>OX369284.1:8364031-14277031 GCA_947284805.1 Coleophora flavipennella | reverse complement strand
AAACATAATACTTACAGGTGAATCTAATAAAAGCTTAATAAAAAGTAGACCATCTAAGGTGAGTACCTAAAAACTTAGGTTTCAACATCGCTTCTACTTAAGTTTATATTTTATTTTGATATTATCATTATTTAATCTATTGAACGATTTTCCAACTATATTGCTCTTGGTGTTTGATAAAGCATTCATACATATAGTTTGTATTCATAAATACAAACATAATTCCTACTTATCCCAATAAATAAACTATGTATAAACAATGTAGTCCAAGAGAGCCGACCTACCCCTCAAACCCTTGACATCATCTCATCATCGACAGTAAGTGATGATGATACTGAAGATGGAAGCGGGCTTACCAAGATTCCCCAACGCTGACGGGAAACTAGCTATCATATCTTTATGCCGGGACACATAAATGTTGTTCGAATTGATGTATGACGGCAGGACTTAGTAGTTTAGTTAGACAGGTGGTAGCTAGCCAGGCAGACTTAGAAAATGCCCTACCGTCAACCAAACCCAGCCTTACATAGTTAAACCCCGCCGGGATTCGAACCCGCGACCTACAGGTCTAAGCTGCAATACTCGGGACTGAAGCTATAAGATAATATATTTGCGTTTTAAAACAATTCATTAGAAATTTGTTGATGCATCCGAGGGTGTAACACGCAAGCTGAAACAGTGCTATTCACTCTCATCTTCATCATCATCATATCAGCCGAAGGATGTCCACTGCTGGACATAGGCCTCCCCCAAGGATTTCCACGACGACCGGTTCTGCGCTGCCCGCATCCAGTGTCTTCCCACGACCTTCACAAGGTCATCGGTCCACCGAGTGGGAGGCCTTCCTATGCTACGTTTTCCGGTGCGCGGTCGCCACTCGATAACTTTACTGCCCTAACGGCCATCTGTTCTACGAGCTATGTGCCCCGCCTACTGCCACTTAAGTTTAGCAATTCTGAGTGCTATGTTGGTTCTCCTACGGAACTCCTCGTTTCTGATTCGATCACACAGAGAAACTCCGAGCATAGCACGGTCCCTTTGGGTGACCTTGAGCCTTCTTATGAGGCCCATGGTAAGCGACCATGTCTCAGTTCCGTATGTCATCAGTGGTAACACACACTGGTCGAAGACCTTGGTCTTAAGACATTGCGGTATTTGGGACGTGAAGATATTACGACGCTTCCTGAACGCTGCCCAGTTGATCTCTTTCTCTAAATGGATTTTCTTACTAAATATACAATAGATTTTACCTGCTGTATCTGATGGTGGTTGTTCAGCACAGCTCTCGCGGCCTGCGCCAGGTGGTTTAGTGAAGTATATCGTCTCAACGCAGCGGCTAGGGCGGCGGCAGCAGATGCTTGGGCCTTCGCTGCAATACTGGGCGCTCCGCCCGCCCCAGCGGCCAAGGCAGATTCTAAGCTCTTGGCGAAGTTACGGATTGACTGAGGAAATACATATATAATTACAGAGCCATTCACATAATTTTACAGTCTTACATGGTTCTTTAAAGATTTGACAGGCCATGACATCGCAATTCAATAGTACGCCCCATGACGTTATTTGTTCCTCATTTCTGCCATATTCATGGAGAGCGACCCTTACAGAATACTAGAATTTGCCAACGGCTTCACTCGCGTGAACATAGTTTCTAGGACTGTCCTCGAGGGTGCGCAGTGCGGCTAAGCGGCTCGCGAGCGTGGAAAAAAGTTGTCTATGTGTTAATACATGTCCTAATCTATCTACCTTTCAAATTTTTGCCAGATACGTTCAGTACTCTTTGCGTGAAAGAGTAACAAACATCCATACATACAAACTTTAACTTTTATAATATTAGTAGGATTAATATATTGCAGAGTCACAGAGAAAGAATCCGTACAGTGGAACAACGCTTGTGATGTTTACATCACAGCCGACACCACCAGTAATTGGGCATTTTCTCGTCCTCCTCCGCCTTCTAGAATTAGTTGTCACAAATGGGTGAATAACGATAAATATGGCGGTTCGGGCTTGCTTGACTTCGCCTCTCACCTCCCGCACAATTGTCCTGTCTAAACGCCTCCGTTGGCCGACTGTAAGGATTATCTGTGGTAAGGTGGTCTTCTTTAGTTTTAAGTTGCGTGGTTTTTGTCCATTGTCCTATATTTAGAGTAGGTGCCTTTTCTGACTTGATCATCGTACTGGCAAATTTTTTTGAAAACCAACGGTAATTTTAAAGTCAATTTAAATGTTATCCCAATTTTGCGCCTGAATCATTCAACTCGAATCGCTCTGCTAATGCTAACACATAACTTCAGTTCATCATATCAGCTGAAAGACGTCCACTGCTGGACATAGGCCTCCCCCAAGAATTTCCACGACGACCGGTCCTACGCTGCCCGCATCCAGCAACTTCCCCAGGTCACTTCACCAGGTCTGTTCATAACTTCTGTTCATAATAAGGATTATTATAACAGCTCATATACGTCCCCACCGAGGGGCTCGAGCCTACCCTGAATCAGGGCGATTAGGCCTTAGTCGACCACGCGGGCCCAGTGCGGGTTGGTCGACTTCACACACAACCTTCGAGTTTCTTCGCAGGCGTGTGCAGGTTTCCTCACGATGTTTTCCTTCACCGTTAAAGCAATCGGTAAGTATAAATGTACGTAAGTTTTTGAAAAACTCATTGGTACATTGGCCGTCCAGATTTGAACCCGGTACCTCTGGTTAGATGGACCGAGTCGTTACCGGTTGAGCCACCGACGCTTTGTCTTTGCTTTGTAATAAGGATATAGCTATGTAATACATTTTGACCCATACCTGAGTTAGTTGCCCCGGTATAGGCCTCAACACATCCGGCAAAAGTAACTCGACGGCTTTTTGGTACAGCTCTAATTCGGCTTTCCGCAACCACTCGGCGACCTAAATGTAACAAACAGGATCAAATTACTCGTCAAACTTAAAGAGTTTTAATGTAATAATTTATTTTTTAGCCTTTTTAAAGATTTTTAACACAACAAATAAAATTTTAGAAAGAAACAAAGTGACAATAACCTGAACCTATATCAAATAAATTGAATTTCAAAAAAATGATCTAATAACCCTGTCCTACTCGTATGGTTGATGGAGCGATGGCTGACTCTCGCGTTATACTCGTGACCGGGTGCTGTCCGTGTGAACTGGCCTACTCTTGTCAAAGGTATTTATGACATTCAATGATTAATGTATTACTTCTCGTGTCATATTGTTTTCGTGTTCTGATGACATTATTTGTTTTACATCAAGGATGTAAAACAAATAATGTCATCCTCAAGGAAGCGTAATTGGACCCCTTCTCTTCGTACTTTATATAAATGACATCCCTCATGTAACTCAGCACAAGTGCGTTCTCTTCGCTGATGACATTTCTATAGTAGTGACAACAAAAGGGAAAATTACTGACAATAATACAATTAACAATCACGAATCTGACATAAATAATACTATTGATGTTATAATAAAATGGCTGAACATGAATAACTTACAGATTAATATTTCAAAGACAAACTACATTAATTTTAACAACAATAGGTTTCGTAAATTAGAAATAAAACATGGAAGCATAAAAATTGATGAGATGTATAACACGAAATTCTTAGGCCTCAAAATTGACAACCAACTAAACTGGAAACCACAACATGAGAATGTAAGTGAGAGACTCAACAGATTTGTGTACGTCCTAAAGCGCCTAAAAAGTCTAACAAACATGCCCACTGTTTTGTCTGCCTATCATGCGTGTGTAGCTTCGGTGCTCCGTTACGGTCTTATTATATGGGGAAATGGGACCCACTGGAAAAGAGCCTTTATAGCACAAAAAAAATGTGTAAGAGCTATAGCTGGCAAGTCATCACGAGACTCCTGCAAGCCACTATTTAAGGAGCTTGGTCTGTTGCCACTACCCGCGCTATATATATTTGAGCTCTGTCTGTTTGTAAAGCAACATCTGCAATTATTTAAAAAAGCCAGTGACAAAACCACAAGAACCCTTAGAGATCCATACAGGCTAGTTTTTAACGAAATCCCATTGACTGAAATGTATAGCCGAAATTGTGTGTGTATGAGCGTTAGAATATATAATAACCTACCAATTGAACTACGAAAACTTGAATCGAAAACCTTTAAGACAAAATTGTTGAAATGGCTTATTGACAAAAAATATTATAGCGTTAATGAATACCTCTGTGACAAAAATAAACTTATTGACATTTGAATTTTTAAAGTTTACGTGACAAAATAATTATAATCTATGTTAAACATTTGCATGCCTTGCACAGGCGAAACATGATTGCACTAAAAATTATATTTAACATCCTACTACCATGTTTGATGCAAATAAATTATCATTTCATTTCATTTAATTTCATTTCATTGGATTTTGACGTTAATTAATAAATAATGATTGTTTATTTCTTGATTTTTCACAAATAACATTATGTAATTAATTAATATTTTATGACTATCAGAAAGAGTGTAATATGCACCTATTTAAAAGGTTTGAAAGGTTACCGTTTGTTTTGTGATTCTTTTACAGGGTGAACATCGACCTACAAGGGAATGGACTTCGGGACCGCACCATAACTCAAAAACTTCTTAAGACCAAATTAATATGAAAACGCAAAATGAGTATGAATTTCGCGTCAGTCTTCATTTAGTCGACGCACTGACCACGCGCTCGATGGGGCATCATCATATCAGCCGCAGGACGTCCACTGCTGGACATAGGCCTCCCCTAAGGATTTCCACGACAACCGGTTCTTCGCTGCCCGCATCCAGCAGCTTCCCGCGTCCACCGAGTGAGAGGCCTGCCTACGCTACGTTTTCCGGTGCGCGGTCTCCACTCGAGAACTTTACTGCCCCAAAGGCCATCTGTTCTACGAGCTATGTGCCCCGCCCACTGCCACTTAAGTTTAGCAATTCTGAGAGCTATGTCGGTTACTTTAGTTCTACGAATTTCCGATGGGGCATACTGCATAGTAAACATGTGTAAAAACTACTCAACCAAAGTGCGAAGAAACGATGGTATAATATATTTCCAGTAAGAAAAATACATGTTTATTATTTTGAGTATTATTATGCTTAGAAACACAATGTTTTATGCAATTTGAATTAAAGTTCTACAATTCATCGCGAAACTAAGCAAAACATATGATATTTTGGTCTTTGTTTTTCGTGTTTGCGTGCCATATAGATAGTGCGCCTACCAATCGAAGTTGCGTTAAGGTGCAAGCAAAAATCAGCAGTAGTGTAATGGCACGCGATTTAAAATATTATATTGTTTTATTCCTATACATACACGTGTTTAGAAGTTAAATTAGGACAATTTTATCGTAAATTTTGTATTAGACCCGGCTTCACTCTTTTGTAGGTCAATGAGAGTGAACCACGGTGGACACGAAACCCGAGTCTTAGCAACCCTATCATATATCATATACAGGATGCGACATAAATATGGATCTGTGTGAAAAATCTTAAACTTATAGGAGTAGTTAAATTTATAATAAATATGGGTCGTCAATTTTAGAGTAACTACAGAAAAACTGCATTGAAACATATTTAATTTAAAAAAACTCATACACTGCATGGAAATCGAACCCATTGCTAATTTAAAAATGTGAAATGTAGATTTTCTTTTCATTTTATAAACGGGGTTTCTTAATAAGATTGATTTCTTACTAGCTTTTGCCAGCGGCTTCGCTCGCGTGAACATAGTTTCTGTCTTCGAGGGTGCGCAGTGCGCGAGCCGCGAGCGTGGAAAAAGTAGCCTTTATGTTAATCCAGGTCCTAATCTTTCAACTTACCAAATTTCAGCCAGATACGTTTAGTAGTTTTTGTGTGAAAGATTAACTAACATCCATACATACAAACATTCGCGTTTATAATATTAGTAGGATAAGTCAAGCCATGCTAATAATTACCACATTAAAACAAAAATCCCTAACAACAACCGGTTTCGATTTTCAAGAAATATTTTAATGCAGTTTTCTGTACTCTAAATATGAAGGGTACAGTTTCGAACCCTGCAAGTCCAGTCGCATAGTGCATTCAATTTTCAACAAAGAGATTTTTTATATTTCTTGTAGTATTACCGTAGTAACTATGAATTTATCATATTTTATTGATTAATCACATCTAATGACGACGTGTTCACGGACGTATGTTGACAGATTTCTTGTACTTGAATCACGTTTTTGATACTTAGCTTGATTTTTATATAAACTGCTCATTCTTAAGCATTTTGTCAAGAGAAAGAAAGGATACGAGATAGAAAATCAATAAATTAAGCGATGAATGGCAGCCGTGATCTGTGCCGTGGGACGGTCGATACGCAGATGTACCTACTTTTGCCGTGGGACGTATATCGGCAGACGAGCGGTTAAGAGATTTTAAGTCACATCCCAAGAAGTTATTTATTACAGTGAGAGCTCACTATAGGACCACACCCCGGACACTCCATACAACGGTCGCGAAATAAAAACTACAAACAAGAGACGAAACAAACAACATCGCATACGATCGAGAACCAAACTATAACCAATCTGTATCAATCTTGGTGACAGGGGGGGTGAGGTCGGAATCTAGAGAGCGGCAGGGAGTGTCCATACTGTATATATACTTTGATAGGACTATACTATTAATCATTATGAAACTTCTTTGGTCAAACGAATGCCTGACGCATGACGTAAGGTAAATAGGAACAGTATTTCGGTCATCTGCATCTAAATTTGAGAACTGTATGAAAATACCATTTTGGAACCTCAATAATTAAACAGTGTTAAAAACATCGTAAATTTTCGCCATATTAGAATAGAATAGAATAGAAAATGCTTTATTCACGAACCAACACAACTCGAATAAAAAAAAATATTACATGCATACTAAGACATTACGTTTTGTTTGACCCATGAAAAAAATTGGTTGTTTCGCAATTCCACATGGGAGATTCAAGTCTTCATCTGGAGTTCATAAAATTTTAAAAATTTAATTTTTTTGACGGAAAGTGGGTATATGTTTCAATTAGGCGAATAATTACTATAAATGATCAAAATATATACATAAAATGCTGCTGAATCAATATTCTGGCAACAGGGAGCCCGGTTAAACAATTGTAAACAGCCCGTCGTGCTTACCGGCACGTCGTGCTGACCGGCAATTCATGCTTACCGGTAAGCATGAGAGAACGGGAAAAATGCTCTTTGTCAGATTGTATAGGAGATAGAGTGTGCTCGGTGTGCGGTAACGGTTAAAGGTTTTCCAACACACGACTTGCCAAGAAGTCGTGGTTTTGCTACTACATCGCGGACTTCAGAATTATGATAACGTAGGTAAGTACCTCTTTCTTGGCGGTGAGCTTGAGCATGAGTTTACGGCACAGCGCGGGCGGTGGGCGGCGCCAGAACGCGCGGCGCGCGCGCTCCACGCCGCCAGTGTCCAACGCAGCCACGGCCTCCAGGAATTCCACGCCGTGCTCACTGCACAAAAAAGTTAAAAATAAATTCGTGTCTTCAATAAGACCTTTTGAAGAATTAAAGAGGATTTTTATAAATATGGAGGATGTAAATCCGTCTTCAATCCGTTATCGCCCTAATGTCAGTAGGCAAAGTGCGAATACTAAATGCTGATGGTCGTAATTTATACGACATCTTGTCTACAAACTTAAGTGAGGCTATTTCTGTGAATCATTTCTGAAAACCTTCTCAGCTCTTCACTATAATCACACTCCGGACACTTCATACAACGAGCGAGAAATGACATCTCTAAAAACAAATGACGGAACAAACGAAATCATAGGCAAATTATTTACGTTCGACAACCAAACTAGCACCAATCTATATCCATCTGGGTGGAGGGGAGGTCGGAATCTAGAGAGTGGCAGGGAGTGTCCATACTGTATGTTAGTACTAGTATATATACTTTGCTAGAATGATGACAACTGTAAACAGTTATACTGTTCGTAACCTTGTTTTAGGCACTTACCGATGATGACGCCACAGCTCGAACAACGCGGCTTGAGGGACATCTGGCGGCAATTCGTCCAGGCTCAGAGGGGGCGGCTCGGGCGCGGATACCGTGCCGAGGTACTGCCGGTGCGCCAGGGTGGACGCGCCGACCGGACTCTGCTCAGCATCGCGTTCGCGCGTTTCCTATGAAGGGTTTCCAAAGTTATTATTCTCCATCCTTTGTTACTAGTCTTTGGCAATAGTAGTAAGCAGCACAGTGTAAGAATCCATAGTGCTCCAAAGCCTATGGTGTTCGTGTCAGTCTTTTTTTTTATGCACAATTGATAAGCTCTTGGCATCACCTCATCGGATGTTTAGTGGCGCGGGCACGGCGCTTCGAATGAGTTGCCCCGAGTGGCTGAACAACGGTAACTAGGGCAAATGACGCTCGACCTCCCCCGTCTCGCCTCCGCCCGCACGATTGCCTTGTCTAGATGTATGTGGGACGACTGTACGTATTATTTAAACTGTGGTGATAGGATCTTATTATGCAAGGTACGACTGTGCCATTCTGCTTTGCTCTCATGTCGCCAAACAACTTGGATGGCGGGTGGGGCGTGACGGCGAGCGCGACCAACGGCATACGCGGCATTTCATCTTAGCAAAGCACTAGCAAAGTATATAATATATTAGTACTAACGTAGCACTATATAGCTACCATGGCGTTGCAAATGCTTACAATTCTGTAACGCGGTAACGCGTTGCTGTTATTTGTTCTTCTTTCTTTCGATCTATTTCTCATGCGCTGGCACACAACAATCCATGTGTCACATTTTTAAATAAACTGTGACACATGTGCTTCAAAATCCAAATTCTATCATCCTTCAATATTTTCACCACCAAAACTGTAAAATACAATAAAATTCCTTGTCAATACTGATTCTCTCTTTAATACCCATCTCGGGTAAGATACATTTATGTTTTTTGTAATTTGTGATAGTAATTTAAGTGTGTAAGTTTTTCTAATTCTCATGTTCTTTCTAGGTATAATATTTCATCTTATGTTTCCATTAAATTCATCTGTAAGCACGGACGGTTGTTATTACCCACGCCCTATCTACCTTGCCATACCTACGTCGTACTACAATTCACCAGTCAATAAGAATTATCGGTCTGGGTTTTCGATGTAAAATAACAAAAGAAAAAATAGCTCAATTAGAAAAAGTTTGCTTTTGTAAACACCGGAACAATATTTCGGAATAGAGAAAACTTAAAACTTCAAGATCTCCTTATCAAAGTACAAAAGGCAAACTTAACGCACACTTTATAAATAATAAATGAATTTTTTTGTTATTCATAATTATTGTTTAATGTAAAGAATTGAAATTTATCAATTTGAATAGAAAGCCAAAAAAAATTAATCGGTGGTTTCCACTTCCCATCCACCAGTCTTGTGTCACTGTTTATATTAATTACTAGCTTTTGCCCGCGGCTTCGCACGCTTGGACATCGTTTTTGTGACCGACTTAGAGGGTGCGCGGTGCGCGAGCCGCTAGCGGCTCGCGAGCGTGGACGTCAATTTTCTCCACATCTCTCGGGAACTATGTCAGGATAAGCTTATTAGTAAATCGTGTCATTTCCCACCCCCTCAACCATCTCGGTGCAAAAAATCACACAATCCATTGTTCCGTCGCGATGTTAGGTAATTAACCAAAAAAGAGTATATTTTCAGTTCCCTCGGGAATTGCATCGGGCTATGCTATTTTCACGGGATAAAAAGTAGCCTATGTCCTTTCTTGTGACACAGGCTACCTGCATGCCAAATTTTATTAAGATTGGTCAAGGCGTTGAAGCGTGAAAAGGTAACAAACAAACTAACAAACAAACACATTTTTAAATTTATAATATTATAGTAAGGATATCAAGTTCCAGTCTTTTTTTAAATAATACAAATTTGAGCGCGTTCGACTACATCAAACCTGATGGAAAGTGACGATGTCGTCCAGGATAGTACAAGCAAATTCAAATAATGCTTATTCACTCTTGCCTTGAAGATCCCCAAATCAAAGTTGAAGTTTCCTCAATAATGATATAGGATTTTAAAAACTCGCTGAAAAGCTTTGCTATACTAACTGATTTTGTTATTGTGTTCCTTCTCTCCGAGAGCAAATGGAGATATCTCCGTCAGGAAAGTGGTATGCTTGGGGTCCAGCCATGGACCAACCGTGGATGATTAAAACTTAGCAGCAAGAAAATATTGATAGCGCGTTGTAGATGTTTGTAATCTCGGTACTTGCGTTAAGGTTCAGTTTAGTTGAATATAGTCTTCCTTCGACGACAGTGTCATCTGTCGAAGTGTGGATGTAAACTCCATGTAGCTTGACGTACGGTTCAGTCTTGAGCTGTGGGATGCGTAGTTGTTAGTGGCGGGTTACTGCAGATGCCGCCACACTATTATTTACACGAAAGAAACAACGATGACACTACTTGAGAAGCTATCACTGAAATATTCTTACCTGTTATTTATTAAAGAAGTATTGAAGAAGAGTCAGGTCAAGAGTACCCTAAACCGACGAGCTTGTATGAAAAGATTGATGAATGTAGAGGAAGCGAGAGAAGTATGTCAGGATCGTAGCAAGTGGAAAAATGTGGTCTCTGCCTACCCCTCCGGGAAAGAGGCGTGATCTTATGTATGTATGTATGTATGTTATTTATTGATTCGTATGGCCCACGTATAGCCATTCATAGTAGCTACTCTAAAATATAAAATTATCACAGCACGATAACAGAGTAGCGACTACATATTTTTTAACCAACTTTAAAAAGGAGTAGTTTCTATTTTCCACTGTATGTATTTTTTTATGTATGTTCACCGATTACTTTGTCAATTTTGGACCGATTTTCAAAATTCTTTTTTTGTACGTCATCAGAGTCTAAAATCTACTAGTCGGAGGCGAATAACACTAGCTCTGCTTAGCTCTAATATCGATACTTGGTGTTCCCTCTAGTGCCCAAACGTGTAGTTCTCATTCCGATGAAGACGGATCGTTTGAGCTGTAAATTAAACGGTTCTCACCTGTTGTTCAGCAGTATCGGCCTTTTCATCAATAGAATCAGCTATCGGAGGCGAATCACACTGGCTCTGCTTCGCTCTAATCCCATAGTAGTGGTACTTGGAGTTCCCTCTAGTCCCCAATCGCCTAGTTCTCAGTCCGATGAAGACGGATCGTATTAGCTTGCCGAAGGACGCCGCGTTGACGGGATCGAGGCGGTGCGTGGCGCAATGGCGGAGGTAGTGCGCGTAGAGTGTTGAGCGGGGGAGCGACACACCTGCGGAGAAACTAACCTTGTTAAGTTTTTCAACAATTTCTGTTCAGTACCGCTAGAGGGAGCCACGGTTTATGTTACTACTTTTACTATGAATATTTTTTAGGGTTCCGTAAACAATAAGGGAATTCGTACGACAGAATCTGTATATGATTGGTTTCTGTGCGCGAGGTCCAGTTTAGTAGTTTACTAGTTAGCGCATATTAACTACTAGCTTTTGCCCGCGGCTTCGCCCGCGTGTAATCGTTTTTGTGACTGACTTAGAGGGTACGCGGTGCCCGAGCCGCAAGCGGCTCGCAAGCGTGGACATGAATTTTCTCCAGATCCCTCGGGAACTATGTCAGGATATGCTTATTAGTAAATCGTGTCATTTCCCACCCCCTCAACCATCTCTGTGCAAAAAATCATACAATCCAGTGTTCCGTTGCGATATTAAAGAAATTAACCAAAAAAGAGTATATTTTCAGTTCCCTCGGGAATTGCATCGGGCTATGCTATTTTCACGGGATAAAAAATAGCCTATGTCCTTCCTTGTGTCACAGGCTACCTGCATGCCAAATTTCATTAAGATTGGTCAAGGCGTTGAAGCGTGAAAAGGCAACAAACAAACACATTTTCACATTTATAGTATTAGTAACGATTGGAGATAGGCTAACCTATCCCTAATCAGCGACCTTGCAAAAATTATTCACATAGGGAAACGGAAATTTTAATCTTCCTGGTTAGTTTTCGAAACGCACCCGTGGGCTGAGAAGCACTAAATCTACTTTCTTCTAAAAGAAAAATTCATTCCCAAACCTGCAGCGCTTTGTCCAGCGGTTATTGGTTCTGCGATATACAGAAGGAAAAACAAACTATACCTAAAGGAAAAGTACGCTTGAAACGTCGGCCGTGACCCCCTTACCTCACGCCGACGCCCGCAGGTAGTCTAGCAGCACGTCTAAGGTTTTCAGGAGGGAAGGGCAGGGCGATTGAATTAAATACTCAGTTTTACCACCGGAGAACTGTTAGAATTTATTCGTCACTTGAAGCCTAACACTTTATACATAATAAATATAGTTAAAAAAACTAAATAACTCGCTTTCAAAGCACATCAAATTAAAAAGTTAAAAATAAAATATAAGCTGAAAACAATAATGAACGAAAAATACTAGTATTATTGTGAAAAAAGCGTGGTTTGCTCGATATACGAAAAATATGGCACAAAGCGCCCCACGCTTTTTCGTTCTTTATTGTTTCCAGTTTATATTAAGAATTATTGTTCACTTTAATTTTTTAGTATTTTTTTAACTATATTTATTTTTCAATTTTTAGATTTGTGTTCATTTAATCCTGGCGATCCTGATCAGGATAGTGAGATAAACTTATGAATTTATTGTACTGTCACTGATTATTGATGTACAAAGTTTGAATTAAATCTGTCCATTTAAAGTGGGCTATAAATCGAGTGCAAAGGAGTCGGTTACAAACATACAAACATACGAGTACATACAGGTGAAGCTAATAAAAGCGTGATAGAAACGCACTGTTATTACAAAATACAGAAAATAAAAACGTGACAATGTACAGGTGAAGATTAGAATAACAATGGTAAAAAAAAAAAATACAAAAAGACAAATTCGAGAATACAAAATCTAAATTTAAATATTAAAAATTTGGATAATACAAAAAATGTGTTGCTAAAAAGAAAAGAGATGACAGTAAAAATCGATCAAAAGATGATAATAAATAAAAATAGGTCAAAGGTGAAAGAAGAAGCATGAGTTTGTGACACTCCAAAGATTGAAGATAGCAAATTTTATTCGAACATTTTTACATAAAAAATGGGTATCATATCAGCTCATACATGTCCCCACCGAGGGGCTCGAGCCTACCCTGAATTAGGGCGATCGGGCCTTAGTCGACCACGCGGGCCCAGTACGGGTTAGTCGACTTCACACACAACCTTCGAGTTTTATCGCAAGCGCGTGCAGGTTTCCTCACGATGTTTTCCTTCACCGTAAGAGCTTCGGATAAACGTACATATGAAATCTAAATTAGAAATCACATTGGTACGTGGCAGAATTCGAACCACGACCTCCGGGACAGGAGGCGGCGGCCCTAGCCGTTACGCCACCGACGCAACGAAAAAATGGGTATAAGTGTATCCAAAGACTTTTTTTTATTGCTTGCCTTAGCCGAGTATTTTTTTCAAAGGAGGCTACATTTCATTTAAAAAAAAATAAGTAGAACTGCATTTACAAAGATTTTCGGCTGCGGCGCAGCAGCAGCGGGGCGCGCGGGCGACTTCACTGCTTATCACTTCCCTAAGCATCTATCTAACTAATCGTCATCCTTCCAATATGAACAAAGGAAACTTTGCTTCAACGTTAACCACCCAGCTATAAAGGTCTTACCCTCGGCGGTCTCATAGTGGTCTAACAGCCATTGCACAGTGGCGGGCGGCATGCGGGGCGGCTGCGGCGCGGCGGCGGGGCGCGCGGGCGACGTCGCCGCCTCGGCCGCCTCGGCTTCCTCGCCAGCCACCTACGTACGGAAAAGAGATGTTAAACTTTACTCGGGTTGTATAAGTCATTAGATCCTATGTGTATGATATAAGTACTTGTTGGTTAGTCAGCTTGTCTGTCAGTGAGTCAGTCTGCCATACTGTAGCTGGACAGTCAATCAGTCTGTCGTTCATTTAGCTTGTCAGGCGCCTACCTCCTCAGACGGTGAGCTAGTCCGTCAGAAAGTGATCTAGTCAGTCAGGCCGTGACCTAGTCTGGTCAGTTAGTGAGCTTGTTTGTCATTCATTCCGCTTGTCAGACGGTCTACTTAATCTTATATCATTATAAACTTTCCATTGAGCTAGTCAGTAGTAAATTCGTCTGTAATTCATTTACTTTGTCAATCAGCTAGTAGCTAGTCTGAGCAGTGAGTGAGCTATTTAATCAGTCAGTGAACAAGACGGTCAATCAATGAGCTAGTAATAGAGTGAGGCGACACACTTACCACAACGCCGTACGCGGTGCACTCGGCCGACCAGCCGGCGTCGCTGCCCGCGCTGCCCACTGTAGCCACGCCGTAAACTGGATATGAGTTGAGCGACTCCCTGTTGTAAATAACAGACCTGTTCACTTTTGGTTCAAAAGCCGACATACAAGAATATTAAGTACGAACGTATCGTTAACAACCTATAAAGTTAAGCCGTTAGTGCGGGTGGCTATCGCTAGATGACAGTCGTTAAGCTGTGTCGGATGCCTTATAGGCGGCTTAAAAAACTTCTGAGAGTGGGGTTCTCCACTAGCCCTACAACCTCCATCAGCCGCGTGTGGAGCGGGTTCGGGAAGAGACCTCTGCCCCAGCAGTGGGGACGTTTACGTGCACGCACGCACGTACAAAGGATCGAAAAAGAGTTTAAACGGGGAAACGGAAGTCTACTACTAGCTATCCACGCACGCTGAGTCAGAGCGGGAGCGGCAATCCCTTATAGTTATTATGGACGTAATAATTACCATTCTTTGGTACGGATACGCTAATGAACCAGCGGGAGCGGCGGGTCATACGCTCCACAGCGCTCCATCTCCGGACAACTGCTTAACTTAAATAACTGACAACTCTAAACACGTTAAAAACAACTAAATTCAATCGCAACAATAGGCTTGTGTCCACTAAGAATAAATCGAGTGGATTGGCGTTTCTAATGATCAATTATGATTTATAAAAACAAAATATTCATTATAAAAAATTGGGATTATTAACATTTATTAAGAAAAAAACCGACAATAATACGCATTCAGTTTTATGACATTTAACGCCAATCAAAAGCCGTGACGTCACGCCGTGCCAAATGTCATTTTATTGTAATTATTGTTGTGACATTTCTATAGAACAAGCCTCGAACGAAACAGATTTTTAAATAAAAATAGTAATTTTTGTGAATTAACCGACAAGTTGATGAGCATTAATTCTAGAAAAACAAGTGTTCGTTATGGAGTCTGGATTTACCAAAGCAAATAGCGCGAATTCACCAAAAATTGACGCCGTCATGCTTGGCAAGTTTTCGCGTCTAACACTGGCTTTTGCTCATCGAAATTCCGCAATGTTAAAACTTCCATGTAAGTAAGAATGTATTTAATTTAATACATTAAATAATATTTTTATTTTTAAGGACTTCCTAAATGTTAGCTTCAATAGTATTATTTCAGTTCGAAAACTAACCTAGGTAGCTTTTTTCCTTCTTTTAAAAGAAAACTTAAGACTATTTAGGAACCTAATTTGATCATTTTAACTTTTTAATCGCTGGTTACTTATTTAAGATTTTAATTCGTAAACTGATGACGTCAGAACCTCAAGGACTACAACAGTCTTAGTATTACTTACATTGACGATTATGATATGGATTTACATAATAGTAACTTTTTATGAAGAAGGTATTGTGATTTCAAAAAATCCAAGTTGAGATTTTGATAGGGATTGCCTTACACTAATAGGATCTAAAAAAATATTTTTTTTTAATTTCCTCGATTTATTTTAGGTTTTTCACCATAGTACTTAAAGAACGGCGAAGTGCGAGTCGGCCTCGCACAAAGTAGGGTTCCGTAGTCTTTCAAAAAATAAATGTATATTTTAAAAAACGAAATTGTTTTTGCAGTTGGTAATAATAAATTAGTAACAGTTGGTAACATTTTGTAATAGATTTTTTTACAAATTTAACTTCACATCTTGAGTTGGTAGACTATTACTCCTAAACTAAGAAAGCCTAATTAGCCGTGATAATTTTCCTTATAAATTGATTATATGTACTACTATTTTCATTTTCTTAGATATCCTGAAATAGCGGATTAGCTGGTAGGGACTTGGACTCTAACAAAAATTAGCACTTTAAATTCTAATTAACTTATTTGTGATCATAAGTAAATATACAGGTGTTAAACAAAATTAATGTACATTATGACGTACAAAATTAGAATGAGAAAAACTATAAAACTTAATATTTTGCAAACGGAACCATGAAAAGACATATTCAACGATACCCCACACGATAGGGTACGTCATGCACATGCAGAGGATGTACCCAAAAAAAAATTTATTTCAAGATTTTATTGTACCACTTTGTCAGCGTGATTAAAATGTATTACTGCTTTCTAGTACGAGGGATGTTCAATAAATAGTGATAATGCGATACATTCTCCTTAGAAAGAAAAAATATAAGTACTGGCAGATATTTGATATGATGTTAATAAATAAAGGAATCAATTCTCTTTTTTTTAAATAGAAGTCATGTGACTGCGTCGTGTTGGAAGGTGTTCTTAAAAATGAATAAAATTGAAGTTCGCGCGATAAAAAATATATCTGCTTAAAAATTTTACTACGGAGTAGGTAAATCAAGACTTCACATTAGGAGTTCATGCTCCTCCATATTCTACAATAGCGCGTTGATGTGCTGAGTTCAAGCGAGGAAGAACTTCCACTAACGACGACCCACGCATCGGCAGTGACTGAAAAAATTATTTTAAAAGTTGAAAATGTCAATATTTATGAAAAAGTGACGTTCAGATGTTCCAGCTTTTTAAATTCTTCAATATGGCACACTTCTGCTCTATAAAAGGAAACAGTTCGGCAAAAGTCCTTTCGTAAATAAAGAAAACATTGCGTCAGCGCGGTCGTTGGGGAGTTCGGATTAGGCTGGGTACGGATTATTAAGGCTCTACCATATTTCCATACCTTAAAATTCAGGAAAGAAGTCTTAAGTGTTTTTAATCACAACTACTTTTACAATCCACGCCCTTCCAATACCAACCATCAAATAGCTTTTTGCACGGAAGCCATATTGGCGTTTCGGCGCAACGCCATTTTGTAAAGCTTTCCGACGGATCAATTCGCGACCCAACGAAAATTATACGCCTGTTATACGAGCACAAAAGTTGTAGGAAAACTGTTGTATTGTTGTTTAAATAACGCATTGGTAGTGCTTCTGCAGGTGTTTCCCTGTTTTATTAAAGCGGAAAATATATTTAACTGACTAACAAAAGAAAGAGAGAAGGAATCAAGTCGATGCATATTTTTCCTACGAGTTTGTGTAACTAAGGAAAAAGGACGTATAGAGTAAGCGTTGAAATTTGCATACTTTATATCTGGGTTTCAAAGTTTAGCATCAAAGCAAACAACTATAAGCAAGCATAGACAAAGGCGCAAACAAAGAGTATTTAGGCGTATTTGCCACACCCTATTTGAACTTAATTATGTAACTTCAATAACCAACATTTCTTAACCATTTTCAGCAAGTAGTAATTTTTTTTTTGCAGCATTTACACTGCATCTTACTTAGCTAGGGTATTATAGGGAAATATAGTTATTTCGGATCGTACAGAGATCTTAACTGTCTCTTGTGCTATCATCAAACAAATCAACTACTTATTACAAAATTATGATTTTAAATCAACTGCGTTATACAAACGGAGGAGATATTTTTGATATATTTATGGTTTGGATATGAGTTAGTTTTTGTTGTCAAAATAAAAAAAACTACATTTTGTTCTAAAAATGTTTGAAATACAAACGTGACGTCATTGATTTTCAGCATCATTTATGTACTTAATCTTGGTAGTAAACAGTAGCAGAAATTATTTTTGTTCATCCCAATTGAGAAGCCCTTGGCATCATCTCATCTGATGGTAAGTGACCATTAAGATGGAAGTGAACTTACTAAATACATAAAATATTGGCTCACATGTGTGTCTGAGACCCCTGGGTGTAGATCTCTTGAGGCTCCACATACTGGACATGATAATTGACCCCATTGCCACCTTCACCTGAACAAAGAAACAAATATAAAAAACCTATTTTAAAACACCAAAAATACCTATATAAATTTAGGTAAGTAGGTGAGGATGAAAATTATGGAGGATGTTAAATTTACAAGGAAGATGTTTCCCAGTAGTTAACCGTAGATGTGATAATTATTTTTTTTTAAATAAAATGGTTTTACGTACGAACTGTAAGACTGTCAAAGTTATGGCAGAATTTTTTTAAGGATGCCATTAAGCATATTAACGAATTAAAAAGAAAATAACAGAAAACAAATAATTTATCATTATTTTTTTCTAAATCTTTGTATGCACCAGCAACCACAAACTTTGAACAAAGAGATCGACATCTGATTTTTAAACAGAGACCGTATACGTTATGAGAGCGGCGCACACTGGGCGAGAACGATTGTTTCAGATAAGTAATAGCTCAAAGGGCGCTACTTACATTGGTAGTACGACCTATAGCGAGGCACCTCCATGTTGCTAGACATCTCCCAGGCAACTCTGCCTCCGGACCAATTCCCAGAACGTCCCAATCAGAGCTTATAGCTCCATCCCTTTCTATCTTAGGACCCAGACCCATGTGTCTATCCCACTCGCAAGCCCCGCCCACCCCCGCCTGCTACGCTGATTCGGGATGGATGTTAGCGATGTACTTTACCTTTGTGCGTTTATTGGCCGACAATGTAATACCAGATTTGTCTACAGGTAGATGTTAATTTGATAAGGTATTCTGCAATCTTGTAAATTAGTATATGATTTAAAATACATATAAAGAGTTAGTTAGTTAGCCTGGTTGTACGGAGGTGGATTGGAGCTGGGAGAATGAGGAAATGAGTCCGGTAGAATACCGATGTTGATTAATTAAAAATTAAAGACGCGGTAAGGTTGTTTCAAATTTCAGTAGGAGAGAAGTTAGTGAATAATATTTCGTAGTTTTTTTTTGTGTAGTCAACATGCCTTTTTGGAGACCTGAATTAAGTTAATGCTACCAATTCTCATACAACTTTACTTTTATTAACTAGCCAATGTTTTTTAATTCCATTTTTCGAATTCAGAATTATTTTTTTACTTTACAATTATAATCAACTTGATTCAAATTGAAGAACTGATGTAGTGGCAGATGAAAATAAAATTGAAGTTGTTTTAAAATAAAATAAGCACCCCGTATAGGCGCTGGTTAAAACGGCGCGCGCGCGGCACGCGTCATATCAAAGGTAACCAGCGGGACAGGTGGCGATCACATGTCACAATGGGCAAATCTGCGCCCCTGTATAACGCATTGAGCAGCGCCGCTCAGGTAGATAATCCGAGGGGGCCACTACAATTATGCCCCATTATATCCATTACTTTCTTTAATACTACACCCACGTATGTAGTTTAATATAAAGTTTAATAGTAACATGATAAGGTCGAAATTTTAAGTTAGTTGCAAAACTGATGGCACGGGGCGAATTTAATATGGTATCTATCTGACAGGTAGCGAAATAATCAGATTGTGATCTCCTGTTAGGGAGTGAATTATTTGTTATTATTTATTTGTACATCATGGACAACCCATAGAAGCTGTTTAAAGGGAGTATCAGTATAGTACTTTTAGCTTTGAAGATTGTTCTGAATGGAAATCCAACGAGTGAGTAGAAAATGATCCCTTTTAATACGTCTCAACCGTAAGCCGCACATGCAAGGTTCCCAAGCAAAGCACAAAAGCGAAATAAATAAAAAAATAAAGACTTGCTCTCTGGGTCGCTGTGAAGTTCGGCTTTGACAGGCATCTCGTAGAAATGGTCGTTCCACACGCCCCTGTCTGTTCCCGCGAAAAACCATAACACATAGATAAACATAGATAAATAAATATAAAATTAAAATAAAGTGCAAATAATAAAGTGCTGAGACAATATACGAGTACAAACTCATGCGCTATAAACAAAATTTAGCATAAAATAAAACTATGAATTACTAGTGCTGGTGGTACACGCCGAAATTCAGTAAATAGCTGCAATTGGTGTTAAAAGCATAAAAATCGGAATGATTGATCTTTAGGCTATATGAATCAATTTGACCCATAGCACCGAAAAAAAAATGGGGAGGAGTTATGACGTACCTAATCATTTTTATAGGTTTTTTTTTGTTTTGTAATTTATCGTGTGTGGTATCAAATGAAAGGGCTTTATGATTATGAGCCTATTCTAAAAATCTATCTATACATACATCCATACATACAAACTCTACATTTATAATATTAGCAGGATATTAGTAGGTCTTGGTTTAAATAAAAATAAAAATCATACGGTTGAATCATTTGGTAAAATATACCTCAAATGATATGTAATATCCTTATATCTAACTCCAAAAAAATCATTTTGAAAATATTTACATTCAGTTTTTTTTTCATTGCTTCATTCTTTAAACTGCATTTTTGTATGGGGGGTCCAATTTTTTGTAACAAAATTGGTATAGGAGCCGTTAACTGGGGCTTCTACTCATCACAATGAACAACTTTCCCCAAAGAACTCAAAAAAAAATTGACCCTCCATACAAAAATGCAATTTAAAAAATGGAATGATGAAAAAAAATTCTAAATGTAAATATTTTCAAAATTTTATTTCTTGGAGTTAAATATAAGGATATTACGTATCATTTGAAGTATATTTTATCAAAAATGATTCAACCGTATCGTATCTGGACTCTGGAGAAGCCCAAACTTGGTATGTTTAGAAAGTTATTTTAATTTAAAACTATACTGAAATGTGATTTACATATTTTTTGAATCGGCTCAAAAAGCCCTTTCATTTGATGCTACACACGATAGGATTCAGAACAATTTTTTTCCCATACAAAAAAAAGTAAACATCATAACTCCTGTCGTTTTTGGTGCTACAGGTCAAATAGATGCATATGGCCTAGAGATCAATCGTTACGATTTTCATACTTTTAACACCATTTGCAGCTATTTTTGGCCTAAACTATACAGAAAATATGAAGTATCTATCTACATAATACAAACTATAGAATTTCTACGTAGCCTTCTTATGTTTATCATTTCAAAACTGACCACTGGTAAGTAGTGTCATTTGCTTTTGCTTCTTAGGTTATTTGAATGAAAATATGGTTCAATCCTAAAACCTAAAACTTTAGAATTAAGTCCGATGTCGAAGTCGCGATATCGAAACCAGACACAATGTTATACAAAATACGGTTTAACTGCGGTATTGGAGCGGTTAAAATTACGTATATCTAATAGATTGTGTCTTCAGTTCAGTTGTTTGTAAAATCTTACTTCTTTATTTGTACCAAACCATGGAATGGTGCTTTCCAATTGTAATGTTTTATACTGCGTCTTTAGTCCAATTTTTTGTAAAATCTTACTTCTTTCTTTGTACCAAACCATGCTGGTGCTTTCCAAATGTACAGTTTTATACTGTGTCTTCAGTCCAACTGTTTGTAAAATCTTACTTCTTTATTTGTACCAAACCATGCAAAGGTGCTTTCCAAATGCACAGTTTTACACTGTGTCTTCAGTCCAACTGTTTGTAAAATCTTACTTCTTTATTTGTACCAAACCGTGCAATGGTGCTTTCCAAATGTACAGTTTTATACTGTGTCTTCAGTCTAACTGTTTGTAAAATCTTACTTCTTTATTTGTACCAAACCATGCAATGGTGCTTTCCAAATGCACAGTTTTATACTGTGTCTTCAGTACAACTGTTTGTAAAATCTTACTTCTTTATTTGTACTAAACCGTGCAATGGTGCTTTCCAAATGTACAGTTTTATACTGTGTCTTCAGTCCAGCTGTTTCTAAAATCTTACTTCTTTATTTGTACCAAACCGTGCAATGGTGCTTTTCCAATTACTTTTATACTTCGTCTTGAGTTCAGTACTTTCTAAAATCTTACTTCTTTTATTTGCTTATCCATTATACTGCGACTTAGTCCAGTTGTTTGTAAAATCTTACTTCTTTTACGTATCTGTTATACTGTGTTTTCAGTCCAGTTGTTTGTCTTACTTATTTCTATATTTGTACCAAACCATGCAATGGTGCTTTCCAAATTTACTATTTTCACTGCTCATTAAAAATCGACTGAAGTTCTAATAAAGTAAATTCTACTAAAGTTCTGCACACATCCTATAAATCTGCTGAATTTCTACTTCAAATTGATAAAACGATATTCCTTATGCGTTAATGCTTACCTGAAACGGTGATGTATGTGTGCTGAGCCTCAGTCGTTGGACTGGAGTGGCCCGAACTATCGCCATTCACCTCCACCACCGTACTCGACACCTGGCCACAGTAGATGACATAGACATAAACTTACATTTATTGGTAATTAACATTTTATACAAGTGACATTACATTAAAGTCGAAATATATTCGTAGTTTTTGATCGTGACGACTGGAATACAGAATACTGTAACATTTCATCATCATCATCATCACATCAGCCGAAGACTGCTGGACAAAGCATTTCCACGATGACCGGTCCTGCGCTGCCCTCATACAGCGGCTTCTCCCGAGCTTCACCAGGTCGTCGGTCCAACGCGTGGGAGGCCTTCCAACGCAACGTCTTCCGGTGCGCGGTCGCCACTCGAGAACTTTACTGTCCTAACGTTTAACGATTTTGTGAGCTATGTCGGTTACTTTGGTTCTCATACGGATCTCCTCATTTCGGATTCGAACGCGTAGGGAAATTCCGAGCATAGCTTCATTGCTCTTTGGGTGACCTTGAGTCTTCGAGGCCCATAGTAAGCAACCATGTCTGACTTCCGTATGTCATCACTGGCAACACACACTGGTCAAATACCTTAGTCTTGAGACAGTGCGGTATTTGGGACGTGAAGATATTGCGAAGCTTCCCGAACGCTGCCCAGCCGAGCTGGATTCGTTAATTAATCTCTTTCTTGAAGTTGGACCTACCTAGCTGGACTTCTAGTCACAGGTATACATATTTGTCAACAACTTCGAGTGTAGAGTCTCCAACGACACGGACATAAAACATTATTTTCGTCTTGTCGATGTTCATACTGCATAATGTTTTATTATCATGTAATTTTTGTAACGTAAATACAACAAAATAAAATAAAATAAATTTTAAGACCCACTTGTTGAGAGACTTTACTGAGGCCATTAAGCATTGTGCTTAGGTCTTCCATAGTCTCAGCCATGACCACGATATCGTCAGCCTTATTTTTGCCACCGAGAATGTCATAGAACGCGCAAGTGACCTCTAAAATTATCGACAAAAACCAGCCAAGTGCGAGTCGGACTCGCGCAAAGTAGGGTTCCATAGTTTTTTCAAAAAATAAAAGTATATTTTAAAAAACAAAGTTATATTTGCAGTTGGTAATGAACATTTTGTATGGAACATCTATACTTTTTTCAAATCCAACTGCAAGGCTTGGACAAAGTATATATATTAGTACTAACGTATATGGATATGGGTAGGCTGCAATTAAATGTTTAGTTTAAGTACTTACTGCATGTAACAATCAACAGTCAGTTGGCTACTTGGTAGATAACTTTCATAGATTGTTCGTCTTTCTATTTAGGAGCCATGCTTTTAAACCATCCAATACATTATTACTTATATATACTGCGCCTACCCATCCCTAGCGTTCAAGCCTGCATTCACTTTCAGGAGTCATCAATACAAAATAGTCTTACACAGAAATCAACAAAAGTAAAAGTGATAATAAGAAGTGGTCACACTGGTCACTGAGCGTCAAACGTTCACTTAGCCTTAATACTTAAGGCACACCCTGGACACTTCATACAACGGGCCAGAAATGACATTTCAAAAAAGGAATGACGGAACAAACAAAATGGCGGCGAAATCCTATATATAATATACTTTGCTTAAAGGTTGTTTACCTGATGTATGGCGTGTTGCAGGTGTATGGAACTAGGTATCTCGGGGATGACGATCAGTTCGCGCACAGAGCCCCCAGCAGGGGGCGACGCGCCGCCGGCGTTCGCGCCTCCGTTCGGTACCTCGCAGAGCCCCTACAAAACGTTACACTTTCATAACTTCAAAATTTTTTACTGCCTCTATGGTGTAATGGTTCGTTTATTCGCATCACACCATGAGGTCTCGGTTTCGATTCCCGCCGAAATCTTATAACTTTGTAAGACCCTTTTTGGTTGGCGGAAGGGTATTTTCTAAGCCTGCCTGGCAACTTCCACCATCTTATCTAAGTCTTACCACCAAATATCAATGTTAACAGCATTGATGTGTTCCGACTTGAAGATAAGATGCCCATTGTGTCGTCGGGGAAGCTTGGTAAGCCACTTCCATGTTCGACATCATCGTCACTAAGTCTTATCATCAGGTGAGATGATGCAAAGGGCTTTGGTAAGAAGATCTTGACAAGATCTATCATTTCTTTTTAAGAACTAGTATGTAATCTAAGATCTATAATTTTCGAGATATGACCGTTATAATTTTGACAGCTGTCATAGTAACTCGTAATCTACATGAGAACAGTAGATTTCGAAATCTTACGTTTCAAAATGACGTTTACTGATTGTGATTTTATGCCTCGATCACCAGATGCATGCACCAGTTTTATAATATCTTATAATAGCGAACCGATGTCTTTTCACGACTCGACGGAGAAGTGAAGTCCAGGAACAGATTAAGGGGGATCAATGACAATGTCAATTCTACTTGATTGACAATTTATTTATCTTTACTTAAAACGGTATTATTATTTATATTATATCAGCTCATATACGTCCCCACCGAGGGGCTCGAGCCTACCCTGAATCAGGGCGATTAGGCACAACGGTATGCATAAATTAAATTTTAAATTAAAACGGTATGCATAAATTAAATTTTAATTGGAATGTTCAATGTCGCAGCCATATTGTACAATTAGCCGTTTTACAAAACGACGCGCCGCTTTGTAAACACTTTTGAGAAGGAAAAAAACGAATAAAACCGAGTCGGACGGACTTACGGACAGACAGTGCTTAGGTTAGCATATCTTGATCTAACGTGAAAAGAAGCGGGGCTCCGTCCGACTCGGTTTTGTTTGGAGTCTTTTACTCAGTAGTTTTACAAAGCGGCGCGCCGTTTTGTAAAACTACTAAGCTAATAATTGTACGACGTGTCCGCGACATCAATACCTCGTCAATACACGCAATTGGCCCAATGATTGACAATGTTATGGATCGTCTAGACGTATCTAGCTGAAAAAAATAAATTGTATGAAGATTACTCTATATTTGTCCCACTTTCACTACAGCAACGTAAGGCATACTTCACATGACAAGAATCTCCCTCTGGAGATACATAAACTCATTGGTTGCAAGTATCGCACACGCTGCTTGCAGGCGCCAGAGGAGCGCGCGCGGTCTGGCATTAACAGCCCTGTCCAAGGCGAACTGCTGATTTGGTGCAGCTTTCAGAAAGGTGATGGCTGCATTTTATTATTATTATTATTATAGACTGTTATAAACTAGCTTTTACCCAGCCGCGTGGACATCGTTTTTCACTATCTTTGAGTGTGGGCCTTGCGCGAGCGGGCGTGGCAATGAGTTTTCTCCACAACTTTCGGGAGCTATGTCGGGCTAAGCTATTTAGTAGTTTATATCAACTTTCCCCACCTTGACCATTAATGTGCAAAAAATCACGAGTGTTACCTGCTGCGCGGGCTGCGCCAGGCGGGCCGCCATCTCGGGCGAGGCTGGCGGAGTCGACTCCACCAGGACTTCGTCGCCCGCGCACTCAAAGTCTGCAGCAAACAAATTGTAAGTCAATTCCTTAATGTGATGCTGCCCCGGCAGCCTGTCGTCAGGTGCGATGGTGTCCTTTAAGGTATAGGTTTAGAATAGATCTTTACAAGATGAAAAAAATAAATATCAATTCTGTGATAGATAAGCGTTTTATATGTTCTCTTGCTATCTTGTTCTCTATAATGACGTTAGTTAGCCGTAACTTGTCCTAATAAATAAAATAAATCTAAAAGCTTCTGACAAAACAGGATCCTATATAAAAAGAAAAGTTAATTTACTAATTAATATTCAGTAAAATCAGATTAATATATAACAGTTACTAGTAAAGCAACACTGAAAAAAATATGTATCTGAATACCAAAAGCAAAATATGAAAAAAAATCTTAATAAAAGAATTTAACACATTATGACTATGATTAACCTTCTAAGGTCTCTAGTCTATACAGGGGTGAGCCAGCTTAAAAATGTTACTTAAAGGAGACTTTATTTTATTTTTTAAATAAGTAGAATTGTATTCAAAGATTTCAGAAAATTTACTTGCCTGAGCCACAAAATAAACCGACGAAATGTAAAAAAAAACCTTCCAAGTACAAGTCGGGCTCGCACACAAAGGGTTCCGTACCATCACACCTCTCCATACAAGTATAACAATGATACATATTAATTACAAACAAGAGACACCAACACAAGCGGTAGAAAAATGCTTTTTTCCATTCAGCTTGGACTCCTTAGCTTGAGTAAGACTCACACTTAGCCAGTTCTTATTAATTGTTGTTTTACTTAAGAGTTAATACTATAATTGCTCCAAGTTTTACACTTGTATGTATTACATGTATTACCATTTCTTTTTGATAGGGCAAAAACAAAAAACCTGTAAAAACAGATTACTTGTATGGGCCCTTAATTTTTCACTTTTTTATTTTATATTATTTGTTGGTAATAATAAATAATAATAATTAAAAATACATATTTTGTTAAAAACTCAGCTAGCTACCTATCACAGTTCCAAAGATACAGTCTTTTAAAGGTAGGACAGACAGACGGAGACACGGAGAGTGTAGGCTTAGTAATAGGGTCCCGTACGAAGTAACTAGTATCTCATCTGTGGTCCCATTACCTGGTACTGAATCCTAATTATAATATCTTGGTTTTTTTTAACTAAAGGTCAATCTGCATCAATGTCTTTTAAACTTTGTGTCCTACATAATGGGAGAACATGACTTTTGACATTAGATTCCCAGCTAAAGCAAGAATATTTCAAGTATTTACTCTCCGTAGGCTGGCCCATGGCACTGGGAAATCCTGTATCATTTCTATTATTATGTTTTAGCTGTGAATATTGTGACACAAATATAAAAATTAAATTTTATACTTATTGTCCTAACACCATCTGATTTATTCTTGCCTTGGATACACTTTGTATTTATAACTGAAACAATCCTACTCTAAAAGTAAAGGATATACAAACATACCTCAGTCATAAAATCTTTTTTAGATTCCATATTAAGAAAATATACATGTTGAGACGAAATCCATAAAGATTTGACCATGCCTGTTAGGCATTACCCTTTGGCTTATTGCCCTTAGCAACTAATTGGAATGGGGATTGCACCCCCTACAGTTACCTGCATCCAATCAATTAAAATAATGAAACCTTATACTGTTCTTTGGATGTGCAATCAATGAATGTTGCAAATATTAAGAAAATAAATAAGATTATTTTTTGTGTTTTTTATTGCTAATTGTTCTTTTTAGCAAGCTAATGAATAATTTAGGATTGAATTTTATAAATTGGAGTTATATATTTTAAAGCATACATGAAATACAAAAAGCAAAAAGACAACAAAAAGAAAAACAGAAAAGCATTGACAAAAGGTTATTTATTTGTGGTCTTTTTCAGTTGTGGTCATTATCCGCTGAAGGGAAACAGAACAGTAAAAATATATTAAAAACAATTAAAAACTTTTTTTTCTGAATTTCTCCATAAATGAATAAATTAAACCAAACGAATAAAAATACCAAAGTATTTTAATATACATTAAAATACAAAATAAGGTAAAATTTTCATCTCAACATTTAGAGATGTTATTGATCTTGCGAGCGCTCAGTGCTGGGTGTATAAATCCTAAAAAAGTATATGGCAAATACTTTAAAAAAGAGTAAAAAACAAAATAAAGTAAAATTTTCATCTCAACATTGCATAACACTATCCCAGGTGATAGAGATGTTATTGATCTGGTGGGTGCTCGGTGCTGGGTGTATCCAGGCAACACCTCATCCTACCGTCCCGGCTCAACAATACTCACTCTCCAAGTAGAACACATTCTCAAACCCCATCTCGGACATTTTAGATGGACAATAATCACTTTACACCATATAAAAACACTGCAAAACAAATGCAAGCCATTGTTCCAAACATGCACTGATGGAATTTTCTATCAAGTATTGATCAAACAGTGGTTTCTATGTTACTATTTCAAATGACTGTTTAGCTTGATTTTGCCTGTTTTGGGTGCTTTACGGAAGGAGTTTATGAAAATTGTGTAACATTTTATCAGAGAGGGGATATGTGGGGTGCGTGCAGGTGTTTTGTCACGGTAGGGTGACACCACCTGCCTTCGGTGGTACGTAACGCTTGGCTGGCTTGGCTAGTTGTATTTGTGATTATTGGGTGCATTGTTTAAAGGCCCAATGTAAAACTATTGGCAGTTATTTTTAGGGTGATGTAATGAAAGCAATTGTGTTTGAATTTTGAAACTGTACTGACCAGTGCTTACTGATGCATGAAATTGTAATTTAAATCTGAGATACTTTTAAGTTTAATTTTAGTAATTTCTATTGTAGTATTTAACTCCCTATGAACTTTTGATCAAAATTTAACTGATGTGAGTCAGGTAGTAAATGTAAAAGTGTTCTAATAAACCGTAGAAGCTTTTTTATAAAAACAAATGACATCAACTGTCTTTGTTGCTTTTAATCCCTCAATTTATATGTTTTTTTGGGTAACGATTCTGTAAATTATAAATTACTTTATTGGGTCAGAGAGACTCAGAAACATTGGCTCAACTAATACTATTGGTAAATGAAAAAGGACTAGGAGGCCTTGAAGCCAAGCAGTTTTTAGAAGAATTTACATGCAATCTTTTTACTGCCAAACAAATAGTCCCTATATTCCCAACAGCCAACAGGCAGGTGAAGCGTGCCGTGTCAGGCACCGCCGGGACCGGGGGAGGGACGATAGATAAACGAGCCCTCCACCGCCACCCGGGATAAAAGCCGAGGGAAGAGGGAACACTGGTCGCGCGCGTTACTCCGACTCCTTCCGCTAAGGAGAGCGCACGTATCGCATCTCCTTGGAATGAAGAATATTTCGAACAGAAGCTGGCAGCTCGGTCGAAGATAGAAGAAAAATTCTCGAGACTCACCTGCAAACCATTTCTTGACCTGTCATATTCATTCCACAATTTCCATCCACACAGTTTTTTGATACGATTATTCACTAAAACGCAAGGTACTTAATATCGAATTCCAAATTCGAATGACTTGAAGGATTCTAATTTTATTAACGTGATTGATAAGAAAATGAGTTCTGTTGTTGTAGCTAACTCGTTTCCTAGGCTACGGGGGCTCCGGGCAAAACTCGGGAAACGAACGAGCACGGCCCGGACTGTCTGTTCTGTCGGTCGGCTGATGCAGAGGGCGCTATCGGCGCAAAATGTTGCGCATACATTTTGAGATCGCGTTCGGATACAACAAAATTATTATTGGCTTAAAATTATTTTCTTGTGCACTTTATTTAAAATACGTCTAGTTCAGGGTAGGCTGGAGCCCCTCGGTGGGGACATATATAAGCTGATGATGATTTAAAATACGTAGATTACTTACTACACATCATACTTTCTCGACCCCGTAGAAGTAACTAGTATCTCATCTGTGCCCGTAGTACGTTGTTAACGCGAAAAAAATTCTTCAAATTTTCGTGAAAATGTGTTCTATAGCATTAACATATACCGAAAAACCGAGCATCTCAATTCCGTCTGTCCGTCCGTGCCTTTGTCCGTCAAGCTTGGCTCTGGAGGCTAAATCTTTAGCCCGATTGGGACCAAAGGCACTTGAGTTTTAAATTATTAAGCTATTGTATAGCTTTTATCGCGGGCTTTGAGGGGACCGAATCAAAAAATTTCGTAACGAAAATAAAACCTGACACCCCAAAAAAATATATATTGAGTTCTAAAAAACTTACAGTGCCGTCTATCTATCCATCATGATGATGATGATGGCGATGGCGATTGATGATGGCGATTGATGATGACGAATAATGATGGCGATTGATGATGGCGGATTGATGATGGCGGATGATGATGATCTTTTTTAGTGTTAATTTATTACGTAAACATCCCGCGCCCCAAGGACTATATGGTACTGGTAAATACTGCTTAAATAAAAAATAAATACATATAAATAATTATATTTGCATAAGTTGATAAAAAATGCTATGCAATAGTTTTACCGCGGCAGTCTCTGAGTGCCACACGTCTTTTTTTACTCAAAAATGCATGTAATGTGGTAATTGTTTTGACAATCTTGTTTGAGCAAAGTTGACCTTGCCGTTCTGTTTCAAGGAGCGGCCGGCAAAACATTGCCAGCCGCTATTTTGACGTTTCAACGTTTTAAAAAATCAAATGCAAAAAGATTTTATTTAAAACACAGCTGTTTGTATTTATAGAGATAGGTACAAAAATATTTTATTCCATATTTGGCTGTATAGTTCCAACTACCATTGCTTAAAAAAAACGATGAAATAAATGAAGTAATAAATGAAGAAATAATACAGCAGCAGTCAAACACCGCAATAGAATTATCGCAAACTATTAGTTATATCAAACCGGGAAAGTCGGTGTTGAATTTTAGTAACTGTACTTTTCATAATTGTCATTTTAATTAAATTTCTAGTTAATATATTTTTTAAATTAAATTACTTGCTGGTTTTATTAAGATTAGGTACTTGTATTTTTGAGTAAAGCACTATACAAGCCTTGGCCACAATGACTGCTTCGCTGGTCACGCTATGATTGCCTCGCTCTAGGCCTTCCAGCTTGGCTATAATTGCAGCCCTTGCTGAACGCTGACCGCGCTGTGTCGGCCTGGAGCTGCGCTACGCTGCGCTGTCGGCCATCGTCAGCACGACCATCAAAGTAGTCATTATAGACCGCGGCAGTAATGTAATATCATTGAGGGATTATCAAGTTTCTTTTTACCGTCAACCGAAAAGTAGCTGTCATATAAAAAGAATGGAAAATTAATGTTCTCAAAAACGGCCCTAACGGTTTTGATGAAACTTTGGACGTCGTAGCAAGTAACTATTTAGTAATCTGTGGTCGTAGTTGATTATTATTGTTGTTTATTTCATAATAATACCCGTTGTTCTGGGAAACATGATCTTTGTATGGTTCTCCTATAAACCAAATTTTAACTCACAAATGGTTGAAACTACGAGTATTAAATTGTCATGTATTACGAATAGGTATATACTATATTTGGTCATGCAACATGACTTCATCAAAATTATTTAAAAAAATTGTGTTAACGTCTTATAAATCGATGAACACGGGCTACATACACGAAAAAGTGTGACGTCATTGTCTCGTTACGCCTGAGTGTCCCTCGGTTACGTTACACCTGAGCCAAGCTTACACCTTTTAACCACCTCCGTAGCTCAGAGGCAAAGTTCACTGGCTTTACACAGGAGGTCGCGGGTTCGATTCCCGGCGGGGTCAATTGTAAGACTCGGTTTGGTTGGTGGTAGGGCATTTTCTAAGCCCGCCTGGCTAGCTACCACCATCTTATCTAAGTCTTGCCGCCAAATATCAATGTTGATATCATTGGTGTGTTCCGGCATGAAGATAAGATAGCCAGTTCCCCATTGCGTTGGGGAATCTTGGTAAGCCCGCTTCCATCTTCGGCAACATCGTCACTTACCATCAGGTGAGATGATGCCAAGAGCTTACCAATTGTAAATAAAAAAAAGCGACTTTATTTATTCTACATTTTATTCTGTACTTGATTTGTACTTGGGACTTGGGCTTGGACGGACGGACGGACGGACGAACCGTCAAACTAAAAAGAGGCGTTTCTTATACCTATTTCCTAGATTCATTTTGAAGAGTGTGCCCTGGAGCTTCACGACCTCATTCCCCCCTCTCCATTTCATCATCGGACGACCAGGCGCGGAGAGCGGTTCCACCCCTTTGTCGTCAATGTTCCACCTTTTCTTACGAAGCGTTTTGATTCTTCGTTCATGATGCGAACGGCCAAGGAGTGGAATTCCCTTCCGGCGTCTGTAATTCCTCGATTCGTATAATTTAGGAATATTTAATACGAGAGTGAATAGGCACTATTTGAGCTTGCGTGTTACATCCTCGGCTGCATCGGCACTTACCATCAGGTGAGGTGCAGCCAAACGCACTTAAATTGTTAATAAAAAATAAACCTAACATCTGTGTTAATGGATTGTACTAGGCTTCCAGGAGCTTACAAGAGGTGTTCCAATGCGGTCGATTCTCTGTGAGGAAACACAAAAGTCAATTTTGATTCCTTGTATTTTTGACATGATAGTGTAGAGATCGTATGTCTCTACATACATCTACTCCCAGCCTCTTTGCTTAGTTTCTTGCCAGCGCGAATCGTATTAAGAATAATAATTTAAATTTGATTTTGTAAGTCATTCGGAAGCTTTTTGAAACAATAGATAGATTGGAGGGCTGACCGTGAGCCAGGACAGAGGTCCTTTGAAAAAAAGTATATATTTAGTATCCGCGCGACTGGGCTGAGTTCCCCTAAACCATAGCAAGAAAGTAAGAGGAATCATTGAAGCTACTAAAAATCAGTCAGCCGACAGAGCCTTCCATCAATTTTTACGTTTTAAAATATATAATAATTATTTAAAACGTATCCCAAATATTTTATTTATTACACCCCCGGCGTCTCGTTGACGACGTCACATTAAGGGAAACATATAGTTCACATATAGGGGAAGACGTCGTCAGAGAGAGATCTTTCGATATTGATCCAACAATGGGAGGTAAATTTGGAAAAGTATATGTGCAGACCAACTACACATATACACCGCGTTAATGTTGAAACCGCCCATTGCCCCAGCAGGTTAAACCCCTTAAATCCCTACTGCTCTCTGTCTAACATGTATACATTTCAAAACTAATTCCTCCCTATCTTAAGAAACATAAAACAAATCTAGCCTGATTCCCTACACCTGACTTAACTCAACTATCCCAAAAATATTTTCTTTAAGTCGCTTAAACCACCTTTAACAAAAATCAAACAAAAATAATTAATGACCATACTATCTGTGGCCTATAAAAGTTTAAACTAAGCAAGACTATCTTAAAAGTGGTATTAATTACGAGATAAATAAATACTTAAGGTGGTTCGATTATCATACAAAAAACAATTGCAATAATCTGGTTCAGGATACAGAATAAAGCGTAAATTATGTGTGCTACAAACTTTTTTCAAGTATTTGTTTGCGCAAGATTAATAAAAAAACATACTTTCATTTAAAATTATGGAATAATCCAACGCTCAATTTTCATTAAATTTACGAATGTGTGCGAGACAAAATGTCGTGTAAATACACAAGATGCGCGACGTTGCCGCTCCATGCAACCGACCGACGCGCGTGCATGTTGCCGCTCTTACGTTCTGTCACTGCATCAAGTCAATCGTTTGCAAAGAGAATATAACTTCTTTTGTTTGTTTTTCATTTTCATGGATTGAAGAATTATTACTAATCCCTACTAATATCCCTACTAATATTATAAATGTGAAAGCAACTCTGTCTGTCTGTTACGCTTTCCCGCAAAAACTACTGAACGGATTTGGCTGAAATTTGGTAGGTAGACAGATTAGGACCTGGATTCAGACATAGGCTACTTTTTACCACGCACTGCGCACCCTCGAAAAGTCATAGAAACGTTGTCCACGCGGGTGAAACCGCGGGAAACAGCTAGTATACTATATACCGCCTACTGTACACTTCATTATAATAACTTTATGTATTAGCTTTACGAAACTGTTTTAGTGTACTATAAGTGTAAATAAATAAATAAATAAATAATATACATAATTTGAAACGCCATTTTTCCTATCTCAAAAAAGTTTTTACTTCAAGGTGTCGGTAACAGTGTCGGTATCGGTGTCGGTAACGGTGTCGGTGACGGTGTCGGTGTCGGTAACGGTGACGCTAGTTTAATGGTTTTTTTCCCATGTCAAAAGTTTTCACCTAGGTGTCGGTGACGGTGTCGCGGTTTCAATGGTTTTTTCCCATCTTAATTTTTTTTTACTTCAAGCTGTCGGTAACGGTGCCGTTGACGGTGTCGCGCGTTCTATGGTTTTTCTCATTTCAAAAAGTCTTCAATTCAAGGTGTCGGTGACGGTTTCGGTGACGGTGTTGCGCGTTCAATGGTTTTTCCCATCTTAGAAGTTTTCACTTCAAGGTGACGGTGACGGTGTCGCAAGTTCAATAGTTTTTCAATCTCAAAAAAGTTTTCACTTCAAGGTATCTGTGACGTTGGTTTTTCCCATCTCAAAATTTTCCAACGCGCCTAGAGAAATTTTCAGTTCAAAAAAGTAAATATGTTAATCGTTATATATAAAGAGTTGTTAAAACCCCAAATTTAAAATTGAACGAATTTAAAGTTTTCAGATAATATCTATAAAAAAAGGGAAAATTTTACAATGCCAGTCACGCGAAATTGTCTTCAATGTTTATAAATATTATGTAACCGAAGCCAACAGATTTAAAAAAAATAGTATGTTAATGAAAGTAATTATTTTAAGAAGGTTTAAGAGAGTTGCTAATGCCACTGGAATTTCAAGAAGAACTATGAGCAATATCCTAAATGAAGTTAGGACTGAAACACATTCCAGTGTAATTACTAATTAAGGTCAGCACTCCGAAAAAAAGGAGACCAAAAAAACAATACCCTATTGTCGAACATTTAACCTTCCCTTTATTGGAAGTCGGTTGAAGAATTTATTTTGTTTTTTTTAATATTTTTATTAATTTCGTTAGTATATTATACATAATGATAATTTTAGAGCTCTATATAGTTCGTGCGGGAATCTAAACAAAACAACAATAAAGTACTTAGTTCTGTATTCAAATTCTGTTACACGATAAATCTTGTAATTGATGGACATGGAATTAGCATTCGTTTGTATTCGGAAATGCGATGATTGCCGATTGCAATATTCAATGGATGTGTGAGTGTCGAGTTCAAAACTGCGTGAAGGAACATATAATCGCGATTTTTGGATACTACAATGCAATTAATTGTGCAATTTGTTTTCGACAGTTAAATATTTATGTAAAGAGTGCGCTTAACGTTTTTAAGGTAAAAATGTGGAACCACGACTTCAAAAAAAAATTAAAACTAAAAATTTGTGGAGCAGGCGCCATCTAGCGAGAATTGAGCATTGAGGAGCTTCATCGAACCCCCTCCGGATAATCTGTGGTCATCTCAGATTCAAATAAAAATTTTTCTAAGCACCAATATTTCGAGATCAATACCAGAGATCAGAGGAGAAATTAATCATCACTGAGATCCGCCAGAAATCAATGTATTAGGCTCAAAGAAATTTTGCAATATGAACCATAGTCAAACACCAGGGGAATAAACTCCAAATCAGAGCACTTAGCTAGCGTATTGCTAACACTAAGCTCCCCATAGCGATATAGCTATAACTCATACCCATATTCTCTAAGAACAAAGTTAAACAAGAAATTCAAATTCAAATTTTAAGATTATTGGATCTCCTCTCCTCTTCAAACTGGTCAGGTCAGCTAACGGTTTGCCAACATCCTGGCAACCATGCCGCCTGTTCCTGGAGGGATACTGCTTGTCCGTCCTCAACGGATGGTAGCAGCTCTCTACCAGTGTTTCCTATTAAAGTAGATAACATTTATGTAAATGTATTATTAGATACGGGGGCTAGTATCAGTTGTATTGATTATGACATGTGTAAAAAATTAAAGTTAAAAATAGATAATTCATTTTCGAGAATGATCAAGGGAATAGGTGGAAATATTTTAAAAGTAATTGGTCGAACAAATATGTTTTTCAAAATTGAAAAACTCATGAGATTATAATGGATTTCTCGAAAAAGATTGTATGTTTCCCTAAATTGAATTTGATGGTCAGTCTTCTTGGTAGTGAAGAAAGAAAATTGACAACCTTGGATGTCATTTCATATCAAACGTTGTCACAACAAGATTATATTTATTTTATAAATAATAAGAATAAAATAGGCTCAGAAATAATTTTTGAAACAGAATGCGAACAGACCAAAATTAGTCCGAAATTGGATGCGCATCAACGTGAAGAGATAAAGTGTTTATTAAATAACTTCTCAGATAGGTTAGCGTTTAGTAAAGATCAATTAGGGAGATGTAGTATATTACCAGTGGACGTATGTACGACAGATGAGATTCCGGTGCGATGTCCGCCATACAGGGTGTCACCAGCGCAACGAGAGATTATAGATGCTCAAGTACAAGAAATGTTAGAATTAGGGGTCATACGGGAATCAAATAGTAGCTATGCATCTCCTGTGGTTTTGGTAAAAAAACCTGATGATTCGTGGCGTTTTTGTGTTGATTATAGGAAGCTTAATAAGAAAATTTTAGCAGACCAATATCTGATTCCTATCATTGATGATATAGTGTCATATTTATCAGGAGCTCAATATTTTGCTGACCTAGATCTCAATTCAGGTTATTGGCAGACAGTCTTAGGGGAGGGAAAACACAAAACAGCATTTATAACGCCATCAGGGTTGTATGAATTCAATGTACTTCCATTTGGTCTGAAGACAAGTCAAGCTGTATTCCAAAGGATGATGGATAAAGTAATAGGGGATATGAGGTACAAAAATGCTATTATTTACGTAGATAATGTCATAGTATATGGGAAAACGTTTCCTGAATTTTTGTCGGCTTTAGAAAAGATTTTATGTCGTTTCCGGGAGGGTAATCTCACTTTGAAACCGTCCAAATGCAGTTTTGGATATGACGAAATCACGGTATTAGGTTATCATATTTCCGGTAAAGGCATACAGCCGGATGACAAAAAGATTCAAGCAATGCAGAAAGTAGAAGCTCCGAAGTCTACCAAAGATGTGAAAAGGTTATTAGGATTATTTTCATATTATAGGAAATTCGTGCCCAATTTTGCTGAAATTTCTCTACCATTAAATAATTTGCTAAGGAAAAATTCGAAATTTGTTTGGAATCAATCACAACAAGAAGCATTTGTGAAAATTAAAGAAGCCATGTGTAATCCACCTATTTTAGCTTATTTCTCAGGGAGTCCAGAGATGACAACTAGGCTGTTCATAGATGCGTCTGATAATGCATTAGGTGCATGTTTAATGCAAGGAAATGATGAGATGAAACCAGTATTATATGCTTCACGGAAGTTATCGGAGGCAGAAAGAAAATATACGGTTACGGAAAAAGAATGTTTAGGCTTGATTTGGGCATTGAAATATTTTAAGCATTATCTATGGGGGATGGTTTTTCAGGTAGTGACAGATCATAAAGCTTTGTGTTGGTTAAGGTCAAGAAAGGATATGAGTGGTCGTTTATCTAGATGGTCGTTGGCGATACAAGATTGGGATTTTGAGATTGTTCATTGTAGTGGGAAAAATAACGTGATAGCGGACTTTCTTAGCAGGAATCCTTTGAAGGAGGAAGCAGGACACGAGATTAATTCCAAGTCTGAGGAAGACTTGAAAGTTTTTTTTATAGACACTAGTTCTGTGAGGGATCAGCAGTCAATGGATCCATTTTGTCAACGGATATCTTCGTTGGTGCGAGGGCATAATAATTCATTTAAAGGTTTCTTTATGCGTGATGATATCCTGATGAAGAAGGTGAAGAGGCAGGAGATATTGCGAGAAGTATTGGTATTGCCGAGAGCGTTGTTTGATGAAATTATGGTTGGTTTGCATGATGATGCTAAGCTTGGTGGTCATTTAGGGTTGACAAAAACTTTAGGTAAATTTCGGGCTAGATATTTTATACAGGATGCCGAGAAGGAAGTCGAGAAATATGTTAGATCTTGTATTCCATGTCAGGAAAGGAAGAAGGTGAACCAACGTGTTAAGTTACAGCCGATTGCTGTAGGGGAACTTATGGAGAAGATAGGGATAGATATTTTAGGACCGTTTCGTAAGTCTAGGATGGGTAATAGGTTTATAATTGTATGTGTAGAATATGTATCTAGGTTTGCTATTTGTAAAGCGGTAGCTAGGGTGAATGCGGAGGTGATTATTGATTTTTTGGTAAATGAAGTGTTATGTAGGTTCGGTTTGGTTAAGCAAATTGTAGCAGATCGAGGTACGGTTTTTACAGCGCGAGTGGTAAAGGAGACTTTGGAATATTTTGGTGCAAAGATGATCCATACAACGGCATTCCATCCTCAGTCAAATGGTCTGGTGGAACGTTTCAATAGGACTTTAGTAGATATGCTATCAAAGTATGTTAGTTTAGATCAGAAAGACTGGTGCTTGTATTTACCATTGGTAGTTCAGGCTTATAATAGTAGTACACAGTCGTCTACTAGAATGAGTCCTTATATAGTTATGTTCGGGAGAGAAGATCGCACAGATATAGATAGGCGGTTGGGTTTGAATAAAATATTAGTTGGGGATAATTTGCTAGAAAGAAATACGCGTTTGCGAGAAATAAGAAATAGGGTGACACGCAATATAGGTATAGCGCAGAATAAACAGAAGAGGTTATATGATCGTAGGGCTAAAGATCTAGCATTTCAAGCAGGAGATCGAGTTTGGTTATTTACTCCAAGGAGATTGACAGGGAAGACATATAAGCTTCAGAGATTATATAAAGGACCATATGTGATAGTAAGGCACATAAATGATTGTAATTATATAATTAAAAAACTTAATATCGGTGCACGACGAGATATCGTACATGTAAATCGTTTAAAAAAATTCTTTCCTAGGGTTAGAGTAGAATAGGGACGTCATGTGTAAAAATATTAGAGAATTTCAATTATGTTATTTGCTGTAAATATATAAAGGATAGTTATTTCTATTTATTATAAAAAATATTCAATGGAAAATAAAAAAATATTAAAATGCATTAAAAAAATTAAAAAAATAAATGCATGAGAAAAAAAAATTATTGAGAAAATATATTAAAAGAAGTAAAAATAAAATGTAAATAAATATTGAGGTGTTATATTAGTTAGTATAGAAAGTTTTAAATGAAAATTTCACGCTTATTGGTTGAAAATTTTATATTAGTAAGTAATATAAAAGTTTCTTGTTAGTGAGTGATAGGTCATGGTGAATGTAATAATGAGGATATATTTTTTTTTGCTAATACTGTAACATTTTGTTTCATGTGTCAAAACCGTTTGAGAATATGGCGAATTGGCTGACCATTGAAATGACCGGATGTGGGCATTCAGCACCAAGCAGTACACTTCTGGAGGGGAGGAGAGAGCTGCTACCATCCGTTGAGGACGGACAAGCAGTATCCCTCCAGGAACAGGCGGCATGGTTGCCAGGATGTTGGCAAACCGTTAGCTGACCTGACCAGTTTGAAGAGGAGAGGAGATCCAATAATCTTAAAATTTGAATTTGAATTTCTTGTTTAACTTTGTTCTTAGAGAATATGGGTATGAGTTATAGCTATATCGCTATGGGGAGCTTAGTGTTAGCAATACGCTAGCTAAGTGCTCTGATTTGGAGTTTATTCCCCTGGTGTTTGACTATGGTTCATATTGCAAAATTTCTTTGAGCCTAATACATTGATTTCTGGCGGATCTCAGTGATGATTAATTTCTCCTCTGATCTCTGGTATTGATCTCGAAATATTGGTGCTTAGAAAAATTTTTATTTGAATCTGAGATGACCACAGATTATCCGGGAACTTTTATGGTCAGACCATTAAGTATTTATTTATCTCGTAATTAATACCACTTTTAAGATAGTCTTGCTTAGTTTAAACTTTTATAGGCCACAGATAGTATGGTCATTAATTATTTTTGTTTGATTTTTGTTAAAGGTGGTTTAAGCGACTTAAAGAAAATATTTTTGGGATAGTTGAGTTAAGTCAGGTGTAGGGAATCAGGCTAGATTTGTTTTATGTTTCTTAAGATAGGGAGGAATTAGTTTTGAAATGTATACATGTTAGACAGAGAGCAGTAGGGATTTAAGGGGTTTAACCTGCTGGGGCAATGGGCGGTTTCAACATTAACGCGGTGTATATGTGTAGTTGGTCTGCACATATACTTTTCCAAATTTACCTCCCATTGTTGGATCAATATCGAAAGATCTCTCTCTGACGACGTCTTCCCCTATAGGTAGGCGCCAAGAGACGTTGGCACTTATAGGTAGGTGTAGATAAGAGGTGAAGAAAAGCATCGCTTCACGCTGCGTTTCTCAATTGGCGGTGGGTGATGTAGAGATCGTATGTCTCTACATACATCTACTCCCAGCCTCTTTGCTTAGTTTCTTGCCAGCGCGAATCGTATTAAGAATAATAATTTAAATTTGATTTTGTAAGTCATTCGGAAGCTTTTTGAAACAATAGATAGATTGGAGGGCTGACCGTGAGCCAGGACAGAGGTCCTTTGAAAAAAAGTATATATTTAGTATCCGCGCGACTGGGCTGAGTTCCCCTAAACCATAGCAAGAAAGTAAGAGGAATCATTGAAGCTACTAAAAATCAGTCAGCCGACAGAGCCTTCCATCAATTTTTACGTTTTAAAATATATAATAATTATTTAAAACGTATCCCAAATATTTTATTTATTACACCCCCGGCGTCTCGTTGACGACGTCACATTTGGTGGAGGTGCCCACATTTGGTGGAGGTGCCCACAATAGACTTGGAATTGGACGCAGACTTTGACGTAGACGGGTACTTGGACGGGGACTTAGATGGGGACTTGGACGTATGCTTTGACGGGTACTTGGATGGGTTTTGAACGGACACTTGGACGGGTACTTGGACGTGTACTTGGATGGGGACTTGGACCGGTAATTGTTATCACGTAAAATTATCGTCCGTAAACGGACTCTACAGACAACCGGTTTTTTATTATTCAATTTTTGAGAAAGTTTAGTGTGGGTGGGCTGGCGTACAGTTCAGACGCTGGCATTGCGCTTACTTGGCGTATTGATTGTGTTGGCTCTGCGCTGCGCTTGGATTGGATTTTTTGCGATTTAAGCTTCACGACCACCGCCACGGCATTTTTGCGGAAAGTAACGCCTAATGCCGATTGATAGATTGGATTGGATAACGCTATTATGGCTGTATAATTTCCACTTGTTCACTTTCATTTTCAACAGCATATGTCTCATGGAGGTATGCTGCATTGCCGCGTCACTCTCTTTCTCACTTGGGTATAGGAGACCGAGAGGAATTTTTCGGGAATTTCCCGTGGCACTACCAGTGGAACTACTGATAGTGCCATAGTTAAATTTAATTTAGCGTAGCACTACCAATAACTATTAATTATACTCCCAATTTCTTCTTCTGCGAAGCATTCTTCTGCCCATCGGGGGAGCCTCGCTTCGCGAGGCTCTTTGACTGTATAATCAATCAAACCTGACCAAACCTAATATCGCTCGCTTCGCTCGCTCATTTACAGTTTTTTGAGATAAAACTTAGTTAAAAAAATAATCTAAAGTAAAGTAATCTGCTGCTTAGCTTTTTTTTGTTTGGTCGGATTGGGAGTAAACCTATCAAATTAAATCAGTAGTGCTACGGTAAATGAAATTTAACTATGGCACTACCAGTAGTTCCACTGGTAGTGCCACGGGAAATGCGCTGAATTTTTGCATGCAATTCCGCTATAGCTACCGCGAGGCATGCGCTGGTGAAAAGGAAAACTAATGCGTAAGGTATTACGTGGTATTACACCTTTAATCGTATTAATACGCTTTTCCTTTTTACACAAAAAAGCCGCGAAGCTTTACACGAAGATCACGGTTTCCAAATTGAGACGACTGTTTATTTTACAAAAGATTGAAATGAAATGATTGAAAGCCCGCGCCTAGGAAGGTGATATTGATCTGTGAAAATTATTCATTGATGCATGCATGGGAGGGAAAGAGATAGCCCTAAAGAATAAAATTAGGTATACTTATTTAATCTGTACTTTAGTATTTAAAATACATATTCCATCTGATTTGGTTTAAAAAAGTTAAAGTAATGAGTTTATATCCAACTGAAAAAAACCCACCAAATGCATGTGTGTCATAGTTAAAAGTTTCGCAGTCATTATAATACTTCAATAACTTGAAAACTGACACGGGATACCCGAAACGGTCACGCAAAATGGGCACGTCAGACGCCTGGTTGCGTAAATCAGCCCGTCCTTACAATTAAAATTTACCCAAAACAGTTTTCATTGAGAGTTTCTCCTACCAAAACCCACTTACATTGGTAGGTACTTTCTAATTTTTTGGGTCAAACCGTTTGGAAACCGATTTTACGGCCAATATATCTTGCAAACGGTACACCTGACAAAATGCAAATAACAAGACCTATTTAATGATAGGCTAAACGATAAGTAACGATTGGTTTCCTCGACTACATCGTCACTTACCATCAGCCATCAGGTGAGATATAGTCACACGAACTCAAATTAGTAAATAAAAAGGTCGAGAAAACACTTGAGGTGCACTCTATAAGAAAAATCGTACCCCCTTTACATGCATGGGAGGGATAGATATAGCCCTAAAAATATAATTAGGTATACTTCTTTAATCTGTATTTAAAATACATATTCAAATTTCATCTGATTTGATTTAAAAAAGTTAAAGTAATGAGTTTTGTACTATAAAGTACGAACGGATAGGATGATGTTATAGGCTTCAATGTAGCGTAGCACGTATATCAAAAGTTCAAAAAGTTTCTGAACCGAGTAAGAGTAGCTAAAGTAATTATATTTTACCTTCAAAGGTTTCAAAAACGTAGACGGAACTATCTTCATGTTCATCGATTTGAATCTCCTCTTTTATCAAATTTCCATTCATCATTATGTTAGAAAACGTTAGGAAAGTATTATCGTTCATAATTCGTAATACACCGCCGTTAAAAGTAAAGTTACCTCCAAAATCTATCTCCTAGGCAATAAAATTGTTTATTTACACATCGCAAAATCTTTTGTTGCAGATTGCAAATTTTCAAAACGTCATTTCAGAATATTTTGATATGTTTTTTTTAGAAAAATCAGGTTGGCTGCTTCTAACAAAGAAACTTTATTAGAATCTACTCTTTGTAAAGTTTTGGAACTTTGCGTGCTTTTGATGGCCAGTTTCAAAATGGATAACCAAAGCGGATATAAGTCACTCCGTTTTGGATAACCATTAGGTTTTGCCAGTTTGCCATAAACCTGAAATAACTACAAAAAATATAAAAACAAAATAAATGTTAGTTCAGGCAAAGATGACCTATTATTTTTTTCTTAGTGTAATTCAATGTAGAAAACCTACGCCGAATAACTTTGTTCCCGGCTTCGTAGGTAGAAAAGCATGATTATGAACTATTTTCTTAGGTAACTAAACTTTATTTTTATCTCCACGATAATTTTACACAGCTCACGGTGATATTCAATGATATATATATCATCATTACAGCTCATATACGTCCCCACCGAGGGGCTCGAGCCTACCCTGAATCAGGGCGATTAGGCCTTAGTCGACCACGCGGGCCCAATGCGGGTTGGTCGACTTCACACACAACCTTCGAGTTTCTTCGCAGGCGTGTGCAGGTTTCCTCACGATGTTTTCCTTCACCGTTAAAGCAATCGGTAAGTATGTACGTAAGTTTTTGAAAAAACTCATTGGTACATTGGCCGTCCAGATTTGAACCCGGTACCTCTGGTTAGATGGACCGAGTCGTTACCGGTTGAGCCACCGACGCTCTATATATATATAGGCCCCGGATTGATATTAACGGGGGGAGGTGAGTGTCGCATCTTTACGCTAGTACTAATAGGTCATCTTTGGCCGAGTGCTCGTCTAAATATTGACGGATTATACCGTCATTACAAGTTTCATGTATTTCATATTTTTTTCTTACTACCTATACGCTTTTTTCCATTGGTTTCGGTATAAGTTCCTTGGTTTCGCCAGACCAGACTGCTACAGACTAAGTAGGGTGCTTGTATCTGATCCTATTCGCTTAATGATTAAATGCGATTTTGGTCTTGAAATTAAATTAACCAGGTTTTTTGGCGAGATTTGTGGTAGACGCATTCGTAGTTTTATTTTGTTGTTTTTTAATTGTTTTCTGCTAGGATTTTGTTTAAGAAGTGGTGCATTTTGGAGAAAATCGTCTACTGCACGTGAGCAATGTGGAGAATAAGAAAATAAAACGAAGGAGGACGTGACAAACCAACTTGCTCTGGGTGCAGTTTTATAGAAAGGAAGTTTATACGCTAGACCTGGCTGTATGGTCTTAGTCACCTTTGCCTTTTCCGCGCTTTTGAAAGCCGGAAAAAAGAAACCAAAAAAAATAATGTTAGAAGTTAAAATGCTTTTTGGTTTTGGCACAGATCTAATAATCCAAGGTTTTGTCATCACAGAGTAGGTACTGTATTAACTCATTGCTACACATAGTGTATTATATTCTTGTGGAGTAATAGTGTTCTGTGATTATATTCTCTTTGGCTACACATGTAGTGATCTGTGATTTTCATTTTGTTGCTCAAAACATTGAAGTGTTTGTGATAGTGTGATTTTACTAAATTTCCTACGTTTTCAATATATTCAGCTTTTGTTTTAAAATGAAAATTACTGTGAAAAAACTTCAAGGAAATGAGTGCAGTTTGGAGGTAAACACTGTTTACATAATTGTTAAATAAGTCATTCCTCCACATTTGGTTGGTGAATGGAAGGGCATTTTCTTAAGCCCGCCAGGCCAGACTAGCTACCACCATGGTTGGAGAGCTAATAACCAGGCTGCCCTTAAATCCAAAAAAAGGTTCGGTCAGATTTGATTGATTACACAGTCGAAGAGCCTCGCGCGAGGCTCTTCCCCTGTGACAGCCAGGTCATGTGCGTGCACCCCAACTAGCCAGTTTGCCATTGCGTTGGGGTATCTTGATAAGCCCCTTCCATCTTCACTTACTTACCATTAGTTGAGATGATGCCAAGAGCTTACCAATTGTGAATAAATAATTTAAAAAATCTTGGGTACATACTACAATTCCAATAAAAATGTCCATAAATTTTTCAGGTAGTTCCTATGACTCGAATATCAGACATCAAACGTCTCATCGCTGGAAAACTTGGTATTCCAATGGATGAACAAAAACTCCTTCTGGTAGGCCGAACGTTAGCTGATGAACAGACTGTGCAGTCCTACCCTGGAATAAAAGAAGGCACCAGGCTGTACCTAGTCGTCAAGAAGCCGGAAGGTCTTTTCGAGGTTCGAACTTTATATCTGCTTATAAGTACCAAAGATGATTGATTTATTTCTTTTGTCTGAAGCCAAATCAATGAGTTTGACATCTCATCAGCCTTTAACAGTGCTAATGAGCGTTCCTGAAACTAAATCACATGTTTTTAATGATGAAATTTTTACAGCCTACCTAATATAAGGTTCCTTCCCACCTCTCAAAAGCTGTATCCCTTTCGGACCTGAAGAATATGATTGTATGTTCAAAACAAACAAACAAACAATTTTGATCCTTATTTTACACTTTAACTGAAATTTACATAACTTATAGTATCAATTAATTTTTTTAATAAGTTTAATTAAATATAGTTTTTTACTTTTATTATTTTTGTGATGTATATCTACATATAAGTAACTATGATGCGCAATAGAGTTCAGTTAAACAGTACATTCTCAGCAAGAGAAAAGGGTATGCCCACCATTTTGGGATGAAGGCCTCATGGAAACAATGTTTTTTTTCAGGTCTCAGTAAAATGCTTCAAAAAGCAAGGCATGTCAGACACAGAAGCCACAAACGCTGGGAAGAGGTTAATCAAAATTGTACAAGAGAAATTCAATAAGTTGTCCTGGGACGATTTGGAACGGTTATGCTTGGACTGCATGCTAGACGAAAGTGGCCAGTCCCATGTAGCGATGGACCTTGATTCAGAGTGCGATGACACATTCAGTTTGTGACCTTACCGCAGCCAGTTCTCATATCTTTTGGACCAACTCTTTTGAGTTTAAGAAATATTTATTTCAGCTATCAAAATAATTTTTATTTTATGGACTAAACATTTGAGTTGTGAAAATCATTTATTTTTTAACATTGAAACAAAAATAAATTATTATTATGTTGATTATGTAGATGAAGAAAAAAAGGCAAGACCTTTTCAAGTATTTTACAAAATGCAATCAGCTAGTTTTCCAAATAATTACATTTTAGAAAATTAACTAATAGTATGTAATAATTTACTTCAGTAATATTATAGCGTACCTACATACCTAGTTATTCAATAGTAAATAATTGCTTTTATTTTCTAAATTAATAAATACCTACATAAAGGAAAATATGAAAAAGAAAACTAGTTATTTTAAAGTCTTTATTTTCTACATATTCTCACATGTTTTCATAATAATCTACACAACAATCTGCTTGTCTTATGATATTCTAAATTGGTAAATTGCAAATGGCAAGTTATATTTATAACACTTCTAGTGCCTTTGATTATTAATTATTACTTTCAGACTACCTACATACATGCAGTCAAGTCTTAGCAGAAATTTAATGAGCAGATTTAAAACTTACTCGAGAAGTATTGCAATTTGATTAGTAAATTGGCAACTTACAACTATTGTATCTCACAAGTTTATTGAGTTCAGAACAGAAGGTAGTCAAGGGAGAAACTCATGTCATCTTCATAAATATACAGGGTGTAACAAAATTGGGGTAGAGGGGCTTCTGCTCATCATGCTAACTTTTTCCTAAGAGACACATGGTAAATTTAAGCATTTTCGTATAGAATATTTATTTTGAGAATCGACTATGGGCTCCTTGACGGAAGTCGTTCAGTGTGATAAGCACATGCCCCAGTTAACAGGTTCTACACAACTACACCTTGTATAGATGCGAGATTGTCATGTTGTTGCCTTGAAAAACATATAATTGTAATACTGGATTATTTTATAGCACACTTGCAACTCTGAAGTAAAATTCTTATAACATTTACAGGGCGATATTTCATTTGTAAAAAACAGCAAATTGTAGACTCAACTCATAAAACTGAACAACTTTCCCATTTTATACAATCAAAGCAAAAAAATTAAAAACGCACGATATGCAAATATTTTATGGAAAGTATGTTTCATCAACCAAATAAATAATTTAGTTTTGTTAAGAGACCCTTAACATTTTTTTTATTTACAAAATTATTATTATATTATATGTGGTAAATTCTTGCCCTACATCTAACTGGGGGTGGTAAGATGATATATCTACCACTGCATTCATTTATGAAATAAAAGTACCCTATAGCTATACTATTATAGCTCGCGCCAAACTTTATTTCTGATCTGAAATGTGATGCGAGTACTTTCGTGCGCTGGTACAATCGAGTTAATAGGTACCTTTACGTCCCGCTAACACCCAAAGTTTTTTACTGCGACACGAACTTCAGATACAGATTACTAAATAGTTACTTCGTAACTTCAGAGCACTTGACGAGAAAGAGACTAACTACAGACTAATTTCTCGCTCAATTCGTTCAAGAATCATACAACAGATGTAGATCCCGTGTCAATGAAAGAGATACATATATTTATAGTTAATCGCCGGCAGTGTGAACAGTCAGCGATTAACTACTAATGTATGTATCTCTTTCATTGACATAGGATCTACATGTACGTTTCCTAAGCGAAAAAATAGTCGATAGTTAGTCGCTTTTTCGTCGGCGGTGGGACAAGTGCCGTAATAAGCTTTGGCGAGACCTATACCATATCTATGGGGTTCGTTTAAGGATTAAACTTTTCAATCTCCGATTGTAGATATAATAAACTCTAGGTTTCTTGGGGAAATTTGCTTACTTCCATTAGAAGAATCTAGTTTCACCCTTTTTTCGAATAAAAAGTCGCCCTGTCCTGTAGACAGATATAGGTACTCGTAGATATAAAATCACTAATTGTATTTCACAATGTTTCGCATCAGAGGCACTTCCCCATAATCACAACCTTACTATGAGCCAACATAATTATTACATCAGGTGATAGAGGTCACTGTAATCTTCTAACTAGCAGGCAATGAAAATAATTATTATTTTTAATTTAATATTATAATACAATTTTTTCAAAGAACCAATTTGGCGAATAACTTAACAAATTTAATTAAAAATCTACAACCCGACTGTATACAAACATTACCCCTCTGTTTTCGGCAGACGGGTAAAAATATATCCTATATCACTCATGGGATCTAACAACACCTCGCACTCTTAAATCCATCGAGCCGCTGAGTTTGCAGGCTCAGTTAAAGAAACACATATAGGTACCCGAAAAACATTACCATCCTTTTTGGGCAGTCCGGTAATCAAAATCACAGCGCTTATAAATTTAGATTACAAAATACAATTCAAAGTACCGCCACGCATCGTATTTTATCAAAAGTTAGAAATAGGTCTGTCGTTTTGCCTGTACATGTCATCGCAGCTGCTGAACACGTGGACAGTTTTCAATACGGTTTATTATTTGTTAGAGGGCTAGATTAACTGATATGGTTCTTAGTCATGTTTATAGAAATCCATTTGGCCCTTAATTGAGATGGTCAACTGCACGCCAAAATGGTAAGAGGTAGAGGAGTGGTGCCTTAAATAAAATAGTGTACACTCGAGGCAGATTTTAGGTGTAAAAAAAATAAATGACTGCAGAAACTTGTTGCTACAATTTGGCTGAAATTTTGTCAGGGGTTTTTAATTGCACTAATTATATTTAAATATCTTTAGAGCCTTTGTTAAAAAAGATGCCAATGACTTCCATAAGAAGACTATCATTTTGATACGGGAGACTTACTAAGAACAGTGTGTTACGTCTACAGGGTGACATTTTAAAGGTTTCGTTCCCGTTTCGAAAAATAGAAATCATTTAAAATCATCACAATAGTAGTTTATGAAACTGTTGCATAATGAGGGGTATTAAAACACAAGTTTAAATTTAAAAACTCAGCCTAGGCGTGGTTTTTAATAGTGTCACACGAGTATTTTAATACCTAGTTATGTGCAGTTTCATGCACTACTTAATCTAATCTCATACATTGTTGGGACTGAACCTGTAAATAAAAAAGATAAAAGAGTGAGAACATTTTTTCCCACGAAATTCAGTACAACAAACGTATGAATAGCGCCAAAACCCAGCATATTCACCACGCATGCGATAAAGCAGGCTGTCACAGAGGTGAAATTGGAATTAAATCTTTTTTGTAATGCTATTAAAAAGGCGCGCCCCGCATATGCACTCTAATTGATGGAATCTCCTTGATAATGTTAACTATTTAGGATTTACCCTGTTTTTTGTTAGAGAAAAGGTATGATTCATTTTTTTAAAATTTTGGTATGGATGGTGTTTATGAAGTACTTATGTCATAAACTCGTTTTGAAGTTAATAATAATTCGAATTTTGGGATATGAGGGTAGATAAAATATTTTTCATCACTCTACTCGAAAAACGACGATTGGTTCCTCAATAAGTGAGAACAAAATTCTACTATGCTCGCTGTAGGGAGTTTTATTTCTCTCTTCTGATTGGTCCGCGTTCGTGCTCTGGTACGAACGCAGACCAATCAGAAGACATAACGTTCAAACCAATGTCAATAGGTACATACTAGTTTCTTTGTCTCATAGGTTGTGATGAAAAATTGTGTCATTGTGGGTCAAAATATTTTATTCTCGAGCGAAGTATATTTAATTCCTCGCTAAGAATTAAAACTAACACCCTCGGAAAAAATACTACTTTATCCCCTTGGTAAACAAATAAACATTTCGACATTCCATATAAATCATCTTTTCGAATAGTTCACTTTGTGTGGAAGAAGAAAAAAGTACTACAGCTGAATTACGAACAAAGAAAACTACTGAAACATTCATTATGTTACGCTGCTGCAGGAACGAATAAAATGTCACCCTTAATGGAAGTAGTTTCTAAATTTCCTGAGGGAGATTCTTATCACGTAAATGGCCACACTTGAAGTATGCCTTGCGGCCTCCTCCTCATAGGTTGCTGTGTGCAATTTTCATTCATTTTTCGCAGCTAAGTCTTTGATACTGTTATTTTTCTCCACTTCTCCGTCGAATTGTGAAAACACATTGTTTCTCTATAGTAAGATATTCTGGTGTAAAAAAATTGGTGTAGAACCCGTTAACTGGGGTTTCTAGTCATCATACTGAACAACTTTCCCAAGGAACCCATATACAATTCTCAAAAAAAAATTAGACCCTTAATACAAAATTAGTTGATTCACTTGATCAGTTGATCAAGTTTGTATGAAGTTTTTTTTTTTGAGATTTCAGCAGTCATAGAAAACAGTTGTTCAATATGATGAGTAGGAGCCCCAGTTAACGGGACCTACACCAATTTTGTTACACCTTTATAACCTCATTGTCATACATAATGCAACAATTAATCAGAGAGACGATAATTTCATCACGAAATAATACTTTGTACAAAAATAAATGCAGCGAAAAAACTTAAATCTACAAAAAATAAAGCAATCAAAATTAACAATTAATTTTGAGACTACAATGACTAAAAATTCATCATAAATTCATAAGTATTTTTTACAAAATAATAAGATATTGCTTTCATCAGCTTTAAGCTGCCTAACTATTTTACGTAGTTACCCCAAAGGTATGGGAAGAGACCATTGCCCCATCAGTCGGGACATCTGGGCTGTTAGCGACAACAACCCAAATTTAAAAAAGTTTTAAAACTAAACCATTTACACTTTTCAATCATTTGTTTGGTTCATCTTTCAACAAATGGTAACAGAACGAGAAAAACTAATTTTATGCCGATTCAATAGGGATGACGACAGCATAAGAAATAAATTTTGAACTCTTGATCACTAAATTGCCCTCATAATTAAACTTCGGAAAACCTTACTCGTTTTGTTTTCCATCAAGTCTTCGATTTTTAATTCGTCAAAATCACAAAATGAGTGTATAAATGACACTGCAAAACTAGGACGTCACGCCTAGGTATTTCAAACATTTTTAGAACAAAATGTCGTTTTTGACAGATGGTAAAAAGTGAATCAGATGACTAGCATCCGTCATCCCTATTCGCTAAATAAGTTCAAAAACTCGTATTTACATTTTATAAACTTTTAAATGAGTTTGTATGTATTTATGTTAGGTTTTCAATATTGATAAAGCCTCTGGCTAATACTAACCGACTTTCCTAAAGACTTATAACTCTAGCAAGCGTCAGTGGCTCAACCGGTAACGACTCGGTCCTCTTAACTAGAGGTCCCGGGTTCAAATCCGGACGGCCAATGTACCAATGAGTTTTTTGAAACTTACGTACATATACTTACTGATTGCTTTAACGGTGAAGGAAAACATCGTGAGGAAACCTGCACATCTGATTCCAGATGTGTATGAAGGTCGCGTTGCACACGTCCGTAGGTGTAAATCTAAATGCCCTACACGTGATCGCGGGTGATGCTAAGTGCAACACCAGGCATCCGCCGTCGTCTATCCCTTGGATAGCACGGTTAATTGTGCCACACGATAAGAGAGAAAGACTCTAGCAAGTAAACCGTTTAACTTCCGAGGCACTACCGCTTGGCCTTACTTGTAGAACCAAAGGAATTTTTGCTGTCCCGTGACAGTACCGTATCGGTACCGCGGTCTTACTTTCGTAACTGTCAGATCCGCCACCCAGGGAGGGAGCCCCGCGTGAGGCACTTCGACGGTATTATCATCAAACGTTACGACCCTATTATCGCTCGCTCAACTCAGATCCGCCGTTTGTTTCCCCACCCGGTATAATAGTAGTGTCACGGGAGAGAAAAACCGGACAAGTACAAGTCGGACTCGCCCATCGAGGGTTCCGTACAAATTTGTTAGACACATATTATAAATAATAACAGTGCAGACTGTTAGGTACTACATACACCAAAATTATAAGGTAGGTACATATAAAAAAGGGAAAGATTTTCGACATTTTTCGTCATAAATCGAAAACTATACATCATAAAAATAATTAAAAATCTGTTTAAGCCTGTGCCAATGAAGCCCTTTCATACGATACTGACACGGTTAACTCAATTTAAAATTTGGACCGCCGTTCCTTGCATAATTGATTGATTACGTACTTTAAATAAAGACTGTATTTTTTATGATTTAATTACAAATGTACAGTTTTTAGATTTTCTTGCAGTTTAAGACGGTATTACTTGCCAAAGATCTAGGTCAACGGAAAATACCCTATGAATTCTGATTCCCTTTAGTGTCGAAATATACGTTTTTTGCGGCATAAAAGACCGTATCTTTTTTTACGTTAATTTAGAAGTTTGATTTTTTCACAGCTTCAAGGGACTTTAGACCGGAGTTACATGTTTTAATTTCAACTTGATACCTCCACGGGTTCCCGAGATAAAGGGCCTTGACAGACGGACGGATAACAAAGTGTATTTTGTAATTGTACAATAAAGCATATTTGATTGATTGATTGATTGATCCTATAAGGGTTCCGTTTTTTCCTTCTGAGGGACGGAACCCTAAAAATTACCTTTGGTATAGTATTCGTCTGACGGAGACGTCCAGACAGGGCAATCGTGCGGGGGTCGAGGTGCGAGACAGGAGATGGAGATCGAGCCCCAAGTTCCATAGTCACCGTTGGGCAGATGATGGGGTCATTCATTAAAATAAATAATTCCGGCGGTAGCCCCAATGTCGGCGTTGAAGCAAACATCAAAGGCGTTGGACCACTGTATGGATCCTTAAACTGTGGTATTAGTAAAAGTTTTCGTTACTTCTTTTACCAAATGTTAACGTTACCAAATTAGTTCGTTCAATGTTAAATAGAATAGACTAGTGAGGTGTATTTCAGTCGTAGTCGCTATCGTCATCCGACTCCTAAATACACTGACGCGGGTGGTTCTTGGTGATCTTCCTAGCACAAAATAGATAAGTAACTACATTGACGCGACTGAAGTCGATTGCGGCCAATTCCTACGTAAAGAGCGAACTTTTTCTTATCTAGGCCGTGTTCCTAGTGAGTTGCATTTCAGTCGTAGTCGCCATTGTCGTCCGACTCCGACACTGACGAAGCTGGTTCTTGGTGATCTCGATTCCTAGCACGTATATCTACACTGACGAGACTCTAATCGACTGCTGCCAATTCCTATGTAAAGAGCAGACACTCATTACTTATTTACACTGTGTTGCTAGTGAGGTGCATTTCAGTCGTAGTCGCTATCGTCATCTGACTCAGACTCTGACTCGGAACTGTCCGGGTGGTTCTTGGTGATCTCGATGCAGTTGTCCACGTCCGTCAACCGGCGCAGCGACCGCCCTGACAAAGAACAACACAGATGAATCATTATATCAACCGAAAGACGTCCACTGCTGGACAAAGGTCTCCCCGAACGACTAGTCCTGCGCTGCCCGCATCCAGTGGTTTTCCGCGACCTACACTACATCTTCCGTTGCGCGGTCGTCACTCGAGAAGTTTACTGCCCCAGCGGCCATTTGTTCTACGAGCCAGCCTACTGCCACTTCAGTTTAACGATTCTGTGTAACGATATTTCGTAAAATGCTTCCGCATATATTTGTTATGTCAGCAAATGTATCTTAGGTGTAAAATTGAGAGTATCTTAGGAAAGTGGCAGTAGGTAGATTTTAGACAAACATTTGAAGCTACATTTAGAGCAACTATGCTCGGATTCACAAATGAGAAGATCACAGAATAGCTAAACTTAATTGGTAGTGGGCGGACACATAGCTCGTAGAACAGATGGCCGTTGGGGCAGTAAAGTTCTCGAGTGGAGACCGCGCACCGAAAGACTGGAGGCCTCCTAGGTGGATCGACGACTTGTTGAAGGTCGCGGGAAGCCGCTAAATGCGGACATCGTAGGACCGGTCGCTGTGGAAATCCTAGGAGGAGGCCTTTGCAAGCAGTGGACGTCTTCCTGCTAGTACAATCTCTCTCTTATTGTGTGGCACAATTAATCGTGCTATCCAAGGGATATACGGCGATTGCCTGGTGTTGCACTTCCATCACCCGCGGTCACGTGTAGGGCATTTAGATTTACACCTACGGACGTATGCAACGCGACCTTCCTACACATCAGATTGGCAGGTTTCCTCACGATGTTCACCTTCACCGTTAAAACAATCGCTAAATATATGAACGTGAATTTCGAAAAACTCATTGGTACATTGGCCGTCCGGATTTGAACCCGGGACCTCTGGTTAGGAGGACCGAGTCATTTCCGTTGAGCCACCGACGCTTTTTCAATGATATATGTGATTCAAGAAGAAAGCTATTAACTACCTGTTACAGTGGTTAGCAGTCGGCTCTCGTTGCCGGCCGGCATGTTGATGGGGCCGAGTTTTTTGGCCAGCTCCCTCGCTCTGTCTGCTCCCGATACTACAATAGAAACAAATTTGCGAATATAATAATCCACTAATCAATTATTGTCAATTAGTATGGGAAGTTAAATTAGGAGGCGGCCATTTTTGAAGCTATTGTATAGCTTTTATCGCGGGCTTTGAGGGGACCGAATCAAGAAATTTCGTAACGAAAATAAAAACTGACACCCCAAAAAAAAATAATTGAGTTCTAAAAAACTTACAGTGCCATCTATCTATCCATCATGATGGTGATGAGGATGATGATGACGATGACGGATGACTGACGATGACGAATGACGCATGACGGATGACGGATGATGATGATAATGATTAACTTTCTTAGTGTTCATTTATTACATAAATATCCCGCGCCACAAGCATTAGCCGCAAGTGGCCGTCATTTTGAACTTTTTAGTTATTGGACCGATTGCGATGCGGGCAGCGCAGAACCGGTCGTCGTGGAAATCCTTGGGAGAGGCCTTTGTCCAGCAGTGGACGATTTCCGGCTGATATGATGGCCCGATTGCTTCCAAAATCGATATCTGGGGGTCCCTGAGGTCCCTTATCACGAATCCGCTGCCCGAATTAAAAAAGTGGCCGCCATCTTGAACTTTTTAGTTACTGGACCGATTGCTTCCAAAATCGATATCTGAGGGTCCCTGAGGTCCCTTATCACGAATCCGTTGTCGGAAGTGAAAAAAGTGGCCGCAGTTTTGAACTTTTTAGTTATTGGACCGATTGCTTCCAAAATCGATATCTGAGGGTCCCTGAGGTCCCTTATCACGAATCCGTTGCCCGAATTGAAAATAGTGGCCGCCATTTTGAACTTTTTAGTAGACCGATTGATTCCAAAATCGATATCTGGGGGTCCCTGAGGTCCCTTATCACGAATCCGTTGCCCGAATTGAAAATAGTGGCCGCCATTTTGAACTTTTTAGTTATTAGACCGATTGCTTCCAAAATCGATATCTGGGGTCCCTGAGGTCCCTGGTCACTTAATCTCACTCGGGTATGGGCAAATATCACGTAATTTTTTCAGCAAGAAACAGTGTAAAATTGTGAGATAACTAGGTTAAATTAAGGAAAACATGCTTCTCCAGTAAAAAAGGGCTAAATCCTACACAATAATATTTGTCCCGCACAGTAGCACAATTGCCCCTCGACTGTTTGAATAGCCGCCACCTGCCAGCTAAACGATCGACTCGGCGAAATCCAACGCAATCACATTAAAAATACGCATTTATTTTCTGTCGAGCCAAATCTCACGGGGGCAAAAATCGTCTAACATGGGTGGAATTGCCCTTTGTATATAGTATGGGGAGAGTTGTCAGTTTCATAGGATTCCTTTGATGGTTTTAGCAAATTAAAAATCACCTGCATGGTCAAAAAGCATACTATTCTATTTTTAAATTATAATAGGTAAGTAAATTATATCAGGAGCATCAATTTAGTTTAATCTCAAAAATAACATAACACAACATAAAACTGAGGTTTCTTCAAGTGAATATTTTAGATTAGAATCATTAATTTCATGATTACTAATGTCAAATAGGGATGACGACGACAGCATCAGAAATAAATTGTGAACTCTTGGTCACTATATTGCCCTCCTACTTATACTTCGGAAAACCTTACTCTTTTTGTTTTCCATCAAGTCTTCGATTTTTAATTAATCAAAATCACAAAACGAGTACTTAAAAGACGCTGTAAAACTATGACGTCACGCCTAGGTATTTCAATCATTTTTAGAAGTAATGACGTTTTTGACAGATGATAAAAAGTAACTCCGATGACTTGCATTCGTCATCCCTATACTAGCGAATATCGTTAGCTACCCTTAACGCCGCCACTGCTAGGGCAAGGGTTTCTGCACAAGCTCGGGAAGGTTAGACCATACTCCACACACGGGGGCCAAGTCCAGGTTGGTGGAGGTTACAACCTCCTAGGATAGTGGCGAACCCCACTGTCAAAAGTTGTTTAAGTCGCCTATAAAGCAGCTGACACGGCTTGGCGACTGCCATCTAGTGATAGCAATCGACACCAACTGCTTAACGTGCTTTCCGAGGCACGGAAACGGTCAAGAAATATGCTACTAACAGTCACACCCATCTAGGTAATGACCATGCTTCAGGTCAGTTAACCTGCGTGATCAACCCAACCACACAAATCACACGGAGCTACGACCGCTTCATAGTAAAGTATAAATGTCAAACATAATAGAAAAAGTCAAAATTTGCATCACATCCGCAATAAGGAGTTACCTCTGGATCCCTCTTGGCTGGGGTCTTCTGTCATAGCCACCTTCTCAGTCCTGTACACGCCGCTGACTAGATCCCAAACGAATAGGCACTGAAATGAAAACATAATGTAAGTAAGTGTTGATACAGGGGTTGTCTGGGGGAAATCGCTTGAAGCGATAACACAGCCTTTGCATGTCATAGTATTTAGTTTCTCTTCCTTTCTTTTTTTAAATTTCGCTTGTTGAAAAATAAAGTGAATCTTATCTTCATTAACAAATCATAACATCCCCACTGCTGGGACACGAACTCGTGAAGGTTAGACCATACTCCACACATGGGGGCCAAGTCGGGATTGGAGGTTGTAGTACGTACTAGTGGCGAAACTTACTGTCAGAAGTTTTCAAGCCGTCTGTAGGGCATCTGACACGGCAGCAACCGGCACCAACGGCTTAAGAAGGCGTATAAAGTTAATTGAATTTATCTGAATGATGCTTATTTAATAAATCTATATATACAAAAGAAAGTTATGTTAGTTACACCATTTATAACTCAAGAACGACGACCGGTTTCGCTATTTTTTTTTGTTGATTTCGTTATTGTCAGCAGAAGGTTTTAGGATAGGGTAGGTTAGTGTTGTGTAAGGTGGAACGTAGTTCGCCGGGACAGCTAGTTCTTTAATAAACAGATAATAGGCTGACGGAGAGATGATCCTGAGCAAAAACACGATTGCTCAAAGTTTCTAAAAAGATAATAGGCTGACGGAGAGATGACTCTGAGCCAAAACACGATTGCTCAAAGTTTCTAAAAAGATAATAGGCTGACGGAGAGATGACTCTGAGCCAAAACACGATTGCTCAAAGTTTCTAAAAAGATAATAGGCTGACGGAGAGATGACTCTGAGCCAAAACACGATTGCTCAAAGTTTCTAAAAAGATAATAGGCTGACGGAGAGATGACTCTGACCAAAAACACGATTGCTCAAAGTTTCTAAAAAGATAATAGGCTGACGGAGAGGTGACTCTGACCAAAAACACGATTGCTCAAAGTTTCTAAAAAGATAATAGGCTGACGGAGAGATGACTCTGACCAAAAACACGATTGCTCAAAGTTTCTAAAAAGATAATAGGCTGACGGAGAGATGACTCTGACCAAAAACACGATTGCTCAAAGTTTCTAAAAAGATAATAGGCTGACGGAGAGATGACTCTGACCAAAAACACGATTGCTCAAAGTTTCTAAAAAGATAATAGGCTGACGGAGAGATGACTCTGACCAAAAACACGATTGCTCAAAGTTTCTAAAAAGATAATAGGCTGACGGAGAGATGACTCTGACCAAAAACACGATTGCTCAAAGTTTCTAAAAAGATAATAGGCTGACGGAGAGATGACTCTGACCAAAAACACGATTGCTCAAAGTTTCTAAAAAGATAATAGGCTGACGGAGAGATGACCCTGAGCAAAAACACGATTGCTTAAAGTTTCTAAAAAGATAATAGGCTGACGGAGAGATGACTCTGACCAAAAACACGATTGCTCAAAGTTTCTAAAAAGATAATAGGCTGACGGAGAGATGACTCTGACCAAAAACACGATTGCTCAAAGTTTCTAAAAAGATAATAGGCTGACGGAGAGATGACCCTGAGCAAAAACACGATTGCTTAAAGTTTCTAAAAAGATAATAGGCTGACGGAGAGATGACTCTGACCAAAAACACGATTGCTCAAAGTTTCTAAAAAGATAATAGGCTGACGGAGAGATGACTCTGACCAAAAACACGATTGCTCAAAGTTTCTAAAAAGATAATAGGCTGACGGAGAGATGACTCTGACCAAAAACACGATTGCTCAAAGTTTCTAAAAAGATAATAGGCTGACGGAGAGATGACTCTGACCAAAAACACGATTGCTCAAAGTTTCTAAAAAGATAATAGGCTGACGGAGAGATGACTCTGACCAAAAACACGATTGCTCAAAGTTTCTAAAAAGATAATAGGCTGACGGAGAGATGACCCTGAGCAAAAACAATTCCTTGATAAAAATAAATCGCGAAGTAATCTCTTAAATTACACTAATGCCAATTGCGTACTCACATAACAACTAGTACTAACATACATCTAAATAAGCTCATTTCGAAATGACCTAAAAACTTTTAGGTACAAGCTTTTATTTGAAAAAAAATTAATTCCAATTGATAGTACCCATTAAATAGGGGTTCATAAAAAATAACTGGTTCCCATCTCTGGGAGTCTGCCGTATTGGATTTAGAATGACGTCACTTAGCTAACCATGCATTGTCATCCAAACTAAACGTGTATGTCGTAGCCATTTTATGAAATCGACAACTAAAAATGACCATATCGTTCAAACGTCATCATCGTTTGATGATATGTCACTCCACGGTTGGCCAGATCATGAAATGCACGACCATTACATGAAATGGCCGAGCATATCATGCTAAACGAACCTAACCTCAAAATGCAACCTTACCTCAAAATTTTCATTTTCAAATTGCATTCCGCCAACCCATTGAGCAGGCTCTTCGACAGTATTATCATCAAACCTGATGAAACTATTATCGCTCGCTCAACTCAGATTGGATTGTGGATTGACATAGCATCAAACGCTGATTAATTCCTTGATCTGGCCAGACTATATCATCATGATGTGGGCAGCGAATATTGACGATTTCATTAAATAAAACCATTTCATGATCTAGTCAACCATTTCATGATCTAGTCAACCATTTCATGATCTGGTCAACCATTTCATGAAATGGTCAATTCTATGATATCGGCACGACTTTGCTAAATTTCAGCTCAATGGGAAACGAGGAAGTGGGAAAAATTTTGAAGCGGGAAACTTACATAAATACAAACATTGCAAGTTAAATAAAAGCTTGTTAAACTAAATACGTTTGAAGGTGGCCAAAAGCTACTATTAACATTTTTTTATATTCGATTTATTCAATAAAACCTCAATTCTTGAGGCGCCTTCTGTTTTCCAAACAGGATGGTAAGTCCAAAATCGGCCCTAAAACGAGGAGGCAAAATATATTTTGCTTCATACCTCTCATTAACGTGCCTCGCGAAGCACGGAGACGATCGAAATAAATGCCAGTATCAACTACTGCTGCCGGAGCGCAGGCAGCCAGCGTTGGCGTCCTTGCACTCTTCGCACTCCACCGAACTGGTGTCGTCGTCGCTCGCCCACAGCCAAATCACGCAAAGCTGTTGAATAGTCAGGGCAGGACTCAGTGGGTGGGTACCTCTGCGGCGTACTGCTGCCGGAGCGCAGGCAGCCAGCGTTGGCGTCCTTGCACTCTTCGCACTCCACCGAACTGGTGTCGTCGTCGCTCGCCCACAGCCAAATCACGCAAAGCTGTTGAATAGTCAGGGCAGGACTCAGTGGGTGGGTACCTCTGCGGCGTACTGCTGCCGGAGCGCAGGCAGCCAGCGTTGGCGTCCTTGCACTCTTCGCACTCCACCGAACTGGTGTCGTCGTCGCTCGCCCACAGCCAAATCACGCAAAGCTGTTGAATAGTCAGGGCAGGACTCAGTGGGTGGGTACCTCTGCGGCGTACTGCTGCCGGAGCGCAGGCAGCCAGCGTTGGCGTCCTTGCACTCTTCGCACTCCACCGAACTGGTGTCGTCGTCGCTCGCCCACAGCCAAATCACGCAAAGCTGTTGAATAGTCAGGACAGGACTCAGTGGGTGGGTACCTCTGCGGCGTACTGCTGCCGGAGCGCAGGCAGCCAGCGTTGGCGTCCTTGCACTCTTCGCACTCCACCGTACTGGTGTCGTCGTCGCTCGCCCACAGCCAAATCACGCAAAGCTGTTGAATAGTCAGGGCAGGACTCAGTGGGTGGGTACCTCTGCGGCGTACTGCTGCCGGTAGCGCAGGCAGCCGGCGTTGGCGTTCTTGCACTCTACCGTACTGGTGTCGTCGTCGCTCGCCCACAGCCACATCGTGCAAAGCTGTTGAATAGTCAAGACAGGACTCAGTGTGCCTCTGCGGCGTACTGCTGCCGGTGGCGCAGACAGCCGGCGCGGCGTTGACGTCCTTTCATTCTTCGCACTCCACCGTACTGCTGTCGTCGTCGCTCGCCCACAGCCAAATCGCGCAAAGCTGTTGAATAGTCAGGACAGAACTCAGTGGGTGGGTACCTCTGCGGCGTACTGCTGCCGGTAGCGCAGGCAGCCGGCGTTGGCGTCCTTGCACTCTTCGCATTCTACCGTACTGGTGTCGTCGTCGCTCGCCCACAGCCACATCGCGCAAAGCTGTTGAATAGTCAGGACAGGACTCAGTGGGTGGGTACCTCTGCGGCGTACTGCTGCCGGTGGCGCAGGCAGCCGGCGTTGGCGTCCTTGCACTCTTCGCACTCCACCGTACTGCTGTCGTCGTCGCTCGCCCACAGCCACATCGCGCAAAGCTTTGAAAGAAAACAACGATTTTATATTGAATTGATCTAGAAATAAAAGTTATACAATTCAGCTTATTTTAATAGGCATAAAACTAAACAAGAAATTATTTATTGTACTACCAGCTCCGATGTTGTAAAAAATAAACCTGCCAAGTATGAGTCAGACACGCACGATTAGGACAATGAAACCTATTCATTTCAATCAAAACACATCAAAAGATGATGATTTTTTCTATACTCACACCTGCTTGGCCGGTTTTTATTATTCATTGTTTTTCTTGAGGTTTTGTTGTATAAATAATCACACTAAGTTTCACGCTTGTATATTTTACCGTTTTAACTATGGAGCAAGAACCAAAACCTTTAAAAACACGTTTCTTGTATGGTGAGCCCTTAACATTTTTATTTTTTTTATTATTCGGTAGTAAATCCGCCATGATAACACTTAATCTGTGAAAATTTCAGCCAGGTTTGCCTATTACAGTTCAAAAGATACAACCTTTTAGAGGTCGTACAGAAAGACGTAAGGACGGAGAGCTTAGGTTTAGTAATTGGGTCCGTAAATAGAGCGATCAAAGCGAGCCCGAAATCTCTATGAACATAAACTCTTATTTTGTGTATTTTCATGCAATGTGTGTAGTGTGGTGGCACAGTACGCAGAAACCGCCTCCGTGGCGTAATGGGTAGTCCATTCGCTTTACACCAGGAGGTTGCGGGTTCGATTCGGGTGGGGACAACTTGTAAAACTCGGTTTGGTTGGTGGTAGGGCGTTTTCTTAGCTTCCGCCTGGCTAGCTACCACCATCTTATATCTAAGTCTTGCCGCCAGACATCAGTGTTAACAACATTGATGTGTTCGGGCTTGAGATAGGGTAGCCATTGAAGTCTTTAAAATATTGAACAATTCGAACAGCTGGTCAGCGTTGGGGAATTTTGATAAGCCCGCTTCCATCTTTTGCATCATCGTCACTTACCATCAGGTGAGATGATGCCAAGGGCTTACCAATTGTAAAAAAAAGGACGCTGCTGCCAAAGTACATATATTAGTACTAACGTACTGCTGATCTTAGTCGCCTCTTACGACACCCTCGGGGAAGAGAGGAGTTGGTACTACTATTCTAAGACTGTATCACAGGTCGGATCATTATATACAGGATTTACTCTAATAAGTTGTTTTTTTTTTGCATTTGTATGAATTCACAGGAATCAGATGGTGAAATGCGGTTAGTGCGAAGCAGGCACCACAGACAAGATAGTAAGTTACAGCCCGCACGACGGTTTAACATCGCCCGGCGATAGTGGAGAGGGATATTCGAGTATACGCATCTCGCTCATTTACGGAGTCACTGAGTCAGAAAAAGTATACGCGAGTACAGTTCTTGCAAATCACGAAGGCGAGCGGGCTTTACTCGTGGTTGAACGTGTACATGCATATTGCGGTAGTGTGCGTGTCTGACGGAGCTATCAGTTACTTGTGCTTATTGTAAACGCGACCAAAGTATATATATTAGTGACGCGACGCTAAGTACCACGTTTTACTGTCAGCATGTCAAAGCGCAGTGATTCATAGCGAGGTAAATTATTTTTATTTTTTCATTAAAGGCTGGTTTACATTTGCTATTTTTAGGGTTCCGTACCCAAAGGTTAAAAACTGAACCCTATTACTAAGACTTCGCTGTCCGTCCGTCTGTCACCAGGTTGTATTTTATGAACCGAGATAGCTAGACATTTGAAATTTTCACAGATGATGTACTTCTGTTGCCGCTATAACAACAAATCCTAAAAATTAGAAAAAGTTAGTTTCTATATAAAAAAGTGATTTTTTTAAACGTGAAGAAACTAGCGCCATCTATTCTAGCATGCAATAGCAAAAAGCTAATAAAAAGCACGCATTTAGCAAATGTGAATGTGCTATGGCTTTTAGCACGCTAAAGAGCGTTATCTGTGCTTTTAAAAGAGTATCTAATAAAAATGGCGTCGCAAGTTAAGTGGACACAGGATTTGACAATTTGTAATTTGACACCTCATCTTGCAATCCAGTTTCGCACAGAAACACGTTATCTCCGCGATAATCTGTTCTACCCTGTTTTCGAGGCGTAAAGCCAATAACTGTGATAAAAAACGCTTGTAAAATAATTAGAGATTCCATATTTTCCACTTGCGATGCGAGTGCTTTCGTCGCTTTTTGAAACAACTTGTGATAAAAATAGCATAGCAAATTTATATCGTCGTCTTTAATTAGCACTCTTTTAGTTTAGCATGCTAAAAAACAATGCTAAATAGCACGGAATTTATAGCAAATGTAAACTAGGCTTAAAAGTACAAAAAGCATGTACAAAAAAATTAAAAAAAATACAGTCATGAAGTATTTTTATTAAGACTTCGAGTTTGTCAATGATGTAGGCGAAACAAGTGACAGCGACACTGATGAGTGTGAAAGTGACAGGGACAGTTTATACGAAGATTAGGTATTGTACCAAATACATCCAATTGTTACTTAATTAAATTAAAAAAGAGTTATTTTTCATTATATTTGTCATAAGTTTTGACTGTAAAATAAATTTGTTTACATTTATCTTTATTTTGTTTATGCTAACCGTACCCACTTATGCTCTCACACACACTTTGAAACGTATACAATACAGATACGTGTTCACCACAAGTTAAGCCCGCTCGCCTTCGTGAATTGCAAGAACTATATCCCTCTCCACTTTCGCCGAGCGATCTTAAACCGTCGCGGCGACTATACTATGGCGGCGTGGTAAAACGGTTGCCTTTTTACCCAGCGGCTGCGCGACAGCAAAGAAAGGGTTATGTTTTTCACGCGTATCTACGTATCCGGGATTCTTTTTACCCTCGACACAGCTCAACAGCTGGTAGGATAATAATGAATGATGTGTATATCAACTCGTCTAATAGAGTGCGATAGATTTAGGCAAGTTTTCTTTTTCATATAACCAAAAAGACGGCCGTGATATACGACGGTAGAGAAAAAAACGAAGGAAACCTGAAGTAACTTCCGTTTCGTTTCCCACTTAAATGGGTGATTTCAAATTCTACACATTGTTCTAGGTCCATGTTCCAACAATTTGGAAATACTAGGGAGAGGAACACATCTTGGTAAAGACTTTGGCGATCTTGCAAACGGTAGGTACCTGATCATCATCATCATGTCAGCCGAGGGACGTCCACTGCTGAACATAAGCCTCACAAGGATTTCCACGACGACCGGTTCCCCGCCCACTACCACTTAAGTTAGTTGATAAAAAATAAGTTCTGTGGAAACTCGTAATTCACTTTAAAATACCTATTCAACGATACCCCACAACACTAAAAAAATATTTTTGAAAATATTTTTCATCCCCTTTTATTTCAAAAAGTAATTATTTTATTTAAACGATTTTTGTGCCTTTCATGAAATTCTGTTCAAAAATGTGAAACTTATCTATCACGTAATGACTGTGAAGGACAGATAGAGTTAAACCATAAGGCGTGATCTCCTGTAGACTACCGTTTGGCACTACTAGTACCGGATTTTTTTCTCCCGTGACACTGCCTTACTGGTACCGCGGTCTTACTTTCGTATCTGGCATATCCGCCACCCAGGGGAGGAGCCTCGCCTCTTCGACACTATTATCATCAAACCTAACGAACCTATTATCGCTCGCGGCGCTCGCTCAACTCATATCCGCCGTTTGTTTCCCCACCCAGGGTACCGGTAGTGTCATGGGAGAGTAAAATTTACACTACTAGTAATGCCAAAAGGTAGTGCCACGAAAAATAAACTTTAAAAGGGTTCCTCGCAAGGACTACAGAACCTTAAGAACGAATTTAGAGACCGTCGGTGGCGTAATGGCCAGGGCCGCTACCTCCTGTCCGGGAGGTCGTGCTTCGAATCCTTTTGTTAATGTGTTTTCGAATTACGTTTTCATATGTACGTTTATCCGACACTCTTACAGTGATGGAAAACATCGCGAGGAAACCTGCACACACCTGCCAAGAAACTCGAAGGTTGTGTGTAAAGTCGACTAAACCGCACTGGGCCCGCGTGGTCGACTAAGGCCCGGTCGCCCTAACTCAGGGTAGGCTCGAGCCCCTCGGTGGGGAGGTAAATGAGCTGATATGATGATGACAGTGACATAGATAAAATATACATAAAATGTGTCAGTTACTTACCCCAGATAGACATCCACTTGACTGGCACACATCAATAACATGGCAACCCCAGTCAAAGCAGTAAATGAACTTCTTCCCATTAATTTTGCACAGTCGGCCGCACACTTCATTGCACAACAGTTCCGTATCGAGCGACCTCTGCTGGGCCCTTAATGTCAGTTGTGGGGGCGAGTCGAGGTTGGCGCAAAGGCGCTCCCAGGCGCCCGCGCCGACGGCTTGCAGGGGCGCCAGACAGGCGCCGTGCGCGGTCAGGTGTAGCGCTACGTGGTAGCCTGAAATGCAGTCATCTGTGGAAAGGAGTTAACTACCATTAATTTAGGCATATTTCATTCAAAATAAGTTGAGCTAATTGAAATTGTTCAGTTTTTACGAGTATAAGGCATGAAAATACAAAACCATTTGGAGATATTTAGATTTTATACTATAAAAGTAAATTAAAAATTTATGAAGATTAGCTTCCATATTTATTCAATAGTATATTTTTTTTATAAGTATTTGCGAATTCAAAACTTTAGCAGTGGGCGGGGCACACAGCTCGTAGAGCGGATGGCCGTTGGGGCAGTAAAGTACTCGAGTGGCGACCGATGACCTGGTGAAGGTTGCGGGAAGCCACTGGATGCGGGTAGCGAAGAAGCGGTCGTGGTGGAAATCCTTAGGGGAGGCCTACCACGTCCTTCGGCTGATATGATGATGATTTGCGATTCTTAATGGAACAATTATTTTTTTTACTTTTTTTTAATTCGCACTTTATATGGCATACTAAATTAAAAAATACTTTAAAATCATTTCATTCCATAAATAAATAACCTTTTGTAATTTATAATTTATCTATAGATTAATAAAAGTGCCATTAAGATTGGTATATAGGTATCAAAAAATGTTCACAGAGCAGGATTTACCTTCGGAATCCGTTATAATCGATGTTATCTCATCATCGCTTTCCACAAAATATCTCGTGAAAAATTTACTGCATTTGGAGTTCCCGGAATGGACTAGATAAGGGTCTTGGGGGCTGACGGGGTAATCCGACAGCGTTTTCGAGGTAGAATCGTGGACGGCCACCGTCTTCATTGAACCATCATCTAGCATCTCTGTCACTCTGTACTCTGATTCGCTGTTGTGGTCACACTCTAGAGCAGACGAAGAATTCTTCTCTGTACTAGGCGACGTCGGTCGACTGATTTGATTGTGAGCTCTTAGAACAACGCTTTCAACCGGAGGCGACTTCGCCCGACGCGGCTGACTCCTCGATCCAATAAAGTACTTCCTATTACTCCTTAACACTCTAAACGGCACTATATTTTCGTTGTTATCCTCCGAGAATTCGTATTTCTTATCGGCTAATCTTCGTTTTCTAAACATGCTAAGTTTCTCACATTTAGTGTCAGTCTCTTCGACGAATTCGTAAGCTTTCTCTGCGATTATTCTGTGTGTTTCGTTGAAGCGCGACATACTCTCCGCTGGTCGTCGTCTGGGCGATCTTAGAGGGGGACTTATTAGCGTTCGTATTGAGGGGGACGGCCCTTCCCATTCTTCAACTAAATTGTGGGATATAGACGACGCTTGGATACACAATTCTTGCCCCATCATATCGGCCAACTGAACTGGACGTGACATCTGATAGGGCTCATATTCCAAATCAGAGAAATCAGCTAGAATATTCTGGACAACGTTATTTTGGTATTTCGGTGACTGAAACGCTGCAGACACATCTGATGCCGGCGTACTTGGATTCATATCTACTGAATTTATTTCCTCCCTATCTAACGTGGATTTACAGTCTTCGGCCGCCTCAGTCCTGTCTTGATCCGGTTTGACGAAGTCTATCTCGAGTATGTGAATGAAGTCCGTGTAGATGATGATTTGGTTCGAGTACGCTAGCTGCACCACTGGTTCGTACATGCTTGAGTCAGATGTGCAGAAAAACTTCGTGTGTATCGCGAAATTATGTTCTAAACACCTCTTTCCCATTGCAAGGTCTTCGTCTGGAATTAAACATATTCAATGAGATTCTAAGATACAGTTACTAAACACTGCAACGTTAAAACAAAAAGGATCCGTATGTGATGAATCACAATAAGGGTCTAAGTGGACAATTTTTGTTAGTCAAACCTACAACCTACCAACCCCAGAAATCACTTCTTGCTATTTTGAGCGGTGAACTTGTGAAACTCTTTCTCAGATATAGGTGCTCCAACTAAACGGTTCAAAAAATATACTTCTGTGAGATATTTTGCATGCACGTAGCCTGTGTCATGGAGAAGGACATAGGCTACTTTTTATCCCGTAAAAAAGTATAGTCCGGTACAGTTCCTGAATTGAAAAACAAGACTCTTTTCAAGCTGATTTCTTTAAGAAGCTAAGATCACTCAATCCGAGCAGGTTGATATGTGTTTCAATAATATCGAACGTAAGTCTATTCATTTTAAGTTCAAATCAATGCGGGCTTCAACGCGGTTGTTAAGTTGAAACCGAACGCCCAATTCTCGATTTTTACATGTTTTTATTACTTTCATCGCTTTCAAATATATATTTTTTAAATGTGTTCTATTAAAATGAAAGGCCTTAAAGTCCCCGATTTTTGTGTGTTGGTTTCATTTAATATTAACTATTTGTTTTCGATAAATTTTGTAATCAATGCCAAAAACAGGGTCTACAGTATATTTTTTACATCAAAAGTGGCAATATTTTTAAAATTGTATTCAATTAAATAGTTTTTTTTTTTACTTTAAATATATTATAATATTATTTCTATGATGATAGTTATACACAGTCTTTCAATAATTTGAATTGAATATTGTCATTTGACCCATCTTAAGGCCTGAACATTGCAAAATAATATTATCATATAGCATAGGCCGGAACAGATCCTGAACTGAAAAACAAGACTCTTTTTTAGCCGATTTCTTCAATCAATCAATCAAATCAATTTATTTCTTATTCTTTAACATTGCAACGGAGCAAATTGTTGTGATTTAAGGAGGTGGGAAATGATATAGATTACTAATTAGCATATCTCGATATAGTTCCCTAGGTATCTGGGGAAAACTCATTTACACGCTAGCGCACGACGGCGTCGCAACTGATTGACGTGATTTTTTGCATAGAAATAGTTGACGGGGGTGGGAAGTGACATAGTCTGCTAATCAGAATAGCCCGATATTAGTTCCCGAGGGCTCTGGAGAAAACGCATGTCTACGCTCGCGAGTTGTTCGCGCTTCGCGAACCATTCAACCTCATAAACAGTCATATAAACGATGTCCAAGCGAGCGAAGCTGCGGGCAGTAGCTAATAGATAATAATAAAGCCACTTAGGCGCCTATATCATCAGGGGTGCCACAGAGTTCCTTAATTGGGCCACTCTTGTTTCTAATCAATGACATATAAAAATGTTTTCTAAACTCTCAAATTCGCTGGTGATATAAAGATTCTTAAAACAGTTAATAGGGCATCATACTGTTACGCCCTTCAGGAAAACTTAGATAGGATTGCAGTTTATTGTGTACTATCTGTTTCCCGCGGCTTCACCCGCGTGACGAACGTTTCTATGACTTTTCGAGGGTGCGCAGTAGCGGCTCGCGAGCGTGGAAAAAAGTAGCCTAGGTGTTAATCCAGGTCCTAATCTGTCTACCTATAAAATTTCAGCCAGATCCGTTCTGTAGTTTTTGCGTGAAAGAGTAACAAACATACATACATCCATACATTCTTTCAAACTTTCGCGTTTATAATATTAGTAGGATAAGGCATCAGACTGTTACGAGTGTTACGCCCTCTTCAGGAAGACTTAGATAGATTTGTAGTTTATTGTGATATCCAAATGTTTTACATGACTTTATCTTGTTAAAGAAGGCCAAATAAAGTTATCTATACTCTAAACAAAATATTAAAAAGTTGACTTTATTCGTAACCTATGAGTTATCTTTGACATTGATCATAATGTATCTTAAGCCAATAAAGTACTCGGCTTTATCATGAGATCTTCCACTTATTTCAAAACATAAAACAAATAGACCAAAAAAATTACCTTGAATCCTAGAATAAGCAGCACATTTCTTACATCCTAATCGAGGCACACCGATCACACTGAGGCAGGACCGCTCCGAACACGAGTCTCTGGAAAAATCATTTCATTTCATTATTTTTAACACAGGTCTTGTTTGTGAAAGTCAAAGCTGAGTATTCAGCACCCAGGATACGTCACCTTCCACTATGTAACCTAAATTAGAAAGTCACCTTCCGCCCAAACACGCAGTATATTTGTCACCTTGCTCCAAGGAAATTTGGCATCATGTGTCCTCCTCACACCCCGACACTTATTTGCAGATATTTGACACCTTGTTTCCTTGCACCTAGGATATTTGCCACCTTGTGCTCCGTCACTTAAGGTTTTTGCCACTTATCCCAATACCTTTAGTATATCTTATCTTCAAGCCGTAACAGATCAATCCTGTTAACACTGATGTTTGGCGGCAAGACTTAGATAAGATGGTGGTAGCTAGCCAGGCGGGCTATGAAAATACCACCAACCAAGCCGAGTCTTACAAAGTTGACTCCGCCGGAAATCGAACCCGCGACCTCCTGGTGTGAAGCGAATGGACTAACCATTACGTCACGGAGGCGGTTTAAAATTTGTTCCCATACGCCCCGATACCTAGGATATTTGTCACTATGCGTCCCGATACCTAGGATATTTGTCACTATGCGCCCCGATACTTAGGATACAAGTGCAGTGATATACATGCATCAGATAGTGTATAATAAATTAATCATATTTAGCACCTCAGATGATTATCATCCAGCTCATTATGTTACTCACGCGATGCCATAGACAACCAGGACGCCTGGGTTGTGCCTCCACTGCGCCATGGAAATCGTGAGCTTCGTGTCAGGAGGCTCGTCGCCAAAAAGGGGCACGCTGTGAACTTTGCGCACTTGCCGGCCAGGCACCCACGATAGGAAGTGCAGCCTGCAAGAAATACAATACATTAAGGAAATTAGGTTTGCGACACACGCTTTTGCCTAGTGTATCGTCCAAATTTTAATTTATTTAATATCTACCTACCTAATTCCTTAAAGATTATTTTTAAAATAGGTAATCTAAACGTCCTGAAAAACGCCGTCATGTAGAAAATCATTTGTTGTTCTTTTTTACCCGACTGCACCAGAAGAATTATGTTTTTCGAGAGCATGTTGTTCGAGGCTATGTTTATATCTTTGGCACGCCCTGTAGCCTAAACGGCTAGATGGATTTTGGAGTGCGAGATGTCGTTAGATGTGTTTTGATGCCGTGAGTGACATAGGATACATTTTTAGCCGACTGGCCAAAAAAATAGGGATGAAGTTTTCATGCAGTCGGGTTTTTAATTTTTAAAGTGGAACTTTTATTACGTCGTTTAAGCTTTTTCGTCTGTGTGTTGCGTGACGGCAAAGAGATTATTACATCGTCTCAAATTTTTTCATCAGAGCAGCCATGATCGTTTCGTCCTCTGTACCGTAGCTCCAAGACGAGAGCAGCCATGATCGTTTCGTTTTCTGTACCGTTGCTCCAAGAGGAGTGAAACTTTTATTACATGATCGTTTCGTCCTTTGTACCGTAGCTCCAAGACGAGAGCAGCCATGATCGTTTCGTGCTCTGTCTATGTCTATAATGTGAAAAAAAGTTTCACTTTTACCTTGGTTTCATAAAACCACACACTCTTTTTTTAATTATTCTTAAAGTTATTTCTATTTTTCTTGAATTTTGTTTCTTTATTTAATTAATTATTCTATAACTATCATTTATACATTTAGAAATATTTATTGGCTCCTCAAGGGATACTTTTCAAACTCCACGTCGACTTATTCGTCACCTAAGTAGTCCAGTAAATCTACGAATGAAGCAGGTTTTATTAAACCTTCGACCCATGAAATATTTGGTCGAAGAATTAAATGCTCTTTGAGTTGTGATAAGGAATATTTGACTTATGATTTGGAATATATTCGATAAATAGCTGACGAATTAAAATTTACAAGACTCCCCAATATACAGGTTGAGTTTTTTTAAGGGTCAGTATGGGGAAATTCTAAAGTATACGAGATAGAGAAAAACCGTGATCTCAATTATAGAGAAAATAAAAATGGCGTTAAAAAAAATAAAAAAATCTCAATATGTTTGGAGATATGGCTTTTATAAAAAAAAGTTATTTCGATTGTATATCACTATACAAACCAAAAATTGTATGGAGACCATAGTTCTAAAGTTGCTATAAGTTGTTAAAATATTTTTTTTAGTTCTCTTTAATAGTTACGTGGAATTTAAACTTACTAGCCAATTTTCAAACGAAAAAGGAAAAACATTTAGACTTAAAAAAAAGTTGTGTGTTTCTGTCATTCATTAAATGCATATTTTATTCAATTAATTAGTTGTGTTGTGAATTCAATGGTAAACTAAATAGGTAAAATGCCCCAATCTTTGTCAAATTCCGAAAAAATGGATTTATTGAGAGGGTATCATTTAAGTAACACGAACCAAACATTGGCAATTGACTGGTATCGTAATGAATTCCCCCTGAGAGAAACAAGTCGCCATACTTTGATCAGAATGTTGAATAATTTACTGAGGTACGGAAGCTTCACGAAGCCTCACAAAAAACATTCCTACATCATCAGTCGAGATGTCGAAATAAATGTTTTGTTTTTTGTCGAGAGTTTTCCGGATATTTCGTCGAGAGATATCGCTACGGAAATGGCTATTGCACAGCGTACTGTAATGAGGATACTCAAAAAGTATAAATACAAACCGTATCGACAAGGATGTATTGTTCAGAAACTTCTTGAAAGCGATCATGCGAGAAGATCAGCATTCTGTAATTGTGTTATCCACCGTGTAACACGGGACACAAATTTTTGGAGCCGAATTGTTTGGACGGATGAGACTAACTTTTCAGATAATGGTAAACTGATATTACTTCTCCGATTTATTTATTTCTCTCTTAAGCGTTTTTATGACGTAAACTTTGTGATGTATAACCGGCGCAACAATCATTACTGGTCCACAGAAAATAACTGAAAGCAGCAACCAAAGTAGATTTTCTTTTATTGTGCCGTGCCATCCTACGGCAAATAAAAGCGGCCAATCTCTGCGAACCACATTTATGCATATGTGGCTCAACTGTCAAGGCTAATTACCGCCACGCATCGAGTTGTCTCCGTTGCTCAGGGAGATTCCCGCGACACCATGTCCTAAATGACACCATCCGAAGAAAAATTTCCGTGCCTTATGGAGCCACCTGGTCTTTACCGTTCCGATAGGAGGAGGCCCAATGGATTTACTGTGGTCCCATGGCAGAAGGGACGTTGCCTCATGCGGGTCGCTACATATGTAAGCACCTTTGCACATTCCTATTTGTCCTGGACCGCTCGTTCTGCAGGTTCAGCGGCAGAGTGCGGTCGGGTAGAAACATACGAGGTACGAAGCCCTTAAGGCAACATATGTTTTTGCGCCCGTTGCCTTTGAAACCATCGTACCCTGGGGCTCAGAGCCGAAGGGTTTTATTACTGAAATCGGGCGGAGGTTTAGGGGTCCTTCCTGGTCGGGCGGACGGACGCGGACGGCATTCATATATGACCTGCCTGGTCCAACGGATCTCGGTGGATATCCAACGGCAATGCTTCCAGTGTGATGGGGTCGTTTTGGTCAGGTAGGACTACTTACATTTCTTGTAAATATTTGTTGATAGACATTTTTATCGTAACATCTTTTTATGCTATTAAGTTTAAAATTAATTACTTTGTTATCTAGCGCTGTGTTTTCTTTGTATGGACTTTATTGGACTATAACTGCATACATCACCACATACCTGCATATTATACTTGTAAGTGTAGTGTCATCATATCAGCTCATATACGTCCCCACCGATGGGCCCGAGCCTACCCTGAATTAGGGCGAAATCATGTAAGTGCTGTGTAAATCTTTGTAATTTTATTTCAATGGCAATGCCTAATGTCACCAGAACTATTAATAATGCATTGTAAAAATAATTACTAGGTAATTAGGGTTATGGTAATTAAAAGCATTTTAAATGTGGCAAGTAATTACCAATTCATTATACATAATCCTCATTTTAATTTTATACGTCATAAAGGACATTACCTAAGTAAATAAGTTTGACAATTTGTATATCTACTTATAATCACAAACATAATATTAATTTTTAATTTTTGTATTTTCATATATTATGTTCCCTAAAATTAAAACATAAACTATTTTGACTGCCTGTGTGGCTTATTGGTGCAGGCCTGAGACTTGTTTTGGATGGTCTAAGTGAATTTTCTAAGCCCGCCTGTCTACTAACATGTAAGTCTTGGTGAAACAGCATTGATGAGTTCCAGCTTTAAGATAAGAAAGCCAGTTCCCCATTGCGCTGGGGAATCTTGGTAAACTTGCTTCCATCCTCGGCACCATCATCATTTACCATCAGATGAAATGAGGCCAAGGGTTTACCAACTGTGGATTTTAAAAAATGGTGATCTCAGCACCGAATACCATTATTATGAAAACATTAAAAGTACAATACTTACGTAAACATGAAGATCTCCCTAAATAACGCCGGTGTATTACTTGTGTATGTAAAACTCAGCAGGTACTGTCCGCACTGCGACAGCCCCATGAAGACATGCCCCCGGAGATATGAGCGTGGAACAATGTCCATGAGACAGAACTGCAGCCGCGGCGGGATCTTGTCGAATATCTTGCGATTGCTGTCATTGGGCTTAAGTGTCGTTCTTCCAAGGATCTGTTCAAAAATGAAAATATAAAAGTTTGACTATCGGAGTCATAGTATTTTTTTTTCAGTCTCGGTCTAAAATAGTCAGATTTCTTTCATGAGCTAGATGATAAATGGAGAGAATGAGCAACTTCAGAGGAAGAGAAAGCCCTTGTCAAAAGGACTAGCTGATATTCAGAAACCAACCAGTGGTAGTAATAATCTTTTTGTGTGTCTTAAATTGAATAAATGATATGTTAATAAAATTCCTTTACAGGGCTGGCCCATTTATACAGGGTGTAACAAAATTGGTGTAGGTCCCGCTAACTAGGGCTTCTACTCATCATACTGAACAACTTTAATTCTGCGACTTTGCTGAAATTACAAAAAAAAACTCCTTATACAAATCGATCAGCTGATCGACCAATTTTGTGCTATTTTGTATGAAGGGCCCAAAATTTTTATTGAGAATTGACTGTGGGTTCCTTGGGGAAAGTTGTTCAGTATGATGAGTAGAAGCCCCAGTCAATGGGACCTACAAAACTTTTGTTACACCTGTATAGGCGAAATAGGCGATTGCCTTGGGCCACAGTATAATAATGCTTGGGCGCTCGTATTTGGGGGCGACATGGCGAGCGGACAGCGAGTCACCGACACGAGTACGCGAATCGATCGAACGGTTCATATCAAAAGTAAATGCAGAGCATCTCCATCGCTCTCTAATAAGGATAGCACAAGACAATAAATAAAACAATTTTGAGGGCAGTAAGAAAAATTATCGGACTTGCTTCGCTAGCCCATTCATTTTGTATAGTGTATCTAGGATCTGGCAAAGAGGCCCTGGCCCGAGTTTGCGCTTTTCAAGAAAGAAAAGGATCAAAGGATCGAAAGTAAATGCAGAGCATCGCCATAACTCTCTATTTACCCTATTTAATATAATAAGGATAGCAATAGACAATAGATAAAACAAATTTGAGGGCAGTAAGAAAAAATTAAAAGCCTGATTCGCTCGTCCATTCATTTTGTATAGTGTATATAGGCACAGATTACTAAATAGTTACTTCGATATAGGATCTGGCCATGAGGCCCTGGGCCCAAGTTAACGCTTTTAAAGGAACAAAAGGATCAATGGATCAAAAGTAAATGCAGAGCATCGCCATCGCTCTCTATTTACCCTATGTAATATTATAAGGATAGCACAAGACTATAGATAAAACAATTTTGAGGGCAGTAAGAAAAAAAATCAGGCTTGCTTCGATCGTCCATTCATTTTGTATAGTGTCTATAGAATCTGGCAAAGAGGCTCTGGCCCGAGTAGGCGCTTTTAAAGGCAAGCACAGAAATAACCATGCCCGTAACAAATTTAAAACTGATAGGTACGAGTATATGATAAAAAAGAAAACTTACATAAATTAACTTTGTGCTCTATTAGTGTTATTTAAAAAAAAACATATTTTATTCCATACAGCAAAAGTATCCGTGGCTTAATGGTTGGTCTACTTGCTTCACATCAGAGGGTCAAGGGTGCGATTCCCGGCAGGGTCTAACATTGAAAGACTCAGTTCGATTGGTGGCAAGGGATTTCTAAACCCACCTGGCTAGCTACCACCATCTTATTTTATTTATTTATTTTATTTATTACCACCATCTTATCTAAGTCATAGCGCCAAAACATCAATGTTAACAGCATTCATGTGGTCTGGTGTGAAGTTACGATAACTGGTTCCTCATTGCGTTAAAGAATCTTGATATGCACACTTCCATCTTCGGCATGATCGTCACCCACCATCAGGTGAGATGATGCCAAGGGCCTATCAATTGTAAATTTAAAAAATAAAGCAAAGGAAGGTGGATAGGTACATTACTCGCTTTATGTAAGTAGATAAATCATATCTGTGCTCTAATTATCTGATTAAAAGCTACACACTTAATCTATTTGCTTTTTGTGTTTTATTGTGTCGTGATTTTTTAAGAACGCGCCGCCGTACTATTCTTTCGCCTAGAGCACAAGTTCGCTCGGACTAGTGCTGTTCTTTTACATAAAATAGTAGTTAAGTATAGTTAACTAATTAACTTATTAAACAGACTACAGAGTGTTTCTTGGAAGATGGCCAAGCAATTGCTGGTTGTTAGAGATCACATACAATAATTCCGACATAAAATCGAATCAAATAATAACTGCAAGTATATTTCATGAAGGTGTGGAAAGAATATGAATAGAAGATTTGATCCTATTGCTTAGAGAATGAACCGTTTAGCTGTTTATATTGTTCTTTATTTTTTTTAATAAAATTAAAACCTGAAATATAAATGAACTTGAACGCTCACCTATACTGACTTTTTGACATTATTAACTGGCTAGCAAGAGCAAGTGTAACGACTCGTACATTCATTCCGCGTTCAAACGCTCTACCGTGACTTGGTCTGTGTGACGCTCTGCTCGCTGAACGACTATAACTTACGAAAATTGTACTTTTTGGACAAGATTTTTTTTTGGAAGTATAGAGGATTTTAAGTTTAACCGCCTCCGTAGCTCAGAGGCAAAGTTCACTGACTTTACACAGGAGGTCGCGGGTTCGATTCCCGGCGGGGTCAATTGTAAGACTCGGTTTGGTTGGTGGTAGGGCATTTTCTAAGCCCGCCTGGCTAGCTACCACCATCTTATCTAAGTCTTGCCGCCAAATATCAGTGTTGATATCATTGGTGTGTTCCGGCATGAAGATAAGATAGCCAGTTCCCCGTTGCGTTGGGGAATCTTGGTAAGCCCGCTTCCATCTTCGGCAACATCGTCACTTACCACCAGGTGAGATGTGGTCAAGGGTTTACAAATTGTGAATAAAAATAAAAAAAAGGATTACTTTAGTGTGTTTTGATGTGAGTAAAATTGGGACAAGAAAACGAAGAAAAATTCAACGAAATTATAGAATGTGTGGGTAAGTAATTATAACAATTTCACTCAAATTTTATTTAAATAATACTAGTATATAAATATTATTATAAATTATTATAACAGCTCATATACGTCCCCACCGAGGGGCTCGAGCCTACCCTGAATCAGGGCGATTAGGCCTTAGTCGACCACGCGGGCCCAGTGCGGGTTGGTCGACTTCACACACAACCTTCGAGTTTCTTCGCAGGCGTGTGCAGGTTTCCTCACGATGTTTTCCTTCACCGTTAAAGCAATCAGTAAGTATGTACGTAAGTTTTTGAAAAACTCATTGGTACATTGGCCGTCCAGATTTGAACCCGGTACCTCTGGTTAGATGGACCGAGTCGTTACCGGTTGAGCCACCGACGCTTTTTTAAATATAAATTAAACCAATTTAAAAATGTGTACTTCATTACTACAACTTTAATATCATTAAAAGAGGCTGGCTGCTAGATGCCACCACCGCCCGCCCCAGTCCGCGGACTAACAAAAAAAACTAACGTTTAAATAAGTTTATGTACAAGTAGTTTTCCCAAATATTTATAAGAATTGTTACTTTTTATTTTGAATTACATAATCGTTCGATGCAGATGAGTCAATGAACTATTAATTAGGTCCAACTAAAAAAAACTAAAACATTTTTTTTTCTTTACTGTGAGCTTTGAAAACAAGAGTTTTCTGACTGAAATCATTGCCGTGGTCGCAGCGCAGGAGTAGAACTCCTTGCCTGCGTCAGTGTTTCCCGATTCCTATAATTTGGGGATCTTCAAGGCAAGAGTGAATAGGCATTATTTGAGTTTGCGTGTACCATCCTCGACTGCATCATCACTTACCATCAGGTGAGTTGCAGTCAAACGCACCCAAATTTTTAATAAAAAAAAAAAAAAAGACCTTATCGTTACCAAAATTTATGTCATACCTTATTTCTTTATTATGCTTTGATACCACAGATGAAAGAAAAAACAAAGGCTATGAAGTCTTGTTTTCATACATTACAGTAATAATTTAGTTTAGTTTTTTAACTTTTGTTTTGTGTCATTTAATTCAGGATTGCGATTCTCCATTGCGTTGGGGGAACCTTGGTAAGCCCGCTTCCATCTATGGCATCATAGTCACTTACCATCAGGTGATATGATGCCAAGGGCTTACCAATTGTCAATAAAAAAAAGGACAGCCTGCAGTTCTCCCCTTATTGACCTTATGCCAGTGAACCAAACATTACAGTATCAAATGGGTGAGTAATTATAATTATTGATGATTAAGATCGATATTTGCAATATTTTATTTTTAATATATCTATATATATAAAAATGAATTGCTGTTCGTTAGTCTCGCTAAAACTCTAGAACGGCTGGACCGATTTGGCTAATTTTGGTATTGAATTATTTTTGGAAGTCCAGAGAAGGTTTAAAAGGTGAATAAATATGAAAACGCTCGGAATTAAATAAAAAAAAAAAATTTTGGTTGACTTCACACACAACCTTCGAGTTTTTATACATACGCTTAAGTATATTTTTTTGCTGTTCGTTTGTCTCGCTAAAACTCGAGAACGGCTGGACCGATTTGGCTTTCGAGTTTTTATACATACGCTTAAGTATATTTTTTTGCTGTTCGTTTGTCTCGCTAAAACTCGAGAACGGCTGGACCGATTTGGCTAATTTTGGTATTGAATTATTTGTGGAAGTCCAGAGAAGATTTAAAAAGTGAATAAATATGAAAACGCTCGGAATTAAATTTAAAAAAAATAAATTTTGGTTGACTTCACACACAACCTTCGAGTTTTTATACATACACTTCAGTATATTTTTTTGCTGTTCGTTAGTCTCGCTAAAACTCGAGAACGGCTGGACCGATTTGGCTAATTTTGGTATTGAATTATTTGTGGAAGTCCAGAGGTTTAAAAGGTGAATAAATATGAAAATGCTCGGAATTAAATAAAAAAAATCCAAAAATAAAAATCAGTCAAAAAATAATTGGTTTTAGGGTAGGGTAGTGTAGTGTAGGTGTAGGGTAGTGTAGGGTAGGGTAGGGTTGGGTAGTTAGTGTAGGGTTGGGTAGGGTAGTGTAGTGTAGTGTACGGTAGGGTAGTGTAGAGTAGTGTATGTAGAGTAGTAGGAGTAGGGTAGGGTAGGGTTGGGTAGTGTAGTGTAGGGTTGGGTAGGGTAGTGTAGGGTAGTGTACGGTAGGGTAGTGTAGAGTAGTGTATGTAGAGTAGGTTAGGGTAGTGCAGTGTTGGGTAGGGTAGTGTAGTGTAGGGTATTGTAGTATTGGGCAGGGTAGTGTAGGGTAGGGTAGGGTAGTGTAGTGTAGGGTAGGGTAGTGTAGAGATGGGTAGTGTAGTGTATGGTAGTGTAGGGTAGGGTAGTGTAGAGTAGTGTATGTAGGGTAGGTTAGGGTAGTGTAGTGTAGGGTAGTGTAGAGATGGGTAGTGTAGTGTAGGGTAGGGTAGTGTAGGGTAGGGTAGTGTAGGGTAGGGCAAGGTAGTGTAGTGTAGGGTAGGGTAATGTAGTGTAGGGTAGTGTAGGGTAGGGTAGTGTAGGGTAGGGTAGGGTAGGGTAATGTAGTGTAGGTTAGGGCAGTGTAGTGTAGGGTGGAACGAAGTTCGCCGGGACAGCTAGTGATATATAATTTCTTATTTGTCTTTCGTTACAGGGAATCTAATGAAAGCGCTCCGGAACAAACAGGTTACATTATTTTATCAGCAAAAGATGAAACCTACGAAATTGTTAGTGGTCGAAGAACATTGGACATGGCATACTTTTTCAAGAAATTACCAAGGCTAATTAGGTTTTCTTAGTTTAGGCAAAGTATATATTAGTACTATCATACAGTATGGACACTCCCTGTCGCTCTCTAGATTCCGACCTCACCCCCTCGTCTCCCAGATTGATTCAGATTGGTTACAGTTTGGTTGTCGAACGTATAGAATTTCGCCGCCATTTCGTTTGTTCCGTCAGTCGTTTTTGAAATTTCATTTCTGGCCAGTTGTATGAAGTGTCCAGGGTGTGGTTTAAGAGTAATGACGACCAACTGCAGATGTGCAGTTGGATTTGTAAAAAATATTTATTTTCCATAAAAAAAAATTTTTTACCAATATATATACTCGCGCAAAGTAGAGTTCCGTAGTCTTTTTAATAAAAAGACTACGGAACTCTACTTTGCGCGAGTCCGATTCGCTCTTGTCTGTTTTTATTAATTTAGAACCGTGTATATATATTTTCATTTGAGCATAAGTTTTTTTGAGCATAAACACTCTTTTCAAATAAAAACCTGTATCCAAAAGTTTTCAGCTAATAATTATTTATTTATACTGTAGATACAAATTGTTTAAACATTTGGTTACAAAAAATGAAAATTATAAATAAAAATCTAGTAGATAGTTTTTCTAAGTACACTAAACTTCAACTCACTAGATTTTTTTTATCATAATGTATAAACTAATCATGAAAAATTACTAACTGTAATTTTTATTGAAAATAATTCATCTTTTTCATGAAATTCTATTTTTAGGGTTCCGAACCTCAAACGAAAAAACGAAACCCTTATAGGATCACTTTGTTGACGTTCCGTATGTCTGTCAAGGCCCTTTATCTCGGGAACGCGTGGAGGTATCAAGTTGAAATTAAAACCATGTACTCCGGTCTACAGTCCCTTGAAGCTCTGAAAAAATCAAACTTCTAAGTTAATGTAAAAAAAAGATGCGGTCTATATGTCGCAAAAAACGTATATTTCGACACTCTGAAGGGAATAAAAATTCATAGGGTATTTTCCGTTGACCTAGAACTATGAAATTTGGTAAGTAATACCGACTTATACTACAAGTGTAGGAAAAAATCTGAAAACTGTACATTTATAATTAAATCATAAAAAATACAGTCTTTATTTAAAGTACGTAATCAATTATGCAAGGAACGGTGGTCCCAATTTTGAATTGAGTTAACAGTGTCAACTGGGGAATCGTATGAAAGGGCTTCACTGGCAGTTGGCACAAGCTTGAACATATTTTTAATTATTTTTATGATGTATAGTTTTTGATTTACGACGAAGAATGAAAAAAAAAATCTTTCCCTTTTTTATATGTACCTAATAATTTTGGTGTATGTAGTACCTAACAATTTGTATTGTTATTATTTATAATATATGTCTACAAACTTGTCCAGATTTTTGAAGTGAAAACTTCTTTAGCGGCGTTGTGCACTTTTTTTGTAATGGGTAAAAAATGTTAAACTCGCGTCAGGACACGTGACCTGATCGAAAATTCGTAAGACGGATGGAGTAGTGAAAACTTCTTTAGCGGCGTTGTGCACTTGTTTTGTAATGGGTAAAAAATATTAAACTCGCGTCAGGACACGTGACCTGATCGAAAATTCGTAAGACGGATGGAGTTGATTTTTTGTTGATTTTTCTGAGATATAAACTTTTTAATGTAATATAAATTGTCATGTTTGTGTACGATAGCGCAATAAATAAATATTGTATTCTACCACAAAAATGATAGTACTTTTATACTGATAATCAAAGCAATTCGTGCTAAATTATTCCCTAACCATTCCAAAATATCAAAAATGCACAACGTTAATATTCAAGTTTTCACTTCTGCCGGCACTCCCGGAGTGCAACCCGTTTTTTTTAATTGTCTGTCATAGGTACCATAGGTACCTGAAAAGACAATAAATTTCGAAAAACTTAAAAACATTTAGGTACAACCTTTTAATATTGCGTTGTCACGCGATATACAAATACAGGCAAAATTTCAGCTCAATCGGACACCGGGAAGTGGATCAAATTTAACTTGCAAGGCTCCACTCAAAAAAACATACATACATTGCAAGTTAAATAAAAGCTTGTAAAAAGCCAAGCAAGTAATGAAATAAAACTGGTCAAACTAGGCTGGGCGAGAAGATTTATCTGTTTTATCATGTAGGTACGTGTATTACGACTATGATTATTGATTAATGACAGCGAGCCCATTGTCTGTTAAGCTCCAAAGCTGCAGGGGTGAAGGGTGCGAAGGATTTGAGTTTTCAAGTACAACCATAATGTGGTCAAAATAGTTTAGGTATAAGAAGTTAATGATTTTAAAAGAAATTGGCGTGTAAAAAAAGGTAAGTACATTTACAAATGATAATGATTTTAGAGTATGAAATAAAATATAGCTTTACATAATTGCTACCGCTATTATATGCCACAAACTAAATTTATTAACATAATGAAATAATATTGTTTATTCATCTCATATTCAAAGTTGTTTTACTGATTATGGCTTTTATTTTTTGAAGTGAAAACTTCTTTAGCGGCGTTGTGCACTTTTTTTGTAATGGGTAAAAAATGTTAAACTAGCGTCAGGACACGTGACCTGATCGAAAATTCGTAAGACAGATGGAGTAGTGAAAACTTCTTTAGCGGCGTTGTGCACTTGTTTTGTAATGGGTAAAAAATGTTAAACTCGCGTCAGGACACGTGACCTGATCGAAAATTCGTAAGACGGATGGAGTTGATTTTTTGTTGATTTTTCTGAGATATAAACTTTTTAATGTAATATAAATTGTCATGTTTGTGTACGATAGCGCAATAAATAAATATTGTATTCTACCACATAAATTATAGTACTTTTATACTGATAATCAAAGCAATTCGTGCAAAATTATTCCCTTAACCAAATTATCAAAAATGCACAACGTTAATATTCAAGTTTTCACTTCTGCCGGCACTCCCGGAGTGCAACCCGTAGTTTTTTTTATTTAAAAATTTGAGTGCGTTTGCCTATATCTCACGATCACACTGACGTAGTCGAGGATGGAACACGCAAACTCAAATAATGCATATTCACTATCGCCTTGAAGATCCCCATATTGTAGGAGTCGGGAAACACAGACGCAGGCAAGGAGTTCCACTCCATCGTTGTCCGCATAATAAATGAGGAAGCGTAAAGCTTCGTGCGTATAGGCTGAATATCAACAACAAAGGGGTGGAACCTCCCCCTGCGTCTCGTTGACCGAAGGTGGAATGGAGCTGGAATACCCAACTTCATTGCAGCAACTTTGGCCTTGGACTCAATCTATCTAACGAAATTGAGATTAGGTGTTATTTCCACGCAAAGAAGCTCAAGGTGGTCAGGTATCTAAATGAATTCATTCCAAAAAGTAGGAGTCAAGTTGAAAGGACTCCTTTTAGCGGAAAAGAGACACGCCTGTGTCTTAGAGGCATTGAACCTTACGAGTTTGGAATCACCCCAATCAGACACTGCCTGAAGCGATAGGTTCAGGCGCTCGATCATGGTCTCTCTCAAAGACAGCGTCTCAGCGCTGTTCGCTCGTGCACTGGATAGGTATCTTTTCACAACTGTGCTAACAACAAAGGGGTGGAACCTGGATGCATACCCTATAATACCCGGTGTCAGCAGATAATTTATGTGTAGCCAGAAAAGATTGGCGGAAAAAACAGACCCCCGAGATACCCCTGCATCGATTGCTAATAGGTCAGAGGAGCAGCCATCAATGACTACTAGAATAGACCGTTCCCTCAGGAAATCAGATACCCAGTTAAACAAGCCCATAGGCAGTCCGTATGAAGGAAGTTTGCCAATCAGGCTAGTGTGCCAGACTCGGTCAAAAGACTTCAAGATGTCAAGTGACACGGCGACAGCCTCACCGTGTTTCTCGATGGCCTTACCCCATATATCCGTAGCATACGAGTTTACTAGAAGATCTCCAGTGGACCGACCTTGACGAAAACCGTATTGTCGATCACTTAGGAGGTCATTGTCTTCTAGGTATGCCAATATGCGGGTGTTCAATACACGCTCCATAATCTTACAGATTACAGAGGTGATTGCTATGGGTCGGAAATTTGCCGGGTCTGCACGACTGCCTTTTTTGGGCACAGGTTGCACGTTGGCGAGCTTCCAGAACTTTGGGACTATACCTATTTTAAGAGAGAGGCGGTACAGACGTGTCAGAACAGGAGAACTCAGGAGCGCAGTTCTTTAGCACTATAGCTGGTATACCGTCAGGTCTACTGGCTTTGTTCACGTCTAGATTACGAAGTGTTTTGAGTGCCCCCTTATGGCGGATACGAATAGGGGGCATAGTAGATCCGCAAGGAGGTAACTGTGGTGGTATACTATTCGCTGTATCTAGACGTGAGTTTTCAGCAAAAATGGAGGCAAACAGGTTTGCCTTGTCAGTTGCCATAGGAGTCAGCGTTACATCGGGTTTCAGCAGTGGAGGCAAAGACGAGCGGCAAAAGTTCGCCTGGACCGAGTTAGCCAAGGACCAAAACGCCTTACTCCCAGAAGGATATGAAGTTCAGATCCTATGCGGCTAACATGGTCGAAACGTGCTCTGCGCAGGGTCTTTTTGTAGGACTCTGCGGCTTTGTTGAATGCCTTCTTCTTGTCACGCGTGTCCGGAGCTGTAAGACTCCGAGCATGGTCCCACGCCTGGTAAGCCGAATGCTTTTGTGCAACTGAGCATTCGGATTAAACCACGGGCGAGCTTTACTCTCTAAAGGAAGAAAATCTCAGAAAATGGAATATAATATTCCATCGCCTGACATATTACCTCTGGGATTTCGGTCGCACAGCTCGACGGATCGCTAGAAGAAAAACACGCCTGCCGCCAAGGATAAGATGCAAAAAAGTGACGCATCTCATCCCAATCTGCTGACTTGTACCGCCATACCCATCTGGTGCCCTTAGGGCTGAGATCGGAAGGTGAACAAGACAGTACAGATTTCACCAGACAACAGACCCTACAGCAAACAAGATAAGTTAATTTTCTAGTCGACCATTGCAGGCCGAGTGCGGGCTGCAGAGCAGGTCGCCCCCCGCGACTGCAAACTGTTCTACCCCTATTTCATCCCCTCAATTCTGGCATAGCGCCAGTCGACCTCGCTTCTCTATGTAATATTTTAAATCATTTAGGGAATTAATTTTTTTATATAATAATATACAAATTTACCAATACAAAATTTATTCTTAAATATATATACAGTGGTGGTCAACGAATTAGCAACGCTTCATAATTAGACAAGAATTAAAAAGGCTGTATCTTTTGAATCGTAATAGGTTGCCGACGGAAATTTTCACAGAACATACTCATATGTTCATCATCATTATCATCATATCAGCCGAAAATCGTCCACTGCTGGACAAAGGCCTCCCCCAAGGATTTCCACGACGATCGGTCGGTCCGCCGCGTGGGAGGCCTGAACATATGTTATTTTAAGTGATTTACTAACAAATAAAAAAAAATTAGGGCCTCATGAAAGAAACATGTTTCTTTAGATGTTTTTGTTCTATGTTCAAAACGGTAACACATACAAACATGAAACTTACATTACCAATCCTAAAGTAAAATAAATAAATAATAAAAACCGGCCAAGTGTAAGTCGTACTCAAATTTTTTTGTCGCTCGCGTTAATGTCTTTTGTTTGAAATGAACAGGTATCATTGTTATACTTGTGTAGAGAGGTGTAGATGATGTGGTATTAGGGAACCTTGGATACGCGAGTACAACGCGCACTTGGCCGGTTTTTTAGGGTTCCGAAGTCAACAAGGAACGCTTGTAGTTTCGCCATGTCTGTCCGTCTATCTGCAGCTTAGCTCAGAGATTTTCAGTACTAGAAAGCTGACAAAGTGGTACTAAGAAATCTTGAAAAAATATTTTAGGGGGAGAATTTTTTTTCGTTGAAGTACTCTATCCTGTAGGGTAGCGTATGGTAACATACATTTATTTATTGAAAAGACTACGGAACCCTATTTTACGCGAGTCCGACTAGCACTTGTTTATATGACCTATTACAACCATGCAACTTTATTATTATTTCTCGGGTAGCAGTCGCAGGATTTTATTTTTTTCCATAGTTTTTAACACAAAATTTCAGAAAACAAAAAATTAATAAATAAACGCGTGAAACTGCAATAAAAATAGTAAAGATGAAGATTTTATTTCCAAACTGAAAAAAAATGAAAAGATATTCAAGGTAGACATTCATAGTGCGATTCTGATCCATGCGCATACAGCATAAAAATGATACAAAGACCAGTGTCTAGCTTGATGTGCTGGCCTCTGCTATTCATTTGTCAGTATGCGAGAGTAGCAGTGATGTATTTCTTTAAAAAAAACTGGCTAAGTGCAAGTTGGACTCTCGGTATGAGGGTTCCATACCATCACATCTATTCACACAACTATGACACTGATACCTATTCACATGACAAACAAAAGACACAAACGCGAGCAACAGAAAAATACTACTAGTGCTATATACCAGTCCACTGTGAACTATTTTCCGTAAGTAAACATATTATATTGAGTTTACCACTTTATTTTCAATTAATAGAATTTTTATAGGTTTTCCTGTAATCTAAAAGCAATGAACTATATTTTGTTCTTTTTTTCAAAATTTTAGGCTCAGTAGTTTCGGAGATCAGGGATCATTCCCCCCCGAATGGTCAATTTTCGTCTTCTTTCATGAATAACATCAAAACTATTTATTTTAAAATGATAACCAAAATATATTTAAGATACTTATAACAAGCCCTTTCATTTGATATATGACACCGTAACTTTTGCAAAACTTTTTTTTAAATTTCCTCATTTTTCCCCGAAAAAGACCCTTATTTAAAAATTATTTACTTTGCACATCTGCCTTTGGGTTATAGGATTACACCATCCTACCAAATTTCAAATGATTACGTCCAGTAGATTCTGAGCAAATTGGCTGTGCCAGACGGATGGACAGGCAGATGCACGAGTGATCCTATAAGGGTTCCGTTTTTTTGATGTATGGAACCCTTAAAAATAATAAGAGTGAGTACTTATTTCCCTTCATAACCACTAAATATTTAGAATACTAGCCCATTTACTTGTTATATAAGCTTCAATGCCCCGCACTTGAGTGATGATCTTGAGTTTCTAATTTAATTAAATGAGTCTATCCTCGATGAGCTCAACATAAAGACAAGGCTTTCCACCATCTGCATAAAAAGAGTCCTCCAATTCTTCAGACACATGGCCAGTGGATTGGACGGCTTGGAAAAGCTCATTATCACTGGCCGCATGGAAGGAAAAAGGAGCAGAGGATGAATGCCTTTGCAATGGGCTGACGCAGTTAAGGCAATTATCAATACGACCCTTCAGGCAAACATACACTATGCACAAGATAGAGCAGCCTAGAGAGCTGTGGTGGTGAGAGTGGCCCACGATTTTAAAACAAGCGAAGAAAACCTGCATACTTACAAAACAATAATTAATTCTTAAAAATATAACCTTTGTAATCTTTACTCTGTAACTATATTTGTCCACTCACTCAGATCTACGGCTCCCTCTAATAAAAGATCTGTGAAACTCCTTACTGATCTAAGTGAGCAAGGCTACTCCATTATGGAGCGGTAACTGTGAAATAGCCTTGCTCACTCAGATAACCCAGGCTACCTTCAGATTCAAGAGCTGGTGGCTGATACAAACATTATAAGAGACAAAAGCTCACAGATTCCCATGGCTCAGACACTTACACGGAATGGGAAAAGATCGGAATGTAAAGAGAGCTTATCAGGGTCAACCGACAGGTCCACGCCCGGTCTGTCACCCCAGGTATCGATGGTGCGATGTGACGAACGTGGATCTTCGAGAGCTTCAAACTGGCGACTGGCGAGAAACCGTACAAAAACGGGACATGTGGTGAGTTTTCGAATCGGAGGCCAGGATACGCTTCGGATCGTTGAGCCAGCGGACTAAATACCTTAGTAGTTAGGCTAACTACAAAGCTCTGCTCTTCAATGAGCAGGGTCAGATTATCCAAAACTAAACGCCTTTTTGTCATAGGTCTTCTTTTTGTAAATCGTAATTTTGAAATCAGCATTGTTTGATAAACATCTTGCAATTATGTTACTCATAGGCACTGAAGAGGCAAAGCATAAAAAATATAAAAAATGTAGGACCAGAGATGCTAAACTTTTACGCTGGTTTTTTTAGTTCAAGCTTACCTCTCGGTTGAAAAGTTTGTGGACGATATTACTGTTATTAACTGGGGCGCACTTTTGTTTGTTACTGAAAGACATTTTACATTCAAATTCGTTATTAAAACTTGAATTTTCCGAATCCTCGGCCTCGGAATCAGAATCCATGTTTTTTTTTTACTGACAAAACAAATGATGGTGTTGCCAGCCAACTTGTTTGGAAAGTAATCCCCCACAAAATTTAATTAATCGATAAAAAAATGCTGCTACAAATAGTAGTGATCAACTGATCATTAAAACGAACGTACTGAATGATACATTAATACGATAAACCTGCGAAACTAGGCTTTTATTAGCTTAGAAGTAAACATACAGCGAGAAAATATAGACATCTCTGACACTTGTCACACATTTTTAATCTTAAAGAATGTAAAGAAGCTTCCAGTTGTGGAAGGAGATTATATATCATTCATCCCGTCTACGGTTTCTTCACCAAGGATGAAGTCGTTCAGACGACTCGGGGTTCTTCGAGTTCTTGTCGACCTTCGAAGTGGAAGGTCGCGAAGTGCATCTACTAGAGGTTCTAAATTTTCTTCATTATTTGACAGTTGCACTACGTTTTCTTCGTCATCGTCATCCGAGCGTAACGAACTCCCGTTTCTTATTTCCTCATTTCTTGCATTTTCTATGATATCTTCGAAATCATCTGTTATTGGTGGCTCTTCATCTCCTGGTAACGGGGCCAGTTGCCTGTTAGACACAGTTGACTCCCGGCCATCTGCGCGTCTAACATGTGAATACGTTGGATTACTGTGAAGGAGCTCTACCTCCTCAACGTAAGGGTCATTCTTAGAGCGGACATTCTTCCTCATCAGGATCGGGCCCGGCACGAGCCACGAAGGAATGGACTATCCGACCGGAGTTCTTCTGGGGAAATTGAAAATTCTCTCATGAGGTGTCGTATTAATTGAAGTACACAGGAGAGAGCGGATACAATGCAGAGCAGGTTTTAAAGCAAGTTCCCAGTTTTCAATAGTCAGGTTCTTAGATCGAAGATTTAACTGTATAGTCCGCCACAGTGTTCCATTTAACCTTTCTACCTGTCCGTTTCCTTCAGGATTATAGGGCGTTGTGCGCGAAGATGCTATGCCTTGATTTCTTAGGAATATTTGTACTTCTTCTGACATGAAGGATGAACCTCTGTCACTGTGTATGTACAATGGCTGACCAAAAGTGAAAAAAAATTCCTTCAGGCATTCGATTACTGTTGCTGCCGTCATATCCTTGCATGGAAATGCGAATGGGTAGCGTGAAAATTCGTCAATCACGGTTAAAATATATCTGTTAGTTGTGTTCGATGGCAACGGCCCTTTAAAATCTATGTTTAGCCTTTCGAATGGAGCGATAGCCTTTATTAAGGTTCCTTTACTTTTAGCAAAGCGAGGATTGATTTCAGCACATACTCGGCAAGAAGCCGTCATTTGTTTGACATTATCTAAGGAGTAAGGTAAATTCTTCGCCTTTATATAGTGGTACATTCGCGTGATCCCTGGATGCGATAATGCGTCGTGGAGTTCTAAGAGTTTATTTGTTCCCATATAAGCACATACTCTTGATAGAGCGTCAGCAGCAACTTTTTCGACACCAGACCTGTATATGATATCGTAGTTGTAGCAAGATAATTCAAGGCGCCATCTTTCGAATTTTTCGTTCTTGATTTTCGATGCATGCTTTTGGTCGAAAACGTAGCTGACCGACCGCTGGTCAGTAATTAGGATAAAATGTCGAGAAATCAGTAAGTGTCGCCATTTCCGTAAGCTCTCAACTATAGCGCACGCCTCCTTTTCCACGGATGCATGCTTACGCTCGCAATCTGATAATGTCCTAGAGAAAAATGCAATCGGCCGGCCTCTTTGGGAAAGCGTAGCGGCGATAGCGTACTCAGAAGCATCAGTCTCCACTGTCAAGATCTCTTTATCATCGATGACAACAAGCGCTGCCTTTTGTATGTCAGACTTTAGAAGCTCGAAGCAGGCTTGTGCTTTATCATCCAGTGGAAAGTTACGATAGTTGATAAGGGGTTGTAGTTTAGCTGAGAAGTTTTGGATCCATTTTGCGTAATGTGCAAACAGTCCGAGTGCTCGCCTGAGTCCAGCAGCGTTAGTTGGCAGTGGTAACTTTAAGAGTGGTTCAAGGCGATCTTTATCAGGTTCTATTTTGTTGTTGGCGACAGTGTACCCCAGCAGACTAATAGAGGATTTATTGAAATTACATTTGCTCTCATTGAGCGTCAGTTTATATTTTGTCGCTACCTCCATAAATTTTCTGAGATTGTCATCATGCTCCTTCTGGTCCTTTCCACATACTGTTACATCATCAAGATATGCGAAAGTTCCTTCAAGCCTTTCTTGATCGATCACAAATTCTAGAGTACGCTGGAAAGCGGCCACGCCATTTGTCGTTGTTGAGTTCTGGTAAACTGATACAGTTTTCCACATGCTGCAAATGCAGTATAAATTTTTTTCCTTTCAAGTATAGGTACCGGTGGTAGGCACTTTTGAGGTCAATTTGGCTGAATACGTTGAATTTTGCAACCTTAGATACGATAAGTTCAACGTTTGGTAAAGGATAGGCGTCCAGATAAGTGAACTTATTTATCGTTCGTGAATAATCTACTACCAAACGTTTTCGGTGCATTCCGCCACCAGCGACAAGTACTTGAGCACGCCACGGCGATATACTTGGTTCGATAACTCCATCTTCTAAGAGTTTGGAGATCTCTTCTTTAATGAATGTTTCTTCATCTTCAGTGCGTCTTCTTGACCTTACTGCAATCGACGTGATGTCAGCAGATAAATGAGTGAAGACAGACGCCGGTGGGACTGTGGCTTCCATAACACAGACCTGCAGCGGTTCCTTTGAGCCACCGAATTGCAATTCCAACTTCGAATGGTCCTAAAGCAGATCGTGGCCAACGATGACGTCCGCACACAGGTTGTTTATAACAAGAAGGGGCATTTGCTTGTAGATATGTTTGTCAATGACGAGAGTAGCGAAGCAAATACCATCCACAAAGGATGTGTGGTTTAACGAAGCGAGAGAGATAGCTTGTCTATAGGGTTTCAGTTTAAGTTTCATCATTTGGGCTACGTTCTTGTCTATAAAACTCATGGAACTGCCTGTGTCGATTAAGGCTTCAGCACGAATATTATTTACAGTAATTTGAACTGTTGCTTTCTTGAGGCTGGACGGTGAAGCGGCCGAAAATATTGTTGCTGAGTTGGATTGAAAAGAAACAGCCTTGCTAGTCGAGGTCTTACTGGCAGATCGGCAGACCTTGGAGAAGTGACCTATCTTTCCACAGTTTATGCACTCCTCGCGGAAAGCAGGGCATTTAATTCTTCGGTGTACTTTGCCTCCACAAAAAAAGCATTTAAGTGGCGGCGGCGGAGCCGCTGCTATCACTTCCGAGGTACTCGGTGAGAGATCCGGCTGAGATTTTGGTCGTGGAGTCGGCAGAGCACTTAGAAATCGTTCATCGTTACTTCCCATTATTTGAGAGTCCTTTTGTTTTGAGAACAAGAGCTTGTTTTATAGCTTCATCCAGTGGCAAGGATGAGTTTTCCAAAAGCCGTTCTTTTATTTTTGTCGAAGTTATGCCCGCAATAAAGGTGCCCCGTATAGCTTGACTCTCATGTTCACTTGCAGAAACAGCTTTGAAGTTACAATCTTGTGCTAAGAGGCGCAGCTCTCGACTGTAATCAGAGATACTTTCACCAGATTTCTGTTTTCTTGAAGCCAGTATGTGACGAGCCAGTATTTCGTTTTTAGGCCTAGTAAATGCGTCCCTCAGTACATTTATGGCATCAGTATAGGTCTGACATCCTTTTATGTAAGCGTAAATACTTGCGGATAGATGATTCGCCAACAGCCTTAACTTCATCGAGTCAAACGTGGTGGTTCCTGGTGAAGCCTCCGCCTCCAAGAAGTTCTCAAAGGTCAAGAGCCAGTGTGTCCACTTAGCGTCAGCACCGACGCTGCTCGGTTCAACATCGAATTTGTCAGGCCGTAAATATCGAGCAAGAGAACTCCCCGTGTTTGGCTTTTCGGTAGACATTTTTAAAAGCTAATAAAATTGATACAATAATACGATAAACCTGCGAAACTAGGCTTTTATTAGCTTAGAAGTAAACATACAGCGAGAAAATATAGACATCTCTGACACTTGTCACATAGTACATTTTTAATCTTAAAGAATGTAAAGAAGCTTCCAGTTGTGGAAGGAGATTATATATCACTGAACTGACCATGTTCTTTGTGTACGCGGCGAGGGGAGCCGCGGGCATCGACGGGCAGACGCGGTCTTTATTGCTTCGCGGTCAATAAGACTGCTCTGCCCCGTCGTGTGCAAAGTGCCAAACGTCGTATCGTACTCGCATCTAACTAAAGTATTGATTTACTCAGGTATTTAGTTCTTTTTTGTTTTGCTATTCAAAGTAAATAATAACACAAAAATCTTGTGACTTAAGCTAATCATTTAATCGAGGAGATCCACAGGAGAACCACATAGCTCACAGAATCGCTAAACTGAAGTGGTAGTGGGCAGCAGGGCACATAGCTCGTAGAACAGATGGCCGTTGGGGTAGTAAAGTTCTTGAGTGGCGACCGCGCACCGGAAAACGTAGCATAGGCAGGCCTCCCACGCGGTGGACCGACGACCTGGTGAAGATCGCGGGAAGCCGATGGATGCGGGCAGCGCAGGACCGGTCGTCGTGGAAATCCTTGGGTACGTTAGTCCTAATATATTTGTCGGCATTATTAATGTGTGTACGCGTGCCAAATTACTGGCTTAATAATAACCAAATATTTCTTTTTTCTGCATCTTTTGGGAAGCTGAAATATAAAATCTTATTAGTACTTTGTTTGTGAATAGACTTGGAAGATTTATGTTACTTATCCTTTCTTAGAAAATCGTGCTGGGATCATTGTCACCCTACATAAGTCAATGAAATGTCAACACGCACGGCCATATTCAATTATTTTTTTTATTATATCTTAACGTCTCACGGGTACAAAAGCCCTTTCGAAACAATCCCATTTAATTAATCTTCATTAGTTTTTTGATTTGTAATGCTAGTGCCAGTGCATTACAAAATTTCTCTGAAGTTCTTGACAGCATTTGCAACAGCCTCATTCTGAGGTGGAACACCCAGTTGCTGTAGGGCGTCTATAAAACTGCACCCAGTGCAAGTTAGGTTCTCACGTCCTCCTTCGTTTTATTTTCTTGTTCTCCACATTGCTCACGTGCACTAGACGATTTTCGCCATAATACACCACTTCTTGAACAAAATCCTAGCAGAAAACAATGCAAAAACAACAAAATAAAACTACGAATGCGTTCACCACAAATCCCGCCAAATACTTCCGGCCATATTCAAATTAAATTGAGTGTTTCTATAATATTAAAATCGCAGTTACCAATAATCAGACAAACTCTTAACTGAGCAATCTTGGTGCTTTACACATAAGATATTTATTCAGTATTTTTGATTTTAGACGAGCAGTATTATTCATACAGGTTGACCAGTTACTTTTTTGATCAGGGAGCAAATGCTACTAATTACCAAAACTGTTTGGTTGTCGCAAAGTTCAAGTTTCACAATCGTTCAACGTATGGTGCAAACGGTACCTACCCTACTATTTTTCTTGCAATACGTAAACTAAAACTTTACTAGCATAACTGAAACGAAACATAAGCTACCTCTTTCCACAGATCACTACTATTTGTAGCAACACCTTTCAAAAATTTACTCTTTGTGCAAGCCGGAAACAGCTGGAAATGAGGTGTTATTTTTAAAAAAGCGAAGATTGTCTATGAGTTTAGTTTTGACATACAATAACAGTAACGAATGATTAGCTAAAAAGAGATGAAAATATATAATTGGTATAGCGTTTTCCTTGTTTAGTAGTACCACTAAACGCAGAATGAATAAAAAAAACATGATTAAACTCGACTTGACACTTGTTATTTTGAACAAAGTAAATATAAATCTTCGTTCGAGCTCTGGCTGGATATTGTTATAATTGTTTGCTGTTTGCTGTTTATAAAGAAGGACAGACCTGGTGTAGGTCCCGGAAAGCCGCTGGATGCGGGCAGCGTAGAACTGGTCGTTGTGGAAATCCTTGGCGAAGGGCATTGTCCTGCAGTGACCTCTTTCGGCTGATACATTATCCAAGAAGTTTATCCAAATACCTTTTGTAAGCTCATTGATGATAGAAAGAAGAACATTATCCAAGAAGTTTATCCAAATACCTTATGTAAGCTCAGATCAAAGAAATTCTGAGTTTTGTAAGACGTCTTTTGCTTGGACTGCACTCAGGAGGGCTGCCCTCTCAAGTGGACTCACATGTCACAGAAACCAAAAAGTTTTCGATGTAGCACTAGAGTTGCCTGGCATGATGGGCAATCACAATCTCCTGACTTCGTGAGTATATTTTTCTATGACAAGTTTTTAATCTTTAGTTTTCAGAGAAATATATATGGATCCTAAATTTGAAATAAAGCATATGTCATTTTTTATCTACAATTGGTAAAACTGGCACCATCTCACTAGATGGTAAATGATGATGACGCCCTAAGATAGAAGCCGGCTTACCAGGATTCCCCAACGCAATGGGGAACATAAGATAATGGTACCTAACTAGGCAGGCTTCGAAGAATCAGAGCTGCTGGAAATCAAACCTGTGATCTCTTGGTGTGAAATGAGTGGACTGGCCATTACCCGTGGAGGTGATATATTTATGAAATTACCTAATTACTATAGGCGTTGTAAGAAAAGTAGTTAACGTTTTTAAGGATCAGGTTTTCATAATGTTTTTTGGGGTAACTTTTGATGGGCGGACGATCATTGCAGATATTTTGTGTTGTTATTATTGATATGATTAATTATATATTACAGGAAAAGTCTTGAAATCTCCATTCCCTTGGACATACCAAGAGACTTCAGCTCTGTCACCACTGCCACATCGTTATCATATGTAAGTATTGCAGCTGTTAAAATTAAATATAATTTGCTGATGGCTGACTCTTGTGTTATACTCGTGACTGGGTGCTGTCCGTGTGAACTGGCCTACTCTTGTTAAAGGCATTAATGACATTCAATCATTTTTATGTATAACTTTTCATGTCATATTGTTTTCATGTTCTAATGAATCTGGTTTATATCAAGGATTGAATTTTGACATTATTAACTAATTATTGTTTATTTCTTGATTCTTCACAAATATAAATATTCTGGGACAAATCACACATGGTCATCTGGCCCCAAAGTAGGATTCCCTGTGTTATGGGTTACCAGAGACTGATATACATACTTATATATGTTTAAATACATACATATATAGATATATTTAACACCCAGACACAGAACAAACCCAGACACAGTAACAATTGACATTGGTGTCGGTTCGGTGTAACACGACTTAACTTATTTGACAGGATTAAACTAAATTTACGCATTCTGTCTTTTACTTTCTGTATCGAAAAGACAAGGATAGAATGCTTAAATTTAGTTTAGTTCTGTCAAATAAGTTAAATCGTGTCGCACTGAATCGACACCATTTTTATTTATTTTATGACCATCAGAAAGTGTAATTTGCACATCATCATTACAGCTCATATACGTCCCCACCGAGGGGCTCGAGCCTACCCTGAATCAGGGCGATTAGGCCTTAGTCGACCACGCGGGCCAAGTGCGGGTTGGTCGACTTCACACACAACCTTCGAGTTTCTTCGCAGGCGTGTGCAGGTTTCCTCACGATGTTTTCCTTCACCGTTAAAGCAATCGGTAAGTATGTACGTAAGTTTTTGAAAAACTCATTGGTACATTGGCCGTCCAGATTTGAACCCGGTACCTCTGGTTAGATGGACCGAGTTGTTACCGGTTGAGCCACCGACGCTGGACCGATTTGGCTAATTTTGGTATTGAATTATTTGTGAAGTCCAGAGAAGGTTTAAACGTAGGGTTGGGTAGTGTAGTGTAATGTAGTGTAGGGTAGGGTAGGGCAGTGTAATGTAATGTAAGGCGGTACGTAGTTCGCCGGGATAACTAGTCTATCTATATCTAATATATAAAAATGAATCGCAAAATGTGTTGGTAAGCGCATAACTCGAGAACGGCTGGACCGATTTGGCTAATTCTTTTTTTGTCGAGTTCGTTATTGTCAGGAGAAGGTTCTTATGTAGGGTAGGGTAGGGTAGGGTAGGGTAGTGTAGTGTAGTGTAGGGTAGTGTAGTGTAGACTAGGGTAGTGTAGTGTAGTGTAGTGTATGTAGGGTAGTGTAGGGTAGGGTAGTGTAGGGTAGGGTAGTGTAGTGTAGGGTAGTGTAGAGTAGTGAAGGGTAGTGTAGGGTAGAGTAGTGTAGGGTAGGGTAGGGTAGTGTAGTGTAGGGTAGGGTAGGGTAGGGTAGTGTAATGTAAGGCGGTACGTAGTTCGCCGGGACAGCAAGTCTATATATATAAAATATAAAAATGAATTGCTGTTCGTTGGTCTCGCTAAAACTCGAGAACGGCTGGACCGATTTGGCTAATTTTGGTATTGAATTATTTGTGGAAGTCCAGAGAAGGTTTAAACGTAGTGTAGGGTTGGGTAGTGTAGGGTAGGGTTGGGTAGTGTAGTGTATGTATGGTAGGGTAGTGTAGGGTAGGGTAGTGTAGGGTAGGGTAGGGTAGTGTAGGGTAGGGTAGGGTAGTGTAGGGTAGGGTAGTGTAGTATAGGGTAGGGTAGGGTAGTGTAGTGTATGTAGGGTAGGGTAGGGTAGTGTAGTGTAGGGTAGGAAAGTATAGGGTAGGGTTGGGTAGTGTAGTGTAGTGTATGTAGGGTAGGGTAGTGTAGGGTAGGGTAGTGTAGGGTAGGGTAGTGTAGGGTAGGGTAGTGTAGTGTATGTAGGGCAGTATAATGTAATGTAAGGCGGTACGTAGTTCGCCGAGGCAGCTAGTTTTGAATAAATATAATGAACTAGCTGATTCCCGCGGCTTCACCCGCGTGGACCACATTTCTATGACTTTTCGAGGGTGCGCAGCGTGGTAAAAAGTAGCCTATGTCTTAACCCAGGTCCTAATCTGTCTACCTACCAAATTTCAGCCAAATCCGTTCAGTAGTTTTTGCGGGAAAGCGTAACAGACAGACAGAGTTACTTTCACATTTATAATATTAGTAGGGATTAGTAGGGATTGAATCGCATAATATTTGTAACGTTTACTTACACTGAACTTGAACAAACAATTGTTTTAAGACAACTTTTATGTTTTACAGGTTCAGTGGTGGTATATGAGGCGCCACCGCAGCATAGTGGCAGTTCATCAGTGGAATAGCAGCAGGACTTGGACCCGTGCGTGGAAAACTGCCAACTGCCCCGAGGGGTACAATAAACCCATGCAAGTCATACTTGTGCTTAGGAATCTGACTTAATGTAAAACATTTCTACTATAGGTCTCGTAGATGTCTTTTATGTTGTTGACCGACTCACAATTCGCAGATTAATGTTATACTAATATTAAACTGATTTACTGGGATATATTAAAAAAGTAAGTCCATAGTATTGAAGTCTTTTATTTACTTAGGTACATTTTTTTATTCACAACTGGTATGCCCTTGGCATCATACCTACCTATAATGCATAGAAATCTAATACACTGCATAAAACACCCTATTTAATTTTAGCATTATCCTTCTTCCTTATTAATACTTGTCCTTCCTGCCTCCATCCGCATTAAAATCTTTAGTGCTCTCTTCCTTCTAGCCAAGCCAGACCATAATTGCGACGAGCTTGTAACTCGGGAGCAGTCCCAGCCTAGAAATGCAAAGCAGTTAACATAAGGAATGCATATGGTATTATACAGGGTTTAACAAAATTGGTGCAGGATCTGTTTACTGACAGGGCTTCAATCAGACTGAACAAATTTCCCCAAAGACCAATAGTCTATTTGCAAAATACTCTTTATACAAATCCATCAGCTGATTGACCAAGAGAAACTGTAACCTATAAGTAGATATGGACTTTTCAAAAGCAAATAGCATATTTTTACAAGCTTTTATTTACTTTCACCTGTCTTGGTGTCTGTGAGGAAATCTTGTAAGTTAAATTTGACCCACTCCCGGGTTTCCAATTGAGCTGAAATTTTGCATGCATCTGTATATCATGTCGGTTACTTTGGTTCTCTTACGGATCTCCTCGTTTCTGATTCGATCACGCAGAGAAACTCCGAGCATAGCACGCTCCATTGCCCTTTGGGTGACCTTGAGCCTCGTTATGAGGCCCATAGTAAGCGACCATGTCTCAGTTCCGTACGTCATCACTGGCAACACACATTGGTCGAAGACCTTGGTCTTAAGACACTGCGGTATGTGGGACGTAAAGATATTGCGAAGCTTCCCGATCTCTGCCCAGCCGAGTTGGATTCGACGATTGATCTCTTTCTCGAAGATGGACCTACCTAACTGGACTGTTTGTCCCAGGTATACATATTCGGTAACAACTTCGAGTGTAGAGCCTCCAACCTTCAGAGGAGTAGGTATATAACAATAATATAGAGGTATAGGTATAAGGTAGGTAAAGTAACCGACATAGCTCTCAGAATTGCTAAACTTAAGTGGCAGTGGGCGGGGCACATTGCTCGTAGAACAGATGGCCGTTGGGGCAGTAAAGTTCTCGAGTGGCGACTACGCACCGGAAAGCGTAGTTAGGCAGGCCTCCCACTCGGTGGACCGATGACCTGGTGAAGGTCGCGGGAAACCGCTGGATGCGGGCAGCGCAAAACCGGTCGTCGTGGAGATCCTTGGGGGAGGCCTATGTCCAGCAGTGGACTTCCTTCGGCTGATATGATGATGATGATGATGTATATCATGTGACAAAGCAATATTATGATGACATGGAGCTGATCTGATGCCGGAGCTGGAAGGTAGAAGCTATTTAGTTTCATTTGTCGTGGTGTCTGTAATGAAATCTTGCAAGTTAAATTAGACCCACTTTCCAGTTTCCGATGAGCTGAAATTTTGCATGCATATGTATATCGCGTGACAATGCAATATTATGATGACATGGAGCTGAAGGTGGCCATAGGAACTCCGCAATAAAACGACACAACCCCATCGAGTTTGGCCTCGATTGATTCATATTGACGAGTACTTTGATCGTAAAAAGCTTGTAGGTACCTACCTAAAAGCTTTTAGGTTTTTCAAAATTTAAGTTAACTTGAGAGAGAGGACCACTGGGGATACCCATAATGCTAGTAAATTCATTACTTAATATGGATTGAAAGTGGTAAACCTGGAGATGCACTACAACCAAAGTATATATATTAGTACTAACATACAGTATGGACACTCCCTGCCGCTCTCTAGATTGCGACCTCACCGCCTCTTCACCCATATTGATACAGTTTGGTTCTCGAACGTATGGGATTTCGCTGTGATTTTGTTTGATCTGTCATTTGTATTTACAAATGTCATTTCACGACCTTGTACGCAGTGTCCGGGGTGTGCTACAACTTTTCTTAGTGTAACTGATTAGTTTTATGTTTTGTCATATAAGTTGTAGCCATGTGTAATTGTCTTGTACCTGTTTACTTATTTCATATTTATAAAAACTTGATGTTTTATTATTTTTACCTAAGAGATGTACCAGTTCAATACCAGTGGTTACATCATGTTGAAGATGTGGGTGTAGACTGTAGAGGGTTATCTTCCCACACCTTGGAGGCTTGGAGTCATGTACCTTCGGTGTCTGTTATTACTGGAGTCCATAGTCAGTATTTGCATGTTTGCTAAACATATCTAAAAATAAATAAAAAATTAGCATGATGCTGATAAACTACATAGGAATTGTTTAACCATCATCAACTTTACTATCATACAGTTTTAGGAATGATATTGTTTCCTGTTGAAGTACCTTTCTTCATGGGAGTTTGGGCAAACAATGGCCATAATATGGTGTGCTATCAATACAGTCCTGGGATTCTATACATTCTGTGGAAACTGTAAAGGTGATAATAAGTACCTAAAGGTCTGAAAATTTACAACTTTAATCATTTTTATACTTAAGTACTTCAGTGGCATTACTCATCATTAACTTATCAGAAGATCAATTCAAGTCCTTATTCCTGTTTTACTGCATCTCGCTCCATGCAGCCGGTACCTCCTTAATTTCCCTTCACACAGCTAACTGGGATAAGGAATTAACCTTTCTCTTACCATTGTCAAATTTAGCATGGTTATGTTGTTATTAGGAAGGTGTCTTAAAAACCTAGATGCACATGCCTATAGGTAGCATGCTAGCTACCTACTGGGATGCCAATACCTTACATGGTGTGTCGAAATGACAACATGCCTGTTAAGCATGCAAGAGATGTGAAATTTACTTATAAAGGCTGGCTGTTTAGTGCATGGAATCCCTCCTCCCCATCTTCTCCGCGAGGGTACATGCCAGTAGCTAGCATGCTTTTGAGTGAACGAGTAACAAACATGCATATCGCGGGTGTAAAGTGAAAAATCGTCGCAGGGTACCTACGTAACCTTAGAACACACTTAACCTACCTTTGTCTCCACGTCGATTCCATCTGACTGATGAGTGACTGAATGTGATGCCTTAGGTCCTCAAATACGTCTCGGGTGAGAGACTTTGTTAGCCTTTATGTTTTCGTTTTGTATATGGTCAAAAAGACCAACAAAGCCCACATTTTCTTTTCTGGAGAATTTTCTTTTCTCGTATAAACCTTCCAGAAGGCTCCGAACATTTTGTTTGAACATTAATCACTTCACATATTACTTATTTGTACGTAACGTTGTGAATTCGCACTGAAAAAGTAGGTCGCAAGCAACTTTTTTACCACGAAATGAGAACTAATGTTAAATGTCAAAATATGACATTAGAGCGCGCTAAATCGGCTTCTAAAATTTAGTGGCATGCCGCATTTGACGTAACCGAATGGTTCCTGCAGACGGTTCAAATAGTAGCATGTGAAAGCACAGCTTAGTTTAGTTGCCGTTTCGTAACGCCTGTTACGGTCACTTTTGTTTAGTGGCATACCAAAAGGCAGATTTATGGCTAAAACGGTGTGGTTTAAGTTTGGTAAAGTGAAAAATACATTACCTGCATTGGCCCCCAGGACTTTGTATATTTATCATGGCAAAATCAGATAAAGTGTGAGAGGGATAACAAACATATTATCTTAAGGTGAATATACCCATCTTCTCTAAAAAGTTTTACATGCAATCTCAAGTGTTATATGTAAGCTCAAGGAGCTGATTGAGCATTGTCTTGTTGGTTGTGAATTTTTCTTGGCCATGGAAACGAGTCCTTCAGCCAAATTCGTAAATCATTTTCACTTTCTTCATTTGTTTTTGGATTTGTAATGCTAGTGCCGGTGCATTACAAATCTCTCTGAAGTTTTGACAGCATTTGCAGCAGCCTAATTCTACCTCAGAATTACTAAGTTGCAGTAGGGCGTCTATAAAACTGCACCCAGTGCAAATTGGGTTTTCACGTCCTTTTTTATTTTATTTTCTTGTTCTTCATATTGCTCACGTGTACCAGACGATTTTCTCCAAAACGCACTACTTTTTGAAGTAAATTCTAGCAGAAAACAATGCAAATACAATAAAATAAAACTACGAATACTTCCACCACAAATCCCGCCAAAAAACTCCACACATTGTCTTGTCTAAAGACGGGAGTGCCATATACGGCAGTACTAATATATATATGTACTTTAGCCATAGTAAAAAATGTATATTACATTTGTATGAAACGTAAGTGCCATTGCATACCAACATAATAGCTGTAACTAACATAATACCAACATGAAAAAAATATTAGTGATGTTACATATATTGAATCAACCATATTTGTCGATATCGACATTTTGGCGTTTGAAGAATTCTACTTTGTCAGCAGCTATGAATAATAAAAATAATCAATAATAAAAATAGTTTAGATTATTCAGTCTTTTATTTCCATTACACAGCAAAGATTTATTTAACATAATGTAAGAGTCACGTCCGATCCTTAAGATTCGCATAAAAGGTTTATTTATTCCAGGTTTAAAATTCTGTACTAAGAACATAAGTCTTTGTCCGATTCTTTTATAAACCTTTAAACTACAGGTTGAAAGTTCTGTAATACAAAGAAATCAGTTAAATATAGTCATTAGTGACTAATAATGGTAAATATATATAGAGTGTATGTAACACAAAGGTGCAGTGATACTTTAAGATAGGCTTATACTCATCAAACCAAACAACTTTTGTTCTACTACTTTAGTGAAATCGCATTCATTTTTATTTTTCATACAAATTTTAAGTCGCTTAAGCTAATTTAAGTTGTTTGATCTAGATTTTTGTTTCACGAGCCTACTAGAGTGACAGCAACATTAGCTACATGTTTGAATAATGTTTTCTGTAATTGCGAACACAGACAAAAAGTATCATAAACTGTTTAAAAGCTGCTTACAGTGGTCACCTTGTATTAATTCATTGTGAAAGAAATAGAGAAACAATCACAGTCTAAACGAGACCTGTCACTACTTAAAGAATAGAGATGTACAAAGATGTACTTTTCCAAAAGCTACCAATCTCAATGTTAGATCAACAAGACTCGAATAATTTCTTGAACTTATTTTTTGAAGTGCTCAGTACAGAGTTTGAAAATATATTTTTAGAAAACAATTAAAGTTAAAAAAAAATAGGTTTAGTGACTGGACGACTGTATATTATACAAAAGGAGAAAAAAATTGTTTTCGCTGTACTAACAAAAGACATACAACTTTGATCTGAAGTTTGTTGAGTATGTTAAAAATTATTCAAAATTATTTAAAAGAGTTTGTTTAGTTGCTAAAGCCAACTTCATCTCTAAGAAAATTAAATATTCTGAAAATAAAATAAAATCTGTTTGGAACGTAATTAATAAAGAGACGGGGGAAAACGAAGCCGCAAGAGAAACAATATGTCTTGCAAACTGATCGTAGTCTTATTTCTGAAACCTCAGAGGAAATAGAAGAATTTGAATCTTTATTTACAAATGTACCACTTAAAACAACCCAGAGCCTTGACTCGACGCCTATTCTCGCAAAGCAATTACTCTCTGAAAATTTACCAAATTGCGAAGAAAATGTTACATTTCAAAAAATTAATCCACACACAATTATTGCAAAAGCTTTTAAGTAGTTGAAATTAAAAAATACTGAGGATCTTTGGGGCATATAATATTGGGTAGTATTTAAACGCAAATCAAAAAATATCCTTTTTCTATGCAATAAGATTCCAAATTCCCATCAAAATTACTGATTGCACAGCATAATATTCAACTCAAAATATCACTAAACACACTACAATTTATTTTCGCAGCGTACAGCAATTTTTCCTAAAGCAAAAGCTTTTTCATCAATGCACAGCTAATAATCTTAATGCACATTATACCTGTTAACTCTTTTTCTTTTAAATATAGCTTCTATTTTTATATTACTTACTGCAGTTTTTCTAAATAAAACAGCATTTTATTAGTCACAGTCGTCTTAATTTTTTTTGTGAAAGAATTTGTATACATGAGCGATGTCCCTTCTGGCGCTTCGCCGGCCGCTGCCGTGGCACGCTCGCTCCGCTCGCTCGGCTCGCGCGCTGTGACTGAAAAAGAACACCTGACCGAACCCAACCTACAGTTTTTTATGACGGCCATTTATATGTACGTACACGCAGCGGAAAATTTGCTGTGCAGTCAGTATTTATGCTATGTATGTAGTATTTTTGTACAAAAATAAATTTAACTGTATTGCATTATGAGGAGAAAAGTAATGTCATATTGATGTATAATTTCGAATTATCTGCAGTTTGAGTTTTGTTAAACAATTAGTTTATTTGTAGTGAAGTAAGTTATTTGATGTAAAAAAGAATATAAATGATGAGTATGTATTGATAGGCGATTATTTATTTGATATGCAATTTATAATATCCCTATAATATTTATGTTATTTAATAAAGTCCGTAATTTAAACTTTAGCCCCTTACTTGGCCGATCTATCAACAATTGTATTGATACTAGAGTGTTTCCGGGTCTGATGAAATTCAGTAAAGTTTTTCCACTCTACAAGTCCGGAATCTACCAGTTTTGAGTAAGGTTTTTGAAAAAAATATACTAAACAAAATGTTGATTCACTTTCAAATCAATGAATTGCTCCATAACCTGCAGTTTCGCTTAACAAAATCTGCATCTAAATACTGAATAGTGACAGGCACAGTCGTAATCTTCGGAATAGGTATAAACTTCAAGTAACTTATACCAGACTTATCAAAATCAATAAGTCCTTTGTGGGTCAATGCACACTCATGTATAACAAATTACTGCATCTAAATACTGAATAGTGACAGGCACAGTCGTAATCTTCGGAATAGGTATAAACTTCAAGTAACTTATACCAGACTTAGCAAAATCAATAAGTCCTTTGTGGGTCAATGCACACTCATGTATAACAAATTACTGCATCTAAATACTGAATAGTGACAGGCACAGTCGTAATCTTCGGAATAGGTATAAACTTCAAGTAACTTATACCAGACTTAGCAAAATCAATAAGTCCTTTGTGGGTCAATGCACACTCATGTATAACAAATTACACGATAATTTCTTAAATTTGTCAGAAAAACAGTTTAAAATTGTGTCAAAAGAACTCTTTGAAAAAAAGGTTATTATAAGACATCGGAATATTTAAATGACAAAAATGTATGGGTAGACAGTGTCTCTTCTATCATTGCTACTAATCATGTTTAATAGTAATAAAACGATGATCAATCTAGGAAATGACGTGAAAGTTACAAGACATGACAAGTCTAGTACTTTTTTTAATTAATATTATTATCTTAGCATTGACATGAGTGGTGCATGCTCGCTTAAATGGTGGCGCATCAGGAGCTGGGTCGTTCCTTTCCCTCTAATATGGATGATGGGAGCGATGGCTGAATCTCGCGTTATACTCGTGACCGGGTGATGTCCGTGTGAACTGGCCTGCTCTTGTCAAAGGCATTATTGACATCCAATAATTTTAATGTCTAACTTCTCGTCACTCAAGTCATATTGTTTTCATGTTCTAATGACATAATTTGTTTTATATCAAGGATTGGATTTTGACGTTAATAACTAATGATTATTTTATTACTTGATTTTTTTCACAAATGACATTATGTAATTACTATTTTATTACTATAAGCACCGATTTTGAATAAATATCTTGATTCTTGAAAAAATGTGCCAGCTGATTGGCCTGTTCTGTATGAAGAACCCCAAAAAAATTCGCGATTTAAGCAAAGTTATAGAACAAAAGTTGTTTAGTTTTATGAGTTCAAGCCCATCTTAAAGTATTACTGCACCTTTATGTTACACTCTCTATAAGGATTTATTTTATTTGACATGTTTTAACGTTAAGTTCGGTTCTTACGATTTTTTCATAAAAGGGTGACTTTATTTACTCCAGGTGTAAATTTATATGCTTAGAACACAAGTCTTCATCCGATTCTTTAATAAAAGATTCAGTTTTTTTTAAACTCCAGGTTGGAAGTTCTGTTACATAAAGAAAATAGTTATGGCTTGTCATTGGTGACTAATAAATAAGTAATAATTTAGTAAGTATGTTTAAGGATTCATTTTATTTGACATCTTTTAAAGTTACGTTCGATTCTTAAGATTCACTTATAAAAGGGTCAGTTTATTTATTTACTCTACGTTTCTCTAGTTCTGTACTTAGAACGTAAGTCTTCATCCGATTCTTTTATAAAAGGGCCAGTTTCTTTTAACTCCAAGTTGGAAGTTCTGTAACACAAATAAAACAGTTATGGCTGGTCATTGGTGAGTAATAACCATTAGTAATAAGTTTGTTTATGAATTTATTTTATCTGACAACTTTTAAAGTCCCATTCTATGATTACTATTGGCATATAAAAGAGTCAGCTTATTTACTCTAGGTTTAAAGTTTTGTACTAAGAACACAAGTATTCATCCGATTGTTTTGTAAAACGGGTCAGTTTCGTAACTCTAAGTTAGAAATTCTGTAACACAAAAAAAAACAATTCAGTCGCCCGTCTGCACCAGCGAGTTTTTACTACACTATACTTGACACATACGGCGAGTTAAGTTCCATAAGTGCGGGAGACGCACTGGCAGGGTGGACTTGCACTTGACTGTCCGGAAAATAGAACATTATTACTATTATCTGTACTTAATGGTCAAGTTACAACTTGACTCGCAAATCCACGACGATAAGGACTTAACTCGCCAAAACCGCAAGATTACTCGCTAATTAACTATACTGCGTGTAAATCAATTTTTACAATAAAAAATATCGAAAATAACTGACAAGCAAGTAGCAAGTTGTTTCTGACTGATCTTCTTCTAGTGGAAATTGTGTCATGAATCTCCTTGTTTGGTCGCCTATACGGCTTGTTTTATATGCCATATTTCACATGTAATATTATTGATTTTACTTATTTTAATTCTCCTAGCTTTTACTTTTTACTCACAAACACTCTATAAGCCTGTAAATATTTAATTCATTCACTTATTTACAAGCCTTTTCACAAAAACAAACTTCACAAGACCAACAAAACAAACGACAAACACAGTAAAGGAAATATAGACAAGAGCATTGCTTGCTCACATGGCCAATTGCCAAAGTATATAATATAGTATATAGTACATGGCGGCGAAGTTATAATCAATTACCACAGATTACTAAATAGTTACTTCGTAACAGATACATCACTCCCATACAAAAGCTTAAATACCTACGCTATATTAGCCTACAAAATCTTAATAATAATAACAGCTGTTTGCAGCGAGAAGAAATGTGCCATAACTACGCATACAGAGAGTTGAGATTGTTTTGCCCGCCGCGCGACCCACGTGCGAGCGCGTCATTGAGCGAAAGTGCTAGGGTTGTACCTATCATGATTTTGGTAATTAAACGAACGTTGTAGAAAATCAATTATTTTATATTTGTCGATCAAATATGTTTGAGTTTAATAAAATGATAGATGCATTTTTTCCCTTCCCTGAATTCCCGATTAATAAATTTTAATGTCGAAAATATTCGAAACCTCGTAAATAATTTTAACAAACAATCAAAAGAGAAACAGGAGCAAAGCGGAGAAAAATCAATCAAAGTTGGCTTTTTACTTGAGTTGACGGAGAATTTCATATACATACTATTCATACAAAAATATTCCACAAGAGGGCCTCATTGTGAGCTTGAATTATTGTTATTTTAAGTGAAAGCTAGGTAAAAACGTAACGAAAATAGTTTTTCTGTTACTATCTACAAGTCATAAAAAAACGGCTTGTGAATGCAAGCTATAGTTTACGAAATAACTATTTAGTAATCTGTGCTAAGTTATTGAGATTTTTTCGTTTACATTCGTCCTGGTAATAAAAGTCGGCGGCGCGCGCGGGGGGGCGAGGCTTGATGGATTTCGATGACGTAATGGTACTTGACAAGTTAAACCTTGGATTTTGGTTTTAAACGTTTTATTTACAGCTATAGAAGTGCCTCCCAGCTACCGAGTGGCCGGCGCATTAGTACTTCTATTCTATGACATACCTACCTAAATCACGACGACGACGCTAGGTACCTACTATGTTCTGACATAAGTAGGTAACTGTTAATTATATAAGAAAACACATAAATAATACCTGAAATCCTTAATTTACGACGATTAACATAGAAGGTATCTACCCACCATTGTTCTAAGTTTATGGAATAAATGATGATAATTTGTAAAGGAATGAGAAAAGGGAATTCGAAAAAAACAAAAGATTTAAAATACTATTAACTTAGGTACCTTTGTTCGTCTCTCGGCAATGAAAAAAATGTTAAATTTTCATTTGTCTTTTGACTGTGACACCCATCCACTGCACAATAATTGCGTGGTTTCAGCATTTCGATAGTCAGAGCGGTAAATGTGACGTGCGAGCACTCAGGCGAGCGTGCGTCAACATACTTTCCGTTGTATCGTCTCCGATACGCTTAGCGGCCTTGAGCAAATGACGGACGCCTGCAATTACTCTAAATTCAAATCAGTTATCAATATCATAGACTTGTAGGTTTCAGCGTTTTTCCTTATAGGGATGACGACAGAATCCGAAATAAATTATGAACTCTTGATCACTAAATTGCCCTCCTACTTAAACTTCGGAAAACCTCACTCGTTTTGTTTTCCATCAAGTCTTCGATTCTTAATTCATCTAAATCACAAAATGAGTACATAAATGACGCTGCAAAACTATGACGTCACGCCTAGGTATTTCAAACATTTTTAGAATAAAATGTCGTTTTAGACAGATAATAAAAAGTAAATCAGATGACTAGCATTCGTCATCCCTATTGAACGGATTGTCATGGTTCATACGATCGCATTTTTCTCCACGACTTACGTCAGGCAGGCTGGTAGGATGTGATGTATGTATTCTATTTGCTTAGATGCGGACAAATAGAGGGTTTCAGCGTTTTTCCTAACTTGAACGGATTGTTACCGCCAATAAAATCCCATCATGTTTCATACGATCGCATTTTTCTCCACGACTTGCGTCAGGCAGGCTGGTAGGGGTAGGATCGTAGGATGTAGTAATGTATGTATTATATTCAGTGATGTTGCAATAGCTATAGTTTAACTATCGATAGTTGACCTTGAAAAAAAGGTCGATAGCGCGATAGTCCTATCGAAAATATTGACATGCTGCAATACTATCGATAGTACCGATAGTGAAAATCAGGCGATACTATTGAATTTTGTTGATTCTATTGATACTGTCGAAGTACGATCTTATCGATAGTATCGCGTCAAAAAAGTCGATACTATCGATACTGTCTTTGATCTATCGGTGCGTTCCGAATTCCGATAGTATCGATAGTTTTGCTTTAGTAACTATCGACGTTTCTTCGATACTATCCACTGGAAATAAGTTAGAAGCAAGCAAGAGTATCGTAAAATGTTCGACTATCGATATGGCAAAACTATCGATAGTATCGCCACTATCGACACTCTTCCTATCGATAGTTTTTGTACTGATGCTATCGATAGTAACTATACTATTGGTCTTTAGCAATAGTATTACTTATCTTTATCAATCGATACTATCGATAGTATCGTCAAGGGTCAATGGTTTCGAGACTAATTTTCATAAGATAAGTAATACTATTGCTAAAGACCAATAGTATCGATACTATCGATAGCATCATTACAATAAAAAAAAGTTTTAAAAAACTAAAAACCGACTTCAAAATGAAATTCACTCAAAACTATGAAATAATGTTATTATACTTAGATACAAAAAGCGTCGGTGGCTCAACCGGTAACGACTCGGTCCATCTAACCAGAGTTACCGGGTTCAAATCTGGACGGCCAATGTAACAATGAGTTTTTCAAAAACTTACGTACATACTTACCGATTGCTTTAACGGTGAAGGAAAACATCGTGAGGAAACCTGCACACGCCTGCGAAGAAACTCGAAGGTTGTGTGTGAAGTCGACCAACCCGCACTGGGCCCGCGTGGTCGACTAAGGCCTAGTCGCCCTGATTCAGGGTAGGCTCGAGCCCCTCGGTGGGGACGTATATGAGCTGCAATGATGATGATGACTTAGATACACGACATTAACCATCAATAACGAAATCAAAGGTGGGTACGAATTAAATTAGAGGCTTAAATTTTTTTTGAGGTCGGTGTCAGCAAACCATCGAATCTAAACTTTTTGATACGTAAGTAACTGTATGCTGGTACCGACCTCAAAATAAATTTTAAGCACCTAATTTAATTCGTTAATTATTTAAGTATAATAATATTATTTCATACTTTTGAGTGAATTTCATTTTGAAGTCGGTTTTTAGTTTTTAAACTTTTTTTTATTTTCTTTATTTTTATTTTCTTTATATCTAACAACGTTAAACCCAATCACCTATACTCACCAATAGGAATTATCAAATCATAATACATGTGTTTCAATAACAGATACAGAGTCCTGTGGCTTCCATCATCTCAGCAGCATGAAAGTTAAGGAGTTAAATCGTCCATCATCAGCTCATCTGAATAACCTGAAAGAATACAACTATCGGTCTATGCTTACCTACCTACGTATAACATTAAAAATAATTTTCCTCCAACTCCTAACCGTTAAGGAGTTGTACTTTCCTACATCAGCTTATCAACATGATATTGTGACTAACAGACGCAAGTTTTTAATAGCTTTAGAAAACATATTTTTGCCTTTAAATTTTGAGGGTTACCCCCGATTTCCCTGAGATCCCATAATCAGATCCTGACTTGGTGACAATGGGACCCCCTCGGGAGTATACTCTTTCGAATAAAAAAAGAATTTTGAAAATCGGTCCACAATTGACGGAGAAATCGGTGAACTTACATTAAAAATATATATATATATATATACAGTCGAACATAGTCATCATTACAGCTCATATACGTCCCCACCGAGGGGCTCGAGCCTACCCTGAATCAGGGCGATTAGGCCTTAGTCGACCACGCGGGCCCAGTGCGGGTTGGTCGACTTCACACACAACCTTACCTACATAGTACCTCCTCCTTTTTTGAAGACGTTTAAAAACTATCGATACTATCGATAAGAAGAGTGACGATAGACTATCGCTATCGCAATCAGTGTGACCATATGTGGCAGGATCCTGCCTTTTTGGCAGGTTTAGCTCTTTATTTACTCTCTGGCACTATAGTTTGACGTTTTAAAAATCTGGCAGTATTTAGCATGGAGAGATTTGGCAGTATAGCCGCTTTAAAGCTTTAGCCTATAAAAGGAGTAGAGTGCAATATCGAAAATGGAATGGGTGTTAACGCCAGCAGAGTAATCACTATTCTAGCAAGAGATATAAATCTGAAACCTGCAATAATAACTTTTCTTCAGCATATGCAATTATTTCTCATTCAACTTTCAAGTCAACTTAAAACTCGTCTGCCATTAAACGACCTTTTTAAGCTATTACAGTTCTTAGCTCCTCAAGACGTTGTACACAAGGAGTTTTCTTCGATAGCAAATGTTGTTACGCACTTTCCTAATCTCGTTGATGAACATACGATTCAAAAAATTGATGATGTATACAGACAATTAAAACTTGACAAAGATGTTAGTGATTTATTAGATCTGGTGGAAGTAATGCAAAGCCAATTCTGGATATTGATAAATTTTGGGGTGTCGTTGGTAAAATCCGAAATTCAAATGGAAACTTAAAATACGTTAATGTTTCTAATTTTGCAAAAGGTTTGCTGTGTTTGCCAATGTCGAATGCTTCTTGTGAAAGGATATTCTCGCAAATTAACCTCATAAAAACAAAAACAAGGAACAGATTTATTAATAAACATTTAGCCTCTATTTTACATTTTAAACAGGGCATTAGTGAATATGGTGACTGCGTTTCATTCCAACCAACTAATGAAATTATTTGGCAGGATTTGTCAGTTTTCTTGCCTAAGTGGGGCAGGATCTCTAATTTTAAGTTGGTCACGCTGATCGCAATATCACTAATTATATTCCCTTTGATGTGGACGAATAACTACATTAAAATTTTTAAATAAACTAGGTTTTCAACGTCTTTAGGCCTTAGATTTCATAAAAGTTAATTATACAATTGTTAAAGCGTATAAAATGGAGCCAATGACTTTGGGCAGTCCCACGAATTCTCCTTCAGGGAGCCCTAATGTAGGGTATTTGCCACCTTTTCTTCTGGGTGAAATAAATCCACCGACTACCCCAAGAACAAACAGCTTGTCCCCGACAAAAGGGCGAAGTCTTGCGTTTGGTAAGTAAAATGTATATTTTACATAAAAAAATATTGGTCGATAAAACTCGAACGCATTAAAACAACCAAAATTTTTTTTAGGTTCACCCACAAGTCCTTCACAGTCTTCGACTCCTGAACAAAAGCAGTACAGACAGAACATGTCCATGCACCAACAAGCGATTTACAACCAGCAGAATATGTACACTAACATTCCAACGTCTCCAAATATCTCTTACTCTAGCAAACCCAATGGACCTCCTATAGAAGATCTTTTCGATACATTAAAAAGCAACGATCCTTCGATGAACAAATCAGCATATCAAGATCACAGTTTTCTAGGCTACGGCAGTAATAATTCAATGTTGCAGAACTCTTATGTAAATAATTTGAATGTGTCTGCTAGTAATCAGTCTTTAGTGTCGCCGTGGCAAGATCACTGTCAAGAGCAAGACGAATACTGGGTGACGGTGTTTGGTTTCCCACCGAACGCAGCTAATACGGTTTTAGCTAGATTTAGCAACTGTGGTGCCATACTTGGTAAGTTCACAAACCATTTGTTAGTTTAATTTCATGTTTATTTTTTATCTTAAACAAAATATGGCCTGTGGTTGTGGTCGTAGAATGTCACGACGCCATCTCTTCTTGACTAAGAGAGCATACCAGAGGAAGCCAAGCACAGCGATTATGGCAATCCCCCAAGTTGAGGGGGGCTATGTTTAGCAATGGATGCGTCATTAACCATAGAAGGTTGATAAGCAAAAAGAGGAAAAAAACCAATATTAATTCTCATTCATATTTACTTCTCCGTTTTGTTCATAAGGTCACCTATATTTTATATTTTGAACTACCCAGAGGCCATAGAAGCATTACTACCAAGAAGCAGTAATCAATTTAGAAGCAAGTTTATGCCTACAAAAATATCTAATCCTCCAATCCTATTTTTTTCAGACAAACAATACCCAACACAAGGCAACTGGGCCCACATACGATATGCAACAAGAGCCGAGAAAGAGCGTGCACTGGCACTGAATGGGCGGCAAGTACTGCCCGGAGTCATGGTGGGGGTGGTGGAGTGCCGGGAGCCACCTAGGATAGTAGCCAGTCCTGCTAACTTGGAAAGGTATTATTTTAGACTATGCCTTTCAATCATAGTGTGAAACTTTATTGAGGTTCCATCTTATATTCTTTTGATCATTACTTAGAATAAGAAAACATTTTATTTTATTTATAAGGCTTACAAATCAGATGTTTTAGAATTCAAAGTTTCATAATTTATGGAGCAGTAGCTTCATTCCTTGATTTCAACATTCATTCCATTCTCTTTTGCGCACAGGCTCTCTTGTCCAGGTTCTGCTTGCCATTTATTAAATGACTTTATTGAAGTAAAACTTCTTTACGCATGCTTGACTTGGGCAGTAAGCTGGTGAATGCATGATGAGAGTGTTAAGGAAATTGCCATCGGGCCAACCGAACAGAAGCAACAATATTGGTTGTCAAAACAAACATATAAATAAGATAAAAAAGATTTGATCATTTTCAGAGGATAATAAAACTCTTTTCATAAACTGTCTATATGACAAAAAAGATTTGATTATTTTCTGAAGACTAAGTATTTACTTTCATACATATATGGAGCTATGAATTTCACACCCAAGGCTCAAGGTCACCCAAAGGGCAATGGAGCGTGCTATGCTCGAAGTTTCTCTGCGTGATCGAATCAGAAACGAGGAGATCCGCAGGAGAACTAAAGTAACCGACATAGCTCACAGAATCGCTAGACTGAAGTGGCAGTGGGCAGGGCACATAGCTCGTAGAACAGATGGCCGATGGGGCAGTAAAGTTCTCGAGTGGCGACCGCGCACCGGAAAACGTAGCGTAGGCAGGCCTCCCACGCGGTGGACCGACGACCTGGTGAAGATCGCAGCGCAGGACCGGTCGTCGTGGAAATCCTTGGGGGAGGGCTTTGTCCAGCAGTGGACGATTTGTGGCTGATATGAGATGAGCCAGGAGGGCAGAGAAAATGACCAACAACCAACCAAACCGAGTCTCACGTTACACTCTGCTGGAAATCCACCCCGCGACCTCCTAATTCGAGAAGCAAACCCAAGAGCTGCTAAGAAGAGAAATTAGATAAGTAGGTAAGTACTTACAAATCTTGCATTTGCCTCCCACGCGGTGGACCGATGACCTGGTGAAGATCGCGGGAAGCCGATGGATGCGGGCAGCGCAGGACCAGTCGTCGTGGAAATCCTTGGGGGAGGCCTTTGTTCAGCAGTGGACGATTTGTGGCTGATATGATGATGATGATGATGATATATGGAGCTAAAGAAGTTTTACTTCAGTCGTGTGGTCTAAAGCACACTAGTTTTTTTTAATTATTATTATTATTCCAACTTTTTTATCCGCCCAGCACTGGAATTGTCTTTCTCTTTCCTTTTTTTAGGGTTCCATACCCAAAGGGTAAAAACAGAACCCTATTACTAAGACTCCCCTGTCCGTCTGTCTGTCTGTCCGTCTGTCACCAGGCTGTATTGCATGAACCGTGATATAGCCCGTGAACTTCGTGCTCGATATGCCTGAGTAACTGAGGCGGGGTGTGCGGAAGATCTCCACGGGGGAGCTTGAGGCTAGCGGGAAAGCCTCGTGCTTTCCCTGCTAGCCTCAAGTTCCGCCGCGGAGATCGTGTCGTGTCGTGCTACCTCGCCCACGCCTACCCGTCCGTACCGCGCACGAAGTTGAAGGGCTATAGCTAGACAGCTGAAATTTTCATAGATGATGTATTTCTGTTGCTGGTCTAAAAACAAATACTAAAAATTAGAAAAAGGGAAAAAAATAAGGACAAAAAATGTGTTTTTTTAACTTAAAAAACTTCTCGCCATCTAGTATGATGGTACGGAACCCTATGTGTACGGTTCTGACACACACTTAGCCGGTTTTATAAAATTGCCCAGTAGATTTTCCAGGCATGAAAGAAATTAAGAATACATAACATAATCTGTTATAAAAATCAATTGCCACATATGGAGCATCACTTGAGAATAGCTCGACTAATTGCAATATTTTTTTTGTGTTTGTAATTGTCAGGACAAGGTTTGTCTATAAGGGGTGAAGCCGCAGGCAACAGCTAGTTTTTTAAAATTTCAATATAAATAATTAGAACTGTCAAAAACCAGAACAATAAGATTTGAGTCATTATCTGTAATAGATTTGCAATATTCAATATAGCTGGCTTCGCTCAGGGATTAGCACACAAAAAGGCCTTGATTTTGGAATGCTCCACAATGATCTAGGATGTTGTAGGGGAATGCTCTCAAATGTTCTGGGCTGTTCTAGAAATTTCTAGAAGGCGAAATTTCTTCAAAAGCACTCCCTTCAGGTAAAAACGGGAACCTTCTTCATGTACGGGAGATAGAGGGCTACCACACCATATATCGTACCGGGACTCGTTTCTGAGTTTTAGCGGCACGCAAATTGTACACTTTCTTTTATAATATATAGATGGCCGTTGGGGCAGTAAAGTTCTCGAATGGCAGTGCAGAACCGGTTGTCATTGAAATCCTTGGGGAAAGCCCATGTTCAGCAGTGGACGTCCTTCGGCTGATATGATGATGATAAATAGGTTTAATTAATTTTGTGCAAAAGATTTGGAAGAGTAAATTTATAGTCACTATGCCAGGCTACATACAAAAATGTTCCAACCCATTTCCAAATATGAACATACATCCTGATCATAGTACACATGTCTGTTTGTTAGTTAATAGCTTCTAGTTAAGTTGTACTCATTTAGCAACTTTTTTATTTTCAGACCAACTATAGGAGCAAGATCGCTCTGCCCTTCGCCGACCGCCACTGCTCCCGTGCCACAGAGATCCAGTGGACTCATCTCAAAGACCCTTGACTATATCCTAGGCTGGTGAACATCTGTTAGATCTAAACTCCCTTTAGCAAAATGTCCCCTGAAAGCAAAAGGTCCATTTCACAGTATGTTATAATTTACAAAATAATTTATTGAACTTTAAAAACAAGGTTGTAATATTAATACCTTAGGTAAAAAATTGGTGCAGTAGTTGATTAAACTGTGTTGCAGTTGTTTACTTCAGGCAGTTCTTAAGTACAGTATATAATCAAATAAAGAAAAGAAGAAACAAAAACTATACTACAAAAGAAGATATAATGAAATATATGTAACAGAAGGATGCAAATTAAATTACTAATAATATATTGCAGTGCATTGTGCTGTGAATGAACCTAATGGCTAATACAAAAAAAACACATCACATGAAAGTCTCCTTGCTTTATTTTAAGAAAAAATAACATAAAAGCTATAGTGTTAGTAATCTTAGAACTTAAAAAAAAAGATTTTTTTAGATTTTTTTTTGTATTAGCAGTAGTTTTTATTTTTCCCTTAAAAGGCAAGGGGACATTTTGCTACCAGGGGCATTTTGCAAAGAAGCTAAACTGTCGTATCCAAAATCAATTCCATTTAATTTTATGTAGGTAAATTGAGCACTCGTAATCCATAGACGCTAGAGGGTATAAATTATCCTATTCACATTCACACAATTTGTGTCTGCTCCGCAGTGCATTTTGTTGTGAATGGACTTCACGGCTTCATTTTAAGAGCAAAAACTAGTTCAGCTTTAGATTGTAAATTGTACCGCCAAGCTGTGCATACTTTCTCGCAAAGCCTTCACAGTCTGTTGTAGTCACACAAATAAAAGTTACAAATAATTTGGGTTTGTTTGCGAGGCACCTTACTCGGATTTTTCCGGGTATAATTAACTACCAATGCAGTAGACCTCATTAAGTCTAGTTATTCACAAAGTTTCATTAAAATCGTTAAGCCATTAAGGTAAAAAAAACTAACAACCCGGATTTGTATGGGAGATTCCTTATTCTGATTTTTCTTGGAATAACGAACTACGATGTAAAGTTATGGTAACGTACCGAGTTCCATTTTTGAGTTATACGGCGGTAACCCTATAAAAACAAGATATGGATTTTTTTTAAAAGGCTGGAGATATTGCCCTCAACCAAATTTTACCCATATCTGTCTAATAGTTCGGGAACTAGAGCACCAAACGGACGCACGGACCCACATTTATTGTTTTACACTCGATTAGTTATATATAAGACAGACAATCAATCCCCATCAAAATCTCAACTTCGATTTTTTATTGCCTTCGCACTTTCGTCGCTCGAAAGTAAAAAATTGCTTTTCTTTTTGTTTTTATCAGTCCGTATGTCACCATATAGGTAGGTGCACGCTAGATGCAGCCTCGGGCTGAGGCAGGCTGCCTCTGTACGTTTGCTGAATTGCGGACGAGCCTCAGGCCGAGGCATCCTCGCCAGGCACCTGCCTCGACGCTAGCGATCGAGCGGCGCGAGGCACGTTGTTTCCGAGTACGTCCGCAGTACACTCGGCGCCAGCCGTGCGTGCGTGGCGAGGCTGCCTCTAATGCCTACCTTTAAGATCGCGTAATGGTTTATTTGTTAGTAACGAATTTGTTTGATTCCGAGTCGATGGAGCCTCATACTGTTTTTAATTCTGTGATATAACGTAAATCCTGTTTATTGAAAAAGATTCAAAATGTTTATTCAAAATCGGTGCATGTTACACTCTTTCTGATGTCTTAAGATAATAATTACATTGCATGATGTCAGATTGTAAAAATATAAAAACAAACAATCATCAGTGAATAACGTCAATAAATCAGTAATATAAAACAAATAATGTCATTTGGACATGAAAACAACATGACGCGAGAAGTAATAATTAAAATTATTGAATTTGTCATTACCTCATTAATGCCTTTGACAAAAGTAAGCCAGTTCACACTGACAGCACCCGTTCACGAGTATAACGCGAGAGCCAGCCATCGCTCCCCTCGACCATATTAAAGGGAAAGGAACGACCCCGGGAGCCACCATCCGCACAAACATTTAAGCTACGGCCAAACCTGCGCGTCTGCGACGCGAGAGCGTCTACAACGCGAAACTTCTCGTGCATACCTGCGAGACCACAGCGCAACTACGGGAACATCTGTGGGCTGAAGTGCACTTGAAAGAGCTTTTTCATTTATTTTTTTATGCAATGAATTTTTTATATGCCCTGTGCACCTCAAGTCTCAACCCATCTCTGTACTATCTCCTGCTGTAGTCATCGTAACATTACAAATAATACACGTACGACACATCTAACCACAAGTCGCGTGGGTCCCGCTCGCATCCCGCGCCGTAGTCGCGCAGGTTTGGCCGGAGCTTTAGGCGAGCATGCACCACTCATGTAAATGCTAAGATAAGAATATTAATTAGTAAGTGTATACAGTGCCGCAAGCGGCACTCTATCGCACTCGGTTCTGGAACCGTAAGTTTTACGGTATAATAGTGACACCGTCTAATCTGTCGTAAGGAGTGTGCATGGCGAAATAACGCGACCGATTAAAGAGACGCAAAGTTTGTATTGCATAGCACTATCATTTGTTATTTTATGCTCGTGTGTTGACTTGTTGAGGTTAGGTTACCGGCTTGATTGGCATTGTTTTGAATGTGTGGTATAATAGAATAACACTATATTGACTGAATGAAAGTCGTTAAAGTATTTAGATTCATAAATCTTCACTCGCTCATTTACAGTTTTTTAAGACAAAACTTAGTAAAAAAACTGTAAATGAGCGACCGTAGCGAGCGATATTAGATTCGGTCAGGTTTGATTGATTATACAGTCCCCCCATGGGTAGCAGAAAAAGGCGAGTTAAAAAGGTGACGAGTTAGAAAAGTGTCAAGTTTGAAAACGAGACCAGTTAAAAAGGTGACGAGTTAGGAAAGTGACAATTTAGAAAAAAGACAAGTTTAAAACTGAGCGCGGCTAGTAAGCCGCAATCTTACGGCACTGTAACTGACTGCATTATGTTACCACTTACGGCTCTTTCAAATTATGTACTAGTGTGCCGTAAGCTTACGGCATCGTAACCGATCGTACTACGTTACCGCTTGCGACACTCTATAACTTTCCTAATAATTAAAAAAAATACTAGACTTGTAATGTCTTGTCGATTCTACTTTTTCTTTTGTGTTGTTTTGACCAATTTCATACAAAAATCGAAAATTATGTATCTAGATACCTGTTTAGAAAATTCTCATATTCATATATTAATGATGTTAAGCAAATAATAAAATAAAACATTTTTATTTTAATAATTAAATGTATTTTTAATATAAAAAAACCTTAACTTTACGTGATAGATATGAATTGCCTTAGTAAAAATCAGACATTACAAACTAGCTTTTCATACACTACTTTTTAACTAGCTTTTGCCCGCAGCTTCGCCCGCGTGGACTACAATCAGTTGATCGTTTTAAACGACCACCGTGTACGGTGGCTAGTACTACGGAGTGGTTCATCCCCGATATTTGATGAAACGTGGCTTAGATTTTAAGTTGGATTTATATGTAAAAACCGTATCAAAATCTTACAAAGTTAGACCTCGCCGGGAATCAAACCTGCGACCTCTTGATGTGAAGCGAGTGAACTAAGCATTCCGCAACGCAACTAAGCATTCCGCAACAGATTATGATGCACAGAAAGTTGTTCAGTGTAGACAAATCTTTATTTAACACAAACATATGTATGGAACTATACAAGATGTAACAAAATCGGTGTAGATCCCGTAAACTGGGGCTTCTACTCATACTGAACAACTTTTGTTCTATGACTGCTGAAATCGCAAAAAATAAATTACTTCATACAAATCGATCAGCTGATCAACCAATTTTGTGCATTTTTGTATGGAGGTCCCATTTTTTTTTGTAGAATTGACGACTTCCTTGGGGAAAGTTGTTCAGTATGATGAGTAGAAGCCCCAATTAACGTACACCATTTTTTACACCGTGTATACAAATAAAATATACAATCAATGTCCAGCCCAAACCCTAGAAAGCTGAAATTTTACACAGAGGTTTCCTTTGTATGATGGAAAAGGCATTTATTTATTTATTTTATTTCCTTAATGAAAATAAATAAATAAAAAAAAAACATAAGGCCCACGGGATAGGGTAATAAGCGGGAACGTAGTCGCGGGCAAAAGCTAGTTTTTTTTATATGTCGGAGGGTATAACCTGTCAATCTCGTAGGAATTCCGGGACAAAGTAGCTTTTTGCCCGTGACTCTATCCGCGTGGACTACGATAAGTTGACCATTTAAAGTACTAGTTCCTCAGCTCTTCAGTGACTAGTACTAAGGAGAGTGCAAGCCGTTTCTCTGGTTCATCCCACAGGAATTCAATAAGATGTGGCGTAGATTTTGAGTTGGCCGCAAGCTACCGAACTGTGAAATTAAAACCACATCAGAATCCGTCCAATACCTTTTGCGTGATGTGATGTGTGAACACAGACAGACAAGAATCCCAAAAAAGATTTATTTGGGCATGGTTACGTCCCACTATTGCGATTCTTTTACTTTATTATCTTATAAACAGACATAGCTATTTTACAGTTTTATAATAGTATAGATAGATTATTTTTAATAGGCATAATATGATCTGATTATATTGAATTGAGGTATTGTTTTAGCAATAAATAACCTGAGGATGATTCTTTTATATCCGAAATTCATTAATGGTTACATAAATTCAATACACGATTTATTCAACAAAACAATCTTAAAATCATCAACTCAATTGTAATATAATAACTTCAACTTATATCAAAATAAATACACAATAATTTCAGCCGAAATACTTCCACTGTAGAAAGGCTTCCTCCTCACAAAATACAATAATGTACTTAGTAGGTATACTATAGCCACTTGTAATAAATATCTTATCTAAGCTTTGTCGCCAAAATTCAATGTTACCAGCATTCATTTTAACTTAAGATAAAATTTAAGATTTAATATAACCAGTTTCCCGATGTCTGTTGAGATCTCTTGGTAAGCTCGCTCTCACCTTCGTCAATTACCAAATCACCATTTTAGATGATGCCAAGGGTACAAAAAGCGTGCATTATACGACCAAAAAGCGTGCATTACACGACCTTCAGACTTTAGAAATTAACCTAGTATTTTTATTACTGTCATTTTTGAACCTGCACTCCCGGAAAGCACCAAGGCACTGTTAACGCGGATGACGAACACAGAAATGTATGAATCCAACCAAAAACGGTCAAAAATGCTACATTTAACCAATTATTTTTCTACATATTGACCAAAAAAATATTTAAAACTGAAACTTGTTGGTTGCCCTTAAGACGACCACAAAAAACAACCATGTTTGTTTACGCAGCAGAGAATAAAGTTAAACCTATCAGACTTGATTAAAATGTACAAAGTCGATCTACTGGAGATCTTCTAATGTATGCAACGCATATATGGGGCGAGGCCATCGAGAAGCATGGCGAAGCTCTCGCTGTGTCACTCGACATCTCAAAGGCTTTTGATAGGGTCTGGCACGCTAGCCTTATTGGCAAGCTTCCTTCTTATGGTCTTCATTTGGGATTGTGTAACTGGGTAGCTGATTTCCTGAGGGAACGGTCTATTCGAGTGGTCGTTGATGGCTGTTCCTCAGACCTATTGGCGATTGATGCCGGGGTACCTCAGGGATCTGTTCTTTCCGCAACACTATTTCTGCTTCACATAAACGATCTGCTGAAACCCGGTATAATTGGTTATGCAGACGATAGCACGGTTGTAGAAAGATACCTGTCCAGTGCACGAGCTAACAGCGCTGATAAGTTGTTTCTAAGAGAGGCCATGATAGAGCGCATAAACCTATCACTTCAGGCAGTGTCTGAATGGGGTGATTTCAACCTCGTAAGGTTTAATGCCTCTAAAACACAGGCGTGTCTTTTTTCCGCCAAAAGGAGTCCATTCACCTTGACTCCAAATCTCCGGAATGAACCGATTCAGATATCTGACCACCTGGAACTCCTCGGCGTGGATTTAACACCCAATCTTAACTTCGGTCGTTACATTGAGTCCAAGGCAAAAGTTGCTGCAATGAAGCTGGGCATTCTCTCTAAAGTGAGACGGTACTTCACACCTGGACAGCTGCTTACCTTGTATCAAGCACAGGTCCGCTCATGTATGGAGTACTGTTCACACTTATGGGATGGATCAGCCCGCTATCAGCTGGATACCTTGGACGCCATCGACCGACGCGCACGGAGACTCATTGGTGCCGACGAGCTAGTCAATGACAAGCTCCAAAGCCTTGAGCAGCGCCGCAAAGTCGCCTGTCTATCGGTATTCTATCGAATTCATTTCGGAGAGTGCGCCCAAGAACTTCACGACCTCATTCCCCCTGCTCCATTCCACCGTCGGTCAACGAGACGCAGGGAGGGGTTGCACCCCTTTGTTGTTGATGTTCCACCTTTTCGCACGAATCGTTACGCTTCTTCATTTATTATGCGTACAGCGCAGGAGTGGAACTCCTTGCCTGCGTCAGTGTTTCCCGATTCCTATAATTTGGGGATCTTCAAGGCAAGAGTGAATAGGCATTATTTGAGTTTGCGTGTACCATCCTCGACTGCATCATCACTTACCATCAGGTGAGTTGCAGTCAAACGCACTCAAATTTTTAATAAATAAAAAAAATAATAATAATTTGGGTTTGTATGGGAGGTACCTATATTTTCAACCGTTTTTAAAAAAGAAGTTCTCAATTCAACTGTATGTTTTATATGTATTTAACAAGATTTTTTCGGCGATCATTTGACGATTCCTTTTCGATAGGTAGGTAATACCTCCAGAGTAGTCCCATGTAAATTTTATTGAAATCGGTTGTGCTTTTAAAAACATTAACAAAAACAAGAAAAATAGCAAAATTGTACTTGGTTGTTGCGATTCTAGTCGGATTTTAACGTGTTTAGTTAGCATGATCAAAGGTCATTGGGCAAAATCTGACCCGGTTAACTAAAGTTATCCTACAAAAACCAAATTAGTTTTAAATTGTTAAGTATTAACCCACATTTCATTACAAATAGTTTTTTTTTTTAAAACCATGGGAATAAAATGTAAAAAAAATATATAAATGCGTAAATAAAACAATTTTAGTGAAGAATTAAGTGTGTAAAATAGACAAAATAAACGTTTGTTTAGTTTTTGGTATGTGCGCAAAGAACGCGCGGTCAACGGCAAGCATATGCCATCTCACTCGTACGACAAGTAGAAACCGGTTTCGTCGTTGCGCTCGCGTCGCGCACAACGCAGTCCCTCGTCATTTGTCGTTGCGATCTGTGTTATTTGAGCTTCTATTGTTTTAATCGATTACTTTGGCGTGTTTATTGGCCTTTTAGTTTGCATTTGGTTTGGATTTTGTTGATAATAATATGGTTTAAGGACGTTCTGTCACGTTGCTAACACGAAAGTTTTAACCTCAATATTATATTTTTCTTTTTTAAGCTTTTGGCTTGAATCCCATTAACTACGTTAATGCGACATATATATTCGTGAACTAGAGACGTTTATCTAAACATCCTACCTAATTTTTTTTCTGTAGGCCGTGGGTATAGGTTTCATACTATGCTGCCCAATGACCTTTTCCTGGAATAATGTTTCTACAACCTACCCAGTATAGTAGACTTTATGGATAGCCCTTTTTTGCCTTAAAAGAGGTAGGAACTTAATTATTATTTTCAATATTATCGGAAAATTATACCAAGCACATGACTAAAAACTTAAATTATAAAACCCCCGACAAAAAAAAACCTCTAAAACTAAAATAAAAATGTTTTGGCCCTTTAAGTTCAATATAAGTAGTTATATTTTGATGTAAGAGTCGTCGCGTAGGGGAACCGCTTAGTTGTGAAATTATTAATAATTAATTGTAGTAAAGTATAAATTGGCGAGGAGTTGGGTATCCTGCAGATTCCAGGAGATGATGCAGCATCAGGTCAAGGTTACTTATTCATTAAGACTATTCCAATGAGACCAATATGATGGCTCTGCTGTAAGTTGGTTATCCTGCTAATTCCATAAGATGCTGCAGCATCAGGTGAAGGTTACAATGGTTTTGCAATATTATTACAATTACAGGACACCAAATTTCGAATCGATCAGACCGGTTTAAGTTGCCCACATTTTTTCATCACTCAGATAAGAGCTGATGATCTTCAAACAGCTGAATCGATTTTTACCAAATATAGCTAAGAACCACCGCAAGGAAACTTGCTTTCACGTAAAAAAACCGCATCAAAATAGGTCAATCCGTTTAAAAACTACCATGCCACAGACAGACAACACACAATTGGCGTCAAACTTATGACACCCCTCTTTTGCGTCGGGGGTTAATCATTACAAATTATTTTTCAATACAGTTGCTCGGAAAGTGGTACTTTAAATGCTAGTTTACTGTGCGCAAAATTGATTTTACCGTACAAGTGCTTTTTACATTGCCACTTTTTTATTTGTAGCTCTGAGAAACAAGATTTCTAGCAAATAAAAAATATAATAACCAAAGATACAGAATCTTCTTTAAGACTTTTGAAAGGAGTATTTAAAAAAAGATAGGTTGTTTCTCCGTGTGTACATAAAGCTAGCTGATTAGATTCTCTTTGGGTTATATCTTTGTGAAGAAAGGAGAATAAATATGAATAAAGCGCATAGGTTACACCAAGGAATGTGTCATCTTTTCCAAGGAGGCTTTAATGCTTACAATATTGTTATCCCAAGCCTTATTGTAATCTATTTGATAATAATATGGCGGAATTTTCGTAAAACTGAATTGAGTTGTTTTATTTGTGAATACGAATAAAATTATGAATAGTAAATATAAGTGAAATAAAAAATATACTTACGTGTAGGAAAAAACAAAGGGAGATTATTCCTCGGACATTTAAAATAAGCCACAAGTCGCGTTAAATGAACTTTGATTGCCGAAATCTTGATAGGTATGTACCTATATATTTTGTTTTTCCGTCACGGTATTTTTTTTATTTTACCTGTTTTCTCAGCTGTATTGAAAAATGTCGTATGATACATGAGTGTAAAAGGAAATGACAAACTTGTGACGACGGTAAACCCTCGCCTGCGGCTTACAAATGTCACTCGTTTGTTATTTTACCACTCTTGTATCATAAATAACTAATAATGTTTTCAATGAATTATAATATTACGTCATCTCTACTTTGTGGTGATTGGCCGTAAGACAAATGTGTGTTCCTGAATTCAAAAAGTTGCAGCCCTCAGATCGATTCGGTCACTTACGGCCACTTCCTCTAATGGCCACTATCCAAATTCCTAGTTCGCCCACATCCTTGAACTTTTTTTACATTTCCTTGTTAGTCCACTTCTTTTTTCATACATTTCCTTGAACGACCACTTCTTTTATTGTACATTTTTTTAAGATAAAACTTAGTAAAAAAACTGTAAATGAGCGAGCGAAGCGAGCGATATTAGGTTCGGTCAGGTTTGATTGATTATACAGTCAAAGAGCCTCGCGAAGCGAGGCTCCCCCCCCATGGGTAGCAGAAAAAGGCGTGGTCGTTCAAGGATGTGGGCGAACTAGGAATTTGGATAGTGGCCATTAGAGGAAGTGGCCGTAAGTGACCGGATCGTTCTAATATTATGGTCGTTCGAGCGACATGGACGTTCAGGGATGTGGGCATGCCAGGTATGTGGCCGTGCGAGGAAAGTGGCCCTGAGTGACCGGATCCCCTCAGATTTGCGCTGGCAGAATTGCCCCTCAACTTTGCCTACGCGGTTCTATATTGAAAACAAAGTATTAGCACTCTATTGAGGAGAGCAAAATCTTTTTAAAACTGAGGTGACCTACAAAAATCTAATTTTAAATTATTTTTACATACATTATATACCATGGTCTATGGTAGCATTTGCTAAGTCTGTCATTTTGGGGTACTTGATGTTGTGTTTGTCCAGCTCACTCTGTGACCACAAGATCATGCGGAGGAGACTGCATAGCTTCGGATTTGTGTATTCCTGGTTCTCCATTTTCAAAATGGCGGCGTTAAGTTCACTTGCAATCTGTGAAGTAAAAACAATTTACGATATTTTTCGGAAATTACATTTTTAATTTATGTCATGCATTTCTAACCTGAAAGACCTTTCAACATTCATATTTGAAAGAAACGTGATCTATAGTAGTAACCGACATAGCTCACAGAATTGCTAAACTTAAGTGGCAGCGGGCGGGACACATAGCTTGTAGAATATATGGGCGTTGGGATATTCCCTCTCGTATATCTACCAGATACGCTAAACTGCCAGGTTTATGATATAGCGTCCACACTCACCGACAGCAAGGTCATATAGTGAGGGCCGCTATTCCTGCCAACACCATAAGGTGAAGACAAGGACCAGTTACGGTAGGTCTTGCCGCCAAGACGCTTGTCCTGGTACTCTGCAAGGCGAGTGCCTCGTGGAAGAGAACCACTACCTACTGTCCAGGTAGGTCCCGGAGCTGTAGGCGCGCTCACCTCCCTAGGCTTTCGCTGCTGGCGGTTCGATACCCGCTCGGGACGCCAGAGAAGCTGGCTCCCACATATCCGGTGTGGTACCGGAGCTGTAGGCACGCTCACTTCCCGGCGCTTATCGCACCTGTCCAGACTTACTCCTACGCGGCTGGATCGGCCGGAGCAGTACTAGCTTAGCTCTACTTGCTGACCAGGCAAGTGCCGGAGATGCTTCCCTGCCAGTACTTACACCAGCAGTTCCGCTTAATGGACAACTCACGTGCCCCGCGTTGTTTTCGCCCATAGCCCACGTGGCCGGCTACGACAACACTAGTTGCGCGCGGGGAAGGACGCCTGGACGCAACGTGCTTGCCAGGCAACAAACATTGCCCAACCCCTGCAACTAACCACATACCACTACGAGTCCATGACCCAGTCGGGGGACCGACAAGCCAGAGTGCCGAAGGCGATAGATCCAACGGCAGGCAAGCGGTGGGCTACCCCCGACCCCGTAGTACCCTGATCCAAACAGCCGGACCCGTAGTTCCGGCTGCGAACTCCACCTAGCCGGGTAGCTCTAGGCAGAGTAATGGCCGTTGGGACAGTAAAGTTCTCGAATAGCGACCGCACACATTAAGACGTAGCGTAGACAGGCCTCACATTTGGTGGACAGATACCTGGTAAAGGACGCGGGAAGCCGCTGGATGCGGGCAGCGCAGGACGGGCCATTGTGGAAATCCTCGAAGGAGACCTTTGTCTAGCAGTGGACCTCTTTCGGCTGATATGATGATGATGAGTATTTCATTCAAAATTACCTTCTGACTATGCGAAGGCAGTAGTAGATCAGCAAATGGCGATGCGTGTGGGTCAGGGAAGGCGAGTAGTGCCAACGAGCGCTCAAGCTCCGTCAACGCATTGGGGTCACTGGCGCCGGCCTCTGCGAGCGTCGCGCTGGCAAACGCGAGGGCCTCCTCCGCTCGCCCTGCACGTATCAGCTCGAGGAGTTGTAGTTGCTGGAAATCACAGAGTTTATATAGTACCTTCTTACGAGACGAGATGACACGTCACGACTCGACGGAGAAGTGGAGTCACCTAACAGATTTAAAGACGTAGCTTTGAAAATCACTGTAGTCGCAGCAACCTATGAGAGGAGTATGCCATACGGGGCCATTTACATTACAAAGAATTTCTTTCTATAAGATCGGTGCTGGAAATTGATTAAGGTACAATTAAGTAACGCCATTAGTTTTCCTTCCTTTAAAAATAAACTGTGAAACTGGCATCGAGCAGGCATTCTATTGTTATGAGGAATTTTAAAAATTGAAAGCAATAAGTATAATTTTTAGGGATGCATCCGATACCGATATATCGGCGATACTTCGGGTTTGCCGATATATCGGTATCGGCGATATTTTTATGGCAGATTCAACGATACTTTTCAAATTTCGCGCTTTAAAAATGTAATGTAAACGCGCGTGTTGTCCCATCTATTTCGTTGCAAACGAGGCATCTGTCGTATCTGAGAGACTATTTTCCAGCGCAGGTCTTATTCAAACAGACTTGCGAAATCGCCTTTGCCCGCAAAACTTAAGAATGCTTTGTTTTTTAAATAAAAATCTTATAAATGTTAATTTTGATTACTAAAACTATTAATTAATTGTGTTTTATTTATTCTACCTTCCTTTTTGAATTCAATAAGCGTATCGGTTAGTACTAATATATATACTGTGGTATCGGTATCGGTATCGTATCGGCAAAAAGGCGTATCGATGCATCCCTAATAATTTTACTATTTACATTTTCCTTTTAATGTTATTTTTATTATTATTCAAAATATATTAGTTTTTCGTTCTTATATTTTAAGAATTAAATGACATTATGTAATTTATAAGTAAATAAATAAAATAAATATTCTGGGACAAATCACACAAGGTCATCTGGCCAAGTAATGTATAATTATCAATGAAAAATGTCTATGTCTAACTTGTTTATTTTACATATAGCAAGCTCCTAGGACAGGGAGACGAAGGCTCTTTGTACCACTGTAGTGCCATACTCGTAAGACAACAATAACAACAAGCCTTTATAAATTAAACCAAACACCTAAAATGGAAATCGGCATACGTCAGAGACGGGAAACAAAAACGCCGGCAAACACAGACGGCGGCATAGTTTGACTCTACTCCATCACTGTCTGCATACTAATAAATAAATAAGGAAGCGTCAACACTTCTTGCGGATAGGTGGAACATCAACAACAAAACCCAAGTAGCATTCGGGGTTCTATATAAGATGTCTAGTCGTTCACATGTACTCCACAAGCTGTGTAAGTGAGCTGTATAAGAGCTGTATAGCTTGCTATAATGCTCTTATAGAACCAGTTTGGGCACAAATTAGACAGCCTTAAGTTCACTATGGCTGTACATTAGCAGTATTATAGCATTATAATAGCAGTTTAAGTAGTAACATCGGACTTAAGGCTGACTTACGGAACTATATGGGACGCAGTGTGAACCATACAACGTACATGAGTGTAATAAAGAGTAACAAGTGGCTAAACACACAGCCTTCACAGTTGTAAAATCCGACAAAATTACTCTAGTGCTAACCTAAAATTCACGTGTGTCCTAAATTATTTCTTTATTTTATATAAATTAATCGTGGGTGCCATTAGAAACATAATTATACTCCGGCGGATATCTTGGATAAAAATTTATGATAACACGCGGTAAGTACCTGTTTTAAATACTTATTAATGTTAATTACCATGGGAATGCAACTTTATCGTGAAATGTATACATATTTACAGCTAAAATATTCACGCGCCTCTGTAAAAACGCGATATTCATTTTAAAATATTGAAAACTGGCTGAGAGGAAATCTACAATTTTCAGTTTTTGATATTATATTGGCATTATAATTATACTACGATAATTAATTATAACATGAAACCAAAACTCAATCGCTCTATCTGCGTATTTTGTGATAAATCTGCATGATAATTTTGAAGATTTATTTGGTAAATATATAATATTTTAGGTTACGCATAGAACAAAATGGTGGAAATTAAATACGGCTATGTGAACTGTAATTACTCTAATTTAATGCGGTGCAGCGTATATAGGTTCACATGTGTTCTGTTAGAATGCTGTTATCTATATGAAGTCCCACATTTGTACCACTACAGAGCCAATGTCTATAAATTTATTCTAATGTGAACTTATGTACAGCTTTAAGATGTAGTTCAGGTCAATTGTGTATCATCGTTTACTTTCAAAATATACTGAAATTTTAGAGATCCGCGTTAAATCGCCTAGCCCAGGTACTAAGTTAAGTATGAATACCTAAAGTACAAATTTTGTAACAAACTAACAAAAATCACTTTTTTTTCGTGTGAGACACACAGTTTGGTGTCAGAGTATTTTACACTTACAAAAAACACTACTCTGTTCAAGGAGGTATTTAAAAGAAACTAGATAAAGAGGGATAACATTATGCCCTTCGACAGAAAAGGACAGAAAATAATAGTTGTCACTCAGCCATAGTAACAAACACTGTTTTTTATAAGCATCTGATTTTTATCTTTATAGTTTTCTCTAATCGCTCAAGTACAAGACCTTCTTCTAATAATATCTTCATGTTGTTTACAAAGTCTTCTAAGAATTCATTTAAATTTTTTGGTTTTCCTTTCCCAAAATAGATTCCAATAACAAAAGGCCGAATTCTGGGATTTTCAAAAATGTTACATAATATGGGCCAAAATTCATTTGTCGAACTTTTAAAAATAGGCAAACCATCCACATTTATGTTAATTGAAATCATATCTGGAATATCCATCCAATCTTGCAAAATGTTCTTCAAAGGTTTTGCTATCCCATTGTGCCAGTATTGACCTCCTTGTACATTTTTTAAAGTTACATTAACGGGAGTTAATTAAATTTTTCTAGCATCAGACGGTAGTGTTCCCGGTTTAAATTCGTTTATTATGCCTGACAATTTATTCAAAGCGGAATGAAGAATACGATTTTCAATAGCCCATGTTCTTATTTTTTTGCGAAAGGTTAAATGATTGCCCAAATCAAAATTGTATTCACTATCACTAGAACTGCAATCACCACACTCTGATATCTGTATATTTTGAAGGGAACTTTCAGAATCAGGCACATTTTCCTCTGCATCATGTACAGAACCACCATGAACAACGGTTAAAGTCGCACTTGTTGAAGCCGTATCGACGGGCTCATTTTCGGGCGTCTTTGTCAATCGACTGTTCATTTTTACAATTTGTGAATATTCTTTTGCAATTTTTCTTCTTATTCCACCGGGTCTAGCTCTTATTTTCCAAGATTTTTTATTCATTTTCACAAATTTTTGCACGCGACGTAACGTATAAACACACAGCTGTGGGATGATAGTGTAATAGAATATCACATTCAAATTCATGTTCAGCTTACAGCAAATAAGAGTAGTACTTGTGGACAAATAAACTGCTATTGATATTAATGGACAACACATATAGTCCTTTTAACAGCCTACAGTGCACATGCGAACCATTTAAACACTTCTGTACAGTAGGAAAAAAAAGTTCTTTTAATGATCACAAGCAAGTCCTACTACAGCTACTAGCTGTATAACAGTCTAAAACAAGTAAACATAACAGCCTTTGGCTTTATAAATGACCACGTGTGTTCTATTAAAATCAAAGACAATATCAACTATAATTATCTTTGATTAAAATGCTAGTTCTATAACATCGTACAAGTAGGCCGTTAAACAGCGGTTGCCTTATCTCTACCCTCCTATAATGCTCTTAGTCAGACGGCTGACTAAAGGATAGTTGTAAGAGTATTATAACACCAACAATCGTATAAAAGTATAACTCTACACTCCTATAAGTCCCTTAAACAGGTATAGGTGTTATTAATCGCAATAATGCAGCTTATACATCACGAGTGAACTGTAATAATGCTTCAAGTACACCTGGAAACTAAATGTGTACTCTTAAATGGAGTAAAATACTAGTTGGGAAGGGTGGAACCAGATTGAAACCCCTCCATCTGTCAAAGAAGGTATTAGTTGTGCACTTTCATGAGCATAATTTATAGTTACTAGTCATTAGAGTTAGGTATTTTATCAACTATATCAAACAAATCTATCAAATTCTAAATGTTTCCTTACCCTTATCTTATTTAAGCCGGTACGAAACTGTGCTAGGTTCGACATTTATTTTCACTTTATCTCACGCCAATGCAAGGCTAACGCCTCCTTCTCCTTCCAAGCTTCTGGTAAACTTCATTATTTACTAGCTGTTGCACATGGCTTCGCCCGCGCAGATACCGTTTTGCCCTTCCCGTGGGAATCTCCCATAACCCTTTCTTAGCGAATGCCTGCGTCTTATATGCTATCTGTATAACAAACACCGCGTTTTCCCAGAGTTAAGACCTATGTAGATCGATTTTTTGCCCCCCAAAACACCCGTATACCAATTTTCAAGCAAATCGAGGAATACTCGGAGTCTTCTAAGCATGTGAACTAACGGGAACGGGGGGCGAAAAATCGATCTAGATAGGACCCCTGTTTTTTGGGAAGTTCGGGATCAAGATAAATTAAGGAACACCTCACACTCCAAAAACCATCAAGCCGTTTAGGCTACAGGCTCAGCCAAAGAAACAGATACATATACTCGAAAAATATTACCCTTCTTTTGCTTTTTATAAAAAGAAGTCTTACGAAGAACGTCTCCCAGACTAAATCTAACAATACTGGAGCAGAGACGGAAAAGAGGAGACCTTATAGAAACATTTAAGATACTCAGTGGCCACTACAAAATGAGAAACCTAAGGGATCTGTACATAATGAACCAGAATAAGTACCTAAGAGGGCACTGATAAAGAGCCTTACTTAAAGATTACAGGAAAACCTAAATGAAATCCAATGAATCATGTGTCTGTTTGTACGCCCGTCTCAAAGTAAACATTTAAAAAGTTTTATCAAATACACTCGACAGCAAAGAAAACGCGTCGGTAACAAAAACCTCAATAACTTCCAAAATATTGTAATTAGCTAATGAAATAAAGACTGTATTATAGACAATTTTATAGTGCTCATATAAAAGTAAGTCATAAAAGTTCAAGATTATAAAGTTATTTTGAATAAAAGTAGGTTAAGTAAAAATGTAATTTTTTCAATAGGTTAGAAAAATGTGCTACGGTGTAATTTTCACACATTTCAGTATTTTGTATTACCACCACGAGCTATTAAAACAGCTGTTACACGGTTTGGCATGCTTTCCACCAGATTTCTGAGGCAATGCTGAGGAATATTCTCCCATTCCTCTATCAGTGCTTCTTTCAGTTCACAAAGTGTGATTGAGGGGAATTTCGCTGGCGTACACGTCGCGTCGTCCTAGTTCATCCCAGGCATGCTCGATGGGGTTGAAGTCTGGGCGGCGTGCTGACCACTCCATGCGTGTGATAGCGACATTATCAAGATAGTCAAACACTATGCGAGCTGTAGGGGACGAGCGTTATCTTGCATAATGATGGCTTTCTCGCCTAGGTTTACTAAAAATGGGCCAACATACTTATTTAAGAATTCATTTACGTAAAGGTTCCATTTTCGATCACCACTAGCACGGTGCGGCTTTCGGAAGAAATTCCAGCCCACGTGTATGGACCCTCCGCCATATGACACTTTCTCTTCAATGCAAGCTTGGCTAAACACCTCTTCTGTTTGCCCCTCAAACCCAAACTACAGCAGCAGGCCCAGACCGCCACGGACCCCAGGGCTTTGGGCGTGGAGAAATCTACAACCACCCAGTCTAATCCGATGGAGGTCATCGGGGCCTCGGCTAGTGGACAACTTCAGCCGCCACCCAGCACGCAGGCGTCCCAGACCTCCCAGGTTCCCCCAAAGTCAGGCGCGGAGAAATCTGTGACCGGCAGGAGGACTCCTATGGAGGGTATCGAGGACCCGCGCTTAGCCTCAGTGCTGACCAGCCTCGACGCAGGCTGGACATTGGTAGGTAAAAAACAAACAAAAACCAAAACCAACAAACCCGCTCGGGCCCAAGGGGACCGGACAAAGGCCTTTCCAGAAGGCCAAGCCAGAAAAAGCGCAAGACTTTGCGCAAGAAAATGGCGGACGTTGTGGCTACACAAAGTGGGCCAACCACTGACATCGCTGCTGCGGGTCTGGAGGGACGGGCCTCGGGGAGCCTCGCTTCCCCTGAGGCTCGCCTTCACGGAACCGCGACCACAATTGGTGACACAGTGGGTGGGGCAAAGACCCCAAAAACAACGCAGGCCGCGGACGTGCCGGCAAGGGACCCAGACTACGGGCGCTAAACGTGTCCGCCTCGACGACACTATCTCCTCGAGGCGGGCACAGGCGCGTGCGGTTCCTCAAACTCTGGTGCGTCAACCAGAACACACTGCAGTGGCTTAAAAAGGCCGTACAGGATTTCACTTTACCCACAGGTGAAAAACTTATGGTCATAAAGCAGTCGGAGGTGCCCCGCAAAGTGCTCGGGGGCATCTTGCTACCGGGGGACTGGCTCGAGATTACGGACGTTGGACGTGCGCTCAAACACCAAAACTCCTGGGCCCAGTTCTACCGGTGGCGCATCTATAAGGTTGACCCACAAGAGAATGGCACCTTCATTGTGGTCAGACTCCCAGATGATATCGTCGGGGCCCTGGTTGAGCGTGGACATCGCCTGTCATTTATGCTGGGCAAGGTATACGTTAAATTTCAAGGGCCTAAGGGAAAATTCAACGTAACTGACACGCTAACTCCGGCACCCACTGGCCAGCTGGAACCCATGGTTGAGGCTGCGGACACCAAGATTACACCGGTAACCATCGGGCCGTCCCCTACGGGCGGTCGTCCCAGCTTTCCGGAGATCTCAGATCTCTCTGATGGCGGTAACGAGTGCACCGTGGATATGGGCAACCACGCCATCGGATCGAACGAGAAGAGGGGCCTGCTATCGCAAGACGGCGTCTCCTTCCCTCGTCTCTAGCGTCCTACGGGTCAACCTCCACCACAGTACAACCGCAACGGCTCAGTTCCGCGATGGCTGGAGGTCAACAAAACTGCGGTGGCCCTAATACAGGAGCCGTGGGTTAGGGCCAGAAACATATGCGGGCTCTTCAACGCCGGAGGTAAATTATTTTCATACGCCGGACCTGAGGGACCCAGATCAGCTATATATACCACTAAAAACGTGGCTGCACAACCATTAACTGAGTTCCGTTCTAGAGACCTGAGCGTCATGAAGCTGTTCAAGGGCGAACCAAACGACAGCCTACTTGAGATGGATGTCGCATTGGCCTATATGCCTGACGGCGACGACCCCCCACCTCAAGATCTGGAGAGGATGATCTCATACTGCGAGGATTATTATTATTATTATAACAGCTCATATACGTCCCCACCGAGGGGCTCGAGCCTACCCTGAATCAGGGCGATTAGGCCTTAGTCGACCACGCGGGCCCAGTGCGGGTTGGTCGACTTCACACACAACCTGCGAGTTTCTCCGCAGGCGTGTGCAGGTTTCCTCACGATGTTTTCCTTCACCGTTAAAGCAATCGGTAAGTATATGATAATGGACTGTAACTGCTCGTGGCTGCTGACAGCAACGCCCACTGAGGAAGCTTCATGCTCAGACGACAGGTGGATCCGGTTCGATCTCCAGGTGAATACAGTGGTAGGCTTTACCCCCGTAACTGACCGGGCTGCCTACCGCTCTAAGGTGGAGCAGAAACTGCAAGAGTTTGGGGTACCGCCTAGATTGGAAGGCGCACACCAAATAGAACTGCAAGTAAGTGACCTAACAGACTGCCTGTGCAGCGTCTGTCACGAAACTTGCCCCTTAATCAAACCACCAGCGAATGGCAGCCAAAAGGTAAGCTGATGGGGACCTGAATTGGAGAGGCTCAGGAAAAAAGTCAGAAGGCTATTTAATAGAGCAATGAACACGTGTGACGAACAGGACTGGGACAACTACAAAACTGCCAAGTCCAAATACAAGAAGAGGATACGATACCATAGCACTGCATCGTGGCGTAGCTTCTGCGATGGAGTTAAATCGTGTGCCCAAGCGAACAGGGTAAGAAAGGTCCTCTCCAGCGGGCCGAATCAAGATCTGGGATCGCTAATGAAACTAGAAAACACCATCACCAACTCGCCTGAGGAGGCGGAGTGTGTACTACTACAGACACACTTCCCCGACTGCCGAATAGTGCAAGAGGTAAGTTGGAATGCAGAGGAAACATACGCAACTGAAACAGACTGGGCCGTAGCCGACAAAGTGGTCTCCGCAGATAAAGTAAAGTGGGCGTTAAACAGCTTCCAACCCTTCAAAGCAGCTGGTTGTGATGGAATCTTCCCCGCCCTCTTGCAGTGAGGGGGAGAACCAGTCTTTAATATCCTGACGGACATCCTCAGGGCGTGCCTTGCCCACAGGTACGTAACGCACAAATGGAGGGAGGTAAAGGTGATATTCTTGCCCAAACCAGGGAAAAGCGACTACGATGAATCCTTTAGTTAGACCCATCAGTCTCACATCGTTTATTTTGAAAACGCTGAAAAGGCTTTGCGACAGGGACCCGAGGGAAAACGCGCTAAAAAACTTACCACTTCACCGCAACCAACATGCGTACAGGCAAGGTAAATCCACAGAGTCAGCCCTTCACGCTGTTGTCAGCAAGATTGAGGCGGCGCTTCAAGGCAAGGCCATGTGCCTAGGCACCTTCTTCGACATCGAAGGTGCGTTTGATAAGACAAACTTCTCCAGCATAGAGATGGCGCTCCGTAAGCACGGCGTGAACCCAACCATGACTAAGTGGATCGGGAACATGCTTAGTCAGCGGGTTGTCAAGCCGGACAGAGGTAAGGCATTTACAGCCATAGTCGCGAAAGGATACCCCCAAGGAGGTGTACTATCACCGCTATTGTGGAACCTGGTGTTAAATGACCTGATTACCACGCTTAACAGACATCACTACTTCACGGTAGGCTATACAGACGACCTGACCATCCTTATATCAGGAAATTTCGCAAACATAGTCTGCGATGTCACTCGCTCTGCGCTACGCATCGTGGAGCGCTGGTGCACCGAGTTCGAACTGTCAGTGACCCCCAAGAAAACGGAACTAGTATTGTTCACCAACAAGCGGAACCTGGGTAACTATAATTTACTCAAGCTATTCAACACAGATCTCCAACTCTCACCAGAAGTTAAGTACCTAGGGGTCATACTTGACAGCAAGTTGAATTGGAGTAGTCACCTAAACAGCAAGTTAAATAAAGCTACGATAAGTCTGTGGCAGTGCCGTAGAGTGGTGGGTAAGAAATGGGCCCTTACCCCAAAAATCATGCTATGGCTCTATACAGCGGTTATTCGGTATGGTGGTATGGTGGCCACGCACTAAACTTTCGACTGTCGTAAGTAATCTTCAAAGTTTCCAAAGGTCTCCGGCTGCATGCTGACAACACCAACAGCAGCCCTGGAGAAAATGCTCGACGTGCCGCCTCTGCAGCTGTTCATCCAGCACGAGGCAGCCAGCGCTGCGGTACGACTAAAGCTGTTGAACCTTTGGAGCAAGGAAGGGGTTCCTCACGACGAACTTCTGGACAACATTGTCTTGGAAGAACCTGTTTGCAACCGTCAACGATAGAATCCCGAAACAGTTCGTGTTTGACAAGAAATATAAAATACAGCTCTACGAAGACCCCTGGGAAGGCAAGAACCTACTGGACCTACGGATTTTTACCGATGGGTTCAAAACTGGAGCTGCGGGGTCTTCTCAGAAGACCTAAACATAAAAATATCCAAATCACTTGTCTCCACTTGGTGTGTACAACACAGTCTTTCAGGCAGAGTGTATGGGCAACATTCTGGCTGCTAATGCAATCACTGCTAGAAGGGTACAGGGCTACTCCATTCGTATCCTTTCAGACAGTCGAGCGGTTCTACTGGCCCTCCAAAGAAATGTCATCACTTCAGGGCTAATACACGAGTGTCACCAAATAGAATTACAGAGGTATGTTACCACAGCAATGTAACTCTGCAGTGGATCAAGGGGCACAGCAACTCGCGTGAAAACGACGCAGCCGACGAACTGGCCAGGAGAGGGACAGAATTAGTAGCTGTAGGACCGGAACCCATTTTACCCCTGCCCTCGGGCTGGTTCAGATCCACCTTGCGGTTGCGTACAAGGTCAGAACATATTGGACAGGGCTGGAAGTATGTCGCCAGGTCAGACAGGCGCTACCCTCGCCTAACGCTGGCCTGACTAAAAAGGAAGCTCCTGCAACTCGGGAGACTCCAGCTCCGTAAGGTAACAGCGACCATTACCGCTCACGGTTAATTTAACAAACATATTTTTACCCTGGGGATTACAGACAGCTCGATGTGCCACGCGAGCATGGCGGCCGAGGAGATCCACCTGGATCCTCCTGGACTGCAGAGAGGTGGCGGCGTACAGGGCCGAGCATCTCGGAGACCTGAGGACACTCCCGGAAGTTGTCGGCAACCTGTGGGGGCTACTGGGCTTCCTGGAGGAGCTGGGCTGGCAGTGATGCCGGCCTACGCAAAATGGGCGCATCAGACGCCTGGTTGCGGAAATCAGCCCGTCCTTACAATTACAACTTCATTATCTCCACGAAAACTTCATCTATCGTACAACCGTACATAGGTAACTCCCCTTAAAAACTCTTTGAATCTCGAATCGACCGAAAATATAACTGTTGACCAGTCATCGAGAGTCCAATTCATGTGTTCTCTAGCGTAACTCAGACTTGAATTTCGATGCTACCTTTCGAGTTTTGGACCATTGACGGGTCTAAATGGCTTCAAGTTTGCTTCAGCAAAACGCCGCGCCGCCTCACTGTACATATGCTCGGATTGGTCCCTCCAGCACGTAGAAGGTGATTTTTGACTTCAGCAGCTGTTGGAAATTGATTTCTCAATATTGTTGACACCATATATCGATCCTCCCATGCTGTCATACACCTTGTTCGGCCTGTTTCTGGTCTGCGAATATTGGATCCAGTCTCTTCGAATCGCTGGAGCACTCTTTGAACGGTTGATAGCAACACACCAAGTTCTTGCTGTATGACACTGACTGTGCTCGTCTTCAAGCATTGTCAGAATTCTGGTACACTCTTCAGGGGTTAGTGACAAGTTTTCAACTGAATTTGATCAGAATAATGAATTTCTGCCCTTTTTTTATTTACGGTTTTTAATACAGTCACCAAAAAGAAATAAAAAGGTGTAAAAACTTCATTTATTTGTAATGAAATAAATTTTAATTTTTAAATATTTTGAAAGATATGACATTTTTTATAACTGACCACTTTTTTTTGCGACCAGTGTATATGGTGTGATGTATCCAATGAAAGGGCTTGTTTTTAAAAATTTTAAGTTTTGAAGATATTAAAATATAGGGTAGTCATCTGAGTAACTTTTTATCAACTGTCAAAAACGAAACTTTGTTCTATTCGCGTTACTGACGTCACTAAGTCAAATGCCATAGTCTTTAATCAACTAATTTGCTGTTTTTAATAAATAATATAAAATTAAAAATTGTTTAATTTTTCAAATAAGCAAGTGTTCTTGCTATTTTAACTGCAAAGTTATCCCTTAAGATAATAACGCAAAATACTTGGGCATGCATCTAGACAGGAAACTTACATGGCAAAAAAATATTTGGTCAAAGCGCAAACAAGTAGATGGAAAACTGCGGTCACTGAACTGAAGATGCTAGTGTACAAAACTACCATAAAACCAATCTGGACTTAAGAAATATAACTGTGGGGAACGGCCAGCAACAGTAATATAGATATCCTGGAGAGATTCCAGACCAAAACTCTGAGAACAATGTTTGGCATTCCTCATTGTATAATTAATAGATACATATACCTCGACTTCGGCCTAAAAACAGTTCGGCAGGAAATAGCTCAAAACAGCCTGAAAAACCAGAAGAAAATGACCGTCCAGGTAAACAAACTGGCACACGCTCTGAGTGGAGAAGGCGCTCTTCAGTATACCTAGCTAAAAAGAAGTGACATACCAAGCCTACATAAAAGATTTACCACTTGACATCAAGAGAGTCATGTGAAAAGAATTTTCATACAAGTATGGCTCATGAGGAAAACATAAACTAAGAAATCAAACAAAGAAGTGGCTTATTGTTGGAAAACAGATTGCCATGAAGAAAAAACATCAAAAAAAATATATATATAAAGTAAAAAAAAAGATTAATTTTTCAAATAAGCAAGTGTTTTTGCTATTTTACAAGAAATGCTATTTATTGAATAATGTATTTAAATTTTTTTAATATGGTAAAATAGCCTATTGAGAATTATCCCATTTATCTGGAGATAACAACTAAGGCAACTAAATTTGGAAAAAAAAAGGAAATATAGGGGCTCTTTTATTATTTACAGGAAAGCCTTAACAAAAATCTTAAGACTAAACATTCTTATGGAGGAATGGTACAGATGTCTATCCATGCGCATCTGACTCACACTTGGCCAGTTTTTATAAGTGTTCATATCAAAAATCAATGATCTGAGGTGCGTATTCTAAATATACCTCACCTTTTACTTTTATAAGCTGATGAGGGGGCCTGGAGTCCTCAAATATTTTCTATAGATCGCCATCTTATTTTTGTAGTTTAGGCTCTAGTCTCCCTTAATCTATGTTACTCGGTTGGTTATAAAAGTTATATAGATAAAAATTGATGGCAATCAATCATTTAATTTTTCACCACAATACAATACCTGAAGATGGAAGTACAAGTATCTATCATTGTCTAGGAGCTCTGGATGTAGCGCATTGACCATCGCAATGGCCTCTGGTATGCGGCCGCTCTGCACTGCCTCCCGGATCATGATGCGCTCATCCAAGGAGCTGCACAGTGCAGGCTCCTGCAACCCTGCTTCCTGCTGGAACTTCAGGGCTGCTTCTTTGAAGCCCTCTGTAAGGTTTTATAGAGCTTTAATTCAAAGGGGAATGTTTAAGTAATGCATTTTATTTGAGTTCCATACTAAGTAACAAGACCCTTTAACTAAGCTTATGCTGTCTGCCTGTCCAACATTTAAAAGGTTGTGTCATTGATACCATATATATATAAACTTTGTCATTATAGGGGATTTTTTGAATTCACAATTGGTACACCCTAATAATGACGATGATGCCAAAGACGTAAGCGGGCTTAACAAGATTCCACAATGCAATGGGGAACTGGCTATCTTATCTTCAAGCCGGAACACATCAATGTTGTTAGCATGATGTTTGGCAGCAAGACTTTGATAAGATGCTAGTAGCTAGCCAGGCTGGCTTAGAAAATACCCTTCCACCAACCAAACGGAGTCTTACAAAGTTACGCCAGGAATCGGACCTGCAAACTCCTGATGTGAAGCTAATTGATTTAACCACTAAGTCACTTAACATGTCATACAAGAAATGTGTGCTGTACCTACAAAGGTAAAACTTGGTGTTATAAATATAATAGTACTAATCCTGAAGTAAAACAACAAATAATAAAAACTAGCCAAAAGTGACTCAGTCTTTTTGTGCATTTTTTAATATTTGTTATAATTGCGTGGAGAGGAGGTACAGAACCCTTGCTGTACGAAACCAACTCCCACTTTGCCAGTCTTTTTGTTTAATTTTTCAATATGTTGTAACTTGTTTGGTGCAAAACTTACACTATTTTCTACCAATATTACTATAATATCCTACTAATATTATAAATGTAAAAGTTTGTATCGTATGTATGGATGTTTTTTACTCTTTCACGCAAAAACTATTGAACATATTTGAATGAAATTTGGTAGGTAGACACATTAGGACTTGGATTATATAGGCTATCAACTAGTATCAATCAAATAAAAATTGCTTCCTGTAGATATTACTTGAAACTTTACTCCACAAGGCTCTAACCTTAATACCTTTGCTTGTAAAGTTGTTACACTGAACTAAGTAAATTTTACTGCAATTCTTACAGCCATCTTATGAGTGCACATCAAAACGCTTATTTTGAATGAAATGTAAAATCCATTGTATGTAAACAAGAGGTAAGGTACAATGAAAGTTGAACGAGCCTTAGTACTGCGACCCAGAAATCTTCAAGTCCTCGGTTTACAATGCTAGAACTTAATTGTAGAACTGGTGAAGGTGTAAAGTAGCAAAATGTTCGTCGAAACTCGCCTGTGACTAAATAATTCATGATCAACATATTCATGTCTGTCCTCGAAATCTGCAGATCATCAGTTTTGTTGCAGTCGTTGTGTTTTCTGTCTTCTTTGTTGTTCGAATTATTTCTCGTTGAATCAAAACTCATTTTCCAATAGAACTATCACGTTGTTTTTCAATGTGCAAGGCAAACAAATGCTGTATTTTATTTTGTAAAAGGTTGCACCACAGATCACTATACTATTTGATTTGTTGGCGTAACTTTTTTTTTTGGTTTCTTCTTTCCGGCTAACAAAAAGCGCGGAAAAGGCAAAGGTTACTAAAAGACCATACAGCCAGGTCTGACGTATTTAAGCTTCCATATCTTTTGGATTTGTAATGCTAGTGCCGGTGCATTACAAATCTTCTCTGAAGTTCTTGACAGCATTTGCAGCAGCTACATTCTGAGGTGGAACACCCAGTTGCTGTAAGGCGTCTATAAAACTGCACCTAGAACAAGTTGGGTTCTCACGTCCTCCTTCGTTTTATTTTCTTGTTCTCCACATTGCTCACGTGCACTAGGCGATTTTCTACAAAATGCACCACTTTTTAAACAAAATCCTAGCAGAAAACAATGAAAAAACAACAAAATAAAACTACGAATGCGACTACCACAAATACCGCCAAAAAACTCCTAGGCGTAACTACGCGACGCGACACGATGCGGCCAAATATTCTTTGTATGAAATTGTATGATAGACAGTGTTGCCAACTCAATTTTTTATAGAAAGCTAGATCAGCTTCGAAAAGGAGCTAAAATAGAGCTAAATTTTTTGAAAAAAAAAGTGCTAAAATAAAAGAAAGATTAAGGAATTCAAATTTTAATTATTTTTGTAGAAAAACTTAATCACGTACTTAAATTTTTAGTTTTTACTTGCGTGAATCTTAATTGCCGTCGAACGTTAACCATCACGAAAGAACAAATTGGTATACTACATATATTTTTCGGACACAAGTCAAACCGTGGCCACAGTATATATATATATTAGTACTAACGTACAGTATGGACACTCCCTGCCGCTCTCTAGATTCGACCTCACCCCCCCCGTTACTCAGATTGGCTGTAGATTGAGTACCAAACGTAAAGGACGAGCTACGCAAGCACTTTTATTCACTATATTCACTTTGCGCGCCGCTGTGATTTCGTTCACAGGAATAAAAACCAACCAGTTACCGAACGTAAAGGCCCAACTGAACTCTTTTTTTTTCATACTTGTCTTATGTTGTAAACGAACACCGCTCGAACAAAAAACAACACATTCCGAATACACCATACACATTATGAAACTATAAAACATTGTAAATGGTAACTGCGACGTGGACGTATGAATTAACACTGAAAACTGCTATTATTTTATACATCTTTTAACACATTTTCCATAAAATTGCGAAATTGATAAGGGATTTTGTCACAGATTAAAAATCGACATGATAGTTTTGTTGCTTTGGTGTAGAGATGGGACGAAGTGAATGACTTAATGAATGATATTTTTGAACTGTTGTTGCGAGGTAAAAATTGGGTCATCTTTGGGCTCAACTGTACAATAGGGTACATCGATTTGGCAGTCCGCGATTTTTTGGTAAGAGATAGGCTTTAGCTGAACATCCATACCAAATTTCAAGGTTAGGAAACCAGCGGTTTTTGAGTTATGAATTTTTAAAAATTGTATTTTTAGGTACTCTTTGGTCTTTGTTTTGTGAGTTTATGTAGGACCAAAGATGACTTATTACTGATTGTATAATTTGATTCCTAAGATTTATAATATGGGGTTAAAACCCCCAACAAACCTTCGGTATCCGAGGGGGATGTGGGAGTATCAGGGCGGGGAAAGCACGCGGGGCCGACTTGAGGGCAGACAAACTTGGGGGTAACAAATCGAAAACCAGGGGGTAATCTGTTAAGGTCAAGGTCAATCAGTCAAGGTCATTTCAAGGTCAAGGTCTAAGTCAATTTAATCCCAAAGATTCATAATATGGGGTCCGCGAGTGAGGTACGGGGAGTTCTAAACAGAAGCGGGAGCGAGCGAAGCGAGCTCGGACTTTCGGAGCACCCCGACTCGGATCCGTTAGGTTCGGAGACTGTGCGGGGAGGCGAGCTTAGCTTGCCTCCCCGCACAGTCGTAGTGTTAGGTTTAACATGAGAATGCAGAAGTAGGAGCCCCGAGTGAGTTTTAAATGGGTGGCGCGGGCTACGCCCCCGTTGGGGGTCCGGGCCCTGCGTCCTTTCCCCGCCCTGATACCCCCACATCCCCCTCGGATCCCGAAGGTATGTTGGGGATTTTAAATAGGTGGCGGGGGCTACGCCCCCGTTAGGGGTCCGGGCCCCGTGTGCTTTCCCCGCCCTGATACTCCCACATCCCCCTCGGATCCCGAAGGTTTGTTGGGGGTTTTAAATGGGTGGCGGGGGCTACGCCCCCGTTAGGGGTCCGGGCCCCGCGTGCTTTCCCCGCCCTGATACTCCCACATCCCCTTCGGATGCCGAAGGTTTGTTGGGGGCTTTAAATGGATGGCGGGGGCTAGGCCCCCTGGACCCCATATCATGAATCTTGGTGATCAAATTGACTTACACCTTTTTTTGGAATAAGCGGTAGCGATTTTCGCCGTCAGAGAAGTGGATGACCTTTTTTTAAATAAGCGGTAGCGATTTGTCGGTCAAAGACTACCTAACAAAAAAGATTACCCCCTGGTTTTCGATTTGTCACCCCCAAGTTTGCCCGCCCTCAAGTCGGCCCCGCGTGCTTTTCCGGCTTCGCGAACCCCATATTATGAATCTTTGGAATCAAATTATACAATCAGTAATAAGTCATCTTTGGTCTTACATAAACTCACAAAACAAAGACCAAAGAGTACCTAAAAATAAAATTTTTAAAAATTCATAACTCAAAAACCGCTGGTTTCCTAACCTTGAAATTTGGTATGGATGTTCAGCTAAAGCCTATCTCTTACCAAAAAATCGCGGAATGCCAAATCGATGTACCCTATAGAACAGTTGAGCCCAAAGATACCTCGCAACAACAGTTCAAAATCATTCATTCAGTCATTCACTTTGTCCCATCTCTACACCAAAGCAACAAAACTATCATGTCGATTTTTAATCTGTGACAAAATCCTTTATCAATTTCGCAATTTTATGGAAAAAGTGTTTAAAGATGTACAAAATAATAGCAGTTTTCAGTGTTAATTCATACGTTCACATCGCAGTTACCATTTACAATGTTTTTTAGTCTCATAATGACGTGTATGGTGTATTCGGAAAGTGGTGTTTTTTGTTCGAGCGGTGTTTGTTTACAACGAAAAGTATGAAAAAAAAGAGTTTAGTATATTCACACTGTTGCATTCAGTAAATAACTAACAAACATTTCGTGACCAATACCCCCGGTGTGATTCAACCCTACCTGCATTCTTGCCTATAGAAACGTCAGTTATATATATGTATATCATTTCTCGCTCGTTTGTATGGAGTGTCCGGGGTGTGCCGTGGCTATGTTTAATCCTTATTTACGCAGATATAACCTGCAGATGAAAGAAGAAGAAGGAGACAGGAAGAAGACGCGCATACATCAAATGCAAGATGTGATAACATGAGAAGCGCGTTCCTTACCTACGCTCTAACAGCAACTAGAGATTTATAATAGGCTACCCTGTTGTCACAGCGAATGGTTCCTGTTAGACTATGACAACTCTGGAGTCGGGAATTGTATGACTGCGTTCAATTAACGAATGGGTTTATGAATTTACGTAAACAATTGATCAAAACAACAAATAATTTTACAATCATAAAAAAGAGCTGAAATTTAAAAATAAAAGAGCTGTAGAGCTAAATACAATTATTTAAAGCTGACAAACATTATACAGAGCTAGATTTAGCTCTAAAAGAGCTAAGTTGGCAACACTGGAGATAGACCACACTACACGGCAGCTGAACTACGCGCCACGGCACTGCGCGACAAAGTTGACCAACATAGCATGTGATAGTGCGGTATAGTAAGCGGCGCGACACTGCAAGATATTCATGTTTTTCTATATGCGGCTTCATAGTTTGTTACAACTTTTCGAATTTATGTTGAGACATTCTTAAGTAAGTATGAAACGAACAACTTTTCGAACGCTGCTGAACTACTGACAGGCAAAATTTATCGCGCCGCTGCAGTTATAGTGCGGTATACTGAAATTGGGCGCGTCGCGTCGTGTCGCTCCGCTGCCGCGTAGTGCGGTCTGACCTTTTCCGCCAGCCAGTCAACCAAGCTGAGTTCTTTCTGCAAGTAATCAAAGAGAATATAACAGACTATTGGCTATTGGATTGGACAGATCCTTGTGATAAATAGACTTTTTACACTCAGACTTTTTTTCACTGTAGGGTTGTCAGCCGTAAAAGAATTCAAATGTTTTCGAGTTTGTGTTTCTGATTGATGTATTTTGAACATAATATGTACATGTCTAATATTTTATATTAGAATAATGTTAGATATTAGTTATTTACTTCAAAACAACAGGGACAGATATTGGTATCGATTCGGTGTTACAAGACTTAACTTAATTGACAGGATTAAACTAAATTTACACATTCTGTCTTTTACTTTCTGTATCGAAAAGACAAGGATAGAATGCTTAAATTTAGTTTAGTCCTGTCAAATAAGTTAAATCGTGTTACACCGAATTGACACCTATACGTAACTTGTGCGTATTACAGCAGGTCATGGAAGTACTATGTACTTTTTTTTTCCAAAGTACAAGCTTGTTGTTGGCCGTTGGGGCCTTTACAACTTCACCAGGCAGGGGAGGCGAGTACGAAAGGCACTCAACCTAGTGCAAAGCAAAAAGATGCAATTGCCTAAGGTAGGGTTGCCAAGTGTCCTGTTTTCCCAGGATTTGTCCTGTTTTTGGAGTGTCCTGAATAGTTTTTATGTAGTGTCCTGGGTTTTGGGTGAATTTTCTTAATTGAGAATCGAGTATATCATCTAATACCCAGTAGGGGTGCGATAGACATTGAAGAGCATCAATAAAAGGTCAAACACAAGATAACAGTCTTAGACAGGGAATTCTAAAAAATTTCTAAGAAATTTTCAATTATTGAGAAAACAGTACCTAGCTTATGAAGGGACTGCAACTTAATTTTTGCTATTAGTTGAGTTTAATTGATCCTATATTTATTGCGTAACTGCTAGTAACTATTGTTGTTATATTGCGTCCTGTTTTTAAACATAAATGTCCTGGTATTCCGAATGTGGGGATGGCAACCCTAGCCTAAGGGCGCCCGTAGGCACGAACCTCGGCTTAGGTCGTTGCTTGATCGGAGAGAAGCGGCCTGGTATATGCCGGTAGCGCTAGGAAGTGCCAGAAGCGGGGGGACGCCGCTCTCGCCGGCGAGGGCAGAATGTCGGTGCAGTGTTTCTCTGTGGGTTAGGGGGTGGGGTCAGGGCAGCTACGGCTGGCGTGGTCGGGTCGTCGGGGTCAGTGAGTACATGTCTGGAGCGTCGGATTACGCGAATGGGGTTCGCGGGTAGCTCGTAAACGGCGGCGTTTACGAGTAGCGGGTTGGGGTGGTGTTCGGCAGACTTAAAGCATCGGATGGACTATGTACTAACGTACCGTAATTAAGTACTTACCTTGATGTTACGCAAAGTGTACCTAACTAAAAAAGTTCATCTGAAACACAGACAACAAAACATACATGAGGAGATACTGATTGAAATACTTAGGGATTCAAACAAAATACTAAGGAAGTACTTGGAAATTAAAGTGCACCATAGTGCTAATGTTGTCTACTAAATACCTACCTTGCCAATGTTTGGTTCCTGTTACTTATATGATACCCTCTCAATGAATTCATTTTGAGGCAACGATTGAGGCATTTCACCTATGTAGTTCACCATTGAATACACAACACAACTAATTAATTGACTAAATTATGCCTTTAATGAATGACAGAAACACACAACTTGTTTTTGAAGTGAAACTTCTATATAGACGGGGGGGTATTAGGATTTTTCTGTCACGAAAAAGCATTACGGTCGCGTGGAGGGGATAGACAGAGAAAGGCTGGCGGCGCGGCGGCTTCCATTTGTCCGTTGAAGTTACACTTCTACCACAGTCTAAGAATTCATACAGTCGTCCAACGCCTTTGATAATCGCGTCATCGCCGACATCACTAGTCACTGATCACTGTACAAAGGGTTGTCACAATACTTGACAATAAAATAAAAGAAAATGCCATCACGTAGAAAAATGACTTCACTAGTGTAAAATCTATATTTGAAGGTACCTTATGTTCCGTTGAAGTAAGTTCCGTAAGAATCCGTTGTCAGAATCAAAAAGCAGGTGGTAATTTTGAATTTTTAGTTACTGAACAGATTGCTTCCAAAATCGATATCTGAAGTCCCCTAAGGTCCCTTACCAGGAATCCGTTGACAGAATTTGAAAAAGTGGCCTCCATTTTGAACTTTTTGGTTACTGGACCAATTGCTTCCAAAATCGATATCTGAGAGTCCCTGAGGTTCCTAATCACGAATTCTTTGTAAGAATTTAAAAAAAGGTTTTAGTTACTGGACCGATTGCTTCCAAATTCGATATCTGAGGCCCCTCATCACGAAAACGTTGTCAGAACTGAAAAAAAGACCGTCACTTTGAACTTTTTAGTTACTGGACATATTGCTTCCAAAGTCAAGATCTGAGGGTCCCTGAAGTCCCTAATCACGAATCCATTGTCAGAATTGAAAAAAGTGGCAGCCATTTTGAAGTTTTTAGTTACTTGACAGATTGCTTTCAAAATCTATATCTGAGGGATGAGGCATCTGATCACGATTCCAATGTTTATCAGTTTATTTGTTTATGCGCACCAACTAACTAAGTACGAGGGGCATTCAATTATTACTTAGCCTCGCCGCCCGATGGCGCTGTTGTTACAAAAGAGTTTTACTATCGTGCAGTAAATACTTTTTGAAGTCTACTAAGAAGTTTTCAATCTTTTCCCTCCATTTGTTTTGTTTTGACAGCCTTTGGAAGCGAGCGTGTCGGTCGGTTTTACAAAAATGGAAAAAGAACAATATCGTTCAGTGATTAGATTCTTGTTTTTGGAAGGGAAAACGCGCAGCGAAATCAAAGAGCGCTTGGATGCTGTGTACGGTGACTTTTCTCCTTCGATGGCGACCGTCAAAAATAGGTTCAACGAGTTTGCTCGTGGCCGCACGTCGGTTTTTGATGAGCCACGCCCAGGTGCACCGAAAACGGCTACTACGGAGGAAAACGTAAAAAAAAACCACGATCTCGTGTTGGCAGACCGGCGATTGAAGATTCGCGAGATAGCTGAGACTGTAGGCATCGCAGAAGGGACAGTGCATCATATTCTGCACGAAGAACTGGGTATGAAAAAGTTATCGGCGCGATGGGTGCCGCGTTTGCTTTGCTCACACCAGACAACAAGTGCAACCGTGAGACCACATCGGCGACATGTTTGGCGTGTTTCAACGCAATCCGGCGGAGTTCTTGCGTCATTTTGTGACCGTCGATGAAACATGGGTTCACTGGCACACACCAGAGACCAAGGAACAGTCGAAACAGTGGACTTTACCCGGCAAACGAGCTTCAAAGAAGGCGAAGATTATTTAATCGGCCGGAAAGGTGATGGCCAGTGTTTTTGGGACTCACAAGGTGTGATCTACATTGATTACCTCGAGAAAGGTAAAACAATCACGGGGCTCTACTATTCCGACTTATTGGGCCGATTCGACGCCGAATTGAAAAAAAAATGGCCCCATTTGGCAAAGAAAAAAGTGCTGTTCCACCACGACAACGCGCCAGCTCACACCTCCGCCGTCGTCATGGCCAAATTGGTCGAATTGCTGCCCCATCCACCGTATTCTCCAGATTTGGCTCCCTGTGACTTCTTCTTGTTCCCAACTCTGAAAAAGTCACTCGCCGGCAAAAGATTTGGGTCGAATGATGAGGTCATCGCCGCCACAGAGAACTATTTTGAAGACCTCGGGAAATCGTATTTTTTGGAGAGGTCAAAAAAGTCGGAGCATCGCTAGGCCAAGTGTATTGAATTGAAAGGAGACTATGTCGAAAAATAAACCTCTACTTTCTTAAAATTTTCGTTTTTCTTTTGTAGGCTAAATATTTGTTGTATTGCCTTCGTATATGTAGTTAAGTTTTATTAGAAATTTAATTATCTCGATTAATAAATTCTTTAAGCATTATTTCATTTTATTTAGAAATAATTTATTTTAATAAACTTTTCGACATCTTAGATTAGAAACAAGTTAAAAGTTTTTAAAATAACACGTTTCCAAAATGGACTAAAATATCTGAAGGTCCCTAAGGCATCTGATCAAGATTCCAATTTTTATCAGTATATTTGTTTACGCGCACCAACTAACTAAGTATATGTAGTTAAGTTTCATTATAAATGAAATTATCTGGATTAATAAAATCTTCAAGCATTATTTTATTTTATTAAGAAAGCTTTTACGTACAGAAACTTTTTGCCGTCTTAGATTTGAATCAAGTTAAAAGTTTTGAAAATAATACATATCCAAAATGGACTTAAGTAATTATATAATTTATACTATGATTCGTAGAATTTAAAACTTAAATTGTAGGAGGCTTGCAAGACTTAAGTCAATTATCCATTCCCCTTCTTTTTTTCGTTTTAAATCTTACGAATTATTTTACTTTTAGTCTTTCAATAACGAGTTACATAAATTAAGATACTTTTTACTAAAAGAATTGTTCCCTGTTTTTTTCTTCCTTTTTTTATTTAATCTCGCTTTGTCATGCAGTTCTGAGCTGAGTATGCAGCTTCAAGTCTAGCTCATCCGGAAATTAGTAAAAAATCGATAGCGAAATTTGATTAGAAAACAGACAAAGCAAGCTAATAAACCGGCCAAGTGTGATTCTGAATCGTTTACCAAAAGCTTCGTACCTCCACATATCTACACAAGTTAATCAATCAAAGATACCTATTCATTACAAACAAAATACATCAACGCGAGCGACATATGAAATGTATTTTTTTTATTCATTCTGAACTGCTTTACGCTGCTTTTATTCGTGATTAGATTTTTGGAGCAATCTAAACATTAACTAAAAAGTTCAAAGGTCCAGTAACTAAAAAATCAAAATGGCGGCCCATTTTTCGATTCTGACAACGGATTTGTGATATCGATTTTGGAAGCAATCGGTCCAGTAACTAAGAATTTAAAAGTGCCGGTAACTTTTTCAATTCTGCTAATTGTTTCGTAGTAAGGGACCTCAGGGAACCTCAGATATCGATTTTGGAAGCAATTGTTATTACAATCGTAGTATTTGATTCATTTGTTAACCAAAGAACCGATTTTGAAATAATTTTATATGGATAATTGGGTGACGAATATCTGTGTCTGTACAGAATTACTTTTTTGAAAAACGAGACAGGAATCCATTTTTAATCAATAAACTTGTTTTTAAGGTAAAAGACGGAAAACATGTTTATTGGTATTAAATGGATTCCTGTTTCGATTTTCAAAAAAGTAATGCGGTACCGACACAGATATTCGTCACCCAATTATCCATATAAAATTATTTCAAAATCGGTTCTTTGGTTAACAAAGGAATCAAATACTACGATTGTATGGGATTTATGAACTCCAGCGGGCTCTTAATGCCGACAACCGATTCGTGATATGATAAGGGACTTAAGGAACCCTTGAATATCGATTTTGGAAGCAATCGGTTCAGTAACTAAAAAGTTCAAAATGGTGGTGACAACGGTTTCGTGATACGGGACCTCAGGGACCCTCAGATAACGATTTTGGAAGCAATCGGTCCAGTAACTAAAAAGTTCAAAATGGCGGCCACTTTTTTCAATTCTGACAAAGGATTCGCTATTATGGACTTCAAGGACTCTCAGATATTGATTTTGGAAACAATCGGTCCAGTAACTAAAAAGTTCAAAATGGCGACCACTTTTTTTAATTTTAACAACGGATTATAGAATATATGTCAAATTTGTAAAAAATACACCCCAATAATACCTATAAAATTATCCATAACAGGATCTACAAGGCGAGAGTGAAAAGGTATTATTTGAGTTTGCGTATAGGTACCGTTCTAGAATACATCGTCACTTGCCATCAGATGAGATGCCGTCAAACGTATACTCAATTTTGTAATAAAAATAGTATCGATTGCCACAATATAATATTTAATATTGCGTGACCGTCATTTAAAAAAATTATGAACCAAAATAAATCAAGAAGAAAATGAGCCGTGCATAAATTATTGATAATAAAAATGCGACGTAACGGCCCTTAATGAATGGGCCCACCGCACGATACAAACGGTGACAATGACAATGGTCTAGTGGGCCCACTTATAAATCTGTGAGTGGGCCCTACCCGCCCCGCAGGCCCCCGCCCGAACGATTGCCCTGTCTAGACGTCTCCGTTGGACGACTGTATGGATTCTTAAGACTGTGCTTCTACTATGTGTCCCAGCACATTATGTAATGTTTTTCCTTCATCATTTGAAAATCAGGCAATAAGTTCAGTTTCCACATAACTATTAAAGAAAACTAAAACGTTAATTTCAACAACTATGGTCTCCATACAATTTTTAGTTTGTAGTGATATACAATCGAAACAAAAAAAAAATTCTTGTTCAAAAAAAGCCATATCCGAACCATCAAGATTTTTTTATTTTTGAAAACGCCATTATTTTCTTTAAAATTAAGATAACGGTTCCTAAGAACGTTTTCTTTTGTTTAGAATTTCGCCATACTGGCCCTTAAAAAAACTCAACCTGTATAATATATCTGAAATACCTAGAACAAAATACCAAGTCTGTACTTGGAAACTTCGACCAAATATAACCTGGACAGGCCCTATCTTAATCTCATAAAAATAACTCAAATACGACTACAGGCAAACACTCACACCGCTACAGTCTACTGAGTCTTGTTCACATATAAAGAACATCAGATATGATATAAGACATACTCGGACTGTAGCACAAATGAGATAAGTTTTACTCCTCGACTTGAATTTGAAACAACTGAACATTGAAAATGCTTTTGTAGTGTTTAGCTAATTTATTTTCAGTTCTTAATCGCCAATAACCTACTAATAATGAGCTGATAATACAATTTAAAAAAGGCCTATCCTAATTTTTTAATCAATACAACATTAGAGTAGGCTTTTTTTAAATAACGATACTTTATTGAATAATGCTTGGTAACAAATCATATCCTTTTGTTGTATTCAATAAAAAGTTACAACTAAACAATAATATAAAACAATGGTTTCCCAATAATACTCCATGCAGTCAGAACATTATTGAGAAAAAAAAAATAACTTAAATTTTAAATAAAGCTAATCTAACAAACCGTCTCGTAAATAAGCCATTAGGTAGTAAAGATATAGTGAGTAATGTAGAAGAGAAATTTGACTAAGAGCGTCACAATATAATTACAAAGCAGCAAGTTTTTTCAGCGTCTCTGACCGAGGTCAACGACTCACAAGTTCCAATTAGTACATCGAAATGTACGAATTATACAAGGTGACTGGTAAATAACTGCAAACCTCTTTAAACTAGTGATATAGAACATAATAGCCAGTTAAGAGGTTTGCAGTTATGTACCAGTCACTCTGTATAAACCAAAATTTATACTAAACTATAATTTGTTAACACTAAACAAAGTACAATATAAATGAAAATTATGACTAACTAATTAGAAAAATGTTGAGGACATTGATTTTACAGGCACTCTGCGTGATTTATTATTTCAAGTTCACTTAACATTTTTTCGTTAACTATTATAATTACTAAAGGTATGCGCTGTTGCATTTAGAAAATATACAAAATACAAGTACATAGACACAAATGTTCTGACCCCTCAAACGCACTCGCTAAATGCGCGAGCGAAACTGTAAAGTGTAATGCAATATTGTATGGACATCCCTCTCAAACCTTTGTCCCTCTCGCTTGCATATTCGGCGAATGCGTTCAGCCAATGTACGGACAAGTACTAAGACATTAATTTGTCAACCCGTTCGCTAATTGTATTGTATGGCCAAATCACAGTCCCACCCCTGTTCTATCGATACTAGGCTGTTTCCAGCGATCTTACTATTTTGTGCTACCAGTAGGACCACAGGTGATAGCTTGAGATCTGTCAAATAAATGAAATAGGACACTATACATAATTTATAAACTTGATACATTTCAGTATATCACACATTATCCCACTAGTAGGGCCGCAGGAAAACAGCCTGATCCTCAGTCTATGAACACAATTATCCACCAAACTTACATAAAGCATTACAAGCTAATTTTTATGTAGCGTGTAATAGAACTGTGGAGCCTAGCCCAGTCATATTGTGGACTCGATAGCGAATTGGTTAATATACATAACAAAGGTACCGAGACTATCTGAACTAAGGCTTTCACTTATGAAACTAAACAACTTTTCCCAATGAACTCAGTCTTCCCAAAAAAGTGACTTCTCAAACAAATTTACCAATTCACTGTGGCGTCTCAGAACAGATTTCAAAAATGTTGTAAGGACGTACTCAACATAATCGTAATGAGAATTAACTTCAAGTTAAGCCACAGGCTCCATTCCTTTCAGCTCTGCAAACACCAGTAAGCCTAGCAAAATCACATATTTTTTGTGGTCAGCGCCTTCTTGATGCTCTTACAATACTCTTTCACACCTACATCTATTTTCAGCATGTATCAATTTGCAAATTCATTAGAAGCCTCCCGAGTCTCAAATATTTTGATATAAAACTTGTCTGTAGGATTTTCTTGCCAGCTTATTCTTGCCTACAGGTGTGTAAGCATTAAGAATATTTGTATTTTTTCGACTAAATCCTTTGTCACATTATTTTTGGTTGAATAAGTTTACTTTAAACAATATTTTTTTTGTACAATATATCAATTGGTCTCAGCTATTGTTTTTGCCTGCACATTTTCATGTGTGCTTCCAAGCTAGATTATTGATAGAGTTGTTTGTAACTTTCTAGACATAAATAAGGGTTTTTGCTTTCATGTTTCCTCTTGTCTTACAAAAGCACTTCTGTCACTGAAAAGTTAATTTACATTCTGAACACGAAAATGGTTTCTCTCCTGTGTGAAGCCGCAAGTGTTATATCAAATCACCTTTTCAAATAAATGTTTTGTTACGTTCTGAACATGAATATGGTTTCCCTTCTGTGTAAATCCTCATGTGTTTTTAGCAAATCACTGTTTCAACTGAATGTTTTGTTTGATTCTGAACATAAAAATGGTTTCTCTTCTGTGTGAAACCTCATGTGTTTTACCAAATCACCTTTTCGGCTGAGTGTATTTTCTAATCCTCATGTGACCATTTCGACTGAATGCTTTGCTTCATTCTGAACATAAAAACGGTTTCTCTTCTATGTGAATCCTTATGTATTTTACTAAATCACCTTTTCGAATGAATGATTTGTTACATTCTGAACATGAATATGGTTTCTCTTTTGTGTGATTATTCCTTGTGTGTTTTACCAAATTACGTTTTCGACTGAATGCTTTGTTACATTCTGAATATGAATATGTTTTCTCTTCTTTGTGAATCCTCATGTGTTTTACCAAATCACATTTCCGACTGAATGCTTTGTTGTTACATTCTGAACATAAATATGAATTCTCTTCTGTGTGAATCCTAATGTGTTTCACCAAATCACCTTTTCGACTGAATGCTGTGTTACACTCTGAACATGACTATGGTTTCTCTCCTGTGTTAAGCCTCGTATGTTTTACCAAATCACCTTTTGATTGGCTTTGTTACATTCTGAACATGAATATGGTTTCTCTTCTGTGTGAATCCTCTTGTGTTTTTTCGACTGAATGCTTTGTTACATTCTGAACATGAATATGTTTTCTCTTATGTGTGAATCCTCATGTGTTTTACCAAATCACCTTTCCGACTAAATGCTTTGTTACATTCTGAATATAAATATGAATTCTCTTCTGTGTGAATCCTCATGTGTTTCGCCAAATCACCTTTTCGACTGAATGCTTTGTTACATTCTGAACATGAATATGGTTTCTCTTCTGTGTAAATCCTCATGTATTTTAGCAAATCACCGTATCAACTAAATGTTTTGATTCATTCTGAACATGAATATGGTTTCTCTTCTGTGTGAATCCTCATTTGTTTTACCAAATCACCTTTTTCGACTGAATGCTTTCCTACATTCTGCATGAATATGTTTTTTTTCTGTGTGAATCCTCGAACTAACCACAGTTTCACTGAATGTTTTGTTACATTCATGTTCAGACATGAATATGGTTTCTCTTCTGTGTGAACCCTCGTGTGTTTTACCAAATCACGTTTTCGACTGAATAATTTGTTACATTATGAATATGTATTATTAGGTTTTTCTTCTGTGTGAATCCTCATGTGTTTTACCAAATCACCTTTTTGACTGAATGTTTTGTAACATTCACGTTCAGACATTAATATGGTTTCTCTCTTGTGTGAATCCTCGTATGTTTATACAAATTATCTTTTCAACTTAATTTCATAATAATTTATTTGCCTTAAACATTGTAAAAAAAGATCTTAAGGTGGTTCGATTATCATACAAAAAACAATTGCAATAATCTGGTTCAGGATACAGAATAAAGCGTAAATTATGTGTGCTACAAACTTTTTTCAAGTATTTGTTTGCGCAAGATTAATAAAAAACATACTTTCATTTAAAATTATGGAATAAACCAACGCTCAATTTTCATTAAATTTACGAATGTGTGCGAGACAAAATGTCGTGTAAATACACAAGATGCGCGACGTTGCCGCTCCATGCAACCGACTGACGCGCGTGCATGTTGCCGCTCTTACGTTCTGTCACTGCATCAAGTCAATCGTTTGCAAAGAGAATATAACAAACTGTCTTTTGTTTGTTTTTCATTTTCATGGATTGAAGAATTATTACTAATCCCTACTAATCCCTACTAATACCTACTAATATTATAAATGTGAAAGTAACTCTGTCTGTCTGTTACGTTTTCCCGCAAAAACTACTGAACGGATTTGGCTGAAATTTGGTAGGTAGACAGATTAGGACCTGGATTCAGACATAGGCTACTTTTTACCACGCACTGCGCACCCTCAAAAAGTCATAGAAACGTTGTCCACGCGGGTGAAACCGCGGGAAACAGCTAGTATACTATATACCGCCTACTGTACACTTCATTATAATAACTTTATGTATTAGCTTTACGAAACTGTTTTTTCCCATCTCAAAATTTTCCAACGCGCCTAGAGAAATTTTCAGTTCAAAAAAGTAAATATGTTAATCGATATATATAAAGAGTTGTTAAAACCCCAAATTTAAAATTGAACGAATTTAAAGTTTTCAGATAATATCTATAAAAAAAGGGAAACTTTTACAATGCCAGTCACGCGAAATTATCTTCAATATTTATAAATATTATGTAACCGAAGTCAACAGATTTAAAAAAATTAGTATGTTAATGAAAGTAATTATTTTAAGAAGGTTTAAGAGAGTTGCTAATGCCACTGGAATTTCAAGAAGAACTATGAGCAATATCTTAATTGAAGTTAGGACTGAAACACATTCCAGTGTAATTACTAATTAAGGTCAGCACTCCGAAAAAAAGGAGACCAAAAAAACAATACCCTATTGTCGAACATTTAACCTTCCCTTTATTGGAAGTCGGTTGAAGAATTTATTTTGTTTTTTTTATATTTTTATTAATTTCGTTAGTATATTATACATAATGATAATTTTAGAGCTCTATATAAGGTCTAACAAAATTAGCTGAAACTATTTTAACTGGTGCTTCTATCCATGAAACTGAACAACTTTTCCCATGGAACCCATAGTCAAATCGCAAAAAAATTTTTGGACTTCCCATACTAAGTTGGCTGATCAGCTGATCGAGTTAGTATGGGAGAGACAAATTCTTTTTTGCGATTTGACTATGGGTTCCATGGGGAAAGTTGTTCAGTTTCATGGGTAGAAGTACCAGTTAAAATAGTTTCAGCTAATTTAGTTACACCTTATATAGTTCGTGCGGGAATCTAAACAAAACAACAATAAAGTACTTAGTTCTGAATTCAAATTCTGTTACACGATAAATCTTGTAATTGATGGACATGGAATTAGCATTCGTTTGTATTCGGAAATGCGATGATTGCCGATTGCAATATTCAATGGATGTGTGAGTGTCGAGTTCAAAACTGCGTGAAGGAACATATAATCGCGATTTTTGGATACTACAATGCAATTAATTGTGCAATTTGTTTTTCGACAGTTAAATATTTATGTAAAGAGTGCGCTTAACGTTTTTAAGGTAAAAATGTGGAACCACGACTTCAAAAAAAAATTAAAACTAAAAATTTGTGGAGCAGGCGCCATCTAGCGAGAATTGAGCATTGAGGAGCTTCATCGAACCCCCTTAAAATATGTATAAAGAACTCATGTTTAGCTAGTGTTTAAAATAGCATGCAAAATAATTTTCGTGCTTTGTTACATCGTGAATACGATTATGGTTTTCTCTTGTGTGAATCCTCATGTGTTTACCAAATCACCTTTTCGACTGAATGCTTTGCTTCATTTGGAACATGGCTGGGATTTCTCTCCTGTGTGAATTCTCATTAATCGTAACGCTTTCGCATTCTGAACATCAATACAAATTCTGTACTGTAAGAATCCTCATGTCTTACTAAATCAAATTATTGACTGAATGCTTTCACATTCTGAACATAAATATGTTTTTTTGGTGGAAGTTGTTACAAGCCCCAAATTCAATAGTGTCTGTACCTTCGTTAATAAGACCTTAAGTTTTAGAGCTGCATTGATAATATTGGTAGTTAATTATGTATAATTTTAATACTGTATAATCAAAGCTTCATGTATGCGAAATAAATGTGTTCCACAATATGGTAATGGGTAAAACTTCACCGGCAATCACATGTCTTGATCTATAGATGCTACTCCCGCATATAATATTCACATATACCAAAATATGTTTGTCTTGATATATTGCAACACCACTCCTCCATTCTCCCTGACGTTTGGTATTAGGACAAGTCTGAAACAAAAGAAGTATTGATTAAATTGTGGAATGATGTGTTTTCTACGGTCCGATCGCACCGGTCATAAATACGCGACGCAAAAAAATATTTTTCACATTGAAAATGTTTTTTTGCTCGCTCCCGTACGGGTACCTTTTTACATGGCGATTCCCCTGAAAGTATTTGGGATATCGTAATGATTTTAGGGTCAAAATTGTGCGTATTGGCAAAAACTGAGAAATGTATTTTTTTTTCACGACTTCAGTCATGAAAATGCCCCTTACTACTGTCGTTTTAAAACATCATTTTTTTGAACCAATGTTTTTTTAATTTTTTTTTAGGTACCATTATGTAGAGTGTGCGGACATCGAGTGCCGCAGTTCGTTAGTATGCATACGGACTGGATTTATTTATGCAGAAAATGACTGTTTATAAAAAATAGGTTTTCATAAAGAATATATTTTAAAAAGATATTCGAGAATGAAACATTGGCAGAGTTCAATTTCAATATACACGTAGGTCTTGTACTAAATGAGATGTGTAATTTTTTTGTATGAAATTGTATGATGTATAGCGCAACTACGCGCTGCAGAACAGCGCGAACTAAGTAACCATAATGGAAACGCTAAACACGTTAAAAAAACAGACTTCCATCGCAACAACTTATAATGCACTGCTCGGCAACGGAAACACGCGACGCCTCGTGGCACGTCACTTTTTCAACCGACTTCTAAAAACGAGGAGGTTCTCAATTCGAATATGTTTTTTTGTATGTTTCTAACGCGATACAACTTAATACACTTTTGCATTAATATTTTTAGTTTTTGTTAATGTTCCAAAAAAAAAGTACAACACCGATTTTTATAAAATTTTTAAGGGACCACCTTGGCAGCATAAATAAATAAATAAATAAAATAAATATTCTGGGACAAATCACACATGGTCATCTGGCCCCAAAGTAGGATTCCCTGTGTTATGGGTTACCAGAGACTGGATCAGTAGTCAAGGGCACTAACCACTGAGCCACCGAGTCAGTCTAAACATACCCATCGAATTAAAAAACAATCATGAAAGCATACCCATCGAATTAAAAAACAATCATGAAAATCGGTTTACAATCTGCGAAGATATCAAATGATGTGTTTCAATTACAAGATTTTATAACAAATTTAATGTCTTGTCTCTAATGGGCAGTAAATTTAACAAGTTTACAAGTTTCAAGTGTGTTTTACCTAGGGCAACGAGGGTAGTTGGTTTCGGCGCTTCGCCTGCAGCGACACGCTTGCCTCGCTTGCTCGGTTCGCGCGCTGTCTTAAAAGTCAACCTAACAGCTCGTCATTTTGCTCCTCGCTACCTAAAATACTACCTACCGTCTATCCGTCCACCTATCCTTATGCCCGTCCGCTCTAGATCGCTCCCACCAATAACTGCACATATTCCACAATGTTACTACCCATCAAGATTAAATAACTGCTTGGTTCTATAATATTATTAATTATGTATGAGTGAAGGAGCGTGATATGCTCAGAATTTCCCTATGTGATCGAATCAGAAACGAAGAAAAACGAAGTAACCGACATAGCTCTCACAATCACTAAACATCAGTGGCAGTGGGCGGGGCACAGAGTTCGGATAACAGGTAACCGTTGGGGTAGTTAAGTTCTCGAGTGGGGACCGCGCACTGGAAAACGTAGCGTAGGTAGAACTCCAATTCGGTAGACCGACGACCTGGTGAAGATCGCGGGAAGCCGCTGGATGCGGGCAGTGCAGAACCGCTCGTTGTGGATAGTCTGGGGGCGGCCTTTGTTCAGCTGTGCACGTCCTCCGGATAATATGATGATTCTAATTAATGCCCACGAGTTACCGCCCAACCAATTTAAATACCGCCTAAGATATTACTTTTCAAAAAGAAATTAATCTTTAATTATAGGCTTATTTTACTATATTAGGTACCAACAGCAGAATATTACTAAGCAAGGTTTAACGCGGTGAGTACTATTGCTTTATTGCTTGCTCTATACCTGCCACAAAGCAGCGTCTAGCGCGTGGAGTGAGATAGCCAGCAAGACATTACAATCGGCAAAGCACTGATCACGATCCCCGGATTACGCTCTGCAGCTGCATTGTGTATGTATACTCACAGCTGGGCTCAGGGTTTTGGTGCATGTAGTGCTCCGCGTCCATGCCGATCGGCATGCAAGTGGCGGGCTGCGGCCGGCGTTGCACCTACAATGTGTGTGTATACTCACAGCTGGGCACGAGATCCTGGTGCATGTAGTGCTCCGCGTCCATGCCGATCGGCATGCAGGTGGCGGCAGGCGGCTAGCTCAGCACCTGCAATGTGTGTGTATACTCACAGCTGGGCACGAGATCCTGGTGCATGTGGTGCTCCGCGTCCATGCCGATCGGCATGCAGGTGGCGGGCGGCGGCCGGCGCTGCACCTGCAATATTTACAACACATTTAAGCTGTTTAATTTTGATGAATAAATGAACAAATTAATAATCTTTCATCATACCAGAGTCATAAAAGCAAAATCATATAATACAATAAATGAAACTACACCCGCGGCGTTAAAAAAATCGCACCTCAAACTTTTTCTCCATATATTTTAATACAAAAGGCTGCTCCAAATAAGGACTATTACTTTTTGAAATAAAGAATACTAAAAGGAGAAGGAAAACAAAAAATAGGTGTGATTTTTTGACGCGAATGTATGAATGCCATCTTGTAAATAAAAAATGTCTAAATTAGAAAATGTTGGCACAGTCCTATAGAAATTAGGATTCAAAAATGCAAGTCCACGTTTGAACATACAAATAGAGCGCGACGTGATTCTGAGCCAGTATTCAGTAGGCTTCTACAACCTTCACCAAAGTGATTATCAGTTTACTTGATGGGGGCCATCGAACCATAACGTCCCCACTGCTGGGGCACGAGTCTCTTTCCAAACTTGGGAAGGTTAGCCATACTCCACACACGGGAGCCAAGTCCAGGTTGGTGGAGGTTGTAGGGCTCGTGGCGAACCACAATAAGGCATCTTACACAGCTTGCACTAACGGCTTAACGTCGAGAAAAATGCCACGTAAGTTAAATGTTAATTCTAACCCATCAAAGTAATGAGGTAATGACCGACCATACTTTTTTATTCTCACCCTAGGTACGTGCGGAAGGCACGGACAGCAGGCGTGGCCGCTGTCCGTAGCCCTCGGGCACGCACAGTCTCAACTGACGCAATACTCCCGGATTATACGTTATCCCCTTTAGGACTCTCACCATATTATATTCAACGAGCGCAAAATCTCTTTTCACCTCCAATTCGTTGTATCCCACCATGTCTCTTCTGTGCCTGTTAGTTATAATGCGTCCCAGATAGCAGAAACCGTACCCTTAAGACCTCTTCTGCTCTGTTGTGTATAAATGGCTGAGGGACGTGACTCGTGCCACCACAGCCCTGCAGGCCGCTCGATCTTGCGCAACATTAATGCCATCCTGCTAGTCGCGTCAGTCCATTGCATAGTCAATAGGCATACTTCTTACACTCCTCTTTCCTTCCGCAGCCAATGACAATAAGCTTTCGCATGCCTGAAGAATTTGAGGACTCATGCATGGTGTAGAGGAATATGTACAACTAAAGATGCCCGCGGCTCCGCCCGCATGGACAGCGATGGTGCGCGATGCGCGAGCCACTAAAAAGTAGCCTATATATTATTAATCCAGGTCCTAATCTATCTACCTACCAAATCTTTAATCTAAATCCGTCCGTTATCCAAAATGCTGAATTTTTTTGTACAAAGGCTGTTTTTTTAGATTTTTCATACAAATCGGTCGGCTGATTGGTCGGTTTTTAGTATAAAAAAAATCTCGATTTCAGCAACGTTGTATAACAAAAGTTGTTCCTTTTGATGAGTACAAGCCCACTTTAAAGTATCAGTGCACCTTTATGTTGCACCTGTATATGTAACCCGCAACACTGTAACCTACTGATCTGTAAGTTTTTATAAATAAACTAGCTGTCCCGGCGAACTTCGTAGCGCCTTACATTACATTACACTGCCCTACCCTACCCTACCCTACACTACCCTACACTACCCTACACTACACTATATATTATATATTTGGCTGTATAGTTCCAACTACCATTGCTTAAAAAAAAACTACAAAAAGAATTAAATTAAAATTGCGACTATAATTTGAGATTTAAACTATCCTATCTCTCAAGTTGGATCGAACTGCACATGGTGTGCGAATTTTATTATAATCGGTTAAGTGGTTTAGGAGTCCATTGAGGACAAACATTGTGACACGAGATTTATATATATTAAGATGAATAATAAACCAGGTTCAAGTGCAGAAAGACCTCGTATTGCTCAGCGAGCTTACTCTGTCACTCCGCGCCTAGTGCTCTTATAATGTAGCTGTATCTGGTCGAGAATCAATCGCACGAAAGCCTGATAAGTGCGCTCTCGTACTCTGCGCCTCTTGCTCGTGTAAGGTAGCTGTACCTGGTCAAGGTTGAAGCGCACGAAGGCCTCGTATTGCTCGGCGAGCTTGCTCCATTACTCCGCGCCTACTGCTCCTATAATGTAGCTGTATCTGGTCGAGGTTCAATCGCACGAAGGCCTGATAAGTGCGCTCTCGTACTCCGCACCTCCTGCTTGTGTAATGTAGCTGACCTGGTCAAGGTTGAAGCGCACGAAGGCCTCGTATTGCTCGGCGAGCTTGGTGCTGAGCGCGCTCTCGTACTCTGCGCGCAGCGCTGCCTCCTGCTCGCGCAGCATGCGCTCGCAGATCATGCGCACCTGCCGCCAACACAAAACGTTAATATGCTTTAGTAAAACTCCTATGTGGGAAATACTGCAAATCTAGTCGTTAACAACACAATCAAAATACTTTGAAAAGGAAAAATCACAGTATGAGGTTCCAACTCTGGACTTTGGAAATTTTAATTTTTCCTGTGGTAATGAAAGGACTCTAGATTTTCTCATAGGTTTTGCCTGTAATCTTTGCATTTAACCTTATATACTGTGATTAGGAGTAATGTCGACCAACTTAAGGTGTGCAGTTAGATTTTTAAAAACTTTATAGATTTTCCATACAAAATGTCCTATTTACTGACTGCAAATATAATTTTGTTTTTATAAAATTACATGAATTTTTTGAGAAGACTACGGATCCCTACTTTGCGCGAGTCCGACTGGCACTTGGCCGGTTTTTATATATAAGATTACTTTTCTTGTATATACAGGTGTAACCAAATTGGTGTAGGTCCCGTTAACTGGGGCTACTACTTATAATACTGAACCACTTTTGTTATATGACTTTACTGAAATCACAAAAGCAATTTTTAACTAATTATTCAGATTCATCAGCTGATTGACCATATTTGTGCATTTTAGTATGGAGAGGAGAGTTAATTTTTTTTCAAAGAATTGACTACAGATACCTCGGGCACACCCCGGACACACACTATTTCTCAAAACAAATGACGGAGCAAACAAAATCACGTCTTAATCCCATACGTTAGAAAACTGAAATATAACCAATCTGTATCAATCTGGGTGACGAGGGGGTGAGGTCGGACTCTACTTGGCTTGGGAAAAGTTTTTCAGTATGATGAGAAGAGTTTTTTTCACCTGCGAGCAGTGATCCCAGCCACCCCTTTTCTTTGCGATACTCCAAATTGTAATGAAATTATTGTTGAATTAACTTTTTTTTATCATTTATTACTTAGCGATTAATGATAAAATTAATAATTTAAAACGATTTGGATGAAATTTTGTATTTAGAATCTAGATAGGTGTTATTACTGAGAAAGTTCTTTTCACACAACAAATTATATTTTTAGTTTACATGCCAAGGAGACTCAGGTTCCTACAGTTGAGCAGCAAATGACTGTCTTCGTGCATTCCCTTGCACCATGCAGTGGAATTTTTATACTGACAGCTCACAATTTAAATTATTATTAGCATAACCTTTTATTCTTAAACATTTAAAACTTTTATTCTTAAACTTTTTTCTGGGGAATCTTGGTAAGCCCGCTTCCATTTTCGGCATCATCGTCACTTACCATCAGGTGACATAAGTCAAGGGCTTGCCAATTGTGAATATTAAAAAAAGCTTGAATGTTAGGGGAAAACTTTTATAAATAGTTCACCTGATAAAAATATGTTTTAGAAAACTCTACTTCATTTGAAAAGAAAAAGCTATTTAATGATACCTCCATATAATCAATTCATCCTTCCTTTACATTGTATGGGGGTGGGTGGGTACCTACTATCTACCCCTAAAAATAATCTACATTTTGTATCAAATTTAATGAGATTCAGTTCAAAAGTTATATGACAGATGAATCGACAGAACAATCTTATAATGGTTCCTTGCAGAGGCTTAAACGAGAAAACATACGTAAATAGAGTTCAATGGGCGCGCGGCGGGAGCTAGTTATTATTTCTATGATCCCCTGAGAGTCCAGGAGCTGTCAGTATAAAAATTCCACTGCAAGGTGCGAGGGAATGCACGAAAAGACAGTTATTTGTGCGCAAATGTGTTGTTACTCCATTCATCAGTTAGTTTTGCTACCAACACGAAACAGGAAAAAAATGGTGTTGAGTTGATGTAACACGATAAACTTTACTGGACTACACAAAATTTACGTATTTTGTCTCTTTATTTCTGTATCGATAAGACAAGGACAGAATGCTTAAATTTAGTTCAGTCCTGTCAAATAAGTTCAATTGTGTTACACCAAATCTGAATTTTATGTATTGCAGGCAATGAGTTTTCCTCAAAGATTTTGAAAGGGCAGAGCAACAAGTATTGCAACCCCAGTGATAACAGTCACTGTTTATCATTTAATATTTTTTCAGCTTTTATTTTAATTTAATTACTTACCTATTTTTAAAGTGAATATATACCTAACTAAATATTCTGTAATATTTCAGGCGTCTACCTGTTGTCGTTATCAATATCGAGCAAAAACGAGCAAAAAAATTACGGTTTTTGTATGAAGACCCCCCTTATTTTTTCACTTTTTATATATATATTTTTTTTATTTATTTACGTTACAAAAATACATGTTAACAAAACATTATGCAGTATTGTTAAACCTTAATAAGGTTTGTCTCAATACTGTTCTCCAGTCATGCATGCATTATGGATGTATTATTATATGTTTTAGTATTTGTTATAGCAGCAATACATCATCTGTGAAAATTTCAAGTGTCTACCTATCACGCTTCATCAAATACAGCCTGGTGACAGACGGACAGCGAAGTCTCAGTAAAAGGGTCCCATTTAAAAAGATGATATAAAAGCAGGTTGAAAATGAAAAAACCAAATTTGAACTTTGAAAGTAAACCTGCAGATAAAAATTATAAAGATATGCCTACTAGTTTAAGGAACTGACATTTCCACATGAAAAGAAGAAAAACCTATGTATATCATAGGAAGTGGAGATGGAAAAAGGAGTCTGTGTTGGAGTTGACCCGTACATTTATCCCTTATCCCTATTACAACTGATTATGATTATGAACCTGCTTGAATGTGAAGAGGGCACGGCTGTGCACTTTCTGCGTAGCATGAGACGAACTGTGCGGAGGAGAGCAGTCGCCCTCACTGCCGCTGGAGGAGGAGCATGACGCAGCGGCGCCGGTAGCGAGCCGCAGCTGTCGGCGCCGCTGAAGCCGCTTGATCTCGTCACAAATCTCTTGTGCCATGCGCTCTGTAACCAAATATAATGAATGAATGAGTTCTTTATTATAATCAATATAATAGTTCTTTATTATAACCGTAGAGAAGTAGACTATTGAAACAGTTATTGAAAAAGCTAAACATGTGAGAAAACCGACTTCTATCATAAAACTTTACTGCAATTTCGCATTATTACTTTTGGTTTTTGTTAGTTTTATAATAAAGTACTACACCAATTTTGATAAAATTTATATGGGACCAACTCGGGAGCAGACCCTATCTATAAGAAATAAAAGAATCATGAAAATCGGTTCACAATCTACGAAGATATCGAGTAACTTATAAATAATATATACGAGCTAAAGTGAATATGTGGAAGACAAAAATGTTCAACATAAAATTATCTACAACTTTGTTTCTGACAGTTAGAGCAGTAAAATCAACGGTTTGCGAGAAAATATCCTAACAACAAAATATCAAGAATAATTATTTTTATGTACATTTTTTCTGTTCTCTTGAGTATTTCTCGGTAGTTTACCCACATTTACAGTTAATTTTAACCTTTAACAGTTTTACTAAATCAAACCATAAACCAGCTAAGTGCGAGTTGGACTCGCGCACCGAGGATTCGTTACCCTACCAGCCACTACATGCAGTTATATTTGATTAATAATCCATTTATTCATAATTTGTAAATTACAGGTCAAAATCACATTTTAAAAATATTATCAATCAATAACAGCCTGACCAAAGGTTAAACGCGTTCTCTCAAACACGAAAGCTCTCAATATCGAATAGCCACTTGCGGTATTGATTGTCCATCCAGGAACGTACCAGAGCCGACATCACTTAAGTTAGGTATCATTAAAGATATGGCAGTGCAGTTAAACTATGCCGTAAGTGTATCTAAATTTCATACTATATACATTTTTGTCAGTTTTCATCATAAAACTACCACATTATTATGCATTTTTCTTTCTTATTATTCCATGCATTTTTCTCGTACATTTACCCAAAAGTAGTAATAACCAAAGTTATAGATAAATTAATATTGCACATATTCTCCATAGAATGTTTTTGTGTAGACCTTAGTATTTCTGAGTTATGATAAAAAATAATCAATTTTTAAAGTTTAAAATGGCCGCCATTTTGATTTTAAGGCAAGGAAAGTTTGGCCCCCCTCAATACTATTTAAATACTGTCTAATGAACAATATAAATCATGCAGCCAAACTTTATCATGACTTGCAACTCAAACCTCCCTAGGTTCATACCTACTATCTGTGTAGTGGAATAAAATACATCTCAAAAACTAGTACAAGTGTAATCCTACTAATATTATAAATGTGAAAGTTTGTATGTATGGATATTTTTTACTCTTTCACGCCTGAACCGGTGAACGGATCTGGACGAAATTTGGTAGGTAGACAGATTAGGACCTGGAATAACATATAGGCTACTTTTTTTTACTCACGCGAGCCGCTTACAGTCATAGAAACGTTGGTCCAGGTGGGTGAAGCCGCGGGAAAAAGCTAGTCATTAATATATAAATGGTTTACTTTCTAACCTACTATCTGCTTGAATGGAATAATTTTTTGATTTAGGAAGTAAACTGGACGTGCTTCTGGTGAATGGGAATCTGCGAGCATGTGTGTAGCCAATGAAAGCTTGTAATACAACATAAATAGATGACATCCTCTAGATATTGCAGTTAGCGTAGAAGTGCAGGCCAGGGATTCTCCTCTAGAGGCAAGCAAAATCAACACATACACACCAAATTCACCTTACTCTATGAACTGAATAAAAAAAACCATTTTTTAACAAAGATATTTTTTTTTCACAAAATATAATTTTGATTTTTCAAAGGTCTGACAGAAGGTTCTGTATCTTCAGTTATATTTTTAATTTGCAAAAAAGAATGCAAGTTAAGTGTATATGTGCAATAAAGTCAATTTTGTGCACAGGTAAATTGGCATAATTTATAGAGTACCAATTTTCAAGAAACAAAAATATATTAATGAATCAGACATGAAATAACTATGTCCCTGGTTACATACAAAATATAAAAAAATGTCCAGACAGTTGTGTAACAGAAGACAAGGATAGAAATATTCAAATGTGATTTAAGATGCAATCACTGATCATGCGCCCAAGATGGCATTATGCATTGTAAAAACTTCTCAGCTAAAGTGTGAAAAGATGATGGTATAATATCATATTTCCAGTAAGTAGCTACTCATGTTTTATCATTTTGAAGATATATTATGCATAGGAACACAAGGTTTTATTTCAATTTTTAAATTCTACAATTCATCACAAAACTAAGAAAAAATATATCTGGCTTTGTTGTTCAGGTTGTGTATCATAGATAGTGCACCTACAAATTGAAGCAGCGTAAGGTGATAAACTCTTGCAAGCAAAACTCAGCAGTGGTGGAAGTGGTTTGATAGCATAGCAGCGTTTTGCCTCAGGGTAAAAATTACGCTGAGCTAAGCCTTTTCTATTGCTTTTGTGTTACCCTTTTTATTAAAAAAATATTCCTTTGATGTTAGTAGTAGGTATTTATAGGTAAAAAAAAATGTTTTTTTCTTTTGTTTATCTTCTCTTTTTATATTTGTGTTTGTGTACTTAAGCAATACAATAAATAAATCATACAGTTTAAAATATAAATTTTTATTTCTATGCATACACCTTGCATATGAAGGTTAAGTGTTAACACTCAGGATAATTTTATCATAAATTTTGTTTTAGAACCATTGTCCATTTCTTTGTAGGTCGATGTTAGCATGTTAAGTTTTGTGTGTGTATGATGAACACAAAATAATACCTTGGCATCATCTCACCTCATTAAATGCATTGGACTTATTTATATCCTAAGTTTATAGCGGACATATTATGTTCATAAATATTTGTAGAAACATTTGATGTAATATTTGTCAGTCTGTGTACAACAATTAATCTAGCTTTTTCTGAGAGAACTTTCAAACGAAACTAGGCAGTGGAACTTTACAACCAGATCTGGGATGTTACAAAACCTGTAGCATAATCTATCCATACCATACCATTTTTTGTGAAGCTTGCAATAAGGTGACACCAATCATTGAATTGCTAAGCCAGCCATATTGTGGGCAGTTAGCAATAGCAGTTACTCCCACTGCCACTGCAGTGACGTAAACCACCCATTTCAAGTAAAATCAAGAAAAAAAGGAAAATACGACAAAAGGACAGCAAGGAATACGCCGATCCCTCACGCATCGTCCGTCCCCCTCTAGCGTGATAAAAATACTCACGAAACAATGGCGATTAATTACAGCTGATTAAAACATCTGATTCAGTAGTCACTCTAGGATTATATTAGTAAAAAGTACGCAAATATCAAAACTGCAAATCAGCAATCACACAATGAAAATTATATACCTACAAAAAAATAAACAAACCTGGGGTCAATTTAGCAGGTGCACTAACGGATTCTCCGAAAGTTGAGGGTTTGTTTTCAGATACTTTTATTCCAGAAGTAGGACTGGATCCAGTGGCGAACGGTGCACATCTTCGCCTTTTAGCAGGCAGCTGGGCCATCGACTCCCAGTCCAAATTTCTTTTGAGTGTAGCGCACGCCATTTTCTTTTTACGCCCGACGAAGGTCCGTCCGTCCACTGATACAACTTGCAATTTATGAGTTTCGTCACCACCAAGGCTAGTAAATAGGAAATAATATTGATTCTTAACGTAAAATAACACTAAAATTTAAATGTAGATAATTATAAACTAATAACATAAAAGATCCCTATAAATATTGAAGATTATTGCCGCTATTTCTATAAAATCGACTGCAATCACTTTTTACTTCGAGCAAATTTTGACCACAGACTCAACAGACAGACAGAGACAAGACAGACCTGCCCGTGCCCCTGCCTGTTTGATTGAACTGAACGTTTGTTTTGTTTGACGGAAGTTGGTTTTATCAGTAGCACCAACCGAAGTACTTACAACCATAGACTAGAGAAATTCGGATACACAAAGGTACCACCAAAGATAACCTATTATAACAAGCGTAAAGTAGCCTACTCATTGAAGACGCACGCGCAGTACGATTCACAGAATAGAAGAATAATAATTCTATAGAACGCTGCAGTTGATTTTTAATACTAGCACCACAGAATAGAAGAATTCTATAGAACGCTGATGTTGATTTTTTTGTACTAACACCGAGCGAGCCATTACACATACAGCACACTACAAACAGGTTGATGCTATTGGGTATTTTTTTAAAGTATCCTCCCACAAAAACAAAAAACAAACCTATAAAATCATTATAAAAGTAGACTCAAAACTGTATATTAAAGGATTAATTTTGTAATTAATTTTTTTCATTTCCAAAAACTTGGTAAAATTTACACGTTTTATCACAGATAAAATCAAAAACATGTCATATTTTTTTGTAACCGATTTCATAAGAGGAAGTCCACAATTCAATTTTTACCCCCCGACGCAAAAAAGGTTCTTATAAATTTGTGTTATAAAAATTCGGTTGTTATAAAGGTTGTTGTTTGAACCCTTTGGCTGTGTGTCTGTCTGTCTGTCAGTGGCATCATAGTTCCTAAACGGATGAACCGATTTTGATGTGTCTTTATTACTAAAAGGCTGGGTTCAGCGAGGTGATTATGAATTTATATAACGAAAATTGTTTCTGCCGTTCAAAGATTATCAGCTCTTTTCTTTGTAGGTGTAAGGAACTCAACCATGGATATACTTACAGGCTCTAAGAAAATTGGTGTAGGTCACCTTAACTGAGGCTTCTACTCGTCATACTAAACGTCTTTTGTTTAATAATAATCTTAAAAAAAAACTTCATACAAATAAATTATCTGATGGATTAATTTTGTGCATTTTTGTATGAAGGGGTCAAATTTTTAGGGTTAAAAACGGAACCCTTATAGGATCACTCGTTCGTCTGCCTGTCTGTCCGTCCGTCTGTCACAGCCAATTTGCTCTGAATCTACTGGACCAAATCAGGTGAAATTTGGTAGGATGGTGTAATCCTATGACCCGAACACAGGTGTGCGAAGTAAATAAATATTTTTTTTAAATAACGGTAATTTTTGGAGGACAATATAGGAAATTTAAAAAAAAGTTTTGCAAATCATACTGCGTCATATATCAAATGAAAGGGTTCGTTATCAGGATTTAAAATGTATTTTTGTTATTATTGTAAAATAAATAGTTTTGTTTTTTTCATGAAAGAAGAAGAAAATTGACTATTTCCCCACCCCCACCATGATCTCCGAAACTACTAAGCCTAAATTTTGAAAAAAAAAACAAAATATATTGTATGCTTGCGATAGTAGGTTTAAGGAAAAACTTAAATATTATATACAAAATATAGTTTATTACTTGTAGATTACTGAAAACCTACGAGCATTCTATCATTTAAAAATAAAGTGGTAAACTTAATATTATATTCACTACCGGAAAACAGTTCACTAAATACCACTAGATTAATTAATTAATTAATTAATTTTTATTTGGAACTTAAACTAAGTGTACAAACTTAATGTGTACGATAGCAACTGCATTAGTCGAGGACTGTGTCGCAGTTACTAACGCCCACTTCCGGAAGAAAGAATAATATGACGTTCCTTAACGAGTAAAATGTAAAACAAAAAGACAATTTAAAAATAGTTCTTACAGATATGAAGTACAGTAGAAAAGTACAAACATTTACTTAGCTACCTAAACCTAAAAGTACAATTAATGTGGAATCTCAGAAGTGTGTGCCTTTTCTTTATTGTGTCTGTGAGTGTGTGTATGTGTGTGTGTGTGCGCGCGTGTGTGTGCGCGTGTGTGTGTTAGTGTGTGCATGTGTCAGTGTGTGTGTGTAGTGTGTGTGTTTAGCAAGCATTATATTTACCAACAATGACCTTTTCTAAATTTATATAATTAACAAGTCTTCAGTCTCTTTAAAAGTAAGGGTTAGTAAATAATTTGTCAATTTGTTCTTAACTTCCGAAATTGATAGGGGGTAGATATTTAGAATTTTGTTGAGGTTGTTATATAAGATTGGACTGAAAAAGTAAAAGTGTCGACTGGCCAAGGACAATCTTCGTGGTTCCATCTTGCAGACACTGTACTTTCTGCGTTTATCTTTAATTAAGTTTATATCATAGGGAAGAGAACGGTGTTTACGTAGTAAAACGTTTAAGATAAAGGTTTGCCTAACAGTAAGAACCTTACAGAAATTGTATAGTTCTTTAGTAGGAAAACGAATAGGCCTAAAAGACATTACTTTTAGTATAGCTCTTTGGGCTCGTTCTACACGTAGGAAATGAGTCTTACATGAACCACCCCATACAATAACACAGTAGGAGATGATTAAGTAGGCAAGAGCAAAGTATACTGTCCTTAATGTGGCAAAGTCTGCACTAGACCTTAATTTTTTGAAAACAAAGATTAATTTTCTAAGTCTTGTTGTTGTAGAATTAATTTGAGACTTCCAGGACAAATTGCTGTCGACTGTTATACCTAGGTACCTTATTGACTGAACTTGAGTTAATTTTATACAGTTGCAGGTTTGGTGTGACTTGCAACTATGTGCAGCTATTACAAAATCTTTTGGAGGCTGTGAAGAGATGTTACAGGAAAAGGCTATAACTTGGGTTTTTTCCAGATTTAAAGTGAAAAGGTTATTATGAAGCCATTCCGTTACATTGCGCATTGCTGATTCTGCAAAGGAACACGCTTCAGACCAAGATTTGCCATTTACAAGAATCGCGGTATCGTCAGCATAAGTAATTATTTTAGAATTTGGTAATGTAAGTTTACAGAGTTCATTTACATAAACAAGGAAAAGAGTAGGTTCAAGGACACTACCTTGAGGAACACCGTAGCTTAAAGTTTCTTCAGCGCTAATGATATTATCTATAGTCACACACTGAACTCTATCGCTAAGGTAACTAGAGAAAAGATCCAAGGTCAAACCACGTATACCAAATATTTCCATCTTTTTCAGCAGGAGGGGAACAGAAACAGTCTCAAAAGCTTTAGATAGGTCAAGAAATATACCAACTGTTTTTTTTTGTCATTTAAGTTTTTAACCACAGTGCTGATTAGTTCTAAAACTGCATCTTCAGTTGATTTGCCAGAGACAAACGCGTACTGATTTTCAGCTATTATGTTCTTTGAAGTAAGATATGAAAGTAACCTTTTGTTTATTATTTTTTCTAAAAGTTTTGATAAAGATGTAAGAACTGAAATGGGTCTATAGTTATTAACACTGCCTCTGTCACCCTTTTTATGAATGGGGTGAACGAAAGCCTTTTTGAATACCTTGGGGAATATTCCTGAGGTAAGTGAAAGATTAAAAAATGGCACAAAATTGGAATTAGAACACCCCTGGCAGCTTTTAGCAGTATTGTCGGTGGACGAGTAAATCATAATACAAGTGTCGCAGTACCAGTGACAAAAGAATCGGATAATTTTTAATCATGGAAAGTTGAATAACAGCTTCTTATCGTCGCTCTTTATAGTAAGGATTTCTAACCATAACCGAGTCTAAACTTTATAAACAATGCACTTGTGTAAGCTCATCTAACCTAGTGAATCTTTGTGAGTCACTCGAATGAAAATTTACGAAGTTTCCTTACGATACAAATCATCACATCGGTATCTTTATGCACTTATTGGGCACGTTAAATAAATCAACTTCAAAAGAATACTCTGAAAAAAAAACCTAAACTTTCTGCAGTAACGTAAATAGTAGATTTGATTTCCTGGCTTAATGTTTCGCGAATCAGGTAGTTTGTTGAATTTTTATTGTAGTGTTTGTTCGCTCTTAAATCACAAGGTAGGTAGTTACCGTGATGGAAATAAGATATTATGTCTAAACCACTGTCAATAATCGTGTTGACTGGATTTTTTTTGTATTACAGCAGGGATCACGTTAATTTGCTGCGAATCAGCCAATTTTTGTCAAAAATTGACATGGCTGGCGCGTTCAGCACGCTGCTTCACAAAAAATTTTTTTAACATACTATGGCCATCAGATTTTAACAAATAATAGCAATGGTCACGGCACTATATAGTAGGTTTCGTAAATGTAGCTGTGGTTTCCGTTCTTAGGAAAATTATTTTAAATTTTGCTTTTTTATTATTATCATCTCTTTAGTGAATTTGAAATTGAAACAAAGAACGATTGAACGCCACTAAATGTTTTGGTTGTATCTTAGATTACACGCTTACAGGTGAAGATTGAAAACTAAGCTTATCATGTCAAATAAGACGTTCGCAACATCGATGTCCTGTAGACAGTCATCGAATTTGACCACGTGTGGGACTTGCCATCATTAGTAGGTAATCCATACGCTAAACCATGTCTTCGCATCACCACGAAGGCAACCAAACCACCAATACGCGAGAAACACTTGCGTAAACCCAGCGATTTAAAACGTGGCCGCGATCTACATTCGTGGACCAAACATGAACAATGGGGTCAACGTTTGAAATATAGAAAGGGTTGGATTTTACTTGTAACAAAGAAGACAACACGTCAGCAACCTTGTCCGCTGCATCCTTGGCAACGAACGTGTCAAATATGCAGGTTACCGACGTTCCTGGTCCGGGGGTAACGTCACAGACACTAGCCGTGGCACCCGTATAGGGTCCAACAACCAGCAAGGGTGGGGTGGTATCCGACATTCACGAATAGGACGTAGTGGATCTATCGTTGACGCCGAGGGCATCGATAATCTGTCCTCGATTGCATTCAGTCTGCCTAAAATTATAAATCTTACGCCAGGCTGCGAAAACTATAACACCGAAAATAAGAATCGTCGCGACGCTTGCACCTGCAAGTACAATCGCGATGACTTTGGAAACCATCTCGTTGCTTACGCGAATCACGCGGACAATCATAACCTTTATTTGTCTTCTTACGACATGAAATTGTAAAACGAATTGTACTTACGGTTCGTAAATAACAAAAAATCAAACCACGTTTTCTTTGAATATCTTCACAAAAAATAAAAATAAATGCACTGTTATTTGCAATAAGATTAACCTTCTTGCTACTACTGTAGTTTTAAAACAAATTTTTAATACAGTTGCTCAAAAAGTGGCGTATTGCAGGGACGTATAGCGTTCGGGATTTGGGCTATTACATACTCGTGCTTTTTTTTACCTTTCCCGAACTCGTCAGTTCTCTTTCCCAACTGTCAAAATAATGTCTATTAAAAAGAAAAACCAACCATGAAGATTTTAGTAAAAAAAATTCATAGAAGTTTTTATGATTCATGCAAATACGCATATTTCTAAAAAGAAGCTACTAATTTGTTTCAATATCAGATTTAATGATTTGATTGAATGAGTAAGGTTAGGTTTAATTTCATTTCATCTCATTAAATTTCATTTCCATTTCATATCAATAAAAAAAAATCTACTGAAGACTTGGCTGTATATATAGTTCCCTTTGCCTACCAGAATGGGTGAAAAAAAATATCTCTGCATACATTCTACGGTTGGCGCCATTTTCCAGAAATTTTCTTTGCGAGTTTAGTTGTCTGTTGCACAAAATGAGTAATTTCTACCCTGATTTTTTTCAATTGACACCACTGGAACTCAGTATAATTGCACAAAATGCTTCGGAGAACATTTTACCGGAAAAGTCAAAAAGTCGCTACCTACATACGACGAATTTATTGCGTGGAGAGAAGAGAAAAAAGCATTGTTTCAAAGCAAACAGTTTTTCAGAAAATGTTATGTTGGCATACTTCTCCGAACTCTCAGCAAAATTAAAACCTTCTACGTTATGGTCGAGGTTTTCGATGATAAAAAGTATGCTGAAAATAAGGAACAACGTGGATATAAGTGAATACCCAAAATTAAATGCTTTCTTAAAACGACAATCAGACGGTTTTACTAGTAAAAAGTCGAAAATATTAACATCGAATGAAGTGGAAAGGTTTTTGAACGAAGCTCCCGATGATCGTTATTTAGCCATAAAGGAAATTTATTAATAAGTACTTATATTTTACTTTAGTATTCAGTTTACGAAATCGCAAAATACAGTCATTACATTATTTAAAAAAATATTAATCAAATCCCTTTTTTTGTAGGTTGCTCTGATTTTTGGCGTTGTTGGAGCTTGCCGCAGAGAGGAGTTAGCCAATATTACTTTAAAAGATATTGAAGCCCATGGAAAAATGCTACTAATCAAGATTCCGAACACAAAAAATAAGATACCGAGAAGCTTTGTTGTTGAATGAGATTTTCTTAGAATAGTGCAAAAATATATGAATCAGCGGTCCCAAAAAGGAAAAACCAAAAGTTTTTTTAAAATTACCAAAAAGCGAAGTGTACAGCTCAAGCAATCGGGATAAACAAATTTGGTAATATGCCAAAAGAAATAGCTACGTTCCATGGTCTGCCGGATGCTGAGTATTATACTGGGCACAGCTTCAGGAGGACCTCTGCTACATTATTGGCAGACTCAGGAGCCAATTTGTCGTCCCTATAGCGACTAGGAGTTTGGAAATCAGACAAAGTTGCAGAAAGCTATATTGGTGATTCATTAAAGAACAAACTAGAAACTGGGAAAAAAATCACACAATCCATTAATTTAAGGTCCAGTCCGTCTCCTTCACATGTTGAAGAGAACGTTCGTCCATCTACCTTCGTTGATAATGATAATTCATCAGACCCAATTCCATCAACTAGCAAACGCCATTGTATGACAATTATACATGAACAAGCATACGAAATTAATAATAGTTTGTCTTAAACAGTAAATTAGCAACCTAAAACTTCCCCAGTTAGTATAATAAACTGTACCAATTTCAATGTATATGTGAATTATAACTTTTATAAGAAATAAATGATTAGTTAGTTGAGTTTATTGTGTTTTTATTATTTTATTAAATTGCTTCATTTTTTCGCAACTGTATTAAAAATAGTCGTTCAGTACACGTGCGGAACCGTCATTGCAACTTGTTTCGACTGTCAACCCTATTTGTCGTAACTCTTTGCAATGACAGCCTTTCCGCACTTGTAATGAAATATACTATTTTTCAAACAAAAAAAAATATCACATTTTTTCTCATTGTTATTAAATTTATACTACATATGCGTTTTTTTTATTATTTTTTATCAATTTGTTAGCCAAATCTACCCAAACGGGAGGGCGGTGGCCCGAGCGGCAAATTGCACTCACCACGTGCTCGAGTGAACAAAAATCCTGTTTTCAATAAAATAATCATTTCAGGGAATTATGCAATTCCATGCTGGTATTACAGATTTTAACCGCTGTCTGAGCGGAGAGGGTTTTTGGCGAGATTTGTGGTGAACGTATTCGTAGTTATATTTTGTTGTTTTCTGCTAGGATTTTGTTCAAGAAGTGGTGCATTTTGGAGAAAATCGTCTAGTGCACGTGAGCAATGTGGAGAACAAGAAAATAAAACGAAGGAGTACGTGAGAACCCAACTTGCACTGGGTGCTGTTTTATAGACGCCCTACAGCAACTGGGTGTTCCACCTCAGAATGATGCTGCTGCAAATGCTGTCAAGAACTTCAGATAAGATTTGTAAGGACAATGTATGAGATCTTCCCATCTGTCTTGAGCTTATATATATATATATATTAAACTATGTATCATATTTATTTATGTTACATTTATTAAATTGAGTTTGTACCTATTTATTAAAATTAGGCTACGTAGGTTTAAATGTAATATTAGTTGTATTGATGTTCTTTAACTAGCTTGTACGTAATTACGTGTTTCTTTGTCCTCACTTAGTCCTCTATTTATTATTGCAAAGGTTGACTGGAAGAGATCCCTCTAAGGGATAAGTCCGCCTTTGTACTTAAGGTTTTTTTTTATAACATTATTTTAAGATTTTGTACAATAAAGAGTTTACAAACTAACAAACAATGCACTGGTACTAACATTACAAATCAAAAAACTAATGAAGATTAAATGGGGAATGTCTCGTAAGGGCTTTTGTACCCGTAAGACGTTAAGATATTATAAAAAAATATGTTTAACCCCTTTTGAACAAAGTAAATATAGCTATTTATAGTCATGAATGACGTTATAAAGTACCTACACTGTGAATAACACAACCTCTAGGTACTTGGTTTTTAAGAGTGACTCATTTCGAGTTTGGAGCTGATAAATTCCGAAATAAACGGAAATTCCTGTGTAATTTATGGGTTTCAAAACCTTAGTGTTTCTTGTGTAACCATTTTTTTGTAAGCCGTCAAGCTGGGGAACGAAATGTCTTCGTCCGCAATGGAAAGTATCCTTTTAAAAATGTTGTTGTTCCATTATTTTTCATCGGATTTCCACAGTAACTTTGGTCAGAATTATCTTAGGCAGTACCAAAATAATTGTTTTATGTTTGACATATTGTATGAAACATTAGCATTGTATTTTCAAGAAACTACGCCCATAAAACCTTATGTTAAAAATTGGCCTTGAAAGAATTTTGCAGTCACCATAACAAGAGTTTAGAAGGTAGGTACTTTAATTCCTCACCAAAAAAGGTGGCGGCTGTAATGATTTCTCCAATGATGGTCTCAAACTTAAAGACGAGAATACAAAAGAGTAAAAATAAAAAGGGAAATAAACAAACTCGTCCTTAGAATACAAGTTTGTAAAAAACTGATATTTTTTCGAGCTGTAGTGTTTATTGTCTAAATAAAGTTAAATGTTGTAATCTTAGGTTGAGTTTTCATGTTAAACCTTACACTACGACTGTGGGGGGAGGCGAGCTCTCTGAACCTAAACGATTCGAGTCAGGGTGCTCTGAAAGTCCGAGCTCGCTTTTCTCGCTCCCGCTTCCATTAGCTGCCTGCAAGCAAAGTATATATATTAGTACTATCATACAGTATGGACACTCCCTGCCGCTCTCTAGATTGCGACCTCACCCCCTCCTTACCCAGGTTGATGCAGATGGGTTACAGTTTGGTTGTCGAACATATAGGATTTCGCTGCCATTTTGTTTGTTCCGTCATTCCTTTTTTGAAATGTCATATCGGGCCCGTTGTATGAAGTGAGCAGGGTGTGCCGCAAGTCAGCCCGGCATGCTTTCCCCACCCTCGATACTCCCACATCCCCTTGGATCCCAAAGGTATGTTGGGTTTTGAAATAGGCGGCGGGGGACCCCATATTATGAATTTTTGGGACCTTTTGTTGCCATACACAATCAACAATAGCTCATCTTTGGTCCTACATAAACTCAAAACAAATTGCTAATATTACCTAAAAATACAAATTTCAAAAATTCATAACTCAAAAACCGCTGGTTTCCTAACCTTGAAATTAGGTATGGATGTTCAGCTATAGCCTAGCTCTTACCAAAAAAATCGCGGACTTCCAACTTGATATACCTTATTGTACAGTTGAGCCTAGAATAGTATTAATCCTTGACTCATGCACGCAGAACACCTATTTAATTTAAAATTTGCTGTAAAAGAGCTAGAACGGAATTCCAAAAAATGTGAAAAAGAGGAAAAAATTGAAAAAGAAAAGGCAAAGAAAGCTATACAGAAGGGCAACATGGAAGGTGCCCGAATACATGCAGAGAATGCAATACGACAGACAAATCAATCGTTAAATTATTTGCGAATGTCAGCAAGAGTTGATGCAGTCTCCAGTAGAGTACAGACAGCGCTGACAACCAGAAAGGTATTGATTTCATTTATTTAAAGGAAATTTTATTATTTAATTAATTCATGATAATTTTTAGGATTCTGTAAAAATGATCCTTTATAAGGTCACTCTTGTGTCTGTCCATTGGATAATAAAATAAGGTAAGATAAAAAGACAAATCTAGACAAATATAGATAAATTAGAAATAGAAATAGAAATAGAAAAATAGTTTATTGGCACAAACAAGTTATAAACATTGAGATGCAGCCCTAGTTCCCAAACTAGTCGTTAGACTGTATCTTGGGAACCAGTTCTTTCCCTTTTTTTAAAGGACACGATAAAGTAAATAAAATAAAGTAAATTAATATTATTATGATATTAATATAGTATTTTTTTCTGTCCCAAAAACGACTATAGAGTGCAAATAAACAGATTGAGAATTTAGAGGTTGATTTTGAAAATTGAAAAATATATGGTGTGTATAGAATTTAGAGGTTGATTTTGAAAATTGAAAAATATATGGTGTGTATATCAAATGAAAGGGCTTGTGGTGAGGATTACAAATATATTCTTTTTTAAAATTTCAGTGTATAGAAGATATTAGAGAAAAAGTATGACAATTAACCATTCTCCCCCTTCTTTCCAAAACAACTAATTCAAAAATGTTGAAAATAAATGGATTATAAAGTCTCACCCAAAGATTACAGGAAAACCTAAACGACATCTGATGAATCATAGGTTTTTCTGCCTGACCATCTGAAAGTAGAAAATTTAAAAGGTTGTTGCATGTGAAATATCAAATGAAAGGGATCTTTGTGAGGATTTTTTTTCTAATTTTAAGTAGTTTACTCTAAGTTAAATTAGAGAAAATATACCAAATTTGAACATTAACTAAGTAAACCAAATATTTTGGGAAAAAAAAATCAGGATATACAGAGTGTCTAGTAAGTATAGTAAATATTGAAACTGGAGGTAGATCAGATTGTGAACTTTCAGAATATTTAAAATTTGATGTCATGTGAAACCCAAACGGTTTCAAGATATGGCGGTTTTTTTAATTTTCATAAAATTGTTACCTTGAGTCCTTTTTTGGGATACTACAGCTAGAACAAAGGTATTTTGAGATTTTGATTTTCTGTTTTATGTTACAGAAGGATCAGGGTATCAAATGCATACCAATTATCTTTTTCTCAATTCACATTTTTTTTAACAAGAATCCATTTTAGTTTTAATCTATTCAAATTTTAATGGCGCAACTTTCGCGGGTTATGCTGTAAAAAAATGTACTACGCTAATATAGCCCATTGCTTTGAAAAGTTCTGCATTTTGTGTAGATTCCGAAATGGAATAACACATATCATTTTTACTATTAAGGAGCCCATTTTGCAATAATTTCTTAAGTTTAAATTTGCATGTAAATGTGATCAGAAAACACAAAAACAAAATCAAGGTAACAATTTTATGAAATTAAAATAAAACATATTATCTTGGAAACCGTTATTTGTTAGGGTTTCACATGACATCAAATTTTAAATTCTGAAAGTTCACGATCTGACCTACCTCCAGTTTCAATATTTACTTTCTTACTGTACACCCTGTATACTTACTAAAAGTAGAAAATTAAAAAAAAGTTTTTCAGTTATAAGATATGACATATAAAATGAAAGGGTTTATTATGAGGATTACAAATATTTATTTAAAGTGTTTAGTTTTAAAGATATTTAAAAAATGAATGAAAATTGAGCATTCCCCTAGTAATCGAGCCAGCATTTTTATAGTTGCTTGAAAGACCTTTCTATTTGGACACATTTGGCATTGGTCTTACAAACCAGATAAGGGACTGCCTTTTTTTTTGGTGTTCAGTAAAAAAAATCTACCTTGAGCCTAAACTTAACATTCGAGATGAATCTTAGATGTAAAAGAGAGTACTTTGGATCCCCTCAAACATAATTTTTAGGGTTCCGTATCTTAAAAGGAAAAACCCTTATAGGATCACTTGTTGTCCGTCTGTCTGTCAAGACCCTTTTTCTCAGAAACGTGTAGAGGTATCAACTTGAAATTAATATGAAAAACTCAGGTCTACGGTCCCTTGGAGCTGTAAAAAAAATCGAACTCAAGTCAACGCAACAAAAAATACGACCAGTTATGCCGTATATTTTGACACTCTATGGTCCCTTGGAGCTGTAAAAAAAGAACGCTCAAGATAACGCAAACAAAAATACGGGCATTTATGCCGTATATTTTGACGCTCGCAAGTAAATCAAAACCTATAGGGTACACCCTGCTTGACCTAGAATCATGTTTGAAAGGAGCAACCGGGTAAGTCGGGTAAAGGACCGACTTTATTTTTTAGTGAAAAGAAATATTTTCTCCCTTACATCGAAATACGTCACGGTCAATTTGTCAACCGCAAATGTAAAAATTAAATTTGTGATTACTACATTTGCAGTTTACATGACCTATTATTATTTTGATGTCGAAAACGAAATGGTACGGTACCCTCTACACGTGAGTCCGATTCGCACTTGGCCGGTTTTTTGGGTTCTAAGCCTACGCCGTCCATCTGTCCAACCTTTAAAGGGCGGTATCTCTTAAACCATAATTTTTACAATATTACGGCGGATTTACTGTCAAATTATAAGTACATATTTGTAAAGGTTTTTTTATTGTTCCATCATAAAAACGGTAACACTTACCTATAAGTGTGAATCTTGATTTTAGTACAACCTAACAAAACAACAAATAGTAAGAACTGACCAAGTGTGTGTCGTACTTCCTTAGAACTAAACGAAAAAAATTTTTTTTTACAAAAAATTAAACCGACGAAAAAAAAGAACTGAAAAGCGAAAAATAAAAAGAACCTGTATAGTCTAACTGAGCTCCTACACTTATGTCAGACTATAAAGGTTCTTTATATTTTTCGTGGTGGACCTCCCACATAAACCCAAATTATTTGAAAAGTAAGTGTAATGTTCATAGTTGATTTGTGTATGCCTGACTATGACAGACGGTGAAGGCTTCGCGAGAAAGTATGTAAAACAGCGTGGCTGTAAAATTTATTAAAGTGAAACTTTTATTACATGCATCGTCTCAAGCTTTTTCGTCTGTGTGTTGCGTGACGGCAAAGAGATTATTACATCGTCTCAAACTACGCCAGTAATATATAAGTCATTGTCTCAAACTTTTTCGTCAGAGTAGCTTTATGAGAAGTGAAACTTTTATTACATGATCGTTTCGTCCTCTGTACCGTAGCTCCAAGACGAGAGCTGCCATGATCGTTTCGTGCTCTGTAAATGTCTATAATGTGAAAAAAAGTTTCACTTTTACCATGGTTTCATAAAACCACACACTCTTTTTATTTTACTTTTCTAAGAATGTAGATAGCAGTGAATCTCAGTATTTAAAAATAAATTTTCATGTACAGAGGCAAGAACATCAAGCTATACACTCGTATTGCAATTTTGATTCATACGCATTCGGAATAAGAACGGTACAAAGTCCAAAGTGTGTAACTTGATGTGCTGGCCTGATATGCGTTGTTACCCTGTATCTATATGCAGGGTAAGGCAGTAAATGTTTCAGTTTTGCAAATTTTCTCTTATTAACCAATGATGCCAAGGATCCCTATTAGGGATGACGAATGCTAGTCATCTGAGTTACTTTTTATCATCTGTCAAAAACGACATTTTGTTCTAAAAATGTTATAAATACCTAGGCGTGATGTCATAGTTTAGCAGCGTCATTTAAGTAGGTACTCATTTTGTGATTTTGGTGAGTTAAAAATCGAAGACTTGATGGAAAACAAAACGAGTAAGGTTTTCCGAAGTTTTAGTATTATTTACTGATCAAGAGTTCATAATTTATTTCTGATGCTGTCGTCATCCCTATTGTGGAAAAAATCTTTACGAAATCCCCTTTGGAACATTTTCCTAGGTCACAACTTCCATGGCAGGGGTGGTCAAAGCAATGGATGCAGCAATGAAATCAATGAATCTTGAGAAGATATCTGGTCTGATGGACAAATTTGAGAGCCAATTTGAGGACCTCGATGTGCAGTCATCGTACATGGAGAATGCTATGTCCCAGACTACCACCACTAGTGTACCACAGGGTGACGTGGAGAAGCTGTTGCAGCAAGTGGCTGATGAAGCTGGGTACGTTATTTGTTTTATTTTTGTTAAGCATCGTCAGGTCGACCAGAGCAAAGACAAACCCTTCACGGACAGGTCAGACCTACTTTTATTTTTTTTTATTACTAAAAAAGTTGAGTGCGTATTCACTCTCGCCTTGAAGGTCCTTAAATTATAAGAATTGGGAAACACTCATGCAGGCAAGGAGTTCCACTTTCGCTGTCCGCATAATAAAGGTGGAACATAAACAACAAAGAGGTACAACTTTTCCCTGCTTCTCGTTGTGAAAAGTGCAATGGAGCTGGGGGAATCAGGTCGTGAAGTTTTTGCGCACACTTCGAAATGTATTCGATAGAATAGCGATAGACAGGCGACTTTGGGGCGATGCTCAAGGCTTTGGAGCTTGTTGACAGCTTGTCATCACCAATGAGTCCAAGGTTGATTCATCCCATAAGTGTGAACAGTATATAGTGTAGGTGTGGTGCTCCAAAAACAATGGCTCATCTTATTGCACTTGCACTCGGGAGGTGCTAATGGGCGAGAGAGCCATTAAGGTGACCACATACTGGGCAGAAGATGACTTGTCATCGACACAATAGAAGAAGATCCTTTCCATCAGCATATGTTAGTTAGTTCACTCCTGGACACAGGCCTTCTCCAAGGCCCGCCACTTATACCCATCTTTGGCCTTGCGCATTCAGCTGTCACCAGCAACCTTGCGCTAATCAATGTTTGACTATATTTAAAGAACTCTTAGCCACTTCCGTAGCGTAATGGTTTCACATCAGGAGGTCGCGGGCTCGATTACCGGCGGAGTCTATTTCTGCCCGGTTTGGTTGGTGGAAGGGCATTTTCTAAGCCCACCTGGCTAGCTACCACCATTTTATCTAAGTCCTGCCGCCAAACATCAATGTTAACAACATTGATGTGTTCCGGCTTGAAGAAAAGATAGCCAGTTCCTCATTGACTTGGGGAATCTTGGTAAGCCCGCTTCCATCTTCGGCATCATCGTCACTTACCATCGGGTGAGATAATGCCAAGGGCTTACCATTTGGGAATAAAAAAAATGTTAAAGCGAGGTACAGTCGATTACCTAAATCAAGCTTCACATGGTCTCGAATAAGTCCTGTCAAGATTTATTAATTATTCTAAATCTACAAGTGTACACAAAACTAATCTGGCCAGGAGTTTTTGAGAACAGTTAACTTGTGAAGATGGATGCTTGTCTTAGGTACTCGACTGTACAATGTTACTCCAAAATGGCTGACTGGCTGAATTGTGAATTTTTTGAGATATTTATTACTATGATTTGAAAATACAAAAAGTACGGCTGAATTAACGGTGGTCCTTGTGGTGAAGGATTTTAAAACTCATTTTTTTTTAAATGTATTTACAATTATTAAGCCCTTGGCATCATCTCATCTGATGGTAAGTGACGATGATGCCGAAGATGAAAATGGGCTTACCAAGATTCCCCAATGCAATGGGGAACTCGCTATCTTATTTTCAAGCCGGAACAAATCAATGCTGTTATCATTAAGGTTTGATGGCAAGACTTAGATAAAATGGTGGTAGCTAGCCAGGCGGGCTTAGAAAATGCCCTTCCACCAACCAAACCGAGTCTTACAAAGTTAGACCGGGCATCGAACCCGCGAGCTCCTGATGTGAAGCTTATGGAATTAACCATTACGCCTCGGTGGCCGCATTGTTACTAAAGTGTTCAAAATCAAAATTTCTGTTTTTTAAAAATGTCTTTGTTATGTACACGTCTTCTGCCATTCTTTTGAAATTTTCTCTTTCCAAGGTCTGCTGGAGGAAATTTCTCATAGAAATAAGCTGTACCTTTTGTATGTTCTTATCTAGTTTAATGTTTGTCCCTATTTTTGTGTACGATAAATTGTGAAATAAATATATTCAAGGTTTGTTGCGTTACAAAATCCTTCACCGTATTAGCACAGATTACTAAATAATTACTAGTATTAGTCCCTCTTTTTGCGTTTTTATTTTTAACTCAATTTAATAATTCATAACAAGGGGTACGGTGGGTCTGCAGTGCAAAAAGTGATGGCAGCGCTAGTGGACGGCGCCTTCTCAAAAGATAATTAATAATAACCAAGTCCAAGCCAACCAAAAGTATCCAAAGTATTTCTGTAGGGTTCACCTCCAAATATTCATTTTCCCAAGTTCTTAGTATTTTTTTCTATATTAAGTATAATCTTATTTGCTCCAGGTTGGAACTAAACATGGAGCTCCCTTCCGGTGTGCCGAGCACCTCCATTGGAACAGCTTCCGTGGTGTCCCAGGAACAGGATGAACTGACGCAGCGACTCGCACGGTTACGGCAGGCTGAGTAACCTATGGCCTTGTAAAGATAACTCTATACTATAGCCTTGTAAAGATAACTAGATACCTATAGAAGCTTGCTGGGACTGACTTTTGAAGGCAGTGTCGCACAGTGTTAAGACTCCGTACAGTTGGCCAACGGAGACGTCTGGACAGCGCCAGAGGCACAAAGTAAGTAGGTACAGAGCTGAGGGACCGCTTTGAACAACTGCGCAAAATGGGTCAAACACACACTTACAGGCCGACTTGAAATAATTCAGGCGAATCAGTCGTGAGTGCCGCACACAGGCGTATCTTACATTACATAATTTTGTTTCCTTTACATATACATACTTACAAATAATGATGTTAAGAGTGCGATAGATATAGGTAAGGAACCTAGTTACATACTTACGTATTTTTAATCAAATACAGGGTGTTAATCTAAAAGTGCGTCATATTCACAGATATAATAGTAAATCGTGTTACCTTCAAATGTAGACTATACATAATTTCAGGTTATTTAAAAAACTAAAAAAACCAAGTATGTTTTAGAATGTGAATGGGAATAAACCATTTTCTTTCGCGCTTGATTTCGGACGGAATGGAAATACACCTAAAGCAAACGAGGTCAGGTGCCTATTGGCAAGTGTATCAGCTGCTTGGCGGGCTTAGGACCGACAAAAAATCTAATTTCTTTAGTAGGTATACCTAGTTCTGTACAAAAACAACAACAAAAGCAACAAAAACGCGAGAAATATACGTAGTTATTACGTACTTACTAAGAAACGAGGCATTAGCATGCATTAGTCAGAGGCGATAGTCTCTGAGATTTTTATTCACAGCAAGCATCACTCGTCAACAAAATATCTACTGATATGATAGATAACTTGCGAATGCGCCGTTGCCAAACCATGCTTTGATGAGCCGCTAGGCGGCGCTGCCGAAAGCTTTGTCGGCACCGCGCGCCGCCCGCTATATATTTCGATAATTAGAGTTTCATGTGGTGTCGGTAAAAAAAAAAGATATTTTTTGTTTAAAAATGTTAGGTTGTTATTTTATAGTTTTATTGGATTCAGAATCAGCGGTAGGTATACCTACTATCGAGAATTTGACGCACTTTTAGATTAACACCCTGTATACGTATGCTTTCATGGACAAAAGTACGTACATAACATACCTAACTATGTAGGTACCTATTAAAACCTTGTTTTTTTTGGTATGTATGTACGTACGTACTACTGTACCTCCCTAATTGTCAGCCCTGGCGCTACCACGAGCGGTGTAGGTAGTTAAAATCTGTAATTGTGCCAGAGGCGACCAGTTACTACTAGGTCAGCTATGGCGCAGGTATCAAAGGCGTTGCGTTGGACTACTGTATGAATTTATACTGTGCTACCTTCAAAAGTAGGTCTGCCTACACATAGTGCTACATTGATTGTATAACACTAAAATATTACTACAAAATAAAAGTTGCTGTTACTCGTATTTGCGATGTCGGATCACTTTCACTTTAGGCGCTTTACACACGACGGGGCGGGGCGGGCCGGTCAATTTCGCCGCCAACGATAGCACAAAGGGAATCCTATACTACCAACGCACATGGAGGCGCCGCGGTCTTTTTGTCCTCCATGTGCGTTGGTAGTATAGGATTCCCTTTGTGTTATCGTTGGCGGCGAAATTGACCGGCCCGCTCCGCCCCGTCGTGTGCAAAGTGCCTTAAGGGTCGGCAAGAGCAAGAGGTTGCTGGTTTCGGCGTTCCGTGATAAGGCTATAGCCAACTTTCATGGTTCTAAATAAAATTGGTGCCCATCTAACGATGAAGTATAATATAAACGACAAAAATTGCAGTATAGTATTAGCTACTGTGTTCAGTTTACAAATAACTCAAAATTTCTGTGACGTGATATTGCTATTCGGTCATTTATCTTGAATTTCTCTAGCATATTTTGATGTCCTCATAAATTTTAATTTTTTTGTTAATTACTTTACACTTCCTGTATTTGACAGTTTTATTTAGAAACATAAATGTTTGCTAGATTTTCACGGAACTAAAAACTCGGTTGGGGGGGGGGGGGATTTTCCGACCCTTACCGTATTGTAAATACAGAAAAATATATGGAACCTTCTAGATCTAAATAATCATAATATGAAGTTATTAACTTTTTGTCTCAAATATTTTTTTATTTAATGGTATACCTTATGATTTCCTTAGTTTAATAATGTAAGGCTAAGCGCGCACTACGAAATTTATTCGTAACGATTTTTAAAGTGTGAAATAAATTCTGATTTGAAATCTCAAACTATTTATTTTCGCATCGCGGATTGTATTGTATTCTGTTGTTCACAGACTTGCGATATTTTTCGTAACGAATATATTTGGTATTGCCCACTTAGCCCTAATAAAAAATTGTTTTTGCTGTTGCGTTAGCAAAAATTATGAACAAGATTCCAAAAGCTTCAGCATTTTCCAGTCGTATTGTCCGTAATTATAGTTAAAAGCAGGATTGATTATTATTATTTTTGTAAAGTGTATTATAATTAAATTTATTAAAAAAAAACAAGGTTGAACTTTGTTTTTATTTATTTTATAATACTGAATAACTCACTCTAAAATCTAAATGTTTCTGAATCACAATTGTATCAACAAGATGTTATTTTAAACAAAAGTTAATTAAAACATAACAGTAAACAATTAATTGGAAACAAATGGTAAAAAAACAGAACTATGGTATGAGATTAAATTTCTTCTTAAACCTATAATAGTTAACGAAATGCGAGCTATCTTATATAAAATCATTCTTAAGATATATAGTGGATGTATAAAATTTTTTTTCTGAGAAAGGTCAGTTATTCAATCATCATATCCGCCAACACTTTAAGGAATCAAGTCTCTTTTTGTTAATTCAGAAAATTTGTAGAATTAATTGAAAACTCTGAAAACGTAAAAAACCGACTTGAATCGCAACAACCGAGTACAATTTTATTATTTTTTTTGGTTTTTGTGAATTTCCTAAAAAGTACTTGACCGATTTTGATAAAATTTATATGGGACCAACAGGGCAGAATACAACTATACACCCTAAAGAATAAAAAAATAATAATGAAAATCGGTTCACAATTTGCAAAGATATCGCGTAAAAATCACACAAAAATTATACAATCTAATTGAGAACCTCCTCCTTTTTAAACTCAGTTGATAATACGTTTTTTTATGTTACACTTGTACTCCCTATACACGCATATACAGGTAAACTTTTTCAATAAATCGCAAATAGACACAACACAATAATAAAAACAACTCTAATTGCATCAGTACACAACATAAAAAATGCAAAACATGGCGTTTCTTGAACAAAAACTTTTATTTAAAAAAAAATTGGACATAAGAACCAAAGATGGATTGATTTGTCCCATTAAGGTTGGCAGAAAACTGTTACAAAGTTAAGCATACCAAATGAAAATCTTGGTTTTTTAGGGCCACAAAGTTACGGATTTCAAAATATATACTATTTTATCCCCTGTGTTTATTCCCGTTACCGCACTGGGCCCGCGTGATCGACTACGGCCCGATCGCTCTATTTCAGGGTAGGCTCGAGCCCCTCGGTGGGGACGTATATGAGCTGATACGATGATGACCGCCAACGTAATATGTTTAAAGGGTGGAAGAAGCTGGATTTTTGTGAAAGGATTTTTTTCTTTAAAAAAAACAATTTCAAATATAATAAGGTATGGACTTTTTGAAATAAGACTTTTTGGCATGCTTAATTTATATAAAAATAACACCAAAATTGGCCTATTAGCTCAACTGATGAATATACTCGTATATAAGATAAGCCTGTAGGACTTCCTTCCCACAAAAATATAGGCGCCTCCAATCCTCAAAATCTATCTTTCTTTGCCAAAGGAAATCTTTTGTTCAATCTTGTTTCTTCACAATAAATCTTTGGATATACCCAAGGCAAGTCCATGGAATCCATATAGTCATCTAACAAAGACGTCTAGAGTGCGTTTCACATAAGAATACCCTTCGCCGTTACGTTGGCTCCCCTGTCTGACAAACGTCAACGTCAGCAGTAAAGACGCGTCTACGAATTTTAACAATTTTAAAATACTTTCAATACTGGAATCATGCCTAGAAAAGTCGTGAGAGTTAATGTTGAAGGTAAAAAGCTTTTGTAAACGTGAAAACCGTAACAACGGGACGATTCATTCAAGGAACAAGAAGCGCGATGTATATACAGGATGTCAAATAATTGGTGTAGGACCCGTTAACTGGAGCTTCTACTCATCATACTGAACAACTTTCCCCAAGGAACCTATAAACAATTCTCAAAAAAAATAATTGGACCCTCCATACTAAAATGCACAAAATTGGTCGATCAGCTGATCGATTTGTATGAAGAGTAAAATTTTTTTTTTGCGATTTCAGCAAAGTCGTAGAACAAAAGTTGTTCAGTATGAAGAGTAGTAGCCCCAGTTAAAGGGACCTACACCAATTTTGTTACACCTGTATATGTCGCAGGCATACTAATTCGTCATTATACATACGGACGGGCAAATGTCAGGCAAATTATATAATGGCGAGGGCGGGAACTCTTTGACAGTTAAATCAATCAAACCTGACCGAACCTAACATCCGTACGGCATTTTGACAACTTGCCTGACTCGGCATTGACCCTTTATATTATATAGGTTGACTTTGAATTAGTTCTTGATAACAGAAAACATGAATGTACTCGTGATTACAAACAACTTTCCCAAAGAAACTATATGTAAAATCAGAAAAAAATTGTTGGTCTTCGATACAAAATAAGTTATCAAATCGGCAAAAATGTATTTTTTACCAATTTTTTTTTCATATTTGACATAAGTTTCTTTAGGAAAGTTGTTCGTAATGACGAATACATTCATATACTTTGCTATCAAGAACTAATTAAAAGTCACCCTGTATAAGGTGTAACAAAATTAGCTGAAACTATTTTAACTGGTGCTTCTACCCATGAAACTGAACAACTTTCCCCGTGACCCATAGTCAAATTAAAAAAAATATTTTGGTACTTCCCATACTAAGTTGACTGATCAGCTGATCGAGTTAGAATGGGAGAGCCATTTTTTTTGCGATTTGACTATGGGTTTCACGGGGATAGTTGTTCAGTTTCATGAGTAGAAGAAAACTAGTTAAAACCAGTTAAAATAGTTTCAGCTAATTTTGTTACACCTTATATACGGACGAATTATTAGCTCGGCATCTGCATACAGAATTTTACATTTTGCCTGACGGACGAATTATTACAAATTTCCTGAATCGGCGTACAACATTTTACATTTTGCCTGACCATTTACATACGGACAAATTATACGATATGTCTGACCGTATGTAAAATGCCTAATCATACAATTTATCTGCCACATATTTATCACAGCCGATATGTAGAAGATTTCTTCTTTTGCGAAGCATTCTCCTAGCCGGGGGGCCCAATTAAATATTTTTGCCCAATTTCAACCCGGCTGAATGTGATGTCGCCGCATCACAAAATGCCGCCGTTTTACAATCCGGCGTGCTGTATTGCAAAACGGCGGATTCTACAATATGGCTTCCACATCTACATGCGCCAGAGGCAGAGGTGACTATTTAGTGATATCGGCTTTGACGCAAACATCATAGGTGTTGAATACTGTATGGATTCTTACACTGCCCGAGGTCTGTTTTCTTATAATACTTTTGGCTATAAACATTTCGTATGCAAGCCGAGCCCAGATCGCAACAGAGCCACCGTACCCCTGGTGGTAAAGTGATTACCAGCGGTACGCCAAAAAAAGCTGCAAATGGTGTTAAAAGCATGAAAATCGGAACGATTGATCTTTAGGTCATTTAAATCAGTTTGACCCGTTAGCACCAAAAAAAAGGGGAGCAGTTATGACGTAGGTACCTAATCTTTTATAGAGAAAAAAATGTTCTGAAACTTATCGTGTGTGGTATCAAATGAAAGGGCTTTTTGAGTCAATTTAAAAAATACGTCACGTCATTTACATTCCACTCCCTTGTTTTATATTAAAATAAAAAAAATATTTCAAAACATACCAGTTTGGGCTCCTCCAGATACGATACTTTTTTTTGTAAAATATACCTCAAATGATACGTAACATCCTAATATCTAACTGCAAGAAAGCAGTTTTGAAAATATTTACATTAAGTATTTATTTTTCATTATTTCATTCCTTAAAATGCATTTTTGTATGGTGGGTCCTAATTTTTTTTTGAAAATGGACTATGAGTTCCTCGGGGAAAGTTGTTTAGTGTATTAAGTAGAAGCCGCCTACACCTAAAATTGTTACAAACTTGCAATTTGAGGAATGAAATTATGAAAACCAAAAAACCAAATGTAAATATATTCAAAATTTCTTTTTAGAGTTAGATTATCATTTGCGGTATGTTGTAAAAAAATGATTCAACCTTATCATATCTGGTATCGTAACCCAAACTTGGTACATGTTTTCAAAATGATTTTTATTTTAATTTAAAACAAGTCACATAAATGTAATGATGTGATATACTTTAAGACTCGGCAAGTAACTAGTATCTCATCTGTGACTCGGCTCAGAAAGCCCTTTCATTTGATACCAAACAAGATTGGTTTCAAAACAATTCATTTTCCCATAAAAAAAGGGAAAGGCGCATTAAATTTTTTTTTGTTCTACGTGTCAAATTTATATATATATATATATATATATATATATATATATATATATATATATATATGGCCTAAAGATCCATCGTTCCGATTTCCATGCTTTTAACACCGACTAAAATAATTCATCGAAAATATCTTTGAAAACTGAAAAATAACTATCTGAAACTTATGGCAACAAAATCAACCTGGTCTTTACATGAAAGAATAATACCTACCATCTACATAAAATATTATTATGTTAAGTATATTCGTGCGTTCTCGCCAAACTTAACTGCGGATCATGAAACTGAACAACTTTCTCCAAGAAAAGGAGTCAGTTCGCGAAAAAAAATATTCCTAACCTAACCACTCCGGGAGTGCCGACAGAAGTGAAAAACTTTTTACAGTTTTATAAGTTTTGACCATGCGAGTGTTCCTGGTACAGTGTCGCTTACATTACATTAAAGTGTCGCGAGTTCATTGGTTTTTTCCCATCTCTAAAATAGTTTAAACAGTTTTGACCCTGGGAGTGTTCCTGGTACGGTGTCGCTCACATTACATTACAGTGTCGCGACTCGCGTGTTTATTGGTTTTTTTATCCATCTCAAAAATGTTTTTTTATGTTATGACCCTGCGATTGTTCATGGTACGGTGTCGCTTACATTACATTATAGTGTCGCGAGTTCAATGGTTTTTTCACATCTCAAAATTAGTTTTAACAGTTTTGACCTTGCGAGTGTTCCTGGTACGGTGTCGCTTACATTACAGTGTCGCGAGTTCATTGGTTTTATCCCATCTCAAAAATGGTTTTATAAGTTATGTATGACCCTGCGAGTGTTCCTGGTACGGTGTCGCTTACATAACATTATAGTGTCGCGAGTTCAATGGTTTTTCCCATCTCAAAAATTCCCAACGCACCTAAAGAAGTTTTCACTTTAAAAATTCTCCCACCCATACAAAGTTGATGAACAATATCGATTCGTAGAGAAGCCTAACGTTTATTTCCCGTCTGCCTAAGAAGGAGGGTAATGTTTTACGTGTGTATGTATATATGTCTAATTCTTTGACTAAACTTGCTGCCTAAACGGCTTGTTGTATTTCGATTTTATTGACTATTTATAAGCGTGTGAAAACACTTACATAAAATCAATAATTTTGCATTCTGATGTGTCGTTAGTCGTTAGATTCATCTTGATCCCGAGAGTGACAGGATAGATTTGAGCAGTCGGGTTTTAATTAAAAAGGTTAGGTTATTTACAACTGACCACCATAGGTTTCTTAGAGAAAGTGGTTAAGAATCATAAACAGAAACCACAGTTAAAATAAAGCAAGATTGCATGTACAATACACTGTTTTGACTGTTTGTGACTTAGTTTTATCGTGAATACTATTAAGGAACTATAATCTTTGGTGCGATGTTAGGCATCCCCGTTGTCGGTTGTCTTGAACCCTATCTGATAGAATATCCAGTCCTCGAGGAAGGAGGGCACGAAAGCCTTGCTTTTAGTGAATTTGACGGGAGGCTTCAGTTTGGTCAATTCTTGCTCGTACATCTCTAGTGATGCCTCGGATGTGGCGCCATTGCCCTGGAAATGTATTTAATATTTAAATTCAAAATAATCTTTATTGCACATCAAAGAGAGACAAATAAATGTACATGTCCTGTCGTACATCCACCAGATCTTAACTACCAGGTTTATGATATAGCGTCCCCACTCACCGACGAAGATGGAACAGGGCCAAGATTCCCCAACGCAATGGGGATACGATTACCTAAAACAAGTATCTAGTGTCGTAAATGTACAGTTAATTACCAAACATAAGTATCTAGTGTCGTAAATGTAAAGTCGATAACCTAAAACTAGTATCTAGTGTCGTGTAAAGTCGATTACCTAAAACTAGTATCTAACATCGTAAATGTACATTTGATTACCTAAAATAAGTATCTAGTGTCGTAAATGTACAGTCGATTACCTAAAACAAGTATCTAGTGTCGTAAATGTTAGTCGATTACCTAAAACAAGTATCTAGTGTCAAAATGTAAAGTCGATTACCTAAAACAAGTATCTAGTTTCGTAAATGTAAAGTCGATTACCTAAAAGTAGTATCTAGTGTCGTAAATGTAAAGTCGATTACATAAATCATTTTCAGACATTCTCCACAAGTTTTCAAGTTTATCATGGCAGACAAAAGTGGACTTTTGCCTCAGTAGCAGTTATGTCTTTCGTATCATGGGTTTGTTTGAAAGTGAGAGACAAAAGTATCTTAGAAATAGTTGCTCGTGCGTGCCTATAGCCAGCCCTTAATCAACACAGATATACAAACTTCTCAAACAGTGTATCGGATAGGGTTATCGATATATTAAGGGCATGTAATACAACACATTTCATACATGAAAAACCCCCATTAGGAGTCGCATTCTTCTCCTGTCTAAATAGCAGCCATTTTTATTTTCATTTTTTTTTGTTGCCTCTGGTGAAAAATATGTGTTCTCTTGAATTAGCAGCAGTACAGACTTCAAAATGGTCTCATTTGAAAAGCAATCTAATTTATCTGGTGATTTGTGTATGCCCGACTACGAATAGACGTAAAGGTTTCGCGAGAAAGTATGAACAGCGTGGCTGTACAATTTATTATATTTGGTATAGCGTCGTACGCCTGAACGGAAAATCATAGCTGAAACGAAAATGTACATAGCTTCAGCCATGCTTTAGCCGGAGACAGCCAAAATTTGGGTACAAACTTCATTATAGATACTCACATGCGTCATAAACTTGCCGCCAGGCTTGAGAATCTTAAAGGCGGACTGCAGGATGGTAATCATGAACTCCCACAGCTCGCTGCACGGCGACTCGGATATCGGTATGTCAGTCAGATCGCCGAATATATAGTCCACCTTCTTGCCGTCCTTTATAAACTTGTTGACAGTCAGCATGCAGTCTTCTACGATTATCTGGAATTTTTGAACGAGGAATAAGTTAAATCTATCCAAGGAAGTACATAACAGATTTTCGTATATGATTAAACCTACGACCTACACTCCAAAGCAAAGAAAACGGTCGGTAACAAAAACCTCAAAAACTTCCAAAATATTGTTACTAGCTTTATTATATAAAGACTGTAATAAAGTCAATTTTATAGAGCTTAAATAAAAATAAGTCATAAAAGTCTAAGGTTATAATGTTTATTTTGAACTAGCTGTGCCCGCGACTTCGTCCGCGTGGAGGTTTTGGATTTTTCCACGAGAACTCTTGAATTTTCCGGGATAAAAAGTATCCTATATGTTAACCCGGGCTATAAGGAACCACCATACAAAATTTCATCAAAATCGGCCTGGTAGTTTTTGTGTGATGCGCAAACATACAGACAGGCAAAAATTCTAAAAGTTGTTGTGATCGCCTCTATATCGTTAGTAATGTCCACCACTAAAGTATATATATTAGTACTAACATACAGTATGGACACTCCCTGCCGCTCTCTAGATTGGAACCTCACCCCCTCGTCGCATCGCCCAGATTGATACATATTTTTTACAGTCAGGATTCCGCCGCCATTTTGTTCGTTCCGTCATTCCTTTTTTGAAATGTAATTTCTGGGCCATTGTATGAAGTGTCCAGGGTGTGCCACCACAGTTATTTTTTTCCAAAAAATATTTCATGTACAGACGGCCTCCTTAGTTTGAAATTATATTTATAGATAAAAGTAAGTTAAGTATAACTTTCGAAAAACCTAAAAACTTTTAGGTACAAGCTTTTAAAATTTCAGCTCAATCGGAAACCGGGAAGTGGGTCAAATTTAACTTGCAAGATTTCATTACAGACACCGGGACAGGTGAAACTAAAAACCTAACCACTCCGGGAGTGCCGACAGAAGTGAAAACTTTTTAGAGTTTTATAAGTTTTGACCCGCCGAGTGTTCCTAGCGAACGACTAGGTCGACAAAGTTTTGACCCGGCGAGTGTTCCTGGTAAAGTGTCGGTAACGGTAACAGTGTAGCGTGTTAAATGGTTTTTCCCATCTCAAAAACTGCCCAATGCGCCTAAAGAAGTTTTTACTTCTATAAAAGCTTGTAAAAAATGTAAATTTTTCACTAGATTTCGAAAAATATGCTACAGTGTCAAATGTCCAATTTTCACACATTTCAGTATTTTTTATTACCATCACGCCCACGAGCTATTAAAACAGCTGCCCGTTACACGGTTTGGCATGCTTTCCACCAGATTTCTGAGCCGATGCTGAGGTTCCTTTATCAGTGCTTCTTTCAGTTCACAAAGCGTGATTGGAGGGGAAATTCGCTGGCGTACACGTAGTCCTTTTCAAGACTGAGTAAGGTTAAAAAGTCATTTGTGGGGCAGTGTATAAGATCCTACAATAAATTTCCAGAAAATGTAACTAGTTTGTCAAGACTCATGTCAAAAAATGCTTGTGCTCTAGAGGGTACAAATATATATATGTTGATTATATTACAAATACCATTACCTGAGACTGTAATCTGAATCATTACATTATGCAATAGACAAAAAGTTTTGTTTCGACTATTTAAAAGTGTGTGTCACCTATTTAAAATAAATTATTTTGATTTGATTTGATTTGTCCCAGTTCATCCCTGGAATGCTCGATGGGGTTCAAGTCTGGGCTGCGTGCTGGCCACTCCATGCGTGTGATAGCGACATCATCAAGGTAGTCAAACACTATCCGAGCTGTACGGGGACGAGCGGTATCTTGCTTAAAGATGTCGTTCTCGCCCATGTTTACAAAAATGGGCCAACATAGGTACTCATTGAGGATTTCATTCAAGTATCTCTGCAGTTAAAGTTCCATTTTCGATCACCACTAGCTCGGTGCGGCTTTCGGCAGAAATTCCAGCCCACACTGTATGGAGTCCCCGCCGTAAGACACTTTCTCTTCAGTGCAAGCTTGGTCATAGCGTCATCCTTTCTTTTGTAGACGCTTTGCCTGCAATCGTGCTTGTATACTTACTAAATTCTGGAGACTATTGGTCAAACGTCAACTTTTGGGCCAAATTAGCGTCAAATTAAAGAATTATACGCTGATTGGACCTCCCGCCTGTAGCCCACACTTTTAGTACACCACATTCTTGGAGCAGGTTGCATATTTAATTTTCTCAATATTGAATGAGTGGAATCGCCTTTGTGATAATATACATATTTAGTTTTCTCTGGATTAGCTCTCGCTGGGAATCGCGCATCAAAAAAGCAGCAGGCTGTGTCAGAGATATACTCGTACTATATTTAGAATATCAAGGCCACTTTCACGAGGTTGTTATTGATAACAATAGACATAGGACTACAATAGAAGAGTCTTTTAAGGTGTTTTTTTTCTTCTCAAGTTAGCCGGTTGCTTTTGTTCAAGTGCTAAAGTAGTACTTAAAATAATTAGAATACATAAATATTTACATTACACACAGAAACAGGCAAGGAGTGGAATTCCATGCCCGGCGTCTGTGTTCCCAGATTCATATAATTTAGAAATCTTTAGGGCAATAATAATTAAGCATCATTTGATCTTGCGTGTTACATACTGGGCTGCATCAGCACTTACCATCAGACGAAGTGTGCAGCCAAACGCACTCACATTTTTAATAAAAAATAATTGTCAAGTTTTAAGTAGAATGTGGCCTTATTTACTTAAGTGGATACTTCTTATGCCGATTCTTTACACTGCTGCACGTGTAGCAGCGCCAGCATTGCATCAACAACTAGCTCAAAAGGGCTTGAACCTAGAGGCGTAAAATTATGACATAGGAATAAACCAGTGACGGCCGGCTTGTTATGTTATGAGTTAAGAGCTCATTACAACAATTTTATTCCGGTCGAATCTGAATAAAATAATGTAATAATAAAAGCAATAAATAAACGATTAAAAAACGCAATAATCTATGATCACAAATCAAAATGCACTATGAACAGGCCACCCATACAAAATGCGAAGAAGAAGTATCAAATACAATACAATATTTTATTGCTAAAGGCGGATTTACACGTCAAATTTTATACCGATAATAAAATAAGGCAATAAACAAATTTCATTTTAGTAACAGGTGTTAAAATATCCACTTCAAAAGAACCCAAAAGCATAGTTACTTCGTAGTGTTTCCCCTTGCGCTGCTCAAGCACGTCTCCGCAAATTGACTTGAGATGCTTGCTGCACGCGCTCATCACCATCTCATCAATCTCCAGCATCCACACAAACTTGGGCTTTTCCTTTAGCAGCTCGTATAGTAAAGCACCGTCGCCACCACCTTGAATGTTAGTGCGTTCGTAAGCCCCAAGTCCCGAAAGTGGTGTTATTAGACAATTTTTTGTACATAATGATCATTATGTATTTAAGAACTATTGTATAGTATAGTGTTATTGTATTTTTTTGTACATAGTGATCATTATGTTTTTAAGAACTATTGTATAGTACATATCGGTGAATATCTGCCTACCCTTGTTGCGCCAATCGTTCCATCGCGGATATTTAAGTACATTTTGGACGACTTTGGAGCAAACACCTAACCTAATAATTTTATTAAAAATTTTAAACCAGTCTGCTAACATTACCCCTTTTATTCGGGCAGTCGGGTCAAGATGTATCCTATGTCACTTTACGGGATCAAGAAGAATCTAACTGTCGTGTCTTAAGTGTCCCTGGCTTTTCAAAATCCATCAAGGCGTTTAAGCTATAGGCTCTAGCCTCTAGCCACGTGGTGGATAACCGTTATCAGAGACATGGAACTGGCACAGCTGGAAAAATCAGGACAGAGGGACCTGGCGCCTAAGAACGAGGAAGGACCGACACCAAATAATGGGAAAAGGCACAGAAGAAAATGAACTTGGTAATATAAAGGTGACTTTTTGTTCATCAAAAAGCGAATAGTAGGTGCTACAAACTGTACCACTTATACTTTTTTTTTATCCTCAATTAGTAAGCCCTTGGCATCATATCACCTGATGGTAAGAGACAATGATGTCGAATATGGAAGCGGGCTTACCAATATTGCCCAACGCAATGGGTCATCTATAAAAATATAATTAAGGCATCCACTACTATGTTTTCACCTGAAGCGAACGCAGCCTTTGAATCAGTAGTGCGTTTTGGCATATATTTCATAATTTCTTTACAGTAAGAAGATAATAATATTGTGTGAGTTTTCCTACTATGCCTATCAAATGACTTACACCTCTTACAGTCTTTTGATAAAAAGCACATTGTCAGTTGGCGCTGATCTCTTTGTTCCTTTTCTTCTCACTTCGTCAACACTTTTCGAAAAATAAAGATTTTTACTTGAACTTCATCTACACTTTTCAAAATTGATATTTTTTGCGGAATAAGAAGGCAATTTCATTCAACTGTTTGGTTGAGAGTCTAGCTTGGTTTAACGGTGAAGGAAAACATAGTGTGGAAATCTGCACATCTGATTCCAGATGTGTATGCAGGTCGCGTTGCACACGTCCGTAGGTTCAAACCTAAATTCCCTACACGTGACCGCGGGTGATGCTAAGTGCAACACCAGGCAACCGGTTAATTGTACCACACGATAAGAAGAAGAAGATAGCCTAGGCAGTATCAAACCCTGCACGATGCATGCAACATGCTATTTCGTATTGTGATGCAGCCTATGAATGAATTAAACGAAAAATAACTAAAACTTACCTAATATCACAATTTCCTTTCCTTCATAATTCTCCTTTCCTCTTTGCATTAAAGTTTCAGTGTAAATTAGGTCGGCCTCAGATATATCTGAAAATTAAAGAATATTTTAATACTCATAAGCAGCCGCCCAAGTCCAATATTTTTTCCAGAATTCGTTAACTCAGCCAGCCCTAGTAGCACATCATCAACATATGAGCTCATATACGTCCCCACCGAGGGGCACATATTCTAACTGTAATATGTCACTCCGGGGATCAAGACGAATCTAAAGACTCCTCGCACTCGTAAGCCCGTCAAGCCGTTTAGGCTACAGTCTCAACCAAAGAAACAGACATACATACAAGGCAATTGGCGCTGTGCGACCTGAATTTGCACTTTATTATGTCGTAGCAAGAGTCGCCATTTATTTAAATGATTTTGCGGAGTGTTTTTTTTAATTAGTTTAAAGTCTTTATTTTTTGGTCTAGGTATGCCTCGCTACGAAGCTACCTCGACGCGAGCGCACGAGTGGCGTACGGCGCGAGACACGCAGTTGCCTCAGAGGCTGCCTCTAATGCGTACCCATCTATGGGGGGAAAACTTTGTTCAGCAGTCTTTTGGTTGATACGATGATGATGAGAAAAAAAGTCCAGTCACACAACATTGCAGCCTGCACACATCTAATAATACTTGCAAATGTCACGCAACCGCAACCCACTATTTAAAAACACAACCTTCCTACTGGCGCAATCGGACAAGAAGGGCATCATTGTCTCATTAATTAAATTAAATACTTTATTTTTAGGGTTCCGTACCCAAAGGGTAAAAACGGTACTCCATTACTAAGACTTCGCTGTCCGTCCGTCTGTCAGCAGGCTGTATTTCATGAACCGCGATAGCTAGACAGTTCAAATTTTCACAGATTCTGTTGCCGCTATAACAAAAAAAAATCTAAAAATTAGAAAAAGTAAAAAAAAATGAGAGGGATCTCCATACAAACAAAGTTTTTTTTGAAACGTGAAGAAACTAGCGCCATCTAGTATGATGATACGGAACCCTATGTGTGCGGTTCTGACTTGCACTTGGCCGGTTTTTTAAATCTATAAATGGCTTGAATTCTACATAATATGATGATTTGATGCACTTTACGTTACCTACTAGTAATTGTAGGGCGCCTAAGCCGCCCGTTGAAAAAAAAAGAAACCTGTGTCGACATAAGCAGAATCACCGATTAGGATAAATATAAATTGACAAGATGCTGTATACTTGTTTATATCATCATCATATCAGCCGAAAGACTTCCACTGCTGGACAAAGACCTCGCCCAACGATTTCCACGACGACCGGTCCTGCGCTGCCCGCATCCAGCGACCTCCCTCTCAGAATTGCTAAACTTAAGTGGCTGTGGGCAGGGCACATACCTAGCACGTAGAACAGATGGCCAATGGTCTCAAGTGGCGACCGAGCACCGGACGACGTAGCATGGGCTGGCCTCCCACATGGTGGATCGACAAGTTGTTTATATAATAAAAAAAAGACTTACTCTGAAGGTCGTCTAGCACCAGCATATTGCCTAGCGATTTCGAGTGCACAATCTGCACTCTTTGGAAGGAACTCTGCTCATCGAATAGGACGCCATCTATGTCGTACTCTAACAGTCTTTCGTCTGCAAACGTAATTTGTGTTAAAAGCAAAAAATTGATCAGCGCACAGCGTCAGCGGCTACAACAAGCAATGCGACGCGGAACCAGATTAAAATGCTTTCTGGAACCGACTTGAATTCCTAGAAAAAGCTTTATGTCAGTGAAACCAAATAGGAGGTACGGCGTATTCAAAGCTGTTCGCACAGATAAAATCCGAGTCGGTGCGAAGCAGTGCGGGCAAGTACAACACTGTCACATTATATCTGCACTTCACTGGAATGCAATAGCCCCCCTCCCGCTTCGCTCTAAACCTCCCCGCGCTCACCCCATTACGATTGACGTCATCACGCCAGGTGCACGGAAAATATGGCTGGGTTGTACAGCTGATTTCAAGTAGTTAAGGTGGGGACCCCCATGACCCCTGTCACCTACAGTTTTAGTTCAGAGTCGAACGTATCTAGTCACCACACGACTACAGATAACTAAACAATTCTACTAATTGAATTTTTAGAAGCTCCAGGTGGCATGGGCGGGACCTACTTAGCTTAGGTACTCAGACAGATATTGACAAGTGAAAATGCGGGGAGATTGGTCAACCTGCTTCCTCTGCCGACATGTGGGCCCGTGATACAGCAGAAATTGTCTAGCTAGTTGCTAGGTTATTTTGCGAGACTGGTCATGGAGTGGGAAAATTGGCGAGCAGAGCACAGACAGGAAGGGGTCAATATTATAATAGAATCTCCAATCAGCCAGTGAAATTACGAGTATATCGCTTTGATTACACAGGATGATTTTTTTCAAAATGTGCAAGTGTGGACACTTCTGAAGAGACTGAGCAACTTTCCACAAGGAATTCATGGAGTATTTGAAAACATTTTTATTTCAAATACTTAGAAAACAATAATTTTTTTTGACTCCATAGTTCCATACAAAGTTGGTGGATCGGCCGTGGGAAGGCGTCAGGTAGGCCGTACGTAAATAATTATTTTAATATGCGCTTTTAGTTTTTACAGGATTCAGTTTCATGAGTACAGACAGTCCACTTAAAAAAACACCTGTTTAGTACGCCGCTGTTTCTTTACAATAGGGTAACCGTACCACAAAACTAAATGCGTGAACACATGTGTAACTCTGCATTTCATTCATTATTGTAAAATATTATACGAAAACAATTATTTAAAACCACTTTTTTACAACTCATATATTTATCAGTATACATGACTTGACGATCAACCAACTATGTATTTGTATACTTCTTCGTCGTTAGTACTTTAAGCTATTTAACCTATTTAGAGTTTTGTTTTTACAGTAAAATGTAAATATCTGCCAACTCAGTAAGTACTAAAAACAATAATTATTGAAAATAAACAAAATTAAGGAAAAAACAGATGACAGAAATTAACATAACCTCCGAGAAAGTATAAACAATAATTAACACGGTATTATGGATTTTACACTGTATTAGCATTTTTGAAATATTTAATAAATTACAATCTTTCCCAGAGACTTAATGTGAAATTACTAATAAAAAAATTGGCATAAATTATAACAACATGCAAAAACATTGGATAGAATTTTTCTTACCTGATGTAGGGAAATACTTGCTGAATAGGCATCTGTTTAATGGAGGGTAAGCTTGAGTCTGTACGGAACTCGTGTATTTTTTCAGCAGACTTGCCAATTCTCTCGCAGACTATTGAAAAAATAATCGACAAAAAAGGAAAAATAAATAAGTCTTACCTAAGACACAACTTCACCAAAGTTCCCCAAACAAACATCATCTAATCAAAGGTTTACATTGATAACACATATATCCCATGAAGATAAAGGAACGATTTGAAAATGACGGCTAGTAGTTATGGTAGAGTCAGCTAAACAGGTTAGTAAAAGTATAAAGGATATTCTTTTTACAGCATAATTGATTTATTCCGCGATACAACTTTGTCATTTGGTTGCTTACGAAAAGTTATATTTTCTACGAAATATCAAAAAGATCCAACAGAATTTAACCAAGATACAATAAAACCCGTCTAGATAGCGTGTGGTTATCTAGACGGATTGTTTTCTTGATCTCAATACACAGCTGTGTGAGTGAGTATAGAGACAGTAAACGTTGTGAATGAGAACATGAGACTGGCCTAACTTATAGATCGTTTCTTTATCTGCACGGGTTACAATGCTTTAATATTCGATCAAACTGTTGGTGAATTGGCCTTAATTATACTTTTCTCAAACATGCTTCAAAAATTTGAGCATTATTTTGACAACCTTCTTCGAGATAAATCGAAATTGATGTACTGGCCAAATACATGCGAGAGGCGGCCTGCAAAACTTGTATGAAACTCCATATCTGTCGTGTTTAGCAGCCAAATAAATTACTATGTAAACTCATATCTGTCGTGTGATTTAAAAATGGAACTATATTTTACTGCGAAACATGGCAACCAAGGAGGTAACTTATCAAAGGTTTTATTAAAATTTCGAACTGACTTGCAAATAGAACGCTGTTTATGGAAAAAAAAACAAATGAACAATTTGGCCCAAGAAAACATATTGTTGTTCGTTGTTTGTCACTGATTTTGAAAAGTAATTATTGAAGTTTCAATTTCTGCGCATTATTTGAGAAAAGTACTATACAAGCCTTGGCCACAACTAGGCATTGATGGACTTACGTACGTGTTACACGTTCGTCCATTAATGCCTCTTTTGCTGGCCACTGCAGTAATGTACTATTACATGTGATCGAAGATTATAACATGCGTCCTTTTGGGATCGTTGCATCGTTCAGATTGGAAAAATGTGAGGTTGAGCGTCTTCTCTCATACTGGAAGATTCGTTATTAATGGTGCTTTAGAAACCAGATCATTATAAATAACAACTGTCATATCACCCTGATATGGCTTGTGCACCGATAGTGTAAAGCGGAAACCGTTTTGTCGCGCACGCCATAGTTACCAATAATCTAATTTAATAATCAAAACATTACCCCTTTTTTGCCAGAACTTAGTAAACAAAGGAACTTGCTTCGATACTCTATTGAGATACGCTACGTCTTCCGGTGCGCGGTCGCCACTCGCAAATTTACTGCCCCAACGGCCATATAATCTACAAGCTACGTGCCCCGCCCACTGCCAAACTTTAGAGATTCTGTGAGCTGTTGGTTATCTTGGTTCTCTTACGGATTTTCTTATTTCTGATTTGATATCGTAGGGAAACTCCGAGCAAAGCTCTCTCTATCGCCTTTTGGGTGACCTTGAGCCTTTTTATGAGGCGCATTAATCCACCCACACTATCCTCATACCCAGAGGCAGATTAAATGTCGAAAGCGCCCTAGGGAAGCACCCATCGGCACCGCTCTAGTGGCCATATATTACAAATTTTAACTAGTATACACATACACGGTGTAACTTGTTAGATGACGTTTGTACATTCATGGTATTACAAATAATTAATCAAAATCATGATTAAAATTAAATTAAAGTTATTAACCGATTTTTTCTGTACCATATCAACTAATACTGACGTGTCTGCTCTATGATGCACGCATGGACCACTCCACCATACCTCACTCGCCCCACTCGCGATCGGCACAACGGACAAAACAAACTATCTATAGGACGCGAGGGAACATTTTACTAAATAAAAAGTACTTATATAAAAAATAAAAAGTAATAATTACCAACCCGCACTGGGCCCGCGTGGTCGACTAAGGTCCTAATTAAGGGTAGGCTCGAGCCTCTCGGTGGGGACGTATACGAGCTGATATGATGAAAACGTATGTTGATTCGCGTCGCGCCTCCTTGTAACCTCGCGCCCCTAGGCACGTGCCTTGTTTGCTTTAGAAATAATCCACCTCCGCTCATACTTTGCATGAACCACTAGATATAAATCCTTATTTACCCTGATGTTCTTAAATGCACGCGTGTTTGTCCTATATACAAGGGTAAAGGAGAAAAGACAAGTATTGACAGTCACAGGCCAATTACAATAGTCCCAACAGTGTCCAAATTAGCAGAGTCTATAATATCATCACACATTATGAATCACTTAGAAAACCCAAACCTAATCAGTGATACGCAATATGCATATAGTAAAAACAGGTTCACATCCATATTGCAAAATCATGGTAACCTAGAACTGATGCTGCAGCATCTCCTGGAATCTGCAGGATACCCAACTCCTCGCCAAGTTACAGCAGAGGTTATCGTGCTTCGGTTCGTTGGAATAGTCTCAATGAATAGGATTTAGATAGAACATTAACATGGTAACTTTGACTTGATGCTGCAGCATTTTCTGGAATTTGCAGGATACCCAATTCCTCACTAACTTACAGCAGGTGAATCGTGTTTGGGCTCATTAAAACAGTCTCAATAAATAGGTTTAGATAGAAGATGGTAACCTTGTCCTAATGCTGCAGCTTCTCCTAGTATCTGCAGGATACCCAACTTACAGCAAAGGTATCGTGTTTGGGATACGTAAAGTTTAAAAAGCATAAAATAAAACTTAAATTAAAAAACCCCCCGACAAAAAACCGCAAAAAAGTAGAAAATAATATGTTTTGGCCCTTTAAGTTTAATATAAGTAGTTATATTTTGATCTAAGAGTCGTCGCGTAGGGGGACCGCTAAGTTGTGAAATAACTATTTATATTATTTTCTATTTTTTAGGGGTTTCTTTGTCGGGCGTTTTTTAAATTTTATTACTGTGAGTAGTTTTCTACTTTATTGTCTTTTTTTTAAAATTTAATTAGCTTATTTTCTGTATTGGTTTCTTTGACGATCACATCACTATTGACATTTTATATTATGACCCGACATGTATAATTATGAATTTGTGACATGAAATAAATAAAACTAAACAATTTGAACAGCTTAAGGGTTAACTGGAGGGACGAAATCCCATACAAACGTACTTTCGTTTTAATTTCGAAACCATAAAACTCATCGTATTCAAATTTTTTACAAGCATTAAGATGATAAATATCTAGATCTGTAATTAGTTTTGGTTCGAAAATAATAAACAAAAAAAAAGTTATAGCAACTTAAAAAATTTGCCCTTTTTATCGACGAAATCGAGTAATATAAGTAACTTTTTTTTTGTTTATTATTTTCGAACCAAAACTAATTACAGATCTAGATATTTATCATCTTAATGCTTGTAAAAAATTTGAATACGATGAGTTTTATGGTTTCGAAATTAAAACGAAAGTACGTTTGTATGGGATTTCGTCCCTCCAGTTAACCCTTAAGTACACTTTTCAAGCCTAAGCAAATCAGTCCTTGTGACTTGCATTAGTTGCATAGGCTTGGAAAGTAATCATCATCATATCAGCTCATATACGTCCCCATCAAGGAGCTCGAGCCTTACTCTGAATTGGGGTGATCGGGCCTTAGTCGACCATGTGGGCCTAGTGCGAGTTGGTCGATTTCACACACAACCTTCGAGTTTCTTCGCCGGCGTGTGCAGGTTTCCTTACGATATTTTCCTTCACCGTAAGAGCGTCAGATAAACGTACATATGAAATCGAAAATACATTGGTACGTGGCAGGAATAAGACCACGACCTCCCGGACAGGATGTAGCAGCACTAGCCGTTACGCCGCCGACGCTTGGAATGTATTTAAGAATAATAAAGTGTGCAACTTTACAGGTAGCGATTCTTTAAGAGCAGTCACGTGATTAGTTACACAGGATGTCCCAAAAGTAGTGTAACAAGTGCAGCGGGGAGATAGAGGAGGCTAAATGAAATGAAAATAATAATGGCTAATCAAGGTCATGCAAGCTCTTTGGTTTAAGAAACAATTTTCTTTTGAATAGGTATTGTAATTTTCTATGGAAACTATTTTTCTTTTAAGTTATTGTAGACGAAAATGCTACAATAACTGTTGAAAATAATAGAAAATGTTTCTTAGGTAAGGGTGTAAAAATAAAAACTGGTTACTGCAAAATATAACACAGTAACTAACCCAAAGTTTTTACTCGAGTCATATTTCTTTCAGACTGAGTAATCTTTATAGTCAAACATTAATCTTTATAGTCAAACATTGTTGTTTTTGCTGGTGCTAAGGGCTTGATGAATAGATTTCAAGAAAATATTTGGTAGTAAATTAAATGGGACTCATATTGTTATTAGTTATTGTATTTTTTTCTGTAACTACTTTGTATTTGTTAATTTTAATACATATCTTCATATCAGCTCATATACGTCCCCATCAAGGGGCTCGAGCCTACCCTGAATTAGGGCGATCGGGCCTTAGTCGACCACGCGGGCTCAGTGCGGGTTGGTCGACTTCAAACACCACTTGCGAGTTAGTCCGCAGGCGTGTGCAGGTTTCCTCACGATGTTTTCCTTCACCGTAAGAGCGTCGGATAAACGTACATACGAAATCTAAATTCGAAATCACATTAATACATGGCAGTATTCGAACCACAACCTCCCGTACAGGAGGCGGCGGCCCTAGACGTTACGCCACCGACGCTCTAAATACAATTCAAAAAACAATACATATCGAAAGCCAATATTAACTGAGGACTTTTTCTAGTATTTTGCACACACTTCCTTTGCAGTATTTATTTATACAAAAACATGTTACCTATGTGTTTGTTTATTTGTTACCTTTTCACGCTTCAACACCTTAACCAATCTTAAGGAAATTTGCCATGCAGGTAGCCTGTGTAACGGGGAAGGACATAGGCTACTTTTTATCCCGTGAAAATAGCATAGCCTTGAGGGAACTGAAAAAAAAACCTCTTTTTTGGCTAATTTCTTTAAAATCGCAACTGAACGATGGAATTTTGTGATTTTTTGCACAGATGGTTAAGGAGTGTCATAGCACAGTATATATATTAGTACTAACGTAGTCATAGATTGCTAATCACAATAGCCCGATATGGGATAGGGATCAGGAGAAAACTCATATCCAAGGCGGCTCGCGCACCACTCACAAAGGCAGTAATAAAAACGATATTCACGCGGGCGAAGCCGCGGGAAAAGGCTAGTAATGTAATATATCTGTAAAATTAAAGTACTTTTTAACCTTTTTATTAGACTCCTCTGCTAATAGTACAGTACTTTTGGGTTACTCTGTATTTATTTTTGGAAGTGAGCAGTGTCAGCAGATTAAAAAACAAATAAAAAAAACTAATGAATAAGTGTTCAATATTATGAATAGTAATAATAATAAAAAAGATTTGGAGTTATAAAGTGAAAAAATATTTTAAATAGTGTACCAAAAATGCAATAAAATTTTGAAAAAAATAAACCAAAACCAAATGGTAATTAAAAGATACTTGATATTTTGTTTTTCTGACCTGAACTAGTAAGATACACATCAAACTTATAGCCACGTTTGATTGTAGGCAATAATTTGACCCTTTCACACTCCAAAGAGTCTCTTACTGAACTTTCCAGTAGTTTAGAACACTAGAAAATAAATATTACGCTCAACCTTCACCTTAACTTAAAGATTTAACAGTGTTATTTAAAACAGACATAGACTAATCTACTGCTCAAGGGAGACATCTTATAACGTATGTGCGTGGTGCTGGAGAGAATGATACACACAGCAACATCACCTTTGCACACATGAATAAACACAAGTGTAGTGATAACCTCTTTCTGGCACAGATTTTTATGCATGGAAATTTTGGTTAATATTAGAACTAATATGCCTAAAATAAAATTTATCTTTTTTGCCCGCTTCCATCTTCGGCATCATCGTCACTTACCACCAGGTGAGATGTTGTCAAGGGTTTACCAATTGTGAATAAAAATAAATAAACATTTTTTTTATTTAATCTGATTTGGCGCATTTTAAAATTATGTAAATGCAAAAATAAAATCAGTGGTTAAAAAGATAACCACCACGAAGAAAAGACATACATGCAGATACTCATCAAACTGCTAAACTCTAGCAGCTAGAGTTTAAAATAAATAATATATAACATAATTTATAATAACAATATGACTAACGTTTTTTGGACTTCCCTTGCACAGGGCACATACAGGTGATATGATGTCCAATTCAAGCGGTAGACCAGTTAAATAATCAGTATGTCTCATTTTTACAGTCCATGCATTTTTCAAGTATTTTTTTCTATAATGTATGGTGGAATGTGGATTGTAAATATGGGATATAAGCAGAAAAATTAGTAGATCCATAAGTCTATAGAGATTATTTATAGCTAGTCTAATAAGCAGTGATCAAAGTATGAAATTTTTGTGAGCAAAACTAATAATATTTTTTTTTTAAAGTCAATCCATACTATGACAGCATGTTACAAGTATCAAAAATAACTCTTGACTTATTTCGATCACTGTTATTAAGCTAGCTGGAATTGTCTTAGCATTGTCAACCAAGAAATGTGGTCTAGTAGTTTTATTAAGGGCCGGTTTTTCAATGCTCAGTTAAAAGGTCGAATAACTACTTCACGAAAAGAGTAATCTAGCTTTTTATCTGTCAGGTAATTGTTCGCCTATTTTTCAATTGTCATTTATTAAATGAATAACTATCTGACCAGATATTTCAATTCTGGCAACTCAAATTTCAGAGATGTGAAACAGATATATTGCATACTTATGCGTTAGAACAGGATAGAATGTTGCATTCAATTCCCGTCAATTTCAATTTTTTTTCGTTGTTTTCCTTCTTTAGACTGTGATTCAACTGGGATTTTTTGGTTATAAATAAAATAAATAAATCTTTATTGCAGCCAAATACAGCCATAGTACCAAATAGGACAAAACAAATCTAAATTAAAATAAAATAATATTAGGTATAATCTGACCTAAAAGTCACGTCACTTCTTATTCTCATTTAAATGCACAGATAGCCAATATCTGTGCAACGGGCTATTAATGCCGTCACTCACAGCCTGGAGTATGCTGTTATCAGAGCAGTGCAGTCTCTCCCAAAAAGAGGCCACACGCGCCCTCATAACAGCAAAGAAGTCGGGCACTCTCGCCCCGGTGAACATGCCCGATGCGCTGCAATATCGAGGTAAACACATGAGAGTGCGAAATGCATCATTATATTGCACTCTCATGGTGCTGTAAGATTTGCGCTTAAAATCGACCCAGAGTTGGCAGGTGTAGAAACATTGACAGTACGCATTAAACAATGTCAGCTTGACTCCGTCGCTACACCCACCAAATCTGCGTGCGAGCATATTTGACCGGACCGAGAGCGCCCGTCTCTCTCGCTCCATATCCTGATCGTCTTTCAGGTCCGATGTGAGTACGTGCCCTAAGTATCGGAACATTTGCACAACCCGAACCGCCACACCATTTAATTTAATTTCAGGTACGTTCTCCGGACCCCTCCCGGACTTAAAAATCATTAATTCCGTTTTCAGTACGTTGTATTTCAGTCCATGAGCATTAGCATAATGCTCACAGACTGACAGCAGCTTTCTTAGGCCTTTGATTGAGGGGCTAAGGAGCACCATGTCATCAGCGTAGCTGAGGTTGTTCACACAGACCCCACCTACGTGGCAACCGACCTTCGTGCTCCTCAGATCCTCAATCAGTCCGTTGATGTATATGTTGAAGAGGTCCGGAGATGTGAGTCCACCCTGACGTACGCCGCATTCTAGCCTGTAACTGCTAGACGTCGCGTCGCCCCACTTCACGTTATTTATTTGGTTTCCGTACCAATACCCCAACAGATCTACCACTGTTCTCGAAACTCCTGAGCCACGCAGTTTTTCCCATAGAATTCCATAATTCACAAGATCAAACGCACGACTCAGGTCAAGAAAGCACGCGTAGACCGTGGTGTTACGCGATTTGTAATAATTTACAGCATATTTTAAACTGACAATGGCGGAGTCCGTTGAGACACCGGGACGAAAACCAAACTGCGCATCATCAATCCTGATCTTTTTCAGCAGTTCGGGCTGCAACAAACGCTCAAAAATTTTACTAACAACGGTTCCGAGTGAAATTGGACGGTAATTTGAAGGATCACTAAGATCACCTGTTTTATTTTTCACAATCGGAGTAACTACAGTTCTCATGAGATTTTCTGGTAAAAAAGAGTACTTTAGACATAAATTAAATAGGCTAGCCAATTTTGAGTAAAGTAAACCACCCGTTATGTGTTACTTATTTTGTTTCAACTTTTATGGAATACTAAACCTAAACTTACTTACCCTCGATTAGTACGTCGTCTTCGAATATGAGTTTCATCATCATCTTATCAGCCACAAATCGTCCACTGCTGGACAAAGGCCTCCCCCAAGGATTTCCACGACGACCGGTCCTGAGCTGCCCACATCCATCGGCTTCCCGCGATCTTCACCAGGTCATCGGTCCACCGGGTGGGAGGCCTGCCTACGCTACGTTTTCCGGTGCGCGGTCGCCACTCGAGAACTTTACTGCCCCATCGGCCATCTGTTCTACGAGCTATGTGCCCTGCCCACTGCCACTTCAGTTTAGCGATTCTGTGAGCTATGTCGGATACTTTAGTTCTTCTGCGGATCTCCTCGTTTCTGATTCGATCATGTAGAGAAACTCCGAGCATAGCACGCTCCATTGCCCTTTGGGTGACCGTGAGCCTTCTTATGAGGCCCACAGTAAGCGACCATGTCTCAGTTCCGTAAGTCATCACTGGCAACACACACTGGTCAAAGACCTTAGTCTTGAGACACTGCGGTATTTGGGACGTGAAGATATTGCAATATTTATATGAGTTTCATTGCAATGGAATCTCGAAAAAGAGAGCCTTCTGCAAATTTTGCTACTGCTAAGGTTCAGTTATTCACATGAGCAGTAATGAAATATAAAAAATATATATTGAAAATATAAAGACAGATGTGGTGACAAATAGGTAAAGACAAGGAGAATGCATGGAAAAAACAAACAACCGTCAAGTCCGGGGGGCGTGGCGGCCACCTCCCCGTGGTGCCCCCTGGAAACGCGCTCTAACGAGCGTGGCCAACGGCCGCCCTCCTCTGCCGTGCATCGTGGGCGCGGCCGGCAGAGTATTTGCGCCCACCTGCGCTAGCCCTGCGCAGTTGATCGCCGTACGCGGGGAGAACGGGATCCTGGTCGGTTGAGCTGAACGTGGGTCGGAGCGAGTTACCCACGGCCGGCAACACGCCTTCTTTGGCCCGGGATTCTCGCTAAACGGCACCCACGTGAATAGCCAGCACGTGGGAACGGGCATGTGTCCCCCTTCAGGGGTCACCGGCGAGATGTGGGGAGGTTGGACTCGGCCATGCTGACGGGGCAAGGCTGTGCGGGAACACCCGGGAGGATTGGATCTTTCCTACCCGGCCCTACAGTTCGAGTCCTCGATGTCGCGCAGTGAGTTCGATCTCCTTCACATCTATATCCTCCTGATAGCCCTGGTGATACTAGTTCTGTACGCTAGTACTCCCCCAAATGTGCGGGCTCCGTGGAGGGTGGGGAGTCAGGAGGATGAATCACTAAACAAGCTACTATGGACAACTCAGATCCCGACAGCTCGCACGCGCCTGACGGCGCACCCTGTGCAGGAGGGCAACCCCCTGCGCCACCCCCCGTCCCTCTGGGACAACCCGTGGAGGCCCCAACCTCTCAACCGTCCTCCGCAAGGAAGGCCCAGGAGCAATCCCAGGCCCCCTTGGGTGAAGAGTCGGGGAGGAATGAGACCCCACAACTGGCCACTGGCCAAAAGTCCAAGCGCCAGGCGAAGCGCAGTGCGAGGAGAGCCCGAAAGGCTCTGCTCCGTGCTGATGCTTCAGCCGCGCACCCCGAGGCAGCCGCGGCCTCCTCGGGTGTTCGTAGCGTGATTGCAGAGAAATCTGCACCACCTTCGAGCACCCCTATGGAGGTAACCACTGCCGCTGATAGCGAGAACGCGATGTTAGGCCAGATTAACGCTGGCTGGACACTCGTGGACCGCAAGGGCAAAAGCCAGAAGAGGCCTCACCAACCGCCGTCACAAAGTGATGGTGCTGCTTCCTCTCGGCCCAAGCCCCGACCGAATGGTAGGCAGAGGGCAGCTCGTAGAGCTGCAAAGCGCGCCGAGGCCCGAGCCAAGGATCGCGCCATCACTGCCCCCACCACGTCATCCGCGCCGCCTACCGTTGCGCTCACGGGCGGGAGCACCACTGTGGAGGAGACTCCTAGTGCAGTGCGCCGGACCCCCGGGAAGCAGCGGAAGAGCGGAGCGGGTACGACGAGTACTGCCGGGACGAGCTCGGCGACCGCACAGTCGGCGAAGAGGGCTCGACTAGACGAGACTCTGTCTCCGCGTGGAGAGCCTAAAAAGCCGAGGGTGGGGTCGGCGAGTAAACCCCTACGCGCCACTTACGCGGAGTCCGCATCCGCTGACTTTGCGGTTGCTGTTACGGCAGCATCTGGCAATCTAAGTCAGCAGGACGCGGACTATATCCTGAGCGCCTTTACCGATAGGGTACTGGAACAGTCGCTCACGCAGCTAGGCACCGCCGCCGGCCCAGTCTTCAAGGGCAAACCCGTCTACACGGACGGTGTCCTGAAGATCTGGTGTGGCGACTCAGCAGCACTGGAGTGGCTCCGGGCTGCTGTAACCAGCATCAAGTTACCCCGAGGTGAGGCGCTCGCCGTCAAGCGCCAGAACGAGTATGGTGCTTGGTGGTATACTGCTTCCCGGCGTCTGGGAAGCAGTGAAAGCCGGACGGGCCTTGGGCTTCCAAAACCCGTGGGCTCAGGTCCACAGATGGAGGCTGCTCAAGGTCGTGCCACAGGACGCCGGCACCTTTATCGTTGTTGGCTTGCCAGAGGACCTGGTCGGGGTCCTGATGAAACATGGACGCGAGCTCGCCCTAGTGGTAGGCTCGGTCTACATTAAGTTTCAGGGACCCAGGGGAAGGTTCACAGCAACCTCCCTGGATAAGCCAGATCCCACTCGCGCGTCCCCTACAGATGCGGAGCCTATGGATGTGACTGCCGCGCCACTAACTTCCACGGAAGACGTGCGGCCTTCCACGACGGTTGCTCGTTGCGGCTCCTCGGACAACCCTAGGTTGGACGAGAGCGGCGACGAGTACATCGAAGGGTTGGGTGGTCTCACCATCACCTCCGAAGAGAAAGAGGCACTGCTGTCGCAAGACAGCGTGCCCTTTCTCACTCTGTAGGGCCCTCCAAGCGAACCTCCAGCACAGTCAAACCGCTACGGCTCAATTGCGTAAGTGGCTGGAGGTTCACAGTACAGCGATAGCTCTGATCCAAGAGCCGTGGGTCAGAGGAAACAGGATATGCGGACTCTCCAACTTAGGCGGTAAGTTAATTACCTACAATGGGCCGGAGAGCCCAAGAACTGCAATTTATGTAACTAAAAACGTTCCTGTGCAACCTTTAACAGAGTTCTGTTATAGGGACTTGAGCGCCTTAAAGTTGCTCAAAGGAGGAGCAAACTCCAGCCTGCCGGAGATGGTCGTCGCCTCGGTGTACATGCCTGACGGTGACGACCCACCACCACAAGAACTGGCAAGACTGGTTACGCACTGCGAGGAGAATGGTCTGGAGCTGCTCATTGCAGCAGACAGCAACGCACACCATTCCCTCTGGGGCATGAAGAACTGCAATGAAAGAGGTAAGACTCTGGTGGAATACCTGTTTACAACTGGCCTCCACCTACTGAACGTCGGCTCAGTACCTACCTTCGTCACTAGACGGGGAAGGTCCATAATCGACATAACACTAATCACTGAGGGTATCTCGAACCTTGTGTCTAACTTGCATGTGTCCGAGGAAGCCTCATGCTCGGATCACAGATGGGTAAGGTTCGATTTACAAGTGAATACTCAGGAGGCGCCACCACGCAGGAACCCACGTAAGACCAACAGACCTGCCTATTGTAAATTATTGCAACACACACTAGATAGGCTTAAGGTTCCTGACAGAATGATCGGCGCAGACCTGATAGAAGCACAACTAGAAGTCCTGACAGGCTGCATCAGAGACTGCTATCAAGAAACTTGTCCTCTGACTAGCCCACCATCAGCCAGCAGTCCAAAGGTAAACTGGTGGGGACCAGAACTGGAGAGGCTCAGGAAAAAGGTCAGAAAGCTATTCAATAGAGCTATGAACACAAATGATGAACAGGACTGGGATAACTATAAAGTTGCCAAGTCCAAGTACAAGAAAAGGATACGATACCGCAGCACTGCATCGTGGAGAAGCTTCTGCGATGGGGTTGAATCGTGTCAACAAGCAAACAGGGTAAGAAAAGTCCTCTCCAACGGGCCCAACCAAGGCTTGGGTTCGCTTAAAAAACCCGACGACACTCTCACCAGCACGCCAGATGAGGCGGAAGATGTTCTACTGCGGACACACTTCCCCGATTGTCGTATTATATCGACGTTAAGCTGGAATGATGACCCAACAGAAGCAACTGAGGAGGACTGGCTTGTTGCAGACAGGGTGGTCTCCACAGACAAGGTAAAATGGGCGCTAAACAGCTTTCAACCCTTTAAGTCAGCGGGCTGCGATGGCATTTTCCCAGCACTACTACAGTGGGGGGGAGATGCAATGGTAGCACCCGTGGCCAGGGTCCTCAGGGCGTGCCTAGCCCACAAGTATGTGCCACACGCTTGGAGAGAGGTGAAAGTGGTATTCATACCTAAACCAGGTAAGTCCGACTATACGGACCCAAAATCCTTCAGGCCCATAAGTCTAACCTCCTTCCTACTGAAGGCGTTGGAGAGACTGTGTGACAGGGAACTGAGGGAAAACGCACTGAAGGACGTACCGCTGCACCGCAACCAGCATGCGTACAGCCAGGGTAAGTCCACGGAATCGGCTTTGCATGCTGTTGTTAGCAAGATCGAAGCAGCAATACAGAACAAGTCTATGTGCCTAGGCACCTTCATAGATATCGAGGGCGCATTTGATAAAACCAACTTCAGCAGCATGAGGGCGGCACTTCTGAAACATGGAGCTAACGTCACCATGACAGACTGGATTGAAAACATGCTCCGACAACGGGTCGTCAGACTGGCGAGGGAGGAGACTAGAGCTGCAATGGTGGCAAAGGGATGTCCTCAAGGAGGAGTCCTATCACCGCTACTGTGGAACTTGGTGGTAAATGACCTGATTACCACCCTAAACGGTAAGCACTTCTATACGATCGGATATGCGGACGACTTGGCTATTCTTGTATCAGGTAACTTAACCAATGTTGTCTGCGACGCAACCCGGGCTGCACTGCGAATCGTGGAATGCTGGTGCACCGAGTACGAACTATCCGTGAACCCGAAGAAAACTGAACTAGTTTTGTTCACTAATAAACGAAACTTAGGTAACTACCTACTACCTAAACTTTTCAAAACAGAACTTCACCTGTCAACGGAGGTCAAGTACCTAGGTGTTACACTCGACAGTAAACTAAACTGGAGTTGCCATCTCAACAAGAAAATAGACAAAGCAACTATTGCCCTGTGGCAGTGCCGTAGAATGGTAGGTAGGAAATGGGGTCTTACCCCAAAGATAATGCTATGGCTCTACACAGCGGTGATACGTTCAATGGTAAGCTACGGCGCGGTAGTCTGGTGGCCACGAACCAAGCTATCTACGGTCGTGAGTAAACTACAACGCTTCCAAAGAATGGCATGCATGGCTGTGACGGGCTGCATGCGGACAACTCCCACTGCAGCCCTCGAGACCCTTCTGGACCTGCCGCCTCTGCACCGGTTTATCCAACAGGAAGCAGCAAGTGCGGCAGCCCGTCTAAAACTGCTATCCCTTTGGAGCACTAACAGGATCCCGCACACTGAGCTCCTGTACGATATCATCGCAGAGGAGCCTTTGTTCGCAGCTACTAACGATAGAATCCCCAAACGGTATGTTTTTGATAAAAAATACATGGTGCAACTGTATGAAGAGCCCTGGGAGGGCCAGAACCTGAAAGAGCTTCGAGTATTCACCGATGGCTCCAAAACAGGCTCTGGCACTGGGTATGGGGTCTTCTCCGAGGATCTGAACATCAGGATAGCCAATCCTCTTGGTGCACATAACACGGTCTTTCAGGCTGAGTGTATGGGCATCATCAAGGCAGCTGAAGTGATTGCTGCAAGGGAGGTGCGTGATTACCCCATCCGCATCCTGTCTGACAGCAGAGCTGTACTACAGGCCCTGCAGAGCAACACGATTACATCGGGGCTTATACTGGAGTGCCAACAAAAATTGACAGAGGTATGTAACCACGGCGCCGCCGTAACTCTGCAATGGATTAAAGGGCACAGCAACTCGCGCGGCAACGATGCGGCGGACGAGCTTGCCAGGAGAGGGTCAGAGCATATGGCCGTGGGACCGGAACCTATAATACCCCTCCCACCTGGCTGGCAGCGGTCCACCCTGAGGCAACGCACAAGAAACGAACACAATTTGTACTGGTCCGGTTTGGAAACCTGCAGGCAAGCGAGGTTGGTCCTGCCGACAACTAACCCTGGCCTATCTAGGAAGCTCCTGAGACTTGGGAGAGCTCAGCTCCGCAAGGTAACAGCCGCTATTACTGGACATGGCCATTTCAATAAACACTTATTCGCTCTAGGTATCACCGACAGCCCACTATGCAGAGCTTGCATGGAGGCTGAGGAGACTGCTGCCCACATCCTACTGGATTGCAAGGAGCTAGCACAGTACAGGGTCGTGCACCTCGGTGAGCCGAGGTCGCTTCAGGAAGTCGTCAGCAACCTTCGGGGGCTACTGGGCTTCTTGGAGGAGCTGGGCTGGCAGTGATGCCGGCCAAACACGCAAAATGGGCGCAGTGGTCGCCTGGTTGCGGAAACAAGCCCGCCCCTAACTAACTAACTAACTAACAAGTCCTAACCAAATTACTTAACCAACGAGAACATACTACTATGTTTATACTGAATGTCAAACTATCTATCGGATAATGCCCTTTTCTGGTGGTCAAGCATCAGATAGGTAGATGTATTCTTCAGATAATGGAGTTATTCAACAGATATGTCTTATCTGACTATAGAAAAATTTAAAATCTTGGCATTTCTCGAATAAACATTATCTGTCTGTTTATCTGAGCATTGAAAAACCGGCCCTAAATCCTATTTTTATGTATTTGATAACTTATGGTGACAATGACATAATAAGAAAATCTAGAGCAGTTGTTTAACAATTTTTGCATCCTAGTTTAACAGAATTCTAAGTTTTGTTTGTTAACTTTTAATGGATATTCAGTGTATTTTTGGTGGGATTTGTGGTGAATGCATTCATAGTTTTATTTTATTGGAATTTGCTTCAAAAAGTGGCGCTCTTTGGAGAAAATTGTCTTGTGCATGTGCGCAATGTGAAGAACATGAAAATGAAGGAGGATGTGAAAACCCAATATGCACTGAGTGCAGTTTTATAGATGCCCTACTGCAACCGGGTGTTCCAACTCAGACTGAGGCTGCTATAAATGCCGTCAAGAACTCCAGAGAAGATTTGCAATGCACCGGCACTAGCATTGCAAATGAAAAACAAAAATTAATTATCTGAAGACTGTCTCAAAAGGGCTTTTGTATCCAGAGACATTAATATATTCTTAAAAAAATGGCAATTCAGTTTACTTTATTTATAATGATGAGCAAACAATTTTGGAGCAACAATATCAATTTATTTTAAGGTTTATTTTGAGTCACTGTATGAAAAGCTATACCAGGGATTTGCCCTTTTCAAGTGTAGATATTGACACCTTCCCATATCCCTTTTCAAAAAATAATGATACTAATTTTAATTCTTTTTAATCATTAACAATAAAAAGCTATATAGGGAGATCCATTACTTAAATAAATAAGGTTGTTTTTTTTTTATTTGAACCATCCTTGGTGAGAAATTTTTGATATTTACTCTAATTGAAAAAAAAAATTAATATATTTTTGATATATCCATTTACTTCCTCTAAGCATTTTGAGATCTCCTCTAACATCCCCACTAACAGGGTCTCTTCCAAAACTCGGTAAGGTAAGACCGCGTTTAGTTGGGGTGTACTTAAAAAGGCTGCCATACAAAAATCACTTAAATAAAAAAAACTACAAGTCCCACAGACAACAGCCAAACATCAATTGGTAGATGTAGTAGCGCTAATGGAGAACACCACTGTTTAGGAGCACTTAGGTTTTCAAGCCGCAGTAAAAGAAAATCTCCAAAGCCATCTTATTTTTCTATGTTTAGCTAAGGAGTAATTTTTGAGTGCTCACCTTGAAATTTATTTGAGGTTCTTCATTCTCTTCTTTGTAATATTCGATGTTCACGGTGACGAGGCCTCGGTCGAACATTCTCACTGACACGGTCATGCCTTTCTTCCCCGTCAGAAGCTTCAGAGACCCTCCATCGATATTGATATCGGCAGCTAAAACAAGATTGGGGATGTAATCTTTCATAACCGTTTCTAATTGCTTGAACACCGTTTTTTGGCCACTCTCGTCCCCCAGTCGAGCGGGGTCTATAGAGAAATCTAAAAGCAAGGTTTGGACCGACATTTTGCGCTTTGAATGGTAGTTGTACTGTAATTATTTTATTGCGAAAAAGCTGGACGGGTGGGAGCAGACGAAGAAAATGAAGGAAATCGTTTTCCGGCTCCGGCTTGCTGTCAGAGAAAAATTGATAGAAAATATGACATTGACGTTTTTGCAAAAGTGTCGCCACGTCAGAAAAATTTATTTGGATACGAAACATGTGATAGAACTTTGAGAATAATTTTAGGAGTATTTAATTATGAGAAAGTTGATAAATACACTAACGAAAGAATACAATTTCGTGTGAAAAAATTACCTAAACCGCGCTCACGTATACGTGGCAAAGAGTAAGGATTTTTTCTATAGTAATAGCACAGGTCACCTTTTGGCTCTCTGGACGATTTTTGTTGTTTTTTACTTCGCCCTTTTAGGGCAGGCTAAGGCTCATCGGCCATACCGCCTAGTCTTCAGTATATGTTATTCAGCAGTATTTAATTTGTAGAATTCACGTCTTCAGTAATTTTTTGTATATTTTTCAGATTATGTAGTAATTTTCTCCTTTTCAGTTTTATAGGTCACTGTTCTTCACGTTCACATCATGTCATTGTCTATATACTAAACTAACCTACATACTCTAACAAAATGATAGCACTTTTGCTAAAGCTTGCTCGGACTTCTTGTGGGAACTCGAAACACAGTATACACACTTTTATTTCATTATCCTACACAAGAAACACATAAATGATACTTCGCTGATAAATACACTATCAATATTACACATCGAAAACCACTAAATGTAATTTTTCGGATAATAAAAGAAAAATGACAAACTGAACGCTACAAATTCCCGCCAAAAAGTCCTCTCTGGACGAGTATAAAACTGTCATAAAATAGTTTAACTGAAACTACGACTTGGCAACACTCAATACATCTGTCTTTTTTTTGTAAAAATTGGGATCGGGAGATTTTTGTGATATGGCTGGAAATACAACTGAAGAGGTCGAGGTGGGTAGAATTTAAGAAATCGCAATGTAATTTTCTTCGCCTACCTCCTAATAACACAGTTTATATATTATCTTCGTTACTTTTCGCGGGCCCTGCTGATGTGGCTTCCTCGGGATTCGTCAACTTTCACTGTAGCATTTGTTTCATGTTGAACATATTTCCGCGATTCCAATTGCTTCTGCATCGCTAAATATAGTTAATTAGTGTTTGTTAGCGCAAAAACGAATTTATTCTTCAAGTTTCGAGGGTTTTTGTTTGTTAGTTTGAGGTTATAATCGGTAGTTTTTGAAATGACCTGCGTGTTCAAGGGGGCCGCGACGACGGAGACCAAGACCGCCAACAGCGAGGTGCCGCCGGAGTTCCTCATCAAGCACCCGCTGCAGAACACGTGGAGCCTCTGGTTCTACGATAACGACCGGAACAAGACATGGGAGGAAAACCTCATAGAGCTGACCACCTTTGATACCGTCGAAGACTTCTGGAGGTACTTAACACCGTTTATACTATTTGGCCCTTGAAATTAAAATGTTTGTTTGCGTTAAATATAGTACAGTTTAAATTCCAGATGATATAGTATTAAATATAAACAAAGGTAACATGTTGTGTGCCTGGAGTGTGTTAAATGTAATAATAATGTAATTTGGGGATCCTCAAGGCGAGAGTGAATAGGCATTATCTGAGTTTGCGTGTACCATCCTCGACTACATTGTCACTTACCATCAGGTGAGATATAGTTAAACTCACTCAAATTTTTAATAAAAAAAATAAAAAAATGTATGGGACTTGTAACGAATTTGTAACCCGCTTTTGCAAACCATACATTGAGAGATTGGACACATATTTGAGGAACACACCTCAATGCTTAAATGTTCCACTAGTGCAGTGTTTTCTTATTGTGGACTTGGACTATTTTTAATACACTGACACAAAAGGTTTAACTGCTCATGCTCGCCTTTTTGTAAAATGTAAAAACAGTAGTGTCACCAATCTGGAACTTCAATATATTGTTACGTCTAGAAGTACAGTATGCTTTGCTAAGGAAACAAAGCCTACAACTTGAAAAAACAGACCTAATTTAAGGACTATTCTAAGATTATAAGCATTGATCGGAATAGGTAGAGTTTTTCCGGCAATTATGTCATAACGTCAATAGTATGGATAAGCTTCTCCAGATTTCCGGATTTGAGGGTCTTACAAAGTGAAATAAAAACTTTTTTGGAAAAATCTTTTTATTGTTTATAAACGGATAAATTACTTATTTAAAATAAATTATACAATAAGAATTAGTAAATAAACAAATAGGAAAATATATTTGTGCAAGTATTTCTCAATAAAACCTTGCACGCATGTATTAGCATTTTGTTGAGTCTTGAGTTAATTGCTTCTAAATGAAAAAAAAAACCGGATACCAGATAAAATTAAGCTTATACATGTTGTGCCAACATTGCAAAAGTACATGATAAAACTCTACCTATTCCGATCATTGATTATAAGATAAACTAGTTAGTAACACATAAATTACATACATTATTGTATATTGCTTATAATTAATCTCTCCTTATGTTGTACTTTATTTACCTCGAATTTTCCTATACAATCCAGTTATCTGATCATTCCAATAAACCGGCACCCTCTAGTCTTTAATAGTGTTGGATTAGTGAGACTCAACTGTAATAATGTTAACTAGTGTTGCACCAAATATGGGTTCTGTCAAATGTCGAATTTGTCCCAATGTTCGAATTAAATATTATGTGCCGAATCCGAACGTCAGCTGAAATTCATTTAAAATTTTGCATACAATTGCCTGATGAACAGGTCAGATCATGTTCGTTCTGTCCCTTGTAGTTTCACTAACGAACGTCACGCCCGCCGCTCGCGGTCACACTGTGGATTTTTTGTTTAATTTTCTCGGCTATGGATAGTCCAGTCATTTAAGCTTAAATTAGGTAAGAAACTCGGAATTCGAGATACCCAGCTGTAAGTCTGTAAATACTTGTATATTGACACCCTAAAAGTTGTCTCAAAACCTACATATGGTAGGGTGTAAGCAACTATTAAATTTCAAGGTCAAAGGTCACAAAAATCGGTTTTTTGCGCTTTTTTTGGAAATATCTCATTTCCTATGGGTTTTTTGCTATTTGTATTTATTATCAATATTGTAGAATACAAAATTCTCTACAAATTTTGTTTAAATAAAAATTTTTATACGGTGAACCGTTTTCGAGATAGAGGGCGGAGAGCACGCGGTCACAGCATCACTTCAGGTCAACCGGTGCCTCCGGTCGAAAACGCGCCATATATAGTTGATGAACTATCGATAAATCAATGATTATAAATATTTGTCAATTTTTATTAACTATTATATTATATTTTATCATTTTTTTCCTAACTTATCCACTTTTTATTCAGTATTAATTTATTTAAAAACACTTACCTGCCCATGTAATTGCAGAATTGTTAATGAAAATACAGAAATTATATTTGAATTTTAACCTAATTAATATTTATAACTTCTTACATGATGAAAAAAAAAAAAAAGATAAAAAATATCATTGAATACATTTATTTTTATTGAAAGTAAAAACCGATTTTTGTGACCTTTGACCTTGAAATTTAATAGTTGCTTACACCCTACCATATGTAGGTTTTGAGACAACTTTTAGGGTGTCAATATACAAGTATTTACAGACTTACAGCTGGGTATCTCGAATTCCGAGGTGAACTTACTATAATGACTGGACTATGGAATGAAGTCCTCACAATACAATACAATACAATATTCTTTATTGCATCACAACTTAAAAAAAGAAATCAATAATAAAGAAGAAAGCCTATACAACCTATCCTTCAACCGAATTCATAGATATTTTTCACTTCGTCATATTTTTGCAGTATTTTTCACAATTATTGTTAATTTATCTATCACTAGCACTTCTTACAAACTAACCTACCTACACACTTTTTGGTGCTATGGCACGTTTTGTTGTAGGTACTGAATTGTGGGTTTTTTTTCTTACTCTTTTAAGTTTGATCTTTGTTGTTTAGTTGATTCAATCCCAATGTATGAGATTAGATAAAGACAGTAGTCTGTGAAACTGCACATAGCTATGTATTAAAACACTCGTATGACACTATAAAAACCTCACCAAGGCTCGGTTTTTATTCAATTAAATATATGTATTTGTTTAAAATAGGTGCAAATTACACTCTTTCTGATATTCATAAAATAATAATAACAATGTCATTTGTGAAGAATCAAGAAATAAACAATAATTAGTTAATAACGTCATTATTAAATCCATGATATAAACCAGATTATGTCATTAGAACATGAAAACAATATGACACGAAAAGTTATACATAAAAATAATTGAATGCATTTAACAAGAGTAGGCCAGTTCACACGGACAGCACCTGGTCACGAGTATAACGCGAGAGTCAGCAATCGCTCCCATCAACCATATTAGAGGTTTTACTCATACTCGTGTTTTAATACCCCTCATTATGCAAGAGTTTCATAAACTATATTATTTATTACAATTTTATTTTTTAATACCTCCTTGATGTGGTTTCTTAACTAGAGAAGAGAATAAAATTAAAAAAAACAAAATGTTATCTACGCACATGTTACTATTATCATCATATCAGCCGAAGGAAGTCCACTGCTGGACATAGGCCTCCCCCAAGGATCTCCACGACGACCGGTTCTGCATGTAGGCAGGCCTCCCACTCGGTGGACCGATGACCTGGTGAAGGTCGCGGGAAGCCGCTGGATGCGGGCAGCGCAGAACCGGTTACTATTATATTTACTTCTAAATGAACATTCAGTTTAGATTTCATTTTATATTAGTTTTTTTTACCACTTTTCCATTTCTTATTTGAATCGATGTAAGGTACCGAAATTCAGCAGATTTAGAACGAAATTGAGCCGAAGAAGAAATTCGGTAAAAATTTCACCACTAATATTGGCTAACTTAACTTAACTTCCCCAGATTGTACCACCACATCAAGCTACCCTCAGAGCTGCGTCAAGGCCACGACTATGCAGTCTTCAAGCAAGGCATCCGGCCAATGTGGGAGGACGATGCTAACAAGATGGGTGGCCGCTGGCTAATCAGTCTTGAGAAAAAACAGCGCAACTCAGACCTTGACCGCTTCTGGTTGGATGTGGTATGTTTTGCTTATAATTTTTATTCTTTAGTGATTTTTTTTTTAAACTTAGCTAATGAAATGATATTCTTAGTGGCAATAATTAGTCCTTTCTCAATATTAATATAATTATTTTACTATACACTAACAGCTCTATGAGCTGATGCGTTTATATCACTGCACATGTGTATTCATTTTCTTTTTCAAGTCTATATTTTTAACTCTAACCACCACCAGTATATAAGTTGTAAGTTCAGCAAGCCATGCGAAAAAAACTATAACTTGTCCAGCAGGCCGTATGGGCGGCCGGCGGGCTCACTGGTTGTTTTTATTAGCAGGCTATGCAGTTTGTTACGAACTTGCAATTTGATTTGTATGCGTGGCCTGCTGTTCCAGCCCGACTGTTGCAAGCTAGATTGAGCGGCCGGCGACCTAATGAGACACAAGGTGTGGTGTGACAGTCTCGATTATTGCTTCAATAATAAATAAAATTTTCTTAGAAATTGGCGCGAAAATTACGGTACGTCGACTGCCCATATGGCCTGCCTTACTTGAAAACTTATGACCCGCTAGCGGATCGCATGGCGGTGAGAGTGTTGAAACTGTTCACTGTTGGGCTACTTATCCATATTTCTGTAAAAGAGTTCCATAAGATCATTGCTCAATATGGTAAGAAGTTTTAGGATTGCTAGCACATGGAGGGTTGCTTAACTTTAGAGAGTGCCTTCTTAGGTGCTTTTTCTGGTTCATCATGTACTCTAATGTTTCTCATGTTGTAGTGACCATTGCATATCTTAAATGTTTTTATAAGGTCTCCCATCTCTGTTCCAGTGTTATCTATCATGCCAGAAATTTAATCACCCTAATAGTCTTTTGCTTCTAGGAATTTTGTGGTGGCTATTTTATATCTTAAATGTTTTCATAAGGTCTCCCATCTCTATTCCCGTGTTGTCTATCAGGTCAGGTATTTAATCCCTTAATAGTCTTTTGCTTCTAGGAATTTTGTGAATGCAATATATTTCTAGTAATTTGAACACAATATATTTTTAGGAATTTTGTGAATCCAATATACAGGATGAATTTTTGAGACGGGACAGTAAGGGAAGGTACCTTAACCGTTATAGTTACAGGAAAACGTTTTTAGGAGACTATCCATAAATTTTTAAGATATTCTAAACTGCATTCACAGATTTTGGAAAAAATGTACAGTCAGCAAGAAAATAGTCACTTTACAAAAAATATTTTTGATGCCAATCGATACTGTTTCTTATAAGGATCAAAAGTCTCTACTGGACCGACTGAGGTTTAAGTACTAGAAATGTCAGAAATTGCGAAAAACGTTTCCCATTCATTTGTCCGGAAATACACGGGGCATAAGATAATTACAGTTTTTGTCAAGCTGGCCTTATGGCTTATTGTACCTAGAAGCAAAAGCGCCTACCTAAGTAGAAAATCATCATAGTTGCATGGATAAACTTCTACAACATTATAACTAAAACAAATAATAATAAAATAAATCATTTTCATATGTATTTTAGACACAGACAAACATAACTTACATTTAGATGCTTTACGAAATATATTAGTTCAAAATGACCGCCGTTTTCACAAATACATAAGTTCACTCGTTTTTTTACTGAGCTATTAGCAGCCGATAATTTTCTTGGATGGATATTATTTAAAATCCTTGTTAATGCATCTTGTAGCTCCTGAATACTGTTGTATTTCTTTTTGTAGACTTCGTTTTTAGGTAGCCCCACAAAATCATACATACATCCTCGGCTGCATCGGTTGAGGTGCAGCCAAACGCAGTCAAATTTTTAATAAAAAAAAACAATCGAGAGGCGCTAGATCGGGGCTGCGAGGTGGCCACTTAGTTGGACCATGTGTACCTATCCACTGTGACCCAAATTGCCTATTCAAACTGGAACGCGTAAGGCGGCTGTTGTGTGGCGGAGCGCTATCTTGCTGAAAATAAATTTTTCGTAATTTTGACAGGAGCCATTCATCCAACTGGTTTTGGAGATTCTCTAAAACGACGTCGTTATGTACACGGCAGAATTAAGAGTACCTTCATAAAATTCCAGCATTACCACTCGGTTTGACACCACACCACACCAACAGTTAAAAGAGAATCGAACTTGAACTTTCCCGAACTCTGAGAGGATTTTCTCTAGACCAATAGTGGTCATTTCGTCGGTCGTACATTCCGTTATTTGAAAAATTAGTCTGGCCATATTATGTACTTACGTGATCTCTACTTATTTTTTCTCTTAGTCATCTGCAAAAGGTAATTCTTCGAACATTGTCACCTGGATGTAATGCTTGAACTATGCACCCCTGTCTATAGGATTTATAACCGCGTTTTTTCAATGTCTAATACAAGTGACTGGGAAACACCCACTTCAAGAGCGACATATCTGGATGATATCTCTGGATAAGCTTCCACATAGGTTAAAATGGCATTCTCCGTGTCTATGTCCAGTACACGAGGCTGCCGCACAATTTTTTTTTCAACGAACCATTTTCTTCGAGATTTTTCAAAAGGTTTGTAATAACCTTTCTTGATGGTACTTGTCGCAATTGATACTTATTCGCGTACCACACCAATGCAGATTCCGTGTTTCTATTATTAACAAAATACGCTTTAATTGAGTCCAAACGTTTGCGGTTTAAACACATTTTTCATCCCACCATCTCGGAAACTGTATTTTTGCTCTTCGATATCTGAGTGCAAAAGCCGTTTTTATTCGCTAGAGGATAAAGTAAATAACTGAGTGCAAAAGCCGTTTTTATTCGCTAGAGGAGAAAAGTAAATTTAATTTAGAACATCGTGAATTCAAAACGTTATTATACCTATTTACTTCTACCTCCATGGTGCCGAATTTATCATACAACCATTTTTAATTTGTTAATAACTCAGACTCGGAACCTTCTTGGTGTACTTTTGTTTTTAATTTGCTTTGCGCGCGCCATTTCTTTTCACGTCATATTGTTAAAACCTTAGGTTAAAAACAAAAACTTGAAAACAAGTGAAAAACCTAAAATTAGTGATTATAGTGACGAGGAAGTTTATTTGACGCCAACAGGATTGACTGAAACTGTGTAATGCGCAAATGTTTTTTTTTCCATTTAGTAATTTCCTCGCCGAGGTGGAATGAAAAGCTACGTGTTGCACTCGAGTGCAAAGATTTTTCACCTCGTGCTCTTTTGACTCCCGCGCTAACGCTCAGGATTCTAATTTTTGAATCACTTGCTGCGCTCGTGAGTCAAATTTGGACTCCTTCGCTTGCTCGGTCATCAAAATTGAGCACGCGGTTAAAAAGAAACTTTTCACTCTTGTATAACAAATAACTATTTTAACAAGAAGTACATAAATTACAACTAACAATCTAGTATTTTTTCAGCACAAACATAAGAATGACCTGAAATAACCCAAAAATTTGAATCGAATTCGAAGTTTGAAATTTTTTTTTTACTTACCAATTTTTTTCAGCCAGTCTTCTTTATAGCTGATTATAGCGGATCTACCCATAGCAAAAAGTTTGGCTAATTTAGAAGTTTGACTCTTTTACCGAAATGTATGGGAAAAGTTTTCAACCTCAGTCGGTCCAGTAGACTTTTGATCCTTATAAGAAACAGGATCGATTGGCATCAAAAAAGTTTTTGTGTAAAATGACCATTTTCTTGTTGACTGTACATTTTTTCCAAAATCTGTGAATGATCTTAAAAATTTATGGATAGTCTCCTAAAAACGTTTTCCTGTAACTGTAACGGTTAAGGTACCTGCTCTTACTGTCCATTAAGTAACTAGTATCTCATCTGTGGTCCAGTCTCAAAAATTCACCCTGTATTTCTAGTAATACGAACAGAATATATTTCTGCTAATTTTGTGAACCCTATATATTTATTAAGTGAAGTGCCAGCTTATGTGACTTCTACAATATGGTCTTAAAATATTCTTATTATCTAATTATCACATTTTATCAGTGTTTGCTTGTGTATTTTAAATGCAAATTTTCTTATCTCAGTTGAACTTTAGAGCTCTCAGTGGAGTGTGAAAAACCCATGATATTGAATGAAGGAATTGATGTTGTTTTACCTCAACGTTTCGACTATGCTTCGATAGCCGTGGTCGCGAGTAGACTGAAGCCGCGGTGTCATCGCCGCCGGCGCATCACAGGAACACCACCTCCATCTACCCTTACTTCATTTTGTGAAGGGTTTAGTCAATTTATCATTATGAATAATCGTGAAAGTTTAAAGTGTTGTATGAATTAAATAAGACTTATAAGATAATTTATATTTTCAGATCCTACTCCTTATTGGCGAAAACTTTGAACACCCTGAAGAAATTTGTGGTGCCGTAGTGAATGTTAGAGCAAAGATCGACAAAATTGGTGAGTATACTATACAGACATTACTTTTCTTGGTTTTTTCATAGTAATAAGCTTCATCATAATTAAAAAGGCTGTGTTCTAATTTTGGCGAGTCAACCGCTCAAAGTTACTTCTTCCAGACACCCTGTTTTCTTTTTATCTTAGTGCACTTATTTACTATTGAAATTGCCAACCATTTCTTGAGATTTTGAGTTATCTATCACAGAAATGTGACACAATAAGAAGGAGAAGTAAAATTTATTTCTAAACTGTTTCTAGTTTTTCTTTGTAATACACAATTATTGTTAAGTTGTTTGAAATTATATGTTTTGCATATCCTATTAATCCTTTGTAACTGTCCATGAAATTGGGTCCTAGGTCCACCTGATGATTAGGAAATGGTCCTCACTGCTAGAGCATGGGTCCCTTCCCAAAGTTGGGAAGGTTAGCCTATACTTCACACACAAGGGCCAAGTTCTGATTGTAATGTATAGTGGTCTATAAAATCTAGTGCAGGCACAAACAGGCAGCAGGCAGTGACCCGCGAGTCCCGCGACTCAATTCCCGCCCCTTCGTGCCTGCGCCCGCCCTGGTCCCTGGTAACCATACCTGACCGCGAGTTTTGTATAATAGACTGGACATCATCAGTTATGTGAACGTTACGTAAATGAAGATTTCATGTCAGATAAACTTCATTTAACCGTGGGGGCTTATTGTTGGCAGGCTGCAAACTGTTTTGGGACTGCGTTCTTATCTATTTCAGATATCTACAGACCTTTCAGGTTGTGGTTGTAGCTCAGTGCGACTTGCGAGGTTGCGTCGATCACGCAGGCTAACTGACCATTAGCCCGACCATTAGCAGGATGGGTTTGACTGATAGCAGCATTTACCTTGACCGTTTCTGTGCTTCGTAGGGACCTTATAAAAAGTAGTAGGCTAAGAAAAGGCCTTAAAAAGAGGCCTCATTTATAATATAAGTGACTTGTACACTAACGTGGCATTTGCCACTAGTCCTACAACCTCCACCAATCCGGACGTATTTGGAATATGACCTGATGGATACATACTGAGTTTGGGAAGAGACCCTAGCCCCAACAGTAGGGACGTAATAGGTGGTTAACATAATAAAAGTAGTTAATACAAGTAAATATTCAGATAGCTGTAATCTAACTTGTTTTATCTAGGTATATGGACTGCAGACGCATCTAAACAGCACGCGAACCTCGAGATCGGCAGGAAGCTGAAGGAGCAGCTCGGCATCCACGGCAAGATCGGCTTCCAAGTGCACCGCGACACAATGGTCAAGCACAGCTCAGCCACCAAGAACATGTACACCGTCTAGTCCACATTCGGGACTACAGGACGACAGTGGGTAAGGGGGTAGCGCGCAAACAAGACAAGCTATGTATGCCATATTTCACATGTAACCTTCGATAACACAATGGACTAGGTCCCCGGTTTCATGCAAAACAAACTTCAAAAAAGAAAGAGAGAACCGTGCTTACAGCTCCATGAGCGAAAAGGGTAACAACACTGTGGGTCCATGAATCCTCCTAGTCCTTTTAATGTGTGAATCGAACTTAAATTTGCTTAATGTAAATGTAACTTAAATTTTCAATTTGAATTATATACACATCAATGACAATTCCACATGTTACAATGTGTGAAGTCTATTATCGTATCTCGGACATATTTTCCGATGAGGTCACATTTGGAGCACAAGAAAATTACATGTGAGCTTGTTAGATTATGTACATGTTGTATAGAGACTAGAAAGGTGTATTCGGTCATACATAAGTATTGCATGTTATTTGGCGCATTGGTCTCATATTTAATAATCTGTTTTACACATTTACCTGTGTCCGAAATGTAGAACTAAAGTGCGCTACCACCAACCATAAAAAGGGTTGTGCGGATCATAGAAAATAATGAATTATTTGTTCTTGTAACCACATTGTTTGCTAACGGTCAAGCTGCATATACCCGCATGTATTTATTTTCCTTCGCTCTATTCCTTTCTGTCACTCCTTAGAGCGAGAAGACAATCCCACTCGCACACATTCTATGTCACTGCTGAGGCCAAGGAGATTGTAACTTACGTACCTGCGATTAGATGCCGAGACTCATGCAGAGAGGATGTTTGTGCAATCAATTTAACGATTATTTCTTTTTAGAAAAGATTGGTGATTTATTGCTGTGATGTAGTGAGAAATGGTCATAAAAAGAGGATTAGGTCCACTGTGCCTCGAGTTCCAGCAGTTCGAGTTAGTTAACTTCACGTTAGTGGGCGTCTCGCCTTACTAGTAATATTTTCTATTCTTTGGCCATACTGAGATATTCCCGAATACTTGAATAACTTTTTTCACTTAACGTTGGAAAAATCACTCACTCTCCGGAGTGCCAAATAAAAATAGGAAAACTTACCTACCTAAAGGTAGAAGGAAGTGCGCACCTTTAAAGAAAGGTCAAACCCGGACCTATTTTTTATAAGGCATTCCTTGGCACGAAGGCGTTGTTTTATGTATTTGTGCATGGACACCTTGTTAGAAAGGGATAAAACGCCTATAAGCGTGCCTGCAGTTAGAATCAAAGAGGATGTAATCATTATGTAACGTTACAATCTTAGGTCAGAATCTTCGGGTCCTCTCACTCTATCGATTGATCTTACCGAGATACATAAAGGAATGGCTATTTTTCCACTAGCTGGCATGGCACCGGGGCTTCGTTTCTCCATTGGGCCGGTGCCGTCGCTGTTGCCGGTCGGTGGAAAGGCGCTCCATATATTTTCATACATTTTTGCTTCCCCGGCAGCCGGGTCGATGCAGTACCGGCTAGTGGAAAAACGTACAATGGGTGCCTATAGACGCACGCTCTTTCGTGCGCCTAATCGTGGCGGACTTGCGAGGGATAGAGCTCGAGTTCCACGGGGGACAGAGTGCATATGTAACTCTCTCTTTCCTTTGTATAACTCTAGCTCTCTCTTGCATTTCCGCCTAGTTATATTAGATAGATTGAACGCACTACAGGGCATGCGTCTGACACTCACTACAGCTGTGGAAAATGGATGCAGCAGATAAATGGCGCTTAACAGTTATAATAAGCGACCGAGTGTTAAATGTTGTTTTAATTTTAAGTCTACAGCTGTAGTTTCGGTCGCTTATTGAATAGGCAATAGGGATTTGTGGTGCACAGACTGTACGGCCCTTGTTACAATTTATTTATCTACGGTTGTTCCTTAAAAGTAGTTTAAAGATTTTTTTATTTAACAGAAATGGATTTAGGTTGAATTTTTACTGTTCTGAGTCGTCGCGGTTTCTATAAATTTTAAGTCTGATTTTGTACTAAAGCCGTGTTTGAGTATGTTTGTTGATATGGTCACATAGGTGTAAGTTTGTATTTACTCATAAATAGGCGAAGAGTGCCGCCTTCTAAATGCTAGTGTAGTCAATAACATTTATTTAGCGTTGTACAGGAAAAGGTAGCATTTTGTTTATTATGGTAACACTTTAATTTTAGTTGATGTAATACATAACGGCGTAAGTTACTTTTAGAAATATCTAAATTATTGCCTTTTCCTGTAATTTGAAGCAATAAATATTATTATGTATGAAATAATATAAAATTCTAGCTTCGCCGTATCATGTTACTACCACGCTTTGGATCATTTGCATAAGTAATGCGACTTTTCAAAAGTTCTGTGTAAATCTATCTTTTGTAACAATGCACTGTTTAAATTTGTATTTGTGTCCGTTAGTCAGAGAATATTTTGGTATTTTATATAAAGAATACGAGATAAATTTCTGTTTTTTTTATCCCCTGTTAGCATTACCTAATACCTATCCGAGTGGGGCTCAAGACTTTTTCCTTTTTATCATCGTCTTAGATCCTTCTTATAGGACTTTAAAAAAATACCAGCGCTACTTGAGCAACTAACCAGTTTTTTGTGCTATTATTAAAAAATTAAAAGAAATAATAATAAAATTGATATTGAAGCAGCAAGTGACACTAAACCTGTAATTTTTGAAATTCCCGCCACAGTTCCTGTTAAATAACCTAAATGTAATGTTTATTTATACCTCTGTGTCTGCGCGGCCTCTATTTCATTATCATATCAGCCGAAAGACGTCCACTACCGTTTAGTACGAAAATGTCCACTTCCTAAAATGACCACTTTGCAAAAGGATCACTACCCAGAATAACCATTCCCAGATCGTCCACTTCCCATAACGATCACATCCCAAAATAACTATCTCCCAAAATTACCACATTTGCATAGGTATGACAAAGAAGAGCATCTTCTTTTATTATTGGTCGCTCACATTTCATTGTCCACTTCTGTTGCGTTATTTTAGAATATTTTTTTCCCATAAAACGATGATATGAGAAGAATTCCGCTAACCATGGGGGGGAGCCTCGCTTCGCAAGGCTCTTTGACTGTTTAATTAATCAAACCTGACCGAACTAATATCGCTCGCTTCGCTCGCTTCGCTCGTTCATTCAGTTTTTTACTCTGTAGCAAATGAGCGAGCGAAGCGAGCGATATTAGGTTCGGTCTGGTTTGATTGATCATACAGTCAAACGCCTCGCCATAGGTAGAAAAATTCTTCGCAGAAGAAGAAATCCACGATACAAATAAGAAAAAGGTGAGCTAAAATAATAACCAATATAATAGCCATTTTACCAGCTTGCTGAAAGGACTAGGAGGAATTGGTGCAGTATGCTTCCAGGTGGGTGGGTGACCAAGTCTTATACCATTTAAATTCCCTATCGCTTATTATAAGTAGCCTGAAAAGTGGTCGTTATGGGAAGTGGACGATGTGAAAAGTGGTCATTACGGGAAGTGAACGATCTGGGAATGGTTATGCTGGGAAGTGGTCCTTTTGCAAAGGTCATTTTAAGAAGTGGATATTATGGTACTAAACGTTCACTGCTTAGCAAAGGTGTTCCCTAAGGATTTCTCCATAACGACCAGTCCTGCGCTGCCCTCATCCAGTGGCTTCCCGCGCGCGTGCCTCGTCAGTCCATCGAGTGGGAGACATTCGTATGCTACGTCTTCCGGTAGGCGGTCGCCACTAGAAAGGTTTGTGTCTCGCTCACTACCCGTCCGCGGGTCGTCAGTCCACCGAGGCCTGTCTACGCCACGCCTTCCGGTGGGCGGTCGCCACTTGAAAATCTAATGTTTATGTTTTTAAGGTAAAAGACGGGAAACAAGTTTATTGGTATTAAATGGATTCCTGGTTTCAAAAAAGTAATGCGGTACAGACACAGATATACGTCATCCGATTATCGATACAAAATTATTTTAAAATCGGTTGTTTGGTTAAAAATGAATCAAATACTACGTTTGTAGCGGATTTATGAGCTCCAGCGGGCTCTTAACATGGCTCTCCTTTTGTTTTTTTTAAATAGGTAGGTACATAATAATTGTTGTTATAGTGGCAATAGAAATACACACTATGTGAAAATTTCAGCTGTCTACCTATTACGGTTCCTGAAATACAGCCCGCTGACAGACAGCGAGCGCTTAGTAACAGGATTCCGTTCGTCATCCTTTGGTGCTTTGGGTGTACCGTACGGAACCCTAAAAATTAGTTGTGAAAGGAGAACACCCAAGCTCCATAGAAAATTACCCAAGTCCCGGCGCAGAAGAAACGTATCTCAGTTATTTGTGTATTTTATGTAAAATATTTTTTGATAGGTGTGATTGCCGCAAGAAGTGGCTAAGATAAAAAATTGCTTTTAGATTATTATCTAAATATAATAAAACTGTAACGGGGCCGTGTCTGTACATTAAATATTTTTGGAAAATAATAACTGTGGTGGACATTACTAACGATACAGAGGCCAAAACAACAACTTTTGGAATTTTTGTCTGTCTGTCTGTCTGTCTGTCTGTCTGTATGTTCGCGCATCACGCAAAAACTACCAGGCCGATTTTGATGAAATTTTGTATGGTGGTTCCTTATAGCCCGGGTTAACATATAGGATACTTTTTATCCCGGAAAATTCAAGAGTTCCCGTAAGAAAATCAAAAGTATTCATTTATAGAATGGCTCACCACGCAAATGTGGCTTGACCTATTACAATCAAATTTTACACGTTGATACCCTTATCGCGAACTAAAACTGGGACATTGTGAAACCCAAAAAAATTAAGGGTTCCTGCAGGAATGCAAAAAATTGTATCTTTAGAATGGCTCAACGTAACAATATGAAACCTTTACATTGGGATGCGGTGTTTTGTTTGACCATCATTGTATAGCCGGATATTCTTTATCCCGGAAAACTAAAGAGGTCCCGTGGGAAATTATCTATCGATACTAACAATAATAAATATAGAGTACTTTTTCCACATATAAGCTACACATACCACACATTATAATCATAGTAGCAAAATGTCAATAGATGGCACTGCAGGAATAATAAAACGCGCTTAAGTTGTGTTAAAACATTAAAATATTATTTCATACTTTTGAGTGGATTTCTTTTATGTATTTTAAGGATACGCTACTTTACACAACTCTAACTCTGGAACTATGGCACGTAGCGATGTGTTTCATAGACGAACAGATAGGATTTTTTAGGCACATATATGGGAACTCTTCTGACGGCGACTATATTTGCGTGTGGCAGTTGCTCTCCGCCCGCAATATCAATATCTGTGAACCTCATCAATGTATTTGCGGGTCCACGGTGGCCATCACGCACTGAGTTGCGGTCGTTGTTTGTGAAGATTCCTACGTCACCAATTCCTTAATGACCTCACTCGGAGGGCACTGATCTCGGCCAGATGGAATATTCCATTTTTGATGCCGGTGGCTGCAGCTTTAGTCGATCTGATGGCAAAAGGCCGGAGGGTTTAAACAGGTGCTATGGAGAAGAGGAACGTGCCTGCTTTGGGACACCACTTTTTCTGCCTCACACCTCACCAGTACGGTACTGCTGCTCGATTTGCGGCGAGAAAGAAGCATAAGAAGTACTCAGCCTTGGAGGCAAATTACTGCTTTGTGCCGCTGGTCTGTGAGACAACCGGCTGCTGAACCCTCAGAGGCCTTTGCCTTCATTAAGGAGATTGGCCGTCGCCTTCGAGAAAGAAGATATGTCTATTGCCACCCAGCGCGGCAAGGAGAAGTGCGTCATGGGCTTCTTTGGAGCTGATACGACTCGAGGATTTGACCCATATTAATATTTTTAGGAAATTTTATAACTAGATTGATATAATGATTTGAATTAGTTTTTTGACAATATAGGTATATGTGTTATTTCATCATATCAGTTTATATACATACCCACCAAGGGGCTCAACCTGCCCTGAGTTAGGGCGATCAGGCCTTAGATGATCACGGGGGCCCATTGCGAGTTGAATGACTTCACACATAAGCTTCAAGTTTCTTCGCAGGCGTGTGCAGGTTTCCTCACGATGTTTTTCTCACCGTAAGAGCGTCGGAAAAACGTACATTTCCTAAAAGTATGAAATCGATATTCGTATAGATATTGGTAAGTGGCAGGATTCGAACCACGGCCTTCCGGACAGGAGGTAGTGGCCCTAACCGTTACGCCACCGACGCTCTATATGTTATTTAAGATTTAGAAATCCTTACTTAATATTATAAATGTAAAAATGTGTTTGTTTGTTTGTTATCTATTCGCACTTCAACACCTCTACCAATCTTGAAGAAATTTGGCATGCAGATAGCCTGTATCACTGGGAATGAAATAGTCTACTTTTTATCTCTGAAATTTATCATAGCCCGATGCAGTTCCTGAGGAAACTAACACAATACTCTTTGTTCGTTAAGTTATTTAAAATTGCAACGAAAAAATGGATTGGTGTGATTTTTAGCACAGAGATGAGGTGGAAAATGATTTAATTTACTAATAAGTATATCCTGACATAGTTCCCGAGGGATCTGGAGACAACTGTTTTCTACGCACGCGCACGTCGGTGGCGTCGCAACGGAGCAACGGATTAAAGTGATTTTTTGTAAAGAATTTGTTGAGGGGGTGGGAAGTGACAAAGACTGCTAATCCGAATAGCCCGATACAGTTCCTGAGGTACCTGGAGAAAACTCATGTCCACGCTTGCGAGCTGATTGCGGCTCGCGCACCACTCACTCTTGAAAAGAGTCATAAAAGCTATGTCCACGCGGGCAAAGCCGCGGGCAAAAGCTAGTCAGGCATAAATTGAAAATTATACTTTGTTGAACATATCGACTCAAAAATGGAAAAAAAAAATCGAAAGATAAATCGCACAGAACACAACGAAACGAAAGCTATGCCTGAAAATAATTACATAGCATTTTTTTACGTTAGCCACTTCTTGCGGGAATGACACATATAAAGGAGAACACCCAAAAAAGCCCAAGGCCCGGCGCAAAAGAAAGATATCTCAAAATGTAGTGTATTTTATTTGAAAAATAAATTTATATGTGTCATTCCCGCAAGAAGTGGCTAACGTAAAAAAATTGCTATGTTATTATTTTCAGGCATAGCTTTCGTTTCGTTGTGTTCTGTGCGATTTATGTTTCGATTTTTTTATATATATATATATATATATTTTAATTTTTTTTTCCATTTTGGAGTCGATATGTTCAACAAAGTATAATTTTCAATTTATGCCTGATAATAATCTAAAAGCAATTTTTTTATCTTAGCCACTTCTTGCGGCAATCACACCTATCAAACAATATTTTACATAAAATACAGAAATAACTGAGATACGTTTCTTCTGCGTCGGGACTTGGGTAATTTTCAATGGAGCTTGGGTGTTCTCCTTTATTTTTCTAATAAAATACACTAAATTTTGAGATATCTTTCTTTTGCGCCGGGCCTTGGGCTTTTTTGGGTGTTCTCCTTTAGCGACGACCTTGACTTGAGCCTTGTTATGAGGCCAAATAGTAAGCGACCATGTCTCAGTTCCGTACTCGTATGTCATCTTTGGAGTGGCGACACCACAGAAATTGGTCAAAGACCTTAGGAGACACTGCGGTATTTGGGACGTGAAAATACTACGAAGATTCCCTAGTGATCTCACCTTTTTTTCGTATGATCGGTCGGGAAATGGTAGAAACCACCTTCTCGGACGATCGGAACGTGTTTTCGTTTGGCAGCATCCGTAATTACTCTTGTCAAGAACGAAGAGTATTTAGTGGACGGTGTACACAGCTAATTTGGATCGGAAACCGCCGCTCCATCATCCACTTGGCTCCATGTCCATCTTTCATGTGTTGTTTACGGTCGAGCCACGAAGGAGTGAAGAAGATAAAAACAATCGAAGTTTAGATTTTGAAGAGGATCGATTGTCTTACACTAATAGAATAGGGTCTTTATTTAAAAAGTGTGAGTGTGTGTGTCTGTACGTCCGTCCGGTGCTCTAGTTCCCAAACTCGACGGATTTTGGTGAAATTTGGATTAGGGCATTTTTTTATATCCAGGCGTTTTTGAAAATTTCCCCTATTTATTTTTTTAGGGTTGGGTAAAAAATCACTTTTTTTACTCAAAAATGACTCTAACGTGTTTTATGAAACTCGGTATGTTATTATAACTGTATATGGCCTATAGTACGCGGTAGTTTGTTGGTCCAAAAAAATCGGAATAAGGTTCCCATACAAATTCAGGTTATTTGTTACTTTTTCTCAAAAATGGTCGTAATGATTTTAATGAAACTTTGAAAATAACTAGGACTTAATAAGGCCTATTGCACTTAATACTTCAATAATCCAAGAAAAAATTGAGTAAGGTACCTACAAACCCGAATATTTTTTCAATAAGTCTAATATACCTACCTTGCTTTATTCTTTGCTACTAAGCAAGTGTAATGTTTATTTAGATTTGTTTATCCTCCTCAGTCCCAGCACATTTTTTGTTTCACTATCTTACACTAGGTGAGATGGGATATATATTAAATATTTTTTATAGTTTTGGGAATTTTGCGGTCCCTGCGAACAGACAATTTTCCGGAAAATAGTTTTCCGATATGTATTCTATAGGCGACACTGGGATTCAGTATAAGTTGAAAGTACCAAAACTCCTTACATAATATTCATCATCTTTAATAACCATTTATACGGACAAAGAAACAGAAAAGGAAAGTAGTGATTTATTATGCATATTATAGTTCGTGATACAATTTATAGCAGTTTCAGACACTGACCAGGCACAAAGTGACCTGACATGCGGGACATTGGTGTCGAGCAGCATTAGACCTACATCCAGGAAGTCTGCACCGACTCAATCAACTCTCCCAGTTCTCACTATATTAGTTGGATGCTGTTGTTTGGCACGCTTGTTGGAGTGTATGTGTGATCAGCTCCTTCAGTCACGTCGCCTGCTTCATCTTTTGTATCGGACTCTACCAGATACTGTACTATCGCTTCTCTGAATGCCAAAAGATTTCCTTATTCGTTGTACCTAACATCTCCTGACTGACCCTGTACTCTACCCATCCAGCAGCGGAGGCAAAATCAATAAAATGGAACATTACTCTAACGGTTCATTTACGATTTCTAGCTGATATTCGACGTGTATAGTAACTAATCATCTTATCCACAAAGTCAACACTACCCATTTTCTCATTATACTATCTGCCTACATAAGGCGTTGCACATCCATGTACCTTTTCTGTTTTTTTATCCCATATATGACATTGATCATGAACCATTTCAACGAGGCTACTTGCCCCGTGGTGGATATCACTTGCTGAGAATAACCATGGGGTGGCAAATTGACTGCAGGTTGATCTGGTGGTTCATAATCTGGGCTGGTGCTAAAGGTTCGGAACTATTTGTAGTTTTCCAGTAAAATGAACGTATTGAGGGTCCCGCGGAGTTGCAGGTGCTTCACCTGCAAGGGATTGAACGCAGTCTGGCTCGAAGATGTTATGAACAGCCCCAGATGCATCTTCCTCTTTCTCAGAGTCCACACTCACATCGTCTGCAGCAGGAACATAGGCCGGATCGTTCGTGTCATCTTATTCTCCAATAGCGATATCAAGATCTGAGTCTTCCCCGTTAATCACTTCGTCCAATGCATCAGGTAGAGCAGCATCTAAAAGAATAAGGTTTATGTTATTGTATAAGATAAATGTAAGACAAAAAATAACCTGTGAATCAAGGCGTTTTAATAATCTGTGAATAAATAATTTAAGTAACTTAAAAATGGTGGCTCAAAAAGCGTCGGTGGCTCAACCGGTAACGACTCGGTCCTCCTAACCAGAGGTGCCGGGTTCAAGTCCGGACGGCCAATGTACCAATGAGTTTTTGAAACTTACGTACATATACTCACCGATTGCTTTAACGGTGAAGGAAAACATCGTGAGGAAACCTGTACACATCACCTGCGAAGAAACTCGAAGGTTGTGTGTGAAGTCGACCAACCCGCACTGGGCCCGCGTGGTCGACTAAGGCCCGATCGCCCTAATTCAGGGTAGGCTCGAGCCCCTCGGTGGGGACGTATATGAACTTAAAAACTATGATTCAGAAATTTGTGGGAAAATAAGTACCTTAGGCAAAGTATATATATTAGTACATATTGGGCAGGAAATGTAAAAAGGTCACTCGCGCTGCCACGCCACTCATGCCGCTGCCGCTACCATTGCCACGATTGTCGAATTTCGTGCGGAAGTCAAAGGAATTCGGCTGACTGTGAACACTCACTCGCGTCGATGCTGCCGCAGAAGTATTCAGAGCAATATTTCCGGCAGCGGCAGGAGCAGTGGCAGTGGCTGAGTGTAAATCCTGGGTTAGTTGTAAGTGCTTGTGGGGAAAAAACCGGCAAGTTACTGACTGAAAATGCAAAGTAAAGCTGGTGATAGACGGACGAAATTGCTCGCCGTACTTAAGGTTCCATTACCATTTTCGTTCGCAAACTTAGGGTGATACCCAGGCAAAAAAGATAATGGAGCTCTAAGTACCTTGGTAAAGTGAGCAAGCTCACCGGTCTATCACCAGCTTTAGATTATTGTTTCGTTCGCCAGCTTAGCAGTGTTGCCAACGTAGACGATTTATTGCCATTTACGCTACTCAGAATAGAAATCGGCAATGAAAATATCCGAATGGCGAATGGTCTACTACTACTACTACTAGGCTATTTCGGGGGAAAAGGTTCTTTAATTAAAAAAGAATGAGCATGAGCTTAAAAAATAAAAATATTCTCACGCAAAAAGTAAAATCGAGAAGAAAAAGATGACCACACCCTTTTTTGATGGTCGTGGCTAATATTATATGGTAATCCAATTTGGGATGTAATACAGTTATAAGTATTCGCTTTGCTGTTAGTAACCATTGTAATTATCTTTTTTATACCGACAATTTTTTTGGGAATACCATTAATTTTTTGTCACTGTTGCTTTATAAAACTTATGTGCGTTTTTGTCATCGTAGTGATTTCCAGGGCAAAACACGAAAATATGCTAATCATATGGTATCATGCATGACGAATGGGAAAAAATACCAGCATTTAAAAGTACAAGCTAAATGTTATCTACAAAAAATATGGCCCTATCAGGGGTTCAGGGCTGATCTGATCACCTAAACATATTTTTTTAAAGAATTATGATATCTAAATGTAACTAACCCACACTTTTATTTGACATTATCTATCTATAATATAATAAAACTGTAACGGGGCCGTGTCTGTACATGAAATATTTTTGGAAAATAATAACTGTGGTGGACATTACTAACGATACAGAGGCCAAAACAACAACTTTTGGAATTTTTGTCTGTCTGTCTGTCTGTCTGTCTGTCTGTATGTTCGCGCATCACTCAAAAACTACCAGGCCGATTTTGATGAAATTTTGTATGGTGGTTCCTTATAGCCCGGGTTAACATATAGGATACTTTTGATCCCGGAAAATTCAGGAGTTCCCGTGGGAAAATTAAAAGTATTCATTTATAGAATGGCTCACCACGCAAATGTGGCTTGACCTATTACATTCAAATTTTACACGTTGATACCCTTATCGCGAACTAAAACTGCGACATTGCGAATCCCAAAAAAATAAGGGTTCCTGCAGGAATGCAAAAAATTGTATCTTTAGAATGGCTCAACGTAACAATATGAAACCTTTGGATGGGGTGTTTTGATCATCATTGTATAGTCGGGTATTCTTTATCCCGTAAAAACTAAAGAGGTCCCGTGGGATATTATCTATCGTTTCTTACATTAATAACAATAGAGTACTTTTTCCACAAATTAGCTACACATACCACACATTATAAACATAGCAGCAGAATGTCAATAGATGGCACTGCTCCCCTTATATATAGCATATCTCTGATTGCAGTGATAATAAAACGCGCTTAAGTTGTATTAAAAAAATAAAATAATTTTTCATACCTTTGAGTGGATTTCTTTTATGTATTTTTAACCGTACGCTACTTTACACAACTCTTACTCTGGAAGTATGGCACGTAGCGATGTGTTTCATAGATGAACAGATTCCAATCGTGTAAAAAAATTAAAAACACATAAATCGAGTTTAGCATCTTTTAACAGGAGGCACAGATATGGGAACTCTTCTGACGGCGACTATTGTGCCGTGTGGCAGTTGCTCTCCGTCTGCAATATAAATATATGTGAACCTCATCAATGTATTTGCGGGTCCACGGTGGAGGCAATTGGCCATCACTCAGTGAGTTGCGGTCGTTGTTTGTGAAGATTCCCACGTCACCAATTCCTTAATGACCTCACTCGGAGGGCACTGGTCTCGGCCAGATGGAATTTTCCATCTTTGATGCAGCCGCCGGGCTTAAGTCGATCTGATGGCAAAAGGCCGGAGGGTTTAAACAGGTGCTATGGCAGAGACGAACGTGCCTGCTTTGGGACGCCACTTTTTCTGCATCACTCCTCACCCGTACGGTACCGCTGCTCAATTTGCGGCAAGAAAGAAGCATAATAAGTATTCGGTCTTGGTGGCAAATTACTGCTTTGTGCCGCTGGTCTGTGAGACAACCAGCTGCTGAACCCTCAGAGGCCTTTGCCTTCATTAAGGAGATTGGCCGTCGCCTTCGAGAAAGAAGATATGTCTATTGCCACCCAGCGCGGCAAGGAGAAGTGCGTCATGGGCTTCTTTGGAGCTGATACGACTCGAGGATTTGACCCATATTAATATTTTTAGGAAATTTTATAACTAGATTGATATAATGATTTGAATTAGTTTTTTGACAATATAGGTATATGTGTTATTTCATCATATCAGTTTATATACATACCCACCAAGGGGCTCAACCTGCCCTGAGTTAGGGCGATCAGGCCTTACACGATCACGTGGGCCCATTGCGGGTTGATTGACTTCACACAAAAGCTTCGAGTTTCTTCGCAGGCGTGTGCAGGTTTCCTCACGATGTTTTTCTCACCGTAAGAGCGTCGGATAAACGTACATACCAGTATGAAATCGATATTCGTATAGATATTGGTAAGTGGCAGGATTCGAACCACGGCCTTCCGAACAAGAGGTAGTCGCCCTAACCGTTCTGCCACCGACGCTCTATATGTTCTTTAAGATTTAGAAATCCTTACTTAATATTATAAATGTGAAAATGTGTTTGTTTTTTTTTGTTACCTATTCACACTCCAACACCTCTACCAATCTTGATGAAATTTGGCATGCAGGTAGCCTGTATCACTGGGAATGAAATAGTCTACTTTTTATCTGTGGAAATTATCATAGCCCGATGCAGTTCCTGACGAAACTAAAACAATACTCTTTGTTCGTTGTTATTTAAAATCGTAACGAAAAAATGGGTTGGTGTGATTTTTAGCACAGAGATGAGGTGGAAAATGATATAGTTTATTAATAAGTATATCCTGACATACTTCCCGAGGGATCTGGGGACAACTGTTTTCTACGCTCGCGCACGTCGGTGGCGTCGCAAGGGACAACGGATTAAAGTGATTTTTTGTATAGAATTTATTGACGGGGTGGGATGTGACAAAGACTGCTAATCCGAATAGCCCGATACAGTTCCTGAGGTACCTGGAGAAAACTCATGTCCACGTTTGCGAGCTGATTGCGGCTCGCGCACCACTCACCCTCAAAAATAGTCATAAAAGCTATGTCCACGCGGGCGAAGCCGCGGGCAAAAGCTAGTTTAAAATATAAATAACGCCTAAGGCATGGCCACACCTCGGTCCAATGTATGAAACAAACTCGTTCATACTAAGCTCGTGTAGGTGAACGCGTACCATGCTTGTGTGAGTGAGATAAGATAAGACATGCTAGGGTTGCCGCCATTTTGCCTTAATTTATTCGTAGTATGTTCGCGAATTGGGAACGCAATTTTCTTATTTTGTACGGAACCCTAAAAAAATAAAACAGTAGCGAAGCGGAATTTGTACAGTTAAATGTACAAATTCGGCTTCGCTACTGTTTTAGTAGGCACTTATTACGTGATTCATATGTTTTCTAAAGTATTAAAATACTTGCGTCTGTTAGACATCATCTCATGTTGATAAGCTGATGAAGGAAGGTACAATTCCTTAACGGTTAGGAGTTGGAGGAAAATTCTTTCAATATTATACATAGATATATAAGGTCTAACAAAATTAGCTGAAACTATCTTAACTGGTGCTTCTTCCCATGAAACTGAACAACTTTCCCCATGGAACCCATAGTCAAAACGCAAAAAAAAATTGGATCTCCCATACTAAATCGATCAGCTGATTAGCCAACTTAGTATGAGAAGTTCAACATTTTTTTTAAGATTTGACTGGGTTTTGTGGGGAAAGTTATTCAGTTTCATGGGTAGAAGCACCAGTTAAAATAGTTTCAACTAATTTTAAGGGAAAGTTCAGTAAACGAAACTGAACAACTTTTTCTTCAGCGACCATACCGAATTAAAAAAAAATCGCCACATTCCATTATTGCCTACTTAAATAAATAATATTCTCGTAGTGCGGCCCTGTTTTGTTTACATCGTTGGATTCGTGCCGTGCGGCAACGAAACTGTGCACTGTGCCCGGCCGTTGACCTTTGCTAGTTCTCTCAATCAATTCATATTTAAAATACTTAAAACCTTACAGTTCCTTTTAGCTGTATGTAGTAAAATACAACCTAACAGGTATTTACACTTTACGGAAAAGAAGAAATTGAAATTGAAGGCGGCGGCTCCTTCCTTTGAGGCGTTTGAGGTCGTTGACCGAACCACTTGAAATGTATGTACCTACGAGCTAGCGCCTACAAGCAACTGTTATCCGCGAAAAAAATATCTCAGTTACTCTCGCGCACTCATTGAGTTACGTTGCTAAAAGCCTAACGACAGATTGTGTGAGATCTACCTAAGTACCTAAGTTAAGTGTTTCTTTGTAAAATTACGGCATTTTACAGTATTTGGACATGGCGGTGTGCTATGAAGTTTGTAACCACAAGTTTGGGATGTAAGAAGGAAGGCTGCGGTAAAGGATCGGAGCGGAGGCTTGTGCTATTATTATCATCTGTGGCGGGGGCGCGTGGGCTGCGGCTGCTACGGTACGATGGTCAGTGCCAGATTCATTAAGATTTCTTATTTTTTTATTGTAGTTTTTTTTTCTTAGATTTCAGTATGGTCGCTGAAGAAAAAGTTGTTCAGTTTCGTTTGCTGAACTTGCCCTTAAAATAGTTTCAGCTAGGTTTCAGCTAATTTTGTTAGACCTTATATACGTAGGTATGAATAGACCGATAGCAAAGTATATATATTAGTACTAACGTACAGTATGGACACTCCCTGCCTCTCTCTAAAGTCGACCTCACCCCCCCCGTCACGCAGATTGGCTGTAGATTGGTTACCAACGTAAAGAATGAGCTACGCTGTGATTTCGTTCGGGAATTATTAAATCCAAATTTAGTAAACTGTTCATTTAACTGATGTTTTAGTTCACATAATGATAAATGCAATAAAAAAAGCTTTTACAGATATCCTTTGGATAAAAAGCAACACAAAAAGCCAATTATTTTATTTTGTATTTTGTCACACTTAGGTAAGTATTTGGAGAAAACGCATTAACCTTGCTTTTTTGTGAAGATTCTTAAATACAAAGCATATGATTATTTGCTAGTGTAGAAATAAAACCGGCCAAGTGCGAGTCTGACTTGCACACGTACAATTCCGTACCATCGTAAAATGTATAAAACCGCCTCCGTAGCTCAGAGGCAACGTTCACTGACTTTACACAGGAGGTCGCGGGTTCGATTCCCGGCGGGGTCATTTGTAAGACTCGGCTTGGTTGGTGGTAGGGCATTTTCTAAGCCCGCCTGGCTAGCTACCACCATCTTATCTAAGTCTTGCCGCCAAATATCAATGTTGATATCATTGGTGTGTTCCGGCATAAAAATACGATAGCCAGTTCCCCATTGCGTTGGGGAATCTTGGTTAGCCCGCTTCCATCTTCGGCAACATCGTCACTTACCACCAGGTGAGATGTTGTCAAGGGTTTACCAATTGTGAATAAAAAAATATTAAATTATCGCATTCAGAAAAAATATTGACTGTTATTGTAGATACCTAACCTACCTTTACGTATTTTTTTAAGTTTATCACCTTATATTTTTTAATCCACAATTGATAATAATATTCATGTTCGGCGCAAGACTTAGATAATATGGTGGTAGCTAGCCAGGCGGGCTATAAAAAATTAATGCCCCACCACCAACCAAACCGAGTCTTACAAAGTTGACCCCTCCGGGAATCGAACCCCCGACCTCTTGGTGTGAAGCGAATGGACTAACCATTGATTTTTACCGCCTCCGTGGCGTAATGGTTAGTCCATTCGCTTCACACCAGGAGGTCACGTGTTTGATTCCCGGAGGAGTCAACTTTATAAGATTCTGCGATCGGTAACACGAGTTCATTGCTCTACGGATTCACGTCAAAGATTACGTAACTTGACTACGTCTTCATTTTTAAAGTTTATCACATCATTCTTGATAATTATTATCAACGGTCGGTACCTCGAGGACAATGCTCTCCAGGTCACGTCAAGGCTTACGTGTTTTTTAAAATTTTGCGCGCGAATATACGGACCCGCAGTGCGGCGATCATTGACCTATTACTAGCGGGTGGGGGATTTTAGTTGTATTCGTACCTATTTAGCTATGTTTGAAGAACAATTTTATTCATGTAACTTACCTACTAAGTAGGTAGGTAGCCACTGTTGATTGTTACGTGCAGTATAAATATCTAATAAACATTTCGTGACCAATGCCGCCGGTGTGATTCAACCCTACCTGCATTTGTGGCTATAGATACGTCAGTTGTTTTTATGTATATAATTTCTCGCTCGTTTGTATGGAGTGTCCAGTCCAGGGTGTGCCGATAGGTTGTATTCTTTCAGGTTATTCAGATGAGCTTATGATGGACGATTAACTCCATAACTTTCATGTTATGGAGTTAAATCGTCAATCATCATCTGCTGAGATGATGATGGAAGCCACAGGACTTTGTATCTGTTAATGAAACACATGTATTATGATTTGATAATTCCTATTGGTGAGCTGGTGATTGGGTTTAACGTTGTTAGATAGATAGAATTATCACTAATAATAAAAAAAATTAAAGTTTAAAAAAACTAAAAACCGACTTCAAAATGAAATTCACTCAAAAGTATGAAATAATATTATTATACTTAAATACACAACATTAACGAAATCAAAGGTGGGTACGAATTAAATTAGGGCTTACAATTTTTTTTGAGGTCGGTGTCAGCAATGCCATCGAATCTGAAAATTTGATACGTGAGTAACTGTGTGCTGGTACCGACCTCAAAAAAAATTGAAAGTCCCTAATTTAATTCGTACCCACCTTAGATTTCGTTATTGTTGGTTAATGTTGTGTATTTAAGTATAATAATATTGTTTCATACTTTTGAGTGAATTTCATATTGAAGTCGGTTTTTAGTTTTTTAAAACTTTTATTTTTTAGGTAATTGCAAACCACTCTTTAAACAACTAAATATCCTGCCCCTGACTTGCACGTACGTCAGAAACAGTTGTTTATTTTCGAGATCTCATCCAGAATATATCGAAAAACTTGTCAACGTCATAGTAAGAAAGCCAAGAGCGCAGTATAAAAATATGCTTCATCATCATCAACCTCCTTGTAAAGCAGATATTTATAAGAAAAATGTCTACAACAGGTGTATAATGTAATGATATACATATATTATTATTATTAAACATTTATTACAGACAACTTAGTCCATAATAATAACTACCATATAATAACTTACCTAATGATTTAAAAATATTATAAGGGACAGAATTTTAGAAAAAAAATTATAGAAAAGGTTGTCTGGAAGAGATTGCTTTTAGCAATAAGACCGCCTACTGTACACTTCATTATAATAACTATATGTATTAGCTTTACGAAATTGTTTTGGTGTACTATAAGTGTAAATAAATAAATAAAAAAACTAACATAACGAATTATTGTTTTTATAGTATTCAGGAATTTATGGATTACAAAAGTTACATACAGTAAAATTTTCTAAAAAATATGAAACTGATATTGCATACCTATCTAATTTATTCATTACTAGCTTTTCCCCGCGACTTTGCCCGCGTCGACATCGTTTTTATGACTGCCACAAGCGGCTCGCGAGCGTGGACATAATTTTTTTCCAGATCCCTCTGGAACTACGTCAGGATATTCTTATTAGTAAATCATGTCATTTTTCACCCCCTCAACCATCTCTGTGCAAAAAAATGTGCAATCCATTGATCCGTTGCGATGTTAAAGAAATTAACCAAAAAAGAGTTTTTGTTTTAGTTTCCTCAGGAACTGCATCGGGCTATGCTATTTTCACGGGATAAAAAGTAGCCTATGTCCTTCCTCGTAATACAGGCTACCTGCATGCCAAATTTTATTAAGATTGGTCAAAGCGTTGAAGCGTGAAAAGGTAACAAACAAACAAACAAACACATTTTCATTCACATTTATAATAATAGTAAGGATTACTATAAATAATTCATTATTTGTTTTCAATTTGCATGTCTTCATAAGACTGAATCTGTTTACTGGCATTGTTCTTTTAAAGATCTGTATATTTATGACTTAAGTATTTTTGCAAATGATAAATTCTTGCTCTGATTCTGAATCCAACTCGGCTGGGCACCGTTCGGGAAGCTTCGCAATATCTTCACGTCCCAATACCGCAGTGTCTTAAGACCAAAGTCTTCGACCAGTGTGTGTTGCCAGTGATGACATACGGAGTTGAGACATGGTCGCTTACTATGGGCCTCATAAGAAGTCTCAAGGTCAAACAAATGGGTCGTCGAATGAACATGGACAAGACGAAAATTATGTCAAACGTCCGTGTCATACCTACTTCTCTGAAGGTTGGAGGCTCTACACTCGAAGTTGTTACCCAGTAAATATACCTGGGACAAACAGTCCAGTTAGGTAGGTCCAACTTCGAGAAAGAGATCAATCGTCGAATCCAACTCGGCTGGGCAGCGTTCGGGAAGCTTCGCAATATCTTTACGTCCCAGATACCGCAGTGTCTTAAGACCAAGGTCTACGATCAGTGTGTGTTGCCAGTGATGACATACGGAACATGGTCGCTTAGTATGGGCCTCATAAGAATCAAGGTCACCCAAAGGGCAATAGAGCGTCCTATGCTCGGAGTTTCTCTGCGTGATCGAATCAGAAACGAGGAGATCCGTAGGAGAACCAAAGTAACCGACATAGCTCTCAGAATTGCAAAATTTTAGTGGCAGTGGGTGGGGCACAAAGCTCGTAGAACAGATGCCCGTCGGGGTAGTAAAGTTTTCAAGAGGCGACCGCGCACTGGAAAACGTAGCGTAAGAAGGCCTCCCACTCGGTGGACTGATGACCTGATGAAGGTGGCGGGAAGCCGCTGCAGGCGAGCAGGGCAGAACGGTTAAATTGTTAAAAAGGACGTTTTTATTTTATTTACAGTGAATTTCTGCCGTTTGGGTTATTTGAGGCTATTTAAGTTGTGAAAAATGGTGACATCAGGTCTTGAGTTGTTGGCAACACTGCAGTTTAGAACTGACCGACCGACTCAAAACTTTATTCCAAAGAGAATATAACAAACAAAGTAAAGTTTTATTTAGTTAGTTCTTTCACGGTCTCGGTGTATGGTATGTTTTGATAAAAATCATAATTCGATATTACTTTTGGGCGATCTATTGTTAAGAAAAGAATCCATAATTATGGCACAAAGTGGAAAAAGAAAGAAAGGCACAATTTGTGAAGATTATCTTGAAGCTTCTAAGGTAAACAGATTTTTAACAGATGTATATTTTTTACAAAGATAGGTAGGTATAGGTATACGCCAGTAATAGAAGCACAGATTAATAATCCATAGATCTGTGTATAGAAGTCATTGGGTAGGTATGAATACCGAGTACAATACGTACTTGGAAGTTGGAGTCAGAGGCACAGATGAGATACTAGTTACTTCGTCAGAGGATTATGGCATATTATGGTAAGGACAGACTAATGGTTTAGCTATAAAAAAAGGAACATATATAAATCGAATTGCCAATTCTGTATTGAAAAGAAGTTCAAAATGTTTTATCAGTTCCAGAGTTGTAGAATAAAGTTGTTCAGTTTGAAACCCTTGAAAAATTTGAAAAATGGATTGCTCTATTTCCAACCGACTTCCAAAAAGGAGGAGGTTTACAAATTATTCGACTGTATTTGTTTTTTGTTGTGTGTGTGTGTGTTACGCGATATCTTTGCAGTGTGAACCGATTTTCGTGATTCTTTTTTTATGCTGCATGCATACCCATCGAATATATTAAAAGAAATCGAAATGTGTGCTGGGACACATAGTAGAAGTGAAACTTCAAAAGAGAAGTGGAATGGAAAAAGGAATCGCAAAAAAATAAAGAAATATTAAAAAAAATATTTCACAAAAAATATATACCTAAATCAATGACTTATATATTACTGTTCAAATCTGTGACCTACAAGCATTATAATTTTTGGTTTTTGTTAATTTTCTAATAAAGTACTACTTACCTACCTGCGTCAATTTAATTTATATGGGGCCAACTCGGGAGCATACGGTATGCTCCCGAGTATTGAAATGAAACTTCTATATAGACGGAATATAGTATTAGGATTCTTTCTGTCACAAAAAAGCGTTAGGGCCGCGTGGAGGAGGTAGACGATATACCGCGTGGTGAGAGGCGGCAGTGGCAAAAGAATACTTTTTTGAAATTATTTTTTTTGGGTTTACTCCATAAGAATCGATTTTCATATAAGGCGCCCGGTATGAAGAAAAAAAATGAGGAGTAAAATCTAGTGATTGAATGACCGTGTCACGTTTTTTGAAACACCTATGATTTTGCCTCTAACCACGCGGTATATCGTCTACCTCCTCCACGCGGCCCTAACGCTTTTTCGTGACAGAAAGAATCCTAATACTATAATCCGTCTATATAGAAGTTTCATTTCAATACTCGGGAGCATACCGTATGCTCCCGAGTTGGCCCCATATAAATTAAATTGACGCAGGTAGGTAAGTAGTACTTTATTAGAAAATTAACAAAAACCAAAAATTATAATGCTTGTAGGTACGCCAGTAATATATAAGTCATTGTTGTAGGTTGAGTTGACTAAGTTGTTGAGATGGTTTTTTAACGTGTTTAGCGTTTTTCCTAAAACCCTGTATAAGTGTAGATTTAATAAAATATGAGTAATTTTCGTTATCTATCACAATGCACATTCATGATGCGTCAAGCGTCATGCGATGCTTGATTAGAAAGTTAGGTACCTACTACCGACCTATGGGTAAACAGGATTTAGATTTTTTTATTTTTTTACATGATTAGCTTTTTCCCTTGGCTTTGTCCGCGTGGATATCGTTTTTAAACGATTTTTTAATACTGCTAGCTGTTATCGCAGCTTAGGTAATATAATATATAACTAGTCCAGCAATTTGCGATTTGCACTTACGTAGTAACTAATAAGTAATCTGTGTTTGCACGTTTTGCTCCGAGCATTTGAAATATACCTACTTAAGCGAAACAGAGGCAACGCTAAATGGCTGTGCAGAATCCTTCATGCCTTCACCGTCTGGCATAGTCAGGCATACTCTAATATTAAATCGCATAATTATGAAACTGACATAAATAATAAAATTAAGGATATAATTGATTGGATGGACCAAAATAACTTAATTGCAAATATAAATAAAATTAATTATATACAATTCGGCTCAAATAGACATAATAAATTAAAACTTAACATAGCAATGAATCACATATAGAAGAGGTTACTAATACAAAATTTCTAGGTGTTGTGTTGGACGATAGCTGTAGCTGGGAAAACATACAGAGACTTTGAGAGAATAACTTAATCGCTATGTGTATGTCCTAAGCAGATTAAGAAATATTTCAACGGTTGAGACTATGCTTTCGGCATACCATTGTCACGTAGCGTCTGTTCTGAAGTATAATATGGGGAAATTCTGTTCATTTAAATAATGTTTCCATTGCACAGAAGAAATGCATACGAGCTATGTGTGGCAAAACATCCCGTGAGTCATGCAGGCCATTATTTAAGTCGTTAGGACTGTTACCTTTGCCCTGCATGTATATTTTGGCTTTGGTTTAACTGTTTACCAAATTAAATAAAAATCGCAATCCAAAAAAATGTATTTTTAACCCAAAAAAGGTAAATGTCTACCAAAATGTGACACCCTATTTTATACTAAAACGCATACATTTATTTAATTTTACATTAGCCAATTAAAGCACATGAGACCCAAAATAAGCTAAGTTTGCCCACATTTTGAATAGCATTTAATTATTCAATAGACTGTCAAATATTAACATAAGGGTACATACCTATTTTAAAGTTTGTCGATTTTAGAACTCCCCCTTCCACACTCATCCTACAGTGTTGAGTGGTCGACGGAGCCCCTTCGGGGCTCCTACTTCTGTGTTCTCATGTCAAACCTAACACTACGACTGTGCGGGGAGGCGAGCTAAGCTCGCCTCCCCGCACAGTCTCCGAACCTAACGCATCCGAGTCGGGGTGCTCCGAAAGTCCGAGCTCGCTTCGCTCGCTCCCGCTTCCATTTAGAACTCCCCGTACCACACCCTTCCTACAGGGTAGTAACTAATTAGTAATCTGTGCTACAGGTGTACTGAATTTGGTAGACATTTACTAATTTTGGCTTTCGATTACATTTTAAAGTTCGAGCATAACTTTATCAGATAAACGCACTTTTTTAATTGCGTTGCGGATATACTTTTTTACGCATTCGTTTTTTGGTACACTATTAATTTTTTGGTATACCTTGTCGTTTTAACTGATTTTGGTATACAATATATTTGTACCGGTATATTTTAGAGGTCGCTACTTTCGTGAAAAATAACTTACATATATTTAAAAAGACGAGAGATGTGCACAAAAGAACTGTAAGAGATCCAAACAAACCTAATATTATATCATTTAAACGCAAACTTGTGACATTTCTTAAAGAAAAAACATTTTATTCAGTAAATGAACTCCTAGATAGACATTTTGACAATTAAAATTGACTATGACAAATGCGTTTTATTAATTTATATTGTAGTATAATTGATAGTATAGGTATTAACTGTGAATTTAGAAATTAATAAGTAATTATGATAAGATTGATATTTGCATGCCAAATCTGGTGAAATATGAGAACTTCCTATATAATGTTAACAGCTTTATAACCATGTTTTATGCAAATAAATTTTCATTTTCATACTCAAATCCTTAGGTAACGAAATGAAAATTACGCTTACCTACTTAGTAGCAAAGAATAAAGGTCGTAAAGTTATTTATAAGTCCTAACGGACTTGATGAAAAATGATAAAATAATTGAAACAACCTAGTGTAGTAGGCCATTATTAAGACCTAGTTTCATTAAGTTTCATTAAAATTGTTAAAGCCATTTTTGAGAAAAGTAACAAAACCTAGTTTTGTGTTTAATATATCTTATTCAATTTTTTGGAATAACGAACTATGGCGTTTATATTATAGTAACTTACACAGTTTCATCAAAACCGTTACAGCCATTATTGGGGAATAAAATAAGTTTTAGGCACTAGAGTCATCTAGAGTACCGGACGGACGGACGCACACACACACTTTTTTATTATATATAAGGTGTAACAAAATTAGCTGAAACTATGTTAACTGGTGCTTCTACCCATGAAACTGAACAACTTTTCCTATGGAACCCATAGTCAAATCGCAAAAAAAATTGATTTTCCCATACTAACTCGATCAGTTGATCAGCCAACGTAGTATGGGAACTTTAATTTTTTTTTCGAGATTTTACTATGGGTTCCATGGGGAAAGTTGTTCAGTTTCATGCGTAGAAGCACCAGTTAAAAATAGTTTCAGCTAATTTTGTTAGACCTTATATATTAAAATTTCTTGGTATTAGTAAGACAATCGATCCCCATCAAAAATCAAAATACCAACTTAGATTTTTTTGCAATTACAATACCTTCTCCACTCCTTGGTCGTCGCTCGCTGCTTAGTCACTCGAAAGTAAAAACGCCATTATAAAATACATATCTACCTACCTACTTAGGTTTTATTCGGTATGGTATGGTATTTATTTTAAATTTATTCCGGTTTACGTGTTTTAAAAACATCCCATCCTTTGGTTCGGCCCACTGTCCCATCCACTTGATGTCTGCTCCCTTCCCTAACCATCATCATCATCATTTAAGTATACCTGCTTGGTTTGATTCAGATAACGCACTCAGGGTCCTTTGAGGAAGTCAAAGTAGTCAAACACCCCCTGGAGCACGCGTGGGGCTTCTGGATGAACACCAACTTCAAGAAGCAGTGGGAGGAAAACCTGGTGGAGCTCACTAAGTTTAGCACTGTTGAGGATTATTGGTGGTGAGATGGCTATTTTATATTCTTAATTACAGCAATACCACTCGTGAAGCTGTGAAAAAGATGGTGGGCAATGGGGTATTTGACAGTGTTAAAAATAAATAAAAAAATATTATTCACTAAATAGCATTTCTCCTACAAAAGCATAAAAACTTATTAATTTAACATTTTATTCTAATTTCAATTTTATATTTATCAAAATCACTAAATTAGTTCGTTAATGACAATGACGTCACAAGTTTGTAATACGAACAATTTCAGAACAAAATGTCGTTTTTGACAGTTGATAAAAAGTAACTCTAATGACTAGCAGTCAAATACCGGATTTTATACGCAGTCTGGTCCAAGACCTGCCACTTCCCACTGAAGTGCCCATACTTTTGTAAATGCACAATTATTATGTAGCAGCTTTTGAAATCAGCAGGCATTATGATTATGTGGCAGCCTGGTCCAAAAGCTGCCACATAATATGTGTGTTGTAATAAAGTAAAGGCTCTTGATTGACTAGCTTAACCACCTTATCCACCTCCGTGGCGTAATGGTTAAGGCCATTCGCTTTACATTAGGAGGTCGCGGGTTCGATTTCCGGCGGAGTCTAACTCTGACTCGGTTTGGTTGGTGGAAGGGCATTTTCTAAGCCCGCCTGGCTAGCTACCACCATCGTATCTAACTCCTGTCGCCAAAAATCAATGTTTACAACATTGATGCGTTCCGGCTTGAAGATAAGATAGCCAGTTCCCCATTACATTGGGAAATCTTGGTAAGCCCGCTTCCATCTTAGGCATCATCGTCACTTGCCATCAGGTGAGATGATGCCTAGGGCTTACCAATTGTGAATAAAAAAAAAGCTACTCAAGTGCCCTTACTTTAATGCATCACACGTATTATGTATATGGCAGCTCTTAGACTAGGCTTCGTATTAAATTGCCTAGCCACCACATACTGGTGTAACAAAATTAGTGTAGGTCCCGTTAACTATGGCTTCTATTCACCATATTGAACAACTTTAGTGCAATAGTTACTTTGAGTGCTGAGGTATACATGTTCCAAAAAACAATCTTAGAATTATATTATGTATCTTCAGAACACCCAAAAAAACAAATGAGGATATTGGTATCTTTTTGCATAAACTTGAGGCACTCTTGCACCAATTGTCTAAAAATACTAGACACAAATTTGTTATCGTAGGCGACTTAAACATTAATACATTGGTAGACAACTCAGCAAGTAGAGCACTTAATGACTTAATTAAAAACTATAACCTGACATCGCATATTACAGAAGCAACTAGAATCGACTCATGCATTGATCTCATACTTAGCAACATAATTAGTGCAAAAGGTGAACTTATTTCCTTAGGCCTTTCTGATCACAACACAGCTCAGATGTTAAATGTTCCTGTGAAAAACAAACGGAATCTTAATGGTAATTTTAAAATAATCAAAAGAGATTATAGTGACGAGAATATTTCTAAATTTCGTGAATGTCTATCAAGCTTGTCTTTCTCAGAAGTGTACGAACAATCGGAAATTGACAAGGCCTTTAATGTTTTTCATGAATTGTTCAAGCTTTTTTACGACTTATGCTTTCCAAAAATAGAAATAAAAATAGGAACAAAAAACGCTAAACCAGTTTGGATAACAAAAGGTATAAGGAAAAGCTGTAAAACAAAAAGAAACCTAAGATATCAATATTATAAAGACAAAACAGGACGTAACAAAGCAAAATATAGGCTGTACAGTAAATTTTTAAGACGTTGCTTGGATTCATCTCAGAGAATTTGTAACAGTAAGCACATGAATAAATCGAAAAATAAATGTAAAGCATCGTGGTGTATTATTAAGGGCCAGAAAAAAACTGCTAATGACAATAAATTTATTAATGCAATGCTCATTGGAAATGACTTACTAAATGACGGTAAAGAAATAGCAGAAAGATTTAATAAATATTTAATAGAATTGACTCACAAAAATAATGACGCTGACATTTTTCGGACAAATACCAATAACACAAACATTGTAAATACAATTTTTCTTGAACCCTACAGTGTGTCAGATATAGTAAATATAATGACTTCCCTCAATAATATTAGAGCAGAAGGTTTAGATGAAATCTCCACGCATGTACTAAAATATTGTAAATTAGAGCTAGCACAAGTTCTAACGCATCTCATTAACTTGTCCTTCGAGAATGGGTGCTTTCCTACTCTGCTCAAATCCTCTATTGTTAAGCCTTTACATAAAAAAGGTAACAAAATTGATCCCAGTAACTACAGACCTATAACTCTGATACCTGTGTTATCTAAGATTTTTGAAAAGGCTATGTATAAGAGGTTATCCAAATTTATTAAATCATCATCATCATATCAGCCGAAGGAAGTCCACTGCTGGACATAGGCCTCCCCCAAGGATCTCCACGACGACCGGTTCTGCGCTGCCCGCATCCAGCGGCTTCCCGCGACCTTCACCAGGTCATCGGTCCACCGAGTGGGAGGCCTGCCTACACTACGCTTTCCGGTGCGTGGTCGCCACTCGAGAACTTTACTGCCCCAACGGCCATCTGTTCTACGAGCAATGTGCCCCGCCCACTGCCACTTAAGTTTAGCAATTCTGAGAGCTATGTCGGTTACTTTGGTTCTCTTACGGATCTCCTCGTTTCTGATTCGATCACGCAGAGAAACTCCGAGCATAGCACGCTCCATTGCCCTTTGGGTGACCTTGAGCCTTCTTATGAGGCCCATAGTAAGCGACCATGTCTCAGTTCCGTACGTCATCACTGGCAACACACATTGGTCGTAGACCTTGGTCTTAAGACACTGCGGTATCTGGGATGTAAAGATATTGCGAAGCTTCCCGAACGCTGCCCAGCCGAGTTGGATTCGACGATTGATCTCTTTCTCGAAGTTGGACCTACCTAACTGGACTGTTTGTCCCAGGTATACATATTCGGTAACAACTTCGAGTGTAGAGCCTCCAACCAACCTTCAGAGGAGTAGGTATGACACGGACGTTTGACATAATTTTCGTCTTGTCCATGTTCATTCTAAGACCCACTTGTTGAGAGGCTCTACTGAGGCCATCGAGCATTGTGCCTAAGTCGTCCATAGTCTCAGCCATGACCACGATATCGTCAGCGAATCGAAGGTGGGTGATGTACTCGCCGTTGATATTGATGCCGAGTCCACTCCAGTCCAAAAGCTTAAAAACATCTTCCAGGGCGGCGGTGAACAGTTTCGGAGATATAACGTCTCCCTATCTCACCCATCGCTGCAGCTGGATAGGTCCCGAGTTTTGATCCTGGAGGCGAACCGACATGGTGGCGTTTTCATACAAACACTTCAGCACTTCGATGTATCGATAGTCAATTTGGCACCTCTGGAGAGACTGTAACACAGCCCAGGTTTCGACCGAATCGAAGGCTTTCTCATAGTCCACGAACGCCAAGCATAGTGGCTGATTGTACTCTTAATTGATTGTAATTTATTAAATAATATAGTATAATTAAAAAGGAACAATATGGCTTTCAAGCAGAAAAATCTACAAAATTAGCGTGTTTTGATCTAATGAATAAAGTAACAAAGTCACTTAATGATATAAAAAGAACATCAGTCATATTTTTTGACATGACTAAAGCATTTGACTTCGTGTCCCACGATATTCTCTTACGTAAACTTGATAACTACGGTATAAGAGGACAAGCACTTAATTGGCTACATACATACTTGCGAAACAGATTGCAGTGTGTAGAAATATCACAAGTAGATAAAGATTCTATCTTAGTTGCCCATAGATCTTCATTCCAAGTTAATAAATACGGAGTACCTCAAGGAAGCATACTCGGGCCCCTATTATTCATCCTATATATTAATGACCTTCCTAATGCTACTCCAAATGACTGTATTATTTTTGCTGACGATATTTCGGTAGTAGTAACCTCAGAAAAAAGTACTGACTTAACTGATTACGAGTTAAATATTAATGGAACTATTGTTTCTATAGCAAAATGGTTAGATAACAATAATTTGCAATTCAACGTGAACAAAACAAAATATGTCCAGTTCTCAAAGTATGGCGAATCAATCGATTCTCTCAATCTTGTTTATAGTGGCCAACATCTTGAACAGCTTAATGAGACAAAATTCCTGGGTCTTATAGTAGATAGATACTGTAACTGGAAGGCTCACATTGAAAAGGTCTGCAATAGGATTAACAGCTATGTTTACTTACTAGGTAGACTCCGTAAAATAACGTCGAGAGAAACCATATTGACTGCGTATCATGGGTATGTAAGTTCCACTCTGACATACGGTCTACTGCTTTGGGGCAACAGTACGGACTCTAAGAAAGCTTTTGTTGCTCAGAAAAAATGTGTACGGGCCATTTGTGGAGTGGCACCAGATGAACCCTGCAGACCCCTGTTTGAGCAATTGAATGTGTTGCCATTACCATGCATGTACATCTATGAATTAGCTAACTTTGTTAAGACAAATAACCACTTGTTTAAAAAAACAAGAGATATACATGCACGTTCCGTTAGAGATCCCCATAGATTGGTATACGACTCAAATCCCAGAACTGATGTTTATGCCAGAAATTGTTATGTTATGTGTGTTAAAATATATAATGCGTTGCCCCATGACATTAAAGATTTACCTTTGACATCCTTTCGAGTACAACTAAAGCGCTGGTTAAAACTGAAAAAATATTATTCTGTAACAGAGTTATTTATTCGAAATTACAATAATATATGACAATTTCTTGAAAATGATTTACTTATTACTTTCTTTTTATTTTATTTGTTAATTCATTGTTATATTCTATTGATTTTTATGTACAGTTGACATGTGTAATATAATGTAATTTAAGTTTGTAATATTTTAAATAACCTAGATTTCCGATATTCTGACTTTAAAATACTTACTTTTATTGTTATTGTATGTCACTTGTGACTAAATGTGCTGTTCTCTTTGGTTTTTAAAAATATCTTTTTTGTACCACATTTATTGCAATAAAGGAATTGAATTGAAAAAAAATTGAATTGAATTGACTTTCCCCGAGAACTCCATAGTCAATTCTCAAAAATAAATTGGAAACTCCATACAATCATATCAGCCGAAAAACGTCCACTGCTGGACAAAGGCCTCCTCCAAGGATTTCCACGATGACCAGTCCTGCGCTGCCCGCATCCACCGGCTTCCCGCGATCTTTACAAGGCCTGCCTACGCTACGTTTTCCGATGCGCGGTCGCCAATCGATAACTTTACTGCCCCATCGGCCATCTGTTCTACGAGCTATGTGCCCTGCCCACTGCCACTTCAGTTTAGCGATTCTGTGAGCTATGTCGGTTACTTTAGTGCTTAGGTCTTCCATAGTTTCAGCCATGGCCACGATATCGTCAGCGAAACGGAGGTGGATTATGTACTCGCCGTTTGTAATGATGCCAAATCCACCCCAGTCCAGAAGCTTGAAAACATCTTCCAGGGTGGCGGTGAACAGTTTCGAATATATAACGTCTCCCTGTCTCCTGCAACTGGATAGGTTTCGAATTCTGGTCCTGGAGGCAAACCGACATGGTGGCGTTTTCATACAGACACTTCAACACCTCGATGTATCGATGTTTAATTTGGCACCGCTGGAGAGACTGTAGCGCAGCCCAGGTTTCGACTGAATCAAAGGCTTTCTCATAGTCCACAAACGCCAAGCATAGTGGCTGATTGTACTCTTCAGTCTTCTGGTTAATTTGCCGCAGCGTATATGTATGTGGTCTATGGTACTAAAGCCTTTTCGGAAACCGGCTTGTTCCGGAGGCTAGAAGTTGAAGAAAAGCACGACCATACTTCTTTGCCATGCCTAAGGCGTTTGTCCCATGAGTATAACGGAATTAAATATCTTCTGAACCATTTTTGTTACACCCTATAAAAGTAATAATTTAAAATAATTAAGTACATCCACTTTCAGCCTCTACCACCACATGAAGCAGCCCTCAGAGCTGGCCTTTGGACAGGACTACTCGGTGTTCAAGGAGGACATCAGGCCGATGTGGGAGGACGAAGCCAACAGGCGAGGTGGCCGGTGGCTGCTCCCAGTGGAGCGCAGGAAGGAGCTGGACTTAATGTGGATGGATGTGGTAAGCTTTGTATTGAGAGCTCAGGAGGGTATCCCTAGCGCGCTCCATAAAAACGTAGTTCGGGTCTTTTGCGAATATGAATAAATCAAAGTTATTGAAAGTTTAAAAAAATCTAATGTCTTTGTCTGTCAGATTTCGGTAAAATTATGTCAGAATTTCGTAAAAAAATTAGAATTGCTTAAAATCTGTCAGAATTCCGTAAAACAATTCGTAAATATTTGCGTACAATACGTAACTAGTACCTATCTCATCTGTGACAATACATAAAGTAACTAGTATCTCATCTGTGACAATACTTTGATTGAAAATTTTTCGAATAAGAACAGATCTACAGATGAGATACTAGTAACAAAACTACGTTTGTATGCAGCCCGCAAGGACACTAGCCTTAACAACACATAATAGGCACCACCGGTGGGGCGCGGTCTCTATCCAAAGGAAAGGTTAGCCATACTCCACACACGGGAGCCAAGTCGAGATTGGAGGAGGTGTAGGACTAGTAGCGAACCTCACTGTCAAAAGTTTTCAAACCGCCTGTAAGGCCTCTGACACAGCTTAACGACTGCCATCTAGTGATAGCAATCGCCACCAACGACTTAACGTGGCTTGCAGAGTCAGCGAAACATTATGTACTACTGGTATATATTCACACTAATTCCACATGAAACAAATAAAACTGCATTGATAAATTGTCAGCGACCGGTTTCGAACACTATCAGGTTGAAATAAATGCCACTAACAGTCAATCCCACTTATGCAACGACCGTGCTTATGGTCAGTTAACTTGCATTTACGACGTGACCACGCAAGTCACACTGAGCACCGACCGCTTCTGACCGACTTTGGACTGTATAAATATGTTATTTGAGCTGGGTATAGATTGCGGCATCTAAGTTGTACAGTGCGCAGTATCCTATTTTCAGGTCTCAATCGAAGTGCGGGACGCGGGGGTCGCACGCACCAAGGGACGCCAACCCCCCGCGTAACCCGCGCGCTCCCTACCTGCGCGAACGATCGCCATTTGTGTTCAACTTATACGCCGCGAATTGTAGATACTCTTATTACGACTCTGTTTTATTTACACGGAGGGGAAACATCCTGTTTTTATTTTGTTTATCGACAGTTGGTAAGCCCTTGGCATCATCTCATTTTATCATCATGACGATGTCTTTATCAATTATCTAAATAATTACCTAATGAATATGCATTTTTAATAACAAGGTTCTACTAATGATGGGAGAAAACTTCGAAAATAACGACCTTATCTGCGGAGCGGTTGTCAACGTGAGAGGCAAATGCAAGATTTGTAAGTACTTACCTACTTATCTAATTTCTCTTCTTAGCAGCTCTTGGGTTTGCTACTCGAATTAGGAGGTCGCGGGGTGGATTTCCAGCAGAGTGTAACGTGAGACTCGGTTTGGTTGGTTGTTGGTCATTTTCTCTGCCCTCCTGGCTCATCTCATATCAGCCACAAATCGTCCACTGCTGGACAAAGGCCCCCGCCAAGGATTTCCACGACGACCGGTCCTGCGCTGCCCGCATCCATCGGCTTCCCGCGATCTTCACCAGGTCGTCGGTCCACCCCGCGGGAGGCCTGCCTACGCTACGTTTTCCGGTGCGCGGTCGCCACTCGAGAACTTTACTGCCCCATCGGCCATCTGTTCTACGAGCTATGTGCCCTGCCCACTGCCACTTCAGTTTAGCGATTCTGTGAGCTATGTCGGTTACTTTAGTTCTCCTGCGGATCTCCTCGTTTCTGATTCGATCACGCAGAGAAACTCCGAGCATAGCACGCTCCATTGCCCTTTGGGTGACCTTGAGCCTTCTTATGAGGCCCATAGTAAGCGACCATGTCTCAGTTCCGTAAGTCATCACTGGCAACACACACTGGTCAAAGACCTTAGTCTTGAGACACTGCGGTATTTGGGACGTGAAGATATTGCGAAGCTTCCCGAACGCTCCCCATCCGAGTTGGATTCGTCGATTGATCTCTTTCTTGAAGTTGGACCTGCCTAGCTGGACTGTTTGTCCCAGGTATATATATTCGTCAACAACTTCCAGTGTCGAGTCTCCAATCTTTAGAGGGGTGGGTGCGACACGGACATTTAACATTACTTTCGTCTTGTCCATGTTCATTTTAAGGCCCACTTGTTGAGAGACTTTACTGAGGCCATCGAGCATTGTGCTTAGGTCTTCCATAGTCTCAGCCATGACCACGATATCGTCAGCGAATCGGAGGTGGGATATGTACTCGCCGTTGATATTGATGCCGAGTCCACCCCAGTCCAGAAGCTTAAAAACATCTTCCAGGGCGGCGATGAACAGTTTCGGAGATATAACGTCTCCCTGTCTCACCCCTCGCTGCAACTGGATAGGTTTTGAGTTCTGATCCTGGAGGCGAACCGACATGGTGGCGTTTTCATACAGACACTTCAACACCTCGATGTATCGATGGTCAATTTGGCACCGCTGGAGAGACTGTAGCACAGCCCAGGTTTCGACTGAATCAAAGGCCTTCTCATAGTCCACAAACGCCAAGCATAGTGGCTGATTGTGCTCTTCGGTCTTCTGTATCATCTGCCGCAGCGTATGTATGTGGTCTATGGTACTAAAGCCTCCTGGCTAGCTACCACCATCTTATCTAAGTCTTTCCGCTAAAGATCAATGTTAACAGCATTGTTATGTTCCGGCTTGAAAATAAGATAGTCAGTTACCGATTGCCCGCTTCCTCCTTTGGCATCATCGTCACTTACCATCAGGTGAGATGATGCCAAGGGCTTACCAGTTGTGGATTAAAATACCCTGCCAAGTGCGAGTCGGACTCGCGCACCGACGGATCAGTACCACTATACCTCTCAACAAGATAATAACTATTCATTTCATACAAAATGTGTTTTTTCCCATTTCTGACTTATTTCATTTATTTATGTAACAGTTTATTGTGTACAAATACAAAGCCAATAAACAGACATAAAATACTTCTGACTTCTTAGCGCGATTACTACTCCCATTACCGGTTTTCGTTATCTGTTTTTTTAGCTATTTTTTTATGAGTACTATATCACACCAAGTTTCACGCTTATAAGTATTAATTTTTTTACGACAGAGTAAAACCAAAAGTTCTTTTAGTACCGCAAATTGCTAATAGATGGCACTGTAAGTTTTTTAGAACTCGACCGAGCTTGGGGTGTTAGGTTTTATTTTCGTTACGGAATTTCTTGATTCGGTCGCCGCGCTCAAAGCCCGCAATAAAAGCTATGCAATAGCTTAAAACTCTAAAAACACGTTTCATGTAAACGTCCTTAGTTTTTCAATTTTTTAATTTTTATTATTTCTTAGCGTACCTATATTATTCCGATTTCTGTGTTCATAGCAAATCTCCTTTATTACATATTCTGAAAAAAAAAACAGCCGGCTAGTTATTACGGTTTAAAACAACAGACCTTTAAAAATCGTACAGACAGACATGCGGACGGGAAGAAAGCATTAGATGACTAATGGGTCCCGTTCGTTACCTAGTACAGTTCACGGCGTATAAGTTGAACACAAATGGCGGTCGTTCGCGCAGGTAGGGAGCGCGCGGGTGTAGCGCGGGTTACGCGGGGGGCTGGCGTCCCTTGGTACGCGCGACTCTCGCGTCCCGCACACATTGGGACATGAAAATAAGACACTGCGCACTGTTCAACTTATATGCTGCGATCTATACGGAACCCTAATATCTGGTGCGGAGCCCTAATAATTGAAAACGCTAAACACCTTAAAAACCGACTTCCATGGCAACAACTTATACAATTTTGCATTATTATTTTTGGTTTTTGTTAATTTTCTAGTAAAGTACTACACCGATTACGATAAAATTTATATGGGACCAACTTGGGAGTATACCCTATCAAATAAAAAAAGAATCATAATATTCGGTTCACAATCTGCGAAGATATCGCGTTACAAACATACAAAAAAAACATACAGTCGAGTTGAGAACCTCCTCCTTTTTGGAAGTTGGTTGAACATTAGATACAGACCACGGTCGCTTACTTTAGGCTGCGGTTTAGGTAGGTATGTATAGCAGAGCTAACATCCGTTTTGTACCTAGATACCAAAGTCCTCAGAGCAAGTCCCAGAGCGCAGTAAATTCCGTTACGTCGAGTCGAAGCCTGCTAAAATACAGGGTGTACAAAAAACTGTCTTGGAAACTTAAACAGGGGCTCGTGATACTGAAATTTTTTTTTTCCAAGGAAGTCATATTAAATCGTTTATACTTACTATCCTTACTATATGTATACTATCATGATGATATCCTTACTAATATTATAAATGTGTTTGTTTGTTACCTTTTCACGCTTCAACGCCTTGACCAATCTTAATGAAATTTGGCATGCAGGTAGCCTGTGTCACAAGGAACAAGGGACATAGGCTACTTTTTATCCCGTGAAAATAGCTTAGCCCGATGCAATTCCCGAGGGAACTGAAAATATACCCTTTTTTGGTTAATTAACATCGCAACGGAACAATGGATCGTGTGATATTTTGCACCGAGATGGTTGAGGGGGTGGGAAATGACACGATTTACTAATAAGCATATCCTGACATAGTTCCCGAGGGATGTGGAGAAAATTCATGCCCACGCAAGCAGCTCGCGCACCGCGCACCCTCTAAGTCAGTCACAAAAACGATTTCCACGCGGGTGAAGCCGCGGGCAAAAGCTAGTAATATTATAAATGTGAAAATGTGTTTGTTTGTTACCCTTTCACGCTTCAACGCTTTGACCAATCTTAATTAAATTTGGCATGCAGGTAGCCTGTGTCACTGGGAAGGACATAGGCTACTTTTTATTCCGGGAAAATAGCATAATCTAATGCAGTTCCTGAGGGAACTAAAAAAATAATATTTTTTTGGTTAATTTCTTTAACATCACAACGGAACAATGAATTGTTGTGAATTTTTGCACGGAGATAATTGAGGAGGTGGGAAACAACATAATTTACTAATCACCCATAAAGACAGTCATAAAAATATGTTCACGCGGGTGAAGCCGCGGGAAAAAGCTAGTAATATTATAAACGTGACAGATTTTATGTATCAATGACTTACATATTACTGGCGTAAGGACCCGGCCAACGCGCGCGACTAATGCTCCCAGCGAATTGGTGCGAAAATCAAAAGTTTCGCACACTCGCGACTCAGTCGTCTGCGGGAAATTGTACAGTGCGGTGGAAAGATATTCTATATAAAAATGTCTTATTGTGTTGTTAGAGGCTGTAAAAACCATGAAAGAAAGGCTAAAAAGAAACATGGAATGTCATATCATCGTTTAGTAACCTTACATTGTATTTTTTCTTGTAAAGGAATTTTTAAAGCGACAATTCTACCAAGGTTCTTTTAGCGCGGCACTGTCGTCAAATCTCGCCCACGCTAATTCGTACGAGTTATGTCAGATGGCGCTACTTTTTGCTTGTATGAAGCAAATCTGACTAAAATATGGAGACGGGCGGATCCTTCTGTCTAAATCTGTGTTATGTATGGATGTTTGTTACTCTTTCACGCCACAACAGATAAACGGATCTGGATGAAAATTGGTAAGTAGACAGATTAGAACCTGGATTAACATTAGGCTACTTTTTTCCGCAAGGCAGCTCGCGCACTGCGAACCCTCGAAGACAGTCATAGAAACTATGTTCACTCGAGCGAAGCCGCTGCCAAAAGCTAGTTCGTAATAATTGGATTTTCCATACAAAACGATCAGCTGGCTGATCAGTTAACTTGTATTGAGTCCATTTTTTTTTATTGGTAACTCAGTATGGGTTCTTCGGAGAAAGTTGTTCGGGAGGGGTCTTCTACATCCTGTATAGTGCTTGCAGTACCTTCCATTTACTTACCTAATCTTTTCTTTCAGGTGTGTGGACAGCAGACTCTACTAAAGAGAAAGCCAATAAAGAAATTGGGATGAAGTTGAAAAAACAATTGAGCTATAGGGGCAAGCTGGGCTACCAACTACACGACTCCCAGAATAATCAGTACACTGTCTAGCGATTGTTATTTTTATGATTTTTTTAACGTACTGTTATTGTGATTTATTAAGCAAATGAAACTAAGAATTAATGATAAGTAAAGTATCTATTGTTGATGAGATGTTGGAACTGTGTAGTTTATGGAGATAGATATCTACATAATTGTGATTTGCATTTGGTCTCCATTTAGTTTAAAAATGTTTTGAGTTTGAGATCCTATAGTGTTTTAACGGCGGATTAAAATGCAAATGATCTTTTTAATAACGGATTAAAATGCAAAAGTTCGCTTTAACGTCAGATTAAAATGCTAATGATCGTTCCTGTAACTGATTATATTATGTGTATTACTTATTAGTTAAGTAAGAGTAATTTTATGGTAAAAAATACAAATGAACAATTTTTTGAATTTTTTTTTATGTTATTCACGTAGATTTTAACTGCCTTGTGGCGTAATGGTCAGTCCATTCGCTTCACACCAAGGACGTCGCGGGTTCGCTTTCCAGCGGAGTCTAACTTTTTAAAACTAGATTTGGTTGGTTGTATAGAGAATTTTTTAAGCCCGCCTGGTTAGGCTACTACAATCTTGTCTCGTCTTGCCGCCAAACATCAATGTTGACAGAATTTATGTGTTTAGTTAGAGGGTCGTGACGCGCTCGAAGAAGGTTTAAAGCTAAGATCACTCAATCAAAGCAGGTTGTTACGTGTTTAAATCTTCTTCTTAGCGTGTCGATGGCAGACACTACACTGTAGTAGCCCAGAATTTGGCCACGTTAACAGCATTATCAGCCGCTGTCATGAGGTCTTCCTGCGTGCAGATGTAGGGACACGCAGGGCACGATGTTAAGTGTGTCATCCTTTGAACTGCACCGCACAAACAGTTGTTACTCCCGGCGTGAGCATCAAATCTTATTGTTGCACGTGTTTAAATAATATCGAACGTAAGTCTATTCATTTTAAATTCAAATCAATGCGGGCTTCAACGCGGTACGATGAAACCGAACGCCCAATTCTCGATTTTTACATGTTTTTATTACTTTTCATCACTATCAAATAAGTTTAAAAAAATGTGTTCAAATAAAATGAAAGGTCTTAAAGTCACCAATTTTTGTGTGTTGGTTTTATTCAACATTAACTATTTGTTTTCGAGAAATTTTGCAATTTATGCCAAAAACAAGGTTTACAGAATTTTTTTTTCATCAAAAGTAATAATATTTTTTAAAATTTTATTCAATTAAATCGTTTTTTTAATATTACTTTAAGTATATTATATTTTACCATAGAGATAGCTTTACACAGTCTTTCAATAATTTGAATTGAATATTGTCATTTGACCCATCTCAAGCAGTTTTCTACGCACTTGCAAAGGTAGTAAAATAGGTAGGTATAAAATTTCTACGTGCCTACGCGAAGGCCGAGTCCCCGTGTAGCGCGTAGCATTTAACGTAGCAGCATTTTGCTGTAGTGAAAGCAAAGTTTGCTGAAGTCGGCCAGGGTCGTGACGTCACCGGCGTCCCCACAAGGTACAGAGGCAAGCACATCAAGCTAGACACTGGACTTTATTGCACTACGAGTGTTTAGCTTGATGTGCTGGCCTCTACATTCAGTAAAGTTGCAGGTGGGATGATCGTCTGTTAATCTAATATTCGCAGTCGTCACGGCTGGGGACGAATGGGTTTTTTCCATTCGTCCCCTGGTTTAAATGTCCCTCTGTAAAAAAGTTAAAAAATAAAACAATGATTTTAAGTAATAATAAAAATGTTTATTTTTAAACGGCTAGACACTGAGAAGACGAAACATTATCACTATGTGGTAAAATTTTAGTCAAGGTATCCTTCTCCATACAACTCGGGAGTTACTAATCAAAGTCAAAAACTTTTTCCAACAAAATTCTTACAAAAAAGTAACACAAACAAGAAATCACAGAATTTTCAATTTTGAATTTTTAAATTAAACAAACAGACCAATTTTACTAACAAATTTCAACTCTATCAAACTATACTCAAAGTCCTTTCCAACCCCAAAGATTTTGAAGTAAGTGAATAAATAAAATAATAAACAATGTTGCTCGTAGTATCACGCTTGTCGGCACTGTAACACACTTTTTACATCACATTTTGTGTCAAAATATTGTTTTTCTTATTTTTGAGTCGATGGTTTAAATAAATTGGCAAAATATTGAAAAATAATTTAAATGGTTGTAGCTTAGTGTGACTTGCGTGGTTGGGTCGATCACGTATGTTAAGTGACACGAAGCACGGTCATTACCTAGATGGGTTTGACTTTTAGTGGCAATTTTATGGTTCCGTACCCTTATGGAGCCAACGGGACCCTATTTCTATACTTCTGCTGTTCGTCCGTCTGTTAGAGGGCAATATTACATGTAACCGTAATAGGTAGACAGTTGAAATTTTCACAGAGTGTGTATTTCTATTGCCGCTATAACAATAAATAATAATAAAAAAAATATAGAAACCTCCATACAAAAATGTACGAAACTGTTCGTGTGCGGACTCGCAATTGGCCCGTTTTTATTTTCGCATGGCACACTAACCCGCTGGTGCCTTTTGTATTTTCTTGATCATATCAGTCGAACGATGTCCACTGCTGGACAAAGGCCTCCCACAAGGATTTCCACGACGTCCGGTCCTGCGTTACCCGCATCCAGCGGCTTCCCGCGGCCCTCACCGGGTCGTCGTTCTACCGTGTGGGAGATCTACTTACGCTACGTTTTCCGGTGCGCGGTCGCCACTCGAGAACTTTACCGCTTTATTTTCTTAATAGGGACAATGTATATATGTAGGTAGGTATACAACTTTAGCGAGAAAGCCAATGTAATATTAAGTATCACGAAATTTCTTTATAGGTTCACTCGGGAAAGGACAAATCAGTTTATATTCGTAAGGTGTGCGGTATGTCAGAAGGACAACATTGATTGTAACTTCACCTTGTACACTTATACACTTAGCAAAAGTTATAATTACAGTATGGTGCATGTTCTGGAGTTGGTGTGGTCTCTAATCTCGGTTTCCACTGTCTCCTCGACCTTGTGGACTGTTTCCTCTGCACCGTCGATGCCTTTGTGGACTTCCTCTGCAAAAAATGATAGCTTCTTGTATATGAACTACTAACCTCGGTGACCCAAGCTCACTCCAGGAAGTCATCGGCAACCTACGGGGTTACTGGGCTTCTTGGAGGAGCTGGGCTGGCAGTGAAGTCGGCAAATCACGCGGTCACCTGGTTGCGGAAATCAGCCCGCCCCTAACTTCAACTTCGTATATGAACTAGTAAAAAACTACTTTTGTTTTCACTATGAGTTTTTAAAAGGAATTTAGAATTCGCAGTTAAAATTGCTACGAACTTTTTCCAAAAACCAGGAGTTACAAGTGAAATTGTTCAAATCATCGTAGTAATCTTTTAACACAGGTCAAATTACAAAACATCTACGTATTATTTGGTTTTAAAAAATGTGCATTCGCAGTTTACCCTTTTACTTATGAAAAAAATAAGCGTACCTAACGTTACGGAGAACAAGGTTTAGTTTGAGAAATTTAAAATCTTATGAAAACCTGTCCTTTAGTTATATTTCAAAAACTTACCAACAACTTTCTCTTCTATAACTTTCCCTTTGCCCATGCAGGAATTCTCTTTGTCTCTTATTGATTGGAATATTCGAGCAAAACGTCCTTTTTCTTCCATTTTATTCACTACAACATCTACATCCTCACAGTTTTCAGGTGCGATATTATGGTCTTCAATACCATCATCACCACGCACTATAGGCATCACTGCCTGAGTTTTAGTTTTACCAGCTTGAGGACTAGATTTATCCGATGCACATGGAATCGTCTCATTTTCCGACTGTCCATTTTCACTTCTTTGTCCATCGTCACTTAACTTGCTTATGTCGGGACTTATTTCTACTATATCTGGTACGTGTAGTAATTCTTGTATTATGGGTGACTTCGGAGGGGGAGAATTAGCTACTTCAGCTGACTTATCGGGTACTACTAACACTTTCTTCTCATCAGTATGAAATCCTGGTATCACAGCCACTGTTTTCTTTAAAACGTCTCCGGCTACATCCATTTTGTCTTTGACAGTTTCTGATACTTTGTCTTTTATATCCGTCGCTTTATCTTTCATATCCGTGACGGAGTCTGTCACTTTATCTTTCATATCTGTCACGGAGTCTGCTATTTTATCTTTTATATCAGTCACTGATTCTGTTACTTTACCTTTAATATCAGCCACTGTGTTTTCTACTTTTGCTCCCGCTTCTTTTACAACTTCGTCAATTTTACCAATTGCATCATTAACTTCAGATTTCATCGGCGCGGTAATATTGTTCGCATCGTTTATTAGATCTGGTACGTCGTGAATGCTGCCGACGTCGGCTTCAAGGTCGTTAATGTTTACTATGTGAGAGCCACTGACGTTTGCTTCCAGTGAATCGATCGATCCGGTCTCCTCCGCGTTTCCATTCACCGCGTCGGCATTATTTCCATCCACATTTGAATTCGCCAGATCCTCTATTGTTTCTTCTGGTTTGTTCATAGGTACTTTTTGTAGCGGCGGTAGTTCTGTCAAAGATATTTGTCTGGATTCTTCATTGACGATGTCAAAGTCGTTGTTGGTGAAGTCCGCGTTTGAGCCCTTCGTGGCGGTGAGTAGCGTGTGGCACCCGCCGCAGGCCACATTGTCTACCACGTACCCATTCATCGCGGTGACCCGCTTAGGGGAATATTGATTGGGGACAGCCTCGTTTGAATTGTCCGCGTCGTCAATATCCTCCACACATAGCTTGTTGTGCCTCGATTCGCCACACGTGTATAGAAGTCCGTTGTCTGTGGGTTTAAAAACAAATATATTTATTAATTATTTTTACTAAAAAATATATTATACTGGGTGTCTGGTTGAGCGGTGAATGCAGTCAAGCTCTAAATTATTAAAAAAATTACGTCTCACGCAAATGGATCAGCTGATAAGTCAACTTGTATGGCCAGCCCTAATTTGTTAATTATAAAATTACAGGATTTTTTTAAAGGTAGATTAAAAGTTTTCAGTGTCGTTTTCCTTTTAACTTTCTTAAATGCGTCTGTCGTTCAACGAGACCCCATGTACAGAGTGTTAACCCCGCCTTTTAAACCTTATAATACTGTCTGGGTCAAGTTGAAGCCAGAAACTAATCATTACTGACGTGTTCCGAGTAATTTATTTGAGTTGACGTGACGCGACAAACAAAATTGGAGTAATGTCGACGCCGTAACGATAAAATATCGATTTGAATAAGTGCTTGGGGCTTGTGAAAAATAGAAATAGAGCTCTTACAGTGAAGCTGGGAATTACGACTATGTAAATCAAATACAATGTTTATTTCCAAGTGTTTTAGGTGACTTGTTCAATGGGTTAACTTAATGTAGGGTTGTTTGTTCATAATTTATCATCATTAATTTTTACTATCGGGCGTCAAAATGTTACATTACGTGTCAACTGATCTATGACAATCGGCAATTATATGTTAACATGATTATTTTCCTTTTGTGGCTACGAGTATATGGCCTTCTATAATCTACACATGTATACACACATAACCTTACGTTTTTTCCCCGTTGGGGATCATACTTTAGTATATAATATGTAAATATAATATAATAAATAAATTTTCGAAAAACCTTAAAGCTTTTTAGTACAAGCTTTTAGTTTCACGCGATACACATATGCATACAAAATTTCAGTTCAATCGGAAACCGGGAAGGGAGTCAAATTTAACTTGCAAGGTTTCATTACAGAAACCGGGACAGCTGAAACTAAATAATAGCTTATAAAACATAACTACACATGGAGTCATAGGAGAAAGCCTACGTGGAACAGCTTCATTAACAGCCATAATGGACTAACCTTGGTGACTATAGCAATAGTCATCAACGGTGTAATAAAGTAAGCCAATAATGTAGTTGAGGTCAAACGTCTGAAGAAAACATTTAGTTTACTGTGTTACGTTGGTTATCAAAAGTTCTTTGCATATTTATCGTGATAACTGGAACACGTTAAAAAACGATTTCAATTGCAATTACCAAGTGAAATTATGCTAATTTTTTTATTTTTGTTGATTTCCTAAAAAGTACCGAATCGGTTTTGATGAAATTAATGTCGGACTAACCTGGAGTCCTAAACTATCAAATAGGAATCATTAAAATCAGTTCACAATCGGCGAGGAATCGTGGAAGCTCCTTCTTAGAGTAGTCTGTTGAAAACGGAATCAGGATGTCTTCCTTCACAAATTATTTTAATTTATAAAGTTGAATTATTTATAATTATTTAATGTATACCTAATGTCATAAAGTCTTTTAATGATTCGTGGCCCTAAAATATAGATAACTAGAGAGTGTCAGTGCGCGGGCCACAAGCGCCAAAATCTCAACGTAATCATTCGAGCCATTTTTTAATTTTTGCGAAACTAAATATATATACTTTTCTAACGTACTGCAATTGATTTTATACATATAGAAGGCAATAATTTTTATAGAAAGAAGAATATTATTATAAACAAAAAACCCATTTAAAATTAAAAGCTTATCGAAGTTAACAATGATTAGTTTATCGATTTAAACGCCACCGTTACGGAATGGCTAGTCCATTCGCTTTACATCAGGAGGTCGCGTATTTGTGACTCCCGGCAGAGTTTAACCTTGTAAAACTCGGTTTGGTTGGTGGTAGGGCTTTTTCCAAGTCCACCTGGCAAAAACCATCATCTTATCTGAGTCTTGCCGCCAATCTTAACACCATTGATGTGTTCCGGCTTGAAGATAAGATAGCCAGTTCCCCATTGCGTTGGGGAATGTTGATAAGCCCGCTTTTGTCTTTATAATCATCGTCCCTTACCGGTGAGATGATGCCAAGGGCTTATCAATCGTGGATTTAAAAAACTATATCACTTTGAATACGTAAAGGGTACAGAAATAGCACGATCGTTTGAGAACTTTGACTAAATGGTAGTAATTATTTTTTTTAAAGTTTTTATTTAACTTGCATTTGAAATTTGGTATGAACCGATTTTCGGTAACAGTAGATCCTTTTGATATTTTGAAGTTGATCTAATGACGAACTTTGGAGGTGGAATCAAGGTCCGAGAATTGTATTTTATTTTTAATAGAATCTTACGAAATACTGTGTTCACCTTTTATACTTTCGAGCGACGAAGGAGTGAACAAGGTATTGTGATGGCAAAAAAAATCGATGTTGAGATTTGCATGGGGTTCGATTATCTTACACTAAAAAGAGTCTAAAAAAAATATTCTGTGTGTGTGCCACTGTGTGTCTGTACATCCGTCCATTGCTCTAGTTTCCAAATTACTTGACGGATTTGGCTTAGGGCAATATTATATTTGTATCTCCAGGCGTTTTTTTTTCTTAAAATTTTCCCTATTATGATTTTTAGGGTTGCCAATTAGGGTAACTTTTTTTTTAATTTAAAAATGGCTCTAACAATTTTGATGAAACTATAACTGTATATGGTTTAAAGTACAGTGGTAGTCCTTTGTTCCAAAAAAATCGGAATAAGGTACTTCCCGTATAATTCCAGGTTGATTGTCACTTTTTCTCAAAAATGGCTATAATGATTTTAATGAAACTTTGCGAATAATTAGGACTTAATAAGATCTACTGCACTGGGTACTTTATTATTACAGGAAAAATCTGAGTAAGGTACCTTCCATACAATACAAACCCAAATTGTTTGTAAATTTTCCATCATGTCTGATATCTATAGCTTTATTCTTTGCTACTATGTAAGTGTAATGTTTATTGTTGATTTGTGTCGACTACGACGGTAGACAGTGAAGGCTTCGCGAGAAAGTATGCACAGCTTTTTAACTCACAGGATCAAGACGAATCTAAAGACTCGCACACCAAAATCCATCAAGCCGTTTAGGCTACAGAGCGTGGCAATGAAATATACATACATACTGAAACGCTAACTATCGTTTCGAGCCGATCTCTTTTGTTGCGTTTCATAATTAAATTCTTTTTGATGTCGTTGCTCTATGGGATTTGAATTTGAAAATAGTTGTTATTTTTTGACAAGAGAAAAAAAAAAGGTTGACCGTGATCCCGTCTACACTTATGTGAATTTAAATTTTTTGGATAAATTGTTTTATAAAGTTTTGTTGAGGCCCACTATTTTATTCAGTGGTAAGTAATTTGTATAAGGAAACCGCTTTGCGTGTATTTTTGGTACTGCGGCGTACTAGATTTATATATGTCCGTAGGGTTTCATCCACCCCCCCTGCGAGGTTGACGTCCCGACGGTTTTCCTCATTAAGGATTAATCCTGAGATGGAGCTGTGCTGACCACCAGCCAGTCCTTTCACTGCCCGCCCAGCTGCTTGCCAAGGGAAGTGAATATTTATTTTATCTTTTGTCCCGAGCGTCTCTCTAACTCTTTGACTTATTATGAAAATCTTACGTATCATATGTGGCAAACTCCGTAAGGGTTTTTATCCCAGTTTCCATTATTTTTGTCACATATTGGGTGTATCCGTTTTCCGGATAATATGGTTCAAGTTTTAATACCTCAAGACCCTTTCTTAATTTAATCGTGCAGTTTTCTTTGAAACGTAATGTTTTTTTGTTTGTATGCACGGTATTTTTTTGCTTCTCTTCACACGGGTCGTTTTTTCCCCGGCTTATTAGCATTATACCTCTTTCGGATAATTGCTTACGTGTTGATGAGTTGTTTTTGCCTGTGTATTCCCTTACGATTCCAAGAGAATTTTTAATTTAAGTAGTCAATGGCCAGACTCTAGATTTCTTTCAATCGAAAGTCGGGACAGACTTACTTTTAGTACACGATTATTTAACGTTGTTTTAAGGTAAAAATCTTTAAGGTTAACTGTTTGGAATATTTTTACGCGTTGCTTTGCGAGGTACTCCTTAAATTTTTGGCGTACCCTGTTCACTTTTATGTGACAACGTTTCTGTATTTCGCAGTATTGTTTAGATTTCTTGAGGTCTTATAACAATTTTCCATTTTTAAAACTTCTTTCATTAATCTTGCCCTTGTCTTACCTCAAATGGCCTATTTTTCGGTAGAGTTGTCCCTTTAGACTCTTGCGTATCGCGTTTCAGACTTCCGGTGTTAATTTTATCCGTGAGTCGGATTTTCACGCATCCGCCTTTACCGTTTTTGTCCACATTTTGCTGGGGTAACCGACAATGTTTTGCAAGTTTTTTTCAGTTTTTGTCAACCCTATTGGTCTTTAATGTTTTAGTAGTCGTTTGATTTCTCCTGTTTTCTTAAGTGACTAGTTTTAGGCTCAATACACAGCGATCCTTTAACGCTAGTGTGTTGTTGGGGTTATTGAGTCTGTTCACTTTTAGATGGAGTTTTTGCCGTTTGTATGTGTACGTTCGTGTATAAATGTCAATTTCTACCAGCTTCAAGTAAACGTTCGTAGTTAACTAGTTACTTAGAGAGTTTTTTTTTTTCTTCTTCAGGGCTGTCCAACGTCTATAGGGTTGTCCAAATTTCAAAAATTTTTTGGACTTCTCGCCTTTTTTTGTGAGTTTGTGGGTATTTTGAAACGCTAACTATCGTTTCGAGCCGATCTCTTTTGTTGCGTTTCATAATTAAATTCTTTTTGATGTCGTTGCTCTATGGGATTTGAATTTGAAAATAGTTGTTATTTTTTGACAAGAGAAAAAAAAAAGGTTGACCGTGATCCCGTCTACACTTATGTGAATTTAAATTTTTTGGATAAATTGTTTTATAAAGTTTTGTTGAGGCCCACTATTTTATTCAGTGGTAAGTAATTTGTATAAGGAAACCGCTTTGCGTGTATTTTTGGTACTGCGGCGTACTAGATTTATATATGTCCGTAGGGTTTCATCCACCCCCCTGCGAGGTTGACGTCCCGACGGTTTTCCTCATTAAGGATTAATCCTGAGATGGAGCTGTGCTGACCACCAGCCAGTCCTTTCACTGCCCGCCCAGCTGCTTGCCAAGGGAAGTGAATACTTATTTTATCTTTTGTCCCGAGCGTCTCTCTAACTCTTTGACTTTTCTGCCATCCTAGAAGATTTCCTGCTTCCAGTTTCTAACCATTAATTATTTATTTTAAATTTTAAAAGTCTTTTGTATCTGATACGTGTTATGTTAGAAAAATAGGGTAATTCAGACCAAAGTGAAATTTAATTATTTTAGAACTTAGCAACTTATTTAAGTACCAAAGGGACGGTAACGATCGTTGCCTACCGGCATTCTATAAAATAACCTTTTTATATACTAATAAAATTGTAACATTAATTTATTTCCGGGAATTGTCCATAAATAAAGTAGGTCATTGTTTTAAATTTTCAACACGGTCAACCAATGTAATCACACCTTTTTTTATACTCATATTGTTTATTGTTCCTTCCTTTTAAAATAATCATAAAATACATATATTCTAATTTACCCCATAAAATTTTTTTTCTTAAAACTCCGTTTAGGCCCGAACCTCTAAATCTTACGTATCATATGTGGCAAACTCCGTAAGGTTTTTTATCCCAGTTTCCATTATTTTTGTCACAATACATATTGCATACACTCAAAAAACACAACCTCCCTTCTGGCGACAGCTTGCCTGTAAATTTTTTTTTGAATTTGGAAACGTGTATTTATATTCACATTTGGCACCGTGAGAATTTGGCTTTTAATAATAAAAAGTCTTTTGAAGTAAAAGCTTGTACTTAAAAGTTTTTGGTTTTTCTTCAACTTATTTAACATTCATTCCGAGGGTGATCACTCGGTCCACACGCATGCACTGTAGTTACTTAAGTTGTCAATGAATCTCCATAATATCTGCATTGTAAAGTTTAGAGGGCCGGAAATATCAAAGGAAATACACGCAACTCACCCGTCACAAAAGCCGTGTGCATCGCTCCACACGCCACCAACTTCAACTGGTAACCATCGAACATCCTCTCCATATCGATCTCCGTTGGTTCATTCACAAACTCCACACTCTTCGGCAAACCCAGCTGCCCTTTCTCATTGGACCCAAACACCAGGATCTTGGTCTCGTCCATAGACAAGAGGAAGGTGTGTGTGGCGCCACAGCAGGCGCTTTTGATTGGGATGTTGAGGGGAAGAACTTCAGGGACGAAGACGGAAGTTGAGGGGTTAGCAATGCCCAGTTTGTTGCTCTCGTTGTCACCGGTCACGAAGACTGCGCCTTGCGCTGATGACAAAGAAGAATTTAGCCTTTAGTTGCCAGGCAGGTTAATTGGCCTGAAGCACGATCGTTACCTGGATGGGTTTAATTGTTAGTGTCATTTTTTTCGAGCGTTTCCGTGATTCGCAAGGCATGTTAAGCCGTTGGTGTTGGTTGCTATCACTAGATAACATTTTTGAGCCGTGTTAGAGGCGGGGGGCGGCTTGAAAAACTTCTGACAGTGGAATCCGCCACCAACCTAGACTTGGCTCTATTTGTGGAGTATGCCCTAACCTTCCAGAGTTTGAGAAGAGACCCTTGCCTCAGTAGTGAGGGACGTTTAGGGGTTGTTAACGAGTTGTCAGGACCTGTTGCCATATTCCGACACAGCAGGCATATGGGTTCCGAGGTTGGGGTTTGGGATTGGGGTTTCGCTTTGTAACCACTTCAATTAAGGATTTTTTTATTGCATTTTTTTTTTAATTTATAGGATATGGGAAGTGATTTTGATTTCCTCGAATTTTATTTTAATAACAGAACTAAAGAAAAAAATATCCTAATGCACCCTTTTTTTTCTAATTGTAACCATAGAACTGCTGCAATTTTATCGAAACACCATGATAACTGATGAACTACTTAACAAAACAATATATAAAATGATTTTGTTTTCTTCATCATATCAGCCGAAAATCGTCTTAGTTTTCTTACTTTTTGAAAATTCTTCTTATTCTATTTATAATGAATTAAAAACCACAAATTTCACACGATTCGTATGCAGCGATTAACGTAACAGCCCGTAGGTATTAAATTCTCTTTGGTAACAGCCACGTTGCAGTATGAGCTGACAATATCTTTATTTCCAGGGACGGAGGAGCCTTGTTAAAATATGATGGTAAGACGGAAAAATGTACAGTGATCTTTGAGAGTGTTCCAGGGGTACTCAACTACTGAACTATCATTGGATCGTGACGATGGACTTAATAATTATAATGATATGTTCATTTACAGCTTTATTGCATTAACTTAAAAAATAGGCAATTAGTTACGTTTTCTTAATATTTATGTAAGTTTTAATAAAAAAACACATAAAGTAGCATATAACATAAAGAAAGAAAAAAAGAACAGAAAACTTTCACTTTTACAAACATTTTGAACCAAATGTCAAATGACAGTAGCGCACTTCCGCTTTTAAATTTTAATATCGTATTTTCCAAATTTTAGGGATAGAGGGATAGAGCAGGTAAATTGTATGATTAGTCATTTTACATACGTTCAGGCAAATTTGTATATTTCGTCCGTATGTAAACGGTCAGGCAAAATATAAAATGCTGTACGCAGATTGTAAAATGCCGAGTCAGGCAAATTGTCAAAATGCCGTACGGCAGATTGTAAATGAGCTCGCGAAGCGAGCGATGTTAGGTTCGGTCAGGTTGGATTGATTTGACTGTCAAAGAGCCTCGCGAAGCGATGCTCCCCGCCCTCGCCACTATACCTATATAATTTGCTCGACATATGCCTGACCGTATGTATAATGACAAATTATAAGTAAGCCTGCGACAGAGACACAATGATTGGTTACCTACTAGTTTATGACACCTGTCAATTATTAATTAAAGGTTTGCACGTTTTCGTACCTCTATCTCGAATCTGCTATTCAAAGCAATTTCTTCAAGAAAACGAAAATGGTTTTTTATTTACCAGTTTAGTGATTCCTAAAGAAACTTCGAACAATATGTTATACTAGCTGTTGCCCGCGGCTTTGCCTTTGAATATCGAGGGTGGGTGGTGCGCGATCCGCAAGCGGATAGTGTTTTTTTTTAGATACAAGTAAAAAAAAATCGAAGTTTATTTAGTAGTTTTTGCGTGACACGCGCACAACGGCAGGCTTCTATATTTTTTATCTATATAGGTAAATAAATTGGTCAACGTTTTTAGACCACTATCGATTGATCATACATTCGTCCTACAGAACCTAAAACTTCGTTTCTCTCCATACAATTTAATCTGTAAATTCAATTAAATTCATTTATTTATGCTGACAACATTGATCCATTATCTGTTAGTAAACTTAGCTTATGTTAGTTATTATAAATTGTAATCATTCAAAGTTAAATTGAATACATTTCTAAAATATAATTATACAGAATGTAACAAAATTGGTGTAGGTCCCGTTAATTGGGGCTTCTACTCACAAACTGAACAACTTTTTTTCCACGACTTTGCTAAAATTGCAAAACTTTTTTTACTCTCTATACAAATCGATCAGCTGTTCGACCAATTTTGTGCATTTTAGTATGAAATGATTTTTTTGGAGAATGGACTATGGGTTCCTTGGGGAAAGTTGTTCAGTATGATGAGTAGAACCGCCAGTTAACGGGTCCTACACCAATTTTTTTACACCCCGTATACAGTATATACTCACCAGTAATAAAAACTGTATGATAGTACCCGCACTCAACGAACGCTATTTTCTCCATGAACTTAAGCTCCGTGAACTTAACGCTGGAGCGAGTGTCTTCCCCGAGCCCAAGCTGGCCCTCTGAGTTGGAGCCGCAGACAAAGACCCGGCCATCAGCTGTGGAAAAAGTCTGTATAAGTCGATGTGGAAAATATTAGTTTCTGATGGAAGACGAAAACACGGGCTGCAATTTCAGCCTGGACATGCAAGTGAGCAGGTGTAATAGGGACCTACTATACCTATATTAACCGCCCCCCTGGCGTAATGGTTAGTCCATTCGATTCACACCAGGAGGTCTCAGGTTCGATTCCGCGGGGTCAACTTCGTAAGACTCGGTTTGGTTGCAGGTGGTAGGGCATTTTCATAGCTCGCCTGGCTAGCTTCCACCATATTTCCGCCAAACATCAGTGTTAACAGCATTGATGTGAACTGGAACCGGATTGAAGATAAGATAGCCAGATCTCCATTGCGTTGGGGAATCTTGGTAAGGCCGCTTTCATCTTCGGCATCATCGTCACTTACCATCAGGAGACAGAATGCCAAGGGCTTAACAATTGTTAATAAAAAAGAGCCCAAGCTGGCCCTCTTGGCTAGAGCCGCAGTAGATGTATCAGCTATGAAAGACTTTGGATAGGATTGAACGGCCTGTTCGGAAATAAAATACAATAGCCCGATTTCGATGGGAGCCGCTGCCGAACGCTGTAACTGTATGTATATCCTACTCAGATTTTAGTCCTAAATGTTAGAGTATACTTGGTTCTCGATCGTTTACGTTGAGGGCAGTTGCTTCTAAGGTACCGAAGGAGGTTTTAGTTGAGGCTTTCACCAATCCATGATACGCCAAGTGACCCCATACGTACCAAAGCAGTGGGAATTATTACCCGTTTTTATAACGGTGTGGTTGCTTGCAGTTGTAAGGCCGGCCCTAGCCCTCGATCAGATTAAAACGAGATTGTCATTCAGCTTCTTTTAACGACGCTTTTATTCATGTAATTTTACAAAAAAATATGTAAAGTCTGTTGTAGACTATAGATTCTAGAGGCAATCTACGGAAAACTACGGATTTTTCAGCGCCACGCTACGGATTTTAAAAAATCAGATCTGTCAACACTGCCCCTGTGCCTACCAAAAGGCGCCATCAAAATTTTATTTTGCGCTGGGAATTGTGCGCCCCTTGCCACCTGGCGCCTAGTGCGACCGCTCCTTTCGCTCTAGCCCAGGGCCAGCGCTGTGCAGGTGCAGCTGAGACCTGCGTCACAACTGCCAGGTTTCTATCCAGATCCATACTGAAGCTCTATCTGATGTTTAATAACAGCGGCACATCTTACTTCTGCAACATTATTACCTGTTAGTATAGCAGTGTGGTTGCTTCCAGCAGAGACCTGCCTCACAGCTGCCGGGTCTCCATCGAGCTCCACATATTGAGGTACCGTCTGGTGTTCCATATCGCCAGTACCGAGCTGACCTTCGTCGTTGCATCCAACTGTGTAGATTGCGTTGTTGTCTGAGGGGTATGTGAAGATAAAAATGAACTATTGGGGTGTACATACATGTTTCTTAATATATACTTATTAATTGTTAACTCTGGAATTTCAAAAATGGTCAGACCATTGATTTAGTATTAGTTCTTTAAGTCGGACAATAATAAATATATTACCCAACCAAAGTAAAACGCAGAATAATAGTGTATACAGTACGAGTCAAAGCGCAAGGAGATATTCTTTAATTATTATTATTATTATTCTTAAATTAGCACTTTATAGCTTAAAACTTTGCAAACGGATCTTTGAATCTAAAAATGGTTTTCAAACAGTCGCAATATTTTTTAACAACTTATCCAACGACACCTTACATGATAGATGATAAAAAAATCATCCCCACTTTACGTGTAGGGGAGGTACCCTAAAAGATTATTTTTAAAGATTATCGGCACGATTATACGCATACTCAAGCCAAATTACAGCTTACTAGTACTAAGGGTGGTCTCTGAGCTAAGCCGCAGACAGACTAAGAGCTAAGTTGCGGTTACATATCTGTTGATATTTTTGATGCGTGATTTCCAGGATAATCTTGGTAAGCCCGCTTCCATCTTCCGCATCATTGTCACTTATCATCAGGTGAAATAATTTGAAGGGCTTGATGAGCCTTGGTGATTGATGATTGTGAATAGAAAAAACCTTTTATGTAATTTTTTTTGGGAAGATGACACATTTAAAAGATGTGATTTCAAATTGTTTATCATCATTATCATATTTCCACTACGACTAGTCCTGCGCTACCCGCATCCAACGGCTTTCCTCGATCTTCACCAGGTCGTCGGTCCACCGCGTGGGAGGCCTGCCTACTTTTCAACTTCTTCCAGCAACTCAGTCTTAGACGATATGATCCTGCGATCCTCAGTCTTCAGCTTGGTTAGTTGCCTTTGTCGAACAGACACTTTTGATCCTTTGTTGTGCTCAATCGCACTTTAAATACAATTTGTTATAAACTGGCACAAATCGCGAGTCATAGGGACTTAGAGATCTGCCTGTTTAGTTACCGATACTGATTAGCGTCTTCAGAGGACTCAATACCAATCTGCGTCTTTCTTCCATGAGGTTGCTGGTGAAGTCCAAGAATTTTTGGTTATGTTTGAATGGCGTGTTTTAAAAATGTTAGACCTGACCGTTTGGGCCAGTTTCACAAATCTGTCTTTATAATAGTCCACATTCTCACAGTCTCCTAGGCATTCGAAGCGATTGTGCAACTCGAGCTGAAAGCTCTCGGGGTTTTGGAGCTGAATGGGCTCTGGTCGGAGCGTAAACCTCATCAGTCGACATCTTTCTAGCTTAGTCTTTAGATTCAATGTGCCTCTTACCAACCGGTGATCGCTTCCGGTTTTGACTAAATTGATAACAGAGATCATTGCTTCCTTGTCGACAAGATGAAGTCAATCTCGTTCTTTGTTACGCCATAGGGATGCAACCATGTCGACTTCATCTGTTTTGAATTTTTTAAGATGAAGTTCGTCATAAAGAGGCTCTAATTCTCCATAAAGTCGGCCAGCATCTGACCACGTGAATTACTTACTCCGTATTCTTATTGCCCCACTCTCAGCTCACCAACGCTTCGTTTGCCCAGTTTCACGTTGAAGTCCCCCATAACAACGGTATAATCGGTCCTGGTGCTATGTATGACTGTAGATATGTCCTCATACATAGTATCTACGTCGTCGTCGGAGTGTTTCGTAGTCGGCGCGTATACCTACCTATAATGAACTTCATCGAATACAGTTTTGTGATTCTAAATATAAGATATGCTACCGTTGTTTATGAGGGACTTGTGGACGAGAAACCCGACACCACTCTGGGACAGTTGGTTGCCCTCCCGGAAATAGAGCAGTTTTAACGAATTTAAGGATCATAGTGTCCTCTCCCTCTCTTCGGACTTCACATAAACGTACGATATCCCACCGTAACCTGCTTTATCTTTCTTCGAGTTCTGTGAGCTTCTCGTCAGTCCGCACAGTCCGCAGTGTATGCGGTTGTAAGTTGCCAGGGCCAAAGGTCGTTGGGTTTGGTAGCCTGGCATCTATCGGAGATTCTTCGCACCCCGTTACCATGACTGCTACCGTAGCCAGGAATTGCACGCCGCCGGGGACTAGGGGTCGTTTTCTGGGTGTGGTATTCATAGAGGGGGATTTGCCGAAATCGCCACGCTTGGCAGGCGGGTTGGCGATCGCAGTGTCAAATTGTTTATAATAGTTTAAAATTTTAAACATGTAAAATTGTGTTAATAAGGACGTAAGCAAGTTATTACCTACCTAACATACCTACTTATCACTGGTTATAACCCTAAGCAAATTTCGAGAAATAGCTTTGATTATTAACTCTGCAGATATAGCGCGTCGTCGCAAGGTCGTCGCAGATGCGTCGAAAAATACCGGACAACTCATCATTACAGCTCATATACGTCCCCACCGAGGGGCTCGAGCCTACCCTGAATCAGGGCGATTAGGCCTTAGTCGACCACGCGGGCCCAGTGCGGGTTGGTCGACTTCACACACAACCTGCGAGTTTCTTCGCAAGCGTGTGCAGGTTTCCTCACGATGTTTTCCTTCACCGTTAAAGCAATCGGTAAGTATGTACGTAAGTTTTTGAAAAACTCATTGGTACATTGGCCGTCCAGATTTGAACCCGGTACCTCTGGTTAGATGGACCGAGTCGTTACCGGTTGAGACACCGACGCTTTCCGGACCGGACAACTGTTCACCGGTAATTCATGCACACCGAGACAACTTGTATGACAGGTGCGGGTGTAAGACAGTCGTTATAACGCACACAAGCATAAAAAACTGACCCGTTTTTATTATCGCAGTGATTCTGATTACAGGGTGACGCTCTATCAAGAAAGTAAACAATCAAAGACAGTGGAGGAGTTTTAGAACTTACCCGTTACAAAAACGGTGTGCGCCCTTCCACAGGCGACAAACATAGCCCGATGTGGCTTCAGCCATTTCACGCAGCTAGGCCTAGTCACCTCATCTTTGTGGCCAAGACCAAGCTGGCCCCAGGCGTTGCCGCCGAAGACGAAGACTCGACCATTCTCTGTGGAGTAAGAAACTACTTTTAGTGGAGGGAAGAAAGTATTGTGAGGGCAAAAAGAGAGGTTGAGGTTTTGATGGGGATACATCGTCTTACACTAATAGAGTCGAAAAAACATAAAAATAACAAATATGTGTGTGTGTGTGTGTTTGTGTGTTTGTGCGCCCGTACAGTGCTCTAGCGCCTTAACTACTGGACGGATTAAAGTAAGATTTGGGCGAGGGAAATATTATTTTTTGGAATTTACTCCCTGTGAAACGATTTATGGAAGGGGGAGTGAAATCGAGTATTTACTTTGTTTACTCACGTTATTTATTCACGTCACTTTTTAAATCAGGAAGACTAAGACTTAATGGCCATACAGCCTTAACCAAGAGGCCGGGGGCGGAACTTTGCGTAGGATTATATTTAGAAAAATGATTCAGGATGACTAAACTCCTCTCGCGCGTCGTAGCTGACACGCACGCTTTTTTATCTCCAGTCATTTTTTCAACTTCATTCTTCTATATTGATTAATTACGGTTGTCACCATAATAAAAAATATTTTTTTTTATTAAATTTGATGAACGTTATTATTACTTTATATGCTCTACTTTATACTGTAGTTCATTATTCCAGGAAAAATCTGAATAACCTCTCATACAAATCAAATTATTTGTAAGTATTTCATCAAGCCTTTATTCATTGTTATTATTTATTATGTTGTTGATTTGTGCATGCCGACGATTAGACGATAGACGATTATGGTTTCGGGAAAAAGTATGTACAGCGTGGCTTAATTATCTATCTCTTTAAAAATTAACAGAAGTATGGAGATTACAGTGACGAGAAAAGAGCTTAAACCTAAAAAAGATTTCAATCAATTTCAACAGCAAACAGCAGCCTGTAATAGTGCGGAACATGCGGAACTTTGTTTTTGAAATTCACTGACGACTCTGATAATTTAATATCTTTAGAAGAAGAATGTTGAGCGTAGGTGGCGTAACAACTAGGGCCGCTACCTCCTGTCCGGGAGGTCGTCGTTCGAATCCTGCCACGTACCAATGTGTTTTCGAATTTCGATTGCATATGTACGTTTATGTGGCAGTGGGCGGGGCACATAGCTCGTAGAACAGATAGCCGTTGGGGCAGTAAATTTCTGGAGTGGCGACTGCGCACCGGAAAACGTAGCGTAGGCAGGCCTCCCACTCGGTGGACCGATGAACTGGTGAAGGTCGCGGGAAGCCGCTGGATGCGGGTAGCGCAGAACTGATCGTCGTGGAAATCCTTGGGGGAGGCCTATGCTCAGCAGTGGACGTCCTTCGGCTAATATGATGAACGTTTATCTGACGCTCTTACGGTGAACGAAAACATCGTGAGGAAACCTGCACACGCCTGCGAAGAAACTCGAAGGTTGTGTGTGAACTCGACCAACTTGCACCAAGCCCGCGTGGTCGTCTAAAGCCCGATCGCCCTAATTCGGGGTGGGCTCGAGACCCCCGGTGGGGACGTTGAAAAGAAGATGATGCATGAGAGAAGTACAACCAAACGGAATCAAGATAAATAAACCGAACTCCCCACGGAGAAACATACTTACCTTTTTATAGGATTTTTACATTTGTATGGGAAGAAACTTTTTAAAAATTTTCTTAGATTTAACATTCATAGCATACTATTGATGTTAGTAAGTTTTCTAGATTATGTTTGTAACTACACTTTTTGGTATCCTATGAGGAGACATGTTATTGCAAATTGTCACGGCCGACTCACCGTCAAACAACCCTGTCACACCGGTGTGACGTCTAGGAAATAATTTTCCTAACCTTTATGCAGTTTGTATAGCAGTGTGGAGGTTAAGAATAGTTTTCCTTACGTTCATATTAGTGCGTAGGATAGGAAGTCGCTTTCCTAACCTTAACGCCGTGGCGATTAAAACCTTTTTACCAAAATATATCACTTGCCACTTGTGTATAATAATTTAAAATTCATAACTAACACACAATAAGCACACAAACAAACATACACACGTGCATAACCTTTTGTATTTTATCAGTTTCTTGTTTTTGTATTTATTGATTAGTAGGCATGTTTCTATGTAATTAGAATTTTTGTTTGACTAACTTTATTATTACATAATCACTATTAATCAGACAGAATGTTAAAAATTGTGATTTAATTTTAAGTGGATAATCAGTTTTATATCCTTACATCCCTAATCTTTAATAATTTAATATCATAGTTTAATTAACGTTATGAATAGTTGGAAAATCAACAAGGACGAAAAATGTATTTTAAAAAACCATTCATTTCATTATTCATTGCGTAAATTTGACAAATACCATAACCGACTTTGTGGAGAAAAAATTAAAACTTTTTAACCGACTTAGAAAAAGGAGGAGGTTTCTCAATTCGACCGTATAAATATATTTTTTTATGTGTGTTCGCGGATAACTTCGTCGTTTATGAACCGAATTTGATGATTCTTTTTTTGTTGGAAAGGAGATATCCCAAGATAAGGAAACCAGGATCTGATGATGGCATCCCAGAAAAATCGAGGGTAACCTTAGTTTCCTGTTTGAAGTCGGTTTTTTTTTAAATTATTGTATGACCATGTTTAGTGTTTTTTTCGGATATACAGATATATCACATATTGTTATTTAATTAAGATGTTAATAATTTCTATGAAAATTTGGAAAACATCACTTGCGCAAATTTTAAGATTCTTTTTCTGAATGTAGATAATATTTAAAAATTATAAAATCATAAAAAGGTAACCCTGGCAAACAATTTTAAACATCTACGTACAAAATTTAATAAAATACGGTCCAAATTTCACTGCAAATATAGGATACGGACTTCTACAGAGATACGCACATACTCGTACATACACACACACACACATTTTTTTTCTGGAACTTTTTAGTGTAAGATATTTTGCGGACGATTACATAATCTTTTACGAGTATTTACTCCTTCGTCGCTCGAAGGTTAAAAAATAAATAAATCAATACTTAAACATTTATGAAGTTCTCTTTACTTACGGCATATGACAGCGCTGTGTTCATCGCCGCAAGAGATGGCAACCACTGGGTCGTTCTTGATGAAGAAATGGCTTGGCTCGTTGTCCGCGAAGTGGCTCTTGCCGAACGTGAATACTGCGCCAGTCTCTGCGTCATACAAATGTTTGGTAAGTAAACCGATGGATGCGGGCAGCGCAGGACCGGTCGTCGTGGAAATCCTTGAGGGAGGCCTTTGTCCAGCAGTGGACGATTTGTGGCTGATATGATGATGATGAAGTAAACCGGCCAGACGCGTGTCGGACCACCCATAGTTCTTTAACCATAGGTCTTTAACAACCCATAAATATCGCCACTCTTCCCAAACTGGGGAAGGTCGGGCTATACTCCACATACGGGGGCAAAGTCCGAGTTGGTTGGGTTGTAAGGCTAATGGTGAACCCTACAGTCAGAAGCTTTTTAACCCGCCTTTATGCCATCTAATATGACTTAACGACTGCCTTCTTGTTACAGCGACCAGCACCAACGTCTTAGCGTGACTTACGAAGCCTGGAAACCACCAGTCTGATCGAGGAAACTAAAGTTAAAAATTCAAAAATCTTTATTTGTGAGACTGAGCTACGACCGTTTTACTACCGTGTGGATACCCGGAATAATTTTGGACCCACTTAACTGATTTGAAGTTTCTAGGTCGCAGGTGTAGAGAAAGGACACACCTCGTTAACGACATGGGTATATTCTATATTTTGGTTACGGTACACAAGATGCAATATATAGGGTGACTTTTAATTAGTTCTTGATAGCAAAGGATATGAATGTACTCGTGATTACAAACAACTTTCCCAAAGAAACTATATGTCAAATATGAAAAAAAGATTTTGGTCCTTGATACATTTTTGCCGATTTGATAACTTATTATGTATCGAGGGCGAAATTTTTTTTTTCATATTTCACATATAGTTTCCTTGGGAAAGTTGTTTGTAATCACGAGTACATTCATATGCTTTGCTATCAAGAACTAATTTGAGGTCACCCTGTATATAGTTACTAGTGGATGCCCGCAGCTTCGCCCGCGCAGATCCCGATTTTTGCGGTTCCTGTGGGAATTTCCCAAAATCCTTTCTTAGCGGATGCCTACGTCATAACATCTACTTGCATGCCAAATTTCAGCCCGATCCGTCCAGTGGTTTGGGCTGTGCGTTGATAGATCACTATGTCAGTCAGTCAGTCACCTTTGAGTTATATATTATATTTAGATTTGTGTAAGAAGGGGGACAAAGTAATATTTTGTTTTGAGGGCGTTAGTTTGAATTCGTCGCTCAAGAATCAATATTTTGGCCCCGAGCGAAAAAAGAAATGGAAAAAAAAGAATGCTTATGACCGTACTTTTTTTTTCAGCGCGCATTGCCGTCAAAACCTAACCGACTTATAACTTCTTCATACATTATGCGTTCGAAATACTAATCAACAGAATTAGTATTTTAATACGAACTCGTTGCTAACAAACCCACTTTTGTCACCATAGGAAATTTAGTGTTAGTTTGTGATTTTTTTTTACATTCATAACCTTCACTAACGCGCCCTAATCATAAGAGAGAAACAAAACTCTCTACAGGGAACAAAGTAGAATTATGTTCGCACTAATTGACGAACCAATCATCGTTTTTCATATACTTAGGTGTGATGAAAACACCTGTATATGCATGAACTGGACGTGGCATTTTGATCCTCCCGTATCCTAGAACTATCGCACTCTCTAGAGAACTGTTCTCCGGTAATCCACGCACTCCTTAGAGCGTTAAACGCACACCGAGATAAATTGTATGACAGGCGCGGGTGTAAGACAGTTGTCACGCACACAAACATAAAAATGCTGTCCCGTTTTTATCGCAGGGATAACAGGGTGACGCTCTATCTATAGAGAGTAAATATATAAAGATCCCACTATTCGTCAGCAATGAAATGAATTACAAGAAATTGACGTCATAGGTCACAAATTGCACCCTCCTTTGTTACGCAAAAAGTAAAGCTTAAGTGGTTTGGACGCACGAAACTTCCTTTAAACGACCTTGGTCGGAAGGTTGCTTGTCTTGATCTGATGTGTTGATTTCTCGGGATTTTTTTTTCATTGTTTGACTTTTAAAACTAGTGAATAAGTTTAGCATGAAATTCTGTCCAAGTTGCTTTCAAGAGAAGTTACAATGAAAAAGGTTCCACATTCAAGTCGGATACAGAAAACTTATGATATATTAGGACTAGCTGTTGCCCACGAAAATTTGGAAAAACATGGTTTAGTGCCGGGAAAACATCACCAACATGTCATCATCTGCTACCTCCCCAAAGATTTGTACAACGACCGCTCCTGTGCTTCCCGCATCCAGCGACTCCCCGCTACCTTCATCAGGTCATCGGTCCACCGAGTAAATTTATGAAAGGTATGTACTAAAACTGATGTACTCAACCCAGCAGTGTGGACTGAAATTGAAACTACTTTCCTGAAAATTTTCCTTAGTGAGCAGCGTTGCTACTTTAGTGATTTTCTTACTAGAGAAAGTGATTTTTCGATGCAGTCTAGCGACCAAAATTTTCGAGGGTTTATAAATATATCGACTTTTAAAGTACAGTAACACATTCATTTAGCGTCAAAATTGGTAATTTTATATTGTTCTGGTGCCTTTTTGGACATAAGCGACATTTAAAAAGTCGACTGGTAACACTGTTAGTAAGCCTATGGTTCTGAATAATGTTTGATGAGTAGAAAAATACTTCAGATATGATTTTTTAGCTTTTTTGTAAGGATTTGTGTGATTTGTGACTACAACCAAGGGTCAAATAATAAGTAGATTATAATATATTAATTATAACTAGGAACTTTTATAGTTTCGCTAGTCTTTCTGTGCGTCGGTATCTCACAACCGTTTTACTCAAGGACTCATCATATCAGCTCATATACGTCCCCACCGAGGGGCTCGAACCTACCCTGAATTAGGGCGATCGGGCCTTAGTCGACCACGCGGGCCCAGTGCGGGTTGGTCGCCTCAAAGACTATTACAGCTACCAAGCAAAAATTTTGTATGGTGGTTGCTTGGTTTGTTTCGGTTCATCCCGAAAAACTTCCCGTTCCAGTTCAAGCGCGTGCAGATTCCTCTGAAAATCAACTACTGTTTTTTAGGATCTCAAATGATTTATTTTCATATGGTTTTTACATAATTTGTCATGTTCAGTTATCCACGCGAACAAAGTTGCGGGCAACAGCTAGAAATATAAAAAAATAAGACGTATTAAGTTTTACGGTATTTTTTGTTAAGGTCAAAGTGCGAGTGCTAGGTTAAGGCATAATACAATAGTTGTAGGCCCGAAGTCTAGGTCTTAGTCTTTGTTTCTATGTTAATGAGTAGGCGGGCTCTATGATTAATGTAATGACCTATGTTGGAATTATATATTTATAAGGCACCTAAACTATTACAGCTATAATTATTTCTCCAAACTTTTTATTACTTTTGTGACGTATTATTTAAGTTAACAAATAAGTATAAAATCAGCATACACAGATAGAACACTAGTTAAACACCACTCAGCATTTCACGGATAATTCCACACTTAATATTAATTTACTTAAATCGCAGTAAAATTATCATCTAAATAGTGGTGAAAATCATCGACGTAAAGAAATTACAAAAGTATGATTTACGTAAAACATACGTATAGTTTGTTATAATTAGGTACCTACCAAAACCTACTGAGTTGGTAGCTGCATAAAATCGTAGCAAGTTAAAACGTATTTTTTACGTACCTACCTATGTCACGAAAGCAAAACAGCCCTCGGTGACAGTCATAGAAACGATGTCCACGCTTGCGGAGCCGCGGGCATCAACTAGTATATTGTAAATGTGAAAATGTGTTTGTTTGTTACCTTGTCACGATTCTACACCTCAACTAATCTTGACGAAATTTGGCATGGAGGTAGCCTGTGACACGAGGAAGGACATAGGCTACTTTATATCCCGTGAATCCCGCGAAAATACCATAGTCGGATGCGTTTCCTGAGTGAACTAAAATAAAACTTTTTGGTTGTGTTTGCTGTGATTTTTTGCTCAGAGATATAAAAAAAAAACTAAAAATCCAAGGAAAACTTACTTCTAGGCTCGCGCACGTCGGCGTCGCAACAGAGCAACGGATTGACGTGAAAAGCTAATTATGTATATTGTGACTATGCCATAAAACGATATTGCCATAATCACATTCCCATAAAAAGAAGACACTAGAAGATTAAGAAAGAAGAGCAGATGACTGTTAAATGTAGCATAAAATTTCCTGCAATACTAGCTTTCCACTAGTGTTGGTACGCTTATTAAATTGTGGCTAAAAGTTGGCATGTACGCCCCACATTATAGCGCGGTAAAAGGTACGTACCTACCCTAACTACCGCATACTTTTACCAGTTGTGATAGCCGCTAAATATTTATAAGTCCGCAAGCAAGATAGCTAGGGCTATTAGGTGAATAGTTATGTCGCTATAAACAATACTTTCGGCTAAAACTCAAATTAACATGAAATACATATTGCGTCGTTGCAGGCCTGTGATTCAGGCCCAGTTTAGCAGTAACTCTACGTCTTAACACGCAATTTTTAGCTTACATTTTCCACTTAAAAACATGACCTTACTGTGTCACCTAAATAACTTACAACTCTTGAGGAGTGGGAAAATCAATGGATCTTACTCTACATTTACATATGTGGCAGATTTAATGATTTCGGGTTCAACAAACTAGGGTTGGAAATGTGTTAATAAATTAGTAAAGGTTGAATTTAGCTGCCTCATTGCGGAATAGAGTCGAGGCAGTTTTAAGTTGTAAAAACGTACAAAAAACTGAAAGAAGATTGTGTTTGCGTTGGCGTAATATGGGACAGACGCCTGTCGGTTGGAGTTCTATTGTAGCATTATTGGTAAAATAACGATCCTGTTGTTAAAACAGTACTTAAATACTTATAACTAATGCTAACTTATAACTAATGCTACTGCGTTGTAAAGTTAAATTATAATATTACGTAACTCATTTTGTTCGATTTTTTTGGTAGGTATAGTGTGAATGAGTAAAATTTTGTGCTCTCAATGCCTAGGGAAGCTTTTAGTATGCCCTCAATATTGTTGGACATTATAGTCAGTGTTGGCCCTGAAAAGGAGCTTTTAGAGATTGGCCTTTGGAAGTTGGTTGTTAGAAAATCTTACTTTAATCTGTTCCTAACTCGAGTCCCTCCCGTGGATAGCAACAAAATCAACAGTTGCGAAAGTAATTGCTACCTACACTAAGAAGGAGACCAACAGATTAATTCAGTAGTACGTAGCCAGGAGGTTTTTTTACATGAATGTATTAATTCAAGCATCAATCATATCAGCTCATATACATCCCCAGCGAGGGGCTCAAGCCTACTCTGAATTAGGGCGATGTATTAACTATAACATTCTTTACTAATTATTATAGTCTGTTAACGTTTTTCAACAATCGCAGTGTCGACGAAAAAATGACTGTAATCTTTGTAAATATTAGATAGGTAATTACTATCAAATCAAACAATCATACAAACCAATATCATAAAAAAATATTTTAAACCTTATTATTTGTTTGTTATGAGTGATTTTTTAATAGTGGAAGATAGTCATTGTACCCTTTGTGTCTCTAACGTCTAATAGATGACTAGTAAAAATACCTATTACTGTAAAGCAATAGTGATTGAAAATCTGCAGTATAGAACGAGATAGCGGGGAACCCCTGATTTTAGGGGTTTAGAGATCAATGACAAAAAAATGTTGGATAAAAAAATGTTTTTAAACTAATCTGGACATTTAGACCAGTGCTGTGTGTTTTAAAATTATGGAATAAAGGCAATGGTTGGGGTGTAACTGACTAGACTTGAATCGCTTCTATTTTGGTACATAATCACCTGGTATGTCATCTGTCATGGTGTCGGTGCGTTCCTTTTCACGCAGCAAGCAGCGTCAACCATAAACTTGGAATTTTCGCGGCACAATGTGAACACTAGCCATGGCGTCGTGGCCACGCCACCACCGCTGCCCACACCGGTGCCGCTACTGACCATTGTCCACGTGGTTAGCTCACCACTCACCACCCCATGGGAAACTGACATGGATGCAGAAATGGTTGGATGTGGTACTTAGTTTATTCTGAGTAGGGTAAAACTTGGTAATACGCCCCAGTTGACAAAACGCCCCACTTGTCTAGCACTCACACTAATAAAGATACGCAGCGCATATGAAGCGCGCTAGTAGATCACAGTGTGTGTGTGGAGCGGTGCAGTCCATGGCTCATTTAGTTTCCTGTCCTGCCTGCCCTGTCACCTGTTCGCAGCAGGACTTGATGGACGCCACAAATAGTGCAGTCGAAGTAGCTAAGTTCTGGGCCGGAATGATTTAATTTGTCATCGACACGCAAAGAAGAAGAAGTAGATCACAGTTGCGAAACATTGGCCGACAAGTGTGCGTGCACGTTATTACGAGTTCGCTTAAAAATATTGAAATAAGTAGTTTTTTGGCATACAAAAAATTTGTGGTAAGTATCAGGGTTTTTTTGATAAAGTGATATATATAAATTTTATATTAAACGCACTTGCATTGTTGTAAAATAGATGAAAACACCTATCAATTGAATCCTTGGCTTTGACCTCGGTGGGGCATTTTAAAAATCGAAATTGTTAAAACGCCCTACCGCTTTTTGTGTAAAACACCCCAATATGTATTTGACGGCCTCTGTAGCTCAGTGGTTTACGAGGTGGACTGCACATCAGTACAACATGTCGAGCCTCACTTGGAACCTTCAGAGACTTCACAGCCTTCAGCGTCCCATTCGACACAAACCACTGAAAAAAATAATGATTCATCTCAGTCCTAAGAAACACCATCCAAGGTTTTAACTGAGATTCATCCAGTGCCTAAACTTCCATTAATATTTCCAAATATATAACAAAAAGCCGTCGTCCTTACTTCACCTGAAAATATTGAGAAACGGAAACTAAGGTAAAAGGTGTGAGGCGTATTACCTAATGTTCTCTTTGCAAAACGCCCCACCTCGAGTATTTTTCAAAAAATATTTTAAAATGTCTTTAGTTCTTCTTACAGTATTATGTTAGCTATAATTGAAGGCAATTAACCAAATGAAAATCTAAAATAAATAAAAAAAGATTATATCTTCTATATTTGTTGCTTTACAGTACTTTAAAAAAAAGTGGGGCGTATTACCTAGTTTTACCCTATATATTATTTGGTGACATAGCGCACAGACTCGCTAAACTTAAGTGGCAGTGGGTGGGGCACATAGTTCGTAGAACTGATGTCCGTTAAGCATAAAGTTTTCGAGTGGCACCCGTACCAGGAGACGTAGCGTAGGAAGATCTTACACTCGGTGGACCGACGACCCGGTGAAGGTCGCAGGAAGCCGCTGGATGAGGGCAGCGCAGGACCGGTCGTTGTGGAAATCCTTGGAGGAGGCTTTTGTCCATCAGTGGAGGTCTTTTGGCTAGTATGTTGATGATTATTTTGTGTTGAAAGTATTGTGTAAATAATTAAAAAAACAATTACTAAAGCAATATTATAAATTAATTTGTATTTAAATAGAAAATAAATGTCTTACTTTAACAAAGATTAAGTTACTTCAATGAAATTAAATCAGTATAAAGGATTTTATAACCATACTACGTATACAATAAGTATACAGTTCTTCTGTGAGCAATAGGTCATAAAACCCAGCCGACGTCATAATTCTAGAATCTGAGCTTGCAAAAAGATCAAATGAGATGTTATTTGTAAAGTTATCCTCAAAGGAGAATAAGCGAGAAAGCTTTTGAAGTCAGCTTTTCCCGTTTCGAAGAAAACTCGCAAATCGCAATACACGAAGAAACATCAACAAGATGAACTTTATAAACAAAATAATAGTGGCTTTAAGGGGGATAGGACCTTAATTTCAAGTCTAACTCTACCTACCTACGTGCCAAATTTCAAGATCGGTGCATGCGTTTGTTCCGTGATTGAGTAAAACATCCAAATGTAAATGTATTTTCACCACAACTATTCGAAAAACTACGATTGATTCATCAATAAGTGAGTACAAAATTCTACTTTGTTCCCTAGGGAGTTTATCTCTCTCTTCTGATTGGGCCGCGTTCGAGCTGAAGTTAGAGCTATCTCTCTTCTGATTGGTCCGTGTTCGAGCTTCTGTATTCTAATAGGTCGTGAGGAAAAACTGTGCGTGTCATTGGGGGCCAAAATATTTAACTCTCGGGCGACGTACATTGAATTCCTTGCATCATTCTACTTTGAATCCTTCTCTTAGTTCAGAATTCAAACTAATTCCCTCGTTCGGAGGAAAATAATACTTTGTGCCCTTGTTACACAAATAACTATTGTACCTACTACTTGTACGATCCCAAATTGATGTTCTCATCTCACCAAGTAGATGACTGGACTGGTCTCATGCGATATATCAGTGATCAGTGAAAGAAACTGACCGCATTATGTCCACATTTAAAGAGGCCTACGCCGTTAGCAATAAATAGTAGTTTATGGCCTACGCCGTTATTTGCCTGGAAACTAATAAGAAGCTGACACTGTTTCTACTTGGTATAAGTATATAAACTCTTTGACTATCATCATCATCATATCAGCCACAAATCGTCCACTGCTGGACAAAGGCTCAAGGTCACCCAAAGGGCAATGGAGCGTGCTATGCTCGGAGTTTCTCTGCGTGATCGAATCGGAAACGAGGAGATCCGCAGGAGAACTAAAGTAACCGACATAGCTCACAGAATCGCTAAACTGAAGTGGCAGTGGCCAGGCCACATAGCTCGTAGAACAGATGGCAGATGGGGCAGTAAAGTTCTCGAGTGGCGACCGCGCACCGGAAAACGTAGCGTAGGCAGGCCTTTGACTATTCCCTATGTTAAATATCAAAATGTAATTTTCAAATGTCGAAACTCCTAAGTTACAGAAAAAATATTTTCTATTATTATTCAATTCTTTTCTACATCTTTGACAAATTTTTATACTACCCTTGCCACGGTGACCAACCTCACTCGACCTTCTTCCCCTCCTACACCCTTCGTCATCAAGGCCAAATCGACGGCTTTTTCCACACTTTCACAGCTCTTTTGGAACTGGTCACCACTGGTCAGGTAAGAGCAATCACTGTGGTTGTTTTCGGAAAATGTAAATGGTCAAGTTAGTTTGCCAGCATTTTACAGTCTAGTTTACGTTTTGCTAATGGTTAAACGATATAAGTGTCAGATATCGACTAAATTATTTTCAAAGATTGCTGACTAACATGGAAAATGTTTTAGTAAAAGATCGCATTGGAATTTAGCAAAGAGTTCTTTTCGTAAAGTAAAAATATTAGGAAGATTGGTGGTAATTTGCGAAAGAAAATTCAAGGTTGTATTATTTAGTAAATAACGATTAATATTACGTAATATCCAAAACATCTGCCAACGTCATTTCTTAGAATAGAACAAGGAAATGGTCCCTTTGATTATCAGACTTATAATATAAAATTTGTCCTTCGTCGCACACAATGCTTTCATTTATAAATATCGATTGTGTATAAGTCGAGCCTTGACCGGTCAACTTCTGAGCTATACTTGAGCTTCTTTCGCTAATGACTGAATGAAGAGCGAGTTTGTACAATTAAGTTAAAAGGACTCAAGCTGTTGACTGACTCTGTGGTCCAGCAGTCAGTGCTCCTGCCTGTTGAATCGACGGTTTTGGGCTTTGGTTGTGGGTAATTCGTGTGACAATAATTTGTTAGCTCTGTGTATTGCACATTGCTCGTAGAACAGATGGCCGTTGGGGCAGTAAAGTTCTCGACTGGCGACCACGCACCGGAAAACGTAGTGTAGGCAGGCCTCCCACTCGGTGGACCGATAACATGGTGAAGGTCGCGGGAAGCCGCTGGATGCGGGCAGCGCAGAATCGGTCGTCGCGTCGTGGAGATCCTTGGGGGAGGCCTATGTCCAGCAGTGGACGTCCTTCAGCTGATATGATGATGATGATGATGTATTTTTACCTATGTCTGTATGTATATATATTATCAGTCTAAAACGCGTCGGTGGCTCATCCGGTAACGACTTGGTCCTCCTAACCAGAGTTCCCGGGTTCAAATCCGGACGCCCAATGTACCAATGAGTTTTACGAAACTAACGTACATATGTACACTTACCGATTGCTTTAACGGTGAAGGAAAACATCGTGACGAAACCTGCATATCTGATTTCACATGTGTTGAAAGTCGTGTTGTACACGTCCGTAGGTAGAAATCTAAAAGCCCTACATGTGACCGAGGGTGATACTAAGTGCAACACCAGGCAACCGCCAATCATCTATCCTTGGATAGCAAGGTTAATTGTGCCACATGATAAGAGAAATCAGTCTCAGGTTCCCATATAGTGTGATAGGATCGAGTCTTCTAAGCCGATAAAGGAATAAACTACATCCAATTTGCAACAAAAACAAGTCATATTAACAGGGGGTCGGAAATCAACGGTTTTCAAATTAAAGCCCATTTAATTTTCAGAATTTTGTATGAAAAATGCATTTATTTTTGTATCAATATTCCATGGAAAAAATCAGGTCTCGATTTTTTCGATTAGCGTGTGAATAAACGTCATTCAAATGATGTGTGAAAAACGTGGTAAAATTGTAGATATTAAAAACTCATCTAAAACATTTTTTATGGATATTTGTTTGGTATTTAAACCACCTTCTTATCAGAATTTTTGTTGTGAATTAATTGCTGTTTGCAACTTTTATACCTTTTTGGAAAACGCATAAAATAAGGAAGTTTTTACCGTATTTCGTACGTTTACTTTAGTATAGCATTTTTTTTACAACATTACAAAGAATTAAATCAAGGCGTTTTTCATACAAATTTTAAAAATTAAATGGCCTATAACTCTAAAACCGTTGATTTTTTTAAATTCACAATTGGTAAGCCCTTGGTATCATCTCACCTGATGGTAAGTCTAATACATATTTACCTTGTCGTTGAGGATGCTATTTTCATATTTAATAGTGGGTAACTATAGCGAACATATTATATCGTATTAGTTTAAATCCCGTTTGTATTACATATTGTTTGTGATCGTATGTTTGTTTGTTTGAGAGAAAATAATTTCTCTCTGGAGTTGGTATAGAAACTCCACAATTGAAATGTATTGTTTTAAGTTAACTGAGAAAAGAAAAGCACTGAACCTTGTTGAGTAATGTTTTGCATATTGATTACAAAAAACAATTATTCTAAAAAGGGCACAAAGAATCATCTGTATGGTAATATTTATCTTTGTAGAATCGAGCCCAAGTACCTCTGTGTACAACGAATTAAGTTCAGCTTTTGATTATTGCCTAAATCAATTACATTAATTTATATGACTATTCTCTTGAACAAAGTATTATGTGGTCACACTTGACGATAATGTCAATATTTTATTACAATAAAAGGACGCTGAGTTCACGTCATGAAGCAAATTGAAGACTACCTTATTTTTTTCTCAAAACCTACCTTTTTTTCGCATAATAATAATAATAACAAATAATACAATTATCCATCCTGAATTAGTTAGACAGGAGTTTTCATATTGTTATACCCTATTTAACAATCAAATCGATTTTTGCCACTCAGTACTAAAAAATACGATCTCAAACAGTGGGGACTCAGCGCTCCCGAGATACTAGTCTAGGCTAGCAGTCTAAGGGGGGTTGGGGTCATCTCAAAGTGACAATGATGCCGAAGATGGAAGCGGGCTTACCAAGATTCCCCAACGCAATGGAGAACTGGCTATCTTATCTTCAAGCCAATCATGATGGAACACATCAATGTTTGTTTGGCGGCAAGACTTAGATAATGTGGTGGTAGCTAGCCAGGCGGGCTTAGAAAATGCCCTACCACTAACCAAACCGAGTCTTATAAGGTTGGCCCCGCCGGGAATCGAACCCGCGACACCCTGTTATTGTGAATTTTTTTGTTGCAAATAAGATGTAGTTTATCCTTTTAACGGTTTAGGAGACTCGCCCCTATCACACTTTATATGAAGTACAGGGGTTCCAGATCACCGTGTGTGATTTGTCCCTGAACTAAAGCAAAGCTGTTGTTAATAATACAGCTATTTAAAAAAAAACGAGACCTACAGTACTCGCATATGATGTGTAACATGTGACAAAATACTTTATAAAAGGACGGCAAAGATACGGCAGACTAGGCTGTATGGTCATAGAGACCTTTGCCTTTTCCGCGCTTTTAAAGCCTGAAAAAAGGACGGCAAAGATACGGCAGACTAGGCTGTATGGTCATAGATACCTTTGCCTTTTCCGCGCTTTTAAAGCCTGAAAAAACGCGACTCCTTGGGACACATTTCCGTCCCATGGGACACTTTTCCGTCCCATTTCACGAAATCACTCCCAAAAATTGCAGGAAAGCGAGAGCAAAGATTTTACACATCAAAAAAACTGTTCTCTCCATGGAGGACATACCTCCTCGCAGGACCGTTACATTTTCAATTTGTATGGGAGGTACTTTTTAGGGTTTTCCTAGACATACCACTGATAGCGTAATATATACGCTAGTATGATTTCTCGATTTCGTATTAGGCACCGTACATAAAAAGGTAAAAACAGAACCATTATAGGATCACTCGCGTGTCTGTCCGTCCGTCTGTCAAAGTCAATTTGCTCGGAAACTACTGGACCGATTGAGTAGATATTTAGACAATTTAGAAAGGCGGACGTGTAACGTAAATTATTGAATTTTAGGCATGGGGGCCACTTTTGGGGGGTAAATCAGAAAAATATATTTTCCTGCAAACAAATCAAACTAATTTTTTTTTAATTTTAAGTTATATAGTTTTGAAGTTATATAAGAAAATAGGCGTAAATTGACCATTTCCCCTTATCTCCGAAACTACTGGGCCTAAAATTTTGAAAAAAATATAGTATATGAGGTTGAATGCATGAATTACAGGAAAATCTATGAGAATTTTTAAATTCCTTCCATTCCCATAGGAAAAATTAAATTTCTAGGGTCCAGTATATGTAGACCCCTACTTACCTGAAGCAAAGTAAATACACAGAGAGGTCTTTTTCTGTTGGTAGTTTAAGTTTTGGTGCGGAACCCTGTTTCGCGAGCGAACCCGAGTCGCACTTGGCCGTTTTTTTTAACTTAGGCCCTTTTTGGACATAAAAAATGTATCATAATAACTTTTTTTTGTATGAAGCGTACCATTTTTAGTGTTTTTACGGATATGTAATACTCGTACATATTATTATTTATTTATTTATTTATTTATTGTTTATTGTACACAGTAAATGAGAGATACATAAGTAGAAAAACATAAGATTTACAATTGGTATGCTTAACTCTGTAAGAGTTTTCTGCCAACAAACCAGTAAGTGAGAAAGAAATGGAATACGAACGGGTAGAGGCGTGTACAAATTTATTATTAGAAATGTAAAAAAAATAAAATACTATAAGATATAAGTTGCTAAGTATTATGTTACTTATAATATAACAAATACGTATAAGTTAATAATAATAAACATATAATATACATACATAAGTAAATAATAATAAAAATAATATACTTACTACAATACTACATACACAAAATAAATAATAAACATACATAATATTAATATAATACATACCTACCTATAGTGTTGCAATATAGAGAAAGCAAGTCAGGTCAGGTAAAGCTCTTTTATTTTCCTCTTAAATATGTGTATGCTAGGACTGTCGCGAATTTCGTGGGGAAGGGCATTCCAAAGTCGCACCGAATGAACAGAAAAAGACTCACCATAGCGGGAGGAGCAGTGAGAGGGAAATTTTAGCAACAGTGATTTAATAGATCGGCAAGGCCTATCTCTAGGAACAATCTATTCAAAGCGATCACGCAAATATGAAGGAGAGGAAGGATTGTAAAGGATTTTATAAAGGAAAGAGAGAATGTGTACATCACGACGACGACGAACAGGAAGCCACTTAAGTTTAGATCTAAATTCAGAGACATGGTCGAATTTACGGAGTCCATAAATAAACCGTATGCATAGATTTTGCAATCTTTCTAATTTATTAAGGAGCACCTCCGTAGCATCGAGGAAGCAGACATCCGCATAGTCAATTATGGGAAGAAGTAGGGATTGCGCAAGGAGGAGCTTGGTTTCGAAGGGTAAAAATTTCTGTAAACGTTTAAGAGACTGAAAAGAGAAATGCACCTTCCTACTGACTTCATTGACATGGCTGGTCCAGGACAGATTGGTATCAAAAATAACCCCTAAATTCTTGGCAGTATTAATAAACCCAATAGGGATAGTGTTGTAAATTAAAGGGGGTAATGCGGATATGTCTAGCTGGCTGCGTAACGCGACCCCGCCAATAATAGCTTGTGATTTGGAGGGATTCACAAGTAAGCCAAATGATTGGGCCCATTCATTAATTCTGAGAAGGTCAGTGTTAACACGATCTACAGCATCCAAGGCCTCGTCTACTTTAAAATGGTGGTATAGTTGTAAATCGTCAGCATAAAGGTGAAATTTCGTGGTGATAAGCTTAGTTAACGAGTTTATGAAGACAGAAAATAATAATGGGGAAAGTACACCACCCTGAGGAACCCCTGCAGTGAGATCTACCCAGTCTGACGAAGACTGATCTGCGCGAACACACTGCGAATGACCCCTGAGGTAGGAGTTGAACCAACTTATAGCTTGAGGGGATACATGAAGAGAGGAAAGAATTACAAGTAAAATATCAAAATCCACTGAGTTAAACGCGCTGCTAAAGTCCAATAATGTAAGTATGGTTCGTTGTTTTCTGTCCATGGCCTGACGAATATCATCCGAAACTTTAAGCTAAGCAGTTACAGTACTGTGGCCAGGACGGAAACCAGATTGAAAGGTACTTAAAAGGTTATTAGTATTGAGAAAATAAAATAGTTGTTTATGGACGATGCTCTCAAGAAATTTAGATAGAAAGGGAAGAATAGAGATTGGACGAAATTGGGTAGGTGACGCTGGGTTAGATGTTTTAGGCAAGGGAATAACATGCGCTTTTTTCCATAAGCAAGGAAAGGAGCCAGTACTAAGGGAATGATTAAAGATATGAGTGAGACAAGGAAGAAGTTCGTCTACGAGAAGTTTAAACATCTGGGAACTAAGCTCATCTGCTCCGATCGCCGTGGAAGAAATAGAAAGAAGAGATTTCTTCACTTCATTAGGAGATATTTCAGTTAACGTAAATTGACTACAAGAAGGAAGTGGTAGATTAGAGAGATATTGAAGAGTGGAATTTTTGACATGAGTATCTAAACAGAGAGGAAGATTAGAAAAGTGAGAATTTAACACATTCAGATCAAAAACAAACGGACACTCATTTGATGATTTATCAACTCCAAGAGTTTTGAGGAACTTCCACAGATGAGCTGGATTACATTGCTCAACTGAGTTGTGAATGTGGCGCCGCTTAGCATCGCGGCACATTCTGTTGCAGCGATTGCATAATTGCGAATGTCATACTTTAGGTGTTAACAAGTAATTAATTCCAGAATTATATTTTTTTTTTATTTAAAAATTTTAGTGCGTTTAACTGCAACTCACCTGATGTGAGTGATGATGCAGTTGAGGATGGTACACGCAAACTCAAATAATGCCTATTCACTCTTGCCTTGAAAATCCCCAAATTATAGGAATCGGGAAACACTGACGCAGCCAAGGAGTTCTACTCCTGCGCTGTACGCATAATAAATGAAGAAGCGTAACGATTCGTGCGAAAAGGTGGAAAACAACAAAGGGGTGCAACCCCTCCCTGCGTCTCGTTGACCGACGCGACGGTGGAATGGAGCCGGGGGAATGAGGTCGTGATGTTCTTGCGTGCACTCTCCGAAATGAATTCGATAGAATACCGATAGACAGGCAACTTTGCGGCGATGCTCAAGGCTTTGGAGCTTGTCATTGACTAGCTCGTCGTCACCAATGAGTCTCCGTGCGCGTCGGTCGATGGCGCCCAAGGTATCCAGCTGATAGCGGGCTGATCCATCCCATAAGTGTGAACAGTACTCCATACATGAGCGGACCTGTGCTTGATACAAGGTAAGCAGCTGTCCAGGTGTGAAGTACCGTCTCACCTTAGAGAGAATGCCCAGCTTCATTGCAGCAACTTTTGCCTTGGACTCAATGTAACGACCGAAGTTAAGATGGGGTGTTAAATCAACGCCGAGGAGTTCCAGGTGGTCAGATATCTGAATCGGTTTATTCCGGAGAGTTGGAGTCAAGGTGAATGGACTCCTTTTGGCGGAAAAAAGACACGCCTGTGTTTTAGAGGCATTAAACCTTACGAGGTTGGAATCACCCCGTTCAGACACTGCCTGAAGTGATAGGTTTATGCGCTCTGTCAGAATACCTTCTGTTTGACATAAATAAAACCAAACAGCTTATTAATAAAAAAATAAAAGCTTAAAATCACCTTTAAATAATCTTATTACAGCTTTGAATCTATTCGTATGAATACCATGCAGAAATGTTCATTTACTTATTACTGAAATTGACTACTAAAATAAAGGGTCATATTCATGCTCAGAATTAATTCTCTTTTTTGGTTGTATTTTGTATGAGTACCTAAGACCTAAATAAATTAAATTTAAAAAATCAAACCAACAGATGTCTATTTTCACTTTTCATACTTCATATTGTTTGTCTACAAAGTAAGTAAAATGTAAAGTTTCCACTCGAAACTTGTTTTGGGATGGTACCTGATTACCAACAACCTGAAAATCTAACCATTTTCATCTCATATCTATACATTCCGAGCTATAAGCAATGAGCAAAGGGTATAAATGTACTCGTGATTACAAACAACTTTCCCAAAGAAACTATATCTATAATATAATAAAACTGTAACGGGGCCGTGTCTGTACATGAAATATTTTTGGAAAATAATAACTGTGGTGGACATTACTAACGATACAGAGGCCAAAACAACAACTTTTGGAATTTTTGTCTGTCTGTCTGTCTGTCTGTCTGTATGTTCGCGCATCACGCAAAAACTACCAGGCCGATTTTGATGAATTTTTGTTTAGTGGTTCCTTATAGCCCGGGTTAACATATAGGATACTTTTTATCCCGGTAAATTCAAGAGCTCCTGTGTGAAAATCAAAAGTATTCATTTATAGAATGGCTCACCACGCAAATATGCGGCTTGACCTATTACATTCAAATATAATACGTAGATACCCTTATCGCGAACTAAAACTGGGACATTGTAAATCCCAAAAAAAATAAGGATTCCTGCAGGAATGCAAAAATGTATCTTTAGAATGACTCAACGTAACAATATGAAACCATTACATTGGGATGGGGTGTTTTGAAAATCATTGTATAGTCGGGTATTCTTTATCCAGGAAAACTACAGAGGTCCCGTGGGAAATTATCTATCGATACTTACAATAATAAATATAGAGTACTTTTTCAACATGTAAGCTACACATACCACACATTATAATCATAGCAGCAAAATGTCAATAGATGGCACTGCAGGAATAATAAAACGCGCTTAAGTTTTGTTAAAACATTATAATATTATTTCATACTTTTGAGTGGATTTCTTTTATGTATTTTTCAGCATACGCTTTTTACACAACTCTCTGGAATTATGGCACGTAGCGATGTGTTTCATACACGAATAGATAGGTTTTATTTATAGATTGCAATTGTGTAAAAAAATTAAAAACACATAAATCGAGTTTAGCTTCTTTTAACAGGAGGCACAGATATGGGAACTCTTCTGACGGCGACTATTTGCGTGTGGCAGTTGCTCTCCGCCTGCAATATCAATATCTGTGAACCTCATCAATGTATTTGCGGGTCCACGGTGGAGGCAATTGGCCATCACTCACTGAGTTTCGGTCGTTGTTTGTGAAGATTCCCACGTCACCAATTCCTTAATGACCTCAATCGGAGGGCACTGGTCTCGGCCAGATGGAATATTCCATCTTTGATGCAGCCGCCGGCCGGGCTTTAGTCGATCTGATGGCAAAAGGCCGGAGGTTGTAAACAGGTGCTATGGCAGAGAGGAACGTGTCCGCTTTGGGAAGCCACTTTTTCTGTCTCACTCCTCACCCGTACGGTACTGCTGCTCAATTTGCGGCGAGAAAGAAGCATAATAAGTACTCGGTCTTGGAGGCAAATTACTGCTTTGTGCCGCTGGTCTGTGAGACAACCGGCTGCTGAACCCTCAGAGGCCTTTGCCTTCACAAAGGAGATTGGCCTTCGCCTTCGAGAGAGGAGATGTGACGTGAGGTCCTACCTGCTGCTATGGTTGTCTATTGCCATCCAGCGCGACAACGAGAAGTGCGTCTTGGGCTCCTTTGGAGCTGATACGACTCGAGGATTTGACCCATATTAATATTGTTAGGAAATTTTATTACTAGATTGATACCTATAATGATTTGAATTAGTTTTTTGATAATATAGGTAATGTGTTATTTCATCATATCAGTTTATATAGGTCTCCACGAAGGGGCTCGACCTGCCCTGAGTTAGGGCGATCTGGCCTTAGACGATCACGTGGGCCCATTGCGGGTTGATTGACTTCACACATAAGCTTCGAATTTCTTCGCAGGTGTGTGCAGGTTTCCTCACGATGTTTTTCTCACCGTAAGAGCGTCGGATAAACGTACATACCAGTATGAAATCGATATTCGTATAGATATTGGTAAGTGGCAGATTCGAACCACGGCCTTCCGGACAGGAGGTAGTGGCCCTAACCGTTTTGCCACCGACGCTCTATATTTTATTTAAGATTTAGAAATCCTTACTTAGTAGTATTATAAATGTGAAAATGTGTTTGTTTGTTTGTTACCTATTCACACTTTAACACCTCTACCAATCTTGATGAAATTTGGCATGCAGGTAGTCTGTATCACTGGGAATGAAATAGTCAACCTTTCATCTGTGGAAATTATCATAGTCCGATGCAGTTCCTGGGGAAACTAAAACAATACTCTTTGTTCGCAAATTTATTTAAAATCGTAACGAAAAAATGGATTGGTGTGATTTTTAGCACAGAAATGAGGTGGAAAATATAATTTACTAATAAGTATACCCTGACATAGTTCCCGAGGGATCTGGGGACAACTGTTTTCTACGCTCGCGCACGTCAGTGGCGTCGCAACGGAGCAACGGATTAAAGTGATTGTTTTGTATAGAATTTGTTGAGGGGGTGGGAAGTGACAAAGACTGCTAATCAGAATAGCCCGATACAGTTCCTGAGGTACCTGGAGAAAACTCATGTCCACGCTTGCGAGCTGATTGCGGCTCGCGCACCACTCACCCTTCATAAAGAGTCATAAAAGCTATGTCCACGTGGGCGAAGCCGCGGGCAAAAGCTAGTGTCAAATATGGAAAAATTAAATTTGGTCCTTTATACATTTTTGCCGACGATAACTTAATTAAGTATCGAGGACCAAAATTTTTTTTTCTGACTAGACACGCATATAGTTTTTTTGGGAAAGGTGTTTGTAATCACGAGTACATGCATATCTTTTGTTATCAAGAACTAATGAAAAGTCACCCTGTATATATATATTTTTTATCACCATCATCATCATATCAGCCGAAGAACGTCCACTGCTGTACATAGGCCTTCCCCGAGGATTTCCACCACTACTGGTTATGCGCTACCCGCATCCAGCGGCTTCCCGCGACCTTCACCAGGTCATCGGTTCACCGCGTGGGAGGTCTGCCTACGCTACATTTTCCGTTGCGCAGTCGTCACTCGAGAACTTTACTGCCCCAACGGCCATCCGTTCTACGAGCTATGTGCTCCGCCCACTGTCACTTAAGTTTAGCACAAAAGTAACCGACATAGCTCTCAGAATTGCTGAACTTAAGAGCAATTTCATCTTTGGACAAACCTACTACTGAAATGACTTATCAATCAATGTCTAAAGCTCATTAGGTAGTTCAAAGTCCCTAGTTCAAGTGCCTCCTTCAGTTCATTACCTCAAGGCAAATGACTTACAAGCTACTATTCAATAATGTTTTAATTATTTTTTTGAAACCGATAAGGGGAGCTCTGTGAATTACGTGAGGTGTTTTTTTTATCCTCTAGGTGAGATTTGGTAGAATTCCCCTATGATTTTAAATATTCTTGTATTATTTCTTCGTGTATTGAACGAGAAATCTATTTAGGTATTAAGACAATAGATAGTGGGTATACAGGTATTACATTTAAATTCTATCATTATCTGACGTTTCTATCATCTATAATATATAATAATATATATAGATTCTATATTCTATCATTATCATTAGCTCCGACGCGGGACAGGTAGTTATAATTATTTATATTAATTATTGCACGTTAATAATCGTGTAATTTTTTTTAGTTCTACTCGGAGCTTGGCTTCCGGCCTCGCGGTTTACGCTGTATGGCCATGGAGTTTTAGCCCTCCTATTATAAAAGGTGACTGACATGAAACGTGAGTAAACAAACGTTAGTTTATGAAGTTAACACTCGATTTCACATGGCATATATTTTTCGTACTGCGTGCTACTCGTAGGTATATAAAAATAGATTCTAAAGGAGTAAACTCCAAAAATGGATGGATGGATGCAGGCAGCGCAGGACCGGTCGTCGTAGAAATCCTTGGGGGAGGCCTTTGTCCAGCAGTGGACGTTTTTCGGCTGATATGATGAAACTCCAAAAGAATTTTTTTTGATCCCTCAAAGTGAGATTAAGTGGATTTTGTGGACATTTTGAGTTCACATTATTAATGGATTTCCCCTAAGGAGGTTCAACCACCGTGTATATTTCAATGCGTTGCGTGTAACTCACAAATGCCAACAAACTTAAGTATAGTTAGTTAGAGTAACTTATAAACAGGATTAAATTTTATTCAGAACTTTAGCTTCTGTTCATTAAACTTAACAATTTTTCATATCTAAAACCCATACAATCGCAGCAAAAAGAATTTGGACTCTTCATACAAATTGATCACATTTATTGAAATGAAATGAGGTAAACACGATATAAGGCGTCGGATGAGGGTAAAGGGTCTCTGGACCCAACATCGGGCTCCTTTTTGAACCAACGCATCTCGCTGGCCATCCAGCGGGGGAACGCAGCAAGCGTCATGGGCAATTTCGGCAGGGGGTGGTGTGCAGGGAGGGCTTTGTGACTAGATAGTGAGTTATTTACAAATGGGATTATATAATGACCACCAAAAAATCATTTGTTTACGTATGCTCTCTTACCAAAAATAAAATAAAATAAACACCAATTAATGTAGTAAATGCGCACCAAACCTTAGCGAGCAAATTATTGCGCCATTTCTGCTTATTTAAACCACACAACGAAAAAGCAGTTGGCCAAAATAAATCTTTTCTTAAAAACTGTAAATGAGCGAACTAAGCGAGCGATGTTAGGTTAGGTCAGGTTTGATTGATAATACAGTCAAAGAGCCTCGCTTAGCGAGGCTCCCCCCATGGGTAGCAGAACGCTGCGCAGAAGAAGAAACTCTACACGCTACACGTAACGCGCTACAAATCCCATACAACGAAAAAGGAGTTGGCAAAAATAAGTCTTTTCAAAAAAGTGTAAATGAGCGATCTAAGCGAGCGATATTAGGTTCGGTGAGGTTTGATTGATTATGCAGTAGCGAGGCTCCCCTCATGGGTATGCGCAGAAGAAGAAACGCTACACGTTTTGGTGGTCATTAAATTAGATTGGAGTCATTTGCTTTAATAGGATAGCAAGATGTAAAAATTTTGGTTACAATTTCACAAAAAATGGTGTTTTAATTTTGATGCTCATTTGCTATTTTTGGCCGTAAAAAGTATTTTTTTGATGTTATATTTTTTAAAATTAAAGTTAAACATAGTAATGCATGTAAACTTTTTTTATTTATTTTAAATAGGACTGTATGTAAGTTTAGCATTAGCATTTATCATTACCGTTAACATTTTATATAATTATATAAGATCTATGAACTTTCATTACCATTAACATTTTATATAATTATAGAAGATCTATGAACTATCATTACCATTAACATTTTATATAAATATAGAAGATCTATGAGCTTTCATTACCATTAATATTTTATATAATTATAGAAGATCTATGAAATTTCATTACCATTCATATTTTAAATAAATAGAAGATCCATGAACTTTCATTAATATTAGCATTTTCAGAAAATCTGAAAAGTATTGGAAATATGAGGGCATATAACTAATTTAAAAGGAAAATTATCACAGCCAAGTAGGTTTTCTTAGTTTAGAAAGTTAAGGAGTCGACTAAGTTAAGACGTGCAATCAGATCTGTAAAAAGTTCATAGAATTTCCATGCAAAATGTTTTATGTTAACTGCAAAATTAACTTTGTTTTTAAAAATATATATATTTTTAAATCTATGGAACCCTACTTTGCGCGTGGTCCCCACACACACATTTGGCCACATCTTTTATTATTTTAGAGTTTGCACTGTAATCACACCCAGCGTAACCGCATGTATCTATTACTGTTTTCTATTTTAGTTTTATTCAATCGTGAAACTAAGTGGCTATATCGATAGCAAATAAAAAAAAAAGGATGAAAACACGTTTTGTTTCGAACACCACTTAATTTTTTATTACTTGTTTGACTATCCGATAAAAAAAAACATATTGAGTAAAAATTTCAACCGGCTACCTGATACTGTTCAGAAGATACAGAGGTAAGTAATATTAGGAGAGACGGACGGACAGTCGGCGTATGCTTGGCTCTCTTGGGTACAGAGCACTAAAAACGAAGGAACCTAGTTAGTGGTTGAATAATAAAACTATTGACTTTGGACCTAACACTTCTGGAATTGACTATTTAATATCGAACACTTTTTTATTAGCCTTAGTCCATTAGCTTCAGATCAGGATGTCGCGGGTTCGATGCCAACGAACTCGGTTTGGTTGGTGGTGGATGGACATTTTCTGGCTAGCTACCACCATCTTATGTAAGTCTTGCCGCTTCTTCTTCGGCACCATCGTCACTTACCATCAGGTAAAAAACATACATACAGGGGAAACTAGGGCCTCCTCCTGTTTTGAAGTCGGTTTAAAATGATGCCAAATGCTTACCAATTGTGGATAAAAAAAAACAAAAAAAACGTTAGGGTACGAAGTAACTAGTATCTCATCTGTGGTTAGGGTCCGAACATGACCGATAGGGCATCATTATGAATCTAGGTCCTAAACGAAAGCTGCGACTAACTATGGAGTATCACGCGAGATTACTATCATGCTACTAAAGCTTTTTAGAGGTTTTATAAAAGCTGACGTGATAATTTTGTGGCTGTACTTATAATAGTTAAGTGTAATATATGATGGTTTTATGTTTATTGTTGGTTCCATACCATCATACTAGATGGCGCTAGTTTCTTCAGTTCCATACTATCATACTGGATGGCGCTAGTTTCTTCACGTTTAAAAAAACCACGAGATTTTCACTTTTTCCAATTTTTAGTATTTGTATTTATAGCGGCAACAGAAATACATCATCTGTGAAAATTTCAATTGTGTAGCTATCACGGTTCATGAAATACAGCCTAGTGACAGACGGACGGACAGCGAAGTCTTAGTAATAGGGTCCCGTTTTTATCCTTTGAGTACGAAACCCTATTAAAATTGAAGTGAAAACTTCTTTAGCGGCGTTGTGCACTTTTTTTGTAATGGGTAAAAAATGTTAAACTCGCGTCAGGACACGTGACCTGATCGAAAATTCGTAAGACGGATGGAGTAGTGAAAACTTCTTTAGCGGCGTTGTGCACTTGTTTTGTAATGGGTAAAAAATGTTAAACTCGCGTCAGGACACGTGACCTGATCGAAAATTCGTAAGACGGATGGAGTAGTGAAAACTTCTTTAGCGGCGTTGTGCACTTGTTTTGTAATGGGTAAAAAATGTTAAACTCGCGTCAGGACACGTGACCTGATCGAAAATTCGTAAGACGGATGGAGTAGTGAAAACTTCTTTAGCGGCGTTGTGCACTTGTTTTGTAATGGGTAAAAAATGTTAAACTCGCGTCAGGACACGTGACCTGATCGAAAATTCATAAGACGGATGGAGTTGATTTTTTGTTGATTTTTCTGAGATATAAACTTTTTAATGTAATATAAATTGTCATGTTTGTGTACGATAGCGCAATAAATGAATATTGTATTCTACCACATAAATTATAGTACTGATAATCAAAGCAATTCGTGTAAAATTATTCCCTAACCATTCCAAAATATCAAAAATGCACAACGTTAATGTTCAAGTTTTCACTTCTGCCGGCACTCCCGGAGTGTAACCCGTCGGTTCGATGCCAACGAACTCGGTTTGGTTGGTGGTGGATGGACATTTTCTGGCTAGCTACCACCATCTTATGTAAGTCTTGCCGCTTCTTCTTCGGCACCATCGTCACTTACCATCAGGTAAAAAACATACATACAGGGGAAACTAGGGCCTCCTCCTGTTTTGAAGTCGGTTTAAAATGATGCCAAATGCTTACCAATTGTGGATAAAAAAAAACAAAAAAAACGTTAGGGTACGAAGTAACTAGTATCTCATCTGTGGTTAGGGTCCGAACATGACCGATAGGGCATCATTATGAATCTAGGTCCTAAACGAAAGCTGCGACTAACTATGGAGTATCACGCGAGATTACTATCATGCTACTAAAGCTTTTTAGAGGTTTTATAAAAGCTGACGTGATAATTTTGTGGCTGTACTTATAATAGTTAAGTGTAATATATGATGGTTTTATGTTTATTGTTGGTTCCATACCATCATACTAGATGGCGCTAGTTTCTTCAGTTCCATACTATCATACTGGATGGCGCTAGTTTCTTCACGTTTAAAAAAACCACGAGATTTTCACTTTTTCCAATTTTTAGTATTTGTATTTATAGCGGCAACAGAAATACATCATCTGTGAAAATTTCAATTGTGTAGCTATCACGGTTCATGAAATACAGCCTAGTGACAGACGGACGGACAGCGAAGTCTTAGTAATAGGGTCCCGTTTTTATCCTTTGAGTACGAAACCCTATTAAAAAAAAAACGACGGGTTACACTCCGGGAGTGCCGGCAGAAGTGAAAACTTGAACATTAACGTTGTGCATTTTTGATATTTTGGAATGGTTAGGGAATAATTTTACACGAATTGCTTTGATTATCAGTACTATAATTTATGTGGTAGAATACAATATTCATTTATTGCGCTATCGTACACAAACATGACAATTTATATTACATTAAAAAGTTTATATCTCAGAAAAATCAACAAAAAATCAACTCCATCCGTCTTATGAATTTTCGATCAGGTCACGTGTCCTGACGCGAGTTTAACATTTTTTACCCATTACAAAACAAGTGCACAACGCCGCTAAAGAAGTTTTCACTACTCCATCCGTCTTACGAATTTTCGATCAGGTCACGTGTCCTGACGCGAGTTTAACATTTTTTACCCATTACAAAACAAGTGCACAACGCCGCTAAAGAAGTTTTCACTACTCCATCCGTCTTACGAATTTTCGATCAGGTCACGTGTCCTGACGCGAGTTTAACATTTTTTACCCATTACAAAACAAGTGCACAACGCCGCTAAAGAAGTTTTCACTACTCCATCCGTCTTACGAATTTTCGATCAGGTCACGTGTCCTGACGCGAGTTTAACATTTTTTACCCATTACAAAAAAAGTGCACAACGCCGCTAAAGAAGTTTTCACTTCAAAAAGAAGTTTGGCTCTTATTTGAGCATTAGTCAATCAAAGTTATTGAAATTTTACAAACGAATGTCTATGCTAGTCGTTGATTTAAGGCTGTGTTACTATAAAACTAAGTACATATATTTACGGCAATCTGACATAAAAAACAGATGTTACTTTAATTTAAGTTTTTAATTTAAAGTGTTTATTCAAAATAAGTGACTTTGGTGCTGTGGCGCAAAGGGATGTGCTTACTGTGGGATGCAACCTGCTTAAGGTCTTTCGCCGCTAGAAACTTGGGACGCACGACACATGTTACCGGGGCGGCTGCAGAGTTTGCGGCCATTTGAAAGGAGGATATGTATAGCGCGCTTCGAGATAGATATTTAATTACTCCATTTGCGGTGGAGACAGCGGGAGTTTAAGTGTGGAGTCGCTTCGATTTGTGACGGAGAAGGTGTTTCGCCGCTAGAAACTTGGGACGCACGACACATGTTGCCGGGGCGGCTGCAGAGTTTGCGGCCACTAGAAAGGAGGATAAGTATAGCGCGCTTCGAGACTGATATTTAATTACTCCATTTGCGGTGGAGACAGCGAGAGCTGAAGTGTGGAGTCGCGTCGATTTGTGACGGAGAAGGTGTTTCGCCGCTAGAAACTTGGGACGCACGACACATGTTGCCGGGGCGGCTGCAGAGTTTGCGGCCACTAGAAAGGAGGATAAGTATAGCGCGCTTCGAGACTGATATTTAATTACTCCATTTGCGGTGGAGACAGCGAGAGCTGAAGTGTGGAGTCGCGTCGATTTGTGACGGAGAAGGTGTTTCGCCGCTAGAAACTTGGGACGCACGACACATGTTGCCGGGGCGGCTGCAGAGTTTGCGGCCATTAGAAAGGAGGATAAGTATAGCGCGCTTCGAGACAGATATTTAATTACTCCATTTGCGGTGGCGACAGCGGGAGCTGAAGTGTGTAGTCGCGTCGATTTGTGACGGAGAAGGTCTCTCGCCGCTAGAAACTTGGGACGCACGACACATGTTGCCGGGGCGGCTGCAGAGTTTGCGGCCATTAGAAAGAAGGATAAGTATAGCGCGCTGCGATGCGAGACAGTTATTTTTTAATTACTCCATTTGCGGTGGAGACAGCGGGAGCTGGAGTGTGGAGTCACGTCGATTTGTGATGGAGATAGGGCGTCGCCTAGTTCAGAGAGGTTTTGATACCCGCTCTGGATCGTTCCTGGTGCACAGGCTGTCCATAGCCATTCAGCGCGGAAATGCAGCGAGTGTAATGGGCAACTTAGCACCGGGAATGACGAGGGACGGGTTATTTTAGGTATTGTAATATTCAATTAAGTACGTTGGTACTTGGAGCGTCGTCGGTGGCGTAATGAAAAGGGCCGCCACCTCCTGTCCGGGAGGTCGTGGTTCGAATCCTGCCACGTACCAATGTGTTTTAGAATTTCGATTTCACATGTACGGTTTATCCGACGCTCTTACGGTGAAGAAAAACATAGTGAGGAAACCTGCACACGCCTGCGAAGAAACTCGAAGGTTGTGTGTAAAGTCGACTAACCCGCACTGCTGGGCCCGCGTGGTCGACTAAGGCCCGATATCGCCCTAATTCAGGGTAGACTTGAGCCCCTCGGTGGGGACGTACATGAGCTGGTATGATGATGATGACGTTGTTAATTATTAAAATAAATATGTTTGCAAGTAAGTGCATACTACACTATTTTTAATGGTCATAAAATATTACATAAACATAATTAATCGTTAGTTAATAACATGAAATTTAAATCATTGATATAAAAAATAATAATTTCTTTAGCACAAGAAAAAAAAAATATATTTTTTATTCACAATTGCTAAGCCCTTGGCATCATCTTACCTGATGGTAAGTGACGATGATGCCGAAGATGAAAGCGACCTTATCAAGATTCCCCAACGCAATGGAGAACTGGCTGTCTTATTTTCAAGCAGGAACACATCAATGTTGTTAAGACTGATGTTTGGCGGCAAGTGGCAGCTAGTCAGGCCGGCTTAGAAAATGCCCTACCATCAACCAAACCGAGTCTTACACAATGACCCCACCGGGAATCAAACCCGCGACCTCCTGGTGTGAAGAGAATGAACTAACCATTACGCCACGGAGGCGGTTTTTTTCCTAGAACATGTGTACTTACTTTCATTCAATAACTTGGAGTGTTAATATTTAAGTGAGAACTTCGTTTGTATGGAGCTTGCTAGGGAAACACTCACAATGTCATAAAACCTAACGCAGTTGCTAATTACCCGGCTGCGTCAGAAGTAGGTGTTATGGTTTTCGAGTGTATGTATATTTATTTCTTTGGCACGCTCTGTAGCCTAAACGGCTTGATGGATTTGGAGTGCGAGGTGTCGTTAGATTTGTCTTGATCCCGTGAGTCACATAGCATACATATTACACGAGTGGCCAAAAAAGAGGGCTTAAATTTTTATGTAATCGGGTTAAAAAAAAAGAAAAAAAGGAAAGAAAAAAAAGTTTTTAATAAATATTCGTGAAGTTATTTTACTTAAAAAAGTTTGATTTTCATCATTTTCAAACTATTACAGTCAACTTTAAAATGTCACCCCATGACCCTGGAGTCTGGAGTCCTTAGATGTTAGTCCATTGCTATAGTGGAATAGTGATGTAAACCTTTCCCACGGTGAACTACGCCTTGAGCTTGAGCCTTTTTCAGATATCTATCCTTCTCTATCCAACTATACTTTCCACAGATCGTCACTCTACTTAGCCTGAGTTAGTACAAGGTACACTAAGTCTGCCTCAAATATACGTGTAGATCTAAACATTAAGGATAGCTTGGCATTAATAATAAAATTCACATTACTAATTAATGAATGACCATACAAGTTATAGATTTTAACATATTCAAAGCTAAACAAATAAATCTGAATTTATTTAGCTGTTATTTATTACACACTAGAATTTATAATAACGGTTTTCAGTTGCATAATAGTACCTATATTAAGCAACTAGTGAATAAAGGACGGATTTAAAGCGAGGGCCATAGATGAATCACGAGCAAGTGAAGGATTCTATTGACTGAATCACGACCGTAGGGAGTGATTCATGATGACTAAATCGCGAGCGTAGCGAGTGATTCAAGTATTAGAACCCTGAGCGATGCGAGTGATTCATGACCCTCGATATAAATCAGTTTTATTCAAGAGTTGCATACTATACTTTAAACCATGACTCCAAAAAAAGGAAACATTTTAACCGAAAATAGACATTTTTATCCCCACATCTCGGAAATTGTATTTTTGCTCTTCGATATCTGGGTGCAAAAGTCGTTTTTTTTCGCTAGAGGATTAAGTAAATATCTGAGTGCAAAAGCCGTTTTTCTTCGCTAGAGGAGAAAAGTAAATTGAATTTAGAACATCGTGAATTCAAAACATTATTATACATATCTATTTACTTCTACCTCCATGGTGCCGAATTTATCATACAACCTTTTTTAATTTGTTAAAAACTCAGACTCGGAACCTTCTTGGTGTACTTTTTTTTTAATTTGCTTTGCGCGCGCCATTTTCTTTTCACCTCATATTGTTAAAACTTTAGGTTAAAAACAAGAAACATGAAAACAAGTGAAAAACCTAAAATGAGTGATTAAAGTAACGAGGAAGTGTGTTTGACGCCAACAGGATTGACTGAAACTGTTTGTAATGCGCAAATGTTTTTTTTTTCATTTAGTAATTTCCTCGCTGAGGTGGAATGAAAAGTTACGTGTTGCACTCGAATGCAAAGAATTTTCACCTCGTGCTCTTTTGATTCACTCGCTCTCGCTGCGCTCGTGATTCAAATTTAGACTCCTTCGCTGGCTCGGTCATCAAAATTGAGCACGCGGTTAAAAAGCAACTTTGCACTCATGTATAACAAATAACTATAAATGAAGAAAAAAGGAATGTTAAATTAATTTAAATATTCATTAAAATTTAAATAATTACTAAAACAAAGAGTAATTTTCTTTCTTATAAAATAGCGCCAATTTACTCATGAAAAATGGCAGTAAAGAACACAAAACAGTTTGCATTCTAATGCTTGAACACACAATATACGTAGATAGTGAAAACTTGCCAAGTTACACTATTAGTAGCACAGAACCTAACAAATTTTCTTTTTTTCTTTTCTTTTAAACCATTGTAATCCTCTTAAGAAACCACTATAGAACTTGGCACCTACTCATTTAGTCACTGTTATTTTTTGTATCGAATTTTGCTCCCTTTCACATTTATGTTTTGTTGGGATTTAACAATATACATATATAAATATGGGAAAAGTAATCGTCAAATTCTAATTCTATTCTATTTATACTAAAGGGATTTTATTTTTATTTTTTATTCACAATTGGGAAACCCTTGACTACATCTCACCTGGTGGTAAGTAACAATGTTGCCGAAGATAGAAGCAGGCTTTCCCAACGCAATGGATTTGTACGCTTCGACTAAAATAAGAACTACCCTAAGTTTAAACTTTGACCTCACAGACCAGACACCGCTTGATATTAATCGTAGGTAGTTAACCATTACCAGGCTTCCCTCGTGCGAGCAATCACTAACAAACACCTGATGTAGGGTAATTGCTGTTAGCCGACTTATTTCAAGGTTAGGTAAGACGGTTAAGACTAGAATTAGGATTAGATGAGTTTTTAAATCCTATAAAAAATATATGCTGGAACAAATCACACATGGTCACGTGGCCCCAAAGTAGGATTTCCTGTGTTACGTTTAAATACATACATATATAGATATTTAACACCCAGACACAGAGCAAACAAATCTGCTCATCACACAAATGTATGCCCTGGGTGGGGATCGAACCCACAACCCTTGGATCAGTAGTCAAGAGCACTAACCACTGAGCCACAGAGTCAATCCTATACGATTAAACCAGTAATATTTGTGTGTATAAGTATATGTTTTGAGATTTCGAAAACAGCTCTAACAATTTCGATTAAATAACGATATCGATGAAATAATGATTTCGATTAAATAACGATTTTAATAGAAAAACGATTTCTATGAAATAACGATATCGATGAAATAACGATTTCTATGAAATAACGATATCGATTAAATAACGATATCGATGAAATAACGATTTTGATAGAAAAACGATTTCTATGAAATAACGATTTCGATTAAATAACAATTTCGATGAAATTTGCTACATGAAGGGTTTTTAGGGGCGAAAAATCGCTTTAGCTAGTCTCATCTCTGGGAAAACGTGTTTTTCCGAGTTTTAAGGCATATCGTCTTTTACGCGTTTTTTCTTTTAATAAGATTGGTATTTTCACTGCACCAGATATACAGGGTGTAAAAAATGGTGTAGGACCCGTTCACTGGGGGTTCTACTTATCATACTAAACAATTTTCCCCAAGAATGTGATTTCGAATTTAGATTTCACATGTACGTTTATCCGACGCTCTTACGGCGAAGGAAAACATCGTAAGGAAACCTGCACACGCCTGCGGGGAAATTCGCAGGTAGTGTGTGAAGTCGACCAACCCGCTCTGGGCCCGCGTGGTCTCGACTAAGGCCCGATCGCCCTATTTCAGGGTAACTGAGCTGATATCATCATCATTTAAATAAGTATATATATAACATCATATTATTGTTAAAACGACTAATTTTGTAAATGGCTTGTTTAGTTAACAAAGACAAACATTTTATATTTTCTTAATAGAGAATGTGTAGAATCATAAAAATATATATAGCCATTAGTTTTGATTGTGGGTTTTTGATAGAATACTATATCACACATTTTGGTATCTTAATATTTACACTAATTCCACATAGAACAAATAAAACTTCACTTATAAGTTGTCAACGACAGGTGTCGAACAGTCTGCCTGAAGATGAAGTTCGAAACCGGTCGCTGAAAACTTGTAAGTGAAATTATATTTGTAGTAACCCTATTTATCCTTAAATCAGTAAGTCGAATTGTATGGTAGTAACCCTATTTATACTTGAAACAGCGAGTCAAGTTCTATGGTAGTAACCCTATTCATAGTTGAAACAGCAAGTCAAGTTCTAGGGTAGTAACCCTATTTATACTTTAAATAGCAAGTCAAGTTCTATGGCAGTAACCCTATTTATACTTGAAACAGCAATTCAAGTTCTATGGTAGTAACCCTATTCATACTTGAAACAGCAAGTCAAGTTCTATGGTAGTAACCCTATTCATAGTTGAAACAGCAAGTCAAGTTCTATGGTAGTAACCCTATTTATCCTCGAATCAGCAAGTCAAGTTCTATGGTAGTAACTCTATTTATACTTGAAACAGCAAGTCAAGTTCTATGGTAGTAACCCTTTTTATATTTGAAACTGTAAGTCAAGTTCTATGGTTATGGAACTGCGAGTCCTCCTGACACAGGTTTAAAAAAAAACCTAAAAGGTGGTCTCAATTTCTATTTTGAGACGTTGTAAAGTGACCTAATAAACATTTTTTTAATTTTAATTTAATTTAATGGTAGTAACCACCCTATTCATACTTGAAACAGCAAGACAAGTTCTATGGTAGCAACCCTATTTATACTTGAAACAGCTAGTCAAGTTCTATGGTAGTAACCCTATTCATAGTTCAAACAGCAATTCAAGTTCTATGGTAGTAATCCTATTTATACTTGAAACAGCAAGTCAAGTTCTATGGTAGTAACCCTATTTATATTTGAAACTGTAAGTCAAGTTCTATGTTAGTAACCTTATTCATACTTGAAACAGCAAGTCAAGTTCTATGGTAGCAACCCTATTTATACTTGAAACAGCAAGTCAACTTCTATGGCGGTAACCCTATTTATACTTGAAACAGCAAGTCAAGTTCCATGGTAGTAACCCTATTCATACTTGAAATAGCAAGTCAAGTTCTAGGCTGTATTCTTTTTAATACATTCATTTCTATTTCAGTCCCGTACGACGGATGTTCATGTTTGGTTGAAGCTTATCTTTGAATACATCGCGCGATATTAGCGACTTTATTAATACACGTAGCGTATGTACGAGCTTACGTAGGTACGAAGTTTTATTTCTACGTGAGGGAAACATTCACTGAAAAATTTGTATTTTAGTAGTTGTCATCATCATCATAGCTGATGAGACAAAGACTTCCAAAATGAACAAATGCCTCCTCCAAGTATTTCCACGACGTTATAGTAGCTATAGCGGGCTGATTTTGTTTTAGTTTTACCTGTTAGTGCCATCCAGTGCTAGCAACCGGCACCACGGCATTTGCGAAGCATGGAAATGGTCAAGATCATCATCATCATATCAGCTCATATACGTCCCCACCAGGGGGCTCGACACCTGAATTAGGGCAATCGGGCCCCAGTCGAGATAATTGGCACTACCAGTCAAACCAATCTGGTCAATTAATCTGCGTGTTCAACCAAGCCACGCAAGTCGCTGCGCAGGGCCGTTTCCAAGTTGTTAAGCCGTGAAAGAGACCCATGCTCCAGCCTGTGCACCAGCTGTGGGGACGTCATGGGTTTTTAAGATACCTGTGGTGAAACCTTTTTTTTAACCGACTGCTAAGAAAGTTTTTTATCATCATCATCATATCAGCCGGAAAGCGTCCACTGCTGGACAAAGGTCACACAATAAAGGTGTATGAATATATGTGTGTTTCTTTGGCTGAGCCTGTAGCCTAAACCGCTTGAAAGAATTTAGAGTGCAGGGTGTCGTTTGATTCGTCTTCATTCTGTGATCACTCTTGTATCACTACAGGGTAGTGATCACTCTTTTAATATCACTACAGGGTAGTGATCACTCTTTTTGTCACTACCCTGTAGTGATAGTGACAAAAAGAGTGATCTGAGTTTGAGTGTCTCTGGTTTGACGACTTCCAGCCTCCCGAACAAGCCGGTTTCCGAAAAGGATTTAGTACCATAGACCACATACATACGCTGCGGCAGATTATACAGAAGACCGAAGAGTACAATAAGCCACTATGCTTGGCGTTCGTGGACTCTGAGAAAGCCTTCGATTCGGTCGAAACTTGGGCTGTGTTACAGTCTCTCCAGAGGTGCCAAATCAACTACCGATATATCGTCGTGTATGAAAACGCCACCATGTCGGTTCGCCTCCAGGATCAAAACTCGGAACCTATCCAGCTGCAGCGAGGGGTGAGACAGGGAGACGTTATATCTCCGAAACTGTTCACCGCCGCCCTGGAAGATGTTTTTAAGCTTTTGGATTGGGGTGGACTCGGCATCAATATCAACGGCGAGTACATCACCCACCTTCGATTCGCTGACGATAAAATTATGTCAAACGTCCGTGTCATACCTACTCCTCTGAAGGTTGGAGGCTCTACACTCGAAGTTGTTACCGAATATGTATACCTGGGACAAACAGTCCAGCTAGGTAGGTCCAATTTCGAGAAAGAGATTAATCGTCGAATCCAACTCGGCTGGGCAGCGTTCGGAAAGCTTCGCAATATCTTTACGTCCCAGATACCGCAGTGTCTTAAGACCAAGGTCTACGACCAGTGTGTGTTGCCAGTGATGACATATGGAACTGAGACATGGTCGCTTACTATGGGCCTCATAAGAATGCTCAAGGTCACCCAAAGGGCAATAGAGCGTGCTATGCTCGGAGTTTCTCTGCGTGAACCAAAGTAACCGATATAGCTCTCAGAATTGCTAAACTTAAGTGGCAGTGGGCGGGGCACATTGCTCGTAGAACAGATGGCCGTTGGGACAGTAAAGTTCTCGAGTGGCGACCGCGCACCGGAAAACGTAGTGTAGGCAGGCCTCCCACGCGGTGGACCGATGACCTGGTGAAGGTCGCGGGAAGCCGCTGAATGCGGGCAGCGCATAACTGGTCGTCGTGGAAATCCTTGGGGGAGGCCTATGTCTAGCAGTGGACGTCCTTCGGCTGATATGATGATGATGATGATGAAGCTAATAAAAGAGTGTTAAAAACAAATGATTTAAGACGTTAAAAAAGAATCAAGATCGTCTATTCTTTCAAATTTTATTATTTTTATTATATTAAATTTAAATATGGAATTATGTATTTTCTTCTTTTTAGTACGTTTACTAAAATAAAAGCTTGTATCTAAAAACTCCTTTTTATTACAGATTATAATGATGATAATGAAAATAATATAACAATTAATATTAAAATAATAACATGCCCACAGATTACTAATTAGTTACTAACATGCCTTTAAAAGCTAACAGCGGTAAAACAATTACATTAACTCATAATAATAACTAGCTGTTGCCCGCGACTTCGTCCGCGTGTATTTGATTTTATCACGCGGTTAACTGTTATACAGCAAAAAATAAATAAAACAAAAATACAAAGTTTGGATTAACACGTAAATCGTAAATAAAAAGAAAATGTGAACAATTGGACACAGATTATTTTCCAACTTAACCTGGCCGTTGATTGAACCCGGATCCCTGCAGGCCAAAGGCACTTGCGGTACCATAAATGAACACTGTGCCACAGAGGTTGTTTGATCGACACGGGTTCCGTACCATATCTAGCTAGTACTATATAATGCCTCTTTATAGACAACGTTCGACGTGGATTGGTTCGGAACATAAACACACAGTTTGTTTGGTAGACGTACATGGGAAAAAGCCACATAGAGCCGACTGTGTGAGATACAGCTGACGCCGAGGTCCACGCCGGCAACACGTAGCGTCTGCCCTTGGGCTTTGTTTATAGCCATTGCATAACACAAACTCACCGGGAACTACACGTTTGAAATGGAATGGGTAATTATTGGGAATCAGTAAAATTCTTGGTATAAAAACTCCGTGGTATGAAAACCGACGCCTCATCCCGCCAAAATCTCCGCTTCTATTATGTTACGCTGCAGAGAAGTAACTTTCAGTCTAATCCCGTTGCATAATTTTGGGGGACTTAAATTTCTCAACAAAATAATTGGGACGCCAGTTTTTAAATTAATCTTGTGTGCTGGTAGTCCAGGAGTGCTTAGATAATTAAGAAATCTAACGGGATAATTGGTAGCGTCATCTTGCTCCATTACTCTGTTGATAGAAGTATATGAATATGTATTTCTCATGATTTGTTATTTGATTTGATTTGAGTCAATTTAATAATTGGATCAATGTTATTTTCCAAGAAAAATACTGTATTCCGAAAGTTCTAAATAGTGCGAGCGTATCATAACTTCATAACTTTTGATTAATTTTAATAGCGCGTTCTAAAACCTAACAGCGCCATCTATTGAAAATTTGCCTTAAAGTATTGGGTAAAAAGTCACACACGTTAGACCTCGCAGAAAAATTCCGATAACGCGTTGTAAAAACAAAAAGCGCTATCTATCATGTTTTTAGGGAACGTTTCTGCAGTGTAGAGTAGAACTAAAAAATACTTATTATTAAAATAATATCTCGTTTTTTAATCGATTTGGAAAAGTCAGAAGGTCGGTTTGAGATTTTCACAGGTTACTAAACCTGTTCAAGTTCAGCCGGCCAAGTATATGTTATGCCACGCATTGAATAGGGATCCGTAGCAATTTTCTTTCCCGCTGCTACCCGTCACTTTTATAGGATTTGTACTTAATTCGATCGGTAATATAAAGTATCAGCATAAGGTAAGTACATAAGTTGTATGTACTAAGATGTCCAAGTTACTATGGTTTTTTAACTAACCCACGGGAACCCTTTAATTTTCCGGAATAAATAGTATCTAAAATGTTGACCAGGGATATAAGGTATCACCATGAAAAATTTCATTGAAATCGGTCCAGCCATTTCGGAGATTAGCCCATACAAACGGAGAAACAAAAAATTTTAAAAAAGCAATTTTTGGTATTGTCCCTCTTTTTACATCCCCTGACTTGGTTTTAAGCATTTTTTTCTATGTACAGACATTCGGCCTCTACAGTTTTTTCATATGCATATAATATACACGTGTAGAAAGTTTTTGTATGAAGTATGATTTTTTTTTTGAGATTTCAGTAAAATCATAGAACTAAAGTTGTTCAGTATCACGAATAGAAGCCCCAGTTAACGGGACCAGCAACAATTTTGTTACACCTGTATTGAATTTCTTTGAAGGGCGGTCTGTTTGCTAGCCGTAACCATGGCAACAATATCACGGCATCTCGCGGGTAAAAGTATTGCGATTTGGTCATTGGGTCATTGATCCTTTGTTGATTTGCTTAATTTATAAAACTTAAATTTAAAAAACCCTTCCAAAAAAACCGCTAAAAAGTAGAAAATAATATGTCTTGGCCCTTTAAGTTTAATATAAGTTGTTATATTTTGACCTAAGAGTCCGCTAATTTGTGAAATTATTAGTAACTAGCTTTTTCCCGCAGCTTCGCCCGCGTAGACATCGTCTTTATAACTGCCTTTTGAGGGAGAGTGGTGCGCGAGCCGCAAGCGGCTCGCGAGCGTGGAAATGAGTTTTCTCTAGATCCCTATCACAGATTGTGATTAGCAATCTATGACACTCCTCAACCATCTGAGCAAAAAATCTCAAAAAACCATTGATCCGTTGAGATTTTAAATAAATTAGCCAAAAAAAGAGCATTTTTTTCAGTTCCCTCAGAACTTCATCGGACTATGGTATTTTTACGGGATAAAAAGTAGCCTATGTCCTTCCCCGTGACACAGGCTACCTGCATGCCAAATTTCATCAAAGTTGGTCAAGGTGTTAAAGCGTGAAAAGGTAACAAACAAACAAACACATTTTCACATTTATAATATTAGTAAGGATTAGTTGTAGTAAAGTAAAACAGTTGTATATTCTGTTTTTATTTTACTAACTTAGCGCGCCCCCTACGCTACGCGACTATAACATCAAAATATAACTTGTACTTATATTAAACTTATAGAGCCAAGACATATATAATTTTCTACTTTTGAGCGGTTTTTTTGTCGGGGGTTTTTAAATGTTTAATTTAAGTTACACTTCATGCCTTTTAAACTTTACGTATCGGTACGTATTGGTAAGCAGTTGGGTCTCCTGCAGATACCATCAGGGGATGCTGCAGCATCAGGTCAAGGTTACCATGTTCTATCTAAAACCTATTCATTGAGACTATTTCAATGAGTCCAAACACGATTCAACTGCTGTAAATTAGTGAGGAGTTGAATATCCTGCAAATTCCAGAAGATACTACAGCATCCGGTCAAGGTTACAATTTTCTATCTAAAACTCATTCATTAAGACTATTCCAACAAGCTCAAACACGATTCATCTGCTGTTAGTTAGTGAGGAGCTGGGTATCCAGCAAATTACAGAAGATGCTGCAGCATCAGGTCAAAGTTACTATGTTTTATCTAAAACAGATTTATTTAAACTATTCCAATGAGCCCAAATACGATACCTATGCTGTAAGTTGGTGAGGAGTAGGGTATCCTGCAGATTCATAAAAGATGCCGCAGCATCAGTTCAAGAATATCATGTTCTTTCTAACACCTATTCATTGAGACTATTCCAATGAGTCTAAATACGATGCCTCTGCTGTTAGTTGGTGAGGAGTTGGGTATCCTGTAAATTCCAAGAGATGCTGCAGCTTCAGGTCAAGGTTACCATGTTTTTCGAAACACATAATCATTGAGACTATTCCAATGAGCCCAAACACGATACCTCTGCTGTAAGTTGGTGAGGAGTTGGGTATCCTGCAGATTGCAGAAGATGCCGCAGCATCAGGTCAAGAATATCATGTTATTTCTAACATATATTCATTGAGATTATTCCAATGAGCCCAAACAGGATACCTCTGCTGTAAGTTGGCAAGGAGTTGGGTATCCTGCTGATTACAGGAGATGCTGCAGCATCAGGTCAAGGTTACCATGTTCTATATAAAACCTATTCATTGAGACTATTTTAATGAGCCGAAACACAATACCTCTGCTGTAAGTTGGCGAGGAGCTGGGTACTCTGCAGATTCCAGGAGATGCTGCAGCATCAGGTCAAGGTTACCATGGTTTTACAATATCATTACAGTAACAGGGTACCAAATTCTGAATCGGTCGGAACTGTATAAGTTGCCCACATCCCTTAATCACCTAGATAAGAGCTGATGAACTTTTTTTTTTTTTTATGCACAATTGGTAAACCCTTGACAACATCTCACCTGGTGGTAAATGACGATGTTGCCGAAGATGGAAGCGGGCTAAAACACAAAAAAAAAACAAAGAAACCGCATCAAAATCGGTCTATTCGTTTAAGAACTACGATGCCGCAGACAGACACACAGATACACACGTTAAACTTAAAACACGCCTCTTTTTGCGTCGGGGGTTAAAATATATTTAGCTTAGATATTTGTTATTATTTTAACATCAGAAGGTCGTGGGAAGCTGCTGGATGCGGGCAGCGCAGGACCGTTCGTCGTTTCTACAATACAACTAAACTAATAGCATTTTTATCCTTTGGGGGAGGCCTTTGTCCAGCAGTGAACGTCTTTCGGCTGATATGATGATGATTAATCTTTACTCTTCCTTCCTTTTGACTAAAGCTACTCGTACCTTTAGTCAAAAAGAGAGCTGTAGTTACAAACCTGTATCTCATCTGTGCCTAGGTACCCCGTCCTGGTCTTTTTATAGAGCGTCTAAAAAAATCCTTATCTTCGGCATCAGCGTCACTTATCATAAGGTGAGATGATGCCTAGGTTTTAGCAATTGTGAATTTAATAAATTGTACAGCCAGCTGAGCATACTTTCTCGCGAAACCTTTATCGTCTATCGTAGATGTGCATACACAAATCAAGAATAAACATTACACTTGCATAATAGTAAAGAATAAAGCTAGGTATATCAATATCAGACTTAATGAAAAATTACAAATAATTGGAGATTTTAAGGCAGCGTTGGGCTAGTGTAGAGTCTTCGGGTTTGGGTAGTGCACCTCCGGGCTCCGGGTAAAGCATTATTTTGTATCTTCGGGTCTGACCGGGCTGAGCAGCGACAGCCGTACTTTGCCGCTCGACTGCTTGCGGGAAAGAGTGCGCGATGCGCGGGGCGCGATCGTGTGCCAGCCGGCCCGGAGGCGGACAGCGGGGTCAGGGCGGAAATATAATTTTAAACGGAAAAAAGAAATATTATTATAAATAGCAGTTTAGCACTAGCCAGTAAGGCACTACTGCATATTATTTATATTATATTGTTTAAATAACTCCCTTCCTACTCCTACGTAAAACATACTCACCCTTAAACTTACAACTAAACCTTACTTAGCCCCCAAACCTAAATTTCACTCAAATCCATCTAGAAGTTTGGGAACTAGAGCACCGGGTGACCGGATGTACGTACATACATATACACACGCACACGCACGCGCTCGTCACTCGAATGTAAAAAAAAGGTACCAAGAAACTTGTATGTTAATTTGGTTGTCTATCTGCATACTATGATGTCTATTAAACTCTTGGCCAATGAGTAAAAAATATTACTCTTGGCGACATCAACAATCGACACTGCTAGAGCTGTACTAATAGTTTTGCTACTCGCTACTAGATGGCGGTACCGGTATCATTAATAATATTATTCCAAGGTAAAAGTATAAAAATTCTAATAGATACATACATACCTCTATTATAAATAAATGACTCGTTATGTTCATGTGACGATTTCTACGTTTGATTCATTCATCATTAATTGTTCATATTATGTATTTGTCACTATTTTGGTCACCTCAACTTGTGCCCCAACCTATCCACACCCCCCCCCCCCCCACATGTTCTCCTATTTATACATCAATATATGTGACGGTCAATTTTCCAACTGCAAATGTACCTAGTTTATATGTGATGATTAAACTACAATGTAAAAATTTTCAGTTTTTTTTTTAAACTTGTGCTTTGTGACCTTGCTTTCTGACAAAATTAATGGTTCTAGGTTAAAAGGGAAGTATCCTTATGGTTTGTTTGTACATTCTTTATTGTACAATTATAAACTTAACCCAATATTTAAAAAAAAAAAAATAAGTACAAAGACGAACTTAGAGGGATCTCTACCAGTCAACCTGTGCAATAATACATTTTTTGATTTACTTGCGATTGTCAAAATATGAGACATTAAGTCCTGTTTATTTTTAAAGTGAAACTTATTACATCGTCTCAAATTTTTTCGCCTGTGTGTCGCGTGACGGTCGGTATGATCGTTTCGTCCTCTGTACCGTAGCTCCAAGACGAGAGCTCAGCCATGATCGTTCGTCCTCTGTAAATGTCTATAATGTGAAAAAAGTTTCACTTTTACCGTGATTTCATAAAACCACACACTACTTTTTTATATTGCGTTGATCTTTTTTACAGATTCAAGGGACATTAGACCTAAGTACCTATTTGAAATCAATTTTAATTCGATGTCTCCACACCGTTCCTGAGAAAAAGGGTCTCGATAGACAGACAGACAGACGGACAACGAAGTGATCCTATAAGGGTTCCTTTTTAGGGCTCCGTACCCAAGGGTTTAAAAACGGGTTCGTATTACTAAGCCTGCGCTGTCCGTCCGTCCGTATGTCACCAGGCTGTATTTAATGAACCTTGATAGCTAGACAGCTGAAATTTTCACAGATGATGTATTTCTGTTGCCGCTATAGCAAAAAAAAGTTAGAAAAAGGTAAAAAAATAAGGGGGGGGTCTCCATACAAAAAACTGTTTTTTTTTAAACATGAAGAAATTAGCGCCATCTAGTATGATGGTTTTTGAAACATGAAACTAGTGCCATCTAGTATGATGGTTTTTGAAACATGAAACTAGTGCCATCTAGTATGTTGGTACGGAATCCTGTGTGCGGTTCTGACTCGCACTTGGCCGGTTTTTTACTTTTGAGGTGCGGAACTCTAAAAATCAACTTTCCTGTTCAATTTCAACTTTTCCATTTTCCTTTTTCATTACAATCATTGTATAAAAAGAAATCTACACTTTTATTAGGTGTGAAAAGTTCATGATAAGTGGTCCCTATTGAAATTAAAGCCTAGGATCGCCGGCCGCCGCCTCCTGTCCGGGGGAGGTCGTGGTTCGAATCCCGCCACGTACTTATGTGATTTCGAGTTTAGATTTCATAGGGAGGTCGTTGTTCGAATCCCGCCACGTACCAATGTGATTTCGAATTTAGATTTTATATGTACGTTTATCTGACGACGCTCTTACGGTGAAGGAAAACATCGTGAGGAAACTTGCACACGCCTGCGAAGAAACTCGCAGGTGGTGTATGAAGTCGACCAACCCGAACTGGGCCCGCGTGGTCGACTAAGGCTCGATAGCCCTAATTCAGGGTAGACTAGAGCTCCTCGGTGGGGACGTATATGAGCTGATATGATGATTGAAATTAAAACAAAGACGTATATTATTAGCCTCACAAAATGAAATAAAGATTGTCGGATATTTTTTTTTATTTTTCTCTTTTTAAGTTTACATTGAAATGATTTTGTTTAAATATATTTAATTAAATAATATAAAATACAATAGTGGTAGCTGGCTTTAAAAAAATTTTTGTTCTTAAAAGCAGACAGATAATTTACCGGAACAATGCGAATTTTTTCGATTTTCACCTGATGGAATGTGACGGACTACGATGTCGATTACAACATCAACCAGGGGAGTACATTAAATTGAAATAAATACAAATGTAAATAATAGTTTGAACATTGCGAGTTAATCAGTAAAACTTGTTTACTTAATACAACTTAGTTTTCCTGCAACACAATATATTGATATTTTACATGAGTTTAATAGTTCATTTTAATATTTCGTATCATAAGGTGCTACTTAGTAAACGATATTGTAAAAAGGGTCCTATACTGACTGATTAAGGCGGTTCGACTAACACACTAGCGCCGCCAATAGAAATAAAAAAAAATACTAATTCTCGTGGACTATAATCGAAATCATTGAGTATTTTGCGCAAATGGAAAGCAACAACTGTTGTTTAGTTGTTATCTTGTAACTGTAAATATTAGCACAAAACTGTTAAAAGTGGACACTTTTAATCGAACCACCTTAAAATTTCTCAAAGACTTATGTTTAATTCTCTTTAAAAAAATATGATCGGTATTCTGCGTAGAGTTCTTACTAAGCTATTTAATTCTTGTAACTTAACTTCAAATAGACTAGTTTTTACACTGTTATGAAACTTTACAGTTGAATGAAACCATATTTTCATTTTCCTGATTTAAATAATTAGTATCCTAATATGTATGTAGATAAAAAAAATACAAAATGCACGTGCGTTCAAAAGTAAATTTAAAACAATGTTAATCGTTAATAATGAAAAGAAATTATTAGTTATTACAAAAATTTTAATAACTTACCTTTGAAAAAAAAAACAATTAATAAATGCGAGGACTAAAATTATTGGCAGTTGAAAAAAATTCACAATAAGTAAATGAATTATGATCTAACTACCTACGCTAAAAGAAGAATAATACAAAGTGAAACATGAAATGCCAATATAGAGTACGACACAATTTTTAAATTGTTATTCCTTAGTTTTACTAAATTACTTAACACTATTATACTTATAAGAGCTCAGATCAAAAATAAGAGGTAGATGTAGTGTTGGCGCTTTGAAAACGGGGTAAAAAAACTCTGCTCCAATCACGACGGAGCAGAGTTTTGCTTACAGTCACGCGATGGCAGGCTTACCGTCAACATACCGAAACGTGCTGTGACATGTCTCAAATACACCTGTCTCAATAACAGTGAAGGATAGGACCTATCACGTGTCGAAACACCACTCAAGGTAAAGATGCATACGTATATATAGGACAAGCGTTACCCGATTTTTGTAATGATTGTTGTATGAAACTTGTATCTATATTATTTTTAATCTGAGTATAAGAGTTTTAAGTTACAACTACCTATAATGAGAAAATGTAATGTTATCTTGATTATATTTATAGATTATAATAAGAATACTCGTATAGGTATGATAATCGAAAAATTTAAAATATAAAATGAATTACGTTCCCGCACCGAAGTGACTATCTTCCCGAGGTAGGGAAGCCATGTGCCCCAGTAGTTTATGGGTGTTAACCAGCATACCCGCACCCAAATGAATTTCCTTCATGAGTTTGGGAAGAGACCCGTACCCCAAGCAGTGGGGGCGATTATGGGTTGTTAACGGACATTCCCGCACCGTAGCGATTTTCTTTTCCGACTTTGGGAAGAGACCCGTGCCCCAGCATTATGGCCGTTTGTGGGTTGCTAACGAACTTTCCCGCACCATAGTGACTCTCTTTCATGAGTTTGAGAAGAGACCGTGCCCCAGCATTGTGGCCGTTTGTGGGTTGTTAACTAACTTTCCCGCACCATAGTGACTCTCTTTCATGAGTTTGGGAAGAGACTGTGCCCCAGCATTATGGCCGTTTGTGGGTTGTTAACGAACTTTACCGCACCATAGTGACTCTCTTTCATGAGTTTGGGAAGAGACTGTGCCCCAGCATTATGGCCGTTTGTGGTTTGTTAATGAACTTTCCCGCACCATAGTGACCCTCTTTTAATGAGTTTGGGAAGAGATCGTGCCCCAGCATTATGACCGTTTGTGGGTTGTTAACGAACTTTCCCGTACCATAGTGACTCTCTTTCATGAGTTTGGAAGGAGGCCCATGCCCCAGCTGTGGGGACGTTTATGGTTTGATAAAGAATGTTCCCGCACCGTAGCGACTTTCTTTCATCAGTTTAGGAAGAGACCGGCGCCCCAGCATTAGGGCTTGTTAACAAACGTGTCCACACTGTAGTGACTTTCTTTCAGTAGTAGGTAATGTCAAAAAATAAGAGTTCATTATGAAATCATCACGAAAAATTACGGGTCTCAATTTTTTAAAATAATTATTGATAAAATATAATTAATTTTCGTTATTACCACTAACACAAATTCACTACGCCGCAGGAACGAAACGAATAAAATGTCACCTATATAAATGATAGATATTATGATTATTAAGAACAAAATACATTTGTTATATGAAGGCATAACTGTATTTTAATATAAAGAAAGGTGCACAGCAAATATTATCATCATAAATTTGAATTCACTTGTGTAGATCTTAAAAAGCAAATTTAACACAATCTTACGACTAGTTTTATAAAAACATGTAAATAAATATTTATTACAAAATATCAAACAACTTATTAAGGAGAATGATGATTGTATGGAATTAAATTAATATTATGTTTCGATAAGTTAATGTTAGAAAAAGTAAATTTTACTTCCTACAATTTTTTTTTATAAGGAATATTTACTTAAATATAAAATTACAATCATATCATCGACAAAGATAGAGGTATTTGGTAACTTATCTTTATTAAGTCACAAATATATCGTAAATTAAATAGTATCTATTTCGTATAGTTCTGACTACTCTAGCGGAAAAGAGAAGAAGAACATAATAATAATCACACATAATCACACAACCGTAAGATAATAGATACCTAGACAAAAAAGTATTTTTTCTTATACGTATTTCTGTAACACACTTATCAAACGTACTCCAGTAAATACAAGCAAAGAAAGTTCGGTAAATCTACACAATTATGAGGAACATGTTATTAACGCCGATCATTTTCCGAAAACTTCCGATATATTACGAGTAACATACGAAGTTTTTGGAAATAAACGATCGATCGTCCTTATCTACTCGGGAATTATTCGTGAAATCGGAAACTTTTGTCATTAGCTCAGAAGAGAGAAAGAGTTTTAGTAACGTTTCGCTGTTCTGTGCTAATATGTAAATTAGTTTTCGAAAACTTCGTAATCGTTTGTTTTAACCAATCGCTCGACTTGGTCTCACCATGGGAACGGGTTCAGGCGGTGGGGGCGGAGCCATCAACTCAAACTCTTCAACAATCGTCTTCGGGTGCAGTGCGCTAATATTATTATCTACCGTGTACGTTTTAACGTGAGTTTGCGATAGCGCTGGTCTATTATTATTGTTCATCCAGTCCTTTCGGTCGCGGAGTCGTTTCCTCCTGCCCAGCTGTTTAGTTTTCATGTGCTGGAGCCGCGCTAGGTTCGCGTTGACCTGCTGAGGGCTGAGACCTGTTCGTCCGGAGCGTAGGATCTCCACGTTGCGCTGGTACGAGCCTTCGGGGTCGCGACGGTTCCAAGTGTAACTGGAAAGTGAAGGGTTAAATATGTAATAGTGAATAACTTAAAAATTGAGCAACCAAGACTGTTTTATGATCTAGTATTGCTTAATACGGCTAGGGTTGTGGGTTCGATTTCTGCTTAGGGTATTTTTTAGTACCTATATAAATCAGTTCGTTAGTTCAAGACAAAAGTTGATTCGGTTGTGCTTGCTAAAGTAACTTAGCAATCGTTTGTATTAAGGCTCCTCCGGCCGTAAAATTAGCAACTCGATTCACGATATTTCAAACATCGAACGAAACAGCTTGAAAATAAAGTTCTTGTCAGCTCGTATCGTACTGCAACGTGTTTGTTACGTCAATCGCTGCGGACGAATCGTGCGAAATTGTAGTTTTTAATTAATTTTAAATAAAACAAGATGAATTGCCAAAAAGTAAAAAAAACAAAATCATTTTTTATTGTTTTGTTAAAAAGTTCATAAATTGTCATAATTTTTCGATTAACATTGCAGCAATTCTATGGTTACAACTAGAAAAAAATGCACAGATTCCCTGCATAGCACGAACTAATAGGACATTGAAAATGAAATTCAGGCATAAAAATCCTAATCCTAAATCCTAATTGGACAAACAATAAGTAATTTATGTATCACACTATCCACCAACAATTCGTTTTTTTACATAACTCCCCATACCCCGTCGAAAATTTTTGAATTTTTGACTTTGGGCCCGGATGTCTCGAAAACCAAGTCGAAATTTAAAAAAATGAAAAAAACGGTCCCAGGGTATTTAGTTGGCTGTCGAATGAGAGCAAAACTTTGAAAATCACAAAAAATACGGACAGTAGGTGCGCCTTCAAAAAAGTACCTCGGCGAGTGAGTTGTAGCGCATCATGGTTATAGTAATGTGGTATGGAAGTTGGGTGTGTATGAGAGTTTATATTGTTGTATGTGGTGAATGGACAATTTTTGAAATATTTTGAACTTTTTTAGTTTTTTTTAAATTTATGAATTTTGTAAAATATTTAAATTTTTAATTAATGAGTACGGGGTATGAGGAGTTATGTATAAAAACGAATTTTTGGTGGATAGTGTAGTACATAAATTACTTATTATTTGTCCAATTAGGATTTAGGATTAGAATTAGGATTTTTATGCCTGAATTTCATTTTCAATGTCTTAGTAGTTCGTGCTATGCAGGAAATCTGTGCATTTTATCTTCAGTTCTGTGGATTAAAATAAAATTCGAGAAAATCTAAGTAACTCCTCATATCCTGAAAATTAAATTTTTTTTTTTAAAAAAAACATCATTAATTGAAGTAAAAAGTGGTTACAAAGTTGGTAGTTGGTGGCGGTTTAACGGCTGTAGATATGTAGGTAATGTCCCCATATTATGCCCATTTCCAGATACGAAGAGCGAGGAAAACGGGACTAAATCTTGGCTTGAGGCAACTTTTAGAAAACTTTGATGGTATGATTGCTTTCATAAACATTTATATCAGAAGGTTTTTAGAAATTTACTGGCACAAGCCTAACACCGAGATATCTAAAAGGGATTTAATGCGGTAAACGGCAAAAGTTATCTTTTGAGGAGACATTAATGTGATCCATTATGCACATCCTCGCGATGATAACGAAGAAATATGACAGCATTAGTTTAAGAGGGGCTTAGGTACTTGACAAAGCAGTTAGCGATTATGTTATGAAGGCGACGCATTGGAAACTTTGGTGGCAGGGATCTCGATTTTCTCAGCAATAAAAAAACATAAGGCAGTGATATTTTATAACCTGATTCTTCATTTTAATAAATTCATTTTTTCAGTTGCATAAACACGATTCGTTTACTTTATAACAGAAAAAATATATCTAATAAACCTCTTTTATAACAGAGATTTGCATTCTACTGGCAACCCAGACCGATTTGAACCTCAAAATTTCCTTAGTCGATTAGTCTAAGCACACACTTCAATATGCCAGTAGGATTTACAGTAGGAAAAGTCAATTGCCAACTTGACAACTGTCAATGATATAAATAATATATAATATTATTATATAATTAAGAAAGGTTTAGTAAAAGTCAATTGCCAACTTGCCAACTGTCAATGATATAAATAATATATAAGATTGTTAAATAAATAAGAAAGGTTTAGTAAAAGTCAATTGCCAACCCTCATATCAATTTATCGGCGAAAGAGTGAGAGTGTGGTGTCACCGCCGCGTGCGCTGCTTTCCAGCCAATGACTATGTGATGACTTGATGAGTGACTGTAGGTACCCAACGACAGTTTTTCTCCATTTAAATTGTTCTGCTTGAGAAGCCTCCAATGGAAACTGTTCACGTCTTATACTAAAGCTATTAATTATTTGTAATTGTACTTTCTATAACGCTAAAGTAATTCACTGTTACTTTTTAAATACTTGTTTACGAGACCATTTGAGGTTTTTATGTCTTTTGTGAAAATTGAATCCATTCTATCATTATACCCCGGACACTGCATGCTACAGTCGTGAAATGACATTTCTAAAAACAAACGGACGACATGAAAGACGGAGCATACTATAACTATAACCAAACTATAACCAATCTGTATCAATCTGGGTGACGAGGGGGTGAGGTCGGAATCTAGAGAGCGGCAGGGAGCGTCCATACTGTATGTTAGTACTAATATATATACTTTGATACAGTGTACCATTTTTTTGTCCATTAAAAGCGACGAAGATACTCATCATGATTCATTATGCAAACGGCCAAGGAGTGGAATTCTCTGCTAGCGTCTGTTTTCCCCGATTCATAAATTTAGGAATCTTCAAGACACTATATAGTGAATAGCCACTATTTGAGCTTGCGTGTTACATCTTCGGCTGCATCGGCACTTACCGTCAGGTTTTTGAAGTCGGTTAAAAAAAAGTATACAGACTTTAACAAAATTGGTGTAGGTCCCGTTAACTGGGGCTTCTACTCATCATACTGAACAACTTTTGTTCTACGACTTAGCTGAAATCGCAAAAAAAACTTTTCATACAAATTGATCGGCTGGTCGACCAATTATGTAATTTTTTGTATGGAAGGTCCAATTTACTTTTAGAATTGACTTTGGGTTTATAAGGGATATCAATTGTAAACAGTCAGGCTTATTGTAAAATGCTGTACGCAGATTGTAAAATGCCGAGCCAGGCAGATTGTAAAATGCCGAGCCAGGCAAATTGTAAAATGCCGTAGATATGCAGGTTGTAAATGAGCGAGCGAAGCGAGCGATGTTATCTTCTGTCAGGTTTGATTGATTATACAATCAAAAATCCTCGCGCAGCGAGGATCCCTCCCCTGGGTAGCAAAAATCTACGTATGACATTTTATAATTTGCCTAAGCATTTGTAAAATTACGAATAACACTATATACCTGCGATATTTATATTAGATCCTAAGCATCAGCTTCCAGTTAACCATACCATCATTCGCTCATTTAACAGCATCTTTGACGGCCTCCGACTAACACTGTCAAAGGTGCCTCCCGCCTATAAAGGACCATCCAAGGTTCGAGTAGTAGGTATACGTCTTCTGTTATTTTTGGCATAAGTAGCGTCAAACCACAGACACAGTAATCCATATTGTAATTCTGTGCCACTATCTATTATAGAGGCACCGTCAAACTCAGAGCGCCAATTTATCTTGTCTCTAGTCAAACCCTGAAACGGTCGGTCGAAACTCAGTGTGACTTGCGTGTTTGGGTCGATCACGCAGGTTAACCGACCTGAAGCACGGTCATTTCACGGATGGGTTTAACTCTTAGTACCTACCATTTTTTTCGACCGTTTTTCATGCTTAGCAAGGTACCTTAAGCCAGATTATCCCACTGATCGTTATACCCTCAGATTACAGAACAAAAGTAATTTTGTTCTGTAATATGAGGTTATAACGACCAAAAATACATAAATTGCAGAAAATAAATAAATAAAATACTCGTTCCAAGTCAGTAAAAATAGAACAAATCACATGCAATTATATAAAAAGATAAAAAAATATCATGCCGTTTGCTATCACTAGATGGCAGGTGTCAGATGCTATAAACGGAAAGACTTGAAAAACTTCTGACAGTTTGGTAAGCCACCAATCCTACAACCTCCACCAACCCGGACTTGGCCCTCGTGTGGGAAGCATGACCTAACCTTTTCGAGTTTGGGATGAGACCCTGCAGTCACAGACGAGCTAAAAATGTTATTCAAATTTAACCGCCTCCGTGGCGTAATGGTTACTCCATTCGCTTCACACCAGGAGGTCGCGGGTTCGATTCTCGGTGGGGTCAACTTCTAAGACTCGGTTTGGTTGGTGGTAGGGCATTTTCTTAGCCCGCCTGGCTAGCTACCACCATCTTATCTAAGTCTTACCGCCAAACAAAAGTGTTAACAACATTGATGTGTTCCGGCTTGAAGATAAGATAGCCAGTTCTTCATTGCGTTGGGGGATCTTGGTAAGCCCGCTTTCATCTTCGGCATCATCGTCACTTACCATCAGGTGAGATGATGCCAAGAGCTTACCAAATATAAATAAAAAAAAATATAGTTAGGAACTTACCCTGGGAATGGTCGTTGCAGCCGCCTCTGCGCAGTGGGTCTGGACCGCTTCCTCAATTCACTTGGCCTCACATCGTACGACTTCGGATTATTTCGCACAGTGCTCCTTGGCACATGACCTTTAGCCCTGGTCAACTGACGAGGTCTCAGATCGTAGCTCTTAGGGTTGTGCATGGGGTTGGCGGTAACCTCATTAAAGCGCGGGTCGTTGACTTCCCTGCTGACGCTGGGCGCAGTGATCTCGTTGATTTTGCCCATGCGCTGCCAGCGGCGGCGGAACTCTTTGACCTTGTGCTTTGGGACTTTCTTGAGTTTGGTCTGGCAGATGTACTGGCGTGCCTCGTGGCAGCTTCTAGGTGACCATCTGGAAAAATTAATTGGTTTTCTTAATAACTCTTTTACTTTCGAGTGATGAAGGAGCAAAAACTAATAAAATGATCTCTTCACTTAAAGACAACAAAAAAGTGTTCTGGAAAAAATGAATACCTACATATGTGTGTATGTCCGTTTTTACAGTGAACCGATTTTGATAAATATTTGCACATGGATATTTAAAATTATTTGCCAGGGGTACTTTTCTGTATTTTTTATTTTCAAAATATAAAAGTTATACCTCCCATACAAAAAAAAACATCTTTTTCTCAATAATGACGCTAAGGGCAACTTTTGCAATTTTTGTCTGTCTGCCTGTCTGTATTTTTGCGCATCACGCAAAAACTACCAGGCATAATTTGATGAAATTTTGTATGGTGGTTTCCTATAGCCCGGGTTAAGACATAGGATACTTTTTATCCCGGAAAATTCAAGATTTCCCGTGAGAAAGGCAAAACCTCCACGCGGACGAAGTCGCGAGCACAGCTAGTTATTTTATAAGAATCAAAACTTTAGGGATCAATTTTTTGGTCCGAAAAAGAAGATAACTCATCTTTGTTATAATTTTGTAAGTTTGTATCTAGACCAGCAGAATTATCCACAAACCAAAAATAGAACTTTAATTCTTTCTGTTCTCTGAACACTTAATAAACCGTTTAATAAATGTTTCATCACGAATTGAACACGAGCCAATAGGCAATAATCCTAAGCTGAATTTATTGATCACACCTCGCCATCTGCTCAAATTTAGGGGCTCAGTACAATAGGACCTTTTCACACCATTCAACGTTATCGGGGCAGTTATCGCTATGAACGAGATTATGTTCAAGAGATCTGTAAAATGTGATTGGAAGGATGAGGTCACAAAAGAAGCTACAAGGAGATACTATTCCGAATATGTTTAAGAAAGAGGGCATTTTTAGTTACCTAGTTTAAAAAAATATATATTTAAAATTGGTAAGCTCTTGGCATCATCTTACCTGATGGTAAGTGACGATGATGCCGAAGATTGATGCGGGCTTACCAAGATTTCCCAACGCAATGAGGAACTGGCTATCTTATCTTCAGGCCGGAATATATAGGTGCTGTTTGGCGGCAAGACTTAGATAAGATAGTGGTTGCTAACCAGGCGGACTTAGGAAATGCCCTTCTACCAACCAAACCGAGTCTTTCTCAAGTTAGACTCCGCTGGGAATCGAACCCGCGACCCCCTGACGTGAACCTAATGGACTTCACCATTACGCCACGGAGGCGTTAAAGGTAGAATTAGATTTAGTAGGTAGAAACAGACCATTAAATGAAAACACTCGTCTACTAGATCTTTTGATACAGCATCACATGTACGAGTATATACTTGTTATGAAATGATTCATACGTATGAGAATTGTTATAATACTATAAGGCGGTCACACATTTTTACTTACACCACCTAAAATTATTATGACACCAGGTTTTTTAATACGTCTTTCTTTTGATATCGGGTACGATGTAGTCGTATCGTTCCGAAAGCATCGGTATATGTGAATACGCCAATTCCAAAGGGCCTAACAGCAAATCGTTAAACTTTTATATTGGCTTCGTGGTATCGCTCTTTGTTCAAATGTTATGGTTAAGCCCAATTGGGACAAACGAGCTATTTCATTTTGAGGTTCCATTTATAAGTTGTGGCGAGAATGTACCATTTAGATTTTATAAGCAGTTTCGCTCGGCGGACTGTTGATACCTAACTTTTCAACACAAAGTACTTTCAATATATTGTATCTCTTAAAGTTTTATGCATCTTTTCAACCGACTTCCAAAAAGAAGGAGGTTGTCAATTCGACTTTGTGTTTTTTGGATGTTTGTTACGCGATATCTTGCAGGTTGTATGTATGTATGTCGAGGGTATTCTTGCAGCACCGATTATGTGCACAATATGTCATGACGAGGAAGTTGTTGATCACGACCCTTAGGTTAACTGTATAGATAATAAGTTAATTTCATTGATTTTTATAAGTTTTCTTGAATAAATAATTAACTTGTTTGTGTTTTACTTAGATAAGCTGCCAAAACAGGCAGCTCTTTTCGATAGAACAAGATAGCACTAGGATAGAGTAGGATAGGTAATTAGGAAACTCGATAGAACGAGATAGCACCAAGTCAGAATAAGATAGATATAGTTTTATCGAAATTAGGTTTTCCTTTGTTTTTCCTATGTTTTCTCGATTAAATGATTTGTTTCTTTGTGTGATTTATTTAGATCATTAGGTGATCTAACCGTTAAGATAGGGTTCCTAGTCTAGCAGCTAGAAACTAATATGATAAAAATTGTCAAAGATTGAAATTAGTCAAAAATAGGTACTAATTTAAGTTTCCGCCTAGATTTATGGATAGGATGCCATATTCGTCATTGTAACTAAAGACTTATTAAGTAAGACAATAACATTAAGTTTATAATCGTAAAAGATTCATTGTAATTGGTTAAGTAGTTTCTGAGATAGGGGCAAATATATGTAAACTTCAAAATGAAAATAACATGCAAAGCCAGTCGAAAATGCTATGGCTTTCTTTGTGGTATTGCTCTAAGACAAGGCCCTCGGGAAATTGTTACCGGTAGTCGTTCAGTTGAAATTATACCAATAAGAAGAAAAAATAGAAAATAAAAGAAGACTTCACTGGATCCCTGAGTTTTTCTACAGTCCGCCCAGTACAATTTGGTCCTTCGAGAGCCGGATAAAGAAGAACCCAGGAAAAGAAGCGAGAAAGCATCATGGTGGTCACTCGCAGCCGCAGCGGGGAGGTACCGCCGAGCGGGCCCCTAGACCTGGGACCTGAAGCAAGTAGAGAGGTGGTCGACGATGGCACCCCCCCCGCACCTATGACTGCTGGGGGTGCCCAGACTACTACGCCTGCTACGGGTACTACGCCTACTACGGGTACTACGCCTGCTACGGGTACTACGCCTACTGCGCCTGCTACGGGTGCTACGAATGCTACGAATGCTACGGGTGCTACGAATGCTACGAATGCTACGGGTGCTACGAATGCTACGGGTGCTACGAATGCTACGGGTGCTACGAATGCTACGGGTGCTACGAATGCTACGGGTGCTACGAATGCTACGGGTGCTACGAATGCTACGGGTGCTACGAATGCTACGAATGCTACGGGTGCTACGAATGCTACGGGTGCTACGAATGCTACGAATGCTACGGGTGCTACGAATGCTACGGGTGCTACGAATGCTACGGGTGCTACGAATGCTACGGGTGCTACGAATGCTACGGGTGCTACGCCTGCTACGGGTGCTACGAATGCTACGGGTGCTACGAATGCTACGGGTGCTACGAATGCTACGGGTGCTACGGGTGCTACGAATGCTACGGGTGCTACGGCTACGCGTACTACGAAAAAAGCCGCATCTACGGGAAGAAATGCGGTGCCTACCGTGCCCATCGTGTGGAATACCGCGCCTGCCTCACCAGATGCCATGCCTACGACGGACGGTGCTACGTCAAACATTACGACAGAAGAAACGGGAAACAAATCCGGAGTTACTTCGGAAAGAACAATCAGACCCAATAGCATCTCGTCGAAATGTTCTTCGAAGAAAAGAAGAATGAAGCTAGCAGAGGCCCAGGCAGAAGAGAAACTTGCTGCACTGAAACTAAAGCAGCTACGAGCAGAAGCAGAACTAGAACATGCTCGTCTACGAAGACTAAGAACAGAAAATGAATCATGCTCTTCAGAAGAAGAAATTGAAGATGACCTGACAGCAGTTAGGGTCAATGAGTGGCTCAACAGAGAAGATAACAATCAAGCGACGGTACCTCCTCCACCAGCTGCTGCCTTCTTAGAAGAAAGAAGACAAGAGACAGCAAGACCACAGGCACATCAGAAACAGGAAGACCATCAAGTCATCCCGCCTGTGCAACAACGAGCTGCCATACACAAGCAATGGGAAGATCATCATTTCGCACCGCCTGTACGGGAACAGCCAACTGTCGACGCTACTACGCTAGCAGCAGCCTTTGCTCAAGCTATGAAGATTACACCGAAAGAGCCACCCAAATACATTCACAACCTGCCCTACTACGGAGGACGCAGCAGCGAGTGGTTGGCCTTCAAGTCTACCTTCAACGAAACAAAACACTACTTCGCGAAGACAGAGAATATAGTGAGACTAAGAAGAAGCCTGCGGGGTCCAGCATTGGAAGCAGTTTCCTGCCTCCTTATCAGCCAGCCGGAACCAGCAACCATTATAGAAGCTCTTGAGAGAAGATTCGGACGTCCTGAAGCCCTGATCCTGGCAGAAACAGAGAAGCTGAAGACACTTCAGAAGCTAACAGATAACCCAAGAGATCTCTGCATTTTCGCCAGTAAAATCGCCAACGTCGTCGGAACCATAGAAGCTCTCAAGAAACCGCAGCACCTTCACAGTCCAGAAATGTCAAGAGCCATACTAGAGAAGCTCACTCCGATAATGAAAAACAAATGGTACGACTTTGCAGCGTTCAAGTATGATGGCGTCCCAGAACTGAAGAGGATCTCACTTTTCCTCGATGAAGAAGCAGATAAATGTGGGGCATACGCAGTTCCTGAGAACATTGCAGAAGGTCCCAAAGAGCGCTTCAAGAAGAAGATAGAGCGCACATACACAACAACAGAAGCAAGTCATCGGGATGACTCTCATTGTCCCCTGTGCAAGCAAGATCACAAGCTACCAGAATGCCAGAGGTTCCAGAGTTCTGACGTAGACATACGTTGGGACATAGCAAAGAAGAACCACATCTGCTACCGATGTCTGAGAAGCAAACACAGAAGAATCTCGTGCAAGGCTCGACCTTGTGGACAAGACGGCTGCCCTATGAGACACCACCGTCTACTCCATCACACAAAGAAGCCAGAAGCCATGCCTGCATCAACACAAGAGAAAGCCTCCATCGCCTCGACTATTCAAATTGCTGCATCAACAGACGAGCTCGTCGGTCGTCGTGCCTACCTCAAGATAGCCCCAGTCATTCTCAAGGGGCCACACACCAGCATCGAAACCTACGCTTTACTTGACGAAGGCAGCACCATCACAATAGTCGACGCTTCAATTGCAGATGTGCTTGGAGTGGATGGACCACAAAACACCATGTGGATCCAAGGCGTTGGCACTGAAGTCAAGCACGAAGCCAGCAAAGTGGTCTGCTTGAAGATCGGAGGAAAATATGCGAAGAAGGAGTTCAACCTGGAACAAGTCAGAACAGTCGGGAGATTGAACTTCACATCCCAGAGCATTAACGAAGATGACCACGAGACCTGCACTCACCTCAAGGATATCAAGCATGAGCTCATCTATGAACGAGCTACACCAAAGATCCTCATTGGTCAAGACAATTGGAATCTCATCGTGACCAGAGAAGTCCGTTCCGGTCGACGTGGTCAGCCAGTCGCATCCCTAACCGAACTGGGCTGGGTGCTTCACGGCTGCGCTTCATCTCTCACAAACGTCGTGTCATTTTGCGGGCATCTCATGAAGAAGAAAGATAATCCAATTGAAGAACAGATGAAGAACTTCTTCAAGCTCGAGTCCCTGTGCATTGAGCCCCGCAAACCCAAAGACGATCCCGAGGAAAGAGCCGTGAAGATACTCGAGAAAGAAAGCCGTCGACTTCCCAATGGAAGATACGAAACTGGACTCCTCTGGAAGGAAGATAATGTGAAGATCCCTAACAACTTCAGGGATGCTGAGAAGAGACTCATCAGTCTAGAGAAGAGGCTGGACAAAGACGAAGCACTGAAGACCCAGTACGTCGAACGCATGGACAATCTTTTCAAATCAGGTTACGCAGAGAAAACAACAGAATCACCAGCAGAAGACCGAACCTGGTACCTGCCCCATTTCCCGGTGGTAAATCCTGCCAAACCACACAAGCCGCCGAGATTAGTTCACGATGCAGCGGCGAAGTACGAAGGAGTCAGCCTAAATGATCTGCTGCTTCCTGGTCCAGATCTTCTACAGTCACTGCCAGGCGTCATAATGAAGTTCCGCCAGTATCCAGTCGCCGTGTCTGCAGACATAAAAGAAATGTTTATGCAGATCAAAATCAAAAAAGAAGATCGGGACGCACTGAGATTCCTGTGGAGAGGCGACCGGCGGGAGGGACCGCCAGAAGAGTTCCAAATGACATCAGTCATCTTCGGTGCATCATCATCACCTTGCACTGCCCTCTACATCAAGAATCGCAACGCCGAAGACTACGCATCATACTACCCAGAAGCGGCAGCTGCGATTAAGAAAAATCACTACATGGATGATTATCTCCAGAGCTTCAACACAGTAGAAGAAGCCCAAAAGATCACCGAAGAGGTTGACCGCATCCACAAGAAGGCTGGTTTCGTATTGAATGGATGGACCTCCAATGAGAGACAGGTCATAGAAGAGTTCAACGGAGTGAACCAGGGAGCCACTGCAGTCAACATTGGAGCGAGCGAAATTGAGAAAGCGCTGGGCCTCCAATGGATCGTCAAAGAAGACTGTTTTGCATTCCACGTGAACAAGCGGAAGACTCCAACAGAATTGTTAGAAGACCTGAGGCCACCGACGAAACGAGAAGCCCTAAGTGTGGTCATGTCGCTCTTCGACCCACTAGGATTGATTTCGCCCGTCACAACACCTGCGAAACGCATCCTACAAGACACATGGCGATACCAGACAGACTGGGATGAAGACCTTCCAGAAGAACTGCAGCCGAAATGGAGCGCCTGGATCACCTCTCTTTGCGCTGTGGAGCATCTGAGAATCCCTCGATGCTACGACTACGGACCTGCCTGTCACCAGCGTCAGCTTCACACCTTTGTGGACGCCAGCGAAGAAGCGTATGCAGCAGCGGTGTATTGGCGCACCATAAGAAGTGATGGCAGCGTGCACGTGGCACTCGCAGCAGCAAAGAGCCGAGTGACTCCCCTGAAGCCGATATCGATACCAAGGCTAGAACTCCAAGCGGCACTTCTTGGCGCAAGACTGGCACGCACCGTCCTGTTGGAGCACGACTTCGAGGCGACCAGCAAAACCTACTGGCACAGTATATATATTAGTACTAACGTACAGTATGGACACTCCCTGCCCCTCTCTAAATTCGACCTCACCCCCCCGTCACTCAGATTGGGTGTAGATTGGGTACCAAACGTAAAGGACGAGCTACGCAAGCACTTTTATTCACTATATTCACTTTGCGCGCCGCTGTGATTTCGTTCAAAAGCATAAAAACCAACCAGTTACCGAACGTAAAGGCCTAACTGAAATCTTTTCTTTTTTCATACTTGTCATGTTGTAAACAACCACCGCTCGAACAAAAAACACCACCTTTCCGAATACACCATACACAGTATGAGACTATAAAACATTGTAAATGGTAACTGCGACGTGGACGTATGAATTAACACTGAAAACTGCTATTATTTTATGGGTGGAGGGGGCTGGGCCCCCTATATCATGAATCTTGGTGATCAAATTGACTTCACCTTTTTTTGGAATAAGCGTTAGCGATTTTCGCCCGTCAGAGAAGTGGAGGACCTTTTTTTAATAAGCGGCAGCGATTTTCGGCGTCATAGAAGTAGATGACCTTTTTTTAATAAGCGATTTGTCGGTCAAGGCAAAAGTGTTTAAAGATGTACAAAATAATAGCAGGTTTCAGTGGTAATTTTTTCGAACGGTGTTGTTTACAACGAAAAGTATGAAAAAAAAAGAGTTTAGTATTCACACAGCATTCAGTACATAACTAACAAACATTTTGTGACCAATACCGCCGGTGTGATTCAACCCTACCTGCATTCTTGCCTATAGATACGTCAGTTATAATTATGTATATCATTTCTCGCTCGTTTGTATGGAGTGTCCGGGGTGTGCTACTGGTCAGATTCAAGGACCGCGCTAACCTGGATAAGAGCAGAGCCGAGAACCTTCAAAACCTTCGTGGCTCACAGACTGGCCGAGATCGAAGATACAACAAAAAAGAATGAATGGAGATGGCTGCAATCCAGTGAGAACGTCGCTGACGACGCCACCAGAGCAACTCCTCACAACTTCGACTTCTGTCACAGATGGTTCAATGGGCCAGATTTCCTGTACCTCTCCGAAGAAGAATGGCCACAGGAAGAGAAAAGCACGCGAGAAGTCGAAACCGGAGAAGAAAAAGAGAGATGCCACGTCGTTCAAGATCGTCACGAACACAGTCATCTTCCAGACATCACCAGGTTCTCGAGGTGGTTGAGACTAATCAGAACCACTGCACGAGTTCTCCAGTTCATCGACCTCTGTCGTCCTCAGAAGGCAACAGTCGCTGCAGCAAAAAAGAAGAGGACAATGAAAAACCAGGAGAAGGACCCCGACTGGCGACAAAAGAAAAAGACGATCCAGAAGGCTGGTCGACGAGACGATAAAAAGGAAGAAAAAACTCCCTACCGCATTATTCCAGCACACTACAACAGAAGAGCAGAAGATCTCTGGATTCAAGAATCGCAGAAGGAAAGCTTCGGGCCCGAAATCAAGAGGGTACTCAGCGGAGCTCCTCCCCATGGAAGCGATCGTCTTGCAGCTCTTAGTGTGTTCGTCGACGAAGAGGGAACACTGCGACTAAAGGGGCGAGTGACATCAGCGCATCAGATCGGCGAAGATGCCGCCAACCCACCCCTCATGGACGGGAAACACCCTTACACCCGTCTCTACATCCGACATGTCCACGAGAGACTACACCATGGAGGGGTGGAAATGGTGGTCAATGAGCTGCGCCAGCGGATGTGGATCCTCAGAATACGACCAACAATCAAGGAGATCATCAAGAAATGCATCTCGTGTCAGCTCTGGAGGAAGAAACCAGCATCTCCAGCCACGGGAAACCTTCCAGCAGCGCGCTTGGCTCATCATGCGCGACCCTTCACCTACACAGGGCTGGACTATTTCGGGCCGATCGAAGTCACCGTAGGCCGTCATCGTGAGAAGCGATATGGAGCGCTCTTCACCTGTATGACCTGCCGCGCTATTCACATCGAGGTGGTCTACTCACTGAGCGCGGATTCAGCCATCGCAGCACTCCGACGGTTCATGGCACGACGAGGGTGCCCCACTGAGCTGTGGAGCGACAACGCCACCTGCTTCAAGGCTGCCGAAAGAGAACTCAGCGAGGCAGCTGTAGAAGCCCTGCAAGAAGAAGCTGCCAATCACCAGATCACCTGGCGTTACATACCCCCCGCTGCTCCATTCATGGGTGGAGTATGGGAGCGCATGGTACGAGCAGTGAAGGAGGCGCTCCGAGTCACCCTGCACGAACAGCATCCGAGCGACGAGACGCTACTGACTCTACTGACAGAAGTCGAGAACACCGTCAACTCTCGACCATTGGCACACGTCGGCTCCGATTCAGAAGACCCAGAAGGAATCACGCCCAACCTCATTCTCATTGGGCCGAACAGCAGACTTCCCACCTTCACACGCTACGAAGAAAGGGACATCACGCCGAAGCAGCAATGGAAGCGCGCCCAGATGCTCGCTGACGTCTTCTGGCGTCGGTGGGTGCGCGAGTATGTCCCTCTGCTCCAGCACCGGCGGGAGCCCAGAACGATCGGCGTGCCACCGAAAGAAGGAGATCTGGTTATCATCTGCGACTCCAACCTGCCTCGCAACACATGGCCGCGAGGACGTATCAGCAAGGTGTTCCCGGGCAAGGATGGCGAGACCAGAGTCGTCGACGTCGTCACCAACGGCGGGCACATCCTTCGGAGACCGACCAAGAAGATCGTCGTGATACAAGAGTAATCGCTCGCGCGACGGCGGGAGAATGATCACGACCCTTAGGTTAACTGTATAGATAATAAGTTAATTTCATTGATTTTTATAAGTTTTCTTGAATAAATAATTAACTTGTTTGTGTTTTACTTAGATAAGCTGCCAAAACAGGCAGCTCTTTTCGATAGAACAAGATAGCACTAGGATAGAGTAGGATAGGTAATTAGGAAACTCGATAGAACGAGATAGCACCAAGTCAGAATAAGATAGATATAGTTTTATCGAAATTAGGTTTTCCTTTGTTTTTCCTATGTTTTCTCGATTAAATGATTTGTTTCTTTGTGTGATTTATTTAGATCATTAGGTGATCTAACCGTTAAGATAGGGTTCCTAGTCTAGCAGCTAGAAACTAATATGATAAAAATTGTCAAAGATTGAAATTAGTCAAAAATAGGTACTAATTTAAGTTTCCGCCTAGATTTATGGATAGGATGCCATATTCGTCATTGTAACTAAAGACTTATTAAGTAAGACAATAACATTAAGTTTATAATCGTAAAAGATTCATTGTAATTGGTTAAGTAGTTTCTGAGATAGGGGCAAATATATGTAAACTTCAAAATGAAAATAACATGCAAAGCCAGTCGAAAATGCTATGGCTTTCTTTGTGGTATTGCTCTAAGACAAGGCCCTCGGGAAATTGTTACCGGTAGTCGTTCAGTTGAAATTATACCAATAAGAAGAAAAAATAGAAAATAAAAGAAGACTTCACTGGATCCCTGAGTTTTTCTACAGTCCGCCCAGTACAGTTGTGAGTGATCATAGTTTAACGGTGAAGCATGATAACCATACAATATTAGTACTTTGTAGTTAAATTTGTTATTTTAGTAGTTTTGATTCATTAATTTATATACTGACTGATTGTCATTAAAGTGAAGAAAAAAGGAAAAATTGGCATTAAGGTAGTGCAATTATTTCGTTTTACCTGAAATTCGTAATTAACCTGTACTTTATTTTGTTTGGCTTGTAATTTTTTTTAACAGTAAAGATAATTAAATGCTTTTATGTTGTGCTCACTGTATTTTATTATTCATGTTGTACCTATCATAAGAGATTGTATCACTTTTTGCTTTTAAGTTTAAAGGAAAAATTTTTTTTGATAATTGCTTTACACAGAAAAAAACCGTAATAAAAGCTTCTGCAGTTATACGGTTTTGCCAGTTAAAAAAGCAGAAAAAACTAAGGTATGCCTTTATAATAACAATTTTTTTAAAAGTTTGCACTTATTCGGTTCTGCCAGAGTACCCTCGATGTATTAATGCTTTATTGCATATAAGGAATGATTACAACATGGTTTTATCGGAATTCAGTGTACAAAAGGCGGTCTTATCGCTAAAGTGATCTCTTCCAGACAACCCTTGGCAGATGAGATATATTCAAATATAATAGGTAATACAACGATAGTGCAAGGAAAAGATTGTGAATCGAATTTCATGTATTTTTTTATTAGATAGGGTATGCTGCAGGTTGGTTCCATATAAATTTTATCATAATTGGTGTAGTACTTTTTTAAGTAATAAAAAAAACAATAAAATAATAATATATATTTACAAATTGTCCCATATTAATTGCCCCATTTATGAAAAATCATCATTTCAGAAAGGCTCGATCAATACAGCTGATTTTTTGTTGTGTTTGATAGTTACGGGGGCGAAGAAGCGGACAACAGTTTGTTTAAAAAAAATAGACTTTGTTAAGTACCCATTTCTGAAATACTGAACCAGCATTGCTGCCAGTTTAAAGCCGAGACAAATCGTTGTCAAATGATTCCAATTCGAGTTCCAGAAATTTAGGGTCGGTCATTTGGAATTAAAATGTCACGAAGACGAAGGGTCCGTGGATTGCGACCCTTTGTGGAATTGCTGACTTGCGGATTCTGAAGACAGTTTAGACTAGTTGAGCAGGGTGCCTCAAATTGATTTGTAAGCGAAATTCATTATATATTCAGTTCCAATTAAGGGATGGAACGATGAGGAGAACATTTACTACCAGTTTCTATGTTAAACTTCTTCCCAAAGAGATTCGATTTAGGGGAGCGAAATATTTTTAACTATGCTTCTGCCTATTTAGTTAAGATTTTTTTTCATTGGAGTTTAAATTTTGTACACCATAAAAAGGTCAAGTTAATTCAATGATCCAATCTAGGGCAAGGATAAAATAAAATATTTTTTCTTTGAAATTCTAGAATAAAAAAAACACAATTCTGCAAAACAGCATTGTAGAACTGAGGTGCTTGTAGGATTATGCTAAATATTTATACACGTAGCAATGCAAGAATGACGGGAACATTGGGATATTGATAGTTTGACCTGATATTACAGCATTTCGTGATGTAGGCCCTTACTAAACTATCTGATATTTTTATATTAGTTTTTTATTTATACATTGTTGTACTGCAACTCTTCTGAAGACAACTGCTTCATCTTAGAAAAGTTCTGACTGTTTCGCATCCAGAAATAGCCTCACTAAAATAATCCATGGTATGCTCCATACACGCCGCTGTGACCTTGTTTGTCGTAAGTTAACCTGCGTGATGCCACCATGAAAGTTGTACTGAGTCACCACTGCTTATGACAAGCAATGTGTACTAGAGCTACTTTGGGGACAACTTCTTCATCTTGGAAGAAGACTGTTAGTGAAGGTATATCAGTAACGCATCCAAGATTGTGGGTAACGTATCTCACTATTCAGCTTCATCATAGACCTACTTCGTCTATGCCACACGGTTTAATCCGTGTCTGAGACACTGCGTCGCTTGGGACACAGTTAAGGAAGTTCGGGCTGTTTGGGACCCGCGCCACCATCTAAGCCTCGCTAGCTATTACTGCACGAATGACGAGTCGATATTCGCTTCAACAGACATTTTCAGTTTAGAGCATATTTACACCAATGACCTTACGGGGTGTCAGTATACTTAGTTGCAAAGCGGCTTAGGCATCATAGCGATGCAGTGGTACTGCGTCTCCTTTTGGGGACAAAATCTTTATCAGAAGAAGAACTGGTAGCATCGCATACAGAAGTAATCCCGCTAAAATTACACACGGTACCGTGCCATTAAAATAAATCAAAACGCATGCTTACCTATACATCAACTCGGGCATCATAGCGATGCAGTGGTACTGCAGCTCCTCTGGGGACAACTTCTTCATCTTGGAGAAGGATTGGTAGTGCATGCGACGTAGCTCACCGCCCCACTTCCATGCGCGCGCGCCGTAGTCGTAGATGCCGCCGATCCAGCGGCTCGCCTTGTCTGGAATGAAGAGGATTTACTGAAGGTCATTTTTAAAAACCGAGTACTAACAGGAGTCTCGAGTTACAACCGTGGTTCGGAAAGCGTAGTGTTGGACAGCCTACAGCTCACCCACGGCTGATGATGCTTGATGAACTAGTGAAGCCTTCAAGGATGCATTTAGCTCAAGATCTCTGTAAGTGGTGGTCAATGGGAGATAGATTTTAAAGGATATCTTTCGACTTGAATGATGGTGGTGCTTATCAGCATGTTTTGGATTTGTAATGATGGTCATGATGACCTAGGCCTCCCCTAAGTTGAGAGAAATTTTGCAATAATCGCCACGCTGGCAAGCGGGCTGGCGATCGCAGTGTGCAATGTGGTAGCACATTACACAGAAATTACGCTGCTGCTCATCTTCCGGTGTACGTACATGTCCCTGATGGTAAAATGGTGATGTTCAACTGATGGTCATTTTGAAAAAAAAAAACGTGTAAAATGTCTCAGAATTGCTAAACTTAGTGGCAGTAGGCGGGGCACATAGCTCATAGAACGGATGGCCGTTGGGGCAGTGAAGTTCTCGAGTGGCGACCGCGCACCGGAAAACGTAGCGTAGCGGGCCTCCCACTAGGTGGACCGATGATCTGGTAAAGGTCGCGGGAAGCCGCTGGATGTGGGTAGCGCAGAACCGGTCGTTGTGGAAATCCTTGGGGGAGGCCTATGTCTAGCAGTGGACGTTCTTCGGCTGATATGATGATGATGATGCGAAAAATTGTTTATTTGGAGGATTTTGTTTGGTTAGTTAAGAATTATGTAACAGGGATGCATATACTCAACAAAATTATTATCTTTAGAAACAGTAGCGTGCATAGAGGTAGCCAGAAAAGGAAAAATAGGCATTGTTACTAAGAACACGTTAGTAAGTGGCAATAAAATAGAAGTCCACTTTGATGTATTCTTATTTTCACATCAGTACACAACATATTAGTTGATAGTCTATGGACTTCTAAATGATTTTTTGATTCCTATAGTGTCAAATATTTTAAGAACTACTGCTGCTATAGATAATGCAAGTAGTGTTTGAATCAGTTGTTTTTGAGGACCTCGAATTTTCTTTTGTGATTTTAGCAATAAGGCCGCCTACATTGTACAATTTAAAATTTTTCTTATTCTGTACTTGTATTTTGTAATCTTTGTAATTGTACAATAAAGCATATTTGATTGATTGATTGATTTTACATGATTGATCAGATTACTAACCAATGTCAGGTTTGTTGAGGTAGTTTCTGAGGTTCCTGTCCTCCCACCGCGCCGGCACTGACAGGTTGCTGTCTCGGTCCTGCAACGAATAAATAGACACCTTTAGTGTTTTGTTTTCATTTAAAATTAACTATGTGGTAAGAAGTAGCAATAGGACAGACACCTCTTTTGTGGAATCGAGAACAACTGGACAAAGAAACTGTGATGAGGTAATCGTATCGTGGGCCCACGAGCTGGACGGGGCAATGATTTGTGCAAAGTTGTCGGAACAGCTAGAGGCGCTGGGCCAAATAAACGCTACAAGTAAGTAGCAATAGGACAGACACATCTTTCGCGGAATCGTTAACAACTGGACAAAGAAACTGTAATTGAATGAGGTAATCGTATCGTAGGCCCACGAGCTGGGCGGAGTAATGATTTGTGCAAAGTTGTCGAAACAGCTAGAGGCGATGGGCCAAATAACGCTAGAAGTTCTAAGTAGCAATATTACAGATACATCTTTCGCGGAATTGTTAACAACTGGAAAAAGAAAATGTGATAGAATGAGGTAGTCGTATCGTGGGCCCACGAGCTGGGCGGTGCAATGATTTGTGCAAAGTTGTCGGAACAGCTAGAGACGCTGGGTCAAATAACGCTACAAGTAAGTAGCAATATTACAGATATATCTTTCGCGAATCGTTAACAACTGGACAAAGAAACTGTGATGAGGTAATCGTATCGTGGGCCCACGAACTGGGCGGAGCAATGATTTGTGCAAAGTTGTCGGAATAGCAAGAGGCGCTGGGCCAAATAACGCTACAATTTTTCGCGGAATCGATTACAACTGGACAAAGAAACTGTGATGAGGTAATCGTATAATGGGCCCACGAGCTGGGCGGAGCAATGATTTGTGCAAAGTTGTTGGAACAGCTAGAGGCGCTGGGCCAAATAACGCTACAAGTAATATCCATTCATCATCGCTTCTCATCAGGATGTTGCGGGTTCGATTGCCGGCGGAATCTAACATCTTGGAAGTCCCTGAAATGATGACTCCTCAAAAAAATATGAATCACATAGAATCACTATGTCTAAGTCGCTAGATATCGATATATTCTCAGATAACTTATTTAACTTTAAAAGTTCATCATTCTGTACAAACCCCACTAAACATGTAATCACTATTTTCTGTGCAAGCAACCTTCTAGTGTCTATTTTATTACAAACTAGTGGATGTCCGCAGCTTCGCCCGCGCAGATCCCGGTTTTGCCGATCCCGTGGGAATTTCCCAAAATACTTTCTTAGCGGATGCCCACGTCCTAATTGCTATACCTGTATTCCAAATTTCAGTGAAATCCGTTCATTTTCGTCTGTGCGTTGATATACCAGTCAGTCACCTTTTCCTTCTTTATTTCCTGTTTACACAAAATAATCCACATAATGTACCTACCAGCAAAATAACTTACTTGTTATTAATGTATAATGTTCTTGTTATGTGTGTTCATCATATCAGCCGAAAAACGTCCACTGCTGAACAAAGGCCTCCCCCAAGGATTTCCACGACGACCGTGTTAAATATACCTATCATCATCATCATCATATCAGCCGAAGGACGTCCACTACCCGCATCCAGCGGCTTTCCGCGACCTTGACCAGGTCATCAGTCCACTGCATGGGAGGCCTTCGTACGCTACGTTTTCCGTTGCGTGGTCGCTACTCGAGAACTTTGCTACCCCAACGGCCATCCGTTGTACGAGCTATATGCCCCGCCCACTGCCACTTAAGTTTAGCAATTCTGAGAGCTATGTCGGTTACTTTGGTTCTCCTACGGATCTCCTCGTTTATGATTCGATCACGCAGAGAAACTCCGAGCATAGTAAGCTCCATTACACTTTGGGTGACCTTGAGCTTTCTTATGAGGCCCATAGTAAGCGACGTGAAGATATTGCTATTGTTAAATATACGTTTTGTAGAAAAAAAATAAGAGCTTATTAACCTCATGAACGAGTATGTAGTATGTACTTATATTTTACCTAGATATATTTTTAATAACTATCGTGGTACTCTTTAGGCATAGTAATTTTTTTTACTATGCTTTAGATAAGGCATCACTTAGTTTGTTCCTATTTAGACTCATGTTTCTTTCTTAGTTTAAGTTATTTCGTATTCTTGGCTATCCTGTATTGATAAAAAAAAAGTATAAAATGAACATTAAATTTCCATCCTAATGAAACTACATATAAGGAACCTTACTTGCTGTTTTTTCCATCAAGTCTTACATTTTTTACACGCTTCTTATTAGCTTCAGTTGTATTTAGGTATGTAGCACATAAAAATATCCTTAGAACCTTTAGAACCATTTTTGAGAAAAAAACGTATTACTTTTTGTATGTTTTTTTTTTTAAATCTATGTTCTTTTATCATAAAAATCGGTCCAGTAGTTTCTCCGCTAATGGGGATACGGACACACATACTACACATATACCCACACATTATTTCTCGACCACTTCTTTTCATATTTTCTTGAATCGTAGTCGATTTTTCGGACGATCACGTCATACTTCGTCGCTCTAAGGTAAAAAGGAACTTCAATGGCATCATCCCTATTGTTTGCAGAATGAGAACATACAAGGGTCAGGCTTACAAGAAACTTTATCAAACATCAGAAAAAAAAAATACTACAGTTTTTCTAAAAACAGGCCTACGAACGAAGTATTCGGTAATTTTTAGAGTTCCGTACCTAAATGGGAAAAACACTCTTACGAGGATCTTTTTCTCACGAACTTGTAGAGGTATAAAGTTAAAATTGATATCAAATACTTATGTTTGTAGTCTATTGCAGTTGTAAAAAAAATCAAGCTTCTAAATCAAAGCATTAAAAAGACAAGGCCATTTTACGGCCATTCATGTCACAAATTTTGATATTCACAAGCAAGAAGCAAGGTCTAACATCACAAGTAAAGGAAAAATCCGAGAACTGTAAATTAATAATCATCATCACCATCATATCAGCCGAAGGGCGTCCACTGCTGGACATAGGCCTCCCCAAAGGATTTTCACGTATACCGGTCCAAATATATAAAAATATCATATATTTTTTTGTGCTTAAAAATATATTTGCATATTTATCTTTATATATATTATAAGCAGAACCCCCTCCTACCTCACCTCGATCAAGCAGAACCCCCTCCTACTTCACCTCGATCTTGCCATGCCGGCGCCGGAGCATATAAAAGAGCGGCTGCCGTTGAGCTAAGCCTATTTCTCTGCGGCGCTCGGTGCGGTAACATCGTGGTGGAACCATCCCAGGTCACGTGAGCCATTTCCGTTTCCCTTTCTCTCGTTATCTTAATTTTTGTGCCTATTGTGATTTTTCGTGTGTGGATTGGCGCACAAGTGAGGTGTTGTTCGTTTCTCTGTAATTTTGATTAAATTTGTACGTAATAATAAAGCTAGGTTAGTGATGATTTGTTTTTTTAAATTATAAACCACTTCTGATCCTAAAATCAGAAGTGGGATAAAGGACTGTTAGCCCACGATAAAAGACAGGAAACAAAACAACATTTCACTTTTGATTTGAAGTTCTAACGGTTTAATTTTCAAAGAGAATTATTGTGTCGAATTTCATTTGTGTTCTTTTACCTGGCCGTTATTTTAAAAGTGCGTTGATTTGCTCATGAATTCAAATAGGTATTTGTTGTGAAAATGGTGCGTAGCAGAAGTGTATCGCGGAGCCGTAAGCGGCATCGTTCTAGAAATGGCTCGCGTGTTCGGATGTGACCACGATCGCGTAGTTTTACGCAGTCGAGGCGTTAGATACGGGGTTAGGTCGCGATCTCATTTGCAAATACAGCAGAGAATAGATCGTAAGACTCGTAACGTCTCAAAACGTCATTGTCGCTTGCTCTGTATTTCATACAAAAGACATCAACGTCGTCGTGATGATTCACCACGTAGTTCTAGGCATAGTTTCCGCGGCAGTTAATCGCGTCAGTCGCGAAGTGTTTCGACAACGACAGTACTCGACACCTAAAATGAATAGTTCGTTTAAAACGTAAGGTGACGATGTAGGTACAAACGGCACGAATGTAAGTTTACCTACAAAAGCTTAAACAACACCTAGCCAACACAGTCTCCCCGAGGACAGTGTTAACAAAACCACTGATCACATTAGATTGTTGTTCTAACCCGCCAAATAGTATGCCAAGGCAGGATAAGTCTGTAGGATCTGCTGCTCAGTGTTTTAAGGTGTCTACCCTCGCAAAGCTCTGATAAAATCTATCAAAACAATTCTACCCATTAAGTCGCAAATTATTTTGTGTTAAACCTTTTACATTGGCGCGTGGTGCGAAGAGGGGATCGCGCCAGTGATACGAATGGCTGGTCTGAGTACTTGTCACGGGTAGACTTTTGCCTAAAGGGCGATACTAAACTATGGTTGAACGAGTGGGTAACCAACGATCGTGATTTTAAACAGTTGTGTCCACGTAAGTTACACTTAAGCGAACATTCTTTTCGACGATATGAACACTACGTCAGATATATATCCGACGTTTGCAGTGTAAGCGCAAAGCATTTTGTTACGATTGAGGGTAGTTCGGGGTTAAGTGACTATTTGCGAACGTTTATTGTTATCGAGTCATCGATAGTCCACAAGTACGCACCGCTGCTACTAAAGACAGCTAACTTGTCTCCCGGGAACCTTGTTTTGTGTTTACATAAAATGCAACCGCTTCAAATAGCATATGAGTGCGAGACATGTTTTCCAAAACGGTCTGAGTGAGCGTGTCAACGGTAAATGATTTGTGCTCAAAAAAAAATTATACGAATAGTAAGGGTTTGAAGTAACCAAAACCGACCGTTTGACAATAGTTAAAATCTGCCTTAGCAATCTAGTATCGCCAACTGTTCAACATGTGACATGTCAAATATAGGTACTTGTTTTTCCAAAGAACGTTTCAATCAGTTTATCGTAAACCCTAATGATTATTTGAATACTTAACTTACGCACAATGAAGTCACTATTTACGTTTGTGATGAATAGTGCTCCGATGAATGTGTTGTCACTGGATTTTAATGATTTTGATGTTTTAAGACGCCTACTGGGTCAGCCTAAACCAAAGGGTTGTGTTTTAGATTGTTAGATAAGTAAATAATCTACGTCATACGTTACGTTAACGGTGACCTTAATATCAAAGCTGGTATAGCGGTGGTGGCGTTCGTATGAACGCGTCAATTATAATTGGTACCGATGTGTTGTATCGCGAGGAGTGACCTATGTTCGAACCAACAGGCAGTACCGTGTCTGTTCTGATAACCCAACTGTTAACGTTCGCCATTTAGGATGAGGAACGTAAGGTCTAAAGGTGTGATAATTGAGTTCTCGTAGTACTTGATTCTGGGCACTGCTACAACTACTATGGTCATACGGGTGACATGGAAATTGATATAGAACGACCCTAGTATCGTGCAGGCCGTACAAACTTTCTTACCAAGAGATACTCAAGTTTTGCTAGGTAACTATAAAACTGTGAGAAAAGGGAATTATTAGGTCTCAATCGGAGCATTCGAGCCTGTTTATTTTTTTTTAATAAGCGTGATGGCTTGGATACTTTTTGTTGATTTTTTATGTGTTAGAAGGTATATCAAACTGTTGAGAACGCTTCCTGAGACTAGCTATTCAATAAACTTTAGGTATTTCTCCTATCTACCTAAAAAGGTCGAGCACTTGGATAGAATTGTGAGAAGGGGTCAGGTTAGGCCGAGCCAGTGAAAAAAAAAGGGTCTTGTTAACTTTACCTCCCAGTAATGTAACACATGTTCGTCAGTTCCTTAGTCTTAAGGGGTAATTTTGTAGAAACGACGTGTTATGCCATAACAAAAACAGCAATAGCTCGACTTATCAAAAAGGGGTTGAACTTAATTGTAGTCATCAAATACCTCACTAGCGATCGAACCAGTACTTGCTATCATTGTTCCAAAGATTTCTACCAAGGCCCACATGGACCCCAGCAGCGCAGGCTGCGGAGCAGTCTAGATTCAATCTCACGAAGTAAGAAACAGGTTGTGGCCTTCTTCAGTAAGGTAACTCGGGATGCGGAGAACTCATCACTCCTACGAGCTCGAGACGCTTGCAGTCGTCAAGGCGTTGCTATACTTCAAGTACTTACTATTGTTGCCCAAGTTACTAGGCCCCGAAATTGGGCACAAACAGTCCAGGCTGCCAACAGCGAGTCGCAGGACTTTACACAAAAAGCATCACGAATGTGTTCTGGATTTTAATGGGAAGTTGCTAAAAAGATGTGCTCTATTACAAGTAAAAACTAGAAGGATTGAAAAAGGTAACAAGTACATATCTCACTGTCTGATATGTATTCCCAAGAAGTGTGTACCTCGAGCACCCCCTCAGAACGTCATTTCGTGGAAGAAGCCATGTCGTGCACGTGGACGGTCCGTGCCTACTAGGGGATGCAGTACCGGTTCCGCCTCAAGAACCGGGACTGGATTTTCGGTACTGTACATACAACCGGGATTTACCGGGAAATTCGGTACTTTCGGTACTTGCTTAAATGTTGATATTAATTTATTGTGTAAAGGGCACGAGTGCATGAAGTGAGCATATAATTAAGTAAACTGTAGAAAATGGGCTCATTAGAAATGGGATTTTTGTTTTATTTTTTTCAATTCTGTGTCTTTTATTGACATTAATCATTAAAACACAATCAGTATAATTAAACATACAATTTTTGAGATCAAAACAGTAACAAATAATCAAATAGAACTAAATTCGAGTTACATTTTGAACTAGAATAGTCTTTGTTCCTTCCACTATAAACTATAATCTCACTAAACATATTGAGCAAAGCAAAATTGAAACGCTTCTTCGAGATCAAAATATTAGATAATATTAAAAATCAACAAAATTAGAGGTACCTACACACGGTGGCATCTCAAGCTACACAAAACCAGTATACACGGGCCTCACGTATTTTGAAACGCACAGGCATTGCGGCAAGTTTATACTGGTTTTATATAGCTTGATGTGGCGCCGTGTGTATATTTCCAAGTTACAAATAATAATATAATTACAAACGTCATTCTTATAAAAATAAAAAGTTTAAAAAACTAAAAATCGACCTCAAAACGAAATTTACCCAAAAGTATGAAATAATATTATTAAACTTAAATACACAATATTTACCAACAATAACGAAATCAAAGGTAAGTACGAATTAAATGAGGGTCCTAAATATTTTTTTGAGGTCTTTGCCAGCACACAGTTACTTACGTTCCAAATGTTTTAGATTTAATGGTTTGCTGACACTGACCTCAAAAAAAAATTTTGGCCCCTAACTTAATTCTTACCCACCTTTATTTCGTGATTGTTGGTTAATATCGTGTATTTAAGTTTAATAATATTATTTCATACTTTTGAGTGTATTTCGTTGTGAAGTCGATTTTTAGTTTTATAAACTTTTATTTTAAGTAATAATGCTATCTATCTAACAACGTTAAACCCAATCACCTACTCGCCAATAGTAATAATAGTCATAATGCATGTTTCATTAAAATATACACAGACTTCTATCATCATCTCAGCAGCATGAAAGTTAAGGAGTTAAATCTTTCATCATCAGCTCATCTGAATAACCTGAAACAATACAACTATCGGTCTATGCGTACCTACGTATAATATTTCAAGAATTATCTTCCAACTCCAAACCATTAGGGAGTTGTACCATCCGTAATCACCTCATTAACATAAGATTATGACAGAAAGACGCTAATACCTTAATAGCTTTGGAAAACATATGAATCACGTAATACGTGCCTATAAAATTTGAGGGTTTTCCCTTGATTTCCCTGGGATCCCATCATCAGATCCCAACTTGGTGACAATAGGACCCCCTCGGAAGTATACTCTTTCGAATAAAAAAAGAATTTTGAAAATCGGTTCACATCCTGCGGAGATATCGCGTAACAAACAAACAAAAAAAACATACAGTCGAATTGAGAACCTCCTCCTTTTTGGAGTCGGTTGAAAAGCACTTGCAGTAAATACAATTTAAAACTCAACATTTGGAATAACTGATAAATAAACTCATCATTTACATTTAAGAATAGATTTTCTATCTCGGTAATAAGTTCTAAGGAAACTTATAGCATTAACGCTTCTGTCACTCAACGATGTTTGAGCTTATTACAAATTATACATTATTAATTAAAAATAATACTTAAATTTTTAATAAATGTTGGTGTGACTGTAAATGACGCAAGTAAAATTGTGTAACTTTATAACATTGTATAAAAAGTAGGTTTTTTATTTCATTTTATCGTATATTGAAAGACAGATAGTGAGAAAATGATATGCACGTTTAAAGTACCGAAATTATCGAAAGAACCGGGATTCGTTCGCTGAAGACCCGGTACCGGGTTGTTTAAAATAATCCCGGGATTTCCCGGTATTTTCGAGACCGAGATTTCCCGGGAGCATGCCCTAGTGCCTACCTAGGAGGACTTCAAATACCTCCTTAGTGTGGTGGGCGCCTTCACAAAGTACCCGTCATTGTACCCCATGCACCGGTAAGATGCAGGTGAGCTCAAACGTTTAATCACGTTGGCTGTTGCTTTATTTGGTGTACCTTGGCTGAAAGTAACATACAAGGGACGCATGTTTGAGTCAAACGAGTTCGTGATGTGGATCAACGACTAAGGTGCAAACGACTGTTGTTTACATTTTTCGCATTGAGACAGGTGAGATCATGCTGGACTGAGAACCTGTGACCCTGTGGAAAATTTAGCTTGTCATGAACATCACGAGGCAGACCAAGCAGCCCCCCCGCTGAATCTTCTTATTAGCATAGATGCGATAACCCCAATAATCTGTCCATGGTATGTGAGGTGGCCCTTGAGAACTCGAGGACTAACAAGGTGATTTACGAGATCCAGGAGTCGAGTGCTCCAGGTGTTCCAGAAAAACCAGGGCCAGCTAGATAGGCGTGCCAATCGAACGAGGAAATATTAATGGCCTTGGTCGTGTTTGTTTTGACCTTGAACATTTGTTCGCAGTCGATGAATTAACTGGGCGCTGGGACGCGCGGCCTGTACGAGGTGGTCGAGATCTTGCCATGTGGACGCTACGAGCTCAAACTGCTGAGCGGTGGTAGCTACGGCAAGCTGACGCAGGCTGCGGTACAACGTGTGGTGCCGTGGCGGGGCGAGTGGTGCCTGGCGTCGTGCTTTGCTTTCATTGAAAGCTAGCGCTAGATATGCCTTGATTCGAGTATGACGATGCTATTTTGTTCGTTACATCCTTAAATATTTACTCTTCCCGTGTCCCTATTATTAGGTTTACCCAATTTCTTAATTAGGCAACTTAGACATGTAGGTTAGCATTATTTTTCTATAGACCCCCACTAGCTTAGGGATGTTAGTGAAGCTTAGGTCCTTTTGGTGTTGTGGCGAACAGGGTTGCTCGTTATGCGAATAAGGTACATCTGTGGCCTGCGGCAATGGGTGCTGTTCAGGCGTGAGCGTTGGTTCGCTCTGGCATCGACAAGTGTGTGTCGTGTTGCCGTGGCGTTGGTGTAATGACACCATGTCGCCGTACAGGTTGGCGCCTGTAGCCCGTTTACGTGACCAAGTTCACCGGTCGGGCGGACGCGTGCATGTTAGACGCGTCATGTTGCAGATAGCTGTGTTTGTCCTGAGCTGTGCGGTGAGAGGCGAGCTGCGCTGCGCATCCTCCGCTGAGCTGTGCGGTGAGAGGCGAGCTGCGCTGCGCATCCTCCGCTGAGCTGTGCGGTGAGAGGCGAGCTGCGCTGCGCGTCCTCCGCTGAGCTGTGCGGTGAGAGGCGAGCTGCGCTGCGCGTCCTCCGCTGAGCTGTGCGGTGAGAGGCGAGCTGCGCTGCGCGTCCTCCGCTGAGCTGTGCGGTGAGAGGCGAGCTGCGCTGCGCGTCCTCCGCTGAGCTGTGCGGTGAGAGGCGAGCTGCGCTGCGCGTCCTCCGCTGAGCTGTGCGGTGAGAGGCGAGCTGCGCTGCGCGTCCTCCGCTGCAGTACAGAAGCGAAGATACGAAGAAAAGATTCTGAAGAGGATTGACCTCAACCTTCAGATCCCAGCGTCGGTCCGTCCATGCCTCTGCTGGACTCTGGGCCTGAAGAGGAGTCCTCGGCATCGCTGAGCACCGCTGCGGGACCGGGCGGCACCGCTTGGACCCCTGGTTCGAGGACGAACCAACGTCAGGAGAGGCCGTATAAGCAGAACCCCCTCCTACCTCACCTCGATCAAGCAGAACCCCCTCCTACTTCACCTCGATCTTGCCATGCCGGCGCCGGAGCATATAAAAGAGCGGCTGCCGTTGAGCTAAGCCTATTTCTCTGCGGCGCTCGGTGCGGTAACATCGTGGTGGAACCATCCCAGGTCACGTGAGCCATTTCCGTTTCCCTTTCTCTCGTTATCTTAATTTTTGTGCCTATTGTGATTTTTCGTGTGTGGATTGGCGCACAAGTGAGGTGTTGTTCGTTTCTCTGTAATTTTGATTAAATTTGTACGTAATAATAAAGCTAGGTTAGTGATGATTTGTTTTTTTAAATTATAAACCACTTCTGATCCTAAAAATATATAATTCTACAGTACGTGTGTGTGCCACTAAACTCCTCCTAAACGCCTGGGCCGATTTGAATGGTTTTTTTTGTATGTGTTTGGGTGGCGCCGTGGATGGTTTAGATTCACAAATCAGCCCGACAGATGGCGCTGGTAGTGTAGTGTAGTGTAAGGTGGAACGAAGTTCGCCGGGACAGCTAGTATTTATATATATTTGCAGTTGGAGAATTGACCGTGACGCACATATCACCGTATGGGAGAACATTTTTTAGCTAAAAAGTTAAGTTTGTCCTTTAATGATTGTTGTACCCACTGATGATTGCAGGGTTCCGTACCCAAATATGTTATGCTACGGAACCCTCAGTGCGCGAGTCCGACTCGTACTTGGCCAGTTTTTCTTTCTGTCAAATCTAAAAAATATCATAATTTCAAATTCAAACAACATTTAGGCACACCTAAATAGTTTGTCGCAAATTCAAGGTACTTAGTTATTTATTTCAATTCTTAGTATACTTAGATTCTTAGTAAAACAGACGAAACAATAAGCTTTGTGATTTAAAGTCTAAACTCGTGTTTAACCTCAATAGCTTGTGACGTAAGCGACATCCGCTAAATATAATAGGAACCTAAAACTGCAAAATATACTCCTGTCTTGAAAATAAAATAAATATAATACTTCATAGTGTTGGTTCAATCATAAATTATGAAAGAATCACAGCGCATCCGCTAATTTGCAAAAATATTTTGACAGATTTAATAGTTGAAAAAATGAGATTTCGCTAACTTTCGGGAAAGATAGAGTCACTAAACACCTTGACCTGCCAAAAAGTGTTTGATCAAATGTGACTGATCACTGATGTGATGATGTCACTTGACACATTTTATTTTAGTGTGCCTATCTATATAATTTTCAGGCGAAATAGCGGTGGAAACTTTTAGTGTTTTAGTAGACAATTTAGGTCAATGCCTTGGGAGTTCTTAGGACTGGATACATACAAATAGTTTTGATAAGATTGCGCACCGGAAGACGCAGCGTAGGCAGGACTCCTACTCAGTGGACTTTATGTTGTCACCTCGTGAATGTCGCGGGAAACCGCTGAATGCGATCAGCGCAGGACCGGTCGTTGTGGAAATCGTTGGGGGAGGCTTTTGGTCGTCTTCCGGTCTATATCAATATGATGATAATGATCTAAGTTATTGGAGATGTGTCGATGACAGCAGTCGCGTGTTCAAAGGAGCCGACTTGCCGGTAGCTCCTTTGAACGCGTCGTTGCCGGCTGTCATCGAGACTGCGGCCTAATGGCTAGTAAGCTGGTTAACCCACTGAGGAGCTTTTACACCTTCGACCTCAAAGCCAGGGATCTGAATTTGCTTCTTGTCACCCAACTGCGCCATAGTAAAGGCAAGGGTTGGTATGTTTCTGAAACTTTACAGCTACGTAATATTAACGTTGTCCTCTTAAACGATGGTCACATATCCAATCGGTTGTTAATCTAATCAGCCTATAAATTTATGTTACGGAGATGAAGTCATGGCTCCATCAGGGACGGTGCTGCTCATTGCCAATTGTCCCACTTCTGCGCTACGGTCACACTTGCGCTAACATTTGCCATTTCTATAGAGACGATTGTACGCCATTTGAATAAGTAGGGATGTCAAAATTCTTCGTTGGTTTAATTTAAATATCAATTTGTTGATATAAAGAATAATAGCACTTATTTGATTTGAATGTTTATATTCACTGGCAATATACAGGTGTAACAAAATTGGTGTAGGTCCCGTTGACTGGGGGTTCTACTCATCATATTAAACAACTTTCTCCAAGGAACCCATAACCAATTCTCAAAAAAAAAAATTTGGACCCTCCATACCAAAATGCACAAAATGGGTCGATCAGTTGATGGATTTGTACGAAGAGTAAAAAAAATTTTTACGTTTTCAGTAAAGTCGTAGAAGAAAAGTTGTTCAGTATGATGAGTGGAAGCCCCAGTTAACGGGACCTACACCAATTTTGTAACACCCTGTATACATATTTTTTAAAGTCCGGTATATTTTTTGTGATTGAGGAAGAATAAGAAATCGATTAATAAATTTAATATTAAGCTCTGACACATCTTGGGTAAACTAAAGATGTTAAACAGTTAGTTTAGGTAATGCGTCTACTAAGTTATTCAGTTAATATTTTAATTCTAAAGTTTTTTCTTCCTTTCTTCCCTCGCTCAGCGACCCAAAATTCGCTTGCAGCACGCTAAAATACGTTACACTTTCCGCCTCTGCGCCGTCTTTTGCCAATCCATTCAGTCCAACAGTCTTCCGGCCCGGTCGCCACTCGAGAAACTTTCTACGGTTATTGGTTTTACAAGCTGTATGGTCTGCCCATTAGATTAGATGAGCTAATAGTTAGACGAGTAGTGTTTCGTAGTTAAAAGGAGATGTGATACTAGGTATTACCATTACCACAGTCTAAAGAACATACAGTTGTCCAACGAAGTCGTCTAGTCATGGTTATCGCGCTGGGGACGAGGGGCGAGAGAGAGAGAGAGAGAGGTCGAGCCCAAGTTTTCATAACCACAAATTAGGTTAGAACTTAAAACATGAAGTTTGTTTGCTGAATTAGCTGCAGCTTTGACGGCTCGTGAGAAACACTCCGTCAAAGGAGCCGCTCTGAGTCCAATCGCACCGCCCGCTGCGCCGCTGCCGACGTTGTCGGCGCCGCGATTAAACTCAGGGCGGCCCCTTTGTTGGATTGTTTGACTGTCGCCGCTGCCGGCTCGCGGCATTCATCAAAGATGCAGTTAATTCAGCGAAAGAATTGCCGCAGGAGCAAGTGCCCAGTTACTAGTGATATCGAAATTTATCAAAGGGGTTAGACCACTGTATGGATCCTTACATTGTGGTATAACTATATATTAAAACTCCTTCTCTCTTCTGTGATTAATGTCTTAGTGTCGGTATTTGTATATTTTGTATTTGTTTAACTATTAATAATTGTTTAATTTTTTGTACAACAGTGACTTATTTTGCTATATAGGTTCTTTTGTGTACAATACAAGGATTTGGAGGAATGAGCATCGATACCTTTTATAGAAGGTAAAATCTACACCCATTATTAATTTTCTCAAATTTTTGTACTTGAATTTTTTTATTATTATTATTTATTTACATAGAGGTACATTACAAATTAGGTCTAAGTTTGTAGGCCTTTCATCATAATCATGTCAGCAGAAAGACGTCAACTGCTGAACAAAAGCCTTCCCCAAGGGTTAAGCCATAATAGCCACGCCAGCAGGCGAAATGGCAATCGCAGTTCGGTTGCAAGTTTGTTGCAGTGCGCAGAAAGGACGCTGCTGCCCAATCTCCGGTTTAAGTCCCGTCTTCGTTTGCAGGACTTTACTACTCATAAATTAAATTAGACAAGGTTAAACCAGACAAATGAAAAGTGACAACCCTACGTTGAGTGGACTAGTGAGCAGCCAATGAGAGTGTCTTCATTAGCATTCTTAGAACAGTAAATATTGGTCGCCAACGGATTTAGCACATTGTGTTTTATTGTATTCATCGACTTCTATTGTAATACTGCAGGAAAACAAACAGAGACACCATTCATTCAGAACAAATATAGGTATTGTTGTAATGCGGAAAACTGTGAATGTTTGAACGTCTTTAATACAAAGGGAATTTGAACGGATAAAAAAATTGTTTCCTCGTTTAAAGCAGGTCAGTTTTATTATCAGATTTTTTTTTATTTTTCTCTGCGTGATCGAATCAGAAACGAGGAGATCCGCAGGAGAACCAAAGTAACCGACATACTAGCTTACAGAATCGCTAAACTGAAGTGGCAGTGAGCAGGGCGCATAGCTCGTAGAACAGATGGCCGTTGGGGTGGTAAAGTTCTCGAGTGGCGACTGCGCACCGGAAAACGTAGCGTAGGTAGGCCTCCTGCGCAGTGGGCCGACGACCTGGTGAAGATCGCGGGAAGCCGATGGATGCGGGCAGCGCGGGACCGGTCGTCGTGGAAATCCTTAGGGAAGGCCTTTGTCCAGCAGTGGAGGATTTTCGGCTGATATGCTAATGATGATTTTTTTATTAGTTTCTTTTCATCTTAGCTAGCAGGAATTCTATGGATGCATGTTATTTAGATAAAATAATGGGATTAAAACAATACATAAATATTCAGGGACAAATCACACACATTATCTGGTCCCAAACTACGATTCCCTTTCCACTGTAAGTACTGTTGATATATGTACATACTTATATATTTAAATGCATACATACTCGTAGATATTAAAACACTCAGACAGAACAACCAACCTGTTCGTCACACGAAAGTTTGCCCTGGGTGAGAATCGAACCCACAACCCTCACCCTAGTAGGCGGAGCGCTAACTCCTACGCCACCGGGTCAATTTTAATGGTAAAAGGTGGCAAAAAGATGGGAAGTGGCTTCCGCTGCCTATAGGCTTCTGAACACATGGGGCATTATCACATAGTCATCTGTTAAACTTGGGGCGTTATCACGTAAGCATCTGTAACTCTTGGGGCGTTATCACAAAGGCATGTGTTACTGTGTAACACATAGGCATCTGTAACACATAGGTATCTGTAATACTTGGGGAGTTATCACATAGGCATCAGTTACACATGGGGCGTTTCATATAGGCATCTGTAACTCTTGGGGCGTTATCACAAATGCATGTGTAACACATAGGCATCTGCAAAACATACCTATCTGTAATATTTGGGGAGTTATCACATAGTCATCTGTTACACTTGGGGCGTTACCACATAGGCATCTGTAACTAAATAAATTGCTAAATTTAAGTGGCCGTGGGCGGGGCACATAGCTCGCAGAACAGATGGCCGTTGGGGCAGTAAAAGTAAAGTTCTCTAGTGTCGACCGCGCACCGGAAATCGTAGCTGAAGTTATTGTGATGATGAAATGATGATGAGATAATTCTTAATTGTTTTGAATCTGTAGGTGCGGTTTACTAGGACACACGATCCTAGCTTCACGCACCCCCAAGGTTGACAGACTCACTGTAGATCAACCTGACGTAATCTATTTAATATGCAAAAGCACATTGTATCAACTTGCAGTCTAGCGTTAGATATAAAATCACTCTCCTATACTATAATAAAACTGTCATTTAAACCGTCTCCGTGGCGTATTGGTTCGTCCATTCGCTTCACACCAGGAGGTCGCGGGTTCGATTCCCGGTGGGGTCAACTTGTAAGACTCGGTTTGGTTGGTGGTAGGGCATTTTCTAAGCCCACCTGGCTAGCTACCACCATCTTATCTAAGTCTTGCCGCCAAACATCAGTGTTAACAACATTGATGTGTTCCGGCTTGAAGATAAGATAGCCAGTTCTCCATTGCGTTGGGGGATCTTGGTAAGCCCGCTTTCATCTTCGGCTTCATCGTCACTTACCATCAGGTGAGATGATGCCAAGAGCTTACCATTTGTGAAGAATAAAAAAATATATTCATTCATTCAACACAGCCCCGTTAAGCCGTGTCTGCACATGAAATATTTTTGGAAAATAATAGGTCAAAACAACAACTTTAAGAATTTTTGTCTGTCTGTCTGTATGTTCGCGCATCACGTAAAAACTATAGGCCGATTTTGATGAAATTTTGTATGGTGGTTCCTTATGGTTAACATATAGGATACTTTCGTTCCGGAAAATTCAAGAGTTCCTGTGGGAAAATTCAAAACCTCTAACAGGCGAAATCGCGGGCACAGCTAGAATAGAATAAAGTTATCATCTCCAAGGTCATTGAGAAGTTGTGGGAGGCTAAGGTTTACGCATATTGGTATTATAAATTGTCATTATAAATATAATTATTTGTTTTATGTGGTATTAGTGTAGATATATACCAATATGGGTGATGTAATGTTTCACCAAGAACTTACAATCAAAGGTATATCAACTGGCTAAGGTTTAGTTTACATAATTACTTATTGAATCAATATGCTAGAAATGTGTGAAGTGTTAAGTACTAATAAGACCAGAAATATTAGTTATGATATGATTGTGTCCCCGCAGATCAACACTACAGATACTAACTACTAATAGAATGATCACCATGCACAGCTGTGAATTAAAGTATGCTTTTTGGAGTTTCATCATCATCATCGTATCAGCCGAAAGACGTCCACTGCTGGACAAAGGCTTCCCCCGAGGATTTTCACGACGACCGGTCCTGCGCTGCCCGGTTGCGCTGCTTTTTTGAGTTTACTTCTTCACAATTGATTCATATGCTGAGCCCGATATGAAAAATATATGACAAGTAAAGTCGGGTGTTCATCGGCAACGCGTCATACCAAGTGCGTTTCATAAAAAAGTTCATATGACGTCATGTTGGCTAACCTGTCTGTTATGCATAGAAACTGTATGTAAAACAGACAGGTTAGCCAACATGACGCCATACAAACTATTTTATAAAACGCACTCTACCGTTACTTTTAGTGTCATTACGGTTTTTCAGTCAAGAAGGCTAAGAAAACATGGCCATGCCGCCTAATGCCAGGTCGTAGGCCGAGCTTCGTGAAGGAGCTCCACGTAGGGCAGAGCCCATCCCTATGCTTTTCGAGCGAGGCAAAAAAATATATGAATCGTGAGTTAACTCCTGTAGCGCGTCGAATCTGACACGCACATTTTTTGTCTTTGTAATTTGTCTAAATAGAAGTTTACGATTCTAAAAGAGTTATAAAAACCCGGATGTTTCAAAGCACTGTTAACAAACGCACTGTTTAGGAGATTTGCTTACATTTGCATATCCAAATCTTTCATTCCTACGCCCACTCCTAGCCTAGATCGCCTATGGATCGTCTAACATTTATTGCGTAACAGATCTAAGCTGCTAAACAACCGTTTGTTTCTTAAATAAATAAAATAAATAAAAAAACCTGTTTAAAACCTAGAATATTGGAATTCTGAAGGTATCCACCTGGTGCATGGTTCACCGCGGCTTATTTTAAACAATGGTGTAGAATGGAATGTTTGAGATAAAAGTTCTGATCTTAGAATAGTTTGGAATAGTTGCGGTCTCGTAAACTGAATTTGAGGAGTTGAAGCCACTTTATAGCAACTACGAGTATAGCGTTGGTGTAACTATAGCTTTGTAGTTTTGCTCGATTTCCTGAACAATATAAACTTTGAATTGAACATGATAGAAATTTTGATTTGCACTGTACTTAATGTCATATCAGCTTAAATATACGTCCCTACCGAGGGGCTCAACCCTACCCTGAATTAGGGCGATCGGGCCATGACATAAATAAGAAAGGTATTTTTATATTCTTTTATTTTTCTAGATTCAAGATATTTATTCAAAATTGGTGCAAATTACACTCTTTCTGATAGTCATAAAATAGTAATTACATAATGTCATTTGTGAAAAATCAAGATATAAACAATCATTAGTTAATATAATAACGTCAAAATCCAATACTTGGTATAAAACAAATTATGTCATTAGAACAAGAAAACAATATGACACGAGAAGTTATACGTTAAAATCATTGAATGTCATGTATGCCTTTGACAAGAGTAGGCCAGTTCACACGGACAACACCCGGTCACGAGTATAACGCGAGAGTCGGCCATCGCTCCCCTCAACCATATTAGAGGGAAAGGAACGACCCGGCTCCCGATGTGCCACATTTGGCAGATTTGTCGTTTTAGAAAACCTGCCATTATGGGAGAATTCTACAAATGTAATAAATCTTATAAAAACCGGCCAAATGCAAAGTAGGGCAAAGTAGGGTTCTGTAGCCTTTTTAAAAACCGGCTAAGTGCGACTCGGAGTCACACAAACAGGGTTCCGCATCAAAACTTTAACTTCCAACAGAACGAGACCTCTCAAGGGAGGAATAGTCAATTTATCGCCTGTATTCTTAAATAACTTCAAAACTATTTATTTTATTATTATAAAAAATATATATATTTGAGATTCTAACAACAAGCCCTTTTATTTGATATGTCACACAATATATTTTGAAAACTTTTTTCAAGATTTTAATGTTTAAAATTCATTTATTTACATGTGTTTAATGTTTAAATTTTATTTATTATTTTACACGCCCGTCTTAGGGTCACCGACTTACAAAATATGTGTACCAAATTTCAACTTAATCGGTCCAGTAGTTTTCGAGCCAATTGGCTGTGACAGACAGACGACCAGACACACGAGTGATCCTATAATGGTTCCGTTATACCTTTTGAGTTATGAAACCCTAAAAAGGAAACCTTGTAATACTGTCCTAAAAAAAAAGTTATTGACACCTTAGAAATAGTCATTCATTTCGCAAAACATATCTTGGACAAATTGGATCATCAGCTTCGGTCAACTTTTAAACTATTTTTTTTTGGGTTTCTTTTTCTTGAGGAAAGTTGTTCCTCATTCCTTATGCGGACAGAGAAGGAGTGGAACTCCTTGCCCGCCTCAGTGTTTCCAGATTCCTATATTTTGGGGACCTACAAGGTGTGAGATAATAAGCATAATTTAAATTTGCGTTTATCATCCCCGACTGCATCGTCACTTCCCATCAGGTGAGTTTCAGTCAAACGCATTCAAATTTTTAGTTAAAAAAGTTTCATGAATAGGAATCTTTGTGAAAACCCTTTGCAGTTACCATAACATTAGAATGATAAGGAAGGAGCTTTTTTACTACTGTAAAATATATACTAAAGACAAGGCGGTATGGCCAACGAGCCTTACCCTGCCCTAAAAGGGAAAAAAAAGAAAATCACTTTTAGTTTAGCGATGCGAGGACTTTTTGGCGGGAATTTGTAGCGTTCAGTTTGTCATTTTTCTTTTATTATCCGAAAAATTACATTTAGTGGTTTTTGATGTATAATATTGATAGTGTATTTATCAGCGAAGGATCATATAAGTGTTTCTTGTGTAGGATAATGAAATAAAAGTGTGTATACTGTGTTTCGAGTTCCCACAAGATGTCCGAGCAAGCTTTAGCAAAAGTGCTATCATTTTGCTAGAGTATGTAGGTTAGGTTAGTTTATAGACAATGATATGATGTAAACGTCAAGAAACTACTGAAAATTACTAAAGACGTGAATTCTGTAAATGAATACTACTGAAAAACATATACTGAAGACTAGGCGGTATGGCCAATGAGCCTTAGCCTGCCCTAAAAGGGCGAAGAAAAAAAAAACTTTTCTGATATTTGTCATGGCGATGGCGTGGCTGAAAGATCACATTGTCGACAGACACGGATGTGTTTTATGATTGAACTTTAATTGATCTACACAACAAAACAAGGTTTATGTGCCCTACACGCGTTGTGTATTTTTCTAACAATTTAGTTCGGTAACCTTTGCCATCTAGATTTACTGAAACTTCAAACGAAATGTTTAATGTGTCTAGACAGCGCTGTTACACCTAGCAATTGTGTTCTCCAAACATCTTTCTTATGCTATGCCTATGCACTACTAATTATAGAAGTTACTAGCTTTTGCCTGCGGCTTCGCCTGCGTGGACATAGTTTTTATGACTGTCTTTTAGTGTGAGAGGTGCGCTAGTCGCTAGCGGCTCGCGAGTGTAGACATGAGTTTTCTCCAGATCCAGAATTAAATCGGGCTATTATGATTGGCAGTCTATGTCACTTCCCATCCCTCTCGACTCGCGACCATTTCTATACAAAAAATCACTTCAATTCGTTGTTCCCTTGCAACGCCGACGTGCGTGAGCGTGTAAATGAGTTTCCCCAGATTCCTCGGAAAAGATGTCAGGATATGCTAATTAGTAAAGTATGTCATTTCCCACCTCCTCAATCATCTCTATGCAAAAAAAGAGGTGTGGTACTCGGGGACTGCCGCGGTAAAGCTATTGCATAGCATTTTTTATCAACATAATGCAATTATAATTATTTATTTATTTTTTAATTATGCAGTATTTACCAGTACCATATAGTCCTTGGGGCGCGGGATGTATGTAATAAATTAACACTAAGAAAGTTCATCATCATCATCATCATCATCCGCCATCATCAATCGCCATCGCCATCATCATCATCATCATCATCATGATTTATAGATAGATAGCACTGTAAGTTTTTTAGAACTCAATATATTTTTTTTGGGGTGTCAGGTTTTATCATCGTTACGAAATTTCTTGATTCGGTTCCCTCAAAGCCCGCGATAAAAGCTATACAATAGCTTAAAAATCACAACAATCCATTGTTCCGTTGCAGAGTACCAGGACAAGCATCTTGGCGGCAAGACCTACCATCTACAGTGGTCCTTGCCCTCGCCTCACGGGACGTTCGTTGGCAGGAATAGCGGCCTTCACTATATGACCAGCTAACTGTCGGTGTGTGGGGACGCTATATCATCATAATTCATAAACCTGGTAGTTTAGCGTATCTGGTAGATATACGAGAGGGAATGTTCCGTTGCGATGTTAAGCAATTTAACAAAATAACGGATTATTTTTTCACAGTGACTATGCTATTTTCACGGGTTAAAAAGAAGGATATGTCCTTCCCAGTGACACGGGCTATTATTATTATTATTTGGGTAAAAGGGGATAGGACCAAGGGATGGTCCTAATGGATCACCGCGACCTAAAAAGATCAATTGTGATCACTACCCCTGTTATATTTTCTCCTTAAGTCCAATAGCTCTAATGAACTGTACAATGCACTTGGGATCAAGCTCCCTGATTATCTCTGGTGCTATTAGTCCACCCAGGGGGTGACTTCTGGCTTGGACGAGTGCCTCGCACTCACAGAGTAAGTGAAGAGGTGTTTCCTCTACACGACACGACACGGGCTAACTGCATGCCAAATGTTATCAAGATTGGTCGAGGTGTTGAAGCGTGAAAAAGTAAAACACATTTTCACATTTATAACATTAGTAAGGATTGTTTATAGTTTGACGTGTATTGAAAAGTTCAATGGAATTCCTGGATTCTTCTTTTACAAGTTACAAAAAACTGGTATAAAATAGCTTTGAACGAATAAGATGCTCTAAATCAATTTTATAATTCCATTAAGTAACAGATTTCAAACTTTTTTTTTATCAACAATTATTAGGTAAGTTTATGGTATAATCTCACCTGATGGATGGTAAGTGACGATGATGCCGAAGATGGAAGTGGGTTTACCAAGAATCCCCAACACATTGGGGAGCTGGCTGTGTTATCTTCATGCCGGAACACATTAACGCTGTTAACATTGATATTTGGCTTTCATTTATGTAACAGATTTCAAAGTTTTTTTTTCAACGATTGGTAGGAAATTTTTTGGCATGATCTCACCTGATGGTAAGTGACGATGATGCCGAAGATGGAAGTGGGTTTACCAAGAATCCCCAACGAAATGGGGAGCTGGCTATGTTATCTTCATGCCGGAACACATTAAAGCTGTTAGTTTACATTGATATTTAACGCCAAGAATAGTTAAGATGGTGGTAGACTCGAACGGGAATCGACCCCACGACCTCCTGGTGTGAAGCGAGCGGACTAACCATAACCATATGTATTTGTTTTAAATGCAATAAAGAGTTTACAAACAAACAAACCACATAGAGGTGGTTAAAATTCGTTTTGGATACTGTGACAAACAAGAGACCATAATATAAGTATCTATAGGTGAGGTCTTTTCAATTTTTAAGGTTTCGTACCCAAAGGATAAAAACGGGACCCTATATTACTAAGACTCCGCTGTACGTCCGTTTGTCACCAGGCTGTATTGCATGAACCGTGATAATTTTCACAGATGATCAACCTCTTGAGTGAGAGGCTACATACATCATCACTTATTAGTGATGATGTATGTAGCCCCTCACCCAAGAGGTTGACGTATGGCTTACTGATTGGTCGACGAGGGCTCCCAAAAATTTTTACACGAGCAGCCTATGGACCAGCTACACTCAGAAATCGCTCAATGCCATGCGGGTCCAATACAACATATACAGGACGCTGCTGGTGATTGCAGTGCGTCTGCTATGTTTGCTGAGACGCGAACAGACGGCTTTCATGCTATAATACGCAAAAAATATAGCGTCGCTACTGCCAAAAGTGAGAAACAGCAACAGCGGCATCTTGAAAGTGTTTTCCGTTAAGTATATTGTCCCAATGTTAAGCTTGGGTCTATATCATCATCATCATCATCATATCAGCTGAAGGACGTACACTGCTGGACATAGGCCAATATCATCATGTCAGCCGAAGGACGTCCACTGCCAGTACATGGAACAGATTTCTGTTTTTGTTCATACAAATAATTATGTTAATACAATGTTTTTTTTCTCTATGTGATTTTTATTTATTAATTACTAACATAGTTTATAACTTTCTTTTGTATTAACAAAAAGGACTACATTTGTCTGAAAGAATAAAGATTTTAATTATCTATATCTATAATAATCTCGTTTCACGGTGTTTGTGTTCGTACTCCTCCGAAACGGCTCGACCGATTTCCAAGAATTTTTTTATGTGTACCTACAGGTATGGGAATAGGTCGTGAAGAATATTTCGTTATGGCTAAACAACGTTTGCCGGGTCAGCTAGTTATTATTGTAAAAATGGTTCCTACAGATATTTTTGCTCGGGTATTGTCACGCTCGATCACTATAGGAAACACTCTCCATAAACACACAGAGATCTAGATCATGTAATCTGCTAAATCTTAAAAACTAGTCGCTGAGTTGTGTGCCTCGCTTGCTGTGCAGTGTCGAACAGAACACCATTCAGTTTCAAATGAGGTCGTATCGCTAACCCCATTCATGTTTACACATTCCACATTTCTAAAAATGTTACACATCATTTTAGAGGATTCTACCTGTCAGATCTTTGATTTAGATTTTCTATTTCTAACCTAACTATAGATAACTTCAAACTACATACGTACGGGTAAATAGTAATAATCGGCGCTTTCAATAGTTGGCTTCGCGTCGTATATCTACGTAAACGACGCGACGGTAACTGAAAATATTAAACTTTAAGACAAGCTGAAGGCACGAAGATAAATTCGAATAGAGATACTCACAGATTTACGTTTGAAAAAGACTGTAATATTCTCTACTTATTTAGAATAAAGACGGATAATAATCCTGTAACTTTTTATTCGTTGAAAAGAGACAAATGGTAGGTGGAATCTTTTTATGCAAAAAAAATCTAAGGATCCTATACAACTGGAGCAAAAAATTGTTGACTTTCCATACAAATTGTCAGTACAGTTACAGTATCAGTCGATTTAAAGTTTTTGTATTGTAACATACATAACATATTTAAGTACTTATCATTATTATTATCATAACAGCCGAAAGACGTCCACTGCTGTATTTAAGACCTGCCCCAAGGATTTCAACAACAGCGGCTTCCCGCAACCTTTACCAGGTCGTCAGTCCATCGAGTGGAAGGCCTTCTACGCTAGGTATTTCGGTGCGCGATCGCCACAGGAGAACTATACCACCCCAACAGCCATCTGTTCTACGAGCTATGTGCCCTGCCCGCTGCCACTTAAGGCATTTTAGTACATCAACAAAATATTATTGAATAATCCTATTGTTTTTTATTCCGATTGTAATTTGTAAAGCTTCCTTGGGCAATGTTGTTCAGTTTCATAAGTAAAATAAATCGGCCAAGTGCGAATCGGACACGAGTCTCAGGGTTCCGTACCAAAACACATTTGGGAACGAAACCCTACAAACTTAAACGAGTAGGTACATCAATGGAATTGAAGGACAAACTTACCTATGTAGTTGAAATAATATTCTCCCATACATCGATATACGTCCGGGCAATTCTCCAATTGCAATTTTAAATGTAAGTATTGAATCGCATTAAAAAAAAAGTAAATATATCACAGTTTTCAATTACAAAATTACAATTTTCGGATTTTCCCTTTACTTGTGCTGTGAGACCTTGCTTCTTGCTAAATTTTATGATTCTAGGTCAACTTGCGTATAACAAAATATGTGATATTAACTTGGAAGCTTGATTTTTTTATAGTTTCAATTCAAGGGACCGTAGATATTATTTGATGTTAATTTCAACTCGACCTCCACGCGTTTCTAAGAAAAGGTTCTTAACAGACAGACGGACAACTAAGTGAACTTTTAAAAGGTTTTCTTATTTCATGTAGAGGTACGAAAGCCAAAAAATACATAGGAATATAACATCATCATGTCAGATTAATTGTACATCTCACTCTACAAATCGTACAGAATTTGACCCATAACTCTGCATATTATTAATAATGGTTTGCTAGCCACTAGTGGACGAAAATAGATGCCCTGACCTCAAAAAATTATATTCTGTCGTTGTTAGTAGTACCTATAGTTACTAAAGTACGCTAGGATAGCCGTTTTGACATCTTACAGAGTATTGATGTGATACATTACGAATTATCGAAAAAATATAGCGCGAGTCAAGTGCGAATCGCACATATAAGTCTCCGTAAGTTGTTGCTATAAAAAATGTTTACTTAATATATTTATCGAATCTCTCCATTAATATTTTGCATTTGTCTGTTCTGTACTTTTGTATCTAAATCCAACTTTTGATAACGAAATTTCCCTACCGGAAACCCCCGCTTCATTGGCGAATAACTTAATTATATAGTCATGTATTATGAGGAAGTGGCAGTGGGCATTGGGGCAGTAGAGTTCTCGAATGGTGACTTAGCGTAGGCAGGCCTCCCACGCGGTGAGCCGATGACCTGGTGAACATCTCGGGAAGCGGCTGGATGCGGGCAGCGCAGGACTAGTCGTCGTGGAAATCCTTGGGGGAGGCCTTTGTCCAGCAGAGGCCGTTTTTCGGCTGATATGATGATGATGATGAGTCATGTATACTAAACTATTTTTACTTTTTTTTTACGTTTTACATACAAAATTAGGAAATAAAACAAATGTCATTATATATCTTGATAATCAAAAATCTTTTTTATGACCTAGTACTCGTATATAGTGACAGCTCATTTCACTGTATTTCACCTCCTCTCATTGAGTAAGTCGTACTTTTATTTGGATAACCTGTTAATTATAATAAATATAGTCATTACAAAAATCAAAAGATATAATTACTAAATTAATTTTTTGTCGTTAATTTTTACGAAACTCATGAGCGGACAAATGTCAAAACGGCCATTATAGCGTGCTGCTGCTGTATTCACTCTACTACTGTAAGGACGGACATATTTGTTTTATTGACAGTAAAACTGCGATGATGTGGCTGGTAAGGCAGTGTCGAAACTGAGTATAATGCTGTTTTATTATAAACAAAATTTGTCAAACAAATAGTTATAAATACTGCTAAATCGTGGTAAAACAAACAGCTTTGACTACTGGTAACACTTGTAAATGTCAAATAATTTGTTCGAATCGTGTAAACAAATTGAAATTAGCTGCGAAGAAGCTGTCTCATATTATTATGTTGTGTAATCCAGGCCTGCTTTACCTAAGCCTGTATATGCTGTATAATGTAAATTGATGTTTTGTGGGTAAGGAAAAATGTCAAGTCCGACTATTGGTAGGCACACTATCAATGGTTTTTGTCTTTGACACAATGTCATTAAGCCATATTTTTTTTTCAATTTATTACACAGTACAATGGTGCCGGCCCTATAAAAGGAACACCCGAAGATCGTAGTGCCGTAAGAGGCGACTAAGGGAACGGAAATCAAAGGATAGGCAGCAGCGTCACAGATGAGATACTAGTTACTTACTTCGTGCAGCGTCCTTTAAGCGTACTAGAATATTTATATAGGTAAATAAAAATTAAGTGCTGTTTGTTTGTTGCGCATCACTTTGATAACGGCTGGGCCGTTTTCAAATATTTAAAAAAATGATCGTAATAGTCCGGTCCGGTAAGACATTTTAGGAAAAAAAAGAAGTTGCCCGGAACATTGGAAAATTCTAGAAAATCAATAGCGCTTTTTTATATGATTTTTGAATGAACACAAGACCGAACGAAAACGATGTCCACATGGGCGAAGCTATAGTAAGCTAAATCGTAAAAAAGGTTACCTCCGTAAAAAAATGATTAGCCCATTCGCGTCACACCAGGAGGTTGCGGGTTCGATTCCCGGCGGGGTCAACTTTGTAAGACTCGGTTTGGTTGGTGGTAGGGCATTTCCATAGCCCGCCTGGCTAGCTACCACCGTCTTATCTAAGTCTTGCCGCCAAGCATCAGTGTTAACAATGTGTTTCGGCTTGAAAATTAGATAGCCAGATCCCCATTGCGATGGAGAATCTTGGTAAGCCCGCTTTCATCTTCGGCATCATCGTCACTTACCATCAGGTGAAATGATGCCAAAGGCTTACCAATGGTGAAAAAAAATAAAAAAATTAGGTGTGATTTTTTTTTATTTACGTACCCCACCGTGTGGGCATCATTTCATAGATTTTTTATAACTAACGGGGTTTGCAAAGAACATTTTTTGGATATGATTAGTTTACGAAATATTAAGTTTTTGCGTGGATTTTTGTTAATCTGCAATAATAATTAATATCATTATTTTAAAAGAAAAAATATTGCGGCTAAATCATTTTTCATAGTTTACGACTGAGGAGTCATTATAGTCCACTACCTTAAGATGTGCAGTTAGATCTGTAAAAAATGCATAACTAGTTTCTCAGTTCTAAAAAAAACTACAAAAATATATACACTTAATTTTTTGAATTAGTCTATTCAACCCTACTTTGTGCGTGGTCCGACACGCACATGGCCACTTGATTAACCCCTTTATCAGCATATGACATCAATGTGACGTATCTATTTAGTTGTCTAATGTGTTCCCAATGTAACAAAAAGTGACGGACATCCCCTACTAAATAAATAAATAAATAAATTAGGTGTGATTTTTTTTTATTTACGTACCCCACCGTGTGGGCATCATTTCATAGATTTTTTATAACTAACGGGGGTTGCAAACACATGACTGGTTTTAGGGTTCCGTAATAGAACTATGAACCTTCATAGTTTCGCCATGTCCGTCTGTTTGTCTGTCGGTAGGTCACAGCCATTTTGCTCAATGATGATTAGGAGTGTTTTTTGATGTGTAACATCTTTGCTCTCGCTTTCCTGCAATTTGTGGGAGTGATTTCGTGAAATGGGACGGAAATGTGTAACAGGAAGTCGCGTTTTTTCAGGCTTTAAAAGCGCGGAAAAGGCAAAGGTATTTATGACCATACAGCCTAGTCTGCCGTATCTTTGCCGTCCTTTTATAAAGTATTTTGTCACATGTTACACATCATATGCGAGTACTGTAGGTCTCGCTCGAATTTTTTTTATTTACGTACCCCACCGTGTGGGCATCATTTCATAGATTTTTTGTAACTAACGGGGGTTGCAAAGAACATTTTTTGGATATGATTCGTTTACGAAATATTAAGTTTTGCGGGGATTTTTGTTAATCTGCAAAAATAATTAATATAATTATTTTAAAAGAAAAAATATTGCGGCTAAATAATTTTTCATAGTTTAGGACTTAGGAGTCATTATAGTCCACAACAGTTAGATTTGTAAAAAATGCGTATCTATTTTCTCAGTTCTAAAAAAAACTACAAAACTGCAGCAAAAAATTTGGGATGTAAAAAATCTGTAAACCCTTAGAACTACATTATACATTGTATTTGCTTATCTATAATACCACACCCCGGACACTACATACAACGGTCGTGAAATGACTTTTCTGAAAACAAATGACGGAGCAAACACAATCACGGCAAAATCCTATCTATAGGTAAGTTCGAGAACCCAACTATAACCAATCTGTATCAATCCGACTGACGAGGGGGTGAGGTCGGAATCTAAAGAGTGGCAGGGAGTGTCCATACTGTATGTTAGTTAGTACTAATAGATATACTTTGCTAATACTATACAGGTAATCTGAAATGTGAACATAATATTGCAGATACAGATTTAACAGTTTTCTTTGAAAATTGTAAAACACACCTATTAGTATTTACTTAGGAACATTAAATTGGAAAGTTCCACAAATGAGTGGAAATGAACTGGCCATTCATACACCGCGGTGTCTAGCGCAGTTTACTTACAAAATAACATAAAAGTGTTTAAGTGGCTATTATACTGTTTTACGAGTTGTTAGCTAGCTAACATAGTATTGCTTCCCTCAATACTGGACATAACGCGCGTATTGTGGAGAAATTACAGGAAGAAATTGCTTCGCTAAAAGCTAAGTTCACACTTCATAGTAAAGTATTCGAGTCCATTTCCCATTTGTGGTAGGTAGGCACTAGTACATGCTATACATTACTTACGAGGCCGGGCAAGTAAGCGATTAGTGAATGAGTAGTTTGAAAGCCGAACCGCAGGTGAGACCTTTAATACCTAATACGAATCCAGCTATTGCTGTTCCGGCCGAGTCTTGTATAGTGCTTTACTTAAACAATGCAAGGAAATTTAAGTAAAATACACTCGATATTTTAAACCGTGACCAAAGAGTATGAAATGCAGTGACGAACACTTTTGATTTATCCGCCGATTTACTTTTTTTAATCACAGCGCTCGCCGCCGTCGCTGTGCTGCCGCCACGCCAGCCCGTTCATCTTGAAAATAACAGCCATAGGACCTCAGACCAAGTAGTTTTTATCGATTTACTCTTTTTTAATAACAGCGCCGCCGTCGTTGCCGCGCTGCCGTCGCCGCGCTGCCGCGGCCGACGCCGCCGGACCGTTCAAAATTTGAAAGAAGTAGCCAGAGAACCTCAGACAAAGGAGTTTTTATTGATTTACTTTTATAATCTCAGCGGCGCTGTCGCCGCGTTGCGCCGGTCCGTTCAAAATTTAAAAAAAGCAGCCAGCGAACGTCAGAGCAAAGAGTTTTCATGTAGTTTACCTTTGTTATTTCTCCGACTATGGTGTTGTCACTTGACTGTATGAGATTAGTTGTATTCTGTGCTTCTCAGTATGTTATTTACAGGGTGTAACATAATTGGTGTAGGTCCCGTTAACCGGGGGTTCTACTCGTCATACTGAACAACTTTCTCCAAGGAAACTATAGTCATACTCAAAAAAAAATTGGACCCTCCATACTAAAACGCACAAAATCGTTCGATCGGCTGATCGATTTGTATGAAGAGTAAAAAAAAAAACGTTTTCAGCGAAGTCGTAGAACAAAAGTTGTTGAGTATGGTGAGTAGAAGCCCCAGTTAACGGGACCTACACCAATTTTTTACACCCTGTATGAGATTGTTGCAATTAAAAAATGCTACTCAACAGTAATAAAATTACATTAATATGTAATTTAGATAATAATTTATCTACTTGCCAGCTCGTTAACGAGCTGGGAAGTAGTTTTTTTTGAAGATCCTGAAATCACATATTTCCTGTTTTCTTTTTAGAATGTAAAGCAAATATGAGTAAAATAATTTTCCGGACTTTTGAAGCCCTGTCGTTAAATGCGACAACATGGGGATAGAACACAGTCGTAAAATGCTGCAGTATTAATTGACCAATGAGGCAACGACCAAACTATATGTATAGCAGTATGAAGTAGGTAACTGACAACATTATGCAGGTATTTGGTAAAACCACAGATGATAATAATACTACAAGTAGTAAAACTCTTGTTTGAATGCACAGACACCAGCCACATCAAGCTAGACACTCGTAGTGCGATTATGATTCATACGCATACGGCATAAGGACGGTATAAAGTCCTAAGTATCTAGCTTGATGTGCTGGCCTCTGTACCTACTCATGTTTCCATTTTACGAGTAGTTGCGACAAAAAGATTAATTGTAAAATGTCAGGGTTTATTCAATATGTCGTAAATTAATAGGTACTTACTTAAATATTATTAAGCATCTATCTGCGCTAATAATTATACAGGGTGTAAAAACATTGGTGTAGGACCCGTTTTCTGGGGGTTCTACTCATCGTACTGAACAACTTTCCCCAAGGAACCAACAGTCAATTCTCAAAAAAAATATAATTTGGACCCTCCATACTAAAATGCACAAAATTTTTACACTAATCGATTTGTATGAAGAGTAAAATTTTTTTTGTGATTTCAGCAAAATCGTAGAACAAAAGTTGTTCGGTATGGTGAGTAAAAGCCCCAGTTAACGGGACCTACACCAATTTTATGTTATTGAAAGCCTATTTTACTTTATTAGTTACGAGCAGTTGCCCGCGGATTTGCGATATTTTTACAAGCTTTATATTAGCTTGCCATGTTAGTTAGTCTGTTAGTTCGAGACAAAATTGAAAGCTAAATTAGAACAACTATTATAGTTGCTCGAAAGAAAATGTGATAAGTGCTGTGCCACTATTGTGGCACGACGGGTAGGTGTAGGGTGCGCTAGGCCGTGGGTAAAAACCGTTCGTGCATACAATTTATTTTTGAAGTCAAAGACCCAAGTCAAAGGTCCTAAGAAGACGAAATCAGGTTTAAATAGTAATTGATATATAAAGTAATTTTGATAGAGATGATAATGATGGATAAGATTTTGATTTTTGAATGGAAATAAAAGAAATAGATCGAAAGGAAGAAGGTTAAATAACAGAGTTACCGTGTTACAGTACCGTGTGGGGGGGGGGGGGAGGTTTGAACCGGTATATGGTGTAAACATAATACAAACTTTACCTTAAATATTGTTATTGTTAGCGCATTTGGTATTTATTATTTCAACATTACTTTCTGCTACACAAAGATGCAGTCAAAGCAACTCAAAATTACAATTACAGATATAACGTCACTTCGTGCGGTACCTGTGTGATTCTCCCTAGACATTATTATTGTATGATTTTACCTGTATTTCTTTTTCGATCGATCGCATAGCTTTATTAGTTATCTTAACTCATGACGGGCCTGTTTCGTCTACACGTCCCACCCAGCCCTAATAAAGCTATGTGCGTCAACCTCTAGACCTCACTGGCTCTTTCCCATAGGAACGACGAGCAATTTTTTTATTCACAATTGGTAAGCCCTTTCTGATGTTAAGTGACGATGATGCCGAAGATGGAAGCGGGTTTACCAAGATTCCCCAACGCAATAGGGAACTGGCTATCTTATCTTCATTCCGGAAAGTAGGAGTCAAGTTGAAAGGACTCCTTTTAGCGGAAAAGAGACACGTCTGTGTCTTAGAGGCATTGAATCTTACGAGGTTGGAATCACCCCAATCAGATACTGCCTGTAGCGATAGGTTCATGCGCTCTATCATGGCCTCTCTCAAAGAAATCGTCTCAGCGCTGTTCGCTCGTGCACTAGATAGATATCTTTCCACAACTGTGCTATCGTCTGCATCCCCAATAATACCCGCTGTCAGCAGATCGTTAATGTGTAGCAAGAAAAGAGTGGCGGAAAGAAAAGACCCCTGAGGTACCTCTGGCATCGATTGTCAATAGGTCAGAGGAGCAGCCATCAATGACTAGGTACTCGAATAGACCGTTCCCTCAGGAAATCAGATACCCTGTTACACAAACCCACAGGCAGTCCGTATGAAAGAAGTTTGCAAATAAAGCTAGCGTGCCAGACTCGGACAAGAGCCTCATCGTGTTTCTCGATGGCCTCACCCCATATATGCGTAGCATACACTAGATTCTAGTGTATTATTTGTTATATTATAGAACACAATGATCTCCTAAGTGATCGACAATACGGTTTTCGTCAAGGTCGGTCCACTGGAGATCTTCTAGTGACTAGAAGATCTCCAGTGGACCAAGTGTCCAGTGTCGTCAAGGTCGGTCCACTGGAGATCTTCTAGTGACTAGAAGATCTCCAGTGGACCGACCTTGACGAAAACCGTATTGTCGATCACTTAGGAGATCATTGTCTTCTATAATAGGTATGCCAAAATGCATTTCTGAATATAACAGACATGCAGTTTTGCTCACGAAGTTTTCCTTTACCATGTCAAAGTGTTTACAGCTGAGCCGCCGTTACCTTTACAAACAGTAAACTCTCCCACAGTTTTGTCTAATATATATACTGTGGTTTTGTCATAGCGCTTTTTAGGGTACCGCAGCAAGTAACGGGACCCTATTACCACAGTATATATATTAGTACTCTATTACTAAGCCTACGCAGTTTGTCCGTCCACCCGTGCGACCTTTAAAATGCAGTATTGTCATCAGAATATAACAAATAATAAAAATTAGAAATTATTATTAATATAACAAATAATAAAAATTAGAAAATTTTGTTTTTGCTCTATCGCAAAACCGGTAATACATAGTACCTATACAAGCGTGACACTTGGTGTGCTTATGGTACTATGGTCTTAAAGTGAAATAATAAAAACCGGCTCTAAGTGTAAGCCGCGTATTCGCGCTGTAGGAGTCCGAACTAAATGAAAAATAAATCTGATTTTTTTTGTTGAAATTTTCGTTGTTGTCTTTGGTTTGAAATAAATAGGTATCATTGTAGTACTCATGTGGAGCGGTGTGGTGGTACGGAGCCCTTGGTGCGCGAGTCCGACTCGCACTTGGCCGGTTTTTGGTACTGACTACAAAAAGCTTTCCTTATAATGTTTAAACACTCGTTTAAGCGCCCATATATCACGGCTTGTATCAGTCGTGTTGTGACTTGTGGCGCAACGAAAGCCCCTTGCCAAGTGGGCTATTCGCAGATTCTAGTGGGCAGTCGGGTAAATACTTGCCAATGACTAGTTGATTCCTTGCGGTTTATGTGTGATTCAGAAATTTATCAAGTATAAAACTATAATTGGCAATGTTTAAAAACTAAGGTATAGGCTCCGCCCGCGTGGACATCGTTTCTATAACTGTCTTCCAGGGTGCGCAGTGCGCGAGTAAAAAAGTAGCCTATATGTTAATCCAGGTCCTAATCTGTCTATCTACCAATTTTCACTCAGATACGTTCAGTAGTTGCGCCGGCAGAATATCAGCGCTGTAGGTACATAATTACCTGCAGCATATGCTGAGTCGGAGCCATTTCAAAGTTACGGCACATTTTTATGTATCTACCCTCTTTATACATTTAAGCTTAGATATAAGAAGTTATTATTTTATTTTTATTTTTGTGTATCAATTGTAATGTAGCTTTGAATAAATGTTTTATCTATCTATCTATCTATATCAGTAGTTTTTGCGTGAAAGAGTAACAAACATCCATACATCACTGGGTATTTTTTATTTGTTTTTCAAATTGTAAAAAGTGATGGATGACTTCATAGGCCCAAATTGTACGAATAACCGGCCAAGTGTGAGTCGGACTCGCGCAAAGTAGGGTTTCTTAGTATTTTCAAAAACCAAATGTGTATTTTAAAAAACAAAAATATATTTGCGGTTGGTAACATTTTTCATGGAAAATCTATGAAATATTTACAAATCCAACCGCACATCTTAACTTGGCCGGCTATTACTTCTAAACTAAGAGAGTCTACTAAGCTATGATATTTTTCCTTTTAAATTGATTATATCTCCTGCTATTTAAATTTTTTTAGAAGTCCTGAAATAGCGGTTTAGATTGTAGGGGGGGGGGGGGGGGGGCAAGACACTTGAGTCTAACAAAAATGAGCACTTTAAAGCTCAATATTTCGCAAAGCGCTCCCTGAATCAAAAAATGGTTTGAGCAAACCCTCAGTTGTTTTAAAAGACCTATTACACAGTACCCCACACGATAGGGTACGTAAACGAAAAAAATTCACCCCTTCTTTACATGTAGGGGTGTACTAAAAAAAAATTCAAGATTCTATTGTAGTATATTTGCAGTCTTTGTCGGCGTGAGTTATATGTACTTAACCCTAAAACCGTGCGGGGGCCGAGGGGCAAGAAGGGGTAAGTCGAGCCCCAGATTCCATAGTCACATCTCGGGACGCTTCATTCATACATTCAGGCACATTCCTAAGCCTGAGCTCGTGCCCATTACTAGTGATCTCGCCTTTTAATACAATTATCAAAAGCGTTGGATCGGCCAACTGAATGGATCCTTATAATGTACCTATGTTTCTAAGTTTATAGGATAATCTAACTTGTCACTAGGCATCTACTTTAACTCTTTATTAATTCCCTTCTATCATTATATTACCACCGCACCGTCAAATTGTTTTGTTATTCCAACTTAAAGGACATTGGTAGGGTTTTGGAGTAAATATGCTGCTTAGAAATGAAAATAACTCCAGTGATTTTCTTGCATTTATTTATATTATTACAAAAAAAAAATGGTCCGAGAGAATATAAATAAAGTTACTTTTGTTTTTATGTTTTTTCTGATATCTAATAATTTTTTGAAAGTGAAACACCTATATAATTTCGATGTTTCACAGGCGTCCCGCGACGGCTCTTTTTTTTTTGAAGTAAAAACTTCTATAGGCGCGTTGGCATTTTTGAGATGGGAAAATAACATTGAACTCGCGACACTGTAACCATGTAACGTAAGCGACATCTTAGCAGGAACACTCGCATGGTCAAAACTTATAAAACTGTATTTGAGATGGGAAAAACCATTGAACTCGCGACACTGTAACCAAGTAACGTAACATATACCATACCAGGAACTCTCGCAGGGTCAAACCTTAAAAAACTGTTAAAAGTTTTCACTTACCGGAGTGGTTAGGTTTTTTTTATGAAATTACATTTTTAAATGTTTACGCCACAAAATTGATTCATCAACGTCTAACAGATCCATTACGTCGTCATCAGTCCACCGGGTGGGAGGCCTGCCTACGCTACATTTTCCGGTGCGCGGTCGCCACTAGAGAACTTTACTGAACCACCGGTAATCTGTTCTACGAGCTATGTGCCCAGCCCACTGCCACTTAAGTTTAGAAATTCCGAGAGCTATGTCGGTTACTTTGGTTCTCCTACGGATCTCCTCGTTTCTGACTCGATCACGCAGAGAAACTCCGAGCATAGCACGCTCCATTGCCCTTTGGGTGACCTTGATCCTTCTAATGAGGCCCATAGTAAGCGACCATGTCTCAGTTCCGCATTTCATAACTGGCAACACACACTGGTCGAAGACCTTGGTATCTGGGACGTAAAGATATTGCGAAGCTTCCCGTACGCTGCCCAGCCGAGTTGGATTCGACGTTTGATCTGTTTCTCGAAGTTAGACCTATACCTAACTGGACCGTTTGTCCCAGGTACACATATTCGGTAATTACTTCGAGTGTAGAGCCTCCAACCTTCAGAGGAGTAGGTATGACACGGACGTTTGACATAGTTAAACAATAAACATCTATCTATTACATTATTATTGTTGTACTAAAGCGGCTTGTCTTTCATGTTCTTGTGTATACCTATGCTATGTTACGGTTGCAACGTGGTTGTGGTTCTCAAAGAGCCTGTTTCCACATATTTGCCCAAAGACCCTTCGTGTCAAAGGCTATGTTAATGCCGCAGCCGTTACGTAGAATCCACCGTTTTCCAAAACGGCGCACTGAATGGCGCCGGATTGTAAAACGGCTACGTTTTGTGAAGCGGCGGATTGTGCGCCGTTTTGTAAACTAGGTACTGCGTAAAAAACTCCGAAAAAAACCGATGATTTCTTCGTCTGCGAAGCATTCTGCTACCCAGGGGAGGAGGGAGAGCCTCGTGAAACGACGTGACTGTATAATCAATCAAACTTGACCGAAGCAAACATCGCTTGCTTCGCTTGCTCATTTAAATATATGTTACTCAGTAGCCTTGTACAATGCGGCGTTCTTTCTATAAGCCGAATTGCAATCCGGCTGAACGTGATGTCGCCGCGTTTAAAAATGCCTCCATTTTACAATCCGGCGTTGTTTGGCGCGCTGTTTTGGAAACCGGCGGATTCTACAATACGGCTTCCACATTAAGGCGAGGTATTGATTGGAACAGTTGTCTCTGTGTTTTATTTTACGTGTAAAGAGTAAAGAGAATAACCACATTCACAATTTTTTCAATGGTTTTTCGTTTCAATCAAAATTACAATGAAAGTATAAAAAATAATAACATTACTCACTTTGTATTATCATAACAAATATTGTTGCATAATTTTTAAAATTTATACTTCAAAATAGATACTAGTCATTACTAGAGTTGAAAGTAACGTTGTAGACCTCATCTTTGGGATTTTTTTCTATGGAGCCAAAACTGTTCAATCGTGTTTCTAATACCTTTTGACTTTAAGGAACATCATCAACAATAAGGGTATTTTTTCAACCTTTCAGGAGTAATTGACGTCAAAAATAACGAAAATCTGTAATATTACCGCCTTAATATACCGTACAGGGGTTAGGACGTTTGTTACGAATTATCCGAACTTGCCGAAAGACAACGTAATGTACACTCGGACAGTTATAAAACTGGTAACAGCATGTAAATTATTTCCATATTTTGTAATAGTTAGGGTCATCATCATCATCATCATATCAGCCGACGGACGGCCACTGCTGGAGATAGGACATAGTTAGGGTACCTATCTATTATTCTACCATTTTTACGCTTGTATTTGTTTCCCAAAATGATCGATAGCCTAAATTAATTTACAAAGATTTTAAAATATAATAAGGAAGAGCTTGTTTTTTACAAAAACTGAACACTGAACGGAGCATGTTACTACCACGCTACATAAGTTATACCAAGCTAAGTCTACTGTATAGAGCTTTCATGAAATTTTAACGAACTACCGTCTAGACGGCTAATTGGATCTTTGTATAAAGCATGAATCAAGACACAGAGAGTGTATCTAAAATAGTAGGCTACTTCAGGCTTTATGATGCCTTAATCCGAGCAGGTTGACACGTGTTAAAATAATATCGAACGTAAGTCTATTCAGTTTAAGTTCAAATCAATGCAGGCTTCAGCGCGGCTGTTACGTGGAAAACAAACGCCCAATTCTCGATTTCTACATGTTTTTATTACTTTTCTATACTTTCAAATAAGTTTAAAAAATGTGTTCAATTAATAAGAAAGGTCTTAAAGTTACCGATTTTTGTGTGTTGGTTTTATTTAACATTAACTATTTGTTTTCAAAAAAAATTTCAATTATTGCCAAAAACAGGGTCTACATTACCTATATTTTTTTACATAAAAAGTGGTAATATTTTTCAAATCGTATTCAATTAAAGCGTTGTTTTATTACTTTAAGTATATTATATATTTTCCATAGTGATAGCTTTAGTCTTTCAATAATTTGAATTGAATATTGTCATTTGTTAAAAAAAAAAATAAAGAGTATCCCACGAGATCTGCGGCACACGGAGTACGTTTCTTTCTCTTCGATGTCATTTTAGATAACCTCCTTTCGAAAAACCTTAAAACTATTAGATGTACCTACTAGCTTTTATTTGAAAAGAGTTTTTATGCTCAAAAATGTCAAATACTCGGTGTGCCAAATGTGACTATAAATACAAGTTTTCATATTCAAAAAGGCGAGCGCAGTAGTATTTCCGACGATTCTATTGAAAACAAAAGACGATCCTGGGACCTTGATTCTACCTCCAAAGTTCATCATCAGATCAAATTCAAAATACCGAAAGGAGCTATTGCCAACGGGAAAATACGGTTTCATACCAAATTTCAGCTCAATCGGACTTCCAGCGCTCTAAAATCGATTGCAAGATTTGACCTAAACAAACATACATACAGGTACATAGGTACAAACATTGCAAGGTAAATAAAAGTTTGTAAAATCATTGACCCTAACTCAGATGTTAAAAGGCTTTGCATCCAAATAAGTTTTAAACACCGACCACATATATTCCAAGTAAGTATTTAATCTCATCCCTGTATACAAGTTAAAAATTTCTCCAGTCAAATTTTAACCGCCTCTGTGGTGTAATAGTTAGACTACTAACTTTTCACCAGGAGGTCGCGTGTTTGTCGCAGAGTCTAACTTTGTAAGACTTGGTTTGGTTGGTGGAAGGGCATTTTCTAAGCCTCCTTGGGTAGTTACCACCATAATTATGTCTTGCCGCAAAACATCAGTGTTAACAGAATTGATGTGTTCTGGCTTGAAGGTAAGATAGCCAGTTCCCCATTGCGTTGATGAAGCTTGGTAAACCCGTTTTCACCTTCGGCATCTTCGTCACCTTGTGGATAAAAAAAGTATAATAAAAAAAAATCAAAAAAGCATACTATCTCCTTCAAGGCCAGCTATTTCGGTATCAATGCAGTCTTCTCAGACATGCAGGCGAGTGGCAGTTATGTGTGGCATCCTGAGCGCAGCATAGCTCGGCGGTCGGCAAGATAGATTTACTGACTGCTTGGCTTTCATGAAATCTAGGCCTCGAGCTTTAAGAGATCATCAGTTTCTTTTCAACATTGTAATATATGTAGGAGGAAAATACTTTAAAGTACCTACCCATACTTACCTAGATCAAATGTTTGAAAATTAGATTAGAATGAAAGCTGCAAAAACTTGGCAATGGGTGTTAAGATAGAGTGGATATCAAAAGGATGTAAATACCAAGGGCTTACAAATTGTGAATAAAAAAAATACCTGGCAAATATTATTTATTTATCAAAATAATTTAAGTACTAAAAACGTTTGTTCCTCGTGGCCAAACTAGTTTGGATACGAGGAATTAAAGTTCCCCATGGCCAAACTACGAAAAATAATTATATGTATTACAAAATCTACTTTGCTCCAAAAATCTGAAGCGAAAACAGTGAAAATTTTCGAATTCAAAATGCTGTTATGCCAATCTGCCCCCACACCTCTGTCTATATAAATAATTTTCAAAAAACCAAAAAAAAATTAGGTATACAGGCTTTTATTTTCATGAGTTTTGTAGGTAGGTACTCAAAAAGCATAATGAAGTCCAAATTCAAAAATTGAAAATAAAAGACGATCCTGGGACCTTAATTCCACCTCCAAAGTTAATTATCAGATCAACTTCAAAATACCAAAAGGATCTATTGTCACCGGGAATACGGCTAAATTTAGGCTTAATCGGACTTCTGTAAGTCGCTTTAAAATCGTTTGCAAGATTTCACCTAAATAAACTAACATACAAACATTTAAATCAAATCAAATAAATTTTTATTTTACATTGTAAAAACCCATAGAATTGTTAGTTCAACCACTTAAAAACTATGTTAGTAAAAATATCAATTCAAATTATCATATTATCAACAAAATCACAGTACTTAAACTTCTCTACATTTTTCAAAGGTGAACCACATAGAGTCAAAGAAGACATTTTATAGCTCTTAATTGTCTGCCTTAAATAACATGAGCTCAATCTCTGACGCAATGTACGCCCACGGACCACCGCCACATATGCTTCACAAATGCGTAACAACTTTTGCAGAGCTCCTATCGAGGGGCTCAGCAACACCACGTCGTCGGCGTAACTAATATTGCAAGTCAACTAAAAACTTGCAAAAATTGTGCTACCTAAATGTCGATAAAAATCTTCCTGTTACAGAGCTGTCATTTCATTAATTATTATAGTTGCTCCTATTTTTCTGAAAGCTCCGGCTTTAGATAACAAATGTTGACAAAGCTTGAATTAATAAATTATAATGTTGGTAGATATCAATGTTCATTTTTATAGTAATTAGCAGAGCATTGATCTTTCGTAATGAGTTGATAAAACTACATATAATTTTTAATCATAACTATCGTTACAATCGACTCCATTGATGAATCCATGTAATGATACGCGTGTAAACATTTAACAACTTGTTTTTCTATATGTTAGGTTAGTAGGTACCTATAGTTATTTTTTCTGCATTCGTTTTCGGAATTTAAGTCTTGCTTATTTTTTTTTTGAGGCATTATTGTAGTGATATTTTTACAGAGGGGATACCTACGAACCTCTGTCATACCTAGTGACTATTCGTTCGCCATCTTGATTTTTTTCAAGTTAGCCGCACATGATCTAAACTTTATATTTCGATAGGGAATAAAAATATAAACCAAAAATGTACTTGGCTATTTTTATCCATTCTCACGTTAACGTTACTGAGCTTTATTGAGTTAAAGATTGTCTCAGGAGTTATTATTTTCCGACCCTTTTAAAGTCAAAGAAATTGCTGATAATAAATATTAAAATAGAATTTTCGTAATTGCTTCTGTATATCATTGCTTTAATGTATTAATTAGCATTTTATCGCCTTCGATCTACATGGTACCTGTCATGCATTTAGTTATTCTGCTGTATGCATGATGCTGTTTTATGATATGATGTCATATTTACTAATACACGCACCATTTTGTCACCGGTAGCTATGGTGTATTCATTCACCTCTTCATGGCTCATAAAGTCGCACACAATTCATTTTATAAACACGTTGCCTACATCAGGGTCAGCACATAATTGGTTATGATGTGATTGTTAGGGTTCCGTAGTGTACTTAGTCAACAAGGAACCCTTATAGTTTCGCCATGTCTGCCTGTCTGCCCGTCTGTATGCGGCTTAGCTCAGAGACAACTAGAATTGTAGTACTGTAAAGCTGTAATTTGGATTGGGTATACATATTAAACACGTTTTTTTTAGGGTACCTACCTCCCCTACATATAAAAATGGTGTGATTTTTTTTGTTAATTTACGTTATCGTGTGGTATCGTTGCTTAGGTCTACTACAGAGGGTTTACCATTTTTCGATTCTGGGTTTCATTTGCGAAATGTTAAGCTTTGAAGTGTTCATTTTTGTTAAAGCTAAACCGCTATTTTAGGACATCTGAAAAAAATTTGAATAGCAGGACATACAGTGTAAACTCTGTATAACGTCACTCGATATAACAATTCACTCTTTGAAGCGTCAAAATTTTCTGGCTCCAGTTGGTTTACTTTATCGCTAATTTCTCTCTGTATAACGAAAACTCTCAATAACGTCACAAAATGCCCGGTCCCTTGAGTGTCGCTATATAGACTTTACACTGTATTATCAATTTAAAAGGAAAACTATCACGGCTAAGTAGGCTTTCTTAGTTTAGGAGTAATAGTCGACCAACTTAAGATGTGCAGTTGGATTTGTAGTTCATAGATTTTCCATACAAAATATTCTATTACAAACTGCAAAATATTTTTTTTAACTAAACCTACCCTTTTTATTAAAAAGACTACGGAACCCTACTTTGCGCGAGTCCGACTGGCGCTTGGCCGGTTTTTATAAGTCAATTGAAAAAAGATTAATTCTTCAGGTTGATGTTACTGAGTGTGGGTATGGATTGTAAAAGCAGGGGTAAATCTAATATGGACTAGAGTTTTTAGGGTTCCGCACCCAAAGGGTAAAAACGGGAGCCTATTACTAAGACTTCGCTGTCCGTCCGTCTGTCTATCTGTCCGTCTGTTACCAGGATGTAGCCCTGATAGACAGTTGAAATTTTCACATAATATGATGTATTTCTGTTGCTGCCATAACAACAAATACAAAAAATTAGAAAAAGTGAGAAATTAAGGGAGGTTCTATAATAAACGTGTTTTTTTAAACATGAAGAAACTAGCGCCATCTAGTATGATGGTACGCAACCCTTTCTGTGCGGTACTGACTTGCACTTGGCCGGTATTTTTAAACATGAAGATAAGCCACGCTAAAAAGTATTATTGAGGTAGGTAGATTACCTAAATAAAATAAAACTGCCCTAAACTAACAGAAGTCCTACTATTATCTACCCTAAACTAGTTTCTAACGTGGCACACTGATGAGGTTTCTAACTTGGTACGTGCTCAATAACCCTGCAACTCCTCCATACCTTAAATCGAATTTTGAACTGAGGGATAGTGTTCATGATGGCCGCCATCGTCAACCGCGTCCGTGTAAAGAACTCCTGTTGTCCTTTCCTACTTTTCGAACTGATTTCTACAGTAAATCCTTTATAGTTTACTAGCTGTTTCCCGCGGTTTCACCCGCGTGGACAACGTTTCTATGACTTTTCGAGGGTGCGCAGTGCGCGAGCCGCAAGCGGCTCGCGAGCGTGGTAAAAAGTAGCCTATGTCTGAATCCAGGTCCTAATCTGTCTACCTACCAAATTTCAGCCAAATCCGTTCAGTAGTTTTTGCGGGAAAGCGTAACAGACAGACAGAGTTACTTTCGCATTTATAATATTAGTAGGGATTAGTAGGGATTGTGCAATCTGTTAGGCTGTGGAATTCACTGCCTACAGACATCAGCAGGCTGGCTAAATCCCTAAGCATCTTAAAAACAGACTTCGTGATCATTATTTGAAAATCTGCAATTATTCCTGACTTTTCCTATAATATTTTAGTGTATCTTGTGTTCCTCCTAGTGTATCCTTATGCATACTTTGTGTGTATTTATTGATATATATTGTTATAGTAAATAATATGTATGTTACGGCTACAGGTGGGTGTGAACATAAAGTTAAGATTAGCCGGCTAAACTTAAGGGGGGGGGGGGAGCATCGCGAAGTATTTGACTGTAATTCAGTCAAATCTGTTGCGTAGACCTAGTTGTGTACGGTTAAACGCCGAATACCAACTAATAATCGGACTACCCAAACAACTTTAGCCGGCTAATCTTAAGTTTATATTCACACCCAACTTTAGCCGTGACATATAATATGAAAAATTAATACTTAATAAAAAAACAAAGATAATATGCTGCTTGTATATATTTATTTAAGTATTTGTAATTTACCTTTATTATTAAGTATTTTGTGCGTCGGTGGCGTAATGGCAAGGGCCGCTACCTCCTGTCCGGGAAGTCGTGGTTCGATCCAGCCAATCGAATATCGATTTCATTTTTTTTTTTTTTTTTATTAAAAATTTGAGTGCGTTTGACTTCAACTCACCTGATGGTAAGTGATGATGCAGTCGAGGATGGTACACGCAAACTCAAATATTTACGTTTATCCGACGCTCTTATACGGTGAAGGAAAACATAGTGAGGAAACCTGCGGCCTGCGAAGAAACTCGAAGGTTGTGTGTGAAGTCGGCCAACCCGCACTGGGCCCGCGTGTTCGACTAAGGCCCTATCGCCCTAATTCAGGGTAGGCTTGAGCCCCTTTGGTGGGGACGTATATGAGCCGCCGATGTGATGATTAAGTATTAATTATTCGTATGGTTTCTCTTTATTAGTTGCATGCACATGCACAATATGAAGAATAAAGCGATAAGTCTGCCTATCGTTGCAAGTACATATGTATTTTATTTCTGTGTATTTGGTGTGCAAAAAAGAATATTTATCTTATGAGGGACGAATCATATAGTATGTAGCATCTTTTTGGAACGAAGGCTTACGAAATCGGGACGGGTCAAGTGAATTGTATTGGTAGAAATCGACACGCGTCAGTGCGTCAGGAACAAAATGCGCTGCAGCGCTAAAACATTAGTTACGTCGTCTAATCAAACTACTAAAACAAGCAGCGCTGTATCGCCAAAAAAGTGCAGTACTAACGTCACCTGGTCAAAGAATATAATAATATACACTTGACCTGGTGCTAATTATTTTAAGTGATTTATAATTTTATTCTATGTAAGTAGAGTATTTTATGTTTTATAATTGTTTTTATGTATAATAAGGGTCTGTACGTTGTACTTTGTTACCTGATAAAAATAAATAAATAAATAAAGTATAGTTTTCTCGCGACCAAAAGGTGGTAAGCGCTAAGAATTTCATGACGTTTACGCGTTTTGTTCGACGTATAACTTGCAATATTATGAGATGCGCGACCCGATAATGCACGACTTGTAAATGTACAGCTTGATAACTCGTGTCATGGACTTGAACTGAAATAAAAGGTTGTTACTATAATTGAAAACACTCAACACGTTAAAGAAAATCGATTTCCATCGCAAAAATTTTTGCATTATTATTTTTGGTTTTTGTTAATTTTCTAATAATAGTAGATTGTTAATCAAGGGAAGAAAGTGACCCATTTCACTCGAGATATTTCTGGCGCTCGAACGAAGTGAGAGCGCCAATAGTTCGAGGGTGAAATGGGTCATTTCACCCGAGTTAAACACTCTACTTTTCATTTCGACTATGAGGAAATGTATTTATTGTAATTTAATTGTTTATATGATATAAAATAATAATTAGATATCAATAAATTAGTTTTACCTATATCCAACCTCCAACCTTTTCGCAATGGCCGCTTGCCACGGCCGTCTAGATTGAAACTAATCGAGTTGGTCACGACGTGCATCTAGGTGGCCATGCCGAAAATTGAAAAACAAGTGTCATGTTATCATGGCATTATGGCGCGCAGCAGAATAGAGGAATGATTTTAAATTTTAATCTTCTGTAATTGTGAAAAATATAGACCAACTATAAAATGATTTAATATCAATCTGTAGATCGTAATAAACCCGTCGTTTAATGTATAGCTGAGTTTAGATATATGAAAACCTCTTAGTTCGACTCCGTGGCTGGCAATAAAAAAAATTACTTTCCACCCTAGGGATGACAATACTTTCCACCCTAGGGATGGAAATACTTTCCACCCTAGGGATGGAAAAGCAATGTTCCACCCGGCTATCTACTCATGAAAATTAAACTTTCCGAACAGGAGAAATGAAAAGTAAATTTATATGGGACCACACTGGAAACACAAGATTTCAAATAAAAAAGAATCATAAAAATCGGTTCACCCAGTCAAAAGTTATGAGGTAACACACATAAGAAAAAAAACATACAGACGAATTGAGATCCTCCTCCTTTTGGGAGTCGCTTGAAAAAGAACTTCGTTCCTGACTGGAGTTCCCCGACCGCACCAGTTTTTTAAGCTTCATTTCTATACTAATGTTATTTTTTTTATTTATTTTTTATTCACAATTGGTAAACCCTTGACAATATCTCACCTGGTGGTAAGTGACGATGTTGCCGAAGATGGAAGCGGGCTTACCAAGATTCCCCAACGCAATGGGGAACTGGCTATCTTATCTTCATGCCGAAATACACCAATGATATCAACATTGATATTTGGCGGCAAGACTTAGGTAAGATGGTGGTAGCTAGCCAGGCGGGCTTAGAAAATGCCCTACCACCAACCAAACCGAGTCTTACAATTGACCCCGCCGGGAATCGAACCCGTGACCTCCTGTGTAAAGCCAGTGAACTCTGAAGAACGTTGAACTATAAAGAGGTAAAGTTTGTAAGTTTATTTGTTGGAAGTAATCTTTGGAAACACTAAACCGATTTTGAAAATTCTTTCACCAGTAGAAAGCTACATTATTCCGCACTACTCACCCTCAAAGACAGTCATAAAAACGATGCTCACTCGAGCAAAGACATGGACAAAAGCTAGTATTTTATATGACTTTGTTTTCAACCGACTTCCAAAAAGGAGGAGGTTCTCAATTCGATTGTATGTTTTTATTTTTTTATGTGTGTTAACCTCAGACCTTTTGACTGGGTGAACCGATTTTGATTCATCATTACAGCTCATATACGTCCCCACCGAGGGGCTTGAGCCTACCCTGAATCAGGGCGATTAGGCCTTAGTCGACCACGCGGGCCCAGTGCGGGCTGGTCGACTTCACACACAACCTTCGAGTTTCTTCGCAGGCGTGTGTCACGATGTTTTCCTTCACCGTTAAAGCAATCGGTAAGTATGTACGTAAGTTTTTGAAAAACTCATTGGTACATTGGCCTTCCAGATTTGAACCCGGTACCTCTGGTACGATGTTTTCCTTCACCGTTAAAGCAATCGGTAAGTATGTACGTAAGTTTTTGAAAAACTCATTGGTACATTGGCCGTCCAGATTTGAACCCGGTACCTCTGGTTAGATGGACCGAGTCGTTACCGGTTGAGCCACCGACGCTTTTTATTATTCTTTCTTTATTTGATAGCTAGTGCTTCCCGTGTGGTCCTATATAAATTTTATCAAAATCGGTGTAGTACTTTATTAGAAAATTAACAAAAACCAATATAATAATGCAAAAATGTACTAAGTTGTTGCAATGGAAGTCGGTTTTTAACGTGTTTAGCGTTTTTAAGTAGTAACATTCTTATCACGTCTCAAACTTTAATTTCGCCTGGTCCATAAAAAGCATTGCGAATGCAGAACACCGTCAGAGCTCAGTATCCCATTGCTAGGCGACATGGCCTATTTAGCGCATTATCACCGGTTGTATACTATTTCTGTTTGCAAGCGATGGCGTCAAGCGTGGCGCCTAGGCGTCGTTATGGGAGTTGACCTAGCTATTTGGCCCAAGTTATGAGCTTCTCGAGAATTTAATCGAAAAATAAAAACAATGAAATCCTACAATTAATAAAAATGTGAAAGTTTGTATGTATGGATGTTTGTTACTCTTTCACGCAAAAACTACTGAACGTATTTGGCTGAAATTTAGTAGGTCGACCTGGATTAATATATATACTACTTTTTTCCACGCTTGTAAGCCGCGGCTCGCGCACTGCGCACCCTCGCAAACAGTCATAGAAACTATGTTCACGCGATCGAAGCCGCTGGCAAAATCTAGTATATAATATATCGTCCAGTAAAACTATATATCTACGATACATAGGAAACATTAAAAGTTATTTAAAATCTACGCTAATTATTAGCTACCCGACTAAGAAAAAAGGAGGGTTATGTTTTTGATTTATTTTCATCGTTAATAATAAGAAAGGAAAAATAAACAGGTATACAGGTGTTGCTTTAGTCGACAACGCCCTTTTCAGTAGGGCTTCTACTCATAAAACTGAACAACTTTGGTTGGTTGCTGAAATTGCAAAAAAAGGACTTTCCATACAACTTTGTTGATTTATTCACGAAGTTACTGACTGCCAGCAGCCACTACGTATTGAATTAGGAAATTAGCATCTATTCAAATGCCACTTTGGTCCGTGGTTTGCAAATAAAACGTATGATAGGTAGACTAGACCTAGTGCAAAGTACAAAATTTAAACCAAATTCTACCCAAACCAGGCAACACTTTGTGTTCTGTAGTGTTAGTATTCTTTTTCTTATCAGTTAGTTGACCAATTTTGTATGGAGTGGCCAAACCTTTTTTTGAGAATTGACTATGTGTTCCTCAGGTAAAGTTGTTCAGTTTCATAAGAGGGAGCCCTCTTAAAAAGGGGGTTGTCGAACTAAGTAACACCCTGTATAATAGGTAATCCAGTGGCACAATGAACTTCATGAGTCCCGTAGCACGCTCAACTTAAATTGATACTATTTTCTACATTTATCTTTACTTTATACTTAGTAATTAGGGTCAAGTATTAAAATTTAGGAAACATTCGATGAAAAACCTTGTTTGTAAATTATAGAAAAAAAGTCATAGAAAAAACTTTTCTTTTTACCAAAAAACGAAATTGGAAATCAGAGTAGATAAGGTAAAACACATATTAAACAAAATCGCAGCTTTTGATAACGCACATCAAAGCCTTAATAAAACATTGCAACTCAAAATAAAAAATATACAAATCTTTTTAACATAGACCCACCAAACACTACAAATAAAATTGCTTTCAGAGTACCCATTGAACAACTTGTAACAATTAGTACCCGTTCAAGTTGAACAGTGCTTATGTAGTAAGCTTAGCGTAGTAACGTGAGAGCATGACTTCATGGCATCGTAATCTATTTGTATTATACTTTGTGCATAGCTTGAACACAGATCTCAACTTTTATTGTATGTGACTAGGATGGATTTTTTTTGTTCTTAGTAGGTATCGTGTTAATGGAAGTAATTTTCTTACCAATAAGTTACGTTACAAGCACGCAGTAATACATTTTATGCTCAGAGGTTACTTCACTTAACTATTAACTTATTAACCAAATATTTCTGAAAGACGGAAGTTAAATGGAGTGGAGTACAAGTACATTGATTGAAATTAGGTCGTTCCTATCGCGTGCATTGCTAAATAACAAAAGGAGCTGGTGGTAAAAATTTAGCTGAATTCTTTTAACAAACAATCATGATTATTATCCTTATCATCCTTCAGTCAGAAAAGTCAACTGTTAAATTAAGGGCCCATAGACTTTCACTCAGTATGATTTTGAGTCACACACATTCAGCAGCATCCTGCAAGCTTCACAAGAAATGCCTTTCAAAATTGCGTTTAACGACCAATAGGTTGAGATACCTTGAAATAATCTGTTCCAGGTCAAGCTTTCGTCGAGGCGAAAACTCAAAAGCTGTGTTAATATTATGTTTAAGCGTCTACATGAAGTCTAGTTTAATTCTTGTTTTTGGTGATTTAAGGCTTTTATTTTATTTTGAGTAAAATAAATAACAAAATAAAAACTGAACGATCCATTTTTAGGGTTCGTGCACCCAAAGAGTGACTGACCGGACTCTGTTCTAAGCCTCCACTGTCCGTTCGTCTGTCCGTCTGTCTGTCAGCGGGCTGTATTTCATGAACCGTAATAGGTAGACAGTTGAATTTTTTACAGAATATGTATTTCTGTTGCCGCTATAACAAAAAATTAAATTTTTATAAGTGAATAATTACTTAATTATTATTTATACAAAAAACGTGTTTTTATAGGTTTTAGAGGTATTTTTGATTCAGCTCTATCGTAAAAACGGTAATACATCCAAGATTGAAACTTGGTGTGATTATAGTAATAATCCTGTAGTTAAACAAAAAGTAATAAAAACCGGCCAAGTGCGAGTCGTACTCATGCTAAGGAGTCCGAATTGAATTAAAACAAAAGGACTATCGCTCACGTTGATGTCTTTTATTTGTAATGTGAATATGTATCATTGTCATAGTTGCGTGGAGAGATGTGGTGGTACAGAACCCTCGAAGCGCGAGTCCCACTCACACTTGGCCGGGTTTTTATTCATTTTCTTCCCGTCGACTGTATTTTTATTAGTTTTGTATTAATTCCGATACGTAAGAAAAAACTAATTTTTAGGGAGGATGCCGCCCTTAATTAAGATCCTAATAGGAAAATAAATTTCATGTAACTTAGAATAAATATAACGAGATCTACGATTACAATGTTGGACGTTGCGTCATCAAGAGATTTTTAGTTGACAGTGATGGTGTTAAAGATTGGATAAACACGTAGTAAGCGACGGTTTATGGTAAATCGTGTCGCACGCATTATTCAGAGATATTACAGTAGAGTAAGATACCTAAATATGGACTAGTCTTGCAATATGGACTCCCACCCTAACTCGGTAGGCGGTGCTGCTAGCGCAATGAAGTTAGCAACATTCAATGCCCGCGCCTCGGATCTTAGTGCTCCTCGAACACAGCGGCCATATTTTCACGTGTGCGTAAGTGGCAACAATTTCATCACTTTTCCTTCATTTGATGAAGTTTCTTGGTGAGTTTCTTAAGAATATTACTACCATATTGTTATTATTTCAGTTTTAGTAATATATATATAAGAAGCATAATTTTATCGAGAGATATTTGTGATATTGCATATAAACACACCTCCTTGCAATATTTTTTTACGCAATCATAACCTCAAAAAGTCACTGTTTTGAAATATGGACTACTAAGCAAGTACTAAATATGGACCAGGGGTCCATATTATGTGCACGTGGTCCATTTTATAGATTATTCTTTAATTTTTATATAGCTTTACTTGTCTCAATGTCATTCTGTGTGCTGAAATCAAATCTTTTAAGTTTTACTTTTTTCCGCTTTCCGATTGACTAAAATTTTGTACAGACGTGTAGATGTACGACAGTGAAATATAATGGACTTAAAAAAGTCATAAAGAGAAATATAAAATTTGTTTTTCTTTTTCTTTTTATTTATTTCATCTCATTTATTTATATCCTTAACAATAGTTAACTGTGTTCGAACAAGTAGTACAATTTACAATTTAAAATATACCTAAAATATAAAAAATATTTGTATATAAGATTCATTGAAAAAATAAATAAGTAAAATAAGTTATATAAAATTTAGGTGACATGAAGGGTAAAGAAAAGACAAAGAAAAAAAAACACCTGCTAGAGAAAGCGAGAAAACAATAAGAAACAAACAAAACAAATAGCTGAAAAAAAAGGAAAATAACAAAAAATGTTGTGATTCCGTCAAGTTCAGAAGACAGTGATTTTTCCGTCAATGATGAGACTGATGAAAGTCCAGATCGTAGTCAGAGCAACAATGCGTGAAACATCACAATGTTTTTATTGTGATGGTCTCTTTTCTGATGACACTTTTCTCAAAAATTTAATTAGTAAGTGTTATTGTAAAATGATGGTCCATATTATATACCCAGGTTCCATATTAAAAACCTGGTAGTCCATAAAAAGCGCCATTTTTGGAAGTGCCTTTTTTACCAACTTTTAAAAAACGAGTGATTTTGTTAATAAAATTGATCATTTTTCTATTTTTGATAAAAGATTGCTATGTTTAAATCTATTACCTTGGTACTAAGAATAAAAGACTTTAACAATCTGTTAAATGTTGAGTTTTATTTAACGATAACGATATGGGGGTCCATATTTAGGGAACTTACTCTACGACATGAAATTTGAGATTATAATCGCTAAAAACTGTGTAAAATAAAATTTACGTTAATAAATAACATACCCAAGCAGAGCCATAACTGCCACATTTGTCTACATATCAAATAATACAAAGAAAATAACTTCATGATAAGTCTTAGTATCACCAAAATTAAAAAAAATTTGTTAAAGATACATAAATTTACTCGTATAAAACTTGTCAGAATATGCAAGCATGAAAATTTGTTGATAGCCCGTCTCTTTAGCTGCCCTTTTAAAGACTGCCGTTCAAGAAACGACATTTCAAAAGAATAATCTCCAATCAACATAATATAGGTCAAAATCACTTGTCCAACTGACAATATGAATTTATTTTCAGATTCAAGATTCAAAATAGGTGCAAATTACACTCTTTCTGATAGTCATAAAATAGTAAAAAATTACATTATGTTATTTGTGAAATATCAAGAAATAAACAATCATTAGTAAATCAATCGCTGCCAGTATCTTCGGAACCTTGCCTAAAGGGACTCCTTTTAATAATATATTTTAGTTATTATATTATATTTTTAAGGTGTTTAGTTTTAGGTTCACTGTTATGTTTTTAATTTTATATTTATTAAAAACAGTAACCTATCATTCGTTAATAACGTCAAAATCCAATCGTTGATATCAAACCAATTATGTCATTAGAACATGAAAACAATATGACACGAGAAGTTATACATTAAAATCACTGAATGTCATTAATGCCTATGGCAAGAGTAAGGCCAGTTCACACGGACTACACCCGGTCACGAGAATAACGCGAGAGTCAGCCATGCTCCCATAAACTACTGCATGCAAGAACTACACGAGCTTATTCCCCAAGATCAATTTCACCATCGGTCAACGAGACCTAAGGAGAGTTTCGCGCTTGAGAGAGCGTCACGTTTTCCTAATTTATTATGTGGACATCGAAGGAGTGGAATTCCTTGTCTACTTACAATTGGGGGGCTTTCAAGGCGAGAGAGAACATAATATGGGCACATCCTGGACACTTCAAACAACGTACCAGAAATGACATTTCAAAAAAGGAATGACGGAACAAACAAAATGGCGGCGAAATCCTATACGTTCGACAACCAAACTGTAACCAATCTGTATCAATCTGGGTGACGAGGGGGTGAGGTCGCAATCTAGAGAGCAGCAGGGAGCGTCCATACTTTATGTTAGTACTAATATATATACTTTGATATGGGTTTGCGCGTAAGTGCATCGTCATTTTCCAACAGGTATTGAAATTTTTACAAATATCCGCCTGGTAGAAGCAATAAGTGTCATAGGTCATTAGTTATTGTAAATGTTAGTGGCCTAACTATGAAGAAAATAAAGTTCTTTTCGTTTATATTTGGAACTAAATATTAAGAAATTGTACAGCCATACTATGCATACTTTCTCGTGTAGTCTTCACCCTCTGGCATGTGTAAATCAGAACTTACCAAACGTACGTAGCAAAGAAAAGAGATGTATCAGCAAAAAAAATACAAACAATCTGGCTTTATATGGGAGGTACCTCGAAAATATTTTTTATGGAATAATGAACTACCCAGTGAAGTAGGCCTTATGATCAGAAAAACAACAAAGACAAAAAAAACAAAGCTATATGTAGCTCAAAAAAATAACAAAGACCCTGGATTTGTATAGGAAGGTAGGATTTTTCCTGGAAAAATGAAAACTACAGTATAGTATGTCATATAAAGGTGTAGTGACATACTAAGTTTCACTAAAATCGTTAGTCATTTTTAAGAAAAAATAATAAGTCATTTTTTACTGTCATGCAAAATAAAGATAGGAATAATTAAAAAAAAAACGACTGGAGATATAAAAATAATATTTCCCTAACCAAAATCCCAATCTGATCATTAGTTTGGGAGCTAGAGCAAACACATATTTATATATTTTTTAGACTCATTAAGTGTAAGACAAAAAAAAGGCCTCCCACGCGGTGGACCGATGACCTGGTGAAGGTCGCGGGAAGCCGATGGATGCGGGCAGCGCAGGACCGGTCGTCGTGGAAATCCTTGGGGGAGGCCTTTGTCCAGCAGTGGACGATTTGTGGCTGATATGATGATGATGATGATGAAGTGTAAGACAATCCTCATCAAAATATCAACTTCGATTTTCATTGCCATCACGATACCTTCTTTACTCCTTTGTCGCTCCAAAGTAAAAAAAGGGAGTTGTAGCTGATATAGCTCCCTATAAGGAACTACGATTTAGAATTATATAAGAACCAAAACTGGGGTGGGAAGAAAAAATGTGGCCAATTTTCAAACAAGAATTGAGAACTTTTATTATTGCATCACTGAATAACTAAAGAACTTTAGTTCTCCATTAAGTGGAAGTTAAATTGATACTGATTTGATTTATCATTGGTAATATAATAAGAACACGAAACAATAAAAAAACCTTCACTGTGCTGATGTATTGTGAGTTGTGACACTGATGGATTTGTGGTGTAAATACTTTTAATCTCTGATTACATCGACTTACAACAAAATAATGACGTATATTGTGATTATGTTTTAAAGTTTAAGGGCTCACCTTTAAACACTTTAACCGCCTCCGTAGCTCAGAGGCAAAGTTCACTGGCTTTACACAGGAGGTCGCGGGTTCGATTTCCGGCGGGGTCAATTGTAAGACTCGGTTTGGTTGGTGGTAGGGCATTTTCTAAGCCCGCCTGGCTAGCTACCACCATCTTATCTAAGTCTTGCCGCCAAATATCAATCAAATTGGTGTGTTCCGGCATGAAGATAAGATAGCCAGTTCCCCATTGCGTTGGGGAATCTTGGTAAGCCCGCTTCCATCTCCGGCAACATCGTCACTTACCACCAGGTGAGATGTTTGTCAAGGGTTTACCAATTGTGAATAAAAAAAAAAAGATTAATTTGTTAACTTGAATTGCCCTAATTTATTATGATAGTTACTTATAGTGAATGTTGTTTTAGGTAGGTTTAGTAAGTTCTCGAGTAGCGACCGTGTACCTGAAAACGTAGCAAAGGCAGGCCTCCCACTCGGTATACCGGTGTGGATGCGGGTAGCACAAGGCCGGTCGTTGTGGGAATCCAAGGGGGTGGGGGCATTGTCCAGCAGTGGACGTCTTTCGGCTGATACGATGAGGTTTAGAAAGTTGTTGGACAAAGTAGAGAAAACTAACAAGCCTACGTGTTTGATAGTGGACATTTTGGTTGAAAAGGGGAGCTTTTGGATTCAAGGAGCATCATCAATCAATCAATCAATCAATCATCATCATCATCATCATCATCATCATCATAATAATATCAGTCGAAAAACGTCCACTGCTGGACAAAGGCTTCCCCTAAGGATTTCCACGAGGACCGGTCCTGCGCTGCCCGCATCCATCGGCTTCCCGCGATCTTCATCACGTCGTCGATCCACCGCGTAGGAGGCCTTCCTACGATACGTTTTCCGGTGCGCGGTCGCTACTCGAGAACTTTACTGCACCAACGGCCATCTGTTCTAGGAGCTATGTGCCCTGCCCACTGTCACTTCAGTTAAGCGATTCTGTGAGCTATGTCGGTTACTTTGGTTCTCCTTCAGATCTCCTCGTTTCTGATTCAGGAGCCAAAAATCTACAATTCGCCCTGTGTGTTAAGGAAGCAAGCAATAAGGATATTGCAAAGGACACATAACATCAAAACCAGGTTGGCGTAACCGGTGGAATCGTAAAATGAATAACAACTACATTTTCTAGGAAAGTTATATGTATAGCAAATGATTATGTATCTTAAGTATGTTGGTTACTATTGATTTTACGAATTATTGTATATTTGACATCAAGATTGTGTTATAAAGTTAGTACGTAGTAGACAAAACAGAAAATAAGTTTAACAAGACTTTTAAGAAAATTTCCTCGACACTCGAACATCTCAATGTCATACTTGACAAGGACTCGGATGAACAAAATAGAAGACAAATAAGAATTAAGAGCAAGATCAAGGCCAAACTCAATGCGATTGCGTTACGTAATAACTACACTTGGAGCACAAGTCAGAGAAGTGAGCGGAAACAGTAAATATGGAGGTAATAAATGTCAGGTTTGTCATTATTTTAGCTTTTAGTCGTGTTTATGTATTTTTACGGTGGCACATCAATAACCATAACTTACATTTTACTATTACTGGCAAATACTGTCAATTAATATAGTAAAACAATATTTTGATATTATTTTTCAATGATTTTTTATGTGAACACTTTTATGGGCGCGTTGGACTATTTTTGAGATGGTAAAAAACCATTGAACCCCCCGACACTTCTACCGTTACCGTAATGACACCCAATTACCATTATTATACTTTGCTATTTACTGGTACCACGTATTTTTTTAAGAATATGTTAACGTCTCTGGGTACAAGCCCTTTAAGTTTTCACTTCTGTCGCCACTCACGGAATGTTAGGTTTCTTTTTGGCGTAGCTTATGCTAATTAATTAATTGATTGAAAACACTATAATACATAAAAAATATGAAGTTGCACATTCAGGCGGTCTTATTGCTAATTACAGTATGTACAAGCTTTTTTAATTTGTTCCTAGAACAATATCGCCTTTGTTTTAAAATATTATAACTTAGGCAAGCAAAATGTTTCCGCAGCCTATAGTTACTTTACAATTTTATAATGATAAACGTGAAATTATGGATGTTTGTTTGTTTGTTCCACTTTCACGCCGAAACCGTTAAGCAGATTTGGATGAAATTTGTTAGGTAGGATGAACACCTAGTCAAATTTTTCTTCCATACTCGCAGGCACCAGCATGCACCCTCGATTACAGTCATACAAACGATATGAATGTGGGTTTCGTCGCGGGCGAAAGCTAGTAGGAAATTATTTAATAATACACTCTGGAGTAATCTATACATATTATAATAAAAACTGTAACGGGGCCGTGTCTGTCTATTTTGATTGTGTTGAACACCAAACATTACTTATGAAATTAAAGCATTATGGTGTAGAGGAAGGGGCTCTCAGTCTTTTAAATTCGTATTTAGATAACAGAACACAAAAAGTACAAGTGAATGGCACGAACTCATCTGGATCTAAAGTGAAAATGGGTGTGCCCCAGGGTTCCATATTAGGGCCTTTTCTTTTCCTTGTTTACGTAAATGATTTGCCTTTTATGGTGCAACATCTGTCAAATATTGTGTTGTTTGCGGATGATACATCTCTTATTTTTAAAGTGAATAGGAAAGAAAACGAAATTGACGAAGTAAACAACACTCTTTCAAAGATACTGAACTGGTTCACTGTGAACAACTTATTATTAAATGCTAAGAAAACAAAATGTATAAAATTTTGTTTGCCAAATGTAAAAAAGGTCAATAATAGTGTAATATTAGACAGTAATAAATTAGAATTTGTAAATACCACGGTGTTCCTTGGTATAACTTTGGATGTTTCACTTCAATGGGGACCACACATTGAAACTTTAGCGGGAAGGCTTAGTTCAGCTGCTTATGCCGTTAAGAAAATAAGACAGTTAACGGATGTAGATACTGCGAGACTAGTGCATTTTAGTTACTTCCATAGTATAATGTCTTATGGCATATTACTGTGGGGGCATGCGGCTGATATAGAAACTATTTTCATCCTGCAGAAAAGAGCTATCCGCGCAATCTATCAGATGCGATCACGTGAGTCGTTACAGAATAAGTTTAAAGAAATCAATATTTTAACTGTTGCTAGTCAATTTATATATGAAAACATCATGTACGTTCGTAAGAATTTGCATTTATTTCCTAAAAACAGTGACAGGCATAATTTGAATTTAAGAAATGTAAATAAAATAGATATAGCCTTTTCGAGACTGAGTAAGGTTAAAAAGTCATTTGTGGGGCAGTGTATAAGATTCTACAATAAAATTCCAGAAAATGTAACTAGTTTGTCAGAGAATAAGTTCAAGACTCATGTCAAAAAAGTTTTGTGCTCTAGAGGATATTATAAAATAATAGATTATGTAAATGACAAAGATATATATGTTGATTCTATAGCAAATACCATTACCTGAGACTGTAATCTGAATCATGACATTATTTGTAATATATTGTAATTTTTTTTTTGTTTTGACTATTTAAAAGTGTGTGTAAACACCTATTTGAAATAAATTGTTTTTGATTTGATTTGATTTTGATCTGTACATGAAATATTTTTCGAAAATAGTAACTGTGGTGGACGTTACCAACGATATAGAGGCCAAAACAACAACTTTTGGTATTTTTGTCTGTCTATCTGTCGGTCTGTCTGTATGTTCGCGAATCACGCAAAAACTACCAGGCCGATTTTGATGAAATTTTGTATGGTGGTTCCTTATAGCCCGGGTTAACATATAGGACAATTTTTATCCTGGAAAATTCAACAGTTCCCGTGGGGAAATTCAAAACCTCCACGCGGAAGTAGTCGCGGGCACAGCTTGTAATAAATAAATAAAAACATTTGGACAACCAGCTCGAACTAATATGTATTATAGTATCTACCAAAATACCGTTACATTGTGAGGTGTCAAGCATACACAACTTTACTAGCATAGTATTGTCATTGTCACACACAGTGACACAGAGAACTATTCGTCAATCTTACTAGTATTGTTTATCTATTTTGATGAAACATTCGTTTGCTTTAAGCGGATTCCTATAATAATAATAGTCATTTTCCACTGACAAACCTAAGCTATGCGAAGCTAGATTTACAATGATTTTAAGGGTTCCGTACCCAAAGGGTAAAAATAGGACCCATTACTAAAACTTCACTGTTCGTCCGTCCGTCTGTCTGTCTGTCTGTCTTTCTGTCTGTCCGTCTGTCAATAGGCTGTATTTCATGAACCGTAATAGCTAGACAGTTGAAATTTTCACAGATGATGTATTTCTGTTGCCGCTATAACAAAAAATACTAAAAATTACAAAAATGTGAAAAAATAAAGGGGGTCTCCATACAAAAAACGTGTTTTTTTTAAACGTGAAGAAACAAGCGCCATCTGGTATGATGGTACGGAACCCCATGTTTGCGGTTCTGACTCGCACTTGGCCGGTTTTTTCCTTTTTGGCAACTGGTTGCGTAATTCAGTTGCCGTCTATGCGGTCGGAGAGTAATCTCTCATCATCAACTCCTATATGCATAGCCATGACTTTTTCACTTTGATTATCCCGTGGTGCTAATTCTCTGGGCTCCCCACCATTACCTATACGAGACTTTTTCTTTCAGTGTGAATAATCCCACTTAGATATCGCTAAGTTTTTGTGAACTGTCCCTGTTTTTTTTTTAATTTAGCGTCTATCCTCTGCACCAGTAATTCTTTCTTCTTTAAATCTTGCTTCGTCTATGCAATGCAAATTGGAAATATAATTTTATTGTATTATATATTATAGCTCGGTAGATGGTTACGCTAATAGCCTGGTAGCCCCCTATCACACCCTGGACACTTCATACAACGGGCCAGAAATGACATTTGAAAAAAGGAATGACGGAACAAACAAAATGGCGGCGAAGTCCTATACGTTACTATAGAGCGGCAGGGAGTGTCCATACTGTATGTTAGTACTAATATATATACTTTACCCCTACACTCCCATCAAAAGTCAGAACGGAATTGAAAATATTATGTTCTTCGTTTTTATGTCGAACTGATTTTACGAGCCATTTAAAAGCATAATGTTGTTTTTAATTCTATACTGCAGCTTTTAATTCGGTTTTATTGCTTGCGTTGAAATTTAATAACACAACAATTAGTTGTCGGAAAAAAAAAAAAACTTTATGGAATAACGTGTGAATTTCAATTGCAATACTTGAACCGTAGAGTGCAGATAAAATATCTACAATAAAGCGCTTTAAACATAAAGGCTCTAAATAAAAAAAAAGCTAGAATATAGCTAGATAAATATGGCTTCAAGCAAAAACGCTCAGTAAATCAAAGATCACTAAATAAAAATCACTAAGGTTTAAACTTTAAGCGTATTGCAGTTCATATAGAAATGTAAGTCTTCGCTATGTTATAACCAGGGTTGTCACTTGTCTAGAAACAGGGTACATAATATTATATATTGTTTGAAAGCTTTACTCTATCACATATAATAAATCTTAATATTTATTTATTTTAATAAAAGTTAGATTATAAATGACACCTTTCCATCAAATTAAAACTAGAACCTTGAAAACATACCTCACAATAAATATGTAAAGTTGTAAAGTGAGTAGGTACCTAGTGGCAACCCTGGTATAAACATAGTTGCTTTGGGTTTGTTAGGTGTTCTTAACTTAAAAATAATCATGTTGTGTGATGGTAAGTCCTCGGCAGCATCGGCACTTACCATCAGGTGAGGTGGAGCCAAACGTACTCAAAATTTAATTAAAAAAAATTATGATGGGCCGCTGCTGCTTAGTGTAGAAACGAAGGACTGAGCTAAATACGAGTAGTTTATGATCTTTTTTAAGTACAAATACTGACTAATATTATAAATGTCTAATATTATAAGCGTCGGTGGCTCAACCGGTAACGACTCGGTCCATCTAACCAGAGGTACCGGGTTCAAATCTGGACGGCCAATGTACCAATGAGTTTTTCAAAAACTTACGTACATACTTACCAATTGCTTTAACGGTGAAGGAAAACATCGTGAGGAAACCTGCACACGCCTGCGAAGAAACTCGAAGGTTGTGTGTGAAGTCGACCAACCCGCACTGGGCCCGCGTGGTCGACTAAGGCCTGATCGCCCTGATTCAGGGTAGGCTCGAGCCCCTCGGTGGGGACGTATATGAGCTGTAATGATGATTATAAATGTGAAAATCTGTTTTTTGTTACCTCTTCACGCTTCATAACCTCAACCAATCTTGACGAAATTTGGTACGCACGTAGCCTGTGTTATGAAGAAGGACATAGGATATTTTTGATGCCGTGAAAATAGCAGAGTCCGATATAGTTCTTTTTTAACTAACTAACTTTCTTGTTCGTCTTTCGGTCTGGTGTTCCGGTTGGAATCTTGCATCTCAAATTTGGAGCACTTTCCGATTAGCTATCCGCCTGGAACTTTCAGGGTAGCTTAATTGAACTAAGACTTGTAGGTATGGTTTGTAAGTATGATAAGGGCGTGGGTTAAAGATGCGTGCTCACATAAAGTATTTAATGGTAAAATAAAGACCCCAAAAAGGGTCTTAATAAGAAAGCAGCAAGAAATAATTATTTTATAATGAATGTTTAGAATGATAGATTAGAACTGTTGGATGGTAGAATTTATAATTTTTAGAAGATATTGTCAGATAGATGACAGCGCATGCGTGAAAAAGAAATAGATGAAATGAAAAGAAGGTCTGATGAAAGAAAAACGCATAACAGCGTGCCGCGCGCGTCACAGACTGATAGCTTTAACGAAGCACAAGGTAGTCTTAATGAAAGCCGCTAACAGAGAGCAAGATATCATTAAATCTTAATTTATTAAACATGATATAGATCTGTCGTGAGTTCCGTATGTGTTAATTAAAATTAATTCATCACAACCACATTAATGTGTTAACAAGTTTGACTGCCATTGAGATTGATGATGATAAGTAAAATTTTAAACCAATCCTTACTTTAATATTATAAATGTGAAAATGTGTTTATTTGTTACCTTTTCACGCTTTAACGCCTTGACCAATCTTAATGAAATTTGACATGCAGGTAGCCTGTGTCACGAGGAAGGAAATAGACTACTTTTTATCGTGTAAAAATAGCATAGCCCGATGCAGTTCCAGAGGGAACTGAAAATATACTCTTTTTTGGTAAATTTCTTTAATATCGCAACGGAACAATGGATTGTGTGATTTTTTGCACAGAGACGGTTGAGGGGGTGGGAAATGACATGATTTACTAAAAACCATATCCTGACTAGTTCCCGAGGGATCTGAAGAAAATTCATGTCCACGATCGCGAGCCGCTCGCGGCTCGCGCACCACGCACCCTCTAAGACAGTTATACAAACAATTTCCACGCGGGCGAAGCCGCGGGAAAAAGCTAGTGTTTACAATAAATGAGTCGTACAGGTTGGTACAGATGTGATACAGATTGCACTAGATCTGCCTGAACAAAAAAAAGGTAGAGGCCTGGTCTAAAATACAAAGAGACCTCAAGGAAGCCCATTTGCCTGGAAACACAATCCAGGATAGAGTATCCTCGCGCAGAAGACTGGGGAGACCCGACCCCAAATAATGGGAAAAGGGTAGGACAAATGAAGAGGAAGAAATTTACTATAAATGAGTTGTTTAACTATTGAGTGTACGGAACTAGTACGGAAGTGCACAGGCCAAATTTTTACAAGACTAACTGCACGTTTACTGTGAGTAATGCGTGAATGATTAATTAATTAATTTATATTTTATACTAATATATTAATTTGTAACTTTAGTACAACGTTGTCAGTTATTTATTACAACACTAAAACGCTTTAACCGCCTCCGTGGCGTAATGATTAGTCCATTCGCTTTACACCAGGAGGTTGCGGGTTCGATTCGCGGCGGAATCTAATTTTATATGACTCGGTTTGGTTGGTGGAAGGGCATTTTCTAAGCCCGTCTGGCTAGCTACCACCATCTTACCTAAGTCTTGCCGCCAAGCATCAATGTAAACAGCATTGATGTGCTCCGGCTTAAAAATAAGATAGCCGATTCCCCATTGCGTTGGGGAATCTTGGTGAGCTCGCTTCTATCTTACTCACTTACAATCAGGTGAGATGATGGCAAGGGATTACCTATTGTGGATTTAAAAAAACACGTGAAAAACCGACTTCAATCGCAACAACTTAGTAAAACTTTGGTATTTTTAATTGTTTTTGTTAACTATGAACCAACATTTAAGCTTAATTTATAAGGGTTCAAGGTTCAACCTTGAAGCACAAAAATAATCATGAATTAGCGAAGATATTGCGTACCGTACACAAAAAAATACTACAGATGAATTAAAAACCTCCTTTATTTTGGAAATCGCCTAAAATGTGTTTCAACTAATTATTTTAGTGTGTGTGTGTTGTGCAGGCCCGGACTGGGACCCGAAACCGGCCCGGGCATTTTAAAGACGGTCGGCCCTTTAGCCTCAAGAGAAAGGAAAATTACCTTCTAATGAAAATTTCCAATCATATATTTTCAATTTTAACAATTAAAGACTTCCGAAGAAGCTCACTACTCTCGGCTACTTTATCAATAATGTCGTCGCAATCCAAGTTGATGAATCTTTTTATACCGTCATTAACATAAATTAAACTATTCATGCGATTTTTGTTAATTTTTAGGGTAGAAAAGGATCTTTCACGTACGTGTAGGCGTTGGTCAACAGATTGTAACTATGCAAAATTTTAAAGCAGCAATTGGCGCAATTTTTACATGTAGGTACGGCGTGTCATACATGGTACAAATCTTTCTTCATCATGGTTTTCTATTTGTAAAGGCATTTCACCGTTGACTTCTTGACCTTCTTCACTTTTATTCTCTTCCATGAATATTTTATAATCTTTTTATTCAGTGGTTTTAAGTTTGCAATGCCAAATTTTTCAATTAAATCCGAAAACTTCCACCTGTAGCTGTCTTATCAAATTTCAATAAATTACTACTTAACTCATCTAGTTCACCGGATTAAAGTTTATTATTACGTATTTCGGCGAAACGTTTTAGATCTAGACACGAGAAATCAGCGTACAGTTTTCCATTTGTAAGAAAACGGCAACCCATGCTTTGCGTAACTGTGTCAAAAATAATGTTATGAACATTGACCTTGTATACTTGGATTATCCCTAGAACACAGCCTCCTGATTCCCTTAATATAACAGCTCACTGCTCTATCTGTTGTAATGTCTATTCATGTAGCTGCCCTAAACTAAAAACGGTCTATTATATAAAATATCTGGGTGTTATTCTCAATAATTATATCACTTTCAAACCACATATTAACAAACATACGCAAAGAGTTAGAACTCACGCCTCTATTCAGAAATATTCGATCGGTAGCTGATAGTAAAATAGTTAAAATGTTGTACAACGCTCTCTGCAGATCAATCTTGAGCTATTGTATCTCTTCATGGGGAGGTGTTCAGAAAGCCAATCTATTATAGATTAAAAGAGCCCAAAGATTGATCCTTAAAGTTGCTACATTTAAAAACCATTATTATCCCACTGACATCCAGTGCCAAGTACTCACGGTTAGACAATTGTTCATCTATGAAGTAATCTTATCTAGACATAAGTCTCATCATCATCATATCAGCCACAAGTCGTCCACTGCTGGACAAAGGCCTCCCCCAAGGATTTCCACGACGACCGGTCCTGCGCTGCCCGCATCCATCGGCTTCCCGCGATCTTCACCAGGTCATCGGTCCACCGCGTGGGAGGCCTGCCTACGCTACGTTTTCCGGTGCGCAGTCGCTGCCCCATCGGCCATCTGTTCTACGAGCTATGTATCCTGCCCACTGCTACTTCAGTTTAGCGATTCTGTGAGCTATGTCGGTTACTTTAGTTCTCCTATGGATCTCCTCATTTCTGATTCGATCACGCAGAGAAACTCCGAGCATAGCACGCTCCATTGCCCTTTGGGTGACATTGAGCCTCCTTATGAGGCCCATAGTAAGCGACCATGTCTCAGTTCCGTAAGTCATCACTGGCAACAAACACTGGTCAAAGACCTTAGTCTTGAGACACTGTGGTATTTGGGACGTGAAGATATTGCGAAGCTTCCCGAACGCTGCCTAGCCGAGTTGGATTCGTCAATTGATCTCTTTCTTGAAGTTGGAACTACCTAGCTGGACTGTTCGTCCCAGGTATACATATTCGTCAACAACTTCCAGTGTAGAGTCTCCAACCTTTAGAGGAGTGGGTGCGACACGGACATTTAACATTATTTTCGTCTTGTCCATGTTCATTTTAAGACCCACTTGTTGAGACACTTTACTGAGGCCATCGAGCATTGTGCTTAGGTCTTCCATAGTCTCAGCCATGACCACGATATCGTCAGCGAATCGGAGGTGGGATATGTACTCGCCGTTGATATTGATGCCGAGTCCACCCCAGTCCAGAAGCTTAAAAACATCTACCAGGGCGGCGGTGAACAGTTTCGGAGATATAACGTCTCCCTGTCTCACCCCTCGCTGCAACTGGATAGGTTTCGAGTTCTGGTCCTGGAGGGGAACCGACATGGTGGCGTTTTCATACAGACACTTCAACACCTCGATGTATCGATGGTCAATTTGGCACCGCTGGAGAGACTGTAGCACAGCCCAGGTTTCGACTGAATCAAAGGCCTTCTCATAGTCCACAAACGCCAAGCATAGTGGCTGATTGTACTCTTCGGTCTTCTGTATAATCTGCCGCAGCGTATATATGTGGTCTATGGTACTAAAGCCTTTTCGGAAACCGGCATGTTCGGGAGGCTGGAAGTCGTCAAACCTGCGTGCGAAACGATTCGTAATGACTCTCGAAAACAGCTTGTAGACATGGCTCAGAAGTGAGATGGGTCTGTAGTTCTTCAGCAGGGTGTTGTCACCCTTTTTGAAGAAAAGCACGACCACACTTCTGTGGCATGCCTTAGGCGTTTGTCCTTCGACTATAATGAAATTAAATAACTTCTGAAGAGCTTTTAGTACCGGTGATCCACCTGCTTTCAGAAGTTTAGCCGTAATTTCATCATCACCCGGTGCCTTGTTGTTCTTGAGCTGTTTGAGAGCCATTCTAATCTCGTACAGGCCGATGTCCGGGATATCTTCGGTATAGTGTCGGGTTAGTCTGGCTCTTGGGTCTTCAGCCATATCGTTGACAGGCAAACGAGTGGTCTTGTACAATTGTCCATAGAACTTCTCAACTTCTTCCAGCAACTCAGTCATAGACGATATGGTCCTGCCATCCTCAGTCTTCAGCTTGGTCAGTTGGCTTTGTCCAACAGACAGATCTCTCGCGAACACTTTTGAGCCTTTGTTGTGCTCGATCGCCTCTTTAATACAATTTGTATTATATTGGCGTAAATCGCGAGTCATAGGGACTTAGAGATCTGCCTGTTTAGTTACCGATACTGATTAGCGTCTTCAGAGGACTCAATACCAATCTACCAAGTTTCTTCCATGAGGTTGCTGGTGAAGTCCGAGATTTTTTTGGTTCTGTTTGAACGGCGCGTTTTAAGAATCTTAGACCCGACCGTTTGAACAATTTCCACGAACCTGTCATTATAATCGTCCACATTCTCGCAGTCTCCTAGGCATTCGAAACGATTGTGCAACTCAAGCTGAAAGCTCTCGGGGTTTTGGAGCTGGATGGGCGCCGGTCGGAGCATAGACTTCATCAGTCGACATCTTTCTAGCTTGAATTTAAATTTGAATCTAAATTCAATGTGCCTCTTTCCATCCGGTGATTGCTTCCTGGTTTGACTGAATTGATCACGGAGACATCATTGAATATTTGCCTCCTTGTCGACAAGATGAAGTCTATCTCGTTTTTTGTTACGCCATTGGGATGCAACCATGTCCACTTCCGCTGTTTTGACTTTTTGAAGAAGAAGTTCATCATAAAGAGGCTCTCCCTCTCCATAAAGTCGGCCAGCATCTGGCCACGTGCATTTCTTACTCCATATCCAAATTGCCCCAGTCTCAGCTCACCATCGCTTCGTTTGCCCAGTTTCGCGTTAAAGTCCCCCATAACAACGGTATAATGGGTCCTGGTGCTATGTAAGACTGTAGAGATGTCCTCATACATAGTCTCTACCTCGTCGTCGGAGTGTTACGTAGTCGGCGCGTATACCTGTATGACCTTCATCGAATACCGTTTAGTGATTCTGAGTATAAGGTATGCTACCCTTGTCGAAACGCTCACGATTTGGACCACATTGTTAATCAGGGACTTGTGGACGAGAAACCCGACACCACCCTGGGACTGTTGGTCGCCCTCCCGGAAATAGAGCAGGTTTCCGGATTTAAGGATCATAGTGTCCTCTCCCTTTTTTCGGACTTCACATAAGCCTACGATATCCCACCGTAACCTGCTCAATACTTTTTCGAGTTCTGTAAGTTTCTCGTCAGTCCGCAGTGTACGCGTGTTGTAAGTTGCCAGGGCCAAAGGTCGTTGGGTTTGGTAGCCTGGCATCTGCCGGGGATTATTCGCACCCCCCACCCCGCCGTTACCATGACTGCTACCGGAGCCAGGAATAACGGGGCCGCCGGGGACTAGGGGCCGTTTTCTGGGTATGTATTTCATAGGGGGGTTTTGCCGTAATCGCCACGTTTGCCAGGCGGGTTGGCGATCGCAGTTTGATTGCAGGTGTGTTGCAATGCACGGAAAGACGCTGCTGCCCATCCTCCGGTTTTAAGTCCCTTAGTCGCCTCTTACGACACCCATTGGAAGAGATGGGATGGTCCTTTTCTTAGCCGGGAACCATACGGACATAAGTCTATTGCATTTAATCTTCACCAACTTGAAACTAGAGGAGTAGACATGATCTTTAGACTGTAATACTTTAGGACCACCGTAGTTCAACAACATTTGTGTTTTCTAGAAAACTATTTGTCTATCATAATATCTAAAATCATGAAAATTAGTGACCTAAATTCTTACAGATGTAAAACTACTATCACTGCTTGGTTGCTGACTCTTGACTACTCTGAAATGGAAAAATTTATCCAAATACACACACACACACGCACACATACTCACGCAAGCGCAGCTTAACCTTCTAATATCTTTTTTTTTTATTCTGTTTATTTTTTTACTCCCATTTCACTTTTCATGTTTTGTTCTTGTATACCGAGGGGGGGCCAGGTGACCATACTAAAAGATTTACATCTTACTTTAGGCGCCAGTCTCACCAACATATCTTTGTATTTAATTTTTTTTTCTTTTCATTCATATCAGCTCATAAATGTCCCCACCGAGGGGCTCGAGCCTACCCTGAATTAGGGCGATCGGGCCTTAGTAGACCACGCGGGCCCAGTGCGGGTTGGTCGACTTCACACACAACCTGCGAGTTTCTTCGCAAGCGTGTGTGTAAAAATATCGTGTCCTCACAATGTTTTCCTACACCGTAAGAGCGTCGGATAAGCGTACATATGAAATCTAAATTCGAAATCACATTGGTACGTGGCAGGTTCGAACTACGACCTCCCGGACAGAAGGCGGCAGCCCTAGCCATTACGCCACCGACGCTTTTTTTTTACCATAGTTTGTAAATATGTTTGTGGGAAGAAAATCAAAATAAATAAATAATTACTAGAGATAGAGCCCAACGAGATAACGTAAATTGAATTAGGTCCTCGACTTGACGATAGAGGACGTTATTCTCATCGATGATTTTTTTTTATATAGCAAAATAAAGTCGACCGCCAATTGACCACACCGGCCCATTGGGCATCCGGCCCATCGGGCATTTGCCCGATTTGCCCATATGGCCAATCCGGGCCTGGTGTTGTGTGATTAACTAGACGTGGTTCAAGTTTGTATTTGTTTGATAATATTATGTTTGTTATTAGTAAAGCGGGGTGAACGATCTTAGATCTTAGAGTTTGAAATGAAGAGATCATTAAACTATATTTAGATGTAATTAACTCCAGCAATAACGAGCTCTAAGCAGTGCTTCCGTACCGGTATTCGGAAATCATAATAATTGTTTCACGGCTATTAGTTTAAATCATATTGAAGCCTAATATGCATTATGCAGGCCATTCCGATGATCGATAATACCTATAATATTGAACATAAGAGCCTAGTACAAGTGATAATAATTGACAACGCCAACAACGTAAAGAATAACCGACTTCAATCACGACCTGTTTTAACTTAAAGAATAACCGACTTCAATCACAACCTATTTTAACGTAAAAAATAACCGATTTCAATCACGACATGTTTTAACGTAAAGAATAACCGACTTAAATCACAACCTATTTTAACGTAAAGAATAACCGATTTTAATCACGACCTATTTTAACTTAAAGAATACCCACTTTAATCACGACCTGTTTTAACGTAAAGAATAACCGACTTCAATCACGACTTGTTTTAACGTAAAGAATAACCGACTTTAATCACGACCTGTTTTAACGTAAAGAATAACCGACTTCAACCACGACCTGTTTTTCTTCAGTAAATGACACACAAAAAAGTTCATATCTTCAAAACTACTGAACCGATTTAAATGAAACTTGCAGTATTACATATTACATAAGTTGAAAAATACTTAATTAAATGAAAAAATAAACTACTGCATTTCGAATTCTAGTTTCTGAGAAATATGTTGACAAACTTACGTACACTTTTGAAATTTGGCACACCTGTTGAGAAGCCCACATGGACATTTTTAAATATTACATATTTACGGGTCGAATTTATACCGCCTTTTTTTAAGGTTGTTCAAAAAAAGTACTTAAGTACTTAGTAAGTTTTCATACGTATATTTTTTAATATGGGTTTGACACCGCTAAACACGTTAAAAAAACCGACTACAATCGCAACACCTACATGATTCATGTTTTGGTTTTTGTGAATTTGCTAAAAAGTACTAAACCGCATTTTGATACCTACAGTTTATATGGGACACCCTGAAGGCATAATCTACAAAATAAAAAAAGACGTGTGGCACTCGGGGACTGCCGCGGTAAAGCTATTGCATAGCAATTTTTATCAACTTATGCAATTATAATTATTTATTTATTTTTTATTTATGTAGTATTTACCAGTACCATATAGTCCTTGGGGGGCGGGATGTAATAAATTAACAGTAAGAAAGTTAAATCATCATCGTCATCGTCATCGACCACCATCGCGACCACAATCAGGACCACCATCACGACCACCATCGCGACCGCCATCGCGACCGCCATCGCGACCGCCATCGCGACCGCCATCGCGACCGCCATCACGACCGCCATCGCGACCGCCATCGCGCCCACCATCGCGACCACCATCGCGACCACCGACCACCATCGCGACCACTATCGCGAACACCATCGCGACCACCAACGCGACCACCATAGCGACCACCATCGCGAGCAGCATCGCGACCACCATCGCGACCACCATCTCGAACACCATCACGACCACCATCACGACCACCATCACCACCACCATCACCACTACCATCAGCATGTTGGATAGATAGATGGCACTGTAAGTTGATTCGGTCCCCTAAAAGCTCGCGATAAAAGCTATACAATAGCTTAAAAATTAAAATATCATAGCCGGTTCAAAATCAACGAAGAAATTGCGTAACGTAAATGAAAAAAACCTGGCCAAGTGCGAGTTGGACTCGCACAGTGAGGGTTCTGTACCAAACATCTTTAAAATCAACTATACAGGGTGTAACCTAATTGATGTAGGACCCGTTAACTGGGGGTTCTACTCATCGCACTGAACAGCTTTCCCAAGGAACCCATAGTAAATTCTCAAAAAAAAATGTGTACCCTCCATACTAAAATGCAAAGAATTGGCCGATCAGCTGATGGATTTCTATGAACAGTAAATTTTTTTTCCGATTTCAGCAAACTCATAGAACAAAAGTTGTTCAGTATGATGAGTAGAAGCCCCAGTTAACGGGACCTACACCAATTTTTTTACACCCTGTATAGAATTAAGATACTGTTACTAGTTTCTTCACGTTTAAAAAAAATCACATTTTACTTTCACTCTTTCATCTATACATACATAATAAAACTATAACGTGGCAGTGTCTGTAATTTGTATGGTGGTTCCTTATAGGTGGTCCCGTTTGTCACCCTTTGGGTGTACGAATATTGAGTTGAAAACCTTCTTATTTCTTGAAGTCGGTTAAAAATGCTTAACATAACACGGTGCATAACAAATTAAAGGGCAAGTTTAGCACAAATTAAGTAAATACTTCTAGACTCATTCAACCAGAGTTTGTTTAAAAACAGGTGGCATTGCTTCCAAATGTTAATTAATTCGCGAACATCTCTCGATGTTGTCACTTCACCCCCAAAATAGGTTGTGTGTGATTCTTGTTATTCGAGCGACGATCGTAAAGTGATTAGGAATAGCATTTGATGGAAGACTTGGGAGTCGCCTAGGCGTGCCAGAGACATTGCTCAGCCAGTGTTTCTGGCACCAAGCGGGGTTCTTCTGAGAAAGCTCTGTGGTCTAAGTGAAAAGCAAATGTATGTAGATGAAGACATTATTTCGTTTCCATCATGCTAAAATAATACCACAGATTACTAAATAGTTATGATAATACCGTGTTTTTTTAAAATCCACAATTCGTAAGCCCTTAGCCTCATCCCACCTGATCGTAAGTGACGATGACGCCGAAGATGGAAGCGGTTTACCAAGATTTCACAACCCAATGGGGGGGAGGGAGACTGGCTATCTTATCTTCATGCCAAAACCACAGTATATATAAACTCTTTTTTTCCTTACTTGTCTTATCTCGTAAACATATATGGCGTCCCTATGTCAATGTCACTGGAAATAGCTTTTCATAGGGTGGGAAACAATTGAATTAACTGAATGGAAACCATTGAATGAAATGAATGTTAGTCGTGGTTGATTCAATAATGTTAAAGTTTTTTTCTTACTTGTCTTATCACATCAACAAAATTTGTACTTCATTTAATCATTGAATCAACCAAGAATAAGAGTTAGTTCATCCAATGGTTCCCAACCCTACGCCACATTTAATGTGGCGTAGGGTTGGGAACCATTGGACACATTTCACAGTTCATGAATCACAGCCTGGTGACAGACGGACGGACGGACAGCGAAGTCTCAGTAATAGGGTCTTAGGAATATTCTGAGACAGTACGACATTATTTAGGAAACAACTTCTGTTTTTTAGAATTTGGAACATAATCTCGTTATCCGACGAGAAACTCGCCTAAGCCTAAACTAAATAAATAACTTATAAAATACATGTGAATATAAGTACCATAAAATAATTAAAACATAATTATATTTACTGTTTGGAAAATAGTTTGAAGCTTGAAAAAAGATGATAAGAAACTCTCATTGCTGGTGAAATTGCTTTGCAGTCTACCATTTTTTCCTGATAATTTTGTATTTTGGAAACAAATGAAAACTTATTCCCGAATCTCCGTAAGTACTAAATTCAGGAACGCAACAATATTTCGTTTTTCTGTTTTTATTATTAACAGGTTTCTTAATGTAATCGTGAGCCATCTGATTATATCTAAAATTAACCTCACCTTATCCTCAACTTAAAGCAAAGTGTCGTTCTTAGAAACTTCTTCATTTCGCCGCTAGAGGCGCGCGGAAAATCTTTGCATCGCCAATAATGCTTGCCATCACTTTCTGTTTGAGTACATAGGCTGTATATCAGCCGTAAGACGTCTACTGCTAGATAATTACACTCCCGCGGATGGCAGACTTTTGCCAATTTTATAGACTATAAATAAATAGTGTTTCTGTGATTTTTATTTCTCTGGCTGATGCGAGTAATTAAATTTGCTAAACTTTGAATAAAAACTATCAAAGATGACCTAATTTAATAAAAGATATATAGTCAAGAGTTTAAAAAGCTTCTATTTCCGTCATTTTTCTATTTCCCTAGCTGTCTAGAGTAATAAAATAAAAATTACTAAACTTAATGTAATAAAATGTTTAAAAACTATCAAAGATGACCTAATTTTTAGCTCGCAACAACAGTTCAAAATCATTCATTCAGTCATTCACTTCATCCCTTCTCTACACCAAAGCAACAAAACAATCATGTCGATTTTTAATCTGTGACAAAATCCTTTATCAATTACGCAATTTTATGGAAAAAGTGTTAAAAAATGTATAAAATAATAGCAGTTTTCAGTGTTAATTCATACGTCCACGTCGTACTTACCATTTACAATGTTTCTTAATCTCAAAACTATCAAAGATGACCTAATTTTTAGCTCGCAACAACAGTTCAAAATCATTCATTCAGTCATTCACTTCATCCCATCTCTACACCAAAGTAACAAAACAACCATGTCGATTTTTAATCTGTGACAAAATCTTTTATCAATTACGCAATTTTATGGAAAAAGTGTTAAAAAATATATAAAATAATAGCAGATTTCAGTGTTAATTTATACTTCCACGTCGTAGTTACCATTTACAATGTTTTTTAGTCTCATAATGTGTATGGTGTATTCGGAAAGTGGTGTTTTTTGTTCAAGCGGTGTTTGTTGACAACATAAGACAAGTAAGGAAAAAAAGAGTTTATATAAGTACATAAAATATTAATGCTGTTAACATTGATTTTTGGCGGCAAGATATAGACAAGATATTAGTAGCTAGCCAAGCGTGTATCAGAACTGCCCTAACACCACAGACTATATCGCGTGGCCACTACAATGCCTCTTGCTTTAACCGTTTTAAGCATTTGTGTTGCCACCTTAATATTATTTCCATTAAGTCAGGGTAAATTTCAATGTTATCGACCTAGCGCCTTTGTAGTAGATTTGATGAAATTTAGGGAATGCTATCGAAAAGCATTTGTATAGCTTTATTTTTCAATATACCTCTGCAAAATCAGGGGTCACATAGAAACTTACAAACAGATATTTTTATTAGGTAAAATTTAAATTTATTTGGTAACATTGAAAGAAACATTGTTTGGCTAAGAAACTGTCAGTATCTTTTTCGCACTCGTGCCATATCGTAACTATCCTTCTTTTTCTAACAATTTCTTTACTAATCTATTTGTAGTACCTAGATCTGTGCCTACCACCAACCAAACCGAGTCTTACAAAGTTAGACCCCGTCGAAACCCGCAACTACATTTTCGAAATACTTTATTTAATAAAAGATTAGCGAAATTTAAGACTATTATGAAAAATTTAAATCACTATAATTTAGTGACAACACTATTTTGCGAAACTGTAATCTATCCACAAACTAGATTTTCGTGACTTGCTTCTTGTGTATATATAGTTTCATTAGAATCGGCCGTTGGTGGTAGGGCATTTCCCAAGCCCGCCTGGGTAGCGTCCAACATTTTATGTACCTAAGTCTTGCCGCCAAACATCAATGTTAACAGCATTGAATTATTCCGGCTTAAGATAGCCAATTCCCCATTGCGTTGGGGAATCTTGGTAAACCCGCATCCATATTCAGCATCATCGCCAAACCACGGATTTGTTACCATAGAAACAAACAACATGTGAAAATCGACCTCATTTACACACACAGTATTATAGGTAGTCCGGTTCCATTGCACCGAATGCTACTAAGAAAAGAGATGCCATTTGGCATCTTTTTATTTGCTTCACTTTTTGGACGCATGTAACCTATATTTACCTCCGTTGAAATAGTATATCTCTGCAAAAAAACTGTAATGAGCGAGCGAAGCAAGCGATATTAGGTTCAGTGAGGTTAAACAAAAACGGTCACGAAGAAACGCTACACGCTACGCGCTACAAATTAAAATGTGGTTAAAATTTTGGTAGTCATTAACTATTTGGAGTCATTTGCTTTAATAGGATATATAGTAAGATGTAAATTTTTTTGTTATAAGTTCACAATAAAATGGAGTTCTAATTTTGGTGCTCATTTACTATTTTTGGCAGTAAAAAGTGTTTTTTTTTATGTTTTTTACTATAACTGGAGTTAAGTTAAACATAAGCCTTAATTGAGGTACCTCAGATAACTCACTGAATATACGATAAACAAGTTTACGATTGCAAGTTTACGAGACTGCGAGAATTGGCAATTTTCTATAATTTTATGATAACTGCGCGTTTTCTTTTGCATTCAGATGAGGAGTCCTGTTTCAAAGCAAGTTTCGTTTGACTGATAGCAATCGTGGTTGGAATCCTGCCTCGTATGTACTGATGTGTTTTCGATCTCATATGTACGTTTATCCGACGCTCTTACGGTAAAGTAAAACATCGTGAAGAAGCCTGCGCAGGCCTGCAAAGAAACTCGAAGGTTGTGTGTGAAGTCGATTAACCCGCACTGGGCCGCGTGGTCGACTAAAGCCCGATCGTCCTAGTTCAGGGTAGGCTCGAGCCCCTCGGTCCCAACGTATATGAGCTGATATCATGATGATGATGATGATAGCAATGTATTCATTCATAGCACGCTCCATACAAACGTTCTGATTTGAGTATTAATCAGTCAAAGTTATTTAAATTTCGTAAACACGTTCTAGACAATAATATCTTTATCTGTGGTTTATTAGATTTCTATAAAAAAACCTAACTACTCCGGGAGTGCGGGCAGAAGTGAAAACTTTTTACAGTTTTATTAGTTTTGACCCTCCAAGTGTTCCTGGCCAACGACTACGTTGATAAAGTTTTGACCCTTGCGAGTGTTTCTGGTAGGGTGTCGGTAACGGTGTCGCGAGCTCAATGGATCTTTCCCATCTTAAAAAATGCCCATCACGCCTAAAGAAGTTTTCACTTAGAAAAATCTTCAATACTTTTAAGTACAAGCTTGCATTTGAAAAAAATTCATATCATCTAGATAGTACCACAAGAATTCTTGTAACAAAACGAATCAAAAAAAGATCAAACTCCATGGTGTTGCGCTGTTTCCTAGCCACTTTCCGGCTACATAATCAGATCAGCTACATGTCCTATGCATTCAAAATTTCAGCTCGATCAAAAACCGTAAAGTAAGTAAAATTTTACTTGCAAGAATAGATTACGGACAAGACAAGCGTTTTGCTTCATTGTTCGTTATGCGAACAGTCAAGGGGTTATCTTCAAGAAGAGAGTAAATAGGCATTATTTGAGCTTGCGTGTTACATTTTCGGCTACATCGGCACTAACCATAAGGTGAGGTGTAGACAAACGCACTCAAATTTAAAATGAAAAAAAAAAAAAAAGAATTAGACACCGGGACAGGTAAAACAAAATAAAAATTTGTGATATTTTTCACGAAAGTCTGAAAAACAAACGACACATATATAAGTGACAGACTCCAGATATCCGATAAAGACAGACGGCGCAGAGTCTAAACGAGTGGCATTTTATGAAAATTAAAAGATTTTATCTAACTTGCTCGTAGAACAGATGGCTGTTGGGCAAGTAAAGATCTTGAGTGGCGACCGCGCACCGGAAAACGTAGCGTAGGTAGGCCTCCCACTCGGTGGACCGATGACCTGGTGAAGGTCGCAGGAAGCTGCGGGATGCGAGCAGCGCAGAACCGGTCGTCATGGAAATCCTTGGGGGAGGCCTATGTCCAGCAGTGGATGTCCGTCGGCTGATATGATGATGTTTGTAATGTTTGTTTAGTTCAAATCTTGCGATCGATTTGTGACTTCCAGGGGTCCGATTAAGCTGAAATTTGGAATGAAGTCGTATTCTTGATAACCATAGATCCTTTTTTTATTTCGAAGTTGATCTGATGATGAATTTTGGAGGAGGAATCAAGGTCCCAGAATCGTCTTTTATTTTTCAATATAACCGCAGGAACTACAATACCGTGTTTACCTTTTTTGAATTTGGAACCGTGTATTTTTTATAATCCTTTGAGCATTTGACTTTTTGAGCATAAAAACTCTTTTCAAAAAAAAACCTAAAAGCTATTAGGTTTACGAAAAGAATTATTGTGTCATCTACATTTTGATTTGCTGAGCCAGCTTCAGCGTACCCACTAAACTTGTTACAGCTTCACTTACTCAAAGTATCCTGTTGTCAGGTTTTATATTTAGACTTGTTTTTAAAAATAGCTATAGTTCATGTGTATGTCTTAAATTGTGTAAAAGTCTTCTATTATGTCTATAGCAGACATGCTCAGATACACAAGATTGAGACGTTACTCACGTCACGTCACATCGACTGTGACTTGGTTAGCGTCAGTTTGATACAAATCGCTGTGGGCCGGAGGAATGTGTGGAGTCTGAACACAGAAGAGTGAAGGGGTATTAATAGTATCATACAGAACGGACAGAGCGTCAAAATCTATTGGACGGATCGAAATCGAAGCTACATTTATGTGAGTACACGCGCATAGTTTGTCACACGTAGGGTTTTTATATGGCGAGGTATTTATTGGAACAGTTGTCTCTGTCTTTTTCTTTACGTGTAAAGAGTAAAGAAAATAACCACACTTTTTCGCTTTATCAATGGTTTTTAGTTTCAATCAAAAACTACACTGAAAATATAAAACATAATAACATTACTTACTTTGTATTATCTTAACCAATATTGTTGTATATTATTTAAAATTTATACTTCATTATATTAGTTTTAACTAGAGTTGAAAGTAACGGTGTAGACCTATCTTTGGGTTTTTTTTTCTATCGAACTAAAACTGCTCAATCGTATTTGTAATACCTTTTGACTTTAAGGAACATCATCAACAATAAGGGTATTTTTTTCAACCTTGGGTTTTCTATCGTTTAGGACTAATTGACGCCAAAAATAACGAAAATCTGTAATATTAACGCCTTATTCACAATTGACAAGCCCTTGGCATGCACTAAGCAAGAAATACATGTGTGGGTGGTAAGGGGCTAGGGTTTGGGGCCTGTGGGCTAAAGGGGGTGAGGGTTGCGGTGGGGGAGCGAGAGCCAAGGTGAGTGGCTGGGGAAGAGTGAAGAGTAGTGGTTCAAGCCGTGTCCGACCGTCGTACGACCACAACAAATAAGTTGTAATTAAGTAATTACAAAAGAGTTTTTGCATGCCGTCGTCATTGACCGCCCTTCCTTCAGTATTTAGAAAAATTAAATGAGTGGGAGGTGAGGAGTGTCCGCACTGGTAACTCTGTACTGTGGTCTGAAGCAAAGACCTTATATCTATGGACACTGACTTTAAAACACTTGTTAAAATTGAAAGAAAGAAATACGTTTATTGGTTCCAGTAACAACACACTAAAATACACAATATAGTAACAGAAAAGTTTAGGTAAAGATAATAATATGTATATATATTACACATATATTTGTCGCCGCCAAATAGTTAAATTAGCCATTCAATTAACTACCTAACCGGTTCATTAAATGGCGCATTCAACTTACTGGCTGAATGATAAAACATTGAATGACTTGGCTGGCTGATGCTTAGGCCATTCATTAAACGAGCGAAGCGAATACAAAAGTAGGAGCTCTGAAGGCTCTGTCGACTGAGAAATGGAACAATCGAAACCAGAGCGGGAGCGAGCGAAGCGAGCTCGAAATTTTGGAGAACCCCCGACTCATTTGATTACTCCGTCGACTGAGAAATGTCCCCTTTATCCTCCCACCTCCCCCCTTAAGCACTCCTCCCCCTGAGGTGTGAATTTAAACAACTTGGCTAGCAGAAGTTGAACGTTATCGATCCAAGCCATTTGTCTAGGCGTTTAATTGAATGGCTGATTTATCATTCAAATAGTTAGTTGAATGGCGCCATTTAGTTAAAAGGCTAGGTAGTTGATTGAATGGCTTATTAACCTAGATGGCTGCGATATATTCACGAGGTTCCACTGCAACCACAGAGTTCAAACCAGCATATGCTAGGTTTGGAAGCGAAGCGCTGGTATTCTGTTGGTACCCGTGGCAGTCAGTTTATTTGAAAAGTTAATTGAATTTTTCGCTTTTAGGCCCCCTGACACATTTTGGCAAACACATAAAACTACAACGCAGGTGTTTGGTTAGGTTTCAGCATATTTTATAAATAATATCGCAAGTGTTGGTTGCAATTTGTTCTTCTACTAAATTAAATCACTAGCTCTGTGGCTATGGGTAGTTCTTAATTTACTAGGAAAACTAATCATAACCAACAGTTGACATATTGTAGGAACGGTGTGTTCCTACTTCTCGGACAAAGGGAGACATTTCCGCCAGGTGGTGTGCTTGGGGTCCGGCTGTGGACCAACCGTTGATATAAGAGTAAGCTAACTCGTGAAGAAATTTTAATGCCGCGTTCTAGGTTGTCGTGCTGAATTGTGCTCTCTTCGCTTGTGTTACGGTTTATTTTAGTTACAGGAAGTTTTTATTTCTATACTTATTTGTAGTCGAGACACTTGTGCCATCTGTTGGAGGTGTAATTGAATGTTGTCTCTGGCCATGAAGCAGCTGCAGATAGTAGTTGTTCGTACTACTATAGGTGTTATCATCATCATCATCATCATATCAGCTCACATACGTCCCCACCGAGGGGCTCGAGCCTACACTGAATTAGGGAGATCGGCTAGTGTAGTCGACCACGCGGGCTCAGTGCGACTTTACACACAACCTGCGAGTTTCACAATAACAATATTATATTTATTGCCATTTTGAAATGTGGCCGAAACGCTTCTGAGCCTGAACGCAACCAACTGCTTTGTTTACCAAAAGAGTTATGGACCGAAACTCGATCAAAGTTATGTGTTGTGTCCACCCTCGGGAGCTCATCGTTAGACGAATTACGAAATGCAAGTGATTGTTTGACATGATTGGTCTATATTGGTTTCAAGAAAACGGAGCCATTTATAACGTTCGTAGGACCTCGTCCACATTTATGAGTTCCTTGGTCTCCTCTTTAGTGCTGTGAATACAAGTGTTACAAGTATCACGGTTCTATTCTTGAAGGAATTGAGCTATGTTAATTGAATAGGTACAATTCGATTTCAAATCTGATTTTGTCTGACAGTACGGAAGTCAATTCTAATCATAGATTAGAAAATTATCCTGGCACGCTTTTATTAGTTAAAGATTACAAAAATGTGATCAAGGCAACGGTGATATACGTAGAGCTTGCTCCTAGCTAAAAGAGTCCATATTTGAGTAACATTGATACATTTTAATTTATCTTTTGATTGAGATAGAGAGTTTACTTACTGTATCCACTGTTAGTAAGATCTTGGTACCATCTCACCTGATAGTATAACGGTTCTATTCTATTCTCTGGTAACCCATAACACAGGGAATCCTACTTTGGGGCCAGATGACCATGTGTGATTTGTCCCAGAATATTTATTTATTTATTTATTATTTATTATTATTTTTTTTTTTTATTTTTTTATTTTTTATTTTTTTTTTTATTAAAAATTTGAGTGCGTTTGACTGCAACTCACCTGATGGTAAGTGATGATGCAGTCGAGGATGGTACACGCAAACTCAAATAATGCCTATTCACTCTTGCCTTGAAGATCCCCAAATTATAGGAATCGGGAAACACTGACGCAGGCAAGGAGTTCCACTCCTGCGCTGTACGCATAATAAATGAAGAAGCGTAACGATTCGTGCGAAAAGGTGGAACATCAACAACAAAGGGGTGCAACCCCTCCCTACGTCTCGTTGACCGACGGTGGAATGGAGCAGGGGGAATGAGGTCGTGAAGTTCTTGCGCGCACTCTCCGAAATGAATTCGATAGAATACCGATAGACAGGCGACTTTGCGGCGATGCTCAAGGCTTTGGAGCTTGTCATTGACTAGCTCGTCGTCACCAATGAGTCTCCGTAGATTATTTTTCGTAGATTATGATGCCGAAGGCGGAATCGGACCTATTAAGAAACTTGGGATACCGGTTATTTTATATATATGTAATGCAAAAACTCAGTCAACAACATATTTGCGACAAGACTAAATATAGTAAGTTTTCTTGTATATGTCGCAGATATATTGTCAAAGTCGTGATATTATAATTTCACCAGTTAAAATTAGTGAAATTATAATATCACGGTTAGGTTAGGTTAGTGATATTATAATTTCACTACATTTTGTTCAGTGAAATTATAATATCACGACTTTGACAATATACCTGCGACATATACACGCTCTGTTAATAATGCACATTTTATGCTCATGTTAACTTGCTTTACTACATGGGTAGTTTGATCCTGATAACTCGACGTATTACTCCTCTTGTGGGGTCCCGCTCCAGGAATTTGCAATGGTGATGCGATTGCGTTACGGTGCATACCAGTCTCTAATTAAATGATTCTAGTTTGCGCTGCTGGTACCGTTTAAGCAACTTTTACACTGTCCTACGAGGTGATCTTGAGGCCGACAAGACTATCATTTTAAATATTTACATAGAATATTAGATATTTGTGCGTGGATTTATTAAAAGATTCAGCAATTTTGCCTCACTTGGTATGGGGAACAGTGAAGTGCTCTTTAAAAAAGGAAATGCGCAATTTTTAGTAAAGTATGGCAGTGGTTTTGAAAAATTATTAAACTTCTCAAAGATATGACAGAAAAAAAAGTAAGTTTTTTTAAGAAACCACGGTAAAAGCGAAACTTTACAGAGGACGAAACGATCATGACTGCTCTCGCTACGGTACAGAGGACGAAACGATCATACCGTCAAACAAAAGCGACCGTCACGCGACATGGAACACAATGGCAAAAAAATTTGAGACGATTTAATAAAAGTTTCACTTTAATAAAGCCGACGATCTTATATCTATTCATTTCATACGTAAGTACCTATAAAAACTGAAAGACCGATAGACCAATTAAGTAAATGCTGACGCAGACGAACACTTGACCCCAATAATGAGCGACGAAAATAATCACCAATTATTTATACTGGATACCATTAGCGATCATCAATGAAAGAAATATGAGTTTTGACATTCTCCTTGCAGAGAGTGAGAAAGGTAGGCCGTCTCGAGTGAAGTTCGTGTAATGGAATCTTATGAAAGCTCTCCTTATGAAATAAATAAAATTAAACAGTACAGCCACTCTGTGTATACTTTCTCGAGTAGCCTTCATACTCTAGCATACATACATCAGCATTAAACTTTTTTACCTAGTAGCAAAGAAAAGAAACGTAGGTATCAGACTACAAATAATCTGTGTTTTTATGAGCGATATCGCATTTTACTATGAAATAATGAACTAGCCAGTGTAGTATTAGGCCTCATGAAGTTCTGGTAACTCACAAAATTTAATAAAAATCCTTCAATCACTTTTGAGTAAAAACATAGATTTGTATTGGAAGTATCTAATTTAGATTTTTCCTGGAATACTGAACTTCACAGTACAGTATGTCGTATAATGTCGCAGTAACATAAAAAGTTTTAATATAATCTTTAGAGGCATTTTTGAGATAAAAAAATTAAGTGAATTATTACTTGGTGGCAAGATAAGTAAAGGTTTTCTTAAGAAAAGGCTGGAGATATAAAAATCATAATTTAGGGACAAATCACACAAGTTCATCTGACCCCAAACTAGAATTCCCTGTACCAAGGGAACCAGAGACCCTATTTAAATCCGATCGATTAGTACTTTAGGAGCTAGATCCTGGACAGACACATACAAATTAATTTGTAATTTTTGTTTTTTTTGTACTATTAGTGAAAGATGATTGTCTTGATCCCTATGAAAATCTCAACTTCGATCTTTTTTTGCTAGCGCAGTATCTGCTTCACTTCTTTATCCCTTGCAGTCGCTACCGCTTGCTTCTCAGTTGTTCAAAAGTAAAAAAAAACCCCAAATGATTAATAATAATAAATGTGTGATGATATACGAGTATATCGCATAAACAAAGTTGGTTATTTTGCAAACATAAGTATTTGAAATAGCCCGGTATTATAGAAAATGATACGATAAGAAATCCAAAGAAGCAAGGGCGTACTGAACATAATTATAGAAGCAGTAACAGGTTTTTAATCATTTGATATTACTGATAAACATGATGTAATTGAGTTGGATATAAAAACATTGTTTCTTTATGAGTTAACATGTTATAATGTGACTTGAATTAAAATGATTTGAAATTTGAAAAAAAGTAACAGAGGTCAACAAACGCCTGCAATTTTTTCCTCTTAATGTTTACCTTCTATCTGGTATGCTAATTGTTACTGTGGATCATAATAATGATTTGAAACAGAGTTATTTAACAGTGGAGTGTTTAACTAACTTTATGATTAAATTTGCTTTTTACCCAACTACGGTGAATCAAATAGGAGGGTGGTAGTTTTGGTGGGTATGTATGTATGTATGTTCATCTGTTCCTTCGTATTTCTAAACTACTTAACCGATTTTGACAAATAAGGTATTGTTGGAAAAGCGTCTTGATTATCCTCTGGTTATATACTATTTGACGTCATATTAAATAGAATATGGCGTCCTTTTAGAGGACATAAAGTACTGAACAAAAATGATTTTAATGATGTCATGTTGGGTATCAATTGGGCTTCTCATCTCACTTCCGGTGCGCGATCACCACTCGAGAACTTTACTGTCCCAACGACCACCTCTTCTACGCGCTACGTACTGAAAATACAAAAAAATAGTATAGTAAGAAAGGCACTATTTGTAACTTTTAAAATCTCTAGTATTAAGAATGGTTAAAACGTGTTAATCTTCCCACAGTTTGTATCTAAGTTTCGTAGATGTCAATGATGACATTTTCAGTTAACCTTTCGCTATTCAATGTCACAAACGATTTATGAGCTGTAATTAGTTAAATGTGTCCATAATAATATTATGTCCATTCGATAAGTCCAATGTCAATTGAATTAAAGTGGGTTATGTTTATCTAGGCACATCTGTGCATACCTTGTCTGTATACTCTGTAACGCAATCGTAGCATCTTGTAAGGTCTTCATACGAAGAATAAACTCCGTCGATAAAATGATAATGCATTTATCTTTAGTTAAGATTAGCCAAGATTTGGCATTCACCATGTGTTGCTAATTTTTCATTTAAACGTTGGTTTCGTCTAAAAGCTAGACAGAGCCGTGTTTCGAGCATCAATATTGTGTCAATCACGTACTCCATTCTAGTACTCGTAATTCGTAGTACCGCCCGTTCGAAACTGAATAATACGATCGATCGGGGGTTCAAAATAAAATCAATTTTGAACCTTTCAAGGTTACACGTAGTGTATTTCACTGATATCTACAACTCTTTTTTTAGTAAAATTAGTTTTTTAAAATATTATATGTAAGAAAATATGCTATTTTACTTTTAGTTTTATCTAATTTAATTTTTATATTTTTGTGACGTATACCTGTAACTAAACATGATGCAACAATAGAGTTCAGTTAAAAAGTACATTCCTTTCAAGGTTGGGCGCGAAAAGGCTAATTTAAATTAATTTTATTCATTAATTATTTTATGTAATTGTAATTATCTCATTACATCCATCCATTGCATCGCAGGCGTACTGGCAGCGCGTAGTAAAAAAAAACCGGTAAAGTGCGACTCAGAACCGCACACAAAGGGTTCCATACCATCATACTAGATAGCACTAGTTTCTTCAGGTTAAAAAATAAAACACGTTTTTAACTTTTTCTAATTTTTTAGTATTTGTTGTTATAGCGGCAACAGAAATACATCATCTGTGAAAATTTCAACTGCCTAGCTATCATTGTTCATGAAATACAGCGTGGTGACAAACAGGACGGACAGACAGACAGACCGACGGACGGAGAGCGGAGTCCTAGTGATAGGGTCCCGTTTTTACCCTTAGGGTACGGAACCCTAAAAAGGCGAACTTAAATTATAACGGCTCGTGTTTGTCATTACGTAGGATTCATTTTAATATTTCGTATTCGTACCGAACGCAGGAGAGAAACCCTCAGATCCTCTCCATCAATTCTGGGATCCTGCATCCTAGAGTAATCGCTACCTAATAATCAGCAAGCGTGCAAAGTTAGAGTGAAATAATACTAAAACAAAGTTAATTAAAACAAGTCAAACTCCAGTAAATAATTTCTTTTCAGCACCACCCCGCTACGCATATTAGTTAATCAGGTCCCGTACAGGCGTCCCGTACAGTATTTTGGATTTACCTACTTACTTCTGTCCTTTAATTTTCCAAGAAGGCAAAATTAATGGAGACCTATTGTTTCGCAGAATAAGTTAAATTCTTTGCTCCTTTTGACCGTTTCTAATGCAATATTCGTGTACGTTTAGTCGTGGTTTAGTCAAATGGATTCAAATTTAGTAAGTCGAACAGCGAAAGGACTGAATACTTATCGCCAAATTAATGTGGTCGTGACTCAAACGACATAGTTCTATTTCAAGTACAGTCCTGGCAAAGTATATATATATTAGTACTAACATACAGTAAGGACACTCCCAGCTGCTCTCTAGAGTCCGACCTCACTCTCTCATCACCCAGATTAATACAGATTAGTTAGAGTTTGGTTATCGAACGTATAGGATTTGCTCCGTCATTTGTTTTAAGAAATGTCATTGTATGCAGTGTGCAGGGGTGTGGTGTCTGGCAAATGTGTGTTTAGCCAATGAATGCAAAATAACACAAAATCCGTGTGAAGATAAATAAAACACGTTTCAGAAAATGGCTGGGTAAGAATACGATATTAAGTTTAAATATTAAAGACCATGCAAAACTTCAGCTTTATCATATCAGCTTTTGCCCGCGGCTTCAACCGCACAGATATAGTTTCTATGATTATCTTTGAGGGTGCGCGGTACGAGAGCCGCAAGCGTGAAAATGAGTTTTCTATAGATCCCTCGGGAACTATGTCGGGCTATGCCAGTTAGTAGTCTGTGTCACTGTCCACCCCTGCCCGATCAACTACTCGTATCTCTGTGCAAAATATCACGTCAATCCTTTAACCTCATTGCGACCTGAAAGAAATTAACAAAAAAGAGAGAGGTAACAAACAGCTATCCCATGGAAACTACATAAAAAATCGGGATAAAAGATAGCATTGGTCCTTCCTCATGCTACAGGCTACTAACATGCCAAATTTCATCAACATTGATTAAGGCGTTGAAGCGTGAAGAGGTGTTTGTCTGTTTGTAACCTTTTTACGCTTCAAAACCTGGACCAGTCTTAATGACATTTTCTATGCAGGTAGCCTATGTCACGGGGAAGGCTTCTTTTTATCCCGTGAAAATAGCATAGTCCGACGCAGTTTCTGAGGGAATTAAAAAATACAGTTTTTTTTTCGTTATTTTATTTAACATCGCAACGGAACTCTGTTTTTGTGATTTATTCCACAGAGATGGTTCAGGGGGTGGTGAATGCCACAATTTACTAATTAGCATATCCTGACATAGATTCCGAGGGATCTGGGGAAAACTCATTTCCATGCTCGCGTACGTCGGCGTCGCTGGTGTAATGGCTAGGGCCGCTGCTTCCAGTTTGGGAGGTCGTGGTTCGAATCCTACCACGTGTAGATACGTGTAGATGAGTTTTCGAATTTTGATTTCATATGTACGTTTATCCGACGGTCTTACGGTGGCGGAAAACATCGCGAGGAAACCTGCACACGCCTGCGAAGAAACCCGAAGATTTTGTGTGAAGGCGACCAACCCGTACTGGGCCCGCGTGGTAATTCAGGGTAGGCTCGAGCCCCTCGGTGGGGACGTATATGAGCTGATATAAATGTGCGTCGGTGTTGCAACGGAGCAATGGATTGAAGTGATTTTTTGTATAGTATTGGTTGAGGGAGTGGAAAGTGACATAAACTTCTAATCAGAATAGCCCGATCTGAGATAGGGATCTGGAGAAAACTCATGTTCACGCTCGCCAGTCGCTTGCGGCTCGCGCACCACTCACTCGCAAAGACAGTCATAAAAACGATCTACGCAATTAAAGCCGCGGGCAGAAGCTAGTTCATAATATTAGTAAGGATAGTCTTCTCTACATTTAAAAGAGTAAAAAAGTAAAACAGTTGAACGTATGGCGAGGGCAGTTTGAAAAGTACCCGTGATCTGGGGAGAAAAAACATCTTTATTTTTTATATTTACTTCTACACGTACTCTCCTTGCAGCAGAATTTCCAACTTCTTTGAGCCATTCAAAAAGTAGGATTTGACAAAATCTTCAAAACAGCCCTCTGTTGTGGCGCTGACCTCCCTCGTTGAACGTGAACCGCCTTCCACCAAGCCATTTTTTCAAATTGAGAAACAAGAAGAGATCAAGAGATCACCTATTCTGGTGAATAAGGCAGCACTTCGACCAGTTCCAGTTTGTCGTGGCGACTGCCGACCGCCTTTGTCATGATGGAAGAGCACCTTTTTTCCTTCAAATAGCCATCAAGATATAACTCATCAATCTTTCAGAAATTGTGACAGACGTTTTTTTTAAACAGGTCGTAAAAAGATAGTAAACAAATTTTCAATCAGAGATGATGACAGTCGTCAAAAACAGGTACTTATCAAACTGCCCAACTATAACCGTCACCGTGGTATTGCGGTAAATCAACTTGCTTCACATTAGGATGTCGCGGGTTCAACTCCCAGCGGGGTCTAATTTTGTAATACTCGGTCAGGTTGGTGGTAGAAGGTGGCAGGGCATTTTCTAAGTTCGCCTTACTGGCTACCATCATCTTATCTAAGTCTTGTTGCCAAACATCAATGTCAACAGCATTGATGTATTCTGCCATGAAGGTAAGATAGCCAGTTCCCAATTGTGTTAGGACATCTTGGTAAGCCCGTTTTCATCTTTGATATCGTCATAACGTACCATCATGTGAGATGATGCCAAAAGCTTACCAAATATAGCTAGTAAAAAGTAAAAATAAATATAAAAAACGTGAAAAAATACAAATTAAAACAAACTTGAAATTAAATACTTAGTCAAATGATAAAGCGCCACCGTGACCGAAATTTAATTGATATTCGTATCATGAGCGTGTACAAATGACAAATCAGATGGATCTAATTGGAACGTTAATAGACATGATATCACAGTCATAGGAAAGATAATTGCAGTACAGTCACAATCATAAATTATCATAGTGCGGTGTAAGGGGGATATACAGACGTTAAACAAAATTTGAAGTAAGGGAAATAAATCAGTAAATTGTACTTTGGTACGAAATATGTACAGTTACTAGTTAAAAGTTACAATCTATTTGGATGGAGATATATTGATAGGTTTTGTGTGGAAAATTTCATACGATAATCTATAACCAAAGATTAAAAATAATATCAATAGTGAATCCTTGGGGGAGGCCTTTGTCCAGTAGTGGACGTTTTTCGGCTGATATGATGATGATGATGAATAATAAATGGCACATCAAAAACTGACTTGAACTGATGCCCTGGTGAAGGTCGCGGGAAGCCGCTGGATGCGGGCAGCGCAGAACCGGTCGTCAAGGAAATCCTTGGGGGAGGCCTATGTCCAGCAGTGGACGTCCTTCAGCTGATATGATGATGATGACATCAAAAAACATAACGCACATGTAATGTCTTCATTATTAAAATAAATAACTACACCTATTATATGACTATGGTACAAAAATACCAATTGCATATCAAAATTACTGATTGCGCTTGAAAATCCATATCCACACCACTATGTCGACTGCAGCTAATGCGGAAGCGAGTGAAGCGAGCGAGCGAGCTCAGGAATTCGGAGCACTCTAAATTGGATGGTTAGATTCAACTGCTTGCGTACAAAGTATCCGGAATTCGTAAATTAACACGGGAGCGAGCGAAGCGAGCTCAAGAATTCGGAGACCTCGACTTGGATGGTTTAGGTTCTGAAGGCTTTGGTGGTTAGATCACAGCCATCTTTATTTTGATATGAGTACCACAGATAGGATTCCAAAAGCTCCCTTGACTACTTAAGTAGGTATAAGGCATCCGGATTGAGTTAGTTATTCCACTTAAAAGTTTTACTAGATATAATAAATATGTGCTGAGTTAGATTTATTTTGCTGTTTATATTATGACGCGCTATTATTTTTTCTGATGTAGAAAAACAGGAAAATTTTGTTGTGCATTGAAATACTATCCGTTTTAAATTACTAAGAATGACAAGAGATGACAAAAGTTAATAAAAAAACAATAAGATGTTAAACAGGTTTATACCCATTACCAACCCAATATATGATGTTGCTGTTAGTGGTGGCATGACTGTACAACTAGGTGTTGTGTAAGCGAAGGGCGATGATGTCAACAGTCCACACACCATGGAATTGATATGATCGCATGAGGAATGTGACACATTCGTACACTGACCAGTTGAGAGTGATTTATTGCCACTTTTGTTTTGGGACAAATGAGAAATGAGCTTTGGTTAATGATAGTGTATGAGTTTTCCAGGAAATTACGACAGAATTGGACGATCTAATGGCTTTTAATTAATCGTACTTCCGTCATTTTGTCATCTATCTATCACTGTTCACTGCGAATGAAGTCACGTAAAAATAGTAGTATGAGTACAAATTAAAAATATTTAAGCCATTGTAATAGTTTGGATTAAAAGTCAACATCTCTTTTGACTTGGAACATACCCAATTTCTTCAATAAAAGTGTTTAAATATACTTATATCAAAAGAATTCGCGAAGGTCAAAGCCATCGGCTGAGCAATGGAACGAAATTAAATGATCGTGAAAATAACATATAGCAACACTTGTGCAGTGATGTCATCTGTGGAAAGGAAGACGTGGAACTATTGACACACATTTGCACTTTTTTATATTTAAATGTGTTTAGACAGTATCTATACTCTGCACTAATTTTACTTATGAAGGTTCAATGCCATAATGTAATTGTTTGGTGTCATCCTATCAGCTCGTGTACGTCCCCATCGAGGGGCTTGAGCCTACCCTCAATTAGGGCGATCGGGCCTTAGTCGACCACGCGGGCCCAGTGCGGGTTGGTCGACTTCACACACAACCTGCGATTTTATTCGCAGGCGTGTGCAGGTTTCCTCACGATGTTTTCCTTCACCGTAAGAGCGTCGGATAAACGTACATATGAAATATACATTCGAAATTACATTGGTACGTGGCGGGATTCGAACCACGAACTCCCGGACAGGAGGCGGCGGCCCTAGCCGTTACGCCACCAACGCCTACGCTTGTTTGGTGTACTTCATTATTATTATTCCGTTTTAATTAGTACCGAATTGGACTAATATCCCCTTTGGTGTTGTGCTTGCAGCTATCTTCAGCAACCTTGCTCAAACCATTGCACCTGGTCCCTCAGCGTGAATTCCAGATCGGTGGCCTTGTGCTGAAAGCTGAATTACAGACCGGAGCCGATTGCAAAAATTCTACAGACTCCAAATTGTTCGTCTTTAATAAGTGTACTTACTTTGCTAAAAAAAGCGTCGGTTGCTCAACCGGTAACGACTCGGTCCATCTAACCAGAGGTGCCGGGTTCGAATCTGGACGGCCAATGTACCAATGAGTTTTTCAAAAACTTACGTACATATAATTACCGATTGCTTTAACGGTGAAGGAAAACATCTTGAGGAAACCTGCACACGCCTGCGAAGAAACTCGAAGGTTGTGTGTGAAGTCGACCAACCCGCACTGGGCCCGCGTGGTCGACTAAGGCCTAATCGCCCTGATTCAGGGTAGGCTCGAGTCCCTCGGTGGGGACGTATATGAGCTGATATATAATATAAATAAGTGTACTTACTTTATAAATTAAATTAACTAAAAACACATATTTTCTTATACAGGGTACAAGTCGGATTCATTGGTTCCAAATCGTTTTAATTAGTGTCTCCTAAATTCCCATTTTATTTATAGAGAAACGAATTATTTGATTATCTTATCGGAGTATCATGCCTGTTTGACGTTCAGATCCAATCAGAAAACGAAGCGTAAAAAATGTACCAAACCCTGCAACTAATCTGCCGTAAAAACTTGTGAGATCTAATCTAGAGCTACTTTCCTGACACCATTTACAAAAGCTGTTAACATTATTTCACGTCACTAATCTGATGTATATATAGTCACTGAACTTTGCCCGCGGCTACATCCGCATGGACATCATTTTTATGACTGTCTTTGAGGGTGAGTGGAGAGTGGACATGAGTTTTCTCCAGATCCCTATCCCAGATTGGGCTATTCTGATTAGCAGTCTATGTCACTTCCCACCCCTCCAACCAATTTTATACAAAAATCACTTCAATCCGTTGCTCCGTTGTGACGCCGATGTGCGCGAGCGTGGAAATGAGTTTTTCCCAGACCCCTCGGGAACTACGTCGCGACATGCTAATTAGTAAACTATCTCATTTCCCACCCCCTCAACCATCTCTGTCCAAAAAATCGAAACAATCCATTGGTTCGTTGCGATGTTAAAGAAAAAAGAGTATTTTTCAGTTCCCTCAGGAACTACATCGGACTATGTTATTTTCACGGCATAAAAAATAGCTTAGGTCCTTCCCCGTGACACAGGCTACCTGCATATCTAATTTCGACAAAATTGATTTAGCTGTTAAAGCGTAAAAAAGTAACAATCAAACCCTTTTTACATATATTTTACTAGCTTTTGCCCGCGGCTTCGCCCGCGTGGACTTAGTTTTTATGACTGTCTGAGAGTGAGTGAGGGACATTTGTTTTCTCGAGATCCCTATCCCAGATCGGGCTATTCTGATAAGCATTCCTATCCTATATCATTTTCCGCTCCCTCAACCACCTCGTGCAAAAAATCACAACAACAAGACTATTTTTTTCAGTTCCCTCAGGAACAGTATGGGACTATGGTATTTTTACGGGACAAAAAGTAGCCTATGTCCTTCCTCGTGACACAGGCTACCTGCATGCCAAATTTCATCAAGATTGGTCAAGCGTGAAAAGGTAACAAACAAACAAACAAGCAAATTTTCTCATTTTTATTATTACATCTGACATTTGTTTGTTTGCACGGCCGCCCTATTTCCTTCTCCGTACAGTTCTATTGCATAAATTAGTCTCCCATAAAATGATATACAGTTACCTGGAATTGTTTAAACTGTGTTGGTGGCGTATTTTGCATGGTATAATTTAATATCAGTCCGTCGGCCTATAAATAATTTATCATGTTTTTTGTAATTTGAAACATTATTAGACGTAAACTGCGTCACTAAAAGAGTGCATGCCGGGCGCAGTAGTAAAGTAAGGTTGCTGCATCCTTATAGCTATACGACATAAGGGCTAAAATAGATTTCGCACAGCGAAATATCAGTGCAATTTTTACGTGTAGCGAAGTCAAAGATTTTTTAAATCCACAATTGATAAGCCCTTGGCATCATATCACCTGATGGTAAGTGACGATGATGCCGAAGATGGAAGCGGGCTTACAAAGATTCTTCAACGTAATAGAAATCTGGCTATCTTATATTTCGTATATTTATGCCCTTCGACCAATATTGTTATATGGACCGGCCCTATCCATATATTAATCACATAAAAAATCATATAAATAATCATGAAAGCATGAGATTTTTTTAATAGTATTTTAGAAAATACAATTACAATTGTATTACAAAACGTTTACTTATGCATGAAAAGTGATGCCTATTCGTGATGCTTATTCGTATGATTATCGGTGCATGATCTCTTGGCCTACGAAAGACCGACTGAGACGAAATCTCAATCAATCAATCAAAATCATAGAAATAATTATGAAAGCTTGCGAATTTTTTAATACTTAGTATTTTAGAAAATACAATTACAATTGTATTAAAAAAATGTTTACCTATGAATGAAAAAGGGATGCCTAAACTTATTCAAATGATTATCGGAGCATGACCTCTTGGCCTTCGAAAGACCGACTGAGACGAAATCAGTGAATGCACACATTGTTGGCATCAAACCGTTCCATTCGCGGGGGCCGGTCCATAGCTGTTAATTTTATGCCATATAAAAGTATTCCTTATACCTGTAACCAGGAAATCTGTGCACGTCATGGGTTTTGGCACGTTTCATAGGTGACCAAACACCCGTTGTCGATGTCTATAAAACTTTACTATTCTTCCTGTCGGTTTGTGGGTCGTGACTCGTGAACCAGATCGTACACCGCCGTCGACAGTTAACGCGGATAATTAGAGCTGAGAGAAAATATGCGGGATTTGTGGCTGGTCGCGGTTATAGGTCGGTTACACACGATGTGTACATGTGGAGATGGGAATGTGGTAAAGATAAACAGTTATGATGCTCGCTAATCTAGACGATAAGTAAAGAAAAGTAAACATGTGTGAGTCGTCTCGCGCACTGAGGGTTCCGCACCACGACGACTTTGGATAAAGAACCTAAAAAATATCAATGAGTACAATTAATGATAACTATTTTCCTAATTAATGTAACGAATATACGCCTATAAGCAAATGTTGATTCTTATTGCAAATTAGGTTTTTAAAAGTATTTTTTGTATTTCATTTAGATTTTTAGTAATATTATGAAAATATTATATTAAAAAATACTATGTTAATAATTTTTAGAGTAGTGTGCCCGAAGGGTGCCAACGAGACCCTGTTCCTAAGCCTCCGCTGTCCGTACATCTGTCTGATTGTCAGCGGGCTCTATTTCAAGAACCGTAGGTATAGGTAGGTGTGTATTTCTATTGCCGCTATAATAGAAATAGTTAGTTAAGTTTTTTTTACGTCACAAATTCATAATTATACGTGTCAGGTCAAAATACAAAATGTCAATAGTGATGTGATGGTCAAAGAAAGCAATACAAAGAATAATCTAATTAAATTAACAAAATGTCACAGTAAAGTAAAAAACTATTAAAACAATAATGAAATAATAAAGTAAATATTGGTAAATATTTTACTAAATTTTAAAATGTCACAATTATTACAAAATTTTCTTAAAAAAATTCTTCAACAAAGTAAAATTCACTTTCGAACAAGAAGTCTTTCATCGGGCGGCGCCTAAATGTCTCGTCATTGTTTATTTCCTGCATAGTGGATGATTAATGAACATAAAATTAAATTAAAAAATAAAAAGGGATCGTGATTATTTTAAACGTAAAAATTCAAATATGTACGATGATACGAAACGGAACCCTAAGTGTGCAAGTCCGACTCGCATTTAGCTGTTTTTTTTTTAATCCTCAAAACATATTATAATTACTAGCTGTGCCCGGGACTTCGTCCGCGTGGAGGTTTTGAATTTTCCCACTGGAACTCTTTAATTTTCCGGGATAAAAAGTATCCTGTATTTTAACCCGGGCTATAAGGAACCACCATACAAAATTTCATCAAAATCGGCCTAGTAGTTTTTGCGTGATGCGCGAACATACAGATAGACATACAGATAAAAAATTCCAAAAGTTGTTGTTTTGGCCTCTATATCCTTAGTAATTTTAATTTTCCAAAAATATTTTAACAGACACGGCCCCGTCACAGTTTTATTATATTATGTAATATATAGACATAAATATTTTATATAATTATTTTATTAAATAACAAAGATTGCGGATATATTTAAAAAAACTAATATAATAGCATACTATAAATATGAGGGTATATTGATCCACCTCAACATCCGTGATCCGTGTAACAATGTCCTACCACAAATGTGTACATCGCGATAGATATTGTCGACGTCAAAATCTTCAATGCGTTTCCTACTAACACCACTATCAGTTTTATCAGTTTCCACAAGCACTTTCTCTGTTTGAAGCTTAGACAAAACATCGGATGCATGCATGTTTTGAGATGCACGAGTGTAAACAGAAGCTGGATCGAGGTCAAGCGGCGAAAAGGGAAATTAGAACCAGTATGCAATGCATCTGCCGTTAGCACGGTATTGAGTGTGTGCTAGAGTGAGTATATCACCTGGCTAATTAAAATAGTATTATAAAGTTGAATTTTTTTTTTCATTTTTTTTATTCACAATTGGTAAGCCCTTGGCATGCCCTGGACACTTCATACATCAGGCCAGAAATGACATTTCAAAAAAGGAATGACGGAACAAACAAAATGGCGGCGAAATCCTATACGTTTGACAACCAAACTGTAACCAATTAGTATCAATCTGGGTGACGAGGGGGCCGGGGTGAGGTCGCAATCTAGAGAGCGGCAGGGAGTGTCCATACTGTATGATAGTACTAATATATTATATACTTTGCCCCTGGCATCATCTCACCTGGTGGTAAGTGACGATGATGCCGAAGATAGAAGCGGGCTTACTAAGATTCGCTAACGCAACGGGGATCTCGCTATTCTATCTTCGAGCCAGAACACATAAATGCTGTTAACACTGATAATGTAAATGACAAGGATATATCGGTATCAATCCTCCAAAGAGTACTATTACTAGGGTTGCCACCATTTTTTGGGAAAAATAGAGTATTTTTCATTTCGGTAAAATAAAAATAAAGTACACACCATAAAAAAAGTACTTCTTTTTACTTATTTGTATACTTTTCGCAATTTTGACAAATATTTTCCGTTCTTGAAGATATTTCGAGACTCTTTGCAATCAAAATATAAATATTATGATCAGCTTATTTTTAATTTAATTTAGGGAAGCTTTGTTCCTTTCGTCCCTCCACTTTACATTCGTAAGAGAGAAAACTCTCTCAGTGAATGCTGAAGTTGCATGTACAGACAAAATATATGAAACAAATTTGTACGTATTTGGAAAATGTTCACTTTTATAGAATATGTACTGCCACTTTTGGGCCGTGTATAGGTCAGAAAAATTCTGCATCACTATTTCACTATCATTCAGAAGTATTGTTTCAGAATATAAACTGTCCATAACTATTCCAAGTTTTTGCAAATTTAATGCTGCAATTGCACTTTCAAAATGTTAATTTTACTTTCTCATGGCTGTGTTTCGTTCGAACGTTCAATCAAACACCCAAGTTTTGTAGCATTGGATAACAGTTTATTTAGTCTCTTAAGTGCTCATAACCAGTAATAAGCCAATATCAGTAAAGCGTAACGTTAGTAGAGTATTTTAGTGTACTTTGTTTGCGTCGTAGATTATTAAGTACACCTACACGAAAAAGAGGACAATACTCTATTTTAGAGTACGGGTGGCAACCCTAAGTCCTTAACCTGGTGAGACTGCAATCAGAATTATGATATTATTTAAGTTTTTTTTTACCAATTTAAAATAAATTATTTTGGAATTGGACTTGGCTTTGTCCACACACAAGTGTAATCCGCAATTGATAAGCCGTTGCCAAAAACAAATTTACTTTCATTAGTTACAAACAAAAACATTCTTTCTTTCATTAGGTACAAACAAAAACTTCTTTCGTTTCATAAATTACAAACAAAAACACATTTCCTTTCATTAGGTACAAACAAAAACATCTTTCCTTCCATTAGGTACAAACAAAAACATCTTTCCTTCCATTAGGTACAAACAAAAACATCTTTCCTTTCAAAGAGTACAAACAAAAACACATTACCTTTCATTAGGTACAATTAGGGCATGCACCCGGGTTTACCCGGTTCTCAAAAACCCGGGAAAACCCGGGTTTTTTGATGATCTTGAGAACCGGTTCTGAATAATATGAAACCCGGTTCTCCCGGTTCCGACTAAAATATTAAAATGTAAAGTATTATTTATATTTTACTGCGTTATTTTAACAAATTTATTCTATCTGGCAAAGTCGGACTCGCGTGCATCGCCGCCCAAGCCTCACGCGTGGCTCTGATTGGTTGTCTTGTCGTCAGATTATAATAATAATTTAATAATTATATAATAATTCCTGAAATTACAAATCCGCCTAGTAAAAAAAAACCTAAATTAACGCAATATTTCGAATCAGCAGAAAATCCCTCACTGGAAACCAGATTATCACGAATTATATCATTAGATGGTATAGCCTTCCGCACACTGACGAACTCCAAAGATATTAGAGTAAGTTTTTGAAAAAGCTGGATACAAGATACCTAAGTCTGCAAACACTATTAGGAAGATAGTTATTAAACATAGTGAAGCTAAAAAACAAGAACTTAAGAAGGAAATAGAAAAAATATTGCTTGAAAGGAAAATGTTTGCTGTTTCATACGATGAATGGACCTCAAATAGAAATAAAAGATATTTGAGCTTAAATCTTCATTCTGCGGCGTTAAGTGGACCCTTCAAATTTAAAAATCTAGGCCTCGTTCGTGTTCATGGTTCTTTACTAGCATAAAAATGCATGGAATATCTTTGGAAAAAGACATCGTTGGACACACCACTGATGGTTGTAGCTTAATGGTAAAAGTCGTAAAGCAGCTTACATAAACTCTGTATAGCCCACGCTATCCAATTGGCTCTGCAAGATGTGTTTTATAAAAAAGTACAGAGGAGCTTGATAGTGAAATACAAAAGGCCGTCAGAATTCAAAACCGTAGCAGACAGAGACACGAACAAGACTTATTCACAACGATCAAAATAGAAATGACCTTATTCGAAAATAGCGGTAATCGAGGGTAAAACCTTACTTTAGCCTATAAATATTTTACAGCTATTCCACCAACGAGTGTAGAGCCGGAGAGAATTTTCTCATCTGCAGGTGTTATCTGCAATCGCTTACGCACTTCTTTAAGCGACCGCTCCTTAGTTGCTATAAGTTTCCTACGGTCGTATTACCAAGAAAAAAATGAGGCTACGAAAATGATTTGATTTATGTTTTGATAAGCAGAAATGTTTTTATTAGATTTAAGCAATTCACAAATTGTCGTGAATTTGAAAAGCTGTTGATTTTATTTTATGTTTCACTTAATGTCATGTTTTTATTTTAGAGATCTTTTTTGTTTTGCAGTTATTTAATTAATAGGTTTAAGTTGATCTCAGAGGTTAGAAATAATATAGTTAGCTTAGGCAAATACATTTGGTTATAACCAAGAAAAAATGAAGCTTTTGATTATATTTAATGTTTTATTTAAGTATTCATAGTTCTTTTTTGTTTTGCAGTTTGTAGTTATTGAATAACTTTTAAGCTTATATGTGAAATGATACCAAGGTAGTTACTGAGCTGAGTTTGTTTCAAATAATTTAATAATGTTGATTTTATAAGACTGATAAATAAAGAAAAGTATTATGATTAATATTTTATTTATTAATTAATTTATAACCATTTTCTGCACACAAAACAATACAAAAACACAAGGCACGTAAAATAAAAGACACATCAGGTACTTTTACAGTTACTTTTGTTTTATTTCGTATTTTTTCCGTGGTATTATAAAAGAACCGGGTAGAACCGGGTTACCCGGTTCTGAGCTCGATTTGGAACCGGGTTTCAGAAACTTGGAACCGGAATCGGTTCTGCATGCCCTAGGTACAATCAAAAACATGTTTCCTTCCATTAGGTACAAACAAAAACATCTTTCCTCTCATAACGTACAAACAAAAACACATTTCCTTTCATTAGGTACAAGCAAGACTAACTTTTAACGCTTTTTTGCTACTAGTTATTTTGAATCGTTCAATAAGCTACTCGGACGTAAGCACTCGTCTGTCTGTCCATCCGAACACGAGTCATCGATGAAATTGAAATTTGAATTAGAATATTTCTGATTTTCAAAACTTTTGTGTGGCTTCCACTTACTTTAGGTTCTTATTAGATTTTTGTATCTGCATATTTCATGATCATGCATTACTATTAGAATTCGATTAAATGGAACCTCGATAGGTGCAACCTTGAAAAGGTCAAAACCTCTGCTTAATTTACAAATTTGTGTTTTCCCCTCCATTCTGGCCTCGAAACCTCTAAATTTTAAATTTCAAACCCACGACATCTGCGCATTGATCGAGAGCATTTGGCTCTTTATAACAGAAAAAATTACATCTTCCAATCTCTGCAATTTTTATCATCAATTATTTACTTATAAGAACAAGTTACTTAGCGTCGGTGGTGTAATGGCTAGGGCCGCCGCCTCCTGTCCGGGAGGTCATGGTTCGAATCCTGCCAGGTACAAATGTGATTTCGAATTTAGATTTCATATGTACGTTTATTAGACGTTCTTACGGTGTAGGAAAACATCGTGAGGAAACCTGCACACGCCTGCGAAGAAACTCGCAGGTTGTGTGTGAAGTCGACCAACCCGCACTGGGCCCGCGTGGTCGACTATGGCCCGATCGCCCTTATTCAGGGTAGGCTCGAGCCCCTCGGTGGGGAAATATATGAGCTGAAATGGTAAGAACAAGTTAGACGGATAACAATTAATTAATAAAATATCTTTCGTATTAACCTTACCAAAACAGACTTACAAATTGCTGACCCGTTGGTAGTCTGAATGTTCAATATATATATATTTAATAGCTGTTTCCTTCGGCTTCACCCGCTCAGATCCCGGTGAAAAAAATTCTATACCTATTCTTAGACTTGCCGAATATACACAGAAAATTTAATGAAAATCCGTCCGGCCGTTTCGGAGGAGTATGGCAACTAACACTGTGACACGAGAATTTTATATATTTAAGTAGATGTTTTTAAACGTATACGAGTATAAGTATGTTTAACATTCTCCGATTTTCTATAGTACAGGAAATCCTAGTTTCGGGCCAGGTGACCGGTGTGATTTGTCCCTGAATGTTAAAAAAAAAACATTACAGAGTTACAACAATATATGAAAATAGATTCCAAGACTTTTAATAATGATTAATCTGTGTTTGTTTTAATGTTGTCTAGACAAGACATATGTATACCTACAAACAACATCAAATCCAAAATTACATAAATAGCAATTACCCAAAATAATAACGTTGTAAAAAAATCTACATTTGCTTCACGAAATGATAATGAATTACACTATTACAAGACTAATGACGAATGACACAATTTTAAAATTAACACTTTAAAATGAGATTAAAGACATAATTGAATGTTAATGCAGTATAAAAATTAATCATTCCTTTTAAAAAAAAAACAATTTAGTAGAAAGTGTAACTGGTACACAAACTTATTAATTAAGTTAGATATGTTGATGATTTAATAACATTAAGTCGTAACATAAAAGTTATAGTCGGATTTATTTAAAACTAGCTGATTCCCGCGGCTTCACCCGCGTGGACCACATTTCTATGACTTTTCGAGGGTGCGCAGTGCGCGAGACGCAAGCGGCTCGCGAGCGTGGTAAAAAGTAGCCTATGTCTTAACCCAGGTCCTAATCTGTCTACCTACCAAATTTCAGCCAAATCCGTTCATTAGTTTTTGCGGGAAAGCGTAACAGACAGACAGAGTTACTTTCACATTTATAATATAAGTAGGGATAACAGATGTGTATCATCTCGCTCTATGAAAACAGTTAGAGAAGAGATAGGAGGTACAAATAAATATTATGGTTATTCGATTGTATGTAGCCCACGTGCGCGTGCGTCTATGGTGGTCTCAACTAAACTATTTTACTTGGTCTATTTTGAGAACGTCAGTGAAGAATATGAATTAATTTAATAGTGGGTGCTGTCGATGCAAGAGCTAACAATAGAGAATTTAGAAGAAGCCTTCGTAAAACTGCGTAAAAAGTAACGAAATGTACGGTTTTATTTAAATAAAAAAATTCAGTAAGTTTTTTTTAAAATTTACAATTGGTAAGCCCTTGGCATCATCTCACCTGATGGTAAGTGACAGTGATGCCGAAGTTGGAAGCGGGCTTACCAAAGGTTCCCCAACGCAACGTTTGACTGCAACTCACCTGATGGGATGTGACGATAAAGTCGAGGATGGTACACGCTAATTAAAATAATGTCTATTCACTCTCGCCTTGAAAATCCCCAAAATGAAATCGGAAAACACAGACGCAGAGTGAGACCATAGTAAAAGGAAAGTATGATGAAACTGAGTTCAGCCTTTGACTAAAGTCCGTATTTAATTTTTGATATAAATATTTAGTGCATATTGGTTGTGAAATAAACAGTTTTAAATGTACCATGTTGCCTGGCAGATTTGAAAGTTGATTTGATTTATCCATATACAATAAGTACTAAAAATATAACTGCAAAAGTTATTGTCTGTAAGAAACAGACATAGTATCTTTTCGGAGAGTGTGCTCAAGAACTTCACGACCTCATTCCACCAGCTCCATTCCACCTTCGGTCAACGAGACGCAGGGGGAGGTTCCACCCCTTTGTTGTTTATATTCAGCCTATACGCACATAGCGTTACGCTTCCTCATTTATTATGCGGACAGCGATGGAGTGGAACTCCTTGCCTGCGTCTGTGTTTCCCGACTCCTACAATTTGGGGATCTTCAAGGCAAGAGTTAATAGGCATTGTTTGAGTTTGCGTGTACCATCCTCGACTACATCGTCACTTACCATCAGGGGAGATATAGTCAAACGCACTCAAATTTTAAATTAAAAAAAAAATCTTTCGCAGTAATTTGTTTGGCAGACTCACAGGTGAAATAATACATGTTCAAATTAGATTCAACTTCAAAAGAACTCTAAACTACAATAGCCATCAACAGATGGATAATTTCCTGTTTATCCGAGATATTATCTCTGCGTGATCGAATCAGAAAGGAGGAGCTCCGTAGGAGAACCAAAGTAACCGAAATAGCTCTCAGAATTGCTAAAATTAAGTGGCAGTGGGCGGGGCACATTGCTCATAGAACAGACGGACGTTGGGGCAGTAAAGTTCTCGAGTGGCGACCACGCACCAGAAAGCGTAGTGTAGGTAGGCCTCCCACTCGGTGGACCGATGACCTGGTGAAGGTCGCAGGAAGCCGCTGGATGCGGGCAGCGCAGAACCGGTCGTCGTGGAGATCCTTGGGGGAGGCTTATGTCCAGCAGTGGACGTCCTTCTTCTGATATGATGATCCTCGTATCTTTTTTTTATACTTAAGCTTCGAAATAGGTATCAGCTGACAGTAATTTCTCGTATCCTAAAATTTGTTTAGATTTTTGTAACTTTTGATATTTCTTGAATAAAAACTAATTACCTACCTTATGTGTTTGTATTCTCTTTTTTTTTATTCACAATTGGTAAACCCTTAACAACATCTCACCTGGTGGTAAGTGACGATGTTGCCGAAGATGGAAGCGGGCTTACCAAGATTCCCCAACGCAATGGGGAACTGGCTATCATATCTTCATACCGGAACACACCAATGATATCAACATTGATATTTGGCGGCAAGACTAAGATAAGATGGTGGTAGCTAGCCAGGCGGGCTTAGAAAATGCCCTACCACCAACCAAACCGAGTCTTGCAATTGACCCCGCCGGGAATCGAACCCGCGACCTCCTGTGTAAAGCCAGTGAACTTTGCCTCTGAGCTACGGAGGCGGTTAAAAGTAGTGTAGGTAGGCCTCCCACACGGTGGACCGATGACCTGGTGAAGGTCGCAGGAAGCCGCTGGATGCGGGCAGCGCAGAACCGGTCGTCGTGGAGATCCTTGGGGGAGGCCTATGTCCAGCAGTGGACGTCCTTCGTCTGATATGATGATCCTCGTATCTTTTTTTTATACTTCAGCTGACAGTAATTTCTCGTATCCTAAAATTTGTTTAGATTTTTGTAACTTAATATTTCTTGAATAAAAATTTTTGTAACTTAATATTTCTTGAATAAAAATTTTTGTAACTTAATATTTCTTGAATAAAAATTTATTACCTACCTTACGTGTTTGTATTCTCCACATACCTATCTACTTAAATAAAAATGTATAACAGTACAAAAATTATAATAAATCTTTTATTTGTGCAGGCAGCAGGTCTTTAATCACAAAAACATTTAAAATAAACACAAATAATACACTCACATATACAGCAAATAGAACTTTTAAGCTTTTGTATGTAATTAATAAATAACATTGTTCTAATGTTCGCTAATTTTGTTTTTTTTAATGTTTGTACTAGTCCGAATAATGTCCGTGAGCGGCTTACGCCACGCGCACCACCCACCCTTCATATCCTCGGGATCGCCGCGGGCAACTGCTAGCTATCAATATTTTCAGTAGGTACTGTAAAGGACTAAAGTATATATGTATCAAACTTAATTGGTTCTCGATAACAAAATAATAAACATACAAATGTAAGACGAAGTATGGTACATAATATCGTCTTTAGGCACTGGCTGAGTAAATACGAGTAATATGAATTTTAAATTCTCAAGCGTTGTCACAGAGCGGAAGTTATATTTCAGCTTCAATACGTCTTTATAACCATGACCTTAATAAAAGTGTGATGTTTGATGTTGGAGTTCATGTCATTATTGTCAAACATGTGCTAGGCCAGACGAAATTATTCTTTTTTGACTATAAACTCAAGTTTTTTGGAGTGGCGACCGCGCACCGGAAGACGTAGGTAGGCAGGCCTCCCACTCGGTGGACCGACGACCTGGTGAGGGTCGCAGGAATCCGCTGGATGAGGGCAGCGTAAAGGGCCAAAACATAAATATAAAAGGCCAAAACATGTAATTTTTTACTTTTTAGAGGATTTTTTAAATTTTTAACTTAAGTTTTATTATTCTTTTCGAGCAATTTCAAAAATGCGCCTCTTCTTTGGGAGATTAGATATGAATGTAGGTGTATCGAGATTTTTTGGCATTTGTGGTTCTTCCTCTTTGAACTATTCATTGTTCAACCATCTCAACATGTACAATAGTTTCTCAGCTCTTCTTAGAATCGCAAAATGAGACGGATTAGCATGTTATTAGGATCAGCGCGGCGCCAACGCAGCTATTCTAAGGTGGTTTCGTTCCATTCATATGGTAATTCGTGTTATTCGCAAGGCATGGTCTGCATCAACGCTCGCGTCAGTCTGTGGTGACATTTGCGTCGGTGAGATCAAGATCTATCTGTAGAAATATAGCAACAGTTCTATCTGAGGCGACACTTCGGTTTGGATACAATCAATCTTTTGGAATATTTGACACTTTTAGGTCATTGCTTTTTTAGGTCGGGGAAAAAGTTCCTTTGTATTTTGTATGCAAATTCAAACAGGACGACCAGAGTGAGCGGCATCTTGAACGTTAAAACTTCCAGAGTGGACACGCTTGAACCAAGTTTGTGCTACGGACTGGTAATGCATTCATCATCATCATCATATCAGCCGAAGGACATCCACTGCTGGACATGGGCCTCCCCCAAGGATTTCCACGAAGACCGGTTCTGCGCTACCCGAATCCAGCGGCTTCCCGCGACCTTCACCAGGTCATCGGTCCACCGAGTGGGAGGCCTACCTACACTACGCTTTCTGGTGCGTGGTCGCCACTCGAGAACTTTACTGCCCCAACGTCCGTCTGTTCTATGAGCAATGTGCCCCGCCCACTGCCACTTAATTTTAGCAATTCTGAGAGCTATTTCGGTTACTTTGGTTCTCCTACGGAGCTCCTCCTTTCTGATTCGATCACGCAGAGATAATATCTCGGATAAACAGGAAATTGTCCATCTGTTTATGGCTATTGTAGTGTACTTACGCTACGTTTTCCGGTGCGCGGTCGCCACTCGAGAACTTTACTACCCCAACGGCCATCCGTTCTACTAGCTATGTGCCCCGCCCACTGCCACTTAAGTTTAGCAATTCTGAGAGCTTTGTCGGTTACTTTGGTTCTCCTACGGGTCTCCTCGTTTCTGATTCGACCACGCAGATAAACTCCGAGCATAGCACGCTTCATTGCCCTTTGGGTGACCTTGAGCCTTCTTATGAGGCCCATAGTAAGCTCTCAGTTCCGTATGTCATCAGCACTGGCAACGTACACTGGTCGAAGACCTTGGTCTTAAGACACTGCGGTATTTGGGACCTGAAGATATTGCGAAGCTTCCCGAACGCTGTACTGCCCAGCCGCATTGGATTTGTCGCATGATCTCTTTCTTAAAGTTGGAACTACTTAACTGGACTGCTTGTTCCAGGTACACATAATCGGCAACAACTTCGAGCGTCGAGTCTCCTACCTTCAGAGGAGTATGCATTAAGGCCAAATAAACAGCACAAATTTTATTCGCGGCCTGTATTGAATTTAATTTTGAAGAATAAAATTTCAAAATGTAGCGAATTTCTTTGTTACTTTCACAGACTTTTGTAGACAGATAAAATAATTGAAAAATGGTGGGAATTTTTATAAAAATTTCATGTGTTTACTTTTTTAGTTTTATTGTACATTGTACAAGCATATACAAAGTATAAAAATAATGGTGTAGGATCCGTTAACCGGGGCTTCTACTCATCACTCTGAACAACTTTTCCCACAGAACCCATAGTCAATTCGCAAAAAAAAACACTCCATACAGTAATGCACAAAATTGGTCAATCAGCCGATCGTTTGGTATGAAGAGTTCAAAAAATGTTTTTGCCATTTCAACGAACTTGTAGAAGAAAAGATGTTCAGTTTGATGAGTAGAAGCCCCAATTAATGGGACCTACACCAATTTTGTTACACCCTGCTTACTTACACAATACCAATTGTGAATAAAAAAAAACTTATTCCCCGATCTAATATGTTGTTTCAGAATATAGATAACGATTCTTTGCAAGTTTTTATAGTGTACATGACAATGCTGAATAGTGATGATAGACTAACCCGTTGATCCATTGGCAACACTTCCCTAGGGTCGTGGGTTCGATACCCACCCAGGGCAAACATTCGTGTGGCGAACAGGTGTGTTTGCTCTGTGCCTGGGTGTTTAATATGTTTGTAAGTGATGACCGCGCAAGTGACCACTATGGCGCATTTACACTCAGCCCTGTTGGGCAGAAAAGTGAGCAGGGAAGTGGACAGCGCAAGAATGTAAATAGGTCACTCGCGCTGCCACTGCTCCTGCCATTGCCGCGATTGTCGGGTTTCGTGCTGAATGTTAAGGCCTTTAGATGGGTCAAATGACAATATTCAATTAAAATTCGTGACTGTGTAAAGCTTTCACCATAGAAAAAAGTATATAATATACTTAAAGTAATAAAAATTACCACTTTTGATGTAAAAAAAATATACCGTAGACCTTGTTTTTGGCATTAATTGCAAAATTTCTCGAAAACAAATTGTTTATATTGAATGAAACCAACACACAAGAATCGGTGACTTTAAGACATTTCATTTTAATTGAACACATTTTTTAAACTTATTTCAAAGTGATGAAAAGTCATAAAAACAAGTAAAAATCGAGAATTGGGGTTCGGTTTCAACGTAACAGCCGCGTTGAAGCCCGCATTGATTTGAACTTAAATTGAATAGACTTACGTTCGATATTATTGAAACACGTATCAACCTGCTCGGATTGAGTGATCTTAGCGCCTTTACACTCGCGTCGATATTGCCGCAGAAGTATTGGCAATATTTCTGGCAGTGGCAGGAGCAGTGGCAGGGGCTGAGTGTAAATCCCGGGCTCTGGCTTATTTATTTTTTGAGCGAATATGTCCAAATTGTTACTTTTTGTAGTGTTTTTTTTCACGTTTTATAAAACATCGACAGTCGGTTCTACTACAATCAGATCTTTAAATTTCAATGTCAAGGCCTGTTTTATATTTCGCTATTTAGTGTTTAAACATCCTACTAATACATTTTTTTTACTTTCGATGTACTAAAGAGTAAGAAGTACCTAGGTGGTTTATGTTCTATTGTTATGGTAAAGAGATTGATCTCGAGATTTTGATGGATTCGATTTTCTCACACAATAGTAAAAAAAACTAGATTTAGAAATGTATGTATGGCCGTGCTTCTGGGGCGTTCCCACTGCTGGGGCAAGAGTCTTCCCAAACTCGGGAAAGTTAGGCCAAAGTACCCAAAAGTATTTGTAAATTTTTCCTCAAGTCTGTGTACTTTAAAAAGGTTGGCAAGAAGAAATCGTTTAAAGCGATAAGTCCGCCTTCGCATATCATTGTATATTTTGTTAGTTAGTGTGTTTTTCATTTCTGTATATTTTGTGTGCATTAAAGGATATTTGTCTTATCTTACTTATATTCTTTGCTACTAAGTAAGCGCAATGTTTACTGTTGATTTGTGCATGCCCGACTACGTCAGACGGAGAAGCTTTCGCGAGAAAGTATGCACAGCATGGCTGTACAATTTATTAATATTACTTTATCCTTAACTCTATCTGTAACTATGTAGGTGATGAGCACCGTTTATTATATTTATATCTTAACTTTATTTATCATGACGATGTCAGTTCCCCTTGTAAAGTTCAGTGTTCGTATACGTACCTGTTTGTCATCATTAATTAACATGAGCACTAGTAGTCTCGAAGAGGTTAAATGTTTTTATGGCAGTCCTGTCCATCGCATAGACAGGTCAAGGTAATTCTAAAATTCTCAAAGCTATTCATAAATAAGAGGACCAATTCAATATTAACGAGTGAGCAAATACGTCATTACGTCAGAAGACAATTCAAAAGTTCGCGATGTTAAGGACAATCCACTTTAGTTTATGATCTGCTATAAATTCAAATCAAGCTCATCATGGGCTAATAAATTAATTTTAGTTATAGTTTATATATACCGATATAGTTATCAGTGTGTACATACAGAGGTAGAGGTTACGTAAATTAATTAGGTAAATATATGCGTAAGTTTATGTAACGCTACCTATATTGTATTGAGTTGCTATGGCTACCAGAATGAGACTAGTTTGCTCATACTGATATAGTCATCAGGGTGTTCGTACAGAGGTAGAGGTTACGTAAATTAATTAGGTACGTAAGTTTATGTAACGCCACCTATATTGTATTGAGTTACTATGGATACCAGAATGAGACTAGTTTAATCATACCAATATAGTCCTTAGGGTGTACATACAGACGTAGAGGTGTCCTAAATTAATTAGGTAACTGTACGTAAGTTTATGTAACGCTAGGTACCTACATTGTATTGAGTTGTTATGGCTACCAGAATGAGATTAGTTTGCTCATACCGATATAGTCATCAGGATGTAAGTGGCAGGCATATTGTATTATTTATTCATTTTACAAATGTTCAGGCAAATTGTATAATTCGTCCGTATTATATAAACGGTCAGGCAAATTGTAAAATGCTGTACACAGATTGTTAAATGAGCAAGCAAATGTGTGATGATTAGTCATTTTACGAAGATCAGGCAAATTGTATTATTCGTCCGTATATAAGTGGCAGTGGGCGGGGCACATAGCTCGTAGAACAGATGGCCGTTGGGCACTAAAGTTCTCGAGTGGCGACCGCGCACCGGAAAACGTAGCGTAGGCAGGCCTTTCACTTGGTGGACCGATGACCTGGTGAAGGTCGCGGGCAGCCGCTGGATGCGGGCAGCGCAGAACCGGTCGTCGTGGAAATCCTTGGGGGAGGCCTATGTCCAGCAGTGGACGTCCTTCGGCTATTATGATGATAAACGGTCAGGCAAATTGTAAAATGCTGTACGCAGATTGTAAAATGCGAGCCAGGCAAATTGTTAAATGCCGAATGCAGATTGTAAATGAGCGAGCGAAGCGAGCGATGTTAGGTTCGGTCAGATTTGATTGATTATACAGTCAAAGAGCCTCACCCCCCTTGGGTAGAAGAAATCCGTGAATAGTATTTTAAAATTACACTATATGCCTGCGACTTACATACAAAGGTAGAAGTATCCCAAATTAGTAGGTAGCTCTGCTGTACGTAAATTTATTTAACGCCACCTACATGGTATTGAGTTGCTATGGCGACCATGATGAGACTACTTGGCTCATACCGATATAGTCATCAGGGTGTACATATATATAGAGGTAGAGGTATCCCAAATTAATTAGGTAACTATACCTACGTAAGTTTAAGTAACGCTACCTACATTGTGTTGAGTTGCTATGAGACAAGTTTGCTCATAACGATTAGTAAAGGGTGTACAATTGTACATACAGATTTGATAAGTTCATCTATATTTGCAAGAATCATTGGGTTTCTTGGAGAAAGCTCTCCAGTGGGAAGCCCCTAATAAAGCCTGCCAAATCTTGTAAGAAATTGTTAAACCCTGTGTACAATCAAACGTTATCGTAATTGAGTCGGAAACTTTCTTAATTTCCACACTAAAGAAAGTCTGAAAGGGTTTAATGACAAATGTTTTTAACTATAAGGCCGCTCAAGTTTTACTCCTTTCCATTATTTTTGTTAAGATGTAATTCCGTTTTGGCTCTTAACAAAAACGGGACCAATGTCGTAAGAAAAAAAGAGCGAACCATCAGACCACTGTATGGAACTGTTGTTAAATTAAGAGTGAGCAAAAGATGCCAGTACTAACCTTGCAGGCGAACAAAGCATTCTGCCACGTAGACTTGCTCTCGCTGAAGAAGTAGCAGCTGTGACCGAGCCGGATGAACTGCGGCGGGCACACGTACGACATCTTGGTCGCGTTGCGGTGTCCTGATGGGGCCGTCAGACCTGCTACGCCTGTGCCTGCAAGCAGAGTACTGTACAAGTATTGCACGTGAAATTGAATCCTACTAATATTATAAACGCGAAAGTTTATAAGAATGAATGTATGGATGTATGTTTGTTACTCTTTCACGCAATAACTACTGAACGGATCTGGCTGAAATTTGGTAGGTAGACAAATTAGGACCTGGATTAACACATAGGCTACGCACTGCGCACACTCGAGAAGTCATAGAAACGTAGTCCACGCAGGTAAAGCCAGTAAAAGATAAAAGGAAAGAGAGGCAGGGAAGATAATTGGTATGGTATTACATATAAGTTATAAGTAAAGAAAATTGCTAAAACAGTAAAAAAAGGTAAATTCGAAATGTGGACATTTCGAAAAATCCGGCATTGTTCCTTGTTTACGTCATTAACGAACCTCTGTGCAAAATTTCAGCTTTCTAGGTCCAAGTCAGAATATATTGATGAGCAAAATAATTATCCACACGACTTCGTTAGCTCATCCACCTGCCAGGGCGAAAGATTTATCGATAAGCTAAAAGCGATAAATAAGAAGACCAAGTACAAAAGTGTAAATAAATAAATAAATAAAAGGAGCTCTCCTTGGGTTACATCTGGAGCTCAATCTGGATCTTTTATTATGCGTACATCGCAGTGGTGGAACACCTTGCCTGCGTCAGTGTTTCCCGATTCCTATAATCTTGGGATTTCCATGGCAAGAGTGAATAGGCATTATTTGAGTTTGCGTGTATCAACTGCATCATCACCTTCCATCAGGTGAGTTGCAGTCAAACGCACTCAAATTTTCAATAAAAAAAAGATAAAGCTTAAGTATCAGTACTATCTACGTGCTTCAACTATGCAGGTAAGAAGAGGACTTCCGAAGCCCAATTGGTATGTAATGTAGTGTTGCAGGACAGAAAAAAGTATGTAGAAAAAGTGGTATCATTTGGTGTCGCAGGCTAAATCGAGATTTCTCCTTTGTTTAAAAAATATATTTTAGCTCTAGATGGAGTTGTTGCTTTGTTTTTAATTCTAAAATCGCAACACATTATCAACCGTATTTTGAAAACTTCATAAGGAAAAATCGTTAATTTTAATGTTTATTAATAATATGATGGTTTTGATTAATTTAGAGATGTGACATTTTTTCAATAAAATAAATAGGTAATAATTAGTAGTTAAAAATAATGTCTCACAGTATGTATCAATAAATACACAGAGATAAAAAACGAAAAAAAAAAACACATTACATAAACTGAGCCAGTAGCATAAACACACAGAAAAAAACCAGACCAACGTCTAGACCGCTTGAATACCTACATATGTATATGTCGCAGCTATTTGGTTAAATCTGCCATTTGATGGAAAGGCTAGCCCGTTGATTGAATGGCGACATTCAATTAAATGACTGGCCAAGTCGTTGAATGTAACGTTCAACGACTTTGCTGAACGTCATTTAACTAAATCGTTGAATGGAATATAATGGCGCAGCCGTTGTGTAGAATCCGCCGGTTTGCAAAGCAGTGCGCTGCTTTGCAAAACGGCGGCGTTCGAAACTACGAAACTTCGAATAAAACCGTCGATTTCTTCTTCTGCGAAGCATTATGCTACCCATGGAGGGGAGCCTCGCGCGAGGCTCTTTGACTGTATAATCATTCAACCATGACCGAACCTAATATTCGCTCGCTTCGCTCGCTTATATACAGTTCTTTACTTAGTAGATTTTACACAAAGCGGCGCCTCATACAATGCGGCGTACTTTATTTCAGCCGAATTTTGCAAAGGGCTAACTAGTTGAATGTTGTGTGACACTTGTTCAATCAACGTTCAGCCTAGTCATTTAATAGAATGTCGCTATTCAATCAATGGACTATCCCCTCAATCAAATGGCAGATTTAACCAGTTGGCTGCGACAAATACATATACTTACATGCTATTTCATTAGTCAACCGTGTCAACAGACTAAGCATCCATTTGTCCCAAAAGGGGTGTAGTGGGTGGACCGGTGCAGATAATGACCACTAGATCAAGGTTGCACATATTGTACCTGTTTCTTAGCAAGTGTGCTGCGTATTTGTTTTGAGATCAAATTTCGTTCGCCTATTTTAGGTGTTGTTTGAATATGGATGAAGACTGCATCAAAAATAAATTATAAACTATCGATCACAAAATGTCCCTCATCATTACAGCTCATATACGTCCCCACCGAGGGGCTCGAGCCTACCCTGAATCAGGGCGACCAAATGTCCCTACCACTGAATTTTTAAATTAAATTTTAATTTTTTAATGTTTTTAATTCTTTAATTAATTAAAAGTTAATTTTATTTACTTACATTGTGACCAAAACACGATGAAAAGTATTGCAGCAATAGCCACAACTCTTCCTTTCCTTTCTAGCACTTCCATTTTGTAGTTAACTATCTTTTTTCTCGCCTATACTAATATCACTGCACAACCAATCAAAGAACAATACACACCGTCACTATCTTTTTGAGAATGTCATTTTGGAACAAAATGTCATGTATTAGGTCATGTATTACTAAATGTAAGAAACAACACTAAATGTAAGAAACACCCAAATCTTTTTGGAAATCGCACTGTTCTCCGTTGACGAAGAGTCCCGGGCTGATGGTAGATGATGATGATATCTGTAACAAAAGAAAATCATCATATACAAGGTGACCTGAGTCGAAATTTATATATAAGCGTTAGCTTGGATAAGGACCTATCTTCATTTATTAAAACAAATTGTACTTGTTTTTAATTATTGATTACTTCTATTTCTCACTTCATCATCATACAACCCGAACGACGTCCACTGCTGAACCTAGGCCTCCCCCCAATGATTTTCACGACGACCGGTCCTGCGCTGCTCTGCCTACATTCAGCGGCTTCCCGCGACCGTCACCAGGTCGTCGGTCCACCGAGTGGGAGGCCTACCTACCTACCTACGCTACGTATTCCGATGGGCTTTCGCCACTCGAGAACTTTACAGCTCCAACAGTCATCTTTTCTACAAGATATTTACCCTGCCCATGACTATTAAAATATAGCGAATCTGTGACCTATGTCGCTATGAGCCATAACCCCCTTTACAATGATAGCCGTGATTTACGTTTTTGATATGATTTTTCATGAGCTGATAAGTAGTTGTTTTTTTTAAATATAATCTATTGGTCTTAATAAGTTCTATAAACACACGAAAGAATCACCGCGCTATCACGTGTGAGTCGGGAGTTATAGGTACTGAAAAGAAAGGAGTGAGTGAACCCAACACCGGTTTCGGTCATTTTACGCAGTGCTCCTTCCCCGCAGTTCCACTCGGCCCCGACGCAAACTGTAAGTCATACATAACAGTGAGCTGACTATATAAGCTACATAATGACAGTAGATTGATGTTTCTGCGGCTGATAGTTTTGTAATTATAAATGTAACACGATATACACCAATTCGTAACGGTCTATTTTTCTGACCTGGTAAGTATTGTTTATACGACAAACTGGGAATTTCGTTAGGTAGTGAGTAGGGGAACACAGATCGACGTTAGATAGAGTTTGCGGCTTGCATAAGGCCATAGATGTTAAACATTATAGACACTTGCAATAAAAAAATGTGCATGTCAGCTCTGACGCGCGACAGGCGTTTACTCATCCTGTTTTTTAAAAAAATCTTACGCGGAGCCCGGCCTCCGGCCTTGCAGGGAGCGCTCCGGGCTTCACCCTACGGCCTCGAGCTTTAGGCTCTATGGCCATGGAGTTTTAGCCTTCCTGATTTAAAAGGTGACTGAATAAAACGCGAGTAAACAAAGTTAACACTAGATTTTACTTCAAACTTCAAAAACACTTCACTATCTTCTTGGAGCGGAGCAGAGCAAATAGCCAATCAATGACTTCTATTAGCCAATAGTGATAGTACCCGCTCATGAATTGCGAGCCATAAATTAATATTAAGCGAGAAACAAGACCGTTTTGAAACCAAATAGCTGTAACCATAAAAACGAATAGACTATTTCGAGTCAACAATGGCTCGCCAACAGATCAATTCTAGATTTCTCTAAAACTTTCACGTACCTACAACCCAAATACTATTCCTATACACAGGGCGTAGCAAATTTTCGTAGGGACTATTAACTGGTCCCTTAGTAAACGTCCTAGAAAAACCACAAAAAAGCTAGCTAATTCGCTTGCTTGTGAAACCGTAAAAAATAAAAATGCATTTCTTTTTGTTTATCACATCATTACAGCCGGCTGTACTGGTAACGAGGGCTCACAGTTTAGCTGTGCCTACCCACTAAACTTCCCCCTGCAGCTTTGGGAACTCGGTTACCTTGACAGCCTACATCGAAGCTACCCCACCCTGGTGAGGGGGGGGAGGTGTGCGAAAGGGGGGCGCAAAGGGAGTGCGAGCGGCGCTCCTGATGAGAGCTACCGCTTAGGGAGTTGCATTTGTTGTGCTAGTGAGGGGGGGTTTGTGTCATCTGAAGATTGACACTATCGGTTCCTCCCTGAGCCGCCAGGAGGCACTCAGGTCGGCTGAAATTTGGTCGGGTGGATCAGACAGTTAAGTACGTGTCTTGGTCTTCGGACCATGTACCTAGATAGTTCGAGTGGCGGGAACTCGAACTACAAATTGATTGCTGGTATGTGCGGGATACCAAACAGGTTTCTTAAAGATGATATTTGTTGATTGATTGATAATTTTATCCCAATTATTATTGTTATGAATATCCTAGTCACGGGCCACAGTCTCAGTAACATAAATACATACTTTATTATCTATAATATAATAAAACTGTAACGGGGCCGTGTCTGTACATGAAATATTTTTGGAAAATAATAACTGTGGTGGACATTTCTAACGATACAGAGGCCAAAACAACAACTTTTGGAATTTTTGTCTGTCTGTCTGTCTGTCTGTCTGTCTGTATGTTCGCGCATCACGCAAAAACTACCAGGCCGATTTTGATGAAATTTTGTATGGTGGTTCCTTATAGCCCGGGTTAACATATAGGATACTTTTAATCCCAGAAAAATCAAGAGTTCCCGTGGGAAAATCAAAAGTATTCATTTATAGAGTGGCTCACCACGCAAATGTGGCTTGACCTATTACAATCAAATTTTACACGTTGATACCCTTATCGCGAACTAAAACTGGGACATTGTGAATCCCAAAAAAATTAGGGTTCCTACAGGAATGCAAAAAAATGTATCTTTAGAACGACTCAACATAACAATATGAAACCTTTACATTGGGATGGGGTGTTTTGACCATCATTGTATAGTCGGGTATTCTTTATCCCGGAAAACTAAAGAGGTCCCGTGGGAAATTATCTATCGATACATACAATAATAACAAAAGAGTACTTTTTTCTATATATTAGCTACACATACCAAACATTATAATCATAGTAGCAGAATGTCAATAGATGGCACTGCAGAGATAATAAAACGCGCTTAAGTTGTATTAAAATATTATTTCATACTTTTGAGTGGATTTCTTTTAGTATTTTTCAGCATACGCTACTTTAAACTCTGGAACTATGGTACGTAGCGATGTGTTTCATAGACGAACAGAGAGGTGTTTTTTTACAGATTCCAATCGTGTAAAAAAATAAAAACACATAAATCGAGTTTAACATCTTTTAACAGGAGACACAGATATGGGAACTCTTCTGACGGCGACTATTTGCGAGTGGCAGTTGCTCTCCGCCTGCAATATCAATATCTGTGAACCTCATCAATGTATTTGCGGGTCCTCGGTGGAGGCAATTGGCCATCACTCACTGAGTTGCAGTCGTGTTTGTGAAGATTACCACGTCACCAATTCCTTAATGACCTCACTCGGAGGGTACTGGTCTCGGCCAGATAGAATATTCCATCTTTGATGCAGCCGCCGACCGGGCTTTAGGCGATCTGATGGCAAAAGGCCGGAGGGTTTAAACAGGTGCTATGGCAGAGAGGAACGTGTCTGTTTTGGGAAGCCACTTTTTCTGCCTCACTCCTCACCCGTATGGTACTGCTGCTCAATTTGCGGTGAGAAAGAAGCATAATAAGTACTCGGTCTTGGAGGCAAATTACTGGTTTGTGCCGCTGGTCTGTGAGACAACCGTCTGCTGAACCCTCAGAGGCCTTTGCCTTCACAAAGAAGATTGGCCTTCGCCTTCGAGAGAGGAGATGTGACGTGAGGTCCTACCTGCTGCTAAGGTTGTCTATTGCCATCCAGCGCGGCAACGAGAAGTGCTTCTTGGGCTCCTTTGGAGCTGATACGACTCGAGGATTTGACCCATATTAATATTGTTAGGAAATTTTATTACTAGATTGATACCTATAATGATTTGAATTAGTTTTTTGATAATATTTCATCATATCAGTTTATATACGTCCCCACCAAGGGGCTCGACCTGCCCTGAGTTAGGGCGATCTGGCCTTAGACGATCACGCGGGCCCATTGCAGGATGATTAATTTCACACATAGGCTTCGAATTTCTTCGCAGGCGTGTGCAGGTATCCTAACGATGTTTTTCTCACCGTAAGAGCGTCGTATAAACGTACATACCACTTTGAAATCGATATTCGTATAGATATTGGTAAGTGGCAGGATTCGAACCACGGCCTTCCGGACAGGAGGTAGTGGCCCTAACCATTTTGCCACCGACGCTCTATATTTTATTTAAGATTTAGAAATCCTTACTTTATATTATAAATGTAAAAATGTGTTTGTTTGTTTGTTACCTATTCACACTTCAACACCTCTACCAATCTTGATGAAATTTGGCATGCAGGTAGCCTGTATCACTGGGAATGACATAGTCAACCTTTTATCTGTGGAAATTATCATAGCCCGATGCAGTTCCTGAGAAAACTAAAACAATACTCTTTGTTCGTCTATTTAAAATCGTAACGAAAAAATGGATTGGTGTGATTTTGAGCACAGAGATGAGGTGGAAAATGATATAATTTACTAATAAGTATATCCTTACATAGTTCCCGAGGGATCTGGGGACAACTTTTTTCTACGCTCGCGCACGTCGGTGGCGTCGCAACGGAGCAACGGATTAAAGTGATTTTTTGTATAGAATTTGTTGAGGGGGTGGGAAGTGACAAAGACTGCTAATCCGAATAGCCCGATACAGTTCCTGAGGTACCTGGAGAAAACACATGTCCACGCTTGCGAGCTGATTGCGGCTCGCGCACCACTCACCCTCAAAAAGAGTCATAAAAGCTATGTCCACGTGGGCGAAGCCGCGGGCAAAAGCTATCTATAATATAATAAAACTGTAACGGGGCCGTGTCTGTACATGAAATATTTTTGGAAAATAATAACTGTGGTGGACATTTCTAACGATACAGAGGCCAAAACAACAACTTTTGGAATTTTTGTCTGTCTGTCTGTCTGTCTGTCTGTCTGTATGTTCGCGCATCACGCAAAAACTACCAGGCCGATTTTGATGAAATTTTGTATGGTGGTTCCTTATAGCCCGGGTTAACATATAGGATACTTTTAATCCCAGAAAAATCAAGAGTTCCCGTGGGAAAATCAAAAGTATTCATTTATAGAGTGGCTCACCACGCAAATGTGGCTTGACCTATTACAATCAAATTTTACACGTTGATACCCTTATCGCGAACTAAAACTGGGACATTGTGAATCCCAAAAAAATTAGGGTTCCTACAGGAATGCAAAAAAATGTATCTTTAGAACGACTCAACATAACAATATGAAACCTTTACATTGGGATGGGGTGTTTTGACCATCATTGTATAGTCGGGTATTCTTTATCCCGGAAAACTAAAGAGGTCCCGTGGGAAATTATCTATCGATACATACAATAATAACAAAAGAGTACTTTTTTCTATATATTAGCTACACATACCAAACATTATAATCATAGTAGCAGAATGTCAATAGATGGCACTGCAGAGATAATAAAACGCGCTTAAGTTGTATTAAAATATTATTTCATACTTTTGAGTGGATTTCTTTTAGTATTTTTCAGCATACGCTACTTTAAACTCTGGAACTATGGTACGTAGCGATGTGTTTCATAGACGAACAGAGAGGTGTTTTTTTACAGATTCCAATCGTGTAAAAAAATAAAAACACATAAATCGAGTTTAACATCTTTTAACAGGAGACACAGATATGGGAACTCTTCTGACGGCGACTATTTGCGAGTGGCAGTTGCTCTCCGCCTGCAATATCAATATCTGTGAACCTCATCAATGTATTTGCGGGTCCTCGGTGGAGGCAATTGGCCATCACTCACTGAGTTGCAGTCGTGTTTGTGAAGATTACCACGTCACCAATTCCTTAATGACCTCACTCGGAGGGTACTGGTCTCGGCCAGATAGAATATTCCATCTTTGATGCAGCCGCCGACCGGGCTTTAGGCGATCTGATGGCAAAAGGCCGGAGGGTTTAAACAGGTGCTATGGCAGAGAGGAACGTGTCTGTTTTGGGAAGCCACTTTTTCTGCCTCACTCCTCACCCGTATGGTACTGCTGCTCAATTTGCGGTGAGAAAGAAGCATAATAAGTACTCGGTCTTGGAGGCAAATTACTGGTTTGTGCCGCTGGTCTGTGAGACAACCGTCTGCTGAACCCTCAGAGGCCTTTGCCTTCACAAAGAAGATTGGCCTTCGCCTTCGAGAGAGGAGATGTGACGTGAGGTCCTACCTGCTGCTAAGGTTGTCTATTGCCATCCAGCGCGGCAACGAGAAGTGCTTCTTGGGCTCCTTTGGAGCTGATACGACTCGAGGATTTGACCCATATTAATATTGTTAGGAAATTTTATTACTAGATTGATACCTATAATGATTTGAATTAGTTTTTTGATAATATTTCATCATATCAGTTTATATACGTCCCCACCAAGGGGCTCGACCTGCCCTGAGTTAGGGCGATCTGGCCTTAGACGATCACGCGGGCCCATTGCAGGATGATTAATTTCACACATAGGCTTCGAATTTCTTCGCAGGCGTGTGCAGGTATCCTAACGATGTTTTTCTCACCGTAAGAGCGTCGTATAAACGTACATACCACTTTGAAATCGATATTCGTATAGATATTGGTAAGTGGCAGGATTCGAACCACGGCCTTCCGGACAGGAGGTAGTGGCCCTAACCATTTTGCCACCGACGCTCTATATTTTATTTAAGATTTAGAAATCCTTACTTTATATTATAAATGTAAAAATGTGTTTGTTTGTTTGTTACCTATTCACACTTCAACACCTCTACCAATCTTGATGAAATTTGGCATGCAGGTAGCCTGTATCACTGGGAATGACATAGTCAACCTTTTATCTGTGGAAATTATCATAGCCCGATGCAGTTCCTGAGAAAACTAAAACAATACTCTTTGTTCGTCTATTTAAAATCGTAACGAAAAAATGGATTGGTGTGATTTTGAGCACAGAGATGAGGTGGAAAATGATATAATTTACTAATAAGTATATCCTTACATAGTTCCCGAGGGATCTGGGGACAACTTTTTTCTACGCTCGCGCACGTCGGTGGCGTCGCAACGGAGCAACGGATTAAAGTGATTTTTTGTATAGAATTTGTTGAGGGGGTGGGAAGTGACAAAGACTGCTAATCCGAATAGCCCGATACAGTTCCTGAGGTACCTGGAGAAAACACATGTCCACGCTTGCGAGCTGATTGCGGCTCGCGCACCACTCACCCTCAAAAAGAGTCATAAAAGCTATGTCCACGTGGGCGAAGCCGCGGGCAAAAGCTATACTAAATAATAATGAAATACTGGCCCATCGATCGCTTTTCAAGTACTTAATAGAGGCCTTAAGTATCTAGTTAATCTACCTTGCTTTCTCTCATGATTTCCTGTTATCCCCTCCGGCTTAGTACTAAAATACAGTATGGACACTCCCTGCCGCTCTCTAGATTCTGACCTCACCCCCTCGTCAGCCAGAATGATACAGTTTAGTTATAGTTTGGTTCTCGAACGTTTAGGATTTCACTGTGATTTTGTTTGCTCCGTCATTTGTTTTTAGAAATGTCATTCATTTTACGACCGTTTGTTTGCAGAGTCCGGGGTTTGCCTGCGGTTTCAAGAAAATAATGTTTCTGGTCAGTTGGAATGCCTCTTAGTAAGAAAAACTACTTTTCTTATCTGTAGGATTAGAATCGCTTCATAGGTAACATTAGTAATACAATTAGGTAATTTGTTTTTTATTCACAATTGGTAAGCCTTGGCATCATCAAAAAAATTAGATGGCGATAATACCTAATAATTTCCAGATGTAGCGAGCTTAAATTATCTTTAATAGGCGTAGTAAAACAATTTAATTTAAAATTAAAAACCTGACTGCAAAAAACCTAACCTCTCTTTGGGTAAAAATTTTTCCTGTCTCTCACGGGATGAAGACGATCTAATGACAACTCGCACTCCAAAATCCATCAAGCCGTTTAGGCTACAGGCTCAGTCAAAGAAACGGACATACATACATACATAGGTACACACATACATACACTTGCAAAACATAATCCTCCTTTTTGGGCAGTCGAGTAAAAAAGTAACTACCAAACGACGCGAATTTATCTTGTCATAACCACAAGTAGAAAGATTTAACTCACTATTACAATACTTGTACATAGTTCCTTAAGTTCAATTCTGTTACTGAAATTACCCCCTTAGGTGAATAAGCTCCTATCTAAACTCTCCACTAAGTCAATTGCGCAGACGCAAGTACAATAATATGACTTACAAAGGAAACTGATCGCAAATCAGCTAATGGTCCCATTTAGCTGTCTAGGTTTCGAAGAATAAATCACCACTATAGCCGTTAAAATAAGTACTTATAGTGTTTCGAGATATAGTCAAACAAAGTTTCCATCACTATAGCTACCTGATAAGGTATACTTACGAGTAACTGTAGTGTCAGGGAAATTCAAATACAAAAGAAAGCTTAAAATGTTAGCTAGGACTCGTCAGTTTCAAAATCTCGGATGTTATGTATTCTTAGCTTTAGGAAGAAAGCTGTATCTTATTCTACAGCTATCGGTGACATTGGCGTAGGACTCGTTAACTCAGGATCCTGCTTATAATAATTAAGTACTTTTCCCAAGAAACCCATGTTCCATACGTAATTGGAAACGCTGAAAACACTTTAAACCCGACATTCAATCGTAACGACCCAGTAAAATTTTGGACCATTTTTTGGTTGTTGTTAATTTCCTGAAAAAGTACTGAATCGATTTTGATAAAGTATACTAGAAAATGCATTATAGTAGTGTACCCTATCAATAAAAGAAAGAATCGTGAAAATCGGCTCACAATCTGCGAAGATATCGCATAACAAACTTACAAAAAAGCATACAGTCGAATTGTTGAAAATTTGGTCAATTAGCTGATCAATTAGTTTATATTCAATTTTGGTTTTAAAAATTGATTATTGGTCTCATGGGGAAAAATGTTCAGTATCCAGTATGAATAAAAGGGTGCTACACAATTTATAAAATCCTGTAGTTACAAAAAATATGTAAATCCATAAACATAGAACACAATCATAATCCAATTCTTAAATCCAGTGATGGCCTTATCCAATACTTACGTAGTAAATAGTTTTATTGTTTACCATAACAAAGTCTTTCCAGATTTGTACAAAAGCCACATAATGTCGCGTCGCTTTCCAATCTCAAGAGCTTCTCGAATCTCGAAACCACAGACAACCAGACAGTCAAGGCACCTGTGTCTTGTCTATGCTTTCTTTGCATTTCCTATGTACCAAGACGGGCGTAGATACACTGAGTAACATGAAGCTGATAAGTTAGGTGCATTCATGCACAATGAAAGCCTTTTAGAACCATCCGATCTAGAATATCAAAGTAAGTATTTTTTTTAAATTTCTTAGGAATGAGCTGTTTTCTTGCGAACAACCGCCGTGCATGGAATCGGGTCTTGCCCCTGTTTGGTTCAGCTGGGTGGAACACGGGTACTTTGTTTTTACCCGTAGCTCACCTCTAAGTACAAAAATAATGTAATTCAAGTTTCAAGTTTTTATTCTTCAATTTTATCGTACGAGTTTATTTATTTATTTGTACGGGTCAAATATTGCAATCGATTTTAGAGCCACTGCCCTGCTCTCTGATGTCTACAGTAGCCAATCTTATTAGCAAACGTGCGAGCGCATTTATGGCACATTAGGACGACTTTTTAAAAGTTGCAGTTGAGATTGGTAGGACGTCTATCATTCAGGTCTTCTTGGTTCTTGTCCAAATCGGATCTTTCCCTATACGCTGCTTTTTACCCGACTGCCTCAAAGGTAGGGTTATTAGAGTGTATGTATGTATTTATTTATTTATAGTTTATTGTACACAGGAAACATAAGTTACATGTATGTATATAGATTTCTATGTTCCCTGCTACAACCTGAACGGCTTAAAGGATTTTAACGTATGAGATATCGTTAGATTCCTTTTAATCCCGTGAGTGACATAGGATACATTTTTATCCAACTAGCCAAAAAGAGGGGTTAAGTTTTTACGCAGTCGGGTTTTAAGTTTTAATGAATTCCTAACGTTATCGAAATTATTTAACATACTCGTATTATCGGATAGTGTAAATGGGACTTCTAATATGAATGGATGATATTGTGGTTAAAGATGCGCCTCTTTTCTGTGGTGAGGGTATGGTAAAGAGATGCGCCTTGTTTGTGTGAGATGAGCCCATGAAAGCGGTTTCGGAGTTGACAGATTGGAGTGGAAAGGTCTATCAAGTGGAATCATGGTTCTTGATATTTTCGTCGTTTTTAGGGTTGCGTTCTAGGTAATGGGATCCTATACCAAAGTATTACAATATAGCGGCTTACAATAGCGCAACGAACGTACTCACGCAGAGCAACGGAAGGGTACATGGAAATTTATGCAAGAAATACGGGACGTCCTGTGAAATACGGGACGTTTGGCAACACTAGTCAGAGGGGAAGAAAAAATAGAGTAGTTTAAATTTTTGTACAATAAACACATGTTTTCTGTAGATGTGTCTTTATCTGGATTCAAGTACGCAAACGTACCGCCCGCCATCGCATTTCGAGAGGGCCCATCTTATCCAGATAGATTTACGAGCAACCGCACCCAAATAACGATGTCGGCGAAAACAGTGCTGTCAGGGCCGGACTTAATAGTGCAGTGAAACTAAGTTTTTACCACAGAAATCGGAATAATATAGGGACTAGCAATGAAACCGCGTCCTAATTTCTTCCGAGACCTGTTGGTTTTTACGTATATAACATGGCGTCTATACAATAAGGAGTGATTTGGAATCGATTCTAGAATAAAGGAAAACATATAAAATTCATTTGAAAAAAAAATACCTGCCAAAAAATTACCTTTATTAAGAGGATGAAAATAGTTTTTTTAAGAAAAACTTAACGTTTTGCGAGATTTTTCATGAGTATATTTTTTCCTTTATCTTGAAGTCGAATTTGAACAAAATTTCTGGATTCACACAACTCATGTTTTGTTGAGTATCTGTAGCTCCTAACAGTATTTTAGTTTTTAGGAATCCGTACCAAAAGAGTAAAAATGGAACCCTATTACTAAGACTCCGCTGTCCTCCGTCCGTCTGTATTGCTGTCCGCCTGTTACCAGGCTGTATTTCATGAACCGTGATAGCTAGACAGTTGAAATTTTCACAGATGATGTATTTCTGTTGCCGCTATAACAACAAATACTAAAAATTAGAAAAAGTAAAAGTAGCCATACAAAAAAACGTGTTTTATTTTAAACGTGAAGAAACTAGCGCCATCTAGTATGGTGGCACAGAACCCTTTGTGCGCGGTTCTAACTCTCACTTTACCGGTTTTTATTTCTATGCAGATCGTATGTCGTGTCGACAATTATTTCCCCTACACACAATATAGACATATAGATAAGCCCTACCTTGCTTTGCTTATGTCTCATATTGCCAGTATTGTAAACCCGATACTAAGCGTAGTGTTACAAGTAATGCTACTATTATTATAATTATTAGCTTTGCTCTGGGACTTCATTATCAGAGCTGTAATATCGACGACATGTACGTAGGTGTTTAAAAACAATCACTATAGTCACACTATAGGTATTCCAATTTTCATACCTCTGTAATTATAGCATTGTATATGTCACCGTAAAATTGTGAAATCCGTTAGATTATAAGCTAACGGGATCTATCTCGCGAGGTTATGAACTGTCGAAAGATAGTGAACCGTAACATACTGCTTACAATTTCACTATTGTCATTGTAATCACTAGTAACATTACAATAACACTGAGCAAAGTGAATAACATTAAACAAATGAGCGAACGAAGCGAGCGATGTTATGTTCGGTCAGGTTTGATTGATTTAACAGTCAAAGAGCCCCCCGGGTTGCAGAATGCTATGCAGAAGAAGAAATCATCGCTTTTATTCGGAGATACAAGAATGGGCCGTGAAATTGTAAGTCGATTGACAATTTACCGAGCCGAGCGACAATTCATCGTCATATTATAATCTGACTGAATTAAGTGTAGTGAGATTGTAATATCGCGGTTTTGACAGTATCCCGGCGACATATATACAATACAAGTGTAACAAATTGGTGTACGAGTCTTTAACTAGGCTTTTACTGACATGTATGATGTCACTGGCCTAATCACCCTGATTCAGGGTAGGCTCGAGCCCCTCGGTGGGGACGTATATGAGCTGATATAATAAATGATGTCACTGAGCAACTTTCCCATATTCAATTCACAAAAAATATTGCTTCATACAAAAATACACAAAAGTTTGTCGATCGCCTGACTGATTTGTATGAAAAGTTCTATTTTTTTTGCGAATTGACTACGTATCTCTAAGAATAAGTTGTTCAGTATAATGAGTAGAAGAAGCCCCAGTTAACGGCTCTTACCACAATTTTGTTACACCCTGTTTACATAGGCACATACATAATTATAATACTTTTGAAAACTCCTTTATCATTCCCAATTCTGTTTTATTTACTAGTGACTCTGATTCTTGCTGGTCATGCTTTTGTCTGCAAGCGTGCCCAATACTGAGGAAAACATATCAACACAATACTAACTGCACTTGAGTGTACCCCAGTTTTTTGTCAAAATCGTTCCCTGAAATTGACTTTCGTCGGCAAGAGTACCAACTCAAACAAACGCGAGCGAAGCTTGCACAACTGCACGCGACTGTACCAGGTTCAAGGAACACTCAAGAAGGTGCCACTTGAGAATGTAACTCAAGATCGAGTGCAGCACGGAATCCCCGACATTCAGATTTCCAAGTAAAAAAAAACATCGCTCAATACGAGTAATGAAAAGTTTTAAGGTTAGATTTAGATTTATTTATTTCACTAGCTCTTGCCAGCGGCTTCGCTCGCGTAAACATAGTTTCTATGACTGTCTTCGAGGGTGCGCAGTGCGCGAGACGCAAGCGGCTCGCGAGCGTGGAAAAAAGTAGCCTATGTGTTAATCTACCAAATTTCTTCCAGGTCCGTTTATCTGTTGTGGCGTGAAAGAGTAAGTAAAGATATTATCAATGTCAAGTTTACAGTATTTTAAAAATTTCAAAGGTTAATAATAATATAGTCAGCAAAATAAAGAAATGAATGATATAAAAATTACAAAAATGAGAATAAAAATAAAAGTTATTTTTGATTATTCCTGACGCCTCCCTAGCTCAATTGCAAATTTTCAAAGTCTATTTATTGCTTATAATTATGAACAATAGATGATGCGGTGTCAAAAATTTATTTGGTATTTTTCAAAGGGTTCCGTACCATCATACTAAATGGCGCTAGTTACTTCACGTTTAAAAAAAACACGGTTTTTGTATGGAGACTTTCACTTTTCCTAATTTTTTGTGTTTGTTGTTATAGCGGCAACAGAAATAAATGAAAATTTCAACTATACAGCTATCACGGTCCATGAAATACAGCTTGGTGGACGGACAGACAGAAACAGCGGCGGCCTTAGGGGGTGGCGAACAGGGCGATCGCCCGGGGCTTCGCTCTTGCAGGGGCCTCGCGCAACAACCCTGAATTAAATGCGGAAGAGATTTTCCAAATTAAATATTTTAATGTCATTTTCGACACTGTGCGCGCAAGCTGCCATCCTAGGTTTAAGGCACTTATACATCATGAGAGCATATTTGGTTTCATGTATAAAATAAAAATATTAAAGGAAATTAGTCAACTTTTGAAGCAATGCAGCGACTTGCAAATATCTATGACAGTAGGAGAATCATGTGATATTGATGGACATGAATTGTACGAAGAACTGAATATGTTCATCCGTGTGTATGAAGGAAACGACGACATTATCTCGGTGCTGAAATATAATAATATAAAAAAAATTAACTGAAGTTTACCCCACTATCGAAATAGACCTGAGACTTCCTGAGAATTATTGCCACCACACCTGTTACAAAAGGAGGTTTTCGAGGCTTAAAATTATTAAAACATATTTTAGGAATTCGATGACACAAGATTGGCTTTCAGCCCTTGCTATTCTTTCAATCGAAAATGACCTAGCTCATTCGTTAGATTATTGTGTTTTAATTAAAGATTTTAATCTTAGAAAAAGCCGCAAACATCTATTTTAAAATTTATCATCTCTGTATTTGTTAATTTTGTAAATCTTTGAATGTACAACATTTTAAAACTCAAATTTAGCATTTCTCGTCGAACATGACAAATACCTAAACCAAACAACCAGACCTACTTTCGCATCACATACTTTTCACGAAGTGCAAAGGGCCTCGCAAAGACCTGCCCCCCGGAGCCTCGCAATGGGTAAGGCCGCCGCTGGACAGAAATATAGGCGGACGGACAGCGGAGTCTAGATAGGGTCCCGTTTTGACCTTTTGAGTACGGAATCCAAAAAAACGTAAAAACAACCGACTTCAATTACGGAATTGCGGCGTTAAACCGACGTTTTCATTGATTTAACACTTAACAATCCATATCTTAAAATCTACTGAACATATTTAAATGACACTGATGCCTAAAAAAAAATATTTCATTTTGATTTTTAGTTTCTTAGAAAAACGCGGACCAACATACATACTTACATACACTTAAACAATTTAGCACACCTGTCTAAAAGCCCAAATAGACTAACGTATACGAATAGGTATTGTGCAATTCTAACAATATTACATACATACATACATACACGAGTTGAAATGATAAACTCTTTTTTAGAAGTCGGTCAAAAATAGATAGTGGATTCTTTTTTGGTTAAACATATACTAATTCCACATATAACCTGCAGTCCTATAGATGATGGAAAAATGTGTATTAAAATTATTATTCAATAAAAATTGGTATTTAACGTGAAAAAACCGCGTCGCAATTTTCATATTTAGCCCATAATAGTTAAAAAGTGTCGGTGGCTCAACCGGTAACGACTCGATCTTCCTAACCAGAGGTCCTGGTTTCAAATCCGGACGGCCAATGTACCAATGAGTTTTTCGAAACTTACGTACATACGAGTAATACTTACCGATTGCTTTAACGGTGAAGGAAAACATCGTGATGAAACCTGCACATCTGATTCCAGATCGGATACGGAGATTGCACACGTCCGTAGGTGTGAATCTAAATGCTCTACACGTGACCGCGGGCGATGCTAAGTGCCACACCAGGCAACCGCCGTCTCTCCCTTGTGCACGTTAATTGTGCCACAGGATAAGAGACGAGAAGAGAGAAATAGGTAAATAAAATGGTAATCATAATCAATCAATGTGTTTTTTAGTCGCCAATCTGTGTATGTATGTAGGAGTAACGTAGATTTGTCTGTTTATTTAGCGTAGCCTGTAACCTAAACGGCTTGATAGATTTTAGAGTGCGAGGAGGACTCGTTAGATTCGTCTTGATCCCGCGAGTGACATAGGACACCATTATAAACAGTCGTATTTAAAAAAAAAATACAGCGAAGAGGCCTTTTAACACTAAGTTACTAAATAAGGTTAACTATATTTAATTTTTATTTACTTACGTATGAGTTATGTTATAATAATAATAATAATCAATTTATTTACGACCAACTTTAGGATCAATTTGTGTTAGTAATCTTACAAACTAATCTTATACACTAAATGTTAGTAAAAATGTATCATAAACATAAAATCAAAAACTTCTTTGAGGTTTGATTGCCGGCAAATGAACATTGCAACAATGATAAATGTAGCAGCAATCAAACCTGTCCGCTATCATAGCCAGGATGTTGTTGGCACTAACGCGCACTCTGCGCACTAAGGACGCGCACCTTTTGCGCATTGTGGCATAGAAGCAGTCTACGCGCACCTCCGCGAACATTCCCGAGGCACTGCAGTAGCGCGGCAGCCCCATCAACACCCTGAAGGCGTTATTGAACTGGACACGGAGGGCGGTGTAAGCTCGCTGAGTATAGTTCGCCCACAGGCTGCTGGTATAGAGGGATGTACAATACGCTCTAAAAAGTGTGACTTTATTAACATCCCTCGAGCTGCGAGCAAACCTGCGGGCTATCATATTCGCTCTCACTGACAACGCCCTCCGCTCCCTCTCAATGTGATCATCGTCCTTGAGGTCGGCGGAAACGATATGCCCCAGATATTTAAACTTGTAAACTCGCTGCAGGGCAGCTTCATTAAGAAAGACTGGGGGCATACTCATTGGAGATTTACCGCCGACCCCAAACACCATGACCTCGCTCTTCTTCACATTATACAATAGGCCGTGCTGAGCAGCATACTGCTCACACACGGCCACTAGTCTCCTGAGGCCACAGATCGACGCACTGAGCAGCACCATGTCGTCCGCGTAGCTGATGTTGTTGACGCAAAGTCCGTCAATATGACAACCGACACGCATGCTGCTCAGCTCGCCGATCACCGTTATGTATGACACTCGAGATTTTTTCAAAGAACTATGTTGTTATTATTGAATTTTATACCCTTTTTATTTATGTGAAAAATCATAAAAAAAAGTATTATTAACCGGACGTGTAACCTTCAAGGGCTCTGGTTCCTACACAATTCGGACACAGTTACGTAGGTTCGGTTAAATTTAGTCCCAGTCGTCAGGTCGTAAAATGATTGACTAGCGATTCGGTCTAGTGGCGTTTGGTAACAGTGGCTATTAGAACAATTGCAGCTACATTCTTGACTTAGATTTCTCATTAAGCAAGTTCCCGTCTGTAAGTTCTTTTTGAATAACTTTACCTGACAAATTTAATGAAAAAAAAAAAAAAAAACCCACTGTGTAAAATTTATCCTCTGTCATTCAGGGGATAAAGACCAATGTAACGAATTTAACGAAAGCCATAAAGCAGTTTTAGCTACAAGTTCAGCTAAAGAGAGTATATACATATATACTCTCCAAAAACATTACCCTTCTTCTTGGACAGTCGGATGTTATCAGCATTACATGTTTAGACATTTTAAGCTATTGTAATTACAAATTAATAGTCAGGGCTAGATATTTTTAATAGAGAGATAGATAAATAATTTATTTTAAATAATCTTACAGAAAAGTAAAATAGTAGTACATATGATAAACAAAAGAAACTAGCCAGGTAGGTAACTAAGAGAAAAAAGATAATAAGATAAGATAGCAAGTTCCCCATTACGTTGGTAAACCCGCTTCCATCTTTGGTATCATCGTCACTTAACGTCAGGATTTATGATGCCAAAGGCTAATTAATTATGGAAAAATACATGATATTATTACGTTTTTAATGACCTTATTACAGAACGCCAAATGTTACGGAATTCATTGATGAGTCGAAAAGCCCATATATACCAAAGACCACTAACTAGTCCAGCTATTCATCACTGCAAACATAGATCTTGCGTCAGCCATCGGTCAGTTAAAGCGTTGACGATGCCTCTGGAGTCTCATGGTGTCAGTAGTCTACAGGAAGAACCAAATATAGAATCGATCGGTAGTCAATAACGGATCGATTTCTGAAATTAACTCGCAGATTTTTTTCAGTTATGAGATTGAAATTAAACCAACCTTAATAGTAAGTCTTACAGCAAAATGATTTGTAATTAATTAATTACAAGTTAATCATTAGAGGATTTTAGGCACGTTAAGGTTCCAGGTTTACGTACTCTTTGTCAAACTAGGTACTTGACAGGTATGTGCAATGCTATGCAAGTTACAAGTATACTAACAAGGTGTACTTCTCCTTGTCAAGCTAGGTATTTGACAGGTATGTGCAATGCAATGCAAGTTACAAGTATACTAACAAGGTGTACTTCACCTTGTCAAGCTAGGTACTTGACAGGTATGTGCAATGCTATGCAAGTTACAAGTATACTAACAAGGTGTACTTCACCTTGTCAAGCTAGGTACTTGACAGGTATGTGCAATGCAATGCAAGTTACAAGTATACTAACAAGGTGTACTTCACCTTGTCAAGCTAGGTACTTGACAGGTATGTGCAATGCTATGCAAGTTACAAGTATACTAACAAGGTGTACTTCTCCTTGTCAAGCTAGGTACTTGACAGGTATGTGCAATGCTATGCAAGTTACAAGTATACTAACAAGGTGTACTTCTCCTTGTCAAGCTAGGTACTTGACAGGTATGTGCAATGCTATGCAAGTTACAAGTATACTAACAAGGTGTACTTCTCCTTGTCAAGCTAGGTACTTGACAGGTATGTGCAATGCTATGCAAGTTACAAGTATACTAACAAGGTGTACTTCTCCTTGTCAAGCTAGGTACTTGACAGGTATGTGCAATGCAATGCAAGTTACAAGTATACTAACAAGGTGTACTTCACCTTGTCAAGCTAGGTACTTGACAGGTATGTGCAATGCTATGCAAGTTACAAGTATACTAACAAGGTGTACTTCACCTTGTCAAGCTAGGTACTTGACAGGTATGTGCAATGCAATGCAAGTTACAAGTATACTAACAAGGTGTACTTCACCTTGTCAAGCTAGGTACTTGACAGGTATGTGCAATGCTATGCAAGTTACAAGTATACTAACAAGGTGTACTTCTCCTTGTCAAGCTAGGTACTTGACAGGTATGTGCAATGCTATGCAAGTTACAAGTATACTAACAAGGTGTACTTCTCCTTGTCAAGCTAGGTACTTGACAGGTATGTGCAATGCTATGCAAGTTACAAGTATACTAACAAGGTGTACTTCTCCTTGTCAAGCTAGGTACTTGACAGGTATGTGCAATGCTATGCAAGTTACAAGTATACTAACAAGGTGTACTTCTCCTTGTCAAGCTAGGTACTTGACAGGTATGTGCAATGCTATGCAAGTTACAAGTATACTAACAAGGTGTACTTCTCCTTGTCAAGCTAGGTATTTGACAGGTATGTGCAATGCTATGCAAGTTACATACAAGTATACTAACAAGGTGTACTTCACCTTGTCAAGCTAGGTATTTGACAGGTATGTGCAATGCTATGCAAGTTACAAGTATACTAACAAGGTGTACTTCTCCTTGTCAAGCTAGGTACTTGACAGGTATGTGCAATGCTATGCAAGTTACATACAAGTATACTAGCAAGGTGTACTTCTCCGTGCTGTTTCTATCTTAAGGTGTCTGGGCGCCTGAGTATATTTCGCTGTGAAGTAAGGGATTACCTAACCATAATTTATTCTAACCCCCTTGTAGTAGTGGTAAAATATTATTGTCCTGAATACAACCACAAAATCCCGATAATACCTTGAATATTTTTCCAGATTTCCTAGTTTTTAAAATTTGGACTGGCCCAGTAGCCCTGGAGAAAATCAGTTACCACTTCGAAACCCGTAAAGACGCGTCGGCGAGTAATGAAATTTTGAGAATTCAAATCAATAGGTAATGTTTAGTTTTTTTAAAAGGCATGTAATAAAAAAACCGGCCAAGTGCGAGTCGTACTCGCGCACGAAGGGTTCCGTACCATTATCTATAAAAATCACGTTTGTTGTATGGAAGCCCCGATTAAATATTAATTTTATTTTAATTTAATTATTTATTTTTAAAGTGAATAATACAACTCCATATTCTGTGAATATTTCAAGCGTTTACCTGTTGCCGTTATCAATATCGAGCAAAAACAAGCAAAAAAATCACGATTGTTGTACGGGAGTCCCCTTAACTATTTGTTTTGTTTTAATTTAATTATTCATTTTTAAAGCGAATATGTAACTAAATATTCTAAGAATATTTCAAGCGTCCACCTATTGCCGTTATCAATATCGAGCAAAAACGAGCAAAAAAGTCACGTTTGTTGTATGGGAGTCCCCTTAAATATTTATTTTATTTTGTTTTTTAGTTTTTTTTTGTTATAACGGCAACATAAATACATCATCTGTGAAAATTTTAACTGTCTAGCTATCACAGTTCATGAAATACAGCCTGGTGACAGACGGACAGACAGGCAGACGAACAGCGAAGTCTCAGTAATAGGGTCCCGTTTTAACCCTTTGGGTACGGAACCCTAAAAACTACTGGAGATGTAACGATTTCATACTGTAAAAAGTAATTTAACAACACTACTGGTTAATTTCATAATCGTCAATTGAAATTAGTGCTGAGGGCGTTTTTTTCATAGAATTTAGGCCTGTGACGTCATTACTTATATTTCATATGAAAAATAATAAAAAATTGCCAGTGACTAAAAAATAATAATGTTAAAAATATATATTTTCATAAAATTTATTAAAAATATACCTTTTTTTTACAGCTCGTTGTACGGAAAGAAATGACATCTAAAAGACAAAAACTTTTATTGATTTCTTTAAAAAAAGGAAGTCAACAGTCAACACAGCACGTTTTTTGTCCATTTACAGTTGGTAAGCCCTTGGCCTTATTATACCTGATGGTAACTGTCGATGATGCCGAAGATGAAAGCGGGCTTACCAAAACGTAATGGGGAACTGGCTACCGTATCTTCATGCCGGAACACATAAATGCTGTTAATATTGATTTTTGGTGACAAGACATACATAAGGCGGGATCAAAGAATACCAACAACCAAACCGGGGCTTACAAAGCTAGACCCTGCCGGGATTCGAACCCATGATCTCCTGATGTGAAGCGAGTGGAGTAAACACTACACCACGGATCAGATAATGCATCCCAGTGGGTGGCCAAAAGCGAAACTCACAGGTCTTTAGCATTAATCGGAAATTTAAAAACTCCTCAACTCTGAAATTACGAAGCTAAAAACTCGAATTTATGTGCGTATAATGAAATCACTATCGGGTTACGTCGTATCACTGTAAGGAATAATTATTATTTGTTTTTGAAAAGTTTCTTCTTGGATGGTTTAAGGCCTTAAGATAGGTCAATTGTCAATATTCAAATCAAATTATTGAAAGAATGTGTAAAGCTATCACTATGTAAAAAAAATATATAATTTAAGTAATAAGAAGTCGATTTAATTGAATACAATTTTAAAAATATTACCACTTTTGATGTAAAAAAATAAATTGTAGACCTGTTTTTGGCATTAATTGCAAAATTTCTCGAAAACAAATTGTTAATGTTGAATGAAACCATCACACAAAAATCGGTGACTTTAAGACCTTTCATTTTAATTGAACACATTTTTTTTAAACTTATTTAAAAGTTATGAAAAGTAATAAAAACGTAAAAATTGAGAATTGGGTGTTCGGTTTCATCGTAACAGCCACGTTAAAGCCCGCATTGATTTGAATTAAACTTAAAATGACTTACGTTCGATATTATTTTAGACCGTATCAACCTGCTCGGATTGAGGCATCTTAAAGCCTAAGGCGTGGCATTGATTGGAACAGTTGTCTCTGTTTTTTTTCTTTACTTGTAAAGAGTAGAAAAAAAAACCACACTTTTGCACTTTTTCAATGTTTTTTCGCTTAGTTTCAATTTTCTGAATGAAAGTACTTAGGTATATAAAATAATAACATTTCTCACTTTGTATTATCATAACAAATATCGTTGTATATTTTTTAAAATTTATACTTCAAATGTAGACCCATGTAGACTTCAGTGTAGACCTAGGTACCTTTGGATTTTTTTTCCATAGAGCCAAAACTGCTCAATCGTGTTTCTAATAGCTTTTAACTTTAAGGAACATCATCAACAATAAGGTTATTTTTTTCAACCTTGGGTTTTCTATCGTTTAGGAGTAATTGACGTCAAAAATAATGACAAAAATAATTACCATATGTAGAGTCTTGATAGGGAGGATCTTCAACACAAACTAGTGCCTACACTCCATGAAATCCATGATGAATAACGGGTGGCCAACTTAGAGGTATACAGGGTTATTGGTAATTAGACCGGATCCTCTTAAGAGGGTATAGGGGCGGTTATTTGGAATAATTTTGACCCCATATTGCATTATCCGAAACTCAACCGTTTTTGAGATATTTGCTTTTTAAGAGTTTTTTTGGAAAAATCAGATTTTCTCCTTCAAAAATTTATAAAAAAATAACTATTCATCCAGATTTCATTTTGTTTACATTTTTAGATAGAGTACATTTTAATTCTTAATATTCAATCATAAAATCATAATATTCTGTATTAATACAGAAAGTACAGGCCACTTCGTAAAAAACAAATCAGATTTTTTGTTAAACTGTCTACTTAAATGTGATTTTTCTCGAAGAAAACCCCTATTAATTGAGTCTGCATGTTATTTGAAAAACATCTACACATTTCTAGCTATCCAACGAGGTAAAAAACATTGCATTTAGTTACAAAATTTCAAAGAAAATGTGAAAACAATAGGCCCAGGTAGTGAATTCCGAGAATGTGGTTTTTGATCCGAGGTCAATAAGCGATACTACTTCAATGCTCCGTATGCTCTGTCTCGCTCTCGCTCACGTTGCTAGCAGATTTGTGTTGTTGTTAAGTCCAGTTTGCTCGTGCGATTCGTACTGTGTAGACGCTTTCCACTATCTTTGGACTTCGGTATCTTTACTTTGTGACTTGGCTTGTAAACGTTTTGTGACTGATTGCATTCCCGACGACTTGGCGTGTATTAAAGGACTTGATTGACGATCAAATTATGGCTGCAGATCCCCGCGTCCAACCTCGTCCTCGAGAGTTTTCAAATGAGGAATATGCGGACATAATGTTTTGCTATGGATATGCCAACGGTATCTCTACTCGTGCTCGTACGGAGTATCAGTCTCGATTTCCTAACCGCCGTTTACCCGATGAGAGTGTGTTTGACGGAGTGTATCGGCGACTACGAGAAACCGGTAGCGTTCAGAGAAGACAAATCGATGCTGGCAGACCTCGTGTTTATCGTGTGGAGGAAGAAGAAGACATTCTTCGTTACTTTGAAGAGGATCCAACCACCTCGACCAACATGGAAGCACGACGTCTTGGTATAACCCAATGGAAAGTTTGGCATACAGTGCATGGGGCAGGACTCTACCCATACCATTATTACTCCTGTACAAGTGATAGAAGAAGGAGATCCGGCAAGGAGGATTGATTTTTGCCGATTTATGCTCAACGCGGATACAGAGGACCCTAGTTACTTAAAAAAAATTCTGTGGACAGATGAGGCGAGATTTGACCAGGATGGCATTATAAACTATCATAATATCGACTATTGGGCACCAAAAGCTGACCGTAACCCAAATAAGAAAAGGCCACAAGGATCGCAAAGACGTTTTTCACTTAATGTGTGGATGGGAATTATTGACGACAATTTAATTGGTCCCTATTTCCTGCCCCACCACTTAAATGGCGAAGCCTATGAAAACTTCCTAAGAAATGAAGTTTTTGACCTTCTTAGTGAGGTACCACTAGCAACACGACAAAATATGATGTACTAACATGATGGCTGCCCCGCACACTTCAGAATGAGTGTTCGTGAATGGCTTAACGAACATTTTCCGAACAGATGGATTGGCAGAGGAGGACCTATTCCGTGACCAGCGAGGAGTCCAGACCTCACCCCTGTCGATTACTACATATGGGGTCACATGAAAACCCTCGTTTATGACGTTTCTCCTTCACCTGTGCCATCGATTGACGAATTAAGACGTCGCATAATAAGTGCAGTCGAAGAAATGAAAACAAACTTGACAACTAGAGTAGTCAAAAGTGAGTTACGCAAACGGATGCGTCTTTGCATAAGGAATAGGGGCACGCACTTTGAGAATGAATTGTAAGTCACTAGAAAAAAAATTGAAAGAAATACCTTGATTCTAAAAACTTCCTTAAATTATTATTTCAACCTCACACCTTTAGTTTCTACTACCCAGTTTTGGTTTTGTCACATTTTCTCTGAAACCATGCCACGAAATACAATGTTTTTTACCTCGTTGGATAGCTAGAAATGTGTAGATGTTTTTCAAATAACATGCAGACTCAATTAATAGGGGTTTTCTTCGAGAAAAATCACATTTAAGTAGACAGTTTAACAAAAAATCTGATTTGTTTTTTACGAAGTGGCCTGTACTTTCTGTATTAATACAGAATATTATGATTTTATGATTGAATATTAAGAATTAAAATGTACTCTATCTAAAAATGTAAACAAAATGAAATCTGGATGAATAGTTATTTTTTTATAAATTTTTGAAGGAGAAAATCTGATTTTTCCAAAAAAACTCTTAAAAAGCAAATATCTCAAAAACGGTTGAGTTTCGGATAATGCAATATGGGATCAAAATTATTCCAAATAACCGCCCCTATACCCTCTTAAGAGGATCCGGTCTAATTACCAATAACCCTGTATACAACTTTTTTTGCCGCCATTTTGTTTCGCCGCCATATTTGTGCGCGGTGTTTAGTCTCTTAAATATTTCGATTGCCCAACTTACCCCTATGCTCAACTAGCCCCGCCTTACCCTACTCAAATTTAGCAACTCTGAGAGGTATGTCGGTTACTTTTTTTTTCCTACGGATCTCCTCGTTTCTGATTCGATCACGCAGAGAAACTCCGAGCACAGCACGCTCCATTGCCCTTTAGGTGACCTTGAGCCTTCTTATGAGGCCCATAATAGTAAGCGACCATATCTCAGTTCCGTATGTCATCACTGGCAACACACACTGCTCTTAATAATATTTAGTTAAGCAGCGATTAGACTACACGATAAATAGTGCACTAAGTTAGGACCCTTATATTAGGTTCTGGCTCTAGAACATATAAAATATCCATGTTAGACAATTTATTTCTCAGTTTTATTTTAGTTTCTCAGTTTTTATTAACCCAACACTTCTAAGTTAGGACCCTTATATTAGGTTCTGGCTCTAGAACATATAAAATATCCATGTTAGACAATTTATTTCTCAGTTTTATTTTAGTTTCTCAGTTTTTATTAACCTAACACTTACTTTTTTATTATTTTCACTATGCCTGCTGTTGCAGCAACGGCAATGCCAATTTTATAATATTTTTAAAGCACGAGTCCCACGGTCAACGTTTGGTTTTCGTCTAAGTTAGTGAGCCGATCTAGTGCAGTGTAAACAGAACGCCCAAACTGCCGCGCTTACTAGGGTCCTGACTTAGTGTACTATATATCGTGTAGTCTAATCGCTGCTCCGGTAATATAGTTGTCGTAAAATAAATTATAACTTTTAAAATTTTTGATATGTTCGGAATGAAGATAAGATAGCCTTCCTCATGGCAATGGTAAGTCCACATCCATTTACAGCGTTCTATTCACTTACCATCAGTAGAGATGATACCACGGGCATTCACGGGCTTATCAAATGTAGATGAAAAAATCTGGTTTGTTTATTTCTGTATTTTCTTGATTGAAACGAAATTGACTCTTTCGATATTCGAGAGCTCTGAATTAAAACTAATATCACATATATACGAGTACATGCATTGTAAGTATTCTTTGTAATATTACGTTAGTACTAATATATATGTATATACTTTGGTAATATGTGACCCCTCAATAGGTAGGCAACAGAAGGTAGGTTCGTATTTGCTAAGCTAACATTTCGCTGGTGGGAAAGTCATTCAATGGCCCATGAAGGGAACTTTCTTTCTATGTTTGTTCCTGCGAAACAGTTTGAGAATGTAGTTTTCTTTGATGTTGTTTTGTTTAATTGTGTGATATCATTTTGTAGGTCGCGTTGCACACGTCCGTAGGTGTTAATCTAAATGTCCTACACGTGACCGCGGATGATGCTAAGTGCAACACCAGGCAACCGGCGTCTATGTCAACCTAGTCGTTCGTCAGGAACAATCGGAGGGTCAAACTTTTAAAACTGTTTCACTTCTGTCGGCACTCCCGGAGTGGTTAGTTTTTTGAGTGTATGTTTGTATGTACGTTTCTTTGTGTCGAAAGGTTAGTCTTGATCCCCTGAGTGTTTTATGTAATCTGTTTTTTTTTTTTTTTACAAATCACTCATGGTCATCTGGCCCCAAAGTAGGATTCCCTGTGTTATGGGTTACCAGAGACTGATATACATACTTATATACGTTTAAATACATACATATATAGATATTTAACACCCAGACACAGAGCAAACAAATCTGCTCATCACACAAATGCTTGCCCTGGGTGGCGATCGAACCCACAACCCTCGGATCAGTAGTCAAGGGCACTAACCACTGAGCCACCGAGTCAGTCGCTAAATTATTACACAAAATGAATTACACATTGTGTAACCAAGTTGGTCTTTGAGCCATCAACTGGGGCTTCTACTTATCACGATGAACAAATTTTTCGAAGAAAAATAAAATCTAAAATGTGTATATGTACAAAGGTATGCATAGGTTTTTGTTCAGCATTCTTGATCTATATTTTTTATTGTTTACCCATTCAACTTTCGTCTCTTCGCACGAAAGTATGTAGATAATTTAAAGACGTCTTTTATTTATTTATCACCACTTTACCCATTTAACTTTCGTCTCTTCGCACGAAAGTATGTGAAAGACGACTTTTAAATAATCTGAAGACATCGTTTATTTATTTATCACGACTTTACCCATTTAACTTTCGTCTCTTGGCACGAAAGTATGTAGATAATCTAAAAACGTCTTTTATTTATTTAGCACGACTATACCCATTCAACTTTCGTCTCTTCACACGAAATTGTGTAGATAATCTAAAGACATCTTTTATTTATTTATCACGACTTTACCCATTCAACTTTCGTCTTTTCGCACGAAAGTATGTAGATTATCTAAATACGTCTTTTATTTATTTATCACGACTATACCCATTCAACTTTCGTGTCTTCGCACGAAATTGTGTAGATAATCTAAAGACGTCTTTTATTTATTTATCATGACTTTACCCATTCAACTTTCGTCTCTCTGCACGAAATTGTGTAGATAATCTAAAGACGTCTTTTATTTATTTCTCATGACTTTAACCATTCAACTTTCGTCTCTTCGCATAAAATTGTGTAGATAATCTAAAGACGTCTTTTATTTATTTATCACGACTATACCTATTCAACTTTCGTCTCTTCGCATGAAAGTATGTAGATTATCTAAATACGTCTTTTATTTATTTATCATGACTTTACCCATTCAACTTTCGTCTCTTCGCACGAAAGTATGTAGATAATCTATATACATCTTTTATTTATTTATCACGACTATACCCATTCAACTTTCGTCTCTTCGCACGAAAGTATGTAGATAAGACGTCTTTTATTTATTTATAACGACTATACCCATTCAACTTTCGTCTCTAAGCACGAAATTGTGTAGATAATCTAAAGACGTCTATTATTTATTTATAACGACTTTACCCATTCAACTTTCGTCTCTTCACACGAAAGTATGTAGATAATCTAAATACGTCTTTTATTTACTTATCACGACTCGCTTTTGCAATGCATCGTTTATTTTTTGGCGGTATCCACTGCAAAAGCTATAAAAATATACACTCCATTTAGAGATGTTACATCACAGTGTAACAAATTAAACTACACCAAATACATTAGTTTAAATTGTTGGCGCCAAGATAATTTTCACAAGTAGGGTGACAATGATGTCAATTGTAATTACAATGACCATCCAGTCGATTTAGACCATGGTACGACTTCTGCCGACTCTTTAGCTGAGTTTTGGCGCACTAATGTGGCAAAATAGCCGATCTTAGCAGTACCTACGGTAATAAGTAGGTTCCTGCTCAAAAAATAATTCTAATAAACAAATAAGTAGCACGTCTCATCTACCTAGGTATTAAGTAATTTTTTTTTTAACTTTTTAAAGTATTTTAGCTAAAATTTATTTCTTTTTAAGTAGTCATTTTAGTAAATGAAGATAGCACTAATGAAAAGCGCACAACTCATAAGTTAAACAGAATTATTTTATTTTTTCAAATGCACAGGTTCATCATATCAGCTCATATATTATGTTCCCCACCGAGGGGTTCGAGCCTGCCCTGAATTAGGGGGATATAGATAGAGGTTATTTCGTTTAAAATATCTTATTTAGCATTCCTTGACTGCCTGTTTGTAAAATATGTAGTTTTTAGTCAGCAACGCCTGGACACCCTACTCCTCCAGCACTTGTATATTTTCCTTCAATTGGTTACGCTAAAATAGACGAGTCTAGCTGAGAACGGCCGAGACCTTGACTGAAGTTTGCGCATGGGCAACTATTTATCAGCTGGCGCTATTAGACACGTAAGATACGAATTCAATCAAGCGTGAAAAACGAGCGTACTGTGAAACCTAAAGTAAATGTAGTCGTAAATTTCATTTTAAATAAATTATTCTTTTTTGTAAAATGTCTTAGAGTCTAGCTAAACTACGAATAAAAAGTAAATAGAAAGTGTTTGGGAAAGTGAATTAATTTCGTGTAAATGTTTTAAATGAATATTCTTATTCAATCACATTGTTCAATAACAGAGGTTAATAAACTGTATGGCAGTCCGCGCTACACTTTCTCTACATTTTTTATGTTTTTTTTAAACAAATATTGTTTTTTTTTAAACAAATATTGTTTTTTTTAATAAATTTGATGAACTCATGTTGCATCATAACCAAATATATGCTTATTGTATTCGATATTTAGCGTCCAAAGCTAAGCGTGATGGACGGACGTACGCACTAACGGACGCACGGACGGAATTGAGATGTTCGGTTTTTCGGTATGTGTTAATGATATAGAACACATTTTCACGAAAATTGTTTTTTTTTTGCGATAACAATACTTCCTCTACCCTACGTACGTACACACGGCGACACATCAAGCTATACAAAACCAGTATAAGCTGGCCGCGCGACACCTGTGCGTTTCAACATACGCCAGGCCCGCGTATTCGGGTTTTTTATAGCTTGGTGTGGCGCCGTGTGTACGTACCGTACTACGGGGTCGAGAAAGTAAAACAGTGACGTGCGTACGACACCCGGTTAGATCGTAGTTGACGAAAAATCGCAACTCCTTCGTCACTCCTTCGTAGCTCGCTCAGTCGCTCGAAAGTAAAATCAAAAAATTATTTAATATAGTAAATAATAAAAAAACAAATTAATTAAAAACCCGACCGCATAAAAACTTAACCTCTCTTTTTTGACCAGTCGAGTAAAACTTTATCCTATGTCACTCAGGGGATCAATACGAATCTAACGACAACTCGCACTCCAAAATCCATCAAGCTATTTAGGCTACAGAGCGTGCCAAAAAATATACATACATACAAACATACGTACATACATACATACACACATACATACACACATTCATACATACATACACTCGAAAAACGTAACCGTCCCTCTGGCGCAGGGCCACAGATTACTAATTGCAGGGCGCAGTAGGGTAGAAAGAGTAAGAATGTATGTATGAATATGTGTTTGTCTGTCTGCCTGAACTTGTAGCCATATTCATTGCTGAAATAACTTTAACACTTTATCTTTTCTTAACTATCGTCAATTCGTAAATAATAATTAGGACAATGTCACAATTGGTAAGCCCTTGGCATCACCTCACCTGATGGTAACTGACGATGATGCCGAAGATGGAAGCGGGCTTACCAAATGTAGACAAACTTAGGGAAAGTTAATCAGTGTGACGAGAAGACGCCTCAGCTAACGCGTCTTACTCACACTACATTAGACCCTGTATAAGGCAGTGTTAATAAAATTTGCACCTTCGCACTTGGAGGTACTTAATCCGTGAAAGTGGACCGATGGAGCAATAAACTGCCTTTCGCATTGGATTACATATGGTATGGATGCTTTTATGCCTTGCGCCATTAATAATTGAAAACGCTGAACACGTTAAAAAAAACCGACTTCCATTACAACAACTTCGTACAATTTAGCATTTTTTTTTTTTCATTTTCTAAAAAAAGGAGGTACTACACCGATAATGATGTAATTATTATGGGGTCAACTCGAAAGCATACCTTATCGAATGAAAAAAGAATCATGAAAATCTAATTACAATCTACTAAGATATCGCGTAACACACACACTCACAACAAACATACAGTCGATTAGAGAACCACCTCCTTTTTTCGAGTCGGTCGAAAATAACAAGGTGGCCACGAAAGAAACTTTTAAAAATCGGTCGTCGCGTAGTAAGTAAATAAATAAGTTAAGTAAATAACAGGTTTTACTTTACTACAATTAATTACTAATAATTTCACAAATCAAATTATAACTACTTCTATTAAACATAAAGGGTCAAAACATATTATTTTCTACGTTTTAGAGGATTTTTAGGGTTTTTTTTAAATTATTAATTCCTGAAATATTTAAATACTCATCGTAGTAGGCCTTATTAGGTCCTAATAATTCACAAAGTTTCATTAAAATCGTAAGAGCCATTTTTGAGAAAAAGTAGCAAAAAGCCAGAAGCCTGGATTTGTATAGGAGGTACCTTATTCCGATTTTACTTGAAATAACAATTTACTGCTTGCTGTAGGCCATGTCAAGTTATAGTTATGTCTTGCGCTTCATCAAAATTATTACAATCGTTTTTGAGAATAAAAAATAAGTATTTTTTTTCTATGGTGACAACTCTAAAAATCAAGGTAGGGGAAATTTAAAAAAAGAGAGTAAAATCAATATTGCCCTTAGGTACCCAAATCTCACCCAAATCCGTCCAGTAGTTTGGGAACTAGATCACCGGATGGACACACATTTATTATTTATTTTTTCTTTATTAGTGTAAGACAATCAATCCCCATCAAAATCTAAACTTTTTTATACATCGCATTATAAAAACAATCCAAGTAAAAAAAAGATAATATGAAAATAGATCGAAAATCAACAAAAAAGGATGACTTCTTCACATACATACATACTTACATTTATTTTTATTTATATAATATTTATTTGTTTTGATTTGTATTTTATATATTCATATAAGTATATATGTATTATTTAGTATTTTTTTTATCTGCAGCCACCCGCATTTAGCCTTTTACCTACCAACTCCTACCGGTTACCTTAAGGTTGCCTGGAAGAAATCGCTAAAAGCGATAAGGCCGCCTTTGCACTGTACTTTTTTAAATTAAGTTTCTGTAAAGTTTTTTGATATGCAATAAAGAATATTTATTATTATTATTATAACATAAATACATACACCCAAAAACATTACCCTGTTACTAAGATGAGACCAGGTTCGCAATATACCGCCAGACAGGTTTATTTACAATCCGCGGTCTGCCGATCGATAATATAGAAAGGTCAATATTTCTGGGTCGCATTCACATGACACAAACAGCTAATATACTAAATATTAAAATCTTATCAGCAAAAAGCGTCGTCGGTGGCTCAACTGGTAACGACAACACTACCAAAGAAACAAATATTTCAAGGTCAATTAAACAGTAATAAACAATGCGTTTTTTTTGCAGGCTTTCAGATGAACTTAGCCGAGGAAATCACATAAATAAAATTAGGAAGACATCACTAGTCTTTTTACCCACTAATGGAATTCCATTAATCGTTGTTTGAAGAATATTTGTAGCGTGCCAAGTTCGAAGGACACGAATAAGCTTAATTTCAAGCAAAATACTAACACTTAGCTAATGTCTTCATTTGTTCTGTTTCTGAAGCCATTATTCATAATTATAACAGTTTTAGTCTGTGTGTTTCTCATCATATCAGCCGAAAAACGTCCACTACTGCTCAAATAATTTTCACAACGACGATCCTGCGCTGCCCGCGTCCAGCGGCTTCCCGCGACCTCCACCATCAGGTCGTCGCTACACTGAATAAGAGGTTTGCCTACGCTACGTTTTCCGGTGCGCGGACGTCACTCGAGAACTTTACTGCCCCAATGGTCGCCGTTCTTTTACGAGTTCATTCATACTCCTCCCACAGCCACTTGAGTTCAGCAATTCTGTGAGCTATGAGCTTCGTTAACATAGGGAAACTCCCAGCTGGTAAAATGCCTACAATAGGGTTAAACTCTGATAATGAGTACACGTCATCAAATGTCATGTAAACAATGGCGCATCAAACATTTGCACTCAGAGCCGCTTGACCGAGAAACGCGCAGGCGCAGGAGTGGCGTAATCGAGGATACGCGAATAGCGAGCCATAAAGTAATTAGCCGGACTAAAAGGTTACGTGTCGAGGCTTGAATGATCCTAATTCGCAGGTCAATGACCTGCTTTTAACGTGTCTTGCAATATAATAAGAAAATCGTGAAAAACTTGCTATAACACGGAAATTCTTTATGCTTGTCAATGTCAAACAAGTAACTTCAAATAGTTAAACTAGTATCAAAAATAGTTAGGTACAAGCTTTTATGAAAAGAGTTTTTATGCTCAAATGAATATAAAAAAAATACACGGTTCCACATTCAAAACAGGGGAACACAATAAAGTCTAGTAGTTTTGATTGAAAAATAAAAGATGATGCTGGGACCTTGATTTCACCTTCAAAGTTCATTATCAGATAAACTTCAAAATACCAAAAGGATCTAATGTCCCGGGAATACGGCTTCATTCCAAATCTCAGCTCAATCGGACCCCTGGAAGACGCTCTAAAATCTATCGCAAGATTTGAACTAAACAAACATACATACGAGTGATACGAGTACGTTACATACATAGGGTAAAACCAGGATAGTTGCCCCGATTGTAATTACTCTTGTTTCGCGTATGAATCACATGCTATTTTACTAATCTAACGACAGATTCTCCAATTACCACTAAGTTGACCGTGTCTCATGTCTCTGTGCGGTTGCATGGGAAGACAAAATGCGATTAAAGCTTTTGCGGGGTAGATGGCCTGTTTCTCGGCTGGGCGTCTATCCTAAACGTAATTAACATGGATTAGGCAACTATCACCTATGTGGGGTAGATTTCTCAAAATATAGAGGTCCGCAAAAATCGCTAATACTCAAAAAATATTAAAGATAATGTTTTTTACTTTTCATAAATTTGTAGATAAAAAACCAAAGTACCGGTCAGTTTTACAAATTAAGTATTTTGCTTTTCGTACTGAGAGATAGAGTGATTTCAAAAAGTGAGCAACTATACGGTTTTTACCCTACAAACATTGCAAGTTAATAAAAGCTTTATAAATATGAGTGCCTGTCTGTAAGCTTGTTCAAATTCTAGTTTTCGTCTTTAAAATAGTTAAAGGAAGCTAAATAATATTTTTAAACTTAATTAAATTTTTATGTAATTAGCGTAAGTAAATACCCTTATCACAGTATTACGATATGACTTACAGTTGCGCAACGCCTTTGATGTCGCATGATGCCGCTACCGGCGTGGGTACTAGCTACAGATAAGAAAACAATTTTGCCGCTCCGATTCTTCTATTCTGTGGCACTAGCATACTAGCCTGCAGATGCCTGTAGTCATCCTGCCAAACTCGCGGAGTTTGCCGCCCGCTGCCCCGCAAGTACCCTTCCGTTGCTCTGCGTAAGTACATTCGTTGCGCTACTGTAAGCCGCTATATTGTAATACTGTGCCCATAATAAAATAAGTTTGAAACATTACTCACACAACGTTGGATAAACGTCTTATAACTACTGATCGGTGCAATGATATTAAACAACAATACAATAATTATAAACAAGGTAAAACGTATTGTTATTTAACATACATATTATCATTAATGTCTATATAAATAAATTTTCTGATTTGTCGGACGTTTGTTTATCCAAACAGGCCAAAAGATAAAAATAAATTGTGTGAATTTTTCGAGGGTATCCTGCATAGATCGCGATCTAATCGATGATATCTAACTTTTCATTCAGGAAAACGGTTTCTGGAGGTCTTACTCTTCAGTGTATTACACGTAAGCAAAGCCGTGGACAGTCGCTAGTTAACACGAACTAAACAAACTGCTACTGTCGAAACGAGATTACAATAAATCATAATTTATTAGATTACATATTGGAGCCGGAGCATACAATAAAAACAACTTGAAGGCCAGAAATGCCCTCCTTCTCGGCCGCAATATTTCGGTCAGTTTTGAAGTCGTTGAAATTATACCCAATCAATGACGTGATCAATTACTTTGTAGTTTATTCTGATATAAGTAAAGTATTGCTTAATTAATTTCGTATCAAAATAAAATTTATATGATTCTCACGAGGTAGAGTTCTCTTTGTAGAAAAATACTTTTGTTTATAAGTAAGGGCTTCCCAATTGTAAATGAAAAACCGGCCAAGTGCGAGTCAGAACCGCACACATAGGGTTCCGTAACATCATACTAGATGACGCTAATTTCTTCATGTTTTAAAAAAACGCGTTTTGTGTATGGAGACCCCCTAATTACTTTTTATCTAATTTTTAGTATTGGTTATTTTAGCGGCAACAGAAATACATCATCTGTGAAAATTTCAACTGTCTAGCTATCACGGTTCATGAAATAGAGCCTGGTGACTGACGGACGGACAGCGGAGTCTTAGTAATAGGGTCCCGTTTTTACCCTGTTGGGTATGGAACCCTAATACATAGTAGTATTTTTAAGCGTCAGTTTTTTAAGGCAGTAAATTCATCTGCTTAATTTATTATTTTAACTCACTTCGGAAATGCTTGCCTTGCTTTCATTGTTTTATTTTCTACCATTTTTATTTTATTATGCAAAAATTTAAAAAAATCGTTTCAAAAACAAACTTAAAATTACTACTTCTTGAAAATTGAAGGGCCGATTCTAATGAAACTTTATACACATAAGTAAGTCACGAAATCCTAGTTTGTGATAGAATACATGTTTAAATAATAGTGATGTCAGTAAATAATTACAAGCTTTTATTTAACTTGCAATGTATGTATGTTTGTTCGGGTGGAATCTTGCTAGTTAAATTTGACCCACTTCCCGGTTTATGATTGAGCTGAAATTTTGCATGCATATGTATATCGCATGAGAATGCAATAATAAAAGCGTGTACCTGAAAGTTTTTAGGTTTTTTGAAAATGATACTGATTTAAGGTTTTCATCGTAATCTTAAAATCAGTTAATCTTTTTTTTAAATGAAGTATTTTGAAAATGCATCTATCCACAAACTAGGATTTTGTGACTTGTTTATGTGTATAAAGTTTTATTACAATCGGCCCATCCATTTTTAAGAGGTAGTTATTTTTAAGTGTGTATGGGAAACGATTTTGTAAATACTTACTTAAAATATCTTTCAATAGAAATTTCCAACATTGTATGTAAACTAAAAATTCAATAATTTTTTTTTTAAAACAATTCTGATACCAACGTTTTCGGGTATTAATGTTACATTATTAATTTGTAACATTAATAACTGAAAACGTTGGTATCAGAATTGTTTTATAAAGAAATAATTTAATTTTTAGGTTAGCTTGTTGTTACCTTGGTACCTTAATTTTGTTTTTAATATTGTTATCGATTTGTCGGCTTGATAAATATGTATACCCGGGCCAATTTACAGCTTTCTAGTTATAGTCTCTGAGCTAAGCCGCGGACAAACGGACAGACATAATAAAGCTATATGGGTTCCTTATTCACATCGGAACCCTAAAAATGTGCATTTTGAAGACATCTGAACTCGTAACGTTAAGTGGGTGGAAATTTCTATTGAAAGATGGTTTACTTACTGCGCCGGCTCAGCGACCCGAAGAGGATCTTGTCCTCCGACACTCTTTGCGCCAACCGTCAAAAAGTAAATAGAGCAGGCTCCCAGTGCGGCACTAGCATACAACCTGATATTTAAACTTATGGAATCAGTTTTACAGTTGAATTTCGCGTGAGTGTCTTAACGCGACTTACTTCCTTTACTTCGGGCGAAAATGCACATTTTCGTTTATTGCGAGTTAAGTAAACATTTTAGGAAAATTTGGTCTTAGACGTTTTATTACCTTTATTCTCTTACTGTCGGTATTTATTTCATGCGCCTAACTTATGTAATTTAGGAGAAAAATCTAATTACCTCTCAAAACTACATAGTTTTACAAAATAAAAAGTATCGATCGAAAACCAATAAATCGTGTTTTTGTTTTAGCCATACCAAAGAAACAGGTTCAAAGAATAAGATGTGTAATTTTCACGTTCAGCAAGCTTACGGCTGACTCTAAATATTATAGCATAAATGCACTTATTTTGGGAGTCTGCTCTTAACTTCTATCTTTTTGAGAAGGCTTCCAAAGCCAAAGCCTTGTTCGTGAACCCCATGACCATGGGAGGTAGTACAACCCATAATTATAGTTTTTTATACGCTTGATTCATACCCTTGTTTTAGCTTTCGCGGATAACATTGAATTTTAATTAAGGGCTTCACAATAAATAATTAATGTTTTGGTGATTTTGTTGATTAGACCTTTAGTTTATTGTTACTTTATTTCAATGATATTCATCAATCAAACCGCCTCCGTGGCGTAATGGTTAGTCCGTTCACTTCACACCAGGAGGTTGCGGGTTCACAGTAAGAGCGTCGTATAAACGTACATATTAAAACGAAATTCGAAAACACGTTAGTACGTAGCAGGATTCGAACCACGACCCTCCCGGATAGGAGGTAGAGGCACTGGCTGTTACGCCACCGACGACGCTCTCAACAAAATATTGAAATACTTCTCAGAATACTGAAAATGGATATCGAACCCGACGAATAAGACGTATTGTAATGGACTCTATACAATTTGTAATTGAAGTATTCTCTAACTTACACGGTTTCGTAATAAGATCTTTCTACATTACGGCTTACTAATGTGCTTTCGAATGTACTGCCTTTACTTCCGACACGGTGTCGTGATTCGTTTATTTCAGTAAAAAAATAAATTTATTTGAAATGAAATGAAATGAAATGAAATGAAATGAAATGATAATTTATTTGCATCAAACATGGTAGTAGGATGTTTAATATAATTTTTAGTGCAATCATGTTTCGCCTGTGCAAGGCATGCAAATGTTTAACATAGATTATAATTATTTTGTCACGTAAACTTTAAAAATTCAAATGTCAATAAGTTTATTTTTGTCACAGAGGTATTCATTAACGCTATAATAATTTTTGTCAATAAGCCATTTCAACAATTTTGTCTTAAAGGTTTTCGATTCAAGCTTTCGCAGTTCAATTGGTAGGTTATTATATATTCTAACGCTCATACACACACAATTTCGGCTATACATTTCAGTCAATGGGATTTCGTTAAAAACTAGCCTGTATGGATCTCTAAGGGTTCTTGTAGTTTTGTCACTGGCTTTTTTAAATAATTGCAGATGTTGCTTTACAAACAGACAGAGCTCAAATATATATAGCGCGGGTAGTGGCAACAGACCAAGCTCCTTAAATAGTGGCTTGCAGGAGTCTCGTGATGAGTCTTTGCTACAATACGGAGTCAAAAATAACCTGAAAACTAACCATTGAATGTTTGTTATTTTAATTTTGTGTCCCTAATTAATTCGGTGAACTCCATAGAACCGTTGGGTAATTTAACTGAGTTTAATATTAATTGGTTCCGCGTTGCGTTTTATCAGTTTTCATAATTAGTGGACACGCTTACGTTTTATCATTAAGTTAATAAAAAAATATTCTTACATCATATTATTGACCCACATAATATTTTTCAGGTAATAAAAATATCTAAAAAAGTTTGAAGGGGAAGCTTAATGTGTCGTTTGATAAGGGCTTTACATTGTTTTTATTTTTTATTTATTTATAACTAGCTGTTTCCCGCGGCTTCACCCGCGTGTACAACGTTTCTATGACTTTTCAAGGGTGCGCAGTGCAGAACGTGGAAAAAAGTGACTTATTTTTTAATCCAGGTCCTAATCTGTCTACCTACCAAATTTCAGCCAGATCCGTTAAGTAGTTTATACGTGAAAGAGTAACACACATACATCCATACATTCTTACAAACTTTCGCGTTTATAATATTTGTAGGATTTTTAAGCCCCTGACATCATTTCACCTGATGATAAGTGACGATAATGCCAAAGTGGTCCGTATGGTTCCCGGCTAAGAATAGGACCATCCCATCTCTTCCAATGGGTGTCGTAAGAGGCGACTAAGGGACTTAAAACCGGAGGATGGGCAGCAGCGTCTTTCCGTGCATGCAACACACCTGCAATCAAACTGCGATCGCCAACCCGCCTGCCAAGCGTGGCGATTACGGCAAAACCCCCCAATGAATCTCACACCCAGAAAACGGCCCCTAGTCCCCGGCAGCTCCGCTATTCCTGGCTCCGGTAGCAGTCATGGTAACGGCGGGGTAGGGGGTGCGAAGAATCCCCGGCAGATGCCAGGCTACCAAACCCAACGACCTTTGGCCCTGGCAACCTACAACACGCGCACACTGCGGACTGACGAGAAACTTGCAGAACTCGAAGAAGTATTGAGCAGGTTACGGTGGGATATCGTAGGTTTATGTGAAGTCCGAAGAGAGGGAGAGGACACCATGATCCTTAAATCCGGAAACCTGCTCTATTTCCGGGAGGGCGACCAACAGTCCCAGGGTGGTGTCGGGTTTCTCGTCCACAAGTCCCTCATTAACAATGTGGTCCAAATCGTGAGCGTTTCGACAAGGGTAGCATACCTTATACTCAGAATCACCAAACGGTATTCGATGAAGGTCATACAGGTATACGCGCCGACTACGGAACACTCCGACGACGAGGTAGAGAGTATGTACGAGGACATCTCTACAGCCTTACATAGCACCAGGACCCATTATACCGTTGTTATGGGGGACTTTAACGCGAAACTGGGCAAACGAAGCGATGGTGAGCTGAGAGTGGGGCAATTTGGATATGGAGTAAGAAATGCACGTGGCCAGATGCTGGCCGACTTTATGGAGAAGGAGAGCCTCTTTATGATGAACTCCTTCTTTAAAAAGTCAAAACAGCGGAAGTGGACATGGTTGCATCCCAATGGCGTAACAAAAAACGAGATAGACTTCATCTTGTCGACAAGGAGGCAAATATTCAATGATGTCTCCGTGATCAATTCAGTCAAAACAGGAAGTGATCACCGGATGGTCAGAGGCACATTGAATCTAAAGACCAAGCTAGAAAGATGTCGACTGATGAAGTCTACGCTCCGACCAGCGCCCATCCAGCTCCAAAACCCCGAGAGCTTTCAGCTCGAGCTGCACAATCGTTTCGAATGCCTAGAAGACTGCGAGAATGTGGACGATTATAATGACAGGTTCGTGGAAATTGTTCAAACGGTCGGGTCTAAGTTTTTTAAAACTCGCCGTTCAAACAGAACCAAAAAAATCTCCGACTTCACCAGTAACCTCATGGAACAAAGACGCAGACTGGTTTTGCAGTCCTCTGAAGACGCTACTCAGTATCGGCAACTAAACAGGCAGATCTCTAAGTCCCTAACTCGCGATTTACGCCAATATAATACAAATTGTATTAAAGAGGCGATTGAGCACAATAAAGGCTCAAAAGTGTTCGCGAGAGATCTGTCTGTTGGACAAAGCCAACTGACCAAGCTGAAGACTGAGGACGGCAGGACCATATCGTCTAAGACTGAGTTGCTGGAAGAAGTTGAGAAGTTCTATGGACAATTGTACACGACCACACGTTTGCCTGTCAGTGATCTGGCTGAAGACCCAAGAGCCAGACTAACCCGACACTATACCGAAGATATCCCGGACGTCAGCCTGTACGAGATTAGAATGGCTCTCAAACAGCTCAAGAACAACAAGGCACCGGGTGATGATGGAATTACGGCTGAACTTCTGAAAGCAGGTGGATCACCGGTACTAAAAGCTCTTCAGAAGTTATTTAATTCCGTTATACTCGAGGGACAAACGCCTAAGGCATGGCACAGAAGTGTGGTCGTGCTTTTCTTCAAAAAGGGCGACAACACCCTGCTGAAGAACTACCGACCCATCTCACTTCTGAGCCATGTCTACAAGCTGTTTTCGAGAGTCATTACGAATCGTCTCGCACGCAGGTTTGACGACTTCCAGCCTCCCGAACAAGCCGGTTTCCGAAAAGGCTTTAGCACCATAGACCACATTCATACGCTGCGGCAGATTATACAGAAGACCGAAGAGTACAATCAGCCACTATGCTTGGCGTTTGTGGACTATGAGAAGGCCTTTGATTCAGTCGAAACCTGGGCTGTGCTACAGTCTCTCCAGCGGTGCCAAATTGACCATCGATACATCGAGGTGTTGAAGTGTCTGTATGAAAACGCCACCATGTCGGTTCGCCTCCAAGACCAGAACTCGAAACCTATCCAGTTGCAGCGAGGGGTGAGACAGGGAGACGTTATATCTCCGAAACTGTTCACCGCCGCCCTGGAAGATGTTTTTAAGCTTCTGGACTGGGGTGGACTCGGCATCAATATCAACGGCGAGTACATATCCCACCTCCGATTCGCTGATGATATCGTGGTCATGGCTGAGACTATGGAAGACCTAAGCACAATGCTCGATGGCCTCAGTAAGGTCTCTCAACAAGTGGGTCTTAAAATGAACATGGACAAGACGAAAATAATGTTAAATGTCCGTGTCGCACCCACTCCTCTAAAGGTTGGAGACTCAACACTGGAAGTTGTTGACGAATATGTATACCTGGGACAAACAGTCCAGTTAGGTAGGTCCAACTTCAAGAAAGAGATCAATCGACGAATCCAACTCGGCTGGGCAGCGTTCGGGAAGCTTCGCAATATCTTCACGTCCCAAATACCGCAGTGTCTCAAGACTAAGGTCTTTGACCAGTGTGTGTTGCCAGTGATGACTTACGGAACTGAGACATGGTCGCTTACTATGGGCCTCATAAGAAGGCTCAAGGTCACCCAAAGGGCAATGGAGCGTGCTATGCTCGGAGTTTCTCTGCGTGATCGAATCAGAAACGAGGAGATCCGCAGGAGAACTAAAGTAACCGACATAGCTCACAGAATCGCTAAACTGAAGTGGCAGTGGGCAGGGCACATAGCTCGTAGAACAGATGGCCGATGGGGCAGTAAAGTTCTCGAGTGGCGACCGCGCACCGGAAAACGTAGCGTAGGCAGGCCTCCCACGCGGTGGACCGATGACCTGGTGAAGGTCGCGGGAAGCCGATGGATGCGGGCAGCGCAGGACCGGTCGTCGTGGAAATCCTTGGGGGAGGCCTTTGTCCAGCAGTGGACGATTTGTGGCTGATATGATGATGATGAATGCCAAAGATGGAAGTGGACTTACCAAGATTCTCCAACGCCATGGAGAACTGGCTATGTTATCTTCAAGCTGAAACACATCAATGTTAACAGCAAGTTTGGCGGAAAACCTTAAGATGATAGTAGCTAGCCGGGCGGGCTTAGAAAATGCGATTCCACCAACCAAACCGAGTCTTACAAAGATAGACTTCGCCGGGAACCGAAACCCCGACCTCCTGCTGTGAGGCTAGTGGACTTAATCATTACGCCACGGAGGCGGTAAAAAATACACAGACATACCTGAAATACTTTATAGAAGGAGAAAAACACTCTATGCGCACCGCCTGCTGCCGGCGGCATCAGGATGCAACGACTGGTATATTTCAACGACTTCTCGAAGTGTCAAAAGACATGTCCAAGAAATTATTGAGTCGACTTTTTACCCAACAGCCCAAGAAAGAGGATAATGGTTTTCGTGTACGTATGTACGAGTAGTGTGTATATTTGTATGTTTGTTTGGGTGAGCCGGTAGCCTAAAGTGCTTGATGAATTCCGGAATGCAAGATGCGTTAGACTCATCGTCCCTCAGTTTATATGTAAACTAGACGGGGATTTCATCATTACAGCTCATATACGTCCCCACCGAGGGGCTCGAGCCTACCCTGAATCAGGGCGATTAGGCCTTAGTCGACCACGCGGGCCCAGTGCGGGTTGGTCGACTTCACACACAACCTTCGAGTTTCTTCGCAGGTGTGTGCAGGTTTCCTCACGATGTTTTCCTTCACCGTTAAAGCAATCGGTAAGTATGTACGTAAGTTTTTTTTTTGAAAAACTCATTGGTACATTGGCCGTCCAGATTTGAACCCGGTACCTCTGGTTAGATGGACCGAGTCGTTACCGGTTGAGCCACCGACGCTTGACGGGGATTTATTTTTTCATTAATCGAGCGAGCGCGAAGCGCGAACGAAGCGTCTCCGTTTTAGCTTGAGCAAAAATGCTTTCGTTATGTCTGTCCGGATACCCGGCTGTTCTCCTCTACAGGTCGCATATCCGAACCGATTCTAGTGAAATTTTGTGAGCTGGTTCGATAATAATATGTATATAGATTTTTAAAGTGTAAACTTCTTTAGGCGGTTTTGGGCATTTTTTGATATTAGAAAAAACCATTGAACTTGCGGCACCGTTACCGACACCGACACCGGAACCTTACCAGGAACACTCGCAGGGTCAAAACTTTTTCAACCTAGTCGTATGCTAGGAATACTCGGAGGGTCAAAACTTATAAAACTGTTAAAAGTATTCTCTTCTGTCGGCACTCCCGGAGTGGTTCGGTTTTTTGGCCTTGGCAACCTACAACACGCGCACACTGCGGACTGACGAGAAACTTGCAGAACTCGAAGAAGTATTGAGCAGGTTACGGTGGGATATCGTAGGTTTATGTGAAGTCCGAAGAGAGGGAGAGGACACCATGATCCTTAAATCCGGAAACCTGCTCTATTTCCGGGAGGGCGACCAACAGTCCCAGGGTGGTGTCGGGTTTCTCGTCCACAAGTCCCTCATTAACAATGTGGTCCAAATCGTGAGCGTTTCGACAAGGGTAGCATACCTTATACTCAGAATCACCAAACGGTATTCGATGAAGGTCATACAGGTATACGCGCCGACTACGGAACACTCCGACGACGAGGTAGAGAGTATGTACGAGGACATCTCTACAGCCTTACATAGCACCAGGACCCATTATACCGTTGTTATGGGGGACTTTAACGCGAAACTGGGCAAACGAAGCGATGGTGAGCTGAGAGTGGGGCAATTTGGATATGGAGTAAGAAATGCACGTGGCCAGATGCTGGCCGACTTTATGGAGAAGGAGAGCCTCTTTATGATGAACTCCTTCTTTAAAAAGTCAAAACAGCGGAAGTGGACATGGTTGCATCCCAATGGCGTAACAAAAAACGAGATAGACTTCATCTTGTCGACAAGGAGGCAAATATTCAATGATGTCTCCGTGATCAATTCAGTCAAAACAGGAAGTGATCACCGGATGGTCAGAGGCACATTGAATCTAAAGACCAAGCTAGAAAGATGTCGACTGATGAAGTCTACGCTCCGACCAGCGCCCATCCAGCTCCAAAACCCCGAGAGCTTTCAGCTCGAGCTGCACAATCGTTTCGAATGCCTAGAAGACTGCGAGAATGTGGACGATTATAATGACAGGTTCGTGGAAATTGTTCAAACGGTCGGGTCTAAGTTTTTTAAAACTCGCCGTTCAAACAGAACCAAAAAAATCTCCGACTTCACCAGTAACCTCATGGAACAAAGACGCAGACTGGTTTTGCAGTCCTCTGAAGACGCTACTCAGTATCGGCAACTAAACAGGCAGATCTCTAAGTCCCTAACTCGCGATTTACGCCAATATAATACAAATTGTATTAAAGAGGCGATTGAGCACAATAAAGGCTCAAAAGTGTTCGCGAGAGATCTGTCTGTTGGACAAAGCCAACTGACCAAGCTGAAGACTGAGGACGGCAGGACCATATCGTCTAAGACTGAGTTGCTGGAAGAAGTTGAGAAGTTCTATGGACAATTGTACACGACCACACGTTTGCCTGTCAGTGATCTGGCTGAAGACCCAAGAGCCAGACTAACCCGACACTATACCGAAGATATCCCGGACGTCAGCCTGTACGAGATTAGAATGGCTCTCAAACAGCTCAAGAACAACAAGGCACCGGGTGATGATGGAATTACGGCTGAACTTCTGAAAGCAGGTGGATCACCGGTACTAAAAGCTCTTCAGAAGTTATTTAATTCCGTTATACTCGAGGGACAAACGCCTAAGGCATGGCACAGAAGTGTGGTCGTGCTTTTCTTCAAAAAGGGCGACAACACCCTGCTGAAGAACTACCGACCCATCTCACTTCTGAGCCATGTCTACAAGCTGTTTTCGAGAGTCATTACGAATCGTCTCGCACGCAGGTTTGACGACTTCCAGCCTCCCGAACAAGCCGGTTTCCGAAAAGGCTTTAGCACCATAGACCACATTCATACGCTGCGGCAGATTATACAGAAGACCGAAGAGTACAATCAGCCACTATGCTTGGCGTTTGTGGACTATGAGAAGGCCTTTGATTCAGTCGAAACCTGGGCTGTGCTACAGTCTCTCCAGCGGTGCCAAATTGACCATCGATACATCGAGGTGTTGAAGTGTCTGTATGAAAACGCCACCATGTCGGTTCGCCTCCAAGACCAGAACTCGAAACCTATCCAGTTGCAGCGAGGGGTGAGACAGGGAGACGTTATATCTCCGAAACTGTTCACCGCCGCCCTGGAAGATGTTTTTAAGCTTCTGGACTGGGGTGGACTCGGCATCAATATCAACGGCGAGTACATATCCCACCTCCGATTCGCTGATGATATCGTGGTCATGGCTGAGACTATGGAAGACCTAAGCACAATGCTCGATGGCCTCAGTAAGGTCTCTCAACAAGTGGGTCTTAAAATGAACATGGACAAGACGAAAATAATGTTAAATGTCCGTGTCGCACCCACTCCTCTAAAGGTTGGAGACTCAACACTGGAAGTTGTTGACGAATATGTATACCTGGGACAAACAGTCCAGTTAGGTAGGTCCAACTTCAAGAAAGAGATCAATCGACGAATCCAACTCGGCTGGGCAGCGTTCGGGAAGCTTCGCAATATCTTCACGTCCCAAATACCGCAGTGTCTCAAGACTAAGGTCTTTGACCAGTGTGTGTTGCCAGTGATGACTTACGGAACTGAGACATGGTCGCTTACTATGGGCCTCATAAGAAGGCTCAAGGTCACCCAAAGGGCAATGGAGCGTGCTATGCTCGGAGTTTCTCTGCGTGATCGAATCAGAAACGAGGAGATCCGCAGGAGAACTAAAGTAACCGACATAGCTCACAGAATCGCTAAACTGAAGTGGCAGTGGGCAGGGCACATAGCTCGTAGAACAGATGGCCGATGGGGCAGTAAAGTTCTCGAGTGGCGACCGCGCACCGGAAAACGTAGCGTAGGCAGGCCTCCCACGCGGTGGACCGATGACCTGGTGAAGGTCGCGGGAAGCCGATGGATGCGGGCAGCGCAGGACCGGTCGTCGTGGAAATCCTTGGGGGAGGCCTTTGTCCAGCAGTGGACGATTTGTGGCTGATATGATGATGATGAATGCCAAAGATGGAAGTGGACTTACCAAGATTCTCCAACGCCATGGAGAACTGGCTATGTTATCTTCAAGCTGAAACACATCAATGTTAACAGCAAGTTTGGCGGAAAACCTTAAGATGATAGTAGCTAGCCGGGCGGGCTTAGAAAATGCGATTCCACCAACCAAACCGAGTCTTACAAAGATAGACTTCGCCGGGAACCGAAACCCCGACCTCCTGCTGTGAGGCTAGTGGACTTAATCATTACGCCACGGAGGCGGTAAAAAATACACAGACATACCTGAAATACTTTATAGAAGGAGAAAAACACTCTATGCGCACCGCCTGCTGCCGGCGGCATCAGGATGCAACGACTGGTATATTTCAACGACTTCTCGAAGTGTCAAAAGACATGTCCAAGAAATTATTGAGTCGACTTTTTACCCAACAGCCCAAGAAAGAGGATAATGGTTTTCGTGTACGTATGTACGAGTAGTGTGTATATTTGTATGTTTGTTTGGGTGAGCCGGTAGCCTAAAGTGCTTGATGAATTCCGGAATGCAAGATGCGTTAGACTCATCGTCCCTCAGTTTATATGTAAACTAGACGGGGATTTCATCATTACAGCTCATATACGTCCCCACCGAGGGGCTCGAGCCTACCCTGAATCAGGGCGATTAGGCCTTAGTCGACCACGCGGGCCCAGTGCGGGTTGGTCGACTTCACACACAACCTTCGAGTTTCTTCGCAGGTGTGTGCAGGTTTCCTCACGATGTTTTCCTTCACCGTTAAAGCAATCGGTAAGTATGTACGTAAGTTTTTTTTTTTGAAAAACTCATTGGTACATTGGCCGTCCAGATTTGAACCCGGTACCTCTGGTTAGATGGACCGAGTCGTTACCGGTTGAGCCACCGACGCTTGACGGGGATTTATTTTTTCATTAATCGAGCGAGCGCGAAGCGCGAACGAAGCGTCTCCGTTTTAGCTTGAGCAAAAATGCTTTCGTTATGTCTGTCCGGATACCCGGCTGTTCTCCTCTACAGGTCGCATATCCGAACCGATTCTAGTGAAATTTTGTGAGCTGGTTCGATAATAATATGTATATAGATTTTTAAAGTGTAAACTTCTTTAGGCGGTTTTGGGCATTTTTTGATATTAGAAAAAACCATTGAACTTGCGACACCGTTACCGACACCGACACCGGAACCTTACCAGGAACACTCGCAGGGTCAAAACTTTTTCAACCTAGTCGTATGCTAGGAATACTCGGAGGGTCAAAACTTATAAAACTGTAAAAAGTATTCTCTTCTGTCGGCACTCCCGGAGTGGTTCGGTTTTTATTTGTCGATTGAGTTTCTGGAAGTTTTTTAAAATAGTGGAGCCAGTGGGGTCGAAAACGTAAAAAATATCATATTTCAGCCATTTTGAAAAACTCGCGAGGTCTACTTACAGCTTACAGAGCCACTTCGATCAATTGGTTTTGAAGCTTATTTCTAAGGCAATTAATGTCTAAATTTACCCGTATCAATAATGTTTCTCGTAACAAAGTGCGAAATTGATTGCATAATATATGATAAAATGACTCAAGGCCTATTCACGGCCGATATTTCGGGCGTATCAAGGTGAAGGCAATATTCGCCGCGTACGAGTGCTAAATTTGTTCCCGAAACTATGCTGTGGTACACTCATTCGCGAATTGTTTCAAGTTTCAGCTGTTCGCAGTTACGCAATAGCGTTGCACGCCCGCGCCGGTAAACTGAAAATTGCCTCCACGGTGTTGCATTTCTCCATACTTATTCAATTTCCAAATGAGATGATAATTTTTATGGGAATTGTTTTTGTTTGGGGCTAATGTCAAGTCATAGGGCTCGTACACATAACCACGGTACGATGACGTAACGTGTTACGGCACGGCACCGTGATGTGGTATCATAGTATCCATCCACCCACGTATATAGGGTGACTTTTAATTAGTTCTTGATAAGAAAAGATATGCATGCACTCGTGATTACAAACAACTTTACTAAAGAAATTATATGTCAAATATGAAAAAAAAAATTTGGTGCTTTATACATCTTTACTGATTTGATAACGTGTAACGTATCGAGGACCAACAATTTTTTTTCATATTTGACATATAGTTTCTTTGGGAAAGTTGTTTGTAATCACGAGTACATGCATATCTTTTGTTATCAATAACTAATTAAAAGTCACCCTATACACATAGTATCCATCCGTGACACGTTACGTCGTCGTAACGTGTTTATGTGTCATCATCATCATCATCATATCAGCCGAAGGAAGTCCACTGCTGGACATAGGCCTCCCCCAAGGATCTCCACGACGACCGGTTCTGCGCTGCCCGCATCCAGCGGCTTCCCGCGACCTTCACCAGGTCATCGGTCCACCGACATAGCTCTCAGAATTGCTAAACTTAAGTGGCAGTGGGCGGGGCACATTGCTCGTAGAACAGATGGCCGTTGGGGCAGTAAAGTTCTCGAGTGGCGACCACGCACCGGAAAGCGTAGTGTAGGCAGGCCTCCCACTCGGTTTATGTGTACGAGCCCATATTCCTAGATTTTCTAGATTCTAGATTCCTAGATTCCTACACATTCTTGTTTTACAAATTGATGTATTAATTTATAGGACTTTGTAAAGATTGTGACATCTTTACACGGTAGATACGAACTATTGATTAAAAAAATATAGCTCTACTAGCTTTTGACCGCGGCTTCGCCCGCGTGGACATCGTTTTTATAACTGTCCTTGAAAGAGAGTGGTGCGCGAGCCACCACGGCTCGCGAGCGTGGGCACATTCCCACCCCCTCAACCAATTCTATTCATAAAATCACTTCAATCCGTTGCTCCGTAACGTGCGCGAGCGCGGAAATGTGTTTTCCCCAGATCCCTCGGGAACTATGCCAGGATATGCTAAATAATAAAATACCTCCTAAACCATCTTTGTGCAAAAAATCTCAACAATAAACTGTTCCGTCACGATATTAAAGAAATTTGTTTTACAAAATAGTATTTTTTAGTTCCCTGATGAACTGCATCGGACTATTCTATTTTCACGAGATATAAAGTAGCCTATGTCCTGCTTAGTGACACAGGCTTCCTGTATACAAAATTTCATCAAAATTGGTCAAGGTGTTGAAGCGTGAAAAGGTAGAAAACAAACCGACAAACAAACACATTTTCACATTTATAATATTAGTAAGGAATTGGAACCTCCGTCAAATCTTCACAGTGGCTTCTAGTTTCTACCCATGAATGAAACAGAACAACTATGCTGAAATTATTTTAAAAAATGGGCCTTCCATACAAAACTAGTATGAGTATGAGGTATGAGAAATCGGAAAACCAAAATTTGATTTGCGATTTCACAAATTTGTAGAATAAAAGTTGTTCAGTTTCATTATTGTTGCTAATTAAAGTGATCACTGTTTTGGCGAAGTTCCAAAAATATCCCTGTGTCTTTAATTTTTAAATGTTACTCATGTAAATTTGCATGTGTGTGCGTGACGGCCTGTGAATAATCGTCGTAAACTTAAAATATGCACAAGTGTTTGATTTCATGTGTTAATAAAACAACTTTGTATAATATTTCCTAGCCTTGTTAGTTCCACGCAATAAATTTTACATATTTTAACATTATTCATACTAATATTATATGTTTCCGCGAATTTCGAGCAAGCATTGCATTTTTTTTACGAATTATGATGAAGGTAACTACAGTCTAATCTAATAAAATATAAATAGGAATGCTATTCTTGCATATTTTTAGTTAAAATGCTGTTTCTTAGTTTTGGAAAATTTGTTTTCTGTTATCACATAATATGTTTAAGCTACCATAAATATTATTTTTTTTAACTGAAAACTGCTTTCACAGCCCGTGCCTCCTGTGTTGAATGTATGTTGGAAAAAAAAAGCAATTTAATCCAAGAAATTTAATGGAAATAAACTGTAAACCGCCTCCGTGGCGTGATGGTTAGTCCATTCGCTTCACACCAGGAGGTTGCGAGTTCGATTCCCGGTAGGGTCAACTTGTAAGACTCGGTTTGGTTGGTGGTAGGGCATTTTATAAGCCTGCCTGGCTAGCAACCACCATCTTATCTAAGTCTTGCCGCCAAACATCAGTGTTAACAACATTGATGTGTTCCGGCTTGAAGATAAGCTAACCAGTTCTCCATTGCGTTGGGGAATCTTGGTAAGCCCGCTTCCATCTTCGGCGTCATCGTCACTTACCATCAGGTGAGATGATTACCAATTGAGAATAAAAAAAATATATTTAAAGAGTGAACATGGCAGAACATAAATAGTAGTCACATATTGTACTTAAATATTGATTTATAAGTACAATTCGCGGCGTACAAGTTGAACACAAATGGGAGTCGTTCGCGCAGGTAAGGAGCGCGTGGGTGTAGCCCAGGTGACACGGGGGGCTGGCGCCCCTAGAGCGCGCGAACTCCGCGTCACGTACTACGATTGACACCTGAAAATAACTTTAGGAATTCATTAAAAAATAAAAGCCCGATTTTTTTATGAAATTACCATTGCCATTCGGGTAAAAACTGTCACTCAGGGAATTAACTAAATAAAAAAAATCAAGCCGTTCAGGCTGTAGCGGGAACATAGAAACATACAAACATACACTCGAAAAACATAACCGTCCTTCTGAGGCAGTGGGTAATAAATAAAACACTGCGCACTGTTCAACTTAGATGCCGCGATCTTACATAACCTGATTAATTTGATTTAGGATTTATTAAATTTTTACAACCAACAAAAACGTCGTCATTTAAACTCAAATTCGAGACCCGAACACAATAAATACAATAAATATCCGATATGATCACTGCTGACCCAACACCCACACAATAACTTTGCGTAACATTTATTCATTCATGGTTTCTGACCACTATCTTTGCCTACAATTTACGTTTTCGTATCTCTAAAATTATTCTAACTAACTTCGAAGAATAAGGATTTGTTTCATGAGGTAATGGATTGTTTCTGTTTTGCCATGTTGAAATTGTTAAAATTGAATATTTGTTTTGCCATTTTTTTATTATTAAATCTTTGCCCGCATGGATATCGATGGTATTTTTTTTTGATACATATATATTTGAAATGCATAATAAACATTCAGTCCGCAAAATAACTACTTGAGCGGCAAGATTTCATGATTGAGCGGCAGAAAAACATGTCTATAAGCAGGATCCCAGGGGGATGTGGGAGTATCAGGGCGGGGAAAGCACGCGGGTCCGACTTCGTCGACAACTCAACACTGTAGGAAGAGTGTGGTACGGGGAGTTCTAAATGGAAGCGGGAGCGAGCGAAGCGAGCTCGGACTTGCGGAGCACCCCGACTCGGATCCGTTAGGTTCGGAGACTGTGCGGGGAGTCGTAGTGTTAGGTTTAACATGAGAACACAGAAGTAGGAGCCCCGAAGGGGCTCCGTCGACCACTCAACACTGTAGGAAGAGTGTAGTACGGGGATGTTTAAAATAATTACAGCCATCCAGAATGACATAAATTGCTGATTGATTTTGAAATGTTTGCTGACCATGAGTTGCTGACCAATTAGCTATTTCTGCTCACCGATTATATTTTTCTGCTCACAGAAATAACAATACTATGCTAACCATTTAATTGACACCCATTTTTTTTCTGCATCTTTCCTGAGCGTGCACGCAACAACTGTACGAAGTTTCAACACAATCGGATGAACGCGGTGGCAGTGCATAAAATATGAACAAACAAACATTGATTTTATGTATTACAACACAAAACAAAAACATCGTGAGGAAACCTGCACACGCCTGCGAAGAATCTCGAAGGTTGTGTGTGAAGTCGACCAACCCGCACTGGGCCCGCGTGGTCGGCTAATTGATATGATGAATACAAGATTTAACTGCAACTGATGGATAGTACCTAATAATAATATGGGTACCCATAGTAAAGTTGAATAAAGAAAGTATGTATGCCCTACCCCCAGATCAGACATGCAAAAGAGATCTAGAATGCATCATAACAACAAAATAAATTAATTTTATGTAAAGTGCATCTCGTGGATTTTAATGATTTATTTGATTGGGTTGTTTTTTAGACAAACTGTTTTTCTACCAAAAAAGACCTATTTTCCATTATTCTTATAGCTCCCAATTAAAGACTGACCTACTTAAACAAATGTTTTAGCTACCAGTTTAATCATTGTTCGTTGTTGGTTAAAATGTTTTAACTTTGAAAGTGATCCTAGATAGAGTGCCTTTATAAGTTTGTGACTGGACTTTAATATACAAAACATCTGAATGCAAATTTTATAATGTTTTATTACTTTATGACTGGTAAATCATCTGTCTGTTACTTAAAATAAGTAGGTATCCTACCTGCTGCCATAAGATTTATTCCTGTTCCTTTGCTCAATCTTTGGCCATTTCCTCCAAAACCGGTACCAACCTCGGATGCAATAACGAAACGAAATGACAGTATAAGTGCTGGAAATTAAGGAGCCTGCAATAAGTGCGACGAAAAAGAGGTCATTAAAAAACTGGAACGAATCGCAAAGAGAGCAAGGCAATCTGTTGGATGTCTTGTAACAAGAGCTCTAATTAAGAGTGTCTTCATCTCATTAGAGCGGCAACTTGGCAGGCTACCTTAGGTTTTTTTTATAATCCGAAGAAAATTGAGGCACTAGAGGTTTCAAAAGAAAAAAGTATTTTGTAGAATAAATATTTTTATCTTTTAATTTTTTCACATTAAAATTTAACTGTGAATGATTAATGGACCTACTGTGTATCATCACATCAGCTGAAAAACGTCCACTGCTGGATAAAGGCCTGGGAGGCAAAGTATTTCCACAACGACCAGTCCTGCGATGCCCACATCCAGCGACTATCCACGAGCAGAGACGGAGCGAGCTAGATGCGATGCTCAGAGTTTCATAGAATGAGGAGGCCCGTAAGAGAACCAATAAGTAACCGATATAACCCACAGATTCGCAAAACTTAAGTGACAGTGAATAGGACATAGCTCGTACAACAGATATCCGGAGGGGTAGTTCCCCGGAATGAAAGTAACTCCCGTTAGTTATGTTATGTATTATTTAGTTCACACTACTAACTTGTATGTCAGTTCATGATATACTTTTGCATTTATGAATAGGAGTTATTTACAAACAATCATTTTGTATGAAAGAGAAACGCTTGAAACGTTTTTAACGTAACCAAGTATAATTTCGCTACATTTTGTGGTTTTTGTTTATTTTCTAGATAAAGTACTTAACTGATTTTGATACAATTGATACAGAACTAACTCGGGAGCATACCCTATCGAATAAAAAACAATCATGAAAATCGGTTCACAATCTGCGAAGATATATACAAACAGACAGTCGAATTGAGAACCTCCTCCTTTTTGAAGTCGGTTTATAAGTACATAGATCTACTGAACATTAGGCCCAGGTGGGTCCAATAAGCTAGTTCTACAGTAAAAGGCCTAGGGACTGGATGCAATAATAATATGGTGGTTAACAGATGCGAGAGAGATAAAACAAAGGCGCTTTGTTTCCAAACATTGAGCTGGAATAGAAACACAGGATGTCGTAGAATGGCCGCGATCATAAGTTAAACATAAACTGCTGCTAATATTAAATTCTGGGTCAGTACTTTAGGAAAGCGTGTGTATATGTCACCGTAAGATTGTAAATGACGTTAGATTATAATCTAACGGGATTTGTTTCGCGAGATGGTGAACTGGCGAAAGATTGTGAACTGTAACATATTGTTTACAATTTCACTAGTGACATTGTAAACTCACTAGTGACTTTACAATAACACTAAGCGAAGTGAAAAACACTAAATAAATGAGCTATGTTAGGTACGGTCAGGTTTGATTGATTTAACAGTCAAAGAGCTGCTTACGGGGAGTATTCCTAATTCCTAAATTAAACGAATCGGGGAATACAGACGCAAAAGTATATGTAAGTATCTTTCTTTGCATTAAATGTGGTTACAAGGATTTCAGTAACAATATGAATCAGTTTCACACACAACAATATTATGTAATAAATAAAAGAGGGCTGTGGATAAATGATAATAATAATACAACGTTTACATACCTCATAATAGATTTCAAGTGACGATAATGCCAAAGATGGAAGCGGGCTTACCAAGATTCCCCAACGCAATGGGGAACTGGCTATCTTATCTTCAAGCTGGAACACATCAACGCTGTTAACATTGATGTTCGGGGGCAAGACTTATATAAGATAGTGTCAGCTAGCCAGGCGGGCTTTGAAAATGCCTTTCCACTAAGCAAACCGAGTCTTGCAAAGGTTGACTCTGCTGGGAATCAAACCCACGATCTCCTGATGTGAAACTAATGAACTAACCATTACACCAAGAAGGCTGTTAACTAGTTATCTGTCTCTTTTTCCGATGATATCCACCAAGGACAAAGTTGTTATTATACAGTATGGACACTCCCTGCCGCTCTCTAGATTGCGCCCTCGTCACCCAGATTGATACAGATTGTTTACAGTTTGGTTGTCGAACGTATAGGATTTCGCCGCCATTTTGTTTGTTCCGTCATTCGTTATTTGAAATGTCATTTCTGGCCCGTTGTATGAGGTGTCCAGGGTGTGCCAAGGGGTAGTATGGTGGTTGCCTGATGGTGTCATGGTGTACTTAGCATCAAAAATAGGCGGCGTAGGGTAACGCAGAATTACACTTTCGACCGTGAATAGATACTTACCAAATGTTAACATTAACATGCGGTTAAGCGCAAAAGCATTTTAATTAAAGAAAGTTTATGTGGTGATAGCGCGGGCGTAGCAACAGTTTCTGAATTCCATGACGGGTTTGTGAGACCCAGAATCCACTGAAGCGAAGCTGTGTCAAGTTATGTGTAGGTAGTGCAAGTTGAAATTTTTCTTTAGAGGTTTTAAGTTCTAGCTACTAATGGCAGCTATCAGTAGCCACGCAGTTAATAAACATCTACTGCTTGCAGCCAGCCAATGACAAGGATTTCGGGTAACTAGGAGCTTTAAACTACTCTGCTTCTGTGGATTGTGTCCTTACTTTGGTATTTGGAGCTTATTAAGGAGGTCGTATTTAAAGTGCGTTATTGAAAATGGACTTTATTAATATATAGATCCGATGACAGGGCATTTATACAGGATGGGGAAGTTTACATTTTACGAATGGACCGTTTACCTGGGTAATGTTGTTAAGAATCACGGACGTTAAGATCTTGCTTAAAGGGATCTTCAAGTCTAAGGTGAATGGGCATTATTTGAGTTTGCGTGTACCGTCCTCGACTGCATCATCATTCATCACTTTCCAGCAGGTAAGATGTAGTCAAACTCAAGAATTAAAAAAAATTGTGAAAGTAGAAAGAACCAGAAAACAAATTAAAAATCACACGGAACCCTTGGTAATCTTATCATCGTAATAATCTTACCTTAGTCTATTTTATCTTTTAAACTAATAATTGCATTGATATCTTTATAGCTTTAGATAAAATTCTGAATAGCATTTCAAAGAGTGTAATTCAGTAGCGATCAATTTTAAACATAGATGCGGGAAGCGCTTAGAACCGGTCGTTGTGGAAATCCTTGGGGGAGGCCTATGCCCAGCAGTGGACGTCCTTCGGCTGATATACTTAATTACTTACTTAATACTTACTTCGCTGGCTCAGCGACCCGAAGTGGATCTTGGCCTCCGACATTAAAGTACGCCGCGCCGTTTGGCTGATATGATGAATATAAATTATTACTTACATAAGTCATAAGATACAATAATTCGCAAAATCATAGCTTAGCTGAAAAAGCTATCAAATTAAAATATACAGGGTGAAACAAAATTGTTGTAGGTCCCGTTAACTGGGGGTTCTACTCGTCATATTGAACAACTTTCTCTAATAAATCCATAGTCAATTCTCAAAAAAAAATGTGGACCCTCCATACTAAAATGCACAAAATGGGTAGATCAGCTGATCGATTTGTATGAAGAGTAAAAAAGTTTTTTTACGTTTTCAGCAAAGTCGTAGAACAAAAGTTGTTCAGTATGATAAGTAGAATTTCCAGTTAACGGGACCTACACCAATTTTGTTACACCCTGTATAGATTAGCTAAAAAGGTTTCAAATGAAAATATGTAGCATAGCGGATAATTATAGCTTAGCTGTAAAAGCTATCAAATAAGAATTAGCTAAAAAGGTATCAAATAAAAAAAAAAATTGCTTAGCTGAAAGGCTGGGTATCAAATAAAAAAAGTATGGGTTATTTATGAAAAGTTATACTTTATGCTTACTGCCTGAAGATGATCACGAAACCGGTTGCAGTATAAACAAATTTGTGTTTTATTTATTAATTGTGTAATAGTGCAAGGAAAAACCTAAATATGTTTATACTTTTTAATTTCTATTTAAAAATATTATAAGCAAATTAAATAAGGATCATATAACTAAATCACAATTAAGTTAATGTAAGTATGGTAGGTTCTTAAAAGGAGGATTGTGGAAGTGCTTTTGTTTTAACCACCACTGTCGCGTAATGGTGACGACCATTAGCTTCACATCAGAAGGTTGCAGGTTCTATTCCCAGCGGAGTCTAACATTGTATGACTCTGTTTGTTTGGTGGAAGGGCATTTTTCTAAGCCCGCCTGGCTAGCTACCACCATCTTATCTAAGTCTTGCGCCAAGCATCAATGTTAACAGAGTTAATGTGTTCCGGCCTATTAAAAGATAGCCAGTTCCCCATTGCGTTAGGGAATCTTGGTAAGCCCGCTTCCATCTTCGGCATTATCGCGTCACTTACCATCAGATAAGATGATGTCAAGGGCTTATTAAATGTGGATTTAAAAAAAAAACTAATTAGGCTACTTTGATTTTATTTTACTCTTTTTTCATGTTTTTATGCAATAAAATAAATTAAATTGAATACAAACTATAACGTTATTCCGCTTGAAAGTAACATGTAGAAAAAACATTGTAAAGGCATAAAATGCAAAAGAGGAATCTTTAAATTTCATATTTAGGTCATAAGTGTTTTATTTATTATGATGACAATTATATGTTAATGTATGATAATTATATGATATTTATTGCAAAAATATTTTATTAACATTTAAGTAAAACAACCAACAACAGAGAAAACCTCAGTACTCAGAAGATTCGAATATCTATCAAAGACGTATCGTGTCATTTGACATGTTGCTTCCTTAAACTGTTTATATATTATTACGATCATAAAAATGCAAATATACAGTAAAGTTATTTCTATAATATACAACGGCAGATAAGACAATTTCAAACAACCGACCTATTGAAGACAGGAAGACACTAGAGTAACGAAATTAGATATAAATTTCTTACGTAAGCTATCTATTATTTCAGTTACCACGAGATATGTGAAGTTGTTATAAAGATATCACAAGGTTTTTTTTTGCTGACATCACCATTATTTTCCACAATAGTAACCAAACTCGAGTTCAAAATGTCAAACGAAGTACATGAGCACGAGTGAATTTAAACATGGCCAATGGTGACATTTCGCTTCCAAGCTAACACTGTGTGGGTGTCACTAATGTCTCCGACATACATATAATGTAAACATGTTATTATAGGTACCTATTTCAATACAGGGGGTACCAAAACTTTTGCTTGAATTTCTGTAAAAAGAATTCTTCTTTTGAACTATCAACCCACACGTTAGTGAAACACTAACAGTTAGCAGTGTAAGCTTAACCGGAGAGTATTTAAACCAGAAATCAACTAGCGGTGTAAGTTTTATCACTGAAGTGCGACCGACAGTACCACTAACTGATCTTTTAATGTCGTGTGTCATTTTCTTCGTCATGTTAAGACATGGATGCGAGATGTAACCATCGCGAGTTGCATCCGGGAGTGGCTCGATTCTGAGCATAGTACATACTGGCCCACAGTGCCATCTCATTAACCTGTCAATCCATTAGACAAAATATATGCTAAGTAAGCAAATATTATCAATTTACAATTTTAATAATTATTATTTTAATGGCCACGGTTTACTTGGTATAGGTATTGAAGTTTTCAAGCACCTAGGATGTGATTACGATAGGTTGACGCTCCAGTTAATGAGAACGACTCCTACCAAAGCGGATTTTAGCGACTAGATATTTACCGTAGAAATATTTATAATATGTGTATTTTAATTTATAATAACCTACCTGACGAAATTAAATCACTTGACATCAAATATTTTAAGAATGAATTGACCAAATGGCTATTAGGAAATTGTTTTTATACTGTTAATGACTTTATTAATTATAAGAAAAAATAAGAAAATTTAATCGTTGATTGACGAGATAATTGTATATTTTTTTGATATATTTTTTGTAATTTTAACTATTTTAAACTGTTTTTTAAATTCTTTATGTTTGCACACCTGCCTGCAGGTTGAACACTAGCACTAAGAAAATAACAAGATCCTGTACCTACAGTGTTGTAGCAAATAAAGCCTTTTTGAGTTTGAGTTTAGCTACTCTTAACTATAATTGCGTCAATTTTGGTACATACTGTATAGAAATCCACAGCCTACAGTCAGATCACCTTTCATCACGAATAACGATACAAGAGACAATAATAAAACCCGTCAAAATCGCGATTACACCTTATTTGTACGGATAATAGTTTGCATACCAAATACCTACCATTGATTTTCGCCCACCACGTCGAAATTAATGGACGATTTCATCAATAGCGTTAGCGTCAACAATAATAAATTAATGTTTATTGGTTTTTTTTAGAAATGTTCAATTATCTAATAATGTTTAACATTTCTTACTTTATTTTTCTTTTTGGGAGTGCAGCAAGATTATTTGATCTCAGAGTGTACTGTAGGTATATGCTTATAAATCTTTATTTATAAAATGTTGTGCGCATCTATTAGTGATAGTGTAACTTCTAAACGACTTAACCGATTACGGTGAAACTTTGGCGAATCGTTGCGCGCACGTCTGGGAAAATTTATAATACAAAAATTGCGGGAAGTTTGTTTGGAAAATAGTAAAATTCAGTAAAAACTGAATAAGCCTGCTATCAGCTGATTACTTTAGACGCCATCGACCGACGCGCCCGAAGACTCATCTGTGACAATGAACTTGTCAAAAACAAGCTCTAAAGCCTTGAGCATTTTACTTGTCTTTCGGTATTGTATCGAATTCATTTCGGAGTGTGCGCAAGAACTACTACACGACCTCGTTCTCCCAGCTCTATTTCACCTTCAGTCAACGAAAAGCAGGGAAAAGTAAGTTCCAACCTTTTGTTGTTGATACTCTGCCTATCCACACAAAGCTTTACGTTTCCTCATTTATTGCGGACAGCGATGGATTGGATCTCCTTCCGTCTGTGTTTTCCGACTTTTACAATTTAGGGATCTTCAAGAAAAGAATGAATAGGCATTATTTAGGTTAGCATGTATGTACCATCCTCGAGGTCTTATGTCGTCACTTTCCACCAGGTGAGAAGTAATCAATTATCATCATCATCAATATCATGTCAGCCGACAGACGTCCACTGCTGGACAAAAGCTTCCCCCAAGAATTTCCACGACGGCCGCTCCTGTGCTGCCCATATTCCGACTTCACCAGGTCGTCGTTCCACTAAGGGGGAGGCCATTCTACGCTACATCTTCCGGTGTGCGGTCGCCACACCAACGACCATAGTTATGTGCCCCGCCCACTGCCACTTAAGTCTAGCGATTCCGTTAGTTATGCCGGTTACAGTGGTTCTCCTACGGATTTTCTGGATTCTGACTCGATCGCGTAAGGAAACTCCGAGCATAGCTCGCCTCATCATTTTTTGGGTGACCTTGAGCCTTCCCATGTCCGTTCCGTATGCCATTACTGGCATCACACACTGGTCAGAGAGCTAAGTTTTGAGATACTGCGGATGTAGTGACTCAAATTTTAAATTAAAATAGTTTTTTTTTCTATGGAATTTTTTCTATCGTCACCTAGAGATCATCAGGTGATAAGGTATTGTAGTCAAACAAATGAAATTCTTTGCCAACGTCTGTGTTTCCCGAGTCTCATAAGTATTCAAGTCTTTATTTGGGATTGTGTATTCTACATTTGACTCCATTATCAGGTGATAGGTATTGTAGTCAAAGGAATGAAATTCTTTGCCGAGTCTGTGTTTCCCTAGTCTCTTAAGAATTCAAGTCTTTATTTGGGATTGTGTACTCTAATTTGACTCCATCGTCATTGAGAGATTATCAGGTGATAGGTATTGCAGTCCAAGTAATGAAATTCTTTGCCAGCGTCTGTGTTTCCCTAATCTCTAAACTATTCAAGTCTTTGTTTGGGATTGTGTATTCTACATTTGACTCCATCGTCACTTAGAGATCATCAGGTGGTAGGTTCTGTAGTCAAAGAAATGAAATTCTTTGCCAGCGTCTGTGTTTCCCCGAGTCTCTTAAGTATTAAATTCTTTATTTGGGATTGCGTATTCTAAATTTGACTCCATCGTCACTTAGAGATCATATCAGGTTGAAATTATTCGCTGCATCGTCTGTGTTTCTCGAGTCTTTGAGTCTTTATTTGGGACTATCGTCACTGAGATATTATCAGGTGAGATCTTAGTCAAACGCTCCCAAACCCACAAAAGTTGAGGTCAATTGAGGAGGCGTAAGGGCGGAAGGGACAGGCGAGGGGACAGACGGGGACTACCCCGTAATTTAAACAGTGAAAGTTACCTGTCTTAAATAATGATAATGATGATGTTTTTTTTCATATTCAACCCAAAAAACACAACCTGAAAAAACTGTGTCAGTAATGTCATAACATTTTCAGTCTATGTTACGCAATCAGGGGCCGACATAGTTACTCTACCAGTTTTATCAGCTTATCAGGGATCTGTTGGAAACTGTTGATAAGCTATTATCACAGTTATCTCTTATATACATTGTTCGTAGATAATGAATTATGGTTTCAGTGAGTCTTGTTTGTGTGGTAGGTTTTGGCAAGGATATATATGTATACCTACATTTTACAATGTACATTATATAATGAAAACTAACTTATTATTCACACTTCACGCAAACTAGTCATAAGACACGCAGATACGTACTGTTACGCAGGTACAAACTAAGAGCGTTTTGCACTTGAACACCGTCTTTCAAACTAATATTTTCCAATTTGTATTTCCCGGGAAACGTTGTTGGGAAAAGACCGGGGTCATCCATCACCATAGACAAATCACTTCCATAGCCTAAAAACGTTTGTTTAGATGTTTATCTATGATTCGGTCCGTTTTGTGTGGTTTTGTCGGGCGGCACAGCAATCATGATACCACTCTCAGCTGACATTTAGACGGTGTTGCTGACAATAAAAACAATTGTAAGAGCAAGCACGTACGATTTCAGCTTTGTTAGCGATTTAACCTGGCATAGCAATTTCGCAAACAATTCGCATTCGGTCATCAACCGCGCCGCGCGTGCGTACTCAATGTCATGATCGTATATCATTATTTTAATTTTATACAGTAAACTCAGATTAAATAGTAAATTTCAACTTACCAGTTTTATCATTTAATCAATCATTTGTTGCGAGTAAAAACCCGCGATGAACCCGTGATCACCTGTCACAAAATTCTGATTAAAAAAATACTACAATAAAGTGACATTACAAATACTAAAACAATACACAAGCACATAAAAATTATCACTTCTTTTAAATAAGAATAAAAAACATATATCTACATATAAAAATATAAATACGTGAAGATTAATTAAATAATTTTATTTCTTGCTGCCCCAGTCGAGTTGCCTCTAAGAACTTTGTAAGTAGGTACACTTATCTTGCATAATTTATCCAAAAAATAATTCTAAAAACAATGTTTCCTGATCTAGTTAAACACGAAAACACACTTTTATGACATGGTAGGTGGTGGTAAGCAAAAACGATAAAAACAAGTAAAAAAAATATGTTACGACAACCGATAATTCTATCAGTATCAGTAAATCACATTACGCTACGCTAAGCCTGTAATGGTAGATTCATGTTAGTAGGTAGTTAAATAAATAAATTGTGTCATATCATAACACTTAGACTATCGTCATAGCAGCTCATATACGTCCCCACCGAGGGGCTTCGAGCCTACCCTGAATTAGGGCGATTGGGCCTCAGTCGACCACGCGGGTCTAGTGCTGGTGGATCGACGAAGGCTATTATAGCTAGCTACGACTTAGGCTATATCTGGCAAAAAGTGAGAGTGGGATGCATTAAAATTGTTCGATCCAAAATTTTTGGTTTCAACACTTACACTTTATTAACAAATCTAAACACAATTTTATGAGTATAAGCCAAGTAAAAAACAGGCCAAGTGCGAGTCAGAATCGCACACATAGAGTTCCGTACCATTATACGAGATGGCGCTAGTACAAAGGGTTCCGTAGCATCATACTCAAGGGCGCTAGTTTCTTCACGTTAAAAAACACGATTTTTGTAAGGAAACCACCTCCACCTTATTTTTCCACTTTTTCTAATTTTTGTATTTGTTTTTGTAATGCATCATCTGTGAAAATTTTAACTGTCTAGCTATCACGGTTCATGAAGTACAGCCTGGTGACAGACGGACAGACAGACGGACAGCAAAGTCTTAGTAATAGGGTCCCTTTTTTACCCTTTGGGTACGGAACCCTAAAAATTTCTAAACATTTTTAACAACCTTTCACAGATTTGTTGCCCGAGATCCCACCGCTAGGATCGAGTTTAGAACCGCGAGCTTTTTTTTGCCCGTGGTTCAATCGGATCATGGGCAAATCAAATTATCCGTAGTTCGATTAGTTGAACCGTAGAACTTGTATAACCTCCAATGCCGATGTCTGTTCACTTCTATGCTGTACCTGAATTTAACTAGTTATTTAGTCATCTTCATTATTATCATATTAGACAAAGGATGTCCACTACAGGACAAAGGACTGCCTCAAAAGTTTTTAAAAAAACCCACCGACACAAAAAATGAATTCTAAAAACTAACAAATAATATTTTAAACCTATTATAATTACTATCGTCACATATATTATGTAAGTTCAAATATTTTATTTTCCAAGCGTCGACGCGTCGGGGGACCGCTAAAGTTTATAAAGTATTTTTCCAACAACAGATAATTAATCATTTCTAATTACATTTAGGTACGATACGAGCGATCTTAAATTTCATAGTTTCATAATATAATATAGTCTACGCTCTGCGCGCGAGCTCGGTGTGCGGTATGCGGCGCGGGGGTGGGCATTACCAAGAGCGGCGACCCGAACGGGCAGACACGTGAGGGCAGACGACGTTGACGGTGGTGTCGATTTTGCGAATTTTTCGGAGTAAATTCTTTTGTTGCAATCTGCGACTACACCTGTTTTTCTCACTTAGCGGTCCCCCGACGCGACAACGCTTGGAAAATAAAATATTTGAACTTACATAATATATGTGACGATAGTAATTATAATAGGTTTAAAATATTATTTGTTAGTTTTTAGAATTCATTTTTTGTGTCGGTGGGTTTTTAAAATTTTTAATTTTACTTTTATTTTGTCCTTTTTAAAGTAGGTATAAATATTAGGAAGGTATTTATAGTGATTAGTTAGTTGAGTTAGTAACTATTATTGAACTGGACCAGAGAAAGCTCTTCAATAATCCGCATGACAGATCAGCTTTAGCAGAATGTATAAGACTAAGAAGTAATAATACACATACATAAGGCTCAATTCCCTGTGGGGCAGAGTCGAAGCGACGCAGCGACGTCAGATCATCAACTATTAAAGAGCTGATGATCTTCAAACGGCTGATCAGGTCATGGTTACCTTACCATATACTTTCAATACCATTGAAGTAACCCGGTACTAAATTTCGAATCGATCGGACATAAGGAAGTTAGTCAGATCCCCTCATCAACTAGAAAGGAGCTGATGATCTTCAAACGGCTGATCAGGTCATGGTTACCTTACCATATACTTTCAATACCATTGAAGTAACCCGGTACTAAATTTCGAATCGATCGGACATAAGGAAGTTAGTCAGATCCCCTCATCAACTAGAAAGGAGCTGATGATCTTCAAACGGCTGATCAGGTCATGGTTACCTAACCATATACTTTCAATATCATTGAAGTAACACGGTACTAAATTTCGAATCGATCGGACATAAGGAAGTTAGTCAGATCCCCTCATCAACTAGAAAGGAGCTGATGATGTTCAAACGGCTGAACAGATTTTCATGAAACATGGCTAAGAACACTCGGGATAAAATTATCTATGACACAAAAAAAACTAAACGGAAATCGGTTCATCCGTTTGGGAGCTACGATACCACAGACAGATACACAGATACACAGATACACAGACAGACAGACACGTCAAACTTATAACACCCCTCTTTTTTGCGTCGGGGGTTAAAAAGAGCGTTCCTGTGTTGTCAGCATCTAGCAATGAGTATAGAAATCACTACGGCATCTAGCAGCTTCCCGCGACCTTCACCAGGTCCTCGGTCAAATACTTAGTAAATTCCTATTTTTTTTACCAATCGCGGGTCGGATGGTTCCGTACTATCCACCTTTCCACACGAATACAACAATAATACTTTTTCATTTTAATTAAGCGACAGAAGTGTGATTTTTTTTATTCAGTTCCAGATTCTTAGCGCAAGTGCGACTCACGCTTGGTTAACAATATTTATATTATTTATAGTATAGGGTTTATACCACAGATACCTAAGAAAAAAAAATTGCCGTATTCTGTGGTTTATACTACAATCACATCAAGTTTGACGCTAACATGTATTGATGTTTTTACGATAGAAAAAAAAACAAAAAAAAAATTATAAAACAGGTTTCTTTTATTATTTCTTAGTAAATCCGCCATAATAATACATCCTTACTAATATTATAAATGTAAAAGTAAAAAAAAAAAGTAAGAATGGATATATTTTATTTTATTTTTTAAGGAAAACTAGGTTACATTATATGATCAAATATCAATTAGATAAGTAAAATTGAGAAGTTTTCGCCTTTAGGTTAGAGATAAGCTAGCTTGACTTACAAATGTTTGTTTGTTACCTTTTCATGCTTCAACACCTTGACCAATCTTGATGAAATTTGGTATGCAGTTAGCCTGTGTCACTGGGAAGGACATTGGCTATTTTTTATCCCGTGAAAATAGCATAGTCTGATGCAGTTTCTGAGGAAACTAAAAAAAAAACTTTTTATTTTTGGTTATTTTTTTAAATATCGCAACGAAACAATGGATTGTTGTGATTTTTTGTCACAGAGATGTTTGGGGGGGTGGAAAATGACATAATTTTATAATTTGCATATCGTGATAAAGTTCCGAGGGATCATTTACTCTTTTCCACGCTGTGCAGTTGCGTTGGCTTCGCAACGGAGCAACGGATTGAAGTGATTTTTTTGTGTAGAATTGATTCAGGAGTGACATAGACTGCCTTAGCAGCCTGCCTGTCTATCTGTCCGTCCGACATGTTTCTATTAAACCATTAGTTTAATTTTTACCTTATGTAATAGGTAGCGAGCTGTTTTTTTAAAAAGATACTAGCTTTTGTGCGCGACTTTGCCCGCGTGGACATTGTTTTTATGCCTGTCTGAGAGTGAGTGGTGCGCGAGCCGCTGCTCTGCTTAAGAACAACCCGATATAGTTCCTGAGGGATCTGTAGAAAACTCATTTCCTTGCTCGCGAGCCGCAGAAAATGAAACTAATTGTTTAATAGAAACAGGTCGGACGGACAGATAGACGGGGCAGCGTAGTCTTAGTAAGTAATATGGTCTCGTTGGCACCTTTGTATACGGGAATCCTAAAAAGTAAATCTAGCTATCACCATCTTATCTAAGTCTTGCCGCCAAACATCAGTGTTAACAACATTGATGTGTTCCGGCTTAAAGATACGACAGCCAGTTCTCCATTGCGTTGGGGAATCTTGGTAAACCCGCTTCCATCTTCGGCATCATCGTCAATTACCATCAGGTGAGAGGATGCCAAGGGTTTACCAATTATGAATAAAAAAAATATTAAAAAAAAAGTATTTTAACGATTCAAATTATAAATGTTCCGCGAACAATACCTACATCACCGATTATGTCATAAATAACCACTTTACCATATCGCGTGACGTTTGTGTAAATATCTCTCACGAGGTGAACCAGGTTCAAATTAATGGCCATACACTAACAATGTGAAATAATTAGCACGGCGTGTCACGTCCCTTCTTTTTACGTTGTCCCCACTGAGTTAAAATACTGGAATGTTTGAAGTGTTTGAAGTAATGTTTAAAAAAACACGTTTTTTGTATGGAGACCCCCCCTTATTTTTGGTTTAAGCACTTAGACTTTATTAACAATTCTAAAAACAATTTTATGAGTATAAGCCAGGTAAAAAAATAGGCCAAGTGCGAGTCAGAACCGCACACAAAGGGTTGCGTACCTTAATACTAGATGGCGCTAGTTTCTTGACGTTAAAAAACCCGTTTTTTGTATGGAGACCCCCTCCTTTTTTTAACTTTTTCTAATTTTTAGTATTTGTTGTTATAGCGGCAACAGAAATACATTATCTGTGAACATTTCAGTAGCTCAAACAGCTATCACGGTTCATGAAGCACAGCCTGGTGACAGACGGACATACAGACAGACGGACAGCGGAGTGTTAGTAATAGTGTCCCGTTTTTTTAACCCTTTTAGTACGAAACCCTAAAAAAACCGTTTTCACTATTGAAGTGTTAATCTCTTCTTAGAGATATTCATGGAGGAAGATTAGCTCATACTCCACACTATTGGTATACAGGGTGTAAAATTGGCGTTGGACTCGTTAGCTGGGGGTGTGCTACACATCATACTGAACGAATAGTCGTTTCTCAACAAAAAAAAATTCGAGCGAGACCTACAGTACTCGCATATGATGTGTAACATGTGACAAAATACTTTAGGTTAGATAGATTTGATGACGATATTGTACCTGGGTGGCGGATCTGACAGTAACGAAAAAAACCGACCAAGTGCGAGTCGGACTCTCGTAAAGTAGAATTCCGCGCTTTCGCGACTTCCTGTTACACATTTCCGTCCCATGTTACACATTTCCGTCCCATTTCACGATATCACTCCCACAAATTGCAGGAAAGCGAGAGCAAAGATGTTACACATCAAAAATTAGATCCCCCATACAAAATGCACTAAATGGCAATTTCAGCAAAGTCATAGAACAAAAAGTCGTTTAGTATGATGAGTAGAACCCCCTGTTAACGGGACCTACATCTGTTTTGTTACACCCTGTATAAATATTGTAGGGCTAATGCCTAATAATAAAATATAGTAAATATTGTAAGTTTATGTATACTTTGAAACTTCGCAATCGGAGCAGAAAAAAATACTATCCTTCCAAAGTTTGTCAATCAGCTAAAAAAAAATAGTATATTTTTTTTTAGATTGTAGTATAGTTTGTTTGGGGAAAGTTTTTTTTCAATTTGAAAGAAAGAAAGAAAGAAAATGAATTTATTTTGACAGGCAAGTAAGGATGTACAATTATTATTATGAGTTGTTCAGTTTTTAATAGTTAAAATAAAAGTAGTTTAAAGTATTTCTAACGACTTCAATTTCTCCCGTTACCCGTGTACTTACTTACGTATACAGGGAAACCACCTCCGTAGCTTAATGCTTAAAGTCCATTAGCTTCACATCAGAAGGTCGCGGGTTCGATTCACGGCGCAGTATAACTATAAGTCACCACCACCATAACCACCACCATAACGTCGACCAACCCGCACTGGGCCCGCGTGGTCGACTAAGGCCTAATCGCCCTGATTCAGGGTAGGCTCGAGCCCCTCGGTGGGGACGTATATGAGCTGTAATGAATGAATAACTATAAGACTCGGTTAGGTTGGTAGAAGGGCATTTTCTGAGCCCGCCTCGCTAGCTACCTCCATCTTATCTAAGTCTTGTCGCCAAACATCAATGTTAACAGCAGAGATGTGTTCCGGTTTGAAAATACGTAAGATAGCCAGTTTCCCATTGCGTTGGGGAATCTTGGTAAGTCCGCTTCTGACTTCGGCATTATCGTCAATTACCATCAGGTGAGATGATGCTAAGGGATAAGCCCTTTTTGCAATACCAATTGTGAATAATAAAAAAGGGAAAACAACAGATTGATTTGAATTATCCCAACTATGATTAAGTCTATTCCTGAAATGTGCGTTCCGTAGCGTTATTTTTAGTTTCTTGAAATTCTCAACAAGTTATCACATCAAGCTTTAAAGCACCGATTCTTAGCTATCTATAATTATAAATAAAATGATTGAGGTCTACGGATAGATTTCAATCAATTGTTTTTAGATTTACTTCTTTGATACCTACTTGTACTCTATCTAAAAAAACCCGTGAGACGCTTACGGCTTGCGTACCGCTCACCCTCGATATCTACGGGGGCGAAGCCCCGGGCAACAGCTAGTTGTTAATAAATTGGCCGCGCCGAATACGTTAAAAACAACCGACTTCAGATGCAGCCACTACAATTTTGCAACATTTTTTCTGTTTCTGTTTAACCAATTTTGATAAAATTTATGGAGCTAATTTTAAAGTATATTCTATCTAATAAAAAGGATTGTCGAAATCGGACTACTCTATAAAAAGTTATGCGTAGTAATACATAAAAATATAAATACAGTTGTCGTCTAAGAACCTGCTCCTTTTTTGAAGTCGGTTGAAGTATAATTCTAGATCTAAACCATCTATCCATAATTTACTATACCGTGTCACGCTTGCATCGTGACCGGGCGCTTGCGCGCGCGCATCAAACACCAGGCGAGCACGAGCAGGCGACCCAGTTACACGGAGATAAACTAACTAAGCCTAACGCAGGCCTAGATCTTCTTGAACTAACCGCTATGCTGTTAAAACTAATGAAGGCTTGGCGATGCATAACAATGCCGACATAGAATTAAATCACCTACACTAGGTGCAGAATGTCTTTTTGAATTTGGTTCTGTTCTGCCGCAGTGAAGAAAATGTTTCATCAGATGGTTAAATACCTGAAAATAAAGAAAGAACACGAATTAGTTTAAATAAGGTAAAACTTTAATGCTAGAAACTGCAAAATCAACTAAAAATCTGCGAATTTATTCGGACATTGACCAGAGTGAATCATAGGACAGGAAGATTGAAGATACGGTGGAGATGAGTGATATAAATCGGTTTTGTCTGCTAAATAAATGCATTGTTTAAAAAAAAACTAGCGAGACATACATTACTCGCATATGATGTGTAACATGTGACAAAATACTTCACACTGGGCGGCATGGCTATGACAACCTTAGTTTTCGAGAATTAAAAAACGTTCGTATTTCCTGTTACACATTTCCGTCCCATTTCACGAAATCACTCCCACAAATTGCAGGAAAGCGAGCGGAACCCTTAGTGCGCGAGTCCGACTTGCACTTGGTTGGTTTTTTAATGATGTTTTAACACCCGTCGTAGTAGATTTTTTTTAGCGCGCGCTTTCGCGACTTCCTTTTACACATTTCCGTCCCATGTTACACATTTCCGTCCCATTTCACGAAATCACTCCTACAAATTGCAGGAAAGCGAGAGCAAAGATGTTACACATCAAAAACAAATCTGTTTAGTCTAACTGAGTCGCTTGCGGCTCGCGCATCATTCACCCTCAAATGACAGTCATAAAACGATGCCAACGCGAGCGAAGCCGCTGACAAAAGCTAGTGAGTATACAAATAAATGACGCTGAAAAGCTATGACGTCACTTCTAAGTATTTTAAACATTTTTAGAAAAAAATATCGTTTCAACAGATGACAGATGATAAGAGTAACTCACATGACTAGCAGTCATCATCCTTATTAGCACTTGGTAATTGACAAGAAAGTTAAAAATTTCCTTATCAACACTTGTCACCATTATGTAACAATATTGTAAAATCTATGTACATAATAGCCGTTTGGCACACGTGTACTTGAGGTCATAACAATAATTTAGACCGGCAGTTCCTAAAAATATTTCCCTTCGGAGGGAGTTATGTATGGCGTTTTCTTTTTTTTGTATAAAAAAATATTAAAATGAAATATAAGGATAATACTCTTTCCACTGTGCCTTTTCATCCCCTTAAACCCCACCCCTTTTCACGTTCCAGTGCAATGTGTGACGATTATAACTAACTATCTTAAAAGATTAAAAATTGTATTAAGGAACCGTCTCACTTTGGAATAACGAAAAAAAATTGAATATTAATATAATTAGAACCGGCTCAGAAAGCCTTTCATTTGATACTTCGTTTGATTCGTTTCTTTATAATTTGGGGATCTTCAAGGCAAGAGTGAATAGGCATTATTTGAGTTTGCGTGTACCATCCTCGAGTGCATCATCACTTACCATCAGGTGAGTTGCAGTCAAACGCACTCAAATTTTTAATTAAAAAAAAATAAAAAAAATACTCCTCACGATAAATATAGGTTTCAGGAAAAAAAATCCTACAAAAAAAGCAAGCGTCATACATATAACATTCCTTATCATTTCTAAGAAAAATATTTTTAAAATTATTGTCTTGACCTCAAGTACACGTGTGCTATCCTTTCATCATATCAGCTCATATACGTGTCCCCACCAAGGGGCTCGAGCCTAGCCTGAATTAGGGCGATCGGGCCTTAGTCGACCACGCAGGCCCAGTACGGGTTGGTCGTCTTCACACACATCCTGCGAGTTTCTCCGCAGGCGTTTGCAGGTTTCCTCGCGTTGTTTTCCTTCACCGTTAAAGCAATCGGTGAGTATATGTACGTAAGTTTCGAAAAACTCATTGGTACATTGGGTGTCATAGATTTGATTTCAACAATATTAGGCTCGTACTTCGGCAACTGATACCAAACTGACCAAACTAGATATGTTATTCTAATTTAGAAGTCTACACGACAAACCTACACCTACAGCTAAACCGGTAGAACCAGAAGCAGGTGTTCCAGCAGAATTAATTGTAAAAGCGGCGGTGGCTAATCGCTTTCAATCTTCACCCAATTATAGGGGAATGGGGAAGTCAGGATAATTGTTGATGGCTTGATCTAGCCGCCCATTAGATTGGTCACGCGAACGCCACTGTGATGGCTCTAATTGCTGGAGGTGCGACTTTATACTTAACTGGAGACTTACATCGTTAACACTTTCCGAAAAGGCACGATTCCGGGTGTTACGACCCTAGGTCCTTGTAGTGGATAGTACAAAAGTAAGACCATTGAAAACAGACAGAAATGTACCAATTTTAGGGTTCAGACTGGACGGAACCTGTTATAAGATCACTCACGCGTCCGTCTGAAACGTGAATATGAAGTTAGTTACAAAATTAATACTCGAAAAGAATCCATGGTCACTTTTTAATAAATATTTGAAGTTTTCAAACATATCAATCACCTGAATAAACTATTTTTGTAATGCGAGCAGTTTAATTTAAATTAGCAATGGTGTCATCCACGAAGACAATTGTTCAGTATGTATGTGATTGACGATGAAATTTTGTATCGTAGTCATCATATCAGATCATATACGTCCCCACCGAGGGCCTCGAGTCTACCCTGAATTAGGGCGATCGGGCCTTTATTAGTCGACCACGCGGGCCCAGTGCGGGTTGATCGACTTCACACACAACCTTCGAGTTTCTTCGCAGGTGTGTGAAGGTTTCCTCACGATGTTTTCCTTCACCGTTAAAGCAATCGGTGGGTATATGTACGTAAGTTTCGAAAAACTCATTGGTACATTGGCTGTCCGGATTTGAACCCGGCACCTCTGGTTAGGAGGACCGAGTCGTTACCGGTTGATCCACCGACGCTTTTTGTATAAGCTAAATCACCCTAATCTCACCACTCTCCATTTTATGTCACTCCCATTTTAATCAAAAACAGTTAATTAAAATACTATTACTAGTGAGCTGTAGACCTCGCGAGTTTTCCAAAATGACTGAAATATTATATTTTTTACGTTTTCAACCCCTGGCTCTGCCATTTTGAAAAACTGAATCAAATAAAAAATCGTATCTTTGTATCGAACCTACTCACAAGTTTCACGTAAATCGGTTAACAAATGCGACCTGCGGAGAAGAACAGCCGGACATTTTTGCCCCAGCTTAAACGGAGACGCTTTTTAGAAAATTATTACGATTAATGATACCGCTTATAAGATTTTGTTTTAAGTTGTGTTTTTCTTAAAATTTTTAAGTTATAGTTTCTAAGTTTTACATTGTGTTTATTTATTTATTTTAATTTTTGGGTACAATAAAGAGTATTTATCTTCTCTTATCTTAATTTAAGTTGCTGCTTAGGTTTTTTTTACGAGACTGCGACAAAAGGAGGGCTATGTTTTTTGAGTGTTTGTATGTATGCATGTATATTTTATGGGCACGCTCTGCAGCCTAAACAGCTTGATGGATTTTATGGGCTCGCTCTGCAGCCTAAACAGCTTGATGGATTTTATGGGCACGCTCTGCAGCCTAAACAGCTTGATGGATTTTGGAGTGCGAGGAGTCGTTAGATTCGTCTGGGACCAGTGATTACATTTTAACCCGACCTGTCAAATAGAGGGGTTACGTTTTTATGCACGGGCTTTTTAATTACATAATTCCTAAAGTTATTTATTAGTTATTTATTTTTCCTCGACTGCATCATCACTTACCATCAGGTGAGTTGCAGTTAAACGCACTCAAATTTTTAATTAAAAAAAAAAACGGGTGGGGCTGTGTCGGGGCACACGGCCGTTGGTTTTAACGTGAATACGTCTCGTAACGGGTAATATGTAGTTTCTATATAAAATATTATTATTATTAATATTATTATCTGCGTAATTTCAACCGTCCCAGCTGCAGATGTACTGAAACCGTCGTTGATCCGCTCGGCCGCATTCATTACTTTACGTTGCCGGCACTGCTTGACTCGATCATATGGTGTTTTATTGGTACCATTCGATTGCTGTTGAGATGCCCTTTCCAACCGTATACGATCTCTGTATTTCGATTTGGCTTTTCGACGCGTATAGGCCGACATTATATATTTTTTGATATTATTTTTTTATTTAAACACCTTATTATAATCACAGTTACAATTTTACACTGTTTTATATATAATCGATAGATTTTGACGAGAGCTGACGATTGAAACTTGAATGAACGTCGTAGCTTTACCGAGTCGAAAGTTATACTAAATGGAAATCTCGATACGCAGCAAAATGACCTTCAAAATGGCGGGGCTGCCCCCTCCCCCGCGCGCGATGTGTTACAGTCCTTACTTAGCGTAATAAATTCTTTGATTCTTTAGCTATCAAGTGGTGTAAACGAAATTTGGATGGAGATGATAGATATGTAGCTACAACACTAAACTGTATCCCCCGATTTTGTTATCATTCGTTTTTTTGGATTGCATCCCTATAGAGGTAATTTTAAAGACGTATTCACGTCAAAAACACTTGCATTGAAAATGAAGTTAATAGCATTAGTAATAGTTAGCATACCCTGATATTAGCTTCCGAGGGATCTGGGGAAGACTCATTTCACTCTCGCGCACGTCGGCGTCCCAACGGAGCAACTTGAAAAAGAATTGGTTGAGGGGGTGGAAAGTGACATAGACTGCTAATAAGAACAGCTCGATCTGGGATAGGGATCTGGAGAAAACCCATGTTCACGCTCGCGAGTCGCGACAAAGACAGTCATAAAAGCGATGACCACGCGGGCGAAGCTGCGAGCAAAAGCTAGTACATTATAATCAAACAAAAAAAAAGCAGACAGGGCAGACGTACGACAATAAGTGTAGCAAATCTTCGGGCACACTTCGGGTTCCTTGACCCGAAACTAGATTGATATGCGCATAAAGAAAGCAGGTGGTCGTTGTCAATATTTCAAAGTATGTATTTTATTAGGTTATCATAGGGTTGTCATCCCCAAATTCGGAATACTGGGACATTTCTGTTTTAAAACAGGACGCAATATAAGAACAATCATCATCATCATCATTATCATATCAGCCGAAGGACGTCCACTGCTGGACACAGGCCTCCCCCAAGGATTTCCACGACGACCGGATCTGAGCTGCCCGCATCCAGCGGCTTCCCGCGACCTTCACCAGGTCATCGGTCCACCGAGTGCGAGGCCTGCCTACACTACGTTTTCCGGTGCGTCGTCGCCACACGAGAACTTTACTGCTGCAACGGCCATCTGTTCTACGAGCAATGTGCCCCGCCCACTGCCACTTAAGTTTAGCAATTCTGAGAGCTATGTCGGTTACGGATAACCAAAGTACGGATACAAAGTAAAAAACAATTAGTTAATAGCAATTATGCAATGAATATAGGATCAATTAAACTCAACTCATAGCAAAAAATAAGCTGCAGTCCCTTCATAAGCTAGGTACTGTTTCTTATTTATCGACCATTTCTTAGAGAAACTGTCCAACCTAAGACTGTAATCTTGTGTTGGGCCTTTTTAATGGTCTTCAATGTCTATCGCACCTCTATTGGGTATAAATAAATACTCGATCCTCAATTAAGACAATTCACCCAAAACCCAGGACACTACATAAAAACTATCCAGGACACCCCAAAAGGCAGGGCACGTCCTGGGAAAACAGGACGCTTGGCAACCCTAGGTCATCATCACATGCGTCGTTGACAGCCTGGATAAGTTGATAACCTGATTTATTGCCTGAATATATTTTGGTCTGTAATACTTACGAAAAAATCGGCGAAGAGTGAGTCGGACTCACGCACCGAGGGTTTCGTAACACCACACCTCACCACACAATTATAAAAATGATAGATTCAAACAAAGGACATCAGCGCGAGCGATAGGAAAATGCTGTTTTTACTTTCTCGACCCCGTAGTACGGTACGTACGTAGGACAGAGGAAGTACATATTTTTAGCGAAAAAAAAGTTTTCAAATTTTCGTGAAAATGTGTTCTATATTATTAACACATACCGAAAAACCGAATATCTCAATTTCAGCCGTGCGTCCGTGCGTACGTCCGTCCGTCACGCTTGGCTCTGGAGGCTATCTTTAGTAGCGATGGGCCGAACATGGGTTTCACCGAATACGAACATTCGGCCGAATATTCGGTACATTCATCGATATACATGTACTTACTAGATTTCGCGATCCGAACACTGAGTTTGTTCGACTAAACTTGACTGCGGACAGTACACCTTACTTTAGTGTGGGTTCGACATTCAAGCTGTGTAGATGAAAATAATTACACTATTGCTACACTGCTCGACCCAAGGTACAAGATGAATATTTTCACTCCAGAAAAAGTTCCATGGGTGAGACGTCAATTCCTTGCAGAATACATTAGAAGAAGCGCAGATATGGATAGCACGAGTAACAGTGAAAATGAGAGTGAACCGCCAGCTCCGTTACCGTACAGTGGTCTTCAATCACAGGAAGATACTCATAAAGCCCTCTGGACGTGATATGAAGAATTAGCATCAGCAAAGCAGCCTGAGATCGAAGAACCAAAAAGCCCGATAGCTATCGAATTAGACAGATACATTGCAGATAGCTTGCTGTCACGGGATATGTGCCCTTAGAAGTGGTGGTCGAAAAATAAATTCCGATTTCCTCTTATGAGCAACATGGCTAAAATTTTTCTTTCAGCTCCAGGAAGCTCGGTTTACAGTAAACGTTTGTTTTCCGAAGCAGGCAACGTTTATGAGCAAAAACGGAACAAACTATTGCCAAATAAAGCTGAGCATCTTGTTTTTTTACACCACAACTTGCCACTTGTGAATTTTAAATACTAAATCACACCAGGCTTATTTTCTAATTGTGTAACAAAACATTTGTGTTTACGTTTCTTTTTATTGTAGTTTCCAAAACCGTTTCAGAACTTTATTTTTTCTGTTTATAGATAAACAAAACACTTTCATGTAAGTCAATGAAGATGTGAATTGTGATTTTTTAGGAATAATGTTCCAATATTATTATATTACATACATAAGTAATTAATGACATTTTGAATTGATCTTAAATAATTATATGAGATGTCATATATAAGGTCTAACAAAATTAGCTGAAACTATTTTAAGGGCAAGTTCAGCAAACGAAACTGAACAACTTTTTCTTCAGCGACCATACTGAAATCTAAGAAAAAAAATCTACAATAAAAAAATAAGAAATCTTAATGAATCCGGCACTGACCATCGCACCGTAAAAGCCGCAGCCCACGCGCCTCCGCCACAGATGATAATAATAGCACAAGCCTCCGCTCCGATCCTTTACCCGCAGCCTTCCTTCTTACATCCCAAACTTGTGGTTACAAACTTCATAGCACACCGCCATGTCCAAATACTGTTGTACGGCATTTCACAATAAAACACTTAACTTAGGCACTTAGGTAGGTCACACACAATCTGTCGTTAGGCTTTGAGCAACGTAACTCAATGAGTGCGCGAGAGTAACTGAGATATTTTTTTCGCGCATAACAGTATTCACAGTTGCTTGTAGGGCTTGCTCGTAGGTACATATAATTCGCGTGGTTCGTTCAACGACCTCAAGCGCCTCAAGGAACGAGCCGCTGCCTTCAATTTCAATTTCTTCTTTTTCGTAAAGTGTAAATACCTGTTAGGTTGTATTTTAGTACCTACAGCTAAAACCTTACAGTTGGTTTTAATTATTTTAAATATGAATTGATTGAGAGAACTAGTAAAGGTCAACGGCCGGGCACAGTGCACAGTTTCGTTGCGGGTGGTTGCGGCACGGCACGAATCCAGCGTTGTAAACTAAACAGGGCCGCACAACGAGAATATTATTTATTTAAGTAGGCAATAATGGAATGTAGCGATTTTTTTTTAGAATTCGGTATGGTCGCTGAAGAAAAAGTTGTTCAGTTTCGTTTACTGAACTTGCCCTTAAAATAGTTTCAGCTAATTTTGTTAGACCTTATATATTTGCCTTATATCTCATCATCATCATCATATCAGCCGAAGGAAGTCCACTGCTGGACATAGGCCTCCCCCAAGGATCTCCACGACGACCGGTTCTGCCTTATATCTCAGTAGACTATAATTAAATTAATTAAGTTCCTAACTCATAATGTGTAGATTAAGTGATTGATCTCTTACAACCTGAAAAGTACAAACAAATTACTTATGTTCCTTATAAAGAACTATATTGGTTGAATAGGATAGGTTTAAACGTTTAATATAAATAAATATATTTTGCGACGCTATGCTGAGTAGAAACTAGAAAAAAATGTTATGTTATGAAGATAAGATAGCCAGTTTCCCATTCCGTTGAGGAATCTTGGTAAGCCCGCTTCCATCTTCGGCAACATCGTCACTTACCACCAGGTGAGATGTTGTCAAGGTTTTACCAATTGTGAATAAAAATAATAAATAAAAATTCTCTACTAAACTGCTAAGGTGTTGTGATTTGATTCAGCTATTCTTTTAACAACCTACTTTAATTGAAAATAAAGCTTCAGTGACGACAAAAACAGAAAGCTACACTCTAAAATACTTACCTCATTACACTGTACACTCAAATCATGATAACACACGGGTCAATAACAGTAAAAACTTTGAGTATCACTTTGCCGAATATTAGGTGATTCAGCCGAATATTCGGCCGAATATGAATATTCGGTAAAGTTGCCGAATATGCCGAATACCGAATATAAAACGAATATTCGGCCCATCTCTAATCTTTAGTCCGATTAGCACCTTCTTTGGAACTTAAGAGTTTTAAATTATTTCATCGAGGGATTTTCAAAAGTTCCTTTGTACCGTCAAACCGAAGAGTAGCTGTCATATAACAAAACTTAAAATATTTTTTTCTCGAAAACAGCTATAGCGATTTTAATGAAACTTTATATGTCGGCGTTTATAACATGGTATAATAAATGCCATTTTGGTCTGGGAAAAATCGTGTTTGTATGGTTCACCTACAAATTAAATTGAAACTTGCGATTTACTCACAAATGGTTGGAGCTATTGAATTGTCATGTATTACGAATAAGTATATATTTGGTTGTGCAATATGTATTTAGCAAAATTATATTATAAAATTAAAAAGAAATGGCCGAGAAAGTTTAATGCAAGCTGCCGTACCATTTATTTATTCAGTTCGGAATCTTTAGCACGAGTACGACTCAAACTTGGCCGGATTTTATTATTTGTTGTTTTACTTTAGGATTAGTACTGTAATGACAACAAGTTTCACGCTTTTATGTATTACCGTTTTTATAAAAGAGCAAAAAGAAAATACCTTTAAAAAACACTTTCTTGTATAGGAATTAATTGTATTAAATTTTTCACTCCTTATAATTTACTTTTCTTTTTATAATGTTCCATTATTTGATATTAAATCTACCATAATAACACATATTATAAATTTCAGCTGACTACCTATCATGGTTCAAAAGATATAGCCTTTTAAAAGTCGTACAGTCGGACAGACGGACAGCATAGACTAGGACGGAACCCTAAAAAAGAGTGTAGAGTTAGAAAGATATGGAATTAGACCGTTATATTTTATGTATATGTTGGCATAGCGAGTCTTCAGGAGGCTCAAATTTCCATACAAACGTTGTTCCGCTTTAATACAAAAACTACATGCCGGATTGAAAGCAAACTTTGTAAATATATTGAGTAGATACATATCGATATTTGTATTTAGTTTTCATCGTAGTAAATTTTAACGTAACTAAACGAAGGCCGAAATTAGTTTTGTACTGAAAGTTTGAAACTGCTCTTATTTTTTTCCGTTTTATATTAGTACATTGAAAACTAATTACAAACATCGGCATGTGTCTCCTCAATATATTTGCAAAGTTTGAATTCAAGCTGGCATGTAGTTTTTGTATCAAAGCGGAACTACGTTTGTATGGAAACTCGAGCCTCCTGGCGGCCCTTAAGCGTCTATTTTAACCGCCTCCGTGGCGTTATGGTTAGTCCAATAGCTTCACAACAAGAGGTCGCTGGTTCAATTCCCGGCGGAGTCCAACTTTGTAAGACTCGGTTTGGTTGGTGGAAGGGTATTTTCTAAGCCCGCCCGGCTAGCTACAATCTTTTTATTTACAGCATTGATGTGTTTCGGCTTGAATCCATTGCGTTGGGGAAATCTTGGAAAGCCCGCTTCTATCTTCGGCATCATCGTCACTGTCTTATCATCAGGTGAGATGATGCTCACCAATTGTGGATAAAAAAGCGTGATAAACTCCTAGGAGACTGTGTTATGTCAAAATGTATACGTATTAAAAACCTTTTTTTTATTCACTATTGGTAATTGGCATCATCTCACCTAAAACACCTGATGGTAAGTGACGATGATGTCGAAGATGGAAGCGGGCTTACCAAGATTTCTAAACACAATGGGGAACTGGCTATCTTATCTTCAAGCCGGAACACATCAATTTTGTTAGCGTTGATGTTTGGCGGCAGGACTTAGATAAGATGGTGGTAGGTAGCCAGGCGGGCTTAGACAATGCTCTTCCACCAACCAAAATCTAAGAGTAAAATTTAAAGTCACAGCCATTTACTAATACTTAAATCAAATGGCATATAGCGCCTGTAGGAAATATTTTCATGCAAATGAATACAGGACTAAACATGACATTAAGTTTATTGTTCTCATCTCCTCGGCTCATAAAAATTTGCATGTTTGAAGAGGTAATTGGTCGTGAAATCTGCGTGTTTTCTACTTTCGAGCGACTGAGGAGCGAGCGGTAAAGAGCGACGAAGGAGTGGAGAGGTAATGTTATGGAAAAAAATCAAATTTGAGATTTTGATAGAGATTGATTTTCTAACAGTAGTAAAGTTAAAAAAAGTGTGTGTGTCAGCTCCGACGCACGACTGGAGTTTACTACTTAAGTATGATTGTCTAAACAGGCACAAAACAGGGCTTGACTTTGGTTTTAAGTTTCTCTGCACAGTTTTTATAACTGATGATTCCAATTTCCGGCCTCTTTTCATAGCTGATGTGTCAGTTGTTTTAGCTCCCATGATCGCAGCTGATCCATCTGGTGTTTGTGTTTGGATGCGGTTGTACAAGCATACCTTAGGTCATACCATAAAGGGCTCTTATATTGGTTTCGAGTTGACTTTTCATTTAAATCAAGAGCATTTTTGTTAAGTTTCTCTTGTAATGTTTCTAGTAATTTGTTGCCATCATTCTTTATATCATCACTCGCTTGAATAAGGAAATGATGAAGTAAAAACTGTCGAACATCACTGTGTTTAAAGTCGTTCTGATACTTCAACAGTTCACAATTCATAGTTTCATGATGTGGAGCTGTTTTTTTGCAAATTTGATCTACAGTGACGTATTTCATAGTAGTCCCTACTCTCGAGAGGATGGGTTTTTTCCAGTAACATTCAACCTCAGTGCAGGAAGGTTCTTCACTGCGACGATGGGTCCACATTAAAAATGCCACTGCATGCTTACAACCACCAGCTGATTCTCGTGCAGCCCTGAAAATGCAAACTAATTACTTACTGTAAAGAAAATTTATTCTTTATAACGTAAAAAACTACTACTGAAAGAAAGATTATTATTTCGCCTTCGCAGGATTAAGGTTACTTACGTAAGTAGTGTAATATTATTTTATAGTACTCACATTGCTGTTTTTACATTTCTCAGCTCTGCAGAATAAAAATCGGGGATATTTTTGAAGAACATCCCAACCATGATTGCGTCCACTTTGGGCAAGTTTCTACTTTCTGCTTTTACAAAATTGACATCCATGATGGAGTGGAATACCAAATTATACGATGGAGATTGTAAAATACCACAAATTTTCACGATAATATTTAAACAGAGCAAAAATCGTAAGACTGCAATAATAACAAATCTGATTACTGTGTTGTGACGTCATCTTAGATTCAGCCAATCTTGCGTGTGAACGGTGCGCACAATAGGTTGCGCGCGAAAAACGTAACGCGATCACTAGATTTTACTCCTCATATTTTTTTCATACCGGGCGCCTTATATGAAAATCGATTCATAAGGAGTAAACTCCAATAAAAAGGTATGTATGTCAGTATTTGTGCCCGGATCCCTAGTACCTAAACTACTGAACGGATTTGGCTACAATTTGGTTTAGGATAATATTATTTTAGTCTAGCCGTTTTCATCTAACACAATTTTTTAAAGCTGGATATTTAAGGGTTGCTGCGAAATGACTCTTACGATTTACAAGCGGTAGTTTGTTATTCCGGGAAAAATCGGATTACGCTACCTCCCATACTAACCAACCTGGGTTAGTATAAGAGGTACCCACCTTTATCCGATTTTCACATGTCATCATCATCATGTCAGCCGACGGACGTCCACTGCTAGACATAGGCCTCCCCCAAGGATTTCCATGACGACCGGTTCTGCGCTGCCCGCATCCAGCGGCTTCCCGCGACCTTCACCAGGTCATCGTTCCACCGAGTGGGAGGCCAACCTACGCTACGTTTTCCGGTGTGCGGTCGCCACTCGAGAACTTTACTGTCCCAACGGCCATTTGTAGTTTCACGCGTATTTTGTGAAAGTTTCAGCCAGCTAACTGTTACGGATCAAAATATACAGCCTTTTAAATGTCGGACAGACGAACAGACGGACGCACAGACAGCGTAGGCTAGTAATGGGTACCTACCTGGTATGAAACATCTTATCGATTTTTTTTACTGGTGTGTGTTACTCACTTCTCTGATTACCAGCAGTTCTAGCTGCCATACATTTCTAGAATCAGTAAACCAAGACTACAAGAGAAGTCAGCAGACAATAAAATTCAAGGTGTGTAATGTGGCTGCAATCGTGTTCCTACATCATCCGATTTGTTCCGCAATCTGCTGTGTGCCTGTGCGACCGTGGGAGCGGCGGCGGTGTGTCCCTGGAAAGCGACTTTGCTGAATTCAAGTAAATTACGGGGACCGAGGGTGAGTTTTTCGAAACTTACGTACATATACTCACCGATTGCTTTAACGGTGAAGGAAAAACATCGTGAGGAAACCTGCACACACCTGCCAAGAAACTCGAAAGTTGTGTGTGAAGTCGACCAACCCGCACTGGGCCCGCTTGGTCGACTAAGGCCCGATCGCCCTAACTCAGGGTAGGCTCGAGCCCCTCGGTAGGGACGTATATGAGCTGGTATTATGATGACGAGGACCGAGACTAAGGTTTTTCCTTAAGATAGGTCAAATGACAATATGCAATTTAAATTATTGAAAGACTGTGTAAAGCTATCACTATAAAAAATATATAATATACTTAAAGTAAAAATAAAATTGAATTAATTAAATACAATTTTAAAAATGTTATTATTATTTGCAAAATTTCTCGAATACAAATAGTTAATGCGAATGTTGGTTACACACAAAAATCGGTAACTGTAAGACATTTCATTTTAATTGAAGACATTTTTTTTTAAATTACTTGAAAGTATAGAAAAGTAATAAAAACATGTAAAAATCGAGAATTGGGCGTTCGGTTTCAACGTAACAGCCGTGTTGAAGCCCCCATTGATTTGAACTTAAATTAAATAGACTTACGTTCGATATTATTTTAACACGTATCAACCTGCTCGGATTTAGGAAAAATTGGATGTCAACAACTTTACTTGACTTTACAGGAGTCCCCTTTTGAAACCATTTTAACCACCTCTGTGGCGTAATGGTTAGTCCATTCGCTTCACACTTGGAGGTAGCGGGTTTGATTCCCGGCGGGGTGTAACTTTGTAAGACTCGGTTTGGTTGGTGGAAGGGCATTTTCTAAGCCCGCCTGGCTAGCTACCACCATCTTATCTAAGTCTTGCCGCCAAAAAACAATGTTGACAGCATTGATGTGTTCCGGCATGAAGATAAGATAGCCAGTTCCCCATTGCGTTAGGGAATGTTGATAATCCCGCTTCCATCTTATGCATCATCGACACTTACCATCAGGTGAGATAAGTCAAGGGCTTATCAATTGTGGAATTATTTTCTTTAAAAAAAAACCATGTTTATTGTATAGGTATTGCCCAGACGCAAAATATTTGCAATTTTAGCCGACTTCAAAAAAGGAGTAGGTTCTCAGTTCGACTGTATATGATATTTACTTTGTGAGTATGTTAAGCGAATTCATTGCCAGCTGTTTCACATATTTTAATTAATTTGATATGTTGTGCCTTCAGCGTGGTTACATATAAATACCTACCTAGTATCAAATTCAGTTTAGTCAGCACTTTTTTTTAGGAAATTATTAACAAAAACAAAAAACTGTGGGTGTCAGCGTGATAGGAGTTTACTCATGATACAATTTTTTTCAGCCTCCGGCCTACAGCTTCACAGGAAACGCTCCGGGATTCACCGTACGCGGAGCTTAGCGTACGGCCTCGCATTAGGCGTCATGGCCATGTTTTCTTAGCCTTCGTGACTGAAAAAACGTAATGACACTAAAAGTAACAGTAATACGTTACCTCTATCAACACTCGATTTCACCCCATATATGTTTTTCACATTGGGCTCTATATATGAATCTATTCTAAATGAGTGAACTCCAAATAAATAGCATTATTGAAGATATTTAGTTCTTTGTGATTAAAATCGTTTTTTGAGTTCCGTGCACCCAAAGGGTGACACCAACGGGACCCTATTTTCAAGCCTCCGCTGTCTGTCCGTCTGTCAGCGGGCTGTATTTCATGAACCGTAATACGTAGACAGTTAAAGTTTTCACAGAATGTGTATTTCTGTTGCCGCTTTAACAACAAATACTAAAAATTAGAAAAAATGTAAAAAATAAGGGTCTCCATACAAAAAACGTGAATTTTTTGTAGGTCTTTAGAAGTATTTTTGATTTAGTTTTATTGTAACAACGGTAATACATACATGCGTAAAATTTGGTGTGATTATAGTACTATTACTGAAGTAAAACAAAACATAATAAAAATTGGCCAAGTGTGAGTCGTACTCGCGCTAAGGAGTCCAAATCAAATGACAAAAAAACATACTTTTGTCACTCGCGTTGATGTCTTTTGATTGTAATGTGAATAGGTATCATTGTCATTATACTATGCAGTTGTGTGGAGACGTGTAATGGTACGGAACCCTCGGAGTGCTGGTCCGGCTCGCACTTGGCCGGTTTTTTTAAGGGGTTTAGCGTTGTTAATTATTCAGACAATTCCTCAGACTCAATAGGGATGACGAATGCTTGTCATCTGAGTTACTCTTTATCTTATTATGTCATCATAAACGACATTTTGTTCTAAAAATGCTGGATATACCTAGGCGTGACGTCGTAATTTTGCAATGTCATTTATATACTCAGTTTGTGATTTTGGTGATTTAAAAATCGAAGACTTGATGTAAAACTAAACGAGTAAGGTTTTCCGAAGTTTAAGTAGGAGGGCAATTTAGTGATCAAGAGTTCATAATTTATTTGTGATGCTGTCGTCATCCCTATATTGATTCCATGGCCTAACATTAAACTTGTGGGTATGGTACAATGTAAACCATTACAATCCATACACAGGATGATTGCAGTTTCCCATTACACGTAAGTGCGGTCATTTTGCCCCACCCGGGACTCGAATAGCCGACGGCGATGTTCGCAGGACGAATGGTTTCCGCGTTCAGCCTGATCTTGTAACAGTACATTAAATTGTGCATGATATCGGGAACACAACACACATTGGATTTGTTGAGATATGATAAAAAGAGATTTCTTTAGAATAAATCAATCATGGTACAGAGACGGGCCCGATTCGCTTTCACGGTGCTAAAAGAGGCGTATTCTCATTTATTATTATTATTATTACTACGTATTTATTTACGTATTTTATTTTTATTACGTTTAACTAGCTTTTGCCCGTACCCTCTAACAGTCATAGAAACGTTGTCCACACGGGTGAAGCCGCGGGAAACAGCTAGCATATTATAAAAGAAAGTGTATAATGTGCGTGCCGCTAAAACGAAAAAAAACGAGTCCCGGTACGATCAAGGAAGTTATATGGTGTGTTAGCCCTCTATCCCCCATCCATGAAGAAGGTTCCCGTTTTTACCTGAAGGGCGTGCTTTTGAAGATATAATGAATGACTGGTAGTTTCACCCTCTAGAAATTTCTAGAACAGCCCAGAACATTTGAGAGTATTCGAAAGCATTCCCCAACAACATCCCAGATCATTGTGGGACATTCCAGAATACTCTCGAATGTTGTGAAGTGTTCTGGAACAGGTTGGACCATGCGTAGCTTTTTTGTGTGGGTGGGGGCTACTCCCTAAGCGAAGCCGGGTATCCCAGTTAGTTAACAATAAATTTTAGAATTCTAAAACACAGTGTTTGCGGAAGAATTAAGGGGTAAAAATCAAAGCGTTTACCAACATTTTTTCTTTATTTAATTTTCGTTTTCTGTCCTAGAGAGTTTCTCCAAGCAATTACAATTGATTTACTATTAAATTAACAGTAACTTGCATGCAGCTTTTACTGATACACGGAGCAACTTAGAGAACAAAGCAGTAATTACAATAAATTCACTAACTTTCATCGTTAGTCACTCGACTCCTGCGCATCCCAATCGCGCAGCGCAGCGCTAACAACGTGCATGCAGCGGCCCTTAGATCTCCTCAATTATAAATTATAAAGGTGGGTGTACATAACAGTACTCTGAACTTACTCGACTGCCTTACACAGATAAGTGCTGCATTATCAATCAAATTAATTTAATTGTATCTTCCATACTGTCGTAGTTGCAATAAGAACAGGGCGACGTTGGTGCAGTCAGTAGAATTAAACTTGTTTTTATCGGTCTTTTTCTTCTTAATACTTGAATCAAAGGAGTTATGGAAATATGTATAATCACTAAGCTAAGCTATAGTAATAGACTACGCTAATGACTTTAGGTATTCATTAAAAATATACTGCGTAATACCTGCATATGCCTGCGAAGAAACTCGAAGGTTGTGTGTGAAGTCGACCAACCGCACTGGGCCCGCGTGGTCTACTAAGGCCCGATCGCCCTAATTCTGGGTAGGCTCGAGCCCCTCGGTGGGGACGGATATGAGCTGATATGTTTGTGTGTGTGTGTAAAAACTTAACCCCTCATTTTGGCCTTTCGGGTAAAAATGTACTATGTCACTCACGGGATCAAGACGAAGATAATGATAGCTCATACGTTAAAATCCAGGATGTAGCAGAGAACTAGAATACTACATACATACATATCATACACTTAAAAACATAACCCTCCTTCTAAGGCAGTCGGGTAATAAGGCAGTTGGGTAAAAACGTTTAAAACAACCGACTTCATCACACCTTGCAGCGACGACGGGAATTTTTGTAATTGGTATTCACTTAAAGTCTATGTCTTGATAACTACTGAACCGATTTTCAGAAAATTGGAACGTTTTCTAATACTTTTAAAAATATTCAATCTATCATCATCATATCAGCCGAAAATCGTACACTCCTGGACAAAGGTCTCCCCCAAGGATTTCCACGACGACCGGTGCTGCGCTGCCCGCATCCATCGGCTTCCCGCGATCTTCACGAGGTCGTCGGTCCACCGCGTGGGAGGGTTGCCTACGCTACGTTTTTCGGTGCGCGGTCGCCACTCGAGAACTTTAATGCCTCAAAGGCCACATAATCGAATAAAAAAATAATTGCAATGCATTGCATTTCGATTTATGGGGGTCTGAGAAATACGTGGACAAAAATACCTACATACATTACGTACAACACTTATGGCATTTGGCACGCGTGTTCAGAAGCACCCATAGACGGTTAATGTGCAATTCCATCAATATTGCATATCTACATACGGGTCAAACTGATAAGATAACCTTCGTATTTAGAAGTCGGTTGAAAAAATTAGGACCCGACCAGGTTTACAAACTCACTATGGATGGCGGTATTCGTGGGTAGTTTAGTTGTTCAATATTAAGCTTTATGTACATGAACAGTAGACCCATATTTGTTTAATCATGTTGCCTGTGTGTAAAGGGACAAGTTACAAAGAATCCGGGTGCAAGCACCTTAACTATTTCAAAAATCGAATGACACGTGTCGTGGTACCTGTGGTCTTAACACACGCAAAGCGTCGCCCAGACAGGCGCGGTGGTGGTGGCTGTGGCGGTCAGTTGTAATGTTCTAATTTTGTAGGAGCTATTTACACACACGCGGGCAGCGCGTGGGCAAGCGGCGGTTGCCCGCCACCGCGCGTTGTTGTCGAGGCGCGGTGGCTGGCGCGGTGGCGGTGGCGATCTGTACAAATGAGCGCTGAACCGCCACCGCCACCGCGGCAGCAAAGTATATATATTAGTACTGACGGCGGCAGTGTGTGCTTCTCACGGTCAATGCTGACCGCCACCGCGCCCGCTAAGGCCACCGCGCCTGTCTGGGCGACGCTTAAGGGTCTCCAGGAGGCTCGAGTTTCCATACAAACGTAGTTCCGCTTTAATACAAAAACTGCATACTGGATTGAATCCAAACTTTGCAAATGTATTAAAAAGACACCTAAGGATGTTTATAATTAGTTTTAGATGTACTAATATAAAACGGAAAAAATAAGAGCAGTTTCAAACTTTTAGTACAAAACTAATTTAAGCCTTTGTTTAGTTATGTTTTAATTTACTCCGATGAAAAGTAATTACAAACATCGATATGTGTCTACTCAACATATTAGCAAAGTTTGAATTCAATCCAGCACGTAGTTTTTATATTAAAGCGGAACTACGTTTGTAAACACGAGCCTCCTGGAGACTCTTAAAGCAGCGATCAAAGTCGACACGTTATTTTAATGAGGTATTCCGTGTGGCTCGTTAGTACACACTTACAAAGTAAAAAATAACAGTATATATTTTTGAGAGACGTCCACTGCTGTACAAAGGCCTCCCCCAAGGATTTCCACAGCGACTGGTCCTGCGCTGCCAGCATCCAGCGGCTTCCTGCAACCTTCACCAGGTCGTCGGTCCACCGAGTAGGGGGTTCTGCCTACGCTACTTCTGCCGGTTTCTTTCGGCTGATATGAATGAATGAATGTTTTCGAGATCTTGTAAACCACATTTCAATTAAATCTATGTCACTAATATACTTATGTGTAATTCTAAATCAAAACTTATCGACTTATATCAGCAATGTAGTTAAGTTTGCACTCTTACAGAGAAAGTGTACATTGGTCGTGTCGTGTAGCGGTCATTATCAGATCACGGCGAATTCGCAACCTACCTCGGGCTGCCATTTATTTCACGACGACGACGTATTAAATGTATAACACCGGGCCAAAGAGTGTTATTTATAATTTATTCGGATTACAGATAAGAGGATTACGAAATTCGAAAGGACTGCCCTTTAAAAATAAGAATGGTTTTGAAAGTTACGCGCTGTGCAGCACAATGGGTTTATCAACAGTCTTAATGAAGTGGTATTTCAAAAATTCTGGAATTACTAGTAATAAAGGGCAAGGGAGAAATCTTGTGAAACGAAAACAATTTGCAAATAAAATAAACGTTTACGCTTTTAAACGTCCTTAAAATTACGTAAGGGTAGTAAATTATATTTGCTCATAATGCGTCCCCACCGAGGGGCTCGAGCCTACCTTGAATTAGGGCGATCGGGCCTTAGTCGACCACGCGGGCCCAGTGCGGGTTGGTCGACTTCACACACAACCTGCGAGTTTCTCCGCAGGCCTGTGCAGGTTTCCTCACGATGTTTTCCTTCACCGTAAGAACGCTGGATAAACGTACATATGAAATCTAAATTCGAAATCATATTGGTACGTGGCAGGATTCAAACCACGACCTCCCGGACAGGAGGCAGCGGCCCTAGCCGTTACGCCACCGACATCATCACGGGTAGTAAACCCCCCCCCCTTTTTAAGGGTAGTAAATATCAAGTCAAAAACTTGGACCGTGACGGAAGTGACAAAGGACTGTAACGGAAGTGACAAAAGAATCTGTTTTCTCCATAGCAACCAAGTAACAAGCCGGATGTAAAAAAAAATCAAAGACGACAAATCTAGACGAAGGCAGTGTGCTCCGACACAGCCCTACCCGATTGTTTTTTACATTGATTATTCAAGTTGGTTTTCGGACAGTTGTGTGTGAACTTTCTCTTTATATTCGCAATGGAAGCCCTTGGCATCATCACACCTGATAGTAAGTGACGATGATGCTTACGAAGATGGAAGCGGGCTTACCAATGGCAACACATGAATGCTGTTAACAATGATCTTTGGCGGGAAGACTTGATAAGAAGGTGGCACCTAGCCGGGCGGACTTAAAAAATGCCTCCAACCAAACCTAGTCTTAAAAAGTTAGAGACCTTCTGGTGTGAAGCGAATGGACTAATCATTGAAGCCACGGAGGCAGTTAATATACGCTACCGTAACTGTTATTAAATCTGTTCTTGTGTGCCGATCACAAGATGGCAGTTGCCTAATAGGCGGCTAAAAGCTTACAGTTCAAAGGGGTTTGCCTAACAACTTCACCGATCCGGACTCTTTTTATATTTTTTTTAATAAAAATTTGAGTGCGTTCGGCTGCACCTGCCTGATGGTAGTGCCGATGAAGCCGAAGATTTAACACGCAAGCTCAAATAGCGCCTATTCACTCTCGTCTTGAAGATTCCTAAATTATACGAACTCCCCGTACAGACGCCGGCAGGAAATTCCACTCCTTAGCCGTTCGCATAATGAACGAAGAAGCAAAACGCTTCGTGCGTAAAGGTGGAACATTAACGATAAAGGGGGGAATCACCCTCCGCACCTGGTCGTCCGATGATGAAATGGGGGGGGAGATAAGGTCGTGAAGCTCCAGGGCATAGTCTCCGACATGAATCCTGTAGAACACCGATAGACAGGCGATTTTGCGGCAATGCTCGAGGCTTTGGAGCCTGTTTGACCCCGTATGTAGAGCATGGACGAACCTACCCGAATCATGGGCAGTGACTCATTATACCCCAGCAGTGGGAACTTTAAGAGTTATGTATGTGCGTAAAGTCTGTGAACAATAAACACCAACAAAATGTGCCTTATTTCTGATCATCGAAAAGCTCGCTGTTTCTGATACGTACTTTTGGTATCAGTATTAAATATCAGTAATTACCGAGATAGCAAACTTTTGACGATTTTTTTTTGTAAACTTCACGACGCGAAACAACAGTGTTCTGTTGAGTTGTCCTCGACTGTTTGCGACAAACAGTTGTACCATTCAATAAATTAGGGCGATATCTAAATTCCTTCGTGCGTATGCGATTATACCATTATATCAGCTGTGATTTAGATAACGTTTTTGTGAAAGGAGTTAGCGTGAAGTGAAACTGTGCAAACGTAAAATGTAGATAGAATAATTAAAACTTAGCCACGAAAAATTTGTAGTACCTACCAACTTCGTATGGAGAGTCCAATTGTTTAGTTTGTTAGAGTGGTTTTCTTAGGAAAAGTTGTTTAGTGTTATTAGTGGAGTATGTCTTTAACGTTTGGTTTACGATTTGAATTTCACTGTGTATATATTGGACTTTTATAATTATGTCCTACCTACACAATTGACATTGTTTCTGGATTGAATAAATTAAAAAACATATACCTAAGACTTATCACCGATTCCGAAATCGGACTAGATCCAGCATCACCTTCCTTAACCTATGAGTGCCACGCGAATGAGAGGGTAGTAATTTAAAAGCAAATCAAGAAAACTACTTTTTGTGTATAATAATAATAAAAGAATCCCAAATCCAATCAAAGTTACTGATTGCATAGTAAAATACTAACAATTAATTAAGCAACAATTTAAGTTAGTGGCGCACCGCTTTTTACCTAAAAGTAAAGCGTGGCCCAGTGGTAACCTAAAAATCCACTTAAACAGGTTTTTAGAATTCATTTTTGAAGTAGTTAACAGAAAATTTAAAATCTAGGAAAACATATTGGTATTATTGAGAATAGTTACGAGGGATTATGTTCAATGGAAACACGATTTAATAAAGTTGGCTCGATATAATAATTTCGCAAAGGTACCTCTTTTCGAGCCATTATATTATCGTCTATTTTAGGTTTTATTCTTAGAATAAGTAATTTGATAATATGATTTATTTACTAAAATAAAGTTCATAAGTGACTCAAGGGAATGGTTTTTATTTTAGATTAATATGATGAGAATAAAAACGAAAACATCGAAAAAGTGCAAAAGTGGGTAATTTTCTTCCCTCTTTACACATAAAGAAAAAGAAAAAGACAAAAGTTTCAGGACTGCCGGGCCTGCAAAAATGATTTATTTTTTAGTAAGTCAGATCCGCCACCCAGGAGGAGGGAGCCACAAGACTTCTCGACAGTGTAATCAATTAAACCTAACTGAACATATTATCGCTCGCTCAACTCTAGTCCAGTTGAGAAGGATACATAATTTGATGTACAATCAGTATTTTTGAAATGATTGTCATTAAGGGCCGCCAGGAGGCTCGAGTTTCCATACAAACGTAGTTCCGCTTTAATACAAAAACTACATGCCAGATTAAATCTCAAATCCCAACTTTGCAAATATATTAAGGAGACACATATCGATGATTGTAATTAGTTTCCGATGTACTAATGCAAAACGGAAAAAAATAAGAGCATTTTCAAACTTTCAGTACAAAACTAATTTAAGTCTTCATTTAGTTACAAACTTTATAATTAGTATTATGAAAACTAATTACAAACATCGATATGTGTCTACTTAATATAATGTATTTACAAAGTTTGGATTAAATCCGGCATGTAGTTTTTGTATTAAAGCGGAACTACGTCTGTATGGAAACTCGAGCCTCCTGGAGACTCTTAATAAATTATGAAAATCAATTAAAAGGTGATTAGTTGTTTAATGTGCGACTAAAAATATTCCGATAAGAGAGAGCAGATAAACGTTGTCAAAGTTCATTGAGTTTGCAAACAGTATATTGTTTTTTTAATGATAAAAATGTCGTAAAGTTACATATTTTTGACAGTTAATTACTAATCAAACGGATAGTAATAAAATTATCAGCCCTCTTGCGCAATAATTAAATAAAATAGAATAGGTATAACCCGAAATCGTGTAAATTAGGCATATTTGTCAATTCTCACTGGATTTTTGCATGGAAACTAAAAAAAACTTTTTATCAATTGAATCATTTTAAGATCTAGCTAGCTGTAAGTATTTTTTTTAATGTGTATTAGCCCCCTCATGTGGAGTACGGACTAAGCTTTCTGAGTTTGGAAAGAGACCTGTGCCCCAGCAGTGAGAATAGTTAGGGTTGTTTACGACAAAGACGATTTGTCTTAGCCCCAGTTGTATTAGAGTTCCAAGTAGTCCCTTGCCCCAATAACTGATCGATACGAATAGATGGTAGGTACACAAATGGCTGTCGTTCGCGCAGGTAGGGAGCGCGCGGGTTACGCGGGGGGCTGGCGTCCCTTGGTGCGCGCGACCCCCGCGTCCCGCACTTCGATTGAAACCTGAAAATAAGACACTGCGCACTGTCCAACTTAGATGCCGCGATCTATACAAACACTGATAGATGATGATGTGATGAGTCTTCCTATGAAACTCTATGGTCAATGTACATTTTTAAATTTTATCCATGGCGTAATTAGCTTCACATCGGGAGGTTGCGGGTTCGATTCTCGGCGAAGTCTTACTTTGTAAGACTCGGTTAGGTTGGAGGAAGGGCATTTTTAAGCCCACTTGCATAGCTACTACCATCTTAACGAAGTCTTGAAGTCAATTGCCGTGAAACATCAATATTAACAGCGTTGATGTGTTCCGGCTTGAAGATGGCCAGTTCCCCATTGCGTTGGGGAATCTTGACAAACCCGCTTTCACCTTTGGTATCATTGTAATTTACCATCTAGGTGGAGAAAAAAATGAAATCATACAATGAAGCAATCGTTTCATAATCATAATAATTTATGCCATAAACAACAGTTATACCAACGATCCAATCACAGATATTAATAAAGCATCGATTGCATTTCCTCCTCAATACTATACGGGGTGTTTATAAATAATTACGCGGCCTACATCGGGATCTATAGATGCATTATCTGACTGATGCACTGACGCAATTAGGGATGTTATTAAACTTCATTTTCGGGACCACAACTATCGGATATTATCCGAAATTATTTCATGTCTTTATCCATTTTGAGATACCCATGGCTGTTATACAGAATTTTCGTGCTGGTGAATCTACCTGCATAATTCTAAACTTTAATACTCGAATAATATAATAATAATATAATACTTTAATAATCATCCTAAAATCATCAATAAAACTTTTTCGAAAGTATTTAGTATCATGAATAATCTTAAGTGATTATCCGTAGACGAAATCAATGCTGAAAATACATGCGATTTATTCTTATCAGAATGCAGATTCAAATTCTCATACTTGTTCCTAAGAATCGTTCAAAATCCAGCGCCCTGATTCTTGACAACTTAATTTCGATTCACTATACGAAATCGGTAAAAGACCGTTACTTAAAGGCTGGCGATGCTATATAACGGAAGCGAGTGATGGGTACTTGAAGCCACTGATGAAAAGCGGTTGCACGAGGCTAAAATGCAGATATTAAAATGGATGGGTAATAAGAATGGATAATGGAATGTTTATATAATATTAATCTGAAAGTATTAAAGGTCATGGAAATGATCAAAAGCCAAAAACTGGTATGGTTTGGTCATCTATGCTGAAAAGAGAAAGAACATGTGACACGAAGTGAAATGGACATAAACGTCGAAGTATATAGAGACAGGGGAAGAACAAAGAAGCAAGGCTGGATGGAATGAGAGATGAAAGAGTGTGGAGTGGGGCAAGAGCTGACAAAGATGAGACCAGAGAGGAGACACAAAACATTTAAAACTGATCCCAAATGATAGGGATAATAAAGGTATGAAGATATTGACACGATCGGCATAACAGTCAAATTGTTTCGACAAAGGCAAACTTATAAAGACAAAACAGTCGAAATGGATACGTCGTGAATAGGAGGATGATCCGAAATCCTGTATCCGTAACAACCCTACAGCTAAGTGATGCAACAGTCTTCCTGTGCCTGTGCACACGCAAGTCACCTCTTTGATATCGTGGTATGCGTAACTGAATACTTTATTTTGATGTTTGGTTGGTATAACCATTTTAAACAGAAGGATCGTGTTCAAAAGCGTCTTTTTTAAGTTTGCGTTGATGTTTAAAATTAAACAATTAAAGTCATTTCTTAAAATAGCCAGGTTTGATACGTACTTACGGCGATGGTGTACCCATAGTTGAAGCATTGGTCTCTTCCGCGGGAAAGGTTACCTTACGCATAACGAATATGTATGGATTAATGTAGGGATAAAAGAGCTTCGATGCCGTAACGGTTACGGCTACCACCTCCGGTCCGGGAGGTCGTGGTTCGAATCCTGCCATGTACCAATGTGTTTTTGAATTTTTATATCATATGTACGAGGAAAACATCGTGAGGAAACCTGCATACGCCTGTTGTGTGTAAAATCGACCAACCCGCACTGCGCCCGCGTGGTCGACTAAGGCCCGATCGCCTTAATACAGGATAAGCTCAAGCCCCTCGGTGGGGATGTTATGAGCTGATATGATGATTTATTAATGAGGGTTGAAGGACTAAACTGTCAGAAGTTTTTAAACAGCCTGTAAATACAGTCTCCCACATGGCTGAACGAGTGCCATCTAATGATAGCAACCAGCACTAACGGCTTAATAAGAGGCTGATACGATTAAAGAAATGGCTAGCATGACACTGTCCTTCAAGATCGAGTGGTCTAAAGAGCACGAGCACGAAATGGCACGAGCTACTTACGATGGTTACAAATTTCAGCAATGAGGACACCACAAAAAAAAGACAAAAAACAATGAGAAACATTTTGTAATAAATAATCATCCGTTTCTTTCGTTATCAAGAAAAATATAATCGATCAGCTCACATTCCAACTTTCTGTGAAAGTCCGAAGGCTTTTCCCAAATTGAATATAGGTTATTTAGGGAAATTTGTTCAGAATTACGTGTAATACACCTCATGAAAAAAAACCTAACCTAACCAATCCGGGAGGGCCGACAGAAGTGAAAACTTTGTACAGTTTTATAAGTTTTGACCCTGCAAGTGTTCCCGGTTAGGGTAATGGTAACGGTAACGGTAACAGTATCGCGAGTTCAATGGTTTTTTCCCATTTCAAATACAGTTTTACAAGTTTTTCCCCATCGAGTATTCCTAGTTCCCAACGCGCCTAAAGAAGTTTTCACTTAAAAAAAATTAAGACCTCATACTCATAGAGCAGGGTTTTGGTGAACAACGGCCAACACATGGATGCTAATATACACGACACTATCAATCACCAAAAAACATTTGCAATAATTTTAAATTAAAAACCCGACTGCATAAAAACTTAATCTCTTGTTTGTTTGTTTGTAAACTCTTTATTGTACAAAATCTTAAAATAATGTTATAAAAAAAACCTGAAGTACAAAGGCGGACTTTTTTTGCCAGTCGGTTAAAAATGTATCCTATGTCACTCACGGGGTTAAGACGTATCTAACGACACCTCGCACTCCAAAATCCATCAAACCGTTTAGGCTACACAGCGTGCAAAAGAAATAAAGATACATACAAACATACATACACTCGAAAAATAAATTGTCATCTAAAAGGACCATGAATGACGATGAACAGTAAAGTGTGTCACGCCCCACATAAAATCATAAGGCACCATAAATAACGCACACACTAATTTGCGCATCATTATGTTCAATAAGCGTTATGCACTTCATTAATAAAAAGATGAATGAATGATCCAATCAGCCGGATTATTCAACGGCGTTCAATTCAACGCGCGAATTGGCAGGTATAGTAAGACACGGAGTCAAGTTAGTTCTAGTTCTTTTTTTTATTAAAAATTTAAGTGCGTTTGGCTGCACTTCACCCGATAGTAAGTGCCGATGCAGCTGAGGATGTAACACGCAAGCTTAAATAGAGCCTATTCAGTCACGTCTTGAATATTCCTAAATTATACGAATCGGGGCATACAGACGCCAGCAGCAGGGAATTCCACTCCTTGGCCGTTCGCATAATGAACGAAGAAGCAAAACGCTTTGTGCTTAAAGGTGGAACATTAACGACAAAAGGGTGAAAGTCCGAAGCAGATGATCACGTAACCGGTTGCAGTATAAACAAATTTGTGTTTTATTTATATTAATTGTAGAATAGTGCAAGGAAAAACCTAAATATTATGTTCATTTCAGTGTTCCACCAATAACCTACTATCGCAAGCATACACAATTTCAACTGTCTACTTATTACGGTTCATGAAATATAGCCTGGTGGCAGACAGAAAGAAGGACGGACGGACGGACAATGAAGTCATAGTAATTAAGGGTCCCGTTTTTACCCTTTGGGTACGGATCCCACAAAATGGCCGCCGAAAGTAAAGTTGCTCCGGTTTGGTTGAAATTTGTTTAGGGGGAATTAGTTTCACTTATTTATAGGATGGTACTATTACTATAATACCGTAAGGCACTCTTGCCATAGGGTAAACTTATGCCATAAGGTTCTCTTATGCCATAGGGTACACTTATTCCAAAGGATAATACTCTTAAGCCATAGGGTACTCTCAATCTAATCTAACATTGTTTCTTTTCGTACTTTTATTCATTCACATCTGACTGCGTGCGCGCGCGACACCCGCCGCCGGCACGATTACGTCAAGATTATCGTGATTGATTAGTTTGCTAACTCAGAATTGCAGCTGAGCTGATGATTCGAAGATTAGCTAATTATTTTATGGTTGTTTACTGAAACACTTTCATTAAGATAATGGCAGTGGTTGTACTACGGTATATCTTAGGAATTCTCAAAATGAAATAGTCACGTCCCGAAATAGATGATAGATAAGATCATCTCTATTTTTTATGCACAATCGATTAATCTTACCTGATGGTAAGTGACGATGATGCCAAAGATGGAAGCGGGCTAAGATTTTTTAGGACTTTTTGCAGCATTCTCTACATAAATCTTAGAATTTAGCGCGGTTTGGGTTTTTAAATAAGTACATTATACAAGGTCTTAACAAAGGTATGCACTATTTTACTGGAGCTTGTACTCGTGAAACTTAACAACTTTCCCCAAGACACCCATGGTAAATTCGCAGAATTACGCCAGAATAGGTACCATTGCGGGCCGGCGCGGTCATTGAACTTTGGCCTTTGTGTGTCAAGTTCGTAAACCTAGGTGTTATTCGGAGAAGTTTGATAATTGAATTAAAAAATAGTGTGACAGATAGTAAAAGTTAACATTTAGAGAAGCTTATGTACTGAACTGAAAGTGACTGAAGGTGAATGCAATTAAATGGATGCTAGGAGAATACATTTTCTTTCTATATATTTATTAATTATTTTGCCTAAGTTTTTAATACAAGATCCAAGTTGTTCTTCAAAATTATGAGATGGGCCCAGTCTTGCTTTTGAGGTTTGGTCATGGTTGCATTGTCTGGTGGTGGTGATCTTAGTGGCTGATGGCCGTGGATGGTAGTAGAACCTTGACTACCAGTTATAGTTTTGTTGCTATTTGCGTCTGGTTACTGCCGCCACTTCTGTGTGACGCCGCAGTCGGGGCCATCTTCTTCATTAAGTTATATTTACTTTTTTATTAATGTATTTATTTAATAGTATAAAAAGTCAATCATTAAAAAATAATCCAAATAAACAATTAACAAAAAAATATATATTTTAATTTAATATATATATATATATATAAACGTTCACTGCTGGACAAAGGCCTCCCCGAAGGATTTCCACGACGACCGGTCCTGCGCTGCCCGCATCCAGCGGCTTACCGCGATCTACACCAGGTCGTCGGTCCGACAGTGGACGTCTTTTGGTTGATATGATGATGATAATAATAATAATGCACCTCTATACTTAAGAAAGGGGACTATATGTCATAAGTATATTTATGATGTTAGTTTTATATCTATAGATGACTATTAGTCTCTAATAAAATTAGAAAATAAATAAAAATTAAAAAGTCTGTTATAAACGAAACGAAGGTAAAAATATTGCGTTGCTCAGAGTGTCTGGTACCACTAAAATAGTTTTTAACCCTCCTTGGGTTATGTTTTTTTTACCCGACTGCCTCAGAAGAAGGGTTATGTGTTTTATCCGACTGCCTCAGAAGGAGGGTTATGTTTTTTTTACCCGACTGCCTTAGAAGAAGGGTTATGTGTTTTACCCGACTGCATCAGAAGAAGGGTTATGTGTTTTATCCGACTGCCTCAGAAGGAGGGTTATGTTTTTTTTACCCGACTGCTTCAGAAGGAGGGTTAGGTTTTTTCCCGACTGCCTCAGAAGGAGGGTTATGGTTTTTACCCGACTGCCTCAGAAGGATGGTTATGTTTTTTACCCAACTGCCTTAGAAGGAGGGTTATGTTTTTCGAGTGTATGTATGTAGATTTCTGTGTTCCCTGCTACAGCCTAAATGGCTTGAAGGTTTTTAACTTCTTGATCCCGTGAGTGACATAGGAAACATTTTTACCCGACTGGCTAAAAAGAGGGGTTAAGTTTTTACGCAGTCGGATTTTTAATTTTTTTAATGTGTTCCTAAAGTTATTCTCGTCTGCGACCTCAGATCAAGAATGTTACCATAGTCACAGATTACTAAATAGTTACTTCCATAGTCACAATTTCTGTGGACACCATTTTGTAGTACTGCATTTTCTACGAGTACCTAATGTAACGAAAACTCTTTTCGCCACAAAATAAAAACTGTTTGGTTCGATTTCCAGCAAGACGGATATTTTTAGAATGTGAGATAAATTTTAAAAGCGGAGTCTGTCATATTTTGATAGGAAATTGAAAAACTGATGGCCGGAGATTTTATTTGTTGGTTTCTTGATTTCCTTGGCTAAATTATGTATCTAAATTATTTTTAATGTCATTGAAATTGTGTAAAAAATTTTAAGCATTGCCCTCGTTATTTGCCAGAGGTGAGAGGTTTAATTTCTGTACTGTTACATTGTAAGGCTTTGTTGTGTTCAGAAGCGGGAAGGCTACTACCACCTAGCCGTCGGTCATAGTCCTGACAGGGACACACAGCAGCCGGGTTGACCAATTTCGTGATTGGATCTCCGTACAATGCCAGGCATCATCAAGTCCCAGCCGCCTAAAGGAAAGTGATTTTTATTTTACTTTCTCCACTTCAATATCGCCGATGCCTCCACCGGCCGGCGTTACAGCTGCACGGAGTTCTGCAACAAATATCCTACTACTATTTGCCTGTGATTTCAAGATCTTTTAGATTTGATAAGGAACCGAACCGTTCAGAGTGCCCCGAAGCTACCTTTTTAACCTCAACTTTTAAGTAGTGTGTAGACTGCCTCGGGGTAATTCCGTCTACACTAGTTCTTAAGTTGTGTTCTGTATTTCAGTTGGTAATTTTATTCGGATACTGGGGACGCAACGATCGTTGTTTGTCCGCCATTTAACAAAATCTATGTTTAGTTAATTAAATTCTTTGACCTAAAACCTATGATATTTACTTGAGATAAAATTTTTATGTAGCATGTTTAGTCTAAGTTTTATCAATCACGACCCTCACCATTTATAGCCTGTTTTTACCTTTTCTTTATTTTAAAATATATTTTCCGATTTACCCCACAGAAAATATTTTTTTCTTAAACTCCGTTAAGGCCCTAAATTTTAATTCTACGTATTATGTAGCGATACCTTAACTGGGTATTTTAAATCCATTTTAATTTTTTTTTGCTACACTACCTATTCTAACCGGTGACTTGATAAATTATTTATTGTTAACAAGCATTTCGCAACATTGTCTAAATTCGTTTGACTCATGTGATCATGTGAAAGTGTTGGCGCGTGCTGTGATTCATCGAGATCAAATCGGTTTAACGCCAGTCACATACAAACTTAACGGTTGAGGGTTTTCGTGAGTGGCATTAATATTTTAGATTTTACAAGCCTAATTTACTAAGATAGTATATTATGTGTCACGGTTTTACCCAATTGTTTTGTGTGTGAGTGTGTGCATGCGTGTGCGTGTGTTGTGTGTATATGTAACAGCACTTTAACTTTCTTCTTAACTTGGTCTAGATAAGCAATTCCAGGTCTTCCTCTTCCTTGCTTTCCTTCGATATTTCCTTCTATTACGTTCTTTATAAAATAATCGTGTCTAATTAGGTGTCCTATCATCTTTCCGCTTCTGTTCTCAATGATTTACATACATACACCCAAAAAAACTTCCTTTTTAGGCAGCCGGGTATAACCTAAATAGTAAGTATTCTTAAGTGCATTCGTCTGTATTTTCCTATTAAGGTAAAGCTATAAATCTGGTAGCTCAATCTACGAGCAGATATGTCTATGACGCGAATGCTTAATGTTCCTGTTTACTTAAACTATGAAGTCACCCGTGGCTTAGTAATTTTATATTGCCTCAGGTTTACAATGTTAGGCATGCAAATGAAAAGGATTACGCATATTATACGTACGGTACAGTCACGGGTTAACAATTCAATGGTATCATCTGGATATACAGGGTGTAACAAAATTGGTGTAGGTCCCCTTAACTGGGGCTTCTACTCATCATACTGAACAACTTTTGTTCTACGACTTTGCTGAAAACGTAAAATTTTTTTTTACTCTTCATACAAATCCGTCAGCCGATTTTGTGCATTTTAGTATGAAGGTTTCAATTTTTTTTTGAGAATTGTCTATGTGAAAGTCCTTGGTGAAAGTTGTTCAGTATGACGAGTAGAACCCCCAGTCAACGGGACCTACACCAATTTTGTTACACCCTGTATATCTTTCTGTATTAGATTTCTGAGGTTTCTAGAACTAGTGGCTCGTACCGAACTGTAAACTTGCGATTTATTCGTTTAAAAAAATATAGGTAAAGGAAAAGTAGGTTTAGTAAGGAAACTTTCATACATGCTATTTTGTTGCACAGCCCTTACTTTTATTTAGATGTATCCAATTTCTGCAAGAAACTTATTTTAAGCAATAAGGCCGCCTAAATTGAACAATTTTAAACTTTTTCTGTGTATTCTGTACTATTCTTTATATTTTTTTTTATTTTACAATAAAGCATATTTGATTGGTTGAAATTATGAAAAGTTCGGTATAGTTTTTACTTTTTTACGACACGTACTTACGTTTTACGAAGTATTTATCTCATATTATGTCCAAAATAACGTTCATTATTTTTAGTGATGGGCACTTCACCGACACATAGTTTTAACGTAAAATTTTTTCGACCTCCTCTTAAAACCCCCTATATCTCGGCAACCCCTTGACCCATTTGGCTCATGATTTAAGTTAAAAAAAAAATGTCTTATTAATTCGCCTACCAAATTTCACGAAGTTTCCATCAACGATACTCAAGTTATCGTCAAACATTTAAAGATACATACATACAAACGCCGGATTGTTCCAGAGACTCACAGAACTTCGCTCGCTTCCCTCGCTCGTTTAAAAAACAGCTACATTCCAAGATCCCTAAATTTAATGACAATGATACCTATTCACATCACAAACAAAAGACATCAACGCAAGCGACAAAATATGCTTTTTTATCATTTAGTTCGGACTCCACAGCGCGAGTACGACTCACACTTAGCCAATTTTTATTTATTGCTGTTTTACTTCAGTATTAGTACTATAATCACACCAAGTTTCACGCTTGTATGTATTACCGTTTTTACGATAGAACTAAATCAAAAATGCTTCTAAAGACCTATAAAAAACACGGTTACAGCGACCTCTTATTTTGTCATTTAAAAAAAAATATTTATTATGATAGCGGCAACAGTAATACATATTCTGTAAGAGTTTCAACTGTCTACCTACTACGGTTCATGTAATACAGCCCGCTGACAGACGGACAGAGTGGCGGTCAGACGGACAGACAGCGGAGGCTTGGTAATAGGGTCCCGTTGACTTTACGGAACCCTAAATAATGTCTCCTAATCTCACTGACCCAGAAAAATCAAGGATTAATTTTTTATGTATCTTCTATCGTTCGTTGACCACCTCGTCTTATCCACAGAGACCATCGAACTTCGCTGATAGCAAAATATTATCTTTAAGCCTCTGCAGATTTATAAACCAGTGCTAGGTATTACTATATAATTGTTTCACTATCGTAAAATAGGCTTAGTGATAACTGATAAAACAATCACTTTAGGTATTAATTAAAAACCCAACTTCATAAAAACTTAAAACTTGTTTTTTTTACCAGTCGGGCAAAAATGTATCCTATGACATTCACGGGATTAAGAAGAATCTAACGACACGTCGCACTCCAAAATTCAGTAAGCCGTTAAGGCTTCAGGGCGTAAGAAATATACCTACATACATACATACATGCATACACTCGAAAAACAAAATCCTCCTTCTGACGCAGTCAGGTAAGAATAGCCGACGAAGCTGCTTTCGGCCTTTCTTTTTTTAAATTAAAAATTGGAGTGCGCTTAGCTGCACCTCACTTGATTCGTGCCGTGCAGCCGAGGATGTAACACGCAAGCTCAAATAGTGCCTATTCACTCTCGTCTTTAAGATTCCTAAATTATACGAATCGGGTAATACAGACGCCGACAGGGAATTCCACTCCTTGCAAATTGTAAATCTAAGTTGCTGTAAGATGTAGCTTCTAAACTACAGATGAACTAAGTATATGCCACTGACAAGTATTATGTACTAACTCATGTATTCCCTACTATATTTTAGAATTATTTCATCGTATAAAGCGTTTTCTTTCAACACTGTTGGTTAGTTGGCTAAGAAAGAACGCATAGATACAAAACGACATAAACGGTCGGAATGTGCTATGGTATTATAATCCCAATTCTATATTACACCTATTTACACCAACTACAAAAAATATCAATGGATAACAGATATTACAATGTAATGGTTTTTTTCTTACATTAAGGCGGATAATAGACGTTGGGCCTACGGCAGTACAAAAAGCCCTTTTAATCGATTTATCCGACATTGTAAAGCAAGCATTGAAAACAAGTTTGGCATAATGTTTCGTAAGTTCGTGTTTTTCTGCTAACACGTGCCAATGGTTTTCATTTGGGGTCCTTTACACTGTTTTTTCTGGTTTGACATAGTTTACTGTTTACTCATAGTCACAAATAGTCTTTTGATGAATAGGTATTATACCTAAAATAACAATAATGTATATACAATAGATGATACTAATATGATACTAACTATAAAAACATAAATATAATCATAACAAAAAGAACAAAAGCTCTAGAAAGGAGCTTCAGTGAATATCAATATAATCTATACATTTAATAAAATTGTAACGGGGCCATGTCTGTACATGAATTTTTTTTTGTATAATAATAAATGTGGTGGAAAGTACCACAGATTACTAATTAGTTACTAACAGTACTAACGATATAGAGGCCAAATCAACAACTTTTGGAATTTTTGTCTGTCTGCCTGTCTGTATGTTCACGCATCACGCAAAAACTACCAGGCCGATTTTGATGAAATTTTGTGTGGTGGTTCCTTATAGCCCGGGTTAACATAAAGGATACTTTTTATCCCGGCAAATTTAAGAGTTCCCGTGGGAAAATTCAAAACCTCCTCGCGGACGAAGTCGCGGGCACAGCTAGTTTTACCTAAAATAGTAAGGAGATGACCTAAACCCCAAAAGTTTTTCTTATAACGTTTTAAGAAATCGTGGGGGCCCTAAAGTGTCGTTCGTTCGTAGCAACCCTAATGTTTAAATCGTTTCACAATGGTAGGATTCGTCAATTTGCTTTGCCCTTTCCATAATCATAGGCGTTTTACTAATGTTTAACTTTAATAATTTACCTTTAAAGTTATTTTATATCTCTTAAACACAGCCTTAATTCAGCCTTAAATTAACCCTTAGGTGTGAATGCGCGGGCGAATTCCACGCACGTGTGCACCACGCCGTTGGCTAGACAGCTAGTCTCGATCTACAGACACGGGCCGTGATTCTGAAAACTCTCATGGTTGATAGAGTGGATACAATCAAAATTTCGATGCTCTTAGTATGAAAGAGAGTTTTGCGAATGCGAATGTTGATTTGGTCAATTCGACTTTAGAATCAAGCGCGGCTTAAATCAAATAGTCACTTACGATCGTCGTCGCCCGTAACCGACAGGGTCACAAAGCTTAAGTTTAGATATAGATGTAAGAGAGATATTGTATAAGGTCGTATGTGCATTTTTGTTTGTTTAATTTAGACAAGAATTTTAAAGAAACCATACTATAAACTCCTTCACTCTTCTGCAGAGGTGGACTATATAGCAGTCTTGGCCGCCCTAGTGTAGTACCAGCTGCCCCCTTCTCAGCTCATTGTTTACTGAGACGTATAATATAAATTTACTTTCTTGCCAATTTTTATCGAAATCGGTTCAGAAGGTAGATCGTGAAGAAGTTAGAAACCTTTGAGTATACATTCTGTAGATAAATCAAAGTTAGAAACGTAGAACAACAAAAAAATGCTAGCATCTGTCTTATAGTTACTAAAGACACAACTCCTCACTAAATTCCGCATTTATCAGCATATCAGCTCATATACGTCCCCACCAAAGGGCTCGAGCCTACCTTAAAATAGGGCGATCAGGGCATGTCGACCATCGCGGGCCAAGTGCGGGTTGGTCAACTTCACACACAACCTTCGAGTTTCTTCGCAGATGTGTGTGTGCAATGTGCAGGTTTCCTCACGATGTTTTCCTTCACCGTAAGAGCGTTGGATAAACATACATTTAAAATCGAAATTTGAAAACACATTGGTACGTGGCAGGAGTCGAACCACGACCTCCCGGATAGGAGCTAGCGGTCTTTCCATTACGCCACCGACCGCACTTATAGGTATTAAGAATTTTTGTTAGATATACAGGTACATAATACACTAAAGTATGTCTTAATTTAATACTTTATTTATGCTTTAGTGTACTGTAATTAGTATAATTTTTGTACGATTAGCCGCCCCTAGTATCTGGCCGCCCTAGGACTGCGAGCTCTGTGGGAAATCCGCCACGCTCTTCTGTGCCAATAGCTGTTTTTTTTAATGGCCAAGCTTGTTGTTTACCGTGGGGGCTTTTACAACTTCACCGGATGGGGAGGCGAGTGCGGAGGGCACTCAACCTAAAAAGCAAAGCGAAAAGGTGCAACTGCCTAAAGGCGCCCAGGTGGGCACGGACCTCGGCTTAGGTCGTTGCTCGGGGGAGGGGGAGGATTGGAGAGAGCCGATAGCTGTGTGCCTCTCAGATGCTTTCGGAAAAGGATTCGCTCACCGTCTGCCGTCCAGGTAGGACGTGTGCGCACAGTACCCCCGCTCTCGGCACCCCGCCGACAACTATCTCGTTCGCACTCTTATCGATCGTCGCTAGCGTCGGTCGGTAAGAGTCTCGCGTGTGTTTGTGTGTGTGTCGCCCGCGCTCTCGCGGGCGGCTTTCCTGCCGCCTGTTTTGAGTAAGACTCTTTATTTTTCACTATTGTTTTTATTCCTTTTTCTTGTATACTGTGTCATTTGTGTCCCTGTGTTCTGTTTGTCCGTGTCTCGCTCGGTCGGGGTTATCCCCGTACCACCACTGCCTCCTAGCGCAATGGCGCATAACTGTTCGTCCGCCCAACTAGCATCTGCGCTAGTCGCGTTTCTCCAAGCCGAGCCTAGCTACTTGGAGAAAATCCTTCTAGCCGTCCCCCGCGAAGCCTTAGTGGCTTACCTGCCCCCGCCACAGATACGCGACTCACCATTGTCTCCCACGCCTTCGTCGACCGCGCCTGCCCCTGTGCAAGCGTCCGAGGTCGATAACGGCAATGACCAGACCGACAACTACATGGACGCTGACTCCGAATCGGTAACATCACGCGCCAACAAACGTAGCCGTCCCAAGGACTTAGATACATCTGAGTCATCGGAGGACACCGTAACGGGTGACTCCGACTCCCTTTCCCAATTTCAATCGGTTAGCGATAGGAAAGCCGCCAAAAAAGCTAGAAAGCTTGCGAAGCGACAGCTTGCTGACCTCGAAAGAGCGAAGCAAGCAGCGCTATCGCCATCTCTCTCTTCGGTTCCCAACCCTCCCGCTAATTCCGCGTCGCAGTCGTCCCGCCCCCGCTCGTCGGACGTAGTTATTACCCCCCCCGCCCGCGCCGCCCCGCCGCCCGCGGCATCCGGCCCTTCAGGCAACAAACCAAATCGGTGCGACCCGGTCCCACCGAAAGTCAAATCCCCCCCGAGCATTTTCCTTAGAGACAAGACTAAGTGGTCACACACTAGCCAGCTCTGTAAGGAACATAAAATTCATTACACAAAAGCGTCAAACATGGGTGAGACCATTAAAATAGAGGTCCCAACGTCCGACGACTTTAGGAATCTAACTAGGCTCCTACTGACCAACAAGATCCCCTACCACACTTACGCTCTCCCCGAAGAGCGTAAGATTCGCGCTGTCCTACGCGGTATCCCTTTCGAAATCTCCAACGAGGACATATTTACTGACCTGACATCGTTAGGGTTGCCAGTTGAGGGAGTGCACAAGCTGCACAGCCGCTCTGGTAAAAACTTTCCCCTCGCTCTCGTAGTCTTGTCCAACAAGCCGGGGGCGAAAGACATCTTTAAATTGGGGAAACTCACCATCTGTGGGTTAACCAATATAAAGGTGGAGGCCCCGCACAAACGCGGCTACCCCGGGCAATGTCACCGTTGCCAAATGTACGGTCACGCAGCGGCTAACTGCACTGCCACCCCGAGGTGCGTTAAGTGCCTAGGGTCCCACGGCACCAAGGAGTGCACGCGTAACCGCGACACGGACTCATCCCCCCCGGCCTGCGTCTTATGCGGCCAAGAAGGCCATCCGGCCAACTACCGTGGTTGCCCGCGCGCTCCAAAGCCGAAGCCGCCTACACCTACACCACTAAGAGGCAATCCCACCCCGCAACCCAGACAGGGTTCGAAGTGGGCACCGGCACCAACGGCGGCAAACTTCCCCGCGCTCAGGACCCCTAGGGTCCAACCTAACACGGCCCCCAACAACGCCTGGGGTAGGACTCTCCCTACAGCCCCCCCTAAACCGGCTCCTAAAGCCACCCCTCCCCCCCCACAACCGCGACCCCCACCGGGGGGCTCCCAGCCGTCCCTTAAGGACGATATGCAAACGGTGGCCGCCACCATTGCCAATATCGACATCAACGAAATATCGGTTTTAGCTGGTAAAATTCGCGCCTCACGCACTCCCCAAGAGCGCTTACTCGCTCTTGTGGAACACCACCACCTCTTAAGCTTGTTTTAATAATGCCCTTAGGGCAAAACAAAACCCCAACTTTAAGTGCCAATACCGGTCGGGTGAAGCCTAAAGGGCTCTCGCTCATCACTTTTAACACGCGCGGTTTATGTAGTAATATCCCCGAGCTTAAACTTTTCGTTAAAAGTATGCACATAGACATACTAGCAGTGCAGGAAACTTTCCTCAAACCCAAAATAGATAAAGGTCTTAGAATCCCCGAATTTAACCTCATTAGAAACGATAGGCTTACCGGACTAAAGGGTGGAACAGCCATCTATTATAGGAGAGCAATCCACTGCTCACAAATCCCCACCCCCCAACTCACCAACATGGAAGCCACTATAGTCAAACTAGCTATGACAGGACATCAGTCAATAGTCATAGCCTCAGTCTACATCAGTCCCAAAAAAATTCCCTTACAAAGTGATTTCGAGGCCATCCTAGCCCTGGGCGGGTCCACCATTATGATTGGAGACTTCAACTCCAAACATACTGACTGGACCTGCCTTAAAACCAACAACAATGGCGTAAAGCTCCTCAAAATCACTGAAGACCTAGACCTAACAGTATACTCCCCATACGCCCCCACCCACTACCCGGATAACCCGGACCAAGACCCGGACATACTCGACTTTGCCATAGTTAAGGGAGTTTCCCTTAACGTATGCGCAATCGACACCCTTGACGACCTAGGTTCGGACCACCGCCCAGTCTCCCTGAAACTAGGCCCCCAAAGTAGCACACCCGCCCCCACGACAACAAAATTCACCAACTGGGACGGTATCACTGACTCACTGACCTCAGCCATTGACGCCCCCGACTCCGCATACGCTTTCTCGCCCGACTACCTTGACAGTACTGACAAGATAGATAGCGCAGTTAGCAGTATCACCCACTTAGTACAGGCTGCGATTAAGGAGAACGAAAAGGTCGTTACCATCAAAGACCGCAAACTCCCGCGTGAGACTAAACTCTTAATCGCAGAGAAAAGAGCAGCTCTCCGTAGAGCCGCAGACTATCCCACACCCGACAATAGGAGGGAAGCCAACTTCCTACAGCGTAAGCTTAGGAAGCACCTTTCCGAACTGAGAAACTCCAACTGGAGTAAACTCATGGAGGATATCACCCCCTCCCATACTGCCTACTACAAAGTAGCCAAGGCTCTCCGCGTAGACGCAATCACGCACATCCCTCCCCTTACGCGGCCAGACAATACCATAGCTTTCGAAGACATAGAGAAAGCGGAATACTTCGCGGACAGCATTGCCTCCCAATGCACCCCTAGCACACAAGAGTGTGATCCCGGTCATATAAAAACAGTGGAGGATGAGGTCCGTAATAGGAATTCGCTCCCCCTAACTGCGGACCCCATCTCAGTATCAACTGACGAACTACGCTCCATTATTAGAGGTCTTAAACCTAAAAAAGCCCCCGGAGCAGATGGTATCTCTAACCAAGCACTTAAATGCTATCCGGAACAGTTACTTGCACTGCTAGCTATTATCTTAAACGCCTGCTTCGAACACTGTTACTTCCCGACAGCATGGAAGGAAGCAATAGTAATAGGCATTCCAAAGCCAGGCAAGCCCCTTAACATCCCCACAAACCACCGCCCCATAAGTCTACTCAAGACTATGGGGAAGCTATTCGAAAGAGTCATACTCAATCGAATTAAAAGTCATATCTTCCCGCCGGACAAACCTCCCCTTATAATAAACCACCAATTTGGGTTCCGCGCCAAACACTCGTGTCCTCAACAAGTCCACCGCATTGTCGAATACATACTGGACGGATTTTACCCCAGACGCGAAAGGACAGTAGCAGTCTTCTTCGACGTCGCAAAGGCCTTCGATAAGGTCTGGCATGCGGGACTTGTATACAAACTCTACCACATGGACCTACCAGACCGACTTGTTAGAATAGTGGAGTGCTACCTCCAAGACCGTAATTTCCGCTTTAGACACGAAGGGGTTCTATCCTCACCGCGTCCCATTAGAGCCGGGGTCCCCCAAGGGTCCGTACTCTCCCCAACATTGTACACTCTGTACACAAATGACATCCCCATTCCAAAACGTAGCAAATCAGGGCCATCAGTACAGCTCTCCCTATTTGCGGACGACACCGCCCTCTATATACGGGGGCAGTCCGTATCTCTGTCACCACTAATAGACAAACTACAAACCTCAGTTGACGAGTTAGGTAGATGGTTTAGGAAATGGAGAATCGAAGTGAACCCGAGCAAAAGCTCCGCGGTCCGCTTCGACTACCATCGTAGGATCAACCAACCCGCAGATTCAATCCGCATGCTAGGCACCCGCGTCCCCTGGCAATCCACAGCCAAATATTTAGGAGTCACTCTCGACTCATGTCTCTCTTTCAGACCTCACATCAAAAATGTGACCCGGAATGCCCGCTTCTATATGAGCAGGCTAAACAGCATGATAGGTAGGCATAGTAAAATGTCCCCCTCCAACAAGCGTACACTCTTTAAGGTTTGCATCCGACCGGTAATGTCATACGCGGCCCCTGTATTTGCACACGCGTCCCCCCGTTTCATAGACATGATCCAAACAGTCCAAAGCATCTTCTGCCGTAGAGCGTTTAACGCCCCGTGGTACATCCGTAACGCCGACCTGCACCGAGACATGGACATTCAGACCATCCAACAATTTCTTAAAGGCCTCTCCGAGAACTTCTTCAAGTCCTCGGAGTCGCATCCCAATCCGTTGATCCGAGAGGCGGCGGACTATTCCCCGCGTCTCGTATTAACTAGTAATATGGTCCGTAGACCAAGACACGTACTGTCTGATCCTCCCAATCAAATTTCAGCCGACCTGAACTGCCTCCTGGCAGCTCAGGGAGGAACAGATAGTGTTTAATTTTTGAATGACACAGTCCCCTCACTTGCACACTTAATGTGATTAACCTAGCGGCCGCTCCCATCAGGAGCTCTCCGCGCTGTCCCTTTAGCGTAATTTTTGCACTCCCCCCCCTCCCCAGGGGGGGGCGTCGCACCGATGTAGTTTTAAGGTGGCTACGCTGCCAAACTTCGCGAGGGGGTGTTTAGTGGGTAGTGTGGTCTTTGGGCCTGTGCATACGTATTCATACACCTTCCGAGTGTAACGGGGACGTATGCATATAGGCGCAGAGCTATGAGTCCCACATAACCAGCGGCAGCTTCGGCCTGCGGCCGAAGCTTCCCCTGGTATGCGTAAACGCATTCACCTCCGCTCTCCCTTAACAGGGGGCAAAAAAAAAAAAAAAAAAAAAAAAAAAAGATGCTTTCAGTACCTACGCTCATCCTTACGTGAGTCCCCTTATGGGCCAATTCCTACTTTCTTGCAAATCTCAGATAAGAAAAGTGGTGGGTGATTGTAATTTCATTCAATTCAATTGATTTAAGAAGCTGTCGTGTCAACAGTCAACCCGTATAGCACATTATGTATAGGGACGGGTGTGTTGACAAAATCGTGTCAAGTGGAGGACACTCTGCGGTCACGATTCTCAGCAGTGAGGGAACGACGAAGAAGAAGAAGTATTGACTAAGCTTCGTGATTTTTTTCGTGTCTTATATTTTGTATGTTACTTACTCGGAATAAATATTCTTATATATCAGTCGGGGGAGACGTCCACTGTTGAAAGCTCCTCCCCCCCCTCCACCTACTGCCCTCCATTTAGACAATTCATGAGCCACACATTTGCATCCAGCGGCTTAGTGCAAGCTTTATTCTGTCCAGCTTATTGATACTAGCTTTTGCCCGCAGATTCTGAGTGAGTGAGTGAGTGACCTTTCGCTTTTATGTACAGAGTGGTGAAACAAAATTGATGTAAAACCCGTTAACTGGGGCTTCTACTCATCATACTGAACAACTTTGGTTCTATGACTGCTGAAATCTTAAAAACATACTCTTCATGCAAATCGATACGCTGATCGTTCGATTTTGTGCATTTTTGTATGGATTGTCAAATTTTTTTTGAGAATTCCCTATGGGTTCCTTAGGGAAAGTTGTTCAGTATGAGTAGAATCCTCAGTTAACGGGTTCTATACCAATTTTTTTATACCCTGTATATAAAGAAAATAGATGAATAGAACATAATAAATGTTTATTCAGTGACTTAACACTGATTAAACTTAAATCCACAGGTGAAATATTACACATACCTTTACTAATATTATAAATGTAAAAATGTGTTTGTTTGTTTGTTTGATGGTTACCCTTTCACGCTTCAACACCTTGACCAATCTTGATGAAATTTGGCATGTAGGTAGCCTGTGTCACGGGAAAGGACATAGGCTACTTTTTATCCCTTGAAAATAGCATAGTCCGATGCAGTTCCTGTGGGAACTGAAAAAGTACTCTTTTTTCGGTTAATTTCTTTAAAATCGCAACGGAACATTGGGTTATTGTGATTTTTTGCACAGAGATGGTTTAGGGGAGGGAAATGACATAATTTACTATTAAGTATATCCTGACATAGTTCTCGAAGGATCTGGGGAAAACTTGTTTCCACGCTCGCGCACGTCGGCGTCGCAACGGACCAACAACGGATTGAAGTGATTTTTTTGTATAGAATTGGTTGAGGGAGTAGGAAGTGCAAAGAAATCTAATCAGAATAGACCGATCTGGGATAGGGATCTGTAGAAAACTTATGCACACGCTCACGAGCCGCTTGCGGCTCGCGCACCACTCACCATCAAAGACGGTTATAAAAACGACGCGGGCGAACCCGCTGGCAAAAGCTAGTTTTACATTTTTTTTAAGTACCAACATAGTTTGTGCCTATCATCGAAAAGCCAGCAGCTCATCATATGTTGTCATTATACAGACCACAACCACACCCTGGACACGAATCAGAAATGTCATTTCAAAAAAGGAATGACGGAAGAAACAAAGTGGCTGCGGAATCCTATAAGTTCGACAACTGTACCAATCTGTATCAATCTGGGTGACGAGGGGGTGAGGTCATTATCTAGAGAGCGGCAGGGAGTGTCCATACTGTATGTTAGTACCAATATATATAATATATAGTTTGCCACAACGCTGATTTACAGCTATTTTTTACTCTTTGCAGCAAAAGGGAGATGAACAAAAATAAACCATGATTAAGCTACCTATGTTAACGAACTTGAGACTTCATTTGAGTGAGTCCCACAGCTGCTCCGGACCGGCCCTACATGACGTCACCATGTGATACTTTGTGGGTCACGGCTGCAGACATGTAGGCAGCTCCACCAGTAATCTTTCTGTGTCGGGTCTCATATAAATTATAATCATTTAGTAATAAATTCTTGGTGATTTTTGCAGTTAATGTTTACTTTGCTATGACCGGTGTTACCGGTATACTATTTTATTAAGTTAGTGAGAAGCTACTCAGCAGGATTGATAACTTTCTAAAAACCTAAAATCTTTCAGGTACAAGCTCTTAATAGAAATGAAAAGAGTTTTTATGCACGAAAAAAACCGAACTCTCAGTGTGCTCTATTATGAGGTGAATAAGTACCAACGTTACGTTACCAAATTCAAAAAAGGCGAGCACAGTATTTCCTAGGCGATTCTATTTAAAATAAAATACAATCCTGGGACTTTAATTCTACCTTATTTGTATCCACAATAGAGGATCGGACTGCTAGTCATTTGAGTTACTTTTTATCATCTGTCAAAAACTAAAATTTGTTCTAAATATGTTAAAGTCATAGATTTTAAGCATCATTAACGAACTTATTTTGTGAATTTGATCAAATAAAAGTTGAAGACGTGATGGAAAAACAAAACAAGTATAAGGTTTTTTGAAACTTCAAGAGGAGAGCAATGTAGGAAATCATATTTCAGATTTAATTTTTGATGCAGTCCGATCCCCTATTGCTAAGCCCTTGGTATCATCTCACCTGATGGTAAGTGACGATGATGCCGAAGATAGAAGCGGGCTTACCAAGGTTCCCCAACGCAATGGGGAACTAACTAGCTTATCTTCAAATCGGAACACATTGATGTTTGGCTGTAATACCACAGATGAGATACTAGTTACTTGGTAATACTAAGATAAGATGGTGGTAGCTAGCCAGGTGGGCGTAGAAAATGCCCTTCCGCCAACCAAACTGAGTCTTACAAAGTTACAGTCCGCTGGGAATTGAACCCGCGACCTCCTGATGTGAAGCTAATGGACTTAACCATCACGCCACGGAGGCGGTTAGAAAACCTCCAAAGTTCATCATCAGATCAACTTCAAAATACCAAAAGTATCTATTGTCACTGGGAATACGACTTCATACTCAATTTTGCAATGGATTTCAGAGCGGCTTCCAGAAATCCGTTTAAGCTGAAAGAGCTTAAACGGATTTCTGGAAGCCGCTCTGAAATCCATTGCAAAATTGAATACTCAATGATTTAGATTACGTCCATTGGCGGCGCTAGTGTGGTAATCGAACCACCTTAAGAGCATTGTGAACCTGCGACTTTTCATACAAACGGCGCTAGCGATTTTCACCTTATAATAGTTAACCAACCAATTTTTGATAGCTTATCACTCAGAACAAAAGCTAGGTTCTGTTTTTTCAATAAAATTATTATGTTCAATTTTATTTTACCGTTCAATGTTTTCATACAAATCTAATTTCGGCCATTACCTTTTTTTTATTTGTAACCAATAATTTAAGAAAACGAAAACTATGCTCCAAGCTTTTGTTCTGACTGAAAAACTACCAAAACTTATGAGGTGTTAATGGCTATCGCTGTTTGTATGAAAAGTCTAATTTTCGATTTTCTTAAAAAATTTCACAATCCTCTTAATGGAAAATATACCTGTATGTATTTTATTTTATTATTATATCAGCTCATATACGTCCCCACCGAGGGGCTCGAGCCTACCCTGAATCAGGGCGATTAGGCCTTAGTCGACCACGCGGGCCCAGTGCGGGTTGGTCGACTTCACACACAACCTTCGAGTTTCTTCGCAGGCGTGTGCAGGTTTCCTCACGATGTTTTTCCTTCACCGTTAAAGCAATCGGTAAGTATGTACGTAAGTTTTTGAAAAACTCATTGGTACATTGGCCGTCCAGATTTGAACCCGGTACCTCTGGTTAGATGGACCGAGTCGTTACCGGTTGAGCCACCGACGCTCCTGTATTTATAATTTATTTGAATATATCTCATTTGCCAAGGGTTGTCTGGAAGAGATCGCTTTTAGCGATAAGAAAGCCTTTGTACACTTAATCTAATAAAATCATTTTGTGATTATTCCTTGTGTGCAATAATGAATTTATACATACCTACGTATCTTGTCCATTTGACTGGCCACATCGTAGATTACTAAACCAACCATTAGTTTGACGGACATTCCCTTCAACCTAACTCCGTCACGTCCACGGCTAACTTGAAACTAATACCACAATATTTGCATCTGTTTATTTTTGAGATGTCTCAGTAATTTGTTTCCTTTGCGGCGTGTGCTACGCTATCATCTCTCCCTATTAGTTGGCGTTGACAGATGACAGATGGGTTGACAGATGACAGCTGACGGGTCGTTGAAGTGGTAACAAATGAGTGCAGCATTTTTCGACTAATCAGTGCTTGGTTTGGAAGTAGTGTAGTGAAATAATAGTTTTCGAAATACCTAAAAGCTTTTAGGTACAAGTTATTGTTTTAAAAGAGTTTTTATGCTCAAAAACCCAAATTCTCAAATTTAAAATACACAGTTCCAAATTCAAAAAAGGTGAGCACAGTACTGTATTTCCTACGAAAATTTAAGACGGTTCTAGGGCCATGATTCCACCGCCAAATTTCATCATCAGATCAACTTCAAAATAACAAAAGGATCTATTGTCGCCGGGAATACGTCTTCTTTCACTTTGGACCCTTGGAAGTCGCTCTTAAATCAATCGCAAGATTTGAACTAAACAAACAAACATACATACGTGCATACTAAACATTGCTAGTTAAATAAAAGTTTTGAAAAATAGAGATAAGGCGAAAAAAGAAGAAGATATTGGTTTACTTGGAAAGTCTCTTTTTTGGACGTGTATAAAATTACCCTCATACGTAAACATCACTCGATAAAGGTATATACCAGCTACTCGTAGAACTATGATTTGAGGATAAATATTTTCTTTGGAAAATTATTTTGATGAAAGAATCCAGGAGCTACTCTCCTGTTTTAGTTATTGCCATCATCATCATATCAGCCGGAAATCGTCCACTGCTGGACAAAGCCTTCCCCAAGGATTTCCACGACGACCGGTCCTGCGCTGCCCGCATCCTTCGGCTTCCCGCGGTCTTCACCAGGTCGTCGGTCCTGCGCGTGGGAGGACTGCCTACGCTACGTTTTCCGGTGCGCGGTCGCCACTCGAGAACTTTACTGTCCCATCGGCCATCTGTACTACGAGCTATGTGCCCTGCCCACTGCCACTTCAGTTTAGCTATTCTGTGAGCTATGTCGGTTACTTTAGTTCTCCTGCAGATCTCCTCGTTTCTGATTGTTTCTGATTTATTGCCACCAAATAAGACATTTTATCACTGTGTAAAGATGTACCAAAATAATTAACAACTCAATAAAATGGACCATAAGACGTGGCTTCACAAACAAAAAATTATCCTAACAATGTCAAGTACATAAATAGAGAAGGCCCTACGCTAATTAGACGTAAATGATGACATAAAAAATACACAATATGACGAGGCGCCATAAAAATCTGTCACCGCTGAATTGACAGGTGATTCACTATGCTCAAATTGGCGGGCAATCGATGAAATCACTATTTAAAATTCAAATCGGATAGTTCAATTTTTTTTTATACACTGACGAGAATAGATTTCAAAGATTATGCAAGCGTCGAAGAAAATTAATGTACTTATGTTATTTATAAGTTTATTTTTTGTGGAAAAATCAGTACTAAAATTAATGTATGTTATTTATAAGTTTATTTTTTGTGGAAAAATCAGTACTGTTAGATTTGAGCTCCGAGGTTAAGATTTTGTTTGTATGTAGGAGGTAATCTTTAAAACTACTCATCCGATTTAAAAAAATCTTTCACCAATAGTTACAATGAAATTTCAGGATGGACATAGGCTAAAAAAGACCTACTCACTATCGATATCTATGGGGGCGAAGCTGCGGGAAACAGCTAGTTGTGTTTACAGGGTGTCACAAAATTAGGACTAGGTCCCGTTAACTGGGGCTTCTACTCATCTTACTCAACAACTTTTGTTCTACGACTTTGCTGAAATCGCAAAATAAATTTTTAACTCTTCATACAAATCGATCAGCTGATTGACCAATTTCGTTCATTTTAGTATGGAGGGTAGACATTTTTTTTTGAATTGTCTATGGGTTCCTTGGGGAAAGTTGTTCAATATGATGAGAAGAACCCCCAGTTAACGGGTCCTTCACCAATTTTGTTACACCTGCACATATGTAGGTTTGCTCTCTTTCACCATGACAGATTTTAAAAAGCCTTTTTAATAATTTTTTAAAACTATCCGTACTAAAACAGATAATTGATAACACTTAAAACGTCAAAATCAGATTTCTAATCGCAGCAACCAATTACAAATTTTCTACATATCTTGGTTTTTGTTAATTTCGTGCAAAAGGACTAACACTATTTTCATTATTTCTTTAAGGGATTAACCTGGCAGCATAGCCTATCGAATAAAAAAAACATTTTCCAAATCGGTTAGTAAATGACGGAGTTCTGAGGAAACAAACATTACAAAAAAATAAAACCGACTTGAGAACCTCCTCCTTCTTTTGAGGTCGGTTAATTATTAATTGTTATTATTATTTATCAATAGTTGTTCTGTGCCTATAGATAGGTAAGTGAAAAGTTATCAATCACTTATTGGCTGCAAACATTTCTAACCGACTTCAAAGTGAAGGAGATTCTTAATTCGAATGTATGTTTTTTATATGTATTTTACGCGATTTCTTCGCCAATTGAGAGCCGACTTTCATAATTCTTTTAATATTTGATAGGTTATGCCACCAAGGTGGTCCCATATAAATTTTATCAAAATTGGTTCGGTACTTTTTTTGAACATTAGAACATTTAAGAACATAAAACATTGCAAAATTGTACTTAGTTGTTGCTATTTTAAGTCAGTTTGGCCGTTATAACGCCAAAAGTATTTTTTTATTATATTTTTTTAAATATTTTATCCAAGTCAAGAGAATTATAACAAATTACATGCAATTATAAAAAAAAACATAATTTCACGTGTAACTGGATTGTGGCGGTTGTTTTAACGTGTTTTAGAGATGTCTGCGGAGATAATTAGTCAATACCCGGCAATAAAACGTTTGAGCTTATATGGTGTTCTATCAACAAAACAGTAGTCATCTAACAGTCACTAGTATTTTTACATAGTTTTATTACCTCGTCTCCTATATCCTTGGAAGGTGTAAAAAGGTGTTTATTTGAATTTACGTCGTTTTGACGAAGGCCCCCCAAGATATCTTCGTGTGGGAGATACAGCATGTCCAAATTTGGACATCGTGGGCTCGTGAGCCGTAGACAAAGTTTAATGGACTAGAATGCTTGCTAATTAATCTTCAGAGCCTTATATTGAGAATTGTAAATGCTCAGACACTGTTTTTAGGATTAAGAAAAAATATAGTTACAAGTATATCTGAAGGTTTTTGATGCAATTCGTCAATGAATATTATAGTTTTGATTCATGAGTTTTTAAAATAAATAAGGTTATTACAAAGTAAGTAATGTAAAACGTATATTCTTCTAGAATATTAGCACGATTACTTGAACTTGTTTTAAGATATGTAACATCTTTCCTTTCGCTTTCCTTTAATCTGTGGGAGTGCTTTCGTGAAAAGGAACGGAAGTGTGAAACAGGAAATGCAGGTTTTTTCAGTCACGAAGGCTAAGGAAACATGTCCATGCCGCTTAATGCGAGGGATAATACACATCATATGCGACTACTGTAAGGCTCGCTCTTTTTTATTTATTTAATAGCATTTTAAGTTTATTTTAGTCAATTACAATTCTGTGATAAAAATATTTTTATCCTACTCTTAGCTGAACATACTATCAGCCGAAAGACGTCCACTGCTGGACAAACCAAGGATTTCCACGACGACCGGTCCTGCGCTGCCTAACTGCTTTAGCTTTAGCAGAACATACGGGCACCTATATTTATCCTTTATAAATATAGGTGTATGTTATTCTTTAATTAATAATTTTTATATCTCTCCTTATCCGACCTTGAAAGTTTCCAGTTTTGATTAACAGAATATGTTCTCATCAATTAATTCATCGAACTTTACGATCAAGGGTGGTGATGACACGGCAAAATGTGAATGCACCAAAGAGCCCGTCACACGATTGTACTGACATGTCTCTCAAACTCGTTGACTTATTACACCATTGTCTGGTCCCGAGGGGCTACACTAAACACGAGCTAGCTAGCTACACTGAATACAGGCTACACAGAATACAGGATGTTTCGTTTCAGCAATGAATATATATTTCACACTAGCTTTTGCCTGCGGATTTTCTTGCATGGGCATCATTTTTATTGTCTTATTAGCTGTTTCCCGCGGCTTCCTCCGCGTAGACAACGTTTCTATGACTTTTCGAGGGTGCGCGTGGAAAAAAGTGATAATCCAGGTCCTAATCTGTCTACCTACCAAATTTCAGCCAGAGCCGTTCAGTAGTTTTTGCGTGAATTAGTAACACACATACATCCATACATCCAACACTTTTATAATATTAGTAGGTTTTTTTTTGTCTTTAAGGGATAGTGGTGCGCGAGTAGCAAGCGGCTCGAAAGTGTAGATATAGCCTATTTCCCTAAGGACTAATGTAGATTTCTACTGGTGAAAGAATTTTCAAAATCGGTTTAGTAGTTCCAGAGATTACTTCCTACAAAAAACTCACAAACTAACAAAGTTTACCTCTTCATAATATTAGTGTAGATATGTAGCTAAATATATACAAATATTCCATAATTCCTGAATGATTTTTTAAGTTCCTTAGATTGCACAAATCGGAGGAAGACAAAAAAAAATAATCAATAGAAAACGTAGCAGTAACAAAATTAGAGGTGTCCCAATCAAGCCTTCCTTAGCCTTTTCAACAGACTTCAAAAAAGGGGGAGGTGAGAAAATTAAGATAATCCACTGTATGTTTTTGTGTGTGTTTGTTACTCGATATCATATCTTCGACGAATGTTAACCGATATGAATGAATCTTTTTATTGAATAAGTTCAAATACGTACAGTACTTTTTCAAAGTCAGTACAGTATTTTTTTTTGATATTAACAAAAACTAGAAAATTTTGCAAAATTGTACTTGTTCGTTGCAACTGAATTATTATTGAAATCATTACTCCATAGCTTATTATGCTTATCTTATCTTATCTTTGTAAGTGGGGGCTGCAATTGCAACGACACTTCGATCCAATGGGATCCTTTGTGTCAACCTCTACAACCTTTGCACCCCAAATCCTACTCGAAGATGTGCTGCATCAATGCAGCTATTCCGCTGATTGGAAGGTGCTTGTAGTCCTCCGGTTTTGGGTAGCCATCACCTAGGAGGTTCATACGCTTGCTAGCCAGGACATCGCAGTGACACAGTAAGTGTTCCATTGATTCTATATCTTTACCACAGGCGCTTATTATGCTTACCTAGTGCTTACTTTATTTCTTTTCCTCTGGCTATATAGAAGTAAACAGTTTACAAATCATCACTCTGTAGTTGCAAGGGAGTACGCCGGGAGCACGGCAGTGCACAAAGCCAAGTTGTTGACACAGATGCAGCCCTGCACAACGGCGCATTGTCATTTAAAAGAAGCAAATAATAATGTTGGCCCCCCACAATAGAAAGTTTCAATATTCATTAGTACTTTTGCTGTGATGTGAAGCGTTAGAAATCGGGAATGTCTTGGCTGTCATATTAGGGTTAGGTTGTGAACTTGAATATTGTTGTTGCTACCGAACATGTCTTTACAGTGTTAGAAAACTGTTATGGATATTTTAAACAGTTGGGTCAGATTTTTCTGCCCAAAAAAAGGGTAAGCTTTATCGAGTGTATGTATGTTAGTATGTCTGTATGTATGTTTCTTTGGCTGAGCCTATAACCTAAACGGCTTAATGGATTTTGGAGTGTGAGGTGTCATTAAATTCGTCTTGATCCCGTGAGTGACATAGGATATATTCTGACCCGACTACCCAAACAGGAGGGTAATGTTTATCGGGTGTGTGTGTGTAAGTAAGTATGTCTGTATGTAAGTTTCTTTGCCTGAGCCTGTAGCCTAAACTAGATTTTGGAGTGTGAGGTGTCGTTAGATTCGTCTTGATCCCGTGAGTTTCAAAGGATACATTTTTACCTTACTGCCCCAAAAAGAGGGTAATTTAAAATTTAATAATTTTTAATTGAAATAGTTCAGTTTTGAAAATCTCGCATTATGAATCTTTGTTTAAGACAAATAAATATTTTCTTTTTACTCAGAAAATTGATTGATTGATTGAAAACACTTTATTGCACAACATAAGAAAAAAAAGATACAACGAAAATTAAGATAGCCAATGTTTATTTTTATAGGCTATCAAATATCATTATGCTTAGCAAATTTTATACCAGTCCCATTAAAACCACTCCTCTATCCAAAATTAGTTAATAATTTAGTTAGGTACTACCTACATTGAATATGCAGCCTTGGCCCCAAAAAGTTACTTATTTATTACGTCACTGGCCTACAAGAAGACCTAGGTTTTAATTACGTCATTTACGTCACAAATAGCAGTCATATAACTTCATTCATGAGCTGAATTCGTTCAGTTTTATTTTCATGCAACACAACAGGTGGTCGGTTATAGAATCGGCATTGTTCGCGAATGGTAGTGCTTTTAATGCGCGCACGCAGCGCGCATGGAGGATGCACGCACCCCCAAGGTTGAGTGAGATCACCGTGAAATATCTATGGGGAATGTGGTTGGTCCAAGTGAGAGGATTTAGTAGCGTAACTAACACATTCGTGTTACGACGTAGTAGGGTAGTAGTAGCGATGATGCATAATAGTATGTACAATGTATTAAAATGCTCCCTATACATTTGTTCTATCAAAATTGCTGAACATCGACTGTGTCTGGGCTAAACTTGCTCTATGCTTCACTCGATTATAAGGCGTTCGTAACATCAAAATTGCTGAACATCGACTGTGATTGGGCTTCACTTACTCTATGCTTCATTCGATTATTAGGCATTCGTAACATCAAACTTGTTGAACATCAGCTGTGTTTGGGCTACACTTGATCTATTTCGTAACATCAAAATTTCTGCACATCGACTTTGTTTGGGCTACACTTGCTCTATGTTTCACTTGATTATAAGGCGCTCGTAACATTAAAAATTGCTGAACATCGACTGTGTTTGGTCTACACTCGCTTTATGCTTCACTCGATTATAAGGCGTTCGTAACATCAAAATTGCTGAACATCGACTGTGATTGGGCTTCACTTACTCTATGCTTCATTCGATTATTAGGCATTCGTAACATCAAACTTGTTGAACATCAGCTGTGTTTGGGCTACACTTGATCTATTTCGTAACATCAAAATTTCTGCACATCGACTTTGTTTGGGCTACACTTGCTCTATGTTTCACTTGATTATAAGGCGCTCGTAACATTAAAAATTGCTGAACATCGACTGTGTTTGGTCTACACTCGCTTTATGCTTCACTCGATTATAAGGCGTTCGTAACATCAAAATCCAAGAGCAGATGTACCATATTTATATGGAATACTTTTGGCATTGTTTATAAAACTTAATTCGAATATTATATAATGTTTTTAATCACTGGTTATTTTTTATGATTTGTCAAATAATAAACAGTGATAATGTCACAGGACTTCCAGGCTCAAATAATGAAAATAACGGCCTCAGTACTAATTTCAATTGACGGTTATAAAATAAATTTGGTTATGTACGGGTGTAATTTGATTATGTACACAATTATTATCATAATTAGTTTTTTTTTATTTTTATTTAGAGTTTTAAAATAACTTTTTAGAATTCAGAAACCTTTACAGTTTCGCTATGTCCGTCCGTCTGTCTGTCTGTCTGTCCCCGGCTAGCTAAAAGACTCTTAGTATTAAAAAGCTGTAATTTGGCATGGGTAAAACAAATGTGTAAGACTAAGTGGTAAAATGTAACGTGAAAAAAAGGTTTTTAGTTACTTCCCCCTGCACGTAAAGTGGGTATGGTTATTTCCTCGCATATCCCATGCTGTAGAGTGTTGTTGGATAGATTATTCAAAAATTGTGAACAGCTAAACCGCTTTTTCAGGAATTACAAAAAGAAATGGAAATAGTAGGACATACCTATAATTAAATTAATTTACAAGAAAAACCAAGTGGCTTACTTAGTTCAGGAGTAATAGTCGACCAACATAAGATGTGAAGTTGGATTTGTAAATAGTTCATAGATTTTCCATACAAAATATTCTATACCAACTGTAAAAATAACTTTGTGTTTTTAAAATATATATTATTTATTTATTGAAAGGCCTACGAAACCCTACTTTTCGCGTGGTCCAACACACACTTAGCCACTTTTTTTGTATAAAGTAGTTTATATCCATCGGAAATATTCAAGTAGTTTTTGAACTCCTAATTAAAACTGAACAATGCGAATACAATCCATACCAAGCAAAATAATAAATTGGAAACGCTATTAACATTAAAAAACCTTTCATTTTGATCATAACAATCAGGTACAATTTTGTTACATTTTTTGTTTTTAGGGTTCTGTACCCAAAGGGTAAAAACGGGACCCTATTGCTAAGACTCTGCTGTCCGTCCGTCCGTCCGTCTGTCACCAGGCTGTATTTCATGAAACGTGATAGCTAGACACATGAAATTTTCACAGATGATGTTGATAATTATGTTGCCGCTATAACAACAAATACTAAAAATTAGAAAAAAGTGAAAGTCTCCATACAAAATTTTGAAACGTGAAGAAACTAGCGCTGCTAGTATGGAACTGAAGAAACTAGCGCTATCTAGTATGATGGTACGGAACCCTATGTGTGCGGTTCTGACTCGCACTTGGCCGGTTTTTTTGTTAATTTCCTAGAAATGTACTGAACCGCTTTTGATAAAAGTTGTATGAGACCAATCTGAAATTATAGGTGTCGCAGGATAATTTGATAATCCGTCGTTTCGCGAAAATCCTAGGAATATTAGATACTATGGAGTAGAAAACTCCTAATAAAACCAAATCGAACGGAGGCGGGGCTCCTTTTTACGGTAGAAAAAGACATGCTAACCAAACCTAACCTACCTAACGAAGCGGGGCTCCGTTCGATTTGGTTTTATTAGGAGTTTTCTACTCCATAGTATCTAATATTCCTAGGATTTTCGCGAAACGACGGATTATCAAATTATCCTACGACAAAGGCATATTTTAAAATAAAAAAAATCCTAAATCGGTTTTAAATGACGGAATTTTGAGGTTTGCTACCTACATTAAAAGAATTAAATAGAATTGAGGACTGAAGTCTTCTCCTTCTCAGAGTCGGTTTAAAATACCTGTAAAGCAGTTTTTAACGTCAAACTTTATTATATAATGAATGAAACGTAACATATACACAGCTGATTTCCACCTCGCTTGGTGCTACTAAATAGTTTAATCTAATCACACTAATAATATTATAGACGCGAAAGTATGTTTGTTCCATTTTCACGCCTTAACGGTTGAACAGGTTTGGATGAAAGATTGATCAAGCACCGGATTAACACATATAGACTAATTTTTTATCACGCTCGTACCGTGCACCCTCGATAACAGTCATATAAAAACGACAACCACGCAGGCGAAGCCGCGGGCAAAATCTGGCAGCTGTCTACAACACCAATGTCACGAGGATTTACGACTGCACTCTTGCGCACATCACAAAGGCGCGATAATACAACACCGCGGCCATAATAGAGCGGCCGAGAAATGAATGAATTGATGTAGTAATAGCATTGTTTTTAATCGCGAAGCTTCTTATCACACATATCGCTCGCTTGTTTAATAGCTCCACAATGTCACGAGGATTTACGACTGCACTCTTGCACACATCACAGAGGGGCGATAATACATCGCGGTCGAGAAATGAATTGATGATGTTGTAGCATTGTTTTTAATCGCTTATGAAAGGAGCTTCTTATCACACATCTGGCTCGCTTGTTTAAGAGCTCCACAATGTCACGAGGATTTACGACTGCACTTTGGCACACTGGGGGCCGAAATAATGCGCGCGCGCTCGTTCGTGACAATACTCACGCAGTATATTCGTATATCTCTACGATTCGCGTATCGGGCAAATGGTTGGTAGGCTTGTCTTTTGTCTTCTTTTAAAGGTTTATTTAAATACTGGGTATTCTTTGAGTGTTTTCATCCTGCGAACACGAACCTTACCGATGAGTTGTTAACTCGATATGTATGAAAGATACACTTTTTTTCACAAAAGGGGTTTTTGGCTTGTTTTTAGTGAAGAGTTACCTACGAGTATGTGTTTGTAGTTTCACAATACTAGCAAGTACACGTAATTTAACTAGGTACTACCCTTTTTGACGTGATAAAGTTTTATAAATTGATGAACGCCGGCTGCATGCACGAAAAAGTTTCACGTTCCGCGTGCAAGCAAGAGTGCGGAACAAGCGATAGAGAGGCAAGATCGGCCTAAGCGTTCGGCTTGTGATCAATGTTTTCTTATGAAGTTATCACGTAAAATTATTGTCCATAAACCGACTTTACAGACACCCAGTTTTTTTAATAAAATTTTGAGTGCATTTGAATGCATCTCACGTGATGGGAAGTCATAATGCAATCGAGGATGGTTGGTACACGCAAACTCAAACAATGCCTATTCACTCTAGCCTTAAAGATCCCCAAATTATAGGAATCGGGAAACAAACCGTGTTCTGTTCTACTACTCTGTTCAATTACTGACTCGTTGGACTAGTGTTAGCACTGCTGCCTGCTGGACCAAGGTCATGGGTTCGATCCCCACTCGGGGCAAATATGACGATATGACGAACAGGTTAGTTTGTTCTGTGTCTGGATGCTTTATATAGCCGTATGTATTTAGACGTATTTAATTGTGTATTAATGAACCTGACCGACGACCTGGCAAAGGACCTGCGCAGGACCGGTCGTCGTGGAAATCCTTGGGGGAGGCCATTGTCCAGCAGTAAACGTCTTTCGGCTGATATGATAAAGTATGTACATTAGTCTGGTTTCCACTAGTACAATGATTCCTAGTTTGAACTTGTCCCCGAATATTATAAGTATATTATTATTTAATGAATATTTTTCTATACACTGTAGCAATGCAGACATCGCTCAGATTCGCTAAACTGAAGCAGCAGTAAGCGGGGCACATTGGTCGTGTAGAACGGCTACGGCAAAACCAATGGCCATTGGGGCAGTCAATTTCTCGAGTGGCACCCGCGCACCAGAAGACGTTTCGTAGGCAGACCTCCCACTCGGTGGACGAGATTTAAAAAAAATAAAAGTCGCAGGATGCGGGCAGTGCAGAACCGGTATTTGAGGAAATGAGGTATTGTCCAGCAATGGACGTCTTTCGGCTGATGTGATTGATGCGCTAGCGACAAAAAATGTGGTTATTGTACCATAAAAAAACATATTTGTCTATTTTCCAACAAAGACTTTCTGAAAGATACATAAATTATTCAACTTTCTAATCTAAAGTTTTTCTTGCGTTTGCCCAAGGTTTTAAACGTAAGCAGGTTGATTTTTTAAGCTTTCTTAACGGAAACAGTCGCTTACTGCGTTATTGTAATCCCACCCGCCCATTACAAGTTATTAAACGGATGACCAGATAAACAGGGCGTTAAAAACTATGTAGGATCTGGGGTTTGACGGCAATTCATTATGCAAATCCTAAAGAAAATTGTGTAGACCAGTAAAAAAAAGTATAAAAGATCTTTGGTTTTACCGGAAATTACACAAATCACATTCTCAGAAGACATTTTTAAGACACTTAAAACTGGCCAAGTGCGAGTCAGAACCGCACACATAGGGTTCCGGGGCTAGCAGGCGCAGGGATTCACGTACCCAGCAACCCAGAAAAAGACAAGGTTTTGGCCCTGGGAACTTACACCAGTGTCTTTCAAGCGGAGGTATTTGCAATTAAGGAGTGTACAGAAGAAGTGCTGACGGACTCATGGGAAGAGTTAAACAGCACTATAATCTATTCAGATAGCCAGGCAGCAATCAAAGCACTGGCCAAGGCAGAGACCACATCAAGGCTAGTTATGGAGTGCAAAGACACATTTAATAAACTGGCAGAGAGAATGGCGGTCACATTAGCATGGGTTCCAGGACATCAAGGAAATTTAGGCAATGAAAGAGCAGACACGTTAGCAAGAGAGGGCGCTAGCTCAAGATTTATAGGACAAAGGGAGTGATCGCAGAGCTTATGAAGCGAGAAGCCCAGGAATTATGGGTAGAAAATAATAGCTGCAGACAAGCGAAAATGTTCCTGAAGGGAAGGAATCGCAGAAGGAGCAGAACACTACTATCGCTAGGCCGGAAAAGCTTGGCAATGGTCATGGGCATAGTAACAGGACATTGTAGGCTAAATAGACATATGTCCCTAATAGACAGGACCATAGACCCCTCCTGCACCAACTGCGGAGAACCGGAGACCAGCCAGCACTATTTGGCTGAGTGTGTACTCTACAGCAGGCTGAGGTGGGAGACGTTTGGCGCCGATAGGATCAGGGAAGAGGAACTATGCGACCTGGAAATTAGTCACATAGCGGGAGTACTGTAGAAGGAGCTCAAGGTTTGAGAGGGGGACGCAACCGGGGTCACAGTAACCATCGTACCACCATGGGAATAGGGTGTAGTGAGTCCACATAGAGACTTGAACACCCGCCAGTACCCCGCAGGCGTCCCACCCAATAATAATAATAATAGAGTTACGTACTAGATGGCGCTAGTTTCTTCAGTTCCGTTTTATCATACTAGATAACGCTAGTTTCTTCAGGTTTAAAAAAACCGTTTTTTGTATGGAAACTTTAATTTTAAAACTTGTTCAGCTATCTAGTTATCACGGTTCATGAAATATAGCCTGGTGACAGACGGACAGACGAGACGGATGGACAGCTAAGTCTTAGTAATAGGGCCCCGTTTTTACGCTTTGGGTACGAAACCCTAAAAATGTGTAATATTTGGGTGTTTTTGTAAATTATACAAGTCTCATTTTTTTAAACGTACTGAAAGAAATTCTATTAGAAATGTTACTAAAAGAAATTCTATTAGAAATGTTAATGAAAGACATGCTATTAGAAATGTTACTGAAAGAAATTCTATTAGAAATGTAACTGTAAGAAATTCCATTAGAAATGTTACTAAAAGAAATTCTGTTAGAAATGTTACTAATAGAAATTCTGTTAGAAATGTAACTGAAAGAAATTCTATTAGAAATGTAACTGAAAGAAATTCCATTAGAAATGTTACTGAAAGAAATTCTATTAGAAATGTAACTGAAAGAAATTCTATTAGAAATGTTACTAAAAGAAATTCTGTTAGAAATGTTACTAAAAGAAATTCTGTTAGAAATGTTACTGAAAGAAATTCTGTTAGAAATGTTACTGAAAGAAATTCTATTACAAAGTTCCTAAAAGAAATTGTGATCGAAATTGTGTAAAAATAATCGGCGCTTTCTAGAAATCACAATCAATTACCGAATATTTATAATATACGAATTAAACAAGGGCTTCTTTATATTTAAACGAGCTGTTGTCCGCGGCTTTGCATCGAGAGTGCGCGGTACGCGAGCTGCAAGCCGTTAGCGATCTTTTATAAGCCTATCCGGACGGTCCATACTGAATATTGGTGAAAAAAATTTTCGATATAGCATGAGTAGTTTCAGACATTATTTTTTTTTTATTTACAATTAATAAGCCCTTGGCATCATCTCACCTGATGGTAAGTGACGATGATGCCGAAGATGGTAGTGGGCTTACCAAAGATTCCCAAATGCAATGGGAAACTGGCTATCTTATCTTCGAGCCGGAACACATCAATGATGTTAACACTGATGTTTGGCGACAAGACTTAGACAAGATGGTCGGTGGAAACGAGCCAGGCGGGCTAAGAAAATGCCCTACCAAACCGAGTCTTACAAAGTTGACCTCGCCGGGAATCGAACCTGCGACGTTCTGGTGTGAAGCGAATGGACTAACCATTACACCACGGAGGCAGTTAACAGTGTGTAAAGGAGTGTGTACAAGCTTTTTTTATCATCATATCAGCCAAAAATCGTCCACAGCTGGACAAAGGCCTCCCCCAAGGATATATACTAACAATAAATAAACTAACATTAAACTTCGTAACCTAACTATAAAATTATAAATTGCGGTGAAACCGAAAAACTTAAATAAACCTGAAATGTTTAATCACCGCAGGCGCATTGACCGGACTAACCGTGATGTCTATTTCATTTAGCCGGACCAAAGACATTATGTCTGACGACGAGGTCATTGGAATATTGATAAAGGCACCACTTTGAGTCCTTTAGAGTCTACGGGGCAGAGCTCAAGTAGGGTAGGGCTTCTACAGCCGACCTAGCTACGCATATGTTAACTAATCGTTCCTACAGTTTCAGACAGACGACCGAGAGGGTCCCACAGGTCCTGGGCAGTTCTGCGTTTTTTTAATGGTGTCTCAGGCGGCGCGAGCGCAGTGTCTATGGACAGGATCTCTTTCCGCGACACTGACAAAATCCTATAGTTTAAACGAGTAATATTTATATATTTGTAACCACGTTCTCAAAAATGACTCTAACGATTTAGATAAAATTTGCTAAATGGGGGCGAAAAACCGATCTAGCTATGTCTCATATCTCGGTAAATTTGTTTTTCCGAGTTTTCACGCACATCGTCTTTTGCACGCAACAATAAGATCATGAAACAGATATGTAAAGAGTTAGGCCAGTAGTAAAATCGTTGGACATAACAACTACTCGTAGATAATGAGTTCAATCCTCGGTGTGATCGATTCTTTTTTAATTTTTTCTTTTTTTTATGTTATGGGTTTAATTCGACATATTTATTCTGAAAATCCATTTTCACACAAAAAAAATTTTAGCTCACATTCCAAGGAGACTCCGAGCATCGCTCAGTTACCCAGGCACTAGTCTGTTACAGACGCAACCTTCATCAACCAATCAAATGTCGGTCACGGACTATGGGCTCGGGACGAGCCAAAAGTAACAAAAACATTTAAATAAAGAATTCAGAAAGCCTCGTTTATAGACAAAAGGTCTTTGAGCCAGACTATAATTAGGAAGTCTAAATGTGTTAGTGTACCATCTTTGATCTCAAATAACGATGTTCTTCTTGAGAAAATCTAAACACTTGTAAAGAGGTACAAAGTATATTTGGCATAGCTACATAACTACAGATAGATTTATTTTCCAGATCTGTTCTCACGATTAAGGCGAGGTATTGATTGGAACAGTTGTCTCTGTCTTTTTCTTTACGTGTAAAGAGTAAAGAAAATAACCATACTTTTTCACTTTTTCAATAGTTTTTCTTTTCAATCAAATACTACAAAGAAAGTTTAAAAAATAATAACATTACTCACTTTGTATTATCATAACAAATATTTTTGTATATTTTTTTAATGTATATTTCAAAATATTAGTCATAACTAAAGTTGAAAGTAAGGGTGTAGACCTAGCTTTGGGATTTTTTTCTATCGAGCCAAAACTGCTCAATCGTGTTTCTAATAGCTTTTGACTTTAGGGAACATCATCAACAATAAGGGTATTATTTTTCAACCTTGGTCACGAGTTAAACGCGAGAGTCAACCATCGCTCCCATCAACCATATTAGAGGGAAAGTAATGACCCGGCTCCCGATACGCCACCATCCGCACGAACATTTAATCGAGCATGCACTACACATGTAAATTCTCAGATAAAAATATTAATTAAAAGAAATACTGGAAATAAAAAAAAATAAAGTCTAAAGAGTTTTTGAAATGCACCAAGTGTACCAAATTTTATGATGTGGAATGCACGAAAACTGTAAGTGTAAGTTTTTTCCGCATAATGACAAAGAAAACTAAAGATAAGTGGAAGTGTTTGTCATGCACGGATGTTTTCCATAAGCATACGGGCAACAAGGAAATCGGTCAAAATGAAAAATGTTTAATTTCAATCCCTGAGACCCAAAGTCCATCTGCGATAAGAAAACAAATTGTTACAAAGGAGAATGGAACGATGCCTGGGTCTATTTTGGAAATGAAATGCTCAAAGTCTCCAAGCTCAAATTATGTAACCGATGAGAGAAAAACTATTGTCAACATACCAACTCAAAACTCATTTCAAAATTTAACAGAAGAAGAAGTTCTAGATAGCTCCAGTTTATTTGAAAACAGTAAAATGCACAGAAGTTGCCCTGATATTGCTAGATTAAATGCAAGTTTAGAACTGGAAAGATTCAAGGAAGAAAGGGAAATTATGAAAACAGAATTGATGTCAGCAGAGCAGGAAATAGAAAATCTTTTATCAGAAATCTATTCACTCAAGAAAAAGATACTGGAATATGAAAAAAGGTGGGAATGCTAACTAACTTATGCAGCCCCTTTTCAAAGAATGTAACCAAGAGAAAGAAACGAAAAAGGAACACACGTATGAATTTTTCTCCGGCTGGTCATTCTTCAGCTTGCCAACTAAATTCCACACTAGATGAGCAAGCTCTTTCGGACCGTGAACTACGACTTCAAGAAGAGGACCATAAATTAGAAACGTCAACCATCTTGTCACAGCAAACTATTGTTCAGCCTAAACAACCGAACAATAGACAGATGCAAGAAAATGCTTTGCTTAAGTGCCAAACCACTGCAAAGATCGGGCATGGCACCGTTGAGCCGCAGAAAAACAGTTCTATGCAGCTGCAGCATGATGTCATTAATCTACAACAAAATGCTGCATACACGCTTCAACAAAGTGTAATACAACCGCAACAGAAGCTCATGCAACTGGGATGTAATAAACATAGAATTCTCTTATTGGCCGATGAGACAGGTCGAAACATGCGTAATATGCTGCAAAAATATCTAGGTTCCAATTATACTATAACTTCAATCCTTAAGCCATACGCAGCCTTAGAACAAATTTTGTCAAGTAGTATAGCCTCCTGTAAAGATTACACAAAACTAGATTATGTTATTATATTGGGAGGCTCACACGATACGAATGTTATTTAGTTCCAATCAGCAATATACCATTGCCTTAATGAACTTAAGAATACAAATGTAATATTTGGCAAAATTAAACACGGGGTTAGTCTAAATGAGTCGAAACTCAATGACATTGTAAATCTGATAAGCCACAATGTTGATAATTTGCATTATTCAGAATTAAATTACTTTAACAACGGCATTCTTAACAGGCTCGGAACATGTCAAGCGCTAATTTTCGATATGATTGTGTTAGAATATAAGCATAAACAATCTCTAAAATGTTATCAAAATTTTGAGACCAATGAACCACGAAATGTTTGCACACAGACAGAAAGCTGTTTTTTTCGTGACTAACAACTTTGGTACATGTAATGCAGACCAAACTGTTTGTAATAATCCAATTGAGTTTAACCACGCATCTCAACTTTTCGTGTTACATCACAACATATGTGGATTTTTAAATAGGAAAAAAGATTTTATTTTAGCATTTGACCAGTTAGAAAGAAGTACTGAATCTGCTTTGGATGCTTTATGTATTACGGAACATTTTGTAGAAAAAAGTAATGAGAAAAATCTATTTATAGATGGGTATGTATTGGCCGACTCGTTTTGTAGGAAAAATAGCAAAAGAGGGGGAAGTTGTATATTTTTAAAAAAAGGCATAGAATTTAAGCAATTAAATCTTGAGGATTTTCGTGAAATAAATGAATTTGAATGCTGCGGGGTTCTATTAGATAAAGAAAAAGTAATTATAGTATGTGTCTATCGCGTTCCAAAAGGAATTAACTTAGATTTATTTTTTGAAAAACTGGATGCCTTGTTGTCTCACTTTCTCAAAGGTCAAAAGCGTAAAATAATCATATGCGGGGACTTTAATATTGACCTTTTACCTGAAGCTAAAAATAAAGTTTATGCTAATACTTTTCTCAGATTACTATACTCTTATAATTTATATCCACAAATAAGTGAGCCGACACGAATAACTCTTACTTCAAAAACATGTATTGACAATTTCTTATGCAATTTTAGCAACGTAAGTACTAAAGTCCATGAACTTGCAATAGGATCCGACCATACTGCCCAAACTCTAACTTTCAAAATGCACCGAAAGCTTACTCTTCCATTTTGGTATGTTTACAAGAGAGATTTTTCAGAGAGTAACCGTATGAAATTTTTAGAATGTCTGAGCAAACTTACTTTTTCTGACGTATTTACACAGACTAATGTTAATCATGCGTATGACCAATTTATCGATTTATACAAGCTGTTTTATAATTTATGTTTTCCTTTAAGACGAATCAAAATTAAAAGAGAAATAAAGCACAGGTGGATTACTCGGGGAATCAGAGTATCAAGTAAAATAAAAAGAAAACTATATTTAGATTACAAACTAAAGGGAAGAGTTGATAAGAAAAAAAAAATACGAAAGCTATAATTCATTGTTAAGGAAATGTGTTAGAACGTCTTTAAGAAACATTAATCAAAAGTACTTAGAAAAGGCAGATAATAAGTGCAAAGCAGCATGGAATATAATAAAAAATTCATCTGGCACTTGTTCTTTTCCTGAATTCATAACAAAAATAGATAATAATGGAGAGTTAATCACAGAGCCTCAAAAGATTGCGTCTAGTTTTAACGACTATTTTATTGATTCTTTACCTCCAACGCCTGATATCAACAATAAAGAAGTCTGCAGACATTTAGATAGTAATACATCGACAATGTTTATTGTTCCCATACATCAGGAAGAAATATTGAAAGCTATTAGAACCCTAAAAAATTCTGAATCTGTAGGTTATGATGAAGTATGTACTCGTATAATAAAAGAGACTGGTATCTTTATCTCAGAAGTTTTAACTTATATAATAAATTTATCAGTAGAGCAGGGAATGTTTCCAAATAAGCTAAAATTATCAATAATTAAACCACTATTTAAGAAAGGCGACCGTGATAAACTAAACAATTACCGACCTGTTACATTAATATCAATATTTTCAAAAATTTTTGAACGTATCCTTTTTAATAGGCTTATTATTTTTTCAGACAAACACAACATAATTAACAACGAACAGAATGGTTTTCGTAAAGGTAGGTCGACAAATTATGCAATCTATCAGTTGATGCGCAGTGTTTATGAATGTGTAGATAAAAAAATCAATGTATCCGCTATTTTTACTGATATGTCGAAAGCCTTCGACTGTGTCAATCATGAGTTGCTTTTATCAAAACTGGAGAAATATGGAATTCGAGGAAATTCACTAAACTGGTTACGATTATATTTAGAGGGACGGTACCAGTGTACAGAGATAAAAAAACTTATTTAATAAAACTAACACAGTTGTATGCAAAAGGTCAGGTTTTAGGATAAATAACAAAGGCGTTCCACAAGGAAGTATACTAGGGCCGCTGCTTTTCTTGTTCTACATAAATGACCTTCCCAAAAGTACTAAAGAACAGACAGTTTTGTATGCTGATGACAGTACAGTTATCGTAAAATCTGTCTCTCAATTTGAACATGAAGATGATGTGAATGTCGCTTTGCTGAACATAATAGAGTGGATGAAAAATAATGGACTGCAGATAAACTTATCAAAAACTAACGTTATGCAATTTCATTCCTTTCATAAAACGCCTTTGGATATAACTGTAGCATATAATTCTAAAAAAATAGATGTAGTGAACGAATATAAATTTTTGGGTATAATTATTGACAGCCACTGCAGTTGGAAAGCACACATAAAAAATCTATGTGATCGATTGTCACGTTTTGTGTATCCCTTAAGAAATATTGCCCGTACTACATCGGAGCAAGCAGGGTTAATGGCTTATTTTGGATATGTACAGTCAGCTTTGACTTACGGTCTCATATTTTGGGGTAACTCAACAGATTTTGTGGACGCTTTCAAAATACAAAAACGATGTGTTCGAGCTCTTTGTGGGCTATCTCAAAGAGATTCATGTAAACCACTCTTTGTTAAGTACAAAATATTGCCTCTGCCTTGCCTATATATTAAAGAAGTTGCAATGTTTGTAAAAAAACACATATTCCTGTATGAGTCAGTCAATATATACAATAGAAATTTAAGACATAATAATAGACTTTTACATTCGTGTAGTTATCGTACAACATTGTATCAAAAAAGTTTTTACTCAATGGCAGTGCAAGTATACAATATGGTTCCGGAATGCATAAAGCAGTACGATGAGAATCGTTTCAAATCGGCTATCAGTGCTTGGCTAGCGACTAGACAATTTTACAGTGTACAATTTTTTTTGGATAATAAGGGAAAACTTTAGCATTTACTTCAGCATAACAATATGAAATAAATGAATTATATTTTTACTACTTGACTGAAGATTCATGTGTAATATTATGAGAGTTTTGACATTTAATTAATTAATTATATTTTTACCACTTGACTGAAATTAATTGTGTAATATGTATTATGAGAGTTTTGACATTTAATTCATTGACTTCTAATTAATTTAGTTATTTAAGAAAATGACATTGTACACCTCTTAAGGTAAGCCATGGCAGAAGTTTTTTTTAATTATATGTATGACCTTTTTACATACCTATGGTTATGCAATAAATGAATTTGAGTTTGAGTTTTGAGTTTGGACTTGTCATGTCTTGTCGCTTTGAACATCAATTCTTAGATTGGTCATCATTTTATTACTATTAAACTTGATTAGTAGCGTTGATAGAAGAAACACTGTCTCATCATCATTATCAGCTGAAAAACGTCCACTGCTGGACAAAGGCCCCCCTCAAGGATTTCAACGACGACCGGTCATGCGCTGCCCGCACCCACTAGCTTCCCGCGATCTTTACCAGGTCGTCGGTACACCGAGTGGGTGGACTGCCTAGGCTACGTTTTTCGGTGCGCGGTCGCCACTCGAGAACTTGACTACCCTAACGGCCATCTGTTCTACGAGCTAAGTGCCCTGCTCACTGCCACTTTAGTTTAGCTATTCTGTGAGCTATGTCGGTTACTTTGGTTCTCCTGCGGATCTCCTCATTTCTGATTCGATCGCGTAGGCAAATTCCAAGCAAAGCTCGATCCACTGCCCTTTGGGTGACCTTGAGCCTTCTTATGAGGCCCACAGTAAGCGGCCATGTCTCAGTTCCGTAAGTCATCACTGGCAGCACACACTGGTGTCTGAAGACACTGCGGTATATGGGACATGAAGATATTGCGAAGCTTCCCGAATGCTGCCCAACCGAATTGGATTCGTCATTGATCTCTTTCTTGAAGTTGGACCTACTTAGCTGGACTGTTTGTTCCAGGTATCCATGTATTTAGTATTTATTGTTATAGCAGCAATAGAATACATATTCTGTGAAAATTTCAACTGCCTACCTGTTACGGTTCATGAAGTAAAGCCCGCTGACAGACAGACAGACAGACAGCGGAGACTTAGTGAAGTGGCTATGGGTGTACGGAGCCTTAAAAACGAAAATGATTTTTTAATTATTTCTTAGCCCAAAATTAGTCCAAAAACAAGTGATCATCCCGTCGTTATCTAATCGCACATACTACTTGTTCAGTGGAACTTTGACCCTCTCTGCATGGCTTTGAACAGCTCTGGACTGCTTTGAACGGTCTCACGGAAGCGATGCGGACCATAGATTAAGATATCTCCTCTATATAAACTGCGCTAAGCTGACTTTAAAGTTGGCCCGTTACTCGTATGTTCTACTATGGGCTAGGGATTGCTTCCCGTTTATGAAAATTACCTACATTTTTGTTTTGATATGACCTGTAGATACTAATGCCAAAATTTATGCTTTAAACAACATACGTCGTACGCAATAATATTATGTAATTTATCAATATCAATATTCTGTATTGCATGTACAAAGATCACTTTGTTGTCCGTCCGTCCGTCCGTCCATCTGTCTGTCTGTCAAGACTTTTTTTCTCGGGAACGCGTGGAAGTATTAAGTTGAAATTAAAACCACATACTTCGGTCTACAGTCCCTTGAAGCTGTGAAAAATCAAACTCTAAGTAAACGTAAAAAAAGATACGGCCGTTTTTGCCTCAAAAAACGTATATTTGGACACTCTCAAGGGAATCAAAATTCATAGGGTATTTTCCGTTGACATAAAACTATGATATTTGGCAAGTAATACCGTCTTATAATACAAGTATATAGGGAAAAATCTGAAAACTAAATTAAATCATAAAAAATATAGTCTTTATTTAATTAAAGTACGTAATCAATTATACAAGGAACGACGGTCCAAATTTTGAAATGAGTTAACTGTGTCATGTGGGGTATCGTATGAAAGGGCTTCATTGGCACAAACTTAAACTGATTTTTAATTATTTTTAAGATGTGTATAGTTTTCGATTTATGGCGAGGAAGGAAAAAAAAATCCTTTATATGTGTAGGTAAGTACCTTTTGGTGTGTGTAGTACCTAACAGTTTGCACGGTTATAATTTATAATATATACCTAAAAATTTGTACGGAACCCTCGGTGGGCGAGTCCGACTCGCACTCGTGTTTTTTTATAATTTATTTTTTAGTTGCAATAATATTGATAAATTCATGTGGTATTCGTAACCAAATTTTTACTCAGTGGTAATACATGATGACAATTCAATAGCTCCAACCATTTGTGAGTAAATCGTAAAGGTCCGTGCCTGATATACAATTGAGTACATACCGTATGCCTAAGCTACTACGTCATCCGGTGCGCGGTCGCCAGTCGAGAACTTTACTGCCCCAACACGTTAATCTGTGTACGAGCTGTGTTTGGCACCCACTGCCACTTATGTTTAGGCGAATCTGTGAGTTATGTCGGTTACCTATTCTCGAATAAACGTTGGCAACATATAAAAATCTGTATATTTTATTAAAACAAATTGTCCGCTTCGTCGTAGTTTTATAAATGACCCGTCTTGGGTTTTTAAAAAATGGTCACGTTACCACTCACGTACCGTACTACGGGGTCGAGAAAGTAACGTTAAACTAATAAAACAAAAGAAACCGCCTCCGTGGCGTAATGGATAGTCCATTCGCTTCACACCAGGAGGTCGCGGGTTCGATTCCGGCGGGGTCAACTTGTAGGACTCGGTTTGGTTGGTGGTAGGGCATTTTCTTAGCCCGCCTGGCTAGCTACCACCATCTTATCTAAGTCTTGCCGCCAAACATCAGTGTTAACAACATTGATGTGTTCCGGCTTGAATATAAGATAGCCAGTTCTCCATTGCATTGGGGAATCTTGGTTAGCCCGCTTCCATCTTCGGCATCATCGTCACTTACCATCAGTTGAGATGATGCCAAGGGCTTACCAATTGTAAATAAAAAAATAAAAATAAAAAAAAAACAATAGGCAGCCTCATTGCTATAGATAGCACATTTTCTACCAGGCAATCCTAATGTATGTGTAGATGTATGGATGTACGTTTGTTACTCTTTCACGCAAAAACTACGCAAACGGATCTGGCTAAAATTTGGTAGGTAGACAGATTAGGACCTAGATTAACACATAGGCTATTTTTTCCACGCTCACGAGCCGCTTGCGGCTCTCGCACTGCGCACCCTCGAAAAGTCATAGAAACGTTGTCCACACGGGTGAAGCCGCTGGAAACAGCTAATCTATTATAATTTATCGTTAGTGTATAAATCTTAAAAAATGTTTATGTAAGAGATGGAAAATGTTCTTTATTTAAGCACCTGTTTAAATAAAGAACGCGTCAAATTTTTCATTACAGTATTTGCACTATATGTATCTGTTAAAAGTACCTACCAAATATCAAGACATTCAAATGTTAACAGTTTTATATTGATGAAATGATTTTTGAAGTGAAAACTTCTTTACGCGCGTTGGGCATTTTTGAGATAGGAAAAAACCATTTAACTAGCGACACTGTAACCTGTAATGTAACCGACAGCGCCATGAACACTCGGAGGGTCAAAACTTATGAAACTGTAATTGAGATGGGGAAAAACCATTGAACTCGCGATACTGTAACCTGTAAAGTAGCCTGTACTGTAACCGCCATCGTACCAGAAACAGTCGCAGGGTCAAAACTTATAAAACTATAAAAAGTTTTCACAGAAGTCGGCACAACGGAGTAATTAGGTTTTAAGTTCAAATTGCTGCAGAATGAAATTATTACCTCTATATAAGGACTTAAAGTCCCTTTTCGATCGATATATGCCGGATGCCCTTTACCTATTAATGTATGTACTCGTATTTATTTTGGTCTCTCACTTCTTTGAGTATAAAAGTTCAGCGTGGTAGGAACTATTATATTAGGTAGCAAAAACAACGACATTCAGTAAGCGTAAATTAAATTGTTTACTTAATACTTTGACTTTGATATAAAGGCTTAAAGGCGAAAAAAAAAATCATTTCCATTCCAGACCCAAAAGAAACAAATCGTTTCTGAGTAACTCTATATTTCCCTTGAAGTTTATTACGGAGTAAAACAATGGGGTATCGTGACCATACGTCGGCCATAGCACGAGGCAATTCTATGGTGTTTTGGTTAGTCGCCGCGGGCTATTTTGAGGGCGAAACTGTTGGGCACAGAAACCACCATGGGTTTTGAAACGTTTGAAGTGCTGTTTTTTTTGTTATGGTGTAATGTTTGTTTTGTGAAACAGGATACGTACCATACAGCTTATTATGATTGGATTTCTTAAAACTGATGATTTTATTTTTCAGAAAAAAGTTTGTTAGGAATAAGAACATCCTGGGTTTAAAATAAGTAAGTATCCTTTATTTCAAACCAGAAAAAACATTACAAAGACTAGCCAAGTGCGAGTTGAACTCGCGCTCTGAGGGTTCCTTATAATTACACCTTACGCCATACAACTGTTACAATGATACTTAGTCACATAACAAACAAAAGACATCAACACAAGCGATAGAACTATGCTCTTTTTATTCAGTTCGGACTCCTTAGTGCGAGTATAATTCACACTTTGCTGGTATTTATGATTTGTTGTTTTACTTTTTACACCAAGTTACACCAAGTTTCATGCTTGTATGATATTTGTGCAATAGAGCTCAATCCAAAATACATCTAAATTATCTATGAAAAACATGGTTTTGTACGGGAACCTCCTTTAATTTTTAATGTTTTATAATTCTTATTATTTTTTGGTATGGCGGCAAAAATTTCAACTATGTACCTATTACGGTTCATGAAATACAGCCCGCTGACTGCGCTGCCAGACAGAGAGACGGATGGACAGCGAAGGCTCATTAATAGCACACCCTGGACACTTCATACAACGGGCCAGAAATGACATTTCAAAAAATGAATGACGGAACAAACAAAATGGCGGCGAAATCCTATACGTTCGGCAACCAAACTGTAACCAATCTGTATCAATCTGGGTGACGAGGTAGTGAGGTCGCCATCTAGAGAGCGGCAGGGAGTGTCCATACTGTATGTTAGTACTAATATACGAGTATATACTTTGGTAATAGGGTCCCGTCGGTCACCCTTTCGAGGCACGGAACCCCAAAAACTTAATTTACATATTTATACAGTGCAAAGGAGGCCTAATCGCTTTAACAAGCAATATCTACAAGTCGATTAATTATTACTTGTTAACTATCGTAGTTCAACAACCTTTCAACAATGTCTACAAATTACATACGTTTTTCTTTTCAATTGACTTCAATTCAATTCAAAACTAAATTCTAATATAAGTCAGAGACATCCCTTTTATTGTTCTAAATTGCCAAAATGAAACATGTCACCGGTTCAACAGGCAATGCGAAAGAACCATGAATCAAACTAATAATTACTAATACTGGTCAGTGCATAGGTCAGGATTTTTATGGTCGTTGGTCAAGATTTTTACGATTCCACTTCAGTGGTAACGAAATCTAGGGATGCATCGATACGCCTTTTTGCCGATACGATACCGATACCGATACTCTTATAAAAATATCGGCGATACCGATACCGATACCGATACGCTTATTGAATTCAAAAAGGAAGGTAGAATAAATAAAACACAATTAATTAATAGTTTTAGTAATCAAAATTAACATTTATAAGATTTTTATTTAAAAAACAAAGCATTCTTAAGTTTTGCGGGCAAAGGCGATTTCGCAAGTCTGTTTGAATAAGACCTGCGGTGGAAAATAGTCTCTCAGATGCGACTGATGCCTCGTTTGCAACGAAATAGATGGGACAACACGCGCGTTTACATTACATTTTTAAAGCGCGAAATTTGAAAAGTATCGTTGAATCTGCCATAAAAATATCGCCGATACCGATATATCGGCAAACCCGAAGTATCGCCGATATATCGGTATCGGTATCGGTATCGGATGCATCCCTAGAAATCCTTACTAATATTATAAATGTGAAAATGTATTTGTTTGTTTATTTATTTGTTTGTTACCTTTTCACGCTTCAACAACTTAACCAATCTTGATTAAATTTGGCATGCAGGTAGCCTGTGTCACTGGGAAGGACATAGGCTACTTTTTATTCCCTGAAAATAGCATAGTCCGATGCAGTTCCTGAGGGAACTGAAAATATACTCTTTTTTTGGTTAGTTTCTTTAACATTGCAACGGAACAATGGATTGCTGTAATATTTGCACAAAGATGGCTGAGGGGGTGGAAAATGACATAATTTACTAATTAGCATATCCTGACATGGTTCCCGAGGGATCTGGGGAAAACTCATTTCCGCACTCGCGCACGTCAGCGTCACAACGGAGCTACGGACTGAAGTTGTTTTTTGTATAGAATTGGTTGAGGGGATGTGAAGTGACAAAGACTAAGAATAGACTATCAGAATAGCCCGATATCGTTCCTGAGGGATCTGAGGAAACTCATGTTCGCGTTCGCGAGCCGCTTAGCAGCTCGTGCACCACTCACCCCAGAAGACAGTCATAGAAACAATGTCCACGTGGGCGAAGCCGCGAGCAAAAGCTAGTAGTATAATAAAAACAACTAAAATCAAATAAATTTAACTGACTCGTTGGTCCAGTGGCAGTGCTGCTGTCTGCTGCCCGAGGGTCGTGGGTTCGATCAACACCCAGGGCAAACATTCGTGTGACGAGCATGTTTCTTTGCTTTGTGTCTGGGTGTTAAACATCAATGTATGTATGTATTTAAACGTAACATGTATATAAGAGCTTGGGTAATCCTAAGTTAACTCGGGTAAACCTAGGTTTACTCTTTCTTCTAGCATTACCCGTAACATATACATATATGTATATCATTCTCCACTTTCCAGGAATCCTAGTATGGGACTAAATGTTCTTGTGCGAGTTGTCCCTTGAATATATTATATGTTATTAAATAACATATAAGTACATATAAATTTAATTATCAGATTAAATAACTCCAAATAATTGTAAGTACAAAAACAACCTGAAATCTATGAAGTAAAATTGTAAATAAAATAAGTACGAGATGGCGCGACAAGATCAAATACTCCTTTCCCGTCACAAATAAATAAATAAAGTTTTTGGCAAGCCGGAAAATGTGACGAAAATTTTGAAAGGAGAAAGTGTGATTTTTTTGACAGAAAATCAAAATAAGTGATGGCCGTGGAAGTTCAACTCGAATTGTTATTGTTTCGGATTATCTATTAATTTTAAGTTTTGTTTCATTTTGTTTCTATTTTGTGTCCACAAAGCCCTCGTTGTTTGTCAGAGGTAAGAAATTATACATACAATATATAATATATACACAAAATAATTTCTTTTCATAATCTGATTTTAGCCCTTTGAGCCAAATTCTACGTTTCATGTAAGTAGCGGAACTATAGCTGGTATTTTAAATCTATTTACTTAATTTTCGCTACAGTTAGTACTCATATATAAATAAAATAAAATTAAATCAGTCATGAAACCAATTATTATTAATTACCAAATAACAACTCCACAAGGGTTTAAGACGGGCCTAGAGGCTGATGATAATGGATGACTCATCATCCTCTAGACTCTAGTAGGCCTCTACTAGAGACTACAGGCTGATGAGTCATCCATCACCTTTATTATTACAGGGCCTCTATCAATCCAGACTTAGGCCCGTCTTAACCCCTTGTCGAGTTAATCTAATCTTCACGTTATTTTCTAACAGTAGAGTTAATCATCAGTGATGAATAACTCTAACTGTTAGAAGTTTTCTAGCCCACAAGGCCTATGGCAGTTGTTAGGTTACTATGTCTATAAGTTATTAAAAGGAGATTTGTTATCGTTAACAAATCATAAACAACCACGTCCCCACTGCAGGGTCACGTATCTCTTCCCCAAATCGGGCAGGCTAGGCCGTACTCCACACACGGGGGCCAGGTCCGGGTTGGTGGGGTTGTTGGGCTAGTGTCGAACTCCACTATCAGGTATTTTCAAACTGCTTATAAATAAATAATAATGAATAAATATTCTGGGACATATCACACATGGTCATCTGGCCCTAAAGTAGGATTCCCTGTGTTATGGGAACCAGAGACAGATATAAATACTTACATATACAGATATTTAACACCCAGACACAGAGCAAACAAATCTGCTCATCACACAAATGTTTGCCCTGGGTGGGGATCGAACCCACAACTACAACAGTCAAGAGCACTAACTGAGCCACCGAGTCAGTCAAAATATTGTGACAGCAACTGTCACCAACGGCTTAGCGTGCTTTGCGAAGCACGGAAAAGATAGAAAAATGCCACTAACAGTCAAACCCATCCCATCCAACAACAATTTACCTACGTGATCGACCTTACCAGGCTGAGCTACGACTATTTCGACCAGTTTGTCACACAAATAATTAATGGCTAAAATGTGCTTTTCTCCTTCACAACAAAATAGTCACTTTTTGATCTCTTTTCTTCTTGTGTAAAAATGCAGCGATCGTGTATTTTCTTCTTGTATAATTTGAACTCGTATGGAAGTGATGAAAATTTTCAAAAGCTGATAAGTATGGTTTGTGGGTATAATACTTACTTTCACTCTGTCGAAAACGAAATTCATACATCGGGCATCTGATTCATCATCATCATCATCATCATCATATCAGCCGAAGGACGTCCACTGCTGGACATAGGCCTAGCACGCTCCATTGCCCTTTGGGTGACCTTGAGCCTTTTTATGAGGCCCATAGTAAGCGACCATGTCTCAGTTCCGTATGTCATCACTGGCAACACACACTGGTCGAAGAGCTTGGTCTTAAAGACACTGCGGTATCTAGGACGTAAAGATATTGCGAAGCTTCCCGAAAGCTGCCCAGCCGAGTTGGATTCGACGATTGATCTCTATCTCGAAGTTGGACCTACCTAACTGGAATGTTTGTCCCAGGTATACATATTCGGTAAATCGGGCATCTGATTGCAATGATGAAATCAGTTTTTTTTACGTCACTTTTACGAATGGTTCATCTGAGATGTTCGCGTTCAGTCTTCTGGCAAATAACGTGTCACAATATCTTGCGATGAACTTGACAACATTTTGTTCATTTCTTTTGACATTTGAGATCCAAATATAAACAGGATGCTTGCTTTTTGGCTCAACGAAGTTGGCGTAGATAAGCTAATTCACTGAAGATTTAAGAATTATTTATTTAATTGTATAACATAACCTAACATAGGCGAATCATTTTTATTAACATCATCATATCAGCCGAAGGACGTCCACTTGACTGCTAGACTAATTCCTCCCCCAAGGGTTTCCACGACTGCCCGCATCCAGCGACCTTAACCAGGTCATCGGTCCATCGAGTGGCCTGCCTAAGCTACGTTTTCCGATGTGCGGTCACCAGAAGAGAACTTTACATAGGCGAATAACTCATGGAAAAATGTTTAGCATCCAAGTGACGACATCAGGATTTATGTGGAACTGATCATCCGAGGGACTATTGTAGGCCATGAAAATGATGGAAACAAAAGTACTTTTCAAAATTAATAGTAATAGGAATTACATACACATAATGTTTATTGTGTTTTAAAAAAAATCAGTAATTGGTTAATAACGTCAAAATACAATCATTGATATAAAACAAATTATGTCATTAGGACATGAAAATAATATGACGCGAGAAGATACATTAAAATCATTGAATGTCATTAATGCCTTTTACAAGAGTAGGCCAGTTAACACGGACAGCACCCCATTACGAGTATAACGCGGGAGTCAACCATTTTAGAGGGAAGGGAACGACCCGGCTCCCGATACGATAGATTTATGTAGGTAAGCTTTATTTATTTACTGCACTTTATTTGTTAAGCACTTAATACTTAGTCAGTTGGTCGTACGTAGCTCAGTGCGACTTGCTTTCCTAGTTGCGTGGATCTGTATTATGGGTTTGGCCGCTAGTGGCATCTTTATCTTGCCCGTTTCCGCAACGCACGCTAAGCTGTCTGTGACAGGTTGCTGTCACAAGATGTCAGATATAAGTGTCTTGAAAACACCTGATAGTGGAGTTCAACAATTAATCCTAAAACTAACGTACTTGGCCCCCATGTGCGGTGTATGGTTTACCTGCCAGAAATTGGGAACAACCGTGCCCCACAGTTTTGGGTCGTTAACGCATTAAAAAAAAGTAAAAAAAACCTTTAATAATGCTCTTTTCTTTACAAAATAAAAATGCCTAGTTACTAAAACTTCTCTAGATATGTAATATTTTTTTAAAATTATTCAAATATTGGCGGTTGCCGGTTGCTATTATTCAACAGCTTGTCTGCCGGCAGAGGTCCATAGTAGACCAGCTATTTTCTTAATGTCATCTTCCCATCCCTTACTTTGTCTTCCTCTGTTTCTTTTGATACTACATTCACTGATCATGCTCCTATATACTATGCTAAAAACTCAAAATTCCAGCAAACAATACTTCTCGCATTACCACCTGATTTAACGAGAAAGCCTGTTAGTTGCGCAGTTAGAAAACACAGATTTAAAAAAATACTGACTCTAATTATAAAAAGTATTATCAAGCCCTGGATGACAACTGGTTTACTACGTGTTGTAAGAAATCGCGAGAAAACTTTTTAAAAACAACAAAAAGGATCCTGAAAACGAAATACTTAACACTACATATTTATAAACGCTACAAGAAATTTTGCAATCATTTACTGAGAAAGATAAAACTTAATTTTGAACAATCAGAATTTAAAAAATGTAAAAACGCTAAAGCTACATGGGACCTTATAAAAAAGTTGCTTATCTGAATAATAATTCTAAGACGGCTAACGAACTACTTTCCTTATCGAACGATCCTCACTCCTCCCTAGATATTGTTAATTCGTTCTTCTGAAATGTTGGTAAAAATCTTGCCTACAAAATAAAATCTCTTGACGTGGAATCCGGCCAGTTTGGCTCTAAAGACACGTTTAAAAGACCAATCTCCCCTGACAAATCAATGGTACTACTTGATACGGACAAGGTGGAAGTTGAATCATTTGTACTTGGCCTCAGAAACTGTAAGTTGGGATGGGATGACATCTCAGCCTCGTTACTGAAAGCATGCCTACACACCCAAGTTCCTATAATTACGCATATTATCAACCTTTGTTTCTCATCCGGTGTTCTCCCCAAAGTATTTAAAATATATGTACCACATCCTATACACAAGACTGGTGACAGAGACAGTGTCAATAATTATAGACCCATATCGATACTGACAATTTTATCAAAGATCATCGAAAAAATAATTAATAACTATTTGAATTGTAACCTTAATACAAATCTCATTCTATCTGATAATCAATATAGATTTCGTAGTGGGAGGTCCACTAAAAATTCTGTATAAGACCTAACAGATATTTTAGTTAGAAATTTAAATAGTAACATGAAAACCATTGGCATCTTCTTGGATTTATCTAAAGCATTTGACACTATCTCTATCTTAATCCTATTAGCCAAACTAGAAAGAGTGGGAATTAGGGGTGCAGTGGTTGATTTGTTTAGGAGCTATCTCAGTGATCGCACCCAATATGTAAAAGTTGATAACCATTGCAGTGAAAACATTAGCATCTCCGATTATGGTGTACCACAAGGGAGCGTCCTTGGTCCAACATTATTTTTAATGTATGTGAATGAACTTTGTTGTGTCTCTATAAGCAATTGTAAGATTTTAGAGTATTCTGATGATACTGCACTGCTAATACAGGGTTCGACCTGAGAAAAAGCTCGTGAAAATTCAGAATTTGCCCTAAATGGTTCTTTTCCAACCTACTCACCCTAAATTTAGAAAAAACCAGCTTTGTCACGTTCGCTCCACGATCTACGTCATTACCACCTTCTACATAATTTGTTATTGCTCATTGCTGCCAAATAATTTCTGATCAAGGTTGTAACTATTACAATATTAACCGCACAAAGACTATAAAGTATCTGGGTGTACAAATTGATTCCCTTATGACTTGGAAAGCCCAAATTCAATCCTGGTCTAGTCGAGTCAGAAAACTGATATTTATCTTTAAAAAACTGAGATACGTTACTAATATCCAGAAGTTGAAAATGGTATATTATACACTAGCCCAATCAATGCTGTCGTATTGCATTACGTCTTGGGGTGGGGCTTGAAAAAGTCTGCTTCTTCGATCTGAACGGGCTCAAAGAGCTGTGCTAAAAGTAATCTTGCAAAAGCCTGTTCGGTTTTCTACGTATGAGCTATTTTCGCTGTGCAAAGTTTTGACAGTTCAAAAAATGTTCATTTCACGATTAATATTACTTAAAAATGCCCATCTTCCTTTTGGCCAAAATCTTGTAAAAAATAAATGAAGAACTGACATGGTTTGTAACCCAATTTTATACAAATTGGCCCTTGCCAACCGACACTATCATTTTCTAATTCCAAAGTTATACAATAGAATTAACAAGATACTAAACATTTACCCTTTATCTTTCAACAAGTGCAAAACAAAATTGATAACGTGGTTGCTAAGTTTCAATCCCTACTAATCCCTACTAATATTATAAATGCGAAAGTAACTCTGTCTGTCTGTTACGCTTTCCCGCAAAAACTACTGAACGGATTTGACTGAAATTTGGTAGGTAGACAGATTAGGACCTGGGTTAAGACATAGGCTACCTTTTACTACGCTCGCGAGCCGCTTGCGGCTCGCGCACTGCGCACCCTCGAAAAGTCATAGAAAAGTGGTCCACGCGGGTGAAGCCGCGGGAAACAGCTAGTTATTATATATATTAATCACTTCATTTGTCTCCTACAGTTAATTTTATTTCATATATTCTTTTTTGTATAGTTTTGATCATCATTTCATTTGCCTCCTTCAGGTACATTTATTTCATATTTTATTTTTAATATATTCATACAATTACGAGAGTGGCATACTTGAATGCCCTCAGTGCGCGAGGAGTTTCGCTGCAAGGATTGGCTACATAAACCATCTTCGAGCGCCAGCGCGGCAAACCGACTAGGAGTCGAAGTGGTCACCAATCACCATGACCGAAATCGGTCGGATAGATCATCATCATCATCATAATTTTATTTTTGCATATTTTTGTTTCTTCTCTTCTTTATTTGATTATATACTGTAGTTAAGAACTTCCTCAACAACCGGAATGGGGCGTAAACAACTGAGACAGAGTTTCATCAACTACTGCAGTTGTTTACATCCAAGGGTGTTAATGTTATAACTTATAAACTTGTTTTTTAAAGTGAAATAAAAATCTTTAAACCTTTTGCAATCTCTTGAGTACTATTCTGTTATCAGTTTAGTCCAGTTTTCTTTCTCCTCTCTTAACATATGTCCTGTCCATCGCCATTTTAGTTATTTGTAGACTTTGTGTGCATGTTTAGCGTATTAGTTAATAACAATTGTATAATGTGAAAGGTTCAAAATCTGGCGGTGCATTGAATTGAATCATGTTTTTAAACTTAACAATGAAGGGGTTTCTGCCCCTATGGTGATACAAATTGGATGAATTATTGCAGTAAGTACATTTAGGTTTATATTAGTGATAATTGTCCACAATAGGATGCTGGCAAATGGTGATAAAACCCGTTTATTAAGGAAAGATTTATGATGCTCTCATATTGTAGCTACCCTCAGCGTTTTTAATAGAAAACAAGAGAAGAATGGTAAATTTCAACTTTTTCTATAAAGTACGTAACATGATGTTTGATGAAGAAGAGTTAATTAGGGTGAAAATCATCAAGTAGATTAGAAATGTTTCCAGAAACAAGGATTACACACGACATAGAATATTGTATTAGTTTTACATAGAATATAACAATTTATGTATAGGTTTGTAATTAACTTCTACTATAACGAATCTGAACCAGTTTTGTTCTGCGAATTTTCTGAAATTCTAAAACATACTATCATATTATATACTTGTTATACAAAGTTAGCTCGTCAATATAGAAGAATCAATAGATATATTTGCTTTTTTTATAATTTAAAAAGAGGTGTTACAGCAGAGTTGAGAAGTAAAGTTGTTCAGTTGCATGCACAGAATGATCTAAGATTTTTATGAACAATGCCAACTTTTTTAATGTAAATATATTTTATGGTCTATAGACAACTTCAAGTAATTAATTAGATTTTTTTCTTTTTATTCACTGGTTACTTTTTTATTATTTTGCAAATGGTAAAATGTGATGACGTCACAGGTTCAAATAGTATACTAAAAATGGTCTCATTACTTATTTCAATTAATTAGGAAATGAATTTAGTTATTTAGTGTTATAAAATTACAAATGTTTTTTTTTACATGCCTTGTAGAAATGACACCATGCCAATGACATATTTGTATGAAGGGTTACACACCGTTTATGAAAAGATCATCTTTGTTCTTTAAAAAAAATATTAAGAACTTTCGATCTTGAGTTATGTCTCAAAAGCTTTGAATTCTGGAAAGTAGTTCTTCGAATCAACACATCTGTCGACTGGTTTAGAGTTTTATATTAGGTGCCATTGGTACCACCCTCTGGCAACGAAGAGATTAGCAAAATGGCTATTGCCTACGAACAAATAGAGGGTAAAAATAGGGTGATATTATTTATTGTTATCGTCATTACTGTAGTGTCAAATGTCCAGGGTGTCCGGTTATAGGGGACGCGATAGGGTAAGTGTTGACTGCTCTTTTATAAGGTAGTAACAGTTCTATAATAACTTCTATTGTTGTAAATTCATATTAACTACTAGGGACGATCTTTTTTATGCGAATTTATGTTATAAAAGATTTTGTTTAAATTATTTTCGAAAAGCCTAAAAACTTTTAGGTTTAAACTTATATTTGTAAAGAGTTTTATGCTCAAAATCCAAATGCTCTCGGTGCCAAATCTGAATATAAATACACGCTTCCAAATTCAAAAAAGGATAGCACAGTATTTCTTACGATTCTATTGAAAATAAAAGACGATCCTGGGACCTAGATTTTACCTACTTACGATTCAATCTGTCGGCTCTCAGCAGATTGAGTCTGCAAATTGTGGTTGAAATTGAATGGTGAGTAGTGTACTCGCGCTACACGTGCGCGCTATACCTGCGCGAATGACCGCCATTTGTTTTGTGTTCAACTTATACGCCTTGAATTGTAAGTACTAAGTAGTCAATGCTCAACGTAACGGCTGAATTGGTGAATTGAAATGCACTTTCCATTAGAGGCACCAAAGACTAAATAATCTGAGACACTCGACGCAGCAGATAGGTTTTGCATCATCTCACCTGATGGTGCCGAAGATGAAAGCGGACTTACCAAGATTCCTCAACGCAATAGGGACTGGCTCTCTTATCTTCAAGGCCGAACACATCAATGCTGTCATCATCATATTTTTGGCAGCAAGACTTAGATAAGAGGTGGTAGCTAGCCAGACGAGCATAGAAAATGTTCTTTCATCAACCAAACCGCCGGGAAACGAACCAGCGACCTCCAGGTGTGATTATGCGGTTAGTACAATACAATTCAATACAATACAATACAATATTTTATTGGTAAAAGCGAATTAATACGTCAATAATTTATGCAATAATAATAATAACAATTAATTAAATACACAAACTTAACAAAAAGTCAATTTTTATTTTTTTTTATTTTGGGAGGAAAAAAATCCTTCAAAGCATAAAGATTATTTTCTAGCAACCACGACTTTAGTTTTGCTACAATACCTTACTACCTAGGTACCACCATCTTATCTAAATCTTGCCGCCAAACATCAACTTTAACAGCATTGGTGTGTTCCGGCATGAAGGTAAGATAGCCAGTTCCGAATTGAATTGGGGAAGATTCAACATTCAAGGTATTTATTCAAAATAGGGGCAAATAACACTCTTTATGATAGTCTTAAAATAATAATAACATAATTACATTTGTGAAAAATCAAGAAAAAACAATCATTAAAACAACGTCAAAAATAATTCAGATTATGTCATAAGAACATGAAAACAATATGACACGAAAAGTTATACATAAAAATAATTTTGACAAGAGTAGGCCAGTTCATATGGACAGCACCCGGTCACGAGTATAACGCGAGAGTCAGCCATCGCTCCCATCATGGAATGTTGATAAGCCCGCTTCCATCTTCGGCATCATCTTCACTTACCATCAGGTGAGCTGATGTCAAGGGCTTATCAAATGTGGAATAAAAAAAAGGGCCGTGGCATGTAACAATATTATGTAATACAAGTTTTCGAAATCTTTCGCATACGATTAAAAACCTACATATTTCGATAGGGCTGTAAACACAAACCTAAATTGATTAACTATACAGGATGTAACAAATTTGGTGAAGGACCCGTTAACTGGGGGTTCTACTCATCATACTGAACAAGTTTCCCCAAGGAACCCATAGTCAATTCTCAAAAAAAAAAATTTAAACCCTCCGCACAAAAATGAACAAAATTGGTCGACCAGCTGATCGATTTCTATGAAGTGTTAAAAAAATATTTTGCGATTTCAGCAAAGTCGTAGAACAAAAGTTGTTCAGTATGATGAGTGGAAGCCCCAGTTAGCGGGACCTACGCCAATTTTGTTACACCTGTATAGATGTTGAACACCCAGACATACAGCTAACAAACCTGTTCGTCATTGTTGCCCACGCTGCCACTGGACGAAAGGGTCAGTTAAAAATGCAGCAACTAACTGATGCTTAACACTAATAATTTTAAACAAAAAAAAACCGACTTCAAACGCACTAGTCGCCACTACGATTTTCGAAGGTTCCCCTCGATTTCTCTGGGATGCTATCATCAGATCCTGGTTTCCCTATCATGGTACCACCCTTGGGATAACTCCTTTCCAACAAAAAGAGAATCATAAAAATCAGTTTATAAACGACTAAGTCGAATTGAGCAACCTCCTCCTTTTTTGAAGTCGGTTAAAAAAACCATAAACGCAAAAAATCCTACTAATATTATAAATGTGAAAGTTTGTATGTACGTACGTATGGATGGATGTTTGTTACTTTTACACGCAAAAACTCCTGAATGTATCTGGGTTGAAACTCCTGCCGCTTGCAGCTCGCGCACTACCCACCCCCGAAGACATTCATAGAAACTATGTTGACGCGAGCGAAGCCGCTGGCAAAACTAGTATTCCATAAAACTCGATCAGCTGATAAATTGATCAAGTGTGAAACTGCCTTAAATGAATGAGCGTGAGTAATTCACTAATTGCAAGTGCAAGCGCAAGCGCAGCTACGGTTACGTGTACTCACCGTGAAATGCAGTCACTATGCAATAGTTTATTGATCGCTGCATAGTTTTCAGCATAATCGCTAACTATGTACTTAGAGATATGAGACACTTACTTAAATCAATGATATTTCTAAGATTGTAAAGCGTAGGCAGATTTTCTTTATTTCTGTTTTTACTCGACTGCCCAAAAGGAGGGTAATGTTTGCGGGTGTATGTATGTGTGTATGTATGTATGTCTGTTTCTTTAGCTGAGCCTGTAGCCTAAACGGCTTGATGGATTCCTGGAGTGCAAGGTGTCGTTAGATTCGTCTTGATCGCGGGAGTGACATAGGATATATTTTTACCCGACTGTCCAAAAAAGGGGATAATGTTTGCATGTAGTCGTGTTTTTAAATTTAAATAAAATAAATTAAAAGGCTGGTGTCGTGTCGTATCAAGACTTTAAGACGATGGTTGAGGATAGGAAGACTTGGCGATTACTCCACAGACAATAGGAAAATAAAGTATACAGATATCATTTTAAATCTAATATAATAATTAAATAATTTCAATAATGTCCTTCACATTATTACTAGGAGTTATCTAGGTAGAGGTAGGTAAGTACGTATCATGTTTTTTTTGTTGAAAATTCACGTATTCTAAAATAAAAATTTCACTCAAACAAAAAAAACATTTAATATAAAGTAATAATTTCAACCAGAAGGAAGAAGATTATTACTAGGAGTTACCTAGTTAGAGGTAGATAAATACGTAAAGATGTTTTTTTTTTGTAAAAAATACACGAAGTCTAAAAGAAAAATTTCACGCAAACAAAAAAAACATTAAATCAAATATAATAATTTTAACCAGAAGGAAGGAGACTATTACTAGGAGTTACCTGGGTAGAGGTAGGTAAGTATGTAATAATGTTTTTTTTTGTACAAAAAACTTTACGAATTCTAAAATAAAAATTTCACTCAAACAAAAAAACCTTAAATCTAAAATAATAATTCCAACCAGAAGGAAGGATTTTTATTTTTATTTTTATTCACAATTGGTAAACCCTTGACAACATCTCACCTATTACTAGGAGTTACCTAGCGTACGTACGTAATAATATTTTTTTGGTAAAAAAACACGAATTCTAAAAGAAAAAAATGCGAGCGAGACCTACAGTACTCGCATATGATGTGTAACATGTGACAAAATACTTTATAAAAGGACGGCAAAGATACGGCAGACTAGGCTGTATGGTCATAGAGACCTTTGCCTTTTCCTCGCTTTTAAAGCCTGAAAAAAGGACGGCAAAGATACGGCAGACTAGGCTGTATGGTCATAGATACCTTTGCTTTTCCGCGCTCTTAAAGCCTGAAAAAACGCGACTCCCTGGGACACATTTCCGTCCCATGGGACACTTTTCCGTCCCATTTCACGAAATCACTCCCACAAATTGCAGGAAAGCGAGAGCAAAGATGTTACACATCAAAAAAACACTCAAACAAAAAACCTTTAATTCTCATATTAAATTTCAACCAGAAGAAAGAAAATTATTACTAGGAGTAACCTAGGTAGAGGTAGGTAAGTACATAATAATGTATTTTTTTGTAAAAATATCACGAATTCTAAAATAAAAATTTCACCCAAACAAAAAAAAAACAAAGGAGAGAGGTTACTAAGCATTACCTAGGTAGGTAGGTGAGTAAGTATTTATTATTCTTTAGTTTTGTTAGTAAATAATACACAAACAGTTTCATAAAACTTTTTAAAAAATCAGTGGTTAAAAACAAGTCCTTTCGGAGCCTAAAGGTTAATCCGATCGTTAGGAATATTGTTATACACTTATGCGGCGATAGCTATAATCTACATATTAATTTAAATTTTAATATCTTGCAACATAAAAGTTTATGGCCATGGCTTGGTATTCCAATTTGCTTTGTCTGAATTCCACGAACCATTTCTGAGAAATCTGACCTGCGGATTACAATAAGCGAAATTCAAGCGGGACTGGTTGTTTAAACATAAATTATAATGATTTAATTTTAAATTTTGTACGGTTGGTTGGTGCCTTCAAAGTAAAATATTTATATTTATAGTTTCAAAAAATCTAAAACTCAAATCTAAACGTTTTTTTTATGATGTACCCAAATATCCTACTATCCTACTAATGTTATAAACGCGAAAGTTTGTAAGAATGTAAGAATGTATGGATGTACGTTTGTTATTCTTTCACGCAAAAACTACTGAACTGTAGACCGATTAGAACCTAGATTAACACATAGGCTACTTTTTTTACACGCTCGCGAGCCGCAAGCGGACGCTCGAAAAGTCATAGAAACGTTGTCAACGCGGATGAAGCCGCGGGAAACAGCTAGTACAGCATAAAAACAGGTGATATATTATGTAAACAAAAATGATTTACTATTTCCGAATGGGTGTACGTACATATTGTAAGAGTTTAGCCACATAAAGTTCAGGAAACACAGTTATCATTTATCATATCGAATTTTCGCTAGGTTGTATAGGAAGTAACTAGTATCTCATCTGTGGTACAGCTAACATCTAGATTATTCCTAACCTACCTAACCCATCTCGACGACTTATACCTACGTTATCAAATCAAACAGACATTAATTCGCAGGTGTAAATCTGATAAGAAAAGCCGGCTCATGTATTTACCTTGCAATCACGTGGTCACCACCGCTGAAGTTGCAACCAAGAAGATCGCACTGCACAACCACTTTACAGTAAAAACTTTTTCGATGTTGCTCTGTGAAAAAGTTTTGTGTCAAGTTTTTCGATTTTCAAATTATTTCGGAAAGCGATTTCTCCGCTACGTTCACGGTACGTGCGGCCTCCGCGAACTATAGCACACGACTGGCTGGCTAGTCCGAATCCGATCCGAAACCGTCCGTGGATTACCGAAATGCCAAGTCGTACGGGCACGCACGACATGGGTGTCGTACGCACTGTAAATATTTTCAGTGAATCGTGACGTAGAAGATATTATATACAACCTTATCTATAGTAGAAGTAGAAGTGAGTCTTGAGTAATAGTATTAGGGGTTTAGTAGAGTCCGCTCAGGCAGGAGAAAATGTTCTTTAACAGAATGATAAATAGTTACTTCGTAAGTTCTGTTCGGTCTTATGAGTTATGACTTTTTTATTTGTACTTTTTTTAAAGCTATTGTATAGCTTTTATCGCGGGCTTTGAGGGGACCGAATCAAGAAATTTCGTAACGAAAAAAACCTGACACCCCAAAAAAAATAATATTGAGTTCTAAAAAACTTACAGTGCCATCTATCTATCCATCATGATGATGGTGATGGTGGTCGCGATAGTGGTCGCGATGGTGGTCGCGATGGTGGTCGCGATGGTGGTCGCGATGGTGGTTGCGATGGTGGTCGCGATAGTGGTCGCGATGGTGGTTGCGATGGTGAACGCGATGGTGGTCGCGATGGTAGTCGCGATGATGGTCGCGATGGTGGTTGCGAGGGTGAACGCGATGGTAGTCGCGATGGTAGTCGCGATGATGGTCGCGATGGTGGTCGCGATGGTGATCGCGATGGTGGTCGCGATGGTGGTCGTGATTATGGTCGCGATGGTGGTCGATGACGATGATGATTTAACTTTCTTAGTGTTAATTTATTACATAAACATCCCGCGCCCCAAGGACTATATGGTACTGGTAAATATTGCATAAATAAATAATTATAATTGCATAAGTCGATAAAAAATGCTATGCAATAGCTTTACCGCGGCAGTCCCCGAGTGTGACACGTCTCTTTTTTTTTACTTTTTTTGCTGTACCTGATAGTAAGTGACGATGATTTCAAAAGACAGAAGCAGGCTTTACCAAGATTACCCAACGCAATAGGGAACTGGCTATCTTGTTCAAGCCGGAACACATCAATGCTGTTAACATTGATGTTTGGTGGAAAGACTTAGATAAAATGGTGGTAGCTAGCCAAACGGGCTTAGAAAATGCCCTACCACCAACCAAAACGAGTCTTATATGTTAGACTTCGGCGGGAATCGAACCCGTGACTTCCTGATATGAGCTAATGAACTAATCATTACGCCACGACGGAGGTGGTTAAAAATGAATGTTTGATTATTTCTTTATTGGATGGTAAATATTTTTTTAAAGCGTAAAAAAAAGTAACGTAAGTAAAAAAAAGTGTGTGTGTCAGCTCCGACGCACGACTGGAGTTTACTTCTTAAGTACGATTGTCTAAACAGGCACAAAACAGGGCTTGACTTTGGTTTTAAGTTTACTCTGCACAGTTTTTTATAACTGATGGATGATTCCAATTTCCGGCCTCTTTTCTTAGCTGATGTGTCAGGTGTTTTAGCTCCCATAATCGCAGCTACTAATGATCCATCTGGTGTTTGGCAGCAACTAACCTAATATGCTTTGGATACGGTTATACAAGCATATCTTAGGTCATACCATAAAGGGCTCTTACATTGATTTCAAGTTGACTCTTCAATTAAATCAAGAGCATTTTTGTTAAGTTTCTCTTGTAATGTTTCTAGTAATTTGTGGACATCATTCTTTATATCATCACTCGCTTTAATAAGGAAATGATGAAGTGAAAACTTTCTAACATCACTGTGTTTAAAGTCGTTCTGATACTTCAACAGTTCACAATTCATAATTTTCTTCTTTTTTGCTTCTTGAAGAAACTCGTGGAAAAGGTCTGTGCTGGTTTCATGATGTGGAGCTGTTTTTTTGCAAATTTGATCTACAGTGACGTATTTTATAGTAGTCCCTACTCTCGAGAGGATGGGTTTTTCCAGTAACATTCAACCTCGGTGCAGGAAGACTGCGACGATGGGTCCACATTAAAAATGTCACTGCATGCTTACAACCACCAGTTGAACCTGCACAGTCCAAGCACTGGCAACTGACGATTTCACCTTTAGTCTCGTCTATCACCATAGTGACTCTGTATGAACTAGCCCGCAATTTGTGCTCGGGGCAGATCTTGCAATTGAGTGTGCAAAGTCCTGATCCACGATGTAGTTGCACGTACCCAATAGCATCGTCACCATAAGATTCTCGTGCAGCCCTGAAAATGCAAACTAATTACTTACTGTAAACAAAATTTATTCTTTATAACCTAAAAAACTACAATTGAAAGAAAGACCATTATTTTGCCTTCGCAGGATTAAGGTTACTTACGTAGGTAGTGTTATATTATTTTATAGTACTTACATTGCTGTTTTTACATTTCTCATGCAAAATAAAAATCGGGGTTATTTTTGAAGAACATTTCAATCCTTGATTGCGTACACTTTGGGCAAGTTTCTGCTATCTGCTTTCACAAAATTGACATCCATGATGGAGTGGAATACCAAATTATACGATGGAGATTGTAAAATATCACAAATTTTCAGTATATTTATAATCATAAATATTTTATATTATAAATATACCGAAATTATATATACAGATCAAAAATAGTAAAGGCGCGTCTCCTCCGACCTGTTTTGCAAAACAATACACAGATACAGTACAATTATACTCCCCGCGCGGGTGGAGAGGGGAAGGATTTGTTTCATTTTTCTACAAATGCCGTGTCGCGCACATTTTTTGTTTCAGAAACATTTCCCTGTAGCAGGAGACGGCTTGAGTATGAAAACTAATGTTTTTTGTTTCATGTTTTCTGTGTAATGTTTCAAAAAAGCGGGCGCAGGAGACACGCCTTAAGACTACAACAATGACAGAACGTCATCTTAGATTCAGCCTGACTGTTTTGTATCACGTGACAGAGGTGCGCACAATAGGTTGCGCGTAAAAACGTAACGCGCAAAGAGAATATAACAAACTACGTTTTCGATCACTAGATTTTACTCCTCATATTTTTTTCATACCGGGCGCCTTATATGCAAATCGATTCTTAAGGAGTAAACTCCAAAAAGCGTCGTCGGTGGTTCAACCGGTAACGACTCGGTCCTCCTAACCAGAGGTCCCGGGTTCAAATCTGAACGGCCAATGTACCAATGAGTTTTTCAAAAACTTACGTACATATCATTACCGATTGCTTTAACGGTGAAGGAAAACATCGTGAGGAAACCTGCACACGCCTGCGAAGAAACTCGAAGGTTGTGTGTGAAGTCGACCAACCCGCAATGGGCCCGCGTGGTCGACTAAGGCCTAATCGCCCTGATTCAGGGTGGGCTCGAGCCCCTCGGTGGGGACGTATATGAGCTGATATAATAAAGAAAATTAAAAAAATATTATTTTTCAAAGGAAATTTGGTTTGTATGCTAAAGATTCTGCAAAAATGAGGTAGGTGTGTGTAGGTGTCTAAATAATTAAATAACTAAAAACTGACTTCAAAAAGAAATTAATCCTTACTAATATTACAAATGTGAAAATGTGTTTGTTTGTCACCTTTTCACGCTTCAACGCCCCGACCAATTTTAATGAAATTTGGCATGCAGGTAGCCTGTGTCACTGGGAAGGACATAGGCTACTTTTTGTCCCGTGAAAATAGCATAGTCCGATACAGTTCCTGAAGGAACTGAAAAAATACTTTTTTTTTGGTTAATTTCTTTAACATAGCAATGGAACAATGTATTGTTGTGATTTTTTGCACATTGATGGTTGAGGTGGTAGGAAACGACATAATTTACTAATTAGCATATCCTGACATAGTTCCTAGGGGAACTGGGGAAAACTCATTTCCACGCTCGCGAACGTCGGCATAGCAACGGAGCAACGGATTGAAGTGATTTTTTTGTACAGAATTGGTTGAGGGGGCGGAAAGTGACATAACTGCTCAATCAGAATTGCCCGATGTAGTTCCTGAGGGATCTGGAGAAAACTGATGTCCACGCTCGCGAGCCGCTTGCAGCTCGCGCACCACTCACCCTCAACGACAGTCATAAAAACGTTGTCCACGCGGGCGAAGCTGCTTGTAAAAGCTAGTAATTTTAATATTATATTAATTATTACAATCACACAGCTACGCTACTTACCAGATTCGATGACTTTGCTGACATCGACCCCAAAAAAAACTGTAGGCCCCTATTTTGATTCGTACCTACCTTTGATTTCGTTGTTGTTGGTTAATTTCGTGTATTTATACATAAAATTATTATTTCATAACTTTGAGTTAATTTATTTTTGAAGTCGGTTTTTAGCTTTTTAAACTTTTATTTTTTGTGATATTGCTACCTATCTAACAAGCTTAAACCCAATCATCTACTCGCCAATACGATCATAAAATTTTAATGTATGTGTTTCATCAACCGATACAAAGTCTATTTTATTTAAAAATGTATTCTATTTTAAAAATGTTTTCTATTTTAAAAATGTTTTCTATTTTACCTAACACCCTGTATGTAATTAATATGTATGAACTACTTTGTTAGTGAAATCCGCTACATAGATGTGGATGTGCAACTAAAACTAAGCAACATATCTCAGTTGAAGTCGTAACTATAAAGTACAATATTTCTTGAGAATTTGAGAAGGGTGAAAGTTAGATGATTTTTAATGCGACATGACGAATCTATAAGAATATAAGCAAATAGGTTGGGTAGAACGGTCGACAGACTCATATATCCATCTTCGGCATCATCGTCACTTACCATCAGATGAGATGATGCCAAGGGCTTACCAATAGTGAATAAAAATAAAATAATAAATATTAATATATATATATATATATACAGAGTGTAACATAAAGGTGTGGTGATACTTTAAGGTGGGCTTGTACCCTTGAAACTGAACAACTTTTGTTCTACAACTTTGCTGAAATACGCATTTTTTTTTTGATTTTTCGTACAAATCGGCCAGCTGATTAAACGGTTTTGTATGAAAAATCCAATAAAAATTTCGTGATTTCAGTAAAGTTGCAGAACTAAATTGCTCAGTTTGATGAGTACAAGCCCACCTTAAAGTATCACCACACCTTTATGTTACACCCTGTATATGAATCTATTTAATTTTTTTTTAATATATTGAGGAGGACGTCTGTGCATCAATACTTTTAATAATAAAAAATACAAATCGGTTACATAGAACGGCCGGACGGACTCGCATTATATTTCACAAATTCTTTTAACATACCGATAGACGAGGTATTTTTTTAATATTTTTATATTATGGACATCGAGGGTGCGCGGGGGGCGTGCCGCGATCGATGGTGCGTGTTGAGCGACCCGTAAGCGGCTCGTCATCGATTTCGTGCGGTGTGCGAGAATTTGTGCGTTGGTATTCACATAGCTTCCCTCCAACTCAACTAATTTAAATGAGCAATAGCTCAAATGAAAGAGCTTGTTGTAGCGAGTGTTTTTAGACCAAAACAAACCGCTTACTTTAATTAGAACCGGAGATATTGAAAAATAAAACTATAAAAATTGCGTTTCAGTGTAACTTGAGAAGGGCGTAAGTGTGGTGATTTTTAATGCTTCATTAAAAAAAAGTAAATTCGTTTAATGGAACGACCGGACGGACTTCAAATACATTTCACATTTTTTTTTATTTGAGAAGGGCGAAAGTTAGGTGATTTTCAATGCTTGATGGATGACAAACCTGTGCATCGATGCCTTTCGTTTAAAAAAAACGATGTTGTCTGTAAAGTCGGTTTACGGAAGATAATTTTACGTGATAACGTGTCACAAGCCGAACGCTTGTGTGCTTTAGACCTAGCGTTGCCAGGCGTCCGGATAAAGCCGGACAGTGTTAGGCTTTTTGGATGCGTGTCCGGCCAAATTAGAAGGTGTCCGGCCTGTCCGGCTTTTTAGGTTTAATGATTTTTCCAGTCACCTGGACATTCGGGTGAGCGCTGTCGTATTTATGAGACTATCGCGGCGTTTCTTTGTCTGATTAGGACCTCGCTAAAGGCCAGTAAACATGACTGATTGATTTAGGGGTGTCTAAAGAGGGCTTTAATAATTTAGGGAATCCGGCTTTTTTACCCAAAAGTCCGGCTAAACTGGCAGGTATGTCCGGATATTTAGTTTTAAGACCTGGCAACCCTATTTAGACCACACGACTGAACTAAAACTTCTTTAGCTCCATCTTTAAGGAGATGTAAAATACCGCCCATAGTCGGGTGAGTTAACTCTTTGGCATTTCCTCACAGAGAATTGAACGAATTGTAACACCTCTTGTAAGATCCTGGAAGTCTAGTACTTTTTATCCATTGACACACACAAATACGTGTTTTCATCACAGAGAGTCGACCGCATTGGAACACCCCTTGTAAGATCTGGAAAGCTGGAAGCCTCGTACTTTTAATCCTTTTAACTTGTTAAAACTTAAGTTAAAATAACTTAACTTAACTGACCTTGACTTGACCTTGACTTGATCTTGACTTGACCTTGACCTTGAACTTAACTGGCCCCAACCCCCAACCCCCAGGCCCCAGACCCAGGCCCCAAGCCCCAGGCTCCAGACCTCAGGCCCCAGACCCCAGGTCCCAGGCCCCAGGCCCCAAGCCCTAAGCCCCAAGCAAATACAAGTACAACTCTGGCTTGCACGTGTGTCTCAGGCGTAACGTGACAATGACGTCACACTGGCGTAACGTGACAATGGGCGTAACAGGACAATGATGTTACGTAACGGGATAATGACGTCACACTTTTCAAGATGTTATCACGTCAAAAACATTATGTTAGATAGAACGGCCGGACAAGCACGCTGTTACATGCGTGGAAAGAACCAGATTTTTATTGCGCCCATGCAGCATTGTACTGGGTGCTATCTGTAGTAAAAAAATATATTCATATCGACTCCCCTGGCGCGCCATTTTGGCAGATTATGCGGATCTGTGTTTGGCCAATAGTAGGCGCGGCGGGAATTTGACGCTTATGTGAAACGCCTAAATCTGGTCAGATCCCTTTACGCGGGAAGCGGCTCACTTCATACCTGATTATGGAGCGAAAACTATCGCTGCGTTGTTCTATCGTTTGCTAAAGCTCCTTGATAAGACAAGGATAGAGTTAGGAATGAGTGCAAAGCCAACGGTGAATGATTTTCGATAGAAATCTCCTTCGAATCAGTCAGTGTTTTAAAGTGCGCCCGGGCGGTGCGCGTACCTGTTTTTAAAGTGATTGTTTAGTGATTGTTTTGTTGTTTTGCATAGAAAAACTCGGTGTTGTTGAAATTCCCAATAAACTGGGTAAGCAATACAATGTTATTATATTATCTATTGTTATTGTAGCATTCACAGTTCACGTTTTTTTACGTTCAAGTGCAATACCTACTAATACTTACTTACCCTATCTTTGGCCGAGACTGTTGAATTATATTTCACAAAGTTTAATACACAAATATTTTAGTCAGATAGTCAGTTTATGACGATTTCACCGTTATAAGTTTTATATATAGTGTCCATACAAAGATATTGAGAAATAATTGTTTTTGTAACCCTTGACAATAATGGCGAACACCCACAAAGAGCCCCGCCAGTTGAAGCAAGATGGCGCCGCTGGCAGCGCCAGCTGATTCGTCCTCGCCGCGTACCAGAACTAGGCATTTGCCAGGGGAGTGGATATAGGACTCACAACCATGTAGATTGTTGTGACTGCAATGTATATTTATGTCAGAGCGATCTGTCCATAGTACGTCACGGTACTTAATCCCACGCTGGCATTTAACACCTAAAGCTAGTAGCTCCCATTACCCTATTTATTTTAGTATCCATTTTTATACAGGTCTAACAAAATAGTGTAGTGTAGTGTAGGGTAGTGTAGGGTAGGATAGGGTAGTGTAGTGTAGTGTAGTGTAGGGTAGGGTAGGGCAGTGTAATGTAATGTAAGGCGGTACGTAGTTCGCCGGGACAGCTAGTATTATATATGTTGAAGGGTTAGGTTAGGTTATGGATGGCCTCGTGGTTCACGTCCTTAACTATTTCGGTATTGGGCGTCGAAATAACAATGCAGCTATATCACAGAGGTCCTTCTTCAATAGTCTTGATCATTCGGTAATCGAAATTGTACAGGATGCCTTGGATAACAATGGATGCAAACGCGGTGATCACAGCGATGGCGTGACACGTCCATTTTGCTCACAGATCACAACTACTAGTGTTCTGCTCGACGCTCCGTCAAAAAGTGTCCGCTCCGAGACTGACGTCCAGCTAATCTGGCTTCTCCACAGATCTAATAAATTCTCAACTCAGTGTGGCAGCACAAACAGCCTTCCGTTAATACATCATCTTTGCTACCACAAACGATCGTCTCACGAGTACAAGCGATCGTCACGCCACCACCGGTTTCACCCAGGTACTAATACCTGACGTTTGATCCAAACAAAGTGTAACTATGTAAACTTATCTCGAGCTGGTATTGGTCGCGTTTTCAATGACCCTCCGACACGGCCATCCTGCGAGTCACACGTCCTCGGGTGACTAACCTGAAAAAGAAAAGGGTAGCCAGTAGATTCCATTTCGTTCGGCCAATCCTGACCTTCATTAGGAAGGTCCACAGCTCAAGGAATAAAAGCAACGCTAATAATGTGAAGATTTAATTCAAGACTACAATCATGGTAACAACACATTTTAACAGCCTCAAAAAAACCAAAATAATTTCACTCTCGTAAACTAAATAAACCTCAGCATTAGCATCGTAACTCAAACAATCTCAAATCAGTTTAGGTCTCCAAGGTAAATCACAGCTGCAAGGCTTGAAACCTTACAACCATTTACAACTTTTAGGGGCACATAGAACGGAACATAATCATCATCGCAAATCACAAGCGACGGAACACCAGAACTAAACATCACCACATCCGGGTGGCGGGACACCACAAAGAATCATCATCACTAACGCCAAGCGACGGAATACCAATCAGTCATCATCACCAGTCCAGGTGACGGAACACCATCACCACCAATCTAGGCAGTGGAACACCATCATCACCAATACAGGCGACGGAATACCATCATCACCAATCTAGGCAATGGAACACCATCATCACCAATACAGGCAATGGAACACCATCATCACCAATACAGGCGACGGAATACCATCATCACCAATCCAGGCAATGGAACACCATCATCACCAATACTGGCGACGGAATACCATCATCACCTATACAGGCGACGGAATACCATCAACAGTTTTAGCCGGTAAACGGGATACTTCTTTTTTACAAAAACACGAATGTACCTGCTACACATCATGACAGAACGAGTCTGACAAAACAAGAAGCAGCCAATTCATGCAAACATATAGCGCCATTCAGCACTCTTCATTTACCGCTGAAACATGTTGGAATACTTCAGTACTACACACAAAAATAAACGATAAAGAAAAAAATTACAACTGTACACAATTGATTGAGTTACGATCTGTCAATACAATTAACATTGAAAGGTAGACGCCTCTGCACCAGATTCATCGTCAACATCCGGAGGCAAATAACCTTCGGACATACTACGTAAACGGTCATGGGCATACTTGTAACTTCGTCTCAAATTCAAAGCTTGTAATTTGTATCTGTCACCTTCTAAGACCTCTACGACCCTGAACGGCCCTCGGTATTTGGGATCTAACTTGGTTTGGTTACGCTCCTTATTTTGTATCACCACAACAGTCACCCATCTTGGCAACTCTGGGCCACCTCCATCCGGTGCCCAAACAAACAACAGTCACCCAACCTGGCGACTCTCAGACACCTCCATCCGGTGCCCGCCCAAACACACAGTCACTCGACCTGGCGACTCTTGGACCACCTCCCTCCGGTGTCCAACCACACTATCGCTTCCATGCGGCAATCTCAAACATCACCTCTTTCTGGTCATTGCCAACATCACCTCCCCGGTGATACGCCTGCGAGCCAAACGCACGCCACACACAGTTGTGGCCGCACAGCAACGAGAAAATCAACTCGGTGTTTTACGCCTACGTCTACGAATGGCTGAGGCTATTGGCATCCAGTTACGAAAAATTGTTTACGCCTAAGGTTCAAAATACAAACTAGTGAACGTTAAAATCACGGTCAAGTACAAAAGTCCTTAATCTGCACTAGTAGATGGTCGAGGTTCAGTCTCTCCATCATCAATTCTGTCCAAGTCAATAATACTGTCACTATCGGGAATTTAACGTAGTCTGTCCTCAATAACTGACGGTATTTGATATCTAAAGTGGTAGGTAACGCTTCTCCATTTGTAACAACACAAAGTTAGGTAACTTGTGAAACTAAGCTTTTGTCTAGAAATCAGCCAGTGGCGCTGCCTCAGAGCAATACACCACCCCATCTCTTCCCAAGGGTTTCACAAGAAGTGACTAAGGGACTAAAAATTTGAGGACAAGCAACATCGTCCTTCACGCTCATACTGTACCGCCAAACAGCCCGCCAAGCGTAGCGTTTTTTTTTTTTTTTTTTTTTTTTTTTTTTTACAATTGGTGAAACCGCTCCAACATGGGGGAGGCCCATGTCTATTATCACATCAGCAGCAAGCTGATTAACAACTCCTGTAATAGGATGCGTTACTCTCCGTATTATCACTAGTATGTTGTCGTGCTTCACTTAGATAAAATTACAGCCTGTGTGTGTAATCGACAAACATGACATTTAGAGGTTAGGCTACTTTACTCGTACCAAGAAGCAACTCCAGGAGGCTGTACTTCGTAACTCGGTTAACCCAACAGTTTGGTTACTGCCAAATGATCATCATGGAAGGACTTGTAACATTGAAATCTCATTACTATACTCGAAGGAAGTGAGCATATTTTAAAGGACACTTAACTAAGAGTACCAACGTTTAAACGTGCTAAGATTCACCTGACCGTTGCCACGCGCCTAAAGCGTTTATGAACGTAAGTTCGAATACAAGGGGGCATTACGTAGATCGAATGACACGTGGACGTATTTGAACAGAGGTTACAAATTCAGTCATTTCGATTTAATAGGTAAAGAATGCACCTGATGTAACCACTAGCTATGCCTGACGTGGTGAAATAGTGACCACCTATGAAGTCAATCGATGTTCCAAGCTATCAGAGGAAGCAATTTCCGTTCAGGCATGTTATCATATTTTTTTTTTCACGGTTATCAACACTTGCGTTCTATGCTATCCTTTTTCTTTACCAGCATGATAAGGCCGTCAAAAAGGGAAAGCTTCGGGGCTTATGACATTCGCAGCCTCCAGCCCATGAATCCTGTATCATCATCACATCAGCCGTAAGACGTCCACCACTGCACTCCGCATACTACCCTGTTATTATTCTTTTTTTTTTTTACAATTGGTAAACAAAATATTTTATTGGGGTCCCCGAAACTCATCTACCTACATAGGGTCTATACGATAGCGGGGCATTAAGGATGCCCTCAACAAATTCATCGCGAAAGCTATTAAAAATAGGCAACAACTTTGGCCTATGCTCAATGAGAATATCAGTCCCAATACTACGAAAGCTAATAAAGGTTTTTTTTTTACTCCATGTAAAAATGTCAGTCTCAATATTATAAAAGCTTAAAGGGGTTTCAATACTTTCAATCTTGGTTAAGGTTTGTATAACCGAAACTAGTTAACTAAATGAATCATCATATTTACAATGAGTCCTCTTTTTAAATCTTCCGTTCAATCACGACGTTGTGTCACAAGTAAAAATCCGAAAGCATGTGAAAGAGTACTTTCCACAAGGCATCATTTTAGCTGCTAATGCAATCACTACTAGAAGGTTAAGGGACTAACTACTCTATTCGCATCCTTACCGACAGTCAAGCTGTTTTGTTATTGACAGACTCGTTTAAGAATACCGTCAATCCTAGATTTAAAATATCTGAATCGATCATAATATCGTTCGTACTCGTCTGGCATAACAAGATATGACCATTCTGAACAATGCCCGTCGATATTACCCTCACTCAATATTTGTTCTGTACAGTAAACTTAAGAGTTGCCTACAAAAGTCAATCGTGCGTTAGTATTGAACACACTCCCGAAAGTCTATACACGAAATTTTCTTTAACGAGAGAACAGTAGGCACCACTACAGATTAGGTAATAGTACTACGTTTGTACTAGTACCACTATCAAAACAAACGGGGTACGACTCACCGGATTTTCGTAGCTCCGCGTACACCACGAGCTTCGCAGAAGCCAACGCGCCGCTCGCGTGCATTTCCACCGCTGCCAGCGCAGCCCATGCTGTCTCCTCATTCCAATGGTCGTTCCGTAAGGGAGATGTCGACAGTTGTGCACCATGCACGTGGATTAGCTTCAGGTATATTCCGGTTGAATGCTGGCAATATGATTGCAGCAGATGTAGTCGATGGTGCTTGCATAACCTCAATCAATCGCAGCATGTTGTTCCGTAGCACGAAGAATTGTTGGCAGTGAGTTTTATTTCGCTGCTACATTATCATTTTTCACATTTTCCCGTCGTTGTCCACTTGTTGCGAGCGCAGGGAACAATCCAACTTCTGATGTTGAAGGGTTAGGTTAGGTTATGGATGGCCTCGTGGTTCACGTCCTTAACTATTTCGGTATTGGGCGTCGAAATAACAATGCAGCTATATCACAGAGGTCCTTCTTCAATAGTCTTGATCATTCGGTAATCGAAATTGTACAGGATGCCTTGGATAACAATGGATGCAAACGCGGTGATCACAGCGATGGCGTGACACGTCCATTTTGCTCACAGATCACAACTACTAGTGTTCTGCTCGACGCTCCGTCAAAAAGTGTCCGCTCCGAGACTGACGTCCAGCTAATCTGGCTTCTCCACAGATCTAATAAATTCTCAACTCAGTGTGGCAGCACAAACAGCCTTCCGTTAATACATCATCTTTGCTACCACAAACGATCGTCTCACAGTAGTAGGTATTCGCGGGTTCTAGACCACTTAATATGCATGGCTGGCTTTTTTTTTAATAGCGACTCGTTGTCTTCGCAAAAAACGCCAGCGACGATCCTAATTAAGGGCTCGGCCCGGCAGTAGTAGGTATTCGCGGGTTCTAGACCACTTAATATGCATGGCTGGCTTTTTTTTAATAGCGACTCGTTGTTTTCGCAAAAAACGCCAGCGACGACCCTAATTAAGGGCTCGGCCCGGCAGTAGTAGGTATTCGCGGGCTCTAGACCACTTAATATGCATGGCTGGCTTTTTTTTAATAGCGACTCGTTGTTTTCCCAAAAAACGCCAGCGACGACCCTAATTAAGGGCCCGGCCCGGCAGTAGTAGGTATTCGCGGGCTCTAGACCACTTAATATGCATGGCTGGCTTTTTTTTAATAGCGACTCGTTGTTTTCGCAAAAAACGCCAGCGACGACCCTAATTAAGGGCTCGGCCCGGCAGTAGTAGGTATTCGCGGGCTCTAGACCACTTAATATGCATGGCTGGCTTTTTTTTAATAGCGACTCGTTGTTTTCCCAAAAAACGCCAGCGACGACCCTAATTAAGGGCTCGGCCCGGCAGTAGTAGGTATTCGCGGGCTCTAGACCACTTAATATGCATGGCTGGCTTTTTTTTAATAGCGACTCGTTGTTTTCGCAAAAAACGCCAGCGACGACCCTAATTAAGGGCTCGGCCCGGCAGTAGTAGGTATTCGCGGGCTCTAGACCACTTAATATGCATGGCTGGCTTTTTTTTAATAGCGACTCGTTGTTTTCGCAAAAAACGCCAGCGACGACCCTAATTAAGGGCTCGGCCCGGCAGTAGTAGGTATTCGCGGGCTCTAGACCACTTAATATGCATGGCTGGCTTTTTTTTAATAGCGACTCGTTGTTTTCCCAAAAAACGCCAGCGACGACCCTAATTAAGGGCTCGGCCCGGCAGTAGTAGGTATTCGCGGGCTCTAGACCACTTAATATGCATGGCTGGCTTTTTTTTAATAGCGACTCGTTGTTTTCGCAAAAAACGCCAGCGACGACCCTAATTAAGGGCTCGGCCCGGCAGTAGTAGGTATTCGCGGGTTCTAGACCACTTAATATGCATGGCTGGCTTTTTTTTAATAGCGACTCGTTGTTTTCGCAAAAAACGCCAGCGACGACCCTAATTAAGGGCTCGGCCCGGCAGTAGTAGGTATTCGCGGGCTCTAGACCACTTAATATGCATGGCTTTTTTTATATTGTTTTTTTTTATTGGTTAAGATTTGGGTAAGTACTTACTACAAAATGAAAAAAAAATATATATGTTTACAAAATTTATTTATCAAAAACTTTTACAAACCTATTTCATTACAAGGTACTATAAGAATTTATTACAAAAATATTGTCTGAAACATATTTACTATCAATAAATCATTACATAAAGAATTATCAGAAAAACATTTCAAAAACCTTAACATTGTGCTATTTTTATATTTGAAGTACAAATAAACTAAACAATAATATCCGCAAACTGATGTGAAATAATTCTGTAATTTCATGTTATTATAAACCCACATTTTTGTGTTTCTATCCAAAAAAGACTTATGATATCCAGTCGGTTTCCGCCCATAAGAATCAAAATATTCTCCAACACCACACTCGTTTATACAAATAGCAACCCAATGTGACCCAGGTTTTGTATCTGGGTCTAAATTACTTATCAAACCAAATGGCGCATTAACAAAAATTGGTATTTGATTTGCAGCAAACACATTAAACTTTATTTTAGGGTTAATTTTCCCCATAAACATTTGTAGTTGATGTGTATTCATTTTGCAGTACAAATACGTTTACAACAACAATGGATCAGTTGATGAATAATGATAAAATACATAAGCTTCATATTTTATATTTTAGCTATTGTAGTCTACATTCACATCTCGATTTTTATTTATTTCAATCACGTTATCGAACTCTGCATAAACGATGCAATTTAACGTTTTCGTAAGAGCCTGATCAAATCGCACTTCCAGCCGGACACTACCATGTCTTATTAGATTCCAGTGCGAATTGGAATTGGAAGATAAATCTGGTGTAAAATCAAAGGCCATCAGACAATAACCTTCAGGGTAATCCTCCAGAGATATAGAGTTGCCTTCATTCAGAAAATGAATTCCAGTTCCCGAGAATAAAGTGTGATATGCAGAAGTGAACACTTTGTCTCCAAAAGATGGTTGCAAGGTCTTAGAGGGAATCTGCTGTCCATCCACATACAAACTAAATGAATTAACGCCCTGGTTGTGAAAGTCAAAAGGGTTTGTATTCAGACTACCGTTAAATGCCGCATTATCTACAAACCCTACAATACATCTTTTTGGTACTTGACCGAGAAATATATTATCAAGTGTTTTGCCTTGAACTCCAGAAGGAATTGTTAATACTTTTACTTCAGCTCGTGTTAAGGGGTATTTAGCAGTGGTGGTTGATAAAACTTTTTGATGAGCTAGTAAGACAGATGGATTGATTCTTGATCTACGTATGATTAGAGTGGCATCGCAAATCTGTACTTTAAATTTAACGTCATTGGAAGCAGTCATAAGATTAAAAGATTCTTTTGTACGCACTAATTTAACACGCATTTCCACACCGTTAATTAAGTACTTTTCTTGATTAAAAATATCTCCATGTAAATGTCCTATCATTTCTACTTCCTTGCTTCCTTTAGCTAACTCTTCTCGTTTGACATAGCCCTTGTTATCTCCATTAGCAGCATTCATATACTTAGGTGTATCTTGATACCACAAACCACAAGTAAGATGAGATTGTTTTGCAGCTGGTCCGTAGTTTAGCAATGTTTCTATGTAAGATCGGTATGCATATGTATTATTTGGCGGTGATACGAGCTTCTGATTTAAAAATACATCCAACTGGTTAAACAAAGAGTGTAACCAATTGTTGATCGGTGCAACACTAACTGTAGCAGCAATAGAGGTGGAGTCCTGATTTAAGATTTTTGCTCTAACGTGAAGCAGCGTGTGAGACAAATCAATGTAGTCATCACCAGTCCCAGGAACTAAAAACTCTATTGGCCCATCATCGCTTAAAGAAGATATTGGTTTGTAATGTACCCATTGTCCACTTTCAATACTGGTCTGTGTTGACGGAAGAGCAAACAAGTCCAACTCAGATTTCACACACTCACACGAATTATTATGTAAGAACGACATAGTTTTAATCTGAAAAAATATCTTTTAATTTATACTGCTTTTTTTGTGTTTTTTTAGAACCTTTTCGTTTGGAGGCCTTGCGAGAAGTGATGGATTTCTTTCTTTGTGTTTTTATTTTAAATCCAGAACCTGTCAACATCGATTCGATTTTTTCATCAGCTTTTCTCTTTAAATTAGAACTGGCATTTTTAAATCGTGATTTTAAAGATTCGTCTAGTGGTCGAGCGCTTACAACATCAGATAAAAGACCAACTCCCGCATTTAGAGCTTCTTTACCAACGGCCTTAGCTCCATTAGTCAAAAGAGGCAGTACTGATCTAAATAGTCCTCCCAAGAAGCTTCCGATACCATGTCCTCGTTGGTGCGGTATACCCTTGTAAATAATGCCAACCCCTGAACCAGCTTGATGAGAATAGTAATGTTCATATGGACAGATCATGATTAATATGTATATATTATTTTAAACGTCTAAAGTGTAGCTTTGCACATGAAGTTCCAAACTGAAATGGTACTGCATAACCTTCACCTGTTCTTATATCTATCTCAATTGTGTCGAACTCCCGACGCATTACAGGAAGGTAGTGTGTAGGATTAAAAGAGTGCATACGATAAGCTCCATAAAGGTACTTTGTAGGGTCAAATGCTAATATTCTTAGTAAAGGAGTCTTTACGTCTCCTACTATTTGAGGTTCTATTATATTACAGTATACAAAAAATTGCGTTGGCAAACCCATAGATAGGTTTACAGGAAATTTACCTACGGTATTTTTTAATAAATTAACGTTTGGTTCGAAACCAAGCTGCATGCTAAGTTTAGGTGTAAGTTGTATAGATGAAAGTTGATCCGTTAATAGCTTAACATGTACTAGTCTCGTAACCTCATTGTATTCTAGTAATACGTGATGTTTTAACAAGGAGTTTTGATTAAAAGCACTCAAGAAAAGATTAATATTATCATAGTTAGTAGCAGGAATATTTGTTTTATACTCTACTTTTGCTACGGAATCGTCTGGCATATCCATGTTATCTTTCTGAATGGTTATGATATTTTCTCCTTCACGCACATTAAGCATTGTACAAGGATAGTGAAACTCAACTAATCCCACAGCCCAAGTTCCCTCCAAAGTAATGGTTTTTGGCAACTTTGTAACAAAGTTAGTCGTAGTATTATCTGGAAAATATGATACTGAACTGTTGCTCAGCAAAGTGAGATAAAAACTATCTTGGTTTATCATATTTCCTCTAGGTCTGATGCACGGATCCACCTATTAAATTTGTCAGGATATCCTCTCCACTTGACTAATACTTCCTTTCTGTGACCAGAGTACCGGGTACGTAGTATTTTATCTACTTTGTAAGGAATGGTGGGGTCGTAATTAACTTTTTGAAGTTCTTTTTCATAAAAAGTGCCTATTATTGGTTCGTTTTGTAAATCTTTTAAAGTATAAACAACCCACGGTGTTCTATATATTATAGAAGCAATAATAAATATTTCATCGCTCCAGTTCGTTTCATATCCTTTTTGAAAAATATGTTTGTATTTTGTTATCCTAACATGATCACCAACTTTTAATTTAGGTACTCTTATGATAGTGTTTGATAGATTTTTTTCATATAAATTTCGCCAAACAGTCATAATATTATTAGAATTGACCTCAAATGGGCACATTTTTATACTTGAATGATATGTGTGATTGTAAGAATGTAGTATATCTTGCAAGATTTCAACATATCTATTTGTATTCTTATATGTAAAATAGCGCCACATTTTCATTTTTAGAGTTCTTTGGAATCTTTCTACAATGCTTGCTTTGATATCAGGGTTGTTTGTAGTGTAGTAATTAATGTTATTATTTTTAAAGAATTTCCTAACATCTTTTGATACAAACTCAGTTCCTTTGTCAGACTGAATATGTCTAGGAGTAGCTTTTGCTTCTGAAAATATACTTTCAAAACATTCTTTAATGGTCTCCGAGTTCTTCTTTTTTAAAGCTCTAGCAAATGCGTACTTACTAAAGACGTCTATAACACACAGAATATACTTAAAGCCATCATTATATTGGCTGTAAGAGCGCATATCACTCAAATCAGCCTGCCAAAGTTCATTGAAATTAGATAATATATACTTATTTCTATGAATATTTTTTTGGACTGGTTTATGTAAGGTATAAGTTTCTTGAGATTGAAGCCATTTTTTTACTTTTTCTTTGGTCATTCGACCTTGCATGGACTTTGTTAGTTTATCCACACTGCTAAAACTAGCTGGATGTGAAACGTCGTAATAAATACGATAAACATCTAATAGGGGGTCCATCTTTGCCAATCAATTTTTCTGCGCGGATTATGTTTATTACTTTTCAGTAGTTTATAAGAGACTTTTGTTTTTGGCGTGATATTTTTTTCTGTAAGTAAATCTATATTATTAGTTTCAGTATTTTTTTGATTTATAAATTTCAGTGTTTGTGGGTTGCCAATGCAGGATAGAGGTACTTTTATATCATTTAGTCCACAAGCAAATTTTTCCCACCAAATTGGTTTGGGGCGTTTTAATGGACGCAATGTATCATTCACTAGATCGATTATATTACTACCAGGTATCATTTCATTGTTGATTGTCACTATTCCCTCATCATTCCATTGAATTTTATCCTCATTACTTAGTAATGCAGCTAGTAATAAATCACCTTTCTTTTTATAAGTTTTTGGTATTAATTTAAACAGAAGATTAGGGGTATAACTTGATATTTTTTTTGTTTTAAGTACGTGTTTTCCGGTTGTGGATGTATCTTCAACTATAGTTTTATCGAGTTCACTATCAGTTTTATCCGAATTCGTTAAACTCTCTTCTATAATAATAGGTAATTTTACAGGTTGGCGGTCCTCCTCTGTAAAATGTAAATATCTCTGTAAACTTTGTAAGTATAACGACCATTTTTTACGGTCTTCAACTTTGCTATTAAGGATTTTTTGCATTTCCTTATCCAAACGTGACAAAGCATTCTCAGGTGTGGTATCCTTGTTATTTAATCTTTCAAAAACACCCGGTTCCACCAATAACATTTTCTTTGTATTTTCCATTATTGTTTGAGAAAAGAGCTCAGTAAACCACTTAAAACAGAACCCAAAATAATCGGTAAAAAGGCACCACCTTTTTGAATTATAATATTTTTTCTCGATTTGTTTACTCCTTTAGACACCAATTTTCGTAGTATATTTTTGTATTTTTTCAGTTTCTTTTTTTCTTTTTCTTTAAGGGAAACTTTCCCATTTAAGACGTTAAATATACACTCACAGATGCAATTGATTTCTTCTTTATCACACACCTTTAGTAAAACCTTACGATATTTAGGTTTAAGAGTATGCAGAGCATTTAGAAAGTCACGATGAGTTGTTACTCTACCATGCATGGTTAAGAACTGATATGGATTTGATGATGTTTGCCATATTTAAATCCTTTTTTAACTACATACACTACACAAAACTGATCAAAAGGAAATATTTTAGTTTTGTAGCGGCACATGTCATTAGTGTTTTGTTTCAGATCAATCATTAAATAACCATGTGCTTCAGTAGTCGCATCTCCATAAGCTTCTTCAAGAAACTTGGAATTATCAGGTGAAACTTGGCGCGCGAGGTAGCGTATTTGTGCTCTGTCTCGAGGATTTTTAAAATATACAATATAACTGGAATTTAATGAAATATCTCTTTGGCCCCTGCCTTGATGAAATAAATTTTGGGTTAGATAAAAGACACTAAGGTTTCTGTGATGGCTCCCTTTAGTAAAAATATCTACAATACGACCATCAGATTCTCTCATAAGATCGTCAATTATAAGCAATTGGGGCTCTTCACCATCAAACATACTAAGATCCGGTAAACCTTGACTGTAATTTACTTTACTCAAATTATATAATGGTTGCATTTCATCGTAACACCAAGTTATTTTGGTAAACTCAACATTGCATAATTGTGAAGTATATTTCAAAAAGTTGGTAACAAAATTAGATTTTCCACAGCCACTGGGGCCTGCTACTATGGCTGTAAAAGGGTGAATAAAGTGATACATTTTTTAATTTAATAAAATACGTGTATCCTATAAAAAAGATGATCAATAAATGAGCCGAGTTTAAAAAAGGAACGGTTTTATGAGAACGTGAAAAAATAAAATCAATCATTATAGTTATCAATTATTAAGTTTATTTAATTATTTTTTGTTGATCTCTACCACCGTTTCGGAAAATTAGTCGCAGAGAAGAAACGGCAAGAAACTCTGCATTAAAATACAAATAATCGTACCTATGAAAATCATACAATTAAAAACATTTATCAACTTGAAAAGACCTTCATAATTTATATTTTGTATCTCAAAAATAACATCATACTATTATTATCTACTTTACATATTAAAATATCTCCCAACCTAAAAAGTACAATGGACTCGATGGCCCAGTGGTCGGTGCTCATACCTGCTTAACTAAGGGTTCGTGGGTTCGGTTCCCCACCAGTACAAACATTAACTAATATTTTTATCTATTGTACATCTTAAAAATATCTACCAACCTAAAAAGTACAATAATTATGAATAGAATTACTGACTGACTCGATGGTCCAGTGGTTGGTGCTCATACCTGCTAAACTAAGGGTTCGTGGGTTCGGTTCCCCACCAGTACAAACATTAACTAATATTTTTATCTATTGTACATCTTAAAAATATCTACCAACCTAAAAAGTACAATAATTATGAATAGAATTACTGACTGACTCGATGGTCCAGTGGTTGGTGCTCATACCTGCTAAACTAAGGGTTCGTGGGTTCGGTTCCCACCAGTACGAACATTAACTAATATTTTTATCTACTGTGCATCTTTCATCGGTGGCAGTGGGCAGGACACATAACTCGTAGAACAGATGGCCGTGGGGGCAGTAAAGTTCTCGAGTGGCGACCACGCACCGGAAAGCGTAGTGTAGGCAGGCCTACCCCCACTCGGTGGACCGATGACCTGGTGAAGGTGGCGGGAAGCCGCTGGATGCGGGCAGTGCAGAACCGGTCGTCGTGGAAATCCTTGGGGTTGGGGAGGCCTATGGACGTCCTTCGGCTGATATGATGACTATACATCTTAAAAATATCTTCCAACCTAAAAAGTAGAATAATTACAAATAGCATTACTGACTGACTCGATGGTCCAGTGGTCGGTACTCATACCTGCTAAACTAAGGGTTCGGGGGTTCGATTCCCGCCCTGAGCAAACATTAAGAATGTAAAAAAATATTTCACAATTTTAAAAAATCGGTTAATTAGTATTTTACATCTCAAATAATCTTACAAAAAAATATGTATTTACTAAAACTTAAAACAAAATTTTGTACAAGCAATAATTTCAGATTGAATGTATCCGTCATTGTTTTTTAATTGAATCTATTTTGTAATGACCCCATGCCAGAGTGTCCGTAGAGTTCGGTATTAAAAATCTTTTGCTATCATTACATGATAATGAAACCTTATTAATTTTTTGTGTGTATATCACATGTTTTATAGATTTGAATCTCAACATGTCGCAAAATTGCTTAGATTTTTGTATTAAACATTTTTTATAGTCGTCTATTTTGAAATATTTTGTCACGCTTTTATTCACCCCCCTTTGCTTTAGCAGTTATTTTATTTTGTATATCCATTGCATACATTTTTGATCGTAATCCCACGAATTCCTTTAGGATTTTTCCATTGCATTCATCTTTGAAGAATCCTAATCGTTTCCTGTTTACTTGAGGATAGCCATACACATTGTCAGCGGGGTAGTCAGATGTGTCGAAATAGGTATCAAGATCGGGTTTCAAGTCCTTGTATAAGTCATTAGTAAATATTTGATATACAAAACTATCGGTATCAGTATACAAAAGTTTAAGATTATTTTTGAATTTAGATTTCATGTAATTGTAGTGGAATTCATACATGAAAGTTTTTGATAAATCTAAAATGCAAAATCCTAAATATATCGGTTTGTTGTAAAAAAGTTTTGTTTTATTTAGCTGCACCGCTACTAGATTTTCACTGAAAACAGACAAACTATGAAATTCTGGTCTCGCTATCAAAGTTTCGGCACCGGGTGATTTTCCATTGTTACTCCACTTATTTAACAATTTTACGTTTACTCGTTTCTCAATGTTTTCCATTGTTTTTCCGAAAACTGAGTTATTCATAAGTTTAAAAAAATCTTTCTCAAACTCAGAAGATGATTGAGCTCTCATCGATGTGTTAAGGTCTATGTATTTTTTCAGCCAGGGACTCTGTTTAAATTTGAGTATTTTATGAACTTTCAATAGCCGTAATCCATTTCGCAGGCATTGTTTAAGATTTCTATAATGGATCACATAGTTAAATTTATTGTGAAGATTTGAAACCAATTTTTTATCTTTAGTTTCCCCCAGACATATAAGTTCTGGGCAAAATGGCAGATCTGAATGATCATCATGTAACTTTTCTGGGTATTCCAAATCAACTTCTAGAATAAAACCAAAATCAGCTTCATCAGGAATATTAAAATCTGTGTTGTTATCTATCCATTCAAATTCACCAGTAGGTAGAAACTGTGACATTGATATACCATATAAATTATTTGCGTCGTACCAAGACAAATAACATGATGGCATTTTTTTGTCATAGTTATCCATATACTTATTATTTGCTAAGCCATGTCTGTTACTGCATTGAGACGTCCCCCCTCTTATACCTTTTTTTAAGAATGCTATTTTTTCGAAGTCAGTTAGCAATTCAAGTTTTATTTTAGTGTACATTAGCATTGCATCCCAGCTTAATCCTGGAGCTGTATAATAGTGAGCAGGGTCTAAACAATATATTTTTAGGCAAACGCTACGAAAATTCTCAAAAATATCAGCCAATAACAAAACATCAGTTTTTAGATACAAATCTGAGTAATCTCCCATGTTATTACATTTGAAGTGAGCCCACACCTTTTGGGCGTGTTCATAATCACTGTCGGATACATGACTTTTAGTTAGCGAACTATAAAAATTTTCTTGGGAGGGGAGAGCGGTCTCTTTTAATGACTCATATGACGTCATATATTCGTAAGGATAAACACCTTTACGAATAAGAAGTTTTAAATCTTCTTCATGAGGAAAGTTCAGTTGGAGTTCTTTAAACTGTTCCGGTTTTAAGTTTGTTGCTAATTTTTCTAGACTACTTGACATGAATTTGAACGAGTCTAAAAACCTTAATTTCATTGTACGACCATTTACTTGTACATTCTTAGTAAACGAAATATATTTTTCTTTGTTTTGGGGAATTATTTCAATTTCCCCTTTTTCAAAGTTCAAAGCATGTACTATGAAATGAGCGTCATAGTTACTGAGGTTATGACAAAAAATTGGGACATAATTGGGTACAATGCACCTATGAATACATAGTTTGTGAGCAACACCCATGTAGCGCCCTGTATGCCAATCATAGTCATGAGTATCTTTACTTATTCCAGGCCTCTGGCAGATTTTACATACATCACTTTGTTCTATATCTCTGAGGTCTTCTTCTGACAATAGTAGAGGTTCTTTTTGAAATGAATTTTTGGCACAAATATTTTGTAAATCACTTTTAATAGACTGCATAAAGTGTTGAGCACAATCTTGGCCTTTGTATGTCCTATATAAAGAATTTTGATCGTCATATGCACATTTAATATAATATCCGTAACTATATACTTCGTGTTTTTGTATGTTATGAGTGAATGAAGCTTCCGGATTGTTATCGCAAGTTGCGATTGGCCTTAAAAATGATTCAAAATCGGCATAAATTACAAAAGGTAATTTACGCTGTCGTTGATAGTTATCGAATTCCAGAACGTTATCCGGTACTATTTCGTTAAACCAATTTTTTTTTGTTTTTTTCTCGTTCGGTAAGTCTACACGTATATGACCACAATCGCGCCGTTGATGCTCTATTAATTTTTCGCGTGTTGTAAAGTTTAAAAGACATCCATCGCAAATATTAACTGCTATATTTCTAGATGTCATTTGACTAGCTACTAATCGTGAGATATTTTTGATGTAGCAGTAATGCCCCCGGGTTCCACTTGTGATGTACAAAAGATTAATATGAGTCTCCTTACGACATTTAGTAAAATGCAGCGGCCCCACAACACTGTAAGATTTTGACTGAGTGTCACATTCTAACCCAAATACATTGATACTAATATTATTATTTTTTTCAAATTTCCCAATATCTTTTATTTTTACAGGGAACGGTATACCATCAAAGTTCAATCTGTTTTCATGCCCCATGTATGAAGTTACCCTGTCTGCGTGACGTTGCACTGGGTATAAAGCAGATAAGACAGCCCATTTAAAACACTGCACATCAAGATTTTTTACATTTATAACGGCTTTTTTTAACTTAATACAGTGCGGTAGATCAATGTATGATGATCCCCGAAGTGGATTGAATTTATTAACATTCATATCAAGATATTTTATTTTGTCAAGACTCCAACCGCTATCCTTTTTCTCAAAGTTACACACTTTATTAGAGATTTCTTTTTCCAATAAATTAAATATAGTATCGATATCATCACCTTGACAAAACATGTAATTAAATGTTTGGAAATCAAAATTATTTGATATTTCTTTTGTTTCTTGAACGAAATCGGCATTCAAAATAAAATTAACTTTGATCACCGTTAATTCGTTTATGCCTTTTTTAATTAATTTATACATGGTGTCTTTTATTCCCTGTAAAAATAATTCAGGAGTTTGAAATTGAACACTATCTTGTTTTTCAGATGATACTATCCTATATGTTACGATTCTGTTTCCAAAAGCCGATTCTATTATGCGAACATTATTTAGCTCCGGATGAGCAGCTGCTGCGTTTTTTTTGTGTAAATTACTTTTTAAATGACTGGCATGGAATTGTTTCTTCACAAAAACTCCGCACACGGTACATTCAATCTGGTTATTGTTGCTTGTACTCACATTTTGTGTGGCAGCTGTAGATGAAGTGGGTATGGCTTCATTCGACACGGATGGCTCAATACGTGCGCTCTTGATAGACGAGTGGGATCTTTTCAGGGACAGTTTTCTTTTTTTTCCAGAACTATTGAGGGCTGCTGTTGAGCTGCTAAAACAAAAAAAAACTTCAATTAATATGTGGATCTCTTTACTATGTTTTTGCTAGCGTAATTAAAAATACAAACTTTTATTTTTACATCGAACACAGTAAGCTTGCATTTGCATGACTCCGTCAATTTCATCCTGATCATTCGATGGAAATGAATTTGAATTTAAATGCCCATTACACGGCGTAAAATATGGGGAAATGCTGATATCTTCAACCATCCATTGAGGTAGTTGAGATTGCAAGTACCACAATCTAAGATACCGATGAAATTTATTTAAAATAATAGATTTATCAATTCTACTAATTTCATCACTAGTGAGAGAAATCATTTTGATAGCTAAACAGCTTTTTTAAAGACTGCACATGTAAATGAGTTTTTACAGTTTAAATACTTTTTCTCCCCGCCCCTACTCCCCGGAAAGTTATGTATCGCATTAGAGATATACAAGCGGTACATAATAGGGAAGTAAGGAAGAAAAATAATTAATTTTAGAACATTAAACAATTGCAGAAGGCCGTGGGGGCACTAAAGTTCTCGAGTAGCGACCTCGCACCGGAAGACGTAGCGTAGGCAGGCCTCCTACACGATCGAGAGGGAAGCCGCTAGTTGCGGACAACGCAGTACCGGTCGTCGTGGAAATCCTGGGGGAAAGGAGTTTGTCCAGCAGTGGACGTTTGTCCAGCAGTGGACGCCTTTCGGGAAATATGAAAAAATAATATATATATTTTTTTTACCTTGCTCGAGCACGATCTGATCCCAGTTGTCTTTCGGCATCGTCAGCTATCTCGTATAATTCCTTGTCGTACAAGTCGTTGTGGAGGTTATGAATGTCCATGTCAGCTATTTCGTATAATTCCTTGTCGTACAAGTCGTTGTGAAGGTTATAAAATGTCCATGGTTGATTGTTGAGTAGTGAATGAGGCCAGCGCTTTATATTTGCGAGGTTCAGTTTTGAGATGGTAGGGAGACGGTTAGTTTGAAGCAAAAAAAAGGGAGGCTTTAGTCGGAATCTGTTGCAAAAAAGTATTTTTTGCAGTCGGGCTTCCCTGCAATATGTTTCGTGATATTGTATATTATATCGCGCGTGCTTTGTTGATTGATGTCTGATTCAGATTGTGCGTAATATTTAACACGCAATTCAGCGTGTTTCCAATGATTTGCAGGTGAAACACCTTTTAACTCTTTTAAGTTAAAAATTTCGATTTTTATAAGGTGACTGGCTCTAGATCCATCTTCTTCATTGTTTGACACGTAAGACATGCCTCCTTCAACTGCATGACCAACACACGAAGATAATGTTACTTTCTTCTGCTTTAGTTTGGGTTTTTCGAAAAATGAATCAATATTGTTTGGTCTTTTGAGTCCATTTTTCTTGTTTTTATGAGTCAATAACATGGAGCACGTTTCGTCCTCATCACTCATACTATTATTAAAATAATAACTTTTAAATGTGTTCGGCAATTCCAGAGAGTCGGCATTTGCTAGCTGAAACAATCGAAACCACTAGTTGAAATAAAAAGAACTAAGCATTTGTTAAATTGCTGTAAAGAGTTAATAAAATGTGTATTTTAAATAAAATAAATTATTTAGAACACCGAAAGATGGCCATGCGGGCAGTAAAGTTTTCGAGTGGCGACCACGCACCGGAAAACGTAGCGTAAGCAGATGGAGCGACGACCTGATGAAGATGGCGGGGGGAAGCCGCTGGATGTGGACCGCGCAGGACCATTCGTTGTGGAAATCATGAGGGGAGAGGCCTTTGCCCAGAAGTAGACGTTTTTCGACTGATATGATGATGATTTAGGAGACACTAGAAATTAATTTCTGAAAAATTATGAAACAAGGAAAAACTTACCGTCATAGTATCAGCGGACTGATATAGGTATGATAAAATGCACTGCACAAATACACCGGTATTATAAACTTTATAGTTTATCGGATCAAGGTAGTGTTGTTACTGGCTCTATCTATGCAATATCATTTTGTTTTATAGGAAGGGTTGATGAACACGTCAAAACTTGTTCATTGCACACCCTGCAACTTTGCCTCCGTCGTTTAAGACAGATATGCATAAAAAAGGGCCATTTAATAGATTCCGTTTTTTACTTTCAGAAACACCACTGTTGCAGCTGCATGCATTCCATATATTTTTTTATTTATGGTAGTTATTTTGTTTAGGAAGGGAAATCAGCAAGTTGAGACATGTCTAAGCTGCGTACACTGATCCAATCACATATGTGTAAAAAAAAAAGGGTCTCTTAATGGATTTATTTTTAAATTTATGAAAGACTGGTCACATGCAGGTCGACTTCTATTGTGATCAAAGAGGCAGTGATGGACTTACGTATGGGGAACCGACGCGAAGATCGTGGGAGCGTTTGTATTGCACCTGTTGTGTAGTATATCAGTTTTTTTGTGATTGGAGCGAGGGATATTTTAAAGAACAGTTTTTTTGTGTGTGTCGGATGGACATCGAGTCTCCAAAAGCCTTTAATATCTCATAAATTCAGGATAGAGGCTAGTAATAAATTAGTGATTTTAATTGTTAGTGGGTATAAAAACCCCGCATTTCTCACGTTTTACAAAGGCTAAATATACGACACTCATTGTAATTTATATGGGAACGAATGAAATAAGTTACAGTAGAAAGATGCAAAATTCCTGTTGCCCGACTTGGAAAAAGCAGAGGGTTAAGAAATTGACACACTGGCACGTATCTCTTGCTATTGTGAGAACAAATTGATTAGGTTATAATCAACTCTTGTAAATGTGCCGTTTGGTTTGATAAGTAACTTAGGCCCAGATACAAACCCAGGGTTACATCTTTTTTAATTAATATTATTCATTCATTTATATTGAATGTGGATTGACCGCAAAAAGGGTTATTATTTACATTTTTTTAAATTATAAAGAAAAAAATTCAATGAAGAATAATGATGTAAGTATTATACGCACTATGATTCAGTTACAAAGTATACCTACGCACAGGATTATTTGAGTCGATTGTTTTAGCAGGTTGTAGGTCATGGTCATCCGCTACTACTTCTCGCAGCCACTAGCCGACAGACCAACGAAGCGACGACGACGGTGGTGTCGGTGCTCCAGGTGTGTGTATGCAGGATGTTTCTTTATGCCCGCACCGGAGGATTTCAGGCAGCGGTCCTCTTGGGTTTCGACGCTTTCGGCTTCTTCGTAGGCGGCTTAGTGGTTTTTTGCGCCTGGGGCGCTGTGGCCGTGGACTTGCCCGGCAAAGCCAACTTCTTTGCGGCGGGTTTCTTCTTAGCGCCCGTGGCCCTCTTGTCCAAGGTCGTCGCTGGCGTTTTTTGCGAAAACAACGAGTCGCTATTAAAAAAAAAGCCAGCCATGCATACTAAGTGGTCTAGAGCCCGCGAATACCTACTACTGCCGGGCCGAGCCCTTAATTAGGGTCGTCGCTGGCGTTTTTTGCGAAGACAACGAGTCGCTATTAAAAAAAAGCCAGCCATGCATATTAAGTGGTCTAGAACCCGCGAATACCTACTACTGCCGGGCCGAGCCCTTAATTAGGGTCGTCGCTGGCGTTTTTTGCGAAAACAACGAGTCGCTATTAAAAAAAAGCCAGCCATGCATATTAAGTGGTCTAGAACCCGCGAATACCTACTACTGCCGGGCCGAGCCCTTAATTAGGATCGTCGCTGGCGTTTTTTGCGAAGACAACGAGTCGCTATTAAAAAAAAAGCCAGCCATGCATATTAAGTGGTCTAGAACCCGCGAATACCTACTACTTCTCACGAGTACAAGCGATCGTCACGCCACCACCGGTTTCACCCAGGTACTAATACCTGACGTTTGATCCAAACAAAGTGTAACTATGTAAACTTATCTCGAGCTGGTATTGGTCGCGTTTTCAATGACCCTCCGACATATATAAATGTGAAAATGTGTTTTTTTGTTACCAATTCACGCTTCAACGCCCTGACCAATCCTAATTAAATTTGGCATGCAGTTAGCCTGTATCACTGGAAAGGACATATGCTACTTTTTATCCCGTGAAAATAGCATAGTCCGATGTGAATAATTGAATAATTAGCATATCCTAACATAGTTCCCGGGGGATCTGGAAAAAACTCATTTCCACGCTCGCGAACGTTGGCGTAGCAACGGAGCAACGGATTGAAGTGATTTTTTGTACAGAATTGTTGTGGTTGAGGGGGCGGGAAGTGACATAGACTGCTAATCAGAATTGCCCGATATACTTAGTTCTTGAGGGATCTGGAGAAAACTGATGTCCACGCTCGCGAGCCGCTTGCAGCTCGCGCACCACTCACCCTCAACGACAGTCATAAAAACGTGCACGCGGGCGGAGCCGCTTGCAAAAGCTATTAATAATAATATTATATTAATTAATACAAGCACACAGCTACGCTACTTACCAGGTCTAACAAAATCGGTGTAGGACCCGTTAACTAGGGGTTCTACTAATCATACTGAACGACTTTCCCCAAGGAACCCATAGAGATATCTCAAAAAAAATTTGGACCCCCCATACTAAATTTCTCAAAATGAGTAATTTTTTTTTTGCGATTTTAGCAGTTGTAAAAAAAAGTTGTTCAGTATGAGTAGAAGCCCCAGTTAACGGGACTTACACCAACTTTTTACACCCTGTATGCTTTATATATAGGTTTTTATATACAACAGAGCTACTCATCTCGTTCTGTCCGTGTAGCAAGTGATTTTTTTTACTTAGAAATTATAAGCCTAATAATAACCTTGCCTGCGTGTCTCATATTAGCATTCTTATCTGATTTTGACAGTTGACATAATATTAAACCTTCGGGGATATCCCCAGTTACCTAATGACGCGGTATCAACAATTTTGTCCCGAGCAAAGGTCACCGATAAAATTTAAACAAATAAGGTTGTTTACGTAATTGGGGGTTCATGGTTACTGGTTACTGATAAATAGTTTAAGGAAGCAGTTAGCGCTGTATTCAATTTCGTCGTGTGTTTGTTACTATGAAAAAAGAATCGCACGGTGAAAGTAGTTTGACTTTTTACCTCTCGATGTCATGTTTCAGTTGGTCAGTTCCCAATAGTTGAATTGTTCAAGATTTAGATTCATGTTTCAGTTGGTAAGTTCCCAATAGTTGGATCGTTCAGGATTTAGATTCATGTTTCATTTGGTCAGTTCTCAATACTTGGATTGTTCAAGATTTAGATTCATGTTTCAGTTGGTCAGTTCCCAATAGTTGGATCGTTCAAGATTTAGATTCATGTGTCAGTAGATCAGTTCCCAATAGTTGGATCGTTCAGGATTTAGATTCATGTTTCAGTTGGTCAGTTCCCAATACTTGGATTGTTCAAGATTTAGATTCATGTTTCAGTTGGTCAGTTCCCAATAATTGGATCGTTCAGGATTTAGATTCATGTTTCAGTTGGTCAGTTCCCAATAGTTGGATCGTTCAAGAATTAGATTCATGTTCAGTTGGTCAGTTCCCAATAGTTGGATTGTTCACGATTTAGCTTCATTATTCAAAAAACATTACATAATTTTAATTTTTTTGCCGTAGTTGCAAAAGTACAAAAAATATAATGCATTAATATAAGAACTATTGTAATTCGACATATCATTTTTGAGTTTGAAAATTACATAAAAATATAATTTTCTATTTCAAAAATACAATGAGGACCCATGCTGCTCCGCAGCATTATTTTTTATTATTATGTACATCAATGGTGCGCGATAGGCAACCCGCAAGCGGCTCGCTATCGATGCTGCGCGGTGTGCGAGCATGTGCGCGTTGAATGTTCACACCTAGCTTTTATACACCCTCCAAGCACTTTTCATTTTCTTTCCAACACTCATAAATGAAAGCACAACAACTAACCACAAAATGTACTGTAGGTTTTAAATGAGAAAATTGCGATCGCGCTAACTTTTTAACTCACTACTTAACTAAATTGTACTGTCAGTTTAAAAAAGATAAGATAAGAAAAATTATCTTTATTGCACACAATACAATTTAAAAAAACACAATGTTAAAAAAAACTTATGAAGGTACCATAGAAAAAAAAGGTTGTGTTCTTGTTTTTTTTATTATTCACAATTGGTAAGCCCTTGGCATCATCTCACCTGATGTATTCAAAATCGTATTAAAAAAGGTTTTATTCCTGTTAGGTATTCCTTTATAATTTAAATTATCTTCCTCATGAACCATTTTTTTTAAATAACCAGTGAATAAAAAATATATTTAAATTAGTTACTAAAAGTAGTATAAATATCCATATTAAGGGCTTACCAATGGGCATTGCTAAAAATAGGTATTACCTTTATACCTTTACCTTTTTTAGCAATGCCCGTTTGTAAGCCCTTAGCATCATCTCATCATATCAGCCACAAATCGTCCACTGCTGAACAAAGGCCTCCCCCAAGGATTTCCACGACGACCGGTCCTGCGCTGCCCGCATCCATCGGCTTCCCGCGACCTTCACCAGGTCATCGGTCCACCGCGTGGGAGGCCTGCCTACGCTACGTTTTCCGGTGCGCGGTCGCCACTCGAGAACTTTACTGCCCCATCGGTCATCTGTTCTACGAGCTATGTGCCCTGCCCACTGCCACTTCAGTCTAGCGATTCTGTGAGCTATGTCGGTTACTTTAGTTCTCCTGCGGATCTCCTCGTTTCTGATTCGATCACGCAGAGAAACTCCGAGCATAGCACGCTCCATTGCCCTTTGGGTGACCTTGAGCCTTCTTATGAGCATCATCTCACCTAATGGTAAATGCCCTTGAATAGATAGTTACCTTTATGCCACACGATAAGAGAGAAGGTTCCCCGGAGAATGTTTTCCTGTACCCTAATTGCTAAAATCATTTTCTTATCCTTTTCTCTTTTATTTATTACGAATTACCTACCTAGTTGGTTTAAAAATTTTGCTTATATCTAAAAAAAGGGACTTGTCATACATACTTGTGTTTTTCATTCAGCAAAATCGAGTGGCGACCGCGCATCGGAAGTGGATCGACGATCTTTGTGAAAGTCGCAGCAAACAGCTGGATGCGGGCAACGCAGGACCGGTCGTTGTGGAAATCCTTTGGGGAAGGCCTTGTCTAGCCGTGGGCGCGTCTTTCGGCTGACATGATGATGATTTCAAAACAATTTTAGAACAAAAGTTGTTCAGTTTCATGAGTAGGTTGAATTAACGGTATTTGACTAATAGTCATTTGAGTTAGTTTTTTTCAACTGTCAAGAACGACATTTTGTTCAGACATATTTTTTCGTGTCACCGTAAGGTCATTTCTCTGTGACTAACTCATTTATTTATTTTAATAAGTATTAAAATTGAAAATGGATTAAAATATCCAATGAATAACTTTTTGCGCTTTTGTAGGAGAAATGCTATATAATGAATAATATTTAAAAAAATATTTTTAATACTCTCAAATACCCCATTAAATAAATATAATAGAAAGTTTTCGCATTTTAATTTAATTATAAAAGAATAGGACATAAAAAAATTACCATACTGTGCTGTCTTATTTTCGAGATAGAAATGAAAATTTAAAAAATAAAAAAAAGTGTGTGTGTCAGCTCCGACGCACGACTGGAGTTTACTACTTAAGTACGATTGTCTAAACAGGCACAAAACAGGGCTTGACTTTAGTTTTAAGTTTACTCTGCACAGTTTTTATAACTAATCATTCCAATTTCCGGCCTCTTTTCATAGCTGATGTGTCAGGTGTTTTAGCTCCCATGGTCGCAGCTACTAATGATCCATTTGGTGTTTGGCAGCGACTAACCTCGTATGCTTTAGATGCGGTTATACGAGCATATCTTAGGTCATACCATATAGGGCTCTAACATTGGTTTTGTGTTGACTCTTCAATTAAATCAAGAGCATTTTTATTAAGTTTCTCTTGTAATGTTTCTAGTAATTTGTTGACATCTTTCTTTATATCATCACTCACTTGAATAAGGAAATGAAAACTGTCGAACATCACTGTGTTTAAAGTCGTTCTGATACTTTAAAAGTTCACAATTCATAATTTTCTTCTTTTTTGCTTCTTGAAGAAACCCGTGGAAAAGGTCTGTGTTTTTCAAATTTAATATACAGTGACGTATTTCATAGTAGTCCCTACTCTCGAGAGGACGGGTTTTTTCCAGTAACATTCACGCAAGGAAGGTTCTTCACTGCGACGATGCACAGACTAAAGCTGCACAGTCCAAGCACTGGCAACTGACGATTTCACCTTTAGTCTCGTCTATCACCATAGTGAATTCCTGAAAATGCAAACTAATTACTTACTGTAAACAAAATTTATTCTTTATAACCTAAAAAACTACTACTGAATTATTATTATTATTTCGCCTTAGCAGAATTAAGGTTACTTACGTAGGTAGTGTTATATTATTTTATAGTACTTACATTGCTGTTTTTACATTTCTCAGCTCTGCAGAATAAAAATCGGGGTTATTTTTAACGTCCACTTTGGGCAAGTTTCTGCTATCTGCTTTCACAAAATTGACACCCATGATGGAGTGGAATACCAAATTATATAAAAATCACAAATTTTAAAATCTTATCAGATCAAAAATTGTAATACTGCAACAATAACAGATCTGATTTGATTACTGTGTTGTGTGTGACTTCATTTTAGATTTCGTAGTGACTTATATTCTTTTTGTCAGATTCAGCCAATCCTGACTGTTTTGTACCTATCACGTGACAGAGGTGCGCACAATAGGTGGCGCGTAAAAACGTAACGCGCAAAGAGAATATAACAAACTACGTTTTCGATCACTAGATTTTACTCCTCATATTTTTTTCATACCGGGCGTCTTATATGCAAATCGATTCTTAAGGAGTAAACTCCAATAAACTCCAAAAAATTACGCCTGACAGCAATGACACAGTATATACATTAGTACGCAATGAGTGGCACTAGTAACTAAAAAAAAAATACGAAAAAAAAGAATAAACGATTGCTACCATTAAATATTGTGCGTTTATAATTTCGGAAATTGGCAACACTGATCAAGAGCAAACTAAGATCATTTTGCGGTACGTTACAGAAATTTTTTATCTTTGAAATGGAGGTTTGAGTTAAGATTTACTTACTTACTGTGTTTATTTTTGTAGTTTTTCAGGTGGCAACATCGATTTGATTTCCCTGATAAGATGGTCAGAATCCATGCGTACGGAAACCGTACTTAGTAATTGAATCGAGTATCTATTTTATAAAGCCTAAAAATTACACATCAATTTCCGTCAATTTTTTTGTGTGCGAATGGACGCTTGTTAAACAAAAAACAAATTCATACCAATAATTGATACCTACAAATTCAGAGTTCATAGTTTTTTTAAGAGCTCGATGGCTCGAGTCTCTTTCGTAGCAGGGGCCAAAAAGAAAATGCAATCCAACCAAATCCGGTCCGCTCGCTGTGGTAGCTGGATGGCAAGTGCCGCCCTCTGCCCACTTAGCGCCGTACATGCAGTGACAGTGTGTCGTACGTAACATGTATCTCGCATTACATATTCAAGGCGTCACAGTATACATATTTTTAAATCTAAAGCTGTGATTTTGCATGTATAAAACTAATTCAACTATTTGACAAATACAACTACTAATTTTACAAAATAATAAGTTTTATTTTTACTTTCTTTATGCTTTTGATGTCAACCGTACCGTGTCAAACATATTATTTCATTTTCTGTTAGAAAAACCGTGGAGTCACTGGGAACAATTTCTGAAATTCATACAAAAATTCAATTTTATGAGCAAAGACCGTGGATTCGCTAGGAATAATAACCGGAAAGTGTGAGTCTAGGAGACCGCCATCTGTTGTCATATTTTGAAACTAATGCATGCTTGCTACTCGACACTAGAAGGCAGTTAGCACTAGAAAATCAACGTTCCTCTACTCGACCATAGATGGAGCAACACATCGATGTTATTAATTCTTACTTTTATTTGATTAACCATCGTTAGATGTGCATGTGTTCCATCAGTGGTATATTTCAATTCATTAAAATCAATGACACTGACCAATTTGCGTAATGTATCAAAAACGATACGTTGTGATTTCAGATCGACAGCTCTAAACCAACGGTATTTTATCAAACAGACTGCATGTTAATAAGCCTTTGCACTATTCAGCTTGCAAAAAAACGAGTTCTGATTGGTCCGCCATATTTACTGAAGTTTAGCTGTCAAAAGTTCTCGATGCCCGGTGTCAAAACTTTGGCGAGTATTATTAATTACATCTTGAGTTTTTGAAGTAATCTGGTAATCTATTATGGCCCAAAAAATAGCATGTCAAGGTAAGTGTCTTAATTTATTTTAGATTTACGTATTTTTATCAGACTAATGGGGTTTTTGCTATAAACAGGCCTTTTTTTAGGATTACTGAGGGATATAAGAAAAAAATTAAAGATAATGGATATAGAGAGCATGCTTAGTCGGTAAGAGACCGGGAAATTTCAGAAGACGAAGCAGAATCCGACGAGGATGACTTAGATTTCTACCCAACTCGCGAAGAGTTACAAGCTGCACTTGAAGACCTAGAAGAAGAAGAAGTAGTTAATGAAGCTGAAGAACAAGGGCAAAATGAATAGTTAAATGACGAGGAATGTTTAGATCCTCCATTACTTAATGACCAAGAAACAATTAATGACCGAGCAACCTTCAATTTCTCAGCATAATGAATTACGCCAAATAAATACAAGAAGTTTGATTTGGTAAAAACGCTATCTGGAAAAGTAACTGGTAAAAAAACCCTAACTCTAAGGCAGTTCTGAATCTAGCAGAGTTTAGATATGAATTAGCAAACGCCCTTTGCAAGTACGGTGAATATGTTGTATCATCTCGAGGTCGACCAAACCACAGTACAATGAAGATAACTAACGTAGGTACCAAACTGAAGTTTTTCGGAGGAACCACCAGCAAAACGTAAAAATGTCCAGCAGGTGATGCCCTCAAAAGATGTGTCCGGTACGATGGCGTAGATCATATACAAGTGAGGCAGCAGAATCGCATGAGATGCATGATGCCAGGTTGCAAACTGCTGAGTAGCATTATGTGTCTAAAATGTAAGGTCGAACAAAAAACAACAGACTGTTTTAATGAAGGGATGTTTTAAGGAAGGATTTTAAATTATAAGAAAAATAAAAATAGTTATTTTTTTATTGTGCTTATAATTTAAAAGTAATAAAACTATCTCTGTCTCCTTCAAGCCGAAGTTCGATGCATAAATCAGAATTAGAAACAAGAACTTGCCCTGACTAACCTCCAAATGTTCCTGAATCCTTCGTAAGCATTTACTTACGTAGAACACGGAGTAAAACAGCGTTGTCAAAGCGTAAACTGGAATAACCTAACCAGTTTAATTAAAACCCCGACTGCATTACATACAACATTACCTCTCTTTTATTTAACATTGAATATGGTTTTGTCGCCTCGGCATAGGCCCGATTTTCAGCGAGAATGCGACATGGCCCTGCCCTGGTGTCGTTAGACTACGTGGCTGATTCGGATGTCAAAAGACGTGTCTTGATGAGGGCAACAATGCAAAAAAAATATGAATAAACCGGCAAACTTCAAGTCAGAACCGCACTCTAAGGGTTCCGTACTATCATACAAGATGGCGCTAGCTACTTCATATTTTAAAAAACCACGTTTTTTGTATGAATACCCCCTTATTTTTCACTTTCTAATTTTAAGGATTTTTTGTTATAGCGGCTACAGAAATACATCATCTTTGAAAATTTCAACTGTATAGCTATCACGGTTCATGAAATACAGCCTGGTGACAAACGGACGACAGACAGATGGACGGACAGCGGAGTCTTAGTAATAGGGTCCCGTTTTTACCTTTTGGGTACGAAACCCTAAAAACAGGAACTTTTTGAAAATCGGATTTCCATCAGAAAAAAATTATATCAAAAACGAAATGAGACATCAAAAAATTAAAAGAAAAGCTCTAGAGATATGAATTTAGGCTACATTTATAAAATTACTAGCTTTTTCCCGCGGCTTCGCCCGAGTGGACATCGTTTTTATGACTGTCGTAGTAAATTATGTCGTTTCCCACCTACTCAACCGTCTCTGTGCAAAAAATCACAACAATCGAGTATTTTTTGAGTTCCCTCAGGAACTGCATCAGAATATGCTATTTTCCTAGGATAAGAAGTAGCCTATGTCCTTTCCCGTGACACAGGCTACCTGCATGCCAAATTTCATAAAGATTGGTCAGAAGTTGAAGCGTGAAAAGGTAACAAACAAACAAACACATTTTCACATTTATGATATTAGTAAGGATTGGAGGTACATATCACTTATACCGTTATTCAGAAGTTACCTTTGTGACGCAGAGTTTCGCGCAGAAAGTGCGTTTGCGCAGTTAGTGACGGTGAATAAATGTTTTGGAGCATGATTAAGTTTTTGGACGATGTGATTCTTTGTGAATAAAAAATATGAATTTATAAAATTTGTGAATATATAAATATGAAGTATATGTTACGGCTAGAACCCGAAGTGCGGCTACCCCTAGTTTTAGCCGGTTAGAACTAGGTGTAGCCATTTACTCTTGGTTAAATCTAGTATAAACTAACAATTTTTGGGTAAAACTAGGTCTAGCTGGTATTATTCCGGCTAAGACTAGGTTGAGCCAATATCATGCCGGCTACAACTAGATCAAATTAAAATTATTCTTGGTTTCTTCTTCTGCGAAGCATTCTGCTACCCATGAGGGGGAGCCTCACTTCGCAAGGCTATTTGACTCTATAATAAAACAAACCAGAACAACCCTAATATCGCTCGCTTCGCTCGCTTATTTAATTTTTTGTATTCCCCTTGGGTAGCAGAAAAAATCGAGTTAAAAAGGTGACATGATTTTACTACTTGGTCATACAAATTATTAGAAAACGTCCAAAAATGCTACTCTGACTGAACTGTTGTATATATAACCAATGAATGAATTTTTGCAATGAAAGTATAAATTAAATGACTCAAGATATCCTTTGTATATTGAAAAAAAATAATTAAGCAAAAATAATAAAAAAACATAAGATATCTACAGAAAATAGATTATCAACTCTAAATTTTGTCATTTTTGGAAGATTTTTAAAATATTGTTTGACCAGGTAGGTAGTAAAAATTGTATAGTACCTATGTTATATATTTAAAATCTACAAAGCCCTTTCATATGATACCCCACATGATATGCTTCAATGATTTTTTTAAAAATTGTACCACCATCTTTATGACGTCACAGTTTTTAACCCCACTGCGCTTGTCATTTACGCAATTTCTTCGCCGTTTAAGAACCGATTTAGATTATTTATTGGATAGATCATGCCTTCAGGGTGGCCTCATAGGTATAAATTTAATCAAAATCGGTTCACTATTAAAAAAAACATATAAAGAGAGACAATTTATTTTTGATCACGAATGTCAGTCAAACTGTAAAAGTTTACACAACATCAAGCGCCAAAAGTTTTATTTAATCATCGGAACATGTCGGAACTGTCATATCCCCGCGGGCAGACACAGACAGTTGAAAATTAAAAATAAAAGCGGCTATATGCCTGCCACTTAATTTTTTGCTAGCAATTCAGTTTGAACAAACAACGCAACTGTAGGAATAGTAAAAAAAGGGTTAAAGTGCGAGTAGGACCATGGTTCCGTAGTCTTTAAAAAAAAGATGGGTCCCTACAAAAACTGCAAAAATGTGCCAAGTCTTGATCTGCGGCACGGATCTGCCGAGTCCAGCTCAAAGTAGACACTGCCACAATACCTTTTCTAAAACCATCACCTACTTAAACTTAGCTCTTTAATTTGTCTCACTACTTTTTATGCCCAAGTCATCTTAATCGAGACCTTGCACATTTTACATAATGCTTTTGTTGGGATTTTACTTTTATTTGTACGAACATCAAAGGCTAATTTTCTGGAGGACTTTTTATTTTATTGTTATCCTCATTTTCAAAGTTTTCCCTTTGTTGAAATTTGCAATATATATCGCTTGTTAGCGATAAGACCGCCTAAATGTGCAACTTCTTGGGTCATTGTATCTGTATTTTCCTCTCATGTCGTGCTATTAAGTATTTTCAAATAATCAATCAATTATTATAACAGCTCATATACGTCCCCACCGAGGGGCTCGAGCCTACCCTGAATCAGGGCGATTAGGCCTTAGTCGACCACGCGGGCCCAGTGCGGGTTGGTCGACTTCACACACAACCTTCGAGTTTCTTCGCAGGCGTGTGCAGGTTTCCTCACGATGTTTTTCTTCACCGTTAAAGCAATCGGTAAGTATATGTACGTAAGTTTTTGAAAAACTCTTTGGTACATTGGCCGTCCAGATTTGAACCCGGTACCTCTGGTTAGATGGACCGAGTCGTTACCGGTTGAGCCACCGACGCTTCATCAATCAATCAATCAATACGGGGGGTTTATGCCTGGGGCGAAAAATCGATCCAGCTAGATTTCATCTCTGGGTGATCTTTGTGGACCATATTTTTTAGTTAAATTGGTTAAGTTATGTATCTTTGTTTCTTCAGTATTGCACCAGTTTTAATTTTACCTTTTCATCAGCATCATCATCTACTGCTAGACAAAGGCCTTCTCCAAGGATTTCCAGAACAACCGGTCCCGCACTGCCCGCATCCAGCGGCTTCCCGCAATCTTCTTAATATTAATATAAAGCACTAATTAATGAAGTAATTATGTACGCCGTATAGATCGATTGTAATCAAACTTAGTAATTAGTAATCCTTATTTTTGCAAGCCTAGTGTGGGAGCGTAACTCATCCTTTTCATTGTAACAATGCAAAACGCTTCAGTTTGAGATGCAATTTAAAAAATAATATAAGTACTGTTTCATGTGAATGTTTATAAAGAATTATTATGTGAAAATATAAAACTGAAGCTACACTGCTTGCTTGGCACAAGGCGAAATGGCAGGAGTATCAAGCGGAGGCACAGTGACGGCTGGAGTTCAATGTGATTGACGGAGAGAGAATACGTAGAACTATCCAGGCATTGTCGAGGAGGACTGCTTTGTGCAATAATCACTTTAAAAAAAATATTAACTCTCGATCACTAAATTACCCTCTCACTGAAATTTTAAAAACCCTTACTCGTTATGTTTTTCAGCTAATCTTAAATTTTTATTTCATAACCCTCACTCTGCCCTCATGTTCGATTAAGGCCCGATCGCCCTAATCCAGGGGAGGCTCGAGCCCCTCGGTGGGGACGTATATGAGCTGATAATATGATGATCACTAAAATTACCATCCCACTGAAATATTAAAAACCCTTACTAGTTATGTTTTACAGCTAGTTTTCAATTTGTATTTGATCAAAATTACAAAATGAGTACACATTAACGACCACAGATAAGAAAAAAAAAATTCCGCTCCTTTAACGACGCTGAAGAACTGTGACGTCACGCCTAGATATTTCAATCATTATTGGAACAAAATGTCGTTTTTGACACATGACAAAAAGCAACCGTCTCCGAGAAACTCAAACGATGAGCAGTCATCATCCATGTTTTAGGTATACTGCGGAGTTCCAGCCGCCTTAGATGATGTTCAAGGTCGACTGAGCTTAGCCCATTCATATAGGGACGATTTCGATAGATTCCAATTTTTTTCTTCACAATTGGTAAGCCCTTGGCATCATCTCACCTGATGGTAAGTGACGACGATGCCGAAGATGGAAGCAGGTTTACCAAGATTCCCTAACGCAATGGGGAACTGGCTATCTTATCTTCAAGCCGGAACACATCTATGTTGTTAGAATTGATGTTTGACGGCAAGACTTAGATAAGATGGTAAAAGCCACATATCAGTAACCTCGTGCGCCAGGTCCAGGTATTATTATAACTTTTTTTAATCCACAATTGGTAAGCCCTTGGAATCATCTCACCTGATGGTAAAGAAATTGAAATATGAACGAGCATTAATAAATTCATCTTAAAATTGGGATGCGCAAAACCCGCCTTGGGATTTGCAACGATCTTCCCTAATGATATTATAAATGTGAAAATTTGTTTGTTTGTTATCTTTTCACGCTTCAACACCACGACTAATCTTGATGAAATTTGGCGTGCAGGTAGCCTGTGTCACTGGGAAGGACATATGCTACTTTTTATCCCGTGAAAAATAGCATAGTCCGATGCAGTCCCTGAAGAAACTCAAAAAATACTCTTTTTTTGATTAATTTCTTTAACATCGCAACGGAACAATGGATTGTTGTGATTGTTTGCACAGAGATGGTTGGAAATGAAATAATTGACTAATTAGCATATCCTGATGTAGTCCCCGCGGGATCTGGGGAAACCGCATTTCCACGCTCGCGCACGTCGGCGTCGCAACGGAGTAACGGATTGAAGTGATTTTTTGTATAGAATTGATGGAGGGGGTGGGAAATGACATATACTACTAATCGGAAGAGCCCGATACAGTTCCTGCGAGATATGTAAAAAACTCATTTCCACGCTCGCGAGCTCGCGCACCACTCACCCTCAAAGATGGTCACAAAATCGAATTCCTCGCGGGCAAAGCCGCGGGCAAAAGCTTGGAATATAATACTTAATAAGGAAAAAATAAGGTTTCGAATAAAGTCCACTCAATATGGACCTCACGGCAATCCACGTGACAGGGTTTGATAAAAACTAGGGATGCATCGATACGCCTTTTTGCCGATACGATACCGATACTTTTATAAAAATATCGGCGATACCGATACCGATACCGATACGCTTATTGAATTCAAAAAGGAAGGTAGAATAAATAATTAATAGTTTTAGTAATCTAAATTAACATTTATAAGATTTTTATTTAAAAAACAAAGCATTCTTAAGTTTTGCGGGCAAAGGCGATTTCGCAAGTCTGTTTGAATAAGACCTGCGGCGGTGGAAAACAGTCTCTCAGATGCGACAGATGCCTCGTTTGCAACAAAATAGATGGGACAACACGCGCGTTTACATTACATTTTTAAAGCGCGAAATTTGAAAAATATCGTTGAATCTGCCACAAAAATATCGCCGATACCGATATATCGGCAAACCCGGAGTATCGCCGATATATCAGTATCGGTATCGGTATCGGATGCATCCCTAATAAAAACCTTCTAGTTGGTTCATTGCTATGTTCGGCTGGGATCCAAAAAATAAGATGTACATTTCGTGATTTCGCAGTCAATATAAAGCGGAAGTCCCTTTTTAGGGTTCCGTAGTACAAGGAACCCTTATAGTTTCATCATGTCTGTCTGTCCGTCTGTCTGTCCGCGGCCTAGCTCCTAGACTGTTAGTGTGAATTTCATGAACAGCTACAAAAAATAAATCCATATAATATTATAAATATGAAAATATGATTATTAGTTTATTCGTTTATATGTTACCTTCGCTTCAACACCTTGACCAATCTTGATGAAATTTGGCATGCAGGTAGTCTGTGTCAATCGATCAATTAATCAAAACAATTTATTTTAAATAGGTGTTTACACACACTTTAAAAAAGTCAAAAAAATATTATTGTATATTACAAATAATGTCATGATTCAGATTACAGTCTCAGGTAATCGTATTTGTTATAGAATCAACATATATATATCTTTGTCATTTACATAATCTATTATTTTATAATATCCTCTAGAGCACAAACATTTTTTGACATGAGTCTTGAATTTATTTTCTGACAAACTAGTTACATTTTCTGGAATTTTATTGTAGAATCTTATACACTGCCCCAAATGCCTTTTAACCACTCAGTCTCGAAAAGGTTATATCTATTTTATTTACATTTCTTAAATTCAAATTATGCCTGTCACTGTTTTTAGGAAATAAATGCAAATTCTTACACGAACGTACATGATGTTTTCATATATAAATTGACTAGCAACAGTTAAAATATTGATTTCTTTGAACTTATTCTGTAACGACTCACGTGATCGCATCTGATAGTTTGCGCGGATAGCTCTTTTCTGCAGGATGAAAATAGTTTCTATATTAGCCGCATGCCCCCACAGTAATATGCCATAAGACATTATAATATGGAAGTAACCAAAATACACTAGTCTCGCAGTACCCACATCCGTTAACTGTCTTATTTTCTTAACGGCTTATGCAGCTGAACTAAGCCTTCCCGCTAAAGTTTCAATGTGTGGTCCCCATTGAAGTGAAACATCCAAAGTTATACCAAGGAACACCGTAGTATTTACAAATTCTAATTTATTACTGTCTAATATTACACTATTAGTGACCTTTTTTACATTTGGCTAACAAAATTTTATTTTTATTTTGTTTTCTTAGCATTTAATAATAAGTTGTTCACAGTGAACTATTATAGTTCAGTGTTACTGGGAAGGGTATAGGCTACTTTTTATTCCGTGAAAATGACATAACTCGATGCATTTCTTGAGAGAACTGAAAAAATACTCTTTTTTTGGTTAATTTCTTTAACATCGCAACGGAACAATGTATTGTTGTGATTTTTTTGCACAGAGATAGTTGAGGGGGTGGAACTCACCCTCAAAGACAGTCATAAAAACGATGTGCCCGCGCGGGCAAAAGCTAGTTGAAAATAAAATGGCTGCCATTTAGAGGGGGAGAACGATGCGACCTAATGGGGGGTTTTTCGTCGATGAAATTACATGCCCTTATAATATCGGTAACCCTATCCGATACACACTTGCCTCTACCTTACTACTTCCATTTTCAGTAGGATTTCGTGAGAAAGTAAGTGCAGTACTGCTGTACAATTTATTTATTAGTCATACCACCAGTAGTTTCAGAGATTCAAGCACTTTTTAGGGTTCCGTACAAAAAAAAACGGAACACTTATAGGATCACTCGTGCGTTTGTCTGTCTGTCTGTCCGTCTGTCACAGCCAATTTGCTCCGAATCTACTGGACCAAATCAGGTGAAATTTGTTGGGATGGTGTAATCCTATGACCCAAACACAGATGTGCAAAGTAAATAAATATTTTTTTTTAAATAAGGGTCATTTTCGGTGGAAAAATTAGGAAATTAAAAAAAAAAGTTTTTCAAACCTTACTGTGTCATACATATATCAAATGAAAGGGCTCGTTATGAGGATTTCAAATATATTTTTGTTAGTATATTAAAATAAATATTTTTGTTTTTATTCACGAAAGAAGACGAAAATTGACTATTCCAAAATACAAAGTTCATTGCTTGTAGATTACAGGAAAACCTATAAGAATTCTATCAATTGAAAATAAAGTGGTAAACTCAATATAATACGTTCACTTACGGAAAATAGTAATTCACTAAAACACCACTAGATAACGCTAGTAGTAGTTAACTCGCGTCTTACTGTGAGGATTTCAAATGTGATATTTTGTATTTTACTTTGGCATTGTAAGGAACCCTCTCCTCGGAAGTTCCACGCGAGATCTTCTCGCTACCCCATAACCCTTCCATAACCCCATGGATTAGAATTTGAACTTCGTGCGGAAATACTTAGTTCAATGAACGCTGGTCCCCCTCCTATCCTGTCTCTTCATTGATGTCTAATATCCGCAAATTTCTGGAGATCTTTGTATGAAATTCAACTTTTAACCTTAGACCTTTTGTCTTATTTATTTAGAGTCTAAATTAAACATCATCTGTACATATAGTACGCTGCCATTGCCGCTGTATGCGTAACATGCTTTATTGGATGGATACCTCGCTCCAATTACTTTAATACCTAACTATTAAATTAATCTGTGTTATGGTGTTATGAATCTAGAGTACGCATGCGCAGGAGTAAGTATAATTACTCGGCTTTGCTATCTGAGATCTTTTGACGTTAAACTATTTATCTTATTACTTTGAGGGAGCAATTCTTGCATACATATTTATATAAAATTGGTTTCTCGGAAACGACTGTAACGATTTGAATATAAATTTGTGTTAAAAAAAATGCGAGTGTGCTTAAGACCACACGACTGTAGTAAAACTTCTTTAGCTCCATCTATATGTATGAAAGTAAATACTTAGTCTTCAGAAAATAATCAAATCTTTTTTGTCTTCAGGAGGTATAGACAGTTTATGAAAAGAGTTTTATTATCCTCTGAAAATGATCATTTTTTTATCTCTTGTTTTTTTTAATTGTTTTGACAACCTATATTGTTGCCTTGGCAACCGATTTTGTTGGTAAACAAAAATAAATAGTCTCTCTCTTTCTATCTTCACCAATTTATATATCCCTCTCAACTTCCGTTCGCCTCGCCCGATCACCCTTCCGTAACGCGCTCGTCACGCATCCACCAGCTTACTCCCCAAGTCAAGCGTGCGTAAATAAATTTTACTTCAAAAAATAGTTTACATGCCTTGGGGACTCCGAGCAACGTTCGTCGCCCAGGTTCTTAATTTAACTTGCAACCGTTGTAATTTTAATAACGTGGCCATGAACTGACAGTAGAGTTATGAAAATTAGATGCAATCAAAATCAATAATTTATATGTGTGTATATGACTGTGTAAAACACAGGGTTGGCAATGTTTAAAACATTTGTTTCAAACAAGTGTTTACAACACTGTTTAAAACACTGGAAAAAATACAAACCTGTTTAAAACAAAATACAAAACATAAAAGAACATGAATTTAATCGTAAAATGTGTTAAAAACAATGTTTGAATGATGTTCAAAACACTTAAAATAAATCAATTTCAAATAATTGATTTTAAACATGTTTCTTTTGTTTGTTGATTGAAAATAATATTTTGTTCTTTTTAAATAAAACCAGTTTTTCCCAACACTGGTAAAACATAATATTTTGAGATAGCCATTCAAAAAGAAATAGACCAAAACAAAACGTACGTTAAAAGTACCTTGAACATATTTTGTGAAGCTAATTTATGATTTATGGTAAGGTCGTAAAATAAACAAACATAAATTACATTAATTATTATGAGTGTGCGAAGCTCTACTTTTGATGTGGCCTTTACCACAGTACGACGATATGGCTTACAGTAGCGCAACGCCTTTGATGTCGCACGATGCGCCATCGGCGTAAGTAGGTATTAGCAGCACTAGCCTGTAGCCAGCCTGGCAAACTCGCGAAGTTTGCCAGGCTGTGCCCCGCCGCCCGCTGCCCCGCAAGTACCCGTCCGTTGCTCTGCGTAAGTACATTCGTTGCACTACTGTAAGCCGCTATATTGTAATACTGTGCCTGTAATTTAGGCGAAGATATTTATATGGCGGACTTTATGATCTATGCAATGAGCGGATGACTAACTGAAGTTTGCATCAAAATGCCAAGGTTTTTTAGCGATGCTTGTAAACTTTTTAGGGTTCCGTACCCCAAAAGGGAAAAACGGAACCGTTATGGGATCACTCGCTTGTCTGTTGTCTGTTCGTCCGTATGTCACAGCCAATTCGCACCGAAACTACTGAACCGATTGAGTCTCAATTTGGTACAAGTATGTGAATCGGTGACTCAAAGACGAACATGTAACGTAAATAAAATAAAATTAAACATTGGGGCCACTTTTGAGGGTAAATTACAAAATTAAAAAAAAATGTTGCAAACTATATCGTTTGACATATAAAATGAAAGAACTTGTTGTAAAAATCTCAATCATATTTTATTTATTATTGTAAGCTAAATAGTTTTTAAGTTATTAGAGAAAATAGTCGAAAATTGACTTTCCTCCCTGATCTCCGAAACAATTGGGCCTATTTAAAAAGCAAATACTAAAATAGTTTTTTACCACATTACAGAAAAACCTACACGAAGTCTACGGTATTTAAGGTAACATAGGAAATTTTTTAATTAACGTACGGAACCCTCTCCATCATTACAGCTCATATACGTCCCCACCGAGGGGCTCGAGCCTACCCTGAATCAGGGCGATTAGGCCTTAGTCGACCACGCGGGCCCAGTGCGGATTGGTCGACTTCACACACAACCTTCGAGTTTCTTCGAAGGCGTGTGCAGGTTTCCTCACGATGTTTTCCTTCACCGTTAAAGCAATCGGTAAGTATTGGTTTAGGAACTATAATTATCTTTGGTATTGGTAAGTATGTACGTAAGTTTTTGAAAAACTCATTGGTACATTGGCCGTCCAGATTTGAACCCGGTACCTCTGGTTAGATGGACCGAGTCGTTTTCCGATTTCGTCGCACTTTTCCGATTTTTTTCTAAGGACTTGATCACATTGCCAGTCCATCTAATAAGAAGCTAAATATAACTATACCTTAGCTATATCTGATCAGAGAACCTGAAACCAGTAGCTTTGAAAAAAAATATTTCTTTATTCAAAAAGAACAAAACATTGTTTATAATCAACAAACAAAAAAGCATGTTTTTAATAAAAAATTTTAAATTGTTTTATTTAATGTATTTTAAACATTGTTTTAAACAAACCTAACGATTAAATTGGTGTTCTTTTTGTGTTTTATAATTTGTTTTAAACAGTTCTGTATTTTTTTTACATGGCCCATAACAAATGTTAAGGAGTTGTTTCATAACTGTATGGAGCCTAGCACATATGAGTTACACCTAGGCCTGGTCTATATACACTAAACAAATATGTTTTTTATACCTTGTTTTATACATATTAAGAACAAAAAGTTTTATAATTAATTTTAAATGTTTTAAACATTACCAACCCTGTGACACAGTTTCTACCTTCTAGTGGCCTAAATCTCGATCGTTTCCGTTCTTCGCAAGGCACGGAAATCTTCTGAAAGTGGAGTCCGCTCACAGACCTTTAATATTGAGTAGCAACGCAAGAGCGTCGAATAGACTACAATTGACTGCTAGTCATTTCAGTTAATTTTTATCAAACCTGTCAAAACGGAAATTTTGTTATTAAAATGTAAGTAAGCAAATATCCTTTATTGTACACCAGAAATTACAAAAACTCAATTTAAATATGTTCAGTGCAAAGGCTTTATTGCTTTGAAAAATGTATGAAATAGGAACGAGTGACGTCAAAGTTTCGCAGCGTCATTGATGTACTCATTTTGTGAAATTTCAATCAATTTAGGGAATACTATTCATAATTTATTTTTTATGCAGTCAACAGCCAATAGGACCACTAAACGTGTAGCATTTTTTGTAATTATAATTTCTTCTTTTTTCTGTCTCATAAAATTTCGTTTAGGAGGTCCCCAACTACCCATACTGTGCTAGTATGACCTAGCTTTTGCCATGCTACCCTGTATTCAATCCCATGAACTGATCTGTCCGCAAATCTATTGTCCCAGTACAATGTTATTTGTTCGGAATCTGGGGGCACGGCAGTGCCCCCGCCAAGTCGAGAAAAAAAAGCGGCACGGCCGTACCATCCTTTTCTCGAAGCAGTGCAGGCCATTTTCGACCCCCCCACAACTTCGTTGTAAATAAACCTAGAAGCCTGAATTTTCTGTACCCAAGCAGGCATCATATAAGCACGGTATATTCCAAATTTCATTCAATTTGAACCAGTACTTTAAGAATTATAACTAGTCAAAGTTTCCTAATTTGCCACTCACTGACTGACAGATCATCAAAATTCCAAGGCACTTCTAGCCGACATAGAAGATTCAAATTTAGAATACAATTAGTCTTTAGTGTATAAAGCAAGGAAAAACTCAAACATTTTGCAATTTCGGTCCAGTTTTCTAGTTACACAAACTACATAAATAACTTTGTAATCCCATATAAAATATATAGGATTACAAAGTTATTTATGCAGTCGCAGGACCGAACTCCTTGATTTACTAGTTTTTAAGGCGCAGTTCATGAATCAATGTAGTTTTCTACAAAAATAAGTGAAATCCCACCAAAAACATCCTGTAAAAACTAGCCAAGTCTCGATTGAGCTGCTTGTTTTACTATAAAAAGTAATGAAATCTCTAAGCAAAGCCAAGCCTAGTCTAGGGTTCTTTACTGCGATTTCTTTATTATTATGGTTAGATTTTATGTGACTTGGCCGTTGACTTGGATGTCTCAAGGAGTAAATATGCATAAAGAATGTTCAACGGCAGGTCACATAAAATCTAACCATAATAATAAAGAAATCGCAGTAAAGAACCCTAGACTAGGCTTGGCTTTGCTTAGAGATTTCATTACTTTTTATAGAAAAACAAGCAGCTCAATCGAGACTTGGCTAGTTTTTACAGGATGTTTTTGGTGGGATTAATATTATTTGTTACAGTTCGCTTGTATATGTCACCATCATATGCTATACGAAGCCTTATTAGTCCCAATTTATTTAGGGTAGGCTTTGTATGTTTCTCGCCTTTATTCAGGGCTTATGCTGGTTAAACAAATTATGTCATTAGAACATGAAAACAATATGACACAAGAAGTTATACATTAAAATCATTGAATGTCATGAATGCCTTTGACGAGTGTAGGCCAGTTCACACGGACAGCACCCGGTCACGAGTATAACGCGAGAGTCAGCCATGGCTCCTCTCGACCATAGTGCAGGGAACGGCTTGGTTCCTGCTATTGAATTTGACTTTTGAATTTTTCCTTGTGCTCTGAAATTATCTGAATTGGTTGATGGTCTGCTGGCAACGATTAATAAAGACTATAATATAAACTATAACTTTTAAACAACTCTCAACAGAAATGGTAAGCGAGTTCTGGCGTAAGGCCGCGCTTAGGCAAACGTAACGTGTTATATCCCTCCGCTAGGTGGAACGATGATCTACGCCAGGGATGCATCCGATACCGATATAACGGCGATATTTTTGGCGGTAATACTACAGATTTAACCGCCTCCGTGGCGTAATGGTTAGTATATTCGCTTCACACCAGGAGGTCGCGGGTTCGATTCCCGGTGGGGTCAATTTGTAAGACTCGGTTTGGTTGGTGGTAGGGCATTTTCTAACCCCGCCTGGCTAGCTACACCACCGTCTTATCTAAGTCTTGCCGCCAAACATCAGTGTTAACAAGATTAATGTGTTCCGGTTTGGAGATAATGCGTTGGGGAATCTTGGTTAGCCCGCTTCCATCTTCGGCATCATCGTCACTTACCATCAGGTGAGATGATGCCAAGGGCTTACCAATTGAGATAAAAAAATGTTATTTTTGACGTCAATTTTTTTTTTCTTTTTTTAATTTATTTGCAATTGGTAAACCCTTGACAACATCTCACCTGGTGGTAAGTGACGATGTTGCCGAAGATGGAAGCGGACTTAGGATTAGGACTTAGGAGTTTTTGCTACAATTACTCCTAAACGATAGAAAACAAAAAGTTAAAAAAAATACTTATAATGTTGATAATGCTGCCTAAAGTCAAAAGCTATTAGAATATAATTGAGCAGTTTTGGCTCGATAGAAATAAATCCCAAAAATAGGTCTACACCGTTACTTTCAACTCAAGTAACGACTAATATTTTGAAGTATAAATTTTAAAAAATATACAACAATATTCGTTATGATAATACATAGTGAGTAATTTTATTATTTTTTATACTTTCATTGCGGTTTTTGATTGAAACGAGAAACCATTGAATAAGTGAAAAAGTGTGGCTATTTTCTCTACTCTTCCATAAATTCCCGGTTTCCGATTGAGCGGAAATTTTGCATGCTTATGTATATAGCGTGACAATGTAATACTAAAAGCTTGCACCTAAAAGTTTTTTTGGTTTATCTAAAATTTTTGTAACTATAGTCGGTTGAATAAAATAAATAGCAAAATAATTTCAATTTCGAAACACAAAAATGCTTTAAGGAATAATTTTAAAATTTCCACATTTTTTTTTTATGCACAATTGATAAACCCTTGACAACATCTCACCTGGTGGTAAGTGACGATGTTGCCGAAGATGGAACCGGGCTTACCAAGATTCCCCAACGCAATGGGGAACTGGCTATCTTATCTTTATGCCGGAACACACCAATAATATCAACATTGATATTTGGCGGCAAGACTTAGATAAGATGGTGGTAGCTAGCCAGGCGGGCTTAGAAAATGCTCTACCACCAACCAAACCGAGTCATACAATTGACCCCGCCGGGAATCGAATTCAAAATTCCCAAGCAATATGCATATGTGTTGTAAAGAAAACGTGTCCCGTGGCATCAATTTTAAAATTATATATAACACATTAAACTTGTGGATTCAAATGAAGAGGTACCATCCAAGTGAATTGGACACCGTTACAGCGTCGAAAAAACCTATCCAGAAAATAAAATTCTCTAAGAGTATCGGTATCGGTATCACCGACATTTTTATAAGAGTATCGGTATCCGTATTGCTGATATTTTATAAGAGTATCGGTATCCGTATTGCCGATATTTTATAAGAGTATCGGTATCCGTATTGTCGATATTTTTATAAGAGTATCGGTATAGTATTGGTATTGAATGACTCGGTGGCTCAGTGGTTTGTGCTCATGACTACTGATCCAAGGGGTTGTGGGTTCGATCCCCACCCAGGGCAAACATTTGTGTGATGAGCAGATTTGTTTGCCCTGTGTCTGGGTGTTAAGTATCTATATATGTATGTATTTAAACGTATATAAGTATGTATATCAGTCTCTGGTTCCCATAACACAGGGAATCCTACTTTGGGCCAGATGACCATGTGTGATTTGTCCCAGAATATTTATTTTTATTTTATAGGTATCGCCGATATTTTTATAAGAGTATCGGTATCTGTATTGCCGATATTTATATAAGAGTATCTGTATATTGCCGATAATTTTATAAGAGTATCGGTATCGGTATTGTATCGGAAAAAATGCATCCCTGATCTAAAGTATATATAGTAGTACTAGCCTGATCTATGCTGGGGCAAATAATAAAAACTATTTACTACTTAAGGCAGCAAATACGCACGCGCTGAGCCGAAGATTATGTAGTTTGGACAAGTGGCGTGTTTTGGGAAAACCGTTACATCCAACAATGAAATGTACGAACCGATAATACTCATCAATAATTTGTTATTATGCTCAATGTAGGTACCTAAATATGATTTTTATTTAGATTTGTATGTTGTCTTCTTTCTGTCAACCTTCTATTCTTTTAACTATTGAACACTACTAGCTGTTTCCCGCGGCTTCACCCGCGTGGACAACGTATCTATGACTTGTCGAGGGTGCCCAGTGCGCGAGCCGCAAGCAGCCTATGTGTTAATCCAGGTCCTAATCTACCTAATTTCAGCCAGATCCGTTCAGTAGTTTTTGCGTGAAGAAGTAACAAACATACACACTCACACACTCACAAACTTTCGCCTTTATAATTTTATTGTGATAATTAAACCTTACACTAAGGCCCGATCGCCCTTATTCAGGGTAGGCTCAAGACGTATATGAGCTGATATGATGATGATGATGAAACCTTACACTCTATACTTTTTACGTATTTGCATTATCATTAATTAAATATGATAGTAAATAAAAAAAACAGGCCAAGTGCGAGTCAGAACCGCACACATAGGGTTCCGTACCATCATACTAGATGACGTTAGTTTCTTCAGTTCCGTACTATCATACTGGATGGCGCTAGTTCCTTCACGTTTAAAAATACAGGGTTTTTGTTATGGACACTTTTACTTTTTATAATTTTTAGTATTTGTTGTTATAGCGGCAACAGAAATACATCATCTGTGAAAATTTCAACTGTCTATCACGTTTCGTGAAATACAACCTGGTGACAGACGGACGGACAACGAAGTCTTTGTAATAGGGTTCCGTTTTTACCCTTTGGGTACGGATCCTTAAAAAACACTACTTTTTTTGAGGTGAAAACTTCTTTAGGCGCGTTGGGCACCAGGAACACTCGTATGGGTCAAACCTTATAAAACTGTAATCTGGGATAAGAAAAAACCATTGAACTTGAGACACCGTTACGTTACCGACACCGATACCGATACCTTACCAGGAACACTCGCAGGGTCAAAACTTATAAAAATGTAAAAAGTTTTCAAAAAACCATTAATCTCGAGACACCGTTACGTTACCGACACCTTACCAGGAACACTCGCAGGGTACATCTTTTAAAAAATGTAAAAGTTTTCACTTCTGTCGGCACTCCCGGAGTGGTTAGGTTTTTTTATTCACAATTGGTAAGCCCTTGGCATCATCTCACCTGATGGTAAAGTGACGACTTTCCACTCTTCACAAACGCAATATTACTCTTCAAAAGAGAGCGAATCGGAAACGAGTTCATGGGAGAAAGTTAGGAATAGCTTTCATTTCGAACAGGCCTCTTACTGAGCTGAGCACTAACTGCCTATAGTACTCGTAAGTTTGACAAGTAAAATTTTTAAGTCATATTAATATTAAGTTTTTTTTTTTTCAATTTCAAGTCGCATTGTCAGATGCTAATTCTAACAATTCGATTTAAAAATGGTTACCAACGTCGGCCGACCGATCGTAAGAATTAAGTGAATCATGAAATCGTATGGTGCTTCGAAAAAAACTAAGGTTAGGTTCATTAGGCATGTCTGGTAACACCGTAGAATGGAGCCCTGCGAAGTATTTCTCGGAGCCTCGCGATGAAATGCCCGGGCATTGCATGATCTGCCCAATTCCACGATCACCAGACCTAGTCCGCATCATGAGCTACCACTCCTTTATGGCCGCGATATTTTTAACCGCCTCCGTGGCGTAACGGTTAGTCCATTCGCTTCACACCAGGAGGTCGCGGGTTCGATTCCCGGTGTGGTCAACTTGTAAGACTCGTGTTGGTTGGTGGTAGGGCATTTTCTAAGCCCGCCTGGCTAGCTACCACCATCTTATCTAAGTCAAACAAACATCAGTGTTATCAACATTGATGTGTTCCGGCTTGAAGATAAGATAGCCAGTTCTCCATTGCGTTGTGGAATCTTGGTAAGCCCGCTTCCATCTTTGGCATCATCGTCACTTACCATCAGGTGAGATGATGCCAAGGGCTTACCAGTTATGAATAATAAAAAAATTGAGGTCAAACTGCAGATGTTTTTCACAACTGACTAATATTTTTGAAGGTGATCACGTCTACTCCTGAGCAAAGGCCTCCCCTAAGGATTTCCACAACGGCCCGTTCTACGCTGCCCGCATTCTGTGGCTTCCCGCGGCCTTCACCAGGTCGTCAGTCCACCGAGTGGGAGGCCTGCTACGTCTTTCGGTTTTCGGTCGGCCCTGGAAAACTTTACTGCCCAACGGTCAACTATGTTCCCCGCACACTGCCACTAAGGTTTAACGATTTGTGAGCTATGTCGGGTACCTTAGTTCTTACACGGATCTCCTCATTCGGTGCAAAAAAAATATACTTAGGTCCTTTTCGAACTCAAAATTCTCACTTTTCCGAAACGTGAGCACACCCCGGACACTGCATACAACGGTCGTGAAATGACATTTCTAAAAACAAATGACGGAGCAAACAAAATCAGGCCGAAATCCCATACGTTCGAGAACCAAACTATAACCAAAGTATATCTATCGTATAACCATAATTTTAACCAACTATAATTTTGTAATATAACATCAGTTTCTTCTTCTTTCCTTATCAGCTCATATACGTCCACACCGAGGGGATCGATCCTACCCCTAATTAGGGCGATCGGGCCGTAGTCGATCACGCAGGCCCAGTGCGGGTTGGTCGACTTTACACACAACCTTCGAGTTTCTTCGCAGGCGTTTCTTCGCTTCTTAAGAGCGTCAGTGGCATAACGGTTACGGCCGCTACCTCCTGTCCGGGAGGCCGTGGTTCGAATCCTGCCACGTACCAATGTGTTTTCTAATATCGATTTCATATTATGTACGTTCATCCGACGCTCTTAAGGTGAAGGAAAACATCGTGAGAAAACATCTGTTTGTAACTTTAGATTATTGTTTTCACTTCTTTTAAAACATGTATTAATTACTTTCAGTAATTAAGGGTAATGAAGAAGATATCCCTGTGTGGGATTCGTAAATGATACTGCTGTTCTGTATCTATAATTATATATTTTGTTGTACAATAAAGAGTTTTATTACATCAGCCCATAATACGTCCCCACCGAGGGGCTGGAGCCTACCCTGAATTAGGGCGATCAGGCCTTAGTCGACCACGCGGGCCCAGTGCGGGTTGGTCAACTTCACACACGAGTTCGAGTTTCTTTCTTCGCAGATGTGTCCCTCACGATGTTTTTCCTTCACCGTAAGAGCGTCCGATAAACGTACATTTAAGATCTAAATTCGAAAACACATTGGTACGTGACAGGACTCGAACCACGACCTCCCGGATAGGAGGTAGCGGCCCTTGCCGTTGTGCCACCGACGCTCTCCGAATAAAGAGTTCACAAACAAACAATTCATTCTGTATCAATCTGGGTGACGAGGGGGTGAGGTCGGAATCTAGAGAGCGGCAGGGAGTGTCCATACTGTATGTTAGTACTAATATATTGTATTGACGTGAGTAAGTAAGAGTACCTAGTAATAAAGTTTATATCTTACATTTAAACTTACCTATTTTCGTTCATTTGATATTTAATTTATAGCTAGTAAAAGAAAGCCACTTCAAACGAAAAGTTTCATCGCAAACTTAGAAACCTTTTGTTGTAAAACTAATTTTATCCTGTGAATGACTAAGTCACTGATGAGTGATGATGAGATACTAGTTACTTCGACTAAGTTAACAAGAAATTGAAATTTTTATTGCGTTACATAATTCCGTGAATTATTTTTGGAGTATTGATTTTCATATATAAGCCCGGGATATAAAAATTTAGGGGGAGTAAAATCAGACGTTATGCGTTATTATTTGGTTGTATAGTATAGTTATTTATTTTGTGCGCAACTTATTTGGGTGTATGTGTGTGTGTAGGTATGTATGTATATGTGTGTGTAACGTGTGGAATGTGTGTAGTGTGTGTGTAATATATGTGTAATGTGTGTGCGTATAATGTGTGTAATATGTGTGTATGCATGCATGCATGTATGTATGTATGTTTATATAAATGTATGTATGTATGTTTATTTCTTCGGCTCGTCCTATAGCCTAAGCGGCTAGATGGATTTTGGAGTGTGAGGTGTCGTTAGATTTGTCTTGTCAGAATTGAAAAAAGTGGTCGCCATTTTGAACTTTTTAGTTACTGGACCGCTAGCTTCCAAAATCTGAGGGTCCCAAAGGTCCCTTATCACAATACCGTTGTCAGAATTAAAGAAAAGTTTCCGCCATTTTGAACTTTTTAGTTACCGGACGGAATGCTATTAAAATCGATATCTGAGCGTCTCTGAAGTCTCTTATAATGAATCCGTTGTCAGATTTGACAAAAGTGGCCGCCATTTAGATTTTTTCACTAATTGGACAGATTGCTTCTAAAATCTGAGGGTCCCAAAGGTCCCTTATCACGAATCCGTTGTCAGAATTAAAGAAAAGTTTCCGCCATTTTGAACTTTTTAGTTACCGGACGGAATGCTATCAAAATCGATATCTAAGCGTCCCTGAAGTCTCTTATAATGAATCCGTTGTCAGATTTGACAAAAGTGGCCGCCATTTAGATTTTTTCACTAATTGGACAGATTGCTTCTAAAATCTGAGGGTCCCAAAGGTCCCTTATCACGAATCCGTTGTCAGAATTAAAGAAAAGTTTCCGCCATTTTGAACTTTTTAGTTACCGGACGGAATGCTATCAAAATCGATATCTAAGCGTCCCTGAAGTCTCTTATAATGAATCCGTTGTCAGATTTGACAAAAGTGGCCGCCATTTAGATTTTTTCACTAATTGGACAGATTTCTTCCAAAATCGATATCTGAAGTCCCTAATCACAAATCCGTTGTCAGAATTGAAAAAAATGGCTGCCATCCCCCAACAAATTTATAATCGTTAGTAAGGAGTAAACTCCAGTCGTGCGTCGGAGCTGACACACACACTTTTTTTAATTACGTTAAGTAAATTTATTGACAATTGTATAATTTCTCTTTGATCAGGTCTTCGAGATAGTCGGTCGGAACTGAAAGCTGTCACCTCTTTGCAATCCAGAAGGATGCGGGCAACAGTCTCTTCTTCTGCCTCCATGCACGCGGAGCACTGAGCTGTCTGTAATTCCTAGGGTGAAAAAATTATTGTTAAAGTAACCGTGACCACTGATGACTGCCGGTACCTTACAAAGTGGGAGTCTCCCAAGTTTCAGGGGCTTTCTGGGCAGGCCAGGGTGTTAAGCGGTCGGTCGTGCCTGCCTGTTCTGCCGGCAGACATATCCAATCCTGTTCGATGCCTATTATTCTTTTGTTAACACACACACACTCTCTCACGTACACACAAATAACACACACATACGTACACGCAGACAATCACTACAGAAAACAGACATACTGCTCTTAACTTTAATTAAATAGGTATTTCCTCTGTAATTTAATTTAATTCATTTAATTTTTAATGTTAGTCATCTTGTATCTTAATGTTTTATTTATACCTTTAATATACCATAGATTATGTAATGGAGGAGCGAGATCCCCTAGCACAGGTACTTCCGTACCTGAAAGGAGGTCTCAGCCATGGAATATGTTATAACCTTTGGTGAAAATAAACTATTTTCTATGTTTTCTATTACTCAGCCATTATTTCAGCAATATTTATTATTTAAATTTGTTCAGCAACATTTTTTTATAAATATTCTTTATATACTTTGCAGTTTCGTCACTTTGTTATTCTGCAAAACGCATTATAGCTCTATATGAGTTAATATTATGAGTCAAAGAAGCTAATTTATTATGCAATACTTCATTTTAAAATGCCTCTGTGAAAATAATAACTCAACCAATCAAATTAAAATGAATAGCCCGACTACAAAAAAACATTGCCACTCTCTTTTGGGCAGTTAGGTAAAAATATATCTTACTAGCTTTTGCCCGTGGCTTCGCCCGCGTTGACATCGTTTCTATGACTGTCTTTGAGGGTGAGTGGTGTGCGAGCCGCAAGCGGCTCGCAAGAGTGAACATGAGTTTTCTCTAGATCCCTCAGGAAATATATTGGACTATTCTGATAAGCGGTCTATGTCACTTCCCACCCACCCCCTCAACCAATTCTATACAAAAATCACTTCACTTTTCCGTTGCGATGTTAAATAAATTAACCAAAAAAAGAGTATTTTTTCAGTTCCCCCAGGAACTTCATCGGACTATGCTATTTTCACGGGATAAAAAGAAGCCTATGTCCTTCCCAGTGACACAGGGTACCTGCATGATAAATTTCATCATGTTTGGTCGAGCGGTTGAAGCGTAAAAAGTTAACAAACAAACAAACACATTTTCACATTTATAATATTGGTAAGGCTTCAGGGGATCAAGACAAGAAGGGGATGTAGCCGTTCAGGCTACAGGTTCAGCAAAAGAAACAGACATATATACTTACATACATATACATATATATATTCATATACATACAACCGAAAATATTACTTTACAATGGCTTCTACTCTATACGAGCTTCTACTCATGAAACTGAACAACTTGTGTTTTATAACTTTTCTGAAATCGTACAATTTTTTTGCCCTTCCATGCAAAGAAGAGGAATCATCTGATCGATATTGTACACAGAGTGTCCCATAATAATTAACGAAACGTTTACAAAAGAAATGCAGAATTCTGGCTACAAAAAGTCTATCCTACTAATATTATAAACGCAAATGTTTGTAAGAATGTAGGGATGTATGTTTGTTAATCTTTCCCGCAAAAACTACTGAACGGATCTGGCTGAAATTTGGTAGGTACACAGATTAGGACCTGGATTAACACATAGACTACTGTTTTTCACGCTCGCGACCCGCTTGCCGAAGTGAAGCCGCGGGAAACAGCTAGTAATACATATATTAGCAGTCAGCGGACAGCAACAACATCAACAACTTCGTTTTATTTATGCAACAACCGCCCATCGTCACTGAGGTGAGAGTAAAACACAAAAAAAATTGGCCAACGATATGAATTTCACCTGTACGAATAAAAGTTGACTATAAAGGCAGCAGCTGAATTACCTCACTGATAGAATTGCCTTTTTCCATCAAATAGGCATAACGTTTCATACCAAAGAAACTCTTACAGAATCACTTTGTTCCCGCTGCCTGTCTGTGAACACACATTTTCTCTGAAATGGGTAGAGGGTAAAGGTGTCAAGTTCCAAATAAAAACGATTCCGTGAACATTTTTGGTTTGTAGCTCAATAAATTCGTCTGTGCCTTCTATTATACAATATACTGTTACTTCAGTGTCTCTTTCTAAACGTCCTTACTGCTAGGGAACTAGCCTTTTTTTTATTTACAACTAGCTTTTGCCCGCGGCTTCACCCGCGTGGACATCGTTTAATGACTGCCTTCGAGGGTGAGAGGTGCGCGAGCCGCAAGCGGCTCGCGAGCGTTGACGTACACTTTCTCCAGATCCCTGTCCCAGATCGGGCTTTTCTGATTAGCAGTCTAGGTCACTTCCCATCCCCTCAACTAATTCTACATAAAAAAATCACTTCAATCCGTACGACGTGCACGAGCGTTGAAATGAGTTTTCTCCAGATCCCTCGGGAACTATGTCAGGATATGTTAATTAGTTAATTACAATTTCTCACCCTCTCGAATATCTCTGTGCAAAAAATCACAACAACCGTTAAACACACGGAGAAAGAAAGAAATTAATTAACCAAAAAAAGAATATTTTTCAGTTCCCTCAGGAACTGCATCGGACTATCCTATTTTCAAGGGATTAAAAATAGCCTATGTCCTTCTCCGTGACACCTGCATACCAAATTTCATCATGATTGGTCAAGGTGTTGAAGCGTGAAAAGGTAACAAACAAACAAACAAAAAACAAACAACCAAACAAATAAACAAACAACCACATTTTCATATTTATTATTAGGATTTGTAAGCCCTTGGCATCATCTCACCTGATGGTAAGTGACGATGATGCCGAAGATGGAAGCGGGCTTACCAAGATTTCCCAACGCAATGGGGAACTGGCTATCTTATCTTCAAGCCGGGACACATAAATTCTGTTAACATTGATGCTTGGCGGCAAGACTTAGATAAGATGGTATAGTAGCTAGCCAGGCGGGCTTAGAAAATGTCCTTCAACCAAGAAAACGGAGTCATAAAAGTTAGACTCCACCAGGAATCGAATCTGCGATGGAAGCTAATGGACTTAACCATTACGCCACGGAGGCGGTCTTATACCAAACTCAGGAAGGTTGGGCCATCCATACTGCTTAGACGGGGGCCAAGTCCGGACTGGTGGAGGCTGTAGGGCTATAGTGGCGTAACCCACAGTCCGAAGCTTTTCAAACCGCTTATAAGGCTTCGACACTGCTTAACGACTGCCATCTAGTGATGGCAACCGGCACCAACGGCTTAGCGTGCCTTGCAAAGCTAGGAAACGGTCGATAAAATGACACTAACAGTCAAACCCATCCAGGTAATGACCGTGCGTCAGGTCAGTTGACCTGCGTGATCGACGCAACCACGCATATATACGCACTGATTTACGACCGCTTCTATTCTTAGTATTGATTGTACGAATTCTTTCTTCTGCGGACTCTCTCTAATACCACCGTCATTAATTTCCACACTCTCTTCGCTTATCAGTTCATCTTCTACCAAACATTGTCCAAAGCCAATAGCGGAATGCCGTTAATCCGACCATAGATACGAGTACAGTATCACGGTACCGCTACAGGTAGGGTTGCCAGATGTTCTTTATTAACCGACTTAAAAAAAAAAGGTTCTCAATTTGTCGAATTTTTTATTTTTTAAGGACATCTTCTATTTCAGATCCGAAAATGGGTCTCGTCCTTTAATTAGAAATGTAGAATAGAGGACAATAATTTTGAGACGAAATTAAAAATGCATAAGGCAAATATACGTTGAGTCACGTCAGCGCGATTGCGTGCGACAGGTAAAGAGGTTCGCCCGCGTGGACATTGTTTTTATGACTGTCTTTGAGGGTGAGTGGCACTTCCCACCCCCTCAACCAATTCTATACAAAAAACCAGTTCAATCCGTTTTTCCGTTGCGACGCCGACGCGACGTGCGCGAGCGTGGAAATCAGTTTTTCCCAGATCCCTCGGGAACTATGTTAGGATATGCTAATTAGTAAATTATGTCATATCCCACCTCCACAAAAATCTCTGTGCAATAAATCACATAAATCGATTGCTCCGTTGCGATGTTAAAGAAATTTGAAACCAAATAAGAGTATTTTTTCAGTTTCCTCAGGAACTGTATCGGTCGATGCTATTTTTACGGGATAAAAAGTAGCCTATGTCCTTTCCAGTAGCACAGGCTACCTGCATGCCTAATTTCATCAAGATTAATCGAGGTTTTAAAGCGTGAAAAGGTAAGAAACAAACAAAAACGTTTTCCAATTTATATGACAATATTATATTATATTATATTATATTATATTATATTATATTATATTATATTATATTATATTATATTATATTATATTATATTATATTATATTATATTATATTATATTATATTATATTATATTATATTATATTATATTATATTATATTATATTATATTATATTATATTATATTATATTATATTATATTATATTATATTATAGTAAGGATTATAGAAAACGAAAAAGCTAAAAATTTACTATTTACATATAGAGGTAGGTAGGTTAAGTAGGTAAGAGTAAGAGGCTTAACAGAGCGTCGGTGGCGTAATGGCAAGGGCCGCTACCTTCTGTCCGGGAGGTCGTGCTTCGAATCCTGCCACTTACTTTCATATGTACGTTTAACTAACGCTCTTACGGTGAAGGAAAACATCGTGAGAAAACCTGCACACGCTTGCGAAGAAACTCGAAGGTTGTGTGTGAAGTCGAATAACCCGCACTGGGCCCACGAGGTCGAGTAAGGCCCAAAAGCCCTAATTCAGGGTAGGCTCGAGCCCCTCGGTGGGGACGTATATGAGCTGATATGATGAGGTTAAGTAGGTACCTTAAATGGGCTTGAATAACGACATTACGTATTAAAATTGCTCTTTTTATTAATAAATTGTGCTTCTGATAACAATATAGCATTGCATTGAAAACAATATTAATATGTCCTTCATCTTAATCTCATGTCCTTTATTTAATGTTATCAAATCCTCTAAAACACAAAAGAGGAGCTGGCAACCCTAGCTACAGACCTCTTATTAGAGTACTTGCGAACTGGTTTAGCGGTCAGTGCACGGTGCGAGAGCGTATTTCAAGGTATACTAAACTTACTTGATGGTGTAGAAGGAAAAAGGATTAGGCTTTCTTATTTTGAAACCGACGCCACAATGGTAAATCCACTCGCTTCACATTGCGAGGTCGCAGGTACAATTCCCTAGGTCTAACTTTGTAAGGCATTTTGGTTGGTATGCCCGCATGGTAGCATCAACTTATCTATAAGTCTTGCCTCAAAACATTAATGTTGACAGCATTGATCTGTTTCAGCATGATAATGTGTTTTGGTACGGAACCCTTAGTGCTCGAGTCCGATTCTCACTTGGTCAGTTTTTTGTGATAAAACTAAAATTAATCAATTTTCGGATCTTTTCCTTTACTTGTGCTGTAAGACTTTTCTTTTTGCCAAATTCCATAAGTCTATGTCTTTGGGAAGTACATAATATATTATAGTTTTGATTTACTTGCGAGTGTGAAGATATGTTACATAAATGGCACTGATCACTCATTATGAGACATCAGTGATAAATGGGCGTATTTTTTTGTAGACCTAAGTATTTGGTATCTAGACACACGGCAGTGTGTCAGCCAAGTTTGAAAAGAAAAGGGCGATACCGGGCCGTGGGTTATATTATTGGGTTATGTAATAAAACATTACGGGCCTCTTTCGACCTACCCGTATATCAAAATCTGTTTTAACTACACACTTGCGTTTTTTTTCTTCTAGTAAGACCCCCCTCGATCACCTAAAATCACAATTTTCATACATATATCTTTTACAATTTCTGAGATATCGACGTCCGAAATTCACTATTTTTATGACTGACTGACTCATCAAAATTATAGACCACTTCCAGGTGACTTAGAAACTTAAAATTTGGCATCGAGGTAGGTTATTGGAAGTACAAAAGGAAAAATTCTAAAAACGGCCAAGTGTGAACTCTACTTGCGCACCAAGGGCTCCTTATCACCACTACTCATCAAAATATACCACTGCCAGCTGACTTGTTTGGCATCGAGGTAGATTATTGGACGTTAACAAAAGAAAAATTCGAAAAATGGCCAAGAGTGAGTCGTACTCGCGTACCAAGGGTTCCATATCACCACTACTCATCATAATATTTCAGCCACAAATCGTCCACAGCTGGACAAAGGCCTCCCCCAAGGATTTCCACGACGACCGGTCCTGCGCTGCCCGCATCCACTACTCATTAAAATATATAAACCACTTCAAGGTAACTTAGAAACTTGAAATTTGGCATCGAGGTAGGTTATTGGACGAATACAAAAGAAAAATTCAAACAACGGCCAAGTATGAGTCGTTCGGTAACACCACTACTCATCAAAATATATAGACCACTTCCTTTCAACTTATAAACGTTTTGACATCGAGATAAGTTATTAGGCGTATACAAAGAAAAAAAATCGAAAAACCGGCTAAGTGCGAGTCAAACTTGCGAAATTAGGGTTCCTTACCACTACATTTTTTTTTAATTATAGACTACGTCCAGGTGACTTAGAAACTTGTTTGACATTTAGGTAAGCTATTGGTTATATACAAAGGAAAAAGAAAAACTGGCCAAGTGCGAATCAGAATTGCAAAATTTGAGTTCCGTACCACCACTGCTCATCAAAATAATTATAAAGACCACTTCCTGGTGAATTTTTAACTTAAGATTTACGATCGAAATAGGTTATTAAGCATTGTAAGAAAAAAGAGAAAACTGGTCAAGTGCGAGTCGGGCTTGCGCACTGAGGGTTCGTACCACCAAAACTATATTACATATACAGTGGTGGTCAAATAATTAAGAACGCTTCATATTCAGACATCGCTTTAAAATGTATATGATCATAATAAAGATATTTAAACCTTATTGAACAATATTGACTATACTGCTGGTTTAGTATATTTATGAGGCCAACATAATCAAAGAAGAAAACTAGAAAATAATATTTAATATTCAATTTAATTAGCTATTGTTTAGGTTCACGCATTACGCGAGATGCTGGACAAATAATTAAGAATAAGTTAAGACATTATAATAAAAGTAACAATAACTTTATAATTAAAGTTTCTTATTAATTTGAAGTTCATTTTAACAGCGTCTTGTTTTGTAACGTTAGTACTTATTTGGATAACTGCTACCGTAGATAACTGCATTACAACGGCGCGGCAACCTTTAGCAGTTTTCAAATAAAAAACAAATGCATTGTAAAATTCATTCATGTTACCACACGCTCTGTTCGACAATTTCTTTATAACTTGATACCAATACCACAGAATTTCTATGGGATTAAGATTAGGTTATTTGGTGGCCATTCTAACACAGTTACCATTTGCCTATTGAGGAATGTTTTCTACAGAGTTGGCAGTGTGTTTTGAGTATAATCGTGCTGGAATATCCAAATTACCGGGAGATTATCGTCAGCTTATGGCAGCATACATTTTTCCGAGTAATCTGTTTATATTGGTATTGGTTCATGTCACCTTGTATCAGACTGGTAGGTCCCACGCCATAACCAGCAAAGCAATCCCACACTTTGACGTTTATTTTATATTTTTTGTGTATTTTAGTCGAATTTCTTATTTTCAGGTGCGTACTGCTTGCCATGAGAGCATATTCTATTTATTTTGGTTTCGACAGAAAAAAGTAAATTCTTTCATTACTGTTCTGTCCAGTTTACATAAAATAGTTTTCACAAACGCAACTCTGGCCTATCTATGACATGGTGTCAACATAGGTACCTTTCTGGTACATCTCCCGAATAACTGTGCCTCCTCCAAACATCTTCGAACAGTGCGCGCCGAGACTGCCTGAGGCATTCTCACTCATTCAGGTCATTATGGGACGACCACTATATACGTCTTTTACTTCAATAGATGAAATAAATATGATAATTATATAAAAATTAATGATATCCCAACAAAACATAAATCTGAAAGGGAGCCAAGTTCGATACAAACAAAAATACAGAGATATAAGTGGGTAGGTACCAAGTTCTTGAGTGGTTTCTCAAATCATAGCAACGGCACTTCAAATTCAAATATTTATCTTAAACTTCTTCAAATATAAGAGATTGTACAACGGTTTCAGTTGTTTAAAAGAAAATTCGTTATGTTCTGTGCTACTTGATGTTGTAACTCAGCAAGTTTAAATAGTCAAACCGCCAAGCTAGCAAAGATTACTATTTAAAATAAACGCCAATATAGAATATAAATTGTATAGTTACTAGCACAGAACATAACAAATTTTCTTTTAAACAACTGAAAACCGTTGTACATTTTCTAATATTTGGAGAAGTTTAAGATAAATATTTCAATTTGAAGTGTCGTTGCTATGATTTAAGAAACTACTAAAGAACTTGGTACCTACTCATTTAGATCTCAGTATTTTTTTTGTAACGAACTTGGCTGTCTTATTAGCTTGAACTTGGTTGTTTGAACATTTTGTTGGATTAATTTCAACTTGACACCTCCTCGCGTAACTGAGAAAAAAGGGTCTTGACAGACAGACGGAAAACGAAGTAGAAAGGAAAAAGAAAAACTGGTCAAGTGCGAATCGGAATTGGAAAATTTGGGTTCCGTACCACCACTACTCATCAAAATAATTATATAGACCACTTCCAGGTGACTTTTTAACTAAAGATTCATAATCGAAAAAAGGAGAAAACCGGTCAAGTGCGAGTCGGGCTTGCGCACTGAAGGTTTCGCACCACCAAAACTATATTACATATACTAGCTGTCCCGGCGAACTTCGTACCGCCTTACATTACATTACACTGCCCTGCCCTAACCTACACTACCCTACACTACACTACACTACCCTACCCTACACTACCCTACCCTACCCTACATACACTACACTACACTACCCTACACTACACTACTCTACACTACCCTACACTACACTACACTACCCTACCCTACACTACCCTACCCTACACTACCCTACCCTGCCCTATCCTATCTCTCAAGTTGGATCGAACTGCACATGGTGTGCGAATTTTATTATAATCGGTTAAGTGGTTTAGGAGTCCATTGAGGACAAACATTGTGACACGAGATTTATATATATTACATATATATGTCTATTACTTGAATACTTAGAAGAAATAAATATAATAACTTTACAAATATTAATGATATCCCAACAAAACATACATGTCAAAGGGAGCCAAATTCGATACAAAATAATACAGAGATAAGTTCTTTAGCGGTTTCTTAACCCGGCGTTGTCCACGTTAAAAATTGTTAAGTACACCGAGATCCACGTTGGGTCAAGATGACCCGGATTTTTATAGCTTTATTGTATGAATTATCTCAAAATATTTAAAACTGTCATAATTTTTAGAAAGATATAATCCTGTATGAATGATTTGTAAAATTAAATTAAAAAATATAGAATAAACAACTTTTATATTGGTTATTTGTTTTACCAAAAGATTCCGAAAAAACAAGAATAATAGGGTTGCACTCTTAGGCCCTATAAACTTTAAAATATTTTAGTTTTTACTTAGGATATAGTTGATTAAACAAAATAAGACATAATATATCTATGATAAATTGATAACAAAACAAAAAGTAACATTTGTGACGACGGTATAGACCGCAAAACTTAATTATCATTTAAGATCAAATTTGTGCCAAATGGAATGATGTGTTGAAGGCAGATAAACTTTTGAAATTCATGACCACAGAACAAGTAACAATATTGTTACTTGTTCTGTGTTCATGACACGTATGGGCTGTCTTACTGTCTTTTTGTACTGGGCATTCTTGACACCTTCTTCGAACCCTGGAAGCTTGGCTGGTGGTTCTGCAGTAGTTTCTCCAGTAAACTCTCTGATCCTCTTGCTTATATCACGTGGTAAATACTGAACGTTTGTGCGAACGGACATAATATATGACATCTAATTTTATATACCTAAATATACACATAATATACACTAAATATATTAAAAACAAAAACAACTATATAATTTAAAAAATACTGTTTTTTTATTCACAATTGGCAAAGTTTCGGTGGCGCAACGGCTAGGGCCGCCGCCTTCTGTCCGGGAGGTCGTGGTTCGAATCCCGCAACGTACCAATGTGATTTCGAATTTAGATTTCATATGTTCGTTTATCCGACGCTCTTACGGTGAAGGAAAACATCGTGAGGAAATCCGCTTACGCCTGCGAAGAAACTCGCAGGTTGTGTGTGAAGTCGACCAACCCGCACTGGGCCCGCGTGGTCCGATCGTCCTAATTCAGGGTAGGCTCGCACGGCAGGTAGTTAAAATTACATGAATAATAGTGCATCTTAAAACCAGTTAAAAAGTTACTTTGCAATGCATGGTTCAAAAATTGTAACTTGATTAATAAACTAATAAATTAAAAATATATTGTATGTACGCCTATATATAGGCGTATCTGCACTTTTCGCTCTAAAAAATCGCGTCGTCACAAAAATTTCGCGTTTATAAAATCGGTTCGAGTTGAGAATTTTTGTTAGGTATTTTACTTCCGGTTCGAGTGAGGAATAAGCCGGCTCGAGCCCCTTCGGTGGGGACGTATATGAGCTGATATGATGAATTGGCAAAGTTTATCAAAATCAGTGTAGTACTTTTTTTAGAAAATTAACAAAAATCAAAACAAATAACGAAAAATTGTACTAAGTTGTTGCGATAAAAGTCAGTTTCTAACGTGTTTAGCGTTTCCAGATGATGCAACTTGAGGTAACAATAATATGAAGCAAACATATCCTTACTAATGCGAATGGCTTCCGAACCAAATCAGTGATGTCATTGTTTTGAAATTAACACTTGCAACTTGATCTAGACTGCGTTAGTAACTCTTTATTTCTTATGTGAACGTATAATAATGCAGAATTTTCTGACACCACAGTAATTGTATCGTGTCTAGACGGTGATTTCGCAATGCAGTCCTTTATCGGAAATATTGCTGCGAATGTCAACTTGGTGACGTAACGTGCGCAGGCGCTGCTCAAGATTAACCAGGCGACCATCTATTTATAGTAGAATGTAAACATTTCTTATTTAAGTGAATCATGTGGTCTTCAGCTGTAGGTGTTAAGTGAGAAGTAAGTAAACAATTTGTAACCTTATGGATATACAGATACTTACATAAACATATAGGTACGAGTATGTATCTAGCCACAAGGCACAGGCAGTTTTACAAAGTCTGTAAAATTTATTAAATCATTTGACAAAAATTTAAAACTAAAAGTTATCAGTATATATAAAAGGAAAAGGTGACTGACTGGCATGTCAACGCACAGCCGAAACCACTGAACGGATTTCGCTAAAATTTGGAACACTAGCAATTAGGACGTGGGCATCCGCTTAGAAAGGATTTTGGGAAATTCAAACGAGAACGACAAAAAACGGGACCTGCGCAGGCGAAGCCGCTGACACCCACTAGTGTTATTATAAATATAAACATAGCTTGAAATTTTATAACTACGGCCGTATTTTTGTCCGATCGCGTCTTTCGAAATTCGAGAATGACAAATAATAGATACCTGCAAATAACCCAACCAATTTAATTAAAAATTTGACTGTATTAAAACATATCTTTTCTTTTTTGGGCAGTCAGGTAAAATAATATATCGTATGTCACTCACGGGTCAAGAGTCGAGACGAATCTAAAGACACCTGCACTAAGCTTGCACTCTTAAAACCTATCAAGCCGTTTAGGCTACAGACAGGCTCAGCCAAATAAACATACATACACACCAACAATACATAATTAATTATTACATACACCCGAAAAACATTTGATTTTTTTGGCGTCGGGTAAAAGCGTAACCGATCCTACGACAGTCGTGAATTTGGGAATAGACTCAATCGGACAAAAATACGAACCTGATTATAAAATTTCAAGCTATCCAAACCTCCGAAATCAGCTATTGTCCGTTGGGGGTATAAAAAATGTGGACGCAAGGCTGGCCGTTTGGCATGCAGGCAGGCTCGCGCAGCCAGCCAGCCGTCGAGAGTGAGCCGGAAACCCAGCAAGCAAGCGAGCAAGCCAGTCACAAATTTACCGTGAGCCAGGCCCCTCGTCTCTCGCTAATCGCGTACATTTAAACATTCGATAACTTATCAACAAAATTATTGGATGAAGTCATCGATCGAATCGAGTGTCCGATCATAACAACGCTCCTCTTAACCTCTGCAACTAACCCGTGCACGGATTGTTCAACTTGCGAAGAAGTGCCCGTGAAAAAGTTTGGTGCTGCCCGATTGGCCGTTTTTGTTTTTGTTTTGTTTTGCTTGTGTTAAGAAGTGTAAAGTTAAAATGAATGGGAATGGGACGCCATCCAGGAGGCCGAAGAGCGCATTCTCTGAAGCGGTGAGTCTTGTTTTAACCGTTTTGTGGCCAGATAAAGTCGAAGAATATTTCGACAATGACCGTGACCTAACAGTGGATTGACGCGAGAAAGGGAGGGAGCGATACGGTCAGCTTTCATGACGCGTGGGTAAACAAGATAGGTAGAGCCTATGAGGCTGTGTGGACAGACAGTGTGGAGAGAATAAGTGCTATTTTAGGACAAATCGTCGCGATGATCGTGATTGATAAAGCGGCCGCCTTAGTCCCCGAGGACACATCGATAATCTACTGCGTGACAATTGATCGTATTGGGTATTTTGATATCGTCCGTCCATTTTAAAATACTAAATAAATGTAGTTTATCAACACCGTTAATATCAATGTTAACTTTGATCGTGGAATTATTTGAAACAGGGTCATGTTTTTCGGTCTATGTACATACGTATGTTTTTATGTCTGAGCTAAGTCTAATTGATTTTATCAGTCGTAATAAAGTGTACTTATCAATTATCATTACCTATCACTTTAGGTAACATTTCATTGCTTAACTATTCTGTGCTTATTACGACAAAATTGAAACGTGTTGCTGAATCTAAATCCTTTCGATGCGTAAGACCACAAACGCGAAACGCCAACCCGAGGTTTTTTGGATACCTATGTGATTGTTGTCAGTTATTCATCTGTTTTTATATCAACTTGCTTCTTAATTTACACCGTTCTATAAATTTACTTGTAATGTATTTTTTCCTGGCAAATAAATAAATAAAATAAATTAAAATTTGGTTACGTTTCTTCATTTTATTTATTTATTTATTAAAAATTTGGGTGCGTTTGGCTGCACCTCACCTGATGGTAAGTGCCAATGCAGCCGAGGATGTAACACGCAATCTTAAATAGTGCCTATAATAGGTTGGCTGGAAGAGATCTCTTATAGAGATAAGTCCACCTTTGAATATGTCCTTTCTAATTGTTTTTCATGTAAATATCTGTGTGCAATAAAGAATATATATTATATTATATACAGGGTGTAACATAAAGGTGTGGTGATACTTTAAGGTGGGCTTGTACCCATCAAACTGAACAACTTTCTCCATGGAACCCATAGTCAAATCGCAAAAAAAAAATTGAACTTCCCATACTAATTTGGCTGATCAGCTGATCGAGTTAGTATGGGAGAGCCACATTTTTTTATGCGATTTGACTATGGGTTCCATGGAGAAAGTTGTTCAGTTTGATGGGTACAAGCCCACCTTAAAGTATCACCACACCTTTATGTTACACCCTGTATATAGTCTTGAAGATTCCTAAATTATACGAATCGGGGAATACAGACGCCGGCAGGGAATTCCACTCCTTTGCTGATAGCATGATGAAGGAAGAAGCAAAACGCTTCGTGCGTAAAGGTTGAAAATAAACGACAAAGGGGTGGAACCGCCCTCCGCGCCTGGTCGTCCGATGATGAAATGGTAAGGGGGAATGAGGTCGTGAAACTCCAGGGCACACTCTCCGAAATGAATCCTGTAGAACACCGATAGACAGGCGACTTTGCGGAGATGCTCAAGGCTTTGGAGCCTGTTTTATCTTGTTCCTCGTCGCCAGTGAGTCTCCTCTTATAGAATGAAATTGACATTTACATCGTTAACGTTAACAACCCATGAGGACCGTCCCCACTGCTGGGGCACGGGTCTCTTCCCAAGCTCGGGAAGGTTAGGCCATACTCCACACACGGGGATCAAGTCCGGGTTGGTGGAGGTTGAAGGGCTAGTGGTGAACACCACTGTCACAAATTTTTCAAGCTTGCTATATAAGACGCCTGTCGCCTATATTTCAATAACCATTGAAATCTGTATATTTAAAATTTTATTGTTATTATATTACTGTTGACATTATCTAGCATTTGGATCCTGTTTATTTTCCTAGTTGACTAACTATTAATTGAAATAGTATTATTGTAATTAATATTAATAATGCTCGAGGTTGGAAGTGTAAAATGTTATAACGTCGGGGACCTGCTGACCGCACAGGGATCTGAACGCCGCAGACTCACCTTTTGGCAACTTTATGACGGCTCTAAAATGAAGTCCGGCACAGGTGCAGGCGTCTTCTCTTTAGATTTAAATATCCAAGTATCATTGGCACTGGGTGAACTTAGTTCCATATTCCAATGCGAATGTGTTGCCATCACCCATTTATGACGGATTTGTTGTTTAAAATATATTAACGTCTCTGGGTGGAAGCCCTTTTGAGACAATCTTTATGTTTTTTTTTTTTTTATATGAAATGCTAGTGCCAGAGCTTTACAAATCTTCTCTGGAGTTCTTGGAAGTATTTGAAGCAGCGTCATTCTGAGTTGGAACACCCGGTCACAGTAAGTCGTCTATAAAACTGCACCCAGTGCAAGTCGGGTCTTCGCGTCCTTCTTCATTTTATTTACTTTTTTTCCACATTTCTCACGTGCACCAGACAATTTTCTTCAAAACTTACCACTTTTGAAACGAAACTCTAGCAGAAAAAAATATAAATAATAAAATAAAACTACGAATGTGTTCACCATAACTCCCGGCAAAAAAATCCAACTTTATGACGCTCACACCGATGTTGCCACCCTGCTGCTATTTGGTAGCATTTATAGGGGGCCCATTTAGTGAGCGGCACGTCACCGCCTGATATGATTTTAAAATGTGATAATTGATATGGCAGGCGTCCCGCAGTCTCATCAATATCCCGGCAACCAGTCCAGCAATTACCCACCCTTAACCCGGCATAGTTCCCTTCTTTTCTGCAATAGTCCTTGCACCTGGCGGGTGCTATCTTTGGATGTAATCTATGGTACAGGCAGAGACGGCACAGGTGTATACATCACAACACATAATAATATCTCCAAGGTGGCTCTGCGTGTTGGATCTGTATCCCCAAGGTACGCCTTCCAAAGAACCGGCCTTTTAAAAAGCCGAGTTTAAAAAGCTGAAAAATATTAATTGTTATTATAATGAATTAGTCTCACTGTCAAGTTCCGGGTCACTGTTACCTGAAAATGGGGCATCTGACACGGCTTAAAGACTGCCATCTAGTGATAGCAGCCAGCACCAACGGCTTAATCTGCTTTGCGAACGGTCGAGAACTAACCAATCTAGGTAATGACCGTGCTTCAAGTCAGTTAACCTGTGTGATCAACCCAACCACGCAAATCACACTGATCTTCGAGCGCTTCTATCTACATAAAAAGTTTTTTTTTTAATCCACAATTGGTAAGCCCTTGGCATCATCCCACCTGATGGTAAGTGACGATGATGCCGAAGATGGAAGCGGGCTTACCATGATTCCTTAACGGAACTAACAATTAACATTGATGTTTGGCGGCAAGACTTAGATAATGTGATGGTAGATATAGCCAGGCGGGCTTAGAAAATGCCCTCCCATCAACCAAATCGAGTCTTCATAATTAGACCCTGCCAGGATCGAACCCGTGACCCCCTGGTGTGAAGCGAATGGATTAAACATTAAGCCAGATATGCCGTCCTAGTCCCAAGAAACATAGAGTCAATTTGCAAAAAAGGGATAGGAACGTTTTCTGTAGCATTATAGCGACATACTCGTACATATCTAAGTTTATGTTAAGTTACGTATATTTTCACCCCACACGCTTGGCAAGGTTTTTTTTGTTATTCCATTTAAACGCGCAAAATTACGTTTTATTTATATAGTTTTATAATTATAATTACAATCTTAACAGTTCCAAAATAATGTATACTTCAATATTATCAATTGCAGTAATTTTATTTTTAATAGTTTATCTAAATAAACACTACTTTAATACATTATTTAAGCTGTTTTTTTTGTACCTAAATATTTTTCGCGCTGTAGTGAGGTGAAAAATTGTGTGTTTCGCTCGGGCAGAAAAGTTATTTTGCGTCTCGTACCTTTGAAACCCTCGCTACGCTCAGGATTCTATCTTTAATCCACTGCTTCGCTTGCTCAGTTTTCAATAAAGGTAACTCGCGCCAAATAACACCTTTACAGCCTTGCATAACAAATGACTACTTCACCTCACACCGGAAAGGTTATGTTTGTCATTGTCCATTATAGCGCGCAAAAATGCGTTTTATCCGCTAGCGTGGAAAGAGTTTTTATAATTAGAACTAAATAACTATTTAGCGTAAAAAGCGTCGGTGGCTCAACCGGTAACGACTCGATCCATCTAATTAGAGGTACCGGGTTCAAATCTGGACGGTCAATGTACCAATGAGTTTTTCAAAAACTTACGTACATACTTACCGATTGCTTTAACGGTGAAGGAAAACATCGTGAGGAAACCTGCACACGCCTGCGAAGAAACTCGAAGGTTGTGTGTGAAGTCGACCAACCCGCACTGGGCCCGCGTGGTCGACTAAGGCCTAGTCGCCCTGATTCAGAGTAGGCTCGAGCCCCTCGGCGGGGACGTATATGAGCTGCAATGATGAACTATTTAGCTGTTTTTCTTGCACTAAAAATTTTTCTCGCTGTAGTGAGGTGAAAAATTGCGAGTTTCGCTTGGCTGCAAAGTTATTTTGCGTCTCGTACCTTTGAAACCAAGACTTTCGATTTCTCTTCTTTTACACTGTCAGCACAGGCTATAGTACTTACAGGGCATCGTTCGCTAGCCACAAATTAATTGGGAGACCCACATTGCGTTCATCTCTCACCTAATACTCTGTTTAGTCCTCGATGAATCATTGCAGGAAATTTCCAAGAATTTTGCATGAAAACACCATGTTGCAGTGTAGTTTTTTGTGAAAGCCATAGACTGTTTATTTAAATAATATAAATCTATTTTCCTTTTTGGGTTCCGTAAATCGAATGATTAAGAGGAACACTTATAAAATCTCTCATGTGTCTGTCCCGATTTTCTCCGAATGTACTGGACAAAAACGTTGAAATTTGGTACATTATAATATTCTCTCAAGTATCGTTTATGACTTCAAAAATTAATGTTTTTATGACAGCCCCTGCGACTTGGTGACTTTTATACGTTTTAGCTTAATAAACGTTTAACTACTCTCATATCGTAAAGTTCTCATTATCAACTTCAAAACAAGTTTATATTAGCATACTTTATAAACACAATACCGTAATTTAAAAAAAATACAAACATTATTTCATTAGAGAAATAATGTTATAATGTATTTTTTTTCCATTACGACACAAGTTAAACCAAAAGATCACCAACGAAGTTCCATATTTTTTTTTTATTGGAACGCACATGCGGTTCGCGCCATTTTTACAGCAATACAAAAAGTTTTCTTTCCAATTTTTACTTGTCTGTGACATCGCTCGCTTTAACGCATGCGCGGTCGGTAATGTGTTGGTTGTTAATTGAATTTTGTTGTAGATACTGAATTTCGTGAATAATTTTCATTCTTGTTTAAAAATGTCTGAGGTCAGTGAAAGCATTGTTTTTACCTGTCTGTGACACCGTCCGCTTCAGTGCAAGCGCGGTGATGCGCTGGGATTCATCGCTATGACACGTTTTGTTGTAGGTACTTACTGAATTTCGTGGGATTTTTTTCTTACTCTTAACTTTGATCTTTGTATTTTAGTTGATTCAATCCCAATTAGATAAAGTAGTGTATGAAACTGCACATAATTTGGTCTTAAAACACTCGTGTAATGCTATAAAAAAAACTCGCCTACGGCCAGCCTACGGCTCGTTTTTTTAACTTACACTCTATATTTTAAGAACCCTTATTATGCAACAGTTTCATAAACTACTATTTCGTGGTAGGTCTTTCAGATTGCCACGTCAGTCGCCAAAGGCTAGGTATTAGTATCAGTACCTAGAAATTCAGCTCGGTCACATAGCTAAGCATAGACACCCCAGCTCAGTCACAGATGAGATCAATGATATATAATGTTATTATCATCTCACTGGATGAGATACTAGTTAGTCAGTCACATAATTAAAAGCAAAGACGCCATATAACTCGTAGCATAGTCACCCCATTTTGACCACCTGCAGCCGTGACCTTAGCCTTGGCAGGGAGTCACGGCTGAAGGGTCGTGACCCATAACAACACCCGTACACAGCAACACTGCTTAGTTATATCAACGGGCTTATTCCATTTAGTACCGTGAAATCGGTTTACAGCACGAAGATATTTTTTATATTAAGCTATTGAAATCGGCTTATGTTGTTCGCAATTTTATTTTACCAATTTTGATTTTAGACATACACGTTTTAAAAAAGGAGGTTCTCAATTCGACTGGTTTTTTTATTTGCTTTAATAAATAAAATAAAATAAATGAAAAATCTTTTTAGACATTTGAATATCCTAAGATTTGTTAGTAACGCTTTCATTTTCAATCGCAAATTGTATTTCCTTTTTTTATGTTGTAGGTGAGGTGATATTTTAAGGTAGGCTCGTACCCCTCTAACTGATCGTTTTTTGTTGTATAAACTTAAATCGGTCAGCTGACTGCTGATTAGCCGGTTTTGTATAAGAAGTAAAAAATAATTATTTGCGAATTGATCAAAGGTTTCTTTGAGAAAACTGTTTTTTTGACGAGTGGAAGCCCACCTTTGAATATCACCACACCTTTATGTTTCACCCTGTACAAATTACTGTACCACAGACAACGATATCACCCCTGTACGTACATACTAAATAGATGTTATAATTATGCCTCCCAAGCCTGGCCACTTTGTCGATCTTCGGCCCGCTCTTCGCTTATCGTGTGGCACAATTAATGGACCTATCCAAGGGATAGACGGCGGTTGTCCGGTGTTGTATTTTGCATCACCAGCGGTCACGTGTAGATTTAGATTTACACCTACTACGGACGTGTGCAACGTGACCTTCATAAACACATCTGGAATCAGATGTGCAGGTTTCCTCACGATGTTTTCCTCCACCGTTAAAGCAATCGGCATATATATGTACGTAATTTTCGAAAACACATTGGTACATTGGCCGTCCGGATTAAAGGTCCCGACCTTTGGTTAGGGGAACCGACTCGTTACCGGTTGAGCCGCCGACGCTTTTTTTAGCCCGCTGGATGCCAGCAACCTTGCGCAAATCATCGCTCCACCTAGCCGAGGGCGTCCCACACTACATTTGCCTAAACGCAGTATCCACTCCAAAACTCGCTTGGTCCAGCGCGGAGGTTATCGGTTCTACGACAAATGTGTCTTAATTCGCTGAGCTATGTCGTTCACTTTCAAGTGACTTCGTTTTGGATTCTATCCTGCAAATCATCAAACGTTGCTATTGCTGATAGATATTCACTCCAAAACTCGCTTGGTCCAGCGGTTATCGGTTCTGCGACAAATGTGTCCTGCCCATTGTCACTTCAGTTGGCTAATTCGCTGAGCTATGTCGTTCACGTTCAAGTGACTTCGTTTTGGATTCTACCCTGCAAATCATCAAACGTAGCTATTGCTGATAGATATTCACTCCAAAACTCGCTTGGTCCAGCGGTTATCGGTTCTGCGACAAATGTGTCCTGCCCATTGTCACTTCAGTTGGCAATTCGCTGAGCTATGTCGTTCACTTTCAAATGACTTTCGTTTTGGATTCTATCCTGCAAATCATTAAACGTTGCTATTGCTGAAAAATATCCACTCCAAAACTCGCTTGGTCCAGCGGCAGCGTTTATCGGTTCTGCAACAAATGTGTCCTGCCCATTGTTACTTCAGTCGGCTTTTGAGCTATGGCGTTCACTTTCAAGTGACTTTGTTTTGGATTCTATCCTACAAATCATTAAACGTTGCTATTTCTGATAGATATCCACTCCAAAACTCGCATGGTCCAGCGGTTATCGGTTCTGCGACAAATGTGTCCTGCCCATTGTCACTTCAGTTGGCTAATTCGCTGAGCTATGTCGTTCACTTATAAGTGACTTCGTTTTGGATTCTATCCTGCAAATCATCAAACGTTGCTATTGCTGATAGATATTTGTCGAAATTTTTTATAACATTAGTCTTAGGGCATATTGGAACAAGCATTTCTGTGTAAAGCCACCGGTGAGCACGGCGAGGAGGAATGCAATCTGTCACGGTATACCGATTCCGTGCGCGTTTTCTTTGTGCGTTTGTAGCTCTAGCTACATTTTATTCATCTAGCTTGATTTCTATTCTATCTGTTAAGTAGGTTATTATAAGATTTAATGTTTATGGAAGGTAAATGAAGTTTGCTATTTATGAATTTACTCGTTTTTCATACAAACTAAATTATGAAATTTCTTGAAATTGGATGGGCCGATTTTAATTAAACTTAATACACAGCAAGACACAAAATTTGACAGGGCGTCTTAACTACTTTTTCGAACTACTTTATTTAAAAAATAAAGATTAGAGATTTTTAAGAATACTCTGCAAAACCTAAAATCACTATAAATTAGTGACAACACTATTTCTCGAAAAAAATTACAATAGGTACAATTTTGTGTCTTGCTTATGTGTATTTAATGGAGTTACGTACAATCGGCCCACCCATTTTCAAGAAATTTTATAATTTACTTTGTATGGAATATTAATTTTGACAAGGACACTTTACCTCTACAGGGAGAAAATGAATCGTTTGCAAAATTTTAATTAAATTCTGCGTCTACTCATGGAACTAAACAACTTTTCCCAAAAAAAAAACATACAAACAGAGCAACAAATTTCGGAATTTTCATAGGTACAAAGTTCGGTAATAATCAGTGATCACAATCAGCTAATTTATTACTAAATAATTACTTTGTGTTCTTCTCAGAAAACCCTTTCATTTGATATCCATATCATGGGTGGGCGATAGTCTTAATAAAGTAAATAAAAGCTTGTAAAAAGAACTTGTATTTTTTTTGAAATTATTGGACTCCGATTGTGATTTTTGACGAAAGTTGTTCAGAATCCAACATCATCATCATTGTTATAACATTGATGTGTTCCGGCTTTAATCTAAGATAGCCAGTTCCCCTTTGCGTTGGGGAATATTGGTAATTCCGCATCTAACTTTTTTTTTATTAAAAATTTTAGTGCGTTTGGCTGCACCCTACCTGATGGTAAAATGCAGCCGAGGATGTAACACGCAAGCTCAAATAGTGCCTATTCACTCTTGTCTGGAAGATTCCTAAATTATACAAATCGGGGAAAACAGACGACGACGCTGCCGCGCCGGCAGGGAATTCCACTCCTTTGTCGTAGCACTATCTTCGGCATCATCGTCTCTTACCATCAGGTAAGATGATGCCAAGGACTTATCAATTATGAATAAAAAAATAAAAATATTTAGACAAAGAGAGAAGGAAATTAGTTCTTCGACAATGTTTCTTAAGCTTTACCACAAAATTTCTCAGTACACTCACGCTAAAGGCCAAATTTTTTTTTTTGGTTTCTATTTGCACCTCAGCTCAAAATACCTGTAACAGGTAGGTACAATCGCATTCAAAAGTGTTTAAAAAATATTATGTTAATCTGTATGCCAGCTCCAACCCCTATACAAAAATGTTCCAATCCCTTTGCCGTGCATGAAAGACAAATGGTTACTATCATCCAGCCGTAACAGAGCGACTTGAATCATGTGATCAACGTACCTAAGGTGACATCATATCAAAACAATAGGTAGTTCAACTACTTAGGGACCAACACATCAGTTTGTCATAAGTCATAAGTTTATGCTTATAAAAACTGATATATTATACAGTCATCATCATTGTCATATCAGTGGACAGACATCCACTGCTAGACAAAGGCTCTCCCTAGGATTTCTACAGCAACCGGTCCATCAGCTTCCCGCGACCTTCACCAGGTCATTGGTCCAGATACAGTCATAATAGGGTTCTCACTTACCAGCCACCAATTAGGTCAAAATAAAAGTTAAGTTAGAGCGTCGGTGGAGTAACGCCTATAGAGCCGCTACCTCCAGTCGGGGAGGTCGTGGTTCGAATCCTGCCACGTCCCAGTGTGTTTTCGAATTTCGATTTCATCATCATCATCATCATATCAGCCGACGGACGTCCACTGCTGGACATAGGCCTCCCCCAAGGATTTCCATAACGACTGGTTCTGCGCTGCCCGCATCCAGCGGCTTCTCGCGACCTTCACCAGGTCATCGGTCCACCGAGAGGGAGGCCTACCTACGCTACGTTTTTCTGTGCGCGGTTGCCACTCGAGAACTTTACTGCCCCAATGGCCATCTGTTCTACAAACTATGTGTCCCGCCCAATGCCACTTAATTTTAGCTATTCTGAGAGCTATCTCGATTACTTTGGTTCTCCTACGGATCGTTTCTGATTCGATCACGCAGAGAAACTCCGAGCATAGCACGCCCCATGGCCCTTTGGGTGACCTTAAGTCTTCTTATGAGGCCCATAGTAAGTGACCACGTCTCAGTTCCGTATGTCATCACTGGCAACACACACTGGTCGAAGACACTGCGGTGTCTGGGACGTTCGATTTCATATTTACTTTTATCCGACCCTCATACCCGGCGAAGGAAAACATCGTGGGGAAACCTGCACACGCCTGCGAAAAAACTCGAAGGTTGTGTGTACTAAGGCACTAAGGCACGATCGCCCTAATTCAGGGTAGGCTCGAGCCCTTTAGTGGGGACGTATGTGAGCTGATTTTTTGTATAATCCTTACCCACACTTATACGATTTTTATCTTATAAAGGTCTTCTTCTTATTTTCGAGTCGACAGCAAACTCAGATAGTCCCATCCCAAAACCCAGCCACGCGAATTGCCTTGTGAGTGACCTGCATCAAGTCGTATCGCGTGCAGGTAACAGGGCAAGGAGGACACGATATGAGGTGGTCCATCCTTTGAGGGACCGCACCACACCTACACTCCAGGTTCGTATCTCCAATGAATACCCACCTGAACAAGTTTTCTTTACTTCCGCCAACCTAAGTCCGGAGTCTGTTAAGAGATTTCCAGGTCGATCATGACAACTTATATCCAGGTGAGGGATTCTCGGAGATCGGAACGAAGGGACCAGTAATAAAGAATAAGGGACCAGTAACGAGTGTCTCACTATTCTTTCATAATTCAATTCTCGTCCATGGCAAACCAAGGTCCATGCAGTCCTCTTATAAAGGTCACATTCAACTCTCAACTTTAGGACTTTAATTTAGGAGTAATAGTCGACCAACTTAAGATGTACAGTCGGATTGGTAAAAATTTCATACATTTTCAATACAAAATGTTCTATACCAACTGAAAAAATGACTTTGTTTTTTTTAAAACATTTATTTATTTATTAAAAGTACAGCACGTGGTCCGTCACGCACCTGGCTATTATTTTAGACTGTAATCGAAAATGCACTAAAGCGTGGAATCTAAAGTTTACTTGATCTAATCTACCAACAAAATTTCATCTAAATCCGTTCTGCCGTACAGGCGTGAAAGTGGAACAAACAAACAAACATCCACCGCACTTTCCACAACACTTTCGCGTTTATAATATTAGTGTGATTCCCATTGGCTATAAATAGGAATGACCGTGACCAAAGTCATCTGCGTTGCATTCTAATTGCTAACACGCAACTTATTGAGATTGGTTTTACTTATTAACCCGCCTAAATGGAAGTGCCCTTAATTTTGTTAGGAACCCATTTATGTGTTGGGTGTATACATAATAAATAGTGTGTGATGTTACACTCACCTTTGAATAATAGAGGCAATATAGTCCTGTAATGAAGGTCGCAAGGTCGATCGAGGTGGCGGCAAAACTTATTTCATTAGGATTTTGATTTGAATATACTTTGACAATTAAATTACGCAGGTAGGCTAAAACATGGTTAAAACCACAGAGCAGAAACACTCCCTATAGCTCTTAGTCGCCCATTTTTAGTACTAATAAATATGTCACAGGCATACTGTATAATTCGTCATTATACATACGGCTAGGCAAATTATATATAATGGCGAGGGCGGGGAGCCTCGGGGAGGCTCTTTGACAGTTAAATTAATGAAACCTGACCGAACCTAACATCGCTCGCTTCGCGAGCTCATTTATAATCTGCCGTATGGCATTTTGACAATTTGCCTGACTCGGCATTGACCGTTTATATACGGACGAATTGTTACAATTTGCCTGGGTCGGCATTTTACAATCTGCGTACAGAATTTTACATTTTGCTTGACCGTTAACATACGGACGAATTATTACAAAAGGCCTGAATTGGCGTACAGCATTGACCGTTTACATTCGGATGAATTATAAAATTTGCCTGACCGTATGTAAAATGACTAATAATACAATTTGCCTGCCACATAAATATACTTTACCACCCATTTTACATCACCCCCCCCCCCCCTCCCAAAACGTTACCTCTATTACATATCTGTTTTAAAAATAGTAAAGAATAACGAAAGAAATTGTATTATTTTATATTTTTTTATTGGCTTACTAATTTTGAATTAGGGTTTTAGAGGGGAGCGACAGAAACAGGGATTCTTACCCTACTTAGTTTAATTGAGGTTTAATGCCACAAACTTAGTTGGTGTACAAAGCGAAGCACCGAATTATCACCACATTTTGTTTAAGTATTTTGTAAGTATATGTACGTAGGAACATTAATAGTGTTAATTAAGGTTTTAGAAGGGAGGGGGTGATTAACAGAGACAGAGAGTCTTAGTTGGGCCTACTTAGTTTGATAGCGTTTTGATATCACAAACTAAGTAAGTGCACGAAACAAAAAATCTAAAAGCCACCACACTTTCTGTCAGTGTTATGATTTCAAGGGGAGGCGGAGGGAGGGGTTGATAAAAAAGGTTGACATAAAAGGGGCGACTAACAGAAATAGAGAGTCTGTAGGTGTACGAATCGAGTTTTGTAAGTATATGTACATGAACAGTGTTAATTAAGGTATTAGAGGGAGGGCGCGACACAAAAGGGGTGACTTACAGAAATACGGAGTCTTACGAGGGGAGGGGGTTTCATGAACGAGACTAACAGAAACAGAGAGTTTTACCCTATTTAGTTTGATAGCGTTTTGATATCACAAACTAAGTAATTGTACGAAAGTGTTTGAGAATAGTGTTGTTTCAGTGTTAAGATTTACGGGGGGGGGGGGGGGGGAAGTTTGATATAAAAGGTTGACATAAAAGGGGCGACTAACAGAAATAGGGAGTCTTACTGTACTTAATTTGACGGAGGTATGAAGTCACAAATTAAGTAGGTGTACGAATCGAGTTTTGTTTTAGTGTTTTGTTAGTATATAAACATGAACAGTGTTAATTAGGGTATTAGAGGGGGGCGGGGGTGACTTACTAATGAGGTACGAGTGGAATTTTATTCCAGTGTTTTGTAACTAATGAACAGTGTTCATTAGTTTCTGAGATAGGTGACATAAAAGGCGCGACTTTCAGAAATGGAGAGTCTTACCCTACCTAGTTTTATGGAAGTTTGATGTCACATGTAGGTGTACGAAGCGGAAGACCGAAATGCCCCACATTTTGTTTCAAATTTATGTTTTGTACTATTATATCTGTGGTGTATGGTAGGTACCTCATGTTATGTCGTTGTTAACAACCGATTACGTTCTCACTGCCGGGGCAAGGATCTCTTTCACGTGATAATGGTCACTTTGGTAAGGTTGGGACATTCTCCTCTCATGGTGTCCAAAACCCGTTAAGTGGGGGTTGTGAGGCTAGTGGCAAGCCCCATCGTATAGTTTTATATTTTCTATAAAAAAATTACAATGTCAATTATTTCGTCAATTACTGAGACATGATTGTTGCATTAGTGTGAATGTAGAATGTGAAATGCGGTAAGTACGGGGCAGGAGTCAAATCACGAATCCGTTGTCAGAATTGAATAATAGTTTTCGAAGAACCTAAAAACTTTTAGATGCAAGCTTTAATATTGCATTGTCACGCGATATACATATGCATGCATGAGATAGATCCCGTTAACGGTTTTTGGTCTAACGGTTTTTACAATTTTACGGTGACATAATATATACAGGATGACTTTTAATTAGTTCTTGATAGCAAAGGATATGAATGTACTCGTGATTACAAACAACTTTACCAAAGAAACTATATATCAAATATGAAAAAAAAATTGGTGCTTCATACATTTTTGCCGATTTGATAACTTGTTATGTACCGAGGACCAACATTTTTTTTCCTGATTCGACATATAGTTTCTTTGGGAAAGTTGTTTGTAATCACGAGTAAATTCATATCCTTTGTTATCAAGAACTAATTAAAAATCATCCTATATACTTTGCTAAGGATCCACATCTTAGACTGTGCCTCGAGATTGAACCCGTCGTAGTTACTTTATTGAAGAAGGTTGTGTCCAAGTCAGCGAATTCGCTTACCTAGCACGTCCATCTTGAAATACTTGGGGTGTCCACTATATTTGGCCATGCATTCCTGTTCTCCGCTTGCCTCAGGAATGCCTTAATAAAAACAACTAGGATAGCCCAGCCAGACTTATAAAAGTTGCAAAGTCAAATGGCTTATAGCATCCTAGTATATCACACTAGAGTATGGATGTTTGTTTATCTGTTTGTTTCAATTTCACGCCTATACAGCAGAACGGATTTGAGTGAAATTTGGTAGGTAGATAGATCAAGCACTGGATTAACTCATATATAAATTTTTATTCCACACACCGAGCACTTTTGATTACAGTCTTAATTAAAAATAAAATTAAATAAGTGTTCAGCTGTTCTCATTTTAAGCTGAACTTTATTTCGATTTAAATTATTTGTTCGTAGGATTCAAGTGCGGTAGGGCCTCGATAATCCGGACGGGAAAAAACCAGGCTCTGGTGGATTGTTGAGGAGTCCGAAATTTTTATTCCTAATAAAATACCCTTGCGCCTCGCGCACTCCATACCCTCGAAGACAGTCATAGAAAATATGTTCACGCGAGCAAAGCCGTGGACAAAAGTTAATCTATCTACAGGGTGTAACAAAAAGGTGTGGTGATACTTTAAGGTGGGCTTGTACCCATCAAACTGAACAACTTTCTCCATGGAACCCATAGTCAAATCGCAAAAAAAATTTTGAACTTCCCATACTAAGTTGGCTGATCAGCTGATCGAGTTAGTATGGGAGAGCCAAATTTTTTTTTGCGATTTGATTATGGGTTCCATGGAGAAAGTTGTTCAGTTTGATGGGTATAAGCCCACCTTAAAGTATCACCACACCTTTATGTTACACCCTGTATATGTATAAAAGAAAGTCGTATTAGTTACAGTATTTATAACTCAAGAAAGGCTGAACCGATTTTTATGATTTTTGTGTTTTTGCATTTGTCTTCGTCGGGAATAGGATAATAAGTATTAAAATATGATATTTATCAATAATTGTTTTAGGGTAGGGTAGGGTATTGTAGTGTAGTGTAGTGTAGGTGTAGTGTAGGTGTAGTGTAGTTAGGGTAGGGTAGGGTAGTGTAGGTTAGGGCAGGGTGGTGTAGGGTAGGGAAAGGTAGGGTAGGGTAGTGTAGTGCAGTGTAGTGTAAGGTGGAACAAAGTTCGCCGGGACAGCTAGTTATTTAAAAAAGGAAAATTAATTAAGAAGTGAATTTATAAAAGGAAAATCATCATAAACTACGAAAAATTTATAAAAGCTTTTTCGTAGTTTATGATGAGTACTAGTATTTTCCATACAAATTGTTCTAAACCAACTGCATTTTTTTAAATTTACATATTGTGTTTATTTTTTATTTTATTTTATATTTTTGGGTACAATAAAGAGTATTTATCTTATCTTATCTTATATTTTTTTAAATAGACTACGCAACCTTACTTGAAACCAGGTTGGACACGCGCTTGGCCACTTTTTTATAAACCGACTTCCAAGAAAGAGGAGGTTCTTAATTCGGCTGTATGTTTTTTTTATGCGTGTTACCTCAGAATTTTTGACTAGGTGAACCGATTTTTATGATTCCTTTTTTTGTTTTAGTGACATAACGTTATATAAAAACACAGATTTTCACATAAAAAAATTATAATTAAACGAATGTACGGTTTAGGGTTCCAAACATGTTCGACATTAATTGATTAACCGACACGACGACCCATAGCTTTGAGTATACATTGTGTAGGTAACAGAATGTATACTCAAAGACCCGTAGACTACCTATGTATAGAAAATGTCGCCGTAAATACAAGGGGTCACCCATAAAGGTTTGTATATTTTTAAACGAGCCATCATCTGTAAACCACGGCTGGCTAACCTCTGCCCAGTCTGACAGTTTAAGACAGTTTTTTGATGCGAAAATCCTTTCGAGTAGGTATAAAGAATTAAAATGAGGAGATTTGGGGATCTGCTAAATCAGTGTAATACTTATTATTTTACTTTTAAAGTTCACTTTAGGTCACGTCACTGAAATACGCAGAATTTGTTTTGAATTAATATTACAATCATTTCTACTTAAGGCTGATTTACACGCAGTTAAGGTAAAATATATAATATTAGTACTGACGGTTAAGGCGAGGCATTGATTGGGACAATTGTCTTTGTCTTTTTCTTTTTCTTTACGTGTAAAGAAAATAACTACACTTTTACACTTTCAATGTAGTTTAGTTTCAATTAATGAAACTACAAATAATTCAAAAAATCCAACTGGCATATTGAAATGTGTGTTTAGACTAAACGGCTAAGAAAATTAAGAGGTACTAAATCGATGTGGTTTATTTGTAGAATGCAAATCTCTGTTTTAAAAGAGGTTTGATTGATTATTTTTTTTCTGTTATAAAAGTTAACGAATCGTGTTTCTGCAAATGACAAATTGAAGTTATTAAAGTGAAGAATCTGGTTACAAAATATCACTTTCATATGTTTTGTAATTGCTGATAAAAATCGAAATCCCTGCGACCTAAGTTTCCAATGCGTTGCCCTACCAACAACAAGGCGTCGTCGCCTTTATTTTTTAAAATTTATACTTCAAAACATTAGTCATAACTAGAGTTGAAAGTAACGGTGTAGACATATCTTTGGGTTTTTTTTTGTATCCAGCCAAAACTGCTCAATCGCGTTTCTAATAGCTTTTTGACTTTAACGAACATCATCAACAATAAGGGTATTTTTTTTCAACCTTGGGTTTTCTATCGTTTAGGAGTATTGACGTCAAAAATAACGAAAACCTCCAATATTACCGCCATATACTGCGTGTAAATCACCCTTATACGCCCTTTGGTTTTTCTCATAAGACCTTTGAACTAAAAAGATCCAGAGGTATTGAGTTTGACTTTTAACTTCTTAGGAAACCTATTTTTACTATAAATCTTGGAATGTATTCCATACAAACTGTGACCTCACTCATTTTCTATGTAAATTTATAATTATTCTTTTAAAGTTTTTTCTTCTTCTTTTGAAATCGATGGTTTGCACTAGCCTTTGCCCGCGGCTTTGCCTGCGTGGATCTCATTTTCAACCGACTTCCAAAAAGGAGGAGGTTCTTTTTTTTTTTTTTTTTTTTTTTTTTTTATTCACAATTGGTAAACCCTTGACAACATCTTAATTCGGATGTATTTTTTTATGTTCGTTTCCTATCTATTAAATTAAAAATGAATCGCTAAATGTGTTCCTAACCGAAAAATTCGAAAACGGCTCCACCGATTACGATTAAACTTTAGTGAATTGTTATGCGCGTGCCAGAGAAGGTTTATCAAAAAAAACTTTCGAGCCGCTTGCGGTCGCTTGCATTGCGAGTCGCTTGTGAGCTACTCACGGAATCACATAGTATGTATATAGGGTGACTTTTAATTAGTTCTTGATAGCAAGGGATATGAATGTACTCATGATTAAAACCAACTTTCTCAAAGAAACTATATGTCATATCAGAAAAAAAAATTGGGTCCTCGATACATAATATCAAATAGGTTATCAAATAATAGGTTATCAAAGCGGCAAAAATGTGTGAAGGACCAAAAATTTTTTTTAATATTTGGCATAAAGTTTCTTTGGGAAAGTTGTTTGTAACCACGCGAGTACTTTCATATCCTTTACTATCAAGAACTAATTAAATGTCACCCTTTACAGGGTGTAACAAAATTGGTGTAGGTCCCGTTAACTGGGGGTTCTGCTCTTCATACTGAACAACTTTCTCCAAGGAACCCATAGTCAATTCTCAAAAAAAATTGGACCCTCCATACTAAAATACACAAAATCGGTCGATCAGCTGATCGATTTGTATGCAGAGTAAAAAAAAAATTAAGTTTTCAGCAAAGTCGTAGAACAAAAGTTGTTCAGTATAATGAGTACAAGCCCCAGTTGACGGGACCTACACCAATTTTGTTACACCCTGTATATGTAAATCCACGCGCTTCACATTCGAAGGTCGCGGTTTCCATTCTCGACGGGGTCTAACTTTGCAAGACTCGGTTTGGTTAGTGCTAGGGCATTTACTAAGCCAGTCTAGCTACCGCCATCTTACCTAGGTCTTGCCGCCAAACATCAATGTTGTGAAGATAAGATAGTTCCCTAATTGCGTTATGATCTTGGTTAGCTCGCTTCCATCTTCGAAAATATCGTCACTTACCTTATTACATCAGCCTAAGGACGAAGTAACTATAGAACCTCATCTGTGCCTAGGGCTAGGGCTTACCAATTGTGGTAAAAAAACGGACCAAGTGAGAATTGGACTAGCGACTACAACCAACCGAAACGAGTGTTATAATGTTAGACACCGCCAGGAATCTAACTTGCGACCTCCTAGTGTGAGGCAAATGGACTAACTATTAAGCCAATTAGGGTTTTAAGTTTAAAAGGCGGTTTAAATTTAAATTTCTGCTTTTCAGTTTTAAAGAAGGGATACCTGAAAACTGTTGATATACATACATACACTCGAACAAATTTACCCTTCTTTTTGGGCAATAGGGTAAACAGTAAACAAAATCAAGTTTTTGTGCCATTTCTCAAAAACTCAAACTTTTAAGTATGATCAGTGCAAAAAGGTTCTGTATAAAATTATCTACCACTTGTTTATTAAGATGTTCTCTTTTTAGGATAGTAGGGTCAAATGTCAGATGTCAGATGTTTAGGCTAAAGGCTCATTCAAAGAAACAGACATAAATACATAAGTACTTTTTTATTTTTTTATACACAATTGGTAAACCCTTGACAACATCTCACTTGGTGGTAAGTGACGATGTTGGCGAAGATGGAAGCGGGCTTTCCCCAACGTAATGGGGAACTGGCTATATTATGATATCAACATTGGATATTTGGCGGCAGACTTAGATAAGATCGTGGTAGCTAGCCAGGCGGGCTTAGAAAATAACCACCAACCAAACCGAGTCTTACAATTGACCCCGCCGGGAATCGAACCCGCGACCTCCTGTGTAAAACCTTGCCTCTGGGCTGCGGAGGCAAACATTACCCTCCTTTTGGGTAATCCGAAGATGGAAGCGGGCTTACCAAGATTCCCCAACGTAATGGGGAACTGACTATATTATCTTCATGCCGGAACACACCAATGATATCAACATTGATATTTGGCGGCAAGACTTAGATAAGATCGTGGTAGCTAGCCAGGCGGGCTTAGAAAATAACCACCAGCCAAACCGAGTCTTACAATTGACCCCGCCGGGAATCGAACCCGCGACCTCCTGTGTAAAGCGAGTGAACTTTGCCTCTGGGCTACGGAGGCAAACATTACCCTCTTTTTGGGTAATCGGGTAACCTGTTTAGGTTATTTATTGAAAAATTAATAGCATTAGTACAATGTTCTCCCTCTTTTTTATCAGTTGGGTAAAAATGTAGGTATCCTACTATGTCACTCACGGGATCAAGACAAACCTAACGACACTTCGCACTCCAAAATCCATCAAGCCGTTTAAGCTACAGGCTCATTCAAAGAAACGGACATACAGATACATACATATATATGTCGTGGCCATATCGTTGAAATTGGTCAGATCATGAAATGGCTGACCGGATAATGTACAGATCATGAATACCCGGACGGAATTGAGTTGAGCGAGCGAAGCGACCTATAATAGGTTCGTTAGGTTTGACGATGATACTGTCAAAGAGCCTCGCAAGCTAGGTTCCCCTCTGGGTGGAGAAAAGAAGGCAGTTAGGTTAGGTTTGATTAGCATGATATGCTTGGCTATTTCATGATCTGATCAATCCATTTCAAGATCTGGCCAATTCTACGACGGCCATTTCATGATCTGACCAATTTCAACAATATGGCCACGACATTTACACTTAAAAACGTTACTTTCTTTTTGGGCGGTCGGGTAAAAATAGGTCTAGTTTTGGATCCCCACGCTTCCTAGTCTCTCTCTCTTATCGTGTGGCACAATTAACCGGGTTATTCGAGGGATAGACGGCGGTTGCCTGGTGTTGCACTCAGCATCACCCGCAGTCATGTGTAGGGCATTCAGATTTACACGTACGGACGTGTGCAACGCGACCCTCATACACATCTGGAATTAGATGTGCAGGTTTCCTCGCGATGTTTTTTCTTCACCGTTAAAGCAATCGGCAATATGCGTACGTAAGTTTCGAAAAACTCATTGGTACATTGGCCGTCCGGATTTGAACCCGGAACCTCTGGTTAGGAGGACCGAGTCGTTACCGGTTGAGCCACCGACGCTTTTAACGCGTCCTAGTTCTAGGTGCATTTATCGAAACACTTAAAACAAATCGTCGTCGCACTAATTACCTAGTACTAGATAAAGTATAATGTGGTCCTTGACAGATATTGCAAATGATCCAGAAACAACAGTATTGTCTAGCGACATTTACATTCGAATTGCATACAAACGACACATTGTGTTAAATAAGGACATCGTATCGTGATTTGTGCGTGTGTCCCTATTCCGGTTATCGTTAATGTAAAGCCCAGTATCCACCAAAGCGAAAATGGGCGGAGAGGATTGGAGAAAAGCGGCGCAGCTTTTCTTGTATCTGTTACAGTTATAACCCATTCTATGTTAGAATGCGTTTTCACTAGTTAAAACTAGTTTTTACTAAATGCATTTGTTAAAACTAGAATTTCTACCGGTAGGGATATGTGGAAATGGACAGTGCACATATACCTACCGGTAGAAGTAAAAAATCGATGATTTCTTCTGCGAAGCATTCTGTTATCCAGGAGGGCAACCCTACCAAGGGGGGAGCCTCGCTTTGCGAAGATCTATGACTGTATAATCAATCAAACCTGACCGAACCTGACATCGCTCGCTTCACTCGCTGTTACTGTTCATTTCCACATATCCCTACAGGTAGGAATAAATCTACTAAAACCTGTACTAATCCCAACCAGTAGGGATAGCTCGGTAGGGATAAGTTTATCAGGCTGTTCTAGTTCCAGTTTTAACAAAGGAAAAACTTGTTCTATGGCTTCGCTGAAATCGCAAAAACAATATTTGACTCTTCATACAAATCAATTAGCTGATCGACTAATTTTCTACATTTTTGTATGGAAGGTGCAATTTTTTTGACGTGATAACGTCTTATAAATTGATGACACGGGCTGCATTCACGAAAAAGTGTGACTTCATTGTCCCGTTACGCCCATTTTCGCGTTACGACAGTGTGACGTCATTGTCGCGTTAAGTCAGTGTGACGTCATTGTCACGTTTAGACTGAGCCGAGCGTGCAAGCGAGAGTTGTACTTGTACTAGTACTTGTACTTGGACTTGGACGGATGGACGGACGGACGGACGGACGAACCGTCAAACAAGTGTGTCTATGGATTAAAAGTACTAGGCTCACAGGAGCTTACAAGAGTTTGAGATTTGACTATGGGTTCCCTGAGGGAAGTTCAAAGATCAAAGATCTTAATATACTGACTTTCCCCTGTCAGTACATTTATGAAAATATAATGTATGTTCGTAAAAATCTGCATCTCTTTTCACTGAATAGTGACAGGCACAGTCGTAATCTTTGGAATAGGAATAAACTTCAATTAACTTATACCAGACTTAGCAAAATCAATAAGTCATTTGTGGGTCAATGCACACTCATGTATAACAAATTACCTGTTGATGTCTTAAATTTGTCAGAAAAACAGTTTAAAAATTGTGTCAAAAGAACTCTTTTTAAAAAAGGTTATTATAAGACATCCGAATATTTAAATGACAAAAATGTATGGGTAGGCAGTGTTTCTTCTATCATCGCTGCTAATCCTGTTAAATAGTAATAAAATGAAGATCAAACTAAGAATTGACGTGAAAGCGACAAGACATGACAACTATAAGTAGTACCTACTTCTTTTAACCCCCGACGCAAAAAAGAGGGGTGTTATAAGTTTGACCGCTATGTGTGTGTGTGTCTGTGTATCTGTGTGTCTGTCTGTGGCACCGTAGCTCTCAAACGGGTGAACCGATTTGGATGCGTTTTTTTTTATTTACAAGCAGGTTTTTTGGCGATGGTTCTTAGCTACGTTTTATCAAAATCGGTTCAGCCGTTTCAAGGTCATCAGCTCTTTTGTTAGCTGCGGTAGGGTTCTTAGACTCTTAATGTGTATTTACTTTACTTTCAAACATACATGTGACCTAAAACTTGAAACACTCATGTATGCTTAATAACTATGCAGGATTATGGAACTCTTGGTCTGATGCTGCAGCCAGGATATCCAGAACACTAGCACACTCTTGAAAAAATAATAGCAGATATGTAGTGTTTGGACTCGTTTTGTTCAGTATTTGATTCTGCATACAATGCAATGGTGGCAACACGGTGAGCTGATGCTGCGGCCAGGATATTCAGAACACTAGCACATCCTTGAAAAAATAATAGCAGATATGTCGTGTTTGGACTCGTTTTGATCAGTATTTGATTCTGCATACAATGCAATGGTGGCAACACGGTGAGCTGATGCTGCGGCCAGGATATCCAGCACACTAGTACACTCTTAAAAAAATAATAGCAGATATTATGTCGTGTTTGGACTCGTTTTGATCAGTATTTGATTCTGCATACAATGCAATGGTGGCAACACGGTGAGCTGAAGTTGTTAAAATACGTTATATTTTTGACATACCTACGTACCTGAAACTATGACTAACTGTAAACTAAATATTATTGAGATAAACCTTCGCTTTGATTTCTTATTCTTTGCAATTCTTCCAATGCTGATTTATCATGTGGACAATTGAATAGTTTTCTTTGATCCAATTCACAAATTGCAATACCTTGTAAACTTTTCACTCGACTCAAAGCCACATAAGCCTGGCCTTTTGCAAAAGTTTATTTGCCTAAATATACAACGGCCTTTTCCACTGTTGTTCCCTGTAACTTGTGAACGGTAACGCCCAACTTAAAATGATAGGGAACATTATTCTTTCAATATTGCCATATCCCTTGAGTCCCTGAAAAGTTAAACTTTGTGGCTGTATTGGAACCCATCGATTTTCATCTTTGAAGCTTCTACCAATCGAATTATCATCAAACTCGATAAATATAAGTCTCGGAAGTTCCCCCTCTTCCAATTGGTCTCTTCGAAGTCCATTCCATTCCAGTTTCTTAATTAAGCCCATACTTCCATTTACTAAACCCTCCGAGACTTTTAAATTCACCCGCAACATTACTCGAGCGCCTATTGCAATTTTAATAGAACTGACTAATCCTCCCGTGCAGTTCGGATCTTGAGGAATAGAAGAAAGGTTTGGCTTTTGACCATAAGTAGCGGGATCCCTGGATTCATCGTGAGCATGTAACGTATAAATTTTGACTGTTCTGGCCATTAGTTCCACCATTTTCTCATTATAATCATTAACAAGTTTGACTGTGGGGAAAATACGCACAGCTTCCCCGTCAGCAAAACCACCAATCAAAGGCACACGACTCCTTTCAAGTAAGATTTCATATTGCTCCATACTTAACTCACCTACTCGAAGGTGATTTAAAATATCAATAAATTGGCAATCATTTTGCTGTCGCACGTTGGTTTTCAACTCGCAAAGCCCACAATAACGCCATAGATGCGGTTCCCCTTGGAATGTAAACGGTTGTTTGAAACACCAACTCCCTTTGACAGGCGGCAACTGCATAATATCTCCGAAGAGAATAATATTTAGTCCACCAAATATGTCACTGCAGTTTTTTAACTCTTGCAGTCGAAGATGAATCGACCGTAAAACTTCGTATGATACCATTGATATTTCATCAATTATAAGCCACCGAATGTGTCGCCATTTTCTTCTCATATCCTCCAAAAATTTTGAAATAAAAATTTAAACCCCCCCCCCCCCGCAAAAAAGTAAAGCGGACATTTAAAAAGTAAAAAATAATACCTTTCGTTGAGCCATCAAATTCATTTCAGAAATACCTATATATATTTTAATTATCTAAATCGATGGATGGCACGATAGGGTTTGCTCATTAAAATGGCGCTATAATGTCGCGTCGGGGTACCGCTTTAGTGAATCAGACCCTTCATTTGATTGACTATTGACTATGTAGTGTAAGGCGGTACGTAGTTCGCCGGGACAGCTAGTTTTGAATAAATATCTTGAATCTTGAAAGTTAACCCCCAGTTAACGGGTCCTACACCAATTTTGTTTTATGAATATTACACAGACCCTGTAATTACAAAAAGGTGGCCGTTTGCTTTTATGAAAAATTTATAGAGTTAACCTTGTATACACGAAGACCCACGTTAAACACTCAGAGTATACACTCACTATTTATGTAATCCATGTATTTTGGTAAAGAAGAGCGAATATTTCTGACACAAGCAGTTATTAACATTGATTAAAATAAAAAAATATTCAGAAACTGTAAACTATTTTGCAAATTGAATGATGAAATTTACAATATTTTATTTTAATATTATTTTTTATTTACCCAAGTCTAAAGGCTGCAACCCACTGTATCATACACAGGGTGTGGTATAAAAAGATGTCTGTAGGTAAACTCCGCTCACATACCTCGTCTCCGTTGCTCGCCTCCGCATGCTCGCAAGATACTGCTCATATCTCTGTTTTGCTCACGCCATTTAATTATAAATCTCCTCTTCTCTCTTGAACACTAAAGCTAAGCGGAGAAGAGATGAAAATGACGTTTGTTTCCGACATGTCTTCTCTCCGCTCAGCTCCTCATGGCTTTGGTGGATTATGAGCCTATAAGGCAAGTGATAGGACATTGATTTTATTTAAACGCGTTAAAAAGAAGTTTAGGTCAAGATAAAAGTTGTAGTATAACAAACAGTTCACATTCAATCGTTAAAATACTCATGATCTGAAATAAAAGATTGTAGCTAAAAAAATATTTTTAAGTAGGTACAGGCTTTTATTTCAGATCAAGCCTTGATCAAGTCCAGTTATCGGCCGATCATTATCGAGCTGTACAATTATCGGTAGTGCATTATTGGGCTTCATTAATGCACGTTTCAAAAAAAAAATAGGCATGCATAGTAGATTCCTACTGAAAACAATACACAATCCTGAGACCTTGATTCCACCTTCAAAGTTCATTATCAGATCAACTATCTATCGGTTTCATACCAAATTTTAGCTCAATCGGACTCCTGAAAGTCACTCTAAAATCGATTGCAAGATTTGACCTAAAGAAACATACAAACATTGCAAGTTAAATGAATAAGCTTGCATGTAATGGGTGCAGTTGCAGTTATGCTGAACTTAAAAGTCAACCCGGTGACAAACTAGCATTTAAACAAGCTACGTGAGCATCGCATAGAGATTTGATAACTCATCATCATCGTTACGAATGGAAACTTCTTCGGTTATAGGTAAACGGACTAAAGGGTATGTGCGTGTGCCTGTGTTACGCGATATCTTCGCAGATTATGAACCGATTTTTATGATTATATTTTTAGGCGATAGGGTATTTTTCCGAGTTGGCCTCATGTAAATTTCATCAAAATCGGTGTAACATTTTTTTAGAAAATAAACAAAAACCAAAAATAATAATGTAAAAACCAGCTGTTGCGATGGAAGTCGGTTTTTGAAGGCGTTGCAACGTTTCCAATTATTTCCATAATTCCATACCTCAAAAGGTAAACAGGAAACCCTTATAGGATCTATCGTGTGTCTGTCTGTCCGTCCGTCTGTCACATACAATTTACTCGGATACTATTGGACCGCTTGAGTTTAAATTTGTTAAATATATGTAAGTCAGTGAACCAAAGACGAACGTATAACGTAAATAAATTAATTTTAAACATGGGGGCACACTTGACTTTTGGGGGGTTAATTAGAATAATAATAAAAGTTTTTAAAATATATTTTTTGTGACATTTCAAACCACAGAGCTTGTTTTAAGAATCTCAAATATTATATTTATGATTGTAAGATAAATAGTTTTGAAGTTATTTAAGAAAATAGGCAAAAATTGACTTCCCCTCCCCCCTATCTACGAATATAATGGGCCTAAAATCATGAAAAAATCACAGTATATGAGGTTGAATGGATAGATAACAGGAAAATCTAGTCCTTATGTTACCGCAGGAAAAATGAAATTGGTATAGTCCAGAATAAAAAGACCCCTATTTACCTAGAGCAAAGTATGTAGTGAGAGGTCTTATTCTGTTGGTAGTTAAAGTTTTGGTGCGGAACCCTGCTTTTTTTTGCACTTGGCCTGTTTTTTTTCTTTAAATCTTTAATTAATTCTTGAATTGATCACTTGGCTTCAGCATGTTTGGCGTTTATCGTTTGCGTAACGCTTGAGAAAGCCTTATACACATAGCAAAGAGCTAATGTTTTTCAGTATGCTATACTAGTACGAAATACATCATCATCATCATATCAGCCGAAAATCGTCAACTGCTGGACAAAGGCCTCCCCTTAAGGATTTCCAACGACGACCGGTCCTACGCTGCCCGCATCCATCGGCTTCCCGCGATCTTGACCAGGTCGTCGGTCCACCGCGTGGGAGGCCTTCCTACACTACGTTTTCCAGTGCGCGGTCGCCACTCGAGAGCTTTACTGCCCCATCGGCCATCTGTTCTACGAGCTATTCTGTGAGCTATGTCGGTTAACAGATATCTGACTTGGATCTGTCAGCAACAACGCATCGATACGAAGGGCAACCAAAAATAATGCATCTTTTGTATGTTGCAACTTGCATTCTTCTTCCAACAGTAAATTTATTTTTTAGGGTTCCCTACCCAAAGAGTAAAAACGGAACCCTATTACTAAGACTCCGCTGTCCATCCGTCTGTCTGTATGTCTGTGCGTCTGTCACCAGGCTGTATTTCAGAACCGTGACAATTGAAATTTTCATATGATGTATTTCTGTTGCCGCCAAAAACCCACTTTCACATTTATAATAATATTTATTTTATTATATGTAAAGCAATGATTTATTATTTCAAAGAAATTTCAAGATGTTGAAGGGCTTCTGCCCGAGATTTTGATAAAAAACTACAGTAATTAATTCAAGTACCTATAGAGAACGCTTTAAGAATGCCTTTATGAATATTTTAACAGTTTATCTTTCTTTCTCCTTCATGTGAAAGTTAATCTATTGTTATCTTTTACTAACACAGGAATAACAGGCACGTAGCTATTTGTGGAATAAAACCTACCCGACACACACTATAATACACACAACAACTTTTCCTAGGGATATTTTTGGACTTTTCATATAAAACATGTTTTTTTGAATAGCTATCAAAAATACTTAGGACATGTGTAGGGTAGAAACTTTAAAGGTAAGCAAGAAGTATAATTAACCTCCCAATTTAAAAAAATATATATTTTTAAGTGTTTTTTGTACAAACGTTCGGACATTGTCATAGAACGATGCCACAGATTAAAATCACTATCTTCACTACTTTGTTAGATTTTTATTTATTATTAAAAATTTGAGTGCGTTTGACTACATCTCACCTGATGGTAAGTGAAGATGTAGTCGAGGATGGTACACGTAAACTCAAATAATGCCTATCACTCTCTCCTGGATGATCCCCAAATTGTAGGAGTCGGGAGACACAGACGCAGGCAAGGAGTTCCACTCCATCGCTGTCCGCATAATAAATGAGGAAGCGTAACGCTTCGTGCGCTTAAGCTGGATATTAACAACATAGGGGTGAAACCTATCCCTGCGTCTCGTTGACCGAAGGTGGAATGGAGCTGGGGGAATGAGGTCGTGCAGTTCTTGTGCATACTCTCCGAAATGAAATCGATAAAATACCGAATTGGCCTTAAGGCGGTATATTAGCAAATGAGCAGTGAGAAGCGTTTAGCAAAAAAATCAGGAAAATTATTCCCGCTTAAGTTTTTGGCCTGAAAAGAAGATAAGTCATATTCAAGGATATTACCTATGGCCCTTGTAAATTCATTACACGATTCGATTTACTTGACTCGATCATAAAAAATCCCTAACATAGCATAAATTGAAGCAAAATGGAGGAATTTGTAGGCAGAAATATTTCTTTTACATTTGAAATTTATGCAATAACTTCTTTTCAAACTACGTTGTCTATAATTATTCAAATTTAATTTAGTTCACTTTTTTGAAACTTTTCAACGAAAAAACTGAAGAATTGCAAAAGTGTGGTTATTTTCTTTCTTTACACGTAAAGAAAAAGACAGACACAATTGTTGAATCAATGCCTCGCCTTAAGTTTAATTTTCCTGATACAATACTTCCTACCAACTATACCTACTAAGTATTCATGTTTCTAGTTAGGCTGAATCATTACAAGTTTACTTTAAACTAAATTCAAAATGTCGAAATGATTCAATCTAATATTGTTACTTCATTGAACTAGTCTCTCTCTTATAATTGTGGCACAATTAACCGTGCTATGCTATACAAGGGAAAGACGGCAGTTGCCTGGTGTTGCACTTAGCAGCCTTTTAGATTTACATCTACGGACGTGTGCAACGCGACCTTCATACACATCTGGAATCAGATGTGCAGGTCTACTCACGATGTTTTCGTTCACCGTTAAAGCAATCAGTAAGTATATGTACGTAAGTTTTAAAAACTTATTGGTACATTGGCCGTCTGGATTTGAACCCGGGACCTCTGGTAAGGAGGACCAAGTCGTTACCGGTTGAGCCACCGACGCTTTTTATGCGTTGGACTAGTGAATTGATGTGCTATATATCCTCATTAATATTGTGTAAATATGAGAGTAGCTGGATGCGGGTAGCGCAGAACCCGTCGTCGTGGAAATCCTTGGGGTAGGCCTATGTTCAGCAGTGGACGTCCTTCGGCTGATATCATGATAATGGTGATGTTAGTGTGTTTGTTTGTTTGTGTATTACGTCTTCACGCCTCAACGCCTCAACCAATCGTGACGAAATTTAGCATTTGGAAGGATATAGGCTATCTTTTAGCCCGATTCCTGTAGTGGTTTTCGTGAGACAGCTGTTTGTTAACTCTGTCTTTTTTTGATTATATATTTCACGTCGCAATGAAGCGAATAATAGACGTGATATTTTGCACAGAGATAGTTGCGGGGAAAGGAAGTGATATAGACGATAGACTACTAATTAGCATAGCCTGACATAGTTCCAGAGGGATCTGGAGAAAACTCATTTCCCCGCTCGCGAGCCAACCCGAGCTCGACTCCAATTAGATAACCTGAGTGCTTCGAATCCCAGGATACCTTGTCTATGAATAAAAATAATAGGTGCAATGTTTGTGGTCTTTGTTGGATTATCTAACCAAGCAGCAGTGTTAACATGGTATCTTTATATAAGCAAACTTTTGTTAACACCTTGGTTCGTGTTTATAAAAAGACTCTTCATTATTTGCGCACAAACGGCGTATCAAAGCACCTGATCCCTTACAGTGCAGAATGCTTTTAGAGTGTCGTAACATGTACCTACTGTCTATTGCTAGTCTAGTCTAGACTTATGTAACCTAGGCTTTGAAAAACTCTCTGTAGGTAAAGAGATATTGAGATGATGTCGTCTCATTGGGAAATTAGTATTGGAATAAGATAGGATCAACAGAAAATTGCAAAGGAAATTGAACTGTCTGCGGCATCATAGTCACTTACCATCAGGTGAGATGATGCCAAAGACTTACCAATTGTGAATAAAAAAAGAAGATGTGGATATCACAACTATTAAGATGTGGAGTCCCAAAACTGAATCCTGAGCTCGTATACTTATGTATTTATTTCTTATTAATTTTTTTATATAATATTATGAGGCCCATAGTAAGCGACCATGTCTCAGTTCCGTATGTCATCACTGGCAACACACACTGGAAGACCTTGGTCTTAAGACACTGCGGTATTTGGGACGTGAAGATATTGCGAAGCTTCCCGAACGTTGTGCAGCCGAGTTGGATTCGACGATTGATCTCTTTCTTGAAGTTGGACCTTCCTAACTGGACTGTTTGTCCCAGGTACACATATATTTATTATTATTATTATTTCTTGTATCATCATTACAGCTCATATACGTCCCCACCGAGGGGCTCGAGCCTACCCTGAATCAGGGCGATTAGGCCTTAGTCGACCACGAGGGCCCAGTGCGGGTTGGTCGACTTCACACACAACCTTCGAGTTTCTTCGCAGGCGTCTGCAGGTTTCCTCACGATGTTTTCCTTCACCGTTAAAGCAATCGGTAAGTATGTACGTAAGTTTTTGAAAAACTCATTGGTACATTGGCCGTCCAGATTTGAACCCGGTACCTCTGGTTAGATGGACCGAGTCGTTACCGGTTGAGCCACCGACGCTTGTATATATTACATAATTATATTTATATGTAATTATGTAATTTATTTATATATATTTTTTTGTAAGTATTGATATGTAAGTAACATTATGTCTCATGAGTTTTTTTAACTATAATTACTTTTAAAACTACACTGTATGTAGGTACAGATGTAAAGTCGTGTTTGTAACTTTTGCTCTTACCTTTTTGCTTTCATTTAAATCCAAATGCCATTAGGTTGACTGGAAGAGATCCCTTAGGGGATAAGTCCGTCTTTATGCCATACATATCTGTTATATGTTCTGTATTTTAACATGTCAATAAATAGTTTACAAACAAACAAATGGAGAAAAAAAAGAGAAAAAAATACTTAATTTAATAAAGCCAAAAACTCTCTTGATTAAAACGTGTCCTAAAACATTCAAGAAGTTAAGACGAATTCAAAAGACACTCAAGAATCCATTAAACCTTTTGAAAGCTACAGACGCAGCCAAAGAAACGAACAACCCGTAAAATACGTTGGTGGTTTACTAACTCGCCTGGCTAGCTACCACCATCTTATTTAAGTCTTCAAAACATCGATGTTAAGATAGACACAAGCTTCACGACCTATCATTCCCCCCTCTCCATTTCATCACCGGATGACCAGGCGCGGAGGGCGATTCCACCCCTTTGTCGTAAATGTTCCACCTTTACGCACGAAGCGTTTGCGTCTTCGTTCATTATGCGAACGGCTAAGGAGTATAATTCCCTGCCGGCGTCTGTATTCCCCGATTCGTATAATTTAGGAATCTTCAAGACGAGAGTGAATATGCACTATTTGTTACATCCTCGGCTGCATCGGCACTTACCATCAGGTGAGTTGCAGCCAAACGCACTCAAGTTTTTAATAAGTTTTTGATAGCTCTTCAAAAAAAACATGTTTTTATGAAAAGTCCAAAAATATCCCTAGGAAAAGTTGATGTGTGTATTATAGTGTGTGTCGGGTAGGTTTTATCACAGTCTAATGGATTCTTAGACTGTGGTTTTATTCCACAAATAGCTACCTACCTGTTATTCCTGTGTTAGTAAAAGATTACAATACATTAACTTTTACTTGAAGGGGAAAGCAATATAAACTGTTAAAATATTAATAAAGGCATTCTTAAAGAGTTCTATTGCACTTGAATTAATAGCCTAGTTTTTTTAATCAAAATCTCGGGCAGAAGCCATTCGACATCATGTTCTTTGAAATAATAAATCATTGCATTACATATAAAAATTAAAAAAATTAAAACCCACCGACACAAAAAATGAATTCTAAAAACTAACAAATAATATTTTAAACCTATTATAATTACTATCGTCACATATATTATGTAAGTTCAAATATTTTATTTTCCTAGCGTCGACGCGTCGGGGGACCGCTAAAGTTTATAAAGTATTTTTCCAACAACAGATAATTAATCATTACTAATTACATTTAGGTACGATACGAGCGATCTTAAGTTTCATATAATATAGTCTACGCTCTGCGCGCGAGCTCGGTGTGCGGTATGCGGCGCGGGGGTGGGCGTCACCAAGTGCGGCGACCCGAACGGGCAGACACGTGAGGGCAGACGACGTTGACGGTGGTGTCGATTTTGCGAATTTTTCGGAGTAAATTCTTTTGTTGCAATCTGCGACTACACCTGTTTTTCTCACTTAGCGGTCCCCCGACGCGACAACGCTTGGAAAATAAAATATTTGAACTTACATAATATATGTGACGATAGTAATTATAATAGGTTTAAAATATTATTTGTTAGTTTTTAGAATTCATTTTTTGTGTCGGTGGGTTTTAAAATTTTTAATTTTACTTTTATTTTGTCCTTTTTAAAGTAGGTATAAATATTAGGAAGGTATTTATAGTGATTAGTTAGTTGAGAACTATTAAAGAGCTGATGATCTTCAAACGGCTGATCAGGTCATGGTTACCTTACCATATACTTTGAATACCATTGAAGTAACACGGTACTAAATTTCGAATCGATCGGACATAAGTTAGTCAGATCCCTCATCAACTAGAAAGGAGCTGATGATCAGCCGTAACACGGTACTAAATTTCGAATCGTTCGATCATAAGGAAGTTAGTCAGATCCCCTCATCAACTAGAAAGGAGCTGATGATCTTCAAACGGCTGATCAGGTCATGGTTACCTAACCATATACTTTCAATATCATTGAAGTAACACGGTACTAAATTTCGAATCGATCGGACATAAGGAAGTTAGTCAGATCCCCTCATCAACTAGAAAGGAGCTGATGATGTTCAAACGGCTGAACAGATTTTCATGAAACATGGCTAAGAACACTCGGGATAAAATGTTCTATGACACAAAAAAACTAAACGGAAATCGGTTCATCCGTTTGGGAGCTACGATACCACAGACAGATACACAGACAGACAGACACGTCAAACTTATAACACCCCTCTGTTTTGCGTCGGGGGTTAATAAAATAAATAATATTATAAATGTGAAAATGGGTTTTTTTACTTATTACCTTTTCACGCTTCAACACCATGACTAATCTTAATGAAATTTGACATGCTGGTAGCCTGTGTTGCGTGGAAAGACATAGGCTACTTTTTATCCCGTGAAAATAGCATAGTCCGATGAAGTTCCTGAGGGAACAGAATTTTAGTCTTTTTTTGGTTCATTTCTTTAACATCGCAACGGAACAATGGATTGTTGTGATTTTTTGCACGGTGATTGTTAAGGGAATGGGAAATGACATAGACTGCTAATCAGAATAGCCCGATTTGGGACATGGATCTGGAGAAAACCAATGTCCAAGCTCTCGAGCCGCACCACAAGACAATCATATCATCAATGCAAGACATTCATAAAAACGATGTCCACGCGGGCGAAGCCGCGGGCAAAAGCAAGTAATAAAATAAATATGGTACAGCTACGCTGTGCATACTTTTTCGCGTAACCTTCAGCATCTGGTATGTTTGAGCATACAAAATCAAATAGCATTATCAATGAATAGAGGTGCCTCTATATTACGATATATCAGACTTGTTGATAATTTACAATAAAAAAAAATTGTGAGCAAGTTTTTTGTGTCGAATTAATTTTTTAGAATTTTTCAAAATGGCGGAGCTATGGGTGTTGAAAACATAAAAAAATATCGTATTTCAGCCATTTCTAAAAACTCGCGAGGTCTACACCTCACAAAATCACTATTTATTAAATTGTTAATCTCGGTTCGATTTAAAATAAAAATACGTGTATATATAAAAGCTGAAGTCACTGCGTACCAGGAAAATGTTTTATTTCATTAAATTACCCTTGCATCGCTAAATCGGGTCATTGACGGGATGAATCCACAATTTTACGATGTTTATGAGTTGAAACATGCATACTGAGTGACCTCATCGCTCAGGATCCTACATTTACGCTGTATGTCAGTCATTCTGTAACAATTAGCTGCATCGAGGCCTGTTTACACTAGATTTAGCAATAGGCGGATGGCGTTGGATTGATAATTTAGGTACCTACATATTTCGGTGAAGACACTTTAAAAAACCCCAGACAAGTGCGAGTCAGACTAGCACTCATGGGGTTCCGTACCATCACACCTCTCCATACAACTACATAGTATACAGACAATGATACCTATTAACATTACAAACAAAGGACATCAACGCGAGCGACAAAAATAGCTATTTTTTTCATTCAATTCGAACTCCTTAGCGCGAGTACGACTCACACTTGACCGGTTTTTAAAATATAAAAGCTGAATATTTTTATATTTATTTTAATACTAGCTTTTTCTGACTGTCTTTAAGGGTGATTAGTAAATTATGTCGTTTCCCATCTACTTTACCATCTCTGTTAAAAATAACAACAATCCATTGTTCCGTTGCGATGTAAAAGTAATTAACCAAAAAAAGAGTATTTTTTAGTTCCCTCAGGAACTGCATCAGATTATTCTATTTTCCCAGGATAAAAAGTAGCCTATGTCCTTCCCAGTGACACGGGCTACCTGCACGCAAAATTTTGTCAAGATTGGTTGAGGTGTAGAAGCGTGAAAAGGTAACAAACAAACAAACACATTATCACATTTATAATATTAGTAAGGATAACTCTTTTGTGCTAAATCAAAAATACTTTTAAAGTCCTAAAAAAAATACGCTTTTTATATGGATTTTGGTGTTCGGTAATCACCCCTTGCCGATCTTGAGAAGTACTTTTGAAAACTCTAAACGTCAGAATTGCCACCAAGTTGGATCCGAATATTTTGCTAAATATTTTTACTCCCGGCTATATATACAAAGAGCTTGAGGTAGTCGTTCTCCTTATCGGCCATGGTGGCCCGCGTCACTACCGGTGACGTCTGGCGTAAATAACCGCTAACGAGAACTGTGATATTATCACCCATCGCACGATTCTCCCTTTGGATATCTTGGAGTATTCTGTTCACAGCTTTCTTGTACATCACAGTGCACTAAACCTTAACTATTACATGAACAGTCACTCCTAAGATCACCCAGACTTAGTCACTATTACGTGACACCCCGCACACAGGAGTTTTCTTTCTGTCTAAATCGATGGGATTTCCCGCCTGAAATTTATCATTTATTTTTCCCTTCATCTGGGGTAATAGTCGTGGTCGCAAGCCATAATTTTTGATTAAGGACATTTTGTAAAAAAATTAAATAGGCATTTCCATTTAACCTGGATGGTAATAAATCCAAAAGATACAATGAGTTCGCCATTTAGGACTCCCGTCCACAGGTTCACACTAAAACCTTGCTGGAATTTTGAAGCCCTTGCCAGATGTGGATTTTCCATTTGCCAGCTATGGTAGCTGTAGATGTTAAAAACTCCAGTCGGGGGCAAATGGAATCCAAAAAATAAGCACAGGTCAGTCGTAAGGCAAATCCAGAGTCCAGTTAACACAGCTAGAGTCGTAAAACTCTACATTCGACGGCACGTCACAAATCAGTGATATAAAAAAACTAAAAAATACGCTTTCAAAGCACATCAAACTAAAAAGTGGAAAATAATTCTTAATATAAGCTGAAAACAATAATGGACTAAAAATAATAGTATTATTGTGAAAAAAGTTTGGGTAGCTCAATATACATACTTACGTAAGCGGAAACATGGCGGACAGCTCCTCCGGTACAAAGATGGCGCAGGATTGTGAATAGGCACGTGCGCGAGTTCGAGAATCAGCGTAAAGCTGACCTTGATACTAAACGCGACCAGTTAAAGACCCGACCACCTGCGACCACTTCATAAAATTACGAGGGTGGCATACTTAAATGCCCTCATTGCGCGAGGAGTTTCGCTGCGAAGATTGGCTACATAAGCCATCTTCGAGAGCACGCGCGGCAAACCGACTAGGAGTTGAGTGGTCGCCATGACCGAATTCGGTCGGATAGATCAATCAAAAATACTTTCAAAAAATATAGCACAAAGCGCCCCACGCTTTTTTCACAATTTACAAACTAGTATTTTTAGTCCATTATTGTTTTCAGCTTATATTAAGAATTATTTTTCACTTTTTAGTTTGATGTGCTTTAAAAGCGTGTTTTTTAGCTTTTTTTTAACTTTATTTTTACATTTTAATAGTTCAGGATAATGAGATAAACTTATTAAATTATTGTATTGTCAATTTGTCACTGATTCTTGATAAATGTACGAAGTTTGAATTAAATCTGTCCGTTTAAAGTGGGTGCAAAGGAGTCGGTTACAAACATACAAACATTCATACATACACACAGGTGAAGCTAATAAAAGCGTGATAAAAGCGGGTACGGAGAAGGGGGTTCAAGGAGCAGTAAAAAGCGGCCTCTTTATTATTACCTGGCCGTGACGAGCCCGAAACCTGTATAACAGCGAAAAAATTTTGAATCACATTTTTACTTTTTTTTGTTTTTATTGGTATATCATCTTTTAACATTTCATTTCCTACTTTAGTTTACTTTAGGATACTAAAAAAAGTAAAAAATATTTTTATAAGCTAAAAAATTGCTTTTAAACGATTTCTTGCCTAACCGCCTTTAAAGGCCGATTTCAGCGAATAATACCCCACTAAGTACCGTTTTTTTGTATGTTTCACATAGCTGAAAGATTAACTCAGTTTTTAAAATCAGTTAGAAATCATGAAACATCTTTTTCGTATTTTTTTATTTGAAGTTAAAATTTGCCCGTCTTACTAAAAACTGAAATTCTCATTTTTGTTATTTTTTTGAGTAATTTGCAGACATTTTAGAGAGTTTTTATTTTAAATTATTTAAGTTACATTCAAGACGATCACGTTACAAAAAAAATATTGAAAAAAAATTCACTAAAAAAAGTGATACACATTTTTAAACTCCTCCGGTAGAAAAATCTAAAAAACTATTTAAAAATGTACGCACTCGTAAACTAGAAAAAAATCGCGTAACATACATGAGATATTTTTGAATACCTACCCCTGGGTATTGGGGAATTCGGGAAATTCTTTTTGACGTCACTTTTGACGTTTTTGGTTTCTTTTTCTTTCTTTCTTTGTAGCAGGCTTGATGGATTTTGGAGTGCGAGGTGTCGTTAGATTCGTCTTGATCCCGGGAGAGATATAGGATAATATTTACCCCACCTGCCCAAAAAATTGAGTTATGCAGTCGGGTTTTAATTTTTAAATAAATTAGTGAGGTGATATATGACTGTTTAAAAGAGTCGAACAGCTGTGTTTAGACTGACAGTAGAACTACTTTTTAAAGTAATATTTTTTTACTCTTTGGTAGAACTAAGTACTTAAGGTCCTACTACGCAAGAACTCAAGACGAATGGGCCCAAGTTGGAATGACTTATACACGACGTGAGTAAATGTGCAATCTCGCCAAATTGTAAACGGTCTTTCTCAAGAAACTTTCCCGATAGATTTTATGACTCGTTATCATCAGGCTTATCGTAAAATCGCAAGAAAATGTTGATTCCGCCTTAACATTCGATCGATATGTTCTTTTGGGAGAGTTGTTCAGTATCATTTCGGTTCCGGACGGATGGACAAAACTTAGCGAAATAAAAAATCTTTATTTACTTAAACGGAATGTCATTATAAATTACAAAAAAAAAACATATCGTGGGACACACGGTTGAAGTTGAAGAAAAATATAAAAACCGGCCAAGAGCAAGTCGGACTCACGCATCGAGGGTTCCATACCACCACAACTTTTGGTACGGAACCGAAAACCCTAAAAACAATGATAATCATCATCATATCAGCGGAAAGACGTCCACTGGTGGTCAAAGGTCTCCCCCAAGGATTTTAATGACGACCGGTCCTGTGCTGCCTGCATTTAGCGACTTCCTGCGATCTTCACCAGGTCGTCGGTCCACCAAGTGGGAAGCCTGCCGAGGCTACGTCTTTCGGTGCGTGCACCCGGAGATTTTATAATGAAATTCATTGCTAATAAAAGTTATCAACATTACATTACCGACAAAATAAAATACTTTTAATTAATTCGATAATTCTTAACGCGGGTCCGATTCACACTTGGCCGGTAAATAAGTGAGTACCAACTTTCACCAAAATCATGTTTGAAATTCATAAAAGAGATAACATACGCTACTTTAGTAATATTTTCGTACTCTTAGCATATACATAGAACATTGCTCAACGAAAAGGTAAGACGCATTGAAGACAAAGTTAAATTTGCAGTTGAAATTTTTTTTATCACATAAATCGGTCTTAAATCGCAAAAAATTTTTTTTAAAATATATTATGACTACAAACTAACAACTGTCGGATATCTAGCTTTTCTTGTGCTGCAAGACCTTGCTTCTTGCCAAATCTCATGATTCTAGATCAACGGGATTTAGGTACCCTATACAGGTTTTGATTCACTTGTAAAAGTCAAAATTTGCATATAAATGGCCGTATCTTTTAATTGCGTCGACTTAGAAGCTTGATTTCTTTAACAGCCTGAAGAGACCGTAGACCTTAACATTTGATATTGATCGCAATTTGATGCCTCCACGCGTTCCTGAGAAAATGGGTGATGACCGACAGGCAGACAGACGGACAACGATGAGTGAACCCTAAGAAAAGTTCTCATCACGCTTTAATTAGTTTCACCTGTATGTATGTTTGTATGCTTGTAACCGACTCCTTTGCCTTCGATTTTGACCCACTTTAAACGGACAGATCTAATTCAAACTTTGTACATTTATCAAGAATCATTGACAATACAATAATTTCATAAGTTTATCTCATTATCCTGAACTAAAAATTAAAAAATAAATATAATTTAAAAAAACGAAAAAACACGCTTTGAAAGCACATTAAACTAAAAATTTAAAAATAATTCCTAATATAAGCTGAAAACAATAATGAACGAAAAATACTAGTATTATTGTGAAAAAAGCGTGGGGCGCTTTGTGCCATATTTTTCCTTAGGGAGCAACCCACGCTTTTTTTACAATAATAGGTACTCGTATTTTTCGTTTAATATTGTTTTAGCTTAAATAAAGAATTATTTTTCACTTTTTAGTTTGATGTGCTTTAAAAGCGTGTTATTTAGTTTTTTTAAACTATATTTTTCCTTTTGAGGTACGCAGTGAACGTCTTTTGGCTGATGTGTGTGTGTGTGTGTCTAATATAGTAAGTGACAGTTATAGATTTTTTATATTGGTAGTTTATTTAGTTCATCTTATCAGCTGATATAAGTCCTCGCCGAGGAGCTCACGCCTACCCCGAAATTAGGGCGATCGGGCCTTAGTAGACCATGCGGGCCAAGTTGGTCGACTTCACAGTTCACACACAACCTTCGAGTTTCTTCACAGGCGTGTACAGGTTTCCTTACGATTATTTAGTTAAGTTTAATAAAGTTCTCCAAAAGTGTGACTGGTACGTTCACTCGAAAAAATAAAAGTGTCAAACCCCTTGTCACTTGGCCTGTCCGAGTGAATCAGTTGTTACGCGCTTCTCAATATATTATTCATTGCCAGCGCAGCGCTCTGTTTGCAAATCAGCCTTTACACGAACGAATCACGCCCCCGCATTTGAGACTTGTCTTCAAACGTATGGGACGTTCTGTGGTTGACTAACTGAGAATATTGGCCCTATATCATTACCAAAGTATACAGGTGTAACAAAATTGGTGTAGGACCCGTTACCTAGGGGTTCTACTCATCATACTGAACAACTTTCCCCAAGGAAATCATAGTCAATTTTCAAAAAAATTGGATCCTCCATACAAAAATGCACAAAATTGGTCGATCGGCTGATCGATTTGTATGAAGAGTAATTTTTTTTTGCGATTTCAGCAAAGTCGCAAAACAAAAGTTATTCAGTATAATAATAATAATAATAAATCTTTATTTCAGGCAAAAAATACCCATACAAAGATACACAACAAATTAAATTAAATTAAATACACAACATATTACGCAATGTTACTTTCTATTAATATTTCTTTTGTATAATAAATGTTATGTAGCTACACCAATTTTGTTACACCCTGTATATATTAGTAGGTACTAACATACATTATGAAAACTCCCTGCCCCTCTCTAGATTCCAACCTCACCCCCTCGTCACCACGATTGATACATATTGGTTCTAGTTTGGTTCTCCAACGTATAGGATTTCGCCGTGATTTCGTTTGTATTGTTGTCCTTGCCTGTATTTGGGGATATTCAAGGCGAGAGTGAATATGCATTATTTGAGTTTGCGTGTACCATCTTCGACTACATCGTCATTTTCCACCAGTCACTCACTACATAAGTAGTCAAACGCAACTAAATTTTTAATTTAAAAAAATGACATTTCTCGCCCGTTATATGGAGTGTCCGGGATGTGACATTTTTTGTTGAGGAGTTGGACAAATATAAAATGAAGAATAACATTGGTCTATATTATCTGTGTAGGAAAAGAAAAACTCCAAAATGAAATCAGGACTGATGGGTTCTCCGATTGCTGCAAGTTCTCTATGGTCCATTTCATAGGTAATTTTGTGACGAATGCATTCTTTTTGTTTTGTTGTCCATTTTAACATTGAAAATGTTTTTTCGATCGCTTCTGTATAGCTCCCCAATTTTTTTAAAGTGCGACATCGCCCTATTGTCGTAAGTTTTAGGGCTAAGTGGATGGTTCAGGTCTCAAAAGATACGTTTTAAAAAGATAAGTTATCAACAAGGGCTACAAGATAGTAAAAAAAATCAGAATAGTCTCTTCAACTTTTTTGAAAATGGCGAGTATGTCAAAAAATGACGCACTTTTTTTTTTTTTTTTTTATTAAAAATTTGAGTGCGTTTGACTGCAACTCACCTGATGGTAAGTGATGATGCAGTCGAGGATGGTACACGCAAACTCAAATAATGCCTATTCACTCTTGCCTTGAAGATCTTTTGGGGTCTTCTCTCAATAAATCGTCTATATCTCGAGAACTTGAAAATGAAAAAATCCTTTGGAGTATTGAGTTTGACTCAAAAAACATACATACATACACTCGAAAAGCATAACCTTCATTCTGGTGCAGTTTGAAAAATAGTTACTTTCTACCTATTCTCATCATCATCATAATATAGCCAAAGGAAGTCCACTGTCGGCCATATTATGCCTCCCCCAAGGATTTCCACGACGACCGGTTCTGCGCTGCCCGCATCCAGCGGCTTCCCGCGACCTTCAGTAGGTCTTCAGTCCACCGAGTCGTTTTCCGGTGCGCGATCACCACTCGAGAACTTTACTACCCCAACGGCCATCTGTTCTACGACTTCTACGAGCTATGTGCCTACTGCCACTTAAGTTTAGCAATTCTGAGAGCTATGTCGGTTACTTTGGTGTTTCTGATTCGATCACGCAGAACAACTCCAAGCATAGCACGCTCCACGAGCCTTCTTATGAGGCCCATAGTAATCGATCATGTCTCAGCTCCTTATGGCATCACTGGCAAGACACACTGGTCGAAGACCTTATTCTTAAGACACTGCGGTATTTGGGACCGTGAAGATATTGCGAAGCTTCCCGAACGCTGCCCAGCTGAGTTGGATTCGACGACTGATCTCTATTCTTATCACATCACCTTGGCTACATATTTACTGGTACTTCTTAAGGTTCCTCCGTCCCTGAAATTAGCAACTCGTTTCACGATGTTTCAAACATCGAATGAAATAGTTTGAAAATAAAGTTCTAGTCAGCTCGTACTGCAACGTGGCTGCTACGTCAATTGCTGCGGACGAATCGTGGGAAAATTGTGGTATAAATAAAATAAGAAAAATTTTCAAAAAGTTTTCAAAATCATTTTATATTGTTTTGTTAAGAAGTTAATAAATTATCACAATGCGTCGAATAAAATTGCATAATTTCTATGTATAGTTACAACTAGAAAAAAAGGATGCGTTAGGTAATTTTTTCCTTTAGTTCTGTGTATTAAAAAGAATTAACTAAGGTGGATGCGGGCAGCGCAGAACCGGTCGTCATGGAAATCCTTAGGGGAGGCCTATGTCCAGCAGTGGACGTCCGTCGGCTGATATGATGATTAAAAAAGAATTCGAGGAAATCAATCACTCCTCACATCCTGCAAATAACATAACAATTTTTTTTCAATAAAAAAACCTTATATGAAGTAAAAAGTGGTTACAAAGTTGGTCATTGGCGGCGGTATAAGCTTTAAACATTTCCTAGCCCTATTAAAATTGTTATTTATTTTGCAATTTCCAAATATTAACTCAAATAAATAATAACATACATTATTTCATTTTCCACACCAATGAATAATAATTGTGTATTTTCATTTCCATTTGCAACTTTATATAAACATAACGTGTGCAGAACATCATAATAACATTGAACCGGGTTATCGGTTCGGGTTAAATTAAGCTATAATTATGTCTGACACATTATGACTATTATTTATTACTTATTACTACCTATTTACTTAGGTGTTGTGTATTGATTCAAATTTTATTGGATGTGTGTATTAACTTATTAGGAATTGATTAAGTTTAAGTATTTCAAAGAATAATTAAATTAACAACGCTAACACGTTAAAATAGTACCTAACACTATCTTTTCTAAGTCTTGCCGCCAAACATCAGTGTTAACAACATTAGTGAGGTGATTAAAGAAATATAATTAAATGAACCGATTAAAAGCGACAGAGATCATATAAAATAGTATTGTCATCGCCAGTAATTTATAAAAAAGGGAGATTGTCCAGGTGGGAATTTTTATTTCCAATGGTACAAAAGTGTACCATCAGGAATTTACATGTAAAAAATAGTTTATATTACGTAATTTTTATAATTACGGTAGCAACCTCGTACGTACGGGGCCGCAGTAACAGATAGTTCTTAAAATTAAATTAAATTACCACTTTTGAAACATCCAAAAATTTAAAGGTCCATTAGGTCCGATTGGGATTTTTTTTGATCTCGAAGGAAAGGAAAAAATACTAAAGGTTTTTGGTCGGTGGGGGTTAAGCTCTAGAGTTGTGCACGAGGTGCGCTTCTGAAGAACCCCGGTGGCACGGACGTAGAGGGCACACTGGCACGCAGGTCTTTATAATGCCGGGCAATAAGTAGCTTTCCGCATAGTTGTGGAGTGGAAAAACACTAAAACGTAAAATGGACCGGAATTTTCACCACCACGCAGCACAAAGGTAAAACGATAAAAACAACATAATTTTTCAAAAATTTCCAGTAGTAAATATCAATCCTAAAGCGATGACAATCCTGTGTGAAAAAAAAAACGACGGGTTGCACTCCGGGAGTGCCGGCAGAAGTGAAAACTTGAATATTAACGTTGTGCATTTATATTACATTAAAAAGTTTATATCTCAGAAAAATCAACAAAAAATCAACTCCATCTGTCTTACGAATTTTCGATCAGGTCACGTGTCCTGACGCGAGTTTAACATTTTTTACCCATTACAAAAAAAGTGCACAACGCCGCTAAAGAAGTTTTCACTTCAAAAAACACTCCACCTGTGTAGCAAAATATTCAAACTCCACAGTAATTTCGATAAAGAGAATGTAACCACAAACTGTAAAGACAGAAATGCAAGAAGTTCGATATGTAGCAAGAAAATGCTACACTAAATAAGTTTTGTTTTTTATATTATGTGTTTTATTGTAATTTTAACTTAAGAGTATTTATCTTATCTAATGTTGTTATAAAAATATTACCCAGATTTACCATCCACTTCTAAATGAAGAAATAAATAAAGAAACACGTTTATTGATTCCAGTAACACCACGCCAAAATACATAATATATTAGTAACAGCTAAGTTTAGGTAAATAAATATTAAAAAAACACGTCTATATATATTTATGTATTATATTATATATATATTATTTATATACATAAACAAAGTCAGGTTATTTACACCATTTATAACTCAAGAACGCCTGGACTGATTTTCATGATTTTTGGTTTGTTGGATTTGTCTCAATCCCGAATGGCAGAATAACTATAAAAAAACATCAAAAGAATAGGAAACCAAAAGAAAATTAACTTTACCGTACATTACCCATACATGTGTAGTGTAGTGTTAGAGTAGAGTTTGTGAGGCGGTACGAAGTTTGCCGAGACAGCTAGTATATGTATATTTATGAGGTCATGAGGTGCCGTCGCTGCAACCGTAGGGCCCCAACTCAGCATATTGGTTTGTGGTTGGTTGGTGTTTGTCAGTCAGACGCGGCAGCGACATTTTACATAATATTTTCAATGATCATCATCATCATATTATCAGTCGAAAGACGTCCACAGCTGAACTTAGGCCTCCCCGAATGATTACCACAACGACCTGTCCGGCGCTAACCACAAACATCTAAATTAAGCAGCCTGTATATCCGTATTATACCTGCACTAACAGCAGCTTACGCAAAACAGGAAAAAAGAACGTTGATAGGTCTACATTTCCAGAGATTAAACGTTAGTACAATGTTAGTTCGTTGTTCCTGATCGCTTTTAGCTGAACTTTTACTTTTACGCGACTCCCCAAGAAGTAGAATAATGTTTTTGGGGTTCCATACATCCTACGAAAGAAAAGAAACTTCATAAGATCACTTATGTCTGTACGTCTTTTCATCTGTCAACCCAATTTTTTCCCAGTCTACGAAAAAAGTTGAAATTTCAGTCAGATACTGGCCGTTATAACGCCCAAATTTTTTTTAAAATATTTTTTCCAAGTCAGGAAAATGGTAACAAAGCACACAAACACATGCAATTATATAAAAAAAAACATAATCTGAGGGGTTAGAGGGGTTACTGGGTTAATACTTGTTTATAGCTTGATGACCTAGTCACGGACGTGGAGCGTTATATGAACGAATTTTGATTTAGGGGGTTAATTTTGAAGAGCAAATAACAAAATTAAAAAAATATATTATTTATAAGTGCATCATGTGACGTATCAAATAAGAGGGCTCGTTATAACAGATTTTTTTTTATAATTTTGAAATGCATAGTTTCAAAGATATTAAGGAAAGAATACGAAAATCGAGCATCCCCCCTCCCCTTATCTCCATAACTATTAAGTCTAATTTTTTGTTTAAAAAGAGGGAATATAGGGCATCTCTATTTGTTTACAGGAAAAACCAAAACTAAAATCCGCAGTCTTAACGTTCTTACGGAAGACAGTAATAACTTGTTGGGGGATTTTATAATTTGTTGTTATAGCGGCAATAGGAATACACACTGTAAAAGTTTTAGCTGTCAACCTATTACCGGTTCATGAAATACAGCCCGCTGATTTACAGACGGACAGACAGCGGCGGTGGCTCAGTAGTAGCAAACAGTAAAAAATATTACTTTAAAAAGGTAATAGCAAAGTATATATATTAGTACTAACATACAGTATGGACGGACACTCCCTGCCGCTCTTTAGATTCCGACCTCACCTCCTCGTCACCCAGATTAATACAGATTGGTTAAAGTTTGGTTCTCAAACGTATAGGATTTTGCCGTGATTTTGTTTGCTCCTTCATTTGTTTTTAGAAATGTCATTTCACGACCGCTGTATGCAGTGTCCGGGTGTGGTCATAGAGTCCGGTTGGTCAGTTTTTTTACTTTGGCTAGTAACTATTTTATTAATTTGTGCTTTGGCTAAGTTTCAGCTATGACCTTCGCTCAACCGTGAGACTCGCAGAAGTCTTACAATACCTACTGCCTACCTATGTGATTTGTAAAAAATGGTTTTAGACCATCCACTTGTGAAACTTTTGACTTTGTATGGTCCTTATGCCGTATGCATATGGATCAGAATTGCACTAGGTGTGGCCTACGTTGACCTGTTGGCCTCTGTACATTTGACTAAAAGAACATTATATTTTTATGATAGGAATAAAAACCTCTATTTCTTATACGCATTTGAGTTTATTTGTGTGATAAAATAAATGTTAAACGTCTGTTCCTTGGGCATATGCAACTGTGATAAGGAGCGATAACCGAAGGGAAAGTCGTTGCTCTTTGACCCTTAGAAAATAACTGGTGAGGTACCTCCCTGGGTATTGGTTTCTCGTTCAATATAAATGGGAAATAAGTAAAATAAAATGTTGATCCGTGAATTTAAAAAGGTAAAAAGACTGGAGGGGATAGAGGTTAGAAGGTTGGAGTAGAGTATATGCAAAATAAAACAAAAAAAAATTTTAAACAGTTTTTTAAAACATTTTTATTTTTCAAATTTAAAAAAGTGACAATACTTGCTGATTGGTATAGATAGAGGTATCTACGTTGGAGTAAAGTAAACGCAGATAAAACATTAATCGAAACAAAAACAAAAACTTTTTAAACGTTTTATGTTTTATTTTTGTTTCAAGATCCACCAAAAAAACGTTCAAAACAGAAAATGTAAAATTTTCGCAAAGATCCAATTTACAAAATGTCTTATTCTCAAAATATACAGTTCAAATTTGTAGTCCCTGAGCGTTCATTTTTAAGGTTCCGGACCAGGTAACGGGAACCTATTCTGTCTACGCTGTCTTTCCGTCCGTCTGACTTTTAAAGGGCTATACCTTTTAAACTGTAATATATAGTCGGCTGAAATTTGCAGACAGTATGTGTTATTGAAGGGAATTTACTAAAAAATTATTCAAATTTTGAAAATAACCGTCAAGTCCCTATACAAGAAACGTGTTTTTTTAAATTTTTTATCGGTTTTTATTCTATAGTATAAAGTAGTACAGATGAAAGTTGATGTAAAAGTACTAGCAAAAACAAAACAAAAAAAAAACTAAAAGTAATTGGCCAGGTATGAGCCGTGTACCTAAACTACTGAACTAAATAAAAAAAAATGTTGCTTTCGTTGACTTTTTTATTTTGAAGTATCATTGTTTGAAAAACCGGCCAAATGCGAGTCGGATCCGCATGCATAGGGTTCCGCACCATCATAATAGATGGCACGTTAAAAAAACACGTTTTTTGTATGGAGACCCTTTTTTTACTTTTTCTAATTTGTAGTATTTGTTTTTATAGCGGCAACAGAAATACATCATCTGTGAAAATTTCAAGTCCTGCTATCACGGTTCATGAAATACAGGCTGGTTTTTGAAAGGCGTCGGAAACTTGGAAAACTCTTTGTTAGTTTCCAGGGAATTACAACCGTAGTAACATTTAGTATTCGTACAAACAAACCATACAAACAAACCATACAAACCCTTCTAACGAAACATATTAAGGCATTTTAACTTTTTTATTAAATTAAATAGAAGGACATTCCGAAAATTATAACTACCCGGACTAGACATAAGTACTCGATATAGAGATTAGTCGATCGGGTTCACGGATTTAAACTGCTCAATTCACACCGCGGTGCTACTACGTGCTATGAATGTGAATCCATGAGCTTGTCCGGGTCCGGATTAAGAGCTGATTTAATTTGCTAATTTCGATGAGCCCATTTGCATTTCAAGGACACATCCCTTATCTTATCTATTTTAAATTTATTTGTTTTCTAGCTTTTGACCGCGGCTTCGCCCGCGTGGACTTCGTTTTCATGATTGTCTTTGAGGGTGAGTGGTGCGCGAGCAGCGTGGATATGAGTTTTCTCCAGATCCCTTAGGAACTATATCCGGCTATTTTGATTAGCCGTATGTCACTTCCCACCCCCTCAATCAATTCTATGCAAAACGTGCGCAAGCGTCGAAATGAGTTTTCCCCAGATCCCTCGAGAACAATGTCAGGATATGCTAATTAGTAAATTATGTAATTTCTCACCTCCTGAACCATCTCTGTGCGAAAAATCACAATAATCCATTGTTTCGTTGCGATTACTCTGCCTAGAGCTACCCGGCTAGGTGGATTAGGTAGCAGCCGGAACTACGGGTCCGGCTGTTTGGATCAAGGTACTACGGGGTCGGGGTTAGCCCACCGCTTGCCTGCCGTTGGATCTATCGCCTTTGGCACTATCAGGCTTGTCGGTCCCCGACTGGGTTAAGGACTCGTAGTGGTATCTGGTAGTTGCAGGCGTTGGGCAATGTTTATTGCCTGGCCAGCACGTAGCCTCCAGGCGTCCTTCCCCGCGCGCAACTAGTGTTGTCGTAGCCGGCCACGTGGGCTCTGGGAGAAAACAACGCGGGGCACGTGAGTTGTCATTAAGCGGAACTGCTGGTTTGTTTACCGGCAGGGAAGCATCTCCGGCAGTTGCCTGGATTGGATAGCAAGTAGAGCTAAGCTAATACTGCTCCGGCCGATCCAGCCGCGTAGGAGTAAGTCTGGACAGGTGCGATAAGCGCCGGAAGTGAGCGTGCCAACAGCTCCGGTACCACACCGGTGATGTGGGAGCCAACTTCTCTGGCGTCCCGAGCGGGGACCGAACCGCTATCAGCGAAAGCCGCGGGAGACGAGCGTGCCTAAAGCTCCGGGACCTACCTGGACAGTAGGTAGTGGTTCTCTTCCACGAGGCACTCGCCTTGCAGAGTACCAGGACAAGCGTCTTGGCGGCAAGACCTACCGCAACTGGTCCTTGCCTTCGCCTTATGGTACTGGCAGGAATAGCGGCCCTCACTCCTTTATCGTCCATCGAAGTCGGGCATACACAATCAACAATAAACATTCGCTTACTTAGTAGCAAAGAATAAAGTTGTAGGTGTACTAGACTCATACTAGACTTAATGAAATATTTACAAATAGTTTACAATTTTGTTTGAGAGGTGCCTTGTTTAGATTTTTCCTGGAACAATAAACTAACCATTGTAGTAGGTTTTACAAAGTTCTAGTTATTCGCAGAGTTTTATTATAATCCTTAGGGCCATTATTGAGAAAAAGTAACAACAACGTGGGTTTAAATGAGATATCTTTTTTCCTGAAATAACAAACTACGACGTAAAGTTATAATAACGTACAGAGTTTTATCAAAATCGTTAGAACCATTTTAAAAAAAAATTTTTTTTACCTGATTACGAATAAAGACGATTATGTTTTTGACAGTATTTATATGTATGTTCATCTGTTGCGTTGTATTTCCTAAACCGCCTAACCAATCTTGACAAATGTGGTGTCTTTGGATACGTGCCATCACTCCGCGTGAAGGCTATACTCGTATAGCATAAAAAAATCAACATGGCGGATTATATATGTAAATTACACAACCCAAATTTTTTTTTAACATTCATACCATGTTTGGTATCAAAAGAAAGTTCTTGACGAGCATATTTTTTTCATAACAAATCGTACTTCAAAATTTTTGTCATAAGGTACCTATCATTAGGGCTTATGACCTCGGCTATTACTTTTTAACTTTTATTTTATTTAATATTGCGGCAATCCTAAATAATCAAAATAGGGGAAATTTAAAAAAAAAACGGTTGCAGCTTATTATTATAGCGTTGGGGAATCTTGGTAAGACCGCTTCCATCTTCGGCAACATCGTCACTTACTACTGCGAATTTAAAAATAAAAAAAAAGGTAAAATAAGTTTTCCGTAACCAAAATTTAACCCATATCCTTCCAGTAGGTTGGGCACTAGAGCACCAGACGGACGCACAGACACATCGTTTTTTTTTTCGTGTATGACAATCGATCCCCATCCAAATCTTAACTTCGATTTCTTTATTCATTTTTGGTATAAAATACCACTGATTGCATATATAACACAAAGGACATCATCCGGATTTCGATCATTTTTGGTCCAAATATAAAAAGTGCCGGCCAAAACAAAAAGTGCTTTATTCTGATAGGACTCAACCACCTTAGCATTTCTTACTTAAAGCTGTAGCATCACTGTACTTGTTTTTATATGAATTTCAAAATCTACCTATTCATACATTTTCAATTAAACGTATTAAGTAAATAAAATAAATGAAATATTTGCCAGAACATAAATATTTTTTGTTATGCCAGATGTCATCATATCATATCAGCTCATATACGTCCCCACCGAGGGGCTCGAGCCTACCCAGGATTGGGGTGATCGGGCCCAGTGCGGGTTGGTCGACTTCACACACAACCTGCGAGTTTCTTTGCAGGCGTGTGCAGGTTTCCTCACGATGTTATCCTTCACCGTAATGCCAGATGATTATGATATAATTGTGCAATGATAATAATGTTGATTTTTATATTGAAATAATTAATTCAAAGCTGTAATTGTAATATACATAAGTACATAACACATAAGTTACTATTGTTATTTTATTACAACCCCCCAAACATAAACTTTTGGCTGGGGCCCACAACTGAACGTTTCATTAATTTGATGCAAAATGTGTGAAAAATCAGATTTTTTAAATTCAAGTAAAATTAAGTACAGTGGTGCTACACTTTTGTTGCCCTTATAAGAAATGCTAAGGCGGATGAGTTCTATCAGAAAAAAATAACTTTTTTTTGGCCGCCATTTTTACATTTGGACCAAAATAGATGATGTTTTAGATTTTTTTGCGATCACAATACCTTCTCCACTCCTTTGCCACTCGAAAGTTAAAAGAAGTAAAATAAAGCTGACAGTTTATCAGAGTTTGGATAGGCACGGATTTGCAGATCACATTAATTACCAATTTACCACCCTGGCCTCTGGAGCTGACCTCCATGTCAAACTCACCTAACGGGCGAAACTTAATTATGATACTCGACAGGTTCCTGCCAGGTTCCTGATGACCTTCAATTAACGGCAAATAGGTCGTTTTAAGCTCGGTATTTATTGGTGACGACTTTTTGATGGTAGGGTAGGAGGGATGGAAATTTTATTTTATTACATTGAATGAATGTGAAGCGATTTCGTTCTCTAAATATAATGTTTAATGGCGCAAAAGTGGAACTAGGTTGAGGCTAATAAATAAAGAAACGAAAATAAAAAGCCTATGTCATCGAAATGGCACACTAATACAGGATGTAACGAAATTGGTACAGGAGCCGTTATCTGGGGCTTCAATTCATCATACTGAACAACTTTCCCCAAGAAACCCATAGTCATTAAAAAAACGACTTTCCATACAGAAATTCACTAAATTGGTCAGTCAGCTGATCGATTTGTATAAAGAGTTTTTTTTTGCGAATTGACTATGGGTCTGTGGTGGCAACTGCAGTAACCCGCCACTGAATGTTAATACAAGGGAGGGACGAGAGGACAAAAGAAATACGACACCTAGAACGCGCTATTAACATTTCTTCAGTACTGAATATAAATACAAGTACCAACCATCAACAATAGTCCACGGCCAGACCCACCTCGCCTGTCAGAGATTTGATTCGCCTGTCCCTTTGCTCTCGAAGAATAGGAACACACTGTTCCTACAGGTCTATTAGAAAAAGTGGTTTAGTATGATGATTAGAAGCCCCCATATGTAGGTGTCGTAGGAGACGACTAAGGGACTAAACACTAAACAGAAGGTTGAGTAGCAGCAGTGTCCATTCTGCGCACTGGGTCACCACATCACACACTGCGATCGCCAACCCGGCAGTGCAGCGTCAAGCATGGCGATTACGGCAATACCAACTCGAGGGGAAGGCCTATAATATGTCGAGTATTTGGGACGTGAAGATATTGCGACGCTTACCCAATCGCTTGTAACGCTGTAATTCTCTGACGGATTTGCTTTTGCTCATTTCAGATTCAATCACATAGGGAAACTCTAAGCATAGCTCTATTTTCTAAATATATCTACCCGTAATGGGTATAGCATAGCTAGACGCTATCGCTAGTTAGTTACCGTTAGCGTGACAAAATACGTTTAGCTTAATTATAAGCGGACCTGAGCTTGGGGCGCGGCCGTTCCGATGGCACGGAACACGACTAGGCCCCAATTCTACAGAAAAAGTGAAAATTAACCAAGTCTTTAGGTATAACTATGCTTTAGTATAAAAGCGTTAGTAAAAATTTGTAAATGGAATTGATTAGTGGGCGCCTTCCCTGTTCTTACAAGGTGGAGTAAACAGTGTGACCACGAACAGTCAAAATCAAAGTCCTTCCAAAAAGGAGGAGGTTCTCAGTTCGACTGTATATTGTTTTTTTTTTGTTTGTTTGTTACGCGATATCTTCGCAGATTATGAACCGATTTTTATGATTCTCATTTTACTCGGTAGGGAATGTCGGCAGGTTGGTCCCGTATACATGTTATCAAAATCGGTGTAGTATTTTCTTAAAACCAGACAAGTGCTAGTCGGACTCGCCCACCGAGACTTCCGTACAAATTTGTAGATACATAATATTATAAATCATAACAATGCAAACTGTTAGGTACTACATACACCAAAATTATTACGTACATACCACCTATACAGGCTATACATATAAAAAGGGAAAAGATTTTTATCGAACACTATACATCATAAAAATAATCAAAAATCTGTTTCAGCTTGTGCCAATGAAGCCCTTTCATACGATACCCCACATGACACGGTTAACTCAATTCAAAATTTGGATCGCCTCGCCGTTCCTTTCATAATTGATTACGTACCTACTTTAAATAAAGACTATATTTATTATGATTTAATTACAAATTTATAGTTATGAAACGTATGTAGGTACATACTTACCTATACCTATAAAATAGGTATTTTTTTTAACAGAAACTTTCTGATCTTACTTACCTACTCATATTGTTTATTTAAAACACGTCATTTCACATATAAGCTTTCTTGCCTTACCTCAGACAACTGTTAATACCAATGTCATTACTCTCACACACGCGGTGTGCGGTAACAACCATGAAGTGACTCATTATGCTTGTACAAAAACTTGTCTCAATATTCTCAAAGGTGTAAATTTTTGTTAAACAAATGAAAACACAAATGTTTAAGAGAGAACCGATTGTTTAGCGGAAAAATTACACGTATCTTCTTGCGTGTTGTAATGAGACGGCTAGGCAGCGGTGTATGGCATAAGAGATAGCGTGTAAACGATTGGTTGAAGCCTCGCTAAAGTTTTTGAAAGCTGAAGACGTCACGTTATTACAAATTAGTTGGGTTTTGCATAGCAATTATGACAGTGAGACTAATTTACTAATACAAAATGTTACACATCCTAGAGAAATCTATAATACTAGAGACGTTAGAGTTTTGAGAGTTTTTCGGTCTTTAAAAACGTTTTAACTAATACCTTCCTTTCTTCATTAAATCTTAGAAAATAATTCTGTGTCTCTTTGCACATTTAAATTTTTATTGCAACTGTTTTAAGAGTTTCATACCTCAAAAGATAAATACGGAACCATTGTAGGATCACTCATGTGTGTCTGTCTGTCCGTCCGTCTGTCACAGCCATCATCGTCATCAGAAAAACGTTCACTGCTGGACAAAGGCCTCCCCCAAGGATTTTCACGACGACCGCTATTGCGTTGCCCGCATCCAGCGGTTTTCCGCGATCTTCACCAGATCGTCCGTCCACCGCGTGGGAGGTCTGCCTACGCTACGTTTTCCGGTCGCCACTCGATAACTTTACTACGCCAACGGCCATTTGTTCTACGAGCTATGTGCCGTGCCCACTGCCACTATAGTTTAGCGATTCTGTGAGCTGTCGGTTACTTTGGTTCTCCTGCGGATCTTGAAGATATTGCGAAGCTTCCCGAATGCTGCTTAGCCGAGTTGAATTCGTCGATTGATCTATTTCTCGAAGTTGAACCTACGTTACTGAACTGTTTGTCTGAGGTATACATATTTGTCAACAACTTCCAGTGTAGAGTCTCCAACCTTAAGAGGAGTAGGTGTGACACGGACAATTAACTTTATTTTTGTCTTGAGAGACTACTGAGGGCATCGAGCATTGTGCTTAGGTCTTCCATTGTCTCAGCCATGACCACGATATCGTCAGCGAATCGGAGGTGGGTTATGTACTCGCCGTTAATATTGATGCCGAGTCCCCCCGGTCCAGAAGCTTGAAAACATCTTCCAGAGCGGCGGTGAACAATTTCGGAGATATAACGTGTCCCTGTCTCACCCCTCGCTGCAACTGGATAGGTTTCGAGTTCTGGTCCTGGAGGCGAACTGACATGATGGCGTTTTCATACAGACACACCAATATGTATGTATGTATGTATGTTTTTTTTTGTATGTATGTGGTCTATGGTATAACATTTTCGGAAACCAGATTGTTCAAGAGGCTGCAAGTCGTCTAACCTACGTGCGAGACGATTCGTAATGACTCTCGAAACAGTTTGTATTTGCTCGAAAATCCACTGGACCGATTGAGTTGAAATTTGGTACACATATGTAGTTGGTGACCCAAAAACGGACGTGTAATGTAAATAAATGAATTTTAAACATGGGGGCTTCTTTTGGGGGGTAAATTAGAAAATTAAAAAAAGTTTTTCAGAATATACAGTTATATATCAAATGAAAGGGCTTGGTGTGAAATAAATAAATAAGATAAATGGTTTTGAAGTTCTCTATGAAAAAAGGCGAAAATTTACCATAAATTATCTCCAAAACTCCAAAAATCACAGTAAATGAGGTTGCACGCATAAGAAAATCTAAAATCCTTCCATTCCCACAGGAAAAATGAAATGTCTAAAGTCCAGAATAACTAGACCCTATTTACCTAGAGCAAAGTATTTACTGAGAGTTCTTATTCTGTTTATTAGTATAATTTTTAGTGTAGAACCCTGTTTGTGTGACCCCGAGTCGCACTTCGCCGGTTTTTTAACTTACTGTAACAATTTTTGTCAGTGAATTTTCGAGTTATATCAAAATACAAAAAATCTGGTCGCGCTCGCCGTTCACACTTTACGCCGCGCCCACAAGTCTTTGCCCCATATTTGGCATTCACGGCCACCTCTGTAACGTACGTAACGTATATTTTGAGGCGTGACGAGTTATATTGATGATCGCACTCCGTTTAGGCGTATCGCTTCTATTTGTACTGTTCCAACACAGATGTTCCGATTTGGTTAATATGGTAAAAATAAAAGCAAAACGTCCTATTCTCAGAAAAAACAGAATTAGAAAATAGGTTTTGATCTTCAAACTTTCGAACGTGCTATAATTCCCGGAAATCGGCCAAGAAATAAGTGAGTCGACTTTTGGGTTATGTATATTTCCTTTTATATTTTAATTGACCATGCATGACACAAGGTCATTAAATCAATGTGGTTAATTCCTGATCCAAACATGATTCACATCAGCTCATATACGTCCCACCGAGGGGCTCGAGCCTACCCTGAATTAGGGCGATTGGGCCTTAGTCGACCACGCGGGCCCAGTGCGGGTTGGTCGACTGCACACACGTATGCGTATGCCACGTATGCAGGTTTCCTCACAATGTTTTCCTTCACCGTAAGAGCGTCGGATAAACGCACATATGAAATCGAAACATGATTAATGGGCACTATTTGAGCTTGCGTGTTACATCCTCGGCTGCATCGGCACTTACCATCAGGTGAGGTGCTGCTAAAGCACTCAAATTTTAAATTAAAAATTGCTATTTATATTTGATTGACCGTGCATGACACATGGGGTTGAATCAATGGGGTTGATTCCCGATTAGAAGTTGATATTATTGGTCAACCTACCGTAAAACTTTTCAGGTCTCCTTGCTTTTTTATACTGTGCTTTTAGACTGCCTTCACGCCTTGTTATTGAGAAATAATACCCTGGCATACACTGGTCTGCCCAGGAGTGCTGGTTCTTGGAGTTTCCATAGATTGCTAACCTACATACTGAGGACTGTAATCCTAAAAAACTATATGGTATCAGGTAGTTTCAGGTACATTGAAACGAAATTGCGCTTCAAAATTAATTAGATTTTTTGCATAAAACTAAATAAGTTTACTTCAAATGTGTGTATCCAAAGCTAAACAGTTTTTATCAAGAACGCGTTTAAATGTGAACAAAGTAACATTAAAATATGCAATATTCAGAGTTACTGAAAATTTAACGCAAGGGATTGATAGTCTTCCTGTAAATTGTCTTTGGTAGGAACAGTAGAGAAAACCCATCCAGATAACCTACCAACACACCATGATCGAATTCAATTAACCTACATAATCGATGCTGTTATGCACGCCGCAGTGTGTCACGCACGACGCACGCCGTATTCGAGCTCCTTGAGAACAGGGCAACAGGGCAATATGACAATTAGGCATTTTGTGTCTATGATAACGTTTTGCGCTTGGCACAGCTTGGCAGCTTGCGTCCGAACGATTTGTATCATACAATATTTGAATAGAACATCGTTTGTCATGGCCAAGGTCATGTGTCAAGAGGTTTTTAAAACAGGATAATATGTCAGAGGATCTTTTGGATCTTTAGCTTTAGTTGCTCGTAAATGGTGGGTGTGGTCCATTGATCATCTTCAGAAAACATAAAACCCGGTCAAGTGTAAGTCAGACTTACACACGGAGGGTTCCGTACCATCGTACAAAAACACGTTTTTTACCCATTTAATTTTATTTTATTTTTAATATATTTTGTTACAGCAACAATAGAAATACAAACTCTCTAAAATTTTCTACTGTCTACCTATAACGGTTCGTGAAAAACAGCCCGCTGACTGGCACACAGACGGACTGCGGAATGCTTAGTAGTAGGGTCCCGCTGGCACCCTTGGGTATGGAACCCTAAAAAAACTAGATAGTTTTTTTGATGTTAAATGTTAACTTACAACTTTGTTTGTTGTGGCTGGTAAAGTTATAGTCTAGTGAAGAAGCCGCCGGATGCATGCATCTCAGGTTCGCGCTATAGGAGGAAGTAGCGTTGCCAGGCGTCCGGATAAAGCCGGACAGTGTTAGGCTTTTTGGATGCATGTCCGGCCAAATTAGAAGGTGTCCGGCCTGTCCGGCTTTTTAGGTTTAATGATTTTTCCAGTCACCTGGACATTCGGGTGAGCGCTGTCGTATTTATGAGACTATCGCGGCGTTTCTTTGTATGATTAGGACCTCGCTAAAGGCCAGTAAACATGACTGATTGATTTAGGGGTGTCTAAAGAGGGCTTTAATAATTTAGGGAGTCCAGCTTTTTTACCCAAAAGTCCGGCTAAACTGGCAGGTATGTCCGGCTATTTAGTTTTAAGACCTGGCAACCCTAGGAGGAAGCATAAGTTCAACAGTGGAAGCCTTAGGGCACAGATGAGATACTAGTTACTTCGTACTTAGGGGTGATAGATACATTAATTAAGGTACCCTTGGTGAGGTGTGATGAAACATGGTTGGATCCCCCCCCCCCCCTCACGTGAGATTTCCTCTATGATTTTTAAATAATTAAAGTTAGTAATTCAGTTATTTGAGTTCAGGTGGCGTAATGGTAAGTCCATTCGCTTCACACCAGGAGGTCGCGGGTTCGATTGTCGTTAACTGTCAACGGTGGCGTCAACTTGACAGACTCGGTTTGGTTGGTGGTAGGGCATTTTTTAAGCCTGCCTGGCTAGCTACCATCATCTTATCTAATTCTTGCCGCCAATCATCAGTGCTAACAAAATAGATGTGTTCCGGCTTGAAGATAAGATAACCAGTTCTCCATTGCGTTGGGGAATCTTGGTAAGCAAGCTTCCATATTCGGCATCATCGTCACTTACCATCTCGTGAGATAATGCCAAGGGCTTACCAATTATGAGTACTTAATAAAAACGTGTTTTTTTTCACACCACTGAATAATAAATACGTGTTTTTTTTCAAACCACTGAATAATACCTTAATCTGTCAAGTTACTGATGTTTTCTAAAGTGTCTTCAATACATTTTTTCTGGGAACTAAGAGGAGAAATAAGGACTTGAAATTTTATTACTTTATCCCGCGCAGATAAAGAATAGATCTGATTAAAAATTTAAAAAACCCCCGACAAAAACCTCTAAAAAGTAAACAATAATATGTATTGACCCTTTGAGTTTAATTTAAGTAGTAATATTTTGATCCAAGAGTCGTCGCGTAGGGGGACCGCTAAGTTGTGAAGTTATTACTAATTAGTTGTAGTAAAGTAAATCAGTTGTATTCTGTTTTTATTTTATTTACTTAGCGGTCCCCCTACGCGACGACTCTTGGATCAAAATATTACTACTTAAATTAAACTCAAAGGGTCAATACATATTATTGTTTACTTTTTAGAGGTTTTTGTCGGGGGGTTTTTTAAATTTTTAATTTAATTTTTATTTCGTGCTTTTTAAACTTTACATAACTATTACATACAATCGAAACTCTACCCCCACATTCATACAAATAGTTTCCGGGACGAAACACGATACTGCGACACAAAATCTAGCCTATTTTGAATCGATCAAGCCTGTGGAAGTTGCTCACCTCCCTTGTTTGAAGCTGCAATTAAATGTGTTATAACTCTAAACTTCAAATCCATGGACCCATGGAAGTTTTTTACTTTTTTAACCGCTGCTTCAGCAGATTCCAGGAGATGCTGCAGCATCAGGTCAAGGTTACCATATTATATCTAACACCTATTCATTGAGACTATTCTAATAATTTCTATTCTAATTCTATTTAAAAGTGTGTGTAACACCTATTTGAAACAAATTGTTTTGAATATTTTTTTTGAGCCCAAACACGATACTTCTACTGAAAGTTTTTGAGGAGTTGGGTATTCTGTAGATTCTAGGAGATGCTGCATTGCTGCATCAACAGTTCAAGGTTATCATGGTTTTGCAATATTTTTACATTAACAGGGCACCAAATTTTGAATCGATCAGACCTGTATAAGTTGCCCAGATCCCTTAGTCACCTAGATAAGAGCTGATAACCCTCAAACGGCTGAACAGATCTTTATCGATTATAGCTAAGAACCACCGCAAGGAAACTTGTTTCACGTAAAAAAAACCGCATCAAAATCGGTCTATCCGTTCGAGAGTTGCGATGCCACAGACAAACAGACACAAACACACAGAAATTGGCGTCAAACTTATAACACCCCTCTTTTTGCGTGGGGGGTTTATATAAGAAATCAAAGCGAAGGTTTATCTCAATAATATTTAGTTCACAGTTAGTCATAGTTTCAGGTACGTAGGTATGTCAAAAATTTAACGGATTTTAACATCAGCTCACCGTGTTGCCACCATTGCATTGTATGCAGAATCAAATACTGATCAAAACGAGTCCAAACACGACATATCTGCTATTATTTTTTTAAGAGTGTACTAGTGTGCTGGATATCCTGGCCGCAGCATCAGCTCACCGTGTTGCCACCATTGCATTGTATGCAGAATCAAATACTGATCAAAACGAGTCCAAACACGACATATCTGCTATTATTTTTTTAAGAGTGTGCTAGTGTTCTGGATATCCTGGCTGCAGCATCAGACCAAGAGTTCCATAATCCTGCATAGTTATTAAGCATACATGAGTGTTTAAAGTTTTTGGTCACATGTATGTTTGAAAGTAAAGTAAATACACATTAAGAGTCTAAGAACCCTACCGCAGCTAACAAAAGAGCTGATGACCTTGAAACGGCTGAACCGATTTTGATAAAACGTATCTAAGAACCATCGCCAAAAAACCTGCTTGTAAATAAAAAAACCGCATCCAAATCGGTTAACCCGTTTGAGAGCTACGGTGCCACAGACAGACACACAGACAGACACACAGACACACACACACACACAGACACACACACACACACATAGCGGTCAAACTTATAACACCCCTCTTTTTTGCGTCGGGGGTTAAAAATGGCGTCCGCTCGCATGCTATCTCGCTCACACTCTCTTGCTGTCTATACTCACATAGTAAAGTACGTGCTGCAAAAAAATAATGATAAATAATCAGTCAGCATTAGTCATGGGAACAATGCATCACTTTAAAGAGCAGAGCTATTTGAATCTTACCTTTATAATGGCAGGCAAAGCTAAGCCAGATAATGCCGTTCTTTTTCAAAAAAAAGTTTTCTATTATCAAACCTTGTCAATCAAATCAAAGAATATAAACTATCTTCGAAAACGTGGTGCGTGGAAGCCAAGAGCTTCGTGCGTGAACTTGGACGGCGCCTGAAGAATAATGGTGCAGATCCCCGAGTCGTATCTGGTGCAACCATACAGCCATGCAGCGGGGAAACGTAGCCAGCGTAATGGGCACATTTGCATCAGGCACGACTCGGGGCGGGCTTTTTGACTAAGGCTTAGGCCTTTTAATTTTATTATATATTTATTTGTTATATTTTAATTTTTGACATTTTGTATTTTGACATTATTATTTTTAAACATTTAACCCTTATTAATATTAGACAGAATCCTTTGGGTTCTTCGAAAATATTCATTTAAATTACAATATGTAAAGGGCCATAAAGGCCATTGATCTATATTAAATGCACAATGTATTTAAAGTACTTAATTGGATAAGGATTAATGCTGTATTGCTTAAAATCGCTTCGTTAATAATAATTATTTCTCGAAAAAAGTAAAGGATAAAAAATGGTTATTATGGGTTTCCCTAAGAGATAGACATATACCACCACGGACTTTTTGTAGACTTTTTTAAGTTGTACAATACTGTAGTATAATATTTTGATCCATCTCGTAGGGTTTACCCAGGGTTTGCAATGTAAGTGCAAAAAAAAAGAGTTTATTTACGACATCACATTAGAAACCTCCGAAATTATCAAAGTTTCTATACTATATTATGCATGTATTACACATACAAACCTTCCTCTTGAATCACTCTATCTGTTGAAAAAACCGCATCAAAATCCGATGCGTAGTTTTAAAGATCTAAGCATACATAGGGACAGACACACAGCGGCAAGCGACTTTGTTTAATACTATGTAGTGATAGTCAATCTATAATATAATAAAACTGTAACGGGGCCGTGTCTGTACATGAAATATTTTTGGAAAATAATAACTGTGGTGGATATTACTAACGATACAGAGGCCAAAACAACAACTTTTGGAATTTTTGTCTGTCTGTCTGTCTGTCTGTCTGTCTGTATGTTCGCGCATCACGCAAAAACTACCAGGCCGATCTTGATGAAACTTTGTATGGTGGTTCCTGAAAGTCCGGGTTAACATATAGGATACTTTTTATCCCAGAAAATTCAAGAGTTCCCGTGGGAAAATCAAAAGTATTCATTTATAGAATGGCTCACCACGCAAATGTGGCTTCACCTATTACAATCAAATTTTACACGTTGATACCCTTATCGCGAACTAAAACTGGGACATTGTGAATCCCAAAAAAATTAGGGTTCCTACAGGAATGCAAAAAATTGTATCTTTAGAATGACTCAACGTAACAATATGAAACCTTTACATTGGGATGAGGTGTTTTGACCATCATTGTATAGTCGGGTATTCTTTATCCCGGAAAACTAAAGAGGTCCCGTGGGAAATTATCTATAGATACTTACAATAATAACAAAAGAGAACTTTTTTCTGTATATTAGCTACACATACCAAACATTATAATCATAGTAGCAGAATGTCAATAGATGGCACTGCAGGGATAATAAAACGCGCTTAAGTTGTATTAAAACATTAAAATATTATTTCATACTTTTGAGTGGATTTCTTTTATGTACTTTTCAGAATACGCTACTTTAAACTCTGGAACTATGGTACGTAGCGATGTGTTTCATAGACGAACAGAGAGGTATTTTTTTTACAGATTCCATTCGTGTAAAAAAATAAAAACACGTAAATCGAGTTTAACACCTTTTAACAGGAGGCACAGATATGGGAACTCTTCTGACGGCGACTATTTGCGTGTGGCAGTTGCTCTCCGCGTGCAATATCAATATCTGTGAACCTCATCAATGTATTTGCGGGTCCTCGGTGGAGGCAATTGGCCATCACTCACTGAGTTGCAGTCGTGTTTGTGAAGATTACCACGTCACCAATTCCTTAATGACCTCACTCGGAGGGTACTGGTCTCGGCCAGATAGAATATTCCATCTTTGATGCAGCCGCCGACCGGGCTTAAGGCGATCTGATGGCAAAAGGCCGGAAGGTTTAAACAGCTGCTATGGCAGAGAGGAACGTGTCTGCTTTGGGAAGCCACTTTTTCTGCCTCACTCCTCACCCGTACGGTACTGCTGCTCAATTTGCGGTAAATAAGAAGCATAATAAGTACTCGGTCTTGTAGGCAAATTACTGCTTTATGCCGCTGGTCTGTGAGACAACCGGCTGCTGAACCCTCAGAGGCCTTTGCCTTCACAAAGAAGATTGGCCTTCGCCTTCGAGAGAGGAGATGTGACGTGAGGTCCTACCTGCTGCTAAGGTTGTCTATTGCCATCCAGCGCGGCAACGAGAAGTGCGTCTTGGGCTCCTTTGGAGCTGATACACGACTCGAGGATTTGACCCATATTAATACTGTTAGGAAATTTTATTACTAGATTGATACCTATAATGATTTGAATTAGTTTTTTGATAATATTTCATCATATCAGTTTATATACGTCCCCACCAAGGGGCTCGACCTGCCCTGAGTTAGGGCGATCTGGCCTTAGACGATCACGCGGGCCCATTGCGGGTTGATTGACTTCACACATAAGCTTCGAATTTCTTCGCAGGCGTGTGCACTGTGCAGGTTTCCTCACGATGTTTTTCTCACCGTAAGAGCGTCGGATAAAAGTACATACCAGTATGAAATCGATATTCGTATAGATATTGGTAAGTGGCAGGATTCGAACCACGGCAGGAGGTAGTGGCCCTAACCGTTTTGCCACCGACGCTCTATATTTTATTTAAGATTTAGAAATCCTTACTTTATATTATAAATGTAAAAATGTGATTGTTTGTTTGTTACCTATTCACTCTTCAACACCTCTACCAATCTTGATGAAATTTGGCATGCAGGTAGCCTGTATCACTGGGAATGAAATAATCAACCTTTTATCTGTGGAAATTATCATAGCCCAATGCAGTTCCTGAGGAAACTAAAACAATACTCTTTGTTCGTTTTATTTAAAATCGTAACGAAAAAATGGATTGGTGTTATTTTTAGCACAGAGATGAGGTGGAAAATGATATAATTTACTAATAAGTATATCCTGACATAGTTCCCGAGGGATCTGGGGACAACTGTTTTCTACGCTCGCGCACGTCGGTGGCGTCGCAACGGAGCAACGGATTAAAGTGATTTTTTGTATAGAATTTGTTGAGGGGGTGGGAAGTGACAAAGACTGCTAATCCGAATAGCCCGATACAGTTCCTGAGGTACCTGGAGAAAACTCATGTCCACGCTTGCGAGCTGATTGCGGCTCGCGCACCACTCACCCTCAAAAAGAGTCATAAAAGCTATGTCCACGTGGGCGAAGCCGCGGGCAAAAGCTAGTAAAATATAAGTGCATGCAATTATGATACTTAAGATGGTAAACATTTTCTATATTATTTTTTGTAATCTGATTCTGATGCAATTTAATCACAAATAATAAAGACAAATTTAAAAATCCAGTTTTATATTTACCCTTGCTCCTTATTTATTTTATTAATATTCTTTGTCGTTATTATTAGTATCATCAATTAATAATAATAAAGATAATAATTTATAACAAAAAAAGGCTGTAGGAAAAATAAAAATATATTTTTGAGAACTTGTTTTGCCAACCGTACCATAAGTACCCGCCGCCATTTTCAGATCTATTCTTTATCTGCGCGGCTAAGAAAAATTTAAAGACACCATCTTCTTTCACTTCCCTCCTTTATTATTCAAGTGCATCTTCTATTGTTATGATCGTCTGTATTTTAACTACACGATCGTATCGACTCCCCTCCCCCCCATTTTCAGCTCACGTAATAAATGTATCTCCCCTCTATGATTATCATTCAACACTAGCGAAATAGGTTAAATTGAAGAAAAAGCTCCAAAAAACAGGTTTAAATAAAAATCAATAGAAGTCGCAGACGGCTGTTTTTTTTTAAATTTATTAGAAATTTGAGTGCGTTTGACTGCAACTCACCTGATGGTAAGTGATGATTCAGTCGAGGATGGTACACGCAAACTCAAATAATGCCTATTCACTCTTGCCTTGAAGATCCCCAAATTAAAGGAATCGGGAAACATTGACGAAGGCAAGGAGTTCCACTCCTGCGCTGTACGCATAATAAATGAAGAAGCGTAACGATTCGTGCGAAAAGGTGGAACATCAACAACAAAGGGGTGCAACCCCTCCCTGCGTCTCGTTGACCGACGGTGGAATGGAGCAGGGGGAATGAGGTCGTGAAGTTCTTGCGCACACTCTCCGAAATGAATTCGATAGAATACCGATAGACAGGCGACTTTGCGGCGATGCTCAAGGCTTTGGAGCTCGTCATTGGCTAGCTGTTTACCTAAATGTAAATGGCTCATCTTCATACGAGTACGAACCAGTCCGGTTGGATTTGCGAGTCATCAATCAAAATTTCTACATATAAGGTCAGGCCAAGATTTTGTGTTCGCATCAAAATGTTGTATTACAACATTTATTATAAACTTTATTTTTTGTTGAACCGTTCGTGGCTTTGAGTGACCTGCGTGGTCGCGTTGTTGATCAAGCGGGTTAAACGACAGCACACACCTGCTTATCTTAACCGCTAAGACCGTCTGGAAAACCGTAAGTCTATAATCCCCATACAATCGGACAGATATGGAGTCAATCACATTATTGTCAATATCTGAAACGCTATGTCAGATTTAAAAGGAATGGAAAAGACTTTCATTTTACTACGCTTCCTTACTAGCTCCCGGGCCACTAGGTCTGCGGCAACGCTTATAAACTACAAACACAGTCATAACATAAACCTGCAAGGGTCAGGGATTTATGTCAATCGTTTTCGTCGTCCCTGCTTCGCACGGCTACAATCTCCTCCAGAAACTGGCGTCGACGACCTGGGGAGCTTCACCAAGTGTCCTGGAAACTACAGGGCTGGCCCTCTGCTGTTCTGCGGGCGAGTATACATGCCCTGTATGGAGCCGCTCCGCACACACAAAGCAAGTGGATACAGCTTTAAACGAAACATTATCACCGGCTGCCTTAAGCCAACTCCGGTATACAAATGCTGATCCACTGGCTGAAATCGCGCCCTCACATATCCGCAGGAGCATAGCCAGTTCAGTAAGCAACTAGTATCTCATCCGTGGTTCAGTTGAGAGGGCTTACCGTAAGTATATGATTCATCTCTGTTCAATAGTTTCGGTCTCAAATTGATAGATCTGTCATGAAATAAAATTTGAGTCAATATTAAGGTCATGGTTATATCAGAGTGGTTAGGTTAGATTAGGTTATTTTATGTGGTTAGGTAGCGAGGATTGACTTAAAATAGAACGCGCGAGCCGAGCCAGCTAAGCGAGCGTATCGCGGCAGCGGCCGACGAAGCGGCAGAAACAACTGCTTTACTCATATTGCAAATATTTATTTATTACTTTTATTAGAAGTTTAATATTGTTATATTGATGTATTAATATTGTTATATTTTGGCCCGACCACCTGCGACCATTTCATACAATTACAAGAGTGGCATACTTAAATGCCCTCAGTGCGCGAGGAGTCTCGCTGCGAAGATTGGCTACATAAACCATCTTCGAGCGCACGCGCGGCAAACCGACTAGGAGTCGAAGTGGTCGCCATGACCGAAATCGGTCGGATAGATCATCTTTTTGGTGATAAATCTTATCCTTTTTTATATTGTTTTGGTTACTTTACTTTGACAGATCTACCATTTTGAGTAGGTATGCCTACAAATTATATTACTAAGGGAATTTCAAATAAGTGTTTTGAATTGCAAATATTTTTAGTTGGTAATCGGTGGCTCAGTGGTTAGTGCCCTTGACTACTGATCCGAGAGTTGTGGGTTCGATCCCCACCCAGGGCAAGCATTTGTGTGATGAGCAGATTTGTTTGCTCTGTGTCTGGGTGTTAAATATCTATATATGTATGTATTTAAACGTATATAAGTATGTATATCAGTCTCTGGTAACCCATAACACAGGGAATCCTAGTTTGGGGCCAGATGACCATGTGTGATTTGTCTGAGAATATTATTATTATTATTATTATTATTATTATACCCGCATAAATACTCCTCTGTGCGTATAGCTTTTAAGCTAAGGGTTCTAGCTAAGGGTTGGCTGGAAGAGATCCCTGTTTGGGATAAGTCTGCTGTTCAGTTTTTTGAACAACAATTACGGGTGAGGACATTAGGTTTTTTACATTTGAAACAGATAGGGGTGTTATATACCGGACATTTAGTGTAGTGGTGGTTGACACTGCACTTTAGGCAGGTAAGATTAGGGGGTTGGTTTTGTGAAACCGCAGAGATGTTACCAGGAGAAGATTTGGGTTTAGAATGAGAAGAGTCAAAATTTCTTTGAAGGGGTTTTGATGAAAAGCCAGGTACGAGAGGAGTAGTGCCTGAGTTTAGTGCACCTCTGTTTTCGCACCTGTATTTTGCGATATCTAGTTTTGCGCAAACTGATTTTAGTTCAGCAATGTTAGCGATGTCATGCAGGGCTAGCTTTGCTATGTAGAAAGGATGCATGTTAGAAGAGATGATGCTGAGTTTATCAGCTTCAGATAGGGGGGTGGAGAGTTTGGACATTTCATATAGCATAAGGTTAATAAAACATTTAATATCCTCCGACTTCTCTTGTAGGCGACCTTTTATTTGCAAGAGAAGTCGTCTGTCGTAGTCGACTGGGAGGAACTCTTGTTTGAGGTCATTGTAGAGTTGAGATAGTGATGTGATATTAACCTTATAGCTACGGAACCAAATGAGAGCATCGCCTGTAAGTAGGTGTGAGAAATTATATAGGATTTCAGCATCAGAGGCTGAGCAAGAAGAGGAGAGTTCCTGTACTTTATTGATAAATTCTAGGACACAGGTATGACCATCAAATGAGATTCCCCACTTCAGCATTGCGGAGTTTCTAGAAGGGGAGTATGTGTGAGAGGTAGGGGGGATGGGGAGAGATATTTCCTCAGACGTGGTGTTTTGTGTCGTCCCATTTCTGCCGTTCTGATGAACGTCTGGGCTGTGGCCTTTGTCATCAGCGGAAAGTGGTCTGGAGGGAGATGGATCTCTACTGGGGATGGTGTGGAGGATGCTGAAGCGGAGAGCATATGCCTGGTCCAGAAGAGACAATTTTGCCGTGCTATGTTCTCTGGATTTGGCAAGTATTTTATGAGTCCTATTTAAGAGGTGAGACAACCTGGCCTGACATTTCCTTTTTTGGAGAGAGGTCGTGATTTTATGGTCTGTCAGGTTGGCCAACTTAGCGGTGCATACCTGCAGTTCCTTAGCCACATCGAGGGTGGCAATAAAGTTGTCCTCGACAAGTGTGTCAGCCGGCTCGGGATTGTGTTCAAGAAGTTGCCACAGCGAAGCCGCTGAGGCGCCGATGTCGAACTCGATGCCTCGCAGACCGAGCTCATACACGACTTCGTCCCTCAGCAGTCCCTCGAACACAGAGCGTTCCATCCTGGAATTGAGATGAAAGACGGATGAGAAGGAGACAAAAAAAATATTGCAAGGGTTTAGTAACCTATAGGTAAGCTAGCTGCAATAATATTATAGTTGCAAAAGAACGTTGGGCGCTAAAATGTAACCTCTAGTTAGGGAGATTTACTTCTAAAATAAAAGATTTGAGTTTTGACTTAAAGAAATGCGTTTTATTTGTATACAAAAGGTATTGTAACAAGGTGTAAACGTGGCAATATTGAGAGAGGTTATGAAATTTAAAAAAAATTGAAAGAAAACAGGTATGTGGGTCTAAAATTACTGCAGCTACCTTATTGCACTTACTTGATAATAAATTAGCTAGCTATATCTATGTAGGTTAGGTCAAATTATACAAAATAAAGGAAATCTTGTGTTGAGAAATAGCTTAGGACGGGCCGTAGAGGTAGTGTCTTACAGATAGATAGTAGATGTTAGGTATTACAAAAATGTGGCTGGAGAGGCCAGCAGATACAAATTTGGTCTGCAAGACTGATACAGAGTATAAGAGACTTAGCACCGTCCAAAAAGGTTAGATAGATAGTGTGAAGCACATAAATTTTAGGTTGTTCTAGAGAACAAGCAAGGAGCGGGCGCCAGGTGTTTGTGTACATAGGTACACACACCAAAAAGAAAATATTTAAAAGCACAAGAGAAATATTCTGGAGTACACCTTGGTTAGGCTCGCGTCTTCCCGGGTGGAACGCACGGTGGTGATCCGGCTGAAGGGCGAAGGTGCGGCAGTCTGCGAGGCAGCGAGGTTCCACGTGGCGGTCTGGCACAGTAGGCGTACTCCGAGGATGGCACACACGATGGCACACAGGGCACACGAGGGCGCACGAGGGTGCACGAGGTACACGGGGGTACACGAGGTACACGAGCCGGTGACAACGTGTCGAGGTTGTTAGCTAGTTTGGAATAGAAAGATTGCGCTATAGACTTGCACGTGTGTAAGGGAGGAATTTAGACTTGGAAACAGGTGGTTTTAAGTACTTACATGTAGAAAATCGAGGATTATCAGGAATGGAGAAGTATGAAGTTTCACTTCCACAGAAAGGAGGGTTGACAGGGCGAGTCACTGTATCACATGAGCAGTCGCGAGTGCGCTGTGAGTATGGAGTCAGATGGTTACTTTCCTCTCCCAAGGTCAGCATGTAAAAAGACCGAGGGAGGCTTTCTGCTCGTATATAAATGGTCACTCCTCGAATTCTCTAGAGAATTCACTATGTAAAAAAAAGGGGAATGGAACGTTCCTGTGACGGTAGTGACTGGTTTCTGGAACGTTCCTTGGGGATGTTTTATTTGGTGAGGTAAGAATTTAGTTTAAGGTTTGAGGATGTAAGAGGAAGTGACGAAATGATGAATCTTTTGTTATATTAAATTATTTGATTTTTTAGACTAAAAGTTTTGTATGTTTATGAAGGAGTGAGCGCAAGGAATACTGAGTGCAATGAAGCGTAATTTATTTTAAGTGATTGGAGTCGAGTCGATTTGAGATACTAGGTGTATGGGGATTTGCATATTCTGTGGAAGTGTAAGTTGTGTTTTGTGTTAGTAAGAAAATAAAGATATTGTTTATATTTTTGAAAAATAGATTAATGTAAATTTATTTAATTAGGATTGGCAGTGAGATAAGTGCAATGATAGTTATTATGTTACAAGATTTGACTAGGAGGAGTTAAAGCGTTGAGTTCTTGGCTAATTTGATTTAAAAATGTAGCGATGTTATTTTGCATCGTTACACTTTGTGCATGCTACTGCTATTATGTAATCAATTATTGTATATTTTCTTGTACAATAAAGAGTTTACAAACAAACAAACAAGCTTCTGCGGCCGCCCAATAAAAATGCGAACTTTGGGGTGAAAAATGCATACTGCCCGCCCGTTTATTCCGGAGTTCCTCCCGCTGGGACACGAATTGGCGAAGCCGGTCTGGAAACCGATTAATAGACTCCACAGTCCGCACTCAATTCAGCCGTAGCAGACAATTGGTTCAGGTGGGGGGTCACGGACGGGTCGGACCTACGGTGAAGGTGTGGTGCTACACAAGCAATGGCCCATCTGATTGCGTGTCTAAAGTGCCCTAACACCTGCACTCGGTAGGAGTTGGTTGACAACCACCGCCGATAGCGCCGTTAAGGTGGCAGGAGAGTTATGACTTGAAGTCGACAAGATAGAGAAGAAGAAGAATAACGAAAATAAAAACAATTATAAACGGTCTGAACAAAGGAAATTTTAGACTTCCCATACAAAGTTTGCCGATCAGCTGAACGATATTTTTGGAAAATCCGTCTACTTTGAATATTGACTGTATGGGTATCTTTAGATCTTCAGTTCCACCACTAAGCGATGTCTTGACATTTAGTCAGTTTAGGCTAAGGCTAAGGCAATATATTTCCCACATATTATTTTCATTGCCCTAATCAGCCTTTAGCACCGATATACACATATGTTGTAAAAAAAAACAAAAGAAAATAGACCATATTTACAAATAATGAATTCGAAGCTGAATTTTGACGTAACGTGCGGAATTTAGTGCATAGTCCTGCTGGGGACGTAATGTAAGGCTTTGATTATTTACTCTTATATAGAGATTCAGCTCGCAGCGCAGATGCGTCGAAAAAAATACCGGACAATACCACAGACTTAATAAGTCTGTGGACAATATTGTTGTCCAGTAATCCACGCATCCGAGAAAAAGGCAGGCGCGGGTGTTAGACAGTGGTTGTAACGCACACAAGCATATAAAAGCTGGCTCGTTTTCAAGCGACTTCCAAAATGGAGGAGGTTTACCAATTGTGAATAAAAATAAAAAAAAAAGGTTCTCAGTTCGACTGTATGTTTTTTTTTATGTGTGTTACCTCAGAACTTTTGACTGGGTGAACCGATTTTAATGATTCTTTTTTTATTTGAAAGCTAGTGCTGTTCGTGTGGTCCCATATACATTTTATTAGTGTAGTACTTCATTAGAAAATTAATAAAAACCAAAAATGTACTGAGTTTTTGCGATGGATTATTCGTAGGATGGAAGTCCTTAGGCAGCCATTTGAATTCGCTTGACCAGTAGGTAAGTACAGTGTTTTTTGATAAAGTGGGAATATTTTAATATTATCATGTTTCATCATCATCATCATATCAGCCGAAGGAAGTCCACTGCTGGACATAGGCCTCCCCCAAGGATCTCCACGACGACCGGTCCTGCGCTGCCCGCATCTAGCGGCTTCCACGAAGACTTGCCAACAATTTATAATGACGTTTCAAAAGTCATCAATTGACGTTTCTAATGAATTGATATAGGTAGGCAAGATTCTATAGCTTGTAGGTAATAATCCTTATCCTTACTATAAATCCTTACTTAATAATATAAATGTGAAAATGTGTTTGTTTGTTTGTTACTTTTTCACGCTTCAACGCCTTGACCAATCTTAATAAAATTTGGCATGCAGGTAGCCTGTGTCACAAGAAAGGACATAGGCTACTTTTTATCCCGTGAAAATAACATAGTTCGATGCAGTTACTGATGGAACTTAAATATACTCTTTTTTGGGTAATTTCTCTAAAATCGCAACGGAACAATGGATTGTTGTGAATTTTTTCACAGTGATAGTTTAGTGCGTGGGAAATGACATAATTTACTAATTAGCATATCCTGACACAGTTCCCGAGGGATCTGATGAAAACTTATTTCCACCCTCGCGCACGTCGGCGTCGCAACGGAGCAACGGATTGAGGTCATTTTTTGTATAGAATTGGTTGAGGGGGTGGAAAGTGACAAAGACTCCACTCACCCTCAAAGACAGTCATAAAAATTAGACCACGCGGGCGAAGCCGGGGGCAAAAGCTAGTATTTTACTAAATGTGGTTTTTTGATAATCAAGCTAGTTCTTAGTTAGTAGTTAGCTAGCTTGAATTATAGCATTCTCAAATAAGATTGTTAGGGGTTTCAAGAAACTAGCTACACTGGTTCTCCGCGGCCTGGATAACGGTTAATTTCGTATTTTTTGCCAGTTAAATGTTAATGCAGCAGATTATTTATAACATATTACCTATACCCTTTTACCACACCCTGGACACTTCATACAATGGGCCAGAAATGATATTGCAAAAAACGAATGACGGAACAAACAAAATGGCGGCGAAATCCTATACGTTCTACAACTAAACTGGAACCAATCTGTATCAATCTGGGTGATGAGGGGGTGAGAGCGCAATCTAGAGAGTGGCTGGGAGTGTCCATACTGTATGTTAGTACTAATATATAGTATACTTTGCTCTTACTATGCCTATACCATATACTTAACAGAAGATCTGCTTAGTACCTAACTACAGACATCGATAGGTATCGGAGGCTACCAAACCTTTATCGGTTGCCTAATATCGCTTTTTGAACTTGGAACATAACTTGAACTTTGATATATTTTCAAAAGAGTTGATATTTGATAACTTTGTAAGTAATATCTTTCTTAAAGGGTTAACTTTCGTAAAGGTGATGGATGAACGAAAAAGTTTTCTTGTGCTAGAATGGCCACAGATGAGTTTCACTCAGGCTACCTTGTTCTACTGACCTATCTTGTTCTGACTTATGTTTAGTCCATTAGCTTTACATCCGGAGGTCGCGGGTTCGATTCCCGGCGGAGTCAAACTTTGTAAGACTCGGTTTGGTTGGTCGAAGGGCATTTTCTTAGCCCGGCTGTCCACCTACCGCCATCTTATCTAAGTCTTATCTATCTAAGTGTTAATAGCATTCATGTGTTCTGGCTTGAATAAAAGAAAGCCAGTTCTCCATTACGTTGGGGAATCTTGGTAAGCCCGCTTCCATATTCGGCATCATCGTCACTTACCTTTAGGTGAGATGATGCCAAGGGCTTAAAATATATTTAATTGCAAATGGCCAAAAATGCAAACAAATCTTGAAGTGTTTTCTTAAAATAAACTAGTTTCAATCGGTATTTAACTTTTAAATGAACTAAACACAAAGTGATTTAGTGAACAAAATGCATGTAGATATTAACATGCTCAATGTCCAAATGTAAGTGATTAAAATATAATGATAAAAAAATGAAGAAAAATCTTAGAAAAACACTTGAAAAACATAAAAAAGCTTTTGTTTAACTTGTAATGTTTGTTTGTTTAGTTTAAATCTTGCAATCGATTTTAGAGCGACAATAGATCCTTTTGGTATTTTAAAGTTGATCTGATGGTGAACTTTGAAGGTGGAATAAAGGTCCCAGAATCGTCTTTTGAAAACAACAAATTGACCTTATTGTGCTCACTTTTTTTGAGTTTGGAACCGTATATTCTTTAAACTCATTTGAGCATTTCGCTTTTTGAGCATTATAAAAAAACTCTTTTCAAATAAAAGCTTGCACCTAAAAGCTTTAAGGTTTTCCGAAAATTTGTTCTCTTCTTTCTAGTCGGGAATTTTTATATTACCCATCATAACCTGTTTCTAAGAGAGCTTAACAAAGGCCTGACTTCAGCTCTGTTGGGTGTCCGATTACAATTTTGTGATTCGTTATGATCAACACCTCCGCCTGACATCATTAAAACTTCAAAGTTTTTAAATTCGCGGTCGCGGCCTTGAGACTCGACTTGGACCTTCGATTACTTATTATTTACGCAAGTTTTATATTTTGTGAGAGTATAATGAAATAAATTATTGTACCTAACATGCTCAATGACGTCTCAAAAATAAATATACATAGGTACCTACTGATCACGCAGGGTAACTGAGCTGAATCACGGCCACTACCTTTTTATATTTTTATTAAAAAATTTAGTGCGTTTGACTGCAACTCACCTGATGGGAAGTGATAATGCAGTCGAGGATGGAATACGCAAACTCAAATAATGCCTATTCAATCTTGCCTTGAATATCTCCAAATTATAGGAAACGGGAAACACTGACGCAGGCAAGGAGTTCCACTCCTTCGCTGTACGCATAACAAATGAGGAAGCGTAACGCTTTGTGCGAAAAGGTGGAACACTACAGGCTAGTATGGGCCTTGTACCTGCACATGTACCTACGCCGGTGGCGCATCGTGCGACATCAAAGGCGTTGCGCTACTGTAAGCCATATCGTAATACTGTGGCAGCGGCGAGCGGCATTTATCAAAGGTGCAGCTGAATCAGCAAACGAACTTAAGTTGCTGTAGGGACCTCATGGGCACTGCGCAGCTTAGCGGTGGGATTCAATATTAAAAATCATTTTTTTATATACATTATGCACTCTTATAAAATATGTAAATTCTTACTAACCTATTGAATACATGCCAAATAATAAACTCAAACTCAAATAACTATTGTACATCAGAATAAACAAATTCATGTACAGAACAAAAGTAATAACTAAGGGACGTAGCGTAGGTATATAGGTGTAAGTAAATTGGTATGGGTCCCGTTACTGAACAATTTTTTTTATACGACTTTGCTGATAACGTAAAAAAATATTTTGCTTTACATACAAATCGATCAGCTCATCGACCGATTTTGTGCATTTAGTATGGAGGGTCCAAATTATTTAGAGTAAAGTATCTATAATATAATAAAACTGTAACGGGGCCGTGTCTGTACATGAAATATTTTTGTAAAATAATAACTGTGGTGGACATTACTAACGATACAGAGGCCAAAACAACAACTTTTGGAATTTTTGTCTGTCTGTCTGTCTGTCTGTATGTTCGCGCATCACGCAAAAACTACCAGGCCGATTTTGATGAAATTTTGTATGGTGGTTCCTTATAGCCCGGGTTAACATATAGGATACTTTTTATCCCAGAAAATTCAAGAGTTCCCGTGGGAAAAACAAAAGTATTCATTTATAGAGTGGCTCACCACGCAAATGTGGCTTGACCTATTACAATCAAATTTTACACGTTGATACCCTTATCGCGAACTAAAACTGGGACATTGTGAATCCCAAAAAAATTAGGGTTCCTACAGGAATGCAAAAAAATGTATCTTTAGAATGACTCAACCTAACAATATGAAACCTTTACATTGGGATGGGGTGTTTTGACCATAATTGTATAGTCGGGTATTCTTTACCCCGGAAAACTAAAGAGGTCCCGTGGGAAATTATCTATCGATACATACAATAATAACAAAAGAGTACTTTTTCTATATATTAGCTACACATACCAAACATTATAATCATAGTAGCAGAATGTCAATAGATGGCACTGCAGGGATAATAAAACGCGCTTAAGTTGTATTTAAACATTAAAATATTATTTCATACTTTTGAGTGGATTTCTTTTATGTATTTTTGAGCATACGCTACTTTAAACTCTGGAACTATGGTACGTTGCGATGTGTTTCATAGACGAACAGAGAGGTATTTTTTTACAGATTCCAATCGCGTAAAAAAGTAAAAACACATAAATCGAGTTTAACATCTTTTAACAGGAGGTACAGATATGGGAACTCTTCTGACGGCGACTATTTGCGTGTGGCAGTTGCTCTCCGCCTGCAATATCAATATCTGTGAACCTAATCAATGTATTTGCGGGTCCTCGGTGGAGGCAATTGGCCATCACTCACTGAGTTGCAGTCGTGTTTGTGAAGATTACCACGTCACCAATTCGGTCTTGGAGGCAAATTACTGCTTTGTGCCGCTGGTCTGTGAGACAACCGGCTGCTGAACCCTTAGAGGCCTTTGCCTTCACAAAGAAGATTGGCCTTCGCCTTCGAGAGAGGAGATGTGACGTGAGGTCCTACCTGCTGCTAAGGTTGTCTATTGCCATCCAGCGCGGCAACGAGAAGTGCGTCTTGGGCTCCTTTGGAGCTGATACGACTCGAGGATTTGACCCATATTAATATTGTTAGAAAATTTTATTACTAGATTGATACCAATAATGATTTGAATTAGTTTTTTGATAATATTTCATCATATCAGTTTATATACGTCCCCACCAAGGGGCTCGACCTGCCCTGAGTTAGGGCGATCTGGCCTTAGACGATCACGCGGGCCCATTGCGGGTCGATTGACTTCACAGTCAAACGCACTCAAATTTTTTATTAAAAAAAAAAAAAAAAACACATAAGCTTCGAATTTCTTCGCAGGCGTGTGCAGATTTCCTTACGATGTTTTTCTCATCGTAAGAGCGTCGGATAAACGTACATACCAGTATGAAATCGATATTCGTATAGATATTGGTAAGTGGCAGGATTCGAACCACGGCCTTCCGGACAGGAGGTAGTGGCCCTAACCGTTTTGCCACCGACGCTCTATATTTAGAAATCCTTACTTTATAAAGTAACTAGCTGTCCCGGCGAACTTCGTACCGCCTTACATTACATTACACTGCCCTGCCCTACCCTACACTACCCTACACTACCCTACACTACCCTACACTACACTACACTACCCTACCCTACACTACCCTACCCTACCCTACATACACTACACTACACTACCCTACCCTACACTACACTACACTACACTACCCTACCCTACACTACCCTACCCTACCCTACATACACTACACTACACTACCCTACCCTACACTACTCTACACTACCCTACCCTACCCTACACTACCCTACCCTACACTACCCTACCCTACCCTATCATATCTCTCAAGTTGGATCGAACTGCACATGGTGTGCGAATTTTATTATAATCGGTTAAGTGGTTTAGGAGTCCATTGAGGACAAACATTGTGACACGAGATTTATATATATTAAGATATATTATAAATGTGAAAATGTGTTTGTTTGTTTGTTACCTATTCACACTTCAACACCTTTACCAATCTTGATGAAATTTGGCATTCAGGTACCCTGTATCACTGGGAATGAAATAGTCAACCTTTTATCTGTGGAAATTATCATAGCTCGATGCAGTTCCTGAGGAAACTAAAACAAAACTCTTTGTTCGTTTTATTTAAAATCGTAACGAAAAAATGGATTGGTGTAATTTTTAGCACAGAGATGAGGTGTAAAATGATATAATTTACTAATAAGTATATCCTGACATAGTTCCCGAGGGATCTGAGGACAACAGTTTTCTACGCTCGCGCACGTCGGTGGCGTCGCAACGGAGCAACGGATTAAAGTGATTTTTTGTATAGAATTTGTTGAGGGGGTGGGAAGTGACAAAGACTGCTAATCCGAATAGCCCGATACAGTTCCTGAGGTACCTGGTGAAAACTCATGTCCACGCTTGCGAGCTGATTGCGGCTCGCGCACCACTCACCCTCAAAAAGAGTCATAAAAGCTATGTCCACGTGGGCGAAGCCGCGGGCAAAAGCTAGTAAATAATAAAAGTAAAGTGTAGGATGGGTCCCGTTACTGAACAAATTTTTTTATACGACTTTGCTGATAACGTAAAAAAATATTTTGCTTTTCATACAAATCGATCAGCTCATCGACCGATTTTGTGCATTTTAGTATGGAGGGTCCAAATTATTTAGAGTAAAGTATAAATAATAAAAGTAAAGTGTAGGGAACAGATGTCCTCCTACTCTCGAGAACAAAGGGAGATATCTCCCGCCAGGCGAGGTTGTGTGCCTGGGGTCCGGCCGTGGACCAATCGTTGATGATCGGTATCTGCATATATACTCAGCGCTGAAGAAATTCTAATAGCGCGTTCTAGGTGTCGTATTTCTTTTGTTCTCTCGTCGCTTGTGTTAAAGTTCAGTGGCGGGTTTACTGCAGTTGCCGCCACATCACTCCCCCTCCGAGACCAGAGGTCGATCCAATGAGAGCTGGCAGTCTAAGGTCGCGGGTGCAGTTGACCTCGTTGAGTCTGGTCGATTGTGCATTGTGCCAGGTCGATGTCCACGGTGATTCGGGATGAAGGCTGGCGTCAGGCGTCATGGCAAGGGAAGCAGGTGATGCGCGCAGAGTTAGCGTGTGCTGCCGATAACTTACTTGCTGGTGCCCGAAGGTGAAGTAGCAGGCCAGGAAACTCGACGTCTCGGGTTGCGATGGTCCTGATTTAACTTCAGTGCGATGTGACTGCTGTGTGCGCGAGACCAGAGGTCGATCCAATGAGAGCTGGCAGTCTAAGGTCGCGGGTGCAGTTGACCTCGTTGAGTCTGGTCGATTGTGCATTGTGCCAGGTCGATGTCCACGGTGATTCGGGATGAAGGCTGGCGTCAGGCGTCATGGCAAGGGAAGCAGGTGATGCGCGCAGAGTTAGCGTGTGCTGCCGATAACTTACTTGCTGGTGCCCGAAGGTGAAGTAGCAGGCCAGGAAACTCGACGTCTCGGGTTGCGATGGTCCTGATTTAACTTCAGTGCGATGTGACTGCTGTGTGCGCTGCTGAGGCTTGCTTTACCGGCCTGGAGGCTTGATGATGGAGTATCACGTCGGGGTCACCAATGTAGGGAACAGATGTCCTCCTACTCTCGAGAACAAAGGGAGATATCTCCGCCAGGCGAGGTTGTGTGCCTGGGGTCCGGCCGTGGACCAATCGTTGATGATCGGTATCTGTATATATACTCAGCGCTGAAGAAATTCTAATAGCGCGTTCTAGGTGTCGTATTTCTTTTGTTCTCTCGTCGCTTGTGTTAATGTTCAGTGGCGGGTTACTGCAGTTGCCGCCACAAAAGTATAAATTTATTATTTTTTGTTTTATTATTTAAAGTTATTTAGTATGATGAGTAAAACCCCCAGTTAACGGGACCTACACCAATTCTGTCGTATACAGGGTGTAACAAAATTGGTGTAGGTCCCGTTAACTGGGGGTTGTACTCATCATACTGAACAACTTTCCCCAACGAACCCACCCAGTCCCTGGGAAATCAAGAGCTATCCTCAAATTTTATGGGAAATTGGGCACGTGTACGAGTATTACGTGTTTTATATATATATATATTCTAAAGCTATTCAAGTATTTGCGTCTGTAGTTATCACCTCATCTTGATGAGCTGGTGATGGAAGGTACAACTTTGTGTATTTATTATACAAAACTATTATTTCATAGTTGGAAGTGTATTTATGTTTGAGGTCGATTTTTAGTTTTTTTGAACTTATATTTTGTCTGTTAAATAAAACTATTTAAAATGTCTGCTGCATGGCCAGAGTAGAATGCCTTAGGACATTTACATATACTGTGAAAATAAGAGATATGCTATCTCTGGGAAAATAACTAAAATATAACTAGTCTGGCTGTAGTTACATCCAGTTTTTAGTTACCTTTAAATTACATTTACCTCATACCTATAACAATTTTGCTTTATTACTTTAATCTTTCGTGTGACTGACTAGGCCGAAATGGAGATTGGAAGTGTGTCAAATGCGACCATAGAATTCTATGAATTCGATATTTCCGAACAAAATCCCAAATATTCATCCCTTGTCAAATTCAGCCTAACTCAGCCAGTAATTTCTCTAAAGAGTTTCAACCTACACAATACTTACTTATCTACAAAAATCGTTCATACACTGTCATTGTCACCTGGCACACGTAGTACCTAAATATTATTTATTCTTTGCCGGTACCAAACTAGCGACCCGAATAACCTACCCGATTACTCTTGCTTGCCATTCAGTGCTGTCTTGTAGTCTCACTAACTTACTTAGCCGGGCGGCTAGGTACTTACCTTCCAACGTAGTTTTGCTTCTGCAGTTAGCAAAGTTTGAAGACTAACCTAATATAAACCTAACTTGTAATGTCTCGCTGTTTTTTGGACCTAAATAATCCTCTCAAATTCTGTATAATATAGCAACTCGCCATAGCAGCTGGAGTTCCTAGAAAGACAGAGTTCGTTCGTACCTAGTCAAAGTTTGTTCACTACGTTTTTGCAGTGTCTGGGACCTGGGTTTCTTGCGCACAGTCTAGTTTTGCTACTCGCTCAGAGATGGCGCTGTAGAACATTATACAAGTATTAGCTATCACCATCTGTGAATACTGTTGAATACTTTTATAGTTCCTCATTGCTTCTCTAGATGGCACGTAGTGTGGCGTTACTAGGCGGTGTGGGCGGAATTTTGTGCGATCGGGCGGCCTATACGCGAAGAAAATTAATGTTCTTGTGAATTTTTTTGAAAGTTTTATAGTTTTAATAATTATGCTATCATTTGAGTAAATAGGCACCTACAATAATTGTAAATTTTGTTTTACAATAAAGAGTTTACAAACAAACAAACAATAATTAAAAATGCGTCGCTGAAATAATAAAATGAAAAATTGTATACAGGTTGTACCAAAGTGGTGTTTAGGTCCGAGGTCCCTTTAACTGGGGCACAGATGAGATACTAGTTACTTACTGGGGCTTCTACTTATCAAAAAGAGCAACTTTTGGTCTACAAGTTTGCTGAATTAGCAAAAAAATTTTGAAATTTTCATACAAAACAATTAGCTGATTGATCAATTTTGTGCATTTTTGTATAAAGCGTCGAATTTCTTTTGCAAATTGACTATGGGTTCCTCGGGGAAAGTTGTTCAGTATGATGTGTAGAAGCCCCAGTTAACGGGTCCTACACCATTTTTTTTCAGCCTGTATATTTGTTGGTAAATTTTTTACATAATTTTCACGAGTCTTGGTCATAATGCATTCAGTCTATGACGAATATTGTCTTAGTTAGTGTACCTATCTGTAATGTCTATCAATCAAGCACTAGAATATTACACGCGTCTATATGTAAACAAGTCTCAATTTATTCTTAGCGTCAATCAAATCGTTGACCTCGTCGGTACAGCAATCACATCCCTGGCAACACCTAACAAGGCAACGAATGTTTATTCCGACCGACCATTCCACTAGGGTTGTAATTCACCACCTCATTTACTTCACTTATGTGTGTGGTGTGTCTATATGTTTTGACCGTGGGGATACCACTCCCACACCACCCACTTTACCACCAGACTTCCTGACCTCTACAATATTCAGAATTGTAAGACTTGAGTAGGAGGTACAGAGGTCTCGTTAAACTGGTCTATCATAAACAAGTGACCATGATAGCGTCATCCCTACAGAACCTCGAGACTTAGTATCTCGCTGTCACCAATAGAATGTACTCCTTTCTTTACATAGAAGGCAGTACTGTATTGTGTTAAATGAGTGTCAGCATTGCATAAAAATACAAGAACCTAATGATGAATATACAGAAAATAAAATGAAAATAGTTTGAAATGATTTGGAGGCTAAGAATACTGAGCGAAATAAAAAGATTCTTAAAACGGTTCACATTCAGAAACGTTAAGAAAATGAACACAATCAAAAAACGTCGCGGATCTGTTGCTTCCGTGTATCGTAAAACAACAAAGTTCCTGTCATCAAATACATCGAATCTTCTGAAGAGAATGCCTAACAATAGAAAATATAGACTTCTTGCCCAAGTCATGGAAGATTGTTATGAAGCAGCAGAATTTAAAAACAAACTTGATAACAATTATGATGAAAATGACGATAATGACTTGGGGGAAAGAGATCTAGATTACTATTTAGGAGTCAAAAGCAAAGAAAGCTACTGGCGAGATCCAGTAGGCAAAGAACAGATTAGAAAGGACTATCTTGTCTATCATTGTGGCATATCCGAGGAAGAGTACCAAAACTTCTACAAGAAGTCCACGCCTAAAGTGTCTTACGTTGTCCAACCAAGACTGAAACAAGTGCCCTTTAAAATCCACAAGAAAAACCGAAAAATGAACGTTAAAGATGAGTCTTGGTGTGAAAAGACGGGGATATTTAAACTGTTCGCGACCAGAAGAGACAGTCAGTATTCGACATCGGATAGTTACAGTGACTGTTCTAATGACGATGCTAGACCAGATGCAAATGATTCGTCAAATGTAGATAATATCAGGGAAACAACAGAGCGTTTCGGTGACCTTAACATTAACGTTGATGTGGAGGTCTGTTTTTGCATAATTTTATTTTTATTGTTGTTTTTTTTATGTAGATGAGTAAGATACAGATGTTTTATCTCACGAGCGCGGGTTGGCCATACTTGTGTGTGTGCATAATATTGTCTTTGCGTGCGTAAGCTCGGGAGCTTTACAATAGCGCACACAATAGACGCAACTTATAAACTCACAATAGCGAGTGTCGATACGCATTACACACACAAGTATGGCTAACCCGCGCTCGTGAGATAAAACATCTGTACAAAGTTTTATCGCATAATAGACGAAACGAGACATATGACAAATTGAGATAAGGTATAAACAAATAATAAAAAGCGTCAGTGGCTCAATCGGTAACGACTCCGTCCTTCTAACCAGAGGTACCGGGTACAAATCAGGACGGCCAATGTACCAATGAGTTTTTCAAAACTTACGTACATATACTTACCGATTACTTTAACGGTGAAGGAAAACATCGTGAGGAAACCTGCACACGCCTGCGAAGAAACTCTAAGACCAACCCACACTGGGCCCGCGTCGCCGACTATGACCTGATCGCCCTAATTCAGGGTAGGCTCGAGCCCCTCGGTGGAGACGTATATGAGCTGATGTGATGACAAACAAATGATGCTATGCTTGAAGATATTTTCTGTAGAAAAAACATTCGATGTTTTACTACGCTCTCCTTAATTTAGCTTCTAATTTTGCTGTCTGAGCCATGCTATCTTTGCTTACAGGGTGTTCGCATAAAGGAGGTGTCAGAGGGGCGGCCCTGCGACAACTGCCCTGAACTCTGCCCTGGATTCGTTCCGCACTCATGGAGGTAAGTCTCTTCTATGGTCGGTATTTTAATGAAACTCTGTGAAACAACTTTACACGGCTTTACTACTGTTATAAAAACCGGGGTAAATGACTTCCCATACAAATCTAGGTTCTTTGTTATTTTTTTTACAACATAGAGACTTACTTGACTTTAATTTTTGGCTTAGAAAATGCCCTTCCACCAACCAAACCTAGTCTTACAAAGTAAGACTCCGCCGGGAATCGAACCGGCGACCTCCTGATGTGAAGCTAATGGACTTAACCAGTACGCACGGAGGTGGTAGTTTTGTGGATATTTTTTTTTAACAAAACCGTACACTTACCTACTAGATTTTGGTTTTTTGCTCAAAAGTGATATAAAAATAGGTTTAATTAAGGTTTTTTTTAAGAAATTTAAACTATTAGTTTGTATGGAAGACAAAAAAGATAGCCGTTGGGGCAGTAAAATTCTCGCGTGGCGAACGCGCACCGGAAGACGTACCGTGGACCGACCACCTGGTGAAGGTCGAGGGAAGCCGCTGGATGCAGGCAGAGCAGGACCGGTCGTCGTGGAAATCCTTGGGGGAAGCCTTTGTCCAGCAGTAGACGTCTTTTGGCTGATATGATGATGATGATGTATGGAAGACGATGTTTAATAACGACTCTAATACGGGTAGTACGATTGAACTCAAAGCGGCACCTTTGACAGAGTGTTTGTCGGAGCCGACAAAGATGCTGTTAAATGAGCGAACGAAGAATGCACAATAGTTAAAGTAGGAAGCACACAGTTGATCAACCTTAAACAATTTGACCTAGACCCATTTGATTATGCTAATTGTTGCGCTAAGACGCATACAAATGAAGCGTCGTCATGTCAGTTACTGCTACTAACGTGCCGTTTAATTGACATGCGATTACTGTTTAAATCTGGACTGACACGGCCGGAGATCCTTCCTGAATTCAGAAAGCCCGGATTTGCGTATAATTCCTCACATTGTGACTTTTTTCCATCTGGACGTTCTGAATTAAGATAATGAATTTTCTGACTGTGTGGGGCCAGACTTTTTTTATTAACTTAAAAAATATACATAAGATAGGTATATTACAAAAATAGTCCTGTAAAATTAAGGAATGTTTTTTAATTGCTGAGAATAATTGAGATCCCTGCGACCAGAGTCTCCAATGCGTTCGCGTCAAAACAACTGATTTAATATTGTGCCTTACTGAGAGTGACAATAAAAATGAAAATTGTTTACAAATTAGGGACCACAATAAATTATATCTATATTAAATATACTCAAAGATAAAGATAACATCGCCAAGTTAGAAAATATGTTTTAAATTTTAACCGTATACCTAAGACTTGCTTGACTTGTATGCTTTATCTGTGTATTAAACTTAAAAAAGTAAATTGAAAAATATACATAAGGTAAGGTATATCACATAAATAGTCCTGTAAAATAAGGAAGCCTTTGTATGATAGTTTATTCAGGTGACTTAGGCGACTTTCAGGGTTCCGTTTGGTATTTTGTATTCCCGGTGACATGATATCCTTTTTGTATTTTGATGTTGTTTTGATGATGAGTTTTGGAGGTGGAATTGAGGTCCCAGGATCGTCTTTTATTTTCAATAGAATCGTTGGAAATTACTGTGCTCGCCTTTCTTGAATTTGGAAACGTGTAAGTATTTATATTTACTTACATTTGGCTTTTTTAAGCAAAAAAACTCTTTTTAAATAAAAGCTTGTATACCCAAAAGTTTTTCGAAAATTATTTATTACAAGCTTTTTTTAAACTTGTAACGTAAGTCTTCTAATCTTAGGATCGATTTTAGAGCAACATCCAAGGTCCGATTAAGCTGAAATTTGGTATAGGTTTAGCCGTATTTACGGTGACTAAAGATCGTTTTGGTATTTTTAAGTTGATCTGATGATGAACTAAGAAGGTGGAATCGAGGTCCCAATATCGTCTATTGTTTTTAGTCAAATCATAGGAAATACTGTACCTCTGAGTGCGGCTTTTTAAAATTTGGAACCAAGCTCACTGAAACTAAAAACTCTTTTAACCGACTTCAAAAAAAGGAGGAGGTTTCTCAATTCGACCGTATATATTTTTTTTATGTGTGTGCGCGGATAACTTTGTCGTTTATGAACCTATTTTGATGATTATTTTTTGTTTGAAAGGAAATATCCCAAGGGTGGTACTATGATAAAGAAACCAAGATCTGACGATGGCATCCCAGAGAAATTAAGGGGAACCTTGGTTTCCCGTTTGAAATCGGTTTTTTTTGTTCAAAATTATCAAATAAAATCTTTAAAGCTAAAAGTTTTTAAGTTTTTCGATAAGTTTATTAATAATATAGTGATAAATGTTTTTTAAGAGTCTGTATGAATTGTATTGATTGACATAACATACATGTTAATTAAACAAGCACCCTCGTCGGAGAGGTCAAAGACTGCGCTCAGATAGCTACAATTTATGACTTGTTTTTTGATTGTTTTTAATGTGCAATAAATACAATTAAATTTCAATAAATTATCACTTTGTACCAACAAACAATCCAAATACTTCAGTTCTCATATCTCGGCGTAATCGAACGTGTCACATCGTCACAACAAGGCATATCAAACTGCGAGCGAAGGTCTTGCGCAAGGCGAGAGGACGAATGCGCCGGCGCAAACTACAGCTAGCTAAACCACACCATTAACAACTATAGCGTCGAGCCGAGCGGACTTATCAAAAGACAAACAATTTGGTTGACCTTTCAACTATGTGTTTGTCGTTAAAACAATTGGAGTGGGCAGAGATGTACCGACGGGTCACTGGGAATGATTCCGAGCCGCAAATTACAGAGAGGAAGATACAGAAATTCCCTTCAAGGGAGAGGAATCAGGCTGTTAAAAGGAGGAAGAACAACAATAACAATATAATGAGGTCTCACGCGAATTGTCAAAGTTGCGCCCGCGCGCAAGCGAGGTGATGAAAAATCTGGAGGAAGCAGAAGTGAAAAGTGAGGTGAAGTGAAAAGATAATCAAAGACCTTAAGGCGAAGTATTGATTGGAACAGTTGTCTCTGTCTTTTTCTTTACGTTTAATTTAAGTGTAAAGAAAATAACCATACTTTCGCACTTTTTCAATGGTTTTTTTGTTTCAATTATAATCTACAATTTATTTTAAAAATCCAACTGACATATTGAAGTGTATGTTTAGACTAATCGACTAAGAAAATATTAGAGGTACTCGGTCTGGTTTGCCTGTAGAATGCAAATCTCTGTTTTAAAAGAGATTTCTTTGATATATTTTTTTCTGTTATAAAAGTTAACGAATCGTCTTTCTGCAAATGACCAAATGAATTCATTCAAATGAAGAATCAGTTTACAAAATATCAATTTCATATGTTTTTTGATTGCTGAGAAAAATAGAGATCCCTGCGACAGAAGTCTCCAACAATGCGTCCGCGTCGTCGCCTTGGTATTGAATGTTATATTCACAAAACAACTGATTTAATATTGTGCCTTACTGAATGAAAATAAAAATTAGTTTTCAAATTAGGGACCACAACATATTATATCTATATTAAATATACTTGAAGATAAAGATAACATCGCCAAATCAGAAAATATGTTTTTAACTTTAACCGTTTAAGACTCCATTGAGGATGCTTTATCTGTATTTGTAATTAGTATAGTAGCGTGTGTAGCTAAATTTGTTCATTATCCAAATGAGGATGTTTTAACGAGGAAAATTAAATGGCAAAAAAGAACGAGTTTTAATACGTCGTCAGATACGCATATGCTGTGTTCCATTTGAATAATGATGTTTAACTAACAAAAGTGTGAAAACCTAGAAAAGTAAGACTGTAAATATATTTTGCCTTGTTCTATTAAAATTTGCATCTCTTTAATACACCATAACATTGCGATTTGCGTCTTAGCAAACTAAAAATTCAAAGTATAGAATTTGCATCAAAGCATTTTAATACCTACAGCAAAGTATCTGTAATACTTCATCATATCAGCTCATATACTTTCCCCACCGAGGGGCTCGAGCCTACCCTGAATTAGGGCGATCGAGCCTTAGTCGACCACGCGGGCCCAGTGCAGGTTGGTCGACTTCACACTCAACCTTCGAGTTTCTCCGCAGGCGTGTGCAGGTTTCCTCACGATGTTTTCCTTCACCGTTAAAGCAATCGGTGAGTATATGTACGTAAGTTTTGAAAAACTCATTGGCACATTGGCCGTCCGGATTTGAACCCGGCACCTCTGGTTAGGAGGACCGAGTCGTTACCGGTTGAGCCACCGACGCTTCTGTCTGTAATACTTACAAAAATTAAAATCACCCACAATCATTTTATTCTTAAGCCAAAATTCAACAAAATTTATTGAATATGGCAATAAATCACACCATAAGTCCATAGGGATAAGTCCGCTTTTGCTATACTGTTATAGCTTTGTTAGTAGCCTATTTGTTTTTAAAGATTTTCTGGACTAAAAATTTTCTGAATGAAGGTTGTCTGGAAGAGATTGGTTTTAGCAATAAGACCGCCTACTGTACACTATATTATATGATATCCCTATGTATTAGCTTTAAGAAATTGATTTTGGTATACTATAAGTGTAAATAAATAAATAAATAAACAGTTCAAACATTGCGTCTTAGCAAACTTGCAATTTAAAGTAAGTATAAGAATAAGCAGCAAAGCATTGTATTACCTCATCATTACAGCTCATATACGTCCCCACCGAGGGGCTCGAGCCTACCCTGAATCAGGGCGATTAGGCCTTAGTCGACCACGCGGGCCCAGTGCGGGTTGGTCGACTTCACACACAACCTTCGAGTTTCTTCGCAGGCGTGTGCAGGTTTCCTCACGATGTTTTCCTTCACCGTTAAAGCAATCGGTATTACCTACAACAAAGTATTTAATATAGACAATTAAAACCATACACAATCATTTTATCTCTAAGCCAACATTGAACAAAATTTATTTAATATTGCTATAAATCATTTGATCATAATGACACAAAACGTAAACATGATAACAATAATTTACATAACACACTTGATATTATCATCAATATGGCTGTTGACTGTTTTGTCGATGATGGATGACGTAGCTCCCGGATGTAGAGACTGATATCCAGTTCCAGACTGTATAATAATAATTTCCTATGTTATTGCGACGAAAGATTGTGTGATTTTGGTTATACTATATATAAAACTAGCTATTTCCCGCGGCTTCACCCGCGTGGACAACGTTTCTATGACTTTTCGAAGGAGCGCAGTGTGCGAGCCTCAAGCGGTTCGCGAGCGTGGAAAAAGTAGCCTATGTGTTAATCCAGGTCCTAATCTGTCTACCTATCAAATTTCAGCCAGATCCGTTCAGTAGTTTTTGCATGAGATAGTAACAAACATACGTCCATACATTTATACATTCTTAAAAACTTTCACATTTATAATATTAAGTAGGATGAACGTAAATGACAATGTGACAAAACGACTACACTTATTGATATTGAGACCTTAATTTAACTTCAAGTACCTACTGTATGTCATCATCCATCATATCAGCCGAAAGACGTCCACTGCTAGACAAAGGCCTCCCCCAAGGATTCCCACGATGACCGGTCCAAAGCTGCCCGCATCCAGCGCCTGCCCGCGACCTTTACCAGGCATGCCCCCTACTGCTTAGGACGTAGTACGTAGTACGTAGGTAGGTTAGGTCAAACTCCACACATGGGGGCCAAGTCGGATTGGTGGAGCTGTAGGGCTAGTAGCGGACTCCACCTCTGCCTGGCATATAAATTAACGTAAGTACTTATATATTAACATAAGCTTTGGCATGTAATGATGATGACCATCCATCATCACATCAGCCAAAAGACTGCCAATGCTAGACATAGGCCTGCCCGAGTTTGATGGTTTAGTCGTAATTGCCACGTCAAGAAAGTGGATACATCATCAAATCAGCCAATAGACTGCCAATGCTAGACATAGGCCTGCCCGAGTTTGATGGTTTTGTCGTAATGCCACGTCAAGAAAGTGTATACATCATCAAATCAGCCAATAGACTGCCAATGCTAGACATGGGCCTGCCCGAGTTTGATGATTTTGCCGTAATTGCCACGTCAAGAAAGTGTTTTTTTTTTGAGTTCCGTACATGCAATGAAAAAAGGTACCCATATAACATCACTCATGTGTCTGTATGTCCGTTCGTTCGTCTGTCACATCCGATTTTCTCCGAATGTACTGGACGAAACAGCTGAAAGGTGAATAAAGAAAACTAGATGACCTAATGAAGGACTTATAGCTAAAGTAAATAAATTTAGATTTCTGGAGGACAAGTAAGAAAAAAAGTGCATCATGAGACCTTAGATTTGTATCTATCAAATAAAAAAATTCGTTATAAAAAATACAGAAATATATTTTTAAAAATTTAAAATGCATCGTTTAAAGATATGAAAAATATACAAAAAAATCGAGCATTAATCGCCTCCTTACCGAGTCTGAAATAAAAGTCGGATTTGCTCACCGAGGGTTCCGTACAAATTTGTAGGTACATATTATAAATCATAACAGTGCAAACCTACACATATAAAAAAGGGAAAAGATTTTTTTTCATTCTTCGTCATAAATCGAAAACTATACATCAAAAAATAATTAAAATCTATTTAAGCTTGCTTGTGCCAATTCATACGAATTCATACAATACCCCACATGACACGGTTAACTCAATTCAAAATTTGGACCGCCGTTCCTTGCATAATTGATTACGTCCTTTAAATAGAGGCTATATTTTTTATGATTTAATTACAAATGCATAGTTTTCAGATTTTTCCCTATACTTGTAGTATAAGACGGTATTACTTGCCAAATTTCATAGTTCTCGGTCAACGGGAAATACCCTATGAATTTTTACTCCCTTGAGAGTGTCCAAATATACCTTTTTTTGCGGCATAAACGGCCGTATCTTTTATTAATTGACTTGGAAGTTTGATTTTTTACAGCTTCAAGGGACTGTAGACCGAAACATATGGTTTTAATTTTAACTCGATACCTCCACGCGTTCACGAGATGAAGGTTCTTGACAGACAGACGGACGGAATGACGGACAACAAAGTGATCCTATGAGGGTTCCGTTTTTTTCCTTTTGAGGTACAGAACCCTAAAAAAATGAGACTATAGGGCCTCTTCTATAATTTACAGGAAATGTAAACGAAAATCCTAAGTCGTAACGTTTTTAAGGAAAACGGAATGCTACGGAACCTACTGCTCGCGAGTTTGACTCACACTTAACTGGATTTTATGTATGCTAGTTTCTTTGGCTGAGCCTGTAGCCAAAACGGCTCAGCCGCCAGTGGCACCCGATGATGATACGACTAGCTCGGGAAGAGATGGGATGGTACTATTCTAAGGTCGCACCATAGGCCACAAGTTATATATTACTTATATCAAGTTATATTATATCTAATATCTAATATACACAACCTTCGAGTTTCTTCGCATATAATATCATCATATCAGCTCATATATGTCCCTACTGAGGGGCTCGATCCTACCCTGAATTAGGGCGATCGGGCCTTAATCGAGCACGCGAGCCAAGTGCGGGTTGGTCGCAGGCGTGTGCAGATTTCCACACGATGTTTTCCTTCACCGTAAGAGCGTCGGATAAACGTACATATGAAATCTAAATTCGAAATACATTAGTACGTGTCAGGATTTGAACCAGGTCCTTCCGGACAGTAGGTAGCGGCCATAGCGGTTACGCCACCGACGCTCTTTATAATAATCTTTATATATATATATAATTCTACTATACGTGTGTATGTCATTGAACTCCTCCTAAACGGATGGAACGATTTAAATGATTTTTTTGTATGCGTTTGGGTGGCGCCCTGGATGGTTCAGATTCACGGAACGAAGTTCGCCGGGACAGCTAGTAATAATATAAAATTAAATAAGTAGATACCGATTATAATAGGTAGATTACCGATTGGGATTAGCGATCGGGCCTTATTCGACCACGCGGGCCCAGTGCGGGTTGGTCGACTTCACACACAACCTTCGAGTTTCTTCGCAGGTGTGTTGCAGGTTTCCTCACGATGTTTTCCTTCACCGTTAAAGCAATCGGTGAGTATATGTACGTAAGTTTCGAAAAACTCATTGGTACATTGGCCGTCCGGATTTGAACCCGCTACCTCTGGTTAGGAGGACCGAGTTTTGAGCCACCGACGCTTTTTTATTTAATGACCCGCGACAGCTATGCAGTTGAAATTTTCACAGATGATGTATTTCTGTTACCGCTATATCAACAAATACTAAAAATAAAAAAAAAGTGAAAAAAGAACGGGGTCTCCATAAAAAAAGTGTTTATTTTTAAACGTGAAGAAACTAGCGCCATCTAGTATGATGGTATAGAACCCTTTGTACTAGCGCCATCTAGCATGATGGTACGAAACCCTTTGTGTGCGGTTCTGACTCGCACTTGGCCGGTTTTTCATATTTTAGTAGACTACTGCCCTACCCTACACTACCCTACACTACACTACACTACCCTACCCTACCCTACACTACCCTACCCTACCCTACCCTACATACACTACACTACACTATACCCTACCCTACACTACTCTACACTACCCTACACTACACTACCCTACCCTACCCTACCCTACACTACCCTACCCTACCCTATCCTATCTCTCAAGTTGGATCGAACTGCACATGGTGTGCGAATTTTATTATAATCGGTTAAGTGGTTTAGGAGTCCATTGAGGACAAACATTGTGACACGAGATTTATATATATTAAGAAAGATATTTTTCCCGCGAGTTCTGGATATCGCATTGATATCGTTTTCATGTTTGGGTGCGTTCAACTCTTTCCATCTACAATCGTTTAGGCCGAGACAAATAATACCTACTTTATATGTTGCTCGATAACACCATTGTCACCAGAATGGAATCTACTTTAATTGAATTTATAATCCAATTTATCGCCAATTACTGTAATTGGGTAGTGGTAGCGATCGCAATAGCCACTGATATGAGGCCTTTAGGGACTTTAGAGCGAACCTTGGCTTAGCTTGGTGTATCTATTGAAATGAACCCTAATACCTAATAGGACTTAGGGTATTTTTACAGGGTTTAATAAGGAATCAAAGTATGTACTATGTAAAAGGATTTTGTTTGTGTGATGTGTATAACGGTTGATCCAATTTTGATGCGGTTTTCTTTATGTGAAAGCTGGTAATTGCGTGTTTGTTGATTGATTAGATAGATATTAACAGGTTAAGATTTTTTTGGGCTCTTGGTCTATTTAAGGCTAGACTATAAGGATTTTACCCTTAATGCTGATTTTTAAATGATTGCCCACATTACAAAGAGTTATTTACACCTTTTATGACACAGACATAATTCCCCTATAATATTAATTAAGCCCATCCTGCGCTGTCGCGATAGAAGGACATACCCTCTCGTATATCTACCAGATACGCTAAACTACCAGGTTTATGATATAGCGTCCCCACTCACCGACAGCTAGGTCATATAGTGAGGGCCGCTATTCCTGCCAGCACCATAAGTCCGTCGCGTCCTTGCCAGCCGGTAACTGTGAGGTAACTGAGCGCGGGTGGGCGGCACTTTCACCGGGAGGCAGGGAGTGACCATTCTGTACGCTAGTACTCTTTATTTTACTGTGATAAGGCGAAGGCAAGGACCAGTTGCGGTAGGTCTTGCCTCCAAGACGCTTGTCCTGGTACTCTGCAAGGCGAGTGTCTCGTGGAAAAGAACCACTACCTACTGTCCAGGTAGGTCCTAGAGATGTAGGCACGCTCACCTCCCGCGGCTTTCGCTGCTGGCGGTTTGATCCCCGCTCGGGACGCCAGAGAAGCTGGCTCCCACATCACCGGTGTGGTACCGGAGCTGTTGGCACGCTCACTTCCCGGCGCTTATCGCACCTGTCTAGACTTACTCCTATGCGTATGCGGCTGGGCGATAGATGGACAGTGAATAAAGGTTCCTTGTCTACAAGCTTTGTATTATGTTTCACCTGTCCCGGTGTCTGTAATGGAATCTTGCAAGTTAATTTTAACCCACTTTGCGGTTTCTGATTGAACTGAAATTTTGCATGCATATGTATAACGAGTGACAATGCAGTATTAAAAGCTTGTACATAAAAATTTTTGGTTTTCGAAATTATTTCGTTTTGAGGTTCGAAACCCAAAAAAATAGCTGCCAGCGCATCTGATAGTATGATAATAACAGAATCTAGATGTGGGTTTGAATTACTAGAAAACTTTCACTATTTACTTATAGTTATAAATATTTGGAAACGCTAAACCCTTTTAAAAATAAAATGAGTGTGTGGTTTTATGAAACCACGGTAAAAATGAAACTTTTTTTCACATTATAGACATTTACAGAGCACGAAACGATCATGGCTGCTCTCGTCTTGGAGCTAGGGTACAGAGGACGAAACGATCATACCGATCGTCAGGCGACACACAGACGAAAAAATTTGAGACGATGTAATAAAAGTTTCACTTTAAAAACCGACTTCCATCGCAACAACTTAGTACAATTTTGCATTAATTATACTTTGGTTTTTGTTAATTTTCTAAAAAATACTACGCCGATCATGATAAATTTACAAGGGACCAACTTGCAGAATACCCTGTGGAATAAAAAAACCGGTCAAGTGCGTGTCAGAACTGCACACATAGGGTTCCGTACCATCATACTAGATGGCGCTAGTTTCTTCACGTTTAGAAAAAAACACTTTTTTGTATGGAGACCTTAGTTTTTCATATTTTCTAATTTTTAGTATTTTTGTTACAGCGGCAACAGAAATACATCATCTGTAAAAATTTCAATCTGCGGAGATATGTCGTAACAAATATGTGGCGACCACTTTTCCTGGTCCCACGGAACCCTAAAAAGTTTTATTTTTTGTCGAGACACAACTAATAACAGTTCTTGGATTTGAAGCCGTAAACAAACACGGACATTTTATATTTTTATATGACTTTATGTAACCACAGTTTATTTATCCTGCGACGTTTTGGTGGGCTTGCACATTATAGTGAATTTCTAATTGCTTTCGGGTATAACGGTTATTACGGTCTACCTTAGGACAATAGAATATTTACTAGACGCCGCTATGGGAACGTTATTTTGTGCAAAGACACGCCGACGTTTATTAGTTTCTACCCAGCTAAATGTTTATAGTTTTAGTATCTATTGTATCCCTGTTTGATAATGCTTTACTGTACCTCTGTTTTCCCACTAATATTTTTTTTGTATCTGAGTACCGTTAGGAGCACCCCCGATCTCCGGTAAGAAGTCGTTATTCAATGTTACAAGACACACCAAAAGGAGTCAATTCCCAGCCACGATATAGATCGGACGTTCTCCTAGGGACTAGCTCAGCTTATTGAATCTCTGTACCTACTTTGTATTTCCGTGTTATATTTTGTGTTTTCTGATATTTATTATACAGTTATCAGTTTCACCAGAACTTTTGAACTTTCATTTAATACGCGACGTATATCAGTACGCCCGACTCGTAGTAGGTAGCGCAACAAAAATAATAAAAAAACATACAGTCGAATTGAGAACCTCCTTCTTTTTTGGAATTCGGTTTAAATATATCTTTTCACAGAACCCAGTAAGTATTACTATCGATTATCAGAATATCATGAAATTTTAATCAGCAAATTCATACATTTTCAAGTGAAATATGATGGATGACCTACTTGTTTATCTGATTCTTTATCATATGCTTTTTTTTAATAATTCAGTTGGGCTTTCTTATACTACATGAGTTAACTAGCTACTGCCTGCGACTTCGTCCGTGTGGATAATTGAACATTACAAATTATGTAAATTCTGTAATAAAACACATGAAAATAAATAATTAGAGATCTTAAATGAGATAAAACACAGCTATTCATTGTCATTGCGAAATAGACGTTCACGCGCTTGAAAACGAACGGGAAGTTTTTCGGGATTAGGGGATACCAACCAAACTAAACCAACCACCATTCCAAATTTGAGCTTTATTATAGCTATAATAAAAGTATTTGAGTAAAACAGCTGTGACATGCCGATGGACAGACAGACGCACGTCGTACATGGCGAAACTACAAATTCCATTGGTATTCGGTAAGCACCTCTTTCCGGTTTTGAGGAACACGTCTGAAATATCTTGAGCGTGAACTCTTGGAAATGTACAGAGAGCGCTTAAGCACAGATGAGTGAGATACTATTACTTGACTTAAGGCAGGCGTGTAGGCCTGGTGACCCGCTTCACGTCTAACGTCTGCGTAAAAAAACAGCTAAACAGAACTGTGATTATATCAACCATCGCACGATTCTCCCTCTAGGTGTCCTGGAGAATTCCGTTCACAGCCTCTGTAGCTTTCTTGTGCGCCATAGTGCATTAAACCCAAACTATCAGACAACAGTTTCCGTACTACCTTCTATGTACAAAGCCGTTGAGGCAATCGTTCACCTTATCGGCCCGCGTCACTCACTACCGGTGACGTCTGGCGTAAATAACCGCTAAAGAGAACTGTGATATTAACACCCATCGCACGATTCTCCCTTTGGACAAAGTATAACTCGTATATTAGTACTAACATACAGTATGGACACTCCCTGCCGCTCTCTAGATTGCGACCTCACTCCCTCGTCACCCATATTTATACAGATTGGTTACAGTTTGGTTGTCGAACGTATAGGATTTCGCCGCCATTTTGTTTGTTCCGTCATTCCTTTTTTGAAATATCATTCCTGGCCCGTTGTATGAGGTGTCCAGTGTGTGCTTTGCATGTCCTTGGATATTCTGTTCACAGCTTTCTTGTGCATCACAGTGCACTAAACCCTAACTATTAGAACAACAGTCAGTCCGTGTTACGTGACACCCCACGCACAGGAGTTTTGTTGTTGTCTTAATCGATGGGAATCTCACCTGATGTACCATATACGCCCACGTTCAATTGTAATGTAATGTATAAATAGTAATAAATTTCAACCTGATCAGTGTTTTAACTTAAGCGTTGATAATCAGCCTGTTGTACAGGTTGGTACTGTTGCACGATTTCATGCAAAACTGTCAATTATAAGAGCATTGCCCAGGCAGTTCCCATTTTTAACCGTTCCCTTCATGGGGATTTCCCAAAATCCTTTCTTGGGCGGATGCCTACGACATAATTATTGCTATCTGTATGCCAAATTTCAGCCCGATCCGTCCAGTGGTTTGAGCTGTGCTTTGATAATCACTAATCAGTTAGGACCACGATTTTATAAGTATATAGATATAAAGACGTAGATATGTAAAAAATAACATGACGAAAATTATTGCCAATCAGCTTAGAAGTGTTTGGTGCTAACGACGCTTGGATGATTCAAACACATTGTTTTGCATTTGGTATGAAAATAAAACACAACGCAGTGCAATGTGCGCAGACGCAACAAAGGCGCTGCGACAAAACTTAGTAGGTACTCGTACCTACCTATGTTTGCTTTTTCTTGGAAGGAACCCTTTATCAATCCTGTATTAGGTAAGCTAACTTCGTAAAATAATTTTTTTATGTCTTTTATAATGAGGCTAAATCACTTTATTACCCACGGCGTACATTCGAGGCGTACATGCGTTTGAGGTTAGAGGTTTTTGTGTGTACCTATGTATATCTGTTACCATTTTCCTCGAAGACTACTGGATCGATTTTTTTGCGGTTTTTTTGCATATAAAATGTATTTTTAGAGTGGATACTCTTTGTTCGGGGTCTGGTAGGGCCCAGTTCAGAATTTTATACGTCACGTCATGCGAAGTAACTTTTTATAACGCAGGTGAATTTGATTAGTTACCTTTTAGATTGTTTAGTACGTTTTTTAATCATTCACGATTTGCCATTAGTTACTTTTCATAATTATGTAGTTTTTATTTGATCTAAATTGTAAAGCTTTTGAAATGATCTTGTAAGTAAAGGGGCCGACATGAATCCTTCCTCTGATTATAAGAAGTACTATTCTTACTACCTATCTGAGATTTTGTTGTCTTTGTTACTATGGTCCACTTCTATTATGGCGACCGAGCTTTGCTCGTGTTTCCCCAGATGTATTTGTCGCCCCTAAAAACCCAGTTGCTCGTTTAAAGGTATTAGATAGATAGATGAATTGCTGTTCATTAGTCTCGCTAAAACTCGAAAACGGCTTTACCGATAACGATGAAACTTTGGTAAAATGTCTACACGCCAGGAAAGGTTTATAACAAAAAAAAAGCCTCGCAAGTCACATGCGGCTCGCACATCACGCACCCCAGATATCCACGCGAGTGGAGCCACGAGAATCCATTAATAAATTGTTGTAGGTACATAGATAGGTAGCCCAGTAAAAATCGACATTAAAATCGCAAAGATTGATGTAGTTCTGAATTTTTAGCATAGACTCCAATCAAATATAAGATATGGACCAGTTAGGGTAGTGTGAATCCAAATTTGCAACTTCTAAAATCTTCTAAATTCCAATCCTTGGCCCACAGATTTAGTAATATAGAAGTCATTGCCTTGGCCGTTCGCATAATGAACGAAGAAGCAAAACGCTTCGTGCGTTAAGGCACAGATGAGATACTAGTTACTTGGTAAAGGTTTAACATCAACGACAAAGGGGTGGAATCGCCCTCCGCGCCTGGTCGTCCGATGATGAAATGGAGAAGGGGAAATGATGTAGTGAAGCTCTAGGGCACACTCTCCGAAATGAATCCTGTAGATCCTGTAGAAATATCAGGTTGTTCGCCAGTGCTGCGCTTGGAGCTTAGACAAGTTGGGGAATCGAGCTGAAGGCGGGTCCGGTTCTAACTTGTCTAAGGCTAGGAGCCTGCTCTGCACACTACTTACCCTATACCTACATCGCAATACCGTGCCTACACTAACTAGTCCATAATAGGTACAACATACAAATAAATCAGAACTACATCATGCCTTGCGATTTTAGCCTTTTTTGTGTCGAGTTCTACTGAGCTATTATTCAATTTCGATAATGTAGGAAGTTACGCAACCAAACCTATTAAATCTTTAATCTGGATGAATTTCAAAGTTAAGCTTCGCTTAGAGTTAAATTTGCATAGCGCCATCTGTCAGGGAGTAGCAAAGTTATGAATCACGCGCGCTTATACACATGATCAGAGAACTACTATCAATTGCTATCCTTTATATTTAAGCATCGCCAACAGATGGCGGTACAAACAATGACAGGATATAAAGTTATTATTTACTGTACCTTTTTGCGTTTGTTTTTTTTTTCAATACTTTGTTACTATTTTAACAAAAGTGTAAAAGGTAGTCAAAACATTTTACTTTAGCTTAGATAAGGTACAATTTACTTTTAGCTAGCAGTTAATGGTATGGTAACTTTACTGGTAACGCACGCAGAGATAAGATAAGATAATCATGGCCTAATTTTGCTACCTACGAATTGGTTTTACCGTGTATCGGTAATGTATGAGATAAGAACTGGCTTTATTTAAATTGGCTCCCCTAATTTATGTATTCTGTGTTATCTATTTTTTTAAATAGGTTAATAGGTACTTAGGGATCATTCAACAATTACGTGATCACCGGAAGGGGGGGGGGGTCAGATGCTTGTATATACATCTGGATTATTTGGGGGGGGGGGGAGGGAGAATCCATGATTACATTATCATTTTATAAACTAAATATTTAAAATATTTACGTCCAATTTTGAAGTCTACTACTGGTAACACTAACTATTAGATAGATGGAACGGGATTTCCCCTGCTATAGACAAACTGTGGAACAGTGTGACCAGATTCAGTATTTTTATACTTTTTCGGCATATATTATCATACATTTTAAGCACGGACGAAGATTACGTAATCAAGGCGAGGGGGGGGGGGGGTTAAAAAACAAAAGATTACGCTGTGATCACATAGGGGGGGGGGGGTTTAAAAAAACGGCCAAAAATGATCACGTAATTGTTGAACGATCCCTTACCAGCTTTAGCCAGCCGTTTCTTTGCCCGCGTGGATATCGTTTTTATGACTGTAATCAAGGGTACATCGTTCGAATCGTGAGTTAATGGTGTTAAAATAGAAAAAAAACACTTACATTTTTACCCGAATTTTCCATATTTCGGTGCGACTTTTCTAATTTTTCTTTCTAAAAACCTTATTCAAACTTGCCAAATCGGTCTAGCCGTTCTCAAGTGATGCGCTTACCAACAAACGGCATTTATAATTTTTATTTATAACACGACCACAGATGAGATACTAGTTAGGTACTTACTGCTTGAAATGTAGGTATGTTACTCAGAGGACCAAGACAAATCTAAAATTTTGGGTTAAAATCCATCAAGCCGTTTAAACTTCAGGCTCAGCTAAAGTAACACTTACATTTACACCGGACAAACACTTACACCGGACACCCCAAAAACATGACCCTCCTTTTTGCGTAGTCGGGTAAAAATACCTAATCCATAACTCATTTCCGTTTCAACAGTTGGTACCTACCTACTTTCCTTTATCTACTTTATTAATATTATACGTAACATAACCAGTATCAAAAATGCATTGAAATATCTTGTCTTTTATGGCTACTTAGTAGGTGGCTATTGCTACTTATCACAACATACAAGCAAAGCGTGACGTCCGTCAGTCCGTCCATTAGATAATCGACGGCTAAACTAAAAGAAAAGCAAATAACATTGTAGAGAAACACTTGCCTTGATTTCATATGAAAGCACAAACTACCCGACACTACTGGGTCACAGTCTAAAGAATCCATTCAGACGTCCAACAGGACGTCTAGACAGGTCAAGTGTGCGGAGCGGAGGGTGACAGTGAGGGGCGACACGGGGTGCTCGCACCCAAACAGCCATAGACACCGTTATTCAGCCTTTTGGGAGAACTTATTCCAGGAGGCGGAGGGAACGAGAACGTGACCCAGTGACTAGTGATGTCGGCTTTGATGTTAACATCAAGAAGATATGAACAAACTTAAGAGTCGACACCCCTAACTAGTTTCGGCGTTCCGTAAAAAAACTATAGCTAACTTTCAAGGTCCTAATAAAAATTGGTACCCATCGTTAGGCAATGAGGTGAAGTATAACGAAAATGAGAAAAAAGACAGCACATTTCGATGCCTCAACTGAATAAAGACGTAACGCTTTTTACCGAAAAAAATTTTTATTGCATTTTTCGATGGCAGAGACTGAGGCGCATATGCTAATTTTTTTTTGGAATTTTATCTGTAAATTAGGTTAAAATAGGAAGGAACACAACTTTATTCTATCGAAATTTACTACGTTTATTGTGGACGAAAAACGGCGCTATAAAGCCTTACCACTTTTACCAAGTGTCGAAAAAAGCAGAACAAAGGCGCAATCATGTATCACTTACTTATTCGTCTGAATATTTTGTAACCATTAACGCACAGATACTTTACGTCTTTATTCATGTTAAACTGGAACGAAGTGTTTTGGTGCAAAGATTTATTTGCGTTTGTTCTTATGTAAAATGCGATATACTTATAAAGCAAAAATTTTTACAGTAAAATTGTATCTCATTTTGTTACGTATAACCACTTTGACACTTTATTCGTACTACGCATTGAGGCTTTACGCCTTTATTCGGGTTAAATGTGAACACAGTCGTAACGCAAAGATTTACACTCCTTTGTTCGTATGTAAGATAAGGTAAATTAAGAAGGCAAAGCTTTTTACAATAAAATTATGTCTTACTTATTCGCATATAACTTCTTTGCCGCTTTATACCTTATTGACAAAAATATCATGTTAGAAAGCATTTAGATATTGTACGTAGTAAGAGTACCTTACCATTCATCAAGCATCCAAATAATTTTGTATTCACCGATTACGTTCAAAGCAGTTGATAGTTGAAATGGTATTAAAGTATTGCGCGGAGCGGCGCGTTGGCGCGGTGGGTAGCACTATAACGTTGCATCAAGGTCACACGCTTAACGTTTCGATTGGCCGCTCGCACAGCCAGTTTGCGTCGTGCCGGCGGAGTGATTAGTTGCCTATAAATGTGAGTGAACCAGCGGAATAAATATAATGTTTTCTCCGGAAATAGTACCATCTCAACGTAAGCGTAGCTCGCAAAGACCTCGAAAATGTCGTCGCAAACTAAATATGGAAAAGCAAAAATATGATCAGGATCTTGACAAAAAAGGTAAGTAATGTTTATTTCAGATGTTTATTTGGCCCTAAAATAGTTGTACAGTCAGCTGACGAATTACTTGACCACCCCCGCTCAAAACCAGTGAAGTTTTCTCGGTTTTGAGCGGTTTTTTGTTTTTGTTTTTATTTTATCACGAAATTTCGTATAATTAGCAGGTTAACAAGCTGTATAAGTATATAAAATCGTATGTAAAAATAAATAATCAACTGAGAAAATTTCCTCGGCTTCGAGCGGGAGGGCCGGGAGGGGTCAGGTAATTCGTCAGCTGACTGTACAAGTTTAGTGCTATGACAGATATTTTTTTGCAGCATAATTTCGTAGGTAGGTAGGTACAGGTACTTTAGAGTTTCGTGGGTACCCAAAACGTGCCGAAGAAGTAGCCAACACCATACGTCTACGTTAGGTAGGTATTGTCTAGGTATTGATTCCCTTATTGTCATTTCCGATGTTATTTATCAATCAGTGATTGTGACGAGTACTTAACGTTAACAATATTACAAATAAATAGGTCAAGTATGTATTCGACTTTATGGAGATGGAGGGAACTCCTTCTTAAAAAACCCTAAACAGCGGAAGTGGACATAGTTGCATCCCAATGGCGTAACGAAGAACGAGATTGACTTCATCTTGTCGACGAGAAGACGAATATACAATGATGTCTCTGTGATCAACTTAGTAAAAACAGGAAGCGATCACCGAATGGTAAGAGGCACATTGAATCTAAAGACCAAGCTGGAAAGATGTCGACTGATAAAGTCTCCGCTCCGACCAGCGCCCATCCAACTCCAAGACCCTGAGAGCTTTCAGCTCAAGCTACAAAATCGCTTCGAGTGCCTAAGAGACTGCGAGAATATGGACGATTATAATGACAGGTTCGTGGAAATTGTCCAAAGAGTCGGGTCTAAGATTTTTAAAACTCTCCTTTCAAACAAAACCAAAAAATCTCGGACTTCACCAGCAACCAGATAGAAGAAGAGAGAAGAAAGACGCAGATTAGTTCTGCAGTCCTCTGAAGACACTATTACTCAGTTTCGGCAACTAAACAGGCGATCTCTAAATCTCTAACACGCGATTTGCGCCAGTATAACACAAATTGTATTAAAGAGGCTATTGAGCACAACAAAGGCTTAAAAGTGTACCGAAAGATCTGTCTGTTGGACAAAGCCAACTGACCAAGCTGAAGACTGAAGATGGCAGGATCATATCGTCTAAGACTGAGTTGCTGGAAGAAGTTGAGAACTTCTACGTCTGCCTGTCAGCGATCTGGCTAAGGACCCAAGAGCCAGACTAACCCGAAACTATACAGAAGATATCCCAGACGTCAGCCTGTACGAGATTAGTATGGCTCTCAAACAGCTCAAAAACAATAAGGCACCGGGTGATGATGGAATTACGGCTGAACTTCTGAAAGCAGGTGGAACACCGGTACTTAAAGCTCTTCAGAAGTTATTTAATTCCGTTACAATTGTGGGAAAAACGCCAAAGGCATAACACAGAAGTGTGGTCGTGCTTTTCTTCAAAAAGGGTGATAATACCCTACTCAAAGCTGTTTTTGAGAGTCATTACGAATCGTCTCGCACGCAGGTTTGACGACTTCCAGCCTCCCGAACAAGCGGGTTTCCGAAAAGGCTTTAGTACCATATAACACATAGATACGCTGCGGCAGATTATACAGAAGACCGAAGACTACAATCGGCCACTTTTCTTGGCGTTCCTGGACTATGAGAAAGCCTTTGATTCGGTCGAAACTTGGGCTGTGTTACATTACAGTCTCTCCAGTGATGCCAAATTGACTATCGATATATCGAGGTACAGTGTTTGTATGAAAACGCCACTATGTCGGTTAGCCTTCAGGATCAAAACTCGGAACCTATCCGGCTGCAGCGAGGGGTGAGACAGAGAGACGTTATATCTCCGAAACTGTCCACTGCCACCCTGGAAGATGTCTTTAAGCTTTTGGACTGGGGTGGACTCGGCATCAATATCAACGGCGAGAACATCACCAATCTTCGATTCGCTTACGATATCGTGGTCATGGCTGAGACTATGGACGACTTAGGCACAATGCTCGATACCTACTCCTCTGAAGGTTGGAGGCTCTACACTCGAAGTTTTTACCGAATATGTGTACCTGGGACAAAAACTCCATTTGGGTAGGTCCTACTGCGAGAAAGAGATTAATCGTCGAATCCAACTCGGCTGGGCAGCGTTCGGGAAGCTTCGCAATACCTTTACGTCCCAGATACGTCTTAGGACCAAGGTCTTCGACCAGTGTGTGTTACCAGTGATGGAATACGGAACTGAGACATGGTCGCTTACTATGCGCCTCATAAGAAAGCTCAGGGTCACCCAAAGGGCAATGGAGCGGGCTGTGCTCGGAATTTCTCTGCGTGATCGAATCATAAACGAGGAGATCCGTAGGAGAACCAAAGTAACACTTAGATCTCAGAATTGCTAAACTTAAATGGCAGTGTGCGGGGCACTTAGCTCTTAGAACAGACGGCCGTTGGGGCATTCCCTCTCGTATATCTACCAGATACGTTAAACTACCAGGTTTATGATATAGCGTCCCCACTCACCGACAGCTAGGTCATAAAATGAGGGCCGCTATTCCTGCCAACACCATAAGGTGAAGACAAGCACCAGTTACGGTAGGCCGTTGGGGCATCCCCTCTCGTATATCTACCAGATACGCTAGACTTCCAGGTTTATGATATAGCGGAGTAAAGGGCGAAGTCGAAGCATCTTTCTATTCTGACTCATGTGCCGGACAGAATAGAAACAGCATGCTAGCAGACTTTTTGGGGTAGATATTTGCCACCGATTTTTCGAGAAAGGCCACAGTCAGTCAGAGGGCGATACAATGCATGCTTGTGTCGAAAGGGCAAAAAAAAACCACGTCATCTACACCCCGGAACAAATGTATTGCATCATTTCGAATGCTAAAGTAGAAGGCGACAAATTTTCAGTCAAAGAAATGATGTAATCGGACTTTTATGATTTTAAACAATTGGTCAACAAGCCTGATGTGAACTGGTTCCAAGACGATGATAATCAGAAAGTATTTTGGTCTAGAGTAAAAGAAGTTAACATTAAGCACACCAATCCAGACCAAATAACATACAAGTACAGTATTCTGGCTGGAAGCGAATCCAAAACATTGACCACAAACAAAGTGTCTTCTCGCCGCCGTCGCAGGGGTAATAACTCTAACACACAAGAAGTTGTCACATTGATCCCTGCATATACAGATCCAATCCCGGTTCCAAGGCTATTATACAACGATTTGATGGAACTTTGCAGCGCTGGAGCAATACCATCGGCATATCATTATTTTTACAATAATCTGAATCCCCAAAATTCAGCGGAAACTGACCAGGTAAATGATGCGGGTGACTCAGAATAAACATCGGTCTAATCTAAACTACTGCTTATTATTAAGTTAATTTACTGTATAATTTTTAATCATATTAATAAATACCAAAAAAGTAATTAAGAACTATGCTAATACCAATTATAGAACCATGGCTCCAACCAAAGAGGTTGACTTATTTTCTAATTTTATTTCTGTTCATTAATAATTAACGTTTATTTTTAAAAAGTTTACTATAATAAACAAAATCTAAACTAAACTTATTTTTAAGTAAATTAACAATTTTATTTTTAATCATAGTGAGTATTAATAATACCAATAATTAAAAACTATGTAAATGCCAACTCTTAAGAATCATAGCTCCAAAGAGGTTGGATTTTTAAATTTTATTTGTTTGTTAATCATGATAAGTATGAGAAGTTGATGTTTTTTGTTAAGTTGATGGTAATGTCTAAACTTTGATAGAGAGATTTTATTAAGTTAATAATTTTACTGTGATTTAGAACCAACAATTTTAAAGTACTAAGTTCCTATCAGAAATACCAAAAATAGTGTAAGTTATGGGAAGATTATATTGTTATTTAGATAACATATAAAATAACAGAAAAGGAGATTTTTTGAGTTAGCTTTATTATTAAATATTAATATTATATCACTTTTACTTAGTTTTATCACTTAAAATCAAATTTATTAGTCATTTTCGACTTCTAAATAAAAAGTGTATAAAAATCATAATAATTCATAAATATCAGCGCCGTTGATACAAATTTAAACTTTTTACCACTACAACACATTATTTTTGATTATTATGTAGCCGTAGATCAGTAAATAGTTTGATTAACTATTGATTTAATATAATTAATAAATATATTTTCATTTTTTTGCGTCTTTTTTCAGTTACTATTTACCTTCCACAATTAGCGTAAACAGTTATTACGCAATATATATTTTTCAATCAAGTTAACGAACAAAGTTGTTAAGTAACAATACGAATCGAGTTTCATTAAAAAAATAGACGAATAAAGGCGTAAAGTATTCTTGCACGTCAGGTATCTATGAAAAATTTGGCTTATAAAGTTATGCAAACTAATGATGCGTTTCTGTTTCATAAGCTCTTGTAGCCGAATAAAGGCGTAAATTTTTTTACAAAAAAAATATTTTTGAAATGGTAGATGAATAAAAATGTAATATGTTTTTTCTTGAATATCTCTCTTTCTGATTAGAATCGGCATTTATCAAGTACACAGAAAGAAACATTATTTTTTTACCCATCTTTCAATATACATAACTAATGCTAGAAGTAATTAGAAAAGTAGGTAGATCAATTTTACGGTTTTTTAGCTCTCCTGTAAAATTGACTTTTTTCGATTACGCCTTTATTCGGTTGGGGCATCGATTTGTGTTCAACTTGCAAAGAATTCAAATTTTCTGTGAAGTAAAATTGCTATTCGGTAATTTTTCTATTATTCCTTTTTTGAATGTCCTCATAAATTTTAACTGTATTTTTTTACTACACTTCCTCTTTTTCTATTATTCCTTTTTTGAATGTCCTCATAAATTTAACCGCATTTTTGACTTATTACGTTACACTTCCTCTCTTTGACTAGCGATTGATACCAATTTTATTTAGAAACATAAATTTTTGCTATCATATCATATCACCAAACTCAGTTTCGGAGTTGCTGACCCTTAAGAACTTCTCGACCTCATTTCCCCGGCTCCATTGCACTGTCGACGCAGTCAACGAGACGCAGGGAGGAGTTGCACCCATTTATTCTAATGTTGCACCTATCCACACGATACGATTACGCTTCCTCATTCATTTACTATACGGACAGCGAAGAAGTGGAACTCGTTGCCTGCGTCAGTGTTTCCGGACTCCTATAATTTGGAGGCCTTCAAGGCGAGAGTGAATAGGAATAATTTATTTTGCGAGTACCATCTTCGTCTGCATTCGCCTAGAGTTGCACTAAAACACACTGAGGTTCTTAATAATAATATAGAAGGCGTTGGACCACTGTATGTTTTTTTTACACTGTGACTGGGTGTTCTGTGTTTGATAGTAATAGATAAAACATGTGTCCATAGTCTATTCAAAGACTTCCATGTCACTCAGGGAAGATTGTGTCAGGTAGATATGTCAAACATGGTGACCCATACATAAAAGATAAGTACAATAATAAGCATAAGAAAATAAAAGCATCTACATATCATGTTTTTGTTGAAGTCCCACTCCTTTTTTGTTGGCACCTTATTTAAAAAAAGGCCAAGTACTACTCGGGGTCACACAAACAGGAGCTCCGCACTAAAAATTTAAATTCAAACAGAACAGGACTCCTCAGTACATAGTTTTCTCGAGGTAAATAGGGTCTACTAATTCTGGACTGTAGAAATTTCATTTTTCCTGTGGGAACGGAAGGACTTTAGATTTTCTCATAGATTTCATGTAATCTATGCTTTCAACCTCATACTCGTATACTGTGATTTTTTCAAGATTTTAGGCCTAGTAGTTTTGGAGATAATGCTCTATTTTCACCTATTTTCTTAAATTACTTCAAAACTATTTATCTTAAAATTATTTTAAAAATATGTTTGAGTTTTTCACAACAAACCCTTTCATTTTATATATCGAACTATATGTATTTTGAAAATATATTTTTTAAATCTTATTTACTCATCAAAAGTCGCTCCCATGTTTAAAATTCATTTATTTGTCTTAGGGTCACCCAATCAATTTCTACTAAATTGGTGCAGTAGTTTCTGAGCAAATTGGCTGTGACAGACGGACGGACAGATACACGAGTGATCCTGTAATGGTTCCGTTTCAACCTTTTGAGGCACGGAACTCTAAAAATCGCTTAATTTATATTTAATTTTTTTAAATAGCTCTTACGACTTTAAAGAAAAATGTGTATTATAATAACTTTTTAATACTGTATACTACCTACTGTGATGATTATATTTCCAGGAATAATTAGAATAAGGTCACATGCAAATCTAGGGTCTTTGTAATTTTTCCCCAAAGTGGCTCTAACGCTTTTAATTAAACGTTGTGAATTACTGGAACCACAGATGAGATACTAGTTATTTGGAACAAAGTAAGGCCACAGTATTACGATATGGCTTAGTAGCGCAACGCCTTTGATGTCGCACGATGCGCCACCGAACTAGCCCATACTAGCCTGTAGTATGTAGTCAGGCAAACTTGCGGAGTTACGAAGTAACTATATGTCATCTGTGGTTTGGCAGGCTGTGCCCCGCCGCCCGCCGCCCCGCAAGTACATTTTCGTTGCTCTGTTGCGCTACTACCACATCTGTTTTGTGCTACTACTGTAAGCCGCTGTCATCGCTGTATTATAATGCTGTGGTAAGGCCTACTACCACAGAATATAAATATTAGTACTCTACTACACTGGTTACTACTAAACATTGTTATTATTTTATGCAAAATTTTAAATTTTTACAAACTTTAACGTGTTTTATTTTTTAATTTTTTAATATTAATTAATGTACCTAAAATCTTAGAAAACGAACTTTTTGTGAACACTCATTGTCTAAAATATTTTTAAACAGGACTTATAAAAAAATCGTAATTTAAAATTACACAGAATAATTAAAAAAAAATCATCTAGTCTGATATCTAGGTATACTACGTCTCTTTTCTTTACTATATAGGTAATTTACTAGGTAGGAAACGGTTTTTTTTAATGCTGATTTATTTAGTATGCCAGAGAGTGAAGGTTACACGAGAAAGTATACACAGCGTGGCTGTACAATTTATTTTACTTCCTATACTAATTGTCAATATACCCAATTGATCTGTCCCAACTTTGAGACTGCGCTTGGGTGCCGAAAGCATCCATTGCATTGCATCCGCTGAAAACACATCTATATATCATTCGCTACCTTTTAAAAAGTTAAAAAAAATAAAAAGACGAGTGGCACTCGGGGATTGCCGCGGTAAAGCTATTGCATAGCATTTTTTATCAACTTATGCAATTATATATACGAGGGCAGTTTGACAACTCAATGACTTTAAGTTTGAATAAAAACTTTTTTAATAATTTTTTTTGGTCTTATATTTGGAAACTCAATACAAAGCGCATGCCGTTCTTTTTTCAAATTTGGCGCGAAAACAAGCTTTTTAAAAACAAAAAAGTTAGGCGACTTCTAAGTATTCTTTGAAAATAGAGAAAAGCGAGTTTCGAGTGCTGATTAAACACTATTTTTTACGTGGTAAAACAATTAAGCAGACCGAAGACAAATTGAAAAAGTATTATGGTGATTCTGCGCCTTCTCATGGGATGGTACATAAGTGGTTCACTGAATTTCGTTGTGGAGGTACTACCACTAATGACGCGGAGCGCCCAGGAAGGTCGATTGAGGTCACTACGGAGGGCATGGTTAATAAAATACATGATATTGTTTTGGCAGACCGTCGAGTGAAGATACGCGAAATAAGTGATGCTGTGCACATCTCGACTAAACGAGTTTTTTATATTTTGTATGATAATTCTGGGCATGAAAAAGCTTTCTGCAAGATTGGTGCCGCGTTTACTAACAGTCGACCAGAAACGAAATCGTGTAACAGCTTCTGAGGAATGCCTAGCCATGTTTAATCGCAATCCGAGTGAGTTTATGCTTCGGTACATAACAGTTGACGAAACGTGGGTCCATCATTATACACCACAGACTAAGCAACAGTCGAAGGAACGTGCCCCAAAGAAGGCAAAAACTGTTTGCTCGGCTGGTAAAGTGATGGCCACAGTCTTTTGGGACAGCCAAGGGGTTATTTACATCGATTTTTTTGGATAAAGCAAGTTATTAACCGGAGCTTACTATGCTGCATTGTTAGATAGATTCAATGAAAAGTTGATCAAGAAACGACCGCATCTAGCAAAGAAAAAAATTCTATTTCATCAGTATAATGCACCGACCCGCTCGTCTCCAATCGCGACATCAAAAATTGTCGAATTAGGATACGAATTATTGCCACATCCTCCGTATTCGCCAGATTTAGCCCCCTGTGACTTTTTCCTCTTCCCAAACATGAAGAAATGGCTTGGCGGGCAAAGATTTTCGTCAAACGAAGAGGTGGTAGCCGAAACTGAAGCCTATATTTCAGGGTTTGACAAAAATTATTTTTTTGATGGATGTAAGAGGTTGGAACATCGCTGGACTAAGTGCGTAGAGTTGAAAGGAGATTATGTAGAAAAATAAATGTAAAAAGAGTGTTTCTTCTTTCCAAAGTCATGGACTTATCAAACCGCCCTCGTAATATATATTTTATTTATGCAGTATTTGGATGTTTATGTAATAAATTAACACTAAGAAAGTTCATCATCATCAACATCATCATCAATCGCCATCATCAATCGCCTTCATCAATCGCCTTCATCAATCGCCATCATCAATCGCCTTCATCAATCGCCATCATCAATCGCCATCATCAATCGCCACCATCAATCGCCATCATCAATCGCCATCATCAATCGCCATCATCAATTGCCATCATATCGCATTACTTTTTTGAAAAACGAAACAGGAATCCATTATTTATCAATAAACTTGTTTTTAAGGTAAAAGACGGAAAACAAGTTTATTGGTATATTAAATGAATTCCTGTTTATTTTTGATGTGTAACATCTTTGCTCTCGCTTTCCTGCAATTTGTGGGAGTGATTTCGTGAAATGGGACGGAAATGTGTCCCATGTGTAACAGGAAGTCGCGTATTTTCAGGCTTTAAAAGCGCGGAAAAGGCAAAGGTATCTATGACCATACAGCCTAGTCTGCCGTATCTTTGCCGTCCTTTTTTCAGGCTTTAAAAGCGCGGAAAAGGCAAAGGTATCTATGACCATACAGCCTAGTCTGCCGTATCTTTGCCGTCCTTTTATAAAGTATTTTGTCACATCATATGCGAGTACTGTAGGTCTCGCTCGAATTTTTTTTAAAAGTAATGCGGTACAGACACAGATATACGTCATCCCTGAGCGTCATCCGATTATCGATAAAAAAATATTTCATAATCGGTTGTTTGGTTATCAAATGTATCAAATACTACGTTTGTATGGGGTTTATGAACTCCAGAGTAACTATTTAGTAATCTGTGCCAGCGGGCTCTTAAGTAGGTACTTACCTACATATTATATTAATGGTTACAGAAGTGATGATGAGTCTTAATTTCTAAGAAGGTAGCCTATCAAATCCTAGTGGTGGATTTATTATTAATCACAGATAATATAATAATATCTTTTCGTAGCGTAGACATTCCGTTCTGATAACGCGCACCGCTCATTTCGCAAACCCCTTGAACTTGGGCGCGAAACCGCGAAGGCACGCAAAGGTAAACAAAACAAACAGTCGCGCGGGCAACCCGTTGACGTTGAGACGCGCATTTGTCATTCGGAACGCAACTGCGTCGCCTGAAACGCAAGCCGCGCGCTCCGCGAATTTTCGAACGCGACAATCTGTCAGTGAGGAAAAAAAACTATTTATTTTTTTCTATAAAACTATTTATGTATACATAAGTAAGTAACGGAACGGTATTGTTCGAAGTTTGCAAGTGATAGTGTTGTTTGTTGTGGTAAATAATCGTATTTTCGAAATAATTAACGATATTTTTTAAAGTTTACAGTGTGTGGTGTTCATGAAGGAAGTGGCAAAGTGACCGATAAGAGCTGATTCATCCAGTTTGTAAACAATTTAGCTGTCGAACCATTCTACTCAATTTTCTCTGGATTGAATAACAAACTTGAGCCTTATATTACAAATACACTTAAAATTACCCAGTAGGTGTACCTACTTCTTAGTCTCACGATCAATTGTTATTTTTTCGCTTTCGTAGACCAAGTTCAAATAGCGAGGTCATTAACCTGGATATAGAGTAAGGTAATTAAATAACATTGCTGCGACTGCATGCCTCAAAATTTACGCTAATTTTAAGAAATTTTTCAGTTTTTTTTTAGATTTGTTTGACAGTAAGGTAAAGCCACAAAGCCCATTATAGAGGAAGTTCAGTGGCACCTATATTTACATACTTACAGCTCTGCTGATGTGCGGTGCACGAATTCTTTTTTGGGTAGAAATTCCGAAATTTATTTGAGTACATATATTAATTAGTAAGTACTGTATAGATGATAGTAGGCAGGTGCTTTAAATATTTTTGATTGGTATTATTGCATAGAATAGACTGATGATGATTATTGATTAGTCTTTTTTGTTTGTTTAACCTTAACTATGTAGCTAGTTAATTTTTTTTAACAGAATATTTTGTGTTCTTAATGTTATAGTTAAGGGACATCCTAACGTTAATAAAAAAAAAACAGTCAAGTGCGAGACAGACTAGCTCACAGAGGGTTTCTTATTCATTTTGTTTGACCTGACATCCGTGGGTCCACTTATTTTTCAGGACAAAGGCACAAACCTTTGTTCTACCACTTTGTAAATAAACATCAAAAAAATTTGAGCTCTCCATACAAATATAAGCATCATTATTCTAGCTAAATCAGATTTTATGGAAAGTCAAATTTTCTTTTACTTTATTTAATAAGTTGTAGAGTATAACAGTATTTGTTTGTCTTTAACCTGAACAATAAGTGAAGTGGATCAGCTGAAGGCAGGTCAAAATAAATAACACTGATTTACCAAAAAGATGAGTTCCTTTCATTCATTAGCGCGAGTCCGACACACACTTCACCAGTTTTTTTTACTTTAGAGTTTGCTCTATTAATCACAATAAGTTTAACACCTGTATTTATTATGTACCATTTTTAATAACGTCACAAAAACATTCATAAAACATTTTCTCCTTTTTGGTATAAACAAACATTCATCCTCTGTCTGTCCTACCTTTAGAGGGTTCTATCTTTTAAACCGTATTAATAGGTACCCAGTGATTTTCTTACAAAATATTTTGTGTGAAATTAAAAATTATATTTAAATTATATAGGGTTCTGAAGTCAGCAAGGAGCCCTTATAGTTTCGCCATGTCTGTCTGTCTGTCTTCGGCTTAGCTCAGTCAGAGACTGTTAGTACTAGAAAGCTGTAATTTGGTAGATGTGTAGTTGAATTTGTATAATGTTCATAGATTTTCCATATAAAATGTTCTATTACCAACTCATCAAATTATACCAACTGAAATTATAATTTTGTTTTATACTTACAATATGAATTTATTTTTTTAGAAGACTATGGAACCCTACTTTGCAGTCCAACTCGCACTTGGCCGGTTTTTTAGTATTGTTAGGATGTCTGCTATTACATAGCTCGTATAACAGATGGCCGTAGGGGTAGTACAGTTCTCGAGTGGCGACCGCGCACCGGAAAACGTAGCGTAGGCAGGCCTCCCACTCGGTGGACCGATGACCTGGTGAAGGTCGCGGGAAGCCGCTGGATGGAGCGCAGGACCGGTCATCGTGGAAATCCTTGGGGGAGGCCTTTATCCAACAGAAGACGTCTTTCGGCTGATATGATGATCTCCGCTATGATTATCCAACAGAAGACGTCTTTCGGCTGATATGATGATGTCCGCTATGATAACACAAAATATTCTGTTGACAAAATTAACCAGCTACCTACTTATGGTTCAAAAAAAAAGTCGGAAGTCGGCGTGCGTCCTTTGGGTATGGAACCAGAAAAAGATGAGGTTCCTAATAGTAGGTATCTTGGGTGCCAACTGCCAACTCCACCACTGCAGGTCTGCGCCAGTTATTCTTCATTCTTGTGATTTTCAGTTTTAGTAGTTTAGGCACAGATGAGATACTAGTTACTTCGTAAGTTTAGGTCTAGGCAAAATAGGTACCTAGATATAGATGGTATTATACTCACGAATTCGCTAGGTATACCTACCTACCCATCTATCTATGCCAAGTATGCCAACAACGTTTCATGTCACCTAAATTCATAATTCGAATTAATGTGATTCAATTTTCGAACGCAATCACGTCGCGCACACTCTTGGTCTCGCTAAAGTTTAATGTTTATTTGAAAAACGAAGCAAACCGTTCCCAAGCGCGTCACTGCTTCAGAATACGCCGTTTCACACCAAAACAGGGTTGACTCACAATATAAGGGCGAATACAAAACATGATGTGTTTCATTTTCGAATCATTCACCCGATAATGGCAAAAAGTACTGAACACTGAACGCCATGATCACAAGTAGCTAAACGCCGAAGTACGTAGTACAATTACATCGACAAACCGTACTTTGCTTGATTAAACTAGCATTTTATCGTCTCCTCAGGAGACGTGTAATTTTGTGATTTTACTTTTCTTCAGTTTGTGTGTACTTTTGAACGCCCGATAGAATTTTACAGTGGCTTCTTCTTATGATATTGAACAACTATTCCCAAAGAACTTAAGGTCAATTCGCAAACAAATTTTAGGCCTACTCACTCATACTATAATTTTACCATAAGTGGCCGACACAAAGTCTCCCCGCGGCGTAGCTTCCGATGTGGCATATCGGCTTGACATCCAGCACGTAGATATCATAGATAAAACTTACTTAAAGTATTTATGTAAAATCTACCATTGAAGTGCGCTAACGATCAAACACGCTGAATTTGAGCAAAAGTCTACGACTGGTCTGTGTACACTTTACATGACACTAAACCAGTGATTCCCAAATGGAGCGCAGCGGCTCCCTGAGGCGCTATGTACAGATTTCAAGGGCGCCGCGAGCTACTACTGCTGGGTTCTCAAATAGTTAGCTGGAGACACGAGGTGTGTTAATTATTTAACTAAAATTTTCCCAAAGGTCCAAAAATTTTCGCTCTGGCTTCGCTCACGCATATTTTGAATAGTGCAATCCGTTTCCTTAACCCACATGTGCTTTCTTTCTGCCTTTTTATACTTTCTAGCTCCAAAACGGGTGGACCAACTTCGAAGTAGTCTCAAACATCGATACAAGAAAATAACGCTTATATCCATGTCGTCAGACTTTGAAATTTCTGACAGAGTGCCGCGCCGTGAAAATTTACAAATCCTGAAACGTTTGCAACCCTAGCAGTAAGTTTAATTTTCCAGAAATCAATCCATTTTCTACTTTTAAGCTGGCCTTACACCCGGAAAGAAAGAAATCCCGGATTTGGAAAAAGTCACAATATGGGTGGAGCATAAATCCAGGCTTTTTAAATTCAGATCATGAATTGAGAGATGAATTCCAGCTGTGTAGGACCAGCCTTAATCGGATTCTCTAACTATGGATCCAGCATCTTTTGTGGCCGTTCTTAGTTAACTCTACGTGTCGTGGCGTATCGCAATGACTCAGTACTGTGTGACTGTGTGCCCCTGTTTTGAGTTTTCAGAATGTAATTGATTTACGGAGTTCGCTTATTAGGCTTAAAGGTTTCAATTATTGGTGCCGGGAGTTTTGTTAGATATTACAAAAGAATTACTAGTATTACTAAGTTATGTAATGTATAAACTATGATGGCCATAAAAAAGCTTGTAAAAACGCTAAACACTTTAAAAAACCGACTTCCATCGCAACAACTTGGTACATTTATACATTATTATTTTTGGTTTTTGTTAATTTTATAATAAATTACTACACCGATTTTGATAAAATTTATATGGTACCACACGGGAAGCACTAGCCTTCAAATAAAAAAAGAATCATAAAAATCGGTTCACCCAGTCAAAAGTTCTGAGGTAACACACATAAAAAAAACATACAGACGAATTGAGAACCTCCTCCTTTTTGGAAGTCGCTTGAAAATAAATCTTGATCTATAAAGATCAAAAGATTGGTGCCTAAGCACCAAAACGCGGTAGATGCATCAGCCAAGTTTGTTATAAGTAACTTAACCAGGCGAGCGAGTGCTCGGAGATTTCCTACGCGAGTCCTACCAGAGTCATCTCATGAGGATATCCGTAGGAGAACCAAAGTAACCGACGAGAGAGCACACAGAATCGCTAATCTTTAAAGGCAGTGGGCGCGGCACATAGTTCGTAGAACCATACGCCGTTGGGGTAGTAAAAGTTCTAGAGTATATACCGGGAGAGTGAATAGGCATTTTTTGAGTTTGCGTGTACCATCCTCGACTGCATCATACATAACTTACCATCAGGTAAGTTGCAGTCAAACGCACTGAAATTATTAAGTAATATATAAAAAAAAAGACGTAGCGTAGGCAGTCGTCCCACACGGTGGACCGACGACCTGGTGAAGGTCGCGAGAAGCCGCTGGGTGCGGACAGCGCAGGACCGGTCGTTGTGAAAATCCTAGAGGGAGGCTTTTGTTCAGCAGTGCACGATTTTCGGCTGCTATGATGATGATGGTGAACCAATTTAATAAAAAATTAAAAACCGAACTGCTTAAATTGTAGTTGTCCTATGGCTTGCGCTGCCCACATCCAGCGGCTTTCCAAGACCTTCACGAGGTCGTCGGTCCACTGAGCTACGTGTTCCGGTGCGCGGTCGCCACTCGAGTACCTACTTTACTGCCACTTAAGTATAGCGATTCTGTGAGTAACCCTAACCCCAGTCATCATCATATCGGCCAAAGGACGTCCCCCAAAGATTTCCACGACGACCAGTTCTGCGCTGTCCGCACTGAGCGGCTTCCCGCGACCTTCACCTGGTCATCGGTCCACCGAGTGGGAGGCCGGAAAACGTAGCGTAGGAAGGCACTCGGTGGACCTAACCCCTGTACCTACTTGCGTGTAATCATCGTTGACAGTAAAATAATCATCATGCATCATTGTCACTTACCATCAGATGAGATGATGCCAAGGGCTTACCAATTGTGAATTTAAAAAACCGGATGAGTGCGAGTTAAACTCGCGTGGAGAGGGTTCCCTACGTTGATTGAAAGATTTCTTTAGACTTCTAGGTTTTCCTGTAATCTCTAGGTAAAGAAATATTTTCTGATATTTTTTTTCAAGGCCCAGTATTTTTCTGAGTGTGGTCAAATTTTGCTGAACGTTACACGTCCGTCTGTGAGTCACCGACTTACATACAATGTGTACCAAATTTCAACTGAATCGGTCCAGTAGTTTCGGAGCAAATAGGCTATGACAGACAGAGGGACAGACAGACACGCGAGTTTATTTATTTATTTATTTATTTCAGTTTCAGTTTTACAACATTACAGTTTTTTTCACAAAACCAAGGCGTTGTAAATTTTTAAAATACAGAACAATATTATACCTAAATAATAATGTACATTAAAAATAAATTGTAAAATTAGTATAAAATAAATTCATGTCCATAAATTAATTACAGATAGTCAATAATGTCAAAAAATAAGTAGTTATTTATATAAAAATGTAATTATCAATGTAAAATTGTCAAAAAGAGAACAGACTATAATTATTAATAAATTAAATTAGTTAACTAGGAATAGTGCTTTCTCTGGCATTCATCTCTAGCATTCTCTTGCACTCTGTCATCAAACATGCCATCCCAGACGCAAACAGATCACACTGTGGCGCTGCGAGGAGCACGGAGTTGAGGAGGGTTCTAGCACGAGCGGCGGGGGCTTGTGACCGGGCCACGGTGCGGGCGGGGGCCTCGGCCAGCAGGGGCCGGTCGCGGGGCCGCAGGTACAGCATCCGCGCTACATTGGGTACAGACAGTCTCGTCAGTTGCTCTACTAGTGAGACGCAGTCGATTTTATTTCTTATTACGTGTATCACGAACTTGGCTAGGGCAAGGTATCGCCTGATCTCCAGCGACTGGTAACCGAGTTGCCCCTGGATAAACAGTGTTGGATACATATATGGATAATATCCATACTTTTTCTTATATAGAGATCGTAAAAACCTCTTTTGGATCTGCTCCAACATGAGGACATATTTATCCTCATGCGGGCTCCAGACCACTGCGTTATTCTCCAGAACACTCCTAACTAACGCATCATAGACTGACCTAGTGGCCGCGGGAGATAGAGGCGTGGTATTCCGCAGCACAAAGCCCAGGCGACGATGGGCGGCGGCGGCGACGCGCTGCGCCTGCTGGCGAAACGTGAGCTCCGCGTCAAAAAGCACGCCAAGATCACGCACCTCCCGCACGCGCGTCACCGCCGCGCCGCCGATCGTGTACTGGTGCTGTAATGGGGTGCGCGAGCGCGCGTAGGTCATAGACTCGCATTTGTTAGGGTTAAAAAACAGTTTATTTTTTAGGCTCCAGCTATGCACTTTATCGAGGTCTCTTTGCAGAGCGTCGCAGTCCGCCTGTGTTCTACATGCCCTCACTAATTTTACATCGTCTGCGAACATAAATATTGCCGAGTCGCGTACGGCCTCCGGGAGATCATTGATAAAGAGTACAAAGAGCAGAGGTCCTAGGTTCGAACCCTGACTTATACCTGACCGTGTGTGGTAACAGTTGGAAATATAGGGGCCGTATTTCACAAACTGTTGGCGATCACGCAGATAGGACGCGAATAATTTCAGCAGTCGAGGAGTGAAGCCCATGTTACTCAGCTTCATTAGTAGCACGTCATTGTGAACCCGGTCGAATGCTTTTTGGAAATCCAGGTAGATAACATCCACCTGGGACCCCACGTCCATGTGGTAGGACAACAGGTGTCCTATAATGGTTCCGTTTTTTTTCCTTTTAAGGTATGGAACCCTAAAAATCATTAGAAATGTATAAGAGTTAGTAGGTAGCAACAGTTAATGTCATCTCATCTCACACAAATCATGCGCAGAAAATGACATGTAATGTAATGGCAATCGCGTTTGAACAAAAAGCCGTAATCTGAGCCTTTCCGAGTTGTTATTACTTCCATGCATAGGTTTCTCTATGTTCTGTTTCGCCTTTATCCTATTTGTTACCCCCACTATGAAAAAAGAAGAGTTATCATATCAATCAGTCAATCAAATATGCTTTTTTGTACAATAAAAAATAATAAAGAGAAGTACAGAATACACAGAGGAGAAAAATGTACAATTAAGGCGGCCTTATTGCTTAAAGCAATTTCTTCCAGGCAACCTAGAGATTGGATAAATCTTAATAAAAGGGCTGAGCAAAGCAAACATATGCAGCAAAATTGCAAAAAGGAAATTTACTATAACTACTTATCAAAAATATAAATCATAATTACAACATGTTATAAAAATACTATACAAAATATAAATAATAATATAAAACTATACTTACATTTAATAAAAATATATACTAATAAATGGTGCCGTTGGTTCAGTAAAGTTCTCGAGTGGCTCCCATTCGGTGGACCGATGACCTGGTGAAGGTCGCGGGATGCCGCTAGATGATGGCAGCGCAGAACCGGTCGTCGTGGAAATCCTTGGGGGAGGCCTATGTCTAGCAGTGGACGTCCTTCGGCTGATATGATGATGGATGATGACTAATAAATAAGTGACACGACGGGTACGGTGTAGAATACGCAGGGCGTGGGTTAAAACCGTACGTGCACACAAAAATATTTTAATGATAAAAATAAGATCAGCAACGCGTTGCCGAGTTATAAATTTGATCAGAAAAAAAGGAATATTGCTAACGCATTGATAAAAGACATAAAAAGTATTCTTTAACTTGATATTTTAATCCTTGTGAGCGACGTCGAGAGTTTTTCAGAATGGCTGAAATATGTTTTTTACGTTTCCTTCCGCCATTTCGAAAAATTTACACAAACTGAATCGACAAACAAATCCATATAATTATTGAACCTGCTCACAAAATTTTACTAGAATCGGTTGAGAAATGCGACCTGTAGATGAGAACTGCCGAACATCCGGACAAACATACGAAATCATTTTTGCCGAGCTGAAACAGAGAAGCTTCGATCGAGCTTCGCGCTGTCTCGGTCAATATAATTTTCTAAAATTCTTAAAGCTTTTTGGTACAAGCTTTTATTAAAAAGAGTTTTAAGTTAAAAAAAGCCATAAGCTCAAATGGACATAAAACATACACGGTTCCAAATTCAAAAAAGACGGGGTTTCATATGAGTCTGTTGAAAATATAAGACGATTCAGGGACCTTAATTCACCTCCAAAGTTCATCATTAGATCAACTTCAAAATACCAAACGGAACGCTTAAAAACAAAACTTCAGAACCCAAAAAATATAATATGTTCTATATGTTCAAACCTACTCTATAATCAAAATTAAATTGGCAAAATTTCAATCTCTAATCTAAAAAGGTCTAATGAGACTGAACAACTTTCTCCAAAAATGTGAGCAAAAATGTGTGTGATTTGGACTGCCATCTAATAAAATGCTGATCGGTCAAAATCGTTGTGTTTAGTATTGTATAGGTTCCTTGAGTAAATTAGTTCAGTTTGACGAGTAATTATTATAGGTAGGTGCATATTTTAAACTTTGGCTTAGGATTTCAATTTCACCTGCAACAAAGAATAAGACTATTTGCCTGTAGATACTAGTAGGTCGGTGGCTCAACCGGTAACGACTCGGTCCATCTAACCAGAGGCACAGATTACTAAATAGTTACTTCCAGAGGTACCGGGTTCAAATCTGGACGGCCAATGTACCAATGAGTTTTTCAAAAACTTACGTACATACTTACCGATTGCTTTAACGGTGAAGGAAAACATCGTGAGGAAACCTGCACACGCCTGCGAAGAAACTCGAAGCTTGTGTGTGAAGTCGACCAACCCGCACTGGGCCCGCGTGGTCGACTAAGGCCTAATCGCCCTGATTCAGGGTAGGCTCGAGCCCCTCGGTGGGGACGTATATGAGCTGTAATGATGATAATGATGACTAGTAGGTACTGTCTATATTGTAATACCACAGTCTAAGAATACATATTCTTAGACTGTGGTAATACTGTGGTACTGTAGTAGACCTCCGGGTCAACTCTGGGTAGCGTAGCTTAGACGTTAAAAAACTGATTTAATTTTTCTACTCCTTTAATAGGGTTCTGTACCCAAAGGGTAAAAACGGGACCCTATTACTAAGACTTCTCTGTCCGTCCGTCTGTCTGTCACCAGGCTGTATTTCATGAACCATGATAGCTAGACAGTTAAAATTTTCACAAATGATGTATCTCTGTTGTCGCTATAACAACAAATACAAAAAATTAGAAAAAGTGAAAAAAATAAGTGGAGTCTCCATACATAAACCCTATATCTACGGTTCTGACTTGCACTTGGCTGGTTTTTTTATTCATTTAATTACCTCGTTTTTTTAGGCTGTACCGGCTGGCTTATTTTTGAATGAATTACAGACTAGTGTTTTGGTGAGCTTTAGCTGATGATAAACAGGATTTGAGGAGTTTCTCTAGAGTTCTTTTCTAAACAAACTCTAAAACAGGAATGCGTTCAGAGAATTTTGGACAGAATTACAAACAAGAAAGTTTTAAAATTTAAACGTAGTAAGTGATGATGATCTGTCTGACCGATATCGATCATGGCGACCATTTCGACTCCTAGTCGGTTTGCCGCGCGCGCGCTCGAAGGTGGCTTATGTAGCCAATATTCGCAGCGAAACTCCTCGCGCAATGAGGGCATTTAAGTATGGCACCCTCGTAATTATATAAAATGGTCGCAGGTGGTCGGGCCTTTAACTGGTCGCGTTTAGTATCAAGGTCAGCTTTACGCTGATCCTCGAACTCGCGCACTTGCCTATTCACAGTTCTGCGCCATTCTGGCCTTCCTGCTGCCAAACGCTTAAAATCTCCCAGGTTCTGTGTTGCATCCTTTCAATTGTCACTTCTGAACATCTTTGTACCGGAGGAGCTGTCTGCCATGTTTCCGCTTACCCTCCTTCAGTTCAGAATAGAAGATGCGCTTCGCCACTCTCTCCTCCTTCATACGTGATACGTGACCGCACCACCGAAGCTGCCGACGCGTTAAATAGGCTTCAATGCAGAACTTCGGTATTACGCACCCGATCGGACCATCCGATTTTCATAAAGCTAATTACGTAGTAAGTAGCCCACACAAGGAGGTTCGATGAACGATTGTAAAGTTTGTAGTACTTTTCAGTAATTTTTATACCTTTAAATCTTATTCGAGGGATGCACTCGAAAAAACTTCTTTATTTCTCCTACATCTAAACTGTTTGTTTTTCAATGTTAAATGACGGGCTCTTCGTAGGATTACGGATTCCTGAAAATGCCAAAAAAGTGTTTCAGGGTTCCATACTTCGCAAAAAAGGAACCATAGGATCTTACATTAAAAGATCACTTCGTTGTCTGTCTGTCAAGCTCTTTTCTCAGAAAAGCGTGGAGGCATCAAGTTTAAATTGATATCAAATGCTAAGGTTGTCACATATTTTGATATTTGGAAGTAAATCAAAACCTGTAGGGTACTTCCCGTTGACCTAGGATCATGAAATTTGGCAAGGAGCAAGATCTCACAGTACAAGTAAAGGAAAATATTCAAAAAAACCTAACCACTTCGGGCACAGTATATATATTAGTACTAACTTCGGGTGTGCCGACAGAAGTGAAAACTTTTTACAGTTTTATAAGTTTTGGCCCTCCGAGTGTCGGTAACGGTCGCGACTCGCGATTACAATGGTTTTTTTCCCATCTCATTAATTCCCAACACGCCTAAAGAAGTTTTCACTTCAAAAATATCACCTGTTTATAACATGTACCTATTAATATAGATAGTACATACTACGGTATAGTTTGTTCTCTAACCACAATTACAAGTGGCTATAACCTACAAAGTATTTAAGTTTAATTTATGTTCAAACTAACATATTGTATTGAATTGTATAGTACAGCCACAGATGAGATACTAGTTACTTCTTAAGTACAGTGTCGCGAGTTCAATGGTTTTTTCCCATCTCACAAAAGTTTTATAAGTTTTGACTCCCCGAGTGTTCCTGGTACAGTGTCGATTACGTTACATTACAGTGTCGCGAGTTCAATGGTTTTTCCCATCTTAAAAATGGCCAACGCGCCTAAAATTTATAGTTATATATATCACATAAAAATACTTTATTGCGACTAAAAACTTAAATTTGCAAGTGGAGAATTGACCGTAACGTATGTCGATGTATAGGATATATTTTTTTCAACTACGTTGTTAAGTTTGTCCTTCTATCCGAATGTGGTTCTCGTTGATGTACTTACCCAAATGTGTTTCGATTCAGAACCCTTAGAACGTGACTCCGGCTCACACTTGGCCGGTTTTTATTGTTATTAATGGTCTGAACCTTTGTGGGACGTATTAGCAAACCTATTTTTAAACAACATTTCGTTTGTTCTCCCCTTTGCCTAATTGGCGCCGAGTTGATTGTTTTGTTACGGACAAAACCAAAAACAATTCATTTGTAAAACAAATACGTGCTGGCAGTTCGTTGCGTAATTAGCACGTTAACGTGTTAACAACTGTAGTTCTAAATTACCCTATTTCGTTCTTAAGAGGAGTTCGTATTACGTCGGGGAAAACCTTTGGTCGTACTTTGTAACTATATATTAGTAATGAAATCTCTTTGCTTGTATTATTTGTACCTGGCGGGTTATAATAAAATTAAAAATATGAAAATTTGAGATTTTAATAAAAATATGAAACTTCCGCCATTTTTTATTGTTTTTTCTGTCTATGAAAATGAGTGAAAGTAACGCAGAAATTCGGTACAATTTGTGCTGTTTATGGACCTGATGCATTATCATTGTCAGTCAGTATAGCACAAACTTGGTTAAAGTGTGTCCAGTCTGGAAATTTTAACGTTCAAGATGCCGCTGACTCGGGTCGCCCTGTTTGAATTTGCATACAAAATACGGAGAAAGTTTTTCCCCGACCTTTAAGGTTGCTTATTTTAATATTAATTAGTTATTGAATTTTTTTAAACACGGTTCAGAAACTGATATATATGTATCTGTGTTTTGTGGTTTGTCGGATTTTCGTAAAAAAAACCGTAAAAAAAATGTTATTTTTACGAAAATTTGACTAAATAAAGACACCTATTAGTTTATTCTATTTATATTTTTTAAGAAAATCTAGGTACAAGGTACAACTAGGTACTTTATTGATTTTCAAATAAAGTCCAAAGTACTTTTTTATGAAACTCGTTAGGAATACACTTCCCTTAATCGTTTGTGAAGAAGCTAGTTAAAATGTTTTAGTGAAGTTTATTAAGGCACCTTTTAGGATTAATGGTGTCATGAGTACCTAAGTACCACTATCTCTTAATAAAAATAATTATTTCTTACAGGAACTTTATGATTAAAAAATCAGTGTGACCATTTGTGGCAGATTTTTGCCATTTGGGTACTTTTGTGTCCAACATTTTAACTCTGGCAGAATAAGATGACAACTTAAAAAAGTGGCAGAATATGGCAGATTTCTAGGAAATTTCAATTATATACTTTCTATACGCTACGGCTTCCGGTGCGCGGTCTCCGATCGAGAACTTTACTGCCCGTTCCAACCTACTGCCAATTCTAGGGGACTATATTTTTTTCCTTCTGATGTCACTGATGTCCAATAGAGATTTTTTATACACAATTGGTAAGCCCTTGGCTTCATCTCACTTGATGGAAAGTGACGATGATGCTGAAGATGGAAGCGGGATTACCAATAGTCCCCAACGCAATGGCGATCTGGCTATCTTATCTTCGAGCCGGAACACATCAATGCTGTTAAGAATGATGTTTGGCGGCAAGACTTAGATAAGATGGTGGTAGCTAGCCAGGCGGGCTAAAAAAATGCCCTTCCACCAACCAAACCGAGTCTTACAAAGTTGACCCAGCCGGGAATCGAACCCGCGACCTCCTGGTGTGAGGCGAATGGACTAACCATTACGCTACGGAGGCGGTTAAATATCTTCGCAGATTGTGAACCGATTTTCATGATTCTCTTTTATGCTGCCCGTTTGGTCTCGTATGAATTTTATCAAAATCGGTTCAGTATTTTTTAAAGCAATTAACAAAAACCATAATTGTACTTGGTTGTTGCGATTGAAGTCGGTTTTTTAACGTTTTTATCGTTTCCAAATATCCTTCAAAACCTCTGTACTAGTACTACCAATAACCATAGGAGCGCACAAATTACCTACCCAATGCTGCCCGTTTGGTCTCGTATGAATTTTATCAAAATCGGTTCAGTATTTTTTTTAGTAATTAACAAAAACCAAAATTGTACTTGGTTGTTGCGAATAAAGTCGGTTTTTTAACGTTTTTACCGTTTCCAATATCTTCCAAAATAACCATAAAATAAAACGCTGTCTAAGAATGAAGTTGCTAAAGTTTTCTCAAATCAAAACCTCGGTACTGCCGATAAACATAGAACGCACTGTAAGAATGAAGTTGCTAAAGTTTTCTCAAATCAAAACCTCGGTACTGCCGATAAACATAGAACGCACTGTAAGAATGAAGTTGCTAAAGTTTTCTCAAATCAAAACCTCGGTACTGCCGATAAACATAGAACGCACTGTAAGAATGAAGTTGCTAAAGTTTTCTCAAATCAAAACCTCGGTACTGCCGATAAACATAGAACGCACTGTAAGAATGAAGTTGCTAAAGTTTTCTCCAATCAAAACTTCTTGACTGCCAATAACCATAGAACGCACTGTAAGAATGAAGTTGCTAAAGTTTTCTCAAATCAAAACCTCGGTACTACCGAAAAACATATGAAGTTGCTAAAGTTTTCTCCAATCAAAACTTCTGTACTGCCAATAACCATAGAACGCACTGTAAGAATGAAGTTGCTAAAGTTTTCTCTAATCACTCAGGTACCGGTGACGTCATCTGACTTGATAATACCCATTGTGAAGTGATGAGCGGCTTCAGTCCATCAAACTTTGTATTGTTTACAAAATCCATGATGAAACTGTTTACAAAATATCAATCGATCCACTAGAAATATTTACATTTTATAAATTGTTAGATGCATGCAGGCATAAAAGACTTCATAAAAGGCATTCCTGTGCCGTATATTAACATTGCTTATTTTTAATAAGTTTACAGACTTAAAAAAAAGTTTATAATAGATAGATTATTGACCAAATGGTTTATGGTACCTGGTGTTACATGTGACAAGAGAATGCCAGTCAAACTCAAGGGTTTGGTATATAAGAGCAGCATTCGGCCAGTCCTTATGTATGGCAGCGAAACGCAGGCCTTGACCCAAAAGGACGTGCATATAGCATTCATCATCATCATATCAGCCGAAAAACGTCCACTACCGGACAAAGGCCTCCCCCAAAGATTTCCACGACGACGGCATCCAGTAGCTGCCCGCAATCTTTACCAGGTCGTCGGTCCCCCACGTGGGAGGTCTTCCTACGCTACGTTTTCCGGTGCGGGGTCGCCACTCGAGAACTTTACTGTCCCAACGGCCATCTGTTCTACGAGCTATGTACCCTGCCCACTGCCAATTCAGTTTAGCGATTCTGTGAGCTACGTCGGTTACTTTGGTTCTTCTGCAGATACCATTCAAGTTGCTGAAATGAAGATGGTAAGGTAGATGTGCGGCGTGACCGCGAGAATAAGGTCTTAATCCGTAACGAGTACGTGCGAGGAAGCCTAAGGTGATGACCACATCGCCGATTAGATGCGGGAGAGTAGGCTGCGATGGTATGGTCACGTTAGGAGGAGGCCATCTGAATACGCAGGAAACTTGGCACTACGTCTCTCCTTTCCCGGTCAAAGATCTAGAGAAAGATCCAAGACAACGTGGAAAAATGTTGTGCTAAGAGACATAAGAGTGCGAGGTTGAAGAATTTTTTTTTGCATCTTTGTTCATTTTATGCGAAAGGCCAAGGAGTGGAATTCCCTGCCGGCGTCTGTATTCCCCGATTCGTATAATTTAGGAATCTTTAAGACGAGAGTAAATAGGCTCTATGTGAGCCTGCGTGTTACAACCTCGGCTGCTTTGGCACTTACCATCAGGTGAGGTGCAGCCAAACGCACTCAAATTATTAATAAATAAAAAGAAGAAGAGCGAAATAGAGGAGAAAAAATCGGAAAGCTAACCCCACCACCATGGATACATAGCTAGGAACAGAGAGAGAGAGAGGTTTATGGTAGGTACCGGACTGGTATGTAAACTCATGACGTAATATCTTGACTATATAATACAGCAACTTCTCTGGATTTGCGTCACCAGCAAGCAATCGCAAACTTGAGTTCCATACAAACGAAGTTTCCTTATAATTACCCGCTTCTAAAAAAGGAGTGTAATCTTTTTCGGGTACATGTATGTATGTTTCTTTGGCTGAGCCTAAACGGCTTTGATGGGTTTTTAAGTTCGAAATTAAACAAAAACAAGAAAAAATCACTAAAAGTTTCAACTCGCTTTTATTTTGTTCTTCTTTTTACCGGACTGCCCAAAAAGGGAGTTAATGTTTGTACGTTTGAGCTTTCTCCGGAACCCATAGTCAATTCTCAAAAAAGAATTTGGACCTTGAAAAGCTGTTGATTTCTAAAAAATAAAGAGTAATGAAAATGAAATGAAGTTTATTCGGCATAGTAAAAAATACAGTGTTTTTTTTTAATTTTTTGATATAAAAATTGTCTTTTTTAAATTAAAGGGAAATTTATTTTGTAGATGGAAACTCGTTACTCTCTTCACTGATGTGATGAGAAAATGGCATAACATCAATGGTATTATGATCGCAACCTTTTTGCAGATGGGAATTCTGCGACCAAAATCTTCTAAGCCAAGGCGTGTAATAAAAGCTCCTTTTCATCAGAGGCCAAGGGAACCATTTACCCTTGTCACATAATCATTAAATTTAAGGTGACAGTGGACCCACCCCGCGAAAGCTTTGCCGCATTACCGTAATGAAATAATATTGCTATGAGTGTGACAGTCGTCGTGTGGAAGTGTAAAGATAGTCCGCGGGCAAGGTCGGCCAAGCCCCGTCAAATTAATAATAAAAACACGGCCAAGTTCAAATCTGGTTAGTGCTATATGGTAGAGCTGTATTAGATTTATATAAAACTAGCTATTGCCAGCGGCTTCGCCCCCATGGATATTGAGAGTGAGCGGGGTTTTTTTGCCTATGTCTACTCTGAAATTCCATTCTATTGGTGAATATTTTTTTGAAATCGTAGTTTTGAAGATTACCTCCTACATACAAACATACAAACTTTACCTCTCTATTATTAGTATAGGATATTTATTCAAAAACAAAATTATTAGGTATTCTGTACGAGTTTTAAAGTGTAGCCGACTCTGATACGAGGTTGAGCTTAACCCATCAAACAAATGTTTTAGTGTCCTAACTCAAATTTTACCCAAATCCGTCCAGTAGTTTGGGAACGAGAGCACCTGACGGACGCACAGACACACATACACAGACACTCACTCACACGTACACTTTTTTTTTTAATTTGACAAAATAATACAAGGTTTGTAACGTTACTGTTTTGGAAAATGATCATGTTTCTTATCTGTGTGTGTGCACAAAATGTGTGTAATTATAGGCATTATTTTAGTTTGCGTGTACCATCCTCGACTACATCGTCACTTACCATCAGGTGAGATATAGTCAAACGCACTCAAATTTTCTAATAATAAAATGTTGATCACGGTTCCTAGAATTACATATAAGACGTTTATATAGATTTTATCGTCTAGACATACCGTAGTAAGTGGACAAGTAACAGTTTAAGTCACGCAGATTATAGTTCGTTCCCTAAATTAGCTGCACCTTTGATAAATGTTTCTCACCGCTGCCGGCTCGCGTCAAACACTCCGACAAAGGGGCTACCTTGAGGCGAGGCATTGTATTATATTTCTTTACGTGTAAAGAGTAAAGAAAATAGCCACACTTTTTCAATGGTTTTTCGTTTCAATCAAAAACTACAATGAAAGTATAAAAAATAATAACATTTCTCACTCTGTATTATCATAACAAAATAATATTGTTGTACATATTTCTTAAAATTTATACTACAAAATATAAGTCATAACTAGAGATGAAAGTGACGGTGTAGAATTATGTTTGTGATTTTTTTTTATCGAGGCAAAACTGCTCAATCGTGTTTCTAATAGCTTTTGAGTTTAAGTAACATCATCAACAATAAGGGTATTTTTTTTCAGCCCTGGGTTTTCTATCGTTTAGGAGTAATTTACGTCAAAAATAACGAAAATCTGTTATATTACCGCCTTAAGTTCATTCGCTTTAGTTTGACGCGAGCCGTCAAAGGTGCAGCTAATGCCGCAAACGAACTTTACCCAACAAAAAAGTGTTATGTTCTAATCTCATCAAATCTAATACAACATAAAATATCTTATCAAATGTTGATAAGACAGCATTAAAGTAGTACTACCTTTAATAAAGTAATTATTGTTTTTTCTAAAATGTTGCGATGAAAATACTCGTGCAATCGTAAATCAGAAATATACAGGAAAAAATTTGCAAAGGTGACAATTCCTCTACTCCCAATAATTTCCGATTTATTATACGTTTTTATTTCGCTACCTGAAATAAAAATTGGTCTGTATAATAAATATATTATATTAGTACTAACATACAGTACCTACTCCCTCGTCACCCAGATTGATACAGATTGGTTACAGTTTGGTTTTTGAAAGTACATATAGGATTTCGCCGCCATTTTATTTGTTCCGTCATTCCTTTTTTTAAATGTCATTTCTGGCCCGTTGTATGAAGTGTCCAGGGTGTGCTGTAGGTATGTGTTACCTTCGCTACCTTTTATAATTATTGTTTTCTTGGAAAATCTTTATTGCGATGAAAATACTCGTGCAATCGTAAATCAGAAATATACAGGAAAAAAATTGCAATGCCGACAAGTCCAATTTTTATTTCGCTACCTGTAGGTATGTGTTACCTACGTCATCGTCGCACCTATAAGACTATGATTTTGATGAAGATTTTGATTTTCGTTCACCTGGTTCACTCTATAGCAAACGGTACGAGTAGGTAACCTTTTTAACCCCCTACGCAAAAAGAGAGGTGTTATTATAAGTTTCATCTGTGTACGAGGGCGACACTGAAAGTCTTTAGAACTGGCCACTTGTAATAAATATAATAAAAAAATAAGTTCAAAATTTGAAAATCGAACTCTTTCTTAATATTTTTGTGTACGAATTCCACTCGATTGTCATTTGTTTTACGATTTGGCGGCAAATTGAAAATTGTGTGTACTACGTGAGCATAAATTTAACGCGAGAAAATTTTCGAGCAATGATTTTTTACGACTTTCGATGTAATTTAAGTCAACAAGAAAGTTATGATAGACTTCGATTGGCCTTTCACGATGAAGCCCCATCTCGTGCTACTATTTACAACTGGTTTAATGAATTTAAACGTGGCCGCACTAATCTCACCGATGATCTGCGTGAGGGCCGGCCTTCTACGGCGACTACTGAAGATAACATCAGTGTTGTGCGGCGTATGATAGAGACTGACAAAAGAGTAACCTATCAGCAGATTCGTACAAGCTTAGCCATTGGTAAGAGTCAAGTCCACAAAATCCTCCATGAACATTTAGCGGTGAGGAAGCTTTGTGCCCGGTGGATACCTCATAATTTGACAGAAGCCCAAAAAGTCCGTCGTGTTGATTGGTGCCGTGAAATGGGTCAAAGATTCAACGGAGGTGACTCAAATGCTGTGTTCGACGTAGTTACGGGTGACGAAAGCTGGATTTACTGTTATGATCCTGAAACTAAAAGACAGTCTGCTGAGTGGGTGTTTCCTTCCGAGGAGTTGCCTACTAAAGTGAAGAGAGGTCGAAGTGTGGGAAAAAAGATGGTGGCCTCGTTCTTCGGAAGGACTGGTCATTACGCAACAATTATTTTAGAGGATCAAAAAACAGTTACTGCGAAGTGGTACACTAACAATTGTTTACCACTTGTCTTGGAAAAAGTTCGAGAAAAACGGCCTCGCAGTAGGATCCTGCTTCACCACGACAACGCCTCATCGCACACCGCCAAGCAAACGATCGACTATTTGGCGACGGCAAACGTGGAATTACTGGGTCACCCACCTTATAGCCCCGACCTTGCACCTTGTGATTTTTATTTATTCCCAAAAATTAAAGAAAAACTTCGAGGAAAACGTTTTATGGACGCCGACGAAGCAGTGGCTGCGTTTCAAAAGGCCGTCGAAGAGACCCCTAAGGACGAGTGGGCAAAGTGCTTTTCTCAGTGGTTCTATCGAATGCAGCGATGTATTGATGTGAAGGGAGGCTATTTTGAAAAGATATAATAAAGGTAATAAGTTGCTTGATTGCTCAGTTTTTGATTTTCTAAGAACTTTCAGTTTGACCCTCGTATCTGTGTGTCTGTCTGTGGAATCGTAGTTCTTAAACAAATGGACCGATTTTAATGCGGTTTTCTTTGCTTGAAAGCTGACGTGATCCAGGTGGATCTTATCTATAATTTATGAAGATCTGTTCAGCCGTTTGTAGATCATCAGCTCTTATCTAGGTGATGAAAGGATGTGGGCAACTCGTACCGGTCTGATCGATTCAAAATTTGGTGTCCTGAATATGTATTAATATTTTAAAACCATGGTAGCCTTGACCTGATGCTGTAGCATCTCCTGGAATCTGCAGGATACACAACTCCTCACCAACTTACAGGAGAGGCATCGTATTGGGCTCATTGGAATAGTCTCCATGAATAGGTGTTAGATAGAATATTGTTACCTTGACCTAATGCTGCAGCATCTTCTGGAATATGCAGGATACCCAACTCCTCGCCAACGTAAGCAGAGGTATCGTGTTTGGGCTCATTAGAATAGTCTCAATGAATATGTTTTAGATAGAACATGGTAACCTTGATCTGATGCTGCAGCATCTCCTGGAATCTGCAGGATGCCCAACCCCTCGCCAACTTACAGCAGAGGCATGGTATTGGGCTTATGGGAATATATTTTCAATGAATAGGTGTTAAATATAACATGGAAACTTTGACCTGATGCTGCAGCATCTTCTGGAATGTGCAGGATATCCAACTTCTCACCAAGTTACAGCAAATGAATCGTGTTTGGGCTCATTGGAATAGTCTCAATGAATAGGTTTTGGATAGACATGGTAACCTTGAACTGATGATGCGGACGGAATTGAGATTATCGGTTTTTCTGTATGTGAAAATGATATACAATACATTTTCATGAAAATTGGAAAAACTTTTTCATACCGTACTACGGGGTCGAGAAAGTAAAAATATAATATGTGGTGTGTGTAAAAACTCATCAGATTTGGATGAAATTTAGATTAGGGATATATTTTCTTAATATCTCCGGCCGTTGTTTTTTTCACGTTTTCCTTACACGATATTTTTAGGGTTGCCACCATAGAAAAAAAAACTATTATTTTTAAGGTTCCGTACCTCAAAAGGAAAAAACGGAACTATAACAGAATTCGCGTGTCTATGTGCCCGTCCGTCATAGCCAATATGCTCCGAAACTAATGGACTGATTGTGCTGAAACTTGGTACACTTATGTAAGTCGGTGATCCAAAGACGGACGTGTAACGTAAATCATCATGATCATCAACTTCATATCAGCCGAAAAACGTCCACTGATGGACAAAGGTCTTCCCCAAGGAGTTCCACGACGACCGGCCCTGTGCTGCCCGCATCCAGTGGCTTCCCGCGATCTTCACCAGGTCGTCGGTCCACCGCGTGGGAGGCCTGCCTACGCTACGTTTTCCGGTGCGCGGTCGCCACTCGAGAACTTTACTGCCGTAACGGCCATCTGTTCTACGAGCTATCATTGTTTGAGAGCCCACTGCCACTACAGTTTAGCGATTATGTGAGCTATGTCGGTTACTTTGGTTCTACTGCGGATCTCCTCATTTCTGATTCGATCGCGTAGGGAAATTCCGAGCTTAGCTTGCTCCATTGCCCTTTGGGTGATCATGAGCCTTCTTATGAGGCCCATAGTAAGCGACAATGTTCAGTTCCGTAAGTCATCACTGGCAACACATACTAGTCAAAGACCTTAGTCCTGAGGAACTGCGGTATTTGTAATGTGAAGATATTGCGAAGCTTCCCAAAATTGCTAAAAGTGGCCACACATTTCAAAAAAGTGCAAAAAATAACGCAATGGGGAACTGGCTATCTTCTCTTCAAGCCGGAACATATCAATTTAATTGATGTTTGGTGGCAAGACTTATATAAGATGGTGGTTGCTAGTCAGGCGGGCTTAAAGGTGACAATTCTCTTCCACCAACCAACCCGAGTCTTACAAATAAGGCTCCGCGGGGAATCGAATCGGCGATGTGAAGCTGATGGACTAACCGTTACGCCACGGAGGAGGTTAGTTTCACACAATACCGATGGTAACTAGACACTTGACACACATTCACTAGTCACTTTTAACCTTGCTGTTGCTAGATTTGTGTTGCTTTAAAACAATCGGCTAAGACTTTGGCTTAGTTAGTGTGAAGTGAGGTCATGCCTTCGTAGACACAGATATTATATTAAGGCCGATACCACCGCCAACGACCATTTCTGTAACCACTTTTTACTTCAATTACGGATATTTTTATCGAAAAAAAATGTTTTGTAATTTACAGGATATGAAGAGTGATTTTGATTTCCTCGAATTCTATTTTTAATACACAGAGCTGAAGAAAAAAATATTCTAATGCACCCTTTTTTTCTAGTTGTAACCATAAAACTGCTGCAATTTTAATCGCAACATTATGATAATTTATGAACATCTTAACAAAACAATATACAATGATTTTGTTTTTTTTTTACTTTTTTGAAATTCTTATTTTATTTATAATAAATTAAAAACCATAATTTCGCACGATTCGTCCGCAGCGATTGCCGTAACATCAGCCACGTTGCAGTACGAGCTGACAAGAACTTTATTTCCAAGCTATTTCCTTCGATGTTTGAAACATCGTAAATCGAGTTGCTAATTTTAGGGACGGAGGAGCCTTAACTTACCTATATCTTTATCTATAATACTATATATTCAATGTAAATATAAACAAGCAAATTCAATGTGTGTGTGTACATTGATTCTTTAAATAAATGGCACAGCCACGCTGTACCTACTTTCTCGCGTAGCCTTCATCGTCTGGCATACACAAATCTACATAATATAAACCTAACCAAACTAAAAATTAAAAACCCGACTGCATTAAAGCTGAAGCCTAAACGGCATGATGGATTTTGGAGTACAAAGTATCATTAGATTTGTCTTCATACATTTTACCCGACTTCTCAAAAAAGGGGCAATGTTGTTTTATCGGACAAGAGCGCTAGCGACATCCATAATTTTAATATAACTAGAACCTTCGCACACTTGGGTCATAAAATAAAAACCGACATCCAGGGTTGCCCTGGATGTCGGTATTTATTTTATGACCCAAGTGTGCGAAGGTTCTAGTTATATTAAAATTACTATACTTATAATTGCTTATGTTTGTAGGGTTCTGTACCTTTAAAGGTAAAAACGGTATCATTATAGGAGCACTCGTGTGTCTGTCTGTCCGTCCGTCTGTCACAGCTAATTTTCTCGGAAACGACTGGACCGATTGAGTTGAAATTTGGTTCACATATGTAAGTCGGTGCCCCAAAGACTGACGTGTAACGTAAATAAATAAATTTTAAATATGAAAGCCATTTTTGGGGGATAATTTAGAAAATTTTAAAACATATTTTAAAAATTTATTGTGTGAGATATCAAATGATAACAGGATAATCTATGAGAAAATCTAAAGTCCTTCCGTTCCCACAGGAAAAATATTTTTTTATGGCCCAGAATAAGTAGACCCCTATTTACCTAGAGCATAATATTTACTGAGAGGTCTTGTTCTGTTGGTAGTTTAAGTTTTGGTGCGGAACCCTGATTGTGTGACCCCGAGTCGCACTTAGCCGGTTTTTATTTTATTTAATTGGTACAAAACGTTGATCATTAAACGCAAAAATTTAATAGCTGATAACGTTTTGTTTAACGGTTATACTACATAACGAGCATAATTATTATGCATAAATCATAATATTCATAATTCAGTGAGTTATGCTTCAGTAAAGTAGGTCGGAAGTAAGAAGATCATATGCCGTCTCATGCAGGGCTTCACACAATTACCTTTAGAGTAGGCTTGTGGCATAGTAAAAAGAAAGAATAGTAGGTTATCTTCATACAACAACGTTACATCGCCTGGTTTGTATGTGTATGCGTCAGTAGGCACGCACGCACACTACAATAATAAAAACGGTTTCTTTCCTTTTACTAAAGTACTCGTTTTTATTATGTACCATTGTATCAAGAAAACCTACTATTCTTTCTTTTTACTATGCTTGTGGGTTGTAGACCTAGTAGAGTTCCATAGCTCAGGTTTACCACCTGCCCTCGTCAAGAAACAAGACATTTTGTTTTTTGTTACGCAATTATACATACAGGTGTAAGAAATTGGTATAGGAGGAGCCGTTAAATGGGGTTTCTACTCATCTACCTTTTTCTAACAAACCATTACAGCGTCAAAAATAATAATTATCATCATCATATCCTACTAATATTATAAACGCGAAAGTGTGTATGAATGTATATTTGTTACTCTTTCACGCAAGAACTACTGAACGGAACTGGCTGAAATTTGGTAGGTAGACAGATTAGGAACTGGATTAGCACATAGGCTACTTTTTGTTGCCGCACTGCGCACCCTCGAAAAGTCATAGAAACATCCACACGGGTGAAGCCGCGGGAAACAGCTAGTTAGCTCATATACGTCCCCGCTGAGGAGCTCGATCGGGCCTTAGTCGACCACGCGGGCCCAGTGCGGGTTGGTCGATTTCACACACAACCTTCGAGATGGTGGTAGCTAGCCAGGCATGCTTAGAAAATGCCCTACCACCAACCAAACCGAGTCTTACAAGTTGACCCCACCGGGAATCGAACTCGTGACCTTCGACGTATGTTGAATTCCTCGTTAAGCTCAGGATTACAGGATTCTTCTCTGGATCTTCATCAGTTCTTCATTGCGTGGGGGTATCTTGGTAAGCTCGCATCCATCTTCGGCATCATCGTCACTTACCGTCAGGTGACATGATGCCAAGGCCTTACCAATTGTTAATAAAAAAAAAGTCAAGGGAAAGTTGTTCAGTATGATGAGTAGAATCCCCTTCAGTTAACGAGTCCTACACCAATTTTGTTACACCTTTATATTTTTACCTGACTTCCCAAAAAAGAGGGGTTATGTTATTATGCATTCGGATTTTTAATTATTAATTAAATTGGTTCAGTTATTATTTCAAACACAATTTGTATGTAGAAGAAGTCATCGGAGAAAAATGCTATATCTACAATTGCATGGCTTTCTTCATGAAGTCATACATAACTGAGGGTTGTGAATTTTCAGAAAAACCGTCATTCTTATTATATTTGACACCATCTGTTTATTTTACATCTTTACTAAATATAAAACCGTTCATATACTTGTTTACAACAAATCTAAAATAAACTTACTTTTTAAAGTCATTCCTTCCACGTCAATCATTTAACCGTTCCAGTGTTACGGAAATATTCATACCGTAATTCTACGGTGTGAATTTTATAAATATACAGTGTCTCTCATTGACACATTTACTGGCATCGCGTCGATCGATGGGTGGGTTAGTCCAGGATGTTCAGAAAGATCAAAGATTTAGGCGGAAATAAAAAAAAGGTTCAACACTTATTTTTTGCTATCTGTGGTTAAGATATTATTTATATTAACAACAAGCTGATGTCCGCGGCTCTTTCCGCGTTGACATCGAGGGCGCTTTATCAATCGACTTCCAAAAAGTTGGAGGTTCTCAATTAGACACTTTTTTGTATGTTTGTTACGCGATATCTTCGTAGATTGTGAACCGATTTTAATCATTCTTCTTTTATTCGATAGGTTATGCATACTGCCAGCTTGATCTCATATAAATTTTATCAAAATCGGTGTACTTTTGTAAAAAAAAACAACAAAAACCAAAAATAAAAATGCAAAATTGTACTAGATTGTTGCGATGTTTTTCAATGTTCTTAGCGTTTCTTTTGTCATAAACTTTCCCTGGCGTGCATACAATAATTCTAATCGATCTAGCTGTTTTCGAGTTTTAGCGGGACAACGAACAATTTATTTTTATTCATAGGGATAGATTTCCTGAAGAACGCGAAGAAAAAAGATACATGAAATCGATTGTTTCCGCTTCATTGAGATGATTTTGATGAAATTCGTCCTGCTTGATTGTCAATATAGTCTCTTGGATAACATGAATATAGAAAGAGAGAGAGTCATAATTATTATTCAGATTTAAAAGCGTGGCTCAACAGTAGCGTCACACCCTGGACACTTCATACAACGGGCCAGAAATGACATTTCAAAAAAGGAATGACGGAACAAACATAATGGCGACGAAATCCTATACGATCGACATCCAAACTGTAATTAATCTATATCAATCTGGGTGACGAGGGGTAGAGGTCGCAATCTAGAGAGCGGCAGGGAGTGTCCATACTGTATGTTAGTACTAATATTAACTTTGGTAGCGTTAAGCGGTAGCGATTCTGTCTTCCTAAGGTCCTTGGTTTGAATTCAGAGACGACCCGTGTATCAATGAGTTTTACGAGACTTACAAACATTTAATTAACGGTTGCTGTTACGGTGTAGTAATTATCGTGAAAAAACCTATCTACACATCTGATTCTGAATGTGTATGAAGGTCACGTTAAACACGTCCGTAGATGTAAATCTGAAAGCCCTACACGTGACTGCGGGTGATGCCAAGTACAAATGTAGGCAACCGACGTCATCTCTTTAATGGCACGGTTAATGGTGTCACAAGATAAGGGGAAGAATTGTTAAGGTACATGAAAGAGTACCGGATATTTTTAGCGTATAGCGAGAGTAAGAGCGTCGGTGGCATAACGGCTAGGGCCGCCGCCTCCTGTCCGGGAGGTCGTGGTTCGGATCCCGCCACGAACCAATGTGATTTCGAATTTAGATTTCATATGTACGTTTATCCGACGTTCTTACGGTTAAGGAAAACATCGTGAGGAAACCTACACACGCCTGCGAAGAAACTCGCAGGTTGTGTGTGAAGTCGACCAACCCGCACTGGGCCCACGTGGTTGACTAAGGCCCGATCGTCCTAATTCAGGGTAGGCTCGAGCCCCTCGGTGGGGACGTATATGAGCTGATATATATGTATGTACGAGTATGTAAAGCGAGAGTATGTGAAGAGCTGTCACCTTGTAAGCTTCTTCATCTTAATCTGTCGTCACTTGTCAGCCATTAGATTTCATCTTCATTCTTATTCGTATATTAATCAATTCGTACATCAATTCACACTCATTTCCTCTTAGCGATTTTTACCTCTTAATATATGTTTACCGATTTTGACCAATTTTTTAGGGTTCCGTACCCAAAGGATAAAAACGGAACCCTATTACTGAGACTTCGCTGTCCGTCTGTTTGTCCGTCCGTCCGTCTGTCACCAGGCTGTATTTTATGAACCGTGATAGCTAGACAGTTTAAATTTGTATGTATTTCTGTTGCCGCTACAACAAAAAATACTAAAAAGCAGAATAAAATAAATATTTAAGGGGGCTCTCATACAACAAAAATGGTTTTTTTGCTCGTTTATGCTAAATGTTGATAACGGCAACAGGTAGACGCTTGAAATATTCACAGATAACTTATTTATATATTCACTTTAAAACTAAATAATTTAATTAAAATAAAACAAATATTCATTATTTAATACAAACAAACAACCCATACAACAAATGTGATTTTTTTGCTCGATATTGATAACTGCATCAGGGAGACGCTTAAAATATTCACAGAATGTTAAGTTGTATTATTCACTTTAAAAATAAATAATTAAATTAAAATAAAATTTATATTTATATGCTTACATACAACAAACGTGATTTCTATAGATAATGGTACGGAACCCTTCGTGCGCGAGTCCGACTCGCACTTGGTCAGTTTTTTAATATGTTGTCAGTCAGCACAAAAGCCAGGTTTTTGGTTTTTCAATAAAGTTAATAAATTCAATTTATTGTTTTTCACGTGTTATTATACAAAACTGACTTCGTCCATTATTTCATTAATAATTTAAAAGACGAAACCAATAAATCTAGCTTTTGTTCTGACTGACAACCTATCAAAAGTTTGTCGAAATCGGTTAACTTTTAAGAGCTGAAAATCGCTTTCGCCCTTTCTATTTTTTGGCGTTTTGGTCCACGGTCCTCTTAAGGTTTTTCCTGCATCTATCTCTTTAAACTTGGTCCTCTTTATGTCCAGATGTCACACAATCCATTTTTTCTCACTTGCTTCAAAATTTAACAACCTGTTGTATAGGTAGGTGCATTTTACGATTTCCGAAGCGCTAATTTGTCACGGTCCAGTTTTACCTTGCCACCGTGGCGTTGCAGCGTAAACCTAATTCAATTAGGCATGCAGTGTGACAAGACAAGGATAAATATTATTTTAGTTCATTTATTATGAACTTTCGTACACCTTGATTTACCTCCCATTTCGATTAGGTACGGAGACATTTTTTTTTTTGTTTGTGAGAATTACAGCATTTTTCTCTGTTCCAGACTAGACATATATGGGGTGACTTAATTAGTTTTTGATAGCAAAGGTTTCCCAAAACAACTTTCCCAAAGCGACTATTTGTCGCATATGAAAAAAAAAATTTGGCACCTTATACATTTTTGCAGATTTGATAACTTATTTTGTATCGAGGGCCAACATTTTTTTTCTGATTTGATTGTAATCACTAATCACCAGTACGTGCATATCTTTTGTTATCAAGAACTAATTAAGAGTCACCCTGTATAGTACAGTCACAGTCTTAGACTGTGGCACAGTATTAAATATAGCGGCGTACAGTAGCGCAACGAATGTATTTACGCAGAGCAACGGAAGGGTACTTGCGGGGCAGCGGGCATCGGGCCACAAATGGCAAACTTCGTGAGTTTGCCAGGCAGACTACAGGCTAGTAGGGGAAGTACGGACAAAATGACATAGACGGACAAAATGACATAGTGGGCTTATTTGAAAATTGGCGCGGTTTGGAACATCAAAAACCAGCCAATCGCAGTCTTTGTGTCGCCATTACCAACCTAGGAAAATACTAGACCAATCCGGACGCGCGTCGTTTCGGCACAACTTCATGTTTGTTTTCACCAACCTCAAGTTTGTTTTGTGTTGTGACAACTTATAGGTTTTTGTTAAGTTTTTCTTTAAATCTTCGCTGTTTGTTGATTTTATTTGCATAAGTATATCACAACCTATGAGGGAATGATATTTAGTTTCGATTCTTTTATACATTTTAGAAAATACGAAGTTAAAAATATTCAATCTCATTGGTGGACAAAATGACATACCCAGGATATGGACAAAATGACATAGGTATGTCATTTTGTCCGTAGTCTTTTTTTGTTAATATATAAAGTACTTAGGTAATTTGAACGGGTGATATAACATCTATGATAATCCCCATAGATGTTATATCACCCGTTCCACAAGGCGCATACGTAGCAGGGCAAGGAAAACGCAAACCGAGGAAGCGCCAAGTCAATCTATTGTTGACCTCTACTCCGAATATGGAAGATGTTAAAGCAAAGATAGAGATAAAGTAACCCTTGCGTGAAAGAAAAAGGAAAGCATCCAAGGTTCTCTTTGATAGCGATTCTGAAGAAGAAAACATTAATTCTCAGGTAGAGGATGATGAGGACGATTGCGCTTGCATTTATTGGAATGATTTGTACTCCCGATCAAAACCCGGAGAAGGTTGGCTTAGATGTATGCAGTGCTTCCGTTGGGTGCATGCTGCCTGTGCTGATCTACCGAAGAAAACAAAGAAATTTGTTTGTGAACTATGCATTTAATTGCACTTTATTTAGTATGTCATTTTGTCCATATAGGGTATGTCATTTTGTCCATGAGTATGGACAAAATGAATTTTCTGTGATCTCATTTTAAAAGAAGATATTTTTTTTTCTATAAGAGTTAAGTGTTACTGCTCTAGTTGATTTTGTAGCTGATACATCAAAGAAGTTACTGATACGTAAATTTTGTTCCTGAAGCTTTTAAATAAATGTTTATAGTGAAAAAATGGGAGGGTATGTCATTTTGTCCGTACTTCCCCTATGGGCTAGTAACTACGCCGGTGGCGCATCGTACGACATCAAAGGCGTTGCGCTACTGTAGGCCATATCGTAATACTGTGACTGTAGTATAGTAATCAATTTTTTTTAGTCTCCCATAATACAAAATTGGACTTGTAGTGCGAAACATGTTTTTCCCTATTCGGTCAAAAATTCCCTCGACATCGGCTGAACAGTTTGTAAAATGACTGTATATAAATTCCTTTGCGGTCAGCCATTAAATTTTATTGTTTACTATTTTTAAATAAGCAACATAGATTATAAATATTTCTTACAACTAAATGATTTCCAGTAATGAGTTTACTTACACACTTAATTATGAGTTCGCAGAATCAGGCTCAAGTCTTAAAAAGTGTCTAGGCTGATAACAGCTGCAGTTATTTCGATATTCGAAAATTCTCGGTCGACCCCCTACTGTTTTCACCGATTTTCCGTGAACGAAACGATAGCAAACTTTTAAAATCTATAATCTTATATACAGGATGTAAAAAATTGGTGTAGGACCCGGTAACTGAGGCTTCTGCTCATCATACTATACAACTTTCCCCAAGGAACCCATAGACAGTTCGCAAAAAAAATATTTCGACGCTCTATACAAAAACGCACAAAATCACAAAATTGGTCAATCAACTAATCGTTTTGTATGAAGAGTTAAATTATTTTTTTCGATTTCAGCAAACTTGTAGAACACAAATTGTTCAATATGATGAATACAAGCCCCAGTTAACGGGACCTACACCAATTTTGTTACATCCTGTATACAAGGCATGCCTTTTAAGTTCTGTCGTTTCCATATTTCCCGGCAATTTTGAATTCGGAACTGTTCTATATTCGAATGTGTTTAAATTTCTAATTTCAAAACAGTTGAAAGTATTAGGATTAATGCTATGGTTAAGTCACAGCGTCAATTGGAATCTGTCAGGTTACGTACGAAAATGAATCTTTCTAAGGAAAATGTTCGTGCAATAATTTTCTACAACTTTAGAAGAGGCCTGACACGGCTTCAGTGTTTTGAAGAGCTAACATCTGTGTTCAGTGATGAAGCCCCATGTCTGCGGACTGTCAAACGCTGGTATTTAGTATTCCAGCGTGGACATACTAGTGTTAGTGACAAATCTCGCGAAGGACGCCCAAAATCCGCCTTCACTGAAGATAACATCATTGCTGTGAGACAACTAATTCTCGAAGATCGTCATGTGACGTATCGAGAGATAGAGGCTCTATTAGGCATCTCAGGGACAACCATTCAGAAGATCTTGCATGAAGCGCTTGGTGTGAGAAAGCTAGTTTGCCGTTGGATACCGCATCTGCTTTCCGACGATCACAAGGCGGCCCGCGTCAGATGGTGTAAGAAATCTCTGCAAAGGTGCAACCGAGGAGAGTCAAATCACGTCTACGACATCATCAGTGGTGACAAATCTTGGATCTATGCCTACGATCCTGATTCCAAACAACAATCTACAATCTGAGTCTTTCAAGACGAGCCAAAGCCGACTAAAGTTGTTCGTTCTCGAAGCACTTCAAAGAAGATGGTGGCCACGTTCGTTGGAAAAACCGGCCATGTTGCGACTATTGCACTTAAAGATCGTAGAACGGTTAACGCAGAGTGGTATGCCACAGTTTGTTTACCACAAGTCATCGCCGAACTTCGAAAATGTAACTCAAAGCGACGCATCATCCTGCACCACGACAACGCAAGCTCACACAGCGCTCGTCAAACGATTGAGTATTTGAAGCAGCAAAAAGTAGAAATTCTTGACCATCCTCCATACAGTCCTGACCTAAGCCCTAACGATTTCTTTACATTTCCTAAAATTAAGAAAAGTCATCGTGGTCAAAGGTTCCAGTCCGGTGAAGAAGCAGTCGACGCTTTCAAGTCAGCCATTTTGAACACCCCCACTTTAGAGTGGAATAAATGTTATAATAACTGGTTTGCGCGAATGGAAAAGTGTATTAAGCTACGTGGTGAATACTTTGAAAAACAATAAAAAGTACTATAAGGTTCTAGTTGTGTTTTTTTCTTCAAACGACAAAACTTAAAAGGCATGCCTTATATTAAAATAAACCCCTATTTCTCCTGGCCACGCTATAACTTGAGAACGGCTGGACCGATTTCGTAAATTCTTTTTTTGTTGAGTTCGATAATGTCAGGAGAAGTTCGTACGTAGGGTAGGGTAAGGTAGGGTGGTGTAGTGTAGTTTAGTGTGAGATGGAACGAAGTTCGCCGGGACAACTAGTTCAAAATAAAATTGGTACCTACCTATCGTATAGATTAAAAAAAGACAAAGTATAACATGAAATATAAAAGAACATTGCGCTAAAATAGGTAGTGGCTATCGTGTTCAGTTTGCAAATAGGTCAAAATTTATGTGACTTGAAATTGCTATTCGGTGATTTTTAGGGTTCCAAACCCCCAGAGGGACCCACGACGGGACCTTACCAAAGTATATTTAATAGTAATAACATACAGTATGGACACTCTCTGCCGCTCTCTAGATTGCGACCTCACCCCCTCGTCACCCAGATTGATACAGATTGGTAACAGTTTGGTTGTCGAACGTATAGGATTTCGCCGCCATTTTGTTTGTTCCGTCATTCCTTTTTTGAAATATCATTTCTGGCCCGTTTTATGAAGTGTCCAGGGTGTGCTATTACTAAGCCTCCGCTTTGCGTTAGTTTGTACGTCTGTCTGTCAGCGTGCTGCATTCATGAACTGTAATAGGTATTAAGTAATAGGCTATGACCCTTACTCACCGGAAGGAACGAAGGACACTACACGTTTTGCCCCTGATTTCTGTAATCTGCTAGAACAAATAAATACCATATTAATGCTGATTTCTTTCCATACTTAACTCTTAACAGGATCGAATGGCTTTTGTTTGTGGTTAAACTAATGTTTAACTAGTAAAAACTAAGTTAACAATTACAATCAAAAATTGTAGGCGGTTGTTCGATAATTTATTTTAACGTTTTCGACTAATATTAAAGTTATAATATTTACATACCTGTTACAATTTGTTGGTTAATTAATAATTATAATTAGTCATTGTCCGTATATTTGAATTTACATACCTATAGTAACGGAGTTTTAGATATTCTGTTTTTCAAACCATGGCACAGTTACGATTTTCCTTAACAAGAATACAAGTATTCTATGTATTTAACTTAAATAGGGAAAAATAACTCTTAATAGGGAATGTTGCATCGTTAAGTTAGTAAGTTATTTATTAGAATATCAATGTTAGGATACAGATAGCTTACAAATTTAACATAACATGTAAGTACATACTTCGTTTAATTACATCTTAATTGTCGCTTTTTAATTACACTCTATCTCTCTCTGTCTACTCTGTATCTTTTTTTTCTCTCTCTCTCCCCAAGTTAATACAAATACTACAATGTTAATAGTTGGTACAGGAACCCAGCAATCAGATATTTTTACGTTAACTTATTTTAAGATATCTAGTGCAATATTAAATTTCAATTTTATTTGACACTATTACGAAGTAAATAGTTTTTATTCTTTGACTATGTGTAATATTTTTTTAATCTGTGACTATGTACACTTTTTAAGTGTGCTAGTGCCATAAACTGTTTGTATTAAAGTCGAAAATATAATAACTTGGCTCTTTATTTGCAATTCTATTTTCTGACATTATACCCGATTGATAGCTGCTCATTAAAATAATAAAAGCGTACAGTATGCTAGAAATGTTTCAAAGCGGCGCGGGCGATAAGCGTGGAACAGCTTGTTTAGACATACTTACAGATAGACTAACAATGGACATCACTGATTGTTTGAATTGGAACTTCCTACGACGCGGTCAAACAATCAGGTCGTGCTCTTTCTTCAGTAGGGTTGACAAAAATGACTTTTTTTTTCGGAAGGACCAGTTTGTTGTTGGCCATGGAGGCCTTTACAACATCACCGGGCAGGGGAGGCGAGTGCGGAGGTCACTCAACCTAAATTGCAAAGCAAAAGATGCAACTGCCCAAAGAGGCGCCCAGGAAGGCACGGACCTCGGCTTAGGTCGTTGCTTGGACGGGGGAGGATCGGAGAGAGGCAACAACATTAACTGTTAAACACATGGAAAGCTCTGAGGACTTGGCCGGTCAACTGCTGTGCTTTACGACTTTATTTTAGTATCGCTTCTTATAAATTTAAATACACGCATGTTAACAAAAAAAATGAAAAAGCCGATAGCGAAAAATGACATTCCGTTGCAGAAAATTTACTCTATATATGAAAAAATTCTAAAGGAATGAACTCTTAAAAATATTTTCAGGGTAACTGCGTAAATTTCCTATTATTTCGTACTTATTATGAATGTATGAGTATGTAGAGTAATGTCACGAACCGAATTGAACAAGACGTTCTAACGAACTAAAATGTAACATTTGTTAAAAAAGTATTGATCTTTAGTTAAAACATTATTAAGAAACAAACCTAAAAACAAGCAACTGGCAGCCCTGATTAGTACTTACATAATGTTCCATTTGTATTCTTAATATTTGACCAAGATTAAATAGCGTTTGTTCTCCGACAAGAAAGTAAATTCGCCTCCCCGCGCCCGCCAGCGCGTTTGTAGCCCGTCCTTCCAGATATTATGACCCTTATGACAGGGAAGTGTATATGAGTTTTGTGTTTTTCTTTCCCAAATCTTTAAGTAGGTAGTACTTGTTGCTTAGTGAACTCTCCGAAATAAAATGAATCTTGAGATTTCAGCTAGAGATTATATCTCATAGAGATGAGATGATAACTTTTCAGATAGCAATGTTTAGACTAATAATTATTGTTATTTCAAACACAATGTACATTGTTTGTTTGTGAACTCTTTATTGTGCAACAAAATATACAATTATAGATACCAAACAGCAGCACAATGTACAAAGGCGGACTTATCCCAGACAGGGATCTCTTTCAGCCAACCCTAAATTACTGAAAGGATTTAAACTACAAGCGAAGAAACAAATCAGTACACAATTCATAAGAAGTGAAAACAATAAACTGAAGTTATAAACAGATGTTATACTACAATTAGATACATATGTATGGCTATTATATAATAGCCTCCTGTCCGGGAGGTCGTGGTTCGAGTCCCGCCACGTACCAGTGTGATTTCGAATTTAGATTTCATATGTACGTTTATCCGACGCTCTTACGGTGAAGGAAAACATCGTCAGGAAACCTGCACACGCCTGCGAAGAAACTCGCAGATTGTGGTGAAGTCGACCAACCCTCACTGGGCCCGCGTGGTCGACTAAGGCCCGTTCGCCCTAATTCAGGGTAGGCTTGAGCCCCTTTGGCGGGGACGTATATGAGCTGATATAATGATAATGATGACATATAATATATGTTTATGAATACATTAATTTTAATTTGACCACTTTTTATTAGTTTATTTATAATAAAATGCCTACCAAATCAAACATCTACTAGTTTCACTTTGGGACCTAGTAAACATTATAAATCATAAAAAATGCAACTGAAAGATTTGTATGGTTCCCCAACCCAACCCCCCTCCCGCCCCCCACCACTTTGTAGCACTTTCGTTTGTATGTCTCCCGGTGAAAATTAACTCATTGAGCTCTTGAATTTATGGTTTGACATAAAGGTGACATATCTTAATAAAAAGTTATAGCGACAAAGTCAAATATCTCCTCATATTAAAACCTTTCTCCAAGACATTTTACGATTATGCTACTTTATTGATGTGTAACATCTTTGCTCTCGCTTTCCTGCAATTTGTGGGAGTGATTTCGTGAAATGGGACGGAAATGTGTCCCATGGGACGGACATGTGTCCCAGGGAGTCGCGTTTTTTTAGGCTTTAAAAGCGCGGAAAAGGCAAAGGTATCTATGACCATACAGCCTAGTCTGCCGTATCTTTGCCGTCCTTTTTTCAGGCTTTAAAAGCGCGGAAAAGGCAAAGGTATCTATGACCATACAGCCTAGTCTGCCGTATCTTTGCCGTCCTTTTATAAAGTACTAGCTGTTTCCCGCGGCTTCACCCGCGTGGACCACGTTTCTATGACTTTTCGAGGGTGCGCAGTGCGCGAGCCGCAAGCGGCTCGCGAGCGTGGTAAAAAGTAGCCTATGTCTTAACCCAGGTCCTAATTTGTCTACCTACCAAATTTCAGCCAAATCCGTTCAGTAGTTTTTGCGGGAAAGCGTAACAGACAGACAGAGTTACTTTCACATTTATAATATTAGTAGGGATTTTGTCACAAGTTACACATCATATGCGAGTACTGTAGGTCTCGCTCGAATTTTTTATAAATGAAGATCTTATTATGGAGGAGAACCTTTTGTGTTTGTGACAGGTCAGAAAGTACTGAAAGAGAGCGGGCCTTTTGTCACATTGTCATTTTTTTTTAATTCAGTTTTCCGTCAGAAGTGGATTCAATCAGAATGTTTTTAATTACGTTTTCCTTTACAAGTGAATTCAATCACAGTTTTTTTTAAATTACGTTTTCCTTCACAAGTGGATTCAATCACAGTTTTTTTAAAATTATGTTTTCCTTCACAAGTGGATTCAATCACAGTTTTATTTTATAAACGTTGAACTCTGGTCTTATGTTAGAACTTGACTGTGTTAACAAAGCAATTAGCATACGCATTAGATACTTGCGATTTTGTTTGCTGACACTTCCACACGAAAAGAAGCTGTTTACTTATTTTATAAGATCGTCACGTAAAACTAATAACTAAACCCGAAGTTTTTGTATAAAGCGTGTCGTAGTGACTGTATATTATGTATATTTTTTTAAATCTTTCGCAAACTATTAAACCAGCTATTATATGGAGTGACTTTTAATTAGGTCTTGATAGCAAAGGATATAAATTTACTCGTGATTACAAACAACTTTTCCAAAGAAACTATTACGTCAAACATAAAAAAAAATTGGTCCTCGTTACATTTTGCCGATTTGATAACTTGTCATGTATCGAAGATTAAAAATTATTTTTCTGATTTCACGTATGGTTTCTTTAGGAGAGTTGTTTGTAACCACGAGTACATTCATATCATTTGCTATCAAGAACTATTTAAAGGCCCTAAGATGGGTCAAATGACAATATTTAATTCAAATTATTGAAAGACTGTGTAAAGCTATCACCATGGAAAAAATATATAATATACTTAAAGTAATAAAAAATCCATTTAATTGAATACAACTTTTTAAATATTACCACTTTTGATGTAAAAAATATACTGTCGACCCTGTTTTTGGCATTATTTGCAGAATTTCCCGAAAACAAATATTTAATGTTGAATGAAACCAACACACAAAAATCGGCGACTTTCAGACCTTTCATTTTAATGGAACACATTTTTTAGACGTAATTGACAGTGATGAAAAGTAATAAAAACTTGTAAAAATCGAGAATTGGTCGTTCGGTTTCAGCGTAACAGCCGCGTTGAAGCTCGCTCTGATATGAACTTAAAATGAATAGACTTACGTTCGATATTATTTAAACACGTTTCAACCTGCTCGGATTGAGTGCTCTTAGGGCCTTAAAAGTCACCCTGTATAACAAAACGAAAGTACATTGGATATTTTGACCTTAAAAATGCGTCACGTTACTGAGATCATCATCATCATATCAGCTCAAAAATACGTCCCCACCGAGAGGCTTGAGCCTACCCTGAATTAGGTCGATCGGGCCTTAGTCGACCACGCGAGTTACTGAGATGTTTGGAGTTAAAGGTTGTCAAAACAATAATTTCCATCTCTAAACCTCTCAATTTATTATATCGTTTGCGAAAAAAAAATGTATGCACATAAAAATTGGCACTATGCCACAGAGGTTCGTACTTATTTGAAGCCAATTTTTTAAATGTAATTTTAAAATAACTAGATTCACGATTTTGCTGTCACTATCAAGAATGCAGTTAAACTTGTTTTTTGTACTACACGATAACAGCCAATTAATTTCAATATCGCAGCCAGATGACGTTTTGTAACGCGGTAACGCGTTGCTGTTATTCGTTCTTCTTTCTCTCTTCTTTCTTTCTTACGATCTATTTCATCTATTTCTCATGCGCTGGCACATATCACATAACAATCCATGTGTCACATTTTGATAACAAAGTGTGACACATGTGATTCAAAAATCCGAATTATTTTCAAACATTCAATATTTTTCAACACTATACTAAACTATCACTACATTTAAAATTAAAATAAACTACTTTATATATGTAAAATAATTTTCTGAAACCTGATACTTTCTTAAGACCCATCTCGGGTAAGATATAGTTATATTTTTGTGATTGGTTATAATAATTTAATGTGTAAAATATTTTTCTAATTCCTGTGTTCTTTTTTAGGCTTCCGTACCCAAAGGGTAAAAACGGGACCCTATTACTAAGACTTCGCTGTTCGTCTGTCACCAGGCTGTATTTCATGAACCGTGATAGCTAGACAGTTGAAATTTTCACAGATAATGTGTTTCCGTTGCCGCTATAACAACTAATACAAAAAATTAGAAAAAGTGAGTCTCCATACAAAAAACGTGGTTTTTTGAAGCATGAAGAAACTAGCGCCATCTAGTATGATGGTACGGAACCCTTTGTGTGCGGTTCTGACTCGCACTTGGCCGATTTTTAGGTCTTAAATTACATCTTATAAATTGTGATGGGTGCACGCACGGTTCTTATTACCCACGCCCTACCATACTCGTTCCTTACCATACCTAACCCGTCGTGCTACAGTTTTTAACGAAAACCTGAATTCTTCAGAAGACTGTAAACCAACGGCGAAAACTATTATCACCTCTTAAAAGTTAACCGATTTTCACAAATTTTTGATAGTTTGTCAGTCAGAATAAAAGCTAGGTTTTTGAAATTATTATTTAAAAATAAACAAACGATTTTGACAAATTTTTGATAGTTTGTCAGTCAGAATAAAAGCTAGGTTTTTGAAATTATTATTTAAAAATAAACAAATAATGCCCGAAATTAGTTTTGTATGAATACCCCTTTTAGGCCGGTCCTTGAAGGGAATTTAGGTGGGTGGGTACTCTTTAAAATGAACTCTATTGCTACAGTCCACCTATCCATAACAATTATTTTAGTAACATACTTACATATTTTTTTTTTAATCTTACAATGGTAAAAAAAAGATGTTTCCTCTTTTTGTTTAATTTATATATTTTTTTCTTTTGTAATTTATATTGCAGATTTGTGAGAAAAATAATAGTGTGTATAATAAATAATGTTCAAATTTGTTTGTATATTGAACGCACGATCGTTTAAGCCCGACCGAAAAGGGTTATACGGGAACGACAATAAAATTGAACTTATTAACTTTATTAAAACAACAAAAACCTAGCTTTTGTTGTGATTGAAAACTTATCAAAAATTTAAGAAGTGGGAATCGCTAACGCTGTTTGTATGAAAAGTCGCAGCTTCAATGTCCTTTAAAATTATCTTCCTCTGATTATATTCGTTTACGCAGCACTTTATTTTGAGATTTACACTATTATGACAGTCTGTCAAAATAGCATTTAGAATTCCTTCATGAACCACCACACTTAAGACTAGACCGAATTTTATTCAAAACGAAAATAAAAGAACGAACCAAAGACTAAATCTAAATGCTCCAGACAAGTGGTCATAGAATAAAAAGATAAATGCCACCTACGGAGGCGGGACGCGACGGCATGCTGTGCCTATCGCGACACGAGGGGTGCCCGTGGGACGAGGCCCTCAGGTCAGCCGATCTGACCTGGACAGGTCTACAATACACCTGCCTCAAGATCGTGCATCTGTACTGCAAGGTCTTCGAGCGGGAAGACATTTTGGACATGGTTATTAGGTAAGTGTTTGTTGTATTTTTACAAGACTACCCACATAAATTTCAGGTATAATATATGTATGTTTATTTATTCCACCATATCTTCTTACCGGCTAAATGGATTTTACAGTGGGAGGTATCGTGAGATTCGTCTTGATCCCGTAAGTAACATAGAATAGATATATTTTACCCGACTTTCCAAAAAGAGGGATAATGCTTTTATGCAGTCGTTTTTTAAGTGTTTAATTTAAAGTGATTGAGTAGAACAGAAAAATTAAAATGTAAATCTACCTAGCCGTTTTTATAGATTTTTTTTTAAATTGGCTAGATGAAATATTTATCGATACATGGCTAGTTTGTGTTCAGAAGTGTTCTTTTCTGTGATTCGTTTTCCAAGTAGGTTATACAATTAATCACTTCTTTCTCTACTACAAGATTAACTTTTATGACTTGGTTTGGTTGGTGGTAGGGCATTTTCTAAGCCCGCCTGGCTAGCTTTCACCATCTTATCTAAGCCTTGCCGCCAAACATCAGTGTTAACAACATTCATGTGTTCCGCCGGCTTGAAGATAGATAGTCAGTTCTCCATTGCGTTGTGGAATCTTGGTAAGGCCGCTTCCATCTTCGGCGTCATCGTCACTTAATCAGGTGAGATGATGCCAAGGGCTTACCAACTGTAAATAAAAAATAAAATCTTTTTGACCTTAGATCTGTTTGGTCGACTTATCGTTTACGTCGAAAGCAACAAATTTTAACTTTGTAAATAAATGTAAAAAAATTGGGTTTTCTATACAAATAATGAGCAATATAGCTGATAAAATTGTATGAAAAATCAATATTTTTGACGTTTAATTTTAGAACGAAAGTGATAATTTTAGTTTAATTTTAGAACTGATGTCAGGTCAAAAAGAATAACTGTATAATTCCCATAACATACAAAATTTTAAGAAGAAAATGTTTATTTCACAAGGCTTAATTGTACTTATTTGACTGACTCGGTGGCTCAGTGGTTAGTGCTCTTGACTGCTGATCGGAGATTTGTGGGTTCGATCCCCACCCAGGGTAAACATTTGTGTGATCAGCAGATTTTTTTTGCTCTGTGTCTGGATGTTAAATATCTATATATGTATGTATTTAAACGTATATAAGTATTTATATCAGTCTCTGGTTCCCATAACACAGGGGATCCTACTTTGGGGCCAGATGACCATAAGATAAAGATAAGATAAATACTCTTTATTGTACACACTAGTTAATAACAATATAAAAAAATTATAAAAAACTTGAAAAAAAAAACAACTTAAAAAAATATAAAAAAAACAAACACAGTATAAAAAAGGGACTATAGCGGTACCATGTGTGATTCGTCCCAGAATATTTATTTATTTATTTAATTTATCTTGCGTTTCACTTTGCACGACCCGTTTTATTTTCAGTACAATCTAAATCCATAGACGGCTTGCTATTTCAGCTTGGCTATGAAAACAAAATCGCCAAACGTAGATTGGACTAGATAGATGTCTTTACTTGTTCTCGAGGGAAATTGTTCTTATTCAGGAATACAATCAACTTTTTCAAGCTGTTTGATTTTGGTAAACCTTACCACTTCTGCATTTTATCATAATAAAGTGAAATGATGCTAAGGGCTAACCAAAAAAAATAGCGCCCGCCGCGCCCGCGACGTTGTCGGCACCGCGATTGAACTCAGGGCAGCCCCTTTAACGGAGTGTTTGACGCGAGCCGGCACCGGCTAGCTGCATTTATCAAAGGTGCAGCTGATTCAGCGAATGAATTATATCTACGTTGGATTCATACGCTCTTCTCGCGATGGATAGACGCAAAACTGCTATGAGGGCGTTGTTAAAAAAACCGGCCAAGTGCGAGTCGGACTCGCGCACGTGTGTTCCGTACCATTATCTATAAAAATCACGTTTCTTGTATGGAAGCCCCCTTAAATATTAATTTTATTTCAATTTAATTATATATTTTTAAAGTAAATAATACAACTCAATATTCTGTGAATAGTTGAAGCGTCCACCTGTTGCCGTTATCAATATCGAGCAAAAAAATCACGTTTGTTGTATGGGAGCCCCCCTTAAATATTTGTTTTATTTTATTTTAAATATATATTTTTAAAGTGAATATATAACTGAGTATTTCAAGCGTCTACCTATTGCCGTTATCAATATCGAGCAAAATTGAGCAAAAAAATCACGTTTGTTGTTTAGAGACCCCTCTTATATTATCATTTTTTCTAATTTTTAGCATTTGTTCTTATAGCGGCAACAGAAATACATCATCTGTGAAAATTTCAACTGTCTAGCTATCATGGTTCATGAAATACAGCCTTTTGACAGACGGGCGGACAGACAGACGGAAAGCGAAGTCTTAGTGATAGGGTCCCGTTTTTACCCTTTGGGTACGGAACCCTAAAATGTATTAATTTTAATGCAAAAAGAAGCTCTGCATGCGCTACATGACGAAATACGTTGAGACATTCTTGTTTCCGCTAAAGTGAAGGTTTAGATGTTTTTTTTTTAATTAGAAATTTGAGTGCGTTTGGCTGCACCTCACCTGATGGTAAGTGCTGATGCAGCCGAGGATGTAACACGCAAGCTCAAATAGTGCCTATTCACTCTCGTCTTGAAGATTCCTAAATTATACGAATCGGGGAATACAGATGCCGGAAGGGAATTCCACTCCTTGGCCGTTCGCATGATGAAGGAAGAAGCAAAACGCTTCGTGCGAAAAGCTGGAACATTGACGACAAAGGGGTGGAACATTGACGACAAATGTGATTTCGTTAGACCATTTTGTTAGAACCATTGTAATTTCCGAGTTATTTTAAATAAAAATACGTCGTGCCTGCGCTCGGAGCTTTGACTGCTGGCTCACTGGCTAGGAAGGAACACGCGTTCACACGAGGACAATAGACAAGACAATCCACCGCGCGCGTGGTGGGGGAAGCTATTGGCTCTGAAAATTTAAAATCGTTCTATTTCATTGTCCTGTCTTGTCAATTGTCTTGAAGACAAACCAATTAGTGGATTGTCCCCATTTAGACGATACTTTTTCATTGTCTTACTGTCCTGGCTTAATGGATTGTCTCGACTATTGTCCTCGTGTAAATGGGCCATAACAATCAACTACTCGCCAATAGGAATCATAAAATCCTAATGCATGAGTTTCAATATCCGATACATAGTCCTGTGGCTACATTATCATCTCACCAGCATGAAAGTTAAGTAAACAAACATTCCATCATCATCTCACCAGCAACATCTAATACAATACAACTATCGGTCTATACGTACCTACTTCTCTACGTACAATGTTTAAAGAATTATTCTCCAACTCTTAACCGTTAAGGAGTTGGACCTTCCATCATCAGCTCATCAACATGAGATGATGACTACCCGACGCAAATACTTGAATAGCTATAGAAAATAAATGAAACACGTAATATCTACGTGCCTATTAAATTTGAGGGTAGCCCTCGATTTACCTAGGAGCCCATCATCAGATTCTGACTTGGTGACAATGAGATTACCTCGGTATATACTCTTTACAACTCTCGGTTTATATATACATATAAATACTTACGTATAATGTTTACAAAAATATCCTCTAATTCCTAACCGTTAAGGAGTTGGACCTTCCATCATCAGCTCATCAACATGAGATGATGACTAACAGACGCAAATAGTTAAATAGCTTCAGAAAACACATGAAACACGTAATACGTGCCTATACAATTTGAGGGTTGCCCTCGATTTCCCTTGGATTTCATCATCAGATCCTTTCAAAGAAATAAAAATTCCAAATCGGTCCAGGCGTCTTCGAGTAATCGGTGAACATACATAAAAATACATACAGAGGAACATAGAACCTCCTCCTTTTTTGAAGTCGGTTAAAAAGGAGTGAAGAAAGTAAATAGGTCCGTTCCGTTCCGTTCCGGTGGCGCACTGACCAGAAGTTCTTCTGCAAGGGCAATTGATATCAGCGTATAAAGGAGAACAGTAGAGGCTAAAGCACCCGTTGTTGTAAGCGTGTCCCCCGTAGCTGCACCCCAACCAGCAAAGACGTCCTATAACAATAACTTACATCAACAAAAAGCTTTTTTAAATATGTATAGCAGCGTCGCGGTGACAAGCTTGTTATATAACAGCGTTTAATGAGATGATTTTGCTCTGTAGTCATACACAGCAAATTTGTTGCATAATTAGGTGATGTAAACGTTTATATCACCTTTTTATACGACATTTATAGATTAGCACTTTACCAGATTTTAATACAGCGATAACAGAGCGATATTAGCGTATAACAGAGTTGGTAAACCCTTTTTTAAAGCAAATCGGTGCAATATACGATTCCAGGGTAACCTTTATAGTCCCATGCCTATAGCAGCGCCAAAAAATCGACAACAGGACAATTTAGTGTTGTAATGGTATTCCTTATTGTTATTATAGCACTGTGAATATTCATGGTTGCTAAAACTCCATAATAGAGCAATTAGGTGATATAACCGAGTTTTATATCACCTCTTTGTAGCTTAATTGAACTATATTAGTGTTTTTCTACCCACTATAACGCAGTGATGTAATAGCTAAATGCTCGTAGTTATAGGACTGATTTACATTTATAGTCATTTATTCACCAGGCAACAATGAACATTGCTTAGAGGCAGGTCAATTTTACAAACTTAAATTATTAACTAACATACTAATTAATAAATTACATTTAATAGCACATTCATGTTCTCTCGCAATCTATTTGAGAAAATGAGTATCTGTTATTATTTCATTCATGTATTCATTTACTGAGTAATATGCATGTTTTTGAAAAAAATCTCTCAATTTTGCTTTGAACTCTAGCTTAGGGAGATCCATTATTAGTTTAGGTAGTTTATTGTACATCATTATTTTTAGTGGGATTCCTTGTTTGAGAGTTTTTGTCAGCCGTACAGTAGGCATCGTCAGTTTGTAATTTCCTCTTGTATTAAAATTATGAATGTCTGATCTTTTAATTAAATTGTCCTTGTCCTCGTAAATTTCTAAAATAGATTTATATATGAAAAGGGAAATCACAGTCATAAGTTTATTCTGAATAAAATATTCTCTAGCTGAAGTTCTTTTATGTACTCCTGAAATGATTCTTATGGCCCTTTTTTGTTGAATCAAAACTTTTTTGATGTCTGCTGCATTACCCTGTTATGTATTACTGTATATAAGAGTTGGTAGCTCTGTTACATAGCAAAAATGGCGTATAAATGTAGTAAAATGCGACACTTAAGAGAGATATACGACCTATAAGAGAGTTTCTTTCACTTTAAAAGAACAAAAATCTGCCATTTTGTCAGCGCCGTATCGTACATAATTGAAGGGTTCTTTTTATTAATTATGGATTTACGCTAGGTAGGTAGTACAAATAGGTAGGTATTAAGTACTTCCATTATTTTTTGTGAGCTGGTATGTCTACGATACAGTTAAAAGAAAAAAAAGATTAAGACAACGGACTCGGAATAAGAAAAAAAATATGTATTTATGTGGCATGAGCACAGACTTCACATTCATCACAGATGTAATGATCATAAATGGCCGTAATACGACAATCCCTGCACCAGAAATCATTGACGTCTATCAATATTTGCATGCTTTTTGTATGATAAAATGATTTCGTAAAGTACAATCTGTACTAAGTCTACAGGCGAAACATTTTTTCGATACTTAATATAAAATGAGTCAGTGTCCATGGCCATTCCATTTCATTAAGTTGCTCGAAATCATGTCTAGTAAGAAACTTGTCAACATCCAGTACGATGACCATTGTCGATCTTTTAATTTACACTAAAAAATACAAGAAAACATAGTATGTTTTCCGTAATATTATTACGGATTTTCTATTTACATCGGGGAACCCTAATTAAATCCATTATGATATAACAGTTGTCAAAATATCAAGAACTGTATTGCGGACGTATAGTAGCCACGGAGTTACTATTTCGCACCCTATGCAGCAACTTGGTGTAAAATTAGTTTTTAATTACTTTAAACTCAATAATTCGAGGGGGGTATTAAAAAAACACCGTAATCATGCATATAATCTTTCAGTCAAATTTCATTCACAAGTCAATTTAAGTATCTAACAATTTACAACGTAACAAAAATGAATGGTCACGATGATTGTTTCTATCGTTATTATGAATAATATTTTAATATTCTTGTTTTTTCACTCCAAAACTCAAAGACGCAATAGAAGTTCTACACGGTTTACCATTTTGTACTATAATAGCGTCGCGGTGGCTCTTACATCACAACTTCGCGCTATAAAAGATTTGTAGTTACTATTATAACACAATTTCGTGCTATAACAGCATTGCGGTTCCTTTTTTACCACTACTTCGCTCTATAACAGCATCGCGATTCTATAGATGTACTCTTCTATAGGTCTAAATGGCATCTAAATTGCTGCTACAGCAACACAATAACACCAAATGGCTTTATAAATGCGCCACTTTCGGGTTTATACAACGTTCTTATCACCCTTATGGGACTACCGATTAGCACCTCTGAAACGTTCTTATCCCTTCTATAGAGCAACGATTTGCTGGTTGGGACCTGACATGCGACGGTACTCCTGAGTAAATGTGGTCTGCTACCTCAGATTCCCGCTGTCGCCTACCAGGCGCATCCGACGGTGGCCACGTTAACAACGACTGTGGTGTATCAGCAATCGCTGTCTGCCATTATGCGACGGAAATCTACCCAAGACACCAGTGGCCACGTAGATGCGATGAGGAGTGTAGGGTGGTCGCAGTTAGGATGGGAGTGACTGGATCTTGAGCCGACAAGTATACTAGCAACGAGTCAGCGTATCAGGAGGATAGATATTATACTTTGTGTGTCATAGATACAGGGGAGGAATAATACTGCTTATCGATGCGTCTTCACGTTACTCGTTTTTTCTCTCTTCTTTATTATCTTCTAGTATTTATTGTTGTTACGTTGAGCTATTATTCCCAAAGTCGTCGCTGCGTGTCATCGTTTCACCGTTTTTACAGATGTTGCTTTGAATTCAAACTGATCTTGTCGACGTGGTCTTTTTATGATGATGTTCCTATCGAAAAAAAGGGACAGTGGGCTGTTCTTCCGTTGTCAATCGTTGTATTGGTTACAAGCCGTGCGACGAGGTTTATTTTCCATAGTGTGGTCACTGGTCGATCATTTAGTTGAGATTTTTTTGGTTCTTTGTTCCATTGTTAGCATCTTCCCTTTGTTCTAGGGTGAGTATCTACTGAATTGAGGATACGTTTATTGGTTATGGCTTCTAACCTTCAAAAAGGTGCACTGGAATCACTTTTTTTAAGATTTAAGCTAAGTATATATTTCATTTGGTCGGTAAAGCCCTTAGTAAGAGATAATTGTTCTAGTTATATTAAATATCATAAATATACACTTTGTATTCCTAGGAATTTCGCAATAATTTCACAAATAGACAGAGTTTTTCTTTCCTATTCTTCACGTTTGTAATTTGCACATAAGCATGATTGCATAACTTACACACAAACGCACACAAATACATAATACAACTTGTACGAAACACTTCATTTTTTTGCTGTCCAGAAAGGTTGATTTAGCTTTTTTTTGCTTAATGGTTGGTTCTATGTATCGCCCCTATTCAGAGATTCAATGGTTTCCAGATGTATGTCTTTGAGCCAGTTGTTAGGGCTAAGGTAACAAACTTGTTTCGTGTTTGATTTACAGAAATAAATCGATGCTGAAAATCTGCAATATTTCTTTTTATTTACAATTGGTAAGCCCTTTACTAGAGATAACCACGCTTTAGTTGGTGCAGGTTCTAAGTTAAAATTAAATAAAATGCACTTCACTTTCACAAACACTCACACCTCTCTGTAAAAATGATAATTTGAGTATCTACCTATATTAGTTGCCATGCATTATATGGAAAGCTCTCACCGTGTTGTAAGCACAAAATTGCGGCTTTTTCCTCCGTTCCGTAAGATGCACAAATACATTAATTATGCCATTACAATATGTACTGTGTAATGCTAAAAACCGTGTTTGTTTATAAGTAGTTAATGTTCACAAAAGACTTTAGAAGGAACCAAAAAAATATGTGAAGAATTGAAGCAACAGCTTGAGAATAAGACAAAGCATGACAAACCTAAGGCGTTCTTGTGATTCATTTTAAAAACATTCCAGCTCAAACTCCAACCCTTGAACTTTACACCTTGCTTATCTATGCCGTCATTAGCGCTGGTATCCCATTTCAGACGACCTTTGTCGGTGTTTTTGCTCTCTAATGCCCACTAATGGATCCCATTGGCAAGCCTCACATCGCATTACACCTCTATTTGATAGGAGTGGTTGGAGAACAGTTATTTATGCCACTACCAAGTAATCAGAGCCATTGTAACATAAGTGCTAGTTTGTACCACGAAGCGAAGCTGAGTGTTACAATGGCTAATTGCGTGCAGAGGCATACAATATATTTTCTACGACCATGAAATAAATAAAAGGACATTTTAATTAAACTGTCAAAAATTCAACCATACTACATCCCAATCACACGCGATGTTTAGCCATGGCGCAGTTACGCGCGCTTTTTTAAATGGCCTTTTTAATATATACCAGGAAATAAATAAAAGAAAATTTTAAACCGTCAAAAATTTATCCATACAGCCTAATCACACGCGATGTTTAGCCATGGCAAATAGTCTTTATTCTTTGCCATAGCGCAGGTACGCGCGCTTTTTTACATACATTGAGATTTTGTCATAATCATATATTAAATTTTTGAAGCTAAAGCCACAAAAAAAATAAAAAAGTTTCATTGTATAGCCCGTCAACTACGTGCGCGTTACGCCTGCTGTACGGGCGGGTAGGCGGGGGCGAGGTAGCACGACACGACACGATCTCCGCTAGCCTCAAGCTCCCCCGCGGAGATCTTCCCGCACACCCCGCCTCAGCTGCTCAGGCGTATCGGGCACGAAGTTGACGGGCTATAGTTCCACAGTGTTACGATATGGCTTACAGTAGCGCAACGCCTTTGATGTCGCACAATGCCGCCACACCGGCGTAGGTACTAGCATACTAGCCTGTAGTCAGCCTGCCAAACTCGCGAATTTTGGCAGGCTGTACATTCGTTGTGCTACGTAAGCCGCTATATTGTAATACTATGATAGTACAGTCGTCTCGTTTTGAAATGATACTTGTAGGAATGAACACTTTTGTGGTTACCAAATGGGAGTAGAAAAATGTGTTTGTAAAAGTATTTTTTTGGAATAAAATGGTTTTTTTTGTAATTTGTTTGCCAATTTTGAGCACCATCAAATGGAATGTAATTTTCAGCCGGAAGGCGGTTCTCAATGGAGGAGGTTCTCAATTCGACTGTTCGTTGATTTTTTGTATTTTTGTTACGTGATATCTTCTCAGATTGTGACCCGATTTTCATGATTCTCTTTTATATATATAGCTCGTATACGTCCCCACCGAGGGGCTCGAGCCTACCCTGAATTAAGGCGATCGGGCCTTAGTCGACCACGCGGGCCCAGTGCGGGTTGGTCGACTTTACACACAACATTCAAGTATCTTGGCAGGCGTGTGCAGGTTTCCTCATGTATTTCCTTCACCAACCCGCACTGGGCCCGCGTGGTCGACTAAGGCCCGATCGACCTAATTCAGGGTAGGCTCGAGCCCCTCAGTGGGGACGTATATGAGCTGATGTGAAGAGCGTCGGATAAACGTACATATGAAATCGAAATTCGAAAACACATTGATACGTGGCAGGATTCGAGCCACGACAGGACAGGAGGCAGCGGCCCTTGCCACGCCACCGACGCCGATTTTTTTATTCGATGGGTATGCTGCCTAGACAGTTCTATCTTGTCTAAGGTTTGCTGCCAGGATGGTCCCTTATTTTATCGAAATCGGTGTATAACTTTTTTTAGAAAGTTAACGAAAACCAAAAATAATACTGCAAAGTTGTACTAAGTTGTTGCGATAGAAGTCGGTTTTTTAACGTGTTTAGCATTCCTAATTATTCCGATTCGATTTTTTCTCATCTGTCCCGCCAGAACATGCCAGAACCAAAAAGTGGGTTTATGTAAGTAATCTAATTTGACCACCTCCGTGGCGTAACGGTTTAGTTCATTAGCTTCACATCAAGAGGTCGCGGGTTCGATTCTCGGCGGATTCTAACTGTCTAACCTTGTAAGACTCGGTTTGGTTGGTGAAAGTGCATTCTCTAAGCCGCCTGGCTAGCTACCATAATCTTATGTAAATCTTACCGCCAAACATCAATGTCAACCACATTGATGTATTCGCTTGAAGATAAGATATCCAGTTCCCCATTGGGTCGGGGAATCTTCGTAAGCCCGCTTCCATCTTTGGCATCATCGTCACTTACGAGTAGGTACCATCAGGTGAGATTATGGCAAGGGCTTACCAATTGTGAATAAAAAAAATCAAACAATAGAAGCTTATTAAAAGATGAGAAATTAAGACGAAGATATTATTTTTAGCGGCAGTAGCGGCACCATGTCACCGCTAAAAACATAAAACTTTTTCACCGAAAACCCACAATGTTAGCCGTAAAATCAGTCTTACCGGTCAACATTTAACATCAAAACAATGAGCATACTCGTAGGTGTAATAAATAGCTTTAACAGCCAGGTTTTCCTCAACTTTATCGAAATGGGCGTGGGAGGGCAACACTAAACGCTTTTGTGGGGCATTAAAATGCGAATTGTGGGCATCGGGTGATCGTTACATGTTAATGGTTGTACTAATGAGCCGTGCACAAATATCTGGAGTTTGCGATGAGGCAGAAACGTGAAATCATCACTGGAGTGACACAATATAGGTAATGTTTCAAAAAATGTTTCAGTTGATGAATGACGTATAATTACCTAGCTTAAGATTATTGTAAGACATCCGATTTAAATTTTATTTAAATGACAAAAATTTATGGGTAGACAGTGTTTCTTCTATCAACGCTAATCATTTTTAAGGCGATCGGTAATATTACAGATTTTCGTTATTTTTGACGTTAATTACTCCCAAACGATAGAAAACCCAAGGTTGAAAGAAAATATTCTTATTGTTGATTAAAGTTATTAGAAACACGATTGAGCAGTTTTGGCTCGATATAAAAAAAATCCCAAAGATATTTTAAAGAATAAATTAAAAAAAGTTATGAAGTTATGATAATACAGATAGAGTGAGTATTTTTTATACTTTCATTGTAGTTTTTGATTGAAACGAAAAACCATTGAAAAAGTGTGGTTATTTTCTTTACTCTTTACACGTAAAGAAAAAGACAGAGCCAACTGTTCCAATCAATACCTCGCCTTAACAGTAATAAAATGATGACCAATCTAAGCTTTGACTTGGAAGCGACAAGACATGACAAGTCAAGTAAATAATATTTTTATCTTAGCATTGACATTAGTGGTGCATGCTCGCTTAAATGTTTGTGCGGATGGTGGCGCATCGGGAGCCGGGTCGTTCCTTATTTCCCTCTTATATTATGGTTGAAGGTGGGTCGAAGGGATCGACTGCTGACTCTCGCGTTATACTATTGACCGGGTGCTGACCGTGTGAACTGGCCTATACTCTTGTCAAAGGCATTATCGACAAATTCAATAATTTTAATGTATTACTTCTCGTGTCATATTGATCACAACATCGGGGGTAAAAAAAAAAGAGTTGGTATATAAAAAAAATTATATAAAAAATGAGTTTGTGGTGAAATGAGTAAACACGTCCCTATTCTTTATTCATGTTCTCCAACATATAACGAAACCAGTAATTAATCATCAATTTTTTTGAACAAATCTCTTCTCAGAAATTAGAAGGTTTGGTCCATTTTCAGTACTTTGAAGGCCATTTTCTCCTAACAGGTTGAGTTTGGGCAGCTAAAAAAAATACATGTCCTTTATTTTAGACTACTCTATAACATATATCAGAATAAATCAAATTGGAGTCGGACAGTTGGGTACCCATCCTTATCAGTCGAATCTATTAAGAGGACTAGTATGTGAACCCACAGCAAAAATTGGACTTTTCATACAAACGCCGTTAACGGTTTTCACCTCTTAAATGTTAAACGACTTGGACCATTTTTTTATAGGTTGTCAGTCAGTACAAAGGCTAGGCTTATACGTTTCGTTTTTTTTAAATTACTGATTATAAATAAACAAAAAATGGCCGAAATTAGTTTTGTATGAAAATACTTAAACGACAATAAAATTAAACTTATTAACTTTATCGAAAAAACAAAAAAACGTATATAAGCCTACTAGCTTGTGTTGTTACTAACAACCTATGAAAAATTTGTCCAAATCGGTTAACATTTAAGAGGTGAAAATCGTTAACGCCGTTCGTATGAAAAGTCGCAGCTTCACAATCCTCTTAAGACGTTCAGCTTTACTTTTCTTTTAGTAGATGCTTTTAAAAATTAAAAAAAATATTTGGATTATAAATAAACGCTCTTTCGACCTCCAGTTTTCATTGCTCGCACCTGTTAGTACAACCTTGGAAGATTTGAAACACCCTGTATAGCCAACATTTTCGCCATTCACTGCCAAGAGATAAATCGTCTAGAAGTCGCTGCGGCTTTGATCTTTGTATAGTTATGTCCTATAGTTATTAAGTCAATAGCGACTTCGCAAAACAACGTGACACTGTCAGCGGCATCCTAAAATTATTCGCGTTTTGAAGTCTAACCTTCGTATGTCAATCGCAGAAGGTACTTGCCAAGAAGTCTGACTTCAGATGCTTTTCAATAATTAAAGGGTTTTCCAATAAGAGGTGTTATTTTGATATTCAAAGAAAAATGCCATTTTTTAATATAAATGATCGGACGTTTATTTCATTATAAAGAAGAAGGTATGCCGTTAATAGTGGAAAATAACATCAGGCAAATGACCACCACGCTTACAGGACCATACGTTAGGTGACCAGGAAAGTTTTGAGATACGAAAAAAGTTTTGGCTTGGGAGTAATTTTTTTAATTACAGTTTTTCAAAATACTCTCCATTAGTCTCTATACAACGATTCATTCGTCTAAATCAAGATTTATAGCACTGGCGGTATTCTTCCTTCGGGAGGTCCTCAACTGCTGCTATGAAAGCATTCCGAGCATCCTCAGGGCTATGAAAATGAACACCACGGAGTCCAAGCTTCACTTTCGGAAAGAAAAAAAAGTCGCGCGGAGCTAGATCGGGGCTGTAAGGCGGGTGGCTCATTTGTTAAATTTCTGAGGTCTTCTAAAAATTCTTGGGTAATTTTGGCTTTGTGCGGTGATGCATTGTCATGATGCAAAAAAAGCCCTCGCAACCCTGTTTTTGGACGCTTTTGCCGTAACACGTCAAACACAATTGGTAAACACACTTCGCTGTATTATTGAGCATTAACAGTTTTTTGATTTTCTAAAGAAATTGTTGCTTCATGACCACTCGCACTAAAAATGTTGCCACCATTTTCTTCCCCACGCTGCGTCCTCGTTCGACTTTCCGCGGGAGCCTCCGCCAGAAAGACCCAAACCATTGACTGTCGCTTAGTAAGCGGGTCATATTGGTAGATCCAACTCTCGTCTCCAGTAATAATATTAAATATATTACGTCCCTCTTCATTTTAAAATTTTTGAAGCATTTCCCGGCACCAGGTCACGCGAGCTTGTTTTTTTTCGGCTGTCAAAGCATGAGGAACCCATCGCGAACAAAGCTTCCTTGCTTGAAGATGAGCATGTAAAATTTCATTGATTACCAGCGATGAAATTTGTAGGGTATCTTCTATCTCCTTGTAGGTTGTTTTCGGGTCTTCAAGCAAAATATTCCGTACCGCTTCGACGTTTTGTTTAGTTACAGAAGTAGCAGGACGGCCATTTCTGTCATCATCTTTCAAACAAAGTTTTCCCTGTTTAAATTTTGAAAACCATCTAAAAATTGTTGCACGGGATGGTGCAAGGTCGCCAAATGCAGTCAAAAGTCTATTTTGGCACTCAGTTTCACTCAAACCAACTTTAAAATCATACAACATCATTGCACGAAAATGTTCACGTTCGAATTCCATTGTTGATAGAAAAAACGCGAGGATCGCAAAAAAGAAATGAAAGTGACATTTTTGTTTTTTAATATTTTGTCTAATGACATATGGCATTCGCTTTTAAAATAAATGAGGATTTTAAAAAGGTGCAATTCATGTAGGTTCTATTTTTAAAATCGCCGTATCTCAAAACTTTCCTAGTCACCCACGTATCCTTTTCATGAAATTTTCCATAACCAAATCGCAAAGTGGCTGCCCTATGTCCTCGATAGCCTCACGAATTCCATCTTTGAGGTCTTAAAACGACGCTGGGCTGTTGGCGTAGACCTTCTCTTTCACGTGGCCCCAAAGGAAGAAGTCGCAAGGTGTTAAATCACAAGATCTCGGTGGCCATTTGTGATCACCTGTTCGAGAGATAACACGGTCTGGAAACTTTTCCCGCAAAAGATCAATGGTTTCGTTGCTTGTGTGGCACGTAGCGCCGTCTTGTTGAAAGTAAACGTTGTCCAGATCAATACCATCCAATTCCGGCCATTAAAAATCATTAATCATCTCTCGATAGCGCAATCCATTCACCGTAACTGTTGCTCCAGCCTCATTTTCGAAAAAGTAAGGTCCAAAGACTCCGCCGGACCATAAACCGCACCAAACAGTCACACGTTGAGGATAGAGAGGCTTTTCAACAATAACTCTTGGGTTTTTCGAGCTCCAGATGCGACATTTTTGCTTGTTGACGAAGCCACCGAGGTGGAAATGGGCTGCATCACTCAAGATGATTTTTCGATGGAATTCCGGATCATTTTCATGCATTTCAACGACCCAATCAAAGACACGACGTTGTTGAGGATCGGCTGGCTTGAGTTCTTGTGTTAACTGAACTTTATAAGCCTTAAGACCCAAATCTTAATGCAAAATACGGTGTAATGACGTTTGTGGAATGCCTAATTCCAAAGAACGACGAGGAATGGACAAACCTGGTTGTTCTTCAACACTTTCGGCTACAGCAGCATTATTCCAGCAATATTCTCGGCTGTTCTTGAGCGACGTGCACGGGTTTTATTCTTCACTTGTCCCAACAGCTCGAATTTTTACACCAATTTCTGTATTGCGGTCCGACTAGGTGCTTCACGACGACCCAAAAATGATCGAGTTTTACGAACCGTGGCAAATTTTCACCATTTTTATAGTGAATTTTAATAATTTCAATGCGTTGTTGAAGCGTGTATCGTTCCATTTTTATTAATGGCGTAGTTTCTACTTGTCAAATGTCAAAAAATGACAGCTTTAAAAGCGACATCTACCGAAATAGAGGGCTATTCAAAATAACACTTCTTATTAGAAAACCCTTTACTATGACGTGTCGCAGCCACATTGTATAATACGCCGTATTATAAAACAGCGCCGTTTTCTAATACGACGTCTTGTAAGTAACTAGTATCTCATCTGTGGTCTTGTGTTCAGATGCCATTCGTTCTACAAAGCAATGACCAATGTTTAGTCGCATTGTTATGCTAATTAAGAGTTAGGTACTATAAAATATGAACATTGGATGCAAATAACATAACAAGTTAATTTAAAAGCTCTTTTTGGCCGGTAGGGTAAAAATGTATCCTATTTCACTCCCGGGATCAAGACGAATGTAACGACACCTCGCACTCCAAAATCTATCAAGCCGTTTAGGCTACAGGGCGTACCAAAAAAACCACTACGGGAGTGCCGACAGAAGTGAAACCTTTTTACAGTTTTATAAGTTTTGACGTATCGTATCTTCTTACCTTATCGTATAGTATCGTATGTATCTTATTATATCTTATCGAATCGTTTTATCATCATTATATCAGCCGAAGGAACTCCACTGCTGGACATAGGCCTGCCCCAAGGATTTTTACGACGACCGGTACTGCTCTATCCGCATCCAGCGGCTTCCCGCGACCTTCACCAGGTCATCGGTCCACCGAGTGGGAGGCCTGCCTACGCTACGTTTTCCTGTGCGCGGTCGCCACTCGAGAGCTTTACTTCCCCGACGGCCATTCGTTCTACGAGGTATGTGCCCCGCCCACTGCCACTTAATTGGAATTGCTAAATTAATGGTTTTGTAAAGGTAAGAAAATTCTTAAAAGTTTCGGTAACAGGTATAACGGTGTGGTGTCTCGAGTTCAATGGTTTTGTCCCATCTCAAAAACAGTTATACGTTTTGTTCCTGGTGCCCAACGCGCCTAAGGAAGTTTTCACTTAAATAAATAAACATATATTCACAAATACATACACACGACAAACATATAAGGAAGGAAGCGCCAGAAGGAGGGATCTGGCGCAGTCGGGTAATTATTTATTTTTTAAAACTACAGAAGTCATAAACATAAGTAATTAAGTCATAAAATGTTATTTAAATGATTACAATCATTAGTCACAGTCTTGTAAATAAGGCAATGGTTTCAATTTCAAGTTTACTTGAAAAAACTGTTTTTAATTGTGTACGAATTACATTATGATAAATTATCTTCTTTTAAGACATTTTGAGAACGCAGTTGTTTCCCACGCTATTTTTACTTTCGACTGAAGAAAGTTTCGAAGATTCGAATAAAGTACTGTGATGGCAAAAAAATCGAAGTTGATATTTTGATAGGTATCGATTGTTTTACATTATTGAAGTCAAAAAAATACAAATATGTGTGTATGTCTGTCTGTGTGTGTGACCGTCCGGTGCATTCCCAAACAACTGGACGCATTTGGATACAATTTGGGTTAGGGCAATATCATTTTTAAATCTCCAGCTGTTTTTTAAAAAGGAAAAAAAAACTAAATCATTATATGATCACCTATGTGTCTGTCCGTTCGTCTGTCACAAACGATTTGCTCAGAAACTACTGGACCGATTGAGTTGAAAAATATAAAAAAAAGTTTTGCAAACTATATCGAGTGACATATAAAATGATATGGCTTGTTGTAAGAATCTCAAACATATATGTTTTTTTATAGGCGAAAATTGACTATCCCCCCCCCCCCCCTAATCTCCAAATCTACGGACCAGAAATTTTGAAAAAATCACAGTATAGGAGGTTAAATGAATAGATTACAGTAAAATTTATTAGAAAATCGAAAATCTTTCCGTTCTTACAGAAAAAATGAAATTTCCGAAGTCTAATTGTTTAGAAACTAGCGACACCTAGTGGGATCTAGTAGTACCTTCTACATAGTAATTTACGTAGTAATACGGCAACAGCAATTTATTTTTCCCTTTTACCCATATTCATAGATGGCCCTGTGGATGAAAATTATTTTTCGGTACAGAACCCTTAGTGCGCGAGTTTGTGTTGCACTTGGCTGTTTTTTTTTCTCATATTTCCCTTCTTGATTTTATAGGGTTGCCACCATAGTAAACAAAACATTTTTTTTTTACTTAAAAATAGCTCCAACGATTTTGATAAAGCTCGGTGCCTTCTATAACTTTACATGGCAGCACGTAGTAGTTCGTTATTCCAATCAAAATCGGAATAAGTTATCTCCTATACAAATCCAGGTTCTTATGAATTGTCCCAAACAGTGACGAGGGCAATTGGGCCTCGATCTCCCCGTCTCGCGCCTCGGCCCCCGCATGATTGCCCTGTATAAACATATCCGTTGAACGACTGGATCCTATTGACTGGTTTAGCTGCTGCCTACGGTGCCCGTGTCGCGTAGTCCGTGGAGCGTGTTGCAGTAGTTCGTGGAGCGCGTAGCAGTAAAACGTTGCCTACGGTGCCGCGTAGTCCGTGGAGCGCGTAGTAGTAAAACGTTGTCTACGGTGGCGCGTAGTCCGTGGACCGCGTAGCAGTCAAACCGTTACCGCTTTGTAGCCAAAACTCGTAATACGTAGTATAATAAACGACGCGCTAGGATTAACACTTCCGTGTCCAGTGCGTAGACTCAACCGCTGTTTTCCCGTGGTCCTACTATTTTGCCTACTGATATGGTTTTAAGATTATCTCGAAAAATCCCTCTATTATTGTTTATTTAAGCCACTATAAAGTCAGTGTCTATAAAGACTAAGACTTCCTTATAATTAGACTTTCCAGATAGAAGACATATAAAGGTAATCTTCTATTATAATTCACAATATGAACATATTGCCTCCGGCTGCATGAGATTGTGCAAGAGATTGTCTTTATTGATTCTCTTGGTGGGAGGGCGACTATGAATGGTACTCTCTGCAGAATAAGTTTAGGGACAACTAGCCAATAGGCAATTGGGCATGGATCTTGGCTAAGGGTGTACTTACAAGGTGTCGGATTGGATGCAGAATAGGTCATCTTGTTTCCATCCTTTTAAAGTTTGGCATTTTCCAAGCCCGCCTGGCTAGCAACCACCATCTTATCTAAGTCTTGCCGCCAAATTTATTGAAATTGGTTGATATCATTGGTCTGTTCCGGCATGAAGATAAGATAGCCAGTTCCCCATTGCGTTGGGAAATCTTGGTAAGCCCGCTTCCATCTTCGGCAACATCGTCACTTACCACCAGGTAAGATGTTGTCAAGGGTTTACCAATTGTGAATAAAAAAATTCGCTTCACACCAGGATGTCGCGGGTTCGATTTCTGACGGGGTCAACTTTGTAAGACTCGGTTTAGTTGGTGGTAGGGCATTTTCTAAGCCCTCCCTGGCTAGCTACCACCACCATCTTAGCTAAGTCTTGTCGCCAAACATCAGTGTTAACAGCATTGATGTGTTCCGGCTTGAAGATAAGATAGCTAGATTCATTGCGTTGGAGAATCCTCGGGATCCTCTTCGCTTACTATCAGGTAAGATGATGCCAAGGGCTTATCAATTGTGGATAAAAAAACGGTAATTTAAAAAACTAAAAAACCCGACTGCGTTTCTGTGTAATTCGGAAATGAAAAACCCTAAAACAAGAAAGTCGTCATACCCGATTGCACTTAACTTAAGAAAAATTGTAGCAGTCGGGACCCATTCTAGAAATGAAGGCATAGTGAATTGCGAGCACATACCTATTTTACATTGCAGATTACTCCAATATACTGACTAGACGGCTGACTTTCTAGAATGGGTCCCGACTGCTACAATTTTTCTTAAGTTAAGTGCAATCGGGTATAACGACTTTCTTGTTTTAGGGTTTTTCATTTCCGAATTACACAGAAACGCAGTTTTTTATTTCATTCATTTTTTAGTTTTATTATTGAATGAGTTTGTATAGTAACCTATATACACATGACACACATAAAGATTACGAAGATTATTAACTTATCAGTTGATAGAATAATATTCTCGTAAACGTTGAAGCTCTATAAAAGAATTCTGATCGTGTGGCCGATTCAAAAGTTTTTTTAGGATCAAGTGTACAGATGACCAGTCCAGCTAATGTTTTAACTCGACTAAGAGCTACATATGCTTGACTCTAGCAAATATATGTGAGTCGAGGTCCACGAGTGTCAAATCGAGTGTAGTACCCTGAAGTTTGTGGATTGTTATAGCCCAACTTAGGAATAAGGGCAACATCCTGCGTTCAATTTTTCCTTGTCCTCGAAGTGCGTCAAAATCAATTTTACATAGTTAAATCCGTATACGAACTCCTGGTTGATAATTTTTTTATTGTGCGGTCGTCAACAAATACCGCTTGCTATTCTCCGGAAAATCTGCTATTTTGTTTTTTTATATTTTGATATACCCAGTGTCACTCTCACAGTAAATACGTATCTAACGAAACCCCTCAAGCTAAAATCCATCGAGCCGTTCTGGCTGCAGAGCGTGCCAAACATTTGAATTTGGCGCCAATATCCGCCATTTTGTTTTTGTTTCATTTTGATATAGTGTCACTCACACAGTAAATATGTATCTAACGACACCCCTCAAACCAAAATCTATCGAGCCGTTCAGGCTGCAGTGCGTGCCTAACATTGGAATTTGGCGCCAAAAATCCACAATTTTTTTTTATATACTTAGTGTCACTCTCACAGTAAATACGTATCTAACGAAACCCCTCAAGCTAAAATCCATCGAGCCGTTCTGGCTGCAGAGCGTGCCAAACATTTGAATTTGGCGCCAAAATCCGCCATTTTGTTTTTTTTTATATACCCAGTGTCATTCTCACAGTAAAAACGTATCTAACGACAAACCTCAAGCTATAATTCATCGCGCCGTTCAGGCTGCAGAGCGTGCCAAACATTTGAATTTGGCGCCAAAATCCGCCATTTTGTTTTTTTTATATACCCAGTGTCATTCTCACAGTAAAAACGTATCTAACGACAACCCTCAAGCTATAATTCATCGCGCCGTTCAGGCTGCAGAGCGTGCCAAACATTTGAATTTGGCGCCAAAAATCCGCCATTTTGTTTTTTTAATTTTGATATACCCAGTGTCACTCTCACAGTAAATACGAATCTAACGACACCTCTCAAACCAAAATCCATCCAGCCGTTTTTAAACTACAGACGTTCTAGTCCCATTTATCCCATATGTTTTTGTAAAGTCGATTTTCTAAACGAAACTAACAGATTGGTTGTACGTCGTTATTGGCGAAATGCCCGAATTGTACAGATTTTATGACAAAAACTCTAAATTAGTGCCCTGAAATTCATGACAGCCATTAAATCAAAGGAAATGTAGGTCACTGGTGCGATCGGTGCATTAAATTTTTTCTGCTTAGTAACATCGGGGACCGGGGTGGACCGATGACCTGGTGAAGGTCGCAGGAAGCTGCTGGATGCGGGCAGCGCAGGACCGGTCGTCGTGGAAATCCTTGAGGGAATCCATTGCGTTGGGGAATCTTGGTAAGCCCACTTCCATCTTCGGCATCATCGTCACTTACCATCACGTGAGATGATGCCAAGGGCTTACCAATTATGAATAAAAAAAAAGGGAGGCCTTTGTCTAACAGTGGACGTCTTTCGGCTGACATGATGATGTTAATGATGAATATTCTTTGAGCAAAACTGTTGAGACATGGCGACGACGGACAAAGAGGCAGACGATGGCGAAACCATAAGGACAAAGGCTCCCAGTTTGACTAGGGAACCCTAAAATGACGTAACCTCAGACAGAACACAATGCAAATCTTTGTTTTACACTTGAGTATGAGCTCACTATACTGTAAATCACACCTAAAATATATATATTTTATGACAGCGGCAAAATTTACTTAACTAAAATAAATGTTTCTATTTTTATTTCATTATCTCACAGAATCTGTAGCATTTTTTGTGTTCAGTATTGGAAAGCCCTTGGCATCATCTCACCTGATGGTAAGAGACGATGATGCCGTAGATGGAAGCGGGCGTACCAGGATTCCCAAACGCAATGGAGAACTGGCTATCTATCTTCTTTTTTTTTTTTTTTTTTTTAGAAAAGATGGTGGTAGCTAGTGAGGCGGACTTAGAAAATGCCCTACCACTAATCAAACTGAGTCTTACAAGTTACCCCACCGGGAATCGAACCCGCGACCTCCTGGTGTTAATTATTTTTTTTTAAATGTATGTATGTACCTATGTCTTTTTCTTTGGCTGAGCCTGTAACCTAAACGCAAACGGCTTGATGAATTCTTCTTGAACCCAAAAGTGACATGGACTGCCCAAAAAAGAGGCGTTATGTTTTTCAGCAGTCAGGTTTTTTTAATTTATAATTATATAGGGTAGGTTATTAACATTCTTTAGGGTTCCATACCTCAAAATGTAAAAACGGAATCATTATAGGATCACTCGTGTGTCTGTCTGTCCGTCCGTCTGACACAGCCAATATGCTCGGAAACAACTGTACCAACTTGAGGGGTAAATTACAAAATAAAAAAATAGTTTTTAAAAATTTATTATGTGACAATATCAAATGAAAGGGCTTGTAGTGAGGATCTCAATTTTTAATTTTTTTTATTTTCACGACATATGGTTTTGAAATTATTTAAGAAAATAGGCCAACATTGACCATTCCTGCCATGTAAAAGTAAATCATTTGAGATCCTAAAAACAAAATAAAATCAGCTGGTGGCACGCTCAGCTGACAGGAACCTGCACGCGCGCGCTTGAACTGGATCGGGAAGTTTTTCGGGATGATGGGGATGCCAACCAAACCAAACCAACCGACCACCATACCAAATTTTACAATACAAGCTTCAGCCCGCGGCATCGCCCGCGTGGACATAGTTTTTATGACTGTGTCTTTGAGGGTGAGTGGGCGAGCGGTAGACATGGACTATGTCGTACTATGCTAATTAGTAGTCTGTGTCATTTTCCACCCTTTCAATCAAATCATCATCATCATATACGACCCCACCGAGGGGCTCGAGCCTACCCTGAATTAGGGCGATCGGGCCTTAGTCGACCACGCGGGCGGGTTTCCTCACGATGCACGATGTATTTCCTTCACCGTAGAGCGTCGAATAAACGTACATATGAAATCGACATTCGAAAACATATTGGTACGTGGCATCATATGTTATGTGCAAGGAATCACAAAAATCTGTGGCTCCGTTGCGATTTTATTTTTTTATATTTTTCAGTTCCCTCAGGAACTGTAACAGACTATGTTATTTTTGCGGGATAAAAAGAAGCCTATGTAGTTTTTCATGGCACAGGCTACGTGGCTACCTGCATGCCAAATTTCTTCAAAATTGTTTGAGCTGTTCAAGCGTGAAGAGGTAACAAAACAAACAAACAAACACATTTTTACATTTATAATATTAGTAAGGATGTAAGTAACACGTGCACGTTGGAATAAATTAATGGGATTCATTAATCAAGATATGACGGTTTGATCCACAGAATAGAAGAACAAAACTTTTTTTCTTATCTGTGGTTTGATCCATAAAAGGATGTTGTCCGTACTATTTTTAACCCCCGACGCAAAAGAGAGGGGTGTTATAAGTTTGACGTGTCTGTCTGTCTGTGTATCTGTCTGTGGTATCGTAGCTCCCAAACGGATGAACCGATTTCCGTTTAGTTTTTTTTGTGTCATAGATAATTTTATCCCGAGTGTTCTTAGCCATGTTTCATGAAAATCTGTTCAGCCGTTTGAACATCATCAGCTCCTTTCTAGTTGATGAGGGGATCTGACTAACTTCCTTATGTCCGATCGATTCGAAATTTAGTACCGTGTTACTTCAATGATATTGAAAGTATATGGTTAGGTAACCATGACCTGATCAGCCGTTTGAAGATCATCAGCTCCTTTCTAGTTGATGAGGGGATCTGACTAACTTCCTTATGTCCGATCGATTCGAAATTTAGTATCGTGTTACTTCAATGATATTGAAAGTATATGGTTAGGTAACCATGACCTGATCAGCCGTTTGAAGATCATCAGCTCCTTTCTAGTTTATGAGGGGATCTGACTAACTTCCTTATGTCCGATCGATTCGAAATTTAGTACCGGGTTACTTCAATGGTATTGAAAGTATATAGTTAGGTAACCATGACCTGATCAGCCGTTTGAAGATCATCAGCTCCTTTCTAGTTGATGAGGGGATCTGACTAACTTCCTTATGTCCGATCGATTCGAAATTTAGTACCGGGTTACTTCAATGGTATTGAAAGTATATGGTAAGGTAACCATGACCTGATCAGCCGTTTGAAGATCATCAGCTCTTTAATAGTTGATGATCTGACGTCGCTGCGTCGCTTCGACTCTGCCCCACAGGGAATTGAGCCTTATGTATGTGTATTATTACTTCTTAGTCTTATCAATTCTGCTAAAGCTGATCTGTCATGCGGATTATTATATTGACTTGAGAAGATATGACCACTACGCGCTTTCCCATGTCATTTAAGGTTAATTGGTATGCAGCACAGCTGCTGCGCTGGCGCCGGGTTGATGACCTTTAAAGCTTTGTTTACATTGTGTTCAGTATTTTGCTAAAATGAATTGAGGTGGCAAGTTACAAAATAATGGCGAGAATATTGACAAATATAAGATAAATATATGACAAATAAAAGATAAAGGTACCTAGCTCTGTTTGAAAAGAAAATAGGTCAACGTTATCATTTATTATATAGTAGTAGACCCCACGATACAGGCCTAGCCTTGGGTGGTCCCCACCACTACTTACTGTATTATCGTTTAACTGTGTTTTTGGTAATGAAATAAAAAAATAAAAAAAATAGTTATATCATCTATCCTCAGGGTTGGCTTGATTTTCCCAACCCGAAAAACCCATTGAGTTTGATTGAGTAAAACCTGAAAAAACTTGACGGTTTTTAAAACAGTACTTTTTTTAGAATAAAGGAAGGTTTTATAGCTTTATCAAAAATCTTCGTTTATTGGCAATAGCAATGTGTAATTCGCAGCAAACTGGTTAAATTAGCCATTCAATTACTTGTCTAGCCGGTTCATCAAATGGCGGCATTCAACTAACTGCCTGAATGATAATACATTTAATGACTTGGCTAGGTGATGGTTAGGCTGATCATTAAACGAGCGAAGCGAATACAGAAGAAGGAGCTCCGAAGGGGCTCTGTCGACTGAAAAATGTAATAATCTAAACTAAAGCAGGAGCGAGCGAAGCGAGCTTGGAGTTTCGGAGAACCCCCGATTCATTTGGTTAGGTTCGGAGATTGTTTACAGTCGTTGTGTTAGTTTGAACATAAAAAAAATAGAACTAGGAACCCCGAAGGGGCTCCGTCGACTGAGAAATGTCCCCTTCTTCCTCCCACCTCAAAGTATTTTGCACATATAGGGGGGCAACAACTATTGTTTTATTGTTATTTTATAACTGTAAATATTAGCAATAAGTTATTTTTTGCAAAACTACTGATAGTGGTCACTTTTGACAATATCGACAAACAAAACTTGTTATTAATAGGTAAAGTTTTACAACAACAATTAAATAACACCTCGTACTCCTGTTATGTGCGCTAAATATTCAATGGTTTCGATTAAAGTCCATAGAATGAGTAAATTATTTAATTCTATTGGCGGTGCTAGTGTGCTAATCGAACCGCCTTAAGTCAAATGCAATTAAATCTATATTAATCCGTCAAACCCCATCATCCTAAAAAAACCAAAATGCCTAGAGGGTAGATAACAACCCGGTTTTTTTTACCAACTCTGTCTTTTCCTTCCTTCTAACAACCTACAACATCCTCATTGTTGGAGCATGGGCTCTCTTCCTGAACTCAGAAACCTCACATCGGGGCCAAGCCCGGATTGATAGACTGATATTAATAGTAATAAAATGATGAACAACCTAAGAATTAACGTGGAAGCGACAAGACATGACTAGTCTAGTACTTCTTTTAATTAATATTTTTATCTTAGCATTGACATGAGTGCTGCATGCTCGCTTAAATGTTGATGATATAAAGTGATACCTATTTAATTCACTTACTACACTACCGATACATGATTATTACACCCCAAGATCCGACTATGTTTTTTTTATAAATCCACGGTTGGTAAGCCCTTGTGCTACTAGATACATCAAAAATAAAGATGACCAGCTCCTGACCGCAAACAATGACATAAACGAAAGATGGCGAGAATATTACTCCGAACTGCTCAACGAAACTTATCCGCACGAAAGACTAGCCCCCTTAGATGCCACAGCGGGACCTATCCCAGATGTCCACCCTGATGAAGTGAAGCTCGCTGTTGGAAAGATGGCGAACAACAAAGCAACAGGTCCAGATGAGATCCCTGCCGAATTGTGGAAACGCCTTGGAGAAACTGGTATATTTTTCCTAACACAGCTTTTCAATCAAATTCTGCGCGATGGAATCCCTGAGGACTGGAGGAGAAGTTATCTGATCCCATTCTTTAAAAATAAAGGTGACATCAGACTGTGCGAAAACTATCGCGCAATAAAACTCATATCACACACACTCAAAATATGGGAAAGGGTCATCAACAACCGACTCCTCAATCTGACAGTTGTAACCGAAAACCAATGTGGCTTCGTAGCTGGCAGATCAACAACTGATGCTCTACACAGTCTTAGAGTTCTATTGGAAAAAAGGAAAGCAATGAAAAAAGACGTACACCTGGCATTCATAGACCTTGAAAAGGCATTCGACCGAGTACCACGAGACCTAATCTGGCACTCACTGCGGGCGCAAAACGTACCAGAGTACTATATCAAAGTAGTTACGGACATGTACACAAACGTCACTACTAAGGTACGGAGCCCAGCAGGCACTAGCAAAGACTTCGAGGTAGCAGTAGGTGTACACCAAGGGTCAGCGCTGAGCCCGCTATTGTTCAATCTCGTAATGGATTACCTTACGGCAGGGATCCAGAGAAAACCGCCTTGGGACCTACTCTACGCAGACGACATTGTCCTCATAAGAGACAGCAGCTCAGAACTAGAAAACTCACTTGAGCAGTGGAGGATAGCTATAGAAACTGCTGGACTGAAGATCAGCCGCACGAAAACAGAGTGCATGCAGTGCTGCTACTCAACAACTAAACAACACCAAGCTGTCAATTTACAAGGTCACCAGCTAAAAGAAGTCGACCAATTCAAATACCTGGGTTCTGTGGTCACAAGCGATGGTACGATTGACGCCGACGTAACCCACCGAGTTAACACAGGATGGATGAAGTGGCGAGAACTATCGAGTGTACTATGCGACAGAAGAATGCCAATACGCGTAAAAGGCAAGATATATAAAACAGCAGTCCGCCCTGCTCTTATATACGGAGCCGAGTGCTGGCCAGTGAAGAAAGTCCATACCACAAAACTACACACGACGGAGATGAAGATGCTGAGATGGGCAGGTGGCGTTACCTTACTAGACAAGGTACAAAATAAACATATCCGTGGAAGTTTTAAGATCAGGCCCATCGAGGAAAAACTCTCTGAGTCCCGTCTTAGATGGTATGGGCATGTATTGAGAAGACCCAAAGACCACATGACCAGACAAGTCATGGACATCGGTATCGGCCCGAGAAAACGAGGCAGACCCCCTCAAACATGGATGTCTGTAGTAAGCAACGACCTGAAGAAAGCTCAAATAGACAAATCGACGACTCAAAACCGACAAGTGTGGCGAAAGATGACGAGGAGAGCCGACCCCAAATAGAAATGGGATAAGGCTAGGCCAAGAGAGAGAGGTTGGTAAGCCCTTGACATTATCTCTCCTGATGGTAAAGTAACAATGATGCCAAAGATGAAAGCAAGCTTATCAAAAATGCGGAATTCGCTATATTTTATCTTCAAGCCGAAACACAACATCGATGCTTGGCGGCAAGACTTGCCCTTCAAAAAATGCCCTTCCGCCAACCAAACCGACAAAGTTCGACTCCGCCAGGAAACGAACCTGCGACCTCCTGATGTGTGCTAATGGACTTACCTACTACGCCACGGAAGTATTTAAAACGGTGTATCATCGTTCACCTAAAAGTTAACAAATTTTGTATTGAAAAAAATCGGTGGAAAAAAATATGAAAAAATAAATTAAAAAAGGGAACATTTTTGAAGTGAAAACTTCTCTAGGCACGTTGGACATTTTTTGAGATGGGTAAAACCATGGAACTCGCGACACCGTGATCGACACCGACACCTTACCAGGAACACTCGGAGGGTCAAAACTTATAAAACTGTAAAAAGTTTTCACTTCTGTCGGCACTCCCAGAGTGGTTAGGTTTTTTTGCTTTTTTTATTTGGCACTAAGATATAAATAAAATTGGTGACCACCAAAAGTAACCACCATTAAGATGTTTTGTTTCATGCGTACATTTGTTCCTATAATTTCCTCAATGAAAGGTAAATGAGAATCAAATTAACTAACCTAAGCAATTAGTTAAAAATTAAGAACCCGACTCCATCAAAACATTACTCCTCTTTTTCCTGGACAGTCGTCCTATATGACTAGGGGATCAAAACTAGTCTAACGACACCTCGCAATTAAAAACCCATCAAGCCGTTGAGGCTACAGGCTCAGCCAAACAGACATACATACGTACATACATACACACACCCGATAAACATCACCCTTCTTTTTGGTCAGTCGGGTAAAAAACCTACAGCCCTGATCGAACCTAGAATACGAAGACCCTTCTCGATTTAGCTCACTCGTTTGCAATGAAGGTCGGCGATAGAGTTACTTTCACTTATTGGATGACATCATGAGCCCATGTCAGATAAGACCCTCGAGGTTAGGGTCGGCCCTATATAGAGCATATCAAGTACCTTACGTAAGTGTTTGATATTGAAAAAACCGGTCAAGTGCGAGTCAAACTCTCGTGGAGAGGGTTCCGTACAACTATTATTCACCATTTTTTTCCAAATTTTAGTTTCGGTAATTTCATGCTCAATTTTCGTATAATTTTACTCGTCTGCCCAAAATGGAGGGTAATGTTTTTTGAGTGTATGTTGTCTGTTTCTTGGGCTGAGGCTATAGCTTAAACGAGATCTAGCATAGACACCGTCTAGCATTTTAATTTGTTGTTCAGAAATTACTCGAGCAACAAAATTCTCATTAGGGCAACCAAATAAGGTCTGTAAAGCTAGCATTGACACCGTCTATACCTTGAATAACAACCAAACATCAAATAACAATGCTAGACTGTGACACTGCTAGCTTTACAGACCTATTTGCAAGCAAATGTTTTCACACACCCGCAATATTTTTGAACGACCTTTCCATAAATAAACCCCACTTTTATGTGCAGGGGAGCTACCAAAAAATATATTCTAATATTTCATTTTACCTCTTTATCGGCGTGATTATTATATATTGTTTACTCATGCCAATTTACAGTTTTCTAGTACTAATTTTCTCTGAGACAGACGCACAGATGGACATGGCAAAACTATAAGGGTTTCTTGTTGACTATGGAACCCTATGAATCGGTATTGTTAGTTCTAACTCCTTAGAAAGTTTTGCGCATTTTTTTTTAGAAGTTTAGATTTTATATCCTAACTAGAGGGCACAAAAATTTTATTGTTTACTAATTTTCAAATTTCAAAATGTTTAATCAAAATACATTAGGTGATTGATTACATACATAATGTTAAATTTTGAAAAAAATGCTATAAAAAAACAATCATCAGTTAATAATGTCAGAAAAACATTAGTACAAAACAAATAATGTCATTTGGACATAAAACAAACACGAGAAGTAATCATAGTCCCCCGAAAATAACCCTTATTTAAAAAAAAATATATTTTCTTTGCGCGTCTGTGTTTGGGTCATAGGATTACACCATCCTACCAAATTTCACCTGATTTGGTCCAGTAGATTCGGAGCAAATTGGCTTGGACAGACAGACAGACGCACGAGTGACCCTATAAGGTTCCGTTTTGTTTTTTTTTGTACGGAACCTAAAAATTATTAAATTTGTCGTTAACGCCCTTATCAAGAGTAGGTCAGTTCACACGGACAGCACCCGTTTACGAGTATAACGCGCAAGTCAGCCATCGCTCCCCTCGACCCTATTAGACGGAAAGTAACGACCCGTTGTTTCTCGTGAAACGTCCTTCTCCTTTGCCAGAGGTTTTGATAGACATCTAAGCTTTGATAAGTTTGGTCCCTCAAGAGAAATCCTTTCCAATCCCAATGGAACATCGTAATAAATTTGATTGCAATTTTACGATACGGTACAACTACCGATCGCTGCGGTAAATAGCGGCGTCTGCGCACAAAACTAGCGTTAATAAAGCTATTTTTACCGTAGTGAATGGATCGAGCGCCATGCGGTTTGTTTTACGAGGCGAACCGAACTAAAAAGGTCGTAGGTCAAATCGACGATAAAATTACGACCCTAAGCTCCAGATTGATTTCGGCCGGCGGCGGCATATTATCTTTAAGACGGTTAATTTTAGCTCCTAAAATCGGTCTAGAAAGCTTCTAAGAAAGAATAAATAAAACTATTTAAAAAAATCGAAAAAAAAATACACTTGCACTTGGCTTTTTCTTTACTGTTTGGCTCTATGACATTTGAATAGTCATAAAAATTTGTAATTAAAAGTTGAAAACCCGACTGCATAAAACCTTGACCCCTATTTTTGGGGCCAATCGTGTAAAAATGTATCCTGTGTCACTCACGGGATTAAGACGAATTTAACGACACCTCGCATTTCAAAATCATCAAGCCGTTCCAAAGAAATAAATAACCTCTTTTTTTGCTAGTCGGGTAGATGGATTTATCCTACGTCAGTCACGGGATCGAGACAAATCTAAAGACGTCTTGAACTGTAAAATCCATCAAGCCGTTTAGGCTACAAGACGTGCTCAACATTCGTCTACATACAAATATACATACACACATATATACGAGTACATACACTCGAAAAACATAACCCTCCTTCTGGCGCAGTTGGGTAAAAATAACCAATGATTCAAGGACTTCACGGAAGGCACACCTCCGGATATATTTATAAATATATTTTAGTAAGGATTTTACATACGTCTACATACATATACACATACACACATACATACATACATACACTCGAAAAACATAACCCTCCTTCTGGCGCAGTTGGGTAAAAATAACCAATGATTCAAGGACTTCACGGAAGGCACACCTCCGGATATATTTATAAATATATTTTAGTAAGGATTTTACATACGTCTACATACATATACACATACACACATACATACATACATACACTCGAAAAACATAACCCTCCTTCTGGCGCAGTTGGGTAAAAATAACCAATGATTCAAGGACTTCACGGAAGGCACACCTCCGGATATATTTATAAATATATTTTAGTAAGGATTTTACATACGTCTAAATACATATACACATACATACATACATATACTCGAAAAACATAACCCTCCTTCTGGCGCAGTTGGGTAAAAATAACCAATGATTCAAGGACTTCACGGAAGGCACACCTCCGGATATATTTATAAATATATTTTAGTAAGGATTTTACATACGTCTACATACATATACACATACACACATACATACATACATACACTCGAAAAACATAACCCTCCTTCTGGCGCAGTTGGGTAAAAATAACCAATGATTCAAGGACTTCACGGAAGGCACACCTCCGGATATATTTATAAATATATTTTAGTAAGGATTTTACATACGTCTACATACATATACACATACATACATACATACACTCGAAAAACATAACCCTCCACTGGCGCAGTTGGGTAAAAATAACCAATGATTCCAGGACTTCACGGAAGGCACACCTCCGGATCTATTTATAAATATATTTTAGTAAGGATTTTACATACGTCTACATACATATACACATACACACATACATACATACATACACTCGAAAAACATAACCCTCCTTCTGGCGCAGTTGGGTAAAAATAACCAGTGATTAAAAGGACTTCACGGAAGGCACACCTCCGGATATATTTATAAATTTATTTTAGTAAGGATTTTATTCGTTTCATTTCACTTCTTTTACAAGATAAATTTTTCTTTACTGTTCTTTTATGGATCTACTCGTAATAAAAAAAGTCATAACTACGTTCATCATGCATGTATCATGCAAGGAAGCCGCGAGTTAAACGGACAACCGATCCGAGAAGACGCATCCAATCGAGACGGCATCACGGCACTCATGTTATTGAATGTTGATTGTTGAACAATGGCATGGCTGAGTATATTATCTTGTTTCTGCTTAGAATTTGAGAGACTGTAACCTATCCTACTTAGGTCTCAAATAGGAACGCTGTCGTCATTTTTTTAGGGTTCCGTACCCAAAGGGTAAAAACGGGACCCTATTTCATGACAGCTAGACACAGACAGTTGAAATTTTCACATATAATGTATTTCTGTTGCCACTATAACAAATACTAATATATTTTTTTAACGTGAAGATACTAGCGCCATCTAGTATGATGGTATTTAACCCTTCGTGCTCGGGTCTGAACTCGCACTTGGCCGGTTTTTAATAGTTATTTATGATACAAGGGTTGTAAAAAGGTAAATAACAAACGAGTGACATTTGTGATCCCGAGCCGCAGGCGAGGGTTTACCATCGTCATGAGTTTGTTATTTCCTTTTACACCCATATATCATACGAAGTTTTTCAATACAGTTGTGAGAAAATAGATAAAATAAAAAAACGACCGTGAAAGAAAAACAAAATACATGGGTAGGTACATACCTATCAAGGTTTCAGCAACCAAAGTTCATTTTACACGACTTGTGGCTTATTTTAAATGTCCGGGGAGTAATCTCACTTTGTTTTTTCTTATACATACACATAAGTATATTTTTTATTATATATAATTATTTTTTCTTAATTTTATAAGTTTTCACAACAAAAACATCTCAATTCAGTTTTACAAAAATTGCGCCATATTTTAGCTAGCACACGTACGCATGCGTAGGTTTTTTTTATTATCATAAATAGACTACAATACGGCTTGGGATACTTAACCTCTTTGGTAAAGATTCATATTTTTTTATCTTTTCTTCACGAAGATATAAACCAAAGAGAATCTAAACAGCTTGCGTTATCTACTAACCTCGGAGGAACTACCTATCTCTTTTGAAATTCTCCTTTCAAATTCTGTATCTTTGGTTATTATTATTTTTTTGCTAGAAATATCTTGTTCCTCCGAGCTAGAAATTAAAAAAAGTAGTAAAGTAAAAGCACGTGTGCGGTAAAATCAATTTTGCGCACACTTGACTGGCATATAAAGGACCACTTTTCGAGCAACTGTATTGAAAAAGCTTTTATTTAACTTGCAATGTTTTTATGTATGTATGTATGTTTGTTTAGTTCAAAAGGAAGCCGTATTCCTGTTGATAGTTGTAGATATAGATATAATAGATTCTTTTGGTATTTTGAGGTTGATGTCATGATGAACTTTGAAGGTGGAATCAAGGTCCCAGAATCGTCTTTTATTTTCAATAGAATCGTATGAAACACGTCCGGGCAGTTTATTGACTGGAGACAAGGATATAAATACTCAAATAGATATGTTTGAAAGGAAGAGATAACCGTTAAAGTAACACTTCCGTGAACAAAAAAAGGTCAATATTTTCGGAGACTTTTGGCCGCGTGACCGTTAATCTCGTACTTTTATATACGATCTAAGATCCTTTTCATGTACCAAGTAGGTAATTTATCTCTTAACTTACAATTTTCCTATTTATTTAACTTACATTTACCTATTTATTTAACTTACAATTTACCTATTTACTTAACTTACAATTTACCTATTAACTTTCACTTTTTCTATTTTATACTTAATTTACCTATTAACTTAACTTACAATTTACCTATTAAGTTACAGTAAGAAGGTACATAAGTATCGTTGTGGCAATCTATCGGGAGGCCTTTGTTCAGCTTCCACAGCTGAACAAAGGCCTCCCAAGGATTTCCACCGTCCGCGTCCGTCTTTCGGCTGACATGTTGATGATAACATAAATATTGACGCACGTTGTATTTTAATGATAATAGTTTCAATAAATCAGGTAATTTACATTTATGTTAATACAACATTCGTTTTCAATGGCAGTCGCAGTTTCTCGTTAAAAGTTTCCTAACAAAACATAATCGATCGTGATTCGGTTTTAATTAATCTAAATAGTACTTGGCCTGTGTTGAGGCCCTAGAATAGTACTACCCTATCTCTTCCCGTTGTTTTTTTGTATGTTTGTTACGCAATATCTTCGCAGGTTTTGAACTGATTTTCATGGTTATTTTTTATTCTTTTAGTTTTATTTCTTGAATACTTGGTCCTTATCTAAAGAAAAATTTATCCGCGAGTCGCTTGTAGCCTGTGCACTGCGCACCCTCGATATCCACGAGAGCGAAGCCACGGGCAACAGCTTGTTTCTTTTTAATCCACAATTGGTAAGCCTTAAATATTGCCTATGAAGTCGATTGAAGGCTGTGATAAATTACAGCACTAGCACACATTTGAAGAAGATAATGAGCCCCTGTGGCGCTAAGGTGCTACCAACAACACCTAAACTGCCAATTATTGGTCGAAATGCCCTAACAGGACATAATGTATAAAATACCCATAAAAATATACAGGGTGTAACAAATTGGTGTAACAAATTGGTGTAGATCCCGTTAACTGGGGCTTCTACACATTAAACTGAATAACTTATGTTATACAATTTTGCTGAAATCGCAAAAAAATGCTAAACTCTCCATACAAAACGATCAGCTGATTGATCAATTTTGTGCATTTTTGTATGGAGCGTCGACATATTTTTCGCGAATTGACTGGGTTCCTTGGGGAAAGTTGTTCAGTATGATGACTAGAAGCCCCAGTTATAACGGGTCCTACACAAATGTTACACCTGTATCACAGATTACTAAATAGTTACTTCCTGTATGATTTTCATTCGATAGATCAAAAGCGGCGAATGGTAGATACTACTTATAATTAGTGAAATTTAAAACCCCCGACCAAATTTCAGCCAAACCGGAGCAACTTCACTGTCGACGACCATTTTGTTTTCCGCCATTTTAGTTTTTAGGGTTACGTACATCCGATAAAAAACAGACCCTTTATAAGATCACTCATGTGAAGTTATGTATCTGTCTGTCCGTCCGTCTGTCACACCCGATTTTTCCTAATCTACTATGCAAAGATGATGAATGTTGTTTCATGTATAAAATTTGATAGTCCAATCATGAACATATTATAGCGTAAATAAACAAACTTTTATTTTGCGGGCAAATAATGGGGGACAAATTCGAAAGTATTAAAAAAATCCAGTGCATCATGTGACATATCAAATGAAAAGGCTTGTTAAGTGTATAAGAAATTGCATTTTTTCAATTTCCATACAAAGCAATTCACGTGACCAGTTATTGACATTGATTAGTATAGGAAGTAATTTTAGTGTTTCGTTTGTAGTTATTGTGTAAGGATAGGTTTCGACCAAATATAATGGACCGATTAATCTCATGAAAAATTAGTCAAATACAACTACACGCCAACACACTCACACCACTATAGTCCGAATCTCGTTCAAATATAAACAATGACAGAGATAAAGAGACACACTCGGAATGTAGCACGAATGAGGCAGCAAATTTTACTCACTTAGACCTTCAACCAAATCGGTTATGATCAACTGAGACGAAATGAGCGAATTCTGACATTCTGTAGGCATCAAAACCGCTATTAACGTAGGCCGGTCCATAGCTGTTATATTGGTCGAAGGGTATAGGTACCTTGGGGAAGTTGTTTATTTTCATGAGTAGCCTACATTCGCTACATAGCATAGCCTTTGCGCTGGAGACAGCGGGGAGCTGGAGTGCGGAGTCACGTCCATATGTGACGGAGATAGAGTGTCACCTGGTTTCGACTCCCGCTACGCATCGTTCCTGGTGCAGGCAGAGGCTGTCCATAGCCATTTAGCGCGGAAATGAAGCGAGTGTTACAGGCACCTTGGCACCGGGAATGACTACGGGTGGGTTATTTTAGATAATGTGACATTGACCTTGTCATTATTATCATATCAACTCATTTTGTCCACACCGAGGAGCTCGAGTCTACCCTGAATTAGGGCTATAGGGCTTTAGTCGTCCATTGCGGGTTGGTCGACTTTACACACAACCTTCGAGTTTCTTCGCAGGCGTGTGCCGGTTTCGTCGCGATGTTTTCCTTTACCGTAAACGCGTCGTCGGATAAACGTACAGACAGCGACACATCAAGCTATACAAAACCAGTATAAGCTGGCCGCGTGAGTCGCGCGACGCCTTTTCGTTTCAACATACTCGAGGCCCGCGTATACTGGTTTTGTATAGCTTGATGTGGCGCCGTGTGTACATACGAAATCCAAATTTGAAATACATTGGTACGTGGCAGGATTCGAACCGAGACCTCCCGGACAGGAGGTAGCGGCCCTACCCGTTGCGCCACCGACGACGCTGTGTCTGTCTATTGACCTTGTATTTAATATTTATAATATTTTTTTTTGGGTTTTTATTACCTATTAAAATAATCTAGCAATAATACAGTGGTGGTATAAAAGACACCCTGTATAATATCTATTTACTTTACATGTACCTACATAAAAGTCGTGTTTCTAATTACCTTAACCCAATTTATTTTATTTATAGTTTAGTTGCTTTGATGCGACGGCTGTTCAGTTAGTTCAATGGTACAAACGTATAGTATTGCGAATTAAAGTAATAAATGTGTTTGTATGTCGGTCTGTAGGATCACATTTATTTACGTCTCAAAGCAGCGTCTCCAAGAGACAATATTACTTGCTGGCAAAGAGGCGGTTCGTTCGTGCGTTCATATGAAAAATAACAGAAAATCATTATGTATGAAGATGCTATGAACTTGGGTGGATGTTTAAGATCGTTTTGTTTTAGGTTTATAGGTTTTAAAAAATTACCTTTAAAACACTGTATTTTGACGTGATAATATGACACGGACTGCATGCACGAAAAAGTGTACCGTTACGTGACGTCATTGTCCCGTTACGCCAGTACGCTGAGCCAAACGTGCAAGCAAGAGTTGTACTTGTACTTGCTTAGGGCTTGTGGCTTGGGGGTTGAAGCCTGGGGCTTAGGGCCTGTTAAGGTCAAGGTCAAGTTAAGTTAAAAGGATTAAAAGTACTAGACTTCCAGGATCTTACAAGAGATGTTCCAATTCGGTCCATTCTTTGTGAGGAAATGCCAAAGAGATAACTCACCCGACTATGGGCGGTATCTTACATCTCCTGGAGGTGAAGAAGTTTTACTTCAGTCGTGTGGTCTAAGGCACACCAGCGTTCGGCTTGTGATACGTTATCACGTAAAATTATCGTCCGTAAACCGCCTTTACAGACAACATCGTATTTTCTTTGCGTGTAAACAGTAAAGAAAATAACAACACTTTTTTGACACTTTTTTACGGATATTTTTCCTAAGTTTGTAGGTAGCAGGTGTTTAACGGTTCCTTACCCAAGACTTAAAGGATAAAAACGGGTCCTTATTACTAAGACTTCGCTGTCCGTCCGTCTGTCCGTCTGTCACCAGGCTGTACTTCATGTACCGTGATAGCTAGACAGTTGAAATTTTCACAGGTGATGTATTTCTGTTGCCGCTATAATAACAAATACTAAAAATTAGAAAAAGTGAAAGTCTCCATACAAAAAACGTGTTTTTTTTAAACCTGAAGAAACTAGCGCCATCTAGTATCGGAACCCTACGGAACCTTATGTGTGAGATTCTGCCTCGCACTTGGCTGTTTTTTTTTTAAATCTATCAAATCCGAAGTCAATGTAGCTTAGCTTATATACGATTAGGCTGTGGGTAGCTTTTTTCGCAACTGGACGTTCGTTACGCCCATTTTGCGTTGGTCCCGGCTTTACTAGTCAAGCCAATCTATTTCCTTAAAAGCGTCCAATGTGAACATAGGACCCATTGACCTCCGCCATTTTTGCGATATTTGTGACCTCCACCCAATCTTGAGCCATATATATGGCTCAAGATCGCTTCGCTTCGTAGACTTTAGGGCATTTTTCCTATCAGGCAGACATGCGTTCGCGACTTCGCGTGCGTGTCTGGCGAGGATGAGGTCTCCGCACACGAGGACAGATTCGCAATGCAGCAGTCTTGTCTTATGCGTACAGCCAGGAGTATATCCGTTCGTGGGCACGGCAACGCGTGCGCAGACGACGCGCCCTGGGGGTAAGGATAGGACAGGATAAGCTTGTATGCAACGATAGAATACGGGCAGCACGCATACAAGCTAGATACGACAGGTGGGTGTAAACCGCGAATAAAAGGTCTTCAGTCCACTTAGCGTTATCTTTCTTAACCCTCCAAAAGTTAACCTTTTTGTTTATCCCATCTTTCTCTCTTCCCCAGAAAATCATGCAAGTCGTGCGGCTGCGACCGCCTCTCCCACGCTGTGTATCATGAGGAGCTGGGCTCCGTGCAAGACCGGCTTGGCTTGAGGGATACCCGCCCCACGCATGGGTACGACAACAGTCCCCCTACGCTTACTGCCAAACAGGTACGAAACGACACTAGTCCTCTGATTTTTTCTACAATTTCTACCTCTTAGCGTTTAGCACCAACTAACTATAATAACTTGAACGATAGAAAGGCAGGACTGACTTAAGGTGCCCCACGCATTGGTACGACAACCGTCTCCCTACGCTTACTGCCAAACAGGTAAGAAAAAACTCCAGTCCTTTGATATTTTCTAATCTCTCCCTCTTATCGTTTGGCACCAACTAACTAATGATAACTCGAAGGATAGACAGGCAGAACCGACTTGAGCATTTTATGGCAGCTCCCGACGTTTACCGCCAAACAGATATTTCTTCTACTCTCTCTCTTATCGTGTGGAATCAACCAATAAAGATTCCCTTGATTCAATTTCTAACTTTGTATCTATTTAGAATAGGGTACAAATCACACTACCAGCGATAAGGCTGCCTGTACACTAAATTTTGTCATTTTTCTAGTGTGCAATAATAGTTATTTATGAATTTTATGATATAAGGGTGTTAAAAATGTAAATAAGGCGAGGGTTCGCCATCGTTCATTTACCTTGTACACCCCTGTATCACACGACGTTTTTCATTTACCTTGTACACCCCTGTATCACACGACGTTTTTCATTTACCTTGTACACCCCTGTATCACACGACGTTTTTCATTTACCTTGTACACCCCTGTATCACACGACGTTTTTCATTTACCTTGTACACCCCTGTATCACACGACGTTTTTCAATACAGTTGTTAGAAAACAGGTAAAATCATCAACTGCATTGCAAATCACTTTTCATAAACCACTTACCACTGACACTGTAAATGGCGCGATCTTGCTTGCCCCAACGATAACCATATTACTTGCTTACCACGCAGTGCGCATGCGTAAGGTTCCTAGTGTGAAAAGGATGACTATAGAAACACTATATCGTTCTCCCTCCGCTCTAATATACGCCTTACAAGTAACTATTTAGTAATCTGTGGCCTTACCTTTTTAAAGTAATATTTTTTAATCTTTGGCCTTACTACACTTGTTCAATTTCAACATCAAATTCAATTAAGTTAGGTGGTTTCTAATTTAAAATTCACAATTAAAAAGCAAGGATGATATATTATACTAGCGTACAAGAGGCATGTTTGGGAAACTGAACTCAATATTTAGCAAGTTTGTGAAGTTAGGCCTATTGTTAAGACTGAAAATATTGACAGCCAGAGATTAGAACGTGGTCTAGAAGTTTGAAAAAGTGGTAAAGTTAAAGCACGTGTGTGGTAAAATCAATTTTGCGCACACTTAACTGGCCTATAAAGGACCACTTTTCGAGAAACTGTATTGAAAAGAATATTTACTTACTGACTTACCAGTAAAAATAGTTAATGTTCTTTGATACTAGGAAGTCGAAAACGTGTTATGCCGTGCCGTGAGTGAGAAGCCATAGATAGGTAAACAAACAATAGAAAGTCACATCTTAACTAAGTAATTTATTTTTGTCTCGCACGACTGACTCATTATTCACACTAATTAGAATCAACTCATATGCTATTATGACTCGGCAACATCCCATTTATCATAACTCATTTCCTATTTCAGAGTGAGCTGTACTGGACTTCGTTGGCAGAACGCGCTCCGACCAGCGCTGGGGGCGCCACTGGTGCGGCGGCATGGAGAGCCTGGAAGGCCCGAGCTTTGGCCACGCAGCTACCGAAGCAAGACCTCTCCCTGGCCCATTGCCGGCATATCGATGAAGGGCACAAAAAACAGTTTGAAGACTTCGTGGCGGCGAGGAATGAAATCGCACTTGACATTGGTGAGTAATTTTTGGATGGTTAGAGACATCTAGAGTCGAGTAGTGGTACTAATAAAGTGCGTTACTGTTTCAGGGGTGGCGTTTCAGCATCATGGTTCGTCAATCGACTGTCAAGGATGCAACAAACCAATTCGCAGCGGAAGTATTGCAGTACGCGCACCACGATTAGAGGAAGAGGTAGAATTATAATACCTAATAAACATGAATAATCTTACTTATTAACAATTTTGTTCTGTGGCAATATGTAAGAGCTGGTTCTGAAACAATTTTTATACAGCGCCATCTAGTAATACCAGTAAGAAACAATATGGCATTTAACTTGCTCTAAAACCTTAGACTCGTAGTTCAGCTACTAAATAGCAGATGGCGCATTCTAAACTTACGGTTTTTTATTGAAAGTGAACAAAGAAATGCATAAAAATGATTTTTGTACCTCTTACTTTCTAAATAATTGTTTCTTCCTATCGCCTACCTTCTAATATAATGTATTAAGTTTTTTTTTTTCAAACTCATAGGTACGTTTTGATATTCGCAGGCGTGCTTCCATCCGGCTTGCTTCACGTGCTCCGAGTGCGACGAGCTGCTCGTCGAGCTGGCGTACTGTGCGTTGGACGGCCGCCTGTACTGCGTGCGGCATTATGCCGAGCGGCTGAAGCCGCGGTGCAATGCCTGCGATGAGGTAAGCAAAGATATCCCATTAATTCACTTATACGCTCTTTAGTTGATCTCACACCTTTTTATGGCCAATTAGTCTTAATCGAGAACTAGCACGTTTTTACAGAGTTATTTAGTTTGAATTTCGCTCATTTTTGTACGAACATTACTATGTTCTGTTTTTTTTTCATCACTTATAATTGCTAGTGCTACAAGGGCTCAAAAATCGGCTCGAGAATCTTCTGTTATTACTTTTATAGCAACTAGTAACCAGTCGACTCGCTCGATTTAGAAGCAAATCGCAGCCATCCCAAAGAGAATGTAGATTCATCAGCGCGGCTATTCCCGGCGGGCGTCGATCTGACGGTTGACATTTTCTGGCGCGATGACCCGGACATAAATGTGCTTGTCTACGATTCAAATACGAGATTTAATTAGGATTTTTATTATAAGTTCGTTAACAACCCGCAATGTCCACTGGTGGGGCACGGGTCGCTCCAAACTGAACCTAAATCTAATGAAGTTATCACTGTATGTACCTAAAGTGATAAAAAAATTAAACTAATTTAATTCATACTTAATGCCCCGACGTATTAATTAAGCTACAATCCTTACTTCGTCTATAGATTTCTATCCTTACTAATAATTTAATCCCGAAAAGTGGTGTATGCTCGCTTAAATGTTTGATGGTGCTGCATCGGGAGCCGGGTCGTTCCTTTCCCTCTAATATGGTTGATGGGAGCGATGGCTGACTCTCGCGTTATACTCGTGACCGGGTGCTGTCTGTGTGAACTGGCCTAGTCTTGTCAAAGGTATCAATGACATTCAATGATTTTTATGTGTAACTTTCGTGTCATATTGTTTTCATGTTCTAATGACATAATCTAATTTATTTCAAGTATTTAATTATGACATTAATAACTAATGATTGTTTATTTCTTGATTTTTCACAAATGAAATTATGTTATTATTATTTTATTACTATCAGAAAGAGTGTAATTTGCACCTATTTTGAATAAATACCTTGAAAGTGTGTCTGTCTCTCTGTTTGGTACTACTTTTTCACAAAATATCATAATAATGCCAAAAAAAGAAAAAAATCGTCTCAAAACTATTTTCTAATTTTTGTAGAAAGTTGGCTGATTAATCTAACCGATTTGTGTTAAGTTCAATTTGTAGTAAGGTTATTCAGCGTGTTAATGTTTTAATTCCTTAAAACAAGTTGTTATTTAGCTGTCAAAATGTTAAAATGAATTTTTGGACAATTTCCAAAAGTCTAACAAGTTTTCGCATCTCAGACAGAATCCACGAAATTTGTAATTCGATCTAACGTGCCTATATTATTCCGATTTCTGTAGATCTAACATACCTATTTACCTGGTGATAAACTTTTACATTTGCAACTTCACGTAAAATAGTATTAAGAAGAAATTATAGTAGTATTTTTTTATATTTTTTTTTATTCTGGGACAAATCACACATGGTCATCTGGCCCCAAAGTAGGATTCCCTGTGTTATGGGTTACCAGAGACTGATATACATACTTATATACGTTTAAATACATACATATATAGATATTTAACACCCAGACACAGAGCAAACAAATCTGCTCATCACACAAATGCTTGCACTGGGTGGGGATCGAACCCACCACCCTCGGATCAGTAGTCAAAGGGCACTAACCACTGAGCCACCGAGTCAGTCAAAGTATAATAGTATATTATTTTTATTTTTAAAAATTTGAGTGCGTTTGGCTGCACCTTACCTGATGGTAAGTGCCGATGCAGCCGAGGATGTAACACGCAAGATCAAAAAGTGCCTATTCACTCTCGTCTTGAAGATTCCTAAATTATACGAATCGGGGAATACGACGCCGGAAGGAAATTCCACTCCGTGGCCGTTCGTTCGTAGATGTTAAATTCTTAAAAAGCGTCGGTGGGTCAACCTTAAATACTCGGTCCCCCTAGCCAGAGGTCCCGGGTTCAAATCCGGGCCGTTAATGTACCAAGAAATATTCAACACTCAGCCTTTTCCCCATTTTCATTTGTAACCTAACCCACGTTACAAATACAAGTTTCATTCATCATACAGAAACTCATAGTCAATTCTCGAAAAAAAATTGGACCCTCCATACAAAAATGCATAAAATTGGTCTATCAGCTGATCGATTTGTATGAAGAGTTAATTTTTTTTTGCGATTTCTGCAGTCACAAAACAAAAGTTACAACAAAAATTAGTAATGGGTGTAAATATTTACGGGACAGGACGGGAATCACTTATGGGACGGATCGGCTCGTTATCAGCTAGATGCCTTGGATTCTATTAGCCGACGCGCTAGGAGACTCATTGGCGACGAGGAACTTGTAGTTATTAAACAGGCTCTAAAGCCTCGAACATCACCGCAACGTTGCCTGTCTATCGGTGTTCTACAGGATTCATCTCGGAAAGTGTGTCCTGCAACTTCACGACCTCATTCCCCCCTCTCCATTTCATAATCGGACGACCAGGCACGGAAGGCGATTCCACCCCTTTGTCGTTAATGTTCCAACTTTACACACGAAACGTTTTGCTTCCTTGTTCATTATGCGAACGGCCAAGGATTGGGATACCCTACCGGCGTCTGTGTTCTTATAATTTAGGAAACTTCAAGACGAGTGTGAATAGGCACTATTTGAGCTTGCGTGTTACATCCTCGGCTGCATCGGCAGTTACCATAAGGTGCAGCCAAATGCTATTAAATTTTTAATTTAAGAAACCTAGGAAATATTATTATTCAGCCAAAAATATACCATAAAGTAAACTATTCGAAGTAAAATCATATTATGTGTGCCCAGACGTCTGCATATTTCTTCTCCAGCAACCTCCAGTCACTTGAGTAAGCCGTTACATCATAACGTAATATAGAGCCCTGTCAGGTGCAGCCAAATGCTCTTAATTTTTTAATTTAAAAAAACCTAGGAAATAATATTTTTCATCCAAAAATATACCATAAAATGAACTATGTATTCCAAGTAAAATCATATTATGTGTGCCCAGACGTCTGCATATTTCTTCTCCAGCAACCTCCAGTCATTTGAGTAAGCCGTTACATCATACATAACGTAATATAGAGCCCTGTCAGTTTCTCTTTGTGACGCTCCAGTAATCGCCACGTCCAAAATAAATCAATACATATGCATGTACTGCGTTCACCAAGTTCTAATTATAAGCTTTGGTCTAAATTAAGAAGTCAGAGTGTCGAGTGGTAGTTGCGATTTGGAACGACCAAACAAATTAGATAACAGTTTGATAGGTCGCTAGTGTCAAAGAAGATGTGGAATTAATGTACCCAGGTACATCAAATGATGATAAGAATGACAGCTGCAATAGCACTTGGGAATTAATGGGTCACACATTTTGGTATATGGTGTGACTTTTAATAAGTTCTGTATAGCAAAGTATATGAATGTACTGGTGATCACAAGAAACTATATGTTAAATATAAAAAAAAATTGGTCCTTTATACATTTTTGCAGATTTGATAACTTATTTATTACGTATCGAGTACAATTTTTTTTTCTGATTTGACATAATTTCTTAAGGAAAGGTGTACACTTGTAATCACGAGTACATTCATATACTTTGCTATCAAGAACGAATTAAAAGTCACCCTGTATATTTACACTAATTTCACATAAACTTTTTTTTTCATATTTCTCTGCAATTTAAAAAAAATTGTGGCTTTCGGTAATGGTCCGATTCTCAGCGAAAGTGCGACATCGCCCTGGTGTCGTGGGTTTTGGGACTACGAGATTAATTAGGATAGGACGCGTCTCGACAAAGCCGAAGGCTACAATGCAAAAAAAAAATATCAAAAACTTTAAAAAAGTTGTTAATAATGTGGTTGTTTTTACAGTTTTCGGTCAGAAAAAAAATCAAATCTCAAAAAGAAATGAGATATGGAAAAAATATAAAAAACCCGTAGAGATATGACTGGGCTATATTTTAAAAAAATATTGGTGCGTATCACTGATGGGTTTTTTATATTTTTTGATAATATTTTATTTAGAAAAACAGTTTATTTAGCAGATTGATTTTCATTGTACCCTAAGATTGTAGCGGACACGAGATCTGTGGATTTGTTACTTATTTACATGCCTAACTCTGTCCACTTATTGCGCGCATTTTCTATTAAAAATAGGTCTCTTGAAATTCAAAAAATGGTAGTGGTGGTACGCTAGAGTGATCTGTCTATATCATAGATACGAGGAGATCTATGGTCTCCGTTATAAACATTAATCTCCATAGTAAAGTTACTTAAACTCAAACTTATCATATCAGTCGAAAGCAGTCCACTGCTGGACAAAGGCCTTCCTCAAGGATTTCCACGACGACCGGTCCCGTGCTGCCGCATCCAGCGGCTTCCCGTGACCTTCACCAGGTCGTCGATCCACCGAGTGAGAGGCATTCGCTACGTCTTCCGGTGCGCGGTCGCCACTTGGCCACTTGTTCTACGAGCTACGTGCCCCACACACTGCCACTTTAGTTTAGCGATTCTGTGAGCTGTGTCGGTTATATTGGGTCTCCTGCGGATCTCCTCATTTGTGATTCGATCACGTTGGGAAACTCCGAACATAGCCTCGCTCCGTCCATTTATTTACCAAAAATATTTCATGTACAGACACGGCCCCGTTACAGTTTTTTTTGCACTATTCCACAATTAATATAAATAAAACACAGTATTTGCAAAGCATATATAGGTTGACTTTTAATTAGTTCTCGACAATATTCGGAGAGCACTTGCATCGCTAGACAACGCTAAAGGTGCTGGGCCGGATCGTATTCACCCTCACTTTTTAAGACAAACTGCTGACACCTTGCAGTTTCCTTTGTACATTATATTCAATAAAAGTATTAAAGAAGGTATCTTCCCTTCTACTTGGAAGGTTGCTAATATAACGCCAGTATTTAAGAGCGGTAGTCGTGCCCTGGTGGACGATTATAGGCCTATATCAATCTTGTCTGCTTTGTCGAAGGTCTTCGAAAATGCACAAAATACTTTATCCTCTTCTAGAAAAAAATATTATCCAACCACAGCATGGTTTTGTTAAAAATCGCTCCACTACTAGCAATCTAACAATATTCACTTCAGCATTATTTCGAGCGCTAGACAATGGTAAACAAGTCGATTGTGTATATACCGACTTCAAAAAGGCCTTCGACAAAGTAGATCATGTGATACTACTTGAGAAACTGGCTTATAATGGTATCATGGGATCTCTTTTAAGGCGGTTCTCCTCATATACACATAAAAGGCAACAGAAAATTGTAGTAAACGGTTACGAATCTGAACCATTCGTGGCGACGTCAGGCGTGCCCCAAGGCTCCATTTTGGGCCCATTTTTATTTGTGATCTATATTAACGATGTAGCAACTAAAGCATTCAGACTTTTTACTCTACGCAGACGATTTGAAAATCTACAGAATTATCAGTAATATGCAAGACTGTGCTTTACTCCAGTCAGATCTTCATTCTTTACATACATTTTGTTTTAATAATAAGTTACACCTTAGTCTTTCTAAATGTAATTCTATAAGCTTCACCAGAAAACGAAATACAATTAGACGTAATTACACATTAAATAATACGTGTCTTCGAAAGGTGGAATCTGTAAGAGATCTGGGGGTAATGCTTGATTCAAAACTTATACTTGATAGTCACATAACCAGTATTGTTAATAAAGCTTTTCAACTCTTTGGCTTTATTTCTCGAAGTGCAATCGATTTTCAAACTCCAAATACTTATTTATATCTCTTTATGACAGTTATAAGACCTGTATTGGAATATGCTGCCTTTATATGGGACCCTCACTATAAAGTGTATGTAAACTCTATAGAAAGGGTACGATACAATACAATATTTGAAAATGGTAAGCTACAGATGTTGCGGTAAATATGGTAAATATCCCGAACTGCTAAGAAAGTTTAGTATGACTACTCTTGAAAAACGACGTATTCAACTTGAAGCAACCTTTTTATACAAAATTCTTAACAACCAAAACGACTGTCCTGAGATCACTAGCAGTATTGATTTTCGTGTACCTTATAGGATACTTCGATCAAAGCCCCTGTTCTCACCTCCTGTGTGCCGTACCAATAGCGGTAAACGTTCACCCTTATCCCGTATGTGTAATAGATGCAATGAGCTGTTTACAGAATTAGACCCGTTCTGCGATAGCTTACTTAAATATAAACACAAAAATTAATGTGTTATTAAAAGAAGACAACACGAATTGTAAATATGTGTGTATGTATGTATCTATGTATGTCTGTGTACATTTTATATCTTACTGGCTGTTTCCCGCGGCTTCGTCCGCGTGGGCAACGATTCTGTGACTTTTCGAGGGAGTGCAGTGCGCAAGCTCATGTCACTTTATTTTTATTACCTTTAGTAACAACTGTTTTGTGTCACTTGTAACATAAATATCTCTCTAGTGATATCGTTTAATACATACTTAAGAACTTACTCATTCATTGAACTTACTCATGTGTACTGCACGATTTCTTTTTCTCTTTGTATTAGGTATTTACTTATTGCACGGAATCTGCCTTTGTTTATTTGTTTGTTACCCATTTGCGGGACACGTTATTGGAATGTAATTAGTTATTTATGATCTAAGAATTTTTGTTACATACATTCTTACATTTCTGTTTGTGTACCTTCCGATAGTAAATAAATAAAAATTAAAAAAAATTAAAACAACAAGTTATGCATGTACTCGTGATTACAAACAACTTTGGTCCTCGTTACATAATAAGATTAATAGGTTATCAAACCGGCAAAAATGTATGAAGGACAAAAATTTTTTGTTCATATTAGAGATATAGTTTCTTTGGGAAAGTTGTTTGTAATCACGAGTATTGTAATATCAGCATTGACACTCCCTGCTTTCTTTCCCTCCCCCCCCCCTCGTCACCCAGATTGATACAGATATATGTTCCTTCATTCCTTTTTTGAAATGTCATTTCTGACCCATTGTATGAAGTGTCCAGGGTGTGTCCATAGTAAGCGACCAAGTAACTCAAACTAACTGTAATATGTAATGTTTATTCCTTCCTACCGCTAAACGGAGACGTCGTCGTCGCCAAAAGGTGTTAAGTGCGGTCTGTGGCGACAGAGTTATTACGCAAAATATATCTTTTAATTATTTAGTTCCAAACTTCGCCACCCGCAAATCATAAGTTGGCCGATCATTAACAATCTCAGTCAAACAACATTATTGATGCGGCGCAACTGCTGTCCATTCATAATGGTAATGCGTCGAAACATTCAACAGAAATTATGCCTTTGGGATGCCATTAAAAGACCTTATAATATGTATTATTAATTTATGGACGAGACCTTCGAAATATTGAATATGTCACAAAATTTGGAGCCTTATGCCATGACGAAGAATCAAATGTACCTAAATTATTATTATTTTATTTAGCCGCCCATTCTCTACTTTCTCTCTTTGTCTTATCGTGTGGCACAATTAACCGTGCTATACAAGGTATAGATAGCGGTTGCCTGGTTTTGCACTTAGCATCACCCGCGGTCACGTGTAGAGCATTTAGATTTACACCTACGGAGGTGTGCAACGCGACCTTCATACACATATGGAAACAATATGTACAGGTTTCCTCACGATGTTTTCCTTCACCTTTAAAGCAATCGGTAAGTATATTTACGTAAGTTTCGAAAACTCATTGGTAGCTCAGCCGTCCGGATTTGAACCCGGGACCTCTGGTTAGGAGGACCGAGTCGTTACCGGTTGAGCCACCGACGCTTACCCAACTCTACTTTGTGCCCACACTGAAATGAAAGAAAAAGTTCCCTGTCAAAAGTAGCCTCACGAACGACCTCTAATGATGACTTCTATATAAACATTCGAATCAGAAATGAGGAGATCCGTAGGAGAACCAAAGTAACCGGCTAAACTGAAGTGGCACTTGGCAGGGCACATAGCTCGTAGGACAGATGGCCGTTGGGATAGTAAAGTTCTCGAGTGGCGACCGCGCACCGGAAGACGTAGTGTAGGTAGGCCTTCCACATGGTGGACCGACGACCTGGTGAAGGTAAATGTTGTAGATGTGTACGAATAAAGGTGGTCGCCTTAAGAGTTCGCGGTTACATATTCGACAAAATGACAGATTTCCTGTTTAGGGTGAGTGAGCACGAAGGAGTTATTTGCTGCCGTTTCTTTTTTCTAGTACAGGTCACAACACACGCACTGACTTGGGCGGCAACCGAGAGGAACAAAACTATAGATTAAACAAGGACGTACTTAAAAATCTCTACTTAAACTACATCCTTAACTAACATATAGCTTTGTCTTAGTCCGTGCGTCTGTTGCGGCCATACGATGAACATTTAAATAAATTGTGAAATTTGAAGACCTCGTCCATATGTATAAGGTCTTTAATGGCATTTGGATGAAGTTGCGGCGCAATGAAGTTGTAGGATGTGTGTCCTTGTTATAAATTTTATCCGCAGAACTAGCTATTTCGTCTGAAATCTTAACGGTATTTAGGTTGTCTGCCATTACTGTCACTCACGTTAATTGACAAATTCCGGATAAAAAATACGGCTTCTGACTTAGGAATAGTTACCAGCTTTTGTATCTGTCATGTCAAATTTTAATGATGCCCTAGGATTCGTCCGTCAACCTGTCGGTCGTTAAAACTTTGATTTTACATATCCAAAAGTTTTTTTATTAGAATTTAAATTCATAAGAGATTTGTACAGGGTGTAACAAAATTGGTGTAGGACACGTTAACTGGGGGGTTCTACTTATCATACTGAACAACTTTCCCCAAGGAACCCATAGTCAATTCTCAAAAAAAATGGACCCTCCATACAAAAATGCCCAAAATTTTGCGATCAGCTGAACGATTTGTAGGAGAGAGTGCGATTTCAGCAAATTAATAGAACAAAAGTTGTTCAGTATGATGAGTAGAAGGCCCAGTTAACGGGACGTACACCAATTTTGTTACATCCTGAATGTTTCTTTTGCTTTTTTTTACCGTTCCTTTTTCTTAAATATCATCATCTCAGCCTGTACGTACACGTTCACTGTTTTTTTATTCACTATTGGTAAGCCCTTAGCATCATCTCACCTGATAGGAAGTGACGATGATGGTGAAAGATGAAAGCGAGCTCACCAAGACTCCCCAACGCAATGGGGAACTAGCTATCTTATCTTCAGCACAAGCCGGCAAGACTTAGATAAAATAGTGGTAACAAGCGAGGCGTGCTAATGTCCTTCTCCACCAACTACAATTTTGCAACATTTTTTTTGTATAATTTATAATAAAAATACTAAAACTATTTTGATGAATTTGATATGGGCCTAACTTCGAAGTGTACCTATTTAATAAAAAAGAATTATCGACATCAGACTACTACAGACACCGGGTTGTCTGGAAGAAATCGCTTTAGGTACCAAGGTCACAGATGAGACACTAGTAACTTCGTAACAATATCTAATTTTCAGTTACACAGGCAACATGTTAATATGTACGTAATTATTATGGAACAATTAATGTTAAACTCGGCTCAGCCTTGCTATCAATTGTTATTCGATATTAAGAAGTATGCAAAGCTCGTGGTGTAAAAATAAACCGTTCAAATAAACCGCAAGGTATAGTAAAGTTCTTATACCAAACACCTTACGCATGCCAGTATCGACAAGCCCCGTGGATTATTTGCGCGTCTCGTAATTGTAATAATATGTTGTAATAATTACCAATAAAAAAAAATCTAGTGATGTGAATATTATAGTGTAGCTAGTGAAATAGAACTTATCCGCTGTAGGTAGTTGAGCGACATTTTTTGTGGTAGGTACTTTTCTAAATTTGGTTGTTTACTCCACAATCCATACAAAATACATAACACATTTTAATCCATATTGATGGGCGAAATCAAAAAGTATTTCAAATATCTGAACACACACATGCAAGTGTCTCTAAATAACGATCGATCTCTTTGAAGTCTGTCCTGTATTTTAACATGTTTATAGTCACTTGTTCGATGTAATAAATATAATTGACGCACACACGCGGCACGCTCCCGGAGGGGAGTATGAACGTACTCGACACTCTTTCGACGGTTAAACAGGACGTGTGCTTTCCAGCCCTTGTCTTCTTGAAATTAAAAACTAAAATATAAATTAAAAAGTTATTTTTGAGAGCAAAGCACGCGACGACCGCGAGTGCATTCACCTGCATTCGAAATTTGAATTCACGCGCGAACGATTTTGCTGCGCTTGTGACTTGTATGCGCTCGGAAACGGCCCGTTGAAAAGGATTTTTTTGTAAGTTTGTTGTTAGTGTGTGTTAGTTGTGTGCGTTGCCTGTTGATCCTATTTCATGTTTTTTAAACGTATTTGAGGTAAAAGTTGATCTAACATATCTACCACTTAAATAAGTGAAATAATTAATTACAAGTAAAATATAATAACATAGGTAATTACTTAATTTTATGATTTATGATGTAATTCCTATTGTTCCTAAATGTTTTATGCAGTAAGCAAATTTTACAGGCTTTTATTTACATTTTTTTTATTTAAGTATCTAAATATATTTGTGCAATAAAAAATATTTATAAATACTAATATAACACTGAACGGCATTCCCCAAGGAACCTATATGTATCTACAGGACAAAGTTAAGAACTTGTTAAGAATAAAGATAATAAGTTTTTAAATAGAATAATGAATTATTGACAATTTAGTAAGTATGGAAAGTTAAAAACTTTTCCTAAAAATTTCCGATTGTATACGTTCCTTGGTAATAAATTGTTGAGTTTCGTAATTAGCGACTATATTTTGCCGCTATTTAACAATTGAAAGGTCACACTTTTAGTTCGGTACTTCTACCTACTCCTAATAATATAATAATATGAGAATTTACAAAGTATGTGGCACTTATACATGGTAGGTATCTATATTGTAGTAAGTATTTCATCTGTGCCTGTGGTATATATATATATACCTATTGTGATATCGGTTGTAAGAACTCTGTGGTGCTGCTACTCGACGGCAGATGGCGCCACATATTTTTTTTTTAAATATTAGAATTTTAAATCTGAGCCTTCCGAGGACAAAACACATCTTTTTACTGTAGCTTTACTTTAGATTACATAAAATGACTTATGAAAAAAAAATTGAAACCTTTTACTGGGTAAAGTTCTGGGTTCTACTCGTCATCATCATACTGAACAACTTTCGTTCTAGGACTATGCTGAAAATGGTCCCTACACCAATTTTTTTACATCATCGTTTCGCGTATATCATCATCATCATCATATCAGCTCATATACGTCCCCACCGAGGGGCTCGAGCCTACCCTGAATTAGGGCGATCGGGCCTTAGTCGACCACGCGGGCCCAGTGCGGGTTGGTCGACTTCACACACAACCTGCGAGTTTCTCCGCAGGCGTGTTGCAGGTTTCCTCACGATGTTTTCCTTCACCGTAAGAGCGTCGGATAAACGTACATATGAAATCTAAATTCGAAATCACATTGGTACGTGGCAGGATTCGAACCACGACCTCCCGGACAGGAGGCGGCGGTCCTAGCCGTCGCGTATATACAGTCTTTTATTTTAAAATTACATTTAATAAAATTCGTGAATCAAATAAAATTAGGCAGATTCCAAATTCAAATTAGAAATGCTAACAGTTCAACATCACAGATATAACCTTTTAAGACTCACTTCAGCACTAATGTCATCTAATGTTTTTCAGCGGTGGAATTTTACTATTTGATACTTGTGTTGTGTTGTGAGATGGGTTTGGCGACAAAGAAAACCAATAAACATTTTTTTTTATTCATAATTGGTAAGCCCTTGGCATCATCTCACCTGATGGTAAGTGATAATGATGCCGAAGATAGGAGCGTGCTTACCAAAATTCCCCAATGCAATAGGGAACCGGCTCTCTTATCTTCAAGCCGGAACACATTAATGTTATTATCATTGATGTTTGGCGGCAAGACATAGATAAGATGATGGTAGCTAGGCATTCGGACTAAGACAATGCCCTTCCACCAACCAAACCGAGTTTTACAAAGTGAGACTCCGCCGGGAATCGAACCCGCGGCCTCCTGATATGTAGCTAATGGACTAAACCATTACATCGAGTTTTTCAATTTGTTGAGACTATTTTTTGGCATAGACGGACCTCATTTGGCTTTTCGATACGGGGCAAAACCGTGCTATAATTAGGGTTACCAGATGGTCGGGATACGACGGGATAATCCCGACTTTTCGTATGATATCCCGATCCCGATTCCCGACAAAATACAAAATATCCCGACTTTTTATAAACTTTGAATCATATATTCGTAGGTAGTTAAAATTCTTTCGCGTCCGCAGACCGCACTCCACTCCATACGTACTCATTCACTCACTAGAAAGAAACCCGCACCCGCAGCCCAGAAAAGTAAAATTTGATTTAGTTGTTTTATTTATCCCGATAAAAAACCCCCAAAATCCCGACATTTTGAAAATGTATCCCGAGATTTCAATGTTCACATCTGTCAAGCTGTAATCTATTTTACGTAATCTATAAGGTAATCGTAAACTATAGCGAGTAAAGAATTAGATAAAATTTTTAGGGTTCCGTACCACACTAAAGTTCCGCTGTCGGTTAGCGGCCTGTATTTCACGAACCGTAATATAAAACAGCTGAAATTTTCACAGAATGTGTATTTGTATTGCCGCAAAAAAAATTGAAGCCTCAGACATGTTTTTTTTTAAATGTAAAGAAACTAGCGACACCTAGTACGACGATGGTACGGTTCCCCTCTGTGTGCGATTCTGACTCGCACTTGGCTACTATTTTAAAAACAAAGACTACAGTTCTTTATTAATATGTATAATATTGGAATTCGACTTCGTAGTAGTATACTGTGGTCGGCATTCAAAATGTGATTTTTAGCACCAATTATGGACATGAACGGAGTTCTAGGTTATTAGGATCTCTGGACTGGTCTGGACTGATTTTATCTTAGGTGGTGTCTCGTTTAAGCTCTGAATCACGGGAAAATTGAATGTTAAAACTGACCAAAAACAATCGCTTGTTTGTGAAATAATATGACATGGACAAACCTAAAGTTTGGGCGAAAGGGCAGGCTTGATGAAGTATGGGCGACTGACCCAGCAATGTAATAAACACTGTACCTACTAAAATGTAACGCTTAATAGCTAAATAACAGTAGTCCGCATGAAAAAACTTTCACGAACTTTTCGTTATTTCATAATTCTGAAAAATAAATTGTAGAACTCCCACTATAATACGTGCACAAATTAAAAATCAATTAATTAAAATCAATAATTAAGTTCCATGAGATTAATAAGTACATAGTAATTAATCAATTAATATTTGAATACTATGTGTTAGTAAGAATAAATAAATATAAATAAATAAATATTCTGGGACAAATCACTCATGGTCATCTGGCCCCAAAGTAGGATTCCCTGTGTTATGGGTTACCAGAGACTGTTAAATATACTTATATACGATTAAATACATACATATATAGATATTAAACACCCAGACATAGAGCAAACAAATCTGCTCATCACACAAATGCTTGCCCTGGTTGGGGATCGAACCCACAACCCACGGATCAGTAGTCAAGGGCACTAACCACTGAGCCACCGAGTCAGCCAAAGAAGTTTCTATACATGATAATTCATAATAATTTAATCATGCTTCGGGCAGTGGCCAAGCCAACTCTTTTCAATTTTAGAACTCCGTTTTCACGGAAACCGTTAAGGCTAAAGAATTAAAATTTCCTGAGGTTGTAGGTCATATCTTCATCATCATATAGAAGACTTTCTCTGCTGTACCGCAAAGGCCGCGAAATGACATTTCTTAAAACAAATGACGAAACAAACGAAATTACGGCGAAATTTTATACGTTCGAGGACCAAACTATAACCGATCTGTATCAACCTGGGAGACGACGAGGTGAGGTCGGAATCTAGAGAGCGGCAGGAAGTGTCCATAGTGTATGTTAGTACTAATATTATATTATTTTGCTGTACTAAGGTCTCCACCGAGGAATTCCACAGCGACAAGTACTTACTACGCTGCCCACATCCAGCGTTTTCTATACAATTTTAGGTCATATCAGTCGTATCAATCCAAACATATTGAAATATATTTTTTATTTTAATCAATATTTGGTGTGCAATTTTGAATAAGTATTTGTAAAAGCGGCTTCCCGCGACCTTCACCAGGTCATCGGTCCACCGAGTGGGAGGCCTGCCTACGCTACGTTTTCCGGTGCGCGGTCAACGCAGCGCTGGATGCGGGCAGCGCAGAACTGGTCGTCATGGAAATCCTTGGGGGAGGCCTATGTCCAGCAGTGGTCGTCCTTCGGCTGATATGATGATGATTTAAAAAAGGGAGATGGTGGTGTTACCAAGCGCTGCCAATTCTTTTAAGGGTTTGCAGCATCCAAGCTGACCCTGGTATGGAACCTTATATTTAGTAGTTCTTGATGTGTTACAATAAGTAGTTTTCATGTTTTCTTGCATTGTGTTATCTATTTTTTACCCGACTGCGCTAGAAGGGGAGTAAAGTTATTCGAGTATGTATGTATGTATGTTTATTTACTAGGCACGCTCTGTAGCCTAACGGTTTGATGGATTTTGGAGTGTGCGAAGTGTCGTAGATTCGTCACAGTACTTCACGTCGTCACAGTTCCTTTTTATACACAATTGGTAAGCCCTTGACATCATCTCACCTGATGGTAAGTGACGATGATGCCGAAGATGGAAGCGGGCTTACCAAGATTCCCCAACGCAATGGGGAACTGACTATCTTATCTTCAAGCCGGAACACATCAATGTTAACACTGATGTTAATGCTTGCTGTTTACTTGGACTTCCTCAAAGTTTTTTCTTCTAAAAATCGACTTCAGAGCCCTAATATAACGAAAGTCTAAGATTTGGAAAATCCCAATAAATAAATAAATGTTACATTTGATATGCGGTCGTCACGCCAAAGATGCACGGGCTGAACTGAGTTTTAACGCAGGAAAATTGGACGGCTTTGTGCGCGAATGCACATTTTAGTTTTCCAAAAACTTTATATTCTGTTCTAAACTTTTTTTTTCACAATTGGTAAGGCCTTCGGCATCATCTCACCTGATACCAGTGACGATGATGCCGAAGATGGAAGCGGGCTTACCAAGATTCCGCAACGCAATGGAGAACTGGCTATCTTATCTTCAAGCCGGAACACATCAATGTTGTTAACACTGATGTTTGGCAGCAAGACTTAGATAAGATTGTGGTAGCTAGCCAGGCGGGCTAAGAAAATGCCCTACCACCAACCAAACCGAGTCTTACAAGTTGACCCCACCGCGACCTCTTGGTGTGAAACGAATGGGCTAACCATTAAGCCACGGAGGCGGTTAACTTGCCAAATAGAGGCCTTTAAATAGTTATCAATCCATATTATGCCAAATCCCCCCCAAACCCAAGAAGCGCTGCAATATACCTACTGATTTCCGGTCTCTAGCAACCATCGCTCTTGACCCAAACCTCGTTACACCAACCTTCACAAAAATTTGCTAGCAAGAAGAAAACGACTGTTGACTTTAAAGCTACTTTTTATTTACAAACATAAAGTTATTTCATTCAATAAACTCAAACTAAAGTGCTTCCAGACGGCTTGGGCCGTCGTAGCGACCCGACAGTTGGCATGTTGCCGGCGACCCAGCCTTAGTTGCCTTCGTTCCGGGTTCGACACCCGGTTTAGTGTAACATTGCGGACGTAAAAAATGTTCGCGAATTTTTATTAATTTTATGTTTCGTTTGACTTTGAAATTGTTTGTCAGATTATTGACCTACATCAAGTTCGCCGAACCAAATCTCTTCGCAATGTCATTTTATTTAATAACAATTACTTAATTTCCCAATTTATATTAATAGATCATGTGCCTGAATAACTGTATAGCGTCTAGCTAAGTCTAAATTTAGATATTCTTTTAGATTGTTTTACCGATTTCCGTTCCATCACACCTAGTCTTCGCGAATCACCCTTCTACAGCTCGGTGAATCGTTATGCCTGTGTAGCATCATACTTTAAGACTTCTAAGACTATAAAAAGCCAAAGTCCCACATACTTTAAGACTTCTAAGACTATAAAAAGCCAAAGTCCCATAATTCCTGCCTCTCTCGCGAATACGACCGGCCAGCAGGCGCGGTGCGCACGGCCCGCTTGTGACGTCACGCGGTGTCCGGTTACGCGCAGCCGCAGCCGCCCGGCGCGTGCGCATCTGCGCTGCGACTGAGCTGAGTTGGCTTGTGGCATGACTTGACCTAGACCTTGCTGGAAACATGTTAAACTTGAAGATTAGCTGAAAAGGAGATTTTGATGAGGTTCAAGAACAAGTATCTTACAGTAAACTGAGTTTTTTTTTTCGTAACTGAGCCATACAATTTGATTTGGTCTTAAGCTAGCTGGAGAAAGGTTATTATATTACACTTGGAGAGAATATCACTTTTTGAGCTGAATTATAAAAAAATATACCTGTACATAGGTATTTATAAAAACGTATACAGGCTGGACTGGTAACTGACCTTAACTGCAAATCTTTTAACCGGCGGCGTTCTACTCATCAAACTGAACAACTTTTGTCCTACAGCTTTGTTTACTTTCCATACAAACTATGGTTACAGCTGATTGTATAAAAAGCCAAAAACTTGTTCAGTTTATAGTTTATATTAAAAATAAGTTGCTCAGTTTTATTAGTAGAATCATCATTACAGCTCATATACGTCCCCACCGAGGGGCCCGAGCCTACCCTGAATCAGGGCGATTAGGCCTTAGTCGACCACGCAGGCCCAGTGCGGGTTGGTCGACTTCACACACAACCTTCGAGTTTCTTCGCAGGCGTGTGCAGGTTTTGATAGATAGATAGATAGATAAAACATTTATTCAAAGCTACATAAAATTACAATTTATACACGAAAATAAAATATAAAAAAAAGAAAAAACTTCTTATATCTAAGCTTAAATGTATGATGAGGGTAGATATATAAAATTGCGTCGTAACTTTGAAACGGCTCCGACTCAGCATATGCTGCAGGTAATAATGTACCTACAGCGCTGATATTCTGCCGGCGCCGAGACGGAAACCGGTCCGACGGATTTCTCCGTGAGGCGAACAAAGTAACCACGTTTAATTATAGGTAACAAACAAAATGGATAGGTATAAACGGTTTTTTTATACAGAAAACAAATTATGATGTAAAAGCTTAGATGTTTAAAAGAGCAACCAGAAAACAAATAAGAACCAGCAGTTGGCAAATAAATTAGAATGACAAATTGCTAAAGTAGGTGACCAAAAACTGATTATTATGTAGAACTAATAACAAAAAAAAAAATGACATAAATAAATAATAATAAAAATCGTAGGTACTTAGCAAATAAAGAATAGAGAGTGTCTGTCTGACGGACGTCTATTACAGCCAATCCGCTCCAAAACTACTGGACCGATTGAGTTGAAATTTGGTACACATTATGAAAGTCGGTGACCCAAAAAACGGACGTGCAACGTAAACAATTGAAATTTTAATTAAAATTAAAATTAGCAACTAAACATCAAAGTATTTAAATATCTAAACATCCGGCTTCGAAATCCGGCAAAGACATAGTATACAGGTAGAAAAAAAAAAAACATAGAAAGCAGAGCAAAGGTCTGTGATTTAAAATCCTGACATTGTCTTTTGTAAATTTAGAAGATTCGATCTATATTCTGCTTTGAACCTATACTTGGTTTGCAAATCACGGATGGGGGGAGGAATATTATTCCAACACTTTGAAGCCAGATATCTAAAACTTCCGCGAAATGCGGCAGTTCTGTGGTGCGGGGTTACAAGAACAACAGACCTGGATGTCCTCATTTTATAATGAGGATTGGCATCTCTAGACCATTTTAGTTTTTCAAACAAGTAGTCAGGTTGTTTAGTTTTAATTACATCAAATAGTAGACCAGCAAATAGGAGTTCTTGGCGGGCATGGATCTTCAAAATGTTAAAATCATTCAGGAAAGGAGTAACATGGGAGCGAGGGGGAATGTTAAAGCAGTACCTAGCACAGGCATTTTGAACTCGCTGAAGGAGTTTCATTGTTTTAGAATAGACACAAAACCCATATGAAGTCAAACAATAGTTCAGTTTCGAAAGAATAAGCGTCTCACATAATCTAATTCGTAGGTCTGTGCTAAGAAAATTACGTATGGAATAAATCGTTTTCAATCTATAAAAGCAACTACGGACTACCGTAGAGACATGGTTTTCAAATTTAAGATAGTTGTCCATGATAACGCCTAAATTGCGTGACTCCTGTACTAACTCAATGGGAACGCCATTAATATGAATGTGTGGTTTACGCGCAGATATATTCTCAACCAGTTTACGAGATCCAAGTATCATATATTTCGATTTCAACGGATTAAGCTGCAAAGAATTGTTGAGAGACCAGGCTGCGATGTTGTTCAGATCCTCGTTTATTTGTTGTATAGCGGAATTAAACACTTTAGGAGAAAAAGAAGAATAAAGCTGAAGATCATCAGCATAAATATGATACTTACAGTGTTTAATACTGTGAATCAAATCTGATGTATACAGAATAAAAAGAAGGGGGCCCAAAATGGAGCCCTGGGGTACTCCTCTGTTAACAGGAAGTGTGCTAGATTCAACAATGTTTCCGTCTGGATTGCTTAGAGCAACTAACTGAGATCTATTGGACAGGTAGCTAGTAAACCACCGGACAGCAGCGTTAGAAAAACCATAATAATTTAGTTTTGAGAGTAAGAGAGAGGTATTTATGCAATCAAACGCACGTGAGTAGTCAAACAGCACAAGTATACTACCCATGCCAGCGTCTTGACCAGTAAGAATTTCGTCAATGACATCATGGAGGGCGGTGTTAGTGCCACGACTTTTTCTGAACCCAGATTGCATTTTAGGTAAGATTTTATTAGACTCTAAGTAGTGAACCACCTGATTATATACGACTTTTTCCAAGATTTTTGAGATGTAGGGCAAAATACTTATTGGACGGAGATCTTTATATTCAGTAGGCTGATTTATTTTAGGAATTGGTCGTACTACTGCCATTTTCCATACATGCGGAAAAGTAGCAGTAAGAATAGAAGTGTTCACTATATCAGTTATAATGCTTAAGGTATGGGGAAGAGTTAAGAGGATCATGTCAGAGTTTATGTCATCATTGCCCTTTGCGTTCGATGTAATATCCATGATGATTTTAGATATTATACCTTCGTCCACAGGGATTAGATCAAAATTTGAATCAGTGAAAGAATGAAATTCAAAGAAGGTCAGTAGAGACATATTAACATGATTATCACCAGGGATGTTTAGAAAATGCCTGTTTATCTCGTCAGGATCATTTATACACTCAGGAATATCAGGTTTGTTGTTGTAATTTGGTATAATATCACTCTTTAAAATTTTCCAAAGCTTTTTAGAATTATTTAAATTTAAATTGACATTTTTCTCAAAGTAACTCTTCTGTTCATAAAAAAGACTAGAGCTTACCAGATGTTTTAGGTCTTTATACTGACTCTTATCGGTATCAGATTTGGAAATACGGTATTTTTTGTGAGCTTCGTCACGAAGCCTCATCATGAGCCGAATGTTTTCAGTGAGCCAAGGTTTTGATTTCTCCTTAAAAACAATAGTCCGTACAGGTGCATGTAAATCAAACAAAGATAATAAATAATAATTAAAGTAATATACCTTCTCGTCTACGGTAGGCAAAGACTTTAACATATCCCAGTCTAGCTGAAACAGATCTGAGTTAAAGCAATCTAGGTCAATATTTTTAATGGGCCTATATAAGAAAGCTTTAGGCTTTGGTTTGTCTTTAGAAACTTTGAGTTCACCACTTATCATTGAATGACCACCAAGATCAACAATGTAGTCGACAAACACATTCTGCACCGGGCAGTTGGAACACAAAAGATCAATTAGTGTTGAACTGTGGTCAGTAAAATGGGTGGGTTCATTGACATAATTAGTTAATTGTGTATGGAAAAGAAAATCATTTAAGCATTTGGTTTTAATGTCACATTTGTCAAGAAGGTTGATATTGAAGTCACCTGTCAGAATAAGTATATCATAGTTAGAAAAAGTGGCAATGGTATCCCCAAGCGCATTAAGGAAAACATCACAGTTTACCCAGGAGGGTCTGTAGGCGGTACCTACAACTAAACGCTTAGAGTTTACAGTTAACCTTAACCACATTTGCTCCACATTTGGTGTGGGGATATGAGGATGATTACGCACACTTATACCATTTTTTATGTAGAATCCAACTCCACCACCACCCTTGCGAGCCCCAAGTTTGCGTGGTATGTGGCGAAACTTATAACCCGATAGCGTAGGAGCGCAAGCATCCTCGCCCGATTTTAGCCAAGTTTCATTAATTGCTAAAATGTCCATACTGTGTCGTTCCGCCGCAACAATGAACTCATTGTGCTTTGTATTAAGTGACCCAGCATTAAAAACACCTAATTTCAAAAGTTTGTTTTTACCCATTTAAATTCAAATGATAATGCAAATCTAATAGAAAAGTAAATTGGTAGTTGCTGGGTAAATCGGTGATAAAATATGAGAGAAAAACGGAGTTTTCAAAGCATAGATATTTAGCATAATTTAGAAAAATTGAAAAATTAATATAATTGTCATTGGGGCTGAAACTTACACACTGTTTTTTGTCACCATTGAAAAAGAGTGCTAGTAAATAGAACAGTTTAAAAAACAATCCTTTTATCGTTTTGAAGACACTATTAATTGGTAAAAAGCTTAAAAATGAACAAAATATGATTTTACAGATTATAAACAATATAAAATTTGTTTTCTGATTTAAGCAATGATAAAAACCTGCTGGCCTGCAATTAATATATTTAATTGATGAAATATTATTAGAGTACTTTATTTGAAGCATAGGCCAAATAACTGAAAGACATGCACAGTTCAGAGTAAATAAAGCAAAACATCTTAGACAAAGCACAAAAGAGCTCACAAAAAACGGCAAAACAAAAGAAGAGTAAATAGTACAAAGTTCCACCGGTAAATTAATTAAATTATTTGCATGCTTAATTGTTTGGTGGCACACTAGCACATCGAAATTACTACTTAGAGAAAAACCCGATCAAGGTCACGCTCTTCTCGCAAGATATGAACTTGAGATGTCTGGTTCAGCCTAGCGTAAATATGGCCATCCCTTGTCCAGATGAAACGCCATTGACAGCTTCGACCCTTGTCCCGGGCCTTTGCATAAAGTATACGATTTACTTTGGTCAGTCTTTCATTGACATGGAAAGGTCGAAAAGTATGAGTCGGCAATCCCAAATCCTCCGTGGTGGCTCCTCTACGTACACGTGCGTTTTTGAGGAAGGAGTCGCGAAGCGCACGCCTCGCCAACCTCACAGCTATGGGGCGTGGTCGCAAGCGCTCAATGCCCTCGATATGGATCCGCTTAGCACCGACACGGGATGCATGGACAATATCTCGCTCCTCGATGCTCACGCCGAGCTTTACAGCCACAGCAGAAACTATATGCATAACGGACTCTTCTTCAAATTCAGGTACTCCGGTGATTTCAATATCGTTCAGCAACGCAGCCTGGTCCTTTTCATTGAGCACATTTTGGAGTTCAGTGATTGTCTGTCGGAGAGCCATCAAATTAGTATCTTCACATTGACTATCCTTCAAGTTTGTCAGGGCTGACTTAAGCTCAGAATTTTCAGACTCCAGTACCTTCACACGGTCGTTCAAAGCAGCTAAGTGCATACGAAGGTCCGTGAGTTGTGATGACAAAGCGGCTGACGTGCGCGTGAAATCTTCCTTGAGTTCACAGATCTCCGATTTGATGTCTTTGGTGACATGAGATAATCTGGAGTCAAGAAGATCAGCAAATTGACTCAAAGTCATCGTGGGCTCAGGGGGTCCAGCATAAATCTTCAAGCCGTGGTTAGTGGGTGTAGTGGGTAGAACTGATTCAGGCACACCACTTTGATCATCACACGACATGTTTAAGTCGTGCAATTCGGTGCAGTGCCGTTGATTATCGTTTTTCCTCTTGGTGACGAATATGCACGGCTGACAGGACCAAGATCTCCTTTTTGTCAATATTTGTTCCATGTACTGGTCACTAGGCATGTCAAGACATCGAAAGTGATAGGTGGATTTACACGATGTACATGACAGAAGTTCAGTTTCTATAATAGCAGTATGACATACCAAGCAATCCATGTTTATGAGCAAATTCAAAATAAAGCACAAAATCCGATAAGCTACCACATAAATTCACACAGGTAGGTACACACACGTCTCAGCCGTCCACTGTTGCTAACCGGTTGGCGGGATCATATAGTCCAAAGGTCGCGCTCGCGCTAATCCGCTACGTAAACGAGTTGGTGTAGGTAGGATTGATTATTGTTGGAAAACCGTATTGTTTTATCAAAAGGCAGTAAAGAATCGAGATAGTATATGCACTAAACTTTAAGATGATATGAAATCTGTATGTAAATATTTACTTTTATTTGCTTACAACAAAATAATCAGTCGGAGAACGTTAATCACCGTGCTCGCGTCACGGCTCGCGGAACCGGTCTCCAAATTCCTCACGATGTTTTCCTTCACCGTTAAAGCAATCGGTAAGTATGTACGTAAGTTTTTGAAAAACTCATTGGTACATTGGCCGTCCAGATTTGAACCCGGTACCTCTGGTTAGATGTACCGAGTCGTTACCGGTTGAGCCACCGACGCTTTTAGTAGAATAGGTATGAAAAAATAGTGTACATATTGATCGGCGCAAAAATTAAAATGTTATGTTTTCGGGGTGAGCATACTCATTTTTTGTACTAATAATAGAATATTTCATTGATAGTGGAATAATACTTTTATTCAAATACCACACCGCCCTAAAGTCAGCTTCACACGGCGCTTTCGTGACATCACAGCGATATACTGACGACGCGGACGACATCCGTAATTAGAATGGCGTAATACAGCAGCAATATTTAGCATTTACAGACCAACGCGATGATCTATCTATTACTCGTAGATGGTATTTGGTTTGTTTTACTTTTACGCCTTAATTTTTAAGTCCGTCTGGTAGAATATTTTTTTGGAATAGGGTATTTTCCAGTATCAAAAATAAATTATAAAATATTATTCAGCACTCACTTCTCTGAAGGTTGGAGACTCTACACTCGAAGTTGTTGACAAGAATGTATCATCATTCTCATGTCAGCTCACATACGTCCCCACCAAGGGGCTCGAGCCCAAGTCGATCTTAGTCGATCACGCGGGCCCAGTACGGGTTGGTCGACTTCACTTGTATGTATACTTCCAGTTAGGTAGGTCAAACTTCGAGAAAGAGATCAATCGTCGAATCCAACTCGGGTGGACTGCGTTCGAGAAGCTTCGCAATATCTTCACGTCCCAAATACCGTAGTGTGTCTAGACTACCGTCTTTAACCAGTATGTGTTGCCAGTAATGATATATGGTCGCTTACTATGTGCCTAAAGGATAATAGAGCGAGCAATGCTCGGAGTTTCCCTACGCGATCGAATCAGAAGTGAGGAGATCAGTAGGAGAAACAGGGTAACCGACATAGCTTACAAAATCGCTTAAGTGGCAGTGGGCGGGGCACATAGCTTGTAGAACAGGTGGCCGTTGGGGCAGTAAAGTTCTCGAGTGGCAACCGCGGAAGACGTAGCGTAGAAGGCCTCCCACTCGGTAGACCGACAATCTGGTGAAAGTCACAAAATCGCAAAGGCGTCATCGTGTTTGATGACAAGGAATCAATAAATGTCTTATGTCCTAAATCCTTGGAGGAGGCCTTTGTCCAGCAGTGGGTGTTTTTCGGCTGATATGATGATGATGATGATTTAACAATAGCATACCTTCTAAAATATCTAAAAACCTTACTTTTTCATTAAATTTTAATTTTTATATTTAATCAAATCACAAAATTAGTTCGTTAAAAACTTTTTATATTTGTGTCTTCATATTTGACAATATTTGTGTACTTAACATGGATAATTTTATAACAAAATAAAATTTCTGACAGTAAAAAGTGACTGATTTGACTTTGACTTTTCAAATCACTTTGAAAAAAAAGTTCAATTTAAGTAAGTAAATCTGCGAGCGTTGGTGGCATAACGGCTAGGACCACTACCTCCTGTCCAGGAGGTCGTAGTTCGAATCCTGCCACGTACCAATGTGTTTTCGAATTTCGATTTCATATGTACATTTATCAAACGCTCTTACGGTGAAGGATAACATCGTGAGGAAACCTGCGAAGAAATTCGAAGGTTTTGTGTGAACTCGGCCAACCTGCACTGGGCCCGTGTGGTCGACCGATCACCCTCATTCAGGGTAGGCTCGAGCCCCTCGGTGGGGACGTATATGAGCTGATCATCACATCAGCTCAAATATACGTCCCTACCGAGGGGCTCGAGCCTACCCTGAATTAGGGCGATCCGGCCTTAGTCGACCACGCACGCGGGCCCAGTACGGGTTGGTCAACTTCACACACAACCTTCGAGCTTCTTCGCAGATGTGTGCAGGTTTCCTTACGATGTTTTCCTTCACCTAAGCCTTTCTTCACCTTATATGAGCTGATATGATGAAGTAAATCTGCACATTTAAACAAGGTGTAATTTTTCTAAAAATAACGGCGACTATGAATTGTACAGTGTAGAAGGAGACCAAGTAGATGTTGAGGAGGTGCTGGTGTGCGAGAGTATCGGCATGGTAAAAAGAAAGAATAGTAGGTTATCTTCATACAATGGTACATCGCGCGGTTCACTTTCTTTAGTAAAAGAGTTCTTTAGTAAAAGGAAAGAAGTCGTTCTTATTATTGTAGTGTGCCTACTGACGCGCACACATGCAAACCGCGCGATGTACGATTGTATGAAGATAACCTACTATTCTTTCATTTTACTATTTTATCGGTGCGGGTGTAAATATTCACTTCCAAGCCAGGGCATGCAAATACTAGCTTTCGAGCCATGCATGCACGCATCTAAAGTACCACTTTTCGAACAACTGTATTTTAAACTGATGGTTTTCCTAAAATAAATACGTTTATCAACTACTGGTTCGACCAAAAAAAAAACCGGTAAAGTGCGAGTTAGAACCGCGTACAAAGGGTTCCGTACCATCATACTAGATGGCGCTAGTTTCTTCACGATTCAAAAAACGTGTTTTTTGTATGAAGACTCCCTTTTTCTAATTTTTAGTATTTGTTTTTAAAGCGGCAACAGTAATACATCATCTGTAAAAAATTCAACTGTCTAGCTATCATGGTTCATGAATACAGCCTGGTGACAGACGGACGGACGAACAGCGAAGTCTTAGTAATAGGGTCCCGTTTTTACCCTTTGGGTGCGGAACCCTAAAAATGCTCGGAAAGTCAGAGAGTGATCTTTTATGAATGACTTTTTTCGTTATCATAGTCCACTCCGCCTACAGGTAAACGAAACCGATCAACAATAATTGGATATCACAGCAATATTTGGAAACCAGTAAATTAACTTTTACAAGGATTTATTGCGTGTAATTGGAAGTTTGTTATTTGGCAAACGTGTGTGTAGGAATTGTTAGTGTGAGTAAAGACACGTATAGGCAAAGTCGTAATGTCAAACTGAGATACATAGCTAGGTATCACGGATTACTGCACGCCCCTGCTACGTGTTTGGAAATGTCACGATCAAAATGGAAACTCTATTTTTACCCGACTGCGTCAGAAGGAGAGTTATGTTTTTCGAGTGTATGTATGTATGTGTATACGGTGTGTAACAAAATTGCTGTAGTTCCCGTTACCCAAGAAATCCATAGAAATTCTCAAAAAATAGGACTCTCCACACAAAAAATACGCAAAATTGGTCGATCAGCTGATCGATTTCTATGAAGAGTTAAAATTTGTTTTTGCGATTTCAGAAAAGTTATTCAGTAAGATGAGTAGAAGCCCCAGTTAACGGGACCTACACCAATTTTGTTACACTCTGTATATGTAAATGTAACAAAAATAGGATTTAAATAAAGAAAACCCATGGAACCCTAATTTGCCACACAACTTCGTATTAATTTGGAATCTTTGGCCTAAAAGTTATATAATGGGAAAAAGGTTAGTGTGGTAAGTAAATAGTAGTAATAAGTATTTTTATTTCAGACATCCTTACTAATATTATAAATGTGAAAATGTGTTTGTTTGTTACCTTTTCACCCTTCAACGCCTTTATCAATCTTTATGAAATTTGGCATGCAGGTAGCCTGTGTCACGGGGAAGGACATAGGCTACTTTTTATCCCGGGAAAATAGCATAATCTGATGCAGTTCCTAAGGGAACTTAACAATACTCGATTGTTGTGATTTTTTGCACAGAGATGGTCGAGTAGGTGGGAAACGACATAATTTACTAATCACACTTAAAGACAGTCATAAAAACGATGTCCACGCGGGCGGAGCCGCTAGAAAAAGCTAGTAGTCTATAAGTAGTTAGTAACATTGGTACTTACTTATAATCTAGTGTTAGCAAAAAAAAATGGAACAAATCAAATAATTGAGATGGTCTCGATGGAGCAAAGAAATATAATTAAATGAACCGATTAAAAGTGACAGAGATCATATAAAATAGTATTGTCATCGCCTGTAATTTAAGAAAAAGGGAGATTGTCCAGGTGGGAATTTTTATTTCCAATGGTACAAAAGTGTACCATCAGGAATACACATGTTAAAAAATAATTAATATTACGTAATTTTTATAATTACGGTAGCAATCTCGTACGCACGGGGCCGCAGTAATTGATAGTTAAAATATTAGATAAAAATACCACTTTTGTCACATCGAAAAAATATAAAAGTCCATTAGGTCCGATTGGGAGTTTTTTGATCTCCAAGGAAAGGAAAAAAATATTAAAGGTATTACTTTTGGTCGGCGAGGGTAATGCTCTGGAGTTGTGCACGAGGTGTACTCCAGAAGACCCTGGTGGCACGGACGTAGAGCGAAACACACTGGCACGCAGGTCTTTATGATGACGGGCAACAAGTAGCTTTCCACATAGTTGTGGAGTGGAAAAACCCTAAAACGTAAAAACGATAGGATATTTCACCACCACGCCGCAGCACAAAATAAAACGATAAAAACAACATAATATTTCAAAAATTTCCAGTAGTAAATATCAATCCTGAAGCGATGACAATCCTGTGTAAAAAACAAAAACACTACACCTGTGTAGCAAAATATTCAAATTCCACAGTAATTTAGATAAAGAGAATGGAACCACAAACTAGATAGATAGATAGATAAAACTTTATTTCACTAAAAAGGCACAATACATTTTAACAATAAACAAACAAATAAATGAAACTTATTGACAAATATTAATAGTTTATATAAAAAATATGAAACAGTGTCAGTGGTGCCAAGTTAGTGAAACTGGTCCAGGCTCAGCATAAATGTTGTGGGTCGCAGAGTACTCACAACGCTGTTTTTCAGCCAAAACCAAGAAAAACGTACACGCACCTCAGTGGTCAACAACATAGTTATGAAAAAAATAACTAAGGCAAATGCAAGAAGTTCGAATATGTAGCAAGAAAATGCTACAGTATGTAAGTGCTTAAATTTCTTTGGCACATCCTGTAGCCTAAACGGCTTGATTGATTTTGAAGTTAGACGTGTCGTTAGATTTGTCTCGATCCCGTGAGTAACATATAGGATACATTTTTACCCGACTGGCCAATAAATGGGCGTTAAGTGTGTATACATTAGGGTTTTTTCATTTTTATTTAATTCCTTAAGTTAATAGCTCAAGTCATTGCAGAAGTGAACCTGAAGTTGATTTCATAGGCTTTTAATCATTTGGATAGTTGAGTATATCTACTCGTATCAATAATTGAAAACGCTAATCACGTCAAAAAACCGACTTCTATCGCAACAACTTAGTACAACTTAGTACTTTTGGTTGGTGGAAGGGCATTTTCTAAGCTCGCCTGGCTAGCTACCACCATCTTATCTAAGTCTTACCGCCAAATATCAATGTTGATATCATTGGTGTGTACCGGCATGAAGATAAGATAGCCAGTTCCCCATTGCGTTGGGGAATCTTGGTAAGCCCGCTTCCATCATCGGCATCATCGTCACTTACCACCAGGTGGGATGTTGTCAAGGGTTTACCAATTGTGAATAATAAAAAAAAAAAATTATACATTATTATTTTTGGTTTCTGTTGATTTTCTAAAAAAGTACTACTAGGATTTTAATCAAATTTATATGGGTCCAACCTGAACAATTAATTAAGTAATTTATAATGAAAATTTAACTATCACTTAGGACAGAACTATGTTATCTTTTCTATCACTTTAATATAAAGATAAAGCCTGCACCTTTGATATTGGTTTGACGATCATGTGCTCCGAAATGAAAATGGCTATAAAAATATAATTCCTTAGATCTGTGCACATTGAAAATAGGTATTTTGCTTTTGCATGATTTTTCCCCAATTTATGCCAGTCTATGAAACCGTAACAACATTTACCTACCTACACATAAGAAATCATGTTTTCGTAGGGTTGGCAAGTTTTGGTTTCAAAAAATATTTACCAGTTTTATTAAAATAAAAGAGAAGCATATGTAAATTTTTGCCGACGTCGACCACGCATGTTGACTAAGGACCGATTGCCCTAATTCAGGGTAGGCTCGAGCCCCTCGGTGGGGAAGTATATGAGCTGATATGATGATAAGTAAGTATATTAGTATTAAGAAAATTAGAGTCAAAAGCAAATCTAACCTTTCATAATTACTTTTAGCTTTTAGATACATTTACAACCCTTACTCTTTGTAGTCAAATAGGCTAAGTTCTTTTAAAAGTTTTTTTCTGGTTATAAAAAAACTATTGAAACGGTAAACCTTTTTTTATCAGTTCAACGTTTTACGTAGACAACTTACTCTGTCCATCCATACCCTGGAAGGTCGATGACTCATATCCAGCAAGGAGGCGGCATAATGCCACTATTTCGGGTTCGATTCCTATTTCAATGTCAAGTCCGGAATGGTGTCGTGCGCGAACGCAGCTTGTTTGTACCACTGCCTACGCAATAACGTCACACCGGCTGCTGACCGATACTTATTTAATCTGTCATTAATTCATCTGGTCAGGATAGTGACATGCGTAGGCCGGTCGTAGAGATAATTATTGATCGCAATGTCGAATCGTGAAAGTCGTGAAAGGTAACACAGGGTTTTTTTACGTTTAATGGTTGCTAAATTCTGACAGCTCACCCGATAAAAAGTGGCTAAATACCACTTAATTAATTAATGACTATTTAAATAATTAATTAAAATTTAATTGATGTATGATAATATTTAATTGGCCACATCGAAAACAGACAGATCTACTTTCACTTGCAAATTTGGATGTCTTGGTAATCCTCTACCTGACGCATTGCTCCAGCCCGTAAATATGTGTTACAACACTGGCCCGTTGGTCCAGTGGCAGCGCGTCTGGCTGCTGGGCTGAGAGTCGTGGGTACGATCCCTGCCCAGAGCAAACGTTGTGTTTATAGAGTTCTTCTGAAATACCTAACAATAATTGAAGTCGGTGTTCAGTTCATGAAACTGAACAACTTTCCCCAAGAAACCTATACTGAGTTCGCAAAAAATATTTAGTGTTGTCATACTAAATTGATCAGCCGATAGCGAAGTTTGTATGGCAGGTCCAATTATTTTTTGCGAACTCAGTATAGGTTCCTAAAGTTGTTCAGTTTAATGAGCTAAAACCCCGCCTTAAATTATTTTTAGGTATTTCAAAAGGACTAACTAGAATAAAAGGTAAATAAAGAAATAAAACTTTACCCGTATTTCATATTATAGAGGGTATAGCTGTGGTAACAAAAGAAATAAAAGTTCACCTGTATTTCATATTATACAGGTTGTAGCTGTGGTAGCTAAAGAAATAAAATTTAGCCGTATTTCATATTATACATGCTGTAGCTGTGGTAACTAAAGCAATAAAACTTCACCCGTATTTTATATTATACAAGTGCAGCTGTGGTAACTAAAGAAATAAAACTTCACCCGTATTTCATATTATACAAGTGTAGCTGTGCTAACTAAAGAAATAAAACTTCACCTGTATTTCATATTATACAAGTGTAGCTGTGCTAACTAAAGAAATAAAACTTCACCTGTATTTAATATTATACAAGTGCAGCTGTGGTAACTAAAGAAATAAAACTTCACCCGTATTTTGTATTATACAGGGGTTAGCTGTGCTAACTAAAGAAATAAAACTTCACCTGTATTTAATATTATACAAGTGCAGCTGTGGTAACTAAAGAAATAAAACTTCACCCGTATTTTGTATTATACAGGGGTTAGCTGTGCTAACTAAAGAAATAAAACTTCACCCGTTTAAAATGTTTGAAATACCTAGAAGTGACGTTATAGTTTATGAACGTCATTTTGTACTTTTTTTCAAATTTTTATGAATCGAAAATTAAAAACTTGATTTAAAATAAAGGTTTTTTTTTATTTTGTAGGGGAGAAATTTAATGATAAATTGTTCATAATTTATTTTTGATGCAGTCATCAATCCAATTCGCAAAATTTTCTTTAGCTCTGATCAATTTTGTGTGCCGAGTTTTTTTTGTGAATTGACTGTGTGTACCTTGAGAAAACTTGATCAGTACGAGTATAATGAGTATAGAAGCCCCGCCCCGGTTAGCGGCCCCTAAACCAATTTTGTTACAGCCTGTATGAGTGTATCAACCTACCTACAGGTATCCTACAGATTACCTACACACACGACTGATTGATTTACTCCTACATGCGTCATTACCATTTGATTTCTTAATTAAAATCAATTTGGCTGAATTATAGATTCTACATGATGTTCAAAATATAGTGGGAATTTGGCATGTCCTATAGAAATCTGGCAGACCATATAAAAAAACTGTTAGCTGAACTTCCCTATAGTTTTGTAAATACCTTAATATCCTAGAGATAGTTAACCAAATGAGAATAAAGGATCAAATCAATCAACCGAGAGTTTATCCTAATGTTAATTTATATTAAGGACAAGATCATTTTAAGTCGATTGTACCTATTTATTTCTTTTAAATTAAAAATAAAACACAGCTAAAAAAAGTAAGAGATCAATAATAGTGTCTCGTCACCCTTTCAAAGCTAAACACAACTCCTATTGTGTCGGCCATATCACACCTGGCCTTCGTCGCAAGATTAAATGCAATCCGTCTGGCCACACAGCCAACTATAGTTCTAATTTGAACTCAATCTTTGGCAAGTAATACACTTTAATTTCAGTTGTACGAATCTTGTCCTAGAGTACGCTGCATCCCTGTTCCCGTCGTCCTAAAACAAACCCCACCTTAGGATTAACGTGTGTATCCGTGTGTGAAAATGGGACTGTTGTTATCCGTAATCATTGCCTACGCTGGAATTCGGGACGCTATTGACTGCCTGAGACACATCCTGAGTGGCCTGATACCCGAGGAAGACCCAGATTTCCAAGATATCGTCGACTATTACACGAAGCTGCTCCAGAAATCCGCCAATCCATCAACATCGGTCGACTGGACCACGGAATGCGGTCAAGGATACTTGTGCCTGAACGAAGATAAAAATGGAAAGCTAAAGTCGGCGGCCGTCAAGTACTATGGCGCTCCCAACTCCACAGCGATACTGTTCTCCACGAAGATCTCGAGCTTCGGCCAAGACACAATAGATGACGACGGCTCGCAAGAGTCGCAAGCGAACGGCGACTACAGATCAGAAAGGTATTCGCCGTCTAGAACGAAAACAATAGTATTGAATTCATCAGACTCAATCAGTATCGGAAACAGAAACAGATCACCTAGCGCTTCTGAAACCGTTTCAGATCCACCTCTTTTTTTGGGAAATTCTTTCGAGGGTAACACTGAAGAGAGGACCAACGAATCCGAAGATAAACTGACTTGGCATTATCGCCCTAAGAGCCCCATCCCACCGACACTGCCTGAAATACATTTCCAGTCTTTCGACGACGACAAAAAAGGAGTGCCCCTTGTCAGCGAAGAATACCTAAGGTTAATAAAAATGTCCATTGATTTCCGTCACGATCCATCTGTACACACTCTTCCACCGCCACCCCGCTCAGTAGTGACGTAGCTGCACCATCATTGCACGAATAGAGATAGCTTCATTGAGTCCACTGTAAAATAAACCAACTCATGTGTTGTTTGTAGATCTCTTGACGGAATTAAGTTCCGACCGTTGCAACGGAACGACCCCAGTGGCAGACGAAGGAGTTTCAAAAAGCGCAACTCTTCTTCGTCGACCTCGTCGCGAGAGTCACGGGCTTCGCGCGAGGAAGAGCTGAAGTTGTTTACGTCACTTGAGGAGGCTGAGTTTGAACGCATGCGTGCAGAAAGCCTTGGAGGGAGTGCTCCTAATCTCGCGGCCCGTTCTTATTCCAGAAGTCGCTCACGAGAGAGCTCCAAGGAGAAGAGAAACGAGTCTGGGAGCGTTGAAGCTCCGATGGACAGTGCAGACGCTGCCGACGACTACACCTCAGAGCTCAAACCCCGGTTAAAGGATATGCCCAAACTTGGCTCATTCGAGGAAGAAAAAGAAGAAACTAAAGAGACAGAGGTAACGACACAAGAAGAAGATTTAGACGATTTCTGGGGTAACGAAGACTAGCTTCTTGCACTAATACCGTTGAAGCTTCGACTGATGAACAGCATGACTGATCTGAAAATTAAAGTATGGTTCCCTTTTTTTGTTTATTTTTTCTTTACCTCAAATAGAGATCCCTAACGTTGTCTACATCCTTGTTAACAGGAATATTGGAGGTAGGCTTTAATTTGTTTGGCTTCTAGACGAATTCTAATTACTTAGAGTAGAATGTGCGTAAAAGAACAGTACATTGTTAAATTTGGATAAACCAAGACACGTAAGATGTACCCAAACATACACCTATTATTAACAGTTGGTACCTACCTATTTATTCAAAATTCAGAATCACATTATTTTACGAGATAACATTGATGTTAAACCGCCTCTGTGGCGTAATGGATAAGTCCATTAGCTTCACATCGGGAGGTCGCGGGTTTAATTCCTGGCGGAGTCTAACTTTGGTTGGTGGAAGGGCATTTTACTACCGTCTTATCTGAATCTTGCCGCCAAGCATCAATGCATTATTGTGTTGTTCCAGCTATAAGATAAGATGGCCAGTTCCCCATTACGTTGGGTAATCTTGGTAAGCCCGCTTCCATCTTCGGCATCATCGCCATTTACAATCAGGTAAGATGATGTCAAGGGCTTATCAATTGTGGATTTTAAAAACGGTAACATTTTCACTCTTGATATATTCAGTCTACAATTCATGTTATAAAAGGTTTTTGAAATGAGCAAAACACATTTTAAAAAGTAGCATCTGAAAAATACGAATTCACCAATGAGTTTATAATCGTCCCGAAACAGAACTAGTGCAGGGCTCGGCCTCGACCCAGATTTATCCCAATAAAGATGACGGCTCATCGCCAACCTTTATAACAAAGGTGGAGTATAAATAAAACAGCCAGTTGCTTGCAAAGTTACCAAAACTAGCCACGGACAGAAATGTGTTACTTTATACAGTAACGTACTAGTAAATACGTTTCGAAGCGTTTATATTACGTTTATGTCCATCGGAAAGTTTTAAAATTACTTATACTTGTATTTAAAAAATCTGAAAGCGTCGGTGGCGCAATGGCAAGGGCCGCTACCTCCTATCCGGGAAGTCATGGTTCGAGTCCTGCCACGTACCAATGTGTTTTCGAATTTCGATCTCATACAAGTATGTACGTTTATCCGACGCTCTTACGGTAAAGGAAAAAATCGTAAGGAAACCTGCACACATCTGCGAAGAAACTCGAAGGTTGTGTGTGAAGTTAACCAACCCGCACTGGCCCGCGTGGTTGACTAAGGCCCTATCACCATTATTCAGGGTAGGCTCGAGCCCTTCGGTGGGGATGTATATATGAGCTGTTGTGATAATGTATTAAAGAAAATAAAAAAACTAGTTTTCATTTTATTTTTATATACTGATCTGTAACTTTGCGGAGGTTTTTTTATACGCAATATCGTCTAAATGATGTCCGTGTCTGACCAGACACACTCTTACAGCCGGACCCTTACATTTGCAATATCGTAGCACTGCGTTCAATAGCGGCAATTTCGCGGCGTGTCTCTTGCAGGGTCTGAATCGTTTGATGTTTAGTGTTGTAAACCTTTAAGTGTGAGGTCCAGCGAGGGAGGTCCAACTTTTTTTTGAGAAAAATGCCTTCAGCTTCTTCATCAAAACCCTAGCTGTGTGTGAAGAAGGACCTTCTTGCTGGAAAATCGTTCTGTTATTGTTTTCTTATTGTTACTCGTTTCATTTTCATTCATCGTTCTGTTTTTGTGACTGTTTCTTGCTAGTTAAAAAAGATAAGATAGAAAACCCTCGGACAGAAACTGCGCACCACACTGTAGTTTTTGGGCAACGTAAAAGTTTTTGATGGCGTTCTCTAGGGTTCTCGGGACACTGGTAATGGTATGTTAACCCTCAAACGATTCAGGCTCTGCAGGTTATAAAAAATAGGCAGACAACCTTCAAACAGAAACTGCGCACCACACTGTTGTTTTTGGGCAATGCAAAAGTTTTTGATGGCGTTCTCTAAGGTTATCGGGACACTAGTAATGGTATGTTAACCCTCAAACGATTCAGGCTCAGTAAAAGAATACGCGTTCTTGCAAATATGAGGGTCCGGCTGCAAGAGGGTGTGGTCAGAAACGCGCATCATTTACATTACATTGTAATTTTTTTACTTAATTACATTTTCTGGTTTTTTTATTATTAAATTTTACCTTTATTTCTTTAGGCGCATAAAGGTAAAACTTTTCATTGTTGATTGATACTAACGAAATACATTTTTTTTTTGGGAAGCAAGTTGTGTGCGCCGATGTAACACTCCGGAAGTTACGCACTCTGTGGTAGGTTTGCCAGATGGTCGGGATGCTTAGTGGGGTGCGAAATAAAATAAAATATAACAAAAAACGGCTATATTCTTTTGTGAAGGAAGTATAACTTCTTACGTCCACTGTTGGGCCAGGCTCACCCCAAGTTTGGGAGTTTTGCCGTAATCGCCAAGCTTAGCTATATTAAGGTATTTTAACTAGTTTTATATCTTATAATTGCAAGTCAATTAAAAGATCGTTGCCTTATATTCGTGACCTGTGCAATGACGCAGACATCGTGGCCCTACAGGAGACATGGCTACTGCCGCACGACCTTGACTTTGTTCATACTATTGACGATAGGTTTGCGTGCGTAGCCACCTCTTCTGTGGACACTAGTGCTGGCGTGTTGCGTGGTAGGCCATACGGTGGATTAGCAATTTTATGGCGTAAATCTAAATTTCCTAACGTCACAATTGTTAGTACCTCGTGTGACAGAATTGCAGCAATACGGGTTGAGTTGGAAAACAGACGGTTTCTTGTCATTAATGTGTATATGCCTACTGATGACCCCGACAATCTCCCTGAGTTTACAAGTTGTTTAGCTCAGGTGGGTGCTTTAATTGAAGAAAGTGAGGTGCAAGCGGTATATGTACTAGGTGATTTTAACGCACACCCCACCGCAGCTTTTGGCCAGGAGCTTTTCAGTTTTTGCGAGGAACAGCAATGGTGCTGCGCGGATGTAAATTTTTTAGGTTTAGACTCAGATACCTTCACTTTTGTTAGTGAGGCACATGGCTCTCACCGATGGTTGGACCACTGTGTTACGACCAAGGCCGCCTGGGACACAGTTGAATCTGTTAAAGTAATTTACGATGTGTCATGGTCAGATCATCTTCCGCTACATTTAATATGTAATATCACTGGCGTAACACAGGGTCTGCCCTCGTTAAATAATAAAAGTACATCTGAAATTGGTTGGGGTGTGAGAAATTCGTATCAAATAGAGGAATATAGGAAAATTTGTAATAGTATGTTGGTAAATATCTGTGATAAATTGGAATGTTATAACTGTGATAATAATATTTTATGCGATCATTTAGATAGTCATTATAAATTTATACGCGATTTGTATGCAGGTATTGTAACGACATTGCAGACAGTAGCGATAAAAACTTCTCGCTGTCGCTCCGGTGGTAACACAAAGCGCCAGTCGGTTCCTGGGTGGAATTTACACGTCAGCGAGGCTCACAGACTATATAGGCTGCATTTCAAGTGTTGGGTCATTGCCGGCAAGCCATCCACCGGTCCGATTTACGAAGAGTACAGACAAAGACGAAATAATTTCAAAAATAAAATAAAGTGGTGCCAATTTAACGAAGAAAGAATTAAATTAGATATCTTGGCCACGAGTAGAAACGAAAAAAATTTTGTAAAATTTTGGAAGGAAACAAAAAAGTTTAACTTTAAACAAATTTTACCGGTCACGGTGGATGGTGTGCAGGATGCGACGAAAATTGCCAACTTATTTGCTGCCAAGTTCAAAGTGGATCCCCTACCTGCAGAAGATCAGCATGATGAATGTGTAGATATTGAAAATAGACACACCAATATAAATGTTAATAAAGAAAAAATATATTTCACATGCGATGATCTTATAGAAACTGTAAAGAAGATTAAAAGGGGTAAGTCACCAGGTCACGATAGCCTGAGTATTGAACATATAATACACGGAGGTGAGGTTCTTTGTTTAAAACTGTGCAGTCTGTATAATTTGTGCCTGAAATATAGTTATCTTCCACCAGATCTTATGAAAACCGACGTGATACCGATTGCAAAGAATAGGACTGGCGATTTGGGAGAAGCATCTAATTATAGACCGATCTCCCTCGGAACCGTCATTGGTAAGGTTCTTGAGCGTCTGTTACAGCCTGAATTACTGAAAAACATTAGGGTTGATGATGCGCAGTTTGGTTTCCGTTCCGGTCTCTCAACGGATTCAGCCATATTAGCATTAAAACATGCTATTAACTATTATAAAACACGCAAAACAACTGTGTATGCATGCTTTCTCGACTTGAGTCGTGCGTTTGATCTGGTGAATTATGATATTCTCTGGAGGAAACTGCGCGGCTCGGGTATCCATGAAAATGTGGTGGAGCTGTTGAGGTACTGGTATGGAAATCAAACTAATTGTGTTAAATGGGGCGTCGCGACATCTAGTTCCTACCGACTAGAATGCGGTGTACGTCAAGGAGGGCTTACTTCTCCGGACCTTTTCAATCTCTACATGAACGATCTTATAGAGGAACTGAGACGCACCAAAATTGGCTGCCACATTGGTGATATATGTGTGAATAGCCTAAGCTATGCTGATGACATGGTGCTGCTCAGTCCCTCGATCAAGGGTCTAAGAAAGCTAGTTTCAGTCTGTGAGCATTATGTTAATGTTCATGGGCTGAAATATAATGTCAAGAAGACAGAGCTCATGGTTTTTAGGGCGGGAAAGGGTCCGGAGAATGTTCCTGAAGTGAGATTGAACAATTCAGTGATTCAGGTTGTGACTAGCTTTAAATATCTTGGCCACATTCTCACAGAGAGGCTTACGGACGATTTGGATATCGAAAGGGAGAGAAGGGCTCTATCGGTGCGGTGTAACATGATCACGCGCAGATTTGGCAGGTGTAGCGATGAGGTTAAGTTGACTCTGTTCAATTCTTACTGTCAGTGTCTCTACACCTGCCAACTCTGGGTAAACTACACGCGAAGGTCGTTCAGCACCATGAGAGTGCAGTACAATGATGCGTTCCGCACTCTCATGAGGTTGCCACGGTTCTGCAGCGCGTCGAGCATGTTCGCTGAAGCCCGTGTGCCCGATTTTTTCGGTATCCAAAGAGCACGTATTGCCTCCTTTTGGGATAGACTTCGTAGGTCTAATAATACCATCTTGAGATCGATCTACGACGGGATGGAGGGCCCAATATTTCTACATTGGCTTAATGTGCATCGGGGCGACAACAGGAAATGACTGTCTGACATTTGTCTTATCGTATTTCTTTGTGTATTTTGTGTTTATTATCGTTATCGTATTTCTTTGTATATTTTGTGTGTGATATGGGTTTTTACCTGTGAATAAATGATTTATTATTATTATTATTATTATTAGCAGGTACTATTACGATACTATTTTTCATTTGAAGGACATCGGGCATTCTCCTAATGTCACTCACTTTTTTTTATTTTACAATTGGTAAGTCCTTGGCATCATCTCACCTGATGGTAAGTGATGATGATGCCGAAGATGGAAGTGGTCTTACTTACGAAGTAACTATTTAGTAATCTGTGGTCTTACCAAGATTTTCAAACGTTCAAATAAGTTTTAAAAAATGTGTTCAATTAAAATGAAAGGTCTTAAAGTCATCGATTTTGTGTGTTGGTTTCATTCAATATTAACTATTTGTTTTCAAGAATTTTTGCATTTAATGCCAAAAACAGGGTCTACAGTATATTTTTTTACATCATCATTACAGCTCATATACGTCCCCACCGAGGGGCTCGAGCCTACCCTGAATCAGGGCGATTAGGCATTAATTTTTTTACATAAAAAGTGTTAATATTTTAAAAATCGTATTTAATAAAATAAATTTTTTATTACTTTAAGTACCTATATATTATATATTTTTCCATGGTGATAGCTTTACACAGTCTTCCAATAATTTGAATTGAATATTGTCATTCGACCCATCTTAAGGCCTCAATGTGTATTGTATACCCATGCCAAATTACAGCTTTCTAGTACTAATTAGTCTCTAAGCAAAGCCACGGACAGGCAGACATGGCGAAACTATAAGAGTAAGACTGCGAAACCCTAAAAAACTGTACGCCAAAATCGGACAAACATTTTTTTTAAATCAACACGAAAATACGGACCGTTATTTCCAGCTTACATTATCAAGAAATTCAATGGGAGGCACCCATAAAAAGCTTCCATATGACTCAGCCATAGAACATGTATGTATCTCATTTGTATGGCTGAATAGTGAAGCCAGACTGATTGTCTATGTACGTTTACTCGTAGGGGACATGACAGTAATAAAAGCTAGTTTTTAGGGTTCCGTTCACCCAACGGGGGTCTCGTTAGCCTCCGCTGTCTGTCCGTCTGTCAGCGGGCTGTATTTCATGAACCGTAAAGCGTCGGTGGCTCAACCGGTAACGACTCGGTCCATCTAACCAGAGGTACCGGGTTCAAATCTGGACGGCCAATGTACCAATGAGTTTTTCAAAAACATACGTACATACTTACCGATTGCTTTAACGGTGAAGGAAAACATCGTGAGGAAACCTGCACAGACCTGCGAAGAAACTCGAAGGTTGTGTGTGAAGTCGACCAACCCGCATTGGGCCCGCGTGGTCGACTAAGGCCTAATCGGCCTGATTCAGGGTAGGCTCGAGCCCCTCGGTGGGGACGTATATGAGCTGATATAAATAAAATAAGAAGACAGTTGAAATTTTCACAGAATATGTATTACTGTTGCCGGTATAACAGCAAATATTAATAAATTAGAAAAAGTGAAAAACTAGGGAGGTCTCCATACAAAAAACTAGTTTTTTAAAGGTCTTTAGGAGTATTTTTAATTTAGCTCTATCGTAAAAACGATAATAGATACAAGCGTGAAACTTGGTGTGATTATTGTACTAATACTGAAATAAAACAGCAAATAATAAAAATTGGCAGAGTTTGAGTCGTACTCGCGCTGAGGAGTCCGAACTGAACGCCAAAAAAGCATATTTTTAGCTCGCATTGATGTCTTTTGTTTGTAATATGAATAGGTATCATTGTCATTATATTATGTAGTTGTGTGGAGTTGTGTGGTGGTACGGAACCCTCGGAGTGCTAGTCCAACTCGCACTTGGCTGGTTTTTTTCCTAGTCTGCGACTCGACTCGACGTTACACAGTGTAAATAGACAGGATAAATGAACCAACACCAGCTTGTTAGAAAAACCTCCTACATAACCTTAACAGAGCCTTGAAAGCCTTGGATATGTGAACAATTCCGAATCAAATCTGTCTGAAGTTCGTTATTAATAGGTGAATTAATTATAGGTTACTATTATTAATAGATCTTCACCCGTATAAATTACGATTGGATGAAAAAGTATGAAGAAGGAAATTAATATGAAATTAGGAATTAATAAAAAGTTAAAAACCCGATTGCATAAAACTTAACCCCTGTTTTTGGGGTAAATGTATGCCTACTGTTTAGATATTTTGAAAGCATGGTGGCTAAAAAAATTTAAAAGATCCTTACAGATGCAGTGCGGACGGGATTTTTCACAATCAATAAACTTTTATAGGCAATAAATATTTTTTTAAAGCTCTACAGTTTTCGCAGCAATTTCTTCATTGCTATTGTCATATTTGGGAATTACCTTTTTTTTCGCAGCAATTTCTTCATTACTATTGTCATATTTGGGAATTACCTTGCATGACATTTCGTTACTTTAAGGAAAAAACAAGAAAATGAACTAGTCAAATACATTGCCTATTAAGAAAGTGCCTGTTTTCCTTTTAATTGTAATGGCGCGTAGCTTCGGGAATTGGTACATGAAAAATATCACACTGGCCACTAATAACATTGTGTCGTAAGTAGTGTTATCATAATATGGTTAGTTAATATCATTTCTTTTTTTAATGAAAAATTGGCATTGAACTTTAAAAACTCAATCGGCAATTTCATAAGTAAAAACATATAAATACATTATTTACTTAAACATATGATTTAAAATTAATTTTATATTCTAAACGGATTAATTAGGTACCGAAGAACCTGAAGTTTTTTTTAACTTAAATAATACTAGCTTTTGCCCGCGGCTTCGCCCACGTGGACATAGCTATTATGACTCTTTTTGAGGGGAGTGGTGCGCGAGCCGCAATCAGCTCGCAAGCGTGGACATGAGTTTTCTCCAGGTACCTCAGGAACTGTATCGGGCTATTCGGATTAGCAGTCTTTATCACTTCCCACCACCTCAACAAATTCTATACAAAAAATCACAAAATACAAAAAAGGTTGACTATTTCATTCCCAGTGATACAGGCTACCTGCATGCCACATTTCATCAAGATTGGTAGAGGTGTTGAAGCGTGATTAGGTAACAAACAAACAAACTCATTTTCACATTTATAATATTATTAAGTAAGGATTTCTAAATCTTAAATAAAATATAGAGCGTCGGTGGCAAAACGGTTAGGGCCACTACCTCCTGTCCGGAAGGCCGTGGTTCGAATCCTGCCACTTACCAATATCTATACGAATATCGATTTCATACTGGTATGTACGTTTATCCGACGCTCTTACGGTGAGAAAAACGTCGTGAGGAAACCTGCACACGCCTGCGAAGAAATTCGAAGCTTATATGTGAAGTCAATCAACCCGCAATGGGCCCGCGTGATAGTCTTAGGCCAGATCGCCCTAACTCAGGGCAGGTCGAACCCCTTGGTGGGGACGTATATAAACTGATATGATTAAATAACACATATACCTATATCATCAAAAAACTAATTCAAATCATTATAGGTATCAATCTAGTAATAAAATTTCCTAACAATATTAATATGGGTCAAATCCTTGAGTCGTATCAGCTCCAAAAGAGCCCATGACGCACTTCTCGTTGCCACGCTGAATGGCAATAGACAACCTTAGCAGCAGGTAGGACCTCACGTCACATCTCCTCTCTCGAAGGCGAAGGCCAATCTCCTTTGTGAAGACAAAGGCCTCTGAGGGTTCAGCAGCCGGTTGTCTCACAGACCAGCGGCACAAAGCAGTAATTTGCCTCCAAGACCGCGTACTTATTATGCTTCTTTCTCGCCGCAAATTGAGCAGCAGTACCGTAAGGGTGAGGTGTGAGGCAGAAAAAGTGGCGTCCCAAAGCAGGCACGTTCCTCTCTGCCATGGCACCTGTTGAAACCCTCCGGCCTTTTGCCATCACATCGACTAAAGCCCGGCGGCTGCATCGAAGATGGAATATTCCATCTGGCCGAGACCAGTACCCTCCGAGTGAGGTCATTAAGGAATTGGTGACGTGGGAATCTTCACAAACAATGACCGCAACTCAGTGCGTGATGGCCAATTGCCTCCACCGTGGACCCGCAAATACATTGATTGAGTGAACCTATCACAGATATTGATATTGCAGGCGGAGAGCAACTGCCACACGCAAATAGTCGCCGTCAGAAGAGTTCCCATATCTGTGCCTCCTGATAAAAAAATGCTAAACTCGATTTATGTGTTTTTAATTGTTTTACACCATTGGAATCTGTAAAAAAATACCTATCGGTTCGTCTATGAAACACATCGCTACGTGCCATAGTTCCAGAGTTAGAGTTGTGTAAAGTAGCTTATGCTGAAAAATACATAAAAGATATCCAATCAAAAGTATGAAATAATATTTTAATGTTTTAATACAACTTGAGCGCGTTTTATTATCCCTGCAGTGCCATCTATTGACATTCTGCTGCTATGATTATAATGTGTGGTATGTGTAGCTAATATGGAGAAAAAGTACTCTATTGTTATTATTGTAAGTATCAATAGATCTAATTTCCCACGGGACCTCTTTAGTTTTCCGGGATGAAGAATACCCGACTATACAATGATGGTCAAAACACCCCATCCCAATGTAAAGGTTTCATATTGTTACGTTGAGTCATTCTAAAGATACAATTTTTTGCATTCCTGCAGGAACCTTTAATTTTTTTGGGATTCACAATGTTCCAGTTTTAGTTCGCGATATAGGGTATCAAAGTGTAAAATTAGATTGTAATATGTCAAGCCACATTTGCGTGGTGAGCCATTCTATAAATGAATACTTTTGATTTTCCCACGGGATCTCTTCAATTTTCCGGGATAAAAAGTATCCTATATGTTACCCCGGGCTATAAGGAACCACCATACAAAATTTCATCAAAATTGGCCCGGTAGTTTTTGCGTGATGCGCGAACATACAGACAGACAGACAGACAGACAAAAATTCCAAAAGTTGTTGTTTTGGCCTCTATATCGTTAGTAATGTCCACCACAGTTATTATTTTCCAAAAATATTTCATGTACAGACGCGGCCCCGTTACAGTTTTATTATATTATAGATATGCCACCTCAATAGCACCTTGGCGCCGTAGAAACATCGGGATACGATCCAACCAACCAGCGGTGTTTGTATTTGAACTAGGAGCCCTTTAATATGGGTGCCAGGTACCTATTATGTCATAGATAGTAAAAGACCCCTATACATAGCAACAAATCACGTTATAACATTAATCTCTCTCTAAATTTTCTTCAGGTGCAAGCTTTTATTTAAGCTCAAGTCCATGACACGGTCGTGCATTATTGGGAATCATTACATGCATGTTACGAAATTCATAATAGGCGAGACGGACGGACAGACAGACAGACGGCGTTAACGGCTTAATAAGCAACCTGAACTAACCTAACAATTATGTACGTCAGTACATACATACTCATAATTATATCCCTAGTGATATAATAATTTTATCACGGATTTTCTATATTTGATTTGTTAACTTCCGGACTGCGCCAGAAGGAAGATTATGTTTTTCGGGTGTATATCTAATATATAAAAATGAATCACAAAATGTGTTGGTAAGCGCATAACTCGAGAACGGCTGGACCGATTTCGCTAATTCTTTTTTTGTCGAATTCGTTATTGTCAGGAGAAGGTTTTTATGTAGGGTAGGGTAGTGTAGTGTAGTGTAGGGTAGGGTAGTGTAGGGTAGGGTAGTGTAGTGTAGTGTAGGGTAGTGTAGTGTATGTAGGGTAGTGTAGGGTAGGGTAGTGTAGGGTAGGATAGTGTAGTGTAGGGTAGGGTAGTGTAGGGTAGAGTAGTGTAGGGTAGGGTAGGGTAGTGTAGTGTAGGGTAGGGTACGGTAGGGCAGTGTAATGTAATGTAAGGCGGTACGTATATATCATCATTACAGCTCATATACGTCCCCACCGAGGGGCTCGAGCCTACCCTGAATCAGGGCGATTAGGCCTTAGTCGACCACGCGGGCCCAGTGCGGGTTGGTCGACTTCACACACAACCTTCGAGTTTCTTCGCAGGCGTGTGCAGGTTTCCTCACGATGTTTTCCTTCACCGTTAAAGCAATCGATAAGTATGTACGTAAGTTTTTGAAAAACTCATTGGTACATTGGCCGTCCAGATTTGAACCGTGTTTATATATATATACACACTATCTGTGGTGAATGACATAAGATACTTTTTTATCTTTATCACACTCTGTAGCTTAAACGGCTTGATGGATTTTGGAGTGCTATGAGTCGTTAGATTCGTCTTGATCCCGTGAGTGACAAAGGATACATTTTTATCTTTGGCACGCTCTGTAGCCTAAACGGCTTGATGGATTTTGGAGTGCTATGAGTCGTTAGATTCGTCTTGATCCCGTGAGTGACAAAGGATACATTTTTATCTTTGGCACGCTCTGTAGCCTAAACGGCTTGATGGATTTTGGAGTGCTATGAGTCGTTAGATTCGTCTTGATCCCGTGAGTAACAAAGGATACATTTTTATCTTTGGCACGCTCTGTAGCCTAAACGGCTTGATGGATTTTGGAGTGCTATGAGTCGTTAGATTCGTCTTGATCCCGTGAGTGACAAAGGATACATTTTTATCTTTGGCACGCTCTGTAGCCTAAACGGCTTGATGGATTTTGGAGTGCTATGAGTCGTTAGATTCGTCTTGATCCCGTGAGTGACAAAGGATACATTTTTATCTTTGGCACGCTCTGTAGCCTAAACGGCTTGATGGATTTTGGAGTGCTATGAGTCGTTAGATTCGTCTTGATCCCGTGAGTGACAAAGGATACATTTTTATCTTTGGCACGCTCTGTAGCCTAAACGGCTTGATGGATTTTGGAGTGCTATGAGGCGTTAGATTCGTCTTGATCCCGTGAGCACAGATTACTAAATAGTTACTTCCGTGAGTGACAAAGGATACATTTTTATCTTTGGCACGCTCTGTAGCCTAAACGGCTTGATGGATTTTGGAGTGCTATGAGTCGTTAGATTCGTCTTGATCCTGTGAGTGACAACGGATACATTTTTATCTTTGGCACGCTCTGTAGCCTAAACGGCTTGATGGATTTTGGAGTGCTATGAGTCGTTAGATTCGTCTTGATCCCGTGAGTGACAAAGGATACATTTTTATCTTTGGCACGCTCTGTAGCCTAAACGTCTTGATGGATTTTGAGTGCTATGAGTCGTTAGATACATCTTGGTCCCGTGAGCACAGATTACTAAATAGTTACTTCCGTGAGTGACAAAGGATACATTTTTATCTTTGGCACGCTCTGTAGCCTAAACGGCTTAATGGATTTTGAGTGCTATGAGTCGTTAGATACGTCTTGATCCCGTGAGTAACAAAGGATACATTTTTATCTTTGGCACGCTCTGTAGCCTAAACGGCTTGATGGATTTTGAGTGCTATGAGTCGTTAGATACATCTTGGTCCCGTGAGTAACAAAGGATACATTTTTATCTTTGGCACGCTCTGTAGCCTAAACGGCTTAATGGATTTTGAGTGCTATGAGTCGTTAGATACGTCTTGATCCCGTGAGTAACAAAGGATACATTTTTATCTTTGGCACGCTCTGTAGCCTAAACGGCTTGATGGATTTTGGAGTGCTATGAGTCGTTAGATTCGTCTTGATCCTGTGAGTGACAACGGATACATTTTTATCTTTGGCACGCTCTGTAGCCTAAACGGCTTGATGGATTTTGAGTGCTATGAGTCGTTAGATACATCTTGATCCCGTGAGTAACAAAGGATACATTTTTATCTTTGGCACGCTCTGTAGCCTAAACGGCTTGATGGATTTTGGAGTGCTATGAGTCGTTAGATTCGTCTTGATCCTGTGAGTGACAACGGATACATTTTTATCTTTGGCACGCTCTGTAGCCTAAACGGCTTGATGGATTTTGGAGTGCTATGAGTCGTTAGATTCGTCTTGATCCTGTGAGTGACAACGGATACATTTTTATCTTTGGCACGCTCTGTAGCCTAAACGGCTTGATGGATTTTGAGTGCTATGAGTCGTTAGATACATGTTGGTCCCGTGAGTAACAAAGGATACATTTTTATCTTTAGCACGCTCTGTAGCCTAAACGGCTTGATGGATTTTGAGTGCTATGAGTCCTTAGATACATCTTGGTCCCGTGAGTGACAAAGGATACATTTTTATCTTTGGCACGCTCTGTAGCCTAAACGGCTTGATGGATTTTGAGTGCTATGAGTCGTTAGCTACATCTTGGTCCCGTGAGTAACAAAGGATACATTTTTATCTTTGGCACGCTCTGTAGCCTAAACGGCTTGATGGATTTTGAGTGCTATGAGTCGTTAGCTACATCTTGGTCCCGTGAGTAACAAAGGATACATTTTTATCTTTGGCACGCTCTGTAGCCTAAACGGCTTGATGGATTTTGAGTGCTATGAGTCGTTAGATACATCTTGGTCCCGTGAGTAACAAAGGATACATTTTTATCTTTAGCACGCTCTGTAGCCTAAACGGCTTGATGGATTTTGAGTGCTATGAGTCCTTAGATACATCTTGGTCCCGTGAGTGACAAAGGATACATTTTTATCTTTGGCACGCTCTGTAGCCTAAACGGCTTGATGGATTTTGAGTGCTATGAGTCGTTAGCTACATCTTGGTCCCGTGAGTAACAAAGGATACATTTTTATCTTTGGCACGCTCTGTAGCCTAAACGGCTTGATGGATTTTGAGTGCTATGAGTCGTTAGCTACATCTTGGTCCCGTGAGTAACAAAGGATACATTTTTATCTTTGGCACGCTCTGTAGCCTAAACGGCTTGATGGATTTTGAGTGCTATGAGTCGTTAGCTACATCTTGGTCCCGTGAGTAACAAAGGATACATTTTTATCTTTGGCACGCTCTGTAGCCTAAACGGCTTGATGGATTTTGAGTGCTATGAGTCGTTAGCTACATCTTGGTCCCGTGAGTAACAAAGGATACATTTTTATCTTTGGCACGCTCTGTAGCCTAAACGGCTTGATGGATTTTGAGTGCTATGAGTCGTTAGCTACATCTTGGTCCCGTGAGTAACAAAGGATACATTTTTATCTATGGCACGCTCTGTAGCCTAAACGGCTTGATGGATTTTGAGTGCTATGAGTCGTTAGATACATCTTGGTCCCGTGAGTAACAAAGGATACATTTTTATCTTTGGCACGCTCTGTAGCCTAAACGGCTTGATGGATTTTGAGTGCTATGAGTCGTTAGCTACATCTTGGTCCCGTGAGTAACAAAGGATACATTTTTATCTTTGGCACGCTCTGTAGCCTAAACGGCTTGATGGATTTTGGAGTGCTATGAGTCGTTAGATTCATCTTGATCCTGTGAGTAACAAAGGATACATTTTTATCTTTGGCACGCTCTGTAGCCTAAACGGCTTGATGGATTTAGGAGTGCTATGAGTCGTTAGATTCGTCTTGATCCTGTGAGTGACAATGGATACATTTTTACCCGGTTGACCAAAAAGAGGGGTTAAGTTTTTAATTGTGGCGTGCAATGTGACGTTAGATTCGTATTGATCCCGTGAGGGAACATATAATACATTTTTACCCAACTGTCCAAAAAAGAGGTGTGATCGTTTTTATGCAGTCGGGTTTTTATTTTTTTATTAATTCGTGTAGTTGTTATTTATTAGTATACATAGGTGACCAGACGGTTAATTAGTTTAGCAGGTGTTTAAGTTCTTTCTTAGAAGTATCCGAATTACCTTGGAGCTAATGTCGAAGTTTCTCGTTGCACTCATTACATTCGTGAAGATGTTGACAGCGCGTTTTGATAGCTTTATTTCTGACTGAACTACCCGCAAGTTTACGACAGGAAATGAGACTAGAATAGAAACTACAAAGAAATTGCATTTTCACAAAGGATTTTTGGATGATATAGCGGCTCACAAAATAAACATTGCAAGGAATGTGTAGAAAAAGTAGCTTTTAGAATTTTCCAAACCATAAAACACTGAAGTAATAGATCGTGGTGGCTCATTAGGGTTCCGTAGTACAACAAAGAAAGAACCCTTATAGTTTCGTCATGTCTGTCTGTACGCGGCGTAGCTCCTAGACTATTGGTAGATAAGAACTGAAATTTGGCAAAGATATATATAATAATAACGTGGAGAGAACTGTTAAAAAAACTTTTGAAAAAACTTTTTAAGTAAAGTGGGGATGATTGATTTTTTCTCGTCAAAACCAGTCGTGTAGGGTATCGTTGGTTAGAGCTTGAAAAATAGTTGTGAGTCTTCTAAGACTATTTTATAATTTATGGTTCCGTTTTCTGTGAAAGTGCTAAATTTTGTTGGAGTCGAGTGTCCCCACCCCTAACAACTAAACCGTTGTATTTGGAAATTTGAAAATTAGATATGGACGCGATAATGGCAACTACGGAACATTGCGCGTGGCCCGACACGCACTTGGCCAGATTTTTACTTTGATGTCACAGATTGTAATATATAAGTCATTGTTTGATGTCCTGTATAATGAATCCAATAGTGGAACATTTCTAGATTTTGTATAGTTTTTTGTTAAAGGTTGCGAAGTTGTTATTTGGCGCGAGTTACCATTGTTGAAACCTAAGCAAGTGAAGGATCCTATATAGAATTCAAAGATAGAATCCTGAGCGTTTCAAAGGCACGAGACGCAAAATACTCGTAACTTTGCTGCTGAGCGAAACACACAATTTTTCACCTAACTACAGCGAGAGAAATTTGTAGGTGCTAGAACAACAGCTTTGATAATACATTCTAAGTATATTTTTTATTCTTGTTGTATTTTATGGTTACAGGAACCAAAATAATTTCGATGAAACTAAAACTAATTCAAAGTTATTATTATTAAGTAAAAATGTAACTTAAAAGACTGTAAATACGAGCCAAGTTTTAGAACGTACCATTGTGTGTGTTTTCTTTAAATATAATGGTTTAAATTTTAAAAACTCTTTGCTCGCTAGCTGATGAAATGCAATTTTTTGCGCGCTAAAATGAATTGACGAATACAACCCTTTCGAGCGTGTGAGGTGAAAAATATTGTTTGCCATCAACACGATAAAAAGAAGAAGGTGAAGAAATTGTGCCAAATTTTAAACTCTTTACAAAACTTTGTACGGCTAAAATTGTTTATTTTCTCCAAAAGCTAGGCTCTTCAAAAAGTTGTCAGGTTCATAGTAGTAGCTTAGTTTTAAATTTTCCCGTTGATTTCAAATTCTTTGTTTACGAGCAGCGATTACCTACATTCATTTCAGTACTTGAACACGGAATAGTGAGTTCTTAACCCCTGCCGCAAAGCTTCGCCGTTTCCCGCGACTTTTACCAGATCGTCAATCCAACGAGTGGAAGGCCTGCCTGCGCTTCGTGTTCCAGTGCGCGGTCTCCGCTCGAAAACTTTACTGCCCCAGCAGATGCGGGCAGCGCAGGACCAGTCGTCGTGGAAATCCTTAGGGGAGGCCTTTGAACGGCTGATATGATAATGATGATAAGTTTTGCAGCCTATGTCTGTCTATCTGTGGAATGATTTAACTAACGGGTGGAATGATTTAAATGCGGTTTCTTTTATTTGAAAGCTAGATAAACTGAAATGGTTTAGCTACGTTTATTCGAAATCCATTCAGCCTTTCACGGAGATGGCAACTGCCCGCCGAAACGATAAGAGATAGAGGGGAAGTGTTTTAACTAAAATAATGTACACCCTTGGAATATTTTAAGTGCAATAAAAAAACAAAATATCCGCCAAAAGTAAAGTTGCCCCGATTTAGCTGAAATTTGATCGGAATTTTATAATCCGTCTTAGACTACAGTACAGCTGTAGTTGAGGTGATTTCCGCTGCTGAATTTATATACTTCTCTGTGCTTCTTTTTTTTATTCACAATTTGGTAAGCCCTGCTTAAAACTGAGACTTTTGCCCTAAAATGTATATCACACCACACATATATACAGGTGTAACAAAATTTGTGTAGGTGTCGTGGCTTCTACTCATCATACTGAACAAATTGTGTCCTGTGACTTTGCTGAAAGTGCATAAAAAACTTAACTCTTCATACAAATCGATCAGCTGAACGACCAATTTTGTGCATTCTTGTATGGAGGGTCCAAATTACTTTTTTTGAGAATTGAGTATGATGAGTAAATGCCCAGCTAACGGGACTTACACCAATTTTGTTACAACCTGTATTATACAGGCTGTAACATAAAGGTGTGGACCACACCTGGTGATGATACTGTAAGGTGGGCTTGTACTCATCAAACTGAACAGCTTATACTCTACGACTATGCGTAGGTCGCATTGTTTTAAAATTATTTTTTCTTAAAAATCGGTCAGCTGATTGGGGCCGGTTTAGATGATCAATTCGCAATTGACTTGCTATAATCAAAAAAAAATGTTCGAATTGATCATAGGTAAAGTTCTTCTTGGAGAAAGTTGTTTAATTTAACGAGTGGAAGCCCCCACCTTTAAGCAAAGTATAATATTAGTACTAACATACAGTATGGACACTCCCTGCTGCTCTCTAGATTGCGACCACACCCCCTCGTCACCCAGATTGATACAGATTGGCTCAGTTTGGTTGTCGAACGTTTAGGATTTCGCCTCTATTTTGTTTGTTCCGTTATTCCTTTTTTGTAATGTCATTTCTGGCCCGTTGTATGAAGTGTCCAGGGTATGCTTTAAGTATCATCACACCTTTATGTTACGCCCTGTATAAGCACACGTAACTGAAGGTATATAGGAATATTAAAATTGGAACCGGAACGTAAATACTGGAGTGGTCGCCCCCCTTTCTCATCTATTTCTGACTTCGGGTGTAATGGTCGTCATACGGCTAAATTTAGTTCTAACTGCGAGAGAGCCAAGCCAAAGTCGATCAGATTGAAGTATATGGTTTTAATTTCAACTTGATACCAGCACGCGTTCCCGAGATAAACGGTCTTGATGAACAGACGGACGGACGGGCAAAAAAGTGATCCTATAAGGGTTCCGTTGTTTTCTTTTTGAGGTACGGAACCCTAAAAAAATGATAACTGACTCAAATGTGATTGTACCCAGAGACATTAATAGATGCTTAAAAAATAAATAAAACTAAAATCCAAATTATTAATTGTATTAAAAGATGACCTCAGTTCTCAGCTTAAAAGTCGTCTCTGTCAGATTGTATATCTAAGTGAAACTTTACAAATAAAAAAACCTAAATCGCTGTTTTTTAAAGGAAATATGCTGGCTTTATTGGATTTTTTTTCGTTAGTGTGATGTGATCATATGTAACATGCTTGTATTTGTGATATGCATTATACTAAGATACGTAAATCATTATAAATAAAAATATATATATCCTTGGTAACTTTGCAGCGTTCCTTTATCGAACAAAATTTGCTTTATAATCCACAATTGTTATTACTCTTAACACCATTTCACCTGATGGTAAGTGAAGAAGATGTCTAACATGGAAACTGGGTTACCAAGATTCCCCAACGTAATGGGGAACAATAGATGCCGGAACCTTAGACAAGTTAGGTCACTTTAGCCTATTAACGAATGTCGTAATGGACATTAAGTTAAGTAAAGAATCGAATGTCAGATAGAGGGAGAGACCTGTTAACGGATTTCTCGAACAGATTGTTGACGTGTAACATTTTTCCTCTGGCTTTCCTGCAATCTGTGGGAATGATTTAAGTTTGTAACAGGAAGTGCATTATTTTTCAGTCACGAAGGCTAAGGAAACATGGCTATTTTACCATTTTTTTTCAGTCACGAAGACTAAGGGAACGTAGCCATGCCGCCTAATGCGAGTCCGGTAGGTTTTTCTACTCATGTCAGATGTTACACATATATGCGACTACTGTAAGGCTCGCTCGTTTTAAGGGCTCCGTATTTTTATTTGCGTCTAGGTTTCCGCCCGCATTTTATTCCATTTCACGTTTGGAATTTCAAAAAGCCCGGCCTTATAAGGGTAGGTACTTTGACAAGGAATAAGGTAAGGGTTTAGGCTATTTTTTTAAGGGTTTTGGCTGGGCACTGATGAGTCAGTGAGTGTGTGAGTAAGCCTGGACTTTATACATAGGTGTAATAAAATTGGTGTAGGACCTGTTAACTGAGGCTTCTACTCATCATACTGAACAACTTTCCCCAAAGAACCCATAATCAATTCTTTAAAAAAAATGGACTCTGCATACAAAAATGCAAAAAACTGAGCTGATCGATTTGTATAGTTATATTTTTTGCGATTTCAACAAAGTCATAGAACAAAAGTTGTTTAGTATGTTGAGTAGAACCCTCAGTTAACGAGACCTACACCAATTTTGTTACACCCTGTATAAAAAGAATTGATATTTTTAAATTATTAGAAAATTCTAGTAGCGGACCAGCAATAGTATACTGGTGAAATTTTGCTTACGAGTAAGTTAAATAAGTTTTGCTTACGAGCCAGTAATCAATTTTTCTTACGAGCGAGTTTAATAAATATTTTTTGCCCACGAGCGAGTATAATAAATTTTTCTTACGAGCGAGTTTAATAAATATTTTTTGCCCACGAGCGAGTATAATAAATTTTGCTTACGAGCGAGCATAATAAGTTTTGCTTACGATACGAGCGAATACAATAAATTTTGCTTACGAGCGAGTTTAATAAGTTTTTGTGTGTGTCAACTGACTGCCTCCCTGTCGTAATAGTTCAATCCATTAGCTTTACATCAGGAGGTCGCGTGTTCAATTCCCAGCAGAGTCTAACTTTGTATGACTCGGTTTGGTTGGTGGAAGGGTACCACCATCTTATCTAAGTCTTGCCGCTAAGTATCAATGTTAACAGCATTTGATGTGTTCCGGCTAGAAGATGGGATAGCCAGTTGACCATTGCGTTGGGGAATCTTGGTAAGCCCGCTTCCATCTTCGGCATCATCGTCACTTACCATCAGATATAAGATAAAGTCAAGGGCTTACCAATTGTGGATTTAAAAAACCTCCAAATTATGTTAATCCTTCTTACCTACATGCATAATATATTAACTTATAATATGTGAAAAAATCAAACTTCTAAGTTGACGTAAAATAAGATACAGCCGTTTATGCCACAAAAGAACAAATTTCATAAGGTATTTTCCGTTGACCTAGAACTATGAAATTTGGAAAGTAATACCGTCTTATACTACAAAAAAAGGGAAAAATCTGAAAATTGTTCATTTGCAATTAAATCATTAAAAAATAGTCTTTATTTAAGTACGTGATCAATTATGCAAGGAACGGCAGTCTAAATTTTGAATTGAGTTATCCGTGTCCTGTGAAGTATCGTATGAAAGGTCCGTGTCCTGTGAAGTATCGTATGAAAGATCTTCATTGGCACAAGCTTAAAAAGATTTTTCATTACTTCAATTTACGACGAAGAATGAAAAAAAATATTTTCCCTTTATTGTATGTGTAGGTAGGTACCTAATAATTTTGGTGTATGTAGTACCTAACAGTTTGCTTTGTTACGGTTTATATTATGTATGAGTACCTACACATTTGTACGGAACCCTCGGTGGGCGACTCCGACTCGCACTCGTCCGTTTTTTTTATTTGCAATGCTAATATTTGTCGTCCAGCGTTTTCATACAAAACTAATTTTGGCCAACTTTTGACCATTATTTTAAATCAATAATTTTCACAAGAAGCCTATAAACCTAGCTTTTTATTGTGTCAATAACATATTTAGAAAATGTTATGATCAGATGATATTCAAAGGAGGAAAACGTTTTCTTTTTTTATATTCCCTGCCGGCGTCTGTATTCCTCGATTCGTATAATTTAGAAATTCTTCCCTCTTAAGCTGTTTCGCTTACGTTCATCTTCATAGAGCCAGAGCAATGTAAACAACACATCAGCACCTGACCTAAAGGAACTGCCCAGGTGTTCCCTACCGTATGAACTGACACACACATAAACATATATCCGAAATCGTTTAAAAATAAACCAATGAATGGATGTGTAAACCTAGACCTTGCAGACAAGGCCCGAGACATCGACCCGTCGACCGAAGGTTTAAATGTCTGCAAATTAATAAATAAATATGTCGTAACAAAAAAGAGTAAATTTGTGAGCTTTGTTAAATTTGTGAATGAAAAAGTACATAGGAACTAATCAGTTTAGCTGTTCTAAGCGCAAATGACATCCATGCCATTATCATCATCATATCAGCCGAAGGACGTCCACTGCTGGACATAGGCCTCCCCCAAGGATTTCCACTGCGCTGCCCGCATCCAGCGGCTTCCCGCGACCTTCACCAGGTCATCGGTCATCCATGCCATGAAATCTACAATAACCTTACCAATTTTTTTTTTTTAAACTGACTGCTTGAAATGTACCCTACGTCATTCAAGAGGTCAAGACGAATCTAAAAACACCTCACACTCGAAAATCCATCAAGCCGTTTAAGCTACAGGTTTAGCCAAAGAACATAAATAGGTACATACGTACACCTGAAAATCATTAACCTTCTTTTTGGTAGTCGGGTAAAAACTTCATTTATTCAAACGGCGCAGTTAATGAGAATAATAAACAACAAATCACAAGCCAAGTCAATTTTTTTCAGAGGAATTTAAAATATCCCACCATCACCTACGCTACAGTTCAAAGACGTGGTTCAGAATAAGTTTGTTAACACATTCTAGAGCTAAGCTAATTTCTTAGATTCACTATGACTAAAAAAAACTTCTTAGGTCACGCTAAGGGCAATGGACCGTGCTATGCTCGGAGTTTCTCTGCGTGATCGAATCAGAAACGAGGAGCTCCGCAGGAGAACCAAAGTAACCGTCATAGCTCACAGAATCGCTTAACTGAAGTGGCAGAGGGCAGGGCACGTAGCTGGTAGAATACATGGACGTTGGGGCAGTAAAGTTCTCGAGTGGCGACTGGGAAGATCGCGGGAAGCCGATGGATGCGGGCAGCGCAGGACCTGTCGTCGTGGAAATCCTTAGGGGAAGCCTTTATCCAGCAGTGGACGTTTTTCGGCTTATATGATATTGATGAAAAAAAAATATTTAGTCCACAAGAAAATTGATGATAACAAATAATTCATATTAATTTGTCATCTTGACAGTGTGGCAGCAACAGTAATTCAGGAGCATGTATATTAAATCCGTCGTGAGTGACCATATTTATAGATCGTGTTTGACTTATCTGTCTAGTTATAATGGCGCGGCTAAATAACGTATGTACCCTGTTACATACCTCACGTCATTTATAGTATACAAAGCATAGTATAGTTAAGAATAAAGTGAGTGCCAGCTTTGGCGTGCAAAATTTAATTGTTCACGACTGGGTCAAACGGAGCATGTAAATCACGCGAAGCATTAGTTGAATCTCGGCCAAGCGATAAGGGAGTGCTTTTTGCAGCTTCATATTGTTCATAACATAACTCAAGCCGCCCTACATCGAGCGCCTCAGCGATTAGCGCCAGGGCGGCGTCAATAGCATCATACTTCAGACTCAAGCACCAAGACTACGCGGCTATAATACGTAACAAAACGTCTTCGCTACGCTCCACGGCAGAGGCGAGAGGAAACGCGCGGAAAACCGCCGCCCGCGCACCTGCCCTCTCCGTCACTCTTCCAAATTTAAATCCCAAACTCCCTCCACTGTCGGTCGTGCGTCGTTAAACATTCTGGAATAATTCCTGCGATTTGGCCACCGTTGCTCGCCATTCGAATTCGGGTCGCGACCGCGTCCGGTGATATCGAGAATCGAGATATCCAAGCGGATATAGGTTGACGAAATGGCGGACGTAGACGTTCAGGTTCAGTACACGACCACCGAGAGGAAGACCAGGAAGGTCAAGAAGACCTCGAAGCGCAAGGAGTCGAAAGATGGCGGCGTTACCGTCACCGAGATAGAGCAAACCGAAACCACGAACAACGACGATGGCGTCGATGGGTATGTGTGAGGTGGCCACCCCGATTTGTGCAGTGTTGTGACATGTGTAACAGACAAGTTCCGATTACGGATCGTGTTCGACCACTTTAGTGACATGTCGTACTCGTTTAACTTTACATTGCAATATGTTTATGTATGCTATAGGCGCATTTTGGCCACCCTCACATACCCGACCTAATTTAAGGTACATACATAGATTACTTCATAAACTAACCCAATAAAGTGACTCTAACTTTCAGCTCTGCCTAAGTACAGAACTCAAATTAAAAAAAAAAGTATTTACAAAACCAGCACCTACATTTAGGAATTAAGTACTAACCTATAGAAATTGTTAACAACAAACAGGTACCAACTGCTACTTATTTTTATATTAAAAACTGAACAACTTTCCCCAAGGAACCCATACTGATTTTGCAAAAGAAAGGACTTTTCATACCAATCGACCAGACTGATTGGTCAACTTTGTATAAATAGTCCAAAAAAGCTTTTTGCTAATTTAGTATGAGTTTCCCTACCTTTAACGGCTTGAACGCTCTTAAAAACACCCTGTGTTAAGCACGCAAAAAATATTATCAATGTATATCGATAGGTACAATCACTATTTGATGGAAATTGTACTTAATATAAGTTATTATCGAGATATCCTGATTAAGTGATCACCAGATAACAATAACGACTAAAGCTGATAGGTTTCAAAAAACACTCAGAACTACTTACAATAGATAATATTTATAGGATATACTTCATGTGTTTAAAAAAATCGTATTAGTTCCATGAATTTATACTCTGATGACAATCTCAAATTGCATATTATTTTTTAAACGTATGAACTTAGTATTAAATGTATATTATCCATCGTATAAGTACTTTTGGCCCTTTTATAAACCTACCATCTCTAGTCATTATTGTTATCTGGTGATCCATCAGAATACCTTAATAACTTTATTACCATTTCCACCAAAACTCTAACAGTGTACAAAACTAAAAAACCAAAACTAAAACTATTATAGCCTCGTAGAAACTACCTTACACTTCTGGTTGAATGCACGATACCATGACTTTATCTATATTTTCGACTCCAAAGCCTCTCTCCCTAAAACCACCCTCTCCATTGTCCACAGTTAATTTTCAGCGGCGAATACACGAAGGCGATGAACAAGGACTGGCACAGCGGTCACTTCTCGTGCTGGCAGTGCGACGAGTCGCTCACCGGGCAGCGCTACGTACTGCGCGATGAGCACCCTTACTGCATTAAGTGCTACGAGAGCGTCTTTGCCAACGGCTGCGAGGAGTGCAACAAGATCATCGGCATTGACTCCAAGGTGAGCCTTTTGGATAAGGAAGACTAGTAGCGTCCGCGAGCTGGAAGACGTAGTAATATACGGGTCCTCTACCATAAGGACTGATGGTCTAGTGCAGCTCATAGGTAACGTCTCGATGAATGTGAGTCAGGATCGCTGTATGGAGGGCGATTGGGGAGTTCTATGTTAAACAGTGGCCGACTTCCACCTGAATGATGGTTTTTCGAGGTTATTTGTGATTCTTCTTCTTTATTGTGTGAAGTTGGGGTAGTAAAGTTCTTGAGTGGCGACCGTGCACCGGAAGACGTGGCGTAGGCAGATCTCCTACTCGGTGGACCTAAGTCCAAGTGAAGGGCGCGGAAAGCCGTTGGATGCGGGCCGTCGTTTTGGAAGAGGTCTTTCTCCAGCAGTGCATGTCTTTCGGCTGATATGATGATGATGACGTGAAGGAGTCACTTTGTTTTTCTGTCGCTTGGCCACTTTTTCGTTTAGCAAAACATAATAAGTGTAGTTTACAATACACAAATAACGTTCTTATTTTGATTTTTATTGCCTTAAAGATCATCATGTGCCCTAAACTGAACTACATAAGAGTATACCTACAGTACTCGTAGATCTTAGGGTTAGACCAAGTAATTATTTAGTAATCTGTGGTTAGACTATTTGTTAGACTGCCCTTTTCAAGTTTGCTTCCCAGGATCCTTACCTCTTAAATAACTATAAAATGAGAGTCGTTGGCGTAACGGCTAGGGCTACTACCTCCTGTCCGGGAAGTCATTGTTCGAATCCTCCCACGTAGTAATGTGTTTTAGAATTTCGATTTCATGTGTTCGTTTATTTGACGCTATTACGGTGAAGGAAAAACATCGTAAGGAAACTTGCACATGCCTGTGAAGAAGAAACTCGAAGGTTGTGTGTGAATTCGACCAACCACAACTGAGCCCGTTTGGTCGATAAGGCCCCATCGCCCTAACTCAGGGTAGGCTCGAGCCCCTCGGTGGAGACGCATAAGATGGTATGATAAAATAACTATGCCATTGAAGGTTCTAAGAAGAGAAATTCAAGAACTATGCTTGGGCTAGGTTGTTTTTTGGATAGTTCTTCTATGTATGACGTTCTTCGAACGCACATGGTTTAACCTCATCTACTTGTTTCTTCATTAGATGTATTGATTTGCTTTATAGACATGATGGAAGATGAATCTATGTCACAGATGTTTTCCTTAAATCTAGACTCTAGAATGTTTCTTTCTTTTTGTAGATAATTGAATCCCATTGTACATATGTAAACAGGTTTTATTCTTGTAACAAATTTATGTTCTTGACTTTGGAAAATGACCCTTGCTTGGATAATATTATAATTTGTTATTGAATCATGCCGTTTGTTCCTGTCCTACAAGATCAGCATGATGTTTTCAGTCTTCAGATTTCTTATGGGAGAATTTAGGATGACTTTGATCTTTCATTATTTTGTTCATAATACGTGTCTTTGCTGATGATTTTTGCAATTTCTGCTAAAGTTTATGTCTTTATATTAATTTTGATTGAGTTTATTGTGGGACGTCCTTCATAATGTTTATTTTCTTTTGGTTGGCAAAACTAAAATGCCAATTATGTTCAAAGATTTTTTACAAGTGCTTGTTTAAAAAATATTTTCAACTTCGTCAGTATTGATAAACTTTCATCATATATCAAACTTTATCCCATCATTCGTTCACTTCACATGCCAATCATGTTACAGACATGCCAATCGAATCCTAAATCAAAAGGTTAGCCAGAACAGCTATATATTATCCGAACTACGTATAGCTTTGTTGCTCCGATCAAATTTAGTTATGTCACTCCAGCCGGCCCAGATTCCTGCGTCTGCGCACGGCCCCACGGCCCGCTGCCAAGACGGACAAACATCGCGTATATATCCACACCGACAAGTGACTTTTACTCTTAGAATGAACAGCTGTAAAATTTACAGCATTTACACCATTGTTTGGTAGATGGTCGTTGTGATCTTGAATGACTATGTCTTTGGAACCCACTTAAATGTGGGAGATTTGCAAGAAACTGCTTGAAAATTCTCCTGAATTTCTTTTGTTTAGCGAAATTTATGATTCCTGAAAATTCTGGATGTTGTAGAATTATTCCGTTTTGAGTTTTAAATATAAATTTTCCAGTTGTTTCCGTGTGTATCTTCTTGTGGATAAAATTACAGTTAAATGTATGTTAATATTTTCAGTTACTTTCGATTAATAAGGTGCAAGCTGGGTTCTTGGCCAGTAAGAATTATCGCACACACAAACAACAATTTTCTAAATATTGTGCAGGTTATTTATAAATGTTTTAGTTTTTAGTCGAGACTCGAACAAATTGGCTGGAGCTTGCGAAAACAAACCGTTGCTAGCTGCTACATGTGATGCTATTTCGGGGTCGGATACAGCATTATTTTATGTTTTATTCTAGCAACCTTGACGGGCTAGGTGAATCTCAGAGACGATTCCGAGGAGATTTATGTTTTGTGTGACTCAAGTTTTTCGTAATCTTCCAAAATAAATTATGCCATATTTTATTGACTTTACGACATTTTCAATTTTGCTATGTTTTTCACAGTAAAATTGTGCTCAGAATGCCTACATTATCTTTTGAATCACTTTTATCATCATATCAGCTCATATAAGTCCCCACTGAGGGGCTCGAGCCTACCCTGAGTTGGAGTGATCGGGCCTTAGTCGACCACGCGGGCCCAGTGCGGTTTGGTCGACTTCACACACAACCTTCGAGTTTCTTCGCTGGTGTGAGCAGGTTTCCTCACGATGTTTTCCTTCACCGTTAAAGCAATCTGTGAGTATATTATGTACGTAAGTTTCGAAAAACTCATTAGTATATTGGCCGTCCGGATTTGAACCCGGCACCTCTGGTTAGGAGTCGTTACCGGTTGAGCCACCGAAGCTTTTTCTACTTTTTAGATTCCGTACAAAAAAACAAAACGGAACTTTATAGGATCACTCGTGCGTCTGTCTGTCTGTCCGTCCGTCTGTCCAAGCCAATTTGCTCCTAATCTACTGGACCAAATCAGGTGAAATTTGGTAGGATGGTGTTTTCCTATGACTCAAACACAGATGTGCAAAGTAAATAAATATTTTTTTTAATAAGGGTTATTTTCGGGGGACAAATTAGGAAATTATAAAAAAGTTTTCGAAACCTTATTGTGTCATATTATATCAAATGAAAGGGCTCGTTATTAGGATCTTAAATATATTTTTGTTTATATTGTTAAATAAATAGTTTTGATTTTATTCATGAAAGAACACGAAAATTGACCATTCCCGCCCCTCTGTTCTCTGAAACTACTGAGCCTAAAATTTTGAAAAAAATACAAAATACAGTTTATTGCTTGTAGATTACAGAAAAACCTACAAGAATTCTGTCAATTTTAAAAAATAGTGGTACAGAAAAACCTACAAGAATTCTGTCAATTTAAAAAAAAAGTAGTAAACTCAATATAATACGTTCACCTACGGAAAATAGTTCTATTCATAACAGAAAATAGTCTATCGATGTTCTACAGGATTCATTTCAGAAAGTGTGTCCTGGAGCTTCACGACCTCATTCCCCCTCTTCATTTCATCATCGAACGACCAGGTGTGGAGGGCGATTCCACCCCTTTGTTGTTGATGTTCCACCTTCATGCACGAAGCGTTTTGCTTCTTCGTTCATTATGCGAACGGGCAACGAGTGGAATTCCCTGCCGGCCGGCGTCTGTATTCCCCGATTCGTATAATTTAGGAATCTTCAAGACGAAAGTGAATAGGCACTTTTTGAGCTTGCGTGTTACATTCCCGGCTGCAGCGGCATTTACCATCAGGTGATGTACAGCCAAAAGAACTAATTTTTTTATTAAAAAAAAGAAGTTCACTAATACACCACTAGATTGCGCTAGTAGTAGTTAACTGTATGGAGTACTGCTCTCACTTGTGGGACGGATCGGCTCGTTACCAGCTATATGCCTTGGATTCTATGGACCGACGCGCTAGGAGACTCATTGGCGACGAGGAACTTGTATCAAACAGGCTCCAAAGCCTCGGGCATCTCCACAAAGTCGCCTGTCTATCGGTGTTCTTCAGGATTCATTTCGAAGAGTGTGTCCTGGAGCTTCACGACCTCATTCCCCCTCTTTATTTCATCATCGGACGACTAGGTGCGGAGGGCGGTACCACCCTTTTGTCGTCAATGTTCTACCTTTACACACAAAGCGTTTTGCTTGTTCGTTCATCATGCGAACGGCCAAGGGGTGGAAGTCCCTTCCGGCGTCTGTATTCCCCGATTCATAAAATTTAGGAATCTTCAAGACGAGAGTGAATAGGTACTTTTTGAGCTTGCGTGTTACATCATCGGCTGCATCGGCTCTTACCATCAGGTGAGGTGCAGCCAAACACACTCAAAATTTTAATAATAAAAATAATAACTCGCATCTTACTGTGAGGATTTCAAATGTGAAATTTTGTATTTGACTTTGGCATTGTACGGAACCCTCTCCACGCGAGTTCAACTCGCACTTGGCCGGTTTTTTTACATGAATTACATTCATACTGTAGGATAATTTGACACTTTGCAAACTGCGACTGAAAACGGTTGGTCAGTGAACCCAAAATATCATAAATGTCATATATAACGCCAACAGTATTTCGAGTATTTGCATTTATTTGTATAGTAACATCTAGTGAATCATTATTTGAAATAGATTTGGATGTATGATGTAATCAAATCAACTGACTTTGTAAATTGATGTTGCTTGTATAAACCAGAGTGGAATCGCCACCAGTGACTCAAAGAGATACTTGCACACTTTATAAATTTCCAAATCTATTATGTCCAAGGTTGAGATAATCCTCCCACCGTGTCTCCCAAAGCTATGTACTAAATGAAATAAATAGAGATTGATCATCAATACATAATTCTCGTTTTTTTATTTACTATAGGTAAGCCCTTGGAATCATCTCACCTGATGGTATAAAGTGACGATGATGCCGAAGATGGAAGCGTGCTTACCAAAATTCTGGGCTGGCTATCCTTTCTTCAAGCCGGAACACATCGATGTTGTTAGCATTGATGCTTGGCGGCAAGTCTTAGATAAGATGGTGGTAGCTAACCAGGCGGGCTTGATTTTCCAAGCCCGCCTGGTTAGCTACCACCATGCTCTTTCATCAAACAAACCAAGTCTTACAATGTTAGTCTCCGCCGGGAATCGAACCCGCGACCTTCTATGTGAAGCTAATGGACTTAAACATTACGCCACTTATTTCATCAGGAAGGCGTTGAGCATATGCGCCTCCCATTAACCCCTTCTCACTCAACGCGATTCTAAGGGATTTCATCTGGTTTAATTGTCTTTGGTCACACACATCTAATCCAATGTCTTTGGTCCAACCAAAACTACTTTTTATTCAATAGGAATAATGACTGTTCGTCATTTTAGTTACTTTTAGTTAAAAACGGAGAATTTTGATAATTCTTTTTTTATTGGAAAGGGTTATACCCCGAAGTTGGACCCATGTAAATTTGGAAAAAAATCTAACCCTAATGTAGGAAAACGGGGGATAATTGATTGCTCACTCACTGATTGTAATGCATAACATTTTACAGAGTAGTCAGATTTTGATAATTCTTTTTTTATTGGATAGGGTAAACTTCGAAGTTGGTCCCATATAAATTTGGAAAAAAAAAGGGTGACATAAGGGTGGGAAAATAGGGGTGATTTATTGTTCACTCACAGATTTGAATGCTGAGTTGTATATTAAAAAAAAGCCACAAAAAATATAAAATAAAAACATTTTAACAAAAAAAATTAACCGCCGAAAACACTGAAAAGCAGAAAAGGCTTGTCAAATGGACAACAAATAAAATAATTATCTGTAAAAATCGCAGAATAGAAGCGCATGCGATTTTTTTCTTAGCTGTGGTCTAAACCGATATTTAGTTCTAAAGTAGTTTAAAACAAGGATGTTAGTGTTACAATGATACGAGTACCTATTCATTTGAAACAATAGACATTAAAGCGAGTGACAGGAAAATGCTGGTTTTTTTTTCATTCAGTTTGGACCTCGTAGCGCAAGTAGGACTTACACTTGGCCGGTTTTAATTGTTTGTTGTTTTACCTTAGGATTAGTACAAGTTTGACGCTTAACAAAAAACCTCTATAAAGACACTTTCATAATAATTTTTCACTTTTTATAATTTTTATTATTTGTTAGTACGAGTAAATCCCTCATAATAAAATAACACATATTCTGTGAAGATTTTAACCGGCTGCCGGCCTCCTATCATTGTTCAAAAGATACAGCCTTTTGAAAGTTGGATGGACGGACGGACGGACAGGCTGACAGACAGACGGACGGACAGCGTTGGCTTAGTAATAGGCTCCCATTAGCTGAAACGGAACTTTAAAAACGATCTAGGCGTGATGTCATATTTTTTCAGCGTCATTTATGTACTCTTTTTGAATTGAAAATTGAAGACGTTTTTTCAAAAAAAAATTGCGTAAAAGGGAAATTTTCTGATGAATAGTTCATAATTTAATTATGATTTTTACTTTCCATATTTTAATGATGCGATTGTTCATTACAATTTTTTTTGTGCATCTATAATATTGCTTTTATTACCAAAATATCCAGTCTGTTTTTATTACCAATATAACGTTAAATGCTGGATGCGGGCAGCGCAGGACCGGTCGTCATGGAAATTCTTTGGGGGAGGCCCTTGTCCAGCAATAGGCGTCTATTGGCTGATGTAATGATGATGATGATGATGATTATTGCAAATAAATATTAAGTATTGAGGGCTTACCATTTATAAATTTAAAAAAAAGTAATTCGCAGAGACTAAAGACGAGTTTTTCTGTAGATCACTCTTTGAAAATTAAAATTTTAACTGTTTTATCAGATCACCTTATTATGATCTCTAACATAATGCTGACTTGATGTGCCACAATCTTCGAGTAGAAAATCTGCATCTTTGTTGTATCTAGTTTATTTTGTTCGTTTATTACTCCATTTTTAATTGGTCAGTCATAATAATGTTTTTAATTAACTTAATTGAGGCAATTATTGTACGAATTAACATTTTCCATAGAGGGATTGTCGGGAAATATAAATAAAACAGCGAACCTCACTAATTAAGTTTCTATTCCAAATATGTGAGCATCAATTTACTTGTGTTTGCATCAGTTAATCAAGATAAAAAGGTTATAATTACGTGTCGCCCACGGTTCATTTAGTAACTGGCATTTTGAGTTAAGTTTTTTGTCTTTTTCCCGGAGCAAAATAGTGATGAAATTGAAGATGTTAATTTGTTTCCTGTTTTATGTAGGATAGCGTCGGTGGCTTAACCGGTAACGATTCGGTCCTCCTAGGTGCCGGGTTCAAATCCGGACGGCCAATGTACCAATGAGTTTTTCGAAACTTACGTACATATACTTACCGATTGCTTTAACGGTGACGAAAAATATCGTGAGGAAACCTGCACACACCTGCGAAGAAACTCGAAGGTTGTGTGTAAAGTTGACCAACCCGCTGGGCCCGCGTGGTCGACTAAGGCCCGATCGCCCTAATTCAGGGTAGGCTCGAGCCTCTCGGTGGGGACGTAAATGAGCTGATATGATGATGGTGATGTAGGATAGAGTCATCATATCAACCGAAAAACGTCCACTGCAAGACAAAGGCCTCCCCCAGGGATTTCCACGACAACGGGTCCTGCGCTGCCCTCATCCAGCAGCTTCCCGTGATATTCACCAGGTCGTGGGAGGCCTGTCCACGCAACGTTTTCCGGTGCGCGGTCGCCACTCGAGAACTTTACTACCCCATCGGCCATCTGTTCTACGAGCTATGTGCCCTGCCCACTGCCACTTTTGTTTAGCGATTCTGTGGGCTTTGTCGGTTACTTTTGGTTCTTCTGCGGATTTCCTCATTTCTGATTTTGAATCAGAATGTATGTAGGGTGACTTTTAATTAGTTCTTCATAGCAAAGGATTTGAATGTACTCGTGATTACAAACACGTTTCCCATAGAAACTACATGTCAAATATGAAAAAAATATGTTTTGCTCCCTTATACATTTTTGTCGATTTGATAACTTATTTTGTATCGAGGGCAAAAAATGTATTTTTCTGATTAGACATATACAGTGTAAACTCTATATAGCGAAACTCAAGGGACCGGGTATTTTGTGACGTTATTGAGAGTTTTCGTTATACAGAGGGAAATTAGCGTCAAAGTAAACCAACTTGAGCCAGAAAATTTTGACGTTTAAAAGAGTGAATCGTTATATCGAGTGACGTTTTACAGAGTTTACACTGTAGTTTCTTTGGAAAAGTTGTTTGTAATCACGAGTACATGCATATCATTTGTTAAAGTATAGTCACCCGTAAATTAAAGTATAAGTATGAAATTTTTTGACGAGTAACTGCGTAAAGCTAGCAATCGTGTTTTATCACAGCGTAGGTACGCATACTTTTTTCCTCCTTGGTAACTGGTTACGGAACTGCGGTTACGTGGACGGACGAAGGGTATTACTAGCCGAACATTTTTCTACAGGCCTTGTAATGTAATTCTTGTTAGGTTTTGTAATTATTGAATGAAAGGAACTTTTTTAGAGGACGTTTTTTTTAACATGGATGTAAATTGGTGAAGGTCGTTGGAAACCGCAGGACCGGTCGTCGTGGAAATCCTTGCGGAGGAGGCCTTTGTCCAGCAGTGGATGTCTTTCGGCTGATATGATGATGATGATTTCACTAGGTAATTTTATGATAATTTTTGACAGCATTTTTTACAATGAGAATTATTGGCGATGCCTTGATTGACCTCAGAACAATAATTAGAGCAGAATTTTGTATATCCCATTTTCGAAGCACTCACACATAATCTACCATTAATTATTAAACTGAGTCAGTGACCTTAGATTGATATGAGTGATCATAAAATCATCAAGAAAGTTGGAGTGAAAATCCGTTTTAATGTAAACTACGAAGAAATAATTAAGCAGATATTTCATGGACATGCGATTCTCATTCATCTTTTTTTTTCTTCTATAGGACCTGTCGTACAAGGACAAGCACTGGCACGAAGCGTGCTTCCTATGCGCGAAATGTCGGGTCTCCTTGGTGGACAAGCAGTTCGGCTCCAAGCTCGACAAGATCTACTGTGGCAACTGCTATGACGCGCAGTTCGCGAGCCGCTGCGACGGCTGCGGGGAGGTGTTCCGCGCTGGTGAGTTCTACCTGCTTTTAATGAAAACTTTTCACAAGTTGGCTTGTCCCTGGTATCGGTCTACGGATTTAAGAAAAAACGCATTCGTTTAAACTGATTAATAAAAAAAACTCTGTTCTTGATCTTAATTAATCGATATTTGTGCAATTCTCGGTTCATGATTCATTTACTCTTCATAACTTTCTCAAAAGAGTCAGTATAAGGTATAAGCATAAAAGTTCCTATGTTCGCCATACATGGCCACACATCGCACTACCGAGTATGGAGGCAGTAAGGTGACCGTGTCCACTCCGGCGCAGTAAAAAGCGCCCATTGCCAGTGGCGAGACCTTCGCATGTGGTTTTCAACTGAGTGAAACCTATCGAATTACAACTAGTGGTTCTGTTAGCTGCAGACCTCGCGAGTTTTTACAAAATGGCTGAAATATGATACATTTTACGTTTACACCCCCATACCTCCGCCATTTTGATTTATTTTTCCACAAACAGAATCGACAAAAAATATCCATGTAATTATCGAACCTGCTCACAAAATTTCACGAGTATCGGTTGAGAAATGCGACCTGTTGATAAGAACAGCCGGGCATCCGGATATACATACGAAAGCATTCTCATTTAATATTATTATTACACTAGATTTTGCCAGCGGCCTCGCTCGGGTGAACATAGTTTCGAGATGATTAGCTTCGAGAGTGCACAGTGCGTGGGCCGCAAGCGGCTCGCGAGCGTGGAAAAAAGCAGCCTTTAGTTAATCCAGGTCCTAATCTGTCTACCTACCAAATTGCAGCCAGATACGTTCAGTAGTTTTTGCGTGAAAGAGTAACAAACATCCACACATACAAACTTTCGCGTTTATAATATTAGTATGATATTCAATTATTTACAAATTAAACACATATTGATTTAAGGCGAGGAATTGATTGGAACAGTTAAGTTGTCTATGCCTTTTTCTTTACGTGTAAAGAGTAAAGAAAATAACCACACTTTTGCACTTTTTGAATGTTTTTTTCGTATCAATTAAAAAATACAATTAACTTTAGAAAATGCAACTGGCCTATTGAAGTGTTTGTTAGACTGACTGAGCAAGAAAATTTAGAGGTACTAAATCGTTCTGGTTTGCCTGTAGAATGTAAATCTCTGTTATAAAAGAGGTTTCTTTGATATACTTTTTTCTGTTATAATATAAACTTATAAAAGTTAACGAATCGTGTTTCTGCAACGGACAAAATTAAGTCATTGAAATGACAAATCAGGTTACAAAATATCACTTTCATAGTATGTTTTGTAATTGCTGAGAAAAATCGAGATCCCTGCGAACAAAGTTTTCAATGCATCGTCGCCTTAAAGTGTAGTCTCCGAGCGATTCAGTTCTGTCAAATTTAAGAAAAAAATCGAGGTTTGGCATTTTTTGTAGTTAAATATGAGACATGAAGACAGTTTTTACCCGACTGCCAAAAAGGAGGGTAATATTTTTTGGAGAAATGTATGTATTTATATCTGTTTTTTTGACTGAGCCTGGAGTTTAAACGGCTTGATGGAATTTGAAGTGCGGGATGTCGTTAGATTCGTCTTAATCTCGTGAATCTCGCAAATCCATCAAGCCGTTGAGGCTATAGGCTCAGTCAAAGAAACAGACATACGTGCATATTACATTACTGGTTAAAAAAACTGGTGTAACAAACAAACTTTATATTCAAGAACGAGTAGTTACTGTTTGTTGTGGTTTTCCCAAGCGATCATAGACTATTTGTAAAGCACTTCAAAGTATAGAAACCATCCAAATAAGTACAGACATAATCAACCAGCGCCCAACAGATGGAAAAACAGTAATTGAATCCCAAACGAGCAGTGGCTTGCCAAATGAGTAGATACGGTCTACGGACAAACACCATGCAATCATGGGTACACTTACAAGGTTGCTTCGTAGTAATTGAATTGAAAATGAAAGGGTTTTACTCACCAATTGATTGTTGTCCCTTTGTAGTAGAAGGGAATCGAAGTGTCGCTCACAAGATTTCACGAAACTTTGCTCATCATAACCACAAGCGTCGGTGGCTCAACCGGTGACGACTCGGTCCTCCTAACCAGAGGTACCGGGTTCAAATCCGGACGGCCAATGTACCAATTAGTTTATCGAAACTTACGTACATATACTCACCGATTGCTTTAACGGTGAAGGAAAACATCGTGAGGAAACCTGCACACACCTGCGAAGAAACTCTGTGTGAAGGTTCTGTGTGAAATCGACCAACCCGCACTGGGCCCGCGTGATCGACTAAGGCCCGATCGCCCTAATTCAGGGCAGGCTTCGAGACCCTCGGTGGGGACGTATATGAGCTGATATGATGACATAACCACAGGAAAGTGAAGGAGTTATTTTATTACCTACAAAACGCAATATTTCATCTTCTTATATTGTGCCCCTATACCCTAAGATCACTTCTTTATTCTTAGGTGATTAGGATCATCATATAAGATCCCCACTAAGGGGCTCGAGAGCCTACCCTGAATTCGGTGATTGGGCCTTAGTCAACCACGCAGGCTCAGTGCGGATTGGTCGACTTCACATACAACCTTCGAGTTTCTTCGCAGGCGTGTGCAGGTTTCCTCACGATGTTTTCCTTCACCGTAATAGACTCGGATAAACTTACATGTCGAAATCACTGATTCGAACCCAGACTCCCGGATAGGAGGCAGCGGCCCTAGCCGTTACGCCACCGAACGCTCTCCTTTACATAATATCCTGTATATCCTGTATAGTTTTAACCACCTCCGTAGCTCAGAGGCAAAGTTCACTGGCATTACACAGGAGGTCGCGGGTTCGATTCCCGGCGGGGTCAATTGTAAGACTCGGTTTGGTTGGTGGTAGGGCATTTTCTAAGCCCGCCTGGCTAGCTACCACCATCTTATCTAAGTCTTGCCGCCAAATATCATGTTGATATCATTGGTGTGTTCCGGTATGAAGATAAGATAGCCAGTTCCCCATTGCGTTGGGGAATCTTGGTATGCCCGCTTCCATCTTCGGCAACGTCATCACTTACCACCAGGTGAGATGTTGTCAGGGGTTTACCAATTGTTAATAAAAAAAAATAAAAAAAAAAAAATATACTGCATCTTATGTTATTGAGTGATATCAACATCAGTTATGTTTTTAATTTAATGTGATCGTCTCAGCCATATGTTAGTGCTCGCTTTGTTTTGATCAAGTTCTCGTATAAAACTTAAATCAATCACTTGCAATCCTGACTCATTTCTTGGTTGGTTTCGCGTATTCTTGTGTCATCGTCGCGTTGGTCTGGGGCTAGTGTGGGCGTTATTCAGTCGCCATTTGAGCTGTTTTGTTTTTAAAGGAAATACTGATTGTACCACATACACCTGTGGTTTTATTTGTTTATGTACAAATTAAATTAGTCAAGACGACACTAAGTACTAACTGATGCTATTACTAGTATGCTATGCTTGTTGTTTTTTGCGATTTGAGGGCAATTAAAATGCAATGCGGCAAGCATAATGGACACCTTTGCGCCGGTAGAGATCAGTGGTGGTCTATTCGACTGACGATTTTTTTTTTCTATAAGTGTTGACTGTATATTTTTTATGTATTAAATGTTTGACATATAAAATTAAAATAAATTAGTGCTTAGTTCTTTCTTATAGAACATACTCTTAACTAATATTTGACTCAAAAACTACAGGAATATTAATCTTGAAGCAATAGTCAACGGAAACAAGGATTCTGTGTGATAAAAATATTATATTTTGTGTTTTTGTTCATTTACTGGTACGCGGTGCTAAAATATAGCCTATGATAAGCAGTAATAATGTAGCTTTACATTAGTTAAATAATTTTTAGAATCAGTACAGTCGTTCCAAAGTGAGAAACTTAAACAAAAACAACGCTTACCTCTTTATACAATAACTTTTTTTTATTTTAATTTAACTTTCTAACCCGGAAAGTTTCGAATACATTAGGCTCCTTTTCTGTATTATTTTTTGGTTTTGTGTTCTAAATTATAATTTTGCACTAATTTTCATTAAAATTCGGGCAAACTTTTTAACGAGTAGGTAACTAACTGTAAAACGATGAAACGTTATCGGGAAATGAAAATTTATAATGAAAAATAGGCGACACTAAGTTTTTAATTAGTGTTTTTCAGCTCATACTACTAGGACATCATAGCACAGATTACAGATCAGTGACAATAGTGATATGCTAATGGTTCTATTGATATAACTATACGGTGGTTCTACTAGCAGTGTAGGACCACGAGCAACGAACAGTATTTATACTATTTAGATTTTATTTTTTTATATTTGCTGTATGACATTACATTATCAAATTATACTGACATCATGGTCAGTGAAACAAGTTATTAATCATTTTGTAATTTATAGCAGCTATTTTGAACGTCCTCGTAATTGTTAAGTAACCTCTAGGTAGATATAATTGAGATTTAACAAGCATCTGACGTCAATCTTTTTTATGATTTTAAACTTTATTTCGTAGAAATATTTATTTGATACTGTCTCTCTATAACATCTTCTTTCAAGGCAAAAGTAAATAGGCACTATTTGAAATTGTGTGTTACATCCTCGGCTGCATCGGCACTTACCATCAGAGGAGGTGCAGACAAACGCACTCATTTTTTTATTAAATAGACCATGTCTTTTAATGTGACGTCGTAATTTTGCAATGTCTATTCAGGCAGGACCTTAAAGTTTATCGCCACTGCATGATTGATATGATAACCAATGCAAGCACGGTTAGCAAATTGTATCCAAATAAAATTTTATTTATTTTAAGTTAAGGCTAAATTAATGTGTGTGCAGCAGAATTGGTGTAGAACCCGTTAATTGCGGATTCTACTGATCATACTGAACAACTTTCCCCAAGGAACCCATAGACAATTCGCAAAAAAAAAATTCGACGCTCCTTACAAAAATGCACAAAATTGGTGAATCAGCTGATCGTTTTGTGTGAAGAGTTCAAATATTTTTTTGCGATTCCAGCAAAATTGTAGAACAGTTTGATGATTAAAAGGCCTAGATAACGGAACCTTAGTACACCAATTTTACTACATCCTGTATATACCAGAATCACTTCAATCCGTTGCTCCGTTGCGACGCCCACGTGCGCAAGTATATAAATGAGTTTCCACAGATCCCACGGGAACTATGTCAGAGTATACTGATTAGTAAATTATGTCTCTCAAATATCAACATTCCATTGTTCCGTTGCGATGTTAAATAAATTAACCAAAAAGAATATTTTTTCCGTTCCTTTTGGAACTGCATCGGACTATGAAATTTTCACGGCATGAAAAGTAGCCTATGTCCTTACCAGGGACACAGGCTACCTGCATGCCAAATTTCATCACAATTGGTCAAGGCGTTGATTGTTGAAGCGTGAAAAGATAACAAACAAACCCATTTTCACATTTATAATTAAGGATGAGCAGTAGCCCACGGCTTTGCTCGCGTGGATGTCAAGGGGACGTGGTGCTAAAGCTTTTTTTTAACTTGCTTTAATTTTCAAGATCCATTTTTAATACTGGTGTAAGAATTTTGGTAATCGGATGAATAGTTTCGGAGATTACCTATTACATGAAACTTACGAACATAGGTACTTAAAATAACCTTACCACTCCGGGAGTGCCGACAGAAGTGAAAACTTTTTACAGTTTTATAAGTTTTGACCCTCCGAGTATTCCTGTCGGTGTCGGTAACGGTCGCGAGTTCAATGATATTTTCCCATCCCAAAAATTCCCAACGCGCCTAAATAAGTTTTCACTTCAAAAACTTCACCTTTTTTTAACATAAACCTATTAATATAGATAGTACATTTATTAATATAAATACTACGGTATTGTTTGTCCTCTAACCACAATTACACCTGGCTACAACCTACAAAGTATTTAAGATTAATTTATGTTCAAACTTAACATATTGTAAAGACGACACAAAATAAAGGTACTATCGGCAAATGCCCACTCCACCTAGCCAATTTTGGCCTCTATGGCCTGCTGATAAAGGTAAAAAAAGAGACTGTTGTTGACATTGACAGTACCTGCTGAGATGACTTGAGTCACCTGCGTGGGAGGGACAGGAACATCTTGAATAGAAAACACTGTTTTACAATTACTAGTATTTGCATATTAAGTGTTTTAATCTTCAGAAAAAAAATGGTGCGCGGTGCTAAATAAACTGGATTGTGTAGGTTCGCACCATAATGTTAGGGTAAAGTTTGTAATTTTGTGAGTTTGTTTGTAGGAAGTTATCTCTGAAACTACAGAACCGATTTTGATAATTATTTCACCATTAGAAAGCCACGCAGCTCGTGCACCACTCAGCCTCAAAGGCAGTCATTAAAACGATGCCCACGCGACCGAAGCCACGGGCAAAAGCTAGTAATATTATAAAGAGGTAAAGTTTGAATGTAAGAAGTAATCTCCGGAACTACTCAACCAATTGAAAAAAATATTTTACCAATACCTATGTAGGATGGACCTTCAGGGTAAACATAGACCAAAAAAAATATCGCGAGCTGCGCGCACCCTTGATATCCACGCGGGCCAAGTCGCGGGCAAGTGCTCGTAATATTTATTTGAAAGAGGTAAATTTTGTAAGTAGGTACTGGTATGTATGTAAGAGGTAATCTCCGAAACTTCTCATCCGATTTCAAAAATTCTTTACCCAATATTTAGAACGAACCTTCAGGGTCAACATAGGCTAAAAATATGCTCGCATACGCGCCCTCAAACCACGCTGGCAATAACTCGTTATTGATAAATTTGTATCGATATTGAATATGTGTTAAGAGGATTGTGAAGCTGCAACTTTTCATACAAACGGCGATAACGATTTTCACCTCTTAAATGTTAACCGATTTGTACCAATTTTTGATAGGTTGTCAGTCAGAACAAAAGCTAGGCTTATACGTTTTTGTTTTTTCAATAAAGTTAATAAGTTTAATGTTATTGGCGTTTACGTGTTTTCATACAAAACTAATTTCGGCCAAGTTTTTTGACGTGACAACGTCTAATAAATCGATGGATGACGCCTGCACGCACGAAAAAAGATGACTCATTGTCCCGTTACGCTCATTGTCCCGTCACGTTAAACAATCGTCCGTAAACCGACTTTCATCATCATCATGTCAGCTCATATACGTCCCCACCGAGGGGCTCGAGCCCACCCTGAATTAGGGCGATCGGGCCTTAGTCGACCACGCGGGCCTAGTGCGGGTTGGTCGACTTCACACACAACCTTCGAGTTTCTTCGCAGGTGTGTTGTGCAGGTTTCCTCACGATGTTTTCCTTCACCGTTAAAGCAACCGGAGAGTATATGTACGTAAGTTACGAAAAACTCATTGGTACATTGGCCGTCCGGATTTGAACCCGGCACCTCTGGTTAGGACGACCGAGTCGTTACCGGCTGAGCAACCGACTTTACAGACAACCAATTTTATTTTAAAATCAGTAATTTAAAAAGCGGAACGTACAAGCCTAGCTTTTGTTCTGACAGACAACCTATCAAAAAGTTTTCCAAAACGGTTAACATTTAAGAGGTGAAAAATGTTATCGCCGTGGGACTTATTGCCACTATTACAAAAAAATAATATAACTTTTTTATGGGAAAATTCAACCACTTTTGGACCACACCGCAAGCAGACATTAATAAATTTGCCTATGCTTTCACAGCAGAGCTTAGGAATTGCATGAGTAGAAAAAATATGCAAATAAATACTTTTGAATATCCCGTCCGTTTTTAAAACAGTTTATTTAGTTCCGTTTTTAATACGAAAAAGTTTTTTCGCCAATACGAATTTTATTTTCGCTACAATTAGCGAAAATAAAATAAATTGATTTAAAATACCTGATATGGTTTCGCTACATAATACGTAGATTTGGAGAACCCAACACGTTAATTTGTCAGTGCGGCTGCTGTGTCCCAGGGCGGGACTATGGTCGGCGGCTAGGTGGTGGTAGCCTTCGGAAGCAGTATAACCGGTGGTAGACGAGCAAATAACGAGGGAACAGTTTACAAATTTTTGCACAATTTCAATCCCATCGTAAATAATTTTAGGTACATAATTTAGCAAAGAAAATCAAGAAAACAAAAAATAAAAATCACCGACCATCCCTTTTTTTTCTTCCCATCAAAATATGACAGATTTCGCTTTTAAAATTTATCTCGCATTTATCCGTATAGCAAGAAATCGAACCAAACAGTTTTTATTTTGTGATGGAAAAGGAGTTTCCGTTACACAGTATTTTGTATGCAAATTCAAACAGGGCGACCAGAGCGAGCTGCATCTTGAACGTTAAAATTTCCAGACTGGAAACGTTGGTCCAAGTTTTGTGTTACTTACTGACTGACGCTGCATAAGTTTCTTTAACATAACAAATTTTATGCGCCGCCGGTGTTGTAATTTTACCTTTTTGAAATAAAATTTCAAAATGTAGACAATTTTTTGGGTGACAGAAAAAAAATGAATAAAATGACTGAAATTTTTATTTTTGTTAAAATTTCGAATGTTTACCTTTCTGATGTTACTATAACCTCAAACCTGCCAGTTACAAATAATACAAGCAAAGAGATCTGATTACAAATGTATACTGACAAAATACAAATGAACTTACACTTGACCACTAAGACCGTCAACCTACCGTTATCTCGTTTTTTATCTCGTATCTCGACAAGCTTGTTGTTGGCCGTGGGGGCCTATACAACTTCACCGGACAGGGGGGGCGCGTGCGGAGGGCACTCAACCGTTATCTGTAAAAGATGATTGAATAATTATCATCGTCATCATGATGTCAAGGTTTACAAAAGAAGAGTAACAAAACATGAAAGACTCATCTGAAACAGAAACATAGACCCATAGTGACCACATAGCCATCAATATAGCTTGCCGGATGTCTATTGTACAACTAAATGACCTTGTCATGGCCATATGCCCTTATACGCGAGATATATCTGACGGGGTATCTCCTAATGTTTTATTAGCTTGAATCAGATACAAAAAAATATACGTTTAGTCCATAAAATGTCACAGATATGTTATTTATTATGTATTTATTATATCAAATATTAAATGATCGTAGTATTTTACATGCAGTATGTTGTAAGGGCAACTGAAAGAAAACGTTAGGTTTATATAGTGCACTGCATAGCTCATCGCAGCGCGAGGGTACCTGCACAGAATTACAAAATGTATACCTGCCTACCAAACATCGCCGAGCCGTCGCGTCGCGGTGGTACCGACAAATTCGCTAAGATTCCGTGGCAACATCGTGTAAAAGGCGGGTAGATCACCCGCGGGTAGCGCGTGCACTGCACAAACTCATTTCTGTAGGTATATGGTGCTCATGATAGCACAATAGACTTAAGTTAAGTCTATTGTGATGATAGTGCCCATCTTTTCAAACAGATATATCACTAAGCTTTTACTGTATTTTCATTTATTTATTTTTTCGTATAGGTGGATACATATTTCATTTTTGTAATACTAATATATTGTCTTATTTTTCTTTTTTTTTTATCTTGTATCTGTTTGATTTTTGATAACATAGGGTAGAAAACTCAGCTTAAGTGTATTTTGTCAGCAACGACAGTAACTAGTACACGGATAAACCTGTAAAGGTTTTTGATGTATTAGTATTATAATTTTTTGTAACATTCTTTTTATCAATTGTATAAATAAAAATAAAAAAACTTCAATATTACTATAGTTCCCGTCACGTAAATAGACCATGGAGGGCAACTGAAAGAAATCGTTAGGTTTATATAGTGCACTTCAATATTACTATAGTTCCCGTCACGTAAATAGACCATGAAGGCAACTGAAAAAAAAAACGTTAGGTTTATATAGTGCACTTCAATATTACTATAGTTCCCGGCACGTAAATAGACCATGGAGGGCAACTGAAAGAAAACGTTAGGTTTATATAGTGCACTACAATATTACTATAGTTACCGGCACGTAAATAGACCATGGAGGGCAACTGAAAGAAATCGTTAGGTTTATATAGTGCACTTCAATATTACTATAGTTCCCGTCACGTAAATAGACCATGGGGGGCAACTGAAAGAAAACGTTAGGTTTATACAATGCAATATTATTATAGTTCCCGTCACGTAAATAGACACTATGGAGATGTGTTTGCGTAAGGGTACAGTCGCGCCCGAAAGTACTTTGCTGTAGTTTTATAATAAGTGTATTGCTATATGTAGAATAATAATAGTTACTTCTTACTACTTTGAAACCGGCTGGTGCGATTGTACCTGTGCGCAAACACATCTCCTTCACTGTCATTTATTGGTCTTTTTATGTGACAGGACCTGTACTTTATTATTTTTTTAGACGTATTTTTTATCCATAATTGTTAATTAAAGTTTCATTCTTTAGACCTGACTAAGGCCTAAATAATATCAAAGTAATAATATATGTTATATAACATTATAATATATATTAAAGATTATAAAACACAAAAGATAGTACACAAACTTACAAAATCTGAACAAGCCAATAAAGGATATACCTACCTGATAAGTTTAACACCTTTCACGTAGATCACATATCAAAGAACGAAATTAACGGTCACGCGGTCAAAAGTGTCCGAACATGAAGTCACCTTTTTTGCTCACAGAGCTAGAGGCAAAGACTTCTATACATATAAAACGTCGTTTTGTATAGAAGTTTTGGCTAGAGGTACTTTCGCGGTGCTCTCTCTCTCTCTCTCTCTGGCTAACACAGCTACCTATTTGAATATTTCCAACATTCTCTCCTGTCAAACAACTGGCCGGTCATTTTTGGAAGTTTGTTTTTGTATGACACCGGGATCTAGTATATGTGATCTAAGACCTATCATTATAAAGTTTCAATAAACAACTCATAAAAGTCCCCACTACTGGACACGGGTCTCTTCCCAAACTCGGGAAGGGTAGGCCATACTCATTATATTACATTGAAATATACTCTGAAATGTACTCTGTATTCAATGAAACCTATAATTGTATTGTATGAAGATTATACACCTTGCAAATAAATGAATGTTATTGTTGACAATTCGTAAACAGAGTATTGTTTAAACTTAAGAAGTGGGTGAGCTTATTTGTTTTTCAATCTTTGTTTTTCGTCTTACGCCCTTAGTAATAAGATCGTTAATTTAAATGGATGAGTTTGTATGACTGCCATGTCTAAACTGGTTAAATGCTAAGCCGTTCGTCAGTAAGGTACGTTTTTTTTTTTAAATTCAATATTATCATCGTGTCCTCAGATTGAATAAGCCATTAAAATGATAAATAGCGTTTAGGTAATTTATATTCATATCGTCTTAAGCAATGAAGAGCTTAACTTTTTGTTTGTGTCGACAATAAATGTAAACACCAAACACCAGTCGTATTCGGTAACTTTGTAGGGTTCCGTACCAGGTAACGGGACCCTATTACCAAAGTACATATATTAGTACTAACATAGAGTATGGACACTCCCTGCCGCTCTCTTGATTGCGACTTCACCCCCTCGTCGCCCAGATTGATAGAGATTGGTTACAGTTTGGTTGTCGAACGTCTAGGCATTCGCCGCCATTTTGTTTGTTCCGACATTCCTTTTTTGAAATGTCATTTCTGGCCCGTTGTATGAAATGTCCAGGGTGTGCTATTCCTCAGTCTACGCTGTCAGTCCATCCGTCCGTCCGTCTGTATGACCGACTTTAAAAATACTGTATCTTTTGAACCGTGATAGATAGCCGGCTGACATTTTCACAGAATGTGTTATATGTATATAGGGAGTTAACTAACATATACTTAAAATTATAAAAGTAAAAAATCAAGGAGGCAGGGGGCACAAATAATCGTAGAAACGCTAATACAAGCGTAAAACTTTTTGTGATATCCCAGAGAAAAACAACAAATAAAAAATGACAAATGTGGGTCATACTTGCGCTAAGGAATACAAACTGAATAAAAAACGGACAAGTGCGAGTTAAAGTCACGTGGAGAGGGTTCCGTACGTTGATTGGTATGTTACTTTTAATACCATAGACTTACTATAGGGTTTCCTATAATCTATAGGTAAAAAACTATTTAGTGTAATTTTTCAAAATTTTAGGCCCAGTAGTTGGTAATTTTTCGCCTTTTTTCTTAAAATATTTTCAAAACTTTTTATCTGAAAATTATAAAAAAAAATATGTTTGAGATTTTCATAACAAGTTCTTTCATTTGATTGCAAAACGTTTTTTAAATTTTCTAATTTGCCCCTAAAAGTGGCCCCCTTGCTTAAAGTTTGTTACATATCCGTTTTTGGCTCACCGACTTAAATATGTGTCCCAAACTTCATCTCAATCGGTCCAGTAGTTTCGGACAGACTCGCGAGTGCATTTATAATGGTTTCGTTTTTTTTTCTTTTGAGGCACGGAACCCTAATTTTTTTTCTGTCAATCGCGTTAATTTATTTTTTCTTATTATTAAAAATCAGAGTGATTTTGTGTGAAATGAATAGATATCATTATTATTCTTGTGTTTTACAAAAATCTTTTTTATTTGATAGGTTTTGATGCCTTTCTAGTGGCCCCATGTAATTTTTTTTGAAATTGATTCGGTGTTTCTTTTTGCCAATAAACAAAAACAAAAAAAAATGCATAATTTAGGTCGGTTGTTTTTAACGTGTTAACCGTTGTCAATTACTTATAATTTAAATCACCTAAGGTGCACTAGTAATATAATGTTTGGAGTTGCTTCAAAACAAGCATTTTTGTAACACATTGAAATACTCATATATAAAATCATATCTTTAATTCAGTTACTTTATCATAAATATTACCAAAACATTCGGAATAATATACAGATAATTTTACTCTCAAATTGCAAAAATGTTTTCTCTCCGATTACCAAGAAAAAGACAACTCAAGTGAGACAGTTCTTTCAACATTTTTCGATTCACTCACAAAATAAAAAAGACGGAGACACGACAAAGGCAGCGACTTTTATCCTGCCTTCTTTCCGAGTTGAAGTTCGAAATATATTTTTTTCTTTTTTATATGAAAAAAATTGTGTGTATTATCTTGTGTTGCCACGTTTGAAAATTCAAAGCCTCATACATAAAGCAAAACAAGGAGTGGTAAGTATTTATGTTTGATAATTTTCCTGACCACGGCATCGGCACCAAAAATCACGTCTTTAAGTTGCTGTTCTTTTTCTTTAGCGATGATAAGCTGTATAGGTATAGCTATGATCTCATTAATAAACACAACTTACTATCGCAAATGCTAATTGTTACTTATTTTAGCACGTGCATTATTGTTATCAGCTTCATTCAACGTTATACGTGTTTTTAAAAACCTTTGTTTTTACAATGACGCAACCTTGTCGAGAAAACTTCGTAGTTTTTCCGGACTTATTGAACGCAGTATTTGTAAATACCTACAGGGTGAATTTATATACCTATTATTTTTAAATAAACGGTTTTTTTGGACTACATTCAAAAATATACAATGAGCTGATAAACTTGTAGGGAGAGTCAAAATTTAAAAAAGTGATATAACAAAATTTGACACAGAAATGTGATGGATGAAAATCCGAAATACAATACACGTAGAGAAAAAGATTGTTGAAGAAACAAACCAATATCAAAGCATTCATTACCTTACTACCTCCACATCTTCAATAATCATTGATTAATCTCTCTCTCTCCCTCTCTCACACATACTCTCACACACACACATCACACAAGTAACACTAAACAATCATCCATCCTTTTAATTAATGGTCAATCTATCTCAACGAGTTAGCTCTGTCTACAGGGAGTTTCTACGTTTCCGATCAATTCGTGTCAATCTACACAATATACAGCCTACACACGCCTCCCTCCAAAGAGTTCGTAGTTCGAGTCTGCATCAGTACAACACCGCCAGCCGCGAAACCTGCCGTGTGAAGCGCAGTAAACGTCAAAATTACCGCGAGCGAAACTTTTTAATTTAATTCCGTACCAAGGAATCAAAATATATACAGCCATGTCGGCGGACGTACTCAGTGATGATTTTAAATCTCGTCTTCATTTGAAAACAAAAACAGTTGGCCAAGAACGGATACGTAGAGCGAGGGAGAATAATGAAGATGTTGCAATTCTGTCCATGTTTCTTCCAAATGCAACGGCTGAAAGAGAAAACAAAAAGTTTAGTTGTGCATTGAAAGATGAGTGTCTTCTTGGAGATGCAAGGAAAACCGTTGCAGGTATCTGATTTTTTTACGCTATACCATTGAAGCCTTAAGATGGGTCAAATGACAATATTCAATTAAAATTTTTGAAATACTGTGTAAAGCTATCGCTATGGAAAAAATATATAATATACTTAAAGTAATGAAAAATCGATTTCATTGAATACAATTTTAAAAATATTACCACTTTTGATGTAAAAATAGACACTTTAGACCCTGTTTTTGGCATTAACTGCAAAATTTCTCGGAAACAAATACATAGTTTATGTTGATTGAAACCAACACACAAAAATCGGTCACTTTAAAAACTTTCATTTTAATTGAACACATTTTTTTAAACTTATTTGAAAGTAAAGATAAGTAATAAAAATATAGAATTGGGCGTACGGTTTCAAGGTAACAGCCCCGTTGAAGCCCGCATTGATTTGAACTTAAAATAAAGGTACTTACGTTCAATATTATTTTAATACGTATCGACCTGCTCGGATTGAGTCATCTTAAAGCCTTTATACAAAATCAATGTTTACATACAAATTAAATAAGTAGATAGGTATGGAACGTTAATTTTAAAATTCAAGTCACATCATGCTCGTAGATGGATGATGAATTGATGAGTTTATAATTGGTGCCAAAAATACAATAGTAAAGTGACTGATATGACGTAACTGTACTAATGAGACTTAAAGCAATGTAAACTGAAATTTTTGCAGAGTTTCTTGTCATAACTGAAATACGTATTTTCGTTCCAACAAAAAATATATTTCAAATAGGTTTTGCGAACATCATTAACGAGCAGTTTGCGAAATAGGCATTCGAAACGAATTACTACCACGTACAGTTATAAAATAAGTTCTGCACTATTTGGAACCACATACTTAAATGCATGATACCGTTTTTAAATAAAATAATAATATAATCTTACCTCAAAATACTTCGTACTTTTATTTAGAATAAGTGCTTTAAAAACATAATGAACATTTACAAAAAGCATCAAAAAGTAAATAAAAGAAGCAAAAGCTATTTTAACTGTCTTTTCTTTTAATTAATTCATTCAGCTAACGTTCTATCAAATTAAATGGAGTCATTAGTTTACGTTTCGGATAAAGCTCTTAGTAATTTATTCGTTCATTAATTCCGCTGAAATTAATTCAATGAGAGTTCGCACTCAGTTTATCTTTTCATTTAATTAGGCATGTCATTCAGCTGTTAAAGAGTACTGTTAAGTCGTAATGCATTCTACTAGACTGACTCGGTGGCTCAGTGGTTAGTGCCCTTGACTACTGATCCAAGGGTTGTGGGTTCGATCCCCACCCAGGGCAAGCATTTGTGTGATGAGCAGATTTGTTTGCTCTGTGTCTGGGTGTTAAATATCTATATATGTATGTATTTAAACGTATATAAGTATGTATATCAGTCTCTGGTAACCCATAACACAGGGAATCCTACTTTGGGGCCAGATGACCATGTGTGATTTCTCCCAGAATATTTATTTATATTTTATTTATTTTATTCTACTATGCTTTGTACAATTCGACGAGTTGTTCGTCGATGACTATACTTTATGGTTTTTAGGGTTCCGCGTACACCCAACGGGTGACAATGAGACCTCTTAGTAATAACTTAGCCTCCGCTGTCTGACCGTCTGTCAGCAGGCTGTATTTCATGAGGGCTCCATACAAAAAACATGTTTTTTTACAGGTGTTTTATAACTATTTTTGATTTAGCTCTATCGTAAAAACAGTAATACATACATACATTAAAATTGGTGTGATTACAGTACTAACACTGAGGTAAAACAACAAATACTAATAATCGACCAAGTGTGAGTCGCAGTCGTGCTAAGGAGTCTTAACTAAATGACAAAAAAAGCATATTTTTGTAGCTCGCGTTGATATCTTTTGTTTGTAATGTGAATAGGTATCATTGACATTATTACTATGCAGTTGTGGGGAGAGATGTGGATGTACAGAACAAAAAGAAAAAGTTAGAAACACGACTTTACAGTGTAATTTTAAAATTAATTATAGATAAAAAAAATCATGAGACATGTAATCAATCGCAGTGCCAACATAACATTAAGTAAATGTTAGGTAAGTTAATAATAGGTGGCAAACATCCATCTAGGTGCGATTCTTATGTATTTCTGTTTTGTACACTAACACAAAAAAAATTGCCGGCTTGAATCTAGTTCTAAATATTTTCGAAAAACCTAAAAACTTTTAGGTACAAGCTTTTAATATTGCATTTCCACGGGATATACATATGCATGCAAAATTTCAGCTCAATCGGGAACCGGAAAGTGGTGGGAAAATTTAACTTTCAAAATTCCACCCGAACAAACATTATGTACATTGCAAGTAATTTATTTAAAAGCTTGTAAAATACCAAACGTTAACAGATCGAGGATAGAAATTACGATTAAATACGTAGATAAAAATCAGATTAGTTTTGATTTTAATATTTACAGTGATTTGAATATTTATAACAAGTGAATAGGTAGCAAGAACATCTAAACATAATGTGTTCTTATTTCCTTAGCATTAGAGAACAATTACAATAATGTGTTCTTGTTTATTTACCATTAGTTTAAGTGCTCATTCATGTGCACAGAATTAATTATTTTCAGCCTTAACCTAAATTACTTAAATACGTTTGTTCCTATACCAGCAGTGGGCTAATGTGGACTGATAAGATAAACATTATGCCAACTATACAACATGAATTTAAAAAAAAAACTGGCTAAGTACCAGTCGGACTTTTGCATGGAGGGTTCCGTACCACCACACCTCTCCACACGAATACAATGATTGTAACTATTGATTTCAACAATCAAAAGCGACAAAATAATGTTGGTGTTTTTTCATCCAGTTCGGGATTTTTAGCGCGAGTACGGCTCACACTTGACCAGTTTTTACTTATTATTTGTTGGTTTACTTTAGAATTTGTACTATAATGACACAAAGTTTTTACGAAACAGCAAAAATAAAACAACCCTTAAAAAATTCCCCGCCCCCCCCTTCTTAATTTTTTGTTTTTTATTTTTTTATAAGAAAATTCGTTTCTTAGTAAATCCGCCATAATAACACATATTCAGTGAAAATTTTGTGTCGTCTACCTATTATGGTTTAAACGATTGTTTTTGAAGGTCAGTCCGCAGCGTAAGTTTAACAGATGGGTCCCGTTTACCGAACCCTAAAAATTAAGTTTAAAAGAGTTTTCATCAAAGAACCATTCAATTAGAATGCTATAAATACCAACACTAAACCAAATGATTACCAATAGCAATAAAACTAGTATGTAAGTCAGGCTCGTAAAGTTCTGACCACCTTTATATAGAGGGAATCCAATGGATGTTTTAATCCACTATAATAATATATAAGTCATTAGCATCAGTTAAATATCAATTTTAGTTAGGTAGTTCATCTGATTTTAAAGTTCTCGAGTGGCGACCGTGCACCGGAACCGCGCACCAAGATGCAGCGTAGGCAGGCCTCCCACACGGGGAACCGGTCGTCGTGGAAATCCTTGGGGGAGGCCTTTGTTCAGCAGTTCAGTCTTTCGGCTGATATGATGATGACGATGATCTAATTAAATTTATTAAATAAATTATCAGGTTACGACCGTATAAATAATGATAATATTCAAATGAAAATAATCTGCTTGCATTTAATGATTTGTAAATGTTTAAGGAATAATTGGTTAAAATACATTTATTATTTATAAATGAGTAAATTCTTTATTCAGGACTTGGCCCCTATGTGTGGCCTATAACCAAAGTATATAATATATTAATGCTAACATACAGTATGGACACTCCCTGCCGCTCTCTAGATTGCGACCTCACCCCCTCGTCACCCAGAATGATACCAATTGGTTACAGTTTGGTTGTCGAACTTATAGGATTTCGCCACCATTTTGTTTGTTCCGTCATTCCTTTTTTGAAATGTCATTTCTGGCCGGTTGTATGAAGTGTCCAGGGTGTGGCAACGTCGTGTTTATAGAGCTTCTACTTATGATAAAGATGATCAGCTCAAAAAGTTCGCAAAAATTTTTGGCCAATGCAATTGCAATTGCAATTTTCTTCACTAATCAATAATCAAAATTCCTTTCCCGTTCCCAAGTTTGGGCGACCCGTGCCCCAGTTGTGGAAACATTTCGGGTTGTCAATGTTAACGTTAAATTATTCCTGGCTAGTTATTTCTCTTGCTCTCTGTAGGAAACACAGTGAAAAATCATAAATATTAATCTACTATGAATAAACATCCAGAGTCCAGACGACGACGCGGGTTAACAACCCGGAAACGGCGACATTTTGCCGCTAACACTTCTATTTCCGTTTGAGAAAATGACTGCAGGAGCCCTCCACTTCGCGGCGAGGGTTGCTTTTGCCACTGAAGTGGCCCAGCCGACAAAAATAAATAAATATTTAGGAACAGATCAAATCGCATACGGTCACCTATGGCCCCAAGTTAAAATCCCTGTTACCCCTGAAATTATTATTTTTACAAGCTTTTATTTAGTTTCACCTGTCCCGGTGTCTGTAATGAAATCTTGCAAGTGAAATTTGACCCACTTCCCGGTTTCCAATGGAGCTGAAATTTTGCATGCGTATATCGCGCGACAAGCTTGTACCTAAAAGTTTTAAGGTTTTTCGAAAATTATTTTTGATTATTTCTTCGCTTTCTTCGTTATCTTCTCCTGACAGAAAAAAAATGGGCATTATAACGACCAGTAGGGAAATCTGAATCTTTTTAATGGCAACTAGAGACTGAAATACAATACATACAAAGATACCCGCCACATCGTATGAAGCGGTCGTAACTCAGTGCGATTTACGTGGTTGCTTCGATCACGCAGGTTAACTGACCTGAAGCATGGTCATAAACTTGGATGGGGTTTGTCTGTTAGTGGTATTTTTCTGGACCGTTTCCGTGCTTCGCAAGGCACGTTAAGCCGTTGGTGCCGATTGCTATCTCTAGTTGCTAGTCGTCAAGCCGTGTCAGATGCCTTACAAAAACTTGAAGTGTTATTCGCCACTAAACACACCTAGCCCTCCCATCATACTGAACAGCTTTCTCCAAATACAAAAAAAAACCCTCGTAAAAAATTACACAAACTCGCCAAATAGATGATTTAGTTGTAATTTGTAATAATTTTTAACCGCCCCCGTGGCGTAATAGTTAGTCCATTTCCTTCACACTTTGTCAACTTTGTAAGACTCGGTTTGGTTGATGGTAGGGCATTTTCATAGCCCGCTTGGCTAGCTACCACCATCTTATCTAAGTCTTACCGCCAAACATCATTGTTAACAGCATTGATGTATTCCAGCTTGAAGATAAAATAGCCAGATCCCCATTGCGTTGGGGAATCTTGGTAAGCCCGCGTCCATCTTCGGCATCATCGTAAGCCCTTGACATCATCTCACCTGCTGGTAAGTGACAATGATGCCGAAGATGGAAAGGCTTACCAAGATTCCCCAAAGCGATGGGGAACTGGCTATTTTATTTTCAAGCCGGAACACATCAATGTTGTTAGCATTAATGTTTGGCGGCAAGACTTAAATAGGATGATAATAGCTAGCCAGGCGGGCTTAGAAAATGTCCTTCCACCATCCAAACCGAATCTTACAAAGTTAGACTTCGTCGGGAATCGAACCCGCGACCTCCCGATGTGACGTTAATGGACTTAAACATTACGCAACGGAAACGGTTAACTGCGTCAATTACAAAGCAGAAGTGTAACTAATTATTAATTAACGTTACACTTGTTCAATTAATTGTCTTTCGATTTGATTAATAATTAGTGTACTTACTTACATACTTATTTCAAATATGTATAATTATCTTTATAGCTAAGTTAAGTTAAAAGTTATTCTTTCGAGTTATTAAAAACTGAACAATTAACTAGATAGGTAAGTTTGACCTTTAATGACCTATGGAGATATTAAAGGTATCATACCTATTAAGGCGAGATATTGTTCAGAACTGTTGTCTCTGTTTTTTTCTTTACGTGTAAAGAGTAAAGAAAATAACTACACTTTTATGCACTTTTTCAATGTTTTATTTTTGTTAAACTGGGTTTTGTGGGCTAAAACAGCAAACATTTACAAAATTTAAGCGAACTTTGAAATTTTTTTCTATAGAGAAAATTATATCATATCTCATTTTGGCCCACTACACTTAGTAGCAGACATGTTGTAATAAATTTATATAAAGAAAATTGATAAATGTATTGCAGTTTCAACCGCAGAAAAATGTCTTTTTCCAACCCTTGGTTTCGGGGTTTGCATTATTTTCTGGCCTTAATGAAACCGTATTTTACGGAACTTTACAACTCGAATATTTTTTGATATAACCCATATTAAGTACGTCTTAAAATCAAAAAATTGCAGCCTAATAATTCGCAACGTGCAGAAAATAACGAAAAAGAGAAAGTTTTAATAACAGTTCAACAACAGTGTTCGATAAATAAAGTTTTAATGCCACCGCCTATGACACGATTGCAAAGTGTTCGACGGTTATTTATTGATAATTGAATGTAGGCGGTCCTAAATCCGCGCATTATTATTAATCATTACTTCTTAAAGGTCAACGGTTAATAAATAACTACACGAATTAATTAAAAATGAAAAACTCGACTGCATAAAAACTTAACCCCTCTTTTAGGCCAGTCGGGTAAAAATGTATCCTTCGTCACTCACGGGATCAAGACGAATCTAACGACTCATTGCACTCATAAAATTCATGAAGCCGTTTAGGCTACAGAGGCGTGCCAAAGAAATGTATTTACTCCAGAAAGGCTCAGTTGGGTAAATACATACACTGTAAAAACATAACCCTCCAGAAAGGCTCAGTTGGGTAAATACATACACTCGAAAAACATAACCCTCCAGAAAGGCTCAGTTGGGTAAAATACATACACTCTAAAAACATAACTCTCCAGAAAGGCTCAGTTAGGTAAAAACATACACTCTAAAAACATAACCCTCCAGAAAGGCTCAGTTGGGTAAAAACATACACTCTAAAAACATAACCCTCCAGAAAGGCTCAGTTGGGTAAATACATACACTGTAAAAACATAACCCTCCAGAAAGGCTCAGTTGGGTAAATACATACACTCGAAAAACATAACCCTCCAGAAAGGCTCAGTTGGGTAAAATACATACACTCTAAAAACATAACTCTCCAGAAAGGCTCAGTTAGGTAAAAACATACACTCTAAAAACATAACCCTCCAGAAAGGCTCAGTTGGGTAAAAACATACACTCTAAAAACATAACCCTCCAGAAAGGCTCAGTTGGGTAAATACATACACTCGAAAAACATAACCCTCCAGAAAGGCTCAGTTGGGTAAATACATACACTCGAAAAACATAACCCTCCAGAAAGGCTCAGTTGGGTAAATACATACACTCGAAAAACATAACCCTCCAGAAAGGCTCAGTTGGGTAAATACATACACTCGAAAAACATAACCCTCCAGAAAGGCTCAGTTGGGTAAATACATACACTCGAAAAACATAACCCTCCAGAAAGGCTCAGTTGGGTAAATACATACACTCGAAAAACAACCCTCCCAAAAGTCGCAGTCGGGTAAAAACTTTCGGTCCACCACACAACATGTGTTGTGTTTTACCTTTTTTCTTTCATTCATTTAGTTAACGAAAGACATCAACGAACGAGATCGTAATTTGTTTTTTGTTTCACTCAGTTCGATATCACAAGCGCGAGTCCAACTCACACTTGGCAGGTTTTATTATGTGTTATTTTTATTGATGCTTGTACATTGTACATACATTGGATGTTCGGCAGCAGAATTGGGTAAGATGTTAAAATTTGTAAGAGCTGAAAATAAAAAAAAAACCATTTGAAGATATTTTAATTTTATACAGTATTTTTTTATACTTTCCACTCGAAAAAGTTATAGTTTAAATAGAAAATCCAAAAAACTTGAATGATTTTCATTTGACCTGCGAAGGTCACAAAACATTAAACGAATGCTACGAACATACATGTTTATTTTTCTTGTCAAATAGAGACCTAATACATATTTATGGACGAGGTCGTCCGAACATTGAGAATAAAAGTTTCAGTTTGTGATTTATGAGCAAACGTCATCGCCATACAAACTTTAAAAATAATAAAAAAATACGAACGATTTAAAACAAAAAAATATTGAAATTACTTAATAATATTATTTTTTTATTATTTTTACAATTTGGGAAATCAAACAGCTATTAAAAAAAACACTTATAAACTAAATGTTATGACTAAACTCTAAAGCCTTAACGTATTTCCACAGCTAGATAATTTTGAAGGATATAACTACAAAGTATTGATTACATAATATTATATGAGTATAAGATATTCTAACAAAACTTGTACTTAAAGTTTAACAAAACAGGTTATTTTTTTAACATACCCAATAATGGATTTTAAAAAAATAATCAAAAACTATAACAAAGATGATGTTTATATTTGTCTTTCATTAAAATAACATTAACATACTTACAAAGATTTTTATCATGATAATTGGTAGCTATGTACGGACTAAAAGCCATGCATGATTGTGGCTCAATCTCAACCGTAATAAAGTAAGGTTAAATGCATTTCTGATCCTTTTGAAATACATAGCAGCGGTACTCTCACCTACCGCCGCCGTCGCCTTTCTGTTGCAATACTTTCTTTAGCTGGCTATTCAATTGCACTTACCATTTAATTTTGCTTATCTTTTTTAAAATTTAAGGCGGTAATATTACAGATTTTCGTTATTTTTAATGTCAATTACTTCTAAACGATAGAAAACCCAAGGTTAAAAAAGAATACCCTTATTGTTGATCATGTTCCTTAAAGTCAAAAGCTATTAGGAACACGATTGAGCAGTTTTGGCTCGATAGAACAAAATCCTAAATCGTTACTTTCAAATCTAGTTATGACTAATATTTGAAGTATAAATTTTTAAAAATATACAAAAATATTTGTTATGATAATACAAAATGAGTAATGTTACTATTTTTTATACTTTCATTGTAGTTTTTGATGGAAATGAAAAAACATTGAAAAAGTGAAGAAGTGTGGTTATTTTCTTTACTCTTTACACGTAAATAAAAAGACAGAGACAACTGTTCCCTTAACCTCGCCTCAAGAAGTGGGTAGTTTCTCACAAAAACGTGTTCTGTAAAAGTTTTTGCCTACCTAAATATCATGGCTTAGCTAGACATCATCATCCTTGATCTTAATTGGTTGTCCAATAAATTGGTATTAAACAGAAAATTAGGGTTACAACGTAAGCCGGCCTAATTAGGGCACAGAACATTAGCTTAATGTGACCCATATGTGTCCAATTGATAACCAAATTAAATATCGGAAATATCTGCAGACCTCGTTGGAATGCTAATAAAGTTATACAAAAATCATCATCATCATATCAGTCGAAGGACGTCCACTGCTGGACATAGGCCTCCCCCAAGGATTTCCACGAAGACCGGATCTGCGCTACCCGCATCCAGCGGCTTCCCGCGACCTCCACCAGGTCATCGGTCCAAAAATAAACAATAATAATATTAACATAATAAAGCAAAGTACTTACTATATTTTTAATATCTCTATTTACTTACTTTTCTCACACCTGCAATCTTTAATTACTTGAATAATAATCTTTTATAATTTATTTGCAAGACGTCACTAGCCAGGTCCACAGATATTTCCGACGGATTGTAGGTAGGTATTACTTTGTGAATGAAAATACTACTAGACAAATCAACAACCAATCCCGCAAGACTTTCTGGTACATTATATTAGCTCATATACGTCCTGACCGAGGGACTGGAGCCTATCCTGAATTGGGGCGATCGGCCCTTAGTCGACCACGCGGGCCCAGTGCGGGTTGGTCGACTTCACACACAACCTTTGAGTTCTTCGCAGGCGTGTGCAGATTTCCACACGATGTTTTCCTTTACCGTAAGAGCGTCGGATAAACGATATATGAAATCAAAATTCGAAACACATTGGTACGTGGCAGAATTAGAACGAATAGTAGCGACCCAAGCCGTTATGCCACCGACGACGACGCCCCTTTTGGTACATTTCATAGTAAATTGGATAATCCGCACTCCATAATATATTTTTATCCATTCTTATTACTTTTCTGAAAAATGGTAGGTACTTATAGCTTATACTTATAGCTTATGTAACTACACATGTTACTTTCGATTGTAGCCTTCCTTATAAAACAAAGTTGAAGGAAACACAATACCAACTTACCTTGCATTGCAGTTTTCGTCTTCGCAAACAATTTAAATGAAATAAAAAATAATGTAAGTATGTAGTAACGAGCAACAAATAAATAACTGGCTGGAGTATCTTATTATTGACTTTAGAGACAGATCTTGAATTAAAACTCAAAACATGTCCTTATGAAAGGCATAGTTTTTTTAATAGTACATTGCGGCCAGCAAAAGAGGCATTGTTGGACGAACGTGTAAATGTGGGCCGAGGCGAAGCCGAGGCACATATACGTAAGTCCATCAATGCCTAGTTGTGGCCAAGGCGTGTATAGTACTTTACTCAAATAATGCGCGGAAATTAAAATCAGTAATTAATTTTTAAAATCAATGACGAACAACCATAATTTTTCACGCACCAAAGTGCATTTTTTTTGTAAATAGCATTCCATTTGCAAGTCAGTTCGAAATTTAAATAAAACCTTTGATAAGTTACCTCCTTGGTTGCCATGTTTCGGAGTAAGTAAAATATAGTTCCAATTGTAATTCGTGTAATTTACATAGTAATTGTATGAGTTTACATAGTAATTTATTATGCCGCCAAACGCGACAGATATGGATTTTCATACAACTTTTGCCGGCCGCTGCTCGCATGTATTTGGCCAGTACAGCAATTTCGATTTATCTCGAAGAAGGTTTTCAAAGTAATGCTCAAATTTCCAAGCATGTTTGCGAAAGATAAATAATTCGTCTTTTGAACTGTTATTTTGATTTTATAAGGTGTTAAATACGCTTCCTTCCCTAATGCATCAGAATAGAAATAATATTAATAAACAAACGACGTAATATATTAAGTCGATACGTAACTTATGAAATGAATGGAACGCTTGATTGAGGCTGAAAATCAATCGATCTTTTGATAATCGACGAATAACAAACTAGAGGTTAAGGATTAGCTATGGCCAAGGCCAAGACGAGTCGCGAGACCATGTGGTCATCTGCATACACTTAGTAGGCACCTCACAGTCTGTGGCTTGTGGCTATTGCTTCTGCTGGGTCAAAAAAGGTTAAGATGATATTAAATACCAATTTATCATATTGTCCGATTAATAAACAAATTACACTGTCATCTCGCACTGGCACTAAGCAAGAGAAATACTCGTGAATCTCCGTAATAGAAAATTAGAAAATGGCGCCGGATAATCCATAAAAATCTTGGATAACCTATAAAATCAACACGTATTTTGTTACAACGAATCAATTATTGTTCAGATATGTTGATAATATAGTTTTGTTTATAGTTTAGTATTATAGTGATGAAAATAAACAAACTGAGATAATTCCACTTGAGGCTGTCATAGTGATAGATAACAATAGACAATAGGCAAAGGGCAGGTAAAATTATAAATAAAAAAGCGCTCAAATGCGAGTCGGTCTAGCACTTCGATGGTTCCGTACACCTCTCCACACAACTATGTAATATAATGACAGTGATACCTATTCACGTAACAAACAAAAGACATCAACGCGAGCGCCATGCTACCCCTTTAACATTACTCATGAGAAACTGTACAACTTTCCCCCAAGGAACCCATAGTCAATTCAAAAAAAAAAATTTTGCACTCCATTCAAAATTGGTAAAGTAGCTGATTGATATACATATATCATCATATCAGCTCATATTCGTTCCCACCGAAGGGCTCGAGCCCACCCTGAATTAGGGTGGTCGGGCCTTAATCGACGACGCGGGCCTAGTGCGGGTTGGTCGACTTCACACACAGATGTGCAGGTTTCCTCACGATGTTTTCCTTCATCGTAAGAGCGTCGCATAAACGTACATGGAAATTCGACAACACATTTGTAACGTGGCAGGATCCGAACCACGACCTCCCGGACAGGAGGTAGCCGTTACGCCACCGATTGTCCCATTGATTATTGATATGTATGAAGAGTCCAAAATTATTTTGCGACTTGACTGTGGGTTCCTTAGTTGTTTAGTATTATGAGAAGAAGCACCCTTTGAAGCATCGGCAGATATTTTGAGACCATCCTATATTGAGCGCTGTACAGTAATGGATATGAGCGTAGGTAGCGTAATGGCTAGATAAGCCGCCTCCTGCCCGGGAAGTCGTGGTTCGAATCCTGCCACGTACCAATGTGATTTCGAATTTCGATTTCATATGTACGTTTATCCGACGCTCTTACGGTGAAGGAAAACATCGTGAGGAAACCTGCACACGCCTGCGAAGAAACTCGCAGGTTGTGTGTGAAGTCGACCACTGGGCCCGCGTGGTCGACTAAGGCCCGATCGCCCTAATTCAGGGTAGGCTCGAGCCCCTCAGTGGGCACGTATATGAGCTGACATGATGATGATGACAGTAATGGATACCCACTAGAAGTAGATTTTTTTCACAAAATATTGGTGAAAAAAACCAGCTTCTAATGAATTATTTGAGAGTGGGTATCCATAACACTACAGTGCCTACTATTACAGTAAACTGGAGCAAAAGCATGCCAGTACCAAATCACCTGCTCTTACGAGTATGTTACACTTCTAAATGCGAGAATCAGGCGCATGACCACTATCGCAAACAATGCGACGCGAATGCGTTCAGCTTATCTGATTGGTCACGTGTGCTCAGTGCGTTTCAGGTGGTTTAATGTCACGTGGTAAGATATGCTTACTTACTAATAACCATAGTATATAGTATGCAGGGAGCTCTAGTGCAACATAGTGTTTATAGAGCTTCTGCTTATGATAAAGATGATCAGCTCAAAAAGTTCGCAAACATTTTTGGCCAATGCGCTACATAACAATTATCTTCGCTAATCAATCATTAAAAATTCCTTTCCAATAATTAAAAATTCCTTACTTCCAAGTTTCATAACCAGTATTCTCCGAGAAAAAAAATTTGACAGAATGGACTTTAACTGTCCATGTAAAAGAGGAAAACCAAATATCGTCGAAGAACAGAAACGAGCGATAATACGTTCGTTAGGTTTGATTATGATGCTGTCGAAGAATCTCGGCGGAATGCATTTAGGTTAAGTTTGTTTAGCATAAGCTCGGCCGTTTTATGATCTGGACAACCAATGTCATGAAATTTTCGTGCATTTGTGTTACTTGACGACATCATGAAATACAAGCATTTCATAACCAAACTTGGATTGACATGTCATCAAACGTTGACGTTTGAACGATATAGTTGACGATTTCATGAAATACAACCATTTCATGAAATGGTCATGCATTTTATGATCTTTCCAAACTTGGATTGACATATCATCAAACGTTGACGTTTGAACGATATTGTCAGTGTTTGTTGACGATTTCATTAAATACTCGTACAACCATTTCATTAAATGGTCATCCACTTCATGAAATAGTCAATTTCATGATATCGCTACGACATAATATAGGAACACCAAGTAGAAAAAGTGAGCTATTTTGTATGAACTCTTTTAAGAAATTCAAAAATTATTTGAATACTGTAACTTCAAATGTCAACGTAAAGCGGAAAGTATATGTCATTGGCTTCTTATGACACTCGTAATCTGCTCTTGGTGAGAACAATAATTATTATATCAATGGGTACCTACGTAAACATTTTTCAAGTAATGTTCTAATGTTATGTTCTAAGTACTTGTCACGAAGTCATAGTTATGGAAACATACCATATTTGCTGTCCATTGTACACCAAAATAAATAGTTTGACAGCCGTGAGTAATTCCCATAAAATAAGGACACGAGGTTGAGTTTTCAATGAAAATTTATATGGACTCGTGAAAAATAGCGGTCGATGAGTTAAGTATACTGGTCTGGCCTTGCGCTTGCGTCACTTCTTAAAATATTTACAGATTACGTTTTTTGCTACACCTAATCTTTTTGGTTTAGCTGCACGAGATGGTTTAAGTTATATGTTTGATTGTTTGGCACAGTATACGGAGTCCTACTTAAGAGGGGGTACGTATAAAGCAAAATGACCATTTTGGAAAATAAAAATGTGAGAACTATGATTAGTTTATAAATTCTTTAAAAATAAAGTTAAAGACCATCTAACCGAGGTCTTACTTTAGGTATGCTAGTACTAATATTATATACTTTGCTTAAGGCGAAATCACGATTGCTCATTATTTCTTCTATAGAAAAAAATTGCGAAGTTATTTCTAAAATGACAATTGTGTACCTACACATATAACAACTCGTATAAATATACTCGTATTTAACCGCCTCCGTGGCGTAATGGTTAGTCCATTTGCTTCACACCCAGAGGTCGCGGGTTCGATTCCCATCGGGGTCAACTTTGTAAGACTCGGTTTGGTTGGTGGTAGGGCATTTTCATAGCCCGCCTTTCAGCCACCATCTTATCTGAGTCTTGCCGCCAAACATCAGTGTTAACAGCATTGATGTGTTCTGGTTTAAAGATAAGATAGCCAGATCCCCATTGCGTTGGGGAATCTTGGTAAGCCCGCTTCCATCTTCGGCATCATCTTCACTTACCATCAGGGCTTACCAATTGTGAATAAAATACTGTTGGGGTACTGTTGCCATTTTTGTAAGTTTTTTATTTTCTATTTATTCGATATAAATAGACTAATTTTGCGGCTCTCGCTGTGTTTTGCAAGCAGGATGACGGTAAAAGTGAGGAGGACAAAATTTTGCTCTAATTGCCCTCTTAATGCTAAGTATTAAAACTTCTTCGCTCTTTTGTGTTGTTTGGTTTGTGCGCAACATTTTTTTTCACGACATACCAGGTCTGTTCCTTAAGCGGTTTTTTTGTCGTGGCATCATAATAATTGGAACCTGATGGCAAAACGTTTTTGTAGCAATATCCTGACAGGACTTCGCAGCGGACGATCGCATGTTCAGAGAATCACAATAATATTTTCAACTCACACGCTCGTAAAGGTTTTTATAATTCAATTTTAGCGCGCAAAATTGCGTTTTATTCGCTAGCATGGAAAGAGTTTTTTCTGTTCAAACAAAAACACACAATGGTACGTTCAGAAACTCAGTCCATCATTAATCATTACTGATAATGATTACAGTCTTTACGGGCTGCGCTCGTGGTTTAATACTAGACACTACCTCCGTGGCGTAATGGTTAAGTCCACTAGCTTCACATCAGGAGGTCGCGGGTTCGATTCCCAGCGGATTCTAATTTGTATAACTCGGTTTAGTAAGTGGGAGGGCATGTTCTAAGCTCGCCTGGATAGCTACCACCATCTTATGTAAGTCTTGCCGCCACGAAAAACATCGTGAGGAAACCTGCACATCTGATTCTAGATGTGTATGAAGGTCGCATTGCACACGTCCGTAGGTGTAAATCTAAATGCCTTACAAGTGACCGCGGGTGATGCTAAGTGCAACACCAGGCAACCGCCGTCTATCCCTTGGATAGTGTGGTTAATTGTGTCACACGATAAAAGAGACAGAGAAATATAAAAAAAATAGTGTGTTTGGCTGCACCTCACCTAATGGTAAGTGCCGATGCAGCCGAGGATGTAAAGCAAGATTACACTCTTCGTAAAACTATAAGAAATTTAAAAAAAAAAGGTACTTTTGAAAATTTACCGGGTCTTTTTCTAACCAATGAAAATGCAGTAGTTTTACAAATGATCGTAAAAAAGTTATTTTTAATTAATAGAGATGTTACAAAAAGTTAGTGGTGTACAAAACCTATGATTTCATAAGATAATCTTATTTTCATATCGTGTGGCACAATCTACCGTGCTATCCCAATGGATAGACGGCGGTGGCCAGGGCAGGCCAGAGTGCACATCTTATTACAGGACCTACTCACCGATTGCCCTTGACATGGTTTCCTCTTATTTGTTAAGTACACTATTCAACATCATCTTATTCGTAAAGTACACTATTCAACATGTCTTTTAATATCTCACCTGCCAGTGGGCAGTCCTGTATGCACCAAGGATCCTCACAATACCTGCGTCCCACGGCGGGCGCTCTGACATCATACAACCTTCGCGCGAGAATATTTGTATTTAGTACTGGCCCATACACTGCGCCTTGCCCGTGTATGACACAAAAACACATAGTTGCATGATACACGAATAGAAGATTTTCTGTCGCTCGACTATCTATAGATAGATACGAAACTATTGTGCTTTCATTACTCATACATATATCTACTCAGCTCTTAATGTGTCCTATAATCCTAGTACTCGGATCGTAGGTATCTATATATATCTTATGCGACTTCTTTTCTGGCATATTCTGGTCTCCTAGTACTTAGGTATGATTGTTCGAATCTGCTTAGTATTCAAACATTCTGATATTATCAGGTCTCCTAGTGCTGCAGAGTGAAAAGCTGCTGCTAGTTACTGCTGCATCTTTGGCGATGAATTTTCTCATATGTATTCGGCTGCGTTTCCATGAAAGAATAGCGGAGCGGAGCGGAGATGTGCGAAAATCGACAAATCATATTAAGCAAAATACACATCTCCTCCGCTTCGCTTCAGTGGAAACAGTAATAGCAAAGAAGAGAAGAATTGTTTGAAAATGTATGGCGCGTGGAGCAGAGCGGTGCGGGGTGTAGCGGGCAGAGCGGAGCGAGGCGAGTTCAGTTGCTGTGTTGTTACCTCGACATACAATGTATTGGCTCAAGTCAATTCGGCGTTGCCCCACTCCGCTCCGCTTCAGTGGAAACACCTGCATTTTTTTCACCGCTCTGGTCCGCTCCGCTTATGTGGAAACGCAGTCTTCTGCTATCGTAATATTATTCTAATTTGATCTTTTTTTTTTTAGCTTTTGTACATTTCTGAACATCTTGTATCTGACTTTCATTCACAAATTTTGCTACTTAGTTCTCACGTTGTGCTAAATAAATTAGACTTGCGATTTTCTTGCCATAGTTACCTTCCTGCTGGTTACTTCTCTGCTCGTTGATTTAAGGAACGCCAGGGTGGCGCGCTCCCTCAATGGGAGCCATTTTTAGGGTTCCGTACCCAAAGGGGGGTTCCAACGGGACCCTATTATTAAGCCTCCGCTATCCGTCCGTCCTTCTGTCTGTCAGCGGGCTAAATTACATTAACCATAATAAGTAGACAATTGAAATTTTCACAGAGTGTATTGCCGCTATAACAACAAATAATACAAAAAAATAAAGGGGAGTGTTTTTTTCTAGTGTGAGTTCGACTCGCTCTTGGCCGGTTTTTTTTTCAATGTACCTGCTGCATCTTTTAACGATAGTACCTCGGCATCATCTACCTACTTAATTTGAATGGCGGCAGACGTGACGGTGACGCCACACCTTTTTGGCCCACCAGTGTGACACGCAATATGGAGTATGACCCAAGTCAATGTCCTCTCAAGTTAGATTACTTTACCACAACTTCTTCGAAGTAATTCAAAGTAATTTTGCCCTCAATCTCGTCGCGTAGGTGTCGGACAGTTAACTGTCTCATTTGCAAATCTAATAAGTTTTGAGTATGTCTGTCTGTCTGTCCATAATTATTATTATTAGTCACAATAGCATCAATATTGTGTTTCTGTGTCGACCGCAGAGTGGGAGACAGTGCAAGTTCTTTCACCGCATTTTGATCGATAAAGTACAATGGCGAAATGTGGACCGATGCATCGGTACTTAGCTAACTGTAGTTCTTACTATAATGAGAATGAATATATCGCCGTTACCCATAAATGACCTCACTGCTGGGTCACGACTTCTCGGGTCTCTTCCCAAACTCGGGTGGGTCATACCCACATACGGGGGCCAAGGCCGGGTTTGTGGAGGTTGTAAAGCTAGTGGCGAACCTTACTGTAGAAATGGTATAGATAATGTAATTATATAATCTTCTGAATTATATAGAAAATTGATATAGAGCGTCGGTGGCGCAACGGCAAGGGCCGCTACCTCCTATCCGGGAAGTAGTGGTTCGAGTCCTGCCACGTACCAATGTGTTTTCGAATTTCGATCTCATATGTACGTTTATCCGACGCTCTTACGGTGAAGGAAAACATCGTGAGGAAACCTGCACACCTGCGAAGAAACTCGCAGGTTGTGTGTGAAGTTGACCAACCCGCACTGGGTCCGCGTGGTCGACTAAGGCCCGATCACCCTAATTCAGGGTAGAGACTCGACCGCCTCGGTGGGGACGTATATATGACCTGATGTGATGATAATCTTCTGTATATATAAAAGGCAACCGTGACTGACTAACTGATCTATCAATGCACAACTTGCTGGGTTGAAATTTGGCATACAGATAGAAACTATGATGTAGGCATCCACTAAGGATTTTGGGAAATTCCCACGGGAGTGACAAAAACAGGATCTGCGCGAGCGAAGCCGCGGGTAACAACTGGTTCTTTTTTATGACTTTTTTGTTGCAAATGAGCTGTACATTGCCTCCTCGAATTACCAGTAACCCTATATATATATTACTTCTTAGAGGAGAACTTTATCTATCAGTGGACGATGCTTGGAGGTAACACCCCAAAACACCACGTGTTCATCATCATATCAGCTCATATATGTCCCCACCGTGATCAAGCCTACCCTGAATTAGGGCGATCGGGCCTTAGTCAACCACGCGGGCCCAGTGCGGGTTGGTCGACTTCACACACAACCTTCGAGTTTCTTCGCAGACGTGTGCAGGTTGCCTCACGATGTTTTCCTTCACCGTAAGAACGTCGGATAAACGTACATTATTATTATTATTTAGCCTTTATTTCCATGCCTTCCAAATATACAAAAATAATAAAATAATAAATGCTATAGTATTTAAGAAGACTTGGTCCCTTCTCGGGTATAGGCCTCCTCCAACTGTCTCCATCCTTTTCTATTTTTTGCCTTCTGTGTCCAATCTGTACCGACAGTTTTAACTATCTCGTCGACCCAGCGGTCTTTAGGTTTTCCTACCCTTCTGTTTCCACTTGGACCCGACCACGTGGTGATGCGATTTGTCCATCTGTTGTCTGTAGTCCGGGAAATGTGCCCTGCCCATTTCCATTTTAATCTTTTAGTGTGTAGTACCGCGTCGATTATTTTAGTTTTTCTCCTTATGTTCTCGCTCTTTTGTTTATCTCTAAGCTTGATTCCCAGTACACTTCGCTCCATTGCACGTTGGCAAGAGCGTAATTTATTTTTGATTTTGTTGGTGTAGATCCAAGTTTGAGCTCCATATGATAGGCACGGCAGCAAGCAAGAGTTCATGACCTTTTTTTTCAACTTTAGTGGGAGTTTTGACTTTAATATTTCCTTGAAGCTCCAATATTTCTTCCAGGTAATGCTGATTCTACGTTCTATTTCATCTTCGTGTCTTGTTTTTTTGAAAGATATTTGCTTACCAAGGTAAATATAGTCGTCTACGTACTCTATGCATGACTCGTTTACCGTTATAGGTCTTTGATAGCTATTTGTGGCAACTTTCGTTTTCGAGGTATTCAGTTGTAAACCAACACTTTGGCTGACTCTGTTTAGCTCGTCACAATATTTACATCTGTTCTTATAATGTCAAATCACTACTCTCACCGCAACGAATGATACTACTAAAATATTCACTGACAAATATAAAATATGATATTATAGGATTATCGGAAATCAGACGGCAAGGAAACGAAATTATTGAGGAAGAAAACCAAACGTACATATGAAATCTAAATTCGTAAACATATTCGTATGTGGCAGGATTCGAACCACGAACTCCCGGACAGAAGGTAGCGGCTGGCTCTATCCGTTGCGCCATTGACGCACACACGACCACGTGTTCATAACAAAATATAAAACTCGATACAATACCAACACTGTCAGCGGTCACGAAACATGAAAACACGACAGGTTCAGCATGACAATATTGTCACGAAAAGTAAAATCGCAAAAGTTTTTCTATTATAGTAATCTCCCCATCTCACCTGAATACAATGTTTTTGTAACTAATGTTTCAATTGTTTTATATCTAAAAAATGATGATACCTCATTATCTTCTTATACAGATTGTAGCACGTAAAGTTTAAACTTAGGATATTATACTGCGTTACTGGATTCTAAATTATGGGTTTTAGTAAGAGTTCCTTGAAATTTTACGGTAATTGGAAAATAAAATCTAAGTAAAACGAATTATGAACACTCGCAGGGTCAAAACTTATAAAACTGTAGATGGGAAAAAACCATTGAACTCGCGACACTGTAATGTAACCTGTCGTTTACATACCAGGAACACTTGCAGGGTCAAAACTTATAAAACTGTAAAAAGTTTTCACTTCTGTCGGCACTCCCGGAGTGGTTAGGTTATTTTTTTTAACTATGGGTTTGTTAACACCGATCCAAACTTATAAATACATTATAACTTAGTACATAAAGTTTGTTCAAACTTCTGAGATTTCTATAAAGTAGGTAGGTAGTACCTGTGGCACACCCTGGACACTTCAAACAAAGAAATTACATTTCAAAAAAGGAATGACGGAACAAAAAAAATGGCGGCGAAATCCTATACGTTCGACAACCAATCTGTAACAATCTTGGTTACGAGGGGGTTGAGGTCGCAATCTAGAGAGCGGCAGGGAGTGTCCATACTGTATTTTAGTACTAATATATATACAGGGTGTAACAAAATTGATGTAGGTCCCGTTAACTAGGGCTTCTACTCATCATACTAAACAACTTCTGTTCTACGACTTTGCTGAAAACTTAAAAAAATGTTTTTACTCTTCATACAAATCGATCAGCTGATCGACCGATTTTGTGCATTTTAGTATGGAGAGTCCAAATTTTTTTTTGAGAATTGACTATGGTTTTCTTGGAGAAAGTTGTTCAGTATGACGAGTAGAACCCTCAGTTAACGGGACCTACACCAATTTTGTTACACCCTGTATATACTTTGCCTTTAGCTTCCTAAAGATACATTGACATGGGGCACAAGTTTCCCTGTTAAAAGCTTTCGACACGCCAAAATGATTGATATGCTAAGCTGTTTGGTTGTAAAGTTGCGTGCGGACTGTTGTTTGGGCTCCAGGTGTTATTCGTTAAATTTCTTACTCATTTATAGCAAAGTTGACGACAATTTGAATCTGAAAAGTAAACTGTACCGCTATAAAGTTAAACGAGAATAACAGATTGTTCTCATCAAGTAGAACTTTGAAACCTCTAGATAAGTACTACGGCATTTTATGGACTAATCAATTTATCGCCCAAATATTTATTTTTACTGCCTGATGAGTAACTTTGAACTGCTGATTAAGGATTTGCAAACAATTAGCGCGTCCGTAGTGTAACGGCTTGGGCCGCTACGTCCTGTCCGGGAGGTCGTAGTTCGAATCCTGCCAACGTACCAATGTGTTTTCTAATTTCGTTTTCTATGTATGTTTATCCGACGCTCTCTTACGGTAAAGGAAACCTGCACACGCCTGCGAAGAAACTCGAAGGTTGTGTGTGAAATCGACCAACCCGCACTGGGCCCGCGTGGTTGACTAAGGCCCGATCAGGGTAGGCTCGAACTCCTCGGTGAAGACGTTTAGGAGCTGATATGATAAAACAATCAAAAACCGGCCTAGTGCGAGTCGACTCGCGCTCCGAAGGTTCCGTGCCACCATGCACACCTCTCCACACAAGTATGACAATTATGCCTATTTATTACAAACAAAAGACATCAACGCGAGCGATTGAAAACTTTTTTTTTTCATTCAATTCGGCGTCTTTAGCGAGAATACGACTCCAAGTTTTACGTTTCTTGTAATTTTTTTTTTATTAAAAGTTTCACTTTTTCTTTTTTTAATGTTTGGCAAATCCCCCATCATCATCATTATCATATCAGCTCATGTTCGTCCCCACAGAGGGGCTCGAGCCTACCCTGAATTAGGGCGATTGGGCCTTAGTCGAAGGAAAACATCGTTTGGAAACAAACCTGCACACGCCTGCGAAGAAATCCCCCATAATACCACATAATATGTAAAAATATCAGCCAGCCACCTAAAATACTGCCCTAAACGTAAAAATGAAACAAAGGTCGAACAGACAGACGTAGGCTTAGTAATAATGTCCCGTAACCTGGTAAAACCGGCTAAAATTTTACTTTTACTTCTTACGTCTTACTGAAGAGGCAAAAAACTAAAGAGTCCAAATACCTGATGTATCAAATGCAAAAACTAAGTTCCCATTGAAACCTTGAAACTAAAACAATGCAATCGAATTGCGTGCATCATTCGAATATTTGAATATCAATCCCCTAGCTATGATGTGGCTTCCCATGCAAGGGGTACCACTTCCAAGGGCAATATACCTATTAACAATTTCATGTGTATTTGTCACGAAAACACAATGCATTTTATGAGCTCGTAAATAAAGAAAGTTGGTTGCCAGCGCTGGCTTCCGATTCGATATGTCTGACGCTTACATTTGTCTAAGCTACCCTGACTTAACTTTATTTTGTCTATTATTAGATCATCAAGTTTCTAAGTTTTATCTCTCGGTGTACAAAAAGCTGAAAGACGTCCACTGCTGGAGAAAACCCGCTCCCCATGGATGTCACAACGACCAGTCCTGCTTTGCCCGCATCCAGCGGCTTCCCGCGACTTTCACAAGGTCATCGGTCCACCGAGTAGGAGGCTCACCTATGCTACGTCTTCCAGTGCGCGGTTGCCACTCTAGAACTTTACTGCCCAATGACGACCATTTGTCGCAATTTAATATTCATCTAAACCACATACATTACTTTACCTGGTTATGGGACTCAGTTAACTTAGACGCAGTAAAGCTTAGTTCATCGCTAGTGGTGCTATGTACTGGTGTCCATGTGTCTCCACATGACCCTGTAGAAAGGAAGCGTTTTTCTAGACCAAGAAGTCTCATCAATCGAATTCTTCTCTTTATATACGCGACCAACGCGATTATTGTCCTAATGTGGGATAGAACTTGATAAGTAGATACTTATCAAGGTACTTATTCGACTTCCAAAAGCCTTGATCGCGAATTCGCGTGTGGAAAATTCGTGCGCTATCGCCGATGATCGCGTGTATTAATGTTATCTCCTTTCACAAAGATCCTAATCAAATCTCCTTCATCCCCACAGGCACCAAGAAGATGGAGTACAAGACCCGACAGTGGCACGAGAAGTGCTTCTGCTGCGTGGTGTGCAAGAACCCGATCGGCACCAAGAGCTTCATCCCGCGCGAGCAGGAGATCTACTGCGCCGGTTGTTACGAGGACAAGTTCGCCACCCGCTGTGTTAAGTGCAACAAGGTAATTTGACATGCATCTCCAAAACTCAATAAACAATAGACAAATGTTTATTTGACAACAATAACACACACACACACACACACAAAATAATTTTAGCAAGAGGTACAATAGGGGATTGGACTGCTAGTCACTTGAGTTACTTTTTATGATCTGTCAAAACCAAAATATTGTTCTAAAAATGTTTGAACTACCCACAAGTTACGTCATAGATTTTTAGCCTCATTGACGAACTTATTTTGTGAATTTGATCATTTAAAAATCGATGGCGTGATGGAAAAACAAAACAAGTAAGGTTTTTTGAAACTTCAAAAGGAGAGCAATGTAGGAAATCATATTTCAGTATTTATTTTTGATGCAGTCCGATCCCCTATCGGCTTCTGTATGTGTTTTGACAATGCTCTGCACGTCATCCCATGTAAGTAATGCTAGTCTAACAATCGAACAGACCTTAGGTAGCAACACGATAAGACCGAACTTTTTTTATCCACAAGTGGTAAGCCCTTGGCATCATATTCTCACCTAAGGGTAAGTGACGATAATGCCGAAGATGGAAGCGGGTTAAGTACCAAGATTCCCCAACGCAATGGGAACTAACTTGCTATGTCATCTTCAAGCCGAAACATATAAATGCTGTTTACATTGATGTTTGGTGGCAATACTTAGATAAGGTGGTGGTGGCTAGCCAGGCGGGCTTGGAAAATGCCCTTCTACCAACCAAAACAAGTCTTACAGAGTAAGGCTCTGCCGGGAATCGAACCCGTGACCTTGTGATGTGAAGCTAATGGACTTAACCATTACGCCACGGAGGCAGTTAGACTTTGGCTTGGCTTTTTTTAAACGTCAAATGTGCTTAAGGGTCTGCTGCAGGAGAAGGGAGCCACGAGGCTATAAATATATTAAGAAGATACATATCTATGTTTATAATTTGCTTTCGAACCTACTAAAATAAAACGGACCAAAACAAAAGCGAGTTGTAACGTTTAGTACAAAACTAATTTAGGTCCTTATTTAGTTCTCTTTAAATTAATTACGATGAAAAAAAACCATGTTGATATGTAGTTTCTCAATATAGGTAAGTGTTAGCAAAGTATGGATTCGATCCAGCATGTCGTTTTAGTATTGAAACAGTACTAAGTTTGAATGGAAACTCCAGCGTCCTGGCGAACCTTAGGGCAAGTGATTAATCCTTTAACAAGGTCGCGACAATTAATCATCTTACCTAAAGGTAAGTGGATGATGATGAAAGCGGGCTTACTAAGTTCCCCAACGCCGTTGAGAGCGGCTATGTTATCTTCATGTCCGAACACTTAAATGTTGTATAATTCCTAATAAGAAGCTTTATAAACAGGAGGACATTAAAATTTTAAACTAAAAATGAATTTAAAAAAATTCTATTTTCATACTAAATGGATCAGTCGATGATAGTTAAGTTACTAATGATAGTTTGCGAGAAATCGTGTTGAAATCATTCAGTCCTTGAGGTACCTTACCTTACAAAGCAGACTTCGCCAGATATGGCCTAGAGGATATAAAACAAGTTATTCAATTATTTATGAACCGAAAAAAGCTACATCGACGCGACATCGCCATCTCATACTTTCTCTGCTATTATAACTGCGCTTCAAACCTTTCCCCATTGCGTTGGGGAATTTTGGTAAGCCCGCTTTCATCATCGTCCACTTACCTTTAGGTAAGATGATTAATTGTCGCGACCTTGTTAAATGATTAATCACTTGCCCTAAGGTTCGCCAGGACGCTGGAGTTTCCATTCAAACTTAGTACTGTTTTAATACGAAACCAACATGCTGGATCGAATCCATACTTTGCAAACACTTACGAGTACCTATATTAAGAAACTACATATCAATGTCTTTAATTGGTTTCGTCACTTACCATCAGGTGAGGTGATGCCAAGGGTACGTTAGTACTAGTTTGCCAAGGGCATAGAGCTCGCGCCAAACTTTATTACGGCTCTGAAGTTGGTCGCAAGACGCGTCGCAGTAGCAAAATTAGGGTGAGGGTGTTAGTGGGACGTGAAGTTGCCTACTACTCGATTGTGCCGGCGGAAACAAGCACTCGCATCACAGTTCAGATCAGTAATAAAGTTTGTCCCTAACAATACCAATTGTAAATAAAAAAATAAGTGCTACAAATATTTAAATAAACAAATCGGATCGTCAGTCGTCGCGTTCCCCAAACTGAGGGACAGTAAGGTTAATTTGAGGAGTAATGATGTATCATGTAGTGTATGTAGGTAACTTATTGCATACAAGTTACAACAATCATACAACATTCTTGTATAACTTATATGCAGCATCATACAACATCCTTGTATAACCTATATGCAGCTTCATTGCTTTCCGTTCGGCAGGCGGAGACCCAATTTAAATTTAAATGTAGATATATAAAAAAAAATAGCTAAAATTATAGCTACATTTTGTGCACTGTTTTGTAACGGTCACTGTTTTATTATTTACTGATTTTCCTTTGCGTTACACCATTCTGGTAACCGGTAAGAAAGCCGGACAAACAGCAAGCATCTTTTAATAGGGATGACGACAGCGTCAGAAATAAATTATGAACTTTTGATCACTAAATTGCACTCCTACTTAAACTTCGGAAAACGTTACTCGTTTTGTTTTCTACCAAGTCTTCGATTTTTAATTCACCAAAATCAGAAAATTAGTACATACATGACGCTGCTAAACTATGACGTCACGCCTAGGTATTTCAAACATTTTTAGAACAAAATGTCTTTTTTGACAGATGATAAAAAGTAACTCAGATGACTAGCATTCGTCATCCCTATTCCTTTACAGTCTGACAAGAGGTAGCATTTTAGAGATTGACAACCGTGAAAACGCCATCTCTATCAAGTAGCATAGGAATGAAAGAGACTTATGCATACCTATAACAGCAAGCCAATTAATATAACTTCTCCTTCCAGATCATAACGCAAGGCGGCGTCACGTACAAGAACGAGCCGTGGCACCGCGAGTGCTTCACGTGCACCAACTGCAACACCTCGCTGGCCGGCCAGCGGTTCACCTCGCGCGACGAGAAGCCCTACTGCGCTGAATGCTTCGGAGAGCTGTTCGCGAAGCGCTGCACTTCTTGCGCCAAGCCCATCACTGGTAAGTCAAGAATATACAGAACATTTCTCGCCACTCTTCATACGGCGCAGTTTTGATATGAAGTGACCGATCGAAAAGAATTGAACAGAGGTTACTTCGCGAGTCGACAAGCCCTATACGGTGAATGCTTTTGCAAACTATATCGTGGACATATGGCAGACATAGTCATTTTACAAATGGTTAGGCAATTTGTACAATTCGTCCGTATATGATAAACGGTCAGGCAAATTGTAAAATGCTGTACGCAGATTGTAAAATGAGCAAGGCATATTGTATGATTAGTCATGTTACAAATGGTCAGGCATATTGTAAAATTCTGTAGATTGTACATAAACGAGCGAAGCGAGCGATGTTAGGTTCGGTCAGCTTTGATTTATTATCCCCCCCCCCCCTCCCTCCGGGTAGCAGAAATCTGTGTATGGCATTTTAGAATATGCCTGACGAAAAAAAAACGAATTACACTATACATATGCCTGCGACAGACATATCAAATGAAAGGGCTTGTTCTGAGAATCTCAAATATACATTTTAATCATCATCATATCAGCCGAAATACGGCCACTGCTGGACAAAGGCCATCCCCAAGGATTTCACGCCGACCGATCCTGCGCTGTCCGAATCCAGCGGCTTCCCGCGATCCTCACCAGCTCGTCGGTCCACTGCGTGGGAGGCCTTCCTACGCTACGTCTTCCGGTGCGCGGTCGCTACTCGAGAACTTTACTGCCCCAACGACCATCTGTTCTACGAGCTATGTGCCCGGCAGTTTAGTTCACCACTTCAGTTTAGCGATTCTGTGTGCTATGTCGGTTACTGTGGTTCTCCTACCGATCTCCTCATTTTTGATTCGATCGCGTAGGGAAATACCGAGCATAACTCGCTCCATTTTTTTATAATTTTAAGTTAAATAATTTTATCTTTATTTAAGCAAATTGGCAAAAATGACTATTCCCTGCCCCCTCTACCTCCAAAACTACTGGGCCCTGGGCCTAAAATTTGGAAAAAAATACAGAAAATAATTCTTTACATGACAGGAAAACCTATAAGAAGTCTATGGTACTTCAAGTAACATAGGAAAACCTTCTCCACGCGACTTCAACTCGCACTTGTCTATATTTTTAACAGCAATATTACCTAGTAACTTGAAGCTTCAACTTTAATTTGGTGCCATTATCATGCAAACCGTGGCTTTGGATAAGTATGTATGGCGTATAGGGGGAAGGCCTTTGCTCAGTTGTGGGACAGTATAGGCTCGTATCATAACGATAAAAATCATGCAAATTGAAGAAAAAAACATATTTGAGAGCGCTCTTACACGTTGAATCGATTTGGTTGCTCGCGAATGTACTATCGTCCAATTTGAATCATGAGCGTATTCACAAAATCGTTTCCTATACAAACTTAAAATTACTAGTTCTTGAAAATGGATGGGCCGATTATAATGAAACTTTATACAAATGCAACGAAATTCTTGTTTGTAGATAGATAACGTTATCGAAATAGTTTTTTTTAAAAAAACATTAGCGAATTTTAAAAATACTATAAAAACCTTTAATCACTATTTAGTAAACACAATTTTACTAGAATTTCATGACTTGCTTGTGAGTATAAATTTGCACTAGAATCGGACCATTCATTTTCAAGAAGTAGGAATTTTAAGTTTAATTTTGTTAATACACTCATAAGCTATACTTACGAGTATGTTATGTGACTAAGAAATAGCGAATTACGAATCCTGGTCACGGCTCCAAAACATAAACACAATCAAACTCGCTTTTTATAAATACTGCTATGCTTTTCAGGCATCGGCGGCACCCGCTTCATCTCGTTCGAGGACCGCCACTGGCACAACGACTGCTTTATCTGCGCGCAGTGCAAGACCTCGCTGGTGGGCAAGGGATTCATCACCGACGGACAGGACATCATCTGCCCGGAGTGCGCCAAACAGAAACTCATGTAAATACGTTACTCCAGGCTCTAACGCTTATCTCTCGGCATAACCATCTTCGCAATTTGAAATTGGAATGTCCGCCATTTTTGTTTTTGATCCAATAAGTAGCCACGCCAGTAAAGAAAAATATTATTTTTTTCAAATTATTAACAAATGACTTTTCTCTTTAAATTATATCAGCCAGACCTGATTGGATTGAAAGCAGTGGCAGATAGATTCTTTTGATTAGTCATGTTCTTCTATTGGCAAGCAAATAAATGTGACTGACTAAGCTTTTTTGTTATTGTGCAGCGAAAATACAGTACTACCGTTAGTCGCTAACGCCAGAGATTGGTGCCATTCAAAAACCGAGGATACTAACAGCGGGAAATTGTTCGATCTTGCGGACAAGTTCAATTTTCGTAAGGTCAACCCATAGTTACTCGTACTTGTTATTTGTACTTAGTTGTTGACAATATTTTTTATACAAAAAAGTTTAAAAAGAAAAAAAAACATATGAAAGTGAATGCAAAAAATATGTAAAGTATTTAAATTCGCTTATTTTCTACTGAAAATGTTTAAGGTGTTTATATATTTTGACTGTTAGCTAGAGATACTGTATGTATACTCACATTGTGGTTTGTCTGAGCTCCTTTTATTTTTTAAATTTATGTTACTTAATATTTACTTTTATTTACTAGTATTTACTTGCTATGCGCTAATCGCCATATAATTTTGCTTTGGCTGTTGTATTTGTATTAATAGTCCTATAGATTTTGTTGATAATTTTTACCTAGTGCGATTCACACGATGCCTTAGTAACATATCTAAGTCAATTTCAAGGGTAATGCTTTGTGCTGTATGTACTTTAATTTAATTTTTAACTATGTAATTTTAATATCTTTTTTCAAAATTTTACTTAAATAGATAGATACTGCCATAATGGCTGTATCTTTAATGCTTGTCATTTTAAAAACATAACATAGTTTTAAGGGAATCTATTGTCAGATGTTAATACATAAGTATTTATTTAAAATGGGAGTAGTACGCACTTATTAAAGGGGCACCGATGGTGTGACCGTGTCACATAAATTGAGATTTTATCGTAAAAGGAGATTTTTTATAATGAAGTATTGCCATATACACCATCGGCAGGTCGCTTCCTAACTTTATAATAGTAAGTGACATAAAAAAGTCATCTAGTTTTTACTAATATTTAAAATAAAAAATATTTTTGTTCTCGAATAAGAACCATTTATTACATTGAATGTAATTGAATGTTATCAATAATTTACAATGAATAATATTAATATTTAGTGTTAAGTCGTGCGGTATATTGATGTGACATAGTAGTGATACATCGGATAAAGCATAAAAATGCTCACAGTACACGCTCTCTCGCGTCGCGTTCTGCATTTACTCTACGTACTTGTGCTCGACGCATGTATATTTTAACAGAATGTAATTCTGTGTGTCATTACTGTGCCGTCACTACACTGTGCTATTAAAAGAGTAACAACTGTGTATTTAAGATGCTGCGAGCTGACCAGATAAAGCAAGATTGGGGATCACTTTATAACGGTTACTTGTTAAGGATTAAATTATTCGAATGTTGAATATTAATTTATACATATTATAATAAATAAATATAATAATTGTACCTATATACATTTTTGAAACTGCTTAGTTTGTGTGATCTGATATAAAATATTGAATATTTGTGTCTATTTATCCATAGATTGTATAAACTATGAAACTGAAATAAATTATTAAACCGATTTATTGCGAGTTTTTATTGTAATACTTTTAATCTATATATGAAGAGGATTGTGAAGCTGCGACTATTTATACAAACGGCGTTAACGATTTTTCACCTCTTAAATTTGTCCAATTTCACCGATTTGGACCAATTTTTGATAGGTTGTCAGTAAAAAAAAAAACTAGGCTTATACGTTTCGTTTTTTAAATTACTGATTTTAAATAAGTAAAAAATGGCCGAAATTAGTTTTGTATGAAAACACGTGAACGACAATAAAATCGAAAAAACAAAAACGTATAAGCCTGCCTAGCTTTTGTTCTAACTGACAACCTATCAAAAATTGGTCCAAATCGGTGACCATTTAAGAGGTGAAAATCGTTAACGTCGTTTGTATGAAAAGTCGCAGCTTCACAATCCTCTCAAAAGAATTGATAAAAACTAATGCGAGTCCGTCCGGCCGTTCTATCCAACCGATTTGCTTAATTTTGATTTATCATCAAGAAATGGAAATTACCCCCCGCGAGCGGCTAGCGTCTCGCGCTCACTCTAGAATGTAATACGAGTCGGTGTGGCCGTTCTATCGAACCAACTTGCATTTTTTTAATGGTTACAGATTTGTCATCAGGCATTGGAAATCACCTAACTTTCGCCCTTCTCAACATAATAAACAAAATTATGAAATCTAATACGAGTCCGTCCGGCCGTTCTATCCAACCGATTTACCTTTTTTTTTAATAAATGATATTTATGCATGACAACAACGCGTCGGTGGCTCAACCGGTAACGACTCGGTCCATCTAACCAGAGGTACCGGGTTCAAATCTGGACGGCCAATGTACCAATGAGTTTTTTCAAAACTTACGTACATACTTACCGATTGCTTTAACGGTAAAGGAAAAACATCGTGAGGAAACCTGCACACGCCTGCGAAGAAACTCGAAGGTTGTGTGTGAAGTCGACCAACCCGCACTGGGCCCGCGTGATCGACTAAGGCCTAATCGCCCTGATTCAGGGTAGGCTCGAGCCCCTCGGTGGGGACGTATATGAGCTGTAATGATGATGCATGACAACCCAGGACAGACTATCCTGGCGCAAATTAGTGAGGAGACCCGACCCCAAATTACGGGAACTGGAACGGACAAAGAAGAAGAAGAAATGATATTTATGCATACATTTGTCAACAAGCATTAAAAATCACCTAACTTTCGCTCTTCTCAGTTATATAAAAAAACATGAAATCTATTTCGAGTCCGTACAGCAGTTCTATCGAACCGATTTGATTGTTATTTTTAAATGCAAGGTATTGATGCACAGATTTGTCATCACTGATCAAGCATTGGAAATAAATTTTCGCCCTTATCGACATATCAAACAAAATTATGAAATCTAATACGAGTCCGTTCGGTCGTTATATCCATTTTTTTTAATAAAAGGTATATTTGCCATAAAGCATTTTAAAAAAAATCACCTAACTTAATATTTTATACTTAAATGAAATCATCATCATATCAGCTCATATTCGTCCCCAGCGAGGGGCTCGAACTTAAATGAAATAATAATTAATGACTTTGTGTTTAAATGAAATCTATTTCCAGTCCGTCCGGCAGTTCTATCAAACCGATTTGACTATTTTTTTTTAAATGAAAGGTATTGATGCACAGATTTGTTATCAAGCATTCGAAATCATCATAACTTTCGCCAACTTCTCAAGTTACAACTCAACTTCTCAACTACCCAAGACCCAAACGCGATTTTCGCAGCTTTCTTTCACAATATCTCCGGTTCTAATTGAAATACCTACGCAGTTCATTTTGGTCTAAGAACACTTGCTGGAATGAACTCTTCCATTTGAGCTATTGCCCATCTAAATTGGTTGAGTTGGAGGGAAGCTAGGTGCATTCTCGCACACCGCGCAACAACGAAGGCGAGCCGCTTGCGCGGGTTGCGGGTCGCCCGCCGCGTACTCTCGATACCCATAATAAAAATACTGCTGTGGGGCAGTACCCCTATGTTGTTGATGTCCCACCCTTCCGCACGAAGCGTTATGCTACCTCATTTATTATGCGGAAAAGAGTGGAACTCCTTGCCTGCGTCAATATTTCCCGATTCCTATAATTTGGAGATCTTCAAGGCAAGAGTGAATAGGAATTATTGGAGTTTGCGTGTGCTATCCTCGACTGCATCATTACTTCCCATCAGGTGAGTTGCAGTCAAACGCACTCAAATTTTGAATAATAAGAAAAAAAAACATATCCTTCTCGTTTTTAAGAAAACACTTAAATTCCAATAGAGTATTCTTTTTATTAAGAGGTACGGCAACTAACTACGCGGCACACTAAAAATTGCAAGCTTATTTTCTAAATTCGATTTGGTATAAATATTACTTTCACATCACATAACTATAATATTTATCATTTGGGAAGAGGAAAAGAAAAATAATTTAATATAAATCAAATGCAATAATGGTTATAAATACATTTTGCTTACCTACACTAAAAGACTATAAATCTACAAATAATACTATTTACAGTTCATAATATAATAAAATAGATTTACTTTTTAAATATCAGTCATGCTATAAAAATACAGTTAAATTAGTTCATACAATTAAAAATAATTTTAAACAAGGTTTATAGTATAAAACTAATTACATACTATGAACTGTGCTAAATCCATATAGTACGTAATCAAAAAATCATGGATATAAGTCATATCGAATGGCTTATATCCATGATTTTTTGATTAACTATTCTAGAAAAATGCAGAATACTGATGCACACAGTTCATGAAAAAATATTGACAGAATTTCATCTGAGTAAAAAGAAGTCTAAATAAAACTATCCTCTTCATACCCCTATCAGTCGGTCCCGAAGTACTTCTGTCCGAAGTGGTTGGGCGCCACGGGATGCAGTTCGGAGGTCAGTATCTTCATCTTTGGTACGTAATCCACGACTGCTTGGACTGCTGCCGGTGTGCAAAAGAGGTTTGAGAGGATGATGCGTTCCTCTTTCACACCGTGTTGAGTTAGGACGTTGACGGCCTGAAAAAGATATAGGAACATTCTGATATCGGGAGTCGGGTCGTTCTTTTCCCTCTAATATGGTTCAGGGGAGCGATGGTTGACTCTCGCATTATACTCGTGACTAAATTGCTGTCTGTGTGAACTGGCCTACTCTTGTCAAAGGCATTAATGACATTCAATGATTTTAATTTGTGTAACTTCTCGTGTCATATTGTTTTCATGTTCTATTGACATAATTTGTTTTATATCAATGATTGTATTTTGAGTTTATTAACTATAATATACATAAATGTAATTACTGTTTTATGACTATCAGAAAGAGTGTATTTTGCACCTATTTTGAATAAAGGTCTTGAATATTTGAAAAAGTTTGGCTGGGTTTCTACTCTTTCAGGAAGCTACAGGAAGACACCAAACATATTTTTGGTTTTTTTTAATACACATACAGCGGATCTGACTTTGTATGGAGTCTGAAAATGGAAAAAGTTGTGGAAACATTTTGTTATCTGTTACCTTATATTTGACACACGGGACAGTGACACCCTAACAAATATAAATAAAATTGATGTAACCTGAGTACCTAGCTAGAGAGTATATTTAAAAATTATTTTTTGGGGCAGTGTATAAGATTCTACAATAAAATTTTAAAAAATGAATAATTAGTTTGCCAGAGAATAAATTCAAGAATCGTCAAAAAACGCCTGTATATGGATGTTATAAAAGTAATAGATTAAGTAAATACATGATGGCTGGATGCAGGCAGCGCAGGACCGGTCGTCGTGGAAATTGGGGGGAGGCCTTTGTCCAGCAGTGGACGTCTTTCGGCTGATATGATGAAATAAATGACGATTATATATGGATATACATTGATCTTCCAGCAAATACTGTAATTTCAAGCATGACATTATTTGTATAAGTTTTTTAAAACTAAAAGTATCTTGCCTATGTAAAATATTATTTTTTAAATGTTCTCTTATTGAGGGATGCTTATTGATGGAAAAAACCTTTTCTGCTTGCTTCATTTCTTAAATACATACTGCCTAGTTATTCAAAGTCAAGAAAATAAAAACAGTTTCTTTTTCTACAGTCTCCTATACTAAATTTATGTGTTGCCGGTGATGACATACGGAAAAGAGAAATAGTCGCTTACTATGGGCCTTGGAAGAAGGCTCAAGACCCAATGGAGCATGTTATGCTCGGAGTTTCGCTGCGTGATAGAATCAGAAACGAGGATATCCATAAGAGAACCAAAGTAACCGACATACTCGTGGCTCTCAGAATTGCTAAACTTAAATGGCAGCAGGCAGGTCAAATAGCTCGAAGAACACATAGCCAGACATTGGGGCATTCAAATTCTCGAGTGGCGACCGCGCACCGGAAGACTCGGTGGACCGACGACCCGGTAAAGGTCGCCGGAAACCTTGGTCCAGCAGTCGACATCTTTAGGCTGATATCTGATGATCTTCATAACATATTACATTCAGTGTTAACAATGACAATTTTCAAATTTTAATTTAATCGGGACAATATATTATATCCTGGTAGATTGCCCACAAATTAATAAAATAAATAAATATTCTGGGACAAATCACACATGGTCATCTGGCCCCAAAGTAGGATTCCCTGTGTTATGGGTTACCAGAGACTGATATACATACTAGCAAAGTTAAAAGAACAAACATACAGACCTGTTTAACAGTATTCCCTGTGGACATGATTGGGTACATCAACAGCACATGCCTCCGAGCGATATCCTCAGGGAACTTGGCGTACACCACGTGAGCCTCGTGCGTGTCCGTGTCACTCTCCACCAGAATCTTGCCAATGCGGATGGAGCGGCAACAGTCTCGGAGACCCTAAAATAAAATATCTGTGTTCAGTAAAATGGAATTAATTAAGTTTATAAAAGTATGCATTTTTTTGTTTTGCTCACAATTGGTAAGCCCTTGGCATCATCTCACTTGATGGTATTGTAAGTGACAATGATGCCTAACGGTCTTACAAAGAATGCCCAACACAATGGAGATCTTAACTTCAAGCCGGAGCACAACAAATTATGTTCATTATCGTTGATGTTAGGTGGCAAGACTTAGATAAGATGGTGGTAGCTGGCCAGGTGGGATTCGAAAATACCCTTTCATTAACCAAACCTTATAAAGTAAGACTCCGCCAGGAGTCGAACCCGCAACCTCCTGATGTGAAGCTAATGGACTAAACCATTACACCACGGAGGTGGTTATGTATAAGATCTTATATGAAGCAGTCGTAGTTTGCGTAGTTGCGTGCGTCCATCATGCAGGTTAACTGACTATAAGCACGGTCATTACCTGGATGGATTTGACTGTTAGTGGCAATTAATCTTAACTGCTGGACAAAGGCAACCGCCAAGGATTCCCACAATGACGGGACTTGCAGTGTCCACATCCACCTTCACCAGGTCGTAGGTCCATTGTGTGGGAGGCCTGCCTACACTATATCTTCCGGCGCACGGTCGCCACTCGAGAACTTTACTACCCCAATGGCCATCAATTCTACGAGCTATGTGCCCTGCCCTTTAATAACTTAACTTTAAATTAAACTTTGTGATTATTTTATACTAATTTAGTTAGCTTCTATTTTGCTCTGCAGTAGAACAGTAAAGGCTATCAAAAAAAGGTTAAAAGTAAACGCGGTCTGAGAGACTTTTTAAATATAGGTATTTGAATAAAATGTTGCTGTCTGGTTGCACTCACTCACAATATACAGCAAGAAAGGAACAAGTGAGGATCAGACCCATAACAAGTACATTGAATTGAACAAAACAGCATTTTACAGTCCCCTATTTCCTCCTCCAAAACTTGACCAATAATAATATGCCTTTATGTTTTCGTTTTATTGCTAATATCCATATTTTTACCTGACTGCACCAGAATGAGGGTTATGTATTTCGAGTATGTGTATGTGTTTATTTATTTCTTTGGCACACTCTGTAGCATAAACGGCTTGATGTATTTTGGAGTGCTATGTGTCGTTTGATCCCATGAATGACATAGGATACATTTTTACCCAACCTGCCAAAAAATAGTTCTTAGGTTTTTATTTTTGGCATGTGAGGTGTCGTTAGATTCGTATTGATCCCGTGAGTGACATACATAAAAATGTATGTATGTAATATGTATGCCAAAAAGGAGGAGTAAAGTTTTTATTTTATTTTAATTAATTCGTGTAGTTATTTTAGGTTAGTGTCTTAAAATAATGTTGCAATTGGGCAATTTTCTTAATTTTTGAAGGCTCCTGCTTCCTATTATTCCCAGTAAAATATTGGAAGAAACAAAACATACGGGTATGGCCATGGTAGATATAGGTTTTAAAGAAAAAAAATTGTGATGATGTCATTACCTATGGAGGAAATAGGGGAATATGTTTGTATGGAGATATGCTTTTAACTCTGCAACAATTTTATACTAATTAGACATATTATTAAAAAACAAAATACCTGTTCCATAGCCTCTCCAGACCTAACAATGGACACCCCACAGTTCCCAGCACCATACTTCAGCCCCTTGTACAGTGCACCAGTAGGAGTGATCACCTCGCAATCTGTGAATGGCAGATTGTTCAGACTCTCCTCTATTACCAGCCTGATCAGGCGGTCAGCGTAAAACTTGAAGTCACTTCGACTTGTGTTCCTGTAAGGTTTAGAGAACATTTATTCTTATTATGAATTTAACAACATCCACCTTTATACCATACATATCTGTTTTATGTTCTGTATTCAAACATGTCAATAAAGAGTTTACAAACAAACAAATAAGTAAAACCCAATGAATTTTAAAAAGTCAGAATTGTGAGTAATTAACCAAACTAGAAACATGCTGCTAAGAAAAAGCAATAGTAAACTAAATAACTGCATTAAAAATATTAGTCCCTGTAGGAATCATACCACCCCAATATCTCGAAAGCACATCAAAGAGCAGAATAAGGACAGATAGCATCAAAAAGTCAGAGGTAAACATATTTTTTGGATTTCTGAGCCTGTGCAATAGGACATCCCCATCCACATCCTACATAATGATATCTTGTAGATGAACTTCCAGTAGATACATCCTTACTAATATTATAAATGTGAAAATGTGTTTGTTTGTTTATTTGTTACCTTTTCATGCTTCAACACCTTAACCAATCTTAATGAAATTTGGCATGCAGGTAGCCTGTGTCACATAGGCTACTTTTTATTCCGTGAAAATAGCATAGTCCGATGCAGTCCCTGAGGGAACTGAAAATATACACTTTTTTTGGTTAGTTTCTTTAACATTGCAACAATGGATTGCTGTGATTTTTTGCACAGAGATGGCTTAGGGGGTGGAAAATGACAACATTTACTAATTATTAGCATATCCTGACATGGTTCCCGAGGGATCTGGGGAAAACTCATTTCCGTGCTTGCAAACGTCAACGCCGCAACGGAGCTGCGACTGAAGTGGTTTTATGTATAAAATTGGTTGAGGGGGTGGGAAGTGACATAGACTTCTAATCGCCCGATATCGTTTTTGAGGGGTTTGAGGAAAACTCATGTCGACTAGGGTTTGTACCCGGGAATTCTCGTCCCGGGAATTCCCGGGAAATCGGTTTATTTCGTTCCCGGGAAATTCAGTTCGAGAAAAGTCGAGACATCGAGAAGTTGAAATTAAACTTAGTTATCACCTGGAAAAGTTTTTTTTTACGCTTTCTTTAGAAATGCGAGGCGGAGGCGGCATCCTTTGACAGCGCGGCCCTCGTTTATTCCCATCTGCCCCCTTCAGAGCTTGCCACCAGGGTGGCGGTTGGCACTAATTAGGTGGCGTTTACCACCCCGGTGGTCGATGGCACCTATTCAGTTTCATCTGCCCCCTTCGTAGTTATAGTAAAGGGGTTTAGAGGGTTTATCGCATTTCGTATTGGACACTATCAATGGAAATTGATAACATTTAAGTTTAAAAATAGCAAATAATTTTGGAACTGATATAATTAGTAAATAATCATAAAAACAATTTACATGGATTAAGGAATTATTTAAAGAATATTTTAAATTCTTTATTTCTTTTATTGGGTACTAGCGGTCCCGGCGAACTTCGTACCGCCTTATACTACACTACACTACACTAAACTACACTGCACTACACTCACAATTCTACACTACACTCACCCTACACCCTACACCCTCCCCCCTTCACACTGCACTACGCTACTTTTTGTTGATAATGCAGGAATTTTTTAGTTAATTTTTTTACACCTTGGGTTACATTATTAGAGTACATTATAGAGTTTTAGAAAGTATTGAAAATATAATATAGCCTATAGCAACCGCCATCTAATTAGTGCCAACTGCCACCCCGGTGGCAAGCTCCGAAAGGGGCAGATGGGAATAAACGGTGCCATCGACTACCGGGGTGGTAAACGCCACCTAATTAGTGCCAACCGCCACCCCGGTGGCAAGCTCCGAAGGGGGCAGATGGGAATAAACGGTGTCGGTCGGTATCCTTTGTTTTTACCGACTAACGCAAGCACCCGCGCTGCCGTTTCGTTCATTCGTGTTTCAAATCCCGCCGTGTTCGGATCGGATCATAAAGCCAGGACAGTGTATTCAGTGACGCACGCGTAATAGAATTGCAAACTAAACACGCAAGTTATTTCTTATTTAAATAGTATTATTGACTGCAAAAGTTCAAGTGTTTGTTTTGTATTACTTAACAAAATATTTTTAAACTTGAATATGTTATTTCGAAGAAATTAAACTTCTGTTTATTTTTTTATATAAAAAAAAATGGTGCATTAATATTACCAATTTCATTAGTTGCAATAATCACACAAAAGCCAAAAGTCCTAAACTTAATATTATTATTAAAGATTATGTTGATTTTTACCATTATTAATAAACACATTTAAATTCTTTAATTTAAATGTGTTTATAAATTATTAATAATAATGGCAAAAATCAACATAATCTTTAATAATAATAATTACTCTTGAGTCTTTACTCTCTTTTTATTTAAACAAAAATTTTAGACTTATATTCATTTTTTTCTAGATAACCCGAGAAGACCCGAGAAATCAGGCTCGAGAATTCTCGAGACCCGAGAACTGAAAAACCTCGAGAAATCACAAACCCTAATGTCGACTCACCCTAAAAGACAGTCATAAAAAAGATGTCCACGCGGGCGACCACCATACTTGTTTTGTTTTTCACAGTCTTCAATTTTAATAAAATCACAAAATTAGAAAATCAATGACAATGAAAAATTATGACATCACTCCATCACTTCATCTCTAATCTCCATTTTTACTACATGATAAAAAGTAGCTCAAATGACTGTCAGTCAATCAGGTTAGTACCAAGAAATATATTTAATTCTGTTTATTTTGAACCCTGGGACCTGTTTTAGAATGCTGCAATTTTATGCAGGTCCCAGATATTGTAATGTAGGTAGTTACATTAGCGTAATTACTGCAATTTTCCACTAGTGCCATTGATTTATGCAAGGTCCAACAGGGTAGGTGCCACTGCTCGCTCTAAACCTGCCGCCAAGCAGCATGCAGCATTCCTTAGAGGCAGTGTGATTACTAGCATGAGGTATTCCATCTCAGTTTACGAGAATCAGCAATTACTGACTCTAGAATGACTCCCAGATTATAACGACTGCACAATAGTCAATCTTAGTAGGTACTGTGGCCCACTGACCCTGGTGTCAGTTATGGCTCATTTAGACTCAGCCCTGTTGAGCAGGTAAGTGGGCAGCGCGAGAATGTAAATAGGTCACTCGCGCTGCCACTGCTCCTGCCGCTGCCATTGTGGCGATTGTCGGCTTTCGTGCGGAAGTCAAAGGAATCGGCTGTGTGACCACTCACTCGCGTCGATGCTGCCGCAGAAGTATTTAGGGGAATATTTCCGGCAGCGGTAGGAGCAGTGGCAGTGGCTGAGTTAAACCAGGGGTTACAAAGAAACATCACACCACATAACCTCAACTCACTTGTCCCGAAGGATCGTCTGCAGTTCCTTTATGTTGTCGTTGGACGGCAAAAGGCTCAAACTATCTCCAAAATGTTCCTTTACATCGTTCACATCCCATGGCCGTACTTCGTTTTCCGTTAAATCCATTTTATTTACAATATATTTTGCAGAATAGAAAAAAAATAGACCAAAAAAATTTTCCAAAAAAAATATTCTGTACTCTCTAATCTATACTTTCATCACTGGCCAAGTGACGAACAATTTAATGAAAAAAAGTCGAGACCTTTAGTTTGGACATTGCTTGATAGACGGCAGCACAAGACATTGAAATATTTTTTCTTCTATTTCAAAAATATAAAATTATACTTTCATTGTTTCATAAAAATGTTAACATGATTCCATATTTATTAAATAAATTGATTCCACGCAACTGAACTTGCCCCCGGAGTTTTTTGGCGGGATTTGTGGTAGACGCATTCGTAGTTTTATTTTGTTGTTTTTTCATTGTTTTCTGCTAGGATTTTGTTTAAAAAGTGGTGCATTTTGGAGAAAATCGTCTAGTGCACGTGAGCAATGTGGAGAACAAGAAAATAAAACGAAGGAGGACGTGAGAACCCAACTTGCTCTAGGTGCAGTTTTATAGACGCCTTACAGCAACTGGGTGTTCCACCTCAGAATGTAGCTGCTGCAAATGCTGTCAAGAACTTCAGAGAAGATTTGTAAAGCACCGGCACTAGCATTACAAATCCAAAAGCTAAGGAAGCTTAAATACGTCAGACCTGGCTGTATGGTCTTAGTAACCTTTGCCTTTTCCGCGCTTTTTGTAAGCCGGAAAGAAGAAACCAAAAAAAAAAATATGAACTTGCCCTAGATCTGTGACTTGCCCCCGCAATAGGATTGACAATTTCGCATTCATATAGTGTACGTTATGTCATTGGAGGACTCTGTAGTTTCTATGTCACTTGCCTGCACTATAGCAAAGAGAATATAATCACTATAGTGCACTTCCTTCCTTGAGGGAAACGCCGGCGACAGCTGATTGTCAATGTATGGTGACCATAGACAAAACAAAGTGTTGACCAAATTAATACCGATCTTTTTGAAAAAATCGATTTTTTGAATCGATTAAAATAAAAAAGTAATTAGGCTGCTTTAAAAGGAGGGTTATGTTTTTCGGGTGTATGTATGTTTGTTTTTTTGGCTAAGCATGTAGCCTAAACGGCTTAATGAATTTTGGTGCGAGGTGTCCCGGGAATAAGACGAATATTCGTCTTATTCCCGTGAGTGACATTCTTGACCCAACTGCTTAAAAAAGAAGGGTAATGTTTACGAAGTAACTAGTATCTCATCTGTGGTAATGTTTTTTTTTACACGTCCACCTAAGCCCAAAACGCCCGGTAGCCAGTTTCAACTCCGCGACAGGTGGAGGAAAGGGGGGGGGGGGTCAAAGTATAGAGCTCCCGGCGCTCAGAAAAAAATTTCTGGCGGAATAGTTTGGACATTTCAGTCAAGTTTGGTGTCGTTATTAGGTAACTAGATATATGTACAATTCATGCTCCATACCAGTTTTTTAGGGTTCCGTAGCAAAATATGACGCAATCCTTAAAATAATAAACTTTTAGTAGTGACACAATGCAAACAAACCCGTATAGTTTTATATTTTTGTATTAAACTTGGTTTATAAAAATACTGTCCGAAAGCCCATTTAATGCAGATTATAAAAAAATAACAGTAAATATAAATTTGTCTATTTTCAATGTAAAAAAAATTTATTGAAAGTACTGCGTCGTTCGTCAGCGCAGCGTAGGGGACGGCAAAAAGACCAAAGAAGATCCACTTAATATTACACTAGCTGTGCCCCGCGGTATTACCCACGGTTAAGAAGTAGCCTATGTGTTAATCCAGGGCGTCAGCTACCTCCATACCAAATTTAATCAAAATTGTTCAAGCCACTTGAGCGGCCTCATAAGAAGGCCCAGGGTTACCCAAAGGGCATATGGAGCGTCTCTGTGTTACTGCGAATGGCGAAGGTCATTAGCCCCTCCGAGCGACGCCCGCCCGCTGCCCGCAAAAATCAAGTACGTGCAATAGTTATTTTATGTGACATTAAAAATAGTTAAATGTGTATTAAATACACGTTCATGTATTTATAATTTGAATTAAATGGGCTTTCGGACAGTATTTTTATAAACCAAGTAATACAAAAATATAAAACTATACGGGTTTGTTTGCATTGTGTCACTACTAAAAAAATATTATTTTAAGGAATGCGTCGTATTTTGCTACGGAACCCTAAAAAACTTGTATGGAGAATGAATTTATTTATTCAATCTAGTTACCTGATAACGAAACCAAACTTGACTGAAAGGTCCAAACTAATACGGCAGATTTTTTTTCTGAGCGCCGGAGCTTTGTACTTTGACTCGCGCCCCCCGCCCTCCCGTTGTCGCGGAGTTCAAACTGGCTACCGGGCGTTTTGGGCTAAAAATAATATGGTTATAATGATTTTGGTAGACTGTGTCCCATTCATTATGGCAATACGACACAGAGTCCCGTGGCTTCTATCGCCATCATCATCTCAGCAGCATGAAAATTAAGGAGTCAAACCTTCCATCATCAGCTTACATGAATAACCGTAAAGATTTATCCTCCAACTCCTAACCGTTAAGGAGTTGTACCTTCCATCATCAGCTCATCAACATGAAATGATGACTACCAGACGCAAAAACTTCAATAAGCTTTAGAAAACACATGAAATCTATAAAATTTTAGGGTTGCCTTCGATTTCACTGGGATTCCATCATCAGATCCTGACTTGGTGACAATGGGACCACCTCGGGAGTATACTCTTTCGAATAAAAAAATAATTTTGAAAATCGGTCCACAATTGACAAGAGTAATCGGTGTACATACATAAAAAAAACAGCCAACCTCCTCCTTTTTTGATGTCGGTTAGGAAAAGCTGCAAATGGTGTTAAAAGCATGAAAATCGGAACAATTGATCTTATGGCCATATTAATAAATTTGACCCGTAGCCCATAGCACCAAAAAAATAAAAAAGAAGAGGAGTTATTACTTATTTATTACGTTTTTTTTTGTATGGGAAAAAAATCGTTTTCTGAAACCTATCGTGTGTGGTATTAAATGAAAGGGAGTTTTGGCCGATTCTAAAAATGTATCACATCATTACATTTTAGTCACTTTTTTTTAAATTAAAACAAAAATGATTTTCAAAACATATCAAGTTTGGGCTTCTCCAGATACGGTTGAATCATTTTTTATAAAACATATCTCAACTGATAGGTACGCAATATCTTCATATCTAACTGCAAGAAAGCAATTTCAAAAATATTTACGTTGTTTTTTTTTCATTAATTCATTTTTGTATGGAGGGATTTTTTTTTAAATACACCTATGGGTTCCTTGGGCAAAGTTGTTCAGTGTGATGAGTACAAGCCCCAGTTAACGGCTCCTACACCAATTTTGTTACTAAAATATGAACCCACCATACAAAATGAAAAATTTAAAAAATTGTGATTGTATGTAATGTATTTTTCAAAATGGATTTTTTGGAGTTAGATATGAGGATACTACGTATCATATAAGGTATATATTAAAAAAAAATATTTGATCGTATTTGAAGAAGCCTAAACTTGGGTACCTATATGTTTTGAAGATAATTTTTATTTCAATTTAAAACAAGTGACTGCGATGTTATGTGATTTTTAGAATGGATTCAAAAAGCCCTTTCATTTAATACCACACACGACAGGTTACAGAACATATATTTTTTCCATACAAAAAAGATAACGTCACAACTTCTATCTTGTTGTTGGTGCTACGGGTCGAATGTTTCATATGGCCTAAAGATCAATCGTTCCGATTTTCATGCGTTTACACTATTTGCAGCTCTTTACTGAATTTCGGGGAGTACCTACCGCTAACACTAAAAATGCGGGTATTGCCCGGTTCACCTGGGTGGGCCACTGGTATGAAGTAGTCTGCTAAAGCCTAAAGTCCAGTCTATTACTGTATTGTCGTTTCATAGCATACGCGACTTGGCATAAATCTCCGTACCTTGATCTAGTTTTGAATGAGATTTGGAATTTTTCCCACTAGCCTTGGCTATACTAACGTCCAATTCACCGAACGTCTATAGTCGGTTTTATAGGTCCATTTATCACCACGTCCATATTCTGTAGGTACCTAGTGCTTCTATTTTCTTTGTCTCTCGGCAAACTTCGTATACAATAAAGTAAGTACGTAGTTTTCAATTCCAATTATTGGTCATGGATATAAATGTTCAATTGCATTCGGAAATGCGATGATTGTCGAGAGACAGTAGGAATATAGAAGCACTGTGATTATTATTTATTTAATTACGTCAGATTTAGCCACAGGCCAGAGCAGTACGAATAGTCGTAGTAACGTCGTCGTAGAAAATACGATAAGTCGTCTGACCGAGGGTTTCCTTTTTCAGATGATAAGTCCGTAGAATAATAGGTCATCCTCGCCATAGACATATTGAACAGGCATTATTTGGGACTGCGTGTTCCACCATTGACTCCATCGCCACAAAATCAGGTGATATTAGATGACTTCAAACTTTGATAAGTTTGCTATTAATTTACTTAATAATATAAGTGTCAAATGAAAACCAAACCAAGTTTCTATATGCATTATCGCTTTATTTGCCCAGAAAGTATAAATTAATGTTTTCAACAATAACCACTTTTAGTCTTGTCCATTTGGATAGCAACGTAGGTATAACTGGCAACTGGTTCTATAGCAAACCCTTGACCCAAATGTTATGTCAACCGCAAAACTTTCACAAAAATATATTTATTAAAATATATTCATGAATATTGGAACTGTAACCGCTAATTCAACAACAGCTTTAAAAATGCGAGGGAAAGCAACAAATACATACATTCTATATGTTTATAAAAAATATAAATAAATGCCAACTAACTTTGATGCTACGTACAACAATTTAAAATCACGATTATGAAAATGTTTTAAAAAAATGGTACTTACAACAAAATATAGAAACGGGTGTAAAAATAACGCTCCCGTAAAACTTAGGGTTAATTTAGGTAAACTAACGCGGAAAAGGGAATATAATTTTTTAAACGAAATTAATCATAGAATTTTAACTTAATAACGTAAATAAAATAAAATAATGTAGATACTTATAAATTAGTATGAGGCCAACAATAAGTATGTATATTAGAGCGTCTTTCGCGGGAATCCAGCCCGTCTTACAATCAGTTTGTACGTTACTTTAGAGAGAAAAAGTTCAAAATGGTGGGCATATTTTCATTCCATAAATTCGCTTCCCTTCCGAGGCAACTTTACGATAACCCTTAAACACGAGATTCTACTGATAAAGAACTAAATAAATTTTGGGGGTTAAAAAATTCATGATCAATTGGTTTTATTTTTTATTTTTAAGCTAATCTTGTATGGCGAGTTTAAATTGTTTTTTGCGTAGTCTGTATAGGTTTCTCAATAAGAGAAGTGTTCTGTATAAAGCTTTGCATCCACTCTATGGTGGACGCGCAGCTTATGTTTGCGGGAGCGGTCTTTTTACACTCAAGTGGAGAAATGCTGCTATTTAAAAAAAAACAAATATGTTGCCAATATACCAATAAAAAACATTCTTAATCTCGTCAAAATTGTACAAAATAAAAATAAAAAATTTATGTTTTTACAAATAGAATTTTTATTTTATATGGGGTGACTTTTAATTAGTTCTTGATAGCAAAGGATATGAATGTGCTCATACATTACAAACAACTTTGTTGTACAATAAAGAGTTCACAAACAAACTTTCGATAAAAATCTATATGTCAAATATAAAAAAAAAATTTGGTCCAATACATTTTTGCCGATTTGATAACTTATTATGTATCGAGGACCAAATTTTTTTTCAGATTTGACATATAGTTTCTTTGGGAATGTTGCTTGTAATCACGAGTCCCTTGCTATCAAAAACTAATTTAAAGTCACCATGTATATTGCGGGTATAGTTTTTGTTAGTGCCCATTCAATTGTACTAAGTCTTCAAAGCAATAAATTGACTTTTATTCATAATCTAGAATACCTACACAAATTCCCGCTAAAACAATTACAAATAGCTATTGCTTGATACTTTGATATGAAATAAGAAATTCAAGGAATTCTGGCTGAATATACCAAGGTACTATACATACATATCTACTACTATACACATACATATGAGATAAATTAACCATTTCGTACAAACACATAAATACATTGTACATTTTTACAATTTACAACCTTACACTTTGCCTTCATTCCATTTCAATGTAAGTAATACTTTTATAAAAATCAACAAGAAAACCTAACAAAAACAGTTGTTTAAACATACCAAACAAAATGTATCTCTATGTAGGTACAACATTTGTGTACGAATCGAATCCAGTTTATGTAAAGTCGATTCGCTCAGATAGTGTCATTCGTTTAAACAAAATGCAAGAATTAAATCTACTTTAATAGACAATTTACAGATGACAGATACAAATCAAGTAATACACATGTGTCAGCATTTTTTGACGTCAAGGCGGCGTTCTTTGACACGCTCCGGCACGCGCTGTGTCGGTGTTTACAAAGAGCGAGCGACACTATCTAAGCATAGCGATCTAAGCCTAAGCGAACGGGCTTTACGTGCTATCAATTGACAACATTTAAAATTTTTCACACACAATTTTTGTGAGCGAAGACAAAAATATAACACAAATATATCTACATATTGTTTTAATTACTTAAATATTTCCATTATTTCTCGGGACAGTTATTTTTTGCTACATAGGCGTTTTTAACCGTCTGCCCAAAAAGGAAGGTAATGTTTTTCGGGTGTAAGTATGTCTGATTCTTTGGCTGAGCCTGTAGGCTAAACGGCTTGATAGATTTTGGAGTGCGAGGTGTCGTTAGATTCGTCTTGATCTTGTGATGAGTGACATAGGATACATTTTTACCCGACTGCCCAAAAAAGAGGGGGTAATGTTTATTTTATGAATTAGGATTTTTAGTTTTACTTGAAATTTGTAAGGTTATTTATTGCTGTAAGAATATAATATACCTTGGTTCACGGGTGTCAACAATTTTAAAAAAAATTGTATCGACTAAGCCTATGCCAACACCTATAAAGTACGTTCGGTCATTTAACCGCATCTTCCGACTAACACTGTCAAAGGTGCCGCTCGCCGCGTCGGTGGCGGCGCGGCGGGCGGCACGATTGAACTAAGAGCGGCACCTTTGACAGAGTGTTTATCGCGTGCCGTCGAAGATGCGGTTAAATGAGTGAACGAACTATACCTCTATGCAACCTTAAAACTATAGCGAAGTAGAAATAGGTAGCAGATTGAAATTTCACTGAATATAACAAAAAATAAAAACCGGCCAAGTGCGAGTCGGGCGCTCGCCACTACAGGTACGACAATCCACATATGACAATGATACCTATTCACATAACAAACAAAAAACATTCACGCGAGCGACAGAAAAAAATATGTTCTTTATTAAAATTAATTTCAGACACATACCACTCACACTTTGCCAGTTTTATCATTTGTTATACTTTAGGATAAGTAACCATACCAAGTTTCACGCTCGTATGTGTAACCGTTTTTACGATAGAGCATAAACAAAAAGCCTTTAAAAACATGTTTCTTGTATGGAAGTCCCCTTTATTTTTGTTATAGCGACATTCTCCTCTGTATATCTACCAGATACGCTAAACTAATAGGTTTATGATATAGCGTCCCCACTGACCGACCCTTGGGCATACAGTGAAGGCCGCTATTCCTGCCAACACCATAAGGCGAAGGCAAGAACCAGTTGCGGTAGGTCTTACCGCCAAGACGTTTGTCCTGGTACTCGGCAAGGCGAGTGCCTCGTGGAAGAGAACCACTACCTACCCTCCACTCACTTCCCGGCGCTTATCACAATTCTTATAGCGAGAATAGAAATAAACACTCGGTGGAAAATTCAACTGTGTACCTATTACGATTCATAAAAATATACAGCCCGCTGACAGGCGGACAGCAGAGGCTTAGTAATAGGGTCCCGTTGGTCACCCTTTGGATGTACGAATCCTTATAAATAAATAAAGAGGTGTGCCCATGAAGGAAACGTGTTAAGTATTTTTCTTTTTTTGTTTTTGCTCCATCGTTAAAACCACACAAGCGTGAAACTTGGTGTGATTCTAGTACTTAACCCAAGGTAAAACGGTAAATAATAAAAACTGGTCAAGTGTGAGTCGTACTCGCGCTAAGGAGTCCAGTTGAATGAAAACAAAAAGCATTTTAGTCGATCGCGTTGATGTCTTGTGCGAATGAATAGTTACAATTGTTACACTTGTGTGGAGAGATGGGGTGTTACGGAACCCTTGGAACCCGACTCGCAGATGGTCGGGTTTTTTAAATCACTCATTAAAATTGGGGGTAAAACAAATGTTGTCAATTCTAATAGAGCCCAAAGTATCAAGATTTCCACTCAACCTTAATTATTGTCCTTCGTTATTTAAAACTGTAAAAAGCATGATAAATATATTAGAAGTTAAAGTTTCAACAATCAATGTAGTTGGATTATTGGATTCTATAGGACAATAGGCTTACTGTCCAATCCTTTAATATGTATTTTATACTTCCCTAAACATATCATAATGTTTAAATGGTAAAAAAATATTTGCAGGTCAAATTCATTCAGCGGCTGGCCTATCAGATCATCGATTAAATTTATACGAAGTATATTTTTTTGTGAATTAACGATAGGGTTTTTGGGGAATGTTGTTCAGAAGCACGAGTTAAAATATTCTGTTTATTCTAAATAATCTTAAGCCGGCCTCGTACTTGGCTGAATTCAGGAATCACACGCTTGCCGTAGTTTGGCAAGTGAGAGAGTCAATGCGAGCTTTAGAAGAGTAACTTTGTTAGCACGTTTTGTGTAATCCATTTCTGACCACAAATTCTATTATCTTTGTTATAGCTCTGTCCCTTTGGCTTGCTGACGCTTGGCCGTCTGCAAATGGCATTACTTTCCTAATGAAAGGGACAAAGCTATTGATTCCTTGGAACGTCCTTGTCTTATACCCTTGGCCCATATAAGTGATATAATAATCCATACATAATCTCATAAAAAATGAGTCAAATACAACTCACACGACTATAGTCTACCGAGTCTCGTTCAAATATAAACAATGACCGACAAAGAGATACGTACTCTGAATGTAGCACGAATGAGATAATACATTTTGCTAATTTCGACCTTCAACCTATTTGGGGAATACTGATCGACTAAGGCGAAATGACTGAATGCGCCAATTCTGTAGGCATCAAAACCGCTATTCGCGTAGACCGGTCCGTAGCTGTTATATTGGTCGAAGGTCTTACCTGTAGAAATCAGAAAAGCATTCAGGACGTTTGAGGTCGACCTTATAATTATTATGTCAAATATCTGTCACGTAGTTCACGGCTCTGCCAACCTTAGCATATTCGATAATCCTAATAAATTACGACACATTTTCAAAGATTACACAATTTAGTCTTTCAAGGGCTGTTCCAGGCTCAATATATTTTCTATTAAGTGGGCAGTAGAAGGCAAACTTCACTCTACTATAATAAGGGATAATACAATGACTTAAAACTGAAATTACATTGATCAACAATGTTTTAACTCTTTAGGGCGGTATTATTCTTAATTATAATGTAAGTTTCTACTTCTTTAGAACAAAAAATTCATAATATTGAGGTAAAAACATAATTATTGTGATGTTTCTCAATTCATTTCGCTAAAATTAATTCATATTCTTGATAATTTTTCCACTAGCTAACTAGGAAGTATTTTAAATTCTCTTGAAAAATTCGGTACCACATACACATCTTAACTTTTTATTAGAATGTATCTTTATATTTGTGACACATTGTACGTGATTAAAATTCTTTCCAGCATTTGATTTTTCTGGTTTTTCATATGCATTAAGTTTACGAGAGCTAAGCTAGTTCACGAGAGCTAAGCTACACAATTTTGGCGGAATCGATAATATTAACAAACGCACGACATTTGCCAGAATGCCAGAGAAAAACACTACTAAACTGAATTTGTAGCTACAAGTAGATAATAATAGAGGCAACAAATTGTCACATGGTCCTAGCCAATGTTTAGTTAACTTTATCAGAAGGACCTATCTTTTGTCTAAATATTGCCTCTGGATAAACAAACATTACCTTATAATTTGCACTTTCGTGTTAATATTTAACAGCTAAAGGGTCAACAGAGGTATCTATATAGACACATTTGATGTCGTTGTATAGGGCGTTAAATTTGACACAAATAGTTTACTAAAATAAAGAAGTTTAAGTTACGTATCCCCCATCTTATACCCGAACTATATTATACGCTTTCTAGGTTCAACTATTGATTTCTCCAAACAGTAAACTACGCTTATTCCCCTACCAGGAATTACACGTATCAACACTTTGTGCACTTGTCTGACAAGTTCAAAGTATTTATCTACTAACGCCATGGCCGAATGACGACCAAGCAATATCATAACTAAGTTTCTGTACAGGTAAAACTACCCATTACACAAATAAATTACTCTTTTTATCGCTAGTCTACAAGTAGTAATAAATACCATACATAACAACAAAAGTATCGCGCTTTTACATAGGTCGATTAGAAGGCTTTTTACGCAAACAAGAAGCTTGTACTGTTCTAATGATCCAAATTATAATGACATTATTTTACATTGCTAAATAATTCTCTCAATATTTTGCGAAGGTCTCAAGTCCCTAAGCTTCTATTCTAGCTTACTTATTTCTAGTACAACGTAGATGTTAAACGCGAATCGAAATAAAATAAGTTAATGTATTGTGTCTCCCCCTAAACAGTGATGTCGTCCACGTACCCATATAAAAGCGACGTCGTCACAGCTCGAAACATGCCTTATTCATATGTCGGTAAAAGCTGTTTCAATAATTTAAAATAACTATGGAATGTTTAGGATGACAAACGCTCTTATGTACTTGGTATTGAATCAATGGAACTTGACAATAAGCAGTAAACAATCCAGATTTTTTTACGAAAGATGATTCTAAGAAACTTTTTTGATTGATTGAAAGTTAAAGCAACTTTTTTGAAGTGAAGACAGAAGTCAATATACTCTCGGCGCCTTATGACAGTCATTTGTTCCTTAACAATAAATACATTATGATTATCATAGTCCAGCTACATAGCGTAGCCACTATAAGAACAAGACGTCAGATTACGTCATTGGCAAGTAGCCTAACCACTATTTAACATCCATAACCTGTAATTACATTATACCTAGAACATATCACATGCTCACTTCGACTAGTGTTGTGCCACGATGCCATTTCTTTGTCTCAGGAACCCGTTGTAGTTTAGTTTCTTTTCCATAGGGATGTCTGCGATCGGTTCGGTTTTAGCCTTTTTAACGCCTTTAGGAGCGAGGTAGGCTTTGTAGAAGAATTGAGCGAAGAGGACGAAGTAAGAGAAGTACATAGCCATAGATAGTTTGATGTTGATTTGGCTTATGTGGCAAGTGTGAGGAGGGGCGGTGGTCATGTAATTGTGTGCCCATATGTTTATCGCGCAGCCGACGATCATCTGAGTTAGTTGGAGGAAGGTGATAGTCATCGCGAGGAACTTCGGAGGGTACTTGCCCATGCTGACCAGAGCGTAGTAGGAGTACATCACACTGAAATAGAAGAAAAAATCAAAATTATCTATCAATTAGATTAGAAATAAGAGATATGTGTAGGTAATCCTGACTTATCTTGTTAAGAAAATACGCACAATTGATGTAAGAGTTGTTAAATAGGGTATCTACTCATCATACTGAAGTTCAACATAGAAGCCTCAGTTAACGGGTCCTATACCACGCAAGTTGTATACATAAAACGTTTAAATATGTTATAATGTATACAAGCTAAAACAAAAATCGTTAACCCAAAATGACTTTACAAATAATCTATAGAATTACGTAGACCCTCAAAAGTTCTGTAAAAAAAAGAACATGTTTCATCTCTTATAATAGGTTCGTTTCACCAGAGTATTCGCAGCAACCTTGACAGTTGAAGGCGCTCCTTCATTTCCGGTGATCTTTAAACTTATCCCAAACTCATATTTACATTTATTCCTCATGCAAGTGATTAACTTCAAGAAGCTCTTCTTTATTCTAATGTCATCTTAACGCATGTAGGTACGTTAGCGCTATTTAGTTTAATTTCAGAAGTAGAAGGACTCTGTAAATAATACCTACAGAAAATACTTGAATTAAAAACCATAACGAGACGGTTAAGAGTGGTATAGGCTAACTATAAGGCTTTATGCTATGTAAATAGAAAGGTAACATGGTTTCGCAGTTTTTAATAACGATGATTATCGATTACAGGTTTCTATTTTTACAGTTCTAGAAATTAAATATCAAATTAACAATAACCACCTCCGTGGCGTAATGGTTAAGTCCATTATCTTCACATCGGGGGGTCGCGGCCTCGATTCCCGGCGGAGTCTCACTTTGTAACTCGGTTTGGTTGGTGCAAGAGCATTTATTGCCTAAGCCTGCTTGGCTAGTTTCCACCATTTATTTAAGTCTTGCCGCCAAACATCAATGCTAACAAAATTAATGTTGTCCGGCTTGAAGATAAGATAGTCACTTTTCCATTGCGGTTGGGAATCTTAGTAAGCCAGCTTCCACCTTCGGCATCATCGTCATTTACCATTAGGTGAGATGATGTCAAGGGCTTACTAATAGTGAAAAAAATAATCTTATTAGCTTTCTGTAAATAATCTCCTATGTCATCAACATAAGACGTGCATTTTTATGTCAATGCATTAATACTAGTTGCCGTCGTCGGTATACATACAATAACTGAAAAACTTAAGCAATAAAAAACAGATTGCAAGCAGTAAGATCAATCGCGTGACAGTAGCTATTAGGTAAGACATTCTCATTTTATTATCTAAGTTGACTATGAGCCGTGATGACAAAAGACAATTACCACTATAAGTACTGTAACTGTTGTTTGTGTTTGAAACCTTACCGACTGTAGGTAGGTCATTCCATTTTTTTTTATTAAAGATCTGAAAACTAGTTAAAATCAGTAAGCATTAATCATTTATTGTAACTTAACTTCGATGTTTACTTAATTTAATTCATTTTCATCTCACCACTTTTTTATTTATTATCTACTCTGAGTTAAATATTATTAGAAACTCAATCTATCCAACTGATTTAGATTCGTCTTATTTTGAACTTGTTTTCATTTTTATTTTCATATAAATATTTACAGCATCCAGAACCATCTCGAATGCAAGGTTATGTTTACAATGTATTTACAGTATTATCGTAATAACATCGCGAGTTCAAACCGGTTCACTTGAAAGCCTATACAGAATAACAATCGGACCAAACGGAAAATTGCTTGTAAACGCAAACTTGATATATAATAAGCCTCCTCAACTTGGATCAGATGCACAGAAGTTCGACACACGCTTGTACGACAGAAAATAGATAGAGAGAGTTTATGAATTATTAGAATGGGTTCCCAAACTTTTTAAGTTTGTGCGACTGTGCGTGGCGCACTTTCAGCTTTGGTAACTTTCCACGACGCGGCGCCCTACTCCTGTGCGGAGCTTAGTTTTGAGATGGAGCAAAACAATCCTAATCCCTTATCCCTTTATACAGGTGTAAACAAACCTGTCTCGTCAGATATTCCGTGGTTTGACACTAAAATAAAATCGCACCGACTTTGGTCCGCCGTTTTGTAGTTTCAATGCCACAGAAACGCAGAAGAAGGCTCGTCTGAGCTTTTCCGTAAGGAGGAGACAACACCATTAATAAAATTCTTAATATTTAAAAAAATATGATTTATTTTCTATTTTTACGTCAGTTCTTATTTTTCCGTTCAGTAAATATATCAGTTTGCGGCGCACCTGATCTCTCTCCACGGCGCCCCAGGGCGCCGCGGAGCGCACTTTTTGAACACCTGGATTGGACAGTATGTTACTACAATAAAAGAGTAGTTTCACTTGGAAACTCCTGCCCTCACCGTTTCGATCCCCTTTTGAATTACTTTTTCCCTTTCGATTCCGGGGAAGTAGTCAAATATTAATTCGAGTTTATGTTTTCATTTTCTCGTATGTACGATAGAGGCTGTTGTCAAACGAGCGTGTAACGAACTTCTGTGATTTTTTTATTTACCAAAATTAACAAAAAACAAAAACAATCAATCATCTAGCTCCATTAAACGTAAAAGGTATGTCTAGGTGCCTACAGTCGGTTGATATTTTTATCTACGATTCGGAGGCCCTTGGTATTATCTAACCCTGAATACCGCAAAGCCAAAAGAAAGGTAATGAATCTTATTTTAATGATTCTTAATAACTTAAATTAATAAACCGATTTTAAGATATAAGGTGTCGCTGAATTATTAAGATAAGACAAAATAAGATAAGATATGCATTAACTAATCTCGATTCAGAAAGGTATTTGATCATAATATTATCCATTGTATTTTTTTTATAGGCACTATTGTAATTTGACATTGATAATAATATTATGAAATATATAAATTTTATCTATGTACGTTGTAATCCAGAATTATTCATTATATGCTTACATCATTTCATTCATTACAAAGAGTTTATATTAACCGACACATTATACAAGCCGCATAATATTTAATTAATCAATTATCTAGTAGACAATTAAATAGACAGTCGTTTGACGTTTGACCTACAGTACTATCAAATCAACACTATGAAGTCATTGCCATCATTCATTAGGTAGTTCGTTGATCTTTATTGATAGTTTAAATCGTAATATTGCTCGAAGGTATAAATAGATAATGCAGATACGTAACGTATTCCTTTACGATTTTAATAGAAGATCACAACGGTAAGACTTAGGCACTATGCTCGATGTTTTCAGTAGAGCCTCACAACAAGTAGGTCTTAGAATGAACATGGACAAGACGAAAATTATGTCAAACGTCCTTGTCGCACCTGCTCCTCTGAAGTTTGGGCTCTACGCTCGAAGTTGTTGCCGAATATGTGTACCTGGGACAAACAGTCCAGTTAGGTAGGTCCAACTTCAAGAAAGAGATCAATCATCGAATTCAACTCGACTGGGCAGTGTTCGGGAAGCTTCGCAATATCTACGTCCCAAATACCGCAGTGTCTTAAGAACACGGTCTCCGACTAGTGTGTGTTGCCAGTGATGACATACGAACTGAGACATGGTCGCTTGCTATGGGCCTCATAAGAAGGCTCAAGGTCACCCAAAGGGCAATAGAGCATGCTATACTCGTAGTGTCTCTGCGTGATCGAATCAGAAACGAGGAGATCCGTAGGAGAACCAAAGTAACCGACATAGCTCTCAGAATTGCTAAACATAAGCCTTACTACGCTACGTCTTCTGTTGCGCGATCGCTACTCGAGAAGCTCCTCCAACGGGCATCTGTTCTACGAGCTATGTGCTCCGCCTACTGGCACTTAAGGTTAGCAATTATGTGCGCCATATCGGTTACTTTGGTTTTTCTATGGATCTTCTCATTTCTAATTCGATCACGTAGGGTAACTCCAAGCATAGCTCACTTCATAGCCCTCTGGTTGACCCTAAGCCTTTTTTAGGCTGATATGATGACCGCTTCAGAATATCGTAGATATAGACACAACACCTCACCTATGCACGCAGTAGTTCATGACGACGAACCAGCGCGCGCTGGAGGTGTACTCGGTAAAGGAGTACCAGGTGTAGAGCAGCACGGTGATGTGGTGGTACCAGTGCAGGAAGATGAGCGGCTTCTTCCGCAGCACTATGAACACTGTGTCGCCCAACTCCGGGAGTTTGGACAGCACGAACATCCACGTCCAGAAACCGGAGACTTTGTCTTGCTCGATGAAGCTGTAACAGATGATACGAACATTATATTTTAGGAAAAATTAACGGTGTGGTGAATGTATACTTAACTACATGATCTAGACGAAAAATATAAACGCCATCTCTATACAATGGAGCAAGTTCCCAATTGTGAATAATAAAAATAATTATAAAAGTTACTTTGTCTCGATCGAAGAAGCTGTGACAGATGATGGAAATAAGGTTAATTACTAAGAGTTAATGAAAGGATGAGATTGGCTTTTTATTTGATACAAATCATCTTAACGATGATGTTATTCGAGCTCACAGAGCACGGAACGTCATTCTTGCTCGCCCGAAGAATGACTTTTCGTACTCTGTGTTTGAGCTCTACTGCGGTAAGAGGAAAATACGTAAATCAAAAATAATATTTAAGGGTTCCGTACCCAAAGGGTGCCAACGGGACCCTATTACTAAGTCTCCGTTGTCCGTCCGTGCGTCAGTCTATCAGCGGGCTGTATTTCATGAACCAAAATAAGTAGACAGTTGAAATTTCAATGAGTTTCAAAAATTAAATTAAAATTAAAGGAAAATACATAAATAACGCCAGAGCGTTTTGACAGGAACAAAATATTATAGTGATTTCAAATGTATTATAGATCGATAGGTCGATAATACAAAGAGTAAATTAAAATAATTTCAAAATGTATGAAATAATCATGTAAGAATATTGATTTGTTAAATAGTGTACCAATAATTTAAATAATCAATTAAAGACTTTCTGTCGTATATTCACTACTGTGTCGTGACTCATTCATTACATCACTATTGTCGGGACTAGACGTCCTTGGCGCACAGGGAACTCATTTATAAGTTCAACAACCTGTTATCTCGCTCTTTTGCTGTATCGTAATTTCATATTAATCGCCACTAAGTTTTTTTTATCCATTATTGTAAAGCCTCATGGCATCATCTCACCTGATGGTAAGTGAAGATGATGTCGAAGATGGAAGCGGGCTTATCAAAATTCCCGAATGCAATGGGGAACTGCCTATCTTATCTTCAAGCCGGAACACATCAATGCTGTTAACTGATGTTTGGCGGCAACACTTAGATAAGATAGCTAGACAGGCGGGCTTAGGTAATGCCCTGCCACCAACCAAACCGAATCTAACAAAGTTAGATTACGCCGGGAATCGAATCCTCGACCTTCTGATGTGAAGCTGATGGAGTAACCGTTACGCCACGGAGGCGGTTAAAAAGTAAAATAATCGAGAATCGATTTGAATGATAGATAAGGCTTACTAGCCTAAATTTCAGAATAGTCAGCGTCAATGTATATTTAGTTGTCAATAGCAAGGCTACGCTACTGACGCATCTCATGCTACAAGGCTGCATAGAAGTGCAAGGTAAGGCACGCGATCTAAAATGTAACATTTAATTTAGACTGCTTCGATTGATTTCTGATTGCCAGTATTGGTTTTGTGTGAATTCGTTTTTAGGGTTCCGTGACAGTTAACGGGGCCAACGCTGTTTGTCTGTCCGACCTTTAAAAGCCTATATCCTATGAACCGTAATAGGCAGCCAGCAATTTTTTGTTAGAAAATATGTGGTATTACGGCGGAGTTACTAACAAATAGCAAATAAAGGTGTACCACCACGACCAACACGCGGCAAAAATCATGTAAAGTAAAAAGATAAGGGTGGGGGAGTGGGGCAAAAAAAACGTGTTTTTAAAGGCTTTTTGTTCTATCGTAAAAACGGTAATACGTACAAGCGTAAACTTGGCGTGATTATAAAACAAACGCTAAAGTAAAACAACAATTCATAAAAACTAGCCAAGTGTGAGTTTGACTCGCGCTAAGGAGCTCGAACTGAATAAAAAAAGAATTTTTTGACGCTCTCGTTGATGTATTTTCATTGAAATGAAAAGATATGTATCACTGTTGTATTCGTGTGCAGAAGTGTGGTGGTACGGAACCCTCGGTGCGCGAGTCAGACTCGCACTTGGCCGGTTTTAAAAGTTTTATTTGTTCTTATGCTAACAATACGACAGATTATGTAACACTTATGTAAGATATCCAAGTATTTGCATATTGCATACATAATTTTCTTTGCACTCAGTAAGAGAATTCGTTATTTTCATCCTACGCATAATGGGGGGCATCCTTTTCAACTTTACGGGGACCCCCTTATTTTTCACTTTTTAATTTTTATTATTTCTTGGTAAAGCCCCTATAACACACATTCTGTCAAAATTTTAGCCAGCTACCGACTACGGTTCCAGAGATACAGCCTTAGCTCGGACAGGCAGACAGACAGACAGAGAGCGAGGCTCGTAATAGGGCCTCGTTATCTGGTACAGAACCCTAATAACTACCTAGTTAAGGCGGTTCGATTAGCACACTAGCGCCGCCAATAGAAATAAATAATTTACTCATTCTGATGGACTTTAAACGAAATCTATGAGTATTTTGTGCACGTACAGGGGTATAAAGGTGTTTTTTAAACTGTTGTTGTACAACTTTACAGTTATAAAACAACAATGTTGTAAATTTTTCTTGGCCATGGAAACTAGTCCTTCAGCCGGATTCGTAAATAATTTTACTTTCTTCTTTTGTTTTTGGATTTGTAATGCTAGTGCCGGTGCATTACAAATCTTCTCTGAAGTTCTTGACAGCATTTGCAGCATCTGCATTCTGAGGTGGAACACCCAGTTGCTGTTGGGCGTCTATAAAACTGCACCCAGAGCAAGTTGGGTTCTCACGTCCTCCTTCGTTTTATTTTCTTGTTCTCCACTTTGCTCACGTGCACTAGACGATTTTCTCCAAAATGCACCACTTCTTGAACAAAATCCCAGCAAAAAACAATGAAAAAACAACAAAATAAAACTACGAATGCGTCCACCACAAATCCCGCCAAAAAACTCCAATAACAATGAAACAATAGTTGCTGCCACCCTACATGCGAAAAATTCTCAATGATTTACGATTAAAGTCCATAAGAATTAATAAAAATATTTAACCTATTAACGAACAAATTGAACGTAACTAGTTCACAATGCTTCAATTTTGTACTCTCCGCCAGTTTCAACAATGTGAAAATTTACGGTGGTGTTTTGGCTTCACCCGCGTGGACAACGTTTCTATGACTTTTCGAGGGTGCGCAGTGCGCGAGCAGCAAAAGGCGCTGGAAAAAGTAGCCTATGTGTTAATTTAGGTCCTAATCTGTCTACCTACCAAATTTCAGCTAGATCCGTTCGGTAGTTTTTGCGTGAAAGAGTAACAAACATACATCCATATACATTCTTACAAACTTTCGCGTTTATAATATTAGTAGGACAAGTGACCTATCCACGTTCCTAAATTTATCCTATCGATTTGTGAATTGCACATTTGCAAACTGTGTCAATCGATACGTACAAAATGTTTTCTTGTATCAGTAGATCTACTTTTTTACTTTAAAGCGACTGTCTTTTTTCTTTTTAAAATTGTTTTATCGAATTCTTTGTTTTTTATTTTGATTTTTTTTGTAAGTTATTATAACTTTGTATGACCTACTTAAAGCCTTAAAGATAAAGTTCGTTAGTCTAGTGAAAATCGGAATAAGACACCTCTATAGCTTTTCTCATTTTTTCTCAAAAATGGCAAAAACGATTTTAATATAATTTAGTGAATATCTAAGAATTATTAAAGCTTACTACACACGGTAGTCTATTATTCCGGGAAAAATCTGAAGAAGGACCCTCCCATACAAACCCAAATTGTAACCCAAATGTAAATATTTCATCAAATCTGATATACCCTTATTCTTTGCTATTAGGTAGGCGTATTGTTTACTGTTGATTTGTGTAAGCTTTACTTCGCCAGACGGTAAAAGCTTCGCGAGAGAGTATGCACAATATGGCTGTACAATTTATTTACTAATCATCATCATCATATCAGCCGGAAATCGTCTACTGCTGGACAAAGGCCTCCCCCAAGGATTTCTACGACGACCGGTCCTGCGCTGCCCGCATCCATCGGCTTCCCGCGATCTTTACTAGGTCGTCGGTCTACCGCGTGGGAAGTCTGCCTACGCTACGTTTTATTATTTTATTTTATTAAGCTATTGCATAGATTTTATCGCAGGCTTTGAGCGCGGGGACCGAATCCAGAAATTCCGTAACGAAGAAAAACCTGACGCTCGGTTGCCATGGCAACAATATCGGTTGTCAAAACAAACATATAAGAAGATTTGATCATTTTCGGAGAATAATAAAACTCTTTTCATAAACTGTATATACTTCCATATGACAAAAAAGATTTGATTATTTTTTATTTATCAAATGCAAAAAGATTTTATTTAAGACACAGCTGTTTGTATTTATAGAGATAGGTACAAAAAGATTTTATTCCATATTTGGCTGTATAGTTCCAACTACCATTGCTTAAAAAAAAAGTACAAAAAGATTTTATTCCATATTTGGCTGTATAGTTCCAACTACCATTGCTTAAAAAAAAACAAAGATGTAAAAAAGCGCGGTTAAGCGAAAATAAATAATAAATATGAATGAACAAAGTGCATTTATTATTAATGAAGAAAGTAATAAAAGCGCGGTTAAGCGAAAATAAATAATAAATATGAATGAACAAAGTGCATTTATTATTAATGAAGAAAGTCACGAAAAAATAGTGAAAGAAAATGAGTGAGTACTCTACATACATTTTATTATTATCACAAATGCAGTATTAATTTTGAATTGAAAATATAATACTGCTATAAAGGTGACCTAAATTTTTGATATTAAAATGAGCGATATTAAAAGTAGCCCTCTTTTATACACACAAACACACACACGCGTATAGTTTAAATTCTCAATTTAGATTCTCAATATGTATATATATATAAATAAATTCATTCTTCATTATGTATTTAACAGAAACCATCAAACCAAGCACGTGTACTATTCAGTACCTTTGTTTTTGGTGTATAGATAATGCACATGAATGCCGCGCAGAGAAAGTATATATGATATTATATCTATATAAATGAACATCGCGCGAAATTCGATAATCACTTCTAAATATTGTTATTTATTTAATAAAAGAAAAAAATGTTTTCTTATCGGTCACCACGCTCAAAAAGTGTAACTTGAATTAATATCAAAGAAAAAGAAATACTGCATGAATAAAATAAATAAATAATTATAATTGCATAAGTTGATACAAAATGCTATGCAATAGCTTTACCGCGGCAGTCCCCGAGTGCCACACGTCTTTTTTTAAATTAATAATTTTATCGAACTATTCTCTCCGCAAATCTTTGAAAATTGAGCAACAGCAAATTTACTTATATTTTTATTTTTGTAAGACCATCGGTGGCCAAACGGCTAGGCCCGCTACCTCCTGGTTCTAATCCTGCGACGTCCCAATGTGTTTTCGAATTTCTATTTCATATGTACGTTTATCCGACGCTTACGGTGAAGGAAAACATCGCGTGGAAACCTGCACACGCCTGGCGAAGAAACTCGAAGGTTGTGTGTGAAGTCGACCAACCCGCACTGGACCCGCGTGGTCGACTAAGGTCCGATCGCCCGAACTCAGGGTAGGCTCGTGGCCTTTGGTGGGGACGTATATAAGCTGATATCTACGCACACACACCCTTCTGGCTACGCACCCACACCCTTACCTAAGGGTGTGGGTCGCTCCGATCAAGGATTTTACAGGTCGTGATTGACCTAAATCCACAGGAGGAGTTTTAGTGGGTACGTTCAGCCTTCAGCTGTGAGTCCCACATAACCAGTAAAGCCCAGCTGATGATGCATCACTTCTCCTCCTTCCGAATAAGGAAAAAAAAGCTGATATGATGATTTTTATTAGAAACTTTTTTTGTTAGTTTTAAAGGATATTACGTTACATGAAACTAAAGGATCTAGGAGTGTAGCACAGTCATGTAGGTTCAACTAAACGATTAGATAATCAACGAGTCCAAAGTTCTTTCTGTGTGCATTATGTAATGTAGCCCACAGAACTGCTCTGTGGTTTCAAGCTTGAACTACAGCATTTAAGGCTCACAACTTGACCTAGATGACACGTCTTGATAATACCTTAACAATGTTCCGAGAAATCATTTGTCCAAGTATATTGTACTGCAATTATGCGTTATTGTAGTTTGTAAAATACTAGCTTTTGCCCGAGGTTTCGCTTGCGTGGGCATCCTTTTTAAAACTGTCTTCGAGGGTGAGTGGTGTATGTCACTCAGGAATAATGTAGCTTTCTAATAGTGGTGAAATAATTTTCAAAATCGGTTCAGTAGTTCCAGAGATTACTTCCTACAAACAAACTCACATGATTTAAATTTCAGAAGCAAAGTTACAGGACCGCTCTTTGTTAAATTCAGGATTGGGCATCGTTTTGTACTGTATTGCTGCAGCACCAAATTAATACAAAAGTAACAGATTTTTTACTTAGAACGTACCTATAACAAAAAAAAAAACGACTTCAAACAGGAAACTAAAGTTCCCCTCGATTTCTCTGGTATACCATCATTGGGATATCTCTTTCATTGGGATATCTCCTTTCCAACAAAAAAAAGAATATATATATATATGGTCGAATTGAGAAACCTCCTCCTTTTTTGAGGTCGTTTAAAAAGACAAAACCAAACGCATCCTCTCAACTGATGGTAAACAAATTTGAAAGCAACCAAAACCTTGAAAAGAAAAGGAAAACTGAAAACCGTCATGCATAATTAAGCAACAATGCGAAGGAACGAAGAAAATTCAACGCGACAAAGCGCTTAATTTGCGTGGAAAATTGATCAAACTCAAAATATTTGCCATAACAACATCGCTTACGTCATTGGCCGTTAAAAGGCCAGAGATAATATTACGTCAATGAGACTAACCCACTGACCGATGTGACGCGGCGGCGACAGGTTAGAAAGTCGCACCTTGCGCTTGCGCAAGTAGGAATAACTGCGTGCCATACACAACTCAACTCCAGACAAGAAGGAGAAATGGTTTTCATTATTGCGAAAGATGATCATCATCATCATATTATGAGCTCATGAACGTCCCCACACGATGTTTTCCTTCTCCGTAAGAGCGTCGGATAAACGTACACATGAAATCGAAATTCGAAAACACATTGGTACGTGACAGGATTCGAACCACGGCCTCCCGGACAGGAAGTAGCGGCCGTAACCTTTACGCCACCGACGCTCTCACGTGTCACATGTGTTTGAATACAGACCAATAAAAAAGATATTAATGGTATAAAGGCGGACTTTACGAGATCTCTTCCAGTCAACCTAATAATGACATTTGGATTTAAAAAAAAGAAAAAAAGTAAGAGAAAAGTTACAAACACGACTTTACATATAAAGTTTAATTTTAAATATTAATTATAGTTAAGAAAAAAAAACTCATGGGACATAAATTGACATAATATTACTCACATATTAATACCTATAAATATAATAATTATACTTCTAATATAAATAGTAATATATACAACTTTGCAGAAATCGCGGTTTTAACGCAATGTTAATTATAGTTAAGAAAAAAAAACTCATGGGACATAAATTGACATAATATTACTCACATATTAATACCTATAAATATAATAATTATACTTCTAATATAAATAGTAATATATACAACTTTGCAGAAATCGCGGTTTTAACGCAATGTATAATACAGGTTCATCATATCAGCTCATATACGTCCCCACACAGAGAGGCTCGAGCCTACTCTGAATTAGGGCACATAATAATACAGGTTCATCATATCAGCTCATATACGTCCCCACACAGAGAGGCTCGAGCCTACTCTGAATTAGGGCACATAATAATACAGGTTCATCATATCAGCTCATATACGTCCCCACACAGAGAGGCTCGAGCCTACTCTGAATTAGGGCACATAATAATACAGGTTCATCATATCAGCTCATATACGTCCCCACACAGAGAGGCTCGAGCCTACTCTGAATTAGGGCACATAATAATACAGGTTCATCATATCAGCTCATATACGTCCCCACACAGAGAGGCTCGAGCCTACTCTGAATTAGGGCACATAATAATACAGGTTCATCATATCAGCTCATATACGTCCCCACACAGAGAGGCTCGAGCCTACTCTGAATTAGGGCACATAATAATACAGGTTCATCATATCAGCTCATATACGTCCCCACACAGAGAGGCTCGAGCCTACTCTGAATTAGGGCACATAATAATACAGGTTCATCATATCAGCTCATATACGTCCCCACACAGAGAGGCTCGAGCCTACTCTGAATTAGGGCACATAATAATACAGGTTCATCATATCAGCTCATATACGTCCCCACACAGAGAGGCTCGAGCCTACTCTGAATTAGGGCACATAATAATACAGGTTCATCATATCAGCTCATATACGTCCCCACACAGAGAGGCTCGAGCCTACTCTGAATTAGGGCACATAATAATACAGGTTCATCATATCAGCTCATATACGTCCCCACAGAGAGGCTCGAGCCTACTCTGAATCAGGGCAAATAATAATACAGGTTTTCTGATGGTTTTCTGTAACTAACCAGAAACTTCTTAAGCCCAGCATTTTTTTTAAACATCATTGAAACATTTGGGGATCGTTTACACAAAATGAATTGGAGGCAAAATTAGTGAAACGAACATTATCCCAAAATGTTTCAATGCTGTTTTGTGAAAGGTTTCTTTTGCAGGAGACCCGCTGGTTATTCTACTGAGGAAACTCAACAACTTTTGTCTCCAACTTTGCAGAAATCCCAAAAAAAATAACTTTATATTATGCAAGGCAGCTAAACAAATCGTATAAAAATAAAAATTCAAAACAAATGTTTGAGCTTTCAGCAGTTGGAACAAAAACAGTTGTTCAGTTTCATGAAAGAGTAGAAAGATCAACTGAAGAAGTTTTGGGCTGATAACAAATAACTCCGTATAGTATAATATATAGATCAGGATAGGATAGACGAAATGGTGGCAGGTTACGGGAACAACATGTGACCCCCGAATGTCCCTTAAAATTGAAGGGATTTATGAAACTATTATACGACCTGTCTTGTGTCGAATCTAAGTGTTGAGCCACTAATAAGGTATAAGGAGTATATATATAAGGAGAAGTCTTCATGACAACATGGTGAGGAAACCTACACATCTGATTCCAGATATGCACGAGTCGCGTTGCACACGTCCGTAGGTGTTAATCTTAATACCCTACACGTGACCGCGGTGCCTCTACCGGACCGCTAAGTGCAACATCAGGCAACCACCGTCTATCCCTTGGATAGCACGGTTAATTAGTCCACACGATAAGAAGAAGGGGAAGTTTGAAAGAAGCACCAGTGTCTAAAAAAATTGAGAACGATTAGTTTTTCATGGTTTGGACATGTAATGAGGAGGTATGAAAGGCATGTGACTGAAAGAGTGATGAGTATAAATGTGGATGAGTACAAAAGGAGAGGAATACTATAGGAAAAATGGATGATGGATCGTGTCAAAGATAATATGAAATAACTTAAAAAACTTTTCGGTAAAATCTTTTATTTGAAAAGAGTTTTCATGCTCAAACATGCCAAATGCTCAGTGTTTCAGAGTGCCAAATGTTAATTCCATATTAAAAAAAGCGAGCACAGTATTTTCTACGATTCTATTGAAAACAAAAGACGATCCTAGGCGCTTTGTTCCACCTCCAAAGTTCATCGTCAGATCAACATCAAAATACGTAAAGGATATATTGTCACCGAATACGGCTTCATACCAAATTTCGGCTCAAACGAATTTCTGCAAGCCTGGATCGTGTCAAAGATAATATGAAATAACTTAAAAAACTTTTCGGTAAAATCTTTTATTTGAAAAGAGTTTTCATGCTCAAACATGCCAAATGCTCAGTGTTTCAGAGTGCCAAATGTTAATTCCATATTAAAAAAAAGCGAGCACAGTATTTTCTACGATTCTATTGAAAACAAAAGACGGTCCTAGGCGCTTTGTTCCACCTCCAAAGTTCATCGTCAGATCAACATCAAAATACGTAAAGGATCTATTGTCACCGAATACGGCTTCATACCAAATTTCGGCTCAAACGAATTTCTGCAAGCCGCTCTAAAATCGATCGCAAGATTTTGAATTGAACAAACAAACATACATACAAACATTGCAAGTTAAACAAAAGCTTGCATAAAGAAGTAAATGTAGAGATGACTGTAAATAGGTAAGAATGGAAGAGAACAACACTTAACTATTATTTGAATCTGTGATGTTGCGCCGACCCTATAAATAATTGGGAACAAGGCAGGATATAAATTGATGGCTGGATTGATATGAGCAAATTATACTTAACTCACGTATGAATTCGAGCTACTTTTTGTCAATTTTTAAAAACGACATTTTCTTTTAAAAATGTTTGAATTACCTAGGCGTGATGTCATAGTTTTTCAGTGTTATAAATGTACTCATTTAGAGATATTAGTAATTTAAATAAAATCATCAATTAGTTTAAAAAACTATAAAAACACGCTTTTAGTAAACACGTTAAGTAGTTATCTTGGATGTCCGCCATGTCGGATTTAAGTCACGTGAATATTTTTTCGTATTCCTGACAGCAAACCTTTTCATTTGATACCCATATCATGGGGGTGCATTTCAAATAGCCTGTCCGCCATATTGGATTTAAGTCACGTGACATTTTTTTCGTATTCCTGACAGTAAACCCTTTCATTTGATACCTATATCATGGGGGTGGATTTCAAACAGCCAGTCCGCCATCTTGGGGAGGCCGCCATATTGGATTTGTAATGACGTTTCTTAGCTAGTCATGTATTGTCATCAGAACTCAGAGCGTGTGCAAAATTTCATCCTAATTGAAGACCGGGAAGTGAGTCAAATTAAGATTCCAAGATTTTCTTACATAGTTAGTTACAAGTGAAGCTAATAAAAGCGTGTTAATAAAAAAATGAAGGCTTGATGGAAAACAAAACGAGTAAGGGTTTTTTTTTTAAATTTCAGAACGAGAGTAATTAAGTGATCGAGTTTTTTTAAATCCACAATTGGTAGGCCCTTGACATTATCTCACCCGATGGTGAGTGACGATGATGCCGAAGATGGAAGCGGGCTTACCAAGATTCCCCAATGTAATGAGGAACTGGCAATCTTATCTTCATGTTTGGCGGCGAGAGTTAGATAAGATGGTGGTAGCTAGCCAGGCCGGCTTGGAAAATGCCCTTCCACCAACTAAACCGAGTCTTACAAAGATAGACTACGCCGGGAATCGAACCCGCGACTTCCTGATGTGAAGGTAATGGAGGCGGTTCATCGTTTATTTTCGAAGCAGTAATCATCTCATTCGGAAGTATGTCACAACTACGCCGGCATTAAAAAATGTCAAAGCTATCCCAATGCATTTCCTAAACTTTGGGAATATCTTTCACAAAAGACCTATAGTATACTCATTGTCTGCACAATACTCTGCGATTCTTAAGGTCATGGTGGCATGCAAGTGCACGTGTCGAAAAACGCATCTGACAGCATAATATGTAACAATTGAGCTCTTTATATCAATTAGGAGTCCTTGAGTGACTGGCAACGTTATTACGTTTAGCTATTACGTCAGCGTGTCATTTACATACAAATTTTAAAATTACTCATCTACATAACATAAAATTTCGGTGAACTCGGTGGACCTCATTTCGGAGAGTTTGCCCTGGAGCTTCAAGACCTCATTCCCCCCACTCCATTTCATCATCGGACGACCAGACGCGGAGGGCGATTTCAAGAGTTTTGCTTCTTCGTTCATTATGCGAACGGCCAAGGAGTGGAATTCCCTACTAGCGTCTGTATTCCCCGATTCGTATAATTCAGGAATCTTCAAGACAAGAGTGAATAGGCACTATTTGAGCTTGCGTGTTACATGCTCGGCTGCATCGACACTTACCATCAGGTGAGGGGCAGCCAAATGCATTTAAATTATTAATAAAAAATGCTCTCCTTGGTTCTTTATTGTGTTTTAGCTATATATTATGATGATATATTTGTACAGCCATGCTGTGCATACTTCCTCGCGTAGCCTTCACCTTCTGGCATACATAATAGGTCGGGAAAATTTCTTCGTATTATGTAACTATAAATTTGTAATCAAATCTCTCTGTTTGTATTATTTGTACCTGGCTGGTTATAATAAAATTAAATAAATGAACTTTCCAAATTTTAATAATAATAATAAATAAATAAAATCCCGCCATTTTAAATTTGTTTTTTCTGTCTATGAAAATGAGTGAATGTAACGAATATGCTACATTTTGAAATTATATGAGAAAAAAGGTTAAAATGCAACACAGGTCGTGAATAATATTTGTGCTGTTCATTGACCTAATGCATCAAATCTACCCGATCCGACAACCCTATACAGACTGTCATTGCCGACAGTGCCGACCCTACTTGACGTGGGAAAAGGCAAAGAAGAAGAAGAAGATTGACAAATGAAAGTATCATTCAGTATCACAAACTTGGTTCAAAAGTTTCTAGTTTGGAAATATGAACGTTCAAGATGCAACTCGTTTTGTTCGCCGTGTTTGAATTTGCATACAAAATACGAAAAAACTTTTTCCCCCACCTAATAAATCAACATTAAAACACTAGTAGCAAAGAGAAGACATGTACCTACATATCAGACCTAATGAAAAATTTACAAATAATCTGGATTTGTATGTGAGGCACTAATTACGATTTTTATGAAATAACGAACTAATGAAACAAAAACCTGACTACTCCGGGAGTGCCGACAGAAGTGAAAACTTTTTACAGTTTTATAAGTTTTGACCCGAGAAAGTTCCTGTTACGGTTACGTTACATTACAGTGTCGCGAGTTCAATGGTTTTTCCCCCATCTCAAATACAGTTTTATAAGTTTTGACCCCGCGAGTGTTCACGGTGCGGTGTCGGTTACGTCACATTACAGTGTCGCTAGTTCCATGGTTTTTCCACACCCCAAAAAATGCCCAACGCGTCTAAAGAAGTTTTCACTTCAAACAGTATTTTTTACTATGCTGGCAACTCTGAAAAATCAAGGAAGATAATTATATTAAAAAAACGGCTTGATATTAAAAATTAATATTGACCAAATTTCACTCAAATCCGTTCAGTAGATTAAGCATCGGATGGACGCAGAGACACGTACACACTTACATACATACTTATAAACCAATTTTTTATTCAATTATGTAAAACAATCGATCCCTTTTTTTTTGACATCACAGTGCCTTCTTCACTCCTTTGTTTAAAAAAAACACTAAAGACATGATCGATAACTAAATACTTATAATATCTGGTTTTTCTAAACGGTTAATATGAATATGACTATAGTGAACTTAATTAACTTGAGTGTATAGCAAGCATAGTTGACTAACCTGATGAAATGACGTCAAACACACCAAAATTCTGGTTTTAAAAATAAATAATTTGAGAAATTCCATCTCTTGCAACCGTTCGTTAACTTCCATAAATTGTTTTGTATCTTGGAACTGGTGGCGACTTCAGTAATTGCTTTTTTTGGGCTTCTGTGGAAAAATACTGGCGAAGGTACCGCGGCAAATCTACATATTATGTTTTTTAAAGACGACGCAAAGCCCATATCAGTATAAAATATCGATGAGGCCGGACTGTTGGGCTGTTCTTCGGTAGTCCTTTTTAAGGTTCCGTAGTACAAAAAGGAACCCTTATAGTTTCGTCATGTCGGTCTGTCTGTCCGCGGCCCAGCTCCTAGACTATTAGTAGTTAAGAGCTGAAATTCGGCAAAGATACCTGTATATATCTTTGCCGAATTTCATACTAATATATATCCTGGAACAAAATTGGTGTAGGTCCCGTTAACTGGGGCTTCTACTCATCATACTGAACAACTTATGTTCTACGACTTTGCTGAAATCTCAAAATTTTTTTTTACTCTTCATACAAATCGATCAGCTGATCGATCAATTTTGTGCATTTTAGTATGGAGGGTCCAAACTTATTTTTGAGAATTTACTATAGGTTCCTTAGGGAAAGTTGTTCAGTATGATGAGTAGAAGCCTCAGTTAACGGGTCCTACACCAATTATTTTACACCCTGTATATAGAGAACTGTAAAAAAAAATTTCAAAAAAAAAATTTTTCGTGTAGGTTCCTCCCCTACAAGTAACTTGGGGATGATTTTTTTTCTCGTCAAACCCAGTCTGTGGGGTATCGTTGGTTAGAGCTTATAAAATAGTTGTGAGTCTTCTAAGACCATTTTTATAATTTAGGGTTCCGTTTTCGAAAAAATAGGCTTGAAAGTGCTAAATTTTGTTGGAGTCGAGTGACCCCCTAAAAACTAAACCGCTGTATTTGGAAATTTGAAAATTAGATATGGACCCGATAATGGAAACTACGGAACCCTACATTGTGCGTGGCCCGACACGCACTTGGCCGGTTTTAATACAAGCTTTTATTTAGTTTCACCTGTCCCGGTGTCTGTAATGAAAATCTTGCAAGTTAAATTTGACCCACTTCACGGTTTCCGATTGAGCTGAAATTTTGCATGCGTATGTATATCGCGTGACAATGCAATATTAAAAGCTTATACGTAAAAGATTTTATGTTTTTCGAAAGTTAAATTTATGCTAATAATAAAGAATATTTAAAATATACCAGCTTCTATAAAAAAATGGGTTTCTACTCATCATTCTGAACAGGCTCGACAACAAATACTAAAAATTAGAAAAATTTAAAATCTCCATACAAATAACGTGTCTTTTTTTTAAACGTGAAGAAACTAGCGCCATCTAGTATGATGGTACGGAACCCTTTGTGCGCGGTTCTAATACGCACTTTACCGGTTTTATGAAATATCCTATCCTCCATATTTAATGATATCGGTACGACATATTACTTTATGTATGTATGTCTGTTTCTTTGGCTGAGCCTAAAGCCTAAATGGCTTCAGGACATGAATTTTGGAATGACGGTAGATTCGTCTTGATCCCCGTAAGCAACATAGGATACATTTTTACTCGACTTCCCAAAAAGACAGATACCTAGAGTTTTTTTAAGAAGTCGGGTTTTTAATTTTTAATTAAATTGGTTATTGAAACTATTTGAAACCTATAATTGGTAAGCCCTTAGATCATATCACCTGATGGCAAGTTTTTTTTAATCCACAACTGGTAAGCCAAGCTCATGTCATCACCTCACCTGATGGTAAGTGACAATGATGCCTAAGATGGAAGCCGGCTTACCAAGATTCCCTTAACGCAATGAGGAACTGATGGCTATCGTATCTTCATACCGGAACACATCAATGCTGTTAACATTGATGTTTAGCGGCAAGAATTAGATAAGATGGTGGTGGCTAGCTAGACGGAGTTAGAAAATCGTCAAACAAACCTAGTCTTACAAAGTTAAACCAGCGACCTCTTGATGTATGAAACGAATAAATTTACCACTTCGCCACATAGGCGGTTAGAGATTTTTTAATGATTTTTAGTATCTATCTATCTATCTATATATATAAAAATGAATTGCTGTTCGTTAGTCTCGCTAAAACTCGAGAACGGCTGGACCGATTTGGCTAATTTTGGTATTGAATTATTTGTAGAAGTCCAGAGAAGGTTTAAAAGGTGAATAAATATGAAAATGCTCGGAATTAAATAAAAGAAAACAAAAAATAAAATATCAGTCAAAAAATAATTGGTTTTAGGGTAGGGTAGTGTAGGTGTAGTGTAGTTAGGGTAGGGTAGTGTAGTATAGGGTAGGGTAGTGTAGGGTAGGGTAGGGTATGGTAGGGTAGGGTAGGGTAGGGTAGGGTAGGGTAGTGTAGTGTAGTGTAGTGTAGGGTAGGGTAGAGTAGTGTAGTGTAGTGTAGGGTAGGGTAGGGTTGGGAAGTAAAGTGTATGTAGGGTAGGGTAGGGTAGGGTAGTGTACGGTTGGGTAGGGTAATGTAGTGTAGTGTAGGTTAGGGTAGTGAAGTGTAGTGTAAGGTGAAACGAAGTTCGCCGGGATAGCTAGTTTACTATATTTATTAATTTAGTAATACAATAGCTATCTCGAAGTTTCGAACAGTTTAGAAATAATTAGTGACCAATTTAGATTGAGTAGACAATTTAGCACTTCCGTCAACGTTTTTGAGGTTTGACGATATTTTAATTTTTATAAATATAGAAACTAGAATATTATGATAGATGCGTATTCTTTTTCTGTGAGTACACCATTAACAATTGTGATTTAGTATTCAAAATAGGTACTGGACTTACCATACAACTCATACATACCTGATGCATGTTTTACATGCAACCACAAACGTCCTACGTTTGATATATGGGTATTCTAGTCTAGAAAAAATAAATAACAGCTATAAATCTAAATATATTAGGTCTTTACCTATGAAATTGCCGATTGTATAAAAAAGTTTACAGATGAAAATTAATATTATGAACAATAGTTATTAAAACAAAATTTATTCTAAAAATAGCATTAGACTACTAGAAATTAAATGGTGGTAAACATAGAGAGCACGGTGGCCCCATGGAGTCAGGTTTTTTTTACCTGAAAAAATCGCCTCTAGTGAGGCAAAAAATACACATTTTTAATTTTAAAGCTCTAGAGTTATCGCAGCAGTTTAATCGTTACTAATGTGATATTTGGGAATACCCCGCATAAGATTTAGTCACTTTCAGGGAAATTCAAGAAAATAATTGCCCCATCTGACCACTAAGAAAACGCCTTTATTCCATTCAATGGTACATAGCTCAGGGGATTGGAACATGAAAGACATGCCACTACTTACTAATAACGGGCCATAAGTAGTGTTACCATAAGGTCAATAATAAAAACAATAACTTTTTTAAAGACCTATTAAATAAAAGGAAAAGGTGACTTACTGGTATATCAACGCACAGCCGAAACCATTGGACAGATCGGGCTAAAATTTGGCATACAGATAGCAATTATGACACAGGCATCCGCTAAGAAAGGATTTTGGGAAATTCCCACGGGAACGGCAAAAAATGGGATCTGGGCGGGCGAAGTCGCGGGCAACCACTAGTAAAATATAAAGTAAACTACAAAATACAACTCAACAACTTTTCCCGTGGAACGCCTCGGATTAAAAAAAAGTTCAGTTAGAATGCTGCGATTGAATTAACGTAAGGTTCGATCTGAACTTTTTTTTATCTAAGAGGAACGTATGGTCAATTCACAAAAAATGTTGGACATCTCAAACAAATCCATCAGTTGACAGCCCAACTATGCTTAATATGTCCGAATTGTGTTTTTTTTTAATAAAAAAAAGTTCAGTTAGAATACTGCGATTGAATTTACGTGAAGTTCCATCTGAACTTTTTTTTTATCTAATAGGAACGTATGGTCAATTCACAAAAAAATGTTGGACATCTCAAAAGAATCTATCAGTTGACAGGCCAGCTATGCTTTATATTTCCGAATTGTGATATTTTTTATTAAAAAAAGTTTAGTTAGAATACTGCGATTGAATTTACGTGAGGTTCCATCTGAACTTTTTTTTATCTACAATTACTATTTTATATCAATTCACAGATTTGAACCCGGTACCTCTGGTTAGAAGAACCGAGTCGTTACCGGCTGAGCCACCGACGCTTTTTCAAATCTGGTTCAAATCTGGACGGCCAATGTACCAATGAGTTTTTCAAAAACTTACGTACATACTTACCGATTGCTTTTTACATGTCGACACAAGCAATCATGGTAAATTCGCAAAACAAAACAACAATTCGGACTTCTCTTAATTCGTCTCTAGCCATTTTTCAAAACTCACGAACATAAGTTAACCGATCAAGTGTGTTTAAAATAGATACCTACTTTGCTTGCTTTCGTAGGTATTACCCAAATACGTAATGTAATTGAAGTTTTTATTGCCTTCATCATTCTGGCTCTTCAAATAGGAACCAGCCATCATATCAATTTACCATTGACGTCAATTAAAAGAAAAAAAGTGGCGGAGTAAATCAATCATAGAAGTTGCAGAGGTCAAATGGTGCGCAGCTCAGAACAATTATTGTACTGCAGTGATGATTATGAGATGAAGAAAAACGCAATTCATTTGTTGATGATCATGATCATTATTGTGATTGCGCATTACTCTTATTGTAACATAACTCAATGACTATCTTAGGTATGTAAACTTGGAAAACATTGATTTTTCCATATACAAAAACCTCTAAGAATATCAAAACATTTAAAAATGTTTTCATTTCTTTAACAGGACCACAGAATACTATAACACAACTATATGAGGAAAACGTATGTATTTTCAACCGTCTTCCAATTAGGAGGTGGTTCTTAATTCGACAGTATGATTGTTTGTGCGTGTGTGTGTGCGTGTGTGTGTGTGTGGGTGTGTGGGTGTGTGGGTGTGTGCTTGCGTGCGTGCGTGCGATTATACGAATGCGTGTGTTAGGCGATATCTTAGCAAACTGTGAACAGATTTTTATGGTTGGATAAGTTGATGCTTCCGAGTTGGTCCAATATTTGTCAAAACCAGTGCAGTATTTTTATAGAAAATTAACAAAAAACAAAAATAATAATGCTAATGTACTAAGTTGTTCCGATGGGAGTCACTTTTTTTTAACGTATTCAGCGTTTTTAATTATGATACGCTATAGTATATAAATTACCATTTTTCTTTTTAAGTAGATAGATTGTTGTTGTCTCTAAGACTCTTCGCAGGCCAAAAAAAATTCTCAAAAGATTATTAAGAAATTTTTTTCTTTGGTGTATACACGGAATACAAAGACAATGTTTCACATTTAAAAAAATATATAAGGCTTAAACTTTTTCAACCAAAAGAAAGAAAGGCGCCAAATATCCCGATGCTACTTAGGAAACACATTAACAGAACATTATTCCTGAACACTGGCACGCTCTCAAAGTTAAAACTTCCGACAATGGCCGTGACCGCTGTTTCCCTTGTTCAAATAATGCCAGATTTTCACCCGAATCGATATACTTGCCCCAAATGCCCGGGGAATACTTAGAAGGTAAATGTAGGTCGGCGGGAAAGCTGAAATATCAAACGACGATCGATTCAGAAACTTTCAGGGAACTGATAATATCTATCAATATGTGGCTGCTGTGGCGTACGTAAGGTTTGGATGTTCGGGAACTGCATTAAAACCACTCTCTGGACCGCGCAAAACTTTCATTCTTGTTTCATTCGTAAAATTAACACGTGTCCATCATTATGACTATTCAGTCTACAGATACACTAATATACCAGCGCCATAGTAATAGGTTATCTTTGACAGAGAATTAGGGCAGAGTTGCCAGTTCACGAACATTAAAAATACACAAATAGCAGCAACATTTTCAAAATAACCTAAACGTTTAACTAAAAACCCGAATGCTTAAAAATATTATCCCTATTATATGTTGGAAAGTCGGTTTAAAATGAATCCTTTGTCATTTTCGGGATCAAGACGAATCTAACGACACCTCACACTCCAAAGTCCATTAAGACGTTTTGTTTGGCTACAGTGTAAGCCTAAGAAACTTACATACATACATATTTGGTTTAATGATTAATTCCCAGCTTCACATCAGGAGCTTGCGGGTTCGATTCCCTGTGGAGTCTAACTTTGTAAGACTCGGTTTGGTTGGTGGAAGGGAATTTTCTAAGCCCGCCTGGCTAGCTACCACCATCTTATCTAAGTCTTGCCGCCAAATATCAATGTTAACAGCATAAATGTGTTCCAGCTAGAAGACGAGATAGCCAGTTCCCCATTGCGTTGAAGAGTATTGGTAAGCCCGCTTCCATTTTCGGTATCGTCACTTACCATCAGGTGGGATGACGCCAAGGGCTTACCAATTGCAGGTAAAAACAAAATACAAACATACACCGGAAAAATTTTGGCAGACGGGCAAAAAGGATTGAATATTGATATAATTTTATTTTCGTCATCATCATCATATTAGCCGAAGGACGTCCACTGCTGGAAATAGGCTTCCCCCAAGGATTTCCGAAACGACGATTTATTTTCGTAAATCCATACTCGTACGTATTTGGTTATGTTGGCATAAATCGTGATCAAGTTCTTGACCCTTCCAGCCTTGTAAAAGGCATGTGATGTGTAATAATGAGTTTTTGGACTTTTATGGGAACTCTAGAGTTGTTGAATTCCTTTTTTGTTGACATTGGCGTTCATTGCCAAAGTAAATTTTATACGACATTATCGCCAGAGCACCTCTGTGTCGACCAGACACGAGACAGGCCTAACCTCAAACTCTGTATCTGTATGTCAAAAAGCACCTCCGTGGCGTAATGGTTCAGTCCATTAGCTTCGCATCAAGAGGTCGCGGGTTCGATTCCCGGCGGAGTCTAACTTTGTAAGACTCGGTTTGGTAGGTGGAAGGCCATTGTCTAGGCCCGCCTGGCTAGCCACCACCAATTGTGGATAAAAAAAATCAAGTTGTCACCATATAAGAAGTGTTTTTGTTCTATCGCTAAACGGTAATACAACAAACATGAAACTTGATGTGATTATTACTAACCCTAAAGCAAAAAAAAAACAACAAATACTAATAAATACAAGGCAAATGTGAGTCGTACTCGCGTTGATGTCTTTTGTTTGAAACAGGTATCTTTGATATACTTGTGTTGAGAGGTGAGGTGGTACGAAACCCTCGTTGCGCGAGTCGGACTCGCACTTGGCCGGTTTTTTTGTATCTAATAATTTAATAATTGAAAACGCTAAACACGTTACAAAATCGACTTCCATCGCACACAACTTAGTACAATTTTGCATTATTATTTTTGGTTTTTGTTAATTTTCTAATAAAGTACCACACCGATTTTGATAAAATATATATGGCACCAACTGGGAATCATATCCTATCGAATAAAAAAAGAATCATAAAAATCAGTTTACAATCTCCAAAAATATCGCGTAACAAACATACAAAGAAAAACATACAGTCGAATAGAGAGAACCTCCTCCTTTTTGGGATTCGGTTGAAAACTCTATTACAGTCATAACAAAGATATTCACGCGGGCAAAAGCTAGTGCATTATAAACAAACAGTATAGAAAATAAATAAAATGCACATAAAATGGTTAAGTGGGCTATTACACACTCGTTTAACCCATAAGGATGTTAGCCCAAGACTCGACACCCAACTGTCAGAAAATACAATAAATAATGATCTTACCGATACTATATATTTAAAGACATGATATGGGTAAATAGGAGTAAATCAACAAAACAGAAATATGAGAAATCCGTTCAGTAAATAACCTAACCAATTTAAAGAAATAATAACTGACCCGTTGGTCCAGTGGGTTCGATTCCCACCCTGGTCAAACATAACGTATCATATATATGTCTCTGGTTCCCATATAGTACAGAGTATCGTAATTTGGGGCCAGATGACCATGTATGTTTATCACTGAATATTATTTTTAAAAACCCGACTGCATAAAAACAATAGCCCCCTTTTTGGGCAGTCGGGTAAACATGTATAGTCTATTTTTTTTATTCACAATTGGTTAGCCTTCGACATTATCTCACCTGATAGTAAGTGACGATGATTGTTGCACAGATGAGATACTAGTTACTTCCCGTTTGTAGGACAGATGACGTAGGCTGTCTCGTTGTTACTTGTTACAGTTTGGATACACAACCCTAAAACAGTTCTCTTGTCGGACCAAGTACCTATAACCTTCTAACTAATTTAAGACTGACAGTTGATGACTGGTCAAAAATAGAGTCAGTTAAAATGCTCGTAAGGCCTCGTCCTTACTCCTTACACACAGGGTCCTTTTTTAATTTTTTTTATTTACAATTGGTAAGCCCTTGGCATCATCTCACCTGTTGGTAAGTAACGATCATGCCGAGGATGACAGCGGGCTTACCAAGATTCCCCAACGCAGTGGGGAACTGTTTATCTTATCTTTAAACCGGAACACATCTATGCTTTTAACATTGATATTTGGCGGCAAGATTTAGATAAGATGATGGTAGCTAGCCAGGCGAGCTTAGAAAATGCCCTTCCCCAACCAACCAAACCGAGTCTTGCAAAGTTAGACTCCATCGGGAATTGAAGCCGCGAGCTTCTGATGTAAAGCTAATGGACTTAACCATTACGCCACGGAGGCAGTTAGAACATACAACAGAGCAAAGTTAATAATGCAATATTTTAAATACCCAGACGTCTCTTAGCTAGGTGCAGGTTTATCGATTTTGCTGTAAGAATGATGGCCTTTGCAAACATTTATACAGGCTGCCCTCAAAGAAAGATAAACGCAATTTAACGCGCATTTACACTGCCAGATCAAACACTACCAGGTCCAAGGATCCTTGTCACACGCCCATCGTGTTGAACATCATTCTACGCAAATATTTGCCGATACAAATCGTGCGTGATTCGCGGAATTGGACAACAGCTTCACTAGCCTAAAACACCTTTTTAACTGCCTCCGTGGCGTAATAGTTAGTTGATTCGCTTCACACCAGGAGGACGCGGGTTCAATTCCCGGTGGGGTCAACTTTTAAGACTCGGTTTGGTTGGTGGTAGGGCATTTTCTAAGCCCGCCTGGCTAGCTACCACCGTCCACCATCTTATCTAAGTCTTGCCGCCAAACATTAGTGTTAACGACATTGATGTGTTCCGGCTTGAAGATAAGTTAGCCAGTTCTCCAATGCGTTTGGGGAATCTTGGTAAACCCGCTTCCATCCTCGGCATCATCGTCACTTACTAACAGGTGAGATGATGCCAAGGGCTTACCAATTGTGAATAAAAAATAAAAATAAGACCTTGCGTGTAGGGACGAGGCCCTCTGATCATTTTATATGACTCTATTTTTGACGTCAGTCATCTCACGAGTCATCAACTGTCAGTCTTAAATCCTCTAAGTAGTCAGAAGGTTATAGGTACTTGGTCCGACAAGAGAACTGTTTTAGGGTTGTGTATCCAAACTGTAACAAGTAACAACAGGACAGCCTACGTCATCTGTCCTACCAAACGGAAAATAATTAGTATCTCATCTGTGCAACGGGTTAAAATGGGTTTAACGAATTCGATGATAATGAACTACCACCACAGTATTTCATACGCCTCAGCTCAGGAATATATCCCGAAATTCGTCTAAAAAGGCCTTTTGAAATCTCATATAAGATTGATGACATTTAAAACCTAAGAGACACAGTGATGTAATTTTACATAATAGGTTAATAACATTTCATCACGCGCAGCGTAATAACACAAATGATCAAAACTTATACAATGCAGACATTTATCTTATCATTTATCAGCTTCACAGACCAGGGACTGTGTGTCAAACACGTCTCGTATCTGTTATACCGTTATACCCACTGGTTATCTGTCACGCGATATTCTTATAAGTATTCATTAATTCACCTCAACTTGCATTTCTGATAACTAAAAAATTTAAAAACCCTCGACGATTCTCTTTCCTACCTCCATCATCAGACCCTTATTACCATTCACCATCTATCTAGGTACAATTCGATTTAATATTCCTTACTTTTTTTTAAATTCACAATTGTTCAGGCCTTGGCATCATCTCACTTGATGGTAAGTGAAGATAAATCAGAGGATAGAAGCGGACTAACCAAGATTCTCCAACGCAATGGGGAACTGGCTATCTTATCTTCAAGCCGGAACACATCAATGCTGTAAAGTGATGTTTGGCGGCAAGACTTAGATAAGTTGGTGGTAGCTAGCCTGGCGGCTCAGAAAATGCCCTTCCACCAACCAAACAGAGTCTCACAAAGTTAGACTCCGCCGGGAATCGAACCCGCGACCTCCTGATGTGAAGCTAATGAACTTAACCATTACGCTACGGAGGTGGTTAAATTCTTTGGTAGAACTTAGATATTGAGACCATTACAATTAGCCCAAACACAATACCTCTGCTGTAAGTTAGTGTGTAAGTATGTATATTGTAGATTCTAGGGGGTGCTTCAATTATCATGTTCTTGCCATATTACTGAAGTAAAAGAATACCAAATTTGGAGCAATCAGAACTATGGGACTTCCTCACTGTCCCTTCATCAACTAGAAAAGAGTTGATGATCTTCAAACAACCGAACATCAGATATTTTTGAATTATAGCAAATAACACTCTCGATCAAGTCACCGTTCAAACAAAAAAAACTAAATTAAAATCGGTTCTTCCGTTCGGGAGCTACGATGCAACAGAGACACACAGATACAGACACACTTTAAACTTATAAGACGCCTCTGTTTGCGTCTAACATAAGCTCTTACGTCGAGCCCTTTCACATCAGTGAACAAACTAATAGGAGTCAAAGAAAACTCATCTCGTCATATCCAGTCTCTGGTTGCGTCATATATCTCTAGTCAGGGAATCATGGTTTTTGTGCATTATGAGAAAACCATACAGTCGCCCAACGCCTCTGAGTTTGCGTCAAAGGCGACATTACTAGTAGTACCCGAGCATACTGAGCAAACGAGCTATTCTCAGAAAAAACAAAAATCAAAAAAAAATCGTAAAGAGGATCGAACTCATTATCTACGAGTAGGAAGTCCAACGATTTGAACACTGGTCTATCCCTTACTTATCTGGTGCAGTGAAATCACCGATCTTATAACCGCGCATAAGAAGATGTGCGTATAAACTCAGAAAAACGAATTTGAGAAACCAGATATGAGACCTAGCTAGAACGGTTTTTCGCCCCTAAAAACCCCGTTAGAACCGTTTCCGATAACGTGATTACAAATATACAAATTTTGCTCGTTTCTTCAATACTTTGCTCCTGTTAGCTAGTTTCTGTAGCACAATGCCATCATTATTAAATCTCCATACACAAGGTGTTTTTTTTTATTCATAATTGGAAAGCCCTTGGCATCATCTCACCTGATGGTAAGTGACGAAGATGCCGAAGTGATGATGATTGGAGGAAGTTGTAGAAAAATTTCATTTTGCAAAGCGGGAATTGGATAGTATAGTAATCACTTGGACGCTATTTTCAACAAGGATAATAGATGTCACAAAGGATAATAAAACATGGCCATGGCGCCTAATTTTTATATTATTAATAGGTATGTTGGTGTCGCGATATTTTCGCAGATTGTTAACAGATTTTCATGATTCTTTTTTATTCGATAAACGCTGCCAGGTTGGTCCTATATAAATTTTATCATAATCGGTATGGTACTCTTTTAGAAAAATAACAAAAACCAAAAACAATTATGCAAAATTATACTAAGTTGTTGCGATGGAAGGCGTTTTTTAACGTTTTTAAAGTGTTCCAAATTATACGGAACATGTTTATGTATTAGGTGTTTCCTCGCGATTTCGTCCTTGTGAAATTCACAGACTGTGACTATGTTATTTTAAGCTCACATGACGTGACACTGTGACTCAGTCGAGTCGCTTGCATCGCGTGAGTGCATCGATCGCACATGGTTACTTATTGATGTTACCTCTAGCTACTGTCTTTTTTATCCAATATTGATAAGCTACCTGATGGTAACTGCATGTTGCCGAAGATGGAAGCGGGCTTACCAAGATTCCCCAACGCAATGAAGAACTGGCTATCTTATCTTCAAGCCGGAACACATCAATGTTGTTAACACTGATGTTTGGCGGCAAGACTGAGATAAGACGGTGGTAGCTAGCCAGGCGGACTTTGAAAATGCCCTAACACCAACAAAACCGAGTCTTACAATGTTGACCCCGTTGGGAATCGAACCCGTGACCTCCTGGTGTGAAGCGAATGGACTAACCATTACGCCACGGAGGCGGTTACAAAGAGTTTCTATAGTACTATTTTACGGCTCGACGCAGAGTGGAATCAAATAACAGATTCAAAGTCGTAGCTGAGAAAATCAAACTGTATGAAAATTACACTGTATCATCTCACTCTCACTACAGCAACAGAGGAGTATTCCATAAACTCAAACGTTACGTGACATAGAATTTCTCTCTGGAGACATTACATAAACTCTTTGGTCTCACCTCTTCGCTATCGTGTTATCGATCGATTTCTTATCAAGAGAAATGAGAAGATATGCAGATTAGTTTATCAATCTACGCTAAAAGTCCGGATAGATATACAGGGTCTTCGGCAGATGGTTGAAAATACGAAAATGGGAGATAGGTGGGGTCGCCTCCCACCTATTTTGAGAATTAAAAAAAATCTAGGACTTGTAATTTTTTTTACAGGATTTTTTTTCCTTTTTTTAGAAATTTTGCCATTTTTATACCTTTGAACACATGTAACTTTTTGTTTTTTAAAGCTAGCTCCAAAATCTTTTTTTTAATAGACTTTTATAAGATTGTCGGCTCTAAAGAAAATTATGTTTGTTTCAAGTTATTGCTAAAAACAAAAATGTGGGCCCCCGAACTTAAAAAAAAAGTTGAACAAAAATTTAAAAGTCAACTTTGCGATGCATTTAAAAAAAAAATAATGGGGCTGGAAGGCTTCTGTTTTTTTTAAAACATCTCTAAAGCTTAGGCTTTTGAATGGTATGTAATTTGTTTCGGTATCTTTTTTGTAACCGGAGTTGTTAATTTTTTTTACTCAATTGGACCATGTTGACGAAATTCCACTAGTTACATGTTTTGTGAAATGTATCAAATGCAAAGTTGAAAATACTTACTGTTGGGACGGTAACAAAGAGCAGGTACGTTTTTTTACATTCTTGCACACACATAATGGCTATCTTTTGTCATTTATTGGCATATTGGAGTTAGCACTTCCATATGCCAATAAAATGTCCGCATATTCCGCATTGGTAAATTGAGCCATTTTAAACCACAACAAAGTCTTAACAAAACGTCTGATAATAACAAAAAGTGACAAACAACAAAAAAAACTTAACAAAATCATAAACGTTAATAACGTTAACGTTTTTTTTTGTTTTCGTTAATTTTACTTTGCTGTGTTTGTGATTTTGTTAAGTTTTTTTGTTGTTTGTCACTTTTTGTTATTATCAGACGTTTTGTTAAGACTTTGTTGTGGTTTAAAATGGCTCAATTTACCAATGCGGAATATGCGGACATTTTATTGGCATATGGAAGTGCTAACTCCAATATGCCAATAAATGACAAAAGATAGCCATTATGTGTGTGCAAGAATGTACAAAAACGTACCTGCTCTTTGTAACCGTCCCAACAGTAAGTATTTACATTATTTTCAACTTTGCATTTGATACATTTCACAAAACATGTAACTAGTGGAATTTCGTCAACATGGTCCAATTGAGTAAAAAAAATTAACAACTCCGGTTACAAAAAAGATACCGAAACAAATTACATACCATTCAAAAGCCTAAGCTTTAGAGATGTTTTAAAAAAAACAGAAGCCTTCCAGCCCCATTATTTTTTTTTTAAATGCATCGCAAAGTTGACTTTTAAATTTTTGTTCAACTTTTTTTTTAAGTTCGGGGGCCCACATTTTTGTTTTTAGCAATAACTTGAAACAAACATAATTTTTTTTTAGAGCCGACAATCTTATAAAAGTCTATTAAAAAAAAGATTTTGGAGCTAGCTTTAAAAAACAAAAAGTTACATGTGTTCAAAGGTATAAAAATGGCAAAATTTCTAAAAAAAGGAAAAAAAATCCTGTAAAAAAAATTACAAGTCCTAGATTTTTTTTAATTCTCAAAATAGGTGGGAGGCGACCCCACCTATCCCCCATTTTCGTATTTTCAACCATCTGCCGAAGACCCTGTATATTAACATGTATACCTGTAGAAATATGCATACTTTTTAAAATTATTGCAGTCATACGGGTGTTAAAAAATTGGTGTAGGACCCGTTAACTGTGGGTTCTAACTTTCTTTTCTCAAGGAACCCATAGACAATTATCAAAAAAAATTGACCTTCCATACAAAAATGCACATAATTGGTCGATCAGCTAAACGATGTGAAAAAATTCATTTTTTTGCGATTTCGGCAAATCATACAACAAAAGTTGTTAGTATGATGAGTATAAGCCCCAGTTAACGGGACCTACACCAATTTTGTTACATCTTGTATAGTTTTGTACTTACTGATATGACGATTTCTGATAGTATTTTGTAAAATAATATGTAGGTATGAGTTATAGCACCAGTGTGCATTAAGCGTGTTATGCTTCGTGTGGACTATTATTTATTTTACGATTTTGGCCTTCTGCGTAGATTAAATTCTTAACGAGTATAATAAATAAAGAGACAAAATAATAAAACTTTGTGTTTAATTATGTTATAATTGCAGGTACCATAAACATCTACGTACAATATGCATCATAATAACTAATCGAATCAATTAAAAATTAAAAACCTGACTTCATAAAAACATAACCCTTCTTTTTTGACCATTTGGGTAAAATGTATCCTATGTCACTAAGACAAATCTAACGACTCCTCGCACTCCAAAATCCATCAAGCCGTTTAGGCTTCATATAGCGTGCTAAAGAAATATATATCCATACACTCGAAAAACATAACCATTCTTATGGCGCAGTTGCGTTAAAACAATAACTACGTGCGAGATATACTCTATTGGGGGCGCAGTTTTAAACACTTCTTTCTTTATAAACTTTTTTTAAATTTGATGATTTTAGATTTTTTGAAGGGCAAGTCTCAGAAGTGTGAGCCTCCCTCGACCTCGTTTTCTCCTTTCTTTGTTGGTTCGAGTCTTCGATACTCTGTTGTTCGTGACATGCACATAATGCCAATCGAGCGAAGTCTCCTCTTGACATCATTGTATAAAAGATTGGTTAACCACGTTTCCGATGAAAAGGAAAGTTTATTTACTTAGTTTTACGACAAGGACACTAAAATGCGTTTCCAATTTAAAATAAACCCTTGTAGTTTTCTTGATATCGACTATAGAAAGGAAAAAGGGGCTAAGCGACACCTCCAGGGAATATGACTTTTTTACACATTCGGAATCAGCGTAATTTTCTATAGTTCCTTTCTCTTTGCCTCCATAAGATAAACTTTGGTTCACGGTTCAATTTTCCTTATTTATATATAAGAATCAGTGGAGCTTGATGCCTTTTTCTTGATTCTGGTTTGACAATCGATGGCGTATGAATCTTTTTTCTTTATACTTTTGCTTAAGCTATTGGCTTTTAGTACTTTTTAATTTACCCTTTTGCCTCAATGTCGGTCGGTTAGTGCTCTTTACATTGGCCAACTCGAAAATTGAAATTGAAAACAGTGACGTTTAGTACCTTATAAACACTACACTATTGTCATTTACATCCTTTACCTATCTTTGCAAAAATTCTTGAATTTATGTCGATAAGTTCTTATTCCTTAACTTTATTTTACATAGTGGTGGCGTTTCATTTCCTTTTTCCGTCTTTTGTTGAATTAATTTTAAATAACTAAGACTGTTTTTTTTTAAATATTCAATTGCCTCATTTGTGACAGTTATGTAGGTATAGTTTATGATTATTATTTTGCGTACACATATTTAAGTAGGTCACTTTGTTAATTTTCATAGATTAGCAGATCTTATTACTACATCGCGATTATTTTGTGATTATTTTTTCAGGCAAGTCTGAACTTGCTTGAGTCAAAATGTAAGTCAAAATCTCGATACAGAATTTAGTAGTAGTTCATCATCATATCAGCTAAAAAAGGTCCATTGCCAAGCGTGGCGATTACAGCAAAACCCCCCTATGAATACCACACCCAGAAAACGGCTCCTACTCCCCGGCAGGCCTGCTATTCCCGACTCCGGTAGCAGGCATAGTAACGGCGGGGTGGGGGGTATGAAGAATCCCCGGCAGATGCCAGGCTACCAAACCCAACGACCTTTGGCCCTGGCAACTTACAACACGCGTACACTGCGGACTGACGCCAAGCTTACAGAACTCGAAGAAGTATTGAGCAGGTTACGGGGGATATCCTAGGTTTATGTGAAGTCCGAAAACAGAGAAAGGACACTATGATCCTTAAATCCGGAAACCTTTTTTTTTCCGGGAGGGCAACCAACTGTCCTATGGTGGTGTCGGGTTTCTTGTCCACAAGTCCCTCATTAAAAACGTAGTCCAGATCGTGAGCGTTTCGACAAGAGTAGCATACCTTAGAGTCAGAATCACCAAACGGTGCTCGATGAAGGTCATACAGGTGTACGTGCTGACCACGGAATACTCCGACGACGAAGTAGAGAGTATGTATGAGGACATCTCTATAGCCATACATAGCACCAGGACCCATTATACCGTTGTTATGGGGGACTTTATCGCGAAACTGGGCAAATGAAGTGATAGTGAGCTGTGAATGGGGCGATTTGGATACGGAGTAAGAAATACACGTAGTCAGACGCCTGGCCGACTTTATGGAGAAGGAAAGCCTCTTTAAGATGAATTTCTTCTTCAAAAAGTCAAAACAACGGAAATAGACATGGTTGCATCCCAATGTTGTAACAAATAACGATATTGACTTCATCTTGTCGACAAGGAAGCAAATATTCAATGATGTCTCTGTGATCAATTCAGTCAAAACAGGAAGCGATCACCGGATGGTAAGAGGCACATGTAATCTTAGGACCAAGCTAGAAAAATGTCGTCTGATCAAGTCTACGCTACGACCAGCGTACATTCAGCTCCAAAAACCCGAGAGCTTTCAGCTCGAGTTGCACAACCACTTCAAATGCCTAGGAGACTGCGAGAATGTGGACGATTGTAATGACAGATTTGTGGAAATTGTCCAAGTGGTCGGGTCCAAGGTTTTTAAAACTCGCCGTTCATACAGAAACAAAAAATCTCGGACTTAACCAGCAACCTCATGGAAGCAAGACGCAGACTGGTTTTGCAGTCCTCTAAACACGCTAATCAGTATCGGCAACTGAACAAGCAGATTTCTAAGTCCCTGACTCGCGATTTGGGCCAGTATAATACAAATTGTTTTAAAGAGGCGATTGAGCACAACTAAGGCTCAAAAATGTTAGCGAGAGATCTAGTCTGTTGGACAAAGCCAACTGACGAAGCTGAAGACTGAGGATGGCAGGATCATATAATTGTCTAAGACTGAGTTACTAGAAGAATTTGAGAAGTTCTACGGACAATTTTACAAGACCACACGTCTACCAGTCAGCGATCTGGCTTAAGCCCCAAGACCCAAACTAACCCGACACTATACCGAAGATATCCCGGACATCAGCCTGTACGAGATTAGAATGGCTCTCAAACAGCTCAATAACAACAAGGCACCGGGTGATGATGGAATTACGGCTGAACTTCTAAAAGCAGGTGGATCACCGCTACTAAAAGCTATTTAGAAGTTATTTAATTCCGCTATACTCGAGGGACAAACATCTTAGGCTTGGCACAGAAGTGTGGTCGTGCTTTTCTTCAAAAAGGGTGACAACACACTGCTGAAGAACTTCAGTCAGACCCATCTCAATTCTGAGCCATGTCTACAAGCTGTTTTCGTCTCGCACGCGGGTTTGACGACTTCCAGCCTCCCGAACAAGCCGGTTTCCGAAAATGCTTTAGTACTATGGACCACATGATAGTCATTTAATTATTTTCTCTGTTAACCAATTAAAAAATAGTAAGTTGTAAAGTTCCCTTTGCTTCATTTCAAAAATGCCTAATTCGTCGTGTGGAACTGTTTTCTTTGCCTTTAAAAACAATGGTATGTTACTTTGATCCCTTTGCTTTGCTCTAATTAAACAATGGAAGTCAATTAGTTCCATCTTATTTGCTTAAATTATTTTAGGCATGGCGCTTATTTCCTTCTGCTTTACTCAGAACATAAAGCATGTCATCTAATACTTTTTTCTCTGCTCAACATATAAACATCAATTGACTTAGTACCATTTGCTTAGCCTTAAAAGACAAAACTTAGTCATTAAGAACCTTTTTCTTTGCTTTGTTTTTCGAATTTGTACTGACGGAAATCAAGCTGCTAATTTGAGGTTGGTTAAACCTTAACCTCCATACAGACGATTCAAGCAGTATTGACTGCAAATCACCTTTTGATGGCTGTATAAGCTAATACGGGAGAAACACACTTTTCGCATTTATGGCAGGGAAACGAATCTGCAGGTGGATGATTGCCGCAAATCAAGCTACTAATTTCAGGTTGGTTAAAGCCTTAACGTCCATACAGGATTCAAGAATTGTTTACTGCAAAGCACCTTTTGATGGCTAAGCTACTCGTAATAATACGGGAGCGACACACCTTTCGCATTTATGGCAGGAAAACAAATCTGCAGGTGGATGATTGCCGTCAGTGGTGTCAGTCAATACTAGATAACATCAAAGCCAAAGCATAAAGCCATCAAAGCATAAATTGTGTCATTTTATTGAGCGATATTAAAAACATAGTTAAAAATAAAGTTAGACATAGACGAGTTCGGTGGCGTAATGGCAAAGGCCGCTACCTCCTGTCCGGGAGGTCGTGGTCCGAGTCCTGCCACGTACAAATGTGTTTCCGAATTTTCATCTCATACGTACGTTTATCCAACACTCTTACGGTGAAGGAAAACATTGCGGGAAAACCTGCACACGCCTGCGAAGAAAATCGAAGGTTGTGTAGGAAGTCGACCAACCCGCACTGGACCCGCGTGGTCGACTAAGGCCCGATCGGCCTAATTCAGGTTAGGCTCGAGCTCCTCGGTGGGGACGTATAAGAGCTGTTATGATGAAAGATATAGTGCACAAAAAAGGTTGAAAAAAAACATGATTTTTCATTTGGTCGTATCTTTTTACTGTACTTAAAAGTATTTTTGTTCACTGTCTTAGCAACACTTTACTAACTAACACTACCAACTAAGACACTTCTTAGTTGCTTTGTATTTAGTGGACTTTTTGGCAACATAGGTCTCGTTAGTGGTGGATATTTGGAACAACTTTGCCCATTGTTCTTTGTCCCCTATTCTAACCAATTCTGAACTCTGAAATAGTGACCATATAGTGATCAAATTTCGAAAATAGTGAGAAAAGTGACACGATTTTAAAATAGTGACCAAAATATTCCTTACTCTTTGCTAATAGTGACTCACTGGCAACCCTGTCCGCCTGATATTGAGTGTCTAGTGTTGAAGTTTTAAAGGTTATAATATAAGTAACAAACGCAACATGTACAATACCTATTGTATTATCATACAAGCTCATATACGTCCCCACCGAGGGGCTCGAGCCTTTTCTTCGCAGGCGTGTGTAGGTTTCCTCACGGTGTTTTTCTTCAACGTAAGAGCGTCGGATAAATGTAAATTTGAAATCGAAACTAGAAAACACATTGCTACGTGGCAGGATTCGAACCAAGACCTCCCGAACAACAGGTAGCGGACAGCGGCCCTAGCCGTTACGTACAGGTATTAAAAAACACATGACTATTTTGATTCAAATATAATAATACACACACACACAGTAAAAAAATAATTGGACGGTATTATATAAACATAAAACGAATCGACGCGCGCCTCGCGAAACAGCAATTTTCGTAAGCAAACAATCCAAACCAATAGTATATTTTTCCAGTCTTCTAATAATAAAATCAGTGTCGTCCTCTAGCTAGAAAAACAGGGTCATATTGGATCAAAGCAAATCTAATATGATACTTTTTAGACGATTCATAAACATCTCGCCGCCCGCGCCGCCGGTATGAGTAAATCGTAACGAAACGGCCGCGGCCCATACACACGGATTGCATTCCAACTAAAAAATCGCAGTTTGGATGCAGTTGTAGCGCAAAGCACTAAGATAACTGCATCCAAACTGCAAATTTGCAGCTGGAATGCAGTCCGTGTGTCTGGACCCTAAGATACGGACTCTTTCGCACATAGCTGAAGGGTAAGAACGGCAAATCCTTGGGATATAATTACATATATCACGCATTTTTCTATCTTACTGCGACACATATAATTTGGTAATCCACGCGGACGAATACGCGGGCATAGTATAGTTCGTCAACAACTCATAAACGTCCCCGCCTTTAGCCTGGCCTCACACAGCCGGAAAATTCATAATCTGAATTCAGAAAGCCGGGATGTGGAAAAAGTCACAATATGCGTGAAGCATAATGAACTTACACACAAATCCGTGCTTTCTGCATTCAGATTATGAATATAAAGAGGAATTTCGTGCCTTGGGGCACCGGTCTTTTCCCAAAATCGATAAGATTAGCTATAGGGTAAAAGTCGGATTGTTGCCACACTTTTTGCAATCACTCTATATCTCTCAGTACAAAAAGCAAAATACTTTATTTGTAAAACTGGCCGGTACTTTGGTTTTTTATCTATATATTTATTTATGAAAATTAAAAAACATTATCTTTAATATTTTTTAGAGTATTAGCGATTTTTGCGGACATCTATCCCACATAGGCTATAGTTGCCTTATCCATGTAAATTACGTTTAGAATAGATGCCCCGCCGAGAAACAGGACATCTACCCTGCAAAAATTTTGATCGCTATTTGCCTTCCCATGCAATTGCACAGAGACATGAGACACGGTCAACTTAGTGGTAGTTGGAGAATATTTCGATAGATTAATAAGATAGCATGCGATTCATCCGCGAAACTAGAGTAATTACTATCGGGGCAACTATACCCCTGGGGCAACTATCCTAGTTTTAACCTACTTCACACGCGGGGGCCAAGACCGGGTCGGTGGATGTTTTAGCGTTAGTTGCGAACGCCACTATCACTAGTTTTTCAAGCCTCATTCAAGGGATCTGACACGACACAACGTCTGCCATCTAGTGATAGCAATCGACACCAACGGCTTTACGTGGCTTGCTAACTATCCGTCAAACCCATACACGTAATAACGGTTCTTCAGGTCAGTTAACTTGCGTAATCGACCTAATCACGCATCAAGTTACAATAAGATACGACCGCTTCATAGTATAGTATTAATTACTTAATATTCTGTGCCTCTTTAAAAAAAACAAGATACCCAAGTCCGGTGAACTTGCCAAGGACAACGGTATTTTTTTTTATTCGCAATTGGTGAGCGATACACACATCACATCACGATTCACATCATCTCACCTGATGGTAAGTGAAGATGATGCCGAAGATAGAATAAAGGCCGCTGTTGAAACCCATCCAAGTAAGCCTATCAGTTTACCTGCAAGATCGACGCAATCACGCAAGTCACACTGAGCTAGGCTTACGACCGCTTATCGGATAGCCTTAAGACGTCGGATGTCAAGATTCTAGAGAACTAAAGGGGCGGCCAGAGGGGGCACTCATGAATGAAATGCTTGAATGAAGGCGATCGATAATACGATCCAAGAATGGAGTCGTGCCAGAAAACTTATCTGGCTTTCATGGAAACTCCGTCTTTGTCGCTCTGTGATTTAAATATTTGTGTGGGAATGAGATAAAAAGTATGCGGAGTTTTAATTGGCACGACACGTAGCCGTTCATCGAAGAGAATTGTAAAATTTGAGTTTAAAAACTCGAAAACTCCGTAAAACTGAGAACACTGAAAAATAAAATTTGCTTTTCCTTTTTGCTACTCTATAATTTAATCGTTTTTTTTTACGATAACTATAAAAAATCAGGAGAAATGATGGAAGTCGTAAAACTCCACGATAATAATAGGTAAGTAGTCACAGAAAAATACAATTTTAGGTAATATTACAAAGTGACTCACATTAATTTTTTTTATATCGATTTTTAGGGTTCCGTACCCAAAGGGTAAAAATGGGACCCTATTACTAGGACTTCGCTTTCCGTCCGTCTGTCACCAGGCTGTATTTCATGAACCGTGATAGCTAGACCGTTAAAATTTTTACAGATGGTGTATTTCTGTTGCCGCTATAGCAACAAATACTAAAAATTAGAAAAAGTGATAAATAAGGCGGTCTCCACACAAAAAACTGTTTTTTTGAAACATGAAGAAACTAGCGCCATCTAGTATGATGGTACGGAACCCTGTGTGTGCGGTTCTGACTCGCACTTGGCCGGTTTTTTTGGTTTCACGTCTATTGTATTGTTTGAGATCACTAATTTATTCATGCATTGTCAGCAATATATGAATTAACGTTGCGTTGCAGAGAGTACTGACCTTAGTTTTGTTAAAATTCTAACTTAATTATTTAAGCCGAAATTTTCACAGTTTGTATTTCTATTTCCGCTGTAACAATAAATAAAAATAAAAAAAAAACATTGGGTCCCCCATACAAGAAACGTTTTTGAAAATCCTTTGTTCTCGACGATGACAGAAACCTAAATAAATGGTTATGATATGAACCAAACAGGCTTTGTAAGAACATATTTATTCCCATCAAAGCCTAAACTACTGAACCCACTTTATCTAATGAGGTACTCGTACCTACCTAACGTTATATTGGTATGTGCTTTAACATCAATACATAAGGCCTAGACAAAATTTCTAGACTAGTTTATGAATGAATAAAGAATTTAGCTTAGGCTACGTGACGCTACATAAAATATTATACGGCGGGCACAAAACGTCATGTTCCGAACACGGGTTTATTTATTTGCTTTTCTTACCCTGATGATGATGAGCGAACTTCAGGGTCCGGATCAAAGGTTATTTCCTTTTAAAATTTTAACATACCTTTATTACATTGCGCAGATTTAGAATCAAAACATTTGCCGTCCATATTAATTCACTTATTAAATACAAAGTCAAACATGGGAAATAATGTGTTGTGTTTAGGGCTAGCTAGTTGACATAGATGACGCTTTGTGACCGTACCTAGTTAGCACTTATGATGCCACTTAAGAACCGGCTCTTCAAGAAGTTTGTTTGGTACAAGTACAAACAGATTGATATAATTTGCAAGTCAACGATTATTATTTATTTTGAGGCATGGAAATATACTGAGAATATGGAACTTATTCTGTGAAAAAAAAAACCGGCCAGCTCCTAGTCGTATCACGGTTCTAAAAACGAATTAATTAAAAATTAAAAGCGCTAAAGCATTAAAACGTAACCCCTCTTTCGTCCAGTCGTGTAAAAATGTAGCCCATGTCACTCACGGAATCAACGACACAACGAAAATCCATCCAGCCGTTTTAGGCTATACAGCGTGCCAAAGAAACATACATACACTAGCTGTTTCCTGCGGCTTCAGCCGCGTAGACAACGTTTCTATGACTTTTCGAGGGTGCGCAGTGCGCGAGCCGCAATTGCGTGAAAAAAAGTAACCTATGTGTTAATCCAGGTCCTAATCTGTCTACCTACCAAATTGCAGCCAGAACCGTTCAGTAGTTTTTGCGTGAAAGAGTAACAAACATACATCCATAGTTCCACACATTGTAACAAACTTTCGCGTTTGTAATATTAGTAGGATACCCCGAAAAACATAACACTCCTTCTGGCGCAGGCGGGTAAAAATAAAACCGTAATAGGCTCCCGTTTAATTATTTTTTTATCCACAATTGGTATTTTGGAAACAAAGAGCTTACGAACAAACAAAAATATAGGTGTCGTACAAACGGAACACTAAGTGCTTAACGAGAGTTTCACTGTAGTAAGTAGAGTTAGGGCCGGCACCTAGGCCTCCCCCCATCAAGGATTTCCACGAAGACCGGTGCTGCGCCGACCGCATCCAGCGGCCTCCCGCGACCTTCACTAAATCGTCGGTCCACCGTGTGGGAGGCCTGCTCACGCACGTCTTCCGGTGCGTGGTCGCCACTCGAGAACTTTACTGCCCATCTGTCTTCACCTTATGGTGTTGGCAGGAATAGCGGCCCCCACTGTTATGCCCTAGGGTAGGTAAGTGGAGACGCTATATCATAAACCTGGAAGTCTAGCGTATCTGGTAGATAGGTATACGAGAGGGGATGCCCATCGGTCATCCTGATATACGAGCTATGTGACCCAGCTCTGCCCACTGCCACTTAGCAATTCTGAGAGCTATGTCGGTTACCTAGATTCTCCTACGGATCGAATCTCCTCATATCTGATTCGATCGCGTAGGGAAATTCCGAGCATCCTCGTACCTAGGCCCAATAAGATTCAGAACTAATTAATTTAACAACCTTTGCATCACGACCCACCCAAAAACCCTATTATGGAGTCATTAGAAAAGTTAAGGTTTACGTCAACGTTTTATTTTTATGACATTTTAATTTTAGATGTTTGCGTCAACGGTCAATGCACTCTGCAAAACTTGGAGGTGACGATGCAGAGCGGCTTGTCCCCAACCAAATTCAAGTTTTTACGTCACTATCATTAATTAACGTCAGCATCGGTGGCGTAATGGCAAGGGCCGCTACCTCCTGTCCGGGAGGTCATGTTTCGATCCTGCCACGTACCAATGTGTTTTCGACTTTCGATTTCATATGTACGTTTATCCGACGCTCTTATACGATGAAGAAAAGCATCGTGAAGAAACCTGTATACGCCTGCGAAGAAACTCGAAGGTTGTGTGTGAAGTTGACCAACCCGCACTGGGCCCGCGTGTTCGACTAAGGCCCGATCGCCCTACTTCCGGGTAAGCTCAAACCCCTCGGTGGGAACGTAAATGAGCTGATGTGATCATGAATTCACGATGAGAAGCATCTATTTACCCTAACTGCCCAAAAAGAAAGGAAATGTTTTTCGGGTGTGTGTATGTCTGTTTCTTTGACTGAGCCTGTAGCCTAAACGGCTTTATGGATTTGGAAATGTGAGGGGATACTATTTAACCCGAAAGTTTAAAAAGTTGGGTCATTTGCAAGTTCCCTTATCGTGTGGCACAATTAAACGTGCTATCTAGGGGATAGACGGCGGTTGCCTGGTGTTGCACTTAACGTCACCCGCGGCCACGTATAGGGCATTTTAGATTTACACCTATGGACGTGTGCAACACGACCTTTATACACATATGAAAACAGATGTGCAGGTTTCCTAACGTTTTTTTTTTCTTGACCGTGAAGTTAAATTTAACTTACTTTCCCGTTTCCGATTTAGCTGAAATTATGCATACACGTTTAGTTTAGATGACAATGCACGGTTTAGCTCAGTCACGTCATTTTAAATCCAATATGGCGGACTCCCAAAGTTGGCGGACCAGTTATTTTATGCAACCCCATGTTATAAGAATACGAAATAATTAAAATTCTTTTTAAATACAAGCTTGTAAGTACCTGAAAGTTTTTACGTTTTTCGAAAATTATTACGACGACGAATTATTTGACAAGATCGGTGTTTATACAAACTATAGCAGCTAAACCGATGGCTTATCAAATTTATTACAATTTATAATGTATCCCGCATGATTGATCACATTTAATGAGTAGGTTCAGTTTTTTGTACTGTTAATGATTGTTAGTATGGCTGTGGTATGAATTATGAACATCTATTCTAGGACCTGGCGTCGGCCTCCCCTCAAGCCGTGGCGGTCGTGAAACATTGGCACAAGCAGCTGTGACTCACACGAATAAGAAGATCTATTCGCTTCACACCAGGAGGTCGCGGGTTCGATTCCCAGCGGGGTCAATTTGAGAGACTCGGTTTCGTTGGTGGTAGGGCATTTCTAAGCCCGCCTGGCTAGCTACCACCATCTTATCTAAGTCTTGCCGCCAAACATCAGTGTTAACAACATTGATGTGTTTCGGCTTGAAGATAAGATAGCCAGTTCTTCATTGCGTTAGGGAATCTTGGTAAGCCCGCTTCCATCTTCGGCAACAACGTCATTTACCATCAGGTGAGATGATGCCAAGGGCTTACTAATTGTAAATAAAAAAACAACTAAGTAGTTGACTGCCAACGTGAGATATGGTGCAAACTGAACTCTTTATTTCATCTTTATCAAAAGTTCTTAACAATTGTAATCTTGAGTACTTTGTAAAGCGATAATAGGGAATCGAAACAACTGTAACGGAAATATCAAACATTATGAGGTTTTTTGTCTGTTGCGACTTAAACTTCGCCTCTACTTATCTGAAACTCATTTCACGGCAATCCAACACCATTTTCTACGATTTTCATGGAATTAACCGGATACAAGCTGCTAATTTAGAAAATTATGGTGAAAATTTGAAAATAAGCCTTTTTTTGCTAATTTACACCATAAAAGCCCAAATAAGTCAACTTACATTCGGCAAACGTACATAAAAAATTTAAAATAGCATTAGGTTTCTGAAAAAACATCAAATTCCAGCTACAGCAGTTTCTAACTTCAAGAATAGAAAAGATTTACTGGGAAGAATAGCATTTCAACAGTTTCCTCATAACTTACGAACAGAATAAGATCTTTTCTTACATATTTCGCGGACGTGGAGCATGATACCCCAGGCCACTATTGACAACCTGTTACTAAGCATGCCAAAGAGATGTAGAGCCTTAGCAAATGCTTAAGGGGGACCGACTGACTATTAATTGATAGTTTGACAGTCCAAAAAAAATAAATAAGATGAACAGGAAAAGACTGAAAGACGAGGATGGGCAACCTTCTACATGAGACCAATACAAATTATTATTATTTATTATTATTTGTGACCCCACACTAGGCAGAGCCCGTATCGTGGTGGTCACGCCAAAAATACATTTACCAACCAACCAGTTTAAAGATCATTTACAAAGTTACATTAAATTACATCTAAACAACAAAATAAAAACTATTATTTAAATTACGTAAGTTAAATATACCATGGAATTATAGTGTAAGCAATATAAACCTAAACAGTAGTTATATAAAAAGGCAAAAGTACAAGCTAATTAAAATTACAATTACACTGCTAATGGTAAATATTTAAAAGATTTTCCGTGTCCAGATAAGTTAAGTTACATAGCCAGCACTTAACTTTGGTTTTTGCAAGACATGTACTCTTACTTACCACTCTTCAGTAAGGTCTCCTCCACCACTTTTTAAAGCAAATTCTCCTTTATTTTGCCCTCATTTTAACCACATTGGCTACTGCGCCCATCAGAGCACACGAGATAGTAAATCAGCTAAACCCTCACACCTAGAAGAAACCGGCTTGGACCAGTCGGTGATGATGATGATAGTCCGTACTTTGCACTTCCCTCGACCTCGGGAAACGGGGGGCGTTCCCGTAGACCATAATCTGTTACGGCCAGAAGCGAGCAAGCAGATTCTATTAGTGCCAATAAAAAGATATCATTCGCGACCTCATTCCAGCCTACGTCACACGCGCGTTGGTCATACGCAAACTCTTTCGCTAGCGCACAACATCGGAATACCACTTTAGACATGTTCAGAACGAGACCAGAATATGTACGTGTTAAAATACGTACAGTAAAAGTATACCTATAGATACGCCCATTACAACATCGTATGTATAATTGATTTAATTATAGAAGCCGCAAGAATACTTTGTAACGCGAAATAGTTTACAATCTGGTTCTTATAAGAAGCCCTAAACGTGCGTCATTTTGCCGTGATTAAAATAAAATATGCATTGGAATCTTGTCATCTTATTAATAGAATGCTATATTAATTCTCATCAGTGAATATTTTTTTTAGTATCACTACTTGAATGAAAATAATTGGCATGTTTGCTTGACATTTAAAAACAAAATTATAACCAAACAAACAGGTATGGACAAAGATTATAGGTCAAGATTATAGGTGCTGTGAAACGAGAATGTCAATTAATAAATAAGCCCTTGACATCATCTCACCTGATGGTAAGTGACGATGATGCCGAAGATGGAAGCGGGCTTACCAAGATTCCCAAACGTAATGGAGAACTGGCTATCTTATATTCAAGCCGGAACACATCAATGTTGTTAACACTAATGTTTGGCGGCAAGACTAAGATAGGGGTAGCTAGCCAGGCGGGATTAGAAAATGCCCTAGCACCAATCAAACCGAGTCTTACAAGATGACCCCACCGGGAATCGAACCCGCGACCTCCTGCTGTGAAGCGAATGGACTAACCATTACGGCACGGAGGCGGTTAACCATAAAGGGGTGTTCTGGGTCTCGATGACTGAAGGTGAAAAGGAGCTGTGGGAAGGTGGAAATGAGCTGAGGGAATGAGGTCGAGTAGTTCTTGTGTATGTGCATACTCTCGAAATGAATTCGACAGAAAACCGATGGACAATCTGAATTATCAGTTTAACGCTTTGTCAATGATCAGTGATCCATCAATGAAAGAGAAAGTGTAGTTGTGTAACACCATCGACCATAGTAAATCTATGATTGGTCACTGGCAGCAAGTGACGGTATCATGATCAGCTGAGCTTGAAGCAACGGATGACTGAGTGACGGGGTCATTGAGCGTTTTGTTGATTAATCATTGAATTATAAGCAATCGTAGGAGATTATACGATTAAGATTCCATTTGGTTTTGAACTCCTATTTGCACTGAAATAATACCTTTCGGGGCACGAGTTTTCCCAAACTCGCGAAGGTTAGGTCACATTCACACACAGTCAGTGGTCAAGTCTGGATTGGTGAAGGTTGTGGGGCCATTGACGAACCCCACTGTCAGAAATTCTCAATCCGCCTATTACTCCCATCTTTTTTCTTTTTTTATTATTATCTAGTAACAGCAACCAGTACCAACGGCTTGGTGAAGCTCGGAAACGGTCGACATAAATGCCACTAACCGACAAACCCATCCAAGTAATGATCTTGTTTATGGACAGTTAACCTGCGTGATCGACGCGCTTACGTAAGTCGCATTGAGCGGCTAAATATGAACTATAAGCGTCAAGCTTTAATAACACTCGTTAAATAAAAAAGGTGAAACGCGAAAGAACGCAAGAAAAAGCAAAAACTTTGATACTGGTGTTTATACGAGTATTGTGACCATGTGTGACCATGCTACGAGCACAGCTGATCGTGAGGAGTTTACCCAAAATTTAGGTAGTAAACTTATTAATCACGTTTTCGGCACGTTAAAGTTCCAGGTTTACATACTCTTTGTCAAGCTAGGTACATGAACTGGAACTCATATCTTTTTGCTGGAGACTGCAGCAGGATGCGCATGACCCAAAATCGGTACAAGCGGAGTACCTTGATCAGTCATACCTTTCCTCTATTTATACACGGTCTTCGGCAGATGGTTGAAAATACGAAAATGGGGGATAGGTGGGGTCGCCTCCCACCTATTTTGAGAATTAAAAAAATCTAGGACTTGTAATTTTTTTTACAGGATCTTTTTTCCTTTTTTTAGAAATTTTGCCATTTTTATACCTTTGAACACATGTAACTTTTTGTTTTTTAAAGCTAGCTCCAAAATCTTTTTTTTAATAGACTTTTATAAGATTGTCGGCTCTAAAAAAAATTATGTTTGTTTCAAGTTATTGCTAAAAACAAAAATGTGGGCCCCCGAACTTAAAAAAAAAGTTGAACAAAAATTTAAAACTCAACTTTGCGATGCATTTAAAAAAAAATAATGGGGCTGGAAGGCTTCTGTTGTTTTTAAAACATCTCTAAAGCTTAGGCTTTTGAATGGTATGTAATTTGTTTCGGTATCTTTTTGTAACCGGAGTTGTTAATTTTTTTTACTCAATTGGACCATGTTGACGAAATTCCACTAGTTACATGTTTTGTGAAATGTATCAAATGCAAAGTTGAAAATAATGTAAATACTTACTGTTGGGACGGTTACAAAGAGCAGGTACGTTTTTTTTACATTCTTGCACACACATAATGGCTATCTTTTGTCATTTATTGGCATATTGGAGTTAGCACTTCCATATGCCAATAAAATGTCCGCATATTCCGCATTGGTAAATTGAGCCATTTTAAACCACAAGAAAGTCTTAACAAAACGTCTGATAATAACAAAAAGTGACAAACAACAAAAAAATCACAAACACAGCAAAGTGAAATTAACGAAAACAAAAAAAAAACGTTAACGTTATTAACGTTTGTGATTTTGTTAAGTTTTTTTGTTGTTTGTCACTTTTTGTTATTATCAGACGTTTTGTTAAGACTTTCTTGTGGTTTAAAATGGCTCAATTTACCAATGCGGAATATGCGGACATTTTATTAGCATATGGAAGTGCTAACTCCAATATGCCAATAAATGACAAAAGATAGCCATTATGTGTGTGCAAGAATGTAAAAAAACGTACCTGCTCTTTGTAACCGTCCCAACAGTAAGTATTTACATTATTTTCAACTTTGCATTTGATACATTTCACAAAACATGTAACTAGTGGAATTTCGTCAACATGGTCCAATTGAGTAAAAAAAATTAACAACTCCGGTTACAAAAAAGATACCGAAACAAATTACATACCATTCAAAAGCCTAAGCTTTAGAGATGTTTTAAAAAAAACAGAAGCCTTCCAGCCCCATTTTTTTTTTAAATGCATCGCAAAGTTGAGTTTTAAATTTTTGTTCAAATTTTTTTTTAAGTTCGGGGGCCCACATTTTTGTTTTTAGCAATAACTTGAAACAAACATAATTTTTTTTAGAGCCGACAATCTTATAAAAGTCTATTTAAAAAAAGGTTTTGGAGCTAGCTTTAAAAAACAGAAAGTTACATGTGTTCAAAGGTATAAATGGCAAAATTTCTAAAAAAAGGAAAAAAAATCCTGTAAAAAAAATTACAAGTCCTAGATTTTTATTTATTCTCAAAATAGGTGGGAGGCGACCCCACCTATCCCCCATTTTCGTATTTTCAACCATCTGCCGAAGACCCTGTATATTAAGGTGGTTCGTTTTGGATAAGGCGCGAATTATTTTTTTTTTCAAGTTTTTTGTGAATTATGACTCCATGTTTAATTTTTCAACAAGTGTAACCTGTTTTGCGACAGTCTTACATGATTTTCTACCAATTATTATTTCTTTTTTTTTTGGATATTTTCGCCAATTTTTTTTATTTTTTTTATTCACAGTTGGTAAACCCTTGACAACATCTCACCTGGTGGTAAGTGACGATGTTGCCGAAGATGGAAGCGGGCTTACCAATATTTCCCAACGCAATGGGGAACTGGCTATCTTATCTTAATAATAAGATGGTGGTAGCTAGCCAGACGGGCTTAGAAAATGCCCTACCACCAACCAAACCGAGTCTTACAATTGACCCCGCCGGGAATCGAATCCCTGAAAAATATGATATTTTGTGATTATTCCTCAAAATAACCAAAATAACGAACTTCACATTTGAAAAATCCATTGCAATTGGTAAAAAATAATGTAAGACTGTCGCAAAACAGGTTAAACTTGTTAAACAATTAAACATGGAGTCATTTAAGCCAAAAAAACCTTGCAAAATTTGAATTTCGCGCCACAACCAAACCAAACACATTAATAACGTTTCATTTACACAACTAAATTATCATTATCAGTGGCAGTAAATAGTCTTTATTCTTTGTCAGTGGTAAGTACAAAAAAATACAATTTGAATGATATTTAAAAAAAAACACAAGAAAAGTACTGGTTCTCTGAGGTCTGATGGATGCGTCGCAGGGCAACGGTCTTAACAAGTGGCGCACCTTGATGGTAATTCTATGTCCAACAGTGGGCTAAGGCTAATACAGGCTGATGATAAATGATAATGGTCATATTGATCGGGTTTTTTGAAGCAACTCGATGATGTTTACTGCGACACACGGTAGAGTCATTTGAAGCTGTAAATTCTCACCTTGGCACACAGATGGAGTGATATAGCCCGTGGTTCCGTAGCACGTGAATGAACTCCGGCAGAGTTCGACACGCGCCCATTATGCTGAACAGCGCTAGTGAAGTGTTCCATACGATCAACGTGCGCCGGAGTTCAAACCTGGGGGAGATAAGGTTTCATTTATAGCAATAGAAATGGAAATTAAAATTAAGAGGCGTCTCTATCAAATCGTAAAAGGCTATAAATGTGATTAATCCGTAAGTCTTTGAAAGTAATGGTACTTATGTTTAATCCATTGTATGATCACATAGATATGAACATACTAACTAATATTATAAATATGAAAGTGGTTTCACTTATAGCAATAGAAAGGGAAATTAAAATTCAGGGGCGCCTCTAGCAAATTCGAAAAAGGCTAGAAATGTGATTAATCTGTAAGTCTTTGAAAGTAATGGTACTTTTGTTTAATCCATCGTATGATCACATAGATATGAAAATACTAATTAATATTATAAATATGAAAGTGGTTTCACTTTTAGCAATAGAAATGGAAATTAAAATTAAGGGGCGCCTCTATCAAATAAAATAAAGGCTAAAAATGTGATTAATCCGTAAGTCTTTGAAAGTAATGGCACTAATGTTTAATCCATCGTATGATCAAATAGATATGAACATACTAACTAATATTATAAATGTGAAATTGGTTTCACTTTAGCAATAAAAATGGAGATTAAAATTAAAGGGCGCCTCTGGCAAATTAGGAAATGGAGGCTAAAAATGTGATTAATCCATAAGTCTTTAAAAGTAATGGCACTAATGTTTAATCCATCGTATGATCACATAGATATCAACATACTAAGTAATATTATAAATGTGAAATTGGTTTCACTTCAGCAATAGAAATGGAGATTAAAATTAAAGGGCGCCTCTGGCAAATTAGGAAATGGAGGCTAAAAATGTGATTAATCCATAAGTCTTTAAAAGTAATGGCACTAATGTTTAATCCATCGTATGATCATATAGATATCAACATACTAATTAATATTATAAATGTGAAATTAGTTCACTTTAGCAATAGTGGAAATTAAAATTAAGGGGCGCCACTAGCAAATTCGAAAATAAAGGCTAGAAATGTGATTAATCCGTAAGTCTTTGAAAGTAATGGTACTTATGTATGTTTAATCCATCGTATGATAACATATATATGAACATACTAACTAATATTATAAATATGAAAGTGGTTTCACTTATAGCAATAGAAATAGAAATTAAAATTAAAGGGCGCCTCTGGCAAATTAGGAAATGGAGGCTAAAAATGTGATTAATCCGTAAGTCTTAAAAGTAATAGTTTCTTTATGTTTAATCCATCCTTATTATCATAAATTTGAAAGTGTGTTTGTTCGTTCCTTCTTGAAGTCGTAACAAAGCAACGGCTGCTCGACCTGATTTTTGACAGAGATTGCTTAAGGGGTGGGAATTAATATAGGCAAAAATTCCCGTTGAAATAAAAAAATAATTATTAAATTTATTTTTATGTTGCAGCGGAACAATGGATTGACGTGTATTTTCGCACAGAGATAGTAAAGGGGACACAGAGACTATTAATTAACATAGCCCGATATATTAAAGTAACTATTTAGTAATTTGTGATATAGTTCCTTAGGGCTCTGGAGAAAACTCATTTGAGGGGGTGGAAAGTGACAAAGACCCAATAATTGGCATAACCGACGTAGCACTACTCACCCCCAATGACAGCCATCTACGCGAACGTTGAATGGTTTAAAAATAATTGAAAACGCTAAACACGTTAAAAAACCGACTTCCATCGCAACAACTTCGTACAATTTTGTAATATTATTTTTGGTTTTTGTTAATTTTCTAATAATGTACTACAACGATTTTGATAAAATTTATATGGGACCACACGGGAAGCACTAGCTTTCAAACAAAAAAGAATCATCAAAATGGGTTCACCCAGTCAAAAGTTCTAAGGTAATACACATAAAAAAAACATACAGTCGAATTGAGAACCTCCTCCTTTTTGGAAGTCGCTTCATCATCATCATCATATCAGCCGAAGGAAGTCCACTGCTGGACATAGGCCTCCCCCAAGGATCTCCACGACGACCGGTTCTGCGCTGCCCGCATCCCGCATGGAAGTCGCTTAAAAAAGTAAAACTCAAGATTTTTTAAAAGAATATTCTGAATTTCATAGGCAATTTTTTACATATAGAGAAACCCCTCAAATCAACTAATCCACTGCAAAGGTAGCATGAGTTGGGTTAATCCATCTCTTTTACTAGTTCAGCATTAGAACGAGATGGTTGTGACATCCTCAGGATTGTTATTCCATTCTTGAAAATGAATTGGTCTTAGAAAAAAAAAAGTATCTGCTGGCTGCTAGTTTTAGAGGCTAAACTTCAACTGTAGTATCTGTACGTCAAGTCGTGTATTGTATGGTAAGGTATAAATTTTCTATAAAAGACTTGCGCTCTAGCATTGCAAACGCTATAGGCTTTTTTAAATAATTTAATTAACTACTCTTGGTATAATCAGCAATGAACTAGAATATTACAAGTTTCTATGACCAGGTACCATAAAGTGAGACGATGTCAATTGACAAGAGGTAAGTCAACAAGAGACAAGAGGTGAGACGAAACTTAATGCATTCGTTTTCTCTATTTATGTATCAATCACGTCTCTTTACACAACCAAAGAAACATTATCATGATCAGTAGGTAAATAGAAATTCATATGAAATTGCACGTAAACAAACGCTTCCATATCCAATATCCTAACATGATTGCAAAAAATGTGGGACAGTGAACCACTTAGATATACCAGTACACCTTCGTGTACTATCCTGACACAACATACGATTACATTAGTCTACTCTTCAGCAATCTAGCTAAATGGCGTGTCCAGCTAATGTATTGCATATTTCCTTTTTCTTTTCTACATATTTGTTATTCTTCGTGTCGCAAACAGTGTTTATGAATGGAAAATTCTCGAAGTGAAGGTTACAACCGCTGAACTGGTATTACTGGATTTCTCACTTGAGTAATTTAGTATTCAGCATGTTAGATAGTATTTCAGAGGGTTGCGAAGTTATAACATGCATGGATTGTCAGAATCGTCTAGGCTTCATTTCAACAGAAAATAATGAAAAAGACCCAATTCCTTAAAATGCGATTGTTTTTTTTTTCATTGCAAAACTGTTTGTGAAAGCGTTTAGTTCATGTGTTAATTTTTTTCACAATATATGTCTTTAAAACTAAATTTACAACGGTTATAGTAAAACCTTCGTGAAATAGATATCTGATGAGTTGAAAACTATTGGAAAACACAAGATTATGTGTAAACAAATCGCTAAATGACACTAAATAAGTCTTATATTAACAAACTTCTATTAATAAACAAATCACTTAACGAAAGAAAAGTACTTTACCGGATTTGTGCCAGCAGAAATAAATGCAGTACACTCATTACATTGTCTTATTCTATAGTCTATGGTTATGTTTACATAATAAGACTTTTATTTTGGACCACATTTTGCACGATATTAACTAGTGGCTCTAAGAGCTGTAGACGTCGCGAGTTTTTCGTTTCGAAATGGCTAAATTATGATATTTTTTACGCTTGCAATCCCCATAGCTGCGCCATTTTGAAAAAATAAAAAAAAACTGAATCTCAAAAAACCCATATAATTATCGAACTTGCCCACAAAATACACGAGAACTGGTTGAGAAATGCGAACTGTAAAGGAGAACATCCGGACAGACGTACGAAAGCATTTTTACCCAACCTGAAACAGAGACGTACGTCAGCTGTCTGTCTGTCTGTCCTACCTTTAAAATGTTGTATCTTTCGAACCGTAATAGGTAGCTCGCTGAAATTTTCACAGAATATGCTTTATTATGGGGGATTTCTCTACATATAATAAAAAAATAAAAAGTCCGCATACAAAAAAACTTGTCTTTTTATGATTTTTTATTTTCCTTCTATCGCAAAAACGGTAATATACGCAAATGTGAGTCGTACTCGCACCAAAGTCCGAACTGAATGAAAAATAAACGCATTTTTCTGTGGCTTACGTTGATGTCTTTTGTTTGTAATTAATACAATTTTTTATTGTTATACTTGTGTCATCTTGTGTGGAGAGGTGTGGTGGTCCGGAACTCTCGGTGCACGAGTCCGACGAGCACTTGGCCGATAGTTTACATACTTATAAGAATATTTAGGGCGTGTGATATTGCAAATTATTTATTTTATTAGAGACACACTCCCAACAAATAGTTTAAAAATGAGCGCATTTCGAAAACCCTAAAAACTTTTAGGCACAAGCTTTTATTTGAAAAGAGTTTTTAAATTCTGAGTGCTTGATTTTATTTAAAAAAAAAGCCGGGCTGAGAGGTACTTGATTGAAAACAAAGGACGATCCTGGGGCGTAGGATTCCACCTTCGAAGTTCATCATCAGATCAACTTTAAAATACCAAAAAGTCACCGGGATTACGGCTTCATACCAAATTTTAGCTCGATCGGACCTCTAAGTCGCTCTAAAGTCGATCGCAAAATTTGAAACGGATTTACATAGGAACATTGCAAGCTAAATTAAAGCTTGTTATAAAATTCATTACTTATTAACAAACTTAAAGACCTATATGAAACTATAGTCGCCGTCGACGGATACGTCTGGGAGGACATCGTCATTATCATTTATAGACCTATATGCTAGGTATTTTATAAAGAGCCTACTTAAAACGATAAGGCCGCCTTTGCACTGTACGTATTTAAATAAAGTTTTTTTTTTTAATTCACAATTGGTAAACCCTTGACAACATCTCACCTGATGGTAAGTGACGAGTTCCAGTTGTGAACTCGACTATCCACAGAAGAGCGAAGGAGTTTTAGTCAGACAACTAAAGTTAACAGAAGTTCTGGTACTTACAAACAAACAATTTTCAAAAAGCCTAAAAACTTTTAGATACAAGCATTCATTTGAAAATAAATTCCGCCATCTTTGGAGTCCGCCACATTAAATTTAGAATGACGTCACTTAGCTCACCATGCATCGTCATCCAAATTAAACGTGTATGCAAAATTGCAGCTAAATCGGAAACCGGGAAGTGGTTTTAATTCAGCCTGAAAGATTTGACCTTAACAAACATCATACATACAAACATTGCAAGTTATATATTAAAAGCTTTTAATATAGGGCGCTGTTTAACTTCCCTTTTTAGACCTTAAAAATATTTCAACATAATATTAAATTCAGCAGTAAATTCTAGGGATGCATCCGATACCGATACCGATATATCGGCGATACTTCGGGTTTGCCGATATATCGATATCGGCGATATTTATATGGCAGATTCAACGATACTTTGCAAATTTCGCGCTTTAAAAATGTAATGTAAACGCGCGTGTTGTCCTATCTATTTCGTTGCAAACGAGGCATTTGTCGCATTTGAGAGACTATTTTCCACCGCAGGTCTTATTCAAACATACTTGCGAAATCGTCTTCGCCCGCAAAACTTAAGAATGCTTTGTTTTTAAATAAAAATCTTATAACTATTAATTAATTGTGTATTATTTATTCTACCTTCCTTTTTGAATTCAATAAGCGTATCGGTATCGGTATTAGTATCGCCGATATTTAAGAGTATCGGTATCGTATCGGCAAAAATGCGTATCGAGGCATTAAATTCCTAAAAGGGGGTTTTTCGTCTAGGCTACTTACTAAAGCCTAAGAAGACTGAAATTTGGTATGTAGGTTAAGAATTTCATATAAATAAAGGAAAAACTAAGAAATCGAAAACTTTCTCCCTGCGTATCATAGCCTATGGGGCCTGTCCCAAGTATAAAGAATATAGTTCCAAGTGCTCCTGACTGTACCACATTTATAACAATAAATAACAAATAACTCTACATATAAGCCCTCACTCTAGAAACTCTACATCTTGGTAATAAGGTATGTTTTGGCTGTTTAATGTTCGTGGAACGTGACATAACTAAGTACATAAGGAATAGTTTGTGCGTCAATTACGTAACGGCCAAACCATACCTTTTTTCAAAGATAATAAATTCTCTTAATACGCCGTACAGTTGTCTCTGTCTTTTTCTTTAAGTGTAAAGAGGAAAGATAATAACCACACTTGCACTTTTTAAATTTTTTTTCGTTTTTCTTTTTGTTTTTTTGTGCCTGGTCGGTTATCTATCTATCTACCTTTTAACTTAGATATAGGCATTTTTGCAAAAAAAAAGTGAGTCCGACAATATGTCAGGATTTTAATGAGGAATAAAAGAGAAAAAGAAATAAGGTGAAATAAAACTGGTTTTTGTGGGCTAAAACAGAGGAAAATTGATAAATTTAAGTGAACTTTGCAATTTTTTTTATCGAGAAAATTTTATCAAATCGTGTTTTTGCCTCCTACATTTACATAATTTTATATAAAAAAAATATAAATGAATTGCAGTTTCGACCGCAGAAAAATGACTTTTTCCAACCCTCGATTTCGGGGTTTGCATTATTATCTGAAGGGTTTCGCCTTAAGTCTTAAATAGTGTATGCCTGATCTAGGAAAACCCTGTGCTTCACAGGCTAAGAAGAGCTAGAGATTATTCTTATGGAAAGTATAATACTTAATCTAAAAAAGGTAATTATGTCTAGCGAATAGTATAAAGTTGAATATATTTATATAAATACTTTACAACTCATAGTCATTTTTCGGTATAATCGTAAGGCAGTTTTTTTAAATACGCAGCTACATTTTTTTTTTAAATTTATATACGTAAGTTCGTATAAGGCTAAGATTTTGTTTATTGACAGAAAAGGACTAAGGAATGCAAAAAAATCTGTTTGCGTAGACAAACAAGACAAGATGTAGGGTTTGTAGCGTCAGGGCTTATAGGTAGAGTTATTTGTTATTTATTGTTATAAATGTGGTACAGTCAGGAGCACTAAGAGCTATGTAGTACTTTCGCGTACCCTAGATATCCACGCGGGCAAAGCCGCGAGCAACCGCTCGTGATTTATGTTATTCAATCAAATCAAATAAATTTATTGCAGGCTGCACAGCCCATAAATGTTAGTAATATACAATAACTTACAAATCTAATGTTAGTGACATTACAAAATAAAATATTAACATAGTCCTTATATCCGGACACTGGCTAGGCGCTTGTGTAGCGTTGTCCAGTGGCCAAATATAGGACAGTCTGGCTTGCTGGCAATGGCTTTCAGGATGCCGTTGGTGCTGCCCCTCACGCGTTGCATCAGGGACGCGACTCTTCTGCGCACAATTGCATGGAAGCCGTCAGTGCGTGCTTCTGCGAACATCCCCGACGCACTACAGTAACGAGGCAACCCCATCAGCACCCTGAAACCATTGTTGTATTGCACACGCAGAGCATTGACGGTCTTCTTTGTATAACTGACCCACAGGCTGCACGTGTAAAAGGACTGACAGAACGCCTTGAACAACAATTATTGCAAGATGGATTTCATCCAAACAACGATGCGAAGCCGGGAAGAGCAACTAGTGTCGAAGTACTACACAAACCACAAACAATGAGCAATTTTGCCTCATATAGCCCGCCTACGCAGTACGCGATCGCGTTCTACGATTATTTACAGGAAACCGTAAAACGGCTATATCCCTGGTTATGTTTATGTAAAATATTTTTAGATTTAGTGATTTACGTCACTTTATATAAAATAAGATGAACTTGATAAACTTATAGTTGGGGACATTTATGGAGTTCTGGTGCCACCCTTTAACTCCATCATCATCATCATCATCAGTAATCTCGGATCAGCTGATGGTAGATAGTACTAAATTATTGTACTGTAGTGTTGTTGTGATAGCGATTGTCTAATAGCGTTAGTATCCTGATACTATCGTGTCTATAGTATCCTGATACTATCGTGGCCTTAAAAAATAGTCATACTAAATATTGATACCTATCGAAACTATCGACCCTTGATAAACGTAAGTAATACTATTCCTAAAAATCAGTAGTATCGATAGTATTAGTACAAACACTATCGATAGCATGTGTGTCGATAGTATCAATTATTTTGACCTATTGATAGTCGAATATTTTACGATACTGCTGCTTGCTCATTTTTATTTTCAGTCGATAGCAAAAAAGCAAAACTACTTCACGACCACATTCCCCCCTCTCCATTTCATCATCGGACGACCAGGCGCGGAGAGCGGTTCCACCCCTTTGTCGTCAATGTTCCACCTTTTCGCACGAAGCGTTTTGCTTCTTCCTTCATCATGCGAACGGCCAGGGAGTGGAATTCCCTTCCGGCATCTGTATTCCCCGATTCGTATAATTTAGGAATCTTCAAGACGAGAGTGAATAGGCACTATTTGAGCTTGCGTGTTACATCCTCGGCTGCATCAGCACTTACCATCAGGTGAGGTGCAGCCAAACGCACTCAAATTTTTAATAAAAAAAAAAAAAAAAAAAAAGATACTAATTAATAGATCGCAGATAGTATCGACTTTTTACACGCGGTACATTCGATATTATCAATAGTACCGATAGAATCGACTGTTTTTTCAAGGTCAAGCATCGATAGCGAAACTATCAGTATCGCAACAACAATATTGTACTGTCATCCGAACTAATTACACTTGCATTTTCAAAGTTTCAAATCGATACGGCTCTATTAAAGACCAGGGGACGCAGGATTATTGAAATGTTTGGAAAGTATGTATAGGAAAATGCGAAATGAATAAAGTATTTCATATGACAATATTTGACGCACTACTAATTTATCATGTCATCATCATCATCATATTAGCCGAAAGACGTTCACCAGGTCATCGGTCCACCGAGTGGGAGGCCTGCCTACACTACGCTTTCCGGTGCGCGGTCGCCACTCGACAACTTTACTGCCCCAACGGCCATCTGTTCTACGAGCAATGTGCCCCGCCCACTGCCACTACTAATTTATCAACTAATTAATACAAACTCTGCTAGGTCAAAAGAGTACGCCATTTTTACATAAAGGCTCCTGTGCTTCAATGTCACAAAAAAACACCATATTATATTAATAAAGACGTTTCAGTTCACGGCGGGCGCGGCGGGCGGCACGAACCAACATGGTCCGCGCCGCCCGTGAGGACTTCTTTGGCAGACCGCTTTTTCTTTTACATGACACCTTTTCTTTATAATCGTGTCAACAAAATTCTAAATGTGTACGAATTCTGTAGGAATAGCTGTAAAAACAGTTAATCTTAGCATCTGAATTCGGAATACGTTTCTCAATATTAGGAAATTTGCAAACATTTCATTATTTTGTAGATATAGATAAAATTAAATACCACTTACGTTGTAATTCTCAATTAAGGGAAAAGACTGGTTATCTACAGCACATCGCTATTCTTAGCATAGGAGTATGTTGTGTCTCAATATTAAGGCGGGATACAAACTGGAACAGTTGTTTCTATTTATTTCTTTACGTGTAAAAAGTAAAGAAAATAACTACACTTTTTCAATGTTTTTTTTTTCAATTATTTTATTTTTATTATATCAGCTCATATACGTCCCCACCGAGGGGCTCGAGCCTACCCTGAATCAGGGCGATTAGGCCTTAGTCGATCACGCGGGCCCAGTGCGGGTTGGTCGACTTCACACACAACCTTCGAGTTTCTTCGCAGGCCTGTGCAGGTTTCCTCACGATGTTTTCCTTCACCGTTAAAGCAATCGGTAATGATATGTACGTAAGTTTTTTTGAAAACTCATTGGTACACTGGCCGTCCAGATTTGAACCCGGTATCTCTGGTTAAATGGACCGAGTCGTTACCGGTTGAGCCACCGACGCTTTTCAATTATGTTAATAATTAATTTTTGTATCGAAAATGAAGAAGGCGCGGGCACCTTCGGAATCATAATACAAATATTTTTACGTAAAAATATTTTCTCCTAAATTTATATTCAGAGTTTTAGAAGAAAAATAATTTAAAGATATCATTTATTAAAATTGTTTTAATGGTATATTGATTTATTTTAAAATTTTAAGAAGGCGGGGCTTATTGTGATGTAAAGTAACCAAACAAACCTACAAAAAATGTTTTAACGCTTAGAATTACTTCAGGTCAAAGTTCCAGTGAATAGAAATACATGAAGTTTCGCCAATTCTCTTCGTATCCCGCCTTAATAGGTATGCGAACAAAATGCAGGACTAAAATTGTATACTTACCTACCTTTAATTATTTTATAGACAAAGATAAAATTAAATACCACTTACTTTGTAATTCTCGATAAGGGGAAGATGGACCAGGGTTACTCACTGTGCACGTTATGAGTTTGTTTGGTACAATAAAAAATATTTATTAATTTATTTAATAAGATTTTTTGTTTTTATTTTTGTTACTGTACAATAAAGCATATATTTTGATTGATTGATTAATAAGGAAAATAGGATAAGATTATTCATTATTCTTAGGAATAATACTCAATTATGGTCTGCTTTTTTGCAACTTACAATCCTTGTTGCCGTGGCGTAAGGACCGGATTATAGTTATACGCAATACATGATAAAATAGATAAATACATTACCTATATAAAAACTTTTATCTTTCATTGAGTTTGCCGACGTTTATAATAAGATTAATAAGGATAATCATGTATCTAATCATAATCTGATGTAATTGGGTATTATTTATTTTCGGGAATCCATCAACAACATGTTACTCAATAAATGTTTTATTAGTCTACCATGCTCATTATGCGTGCACGGGTAAGGGTGAGAATGCGATGAGTGCGGGGTAAGGCCACAGATAAGATTTAAAAACGAGCGAGCCTTACAGGATTCCCATATTAAGTGTAACATCTGACAAGTAAAAAACCTACCAGCCTTCCAGCCTCGCATTAGGCGGCATGGCCATGTTTCCTTAGCCTTCGTGACTGATTAAAAATACCATATCCCGTTACACACTTCCGTCCCTTTTCACGAAATCATTCCCACAGATTGCAGGAAAGCGAGAAGAAAGATACATCTTGTGTTACAAACACATCAAAAAATCGGGATAGGTGGATGTCGGGGCTACACGTATTACTGCAAATTTTTTCGTGAATTGGATGATTTTTAGAGGTCATTTGCGCGGTCTAAGACGTCCTCGGCGAAAGATCCAAAAATATATTTTTGTATTGTCGTCAGATTAATTTTAAGGCTTATTCTCACGTAGTTTTTAAGCAACGAGTAAACTTGCGGTTTTGGCGAGTTAAGTTCTTATTATTGTTTGGACGGGGAATTGCCAGTAGTAGTAACGTAACGACTAACGATTAAGTACAAAGAAATATTTTTTTTCTGCGAGTCAAGTGCAAGTCCACTTGCGTCTTCCGCACCCCGACAACTAACTAACAGTTCATGCGTAAAATCTTTTTGTTTAGAAATGGCCAAGCATGTAAACCATTTTATCATCTTAAATTTCATTTTGGAATGTGGGGCAAAACATTGGGACGAACGAGGCATAAATCAATTTGGACATCGAGCATGTTCCTACAAGCAATTTTTTTCTCTTAATCACTGTGCTTTAGTTCATTTAATAGTTCAATACCATTTGAATGTAGTTTATTTTTAAGAAAATACTTCACGTTTTGTTTACATGTTTGGCCATTTCCAAACAAATAGACTATAGACAAGTCGTCATTGATCGAAACTTAATTGAAGTTACTCGCGCCTGTACGTTTGGAAACAACATCTTACTTACCGATTTAAATCGATTAAATCGCAACTTAACTCGCTACTTAATACGTATAAATCAGCCCTTATAGGCGGTATAGTTATTATTTTTCTTACCGATTTAAATCGATTAAATCGCAACTTAACTCGCTACTTAATACGTATAAATCAGCCCTTATAGGCGGTATAGTTATTATTTTTCTGTCTGCTACAGATTAGAAGTACGGAGCTCTCGAAAGTACGGTACATATCGCATTTTTTCCGGAATGTCCATGGTATGTCCGTACTTTAGCGCGCGCAAAATAGCGGTTGCCGCTTCACCAAATCGGTGTACACTCACAAAAAAAGCAAAAGTCATGTCAGAATGATTTGAGTGTAGTGTACACTGTGTACATTGAAAAGGAACTCAAGACATTTTTTAATGTGTAACATCTTTGCTCTCGCTTTCCTGCAATTTGTGGGAGTGATTTCGTGAAATGGGACGGAAATGTGTAACAGGAAATGCGAACGTTTTTTAATTCTCGAGAACTAAGGTTGTCATAGCCATGCCGCCTAGTGTGATGGCAAAGATGACATACTACTATTCGAAGGGTCGGCCCGTGAATGTACGACCCGATAATTAATTAATTTCATAAGTATTTTGTCACATGTTACACATCATATGCGAGTACTGTAGGTCTCGTTTTTTTTTCTCAAATACTTTATAATAAACTGTTTATAATTTATTTTTATATAAATACCAAATTATAAAGTCATTTTCTACATACATAAATCGAGTCCTCATGCGCACTTATATACACACTATCTACCTTTATTGATCAATCAATTTAATTTTTACTACATTTAAAATGTAGCATGACATCACATACGCATCAATAAAGCCAAAACCAAAGGTATGGTCGTCGATCGAGATCAAATACTCTCGCGACCAAACGAGCTGCTAGATCTTGAATCTGTCAAGAGTTTCAAATACCTTGGATCGCTTATCAGCAACTACGGTAACTGCGATAAAGAGATAGTCCGCCGCATCCAGATAGGAGCCATGGGCAAACTTGACAAGGTGTCTCTACACTCCTATCTCCTCTCTTCTTCCTGTGCGGTTCAGAGACCTGGACGATTAAAACTAACATGAGAAACTGCATAGATGCATTTGAGATGTGGTGCTGGCGTCGTCTATTATGCATTCCCTGGACAGGGTTCTCGTACGGAACGCTTTTTATTTTTATTGTTTGTTTGGAAATTCGCCATCATAACACATATTCTGTGAAAGTGTCAGCCGGCTGCATATAGAAACAACCTTTTATAAACCGAACGTACAAACGGACAGACAGCGTAGGCTTACTTAGTAATAGGATCCTTTTGGCACCCTAAAAACCGGCCAAGTGGGAGTCAAACTCATCCTAAGAGGAATCCTCTGTACCACAACAATATTATACAGATATTTGTGTTGTGTGTTTACCAAAAATATATTTTTTTTTATATAAATAATACATTCGAAACATGTATGCGTGCATGTTCCATCTCGTGAGAGGCTGAAAGATTTACGCTATTGTTCTTTTCGATAGTTGCACATACAAATCTAACTGTTTTTGGAAATTCTCCAAAATAACCTAGGAACAGGGATCTCAATAACAAATGTTCCGAAAGGCAGTCTTTTAAAAATTGGTTATTAGAACCAAATTTTTTTCGAGATGAGAAAAAGCTGTAATAAGTTGATGCAATCAGACTGTTTTGCTTGGAAGTCTTGAAAAGAAACTTAGCAATTTCATAATGGACTTTTTTGCTCTTTCAAATTACTTTGTTCTTTCTTCAACTTGAAATTGTAAACAATTTACGTTCTTCGACTGTTTCAACCGCAGTCGGTTTGTATTTGCGGTTAAGTATTTTTAGTTTGACTGCACTTAAAAATAAAGAAACATTCACAAGAAACAAAAAGAATAATTTTGAGGCTGACCGGTTATTCGTCGTACAGCAGGATACTTCGTTGACCAAAGTGGCGGAAAGGTTGTCATGTCACAATCGTAATTCATAATAGCTATAATCTGCGGTGAGGAAAATTCCTGTTGGCGGCTAGTGGGCTACAAATATGTACAGTAGGTAATGTAGCAGACAGTACAGAGGCCAGCACATCAAGCTACACACTCGCAGTGCGATTCTGATCCATACGCGTATGGCATAAGTACTGTAAAAAGTCCAAAGTGTCTAGCTTGATGTGCTGGCCTCTGTACATTATTGTTAAGAGATGAAATGAAGGAATTTATGGTCAAGTATGACCTGAAATTGCCAGTTCTGCCGAGGCATACATTATAGTGCTTTTCTCAACAAAAAAAAGAAGGAAACAAAATAAAAAATAAAAAATCGAGATCAACTTTTGTGTTTCCTCACAAAGAATCAAGCGTAATTGTTCGATTAGAGGACCTCTTGTAAGCTCCTTGGGTAGCCTAGTAGTACTTTTAATCTATTTGTCATACTGTTGTTAGGTAAGAAAGCCTCTTCTCTTAATAGTTCGTCCATCAGTCGGTCCGTCCTTCCGTCCGGCCGAATTTAGTTTCGATTATTGAAAATGCGCGCGTGCACGCGCCCCTTGCACACCATTTAATAGATTACATTGCAAACTGTCCAAGAAACCTAAAAAGAGACACCATTACATAAAACTTTCCTGGGGCTGTTTTTCTCTTACTGAAATGTGATACTTTTTCCACTGTTTTATGTCATATTTATAATGTCATATTTCCGCGCATGTTTTAAGTAAGAAAATTGAATAAATACTACAAGTAATTTTTTTCTGAAAAGTGGCATGCCTATCGTATCATTTTGTGTTCATAAAACTGAACAACTTTCCCCAAGAAACCTATAGAATCGAAAAAAAATACTTTCCATACAAATTTTCAATAGTTGCTAAGTTGATTTGCAATCTTTTATAGAAAGTTTAAGCTTTTTTTGCTTCGACTTAAAAGGTTCTTTAGGGGCAAACTGTTCAATTTCAGTAGCCGCATTCAAGGAATAAGAAGTAAGCCTTTTTTAGTGAAAGAATAAAAAAAATCTTTGATATGAATTAGTTAACAAATTAAGTATCAAGAATGAACAATACATAGTTGATTACATAGAAGGGGAAGTTTGAAAGAAGCACCAGTGACTGGAAATCGAAAACGAATTGTTTGTCATGGTTTGGACATGTAATGAGGAAGGATGAAAGGCATGTGACTGAAAGAGTTGTGACTGATGAGCATGAATGTGGATGGGTACAATAGGAGAGGAACACCAAAGAAAAAGATAGACTATCTGAAAGATGATATGAGTAAGAAAGAAGTGAATATAGAAAAGACTACAAGTAAGAAAGGATGGAAGGAAAAAACATATTGCGCGCGACCCCAAATAATAATTGGGAATAGAGCAGAAAACTATGAAAAGCTTTAATATGAATAAAACTTTATAGCTACATACCCAGGAATCTTTTTAGTGCGAGGTCTAGTCCATGCCTTTCTTGTGCCAAATCCAAGAAAAGGACTCTCATGTAATGTTAATTTCTTTAATGAAAAAGTTTATATCTACAACCAACTTTAGGTTCCTTAGATTATGTTATTGTTTTAAAACTGTTAAAATAATAATTATAACTTTTTAATTATAACTTAGAATCGAACCGGAAACAATCAGCTGTTGCCTTTTCCAGGTCATTAGGGCTATTATTGGATGTTTGAAATTCTCTTTCATTCGTGGAGTTTGCATAGAATTACAAGCATCGTAATGGATGGGGCCTGCAAGTGATTATCCCGAAGATATTATTGGCGAGAACATTAAAGGTCACAATAAATAAACTCTTACGTATAAACGTAGATTCTCGCCAACAAAATAAATACATTTCGATAGACTTTTTTTTCGACTGTCGATTTATTTGCTGTCACGAAGCCAAGAAAGAGATACGCTAGTAAAACAAACCATCACATTTTTAACAAAGTCAAACTATCTTATTATTCTGAATTGGTCCTTATGTATGACGTATGCAATGTGGCCAATTTAAGAAAGTACAGCCTCACCTCAGCAACTAGCAATTTCTAGTTGCGGATTAATGAGATACATTTAGCGTGTATGTATGTATGCATATTTATTTATATCTTGGGCATGCTCTGTAGCCTAAACGGCTTAATTGATTTTGGAGTGCGAGGTTTACGAAGTAACTATTTAGTAATCTGTGACGTGAGTGACATAGGACACATTTTTTACCCGACTAGCCAAAAAGGGGCAAAGTTTTTATGCTGTCGTGTTTTTAATTAATCATTTAAGTAAATACCTGCCTAAATTCAATAAGATCCTATCTACCTTTCCTATGAGTAATACAAGCTGAAAACAAGCTAAGCTTATTAGAGTCCCGCCAGTTAGAAACAAAAGGAAAAGTTATATATATGATGCCGATGACAAAAATAGTTAAAAAGTATGTTCTAAGACCGCACTTTCGCAGTCCCCCTACATAACATGCGTATACTAAGCCCCACTGCCTGCGTTGAAGGATAATAGGTATGTTATAATTGCTCGTTTCTTGGTTTGCGAACTTGAACCCACCGAGTAGAGTGACATACTTGTCATGGTATTTACTTTGTGTCCGTTTCTAACTAGTCTGGTCTCTATCAATCAATCGACTAATCGAGTCAATTTAATTGCGGAAGTACTCGTAGAATTCATTGATCTAAGTAACTCTTTTTAGTGAAGAACTGAGATTAAAGAGTATACAATTACACAGGGAGCAATAAATAAAAAGTAGTTAGCTTTTTTTTATACAAAATTTGAGTGCGTTTGGCTGCACCTCACCTGATGGTAAGTGCCGATACAGCCGAGGATGTAACACGCAAGCTCAGATAGTGCCTATAGCTTTCAATATTAAGTATGTAAGATTATAATAATTCACCTACCTCCTGTCGGTGGCGCAATGGCAAGGGCCGCTACCTCCTATCCGGGAAGTAGTGGTTTAAGTCCTGCCACGTACCAATATGTTTTCGAATTTCCGACGCTCTTCCGGTGAAAGAAAACATCGTGAGGAAACCTGCACACATCTGCGAAGAAACTCGAAGGATGTGTGTGAAGTTGACCAACCCGCACTGGGCCCTCATGGCTCGATCGCCCTAATTCAGGGTTGGCTCGAGCCCCTCGGTGGGGACGTATATATGAGCTGATATGAATTATTCTTCCCTCGAATTTTCCTTAGGTTCTTCTCCTACAATGCGATTCTTAAAAATAAAATATGTTGGTGAATTGTATTGAATACGTTGTGTGTGATGAACTGATGATATCAAAAAGTGACCCGGTAACCTAATGCATAATGTGATGTTTTCATTTTGAGATCTCATTGTTCAGCGAGATCAATTCAAAGCTAAGTGCAACACCATTCAACCGCCGTCTATCCCTTGGATAGCATGGTTTAATTGTTGTGCCACACGATAAGAAATGACGTACATATTATAGGTAAGTAGGTTTTAGAATAGGTAAATTCACAAAGAATATTATTTTTGGCAAAAACAAAATGATTTAGAATTGAAACTATTTATTTGTACATAAATTTCGGTCATGAATAACAATAATTAAAGTTTAATCGCCACTATCATTATATCATACCACTATCATCAGGTGATGTTGCCTGTCAAGTACTGGTCAAGGCTTTCGATAAGTATGATTTAACATGTTATTTATTATGATGTTAAATAACCTTAACAATTTATTTATAATTAAAAGTTCGATTGCATTAAAACAATACCCTCCCTTTTTGGGCAGAGGGGTAAAAATGTATCCTATGTCACTCAGGGGATTAAGATGAATATAACGACACATCGCACTCTAAAATCCATCAATCCGTGGTTACAGACTCAGCCGAAGAAACATTATCCTCCTTTTGGGCAGTCGGGTAAAAATGTATCCTACCTATGTCACTCAGGGGATTAAGATGAATATAACGACACATCGCACTCTAAAATCCATCAATCCGTGGTTACAGACTCAGCCGAAGAAACATTATCCTCCTTTTGGGCAGTCGAGTAAAAATATATCCTACCTATGTCACTCAGGAGATTAAGATGAATCTAACCACACATCGCACTCTAAAATTCATCAATCAGTGGTTACAGACTCAGCCGAAGAAACATTATCCTCCTTTTGGGCAGTCGGGTAAAAATGTATCCTACCTATGTCACTCAGGAGATTAAGATGAATCTAACCACACATTGCACTCTAAAATTCATCAATCAGTGGTTACATACTCAGCCGAAGAAACATTATCCTCCTTTTGGGCAGTCGAGTAAAAATGTATCCTACCTATGTCACTCAGGAGATTAAGATGAATCTAACGCCACATCGCACTCTAAAATCCATCAATCCGTGGTTACAGACTCAGCCGAAGAAACATTATCCTCCTTTTGGGCAGTCGGGTAAAAATGTATCCTACCTATGTCACTCAGGGGATTAAGATGAATCTAACGACACATCTGACATGGGTACACCTGAACACCTTACTGATCTTATTCGAAGCCTCTATACTAACAATCGATCGTTTGTCAGAATTGACTCAGACTGCTCAAGTGTGTGCCACATTAAGAAAGGAGTTCGGCAGGGATGCATATTGTCACCGCTATTATTCAACATATACGGAGAGTATGTTATCCGTAAAACCCTCGAAAACTGGGGAAGAGGTGTTGTTGTGGGAGGAAAAACCATCTCCAACCTCCGATACGCTGATGACACTGTTCTCCTCACCACATCCATTGAAGACATGAAGAGCATTCTGAATAGGTTAGAGTTTGAAAGTGGCATTCTGGGACTCGCAGTCAACCGACAGAAAACAAAATTAATGGTGATTGATCGTGCTGAGAAACTGACAGGGAGCCATAACATCCAAGGCAAGTCGCATAGGAATGGCCAAAGATGCGATGACAAGACTCCAGAACATATGGAGAAACCGGGGCATTAGTTTTAAAACCAAAGCCCGCCTAGTAAGTGCTTTAGTCTTTCCCATTTTTACATAAGGAGTGGAAACATGAACTATACGCGCTAGAGAAAGGCAGATAATAGATGCATTTGAAATGTGGTGTTGGAGGCGGATGCTAAGGATTCCTTGGACAGCTAAGCGAACAAATGCGTCTATTTTCTCGCAACTCAAAGTTCAAACACGGTTGTCTACCATCTGCCTGCAGCGCATACTTACCTATTTCGGCCACGTAACGAGAAAGAGTGGTGACAACTTTGAAAAACTGAATGTTGTTGGCAACATTGAAGGAAAAAGATCCAGAGGCCGCTCGCCAACACGATGGAGTGATCAGATAAAGGAAGGCAACACATCTAAAAGCTTTTATCAAGCGGTGAGAGCGACCATGGACCGTAGTCGATGGAGACAAATTACGCGTCTCAAGACCAATTTGGACCACGATCCTCAGTAATGAGGGACCGACCAGAGAGAGAGAACGACACATCGCACTCTAAAATCCATCAATCCGTGGTTACAGACTCAGCCGAAGAAACATTATCCTCCTTTTGGGCAGTCGGGTATAAATGTATCCTATGTCACTCAGGGGATTAAGATGAATCTAACCACACATCGCACTCTAAAATCCATCAATCCGTGGTTACAGACTCAGCCGAAGAAACATTATCCTCCTTTTGGGCAGTCGGGTATAAATGTATCCTATGTCACTCAGGGGATTAAGATGAATATAACCACACATCGCACTCTAAAATCCATCAATCCGTGGTTACAGACTCAGCCGAAGAAACATTATCCTCCTTTTGGGCAGTCGGGTATAAATGTATCCTATGTCACTCAGGGGATTAAGATGAATATAACCACACATCGCACTCTAAAATCCATCAATCCGTGGTTACAGACTCAGCCGAAGAAACATTATCCTCCTTTTGGGCAGTCGGGTAAGGGCCTTACCTACAATGCGGCATAGCAGTGTTATAATACCCGCGACCGCGACACGCAAAACATTGCGCTCAGTATTTTTAGGATTCCGTACCCAAAGGGTAAAAATGGGACCCTATTACTAAGACTCCGCTGTCCGTCCGTCCATCTGTCACCAGGCTTTATTTCATGAACCGTGATAGCTATACAGTTGAAAATCTCACAGATGATGGATTTCTGTTGTCGCTATAACATCAAATACTAAAAATCTGAAAAAAAATAAGGGTCATAATGTCAAAATTTTGGTCATGTATACGCGGGCGCCAAGTCCAGATTGGCAAAGTAAATATATTGTACTAACATAAAGTATGAACACTCCCTGCCGCTCTCTAGATTGCGACCTCACCTCCTCGTCACCCAGATTGATTTGATTGTGCCGTGATTTTGTTTGCTCCGTCATTTGTTTTTAGAAATGTCATTTCGCGACCGTTGTATGTAGTGTCCGGGGTGTGCTGCAGGACTTGTGCCCAAGACTTTTAAAGGTAGTTTTTAGCGCTCTGACATGGCTTTAGCGTCAGACACGAGTCTCTTTTCCTAAATTTGGCAAATGTAGGCCATACATGGTGGAGGTTGTGGGGCTAGGTGGCGAACTGCCAATTTTTTTCCAGCTGCCTTTAGGGCATTTGATACGGCTTAGCTTCTGCCATCCAGAGATAGCAACTGGCACCAACGGCTCAAAGTGCTTTCGAAGCACGCAAAAGGTTGTTAATTATGATGATGTGTCATCAATCATCATCTTATCAGTGTAATAAAAACGTGCACTGTTGAACCTAGAATTTCCGCAACGACCGGTTCTACGCTGTCTGCATCCAGCGGCGGCTTCCCGTGACCTTTACCAGGTCGTCGGTCTACCGAGTGGGAACCTGCTTACGCTATGTCTTCCGGTGCGTGAGAAGTTGATGAGGACAGTAAAAATATGAAAAAAATATAAGGAGATGTTGCATCAGAATTCCGATGCAACCGAATATACGATCTACTACCGGTTTAGTGCCGGTGGCCGAGCAGCGCGGTTTCTGAGCAGTTAGTTAAATATCGCAATATTCAGTAGTAATAATTTTAAACAAAAAAAAAAACGACTTCAAACGCACTAGTCGCCACTACGATTTTCGAAGATTTCTCTGGTATGCCATCATCAGATCCTGATTTTCTTATCATGGTACTATCCTTGGGATATCCACTATCCAACAAAAAAATAATTATCAAAATCGGTTCATAAACGACGAAGGTATCCGCAAATACACATAAAAAAAAATATACGGTCGAATTGAAAACCTCCTCCTTTTTTTGAAGTCGGTTAAAAAATAACGCAAGTTCCAGAAAATTCTGGAAAATTGAGGAAAACGTAACGGGAAAAGTATTGCCATATTTAGGCGAACTTAAATCTTAAGCGTCTGTCTGAAAAAGGGAGGCGACTGAATAACTTGAGATTTATTTATTTATTTTATTGTATGTGGAAAACATACTTCTATTATACAAACATGACTAACATACTTTATATATCTTGAAGCGATAACAAGTTTCGCAGATAAAATTTAAGAAGATATATGTGAAACACAGATGTTAAGAAATAAATATAAAGCTAAAAATAAAGTTCAAATTTAACTAAACAAAGGCTTTAAATAAATAAACTTAACAATTTCACATGACTATACTAATGGGCCGTGATGGAAAGCCCTATAACGTCGCTGTGAGTTTAAGTGTTAATGTTGTTGTGCTCATATTGAAGATATCAATGTCATGGTTTTGTGCTGCTAGTTTGTTTAAGGAGTTAATGGCTCTGTCAAAAAATTTGGCGATAATTAGTTGTGCTGATTGGTAATGCTAACACTTGAGTGTTTCTCAAACGATAGTAGGTAGGGTACGCGAAGATGTACTTTACCGAGTATAATGGGGGTTATCTATTTGTAACGTCGCTGTGGGTTTACGTTTTAATGTTGTTGTGCTATATCAATATCATGGTTTTGTGCTGCTAGTTTGTTTATGGAGTTAATGGCTCTGACAAAAAATGAATTTTGGCGATAATTAGTTGTGCTGATTGGTAATGCTAACACTTGAGTGTTTCTCAAACGATAGTAGGTAGGGTACGCGAAGATGTACTTTACCGAGTATAATGGGGGTTATCTATTTGTAACGTCGCTGTGGGTTTACGTTTTAATGTTGTTGTGCTATATCAATATCATGGTTTTGTGCTGCTAGTTTGTTTATGGAGTTAATGGCTCTGACAAAAAATGAATTTTAGCGATAATTAGTTGTGCTGATTGGTAATGCTAACACTTGAGTGTTTCTCAAACGATAGTTGGGTACGCGAAGATGTACTTTACCGAGTATAATGGGGGTTATCTATTTGTAACGTCGCTGTGAGTTTACGTTTTAATGTTGTTGTGCTATATCAATATCATGGTTTTGTGCTGCTGGTTCGTTTATGGAGTTAATGGCACTGACAAAAAATGAATTTTGGCGATAATTAGTTGTGCTGATTGGTAATGCTAACACTTGAGTGTTTCTCAAACGATAGTAGGTAGGGTACGCGAAGATGTACTTTACCGAGTATAATGGGGGTTATCTATTTGTAACGTCGCTGTGGGTTTACGTTTTAATGTTGTTGTGCTATATCAATATCATGGTTTTGTGCTGCTAGTTTGTTTATGGAGTTAATGGCTCTGACAAAAAATGAATTTTGGCGATAATTAGTTGTGCTGATTGGTAATGCTAACACTTGAGTGTTTCTCAAACGATAGTAGGTAGGGTACGCGAAGATGTACTTTACCGAGTATAATGGGGGTTATCTATTTGTAACGTCGCTGTGGGTTTACGTTTTAATGTTGTTGTGCTATATCAATATCATGGTTTTGTGCTGCTAGTTTGTTTATGGAGTTAATGGCTCTGACAAAAAATGAATTTTAGCGATAATTAGTTGTGCTGATTGGTAATGCTAACACTTGAGTGTTTCTCAAACGATAGTTGGGTACGCGAAGATGTACTTTACCGAGTATAATGGGGGTTATCTATTTGTAACGTCGCTGTGAGTTTACGTTTTAATGTTGTTGTGCTATATCAATATCATGGTTTTGTGCTGCTGGTTCGTTTATGGAGTTAATGGCACTGACAAAAAATGAATTTTGGCGATAATTAGTTGTGCTGATTGGTAATGCTAACACTTGAGTGTTTCTCAAACGATAGCTGGGTACGCGAAGATGTACTTTACCGAAAATAATGGGGGTTATCTATTTGTAACGTCGCTGTGAGTTTACGTTTTAATGTTTTTGTGCTATATCAATGACATGGTTTTGTGCTGCTTGTTTGTTTAAGGAGTTAATGGCTCTGACAAAAAATGAATTTTGGCGATAATTAGTTGTGCTGATTGGTAATGCTAACACTTAAGTGTTTTGTGGCGACATCTGCAGTGCCCGCCACTAACAACTACATACCTCAACTCAAGACTGAACCATCGGTCATACTATATGGAAAGTTGCATCTTCATCTCGATAGATGGCACCATCATCGCAAGAAGGCTATTAACAAAGCATCTACAACGCACTATCAACATTTCCTTGCTCATAAGCATATATACAAGCACCAGCCATACACGGTTGGTCCACGGCCGGACCCCAGGCACACCACCTCGCCTGGCGGAAATATCTCCCTTTGTTCTCGAGAGTAGGAACACACCGTTCCTACAGTTTCTCAAACGATAGATGGGTACGCGAAAATTTACTTTACCGAGTAATGGGGGTTATCTATTTGTAACGTCTGTGTAAGTTTACGTTTTAATGTTGTTGTGCTATATCATTGTCATGGTTTTGTGCTGCTATTAGTTTGTTTAAGGAGTTAATTGCTCTGACAAAAAAAGAATTTTGGGGGTTATCTTGCCGCTTACAATTTTAGGTAAGTAAGCTATGTCAGCAATTTTTCTCCTTGACTCAAGGGATAGAAAATTGCATCTGTCCTCATAGGAATGGTCAAATCGCTTACATTTAGATGGCAATCATTATTAAATTTATTTTGCTGGACAAGTAGGTATACACAGCGACTTGAGCAGCATTTTGAGAGTTGCTGCAAGCAGGTCTTCACGTGTTAAACAGCATTTTGAGAGCTGCTGAAATCAGGTCCTACTCGCGTGTACAGGTGTACGCTGGGCACGATAGTAAATGTATTTTGTAGAGAAGCTTATTTGATGGTAGGGCATTTTCCAAGCCCGCCTGGCCAGCTACGACGATCTTATATGTCTTGCCGCCAAACATCAGTGTTAACAACATTGATATGTTCCGGCTTGAAGATAAGATAGCCAGTTCTCCATTGCGTTGTGGATTTGGAATTGACATTATTGATATTTTTATTTTTACTTAATTCATAATTTAATTTAATTTTACTAACATAGTTTTTTAAGTCTGTTGCTAACACATAATATTATGGATTTTGTCTGATTCAAATAATAGAACTAAATTGAATTTAAGTAATATGGATATTACTGTATTATTTTTGGCATATTTTAAAACGTAAGTATATACATATTTGACATTACTGATATTACATTATTTTATTTGCATCGTAGTTTAATTTTACTAACATAGTTAAAAAGTCTGTTACCGATACATATTATAGATTATGTCTGATTTATCTGATTAAAATAAATTAATTAAGTAAATTAAATTTAAGTATTGTTAACTTGGGTGTAGAAAAACGATAATGCCGATATCCACAGTATGAGTAAATAACTAAACGAATAAATAATTAAAAACTCGACTGCATAAAAACTTAAACCCTATTTTTTTGGGAAGGTGGATAAAAAAATGTATACTATGTCACTCACGGGATCAAGACGAATCTAACGACACCTCGCACTCCAAAATCCATCAAGCCGTTTAGGCTACAGAGGCCAAAGAAATATACAAACATGCATGCATTCGAAAAACATAACTCCTCCTTCTGGCGCAGCCGGGTAAAAATACCACGTGATCAGGAAACCTACTATTATAAAACGTAAGCAAATCATTCTGTATCCGTTCAGATTTGTGTGCCAAACTTACCAAATTACGTAATGCTGCAGATGAGATGCGGAGGTCTACACTCCATTCACAACTGACCTCTCTCCCTCCTCCAATCTTTTGTTATGAAGTGATCTTACTTCCTTCTCTCCCAACCCCACAGCCCTGTTTTTGTGTTTATCCACCAGAAGTCCCCTTCCCCTTAGAACAATGGTAGAAATTAGAAAATCCGATCAAAATGTGTCCTAACAAGGGATCAAGACGAATCAAACAACATTTCGCACACCGAAATACATAAATCGGTTTAGACTACAGGCTCAGCCAAAGAAACAAACACACACAAAAACATACAGTCGAATTGTAATCCTCCATCGCAAAAACTTAGTACAATTTTGTATTATTATTTTTGGTATTTGTTGATTTTCTAATAAAGTACTATAACGATTTTGATAAAATTTATATGGGGCCAATTCGAATCGATTACAAAAAGAATCATGAAAATCTGTTTACAATCTGCGAAGATATCGCGTAACAAACAAGCAAAAAAAACAGTCGAATTGAGAACCTTCCTTTTTGGAAGTGGGTTGAAAATACGGCCATTTGTGCAGCATGTATTTACACTCGCGAGTAATTCAAAACCTATAGCGTACTTCCCGTTGACCTAGAATCACGAAATTTGGCAAAAAGCAAATTCTCACAGCACAAGTAAAGTAAAACCGACTTGCACTTGCCGCTTTTTTTTATTTGTGTCACTAGGCAGAGATAAACAAAGAAGTAATGCTAAATAATGCAATAAGATATCAACTGAGGCCTAGGTCAAGTGTTAATGTTTTGATAAGTTTGTATTTATATTACACAACACAGTATCATCAAAAAGCTTTTTATCACTTGGCAATAAAGTAAAAGCGGCTAGGCGCCAACTTCAATATTTGTGGGTACAGTCGAGTTCACTAATATATGAGCATAAACAAGGCTTCAAATATAAATGTACATGGAAGGGTACTTATATATCTGAGCAGATTCATCAATCAAATAATATACACATATCACCTGTAATATTAATCTGAGCAAGCCTTTCAGTAATATCTAAACAAAAACTAATAAATATCTGTACTAATAATTTTCAAAAATATTTAACCAAGTGAAAGTACAAAAATATCAACGCAAAGGTTTTTTAAATATTTATAAACATGTAGCGGCACAAAAATATCTGTACTAAAGAATTCCAATTTTATGTGAACAAGTAGGAGTTCATAAATATCTGAACAAACACAATACTTCGTATTTTAAAAATGACAATCACCGAAAAGAGTACATACAGTACTGTCAAATGATACATTTGTCTCTTTCATTTTGAGTGTGACGTCATTACTGTTTGCTTGCGGCTTGTTACCCATTTTTGCTACATTCGATTTACAATCGACACAAAGAGGTTGTTATCAACATTTATGACTAGCCACTTTCCATTTTTTAAATGATAAGCTATTCTATACTTTAAGTTAAGTCATATCCTATTGTCAATCACATAGAATTCGTGATTCGTATGCGTTGCATTGAATTGATAAACCACCAATATTAAGGTATACTTGAGTTTACTTGGAAGATGTAAATCTATACATATAATAAAACTGTAACGGGGCCGTGTCTGTACATGAATTTTTTTTGGAAAATAATAAATAACTGTGGTGGACATTACTAACGATATAGAGGCCAATACAACAACTTTTGGAAATTTTGTCTGTCTGTCTGTCTGTATGTTCGCGCATCACGCAAAAACTACCAAGCCGATTTTGATGAAATTTTGTACGGTGGTTCCTTATAGCCCGGGTTAACATATAGGATACTTTTTTCCCGGAAAATTCAAGAGTACCCGTTGGAAAATTCAAAACCTCCACGCGGACAAAGTCGCAGGCACAGCTAGTATCTACTAAGAAGACATTCGTTTTTATTTTATTGCCTAAATTTATATTAAATTTAACTTGTTTTAACCGCCTCCATGGCGTAATGTTTAGTCCATTCGCTTCAAACCAGGAGGTCGCGGGTTCGATTCCCGGTGGGGTCAACTTGTAAGACTCGGTTTGGTTGGTGGTAGGGCATTTTCATAGCCCGCCTGGCTGGCTACCACCATTTTATCTAAGTCTTGCCGCCAAACATCAGTGTTAAAAACATTGATGTTTTCCGGCATGAAGATAAGATAGCCAGTTCTCCATTGCGTTGGGGAATCTTGGTAAGCCCGCTTCCATCTTCGGCATCATCGTCACTTACCATCAGGTGAGATGATGCCATGGGCTTACCAATTGTGAATTTAAAAAAATCTAAAAATTCATTTTTTGTTTTATTTACATAACATCTTCGATGCATTATTAATCTCTCATAATTTCCATGATTCGCTGATAAAGTTTTCAAAAAGATGGTATGCCACCAAATTGTCTACCTACACGGATTCAGAGCTCGTCGTGTTATTGCACTTCATCCGTTTTTATTTTGACAAGTATACGCTGCGAGAACTAGATGATTTATTTATTTATTTAGTTTATTTACATATTTATGAACTTCCACTTGTTCACATAAAATTGGAATTCGTTAGTACAGATATTTTTGTGCTACTACATGTTTACTAATATTTGAAAAAACACTTTCGTAGATATTTACTTAATCTCACTTGCTTAAATAATTTTGATAAATATTAGTAGAGATATTTATTAGTTTTCAGTTGTTTAGATATTACTGAAAGGCTTGCTCAGATTAATACGACAGGTGATATGTGTATATATATTTGATTGATAAATCTGCTCAGATATATAAGTACCGTTCCATGTACATTTATATTTGAAGTCCTGGTAATGCTCATATATTAATGAACTCGACTGTACTACTGCTACAAAATAATGACTCCTATTGGTAGATAGTTCTTATGTCAATACCAAGTTCAAATGTGACGAGTTATCGATGTCACTCCAACAACACTTGAGATAGGTTTAACATTGATAACCTTGCTATGGAATAATAAAATTGTGAAAAAATACTTTTTACTGTATAAAATTGTGAAGTATTTGACTGATGCCAAGGGCATTGATTTAATAGGCACCTTTATTAAGGGCACTCAAATATTCCACTGAGGGCACCACAAAAATCATAATATTTTATTCCACTGAAGGCACCTGCGCTAGGTACTATCTAGAGATGGGGTAGCGTCAAACTCTATTTTTTTAACACGCTTTTATTAGCTTCACTTGTAACTATGTATGTAAGAAAATCTTGGAATCTTAATTTGACCCACTTGCCGGTCTTCGATTAGGATGAAATTTTGCACACGCTCTGAGTTCTGATGACAATACATGACTAGCTAAGAAACGTCATTAAAAATCCAATATGGCGGCCTCCCCAAGATTGCGGACTGGCTGTTTGAAATCCACCCCCATGATATGAGTGTCAAATGAAAGGGTTTGCTGTCAGGAATACGAAAAAAATAGTCACGTGACTTAAATCCAACATGGCGGACATCCAAGATAACTACTTAACGTGTTTACTAAAAGCGTGTTTTTTAGTTTTTTAAATTATTTACTTAAAGTTTAAAAAAATCTACATGTTTAACACAGTCAGTTTCGTACTAATGAAGCAGGTTACCAATAAACGTTTAATTTTAATAAAAAAACGGAACGGTACCAATTAAAAGCAGGCTCCCAACTCCCAGCGCGGCACTGGCGAAAAACCTGATATTTAACCTTATGGAATCAGCTTTACAGTTGAATTTCGCGTGAGTGTCTTAAAGCGACTTAAGTCCTTTACTTCGGGCGTAAATGCACATTTTCATTTATTGCTCGATTATTAAACATTCTAGAAAAAAAACGTCTTAGCCGTTTTATCAAGTCTTTTTATTCTCTTACTGTTGGTATTTATTTCATGCGCCTAATTTAAGTAATTTTGGCGAAAAATCTAATAATCGCTCAAAACGTTTTACAAAATAAAAAGCATGGAGCGAACATCAATAAATCGTATTTTTCATTTAGCCATACCAAAGAAAAAGTATTAAAGAATCAGCTGTGTACTTTTCACTTTCAGAAAGCAGGCGGCTGACTCAACATATTATAGCAAAAATGCACTTATTTTGGGAGCCTGCTCTTAATGGAACACCAAATTTTTTTCATGAAGAGGACACAAAGGACGTCTTAAGAGCTATGCTTATTTTTTTAATCAAGAAAAGCAAGGAAACTACGAAGTGCAGTCATTAGGCTAGATCCCTGGTTACTAAAATGTGTTGAAGAGCAAAGAAATGACATTTTCAAAATAGTTAATTTCAATTAATTTCAATACAGTTAGTTGCTCGAAAAGTGGTACTTTATATGCCAGTTTACTGTGCGTAAAATACATTATACCGCATACGTGCGTTTTACTTTGCTTTCTTTTTAATTTTTAGCAAATATTAAATTATCACACAAATATTATAATGGCGAAATTTTTTGAATGTGTGAGTGTGTATGTTTGTTACTTCTTCACGCAAAAACTACAGAACGGATCTGGCTGAAATTTGGTAGGTAGACATATTAGGACCTGGATTAACACACAGGCTACTTTTTTTCATGCTCGCGAGCCGCCTCGAAAAGTCATAGAAAAGTTGTCCACGCGGGTGAAGCCGCGGGAAACAGCTAGTAATACAGAATCTGTCTTTCAGATTGTTGAAAGGAGAATTTCAAAATAGATAGGTTATATCTTCGTGAAGAAAGGAGTAATTCAGGGTAGGCTTGAGCCCTTCGGTGGGGACGCATATCAGCTGATATGATGATGATGAAGAATGGTGATAAAATACCACAGTGGCCTGTATCAGAAGGAGATAGATTGAAGATGCATGAAGTGCATAGGTCACACCGAGGGATTTGTTATTTTTGCCAAGGAGGTTTCATGCTTACCTTAATATCTCAAGCTTTATTAAAATCTATTTATGGCAATTTTAAAAAATTGCATGGGCATGTGTGCCAACTGCCAAGCTAAAAAAATGTATTTGTTTTAGTTGTTAATATGAAATTAATTAAGTAATGTATAATAATATAAGTGTGATAGATAAATAATATCGAGCCCTCGGTGGGGACGTATATGAGCTGATATGATGATGACGATGAAGAAAGGAGATAAAATACCCCGGTGGCCTGTATCAGAAGGAGATAGATTGAAGATGCATGAAGTGCATAGGTCACACCGAGGGATTTGTTATTTTTGCCAAGGAGGTTTCATGCTTACCTTAATATCTCAAGCTTTATTAAAATCTATTTATGGCAATATTAAAAAATGGGCATGGGCATGTGTGCCAAGTAGTTGTTTTAGTTGTTATTATGAAATGAATTAAGTAATGTATAATAATATAAGTGTGATAGATAAATAATATCGAGCCCTCGGTGGGGACGTATATGAGCTGATATGATGATGACGATGAAGAAAGGAGATAAAATACCCCGGTGGCCTGTATCAGAAGGAGATAGATTGAAGATGCATGAAGTGCATAGGTCACACCGAGGGATTTGTTATTTTTGCCAAGGAGGTTTCATGCTTACCTTAATATCTCAAGCTTTATTAAAATCTATTTATGGCAATATTAAAAAATGGGCATGGGCATGTGTGCCAAGTAGTTGTTTTAGTTGTTATTATGAAATGAATTAAGTAATGTATAATAATATAAGTGTGATAGATAAATAATATAATAACATATATGTATCAACCTAAAGGAAAAATAAAGTAAGATAACTCTGCTGGACATTTTAAATGAGCCACAAATCGGGCAAAATGAACTTTTGGCACAGGCTTACAAAAATGTTACTAGTGTGATTGGTTTTGAATAACAGTAAAGCTGCCCTTTCACAGTTAAAGTCAACTAGACTGTTACAAAATTAACATAATAGAAACAGACTAGTTTTATTGTTGGGTTGGGTGTAGGCCTGCCAATTACGAACCCCAGACAAAAACTTCAAAAAAAAACAAGATACCCCGGACACAGTTTAAAAAAAGTTCAAATAAAATGGAAACATCATTATTATCATTTTTTTTTAATTTACTGAAAATCAACTTTGCTATCTGAGAGGTATTCTGATTACAAAAAATATAAGGAACTGCTCATAATTTTTACCTATGATATGCTTTAATTTACTGCTAGTCATTCAATGAAATGGATTTCCCCTAACACAAATAGTGTCTGGGTTTTATCCAGATACCATTAAGAACCCCGCTGGGACGCTGAAGCCCTGAAAACTAGGACAAATCCGGAGAAACCTTGACGGATGGCAGCCCTAGGGTGTTCAGGTCTCTAAGTGGACTCATTTAACCCTGCTCCCATGAAAAAAACAGGCTCTTTAAGTTATGTAACAGTGAAATTCAAGTTTAAAAATAATGAAGAAAGTTATATTAATTTCATTTTGTGTATTATTTTATTTAAACTCAAAAATTAGAAAAGAGTAAAAAAGTTCATGTTTAACAGGTTCCAGTCCCCATAAAACAGCTACTTTGGACCGTCATACATCTTGAGTTTTTTCTCAGTTTGCTTCCTGTGAGTGTCTAGAGGATATTTTTATAATTTCAAAGTACCATATGCATATCTGAACTATGATACAGAGTAAAAAAAATATGAATCAATAGTGATACATGAGCATTATTTTTCAACTTCTTACTACTTACGTCCCATGAATCATATCACATTTGATTCATTGGACATGTGAGGATAAAATTTTATTCACAGTGTCCATGTTCACATATGATTCACATGTTTATAATCAGTGAAATAAAGATAATCAGACAATTTTTGACATATCTTTGACAATAGTGTTTTTTTTTGTTTTACTTTTAGAGCAGTGAATGCTGTAATTTTGTTTCTTTAGACTACTAATTTGTTGTAACATTTACCTCTAATAATGAAAATGATATTGATAAGTCACCAGGGCTTTTTAATTTTTTCTAAACTTTAAGATGTACCCCACACGTCCCCATACTAAAAATTGAATTTGTTCACTAACATCCTTTAAAAATGCCCATGAAATGGACTTTGAATTTGCTCACATATGATTCATGAACTTGTAAAAATTAGTACAAAATTTGGTTCATTAATCATATGTGATACATTGGATGGGAACCTGTTAAGCTAAAAAATACTTTTCTAACCAACTATGGTTGAGTTAGCAATGGTTAAGTCTATTAAAACATAATAATAATAAAAAAAAATTGATACAGATAGGATTTTGAGTATCCTATCTAAACATTGGTTCGACATGGTTCCCTAACTGTAAATGTTATAGCTTAAAAAACTTATATACTTTTCTTATTTATTTTTTTTTCATTCTTAAACATTAAAAATATGTAAATTAGCGTGTAGAAAACTATATGTGAAAACATTTAAATGGTGCTTAGTTGTTATTTATGTTAATTATTTAGATATTGTATCACTGTTTGTTTTCCGAATAAAATAAAATAAAATAAAATAAAATTGAAAATGGCACCACTTTTTAGAGCTTATTTTGAGCATACCTACAACAATATCAAACATCAGTTTTACAATAATCTCAGTGCTTACTCTGAGGAACGGCACATCTTCCTATCTCTTCTGACTTCCCCAAACATTTACAGGTCTTGTGATTGAGGAGAGAGACTTCAGTTGTAATTATAGGAACTATGTATTAAGTACCAAAAAAAATATGTTTTCACTTACATTCTTATTGTTAATTTAAGAGCTAAGCTCTTGTCATTGGAGTATTCTCTATTGCCCTAAGTTTACTTACATTACTTAACTCACGCCGTCTCACTGTACACAGCAAACCATGCTATTTTGAACCTTATGAATATAACGTAAGGTTTGAATAAAATGACAATATTTCGACTGGGTATTAATCAGTTAACCATTCCAATGCGTTCCAATGCCACATTTGTCTTTTGTTTTACTATTGTGTCTGGGCTTGATATCGTGACTATAAGGGTCATGCAATTATTAATAAAAAATATTTAAATGATTTTGAGTGTTTCGGCTTAAAGATAAGATAGCCAGTTCTCCGTTGTGTTGGGGAAGGGGCTTACCCGCTTCCATCTTCGGCTTCATAGTCACTTACCATCAGGTGAGATAATGACAACCAAGGGCTTACCAATTGTAAATAAAAAAAAATTAAAAAAAAAAGAGCTTGTATATATTCTTGTGCAAAAACATTTAAATTCGAAAGACCTCCATATAATTAATAAATAAGGTCAAGATTAGGTCATTGTCTCACCAATCCTTCTCTGAAGCCTGAGAGAGAAAACAGAACCTACATATTTAAAATATAAAATCAAAAATTTAAAAGTGAATGCATACATTTTAAAGTCTCAAATGGTCAAGTAGCACTTTTACTTTTGATAACGCTTTAGAGAAAGTTTGCATAAACATTACTGTAAATAATGGTACAGTCAATAACCTGCCATATTTTTTTTTTAAAGGATTGTTTGTTTATAATATGATCAGGATCAGATGATTCTATTCTAATAACAGAAGAAATCTAGTAGAAAGTAGCAAGTTTTCTGTCAAAAACTTGAGTCAGACATGAGTCAGGGTAGCCTTAATTACAAAGAAAAGAAAGTTCTTACCTCGGTCGATTTTGCATGTAGTATTGCCCGAAAAATATAAAAGCCATGTACACTCCCACATAATAGAAGGCTACAGTCCAGTTTTCAGTCATCCACTTCCTATAGTTATAATGAATAAACTCATTTTCAAACTCGAAAACGTATGAGTAATTCGGTGTGATGTCCAGATTAAGACCCATAGCTTGCGCCTCCATGGTAGCAGATTTTGATCACTTAAAAGCACGCGGCACTTGATGTCTTTACACTGATATAAAAGCTATCACCGGTGGTTTTAACCTAAAACTAGTTCCTCCGATTATATCACAGTTGGTAGTCAATAGAGGCGCGAAGGCGCGTGCCCCGATACAGGCGGTATGGACGATTGGCGCGGTGAGACTCCACTTTGGCTATATAGAGGTGGTAGCGAGCGCTGCCGGCCCGTGTCAGAGCATTGGCTAACTTGTCGGTACCAACAATAAAATAATCTGTAGTTCTGTACCGTTTAAACTTCATGCGAGCCACGCCGCTATTTTGCCTGTCGAATTTCGATCTGGCAGGCTGTGTTGCCAGAGAGATATTATTTTTTCCTCATTCCCCATTTTACTTGAATTTCATTACCCTTACTAAAATTTTAAAAAAATATTTTAAATAGATTACACACACATAGACACATTTTAAATACCTAGTCAAAAAAAACTTACATAATTGAAATTGTATTTTATCTACGTTAATAATGTCCTCGCTATTCACCTGAAAATCATTCACTTCCGAGGGTCGTCTAACCCTGTAAAACTGATAAAAATAAATCCACCTCCTCACTCGCTTCCTCTTTGCTGAGGATTAAAAAAAACTGTTTATTTCAATAAAAAAAGGAAACATGATGCCACACAAAAAACGCAAATCTTGATAAAGAAGATTATGTGTGTTTATCGTTAGTTGCACAGCTCGCAACTTGAGCGTCTGGATGTCCACCAGCCTCGTCAGTTAGGTACTTTTTCTGAGCAAGGAAACTTCTAGGGATGTTTTTTGTTTGGTTGTTGTTACTATCTTCTATTTTTTCTACTAAGTCTTTAGGTAGATTGTTTAGGACACAAGGTAGTATGCACCTCCAGACTCTCTTACCATATTCATTATTAGATTTAATTATACAAAATAAAGGAAGATATGATAAATTACGCATATTACCCGATTATTACTCCGCTTCATTTGGACCACAGCCGTTTCCACATTTACGGTTATCCGCCTAGTGCTGTGCAGTGCGGTGCCACAGTATACTAAAGATTACAAGACGGTGCCAAATCTATAGAAATATTGTCCAATTTAAAAACCTGGTACATATCTTCTAAATGGCAAATTATTCTGAAAACGCAAAAAACATATTATATTGTGCTGCCGTTTCTGAATAGTAGAAGTGAGGGATGAACTGCACACATACTATGATTCGTCATTTTGTAAGAAATATAACTGACCATTTGGCTAGTGGATATATGTTTTTAGCACAGAGTTATGTAGCAGGTAGATACTAATGATAAAATTGTATTGCAAGCAAAAAAGTTATAAATTATCAAACAACAATCCTAGTAAGTGCTTTACTGGGTTTCATATTTGTAAATATGTTTGTAGGTATTATACATTTTCTAACGACAATCCTAGTTTAGTTTTAATGTGGCATCGTGTGTTTTCTTTTTAAATAATATTTTAAAATTTCAATTTTTATAAATTTTTTTTAGTAAATGATTTTACTAGGTTTTTGTATTGTAAATAATATGTGTGTGGGTAAGTTTCGGACAGTTAATTACTACATTAATCCCTTAACTTGTTACTTATAGCTAGATACTACACCAGAACCTAGTTAAAAGTCCTTGTTTAATACTTGATTTAAGTTGTAAAAATATGTTTTTAGAGTAGATTGGGGAAAAATAAAAACATCTATGAATCTTTTACATTAATTGACATACCCATAGTAAACAAATCATAATACTAGTATTATTTTTATTCTTCAAACATAATCTGTTGTTCTTCAAACATTAGGTCAGCTGATGTACTTTAGTACTAATATAAATACTTTGGCTGAAGCTTCATTTATGGGTAGATTCATCCAAAAATGTTTACTATTTTTTGGTATGAGTGGACAAAGTGTGGAAGTTATATCGTCTTTTTCTTACTTTTTTCACTCCGCGTGGCTGGGTGATGGCCGTAGGTAGCGTATTCACGCTAATTTTTTTTACTAAAGTCTAATTCTACATAGGTATCATCAAATTCAAATTTTGTTTTCTTTATTTCCATATACTGAATCAGCCGACATATGCGTATGTCCTTTTGTTAGATACTTGATGGTAGTCGTTTCTGTCTGATACTCATTAGAATTCACGATTGCCGTCAGAGATGTATAGAGTATCCGATTATCTGAGCCATGCAGTTATCATCAGCCCAGAGTACGAAATGAAGTACGTCTCGTTTAGTTTCTATGAGAGAAATTAAGCATCCACTATGCTGTTTGCATTGCGTCCAATTAGAGCCCCGTGCCACAAAACGCAATAGCTGGAAGAGTTCGGCTTTACCAAATGCGCAAATGTCAGATTAAAACAAATTAATTTACTAAGAAAGAAAGCATCTTTAACTTGTGGCATGTGTGGTAAAAGAATAACTTTTTGTAGATCCATGGAATAATATTGTACATCTACTGATTTTTTTTAAGAGACTAATTAATGACTTATGTTTAATTAAATCTGCCATTCTTTTATGTTCTTCATGAATAAATTTGAGATCTTCCGAATTATCATACGAATTTTGATATTTTTGTGATTCTTCTTCATACCACAAGCAATCAGTGCATCTATCATTTTTAGGAGCATAAAGCGAAATTTTCATGTCTTTCATTTTTAACGATAAATTTCTCGAATGTGGGGTTTTCCGTTTGAAAATCTTTAAACATCTCGGTCACAGTTAAGTTTCTAGGTAGATAGAAACCTAGTAAAAGATGCATTATGTCGGCTGACAGTTGGTCTGTAGGACAAAATGAGGTCTTCAATTCCAGTCGTCGTCGTCCTCCTTTTTACGTTTCGATCGAGTGGATCTCATATTTTGTGAATAATACTCGTAGGTACGTATACAGGGTGTAACAAAATTGGTGTAGGTCCCGTTAACTGGGGCTTCTACTCATCATACTGAACAACTTTTGTTCTACGAATTTGCTGAAAACGTAATTTTTTTTTTACTTTCATACAAATCGACCAGCTGATCGACCGATTTTGTGCATTTTAGTATGGAGGGTCCAATTTTTTTTTTGCGAATCGACTATGGGTTCCTTGGAGAAAGTTGTTGAGTATAACGAGTAGAACACCCAGTTAATGGGACCTACACCAATTTTGTTACACCCTATATAAATTAGTAAAATGACAAAATTTTAATTTAATAACGTCAAGCTGTGACGCGCTTCTAGTGATCGATTGACTAAGCTCAACTAACCCAACCCAGTCGTCGCATCCGATGACGCGAGCGTCCCGCACTCCCTTCCCTCCGCAACTGTCTAACCTGGCGTACAAAGGCCTAACAAGAATGCGACTAGTTTCGAGAAAAATATTTCCCAGTAAATACTTAGCGAATTTGTAATTATCTCAAAGTTTTAAATGAATTTCAATTTGTAAACCTAATTTTCAATTTAATAGCCTAGTAACTGTGATACACATACTAGGTTTATGAATTGGAATTTTACATACTGGGATATTCGTTTGTAAATTGGGAGAATAAATGTAGATACTAGGTTTGGGTAGGTCCATATCTCCTAATCTGTGACTTTTTTGGCTTTTTTTTGTTACTGCAAAGGGACAGCGATGTATATAAATGTATATGCAGCAAAAACCCTATTTTCAGAATTTTTGTTGTTACTAGGTTTTCAAATTGAACAGCCCAGTCATTTAACGGTGATTTCTAACTAGACAGGGAAATCGTGCGGGGGTCGAGAGGCGAGACGGGGGAGGTCTAGCCCCAATTGCCCTGGTCACCTTACGGGACAATTAGTTATAATTGCCAGCACAGCGTGCATCGCCAAAGGTGAGTAGTGTAGTGACCAGTGATGTCAGCTTTGACAGAAGTATCAACTACTGCACTTGCACTAATGTATGGATTTCTACACTGAGGCGGTGCTTATGGGAATATCCGGTGTGATAAAATGTATACTTAAAAATAATAAATTGTAATCCAAGCACAATTTAGCTTGCTAAATAATATTCTTCAAGGAACCACGGATTTTTATGCTCCAATTGTGTATTGGGCTTGATCGAATCAGAAATTAGGATATCTGAAAGAGAGCCAATGTAACCTCAGAATCAAGAAACTGAAGTGGCAGTAGTCGAGGCATATACCTCGTAGAACAGATGGTCTTTGCGGCAGTAAAGTTCTCGAGTAGCAACCTGCGGCCTGCGCAGGACCGGTCGTTATGAAAATCTTTGGGAAGGCTGTTGTCCAGCAGTGGACGTCTTTTGGCTAATATGATGATATGATGAACTGTATTTGTTTGGTATCGGCTTTTTCCTTCAAGAACTTGGCTGACACACTGCCGCGTGTCTAGATATTTCAATGGCTTTAATTATTTTTTGGAAAAAAAACCTTTTTCTTCCAACACAGTCGAGACGAATGCATCTGTGGCATAAGAACGGGCAGGCTTATTTAAAAGCCTCGTATTTTGTGTATTTCTGATTTAATACATGTAAATTAAACATCGTAAGAAAGGAAAATTTATTATCCTACTAGATCAGTAATTAGTTTTTACTGATTTTATACAAAAAAATTGATTAATTCTCTGAAATCTGCAATGCGGGTGAACCAGGCGAACCAAGTATTAACGTATTGTATTTTATTTATTTTTAACCCAAGACATGGAAAAAAAATATGGTAATAAGGGAAATGTTATTCTCTTTCTAGATCAGTAATTAGTTTTTAAATGTTTAATATGTATTTAATACTAAAATACTGAGAAATTAAATCTGCAGCGCGGGCGAACTGGTCGAAAAAAAACAGCGATAAATATAACGTATTGTACTTTATTTGTTCATAATCCAAGACATGTTGAATAAATATAGTTTAATAGGAAATATTATCCTTTTCTAGATTAGTAATTGGTTTATATACTTTGAGTATACATATTAAATGTATAATCAAAGTTTATATAAGTTTTATAAGTTTTTTCATCGTCACTTACCATCTGGTGAGATGATGCCAAAGGCTTACCAATAGAGAATAAAAAAAAAAAAAAATACTAAGAAATCCTCGGAAACCCACAGCGCGGTCAACCCCAGCTAATCCGGCAAAATTACCCTCCCCGCGTAAGTTTAATTGTACTTGTTAATAGATTTTACCAACTTCATATGTTTTTCCTCATTTATAGTAATATTTTTAAAAACAGCAACACTAAATTTCGAGCATAGACAACTCCAGTTGGCCTTTTGCTTCTCGATATTAAACTGTGTCGGTACTTGGTCGACACGATACGATTTTGATGTTTTTTCAGTAATCGATTAATGGTATCTCTTCAATACCTGGGCATTTTTCAAATTACTTCTACAGTTTTGAAAAACTTACGATTTTATTAAAGCTGAAGATAAAGAATTAATTTTGGTATAGGTAGTCTAATAAATAAATTTTGATTTTCCTTAAAAAGATTTGGTCCATTTTATTTATTTTAATTTTAATCAAATAAAATGTAAAAAGCGCATGAAATTTTGTCATGTTCGTTACAAAGAGAATTATTGAATAATAATGAAGACTGTAATTTGTTTAGACATTTAAATAGATTTAATGAAAAATAAAATTTGTGTTTTATGTAATAATAAACAAGCACCCTTTTTAGAAAAAAACAATTGTTAAACATTTTTTCACGTAATATGTCCTTACCGTTACTTTAGGTAATACAATATTTGACTTTGTTGTATTAATCATCAAATCAAGGTTAAAACCACTAGTTTTTTTGCAGATTTACCCAACTCCAATAGCTTTAATATAGATTTTGTGTGGATTTCTAATAATACAGAAATAATCAGAAAATAAGGCAAATTATACAGGGTGTAACAAAATTGGTGTAGGTCCCGTTAACTGGGACTTCTACTTTTCATACTGACAACTGTTATTCTACGACTTTGCTGAAAACGTAAAAAAAATTGTTTTCTCTTCATACAAATCGATCAGCTGATCGGCCGATTTTGTGCATTTTAGTGTGGAGGGTCCAAATTTTTTTTTGAGTAGGTATTGACTATGGGTTCCTTGGAGAAAGTTGTTCAGTATGACAAGTAGAACCCCCAGTTAACGGGACCTGCACCAATTTTGTTACAACCTGTATAAGGGACAGTCACGTAACCTGACCAACCCGTAACGAACAGGACACAGTAAAGTTTATGACACACTGAGGGATAACTGACTGACGTTTTATTGTTAAAAAAACATGTTCCGCGAAGCCATTATACTACCAGAGAAATGTTGAAGAAATGAAAGAAAGGATGAAATAAATGTTGTTTAATAAAAAAGTAATAAGTTCTATAGAGAAATTCCTTAAAAATTTGTTTGACAAAAAGTAATAATCAACCTAGAATTATATGGGAGGTACTTTATTCCGAATTTTTTTGGAATAACGAACTACCGTATGCTGTAGGCAATGTGAAGTTATAGTAACGCACCAAGTTTCATTAAAATGGTTTTATCCATTTTTGAACAAAAAAGTACAAGTATTTTTTACCATAGTGGTAACTCTAAAAATCAAGATTGGGGAAAGTAAAAAAAAAACAAACAGGAGATATAAAAATAATATTGCTATAACCCTAATTTTACCAAAATCCGTTCATTAGTTTGGGTACTAGCGCACCGGATTGACGCATACATATACACATACATTTTTATTTTTTAGAATCTATTAGTGTAAGACAATCGATCCTCATCAAAATCTCAATTTGTTTGTTTTTTGCCATCATAATTACATCTTCACTCCTTCGTCGCTCGAAAGTAAAAATTTCATGAGTGTGTCTGCAACTTTATGCTGTCCTGTTCGTTACTTATTATGTCTGCCACATACGTTACTCGCTTTATTGTATCGAACAGGATGTAACGAAAACGCATCAAGTTTAAGAAAATTGTTTTTTGATGTGAAACCTCTAGGGTAAAACCAGGATAGGTGCCCCAGGGGTATAGTTGCCCCGATTGTAATTACTGTATAGTCTCATGCTATTTTATTAATCTATCGAAAGATTCTCCAACTACAACTAAGTTGACCGTGTCTCACGTCTTTGTGCGATTGTATGGAAAGGCAAAATGCGATCACAGTTTTTGCGGGGTAAATGTCCTGTTTCTCGGCGGTGCATCTATCCTAAACGTAATTAACACGAATGAGGTAACTATACCCTATATGGGATAGATGCCCCAAAATATAGAGGTCCGCATAAATCACTATTACTCTAAAAATATTAAAGAAATTGTTTTTACTTTTCATAATTTTGTAGATAAAAAACAAAGTACCAGCCAGTTTTACCAATAAAGTACTTTGTTTTTTGTACTGAGAGATATAGAGCGATTTCAAAAAGTGTGGCAACTATTCGGCTTTTAACATATAGCCGCACGTAAAACCGATTTAAATGAAGTTTGACAGATTCACAACAGTCTTACCATTTGATGAAACGCAATTCTTATTTGGTAGAAAACTTTGGCAAAAAAATCCTTAGAACACGGTAACGGAGCTAAGACATGTCCGTTATCAAAAAAATGCCGGGCAGGATTTAAAATTCAAAATATAGCTAAAGTAAGGTTTACTAGTGCAAACAGTGTTTTTTAAAAACTAAAGATATATTACACTAAAAAAGTAAAAATTATAAAATGTTTCAAGAAAAATTTACTAAATCATGAGATATAAAGTTGGTGATAGTAAATGGGACAGTACTAAACGACAAATTTGCTGATTTTTTTAATTTTTGGGATATATATCACTTAACTTAATTTTATTAAAACAACAGTACAAAGGGTTAAGGTACCAGTTAAGGTAGGCTTAACAACATCAAAGATAGACTAATTTTACTGGTAACAACGTCGAGACGTCCAAAAGCATCGCGGAAAAATATTATCCACAAGCAGACCGAAGAATTTAAATATGCTCGCAAGTCTATAATACAATTCCCTTGCAATCGGCAACTTCGGCCTTGCTCTTTTCTTGGGTTTTTCCAATTCGGTAACATTCTCAAACGTGTACATATAGTAAGCAAAAGTCTTGCCGATGTTGCGAACTTTGTGGAACAGTCCAGTTTGAATCTCGGTGTGGTCGCCAGGAAATAGAACGATTGTTTGACCATTTTCCAATGTGGTTTGCTCAGGCTCCACCGCTACCATGCCTTTTATAGATGAGATCGTTACGTTTCTTAGATCATGAGTGATGTATTTCTCCTCTTGATACCCTGAGGATAAGATAAAATGGGTTCATTAAAAGTTTTAATGCGACCAAGCCGCGACAGGTCTTGTTTTTTCGCGGATTGTATTGGACACAATATGTGCGTAATTGTCGATTCGTTGTTTCCCTATTTAAACCAGGCATTAAAATTGAGTCATTAAATTTTATTTAAACTTTAATAGTACATTACCACACCCCGGACACTCCATACAAACGAGCGAGAAATGATATACATAATTATAACTGACGTATCTATAGGCAAGAATGCAGGTAGGGTTGAATCACACCGGCGGTATTGGTCACGAAATGTTTGTTAGTTATTTACTGCATGCACACTCAACAGCAACAATCAACAGTTATCTTACATGATTAAGTAACTTACATGGATAACATTGTTCATTTGTTCTTCAAACACAGGAGTTTTTGTCCGTGAAACAATCTCATTTAGCAACCTACAATAATAGTCAATCTCAATCTATAATTCCGAGATCACATTTTATAATATCACACCACTAGATATTTCTATACAACTCATACTTTCACACCATCTAATCAAATTATTTTAAACAAAAAAAACGAACAAAATATCTCACAAGCCACAATAACAAACTGACATCTGACATATGAAAAACATAAAGGAACTACATTTCTAAAAAAAAAAGATACAGCTAGTATGAAGATTCATAGGAACTGATTGTTCTTAGATTTGGTCGTATAATATTGGTGGTCAGCCAATCATGATACGAGGCATGCTGAGACCCCGCGGCCGCCTATTGGCGTCGAGCGGTGAGCGGCGCGCAAAGTAAATATAAGTGACGTTAATCGCGCATGCGTAGTTCGTCCTTTACGTTCGGTAAATAGTTGCTTTTTATTCCGGTGTACGAAATCACAGCGGCGCGCAAAGTGAATATAAGTGACGTTTATCGCGCTTGCGTAGCTCGTCCTTTACGTTTGGTACTCAATCTACATCCAATCTGAGTGACGGGGGGGTGAGGTCGAATTTAGAGAGCGGCAGGGAGTGTCCATACTGTACGTTAGTACTAATATATATACTGTGACATTACGGCTACATTAATGATACGAATCCAGCAATTGCAGTTCCGGTCGAGGCCTAGCTGTATTGTATAGTGCTTAACTCAAACAAACCAAGGAAATTACAACAATATAATATCATTAAATTAATATAATTTTAGGTAAAATACATTCGATATTTAAAACCGTGACAAAAAGGATAGGGTATGCCGTGACGCACACTTTTGCCAAAGTATATAATATTCGTTTTTTTTTGCTTTTCTGCCGATTTACTTTTGCTCCGCTGCCATCACCGCGCTGCCAACGGTGCGTTTAAAATTTGAAAAAAGGAGCCAGCGAACCTCAGACCAAGGAGCTTTTATTTATCGGACAGTGGTGTAGTCACTTGATTATATAAGATTTGTGTTCTGTGTGCCTCTCATAAGATTGTTGTAATTAAAAAAAATATATACTCTACAGTAATGAAATTACATAGCCACCTCCACTTCCCGGCTCGTTATCGTACTTTTTTTACTATCCTGAAATCACGTATTTCCTGTCTTCATTTTAAGAATGTAAAGCAAATATTACACAGTAAAATTATTTACTACCTCAACTTCTTTGTTTGCTAAGAAGAAGAGACCTACAATTATTTAAAACTAGTGGCTGCCCGCGGCTTCGCCCGAGGAGATCCCTTTTTTGCCGTTCCCGTGGGAATTTCACAAAATCCTTTCTTAGGGGATGCCCACGTCCTAATTGCTATCTGCATTTCAACGAAATCCGTTCAGTGCGTTGATATACCAGTCAGTCACCTTTTTCTTTTATATGTACAGAAGACTTCATAAGTATTGTAGTTAAAAACAAAATATTCCGAAGTCTAAAATTAAGTAGGGGAAAGGTGGGTATTAGGTGCCATCGGGTAATAAGAGCGGCGCGATTATAGAAGTATCCATCGCTGTTATTCACTCAAGTAGAGTTCGAACATGTTCGTCAACAATCGATAAAGTTTTACTTAATGCGCTTATATCATTTTTCCCTGAGGTTTAGTTGTTGTGGACCATAGATTGCCTTTTCGCTCTTTACTTAAAAAAAAAACATGTTTTTTTGTGTTTAAAGCAGCGTATAAAGATTTTTTAGCTATTGTTTTTGTTTCTATACGCAGTTACATAGCTAAATCTGTCTTATAAGTCTGTCTATTAAGTATAACTTAATAAATTCTGAATTATCTTTTATTTTTAAAATTTCTGATTACTGAGGTGGTTGACGCGATCTTAAACCTATAAGCCTATTTTTTATAGTTTATTTATAAAAATATTAGTTTGTAACGTATTTCTTTAATTTTTGATACTTAATATTTACTGGTGTGCAATATGAACTTTTGAGACTGTTGGATAATTAATGGCCCCTTTTTCCATATGGGGTAGACTTTTTTTAAAAAGTTGAATTTTGCCTAAAAGTGGTAATATATTAATTTTTTGCTATGATCAATAATTGATCATAATGTAGTTAAATAAATAAGGTTTACGTTTTTTATTAATTGAAACGATAAAACAACAAATTTTTTTTATTTTTTATTTTCCGTTTTATTACTCGTATTAATACTCCCATAACACTAATCTCCCCTACTTAACTAGTTATCTAACCTACGTAAGTAAGTATTTAGTTACTATTGAGCGACTAACCTGGGAATTCTGCCAAGAAAACAACATCGCTGATATTACTCCACATTTGCACATCTGCTTTGATTTCCTCTAATTTACTCCTCCATTCTTCTCCCTCTTCTATTATTGGCATCAGAAAAGGATTCGTTTTAAACGGAGACCAATTTGCTTTTAGTAAATCAACTTTATTATCGAACATGCGCTGAATAAATCTGCTGTTAAGAGAGCACCATACATCGATGTAGATAGACAAATTCACGGAGATCTGTTCTTCCGGTTTCCGCTTTCGAGATTCCGTCAAGAGATTTTCTCTCAAGCAATGAGCATATTGGTAAACCATGTCACCGTGTCTAGTCCATCTGTCGTTTGGGGCATAACCAAACGGGTCGACAAAAAATTGGTTGTTTCCTTTATTGTCAACAATTTTGACAACCACAGCGTGAGTGTGCCAAGTGTGAACCATCATGTCCCAAGAGTAACCATAGAGGCCATTGGTCCAGTTATTGTAGCCCTGATAAATATAAAATCCTTTAAAATTTGTAATTTTATGCTTATTTAAATATTCTATGTAGTTTATATTACTGATTGATATCACGATTATCAAAGCGTGGTGGGTGGCTCAGTCACCGGCAAATACTTGTGGCTTTATAAGTATCTGGAGGTAGCTATATATTTTTAACTTTAGCCAATGCATCGATGAGTTGGAAATTGGAATGCTGCGAAAACATTGCGAGGAAAAACCCGCATATGACTCAGTTGTTTAGTAATGAGTAGAAGCCTCAGTTATAACGGGTCCTACTACAATTATGTTACATCCTGTAAACATGATCGCATAATGTTCGACACTAGGAAATCTCTGTGATATCAATCTGGGACATAGGTAACAAATAATGCCCCAAAAAAATAAAATGTCTAAATCGCATTGCAAAAAAGTTTCAATTCGCAAAACAAAATATTCATGAATGACCTTACCTTGGTAATGAAATGTGAATACGGTAAAAACAACTGAACCAGAACGTACAGAAATATAGCTACTGTTGTTACTTTCTTTTTAATTTCAGCACGTTCATTCCCTGTATCGTTCTCTTTAAATGTATTAGAACCCTCTGTTACCACATTACACTCCTTACTATGTTCTGTGATAGTCCCAGTTGGATCATCGAGTTCACTATCATCATAGCAATCTTTAACTTTATTACAATCTCCGTATAGTTCGGCATTGTGGCTTATAATATGATTTGGTGTATTATTTATATCTTTTTCACATGTATCTTTGTCAGCTGGTTCATCATGAATCTGTTTATTTCGATCATCTGGCATGGCAAATTCATGATTTTTACACTGACGGCGTGAATCAGCTTTGGAGTATAATATTTTGTTAAGAATATTAGTTTTTGCATGCTTTAGGATTGGAATAACTCTCTTTGGCCAATCGAATGGATAAAATAACGGCATCGTTGCTAAACATACCCATGGGAACATTCCTGTAAATCAAAATCTATTATGTTAACAAAAAAAGTGGCCATGTCGAACGAAGTGCATGTCGATCTAAGCGCAAAGTAGGGTTAAAAAAAAGTTATTTTTGCAGTTGATATAGATAATTTAATATAAAAATCTATGATCATTTTACAAATCCAACTGCACACCTTCAGGTGGTGGACTATTACTTCTAAACTCAGAAAGCCTACTTGACCATGATAATTTTCATTCAAAATTCATTGAATGCACTGCTAGTACTACTATCATTATCTTTACTATATCATAAATGTGAAAATGTTTTTGTTTGTTTGTTTGTTACCTTTTGTTTGATGAAATTTGGCATGCAGGTAGCCACTGTTTAACTGGTAGGAAATAGGCAACTTTTTATCCCGGGAAAATAGCATTGTCCGATACAGTTCCTGAAGGAACTGAAAAAATCCTAATTTTTTGGTTAATTTCTTTAAGATCGCAACGGAACAATGGAATATTGTGATTTTTTTTTGAACATAGATGGTTGAGAAGGTGGAAAATGACGTAATTTACTGATTAGCATATCCTGCCATAGTTCCTGAGGGATCTGGGGAAAAGTCATTTCCACGCTCGTGCACATCGGCGTTGCAACTAGGGCATGGAATACCGGAATGATTTTCATACCGGTATTGATACCGGTATTGAAATTTCAATTACCGGTATACCGAAATTTCGGTATTTTTTCGGTATTTTTTTTAAATACTGCTATTTACTGTTTAAAAGATAACAAGAACGATTAGTAAGTCTCGTTTACAGAGAGTGATTAAAGCCGTTCTCTACACTGTATGACAGAAACACTCCAACTATTTATCAACTCCCTAGAAACCACAACATGAGCTATAAAAGTATAGGTAAATAAGAATACTAAAGAAAATACGTTATTTGATAAAAAAAAATTAAATTGTTTCATTGGCACAAATATCACAATCAAATAGGTATTACAATCAGTGTTACTCTCTAATGATATGAAAACATGTTACGAAAATTTCGAATATCTCTCTTAGTCACAGATTACACTATGAATAACGAACGTATTGTTAAAACAAAATCAAATTGCAAATGAAGGTACCGTAGAAAGTAGTTATTTTAAAATAAACCAAAATATAGGCGCAGGTGCAATTTAACTCAAGTCCATCAATCAGGCAGATCACATTTGTTGAAAAATTTGAAGGAAGAAAACACAACGCGTCCAAACTTGCGTTGTTGAGCGATGATCTTATTTTGTTACATATGTAACTTGCAGCTGAAAAGGCCCTTTCGGATTAAACGCTCGTGGGAGGAGTGCTTAAGAGGTAACTGAAAGCTGCGTCCAAAAATCTGCTTCTAGTACCTCCATTTTCATACAATGTCATTTCAATACGAATTAGTGTTTGAATATCTGTTTTGCTTTTAGGTCATAGATTTTTCTATTGTTTTATTAAGTTCTTTTTCCATCACAGTTGAAGTACTGCTATCTGTGACATCACCACTTGTTCCCTTTTCAGTAGAAGTATTAGCGGCAGCTGGTCTGCTCTTGCAAACGTTGAACAAGTTCAGTAATTGAAGTAATCATTTCATCACAGTTCATTCTAGGAAACTCTGGATGGTTGACTCTGCGTTTGCATTAATATTCTTCTGGGTTATGAAGATACTGTAAAACTGCAGTCAGAGGTTATCGTCTTTCCGATATGCGCTTTCTTAGAGCTTCCGCCAGAGATTTAGATAGACTTGTTTTTTTTGTTATCTAATTTTCATAGCATATATTTAAGGGCAACTACAAATACAAAATTATTTATTTGTGAAACTTCTAAAGTTGAAAGTGTCGCGTCTCGTCGGCAAAGTGTTTCCACTTTAATCTTTACTATTTTCAAGCTTTTTTGAATGGAATGCAGCATTCAAACTCCTCTAGGTAAAACTTGTTAGCAGAGTTGAAGTCTATCAGAGTTTTTTCAATGCACGTCTTCAGTCAGTTAAATCTCTCTATCATGTCGACTAGACTGGACCAACGAGTTTTGCAGTCCAAAACTAAGGCCAGATCACGGCCTTATTGATCTTTTACATATTTTTGTAACGCGTCATTTTTTGTTGTAGATCTCAAAAAATTGTTTATCACAGAGCGTGTTTTCTTGATCACACTACCATATTCCAAGTTAAAAAATGGCGCCGAAACTTCAATAAATGTGAATATTTCATTGTCACCGTCTTCATCTTCACTTTCATCGTCATCTGACTCATCTGATGTTTCATTTTCATCGTATTCTGTGGTAGTGGCGGCTTTTCTATACAATACGTCTGACACTCCAAGATTCCAGACAGATTTGATGAAACGTTTCTATATCTTCGGCCTCATCTTTAAACACATTAATTTCTTTACAGTTCCAAAGCAGACGCCGACAAACTTAAAAATCGGGAGATATTTGTTCGAAATTGGTATTTCGGTAAACGAGGGCTAATATCGGTAGATCTACCAAAAATCGGTAGGCTTTGCAACGCTGCGGACTGTCCGGAACAGAACCGACCGAGAGGTTTAATACTAATCCAATGTATGAGAGAGAAAGATGTATGATGTTGATTGATGTGGTTGCCGTTTTATAGCAGAACCCTTGCGTATCGTCTCTGCCGTATTGTGTCCGTGATAAACAACTGAAAGCAATATCATTAAATACCACATAGATACTAGCTATATGCATGCAGCGTTTTGTTTTCTGTAGTTGATTTCGTGGCGATTTTTTTCTATAATCGTGATTATTCTTGATTCGTGTCACATGGTAACTCATCTGCAGTATGAACAACACTATGAACCAGAGAAATCGTGCGTTCTGCATAGTCTTTAAACACCCTTGCAAAAATAGATCACTTTTTTAAAATACCGAAATAACGGTATTTTATCCTCAAATACCGGTATCAAAATACCGAAAAAAATTACCGGTATCACGGTATTTCGGTATACCGGTATACCGGTATCCATGCCCTAGTTGCAACGGAGAAACGGATTGAAGTGTTTTTTTGTATAGAATTGGTTAAGGGGGTGGGAAGTGACATAGACTGCTAATCAGAATAGCCCGATATAGTTCCTGAGGGATCTAGAGAAATCTCATCTCATGTGTCGCACACTACTCACCCTCAAAGATAGTCATAAAAACGATATCCACGCGGGCGAAGCCGCGGCCAAAAGTTTCTAATACTTAGCTGGTACGGGATGAGGACATGTAACTCCAACAAAGATCACTATTTAAAAACTTAATGTTTAGTAAACGAATCATATTATATCGGCAAAATGATCTTAGTTAAACCCTTAGAAGTTTTGAAAGATCTATTCAATGATACCCAACATGATTGGGTTACGTAAATTAAAAAATCACCCCCATGTAGGGGAGGTACACGAAAAAAATAATTCCATAACTTTTAAGGGTTTATTTATATAACCACTAGCTTTTACCCGCGGATTCGCCCGCGTGGACATCGTTTTCAGTGTCAACGCCAACGTGCGCGAGCGTGGAAACTAGTTTTTTCAGATCCCTTTGGGAACTATGAAGGATAAGCTAATTAGTAAATTATGTCTTTTCGCACCTCCCAAACTATCTCAGTGCAAAAAATTACAACAATCTATTATTTCGTTGTGATGTTAAAGAAATTAACCAAAAAAGTTTTTTTTTCAGTTCTCTCTGGCTCTGCATCGGACTATGCTATTTTCAAGGGATAAAATGAAAAGGTTGTATCTCTCCTTTTGACAGTTTTCCTTGATAAATTTAATTGTACTTATTTTAATATATATTTCCAAAGTTTGTCTACTTGTTCGCGGGATATATTGCATGTAATTAGGGTAGCTACTCGTAGTTTAGGGTTTACCAGTACGTAGTATCAAAATATATATTTTTTTATTCGACGAGTAACACATTTTTTGCATGTTAAGGCATCAACGGGCAACACAGAATTTGTTACACACGGAAGATATCAACGATAGACTAGGAGGTCATGAAAAATCTGGTAACGATAATGGAAATGGATAAACTTAGGTTGAGAGGATAATGGCAACCCTTTGATGCTAAATATGTCGGTCTGCCTGCGCAAAGTTGTTGCGTTATGTACTTATAGCGCCTTAAAAACTTGTTATCGAGACAAAAAAAACGATGAGGGAAATGGCTAAATAAGATATAAAATGAAAGTACTAGTGGTCCAGAACTCTCGCTATTCCTACTACTAACGGGCGTTGCTCCATAACGCAACCGAATATTTGATCAGTTTTTGCATAATTGTCATGAGTACAACTAGAACTTTCATTTTATATCTTACTCAGCCATTTCCCTAATCGTTTTTTTTGGTCACGATAAGTAGTTGTTTAGGTGCTATAAGTACATAACGCAACCACTTTGCGCAGACCGACCGAGATAATTATTTAGCAGCAGAGGGTTGCCATTTATCCTCTCAACCTAAGTTTATCCATTTCCGTTATCGTTACCTCCTGGTATACGGGTACTTAACATGCGCCAATAATTTTTAAAATCATCGGTGATGTTAACTTCCGTGTGGTAGTAATGATTTTTTCAGAAGTGAAAAAGCTTTGACTGGGTTTTAAAACTCCATTGATGCTGTTATATTCTTATTTATTCAGTCATGTTCATCTTAGCACTGAAATGATTCCGGCCAAAAGTGGTCAGAGCCGCCACAGACACGTGGGACACATAAGGGATCTGTACATGATGAACCAAAATAAGCACCTAAAGTGGTGTTAAAGATTCGCTGCCCACGGGGCCATAAACGATCGGTATGCAAGGAAGTGCAAAGACACCCGGAAGATCACGTGGTCTAGCTTGCCCTAAACCTGCCAGTGACGAAACGTGGACGCTGAAGTCCACCCTCCACTTGGCTGAGGATGGTAGAGAAAGAACTGAAAGTAGAACAACTAGACGCCAGCACTACACAAAACCGTGCACAGTGGAAAAAAAGGGCAAGGAAGGCTGGCTGACCCGAAGTAAATGGGATACACAGTCGAGGGATATAATATATACACAATGGCTGTAAGGATCGGCTCGTTCCCTGCTCTGGGACATCGATACGAGTATGGAGCATCACTTTTCGTTTCCATAAGGCCCGTAAGTGCGACAAGGCGCACTATACGTAGAGTCAGTAGAGATATTTTATTGCCCCGAGGGAAGCGAGTGTTCAACACCACTTTAAGAAGGCACTCTCTGAAGTTAACCAAACTTTAATGTGCTAGAAACCCTAAAACTCACTTCTTACGATTACATTACATTTCGAGTGATGTACTTGTGGAACTATCTTCCAGAAACAGTGATAAGTGCCCCAACAGACAAACATTTTGAAAATGTATAAACACACGTGCAGTGATATACACGCATCAACTCGTAGAGCTTCTAGTGTATAATAAAATAGTTAAATAAAGAAAATGCAAGAATATAACATAATTATTATTGGGACCATATCTTGCCTGTACCCACTGAAATGCCTTACGTTTAGTACATCACACTTAAGATAAGGCAACTTTTTGACCAGGTTGATGCGTATTAATTTGCCTCCATCGCTTGACTCCGATTTGAAGGTGAATCACGAATTCCCAATGACTTGGGAAATAGCGCTTCCGGCGAAGAGTTCCATGAACTCAATCTTGAACTTACCAATAGTAAACAATCGAGTGTTCATCAGATGGAAGAGAGCGCAGAAGATCATAGCAACGTGCCGCGTCCGGCCCCACATCATCCACATAGCTATGGTCAGATCGAAGATGAATATGAACCAGTGGACTATGATGTAGTCGATCTGGGGTACAGTTAGAAATAATCTGGAAACAAGAGAAATCAAATCTATATAAGTTCATATAATAAAACTGTAACTTAAACGGAAAACAATTAGCGTGGTGGACATTACTAACGATATAAGCCAAAACTACAATTTTTGGAATTTTTGTCTGTCTGTATGTTCGCGCATCACGCAAAAACTACCAGGCCGCTTTTGATGAAATTTTGTATGGTGGTTCCTTATAGCCCGGGTTACATTAAGGATACTTTGTATCCCGGAAAATTGAAGAGTTCTCGTGTGAAAATTCAAAACCTCCACGCGGACGAAGTCGCGAGCACAGTTAGTCTACAATATTATTCAGCCAAAGAATTTTTGAATCTGTCAGATACAATAATTATACTTGTGTACCTGGGTACCTACCTACCTACCTTATATTATAAGATTTATAAGTAACTCTCCGATATTTACACAATCGACCACAAAAAGTAGTGAGCGTATTGTTTTCAGGTGTCATGTATGTTTCTCTAATCCACGATATCTTCTAAGCGGCTTGATGGGTTTTAGAGCGCGTGGTATCTTTAGATTTGTCTTGATACGATAAGTGACATATGATACATTTTACCCTACTTCACAAAAAAGAGGGGAAATGTTTTTCAGCAGTCGTGATTTTATTAAATTTTTAGTTTAAAGTAATTTAAAAAGTGTATCCACACGTGATTTTGTACGACTTTCCCCAAGGAAACAGTAGTAATTACTTTGTAAATAACCCTCCCTTTGAGCTTCGCTGTAGTACGTTAGTACTAATATATTTTGCCGTAGTGGTGTAAAAAATTGCCTTCCCTACAGAAATCGATTAACTTATATGTCATCTTTGTATTGGAAGTTCAACATTTTTTTAAATCTACCATAGGTACCTAGAAAAAAAAAGTTGTTGAAATCAATAAACAGTTAAAAAAATATACAAATATAGAAAAAAAATCATTTTTCCGTGTCCCGGTCTCGGTCTCGGCCGAGAAATTATTTTATTCTCTGTCTCGGTCTCGGCCGAGATTAAAACAAGTCTTGGTCGGACCTTATTAGAGTTATTAGCTATTTCCACCGATCCAGAAATTATGGGCTAACATTTTATCGATATGGCAAGACTCCGTGCTACGTGGGTACACTGAGGACGTGTAAATGAAGACGTTATGTGTCTGTGTACTATCAGATGACAACTTATACATTGGTTTAACGCTCCGATGTTGTTAATGATGGCTTTGATGTTGTTAATGATGGCTCTGATGTTATTGAATCGCCTTCTGTAGAAATCTCCGAGTTTTAGTTGCTGGCAACAATCAACTTAAAAATGAACGTTAATTAGGTACATCCACCGATCCAGAAATTATGGGCTAACAACATTTTAGCAATATGGAAAAAGACTTCATGCAATTTAGGGATGGACGTGTAATTGATGACTTGGCGTGCCTGTTTGCTGTATGTGTATGCTGTACGCTCTGTTAATGACGAATGACGTTACCTGAATGGTGCAAATACCCAATGCTCGCTCAGCGTTGGAACAGAGTATCCAGTTAGCCACTCCGCTGTGCCCTTCTTCAGTCCAGCCATGAAGTAGAGGATAAAGAACTGGTATTTGAGCAGGAAGTAGTTCCAGTAAGGCACTGTCTCTCTCTTTATACGAGGGTAGAAGTACACGTCCAGGGACCTGGGAATTATGGTCCTGAAGTCACTTTGGGCGTTAAAGGGCCCTTTTTTACTTAAGTCAAAACTTTTAGGTACAGTAGAGTTCACATCAAGCTATACACTGCTAACATAAGCTGGCCACGCGACGTAGGTTTAAAGATACAAGAAGTAGGGGCCAAAGTAATAAACAAACCTTTTAAACGTGGGGATTCTATTTACTGCACATTCATATTTAGACGAGGTGTCGAGGTAGATAGTTTAGTCTCTGACCAGTGTGTGTTGCCAGTGATGACATACGGAACTGAGACATGGTGACTTGCTATGAGCCTCATAAGAAGGCTCAAAGTCACCCAAAGGGCGATGGAGCGGGCTGTGCTCGAAAATTCCCTACGCAATCGAATCAGAAATGAGGAGATCCGTAAGAGAACCAAAGTAACCGACATACCTCACAGAATCGTTAACTTTAGTGGCAGTTTAGATGGCCGTTGAGGCAGGGAGACCGGTGGACCGACGACCTGGTGAAGGTCGCGGAAAGCAGCTGGATGCGGGCAGCGCAGGACTGGTCGTCGTGGAAATCCTTGGCGGAGGCCTTTGTCCAGCAGTAGACGTCTTTCGGCTGATATGATGAGATAGTTTAGATATATCTTTGTCTTGAAATTGTCCATTGAATATGAATAATGTTATAGGGACTTACCAATAGCAGTTTGCATGTGTAAAGCATAGTAGAAATGCGACCAGGCCAAAGAGGTAGCTGTGATTGTTCCAGAAACTCTTCTCTATGAGGAACAGATACCAGTAGCACACGGCGAATGTGACGGATGCTTTCTTATACTTGTACCCTAGCATTGTGCCGAGACCTCCTGCAAAACATTTTAAGTCAGGATGTAGATTTGTTTTAAAAACTTAAAATAAGTTAAATATTAAAAAAAGTTACCAAGTGACTGACCACGCGCAAAGTAGGGTTCCGTTATATACAGACAAAATTGGTCTAGGTCCCAATAAAAGTTGAGTTTCATGAGTAGAATGATCTGATCACTCAAGAGGTTTGGGTTTATTTTAATAATGCAACCCTCGGCCAGTATCGTAAAATAAAAGCCTTAAGAACTTGCCTGATACACTACCGTGTGTCTAGATTACAAATAACCCTGTATCCAAAATAAAATAAACTTTCCCATTACCAAGCCACAACGCCAGATACACGAAAGCCATGTACGTCATAGGCATAACTGTGATGAAAGGCAGCAGCGGGAAGTGGCATATCCTGGGATCCCCCCACCGCCTGTTCATGGTGGCGCCCCCCCTCTCTTCTGTGATGTCGAAGAGCATGCATACTCCTGTGGTGTGAGAAGTTTGGGTTAGTTAGTATAACAAGGCACGTTAAACCATTGGTGCCGGTTTTTATCACTAGATGGCAGTCGTTAAGCCGTGTCAGAGGACTTATAGGCGGCTTGAAAACTTTTTTTTTATTCACAATTGGTAGGTAAGGCATCATTTCACATGATGGTAAGTGACGATGATGCCGAAGATGGGAGCTGGCTTACCAAGATTACCCAACGCAATGGAGAACTGGCTATCTGCAAGCAGGAACGTATCAATGTAGTTTTTAACACTGATGTTTGGAGGCAAGACTTAGATAACATGGTGGTAGCTAGCCAGACGGGTCTAGAGAATGCCCTACCACTTAACTAGTATCTCATCTGTGACCACTTACTAAACCGAGTCTTACATGTTGACCCCACCGGGAAAATACCCGCGACCTCCTGATGTGAAGCGAATGGACTAACCATTACGCCACGGAGGCGGTTAAATCTACTGACCTACCAAATTTCTGCTACCTCACTTTCGGCAGCCATTTTGTTTCGAGCTATTTTAATTCTTTATTGCACCCTAAATCTGCCCAGGGTCACAGATGAGATACTAGCCAGGGTCTACATTATTTCAGTTAAAGCTTTCTAAGCTATTATCTCTAACCATTTTTGCATTCAGTTGACCACCATCACGAACGGCTAAATACATTTCGGTAAATCTCGGTTAATCTAGCTAAATAAAATTAAAATAAAAAAAATTAGTTGAAATCGGTATGGTGCAGACATAGGCATCAAACTTATAAAAACCTCCTTAGTTCCTCTTATAATAAAAACTAACAGCTATAATAAACGCCGTTTCAGGCAAATTATGGATATTTTTTTTAACATATTTTAGTAAAAATTACCTATTTTTTACAAAGAAATAAAAGTTTATAAAACTAAAAACCGACTTCAAAATGAACTTCACTCAAAAGTATGAAATAATATTAATATACACAAGTGTATTTAACACGACATTAACCAACAATAACGACATCAAAGGTGGGTAGAAATTAAATTAGGGGCCTAAATTTATTTTTGAGGTCGGTACCAGCACACAGCTACTTACGTATCAAATGTTTTAGATTCGATGGCATTGCTGACACCACGCTGACACCAACCTCAAAAAAATTTTTAGGCCCCTTATTTAATTCGTACCCACTCTTGATTCCGTAATTGTTGGTTCATGTCGTGTATTTAAGTATATTAATATTATTTCATACTTTTGAGTGATGTTCATTTTGAAGTCGGTCTTTAGTTTTTTAAGCTTTTATTTTTATTTATTTTTAGTGATAATGCTATTTATCTAATAACGTTAATCCCAATCACCCATTCGCCAATAGGAACAATCAAATCATAATACATGTGTTTCATCATATATAGATTCCTGTAGCTTCCATTATCATCTAAACAGCATGAAAGTTAAGGAGTTAAAACTTCCATCTTCAGCTCATCTGAATAACCTGAAAGAATGCAACTATCGGATTATACGTACCTACGTATCTACGTAAAATATTTGAAGAATTATCCTCCAACTCCTAATCGTTAAGGAGTTGTACCTTCCTTCATCAGCTCATCAACATGAGATGATGACTACTAGACGAAAATACTTTCATTATTTTAGAAAATACAAGAAACACGTAAAACGTGTCTATAAAATTTGAGGGTTGCCCTCGATTTCTCTGGGATCCCATGGTCTGATCCTGACTTGGTGACAATGGGACCCCCTCGGGAGTATACTCTTTAGAAAAAAAAAAAATTTTCGTATCCTGCAGGTTCCAGGAGATGCTGCACCAACAGGTCAAGGTTACTATGTTTTTGCAATATCATTAAAGTAACAGCTCATTAAATTTCGAATCGATCAGACCAGTGGAAGTTGTCCACATCCCTTCATTAACCAGGAAGGAGCTAAAGTTCTTCAAATGCCCGAACGAATCTTTAAAAATTATAGCTAAGAACCACCTCGATCACGTCAGCTCTCAAACAAACAAAAAACTGCATCAAAATCGGTCCATTCGTTTAGGAACTACGATGGCGCAGACAGACACACAGATCGATACATACACAGATTGACAATTGCTTTGGGGGTTAAAAAGAGACTCACCAAACAAAATCCTAGTGACTGCTAGACTTGACGAATCCTTGGGCTTGTGGAGATAGTTGACAACCTTCATAAAGGTTACATCTCGAGGGCTAAACTCGAATTGTTCTATAAACTTTTTGTCCACTCTTCTCATTAGCATCCGTAGTTTATCTTTAATTACATTCATTTCTGAAACGTTTAAAAGGAATGATGCAAGAAAATTTAAACTCGGTAAAATAAATAATGCAATGGGACCACCGCAGTTAAGTTTGCACTGGACACGCTTTAAATAAGGAATTCTTCAAAACTTCAGAAAAATGTTATTCTAAACCATATTTTTTAATTAAAAATTTGAGTGCTTTGACTACATCTCACCTGATGGTTAGTGACGATGTGGTTGAGGATGACTTAATAAGTACGTAAATCGTATAAGTACAATAAAAATGTAAAAATTTAATAAAACACGACTGCATAAAAACATTACCCCTCTTTTTTGGGAGTCGGTTAAAATATATTCTATGTCACACACGGGATCAAGACGAATCCAACGATACCTCGAACCGGAAAATCCATTAAGCCGTTTAGAAGATATCGTGGAATAAATAAACATTTAATGTATACATACATTAGATCTCATATTTGGTCTGAGCATTAAACTTGTAGAACAGATGGCCGTTGGATCACTAAAGTTGTCAAGTGGCAACCGCGCATCGGAACACGTAGCGTAGGCAGGCCTCCCACTCGGTGGACCGATGACCTGGTGAAGGTGGCAGGAAGCCGCTGGATGCGGGCAGCGCAGAACCGGTCGTCATAGAAATCTTTGGGGGAGGCCTATGTCCAGCGGTGGACGTCCTTCGGTTGATATGATGATGATTAGACATGAAAACAATAGATACTCTCCTTTACTGTGGGCAAGTCGAGCAATAAAAAACGATTCCGTACCTACATTTCTTAATTGATATGGAAACAGACACTTTGCAACTATGTTCCTACTTCATTTATAAAAAAAAACTACTTAGTAGTTAATAACATACCTATTAAAACCAAATAGGTATATTTTAAAACTCATTTCAGTCTAAGTTATTGTGTGTTGGATAATATTAGATAATCAATTCTACCCATACAAAATAACCATACTGTTTTCCATGAAAAAACCAACCAGAACTGATAAGGTATATAATTATATAAAAAAGACAGACAATAGATAAATATATATTTAAAGTATACCTGTTTATGTTTTCTAATTCCACACAACAAGAATGTCTCCGAAGCGACGGCGAACTTGCTACTGAGATGAAAATCTGCGTTCGAAATTACGTAAAATTATTACTTGATAATGTGTGGCAGTTATTGAAAACTATGTGCCTCATTAATTATGGGAAATTAAGCGGTTTTAACGTGAGCATTCATGTATTAAGGATGTCGGGTTTCCATAAGAATGAACTATTGTATGTGACACCATAAACAGGGCATTTGATTTGGGGTTAGGCCACACTATACAGAATCGATCCAAAACTTTTAACTTTGTGACGAAGTCATCCTTTTTTGTTTATGTTCGATCTGTTTTGTATTTTCTTCTTTTTAGTGTGTTTTTGATTGTTTGTTTGTAAACTTTTTATTGAATTTTTGCTACAATACATAATAAAATAAACATAAAGGCGGACTTATCCCTTACGGGATCTCTTCCAGTCAACCTAATGATGACATTTGAGATTTAAAACAAGGAGAAATTATTATGTTTTCATAATTTTGTCTTTTTTGGGTTGTTTTCGATTTTCCAACTTCATCTTGTGTCTTACCTTTTTTACCTTTACAAACAATTAAAATTTATTAGATATGTTGCTAGTGGTTATTCTATTTTTCATTAATTGAACCCCCACCCTCCCTCCATTTTGTTACTTTTTTTATTGTGCAGGCTTAGACGCGGTGGAGGGCGCGTCGAGGCCGCAACTTTCTTAATGTTCTACAGGTACTTTTTTATCCACAAATAATAAGCCCTTGGCACAGATTACTAAATAATTACGTGCCCTTGGCATCATTCTCTTAGGTACGTAACTATTTACTATTAGTAGTACAAGTGGTACAGATTATAAAACAACTGGGTAGCCACTGCTAGCATCTACACCGATCGGTCTAAACACTTGTAGTCTTACACAAATCCGAAAAGCACATTATATACCATTTCATTTCAGAATAGTATAAAACGATCGTGTGTTCAAAATACAAACAATTTTGTACCTTATTTTTACAGTCAGTGTATTTGTATTAAAATCTACAAATTACTTGAAAAATACATGTTACAGTAAAATGAAATAAAAAAGATTAAAGAAATATTTTTAACTACTTTTTACTTTCGAGCGACTGATGAGCGAGAGTTAGCGAAAGTAAAGAACGTTTTGTGATGGCAAAAAAATCGAAGTTGAGATTTTGATTGATTGTCTTACATTAATAGCACAATATTTACAGGGTGTAACAAAATTGGTGTTGGTCCCGTTAACTGGGGCTTCTACTCATCATACTTAACAACTTTTGTTCTACGACTTTGCTGAAAACGCAAAAAAAATTTTTACTCTTCATACAAATCGATCAACTGATTGACCAATTTCGTGCTTTTTAGTATGGAGGGTCCAATTTTTTTTGCGTATTGACTATGGGTTCCTTGGCGAAAGTTGTTCAGTATGATGAGTAGAACCCCCAGTTAACAACTATTACACCAATTTTGTTACACCCTGTATATTAGCTAATACTCTAAAAAACATATAAATATAATAAACTATAGGGCACTAAATCTTAATCATTTTTTAAAGTTTTCATTTTCATTCGAAAATTGAAATAACTTTGATGAATTCATGTTGCATGACCATACTTATTCAATTTATACCTACCTACCTACATGACATGACCAAATATATAAGGTCTAACAAAATTAGCTGAAACTATTTTAACTGGTGCTTCTACCCATGAAACTGACCAACTTTCCCCATGAAACCCATAGTCAAATCTCAAAAAAAATTTTGAACTTCCCATACTTAGTTGGCTGATCATCAGATAATCGAGTTAGTATGGGAGAGCCAAATTTTTTTTTGCGTTTTGACTATGGGTTCCATGGGGAAAGTTGTTCAGTTTCATAGGTAGAAGCACCAGTTAAAATAGTTTCAGCTAATTTTGTTACAACTTATACAGTGGTGGTAATAGAATTATGAACGATAAAAGATACGAGGCCAATTTATAATCTTCCGAGGTTCGGTTGACCGGACGATGGAAAAAAATATATTTTCCATAGACCGGTCCACTGTACCACGGAAAATTTGTTTTTTCCGTGGTACGGTTGGCCGGACAACCCAACCGTACCACGGGTGATGACCGTTAATTTTGTCACCAGAATAAATTGTACAATAAGTTTGTAAAATGATTTAATAACGCTGTAGAATATTGCTATGACTGTCCTGTTTCATTTAGTATTATAATATTGTCAAAACAGTGTGCACGTTTTTTTCTATTTATTAAATCACAAGAACTCATTTATTTGCAGGAAAACTTTCTGGACAAATAATTAAGAACGAATTATTTATTTTCTTATTTTCGCAAGTTTTAAAATGCAATGCGATGCTTTTTTTACTATTTTTATTGTAGTTTCGCGCCGTTATTGATTCATTTCTCGTTTTCTGCTATGATTAATCAAAAACTATGAGAAAAAATATCTTGTGAATCTGCTACTAGAGAAATAATAATGAAGTTGCGTTGTCGTAATTGGTCTTATAAAACAATGGGGGATCATTTGGGTTGCTCTAAAACGATGGTGTACCAGACTGTGAAACATTTGAATACCCATCAAACTACCTCAAATATTTCCCGCTAACGAAAACCAAGAAAAACGTCTCCTCGAGAGATTTGAGAATAGTTCAACTTGTTAAGCAGAGCACATTTAAAGGCTCTAATCAGATAAAAATTAAGTTTTTGTTGAGAATAACCCTCAAGCAGTCTCGGCGCTCACCGTTCGAAGACGTTTGGTGGAGGCACAGTTGTTTGGGAGAGTAACCAGAAAGGTACTCATGTCGTCACCACGTCATAGACAGGCCTGAGTTACGTTTGAAAGGAAGTATGAAAACTGGACAAAACAGCAATGGAAGAATGTACTTTTTTCGGACGAAACCAAAATAAATTGAGTATCCTCTGATGGCAAGCAGTACGTACGCCGACCTGCAATTAAGGAATTCGATTCAAATTACGCAAAAAAGACTGTAAAGCATGTCGGTGGAAACGTCAAAAATTGGGGTAGATTTTCCGGTTATAGCGTGGGACCTACCAGTATGATGCAAGGTAACATGGACAAATAACAATATAAATAGATACTCGAAGAACGTATGCTGCCATACCCTGACGATAATATCCCGGTAATTTGGACATTCCAGCACGATAATGACATAAAACATACTGCCAACTCTGTAAAAACATTGGGTGTCAATTAAATGGTTAGCATAGTATTGTTATTTCTGTGAGCAGAAATAGCTAATTGGTCAGCAACTCATGGTCAGCAAACATTTCAAAATCAATCAGCAATTTATGTCATTCTGGATGGCTCTAATTATTTTAAACATCCCCGTACTACACTCTTCCTACAGTGTTGAGTGGTCGACGGAGCCCCTTCGGGGCTCCTACTTCTGTGTTCTCATGTTAAACCTAACACTACGACTGTGCGGGGAGGCGAGCTTAGCTCGCCTCCCTGCACAGTCTCCGAACCTAACGGATCCGAGTCGGGGTGCTCCGCAAGTCCGAGCTCGCTTCGCTCGCTCCCGCTTCCATTTAGAACTCCCCGTACCACACTCTTCCTACAGTGTTGAGTTGTCGACGAAGTCGGACCCGCGTGCTTTCCCCGCCCTGATACTCCCACATCCCCCTGGGATCCCGAAGGTTTGTTGGGGGTTTAAATGGGTGGCGGGGGCTACGCCCCTTTTTCAACAAAAACGCAATCCAAGTAGTTATTTTGCTCATCATGTTTTAAATATGCATACAAATCAAATATACTGCTTATAGACATGTTTTTCTGCCGCTCAATCATGAAATCTTGCCGCTCAAGTAGTTATTTTGCGGACTGAATGTTTATTATGCATTTCAAATATATATGTATCAAAAACATTCCTCAATAGACAAATGGTGCTGTGTTAGACTGGCCACCAAATAGCCCAGATATTAATCCCATAAAAAATCTGTGGATGAACTTCACAATGCATTTTTGATGAGTGGAACTTTATTTCAGCTGAAACCTGCCTAAAGTTGATAAACTTTAAATTAACTAACTTTTAACTGAAATGAATATGCTATTCAATAATCGATGCCGCGCCCGCGCCGCTATCGTTCAGTAATCCACGGTAGAGGACATCCAGCTAAGTACTAACGTTGGAAAACTAATTGATTTCATTAAGAAAAACGCTGTTAAATTCATTTTAAATTAATAAAATGTCAATTATTATTATTATATCAGCTCATATACGTCCCCACCGAGGGGCTCGAGCCTACCCTGAATCAGGGCGAATAAACTCAAATTATAAAGTTATTGTTAGTGTTCTTAATTATTTGTCCAGCCTCTCGCCTAATGATCTGTGAACAATACCTAAACCATAGATAATTAAATATAATATTAAATATTATTTCCTATAGTTTTCTTTATTGATTATGTTGGCCTCATAAATATACTAGCCAGTAGCATAATCAATATTGTTTAATAAGGTTTAAATATCTTTATTATGACCATAAAAGTTCTAAAGCGATGTCTGATTATGAAGCGTTCTTAATTATGTGACCACCACTGTATATGTGCAGGCATATTGTATAAATTGATGAGTCATTTTACAAATGGTCAGACAAATTGTATAATTCGTCCGTATATAAACGGCCAGGCAAATTGTAAAATGCTGTACGCAATTTGTAAAATGAGCAAGCGAAACCGAAATAAGCGAGCGATGTTAGGTTCGGTCAGGTTTGATTGATTATACAGAATTATAAATAAAATTATACAGGTTTTTACAGAAGCGAGACTCCCCCACGCCCTTCCCCCCCTGGGTAGCAGAAATCTGCGTACGGCATTTTACAATTTGCCTGACCATTTGTAAAATGACGAATTACACGATATGCCTGCGACATATATACGACAATTCAATAGCTCCAACCATTTGTGAGTAAATCGCAAGTTTCAATTTTATTTCTAGGAGAATCATACAAACACGATTTCTATGTAATAGAAAATAGAAAAACATAAGCAAATACGACGTGAAAAGTTTCATGAAAAAGTTTTGTTGAAAAAAAAAAACATTTTTGTTGTATAACAGCTACTCTTCGGTTGGACGGTAAGGTTTTGATAATCCCTCGGTGAAATATTTAAAAAATCTCGGACTAAAGTTTTAACCTCCAGAGCCAAGCGTGACGGATGGATGCACGGACGAACGGACGGAATTGAGATGTTCGGTTTTTCGGTATGCGTCACGAAAATTTAAAACTTATTTTTCGCGATAATTAAACTTACTACGGGGTCGATAAAGTACAAAATGTGAGTGTGTGTGTCTGTCCGGCGCTCTAGTTTACAAACGTTGATTTTTAGGGTCGCCCGCCACCATAGTAAAAAAACTTCTTTTTCCTTAAAAAATTGCTATAACGATTTGGATGATACTCTTTACGTTACTATAACCTAGGTAGGGATAGGTGGAACAGGCGAATATACCTACGCTGTACTTCGTTATTCCGGGAATCGGAATAAGGTACCTCCCATACAAATACGTTTTCTCAAAAATTGCTCTAACGAACCGGAGAGATAAGATATGAAGAAATTCAATCAACCGTATTTTTTTTGTTAAGGCGAGGCACTGATTAGAACAGTTGTTTCTCTTTATTTCTTTACGTATAAAGAATTAAAAAATAACAACACTTTTGCAATATTTTTTCGTTTCAATTAAAAACTACAATTAATTAAAAAAAAACCAACTGGTATGTTCAAGCGTGTGTTTAGACTAATTGACTAAGAGGTTTAAATCGGTCTAGTTTACCTATTTACCTGTAGAATGTAAATCGTTTTTAAAGAGGTTTCTTTGATAATATTTTTTTTTCTGTTAAAAAAGTTAACGAATCGTGTTACTGCAACTGACAAAATGAAGTCATTGAAACGTAGAATCTGGTTATATTATTTCTGTATGTTTTGTAATTGCTGGGAAAAATCAAGATACCTGCGACCTCACACCAAGACTGCAACCAAAATTTCCAATGCGTCGCGTCGCCTTAATAAATGATCAATTATAGGAAAACTATACTTAACCAGAAGATTATCTCAAGGTCAAAGTGTTGCCAATGACGTTTGGACGACTGTACTACTGTTGTGGATTATGGAACTTTGGTCTCTTACCAAATTCTGTTGTAAGTATTTTATGTAGAGGGAAGAAAACAATAAAAGAGAAAATTAGTGCCCAAATATTTATTTTTCCAATAATATACTATTCGATACAGGCTTTATACCTTTAGACATTTTAATTATTGTCAATGATATAATTTAGAAACATCAATTAATTCCTCAACAGTAAACATCTACATTTTTACCTTTTTTTTTAGGTTTTGATAAAATCTCAGGAGTTTAGCTGCATACTTTCTTTAAAAAATTTTGATTGTAAGTATTATGGTTCCAGTCTAGTACCGGACTACAACAAAGAGAAACACGATTATGTATCGTATTTATTCACGAATTGAGTTCAAAGTCGTGCGCTCTACTGGAACGTATACGTTCCAGCGGGCTTGACAGGTTAATGGTATTTGTCTAAAATTGAAAAATGAATAAATAAAATCGAGAAATTTTATCAAGCACGTTTTATTTGTTAATAAGAATAATTTTCCTCAACATTTTATGATATAGGGAACGATTAATAATAATGGGTACCTAGTTAATATATCACGACATTTATAATAGCATGTAGTTTTTATGCGAAAAATTTGTTTCTACCCTCCAACAGTATGTAATCATAGTAAAAAGAAAGAATAGTAGGTTATCTTTATACAATGGTACATCGCGCGGTTTGTATGTGTGCGAGTTAGTAGGCACGCACGCCCACTACAATACCAAGAACGACTTCTTTAGTAAAAGGAAAGAAGTCGTTCTTATTATTGTAGTGTGCGTGCGCGCCTACTTACGTGCACACATACAAACCGCGCGATTACAATTAATTAATCGCGCGGTAACTTCTTTCCTTTTTACTAAAGAAATCGTTCTTGGTATTGTAGTGGGCGTGTTGTATGAAGATAACCTACTATTCTTTCCTTTTACTATAATGTAATTGACTTAGCATGCTGAATATTACAATTAAATAAAATAACTGTCAAATTTTCTAATTGTAAAATACAGCTGGTTTAAATTTTGTTAAAAATTAAATTAAAAATACTTACGTACTTATAGTTTTCTTTAACAATGAATAACTAAAAAAAAACCATATCTAATAATCTCAGTACAAACAAACCTTTCTAGTTAAAATACAGTTTGCAGTATTCAACTCACGTATAAATCAGCGATATAAAATATTTAGACTTAAGGTGGTTCGATTGGCACACCAGAAGAAACAAATAATTTACTCAGATCTATGGACTTTAATGGAAATCATTGAGTATTTTGCGCATTTAGGGTTGCAACAACAGGTTGTGAATATAAGCAACCAGTTAGGTATTTTTTACAAAAATGCTAAAAGTGGTCACATTTGACAATATCGACAAACGGAGTTATACAACAACAATATTACATAAACACCTTGTACCCCTGCATGTGCGCAAAAATACTCAGTGCAATCGATTGAAGTCCTTAAGAATGAGTAAATTATTTCTTTCTATTACCGGCGCTAGTTTACTAATCGAACCGCCTTAAGGCAGACGTGAAAATTTGTGTTTGGAGTGTGAATGAAAATTATCAATTCTTTCACAAACGAGCTTACAAAAGTCGGTCGTCTGTGCAGGGCCCTGTATAATGTTACTCTAACGATAAACGTCACAGGGATGATGACTGCTAGTCATTCGAGTTACTTTTCATCACCTGTCAAAAACGACATTATAAATTCTTAGTGTTTAAAAAAAGTAACGTCATCGATTTTCAGCGTCTTTAATGTACTTATCTCTTCGACCATATATGTAAACAAGAAATGTATATATACCATAAGGCAAGGTTTTGATTAGAACAGTTGTCTCTGCCTTTTTCTATACGTGTAAAGAGTAAAGAAAATAACTACACTTTTTCACTGGTGCTTCGTTTTAACCAAAAACTACAATGAAAGTATAAAAAAATAATATCTCTACACACTTTATATTAACATAACAAATATTTTTGTACATTTTTTTAAAATTTATACTTCAAAATTAGGGATGCATCGATACGCCTTTTTGCCGATACGATACCGATACCGATACTCTTATAAAAATATCGGCGATACCGATACCGATACGCTTATTGAATTCAAAAAGGAAGGTAGAATAAATAAAACACAATTAATTAATAGTTTTAGTAATCAAAATTAACATTCATAAGATTTTTATTTAAATAACAAAGCATTCTTAAGTTTTGCGGGCAAAGGCGATTTCGCAAGTCTGTTTGAATAAGACCTGCGGTGGAAAATAGTCTCTCAGATGCGACAGATGCCTCGTTTGCAACGAAATAGATGGGACAACACGCGCGTTTACATTACATTTTTAAAGCGCGAAATTTGAAAAGTATCGTTAAATCTGCCATAAAAATATCGCCGATACCGATATATCGGCAAACCCGAAGTATCGCCGATATATCGGTATCGGTATCGGATGCATCCCTATTCAAAATATTAGTCGTAACTAGAGTTGAAACTAACGGTGTAGACCAATCTTTGGGATTTTTTCCTATCGAGCCAAAATTGCTCAATCGTGTTTCTAATAGCTTTTGACTTTAAAGTACATCATCAAAAATAAGGGCATTTTTTTCAACCTTGGGTTTTCTATCGTTAAGGAGTAATTGACGTCAAAAATAACGAAAATCTGTAACATTAACGCCTTAACATATACATTTCTTAATGGTCGAAGGCTTATCTTGTGATTTTGAGCAATTCAAGACTTGGTAGAAAATAGAGATTTATTTATTTAAATTTCCGTAGGAGGGCAAGTTAATGATCAATAGATGATAATTCATGTTTGATGCAGTCATCATCCCAATATTTCTTTAAACCGAACGTCGTATTATTCATTTCTGAAAGAATATAGCGACTAATAACTAATACACATATATTATATATACGTATATATTACAAGGGGCCTTGATTCAGGAAAAACGTGCGGGTTCGCGATCAAAGATGTTTAAAATATTTTACATAATTTTACGGACGAGAATTTAGAAATTTAAGGGTTAAGGAGGGGGAGGGGGGATGGAGGAGCTACTTAATATATTAAGAAAGCGACATTACATTTTTTGCCGTGGTTGTAAATCCGGTACTTCGGAATTTTTGCTACCGACTACCGTATCTGACGCAATGTTTTAGGCTCTTGAATTAGTCACTTAACCGATAATTAAAAAAATGTATTTAAACCGTGAATATCTATGTACTGCAAACCTAGTGATAATTAATACTGACTTAACTAAAACAAACGATTTAAAAATAACATTAAAAACAATTTACATTAAAAAAATACATTAAAAATAGGAAATGAAAAACTTTAATGTGACGGGGATTAGAGAAAAACTTTTGTCAAAACGGTCATAATTAATGTATTGGTCAGGTTATTGTTACGACTCTGTCAGTTTGTTATTCTTGACGTAAATTGACATTGCGATTACTGATTCACTTTTCGTAAGATTGAAGGTAAAGGATGTGGGCGTAAGTTTTCAATTGGCGACCGCGCACCGGAAAACGTAGCGTAGACAGCCCTCCCACTTGGTGGACCGATGACCTGGTGAAGGTCGCAGGAAGACGCTGGATGCGGGTAGCGCAGAATCGGTCGTCGTTAAAATCCTTAGGGGAGACCTATGCCCAGCAGTGGACGTCTTTCGGCTGATATTATGATGATGTGGGCACTTTGCGGTGCACTTTAGTGCACCATGATTTGAAATGTTTTCTGTCAATTTGGTAAGCCCTTGCCATCATCTCACCTTATGGTAAGTGGCAATGATGCCGAAGATGGAAAGAATAAATGTAAAAAAAAATGTTTACAAAATATAACGAGAATCCTAAAAACGGAATGTGATCACTATTAACTGATTCACCAAACAAATAGCTCTTACGATACGAAAACGTAACTGTTCGAAAACAATATAACAGTATACAGTTAATACTTTACTAGTTTACTGTATATTCTTAAAAAAATTAAAATTGTAATAAATTTAGGTACATTAAATAAATTATTCAAATTTCAGAAAATTTATCATTTTAAACTTTGGTAGAACGAAGCACAGCTTCTTTGATTGTAAATATAATAAATATATTTATGTATTTTTAATATAGGGAAAGCCAAACTATTCTTGCCACTCTCTCTTTATGTCATTCTCCTGTCTGAAAATATTTTTTTTGCAGCTGCTTGCTTGATTTTCCAAAAAATATAGTAAAATTTACGGCTTTGGAGGGGGTGGCATAAAAAGTGAAAGAGACAACAATGGGTTGACTTACCCAACATGGAATAAGTCCAAATAATAAACTTAATTTCTAGTTTGGATACTATTCTATAAAGTAATTTTTTTTACTAGGTAGTTGATGCTATTTTTAACAGCGGAATCATAAGAATAAATCTTGTATTACGAAAATTAATCATCTATTACTCAAATGTAACTTTTAGATGAACGAAGCTCAAAAGCCGCTACTGATCTTAAGTGGCTAATAATATGATTATTAATTGAGTTAACTATGACAAAGGCTCGCCACACGCGTCTTTTTGTATTGTTCTATCTATGGTTTAATGGAAAAATTGCTATTGAGGGCTCGATCTTTCCGTGTTGTAGTGAATTTCAGATCAATCAAGGCATATTCAGAATGTAACATTAAGGTTTGGTGATACTTAAATGTGGGCACAGTATTATGATATGGCCTACAGTAGCGCAACGCCTTTGATATCGCACGATGCCGCAACGGCATAGGTACTAGCAGTACTAGCCTGTAGCCAGCCTGGAAAATTCGCAGAGTTTGCCAGGCTGTGCCCCGCCGCCCGCTTCCCCGCAAGTACCCTTCCTTTGCTCTGCGTAAGTACATTCGTTGCACTACTGTAAGCCGCTATATTGTAATACTGTGATGTAGTATCTTCTACTCGTCAAATTAAACAGCTTTCTTCAAGAAACCTATGATCAATTCGCAAAAAAAGACTTCCTATACAAAATCGGCCATTTCGCTGACCGATTTGTATGAAAAATAAAAAATTCGAGACTTCAGCAAAGTTGTAGAACAGCTGCAGTTTTTCATTTTTTGGAGATCAAGGCCGCCCACCTTAAAGTTATCACCACACCTTTATTTTACACCCATGAGCTCATATACGTCCCCACCGAGGGGCTCGAGCCTACCCTGAATTTAGGGTGATTTTACACCGTGTATAGAACACTAAACCAGCTAGATTTCTACTTTCTTACTCTTAGTTACGAACGACACATCAAAGTGTTCCCATATAATTTATTGTCAGCGCGTAGAAGACGCTCCATCAATTTGCAGAATGTAATTTATTCTGACTATAAAAAATATACACTTAAACTTACGATACCTAAAATATTTCTTGACAAATTAACATAGAAATCTTACTTCGTACCATAATTACGTAACAGAGAATCTTCACTTATGTTATGACTGATTTATGTCAATGAAAAAAAAAAGTTAAAGTCCAGAGGAGCGTCTTCCTGCCATACCTTTCTTCTTCTTCTCCCTTGCACATTCCCACTTTAGCCATACCTTTGCCAGATAAAATTTTGACTAGGCTTAATATTGAATTACACATAGAATAATCTTCAACATGTTTTGGCCTCATTAACAAAGCGCGAAGCGGGCTGCGGTTCGTAAATCTGCTTATTCGTTCGTTGTAAATATGTTCGTACTTATGAACTTCCCACAAGTTTTTGTTAAATTTTATGTGAGAGCTCAAACCTAACACTTTTATTGTATACCATTATTGTTATTAAAGATGGTTATAAAAATTTTGACCAGTGTAACTTGGATCCAGGTTCAGTAATAGTACCATTCATGGCGCCGTTCCTCGAGCACGACGCGAGATTATAAAGCAGTTGTCTCGTTCTAGTGCCGCGCACGTAAAAGAGACAGCAACAGTAATTTCTAGCGCATGCTACACGTGCTGTAAATAAATACCCACTGGTCCCTTCAAATTTTTCGATGATTGAACAATAGGAGTGCCTATGGCCTTACCACAATAGGCACACCATTTACACTGCTCAAACCTTTAAGGAAACTTTTATTTTGAGTTTGATTTTGCCGCGCCCGCTCCCCGCTTTCATTTTTGGGGGTCGGTTGATCCTAACTACGTCATTGTTTACATTCCAGTGGTTCAGCAGTGCTCGTATATGACGCCCCCGGGGCCGGGGAGAGACGATTTGCCGCACAGGTAGATGTCCACCGACCTAGCCGCCTGCCGTCCTTCGGCGATCGCCCACACGACTAGCGATTGGCCGCGGCGACAATCTGGAATTGGTAAGTTGGTTGTAATGTATGGACTTCTTATGCTAAATTTGAACGTTTTGTAACGGCGCAAATGTAATTTTTTTAAAGTTTTCGTAAGTTACTTTAAGAGCTGCGGAGCCAAAATGGCAAAAAACTGGACCCTTATATTTATTTTGTCATGTCGTTCCGTCTGTCCTTATATCACAGTAAATTTTCTCTGTCACTATGAAACCTGCAGTAATGTGAAATTTTATGCACATGTAAAATTATGACCCGCAATAGAAAAATACGCCTAAGACAAAATTTTCCAAGAATATTTACTAAGCTCGCAATAAACAAAAAAGTACATTTACGCCCGAAGTAGGACGTAGGTCACGTTGAGATACAACACGCGAAATTCAACTGTAAACCTGATTCAATAACATTAAATATCAGGTTGTTCGCTAGTGCCGCGCGGGCAGCTTGCTGTTACGAGTAGTCTCTGTCTAGAAATTCCAACTCACCTCCAGCGGCGAATACGTTAGTCACAGGTGTCTTGTAGATGTTAGACTTGTCGGTCTCCACGTTGCTGCGCGCATCCAATGGAAGGTCTGTGGACAACAATATCACATGAAATATATATTTCGGTTCGTCAGCATACAGAAAGCAGTGAAAAGAAATTGAACACAAAATCCAACTAATTAATATATTATAAACACGAAAGTTTGTAAGAATGCATGGATGTATGTTTCTTACTCTTTCACGCCAAAACTACTGAACGGTTCTGCCTGAAATTTGGTAGGTAGACAGATTAGGACCTGGATTAACACATAATGCTACTTTTTTCCACGCTCGCGAGCCACTGCGCACCCTCGAAAAGTCATAGAAACGTTGTCCACGCAGGTGAAGCTGCGGGAAACAGCTAGTATTATTTAAGTACCTTTTATTAGAAACTAGCTTTTGCCCGCGGCTTCGCCTGCGTGAACATCGTTTTTATGACTTTTATGACTGTCTCCGCAAGCGGCTCGCGAGCGTGAACATGAATTTTCTCCAGATCCCTAGGAAACTATGTCAGGATATGCCTATTAGTAAATCATGTCATTTCCATTTCCCACCCCCTCAACCATCTCTGTGCAAAAATAACACAATTCATTTTTCCGTTCCAATGTTAAAGAAATTAGGCAAAAAAGAGTATACTTTCAGTTCCCTCAGGAACTGCATCGGACTACGCTATTTTCACGGGATAAAAAGTAGCCTATGTCCTTCCTCGTGACACAGGCTACTTTCATGCCAAATTTCATTAGGATTGGTCAAGGCGTTGAAGCGTGAAAAGGTTAACAAACAAACACATTTTCACATTTATTATATTAGTAAGGATTAGAATCTGACGTCACAGGTTCAAATAGTATGATTAAAACCGGCTAAGTGCGAGTCAGAACCGCACACATAGGGTTCCGTACCATCATACTAGATGGCACTAGTTTTTTCATGTTTAAAAAAAACATTTTTTGTATGGGGACCCCCCCTTATTTTTTCACTTTTTTCTAATATTTTGTATTTGTTGTTATAGCGGCATCAAAAATACATCATCTGTGAAAATTTCAGCTAGCTAGCTATCACGTTTCATGAAATACAGCCTGGTGGCAGACGGACAGACAGACAGACAGACAGACGGATAGCGGAGTTTTTACCCTTTGGGTACGGAACCCCAAAACGGTCCCAATACCAATTTCAATCAACGATTATGAAATGAATTTAGATATTTAGTGTGATGCTATTAGAATAATATTCTAGAAAAAATCGCAAATACGTATCAACATATTTTTTGGTACCGGGAATCTCTTTCATGTATCAACTCTTTTCTACTATCATACATCTACTGTTTTTTTATTTATTTACTAATTATTACCTATGTTTTATTTACTATTTATCTGTGTTATCAATCATATTAGCTCATATACGTCCCCACCGAGGGACTCGAGCCTACCCTGAATTAGGGCGATCGGGCCTTAGTCGACCACGCGGGCCCAGTGCGGGTTGGTCGACTTGCAGAGTATGCAGGTTTCCTCACGTTGTTTTCCTTCAAGAGATGCAAAGAAGAGCTAATGCTATGTTATAGCATTAACAAACTATGTTTCCAGTTCATTAGTCACGCATCTCTTAGGACTTAAGACTATAGCCAGTAACACCAGGTTAAACTTGTATAATATATTATCCATGCCAAGAATGTCCTTCATCTCCCACCTCCCAATTGCAACTATAAAGACAAATGGATTTACTTACCGAGTTGATTGGCCACATATCTCTCAGGGCCCAAGAAGCCCATCGCCAGCAACACCAAGTCAGCCTTGTATATCTTCTCTGTGCCGGGAATCTCCTTCATCTCCCACCGGCCTCCTGGACCGCGCGTCCACTCAACTTGTACAGTCGACACGCCAGATATGTTGCCTTCGCCTGAGAAATAAGAGTTCATTTTAAAATTTCTGTATCCTCTTAGTTTGTGTCAAACTTTGTGATTCTGTTTAAATTACTTTTTCAATATAGTTGCTCGAAAAGTGGTACTCTATATTATAGTAGTTAACTGTGCGCAAAGTTGATTTTACCGCACACGTGCTTTTATTTTGTCACTTTTTTTATTTGTAGCTCTGAGAAACAAGACATTTCCCTGACATTTCTAGCAAATAAAAAAATATAATAACCAAAGATACAGAATCTTCTTTAAGACCATTAAAGGGGAATTTTAAAAAAGATAGGCTGCGTTCCTCCGTGAGGTTAGTACATAACGCTAGCTGATTAGATTCTTTTTGGATTATATCTTTGTGAAAAAAGGAGAATAAATATGAATGAAGCGCATAGGTTACACCAAGGAATGGGTTTTGAATGCTTACAATAATTTTATCCTAAGCCTTATTGTAATCTATTTATGGTAATATTTAAAAAAATACGCATGCGTACGTGTGCCTATCTAAATAAGATCTGGCGCAATTTTCGTAAAGCTGAATTGACTTGTTTTAGTTGTGAATACTAACGAATAAAATTATGAATAATTAATATATGTGTAATAATAAAATATACTTAAGTGTATGTATAGGAAAAAACAAAGTGAGATTACTCCCCGGACACTTAAAATGAGCCACAAGTCGCGTAAAATAAACTTTGATTGCCAAAACCTTGATAGGTATGTACCCATGTACTTATTTTGTTTTTCTGTCACGGTCGTTTTTTCTTTTACCTATTTTATCACAACTGTATTGAAAAATGTAAGATACATGAGTGTAAAAGGAAATGAAAAACTAGTGACGATGGTCAACCCTCCCCTGCGACTCGGGCTCACAAACGTCACTCATATGTTATTTACCTTTTTACCATCGCACCTGAAGTTTGCTATTATTTGTATTACAAGAACCATTCAACAAGGTATTTCTAATCACCGACGCAAAAAGAAAAGTATGATATATTAGATATATGTATTATGCCATAGGTAGTCCGAACACGGGGGCCAAGTCCAGATTGGTGGAGGTCGTAGGACTAGTGATGATGATGATCTATCCGACCGATTTCGGTCATGGCGACCACTTCGACTCATAGTCGGTTTGCCGCGTGTGCGCTCGAAGATGGTTTATGTAGCCAATCTTCGCAGCGAAACTCCTCGCGCACTGAGGGCATTTAAGTATGCCACCCTCGTAATTGTATGAAATGGTCGCAGGTGGTCGGGCCTTTAACTGGTCGCGTTTGGTATCAAGGTCAGCTTTACGATGAACCTCGAAGTCGCGCACTTGCCTATTCACAATTCTGCGCCATTCAGGCCGTTCTGCTGCCAAACTCTCCCATTGAGAAGGTTTTATATTGCATCCTTTCATATGTCGTTTCATAACATCTTTGTACCGGAGGAGTTGTCCGCCATGTTTCCGCTTACCCTCCTCCAGTTCAGAATAGAAGATACTTCACTTCATACGTGACACGTGACCGCACCACCGAAGCTGCCGACGCATTAAATAGGCTCCAATGCCACCGACATTGGCTCGTCGCAGAACTTCGGTATTACGCACCTGATCGGACCAACTGATCTTCATAATGGAGCGGAGGCACTTGAGGTGGAAACGATCCAGAGTGCGTATGTGGCGGCGATACACGCACCACGTCTCGGAGGAATATAAGAGATTTGGCAGCACAATTGCCATATATACCGATATTTTAGTAGCCAGCTTAAGGTCATGCGAGCAGAAGACCTTGGAACACAGCTTCCCAAATGCTGCACTTGCAGCACCGATCCTGCTGTTGATCTCAACATCAAGGGCACACTTGGATGAGATAGTGCTCCCCAGATAGCGAAATTTATCCACCTGCTAAAGCACATCCTCACCAACCTTTATGAACAGTGCCTCGTGACCATGAATGTCCAGGGACATGACTTCTGTCTTTTTGACACTGATCTTCAGGCCGAATTTACGGCAAGATTGGTGGAAAACGGACATTAGCTCTTGCAGGTCATCAGCGGTTTCCGCTACAAAGCATAGGTCATCAGCATACATGATCTCTGTTATCAATGCATGCGAGACTTTTGTACACGCCTTTAGTCTGGCTAAATTAAATAGACTGCCATCTGTGCGAAAACGAATGCGGACTCCTTTAGAAACTGTGTGTAAGACTTCCCTGACCACTACTGCAAAGTATACGGCGAACAGTGTGGGTGCTAGGACACAACCTTGCTTTACTCCACAGGTAACGGGGAAGAAATCTGACTGTTCATCGTCTACGGCGACGCAGCATTGCATGTCGTCATGCAGTAGTCTGAGAAGTCTTACAAACTTTTCTGTGCATCTAAGCTTTTCTAGCACCAACCAAAGGGCTTCACGTGGCACGCTATCGAATGCTTTTTCCAGGTTAACAAAGCATAGATACAGCTGACGACCCTGTTCTCTATTCTTCTCCTTGACATATTGCTCGTTGACATATTGAAAAGATAGCTTCGCAGGTGCCACGGTCAGGTCGGAAGCTAAATTGGGTTTCGGGCAGAATATTTTCGGACAAACCCTGTAATCGGTTCAAAAGAACTCTGGCAAAGACCTTTCCAGGGGCTGACAAAAGAGAAATACCGCGGTAAGAGTTGCAGTCAGAGCGATCACCTTTGTTCTTGTATAGGGGATTAATGCGCGACACTTTTTCGGTACGCGCTCTTCCTCCCACATGCGAACAAACAGTTCCCATACCGATGTGTGCAACTCGTCTCCGCCGTACTTAAGCAGTTCTCCCAGTATGAAGTCAATGCCAACTGCCCGATTGTTTTGCTGTTGTCTGATAGCAGTGACAACCTCGTCACGTGATAGCGGCTCGTCCAGCTTGGTGGCAAGAGGGAGTTGAGGCATCAGGTTGATGTTTTGTAGGTCAGCTGAACGATCTACATTGAGCAGGGTATTGAAATATTCAGCCCAGCGCTTCAGAACATCCTCCCTGCTTGTTAAAAGCTGCATACCGTCTGAAGACCTCAAAGGCACTTTAGCCGGGTAGGATGTACCAACCAACTTACGTACCTCACTATAAAACTCCCCAAGCTGATTATTGTCAGCGAGCCATTGCATATGACGAGCTTTGTCCCGCCACCACTTGTCTTTTATTTGACGTGACAGCTTGCGCAGTTCTAGGTCACTGGCTTTGACTATCGCAACGCATCTGCCTTGCCTGCCATGTTTTCGCAGGAGGTTTCGGTGATTGTCATGTGCTATCTGGAGAACTTCATCATTTTCATCAAACCAATCTTCATTACGCCGGTATTTTTTACCTAAAGCAATAAAAGCGGTTTCCATGATATGAGAAGAAAAAGTCCCCCAGACAGCCTCAACGTCACCTGTCTCGAGTTGGCAACGGCTTCTCAGACAAGGCTTCGGCATATTTCTCCCTGACCTCGAGATCCTTAAGTTTCTTCACGTTCAGAGACGCAAGCTTTTTAACAGTGGATCTGCGAGGGTGACGGAGGCGAAGTCGCAGCTTGGTGACAATAAGCCGGTGATCCGTCCAACAGTGCGCGCCACGCATGACACGGGTGACTTGCACTTGTCGGAAATCTTTTTGCCTCATGATGGCATAATCGATCAAATGCCAGTGTTTAGATCTAGGGTGCATCCATGTTGTCTTGTGCTTGGCGACAAGTCTAAACATAGTGTTAGATATTGCCAAACCGTATTGAGCACAGAGACTGAGTAGCAACTGACCATTGCTGTTCATGTTGCCGATTCCATGTCTACCCAGAACTCCAGGCCAAGCCTCATAGTCCCGTCCAACTCTGAAATCGCCCAGCAAAAGAACCTGCTCTTTGGCGTTTATGCTGTCGAGGCAACAAATCAATTTCTCGTAGAACTTGTCTTTAATGTCATCAGATTTGGCTAGCGTTGGAGCATAGACACTGATGACACTGATGACTGAGGTCGTAGGACTAGTAATGATAATCCAACTACTTACGCCAAAAAATCTCATTTAAATGATAATTTGTTTTCATAACGCGACCAGCTTACCGTCATCCAGGAATTCCTTGGTGAGCGTTGAGAACTGACGAGGATCGTTTCCGAACTTGACCTTCACTTCTTCATGACCGTAGTCCACCCTGTATACAAGAAAACATTAATCGTTTATAGACCTCATAGAGCAATAAGTTTTAAATCTACCCGTGATATAGTAAAAGGAATACAGTTGATATTCTTCAGTTTTAGACATGAAATGGTGTTTTAATATTTTATCGATACCGCACACACAGCGCAGATTGGTCTCATCAAGATGAATTGACACTAAATTTATTTATTTTTTGTGGTTTTTTGAGGGTTCCGTACCAACGGGACCATATTACTAAGCCTCCGCTGTCTGTCTGTCTGTCCGTCCGTCAGCGGGCTGTATTTCATGAAACGTAATTGGTAGACAGTTTAAATTCTCACAGAATGTGTATTTCTGTTGCTGCTATAACAACAAATACTAAATTTAGAAAAATAGAAAAATAAAGGGCGTCTCCATACAAAAAACATGGTTTTTTTTATAGGCCTTTGGAAGGATTTTTTATTTAGCTCTATCGTAATACATACAAGCGTGAAACTTGGTGTGATTATAGTAGTAATACTGAAGAACAACAACAAATAATAAAAACCGGCCAACTGTGAATCGTCTAAGGAGTCTGAACTGAACGACAAAAAAAGCATATTTTTGTCACTCGCGTTGATGTCTCGTTTGAAATGCGAATATGTAATAGATATCACTGTCATTATACTATGTAGGTGTGTGGAGGTGTGGTGTTACGGAACCCTCGGAATGCTAGTCCGACTCGCACTTGGCCGGTTTTTTCATCTTTGGCGTCTTTAATTTCCTCGGCGGCCTAATGTTATTTTCTACGATTTCTAATGTACTCATAAGTATATTATGACCTGGTCAAAAATGGCTGGAGTTTGCATGGTGCAGAGCATGTCATACTCGTAAGTTGCTAATTCAGAATAGAAATACAGCAATGTAACATAATTGATATTGTTAAAATAATTGGGTATATTCGAAATGAAAATATAGACTATTACAAAAAACTATTTTTTCTACTCCTACTTGGCAGTTTGCTTAATACATAAACTCAAATCATATCACAAAAGTATTCATTCCTACAAGTCGTTTTACAATGATCATTTCAAAACGTGACAACTGTACTACAATGAAACTTTTTAAATATTTTTATGGCTTTGGCTTCAAAAATTCAATGTATTTTATTTATTTTATAGTCATAGAAAAAGTATTGTATGCCACTGCACGCAATTAGCCATTGTAACACTCGTGTTGTCTATTGTGCCACTCAGCTTCGCTTCGTCGTACATACTAACACTCATGTCTCTCGTGGCTCTCATTACTTGGCGGTGGCATAAATAACTATTGAATATTTTTTAATCTAATCACTGGTTATTTTTTTATGATTTTCAATGTTTGAAAGTGATGACGTCACAGTATAGTTCTCGAGTGGGGACCGCGCAACGGAAGACGTAGCGTAGGCAGGCCTCCCACTCGGTGGACAAACGATTTGGTGAAGATCGCGGAAAGCCGCTGAACGGTCGTAACAGCAGCGCAGGACCGGTCGTAGTGGAAATACTTGGGGAAGGCCAAGCAGTTAACGTCTTTCGGCTGATATGATGATGACGTCACAGGTCCATATAGTATGTGAAAAACGGGCCCAGTACTAATTTCAATTGACGATTATGAAATGAATTTATTTATTTAGTGTTATTAAATTACTTTATACAGTATAAAATCGCTATATTTCCAAATGCTTTTTTTATTTGCATGCCTTCTAAAAACTGAACAATGCCAATTCGTGCAGGAGCCGTTAACTGGGGTTCCCACTCATCATACTGAACAACTTTTCCCCAGAGACCCATTATATTTTTTTAACTCTGTACAAATCGATCAGTTGATGTATTCTGTGTATATTTTTGTATGGAGCTTCGATTTTTTTTTCGAGTTTTGATCATGGGTTCCTAGGAGAAAGTTGTTCAGTATGATGAGTACAAGGCCCAGTAAACAGCTCCTACACCAATTCTGTTACACTCTGTACATATTTTTTTTTGTTTTCACCATATTAGCAACTTACATTCGGCAAATTATGCAAACAAATCGTAAAAAATAATTTTAAATTGGTGAGAAATTGGATAGATAAATGACGAAAAATCTCAAAAATATTGCCACTTCCCGCCACAGCTGTTTTGATACCCATTAGTCATCAACGAGCAATGTCGGATACAAATTCTGCCGATCCAGTCATCATCATCATTACAGCTCATATACGTCCCCACCGAGGGGCTCGAGCCTACCCTGAATCAGGGCGATTAGGCCTTAGTCGACCACGCGGGCCCAGTGCGGGTTGGTCGACTTCACACACAACCTTCGAGTTTCTTCGCAGGCGTGTGCAGGTTTCCTCACGATGTTTTCCTTCACCGTTAAAGCAATCGGTAAGTATGTACGTAAGTTTTTGAAAAACTCATTGGTACATTGGCCGTCCAGATTTGAACCCGGTACCTCTGGTTAGATGGACCGAGTCGTTACAGGTTGAGCCGCCGACGCTGCCGATCCAGTATGAAGACATTAATATAAAATTTTGTTTGTGTAGGTTAGGTACTCATTATAGTACAAAATCCTTACTAATATTATAAATGTGAAAATGTGTTTGTTTGTTTGTTACGTTTTCGCGCTTCAACGCCTTGACCAATCTTTATGAAATTTGGTATGCAGGTAGCCTGTGTCACAAGGAAGGACATAGGCTACTTTTTATCCCGTGAAAATAGCATAGCCCGATGCAATTCCCGAGGGAGCTGAAAATATACTCTTTTTTGGTTAATTAACATCGCAACGGAAAACAATGGATTGTGTGATTTTTTGCACCGAGATGGTTGAGGGTGTGGGAAATGACACGATTTACTAATAAGCATATCCTGACGAAGTTCCCGAGGGATCTGGAGAAAATCCACTTCCACGCTCGCGAGCCGCTTGCGGCCCGCGCACCGCGCACCCTCTAAGTCAGTCACAAAAACGATGTCCACGCGGGCTAAGCCGCGAGCAAAAGCTAGTATGTAAATAATTTAAACACGTACAAAGGCTTATTCCAGAAATCTCTTTATTTTACCTGAAAACTCTCGGCCATTGCGGCCAAGGGTTATCCTGTCCTCGATTCTTCTTAGGTTCAGGAAGGATTTCAAACGTGGTGATTGACTTCGCGCCTTGTCGCAGAGATGTCGCTATGCAGTCGCATCTAAGAAGAAAATGTAATTATGAGCAACTGAGACATGATTTCGCAGTTCGATAAGTGTTTTTGTTGTCTAATACATAGACATTTATTTAGAACAGACGATATTTTGATATCTCAAAAAATAAATTATGACGAAAATTATAAGTCTATAAATGAAAATAACAAATACAGAGCCTAAAATTTATCCCCGTCTCGGCAAATGCTGCAACTGTGGTGATACAGTGCAGCGCTAATTTTCAGTGAGGCGCTGTTATGTAGTACTTTTTTTTATTCACAATTGGTAAACCCTTGACAACATCTCACCTGGTGGTAAGTGACGATGTTGCCGAAGATGGAAGCGGGCTTACCAAGATTCCCCAACGCAATGGGGAACTGGCTATCTTATCTTCATGCCGGAACACACCAATGATATCAACATTGATATATGTACTCGTACATATTCTGTATTAAAATTGACGAAAAGTGCGAGTCCCAGCTATATAGCAGTTGCACGTACATAATATGTATTAGAAATTACGAACGGTGCGAGGCCCAGTTATATAGCACTTGCACGTAAATATTCTGAATTAGAAATGACGAAAGGTGTGAGGCACAGTTATATAAATGTACTTATGTAATTATTCTGTATTAGAAATGACGAAATTTGCGAGGCCCAGTTATACATATAGCACTTGTACGTACAAATTCTGAATTAAAAATGACGAATGGTAATTTGCCATCGTGCTTAGATTCACGACTATATCCCTAGCACTGATGACCGGATCATCTTTGTTCTGGTGATATGAAGACAACTGCATAGTTTCACTTACCCAGTATCACCACCTCCAATGACGATTACATCTTTATCCTTAGCACTGAGGGCCGGGTTATCCTTGCTCTGGTGATGGGCGGAGGGACCCATCTGCTTCTTCTGCCAATTCTCGAGGAACTCCATGGCAAAGTGGATGCCGTTGAGCTGGCGACCTTTTAGTTGTAAATCGCGAGGCCAAGTGGCCCCCATGCAGAGGACTAACGCATTGTATCTAAGGGGCAAAAAGGTGTGATTTAACAAAAAAATATCAAGAGTTATTTTCTACAATCAAGGGGCCTACAATGTTGCCTTTTTTTGCGTGAAAATCTGAACATTAACTACACCATCATCGTTTCAGCAGAAAGTTCATTAAAATTGCGTTCGAACTTTGAAGTGAAATTCACGTTTTATATCAAAAGTCATATAGACAAAAACTTGTGTATATGATCCTTGTAGTACTGTTTAACAAACACTGTAACTACAACGTACTCGTAACTACACAGCTGGATAAAGTTCAAATTCAATCGAAAAAAGTGGCATCGCCTTCGGAAAGGCCTAACACCAACTAAAGAATAGTACAGTATGGTAAATGTGTCTAATACCGCCCTAGGTAGAGCTTTAAATGTTTCACAAAGCTCTCTCAGAGAGCCACTTTCCCTAAGAAAATTCCTAAGAAATATTTGCCGACATATTTTAACAAATATTTACGGAAACATTTGATGAAAAATTGTACATTCTTTGACAAAGAGTCACGTTACTAAATAAATATGTCTTTATCAAACATTTGAAGCTATATGAAATGCCCAACAATTTGTCATATTATATGGGCATGCCATATTTTTACTTTCTCGACCCTGTAGTACGGTACGCTAGTATGTAAAGGAAGTATTGTTATCGCGAAAAAAAAGTTTTTCTAATTTTCGTGAAAATGTGTTCTATATCATTAACACATACCGAAGAACCGAATATCTCAATTCCGTCCGTACGTCCGTGTGTGCGTGCGTCCGTCCATCCGTCCGTCACGCTTGGCTCAGGAGACTACATCTTTAGTCCGATTGGGACCAAACTTGGAACTTAAGAGTTTTCAATTATTTTATCAAGGGATTATCAAAAGTTTCTTCGTACCGTCAAAACAAAGAGTAGCTGTCATACAACAAAAACTGTTTTTTTTTCTCAAAAGCGGCTATAACGATTTTGATGAAACTTTGCATGTTGGAGCTGTTTATGTTTATCTATTACATGGTAATACCTATTGGTCTGGGAAAAAATGTGTTTGTATGGCTCTTTTACAAATGAAGTTGAAACTTGCGATTTACTCACAAATGGTTGGAGCTATTGAATTGTTATGTATTACGAATAAGTATATATTTGGTTATCCAATATGAATTCATCAAAATAATTCCAATTTTATTAATTAAATTTTTGTATGAAAAAAAACGAGTGTGCTTTAGACCACACGACTGAAGTAAAACTTAATCACCGTTCGCGTAACGCATTGCCATCTTACTCCCCAAGTCAAGCATGCCGTTTGCCTCACCCGATCACTCTTTTTGTAACGCTAGAAACCACCGTTCGCCTTACACATTCACCAGCTTACTTCCCAAATCAAGCGTTCGTAAAGAAGTTTTACTTCAAAAATAGTCGAGAAAGTTTAGTGCGGGCTGCCGTACGATTTATTTCCACTTACTCATTAGCTAATTCACTAGCAGAAATATCCTTTCCGACATCGATGTTGCACTTAAACGAGATGCCTTCAGCGGTCATTAGTTTGATTCTCCTTGCGACCACCTCCTTGCTAAGCTTCATGGTAGGGATGCCGTACTGTAGGAGGCCGCCGGGGCGGTCGTTGCGTTCAAATACTGTTACGGTGTAGCCCGCCTGGGGAAAGATAAGAGGTTGGGTTTTAAAAGATTCACATAAAAATCCACACTAGAGACATCGAGTATTACAAAATTCGTGGTTCGAATCCGGCCACGTACCTACCAATGTGTTTTCGAATTTCGATTTCAGTAGGTATATCCGACGCTCTTGCGGTGAAGGAAAACATCGCGAGGAAACCTGCACACGCCTGCGAAGAAACTCGAAGGTTGTGTGTGAAGTCGACCAAACCGCACTGGGCCCGCGTGGTCGACTAAGGCCCGATCGCCTTAATTCAGAGTAGGCTCGAGCCCCTCGGTGGGGACGTATATGAGCTGATATTTATTTTATTTATTTATTTATTTATTTTTCGCAAATTTCACAGCTTATTACACATAAATATTACAACTGTTAGTTTTACATTTTAGAAAGCAAATTAAGAAATTCAACTAATTAAAATTTAAAAATGGACGAAGTAGGCTTAAACAAATAATGTAAAATAACAATAATAAACCAAAAATTATATAACAAAAAAAAGTACAATGAAATAAAGAAAAAAAATTAAGTATGAAACGGGCAGCGCAAAGTGTTATACGTTATGTGTGTAGTGTGTTTAAGGAATGTGTAAATATTATGTGTGTGTGTTGAGAGTGTTTGTATGAAGTCGTGTAAAAATTAAATTCATAAATTGGTTACGTCGGAGGAAGAATATGTCAACGTCACTAAACAGTTCGTCATAGGTTTCCACAAGTCTATGCAAAACTGAGTTACGAGTGTAGTTTGTGTGATGATGATGATGGACAAAATTCGTTTGACTTTAAATTGCCGGAAGGCGCGGGTTGCGCGGAAGTGCGGCATTGGATTGACTCTTTCAAGGACTTGTTGGTGTCTAATTAAATTTTACTCCGTTTGAAATTTGTTACTTGAACTCTGCGCTACTAGTACACAGTACAAACAGTGTTGGCGATCGCAGTGTGCAGTTTAGTGGCACAGTACGCAGAAAGGACGTTGCTGGCCATCATCTAGTTCATGTCCCTTAGTCGTCTGAGCCGTGAAAACACTTTGTGTCTCTATTATCATATTAGCTCATATACGTCCCCACCGGGGGGATCGAGCCTTCCCTGAATTAGGGCGATCGGGCCTTAGTCGACCACGCGGGCCCAGCGCGGGTTGGTCGACTTCACACACAACCTTCGAGTTTCTTCGCAGGCGTGTGCAGGTTTCCTCACGATGTTTTCCCGATGTTTTAAAGAGCGTCGGTGGCGCAACGGCTAGGGCCACTACCACCTGTCCGGGAGGTCGTGGTTCAAACCCTACCACGTATCAATGTTTTTTCGAATTTCGATCTCGTATGTACGTTTATCCGACGCTCTTATGGTGAATATCTATGGAGATATTTAAACTCCGTAGGGTGGTGCTATTCTAAGGTCCATACCACAGGCCTCGTAACGTAACTTCTTCTTACCGTGTGGCACAATAAACCGTGCTATCCAAGGGATAGACGGCGGTTTTTTTTAAATTCACAATTGGTAATCCCTGGTGTTGCACTTAACATCAGCCGCGGTCACGTGTAGGGCATTTAGATTAACGTAACTAAAATAACAGTCTACAATATGTTATAGAAGAGGACAAAAGCTACCTTATTCAACTGATGAGCACAAGCCAAACCAGCCGGGCCCGATCCGACGACAGCCACCGTTTTGCCGTTACGGACCTTGGGAATCTGAAATTACCATAATGATTAAAATCGTTCATATGACACATTGGTAGGCTCTGTAGGTCGTTGGGGCAGTAAAGTTTTAGAGTGGCGACCGCGCACCGGAAAACGTAGCGTAGACAGGCCTCCCACTCGGTGGACCGATGACCTGGTGAAGGTCGCGGGAATACGCTGGATGCGGGTAGCGCAGAACCGGTCGTCGTGGAAATCCTAGGGAGAGGCCTATGTCCAGCAGTGGACGTCCTTCGGCTGATATGATGATGATGATAGGCACTGTAGACGGAGAAAGCTTTAGTCGGAGTTTATCTACGTAATCGAATCAGAATTAAGGAGATCCATAGAAGCTCAGAAACGCTTAACTTACTACTAGTGATTTGAGTAACTTTTTATCAACCAAAAACGAAAGATAGTTCTGCAATTATTCGCGTTACTGACATAGTGACATCATAGGAGTCAGTCTTTATTGAACTTATTTGCTGTTTTTAATAAACATAAAATTGTTTGATATTTCAAATGAGCAAGTGTTTTTGCAATTCTAGAAGAAATGCTATTTATTTTTTATACGGTAAAATAGCCTAATAGTGGGCGGGGCAATAAAGTTCTCGAGTGGTGACTGCGCACCGGAAGACGTAGCGTTGGAAGGCGTCTTACTCAGTGGACTGACGACCTGGTGAAGGTCGCGGGAACACACTGGATGCAGGCACATCAGGCTTTTTGGCATCAAGGCATCAATTTTTTACAAAAAATTCAGAGCGTTGGACTGCGTGCGTCCTACTTGTAAGTCCTAAGTGACGACGCAGTCGAAGTGGTACACGCAAAGTCAAAGGTCCACAAATATAAAATGTAATGTTCGTGATACAATATTACTCAACTATATTGCGACCGTCTATAATGACCGTAATGGCCTTACACTATTATTTACACTTAATGTTTTTTGCTTTTTTTATCTACGACTCATACTTCGAGTGTACCAAAACGGTGAAATAGCGTCATGTCTTAGCGGTCTTCATAGAACGGCCCTACAATAGTGTTACGGTTCCTCATTAATAATAATGAAAGTTACTTTACCTCTGGCAGTATCCATCCGCTCTCGAAAGCATTGTCAATGATGGCGCATTCAATATTCTTGATGGTTACCGGTGGCTCTGAGATTCCTAGGACGCAAGCCCCTTCGCACGGGGCCGGGCATACGCGCCCCGTAAATTCTGTAAGTCAAGGGTTTGGTGGGTCAGTTCTCAGAAGAAATTAACCCTGTCTGCGACTAAAGTGATTTTTGTTACAATTCTGCTGAATTGGGTTAGAGTCTGTCACACGTAATTTAATTACGATATTTACTTTTACATTATAATAATGATAATTTGAATGTGCTTTATTGATGTTTAAGTACTAATGTTTACTTCGCCCGCATGCAAATAGATTTAATGACTGTAATCAAGGGTGCACGGTGCACGTGATGTAATCCAGCATGATGATATAATAGCCAGTTACCCATTGCGTTGGGGAATCTAGGTAAACCACTACCATCTTTGGCATTTCTCATCTGGTGAGATAATGGTAAGGACTTAGACCATTCCTCTTGAAAATAATATTACCATGTCCGCACTCCACTGATTTTAGGACTAACTATAAAACCAAGAGCCAATCTAAGCTCGTATGTATTTTTTTATTCACAATTAGTAAAAAAAGTAAGCCTAATCACTATAGTAAGCCATTGGCATGTAATTTTATCAAAAGAAAAACACTTACCAGGGAAGTTGTTAGTCTGCAGTAGATGATGTAACGCTTGCTTCCAATCCCCTCTAAATATCAGGTCATTCCACTTGGGAATAATATTTCCCAATGGACACCCGTGTCCACTCTGACAGAAGGGCACCCCGCATTCCATACACCTGGCCGCTTGCACGCGTAAGCCTCGACGTACGTGGTTGAAGTTGTATATCTCATCCCAGTCGCGCATACGTTTCTCGGCGGGACGGTACATGGATGTTTCGCGGGGGTATTTTATGAAGCCGCTGTAAAATATAATTGGCTTGTAAGGTTCGTGCAAAGATATGAGATCGTGAGTTGTTACTTCGGACCACAACGAAGAAAAAAAATCGCTGAATTCTTTTATTCTGTAACTTCGGACTGATACTGCTCTCAGTAGAGACGTAATATTTCTCATATTTTATCTTGTTAAGAGAGAAGAAGACCATGCACTCTCCGTACAAAAAGAGAAAACGTTTTTCCAACTTTGAATATTATCCGATCTTAATGGATTTTTAATATGTAATTGACACAATAAAAACCAGGTTTACAGGTTTTTATTTTTCAATACAATTAATGAGTTCAATTTAATTTGTCGTGCAGTGTTTTCATACAAAACTATTTTTGGGCATTATTTGTTTATTTTTAATCAATAATATAAAAAAACGAAACCTATAAACCTAGCTTTTTATTGTCACTTAAATATTTAAAAATCATTATGATCGGATAATATTCAGAGTTGGAAAAAAGTTCTCTCTTTTTGTATAGACAGTGCGTGCTATTCTTCCTCTTAAAAACAATTTCCTTAATAAAGCGGATTTGTTTTTGAGTCTGTGTAAAGCTGCGTACAGATTAGAAACAGCTTTGGGCTGAGCAGCCTCACCACACGCTGCTCGAGTCAAGGCACATGCATGCCTCGTACTGAGTGCGATCATATTTAAGCAAATGCACAGAAGTATCCTGCCTTAGCCAGAGGCTGCCTCTAGTCTGTACGCACCTTAAGAACTTAATCTACCTCAAATTAGCAGTTTGATTAGTGTCAGTACAAATTTCGAACAAAACTACGCTGAAATGATCTTAAAAAAACTATGCCACAACGAAATAGAGTGAATAAAATCAAACCTTATAATATCAAGCACTAGGTAAACTTTCAACTAACATTGTCGACCACCAGCTGTACTCAAGTTTGACTAGAGACGCTCAAAGTCAAGCATTTCAGATTGGTTAAGCAGTTAAGGGATTCAATGTACAGTTTGTTTTATTACTTTTGATCTTTGACCAACGATAACAAACAAAAATAGAATTATTCTCGGAAGAATTTTAATTTTACTCTGATCATAAATACAATAAAGTTTGAAACGCAAAGTATCGATTCAAGCCGATCTTCTTTCTTGCGTTTCATAATTAAATTCTCTTTTGATCTTGTTCGTCTATGAAAATAGAATTTGAAAATGATTGCGAGCTTTTGACAAGAGTGAAACAATTGATGACTGTTGACCGTCGAAATAGGTGTTTCGATGAAAATATTTTAAAGTTCTGTGATTTTTCTTTTTGTTTACAAGACCTCCTATATTTAACAGGGGTAAGTGATTTATGCTTAGAGACAGCTATCCATTTTTATTTGTTGCCGTTGCGAACTAAATTTTTATTTATGTTCGTAGGGTCTTCCACCCGGCCCGAACGAATCACTATAACCCTGGATTACTGCTAGTCTACCACCGGCGTTTGTTTCGCCGCTCTGCAACTGCCTGCCGCTTACCCAAAGGGAAGTGGAACCTTTGTTTCTATCTAATTTTAAGGCCCATTGAAGTTGGTTGTCACTGGTGACCAAACACTACTACTGGTGATCAAGCATTACGACCTGCCGCACCATTTTGTTATCACTGGTGACCAAGCACTGCTACTGCCCGGCAAGGTTCTGCTGTCTTCCTCCAAGCGCAGCTGCTGGCCTGCGTGTTCTCCTGTTTCCGTTTACTTTGACAATTTTGCATTTAGTTTAAAATCATTAAGAGTATTGTACACCCAAAGTGTTTCCTACAACTTTGGGGGGGTAATTTCGATACCCAATAAATTAACTCCATTTATGTTTTAGGATTTTATTCGATCATTTTTTACTCCTGGGGGGACGATCGATCGTTACCTAACCTTTTTTTTTTGTATTTTTAAAATTATGTAATGTGTTGTTTTTTATATTTAGTCTATTTCTACGGTCATCCACTTGTTTACGTCTTTACCCAGTTTTTTCTAATCTTATAAAATAAAAGTATTCCGTATTACCCCAAAATTTATTTTCTTTCCGAAATTCATATTTAGGCTGCGAGTAAAAATTCTACGTATAATGTGGCAAAAGCAATACTGCTCTGTTATATTATTTAACCCATTTTAATTAAATTATGCTACAAGTTATACTATATCAAGCTTTCATTGGCAATACATAGAACGCAAAATTCTTCAGCTCATTCTAAAGCTCAAGGCGATAACGCCGTCTTTGCACTTTGTGTACACTAAATAATGTCCTGTATTGTATTATTTTATTTCTACAAAAAGTTTACTCACCGCGTTTTATCCAAAATCTTCTCCAAATTCTTTTTATCGAGCTCCACATCACGCACCGCCTCCTCTATATCGGCTATGCCATTCTCGGCCTTCCCGTTCTCTACTTTGGGTGCAGAAGGCTGTTTCAGAGCCATCTGCTTGAGAGCCCGTTGGTACTCGTATGGGAAGACTTTGACGAATTTTTTGGCTGGTTCGGGCCAGGTCTTGAGGAGGTCTTGAGCAATAAGTGAGCTGTTGAAAAAATAGCAATGTTAAAACATTCTAAGTCTATTAATAAAGAATAATAAAGAAGATGTAATGTGATTTGAAACGTGCGCGCGTGCGTGCATGCGTGCGTGTATGTGTGTGTGATTGCGCGCGCGCGTGAGTATGTGTGTGTGATGAAAATCCATCTTCTGTACTTACCCAGTATATTCTACGAATTCTTCTAATAGTTGCTTTACAGTATCCAGATCGTCCTTCAGTTCCAGCGGCAGGAGTTCCACCATCTCGTGGTTGCATTTGTCCTTGAACGATCCGTCAATGTCGTATACATATGCGATACCACCTGTGGCAAAATAGACCTTATTGAACAAATTACAAAGGCGAGTTTTCTCAAGCATACGCAATACTATCATCATCATATCAGACGAAAGACTTCCACTATTGGACAAACGCCTCCCCAAGGGTTCCACGACGACCGGCCTTGTGCTGCCCGTATCCAGCGGCTTCCCGCGACGTTCACCAGGTCGTCAGCCTACTGAGTGAGACGCCTTATTACCTACTTCGCTACGGCTTCTTGTTAGCACAATACGATACATGATAATAATCAAGTTAGAATAAAGTTATGGTAGTACAACTCGTTAGTAGCTTATGGTCTACCGTTATTAAGACGTCGCCAACCGAAAGGCACAAGGGGGGTACTTACTAAAGAAAACGTAGGTACTGCAACTACCTGGCACTATGAAACACCCAACGAAAAAAAAAGAAATGTATCAAAATTACAAAAACAGTTTACTTGCAAGGAGATTTATCTAAGTCTGCTTTTGTAAGAACCAAAAAATATTTAATAATAAAAGTTCACACTAAATCCCTTAGCAAATAACGACTTTAAAAAAATATTACTTTTTCTGTGGATTAAGTTCGTCATAATGAATCAACTTTTTTTTTCAAATATTATGACATGAGTGTAGATAGAGTTATTTGAGTAGGCTATTTGTAAATAACGAAATCATTATAAAAAGGGCATCATTAGTACTACGGGGAGGGATAACGTGGACTCACGAAGGCCGCTTGTAACACAGGGGTACCACTTTTTTATTTTTTCATTCACAATCTCACCTGATGGTAAGTGACGATGATGCCAAAGATGGCTTACCAAGATTCCTGGACGACAACAACAATAACAGATCATTATGCATATACATACCGCTCATCCCAGCAGCGAAGTTGCGTCCAGTGAGGCCCAGTATAAGAGCCGTTCCGGCGGTCATGTATTCGCACGCGTGGTCGCCCACGCCCTCCACGACTGCCACGCAACCAGAGTTGCGCACGCAGAAACGCTCGGACGCTATGCCCCTGTAGAGATTATAAGCTCAACGTCAAGGCTCGTCAGCAGTGTTAACACGCACGCTGCTTCTTAATATTTTCTCGTGATGACAGTCCTAAAAGACAGTCAAGATGGCGATAAAATTATGGCGCGGCACGCTTTTGTCTTGAAGACTACATGGCTTCAGCTAACAGGAAAAGTGAAGACTACAATGAAAGCAAATAGTGTCATGTCGAGGCAAGTAACGGCGTGCGCCCCAATTTCAAATGAACTTTTTTAAAAAAATATATATACTTCTTTGCAAACTTCTACTTTAAATGTCAACATAAAGCGGACAGTTTCTGTCATTGATTTCGTATGAGACCCGTAATCTCCTTGGTGAGAACCAAAATACGATAATATATCAAATAATAGAGGATCGGACTGCATCACAAATAAATTCTGAAATATGATTTCCCGAATTGCTCTCCTGTTGAAGTTTCAAAAATCTTACTTGTTTTGTTTTCCCATCACGTCTTCAATTTTGAATTGAAAAATTTACAAAATGAGTTCGTCAATTACGCTAAAAATCTATGATGTCACTTGTGGGTATTTCAAATATTTTTAGAACAAAATTTCGTTTTTGACAGATCATAAAAAGTAACTCAAATGACTAGCAGTCCGATCCCCTATTATAGGGACTATCCTATATCCTATAACTATATCGGGCTATTCTGATTAGCAGTATATGTCACTTCCCACTCCCTCAACCAATTCTATACAATATAAATACAAAAAAAAATCACTTCAATCCGGTGCTCCGTTGCGACGCTGATGTGCGCGAGCGTGGAAATATGTTTTCTCCAGATCGCTCGGAACTATTTTAGGATATGCTTATTAGTTAATTATGTCATTTCCCGCCTTCTCAACTATCTCTGTGCAAAAAATTATAACAATCCATTGTTCCATTGTGATGTTAAAGAAATTAACCAAAAAAGAGTATTTTTTCGGTACCCTCAGGATCTGCATCGGATATTTCCATGGGATGAAAAGTAGCTTATGTCTTTCCTAGTGACACACGCTACCTAAATGCCAAATTTCATCAAGATTGGTCGAGGTGTTGAAGAGTGAAAAGGTAACAAATAAACACATTTTCACATTTATAATATTAGTAAGAACTAGCTTTGTGACACGTACATGTGACAAGCACATGTGACGAATTTTTAAAAAACAACATGGATTCTTAACCAGAAGTGTAATTCTAATCTAGCTGCCAAATCAAAGTTTCGCCAACCCGCCTGCTAATAGTGGCGATTACGGAAAAACCCCCCCAACTCGAGGGAGGCCTAAGTCTAAAAGTGGACGTCTTATGACTGATATGACATCCTAAAGCAGACATTTGTAGTAAAGGTGAAAAGTAACGTTGTTTTTTTTAAATTATTTTCTTGAGTTTTTGGTAGACCTACAGAGAACTCACCTGAAGTAAGCCCGTCCGGAAGTAGCTCCGTACAAACAGACGTTACCCACAATCACGTTCAGATGGGACTCGAATGGCGAGGTTTTGGGCGGGAATATGATTACTGTACCACCGGAGAGACCCTTGCCTGTAAGAAGAATTCACGTTTAGACTTTAAACATCAGTTTACTTCACTGTGTAGAAGGTGGCGATATGGTTTCAGATTAGTACCATCTGGCGTGGCGTAATAGTTAGTCCCACAGAGTTAATAGATTTCGCTCCTCTAATGTCTTTGTTTAGTCCATTAGATTCACATCAGGAAGTTACGGATTCGATTCTCGGCGGAGTCTAACTTTGTAAGAACGGTTAGGTTGGTGGAAGGGCATTTTATAAGCCCGCCTGGCCAGCTATCTTCATCTTCTCTAAGTCTTGCCGCCAAAAAATATTTTTTGATGTGCTACGGCTTGAAGATAAGATAGCCATTTCCCCATTGCGTTGGGAAATCTTGGTAAGCCCGCTTCCATGTTCGATATCATAGTCACTTACCATGAGGTAAAATGATGCCAAGGGCTAACCAATTGTAGATAAAAACTAAAATACATACTCTGTAAGATTATTGAGTGTGTATTGAACACCTGCCTCTTAGCATACCTAGAAGACAATCACCTCCTGAGTGACCGTCAGTATGGCTTTCGCCGGGGTCGGTCAACGGGAGATCTTCTAGTGTATGCTACGCATGTATGGGGTGAAGCCATAGAGAAGCACGGTGAAGCTCTTGCCGTATCTCTCGATATCTCCAAGGCATTTGATAGGGTTTGGCATGCTAGAGCCTTATTAGTAAACTTCCTTCATACGGAATGCCTACTGGTTTGTGCAACTGGATATCTGATTTCCTGAGGGAACGCTTCATTCGAGTGGTCGTCGATGGCTGCTCTTCTGACCTATTGACTATTGATGCCGAGGTGCCTCAGGGCTCAGTTCTCTCCGCAACGTTGTTTTTGCTGTATATTAATGTTCTGCTGAAACCCGGTATTTTTGGGTATGCAGAGAGATACTTGTCTTGTGCTCGAGTTAGGGGTCCGAATATACTATCCCAGAGAGAGGCCATGATTGAACGCGTAATCCTAACACTCAAAGCAGTCTCTGATTGGAGGGATGCCAATCTTGTTAGGTTTAATGACCCTAAAACGCAGATGTGTCTATTCACTGCGAAAAGGAGTACTTTTACCCTAACTCCTACTTTCCGAGGTGAATCTATCCAGATCTCCGACTATCTTGAGCTCCTTGGCGTTGATATAATATACGATTTGAATTTCGGGAGATACATTGAATCCAAGGCAAAAGGGGCTACCAAAAAGCTAGGTATCCTCTCGAAGGTGAGACTATACTTCACACCAGAGCAGCTTCTAATATTATACCAAGCTCAAGTTCGGTCATGTATGGAGTACTGCTCTCACTTATGGGACGGGTCGGCTCGTTACTAGCTAGATGCTTTGGATTCTATCGACCGACGCGCTAGGAGACTCATTGGTGACGAGGAACTTGTATCAAACAGGCTCCAAAGCCTCGAGCATCGCCACAAAGCCGCCTGTCCATCGGTGTTCTACAGGATTCATTTCGGAGTGTGCTCTGGAGCTTTACGATCTCATTCCCCCTCTCCATTTCATCATCGAACGATTAGGCGCGGAGGGCGGTTCCACCCCTTTGTCATTAATGTTCCACTTTACGCACGAAGCGTTTTGCTTTTTCGTTCACAGGAGTGGAATTCCCTGCCAGCGTCTGTATTCCCCGATTCGTATAATTTAGGCATCTTCAAGACGATTGAATAGGCACTATTTGAGCTTGCCTATTACATTGCGCACTTACCAGTACGGTGAGTTACAGCCAAACGCAGTAAAATTTTTAATATCAAAAACTTAACCCACCTTTTTTGGCCAGTCGGGTAAAATATATCTTATGTCAGTCACGGGATCAAGACGAATCTAACGACACGTGACACTCCAAAATCCATCAAGCCGTTAAGAGTCTCCAGGAGGCTCGAGTTTCTATACAAACGTAGTTCCGCTTTAATACAAAAACTACAAGCCGGATTGAATCCAAACTTTGTAAATATATTGAGTAGACACATATCGATGTTTGTTATTTGTTTTCATCGTAGTAAATTTTAACGTAAGTAAACGAATCTGGCATGTAGTTTTTGTATTAAAGCGGAACAACGTTTGTATGGAAACTCGAGCCTCCTGGCGGCCCTTAAGGCTACAGCGCGTGCCAAAGAAATATACAAACATACATACACTCCAAAAACATAACCCTCCTTCAAGCACAGTCAAGTAAGAATCTACCGAAAGTATCGAAAACCGCTCTTAACAACTAGAAGACGCCCTCTGTTGAACGTAGGTTTTTGTCCTCCATTTAGCGCGATTCTGAGCTAAAGATTCACTAGTCACTGATTACTCTACCTAGTGAAAACTGCCCAAAGCTGCGTTTCCCAGCGCGCGGTCGTCATTCGCGAATCCTAGAATCATCATCATCTTAGCCTTATTCCCAATCGAATGATTTTGGCTTGGCTCTAAATGTTTTGTCTCATTCTGGTATCATTCCGGTTAGTTCCTTCGTCCACAAGCATCCATGCTCTTTTTGCCAGGAAGCTCGATATGACGGCTGCGATGGTCCTGGTAAACTTCGCATTGGACTGCTATGCTGCTGTTGGCTTGCTTTACTGGCTGGAGGGCTGTTGAGGAGCTGTTGCCGAAAGTGCGTCAATGTTCAAGTCGGGGTCACCAATGTGGGAACGGTGTGTTCCTACATGACGAGAATAATAGGGTATCTCCGCCAGGCGAGGTGGTGTGCCTGGGGTCCGGCTGTGGACCAACCGTGTGTGGTTGGTTCTTGTATATATGCTTATGAGCAAGGAAATGTAGATAGTGCGTTGTAGGTTTTGTTAATAGCCTTCTTGCGATGATGGTGCCATCTATCGAGGTTAAGATACACTCTCCATATCATTTGATCTATGGTTCAGTCTTGAGCTGAGGTATGTAGTTGTTAATGGCGGGTACTGCAGATGTCGCCACACCATTCAATCATCGCTTCATTGGTCCTTATCTATTTCTATGTCCTTCCACCTTCATGGTCATAACTCTTTATGTCACGTGCACATTTTATCTTCTGCATACGTGGCTAACCATGCCAGTCGGTGGTTTTGCATCTGCTCCGATACCGGTTCTTTATTAAAACTACCTCGTATAGTCTAGTTGTTTAGAAATGGCCAAACATGAAAACAAAACATTTTATCATTAACAACATGTTGTCAAAGGTTTACCAATTGTAAATAAAAAAAAAAAAAACTAAATCACATTACATTTTGGATCATTCATGTTCTTACGAGTATTTTATTTATTTACTTCTTTTAAGACTCAAATACCAACTAGAAATGGTTTATTTTTAAGAAAAAACTTCACGATTCGTTTACATATTTGGCCATTTTCAAAGAACTAAGATCCTGATCTTTGAATATGAGAGTTTTACGGTCGGCCCATGACATGTTAATATGTCAATTAGATGGGTGCGGTGGTTTGTGGTCACTTACCGACATAGTCGTTAGCGTCGCCCTGCAGCGTGACTGTGATGCCTTTGGACAGGAACGCGCAGAAGCTCTGCCCAGCCGAGCCGGTGAGCGTTATGTTCACTGTGGTCCCATCTGGCAGCCCTGCCTCGCTGTATTTCCTGTAAAATTTGTACCGTAAGCGAGCTAAGTTCTGGGCTGAAATTTATATGGTAAGATATATAGACTACTAGCCGTCCGCCCGCGGCTACGCCCGCGATGTTTTCGATTTTTCCGTGGGAATAAGAAGTTAGACGTAAAAAAGTAGCCTAACCTAACCTAACCTATGTGTCCCATGTTTCATCCCGATCCGTCCAATGGTTGAAGGGTGAAAGAGTAACAAACATTCATACATACAAACTTTCACATTTATAATATTAGTAGGATTGCCACACTTACAATGACGACCAATGGATTGAAACCTACAATACCTACATTTTACCACGTAACAAGTTAACAGAGGGTGGGAGATTTCTAACGTCTAGCTAGGCGTTGAGAGCAGTGCAGATATAACTGACAACGCTAAAAACGTTAAAACAACTGCATTCAATCACAAAATTGCGACGTTAAGGTGGTTCGATTATCATACAAAAAACAATTGCAATAATCTGGTTCAGGATACAGAATAAAGCGTAAATTATGTGTGCTACAAACTTTTTTCAAGTATTTGTTTGCGCAAGATTAATAAAAAAACATACTTTCATTTAAAATTATGGAATAAACCAACGCTCAATTTTCATTAAATTTACGAATGTGTGCGAGACAAAATGTCGTGTAAATACACAAGATGCGCGACGTTGCCGCTCCATGCAACTGACCGATGCGCGTGCATATTGCCGCTCTTACGTTCTGTCACTGCATCAAGTCACTCGATTGCAAAGAGAATATAACAAACTGTCTTTAGTTTGTTTTTCATTTTCATGCATTGAAGAATTATTACTAATATACATAATTTGAAACGCGATTTTTCCCATCTCAAAAAAGTTTTTACTTCAAGGTGTCGGTAACGATGTCGGTGACGGTGTCGGTAACGGTGACGCTAGTTTAATGGTTTTTTCCCATGTCAAAAGTTTTCACCTAAGTGTCGGTAACGGTGACGCTAGTTTAATGGTTTTTCCCATGTCAAAAGATTTCACCTAGGTGTCGGTAACGGTGACGCTAGTTTAATAGTTTTTTCCCATGTCAAAAGTTTCACCTAGGTGTCGGTAACGGTAACACTAGTTTAATGGATATTTCTCATGTCAAAAGTTTTCACCTAAGTGTCGGTGACGGTGTCGCGATGGTTTTTTCCCATCTTAAAAATTTATCACTTAAGGTGAAGGTCTATATAGTTCGTGCGGGAATCTAAACAAAACAACAATGAAGTACTTAGTTCTGAATTCAAATTCTGTTAAACAATAAATCTTGTAATTGATGGACATGGAATTAGCATTCGTTTGTATTCGGAAATGCGATGATTGCCGATTGCAATATTCAATGGATGTGTGAGTGTCGAGTTCAAAACTACGTGAAGGAACACATAATCGAGATTTTTGGATACTACAATACAATTAATTGTGCAATTTCTTTTTTGGCAGTTAAATATTTATGCAAAGAGTGCGCTCAACGTATTTTAAGGTAAAAATGTGGAACCACGACTACAAAAAAAAATTAAAACTAAAAATTTGTGGAGCAGGCGCCATCTAGCGAGAATTGAGCATTGAGGAGCTTCATCGAACCCCCTTAAACCGACCACGTGTTTTTTCAGATTATATTTTGAAAACAACTTGACCGATTTTGATAAAGCTTGCCGTGTTCCTTTAGTTGAAAGATGCTTAATCCAAGGAAACGGGTCGAATCAATATTTTCCTTTTTTTGAAGTCCGTTAAAACAAAGTTTTCAAAAATTTGAGTGCGAGTGTAACGGATGAATTAATCCTGCAAAAAATCGAGAATTGATGGGCGTTCAAACTGGATGAAACTGGTGTGTGAAATGAAGATTAAAAGATTACATCAGGCAAAAGTTAAATGATATCCAATTTTGGACTTACGAGTATGAACATCCAAAACTTAAGTCCATTTGGACATCTAACTAGTGTGTAAGTAGGTTCAACCAAGGTTGTAGAAAGGGAAACTTACATGGCAATATGGTATGATAGCGTCGAAGTGAAGGTTCGATCTTCGTTAGTAATCTTCATAGAGATGTCGACGTGTTTCTGAGTGCCCTTCAAGATTCCGGCGCACTGTTCTATCAGCTGGTTGTCTAATCGCTTCTCTAGTTGGAAATCCTGAAAAAAAAGCAGGTAAATAGACTTGCACAAGTCGTCAAATCTACCACAGTTTCGATAATCACTGGACAAACAGGATCCTTAGGGTAAAGACGGCGATTTGTCGGCTATCTTTCTATAATTAACTACCCCCGTGGCCTAATGGTTAAGTCCATTAGCTTCACATCAGGAGGTCGCGGGTTCGATTCCCGGCGGAGTCTAACTTTGTAAGACTCGGTTTGGTTGGTGGAAGGGTATATTCTAAGCCCGCCTGCCTAGCTACTTCCATCTTATCTAAGTCTTGCCGCCAAACATCAAAGCTAACAACATTGATGTGTTCTGGCTTGAAGATAAGATAGCCAGTTGCGTAAGGGAATCTTGGTAAGACCGCTTCCATCTTCGGCATCATTGTCACTTGCCATCAGGTGAGATGATGCCATGGGCTTCATCATCATTATCATATATGCCGAAGGAAGTCTACTGTTGGACATAGGCCTCCCCCAAGGATTTCCACGACGACCTGTTCTGCGCTACCCGAATCTAGCGGCTTCCCGCGACCTTCACCAGGTCATCGGTCCACCGAGTGGGAGGCCTGCCTACGTTACGTTTTCCGGTGCGCGGTCGCCACTCGAAAACTTTACTACCCCATGGGCTTCAATTGTGAATAAAAACAATAATAATAATTACTTAAAAAGATTTTACCCTTCTCTTACCTGAGATTTAGATCCGCCAACAATATTGACTCCAGGGCGCATGTGCAACGCGTTCTTCAGTATCAGGCTAAGGTTGAGAAGCTTCGCCTTCGGGTTTGTGTTGTTCTCTCGCGCTTTGAGCAGGTCGGTGCGCCCGATCAGGTCTTGGAAACGTCGCACGCCCACGTCAGCCATGTGTTGGCGGACCTGTGACCATAATTAACAAGATAGTTCTCACAGTCAAAGGAGATTGTCACGAATGTATGGAAGTCTTGTACCATATACGTCTTGACAAATCTTGCTGCATTGGCTAAGGTACGACTGTATAAAAATATATATATCAATTATGATACTGTCCATGCAAAGCTTTGTCAGTTTCATTTTGTGTTTTATGTGTTTTTATTCAGGTAGCATAATTACGTTTTTTTTAATAAATTCAATATGTTTGGTAAAGATGGCAATCCCCATTACTACAAAGACGTTGCGACGCTGAAGGTTGCGGTTACAACCATGAAATAAGTTACAATTCGCGACGTATAAGCTGAACACAAATGGCGGTCGTTCGCGCTGGTAGGAAGCGCGCGGGTGTAGCGCGGGTTACGCGAGGGGCTGGCGTCCCTGTGAGGGGGCTGGAGGGGGTGGCGTGGGACCCCCTCCCACACTTCGATTGAGAAGTGAAAACAAGACACTGTTCCCTGTTCAACTTAGAGGCCGCGATCTATAACATACCTATAGATTATTTAGTGTTGTGCAACCCTGTAATTTTTGGTATCATTGATGACCATCATCAGTTTGCCAGAATACCGACGATACCGAATTTAAACCGTCTTCATAATTGTTAAGTCCAAGGAGATCACGGGTTCTATTCCCGGCGGAGTCTTAACTTTGCAAGACTCGGTTTGGTTGGTGAAAGGACAGTTTCTAAGCTCGACTGGCTAGATACCACCACCTTATCTGAGTCTTGCCGCCAAGCATCAATGTTAACAACATTGATGTGTTCCGGCATGAAGATAAGATAGCCAGTTCCCCATTGTGTTGGGGATTCTTGGTACGTCCGCTTCCATCTTCGGGATCGTCGTCACTTATCATCAGGTGAGATCATGTCAAGGGCTCACCAATTGTGAATATAAAAAGTACGTCTACAGTTGGACAGCTCTACCCTATTAACCTCCACGTAGCGCCATATAGTCACATATGTTTGCAGCAGCTTCCAGTAAGCTTCAAGTCCAAATGGGGCGGACAACACTACCTTTCATCAGTAAGAGGTTCTGCGAGCTTTGGTGGTCGTGAATCTCGTGCAGATTGTGAAATATTGTGTAATTAAATGTAAAAAGTAAAAAAAAAAGTTGATTGACTAAAGGAACACAATACTAAAATTTTAATATTAACCCCACACTTGGCAACTTGCCTGTATAGTGGTGGTTGATTTAGTACGATTTCCAGATTATAAAGAATGTGTTGAATTACACGACTGCTCACAAAAAAGGAGTGTACCGTTTTCAGAGCTAATGTATGTATGTATGTTTATCTTATTCCACGATATTTTTTAAGGTGCGAGGTATCGTTAGATTCGTCTTGATCCCGTGAGTGACATAGGATACATGTTACTCGACTTTCAAAAAAGAGGGTTAATGATTCTTTGCAGTTTAAAAAAAAACCAGCCAAGTGCGAGTCAGAACCGCACACATAGGGTTCCATGCCATCATATTAGATGGCGCTAGTTTCTTCAGTTCCGTACTATCATACTAGATGACGCTAGCTTCTTCACGTTTCAAAAAAACACGTTTTTTGTATGGAGACTTTCACTTTTTCTATATTTTAGTATTTGTTGTTATAACAGCAACAGAAATACATCATCTGTGAAAATTTCAAATGTCTAGCTATCACGGTTCATGAAATACAGCCAGAGACGGAAAGACAGACGGACATACGGACGGGCAGCGAAGTCTTAGTAATAGGGACCCTGTTTTTACCCTTTGGGTACGGAACCCTACAAATTGTGCAATCTGTATAGCTTATACCTTGTGTAAACTGTGCAATTGCCTCACCTCCTCACCCAGCGTAATAAGAAGTAGTTGACGACATCGCGCACAGCACCGGGTCTTGTGTGGCGATGCCCACCGAACTTCCATATTTTTTTAATTTTATTTTCCAATTTTAAAACAATCAATCATCTAGTACCATTAAACCTGAATGGTTTGTTTAGGCGCTCACAGACGTCTACAAGCTACATATTTACAATAACTAAAAAATATAAAGAATCAGATAAGTTATGCATATCTGCATATATCCTTAACCGTACTGCAATGCATACACAGGCACAGATGAGATAGTAGTTACTTCATGCCCACCGAACTTCCATATTTTTTTAATTTTATTTTCCAATTTTAAAACAATCAATCATCTAGCACCATTAAACCTGAATGGTTTGTTTAGGCGCTCACAGTCGTCTACAAGCTACATATTTACAATAACTAAAAAATATAAAGAATCAGATAAGTTATGCATATCTGCATATATCCTTAACCGTACTGCAATGCATACACAGGCACAGATGAGATAGTAGTTACTTCGTAAGCACAGGTCACCAGCGCAACGAACGAACTATTGTAGTGCAACTTTATGTCACTCCTTAAACTACAGTTTGTGAAATCTTGTGCAATTTATGGAACATAGTGCAAAAGCCTCACCTCCTCGGCCAGCATGAAGAGGTAGTTGACGACATGCTCGGGCTTGCCGGCGAACTTGGCGCGCAGCACCGGGTCCTGCGTGGCGATGCCCACCGGACACGTGTTTAAGTGGCATTTGCGCATCATTGTGCAACCTGGTGTAGTGAACATATAAATTGACCCTTGAGCGTTTTGAAATAAGAAAATATGAACGTTATTTTTATTTCGAGGAATTTTGTCTTGGGCCTTGGCTTATAAAAGTAGGCACGTTTTCTCAAGAAACACAGGGTTAGTTTGGAACGAAAAACCTCGGATGCTATTTCAAAACTTCGTATCGGTAGGTCTTCAGAAAATACTTAAAAATTCCGGCAAGCTCTGAACCCTTTACCACAGTATATATATTAGTCCTTTACCCTACCCTAGGTAGAACCCTAGGTAGGTCACCCTTTAAATTCTGGATATTTCGATTTTAAAATTTATTTATTAATAATAATAAGTCATTTACAACAGGATCTCAAAATATTATATTTGTTTAAGAGATACACCAGTTGTCAAAGTCAATTCACGACAATAACATGAAATGGATGGTAATGTCGTTGGCAGGAAAAAAAAAAAAATTGATACAGCTAATGCCTCAGATCAAATAAAAGTTTAGGTAGAACCCACGTAAATTCAATGTGAAGCTAATCAAAACTACTCCAAACCTGTATGTACACAGTACACGTACACATAGACATCAACACTGGAGTAGTTTTACTCGATAGTATTTGCTAAGACGTCGTCGAAGACACACACACACACACACCGATACCGCACGTATGTTTCAAAAAGTGGCAACATTTCATCTGAACCTCTTTGATCTGAGGCTACTGTCTACACCAGAACGTAACGTAGACATCAGCGAACCTTTTTGTGTTGCCTTAAGTACAATGCAGACGTTATCGTGAGGGACTTTTCATTGGAGAATGTAAGTAGGTATGTAATTCTATTGTTGTGTGGTTTTTCTCTGTATGTGATATGTGTGAGTTATCATACCAGCCGAAAAACGTCCACTGCTGGACAAAGGCCTCCCCCAAGGATTTCCACGACGACCGGTCCTGCGCTGCCCGCATCCATCGGCTTTCCGCGATCTTTACCAGGTCATCGGTCCACCGGGAGGCCTTCCTACGCTACGTTTTCCGGTGCGCGGTTGCCACTCGAGAACTTTACTGCCCCAACGGTCATCTGTTCTACGAGCCATCTACGATTTGTGTGAGTATGATGTTTTAACATTTAAAAGTATAAATACTAGAGAGGAGGGGATGAACTTACCTAGCGCAATTAGTGGTGCAGTACTGAAACCGAACTCATCGGCTCCCAGCAAAGCTGCAACCATCACATCAAAGCCAGTCCTAATCTGACCATCAGCTTGAACCACCACCCTAAAACAAAAATTTTAGATTAGTGAAAGTAATTCGGTTAAAATAAAATTTCAGTGCCGGTCGCGAGAAGCAGATGAGGTCCTTGGGGTAGGTAGTGGGTGACTCTTGCGGCTAATATGATATGGACGACGTACCTGGACCGCAGGTCGTTGAGCACCAACACCTGATGAGTTTCAGCGATTCCCAGCTCCCAAGGGAGACCGGCACTCTTGATGCCAGTCCACGAACTAGCACCGGTGCCGCCGTCGTGGCCACTGATCACGATGTGCTCCGCTTTGCCCTGTTCAAATATACAATCAGACAAATAACACACGATCATCTTGTCCCACAACTCCCAAACTAGGATTTCCTGTACTATGGGAACCAGAGACTTATTCTCGTAAGACTTTGCTTCTTGCCAAATTTTATGATTCTTGGTCAATGGGAAGTACCCTATATGTAATGTGTCCCGCGATCAAGTGAACAATCTTTGAGAGGGGTGTCTACCCGTGAAACTAAAAAAATTGACTTCCCATAGAAAATTGGTCAACAACTGATCGATTTGTATGGAATGTCGCGGGACACATTGTATAGTCAATAACAAAATGCGCAAAATAGGGGAGCGGACTGCATCAAAAATAAATTCTGAAATATGATTTCCTAAATTGCTCTCCTCTTGAAGTTTCAAAAAACTTTACTTGTTTTGTTTTCCATCACGTCTTCAATTTTTAATTGATCAAATTCACAAAATAAGTTCGTCAATGATGCTGAAAATCTATGACGTCACTTGTGGGTATTTCAAACATTATTAGAACAAAATTTCTTTTTTGATAGATCATAAAAAGTAACTCAAATGACTAGCAGTCCGATCACCTATTAGTCAATTATGTATGAAGAGTTCAATTTTTTTTACAAATAGACTGTGGGTCTCTTGAAAAAAAATTTTCTGTATAACTAGTACAAGCCCCATATTAATGGCTCCTACACCAATTTTGTAACACCTGTATACCTCAATAATTCAATAGACCAAAAAGTCATTAATTCACAGATTCAATTCAATTTATTTTCGTTAAATAAAATTACGAGTCAAATGTTATTAATATACATATAAGGTGATATAGTTAACGTAGATAATTAGGGTGAGTATCATCAAAATACTTATATTAATGATTTTTTAGCAACTTGCCTTAGCTACTTCAGAAGCCATAACCAACTTCAGACGCTAGTTTCACCAATATTCTGGCCCTCGGATTAGCGCAGGCTCAGATCACCCAAGTTCCCATAATGTATCTCAGTAGTTCGATAGACTAAACGGTCATAAAACAGATTTTTCGTGAACATACCTTAGCTACTCCAGAAGCCACCACCCCCACTCCAACTTCAGAGACCAGCTTCACAGATATCCTGGCTCTCGGGTTGGCACACTTCAGGTCATAGATCAGCTCAGCCAAGTCTTCAATAGAGTAAATATCGTGGTGCGGAGGAGGGGAGATGAGGCCCACGCCGGGTACTGAGCAACGGGTCTTCGCGATGTCTTCTGTTACTTTGTAACCTGAGGATAAATAGATATGATATGTAGTTTTTCTAGAAGCGAAAGGAAGTCGGAAGGCGGAGGGTGCCGCTCTTTCCATACGCTGCACTGCAAGACTGCAGGATCAACCTCCTCCTGCTTCTAAGGCGTGATTGAGCGGTATGATAAACATGTAAAGGATGGGAGGGGGCGGTCGTGTCCTTGTTTTTGCTTTTCTAATGAGCACGCCACATTCCGCAGCACGCTCTGGCTCTGTATAAGATAATGGACGTAAACGTAAAAAAAGGGATGGTTTCATATAAGCTACAGGATCAGAGTAGAGACAAAACGTGAAAATAAGACCCATCGCATTGCTTGAATTCTCATCGCTTAAGCAGCATAATAAAAATACAATTTACATGTCGCGTCTCTTCTGAAACAAATCCTATGAATGGATGAGGGGTTTACGCAATTTTAACCCGTGTTCGTAAGTAGCATAAAAGCCCACCCGAGAAATGGTAACTGTCGCATGAAAGGAGAAGGTAAACCGTAAGCAGTACTCACTCTTAAACTTCTAATGAATCGCACTTATACAAATCTCAGCATAACGATTTTTAACATTACTAAAAAATACCGACCAAGTGCGTGTCGGACTCGCACACGAAGGATTCTGTACCATCGTACCAGATTTAACACTATGTACTTTTTAAATATACACACATAAATTTTTAATTTTTATTATTTGTTGTTATAGAGGTCATCATTACAGCTCATATACGTCCCCACCGAGGGGCTCGAGCCTACCCTGAATCAGGGCGATAGATGTATAGGCGATAGGTTATAGAGGTAATAGAAATAAATACATACACACTTTGAAAATTTCAACTGTATTACGTTTCATGGAATACAGCCTGCCAGCAGACAGACAGACGGACGGACTCACAGCGAAGGCTTCGTCATAGGGCCCCGTTGGTCACCCTGTGGATACGGAACCTTAAAAACCTAACCACTCCGGGAGTGCCAACAGAAGTGACAACTTTTTACAGTTTTATAAGTTATGTATGACCCTCCGAGTGTTCCTGGCAAACGACTAGGTTGACGAAGTTTAGACCCTGCGAGTGTTCCTGGTACAGTGTCGGTTAATTTACGTTACAGTGTCGCGAGTTCAATGGTCTTTTCCCATCTCAAAAATGTCCAACGCGCCTAATGAAGTTTTCATTTCAAAAATGTACTTAGTACAAATGCCATTAAGACATAAGAAAAGTAAAAAAAACATGTGATGAACAATGTCTCGCACAACTCACCAGGTAGCTCTCCGCCCTCGCCCGGCTTGGCTCCCTGCGCCATCTTGATTTGTAAGTCATCTGCGTGCGCCAAGTAAGACGCCGTCACGCCGAACCGCCCGGACGCTACTTGCTTGATCGCTGAGCGCCTGTTGAAATCGGGATCCTGAGGAAAAGACAGCCCATTTTTAAGTATCCACAATAGGGCTTGAAGACTGTTAGTCATTTCAATAACTTTTTTCATCTGTCAAAAACGAAATTTATAGTTTTTCGGCAAAATTAATGTACTCATTTTGATATTTTAATGAATTAAAATTGAAGACTTGATGGAAAACAAAACGAGTAAGGTTTTTTTAAAATTTCAGTAGAAGGGTAATAGGGATGACAACAGCATCAGGAATAAATTATGAACTCTGGATCACTAAATTGCCCTCCTACTTCCTTACTCGTTTTATTTTCCATCAAGTCTTCCATTTTTAATTCACTAAAATCACAAAATGAGTACATAAATGACGCTGCAAAACTATGACGTCATGCCTAGGTATTTCTAACATTTTTAGAACAAAATGTCGTTTTTGACAGATGATAAAAAGTAAATCAGATGACTAGCATTCGTCATCCCTATTTAGTGATCAAGAGTTCATAATTTATTTTTAAGCTATTGCATAGCTTTTATCGCGGGCTTTGAGCGCGGCGACCGAATCAAGAAATTCCGTAACGAAAAAACCTAACACTTACCGCGTTCTAAAAAAACTTACAGTGCCATCTATAAGCGATTTGCGGTACTAAAAAGACTTAGTGAATTTTACTGGCTCGGCCGAGCGTGACGTAACGTTACCGCGTTCTAAAAAAACTTACAGTGTCATCGATTAGCGATTTGCGGTACTAAAAGGACTTAGTCAATTTTACTAGTATAACTTTCTTATGGTTAAAAGTTGATAAAAAATGCTATGCAATAGCTTTACCGCGGCAGTCCTCGAGTGCCACACGTCTTTTTTAATTGGTACCTTGGCACCGTCTCACTTAATAGTTAGTGACGATGATGCTGAAGATGAAAGTGGGCTAACACAGATTCCCCAATGCAATGAGGAACTAGCAATACTATCTTTATGCTGAAACACATCAATGCTGTTAACATTGATGATTGGCGGCAGGACTTAGATAAGATAGTGTTAGCCAGCCAGGCGGGCTTAGCAAATATAACCTAATTTTAATTTTAAAAAATAGACCCCGACGGGAATTGAACCCACGACCTCCTGGTATGAAGCGAGTGGACAAGAGAGAAAAATACTAACGCTACAGAAGGCTTACATTATATCGGCGAATCGTTCGGCGAACGCTAAACGAGATGTATAATGTTGCATGTTTGTTTGAGCTGTGTCTGGGTGTTAAATTTCTATATTATGTATGATTATGTGTTTAAACGTATTTAAATATGTATATCAGTCTCTGGTTCCCACAGTACAGGAGTGTGGGGTTAAAATGCACCTGAGATCGACAGTTGGAAGACCCGTGTTTTGACATGCATAGCCAACCTACAAATAAAGCTCAGTCTCAGGCAGGCTCGAATATTTTAGAAGTAACTGGATCGCCAAAACTCATACTATGCGTCGGTTGAATGATAGAAAGGGACAATTGCAAGAAGGGAATAACCATCCCTTTTCATTTCAAGAACGACAGAAGGCAGGACTGCATAGACTTAGTAATATGGTTCAATAACCGCCTCCGTAGCTCAGAGGCAAAGTTCACTGGCTTTACACAGGAGGTCGCGGGTTCGATTCCCGGCGGGGTCAATTGTAAGACTCGGTTTGGTAGGTGGTAGGGGCCGGTAGGGCATTTTCAAAGCCCGCCTGGCTAGCTACCACCATCTTATCTAAGTCTTGCCGCCAAATATCAATGTTGATATCATTGGTGAGTTCCGGCATGAAGATAAGATAGCCAGTTCCCCATTGCGTTGGGGAATCTTGGTAAGCCCGCTTCCATCTTCGGCAACATCGTCACTTACCACCAGGTTTACCAATCGTGAATAAAAAAAAATATATTGGACAAAAATCATACAGAATTTATTTTATATAAGTCAGGAGATAGGTATTGAGTAATTTCATGTTGGCGCTACGATGCATACCAAGTCAATATTGAAATATTTTCTTAATACGTCAGCATTATATTTTACTGAATATGTTATGTTACTGTATATTTAACTGTTAAGCAATTGACGTGCGACTGACCGTACATTTACGACATACCTGGTTCAAGTACCTGTCAGCGTCCTCACCGCCCTCTCCTGTGTTGGACTTGCCTCCAATCCTGTTCATCGCAATGGCGAGAGTTGTGTGAGCTTCTAACGAGATCGAACCGAACGACATGGCACCTGAAATTTCCGCAAATATTTGTGAACATGTCCGCATTTTTTTTAAGTGTGTATTTGGCAAAGACTTTCAAATATTTGTAAGGAAAGTAGTTGCCCATACAAAGCTTTTGTTAAACATTTGGTGGGTATTTAATTATAGCTGTGCTATGATTAATTTGGCTATATAGACGTATTATTGAAAATCTCATGGAGAGATATAGTAACAATTTAAGAAGTCTTAACATAATGAAGAAACAATTAGAATCATTGGCAACTATAAAAAATATAAAAGTTATATTTTGGACATGTTTACAGAAAAGAAAAATATAGTATTTTAAGAATCATCATTGAATGGAAAATAGAGGGCAAGAAAGGAAGAGGGAGGCGGAGGATAACATGGAGTGACAGTGTGAAAAAATGTACAGACAAAAGATTCTGTCGGTCTTTGCAGACTAACTGAAAACAGACAGAACTTCTGTGCGGTGGTAGCTGACATCCGCTAGGATATAGCACCCTCCAAGAAGAAACTATAGCTACAAAATAATATAGGGTGTAACAACACAATGTAGCCATATTTTATAGGGGGCTTCTACTCGTAAAACTGAACAACTTTCGCAAAAGAACGCATGGTAAATTCGCAATAAATGTTTGGACTCTCCATACTAAGATTACTAAGTTCAATCAGCTGATCAAATAATGTGGGAGGCTCGATTTATTGAAGTGAAAACTTCTTTAGGTGTGTTGGGCACTTTTCAGCTGGGAAAAAACGATTGCACTCGCGACACCGTCACCGACACCGTACCAGGAACACTCGAAGGGTTAAAACTTTATCAACCTAGTCGTTCGCCAAGAACACTCGGAGGGCCAAACTTATAAAACTATAAAAAGTTTTCATTTCTGTCTGAAATTACTAATTTATTAAAGAAAATTGTTCAGTTTGACGAGTACAAACCACCCATTAAATATTGCCAAGTTCCGCTATTACATTTATTAGCTGTCATCCTTTTAATTAACCACGAGGTTCTGGATGAGGTGAAAGAGAAGAGAAGCCTGCTGCGAATAATTGAAAAATGAACAGGAAATTTATGTTAGGACACATGATACGACACGACAGCTTCATGACAATCATTATAGAAGGAAATATAGAAGGAAGAAGAGGCAGACGAAGACCAAGGCGAAACTACATAGAGTAAATAAAGAAAACGCTAAGTTCGCGTCGTATCAAGACCTTAAGACGACGGCTGACAATAGGAAGAATTTTCGATTACTTCACAGACATGAGCAGTGCTCTTAAATTGGATGATGATCCTTTTATCGGGGGTTGTAAACGTAAACAAATCGTTCAGTTGACAGACCAAATATGTATGGGAAGAGCAAAATATGTTTTTGTGTGTTGACCATAGTAACCTTGAGCTTGTTCAGAATCACACGAAGAATCCCTGATTCAAAGGATGACAGCTTAAAAATTAGGCCTTCATAAGACTATTCGTAGGTTCTTCGCCTAACCTTCGTCAAAGGTTTTCTTTTCTTCGGAGTAAGTAGAAGATGACTGCTTAAACGACAGACGCATTTCAGGAGGTGACTAAGGAGACGAAAATGAACAATTGACCATATATTTCTTAGGGAAAGTTGTTAGTCTCGTCTTTCTATAATGCGCCCGTCGTTTAGACACCTTATATATTGTTTCAAATTAATTATAGAATATTACATTTCTAATAGATAAATTGGATCGACATACCTGTAGCAAATCGCTTGACGATTTCCGAGGCGGGCTCCACTTCGCTAAGAGGGATCGGCTCGTCCAATTTCACCAGCTCCAACTGTCCACGTAGAGTGCATGCCCTTATAGATTCCAGAGAGCTCTCTCTACAAGAAAATAAGTAGGTATGTAGTATTCCTTGTGTGTGAAGTCGACCAACCCGCACTGGGCCCGCGTGGTCGACTAAGGCTCGATCGCCGTAATTCAGGGTAGGCTCGAGCCCCTCGGTGGGGACTTATATGAGCTGATATGATGATGCAGTAAGAAAATGCAAAACTATATAAGTACTACCCAAATAGCTGAAAACAAGTGGGTTTTGATCAATAAAGTAAACGTTTTTCTCGAGGAACGCTCGAATCGCAAAAACTGCTTTTAAAACTTCCCATAAAAAGTTGTCTTATCAGCTGATCGATGTCACCCCATTTTTTTGCATATTGAGTATGATAGTAAGTTGTTTAGCTTCGTGAGCAGAAAGAAGCAATAGTTATTTTATTATCCGACTACGAAAAAAGGAGGGTCATGTTTATAACAGTCTATGTATGTATCTGTTCCCTCGTATTTTCTAAGCCAAATAATCGATCTTGACATTATGTCGTATCTTTGGATTCGTTCCATCACTCCGCGTGTCATAGAATATATAGCTATTATTTAAAAAGTATCAACAAGACAAATATTTTTTATTTCTTAGAAAATGGGCTCACAAGCGATATTATGAGACGGCTCAATAAACGCGCGCTATAATCAAGCGACACGACACGCGGCCGTGGGTAGCAAGGTGAAGTGGCGTTGTACTCTGAGCACAAAAAAATATGGAAATAATATAAAACCACGGCTATTACCCCAGATGAAGGTAAAAATAAAGGCTAAGATTTCAGGCGGGATTCTATTATTTTCATACTTTTCTGTAGTCGGGTTTAAGTCTTTTACTTATATTCAAATACACAATTGGTAGGCACTTGGCATCATCTCCTCTGATAGTAAGTGTCTATGATGCCGAAGATAGAAGCGGGCTTACCAAGATTCCCCAATGCAATGGGGAACTGGCTATCTTAAGTCGGAACACATTAATGTTATTAGTATTGATGTTTGGTGGCAAGACTTAGATAAGATGGTGGTAGCTAGCCAGGCGGGCTTAGAAAATGCCCTTCCACCAACCAAACCGAGTCTTACAAAGTTCCGGGAATCGAACCCACGACCTCCTGGTGTTAAACTAACGGACTTAACCATTACGGCACGGTGGGTTTTGCGATTGAAGTCGGTTGCTTTTACCTGTTAGCGTTGTCAATTACCGTAAGTGCCCTCCATATCGGGGCAGGGTACGCAGTGTCACTCACATGCAAAAAGTAGGTGAGCGAATTAACAAGATGATTTCAGTTCAAACACATAATGTTTACCTGAACTTGTCGTAGGCAGACATGCTTTTATTGGTGGCAGCCTCTTGCAAGTTGGCGATGGACATGGGGTCGTTGATGTGTTTCTCGCCTCCCGCGCGCCAGTGGTAGTGTCCAGGGTTCCTGTGTAAACGAACATTTGGGATGATGACAGCATCAAAAATATATTACTATAATAAACTATTGAACATAAAATATCTCAACTACCAATTTTTTTTTATCTAACTCGTTTTGTTATCCTTCAAGTTTTAAATTTTTAATTTATTGAAATCATAAAACGAGTAATTAAATGATGCTGCAAAACTATGACTTCTAGGTATTTATAGAACAAAATGTCCTTTTTGACAGATGAATAAAAGTAACTCAAATGTCATCGTCTCTTTTATATTTGAATTAAATCGAAATTGTTATTATATTCTTTATAATCCAATACGCGCTCCACATAAGTATTTAAAAATACTTGTCAAACGACACCTCCAGAAGAAAATTTTGGTCACGGAATTTAATAAAATTGTTTAGCAGATTCACGAAACTTCAAATATGCCAGGTTATAAGTACCTACCTGCATTTGCAAGATCATACCACTGATGACGAATGACACGTCTAATTAATTTAACCAGCCGGCGAAATTGAAGAGACTTGAATCTGCTAAACATTTAAATTCCGTAAATGTACATGGCCCCACTTGAAATATACCTTATGGCATACTCCTCCTCTGTGGTGAGAGAGAGAGACATATTGTAACGCGGCAATGTGTTGCTGATATTCGTTCTTCTTTCAATCGACCTATTACATTCCATCTATTTGTTATTTTACGCATGCGCTGACACATGTGATTCAAAGTCCATTAATTTTGTTATCTTTCAATAAATTTTCACCACCAGAAATATTGTTTTTAAAATAATTATTTAATACCTTGACACTCTCTAAAAGACCTATTTTGATTGATTGATTGATTGAAAACACTTTATTGCACAACATAAGAGAAAAAAAAAGATACAATGATTAAGGAAGTTGTACATATAGGCGGTCTTATCGCTAACAAGCGATCTCTTCCAGACAACCTTTAGGTGCAGGAAATATGAGAAATCATTATTGTGGGGTAGTAGTGGGCAATAAACAAATTCATAGAGAAAAAAAAATAAAAAATAAATATCCAATCTTAAACTACGTATTTTGGGGTAAGATTAATTTATGTTTTTTTTTATTTGTATTTAAAATTTAAATGTATAATGTTTTTCTAATTCTTATGTTCTTTTTGGTCTTTTACTTCAACATTAGGATAAGTCCGCCTTTGTACTTAAGGTTTTTTTTTTATAACATTGTTTTAAGATTTTGTACAATAAAGAGTTTACAAACAAACAAACATTCAATTAAATTCTAATCATCTGTGAGCACGTAAGTTTCTTAAAACCCACGCCCTACCTACCGTACCCTACACCTACCCGTCGTGTCCAACATATAGTGTAATTTTCATACAATTTGTTTTTCTCAGCTACGTTATCTGTTACTTGACTCAACTTCCGTGAAAAGACATTGTTTCTCTGGATATAGTATATAGAAACCCATTGATTATTTACCTGAGTACTAAAGTGTCCCTGCATTCGCCATAAGTCAATGCATGTCTGTCGAATGTTTCCTTCGACAAAACTTCAAACGTTACACCACCTGAGAAAAAAAAAAGCATCTTAATACCGTTACATTCCAGAAAAATATTTATATACATATTTATTTGATTCATCATATTATTATAAGGTTACCTCTGAAATTACCAATTCAGTTTTTAAAGTTCAATGCCAAATTTTATTGTTTTTTAAACCTTGTTGTTAATTCATCATATCAGCCGATTATTGAAGACAGATGACAATACTTATGGTCTTTTATATTATAAGTGACCGGTGTGATCACTGGAGCTAAGTACCATTGAATGAAACATCAGTTTGGGTTCTTTTTTTTTTTTTAATATTTTTAAATTTTTCTGAAAGTGACGAAATCTTATGCGAGGTATCCCAAACATGACATTACTAACAAAGAAACTGCTGCGCTAACTCTAGTGCTTTTAAAAATAAAAATATATATTTTTGCCTAAAAATATGGTGATTTACCGAGGTGCATAAACCCGTCTTCATGGGTTTAAAGCCACCGTGCTCTCAAAATATTTAAACAATAGGTGTACAACCTCCATTTAATTTCTAATAGTCTAATGCTGTTTTGAGATTATATTTTGTTTTATTATTTTTTTTAACGTTAATTTTCTTCTTTAAACTTTCAATTTCATAGGTAAGGAGTGAGATCTGCAATACGTTCAATAAATACTTTAGATTAGAACAAACTACGGTAAACGAATTTTTTCGTACGAGGGAGTGCAACTTTATAACAGGTTACCCCTCATCCATCAAAGAGATTGACTCACTAAATCAATTTAAGCACACATTAGCTCAACATATCTAACAATAAAAATACTATTTTATATTTGTTTGTTGTGGAAACCCAGTTTGTAGTGATTCATATTTTTGTGTTCTGTGCGGTGTGAACGACCACCAAATCTTACAAATATTATAAATGTGAAATTTTGTACGAGTATGTATTGATGTATGTATTAATGTATGTATGGATGTTTGTTACTCTTTCACGCAAAAACTACTGAACGTATCTGGCTGAAATTTGGTAGGTAGACAGATTAGGACCTTGATTAACATAAAGACTACCGTTTCCCACGCTCGCGGCTCGCACACTGCGCACCCTCGAAGCCAGTCATAGAAATTATGTTCACGCGAGCGAAGCCGCTGGCAAAATCTAGTTACTTATATTTAAGTCTTATTCTCATGTAAGTGACGTTTTGTCTTTTATGAGTATAAATATCTTTAAACCTAAACCTAAGGGCATAATACTCAAATTAAATGTCGAGATTGTATACGTAAATTATACAGAATCTTTATTGATTTAAAATTTGACTACAATTCACCAGATGGAACGACACGATGTAGTCGAGGATGGTACACACAAAAAATGCCTATTCTGTGTCACTTTGAAAGGTCACTGACGCAGCCAAAGAGTACCACTCCATCGTTCTCCACATAATAAGGAGGAAGCGTAACGCTTCGTGCGATTAGGCGGCTGCATGCGTTTCGTTGACCAAAAGTGGAATGGAGCTGGGGAAATGGGGTCGTCTAGTTCCATCCCAACACAAGTACATGAGCGGTCGTAGCTCAGTGAGACTTGCGTGGTTGGGTCGATCACGCAGGTTGACTGACCTGAAGCACGGTCATTACCTAGAGTTTTCCCGACCGTTTCCGTGCTTTGCCATTGGCACACCTTGGACATTTCATACAACGGGCCAGAAAGGACATTTCAAAAAAGGAATGACGGAACAAACAAAATCGCGGCGAAATCCTATACGTTCGACAACCAAACAGTAACCAATCTGCATCAATCTGGGTGACGAGGGGGTGAGGTCTTAATCTAGAGAGCGGCAGGGAGTGAATGTTAGTACTAATATATATACTTTGCCATTGGTGTCGTTTGTTTTCACTATATGGTGGCAGTCTTTATGCCGTGTCAGATGCCATATAAGCGGCTTGAAAAAATTCTGACAGTGGGGTTCGCCACTAGCCCTGCAACCTCCATGAACGGGAACCTGGCCCCAATTTGCGGAGTATCACCCAACCTTCCCGAGTTCGGGAAGAGACCCAACATTCGGCAACAACGTCACTTACCACCAGGTGAGATGTTGTCAAGCGTTTACCAATTGTAAATTTTAAAAAAAAACCCGCAGTGGGGACGTTTATGGGTCCCCTACATGATCAATAAAATATCTTTTTAAAACACTTACCAATCCTAGATTGTGTTCCTTTGAAGCACTTCTCAATGACTTCCTCGCTCAGACCAACTGCTTCGAAGATCTGCGCACTCCTGTACGACTGCAGCATACTTATACCCATCTTGGCCATCACCTAGAAACGACATACTTTCTGGTGAAGATTCATTCAAATTATGGAATCACCAGCGTTTGATTGATTAGCGCTCCAGAGGTCAGCACTCCTGCCTGCTAGGCCGAGGGTCGTGGGTCTGATGTGTGACACAGGTTTGTTTGCTCTGGGTGTTAATACATGTATAGAATCTCTTTGGGTTATTTTCTCTCGGTACCCCCATGTGTAAGTACGAACAGATACACGATGTGAGCAAGATAAATAGCATAAGACCGGGTAAAATTTTCAGATCATTTCTTTAAAAAAAATTTAAAAAACTTAAAAATTATTTATTTGGAACTTAAACTAAGTGTACAAACTTAATGTGTACGATAGCAACTGCATTAGTCGAGGACTGTGTCGCAGTTACTAACGCCCACCTCCGGAAGAAAGAATAATATGACGTTCCTTAACGAGTAAAATGTAAAACAAAAAGACAATTTAAAAATAGTTCTTACAGATATGAAGTACAGTAGAAAAGTACAAAAATTTACTTAGCTACCTAAACCTAAAAGTACAATTAATGTGGAATAGAAGTGTGTGCATGTGTCAGTGTGTGTGTGTGTGTGTGTGTGTGTGTGTGTGTGTGTGTGTGTGTGTGTGTGTGTGTGTGTATGTGTGTGTAGTGTGTGTGTTTAGCGAGCATTATATTTACAAAACAATGACCTATTCTAAATTTATATAATTAACAAGTCTTCAGTCTCTTTATAAGTAAGGGTTAGTAAATAATTTGTCAATTTGTTCTTAACTTCCGAAATTGATAGGGGGTAGATATTTAGAATTTTGTTGAGGTTGTTATATAGGATTGGACTGAGAAAGTAAAAGTGTCGACTGGCCAAGGACAATCTCCGTGGTTCCATCTTACAGACACTGTACTTTCTGCGTTTATCTTTAATTAAGTTTATATCATAGGGAAGAGAACGGTGTTTACGTAGTAAAACGTTTAAGATAAAGGTTTGCCTAACAGTAAGTACTTTACAGAAATTGTATAGTTCTTTAGTAGGAAAACGAATAGGCCTAAAAGACATTACTTTTAGTATAGCTCTTTGGGCTCGTTCTACACGTAGGAAATGAGTCTTACATGAACCACCCCATACAATAATACAGTAGGAGATGGTTGAGTAGGCAAGAGCAAAGTATACTCTCCTTAATGTGGCAAAGTCTGCACTAGACCTTATTTTTTTGAAAACAAAGATTAATTTTCTAAGTCTTGTTGTTGTAGAATTAATTTGAGACTTCCAGGACAAATTGCTGTCGACTGTTATACCTAGGTACCTTATTGACTGAACTTGAGTTAATTTTATACAGTTGCAGGTTTGGTGTGGCTTGCAACTATGTGCAGCTATTACAAAATCTTTTGGAGGCTGTGAAGAGATGTTACAGGAAAAGGCTATAACTTGGGTTTTTTCCAGATTTAAAGTTAAAAGGTTATTATGAAGCCATTCTGTTACATTGCGCATTGCTGATTCTGCAAAGGAACACGCTTCAGACCAAGATTTGCCATTTACAAGAATCGCGGTATCGTCAGCATACGTAATTATTTTAGAATTTTGTAATGTAAGTTTACAGAGTTCATTTACATAAACAAGGAAAAGAGTAGGTCCAAGGACACTACCTTGAGGAACACCGTAGCTTAAAGTTTCTTCAGCGCTAATGATATTATCTATAGTCACACACTGAACTCTCTCGCTAAGGTAACTAGAGAAAAGATCCAAGGTCAAACCACGTATACCAAATATTTCCATCTTTTTCAGCAGGAGGGGAACAGAAACAGTGTCAAAAGCTTTAGATAGGTCAAGAAATATACCAACTGTTTTTTTTTTGTCATTTAGGTTTTTAACCACAGTGCTGGTTAGTTCTAAAACTGCATCTTCAGTTGATTTGCCAGAGACCAACCCGTACTGATTTTCAGCTATTATGTTCTTTGAAGTAAGATATGAAACTAACCTTTTGTTTATTATTTTTTCTAAAATTTTTGATAAAGATGTAAGAACTGAAATGGGTCTATAGTTATTAACACTGCCTCTGTCACCCTTTTTATGAATGGGGTGAACGAAAGCCTTTTTGAATACCTTGGGGAATATTCCTGAGGTAAGTGAAAGATTAAAAACATGGCACAAAATTGGAATTAGAACACCCCTGGCAGCTTTTAACAGTATCGTTGAAATACCATCCCAGCCAACTGCGCAGTTATCTTTTAAATTCATTAGGATACGCTCTATTTCATCATTATCAGTGTTCAGTAATACCATAGAATTTAGTTCACTTTCAGCTAATGAAGGCGTGTTAGTAGGAGGTTGACAATGTCTAGCTTCTACAATTTTTGAGGCCAGGTCTTCTCCAATGTTCGCAAAGTACTGGTTTACTATATTAACAGAACTATATGGGTCATCACACAGGGATAAAAGCTCATTAGGAGGAGATTTATTTTTTTCGAGGTTGGTAATACTCTTGATAACCTTCCACGTGGCCCTGGGATTCCTAAAATGTGTCTGGAATTGCGAGCGTTCATAGTTAAGTTTGAGTTTCCGTAGTAAGTCATTGCAAAAATTTCTATAGTACTAAATTTCTTTATCTGCACGGTTCATAATTTTAAATCTATTAATTCCTAATACCTTAATTGTATGTGTTGCCTGTGATGACATACGGAAGCGAGACACGTCGCCTACTATGGACCTCATCAGAAGGCTCAAGGTCACCCAAAGGGCGATCGAGCGTGCTATGCTCGGAGTTTCGCTGGGTGCGAAACGAAGAGATCCGTAGGAACTAAAATGGCAGTGAGCGGGGCACACCTTCTCGTAAGCGGTGTAAATGTCATTATCGGTAAGGTTGGGCCACTGAATTTGGGTAGCGCAGGACCGGTCGTTATAGAAATCCTTGGGGGAGGCCTTTGTCTAGCAGTGGACATTTTTCGGCTGATTTGATGAATACCCTCATAATAATTGTCTTACCTAACGACAACCCAGTCTCAATAGCCTTTCAGTCTCAATAGTCATTATCGGTAAGGTTGGGCCACTGAATGTGGGTAGCGCAGGATCGGTCGTTGTAGAAATCCTTGGTGGAGGCCTTTGTCCAGCAGTGGACGTTTTTCGGCTGATTTGATTACCCTAATTATCTTACCTTAGACAACCCAGTCTCAATGGCCTTCTGGTAAGCGGTGTAAATGTCATCATCGCTAAGGTTGGGATCCACAATGTGGTCGCTGCGAAGCGCAAACGCCAATTCGAACGCCAAGTACGGACAGATCGCGTCAGCGCCGTAACCTGTAGCGAATAATCATGACAACTTTACATTTCCTCGTAGTCTTTTTAACTGACTTCAAATATATTTCGAAAAACCTAAAAAATTTTGGGAAACAAGCTTTAATTTGAAAATAATTTTAATTGTTTCGTATTCTTCTCAGAAAACCCTCTCATTTGATGTCCAAATCATGGGGTGCACTCCAATGAAAGGGTTCTGTCTAAGTTTCCAGGAGAGGTAATTTACACCTTGTATAACAAATAACAAGCTAGACCTAAGAGTTAGCACAGTATTACGATACGATATGGCTTACAGTAGCGCAACGCGATTGATGTCGCACGATGCCGCCACGGCGTAGGTACTAGCAGTACTAGCCTGAAGCGAGCCTGGCAAATTCGCGGAGTTTGCCAGGCTGTGCCTCCCCGCCGCCCGCTGCCCCGCAAGTACCCTTCCGTTGCTCTGCGTAAGTACATTCGTTGCACTAATGTAAGCCGCTATATTGTAATACTGTGGAGTTAGTGTTTTGTGATGTGGGATTTAGTAGGTAACTGAATGTATATACGTGTCATATTTGAATAGCAATATATTTATGTTTTCACACTCACCAAGCAAAACACACATGTGATGCACCTCTCTGGCTTCGGCAGTCTCCACAATGAGACCGACCTTCATTCGTTGGCGAGTCTCGATCAAGTGGTGGTGGACCGCTCCTAATGACAAACGTTTTCACATAAGCACATTAAATCTCCAAGAGATGGTTCTTGCATTAATGTGAGAGAAGCGGTGATAGCTCACTGCGACTTGCGTGGTTCGGTCGATCACGCAAGTTAACTGACCTACCTACTAGAAGGTACTTTCATAGTACCTAGACGGGTTTGACTGTGAGTGGCAATTATCGCAACCGTCAAGCCTTTCGTGCCGGTTGCTATCTCTGGCTGGATGGCAGTCTTTAGCCGTGTCAGAGGTCTTACGGGCGGCTGGAGAACTTCCGACAGGGGGTCCGCTACTAGCCTAACAACCTTCAACAATATGGTGTAAGTAACTAACAACCTTCCTGATTTTGATAAGAGACCCGTCTCCCAGTAGTGGGGACGTTATGGGACGGTACATATGGGGAAGGGATGGCGGGGAAGGGATCATAGATAAGATGACATTTTTGGGAGCGTCTTAACAACGTATTTACAAAATCGTTTCCCATACAAACTTCAAATTATTACTTCTTGAAAATGGTTGGGCCGATTCTAATGAAACTTTATACACATAATAGTTAGTCTATTAGCTGCACATCAGGAGCTCGCGGGTTTGGTTCCGGGCGGAATCTATCTTTGTAAGTCTCGATTTGGTTGGTGGCAGGGCCTGAAGGGCGTAGTAAGCTTCTTGCGCGATTCGGGTCAAAGCTGAAACTAGGCCCTGCGGCGCATATCAAATATTTCACTAAAGTCACTCAACAAGCGCCAACAGCGAGCTGAATCGTTCCTCACTCACCGAGCGCCAACAGCGAGCTGACAGGCACCCTGTCCGGCCCAGCGCCGCGGTCAGATAGTACTATCAGCTGGTACTGTCCCTGAGCGGCCTCGTAAGCTTCTTGCGCGATGCGGGTCAGAGCTGGCTCTAGACCCTGCGGCCCATCCGAGTGCGCGAATGTGCAGTCGAGGACTTTCGTCTGAAAATTATAAACGACAATACAATACATTTTTTATTGATAACTTCTTTGTTATAAGTCAAAGTCTATATTACAATAAATTCGACATTCAAGATGTATAGGAAAATAAACAAATCTCTCTCTTACTACCGCGAGTTTCATTTGCTACATACATCCTTTGATATACACACCATTTATCTAAGTTAGAAGATAAAACTTTAACGCAACAGGGCGATTTTTTTTTAGAAGGGCCATAAATATTTTTTACGTCCCTCAAAAATATACATTTATTTTTGATAGGTCTCCTCAATTAACCTCCTCGCGATCCTGACCATAATCACACAAAGAAAAGAATTTCCTTTTTGCAAAGGCTAGCTTCCGTAAGCTTAGCCTCGTTAGTCCGTAGTAATCAAGAAACCAGAAACAGAAATTTAGTGTTTTGAATTTGGCAATTTTACACAAAATGCTAACAAATTACCGGCGTCCGGCACCGTTACTATGAAACTCTGTTTGACTATGCCTTCCTATAACCTACATAGGAGCATCTTCTTTCTCTAAAAGAAGTAAGTTAAAAGGTGTAAGTTTATTTGTATCTCTCACATCAGCTCATATACGTCCCCACCGAGGGGCTCGAGCCTACCCTGAACTAGGGCGATCGGGCCTTTTAGTCGACCACGCGGACCCAGTGCGGGTTGGTCAACTTCACACACAACCTTCGAGTTTCTTCGCATATGTGTGCAGGTTTCCTCACGATGTTTTCCTTCACCGTAAGAGCGTCGGATAAACGTACATATGAGATCGAAATTAGAAAACACATTGGTACGTGGCAGGACTCGAACCACGACCTCCCGGATAGGAGGTAGCGGCCCTTGCGGTTGCGCCACCGACGCTCTTTCAAGTAAGAATAGTAAGTATTCTATTTTTAGGTAGGTATGTGTTATGTATACTATTAATTATTATGTATTATTTATGTGAGTAGATTAGGTTAGATTATATTATAATTAATAATTACATATTATTATTTTATATACAAAGGTTAACTCCCCGTCCTTTAAATTCTCGTAACACACGGTAAGGTTGGCTGGAACAGATCTCTTATAGAGATAACTCCTCCTTTGTATATGTCCTTTCTAAGTGTTTTTCATGTAAATATTTGTGTGCAATAAAGATGTATATATAAATATATAATATGTTATACAGTTTATTATATGATTATATACGTACCTTCCACCCCCTGTGGGTTGTGAGCTTGAGCTTCTGCAAATCGGGAAGAGAGAGTATGGGCTGCTTGAGCATTATCCGGTGTACAAAAGAGGCGCTCGGGTGTAGTATGTTGGCAGCGGGACCGATCGGACATTGTAGAGACATCACTATTTTCTCCCTGTTGACAAGCGGCAAAACTGTTTTTAGGTGATCAATAGAAAATATCGTCTTTGTAAACCTATTAAGTTCATTGGCCGAGCGAACGCGAAGCGTCTCCGTTTCAGCCTGGGCGAAAATGCTTTCGTGTCTGTCCGGATGTCCGGCTGTTCTCCTCTACAGGTCGCATTTCTCAACCGATTCAAACGTAAAAAATATCATATATCAGCCATTTCGAAAAACTAGCGAGGTCTACAGCTCACAGAGCTACTAGTTTGATACATAACTTTAATTTGGACAGTATTTTCCTACCGACCGTGTATTCATTAGTCCCCAATATTATAGGAGATTTGGATATACTTAATGTTTTCAGTAAAACACTATTCATCATCATATCTGCCGAAAGACGTCCACTGCTGGAAAAAGGCATCCTCAACAATTCCCACAACGACCGGTCCTACGCTGCCCGCATCCAGCGGCTTCTCGCAACTTAAATCACTATTATCAAAATTTAAACGGGGCTCATAGATACTCTGTCTTTTTCGACGTCGTGAAATTGTGGATATTTGTATGCAAACTAGACTATAGCACTTTTCATAAAAATCCAATAATGAATTTAAAAAAAATAAAAATCTCGTTTTGCGCTAATATCATGGGTACAAGCTTTTGTAACTGTATTTGAAGGAGCGCGATATTATCTTATCATATCAGCCGAAAGACGTCCACTGCTAAACAAAGGACTCCAAAGGATTTCAACAACGGGCGGTTGTCCAAATTAAAGCTATTTTTAAATTAAAATTGAACAGTATAGATGAACTGTCATATTACCTGAAGGGGTCGATCGGCGGGTTAGTGACCTGTGCGAACAGCTGTTTGAAGTACTCGTACGGCAGCGGCTGGAACTCTGACAGACAGGCCAGAGGAGCATCGTTACCCATACTGCCAAGCGCTTCTTTCCTAAAACAAAATGGACAGTGATTAAATGGTTCTTGGGAACATTTCACGAGTACGACGTGTGTATAGGCTTATTGTTTTACTATGCACACTGTATACAAACTAATATATAATATAATATATTTATTTTCAAAGAACGATGTACCATACAGTATAAAGTATGCCTTGTGACCCTAAAAAACAGAAGAAAAACTACTATTTACATTACGTAAGTTAATAATAAATAGATATACCATGGAAAGGATTACCTATATCACATTGATTATAGTGTAAGCAATATATAGTTAGATACATCATCATTTCAGCTCATATACGTCCCCACCGAGGGTCTCGAGCCTACCCTGAATTAGGGTGATCGGGTCTTAGTAGACCACGCGGGCCCAGTGCTGGTTGGTCGACTTCACACACAACCTGCGAGTTTCTTCGCAGGCGTGTACAGGTTTCCTCACGATGTTTTTCCTTCACCGTAAGAGCGTCGGATAAACGTATATATGAAATCGAAATTCGAAAATTGGTACGTGGCGGGATTCGAACCACGACCTCCCGGACAGGAGGCGGCGGCCCTAGCCGTTACGCCACCGACGATAGTTAGATACATAAACAATAGTTATTCAAAGAAAAAAAGTACAAGTTACTTAAAATTACACTGCTAATGATGAATTTCTAAAAGATTTTCCGTGTCCTGATAAGTCAAGCTACATAGCCAGCAGTTACTTAACTTTGGTTTTTGCATGACATTTACTTAGAAGTTTAATATTACATACTTTTACAACCCTTTTGTAAACATAGGGATGAAGAAAAGTGTTGAATCTCTGAGCAAACGAAGTATGAACGAGAGGTTGTGGCAAACTCTCCTCCTTATCAAATCTTAAAACTTGGGCGATGAAATTACCGACTTATGCCTGGTGATCGTTACCTTGTAAAGAGTTGTCTGTCAAAACACCAAATCCCTTGTACAGGCAATCAGTATGATATCTAAAAGGATTACATGTCATCACTTTCAAAACCGAGCGCTGGGCTCTCTCTAAGTGAATTATAAGTGTTGTATGTGTACAGCACGGTCGCCTTGCCGGATCAAGTAGTTATGTATGAGCTATTATGGGAGTTTTCACAAGGACAAGGTATAGTGGCCGATCGTCGTTGCCACGCCGCCGTGCGTGAACCGTATGTAAACCGTGTACATGTGAAAAGAGGTACCTTTCTAAGTAAGTATGGCCAGCCATCTCAACTATATCAGTCAAATGACCTTCTCTTCAGTCATCTTACATGTAGACAAAAAGAAAAAAAGCGATAATAACTTGTTAAAAGCGACCACAATAACTACTTACTTGTTCTGAATCATAGGCAGAAGCAGCATGTTTATAGCTTCAATCGTGTATCCGTACAAGCTTAACCGCTTGTCCGACAGTCCGGTAATGGCTGCTCCGTTCTGTCCCCCGTTAATCGCTACCTTGTCTCTCGGCAGATCGACTGACGCGTGGATGTCTTCCATTGTTATCTGTCAAAAGAGTTGGGATAATCAGAATTTTCGTTTATTCGTTTAAAGGCTATGCCTTTCAAACGTGGATAGATAGATAGAAAATGTTTATGGCGATTTTTTTTTATTTAAAGTTACTTTTGCAGTTTCTATGGAGCTATCTCCATCTGTTTTTTTTTTATCTTGCCGAAAGTACTAATTTTTTCCATAAACTAATATTAATTTTTAAAAAATAATTAGGGAGTGTGTCAAAATGTAGTCAAATCATAAAAAAAACAGAATTATATTAGATTTTGTCGTATCCGTAATAAGTTTGTAATACTTTTTGTAATACCATTTGGAGGAATAAAAAAAATTGGGTGGGGCTGTGTCGGGGCACAATACCGTTGGTTTAACGTGAAACGTCTAGTTTGGACATCCGCGTTTTTTTTATTTTTTTCCTTTTTTATGCCTACGGCCTTGCAGGTACTACTCCGGTTTCACCCTACGCGGAGCTCGCCGTCCGGCCTCGCGGTGTAGGCTGTATGGCCATGGAGCCTTAGGCTTCCTGATATAAAAAGTGACCATTTAGTTGTTATGGAGCCGCGCGGTTTGTTACCTGGTTGCTATGGAGAAACAGAGTCTTACGTCACTTCCGTCACGGTCTTACGCACTTCCGTCACGGTCCAGGTTTTAAATTGGTACCCCGTATGTGATTTTAAAGATGTTTCACGTGCAATTTAGCGGTATAGTGGAGTGCAAAAGGTTATATTATCATATAAAAAAAATAATTTAAAAAACGCTATTCAATAAATAGTAGCATTTCTTGTGCAATAGCAAAACACTTGCTCATTTGAAATATATATTTTTTTTAATTAAAAACAGCAAATTAGTTCGTTAAGACTACAGTACTTACGACGTCACTATATCAGAAACGCGACTAATTGCAGAACAAACTTTCGTTTTTAACAGCTGATAAAAAGTTACTCAAATGACTAGTAGGAAAATACCGTATTACCTCAACACTTGGCATTTCACTTTCCAATGAGAAGCCTCACTAAAAAGTAACTGTAGAAGGCGTCACGAATTCAATTTGTCTTCAGATTAAATATCATCATCATCATCATTACAGCTCATATACGTCCCCACCGAGGGGCTCGAGCCTACCCTGAATCAGGGCGATTAGGCCTTAGTCGACCACGCGGGCCCAGTGCGGGTTGGTCGACTTCACACACAACCTTCGAGTTTCTTCGCAGGCGTGTGCAGGTTTCCTCACGATGTTTTTCCTACACCGTTAAAGCAATCGGTAAGTATGTACGTAAGTTTTTTGAAAAACTCATTGGTACATTGGCCGTCCAGATTTGAACCCGGTACCTCTGGTTAGATGGACCGAGTCGTTACCGGTTGAGCCACCGACGCTTTTAAAGATTAAATATATATTCGCTCAAATATACATTTCGGCAGGGTAGTCTGTCCGTTCATTACAGACGTTATTTACTTTTACATTGTTTGATCATGTAAATTCAATTATGTCATTCAAAATTATAGCGAAGCTAAGATAAGATAGCCAGTTCTCCGTTGGGGAATCTTGGTAAGCCCGCGTCCATCTTCGGCGTCATCGTCACTTACCATCAGGTGAGATGATGCCAAGGGCTTAACGATTATGATTTTTCTTTACAAAGTAATATATTTGGGCTACAAGATTTAATAAGCAAGCCTTAAAAATCAAAAATACACTACAAGCGAATAACATTCAAAATATATTAAGAACTGTGTGATAGTAATTCATTATCTGCTCTAGCGAAGTACAAATTTAATGAAAGTAATAAAACATTGTATCTATAAATCTACAAAAACACAGCACTTTTGTTTTATACAGAGTTATGATTAATTATTAACCAGGAACCTCTTGTCTAATAATTAATCAAATTGAACAACTTCTTGTCGACATCAGCAAAATAACTATTTGTTCAGTTACGTGAGTCAATTTAAGCAAAGTAGCAGAACAAAAGATTAAAGTCTTATAGACTTTTAAACATATTGTCTTACTTAAACAGTTTGGGATCGGCTCTAGAGGTTACTAGTTTATATACTAAATAAATAAATCTACAAAAAAATATTACATCCAAATAAAAAAAAAACGCAAAACAATTTGTTCTAAAAAGTAAGTAAATAACAAACCGCAAACAAATCAGCCGGGTTATACGAGTATTCCCGCAAGAAGCATTCCACCACGCTTTTATAATTTCAACTCACCATCTGACAAAATAAGGTTTATTTTATCCCGGCACATCAATGCAGCGTTTGAAATAAAAAAAATGTTACGTTCACATATTTAGTTTTATAACAAAGTATTAGTTTAAAAAATGTTGAAGGTATCTCTTCATACCTGAGTTGTATCTGAAATAATGATGAAGCAACCAAAAAAATTGTGTAATAATAAGTAAATAGTAATAGGTATAAAAACAGAGTTATAATAAGAGATTAACGGATCAACAAATAATAAAGAGTTAGTTTACCCTGTAGATAAACAGAAATAACAATACTATAACCCGCGTAGATAAAGAAACAATCTGTAAATGGCGGCAGGCGGTCATGTTATCTCGCTCACACATACGTCAGTCTATACTCATACAGCGCGGTACTGTAAACAACAAAAAATCAGTCAGTCTGGATTAGCATTCACGCTGTCTTGATTCGCTTTGTTTCAATTGTTCAAGTTCTGTAATCGTCATTTTGTCATTGATTATATGGATTTATTTCTTGTTTTTGCCGAGTTTTTGTTTCGTTTTTTTATGTTATGGGTCCCCAGAAGGCTCGAGTTTCCATACAATCGTAGTTCCGCTTTAATATAAATGATTGAATGGATTGAATCCAAACTTTGAAAATATATTGTGTAGTCACATATCAATGTTTGTAATTAGTTTTCGATGTACTAATTATAAAACGAAAAAAATAAGAGCAGTTTCAAACTTTCAGTACAAAACTAATGTAATGCCTTTGTTTAGTCAAATTTCAATTTACTACGATGAAAACTAATTACAAACATCGATATGTGTCTAGTAGACCAAACACTATCTACTCAACATATTTCAAAGTTTCGATTCAATTCGCCGTGTAGTTTTTATATTATAACGGAACTACGTTTATATGGAACCTCGAGCCTCCTGGGGACCCTTAAGCTGTTGGTTTTGTGAAATAAATGAATAAATAAAAAATATTGTTTACACTTTACAATCTTATTTTGCTGACTCTTCCGGAAATACCTGCCGCCATTTACAGATTGTTTCTTTATCTAAGCGGGTTATAATAAAATCTATTAACAAACAACACATCCCAGATTTAAAACGCAACATGACAAAACAAATTTTCAGTCCTCTAATACAATATAGATAATGCAAAGAATACAGAGCTACTTTAAAATAGTGAACAAACTAATTGTGTAATGTGTTTAGACGTAACTGGTTCCTCTATGATATAACCTTTCCGCTAGTCCATACAGGCATAGTAAAAAGAAAAAATAGTAGGATATCTTCATACAGTGGTACTTCGCGCGGTTTGTATGTGTGCGCGTCAGTAGGCATGCACGCACACTATAATAATCAAAACGATGCTATGTACTATTGTATGAAGATAACTTACTATCATTATTTTTGCTATGATACAAGCAAGTCCAGAAAAGTCGTATAATCCACCAATTCCAAACTTTAAATGTTGGGTGCGCGGTGTGTGCGGGGGGAGGGGGGTTAACAGGTGCAGTAACAGTTGATAGTATGGTTAATTGTGCCACACGATAAGGAGAGAGAGAGAGTGCACAGTAGGTATGTAAATACTTCTTTAATTTAAGAATATTGGAAAGATACTATTGTACTAACCATGTAAGGTAAACGACATTCACATCTTCCCGCCAATATACAAGTGTGTAACAAAATTGGCGTAGGAGCCATTCAATTGGGCTTCTACTCATTATACTTAACAACTTTTCCCAAGAAAAGTTTTAACAATAACAAAAGACTACACTCTAAAAACAAATTAACTCTTTACACAAATCGCCCAGCTGATTGACAAATTTTGTCCATTTTTTATGGAACATTGTTTCTTTTTTCAGAATTGACTATGGGAATATTTTTTTCAGTATGATGAGCAAAAACCTCAATAAACGGATCTTACACCAATTATTTTCCTTGCTGTATAGTCAACCGTGACGACTGCGAGTGCGACACGGCGAGGTTAAAAAGAGAAGTACCTATAGCACAGTCTAAGATATGGATACTTAGACTTTGCCTATAGGTACCACTGGATATTGAGTGTTATAGGTGTACAAATTGATTGTTATATGTGTACAGATTGTATTGAGTATCATAAGTGTATAGATCGTATTGAGTGTCAAAGTGTACAGATTATAGTTTAAGGTCCCGCCCTCACCACGGCCCGGGCACATATAACGGGAGAGAAATTACCGGGGTGCGGGGAGGGTTCTAGAAAGCGGTAGGCCATACTATACGTTAGTACTGATATGTGTATCTACCTAAAGCAATATCCCTCTTGTCGTCACGAAGAACCAATGCTCCCAAAATTTCGTTCACGCTTTTAAAGTCACCCTAATACAATCACATCACAATCACAGACCACCACCGGATAACAGACACAATATCTGAATGCATTAAAACCACAGATAAGAAACTTTTCCTATGAGTAAAACGTTAAATCTAACGTGTTACCTGTTCTTTCAGCCACTGTGAGTGCGGACGGCTCTGGGCTATTTTCAACTTGAGCTCAACGTCTTGGATGATACGCTTCTCTTCCGTGTCGACGAGCAACATACGGCCGGGCTTCAGACGACTCTGAGAGTGAGAGAGACAGAGAGACAAAGATGATGTAGTTAGTAATTGTGTTTATTTGACTTACTTCCGTGGTGTAATTAGTCCAATCTTTAACCACCTCCGTGGCGTAATGGTTAAGGCCATTAGCTTCACATCAGGAGGTCGTTGGTTCGATTTCCGGCTGAGACTAACTTAGTAAGACTTGGTTTGGTTGGTGGGAGGGTATTTTCTAAGCCCGCCTGGTTAGCTACAACCATCTTATCTATGTCTTGCCGCCAAACATCAATGCTAACACCATTGATATGTTCCGGCTTGAAGTTAAGATAGCCAGTTCCCCATTGCGTTGGGAAATCTTGGTAAGCCCGTTTCCATCTTCGACATCATAGTCACTTACCATAAGGTGAGATGATGCCAAGGGCTTACCAATCGTGAATAAAAATTTAAATAATATCGCTTCACACGAGGAGGTCACGGGCCTTACTTTGTAGGACTCAGTTTGGTTGGTGGTAGGACCTTTTCTTAGCTCGTTTCGCTAATTACCACCATCTTATCTGTCTTGCCGCCTGATATCGATGTTAACAGCATTGAAGTGTTCCGACATGAAGATAAGATAGCCAGTTCCCCGTTGCGTTGGGTAATCTTCGTAAGTCCGCTTCCCCTCCTTTGGCATCATAGTCACTTACTATCAGGTGAGATGATGCGAAGGGCTTAACAATTGTAGATAAAAAAAACATCGTAGTGACACAAGATGTATTGGTATCGTTAACAATTCATAACGTCCCACCACTAGGACACAGGTTTTTTCCCAAACTCTGGAACTTTAGGCCATACCCACGCACGGGGACCAAGTCCGGATTGGTGAAGATTGTAGGGTTAGTGGTGAACCATAAAGTTAATGACTGTAGTGGTGAACCCATGAAACCGGTTAAGAGCAGGCTCCCGGGGCGGCACTGGTGAACAACCTAATATTTAATCTTATGATATCTGCTTTACAGTTGAATTTCGCGTGAGTATATTAATGCGACTTACGTCCTTTATTTCGGGCGGAAATTCATATTTTCTTTAATTGCGAGTTTAGTAAATATTCTAAGAAAATTTCGTCTTAGCCGTTTTATCAAAACCTTCATTCTGTTACTGTCGATGTTTATTTCATGCGTCAAACTTATGTAATTTAGGATAAAAATCCAATAATCACTTATACCTACATATCTTTACAAAATAAAAACTATCGAGCGAAAACCAATACACCGAGTTTTTGTTTTAGCCACACGAAATAAGAAAGTTTAAAGAATCAGCTGTGTAGTTTTTCGCGTTCAGCAAGTTTACGACCGATTTAACATATTCTAGCAAAAATGCATTATTTTTGGGAGCCTGCTCTTAATGACCGTGCTTTTGGTCAACATAAACGACGCGACCAAGCAAGTTGCACTGAGCTAGACCGCTTAGAGAAAGTTGTGTTATGAATTGGCGTAAAATTACTAAATTTTACTTAACACATCGTTGGCATTATTTGTCAAAACCTGTTCATTTCGAATGGTCTTTCTTGACTACTCAACAAAGACCACCCATCAATCACATAAGCGTACCTTCAGGATAACCTTTTCCGGGTCCACGTCGTAAACGCCCACTTCAGAAGCCATCACCAATATATTCTCACTGGTGACGTAAAACCGAGAAGGTCTGAGACCGTTGCGATCCAATATGGCACCTGCAAGAAATAGTAATTGAAGTAATTTCGGTTGCAGTGTCAAAAAAACCCGTTCAGCAGACAGACTGATTCTTTATGACAGGAATATGGACATCAATTTATAGCCATGATCATTACATTTGAAATCGTATACATATAGATTATAAATCATATAGATTACAGAACCTCTCTATCCCTCAACGACAATAAAGCAGGACCATCCCAAAGCTCCATAGCGCAGGAGGCCCCCTGGCAATAGTCGCTTTTCTGTTTGGGCATCGTATGGTCATTATGCTTTTGGCACTAGTCATCACTGCATTTGACATTTGTCTCTATATGATGTTCGTTACAGAAACTCTCTCTCTTTCAACGACAATAAAACAGGTCCATCCCAGTTTCACAGCGCAGGAGGCCCCCTGGCCATAGTCGCTTTTCTGGTTAGTTATCGTAGGGTCATTATGCTAGGCTTTCGGCACAACAGAAATCACTGCATTTGACATTCACCTCTATATACTCTTCGTTACAAAACCTCTTTCTCTCTTTCAACGACAATAAAACAGAACCATCCCAAAGCTTCACAGCGCAGGAGGCCCACTGGCGATAGTCGCTTTTCTCTTTAGGCATTGTAGGGTCATTATGCTACGCTTTTAGCACTATAGTCATCACTGCATTTGACATGTACCTCTATCAAATCATCATCATCATCATATCAGCTCATATACGTGCCCACCGAGGGGCTCGAGCCTACCCTACATTAGGGCGATCGGGCCTTAGTCGACCTCTATAGATTAAGAATATATATTATTAGCTTATGTCCGCGGCTTCACCTGCGTGGATATAGTTTTTATGACTGTCTTTGAGGGTCAGTGGTGCGCGAGCGTGGACATAAGTTTTCTCTAGATCCCTCGGGAACTATGTCATAATATGCTAATTTGTAAATTATGTCATTTCCCACCCCCTCAACCTCTCTGTGCAAAAAATCACAACAATCGATTGTTCCGTTGTGATATATCATTCATAAACCCGGTAGTTTTAGCGTATCTGGTAGATATACGAGAGGGAATGTTCCGTTGTGATGTTAAAGAAATTAACCAAAAAAAGAGTATTTTTTCAGTTTCCCCAGGAACTGCATCGGACTGTGCTATTTTCACGGATAAAAAGTAGCCTAGTCCTTCCCCGTGACACGTCCAGAACACTGTGATTTCGTTTGGGAATAATTAAATCCAAATTTGGTAAACTGTTCATTTTACTGATGTTTTAGTTTCACATAGTGATAAAGATTACCTTTTCCACTATGTGAACTAAAACGTTTTTTATTAAAAAAAAAACAGATTTTTTACAGATATCCTTTAATAAAAAGCAACACAAAAAGTGGTTCATTGTTTCGTATTTTGTCACACTTAGGTAAGTATCTGGAGAAAACGCTTGTACTAGGTTAGTACCTTGCATTTTTTTAAGCGTCTTAAATACTTCTAAAGAATTAAATGACAAATCTTATGATGATATGCTAGTGTAAAAATAAAACCGGCCAAGTGCGAGTCTGACTTGCACACGCGGAATCCGTAGCATCGTACAAAATTTAATTTTCGCATTAATGTTATGAGTTGTATAGAAATATTATAGAATGTGGTCATGGAATAATAGATTGAGATTAACTGTTATTGTAGGTTGTTAAATGAGATTATTTTAGCGACAAAAGCAACGACCAGCACTAGCTATGTTTGAAGAACAATTTTATTCATGTAAGTTACCTACCTACCAAGTAGCCACTGTTGATTGTTACATGCAGTGAATATCTTACAAACATTTCATAACCATTGCCGTCGCCGGCGATTCAGCCCTACGAGCATTCATGCCTATAGATACGTCAGTTAAACATGAATATCATTTCTCACTCGTTTGTGTGAAGTGTCCGGGGTGTGCCTTTATATACTGTTCGCAGAACTTACCTATGTATCTGCCATCCGTGAACGACACTAAAGCAGGTCCATCCCAAGGCTCCATAGCGCAGGAAGCCCACTGGTAATAGTCTCTCTTCTCTTTAGGCATGGTAGGGTCATTATGCCAGGCTTCTGGCACCATGGTCATCACGGCCTCAGGCAATGACCTCTGGCCGGCATGGAGCAGGAACTCCAGGACGCAGTCAGCGGAGCCGGAGTCAGATAGGTTGGGTTCCACTACTGGGTATAGACGTTTTAGTTCTGTGAAGGAACAAGATAGTGACAAAACACTTAGTAAATTATATTGGTAGGTACATTATTTGGGTCGGTTGTAGCTGTCGACGTCGTAGCGATCGCAGATCACCAAGACTTGCGTCGATCACGCAAGTGAACTGACCTTAAGCACAGTCGTTACCAAGACGGGTTTGACTAATTGTGGCATTTATCTGTCAGTTTCCGTGCATAAGAAAGTCACGTTATGCCAATGGTGCCGGTTTCTATTACTAGATGACAGTCGAGTCAGAGACCTTAACAGTTTGGCTGCCCATAACTTTTAAAGAGGTCACCGGGAGGCCCCCGTGTACTGGCCCATAGAATTAGTAGACGCCCGCTCCCGCAAAATGGCGTCAAGGGCCCCCCGACCCGCGTCCCATTGTCCGCCAAATGGTGAGATGGGCAGTCAAACTGTTAAAGAAGGGTTGAACACTTCCGACAGTGGAGTCCGCCACTAGCCATACAATTCTACCTACCCGGACTTGTCCCCAGAGTGTAGAGTAAAAACAACCTAACCTTGTAAAGTTTGAGAAGACTGAAGGAACGGTGTGTTCCTACTCGACAAGAGAAATAGGAGATATCTGAGCCAGGCGAGGTGGTGTGCCTGGGGTCCGGTCGTGGACCAACCGTTGATGGTTGGTAGTTGTATATATGTCGTAGCCAACTGGTTAAATTAGCCATTGAATTAACTGCCTAGACGGTTCTTCAAATGGCGGCATTCAACTAACTGGCTGAATGATAATACATTTAATGGCTTGGCTGGCTCATGCTTAGACTATTCATCAGCGAAGCGAATACAGAAGTAGGAGCTCTGAAGGGATTCTGTCGACTGAGAAATGGAACAATCGAAAGTAGAGCTGGAGCGAGCGAAGTGAGTTCGGAATTTCGTTAAAAACTCTTAAAAACTTTAAAATTGAAAGGAAAAACTAAAACATTTTACAACAATCTAAAAAACCTATTAATATACAAATGCTACTTTAGTATAAAATAATTTATGGAAAACATTAAGGTAAAATTACAGTTTTTTTAACGAAAATAATAACCATCTAAAACAAACATATTTACCTCGTAACCATCTTCTGGTCTCTCTTCATTCTTTGTACATTATTAAAATTTACCTAACTTGATTGCCATGCCCAAGCAGGGCCCATGTACCATGCTATAGTTACATTTATAAGAACTTATTTTTGTACATGATTGCAAACGACAAATAAATGAAATGAAGTGAAATTTCGGAGCACCCCCGACTCGTTTGATTAGGTTCGGAGACTGTGGGTAGTGTTATTTTGAACATGAAAATATAGAACTAGGAGCACTAAAGAGGCTCAGTCGACTGAGAAATATCCCTTTTTTCCTCCCCCTTAAGCACTTCTCCCCCTAAGGTGTGAATTTAAACTACTTGGCTAGCATAAGTTAAACGTTATCAATCCAAGCCATTTGCCTAGGCTTTTAATTGAATGACTGAATAATCATTCAGGCAATTAGTTGAACGGCGCCATTTAGTTAACAGGCTAGGCAGTTAATTGAATGACCAATTAAGCTAGATGGCTGCGATATTTATACTCAGAGGCGAAGAAACTTTAATAGCGCGTTCTAGATGACAGCTGCCGCCACAAGACTATGGATAGTTAACGCTTTTGACGCAACATGATTTTATAGGGATCGCGGATTGACTTGTTATTGGAATGGAAAAGGTTCTTTCCAGCAAAAGCTCTGTCTAGCAATGTTTTACCCTCTATCTCAAAGCGTTAAGGTCAAGTCTACAGGTGACCTTGTAGCAATTTATTTTAATGTCGGAAGTACTTCGTGCATTCACGAGTGTTTTCACAATAGTAGGCGCTCTCTTGCAAATAATGACTGCTAATACCAACGTACAATAGCCAAGATTCTCACTCCCGTTAAAAAAACATGTAGAATCCTTACCAGCGTCATCAAAGAGGTCGCTCTTCATCACACCCTCGCGGGCTTTCATTAGGTTCACGTTACCCCGTAGAGTATTTATCTCGCCATTGTGGGCAAGCACTCTGCGAAACAAGAAAATGAATTACTATACTACCATATATTATAGCACAGAGTTAAAAAGTCGCTTCCCTCGAAATCCAATGTCTTTGTGTTATAGTATGTTGTATGCTACCTAAAATATGAGATGATTTTATCTGTTCCATAAAATAGAGGTTCTAAACTAAAACAAGAGCGTATTCACGTAATCGTTTCCAATACAAACCTAAAATTACTACTTCTTGAAAATGGATGGGCCTATTCTAATGAAACTTTATACACATAAGCAAGACACGACATTCTAGTTTGTCGGTAGATTACATTTAAAAAAATGTGTTGTTACTAAATAATAGTGATTTAAGGTTTTCATAGTAAGCTTAAAATTCGTTAATATTTTTAAAAATTAGGTATTTCGAAAATGGTATCTATCCTAAAACTAGAATTTATTTTGTAACTTGCTTATATGTAAAAAGTTTCATTAGAATCGGATAATCCATTTTCAAGAAGTAATTTAAAGTATATATAGGAAACGATTTTGTGAAGACTCTCTTAAAAGTAACTGGGAATAGAGAAAGTAAATTACAAAGCTATTACTAAAAAGTCTATTATTAGTCTATTTACTAAAAAGTAATTGAAATAAATATAGTTTAAAACAACTAAAAAAACACACTTTTAAAGCACATCAAACTAAAAAGTGAAAAATAATTCTTCATATAAGCTGAAAACAATAATGAACGAAAAATACTAGAAGTATTATTGTGAAAAAGCGTGGATTGCTGGATATACGAAAAATGTGGCACAAAGCGCCCCACGCTTTTTTCACAATAATACTTGTATTTTTCGTTCATTATTGTTTTCAGCTTATATGAAGAATTATTGTTCACTTTTTAGTTAGATGTGCTTTAAAAGCGTGTTTTTTAGTTTTAAAACTATATTTGTTTTAAATTTCTAGTTCAGCATAATGAGATAAACTTATAAAATTAATGTATTGGCACTGATTTTTCATAAATGTACAAAGTTTTGAATTAAATCTGTCCGTTTAAAGTGGGTCAAAATCGAGTGCAAAGGAGTCGGTTACAAACATACACACATACAGATGAAGCTAACGAAAGCGTGATAAAAAAGGTTGCTACATAAAGCTCTCCAAGTACTAGACAAGATAAGATAAATATCCTTTATTGCACACCAAATATACAAAAATTTAAAAACTTATTAACTAGCAAAATAAACAATGATAAATGAACTAGTTATTTAAGCAAACGTGTAGTTAGCATGATAAGCTATGTTACGAAAACTATAATTATGATTTTAAATTTACCTCAATGGATGCGCTCTCTCCCAGCTGGGGAAGGTGTTGGTGGAAAATCTGGTGTGCACCAGAGCCAGGTACGTCGTGAACGCTGGGTTGCCTAGATCCTTGAAGTACTCCTGCGTAAAACACCAGAATCGTTAGTATGTTTGCAAAATTTGAATTTAATTAGTTTACAATAAGTGATTAAATATTTAGCAAGAAAATGTGTCTGTAAGTACCTACGAATAAACATCTAGTGAACAGAAGAAGGTTAGTAAAAACAAGAGTGTGTGGTTTTATGAAACCATGGTAAAAGTGAAACTTTTTTTCACATTATAGACATTTACAGAGCTTGAAACGATCATGGCTGCTCTCATCTTGGAGCTACGGTACAGAGGACGAAAAGGTCATGTAATAAAAGTTTCACTCCTCTTGGAGCTACGGTACAGAGAACGAAACGATCATGGCTGCTCTCGTCTTGGAGCTACGGTACAGAGGACGAAACGATCATGGCTGCTCTGACGAAAAAGTTTGAGACGATGTAATAATCTCTTTGCCGTCACGCAACACACAGACGAAAAAGCTTGAGACGATGCAATAAAAGTTTCACTTTAAAAAATTGTACAGATCATGTAAAAGAAAATTTATGATAAAAAATATTATCATAAATTCTTCAACCTACAGAAATCCATAATCTTTATTTGCTGCAAATTAACTTTTAGTTAATAATTTTACTAATATATTAACTAATAACATGCAATCATGAGCTTGTTGCATGCAGCGGTTTCCTGCAAGCTTTACAAGATACGACCAAACTTCTTGAATTTCATAAAAAAACGAAATGAAAAATAGCTTACCCATAGCTGGTTGGATGTCAACAATCCCTTGTACACAACGGTCTTCAGCGACAAACTGCAAATGTAGAACCTCGCTCCCGGGACGATTAGCTCATGGGACGCGCGCTTCCTTAGCACGAAGATCTGTGAAAACAATAAAAATGACCACACATATACACAGCAACACACACAACTAAAGGGCAAGCTATATAGGGTATTGCAATTACGTTTCAACCGCCGTACGAACTGTCCAGCGAAGCCCCGCGCGGCGTCAGAACGATCTGAAAAAACAACTCTAGGAGTTCTTTTGTTTTTGTCTATGCGAGTTTGAATTCGCAATAACAACCGCGGATTGCAAATTCATACTCTTCTTAAGGGAGGTGTGCGTGTGTTGTGTACTCTCCCATTTGGCAGCATTCTCACCTGTCTCGCTAGATGCGCCTCGTCGCTGATATCGCCGGTAACAAACACTTGGCGCATAAATGGCTCAGAGTTACGGGCCACCTGACCTGAAAGTCATTCAAAACGCGCCGTTATTGACTGTACCAAAGGGAGGGGTAGTGGCACTTAAATCCTAGTAATAAGAGTGACAAACACGAAGCTAATGACGTTCAATAGATAGTCCCTTATCATTCTGTACCCAATAAGAATTCGGAAAGCATAATACTACTTAAGGAAAAACCATTAGATCAGGAGCTTTAGTCATTGTTATTTTGTACTTCTATAATAAATAAGTAAGTTTAGTATTGGAACGCTTGAATTAAGTGACCAAGAGCTAGAAAATAAAACTATTTTGACATATTTTTCATGATTGCTGATAATGTGCTCACTGTTAACTATAACTAAGATAAATTTTAGTGTATTGTTATATTTATGACAATGGGCGATCGACGATATAGCAGAGCACACTTAGCGGCAATATTATAAATGACATATAATCATATGAAAAATGAAAATAAAAGTAATAATTAAATTAAATACGCATTTTGTCATTAATTCAAAGCGTTGCAATAAACAGAAAATTCATAAACATAATCCTTACATAGAAGGTATGCAATTCACGAAAAAAATGCATTCCACATAGCTCATTACTATTTGCTACGTATAAAAAATTACATTTTAAAGATTTATAGGCTTAAGTAACTATTTTTATGTTCTTGACTTAATAACGTGTAATATGTATTTAAGGTAGATCTTACATTAGAATATTCTTAGCTATACGTTGGTAAGTGAATCATATGAAAAATAATACATGGTACCATTTTCAATAAACTTACTAATCTTTATGTTTATTGAACGTTAACAATAAAATAAAGTAGCTGCAAGTTGTTATCCGATGTAAGTACGACAAAATATACGGTGCAAGTTCCTTTTTCCTTTGCAAATATGAGGAATAGAGTAAGTCCACATCAAATGGTACCACAGCGACTAACAAATATGGTATGCATTTGAATTTCCCTGGCATGTCTGAACTTTGTGAGTACATTTACATAATGCTATGCTAATGCGAAGGTCTCAAAGATGCCTCAAACGTGACGAAACCCTCTGTGTGACGGCTCTGCAATTTCTTTTTGACTAGCAACTAAAGTTATGTCAATAAACTGATACATAAGAATTACTAGCCGCCCGCCCGCGGCTACGCCCGCGTTGTTGTTTTCCGTGGGAATCAGACGTTTTCCCGGGGTAAAAAGCAGCCTACTATATCCTATTCCAGGACCTTATGTGTGCCAAGTTTTATCACGATCCATTCTGTAGTTTTCGCGTGAAAGAGTAACAAGCATCCAAACATACATCCTTGCATACAAACTTTCACATTATAATATTAGTAGGATTTTATTTTTGAAACGGTTTTAAATTACTTTTTGTTTTGTAACACTACAGCTGAAAAAATAAAGTACAAAAGAAAAATCACGAAATATGAATTAACTCTGAATTAAATATGAATCAATTCACAAAATATGAATTAATGTGAATTTTATTTTCTATCGCCTGGATTTAGGTACAGATTTTTCATGTAATTAAAAACTACCGCTTGCTGTAAGCTATGTAAAGTTATAGTAACGTATCAAGTTTTGTTAAAATCGTTAGAGTTGAGTAAAAAAAAAAAAAAAATATTTTTTTACTACGGTGGCAACCCTAAAATATTAATATAGGGTAAATTTAAAAATTCAGAGACTGGAGATAATAAAATAATATTGCCCTAACCTAAATTTTACCCAAATCCGTCCATTAGTTTGGGAACTGGAGCACCGGACGGACGCACATACACACACATTTTAATTATTTGTGTTTTTTGGACTGTATTAGTGTTCGACAATCAATCGTAATAAAAATGCTTTGATTTTATTCTAATTTGATTTTACTAGATGTATATTCGTACTCATCAAAATACTTTTTCCATTCTTTCGTCGCTTGAAAGTAAAAAAAAAAACATAGTGAGGGTTGTCGTCAAGAAGCTTCGCTAAAATATTTTTTATCCATCAAATAAATCCCAAAATTTAGACACGCACAGGTAGCGTTTGCGACACCTGCAATGAACAAACCAGGTGGTCAAGCGTCATAACATGATCGTGACTATGACATGTCACATGTCACATGACCCCATCGCACTCGCGTCACCGCATGACCAACGACCTGCAATGATAGGCAACGATACGTCGGAGACATATCGAAGACCATAGAAAAATGGGGGAGAAAATGGTTATATGACGCAAATGTATCGATGACACTATAAAGCGAGCATGAGAGTTTTAAATGTCTTCTGAGTAAAATGGCTTTAGTACAGCTATTCCCAAACTATAATATGAATGTTATAGATATACAAGGTTTTACAAAATTGATGTAGGTCCCGTTAACTGGGGCTTCTACTCATCATACTGAACAACTTTTGTTCTACAAGTTTGGTGAAATCGCAAAAAATATTTGGACTTTTCATACAAAACGATCAGGTGATTGAACAACTTTGTGCATTTTTGTATGGGAACGTCGAATATTTTTTTGAGAATTGACTGTGGGTTCCTTGGGGGTAGTTGTTCAGTATGATTAGTAGAAGCCCCAGTTAGCGGGTCCTAAACTAATTGTTTTACACCATATATATATCGTGGGCAACTTGGTAAGCCCGGCCACTATGAATAATGGCCGGTCTGTATTCATAATAGCCAAATCAAATGAAAATGTAATAAAAATGGAATGATTAATCACTTTTCCCGGTCAGTATCTATAATAACCACCCTGTATTGGTTAAAGTAATAAACAAAGAAGTTCAAGGTATGGGTCAAGGTGGAGTTCAAGATGAGGACAAGATGGGAGTCTTTGGCTGTTGGTTCGGTTAGAATGTATTAAATTAGATGGCGAGAAGTGAAGCGAGCGTGCCGCGGCCGACGAAGCGCCGCCGTAACCAACTTCTCTCAAATTAATCATACTGCTTGGTCCAAGTGATAAGTTTATGCCATAACAAGTCTTGATTTATCGAATGAACCACGGGTATTCAGGCATAATTAATACAGACCGGCCAAAGTGATAAATTTATCATTTTGACTTACGCGGAACATACAAACTTACGTCATTAGTCATTATTAATAACGTCACTTGGCAAGGAGTAAAAACTTCCGTATAACATAGCTAACAGAAAAGTGGCTTTTCGGTAAGGAAGTTTGGGAATAGTTGCTTTGGTCATTAATAGAATTAATTTCTAAAATATGACAACTTAAAGAATTTACACATAAGATTTATATTAGGTTACTATTGACAGTGTAGTCGAATATATTGATTATTTCCAAAGTTAAATTGAAATCTGTGATTTTGGTTGTCATTTAGGTATAAGCTTTCAACATTATTAAATATACATAACTATTACAAGAGATATATATAACAGAATTACTCTAAAACTAACCCAAAAAAGCAGAATCTAAATGCTGAATGATAAAAATATGCTAGTTGACTTCTAGCCATGTCAAAAACGACATTTTGTTCTGAAAACGCTACGAACAGAGTATTGTTGTTCGTAGTGAAAACGTATAAAATAGGAACCTGTGACGTCATATTGTTTCACCGTCATTGATGTAATAACTAATTAAAAATGAAAGACGCGGTGAAAAACAAAAACAGGAAGACTTTTTGAAATTTCAATACGAGGGTTATTTAGGCAATAACATTTCATAATTTATGGAATAACATTTTATAATTTAGGGAATAACATTTTATAATTTAAGGAATAAAATTTCATAATTTTTTTTCATGCAGTCAACTACCCTATTAATGAAACGAAATAAAAAAAATGCACCACAGAGAAACACAAACTGCTCACCAATAGACGCGTTGTTGGTCGGCACGGTTCTCCAGCAAAGCACCTTCAAGCCAAGACTCTCAGCCAGACCTAGGAACTTCTTCTCGATGTCCTGGTGATGAAGCTTGTCCAGGAAGAAGATGCCGGTGGCGTACTGCCCGAATGGAGGCAGGTTTATTTGGTGACTGTCCCTGAAAGATGAAATGTCATAGTTAATGGTGTTATCTAATGATGAAAAAATGGTGGCTATGTACAATTATGAATAACTAGCTATCTGCCAGCGGCTAAGCCCACGTTGTTTTCAATTTTCCCGTGGGAATAAGACGTTTTCCCTGAGATAAAAAGTAGCCTATGTCCAATTCCAGGACCTAACCTATATGTGTGCCAAATTTCATCCCGATCCGTCCAGTGGTTGAAGCGTGAAAGAGTAACAAACATCCATACACACAAACTTTAACATTTATAATATTAGTAGGATGTGTTATGCATCATCATCATGTCAGTAATAACCTAACCTATATGTGTGCCAAATTTCATCCCGATCCGTCCAGTGGTTGTAGCGTGAAAGAGTAACAAACATCCGTACATACAAACTTTTACATTAATAATATTAGTTATGATGTGTCATCATCATCATGTCAGCCGAAAGACGCCCACAACTGGGCAAAGGCCTCCCAAGGATATCCACGACGACCGGTCCTGCGCTGCCCGCATCCGGCGGCTTCCCGCGACCTTCACAAGGTCGTCGGTCCACCGAATAATGTGTAAAAATCTTGCAAGTAATACTATATTTAGTTTTTATGGAATTATCGATTGTGGATTTTTAAAAAAAATCGCGAAGATAGTTACTTTTAAAGCGACTTGAAATAATTGGATTATGGATTGTTAAAAAACTGACTTTAATCACAAAAACTAAGTAGGTACGCGACATTTTTTGTTTTTGTTAATTTCCTAGTTAAGTACTGATCCGGTTTTGATGAAATTTCTATTAGACCAATCCTATCAAATAAAAAATACTTTTCTAAATCGGTTTTAAAGTGACGGAGTTATAAGGTAACAAAAATAAAAACCACAGCTGAATTGAGAACCTCCTTTTTTTGAAGTCGGCTGAAAAGGAGGTTCTCAGTTCGACTGTATGTTTTTTTTTTGTATTTAAGCAGAATGTACGAGTACCATTACTTTTATGATTTTTACGGATTATTTATGTACCTACACTACAGTTCATAGGCGACCGAGTCTTGCTCGGCGTTTAGTCATGTGGCGTCATTTGTTGTTCAGTAGCTAATAACTAAATAACTAATAACCTATCCTATGTTAATCTATACTTTGAAAGTGAAACAATACCTAAATACAAAAGTACTTAATATAAGAATTCTTAGCCGCCATTTCGTATTCGCCAGGAGGGCAGAAAAAGGCGACTGGATATTAAGGAGAATAGGGATGACGAATGCTAGTAATTTGATTTACTTTTTATCAATCGTCAAAAACGACATTTTGTTCTAAAAATGTTTGAAATACCTAAGCGTGATGTCATAGTTTAGCAGCGTCATTTAAGTACTCATTTTGTGATTTTGGTAAATTAAAAATCGAAGACTAGATGTAAACAAAACGAGTAAGGTTTTCAGAAGTTCACGTAGGAGGGCAATTTAGTGATCAAGAGTTCATAATTTATTTCTGATACTGTAGTCACCCCTATTGATCTTGTGATGCTGCTGTAACTAAGAAACTGGCGAATAAGGGACTTTGTCCAGTGGTAACACAACCCATTGCACCAATAAATATTTTGAATATACGTAAGATATCTCAAAGATTTTTGTATCACGATAGATGCTTGTTGTAAAACTTGATAAAGCATATTTTAAAAGAGTACGTACATAAAGTATTATCGACATATTTATTTGGGATTGAGCTAATCACAAGGATCGGCTTGAGGATTAACCAGGCCTAGCCTCTTTTTTAATCGTTGTTGTAATATTAAAATTCTAAAAAGATAAAGTATAAGAAATTCGACCAAGTGCATTTCGGACCATTTTAAATTATAAGATTTGTTTGCTGAATTAGCTGCATCTTTGACGGCTCACGTCAAACACTCCCTCAAAGGGGCCGGAAATTGTTTGTCAAAAGGACTCCGTTTTAAATTTTACGTTAAAAAATTTATGAAAGTGTTCAAAGAAACCTTTAATTCATTTTATGATATCTATTCAAGGATACCACACTCGAGGGAGCAACAAAAAAAAATACCCCCAGGGAAGGCTACCCTTAAAAAAATTTCCATTTTGGGTCATAATTTTACTAAGTTTCATATCATAAGTAGTCAAAAAAAAAGAAAACTGTGTGTAAAAAAAAGAAAATGGATTGTGACATACGGACAGACAGTCAGACGGACATATATGACAAAAAATAAGGGTTCCGTTTTTTGCCTCTTTGGTTCCGGAATCCTAAAAAGACAAAAATATTTTTATATGAGGTATGTACAGCTGGTACAGCCTACACACAAAATTGAACGACTCTTAAAATATTTTAGTTTTTAAAAATTCAGCTTCCAAACCTTTCAAACAAAGAAAAAACATCAAAACCAATAAAGTAATAGCATAAGCAAAATATATACAGGATGTAACAAAATTGGTGTAGGACCCGTTAACTGGGGGTTCTACTCATCATACTGAACCACTTTCCCCAAGGAACCCATAGTCAATTCTCAAAAAAAAATTTGGTCCCTCCATATTAAAATGCACAAAATTGGTCAATCAGCTGATCGATTTGTATGAAGAAAAAAAAATTTTTTTTCGATTTCAGCAAAGTCGTAGAACAAAAGTTGTTCAGTATGATGAGTAGAAGCCCCAGTTACGGGACCTGCACCAATTTTGTTACACCCTGTATAAGGTGTAACAAAATTTGCTGAAATTATTTTAACTGGCTTCTACCTATGAAACTGAACAACTTTCCCCATGGAACCCATAGTCAAAACGCAAAAAAAATAATTGGCTTTCCCATACTAACTCGATCAGCTGATCAGCCAACTTAGTATGGGAAGTTTAACAATTTTTTTTGAGATTTGACTATTGGTTTCATAGGGAAAGTTGTTGAGTTTCATGGGAAAAAGCACCAGCCAAAATAGTTTGAGCTAATTTTGTAAGACCTTATATATTAGTACTAACACAAAGTATGGACAGTTGGACACTCCCTGGCGCTCTCTAGATTGCGACCTCACCCCCTCGTCACCCATATTGATACAGATTGGTTACAGTTTAGTTCTTGAACGTAAGGGATTTCGCCGTCATATTGTTTGCTCCGTTATTACTCATTTGTTTTTAGAGATGTCATTACACTACTATTTGTGTGCAGTAAGTTTGTAGACAGTCTCTTGTCTATCATATCATACTTAAAAGCCATTTTTTAAATCGATATCTACTTATTATTGTTATCTCATACAAAGTAAAAGGTCAGACGGGCATGGGAGGGGAATCTTGCAGAGAGAAGAGGGGTGGGGGGAATGTGCGCGCGCAGTTACGTCACGGAAACCTAGCGATATTGACCAATGATCCGCCATCCAGCAGCTCGCCACGTGTCAGACACATAAATACATATAACATCACGTAAAATACGCAAGTTATCAGAGATTTGTTACCATCGATGGGTTATTCACTAACAAACAAAAATTTAAAATCGAACCCATTTACAAACACAATATTATAGGTAGGTAGTTCGCTTTCATTGCACCGAATGCTACCATAGTATAAAGGAAATACTATGATGCTACTAAGAAAAGAGATGCCAATTGGCATCAATTTATTTGCTTCACTTTTTGGACGCATCACGCATGTGACCTATCCATCTCCCCTTATATATAGCATTTTTTTGCAAGTTATAGAATTATCGCTGTTGAAGTAACAATGGCGGTAGAGAAAGTTATGGAGATGTTAATCATATATTTTAACCAACTTCATTAAAAGAAGCAGGTTCTCAATTCGATTGTATTTTTTTATGTTTGTTACCTCAGAACTCGGTAATTTATAAATCGATTTAGGAAACTCTTTTTTTACTTGAAAGGATATACTTTCAGATTGGTTCCATGAAAATTTCATAAAAATCGGTTCAGTACTTTACTAGGAAATTAACAAAAACAAAAAAAAATAGCTAAATTGTGTTTGGTTGTTACGATTTAAGAGGATTATGAAGCTGCGACTCTTCATATAATCGGCGTTAACGATTTTCACCTCTTAAATGATAAACCATTTGGACCAATTTTTGATAGGTTGTCAGTCTGAACAAAAGCTAGGCTTATAGGTGTTTGTTTTTCGATAAAATTAATAAGTTTTATTTCATTATCGTTCACGTGTTTTCATACAAAACTAATTTGGGCCATTTTTTGTTTATTTATAAACAGTAATTTAAAAAACGAAACGTATAAGCTTAGCTTTTGTTCTGACTGATAACCTATCAAAAATTGGTCAAAATCGTAACCGATTTAACACATTTAAGAGGTGAAAATCGTTACCGCCGTTTGTATGAAAAGTCACAGCTTCATAATCCTCTTAAGTTGGTATTTTAAACGTGTTTGGTGTTTCTAATTATATAGCCAATAGAGATAAGAAGCGTTGTCTCAATGAGTAAACTCTCTTATCTGATTAAGTGGTAAGGTTTTTCAATGCAGATTTTAACCATACAGAGTCCTATCCTTAAAGAAGTGACGTTACAAAGTCATACTAAAGCATTATCCTTGTAGAAGTAACGTCAAAAACTCATACTGATACAGGAACCACTGGCACCAGAGATTTGTTACCATAGATGGGTTATGCACTAACAAACAACATTTGAAAATCGAACCCATTTACACACACAATATTATAGACCAGTAGTTCGCTTCCGTTGCAACGAATACTACTAAGAAAAGAGATGACAATTGGCATCTTTTTATTTACTTCACTTTTAGGACGCATGTAACCTATTTACCTCTTCTTATATATAGCTGATTGGCACAGATAATTTTAATAGTACTACTTTTTGAAGAAATATTTTTCACTCTTTGATAGTACTACGTTATTGGTTGAAATTTCTTCCTGGCAATAAGGCCGCCTGTTGTTTTTCTTCTGTGTTTTCTTTGTACAACTGTTTTTAGGGTACCGTACCAGATAACGGGACCCTATTACTAAGCCTCCGCTGTCGGTCTGTCTATCTGTATGTATGACCTTTAAAAGGCTGTATCTTTGGAACCGTGATAGGTAGGTGGCTTAAATTTAAACAACATAGGGGAAGTACGGATATAATGCCACGATGTTTACTTTTTCATTCATAAATCTTACATGACAGTAACACACAAGGCTAATTATTACATTATATCAAACTTGAGTTAATTGAGTGTTGTTACCACATGCAAGGCTTATTATTACTTAAAATCAAACTTTAGTAAATTGAACATCTTTAGACTTTTAGACGAAAAAAAATATCAATAATAAGTTAAAACTATCAGTTCTTAAGTCTAGCATCTTTTTTATAGACTTAGATGGATAAAATTTAACATAAAAAACTATAAGTAGACCTTTTGTAGTATGTCATCTGTGTAATATCAATGTTTTGTTTTTGCAATTAATTTTATAATTATCAAGATAATTTTTTAATTTTTTATTTATTTATTTACTCTTCGGAAGATTTACAGCTGAATTAAAATGTAGATAATAACATTATCAACATTATAATCATCGATAGTTATCATGGAGGCATCAGCGGGTTCGAAATGATAATTATCACTTCGAAGCCTGCCTGAAATACTATTTTTAGGGTTCCTTAGCCAAATCGAAAAAAAACGGAACCCTTGTGGATTCGTCATGTCTGTCTGTCCGTCCGTATGTCACAGCCACTTTTTTCTGAAACTATAAGAACTATACTGTTGAAACTTGGTAAGTAGATGTATTCTGTGAACCGCATTAAGATTTTCACACAAAAATAGAAAAAAAAAACAATAAATTTTGGGGGTTCCCCATACTTAGAACTGAAACACATTTTTTTTTTCAAATCCATATGTGTGGGGGGGGATGATATTGAGGTTTCTAATATATATTTTTTTCTAAACTGAATAGTTTTCACGAGAGACACTTCCAATGTGGTAAAATGTGTCCTCCAGGAACCCCCACCCCCTGTAACTTCTAAATTAAGAGAATGATAAAACTAAAAAAATGTATGATGTACATTAACCATGCCAACTTCCACCGAAAATGGGTTTGAACGAGATCTAGTAAGTATTTTTTTTAATATGTCATAAATCGTAAACCGCAATTTACCTTTCGTTCAATCAACTCAAATATTAAAAAAAACTCGTGCGCGAGGAGCTAATTTTTCGATACATTTGCGAATGTTAATATTGTATGTTTACGATTTAATACTGTTTTCGTTGGATAAAATTAATTTATATTACTTACATCGATTTTTTTTAAACGTGAAGAAAATAGCGCCATCTAGTATGATGGTGCGGAACCCTTTGTGTGCGGTTCTGACTCGCACTTGGCCGGTTTTTAGGAATTGGGGTTTTCAAGGTACGAAAGTTGTAGTTTTGCGAGCAACAAACTATTTACGCCAAAGGAAACAAACTATTTACGCCAAAGGAAACAAGCTATTTACGCCAAAGGAAACAATCACAGTAGTGTAGCCTACAAACAATCGTAAGTTCATGACCCCTAGTCCCTTCTAGTTGTGCAAATAAGACTACAGGGGGATCGCTCAAGCCACAATATTTATCTGCAGCTGTCTGTGTACGAACACAATACAAAGTAATAGGTCAGATTCCCTACTGGCCGTTGTAACGGCCAAAATTTCACTTTTTCCAAGTCAGGAGAATGATAAAAAAGCACATGCAATTATAAAAAAAAAACATAATTTTAGGGGTAAGTGGAGAGAGAGAGAAATTGAGAGCGTATTCACAAAATCGTCTCCCATACAAACTTAAAATTACTACTTCTTGAAAATGTTTGGGTCAATTGGGTATGCTAAAAAAAAAGAATGTATTTTTTTTAATTTTTTTTCCGATGGTTTAGACCATTTTGAAAAACTAATTTGAATATTTCATTTTTTAAGCCTCTAGATATTATTAAATATTTTTTTAAATTTTGAAACCTTGATGACGTCATCGGTTCACATTACTATGAAACGAACAGCCCTATTTCACTCAAGTCACTCAAGTCAATCATTCCCAAAGGTTTTTTGGCGGGATTTGTGGTAGACGCATTCGTAGTTTTATTTTGTTGTTTTTTCATTGCACCGGCACTAGCATTACAAATCCAACAGCTAAGGAAGCCTAAATACGTCAGACCTGGCTGTATGGTCTTAGTAACCTTTGCCTTTTCCGAAACGAAACTATCACAAAGCCAACAACGAAACGTCAAAGTCAAAATTTACTTGTCATCAAACATCATAATCTATGTATGGACAAGGCCTTCAGAGTTTAAATGTTTTTTAGAACCACAATAAAAATTGGACCTCTAATGAATATCTTACCCATTTATGTATTTAATTTGAATGACGTTCTAATAATATTTGATTGTTTCAAACGTAGTTTTTGGTGGATGATAAATAAATAGTGCCTTTTTCAGTGCTCGACGAAAGCTCGTCCTCAAATGCAAGGTCCGTAATTGATATGACAAGTAAGAGTGCACGTTCCGTTCAGTGGTGAAATAAGGTTTTATTGTAAACTCGTGACGCCATAGGGGTCAAATGAAGGTTATTGTCCTTTTCCGATTTTTTTACGCAATCTTTTACTTTTTCGAGTGGAAAATGAAAAAATATGGCTTTAAATAAAAATATCTCGAAATGGTTTTTTTATTTTCATGGCTTATAAAAAATTTAGCATACCCAATTCTAATGAAACTTTATGCACATAAGCAAATCGAAAGATTCGCTAATTACAAGATTACTATAAAAACGTTAAATCACTATTACATATTTAGTGTTAATTTTTTTTAAATGTAATGTATATGTCACCGTTAAATTGTAAAAACCGTAAGATTATAATATTTATAATCTAACGGGATCTATCTCGCGAAATTCTGAACTGTCGAAAGATTGTGAACCGTGACATACTGTTTACAATTTCACTAGTGTCATTGTAATCTCACTAGTGACATTACAATAACACTTTACCGTCATATAATCTAACTGAATTTAGTGTAGTGAGATTGTAATATCGCGGTTTTGACCATATCCCAGCATATAACATATAACTACAGCATATAATATACATAACCACAAACTAGAATTTCGTAACATGCTTATGCGTATAAAGTTTCATTAGAATCGACCCATCCATTTTGAAGAAGTAGTAATTTTAAGTTTGTATGAGAAACGATTTTGGGAATTCGCTTTTAAGTCGTCTCAGTACATTTAGCAATGCGGAGCACGCAAGCGATACGAAGAAGTTGGCGACTAATCCAGCTATTGATCCGATCATGAATGATCATGATCAAAGATAAATTCGCATTATTGCATTCCTCTGGCCGGGAAACGATATGTACAGAACAGAAACTACGTATGTGTAACTATTTTATTGCATTCCTAGTGAAATGTTTCTTTTAAAAAAACGGCCAAATGGCGAGTCAGATTCGATTACGAAAGGTTCCGTAGCGTCGTACCAAAATAAAATCACATTTCTTGTATGGGGCCCCCTTTAATTTTAAGGTTAATTTTATTCTTATTATTTGTTGTTATAGAATCAATAGAAATACACATTCTGTGAAAATTTCAACTGTCTACCTATTATATGGTTCTTGAACTACAGACATACAGACGGACGGACAGCTGAAGCTTAGTAATAGAATCCCGTTGACATCATTTGGGTACGGAACCCTAATAAGTAAGTAGTTTAAAACGGAAAATTTGAGGTTTCTAGTCATTTTCTGTGAGGATTATAACAAAATTTGAAGTTTCTAGTCATTTTCTGTGAGGGTTGTAACAAAATTTGAGGTTTCTAGTCATTTTCTGTGAGGATTATAACAAAATTTGAAGTTTCTAGTCATTTTCTGTGAGGGTTGTAACAAAATTTGAGGTTTCTAGTCATTTTCTGTGAGGATTATAACAAAATTTGAAGTTTCTAGTCATTTTCTGTGAGGGTTGTAACAAAATTTGAGGTTTCTAGTCATTTTCTGTAAGGATTATAACAAAATTTGAGGTTTCTAGTCATTTTCTGTGAGGATTATAACAAAGTTTGAGGTTTCTAGTCATTTTCTGTGAGGATTATAACAAAATTTGAGGTTTCTAGTCATTTTCTGTGAGGGTTGTAACAAAATTGGGTTCCACTTATAATACGAAACTACTTCTCCCAAGAATTCTAGACCAATGATTAGCTAACTAACTGTCCTTTTGTAGGAGTCAAGAACCTAGTGGGCTATATTTTTGATCACCTGACGAAGTTTCAATTCAAACCACGAAATCAAAAAGAGGACTGAATTAGACTCTATCTTTTGACACCTAAAGCAAAAAGAATATGTAGAAATTATTTATAGACGCTTGTAAATGTTTTTCTCCCCATTCCTGAATCGTACGAAGACGCGGTTAGCAGGACAAGGTCACCGCCGAACTTAATGGGGGCGAAGTCCAAATTGTTAGACTGTCAATCAAAATCAAAATCAAAAACAATTTATTTCAAATAGGTGTTAACACACACTTTTAAATAGTCAAAACAAAAAAAAATACAATAAAAATAAAAATAAAATTACAAATAATGTCATGATTCAGATTACAGTCTCAGGTAATGGTATTTGTTATAGAATCAACATATATATCTTTGTCATTTACATAATCTATTATTTTATAATATCCTCTAGAGCACAAAACTTTTTTGACATGAGTCTTGAATTTATTCTCTGACAAACTAGTTACATTTTCTGGAATTTTATTGTAGAATCTTATACACTGCCCCACAAATGACTTTTTAACCTTACTCAGTCTCGAAAAGACTATGTCTATTTTATTTACATTTCTTAAATTCAAATTATGCCTGTCACTGTTTTTAGGAAATAAATGCAAATTCTTACGAACGTACATGATGTTTTCATATATAAATTGACTAGCAACAGTTAAAATATTGATTTCTTTGAACTTATTCTGTAACGATTCACGTGATCGCATCTGATAGATTGCGCGGATAGCTCTTTTCTGCAGGATGAAAATAGTTTCTATATCAGCCGCATGCCCCCACAGTAATATGCCATAAGACATTATACTATGGAAGTAACTAAAATACACTAGTCTCGCAGTATCTACATCCGTTAACTGTCTTATTTTCTTAACGGCATAAGCAGCTGAACTAAGCCTTCCCGCTAAAGTTTCAATGTGTGGTCCCCATTGAAGTGAAACATCCAAAGTTATACCAAGGAACACCGTGGTATTTACAAATTGTAATTTATTACTGTCTAATATTACACTAATTGACCTTTTTTACATTTGGCAAACAAAATTTTATACATTTTGTTTTCTTAGCATTTAATAATAAGTTGTTCACAACTTTGCTGTAACGTATTTTTTTTTTGACTCTTCATACAAATCGATCAGCTGATTGACCGATTTTGTGCATTTTAGTATGGAGGGTCCAAATTTGTTTTTGAGAATTGACTATGGGTTCCTTGGAGAAAGTTGTTTAGTGTGACGAGTAGAACACCCAGTTAACGGGAACTACACCGATTTTGTTACACCCTGTATAATATATCGTAGTGATATCGATGTCATGTGGAAAACTTAAAATCACCAAATAAAACTGACCTTATCATTTAAACGTCACCGTTTATGGCCAGATCATGAAATGCACGACCATTTAATTAAATGGTTGACCAGATCATGAAATGCACGACCATTTAATTAAATGGTTGACCAGATCATGAAATGGCCGAGAATATCATAATAAACGGACTTAACCTCAAAATGCATAACGCAGGGGTGGCGCCGCTTGCGGCTCGCGCACCGAACAACGTGGGCGAAGCCACGGGCAAAAGCTAGGTAGTTTATAATAAATTGAAGTTTTTTTTTTGTTTATATTCACAATAGGTAAGCCCTTGGCATCATCTCACCTGATGGTAAGTGACGATGATGCCGAAGATGGAAGCGGGCTTACCAAGATTCCCCAACGCAATGGAGAATTGGCTATCTTATATTCAAGCCGGAACACATCAACGTTGTTAACACTGATGTTTGGCGGCAAGACTTAGATAAGATGGTGGTAGCTAGCCAGGCGGGCTTAGAAAATGCCTTGCCACCAATCAAACCGAGTCTTACAAGATGATCCCACCGGGAATCAAACCCGCGACTTTCTGCTGTGAAGCGAATGGACTAACCATTACGCCATGGAGGCGGCTAGAATTAATTCAGTAAATAATAGATCCCTTAAAATCATAAGACAAGAGAAGCCATGTTATCCGATACCTAATGTATAAATATTAAACTCAAACGTTCTTACGACAAATAGGCATCTGTCTATATTGACAATAACATTACAAATTACAACTGAGTAAATATCAATAACCACTAGATATATTTATGCGGGAAACAAATAATTTATGTAATGTGATAATGTTCAAGTTAATGAATGGGAAGTTGACACTGAGCTTTCTATCTGTTTGTAAATATTTCTCTACGTCATTGTCGTACCTGCATAATACTTCGTAATCAGTTCAGCACTTACGGTTGCTTGGCTTGTCGAGTTCCGTTTCTAAGAAATGGGATGTGCAGAAAACATACTGAAGATCGCATCGTCGTAATCCACCTGTTTTGTACACCTTGGTCACACCCTGGACACTTCATACAATGGGCCAGAAATGACATTTCAAAAAAGGAATGACGGAACAAACAAAATGGCGGCGAAATCATATACGTTCGACAACCAAACTATAACCAATCTGTATCAATCTGGGTGACGAGGGGTTGAGGTCGGAATCTAGAGAGCGGCAGGGAGTGTCGAGTATGTTAGTACTAATATATATACTTTGCCTGGGTGGACCGGACTACGGGAATTATTTATTCCCGTAGCTCACCTAAGTCTACCTGGGTGTACCGCGGGGATTTTTGAAGTTAAAACTTCTTTAGGCACGTTGGGCATTTTTGAGATGGAAAAAAAACCATTGAACTCGCGACACTGTGATGTAACCGCCACCGTACCAACAACACTAGCAGGGTCAAAACTTTGTCAACCTAGTAGATCGCCAGGAAAACTCGGAGGGTCAAAACTTATAAAACTGTAAAAAAAATCCACTTCTGTCGGCACTCCCGGAGTCGTTAGGTTCTTATCCTGTGTTATACCTTATTATGAAAACTCTTGTACATACTTAAAGTGTACAGATATTATGATGACCAAAGATCGTTAAGCTTTAATTATTTCATTGTCTCAAACAAAAAAATAAAAAAAGTTAATAAACGTGATTTAAAAGGTTTTTTTGGTCTATAGTAAAAAGAGTAATACATGCAAACTTCAAACTCCGTGTTATTTTAGTACAAACTCTAAGATTTCAAGATTAAAAATGTTTATTCAAAATAGGTGTAAATTACACATTTTCTGAGTCAAATAAAATAAACAATCATTAGTTAATAACGTCAAAATACAATCATTGATATAAAACAAATTATGTCATTAGAACAGGAAAATAATATGACACAAGAAGTTATACATTAAAATCGCTGAATATCATTAATGCCTGTGACAAGAGTGACGCCAGTTCACACGGATAGCACCCGGTCACAAGTATAAAGCGAGAGTCAGCCATCGCTCCCCTCATTATATTCGTCTTCGGTATGAAATAATTTTCAGTTTTTTCAACCAATTCTTTGAATTTCACTGTATTGACGCTGACATTGAATGAATTGAATATATCTTACGACTTCTCTCCCATGAAATGTAGCAAAACTGCAACTTTTCGGTCATCTGGATCATCAGTAACTCCGGTTGCCTTTACAAACATTTGGAATTGTAAGTGCAATCGCTTCCAACTGTGTTAAATAACCTTTCAGGGACATTGGTTTAAGGTTTCCTGTAAGATTTAGCCTTCTGATAGACGTTGCAGGTGCTTCACATGGTGGATCTGATTTTTTCTCTGTATTGGGCATGTTTGCTTAAAGGTTTCGCACTTTCCAATTTTTTGACTAATTTAAGTACTGATTTGATTTGGAATCGTAAGTAATTTGGAATTGTAAAATAGCTTCCAACTATGTGCTAAAGTACCTTCCAGGGACATTGGTTTAAGGTTTCCTGTAAGATTTAGCCTTCTGATAGACGTCGCAGATGCTTCACATGGTGGATCTAATTTTTTCTCTGTATTGGACATGTTTGCTTAAAGATTTCGCACTATTAAATTTTTTGACTAATCTCAGTACTGATTCGCGATTTTTTATTGCTTCTGACACCATGTAACGTGGTTATACCATACCATTTAATTATGGAGCTAGGACTTTATTATAGGTTAAGGAAATGCACAGTATGTTGTGACAATGACAGTTCATTTTAGCGGCGACATGCTTCGTTCGTAAACACGCATATAATCATATTGTATTTTATGTTTTGGATGTATATTATTCTGAATTCGATTATGACGTATACCTTTTACTTTTTTTTATTTTCTATATTTTTTTTATAATTAACAACGTACAGTACATGTTTTTTTTTATAATTAATAAGTGAAAAATTGTGCTTTAATGGTATAATTCTTTCATTTTATTTAATAGGACCCTTCCCCTCCCTCCTACACTTACATCTTCCTCTTCCTCACCAACGTGCAGGCAACGTCGGCGTGGTGTTGCAAGACTCGTCGAGCCCGCCGTACAGAACCTTCGGGGCGCAAGTCCGACTCGCACTTGGCCGGTTTTTTGTTTTAGCTTTGAACGGCATTACCCTCAAAACATAATTTATATGTATTTGATTCAATTCAAAAATTTTCCATTAAACTTTACATGTTACTCACTTAGAAATTCCCAGTTTAGCCATGTTAATCCATTACTTACTGCAGTTAGAACGTAAATGGGTTAGATCAATAGGGAAGTTTCATGTTTTCCAGTAGTCCAAACTTTGAAGAACTGTTTAGTTTCGCAACGATGTGCGTGACACGAAGATTTACTTTGAAATTTGAGTAGGTACTTTACTGTTTACGAAGTTTGCCGAGACACATTTAGATAATAGAAGCACTGTACTTGTGTACGTCCTTGTCTTATCAAAAGCTTTGTCCTTTGTTAGGAAGATAAGGTTCCTGAATTGAGAGTAGAGCGTAATACACACTTTAGAACGAAGTAACTAGTATCTCATCTGTGCTTTAGGGTAAAATTAAAACTCACCCCTAACATAAGTTATGTAAGCTGATGGAAAAATATTTTGGATATCATCCATCAATTGACGTCATGTCGCGTGTTATCACAGTTTGTTTTTGCATTTAATCAATGGTGGTAACGACCATGAACTTTCTTATCGTTCTTTATCTATGCTTGAAAAAACGACTGAACTTCTATGTAACGTAATTAATATTCATCATCATCATATCAGCCGAAAGACGTCCACTGCTGGACAAAGGCCTCCCTCAAGGATTTGTGGGAGGCCTGCATACGCCACGTCTTCCGGTGCGCGGTCGCCACTCGAGAACTTTACCGCCCCAACGACCATCTGTTCTACGAGCTATGTGCCCTGCCCACTGCCACTTCAGTTAGCGATTCTGTGAGCTATGTTGGTTACTTTGGTTCTCCTGCGGATCTCTTAATTTGTGATATCATAAAGAGGTAAAATTTGTATTTTTGTATGTGGAGGTAGTCTTCGAAACTCCCCATCCAATTTCAAATATTATTTCACCAGAAATGTAATTTCAGGATGGACATAGGCTAAAACCATAAATTGGTAAGCCAACGGCATCATCTTACTTGAATTCAGCTAAACAGTTTAAATAATCTTAATTTGTTGTGTGTGATCCAACAAAAAAGCGAGGTAGACCCCGACTCACATGGATAGCCGCTGTAAATAAGGACATGAAGGGCGCAAATGTCACATCTTCGACGACCCAGGGCAGATTGTCCTGGCGAAGAATGACTAGGAGAGTCGACCCCAAATGATGGGACCAAGGCTAGGCGGAGTAGTAGTTGTGTGTGATCCATTGACAAGTAATTCAACAGGAAAACTGTTGTCTCTGTTTTTTTCTTTACAGTCCGACAATATGTCAAAATTTTATTGAGGATAAAAGAGAGAAAAAAAATAAGGTGATATGTCTAACTGTAGTGAAGTAAAACTGGTTTATGTGGACTAAAACAGCAAAAGTTGACAAAATTTAAGCGAACTTTGCAGATTTTTTCTATAGAGAAAATTTTATCAAACCGTGTTTTGGTCTCCTTCACTTTGTAGCAAACATATTGTAATAAATTTATAAAAAAAATACAAATGTATTGCAGTTTCGACCGCAGAAAAATGAATTTTTCCAACCCTCGATTTCGGGGTTTGCATTATTTTCTGAAAGGGTTTCGCCTTAAGCTAATGTTCGATTAATATCATGTGTCTGCCACACCTTCCTCCGTAAAACCGTAAAATAGACTTGTCTGATACACAAAGAAATTCAATTAATGATTAAAAATAAATACAAACTTGAAACCCTACTTGGTTGTAAAATCTATGCGTTTAAATTCACGGCCTTCAGTACCGGATGGTCTCATCATATCAGCCGAAAGACGTCCACTGCTGGACAAAGGCTTCCCCCCCTCCCCCCAAGGATTTCCACAACGACCGGTCCTGCGCTGCCCGGATCTAGCGGCTTCCCGCAACCTTAACCAGGTCGTCGGTCCACCGCGTGGTAGGCCTGCCGGTGCGCGGTCGCCAATCGAGAACTTTAGCGCCCCAACGGCCATCTGTTCTACGAGCTCAGTACCGAATGGTCTACTTTTTAAAATGAACACTTTTACTATTAATTTGTGAGCAAGGAATCCCTAGAATTGTTGGCGACTAGGCATGCTTTGCCATGCCATTCAGCCATTTGCAATGGAATTGGCAAGCTTCCAAGATGGGCGCAGATACGGAATTTTTATCTACAAATCAGGCAGTGAATGTCTATAATTTTTCAGAGATTTACATCAAGAATGAGATACGCATTTTTCAGGCAGGTACAGTACCAAGATTAGCATCATTATATTAGCTCATACAATAACCTAACTAATTTACCTTGATCATCATCATCATATCAGCCGAAAAACGTCCACTGCTCGACAAATGCCTCCCCTAAGGATTTCCACGACGACCGGTCCTGCGCTGCCCGCATCCATCGCTTCCCGCGATCTTCACCAGGTCGTCGGTCCACCGCATGGGAGGCCTTCCTACGCTACGCTTTCCGGTGCGTGGTCGCCACTCGTGAACTTTGCCTGCCCCAACGGTCATCTGTACTACGAGCTATGTGCCCTGCCCACTGCCATTTCAGTTTAGCTATTCTGTGAGCTATGTCAGTTACTTTGGTTCTCCTGCAGATCTCTTCGTTTCTGATTCGATTACGTAGAGAAACTCCGAGCATAGCACGCTCCATTGCCTTTTGGGTGACCTTGAGCCTTCTTATGACACGCCCATAGTAAGCGACCATGTCTCAGTTCCGTAAGTCATAACTGGCAACACACACTGGTCAAAGACCTTAGTCTTGAGACACTGCGGCATTTGGGACGTGAAGATATTGCGAAGCTTCCCGAACGCTGCCCTACCTTGATACATTAACTTAACTAATTTAATTAAAAACTAAAAACCCGACTGCTTAAAAAACAATACCCCTTTTTTAACGGCAGTCGGGTAAAAAGACGAATCTAATGACATCTCGCACTCCAAAATTCATCAAACCGTTTAGGCTTCAGGCTCAGCCAAAGAAACAGAAACCCAATAATCATTACTCTCCTCTTTGGGTAGACGGGTAAAATTCGTACTGAAGCCAGATATATGCTATATATAAAGATAGGTAGATGGGTTACACGCGTCCTAAAAGTGAAGCAAATAAAATGATGCCAATTGGCATCTCTTTTCTTAGTAGCATTCGGTGCAACGGAACCTATAACATTGTGTGTGTAAATGGGTTCGATTTTTAAATATTGTTTGTTAGTGCATAACCCACTGCGTCCTAATAGTGAAGCAAATAAAATGATGCCAATTGGCATTTCTTTTCTAAGTAGCATTCGGTGCAACGGAAGCGAATACCTTAATATTGTGTTTGTAAAGGGGTTCCATTTTCATACATTGTTGGTTAGTGCATAACCCATCTATGGTAACAAATCTCTGACTGAAACACATTACATGAATGCGGTCTCAACTCCAATAAGTAGCATGCAAGAAACATGTACTATAGTTCGTTGGAAGTTATAAAAGAGATATATATGGGCTTCATCCTGCCACTGTCAATCACTATAACAGATGAGGGTTTGTCCAGCCAAGTTCACTCTTATTGCTATTTATGTTGCTCTATTGTGTCTTTTATATGGCTGAACTTCTACAGAACAATACTATTAGTTAAAAAGTCAGTTCTGATATATCTATTTGTCTATAATAAATCCCGAAGGTAGTAAAAGTATTGATAGATACAAATTCTACAGAACAATACCTCCATTTTACAAAAGTCAGATCTGATATTTATAATGATTTTATAATATATTCCGAAGGTAGCAACAAAGTATTGATAGATACAAAAACCTATCGAATAGACTACAACATACTGGAAATCCATGGTCTCGTCAAGAAATAAATAAGCCTAAAGTCTAGCAAAGTTTTTTTCGAGAATACATTTACGTCGCTGGGTACGAGCCCTTTAGACAGTCTTCAATTTTATTATTGATCATTATTTCTATTGATTTGTATCGTTAGTGGTGGTGCATTACAAAATCATCTGTGGAGTTTTTGGCTACATCTGCAGCGATCTCATTCTAAGTTGGATCACCTGGTTGCAGTAGGGCGTCTATATAAAACTGAACCAGTACAAGCCGGGTGTTCACATCCTCCTTCATTTTTTTCTTGTTCTCCACATTGCTCAAATACACCAGACCATTTTCTCCAAAACGCACCACTTTTTAAAGTAATTTCTAGCAAAAAAAAAAAAAAACAAAAACACTACAATAAAACTACAAACGCGATTACATGCCACGAATTCCACCAAAAAAGTAGTCTAGCGAGGTATGTCGGTAGGGTAGCCAGATGTGTTGAAAAAAACCGGTAAACTTTTGTTCATTAACAGGTAAATTTACTGAAAAAGATAATTTTAATAAAATTTTCTTGACCGGACAAACATAAAGAAAATCGAAATATCCGGACATCTGGCAACCCTATGTGTCGGTCACACAGCTGCACATATAAAATCCTTTGACCAATTTTGTATTAAGTATTACATAACAGAACCAAAATAAGTAAAAACACTTTCTGCTAGACGACAACGAAAACAATAGGTTATGTATGACGAAAATATTTGTACACGTGGTGCAGTCTTAACAACTTCATTATATTCATGAATACAATACAATTAACACGCCACAAATAAATATATCTAAATCTCAGTAAGCAATGGTAGTGTTTCCAAATAACTTTTGTTACCTTGCCTTAAATTTTTAGGGTTCCCTACCCAAAGGGTGAAAACGAGACCCTATTACTTTACTAAGCCTCCGCTGTCCGTCCGTCCGTTTGTCATTAGCTGTATTTCATGAACCGTGATATCTATTTCACAGATGATGTATTTCTCTTTCCGCTATAGCAACAAATACTAAAAATAAGAAAACGTCAAAAAAGGAGGGGGGGTCTTCATACAAAAAACGTGTTTTCTTAAACATGAACAAAATAGCGTCATCTAGTATGATGGTTTTTGAAAAACATGAAACTAGCGCTATCCAGTATGATGGTACGGAACCCTATGCGTGCGGTGCTGAATCGCACTTGGCCGATTTTTTAGAATGAGATCGCTAAAGATGTTATCAAAAACTCCACAAATGATTTGTAATGCACCGCCACTAAGATTACAAATCAAAATAGAATACCAATTAATTTATGGATGTTTTTAAGGGTCAATTCATCACTTTAAATGATCCAATACGTCAATCCCTTATTTTATAATGTCATGGCTTTATCTATTTATAAAATCTTTCATAACTTGCAATCTTCGTATGCGTAAGTTGTCCGCTTCAAAATTTGCAAGTTAAAGATACCTATTTCCCGGTTTCCGATTAAGCTGAACTATGCATACACATTTATTTCGGCTGAAAATGCAAGGTTAGTAAAGTGAAGTCATTTTAAATCCAACATGGCGGACTCCCAAAGATGTCGGACTAGTTATTTTTTATGAAGATAAGGGTATCAAATGGAAGAAAGAAGAATACGAAATAATTAAAATATTTTCAAACAAAAGCTTGTCCCCAAAAGTTAATGGGAATAAATATAATGTAACTGCATAATAAACATTCAGTCCGCAAAATAACTACTTGAGCGGCAAGATTTCATGATTGAGCGGCAGAAAAACATGTCTATAAGCAGCAACTCAACACTGTAGGAAGAGTGTGGTACGGGGAGTTCTAAATGGAAGCGGGAGCGAGCGAAGCGAGCTCGGACTTGCGGAGCACCCCGACTCGGATCCGTTAGGTTCGGAGACTGTGCGGGGAGGCGAGCTAAGCTCGCCTCCCCGCACAGTCGTAGTGTTAGGTTTAACATGAGAACACAGAAGTAGGAGCCCCGAAGGGGCTCCGTCGACCACTCAACACTGTAGGAAGAGTGTAGTACGGGGATGTTTAAAATAATTACAGCCATCCAGAATGACATAAATTGCTGATTGATTTTGAAATGTTTGCTGACCATGAGTTGCTGACCAATTAGCTATTTCTGCTGACCAATTAGCTATTTCTGCTCACCGATTATATTTTTCTGCTCACAGAAATAACAATACTATGCTAACCATTTAATTGACACCCAAAGTTAATATGTTATTTTTTATTCACAATTGGTAAGCCTTCTGCGAGCGAGTTTTCTGCGAGCTTTCCTTTTTTTACATAAATTGGTGAGCCCTTGGCATCATCTCACCTGATGGTAAGTGACGATGATGCCGAAGATGGAAGCGGGCTTACCAAGATTCCCCAACGCAATGGGAATCTCTCTATCTTAACATCAAGCCGGAACACATCAATGCGTACTAATATATATACTTTGTCAATGCTGTTAACACTGATGTTTGGCGGCAAGACTTATATAAAATGGTGGTAGCTAGCCAGGCGGGCAATGAAAATGCCCTACCACCAACCAAACCGAGTCTTACAAAGTTGAACCCGCCGGGAATCGAGCCCGCGACCTCCTAGTGTGAAGCAAATGGGCTAACCATTACGCAACGGAGGCGGTTATTTACAATGTAAGCCCTGAAAACCAATAGTCAATCTTCAATAAATAGTAATTCGCATATCGAATTTTGATACCGCGTAAGATTGCCCCACTTAGTGTGGTTTCAGAACAGACCACGCGACAACACCACAGAGCGACCAAAATATCACCGAAAACAAATTAAGAAGTTTTTTTTTTATTTAGAGGATTTGAACCTGAGACTTTTCATACAAACGACGATAACGATTTTCAACTTTTAAATGTTTACCGATTTGGACCAATTTTTGATAGGTTCAGAACAACATCTAGGCTTATACGTTTTTTTTTCGATAAAGTTAATAAAATAAGTTTAATTTTATTGTCCTTCATACAAAACTATAATTTCGGTCATTTTTTTAATATTATAACCAAGTAATTTAAAAAACGAAACGCATAAGCCTAGCTCTTGTTCTGACTGGCAACCTGTCAAAAATTGGTCCTAATCGGTTAACATTTAAGAGGTGAAAATCGTTATCGCCTTATGTATGAAAAGTCGAATTTTTAGCCATGGGTTCACAACTTCACAGACCTTTTATAAGCCGGCCAAATGCCCACAACACACATTTGGTACGTGGTAAACATCCTACAAACATTGGATGTTGAGTACAACAATCGGATAGAATGACACATGTAACTATGTAGTTGAAAAATGTTTCCCCATACATACGTCAAGATCAATTCACCAAATATAATGTTTTTGAAATCGAAAAAAATAATTTACAAAGCTGTTTTCGGATTCTTTTCCTTCTCTTGTGCTGTGAGACGTAGCTTCTTGCCAAATTTGACGAATGTACGTAAACGGGAAGTAACCTATAAGTTTTGATTTACTTCAGAGAATCAAAATATGTGACAAAAGCGGCCGTACCTTTTTCTTTTTTTTATCCACAATTGATAAGCCCTTGGCATGTGATGGTAAGTGACGATGATTTTAATGTTTTGACTTAGAAGCTTTATATTTTACAGCTCAAAACCAAGATACCGTAGACTTTTAATATTAATTCCAACTTGATATCTCCACGCGTTCCTGAGAAAAAGGGTCTTGACAGACATACAAAGAAGTGATCCTAGAAAGGTTCCTTTTTTGAGGTTCGGAACCCTAAAATTAACCAACCCGACCGCATTTTAGACTAAAAAGTAGCCTATGTCACTCAGGGTATCAAAACGAATGTAACGACACCTCGAACTCCAAAATCCATCAAGCCGTTTAGGTTTAATATTACGTTTATATATAGGGTGACTTTTAATTAGTTCTTGATAGCAAAGGATATGAATGTACTCGTGATTACAAACAACTTTCCCAAAGAAACTATATGTCAAATATGAAAAACAATTTTTGATCCTTTATTCATTTTTGCCGATTTGATAACTTATGTATCGAGGAGCAAAATTTTTCTTTCTGATTTGACATGTAGTTTCTTTGGGAAAATTGTTTGTAATCACGAGTACATGCATATCTTTTGTTATTAAGAACTAATTAAAAGTCACCCTGTATACACCTGAAAAACGGTCCGTACTCAGCCCACCTACCCGCCTTTAGGTAGTTTGATCTTTTTGCTTTACTCGCGTCCCTTGTCCGGTAAAGTTGTAAAGGCCCAACGGCCAACAAAAAAAACTAGACAAGTGGAAGTCGGACTTACGTCGGTTCCGTATAATTTCTAAGTACATATTATTACAAATCGTAACAGTGCAAACTGTTAGGTATACACGACATTACCAAAGTATGTCGCTTGAAACAACCACAAGTTTAATTGGTGAGAATGAGCTACATTATCAATGTATGTCGCTTGAAACGCCCACACATTTAGCTGGTGTGAATGGGCTACGACATTGTCAAAGTATGTCGCTTGAAACGACCATACGTTTAATTGGTGTAAATGAGCTACGAAATTATCAAAGCCCGTCGCTTGAAACGACAACACGTTTAATTGGTGTGAATGAGCAACGACATTATCAAAGTATGTCGCTTGAAACGACCACACGTTTAATTGGTGTGAATGAGCTACGAAATTATCAAAGCCCGTCGCTTGAAACGACAACACGTTTAATTGGTGTGAATGAGCAACGACATTATCAAAGTATGTCGCTTGAAACGACCACACGTTTAATTGGTGTGAATGAGCTACGAAATTATCAAAGTATGTCGCTTGAAACGACCACACGTTTAATTGGTGTGAATGAGCAACGACATTATCAAAGTATGTCGCTTGAAACGACCACACGTTTAATTGGTGTGAATGAGCTACGAAATTATCAAAGCCCGTCGCTTGAAACGACCACATGTTTAATTGGTGTGAATGAGCAACGACATTATCAAAGTATGTCGCTTGAAACGACCACACGTTTAATTGGTGTGAATGAGCTACGAAATTATCAAAGCCCGTCGCTTGAAACGACAACACGTTTAATTGGTGTGAATGAGCAACGACATTATCAAAGTATGTCGCTTGAAACGACCACACGTTTAATTGGTGTGAATGAGCTACGAAATTATCAAAGTATGTCGCTTGAAACGACCACACGTTTAATTGGTGTGAATGAGCAACGACATTATCAAAGTATGTCGCTTGAAACGACCACACGTTTAATTGGTGTGAATGAGCTACGAAATTATCAAAGCCCGTCGCTTGAAACGACCACATGTTTAATTGGTGTGAATGAGCAACGACATTATCAAAGTATGTCGCTTGAAACGACCACACGTTTAATTGGTGTGAATGAGCTACGAAATTATCAAAGCCCGTCGCTTGAAACGACAACACGTTTAATTGGTGTGAATGAGCAACGACATTATCAAAGTATGTCGCTTGAAACGACCACACGTTTAATTGGTGTGAATGAGCTACGAAATTATCAAAGCCCGTCGCTTGAAACGACAACACGTTTAATTGGTGTGAATGAGCAACGACATTATCAAAGTATGTCGCTTGAAACGACCACACGTTTAATTGGTGTAAATGAGCTACGAAATTATCAAAGCCCGTCGCTTGAAACGACAACACGTTTAATTGGTGTGAATGAGCAACGACATTATCAAAGTATGTCGCTTGAAACGACCACACGTTTAATTGGTGTGAATGAGCTACGAAATTATCAAAGCCCGTCGCTTGAAACGACCACATGTTTAATTGGTGTGATAAGCTACGACATTATAATGAGCTACGAAATTATCAAAGCCCGTCGCTTGAAACGACAACACGTTTAATTGGTGTGAATGAGCAACGACATTATCAAAGTATGTCGCTTGAAACGACCACACGTTTAATTGGTGTGAATGAGCTACGAAATTATCAAAGCCCGTCGCTTGAAACGACAACACGTTTAATTGGTGTGAATGAGCAACGACATTAACAAAGTATGTCGCTTGAAACGACCACACGTTTAATTGGTGTGAATGAGCAACGACATTATCAAAGTATGTCGCTTGAAACGACCACACGTTTAATTGGTGTAAATGAGCTACGAAATTATCAAAGCCCGTCGCTTGAAACGACAACACGTTTAATTGGTGTGAATGAGCAACGACATTATCAAAGTATGTCGCTTGAAACGACCACACGTTTAATTGGTGTAAATGAGCTACGAAATTATCAAAGCCCGTCGCTTGAAACGACAACACGTTTAATTGGTGTGAATGAGCAACGACATTATCAAAGTATGTCGCTTGAAACGACCACACGTTTAATTGGTGTGAATGAGCTACGAAATTATCAAAGCCCGTCGCTTGAAACGACCACATGTTTAATTGGTGTGATAAGCTACGACATTATAATGAGCTACGAAATTATCAAAGCCCGTCGCTTGAAACGACAACACGTTTAATTGGTGTGAATGAGCAACGACATTATCAAAGTATGTCGCTTGAAACGACCACACGTTTAATTGGTGTGAATGAGCTACGAAATTATCAAAGCCCGTCGCTTGAAACGACAACACGTTTAATTGGTGTGAATGAGCAACGACATTAACAAAGTATGTCGCTTGAAACGACCACACGTTTAATTGGTATGAATGAGCTACGACATTATCAAAGCGTGTCGCTTCAAACGACCACACGTTTAATTAGTGTGAGTGAATGAGCTACATTTTCATAGTCGGTCGCTTGAAAAGACCATACGTTTAATTGGTTGAATGAGCTACGAAATTATCAAAGCCCGTCGCTTGAAACGACCACATATTTAATTGGTGGTGTGTAATTGGTGTGGTGTGATAAGCTACGACATTATCAAAGTATGTCGTTTCAAACGACCACACGTTTAATTAGTGTGAATGAGCTACGACATTTTCAAAGTCTGTCGCGTGAAACGACCATACGTTTTATTGGTGTGAATGAGCTACGAAATTATCAAAGTATGTCGCTTGAAACGACTACACGTTTAATTAGTGCTACGACATTATCAAAGTATGTCGCTTAAAACGACCACACGTTTAATTGGTGTGAATGATGTACGACATTATCAAAGTATGTCGTTAACACGATCACACGTTCCATTAAATTGTGAGTGAGCTACGACATTTTCTTAGCCTGTCGCTTGTATAACGACCACACGTTTAATTGGTGTGTATGAGCTACGACTTTTTCATACGAAGATTTCGGCCACATTGTTGCCGCTGTCGTGTGGTAGTCGAATGGTCCGTCTGAATAGGCCCTAGTAAAGATATCAGACATTCGCAAAAACACAATAGATTACTTTAGTCTACTGTGGCAAAAATAATGAAATATGTAGTCGTCCAGACCAAACCAGATCACACCAGAAGAGGTCAAGATTATGCATGCTTAAAAAGAAAACATAGATAAGCACGCATAATCGGACCTTGTTTGGACTGATCTGGTTTAGTTTGGTAACTGGGAATGGTAATTCACGATACCTATATAGACATATAGATATTAATATGTTGGTGGGCACAGACAACCCAGAAAGTGGTAGGTGAAAGAAGTAAAAATTTATAGGTAAAAATTTATAGCGGTTTAGTTCTTAGGGGGTGGGGACACTCGACTCCAACAAAATTTAGCACTGCCTATTTTTTCGAAAACGGAACCCTAAATTATAAAATGGTCTTAGAAGACTCACAACTATTTTTTAAGCTCTAAACAACGATACCCCACACGACTGGGTTTGACGAGAAAAATAAAACATCCCCACTTTACATGTAGGGGAAGTACCTTTAAAAAGTTTTTAACCCCAATTTTTTTTAGATTTCTCTGCGCGTTATTATTATGTATATCTTTGCCAAATTTCAACTCTTAGTAGTCTAGGAGCTAGGCCGCGGACGGACAGACGGACAGACAGACATGACGAAACTATAAGGGTTCCTTGTTGTGCTACGGAACCCTAAAAAGGGAAACAATCCCTGTCAAAATTGACCAAAAAATAAGATGGTTTGAACCCGTTTGGTTAATAATAACGCAGATATTAATGTAAACAGACGATGTCAATTGTCAATACACGCGGCGGCTGCGTGTGCGACGATGCGCTATCAAGGCCTTGGTAACCTAATCTAGCGCTATCTTCGTGGTTTTAGTATGTTAAGTTACCTAACCAGCATCCAGCGACCTTCCGCGACCTTCACCAGGTCGTCGGTCCACCGATTGGAAGGCCTGCCTACGCTACATCTTCCGGTGCGCGGTCGCCACTCAAGAACTTTACTATAGCAACGGCCATCTGTTCTACGAGCTGTGTGCCCCGGGCCGGTCGTCATGAAAATCTTGGGGGAGGGGGATGATGATGATGATGAATAACCTAACCAATTGTATTAAAAATTTAAAACCCGACTGGATCATCCTAACTGGAACTATCCTTTGTCACTCACGGGATTAAAACGAATCCAACTTCGCACTTCAAAATCTATCAAATCGTTTGGACTACAGGCTCACCAAAAGACAGATACATACATACATGCAATCGAAAAACATTGCCGTCTTTCCTGGGCAGTCGGGCAAAAATGAGGGATTTAAAGGTTCTTCCTTGTATAAGAACAACCTTTTAAATCCCTCATCTTAAATTCTTTATGCATTTTTCATTCATATCAGCTCATATACGTCTCCACCGAGGGGCTCGAACCTACCCTGAATTAGGGCGATCGGGCCCAGTGTGGGTTGGTCGACTTCACACACAACCTGTGAGTTTCTTCGCAGGCGTGTGCACTGTGCAGGTTTCCTCACGATGTTTTCCTTCACCGTAAGAGCGTCGGATACAAGTACATATGAAATCTAAATTCGAAATCACATTGGTACATGGCAGGTTCGAACCACGACCTCCCGGACAGGAAGCGGCGGCCCTAGCCATTACGCCACCGACGAAATTCTTTATGCATGCAGTTGATAATCTATAATATATGATCCCACTGCAAAATCACGGACACAAAAAGGTCTTTGAACGGCATTTACAGGGTGCCCGTCCAGTCATAAGGTGCACAAACGAAAAAGAGTGAATCTAGACTCAAATTTATCGTAAAAAAAAGAAAAAAAAATATTCGGTGTTTTTTTTCATGATTTTTTATTATTACTATTACATAAGTTTGAGCTCCTTGTGTGAATATGGCCATAAGTTTTAAATTATCAGGACTTTTGATAAAGTAACTAGTACCTCATCTGCGCTATAATGATGACAAATAATGTGTTATGAGAAATAATGAAAAAAACAAACCATAAGTTTATTTTGTTTATTTTCGTTTGTAAATTGTACCTGGAAATTGTTGTACTGTGCTCTAAATAAAAGTTTTTCTATTCTATTCTATTTTATTTTTTAAGCGCCTTCTGCTCATGAAATCGAACAACTTACCCCAGGAACCTAAGGATAGTAAATAGGCAAAAAAGGGGGTACGAACCTCCTTGGCATAGATAACTTCGTACTGTTACGACTATCTCGAGTCGTGAGGACGAGGGGGGGGGTCTAGCTCAGGCTGAAAATTGCTAACAAATAATGATAGATAACCTTGGAATAACTTTTATACTCCTTTTATTGGCTTTGCCAGCTGGCTGATATTTATAGCAATTATATCTAAACTTATAAATAATATAAGAACAGCTACAGATTTTTTTCGAAATTTGGCACACAATTAAACAAATACACCTATACAGGCTGTAACAAAATTAGTGTGGGTCCCGTTAACTGGGGCTTTTACTCATCATACTGAACAACTGTTGTTCTATGACTTTGCTGAAATCGCAAAAAAAACTCTTCATAAAAAACGATCAGCTGATCGACCAATTTTGTGCAATGTTGCAGTCAATTTTTTTTAAGAATTTACTATGGGTTCCTTGGGAAAAGTTGTTCAGTGATTATGTGATATGATTGATTAGAAACCCCAGTTAACGGTTCCTACACCAGTTTAATTACACCCTGTAGGTATATTTCGATGCAAAAATGCCAAAGATGGAGATGGAGAGATAAATTAGTGCTTTGACAACCTTTAACTCAAAATGATATTCATTTTGACCTAAAGTGTTACGTTAAAGAGATATTTTGAGAAATAGACAGGGAAATTAGTGCTTTGACAACATTTAACTCATAATGATATTCATTTTGACCTAAAGTGTTATGTTAATGAAATATTTTGAGAGATGGCGAGAGAAATTAGTGCTTTGATAACCTTTAACTCAAAATGAAATTCATTTTGACCTAAAGTGTTACGTTAAAAAGATATTTTGAGAAATAGAGAGGGAAATTAGTGTTTTGACAACCTTTAACTCAAGATAATATTCCTTTTGACCTTAAGTGTTACGTTAATGAGATATTTTGATAGATAGAGAAGGAAATTAGTGCTTTGGCAACCTTCAACTGCAGATGATATTCATTTTGACCTAAAGTGTTACGTTACTAAGATATTTTGATAGATAGAGAGGGAACCTTTAACTCAAGATATAGCAAATCAATGTACATTTTATCCGTATGGCACACGCATACTAAAGGTCAAAACAAAATTTTTAACCCGCAGTTCTTTAAAAAAATCCTCAGCACTACCGTGCTGAGTCATCACTTTTTTTTGGGTTTTTTTTAGTTTAGAATCGTATCGCGTGTGTTATGAAAAGGATTTTTAGGACGATTCTTAAAATATACCACATCATTACATTTCTGCTATTTTTTTAAATTAAAACAAAAGTATTTTTTTTTAAATACAAAGTTTAGGATCCCCCAGATACGATATGGCTGATTTTACAATACTATATACCACAAATGATACGTGATACCTATCCTCATATTTAACCTCATGAAAGCAATTTATTTTGGAAATAATTTTATTTAGTTTAAAAAAAACAATATACACATAGTTCTACTTCAGTACCTATTTTACGAGACTTATTAAATTTATTATTATTGTTTAAAAAATAATTTATTTTGTTATACGCACGGACTCTGATGAGATACTAGTTACTTCGTAAGCACGGCCGGGAAGGTGCATAACAAAAAAAAGTCCCATAACTAGTATCTCATCTGTGCCCGCGAGCCGCTTGCGCCCTTCGATTGCTGGCGAAGCCGTGGGCACCCACTAGTACACAATAATATTGCATTGTGTTCAGAATAATAAAGATAATAGTTTACGAGGTATTACATGGTTTTATCAGAAACGACGTGTAATGTGCGCGTAATCTAATCAATAATCATGTGCATTTGGAAAATTTTACATAATATCTAGTTTTCCGGATTTGAAGTTTCTACTGAAATGTAAACATGAACACAATATCAAACTATGTAAATTATAGAACCCCTAACACCCTTGTTTTCACCACTCCTACCATAACCTATAAATTGAATTGAGACCATTCCAACGAGCCCAAACACGCACCACCCTCCCTTTAAAAAACAGTCATAAAAACGGTGTTCAAAAAAGGGGCAAAGCCGCGGGAAAAAGCTGGGTATCCCTAAAGTGTAAAGGCTACAAGAATGAGAGTGTAAGTTCGTTCGTCGGCAACCTGCTAGGGATTACTGGGCTTCCTGGAGGAGCTTGTTTAATGTATGGCTCTATCCATCTCACTTGCCCGTCATGGCCTATCGTGTAGCTGAGGTTTTTGACGCACTACGTGAATTTCCTTGGTGAGAACCATGGATTTTATAAGTACTCAGTGAAAGCTCCCGGTTTAGAACAGGGCCATCCAATTAATGTCGTTAAGACGACTAAGAGACTAAACCGGAGGATGGACAGCAAGCAGCGTCCTTTCCGTGTACTGTGCCACCACATCGCACACTGCTGTTATCGCCAGATGTCATTTGATCATCTTGAAACGCGAATAGAACAATGATCGACCGATGAACTGTTATAATCGCACATATTTGTACACAAAACACTTCTTGTAATAGCATCGAGGTTGTGTTAGGTACTCTTTGAAAAGTACAGTCGGAAGAATTCGTTAATGTGAAAGAAATGTGTCATTGAATGAATGATTTTTTTTCTAATTTTTCTACTCTGTTTCTTTCAAGGGGTAGGAATATTTTTGTATGGGGGCGTGGCATAGTGACAATACATCATGTGTCCATACATTTTTTCTAAATCTTTCAGTGCACGATTGACCCTGTATTTTTCGACAGGGAATGCAAATACAAACCGAAAATATAGAAGACATTTTGACCAGAAGCGTCACGTGCTGAGATATTTGGAGTTAAAAGGTTTTCAAAACGCATTAGATAGAGAGGGATATCTCTCAAAACATTTTAGCAACAGCCCTCTCGTGAATCTACCAGATACGCTAAACTACCAGGTTTATGATATAGGGTCGGCACCTATTCCTGCCAACATCATGAGGCGAAGGTAAGGACCAACTGCATATCCTGGTACTCTGCAAGGCAAGTGCCTCGTGGAAGAGATAACCTACGAGTACCTGCTCAACAATTTCGTACACATGAAAAAAAAGAAATATTTATTCGTCCGTCCGTGAAAACGAAAAGAAGATATTATTTCCATTTCATTAAACCTCCAGAGTTTAAAGAAGTGTTATGATAACAATGTAACTAATGTATTAGTATACATAGCTTACTAAGAAAAAATCTATAATACTCAGGATTTCTTCTATTTTAAATAACTTTATTAACATTGACATTTGCATGTCTTTTTTTAATTAAATAAAACATATATTGACATTTGCTTGCTAAAACTATAAAAAATACATTTGCATGCTATCTCTACTTGTGAGAACTATTGATTTTTTGTACGTCTTCATACACCATGTTTATGAGCAAATAAAGAATTATTACTTACTTACTACTAAAAAAATCAATCAATATGATGCTTATTTTAATTTATTTATCAATGAAATATAGTACTTATACTCTTATGTAACTATCGTAAAGTATACTGAAATACATAAAATATATCAACCTTGAAATAACTATACGCAGTAAAATATTGCCTACCTATACATAAAATAAAACCCGTGGTAAGTCATACCAAAATATACTTATTAGTACTAACATACAGGATGTACACTCCCCCTGCCGCTCTCTAGATTCAAAACTCACCCCCTCGTCCTTCAGGTTGATACAGATTGGTTTAAGTTTGGTTCTCGAACGTATAGAATTTCGCCGTAATTTTGTTTGCTCCGTCATTTGTTTTTAGGAATGTCATTCGCGCCCGTTGTATGAAGTGTCCGAGGTGTGGTCATACATAATCATATGTTTGCTCGACAGTACTTTCAGGGTGTACCTTCTTAGTGCTACTGATACTGAAACAACCAACAGCGAATTCGCTTATCTGTGGAAACAACACTACTATTGGCATTGGAACGACTAATTAAATATTGAAGGAGACAACTTTTTTTTAATACATAGACCAAAAGTACTAACGAACAATGCGTTTGGTATGCCAAGGAAGATGTACAATCTTATGGAACAACTCTATGAATTTGTATATTCGTTAGTATGTAGATATTAATCAGACTTTAAATGATTTTCATGTGGTCGACTACTTGTATGTATAGTTCTTTTTTTTAAATTCACACGTAAGCCCTTGGACATTATCTCACCTGATGGTAAGTGACAATGATGCCGAAAATGGAATCGGGCTTACCAAGACTCCCCAACGCAATGGGGAATTGGCCATCTCTTATCTTGAAGCCGGAACACATAACTATTGTTAACATTGATGTTTGGCGTGAAGACTTAGATAGCTAGCCAGGCGGGCTTAGCAAATGCCCTTCCACCAACCAAACCGAGTCTACAAAGTCAGACTCCGCCGAGATTCGGGAATCGAACCCGCGACCTCCTGATGTGAAGCTCATCGTAGTTACCAAAATAATTAAAGACACAAAACTGCTACGACTTACTAAAGGAAGACTTACAGCGGTCATGAAAATTAATAGACGCAGCCGGCTTGACTTTAGAAAAACTAATTAAACAAATAGATTTGTTAGAAGCATAATAATGACTGCTGCCAAGACTTAACGAGTTACATTACAACACCTTTCATATGATAATCAGGCGTTTACCAATCATCATCTTCTTGGCCTTATAATAAACCTCTACAGAGTGCCCTGGGAATTATGGATCAAATCGATTAGGGGTATGGCGCATATCACTTCAAAACTTTTAAATTCAAAAGTAAACACTTCTATTTTTGGATCTGAAAACTGTCACATTCAGACACATTAAGGAAAACATCGTGAGGAAACCTGCACACGCCTGCGAAGAAACTCGAAGGTTGTGTGTGAAGTCGACCAACCCGCACTGGGCCCGCGTGGTCGACTAATGCCTAATCGCCCTGATTCAGGGTAGGCTCGAGCCCCTCGGTGGGGACGTATATGAGCTGATATAATAATAAAATATAAGCGCTCCGGATCTGTTTGCTCCAACACAATAATAACAAAACCATCACAAAGTTACACTTCGCCGAGATTTGGGAATCGAACCCGCTATCTCCTGATGTGAAACTAATGGACTTAGCATTTCGCTACGGAGGCGGTTCATCGTAGTTATCAAATAACTAAAGACACTAAATTGCTACGACTTACTAAATAAAGACATGCGGTTATAAAAATTAATAGATACAGCCGGCTTGACTTTAGAAAAACAATAATTAAACAAATATTATTGTTAGATGCATAATAATGACTAATGGCAAAACTTTACGAGTTACACTACAACACCTTCAAAGTCTTCCTGAAGTATATCAATACTTTTATTACAGGAAGACTTACTATTTGTAATCAATTACTGGGCGTTCTAATTTTGCGCCAAACGACCAGCATCGATTGCGTCGCAAAAAGTGTAACTAAAACGACCTTCAGTCAGTGGATCTAATCAGTGCTAAGTGGCCAGTGAAGATATTTCATTTCGAATTTGTATACATTACTACCACTAGTCAGTAAAACTTGCTACTGTCACACCCCGGACACTGCATACAAACGGTTGTGAAATTACATTTCTAAAAACAAATGACGGAGCAAACAAAATCACGATGCAGTCCTATACGTTCGAAAACCAAACTAGGTATAACAAATCTGTATCAATCAACCTGGGTGACAAGGGGATGAGGTAGCAATCTATAGAGAGCGGCAGGGAGTGTCCATACTGTATGTTATTACTAATTATTATAGGGCTTTAAAGGCGCGTACTTTTTTAACTGGAGCTTGCACTTATGAAACTGAACAACTTTCCCAAAGAAACCCATGGACAATTCGCAAAAAAATTTTTGGACCTCCGCTCAAAGTTTACCCGCCAGCTGATGTCCAAAATTTTTTTTGCGAATTGACTATGGGTTTCTTTGGGAAAGTTGTTCAGTTTCGTGTGTACAAGCTCCAGTTAAAAATAAGTGCATAGCTTTGTTAAGACCTGTATAGGTACTTTGCTACTGTTTACCTAGTTTATACTAAAAAGCTTGTAGGTATGTATTTGATTGCACAGAGTGATCTAGTTATCTAAGTACAGCAATGTCATTTAACGTTACTTGCACTCCTTAGCTTTGTGTTGTAGTTATTTTAGCTCGGAAAACAAAGCTTAGAGCTTCTCCGCTGAAAAGGATTTGCTGTCATGACATGAGTGTATTCATTCGTCTGTAATAATTACAACCTCATTTTGAAAAACATAAAATTTTATTATTTCGTATTCTACTCAGCAAACCCTTTCGTTTGATGCTCATATCATGGGGTTGGTTCATATTTTTTTTATATAAAGACACGACTACATAAAAACGGTACCCCTTTTTTGGGAAGACTAGTAAATATATTCTATGTCACTCACGGGATCAGGACTAATCTAACGATAGCTCGCATTATAAAATCCATCAAACAGTTTAGAAGATATCGTGGAATAAAGAAACATACATACATTTGACCTAAAAACAATAAATAAACTCCTTTTTTGTGGGCAGTCGTGTGAAAAATAACTGATCCGCTATCTTTGGGAGTCCGCCATATTGGATTAAGAATGGCGTCACGCAGCTAACCATTAATTGTCATCCAAACTAAACGTGTATATGCAAAATTTTACTTCAGTGGAACACCGGGAAAAGGGTTTTTAAGTCTGTTCTTTCTGAGAATGGGACCATTACGAAGTAACTAGTATCTCATCTGTGCCTGAAGGTAATAGCTAACCGCATGGATGCTAATAGCACAGATGAGATACTAGTTACTTCGTCCATGCGGCTAGCTATTACCTTCAGGTAGCAATTGGTGCTACCGCGGACCCTGATGAGCAAATGCCCTGTACAGAATTTCCAAATAAACAATATGCTACTGAGAGAAGTTTATAATTTTGTCATCATGGGTTTTCTACTATAATAGCCGGCACCGGCATCGGCCCCGCTGCCTGGGAAGCAAAAATGTATGAAAATACTGTTTCCCACGGATTTACCCGCGTGGACAACGTTTCTATGACTTTTCGAGGGTGCGCCCTGGAAAGAAGTAGCCTGTGTGTTAATCCAGGTCCTAATCTGTCTACCTACTAAATTTCAGCCAGATCCGTTCAGTAGTTTTTGCGTGAAAGAGTAACAAACATACATACATAAATTCTTACAAACTTCGCGTTTATAATATTAGTAGGATTACTAGGAAGTAGGATAGGATAGGAAAGCGTCGGTGGCTCAACCGGTAACGACTCGGTCCACTTAACCAGAGGTGCCGGGTTCAAATCCGGACGGCCAATGTACCAATGAGTTTTTCGAAACTTACGTACATATACTCACCGATTGCTTTAACGGTGAAGGAAAACATCGTGAGGAAACCTGCACACACCTGCGAAGAAACTCGAAAGTCGTGTGTGAAATCGACCAACCCGCACTGGGCCCGCGTGGTCGACTAAGGCCCGATCGCCCTAATTCAGAGTAGGCTCGAGCCCCTCGGTGGGGACGTATATGAGCTGAAATGATGATGATGATGAGGATAGGATACGGAGCTTGTTTCTAGAAAAATGAAGCCCGTGCCCGTGCCGTGGCGCACCGGCTGCTAGTGGAAAAACAGACATTATATAACTGAATATTTAACGAAAATGTCATAGGTCTATCACAGAACCCCGAAATCGATTGTGCTGACATTTAATTTAGAAGGGTTGGAGTTCACAGCCGCCCACCATAGGTGAGTATATACGTTTAGTTTACTAAATTTAGATAGATAGATAAAACATTTATTCAAAGCTACATAAATTACAATTGATACAGGGTGCAACACAATTGGTGTAGGTCCCGTTAACTGGGACTTCTGCTCAACAAATTTGCTGAAATCGCGAAAAATTTTTGGAACTCTTCATATAAAGCGATCAGCAGATTGATCAATTTTGATCAAGTTACACGAACGGATGAAATATTATGTGTTTATTTGTAATTTATTTTATTACCTACCGCTACGAGAGCATTGAATTTGGCATTATTGTTGGCATAAATGAAATACTAACTTATGATTACGAAGTAACTATTTAGTAATCTGTGCTTATGATGCCTCCCAAAAAAAATAGATACTGTGACAAAAATAATGGGAACTGGGGATAAAAACCCTTACGGAGTTTGCCACATATGATACGTAAGATTTAGAGGTTCGGGCCTAAACGGAGTTTTAAGGAAAAAAAGGTTATGGGGTAAATTAGAATATATGTATTTTCATGATTATTTTAAAAGTAAGGAACAATAAACAATATGAGTATAAAAAAAGGTGCGATTTCATTGGTTGACCGTGTAGACAATTAAAAAAAAAATGACCTAATATATTTATGGAGAATTTACGGAAATAAATTTAAGGTTACAATTTTATTTGTATATAAAATGGTTATTTTATAGTATGCCGGCAGGCAATGATCGTCACCGTCCCTTTGGTACTTAAATAAGTTACTAAGTTTAAAATTTCAGTTTGATCTGAATTACCCTATCTTTTAACAAAATATGTATCAGATACAAAACACATCTTAAAATTTAAAATAAATAACTAAAGGTTAGAAACTGGAAACAGGAAAACTTCTAGGTCGGCAGAAAGGTCAGAGAGTCAGAGAGTCGCTTGGGATAAAAGATAAAATAAATTCACTTCCCTTATGGCGAGCAGCTGGGCGGGCAGTAGAAAGGACTGGCTGGTGATCAGCACTGCTCCGTCCCAGGATTAATCCTTTATCAGGTAAAACTTCGAGGACGTCAAACCTCGCAGGGGCTGGATGAAACCCTACGGAGAAATAAAAATGTAGTCCGCCGCAGTACCAAAAATACACGCAAAGCGGTTTCCTTATACAAATTACTTACCACAGAATAAAATGGTGGGCCTCAACAACAACTTATAACACAATTTGTACAAAAAAATTTAAATACACATCAGTTTCGACGGGACCACGATCAACCTTTGTTTTTCTCTTGTCAAAAAATAACAACTATTTTCAAATTCAAATACCATAGAGCAACGACATCAAAAAAGAATTTAATTATGAAACGCGACAAAAGAGAACGGCTCGAAACGATAGTTAGCGTTTCAAAATACCCACAAACTCACAAAAAAAAGGCGAGAAGTCCAAAAAATTTTGAAATTTGGACAACCCTATAGACGTTGGACAGCCCTGAAGAAGAAAAAATAAAAACTCTCTAAGTAACTAGTTAACTACAAACGTTTACTTGAAGCTGGTAGAAATTGACATTTATACACGAAGCTACACATACAAACGGCAAAAACTCCATCTAAAAGTGAACAGACTCAATAACCCCAACAACACACTAGCGTTAAAGGATCGCTGTGTATTGAGCCTAAAACTAGTCACTTAAAAAAAACAGGAGAAATCAAACAACTACTAAAACATTAAAGACCAATAGGGTTGACAAAAACTGAAAAAAACTTGCAAAACATTGTCAGTTACCCCAGCAAAATGTGGACAAAAACGGTAAAGGCGGATGCGTGAAAATCCGACTCACGGATAAAATTAACACCGGAAGTCTGAAACGCGATACGCAAGAGTCTAAAGGGACAACTCTACCGAAAAATAGGCCATTTGAGGTAAGACAAGGGCAAGATTAATGAAAGAAATTTGAAAAATGGAAAATTGTTATAAGACCTCAAGAAATCTAAACAATACTGCGGAATACAGAAACGTTGTCACATAAAAGTGAACAGGGTACGCCAAAAATTTAAGGAGTACCTCGCAAAGCAACGCGTAAAAATATTCCAAACAGTAACCCTTAAAGATTTATTTCCTTAAAACAACGTTAAATAATCGCGAACTAAAAGTAAGTCTGTCCCGACTTTCGATTGAAAGAAATCTAGAGTCTGGCCATTGACTACTTAAATTAAAAATTCTCTTGGAATCGTAAGGGAATACACAGGCAAAAACAACTCAACAACACGTAAGCAATTATCCGAAAGAGGTATAATGCCAATAAGCCGGGGAAAAAACGACCCGTGTGAAGAGAAGCAAAAAAATACCGTGCATACAAACAAAAAAACCTGACGTTTCAAAGAAAACTGCACGATTAAATTAAGTAAGGGTCTTGAGATATTAAAACTTGAACCATAATATCCGGAAAACGGATACACCCACGAACGACAAAAAAACGGGTTCGTTAGAGAAAGATTAAAGACTGAAAAGGGGATAAAAAACATTAGTTCGGGCGCCATAAATATGTGACGAAAATAATGGGAACTGGGGATAAAAACCCTTACGGAGTTTGCCACATATGATACGTAAGATTTAGAGGTTCGGGCCTAAACGGAGTTTTAAGGAAAAAAAGGTTATGGGGTAAATTAGAATATATGACGTATTTTCATGATTATTTTAAAAGTAAGGAACAATAAACAATATGAGTATAAAAAAAGGTGCGATTTCATTGGTTGACCGTGTAGACAATTAAAAAAAAATGACCTAATATATTTATGGAGAATTTACGGAAATAAATTTAAGGTTACAATTTTATTTGTATATAAAATGGTTATTTTATAGTATGCCGGCAGGCAACGATCGTCCCCGTCCCTTTGGTACTTAAATAAGTTACTAAGTTTAAAATTTCAGTTTGATCTGAATTACCCTATCTTTTAACAAAATATGTATCAGATACAAAACACATCTTAAAATTTAAAATAAATAACTAAAGGTTAGAAACTGGAAACAGGAAAACTTCTAGGTCGGCAGAAAGGTCAGAGAGTCAGAGAGTCGCTTGGGATAAAAGATAAAATAAATTCACTTCCCTTATGGCGAGCAGCTGGGCGGGCAGTAGAAAGGACTGGCTGGTGATCAGCACTGCTCCGTCCCAGGATTAATCCTTTATCAGGTAAAACTTCGAGGACGTCAAACCTCGCAGGGGCTGGATGAAACCCTACGGAGATATAAAAATGTAGTCCGCCGCAGTACCAAAAATACACGCAAAGCGGTTTCCTTATACAAATTACTTACCACAGAATAAAATGGTGGGCCTCAACAACAACTTATAACACAATTTGTACAAAAAAATTTAAATACACATCAGTTTCGACGGGACCACGATCAACCTTTGTTTTTCTCTTGTCAAAAAATAACAACTATTTTCAAATTCAAATACCATAGAGCAACGACATCAAAAAAGAATTTAATTATGAAACGCGACAAAAGAGAACGGCTCGAAACGATAGTTAGCGTTTCAATACCTACTAAGGTACAAATCACATGGTTATCTGGCCCTATACAAGTAACTAGTATTTCATCTGTGCCCATACTACTGATAAGATAAACATACTTAACCGCCTCCGTGGCGTAATGGATAGTCCATTCGCTTCACACCAGGAGGTCGCGGGTTCGATTCCGGCGGGGTCAACTTGTAAGACTCGGTTTGATTGGTGGTAGGGCATTTTCTTAGCCCGCCTGGCTAGCTACCACCATCTTATCTAAGTCTTGCCGCCAAACATCAGTGTTAACAACATTGATGTGTTCCGGCTTGAAGATAAGATAGCCAGTTCTCCATTGCATTGGGGAATCTTGGTAAGCCCGCTTCCATCTTCGGCATCATCGTCACTTACCATCAGGTGAGATGATGCCAAGAGCTTACCAACTGTGAATAAAAAAAAAAAAAAAACTTACATAACTTTAGATACATTAGATATTTAACACCCCAACACAAATCAAACAAACCTGTTCGTCACACGAATATGTTTGCTCTGGGCGGGACTAGAACCCACGACTACCCTCGCCCTAGCAGACAGAATCGCAAACCACTAAGCGACCGGGCAAGTCAAAGTGGTTAGTATGTATGTAGGCTGATATTGGTCGAAAAATTTAGGTAGGTACTTGCTTTTCAAACGACTTCCAAAAAGAGGAGGTTTACAATTCGACTGTATGTTTGTGTGTGTGTGTGTTACGCGATATCTTCGCAGATTGTGAACCGATTTTCATGATTCTTTTTTATTCGATAGGGTATGCTCACGAGTTAGTCCTATACAAATTTTAACAAAGTCCGTATAGTACTTTATTAGAAAACTAACAAAAACTAAAAATAATAATGCAAAATTGTGTACTTTATTAGAAAACTAACAAAAACTAAAAATAATAATGCAAAATTGTGTACTTTATTAGAAAACTAACAAAAACTAAAAATAATAATGCAAAATTGTGTACTTTATTAGAAAACTAACAAAAACTAAAAATAATAATGAAAAATTGTGTACTTTATTAGAAAACTAACAAAAACTAAAAATAATAATGCAAAATTGTACTAAGTTGTTGCGATGGAAGTCGGTTTTTTAACGTGTTTAACGATTGAAAATTATCAGCGTATTATATCAGCGTTATCTACGATATCTACGGATCGTTCTTCGCAGGCGTGTGCAGGTTTCCTGGCGATATTTTCTTTAACTGTATGATGTATGCGTCGGATAAAAGTACATATGAAATCGGAATCCGAAAACACATTGGCACGTGGTAGGATTCGAACAGGAGGAAGCGGCCCTACCGTTACGCCACTGACAGTCCCATAAAGCAATTGGCAGACGTCCTTGAATTAGATGTACTTACCTATTCATAACATCAGATATTTATTACAGTAATTTGCAATGGCTCCCGACGAGAACCACACAGAATGGCGTCTTGATTCTACAAATGTAGAGCAGAACTATGACACTGTTATGCTAATTTGTCATGTGTAGTTATGCAAATAGATTGTGCACGGTTCGCAGTGAGTAAACACTGAAAAAGTTAACATTACTCACTTGTTACGTAAATAAGTAAATGCACATTACGTAAATAAATAATTATTTTTTTCTTTTTTACGGTTCCGTACCACGAAACGGGCCCTATCACTAAGCTTACGCCGTCCGTCCGTCTGTCTGTTAGCCATTTTTTTGCGAAAAACCATAATAATAATTGATTTTTACTACCCAAAAAATCAAGATAGGAAAAAAATGGCTAGAGATATTGAAAGTAATATTTCCCTAGCAAAATTGTATTCAAATAAATCCGTCACTTCATTGTCGTTCGCAACTGCTCGCTCTTCAGTTGTTCGAAAGAAAAACAGACGAATATTTACTGCATCACGGTAGACACATTTCCATAATTATGTGACAATAAAATATACAAGCATTTTCTTCTTGCTTACTGGAACCATTAAAAATTATAATCTTAGTTACTCAACATCGATGGGAAATTTTTGATCTGGATTAACATATAGGCTACTCTTTTCCACGCTCGCGAACCGCTTGCGGCACGCGCACTGCGCACACTCGGAGATAGTCATAGAAACCAAAGTATATATATTAGTACTAACATACAGTACGGACACTCCCTGCCGCTCTCTAGATTCCGACCTCACCCCCTCGTCTCCCAGATTTATTCAGATTGGTTACAGTTTGGTTGTCGAACGTATAGGATTTCGCTGCCATTTTGTTTGTTCCGTCATTCGTTTTTTGAAATGTCATTTCTGGTCCGTTGTATGAAGTGTCCAAGGTGTGATGGAAACTATGTTCACGCGAGCGAAGCCGCTGGCAAAAGCTAGTACTTAATGTAGCGGCGAGCGGCATTTATCAAAGGTGCAGTAAATGCAGCGAACGAACTTTACCACTTAGGGATTTTATCAAATCACTATCACTAGTTTTTGTTTAGTGAAATGACAAAACTAAGTTGTAATTATATCCCTGCGATTTAATATCTGATTTTTTTCTCTGCAACAATAAAAGTAAAATAAACGAATTGGGGCAGTAAAGTTCTCTAGTGGCGACGTAGCGTCGGGAGGCCTCCCACTCGGTGGACCGATGACCTGGTGAAATGTCGCGGGAAGTCTCTAGATGCGGGTAGCGCATAGCCGGTCGTCGTGGAAATCCTTGGAGGAAACCTATGTCCAGCAGTGGACGTCCTTCGGCTGACATGATAAAACGAATTTAGTATGCCCTGTATGTAACCTAATTTAACTTTTAAAGGTCGAAACACAGAACGCGTATAAAACTCCGCCAATACCACTAATATAAAATAACTACACGAATTAATTAAAAAACTATTTAAACCCGACTGGATAAAAGCTTAACCCCTTTTTCCTATGTCACTCACGGGATCAATAAAGACGAATCTAACGAAGGTCTCGCACTCTAAAATTCATCAAGCCGTTTAGGATACACAGCGTGCCAAGTAAATAAATATACGAGTACATACATAATACGTACATACACTCGACAAACTTAACCCTCCTTCTTCTTGCAGTCAGGTAATAAAACCCAAAATCTCAACTACGTAACTACAGCTGTTCCATAAAGGGACAAGCAAATATAAGTACAACCAGTAGGGGTAACATTTCAGGGACCTTGGGATCCCAGACGCATCGATTTTCGGGACTGTAGGTACGCATAGCAGCGTTACCCGGTTGGCAGACTGCCAAGTGAGGTTATGTTAGCTGTGTTAGGCAGCTGGAAATATGCCAGAGCGACAAAACTTTATTAACATCGTTTAGGCATTAGTGTAATGTTTAAATTTTGAATCAGAAATGGGGGTTGTTAATGGGGGTTTACAGATTTATTAATTACAAGTGAACACGAATTTTTAATTCTGATTTCTTATATATTCATCATCGTATCAGCTCATATACGTCCCCACCGAGTGGCTCGAGCCTACCCTGAATTAGGGCGATCGGGCCGTAGTCGACCATCACGCAGGCCCAGTGCGGGTTGGTCAACTTCACACACAGCCTTCGAGTCGAGTTTCTAGGCGAGAGCAGGTTTCCTCACTATGTTTTCTTCACCGTAAGAGCGTCGGATAAACGTAGGTATACATATGAAATCGAAATTCAAAAACACATTGTTACGTGGCAGGATTCGAACCACGACCTCCCGAACATGAGGTCCCGGCCCTAACCGTTACGCTACCGACGCTTTCAATTAATTCTTATTCTAATATTTTATAAAAAAAAAAATATAGTTTCATTAGATACAGTTTGCTCTTGTAGAAACCACAACGATATTTCGGAGTATGAGAGAAAACGTAAAACTTTAAGATTTAAGATAAAAGCAAACTTTATTAATAAGTGAAAATTTTAGTTATCATTCAGTGTACATAATCAAAATTATCAATTTTTACTAATGTTGTAAATGTGTTTGTCTGTTTGTTACCTCTCACGCTTCAACACCTCAACCGATCTTGAAGAAATTTGGCATGGAGGTAGCCTGTGCCACGGGGAAAACATAGGCTACTTTTTATCCCGTGAAAATAGCATAGTCCGATACAGCTCCTGAGGGAACCAAAAGAAAGACGCTTTTTTGGTTGATTTCTTTAACTTCACAAGGGAGCAACGGATTATTGTGATTTTTTTGCACAGAAATGGTTTAGAGTTGGGAAATGGCATAGACTACTAATTAGCATAGCCCTAATTATTCCCGAGTGATCTAGGGAAAACACCTGTCTATACGCTCGCGAGCCGCTTGCGGCTCGCGCACTACGCACCCTTACAGTTAGTCATAACAACGAGGATGCCCACGCGAGTGGAGCCGCGAGCAAAAACTAGTTTAAACATAAACCCAAAAAAACATTAATTTTTTTTATGAAATTTATCAGTGGAGCTACTTTTTTTTTATTGACAATGGTAAGCTCTTAGCATTATCTCCCCTGATGGTACTCATCCGATTTCAAAAATTATTTCACCGATACGTAGAATGGACTTTCAGAATGATTATAGGCTAAAAATTATCGCGATCCACTCGCGCACCGCACAACCTAAATTTGCACGCACCCCCGATATCCACGCGGGCGAAGCGGCTTGACAATTGCTCGTAATCACGAAAGAATGTTTGAAATCGGATAAGTAGATATACTGATACATATATCACCAGACAGAACAAACAAATGAGCTCGTCACTATAATATTTAAGCTGGAATTGAATCTACGACTATCGAGCATGAAGAAAGGTCTATCACTATTCCATCAAGTGTCAAATCTAGATATTATTCAGATGATTTAAGTTGTCATCTATACGAATAGCCTTTTAACGCGTTTTCAATAAATCAATCAATGGTGGCGCATCGGGAGCCGGGTCGTTTCATTCCCTCTGATATGGTTGACGGGAGCGATGGCTGACTCTCGCGTTATACTCGTTACCGGGGTATGCTGTCCGTGTGAACTGGGGCCTACTCTTGTCAAAGGTATCAATGACATTCAATGAATTTTATGTATAACTTTTCGTGTCATATAGTTTTCATGTTCTAATGACATAATCTGGTTTATTTCAAGGATTGTATTTTGACATTATTAACTTATGATTGTTTATTTCTTGATTTTCCACAAATGCAATTATGTTATTATTATTTTATGACTATCAGAAAGACTGTAATTTGCACCTATTTTGAATAAATACTTTGAATCAATAAGATGTACTAACATATGTTCTGGGTCAACATTTTTCTCATATTACATTCAAATTTTCAGATTATAGTGGAACTCCTTGCCTGCGTCAGTGTTTCCCGATTTCTATAATTTGGGGATCTTCAAGGCAAGAGTGAATAGTGAAACGCAAACTATCGTTTCGAGCCGATCTTCTTTCTTGCGTTTCATAATTAAATTCTCTTTTGATCTTGTTCGTCTATAAAAATAGAATTTGGAAATGATTGCGAGCTTTTGACAAGAGTGAAAACAATTGAGGAGTGTTGACCGTCGAAATAGGTGTTTTCAATATAAATATTTTAAAAGTTTTGTGATTTTTCTTGTTATTTTCAAGACCTCCTATTTTTAACTGGGGTAAGTGATTTATGCTTAGAGAAAGCTATCCATTTTTATTTAGTGCCGTTGAGAACTAAATTTTTATTCATGGTTGTAGGGTCTTCCACACGGTCCGAATAATTCAGCATACTACTAATATACCCTGGACTATTGCTAACTACGCTGATCTGCAACTGCCTGTCGCTTATCCAAAGGGAAGTGGAACTTTTGTTTATACCTAATTTAAGGCCCATTGGAGTTGATTGTTACTGGTGACCAAATACTATTACTGGTGATCAAGCATTACGACCTGCCCGCGCCTTTTGTTGTCTCTAGTGACCAAGCATTACTACTGCCCGACAAGGTTATGCTGTCGTCCTCCAAGCGCAGCTGCTGGTCTGCGTGTTCTCCTGTCTTCCGTTTACTATAACAATTTTGTGTTTGATTTAAAATTTATTAAGAGTATGGTACACCCAAAGTTTGTTACCTATAACATTGAGGGGTAATTTCGACACCTGAAAATTGAACTCAATTTACTTTTTTAGGAATTTATTAGATCATTTTATACACCCCGGGGGACGATCGATCGTTACCTAACCTTTTTTATATTTTAAAATTATGTAATGTGTTGTTTTTATATTTAGGTTATTTCCACGGTCATTCACTCTTTACACCCTTAACTTATCTACTGGTTTATATCTTTACCCAAATATTTCTAATCTTATAAAATAAAAGTATTCCATATTACCCCAAAATTTATTTTCTTTCCGAAATTCATATTTAGGCAGGGAGTAAAAATTCTACGTATCATGTAGCATCTCTATTATATTATTTAACCCCTTTTAAATTCAATTATGCTGCATTTATGGCGCCCGAACTAATGTTTTTATCCCCTTTTCTGCCTTTAATCTTTCCCTATCGAACCCGTTTTTTTGTCGTTCGTGGGTGTATCCGTTTTCCGGATATTATGGTTCAAGTTTTAATACCTCAAGACCCTTACTTAATTTAATCGTGCAGTTTTCTTTGAAACGTGAGGTTTTTTTTGTTTGTATGCACGGTATTTTTTGCTTCTCTTCACACGGGTCGTTTTTTTTCCCCGGCATAATGGCATTATACCTCTTTCGGATAATTGCTTACGTGTTGTTGAGTTGTTTTTGCCTGCGTATTCCCTTACGATTCCAAGAGAATTTTTATTTAAGTAGTCAATGGCCAGACTCTAGATTTCTTTCAATGGAAAGTCGGGACAGACTTACTTTTAGTTCACGATTATTTAACGTTGGTTTAAGGGAAAAAATCTTTAAGGGTTACTGTTTGGAATATTTTTACGCGTTGCTTTGCGAGGTGCTCCTTAAATTTTTGGCGTACCCTGTTCACTTTTATGTGACAACGTTTCTGTATTTCGCAGTATTGTTTAGATTTCTTGAGGTCTTATAACAATTTTCCATTTTTCAAACTTCCTTCATTAATATTGCCCTTGTCTTACCTCAAATGGCCTATTTTTCGATAGAGTTGTCCCTTTAGACTCTTGCGTATCGCGTTTCAGACTTCCGGTGTTAATTTTATCCGTGAGTCGGATTTTTCACGCATCCTTCATTACCGCTTTTGTCCACATTTTCGCTGGGGTAACCGACAATGTTTTGCAAGTTTTTTCAGTTTTTGTCAACCCTATTGGTCTTTAATGTTTTAGTAGTTGTTTGATTTCTCCTGTTTTCTTAAGTGACTAGTTTTAGGCTCAATATACAGCGATCTTTTAACACTAGTGTGTTTTTTGGGGTTATTAAGTTTGTTCACTTTTAGATGGAGTTTTTGCCGCGCGTTTGTATGTGTAGCTTCGTGTATAAATGTCAATTTCTACCAGCTTCAAGTAAACGTTTGTAGTTAACTAGTTACTTAGAGAGTTTTTATTTTTTTTTCTTCTTCAGGGCTGTCCAACGTCTATAGGGTTGTTCAAATTTCAAAAAAATTTTGGACTTCTCGCCTTTTTTTTGTGAGTTTGTGGGTATTTTGAAACGCAAACTATCGTTTCGAGCCGATCTTCTTTCTTGCGTTTCATAATTAAATTCTCTTTTGATCTTGTTCGTCTATAAAAATAGAATTTGGAAATGATTGCGAGCTTTTGACAAGAGTTAAAACAATTGAGGAGTGTTGACCGTCGAAATAGGTGTTTTCAATATAAATGTTTTAAAAGTTTTGTGATTTTTCTTGTTATTTTCAAGACCTCCTATTTTTAACTGGGGTAAGTGATTTATGCTTAGAGAAAGCTATCCATTTTTATTTAGTGCCGTTGCGAACTAAATTTTTATTCATGGTTGTAGGGTCTTCCACACGGTCCGAATAATTCAGCATACTACTAATATACCCTGGACTATTGCTAACTACGCCGATCTGCAACTGCCTGTCGCTTATCCAAAGGGAAGTGGAACTTTTGTTTATACCTAATTAAAGGCCCATTGGAGTTGATTGTTACTGGTGACCAAATACTATTACTGGTGATCAAGCATTACGACCTGCCCGCGCCTTTTGTTGTCTCTAGTGACCAAGCATTACTACTGCCCGACAAGGTTCTGCTGTCGTCCTCCAAGCGCAGCTGCTGGTCTGCGTGTTCTCCTGTCTTCCGTTTACTATAACAATTTTGTGTTTGATTTAAAATTAATTAAGAGTATGGTACACCCAAAGTTTAACATTGAGGGGTGATTTCGACACCTGAAAATTGAACTCAATTTACTTTTTTAGGAATTTATTAGATCATTTTATACACCCCGGGCACAGTATATATATTAGTACTAACGTACAGTATGGACACTCCCTGCCGCTCTCTAGATTCGACCTCACCCCCCCGTCACTCAGATTGGCTGTAGATTGGGTACCAAACGTAAAGGACGAGCTATGCAAGCACTTTTATTCACTATATTCACTTTGCGCGCCGCTGTGATTTCGTTCACAGGAATAAAAACCAACCAGTTACCGAACGTAAAGGCCCAACTGAACTCTTTTTTTCCATACTTGTCTTATGTTGTAAACGAACACCGCTCGAACAAAAAACAACACATTACGAATACACCATACACATTATGAGACTATAAAACATTGTAAATGGTAACTGCGACGTGGACGTATGAATTAACACTGAAAACTGCTATCTATTATTTTATACATCTTTTAACACATTTTCCATAAAATTGCGAAATTGATAAGGGATTTTGTCACAGATTAAAAATCGACATGATAGTTTTGTTGCTTTGGTGTAGAGATGGGCCGAAGTGAATGACTGAATGAATGATTTTGAACTGTTGTTGCGAGGTAAAAATTGGGTCATCTTTGGGCTCAACTGTACAATAGGGTACATCGATTTGGCAGTCCGCGATTTTTTGGTAAGAGATAGGCTTTAGCTGAACATCCATACCAAATTTCAAGGTTAGGAAACCAGCGGTTTTTGAGTTATGAATTTTTGAAAATTGTATTTTTAGGTACTCTTTGGTCTTTGTTTTGTGAGTTTGTGTAGGACCAAAGATGACTTATTACTGATTGTATAATTTGATTCCTAAGATTCATAATATGGGGTTAAAACCCCCAACAAACCTTCGGGATCCGAGGGGGATGTGGGAGTATCAGGGCGGGGAAAGCACGCGGGGCCGACTTGAGGGCAGACAAACTTGGGGGTAACAAATCGAAAACCAGGGGGTAATCTGTTAAGGTCAAGGTCAATCAGTCAAGGTCTAAGTCAATTTGATCCCAAAGATTCATAATATGGGGTCCGCAAGTGAGGTACGGGGAGTTCTAAATAGAAGCGGGAGCGAGCGAAGCGAGCTCGGACTTCCGGAGCACCCCGACTCGGATCCGTTAGGTTCGGAGACTGTGCGGGGAGGCGAGCTTAGCTTGCCTCCCCGCACAGTCGTAGTGTTAGGTTTAACATGAGAATGCAGAAGTAGGAGCCCCGAGTTTGTCGGCCACGCGTGCTTTCCCCGCCCTGATACTCCCACATCCCCCTCGGATCCCGAAGGTTTGTTGGGGTTTTAAATGGGTGGCGGGGGCTACGCCCCCGTTAGGGGTCCGGGCCCCGAGTGCTTTCCCCGCCCTGATACTCCCACATCCCCTTCAGATCCCGAAGGTTTGTTGGGGGCTTTAAATGGGTGGCGGGGGCTGGGCCCCCGACCCCATATCATGAATCTTGGTGATCAAATTGACTTACACCTTTTTTTGGAATAAGCGGTAGCGATTTTCGCCGTCAGAGAAGTGGATGACCTTTTTTTTACTAAGCGGCAGCGATTTTCGGCGTCATAGAAGTAGATGACCATTTTTTTAATAAGCGGTAGCGATTTGTCGGTCAAAGACTACCTAACAAAAACGATTACCCCCTAGTTTTCGATTTGTCAAGTTTGTCCGCCCTCAAGTCGGCCCCGCGTGCTTTACCGGCTTCGCGGACCCCAGATTATGAATCTTTGGAATCAAATTATACAATCAGTAATAAGTCATCTTTGTTCCTACATAAACTCACAAAACAAAGACCAAAGAGTACCTAAAAATACAATTTTTAAAAATTCATAACTCAAAAACCGCTGGTTTCCTAACCTTGAAATTTGGTATGGATGTTCAGCTAAAGCCTATCTCTTACCAAAAAATCGCGGACTGCCAAATCGATGTACCCTATAGAACAGTTGAGCCCAAAGATGACCCAATTTTTACCTCGCAACAACAGTTCAAAATCATTCATTCAGTCATTCACTTCGTCCCATCTCTACACCAAAGCAACAAAACTATCATGTCGATTTTTAATCTGTGAGAAAAAACCCTTTATCAATTTCGCAATTTTATGGAAAAAGTGTTTAAAGATGTAAAAAAAAATAATAGCAGTTTTCAGTGTTAATTCATACGTTCACATCGCAGTTACCATTTACAATGTTTTTTAGTCTCATGATGTGTATGGTGTATTCGGAAAGTGGTGTTTTTTGTTCGAGCGGTGTTTGTTTACAACGAAAAGTATGAAAAAAAAAGAGTTTAGTATTCACACTGTTGCATTCAGTAAATAACTAACAAACATTTCGTGACCAATACCCCCGGTGTGATTCAACCCTACCTGCATTCTTGCCTATAGATACGTCAGTTATATATATGTATATCATTTCTCGCTCGTTTGTATGGAGTGTCCGGGGTGTGCCCCGGGGGACGATCGATCGTTACCTAACCTTTTTTATATTTTAAAATTATGTAATGTGTTGTTTTTATATTTAGGTTATTTCCACGGTCATTCACTCTTTACACCCTTAACTTATCTACTGGTTTATATCTTTACCCAAATATTTCTAATCTTATAAAATAAAAGTATTCCATATTACCCCAAAATTTATTTTCCTTCCGAAATTCATATTTAGGCAGGGAGTAAAAATTCTACGTATCATGTAGCATCTCTATTATATTATTTAACCCCTTTTAAATTCAATTATGCTGCAATAGGCATTATTTGAGTTAGGGTGTACCATCCTCGGCTGTATCATCACTTACCATCAGGTGAGTTGCAGTCAAACGCACTCAAATTTTTAATAAAAAATAAATAAAAAAAGCCTGGTCCGTCAGTTAATATCGGAGGCTATTATTATACAGTTTATAACATTTTACCTAAATTAACTAATACTGCAGCTATGATCTTTCATCAGTCTAATAGTAAATTTATTGAAAGATTATTATATTACATAATATGTTCTGAGGCATCATTTTTTCCATATTACATTTAAATATTTAGACTGGGTCCGTCAGTTATTATAAGAGGCTTATTATACAGTTTTTAATATTTTAAATTAACTCATGCTGGAGCCATGATCTTTCACCAATCTGATAGTAAATTTATTGAAAGATTACATGTTCTGGATTAACATTTTTCCCATATTACATTTAAATATTCAGACTGGGTCCGTCAGTTATTATCGGGGGCTACTATTATAATTATAATATAGTTTTTATTACTTTAAGTAACTAATACTGCAAAATGATATGCTCTTACACCAATCTGATAGTGAATTTATTAAATAAAAGATAAATATACCTGGGCTAGGGTGTAGTTAGTCCACTTAGAGACTTGAACACCCGCCTGTACCCCGCAGGCGTCCCACTCAACAAAATATACCTGGCCTATAGTAGTTTTTACCCGACTACGGCGAAGCAAAAAGGGGGGTATGGTTTTTACTGGTATGTATGTATGTTCCACCCCTTACGAGCTACTAATTATTTGCGTGACGTGTCACTGGAGAGGGTAAAAAGTATTCGCGCCTTGGGGCTTGAACTTGATACCAGTTTGGATTATCATTTCCATGTAAAGACATTTGTCGCGCTGCCAACAAAACCCTCGGCTTTATAATGAGAACTGAACCAGTTCAGTGACATGAGTTGCCAGAGTTTTGTGAAATGCCTAGGCTATAGCAAGCTTGAGTTTTGGGCAATCGTCTGGGATCCCTATGAGAGCTGTTATTCCCTCATGGTTAAGAAGATTCATCGAAAGTTTGCACGTTGGCTGTACAGGAGGGTTTATGGTTATTATCCATTTTTGTACCCATCACTATTTGTATCAGGGATGGTCAGCTTGGACACGCTTGTCCTGGTGGTACACTATTATTCCGATCTCCACAATAAAGTTGCAGTCCACAATACAAACTCCACAATAAAAACCAGTCGGTTGCAGAACAGTTTGGATTAACCGTACCGTCAGAAGGAACACGTAGCAGAGATGGCACAGTCGCGCCGCCGAAACATCCTCTTCGTTCGCCACAGCACGAGCACGTGTCGAGCGGACAATGCGCCTACAGCCCGCGCGATTTGTCTTCTTTGCGCAATTACTGCCGAGCATTATCATTCAGACATATTAAGAATTAATTAGATGCGCCAGCGCTTCGTGCAGCTCGCCAGCACCAGCGATTCGTGTAGCGTGCAACGTTTGTGCTCTAGCGGTGACCAGAGACTGCATGGTGATGTTGGCTTTGCCGCAAACTTCAAAGGCGTTGGACCACTGTATGGATTCTAACACTCTGTCTGTACGATGGCCTTTTTCAATAGACCAAACGATCTACTACGAACATTTCAAACGTCGCAAAGTTGGCCGTCTTTCGGTATTCTATAGAGTTCATTTCGGAGAGTGTGCGCAAAAACAACAAGACCTCATTCCCCCAGCTCCATACCACCTTCGGTCAACGAGACGTAGAGACAGGTTCCACCCCTTTGTTGTCGGTGTTCTGCCTATCCGCACGAAGCCAAACGCTTTCTCATTTATTATGCGGACAGCCATGGAGTGGAACTCCTTGCCTGCGTCTGTGTTTACTGACTCTTACAATTTGAGGATGTTCAAGGCGAGAATGAATAGGCATTATTTAAGTTTGCATGTACTACTCGAATATATTGTCACTTTCCATCATGTAAGATGTATTCAAACGCAATCAAATTTTTAGTAAAAAAAAGCCAGTCCTAAAAAAATTAACACCGTGACCATGGCTTCACCTTCGTTTCCAAGTTCCACATACGTACCTAACCCTGCAATAGTTAATATGTTAAGTAGACGTCTGAAGTCTGGGTCGTGAGGCATTTATTAGCATTTTTGTAGCTGTCACGCCATGCCAGGCTCACAACTTAGGAGTAAAGCGTATTTAGTCACGCGATTCACACTGCTACAGCTCTATCGCTTAAGAGTCCCTACGTCAAAAATCCTCTTCCATACAAACAAGCTAGTAAAGTAATTTAAAAATATATATATAAAACCTATAACCACAGTCTAAGAATATTACAAATGTAAGTAACAAAGATTTTTATTTTATGTTTTTCATTAGTAATTTTTTTGCTTCTTTAGAATTGAATATTTCGAAAAACCTAAATCGTACACTTACTGCAATTTCGCGTTTTACTTACACACTTGTACATAAGTTTTATTACAACCGGCCAACGCATAATTGCCCTGTCCAGACTCCGTTTACGACCTTATCGATTCTTAGACTGTAATATTGGTTGACTGCATCTAAAATAAATTGTTAAATATTATTTCTTAAAATGCCCTTCTCTTGTAATAAAAAATAAAAAAACGCTAAACACGTTAAAAAACCGACTTCCATCGCAACAACTTACTACTACACCGATTTTGACAAAAATTTATATGGGACCACACAGGAAGCACTAGCTTTCAAATAAAAAAAGAATCATAAAAATCGGTTGACCCAGTCAAAAGTTCTGAGGTAACACACATAAAAAAATCATATAGACGTATTGAGAACCTCTTCCTTTTTGGAAGTAGCTTGAAAAGCCTTACTCGTTTTGTTTTCCATGACTTTTTCAATTTTCTTACACAATACCTAGGCTGTTTGATTTATATATACCCGTTTACTAAATATATTAATATCACTGGCCGAAAATAAGTATACCACCTTTTTAAGCCATTTTTCAGAGGCAGGAAAAAAAAAGAAAATGGCATTCTTTTGTTTGTTTTTTTTTCATTTGACAGCGATTTAGTGAAAGCGTGAACTTAAAATTGTTAAAATGGAGAAAGAACAGTATCGGTCTGTAATTAGATTCTTGTTTTTGGAAGGAAAAACATGTGACGAAATAAAAGTAAGAATGCGAGCGGTTTACCATGAATGTGCTCCTTCTATAACAACCGTGAGATATTGGTATAACGAGTTTAAGCGGGGGAAAACAACCGTCTTTGATGAGGATCGCCCAGACCGGTCAACTGAGGTGACTACAGACGATATGGTTAAGAAAATTAAAAATATCGTTTTAGCCGACCGCTGAATTAAACTTCGAGAAATCGTTGATGGTGTAAACGTTTCAATCGAGAGGGTACAATACATATTAGAAGAAAAATTGGGTATGAAGAAAGTATCGGCGAGGTGGGTGCCGCGTTTACTCACGGAGGAGCAAAAACGGAACCGACTGACTACTTCGGAGCAGTGTTTGGCCGTGTTCAAACGTAACCGGAAGGAGTTTCTGCGTCGTTTCGTGACCGTGGACGAAACGTGGGTTCACCACTACACCCCGGAAATGAAAGAGCAGTCGAAGCAGTGGATTTTACCGGGTGTACCTGCTCCAAAGAAAGCAAAAACCGTTCCATCGGCTGGAAAGGTCATGGCGACTGTTTTTGGGATTCGCAGGGTATTATACATATTGACTACTTAGAAAAGGGGAAAACGATAACAGGGCAGTACTATGCCAATTTATTGGATGAATTTGACGCCGTCTTGAAGGACAAACGACCCCATTCAAAAAAGAAAATAGTACTGTTTCATCACGACAACGCCCCGGCTCATTCGTCCAGAGTTGTGACGGCTAAATTAGCACAGTTACGCTACGAACTATTGCCTCATCCCCCATATTCTGCAGATTTGGCCCCATGTGATTTTTTTTTGTTTCCCAACCTAAAAAAAATTGCTCGGTGGTAAGCGACTTGGATCAAATGACAAAGTCATTGCCGCCACAGAGGCCTATTTTAATGACTTTCCAAAATCATACTTTTTGGATGGTTTATTGAAGCTTGAGTATGGGTGGAACAAGTGTATAGAGTTAAAAGGTGACTACGTAGAAAAATAAATGCATATATATATATACATAAAAAAATGTTGTTTTTTTTGCCATAAACGGGTACTTATCAAACAGCCCTCGTACATGTAAGGTCCTTTAAAAAGTAGTATTGCGGTAAGTAGTATTTTTTTTGTCTAATATGTATTTTACAACTTCATATGCACAGAAGCACGGTCACAGTTTACCAGAAGTTGTCATGACGATTGTAAGAGGCTTTCATTTATCGCAACAAAAAAAAAATGTCTGTACAAAAAACCTGTTTGTATACCTATCGTAAGATACAACGTCATTAAAATCCACAAGTAAGTAGTTAAAGTTCCTGGGAATCTTAAAAATCCAAGTAACTAAAGTTAATTAACTTAACGTTTTTTTTACAATTTAAAAGCGTGATTTTCGGTAGCGTAATTGCTATGGCCGCTACCTCCTATCCCGCTCTTGCGGTGAAGGAAAACATTGTATCGTGAGGAATCCTGCACACGCCTGCGACGAAGAAACTCGAAGGTTGTGTTGTGTGTGAAGTGTCGACCAACCCGCACTGTTCCCGAGTTTTCGACAGAGGCCCGATCGCCCAAATTCAGGGTAAGCTCGAGACGCTCGGTGGGGGCATAAATATAAGCTGATATGATGATAATTTAGAAGTGTATGTAAATACCTATTTTAAATAAATATTTTTGAATCTGACTATAACTTAGATAAGCAATCCTAATAAACACCAAAGTCACTATTAGAATACTTATGTAAAGAAAATCTTTAATAAATGGTAGGCTTTTAATCGTGTTCGTAAGAAACAAATCTCCACTGGCACACACAAAGAATAAATAAGGTAATGTGATTAAAACTTTAAGCTCACTAAATGACCTAGTAACGTTAGGTTTTTGACTCGTATCGCCAAGAATCAGAAATACCTAGCTATAGCAAAGTACGAGTAACTGATCCATAATTGGAGTCCACAATGTCTTTTCATCGCACCTGCATTGCAGGTTCATAAATTATTCAGTAAAAGTGCTGGCAGATAGACTTTACACAATCATATTTATCAACGGAAGGACACGAAATATTTTAAGAAGAATATCGTCACTATTTCTAAGGGTCATATTTTATGAAGGGCTCAAGCTACAACGCTCGAGTATCTTGTTTTGGCATGGAAGAACTAACTTTAGGACGACATGTCTCACCCTGCTGTATATCTTTTAGTTTTCGAGATATCATCATCATATACGTCCACACCGAGGGGCTCGAGCCTACCCTGATGTAGGGCGATCGGGCCTTAGCCTTAGTCGACCACTATCACTGTATGCTGTATCTCTTTTAGTTTTCGAGATATAAGCCGCCCAAAATATATAATTTTCGTGACGTAACTTTTTATAAAATTCCCCCTGTCTGAGCCCACGTTTCATCATTTCACGTCAAAATAGTTTAGTATATATAGATATATTAGTACTAACATACAGCATGGACACTCCCTCCCTGCCGCTCTCTACATTCCGACCTCACCCACTCGTCATCCAGATTGATACACATTGATTCTAGTTTGGTTCACGAACGTTTAGGATTTCGCCGTGATTTTGTTTGCTCCGTCGTTTGTTTTTAGAAATGTCATTTCACGACCGTTATATGTAGTGTCCGGGGTGTGATAGTTTCCAGACTGACAAGATTTCCTAGCTAAAAATTGACCTAAATGTAAATCTCGAATAGGCGCGTACACTATAATTAGATTTTATGTTTATGTTAAGACAGGTAAATTAGGCACGCAATGTAGCTATTATAAAGTAACAGTCAACCAGAATCGCTGAGGAGACGTCGTGAAATGAAAACGTTCACGAAACTCAATACTGAGACTAATAATAACAAATGTCGCATTTATCCAGCAAAGTGCGATGCTATCTATAGTAAACACACAGTATTAACGCTAAGCGAAAAAGTTAACAAATTCGTACCAGCGATCGGTACGTAGAGCTTTTCGTTTAGATTTCCGGATACAGATGTGATACGTAAAACTAATATATTATGTAGGTCATACATACAATGCATTTGTAAGGGGCGACGCGTCGACGCAAATTTAAAAAGAAAAAGACAATCCGCGGCGAATTTCCCCGGCTATTCGCGGCGCGAGTTGGCGAGCCAGGTATGATAATAATGATTTTTTTATCAAAAAATTTGAGTGCGATTCAGCTGAGGATGTGACACGCAAGCTCAAATAGTGCCTATTCCTAAATTATACGCATCGGGGATTACAGACGCTGGCAGGGAATTTCACTCCTTCGTCGTTCGCATAATGAACGAAGAAACGCTTCGTGCGTAAAGGTGGAACATTAACAACAAAGGGGCGGAATCGTTCTCCGCGCCTGGTAATCCGATGATGACATGAAGAGGAGGGGAATGAGGTCGTAAAGCTCCAGTGCATACAAAAAATTAAATAATTCTTAAATTCTTCTCATTTGCCATGTGCGGTGTGCAAAATCACACAAACGCGAAAATCACGTCTCACTGATTGCCTGGGTACGAACTAACCTCAGCTGGGCGCAGTAGAACTGGTGCGGGATGGCGGTCAGCACGCCCGCGCCGTCGCCGGTGTCGTTGTCGCACGCGCACGCGCCGCGGTGCTCCATGCGCTTGGCAAGCGTCTCGGCATCTCTCACGATCTGTAGGTTCATCGAAACATACAAAGTATCTTCTCCATTTAGACTTTTACATAGCATAGTAAAGAGCAGTGGGGTATGTTCGAGATACAACCGTTAATTATTTAAGTGGATACTTCTTATCCCGCCTCTTCAATAGAGATTGATCCCAGAGCCCTAAATAAAAAACTGTGAACGAAGTTTGCTTAAGAGGACCGAGGACTTTTTGGCGGGAATTAGTAGCGTTCAGTTTGTAATTTTTCTTTTATTACGTGGTTTTGATGTATAATATTGATAGTGTATTGTTCTACAAAGTACCATTTATGTGTTTATTGTGCAGGATAATGAAATAAAAGTGTGTATGCTGTGTTTCGAGTTCCCACAGGAAGTCCGCCAAAGCTTCAGCAAATGTTCTATCATTTTGCTGGAGTGTGTACGTTTAGTTATTTATACCAATGAAAAAAATTACAATGATACTGAAAAATACTAAAAACTGTGAAAGAAAAATTACTGAAGACGTAAACTAATACTACTGAAAAAAATATATGTACTGAAGACAAGTCAGTATGACCAATGAGCCTAAGCCTGCCCAGAAAAGGGCAAACAAACAAAAAAACATTACAAGGACCGAGGTCTGTTCAAAATCTTTTGATTATTTCGATCAAATTATAACTAACATAACCATTTATAATAAATAATGGCAAATCATGATTGATAAAAAAACGTAATAATAATCTATAGCATAAATTAAATTCTCCTGCGTTGAAAAAAACTAGTTCCGTATGTGACGTACAAAATTAACAAAACTGGGCCCTACCAGACCCTGACCAAAGTATTACTAGCTTTTTTTTTATTCACAATTGGTAAACCCTTGACAACATCTCACCTGGTGGTAAGTGACGATGTTGCCGAAGATGGAAGCGGGCTTACCAAGATTCCCCAACGCAATGGGGAACTGGCTCTCTTATCTTCATGCCGGAACACACCAATGATATCAACATTGATATTTGGCGGCAAGACTTAGATAAGATGGTGGTAGCTAGCCAGGTGGGCTTAGAAAATGCCCTACCACCAACCAAACCGAGTCTTACAATTGACCCCGCCGGGAATTGAACCCGCGACCTGCTGTGTAAAGCCAGTGAACTTTGCCTCTGAGCTACGGAGGCGGTTATTAGGCGGTCCCGGCGAACTTCGCTCTACCTTATACTACCCTACCCTACCCCACACTACACTACCCTACCCTACAATAAACTCAACACTACACTACACTGCCCTACCCTACCCTAAAACCTTCTCCTGACAATAACGAACTCAACAAAAAAAAAAGAATTGGCGAAATCGGTAAAGCCGTTCTTGAGTTATAAATGGTGTAACACAGCCCAATAGGTGAAGAATTTAGATATAATACTGTAATATTCATTATTATCATTATACTGTTTTAGGAAAAGCGACTTGGAAAGCCATACAAATAAATAAATAGTGTAACCAACACGACTTTTTTTATATATGTATATATATATATATATATATATATATATATATATAGATTAGTACTAATCCTGACTGAACAAAGAAGTATCCACTTCAAAATGATGTATAGTATGTCGTAGATACAGGAAACCATTTGGCTTGGAAAATAATATAATGGTAGCTATTGTGAAACAAAGTATATTTTTATTGTGAAGCAATTACATGGATAAGAAACGAAATGCTTCAAATTCCTAGCAATTGAGTCTATTCGCAAACAACACCAAACACTATTGTATTATTTTGTATAGGTAATAATACCGGAATTAATGACTTTTTTTTTGGGTTCCGTACCCAAAGGGTAAAAACAGGACCCTATTACTAAACGTCTGTCTGTCTGTCTGTCCGTCTGTCACCAGGCTGTATTTCATGAACCGTGATAACTAGACAGTTGACAGTTTACAGATGTATTTCTGTTGCCGCTATAACAACAAATACTAAAAATTAGAAAAAGTAAGTCTCCATACAAAAAACGTGTTTTTTTTTTAAAACGTGAAGAAACGGTACGGAACCCTTTGTGCGCGGTTCTAACTCGCATTTTACCGGCTTTTGGGTTGTATACTACTAATCCTACTATCACACTCATATTATAAAGGCGAAAGTTTGTGAGTGTGTATGTTTGTTACTCTTTCACGCAAAAACTACTGAACGGATCAGGCTGAAATTTGGTATAGGTAGACAGATTAGGACCTGGATTAACACACAGGCTACTTTTATCCACGCTCGCGAGGATAATTATAATAGGTCTTTACCTATGAAATTAGCGATTCAGTTTTTGAAGTTCAATGCCAATTTTTATTAAAAATAAAAAAGTTATTGTTTTTTTATTCACCTTACGGTTGACCACTACTGGTCTTTTATTAGTAACTAGTGGCATGTTTTTCATGTTCCAATCCCCTGAGCTATGTGCCATTTAATGGAACAAAGGCATTTTCTTAGTGGTCGGATAGGGCAATTTTTTGTCAGTTTTTTGAATTTTCCTGAAAGTGAAGAAATCTTATGCAGGGTATACCCAAATATGACATTAGTAACGAAGAAACTGCAGCGATAACTCTAGAGCTTTAAAACTAAAAATGTGTATTTTTTGCCTCAATAAAGGCGATTTTTTCAGGTGAAAAAAACCCGACTTCATGGGGTTAATGCCACCGTGCTCTCAAAATATCTAAACAATACGCATATGTTAACCACCATTTAATTTCTAATAGTCTAATGCTATTTTGAGAATAAATTTTCATCTTTAAACTTTTTTCTACAATCGGCAATTTCATAGGTAAAGACGTAATACGAGGGCCACACCGAAATGATTGAGAATAAAAAAAACTACACATTTTATGTTATTATTTTTTAATTATTGTTTTTCGAAGTATTCACCTTTACAATTGATGCATTTTTGCATACGATTAAACCAATCATTGAAACAGCTATGCCAGTCTGAAGTTGGCCTATTTAAAATGGCGGAATTGTAAGCTTCGACTGCACAATCGGGGTCCTCAAATCGTTTTCCTCGCAACAAATCTTTGGTTTTTGGGAATGTAAAAAAGTCGTTGGGGCTTAAATCGGGGCTGTACGGAGGATGGTCCATCAACTCAATGTTTTCGGTATTTAAATATTCAATAGTTTTCCGGGCGGTGTGGGAGCTAGCGTTGTCGTGATGAAGGATGATGCGACGGTTTGGATTGGATTTACGAAGTTCAGCGATGACACGGGGCAAACAAACGGTAGTATACCATACGGCGGTAACTGTTCTTTGATTCTGAAGAGGAACTGTCATTATATGTCCTGTTTTAGCGACGAACGAAGCGATCATTTTTTTAGACACGCTGCGGGAACGAACTACTTTGGTAGGTTTTGTCTCGCCTTCGAAGACCCATACAGCCGATTGATGCTTTCTTTCCGGTTCGTAAGAGTAGATCCAAGACTCATCACCTGATATTATGCTATAAACAGCATTTGATTGTCCTCCGTCAAATCGTTTCAGATTTTTTCGACACCAATCAACACGGGCGACTTTGTGCTCTTCTGTTAAATTATGTGGTATCCAGCGGGAAACTAACTTTCTTACACCAAGTTCTGTATGTAGTATTGTTTTTATTGCTGTCATTCCAATCCCAAGTTCAGCCCGAATCTGCTCATATGTGACATGTCTATCTTCATGTAGTAATTCTCTGATGGCAGCGACGTTCTCCGGCGTAAAGGCTGAAGATGGAAGGGTGCTGACGGAATCACGACCTCGTTTGAATTCAGCATACCAACGATATACAGTCGCCTTTGATGGTGCGTCCGTGCCATATAAACCAAAAAGTTCATTGAAGCATTCTTCTTGCAATAAACCGCGACGAAAGTTATGAAAAATTATCGCACGAAAATTTTCCTTACTGAGTTTCATTTTTATGATTTTCTAAAAAACTTAATAATGACATAACATTTTTCCCTCGCATTATTTTTTTATTATTTAAACGAAATATATAACTAAAGAGGTTGCATATTCATGTTAAAAAAGAGGTTTCATCAATTATCTGCAAAAAGTATCTGATTCTCAATCATTTCGGTGTGGCCTATGTACATCCTTATTGGGTGGAACACCACACACTTATATTGCAACCACTAACAACAAGTTATTACAGAATGTTGGTAATTTGGCTGTGATTCAGACGCATATATTACATTACATTGTGCATTGTACAGATTTGGCACCAGATTTTTTTTAAAGTCAGAAATATTTGGATTGTTTGCCAAATTGTTATGTGTAAATGTTAAGAGGTTCAAAGCTTTCTTTATTTACCTAATGCATAAGATGTTACGAGATATAATTTAAATATATTGAAAACTAGCTGTTTCCCGCGGCTTCACCCGCGTGGACAACGTTTTTATGGCTTTACGAGGGTGAGCAGTGCGAGCCGCTTGCGGCTCGCGATCGTGGAAAAAAGTAGCCTGTGTGTTAATCCAGGTCCTAATCTGTCTACATACCAAATTTTAGCCAGATCCGTTTAGTAGTTTTTGCGTGAAAAATTAACAAACATACATCCATACATTCTTAGAAACATTCGCGTTTATAATATTAGTAGGATTGCATTGTCACCGAATGTGTACCAAATTTAAGTTAAAAAAAATTAAAGTCCCATACTAATCATATATAATCATATATAAGAGGATCCCTAACTAGAGCCCCCATTGGTAAAAAAAATGAATTACTCGCTGAGTAGGTACATACTATAATTAATTTTTCAACTTTTGGCACATATTCTGTTATCTGAAACTGTAGTGAACTATATTTCATACAAATCTATTATTTGCCGCTTTCTAGCGAATAAAGTCACCTGTTGATGAAAACTCTCAGAACTGCTAAGCTTAAGTGGCAGTGGGTGGGAAGCCTAGCTCGTAGAACATATAAAAATTTCGAGTGGTGATCGCGCACCAGAAGACGTAGACTCGGGACCAACGAACTGGTGAAGGTCGCGGGAAGCCACTGGATGCGGGCAGCGCAGGACCAGTCATTATGGGAGGCCTTTTTCCAGCAAAGGACATCTTTCAGGTGATATGATGATGGTGAAAACTTACTTTATGAGTTCTTTTCCCGTCGATAGCAACTACAAAACCAACGCCGCAGGCCTCGTGCTCGTTCTGTGGGTCGTACAAGCCTTGCTTGCCCGGCCCTTCCCACTCCATACCTGACAAAAAAATAGAAATGATCAATTACAAAAAAATAGTATAAATAGAACTAGATCCCCAATTTCATACAAAACAAACTTCAATAACCATCCAGACAATATTATTATTATTTGAGTAATAGGACCACAGGAGAGCCTTAATCCACCATATTATATCTAGGAATCACCACACTCTAAGTTTTATTTTGATCACTTCTGTCCCTGTTATACAAAATTCTTCCACGTCGACAACCGGTTACGCACTGCCCGCATCCAGCGGCTTACGGCGACCTTCACCAGGTCATCAGTCCACCGAGTGGGAGACCTTCCTACGGTACATTTTCCGGTGCGCGGTCGAAACTCGAGAACTTTACTGCCCTAACTGCCATCTGTTCTACGAGCTATGTGCCCCGCCCACTGCAACTTAAGTTTAGCAATTCCGAAAGCTATGTCGGTTACTTTAATGCAACTGTACATAATATTAAATTTTTGGATATTTTTTTTTACTTTTGCTGTATTTTGCCAAATTTCATGATTCTAGGTCAAGGGGATGTAGGTACCCTGTAGGTTTTCATTAACTTGGGAGTATTACTCTCGCGCGGGAGGCTGTCTGTCTGAACTATCCTACTCTTGTCAAAGGCATAAATGAAATTCAATAATTTTAATCATAACTTCTCATGTCATATTGTTTTCATGATCTAATGACATAACTTGTTTTGTATCATCATCATATCAGCCAAAAAACGTCCACTGCTGTACAAAGGCCTCCCCCAAGGAATTCTACGACGACCGGTCCTGCGCTGCCTCATCCAGTGGCCTCCCGCAATCCTCGCCAGGTCGTCGGTCATTATGCGTACAGCGCAGGAGTGGAACTCCTAGCCTTTGTCAGTGTTTTCCAATTCCTATAGTTTGGGGCATTTTTAAGGCAAGAATTAATAGGCATTATTTGAGTTTGCGTGTACCATCCATCACTTACCATCAGGCAGTCAAACTCACTCAAATATTTAATTAAAAAAAACATACAGACAACAAAGTCATCCTTTAAGGGTTTTTCCTTTTGAGGTATGGAAACCTAGAATTAGTAAGTTTTTTAAATCACTGTATGTACAAATTCTGTATTTATTTTAATATTAAATATACAGGAATATTTTTAATCAACCTAAAACCTCTTATGGTGGTAATTTTACTGAAAAAACTAATTAAGTTTTGCTCTTACAACTTTCCTGAAACCACAAAAATTTAGACTTTTCATACAAAGTTGGCTGCTTAACTGATACATTTGTATGAGACAGACATAATACATAAGAATTTATTTCACAAACTGAGCTTACCTAATTACATAACAAGTTTAAGAAAAACCTAAAGGGTTTTAGGTACAAGCTTCCACTTGAAAAGAGATTTTATGCTCAAAAGCCAAATGCTCACTGTACCTTTCCAAATAAAAAAAAAAGAGGAGCACAGTATTTCCTACGATTCCATTGAAAATAAAAGAGGATCCTTGGACTTCGATTCCACCTCCTAAGTTCATCATCAGATCAACTTCAAAATACTATAAGGATCTATTGTCATCGGGAATATGGCTTCATACCAAATTTCACTGGAAGTCGCCCTAAAATCCACTGCAAGATTTGAACTAAACAAACTTACATAAATAAATTGCAAGTTAAATAAAAGCTGAGTCCAAAAAAGTTTTTGTGCCAGAGGAACAGAAGTTGTACGGTAATATCAGTGGAATCATTATGTAATAAGAATAAGGTTTTGGGTTAATTCATTATATTAGTCGAAAGTTGCCCACTGCTAGACAAAGGCATCCCCATAAGGATTTCCACGACGATGACTGGTTCTGCGCTGCCCACATCCAGCAACCTTTCCCAGGTCATTGGTCCATCGAGTCTGGTTGCTTTTACTACTCTATGACTTCTAGTGCGTAGTCGCCACTCAACAACTTCTACCCCAATGGCCATCTTTTCTATGAGCTATGTGCCTTGCCCACTGCCATTAAAGTTTAGCAATTCTATAAGCTATGTCGGTTACGATTAGATTGTGTAGGGAAACTTTCAGCAAAGCTTGCTTGCTCCAGCACCCTTTGGGTGACATTGAGCATTCTTATGAGGCCCATAGTAAGAGACCATGTCTTAGTTCTGTATCTCATCACTTGGTCAAAGACCTTAATCTTGAGACACTGCAGTATTTCGGATGTGCAGATATTGCAAAGCTCCTGAAATGCTGCCTACCTGAGTTGGATTCGACGATTGATTTCTTTCTCATAATTGGGCCTATCTAACTTGACTATTTGTCCCATGTATACATATTCCTCAACAGCTTCAACTAATTAGCATCATTGCTTTGATCACTAAACATAATCCTATTTGAGCATCGATTTTATTTTAGCTTGCAAGTTCATGACCTAGGAGAGAACAGTTTAGCTTTGGTGCTTAATGGAGAAAAAAAAAATTTGAAGACAGAGAAGAAGGAAGATGAAATAGAAGACTTTGTTCTTGATGGTGATAGTAGCATTAAAATTCTTAAGTTATGTGACTTGTGTGTGATAAGAGAGAGAGTGTGCTGTATGAGAAATAATTTCATGGAAATCTCTCTCACTCTCTTATAGTGTGTTACAATTCACTGTGCTATCCAAAGAATATACGGCAGGTTGCCTAGAGTTGCACTTATCATCACTGGTGGTCACTTGTAGGGTTTTTTTAGATTTATTTACACCAATGTAAGTGTGCAACAGGACCTTCATACACATCAGAGATCAGATGTGCGGGTGGGTTTCCTCATGAACTATCGGTAAGTAAATGTATGTAAGTTTGAAAAATATATTGGTCATTTGCTGTCCAGATTTAAACCCGAGACCTTTACAATAAGTTAGGATGACCAAGTTATAAGTATGTAACGATAATATCACTTAAAAAAGATTTCGCTCTTCATACACATGCGAGATCAGATGTGCAGGTTTCCTCATGAACTATCAGTAAGTAAATGCATGTAAGTTTCTAAAAATAGATTGGTACATTTTCTGTCCAGATTCAAACCTGGGACCGCTGGTTAGAATGACCAAGTTATAGGTATGTAATGATAATACCACAGACTGGAAAAGATTTCGCTCCCCAACCAACGTCTTTGGATATCTACTCATGGACCTACTAAAACTAAATTACCTACCTACTCTATCTTTGGACGCTGATAAATGACTGATAAAAGTGCAAGGTCATAATATTATGTAGTCAATAAAAAATATTAGAATTATTTTATTGGCGAACGGTTATGGGTGCCTAGCCTGTTTAGAGCAAGCATAGGTGCTTATTATTAGGTTGGTATTTTAATTAATTAGTACTGGCATATAGTTGTACTCAATTAAAATGAAGAATTTTGTGGTCCGTACGCTGTAAAGGGCAAGCAAGAGATTGGTTGCCTTTTGAACACTGAGTACTTTTTTTTTCTTTTGCAGTTACTTACTACCGAGTAAAGGAAAACTTAAATACGCAAAACCGACCGGCTGCCGGCTGTGTACATTACCACGTATGCATTGCACGTGCTAAATAACATTCCACGACACAGCTCAGATCTCAGCTCAGTGTACGAAAATAAATGAAAAACACAACGCAGTCTCACCTCAGAGGAGAGTTCGATAGATACAAGGAACTTTGTCTGTTGATAGCACAACAAAACGTCCACACTTTCACTGTCAAGTGATTTCAAAGCACAATAGATTTGCAAAAAAAAATACCAAGTTTACTGAACACTGAAAATATTCCGGTAATTTGTAGTGACTACTTAACAATCAACTACAACATCCGGCAGTTCGCGATAAACTGAAATGAAATTGAAATGAAAAGAATGGAACGAGAACGAACGAATGGTTAGTCTTATTTGAACGAACGAGGTTGAATGAGTGAAAACTATGCTCAAATCTGATTGGTCGTTGAAGCTTACGGTGTTGCCATAAATTTGTTCTAAAATTATTAAAAAAATATCTAATCTGAACATCGACTAAATACACAATATTTAGGTTCTCCTTATTTTCTCATTTGACAAACGTGAACTGACTGATGTGTACGTAAGTTAATAATTATATTTAGAGATTTTATGATTTATTTATTATTTTTCAATAGAAAATATAAAGAATATGAACAAATAATGTCTTATTAAATCCAAAATATAAATAGTAGGCTATAAATAACTATCATAGGTTGGTAAAAAACACAATAATTATCTTTATTTAAAAACAATCGTAGCACCATATTATGTTGAATACCAAATTAGTAGGGCTTTTGAGGTTTTTACCATTACGTAAATAGTTATCGATGTATATAAATAATACTATGCACAGTGAAGGATATAAGTGTACTTTTTTCAATACATATTTAGATTTTCTGTAGACCGAGATAGAAATGAGCCAAAATTGGCATCCTTCTAAGACTGCAACTGTTTGCTTACTTCTTCTTCATCTATGCTCTGTCAGATGGAGTCAGCTCTCTTATTTTTTTAGCGCTATAACATTTAAACCAAAGGTTATCGGGTCGGGTAAATTTTCCTGTACTATTCGGGCTATGCTTTTTTACAAAATGGCGGACTCAACATTTAGGCCGATTGTGAAATAAAAATTCCAAAACCATTAATCTTTGGGCCCCTCGTGTTTGAGCTTATGCGAAAGAGCTTGATGTAAAATTTAGGCATAGGACCCCTCCCTTTACATGGCGGTATCTTAACATGTATCCAACTTAGACCCTTCAAGTTGTAATATTAAATTCTAAGTTTATTATGAAATGATGTCTTGCTTGGCCATAGCCCAATAGTAACATAGTTAATGCCTACAAAGTAAGCGAATTAAAAAGATATTCAAATTTCACTAATTAATCGCGATTTTTACTAGAAACATGAGTGAAAATAATACTACAAACTTAAAAGTTCGATTGATGTAGATGTTTACAATGTTATACTTGATAAAAGGATGGAAGATGAATAAATTCGAAACATACTAATATTGTTTAATTTCTATAAAAACTGGTTCTTTAAGTTCTATATAAATTTAAAAAAATATCTATAGATAGTACCAATGTTTAGAAGTTCCATTTTGTTAATCATTGTAGTACATGTGTTCAGTTAATCAAAAGAAAATCTGTACACATTTTTGGTAGTAAAGATCATAATATGACGTTACCTTACTACATAAAAATAATCTTCATGTTTTTGACCTGTTCCTAAACTTTAAAGTTTGAAAGGGAGTTTCTGATAAACAACCTGATGTGGACTGGTTCCAGTTTGCTAAGCACCCCCGGACCCTTCAAGGAGTAAATACGTGTCAAAGAGTGTTTTTATTTTCAAATAATATTAAATTCTAACAAATTTTTGCTAAAAATTCAACTCGCAAAAATAGGAGTGCATGAACCGGAGGAGATCTACAGAAACGAAGAATACTACGCGACAACAAGTTAACTACTATGGCTGCCTGCTGCTGCATGCAAACCAACGTTTCCGTCGCAGTGTGCGCGTGAGTTTATTGATAATTTTTACTCCACGCTTGCCTGCTAGCTATGAGAACTGGTTTTAGCAGACTAAAGGCACACCCCGGACACTCCATACAAACGAGCGAGAAATTATTTAAAATTTAAAACCCATTTAAAACCCCCAACAAACCTTCGGGATCCGAGGGGAATGTGGGAGTATCAGGGCGGGGAAAGACGCGGGGCCCGGACCCCTAACGAGGGCGTAGCCCCCGCCACCCATTTAAAACCCCCAACAAACCTTCGGGATCCGAGGGGGATGTGGGAGTATCAGGGCGGGGAAAGCACGCGGGGCCGACAAACTCGGGGCTCCTACTTCTGCATACTCATGTTAAACCTAACACTACGACTGTGCGGGGAGGCAAGCTAAGCTCGCCTCCCCGCACAGTCTCCGAACCTTACGGATCCGAGTCAGGGTGCTCCGAAAGTCCGAGCTCGCTTCGCTCGCTCCCGCTTCTATTTAGAACTTCCCGTAACTCACTCGCGGACCCCATATTATGAATCTTTGGGATCAAATTGACTTAGACCTTGAAGGATTACCCCCTGGTTTTCGATTTGTTACCCCCAAGTTTGTCTGCCCTCAAGTCGGCCCCGCGTGCTTTCCCCGCTTTGATACTCCCACATCCCCCTCGGATCCCGAAGTTTTGTTGGGCGTTTTAACCCCATATTATGAATCTTTGGAATCAAATTATACAATCAGTAATAAGTCATCTTTGGTCCTACATAAACTCACAAAACAAAGACAAAAGAGTACCTAAAAATACAATTTTCAAAAATTCATAACTCAAAAACCGCTGGTTTCCTAACCTTGAAATTTGGTATGGATGTTCAGCTAAAGCCTATCTCTTACCAAAAAATCGCGGACTGCCAAATCGATGTACCCTATTGTACAGTTGAGCCCAAAGATGACCCAATTTTTACCTCGCAACAACAGTTCCAAATCATTCATTCACTCATTCACTTCATCCCATCTCTACATCAAAGCAACAAAACTATCATGTCGATTTTTAATCTGTGACAAAATCCTTTATCAATTTCTCAATTTTATGGAAAAAGTCTTAAAAGATGTATAAAATAATAGCAGTTTTCAGTGTTCATTCATACGTCCACGTCGCAGTTACCATTTACAATGTTTTTTAGTCTCATAATGTGTATGGTGTATTTGGAAAGTGGTGTTTTTTGTTCGAGCGGTGGTTGTTTACAACATAAGACAAGTATGAAAAAAAAAGAGTTCAGTTGGGCCTTTACGTTCGGTAACTGGTTGGTTTTTATGCTTGTGAACGAAATCACAGCGGCGCGCAAAGTGAATATAGTGAATAAAAGTGCTTGCGTAGCTCGTCCTTTACATTTGGTACTCAATCTACACCCAATCTGAGTGACGGGGGGGTGAGGTCGAATCTAGAGAGCGGCAGGGAGTGTCCATACTGTACGTTAGTACTAATATATATACTGTGCTAAAGGGGTCAACAATAACTGGACGGAGAGCGATTTTGTGTGAAACGCTCGATCGGTGACCGGTTCATTAGACCTACGCCTTGAAATAGCGTACAGTAAGTTTATGCTATCCTGGTACCTGCTGGCAATAGACAGGTGACTGCGATTATAATGATGAGAACTCCTCCGCCTGTAATACTAAAAAAAATCACACTTCTTTGCCATCCTCAAAAAGACGGACTGACCGAATTTGTCCCACGATAAATTGTCGTACGTCTTTTGCCCAAAAACATATCCGTTCCCTTAGCAATTTTCAGTACAATAAACCATGCGCTCATGAAAACCTATTATACTTTCTGACATCTCACAATTGCAAGGTGAAAATGAACGAGTGGCTAATGTCAATTACTTTTTCAAATTTTTAGTCATACTACTCGCTGCTAGATATCACTAGTAGATAATAAATAAGTTATAAAACATTATAAAAAAACCAAACAGAAAAACTTTTAATAGGCTCTCACACACGCGTACAAATCTAAAACTCACAACACAACCGCATACACACACGAACACACACATGTGTATGTACACACACACACACACACACACACACACACACACACACACACACACACATACGCGCACTGCATGCTTGAATCATAGTTTAGGATTGCCATTATTCTACTTTTAATTTAGTGAACCTTTTAAATTGTTCTCTCCGTTACTTTTTTAATAAAATAATTTATTGCACCAACTGGAAGAGGACTAATGCCTATAACACAGGCTTTTGCCTTTATTTTTTGGCTTTATTTGTAATAGTTTTAGTTTTGATCTGTATTTCTTGCTGCATGTGGATAATATTTTTGGTCAAAAAATGAATTATAAAATTTTATGAAAATGTTAAATTAACAAATAGACCTACATAAGTACACAATTAATCTATAAAGTACAAAATGTATCGATAATCAAAACTTTTCGAATAGCATCACATTACTAGTTTCTGATAAATTTTTAGTCATACTACTCGCTGCTATAAAACATTATAATATGTTTTTTTAAGCTGATATTGGAAGAACAAAAATTATGATTTCCTCTTCACCTGCTTCACAAGGCAACCACTGTGGTCCCGGAATAAACTGAGTATCTGACCTTATCTATCGGATGTATGCCATTTAGTTTAAATGAAATAATTGCTTATGTTAAATTATTTTTATTTTTGTTTATTCTAAGGTTTTCTATTTTATACTAATATTTTTTAAAATTTTAGTAAATTACTAGCTTTTACCCATGGCTTCGTTGGCATGGGTATTATTTTTATTATGACTGTTTTCGAATTTGAGTAGGGCGCGTGCAGCTCATGAGCGTAAACAGTTATAGTTTACTCGAGATCCCTCGGGAAATCAGGAACTATTTCTGGCTATTCTGATTAGAAGTCTATGTCACTTGTGACCCCCTTGACTATTTTTATGTAAAAAATCACGTACTTAAATCGTTGCTTCATTGCGACACCGATGTAAGCGATTCTGGAAGTGAGTTTTCCCCAGATCCCTCAAAAACTATCCTAGGTTATGCTATTTAGTAGTCTATATTATTTTACACCCTCTAATCCATATCTGTGGAAAAAATCACAACAATCCGTTGTTCCGTTGCTATGTAGACTATCTTATTTCTCACCCTCTGATCCATCTCTGTGCAAAAAATCACAACAATGAACCAAAAAAAGAATTTTTTTCAGTTCCCTAAGAAACTACATCGGACTATGCTATTTTCACAGGATAAAAAGTAGCCTATGTCCTTTACTATAACACAGGCTACATGCATGCGAAATTTCAACAAGATTGGTCGAGGTGTTGAAGCGTGAAAAAGTAACAAACAAACAAATATTCTATCGCTGTTTCCCTACCCAAAGGTTGCCTGGAAGAAATTGCTACCTAGCAATAAGGCTGCCTATTGTGTAGGCTTTCTTCTATATTGTTAATTTCTTTTTTTTATGTTGTGATGCAATAAAGAATATTGTATTGTATTATATTGTAAATACATTTTTACATTTATAATATTAGTTAGCATTCAGGCGGAAATTACCAATACAAATAGATTGACTATGTCAAAAATTTATCGTTGCCGGTACATCGCGTTCAGAATTATATATGTCCAAAAAGTACTTATTTTCAGAAATAGGATTTTACATGGTATCATTCACTTAACTTTTCAAACCATTCGTTCTATATCATCTGGCCTTGACAGATAATTCGCTCCAGGCATTCGACCCAGGGGTGGGTCATAACAGGTTAAATTTAATATCTGTTATTCCTGTTACTGTGACACAAAAATACTTGTTCCAAATACCTGTTATTATATAACAGCCAGTCAAAATTCAAGTTCATCAGTCTAAAAAATACATAAATATAACATAAATTCGAAATTTATTTATTTATCGTAGGTATGGCATTCATTCATTTTACACACTGGTTATAATAAAACAATTAAAAACATTTAAAATATGAAATTAAAAAAGAAACTTAAAAGTTGCATTTCCGCAGATATGAGCTTGCGGCCTCAGTCAGGGTTTTGAAATCCTCAGCTGGTCCCTTATATCTGGTGATGGGAGACTCAAATACCATGTGGTGTATGGTCTGTTTCGGATCTAATTCTAAATAGATAGAAGTCGCGCCAAAGATGACCTATTATTACTTATTCTTTGTCTATGATAATAAATTAATAGGTCATTTTTGTCTATGCTACTTGCCGTGAACGCATTCGCTAAGCGCATCTGCCTCTTTCACACACACGAAACTTATATTAAGCTATCTTGGAGTCAGGCCATTAATAAAAATATTAAATCGTTTTGGAACATGGCGTAGAATGAACGAAAGTATCTATACCTATACGACCTGTGTCAAAAGACGTTTGAAATGTATACATTAAGAGTGATACTTGCTGTCTTTCATAAAAGGTAGGGTAATCCTGTTATTTTGTCCGTGAAATCATCTCATTCAAAAATACTATCTCCATTTCTTTTTCCCTAAAGTGAAATGTACAAGTGAGAGTAAATAAGAGTATGTTCCGTTAGATATCGTTGTTATCATCTCATTAAAAAATACTATCTCCATTTCTTTTTGTTAAAGTGAAATTGTACAAGTGAGAGTAAATAAGAGTATGTTCCGTTAGATATCGTTGTGGTTTTACATTCTATTCCATTTCCTTTGATACCGGTGACAAATCTTTAGCAGCAGCAGTAAATTTACGAATAAATTGTACAGCTACGCTGTGCATTCTTTCTCGGGAAGCCTCCACTGTCTATAGTAGTCGGGTATACACAAATCGACAATGAACATTACATAATAGCAAATTATAAAGCTATAAATATCAGACTGATGAAAAATTTACAGACAATTATGGTTTGTATGGGAGGTAGCTTACTCAGATTTTTCCTGAAATAATGATGTTCCTAGTGCAGTAGGCCTTACTAAGTCCTAATCAAAGTTTCATTAAAATCGTTAGAGCCATTTTTTTAAATAAAATCAAACAACCTGGACTTGTATGGGTGGTAACTTTTCCGTTTTTTCTTGGAATAATGGACCACCGCGTACTGTAGGTCATATAATGTTACAGTAACAAACCGACTTTCATCAAAATCTAGAGCCATTTTTGAGTGTAAAAATAATATCTAAGTGTTTTTTTTACTATGGTATTAACTCTAAAAAATCAAGATAAGGAAAATTTGAAAAATACGCCTGGAGATATTAATAGGATACATATATATTTGAAATGCATAATAAACATTCAGTCCGCAAAATAACTACTTGAGCGGCAAGATTTCATGATTGAGCGGCAGAAAAACATGTCTATAAGCAGTATATTTGATTGGTATGCATATTTAAAACATGGTGAGCAAAATAACTACTTGGATTGCGTTTTTGTTGAAAAAGGGGCGTAGCCCCCGCCACCCATTTAAACCCCCAACAAACCTTCGGGATCCTAGGGGGATGTGGGAGTATCAGGGCGGGGAAAGCACGCGGGTCCGACTTCGTCGACAACTCAACACTGTAGGAAGAGTGTGGTACGGGGAGTTCTAAATGGAAGCGGGAGCGAGCGAAGCGAGCTCGGACTTGCGGAGCACCCCGACTCGGATCCGTTAGGTTCGGAGACTGTGCGGGGAGGCGAGCTAAGCTCGCCTCCCCGCACAGTCGTAGTGTTAGGTTTAACATGAGAACACAGAAGTAGGAGCCCCGAAGGGGCTCCGTCGACCACTCAACACTGTAGGAAGAGTGTAGTACGGGGATGTTTAAAATAATTACAGCCATCCAGAATGACATAAATTGCTGATTGATTTTGAAATGTTTGCTGACCATGAGTTGCTGACCAATTAGCTATTTCTGCTCACCGATTATATTTTTCTGCTCACAGAAATAACAATACTATGCTAACCATTTAATTGACACCCTATTAATAGTAGTATTGCCGTAACCCAAATTTCACCCAAATCCGTTCATTTTTTTTGGGAATTAGAGCACCGGATGGATGTAAACATACACATTTTTTTACTATTAGTGTAAGACAATCGATGCCCATCAAACAATATCTCAACTTCGATTTTTTTGTCATCCATCACACTACTTTCTTCACTCCTTAGTCGCTCGAAAGAAGAAGGATACTAGGTTACTAAATCACTTTTATTTAATGATATTTTAATTTAAAATATCGATCTGTTCCTCAAATATCGTATTACCAGTATTTCCTACAAAATACTGATAACAGGCTGTGACTGCATAACATTGTGTTTTTCACAAATACTAGATAACAGGCAGTGACCGCGCTATGAGGTGATCCGCCGAAGAGGCTGTTATTTCCTGTAACAGATATTTGTAGCTGGCAGTAACAGGTACGGACTGTTCCATAAAAATACTGGTGACTTTTACCTGTTACGATAAATATGCCTCACTACTAATTCGACCAGTCCATCATTTTAGCGCGAAAGTAGTAGACGTAACTAAAGTTTTGAAAGTTTTTGTTTACGAAATAAATAATAAATTACTTACCTGATTGTTTTGTGCACATATTGCTTGGTCTTCAATATTATCTACACTACCGTGCAAGTTTCAATATTTCTGCTACTTTCTTTGTGTGTAAAGTGAGTGGCCACACAAAAATCTTTGGCGCTTTCGAATTATTACGAAATTTTTCGTGTTCAGTACCTTTATTGTTCAATAGTTAATTAGCAAAATGAGTTTGAGCAGATTGATGTGCGCGCTAAAGTGCGATTTGGTGAAAGTGTACCCGTCATGTGTGGCTATTTCGAAATACGCGGGACCTTGTAGGTTCAGCACATGCAACACTAGGCATGGAGTTACCCAACAAAGTGGTTCTAAGCCAGATTGGAACAGAGCCGTGAGCGAAGCAGAGAAGATTGTTGGGTATCCGACCTCCTTTCTGAGTCTGCGTTGGGTTCTCAGCGACGAGATCGCAAATGTCGCCTTGCACCTTAGGAAGCTGGTCGGGAGCAACCATCCAGTGCTGAAGACTGCTAAGTATGTTCTTTAATAAGAATGATTTTGTGTGACATGTTACCATCAGTCATAAACGACATTTTGCTCTAAATATGTTTGAAATCATTGACATTTTAAAAGTTTGATCCTAAAACTATGTGTCATTTTTTGATTAAAAACCTTGTGGATGCTCTTGTGGGGTCGGGCTCGCATAAGATGGGTTCCGTATAGTACAAGAAAAATAATACGTTTCTTGTATGGGGGCTTTAATTTTTAATTTAACTTAATTCAAGCGGCAATAGAAATACACACTCTGTAAAAATTCCAACTGTCTAGGTAGATTCCTATTACGATTCATGAAATAATACAGCTCGCTGACAGACAGACGTACGGACAGACAGCTGATCCCGTTGGAACCTTTTGGGTACTGAACCCTAAGAATGAAAAACCCGGCTGCTTAATATGTAGGTATCCTATGACGAATCTAATCTAATATAATAACACCTCGCACTCCAAAATCCATCCAGCCGTTTAGGGTAAAGGTTCGGCCAAAGTAACAGACAGATGACAAAATACATATACTTACCTACATACATCTGAAAATCATAACCCTCCCTCTTGGGCATTCGGGTAGAAGCACTGTCTTTTTGGCGTAGGTATAGGCAGAGGCGGACAGCAGCCTTGTCCGCTCTAGGACGTGTAGTACCAGCCAAGGCCGCCCACCGCATCAGTATTTTTTTGCCACGATTAGCCGCGACTGATTAATATCTGACCGCCCTAGGCCATAGGACCAGGCCTAGTCGGCCCTAAGGGCTTGTGCACAAATCACGTGAGTTTCGATAGGGGGAGGGGGGTGTCACGAAACAGTCACGACAGATCACGTTGGGGGAGTGAGGGTTTAAGGAGACCTCACGTGTATTCTTCTACAGTAAACGAACAAAGAAAAAAAATCTAACACATGAGTAGATAGTTTTTCTAGGTTTCATTTAAAATAAAAAAATACACGTGATGTTGTGAGGGGGTGGGGGGGGGGGGGGCGGAGGGGGGTGGGGGAGGGGACAGTGGGGTAGCCAAGAACCTCATCAAATATCACCAGGGGGAGGGAGGGGGTCAAAAAGTAGCCGTAAAAACCTTGCGTGATTTGTGCATAAGCCCTAAGGGAAATCAGCCTCTATGCCTAGGTGCTTATACCTAGTTCATTCTGTATTGTAGGAAGGTGTGTTTACCGACTCCCTGACAACAAAACCAAATGTTGTGTACTTCCTAATACCTCTGATTTACCATTATTATTATTGGGTAAGAGAGGACCTGAAAGATCTATTGCGATCACTGCCCCTGTTATATAATTTCCTAAAGGCCAATAGTTCTGATGAACTGGACGATGCACTTTACCATAGTATGTGTTTTATACTCAAAAAGATTTGCTTTTTTAGTATACCTATAGGGCTCGTACTTAATTGACTGACGAACGTCGGGTTAAATGTAATGTTGTTAAGTGGTGGTGGTGGGGAAAAGGGGGATGAGAAGCACCTGTGAATGGGGGGTGTTGGTGAAGAAACCCTCCCTTTTTATTGATTTCTTTGTTTTTGTCGGGTCTAAATTACTACAAAATGGCCAAACCATTGTATGGGGGAGGGAGCGGGGGGAAATGAATTCCTAGATCCCTCCCTCCACCAGTGATTGACTTTGACGCATAGATGTATGCTGAACAGATTTCCAACCGCGGTCCTTCTTTTACAACTATCAGATCCGCCACCCAGGATGAGACTAAGTACATGATCACCACCCAAAAACAAAACAAAAATCATTAAAAAAAGGCGGGTTTCCTCCCCCCCACCATCTGGGGCTCTCCGGGTCCAGCCACAGCACAGATTTCGTCTATTTTGCTTGGAAGTTAGCTTGTAGGCCGTAGCCATGAAATACCTAATTACCTAATAATTGATAGCAAACCTTAAATAAATGAAGTTAGGTAGTTAGTGGATGCATCACCTATACATCAAACACAACTAATGTTATAATTCCTCCCTTTCTGTAACAAAGTAATTGAATAAATATTTTTTTATTTACTAGCTTTTGCCCGCGGCTTCGTCCGCGTGGACATGGTTTTTATGATTTCCTTTGAGGGTGGTGGTGCGCTAGCCGCAAGCGGCTTAGCGACGCGACGGTCATAAAAACGATGTCCACGCTGGTACTTTATATATAACAGAATAGAATAGTCACTCTTTCACGCCCCTACCTATCGGACTGGCTCTAAACTAGTACAGAAATATGAAAAACTAATTTTAATATTTGACTGGTTTCGTACTCGCGCACTTTGGATTGATGTTACTTGAGCCACGTTACGTTACGTTACGTTACGTTAGTACTAATATTTATACTTTGCTTGAGCTGTAACCATTCAGCTACGTATAATAAATGATTTTAGTTGCGAAATTTTTGAATAGTTTCGAACTCGCGTACATCCCGATGGCTTGTGGCGCCAACTATCAAAGAATATGTAAACTACAGTTTCTCATACAAAGAAAAAACCGGCCAAGTGCGAGTCAGAACCGCACACATAGGGTCCGTACCATCATACCTACTTGATGGTGCTATAGACCCTTATTTTTTCACTATTTCTAATTTTTAGTATTTTTTGTTATAGCGGCAACAGAAATTTATAATCTGTGAAAATTTCACCTGTCTAGCTATCACGGTTCATGAAATAGGTACAGCCTGGTGACAGACGGACAGCGAAGTCTTAGTAATAGGGTCCTGTTTTACCCTTTGGGTACGGAACCCTAATAATGTTCTGTGCGCGACCGTGGAAATCAGTTTTCCCCATATCCCTCGGGAACTATGTCAGGATATGCTAATTCTTAAATTATGTCATTTCCCACCTCCTCAACCATCTCTGTTCAAAAAATCACAACAAGTCATTGTTCCGTGATGTTAAAGAAATTAACCAAAAAAAAGAGAATCTGTTCAGGTTCTTTAGGAACTGCTTCAGATTATGCTATTTTCACGGTATAAAAGTAGCCTATGTCAATGGCAATGAAATATGCTACTTGCATGCATAATTTCACCAAGATTGGATTAGGTGTTGAAGCGTGAAAAGGTAACAAACAATCAACCACACACATTTACACATGTAAATATTAGAAAGGATTTTTACAAGAATATACATTTCGGCTACACTTTTTTTTAATTTTACAACTCTTGACAACATCTCACCTGGTGGTAAGTAACGATGTTGCCGAAAATGGAAGCGGGCTTACCAAGATTCCCCAAAGCAACGGAGAACTGGCTATCTTATCTTCCTGCCGGAACACACCAATGATATCAACATTGATATTGACACTGCTCACTTGTCTCGAAGCAAAGTGGCAGGAGCACCTCCTACGGAAGCACAGTCGGCTGGAGTTCAGTGCGAAGAGGAGAGAAAGCGTCGGACTATCCGGGCATTGTCGAGGACGACTGCTTTTTGCATTGCCGCAACTATATTCCAGCCGCCTTAGGTGTAGTTCAAGGTCGGCTGAAATTAGCCCGTTCACGGATAGGACTGCGGGAATGATTTTGGTAGATTCCACTTGCCACATACCTATCAGTAATCTCGTGCGCCAGGTCCTTTTTTCGTCCATTTTTCGGCATCAGTCTGCACGAGGTGTTCGTCGTATGGGATAGTGACATCCACCAAAAACACCCTTGACTGCGCCCGATCCATCAACACGATATCAGGCTTATTCGCAGGAATCGTAGGTCCCAGTAAAGCTTGGTTCAGTCGTTCTCGAGAACCGGCTCCGGCGTGTTCCTATGGTATAGCAACCGCCGAGATATGAAGCCATATTTCAATGCGAGCCCTTGATGTGGGATCCTGGCTGTTTGGTTGTGTCTGTACAAATATTCAGTGTTGGCAAGCATGGAACAACCGGAGGTTATATGACGCAGGGTCTCCTCTGGTTGACGGCACAAACGACAGACGTCCACGGTGCCGTCTTTCATTAACCTTCTATAGTTGTTCGTCGTGACAACCTGATCCTGTATTGCATAGACAAAACCCTCGGTCTCCGCAAAAAGATCTCCGAAGCGTAGCCAGTGCATGGAGGCCTTCTGATTTACGAAGGATCCACAAAAGGCCTTAAAGAACCCTTCGTGCAGCTCTTTGTCTTTGCATATGGCCTCTCTCTCAGTAGTGCTATCATTATTAATATTACTCCAAGTCGGATACATCCGCGTTAACTCGAAGTCGTGTTAAAAAGGGATGTTCCATGTATCTTCCATATTTCCATTGATAACTCTTCAATAGTGTTGTCACTAGAGCTGAGCTAACTCTTACTGCCAAACTGCTGTTGCCAAATAAGACATATCGTGAATCCAGTATATTAAGTCTTAAAAACTCACCGTTGTAATAAACTCTCGATATTCTACGACAATTATCATTAGGTTCTTAATAAGCGTTCATTGATAAACGAGTAACGTCGAATTTTCTAATAATCTTTTCTTGCGCACGCGATTAACAAATCACGCAGTTCAGTCATAAACTATTACATGTTATATGTGCGTACGACTGGTTTCCCCTATTTAAGTTACAACTACGAGTAGCTGTTGTTCGCTACTTAGTCTGGGTGGAAATTAAGTAACCTCGAGGATAGTGGGATAAAAAATCAGGACAAAACATGGTAGGTAGATCAGCTACCTTGTAATTTGTTGATTTATTTAATGATTAGTACTATATCACTCCAAGTTTCACGCTCATATGTATTACCGTTTTTACGTACCTGGGCGACCGAGCGATGCTCGGAGGTTTTTTTTTTGTTAAACCGGATTTTCAGAATAAACAACTTTAAATTAAACCCATTACATGAAAAATAAGTAAAAAAAATCTCAAATAAATAAATATAAGTTTGTGAGCATTCGGTCCGTAACCACTGGGCTAAAAACGTTTAAGGAAGTTTTGTGAAAATATGATACATTATCTCATTATTAATACATTATTACTAGTCCACCAATAAGCGCTGTCCGCTTTTATGTTGCGAAACCTCTGTCTGCGCCTGCGCGCTGTTCGTGCGCCTTCGCCCGTCGTCGCCGCGTTTATGTACACCTACCTAATTCTTGTTGATAATTTTATTTTAAATTTTTATTTGATAACCGTTCGTTTGTAAATAACTATAATTTTTAATAACTAAATAATTTACAATTAAAGCTAATAAATAATTTTGACAAACATTCATAACAACAAACAACGAAGTAAGCCTTAGTCAAAAAGCGCGGTCCGAAACGCCCCTGATGCAAAGGTACCCAAAACGCTGGCAGCCTATCCACGCTGAATCGCCAGCGAAATGCGCTTCATCAGGTATGAGCCGGAGAGGGGATCTCCACTGTTGCTGGTCAGACGCCTTCCAAGCTCACGCACAAATTTTTTAGCCTCCACCAAACACTGCTCACCTCCACTGCAAATGCGACGAAAATATAGGTATTTAAATATAAATATTTTTAGGCGGCATCCCACTCAGCAGCGGAGCCAGCTGAGCGGGTTGTACGTGATAAATGAGACGCTGCGAACGTACTGACACACGTTGCATCCCGCACCAAACAACGCCCTTGCTCTCGCGGGGTCAGCGTCAGCCTGTCAGGTCGCCTGCCATTAGAGCGGCTGAGACCTAGGGTACTCGGAACGCCGGCGGATACAAGAGCACCATGGATGAGTTCGTTGAGCAAGTGGTGACGCGGGAAACGACCTGCAGACAGCTGAACCCATGATAACCTTAGCATCCACCAGCGCCCCACATACACAGTTGTGTGACTCGCAAACGTTGTACCCAAGTCTGAGAGCCCCAGCCACCCTTAACTGAACCATCATCATTATTTTCAACTAGCTTTTGCCCGCGGCTTCGCCCGCGTGGACATAGCTTTTATGACTCTTTTTGAGGGTGAGTGGTGCGCGAGCCGCAATCAGCTCGCAAGCGTGGACATGAGTTTTCTCCCGGTACCTCAGGAACTGCATCGGGCTATTCGGATTAGCAGTCTTTGTCACTTCAAAAAATTCCTTTAATCCGTTGCTCCGTTGCGACGCCACCGACGTGCGCGAGCGTAGAAAACATTTATCCCCAGATCTCTCGGGAACTATGTCAGGATATACTTATTTGTAAATTATATCATTTTCCACCTCATCTCTGTGCTAAAAATCACACCAACCCATTTTTTCGTTACGATTTTAAATAACTTAACGAACAAAGAGTATTGTTTTAGTTTCCTCAGGAACTGCATCGGGCTATGATAATTTCCACAGATAAAAAGTAGACTATTTCATTCCCAGTGATACAGGCTACCTGCATGCCAAATTTCATCAAGAATGGTAGAGGTGTTGAAGTGTGAATAGGTAACAAACAAACAAACACATTTACACATTTATTATATTAAGTAAGGATAGTAAACATATAGAGCGTCGGTGGCAGAAATGTTAGGGCCACTATCTCCTGTTGGAAGGCCGTGGTTCGAATGCTGCCACTTAACAAAATCTATACGAATATCGATTTCATACTGGTATGTACGTTTATCCGACGCTCTTACGGTGACAAAAACATCGTGAGGAAACCTGCACACGCCTGCGAAGAAACTCGAAGCTTATGTGTGAAGTTAATCGACCCGCAATGGGCCTGCGTGATCGTCTAAGGCCTGATCTCCCTAACTCAGGGCAGGTCGAGCCCCTTGGTGGGGACGTATATAAACTGATATGATGAAATAACACATATACCTATATTATCGAAAAACTAATTGAAATCATTGCATCAATCTAGTAATAAAACTTCCTAAAAATATTAATATGGGTCAAATCCTCGAGTCGTATCAGCTCCAAAGTAGCCCATGACGCACTTCTCGTTGCCGCGCTGAATGGCAATAGACAACCTTAGCAGCAGGTAGGACCACACGTCATATCTCCTCTCTCGAAGGCGACGGCCAATCTTCTTTGTGAAGGCAAAGGCCTCTGAGGGTTCAGCAGCCGGTTGTCTCACAGACCAGCGGCACAAACCAGTAATTTGCCTTCAAGACCGAGTACTTATTATGCTTCTTTCTCGCCGCAAATTGAGCAGCAGTACCGTACGGGTGAGAAGTGAGGCAGAAAAAGTAGAGTCCCAAAGCAGGCACGTTCCTCTCTTCCATAGCACCTGTTTAAACCCTCCGGCCTTTTGCCATCACATCGACTAAAGCCCAGTGGCTGCATCAAAGATGGAATATTCCATCTGGCCGATACCAGTGCCCTCCGAGTAAGGTCATTAAGGAATTGGTGACGTGGGAATCTTCACAAACAACGACCGAAACTCAGTGAGTGATGGCCAATTGCCTCCACCGTGGACCCGCAAATACATTGATGAGGTTCACAGATATTGATATTGCAGGCGGAGAGCAACTGCCACACGCAAATAGTCGCCGTCAGAAGAGTTCCCATATCTGTGCCTCCTGTTAAAAGAAGCTAAACTCGATTTATGTGTTTTTAATTTTTTTACACAATTGCAATCTATAAATAAAATACCTATCTATTCGTGTATGAAACACATCGCTACGTGCCATAATTCCAGAGAGTTGTGTAAAAAGCGTATGCTGAAAAATACATAAAAGAAATCCACTCAAAAGTATGAAATAATATTATAATGTTTTAACAAAACTTAAGCGCGTTTTATTATTCCTGCAGTGCCATCTATTGACATTTTGCTGCTATGATTATAATGTGTGGTATGTGTAGCTTACATGTTGAAAAAGTACTCTATATTTATTATTGTAAGTATCGATAGATAATTTCCCACGGGACCTCTGTAGTTTTCCTGGATAAAGAATACCCGACTATACAATGATTTTCAAAACACCCCATCCCAATGTAATGGTTTCATATTGTTACGTTGAGTCATTCTAAAGATACATTTTTGCATTCCTGCAGGAATCCTTATTTTTTTTGGGATTTACAATGTCCCAGTTTTAGTTCGCGATAAGGGTATCTACGTATTATATTTGAATGTAATAGGTCAAGCCGCATATTTGCGTGGTGAGCCATTCTATAAATGAATACTTTTGATTTTCACACAGGAGCTCTTGAATTTACCGGGATAAAAAGTATCCTATATGTTAACCCGGGCTATAAGGAACCACTAAGCAAAAATTCATCAAAATCGGCCTGGTAGTTTTTGCGTGATGCGCGAACATACAGACAGACAGACAGACAGACAGACAAAAATTCCAAAAGTTGTTGTTTTGGCCTCTGTATCGTTAGTAATGTCCACCACAGTTATTATTTTCCAAAAATATTTCATGTACAGACACGGCCCCGTTACAGTTTTATTATATTATAGATTGTAGGTAAAGTTGAGATATTATCTAAGAGTGTTTGTAAAATCCGAGGTGAATCTATTTATTGTTTTTTTAAATATAGTAAATTTTCATACTCGATAGTATAAATTAAATAGACTGACCAAGTTTGACGCCCGTATTTACAACGCAGTAAAAATCCCAGAAAAATTCTTTTTTTTTTTCATTCAGTTCGGACTTTTCAACGCGAGTACGACTCACACTTGACCAGTTTTTATTATTTGATATTTTACTTTAGTGTTAGTACTGTAATCACACTAAGGTTTACGCGTGTGTGTATTACCGTTTTTACGATAGAGCTAAATCAAAAATCCTTCTGAAGACCTATAAAAAACACGTTTTTTGTATGGAGACTCCCCTTATTTTTCACTATTTCTAATTTGTAGTATTTGTTGTTATAGCGGCAACAGCAATACACGTTCGGTGAAAATTTCAACTTTCTGCCTATTACGGTTCATGAAATACAGCCCGCTGACGGACGGACAGACAGACAGACAGCGGAGGCTTAGCAATAGGGTACCGTTGGTCACCCGTTGGGTGTACGGAACCTTAAAAACAATTTATAATTTTGAGAAAGACCTCTTAGTTTAACTTCAAACTTAAACGTCAAATCCTTTAAGGGCTAAATGAAGGAAATTTAAATGATCTAACTTTTATTAAATTTGAAGGCCTCTGAGTTTAACTTTAACTTTAACGTCAAATCCTTTAGAGGTTTAAAAATAATATAAATAATCAATTGTTATTTTAGGTTTTAAATTAAATAATAAGTAATACTTATATTCGTAAACTTTTTTATCTACCATTGGTAAACCCTTGAAGACACTTACATGGAAATTAAGTGATGATAATGCCGAGGAAGGAAGTGGGCTAAGCAAGATTTTCCAACGCACGCTATATATCTCCAAGCCGGAACACATCACTGATGTTTGGCGGGAAGACTTAGACGGTGGCAGCTAAATAGCTCAGAAAATACTTTACCATCCACCACACCGACTCCTACAGAGTAAAATGAATCCTACAGAGTAGGTGTCTTCAGAAATCGAACCAGGTACCTCCTGATGTGAATCGAGTAGATTATAGACTAAGTCAAGGGGGTTATAAAATTCTTCAATTCTGCAATTCTGAAAAAAAATCGGAAGAGCCTACTTCAACGTGGTCCGGATCTTAAAATTACTTAAGGCATAACATTTGTATTGTGATTTGTCTTGAAGACGTGAAGTCGCAGGAACGGGAGACCTAGATTAGTGTGTTTCATGAAATGCCTACTCTGCAATAGAGTATCCTAGCAAAATTTGTGGAGACCACAGGCCGGAAGATGTAGAGTTGGACGGCGGCCCGCCAGGTAGACTGATGATCGCATGTGGCTCAAAATCGTGCTGAGTGGTGGTCTATGGGGGGAGGCCTATGTTCTAAAGTAAATGGTTCCAGCTGAGATAAAGATGATGATGTTAATGATTTTATCGCTATGATACCCATAGAAGAAAAGATAGCCAGATCCCTATTGCGTTGGGGAATCTTGGTAAGCCCGCTTCCATCTTCGGCATCATCGTCACTTACCATCAGGTGAGATGATGCCAAGGGCATATCAATTGTATATAAAAAATGTCTCCACTGATTCTTTTAATGTCTTGGGAAGGTTAGGCCATACTCCAAGAACGAAGGCCAAGTCTGGATTAGTGGAGTTAGTATGGCTAATCTAATCGCCTTCGTGGCGTAATGGTAACGTCCACTTGCTTTACGTCAGGAGGCCGCGGGTTCGATTCCCAGCAGAGTCTTAGTTTGTATGACTCGGTTTGGTTGGTGGAAGGGCATTTCTCTAAGGCCCACCTGGCTAGCTACCACCATCTTATCTAAGTCTTGCCGCCAAGCATCAATGTTAAAGCATTGATGTGTTCCGGCTTTTATAGATAAGATAGTCAGTTCCCCATTGCGTTGGGGAATCGTGGTAAACCCGCTTCCATCTTCGGCATCATCGTCATTTACCATCAGGTGAGATGATGTCAAGGGCTTACGAATTATTGATTAAAATAAAATGGCGAACGCCACAATCAGAAGTTTTCAAACATGCCATTCCCATAGGACTTCTGTCACGGCTCAACGACTGCCATATAGTGATAGCAATTGACACCAATGGCTTGACGTGCCTTACTTTATCATTATCATCATATAAGCCGAAAGACACCCACTGCTGGACAATGACCACGCCCGAGGATTTCCACAACGACCGATCCTGCGCCATTTACTTTTTAAGTTATTTTTTTAAATTATTATTTTCACCAGAAACCTTATCTACAATGGCAAGAACAACATGCAGGCGTGGGGTCTCATTGTTCTGCTGGTCTCCAAGGCAGCAGGTCATAGTGCCGAGATCCCCGATTTGGAACAGGATAAAGCTGCAGGTGTACTGCATAGGTGAGAAAAACTAGGAACTAACCTAATATGTATATTTTGATTTTTTTTGTTTTTTCTATTATTTTCTAAATGACCAATTTGCATAGTTTAAAAAATTAATTTTGGTATTTTGAAGAAAGTTTATTAAATCTATTTTTATGATTTTTTAAATGTTAAAAAGTGATGACGTCACAGGCCCAAATAGTATAAAAAAACGGCTGCAGTACTAATTTAAATTTACGTGACGATTGATTGTCAAGGCAGAAACCGCTATGATTCAAGCACTTTTTACAGACTTTTTCTTAAGAGGATTGTGAAGCTGCGATTTTTCATACAAACGGCGTTACCGATTTTCACCTCTTAAATGTTAAACAATTTGGACCAACTTTTGATAGGTTGTCAGTCAGAACAAAAACTAGTCATATGTTTTTGTTTTTTCGATAAAGTTATCAAGTTTAACTTTATTGTCGTTCACGTGTTTTCAAATAAAACTAATTTCGGCCATTTTTTGTTTATTTAAAATCAGTAATTTAAAAAAACGGAACGTAGGATACTTTATCGAAAAAACAAAAACATGTGACTAGTTTTTGTTCTGACTGACAACCTATCAAAAATTGATCCAAATCGGTTAACATTTAAGAGGTGAAAATCTTTGACGCCATTTGTATGAAAAGTCGCAGCGTCACAATCCTCTTAACATTTAGTCTAAATGTATCTAAAAGGCTTTGGTGCGTCAACTATTAAATGCCTAAGTCCAGATAATTGAACTATTTAATGCCACTATAATTGTTAAGTTATATTTACTAAATATTATTTCATCATCATCATATGCACCGAAAAAACGTCCACTGCTGGACAAAGGCCTCCCGTAGCGTAGGCAGGCCTCCCTCGCGGTGAACCGACGACCTGGTGAAGATCGCGGGAAGCCAATGGATGAGGCCAACGCAGGACCGGTCGTCGTGGAAATATAATTTAGTGTTCATAAACTACTTTTTATTTCTCCAAAAACAGTTTGTTTATGTACATGAGCCTTATAAAAACTGAATTATGGCAATGAGTTTTAAAACTTTGTATGTATTTTTTTTTACCGAAGCTTATTGGTTTCCTTGGGGATAGTTGTTCGGTTTCATGAAGACCACCTCCGTGGCGTAGTGTTTAAGTCCATTAACTTCATATCAGAAGGTCGCGGGTTCGATTTCCAGCGGAGTCTAACTTGTAAGACTCGGTTTGGTTACGGAAGGGCATTTTCTAAACCCGTCTGGCTACTACAGTCTTATTAAGTCTTGCCGCCAAACATCAATGCTAACAACATTTATGTGTTAACGGCTTAAAAATAAAATAGCCAGTTCCCCACTGGGTTGGTGAATCTTGGTAAGCCCGCTTCCATCTTCGGCATCATCTTTACTTACCATCAGGTGAGACGAAGCCAAGGGCTTACCCATTGTGCATAAAATAAATTGTACAGCCTCGCTGAGCATACTTTCTCGCGCAGCCTTCACCGTCTGTCACAGTTAACAAATTAACAATAAACATTACACTTACATAATAGCAAAGAATAAAGCTAGGTGTACTAGACAAATAATTTGGGTTTGTATGGGAGGTACCTTTAATGGAGTAGGAACTCAGTGGAGTAGGCCCTATTAAGTCCTAATTGTTCAAAAAGATTCATTAAAATCGTTAAAGTCATTTTTGAAAAAAGTAACAGACAACATTATTCCGATTTTTCTTGGAACAACGAACTACTGCGTACTGTAGGTCATACACAGTTATAGTAAAGTACTGAGTTTTATCAAAATCGTTAGAGCCATTTTTTGATAAATAATAAAAAAAAATAACTTGGCCCTTTTACATTTATATTTTGTTGCGATCTTAACAATCTCTTTTTACTTTCGAGCGACGAAGGAGTGAAGAAACTATTGTGATGGGCTGATGGCAAAAAAAATCGAAGTTGAGATTTTGATTGGGATCTATTGTCTTACACTAAAAGTCTAAAAAATAAAAAATATTATGAGTGTGTGGGTGTGGGTGAGTGTGTGTGTTTGTGTGTGTGTGTGCATGTGTGTGTTTGTACGTCCGTCCAGTGCTCCAGTTCCCAAACTATACTGGACGGATATGGGTGAAATTCGGGTTAAGGCAATATTATTATTATATCTCCAGCCAGGCGTTATTTTAAAATTTCTCCGTCTTGATTTTTTGGGTTATAGTAAAATTCTGAGTTTTATCAAAATCGTTAGATCCATTTTTGGGAAAAAAATATTAAGTAATTTTTCACTATGGTGGCAATACAAACAAAGTTATTTTTAGGTACTAGCTTCTGTTTCAGTTCAAGTCCATACACAACATGACTTATTGGGCTGTACATTCACAGTTCGTGTATTATCGGGTCGCGCATTATAGTAACCCCTTAATGCATGTTATACCACAAATGAGATACTAGTTACTTTTATATGTTGAACGAAACGCGTAAGCGCCATCAAGTGACTGGCGTTTATGACTTTTGGTCGCGAGAAAACTGTTCTTTGTAGGCGATTGACGATTTCTACCAATTTACTCTACCCGCAAGCCGCGTTTAGGCCTTAAGATAGGTCAAATGAGAAAACTCAATTTAAATTATTGAAAGACTGTGTAAAGCTGGCAAATAGAAAAAATACTTAAAGTAATAAAAATCGATTTAATTGAATACAATTTAAAAATATTACCACTTTTGATGTAAAATTTCTCGAAAACAAATAGTTAATGTTGAATGATACCAGCACACAAAAATCGGTGACTTTAAGACCTTTCATTTTAATTGAACACATTTTTTTAAAACTTATTTGAAAGTATAGAAAAGTAATAGAAACATGTAAAAATCGAGAATTGGGCGTTCGATTTCAACGTAACAGCCGCGCTGAAGCCCGCATTGATTTGAACTTAAAATGAATAGACTTACGTTCGATATTATTTTAACACGTATCAACCTGCTCGGGTATCGAGGTATCTTAAAGTCTTAAGGAACTTCGTTCCAAAAATGGACCTTTCATACATTTTTTTCGGAGATTTCAGCATAGTTGAATAATACAAGTAGAAGAGGAACATTTCATGGGTAGAATCACTAGTTAAGTGGTTTAAAGATAAGTACCAGTCATCCATATATTAACTACTGGATACTCCTTATTACTAGTGGTATTGTGAGCTATAAACCTCGCCAGTATTTTGAAATGGCTGAAATGTGATATTTTTTACGTTTCCAACCACCATGGCTCAGCCATCTGGAAAAACTTCCAAAATTGATACGACAAAAAAAACCATATAATTATCGATCCTGCTCACAAAATTTTACGCGAATCGGTTGAGAAATGCGACCTGTAGAGGAAAACATCCGGACAGACATACGAAAGCATTTTTGCCCGAGCTGAAACGGAGACGCTTCGCTCGCGCTTCGGGCTCGCTCGGTCAATGAAAATACTAATTATACGTACAAATTTCTACCCCCAGCCAACGCGCGCTCGCCGAGGTTACCGAGATGATCCGTACCTCCCACCTGGTCCACAAAGGGCTGGTCAACATGAACGCTCCCCGGACATTGGATGTCGACCCGGATGACATGATGTTTGGCAACAAGATAGCGCTGCTCAGCGGCGACTACCTGCTGGCTAACTCTTGTTCTGAGCTGGCCAATTTGAGGTAAGTCAATAAGGTTTATGCTATAAGTAAACGTACAACTGCTTTCATTTAACAAAAAGCTGAAGATAGCAGAGGTCATATTTGCAGAAAGTTACATTTTGAAAGCTTTTATTTAACTTGCAATGTACCTATGTATCAGCTTATATACGTCCCCACCGAGGGGCTCGAGCCTACCCTGAATCAGGGCGATTAGGCCTTAGTCGACCACGCGGGCCCAGTGCGGGTTGGTCGACTTCGCAGGCCTGTGCAGGTTTTCTCACGATGTTTTCCTTCACCGTTAAAGCTATCGGTAATGATATGTACGTAAGTTTTTGAAAAACTCATTGGTACATTGGCCGTCCAGATTTGAACCCGGTACCTCTGGTTAGATGGACCGAGTCGTTACCGGTTGAGCCACCGACGCTTCATTCGTATTCGTATGTTTGTTCGGGTGAAATCTTGCAAGTTAATTTCGACCCACTTCCCGGTTTCCGATTGGGCTGAAATTTTGCATGCATATGAATATCACGTGACAATGCAATATTAAAAGTTTGTACCTAAAAGTTTTTAGGTTTGTTCGAAAATTATTTCTTTAGAGAGTACAATTTGTTTCACAAAGCTAGAATCGTCAAAACCGTTAATGAAAAATAGTTTTAACCGCGTCCGTGGTGCAATGGTAACGTCCACTAGCTTTACGTCAGGAGGCCGCGGGTTCGATTCCCGACGAAGTCTAACTTTGTATGACTCGGTTTGGTTGGTGGAAGGGCATGTTCTAAGCCCGCCTGGCTAGCTACCACCATCTTATCTAAGTCTTGCCGCCATGCATCATTGATGTGTTCCTGCTTGTAGATAAAATAGCCAGTTCCCCATTGCGTTGGGGAATATTGGTAAGCCGGCTTCCATATTTGACATCATCGTCACTTCCTATCAGGTGAGATAATGTCAAGGGCTACCATAACTGGATTTAAAAAAATCATAAAACAAATACTTGCGTCAAATAATCGCGTTGCACATCTCCTCCCTATACCAGCTGATAGCTGGGTTACACCCCGGACACTGCATACAACGGTCGTGAAATGACATTTCTAAAAACAAATGACGGCAAAATCCTGTACGTTCGCGAACCAAACTGTAACCAATCTGTATCAATCTAGGCGACGAGGGGGGTGAAGTCGGAATCTAGAGAGCGGCAGGGAGTGTCCATACTGTATGTTAGATATACTTTGGCTGGGTGATGCAAGCCGCAACTACAAGAATCAGCCTTACTTAGTAGGTATCTATCATGGTTAATGTTAGCCGGTTATACACAGATGTAAAGAGATCACTCCCAAAAACTAAAACAGAAAGCTGTTACATACGGGTACTCATAAACTGACCAACATTCCCTTAACGAACCCTATTGAATTAATTTATTTATTTGTTAACCAGAGCCGCAGGCGAGGGTTTAACCGCCTCCGTGGCGTAATGGTTAAGTCCATTAGCTTCATATCAAGACGTGGCGGGTTCGATTCCCGGCGGATTCTAACTTTGTAAGACTCGGTTTATTTGGTGGAAGGGCATTTTCTAAGCCCGCATGGCTAGCTACCACCAAACACAAATGTTAACTGCATCGATGTGTTCCGGCTTGAAGATAAGATAGTCAGTTCCCCATTGCGTTGGGGAATCTTGTAAGCGCGCTTCTATCTTCGGCATCATTGTCATTTACCATCAGGTGAGATGATGCCAAGGGCTTACCAATTGTGAATAAGAATTTACTATCGTTACGAGTTTGCCAATTATCTTTTACGCCCACGAATCATACGAAGTTTTTCAATCCAGTTATGCGAAAGCAGGTAAAACAAAAAAGGGCAGTAACGGAAAAACAAAATATATGTTCCGCTCGAAGTTTTGGCAAAAAAAAGTTCATTTGCGATTTGTGGCTCATTCAAAATATCAACCGGAGTTATCCCACTTTATTTTTCCTACACAAATGTACTATTTCTATTATAATATATTACTATACATTTCGTATTCACATCTAAAACAACTCAATTCAGTTTTACGAAAATGGCGTCTTATTTTAACTAGGCACACATACGCGTCTTCGCGCATGCGTATTTTTTTAATGTTACCATGAGAATTATTATTACTCCATATAACCTTATTTCGAGTCACCTCTTTCGATCGATCCTCAAACCTGTCCAACTCATCCCACCACCGTCTTGGTCTAGCGAAGCAGTGGTATCGGTCACAAATGCCACTATGAGTCAAACCCATCTGGTAATCAAAGTGCTTAAACGAAAATGATTAATACCTATAATAATATAACTTGCAACACTTTCATATTCATAGCCCGTAACTGCTAAAATAGTCATAAAACAAGACAGGCGTATGTATTGTTAACGTATTATAATTCCATCCATATTCATAACGTTGTTACTTAAATCAAACGTTAAAATACAGAATCACTCATGCATAATGCCTGAACTACTATGTAGAGATTTAAAACCTTGTTAAATACAGTTTAAATCCGCTGAAGTATGTAAAGAGATTATTTTTCACTAATTGTAATTAGGTATACGTAGATACTTTTCAAAGTAACATTCCTTACTCTTTTGTATAGATTAGGCACACTCCCACACGATGGACCGACGACCTGGTGAGGGTCGCGGGAAGCCGTTATAATGCGGGCAGCGCAGGACCGGTCGTCGTGGAAATCCTTGGTCTAAAGCCTTTGTCCAGCTGTAAACGTCTTTCGGCTGATATGACTATGATAGATTAGGATATTTAGAACTTAAAGAATATCCCTAATTATTATTTTTCTCAACTTCAATGCAAATATTTTTTTATATTCAGTCTGGAACTTTCGAAGGGTTCCGTCAAAATAGTTCGAATAGTATTCTTTGGTCGTGGTTTCAAATACCGGCGTAGTTCAAATTCAACTTGTTAGCATGGGTTCTGTTAGTGGTATGACAATTCCTAGGTCATTTACCACAATTATGCAAACAGCCGTCAGTCAGATTTAATTATAATCATCATATCAGCTCATATACGTCCCTACCGACGGGCTCGAATCCGCAACCTCCTGGTGTGAGGCGAATGGACTAACCATTACGCCACGGAGGCAGTAAAAATTAGCAATTTGTAATATGAGGAATGTTTGGCATACAGTATGATGTATGAGTACATACATACATATGTGTGTGTTTTACTTTGACCTTAACCACACATCACCGCTGCAGACCTCTTTGTTAGAACTTTCCCTTTATACTTGACATGAGTGGACACAAGACACAAAATTGAGAGGGAAACTAAAAACACTTAAAGGCTTTGTGAGTGGAGTTTAACAGCGAGATTTATCTCTTTATACGTTTCGATATTCGTAAAGTTGATTGATAATAAAATCTTTTTATACACTTTATGAATAAACTTTTGGTTTCTCATCTGATTGTAAATTAAATGAAAATGGTAGATGCCGAAGAGGTCATATCACTTCAGTATAGTTTCAACAACACATTTAACTTTTGCTAAGGGTTTGCATAGATAAGGGCGTCTTATTATACTAGGAGGTAACGACTTATTTGGCAACGATAACGGAAATGGATAAACTTAGGTTGAGAGGATAAATGGCAATCCTCTGATGTTAAATATGTCGGTCTGCCTGCGAAAAGTGGTTGCGTTATGTACTTATAGCGCCTATAAAACTACAAAAAAACTCATTTTTTCCTGTTTCAAATGTTTAGTATTTGTTGTTATAGCGGCAACAGAAACACACATTTTGTGAAAATCTAAACTGTCTATCTATTACGTACGTTTTATGAAATACAGCCCGCTGACTGACGGACGTACATATATTAGTACTAGCGTTGTAATAGTGTCCTGCTGGTCACCCTAAAAACAGTAGTAATCAAAGAGAACTCTATAATCTACATTAATATTAGATATAAAGAGTTTGTAAGTTTGTGACTTTTTATGGGAAGTAATCTCTGGAACTACTGAACCGATTTAAAAAATTATTTCACCAGTAGAAAGCTACATTATTCCTGGGTGACACAGGCTATATTTACGCTAGCGAGTCACTTGCAGCTCACGTACCACTCACCCTCAAATACACGAAAAAAAAACGATGCTCACGCGAGCTAGGCTAGCCGCTTCGTAAACTTCTGAGTAAAAAACCTCCGTAGAAAACCGATTCGAACTTTTTTCGCTGGCACTAGTCTGCTCCGTGCTGCTGCTGAAGTCCGTGACAAGTAGGTCCGTGTAATTCAAGTTTAAAAAATACAAAACAGTGTTAAAATGTAGTAAATGTGTTATCATTGGATTTGTGTAAGTGGAAACTGGTACTGTTAATGTTATTCACAAAAAACATTATAAGGAACTCACAGTTATATAAGTACGGATTTTGTGTTTGAACAATTTACTTCCTAATACAACGGTTTTTTTGTTCATAAAATTTACTACTTAAACATATAACCTCATCATAAACGCCTACTTTATGTTGAAAAAACAGTGGAAGTGATGAAACACACCAGAAATTGGATTTTTACATTGAAACAGTCCGTTAAAAATTTCAAATTCCCAGTGTTTGTGTATGGCGCGATCAGCTGTGTTATGAACGTATGAATGACTCATGCTTGTTTATCAATAATGTATAAACATGAGTATAGTATAGTTACGTTAGTACTATTATATATACTGTGGTATAGTTGTGTAAAATCGCGGGTTCAAATCTGACTTCGGACTAAATTTTATACATATATATATTTTTTTATTTAACATCATTGTTGTGTTCTATTGGTCATTTTTGGGTTTCCTCGAAAAAAAAAGTAAGGATTTTTCTGTTGATGACCTTTCATGAACTTTTTGTACTGCTATCTACTTTGATTTTTTTCTGAACTATATTTCAATATGGCCCGAGTATGCACAAAATGTACTAGAATCATAAAAGAAAGAAAACAGTATATGACGTGTGCGAAATGTAAAAACATTTTTCATTTACTATGCGGAAATGTCGAATTTAAAAGATTCGCTATCATGACACCCAAAAATAAAACACTATGGAAATGTGAGGCATGTTGGTCTGTAATCAGAAAGGAAAATCAACTCAGCACTCTACCTAAAACAACAGTGTCAAAAACAACTACACCTATGGGTAAAAATCAGGATATAAAAACAACTACACCCACAGGTAATACATCTGAGAACCAGGAAAAAAAAAATAGAAACTGGTAATTAATGTGTCCACAGAGAACTCGTTTACCTCGTTGCTCTCAGATATGGAAGATTCAGATAACGATATTGATGATGCCAAAAACCTGAACTTTACTTCGAATAGCCCAGGATTAAACAGAAGCTGCCCTGAAATAATAATAAAAAGTCATCTTGACTTAGAAGAAATGCAAAACAAAATACAGGAACTGCAAAATAATTACGAGTCTGCCGAGCAACAAATTGAAGACCTACTCTCTGAGAATTTCTCCATAAAAACAAAATTGAATGAATACAAATATAAACTAAATAATTTGATTGCAACTTATAAGAATACCACCGATCTGTCACCACACTCCAAAAGTATGCCTAGCTCATGTCTGAAGAAGAAAAAGAGAAAACATAACGTAAACGTGGTACCCAATGACTCTCTCGGAAGTGAAGCTGTTAAAAAGACGTAAGAATTGCAACTTTTCAGTAAAAATAACAGCTTCAGTACGTTTTATGAAAATATTGCAAACCTAACAATTAAAGATTTGGATAATAAAGAAAACGATTTTGCAGTTCCTGTATTTTGTTTTGCATTTCTTCTAAGTCAAGATGACTTTTTATTATTATTTCAGGGCAGCTTCTGTGTAATCCTGGGCTATTCGAAGTAAAGTTCAGGTTTTTGGCATCATCAATATCGTTATCTGAATCTTCCATATCTGAGAGCAACGAGGTAAACGAGTTCTCTGTGGACACATTAATTACCAGTTTCTATTTTTTTTTGCCTAGCTCATGTCTGAAGAAGAAAAAGAGAAAACATAACGTAAACGTGGTACCCAATGACTCTCTCGGAAGTGAAGCTGTTAAAAAGACGTAAGAATTGCAACTTTTCAGTTGTTGTCAAGGGTTTACCAATTGTGAATAAAAAAAAAATAATAAAAAAAAACGAACCAAAAAACAACAAAAAGACTAATAGTGACGATCCGCGGTCAAGTGACGAAATAACAAACCAAATCCACCAGGTTCTGATTTTGGCTGACGAAAATGGAAAGGGGATTAGAAATGTCTTACAGAAACTTTTAGGTGACAAATACCTTGTCTTTACTTTGCTGAAACCAGGTGCGCCAATGGATCAAGTACTCTCATTATGCAAATCACTATCAAAAGATTTTACCAAAGATGACTTTATTTTAGTGATTGCTGGGTCAAATGATAACAACCCTTTAAAGTTTTAATCGTACCTTTATTGCCATTTGAATCAAATTTTGAATACCAATGTGATTTTTGCTGAAATATGTCGTAACAAATACTTAAATGTGTATGAATTAAACAAAACTCTAAAGTATGTATGTTCCAATTTTATTAATACTCGAGTTCTTAGTATGGAATGTAATTGGAAGGGTAAACTCAATATCCTTAACGCTTATAGAGCCTTTCTGCGAGATATTCTGAATATAAATAATAGAAATAGTTACTTGCGTTTCATGTCGCAACATAGAACTTCGAAAAACATCACTTTATCACAAATTAATTAGGACAAGATTGTTCAGAGAATCTCTGTAGGAACACAGACCGAAACCAACGGTTTTGATTTTTTTCGTGACTAATCCCTCACTTTGTGGAACTGACGAATCGCGATTAAATTTTATAAATAGCTTAGTTATATTTCACCAAAACGTGTGTGGAATATTTAGGTTTATTTTCTTGATATTCTATATACAATAGAATTGTATATAGAATATCTAGAAAATAAACCTAAATATGTTTGTATCAGTGAGCATTTTTTGAACGATGAAAGAATGAAATTATTGAAATTCATTAACTACAGTATTATCTCATTTAATACGCGTAGTAAAAAAAAGAGCGATGGAACCCTAATTTTGCGGGAAAATGGGGTCAAAAATGAAGAATTGACAATTTGTTAAAAGTTGTACAAAGTAAATTCGTTTATATGGTGTGAAGGATGTAGACACTAACTTGAACTTATTTTGTGTGTATTGAGTTCCCACGAAAAACATTTTTGACAGCTTCATGAAGTCTCTCGAATGCTTACTGGAACAATTTTTTTAGCAAGAAGTGCATAATATGCGGTGATTTTAACGTTGATTTTCTGTCTAATTATGACAAGCAACGTGCTGAATTTATATCATTGATGACATGTTACAACTTTAGTCTATTAGTTCACTCAGTGACATATGTCCGTGGTAATGCACACAGCACAGTCCTGTCTTGACAATTTTATAACAAATATTCCAGATGACGAAATCCATGAAGTATACGTCGACCATAATGGTCTATCTGATATCCATGCTGGAATCTTCTGTGATATTAATGTACTAAACGTGGATTACCTAAGAGGGCGCGAACAGATTGTGTACAAAGAAAAGAGAAGTTTTGATGATAAAAGTAATAACCATTTTCGTTTTACGATCATTAATTGGAATTGGCATGAAACGGGAATAAATTTTTTTCTTTTCAGGTTTGACGAGCATTTTAAAAAGTGTTTCAAAAAAATAATGAAAAAGATAAATTTAGTAAAGTGTAATAAAATTAAATGGCTTTCAAAAGGAATAAAGGTTTCTAGTAAAGTAAAACGCTTTTTGAATACGGCTAACTCACAGAGTACCGACATAAGTATTAAAACATATAGAGGAAACTATATACGGATATTTAAAAGAGTATTAAGGCATGCGAAAAGAATTACGGTACAATCCGCAATACTTAAATCTGAAAGCAAAACAAAAAAGATATGGGAAGTGGTTAATAATTACAAGAATAATTGTAAGATACAAAAAATATACTTATTAAGATTAATAATAAGATTACTGATGACGCACAAAAAATTGCCTATTCATTTGCTTCTAAATTTAATCTCAACAATTCATGTCCCACTGGAAACATAACTTTAGCTGTAGATCTTCTCAAGCAAAGTACTAATGCAACTGAAAACGATCTAGTACTTCACAGTACTACACCTCATGAAATAAGTATGATTGTAAAAGAAATGGCTTCCAAATTCTGTAGTGGTTTTGATGACATCCCTATCACAGTTATCAAAAACAACATTGACATTCTCGCAGAACCACTTTCATATTTTTATAACAAATGTATTGATCAGGCTACGTTCCCCGACCAACTTAAGGTTGCAAAAAATATACCTATTTACAAAAAGGGTGTAAAAACAGATATTAAAAATTAAATTTAATTAAAATAGAATCTATGTTATACTGAATCCAAGGAAGAAAAAGCTTTAAGATTAAACACAAGACGAAAAGATCTAAACAATAAAGTAACACCAACCTTGGAGGTATTAAACATAGTGCTTATTTTAAAGGTATAAGACTTTATAACATATTACCTATAGAATTCAAATTAATAAGGAACAATTCTACTTTTAAATCTAAGTTAAAAAACTTTCTGCTGGAAAAGTGTTACTATAGTATAGACGAATTTGAGGATGATAAATTTTGAGGTCAAGTATTTGATTGTTTGGACATTGTTTATTATTTTTGGGACTTTGATAAATAACTTTGACACATGAATTTTTGAAGATATTATTTAACATTACTTATAATAACATAATTTAATTTCATTTATTGACATTTTTAGCTTTAATTTTTCTTTTTTGAATTTATTTTAATTATAATATCTAGTAATTTAATTATTCAATGTGGGGATCTTAGAGTATGATTATTATGAAATTTGTATCCTTGCGTGCTAGGCATAAGATTGTAATTTTGTTTTTTTTTACTGTTTTATTTCCATAATTTCATAATTTCAAACACAATGTTACATTGTTTATGAATAAATGAACTGAACTGAACTGCTCGTCGTCCATCGGAATTGGTTTTAATGGGAGTTTTTTACTTAGTAGTTTACAAAGCAGCTAGTCTTTTTGTATATCGGCTTATTCTAAAATTGGCCTGCGACAAATAGATTATCAAAATCCTAGACACAGAGCAAACCAACCTTATCGTCACACGAATGTTTTCCCCGAGTGGGAGTCGAACCCACGACTCTCGGCCCAGCGGGCAGGAGCACTGACTGACCACTGGACCACCAGGTCAGTCAAAATAACACCTCTGCATAAGATACACCTCTATAGATAGATTTGAATTCTTAAAGAACATTTTGACTTAGTGTTACAATTTTCAGCCGTTAGATAGTGGGGTTGGAGGGGGGGGGGGTTTCCCCGTAAAAATTGGGTAGCAACCTTTTATTAAACATTTGAGTGCGTTTGACTAAATTTCACCTGAAGGTAGGTGAAGATGTAGTTGAGGATGGTACACGCAAACTCAAATAATGCCTATTCACTCAAGCCTTGAAGATCCCCAAATTGTAGGGGTCGGGAAACACAGACGCAGGCAAGGAGTTCTACTCCATCGCTGTCCGCATAATAAATGAGAAAGCGTAACGCTTCGTGCGTATAGGCTGAAAATCAACAACACAGGGGTGGAACCCCTCCCTGCGTCTCGTTGATCGAAGGTGGAATGGAGCTGGGGTAATGAGGTCTTGCAGTTCTTGTGCACACTCTCCCAAACGAATTCTATAGAACACCGGAAGCACCCGAAAGGCAGGCATCTTTGATAGGTAGCCCCGTTTAAAACATCGTGTACGAATGAAATAAAACTTCGTATTTAACAGTACCTAGGCACAGTAAACTGTAAGTAAACTGCTTCCTAAAAGAATCGAGTGAAAGCGTACCACGCAAAGAATAATGATCGAGAAAGTCAGGCGATACAGTCATTCACTATACTATAGTACAGTGATCGTGCCCTCAAGTGCAAGTGCTGCCCCGTTATCCTTGAAACATGCACGTTGCAGAACTGGTTACGGAAATGTGCAAAAGAATTCGACTGGAGTTAAATTAGTGTTCTTGAAGTTAAAAATAAAGTTTGTTTAATATCTTTACCAATTCAATTAAAAAATAATTGACAGTTTAAAAACTAAAAAAATACGCTTTAATGGCAAATCGAACTAATGCATAAAAAAATATATCTTTGAAGTGGAAACTTCTTTAGGCGCGCGCGTTGGGCATTTTTGAGATGAGAAAAAACCATTGAACTCGCGACACTGTAATGTAAGCGACACCGGACTAGGAACACTCGCAGGGTCAAAACTTATAAAACGAGATGGGAGTAAATCATTGAACTCGCGACACTGTAATGTAAGCGACACGGTACAGGAACTCTCGCAGGGTCAAAACTTATAAAACTGTAAAAAGTTTTCACTTCTGTCTGTGAGTGGTTAGGTAATTTTTTTCTTTCCGTTCTACGGTTTGGTCGCTGCAGCCACCAGTCGTGATCGTGGCCCTCTAGAGCGCGAGATCCTTCAATGTAGAACCTTGACTGTATACACAAACGTGCAGACTCAGGTGTGAGTCAACATTCAACACTTCAAACTGGTACTTTGTTTTATAGGTCAACTAGCTGTCCCGGCGAACTTCGTACCGCCTTACATTACATTACACTGCCCTGTCCTACCCTACACTACCCTACACTACACTACACTACCCTACCCTACACTACCCTACCCTACCCTATCCTATCTCTCAAGTTGGATCGAACTGCACATGGTGTGCGAATTTTATTATAATCGGTTAAGTGGTTTAGGAGTCCATTGAGGACAAACATTGTGACACGAGATTTATATATATTAAGAATAGGTTTCCTCGTACGCGACACGACGCGTTACACGAAATTGTCTACTGTTCGTTACCTTTCGATTTGCGTTAAATTTATTATCTGTGCAGAGGACTTATTGAAATGACTTCTATATTACTGGCGTAACTTATTGACTTGCTTCGTCAGGTTTCGGTTGTTCCAGTTGTAATCACACTAATATTATAAAGGCGAAAGTTTGTGAGTGTGTATGTTTGTTACTTCTTCACGCAAAAACTACTAAACGGATCTGGCTGAAGTTTGGTAGGTAGACAGATTAGGACCTGGGTTAACACACAGGCTACTTTTGCGGCTCGCGCACTGCGCACTCTCGAAAAGTCATAGAAACTTTGTCCACGCGGGTGAAGCCGCGGGAAACAGCTAGTATTAAATATAGTTATTAAATATAATTACTTTTGCTTTGGGTGACACCTACCCTCATTACATTAATCATTATATTCAATAGTCTTCGACTTCTGTGCAATATAAAAACCCGATCCTTTGTACTGTATTAATATCTTTGTTCTTTAAAGCTAATAATAAAAATAAAAAAAATAAAAAACACAGTTTGATTGATTTCCGATGTATTTAGTTCTGTATTAGTTGTTTCTATTCGCATTTATACCTACCTTTGTATATCCATGTCTTCATTTATTATAGATACTAGGCTTGCCCGCGGCTTTTAAGACTGTCTTTGAGGGTGGGTGGTACGCGAGCAAATGGTTCGCGAGCGTGGATAAGTTTTCTCCAGATCCCTCAGGAAATATATCGGACTATTCTGATTAGCAGTTTATTATAATAATAATATAATTTATTTATTCGACCAACAAGGATCACAATAGTGTTAGTAACTTGTTCTAGGACTTAGACTAGTGCTGTAATATACACAGTTACATTTACATTATAATAAATTTATGTCAATGTCACTTCCCACCTCCTCAACTAATTCTATACAAAACATATTATCTCCGCTTCAGTGGAATGTGGAAACACCTACCTTATTTCACCGCTCCGCTCCGCTCGTCTCCGCGCGGAAAAGCACCATGATCTTTGTGATTTTTAGGGTTCCGTACCTAAAGGGTAAAACGGGACCCTATTACTAAGACTTCGCTGTCCGTCCGTATGTCTGTCACCAGGCTGTATTTCATAAACCGTGATAGCTAGACAGTTAAAATTTTAACAGATGATGTATTTCTGTTGCCGCTATAACAACAAATACTCAAAATTAGAAAAAGTAAAAATCTCCATACAAAAATACGTGTTTTTTTAAAAGTGAAGTAACTAGTGCCATCTATTTTATGTTATGATGGTAAGGAACCCTATGTGTACGGTTCTGACTCGCACTTGGCCGGTTTTGTTTTTTATATCATATTAACATAGGTATAAATAAATCCTATATGCATATTTATTTAGTCAAATCAAAAATTCTTGCATGAGTGTAGGTACTCACTCGTCCGTAAGCGAGTTACTGTCTGAACTTTCCAGACGAGGTGTCTGAGCGACGACGCCTAGCCGAATTTAGGCGTGTGTGCTCTACTGCTACGTTTGTACTAATATAATATATACTTTGACTGTACTGTATCGTAGTATATTCCTCTGTAGTTATTGCTGTCACTAGCCTTTGTCATCCTTTGTTGTCTCCTTTTCCTTTATACAGCGTAACCACAGTATATATATTAGTGCGTAACTATGTTTGCGTCTCGCATGTTGTCCGATAACGTGCGGTCCTCCCAGCAACGCAGAAAAAGCGCGTACAAGGGAGATGGATGACACGTTACACAGCCTAGTTTTAACAGCTCCGTAGGGACCGTAGGTATATTGTCGCGACCAGTACTTTTGCCACAGATGAGATACTAGTTACTTCGCTTTTGCCCAGTTTTATCGCTTGAAGTGCTCGCTGAAGTTCGTCGAAGGAAAGAGGCACAAGGTTATTTTTCATATTAGCTTAAAACAATCCTGGAAATATTAAAAAGACAAAGAATAAATGAGCCTTTTACGACAGGTATTTGATTTTTGTTTTTAAAATCATCTAACGATTTTTTTCCAAATATTGACAAAGCTCTATTATATGCATAACATATTGACTTTCAAAAAATCCCGCTTTGACGAGTACCAATACCATAAAAGCTTAAGAGCTTGCAAATCCTCTTAACGGACACTGCAATATTTGTGCTGTATGATAGATGTGTAGTGAACTCAAATATTCCGCCCTTGCTACTGTGTATATTATGATTATGAATTATGTTATCCAAACAAGACTTTTCAGGAACGTGTTGGCTGATGCCTTATAGAAAATTTTAAGTTATAATTCAACACTAATTTATCAAACTCTTTTGAAAATATTGTCTGTACTAAGAGATCGGTATTAAAATCGCCGCAGATGACTATTTCTTTCTATTAAATATTATAAATATGGCATGATACTAATTTTTATTTTTACTCTTTGGCACTTTGTAGATATGTCGCAGGCGTATAGTGTTATTCGTCATTTTACAAACAGTCAGGCAAATTATAAAATTGCATACGCAGATTTCTGCTAATCAATCAAACCTGACCGAACCTAACATTGCTCGCTTCGCTCGCTCATTTACAATCTGCATACGGCATTTTACAATCTGCGTACAGTGTTTCACAATTTGCCTGACCGTTTATATACAATTTGCCTGGCTCAGCATTTTACAATCTACGTACAGCATTTTAAAATTTGCCCGATCGTTTATATACGGACCGTTTATATACAATTTACCTGATCATTTGTAAAATGATCAATCATACATTCGATTGGTCATTTTACAATCTGCGTACAGCATTTTACAATTTGCCTGACCGTTTATATACCAACGAATTATACAATTTGCCTGACCATTTGTAAAATGATTAATCATACAATATGCCTGCCACGGATACATTAAAACACAGTACCATGTTTGATGAGCTCCATGGCAAAGCCAAACGTTTGGCACACTAAGCTTGCAAACAGTGTTTAAGTCTTTAAACTTGTGATCGGTCCTTACGAAAATACAAGCTCCACCTTCCCCCTCGCGACGTGAAGTTGGGAATATGTAACAATTGTACGTCAGTTTTTATCCTATTATGTTCGGTAAAACAAAGAACATCAACAATTTTTTTTCGTGGTCAGTGCCAGCCAGCAAAGCCATCGAGTCTAAAATGTTTGATAAGTAAGTAGCTGTGTGCTGGTACAGACCTCAAAAAAAATTATAGGCCTCTAATATGATTCCTACCTACGTTAATTTCGTTATTGTTAGTTAATTTCGTGTATTTATGAAAATATTATTTCATAATTTTGAGTGAATTTCGGTTTGAAGTCGGTTTTTCGTTTTTTTAAACTTTTATTTTATATTTATTGCTCCATCACAAATACGGTTCTAAAATGTTGACATTCGTCAAATTAGAAACTACGGTACATATTTTAGGATGAAATTTAAAGTCAATTTCTATTTTTATAGATTTTACCATCTTGTTAATACTTCGCTTTTAAGACCATTTGCTAAGAACTTAAAAGCATTTAATATTTAGAATGTTTTCATCAAGACTTATCTTTTGATACCAAACATGATACGATTATCTAAAAATTTTTGAGTTGTAATTCACCTATAAAATCCGCCATGTTATTTTTTTAAAGGCTTATATATCTGACACGTGGAGTGATTGCACGAATCCAAAGACACCACATTTGTCAAAATCGATTCAGTAGTTTAGAAAATACAAGAGAACAGATGAACATACACACATACATACATAGACTGTCAAAAACATAAGCCTTCTTTTTTCCTAGTCGGATAAAAAAATGCGACCACAGTATTTCCTACCATTCTTTTGAAAATAAAAGATAATCCTAGGACCTTGATTCCTTATAAAGTTCATCATCAGATCTACTTCAAAATACCAAAAGGATCAATTGTCATCGGGAATACGGCTTGATATCAAATTTCAGCTCAATCGTACTTTTGGAAGTCGCTCTGAAATAGTTTACAAGATTTTAACTATAGAAACTTACATTTTGTATGTTAATAAATAAAAGCTTGTTTTTACGAGCCATTTATTCAACATTTTTGTATTATTAGTTTTGAATTAAAAATACACTATTGTCTTCATTCGATATTTTTGGAGCTTTTTTGCTCTGTACCGATTTCATTTAAAAATCGTTATAGAAAGCGTTATTGTTAGACAAAGGTACTTTTTAATTGAATTCATTCAAAAAGGAGGTCCATTCAACTGTGCGTGTGTGTGCTTGCGTGCGTGCGTGCGTGTTAGTTTACGTGTGTTTTGGGATTGTTTATACAAACACCGTATTTTCGACATTGGCGCTTTCAAAAAACCGTATTTTTAAAAAGTTTTGGTCATTTTGTATGGGGAAACCGCAATTTAAAACTGTTAACACCGCATTTTATACCGAGTGAATGTAACACTGATGTTACGCGATATCTTCACCGACTGTGATCTTTTTTATTCTATAGATAGGTACCTTAGATTTTAGCTTTCAGGGCGTCGCATATACCTACAAATTGTTTTGAAGGCAATTCATTCAGTGCCTACTTTTTTGAATATTAAGTAAAACAAGACAATATATCAAAATTTTAGTAGCAATTGAAGTGGGATTGTTTACCGTTTGTTGCGTTGTTTTTTGAATGACATCATTACATCAGCTCATTTATACGTCCCCACCGAGGAGAGCCTACCCTGAATTAGGGCGATCGGGCCTTACCACGCGGGCCCAGATACATAAAATGTATACATACATAATTTGAATGACATAATATGATATTATTCCCGCGCATGATTGAGAAAATTACATTTCTTTTCACTTATTGCTCAACAGGAATCAAGAACTGGTGGAACTAGTGTCCTCAGCCGTCAGAGATTTGGCTGAAGCAGAGTTCATGGGCGACAGAGACGATCAGAATAACCCTCTGCCGTCCCGGCCTTTACCAGAAGAGGAGAGAGGGCCTGCCAAAGGTATTGTAATTTAATCTATAGATACTGTGAGAACAACACACAGTTTATTCCAATCAATAGTTATTTATAATACAAGGGTGGTAAATAGGTGATTGGTAAACAGTGACATTTGTAAGCTCGAGCCGCAGGTGTGGGTTTGCCATTGTCACGTGTTTGTCAATCACCTCTTACGCTCATTTTTCAATACTATCCTATGCCACTCAGGGGATCAAGCTGAATCTAACGACACCTCGCACTTTTAAATCCATCAAGCCTTTTAAGATACATGATTAGCCAAAGAAACAGACTTAATAACATGTAATTATATGTACACATACACCCGGAAAATGTTACCGTCTTTCTCGGGCAGTCTGCTAAAGACTATAGCCACACTATGGCATTGTCCCTCTTGCTCAGACATTTTTGTCTTACTGCACTTGTTCAATTTCAACATTAAATTAATAAAATTTAATTTATTTGGTTGCTTGCTATCTACAGTGAATGTAACATAGACAAACAGAGAGCAACGCATGCGGAATTGAAGTAAGTTAATTTTGAAAAAGCTAAGTTTGAATTTGGTGTTTACTCAAAGTTATAGCTTTTTAAAATGATTCGCGGATAGAAAGATGGCAAAGGAGGCGTAAATGTGTAAACGTGGAGCCATACGATCTCCACAGTGCCATACCATGACGTTTTGGTAAACAGATTTTCCTTATTGCTCTAAAACTCAATAAAACCTACAGCATTAAGTAGGCTAACCTTCTATGAAATTGATGAGCGAGCCCATTAAAATTCAGCATTGTGATCTCAGTAAGGAACTCGCCACGCCTAGAATGCAAGCAAATTGTGACACGAATAACAATTTCATTCGGGCATTCAAGTAGGCGTTTAATACACAAAGCATGTAATAAAATCATCACATTTTGAATAGAATAATGACTTCTTGGACATAACAAGGGACAAGCTTTATTTTTGCTCAATTAACTGAACATATTTTTGCCTATATTTAAAAGAAAATTGATTTTCTGCAGTTATAAAAAATTATACAGCCACGCTATGCATACTTTTTCACGAAGTTTTAACCGTCTGTCGTAGTCGGGCATACACAAATTAACAATAAACATTACACTTACCTAGTGGCAATCAAAAGAGGTGTATTAGATTTATTTGTATGGAGACCCCCCTTATTTTTTCACTTTTTCTAGTATTTAGTAAGTATTGAAAATGAACTACCTAGTGCTGCATACCTTGTCTTTTTTATTAACAAAGTTTCAATAAAATCGTTAAATAACTTCGATTTTAAAAGCTTTTATTTAACTTGCAATGTTTGTGTGTATGTATGTATGTATGTATGTTTTTTTAGTTCAAATCTTGCGATCTATTTTAGAGCGACTTCCAGGGGTTCGAGAAATTTGGAATGAAGCCGTATTTCCGGTGACAATAGATCCTTTTGGTATTTTGAAGTTTTTTTGATGATAAACTTTGTAGGTGGAATCAAGGTCCCAGAATATTCTTTTATTTTCAATAAAATCGTATGAAAACTCTGTTTAAAAAATAATGTACATATTGAGTTCCATACAAAAATCATAAAAAAGGTAACGCTTGTTCTATTATATACCTATGAATGCATATTAAATCTTCCTTTTATTTTTGATCAGAGTATGAAACACAGTCTTTTTTTAAAAAGGAACGGTGTATTTTTTATATTCCTTTTGAGCATTTGGTTTTTAACCTAAAACTCTTTTCAAATAAAAGCTTGTACCAAAAAGCTTTTAGGTTTTTCGAAAAAGTTTACTTTCTTGACCCCGTAGTGCGGTACGTACGAACGTAGAGGAAGTATTGTTCTCGAAAAAAATATAGTATTTCAAATTTTCGTGAAAATGTGTTCTATAACATTAACACATAACGAAAAACCTAATATCTCCGTCACGCTTGGCTCTGAAGGCTCTATATCTTTAGTCCGATTGGGACCAAATTTAGAACAGCGTTTTAAATTATTTAATCGAGGATTCTCAAAAAAAATAATCGTACGTACCGTCAAACCGAAGAGTGGCTGTCCTACAATAAAAAAAATTTTTTTTTTTAAAACGGCACTGACGATTTTGTTTAAACTTTGCATGTCGGAGTTGCTTATGTTTATTTATTACATAGTGAAACCCATGGTCAGGGTAAAAAAAGTGTTTGTATGATTCTCTTACAAATTAAATTGAAACCTGAGATTTACTCACAAATGGTTGGAGCTATAAAATTGACATGTACTACAAATAAGTGTATGTTTGGTCATGCAATATGAAATCATCAAAATTATTACTTTTTTTTAAATTAAATTTTTGTATGAAAAGCATTTCATGAAAAATGTCGTCGAGAAAGTTTAGTGCGGGCTGCCGTACAATTTATTTTTACCATCACAATACCACATCCTGGAAACTTCATACAACGGGCCAGAAATGACATTTCAAAAAGGAATGACGGAATAATCAAAATGGCGGCGAAATCCTATACGTTCGACAACCAAACTGTATCAATCTGGGTGACGAGGGTGTAAGGTCGCAATCTAGAGAGCGGCAGGGAGTGTCTATACTGTATGTTAGTACTAATATATAAGGTCTAACAAAATTAGCTGAAATTATTTTAACTGGTGCTTCTACCCATGAAACTGACCAACTTTCCCCATGAAACCTATAGTCAAATCTCATCTCATTTTTGAACTTCTCATATTAAGTTGGCTGATCAGCTGATCGAGTTAGTATACATGGGAGAGCCAATTTTTTTTTGCTATTTGACTATGGGTTCCATGGGGAAAGTTGTTCAGTTTCATGGGTAGAAGCACCAGTTAAAATAGTTACAGATAATTTTGTTACACCTTATATACATATATATATATATACTTTGACAATACCTTCTTCACTCCTTTGTCGCTCGAAAGTATAAAGATTTACTTACCAACCGAAACGTTAAAGTGAATTAAAAGGAAATTTTGTTCGGGCCGTTCCTAGACTCTTTATTGACAAGCGAAGACATAACACAGTATTACGATATGGCTTACAGTAGCGCAACGCCTTTGATGTCGCTCGATGCCGCCACGGCGTAAGTACTAGCAGTACTAGCCTGTAGCCAGCCTGACAAACTCGCGGAGTTTGCCAGGCTGTGCTCCGCCGCCCGCTGCCCCGCAAGTACCCTTCCTTTGCTCTGCCTAAGCGTTAGTACTAATATATATACTTTGGCCCAAGTACATTCGTAGCACTACTGTAAGCCGCTATATTGTAATACTGTGGACATAGTATGTAATATTTTGGTCACAAGTTCTCGCGCCTTTCACTTATTGTGACAAGTACGACTGTCGGTCAACAATAAAGACATTGTGTTAACGGGCTTGGCCTGTATTTAGTGGTATTTACCGACTAGACTTAACAATGTAGGTACGCCTTCACTGGTTATCATATGTTACTTTTAAATAGTTAGATATGTCAGTTATTTATTAGTGTTACAAGGGGTCAAAGTAATATTTTGTTCTTCGAGGGCGATCATTTGAATTCTAAGCGAAGCGAAGGATTCTATAGTAGAATCCCCAGCACAGCGAGGGATTCTAAGGTAGAAACCTTAGCTTCGCGAGGAATTCAACATACGGCGCTCGTGAACTAAATATATTGGCCCAAATGATAAACACAATTTTTCATCACAACCTATGAGAAAAAGAAAATACCAATACCAATCAGAAAAGAAAAGTCAAACTCCAAGCATGAAAGCGGACAAATCAGAAGAGAGGAACCAAAACTTCCTGGGGAAAAAAGTAAAATTTTGTTCGCATTTATTGAGGAACTAATCGTCGTTTTTCGAATAGGTGTGAGTGAAATATTATTTCCTTAGTGATATAGTTTCTAGACCCAGAGGACTGAAGCCATAACTATACAGGGTGTAGCAAAATTGGTGTAGGTCTCGTTAACTGGAGCTTCTACTCATCATACTTAACAATTTAGTTCGTGCGGATGGTGGCGCATCAGGAGCCGGGTCGTTCCTTTCCCTCTAATATGGTTGATGGGAGCGATGGCTGACTCTCGCGTTATACTCGTGACCGGGTGCTGCCTATGGGAACTGGCCTACTCTTGTTAAATGCATTCAATGATTTTTATGTATAACTTTTCGTGTCATATTGTTTTCATGTTCTAATAACATTTATTTTGACGTTACTAATTATTGTTTATTTCTTGATTCTTCACAAATGACATTGTTATTATTATTTTATGACTATCAGAAAAAGTGTAATTTCAATCTATTTTGAATAAATATATTGAATTGAATTGAATTTTGTTCTATGACTTTGCTGAAATCGCAAAAAAAATAAACTCTTCATACATATGATGATCAGCCAATTTTGTGCATTTTGGTATGGAGGTTCTAAATTGGAGGACTATGGGTTCTTTGGGGAAAGTTGTTTAGTATGATGAGTAGAACCCCGAGTTAATGGGTACTAACCAATTTTGTTACACCTGTATAAATATCTATAACCTATTAATTGAGACCATTTCAATGCGTTATGCGTCCAAACACGATTGATCGATTAGCAGTAGGCGAAGTGCTCATAGCTCGTTGAACAGATGGTTGTTGGGGCAGTAAAGTTCTTCAGTGGCGACCGCGCACCGGAAAACGTAGCGTAGGAAGGCCTGCCATTCGGTGGACCGATGAATCAATCTGGATGACGAGGGGGTGAGGCCGCAATCTAGAAAGCGGCGTACTACTCGTAATATATATCTTTGATTAAGGTAATCGATTTGTTTGTAGAGTTATTGACTATGGGTGGGAAAAGTTGTTCAGTATTGTGATAGTGGGTAAAAGCCCCGTTGCGGCTCCCATACCAATTTTATTACAGCCTTTATACGTTTAAATACATACATTTATAGATATTACACACTGAGACACAGATCAAACAAACATATTCGTCAAACGGATATTTGCCTTGGTGGGTGGAGATTAAACTCACGACTCGGCCAAACAGGCAGGCACACTAACTACTGGATTATGTTATGTAGGTAATACTTAAAAGTAATTAAAACCTAACAATTTCTTTTCAGAATGGGACTGCGTTCTTGAACCCCTACCGATGGCAGGAGTTCTCGGATGCGCGCGCAGGGAGTGGGCAGCTCGCCATGTTTTGGCTGCTGGGGCTTTACTGGGCAAGAGTTGCTCAGCAGCTCTCAAATTGGCGGGACACAACTCGCAAAGGCAGAGCCAGGTTAGTATCTCTTGAACCGTAATAGATAGTCGAACTTTCACAGAATATGTGTTATTATAAGGGATTTACTAGCAAGTAATAAAATTTGAAAAAGAAAAAAAATGTACAAGAAACTTTTAAAGGTTTTTTATTCTTGTTCTATCGAAAAAACGACAATACATACAAACGTGAAACTCAGTGTATATATGGAAATAATCCTATAGTAAAACATCAAGCAATAAAACGGGCCAAGTGGGAGTTCTAAAAGTGCTAAAGAGTCCGAACTCTCCGAAGTCTTGCGATGTTTTCCTTCACCGAAAGAGCGGATAAACGTACATATGAAATCAATATGTAATTAAAAAATATTTTAAAATGCAAAATTTGTACCGAGCGCTATTCAAAAAGATTACACAGTAGAACTCCTACTTTGAGTGTTATTAAGGGCCGGCTCTTTGCCAGCGCGTAGGTACACTTTTTTCAAGTGTAAGTTCACACATACATACGCAATATGCGGCTCCACTCCCAGCTGCCCGCAAAACGATATACTTAAGTAAGAAAAATGTTTGTAACAAAAAAACAAACATTAATAACAAATAAAAACAAAAAAATAATTAATAAAAAGAAGTAATTATTTAATTTATAAAATCCGATTTACAAAAAGATTTCAACATACAACATAGTTTTTGTCAATTTTGGTTATTTTTGTGATTTAATTATAACTAACTAAAGCTAATATTTCAAAAACGCAAACCGATAATCTGTAGAGTAAGTAACTCTTTGTGTCAAAATTATACTTTTAGTTTTATCTACTTCATTACTTTTCTATTCGTTTTTAGTAGAAAGGTAGTTCAACTGCCTGTCCTTAAGAACTAACTTTGGATCTCGGTACTCCGCGATTATTACTATATATATCTTTGTATAAACGTTGTACTTATATTTTCACAAAATTTGAACGATCTTGAAAGAATATATGAAAATTTCACCAGGTCCAGAAATATGGAACCTACTAAGATCTTAAGTCGTCATCATCAGATCAGCCGAGTGACGTCCACTGCTGGACAAAAGCCTCCCCCCAGAAATTCCACAACGGCCGATCCTGCACTACCATACATCTAGCGGCTTCCCGCGACCTACACCGGATCGTCGGTCCACCGAGTGGGAGGCCTTCCTACGACGCTACGTAGTCCGATGCGCAGTTGTCACTCGAGAACTTTACTGTCCCAAAGGCCATCTGTTCTATCTTCTTATTATTTGTCCCACTTCTTCTATGTTTAGATAATGAGAGTTTAAGGGATTAGATAAGTAACAAAGATTTTCGTCTCACTATGTAATTAAGATTTTCGTCTGACCATGTATATAATTTTCTTAATTTCTCCAGGGTTACCTGTTCGGCTGCCACCTCGCGCTGGCCTGGCAGGCATTCCTCGACCTAGAAATGTTCTCGGGTCCTGAGCCGGCCAGTTTCTCGCTAGTGGGAGCTCCACTCGCCTTCACACTGGAGGCGCGCCCTGAGCTCTACTCGTACATTGAGGCTGGTCGTCGTAGCGTCAGCGACGTCGACTACCACGCTGTAAGTGTTCTCAGATCCCGAGCCGACCAATTTCTCGCTAGTGGGAGCTCCACTCGCCTTCACACTAGAGGCGCGCCCTGAGCTCTACTCATACATTGAGGCTGGTCGTCGTAGCGTCAGCGACGTCGACTACCACTCTGTAAGTGTTCTCAGGTCCTGAGCCAGCCAATTTCTCGCTAGTGGGAGCTCCACTCGCCTTCGACTGGAGGCGCGCCCTGAGCTCTACTCGTACATTGAGGCTGGTTGTCGTAGCGTCAGCGACGTCGACTACCACGCTTTAAGTGTTCTCGCGGGGTCCTGAGCCGGCCAGTTTCTCGCTAGTGGGAGCTCCACTCGTCTTCACACTAGAGGCGTGCTCTGAGCTCTACTCGTACATTGAGGCTGGTCGTCGTAGCGTTAGCGACGTCGACTACCACGCTGTAAGTGTTCTCAGATCCCGAGCCGGCCAATTTCTCGCTAGTGGGAGCTCCACTCGCCTTCACACTAGAGGCGCGCCCTGAGCTCTACTCATACATTGAGGCTGGTCGTCGTAGCGTCAGCGACGTCGACTACCACGCTTTAAGTGTTCTCACGGGTTCCTGAGCCGGCCAGTTTCTCGCTAGTGGGAGCTCCACTCGTCTTCACACTAGAGGCGTGCTCTGAGCTCTACTCGTACATTGAGGCTGGTCGTCGTAGCGTCAGCGACGTCGACCACTACGCTTCAAGTATTCTCACGGGGTCCTGAGCCGGCCAGTTTCTCGCTAGTGGGAGCTCCACTCGTCTTAACACTAGAGGCGCGCTCTGAGCTCTACTCGTAAAATTCGACTACAAGACTTGACGTCGACTACAACATTGAAGGTAACTTTAACCCATCAGGAACCCCAACATATGTATAGTAGAGCCACATGCAATATAGCATATAAATATTTTAAATGGATAAATGATAATTTTAAATGATTAAGTTACTGGCCAACGACGTGTAAGTTATAAGGTACTCTTAGGAACGACGCGTATTCCACCGTTCCAGTGTCTTTTTCTACTAGATTTACCTCCCTAACTTGTTTAGATCAAATCTAAGCAAACCTTTTTTCACAGCTATACAAAGCAGTGATCGAAGGCAACGGCATAGAACAGACGAAACAATTGCAGAGGGAACATATCGCAGCTGCTTGTGAAGTTCTGGATAGCTTCCCCAACTGCGACGCCAGGACTGCACTCATGAATATCATTGTTGCTATGCACGCTTCTTAAGGTACCAGGTAATTTGAAAATTTGAACAAAACAATGTAAGTTTGAACAAAGCTATTGTTAATGATGGTGGGCAAAAGTGGTCCAAGAACCGCCACAGATGTGTGGTTTATCAGAAGTTAAAGCACTCCAGTAATGTGCAGACTATTGGTGGTTCCATCAAAATCTGGCCCGGGAGACTTGAAATGTCTGCAGTGAAATCAAACTGGTCAACCTTTGAACCAGTTTAACAGGTGAAATGCTTCAAATGAAATCATCATCATCATCATATCAGCTCATGGCTCGAGCCTATCCTGAATTAGGGCGATCGGGCCTTAGTCGACTACGTGGGCCCAGTGCGGGTTGGTCGACCTCACACACAACCTTCGAGTTTCTTCGCAGGCGTGTGCAGGTTTCCTCACGATGATTTCCTTTACCGTTAAAGCAATCGGTAAGTATTTGTACGTAAGTTTTTGAAAAACTCATTGGTACATTGGCCGTCCAAATTTGAACCCGGTACCTCTGGTTAGAGGACCGAGTCGTTACCGGTTGAGCCACCGACGCTTTTTCATACAAATATATAAATGAAATACTTATAGTAGATTTGACCTGCTGCAGTCTGAATCCATTATAGTGCATTTTTAGCAAAATTTTCAGTGCACCACACATTTGTGGCAGCTTTGGACCAGGCTGCGTATTAACTTGCCCACAATCTTTTAAGTAAAAAAAGATATTTTTAAAAACTAAGACAAGATAGTAGTAATTTTGAAGAAAACTGTAATAATTTTGAACAAGCTGCTAGTGGAGTCAAGCTGTAATAGTAGGCAAAACGGTACAGAACAGACGAAGCAACGGCAGAAGGAACATATTGCAGCCGCTTGTAAAGTTCAGGACAGCTACCCCAGCTGCGACACCAGCACTGTATCTACTCATGAATATCATTGTTGCTATGCACTTCATAAGCTGCTAGGTATCCGAGAGATTAAACTTTTCTTTGTCCGGTTAATCGTATGAAGAGAAAAGTCTCATAAAATTAGTTCAATTTTATGAGCAACTATAAAATTAAAAAATACGGTTGTAAATTTAAAAAAAAAGGAGTTGTTTAAAACAATCTATTGTAATAAACCATTTGCCAATTATAACAAAATTTGAACAGAGTTGTGAATTTCATAAAATCCTTTTTATTTATAGTAGTCGTCAATTTTCATTTTTTACTTTAATACGTTTTTACAGGGTAACAGAACTTAATATAGGGTGGGCCAGACGTTTCAGAATTAATTATTTTACCTGTTTCTAAAATGTTTTGATTAAATTTTAGAATATGTAGGGTGACTTTAAATTAGTTCTTGATAGCAAAGGATATGAATGTACTCGTGATTACAAAAAACTTTCCCAAAGAAATTATATGGAAAATATGAAAAAAAAAATTTGTCATCGATACATTTTTGCCGATTTGATAACTTGTTATGTATCGAGGGCGAATTTTTTTTTCTGATTTGACATATGTTTTATTTTGGAAAAGTTACTTGTAATCACGAGTACATGCATATCTTTTGTTATCAAGAACTAATTAAAAGTCACCCTATATATTAATAAGGAAGGAAGGTACCGTTTTGAAATGATATTCATATGTTTGCCCTCAGTGCATTAGTTACTAGGTAATATAAAGTTTTAAGGCTATTTACCTTTCTTACTATTAAAAAAATATACTTTTGGACAAACTTACGCTTAGGTAATATTTTTGTATAACTTTTTAAGACATTTGAATTATTAAGATAAAAATATACGCTTAGGAAATCTTTTTGTATAACTTTTTTATGATATTAGATTTATCAAGATAAAAAATATATTTAAGTTTTAATCGACTATGATGTAAGGAAAAGTCTAAAATAAAAACAATGTTTTTCATTAAATTATTGTATTAATAAATAATGGTAGTTCTATATACATGACACATTCGATTACTCTCTTGTTTTGGCAGAAGACAATAAAAATATTAAAATATCGTCACATTACATTAGGTTCGTCGTAACTTCAACGCAACGAACCAAAGCCATTCTTGCAATTAAAAAGTGAGCCTTTCTCAGACAATATTACCTGAAATTTCCATACAGTAATAAGAACATAAAAAAAAAACGATTTTGCGCTCACTTTTTAGTCGCTAAAGAACCTTTTGCATGGGTTGCGTTACTCATTTGTCACAAATTTTACACAAATACGAAAAACGAAATGTCATTTTTGGTTTTCATTTGAAAATACTGAATTAATACAATGTTTTTTGGCATGAATCGATTCCCTTGATTCTAAGAAAAAACAGTTAAAAATAAAACTGCTATTTTTCCTGTTCTTCAAAAGAAATCGATTTAAAACTGCTCTTTTTCAAACACACTGAAGAAAGACATACATACAAGCATCAAGCACTCGTGATTTAATGGATATATCACAGGTATCTACTGTTATCTAGGTGATACATTTTTTACGAAAGGGTATGAGACCTACATCCGACCAATTTTTGAACCTCTAAAACCTTTTATCCAGTTTTTTGCAAAGTGGATTTCGTGTGTCTTTGACAGGTTTAAAAATCTGTCTATTTTTTTACTTTAGCTACATTTAACATTCATCTACAAAGTTACAACTTTGGTGTCAAAAAGTATTGCCTGGTGTTCTAAAGGTATACAAGTAAACGGTATATTTCGACTGTAGACTTTAATAATACGTTATTTTTAAATTGAGATTGCTCTTGATATGTCTTGTCATACAATGCGTTGAGAATTAAAATTAGTCGTTACGTGTAAAGAAAGTTGGCAAGAAATCGTAGGGTAACTTACAGAAAATTAATATTGAAATACATTCTTAGGTCGAATTTCGGTAGGTAATATTCATACGTCAAATTCCTAGCATAAGACTTAAGACCAACGACATTTCGCACCATTTCGTTAATTTTAATATTTTTTTATTTATTTTTCACTCCTACAAATTACAATATACATAGACCCCAATGTCTGTTATTGCTCAGTTTTAAGTTTTGCTCACAAAACTTCTGTTTACCTTATAAATAATTTCACGTTCGTCCCAATAAATTTACCGTTCAATAAATACGTACACGTAAAAAATATAAACTATATCAATAGTTTAATCTTTAAAACAAACTTCTCCCTTAAAACTAGTTATATATTAATAACTATTCACTCAGTATGTTTCCATTCATTTTCAATTTTACGCCTACTTTATAATTCTCCAAGCGCCTGAATCTTGCTGTTATTATATTTTATTTTATTTATTACTCATCATTTTACTTTATTGTAGCTAAATCAAACTTTATCATCGCTAATTTAAAAGAGTTCTTAAAATGCACATTAAATTTTAGTTTTAAATAATAAGGTCACATAGTATTTAGTTAATTTCGATATAATGTTACACCATCAAACATATTATATAACCGAATACAGGCACTCGTGTCGAAAGTAAAGAAGGCTTCTTTAAAAATCAGCAAAACAACTGCAATAATTTAATATCGATCCATATAGAAAATATATTAAATGTTACTGCCTAGTTGTCTACCGTAAACACTAAATTATTACAAAGAAAAATTATTTGTAAAATGGTTCACGTAATACAATAATATAAATAAGTTAAATATCTAAAATACCATTAAAAATACACACTCTTAACCTAATAGAAAAGCACTCATATTTTTGTGGTAAAAATAGATCTAACGAATGTATCGTAAGATTTTAAAACAAATGCCAAAACAAATTTAGAATGTCAGGAATGGTAATTAAATTACAATAAAATAAAACAACTAATACAGACAAAGGTACAAAAATGAACATGATTGCTAAATGTGTCCGCCGCTCCTCAGGGCTATGAGCTTGTGATGTTTTGTACTTTTGTTCTGAACAAAGGTATGTGGGGTTAGTAGATTATGAGATCATCGAGTCGCACAAAACGAAAATTATGCGCTTAATTAGAAAACACCGACAAAATATGCAGACAAAATTAACGACACTATTATACATACAATACAGCTGTCTGTTAAAATAAAAACTAACTTCCAAATGGTCAAGTTATCGGTACAACTAAACGACAAGAATATACAAAAAAACATTCTACATAAAGATTACGGTCACTTGGACATACACGATCGATACTAACATAGTAACGTAAGACTAGCTGAAATGCGATAAACACTACAATAAAACTTAAAATTACATCTTTGTTTAAAAACTCACTCGGTACACGTTTAAAAAATACTTCGCTAAACCTCAATTCCAATAAATGCATAAAGGAATTTCGAGAGCGCATTGGACCAGTAGACGCGCCGACATTATGAAGACAAATTCATTAATACTAAAAATCGAGGAACTACAAAACGTTTTGGAAAGCGCATATGACTCTAATCACGATTTCTACAAACGAAAGGCAACATAGAGCTTACATAGCTACGAAAGGGACGTCGCTCCTTCGCATGACGTTGGAAGAACACTGCCCTATTGGGCTCGGTTTGTGTCAGGTGCCCGATTCCTGGTAAGGGCCTGTAACTGTGCAAGGATGCATTGGGAATAGAGTCGTCCATGACATCGTGGTATGAGTGTCCGTCCTCATCATGACTTGACCCTTCTTTCTAGCAGCATTAGTGGCTTCTACTAAGGCTGCCAAAGAACTGTACCCACCAGGTATAGCGTCTTCGCTGTTTTTCCATTTTTCTCCCGTAGGTGTCTGTCTTGGATCCAGACTGGGTGTGGAAGCTGGAGATACTGAATTAGAATTAGCTACTGGAGTACCAGGAGTCGGTGGAGTAAGTCCCAACTTTTTAAGCCTCATTTTCTCTTCCCATTCTTCTAAACCGTGTTTAGGTCTATTAAGATTCCTATGCTGATAGAATACTAGAGAAATCCTAGTGGGATTCATTCTATTAGGAGTTTTGACAGCGGTTGTTGAATGCATTTCGTGTTTAGCACATTCAAATAGGACACTGCCATGACCCAAAGCGATTGCTACACCTCCCATTTGGCTATCTTTGAAGCATTCGAGATTGTCACTAAATTCTGTCACTTCCCCAATAGGTTCTGCTTTAGGTGGTTCCGGAGGGTAAGGGATAGAAAATGGAGGCGGATATAAACACCAGTTAGGTGAAGATTGACACCAATTGGGACTTGGATTCTGGTAAAAATTTGGCGCAAAATTTGGGTTGTACTGGTAACCATACGAGTTGTAACAATGCGAGTTTCTGAGGAGTTCTTCTCTCTTGTATTTCTCGGCATTATAGTAAGCTAAACTATTGTAGTCATTGTAAGAATTTTCATAATGACTGAAGTGACTATAAGGATTTGGAGAAAATGGGTACGCATTAGCCATTTGAGGATAGTTACCATATCCCTGTATTGTTGTTTGATTGCTGTAGTGCTGATTGACAGGTTGAAAGTTATTACCAGTGAATTCATGTGTGGGTTTATTCGCTATCGCCATATTTTGATGGGTTTCATCATGACTTATGGTAAAATTTGTTTGAGGAACTGAATTTGGAGGTGCACTATTATTTACAACTCTATTATCGTAAGGACTCCTATGTTCGTAACCTTGACTAAGATGCGGCCTCTCTGAAGGTGGATATGGTTTAAGGAACGTGGGATTATCCATGTTTTCTGAAACGGTCGTGTTTTGTGAACGAGAGGGTGGCCTGGCTTTCGGAACCCTGAACAATGCGTTTTCGTTGTCAGGTGTTGATGAGTCCTTTGATTTCGATTCGGGTGACTTCCAGACACTTTTACGAGTATCTGATTGATTTGATGCATCACTATTCGGTGATTTTAGCTCAGGAATCTGAGAAGATGCAGGAGATTCTGGCGTACTTTGACTCTTTTGAGAAATTTCGGTCAATCTTGGGGAATTCGGCATGTCGAAATCTGGTAGTTTGTTTATATCTGCTACTATAGAAGTTTTATCAACTTCTTGAATAGTTTTCTGTGACATTTGTTCTGAATTAGGTTCACTCCTGTTCGAGTCTGGACTGTAATTATTAGGAGGGACGTTCAAGTGTGCTGTTGTGGAATCTGGGTCTTCTTTCACGACGTTATTAAACATTTCGGAGTTGGCAAAATCTGGCCAGTGATTTTGAGGCGTGGTCAGCTGCTCTGTATTTTGAGGAAACTGTTCCCTTTTTTGCAAACCGGAAGAAAAACTCGGAAGCTGATTTGAATTTTGATTTTGGCATGAATTACCTTCTACTATCGGTGAGACATGATTTGGATTATACAAACTATTCTGATGATGTAAATTGTAACTTTGATCATAAGGATTGTAAGGCGAGTCTAATACTGTGCTAGAAATCTGATTACTTTGCAATTGAGCATCTGTGAAGTTATCTATCATAGTCGCCATGTCTAACAGCGCTGGGTTGCTTAAATTAGCGTTCATAAGACCTGACGACTGACTGTGCATATTTGTGTTGATAAATGCTGAATTGTAATGTGAGTTGTTGGTGAATGCAGAGGGATTTGATTGGTTGAGGGCTGGAGTATGGGCTCTCGGTGAGGTGCTACTTTGGCTTCGTGGACTTGCATTATTTCTGTTGTCATTCGGTTGTGGAGTTCGCGGTGCTGGAGTGGAACACTGCTGAGGTTTCTTCTGGTTATTGGGACTCTGCTGTGGTGTATTGATGGAGGTATTAGCGGAGTCGGAACTGTCTTCTTCTTTTCGCTTTTTCCCGTGACGTCTGCAGGGTTGCAGTGGAACCGATCGAACTCGAACCTCCATTGGGTATCTGTAAAAAAATTACAAAGTGTCGTTAGAAAATGGAAGGATGGGAAGTAACATAGGCTACTTTTCATCCCGTAAAAATAGCGTAGTCCGACAAAGTTTCTGTTGAAACTAAAAACTCTCTTTTTTACTCGACTGCGCCAAAGGGAGGGTTATGTTTGTCAAGTGTTGTATGTATGTTTATTAATTTATTTCTTTGACACGTCCCATAGCCTAAACTAATGGACAGAGTTTGGAGTTTGAGATGTCATTAGATTTGTCTTGATCCCGTGAGTGATATAGGATACATTTTTACCTGACTGGCCAGAAAAAGAGGTTATTTATTTATTTGGCACACTCTGTAGCCTAAACGACTTGATAGAAAAACTCTTTTTTACTCGAGTGCACCAGAGGGGGTTAGCAACCTAGTCGGCCCGGTTTCGAGTCGGCCCGAAGAATATCAGATATTCTCCTACCGGTTCAGTATCATTTGTACAGTCAAGCAGAAAATATAAATAACGCTAAATGGCGTAGGCAGGCCTCCCACTCGGTGGACCGACGCCCTGGTGAAGTCGCGGGAAGCCGCTGGATGCGGGCAGCGTAGGACTGGTTGTCGTGGATATATTATTATTTGGGCCGAGTCGAAACCGGGCCGTGTGGGTGTGGACCCGTCAGAGGGAGGGTTATGTTTTTCGAGTGTATGTATGTATGTTTATTTATTAATTTCTTTGGCACGCCCTATAGCCTAAACTGCAGATTGGATTTTGGAGTTGGAGGTGTCGTTAGATTTGTCTTGATCTCGTGAGTGACATAGGATACATTTTTACCCGACTAGCCAGAAAAAGAGGTTATTTATTTCTTTGGCACGCTCTGCTGTAGCCTACGACTTGATGCATTTTGGAGTGCGAGTTGTCTTAATCCCGTGAATGACATAGGATACATTTTACCCGACTGTCCAATAAATAGTCCTCTCTGCCTAGAGCTACCCGGCTAGGTGGAGGTCGCAGCCGGAACTACGGGTCCGGCTGTTTGGATTAGGGTACTATGGGGCCGGGGGTAGCCCACCGCTTGCCTGACGTTGGATCTATCGCCTTCGGCACTCTGGCTTGTCGGTCCCTCGACTGGGTCATGGACTCGTAGTGGTATGTGGTTAGTTGCAGGGGTTGGGCCATGTGTGTTGCCTGGCAAGCACGTTGCGTCCAGGCGTCCTTCCCCGCGCGCAACAAGTGTTGTCGTAGCCGGCCACGTGGGCTATGGGCGAAAACAACGCGGGGCAACACGTGAGTTGTGCATTAAGCGGAACTGCTGGTTTAATTACTGGCAGGGAAGAATCTCCGGCACTTGCCTGGTCAGCAAGTAGAGCTAAGCTAATACTGCTTCGGCCGATCCAGCCGCGTAGGAGTAAGTCTGGACAGGTGCGATAAGCGCCGGGAAGTGAGCGTGCCTACAGCTCCGGTACCACACCGGATATGTGGAAGCCAGCTTCTCTGGCGTCCCGAGCGGGAATCGAACCGCCAGCAGCGAAAGCCGCGGGTGGTGAGCGCGCCTACAGCTCCGGGACCTACCTCGACAGTAGGTAGTGGTTCTCCTCCACGAGGCACTCGCCTTGCAAAGTACCGGGACAAGCGTCTTGGCGGCAAGACCTACCGTAACTGGTCCTTGTCTTCATCTTATGGTGTTGGCAGGAATAGCGGCCCTCACTTCATGATTTAGTTATCGGTGAGTGGGGACGCTATATCATAAACCTGGTAGTTTAGCGTATCTGGTAGATATACGAGAGGGAATGTCCAATAAATAGAGGTTAAGCTTTTAAGCTGTCGGGTTTTTAATTTATACTTATTTGTTGATCTCTTTCACGTTGCAACGAAGTGACGGATTGACGTGTTTTTTTTTCACAGATATATTTGATGTGGCAAGTGAGACATACTACTAACTAGCATAGCCTGACACAATTCAGGGATTCGGAGAAAATTATTGCACTCGCGCACGTTGCAACGGAGCAACGGATTGCCTTTATAACTTGTACAGAGATAGTTTAAGGAGTAAGAAGTGACATAGATCACTAATTAGCCCTACATAGTCCTCGAGGGAGCTAGAGAAAACTCATTTCTGCTCTCACGAGCCGCCACATACCCTCGAAGACAGTCATTAAAAGCTAGCTAGTGATCTATAAGTTGAACTTTCCTCCATATGCATTGAGGACCATGCTCCAGCAGTGAGGATTATAAGGATTTAAAGACTATAACGGTTCTATAATTAAATGAAAATGTCTACATCACCACTCACTTGTCCAGTATTTCCAACGCTCCATTCTTCATCTTCTCCTCCTGCCCCTCCTTAGAACCGAACTCATCAGTGGTATCCAACACATACAGAGGCAGCACATGTAGCTGTTCGTCTGTTGGTTTCGATAGTGACCGGTGTTTGGCGAGAGTGACTACAGCTGTGCAGCCGTTGTTCATATTGTGGAGATCGCGGTGTGCGTGTGCGCAGAAGTCTATGCAAGCTGTTACTCCTGTAAAATCACAATAATGAGGTCATTTATTACATGGAAATAAAATTTTCATGTCACTGCAAATAGTAACATTAATCAATTCGATTATTTGACTACTTAAATGAGCATCGGTGGCGTAATAGCAAGGGCCATTACCTACTGTTTGGGCGGTCGTGTTTCGAATCCTGCCACATACCATTGTGTTTTCTAATTTCGATTTCATATGTACGTTTATCCGACGCTCTTACGGTGAAGGTAAAACGTCGTGAGGAAACCTGCACACGCCTGCGAAGAAACTCGAAGATTGTGAGTGAAGTCGACCAACCCGCACTGGGCCCACGTAGTCGACTAAGGCCTCATCGCCGTAATTCAGGGTAAGCTCGAGCCCCTCGGTGGGGACGTATATGAGCTGATATGATTTGACTACTCAATACACAATCTTAAAAGACAGTGAAATTTGCAATGATCTCGAGGTGAGTAAATCTCACTATATTCTTACTAACTAAGCTCATAACAAGAGATGCAAAATAACTTGTCTCGCTTTTCTATATAGGTGGTTTCATATTCATAATCAATTTTTAAACATGTTAGAATTGGGATGACTGCATCAAAAATAAATGAACTCTTGATCACTAAATTACCCTACTGAAATTTAAAAAAACCTTACTCGTTTTGTTTTCCATCAAGTTTTCAATTTTTTATTCATCAAAATCACAAAATGAGGACAACAATGACGCTGCAAAACTATGACGTCACGCCTAGGTATTTCAAACATTTTTAGAACAAATTGTCGTTTTCCATTATGTCTGAGCCTCCGTTTTTTTTTAATATTTTTAATTCAAAAATTCATGGTAGAATAATTATATTTATTGTCTTGCCACTTTAGGATTTGTGGTGAACGCATTCGTAGTTTTATTTTATTGTTTTGGCATTGGCAGTGCGTTTTGAAGAAAATTGTTTGGTGCAGGTGAGCAATGTGAAGGACAAGAAAATAAAATGAAGGAGGACGTGAAAACCCAATTTGCACTGGGTGCGGTTTTAGAGACGCCTTACTGCAACCGGTTGTTCCACCTCAGAATGAGGTTGGTGCAAATGCTGTCAAGAACTCCAGAGAAGATTTGCAATGCACCGGCACTAGCATTGCAAATCAAAAAACAAATTAAGATTAAATCATATGAAGACTGTCTTAAAAGGGCTTTTGTACCCAGAGACGTTAATATATTCGTAAAAAAATCGTAATTTAGTGAGTTTTTTTGCGGGATTTGTGGTGAACGCATTCGTAGTTATATTTTATTGTATTTGCATTATTTTTGCTAGAATTTACTTCAAAAAGTGGTGCGTTTTGGAGAAAATCGTCTGGTGCACATGAGCAATGTAGAGAGCAAGAAAATAAAATGGAGGAGGATGTAAAAACCCAATTTGCACTAGGTCAATGAATATATACACTACACTGGGTGCAGTTTTATAGACGCGCCCTACTGCAACCGGGTGTTCTACCTCAGAATGAGGCTGCTGCAAACGGTGTCAAGAACTTCAGAGAAGATTTGTAATTCACCGGCACTAGCATTACAAATCCAAAAAACAAATAAAGTGAAAAATATTTACGAATTCGTCTAAAAGACTCGTTTCCATGGCCAAGAAAAATTCACAACCAAATCGTAATTGAGTAAGGGACGAGACGTCGCTGTCAATGTTTTTTTAAAGTTTTTTTTATTTCTTTATAGGATAATTAGTAGATACTAGTCACGGAATATAATTGTTTGGCAGATTAAAGTTATATAAATTAACTTTAATAACAAAACAATACCATTACAAATCAAATACAAGATTTCTAACATAGACGAGTTAAACAAAACGAAGTTTCTGGGTCTAGTAATTATAATAAACAATTGAATTGGGACTCTCATATCAAAAGCATTACTAAAATGATTAACAAATTTGCATAAGCACTAAAATGACTGCGAAACCTAGCGGATAAATCGATTCTGCTAACTACTTACCACGCTTACGTAGCTTCGACCCTGCGATATGGAATTCTTATCTGGGGGAATGGCACGGACGTAGAGGGAGTTCAATAGAACTAATAAGCTAATAAGCACAAAAGAAATTACGCGCAATGACCGGAATGTCACCTTTAGATTCGTGTAAAACTTTGTTTGGAGATCTTGGTTTATTACCCCTGCCTTGCCTATATATTTATGAGGCCTGCATTTTCGTGAAACCACACTCACAATTATATTTGTTAAGACATTTTTTTTTTTGGTTTCTTCTCTCCGGCTTTCAAAAGCGCTGAGAAGGCAAAGGTAACTAAGACCATACAGCCAGGTCTGACGTATTTAAGCTTCCTTTAGTTTTTTGATTTGTAATGCTGGTGCCGGTGCATTACAAATCTTCTCTGAAGTTCTTGACAGCATTTGCAGCAGCTACATTCTGAGGTGGAACACCCAGTTGCTGTAAGGCGTCTATAAAACTGCACCCAGAGCAAGTTGGGTTCTCACGTCCTCCTTCGTTTTATTTTCTTGTTCTCCATATTGCTCACGTGCACTAGACGATTTTCTCCAAAATGCACCACTTCTTGAACAAAATCCCAGCAGAAAACAATAAAAAAACATCAAAATAAAACTACGAATGCGTCTGCCACAAATCCCGCCAAAAAACTCTTGTTAAGACAATTGACGTTAACCCTAGATGTCGACGAAACCCCCTCAGACTAGGTTTTTTTTTTAACTCCACTGACAGAAAAATACAACCGGAGTTGTCTATGTATGTGTAGACTTTACAATAAACTACCGCATAATATTAAAGATTTATCTATTAAAATATTCAAGACAAAATTGTACAAATGGCTTAACGATAAAAACTATTATAATGTGAAAGAATTCTTGTAATAATGTAATCCAATTTATTCGAACTGACAATATTGTTTACACTGCACTACCTGCGCTGACACTATTTTGCATGCTGATTTTTATAAGCTGGACATGATGTATCTTTTATACAGGGTGATTACGGGGTCGTGGAGCAAGAAAGAAGCATTTAACTTACTTTCTCCTAAGGATCACGATAGGTTAGGACTAACAGTACACCAGCGACTTTTACTTTTAGTTAGCAAAAAAAACTGCGATAATTCGAGATCATGGTCACCCTACTATTAATAAAAATTAATAAAAAGGTGTAATTAAAAGTAGGGTGACCACGCATTTTGAGTCAATAATAATTTTTAAATAAAAATACGTAAATAACGAATCATCTTTGTTTCAATTAAAATAAATACAGGTAGCATCGCAATCATTTACTGAGTCAGAAAAAAATGGTTGGGATCACGACCCCGAAATCAACCTGTATATTTGACCATGTTTCCTGCAAATAATTGATTTGATTTGAAGTCTTTTTAATTTTGCCGGGTTATGAAATTATTTTTCCCTGTTTCATCCACTTTTTGTTCAACATATTTATGTAACGTCAAAAATGATCGGAAGTTAAAGAAAAAGTTTAAATATTGATGTAATTTGTTGTTGGTATGTATAAAAAATAATACACAAAGTTTAAATATTGATGTAATTTGTTGTTGGTATGTATAAATAATAATAAATCGGAAATGTAGACAGGTACTTATAACCCGGCAAAATTGAAGTATGCTAAAAAATTAAATTCCTTAACTGTACAGAAATAAAAGGTCATCTTTGACAGCAGCTCATTTATCATTTCATCATATCAGCTCATATACGTCGCCACCGAGGGGCTCGAGCCTACCCTGAATTAAGGCTATCGAGCCTTAGTCGACCACGCGGGCCCAGTGCGGGTTGGTCGACTACACACACACAACTATCGAATTTTTTTCGCAGGCTTGTGCAGGTTTCCTCATGATGTTTTCCTTCACCTTAAGAGCGCCGGATAAACGTACATACGAATTCGAAGTTCGGAAAACACATTGGTACGTGGCAGGATTCGAACTACGACCTCGAGACAGGAGGTAGCGGCACTAGTCGTTACGCCATTTATCATTTATAGCATTTTATTTATCATTTAGCTTAGGCTGTAACAGCCAAGTCATTTCATCCATTCATTTTCTCGAAACCGATAACTAGTACAAGATTAAAAATTATTAAATTATTGCATCTTTAAATGTTTAATTAAACGCCAAAAACAATTTACTGTAGTAAATTTATTTAATTTTTAGTCCTCCAAATGAGAAGTCCTTTGTGCCAAAGCTAGATGATAAGTAAGATACTCTACTTACCTGAGAAAGGTCGACCTGGTTTGAATCCTAACCGACAATCCGAGGCCTCCTTCTCAAACTGGCATTGGTTGTCAAAAGACTTTGGCGCCAAATTCATGTACAGCGGACTAAGCAATGTTGCCAGGACGTGCATGCGTTCCTCAATCTCGCTCTCCTCAGTTTTGACCGATAGCCGGAACTTCCGGACGGTCTTCGAACGGGCGTATTTGCATCCATTGTAGTACATGGACCAGGAGCAGCCGAAACTGTAGGATGCACCGCACGTTTCTGGGTCTAGCCCTGGAATTGGAAAAGGCAGATATTATCATCTTGGCATTGGTCATTAAAATTCTCTAATTTTCACTAGTTTGGAAATGGAAAAATAAAAGTTTTAAAACTTAAAAACCGACTTCAAAATGAAATTCACTCAAAGGTATGAAATAATATGATTATACTTAGACACGACATTAACCAACAATAACGAAATCAAAGGTGGCTATGAATTTAATTAGGGGCCTAAATTTTTTTTTGAGGTCGGTATCAGCATACAGCTACTTACGTATCAAATGTTTTAGATTCGATGGCATTGCTGACACCGACCTCAAAAAAAATTTTTGGTCCCTCATTTAATTCCTAGCCACCTTTGATTTTGTTATTGTTGGTTAATGTCGTGTTTCTAAGTATAATTATATTATTTCATACTTTTGAGTGAATTTCATTTTGTAGTCGGTTTTTAAGTTTTTTTTAACTTTTATTTTTATTTTATTTATTTTTAGTGATAATGCTATCTATCTAACAGCGTTATACCCAATCACCCTCTCGCCAATAGGAACCATCAAATCATAATTCATAATGCATGTGTTTCATTAACAGATACAGATTCCTGTGGCTTCCATCATCATCATCTCAACATAATGAAAGTTAAGGAGTTAAATCTTCCATCATCAGCTCATCTGAATAACTTGAAACAATACAATTATCGGTCTACGTGAATTTTTTAAAGAATTATCCTCCAACTCCTAACCGTTAATGAGTTGTACCTTACTTCATCAGCTCATCTGATGACGATGATGAGATGATGACTACCAGACGCCAAAACTTGGATAGTTTTAGGAAATACATGAAACATGTAATATGCGCCTATAAAATTTAAGGGTTAATCTCGATTTCCCTAGGATCCCATCATCAGATCCTGACTTAGTGACAATAGGACCCCCTCGGGAGTATACTCTTTCAAATAAAAAAAGAATTTTGAAAATTGGTTTACAATCGGCGGAGATATCGCGTAACAAACACACAAAAAAAAACATACAGTCGAATTGAGAACCTCCTCCTTTTTTAAGTTGGTTGATTTAGATTCGTTCAGTCTTATTACTAGGGCAAGAAGACAAAGGCTTTTCAATTATCTAACGGACAAAGTAATCATCCATATTGGTTCATTGTTGGACATAAAACGCGCCACTTGTACCGATCTTGGGTCCTGCATTTTCAGCTGTCTCCAGCAACATTGTAAAAATATAATGTACAGTCACGCTGTTCATAATTTCTCGCATTTCCATCACCGTCTGGTATATAGAAATCAGCTTATGCTAACCTAGTAGCAAAGAAAAGGGATGAATTATACATAATGAATAGTTTACCATTGTCACGAGTTTGTTATTTCCTTTTAAACCCATGTATCATACGACGTTTTTCAATACAGCTGTGAGAAAACAGGTAAAATTAAAAACGACCGTGACAGAAAAACAAAATACATGGGTACATACTACATACCAATCAAGGTTCAACCAAAGTTCATTTTACGCTCTTTTAAATGTCCGGGGCAATCTCACTTTGTTTTTTCCTATACATACACAAAAGTTTATTTTTTATTACACGTATATTAACTATTTATAATTTTATTCGTATTTACAACTAAAACAACTCAATTCAGTTTTACAAAAATTGCACCATATTTAATTTATATATATGCGTAAGTTTTTTTAAATATTACTATAATAAATAGATTACAATAAGGCTTGGAATAATATTAATGTAAGCATTAAAACCTCCTTGGAAAAGATGACCTATTCCTTCCTGTAACCTATGCGCTTTATTTATATTTACTCTCCTTTCTTCTGAACCAATCTCTTTTAATATTCTCCTTTCAAAAGTATTTAAGAAGATTCTGTGTCTTTGATTATTAAATTTATTATTTGCTAGAAATGTCTTGTTTCTCAGAACTACAAATAAAAAAAAGTTGCAAAGTAAAAAGCACGTTTGCGGTAAAACCAATTTTGCGCACAGTAAACTAGCATATAAAGTATCACTTTCGAGCAACTGTATTAAAAACAAAAATAAAGCATTCACCTACCTTGGCAAGCACAAGTCCTATTCTCATTGGTAGCACATCGTCTTGTTGTCGGCAAGCCGTATCGGTTAAGCTTATGCGAGAGCAGTGTGTAGTCCAAGTCGGCTTCTGACTGAGGTATTCCTTCCCACGCCACAAGACACACCACGATCCATGATGTAGCGCATTTGTGGCCATTGCGGAACTTTACTACCACTAATACTTTCTCTGAGTAGTTAGAGCGTCTTATTACCTGAAAAGAGCAGGTTTGTGTGTTAGTCTTTGGTTATTTACCGTACACTAAGGTGTAGGTAGGTACGTACCCACTTTTAAACTAGTAAGTTTTTCAGCTACCTTATATCTGTTGCTCTCACTTGGAATCTAAATTCTCTCTCTCTCTCTCTCTAGAGAGATAGCTGTTGCTGTCACTTGGTATCTGAACGCTCATTGCTCACTACCCGTTTCAGCTTCCTTACAGCTGTTGCTGTCACTTGGTATCTGAATGCTCATTACTCGCTACCCGTTTCGGAAAGTGTAAGTGAAATTTAATGAAACTTGAAGGTACCAAAGAACTCTTCAACTCTTCAAAGTGCAAATTCTTCAAGACAATAATTCCCAGGGGTTTTACACTCAGAACATTCCTAGAATAAGAAACTGTAGTTCTTTGATAGCTGGCGCCACAAGCAATTCGGACGTGCGCGAGTTCGAAACTGGTCAAAAATTACGCAACCACGAATAAGATCATTTAATACATAGCCGAAGCCTCAAGTGATAACAATCCGGAGTGTGCGAGTTCGAAACCAGTCTAATTTTTAAATTAGTTTTTCATATTTCTGTACTAGTTTGGGATCATTTAAAGGATAACTACTCTATTTTCCGTAGGTATAAGGTACTATTTGATATTTGCCCATAACTTTTATCAAAAGAAATTACTCTACATACTGAAAATCTTGGGATCCATACACTCACCCATTTAGCCATCGGACATCCCTGTGCAGTCTTCCCTTCCTTTCCGGTGTAGCAGATCTTCTCTATCCTTAACTCCTTGCCTGATAAGCCAGTTCTTGTTTCTAGATCTTTCCTAAGCTCTGCTAATGTTGATGCTGCCCCTGAAATGTTTTAATAATCTAAGTAACTTATTTCTCGATTGATTTTTGATGTTATTAATATCAGAAATGTTTAATTTTTTTCTTACCTAAATGAGTATAATAGCTGCCAGGCTCTGGTGGATTCTTGTCAGCGGGAAAGCAGTTACAATCAGGCACTTCGGTTCGAGAATTATTCTTCAGCTTCTCCAAATTGTCTAAATATTCCTTAGAATAATTAAAATGATTCTCCCTAGGTTTTGTTTCAGGAACTGGTGTTGCAGATTTACGGTTTTTGCTATCTGATTTATCAGTTGAATCGGGATCATCCTCTAAAACTTCATCTTTAGTTTGAAGGCCTGGACATGCGCCATCTCTTAAGTGCTCTGGTGGGGGTTTCTTGGTCGAACCTTGTCGACAGCAAGAGTAACCAACTTCATTTCTGATTGCTACTGGACCACCATCACCAGAAAACGCATAAGGTTCACTTCTCGTAGGACCATAGTTGTTTTTGTAGATTTTGTGACCTGGAGGCGAATGCTCGGACTTGATTTGCTCAATGTAATACGGTGGTCTCGGTTCTGCTGGACTTGCCCTTTCAGAGCTCTGTCGAGATTCAGGTTCTTTTTGTTTTGCATCGTAATTGCGTTGATATTTTTGGAAGCCCATGTTTTCTTGTAACCGAGGTATTTGTGCAATGCTTTCCTGTTCTTGTCTCCTGTCAAAGGGATACTGAGGATAACTTAGATAGTTATGAGGCTTCGGTCCGAAGTTCTCTTGTTTTATGGTTGATATAGGTGGTAGCACTGTATTTTGGTATGATCTAGCCATTATTCCATTTGGGTAAAAGGCATTTGGTGGCATTTCGTTTTGTTTTGTATGTGATTTCTGTTGGTTCATCAGACGTTGCGAATCTATCTTTAATCTATCGTCTTTGTATTGGTTATCAGGAATTTCTCGTTTTGGTATTAAAGGCGCAGATGGATGTCTAAATTTTGCATCATAAGCTTCTCTATCATAAGACTTTATTTGTGCGTTCGTATCACGTGTCGGCGCACATTGTTGTTGATTCATTTCTGACACTGGTCCAATAAGCATTTTCGAGTGAAAATCTTTATTATCTTGATTATAACTTAAACTATCGCTACCATATATTTCTGCATATTTTTGCGCTTCATATGGAATATTAGAGTAGGTACCATACTGGCCTCTCATGTCCGCGTAAGACGGTAACTTCTGAGGAGTTTTGGATACGTTCTTTGCATGCTTATCATAACTTCTAGGGACCTCCGTCCCCCCCTCCCATACGTGGTGGCCACCACCTCCGAACTCGCCCGCGCCATAGGCTTGGGCGTTTTGTGTATAATTACCGGCGCCAGTGTAAGCCTGATCGCCTAAGTGGTAATTATCTCGGAGATGGTGGCTATACGATAAAAAATGACCGGTAGTATTCCTGTCATCACTAACGGAGCTAGCCCCGCCTTTTCTATCGTCTATCACCCTGGGCGGACCCTCTCCGGGGTCCCCTTTGTCAGGTGGCGTGTTGTCACCATCCCTGGTGTGATTCTGTTTGTTTAATATCATTGTTTTCAGTCTCGAGTTCAAGTTAACCCTGTCAGATTGCGAGAACATCTGTTGTTCGGATTCTTCCTGCCTTTGTTGTTGCATTTGCTGGTTTTGCATTTGATTCTGATGATTTTGAATTTGATTTTGCATTTGTTGCTGTTGATTTTGTAACTGTTGTTGCTGTTGTTGTTGATTCTGTATTTGATGTTGTTGATTTTGCATTTGCTGATTTTGTATCTGCTGATTTTGTATGTGCTGATTTTGCATTTGATGGTTTTGAAGTCTTTGGTTATGCTGCCACTGGCGTTGCTGCCATTCGTTTTGGTTGTTTTGGCTGTTCTCTCGGTACTGTCCGCCATCATAGCCGCCCGGATACCCGCTACAATCGAGTGAAGCTTGCGGACCGTTGCTCCCCTGCAGGTACCCAGGCTCGGCGTTTCCCGAATGCTGTCCATTCGATGTGTTTTGTTCCTGTCTTTCCCCTTCATTATTTGAATCTCCTGTACCATTTTCTCCGTTATTAATATTGTTGTATTCCTCTGTATGCTCATTAGTGTATTCAGTTCTATCGTAGTTCTGTTGACTGACAGTGTATACTGGTGCATTTGAGGTCGGTACAGAGCTTTGGTAGGAGGCAGCTGATGCTGGTCTTGAGTCATTACCAGTTGTTACTCCGGGCGTTGAAGCTTGCTGTGAGTATTGCTGCTGGTATTCTGTGGTGTAATGAGGAGCTCTTGGACTTGGGACTGGGGTGTATGCCCCTCGGTTTGAAGGTGGCCTCTGAGCTTGGACCGTCTGCACACCAGTTTGGTAGTAAGTGTTGTTGGTTACGTCGAAGGTGGTTGCAACGTTTTGGACGGTATAGGTTGTGTTGGCTTGATAGGGGGAAGTGGCGTACGCTGTGTGGTTTCCTTGATAGTCTAGCGTGGTCTGACCAGTCTGTGTTGGGAGTTGTTGTATGAACTGGTTTTGCCAACCTGCGGAGAGTAAATAACAAGAGATTAGCACATGGAAGTATTCCATTTAGATAGCGCTCACCAGAAGACGTAGCGTAGGCAGGCCTCCCACTCGGTGACCGACGACCGGGTGAAGGTCGCGGGAAGCCTCTGGATGCGGGCAGCGCAGGTCTGGTTGTCGTGGAAATCTTTAGGGAGGCATTTGTCCAGCAGTGGACGTTTTTCGTCTGATATGACGATGATAGGATTATATCTCAGCGATAAGACCGCCTAAATTGTACGTCTCTTAGTTTTAATTTAAATGTTGCATGTTATGTATTTATTTTTGATGTACAATAAAGAGTTATTTGAATTTGAAATGTGGAATAGTACAATGAATGGACATTACAAACCTTGTGTTGGATCAGTCTGCCACGTCGTCGAGAACCTGTTGGGGTCTCCAGCGTAGAACGGCATTGGTGCCTGTAATAAATATACGGTATTTTTAATAAATGCCTTAAACATAGAGATATAGGTACAGTCAAATCCAGACATGATTATAGCATTAGTAATAATCCCTACTCTAGCTGAGCAAAGAGTAGGAATTATTACAAGTAGTATGAGTAAGTCTACACCGTCTCCATGGCGTAATAGTTAATCCATTAGCTTCACATCCGGAGGTCGCGGGCTCGATTCCCGGCGGAGTCTAACTTTTTAAGACTCGGTTTGGTTTGTGGAAGGGCATTTTCTGAGCCCGCCTGGCTAGCTACCACCATCATTGACAGCGTTGATGTGTACCGGCTTGAAGATAAGATAGCCAGTTTCCGATTGTGTTGTGGAATCTAGGTGAGCCCACTTCCATCTTTAGCATTATCGTCACTTACCATCAGGTGAGATGATGCCAATGGCTTACCAAAAAGTAAAATGTAAAATGCGGGGCGGGGCAACAGATAAGATAACAATTTCTATCTATGGCACGCGCCTCATGACGCTAACTGCTTTACAATATCGACGTCTTTGCTATCGATGTGCACTCACAAAAATGCAAAAATCCGAGGTGTGTCTTGAGGCTGCTACCGTTAGGTTTTTCGTAAATTCAATTAAAATACACAATTGGTAAAGTCTTGGCATCGCTCATAGAGGTCTCTTGCGCGGTATATGACGTCCTTGGCAGAAGATAAGGCGGGACCAAAATATGGCCTTCAGACGGATCTTATAGTCGATTAATTATATATTTTTTTCTATCTGCTATAGCCGTACGAAACTCTCGAAAAAGTACAAATTCGATTTCATATGTAGTTATATAATAGATAATATTAATAGTTCGTGGAACGTGTTTAAAGAATGTCAATACCTTTAATTGATTAATTTAAAAACTTAAAAATCAAACGTCGTTGGTATGGAGCGCGCCCGGTATACACTCCTCTTAATTTAAAAGTCCCGCTTTCGTTGACAGGCGGTAATAGGAATGATGACTGCTAGTCATGTGAGTTACTTTTTATCATCTGTCAAAAACTATATTTTGTTTTAAACTAGATTGGAATATACAGAAGTGACGTCATAGTTTTGCAGCGATATTTATGTACTTGGTGATTTTGGTGAATTAAAAATTCAAGACTTTATGGAAAACAAAACGAATAGAGTTTTTCAAAGTTTTTGATCAAGAGTTCATAATTTATTTTTGATGCTGTTTGTTAAGTTATCGTCCCCATATTTCGGATCGTACGCTATTTTGTGAATGAAGCACTTAATTTATCACTGGTTTGTATAAAGTTTACAGTTCTGTAAAGGACATTACTTCCACACATACATTTCATATGTGTGACCTTGGTGAATCGAGGTCGTGGCTACTGGGCGTAGTTTACAAGAGTTTACATCATTACGGCTGATTATAGCCGCAGTGTGAACAGCTCTACTATAATTGCTGTTGACCGAGGTCGAACTCTGCAATATTTGTACAACTGATGAGAAGTAATAATTATTAGCTTCATTTTGTTTTGGAATATTTAATAAAATGTTTACCACTAGGATGTTTTTTGTTTTTGTGGCGTAATGGATAGTTCATTCCCTTCACACCAGGAGGTCGCGGGTTCGATGCTCGGCGGGGTCCAACTTTGTGAGAGTCGGCTGGGTTGGCGGCAGGGCTTTTTCTAAGCGAGCCTGGATAGTTACCACCATCTTATCTAACTTTTGCCGCCAAACAACAATGTTAAAAGCAATGATGTATTCTGGCTTGAAAATATGTTAAGTAGATAGTTCTCTATTGTGCTCGGGTATCTTGGGGTGCCCGCTTCCATCTCCTTATCTCCTTCAGGTTAGTGAGATGATGTCATAGGCTTATCAATTGTAGATAAAAAAAGTGACCAAGGGCGTGTCGGACCACGTGCAATATTTTCAAAAATGTATTTTTTTAAAAACAAAGTTATTTTTGCGGTAGGTATACTTGTATGTTCAAGTATACTGACTGCAAAAATAACTTTGTTAAATAACCAACATTTTGATTGGAAAATCTATGAAATTTAAAAATACAACTGCACATGCTCCTAAACTAAGACAGCTTACTTGGCTGTGATAGTTTTTCTTTTAAATTGATTGTATGCCCTTCTAATTGCAACAAATTTCAGATTTTCTGAAATAGTGGTTAAGGTGGTACACGCAACTCTATCACTACTTTAGAACTTTACATTTAGTAAAAGAATTAGTAGTTTTGTAAGACCTATTCAACGGTAACCCAAAAAATAAGGTAAGTGAACAAAAAAATAAGGTAAGTGAACAAAAAAATCTTCCCCCCCCCTCCCTTTTCACGTAAAGGCAGGTACACCAAAATATTTTTTTTACAGATTTCATTCTACAATTTTATTGGAGACATAGATTTGTATAACCCTACGAAATTTCAGCTTTATAGCTGTAAAAATATTATTTGAGAAAAACGGCTGTAAACCATGCTGTAATTATTCCTTGTGTACAATAGTGTTTATTCATACATACATGCATACATACGTATGTGACATACCAACGGACAAACAGACAGACGGGCATGGCGAAACTATTAGGGTTTCTAGTTTTACTACGGAACCCTAATATAAACAGCTGTAAATCTAGTTACACATTTGTTTCCTTTTGCTAGAACTTCGCTCATTTATTCAAGATTTTTATTAATTAGAAATTTGAGTGCGTTTGGATGCACCTCACCTGATGGGAAGTGCCGATGCAGCCAGGGTTGTAACACGTAAGCTCAAATAGTGCCTATTCACTCTCGTCTTTAAGATTCCTAAATTATACGAATCGAGGAATATAGAAGCCGGCAGGGGATTCCACATAGGTACTTCGTTCGTCCAAAAATGTTTACGCCATTTTCCAAAGCGGCGTAAGCTTTACCTAAGTGATGTTTAATTTACTTTTAACAACAAGTTGACATATCTTGATAAAAGTTGTACATTTTTAAGGTTATCATTATTAACATTATGTTTTTTAATGTGGCAACACTGTTGGTTAATGCAATATGGCGTTTTGAAGTAAAATGTACCGAAGACGTATTTCGCTGGTGCAAGGATTGGCAAATTGACCTCAAATAGGAAACATACGCACGTTATCTAAAGGTAAACAGGTCAAGATGCCACAGTAGTGTCAACTTGACCTGTGATTTTTATTTTACATATAAACACACACCGCTAATGCAAGATATGAAAACGTTATAAAAGGTATTTTGTTATAAAGGTATTGTAAAGAAGTTATTATTGAAAAATGACGGTTAATGTTCATATTATTGGCAAAAACTAAACATAAGATGTTCAAGAAGTCTATTTAAAAAAAACCAGCCAAGTGCGAGTCATACTCGCGCACTAAGGGTTTCGCACCAAAAACTACTTAATATTCATCTACAGCGCCATCTATAGATATAGGTAAAATGAAGTAATTGCTGTTGTCGTATAATTACGTAAAATATATATGTCATTGCGTAAAATAAATATGTAGAAGATACGACTAGGTCCAACTAGGTGTCGGTAGTTTCTAAACAATCGTACTTTGGAAATTTCATTTTTCCTCTGAGAACGGAAGGACTTTAAACTTTAGATTTTCCTGTAATATATGCATTTATGCTCATATACTGTGATTTTTTCAAAATTTTAGACCTAGTAGTTTCGGAGATAGGGGTGGGGGGGAATGGTAAATTTTTGACTATTTTCTTTAAAACGAATTTACCTTAAAATTATAATAAAAATATATTCGAAATTCCCACAACAAGCCCTTTTATTTGATATATCACACATATAGTTCCCAAAAACTTGTTTTTTATATTTTTAATTTACCTCCAAATAGTGCCCCCCCCCCATGTTTAAAATTAATTTATTTCCGTGACATGTCCGTTTTTGGGTCACCAACCTATATGTGTACTGAATTTTAACTCAATCGATCCAGTAGTTTCTGAGCAAATTGGCTGTGAAAGACGGACAGACAGACACGAGTGATCCTATGAGGGTTTCGTTTTTTCTTTTGAGGTACGGAACCCTAAAAGGTGGGTCAGCTCGCCACATTTGCCGGTAGGTACAGAGGCCAGCACATCTGGCTATACACTCGTAGTGCGATTCTGATCCATACGCATTCGGCATAAGCACGGTACAAAGTCCAAAGTTTGTAGCTTGATGTGCTGGCCTGTGTACATAATATAGAATAACCCAGCGCTATGGGACATGGAAGGAAATTATGTACTTCTTCATATAAAAAAATTAATATTTTTTTTCGCGGAGACTTTATTTTGTTTTAAATTATTAGTGGAACTGCATTTAAAGATTTGTTCAAAATTGGTGGCCTTAAACGGCACTCGAACCAGCAAAATATGAAATGTACAAAATTTTAAAATGTTTGTTTGCATTTTTTTCTCTTTTTAGTTATTGCACCGCCCCTTAACTTATTCTATCGCTGTTTCCTTACCCAAAGGTTGCCTGGAAGAAATTGCTACCTAGCAATAAGGCCGCCTATTGTATACGCTTTCTTCTGTATTGTTCATTTATTTTTTTATGTTGTGATGCATTAAATATTGTATTTTAATGTATTGTATTGAATTCCATCGTCTTCCTATAATTAATGAAAGAAAGTTTTGAGAAGAAATTGTTTGGTTTCATAAAACAGATTCATTTACCAGCTCAAGCAAGCGATTAAAAAACATTTGAAAACCTTTTTGCAGTTGTATTCATTTTTTATATAACAACATACAGTAAGTTTTAAGTAAAATTTCATATTTTCAATAAGTAATGTTATTTCTTTAATTCTAGGCATTTTGCAGGTAAACTCTAATTCTTTTAAATTCTCTAAGAAAAGAGTCTCCTGGGAGTAAATTTTTTTTTAGGGTTCCGTGCCTCAAAAGGTAAAAACGGAACCATTTTAGGATCACTCGTGTGTCTGCCCGTCCGTCTGTCACAGCCCACAGGCAATTTGCTCCGAAACTACTGGACCGATTGAGTTGAAATTTGGTGTATATTTATATATACAAACGTAATTCGGTGACCCAAAGAAGAAAATGTAACGTAAATGAATTAATTTTAAACATGGAGGCCACTTTTATAGGCAAACTATACCGTGTGACATACCATATGAAAGGAATTGTTGTGATAATCTCAAATATAACTTTTTTTAATAATTTTAACCTATAAATTTTCGAAGTTATTAATGAGAATTGGCGAAAATTAATCATCCCCCCTTGTCTCCGAAACTACCAAGCCTAAAATCTTGAAAAAATAACAGTATATGAGGTTAAATGCATAAATTTCAGGAAAACCTATAAGAAAATCTAAAGTAAAAATTACCACAGGAAAAATGAAATGAAGTCACTCTGTACTTCACAAAAAGCCCTTTCACTTGATATGTCACACGATACTTATAGCTTTGCAAAAATTTTTTTTACAAAGTATGTAGTACTGAGAAATCTTGTTCTGTTGGTGGTTAAAGTTTTGGTGCGGAACCCTGTTTGTGTGACTCCGAGTCGCACTTGGCCTGTTTAATCTTTTTATCTATACTAATATAATAAAGAAGAAAGATTTGATTGTTTGTTTTGAATAGGCTCCGAAACTACCGGACCGATTTGAAAAATTATTTCACCGTTGGGAAGCTACACTATCCGCGGTTGCTATAGGCTACATTATATTTTCAATAAATTAGGGATCCTTACTAAAACTCATATAGTTTAACCCAAGGGAAAAAATAACCTAAAAATTCCTGCAGTATCTACAAAAAGAAGTGTAGTGTAGTCTAGTGGTAGTGGTAGTGTAGAGGTAGTGTAGTGGTAGTGGTTGTGTAGTGGTAGTGGTAGTGTAGTGGTAGTGGTAGTGGAGTGATTGTGTAGCGGTAGCGGTAATGTAGTGTAGTATAGTGAAGTGTAGTGTAGTGTGAGGCGGTACGAAGTTCGCCGGGACAGCTAATTTTTTTAATATTTTGAGTTACTTACTTTTTAATTTAGAGACAGTAGATAGATACCTCAAAGATGAACAACACTGGCATTTAAAAACTTCTGTTAAAAGAGATTTTATATGAAGCAAAGAAATGCAGGTATACTTTTTCATCTTCTCAATAACTTTTTAACAATGTTCTTACAAAGAACGTGTAGGGCTCAGAATATTATTAAATTATAAAAGTTGAGTGTACGGGTACCTACATGAAAAGGAGCAAAGAGGTCGGTAAACATGTTAGGGAACAAATTATACATTACTTTGAGAACTCGCGCGCTAACTTTGAAAAGATTTTAATTTGGTCTTAGCGTGGGATGCCTTCAAAAGTGGGCTCATTCCACCTCACTCTAAGCTATAACAAGTCTTCGCAAAAGTAAATCTTCATTTAAAAAAAAACACATGTACATACATACCAATGTACCCACTTATGTACTTATATACCAATATAAATATGTGAGTAAATGAACGATTTGCGAATTCTACTATTTTAATTTGAACCTTAAAATAATCTTTGGAACTAAAAAAATGATTAATCCGATGCGGAATTCATAGTCAATTCTAAAAAAGAATTGGACTCTGCATACAAAAATGCACAAAATTGGTGGATCAGCTGATCGATTTGTATGAAGAGTTATACATTTATTTGCGATTTCAGCAGTCACAGAATAAAAGTTGTTAAAAATGAAGAGTAGAAGCCCCAGTTAACGGGACCTACACCAATTTTGGTCTATCCTGTCTAATCTATATTTAGAGTTCTTGTAGAGTTAGATCATAGATTAAGAGTTCTTGTAGAGTTAGATCGTTATCAATTAATATAATGATACCACAAACAATGAAACAACATGAAGTACGAACTACATAATTCGTTATTGTGTCACAGATTCCTAAGGTCGAACATCGATGTTTTCGAGATGTTTGTTTAAGTCGTACCTACTTTAACTTTATTGTTTTGATGTTAGTTTTAGTTTAATGTTTAGACATTGTTGATACCTCTGTTAAAGTATATATATTAGTAATAACATACCTCTGTGGTTTACAAAAAAATATATTTTGAGTTTGTTTTTAAAGTATCGTTGCCACAACACAATTAATGCACCAATCATCGATATTACTGCATATTTGTACGAATCATGATAATTATTAAAGCTCATTTTCAGATTGCGTTGGGGAATCTTGGTAAGCTCGCTTCCATCTTCGGCATCACCGTCACTTACCATCAGGTAAGATGATGCCAAGGGCTCATCATATGTGGATAAAAAAAGGAAACGAATGACGCTCGACAATGCTTGACAAATATTTTCGTTGTAAAGAAATGCTTCTATTCACATATCATTTTAGTTAACAATGTAATTTCGAACAAACGGAACAAAACTTCAAGTTTTAATGTAAAACCCAACATAATGTTTCGTTCTGTTCGCAAAACCTAACGCAATTACGTACTTCGTTTCGCAAACTCGATTATAATTACATCAAAGTTTACTAAACGTTTTGTTTCGTCTCTATTTTAGGATAACCTACTTTCAACGTAAATGTGAGTTGTGTACTCACTACTCTGGTATTTACTCAACATTATTTTGTGTGTTCCAATTTGATGGATTTAAGAAGTTCTCTGCGTGATCGAATCAGAAACAAGGAGTAACCGACATAGCTCACAGAATCGCTAAACTGAAGTGGCAGTGGGCAGGGCACATAGGTCGTAGAACAGATGGCCGTTGGGGCAGTAACGTTCTCGAGTGGCGACTGCGCACCGGAAAACGTAGCGTAGGCAGACCTACCACGCGCTGGACCGACGACATGATGAAGATCGCAAGAAGCCGATGGATGCGGGCAGCGCAGGACCGGTCGTCGTAGAAATCTTTGGGAGAGGCCTTTGTCCAGCATTGGACGTTTTTCGGCTGATATGATGATGATGAAGAAGTTCTATAGTTGCTTTTGTGAAATAGCCAGAAATGATCAAATCGAAAATATTCCATTACATGTATAATATACTGATAGGTACATCCTAATAAAAACTTAATTTATTCGTTAAATGAGTAGAAATTTAATTGAATTAGTCTTTCTTTGTAAAATGTAAAATTAAAAAAGCGTCGGTGGCTCAACCGGTAACTACTCGGTCCATCTAACCAGAGGTACCGGGTTCAAATCTGGACGGCCAATGTACCAATGAGTTTTTAAAAAAAACTTACGTACATACTTACCGATTGCTTTAACGGTGAAGGAAAACATCGTGAGGAAACCTGCACACGCCTGCGAAGAAACTCGAAGGTTGTGTGTGAAGTCGACCAACCCGCACTGGGCCCGCGTGGTCCACTAAGGCCTAATCGCCCTGATTCAGGGTAGGCTCGAGCCCCTCGGTGGGGACGTATATGAGCTGTAATGACATGACATTAATTACCAGTTTCTGTTCTTTTTTCTTTTACCTGTGGGTGTAGTTGTTTTTATATCCTGATTTTTACCCATAGGTGTAGTTGTTTTTGACACTGTTGTTTTAGGTAGAGTGCTGAGTTGATTTTCCTTTCTGATTACAGACCAACATGCCTCACATTTCCAATGTGTTTTATTTTTGGGTGTTATAATAGCGAATCTTTTAAATTCGACATTTCCGCATAGTAAATGAAAAATGTTTTTACATTTCGCACACGTCATATACTTTTTTCTTTCTTTTATGATTCGAGTACATTTTACAGTACAGTACCTCGGTGGGGACGTATATGAGCTGTAATGATGTAAATAAATTGAAAATCCGCACCTAATTAATTCTACAATCAATTACGAAACGCGTTTTATTGTAGCCGTTCTTTATTATGGTTCCGTACCTCAAAAGGCAAAAACGAAACCTTTATAGGATCACTCGTGTGTCTGTCTGTCCATCCGCCTGTCACAGGCAACTTGCTCGGAAACTACTGGACCGATTGAGATGAAATTTGGTACACATAATATGTAAGTCGGTGACCCAAAGACTGGACGTGTAACGTCAATAAATGAATTTCAAACATATAGGGGCCACTTTTGGGGGGTACCTAAATTAGTATTTAAAAAAGAAATGTTTTTTTCAAAATATATTGTTTGACATATCAAATGAAAATTCTTGTTTTGTGAATTTCAAATATATATTTTTTTTATAATTTTAAGTTAAATAATTTTGATTTTATTTAGGAAAATAGACCATTCCCTCCCCCCTTATCTCCGAAACTACTGCGCTTAAAATCTTGAAAAAATCACAGTATATGAGGCTTAATACATAGATTACAGGAAATCTATGAGAAAATCTAAAGTCCTTCCGCTCCCGCAGGAAAAATGAAATTTTTATAGTTAATAAGTAGATATAGACCTACTTACCTAGAGCAAAGTATGTAGTGAGAGGTCTTATTCTGTTGGTATAAAACTTTGGTGCGGAAACTTGTTTGTGTGACCCCGAGTCTCACTTGGCCTGTTTTTTCTAGTGGCATATAAGTATTAGATATACAAATAGCCAAAAGTTACCCCCCACATCGCGACTCTGCAATCAGTCGAATGACGCATCAGTGAGATTGTTGTTTAAAATGATTACTTTCTTCAGTTCTCCTTAGTCAAAATCTTTTTAAAAATTGGCTTTTAATTCTAAAATTGATATGAAAAAAATACAATTTTTTTTTAAGTATTATTAATTATTGTTTTTACTATCAAAAGTCAGTTCCTACCACACTTGAACTCGTAAATGTAAATAAATAACTGTGAAAAAGACTAGGCTACCACACCCCCTCGTCACCCATATTGATACAGATTGGTTATAGTTTGCTTCTCGAACGTATAGAACTTCGCCGTGATTTCATTTTCTCCTCATTTGGTTTTAGAAATGTCATTTCTCGCCCGTTATATGTAGTGTCCGGGGTATGATTCTAGTTCTTTGTACTTAAACTACTGCAACGGTTTTCAATGGTTTATGCTTTACTACAGATAATTAGGTACGGCCCTATCTCTTCCGCTCCGCTTCGCCGATGTTTGGAGAAAAACGATGGAATTTTCATTAAGTGAAGTTTCAGTATACTCAGTGTTTTTGTAATTTTGTGAATATGTAATTTGTGTTTGTGAGAAAAGCTATTTTATATTTTGCAATTTTAGAGTTATTTTGGCTAATAGCATCTTCAGCGCCAATATTGTTGATTTTTAGAATTAAATACCATCGAAAAGCTAGTAACGTAAGGTATCCTAACTAATGATATAATTATTAATTAGGATAAAGTTGTAATGTTCATAAAATGGGATAGTAATTCTGTACAAAATACATCAACGGGACGCAATGCATATATTTAAAAATTCAAGTGATTATCATACATCCATCACTGTATTGCACTTTACTTATTAGGCGTTTTTATTGTTTAAACCAACACTTTTGGGCTCAGAATTGATAATTTGGGATCAAACCTGGCACCTGCGGGCTCTACATTTATTTAGCGCGGGGCTAGATGCCATCGGGGCCGATGCGGGACACGCATTGCTGCTACTGACACGCCGGGACTCAAACCTTGCATTCTTAAGTTCAAACTCGACACGTTTGAGCTCAAATTAGATTTTTTAAGGCACTTTTAGACTTAAATTTTTGTTATATTTATTGTTTTTTACCACTATTGGACCTAGCTCCTATTCCCTGGCCAAGGTGGCAGGCGCGGGGCCCGGTAATGCGGCGGCTGGCACGCCTCTATCCTGTCACTTTTGGGCTCAAAACAGTTTGGTTGAAATTTAGCATTCTGGGGCTCCAATATCCTATTTTGAACTCTCACTTACCATAGGCTGTCCCGGGTGCTCCTGTTTCATGACCGGGGTGGCAGGCGCGGGGCTGGGTGCAGCCGGGGTCTGCGGCGCAGGGCTCGGCGACGCGGCGGTTGGCACGCCGGGACTCAAACCTGGGACGCCAGCCACACCAGTGCCGGGGACACCCACTGTGCCGCCCAAAGGCTTACGGCCGCGGTAGCTCTGTGGAAGACGACAGAAGCGTTTAATACAGTAGAAATTTTGTAAAGAATTTACATACTTCAATGTGTTAGATTTAAATGTTCTAGAAAAAGAAGATAGAAGATTTAAAATAAAGTTGTTTAAATTTGTTATCAGACAAGAATTAATCATGCTATGCAGCGAGTAAAATAGGGTTAATGCTTCATACTAATAATTTAGGAGCGAACAAGTTACATGCAGTATACAGTGTAGATATACCTATACAAAATCATAGTAACACTGGCTGTTTCCCGCAGCTTCGCCCGCTCAGAACCTCCTCCTTTTTAAAAGCTTTTATTTAACTGGCAATGTTTGTATGTTTGATCAAATCTTGCGACCGATTCTAGAGCGACTTGCAGGGGTCCAATTGAGCTGAAATTTGGAATGAAGCCGTATTCCCGGTGACAATAGATCCTTTTGGTATTTTGAAGTTGATCTGATGATGAAATTTGGAGGTGGAATCATGGTCCCAGGATCGTCTTTTATTTCCAATACAATCGTACGATTTTTTTTACTGAGCTCGTTTTTTTTAAAATTTAGAACCGTGTATTTATTCATTTGAGCATTTGATTTTTTGAGCATAAACAATCTTCTTAAATAAAAGCTTTTAAGTTTTTCAAAAAAATATTTGAAGTCCGTTAAAAAAGGCCAATGTTCATACGTATACATGATGAATACCTTTAAATTGCCTGTAAATTTTCCACTACAGCTATGCCATTTAACCACCATTAAAGAGGACATTAAAGCCGGGAATAGTTTTCCAACAATGTGAATAGTGTAGAGGAGCACAAAACAATATATACAGACAATACTGTCTGGCAACACTGGTTATGATTTAAAAGATTTTGCCATCGTTTCGTTTATAAAATAGTTCCTACCATGAATGAATAGGTAAATTAACCCTCCTTTTGCATTTTCGGGTAACAATTCCGTTTAGAAATTTGAAGCTTTGGCGAACTCCAATGTCAACTTAGAAGTTTTTCAAGCCGCCTATAAGGCATCTGCCTCATAGGCGGCTTGAAAAACTTCTAGACTAGATAGAGTTAGATAGATTAGATAATCTAACACGGCTTAACGAATGTAATTTAGCTATAGCAGCCGAACGTGCCTTGCGTAGCATGGAAAACGTCGAGAAAAATGCAACTAACAGTAAAACCCATTCAGGTAATGATCGTGCAACTGGTTAGTTAACCTGCGTGATCGGCCCTACCACGTAAATCGTACTGAGCTTCCGATAAAACAATTATGATAAATTTGAATTTGTTAAAAAAAATATTATTGCATCATACATTAAGTAAACTGTCCAAAAAATAAAATATATTGTACGGCAGCCTGCACTAAACTTTCTTGACATTTTTTAAAAATATTTCTTTTATACAAAATTGATACTTTTTAAATAATTTTGATGAATTCATAATGCATGACCAAATATACATTTAATCGTAATACATGTAAATTTAATAGCTCCAACCATTTGTGATTAAATCGCAAGTTTCAATTTCATTTGTAGGAGAACCATACAAACACGATTTTTCCTATACCAATGGGTATTACTTTGTAATATATAAACATAAGAAACTCCGACATGCAAAGTTTCATCAAAACCGTTAGAGCCGTTTTTGAGAGGAAAAATAATTTCAGTTTTTGTTGTATGACAGCTATTCTTCAATTTGAAGGAACGAAGAAGCTTTTTAGTTCCAAAGGTCCCAATCGGACTAAAGATAGAGCCAAGCGTGACGGACCGACGCACGGACGCACAGACGAAATTGAGATATTCAGTTTTTCGGTATGTGTTAATGATATAGAACAAATTTTCACGAAAAATGGAAACACTTTTTTTTTCGCGATAGCAATACTTCCTCTACCAGGTACAATGGGGTCGGGAAAGTATACAAAGTTTTTTTATACAAGTAAAGTATATTTGAAAAGATATTTTTTTCTGTAATTTGCGATTTTTACACTTGGCTGGATTAAGGTGGGAATACTCGAAGATTGGATAACACTGTTATGGGCCGTTACCTGCCTTCTACCTGAGAAATTCATATTTGCAGCTTCACTTAGCTTGCCTTGAGAGCTTTTGTTGTTGCCTTTGATATCGAATTTCATAAATTTTAAATTGAATAATGCGGGGATAGAAACCTTTTTTTTTTCAATAATGTAATTACGAGCAATGCAATTTGGGCATGAAATTGAAAGCTTAGCAAAATATTGCGAAACTCAAAGTCAGGGAAACGATGTTATATAAGTAAGTATCTACTTAAAAGAAGAAAAAAACTAATGAAAATGCCAAACGTACTCGCTTACCGAGGGTTTATACCGTTATTATATAAAAATAAAGTCTTGTAAGACATACTCATTTTTTTATAATTATAAATTTGGTGAGCTAAAAACAGGTAACAGGTAAGATGATGCCAAGGGCTTACCAATTATAAATGAAAAAAAAAATGTTAAAAGTGTCACACTCTCTCCCTACCTCATTTTAAAACACAAACCTTATACAAATAATAAATCATACTTAATCATAATAATAAAACTTACAAATTTAACTCATTGTGTACTTTGTATAGGTACAAATAAAGTCTTGTAAAACATCCTAATTTTTTTATAATAATAAATTTTGTGAAAAGGACCACACTCTTCCCACCACATTTTAAAACACAAACCTAATAAAAATAATAAATCTAATATTTAATCATAATAATAACCTAACTAACAAATTCAACCTCTCAAAAATCGCCCTAGATGATAGACCACGGTTATGTAAGGTTATAAAGGTTCCATGAAACAAAACCCCACAAGTAGCTCAGGTATCCCAAATATTTCTACGACTGTTCGAAGGGAAATCTTGTGTGGAAAATTGGAAATTAATAGGAGTGCAGTCTTAAGGAGCGTGCTCACTAGTTAGTGTGGCAATAAGTCAAAATTTAGCACACAAAGGGGGCTGCCCACCAGTCTGGCTAAACAAAGGCCTTTGACCAACTTTGCTCGACGGCTCTAACTCACTGCTTTGTCCAACTTCCCACAACTGACTTGCGTTGTATTTTTAATCTCAATTTTGTCTATTCGCGAGTGGAGATAAAGTGATTAAGTAAAGTTTGTAACAATAAGGTAACTTTAGTTTGACAAGACTGTTTTTGAAAATCGGCCAAGTGTGAGTAGTACTCGAGCTAAGGATCCCGAACTGAATGAAAGAAAAAATATTTTCGTTGATGTCTTTTTACTCCATAAAAAAATATTGTACAGTGAAGGAAAGCATCGCGAGAAAACCTGCACACACCTGCGGAGAAACTAGCAGGTTGTGTGTGAAGTCGACCAACCCGCACTGGGCCCGCGTGGTCGCGATCGCCCTAATTCAGGGTAGGCTCGAGCCCCTCGGTGGGGACGTATATGAGCTGATATGATGATGGTACGAAACCCTCTGTACGAAAGTGTGCGGACCGGTTTCTTATAAAATTCGAAAATTAGAACTTATTCCAATACTCACAAAATCATCTGTACCCATAGAGCTACGAGTACCTATGAAGATTTTTTTTATTATAACAGCTCATATACGTCCCCACCGAGGGGTTCGAGCCTACCCTGAATCAGGGCGATTATAGGCCTTAGTCGACCACGCGGGCCCAGTGCGGGTTGGTCGACTTTACACACAACCTTCGAGTTTCTTCGCAGGCGTGTGCAGGTTTCCTCACGATGTTTTCCTTCACCGTTAAAGCAATCGGTAAGTATGTACGTAAGTTTTTGAAAAACTCATTGGTACATTGGCCGTCCAGATTTGAACCCGGTACCTCTGGTTAGATGGACCGAGTCGTTACCGGTTGAGCCACCGACCTATGAAGATTTAATAAATATTATTTATGCCAAGGCCGCCGCTGTACCTTTGATCTCCTTGGCACGCGCCCAAACCCGCAAATCTATGGTTTGTATGACAGATCCGCGGCGGCAGGTCATTATAATAGCAATTGTTTATTTTCACTATAATTTATCGCGTGCACGTACGCGTATAAACTATTTTTGAGAGACTGTTTGTGAAATTATGAGGAAAATGTGTTAATGTTTGCCTGTAATCACTATTCTTACATACCTACCTACCGCTACCGCTATCCTACAACTGACACAGAAATGACATTTCTAAAAACAAATGACGGAACAAACGAAATTACGGCGAAATCCTATACGTTCAAGAACCAAACTATTACCAATCTGTACCAATCTGGGTGACGACGAGGGGGTAAGTTTGGAATCTAGAGAGTGGCAGGGAGTGTCCATACTGTATGTTAGTACATACTAATAATATACTTTGCCACAGGTAAACACAAGTGGTAAACCTGTATACGTAGTGTTTTATCAACATACTCTTGTTCTTGGGCAGCAACGTAATAATAGAAAATGTATAAACCTTACCAATTTAATTAAGAAAAAAAAAACCCCCGCCTGCACAAAAATAAATATTTGGAAGCCGGGTAATAATGTATCAAGACGAATCTATCGACACCACGCACTCCAAAATTCATCAAGCCGTTTAGGCTACAGGCTCACACAGAGAAACAGACATATATTCATACATACACCCGAAAAACATTAACCTCTTTTTTGGGCAGTGGACAAAAAGAGCGTGGACACAAAGAGCCTATTATTACCTACGTCTATTTCTATGATCAACACAAATTTGATGACTTGGTCGTTGGATCCTCGATTCCTCACATTGACAAACCTTTAATATTTCTCACATATGTTTGGTTTAGTCGTCAAACCAAAGATATAATAGAGGAAGTAACCTCGGCCTAGATAAATATTTTTATCAGATGGTCCGTCACCAAGCGCGTAACGAGGCGATAATTAATCAATTTTGTCGCTCTTGCTAACAAAAGAAATTGGCTGTTACAATAGAAAAAAATTACTTACTAAAAAGGCTCAGTTTTTGCATCAGTTAGAAAAATAAAATGCGTTTCTTTTACTAAAGTAGGTACCGACATGAACGATTCATAAGTTTATGACGCGAATACCGGTATCATTTACAAAGGGGTTGGAACATTTTTGTATGGAACGTTACATATGTTTTTCGATATAAAAGACATTTTGGACTGAAGCGTCATGTTGCTGAGAAATTTAGAGTTAACCTTTAACTAGTGACGCGGGATCTGAAAGGCCCCAGCCTGTTTCGATTTTTGCGATTTAAATTCTTCCCCGCGCCCCACACGACTGGAAAGTCACAGTAGCTTCGGTTTAGTACTAAAAAGATCGGGAAGGGAGAAAGTTGCGTCGTCCGGTGCGGCACACGTAACAAATCCTCAGTCCTCAGTCAAAGGTTAAAGGTTGTCAAAACACAAATTTCCCTCTCTGTCTCTCAAGATATCTCAGTAACGTGACACTTTAGGTCAAATTGTCCTCATACATTTTCGGTTTGTATAAGCATTCGAAAAATATATAGGTTCAATCGTGGGCCGAAAGATTTCGAAAAAAAGAATGTACATATCTACATTGTTATACTATGCCACAGAATTTCGTCGTATCCTTTTAGCTACCATTTAGGTAGATCCTTCATCAAATATTACACTTATGTATAGTTTGAAAGTTTCCTCGCCTAGGTACGCGCGTAGCAAACAGCGCATATATGTAAATTTGGGCCGAGAAAGGCTATATTTTAGGCAAACTGCTTGCAAAGCAATAAAGGGGCTCATTACAAAATATTATTCCGCCATTTTATGTGGCGGCCATGTTTAAAGCAGGAGGAACGCTGATTTTCCCGCGGAATTTATTACCGCTTTTGTTTCGTTACACGAATTATTATTTATCGCGTCATTTTATTATCTAATCCACTAAGATGTCGCGAAAATTAATTCAGTGTGCCGCGAGGCTGACTTTTTGAAGTCGATACTTCTTTGTTGGGGGTCTGGTCTACTAGACCCCTAACAAAGAAGAACTGGGTTCCCACCTGGCCTAGTTCAACAACTTTTTTTAACGCAGGAGAATTTGATTTCTGATTATACATTACTAGCTTTTGCCCACGGCATCGCCCGCGTGGATATCGTTTTTATAGCTGTATAGAAGGTACTAGCGACTTCGTGTGATGGTTCTCTTGGTAAACACTTGATTTCTAATAATGTGTGGTAAGTTATCTCGGGAAGTAAGCGTCGGTGGCTCAACCGCTAACGACTCGGTCCATCTAACCAGAGGTACCGGGTTCAAATCTGGACGGCCAATGTACCAATGAGCTTTTCAAAAACTTACGTACATATCATTACCGATTGCTTTAACGGTGAAGGAAAACATCGTGAGGAAACCTGCACAGGCCTGCGAAGAAACTCGAAGGTTGTGTGTGAAGTCGACCAACCCGCACTGGGCCCGCGTGGTCGACTAAAGCCTAATCGCCCTGATTCAGGGTAGGCTCGAGCTCCTCGGTGGGGACGTATATGAGCTGATATAATAATAAAAAAGTTATCTCGGGAAGTAGTTGTACGTTTCAACACGCCTAACTGAAGGAAAACAATGTACCAATGATTATTCCGGGTTGGAAATATATCACGTTAAGTATCCTATGCCATATTCGATACGCCTAATTGAATTGAAACAATGGGATATTTCAATGTGTATCTCGGACACAACCTGCTGCTTTAATTCTTTTTATCCACAATGGCATCCCTTGGCATAATCCCACCGACGATGATGCCGAAGATGGAAGTGGGCTTTTCAGGATTCCCCAACGCAATGGGGAACTGGTTAGCCGGAACACATCAATGCTGTTAACACTGATGTTTGGCGGCAAGACTTAGATAAGATGGTGGTAGCTATAGCTAGCCAGGCGGACTATGAAAATGCCTTACCACCAACCAAACAGAGTCCTACAAAGTTGACTCCGCCTGAAATTGAACCCGCGACCTCCTGGTGTGAAGCGAATGGACCAAACATTACGCCACGCAGGCGGTTAAAAGATTCTGAATTCTTTAAGGTGATGAATATGAATATGTAATATGTCACTTACGGGATCAAGACGAATCTAAGGACACCTCGCAAGTCGCACTTCAAAATCTATAAAGCCGTTTAGAAACAGACATAAATACAATTAAAGCATTACCCTCCTTTTTAGGTAGTCGGGTAAAAAAAAGTCTTCTAGATTTGCAATACCATTGTAATACATACGTAACATAAAAATACATAGTTTCCATTCGAGGTCGCTGCATTGTGTATCTATTGACCCTTCACCTTTATAAATTATGCTTGAATTGATCACTTCCGGGGCCCGGAGTCAAGCAGTAGGTCTTTGAGAAGATAGCTACCCACTAGTTTCCTATGTAGTTCTTTAATTGTGGAAATATCATAAAAAGTTTCCCCAAAAAAGGGGACTAAAGTATTTATGCAGAGTGGAGTTTTTAATTAAATTTAGTTCAGTTACGACTCACAGTTGACGTGTTTTTATTTTATGTTTTGCTTTAGGGTTTTTACAATAATTACACCAAGTTTCACTTTTGTATGTTTTACCGTTTATAGGTACGATCGATAGAGTAAAACAAAATCAAAAACTTTAATAATTTTCGAAAAACCTAAAAACTTTTAAGTACAAGCTTTTAATATTGCATCGTCACGCGATATACACATGCATGCAAAATTTCAGCTCAATCGGAAACCGGGAAGTGGGTCAAATTTAACTTGCAAGATTCTACCCGAACAAACATATATACATTGCAAGTTAAATAAATGCTTGTAAAAACACATTTCTTGTATGGGTGCTGCCTTATTTCTTTTTTATTATTATTTGTTAGGAAATCCGTTACAGGTTGGAAGGACACTATTCTCATAAAAATAAATACTTTACATAATTTTCTTTTTATTTTTATTTTACGAGTATTTTATTTTATTCTCAAAGCTTCATAATATCAGCTCATATACGTCCCCACCGAGGGGCTAGAGCCTACCCTGAATTAGGGCGATTGGTCCTTAGTCGACCACGCGGGCCCAGTGCGGGTTGGTCGACTTCACACACAACCTGTGATTTTCTTCGCAGGCGTGTACAGGTTTCCTCACGATGTTTTCCTTCACCGTTAAAGCAATCGGTTTTGAAAAACTCATTGGTACATTGGCCGTCCAGATTTGAACCCGGTACTTCTGGTTAGAAGGACCAAGTCGTTACCGACGCTTTTATGGGAACTTAACTTAGTAAAACTTAGTACATTTTACTATCAGTATGATTTTTACACTACTGCCCACAAAAAAAGAAGTTTACCTATTGTTTTCAGGTCTAATGTATGTATGTATTTCTTTATTTCACGATATCTGCTAAACGGCTTAATGGATTTTAGAGTGAGAGGTATTGTTAGATTCGTCTTGATCCCTTGATGGGACATGGGTTACATTTTACCCGACTTCCCAGAAAAAAGGGGTAATATTTTTATGCAGTCGTGTTTAATTAAATTTTTAATTTAAGGCGAGGCACCGGTGGAGAAGCGGAGAAACCCTCTTGCTAGATCAAATTTTTTGGGTAATTACTACTTAATATCGGTCTGTCAAAAAATATTGGACATACTTAATAATTGTCTGAGGAATGTGCTAATATGTTACACGATAATGTGTACTTTACTCGATCATAAAAAATCCCAAAAACAGGTCTAAAACGTCAAAAAAAGTCTAAAACGAATTGTTTATGAATAAAATTTCTAAATTTGCACATAGTTTTTATTTTATTTAAGTACTACAGAGAACCTTTTAAATTAAATAATATAGGTAAATTTTAGTTTTTAAATTGAAGTCTTAAGAAAAATAACAACGTAAAACATTGAAAAAGTGCAAAAGTGTGGTTATTGTCTTGACTCTTTACACGGTAAGGAAAAAACAGAGACAACTGTTTTACAAATGCCTCGCCTTAAAGCTATGATCTCTGAATCCTTTCACTTTGTAACAATAAGGGCCACTTCAAACAAATAGTTTAATTTGATTTGAACACGAATCGGTTCATGATTCGATAATAATAATACAACTTTTCCACCACATTCTATTGTTATGTTAGGTACAGTTTAATAATAGACTCATGTTTGTTAAATAACTCGTCATAGCAGCAACAATCGCTAATGATTCGCTTAGTATAGATGTAACATCCGTTTGTGATATCTAAACATTGAGGAGGTCGGATTTAGGCATAAAGGGACAAGGTATCACTTTTTACATGCTGCCTGTAATATTTTTTACTCTAACACGCTATGTAATATTTGCTTTAAAAAGAAGACAGGAAATGCGTGATTTCAGGATCTACGAAAATTAAAAAATTACTGGAGAGTAGTATTTTTTTTTTAAATTTAAACAAATTTTTTTTTCTAGGTCAGGAAAAAGATAACAAATCACATGCAATTATATAAAAAATCAAGATAAAGTGGGTAGTGCTAATTTTTGTCGCTCAAACCTAAAGCTAAACCGCTTTTTCAGGACATCAGAGAAAAATTGTACACAACATATTGTAAACAAGTTAAAAGGAAAACTATCATGGCTAAGTAGGCTTCCTTAGTTTAGGAGAAATAGTCGGTCAACTTAAGATTTGCGTGTTCTTAAAGTATAAATTTATTTTTTGAAAGGACCACAGAACACTCGGCGCGTCGTTCGATAAGCACTTGGCCACTTTTTTAGTATCTACAATCTGAAACAAATACCTACACAGGTAAAGCTACATACCTACATGCAGAGAAGATTTCTCTCTGGCGTGTTCTCTTGTCCGAGCTCTTCTAGCGTAGTAGGTACATATACTAATTTAATTACACGTATCTTCTATACCTACATGTAATAAAACTGTAACGGGGCCTTGTCTTTACATACAATATTTTTGGAAAATAATAACTGGTGGACATTACTAACGATATAGAGGTCAAAACAACAACTTTTGGAATTTTGGCTGTCTGTATGTTCGCGAATCACGAAAAAATACCAGGCCTATTTTGATGAATTTTCGTAGATAGCCTGGGTTAACATATAATATACTTTTTATTGCGGAAAATTCAACAGTTCCCGTTGGAAAATTCAAAAACTACACGCGGACGAAGTCGCGGCCACAGCTAGTCCTAAATAAATATAGTCCTTTAGAAGACTTCATGTAGGACATAACAGGTACAATAATAGTTAATGGAAGAAGGTCATTAGAGTACGCAGGGACTATCTAAAAACTATTGATTAATTTCATGAGTAATTAAACCATTTAATAGTAGCTATTAAACAGAGATTTTTTTTATGCCACAATTGATAAGATATGCTATACAGGTTGTAACAAAATTGGTGTAGGTCCCGTTACCTGAGGCTTCTACTCATCATACTGAAAAACTTTTGTTCTACGTAAATATTTTTTGTACTCTACATACAAATCGATCAGCTGATCGACCGATTTTGTGCATTTTAGTATGGAGGGTCCAAATTTTTTTTTTAGAATTGACTATGGGTTCTTTGGAGAAAGTTGTTCTCAAGACGATGACGAGTAGAACCCCCAGTTAACGGGACCTACACCAATTTTGTTACACCCTGTATAAAATACCAATACCTGAGCGAACATTTAATGTATAAATTAATACAGTCATACGTATTCCAGTCTTTGGCTCTACCGTTTTAGGATCCGACCTTCGCTAAACTTGAACGAAATCGGCCCATGTCTAGAAAGGGACCTGGCGATAAGGATAGCGATACTCGTGACGTCACCGCCGCAGGCGCAGCGGCAACATCGCAGTGTCGCAGAGTTTGTTTTGTAAATAGAATCTCCGTTGGGTATTGTAGTGGAAACGGGACACGTGTATGAGTTAAAAAGAGAAAGTGGGAAAAACATTATGAGAGTTCAATTGATTGCATAGGATTATGAAATGAAATAATTATACGAGTTTCCTTTAAATGCTAGTCCAGTAGGATCGTAGATTTATGTTGCTAGGTTACGATTGGGCATTTGAGATCGTGTCCAAACGGTCAGATATCTTAATAATATTATAATAACGTTGAAAATCTTGTATTAGATGGGAACATCTTTTTTTTTATCTACAATTGACAAGCCTTTGGCATCATCTCACTTGATGGTAAGTGACGATGATGCCAAAGATGGAAGCGGGCCTACCAAGATTCCCTAACGCAATGGGGATCTGGCTATCTTATCTTCAAGCCGGAACACATCAAAGCTGTTAACACTGATGTTTGGCGGCAAGACTGAGATAAGATGGTGGTAGCTAGCTATCCAGGCGGGCTATAAAAATGTCCTACCACCAACCAAACCGAGTCTTACAAAGTTGACCCCGCCGGGAATCGAACCCGCGACCTCCTGGTGTGAAGTGAATGGACTTACCATTACGCCACGGAGGCGGGTACGGAAAAAACAGAGCATTTAATGTTGATTTCATTTTTCCTGTTTCACTTCGTCCAATTACTTAATAATAAGTAAATAAATTATTTTTTTAGAGTGTAATACCATCAATAAATGTTACAGTTTCTTGGGCCCAAAAATAATGACTGAATAGGTTCTATAATTTCACTACTATTTCCGGCAATGATAAAAAAACCGGCCAAGTGCGAGTCGGACTAGCACTCCGAGGGTTCCGTACCACCACATCTCTTCATACAACTACATAGTATAATCATAGGTATAATGACATTATGAACAAAAGACATCAACGCGAGCGACAAAGATATGTTTTTTTGGTCATTCAGTTCGGACATAGCGCGAGTACCACTCACACTTGGCCAATTTTTATTATTTGTTGTTTTACTTCAGTACTATACTACTATAATCAATCACACCAAGTTTCACGCTTGTATATATATATTACCGTTTTTACGACAGAGCTAAATCAAAAATACTTCTAAAGACCTTTAAAGAAGCATATTTTTTGTATGGAGTATCCCTTATTTTGCACTTTTTCTAATTTTTTGTATTTGTTGTTATAGCGGCAACAGAAATTCACATTCTGTGAAAATTTGAACTGTCTACCTATATTACGGTTCATGAAATACAGCCCGCTGACGGACGGACAGACGGACAAACAGCGGAGGCTTTGTAATAGGGTCCTGTTGGTCACCCGTTGGGTGTACGGAACAAAAGTTTTTAGAACTACTCAGGATTTAAGAGAGAAGGTTATGAACTTTCACGAAATTTTCTTACCTAGTAGATACTGTTATGCTTTATCAATTTTCATATCCCATTTTACCGCCTAATACCAAATAATATATAAGGTGTAACAAAATTAGCTGAAACTATTTTAACCGGTGCTTCTACCCATGAAACTGAAAAACTTTCCCCATGGAACTTATAGTCAAAACGTAAAAAAAATTGGCTCTCCCATACTAACTCGATCAGCTGATCAGCCAACTTAGTATGGGAAGTTCAAATTTTTTTTGAGATTTGACTATGGGTTCCATGGGGAAAGTTGTTCGGTTTCACGGGTAGAAGCACCAGGTAAAATAGTTTCAGCTAATTTTGTTAGACCTTATAATAAGCCTCCGCTGTCTGTCCGTCTGTCAGCGGGCTGTATTTCATGAACCGTAATAGGCAGACTGTTGAAATATCCACGAATATGTACTCGTATTTCTGTTGCCGCTATAACAACAAATACTAAAACTTAGAAAACGTGAAAAAATAAAGAGGGTCTCCATACAAAAAGGCGTTTTTATAGGTCTTTAGAAGTATTTTTGATTTAGTTATATCGTAAAAACAATAATACATACAAGCATAACAACCCTAAAAATCGGTCAAGTGTGAGCGGCACTCGCGCTAAGGAGTCCGAACTGAATGACAAAAAAAGCATGTTAATGTAGCTCGCGTTGATGTCTTTTGTTTGTAATGTGAAAAGGTATCATTGTAATTATACTATGTCGTCGTGTGAAGGGGTGTGGTAGTACGGAACCCTCGGAGTGCTAGTCCGACTCGCACTTGACCGGTTTTATTCTACTCCATAACCTACCTAAGCTCCTAACTACGTACATAGGGCACAGATGAGACACAAGTTCGAAGTACTTCGTAACTTGTGTCTTATCTGTGGACGTATAGTGGACGGCGTACGAGCCAAAATCAAAAAAAAAAACCTATACAAAAAAAAACATATTAGCACTTCCTTAGGGATTTTTTTAAGAAATTTTTGTTTTGACCTCTAGTATGCGCGTGCCAAACGGCTGAACTGTATATCGATTTGCGGGTTTTTTTTGCGTACACTTTCCTCGTGCGATGCGAGTTCTCCCTAAAAATTCATCTAAATATTTTTTATGTCTATACGGTTTTCTGTTGTTTTGAAAACATGATAGCTAAATGTATTGCGTGCAATTCGATATTTAATGCAGCACTTATTCTCCCATGCCTTTTCACATTCTTTTATTGTGGAAGGAAAATTAGGGGCCCAAAATTAAGCGGCCCCGTGAAATTGCTATGCAACAATGTAGGAAAATTTTAATAAATAAGCAAGTAGGTAGGTAGATTGAAGTCGGGCGGGCGGCTTCGAAATCCACCCGGGGTCGTTGACCCATCGACCGCCCCCTTTTTAAACCCCCACCCACCCTGCGACGTATCGAACCTCCCTGTATCCGATGTGTCTTATATTCATCCTTCAATGCCTATATCCTGTTTTTAGGCGAGTACATTGCCCTTATGTGCTTGTAAAAATAAACGACGTAACAGGTTTATTTAATTTTAGAAAAGAAAAGATAAAAGCAACCGAATATCTACTTATGTTATTTCTGATTTGAAAATAATCTTGAAACATTTGGGAAGAGGTTGGCAGGTTCAGTCAGATAGAGACAAACAAATATTTGGGAACTTTTTAAACGCAAATTATAGTATTCGGTATTCATAGGGGGGTTTTGCCGTAAACGCCACGCTTGGCAGGCGGGTTGGCGATCGCAGTGTTGTTGCAGATTGACTGCAAGTCACGGAACGACGCTGCTGGCGAGTTGCTTCTCGAGTGGCGACCGCGCACCGGAAAAATTAGCGTAGGCAGGCCTCCCACTCGGTGGACCGATGACCTGGTGAAGGTCGCAGGAAGCCGCTGGATGCGGGTAGCGCAGAACCGGTCGTCGTGGAAATTCTTGCGGGAGGCCCATGTCCAGCAGTGGACGACCTTCGGCTGATGTGATGATAATGATAGTATTCGGTGGACCAACGACCTGGTGAAGATCGCGGGAAGCCGATGGATGCGGGCAGCGCAGGACCGGTCGTCGTGGAAATCCTTGGGGGGAGGCCTTTGTCCTTTGTTTTTTCGGCTGATATGATGATGATGATAGTATTCGTTAAGAGGGAAGAATAGCACGCACTTTCCATACAAAAAGAGAAAACGTTCTTCCACCTCTAAATGTTATCCAATCATAATGATCTTTAAATATGATACTGACACAACAAAAAGCTATGTTTGTAGATTCCGTTGTTTAAATTATTAATTAAAAATAAACAAACCAACCCGCACTGGGCCCGCGTGGTCGACTAAGGCCCGATCGCCCTAATTCAGGGTAGGCTCGATCCCTTCGGTGGGGACGTAAATGAGCTGACATGATGATGAAACAAACAATGACCAAAACTAGTTTTGTAAGAAAACACTCAAATGATGAACTTTTTATTTTTTTTATACACAATTGGTAAGCCCTTGGCATCCTCTCACCTGATGGTAAGTGATGATAACGCCGAAGATGGAAGCGGATTTACCAAGATTCCCCAACGCAATGGGGAACGAGCTTTTAATATTTATGTTTGGTGGCAAAACTTAGATAAGAATGGTTATTAATTGTATTGAAAAAACAAAAACCTTTTTTTTATTTACAATTTGTAAGCCTTTGGCGTCATCTCACTTGATGGTAGTGACGCTGATGCCGAAGATGGAAGCGGGCTTACCAAGATTCCCCAACGCAATAAAGAAATGGCTATCTTATCTTCATGCCGGAACACATCAATGTTTTTAACACTGATGTTTGGGGGCAAGACTTAGATAAGATGGTAGTAGCTAGCTGGCTTAGAAAATGCCCTACCACCAACCAAATCGAGTCTTACAAGTTGACCCCATCGGGAATCGAACCCGCGACCTCCTGGTGTGAAGCGAATGGATTAACCATTACGCCACGGAGGCGGTTAAAACCTATACCTATACCTGGTTTTTTACAGTGTCAATAACATATTTAAATAAAAACCGTCCAAGTGCGAGTCAGAACCGCACACATAGGGTTCCGTACCATCATACTAGATGGCGCTAGTTTCTTGCGTCCCGTACTATTATACTAGATGGCGCTAGTTTCTTCACGTTTAAAAAAAACAAGTTTTGTGTATGGATACTCTCACTTTTTCTAATTTTTAATATTTGTTGTTATGGCGGCAACAGAAACATATCATGTGTGTTAATTTCAATTTGAACTGTCTAGTATTCAAGTCTAAATTCATGAAAGCCTGGCGACAGACGGACAGATGGACGACAGCGAAGTCTTAGTAATAGGGTCCCGTTTTTACCCTTTGTACAGTATGATCGAATAATATTCAGAGGTGTAAAAAAGTTTTCTCTTTTTGTATGGAGAGTGCATGCTATTCTTTCCTCTTAAAAACTGCTAACGTCCCCAATGCTGGAGCTCGGTTCTCTACTCGAATTGGGGAAGGTTAGACCATTCCTTCTTCACACACGGGAGCCAAGTCCGGTTCGTTGGAGATTGCGGTTGTATGTGTAGGGCTATTGGTGAACTGTCAGATGTTTTATTATTAATAGACAATTAGTATTCATTCTTACAAATTACTAGAGCGTGTTAACAACATACACAATCAGCTTTGGGATCTTCCATTAATTACGTGAGGCTCGAAAGGGGGGAAGGGGTTCGGAAAAAGTCACGAAATATCACAAGGGGGAGAGGGGTTGTTGCGAGATATCACGTGCATTTATTTTTTCGCTAAACGCGCGATTTCGAAACCGAAAACGATTTCCCCTCCCGCCGCGACAACCGCTGGGCACGGCTTGCCTTAAAAGATACTTGGTACTAGAAAAATACACGTGATCATGAATCTGAGCGGAGGGGCTAGTCTAAAATCTCACCACGTATCACGAAGGGGAGAGAGAGAAGTTAAAAAAGTTGCTAAAAAACATCACGTAATTAATGGACGAGCTTTTTTAAAATCACTAACATTACATATTAGTGTTAACATTTAACTTCATTCAACTAGCTATCTACTAGACTAGTATACCTAAATTATATAAAAAACTGCAAAATGAAAAATAGTAAAAGAAGCAAAGGAATCATTCAAGTTTCAAAAAAAACGCAAAATGAAAATAAATAAAAAAATGCAAAACGAAAATATTTTCAAATGAAACAAAGTTAACAAGTGATTAGGACTGTTCATAGAGAGGATTATATAGATATACTAATGCAGGCAAGACAAACGCAGACAATAATTATTCAAATTGAATAATATTTACCTTGATGTCTTGCAAGACCTGTAAACAATTAGAGACACATTATTGTTTTGTAATAATAATTATTCAAAGAGAACAATGTACAGGGTTTAAAAGTAGATATGTTTACAACCCATAAACTTCCACAATGCTGGAGCAAGGGTTTCTTCCAAACTGGGGAAGATTAGGCCATACTCCAAATGGGGGCCAAATTGGTACAAACGAAGGATCTCCATAGGAGGCTCGAGTTTCCATACAAACGTAGTTCCGTTTTAATACAAAAACTACATGACGAAATCAATCCAATCTTTGCAAATATATTGAGTAGACACATATCGATGTTTGTAATTAGTTTTCATCGTAGTAAATTTAAACATAACTAAACGAAGGCCTAAATTAGTTTTGTATTGAAAGTTTGAAACTGCTCTTATTTTTTAGTACATCGATACGTGTCCACTCAATATATTTGCAAAGTTTGGATTCAATCCGGCATGTAGTTTTTATATTGAAGCGGAACTACGTTTGTATGGAAACTCGAGCCTCCTGGAGAACCCTTAAGGGGCCATTCAGAACCAAATCCAGAAAACACGAAAAATATTTAATAAATCAAATGCAAGAAATGGTCAATGGCATTTTTTTGCTTTTTTCGTGGATTTTAGACTCGATTCAGCCTGCACACCGACATGCCTTAAAATATCACTCTTTATTTCTCACACTCTGTATATTACTGGTAACAACAACATAATTATTACTGGTTACTTTACGAAACTACTTAGTGTAGGTAACAACCTACAATACAATACATCATCATCATCATCATCATATCAGCCAAAAGACGTCCACAGCTGGACAAAGGCCTCCCAAGTATTTCCAAAAATACCGGTCCTGCGCTGCACGCATCCAGCGTTTTCCGTGACCTTCACCAGGTCGTCAGACGTTGCACAATACCATAATTTGTCTATGACAATACAATACAACGCGAAGCAAAATGCTCAAAGCTGCTGTACTACCTTCCTCACATCATCTCATCAGCTCATATATACGTCCCCACCGAGGGGCTCGAGCCTACCCTAATTTAGGGCGATCGGGCCTTAGTCGACCACGCGGGCCCAATGCGGGTTGGTCAACTTCACACGCAACCTTCGAGTTTCTTCGCAGATGTGTGCAGGTTTCCTCAAGACGTTTCCTTCACCGTAAGAGCGTCGGATACACGTACATATGAGTCGAAATTCAAAAACACATTAGTACGTGGCAGGACTCGAACCACGACCTCCCGGATAGGAGGTAGCGGCCCTTGCCGTTGCACCACCGACGCACTACCTTCCTAATCAAAAATATTTTTTAGACAGATATGTGTTATGTATGACTCGTGCATGTTTTTATTTTAATAAGTGCTAAAGTATTATTGCATGTTTAAAGGCAATATAATACGAGAGTTATTTAATGTTTTGTAATTGCGAGCGTTATTGCCATTACAAAGTGCTTAAAAGAAGCTTATGATTCAAAATTACATACTTAAAACATTATTGTTATCATATGTCAAGTTTAAATCCACTAAAGCCATTTAAATATTTTGACTGGCTTAAAATAATGTTTATTAAACTTTGAACGGCTAGTTTTAACAAGTCTTCTTTTGGTGAAGATTTATCTACGGAGAATTATGTGAAACTTTAAAAGTTTGAGGGCATTGACCAAAACTTCTTAAGTAGCCCCAAAGTTTTGGATGCAGACCGGGGTGAACGGTTAGAAAATACAGAACCTTCCCAGGATGGGTCAGTAATAATACTAATAATACATAGGATACTAATGAGACTGTCTATTTTTTACAAGCATTTATTTAACTTGCAATGTATGTATGTTTGTTCGCGTGGAATCTTTCAACTCAACTTTGAAGCAGATATCTTCAACCGATTGAGCTGAAATATTGTATACTCGTTCAGTTTGGATGACAATGCTCTATCTAATTAACTGAGTGACGTCATTCTAAATCCTAAATGGCGGCACACTCAACTGAGTCACAGGATACATTTTACCCGTCTTCCAAAAAAAGAGGAGTAATGTTTTTATACAGTCGTGATTTTATATATTTTTTAATTTTGTCTGTAGTAAAGGGTAAGATGGGTATGTGTAGACTTGAAAACGTTTTTGTAGACCGTCCCGCGGGAACTTCCCAAAATTCTTTCTTAGCGGATGCTTATGTCATACATAATTGCTATCTGTATGCCAAATTCCAACCCGATTCGTCCAGTAGTTTGAGCTGTGCGTTGATAGTAAGTCAGGACACGCGATTTTTATAAGTATACTAGCTGTTTCCCGCGGCTTTGCCCGCTTAGATCCCGGTGAAAAATTCTTTATACCTATTTTCAGACCTACCGAATATACACAGAAAATTTCATGGAAATCCGTCCAGCCGTTTCGTAGCATTATGGCAACTAACACTGTGACACGAGAATTGTATATATATATAGATAGATAATAAGAATATTCAGTGACGGTTATTTTTTTCTCGTGGTCTTCCAATGTTGGAACAGTTTTCAGTTTTTTGAATGAGGTTCAAAACACAAAAACAAAGGTTTCTGTTCATCTACAAAGGTTTATAAACAAAAGTTTATGTTCAATAGTATTGGTTATCGCGTGCCTGCGAGGTCTCTCAGGTCTAAGCGGCTCTTTTCTGTAAGCTTTTGTCGTACCAATGCAGGAAAGCGATCGCCAATTTATAGAATGCTTAACAGATATGTCGCGCGCTACGTACAAGGGTGTGGAGTGCGTCGGAGATAATTAAAAGTTCGTCAAATATAGTACGATAACTGTATAATAAAGATCTCAGTACATGTGAGAAAACGTCCGAGCTATACCGTGGTTTGATGCTGACTCCGTAAGGAACGTAGCTACACAATAATCGCAGCTAGCTAACGGTTTTCATCGGACGCTTTCTAAACGGGACATACACACAAAAGAATATTATACAAACAGAAAAATAGTGACAACATAACAATTAAAATTTACGCGAAATTAGAAAGCCGACGAAATACAAAAGCAAGGGTTACATTCGTTACGGCCAAAGAAGTTATATTAGACAATGCCTGTTGTTATTTGAGAAACATATATATTGCACAATACCAATTATTACTAAAGGATCTAAATAACGGTTGTCGACAGAATACCTAATGGTTATTTAGAAATGACAAATATCGTAAAACTATACTGTTAAAAATATTTCTATTGACACAAAAGTTAGGTTCGCAACAAAAGAAAACATTCATTTACAATTTACAGTTAGGTGCATACTAGAGAAAAACATTACAAGATCGCTATTTTATGACAGGCGTATGTGAGACAAAGTCACCACAGTATCCCCTCTCCAGTGGTTTAGACCATGAAAAAAACAAAAACAAACAAAGATACAGATTATTTAATACACACAATGGTCTAAATCACGAAAAAAAATTAATAATAATAACGCCATGATATAAATCACGCAAAACCAGCTTGGTAAAAATCTGGGAAGCGGACACACCTGTTTGTGCGTCGAGGAATATTTGAATGCCTAACACCTGTTGAATCTGGCGTGGCGCTCGGCGTGTGCGCCTCAGAGGTAGCGCTCCCATTGTTCCCATTATTAACCTGTTGGGGATGGCTATTGTACCGTATTAAGGTGTCTTCAGAGTCGCTTAAGCTATTCTCAGGGTGATGTGCCGTTTCCCTTAACACGTAAGCTGGCTTTAGCCTATCGACTGAAACCGCGATCTCGCGACCGCGTATGTCTAAGACAAACGTTTTTTCTTTTCGGCTAACCACCCTAAAAGGTCCGTTATATGGTTGTTGAAGACCTGCTCTGATCGTGTCATCTCGAACAAAGACATGACTAGTCGTAGCTAAGTCTTTATAGATAAAGGTACTTTTCTGGCCGTGGCTCGCTCCAGCTATGGGTTTAAGCTGTCTGAAGTTATTACATAGTTCTTTAACGAATTCACTTTGCGACGGTCTAGGTATTGTATCGGTTCCTAAGAACTGTCCTGGAAGACGTAAGCTCTGTCCATAAACTAATTCTGCGGAAGTAGCTTGGAGGTCATCCTTCCATGCGGTTCTAACGCCTAGTAAAACAGTCGGTAATATTCGCGTCCAACTGGTACTGTTAGATCCGTGACACATTATAGCGCTTTTTAGCTGTCGGTGAAAACGCTCTACCATACCGTTTGCAGCTGGGTGATAGGCAGTAGTCTTAAAGTGTTGCGTACCTATTAGGGCATTTAGATCTCTAAATAGGTGTGACTCGAATTGCCGTCCTCTGTCTGTCGTTATGTTAAGCGGAACACCAAAACGAGCTATCCAATTAAAATAAAATGCGCGTGCGACTGTCTCCGCCTCTTGATTCATTATCGGAATGGCTTCAGGCCATCTTGAAAACCGATCTACGCAAGTTAGGCAATATCTGTATCCCTCGCTAACGGGCATAATAATTATGTCCAGATGTATGTGTTCAAAACGAGATGATGGCAGCGCGAATGTGCCAGGTGCAGTTACGACGTGTCTATTTATTTTTGACCTTTGACAGTCTATGCACGCTTTTACCCATTGTTTGCAGTCTGAGTTCATAGAAGGCCAGACAAAACGTTTGGAAACAAGCTTGCTCGTGGCTCGCGCACCCGGATGTGAATTACGGTGTAAAGTATCAAACGCGATTTTTCTGAACGGTTCTGTTAGGTAGGGTCTCGCAGTTCGCGTAGAGACATCGCAATAAACTGGCTGTTCGCTATCGGGCAGGTAGATAAGTTGTAACTGCAACGAAGAGCTGTTGTTTTCGATTAATGACTTTAATTGTGAGTCATTCTTTTGTGAAGTCGCGAGTGATTCCCAGTCTATGCCCTTCCGTATCGACTCAATTCGTGACAATGTATCAGCTGGAATATTATGTTCCCCGCTGATATGTTTAATGTCAGTCGAAAATTGGCCTATAAAATCTAAATAACGGAATTGTCTAGGCGAGCATTGTTGGTCTTTCTTACTAAACGCGTAGGTAATTGGTTTATGATCAGTAAATATGACAAAAGGACGCGCTTCTAAGTAATGCCGAAAGTATTTTATTGCAGCGTAGATAGCAAGTAGCTCGCGATCGTATGTCGAATACTTTTGTTCGGTGGGCGTTAATTTCTTTGAAAAGAACCCAATCGGCTCCCAGCCGTTATCTGTCCTTTGTTGCAAGGCGGCGCCCATTGTATTATCCGAGGCGTCGCAAAATAGAGCTACTTCAGAATTAACACCTGGGTGGGCTAATAATGTCGCTTGTGCTAAACTATTTTTACATAAAAAAAAATCATTTTTTGTTTCTTCAGTCCACGTGACTGGCGTTTTGCCTTTTTTATCGCCCAGAAGCTTATTAAGGCTAGCTTGGCTGGCGGCGGCATTAGGTATGAACCTCCTATAAAAGTTTAGCATACCTAAAAACCGTCTGAGGCCCTTAGCGGTTTCGGGTAATGGGTACATGCGCAAAGCTTCGACCCTCTCAGGTAGCGGGCGGGTACCGTCGGCCGATACTGAATAGCCGAGAAAGTCGATTTCGGTTTGGCCGAATACACATTTTGACGGGTTTATTACTACACCGTATTGTCTTAATCTATTGAATACTATCTCTAGGTGTTTTAAATGTTCGGTTTCATCATTTGATGCGATTAATATATCGTCAATAAAACAGTAACAAAACTCTAACTCACTGAGCACTTCATCCATAAACCGTTGGAAGGTTTGCGCTGCGTTGCGCAAACCAAACGTCATAAATTTAAATTCGAATAACCCGAACGGTGTTATTATCGCCGTCTTCGGAATGTCTTCTTCGGCTGTAGGTATTTGACTGAAGGCGCGGATTAAGTCAATTTTTGAAAACACTTTTTTACCGTTTAGACACTGTGAAAAGTCGTGTATATGACGCACTGGATATTTATCAGGAACTGTTCTATTATTTAACCCGCGATAATCTCCACAGGCACGATGCTTCACAGTTTGTTGTTCCCCGGTTTCCGGCCCGGTGAAAGGTGAAAGGTTTTCCGGCTTTTCTCCATTTGTGGGTTTCTGTACCATAACTAGTGGTGCGGCCCAGGGGCTTTTTGAAGGCTGGGCAATTCCTAGCTTTACCATAGTTTCGAATTCTTTTTTAGCCGCTATGAGTCGATCTGGAGCTAAGCGGCGTGGTTTTTGTGCCACTGGCGGTCCCGGTGTGGTCAGTACGTGGTGCCTCGTATTGTGTTTGACCTCTTTCACGACTCCATCTGGGCGCGTGATATCTATAAACTTAGCCAGGAGGTCGTGATACGGTGAAGTACCGGTCACGGTTTTTACCGTAAACTGCTCACACCGTGTTGTCTGTCCGTTGGACTTGAGACCAGTGGTCGCGTCTACAAGGCTTTTATTTTTTGCATCGACCATCAGGTTATAATGTGCTAAAAAATCCATACCGATGATCGGTTTCTCAACATCAGCCACAACAAAAATCCATGGGAAGTCTCGCCTTAAACCTAGGTTAAGTGTTAGAGCGACTGTACCATATGTAGGAATTGGGGTTCCGTTGGCCGCGACTAGCTCATAGGCAGACATGTTGCGAGCCGTATGAACTAGCGCTTTCGGGTACACGCAAAGATCTGCGCCCGTATCTATCAGAAACCTCACCTTGCTGTCCACGTCTGTGAGAAAAATGCGGCGTGATGCTGTGTGGGAGTTGATCTCATCCGCCGTTAATGGCTCCCGCTGGCATTTCCCGGCGGCGGTTTGTACGCGCACGGCTGTACACAGGTGTTGGCCTTCGATCCAAATTTGTAGTGGTACCAACATAACCAATTTTTCGGTCGGAACCTTGACGACGAGCGTTGCCTCAAATGACCGCGCGAGTGGGATTGTGTACGTGACCTCGCGTCCCTTACCGCGTTAGATGCTTGCAGCTGACTTGACACATTTCGTATTAACCCTTTTATGGCAGATATCTCCTCTTCTAACCGCCGTATATGATCGTCGGCAGAGTCTGTAGCAGTAACGTCTGCTACCGTAGGGACTGAACTCGCGCATCGCAGCCTCGCATTTTCGGCAACGAGGTCGGCGATCTCTGCGAGCGTTTCGAGCGATGTGTTGCCCCTCGCCACTAAAGCTGCCTGCAGGCCTGTCGGTATATTTTCTGGAACCATTTTCACTCACTAATAAGTTCACTTAAAAAGTCACAAAATGTCACAAAGGTTCGTTAACACACGACGCGTATACAATTAAAACTTCACACACACCTTAGGCGCACGATAACCGAATGGATCACGTCGGGGTCACCACTGTCGCGCGCTACGTACAAGGGTGTGGAGTGCGTCGGAGATAATTAAAAGTTCGTCAAATATAGTACGATAACTGTATAATAAAGATCTCAGTACATGTGAGAAAACGTCCGAGCTATACCGTGGTTTGATGCTGACTCCGTAAGGAACGTAGCTACACAATAATCGCAGCTAGCTAACGGTTTTCATCGGACGCTTTCTAAACGGGACATACACACAAAAGAATATTATACAAACAGAAAAATAGTGACAACATAACAATTAAAATTTACGCGAAATTAGAAAGCCGACGAAATACAAAAGCAAGGGTTACATTCGTTACGGCCAAAGAAGTTATATTAGACAATGCCTGTTGTTATTTGAGAAACATATATATTGCACAATACCAATTATTACTAAAGGATCTAAATAACGGTTGTCGACAGAATACCTAATGGTTATTTAGAAATGACAAATATCGTAAAACTATACTGTTAAAAATATTTCTATTGACACAAAAGTTAGGTTCGCAACAAAAGAAAACATTCATTTACAATTTACAGTTAGGTGCATACTAGAGAAAAACATTACAAGATCGCTATTTTATGACAGGCGTATGTGAGACAAAGTCACCACAGTTATAACGAACAGTTTTCTGATCTCGATATATTCAGCACGCCCTTGACAAGATATAGAGCAAATATTATCTCTATACTTAACAGCGCATAGAATTGTCGTCTTTTATTTTCTTTTAACACACTTTTTGATTCTTAGTTTTACCATTTTTTTTTCTCTAAAAGTTATCCATTCTTTTTACTACTATTTTGTTGTTTTCTAAATTTATTTTATAGTTTTTTTTAAAACAAATATGACGGCTTTTTGACTGTTTATAGCGGTAGATTGTTATGTAGGCTTATATTTTTAAATAATTGTGGAACTCGTGGTTGGAATGTATAGACTTACCTTTCTATTTATATTTCATCCCTTAAGTATCAATGTACATTACCGTTTGTGTTCTCCTAATAAAAAATAAAAAAATAAATACAGGCTGTGATTTTACTTGTGTCGGCGCTCTTCACGGGCGAGGGGTTGTGCCAAAGATAATTGAAAGTTCATATGTATGAAACGGAGAAACTGTAATAATCAAATCAAAGTTACTCTTACACGGCGTCCGACCGGTACCGGGTTGGGAACAGACTAAAGTAATAACATATATATATCAGTGATGTTCTTGTATTTTTTTCAGTTGCCGTATTTGGTCAGCAAAATAGCCGTATATCGGAGAAAAATAATTATACTACACTCACAAAAGAATTACAACATTTGAGATTGCCGTATTTGTATGAAAACTTCTGCTCTAGACTGCCGTAGCCAGTTTGATTTTCTCCCCGATTGCCGTAGAATACGGCAATTGCCGTAGCAATAACAACACTGATATATATGTTTATAGATATGCATAATATATTAGTGTTTGTTGAGACCGTTTTATGTCAGCATATGTATATGTTTTTTTTAAAAAGACAAAGATATACGGACATACATTTTTCTTATCCGATCGTAAATAAACGGATCTTTTTATAAAACAACTTCTCGTTTTCAAATTATCAGTACACTACGATTTGAATAGACGGCACGAATGTGTGTTGTACATAAATTATACCATTTTAGTTAGAGAAATAAAATCTTGAAATTTGCTATTATAATTATGATGGTTATTCCTTTATCTATGCTATAACTCGTACATCTATGGATCTCAAAGGGCTAGGTATAAAAGTAACAAAGCGTACTTACATGCTGAGCGTGGTCCGTGATTCTTGCACCACACACACACACACACACACACATTGATAATTGTGTTATTTCTCTTCCTGTTGTTTCATTCCTTCGGATATTATGTATGTGTGTTTGGTGCCAAGGAATCAATAAAATATGTCGTATGTTTTACAGATCGTACATATCTACTCTACTTCGGTCATCTCATGCATGTACACATAGGCCCTCTTCTCATAACGTGTCGACGAAACGTCATATTTTTCTTGCTCAGTATGTGGCCACCTTGATCGCGCAAAGGCCTCTTGTTATTCCGAACATTGTAAACAAAGGTGTCACCAGCATAAATCGGGCTTATCCCAGATAAGGTAGCGCGGGGTAGCGTCCCGCCTGCGCGTGACTGCGCCAAGTTCAAGGGCGGAATCCCTCAATCTGGGGTAGGGTTATCAACTAACGGTGGGGGCGAGGGACAACAATATTGAATTTAGTAACTTTATTGAAAATATTTTAGGCCTTGTATATGTATATATAGGGTTGCCAAAAATATCAAGATGAATATAGGAGATTTTCATTTAAGGTGCGAAAAAAACAGTAGACATGAAAAATGTATGATCTTATTTATTTTTAAAAAAGTGTGCTTAGTTGGCCCAATGGCTCTTTTTATTAGTCTATTACTACACAAAAAAAGCTTGGTTACAATTACGTTTTAAGTTTAGCTTGAATTTGTTATGGCCATATCATCGAAATTTGCCATTTTATGAAATGTTCAGGCGGATATTGGCCAGATCATGATATGTCGAGGCGGATCTGAGTAAAGTTGAGCGATAATAGGTTCGTTAGGTTTGATGATGGTACTGTCGAAGAGGCTCACGAAGCGAAGGCTTCCCTGGGTGGTGGAATGCAGTTTAGGTTAGGTTCGTGATCTGATCAAGCTATTTCATGATCTGGCCAATTCTACGACGGCCAGTTCATGAACTGGTCAATTGTATTTTATGGCCACGACATATAAATTTCCGGTTTTTTCGCCGGTTTGTCCCAGTTAGCTCCTTTGAAGCTCTATCTATATCTCTCCACAAGAACCTAAATCGATAGCGACAAGATTGTTCACGAAGCGAACACTACAGCAAAACAATAATAAACAAACAATGCTGTTAATCTCGTCCTGTAGAGATTGTTTGTATAAAGCCAAAGATGACCAATTATAAAGCAATACTTAAGAAGCGTGCCGAAACCTTAAGGCACGCGCGCTCGTCCTAAATCACTGGTCCGAAAGGTGATTAGCACGCCTGACAAACAGAAATTTGTTAAGTGTTGCCTCTGGTTAAAATTGGTTTGATTTGGTTATTTTGTATTTTCCAACAGTATATAGTATCTTGGTCCAAAACATAGTAGGATACTATATTATAAAGTATATTTGGCAACCCTATTTGTATACATATATAATGAGAAAGGGAATAACAAATGTCCACTCCGTTGCAAAGTATATACTCGTATATTAGTACTGACTGACGTATCAGTAGTAAAAAACTAGTTGAGTTGAAAGCCACTTTTCTGATAAAGTAGCTAAACTTGGCGACAATTCAGCCTAATTAATACTTCGTCCTAATTCAAGGTAGGCTCGAGCCCCTCGGTGGGCACGTTTATATGTTGTGCTATCTAAACTTGGCGATAATGGTCAGGTGTTGGTCAATAAGTAGTTTTAGGTTTATTTCTGACAATTGTTGGTTAGAATTCAGTAATACCTAACAATTCATAATGTCATCACTATGTAACGAACATATTGTTCAATTAATTTTAAGGGAATTCTGATTAACTTCTTTGCTCCTGTTTTTTTTGTTTTTCATTTTCTGCATATCTATTTCAGGCACAAATCGAAAGTATGTTAAATTAGATAATTGCCCTTATCACCACCACAGACAAAATTATTTCTTTGTGCGGTGGCAACCCTGCCCAATGCGGGATATCTTACGGCTGTCTGCGATCCGCTCGAGCCCCTGGGGCCGAGAAATATGAGGTCGGCAGCGGCTCCTGAATGGAGTCATTCCCAAGCAGTGCGATTTGTTTGTAAACAACGTTTTCACGGAAAGATTCCATTTTCGGACACGATTTGATTAAAAAGTTAGCCGACTTGACTGTGATCAAAGGAGTTTTACGTAAGTTACACTTTAGAAAGAGTTTTTCCTTCATCGCGCTGCCGAAAAAAGAAGAAGCAAGAAACAATCTATGTAGGGGTAAAGTTATTTTTTAATGTATTTATGGAATCCTGCTAATATTATTAATGTGAAAGTTCGTATGTATGGATGTATGTATGAATGTTTGTTACTCTTTCACGCTTCAATCACTGGACGGAAACTTGGCACACAGATAGGTCCTGGAATTGGACATAGGTTACTTTTTACCCCGGGAAAACGTATTATTCCCACGGTAAAATCGAAAACAAGGCGGGCGGCTAGTAATTACATAAAAATAATGAACAATTACTGGCGGAATGTGACGTTCCAACGTTTGTTTCGCCAGTTAGAATAGACTATTTACAGTAATAAAATAAAAAATACTACAATATTTTTTTGAAAAAGTAAAAAACCTGCTCATTTGAAATTTTAATCAATTATTCATTTTATATTTATTAATAACATCAAATTAAATAAGTAGTTCGTTTGTTAAAGACTATGGTGCTTACGAGTTTATAAAAAGTGACTCAAATGGTAGGAAAATACCGTATTGTTGTGCTCTTCTCAACGTCTGGCTGGACTATGCGTGCCGATAGGGGCCGACTGGGGTTGTAAGACATTTTTGTCTTACATTTAGGTGACTCGAAACTCGGACGGCGACACACGTTCTCTTCATTCATATTATTATCTCTTAGAATTTGATTTAAAAAATGGAATCATGGAAATCTACAAAAGGAGTGTCCGAATTGGACCTCGATCTCTTTACTTTTAACAAAAGAGCAGAACATATCCAACCATAGTTTCGATGCAATGGATTTTGTAGAATATAGATGTTCTCTCTCATATGAAAAACTTTGCAACATCTTAGTAGGTGGAGCTCTTTGGATGTTCTTGAGAACTTTTTCTATGCAAAAGTAACCTATATGAGAGTAGAATAAAAAATAAAAATCTTTATTAAACAGCTAATTCATTTGTGTGTTGATAAAACACGTCATTATTTGTAAAAAAAATGGTGTAGGCGAGGTATTAATTTATTGGAACAGTTGTCTCTGTCGTGTTCTTTACGTGTACAGAGTGAAGAAAATAACCACACTTTTTCTCTTTTTCAATGGTATTTCGTTTCAACCAAAAACTACAATTAAATTATAAAAAATAAAAACATTACTCAATTTGTATTATCATTACAAATATTGTTGTATATTTTTTAAAAATTATACTTTAAAATATTAGTCATAACTAGAGGTAAAAGTAATGGAGTAGACCTATCTTTGGGATTTTTTTATATCCAGCCAAAACTGCTTAATCGTGTTTCTAATAGCTTTTGACTTTAAGAAACATCATCAACAATTTTTTTTTTCAACTATGGGTTTTTTATCGTTATTGACGTCAAAAATAACGAAAATCTATCATATTAACGCCTTAACTGATAATGGTAGAGAGTCATTATTGACAATTAAAAAAATTAACTTGATTGAAATTGATCAGCTGACGTTGAGCATTTTTGTAAAAAGGGTCTTTTGTTTTAGAATTGACTATGGGTTATTCAAGGAAAGTCATTAAGTATGATAATGAGTACAATCGGTACACCCTTGATATAACCGCCTCCGTGTCGTTATGGTTAAGTCCATTAGCTTTACACATCAGGAGGTCGCTTCCAGTCCAGTCGGTTCGATTCCAGGCGGAGTCCAACTTTGGAAGACTCGGTTTTTTTTGGTGGAAGGGCATTTTCTAAGCCTGCCTGGCTAGCTACCACCATCTTATCTATTATAAGTCTTGCCGCTAAACATCAATGTCAACAGCATTGATGTGTTTAAAGATAAGATAACCAGTTCCCCATTGCATTGGGGAATCTTGGTAAGCCCGCTTCCATCTTCGGTATCATTGTCACTTACCATCAGGTGAGATGATGCCAAGGGCTTACCAATTGTGGATATATAAATAATAAAAAATAGTATTATGCAGTTCTATAACTTCCCCTTTGCATCACCAACCGTAACATATTAAAAATATAGTACATGGGCAAAGATAATATCTATTAAGAATCTGTTACGAACACGTCAGAAACTACACACTAAAACGAACGTCCGTGCAAATTTCCATTCAGTTTATGTTTATCTCAGTTATACGTGTAATAAACATATATTATACACACATAACACAAGAGATAGATAGCTAACACGTGGCAATAGTAATAGTAGTAATACGTAGTAAGTGTGAATGAAATTAAGTGGTTAGTGTAGGTGTCACTTATCACTAGACACAAATCTGTACAATTATTCTAAGTTACTGAGCCGATAATTATTTTACATCTTAGCGGGGTTTGTCATAGACACAGATATGACAAATTTAGATTCTTAAGAGGGATAGAACGGCCGTAGCTCAGTGCAACTGTGTGGTCGCACCGATAAGCGCTGTCATACCTACACGGAATTAATATTATCCTGGCATGGTCGCCATGTCAGAATGGGACCATAACCGGTAGGCGACGAATAAGAAAAAAACAATCTTACAGGATTCACGTACAGTGTCTGTCAGTCAATAACATCGTGAGTGAACACTTACATTTTATAGCACTAAGTTAATCAAATTTATGTTGCACAGTAAGTTGCATCATGACTATACTACATTTATATTAACCGTTTCCATGCTTCGCAAGCCACGTTAGCACATATTGCTATTACATACTAACTTTAGGCCGTTTGCGTCGGTTGATATAAATAGTTGACAGTCGTTAAGCCGTGTCAGAGTTCTTATACTTGAGTCTAAAAATATCTGACAGTGACAGTGGTCTTCGCCAATAGCCCAAGTGTCGGGTTCGAATCCGCACGGCTAATATACCGATTGCTAGAGCAAAAGCGTTGAAGGAAAATAACATGAGGAAACCTGCACATTGGATTAAAATATGTGTATAGAGGTCACACATTCCGTAGGTATACATGTCCTACACGTGAGCGCGGGGGACGTTAAGTGCTACATCAGGCAAGTACCGTCATATCTTATACAGTACGGAAAATTGTACGACACGATAAGAGAAAAAAAGATCTGTTATTATAAAATATTCCTACTGAAAAAACACTTATTTACGATTTATAGTAGCTTCACCTGTACGTCTGTAACGGAATCTTTGAACGTGATTGTAACCCACTTCAAGACTTCTCGTCAGATTAAGAAAAACATACGTATTAAGAACTGATGACGATACAAAGAAAAAACTAAAAACAATAATTAAATTAAAAAGAGGAAATATAACAATATAGAATTTTTGTTATTAAAACGTATTTTTTAGTTTTTTTAAACAGTCAATTATTATACGACAACTCGTATTTTTTATTTTATTTATTTATTTTATTTTATTCAAGAACACAACAGTCACATAAGTACTTAATTAAATGAAATTGTTAAATTTAGACCTACGGTTCTCTTAATTAAATCTTAAGAATAAAATTTTTTATACTTAAAATTATAATTAGTGATTAGTTGATTACACATCACACGGACGTTAGGTTTAATTAATTTATTCGTATGGCAATCGTCCTAGTCGTTCATAAATCTATAATTAAAGTGCGCCTATTGGGCTCAACCACGATATTGGAGTTTACCTTGAGTTCAATGTTGTATGTACTTTTATTTTAGAAGAAATAAGCAGAAATACCAACCCTCACTGGGCCCGCGTGGTCGACTAAGGCCCGATCGCCCTAATTCAGGAGGACATTTAAAAAAAAGTATGCGAATATTATATAAGTCTTTCTGTGTTTTAGATTAATCAATTGCGAGTGATTCTGGAATCGACTCTAGAATATAGGAAAAATAGTGGAAAGAGCATTTCTTCTAACTAACTTTGGTAGTGTTTTTTTCTGAATTATTTACTTGACTCTGAAACACCCCTTAAAACTTCAAAGGCAACTAATTTTTAGAGTTCCGGACACCCAAAGGGTGACAAAATGGGACCCTATTTGTTACTAAGCCTCTGCTGTCCGTCCGTCTATCTGTCAGCGGGCTGTATTACATGAACTTTAATAAGTAGACAGTTAAAATGTACACAGAGTGTGTATTATTTGTAAAAAATATTTTTGATAGCCTCCATATAAACACTTTTTTTGAACGATGGACGGAATCCTTGTGCGAGTCTGACTCGTACTTGACCGTTATTTTTCTAAATGTATTAACTTGACTCTGAAACACCCCTTAAAACTTCAAAGGTACTTTGTACTAGGGATGCATCGATACGCCTTTTTGTCGATACGATACCGATACAGATACTCTTAATGAATTTTATTTTCTGGATAGTTATTTTCAACTTTAGGCGGTGTCCAATTCACTTGGATGGTACCTCTTCATGTGAATCCAAAATATATATTGCTTGGAAATTATCAAAAGTAGAAATTTCAAAATTATTCCATACACTATTGCGTTTTGAAATTGTTATTATTTTGCTATTTATTTTATTTTATTCAACCAACTAGTTATAAAAATACTCATATGTAAACTAATTCATTTCGATAGGTAATTTTGCATTTTATTTAGCATGGAAAAAGTAAAAACAAAAGCCAACAGAGACTACAGTTCGTGCCTCGTTTACAAGGAAATAGACGAAACAAGAGCGCGAGTTGAGTTGTAGTTCTATCGATCGGCAAAAAAATTTCGCCGATGTCGATATATCCGCAAAGCCAAAATATCGCCGATATATCGGTATCGGAATCGGTATCGGATGCATCCCCGTTTTGTACACCTTAAGTACATATATGTACTTTACTGTTCAATCATGTACATATATTTTAAAAGTCATGTGTAAACATGAAACATGCATACCCCATACAAGAAACGTGAATTTTTTTTTCTCGTACGAGATGGTATGGAATCCCTCGTGTGCGAGTCCGACTCGTACTTGGCAGGTTTTTTTCTAAATTATTTAAATTCTGAAAAACCCCTACAAACATTACGTTAAAATACATAAACATCAGTGTTAACAACATTGAAGTTTCCGGCTTGAAGATAAGATAGCCAGTTCTACATTGCGTTAGGGAATCTTGCTAAGCCCACTTTCAACTTCGGCATCATCGTCACTTACCATCAGGTGAGATGATGCCAAGGGATTACCAATTGTGAATAAAAAAAAATACAGTTCAATTATGCCGATATTTTAAAAGTCAGTTGTGAACATGAAATGTGCAAACTGTTTCCTCGCGGAACATTTCGTGATGTCGCCACATTTCAATAGAAAGTGTGTTATGCAGCGAAAGTGTTGAAACCGTGCTTAAGCCCTTCATTACGTCAGTCCTTTGTACTTAAGGCTTTAAGATTCCTCAATTCGAGCAGGTTGATACGCGTTAAAATAATATCGAACGTGAGTCTATTCATTTTAAGTTCAAATCAATGCGGGCGCTTCAACGCGACTGTTACGTTGAAACGGAACGCCCAATTCTCGATTTTTACTTGTTTTTATTACTTTCTATACTTTTAATTAATTGTTTTAAAAAAATGTGTTCACTTAAAACGAACGGTCTTAAAGTCACCGATTTTTGTGTGTTGGTTTCATTCAACAATAACAATTTGTTTTCGAGAAATTTTGCAATTAATGCCATAAATAGGGTCTGCAGTATATTTTTTTTGCATCAAAAGTGGTAATATTTTTAAAATTGTATTCAAAAAAATCGTTTTTTTATTACTTTTAGTATATTAATACATTTTTCCATAATGATAGCTTTACACAGTCTTTCAATAATTTGAATTGAATATAATATTTTGACCTATCTTAAGGCCTTAACAAGAAACTGGATAATATCTCAAAACCTATTACGGTTCATGAAATCCGCTAACAGACAGATACACGGATGGACGGACGAACAGCTTAGGCTTAGTAATAGGGGTCCAAAACCTACCGGCCTTTCGGCCTTTCGGCCTCCGGCCTCGCATTAGGCGGTATGGCCATGTTTCCTTAGCCTCCATGACTGAAAAAAAACCGTATTTTTTGTTACACACTTCCGGAAACTTAACGAAATCACTTCCACAGATTGCAGGAAAGCTAGATGAAATGTGTTACACATCTAAACAACTTCTAATACTGATTGACACGCAGCTAGTGGCAACGCTGCTGTCTGCTGGGCTCGGGTCGTGGGTTGTATAGATAAAAAATCTATGAACTTTGTACAAATCCAACTGCACATCTTAAAAGCGTAGCGTATTCACAAAATCGTTTCCCATTTCCATATCTAAAATTACTTCTCCTTGAAAATGGATGGGCCGATTCTAATGAAACTTTATTTATATAAACAAGTCACGAAATTCCAGAATGTGGACAGATTACATTTTCGAAATAGGATTAGCGAATTTTAAGATCACGATGAAACCTTATTTATTATTATTTAGTGAAAATACATTTTTTTTAATGTAATTTATCCACAAACTAGAATTTCGTGACTTGCTTATGTGTATAAAGTTTTATTAGAATTGGCCCATCATTTTCAAGAAGTACTTATTCTAGGTTTGTATGGGAACAAAGTATGGGAACCGATTTTAATACTCAAAATTATGAAATAATATTATTATAGGTACTTAAATACACAACATTAACTAACAATAAAGTAATCAAAGATGGGTACGCATTAAATTAGGAACTTAAAATTTTTTTTGAGGTCGGTACCAGCACAGAGTTACTTACGTATCAAATGTTTTAGATTCGATGGTTTGCTGACATCGACCTCAAAAAAATTCAAGCCCCTAATTTAATTTGTACCTACCTTTGATTTCGTTATTGTTGGTTAATGTTGTGTATTTAAGTACCTATAATAATATTACATATTTCATACTTTTGAGTGAATTTCATTTTGAAGTCGGTTTTTAGTTTTTTTAAACTTTTATTTTTATTTTCTTAATTTTTAGTGATAATGCTATCTATCTCACATCGTTAAACGCAATCACCTACTCACCAATAGGAATTATCAAATCATAATACATGTGTTTCATTAACAGATACAGAGTCCTGTGGCTTCCATCATCATCTCAGCAGCATGAAAGTTAAGGAGTTAAATCGTCCATCATCAGCTCATCTGAATAACCTGAAAGAATACAACTATCGGTCTATGCATGCCTACGTATATATCTAAGTATAATATTGAAATAATTTTCCTCCAACTCCTAACTGTTAAGGTGTTGTACCTACCTTCCTACATCAGCTTATCAATAGGAGATAATGACTAACAGACGGAAGTATTTTAATAGTTTTAGAAAACATATTAATCACGTAAGAAGTGCCCATAAAATTTTAAGGGTTGCCCTCGATTTCCCTGGGATCCCATCATCAGATTCTGAGTTGGTGACAATGGGACCCCCTCGGGAGTATACTCTTTCGAATAAACAAATATTTTGAAAATCGGTCCTCAATTGACGAAGAAATCGGTGAACATACATAAAAAAAAATATACAGTCGAACATAGAACCTCCTCGTTTTTTGAAGTCGGTTAAAAACAAGGTACCCATTAAATTAGATGAACTAGTGCATAGTACGCTAATATCTCGTTTCAACGTTGAATAAAGCCACGCGGTCGCGGTGGTAGCACTAATTACGTTGATATGACTCGTAAACTCAATTACGGCGCTCATGAAAACGCCAGCGAATTAAAATTTACGTCTGCACATAAAAGCACCTACAAGCCACGCAGACTTTTTAAGGTTAGCTGCAGACGATGAGGAATGAGCAAAGTATATACAATATTAGTACTAAGATACAGTATGGACACTCCCTGCCGCTCTCTAGATTGCGACCTCACCCCCTCGTCATCCATATTAATACAGATTGGTTACAGTTTGGTTCTCGTACGTATAGGATTTTTTATTGGCTTCTTCTTATTATTTTTCTATTGAAAACCACGTGTTTGTGAGCTATCATACGCGACCCGGAGCAAGTACCGCGATCGCTGAATGAATCGAGGGCAGCTTGAGTGACCTAAATTTTTTATTTGCCACGTTTTACCTCGCTTCGTCACGTCATAGCGTCGTATAATCGCAACTGGCAACACTGAGCCGGTAAAGTGTGCGTTTACCCCACGCAAAGCGTACTTTTTAAATTTAGAATGGCAGCCATTTTCAAATTGATTTTTTGGTCAAGTTAGATGTTTACCCGAATGCCAAAAAGGAGGTTTTTCGAGTGTGTGAATGTATGTATGTCTGTTTCTTTGGCCGAGCCTGTAGCCTAAACAAATTGATGGATTTCGGAGTGTGCGGTGTCAAAGAGCGGAGTGTTCTTGATTCCCTGCGTGACACAGGCAAGATACATTTTACCCGAATTCCGAAAAAGAGTGGTATTGATTTTATGCAGTTGAGTTTTTAATTAAATTGGTTATTCAATATTATTTGGTTATGTTAGTTTTTTAATATCTAAAATCTTGTTGAGTGTAATGTTATGTAGGTGATTAAAATTACTTTTTCGCTAAGATATTATAAATGCGAAATTTTGTATATATATGGATGTAAGGATGTTTGTTACTCTTTCACGCAAAAACTACTGAACGCATCTAGATGAAATTTGGTAGGTAGACAGATTAGGACTTCAATAATTTTGCTGCTCGCACACTGCGCACTCTTGGACACAGTCATAGAAACTATGTTTACGCGAGCGAAGCCGCCGGCAAAAGCTAGTATAATATACCTACTGTAGAAAATAAATATGTTTATTTCGTGTGATACTGTTTTTTTTATTGCAGTGTCACACAATGTGATGTTAAAAAATCTATTTAAAAATACATAACAAACGAATTAGAACGAGGACGAGCGATAACTTGTTATCTTTAGCGGGTATCTAAACCAAACGAACTCTACTAAACTTTCGTCGTGATAAAGAATAAAGCACCAACTATGAAACAGAATGGATGGAATTTATAATACAGAGTGTCATTTTATTAGCTAAAAAGCGGCAAATGGTTAGATCCTAAGAACACATCCGGCTCGAAGGACCAAAAAGATCTACGGGCCACACCTTGAATGATTGATAAAGAAAAAAGAATAAAGACTATTTGCGTAGCGAGGGTTTCAAAGGTGCGAGTAGTGACTTATATTCTCTTTGGGTGCGAGACGCAAAATAACCTTGTTGCCGAGCGAAACACACAATTTTTTCCCTACTACAGCCACACCCCGGACACTGCATACAACAGTCGTGAAATGATATTTCTAAAAACAAATGACGGAGAAAACAAAATCACGGCGAAATCCCAACCAAACTATAACCAATCTTTATTAGTCTGGGTGACCAGGGGGTAAGGTGGGAATCTAGAGAGCGCAGGGAGTATCCATACTGTATGTTAGTCCTAATATATATACTTTGCTATAGCGAGGAAAGTTTTAAGGTGCAAGAAAAATAGTGTAGTAGTTATTTGGTTTTAATTTTAAAACTCTTACCACACTACCAGATAAAACGGGATTTTGCGCGCTAAAATGGAATGAAAAACAAAACCTTTCCGAACGTGTGAGGTCAAAAAGTGCTTTTTAAAAATACTTTGTTTATTTGGGTAAAAATTCAAAATGATGATGAGTTCGCGTCCACCGTGTTCGGATGGAAACGTGAAATGAGTTGTGAAATGGCAATGGCAAAGTAAACTGATGACAAAACAAAAATGTTTGTATGGTTGCACTCTACACTCATAAAACTGAACAACTTTCCTCATGGAACTTACACAATCTTAAGAAAACAGTTCAAGAATCTCTATACAAAGAAAATCGAATAATTATTGACACTAAGTTTCGAACGCCCAAAATGTTTTTGCTCCCATTGTACAGATTCCTCGTAGTAGATTGTGTAGCTTTATAAAAATAATATATAATTATTTGCCGAATCAGCGGATAAAAAAAGCCCGTCTTGAATATTTTCATTTTGAATTTTTGTTCTATTTCATGCCACACCTGTTTATTTTTATTTTCGTTCTGTTTCATACCACACCGTGAATATGTTCATTTTGCATTTTTGTACTGTTTCAAATCGAATAATTATTGACACTAAGTTTCGAACGCCCAAAATGTATTTGCTCCCATTGTACAGATTCCTCGTAGTAGATTGTGTAGCTTTATAAAAATAATCTACTATTTGCCGAATCAGCGGATAAAAAAAGCCCGTCTTGAATATTTTCATTTTGAATTTTTGTTCTATTTCATGCCACATCTGTTTATTTTTATTTTCGTTCTGTTTCATACCACACCGTGAATATGTTCATTTTGCATTTTTGTACTGTTTCATGCCACACCTGCGGGTATATTTTTATTTTCGTTCTGTTTTATACCAAATCGTGAATATTTTTACTTAGCATTTTTGTTTTGTTTTATGCCACACCCCGTATATTTTCATTTTCGTTCTGTTTCATACCACACAGTGAATATTTTCATTTTGCATTTTTTTTCGGTTTCATGCCACACCCCGTATATGTTTATTTTTGTTCTGCTTCATACCACTCCCCGTATATTTTTATTTTTGTTCTATTTCAATCACACCGTGAATATTTTCTTTTTGCATTTTGGCTCTGTTTAATGTTACACCCTATATATTTTTATTTTGCATTTTTGTTCTGTTTCTTGTCAAAGTTATTGCATTCTTCGTTGAATGATGATTCACCAGTGGACGTCTTTTGGCTGGTGATGATGATGATGATGATGACGACAAGAAACTAAGAGTAATGAGAAAATCAAACAACATTAAAACGCGGATTGATTTATAAAGAAAATCTCAAATAAAAATTTGCGATGTATGGGAGCCTGCCTTCAACGAATTTTGCCAGAATAACCCATACTGCCAGGTTTTGTATTAAGACTTATCACCAAAGTTTTACGCTTCCCTATACAGGATGTAACAAAAGTGGTGTAGGTCCCGTTAACTGGGGGCTCTACTCGTCATACTGAACAACTGTATCCAAGAAACCCAAAGTCAATTCTTAAAGAAAAATATTGACGCTCCATACTAAAATGCACAAAATCAATCGTTTAGCTGATCGTTTTGTATGAAGAGTAAAAAAAAATTTTTACGTTTTCAGCAAAGTCGTAGAACAAAAGTTGTTCAATATGATGAGTAGAAGCCCCAGTTCACGGGACCTACACCAATTTTGTTACACCCTGTATAGAGCAGGCGAAAAACCTTAAAAAACACGTTTCTTTTATAAGGGGATTTTTGCATTTTTTTGGTAGTAAACTAGTAGTAAGTCCGCCGTTCCCTTTGGGTATGGAAGGAACCCTAGAAAGTAGGTAAGCAGATATGTATCCCTTTTTATAGGTAGGTAGTGAGAAAAGTGACACGTGATTTCTAAAATAAAACAGTCTATCCTAGCTCTAAATCACATAATTGTCATAATCTTGCTGAAATCTTTTAAAAACAGTTTCGGCGCAGACGCAGCTATCAACTATTTTCAAATTCTTCGTCCAATGTTGCGCCACCTAAATGTGCCGTCCATCATTCACTCGTCAGTTTCCAGCTAGCACGAGACGGCTCTCGCTTGAGTCTCGAGTCTCGAGCGAGTCTCGTTTCTAACAGCTCGCGTGCCGAGTGTATTGACCTTTCTACTATGCCAGCGATTTAGCGCAAACCAACCGGTTCCATTTTCCTATCACATCCATCAGTCCATAACCATTACTCATATCATACATCCAAATATAATTTAAAAAATAAAACCGACCCACCTTGAAACTCCAAGATTTAAAAATCCAAGGTCTTGATCTCTTTGCACAAAAATTCGTCAGTAAAAAAGGCAAAAAAACACAGCACACGCGGCACGTCAAAGATTGAAAATTGAAGAAAATCAAATTCGCGCGGGAAAGCAATAGTGATGTGCAGTTTTGATCGGGAATCGATATTGCAGAATCGATATGTTACGTAAGGCGCGTGGTAGCCCGGCGGCGCCGCACGTGACTGGGGGCCGTGTGACGGAAAGAGCGCGGCCGCCGCCCCCGCAGCCCCGCGCAACCGTCCCGCGACCCCACATCAAGATACGTAACGTAATACGTATAAAACAGACGTTTGATAAACAAATTACATACAGGTACTTTCTTTTAAAACCTAGTGACGTTGAGCTTTGGAAATATTTCCACGAAAGACTTTACATTTTCAGCGCTCTTATTAGTTTGAGTGTTCTTATTCTACTTTATTAAAATATTATCCTTCATTTAAATATGAATAGATTGATATGGAATGAGGACACAATATATCTAAATGGCTTGTCATAATTAAATTAAACCCCATTATCGTTATAATAATAATAGCCGTTACATCGTCATCAAAGCAATGATCAAGTTGATGCAGAGTTTTGGCTCTACATTTTCAATATTGACGCATCGTGCATTGAGTGCATTGCATGTACGTTGGCTACATTTGTCTCTTTCTCATCCTCAAGTCGTAGCGTTTACTCAGACTTCTGTCCTCTTCTAACCAGTGAGGGCTGGTGTACCAATGATAGTGGTCGTGGTCCGATATCCGATACCGGCCGACGATGACGTAGCAACGAAATGTTATCGTAACTAGTAAATGACAACTTAAAATTTAAGAAACGTGGTCTCTAACTTAGCGTTGCGTTGTCTTTTTTTTTTACCCTTGAACTGACACTTTTTATTGTATTCATTAGTGTACTGTAGAGATCGTATAGCTCGACTTTCACTCATCTACGCTTCCTTTGCTACCTTTATATCTGTTTTTGAAATTCAAACTGAGCTGTTGTTCGAAAGCTTCTTTTAAACAATTGAGATTCATTCTATGGGAGGCCGCGACGCGAGCCAGGGCGGAGGTCCTTACGTCCACTACCGAGTGTAAATTTATAAAAGAAAGATTGCAAAAGCGTAGCTTATTATTTAAATTCCATCCAATAATCAGCCAGCCGGCGAAGCCCGTTTTAAAGTGAATTAATGTGATTTTTCGTCAGTTTCACTACAAAACTGCATTTGACTGATTTATTCTATAAACTCCACCGAGTTTACCCCCCGATGACCAGCAGAGGTGTCACAGTACCAAGGCATCTAATCTTTACGATATTTTTCCTTTTTATTTATTTTATAGGGTCCACTTATTTTTATTACTATATTATAATTATTATGTTTCCCTGTAGGTACCTACTAACGCTGTACGCCGCGGTCTATGTCGCTATATTGTTTGGGTTGTATGTGTGTTGTCGATTCTCGATTCAACCTAAATATTTTCTACCGTGCCGTGCCACACAAACTATGCTTTTCTTGATAAGCTCTGATTGCAGCGTTTATTTTTAGCTAGAAGTTTTAACACCTAGTCTTAGCCTTATAAGATAAGGTCAACTTTGATTTATTAATCAGTTATTATGTATGATCTTCTCCAGGTCGTCGGTTCACCGCGTGGGAGGCCTGCCTAAACCATGCTAAAACCAGTCAAGTGCGAGTCGGATTAGCACTCCGAGGGTTCCGTACCACCACAACTCTCAACACAACTACATAGTATAATGACAATGATACCTATTCACATTACAAACAAAAGACATCAAAATATGCTTTTTTGTCATTCAGTTCGGACTCTTAAGCGCGAGTACGACTTACGCTTGGCTAATTTTTAATATTTGTTACCTATGTTACTTCAGTAATAGTACTATAATCACATCAAGTTTCACGCTTGTATGTATTAGGTACCGTTTTTACGATAGAGCTAAATCAAAAATACGTCTAAAAACCTATAAAAAACACGTTATTGTATGGAGACACCCCTTATTTTTTCACTTTTTCTAGTTTTTAGTATTTTTTTGCTATAGCGGCAACAGAAATAGGTCCACATTCTGTGTAAATTTGAACTGTGTACCTATTAACGGTCGTGAAATACAGCCAGCTGACAGACGTAAAGACGGACGGACAGATGGGCAGACAGCGGAGGCTTAGTACTTAATAGTACGTTAGAACTAATACAAATATATACTTTGGTAATAGGGTCTCTGCTGACCCGTTGGTTGTACGGAACCCAAAAAATGTAAAAAATAAACTAAAAATAAGGTAATAGGTGATAGATAAGTATTTATTTAAAACTGCGAAATTTTCATCATCATCATATCAGCCGAAAGACGTCTACTGCTGGACTAAGGATGAAATACTCAAAACATTTTCCATACTTAGATCGCATTTCAAAACTGTTCATGTAATTACGCCTGATGCCAGCTCTTGTTTTTGACAAATATTTTCCTTTTACAGTTTTTTTTAATGAGCAATTAAGGCTACGTTATAATATACGACTCGCGGCAGTTTTCGTGGCATCGCGGGGCTTCAGCGGTATCTACTTATGCAAAAGAGGCCAATATTTCATCGTAGCTCCGTCTATTGCAGCGGTATTATCGTAACAATCGCTTACCCCGTTGTATTGTATTATAATATGTGTTACGTTTAGGGTTGCCAGATGGTCGGGATTCTTCTGGCTTCTTCAAATTCCCTCTTTTCATATGAGGTCCAGGCTCCCATAAAATGCAAAATCCCCCGAAAAATATGTTATGGTAAAGTTAATGCACATTTTAGAAATACCGCGCACAGGCCCATCACGCGCTCGCTCGGCACTCTTCGCCATTCCTATTCGTACGAGTGTAGTTACTGTTGCTTCTCAACCTTGTTATGAGGTCATATTGTCATGATTACTTAAGTACAAGTTTTCGCACTCGCTCCGCTTACGCTTTTTTCATAGGGCAGTTTTTTGTAAGACAACAGGTAAAATTGAACATAAATAGTTATTTTTTCCGAAATCATCATATCAGCCGAAGGACGTCCACTGACGGAACATAGGCTTCCCCCAAGGATTTCCACAACGACCGGTTCTGCGCTACCCGCATCCAGCGGCTTCCCGCGACCTTCACCAGGTCATCAGTCCACTGAGTGTAAGGCTTGCTTACGCTACTTTTTCCGGTGCGCGGTCGCCACTCGAAAACTCTATTACCCTAACGGCCATCCCATTGCCCTTTGGGTGACCCTGAGCCTTCTTATGAGGCCCATAGTAAGCGACCATGTCTCAGTTCCGTTTGTCATCACTGGCAACACACACTGGTCAAAGACAGCAAACATAAAATCCTGTCATTTTTATTCTTTATATTAGTTTTCAAAACTGGCAACCCTATTTACGTTTTGTGTTAGCGGTCCTATGTATAAGAATTTCCGTTCTAAACTTCCTACTAGCTTTGCCAAAGCTACATCAATGATAAGTAAAACTTTACAAATTATTTTGAGCTAAAATATTCTAAAATAGATAAAACAACGATAATTTTGTATACTCGTAAACCATATTTATATTCAAAGAGTCGATCACCGAATGCCATATTGTTAACTGATAATAGCTTTTAAAATGAAATAGTCGTACCGTCTCATTTTTAAATTTACTAAGAGCCTTAAAACTTTTAAAAATAAATTGAAAGAACACTATCTTTCACTGACCACTGTCATCCTAAGTTGATTGATTTGATTAGCCATGAAATATGTATTATTATTATTTTCTTTATAATATATTAATCGAAAAAATGAGTACATAGGTTAATATTAGACTACAATATGTATTTAAATAAGTTAATTTATTTTATCTGTGTAATTATATACACTTATTAAGTATAATTATGTATGTATGTACGTATATTTATGTATTTGTTGTTTATATTTGTTTAAATTTAGTATTTACATATTTAATGTTACGTATTTTACGTCTATTCTGCTATCTACGTCAAAACTTTCTTCTTTCCCGGGTCTGCTGGAAGAAATTTCTTTAGAAATAAGCTGTACCCTTCGTGTGACCTTACTTTTTAAAATGTGTTACTTATGTTTCCTGTGTACAATAAACTAAAAATAAATAAGTGATGAACGTGCTGTTAAAAAATAAATGATCGTTCCGTTCTTTTTTCAAATTTTGTTTTTCTTTTTCTCCTGACCTGTCCATTATAATAAGAACTGGCTACGGGGATTTATTTTTGGTTCAAGGGCAAGTTTTTTTACTTTGCTGCAGTTCTGTCTATTATATTCATATATGTGAGGTTGGACCAACATTATTCAGCTGAATATGCAATCAAACGAGGGCAGTTTCAGGTCTGCAAGTGCGAGCAAGACAGCAAACACCGCCACTCGATATTATATTGAACAAGTTTATAACTACACGTATTAGAGAAACGAGTTCGTACAACGTTTTCTCATTTCCCGCGACGAAACTTTTCTAATATTATAGTTTCATTCATATTGTCGGCAGTTTCGCGGAGTTTTCTTTCGTGGAAAATGAAAGACTATTTCCATAACTATTATTTCGCTTTTATAGCTTTGTTAGTTTCTTTCACTCCAAATAGATTTGTTCAAGTTTCCTAGTTTATCGCCTGGAAGTAATGTTTGTTTGAAAAGTGTGACCTGCGTTTTTTTTTTCAAAGGAAGTATCAACAGCCATCTTTTTCAATATCTATCCATCATGAAAAGTTTTATTTTTTTGTTTACTTTTTGGGTTCCGTACCAGTGCCAGGGTCCCGCTATTACCAATACTACGCTACCTGTCTGTCCGTCTGTCTAACCTGTAATGGGCTGCATCTTTTGTAACCGTAATACGTAGGTAGCCGGCTGAAATTTTCACAGAATATGCGTTATTAGGGGATTCACTAAAAATAAAAATAATAAAAATTCAAAAAAAAATTAATTTTAAGGTTTTTTGTTTTCCTCTGTCGTAAAAACGGTAATTCATACAAGCGTAAAACTTGGTGTGATTATAAGTACTTAACTTAAAGTTAAACTGAAAATAATAAAAATCAGTCAATTGTAAGTCTTGCGCTAAAGAGTCCGAACTCAATAAAAAAAATAAAAATTTCTGTCGCTCTTGTTGATGTCTTTTGTTTGAAATGAATGAATAGGTACCATTGTTGCACTCGTGTGGAACGCTCGGTGCGCGATTCGACTCGCACTTGGCCGGGTTTTTTCTTATGTATGGAGATTCTATTCACAGTTTGACATAGGTCAAGTTATATCGATATAACACTATAACTACTATGGTAACATATTCGTGGTCTGCGTTGAAGGGACTCAATGCATAATGCAAAGCAATTTTTCTATTCGTTATTAATATTTATCACAATACACGAAAGAAGAGAAATATAAATCACTGGCGGCCATGGACAAATAACTCTGGACAGTTTGAATCTTTTTCGAAAAACCTAAAAACTTTTAGGTAGGTACACAGGCTAGCACGTCAAGCTAGACACTCGTAGTGCGATTCTGATCCATACGCGTACGGCATAAGAACGGTACAAAGTCCAAAGTGTATAGGTTGATGTGCTGGCCTCTGTACATGCATTTATTTGAAAAGAGTTTTTGTGCTCTGAAAGCTAAATAAATATAAATACACGTTTCCAAATTCAAAAAAGGTGAGCACAGTATTTCCTACAATTCTATTGAAAATAAAAGACGATCCTGGAATCTTGATTCCACCTGTAATCTTGATTCCACCTCCATAGTTCATCATTAGATCAACTTTTAAATACCAAAAGGATCTTTTGTTATCGGGAATACGGCTTCTTACCAAATTTCAACTTATTTGGACCCGTGGAAGTTGCTTTCAAATCGATCGCAAGATTTGAACGACTAACATACAAGCATTGCAAGTTAAATAAGAGCTTTTAAGATAATTAATATCGTAACATCAATACGGCAACGATTGATTGTATCGCGATAGATAGTAACCACATTACTTTTTACTGCACTCCAGCAAAATCTATCCTACTCCTACTTATAATATTATAAACGCGAAAGTTTGTAAGAATGTATGGATTTATGGATGTATGTTTGTTACTATTTTACGCAAAAGCTACTGGACAGATCTGGCTGAAATTCGGTAGGTAGACAGATTAGGACCTGGATTCACATATAGGCTACTTTTTTCCACGCACTGCACACCCTCGAAAAGTCATAGAAACGTTGTCCACGCGGGTTGAAGCCGCGGGAAACAGCTAGTACCTAGCATTAAATTGAATAACATGTAATTACATGTACCTACTTACATCGTAAATTCAATTTTTAATGATGAAAGAAATTTATATTGCAGCCAAGATGTTATTATATTACAGCTTGTTAGCGAGTATAATTATGGCGAAACAACATTGAAAGCTTTCGTATTGTGTACTTACATATAATATGTAAATACCTATACGTGCGGGCATATTTTGTGTAACGAAAACATTATAGAAAATATAAAGCAGCAGACAACCACGATGATATTACAGATAGCAGAAGATGGAATTGAATGTAAATGTTGATTTTTAATTATGTGGAGCTCTGCAATTTATGCAGGACCGTGTCTCAGTTTTCTGTGTAAACAGACCCGAGCAAGCAATTCGCGTTCGAAAATATGCAACTAACGAAGCGAGGGCGAGACACACGCTAGAATCTTTATGGAAAAGAAAATAAAATTCTTTGACTAAAAACACACTTAGAAAGTATGAACAAGCCGGCTTAAGAAATAACGCGACCGGCCAAGTTTCATTAGAAAAAGTTCTTTTGTCATCGAGTTAAACTTTTTCCTCACAATGGTCGTAATTAAAACTTGGCGGCAATGCGCGCGGTGACACCGACGATCCGCCATAATCTCGCCGCCAGAGGGCGCCGGCCGGCAAAAAGGGCGCCAAACTTTGCGAAATAAACAACGTCCCGCGTTTTTGTATCAACTTCAAGCGATCTTATGCTGTATAGTTTAATGAAATTTATTATACGTAGGTCACTATATTAATTAACAAACGGTATGAATACTTTTCCCGTATCTCAAAACGTATACAAGGTGAGTTTATAATGGCGGATACGAATATTAAGTAACCACGTTAATATTCGGATAAAATGTATTAACTTTTGTTCTACCATTTTTTCCATTTTGTTTGTTAGAATACACTGTTTTCTTATTTTCTAGTATAAGTTTTATATAAACCCCAATTTTTTTTTGACTCACCATGCAAATGTCATCGAATCTACGTCGTCGTAGATGATCAATCTGTTTATCTGTATATAATACTAGCCGTCTGCTCGCGCCTACGCCCGCGTTGTTTTCGATTTTCTCGTGGGAATAAGACGTTTTCCCGGGATAAAAAGTAGCCAATGTCCTATTCCAGGACCTAACCTATATGTGTGCCTAGTTCCATCCTGATTCGTCCAGTAGTTGAAGCATGAAAGAGTAACAAACGTCCATACATACAAACTTTCATATTTATAGTATTATAGTAGGATGTATAAATAATTTTCCCGTGTCGCAAAACTAATACAAGATGAGTGTTTAATAGCGGATACGAATACCACCATTCGGATGAAATGTAACAACTTTTGTTCTACCATTTCTAAAAAAACGTCAAAATGTTTTGGAATCTCCATAATTTCCCGTTTCGCAAAACTTATACAAGGTGTTATTATTCGGATAAAATGTAACAGTTTTGTTCTACCATTTCTTAAACAACGCCAAAATTTTTTGGACTCTCCATAAAGATGTCATCGACGTAGATGATCAATCTGTATAAAATATGTATGAATACTTTTCCCGTGCCGCAAAACTTATACAATGTGAGTTTTTAATGGCGGAGACGAACACCACCACGTTATTTATCATCATCATCATCATAACAGCCGAAGGACGTCCACTGCTGGACATAGGCTTCCCCCAAGGATTTCCATGACGACCGGTTCTGCGCTGCCCGCATCCAGCGGCTTCCCGCGACCTTCACCAGGTCATTGGTCCACCGAATGGGATGCCTGCCTACTAGACGTGTGCGCCGATCGGCGTGGCGCACGCCGCCGACATTTTTAGTCACGCCGCCGCCGCCGACGATTGTGTCGGCGTAAAATCGGCGCCAATATGTGTATGTTGTCTACCCGTACAAAGTCCTTAGTCACGCACCAATAAATCGAAATTAATTCATAAATCGGATAAATACGTACAAATCTGCATAAATGGAAACACTCAGCTCACGGTGACTTCTTGGAACTTCTTGGAGATTTGATAAATATAAATATTGAATAAAAATCGGGATGCCGTCAATATAATGAGTGGGTCAAAATCGACTACAATTAATGCCGCTGTCGTATTTCGATGTGAAATAGAAGATGCTTTGAAACAAGTGAATGAAACAAATGAAGAAAAACATGTCAGCAAGATTAAAACACCGATTTTCTGTGAACAAGCTCTTGATCGCAGCAGCATTACGTGACTGTCGATTTCAAAGTCTCTATGCTGTTGACAAGTATTAAAAAGCAAAAGGTGAAACAAGAGTATCATTTCTGTCTATGTAAGAGAGCTAACAAAAGAATCTGATATTCATCAGAGAGAAAGAAATGAAAATGTTTAGTCGTCGTCTTTTACCGAAACTCAAAATACCGCCTTAGATTTGCTTCTAACAATGTCACAAAATTATTACTCTCCAAGCGCTAGTACAGATGATGATCGTACAAGTGGAATGTTGGAAGTAGTTTGGAGGATGCGATCCCAAAGATTTGTTAGACGGAAACTTGCTAAGTTATTAGCAAGAAAAAAAACACAGTTATCCTTGGCTGTTTAATTTGGTGAGAGCCGTAATGTGTACTCCTGCCACCCAGCGAGCGAGTGATTTCGGTTGCAGGACTTACAATTTCAGTCAAAAGGTCAAGGTTAAGTCCAATATCAGTGGACAAAATTATATGACATGTAAAAACTAAGTACAAGCGAAATAGTGATTTTTTTTTATTTCGTTTAAGATTTGATTTGAATATAATATTAATAATGCTATGTGAACAATCTTGCCATATGTAGAGTAGGGGTGCTTCTAGTGCTCGATTTATTTTATTAAGATTTTGTTATCTGTTTTTGTAGTTCATTTATTAAAGATTGGATATTTTGAATAAACATTCTCAGAAAAGTTGTTTGAAGATAGTGCCATATTATGATAGATTGAGTAAAGTGCTCTGTTTCTGTAATTTTAAGCAGTTTTTTGTTAATCTGTCTTTTTAAGTAATGTTGTGTTAAGGACTGTGCCTTATTATTTTAGACTGTGCATTAGTGCTCTATTTCTTTAATTTTAAGTAGATTTTCGTTAATCAGTTTTTAGTACATTTACTTAAGAATTTAAAAATTTAAAGTAACGTGGTGTGAAGGACCGTGACATTATATTATGTTAGATTGAGCAAAATTATTCAATTTTTGTTATTATAATAAATAAAAGGTGGAAGAATTTTAACATATCTGTTAATTATACTGCCCACGCCGATGACGCCGAATACGCCGCCGCCGCTGATAAATTTGACGCCGGCGTCCGCCGCCGGTCAAGAAGGCATCGGCGCACACTTCTACTGCCTACGCTACGTTTTCCGGTGGCAGAGCGGGGCAAATAGCTCGTAGAACTGATGGCCGTCGGGGTTGTAAAATTCTCAAGTGGTGACCGCGCACCGGAAAACGTTATTTATTATTCGGTTGAAATTGTCAACTTTGGTTCTACCACTTCTTAAATAAACGTCAAATAAAAGCGTCGGTGGCTCAACCGGTAACGACTTGGTCCTCCTAACCAGGTCCTGGGTTCAAATCCGGACGGCCAATGTACCAAAGAGTTTTTCGAATAGACATTATAGTACTTTCCAATTGCTTTAACGGTGAAGGAAAACATCGTGAGGGAACCTGCACATCTCTTTTCAAGATGTGCATAAAGGTCGCGCCCTACACGTGACCGCGGGTGATGCTAAGTGCAACACCAGGCAACCGCCGTATATCCCCTGGATAGCACGGTCAATTGTACCACACGATAAGAGAGAGAGAACGTCAATTTTTTTTTGACTTTACATGCAAATGACATTGACATAAATGATTAATCTGTAACGTACGTTACTCATGTAAACCTTGTGCTATTAGATGACAAGGGAAAAGGAGTTTTTATTTACTGTATTATTCCTGATTAAAATTAATCGGGGCAAAAAGTCCTCGAGTAGCGAGCTACACCGGAAGACGTAGCGTAGGCAGGCCTCCCACTCGCTGGCCCGACGATCTGGTGAACGTCGCAAGAAGCCGCTGGATGTGGGGGAGTGCAGGACCGGTCGCTGTGAAGGTCTTTCGGTTGATTGACGATGATGAAAAGTAATACTTATATTAATAGAGTTATAATATTTATAATTAAGGAGTCTGTGTTGATTCTGTGTTGTATCATTAAAACAATAATTGATCTTCCAATATCAACAACAATCAACACCCAAACATTACTTTCAAATTGATATTAATCAAAACTATAAAATATCATTACGGAGTTGATATCTCGTAAAATATAATTTTACAAATTAATGACCATACGATACGGAAATTAAGCTTGGTGCAGACGGGGAGTTTTGGGGGGACAGACGCCCCTTTCGCCCCCTTAGTGGTGGGGTTTCGGGGAGCTAGAATAGCAATCTAGGGAGCCTGAATAGTCTGGGCGTTTGAATGAAATATCTGGCGTTGCGGACTGCCCATCAGGGTTAGGGAAATGCATTAGGCTTAGATGGGACCACGCAGGTCGCACGTCACATGTGTTGCATATTATGGGAAATTAGTTAGGTTGCAATATTGTGGTTTTCATCTCAAACTTGCTTTTGTCCGTAGATTTGCCCGCGTGGATATAGTTTTTATGACTGTAATCGAGGTTGCACGTGTTGCGCATGTTAAAATAAGATTAATGGAAAACAGATAAACAAACGGTAAGTGCCCAATAGATGAACTAGATTTATTTTTCGATCAGGTGTTGGGCCTCAATGTCCCAAAAGATGAACCATTCAATTCTTTATTCGTTCAGGTATTGGTTCGGTGACTAAAATATGAACTTCATCTATTAGACCTTGCGCAAATTATTGGATCTATTACTTGAATATTATGAAATTAACAAAATTGGATAGCACGGTTAATTGTGCCACACGATAAGAGAGAGAACAAAAAAAACGGTAAAGTGCAAGTCAGAACCGTGCACAAAGGGTTCCGTATCATCATACTAGATGGCGTTAGCATCTTCACGTTTTAAAAAAAATACGTTTCTTATATGGAGACTTTCACTTTTTCTAATTTTAAGCATTTGTTGTTATAGCGGCAACAGAAATACATCATCTGTGAAAATTTCAACTGTTTAGAAATCACGGTTCACGAAATACAGCGTGGTGACAGACGGACAGACAGACAGCCAGACGGACGGACAGCGGAGTCTTAGTAATAGCACAGATTACTAATAGCGTCCCATTTTATCCTTTGGCTACGCAACCCTAAAAAATCAATTTCGGTTTATAGGATGCATGAAAACTTTATCTTAATTTAAAACATATTAAAATCTATTCAGAATAAAATAATATGACACCTGTTTTTTGATGCAAGGTCCTTGTTTGACGACCGCCTGTGTTCGTGTTTCTGACGCAAATGACAGGATAGTTGATAGACGGATGCAAAAAGTGATACTGCTTGTAGAAAAAAATCCCTATAATTGCAAGGTACTTGGTAATCTTAAAAATGTGATATTTCTGTCGAATGTTCGGCTATTGGGGCTTCTGGTGCCGTCACAGACTTATAAACTATAGTTTTAAATAGTTTATAAATCTATGGGTGCCATTAATATGTAGTAAGAACGCAGTTATTTTTGAGTAAATCTAATAAATTCCCAAAAATTTAAGTCTCACTCACAAAATTTACTTACAATATACTCGTATCTTGCAAAATTTTCGCTCTCCCAAACGTAACGGTCTTAAAAGTAAATCTAATAAGAATGCAAATGTATTCTGGAAGTACAAATATAATTCCATTATTAGCGAAGACGTCGACGTGATATATTATCAAGTTAAAATTAAATTAATTCTGTTTGTGCGCTAGGGTTGCCCAACTAAGCTTTTTGTTAAAAACAAGCTTTGGTGTTTTTATGAGCATCGTCAATTAAATCTGCTCTGAATCATTTTAGAAAATATTTTTTTCTTCAATTATTTATTACAACCCGATTTTTTTGGACTTTCATTCAATTTTAGTTAGGTACAAATACATATGTAACTTTAATCAGCCTTAAAGTTACATATTTGTACCTACGCGGTAATTGCGTTTTTAAAGGGTCTGCACTACAATACCTAGTACCACGACATGGACTGCTAAAATAAGAACCCTTCCTTTTGGCTTTGCCGTAGTCGGAAAAAAAGGAAAAGCTTCTCGTCATTTTTACGTTAAATTTTAAAGTTTACTAGCTTTTCCCGCGGCTTCGCCCCTGTGGACATCGTTTTTATGACTCTATTTGAGTGTGGGTGGTGTGCGAGCAGCAAGCAGCTCGCGAACGTTGAAATGACTTCCCCAGATCCCTCGGGAACTATTCTGGACTATGCTAATTAGTTATTTATACCATTTTCATGCATCTCTGTGCAAAAAACCACATTAATCTTTGCTCTGTTGCGATGTTAAGGAAATCAAACAAAAAACAAGTTCCTTCAGGGACTTTATCGGACTATGCTATTTTCACGGGTTAAAAAGTATCCTATGTCGTTTTCCATGACACAAGCTACTTGCATGCAAAATTTTGTCACGATTGTTTGAGGTGTTGAAACGTGAAGAGGTAACAAACAAACGAACACACACATATTCACATTTGTAATATTAGTAAGAATGCTAAACTTTTATCGGTTTTTGGCACCCCTACCACCCCCGCTATCGCACTGATATATAGAGGATGTTTAATTAAAATATCTTTAAGTGATTTACAACATCGATAATCGTCGGTTCAAGGCTTGGTTATCGTCCAGAACAGACATACAGTGTGATTCATGTTGTTGACAATAATTATACAGCCTGATTTAATTATTGTTATTCTTAATGAAAAAAACGAGAAAGTAATGTTGGTGGATATTTTCCTGGGCAGCATAAATTAATTCGTACTGTAGAATTTTGAGACGGTTAAAATATCAATGACATTTTTGTACGTAGGTTTATTCAAAGGAATGATTCCAAATGAAATTGCTTATTTGATTTTTATTGTATACAACGTAATGAGTAACATTACCATAAAACACAGCTGAGAGTTAAGCTAAGAGTGATTTGGTTGCGTCGCTTTATAGGCAAATAAAATTATTTTCTTTTACTTGCCTGACAAAATAAAAAAAGATCAAGATAAGATAAAAGGTATTCCTGCCAACATTGGAAAAAATAAAAACATTACGAGAGTCTTAACTTTTCCGGGTGAGAGGTGAATTTGATTTGCGTGGGAAATTGGTATCTTGAGGGGGTTTAAGGGGGGAAAGGAGGGCGCTGCTAATAAAATTGATGTAGTCCATACATACTAAAAAAAATAATGTCAGATCGGACGGACGTACGGTTAAAACTCAAGTGAAACATGCTTGTAAATTTGAGCACTAGACGTATTTTGACAACCTTCTTCGAGATAAATCGAAATTGCTGTACTGTACTGGCCAAATACATGCGAGCAGCGGCCGGCAAAAGTTGTATGAAAATCCATATCTGTCATGTTAAGCAGCCAAATAAATTACTACGTAAACTCATATCTGTAGAATAATTTAAAAATGGAACTAAATTTTACTCCGACACATGCATTTTTAACCAAGGAGGAAATTTATCTAAGGTTTTATATATTTCGAACTGACTTGCAAATACATAGAACGCTGTTTATTAAAAAAAAACAAATGAACACTTTGGCGTGTGAAAAATTATTGTTGTTCCTTGTTTTTCATTAATTTTGAAAAGTAATTATTGAAGTTTTAATTTCCGCGCATTATTTGAGAAAAGTACTATACAAGCCTTGGCCACAACTAGGCATTAATGGTCTTACGTAGTGTGCCTCGGCCTCGCCTCGACCCACATTTACACATGTTCGTCCATTAATGCCTGTTTTGCTGGCCGCTGCAGTAATGTACTATAATAGCTATACTTTACTATCAAACCTGAAAATGCATTTTTGTTATAAAACATACAGTTAAACATTAATATTTAACGCTATGAACACCAATTATTAGGTCTACAACATTTTTTTAAGTTAGAGTACCTATCATAATTCATCATCATCATATCAGCTGAAGGACGTCCACAGCTGGACATAGGCCACCCCAAGGATTTCCACAACGACCGGTTCTGCGCTACCTGCATCCAGCGGGTTCCCGCGACCGTGATGGTCCACCGAGTGGGAATTGTTTTCATGTTCCAATGACATATTCTGGTTTATTTCTAACTAATGATTGTTTATTTCTTTATTTTTTACAAATAAAAATATGTTATTATTAATTTATGACTATCAGAAAGAGTGGGAAGCCTGCCTACGCTACGTTTTCCGGAACTCGAGAACTTTACTACCCCAACGGCCCCGCCCACTGCCTCTTAAGTTTAGCAATTCTGAGAGCTATGACTGTAACTTTGGTTCTCCTACGGATCTCCTCGTTTCTGATTCGATCACGCAGAGAAACTCCGAGAATTGCACGCTCTATTGCCCTTTGGGTGACCTTGAGCTTTCTTATGAGGCCCATAGTAAGCCGACATATCATAATTATTATTTTAATAAAAATTACTTATACACTAATATACCCGCACTGGGCCCGCGTGGTCGACTAAGGCCTGATCGCCCTAATTCAGGGTAGGCTCGAGCCCCTCGGTGGGGACGTATATGATATGATGATACACTAATATGATTAATCATTTATTAATATCCTTCAATGTCCGAGTGTTGAACTTTTCACAAACTATTGTGTTACTATTATTTTTTATGAAAATTAAGCAGTAAAATGATGAAAATTACGTGTGTTAATTTTGAAAACACAAACGTTTTATTGCTAAATCCGTTGTGTCACGGAACCCTAATCCGGTCGTAAAACAGATTTCTGTACGTTACCCGGGTAATCCCCGATATATTAAAAGTCGACGAATAAATCTCCCAGGAAAACATTGCTTTGTGTACAATTATTTTTGCATTTAACAATCTTCCTAATGCAAGCGAAATTCGATTTATTGTTTGTATGATGATTTTTCTTTTGTTTAACCTAGCAGTTAGATAGAATATATTAGATCTAAAAAATTACCTGAAACTTACCTGGGACTTACTCGTAATACCTATCAACTTTTCTCACGTTCATCATCATCATATCAGTCGAAAAACGTCCACTGCTGGACAAAGGCCTCCCCCAAGGATTTCCACGACGACCGGTCCTGCGCTGCTCGCATCCATCGGCTTCCCGCGATCTTCACCAGGTCGTCGGTCCACCGCGTGGAAGACCTGCCTACGCTACGTTTTCTGGTGCGCGGTCGCCACTCTAGAACTTTACTACCCCAAAGGCCATGTGTTCTGTTCTACGAGCTATGTGCCCTGCCCACTGCCACATCAGTTTAGCGATTCTGTGAGTTATATTAATCAATTTCGTTCTACTACGGATCTCTTAAATAATCAATTAAATAATTTTTGAAAAAGTTATTTAATTAATTAATTAATTGTAATAGGCAGTGTAATGCGAATGGCGTTTCGGGAACACTGTAAATTGTCAGCAAAGTGTTACATGAAGGAGAGTAATATAAAAACAGAGTTGTACCAAAAACAAAAATTAAGTATTCTCTAAATTTTCATAAGATTGTTGTAGTAAAGGCACGTATATGACGACAAAAACGAACTTTTATTCATCGCACGTGTTAGCACGTCCTACAAAATGTTCCGATTTGAGTGTCATCTGCAAAAAGGCGCGCAACAAGTGTTTTGCGGGTAGTTGTAAATCGCATGGCAACCTGTGACATTGGACTGTAACTTCCAAAAGATTTTGATACCGGACAGCTTTTGACACAACAAGTGAGCAATTTTTTTGTAGAAGTGATAATCGCTGGACTAATGCTGCTTATCCACCGGCTAACTAGGATGAGATGAGTTGAGCGAGAATTGAAATTTGTGTGACTGTAGAGAATCATATCTCCATGGCATTGGTACGCAAATATGACCCCGACTGTACATGTATTTTGTAGATAATTAAGTTCCCTACAAATTTTGTTCTTTTACTTGTTTCCCTAAAATAGGCCAAAACTGAATTACAGCGTTCTAAAGTTAGAAATTAGACGAATTTCCGTAAAATGCAATTTTATTTATTTTTTCAAAAAGTACATATTTCCGTAACTATTCGTCTCAGAAACAAAACTTAAAACGTAAATTATAGGATATTTAATTCTCTACAACATTGGCATAACTCTTTTTTAGCTAAAATTCACCAAAACGAAGATATAAGCAAAAATCAGAAGAAAGAGCCGATTTTTTTCGTTTTTTTTCAATATGGCGGCGGGTGCGGAGGGGGGGTGATTGTGCATTTTGCATTATAAACACTTAATAACATACTAGAGAACATATCAAAAATTTAGAACTACCGGACCGTTTGTGAGGTAACCCCCCTCTATTCACTGGATTACTTTGGTGGATATGGTCTGAATGATGGAGGACGTGCGAGGGAAGAATTGAAATATTTGTTAGTATAATTAACCTTATTGCAGTAAGTATAGAATGTTTTTAACCTAAAATATTATTTGCGATTGATAGCGATGATTATCGCAATCGCAAGCTTGCGCTTTAACTCGCAAGCTTGCCTTCTTCATCGCTAGCAGTCGCAAGAAACCAGCCAGGTATATAAACTACTAGCCGTTGCCCGCGGCTTCGCTCCCGTGGGTATCAAGAGTGAGCGGGTTTTTTTAGCCTATGTCCATCCTGGAATTCCATTCTAATTATTGATGAAATATTTTGTAAAATCGGATGAGTAGTTTCGAATATTACCTCCTATATACAAACATACAAACTGTATCTCTTTATAATATTATATAGTATAGATTGTACGTGTTCCACAATCTCGCGATACCTAGCGCTAGATAGATCTCGCGATGATGGTCATATAACGTTAGATATGCTTGCGATTAACATTTACGGTAGAGAAGGTCCCGCAAAATTTGCATATTTCACTCATCTCATCTCATCCTAGTATAGCCAGTGGATAAACACCCGTAGTATGAGTTGATTTGCGCCAAGTTGCAAGTTTCTCGAGACAAATGGATTCCACAATCTCGCGATACCTAGCGCTAGATAGCGATGTCCCGCGGTGATGGACATATAACGTTAGATATCGCGAGATAAATGCTTGCGATTAATATTTACGGTGGAGAAGGTCCGGCAAGATTTTCAATTTTCGCTCATCTCATCTCATCCTAGCACAGCCAGTAGATAAACACCCGTAGTATGAGTTGATTTGCGCCAAGTTGCAAGTTTCTCGAGACAAATGGAGTCCACAATCTCGCGATACCTAGCGCTAGATAGTGATGTCTCGCGGTGATGGTCATATAACGTTAGATATCGCAATATACATGCTTGCGATTAACATTTACGGTGGAGAAGGTCCGGCAAGATTTTCAATTTTCGCTCATCTCATCTCATCCTAGCATAGCCGGTGGATAAACACCCGTAGCATGGGACACCGCCTGCCTTAGTATGAGTTGATTTGCGCCACGTTGCTCGAGACAAATTGATGCACAGAGCTGAAGATGTGTCAAGTCTGTTTTACTCGAAGACTAGTTTTTTAATCCACAATTGATAAGCTCTTGGCACCATTCACCTGATGGTAAGTGACGATGATGCCGAAGATGGAAGCGGGCTTACCAAGATTCTTCAACGCATTTTATCTTCAAGCCGGAACACATCAATGCTGTTAACACTGGATGTTTGGCGGCAAGGTTTAGATAAGATGGTGGTAGCTAGCAAGGCGGGCTTAGAAAATGCCCTAGCGCCGACTAAACCGAGTCTTATAAAGTTGAACCCGTCGGGAATCGAACCCGCGACCTCCGAAGTTAATAGAATGGACTAGCCATTACGCCACGGAGGTCCCTTTAGCGTAATTTTTGCACTCCCCCCCCTCCCCAGGGGGGGGCGTCGCACCGATGTAGTTTTAAGGTGGCTACGCTGCCAAACTTCGCGAGGGGGTGTTTAGTGGGTAGTGTGGTCTTTGGGCCTGTGCAACTGTGCATACGTATTCATACACCTTCCGAGTGTAACGGGGACGTATGCATATAGGCGCAGAGCTATGAGTCCCACATAACCAGCGGCAGCTTCGGCCTGCGGCCGAAGCTTCCCCTGGTATGCGTAAACGCATTCACCTCCGCTCTCCCTTAACAGGGGGGGAAAAAAAAAAAAAAAAAAAAAAGCCACGGAGGTGGTTACTGCTACAAAGCTGAAATTTGGCATGTTTATACTTTGTGACGCCTATAAAATTATCGTATATATTTTTTTCGACCAACCCGCGCTGGGCCCGCGTGGTCGACTAAGGCCCGATCGCCCAAATCCAGGGTAGGCTCGAGCCCCTCGGTGGGGAAGTATTAGAGCCGATGTGATATATATATATATATATTTTTAATGTACACAGTAGGTACGTGTCTTACATGTAAAGTCGGGAATATTTTTTTATGCGTAATCCATAGTGTTGGATGTCGTTAAATTAGATCTTTTAATTAAACCTATTGAGGAAGTATAGCAGTCAATGTCATTTTGTATATTTTATTCGATATACAGATTTGCATCTAATACTTGCTGTTATTTAGTGAGATTTTAAAACTATTTTCTACGTGAATGTTAAGTGCAAAGTCTGTTAGTAGATAGGGAAAGCAGTAATCTAAATAGGAGCTTCGCACGGATACCAAGTTACGTACAAATGACATATTTACGTAACAATCGATGTGCGCTCCCCAGGGAATAATCAAAAGCAGCAATTTCCCAACAACTGCTCGAAGAATAAAATATTTAACGACCCTTTAAAACATCAAGACCGTCTCAAAACTTTATGAAATTTTCAAATGAGCGTACGAGTACGTAGAAATACCCGGAAATTACGACGCAAGCACGAAATTTTAATATCAGTCTTATGGCCCACCGTTTTCTTTTCGTTTAATTTAACAATAACATAATCTTTTATTCATAATAGCATACCTTTAATATAAAGCCGTGTAGGCACTGAAACGTATTCAAGTTCTTAAATGTCGTAAGTATTCGTTGAAGGTTTTCTCTTATCGTGTAGCAAAACAAAACAAATTTAATTAACTGTGCTATCTAAGGGATAGGCGGCGGTTGCCTGGAGTTGCACTTAGCATCACCCACGGTCACGTGTATGACATTTAGATTTACACCACGGATGTGTGCGACGCGACCTTCATACACATCTGGAATCAAGTGTGCAGGTTTCCTCACGATGTTTTCCTTCACCGTTAAAGCAATCGGTACGTGAGTATCAAAAACTCATTGGTACATTGGCCGTCCAGATTCAGACTCTGGATCGGTCTGTTTCGTCCGGTCCAGTCGTTTTTTAAAGTTTCTTTTGTACTTATTATATGAAACTGGGAATGTGATGAGAAGTTTTTGAGGCATAATATTCGGAAGAACAGTTATATTGTAATAGTTAGAGCGTTAGAGTATTAGAGCGTCGGTGGCGGAACGGCAAGAGCCGCTGTCTCCTATCTGGGAAGTCGTGGTTCGAGTCCTGCCATGTGCCAATGTGTTTTCGAATTTCGATCTCATATGTACGTTTATACGACGCTCTTACGTTGAAGGAAACAGCCCCTCGGTGATATGACCGGTATATATGACCTGATGTGATGATATTGTAATAGTTATCTAATTCTTAATTCAGTTTGCAGCGCAAACAACGAAAATGGTATAAGCGTGGCAATAGAATGCATTAATGAAACTTTGAAGCGAAGGCAACAGTTCAGACAGCCAATAGAATCGGGCGCTTCGCCCCCACCACCGCCGCCCCATCAAATCAACGCTCTCGGAAAATTAAAAAGAAAACTTTCATTGCACTTCCAAAACTTCCGTCAAAAAAGAGGAAATTTTCTCACTAACAAATTATATGTCAAAAAGTTTGATTAAAATTTTAACGTTTCGGCGCGTAAACCGTTGTAATAGTATCAAGAAAAAACAATAATAAAGTCTTGTCGTATTGATCGGGGGGCAGCGCATGCGCCTCGTGGGCAAATTTGCAATTACAAAGTGTTCTGTGCAAATTTCGCTCTAGTTTATAATTCGACAGCAGTATCTAACGTCGAATTTCTCATTTGACGCCAGTGCGAGAGAAAGGGATGGCGATAAGAAATAAATAATATTATATACAAATAGTTGCGCTATTTTCAAAACATTCAGTTAGGTTAGTTAGTTTAAGTAAATAACGGAAGTTCCGTAATTTAAGTTGGACATACTCGTAACTAACTTAGTTTTAAGTGGTAAAAACAAGTGCCAGTATGATACCTAATTAATTTTAGGAATAAATACTATGTAAAATAATTCATTTTTAACGCCTCCGTGTAACAGTAGTTAGTCCATTCGCTTCACACCAGTAGGCCGCGGGTTCGATTCCCGGCGGGGTTTAATTTTGTAAGACTCGGTTTGGTTGGTGGGTAGGGCATTTTTAGGCCCGCCTGGCTAGCTACGGCCATCTTATCTAAGTGTTGCCGCCAATCGCCACTCTTAACAGTATTAAAAAATAAGGCGAGACGATGAGGTATCCAGATCTGCATTGCGTTGAGGAATCTTGGTAAGTCTGCTTCTATCTTCGGCATCATCGTCACTTACACAGAAATTGGAACAATGGTCACTTACCATCAGGTTAGATGATGCCAAGGGATACCAATAGTTGATTAAAAAATAAATAAAAAGTGTAAGTACTTAAAATCTATTAATATTATTAAAATAAATATTTGTTTGTTCGTCTTATTATGGGTATACCGTTCATCCGATTACAATGAATGTTAAGTGAGTTGTAGGGCTCGTGAGCATGGCCAAAAAAGACGCCGAAAGTTTTCTTACTTAATGATTATTAAGTAAGAAAATCAAGTCAAATGGTTGTAAATAGCGCGGTGTGCTTTTCGCTCAAATGAATCTTGTACCTACCTACTGAAGGTAACTGAATCGTGGAAAAAAAAGAAAAGTATTCAACACTTGCACCGAGGAAATGGATATTAATCAAAATGGCTAACTTGTAAAAACAAAAAAAAATCTGATAAAATTAAATGTAGTTACTTGAAATAAATTTGCTTCCAAATTAGGTACTTACAAGTACTTGTGTTATTTTACAAAATACCATTACGGGAGCACAAAACTGAATAACTTAAAAACAAAATCCTCACAACAAAAGTGCACCGCACAATCCCTTGAATAGAAGTATAACCGCAATCAAATTTTACGCTATTCAAATAATGCCTATTCACTCTCGTCTTTAAGATCCCCAAATTTTAAGAATCTGAATTTTTAACCGCCTCCGTAGGTCAGAGGCAAAGTTTACTGGCTTTACACAGGAGGTCGCGGGTTCGATTCCCGGCAGAGTCAATTGTAAGACTCGGTTTGGTTGGTGTTAGGGCATTTTCTAAGCCCGCCTGGCTAGCTACCACCATCTTATCTAAGTCTTGCCGCCAAATATCAATGTTGATATCATTGGTGTGTTCCGGCATGAAGATAAGATAGCCAGTTCCCCATTCCGTTGGGGAATCTTGGTAAGCCCGCTTCCATCTTCAGCAACATCGTCACTTACCACCAGGTGTGATGTTGTCAAGGGTTTACCAATTGTTAATAAAAAAAAAACAAAACAAAGATGCAGGCAAGGTGTTCCACTTCATTGCTGTCCGTTTAATAAATGAGGGAGTTACTCTTAGTATTAGAAAAAAAAACTAAATTTTGGACTTATTCATCATCATATCAGCCGAAGGACTTCCACAACTGGACATATTTCCACGACGACGACCGGTTCTGCGCTACCCGCATCCAGCGGCTTCCCGCGACCTTCACCAGGTCATCTTACGCCTGCTTACGCTACGTTTTCCGGTGCGCAGTCGCCACTCGAGAACTTTACTGCTCCAATTTCTAAGGTATAAGAAATGAACTATTTGCATTTTCTACACAAAGTGACTGGTAAGACAACGAACTCATTTCAGGAGGTAAATCAAAACAAAAAACTGAACACATACCGTCTCGTCTTTCCAGTCACCCTGTATTATGGGGTCCTTCTAAAATACCTAATAATAACTTAAGGTGAGGTTTACTTATAAAACTGATCAATTTTCTCAAAAAAAAACATAATACCCAATTCGCAAAATATTTTTTTATGTACACACGTCAACTTTGCCTAGGGATATTTTTAGACTTTTCATTCAGAACATGATTTTTTGAAGAACTATAAAAATTACTTAGGACATGTTTAGGGTAGAAAATTCAAGATGAGCGAGTGCTATATTTCCCCTCCCAGTCCTTTTATATAAGTTAGTTTTAAGAGGTTTTTGTAAAAACGCGCAGAAAATGAAAATTGTGTTTTTATATTGTCATATTGGTAAACCCGCTTTCATCTTCGGCATCATCGTCACTTACCATCAGATGAGATGATGCCAAGGGCTTTCCAATTGTGAATAAAAAAAAAAGAAAAAAAGGAAATATGGATGGCACAGATTGTATGAAATTAGTAGAACTCATTTTATATAAGAACCAAGAATGTACTAGTAAATATAGCACTTGCCCATCTTGAAAGTTTTTGTACCCTGTACAGCACATGCCCTTAGTATTTTTAACAGCTTTTTAAGAAACAATATTTTGCTTGAAAGTTTTTAAAATATTCCTAGGCAATGTAAAGCAGGGTAAAATTATTTTTTAATTAAGTACATACATACAAGTATTTTAGGAGGACTCTAGAAGAGCATCACCCAGTTCAGAATTATATATTCTTTTTAAGGCTGGTCCATTATAGATTACTAGATTTTGCTCGCGGCTTCGCCCGCGTGGTCATGGTTTTTATGACTGGAATTGAATGAGTGGTGCGCGTAACGCCATCGGCTCGCGAGCGTGAACATGAGTTTTTTCCATATCCCTCAGGAACCACATCGGGGTCTGATATGCTAATTAGTAAATTAAGTAATTTCCCACCCCCTCAACCATCTCTGTGCAAAAAATCACAACAATCCAATTTTCCGTTGCGATTTGAAAGAAATTAACCAAAAACAGAGTATCTTTTCAGTTTCCTCAGAAACTGCATCGGACTTTGTTATTTTCACGGAATAAAAAGTAGCCTATGTCCTTCCCAGTAGCACAGGTTACCTGCGAGCTAAATTTCATCAAGGTTGAGGTGTTGAAGCGTGAAAAGGTAACAAACAAACACATTATCACACTTATAATATTAAGTAAGGATTACGTTTTTTAATCAATCAAGATTTGCCATTATTTAAATAATAAAGCAATTGCGCCAATATGAATTCCTTCCTTCATGAGTAAAGATGTGGTTGTGTCTCGGACACAACCCGTTGCTTTTTTTGGTGACGATTTGAAAAAGGACTTTTTCTATAGCAAAAATAAAAAGAGAACTGAGAAGCAGTCCCTATGCTATGGTAATATATAAAGCTAAGAAAATTTCAGCGTTACTGCAAATTTCAAAAAATAAATTTTCAATCTTCCAATTTTCATCGCTCCAAACTACGTTCGGATATCTACCTACCCTAGTATTAGTACCTACGGTCTAGCCTTTAGGAAGTGCATACAGGGGGTGGAGGCAAGGGGGGTGCAGTCTGTTGCCATGGCAACCGCAAGATGGCTGCCTCAAAATTAGTCCGTCTGCAGGCCTCGTCTTCATTAAACCAGCTTTCAATTTATACTCAAATTGAACGTCAAGATTTAACGCTAGGATTCTTCTGAGGAACCAGTTTTTTTTATAAAGGCTAAGGGTAAATAAAATTAATTTAAATAACTCTGTACTCGTAACTCTTAAAAAAAACTATGACAATTATTGGAGGTTATTGCTCTCCACTATAGCTTCATTTTTATATATACCTATATATTTGTTCTTTTTTACACTTTATCGCTCTCGTAAATTAAAATAGTATGACAAGTTCCATATAGGGAATCATATAGTATGAATGTCCCAAATCAAGTATTTTCTGGATTTTGACGGTTTTGAGATGTTCATGTCATGTCCTCAATAAGTAAGTAAGTTTAACTGCCTCAGTGGCGTAACGGTTAGTTTCACATCAGGAGGTCGCGGGTTCGGTTCCTGGCGGTGTTCAAACTTTGTAAGACTCGGTTTGGTTGGTGGAAGGGCATTTTCTAAGCCCGCCTGGATAGCTACCACCATCTTATCTAAGTCTTGCCGCCAAACATCAATATAAACAGCATAGAAGTGTTCCGGCTGGAAAATAATATAGCCAGTTCTCCCCATTGCATTGAGGAATCTTGGTAAGCCTGCTTCCATCTTCGGCATCATTGTCACTTAGTGAAATAATGCCAAATTTGGCAGAAGTCATATTGTAATTTAGGGGGAATCATGTATTGATTCAGCATAAAAAGTCGCGCAAAGAAACATGAAGATGAAGCCATAAAATTAAAAAAAAACTGAATAAGATTGAATTTCGCGCCATGGTCGACAGCCAATAGAAATATACTCTCTCATAAAACCTTTCTGCTAACTACCCATTAATGTTTCTTGTTGTGTTGTTTCTTTCTAGATGGCGCGGGTGATGTACAAGAATTTCAAGAAATCCAGTTTTTGCTTCATATATTACCAGTAAATTTTTGAAACCGATCATTGTGATTTTTCCTCAACGTTGACATTGTCAGAATTATTTAGCGTGTGATAAAAAACCACTAAAAACTAAGGAGATAAAATTTTTGATATTTTGTTAGAAAATTACCTAATGAGTTTGCTTTAAGAAAACGTCTTATGTTTTCCAGTTTTCAATCGGATAATGTCGATGTTACGAGAGTGTTATAATTTATTATTAAGAGGGTTGTGAAGCTGCGACTTTCCATACAAACGGCGTTAACGATTTTCACCTCTTCAATGTTAACCGATATGGACCAATTTTTGATAGGTTGTCAGTCAGAACAAAAGCTAGGCTTATATTTATTAAATTACTGATTATAAATAAACAAAAATGGCTGAAATTGGTTGTGTATGAAAACACGTAAGCGAAAATAAAATTAAACTTTTTAACTTTATCGAAAAAACAAAAACGTATAATCCTAGCTTTAGTTCTGAATGACCATCTATCAAAAATTGGTCCAAATCGGTTAACATTTTAGAGGTGAAAATCGTTAACGCCGTTTGTATGAAAAGTCGCAGCTTCACAATCCTCTTAAGTCTCTGGATAGTTATTTAATCTAAACATTAAGAAGTGTTCTTAGGTACATTACTTACAAATAGTACTGAACTTTATTCCAAAGTATTGGTTCAAGTTCAAAAGTTAAAAGCTTAGGAATAAACGTTATTTTGCAGTTGGAATAGAAATTTTAAAGTCGCTCTCTGAAGCGTATTGCTTCTTCCCGGAAGAAGGAATCAAAGAGATAGAAGAAGACTTACACGAAGTGAAACATGTTAGAAAATGTATTTAATTTTTCTTTAAACATAATTATATCAAGATTACAAACATTTATTAGCCTTTATGTTTTTTTTTTGCGAATTAAGAAACACAGAAATAACTTTACAAGTAAAACATTAAATCTCTACATTAAATTAATTAAAATATACAATCATCATATCAGCTCATATACGTCCCCACCGAGGGGTTCGAGCCTACCCTGAATTAGTGCGATCGGGCCTTAGTCAACCACGCGGGCCCAGTGCGGGTTGGTCGACTTCACACACAACCTTCGAGTTTCTTCGCAGGAGTGTGCAGGTTTCCTCACGATGTTTTCCTTCACCGTTAAAGCAATCGGTGAGTATATGTACGTAAGTTTCGAAAAACTCATTGGTACATTGGCCGTCCGGATTTGAACCCGGCACCTCTGGTTAGGAGGACCGAGTCGTTACCGGTTGAGCCACCGACACTTATCAAAATATACAATAGTCAATACAAACTTAAAAAACATAACCCTCCTTTTGACGCAGTCGGGTAAAAAGACCAGTTACTTTTGCGAAAACTTCTCGACGCATTCTCATCTCCGACTCCGGTGTAATCTCGCATCCTTCCTCTGTTCCTTGCGCATCGATTAGTCAACAAATTTACAAAAACCGGCCAAGTGCGTGTCGGGTCACGCGCAATGTAGGGTTCCGTAGTTGCCAATATATTTGTTATATTATAAAACGCGCTAGCAAATTTTTTTTTAAACTAGAAAATCCTTATTAGCTTTGATAGTTTTCCTTTTAAATTCATTATGAAGACTACTTTCATGATTGTTTTCAAATTTCCAAATACAGCGGTTTAGTTGTAAAGGGGTGGGGACACTCGTATCCAACAAAATTTAGCACTTTTTAATTTAACCTATTTTTTCGATAACGGAACCCTAAATTATAAAATGGTCTCAGAAGACTCACAACTATTTTTCGATACCCCACACGACTGGATTTGACGAGAAAAAAAATCATTCCCACTTTATCCCATTTTTTTTTACGGTTCTCCCCGCGTTATTATTACACATCTATTTGCCAAATTTCAGCTCTTAACTACTAATAGTCTAGCAGCTAGGCCGCGGACAGACAGACGGACAGACAGACATGACGAAACTTAAGGGTTCCTTGTTGTACTACGGAACCCTAAAAATTGGATAAATTAAACTCAATTATGTGTAAGCAATCTGTGCCCTATCCAATGTTCCCACCTCTGCACGAAAAGAGGTCTTTGAAAAACTTTCGTCGCTCGTTGCAATCTTTCTGGTGGCTCGTTAGTGCACGCTTTGTTCCGGATGCCGTTGTCTGAGAGCCAGACGGTTGTGATTGGCACATATGTGTCTAGGTCTAGCGTTCGTGTCTCGTTCCTATTATACCCACCTTCTCAAAAACAGGTAAACTTATTGTATTTTTCTAAAAATAACCCTGTTTCTAATTAAAACGGTAATATTACAGATTTTCGTTATTTTTGACGTCAATTACTCCTAAACGATAGAAAACCCAAGGTCGAAAAAAATAACCTCATTGTCTATGATGTTCCTTAACGTTAAAAGCTATTAGAAACACGTTTGCGCAGTTTCGGCTCGATAGAAAAAAATCCCAAAGATAGGTCTATCTACACCGTTACTTTCAACTGTAGTTATGACTAATGTTTTGACGTATAAATTAAAAAAAATATACAACAATATTTGTTATGATAATAAAAAGTGAGTAAATGTTATTATTTTTTATACTTTCATTGTAGTTTTTGATTGAAACGGAAAACCATTGAAAAAGTGTGGTTATTTTCTTTACTCTTTATTTTACAATTAAAGAAAAAAAACAGAGACAACTGTTCTAATCAATACCTCGCTTTAAAACTGGAGGTCAAAGTGTGGAAAGATACGTATATCATCAGATATCTATTCATTCCAAAACATAAGTACCTATCTTTATTTTTATTTTGCATTTTGCCGAGTAAAAATAAGATAAAATAAATATAATTTATTTCTCTCACCTTCGTACTTGCCGTGATAGTAAATTTATTCTCTAGAAATACATAGGAACTCTTTGGTTGCTTTATAGAAAAGACATCAGTCAGGACTGCAAGTTATAAGATGCAGCTCTGTTAGCATCACCGAGACATAATAAAATTATTTTTATGTTGTCACGGAGTGTGTGTTGCCAGTGATGACATACGGATCGAATCAGAAACGAGGAGATCCGTAGGAGAACCAAAGTAACCGACATAGCTCTCAGAATTGCTAAAATTAAGTGGCAGTGGGCGGGGCACATTGCTCATAGAACAGATGGCCGATGGGGCAGTAAAGTCCTTTAGTGGCGACCACGCACCGGAAAACGTAGTGTAGGCAGGCCTCCCACTCGGTGGACCGAAGACCTGGTGAAGGTCGTGGGAAGCCGCTGGATGCGGGCAGCGCAGAACCGGTCGTCGTGGAGATCCTTGGTCCCCCAATTGATCCTTGGCCTATGTCCAGCAGTGGACGTCCTTCGGCTGATATGATGATGATGATGATGATGACGGAGATTCTCTACGTCACCAGTAACAAGATGGTGAGCTGTGGTAAAAAAATCTCTTTGCTAAAGAGATTGTATGTAACTGTTCTTACCCAAAATTATAAACGTAAAAAGATTATTTAATTTATTCCGAATAAAGTCTCCACAGAGTCTTTCCGAGACTGCAAAGAGACCAAGCCCCAGCAGTGGAAACGTTATGGGCAGTTTTAAGATTGTTAAGGAAATCTAGTCTTTAATGGATAATATTAACATCTCTATGTTTTTTATTCACAATTGATAAGCGTTTTTATCCTACCTGATGGTAAGTCACGATGATACCGAAAATGGAAGCGGGCCTACCATTGTATATTCCCCTATTAACATTGATGTTTGGCGGTAGGACCAAGATAAGATGGCGATAGCTAGCCAGGCAGGCTGAGAAAGAGCCTAACCACCAAACAAACCGTGTCTTACAAAGTTAGACGCCGCCGGGAATCGAACCCGCGACCTCTTAGTTTGAAGCGAATGGATCAATTATTATTACACCACGGAGGCGGTTGAAAGTAACATTAAACCATAAGCTATGTATATCCGAAAAGGAGACAAAAATAATAAAAATCAAAGTTAGAGTTTTATGGCAGCTATAATTATGAATAGGTAAGTACGTACATAATTTAAAAAAAACCACGACGACCGGTCCTGCGCTGCTCACATCCTGTGGTTTTCCGCGATCTTGTTCGCGATACAGTGTGGGAGGCTTTCCTACGCTACGTCTTCCGGTGCGCGGTCTCCATTCGAGAACTTTACTGCTCCAACGGCCATCGGTTCTACAGGCTATATGCCCTGACCACTGCCACTTAACTTCAAGAATTTCCACTTAAGTATGAAGTATTTAAAGTACTTCATCATCATATCAATTCATATACGTCCCCACCTAGGGGCTCGAGCCTACCTTGAATTAGGGCGATCGGGCCTTAGTCGACTATGCGGGCCCATTGCGGGTTAGTCGACTCACACACAACCTTCGTGTTTCTTCGCAGGTGTGTGCACTGTGCAGGTTTCCTCACGATGTTTTCCTTCACCGTAAGAGCGTCGGATGTTGATCCGTATATAATATGAAATCGTAAAGTTCGAAAATACATTGGGTCGATTCGAATCACGACTTTGCCGTTATGCGACCGACGCTCTTTTAAACGCAAAACACTTCATGCTTCAGTGGAAATTCTTATTTACTTGTTGCGAATCATTCACCGACATTGACAATCCGATAATCCCAACCAATCGAATGGAAAGCAACCACTTTTACTCTCAACGACCGACCTTTGTATGTAAATAACGGCCGGGTCAATTATTACGCGAACCACTGAACGAAACAGGTGGCCAGCCGCAGGCTTTCACGGAAAAATGGCTTTGCAATCAATGTTTGTATTAAACTGTGTCGCATTCATTGCTGGATATAATTGGAGGGATATAAAAGAGGCGTTAGGAAACGGCAGTGTATAAGTAAAAAGGTTGTGATCGCAATTTTTGTGCATAAATCTGGATGGATTTTGATAGGGTTGCCTCTCGTTTGCTTACTATCTAAGAGGGAAAATTCATGAAATTTACCTTTTTTAGTAGAATTTTTTTTTATTACTTTTCGTATTCGTTTATTTGTTACAATAATCATACGATAACAAGGGTAAATTTTACACTTCAAATTTATTACAACAATAAAGAAAAATAATGTTATTGAATAATGGAAGTCTTATTCTAATCATAGGTTATAAATACGTTACTATTATTTATTAAATTTCATACAGTTTCATTACAGGGCAAAGAAACAATGCGAAAAAATAGATAGATTATGTTTAAACATAACTACCATAACTATAAGATAATAAAAACACACAATTATTATACTTAGTGCGACCGCGCACTGGAACACGTAGCGTAGGCAGGCCTCCCACACGCAAGGTGGACCGACGACCTGATGAAGGTTGCGGGAAGTCGCTGGATGAGGGCAGCGCAGGACCGGTCGTCGTGGAAATCCTTGGGGGAGACCTTTGTCCAGCAGTGGACGTCCTTCGGCTGATATGATGATTATACTTACTGAAGGTTGCCTGGGAGAAATCGCTTGAAGCGATAAGGCTGCCTGTGCACTTTATGTACATTATAAATTATAAGTCCTTTATTTTTTGGCGTGCAATAAAGTATATTTACTTACTTACTTACTTAAAATTATTTTTTTACCAAGATGGTGTACGTATCTACGCGATATACTACGCGCGTTCGTAGTCGCACGTAGTAAGTCGTAGCTTAACTCGCTGCAAATATTTCTTTCCTACATTTCTGCTAATCGTAAACTATTTTATTTATTTTAGAAAAAGGTCAAATATTAATATCGGGAATAAATTAAGTAACTACCCTGGAATCGGTATGATTATCAGGAATTTTTAGGTTATTGGCTTAATAACCCCGATAGTCAAGTTTAAAAATTATTTAGATTGTTTCACTAGATTTGGTTTTGTTTGTATAGGTATTCCAATGTATATAAGGTGTAACAAAATAAGTTGAAACTATTTTAACTGGTGCTTCTACCCATGAAACTGAACAACTTTCCCCATGAAACCCATAGTCAATCGCAAAAAAAAATTGGCTCTCCCATACTAACTCGATCAGGTGATTAGCCAACTTAGTATGGGAAGTTCAATTTTTTTTTGGAGATTGGACTATGGGTTCCATGGGGAAAGTTGTTCAGTGTTATGGGTAGAAGCACCAGTTAAAATAGTTTCAGCTAATTTTGTTAGACCTTATATACAATTAAATAAAATCATTTTAAATAGGGAGTAAGCATGAAGGGGTCTCCTCCAGCCATCCTTTGATTTACTTATTATTATTGGTTAATTATCATTATCACTGTTCATTCATCATATGATTAACATAACAGAATAAGGGTTACCGAGCTATGCTCGGAATTTCCCTACGCGCTCGAATCAGAAAGGAGGAGATCACAGAATCGCTAAACTTAAGTGGCAGTGGGCAGGGCACATAGTTTGTAGAACAGACGGCCGTTGGGGCAGTAAAGTTCTGTAGTGGCGACTGCGCACCGGAAAACGCAGCGTAGGAAGGCCTCCTACGCGGAAGGCCGACGACCTGGTGAGGATTGCGGGAAGCAAGTTGAAATCCTTGGGGGAGGCCTTTGTCCAGCAGTGGACGTCTTTCGGCTGATATGATGATGGTGATTATTACAGAAAAAAATGAGCTGTTACGGGACGCCCGGCAGATGTGAAACACACACTACTACATATAGACTGTATATATAAACCATCATGTAGCGGGCGACGCGTTGCTACAGCATGCGTCGCCACGCTAGAAATCGGTTTTACGTGCGGCTATAGATGTTTCACATCAATAAATCCAATTCGTCACGTTTTCTTTTATTATGTATGTATGACCGACGGCGACGCTGCCAACCCTGCCCGGTGTTTGCGGCCGTGAACCGGACGTCCTCTCATCCCCACGCTCGTTCGGCCATTTAGCGGGTAAAGGCGAAATCGAGAGTGGCCCGGTTTTTGTTTGGTTTAAATTAATTATTTATTACTTCATTAATACCTACTCGGTTATTTGGTTGATTAAATAGCTTAAAAAATAAGGTCTCAATTTTTGGTAACCTATGGTTATTTTAAGCGCGGTGTCTTATCATGTTTTCAAACAATTTTTCGCAAGGGAATAAAAAAAACCAATTATTATTTTTGAGTATTGACCATAGGTTCCTTGGGTAAATTTATTCAAAAACACGAGCAAAATGATAACCAGAAAATTAGAACCTTTTTATGGGGTGTCATAACTCATAAAATCTGTATACTATGATCCGTTAAACTGTGGCCTAATAATTCTAATCGAATAAAAAAAATCGGGTTGCACTCCGGGAGTGCCGGCAGAAGTGAAAACTTGAATATTAACGTTGTGCATTTTTGATATTTTGGAATGGTTAGGGAATAATTTTGCACGAATTGCTTTGATTATCAGTATAAAAGTACTATCATTTATGTGGTAGAATACAATATTTATTTATTGCGCTATCGTAAACAAACATGACAATTTATATTACATTAAAAAGTTTATATCTCAGAAAAATCAACAAAAAATCAACTCCATCCGTCTTACGAATTTTCGATCAGGTCACGTGTCCTGACGCGAGTTTAACATTTTTTACCCATTACAAAAAAGTGCACAACGCCGCTAAAGAAGTTTTCACTTCAAAAATCAATTATTATTTTTGAGAATTGACTATAGGTGCCTTGGGTAAATTTATTCAAAAACACAAGCAAAATGATAACTAGTAAATTAGAACCTTTTTATGGGGTATCATAACTCATAAAATCTGTATACTATGATCCGTTAAACTGTGGCCTAATAATTCTAATCAAATAAAAATATATATATATTATTTTTGAGAATTGACCATAGGTTACTTGGAGAAATTTATTCAAAAACACGAGCAAAATGATAACCAGTAAATTGGAACCTTTTTATGGGTTGTTATAACTCATAAAATCTGTATACTATGATCCGTTAAACTGTGGCTTAATAATTCTAATCATACTAAACTACTTTTTGTAATCAAAGCATTTCCTTAATCCTTGATTCTTTGTGGATAGTTCTTTATAAGTGAATTTTAGATAGTAGCGCTTCGGGAGCATGGTCGTTCCTTTCCCTCTAATATGGTTGAGGAGAGCGATGACTGACTCTTGTGTTATACTCGTCACCGGGTGCTGTCCGTGTGAACTGACCTACTATTGTGAAAGGCATTAATGATAAATTAAACAGTTTTAATGTATATAACTTCTCGTGTCATTGTTTTCATGTCCTAATGACATTATTTGTTTTTTAACAATGATTTTATTTTGAAATGCTACTCCTTCCATTTTTTGTTTTAAGTATTTCATTTCCAACTTATTCAATAAAACTCCATAATATTATTTGCGGCGCACGCTATAATTTCTAAGCAAAAAAATTTCCAAGTAAAAAATCGCGCAAGAGAGAAGAAGACATACAGTAGGTGTTAAGACTGAAGACGATATTGTTAGAGCTGCACTACCCATGCTAGACTTTTTATAAACCTATCGTTTTATTATGATAGGATGGTCGTAGACAATCATCAGCAGCAGCGATGCTGCACACTAAGCGGTCAAGTACTGGTAAGAACGCCGCTCAAACAAAATGCACTTTTTTTCAATGAAATCTCTCTTTCGCTATCTCTGTCGCATTGCATAAAAAAGAGAGAGGGCAACGCATAATCGTAGTCTAGCGTATTAATGAATTAGTCACAAGCTTACAGCCAACACAACATACAATGTACATGTAAAGAATAAAAACAGGATAAACAGATGAAAATTAAAAAGTTGTTTAAAAACAGAAAATGTTTGGTTATTAAATACTCACAGGCGTCGTAGCTCCTCTTCCCCGCCCGCGCCCCCGCCGCGACTCGCTTTTGACCGTCTGCAATGTTCCGTCCGGCGCCAAAATAAGCTAAAACAACACAGACACACCACGTACTTAACATAAAGCGAAAACAAACGTAAGTTAAAATAAATGAAAGTTAACACAAAAGGGAGAAATGAAATTAATTATAAGTAGAGTTGAAAAGATAAAGAATTAAGTGCATGCAATGGATAGGGTTAGATGGCGACACATAATTAGTGGTTTTAGTGATAATGAATTAATGAAGCCTTTATTTTGAAACAGTATGTAAATGAACAATTGTTTTTTTCCTGAAATCCGATGTGTTCTTTTAAGCTGGCGACCTCTATCAAATGCAAAGAGTACTATAAAGTCTGCCTTGGCAGTAGAGTAGCTTGATGTAAAGTTAGTTCCGCTACTCGCCGCTAGGTACGAGTTCCGAATGTTTGTCATAGATGGAGCTAATTTGGAGGAGACGAACTAACTATTACGCCAGGAATTTCTATTTAGTACTAATAAATTGAAATCCTCGGTATTACAACCTCTTCACATTTTATTTATGGTTTATATTTTATGATCACCAGCGAATTCTTTTTAATTTCTTATGAGCGCCTAAGGGTTAGCGAGTCAAAAAAATATATTCGAGCGAGACCTACAGTACTCGCATATGATGTGTAAACATGTGACAAAATACTTTAGGTTAGTTAGATTTGATGACGATATTGTACCTGGGTGGCGGATCTGACAGTAACGAAAAAAACCGACCAAGTGCGAATCGGACTCTCGTAGAGTAGAATTCCGCGCTTTCGCGACTTCCTGTTACACATTTCCGTCCCATGTTACACATTTCCGTCCCATTTCACGAAATCACTCCCACAAATTGCAGGAAAGCGAGAGAAAAGATGTTACACATCAAAAATTAAATAACGAAATATCTAAAAAGCGCTCTGACGGTTTTGATGAACCTTTATACGTTACTAATCACAACATTTTACGGCCTAACATACGCCGTAGTTCATAATTTCAGAAAGAATCGTATTAATATAAGGTACTATTGTCATACAAACCCAGGCTGTTTGTCACTTTTTTTGTAACGATTTAATGAAACTTTGTGAATAACTATAGGAATTCCAATAGCCTACTACACTGCGTAGTTTATTATTCCACAAAAAAAAACAACAACTGAATGTGGCACCTCCCAAATCCAAATTATTTGTAAATTTTTCATCAAGTCTGGTAGTCAGATTCCCGGCGGGGCCTAATCTTTTAGTAATAAAGTATACTACTACCATTACGGTCTAACTTTGTAAGACTAAGACTCGGTTTGGTTGGCGGTAGCGCATTTTCCAAGTCTGCCTAGCTGGCTATCACCATCTCATCTAAATCTTGCCTCCAAACATCTCTGTCGTGTCTCGGCACGAATATAAGATAAATAGTTACCCATTGCATTAATTGTGGAATTTTGACAAGCCCGCTTCCATTTTCATCACTTACATCAGGTGCCATGATGCCAATTGTGGATTTAAAAAAAAACCGAGAAAGAAAAAAATATTAATAGAAATTATCTTAAAATAAATACCTACTTATAATATGTTTGTTTTTACTTAGTATATATTCAATTTTATAAGTCGTAGTGAAAAAATAAAAATTAAGGCAGATATAACTTTAAGCTACTAGCAATTAAAACTATTTCAACGCATCGTGTAAACTTATTGATTGCGCGCTCAGATGTCATATAAATGACAGCTGTCATTTTACGTCCACGACCGAAAGAGCTAACGAGCTTTTGCTTTCCAAGTTGAACCAAACTCTAATTAAAAATAAGAGAGCTTTGTGAAGTTGGTAACACGAATAAATGTACATAGTTTCTGTGGCGGCCGAGCAGTGAGCACATGGCACCGTCCGTCACACCTGGCGCATTAGTTCGTTACTCCTGTTTTTGTGTTTAGAACGTGCACGACATTTGTTCTGTTGCTCTCTCACTCATTTAATATTGCCATCTCAGTTACACATTGTCTATTCTTATTCAAATTGCCAGTTTTTTTTAAATTATCCTTGCGAGATCCTTGGACAGAAACAATTATTCGTCTTTTACTGTTATTATTTGTTGCGCTATGATTTTAAGATGGATTAACAAAGTTGACACAATACGTTGGCATGGCAGCTGCATGCAATAACCAGTTAGCTTTTTAAACAGTTAGTTTTTTTAATAGGTGGGTTATTACTTATTATGATTAAAAAATGAACCGGATTCATGTTGACTAAATGATTAATTATTGAATGATAACATTTATATGTACAAGTAACAAAGAATATTATATTAGTATGTGTCCTACTGCCTGTTGTTCTAATTAGTATAAAAAATATAATTGGTAGGTACTTATGATAATTAAATAAAAATAGTACTTTTATGTAGGTGTCTATAAAAAAAATGCATGACTAACGTTTCTAACGAACCTTTTTCATTATCTATATACATATCCTGTATATATGTAGATAGATAATGAAAAATGTTTACACATATATACAGTCCTTTTTTTTTTGAATTGACTATGGGTTCCTTGAAGAAAGTTGTTCAGTATGACGAGTAGAACTCCCAGTTAACGGAACCTACACCAATTTTGTAACATTCTGTATATATGTGTATACATAAAATTCTCGTGTCACAATGTCAGTTGTCTTGTCATACTTCTCCGAAACGGCTGGACGGATTTCCATGAAATTTTCTATGTATATTTGGTAGGTCTGAGAATAGGTATAGACAATTTTTCCCCGGGATCTGAGCGGGCGAAGCCGCGGGAAACAGGTAGTACTTCTAATGTAATAAAGAGGTAAAGTTAAAGTTCGCGTGTTTGTATGTAGGAGGTAATCAATCATTGAAACTACTCATCCGATTTAAAAATTATTCTACCAATAGTTAGAATGAGAGTTAAAGATAGACATAGACTAAAAACCCCTTTCACTCTCGATATCCATGGAGGCGAAGCCGTGGGGAAACAGCTAAGTACTTTTTAAATTTTCGGCGGTAACTTCCCTTGGAACCAGTTGCGTGCTGACAACTGCAATATTTCCTACACGCGACACTTCCTTAAAAACATCTCTGACACCATAAACATCTGAGACAGATATACTCGCAAGTATTTGTAATATCTCCGGGTACGAAATACCACGTGTAATAATGTTGGGCACATGTCTCGACTCTCGAGTACGCGTAGTGGGCGAGTGTTGGGGCAGGTCGGAGATATCACGCGACGCGTCATCGGTTCATTGATGCCGGTAAACAGGTAATTTCATCTTGGACTTATTGGATCGAAATAAATATGGGAGTTTGTATTGATGTAAGTATGACGACGTGACACGTCGGTGGCGCAATGGCAAGGGTCGCTATCACCTGTCTGGGAGGTCGTGATTCGAATCCTGCCACGTACCAATGTGTTTTCGAATTTCGATTTTATATGTACTTATATCCGGCGCTCTTACGGTGAAGGAAAACATCGTAAGGAAACCTGCACACGCCTACGAAAAAACTCCAAGATTGTGTGTGAAGTCGACCAACCCGCACTAGGCCCGCCTGGTCAACTAAGTCCCAATCGCCCTAATTCAGGGTAGGCTCGAGCCCCTCGTTGAGGACGTATATGAGCTGATATGATGATGACGACGTGATCTTTCATTAAAAATGGCAAGTGTAAAATAAAAGACATGTTGCAAACTCATCCTGTAGTCCTTGATATCTCAGTTTTTGAAAATGATTCATGTTCTCAATTTGAAACTATTATTTTGATGTTAATTGTTGTGATTAATATTTGAAGATAAATTTATGAATGATAAATAAACACAAAATTCTTAATCATAATTATTATAACCTTCCCAAGTTCGGAAGAGACCCGTGCCCCAGCAGTGGGGACGTTTATCGGTTGTTATTAACAAATTTTCATCATATCAGCCACAAATCGTCCACTGCTCGACAAAGGCCTCCCCCAAGGATTTCCACGACGACCGGTCCTGCGCTGCCCGCATCCATCGGCTTCCCGCGACCTTCACCAGGTCATCGGTCCACCGCGTGGGAGGCCTGCCTACGCTACGTTTTCCGGTGCGCGGTCGCCACTCGAGAACTTTACTGCCCCATCGGCCATCTGTTCTACGAGCTATGTGCCCTGCCCACTGCCACTTCAGTTTAGCGATTCTGTGAGCTATGTCGGTTACTTTGAGACCATGTCTCAGTTCCGTAAGTCATCACAACAACTTTTATTTTAATGTAAACAAACAGGCATAAAAGAAAAAAATACAAAGGATACTTCTTATTAACTTCTATTAAAAAAACCCGACTGCATAAAAACTTTCTTTTTTGGCCAGTCGGGTACACATGCATCCTTTGTGATGGATCATGATGGATCTAACAACACCTCACACTACAAAATTAAAAACTTAACTCCTCTTTTTTGGCAAGTCGGATAAAAATGTATCCTATGTCGCTCACGGAATCAAGACAAATCTAACGAAATGCCGCACTCCAACATTCATTAAGCCGTTAAGTTAGGCTACAGAGCGTGCCAAAGAAGGAAATAAATAAATATACTTACATACATACACTTAAAAAACATAACCCTCGTTCTGGCGCAATCGGGTAAAAAGGCATTGATAACGAAACGAACTACTCAGTGCAGTTAACATTCAGGCTTTTTTTTCATTCATTAGTAAGCGCCTCCAGTTAACTAGGAAATGACGGAGAAAAATGTGAATTATTATACATAATTAAACACTTCTTACAATATTTGAAGCTTGATTTTCCAGAAAGAATAATCTATGGTAACATATTTAATTACTGTATTATGTACCACATAAAGCAAACCAGTCAAGTGCGAGTCGGGCTTGCGCACCGAGGATTCCGTACCACTACAGTTCTCCACACTACAACGGCGATACCTATTAATTTAAAACAAAATACATGTTGATGTTTATTTTGTTTAACGATAGCGACAGTTTTTTTTTTAAATTCAGTTCGGATTTCTTAGCACGAGTACGACTCACACTTGGCCGGTTTTTATTATTCGTTGTTGACTTTAGGATTATAACTTTTAAACACACCAAGTTTTACGTACTACCGTTTTTGCGATAAAAACAAAAAAAAGCCTTTGAAAACACGTTTTTGTATTTGGACCCCTTAATTTATTACTTTTTTTTATTATTTATGAGTGAATCTCCTATAATAGCATATATTCTCTGAAAATTTCAGCTAGGAAACTGTTAGGTTTGGCGGGAAGCCGTTGGATGCGGGCTTTTTTCAGCAGTGGACGTTTTTCGGCTGATAAAAAGAACTTTTAGGTAATGTTCAAAAGGTGTGAAACAGACAGAGAGACAGACAGACAAACAGCGTAAGCATAGTAATAGTCTCCCGTTGTTACCCTATTGGGTACGGATTCTTAAAAATGATAAAGTACTGTTAAAAAAGTATATTAGAATAACTTTCAAGGTCTTTTTTTTACCAATTTTGTACTATTTTGTTTGTGTATCTGTTCATAATTTTAGCTGCCATTTTCTTGTAACTAAAACTATTTATATGTGCTTCATTTCCGTAGTTTAATAGTACTCAAGTTTAATGTAATTACAGAAACAATTGCACATAAAATAAAACATTTGGAACACGGGGCTCGTCGAAACCTCATGATGGATGTAATGGCAGTTATTTAAAAATCGGTTGAAACAGGTGCAGCAATAATAAAGGCGAGCTACATGATAATCTCGAAAGTTAATCTGTACTAAGGAATAATGGGCCAAATGGATTTGAGTTTAGTACCTTCGTGTAGTGTTTTAATGTGTGTAAGTACTTTTGTACTTTTGCATTAAAAGCCGAACTCAAGATGAGTTAGGTGTAGGCCCGCGTTGGGGCATTTCATCGCAGGGTTTCGAAAATAACTAAGGTTCGCATATACAGGCTGTAACAAAAAAAAAAAATATAGAACCCGCAACTCGAGTTTCTGCTCATTATATACTGAACAACTTTATCGAAGAAAGTCAATTTTCAAAATAAATTTTCGACCCTTCATACAAAAATGCATTAAATTGTTTCATCAGCTGATCGATTTGTAGAGAGTAATTTTTTTTTGCGAATTGGCTATTGATCTCATGGGAAAAAATCTTCAGTATGATAAGTGGAAGCATCAGCTAACGGCTCCTGGACATTTCATGATCTGGCCAATTCTAACGATTTAGAGCCACAATAGTTATACGAAGGCTCTCGATGTTATAGGGTAATGAGAATAATCCCTTTAAAACAACAATATCCAAGAAATCTTTACTCAAATATAATCTTTTTTTTAGAAATAATTTTTTTTGAGACATTCTGAGGACAGCCTGTATTTGATTGACCGTTACTTAAATGGTTAAGTACTTAGTGCCGCTACTCACCAACAGATGGCGCGCGTAGTAATTTGCGGAACGGCGCTTGTAAGCGAATTTATTAGGTACGCATAACTCGTAATATTACAGCTTTTACTAAAAAGCCGAATTGGAAATGTATAATTATTACGGTAAATGTTATTTTCTAGGTGATTATTAGTGCCAGCTCCATAAAAAGTTCATTACCTAGTATTTTATCGCTTATAAGTTAACCGTTACAATTTTTGTAGCAAAAAATTAGTCCACGTAGGTATAAACTCGCTTTTAAAGTTTCTAAGAAGTAATTAAGCAGGTACCTGTCTGATTTATTGACGGGTGTACGTTTTGTAAGCTAAGACATTTACCTGCAATAATCTGTTAACCGATTTAATAAAAAAATATGAACCAGATTGAATATTACACTTCAAAACCTACTTTTTTGGGCAGTCGGGTAAAATGCATCATAATATGTCACTCAGGGGATCAGGGTGAATCTGCCTCATCATAATCATCATCCTAACAGCCGAAAAACGTCCACTGCTGGACAAAATCCATCAAGCCGTGGAGGCACATGCTCAGCCAAGGAAACAGCCATACATACATGCACCCAAAAATATTACCTTACTTTTTGGGAAGTCGGGTAAAAATACACTAAAAGAACTCTTTTGTTACGTTTTAGATCAGAACTGAAATGGAAGTTCTGGGGAAAGCCAGCCGCGCACGTATAACAGTTTTGGAATATGTTTTTTCGACCCTATCCCTCCATCTTCCTATTTTTGAGAGTCTTTACGGTGCAACTGGTTTTTTAAAAGTTATTAATAAAATAACTGGAAACGCTAAACCCGTTAAAACCCGATTTTAATCACAACAATCAAGTACAATTGAGCATTTTTTTAACCAATTTTGATAAAATTTATATAAAACCAACCTGTAGACATAACCTATTAATTCAAAAAGGAATCGTCAAACTATTACCCACCTCTTTACAACCGGCGAGTCACGTAACATAAACAGAATGTAAAAAGATTGGTGTAGGACCCGTTAACTGGGGCTTCTCCTCATCATACTGAACAACTTTCCCCAAGGAACCCATAGTCAATTCTCAAAAACAAATTTGGACTCTCCATACTAAAATGCTCGAAATTGGTCGATTAGCTGATCGATTTGTATGAAGTGTAAAAATATTTTTTTGCGATTTCAGCAAACTCGTAGAACAAATGTTGTTTAGTATGATTAATGGAACCCCTAGTTAACGGGACCTACACAATTTTTTTACTTATACATAAGTACAAAAAAAATAATTCAGTTGAATTGAGTAGGTACGTCGTTTGAAAATCCAAACAGTAGGTAGGTATCTCACAAGCATCACAGTGCAACGACACAGTGCGATCTAGCAGTGATTGCGCTAAATTCGATCTTCCGTCGTCGACAGATAAAAACGGCCTCGGCATTAAACAATAACCAATTGCTCTCCATAGCTTTAACAGACATTAAACCCGTTGGTAGGTTGACAATAGATACCTACCTTTTAAATTTGCAACCACTTCAAACCAAACATAAGTTGGACGTCCACTGTTGCTTTATAGGCCTATTACCTTATTTATAGACCCTCCTTGATAGTACCTATTTATTAATATATAAATGATATCACTAAGTTTATAAGAAATCAGCTTTCTTATCCTAAAATCAAATTTCAGTATTTTTTTTTATCAACAATTGATTAGCCTTTGGCATTATCTCCCCTAATGGTAAGTTGGCTTGGGAATCTCGATCTCGATCTTATCTACAAGCCGGAACGCATCAATGCTGTTAAGACTGATGTTTCGCGGCAAGACTTACTCGTAGATAGGATGGTGGTAGCTAGCTAAGCGGGCTCAGATAATGCCCTACCACCAACCAAACCGAGTCTTACCGCCGGGAATCGAACCCGCGGGCTCCGGTTGTGAAACGAATGGACTAACCTAAGCCACGGAGGCGGTTATGTTTAAAGACACACTAAAGTCGTTTTGTTTTAAACACAATTGTGAAGAACCTTTCCCTGTACTTACTCTGTGTTTCGAATATTTTTACAACCCATTATCTGGCCTGTTGCGTATTACGTTTCTAATCTTTAGTACCCAGCAATAAGCATAATGGCGTCAAATATATTGCAGAAAAATGCGTAGAAATAGCAAAATCATTCACAAAAGTCCACCTCTTTTAATGCAATACAAACCTGCCCCCTGAACCAACAAAAGAGACCCAAAAACCATTAGTTTCCAACTAAATCGATTGCATGGTTCCCTCGGGAAATTCCAAAATTCTGTAGTTTCCATCTGCAAAACTGCAGCGAAGGGGAGATATAAAAAAAAAGTAATGACTACATGAAATCACCATGTACTCGTATATGTATGTTCATGTAATAATAATTATGTTATGCAGTTAAAATCTTTCAGTTGATAAAATGTAAACTACAATGATGAAAACACTTAGTTTGGTGGAGTTGCTGACTAAGAAACGGATGGACTTACCCATAGGTGCGTAGTTGTTAACACGCTTATATTAGCTTCACCTGTATGTATGTATGTATGTTTGTAACCAAATCATTTGCACTCGATTTTGACCCACTTTAAACGGACAGATTTAAAGTACCTACATTTATCAAGAATCAGTGACAATACAATAATTTTATAAGTTTATCTCATTATCCTGAACTAACAACTAAATGTGGTTTAAAAAAAAACTAAATAACACGCTTTTAAAGCACATCAAACTAAAAAGTGAAAAATAATTCCTAATATAAGCTGAAAACAATAATTAACGAAAACTACTAGTATTATTGTGAAAAAAGCGTGGGGCGCTTTGTGCCATATTTTTCGTATATCAAGCAACCTACGCTTTTTTCACAATAATGCTTTATTTTTCGTTCATTATTGTTTTCAGCTTACATTAGGAATTATTTTTCACTTTTTAGTTTGATGTGCTTTAAAAGCGTGTTTTTTTATTTTTTTAAAACTGTATTTATTAAAAAAAAATACTAATCACGTCAAAAAGTCTTTTAAAACCTCAGATTAATAATAATTTAGATGTTGAGTTTCATACAACAATCATAGCAAAAAGTGGGGTAACGCTTGTTCTATTATATACGTAGGTATTATTGTGAAAAAAGCGTGGGGCGCTTTGTGCCATATTTTTCGTATATCAAGCAACCTACGCTTTTTTCACAATAATGCTTTATTTTTCGTTCATTATTGTTTTCAGCTTACATTAGGAATTATTTTTCACTTTTTAGTTTGATGTGCTTTAAAAGCGTGTTTTTTTATTTTTTTAAAACTGTATTTATTAAAAAAAAATACTAATCACGTCAAAAAGTCTTTTAAAACCTCAGATTAATAATAATTTAGATGTTGAGTTTCATAAAAAAAATACTAATCACGTCAAAAAGGTGACCTCGAATAATGTTTCGACACGATAGGTCCTATCCTTCACTGTAATTGATACAGGCGCATTTGAGACATGTCTCTGCACGTTTCGGCATGTTGACGGTAAGTCTGCCAACACGTGACTGTAAGGAAAACTCTGATCCGTTGTGATTGGAGCAGAGTTTTTTTAAACCCCATTTTCAAAGAGCTAACACTAAATCTACCTTTTCATTTTGATCTGAGTTTATAACCGGTGTGTTTTTAATGTCAAATAAAAATCTGTCTACTGTCTATTCTCAAAAGGCCACTTAGATGAACTTTTACTATAACAACGTGCCTTATTATTCCAATTTCTGTGATAACAAACTGAAAGCCTTTAACACAATTTGTCTCAATTACTCTACTAGAATGCCAAACTCATGCTTAAAAAGGGACATTAATAAATATTATCGCAATGTTTCGGATACTTTCAAATAATAAATTACATACAAACTATTGTATTTTAAAAATAATTAATTTTCTTGACATTACCTAAAGCCCTCCTAATGATTTCTTTGTTTCAGTTTAGTATCCCTATATCCTACTTCCTACTTATTATATTAGATATAAATGTGAAAGTTTGGATGGATAGACGGATGTTTCTTATTCAATCACGCCAGAATAACTGAACGGATCGTGATGAAATTTGGTAGGTAGACAGATTAGGACTTGGATTAACATATAGGATACATTTTATCTCGGTTTCTTATGTTGTTCCCGTGGGATACCTGTAAACTCTCTCTATTTTGTTAATTTCTGTCACGTCGCAATGAAGCGATGGATTAACGTGCTATTTTGCACATAGATAGTTGTGGGGTTGGAAAACGACACAGCCTATTCATTAACATAGCCTGACATAGTTCCTGAGGGATCTAGAGAAAACCCAATTTCTGCCCTGCGCACGATCGGAGACAGACACAGAAACTATGTTCACGCGAGCGAAGCCGCAAGAAAAAGCTAGTACCCTACATACCAATGTACGAAACAACCTGTCATCGCCTCTCACCTCTTAAGACACAATCAGCCCCGTTACGGGACATTTCTGGCCGATTGGCTCCCCTCACCCCCTAACTGAATCACCTGCAACCTTGGGGGTCGTCGACAGCCGCGGGTTAACGGGAGTTTCATTGCCATTCGTAGATTTGTGGTGATGCGTATGTATTGGCAAAGATTGAGCTAAGTTAATTTTGTCCTAAACGGTTACAATTTCACGTTTTATGATAAATTCTTCTAATAACTAATTTATAAATACTTAATCATTAAAAGACATAATGACTTAAGTAAGACGTCCACTTTGACGAAGCGATTCTGAGCGATGTACATTGTATTAAGAGGTCCGTATCTAAAAGGTGCCAACGGGAATTTTACTAAGACTACGCCATACTTTCATCTGACCATGAAGAGCTGTATGTTTTGAACGGTAATATGTAGCCGGTTGAAATTATCACAGATTATGTACTATCACAAAAAAGCGTCGGTAGCTCAACCGGTAACGACTCGGTCCTCCTAACCAGAGTTCCCGAGTTCAAATCCGGACGGCCAATGTACCAATGAGTTTTTCGAAACTTACGTACATATACTTACCGATTGCTTTAACGGTGAAGGAAAAAATCTTGAGGAAACCTGCACATCTGATTCCAGATGTGTAATGAAGGTCGCGTTGCACACGTCCGTAGGTGTAAATATCAATGCCCTACACGTGACCGCGGGTGATGCTAAGTGCAACACCAGGCAATCGCCGTCTATCCCTTGGATACCACGGTTAATTGTGCCACACGATAAGAGAGAAAAGAGTACTATCACGGCGGATTTCTAATAAACGTTTACGTTCTGATAACGACCGTGTTTGGTCAGTAAACCTGCGTGGTCAATCCACCACTCACATCACATTGAGCTAGGACCAAAACAGTATGGTCAAATCTTCCCAAGTTTGGGAAGAGACTGTGCCCAGTAGTTGGGTGGGGGGGAGACGTTTATGGATTTTCAACGAAATTTTCGTTTTAGGGTTACCTTCCATTTTTTCCAAGATATTATATCCATCCATATAGTGTCCATCCCCCCGGCATTTTTAAACTATTCGAAACTTGAAATCACCCATTCAACGAACATTTTTTTTGGGTATTCTGTGTTAAACAGTTATCAAGAAGTAGACTGCGGATTTTTACAATATGCTTGGTCCGACACACACTTGGCCAGTTTTTATTTGAATTCGGTCTATTCTATTTGAATTTATGATCTCATTCACATATCAATCACTAATGCTGAAGCAGCAAGCGATAGAAAATGCACCGCAAAATTTAAATGTGCCAAGTCAAAACTGCACCCCAAAACTTGCTAAGTTGCGGCAATGCTTGGTCCGAAACGCACCTGGTCAGTTTTTATTTAAATTGGGTCTATTCTGCTTAAATTTTTTATCTCATTTTGATACCAATTACTAATGCTAATTCAGAAAGCGACAGAAAATGCACCGCAAAATGTGAACGCGTCAAGTCAAAATTGCACCCCAAAACATGCTGAGTTGCGGCAACACGACAGCCAAATTTGCACTTGTCTGTTTCCCCTCTGATGTTGGACGAGTACTTCAGTTCTTGCGAGGACATTTTCAGTTCTTTGCGAGGATATTTTCAAGTACTTAGACTCAAATCTGTCTGAAAGTTGAAAGTTACTGAAATGTTTGTGACTCAAGTTTTTTGACGTTTAATTGTATGGTTTTTGTAAGACTTATTGTATTAAGGTTTTTGTTAGTATGGGACGAGAATTAACGCAGCTTTAATTTTAAAATGTAAAGAGGGATGAGAAATTGTATTCGAGTGTATCGTTGGATCATGTCAGCCGAAGGACGTCCACTGCTGGACAAAGGCCTCCCCCTAGGATTCCCACAAAGACCGGTCCTGCGCTGCCCGCAACCAGTGGCTTCCCGCGACCTTTAACCAGATCGTCGGTCCACCGAGTGGAAGGCCTGCCAGCTAAAATAGTGTGACGAATTCATATTCGATTTGTTTTGTGTTTTCTCCTTTTTAATTTGTTTTTATTATTATTTTTTTATTTTTTTTTGACTTGGACACTGTCTTTACTTTTTCATCTATCTGTTTTATTTTGTATTTTTTTAGCTTTGTTATTATTTCTTTTTTTAGGGTTCCTTACCTCAAAAGGAAAAAACGGAATCCTTATAGGTTCACTTTGTTGTCCGTCTGTCAAGACCCTTTATCTCGGGAACGCGTGGAGGTATTGAGTTGAAATTAAAACCATATATTTCGGTCTATAGTCCCTTGAAGCTGTGAAAAATCTAACTTATTAGTTAACGATCAAAAGATAAGGCCGTTTATGCCGCAAAAAACGTATACTTCGACACTCTCAAGGGAATCAAAATTCATAGGGTATTTCCCGTAGACCGAGAACTATGAAATTTGGCAAGTAGTACCGTCTTATACTACTAGTATAGGGAAAAATCTGAAAACTATACATTCATATTTAAATTATTAAAAATATAGTATTTTTTAAAGTGCGTAATCAATTATGCAAGGAACGGTGGCGGTCCAAATTTTGAATTGAGTTAACCATGTCATGTGGGGAATCGTATGAAAGAGCTTCATTGGCATAAGCTCAAACAGATTTTTAATTATTTATTTAATGTATAGTTTTCGATTTACCACGACAATTAAAAAAAAAACTTTTCCCTTTTTTATATGTACCTAAATAAATTTGGCGTATGTTTACACTGTTACGATTTATAATATGTACGGAACCCTCGGTGGGCGAGTCCGACTCGCACTTGTCAGGTGTTTTACAAGCTTTTATTTACCTGTCTGTAATGAAATCTTGCAAGTTAAATTTGACCCACTTCCCGGTTTCCGACTGAGCCGAAATTTTGCATGCATATGTATTCGCGTGACAATGCAATATTAAAAGCTTGTAAGTTCCTAAAAGTTTTGAGGCTTTCGAAATTATTAATATATAATAGCGGTCTGGTGGTACCTAACATTTAGTACTCAATAAATTGGAACTTACTCTACCCTCCAAGTATTAATTACTGTTTATTATGTGCTGGCCCCAGTAGTAACCCCCTCCCCCCCTCCAACATGTCATTTCTAAACTGTCTGACCGCGAAACAAGAGATCACCCATATGTTAATGAATCTTAGAAACTTGAACCAAACTTAATCCGGGTATCCTCTGATATTTAAGTATTGATTTATTGATATTGTTCACGTATTATCAGGTAACTTTATTACTAAAGTACAAACCCATAGATATACAAAAACTTATAAAATCTTTATTACCAAGTACAATTTTGCTATATTTTTTTGTTACTGTTATTTTCCTATAAAATTAAAATAACAGAGATATTTTAAATAAAATACAATTAATGGTATGTTTGTATCCGATCAAACCTATGTTACTTAGTGCTATTTAATGACACGTGGACTGGCATAGTGTCTATTGACTGAAGAACACCGTTTGTGGTCCGATATACACTTGGCTGGTTCCTCTTTCATGATATCAGTTCATATACGTCCCCACCGAGGGGCTAGAGCCTACCCTGAATTAGGGCGTTCGGGCCTTAGACGACCACGCGGGCCCAGTGCGGGTTGGTCGACTTCACAAACAACCTGCGAGTTTCTCCGCAGGCGTGTGCAGGTTTCCTCACGATATTTTCCTTCACGCTCTTGCGTCGGATAAACGTACATATGAAATATAAATTCGAAATCACATTGGTACGAGGCAGGATTCGAACCACGACCTCCCGGACAGGAGGCGGCGGCCCTAGCCGTTACGCCACCGACGCTCGTTACTACTTTACTTTTTCAAGCGACTTCCAAAAAGGAGGAAGTTCTCAATTCGTCTGTATGTTTTTTTTATGTATGTTACCTCATAACTTTGGACTGGGTGAACCGATTTTTATGATTTTATTTTATTTGAAAGCTAATGCTTCCCGTATGGTCCCATATAAATTTTATCAAAATCGGTGTAGTACTTTATTAGAAAATTAATAAAAACCAAAAATAATAATACAAAAATGTACTCAGTTGTTGCGATGGAAGTCGGTTTTTTAACGTGTTTAGCGTTTTCAATTATTAATATAACATAATTATATACTATAAATAAAATACAATTATTGGTATGTTAGTACCCATTTAAACCTATGTTACTTAGTGGTATTTAATGACGCGTGGCCTGGCATGGTGTCTATTGACTGATGAACACCGTTCGAGGTCCGATATACACTTGGCTGGTTTCTCTTTCAATCTATACACAACCGAAACGGGCAGAAACAAAGCAAAGTACAATAATCGATAGTGTGTGTAGAATCTGTGAGCCGCGTTGAATTAATTCAACAAATTGTGCGCCTTCCGCCGCTCAAGTGGCGGATACGCCGCGCCGTGATGCCGTGCGACGCGCACACACGCCCGCTTGTGCGCCCGCGTTGCTGTTCGCTGCAGAGGAGCAAACGGGCAGGGCAAATGCATCAATAAGTTTCTATACAGGGTGACGTAATGGCTAGGGCCGCTGCCTCCCGTCTGGGAGGTTGTGGTTCGATACCATGTTTTTCGAATTTAGATTTCACTAGGTGTTTCCCGCGGCTTCACCCGCGTGGACGTTTCTATGACTTTTCGAGCGTGAAAGAAAGTAGCCTATGTGTTAATCCAGGTTATAATCTGTCTACCTGCCAAATTTCAGCCAGATCCGTTCAGTAGATTTTGCGTGAAAGAGTTAGATACAGGTTGACTGGTAAAACGACGGATGCATTTCAGGAGGTGAATGAGAAGACGAAACAGAACAATTTTTCCCAAGGATCGAAAAAAAAAGAATTTAAACTAGTCTTAAAATAAATTTTGATCGAATTGTATGAAAAGTCATTTTTTTAGAATTGACCAATGGTTCTTGAGAAAGTTTGTGCATATTAGTCTTCTAATTCACCTCCTGAAATTTGTCTGTCGTCTTACCAGTCACCCTGTAATCATATCAGCTCATATACGTCCCCACCGTGGGGCTGGAGCTTTCCCTGAATTAGGGCGATCGGGTCCAGTGCGGGTTGGTCGACTTCACACACAACATTTGAGTTTTTTCGCAGGCGTGTGCAGGTTTCCTCACGATATGTTCCTTCACCGTAAGAGCGTCGGATAAACGTACATATCCTACTAATATTATAAACGCTAAAGTTTGTATGTAATAGATGTATGGATGTTTGTTACTCTTTCACGCCACAACAGATAAACGGATCTGGATGAAATTTGGTAGGTAGACAGATAGGACCTGGACATGACCCTCGAAGACAGTCATTGAAACTAAGTTCACGCGAGCGAAGACGCTGGCAAACGCTAGTCCTATATATCACTCACGGAATTAAGACGAATCTAATGACACCTTCTAAAATCCATCAAGCCGTTTCCATCTTCGGCATCATCGTCACTTACCATCTGGTGAGATGATGCCAAGGGCTTACCAATAGTAAAAAAAAAAGGCTACAGAGCGTGCTATAGAAATAAATAACCTTTCTTTATTACTAGTCGGGTAAACAAGAATCCTATGTCACTCATGTGATCAAGACAAATCTAACGACACCTTGAACTCCAAAATCCATCAAGCCGTTTAGGCTACAGGGTGTGCTAAAGAAATAAACATATACATACATACATATACAATAGAAAAAACATAACCCTTCTTCTGGCGCAGTAGGGTAAAAAGGATGAAAATTGGACAAGGTCTCAGTCAAACAGTGTTCAGCCACAGTGCATATAGTCAACACGTAGTAATTTTTATTATCTAACCTGTATATAAAATGTGTTGTGCTAGTGTATTTGTTTTTTTGTGGTGGCAAATCAAAAAGTTCAACTAGAATTGACGTGGCTGTATAAACAGCTGCTTTCTTAGAATTTATAGAAAAAGAAAAAAAGAAAAATATGTTCATTACAGAACGTACAAAGAAACGTCAATCACCCGTAGCTTTAAATTTGGAATTCGTGCGAAAAGCTCGCGATTGGTCCGTGAGTCAGTTACATTGTTCGACCAATGACTGACTCACATCCGATGCAACTTGGAACGTAGAATTAAATATGATTTTATTGCGGGCAACAACAGAATTGCGCCAATTATGGCAGCAAATAACAAAGACACTGCCCGAATTCAAAGTTTTTATGGCGCTGTATGTCTATCCGTTAAACATTTGGGCAACCGATAAAACATGAATGAGGTGGAGTTATATATTCCATAAATAATTAATAAATAACATACCACACCAGATACAGCTAGCGTTCAACAGGACTTTTTGGCGGGAATCTGTAGTGTCATTTTTCTTTTTTTATCCGAAAAATTACATTTCGTGGTTTTTGATGTTTAGTATTGATAGTGTATTATTCATCAAAGTACCTTTAATATGTTTATTGTGTAGGAAAATGAAATTAAAGTGTGTATGCTGTAGTTCGTGTCCCCACAAGAAGTCCACAAAAGAAATAAAAGTGTTTATTGTGTAGGAAAATGAAATAAAAGTGTGTATGCTGTAGTTCGTGTCCCCACAAGAAGTCCACAAAAACTTCAGCAAAAGTGCTGTCATTTTGCTGGAGTGTGTAGGTTAAGCTAGTTTTTAAGAAGTACCTAGTGTAACTAGTGACAAATTAACAATGATTGTGAAAAATACTTCAAACTGTAAAAAAGTGAATAATATTTATGAATTCGTCTGAAGGACTTAATTCCATGGCCAAGAAAAATTAAAACCAACCAACTAGCGTTTAACAATTTAGCAAACAGGTCCCCTTTTTAGTTTTAAAAAAAAGGAATCAAGTCGGTTTTTTCGAAATACCCAAAGGATAGGAAATAATACGGGAACGAAGGTAAGGGCATCCATCCACTAGTGTTTAATAAAAAGAAAACAAATTCATCGTCACTTACCCAATAAAAAATTGCCAATGATTGACTAATCGCGAAGAAATTTGACGAAGGTAGGTTGCGGAAACCAAGAATTCTCACAATCTTGTGAATTATCCTGCCAGCTATTACGATTAAAACGATACATTAACAGACAGACACACGGTTTAACAGGATCCCGAAGGCACCGGAGGTACCCTAAACAATCAAGACCTTTATTTGGGTTCGCCGCAGATGAAACATGTCCATGAATCGATAGCTTTCAACGAAAGCCTCGCATTTTTACGTCAACAAAAAAGGCTGTTAAACCCAACATGTGTCGGGACCTTTTCCTGAAAAAAGTATGAGTTTACATGACCATAACCTATCTCAACAAACGTAAAGATCCTTTGGGTTCAAGGACCGGCGACCTTCGTCCCAAAAGGGACGAGGGTAGGCTCGTTTTATTCCAAATCACGGCGGGAGGGCCTTTCTGAGGGCAAAGAATTATCCGGGTAAGAAGGTTAAGTGCGCAAGGAGGATAATTCGGAATTATTGTTTTTGTCCCGTTATTTTGAGGCATGAACTTAGCCAGACAATACTCGGATTTTGCAGGTACTTTGCTTTATTTAATTACAAAGTTTCAGTAGTAAAACATAGTAGATTATTAAACAACGTTTAAATCCGCTCAAAGATAAAATAGTTTTGTGACCAAGGCGGATTTATACATAGTTAAGTAAAGTAGCGAGTTAAGTTGCAACTTAATCGATTTAGAACGTTTAATCAGTAATTTTACAGATTTCTGTTATTTTTGACGTCAATTACTCCTAAACATTAGAAAACCCAAGGTTGAAAAAAAATACCCTTGTTGTTGATGATGTTTCTTGAAGTCAAAAGCTATTAGAAACACGATTGAGTAATTTTGGCTCGATAGAAAAAAAATCCAAAGGTTACATTCAACTCTAGTTATGTATGACTAATATTTTGAAGTATAAATTTATAAAAATATGCAACAATATTTGTTATGATAATACAAAGTGAGTAATGTTATTATTTTTTATACTTTCATTGTAGTTTTTGATTGAAACGAAAAACCAATGAAAAAGTGAAAAAGTGTGGTTATTTTCTTTACTCTATACACGTAAAGAAAGAAAAACTGTTCCAATCAATACCTCGCCTTAAATAAAAAGTTACATCCACACGTACAGGCGAATTTAGTAAACTTTATATGTGACCGGTCGTATAAACTGTACAAACTCGCCCGTCTACTCTACGCGTGCCGGCGACATGCACAAATTTGCCAAAAAAAATTGAACATCATTCTATTCTTCTTATTATATCGTTAAGTTACTACTTAAGGTGATTCGATTAGCACACTAGCGCCGCCAATAGAAATAAATAAATTACTCATTCTTATAGTCTTTAATCGAAACCATTAAATATTTTGCGAAAATAAGGAGGCAACATCATCATATCAGCCGTAGGACGTCCACTGCTGGACATAGGCCTCCCACAAGGATTTCCACGACGACAGGTTCTGCGCTGCCCGTATCCAGCGGCTTCCTGCGACCTTCACCAGGTCATCGGTCCACCGAGTGGGAGGCTTGCCTACCTCGTACGTAAGGCAATAATTATTTAATTATTTAACTATTGTTTAATTGTTATCTTATAACTGTAAATATTAGCAACAATAGTTACTGAGGTCACAGTACCATTGGCGGCGCTAGTGTGCTAATCGAACCGCCTTAACTGGCAAATCCCCTACGTCCAAACGACGACGATAAGAATTTAACTTGCCAAAACTGCAAGTTTACTCGCAGTAGTTCGTTATTCTGTAGAAAATCTAAATAAAGTACTGCTCATACAAATCCAAGTTGTTCGTCAAAAATTGATCTAACAATTTTAATGAAACTTTGTGAATATTATTAGGATTTAATAAGAACTACTGCACTGGATGGTTTATTATTACAGAAAAAGTATGCACAACGTGGCTGTACAATTTATTTTCTTTATTGTGCTGTAAGACTATGTACAAAAATCTACATATGTCCATAGGATGCAGTAGTACAGTCAATGTCAAAAATATAGATACGTTTAAATTATTAAAAATATGTATCCACGACCTTATGTATAGGTATACGATATAAGGTCGTGTATACTTATTTTTGATGCTTTAAACGTATCTATATTTTTGACTTCGACTGTACTACTGCATCCTATGGACATAAAAAGGTTTGCTTTTGTAAAAATCGTTATAAGTAAACCATGGTGAATACGAAAACCTAAGTCTTAAGACGATTGTGAAGCTGCGACTTTTCATACAAACGGCGTTAACGATTTTCACCTCTTAAATGTTAACCGATTTGGACAAATTTTTCATAGGTTGTCACGCACAACAAAAGCTAGCCTTATACGTTTTTGTTTTTTCGATAAAGTTAATAAGTTTAATTTTATTGTTGTTCACGTGTTTTCATACTAAACTAATTTCGGTCATTTTTGTTTATTTATAACCTGACTGCCTGTTAACTTATCAAAAATTTGTCCAAAACGGCTAACATTTAACAGGTGAATATCGTTAATGTCGTTTGTATAAAAAAAAATATTTCGCTGTGGGTTCACAGTCCTCTTAAAGGCTGTAACTCGCCGTACCATGTACAGGTGCTATATAAAAATGGGTCTGTATGAAAAATCTAAAACTAAAGCGTGTAAAGTTTGTTCAATCAAGCCACGTCGAAATATTAAGAGTAAAGAAAAACTGAATTCAAGGATTTTAAAAAAAACTGATGCACGACTCTAAAATCGAAACCAATCGTTTATTTTGAAATAATTAAATTTTCAAACATTTTTTTATTGCTTTTAGAAAAAGTAAGATTTATTTATATACAGACCCATTTATATTTCGCAACCTGTATATTATACGGCGGGTTGCGGTCTTTTACCTTTTTTGTACTTGTAATGTCCACGGGATACATACTATAGGGATGACGAATGCTAGTCATCTGATTTACTTTTTATCATCTGTCAAAAACGACATTTTGTTCTAAAAATGTTTGAAACACCTAGGCGTGACGTCATAGTTTAGCAGCGTCATATATATAGGTAGTCATTTTGTGATTTTGGTGAATTAAAAATCGAAGACTTGATGGAAAACAAAACGAGTAAGGTTTTCCGAAGTTTAAGTAGGAGGGCAATTTAGTGATCAAGAGTTCATAATTTATTTCTGATGCTGTCGTCATCCCTGTTTCATGTCATATTTAATGAATTTGGGTCTACCGGAAGTAAGCTATTTTGCCAGTAGAGTATCAAAATATGTGACTTAAATGGCCGTCTTTTGATTGCGTCGATGTTAACTTGAGTTTATTACACCTCCGAGGGGCCGTAGACCTCAATATTTTGTACTAATTTCTATTCTATCTCTACCTGTTCCTGAAACAAAAAAGGTTTATACAAACGGACAATAAAGTGATCCTATAAGGATTCCGTATTTTATTTTTCTTTTGAAGTACGTGAGCGTAAAAAAACAGACAAAAATTTTTGCAAGTGCTTTCACCAACGCGTCACTGCATCACTGCTTTTGGTGATTAAAACCGTCGCCCCTATTATGATTTTTCAGAATCTACCCACACACAGTAAAAAAAAAAACGCTTCGCGCCTACCCACCCAACACCCCATGATTTTAAAAGAGCGTTGTTGCGTCGAGGAGTGTTTGTGCTGATGCATCCTGGATTAAAGTGACAATAATAGAAGCACTACGTAAGATTGTGCAAAGAAATATGTATTTGTGTTACAAGGGGACAAAGTAATATTTTGTTTCGAAGAATTCGATGTACGTCGCCCGATAATAAAATGTTTTGCGTCCGAGCAACACATACAATTTTTCATCACAAACTCTATGAGAAAAACAAACTAGCAAGTATTTACAAATACACATTGGTTTGAGCGTTCTGTCATCTGATTGGTTCATGTTTGTATCCAACACGAATGCGGACCAATCAGAAGAGAGAAACAATACTCCCTACAGGGTGCAAAGAGAATTTGTACGCACTTACTAAGGAACCAATTTCTTGTTCTTCCTTTAAATTTTAAGTTTGTTTCATTTTGTGGTTGTTATAGCGGCAATAGAACTACACACTCTGTGAAAATTTCAACTGTTTACCTATCACGTTTCATGAGATACCGCTGATAGACAGACGGACGGACGGTAGCGGAGGCTTAGTAATAGGATCCAGTTGGTACCCTTCGGGCACGGAACCCTAACAACTCTATGCAGTAATAATTAAGAGTTTACGCGTCTACTAAGTTTCGTTAACAACGTCCCCACAACATCCCAACGTCATAGCGTCTCCAGGGTCCGAGTCTCTTCCGAGACTTGGGACGGTAATGCCATACTCCACAGCGGTGGCTAAGGCCGCTATGCTGGAGATGGCAGGGCTAAACCACACCCTGGACACTTCATACAACGGGCCGGAATTGACATTTCAAAAAACGAATGACGGAACAAACGAAATGGCGGCGAAGTTCTATACGTTACAGAACCAAACTATAACCGATCTGTATCAATCTTGGTGACGAGGGGTTGAGGTCGCAATCTATAGAGCGGCAGGGAGTACCAATACTGTATGTTATTACTACTTAATATTATATACTTTGATTAGAGCCCACTGGCAGAAGTTTCAAGCCGCTTAAAAGACACTTTTTACCTTATGGATTAATCAAGGCGTATATACGTAATTGGAATATTTGGAATGCACCTTGTTTTGTTTTGAAACACAGAGGTGAGATGATGATCAGGTGAGATGATGCCAAGAGCTTACTAATCCTTACTAATATTAAAAATGTGAAAATGTGTTTGTTTGTTACCTTTTCACGCTTCAACGCCTTGACCAATCTTTATGAAATTTGGGATGCAGGTAGCCTGTGTCACGGGGAAGGACATTTTATCCCGGGAAAATAGCATAATGTGATGCAGTTCTTGAGGGAACTAAAAAAATACTAGATTGTTGTGATTTTTTGCACAGAGATGGTTAAGTAGGTGGGAAACGAAGTAATTTACTAATCACCCTTAAAGACAATCATAAAAACGACGTCCACGCGTTCGAAGCCGCGGGAAAAAGCTAGTTTTAACTATTAGTGGCATATTTACCCTACTGCCAAAAAAGCAGTGTAATGTTTTATGTACATCTGTTTCTTTGGGTGAGCCTGTAGGCTAAACGGCTTGATGGATTTTGGAGTGCGAGGTGTCGTTAGATTCGCCTTGATCCCTTGCTTGAGTGACATAGGATTTTTCTTTTTATCCAACTGACCATAAAAGTGGGGTAATATTTTTTTGCAGTCGGGTTTTAAACTTTTGATTTGGGTAGGTTATATCGACCGCATTTGTGGGTCACAAAGCAAGCATCTGTGCTGGTTGCTGCCACTAGATTTCATTTATTTTTATTTTCACAAACAGTTTACAAGTTAGAAAACAAAGTCTTAATTATTCTAGTTGTACATCTTAGATCTACTTTTTAGAACTAAACTAGGCTAGAAAAAGCCTGTACCTTAGCAGTCAGACTAGATGGCAGTAGTTTAAAATGGGGAGCGGTACTTACTATCCGGTAGCCCCGTCTCTGATGGCGCCCTGGAAGCCCATTTTCTGACTTCAATGAGTAGTCTTTAATTGATGTTAGGTGATCATCAGCTTTTTTTTCTTCCTTCATAAAGACCTCACTTCACTTCCTAGAGAGTAAGAGGCTATCATACCAGACGGGCGACAGACGGGTTAACGGTTAACCCGACCCGCCCGAGGCAGGGTACGGGAATGGACCACTTGTTCGCCGCACGCGATCTGTGACGTCATCAAGGTCTATACAGGCGTGTACCTAACGTAAGGGGATATAGGGCGTGTTTCCGAATAATAGATTATGTTGGTACATTGTTTGTTCAATGGATGTTTCGTTCATATCTTTGACGAGAAAATACAGAGTGCACTAGTGCGTAAAATATTGAAAAAAGGTTTTTCTAATAGGAGACTTAACCGCTCTAGGGTTTTAAGACGCGTATGCGTAAGCGGTGGATCTGCTATTGTACTTTTCGTCCATTGTCCATAAGTCTAGAACAGCCTATACAGGTTGTAAAAAAAACCGGCCTATCCACAGAAGTATAAAAATCATAACTATTCATTTAATACAAAATACATCATCGCGAGCGACAGAAAAATGCTGTATTTTTTCAGTTCATTCAGTTCGGACTCCTTACCGTGAGTACGAATCTAGTTTGTAATATTTGTTGTTTTACTTTAGAATTAGTACCAAGTAACGCTTGTATGTATGTATTACCGTTTTTACGATAGAGCAAAAACAAAAAAAAATTGAAAACTCTTCATTTTGATAACTTTAGGCTAAATAATGTTAGGCTTTTTTAAATCTTTAGTGAATCCTTTATAATAACACAGATTTTGTGATAATTTCATCTACAAGATATAACTTTTTAAAGCTTATAGTTTCCCGCGACTTTTTCTAGGTCATCGGTCCAACGAAGTGTAAATGTACATTGATAATATAGTATCTTTCATTACAATTTTCTAAAAATCTGGACACTTTTACAAAGGGCCAGAAATGACATTCAAAAAACGAATGACGGAACAAACAAAATGGCGGCGAAATCCTATACGTTCGACAACCAAACTGTAACCAATCTGTATCAATCTGGATGACGAGGGGGTGAGGTCGCAATCTAGAGGGCGGCAGGGAGTGTCCATACTGTATGTTAGTACTAATATACTCGTATATACTTCGACATTGTCTATGAGTATTCTAACATCACTTACTATTTAATTGTAGGTCGACGATAGTGCGACTAACATCCGTTCCGTTCCGTTCCGGTGTCGCACTGATCAGAAGTTCTTCTGCAAGGGCATTGATATCAGCGTATAAAGGAGAACAGTCGAGGCCAAAGCACTCGTCGTTGTAAGCGTGTCCCCGTAGTTGCACCTGTGGCATGTAATAAATGCGGTCTGCTACCCCAGATTCCCGCTGTCGCCTACCAGGCATATCCGACGGTGGCTACGTTAACAACATCTGTGGTGTATCAGCAATCGCTGTCTGCCATTATGCGACGGAAACCAGTGGCCACGTAGATGCGATCAAGAGTGTAGGGTGGTCGCAGGTAGGACGGGAGTGACTGGGTCTTGAGCCGACAAATATACTAGCAACGAATCAGCATATCAGCATAGTAAAAGGAAAGAATAGTATGTTGTCTTCATACAATAATACATCGCGCGGTTTGCATGTGTGCGCGCCAGTAGGCACGCACCATACGTACGCACACTACAATAAATAGGATTGACATAAGACCATAGACCATTATACCATAGACGCGCACACATACAAACCGTGCGATATACCATTGTATGAAGACAACCTACTATTCTTTCTTTCCTTTTACTATGATATTAGGAAGATAAACAAAAAACATAAAGTAAACGATCCGGTGGAAATTGGAAGTAACGATATTTGTACTGGTATTGTTGGAAAACTCTAATGAATACTTCTTAATAAAAATATTATTAATCTGAAAAATCACAAATCGAAACGAACTCGTTCGAGTTATTAAAAGTTTTTTCACGTGGCAACAAAACGAATAGCTACGTTTACGTACACAAAGTAAATGCTCCATTGTTTATATACAACGTTACGTAAAGTAGACCCCACACGGGTCCTGAAATTACGTCGAACTCGAACCCTTCTGAACATCCGGGGCTGGTCCCTTCGACCCCGGCCGTCTGGGGCGCGTCTGGTGCGTTATCGAGATTAATGCCAGCTATCTATCCGCTCAAGGTCATGTTTACGCTGTCGGTGATACTGTTGGGTTTTGGAACGCAGGGAACAATGGTTTGTTTGAATTCTAATTTGCGATCGTTACGTATTCCATATTTTACGTTTTACTTATTGCTTTATAGCTCAGAAATTTCAGCAAGGAGACGATTACTAATGGGATACGGAAAAGGCGCGAAAATGTTTGCAGTTTCCAATTTAAATGCTGTAGGATTCCATATAAGGTAACGGGACTCTTAAAACTAAGCCTACGCTGTCTGTCCTTCCGTCCGTCAAACTTTTAAAATACTGTATCTTTTTAACTGAAATAGGAGCTGGCTGATTTTTTCAGAATATGTGTGTGTGTGTGTCATAAAGGGATAATTACTAAAACTAATAAAAAGTAAAAAATAAAGGGATATCTTTTGTTTTTGCTCATTCAAATTCAAATAACTCTTTATTGTACATCAAAAATAAATACATAACATGCAAAATTTAAATTAAAACTAAGAGACGTACAATTTAGGCGGTCTTATCGCTGAGAGCGATTTCTTCCAGACAACCCAGTGCTCGGAGAAAAAGCACGGAGACAGGTAGTACGCGAGCAACAATAACAGAAAATTTAATGACTAATTATTAATAATTTTAAACTTAAACTAAAACATATAAAGCTATTATCGCTTTTTATATACTAACAAATAAAATACCATATACTTAATAAATAAAACCATCGGACTATAAATAAATAGTTATATATACGCATATATATATTATACATTCCTATATAAATAAATTATAAAATAATTACTACATAAATACAATAATAAATATATTACCAAACCAAAGTAAGATGCAGAATAATAGTGTAAATAGTACGAGTCAGAGCGCAAGGAGATATTCTTTAATTTTAGTTTTGAAGGAATTAAGAGAATTAAGCTCTTTCGTAAAAACATCGTACATACAAGCGTGAAAACTAGTGTTATTATAGTAATAATCGTAAAGTGTAATAATGAATAATAAAAACTGGTCAAGTGTGAGTCTTACTCGCATTAAGGAGTCCGAACTGAATATAAAACATTTTTCTGGTGCTCTCGTTGAAATATTTAGTTTGAAATGAATAGGTATCATTACGTACGTACGCAGGTGGTGGTACAAAACTCTCAGTGCGCGAGTCCGACTTACACTTTACCGGTTTTTTTTTTTAAAAAAGCGCGGAAATACTGCGATTACAAAAAAAAATTATTTAATTATTTTTTTCACAACTGGTCAAAGATATGTATAACTATACAAAATTTCGACTGTATAGCTGTAACAGTTTTTTGTTATAAAAATCTGAATGCGTTTGACTATGCAATTTATCTGATAGAAAGTGAAGATACACTCGATGATGTTTTACGCAAACTCTTATAATGGCTATTCACTCTCGCCTTGAGAAATGGGAAAAACGGCAATGACATACCTACAGTCGGACAGACAGACAGACATAGCGGAACTATAATAGTTCTGAACAGAACAAAAAGACGACTTTGAAAACGGAACCCTAAAATTAGAGAACTTTCTCCTCTTAAAGTCAGTTAAAAATACGGCCCGTTTTAAAATTCTTACATTTTTTTTTCTACTTCCTGTATAGACAAAGCATAGTATGAATTTCATGTAAGTACCTTTCGTCGATGGTTCAAATTGTTCTCTTTGTATGGAAACAAAAAAAAAACGATATAAACACACATAGCTCACAGAACAGATGGCCGCTGGCGTAGTGGAGTTCTCGAGTGTCGACCGCTGACTGATCATAGGAAGACGTAGCGTAGGAAGCCGCTAGATTCGGGCAGCGCAGGATCAGTCGTTGTGGAAAGCTTTCGGGGGAAACTTTTATAAGCAGTGGACGTCTTTCGTCTCTTATAATGAGATGATGATAAAGTGCTTTAAAAAAATAATTTTTTGACTGCTTTTTACTTTTTTTTATCTGAAAATATCAAGATTTTTTAAAATGTTTATTTTTTTCTTCCATCACTTAATCCCAGTTTTATCTGGGGTCGGATCTTCTTGTACAGCGGCACCAAGACTCTCTGTCCTGGGTTATCATAGGAGTTTCGTTCTGCGCTTTCATCTCCCTTTCGATACTGGACCACCATGTAGAGGGGGTCTTTCTCTTCCCAGGCGTTTCGTAGGGATATTCAAGGCTGTTTTTACCCAGACCTATCATCTCTTCTCATTATGTGGCAGTACTGTCTAAGCCCACTTTCTTTTCGTTTAACCGTTATTGGGGCCATTCCGAAAGATCCTCTCACGTCATTGCGTATTTTGTCCAAAGTTTTTTAAATTTTGTTTAGTTAAAAGCAATTAGGTATATAATGTTTTCCGTGTAGAGAAGATGGCCGTTGGGACAGTTAATTTCCCAAGTGGAGACCACGCACTGGCATATTTTGCGTACTATTTAGTCTAGAGATTTTTTAATGTTGTTGAGTTAAAATAATGTTTTCTGTGTAGTACAGATGGCCGTTGGAGCAGTTAAGTTCTCGAGTGGCGATCACGTACTGGCGTAGGGTGTCCTCGCACTCGGTAGACCTACGACCTTGTGAACTTCATGGGAATCCACTGGATGCAGGCAGCGCAGGACCGGCCGTCGTGGAAATCTTTGGGGGAGGCCTTTGTCCAGCATCGGACGTCCTTCGGCTGTTATGATGATGTGCTAATGTTTTCCGACTAGGTATCATCTAGGATAATCATTATTTTTTTGCCTCCACTTGCAATTAACACAACTAGCGAAAAAGTAAAAAGAAATAAAATAAAAATAGAGCTCTAATGAGCGTAACGTGCGCGCGTAGTCCGTAGACGCGCTACGTCTTTTTGTAGCCTTGGAGGTTTTATCTATAACTAGCCATTGCCTGCGACTTCATCTGTCATGTGAAAATTTCGAAAAATGCGGACTTGTCCCTTGTCTACATCTGGTTAACTGGCTGGTTATCTAGCCCTACTAAAATTTTGTATGTAAGTACCTAGTAACAATTAATTTTGGCCAATATTGTGAAATAAATAAATAAAAAAAAGTTTATTTCGGACCACAGAAATCCTAAATATGTTACAATAGAGACTAAATATAAAAAATAAAGAAAAAAATTAAAAATAATAATACAGATAATACTTAACAATAATAAATAATTTGTAGAGCCCCGCTGTGCATGCATACTTTGTCGCGTAGCGTCAGAATCGGGCATATCCGTTCATCGGGCAAAAAGCATTGGTGGCTCAACCGGTAACAACTCGGTCCATCTAACCAGAGGTACCGGGTTCAAATCTGGACGGCCAATGTACCAATGAGTTTTTCAAAAAACTTACGTACATATCATTGCCGATTGCTTTATTAACGGTGAAGGAAAAACATCGTGAGGAAACCTGCACACGCCTGCGAAGAAACTCGAAGGTTGCGTGTGAAGTCGACCAACCCGCACTGGGCCCGCGTGGTCGACTAAGGCCTAATCGCCCTGATTCAGGGTAGGCTCGAGCCCCTCGGTGGGGACGTATATGAGCTGATATAATAATATCCTGTATAATCTGTTGTTAAAAGATACGTACAAAGTTTCATGAAAACCGTTACAGCTATTTAAAAGGGTTTTTAAGGGTTAGTATGTGAGGTACCTTACTCAGGTTTTTCCTGGAAAAACAAATTATCCTTTTAGTGGAGCATATAAAGTTACAGTATCGTACAAAGTTTAATTAAATTCGCTAGAGCCAATTTGAGTAAAAAAAAGGTGACAACGCTAAAAAATCTAGTTAGGAAAAGAAAACGACTAGATATTAAAACAATATTTCTCTAAACCGAATTCTATCCAAATCCCTTTAGCAGGTTAGGCGCAAATGGACGCACATACACACACACACACACACACACATGCACAATATTTTTTTAACAATCGATTCCTACTTCTCTCTACTTCGTTTTTTTGCTGTGCTGTATCAATAATATAAACAAAAATAAATGTTTTTCATAAACGTCCGTCCATCCGTACGTCTGTCCGATCGTCACGCTTTCCCTAGTAGCAACTAATAATTCGAATAGGCTCAAATTATAAAATTAAGAGATTTATGATAGTTTTATTGGAGGATTCTAAGCGGCTTCTGGCCGGATTGCCAATATAACAAAAATTAAAAATGCATAAATCTGAAAAATAGCTGTAACGATTTCGATGAAACTTTATAAGTAGTAACTATTATGTGCTTGTTTATGTAATCTAAGTTTGAGTAGCCAGTATTGTTTATTCTGACAAAATTCGTTAAATGTATGCCCTCATACCTACAACGTTATTTTTTTGTTTGCGATTTCTTTATATTTAATTTGCTTCTTATTGTCGCTTGCCTTAAAATTAAAGTAATCCACTGGCTTATCTTATAAAGTTCTCGAGTGGGGACCGCGCACCGGAAAATGTAGCGTAGGAAGGCCTCCCACCTGGTGGACCGACAACCTGGTGAAGATCGCGGGAAGCCGCTGGATGCGGGCAGCGCAGGACCGGTCGTCGTGGAATTCCTTGGGGAAGGCCTATGTCCAGCAGTGGTCGTTTTTCGGCTGATATGATGATGATGATGATGAATCCACTGGCAGTTTCAGTAGATTTGTGTCGTTGAGTGTACGCGAGAAAGTATGTGCAGTGCAACAGTACATTTTTTTGTACTTATTACTAAAGGAGAACCAGTTTATCTGTCGATCGCAACTACTTCGCAACTATTAACGTAGTAATTGTCAACAAACTTAGCTTTGTGCGCGACGCAGTGTTTCGCATTTCTCTTTTGCAAATAAAACATACATATGGGCTAAAAATTCTAGAATATTTTCCTCAATGAGCGTTTTTCTTGTAAATTTAAAATTTTAGTTTACTTGAAAATCAAAAGATGGCAGTGTTCATCACAATCCACATCCACAAAAAGTTTGACGATAGGAAAACCTAAGCTAACATAACATTAACTTTATAGCCTTATGTTAAAGGTATATTTTAATATATAGAGTGGTAAAATATGCTTTATAGCGTTAGTGGTACTGTAAACTACTGGAAAAATGCTCATACTTACTTCCTGTGCTTTTAATTTAAAGCATTTATTTAACCTAGTTAGCACGAATACAAAATGCATTCTTACGCAAAACTGTTTTCTTATTTATAGGTTTTTAAGGAATACGAGACTGTTTCCGAATATTGCTGTGTTTCTGCATGAAGATAAAATAGCTAGTTCCCCACTGCGTTGAGGATTCTTGGTAAGCCCGCTTCCATCTTCAGCATCATCGTCGTTTACTATCAGATGAGATAATGCCATTCCATCTTCAGCATCATCGTCGTTTAATTTCAGATGAGATAATGCCGTTCGATCTTTAGCATCATCGTCATTTACTAACAGGTGAGATAATGCCATTCCATCTTCAGTATCATCGTCGTTTACTATCAGGTGAGATCAGATAATGCCAGTCCATCTTCAGCATCATCGTCGTTTACTATCAGGTGACCAATGTAAATAGTAACCTAACTAAATAAATAAATAATTAAAACCCGACTTCGTAAAATGAGTCCTATGTCACTTAGGTAATCAAGACGATTCTAACGCCACCTCGAACTTAAAATCCATCAAGCCGCTTTGATTAAAGTAGCCAAAGAAACAGACATACATACACACAAAAACTTTAACCACATTCTTGGCCAGTTCGGGTTAAAAAGGTCAAATTTAAAACCGAAATCACAATAGGTGTTTGGTATTTAACCCTACAAAACAAAAGAATCACGATAAAAATCCATTTTACTTTCCTCGTTCACTTCTATACGCTATCTAGAAAGAAAATACGGAAATGCGAAAGGCAGTGTCAAAAATCCCCGAATAGATGGTGGCACGTGTACGATAGGGAGACAGGGGGGAGAAGGGAGGGCAACTTTCGCCCTCTTGCCAAGGTCACAGCACACCGTCGCGTCGCAAATGTGTGCGTTTTGGCCGACGCCACTCGACGCCAAACGTGGACATTATATATTTAGTCTATGGTATGCATTTATAGTCCATGGCTGTACAAGTTTGGTCTATGGTTATGCATCTGTTGAAAGTTTTTGAAACGCCACCGTTCGTTGGCGATCGATATTGGAGTGTAACTGTAAGTTTTTGGTTCAAGTGAGATAGTGGAGCGTTTATAAGACTTTTTGTACTTATTATTATTTCTACCTAGGAGCGAAGAAAAAAATATATCTGAGCACAATTCGTATTACCTAAGTAAGTAAAATATTATTAAAATCACAAATACATTTGTATACCTTAGACAAACTTAAACGAAATTCCCATCAGTTTAGAGCAAATGAAATTCCAAATCCAGTCACCGTAAAAACTGAAATCAACGATACATACATCCATACATACTTCCATAGAGAGAGAGACGGTATCTACTATAGTATAAAGTTCACCGAAAGACCGAGAGGCGAAAAACACGCGATTAGACTAGACGCGCTAGCAATTTGTCGAGTCGACGTAATTTGGGCGGGAAATTGATTTTTTATGCCATTAAAGGCGCGAGAGGGGAGTGAGGGGCGAGAGGGGACATGAAAGTTATCGGATTTTCGCGCCTTCAACCGCTCTTCGCAGTGTGAAGGTTAACAGCTTTATTTCGATGTTGCCAGCACTTTATCGGTTGCTGCAATATCGCGCTCGATTAAATTTTGAGTAGGTAGGTAGGTAGGTCCAAAATTGAGCTTGTTCGGCTGTTGAAGGAGATTAATAAAGCAGTTTTGGTCCCGAGCGAAAGGGAAATGATTTATAAAGTAATACTTCTAAGGTTAAATTAATATACACACATTATTCCTTTGATTGAGTGAACTACTATACCCGTTTCCCTTATTAAAACTAGATCATGGGGAAAATAGTTTGAAACGGTTTGTTCCTTCCTATTCGTTGGGTTAATATTCGAATCTCTGTAAGTACTCGAATGTTTTTATTTTTATTTTTTCTATCAACCATATTTTCTAACTTTGTTCGGTACTAGTAGGCATATCCTAAAGCTTGACAAAAACGATATACCTATCAACATTACTTACGACATCAAATTTAAAATTCAAAGCAATACACAATTTTCAAAAAAAGAAACGTTGTATTTCTATTTATTCATATTGTTTTATAATAATACTTCCCGCTAGTTTAGTTTGCTTACACCGAAAAAATATTTATTTCTTTTTAATTTTCAAAAGCAGACGCTCCGCTCGTTATTTCTTTAAAAAGCAAAGTTTTCCTTCGTATCTCTAATAACTCTAATTGTCTAAAGTCACCGCCGTCTACGAAGTCGATCGAACACGGAAGCTATCCATACATACAAATATACACTGCATCGTGTAGGTACACACTCACATTAACGCGATCTTCATCAAAACAAACTCACACAGGCGAAAAATGTCTGCCGAATTACACGCACACAGTAAAATGGACGCAATGAACTATCGGTGTACATGTCGGTGTGAGTGAACGAGAGAGAGAGTGTGACGAAATTTCACTTTCCGTTTTGGCAACGTCGCCCTCCACCACTCGTAGTGCCTTGTGCCTGCCTCCCGTTCGTTCGTCGACCGACAACAGGGGGTGGTAAAGTTAGTTCAGAAACTGACAATTTCCTTTTTTTACCCAGCTTCTCTTTTAAAAATTCACATATACATAGGTTTCATATTCAGAAAAACAAAATTATAAAAACATAAGAGGAGATTGGGGAACTTTTCGAACGTAATTTTGATGAAATCTAGTAGCTGAATTTTCATAGGTATTTATTTAACACAAGTAACTAAAATACCTTTACCTTTAAAATAAATCTTTAACTAAATGTAGAGGTGACTGATCTACTCTCTCTCTCTCTCCCCCATTAAGTAAAATCTCTTTTAATAAAACAAAGTGAGTGCGTTTGACTGCAACTCACAATGCTGCAGTCGATAAGTACATAAATTGTATGTACCCATATTATTTCCTTCTTATATGTATCTTTATTCGGATTAGATCAAGCTTTAGAAATCAAAATCGTAAAATTCGCAAGCATAAAGTAGAATCCAAATAAATAATCTCAAGAGTTGTAAAGTAACGGTAGTGTGTGTGGGGCATTTAGAACTCAAAAGCTTGGACGATTCTCAGAAGTGTCATCGTCGATTGTTCGAAGAGTGCAGAGCTGTATATCTGTCTCTCTTTCACGACTATCGACTTGTAAAGGGACGCGAGTTGAATAAGTTTTGGTGAATTTTACAGCTTTCATTAATTCTGTGTGCGTAACTTTGAAATTGAAAGTGACGCACTTTAAATGACAAATGTGGCGGTGCCATTGTGATAAAATAATGGTATGAATGCACATAGTTATCAAAACTGTGATAGTTATTTTGAGAACTTTTTGGTACTTATAGGTACGGAAGTAATCTACCTAGAGTCCATATTTACCAATAAAAAAATAGAATGTAAGCAAACTACATTTCTTTCTTTACGCTAAATTCACATGACATTTGTCTTTGTAGCAAATTGTCTTTGTAGTAAAATAACTTCTTCGACTCTCTGTTTTATTACACTTTATTTAAAAAAAGAGTCGACGACGCAGAAAGAGGGGTGTTGGGAGTTTGAATCCAATGTGTGACTGTACATGTCATCGCAGCTGCTTAACGGATGGACCGATTTCAATGCGCTTTTTTTGTATTTGAAAGCTAGAGACATGATTCTCATCCACATGTTTGCTAGAAATTCATTCAGCCGTTCATGGAGACGGTCAACAGTCCAACAAAATAGTAAGAGTTAGAGTTGGGGTCCTGTTCAGTAAAACAATGTACTCCTCAAACAGATTTCAAGTGTAATAAAAAAACACAAGAAAGCACTCCGGGAGTGATAAAAGGTGTCGGTTACGGTAACGGTAACAGCAGTGTCGCAAGTTCAATAGTTTTTTCCATCTTAAAAATTTCCCAAAGTGCCTAAAGAAGTTTTCACTTCAAAAATGTGGGGATTTTCCGATTTATTAGAATTTTTGTCGGGGTTCTTTTAATTTCACTCATTACCTTTAATGGCAAAAAATAATTTAAGTGAGCTCTGTGAAAAATTAAATAGGTTCTTAGTTGATTGGCAATTACTGATCAAATAAAATACCGTGGCGTGGTATCAATATCACATGGCCTCAAAAATGGCGCAAACTGTTAAACTAGATAGGTTTTCTATTGTGAACTGTGTTTGTCTGCAAAGGAAAATTACAGTAATTAGATAAACTTGATTATAAATAGTTATTTATGCCACTAGCACAATAGACATCACCAGTGTAACAATGGCTAATTGCGTGCAGTGGCATACAATATTTTTTTACTACCATGAAATAAATAAAAATACATTGAAATTTTATCATAATCATATATTGAATTTTTTAAGCCAATGCCATAAAAATATTTAAAAAGTTTCATTGTAGTACACAGTTGTCTCGTTTTGAAATGATCATTGTAAAACGACTTGTTGGAATGAATACTTAATTTATGAAGCCAAAGCCATAAAAAATTTAAAAAGTTTCATTGTAGTACAGTTGTCTCGTTTTGAAATGATCATTGTAAAACGACTTGTAGGAATGAATACTTTTGTGATATGATTTGAGGTTATGTATGTAAGCAAACTACCAAATGGTAGTGGAAAAATATCTTAAGTTATGATAATGAGGTAAAAAAATAAGATGATAAATGCTACGCCGGTACTTGAGGAGCAAAAAAGTATTCTTTATTTAAAAACACTGGCGCATGTTAACCTTGCTCTGAAACTTAAAACGCGACGAATATCATCTGAATTTTTTTAAATAATGTAGTCGCGATTCACAACCAAAATTCAGGGGCTCGCGAATGTGTTAAGCTAATCGCAAGGTCACGGACGGAACGGTTGGTAACAAAATGTTGACTGGAATGGAAAATCATAAGTATACATGTTTTTCTGATTAGCATTCAACAATATTATACTGGACCCGGAAAAATAACGTAAACTTATAGTTTAAAAACAGCGTATACACGGGACGACCGACACGAAGCGTCCGGTCGGGCGTCCTAGGTACAACTGGAACGATGAGATGTATTAGGACCTGAGCCCAGAGTCCAGAGATCCGATTGCCGTGAGGAGGCCCACAATAGGGATAAGTGGCGACTTTTGGTGTCGGAGGCTAAGATCCTCTTTAAATCGCTGAGCCATTGAAGTGAGTAAGTATAGTTTAAAAACACAGGACAACCAAAGTAACCGACATAGCTCACAGAATCGCTAAACTGAAGTAGCAGTGGGCGGGGCACATAGATCGTAGAACAGATGGCCGTTGGGGCAGTAAACTTCTCGAGTGGCGACCGCGCACCGGAAGACGTAACGTAGGTGGGCCTCCCAAGCGGTGGACCGATGGCCTGGTGAAGATCGTGGGAAGCCGCTGGATGCGGGCAGCGCAGGACCGGTCGTCGTGGAAATCCTTGGGGGAGGCTTTTTGTCCAGCAGAGGACGTCTTTCAGCTGATATGATGATGATGATAGTTTAAAAAACTTTATTTTGAGTAAAGAGCAATTCTCGTGCCACAATGTGTAGACTGTAGATATCTTTATTTTACAGTTCACCAATTTTTTAACGCAAGATTTTTTGAAAGGCGATAACTAATGCGTTTCATTGTTTCCAGCCGCCATACTGACATACAGACATAAAAAGTAGTGTGTAGTTTACCACGGTAAAAGTGAAACTTTTTTCACATTATAGACATTTACAGAGGACGAAACGATCATGACTGAACTCACGTGTTGGAGCTACGGTACAGAAGACGAAACGATCATACCGACCGTCACGCGACACACAGACGAAAAAATTTGAGACGATGTAATAAAAGTTTCACTTTAAAAGGCTACAAAGCGATGAGTTGAACAGTTTAACAAGTTTTTTTAAGTGTGTTTATGGTGTACCAAATCGATTGGGCAAGGTTGCGCCGCAGGCTGCGCAGGAGTCGGGTTTCGCCGGACGTTGCCGCGGAAGCGGTCAGCGGATGTCAGCGGACATCTTGCTTTTTCTTGCGAGCGCGACCGCGGATGTCCTTTTGTTTTTTTGAATGCACGAGTCACCGTGACTTATTAAGCCTTTTTTGTAAGTAAAACGTGCTATAACCAGAAAAAAGTACTTTAGTGTGCATTGAAAGTTCTTTAAGTATTGATTTTTTTACTACATGGTTACACAAAAAAAGTGTAATTTTTACATGGTAGTTTTTGGTCTAACTGAACTGAACATCATTAACTTGAAGAATTTCTTTCGTCAAGCGAATTTTAATCCCTATGAAAGCAAAAACAGACGCATCTGCACGTCATTCACTCACTGCACTCAATTTTGAACTTTAACACCATCAGTGTGACGGCTGAAAACGCTTGAATAAAACTCATGTTGACATTTGACAGCTCAGATAACTGAATAAAGACTCTTTTGTTGGACGAAAAAAAAGCCAGGTAGGACCATAGAGGTCGTGTATTCTTTTGTATGGAGTGCATTCTGCTTTGCGCAAGTTCGCGTAACAAAAGATGCGATTTCTGTGCGCAACCGAGCGACTCAACGTCTGATAAATTATTTGCTAATTTACTGTGTGAAGATCGAACCCGGCGATAGGTTGTTGTTTCTGATAAAAACTTTCGCAAGAGACTAAAACGATAAGCGTCTTTTTTGCAAAGAGATAAACAGCTATGATACTAATTTACTGTAAAATATAAAATATTACACATAACTAATAGTGAACTGGCCTACTCTTGTTAAAGGCATTCAATGATTTTTACCTGTAACTTTTCGTGTCATACTTATTGTTTCATGTTCTAATGACATAATCTGGTTTATATCAAGGATTTAATTTTGACGTTATTAACTAATTATTGTTTATTTCTTGATTCTTCACAAATGACATTGTTATTATTATTTTATGTATATCAGAAAGAGTGTAATTTGCACATATTTTGAAGAAATGTAATTGAATTGAATAAACGCGAAAGTTTGTAAGAATGTATGGATGTAAGTTTGTTACTCTGTCACACAAAAACTACTTAACGGAACTGGCTGAAATTTGGTAGGTAGACATATTAGGACCTGGATTAATACAAAGGCTACTTTTTTCCACGCTCGCGAGCCGCTTGCAGCTCGCTCACTGCGCACCCTCGAAAAGTCATAGAAACGTTGTCCACGCAGGTGAAGCCGCGGTAAACAGCTACATAGTTACACATAAAAATATTTCATTTTATTTAAGTTGAATAAGATTTCGCACCGAATCTAATTAATTACCCTAAAGTAATCCCAAGGGAAGTAATCTGATTAAAACAAGACGGTCCCTAAAATCTGTAGTTCTATTAGCCGAGCTGCAAAGAGGACTTCTTGCAAAAGAGCTTAAAAAAAGAAAAATCGTAAGGCGGCAAGGCGGTGTAATTAAAGAAACGGTGCGGCAACGTTTGGTGTGGAACGAAACGGAGAAAAATGCAACGTCGCATTTTCGCCCTCTCGCGGTTCGCTTTTCCCGCGCTCCCCTCTCCCCCCGGCTGAGTCCGATAGTGACTCATTCAGGCTACACTTTTGAATTCGAAATAAGTAAGCGTTCATCTATTCTTTCTTCAATTTTAGTTCCCTTGAAGTTCAACCGTAGGTAGCGTAGGTTACACCCACAGAAAAGTTTGTCTAAAAGCTTAGAAAAGGTTGGTGGCGCTAAGCCATTTTTAAGCTATTGCATAGATTTTATCGCAGGCTTTGAGCGCGGGGACCGAATCCAGAAATTCCGTAACGAAGAAAAACCTGACGCTCGGTTGCCATGGCAACAATATCGGTTGTCAAAACAAACATATAAGAAGATTTGATCATTTTCGGAGAATAATAAAACTCTTTTCATAAACTGTATATACCTCCATATGACAAAAAAGATTTGATTATTTTTTATTTATCAAATGCAAAAAGATTTTATTTAAGACACAGCTGTTTGTATTTATATAGATAGGTACAAAAAGATTTTATTCCATATTTGGCTGTATAGTTCCAACTACCATTGCTTAAAAAAAAAGTACAAAAAGATTTTATTCCATATTTGGCTGTATAGTTCCAACTACCATTGCTTAAAAAAAAACAAAGATGTAAAAAAGCTAAATAAAAAATAAATATGAATGAACAAAGTGCATTTATTATTAATGAAGAAAGTAATAAAAGCGCGGTTAAGCGAAAATAAATAATAAATATGAATGAACAAAGTGCATTTATTATTAATGAAGAAAGTCACGAAAAAATAGTGAAAGAAAATGAGTGAGTACTCTATATACATACATTTTATTATTATCACAAATGCAGTATTAATTTTGAATTGAAAATATAATACTGCTATAAAGGTGACCTAAATTTTTGATATTAAAATGAGCGATATTAAAAGTAGCCCTCTTTTATACACACAAACACACACACGCGTATAGTTTAAATTCTCAATTTAGATTCTCAATATGTATATATATAAATAAATTCATTCTTCATTATGTATATAACAGAAACCATCAAACCAAGCACGTGTACTATTCAGTACCTTTGTTTTTGGTGTATAGATAATGCACATGAATGCCGCGCAGAGAAAGTATATATGATATTATATCTATATAAATGTACATCGCGCGAAATTCGATAATCACTTCTAAATATTGTTATTTATTTAATAAAAGAAAAAAATGTTTTCTTATCGGTCACCACGCTCAAAAAGTGTAACTTGAATTAATATCAAAGAAAAAGAAATACTGCATGAATAAAATAAATAAATAATTATAATTGCATAAGTTGATACAAAATGCTATGCAATAGCTTTACCGCGGCAGTCCCCGAGTGCCACACGTCTTTTTTTTTTTATAAAATTTGATATCTAGAAGAAATCCTCGCAATGATAGATCACAAATAAAAGAACGAGTGTCCGAACATAAAGGCACCCTTTTTGTTCACGGAGGTGTACTTTCGCAGTTCTCTTTCTCTGTCTAAAATAGCTATTTGAATATTTCTGTCCTTGTCTCCTGTCAAACAACTGTCCGGACGTATTTGAAGTTTGTTTTGTATGAAACTGGCGATCTAGTCCTTTTAGTGATCTACTCGTAAGCTCTATACGGTAAAATCATAATAGCAGGTAAAACGGGCTTTGCCATATAGTAATACGAAAAAAATTGCTGGAATAAAGCACTTTCCAAAAATACGTAATTGCAAACGCTTAACACTTTAAAAAACCAACTTCAAACAAAACAACCCAGAACTATTATGCGTTTTTTATTTTTGTTAATTTCCTAGAAAAGTACTAAACCGATTTTGTTGAATTTTTTTATGCAAATAAAAAATTTATTCCTAATCGGTTTATAAATGATGGAGATCCGAGGTCACAAAAAAAAAACAATCGATTTGCGAACCTCCTCCTTTTTTTAAAGTTGGTTGAAAAGACATGAAGCATGTTGAGAAGCTGTTCTTTTGATTTCGAGATTAATAATTTTAGTATTGCCTGATTCTGTAAACTTTATACAAAAACTATTTTTGGACCAATTATTATTTATTATTATTATTTTTGGCAATCGATAGCCAGACATTGACACACCTATTTTATTATTACACAAAACATTTTATTTTATTTTTAATTAAGTATTCAAGATGATGTAAGTTTTGAGTACCTATTTAAGATAAAAAAATATCGCCATCTAAAAATTATACATAGGTACGTATAAAATTAGTAAACTAAGCTGTATTAACTTATATACACATATGTTACCTTCAAAGTTGGTCGCCATCCCCACCATTCTTTCTGAAAACGGATTCGGGAACTTACCTGTAAAAATAAAATATATTCGTTAGGGTAAAAGTAAGTAGAACAATATAATTAAACTTTTTAATTTTATTCAGTGCGCCAAAGTTTCTACGACTCCCTATAGAACACTCCAGATTTATAATAAAGTACCTACTCTTTATTTCTGATTTCTAAATTATTTTGGATTCCAATTTTGTGTGGCGATTAAGGCTTTTTCTACTTAACCACAACTCAACCATACTCAACTGCCCAAGAAACGGGGCAGGTAAATTAAATTTTATGTTACGTATAGAGCGTCGGTGGCGTAACGGCTACGTCCGCTACCTCCTGTCTGGGAGGTCGTGGTTCGAATCTTGCCACTTACCAATGTGTTTTTGAATTTTCATATGTACGTTTATCCGACAATTAAAATGAAGGAATACATTGTGAGGAAACCTGCACACGCCTGCAAAGACACTCGAAGGTTGTGTGTGAATTTGACCATTCCGCACTGGGCCCGCGTGGTCGATTAAGGCCTAATTCAAGGTGGGCTCGAGCCCCTCGGTGGGGAGCTGATAATATGATGATGGTGCGTGTTTTTCTTTGGCTTTGGCTGAGCTTTTAGCCTAGACAGCTCGATGGATTTTGAGTGTAAGATGTCGTTAGTTTCGTCTTGATTTCCTGAGTGTCTATACTAGTACTAATATAATATATACTGTGGTCTAGAACACATTTCAAGGCTTTAAGTCCACACGGTACGGTATACAAAGTCCAAGGTGTTTAGCTTGATCTGCTCTTAACTGTACTAAAAAGGCTAAAACTTGCTTTGGTTTTGCGGCACGTTAGGGGAGGTTCGAACAAAGTGCTAAACATGATTGGAGGCAGGATACGGACTCCGTCTTGCTTAAAAGTTTAATCTTATTTCAAGTCCGCTGAGCCTGCTAGGTGTGGCGGAATAATTATGGATTTTCTTCTTTAAAATTTAAAATTCTGTAATATAAGATAAGATAGGCATTTATTCAGAGCCCACACAAGCAAAAACAAACAAAAAAAAACGGGTAATACAATGCAAGAAAAAAATTAAAACTAATTATTTTAAAACAAGATGGAGTGACGATATCCGTCTAACACTAGGACCATACTAGACCACAGTTGCAGAAGACCGAACACAATGGAGAGAGCTGGAGGAAGCCTATGCCAAGAGGCACGCTGAATTGCGAGATATTTATAAGAAATAAAATTCAAAAATACAAAAATCTTAAATGGCATGTAGTTCGGAATAAAAGGGCTTTATTATTATTATTATATTTTAAAATCTTAATAATATTAATAAATCTTAATAATAGGTGTAGTGTGTGATTAACTTTGTTTAATGTGTTGTTACCCGACTGCGCCAGAAGGAGGGTTATGTTTTTTTATCAAATCACTAACACAGATATAACTGAAAGTGTTACTTACAAGTTTTGTACTTTCTAATGTTTGAAAATATTTTATTTTTATTTTTCATAATCTGTTTTCACCGTTGAACTGTATAGTTTATAAAAAAATCCTATTGTAAGTCGTCATAGCCCGATTGCGCCAGAAAGTGGGTTATGTTTTTCGAGTATATGTATGTATGTAAATTTCTTTGGCACGCTTTGTAGCCTAAACAGCTTGATGGATTTTAGCGTGAGAGGTGTCGTGTCGTTACATTCGTCTTGATCCTGTAAGTGACATAGAATACATTTTACCCGAATGGCCAAAAACAGAAGGTTTAAGTTTTTATGCAGTCAAGTTTTTTATCAATTCGTTTACTTATTTTCAGTTTCATTTTCATTCAGTTATCACCCTGCTGCTGAGTACAGGCCTCCGCTTAGGTACTTTGCTGACATTGTCTTTTTACGGAACTTCTGCTTGTTGGGAAAAATTACGTCACCATTCCTCTCTCACCGTTGCTCTTCTGGCGCATAGTCCTACTGCAGACCTGACTTAGTCTGTTCATCGCTTGGTGCCCTCAACATTGCCCTGAACAACCAGGCGCTCCATGGATGAGTCTCCACGCCTAGATTTGTCTCAAGGTAGATGAAATGCGAGATCGTATAATGAAGGATATACGTCCCATAATACCGAGATCTTGAAGTATGTACTGATAGGTACGAAATTGAGTCCACGATGCTCCAAACATTCTTCTCCAGCACCTAATCTCAAAAGTGTCTAGGCATTTTCTTTCGATTTTTTTCAGTCTCCGCGACTCAGTGACGTATAGAATATTAAAATCACTAGGGTTCTAACGAGTCGAATTTTTGTGACATTGGTTATTTCCTCCAATTTTCTTTACCTAAATTTTTTTCTAAGAATCGATATAATATTTAAGATAACCTTTAAGATAATATAATTTAGGCACTAGCTAAAACGACACTATATACATATATCATTGCCAACAAAAGAGATTTGTATGTCCATAAACTATATTAATAGGATTGTTTTGTTTAAGTTTAGCGCTTTTCGGACCACGCGTTTGTTGTGTAACGGTATCGCGTCACCGCCGGTGCGTACTGATATTAAAAGTTAAGCGTTATCTGGTTTGAAATTTGTAGGTACTGACGCGAATCGAGCCAATAATTTGAGGTAAGAATAGGCCTTAAGGCGAAGTCGCATTGTTTTACCACTAATTGCTCCTACATCAACCAGCGACTATTAATCGCGCGGATAATGGAACAATGCGATAAATCCGTCGGCAAAGCGTCGCGCAGCTGTCGCGCCGGACATATGGTACGCTTCCTGGTCTTACCTGCGCCGGCGCAGCCGCAGCTGCCTCGCGCGTGCGCTGAAACGTCACGTTGATAGACACGAAAGGTCGATCGATCTTCTCTTTAAGTTGTGTCACGTTATCTTGGACGATTTTTGAAATACAAATACTTACAAATAAATTTATTAAACGAAAGTAATAAAAGGATACATAGTAAAACACTCGATCTTCAGGCAGAGCCTGCATCGTGGTGATTTTTATCTTATTGTGATAATTATCTAATGTTTTAATCCTGAAAATTGCGCGCGTGTGTATTGAATGCGTGTGTGTGTGTGCGTGCGGTGTGCGTGCAAGTGTGTATGTGTGCTTCTATTTTATAATTTCCAGTAACATCACTATCTGTGTCATCATCATCATATCAGCCGAAAGACTGCTGGACATAGGCCTCCCACAAAAATCTACGTATCATTAAAACTATCTTTTTAGTACTGTTATCTACATACTAATTTCCACCTGTGTATCTTCGAAAAAACCGGCCAAATGCGACTCGGGGTTACACTAACAGGGTTCCGCACCAAAACTTTAAACAGAGCAAGACCTCTCAGTACATACTTTACTCTAAGTAAATAGGGGTGTAGTTAATCTGGACTTTAAAAAAAAACATTTTTTCTGTGGGAAGGGAAGGACAAGATTTTGTTATAGATTTTCCTGTAACCTATGCATTTAACCTCATATAGGTACTGTGATTTTTTCAAGATTTTAGGCCCAGTAGTTTCCCCGAAAAAAGGGGACAGATTAAGTTGAAATTTAGTACACATAATAAGTAAGTCGGTAACCCAAAGAGGGACGTGTACCGTAATAAACGAATTGAAATCATGAAGGTCACTTTTGGGGGGTAAATTAGATTTAAAAAAAAGTTTTCTTTTCGTGAGAATCTCATATATTTTTTCTAACTTCTAGATAAATAGTTTCGAAGTTATTTTTTAAAACAGGGGAAAATTGACCATTACCCCCCCTTATACCCTAAACTACTAGGCCTAAATTAAAAAAAAACACAGTATATTAGGTTAAATGCTTAGATTACAGGAAAATCTAAAATCTAAATAAATCTAACAGCGTTCTTCAAAGAAAAATTAAATTTTCATGTTTAGAAACTAGCGAGGCCTAGTGGGATCTAGTAGTATCTTCTACATAGTTAATTTACGTAGTACCTAATATAGGAGAACAGCAATTAGTTCCTTTTTATCAATGTATGTATATCTATAGAAGGCGCTGTAGGTGAAAATTAGTTTTTGGTACGAAACCCGTACCAGGGCGACAGAACACCTACTTCGGCTCGGTTTTCAAATTTTCCTATTTACCACCCTTGTATTATAATTAACTAGTATTAGCTTTTAATACTATAGCTTGCGTAGTTATACTATTTGTTTTAAATTCCATAGATAGACGCTAATCCAACTTATAACCTATCTGTACGGTTCCAAGACCGCAACATAATGAGGTAGCATATCGTGCAACCTAGTTACTTATTATGTATAATTAAATAATCAATTAATATTTTATTATTAATTTTTTTTTTTTTTTTTGGAAAAGTAATCTTTTATTGATTTTTCGTTACAATTAATATTTTTAAGTTTGCCACTAACTCTCAACAAAAATAGAAGTGAATTTTGAAACTATTATAAAATAAACTTAACTACTACTACAAAAAAAACTTTTAACTTCAATATCTGCAAACTTCACTGAATGTACTGGTTCGGTAGACTAAGCTGGGTCTCCTATACTACCAGTATCGGCAAGATGAGACTATGGGAGATGAAGACTGTGCTTCATAGTAACGTTATTATGAAATCTTTTCCAGCATTTAGTGTAAATAGGACTTGACAAGGCATTGAAACTTGCTATTTTTAGCAACTACCTATACCTACATAAAAAGTTTTAGAAAAGGTGATTTGCCACAAAAGTTTAGCGCTGCTCTCAACCTATAAGTGAGCTGAATTTCTGAAAATAACTTCTTCGTTTCTTTCTAGATTTCATCTATCGCATTTTATAATTAAAAGTATTCATATAAGGTCTAACAAAATTAGCTGAAACTATTTTAACTGATGCTTCTACCCATGAAACTGAACAACTTTCCCCATGAAACCCATAGTCAAATCTCCAAAAAAAACAACTTCCCATACTAAGTTGGCTGATCAGCTGATCGAGTTAATATGGGAGAGCCATTTTTTTTTGCGATTTGACTATGGGTTCCATGGGGAAAGATAGTTTCTGGTAATTTTGTTACACCCTGTATAATGACTCAGTAACATTGAATACTACTACGTATTGACTACTACGTAGTAGTAATTCAATGCTCAGTAGGTACTTACTAAATTATGTGGTTGTTCTACTGTCTCTTTCTTTTTCTTTAATTTCATACTGATTCAGCAATAAAATATGTACCTACGAGTGTGTGTTATACCTTTTATTTTTTATATTTTCTTTTGAATTTATTTTATTTTATAAAAACCTAAAATAAACACAATAAAAACACATTAGGCTGAATTTACGACTTACGCTGATCAATTTTTATTGTGCATATAAGGCGCTTCAATACAAAATCAGATTTATATTCACGTCGCGATCAAAATAAGGTCTTTAATCCGTAACCATACAAACCCCTAAAGTTCTTTGGCCCATAGAAGATTCCTACCTGGGCTCGGCATAAAAGAGGTCATCGACCTTCGCAACAGCTGCCTCAAAACAAAATGGCCGACTTTTTTTCAAAACTAATAAATGCAAGCCTGTTTTGAATGATGAATTGAACGATTTACTTTGGCTGCCGATTTTGTATAACATGAACTCGGTTATCTTTTATTTTTTTATATTGTTAACTTTTATTAAAATAAACCGACTATTTTATGCTTACATGTCTCATAATTTGATTAAGAATAAAATATTGAAAATTTTAGAAGATAGAATGAAATTATGAAAGCGGTCTAGGCCTCTAAAATTATAATTTCATTAAAAAAATCAGTTGTGATTAATGTCTATGCACAGGGTAATGAAGTTATACATATTTTCTATAATTGACAACAACTCAAACAATTTAATTAAAAATTAAAAACCAACTCTTTTTGGACAGTCGGTTTAAAAATGTATCCTATGTCATTTTCGGGATCGATACGAATCTAACGACACCTCGCACGCCAAAATACATCAAGCCGTTTAGGTTACAGGCTAAGCCGAAGAAACATACAAGCATACATACACCCGTAATACAGACCCCTTTTTGGGCAGTGAGGTAAGAAGAGTGTTCTCGTATAGCTTTAGTGACGGCATTCCCTTCAATATTCATTTCAATATCACCATTCAAATATTATCACATACAACAGCAACAGCGACCGCGCACCGGAAAACGTAGCGTAGGCTAGCCTCCCACGCGGTGCACCGACGACCTGGTGAAGATCGCGGGAAGCCGATGGATGGGGGCAGCCCAGGACCGGTCGTCATGGAAATCCTTGGGTGAGGCCTTTGTCCAGCAGTGGACGTTTATCTGCTGATATGATGATGATGATGATGACCACAGCACTTCTATCTAACTACAAGAGTAAAGCTATTATTTTATTCCCAACCAATACCGGAATCTTTGCTTCATCTTTTATTATCTTTTTTTTATTTTATAGTTTTTTAAAAACAAATATGACAGCTTTTTGACTGTTTATAGCGGTAGATTGATAAGTAGGCTTATATTTTTAAATAATTGTGGAACTCGTTGTTGGAATGTATAGACTTACCTTTCTATTTATATTTCATCCCTTAAGTATCAATGTACATTACCGTTTGTGTTCTCCTAATAAAAATAAAATGAAATAAAAATAAAATAACGAAGCTACATTTTATAACTCAAGACATCTTATCAAAGGCGATATAACTCTTTAAAATTGACGACTTGATCCGCCATCTTGGATACCATGGACTAAAAGCGACAGATGCGTGTCAAATGTGTCTATACCTACGTAATTATAACACACCACATTGTGTTTTATAATTTGTGCGCACGTATAGAATTAAAAGTACCAGGTATAAAAGGTCCGATGCGACCACGTCAGCAGCTTGTTCATCAGTGTTATAAATGGATTATTAAGTTTATTAGCTATGGTCGACTGTTCTGTGAAAGCTAGCAAAGTACCTATGAAAGTTTTAAATAACAGAAATGTTTTATAAATGTTATTATCTTCATAGCCTTTAGGTTAGTAAGTACAAGTAACGCTCCACTGTAGTAGTTAGGTTTTTCTCTCCAAACCATTCACTTGAAACGATAAGTCTGTCTCATCATTACAGCTCATATACGTCCCCACCGAGGGGCTCGAGCCTACCCTTAATCAGGGCGATTAGGCCTTAGTCGACCACGCGGGCCCAGTGCGGGTTGGGCGACTTCACACACAACCTTCGAGTTTCTTCGCAGGCGTGTGCAGGTTTCCTTACGATGTTTTCCTTCACCGTTAAAGCAATCGGTAAGTATGTACGTAAGTTTTTGAAAAACTCATTGGTACATTGGCCGTCCAGATTTGAACCCGGTACCTCTGGTTAGATGGACCGAGTCGTTACCGGTTGAGCCACCGACACTCATAACTGAAGTCTGTCTATCAGTTATTTTTTAATCCCATAGACTAAACTGTTATTTCTAGGGTTGCTAGTTTTGTTTCTTTATAAATAGTGATGTAAGTTTTTTTATACGGTTTCAAAGAATTGCTGTAAACTTAAAAAGTTTTCGTTAAATTCTGAGCTTCAAACTGGCTGGACAATTCGTTGACTGTCAACAGTTCCCATAGCCTTCCGCAGGACAAAAAAGTTATATGAAATAAAAAGCGCGGCAAACGCATAAATCAAACAAAGGTGCCGTGTATAACGTTACAGTTCAATCTGAACGGAAGCTTCCAAAGAGGAGAGTCATAAATTAAATATACAGGATGTTAAAATTATATGTTTGAAATTAAGGGCTTGAAATCGAGAAAATATTCCTACTTACGTAAAATTTGTGAAAAAGGTTCAATTACAACAAAATTGTGACAATTAGATTGCAAGAAAAAGTAGGTGCCAAAGAAGTTTGATCTAGGGAGGACGTAGGTGAAACCTAATTAGAAAAAGACTTTCTTTCAACGCGCAGCATAAAAAATAAGCAAGGAATCTATTTGTGGTTGCGTAAAGTAATATTTTTTGTATTCATGGCACGATAACGTGAAAATAGTAGTTTATGAAACTGTTGCATAATACCTAGTTATGTGCAGTTTCATACACTACTTTATCTAATCTCATACATTGAGATTAAATGAAATAAACAACAAAGATCAAAGTTAAAAAAATCCCACGAAATTCAGTACCTACAACAAAACGTGTCATAGCGCCAAATCCCAGCACAGTTCTCCATTGCGTTGAGGAATCTTCGGCATCATCGTCACTTACCATCAGGTGGGTAAGATAATGCCAAGGGCTTTCTAATTGTGCATTAATAAAAAAAAGCAAGACATTTTTGTCATAACTACTAATTATCTATTGGGTGACGGACGCTCTTTCTCTGCGTTCATATTCGTAGCGTTTAGTCAATAAACCATGAAATATGTATATATGTATACGTAGATGATTATTAAATACCTGCTTATCCCGATCCTACGCAAACAAAGCTACGAGATGGAGAAAAACCTTTACCATTTTCATGTAAGTACTTTTTTTAGACATTTTTGTTTTACCTATTTATTAGGTGCCTCAAATTTTGGACGGCGTCGCTATTTTTCTGCGATCTTATTCTTAGCGTCATGAAATCTATATACGTAGACGATTTTTGAATACCTACTTATCCCGATCCTACGCAAATAAAGCTATGAACTGGATGAAAACCTTTTCACCATTTTCATGTAAATACCTGTTTTAGACATTTTTGTTTTACCTATCTATTAGGTGCTTCAAGTCTTGGACGGCGCAACTCTTTCTCTGCGTTCATATTCTTAGCGTTTAGTCAATAAGTCATGAAACGTAGATGATTTTAAAAACCTACTCATCCCACTCTAACAAAGCTACGAGCTGGTGGAAAACCTATTCACCATTTTCATGTAAGTACCTGTTTTAGACATTTTTGTTTACCTTATCTACATATTAGGTGCCTCAAGTCTTGGACGGCGAAACTCTTTCTCTGCGTTCATATCCTTAGCGTTTAGTCAATAAGTCATGAATTCTATATACGTAGATGATTTTAAATACCTACTCATCCCGATCCTACGCAATGCTACGAACTGGAGGAAAACCTATTCACCCTTTTCATGTAAGTACCTATTTTAGACTCGATTCTGAGTCACCCTTTTTGGAGACCCCATGGTGGGTTTGTTATATACAAGGTGACTGGTAAGTAGTGCAAAATCTTTTAAAGGGATAAACTACATCTAATTTTCAAGAAAAAGTCATACTAACTGGGGGTCGGAAATCGACGGTTTTCAAGTTAAAGCCTATTTAACTTTTTAAATTTGTATGAAAAATTATTTTGTTCAAATGTTTTTTGATTTTTTAACAAACAGTTATAATACAGTTGGCATGCAAAATACGGTAAAACCTACCTCATTTTATCACGCATTCGAACAAAGTAAAAAAGTTAAAAATGTACAAAATTAATTGCAACAAAAAACCATGATTGTTTTCAAAAGGGGGCCTAAAATCCCATACTAATTATCCAACAAAGTTTGAATTTTTTGGATCAGCTTGTGAATCAAAGTTAGTCATGATGCTAGAGGGTCAGATATGTTTGTTTATGCGAAAAACATGATAAATTATGAAATTTAAAAAAACATGAAAATAATGTTTATTGAAAATTTGTATGGGATTTGATGCACCCTTTTGACAACAATCATTCTTTTTTGTTGCAATCAATTTGTATTTATTAACTATTTTACTATTTTTGAATGCTGATAAAATGAGAAAGTTTTAACCGTATTTTTCACGCCAACCGTAATGTAACTTTTTTTTTGAACAAGTGCGTTTTTCATACAAAATTCAAAAATGAAATGGGCTTTAACTCGACAACTACTGATTTCCGACCCCCAGTTAGTATGACTTTTTCTGTTGCAAATTAGATCTAGTTTATCCCCTTAAAAGGATTTGTCACCCTGTATAATCTCACCTGATAGTAAGTGACTATGATTTCGAAGATGGAAGCGGGCTTAGCGAGATTCCCCAAAACAATAGGGAACTGGCTATCTTTTCTTCAAGCTGGAGCACGTCAATGCTTTAAACATTGATGCTTGGCGGCAATACTTAAATAAGACAGTGGTAGCTAGCCAGGCGGGTTTAGAAAATGCCTTTCCACCAATCAAACCGAATCTTTTAAAGTTAGACTCCGCCAGGAATCGAACACGCGACCTCTTGATTTGAAGCTTATGGACTAAACCATTACGCCACGGAGGTGGTTGGTGGTTGATTCATAAGAACTGGTTTTTGGTATAAAACGTTTTAAACACACTGTATATTCAGTTCCAGTTTCCGTTGCTCTCCGGTTACATGCTACGGTCGAAGGTACTTTACGCGTATTTATCACACGTTTACCTACTATTGCACATGATGATGACTTCGAAGCTTTTTTTAATTATGAATTTGTTGTGTGAGAAATGTGTTGGGTATGCCAATAAAAAAAGTAGTGTGTGGTTTTATGAAACCACGGTAAAAGTGAAACTTCATTTACAGAGGACGAAACGATAAAGAGCTCTCTTCTTGGAGCTACGGTACAGAGGACGAAACGATCATACCGACCGTCACGCGACACACAGGCGAAAAAATTTGAGACGATGTAATAAAAGTTTCACTTTATAAAGCGGCCGAATGCGAGTCGGACTTGAGCACGGAGGGTTCCCTACCACCGCACTTCTCCACAAAAGCAAAGAATATATACACTACCGTGACACAAGTATAACACTGATAGGTACCTATATTCTCTATTATAAGAGTGTTGGTGGCGTAACGGCTAGGGCCGCCGCCTCCTGTCCGGGAGGTCGTGGTTCGAAACCCGCCACGTACCAATGTGATTTCCAATTTAGATTTCATATGTATACGTTTATCCGACGCTCTTACGGTGAAGGTAAACATCGTGAGGAAACCTGCACACGCCTGCGAAGAAACTCGCAGGTTGTGTGTGAAGTCATTTTAAACAAATCAACAACGCGGGAAGTAACAGAAAAACTGACTCCTTGGCTCGAATACGATAGGATACGACACTTAGCCGGTTTTTATAATTTTTTGTTTAACTTTAGGATTAGTAATAGACTCGCACTATATTTCACGCTTTTTTTTTTGTTCACAAGTCCACCTGATGGTAAGTGAGGATGATTCCGAAGATGGAAGCGGGCTTACCAAGATTCCCCAACGCAATGGGGAACTGGCTATCTTTTCTTCAAGCCGGAACACATCAATGTTGTTAACACTGATGTTTGGCGGCAAGACTTAGATAAGATGGTGGTAGCTAGCTAGGCGGGCTTAGAAAATGCCCTACCACCAACCAAACCGAGTCTTACAAGTTTACCCCACCGGGAATCGAACCCGCGACCTCCTGGTGTAAAGCGAATGGGCTAACCATTACGCCACGGAGGCGGCTAGTGTGTATTACCGTTTTTGCGATCCAAAAAATAACCCTTAAAAAGCACGTAGCTTGCCTGGGGACCCGCTTAATTTTTTTATATTATTTGTTAGTTAATCTACCACAACAACTTCAATTCTGTGAAAATATCAGATGGCTACCTATAACGATAAAAAAACAGCTTTTTAAAAGTCGTACAGCCAGCATAGGCTTAGTAATAGCGTCGTCACTTGTAACGGAATTTGTCTGTATTTTTTCAATGAATCACCAACTGCTTTTTAGTATCAGGCAATACAGATATCTAATTTATCAAAAACTATCATCATCATATCAGCTCATTTACGTCCCCACCGAGGGGCTCGAGCCTACCCTGAATTAGGGCGATCAGGCCTTAGTCGACCACGCGGGCCCAGTGCGGGTTGGTCAACTTCACACACAACCTTCGAGTTTCATCGCAGGCGTGTGCAGGTTTCCTCACGATGTTTTCCTTCACCGTTAAAGCAATCTGTAAGTATGTACGTAAGTTTTGAAAAACTCTTTGGTACATCATCAAAAACTATATTTCCAATTAATTAATTTTATTACTTAACTATTTTCTATTTGTTGAATTTATTTATTAGTACTCTTTTGCTGCTGTATGTTCTTTATTCCTTCCTATTTTCTGTTTTTTAAACTTCTGTTATGTTTTCATTTTTGAAAACTTACAAGTAGCTTTCTGTCTTTTTAAGTTTTTTTTTGAAACTGTCATATTTGCTGTTGACCTCTATGACGTGATATACATATAATGTAGTTATATTATAAAAACCAATGTTTGTTTGTTCGTATGTTATGCTCGTATGCGTCGAAACTTAGTACAGTTCTTGCACGCATGCCTAGGAGTTTATGGCAAAAAAAAGATTTTCGTCAACCGCGTATCATCGATATCCATACGGGCGAAGACGCGGGCTCTCACTACTGTAGTTATAAATTTATCAAACTTTTTTAATTATGAAAATCAATTAGGTATGTTAACTAAAAATTTAGAATAAAAATAATGGTCAAAAATAGTATTATTATGTAAAGTATTTTTATTTAAGTTAATTTGTTAATCAACTTATACTCACGTGGAATAAGCAGGAAAAACTATGGGAAGCTTACTTAATTCCATGCTGGAAGACACGAAGGCTTATACAGGACGTTCGAAAAGAGGTCGTTAGCCGCGCTGATTGTTCAATGAGTGAATGAGTCACTTGTTCATGTGAGTAAATAGATGAGGGAGAGCACCCCCTGTACGCTTCATTTGTTTTAAAAACAAAGAGAAATGCTGGATGAATAAAAATAAATGTTTTCAAGATACGATAGGGTCCATTTTCTGTTGGTAGGTTTATGGTAAGAAAAAAAAATCATTTTTCAGTAAGTTATTTAAATTTTAATTTAAAATTTTCAGTCATGTGGATTAGTTTTTTTAAACATATGTTATAAATAGCTAAGAAAAAACCGATACCTACCTTAATAATAAAATAAAAAAAAGTAAAAATGTGGTTGTTTGTTTGTAGCATGCACGTAGCCTGTGTCATGGAGAAGGACATGGGCTACTTTTTACCCCGTGAAAATAGCATAGTCAGATACAGTTCCTGCCGGAACGGAAAGAAAAATGTTTTTTTTAGGTTGAATTTTTTTAACATCGCAACGGAGCAATGGATTGTTGTGATTTTTTGCACAGAGATAATGGATGGTGTAAGAAATTACATAGACTACTAATTAGCATAGCTTGGCATAGTTCCCGAGAGACCTGGGGAAAAACTAATTTCCACGCTCGCGCACGTCGCAACCGAGCAAGGCATTGCCATGATTTTTGCACAGACATGGTTGAGGGTGTGGGAAGTGGGAAGTGAAACAGACTACTAATTAGCATAGCCAAACATATTTCCGATGGAGCTGGGGAAAACTCATTTCCACGTTCACGTACGTTGGCGTCGCAACGGAGCAACGGATTGGCGTGATTTTTTACATGGAAATAGTTGGGGGGGTACGAAGTGACATAGACTACTAATAGCCCGTGTGGTGAAGATCGCGGTAAGCCGATGGATGCAGGCAGCATAGAAGATAGAACCTGTTGGTCGTGGAAATCCTTAGAGGAGGCCTTTGTCCAGTAGTGGATATTTGAATGTTGATGATGATGATGAGGGTGTGGGAATTCATAATTGACATAGCCCAACATAGTTCTCGAAGGATCTAGAGAAAACTCATGACTAAAATTATGTTTCGAAGCCTCGTTCAAAAGGTAACTAATAATTATAATAAGTTAATAAAGCCTACTAAACTGGGTAATTCTTTATAGTATAAAAAATCGTAATAAATAAGGTACCTCCCAACATCTTTACTTTACTTCTAGGCAAATGTATTCTTTAATGTTGATTTCTGTTTGCCAAAACGTGACGGCTACGTGAAAAGTATGTAAGTACAGCGTGGCTGTACAATTTATTTTAATTTCACTTTTATTAATTTAACACCAATTTATAATCTTAACTAGCTGTCCCGGCGAACTTCGTACCGCCTTACATTACATTACACTGCCCTGCCCTACCCTACACTACCCTACACTACACTACACTACCCTACCCTACACTACCCTACCCTACCCTACATACACTACACTACACTACCCTACCCTACACTACTGTACACTACCCTACACTACACTACCCTACCCTACCCTACACTACCCTACCCTACACTACCCTACCCTACCCTATCCTATCTCTCAAGTTGGATCGAACTGCACATGGTATGCGAATTTTATTATAATCGGTTAAGTGGTTTAGGAGTCCATTGAGGACAAACATTGTGACACGAGATTTATATATATTAAGATTTTACTATTTGATATAGCAACGTGACGCTTTAGGTCAAAATGAACCAAAAAAAAAAAGTAATATGCCACGCTCGCATACAAAAATGTTCCAACCGTCTTTAAATCTACTAATTCAACTACAAAATTTACTACAAAAATACGTAGCATAAGTGGAAAACTATCATTTTCAAAACAATAGTCAAACACTAAAAACAGGTCATTAGCGAACGCATAAAACGTATGCATATTTACCCCCAGCACTTAGCCTGCGTTCAGTAGGTTACCTTACCTACCCATAGGTTCCCCCATCCCCTTATGTGCTGCTTTGTATAAGAGTATGTACCTAGTATTAGTACTAGCCAGGGCGTACCTACATAGCCTAGATTCGCAAGGGTTTTTCTAACAAGGATGTAATGGATGTGTACCTACGTTATGTGTATGTGTTGCTTTGATATGTTACAGAGTTGTGGGTTGTGTTAACTAAATCCCACATACATCTTAAATAAATAATTATCTAAAATTTTAAGGTACAAACTTTAATAAAAAAAAAACATTCTTCTCAGCAAACCCTTTCATTTGATACCCATATCATGGGCAAAGTATACAATACAATACAATACAATATTCTTTATTGCATCACAACATAAAAAAAGAAATTGGCAATATAGAAAATATTATTGCTAGGTAGCAATTTCTTCCAGGCAACCTTTGGGTAGGGAAACAGCGATACTATACTTATATGTATATTAGTACAAACATACAGTATGGACACTCCCTGCCGCTCTCTAGATTGAGACCTCACCTCCTCGTCACCCAGATTGATACAGATTGGTTACAGTTTGGTTGTCGAACCTATAGGAGTTCACCGCCATTTTGTTAGTTACGTCATTAATGTAATTTCTGGGCCATTTTATGAAGTGTCCAGTGTGTGTCATGGGTATGGCATTAAAAATAACGGGTTTATCATCTTTGCGAGGTATCGCCTTAAGATAGTTTAGATATTTTAAAGTATAGTATATTGTATTGTATAGTTTAGAATTATATAGTTATTTATTTATGGTACTATGTCGGCATTTCTTTTGTTATTCACTTGTTTTAGCCGACGAGGCAGTGCCATCTTCTTATCAGTTTTGTGATTTCGTGGTGATTTCTCTGGTTTGCGGACTTTTATTTGTTTTATTATTTGTATTGTATACTTTCCTTTGCGCGCTGCCGACTTTTATTTAGATTCTTTGTTAGTACAGGTTCTACCTGCAACTATGTTTTTTTTTCCTCCTAAGCTACAAGTAAGCTACCGACCCGGCGTGTGAATATTATTTTAAGTTTTTAAATCAGTTCAGTTCTGTTCTTTGTCTCAACTTCGGTACCTGTCTGACGTCTTTATAGAGGCCTATCCACGTAGAAGAACAAATAAGTTTATCTGCCTGGTATTATTTTATTTTATTTTATTAGGGAAGTTTACAGCTTAAGTAAACACTAAATGATAATATTACAAAATTAACTTTGAGCTAATAAAAAAACTTCCACAAATGGATTTCGATATAAACACAAAAATGTAACCTAAGTAAAAAAAAAATAATATAAGTTCGTGTTTATAAGATTGACATATGAAAAATGAAAAACACGCTAAGCTCGCTTATCAACGCTTTCGATGCTGTTGAGAGAGAGAGAGAGAGAGAGAGAGAGATATGCTGTTGAAAAACTCCAAAGTAGGGAAACGTCGCACAGAGTTGGAGCTACTGCCACAGATTACTAAATAGTTACTTCTACTGCAGAAAAGATCTATAATATTGTCTTTTCCAGAAACCAATTCGTTTGTGATTCCAGGGGCTCGGACCAAGAAGCTGTTCTGCCTGTAATAATTAGTCTTGACACTTGGGACATAAAGCAATCTAGAACAACGAAGGTGACGAGGTGATGTTATATATTGGTGATATTTTTATTATACGAACTTTGATAATGTTTGAATAGTTTACCTCGGTCTATTGTGTGCGCCCTACGTTTGTTTTAAATTTACGTTCGTTTTTAATCCTATAAGTTATAGGATAAATTACTTATTTTATGCTCTTGAGTCAGTTTCAAAAACATATTAATACATTAAGCAAATTGCTTACAATTTATAATTTTAAGCGATACTTCGGACTATTTTTATATAAGTTAGAAGCTTTTCATCAAGCTATGAAAAAGTAGGGATAATTGGAAACGCTCAGAATAGGTTGGCAACACAGGATTAAAATGTCTTCCTTTCCTTCTAACTGTCTCTCTCCAATTTTGGAGTTACCTTGCGTATATGCGTAATCTAAGCCTAAATCACTAACATTAACACCTAAACGTAAGATTATAAAAGGGGATTGTAGAATAAGTGTACATTTCTACGATTACGTATAAAATAAATGATTAGTTAGATAATTAGCCACACCATTCTTGTCACTCCTCCACCCTTATATAAAGTAAGTATATAACTATGGTATAAAGTATATTTTTTTATTTACGATTTTAGAGTGGGGTGACATAAAAAGGGGGGGAAAGAGAAGCATACAGTAGTTTAATCTGTACTTACCTTAGTTCCTAAATACAGATTAAGTGAAAAATCTGTTATAAGCCATCAAGTAGACCTCATTTGTTTATAATGTAACTTTAATGAGCAAATGGTAAAAGCGGTCGTAGCTCAGTGCGAGTTGCGTGGTTAGGTCGATCACGCAGGTTAACCGACCTGAAGCACGGTCATTACCTGGATGGGTTTGATTTAGTGGAACTTTTCTCGGCCGTTTCCGTGCTTCGCAAGGCATGTAAAGCCGTTGGTGTCGGTAGCTAGCTATCACTAGATGGCAGTCGTAAAGCCATGTTAGATGCCTTAAAGGCGGCTTGAAAAACTTCTGACAGCGGGTCCGTCACTAACCCTACACTACAACCTCCACCAACCCGGACTTGACCTTCGTGTGTGGAGTATGACCTAACCTTTCCGGGTTTGGGAAAAGACCCGTGCCCCAGTAGTGGGGCCGTTTATGGGTTGTTAACGAAACAAATGAATGAGCACAGTGTAAAGGCATATTTCCCTCGTTCCCCCTTCCCTAGCTGGTCAAGCACGTGCTGGCATGGCAGACAGGGTCAACAGCTAAGCATATACATCAATATAACACTACACATTACGTATCTCCACAGCTAGTGAATATAGGGCGGCGCTTGTGCGTGCAGTGCAAATGCTAGGGCGGGCGGAGTATATCTAGCGTATCGCCTAGGGCGGGGAAAGTTCACATATGTCTAGTGTGAAGTACAAAGCTTTGAAATATAGTAAGTACCTGGCTTTATTTTGAGACAGTAATTTAAAGGATTTTAATTTTAAATGCCCGCGCCGGAAGTACGTCATCAGTGGCATAACATACAAATGCTTATCCATGTTTCTGTTTGTAAAAAAAATTGTGTCATTCAATTTCACACAATGGGGTACCTCTCTCACAATATGTTATGTATAAACCTTAATTGGTCGAAGACCTTGGTCTTAATATGACTTCGACCAGTGTGTGTTGCCAGTATGTCATCGGAACTGAGACATGGTCGCTTACTATGGGCCTCATAAGATAAGGCTCAAGGTCACCCAAAGGGAATGGAGCGTGCTATGCTCGGAGTTTCTCTGCGTAATCGAATCAGAAACGAGGAGATCCGTAGGAGAATCAAAGTAACCGACATAGCTCTTAGAATTGCTGAACTTAAGTGGCAGTGGGCGGGGCACATAACTCGTAGAACAGATGGCCGTTGGGGCAGTAAAGTTCTAGAGTGGCGACCGCGCACCGGAAAACGTAGCGTACGTAGGCTTCCCACTCGGTGGACCGATGACCTGCTGAAGGTCGCGGGAAGTCGCTGGATGCGGGCAGCGCAGAACCGATCGTCATGGAAATCCTTAGGGGAGGCCTATGTCCAACAGTGGACGTCCGTCGGCTGATATGATGATGATAAAATCTTAATTGTATTTTTTGAAATCAAAAATCCATAGACAAATCCTAGGCAAGCAAGTCACACTTTTTTTTAGAAAATATACCAAATAACATGAAATGGTTTTTGAAAAAAGTGGTGTTCACGAAAGTGTGATTTAAAAAAAAAGACTGAACAACGCCAATCCTATTGCAGTCTTCAATCAATCAGCTATTTCACTAATTTATTATGGAGACCCCAATTTATTCGTAAACGTTCCTTGTTTGAGAAAACTCTTAGTGGAAAAACCATTTTTACGCCCTGTACAATTTGCGCAATTTGGTGTTTAAAATGACAAAAAAATCAAAATTTGTAACAGTTCTTAGGTTTAAAGATATTTATTCTCATAAAAGACAAAATGTCACTTACATGAGAAGAAGACTAAAAAATATTCAAATATATTAATTATTTCTTTTTCAAGTAAAACGACATATTTTTGTTAGTTCACTCAAAATAAATAAGTTTAACTTAAGTGGAATAATTTTAAAGCATGTTTATTTATTATGTATTTTATTCCGCGTATTGAGGCTTTCTATACAGGGATGACTTATATTCGCTGAAAAGCCTCAAATGGCAGATTCTACCTAAGAAACTAAAAAAAAACTTCAAAAAAGCAAAAAAAAATAGATAAATAAACAGTAAGAAAATTGTTAACAAGTAAATGATCCATCGATTCACAATTCGTATGGAAAGTGTTAAATTTTTTTGCTCCAATTGTATTTGGTCCTTGGCGAAAGTTGTTCAGTTTCTTGAGTAGAATCTACTATTTGCCGTGTTACAATCAATAAAAATCACCATCACCCTTTTAAGCAAACTTAAGCAGATTTTTTAAAATTAGTTTTCAAAGGAACCGATTACTAAAAAAATATTTATTTCTTATGGAAGGCTGCAAAGTTAATCTTTGGCGCGAATTACCTTCATTCAAACCTGAGCGTAGCAAGGGATTCTAGGAGTGGTTCAAAGATAGAATCCTGAGCGTAGCGAGGGTTACAAAGGTACGAGATGCAAAACGAGTTTGCTACCGAGCGAAACACACAAATTTTCGCCTCAAAACAGCGTAAAAAAAATAGGGTGCAAGAAGAACAGCTTAATATTTATTTGGTTATAATTTTAAAAAAAAGTTCCACGCTAACGTATTAAAGCAATTTTGCGCGCTGAAATGGAACGACCAACAAAACCTTTCTGAATGTGTGAGTTGAAAAATAAATTATACAGCAACGCTGTGCATAATTTCTTCTGTAGCATTCAACATCTGTTTGGTGTGATCGGGCATACACTAAATTACATACATACATTAAAACCAACCAACCAAATCATTAGAGCCATCTTTGACTAGAATATTCATATAGATATGCTGTTTTTAACCTGTCCCATCCATGGTTACTAAATTCGCTACAGCCATCTTTGAGTAGAATATTTTACAAGTAATCTAGATAGGCTATTTTCAACCTGTCCCATCCATGGTTACTAAAATCGTTAGAACCATCTTTGAGTAGAATATTCAGATGGTAATCTAGATCATCATAGTAGACGTCCTTCGGCTGATATGATGATGAATCTAGATAGGCTGTTTTCAATCTGTGCCATGCTCCGTATCACTCACGGTTCAGTTCATTAGACAGACCCCCACGCGCGCCTGTGCAGCGTGACCCCTACCCCCGGGGGGTGAACTACGTCAGAGATTTAATTCTGCACGCGTAGGCTTGCGACGCGGATGGACTGGAAGCTTAATAGGTTTTTTTTAACAAAATGCCTTCCCATGTGTTTTATAAGAATCGGCATAATCATCATCATCATATCAATCAGCATCATCATCATATCAAGGGTTTCCACAACTACCGGTCCTGCGCTGCACGTATCCAGTGGCGTTCATTCAGGATAACTTATCTTTTTTTCAATTTTCCAATTTCAAAATATTTATTTTGTAAAGGTCTATTGACACACACTTTTAAATGTGTAGTTAAAAAATCTCACTTAAAACCATATAACATTTCTTTTTTTTTAACTGGTAAATTTTGCACAGTGGTTCATAATTCATGTACTTGTATATATTGTAAACTTGGACAAAAATTACTTGAAAAAAATAACCGTAGTACAAATATTAACTAATTTGTAGCTGAGCATGTCATAGACAGAATGATCAAGCAAAGTATATACTAGACATTCAAAATAATTGTAGGTCTCAGGGCCTACAAATAATCAAAGCTAAAATACTGTTATCCTCAAAGAATTTAGCATAAAACCTGGTTACTTATGCAAAACTGTTATTCTTATATCCCCAGTCATCCCAACGACACGGAACCTTATGCGTAGACACGCTCGATTCTGCCGCCACAATGCGTCCGTGCGTCCGAAAACACCCCTTTCGCACTAATTCACACGTAAGTAACGCACTGCATATTCACACACCCACGTGAATTATGTAAATATAGTACAACACATACTATGAATATCTATGTACGTCTGTCTCTTTGGCTGAGCCTGTATCCTAAACGGCTTGATGTATTTTATAGTGCGAGGCCGAGGTTAGATGCGTGATATAGGAAATTTTTATACCCAACTGCAAAAAAAGAGGGGTAATGTTTTAATATATATAGTCGGGTTTCTAAATTAATTGGTTAGGTTAGTTGTTATGTTATAAAAACATGATATTCCACTTTTAAATTGCACGACATGACGACATTTTTCAGTTTTTGGCTGATGATTTTTTATAAGCTTAAATAAAAAATGAACTATGCACTAGAGACACAATTATTATTATTTGTTTCCTTTGGTTCGCAAGTTTTTATATGTAATTTATTTAAATGTTTATACCCATCTTTTTAGAGGCAAAATATTTAATTATTTTTATGATACTGCACAGTAGCACAGATTACTAAATAGTTACTACGTAACAGATACTTCACTCAGTAGTAAATTTCCAATACCTACTGCTATAATAGCCTACTCCATCGCGTCAGCAACTGCAGTACATGCTTCACACCGCTCGATCGCAGGGCTGCCTCTTCGATAAAATTAAATTAACGTAACTTTTTGTGTCTATGTTATTGAGAACTGTGAATATATTTTGACTTATAGGTGATAGTTTAAAATTGTATCATTTATCTATCTATCTATAATATAAAAATGAATCGCAAAATGTGTTGGTAAGCGCGTAACTCGAGAACGGCTGGACCGATTTGGCTAATTCTTTTTTTGTCGAGTTTGTTATTGTCAGGAGAAGTTTCTTATGTAGGGTAGGGTAGGGTAGGGCAGTGTAGTGTAGTGTAGGGTAGGGTAGTGTAGAGTAGGGTAGGGTAGGGTAGGGTAGGGTAGGGTAGGGTAGTGTAGTGTAGTGTAGGGTATGGTAGTGCAGGGTAGGGTAGGGTAGGGTAGCGTAGGGTAGGGTAGGGTAGTGTAGGGTAGGGTAGGGTAGTGTAGGATAGGGTAGGGTAGTGTAGTGTAGGGTAGTGTAGTGTAGTGTAGTGTAGTGTAGGGTAGGGTAGGGCAGTGTAATGTAATGTAAGGCGGTACGTAGTTCGCCGGGACAGCTAGTATATATATATATATATATATATATATATATATATATATATATATATATATATATATATATATATATATATATATATATATATATATATATATAATTCTCGTGTCACAGTGTTAGTAACCATACTTCTCCGAAACGGCTGGACCGATTTTTATGAAATTTTGTGTGCATATCGGGTAGGTCTGAGAATAGGTTCTTATCAATTTTTCATACCTCTACGCGGGCGAAGCCGCGGGAAACAGCTAGAAAAATATATATTTTTTTATAAATTGGTGCTGACTGTGCAATACATCTAGATAACACATAATTTTAGAGGTCAGTGTGTAAGTAAAATGAAAAAAATCTTTAAGAGTTACATGTGTTTTATTTTTATATAATTTTTTATTAATTTCTTACCCTTTCTAAATTCTCGGTTATTAAATTTTAGTGTAGCAAAAATCCTGAATCTACTAAAAAGTTTTATTAGATATTGTTTTGGGAAACAAGGGCAGGGAGAGTCAAAATGTATGTCGTTTAAAATTTCATATACCTATACTACCCGGCCTTTGTTTTATATTTTTTTCAAAATTATTAATAAACATAGTCTCAAGTTCTCTTACATAATTATAAAACGCATCTGTTAGTACTTTTAACTTTCCATAAAAAGACGATGTTTTGTTGAATGCTTTGCACATATTTGCTTTGCACATTGTTGAATGCTACAGCACATAAGGCACCAGACGGCATCGTAGGTACGCGTACGAACGAACGAAACGATTTAAATTGAAATACGTGCGTGCGCTTCGTTTGTGAAAACCGCACTGAATTGGGTCCGCAAACGGCCCGAGAACGCTCTGCTGGGCGGTAGGTTATTATAGCGCGCAAGTACATGGAGTGACGGAGGCCTGACAGTAGCATGTACAAGTAAATATAATGGACATAAATCATGAGCTCTCTCGGACATTTCAAAATCCCAATTTATAGCGCCAGTAATAATAAAATAAAATGCACAGTTCGTGTTGTGTGCGCGTTAAGGGTGCATCAACGCACCCCTCACGCACACTCACACACTGATCGCTCTCTTCTGATTGGTCAAGTTCACGCGCGCTAGTGTGGGTACCTGTTCTTGCAAAGAGATCGTATACGTGTAGATCGAGTTATTTATATCCCGTTCTAGGTTGTATGAATTAGTTGCGTGCATTGGGGTAGTCTTCGCTAGGAAAAAGTATTGATTTGTTGCTCGTCGTCGGTTCGTTTCTGTGAAGCTTTTGCATCTTTTGCTGATAGATTTGGACAGTAATAGAAAAAGAAAGAGAAAGAATTAGACGGTAATGAAACAAAACAGTACCTACCTACCTCTTTGCGGTGACGTTTTCGTTGCTTAGATATAGGTACCTATTCTATGTCTTAGTGAGTGATATTTTCACAAATTCTACAAATACATACTGTGTATAGTTACCTACTCACGAGACTTGAAGTTATATATATCTACCTACCTACACTTAAAGTTACAATGTATAAATGTCGTTTACTTAAGTTTTTCAAAACTTATTCCGTTGCTCCAACTCAACACAACATTGTAAAGCTGTCAGAAAAAAATCTTGCGTTATGCAGCTGTTGTAGTTATCCGTTACAAAAAGTTAATGCAGCTCAAATAGTCAAAGCTTTTAAAAATAAAAGACAACTATGATAATAGAAAAGAATATTATTGAAAGTTAACAATAGCCATAAATAAATGTGAAGCCATTTAAAACAAAATAGTTCTTGTTTTTTTTTTTATATACGTGTCACAAAGGAACTCATCAACTGAAACCAGGATAGAATATATTTTTTATTTCTAAATTCTAAATGACTGTGAATATTCATTTCGCATCACAATAAAAGTCGGATAAAAATCTGGAGCCTATGTACATTTTTCTAACAAAGCGGGATTTTAATTATGGCTGACAATAACGAAAAAAGTTATAAATTCTGGAAAGGGAATACCTACAATTGTTATTTATTATATTTATACAAATTAAAAATGTATAGGTAGCAGGTACCTACAGAAATTCACATGGATTTTTCAGACTCGGACTATTAAAAACAAAACGCAGAACACGTTTAAAAAAGCGACTTCCATTGCAATAGCTTAGTACAATTTTGCATTATTATTTTTGGTTTTTGATAGTTTTATTTAAACAATTCTACTAACACAGATTAAAAAAATATATGTATATGGGACCAACTTCGCAGCATACCTTAGCGAATAAAAAAGAATCTATCGTGCAACAAACATACAAAAAACATACAGTCGAATTGAGAACATCCTACTTTTTAAAAATCGTTTAAAAAGTTTTCGAAAATCAAAGTGTAAATCAATGCAGTTGAATGGAAGGTTTTCAAATTCCAAAACTTCTGGTTTAACACCGAACGGCATCGCTTTATGAAGATAAACTTTGTCATAAACAACCGTCTGACTCGCATCCTGTTTGTTTTTGTGTAACGGACAAATATTATTTTGTTGCTGATGTACTTGCTGTTATACCTTGACTTTACGAGCTGCAAGCAAACTGTAAGAAGGCAGTGGTTAGTATGTGATTTTCTTATTAGGGTTCCGTATCTTAAAAGGAAAAAAACTAAACCATTATGGAATCACTCGCGTGTTCGTCTGTCACAGGCGATTTGCTCCGAAACTACTGGACCAATTGAGTTGAAATTTGGTCACCAAGTTAACATATTTGTATATGTAACTTGGTGACCCAAAGACAGACGTGTAATGTAAATAAATGAATTTCAAATATGAGGGCTATATATGGTGTTTAAATCAGAAAATTAAAAAATAAGTATTTCAAAATATATTGTGTGATTTTTATGAAATGAAAGAACTTGTAAGTCTTACATTTTTTCTTCAAATAATTTTAAAATAAATAGTTTTGAAGTTATTCAACAAAATAGGCCAAAATTGACCCTACTAACCGAAACTACTGGGCCTAAAGTTTTGAAAAAAATATATACAGAAAATGGTTCTTTACCTATAGATTACAGCCAAACCTTTAAGAAGTCAATGGTATTTAAAGTAAAATGGGAACTTTCTCAATCAACGTTCGGAACCCTCCCCATGCGAGTTTAAGTCGCACTTGGCCGGTTTTTTTTGCTTGGGCTCAAATGCTTTTAAAAAAATGAAATAATGTTATTTTTTTTTTTTTTTTTTTTTTTTATTTACAATTAGTAAGCCCTTGACATCATCTCACCTGATGGTAAGTGACGATTCCTTTCAAAGCGACCATTAAAATACGCTTAATAATTTAAATTTATTGTTTATTTACATTTAAAAACAATACTACAAATGAGCTAAGACCTAATGTCGGGAACTCAGATAAAAAATCAATTACGCCGCGGCGGCATTGGGTCCTGTTACACGTAATAGTCCGAAGTCATGCACGCAAGATGCATCTTTAATGAGTCGATTCGTGCTGCCCGTTACATCAGCTGATAGCACAAAAAGCTCGACTCAACATCTGCCGGTCGCGGCCGCTCCGAGGCCGTGAATCACCGGCCCTTGGCGCGTGCCGTTCCGATAAAGAAAAAAAAAAGAAAAAAATCAAAAGTGTAAACTCCCACCGACCGTTATAATCGCTCGGCCCACTGTGCAGTGGGTGGACTCACGCTCCGTTTTGTATCTGTTCGATATTAGTGCGAGATTTTTTGCAAGTTTGCAAGGTCCCGTTCTTTCGCTTAATCCGGTGATCGGTAACAGTTTCACAATTTCAAAATAACCTTTGTGAGTTATGGTTTTGCATAAATTATGTTCTAAGTTTGCCAAACAGTTGCTACGGTTTAGTTTGAAAGAAAAAGTACTTAGCAGAATATAATATATGGACCTCGATTTCATGAAATGTTTTTTTTTATTTGTACAAAAGATGCATTTAGGTGGGCTCTGTGTAAAATACCTTGTATGTATCAAAATGCAAAATATCCCGGGGTATCCATATTTATTACATGACCAGAAATATAGCGCGATCTGTCAAAGTACTTTGTCTCTTTGTGCATCAAGTAGAGAAACATATTAAGAACAGAAATAATAATAAAAAAAAAATATCACACCTATTTCATAATGTGTCTCAAAATAACTAATAAGGAATATTAACCATGGAAGGAATCATTTCAGACGACGAAGACGATGCGACATACGAGTGTTTCATTATATTTTATGTCATTAATCTGATGCGACAATAAAAAAATAAATTAAAATGAACTTGGCAAGAATACTTGGCCAAACAAAAAACCCATTAGAGCAAGCAATAAAAGCAGAAAGTTTGTTATAATGTTTATAATGTGACTGTTTGTTACGAAGAAACCGTTTTCTTATTGCGAGAATATTTTGTCGACAATTTAGTGCTTTCGTACCAGTGGGCTGTTATTATTATCGTCGATTGTCGATGAATTGTCGGTCGCGTGTGAAGATTCGTGTTACTTTTGACACTTGGGTCCATAATTAAATAATTTTCGCTTGAAGTAAATAGTACTTAAGTAAGTAGGTAATTATTTTATTACTATTAGCTCAATTTTTAAACGTTTAATTAAAATTTAAAAAATGCTGGTTTTATTACTCGCAGTAGTATAATTTAAATAATTATCGAAAGACCTAAAAACTTTTAGGTACAAGCTTTTATTTGAAAATTTTCAATTCTTTCGTATTTTTTTAGCAAACCCTTTTATATTTGATACCCACATTGTAGGAGTGCATTAAAAATAACTAGTCCGCCATCTTGGGTGCGCCGCCATGTTGGATTTAGAATGATGTTACACAGTTAACCATGCATTGTCATCCAAACTGAACGTGTATACATTCATCATCACCATCATCATCATCATGATGGATAGAGAGATGACACTGTAAGTTTTTTAGAACTCAATATATTTATTTTTTTGGGGTGTCAGGTTTTATTTTCGTTACGAAATTTCTTGATTCGGTCCTCTCAAAGCCCGCGATAAAAGCTATACAATAGCTTAAAAACACGTTTTTTGTATGGAGACCCCCATATTTTTTTTTACTTTTCTAATTTTTAGTATTTGTAGTTATAGCGGCAACAGAAATACATACATCATCTATGAAAATTTCAACTATATACCTAGCAATCACGGTTCATGAATTACTGCCTGGTGACAGACGGACAGACAGACAGACAGACGGACGGACAGCGGAGTCTTAGTAATGGGGTCCCGTTTTTACCCTTTGGGTACGGAACCCTAAAAATGGAACCATTATAGGATCACTCGCGTGTCTATCTGTCCGTTAGTCCGTCCGTCTCCTCATATCAGCTCATATACGTCCCGAGCCTACCCTGAAATGAGGCGATCGGGCCTTAGTCGACCACGTGGGCCCAGTGCGGGTTGGTCGACTTCACACACAACTTTCGATTTTCTTCGCAGGCGTGTGCAGGTTTCCTCATGATGTTTTCTTTCACCGTCTGTCACAGCCAATTTTCTCCATAACTACTGGAACGATTGAGTTGAAATTTGGTACACAATTTTGTATGCCGGTGACCCAAAGATGGACGTGTAACGTAAATAAATATATTTTAAACATAAAAGGCCCAAAAAAAAATATTGCAAACTATGTCGTGTGACATATCAAATGAAAGGGCTTTTTGTGATAATTTCAAAAATATAATTTTAAGATTGAAGTTATAAAGATAATAGGTGAAATAAGTCCCCTATCTCCAAAACGACTGGGCCTAAAATTTTGAAAAAAAATCACAATATTTGAAATTGGAGACATAGGCTTACAGGAAAACCTATGAAAAATCTAAAGTCCTTCCGTTCCCATAGGACATATAAAAAAATCTTATGTCCAGAATAAGTAAACCCCAATTTTTTATGGCAAAGTATGTACTGAGAGGTCTTGTTCTGTTGGTATTTTAATTTTTGGTGCGAAAGCCTTTTTGTGTGACCCCGAGTCGCACTTCGGCGGGTTTTTTTCAAATTTTTATATTATTCTGTAACCTTTTTTACGACAGTATTAAAATAAATTAATAAAATATTTGTTATGCATATTAAGTATAAATTATAAGTAATACATTAGATTATGTACTAATACTTGAACTAGTATCTCATTTGTGTTAGAACATACTATATTTTTAAACGACTTCAAAAAAAGGAGGAGGTTTCTCAATTCGACCGTATATATTTTTTTTATTTTTTATGTGTGTTCGCGAATAACTTCGTCGTTTATGAACCGATTTTGATGTTTTTTTTTTGGTTGGAAAGAAGATATCCCAAGGGTGGCACCGATAAGGAAACCAGGATCTGATGATGGCATCCCAGAGAAATCGAGGGGAACCTTAGTTTCCTGTTGAAGTCGGTTTTTTCTTTGTTCAAAATTATTTTGAAGTAATTTATTTTTATTCATAATTGGTAAGCCCTTGGCATCATCTCACCTGATGGTAAGTGACGATGATGCCGAAGATGGAAGCTGGCTTACCAAGATTCCCCAACGCAATGGAGAACTGGCTATTCTATCTATTCTATCTTTTAATTTTAACTCTGTTTACATCATCCTGATTTGTCACAGTAAAGGAATGAATCACTGTGATTTATCTCAGGAATCGTGAAGCATTAATTTTGCCTGTTTCGTCGAATGTCTCATCCACTCGGGATTATTTTGAGAATTGAAAAATAATGTTGCCAGTGTGACCTTTGCCTATTTTCGTCCGTAAAAATTGTGGTCATTCGAAAAGGAAGGACTTTTAGATTTGATTCTTCGCTGTGTCAAAGTTTATATGTATGTATGTCGCAGTCATAATATGGTTGAATCTGCTATTTGATTGAATGACTAACGCGTTCATTGAATGACGACATTCAATTGAATGACTAGGCCGAACGTTGATTGAACAAGCGTCACTCAACGTCCAACCAGCTGCTCTAAGCCAACCAGTTAGCGGATTGTAACATAGCCCTTTGAACAGAGCGGACGTAAAATCAGTCAGGTGATTGAAATTTAGTTCATAGTTATTGTTTAGTTTATTCGTGAGAATTAGGGCTTTGTAACTTAGTGTTCTTGTTCACATTGTGAACGTAAAATTCTATACAACGAAAAGGGAGTTGGCAAAAATTAGATTTTTCTAAAAAAACTGTAAATGAGCGAGCGAAGCGAACGATATTAGGTTCGGTCAGGTTTGATTGATTATACAGTTAAAGAGCCTCCCCATGGGTAGCAGAATGCTTGCAGAAGAAGAAATCGTCGGTTTTTATTCGAAATATCCCATTTAATAACTTGGCTAAATGACGTTCAGTCAAGACGTTGAAACAACTTGACGAGTTGTCATTCAATTCAATGTCGTCATTCAATGAACGCGCTAGTCATTCAATCAAATATCAGATTTAACCAGATGACGGCGACATGTATATTAGTTACTAACGGCTGTGTCAAAGTACCTATATAATATATATATATATATATATATATTATAGTACTAACGTAGCTGTGTGCTGGTAAATCGCTCAGCAACAAATTTAAAAGTAATAAAAATAAATAAAAAAACAGCCAAGTGCGAGTTGGACTCGCATACTAAAGGTTCCGTACCATCGTACAAGATTCAATACTACTTACTTTTTAATTACTTTCAGGTTTAAAAAGATCATATTTCATCAATGAGGCCATTTTTAATTTTAATTTAATTTTTTCATTGACAATAGATATATGTATTTAAATTTGACGTAACACAAGATATAAAAAGATTAAACATATAGAATCAAAAAATAAACACATAAACAAATACATAAAAAAATAAAACTAACGGAATCGATGTAGTGCGATGTCAAAATGTACTTTTCTCAGCATAAGCTAATTATTTGTTGGTATAGCGGCAATATAAATACACACTCTGTTTAAATTTCTACTGTCTGCCTATTACGATTCATGAAATATAGCTCTCTGAGAGACAGACGGACGGACGGACAGAGAAGTAGGGAGAAATAGGACCCCGTTTGCACCCTTTGTTATGGAACCCTAAAAATCGTTACTCAATACTTATCAGATATCAATCTAACACCAAAAGTAACACCTTTTACCCAACAATAGCTACAATCTACAATCAGATAGTCGGTAAAGAAGCTAGAGGCGTTCCATTTTCAAACGGTGCGATCTGATTGGAGCGTTCTGTACACGCAGCTGCTGCGCACATTGCCGCCGACTCGTGCGCAGATAATGTGGGCGACATATGAACCGTACAATATAAATAATGCCTCCATAAGGTTAACTCTGGCAAAAAACAAAACGGCTGTCCACATTCTATAATGCCGGGTCATCGAAATTTTGTACGGTAACAACTGCTTATAACGTAACTAAACTTTAGCTAAACTATTTTTTTTTTCTATAAAACGTTCCTATACCTAATCTTTTCGTTAAAATGATGGAAAAATATTGTATTCTTGCGATAGTCGGGTTCTTGATGGAACACTGAATTGAAAATTTTTATGATTTCATTATTATTAATTGTGGAATAGTGCAAGAGAAATCATAAAAATCTTCAATGGCATAATTTGAAAAAATTGTTAAATACCAAATCTTTTTTCCTAGAATCTCAATATGATTTCAGTGCATTTATTACTTATTTTTCAGTAAATTTTTTTCCAGATACCTATTTAAAACATACCTACTGTTGGATATCCTACTAATTTATAAATGCAAAAGTTTTTATTTAAGAATGTATCGATGTATGGATGTATGTTTGTTACTCTTTCACACAAAAACTACTGAAAGGATCTGACTGAAATTTGGTAGGTAGACAGATTAGGACCTGCATTAATACATAGGCTACTGTTTTTCACGCTTGCGAGCCGCTTACGGCTCGCGCACTGCGCACCCACGAAAAGTCATAGAAACGTTGCCCTCGCGAGTGAAGCCAAGGGAAACAGCTAGTATAACCAAAAGTAGATTTCTATTATTATGGCAACACAAAATAATAGGAACTTAAATTATAAGTGTTGGTATAATTGGAAAAATAAAGAATATAGACGATTATCGGTTGGTTTCTTTTAATATCCATATAAAAAAGTATTTCTTAAAATCTCAATATCATAGCAATGCTGTGCATTTCTTACCTACTTACTTGTACTTTTCAGTAAGTTTATTTTCTCGAACACGTATTCAGCAATACCCATTTAAAACATACCTACATACATAATTATAATTGCTGTCGAGTCCTGGATTCTTATGATAATTATCGATACGTGAAGGCAGATGAACCCTCATTCGAGTCATCGTCATAAAGATACAGAAACTATAATTAAGACGCCAAGTTCTTTTGATAAAGAACTATGATAACGTAACACATGTCTTGCAGAAATGTGTAACATAGTTACTAATTGATGTCTGTTTTAAAAGACTTGGTAAGATGACGTGTAATGTGTTGTCAAAGTATATTATGCTAGCTGTTTCCCGCGGCTTCACAAGCTTGGACAACGTTTCTATGACTTTTCAAGGGTGCACAGTGCGCAAGCCGTAAGCGGCTATTTAAAAAGTAGTCAATGTGTTTATCTAGGTCCTAATCTGTCTACCTATCAAATTTCAGCCAGATCCGTTCTGTAGTTTTTGCGTGAAAGAGTAACAAACATACATCCATACATTCTTACAAACTTTCGCGTTTATAATATTATATTAAATAAATATTAAATTAGTACTAACATACAGTATGGACAGTCCCTGCCGCTCTCTAGATTCCGACCTCACCCCCTCGTCACCCTAATTGATACAGGCGTAACATGCCTTGCGAAGCACGGAAACGGAAAATGATGTCAATAACAGTCCAACCCACGTAATGACCGCGCTTCGTGTCAGTTAACCTGCGAGATCAACTTAACACTCAAATTCACAATGAGATACGACCACTTTAGTGATGATAATAATTTCGGCCTGCTCATCGGAAAAGCAATCAGTCCCGGTTCTTCCTGTTGCTTTTAAAAACTCGTTAGTAGTATCATTTTCTTAGGATATTTAAATACTTATCCGTTTGTCCATAATAAAACACAAGCTGTCCGAATTTGGTGTGTTTTCAGATAAATGTTTATAGTACATGATTTATGACTGTGAAAATTCTTCGATACTTTTTCTGTCGTTTGCCTAAACGGTTACGAAATTTTCGTAAAATACGTTTTCGGTGGGGTAATGGCATGACTGTCCGGGAGGTCGTGGTTCGAATTCTGCCACGTACCAATATGTTTCATTCATTCATTTCATATGTACGTTTATCCGACACTCTTACTAATAAATGTACGTTCAAACTCCCATCGCTCCCCATCCTGACTGCGCCGACCTAAACTCCTATCCTATCTACGCTTCCCTCTGGTTTCTTGGGTCCCCGCGCCCTTGCTGCAGTAATGCTGGCTGGAGAGGGGCTTGAACTGAACTGAACATTTGCTTACGGCGAAGGAAAACATCGTGAGGAAACCTGCACATGCCTGAGAAGAAATTCAAAGGTTACGTGTAAAGTCGGCAACCCGCACTGGTCCGTCGTGGTCGACTAAGGCCCGATCGCCTTAATTCAGGGTAGGCTCGAGTCCCTCGGTGGGGACGTATAGGAGCTGATATGATGACGGTTTTTTTTGTAACGACAACTTTTTCGAGTGTTTTTCAAGTTTTTTTCGTAAACATTCGACTTTGGAAGCAAACCAGAATTTCCAATATAATTTGGTCTTTAGTTTCTTCTATTTGTCTTGAGCTACTTTTAGATAGGTAGTTAGGTCTCTGTTTATTATGGCGTCTATATTTCTGTTGTAGCAATCAAAATGGACTTAAAGTTGTAGACTTAAAAGTACGAAGAAAAGTTCTATATATGAAAGTGGGAATGATTCCTTCACGGGCTATTAATTTTGTTGGGTTTTTTATTACAATTTTATGATAATGATTGAGATTTCTTGTTTTATTCATTATAATAACGATGGTTTTCTTTGTATTTGTAGGGAAACGATTGTTTTGTTTTCAAATTGGAAAGCAGATGGCTTTTTATATTTGGATATTACTTAAAAATATGATAATGCGTAGAAAAGTTCTAATACACACATAGATAGGTACTCAGTGAAAACCTAAAATCATAGATAGGCTTTTGTATCGATGTAAAAATTCAAAACAACCTCACATGGACAAAATTACAAATGTTAAATATGATGTAAATAAAATTACGGCGTAGGCGTGGTAAAAAAAACAACCAAGTGCGTGTTAGACCACGATGTGTAGTGTTCTGCAGTCACTTCATAACTTAAAAACAGGGTATCCGAAATAATTTGAAAACTGTTCATCACAGGATATCCGATTTTTTTTTCATAGAGAGTTCCTCATCATAAGATGCACTTATCTATACATGGGTAATTTTATAAGTACTTATGTCAAACCGTATAGAAATGCCCTAATGGGGAAAGCCTTGGGGTGCAGTTTGTCAACAATTTTTGCGGCTTATACAGGATGTAACAAAATTGGTGTAGGTCCCGTTAACTGGGGTTTCTACTCATCATACTGCACAACTTTTGTCCTACGACTTTGCTAAAAACACAAAAAAAGTTACCCTTCATACAAATCGATCAGCTGATCGACCAATTTTGTGCATTTTAATATAGAGGATTCATCCTGTATAGCGTGTAAAAATACTGAGCACGAATACTTAAATGTGAGCATCTATTAATTAAACTGAAGAACTTTTGTTCTACAACTTTGCTGAAATCACAGAAAAAAATTGGACATTTCATACAAATCGATTAGCTGATTGATCAATTTTGTATGGAGACGCTAAGTTTTTTCTGAGGATTGACTATGTGTTTCTGGGGGAATGGTCAGTTTGACGAGTAGATGAAGTAAAATACCTTAAAGTATTTGTACTCAGTTTTGATGTCGCCGGGCTTATACCTAAATTATTTGTTATGTGTATTTACTTCTACTCGTTTATTTAAAATTGACTTGTCTGTCTAGTGTAAGTTAAATGTTCATTTTTAAAATAACAGTAACTATGTACCATTAACTATATATTATGTGCCTGGTGTCTCAATAAACTTATTCTATTCTATTCTTTTTATTTATTAGTACACGCTGTATATTATAAAGAATATGTACTTAGAAAACTTGACATCTTGAAAATCGAACTCAATCCTACAACACGAGGGAATGCACTCAAATTTTGTTTAAATATTGTTTACGTCTATGGAAGGTACCCCTAAAAACTAAGTTATTCCTAGTAATTATTATTCTTATTATTATTTTATTTCCCATTGTGTTGAGGAGTCTTGGTAAGCCCGTTTCCATTTTCGACTTCATAGTCACTTACCATCAAGTCTGCTGATGATGCCAAGGGATTACCAATTGTGGATTTTTAAAAAATCTACTCGTGTGGAAAAAGATGTATAAGTATGGATGAAAAATTTATGAGACAAAAAAACCATGCGTGATTCCCGGAATTATGATGTTTTGTCTATCAGAATTTAAGATACATAGAATAATCAATTTTGTCTGAATGTATAAGTTTACTACATTTGATCGTCGATTTCCTGCCAGGCTTCATATTAAGACTCATATTAAGAGAAAATGTGATGCTTTATCCTAGGTCCTAGACGGTTGACCCATAGAATCGTGATAGGCCGGTGCTACTCATCATCATAATATCAGCCGAAGGACGTTCACTGAATTTCCACGACGACCGGTTCTTCTCCCGCATCCAGCGGCACCGCGCGAGCTTCACCAGGTCATCGGTCCACCGAGAGCGAGGCCTTCCTACGCTACGTTTTACGTTGTGCAGTCACCACTCGAAAACTTTACTGCCCCAACGGCTATCTGTTCTACGAGCTATTTGCCCCGCCCATTGCCACTAAGTTTAGCAATTCTGAGAGCTATGTCGGTTACTTTGGTTCTCCTACGGACAACAGTAAACGAAAAGATTAAAATCCATATGCATGTCGCAGCCAAATTGTAGAATTAGCCAATTTGCAAAACAGCGCGCCACTTTGTAAACTACTGAGTAAAAAATTCCGAATCAAACCGAGTCTGACGGACGGACGGACAGAAGGTCAGGTTAGGTTAGCATGTCTGGTTCTACCGTGAAAACGAGCCTCGCGAAGCTCGACCGCGGACTCGGTTTTCTTCGGAGTGTTTTACTCAGTATTTTTTCAAAGCAACGCGCCGTTTTGTAAAACGGCTAATTCTACAATTTGGCTGCGACATGCATATACTATGACCGCGTATGTATAAAAGAAGGCCACATGATACGAAGCATGCGGGTGAGGGTTATAGGGGCTTAGAAGCGATGGTTTGAGGGGTCGAGAAGGATATGGAGGAGCCGGGTCGTTCCTTTCCCTCTAATATGGTTGATGGGAGCGATGGCTGACTCTCGAGTTATACTCGTGACTGGATGCTGTCCGTGTGAACTGGCCTACTCTTGTCTATGCCATTCAATGATTTTTATGTATAACTTTTCTTGTCGTTTCTTTTTCTTTTTATATCAAGGATTGAATTTTGACATTATTAACTAATGATTGTTTATTTCTTGATTTTTCACAAATGCTATTATGTTATTATTATTTTATGACTATCAGAAAGAGTGCAATTTGCACCTATTTTGAATAAATACCTTGAATCTTGTGGAGTGTTGCAAGAAGTGACCAGCATGAGGCCTAAATAGAGGCAAAAAGCAATCAAATCCGGACCGAAATAAATTGGGACTAAAAGGGCTAGAAAGATTGCGAGGATGATCTGTCCTGGAGGTAAGTATTTTTATAAACCTCATCTATATTGTAATTGTTTGTCCTGACTGACTAACAACGCACGCTCAAAACACTGGACGGTTCGGGTTGAAATTTGGCACAAAGATAGCAATTATGACGTAGGTAATCGCTAAGAAAGTATAGAAAAGTGTAGAAAAAGACCTAAAAAGCAATATATAAAAATTAAAAAAGGATTTCACACGTAAAATTTATATCACAAATCATAAAAAAAACATAATTATAACTTACCCGAGATGGGTCTTAAGAAAGTATCAGTTTCGAAGATTTAGTTTATTAGTAAAATTAAATTAAATGGTAGTGAAGATATTGTAGGACATCCAATAATTTTTGATTTTTAAGCACACTTTACATAGATGACACAAATATTGTTAGTGCCAGCACATGCAAAATAGAAGAAATAGATCGAAAGAAAAAAGGATAATAACAGCGTTACAGCGTTACGGTACCTACTGCTGAAACAGAGTCAATACGCTGCGGGAACGAAACTAATAAAGTTTCACCTGTATATTTTTTCTTTTATCAAAATTTTTTTTTATTTTTAAGCACATGTCACATAGATTGCTATGTGCCAGCGCATGCGAAATAGAAGAAATAGATCGAGAGGCAGAAGGATAATAACAGCGTTACCGCGTTACAGTATTTACTGCTGAAACAGAGTCAATACGCTGCGTGAACGAAACTAATAAAGTTTCATTCTGTATATTTTTTCTTCGTCTTTAATATGTTGTTTCGTTGAGTTGCTGACATGAAACGTGACGAGTGATACAGCGATAACATTAACCATCTGTTTGACCAGCATGCTTACTAAGAGTTGATTTTTAAAGTATGGACTAGTATTTGCACTAAACCCACGTTTTGGGCATTAAACATTGTAAAAATGATTATTGGAAATAATTCTCGAAAAAACTAAAAATTACCATCAGATGAGATTTTTTTTTTATTCACAATTGGTAAGCCCTTGGCATCATCTCACCTGATGGTAAGTGACTATGATGCCGAAGATGGAAGCGGGCTTACCAAGATTCCCCAACGCAATGGAGAACTGGCTATCTTATCTTCAAGCCGGAACACATCAATGTTGTTAACACCGATGTTTGGCGGCAAGACTTAGAGAAGATGGTGGTAGCTAGCCAGGTGGGCTTAGAAAATGCTCTACCATCAACCAAACCGAGTCTTACAATATGACCCCACCGGGAATCGGACCCAGGACCTCGTGGTGTGAAGCGACTGGACTAACTATTACGCCACGGAAGCTTTTATGAGAAAGAGAGAGATAGAGAGAGAGACAGGCAGCACTAACGGCATCCTGAGAGCTATTGCGAGCAAGCCGGACTGTCCTATATTTGGCCACTTGAGCGACGCTACTTAAGCGGCTGGCTGGTGTCCAGATATAGGGACTATGTCACTGTTTTATTATATTTTTATTTTGTAATGTCATTAACATTAGATTTGCAAGTAAATGTATAGTACTAACATTTAAGAGCTGTGTGGCCTGCAATAAATTTATTTTATTTGATTTTATATGAAAATAATTCGTATTCTACCCTTTCATTGGATACCTATATCAAGTGGGTGCTATATACATATATAGGGTCCGCCAAATTGGATTTAAAACTTCACTTAACTCACCATGCATTGTCGTTCAAACTAAAAGTGTATGCAAAATGTCAGCTCTCTTGTTCACCATCACCAGAAGACAAATACAGGCTTCATTAAATTCACCCATGAATACATTAAATTGACATGATCACTATCTATACGATAGAAGAAGAAGAAGAAGATAAAGAAGAAGGATAACCCATAACGTCCTTCCTCACTGCTGGGGCACGAATCTCTTCCCAAACCATGCTCTAAATAGGGCTTGCAAATATGCAAACGTAATTATTTAAATTTGAATATTCGATCTTTATCTGACTGAAATTCGTAGTATTCGAATTTACGCTATACAAATCAAAAGGAAACACTATATTGTATGTAACGCACGCATTATTAATTTATTACACGACTACCCACAAAAAACGAGTGAATTGTTCTAAGGAATGTATGTATGTGTGTTATTTATTCCACGATATCTTCTAAACGGCTTGATAGATTTTAAAGTGCGAGATATCGTTACATTCGTCTTGATCCCGTGAACTACATATGATACATTTCACCCGACTTCCCAACAAGAGGCGTCATTTTATGCAGTTGTGTTTTCATTAAATTTTGAATTTAATTTTTTTTTGAATCTTTGTATCTGCTAGTAATTTCACTATGTACCTCTACTTTTTTATAAATAAATAAAATCATGTATTTATTTAAATTACATGGTAAAGTTACTAAAATACGGAAGATAAATCAACAGAATATACTGTTAAGTAACGTACCCACTAGGTAAAAAGAGAAAGACTGCCGAATTTTGAATTGTGGCTTAATTAAATAAATATTTTTTCTAATTAAATTCACTATCAGTTACAAAAATCTTAATGACCAATGCTCATTTATCAAATGCCTAAGTTGGGCAAGTTAAAAACAGGGTTTATTCCCGGACTCACTCCAAAATGTCCACCATGGACTTTAACCTTTGTAAATGCCCGATTTTTGAGTTAAAACCGGTTTATTCTCTGAATGTTTCATTAGGGTTTTTAATCCACTATGAATATCTAGTTGAACTTCAGGAGATAAAAACAAAATGTTAGAACACAAATAAAAATTTGCAAACAACAAATTTTTCACCAAATTGATTGAATTTTATATTATATATTGCTAGATACACATACGCAAACGCACTTACGCGCACACAGACACACACATACACATATAGAAAATTCGTTTTTTTTCTTATCTCACTATAAAACCCATTATTTATACGAAATATTTGGAAAAAATTAGTTAAAAATAAAATTGTTAAAAATTTAGTCGTAAAAGTTTTACTAATCCATGCTCAGAAAACACGGAAAAACTATAATTCGAATATTGGAATGTATCGTACCATGTTAGTCAAATATCAAAATGAGGCGGATAGAATACCATGTTATTCGAATATCAAAATGAGGCGGATAGATAACCATGTTATTCGAATATCAAAATAAGGCGGATATATTACCATATTTTTTAAATATTAAAATTAGGCAGATAGATTACCATGTTATTGGAATATCAAAATCAGGCGGATAAATTACCGTAGTATTCAATAACAAAATAAGGCGGATATAATACCATGTTATTTAAATATCAAAATGAGGCGGATAAATTACCATGTTATTCAATTACAAAATAAAGCGGATAGAATACCATGTTATTTAAATATCAAAATGAGGCAGATATAATACCATGTGATTTAAAAATCAAAATAAGGCGGATAGATTACCATATTTTTAAAATATTAAAATGAGGCGGATAGATTACCATGTTATTCGAATATCAAAATCAGACGGATAAATTACCATGTTATTCAATAACAAAATAAGGCGGATATAATATCATGTTATTTAAATATCAAAATGAGGCGGATAGATTACCATGTTATTCGAATATCAAAATGAGGCGGATATATTACCATATTATTCAATCACAAAATAAAGCGGATAGAATACCATGTTATTCGAATATCAAAATGAGGCGGATATATTATCATGTTATTCGAATATTATAATGAGGCGGATAGATTACCATGTTATTCAAATATCAAAATGAGGCGGATAGATTACCATGTTATTCGAATATCAAAATGAGGCGCATAGATTATCATGTTATTCGAATATCAAAATAAGGCGGAGAGATTACCGTGTTATCCAATAACAAACTGAAGCGGTAAGATAGATATGGATTCGGATTATTTGAATATTCGAATTGCAGTTTGCATGCCCTTACTCCAACACACGGGGGCCAAAAGGGAGTTGTAGCGCTATAAGCGGACCCCATTTTTAGAAGTTTTCAAGCCGCCTAAAAGGCCTCTGACACGGCTTAACGACTGTCATATAGTGATAGCTACCGGCACCAACAGCTCAACGTACCTTACAACCTCGAAAATCGCAGTGAGCTTCGACTGCTAAAATAAAATTAAATTAAAGGAGCCTCTTCACTAACCTTTTTCTCGGTCAATTTCTCGCAACGGCGCTGTTTGCAGATTTGGTGCGACTTGTCGTTGCGGCAGGGGGCGCAGTCGCCACAGTTGTCTTTGCGTTGACATCCGATGCACTCCCCACATCGCTTGCGCTTCTTTTTAGTCTGTGGAGTGAGAAAAGTGCTTAAGTTGCGTCACAATTTGACTTCGTAACACCATCTTGGCTCAGTCTTTCGCCGAACATCAATGTTAACAGCATTGAAGTGTTTCAGCATGAAGTTAAAAAAGCCAGTTTTCTATTGCAGGGAATCTTCGGCATTATCGTCACTTACCTACCATGGAGTGAGATAATGCCCAGGGCTTACCAATTGTCGATGTAAAAAATAGCGCAGTATAAGCTGTAATTAAGTGACATTGAAGTATAAATAAAAGTCGTAGAATGTAGAACAGATGCCCGTTGGGGTAGTAAAGATCTCGAGTGGCGATCGCGCATCGGAAGACGAAGCGTTGGCAGGGCTTCCACTTGGTGAACCGATAACCTGGTGAAGGTCGCGGGAAGCCGCTGGATGCGGGCAGCGCAGGAACGGTCGTCGTAGAAATCCTTGGGGGAGTCCTTTGTCCAGCAGTGGACGTCTTTCGGCTGATATGATGATGATGATGATAATGATAAATAAAATATTTTACTCCGATTCTCAAATTAAATCTATCACTATCTTTCCATATACACTGGCCTTTTAAGCTTTAATTTCATATTCGTTTCTTTGTAACGTAGCTACTTTGTCGGTGGCGTAACGGCTAGGGCCGCCGCCTCCTGTCCGGGAGGTCGTGATTCGAATCCTGCCACGTACCAATGTGATTTCGAATTTAGATTTCATATGAACGTTTATACGACGCCCTTATGGTGAAGGCAAACATCGTGAGGAAACCTGCACACGCCTGCGAAGAAACTCGCAGGTTGTGTGTGAAGTCGAACAACCCGCACTGGGCCCGCGTGGTCGACTAAGGCACAGATTACTAAATAGTTACTTCGTAAACTAAGGCCCGATCGCCTTAATTCAGGTTAGGCTCGAGCCCCTCGGTGGGGACGTATATGAGCTGATATGATGATGACTTTGTAATTGTTTTAGGTATTTTATGGATAATAATAATATTTGTGATACTCCTTGTTTAAAAAAACTTGTTAATTAAATTCACAAGACACATCACAATGTTAATAAGCTTTTCTACATAGTCCGAACGAATGAAGTCATAAAAAACACAACAGCTGTGATGCGAGAGTGTAATGCCGTTTTCCGGCGCAATTTTATTCGCTCTTATCGGATCGGAATCGACCGATTGTTCCCAAAGCTGGAACAGCTGACGGAATTTTAAAAATGGAACGGAGGAATTGCTTTTTCTAATTATCGAGTTCTGGGTAACGGTGGATATAGGATATAACCCTTTTGTAAATAATTAAAAAAAATGTAAAAAAATAAGTGCGACGTGGATACTAAGAAACAGGCTAAGAATATGTTGGAGTTGCGCACCAAGGGTTCCGTACCACCAAACCTCTTCATATCATCATCATATCAGTCGAAAAACGTCCACTACTGGACAAAGGTCTTCCCCAAAGATTTCCACGACGACCGGTCCTGCGCTGCCCGCACCCAGCGGCTTCCCGCGACCCTCATTCACCAGGTCGTCGGTTCACCGCGTAAGAGGCCTGCCTACGCTACGTCTACCGGTGCGCGGTTGCCACTCGAGAACTTGACTGCCCCAACATCCATCTGTTCTACGAGCTATGTGCTCTGCCCAGTGCCACTTCAGTTTAGCGATTCTGTGAGTTATGTCGGTTAATTTGGTTCTCCCTCGGATCTCCTCATCTCCTCTTCACATGAGTACACCTATTCATTTCAATCAATAGATATCAACGAGAGCGACAGAATATTCTTTTATTCAGTTCGAAATCCTTAGTGCGAGCACGACTCACGCTTGTTTTTTTTTCTAATTCAGCCGATAGATCCAGTTTAGCAGATGCGCGATAAAATTAAATAAACGGCATAATGCTTGTAGTTCACTATGCGAGGATAATTCTAACGTTTTTCTTCGATTTTCCTTGTATGGAAAATAAAAATTGCTAACACTTTGTTTTTTAAACAAGTTGTCATTTAGTTTAAAGGGCAACAATTTAACTTAATTAAACTTTGCAAGTTCCTATTTAAAAAAAATACTTGTTATAACAAAATTAGTTAGAAATAAAATCAAACAAAAGCAAAATAAATAATTTTCGAAACACCTGAAAACTTGTAGATACAGAGGCCAGCGCATCAAGCTATACACTCGTAGTGCGATTCTGATCCATACCCATTCGGCATAAGAACGGTACAAAGTCCAAAGTGTGTAGCTTGATGTGCTGGCCTGTGTACAGTCTTTTACTTGAAAAATAATTTTAATTGTTTCGTATTCTTCTCATTAAACCCTATCATTTGATACCCATATCATGTGGGTGCATAAAAACAACGGATCCGCTATCTTTAGGAGTCCGCCATATTGGATTTAGAATGACGTCACTTAGCTAACCACACATTAGGTATCATCTGAACTAAACGTGTGTGCAAAATTTCAGCTCAATCAGAAACTTGGAAATGGTTCTAATTCAGCCTGACAAAAACAAACATACATACATAAAAAAATACATACAAGATTGAAAATTAAATGAAAGCTTTTAAGTAAAGGAAATTAAAAACCCAACTCCCTTTAAACTTAACGCTTTTTTTAATGACTAGTCGGGTAAAAGTGTCTCCTATGACACTAACGGGTTCAAGACGAATCTATCGACACCTCGCACTTCAAAATCCACCAAGCCGTTTAGGCTACAGAGCGTGCCAATTATTATTATTATTATTATATCAGCTCATATACGTCCCCACCGAGGGGCTCGAGCCTACCCTGAATCAGGGCGATTAGGCCTTAGTCGACCACGCGGGCCCAGTGCGGGTTGGTCGACTTCACACACAACCTTCGAGTTTCTTCGCAGGCCTGTGCAGGTTTCCTCGCGATGTTTTCCTTCACCGTTAAAGCAATCGGTAATGATATGTACGTAAGTTTATGAAAAACTCATTGGTACATTGGCCGTCCTAATAAGCCTATATATAGAGACATAAACTAGGCTTAGTCATTGCAAAAGTGACTCAAGCTGGGATTTCCAAGAAAGTTTTCCGGGAAGGACTTTAGGTATAGGAAAATGGATGAAACTCAGCAATTTTCCAAGATTTATAGACGAAGGACCGGCGAAAACATTGAAATAAAACAAATATTTTAACGCAATTTCCTAATTTATGGATATAGCTGTTACGAAGTCTAGAAATAAGATTATTTATTTCTAAAAAGGAGTTGGAATTTTATTGTATATTGTACACAGTAAATGAGAAATACTTAAGTAGGAAAACATAAAATCTACAATTGGTAAGCTTAAGTAAGAGTTTTCTTCCAACAAACCAGTAGGTGAGAAAGAAATGAAATACGAACGGGTAGAGGCGTGTACAAAAGTTGTTATTGGTAATGCAAAAAAAAAATACATCAAGATATAAGTACGTAATATGTGACTTATATATAACAAATACGTATAAGTTAATAATAATATACCTACGGCATACATCAATAAATAATAAACATACATAATCTACTATATAAAAATAAGTCGGGTTTTCCTTCCTGACGCTATAACTCCAGAACGGCTGGACCGATTTGGCTAATTCTTTTTTTGTCGAGTTCGTTATTGTCAGGAGAAGGTTCTTATGTAGGGTAGTGTAGGGTAGGGTAGGGTAGTGTAGTGTAGGGTAGTGTAGTGTAGTGTATGTAGGGTAGGGTAGGGTAGTGTAGGGTAGGGTAGGGTAGTGTAGGGTAGGGTAGTGTAGGGTAGGGTAGTGTAGGGTAGGGTAGTGTAGGGTAGGGTAGAGTAGGGTAGGGTAGTGTAGGGTAGGGTAGTGTAAGGTAGGGTAGTGTAGGGTAGGGTAGTGTAGTGTAGGGTAGAGTAGTGTAGTGTAGGGTAGGAAAGTATAGGGTAGGGTAGTGTAGGGTAGGGTAGTGTAGTGTAGGGTAGGGTAGTGAAGGGTAGGGTTGGGTAGTGTAGTGTAGGGTAGGGTAGTGTAGTGTAGTGTATGTAGGGTAGGGTAGGGTAGTGTAGGGTAGGGTAGTGTAGTGTAGTGTAGGGTAGTGTAGGGTAGGGTAGTGTAGGGTAGGGTAGTGTAGGGTAGAGTAGTGTAGTGTAGGGTAGGGCAGTGTAATGTAATGTAAGGCGGTACGTAGTTCGCCGGGACAGCTAGTAATAATATAATACATACCTACTATGTTTTTATTGTTCTCCTTTTTTTGGGTACTTTTTTTATCTTAGTTTTAATGTAAAGTCGTTGGATGACAATTAGAAAAAATCGGGGCGGGTCAGACAGAAGTAGGGCTACTACCGATAGTTTTTTGTGAACTGTAGAGGTAATTTCGGCGGAAGATAAGACGGGTCCAAAAATATCATTTTGTATTTTCGTAAAATGAATCGTAAAGGTGATATAAATATTATTTTTCTATCTGCTAGAGTTGAGACATACGAAGCCCTCGAATGTATCATTATATCAGCTCATATATTACGTCCCCACACTGAATCTGCGTGGTCGACTAAGGCCCGATCGCCCCAATTCAGGGAAGGGTCGAAAGTATATGTTTTATCTTAAATGTAAACGAACTGAAAGTAAGATGTTCATCAATGCATGTCAAAACTACGAGTACCTATTTCGAGTGATAATTTTCAGGCTGTTTGATCTTGCACTTTGATACTATGTATCTTACCTACACAAAACTACGAGTAACTACTTCGACTGATAATTTTCAGGCTGTTTGACCTTGCACTTTGATACTATGTATCTTACCTACACAAAACTACGAGTAACTATTTCGAGTGATAATTTTTAGGCTGTTTGATCTTGCACTTTGATACTATGTATCTTACCTACACAAAACTACGAGTAACTACTTCGACTGATAATTTTCAGGCTGTTTGACCTTGCACTTTGATACTATGTATCTTACCTACACAAAACTACGAGTACCTATTTCGAGTGATAATTTTCAGGCTGTTTGATCTTGCACTTTGATACTATGTATCTTACCTACACAAAACTACGAGTAACTACTTCGACTGATAATTTTCAGGCTGTTTGACCTTGCACTTTGATACTATGTATCTTACCTACACAAAACTACGAGTACCTATTTCGAGTGATAATTTTCAGGCTGTTTGATCTTGCACTTTGATACTATGTATCTTACCTACACAAAACTACGAGTAACTACTTCGACTGATAATTTTCAGGCTGTTTGACCTTGCACTTTGATACTATGTATCTTAGCTACACAAAACTACGAGTAACTATTTTGACTGATAATTTTCAGGCTGTTTGATCTTGCACTTTGATACTATGTATCTTAGCTACACAAAACTACGAGTAACTATTTTGACTGATAATTTTCAGGCTGTTTGATCTTGCACTTTGATACTATGTATCTTAGCTACACAAAACTACGAGTAACTATTTTGACTGATAATTTTCAGGCTGTTTGACCTTGCACTTTGATACTATGTATCTTAGCTACACAAAACTACGAGTAACTATTTTGACTGATAATTTTCAGGCTGTTTGATCTTGCACTTTGATACTATGTATCTTAGCTACACAAAACTACGAGTAACTATTTTGACTGATAATTTTCAGGCTGTTTGATCTTGCACTTTGATACTATGTATCTTAGCTACACAAAACTACGAGTAACTACTTCGACTGATAATTTTCAAGCTGTTTGATCTTGCACTTTGATACTATGTATCTTAGCTACACAAAACCTATTTAAACATAGTATTCTTTGTTTTTACGTTACTTTTGCCTAAATCATAGATGTATTACACATCTACATATTATAAAACAAAGTCTCCCCAACCGCGTCTGTCTGTTTGTCTGAACGCGATTAATTCAGAAACTACCAAACTGATTTTCACAAGATTTTCACCAATAGATGGAGTGACTTACGAGGAAGGTTCATATTGTATTGTATTTTATTGTGTATAATTTCCCGCGAGCCCCAGCTACCAGTATAACAGAAATATTACTAGTAATAGCAATAGTACCTAATAGTAATAGTAACAGTAATAGTAGGTAATAGTTGTAGTTCTAGTAATAGTACTTACAGAAATGTACTTGTGTATTTTCGGTAGTTTTTGAGTTTATCGCGTTCAGACACACAGACTTACTTATAATATGCAAAGAGAAATCTTGTATGTTTTCACTCATTTTCATAGACAGAAAAAAGTAATTAGAAAATGACGGGATTTTTTTAAAATGTTTTTTATTAATATTTCGAAAGTTCACTTATTTTGTTTTATTATAACCAGCTAGGTAAAATAATACAAGCAAAGAAATTACATTGCAAATTTATAGTTACAAAATACGAAGAAACATTTTCCCCGACCTTATTATATTCGCACAAACATTTCCGATTATCTTTTCAATCATCATCATTACAGCTCATATACGTCCCCACCGAGGGGCTCGAGCCTACCCTGAATCAGGGCGATTAGGCCTTAGTCGACCACGCGGGCCCAGTGCGGGTTGGTCGACTTCACACACAACCTTCGAGTTTCTTCGCAGGCGTGTGCAGGTTTCCTCACGATGTTTTCCTTCACCGTTAAAGCAATCGGTAAGTATGTACGTAAGTATCTTACGTACGTAGGTATCTTTTCAATAGTTTTCGAAAAACCTAAAAACGTTTAGGTAAGCTTATATTTGACAAAAAAATTTATGCTCAAAAAGCCAAATGCTCAAATGAATTTATCCCTCCGGAGGACCTCGTCTACTTTCCTATTACCAATTTAAAAAAGGCGAGCGTTTGTCCTACGAATCTATTGAAAATAAAAGACGATTCTAGGACCTTAATTCCACCTCCTTTCATCATCAGATCAACTTCAAAATACCAAAAGGATCTATTGTCACCGGGAATACGTCTTCTTACCAAACGTCAGCTCAATCGGACCTCTGGAAGTCGCTATAAAATCGATCGCAAGATTTGAACTAAACAAACTTAACACTCATACAAACATTGCAAGATAAATAAAAGTTTTAAAAAGGAAAACACACAAAAGATCCTGGAATATTGGAGCATGTCGGGTTTTTACTGCATATTTGGGCCATGTAACGGTCTCGGCGACGTCCCGGTTTTTTAAGAAAATTGCATTCTTTTTACAATTCCCATTGCATTTTCGTGTGCCTAACAACCACCCGATAAAATCTTACTTTTATGTCTTTTCAAAAGAAATCGTCCATTTGTTACGACCAATTAAATTATGTTAAATAAGTTTTCAGCAGAAGCGTATTACCAACAAAATATATATGTTTTTATGTATGTTAACAGCGAAACGGACGTAACTCAGTGTGAATTGCGTGTTTGACTCGATTACGCAGGTTAACTGATCTGAATCATTGTCCTGAACTGGATGGGTTTTTGGGGTTTAGTGCTTTGCAAGGCAAGTTGAGCCATTGGTGCCGGTTGCTATATCTAGATCGCAGTCGTAAAGTCGTGTCAGATGCCTCATAGGCAGCTTGAAAAAGTGGGGTTTGCAACTCTAGCCCCATTACTTCCACCAACCTGGCCCTCGTGGTGGAGTATGATCTAATCTACCCGACCTTGGGAAGAGATCAGGACTAGACATTGGTGACGTTAATGGGTTATTAGAGTGTCAGCGGCGTAACGGTTAGGGCCGCTACCTCCTGTCCGGGAGGTCGTGGTTCGAATCCTGCCACGTACAAAATAATGTGTCTTCGAAATTCGATTTCATATGTACGTTTATCTGACGCTCTTATTGTGAAGGAAAATATCGTGACCTGCACACGCCTGCGAAGAAACTCGAAGGTTGGTGTGAAATCGACCAACCCGCACTGTGCCCGCGTGGTCGACTAAGGTCCGTAATTCAGGGTAGGCTCGAGCCCTCGGACCGGACATTTATGAGTTGATATGATAATGGGTTATTTTATTATCGACGTAGCTAAAAAGCTGAAAATTCTTAAAAAATTCAAGTTTTTTAGTTGTGCTGTTTTTATGACACTTAACTTAGTTTAATGAGTTTTCAACTGACAAAACTGCGTGTGTCAACAATTTATTGCGGCAAATATTATTTTAGAACTTAAGTATAAGTTGCAAGAATTGTCAAATATCTTGATATTATCATAGACACCTTTGCCTAACATCTAAATAAACTAACAAAAAAGTTTAAAAAAACTTTATAATTAGTCGGTTCTCGGTTAGAAGCGGCAGATGCGCACAAGGCAAGCGTCTGCGCAGCGCAAAGGTGTTGTTTATTAGACAAGGAAACGCTGACATTTATTGTGGACGGAATGTCGCCTCTCTGGACCTTTTCTAGCTTAGAATCTTTTAGGGTTCCTTGTGGAAGTTAATTAAGTACTCAGTCACGTTGGGATGAAGGATTCAGTTTTATTTAAGATTCTGTTTCGTTAAGTAGTGCCCGCGTTGATGTCTTTTCTATGAAGGTTTCGTTTTGGAAAGCATAGTGCATATATCGATATCCATTATGAATGTGTTCTATAACGACACGTAACTAGGTCTAACGAGGCGTAGTTTTTAAGGCAGTGTCGTTTAGCGCATCATGGTGCCCACGTTGATGTCTTTCCTTAGAACTGTGTCGTTTGGCGTAGCATGGTGCCCGCGTGTTTTTTCCCTAGGACAGTATCGTTTGGCGAAGCTTAATGCTCGCATTGATGTATTTCCTTAGAACTGTGTCGTTGCGCGTAGAATGGTAACTAGCATTGATGTCTTTTCTAAGGACTGTATAGTTTGGCGTAACCTGGTGCTCGCATTGATGTTTTTACTTAAGACTATGGCGTAGCGTGGTGCCCGCGTTGTTGTCTTTCCTTTGGACTGTTTCGTGTGGGGTAGCATGGTGCTTGAATTGATATATTTCTTTAGAACTATGTCGTTTTGTCTAGCAAAGTGCTCGCTTTGATGTCTTTTTTTAAGATTTTGTCATTTAGCGTAACATAGTGCTCGCTTTTATGTCTTTCCTTGGGACTGTGTCGTTTGCCATAACATGGTGGTAGCATTCCTTAGAACTGTGTAGTTTGGCGTAGCGTGCTGCTCGTGATGATGTCTTTCCTATAATTATTTTGTTTGGCGTAGCATGGTGCTCACATTGATGTCTTTGCTATGATAACTTGCTCGATGCATTTACTATGAAACGTAAGGTATTTAATTGCATAAAATACGATTTTACGGAACCACTTATAAGCGACCCGACTTGCACTTGACCGGTTTTTTACCACTCCATCGAGCTTCAATTACTTGGAATTATAACAGAGAATTTATTAAAAAAATAAATGTAAGTAACATTCTTTCTTAAATGCTGTTTACTTAGCGAGTCAATGAACTATCTGTTTAAAAATATCACTTTTAATTCCTTTATTTAACTATATATTATGTTCTTAATCCTTCTGACAGGACAGATAACGTAATGTGTATGAAAAACTGACTCAAATGAATATATTATACTCATTATTTTTTAAATAGGGATGACTAATACTAGTTATCTGATTTACTTTTTATCATCTGTCAAAAACGACATTTTGTTCTAAAAATGTTTGAAATACGTAGGCGTGACGTCATAGTTTTGCAGCGTCATTTATGTACTCAATGTGTGATTTTTGTGAATTAAAAATCGAAGACTTGATGGAAAATAAAAGTTTAAGTAGGAGGGCAATTTAGTGATCAAGAGTTCATAATTTATTTCTGATGCTGTCGTCATCCCTACATGATACAATGGTGACAGTCGCGAGTTTAACATTTTTATACTTTGACATTTATTCACGATGACATTTTTATACTTTGATCGTGGACATAATTATACTTCGTCAGTTTTCGTTTTAGAACATAGTCGCCAAACTCGCAAAAACCGGTTGTTGTGCTCAGCGATGGTAATGTTTCATTTGATATGATGGTGATGATGAGACTCTCCATGATGTGCTTTAGTAGGTACAGTCATTATCATATCAGCTCATATACGTCCCGACCGAGGTGCTTGAGCCTACTCTGAACTAGGGCGATCGGGGCTTAGTTGACCACGCAGGCCCAGTTTCTTCGTTGGCGTGTTCGTGTTCAGGTGGTAGGTACAGTATCACCTCGATAATCCGGGCCCGCTCTAATGCGGTGATCTCGGTAATCTGGACAGTCCTCGAAGCCGCCAGAGCTGTTGGTGTTGCATACTGCCTGGACCATTTTTCGATTAAAATGAGCTGAATATCACGGACTTTTTGAAGGCTTCTTCATTATAATGTGAATGTTTGTTTCCTCTTACATGTTACTTACTGTCAATTGTTATTAAATCTAAGATTCTGTATTAAAAATTTGTATTTTGTTGGGATCAAAAAATGCAGACTATAATCCGGACGCCTAAATAATCCGCCAAAATCTGTTTTTTTCCGCTCCGGATTATCGAGGTCTTACTTTACTCTAACGGCCTCCGTGGCGTAATGGTTAGCCCATTCGCTTCACTCCAGGAGGTCGCGGGTTCGATTCCCGGTGGGGTCAACTTGTAAGACTCGGTTTGGTTGGTGGTAGGGCATTTTCTAAGCCCGCCTGGCTAGCTACCACCATCTTATCTAAGTCTTGCCGCCAAAAATCAGTGTTAACAACATTGATGTGTTCCGGCTTGAAGATAAGATAGCCAGTTTTCCATTGCGTTGGGGAATCTTGGTAAGCTCGCTTCCATCTACGGCATCATCGTCACTTACCATCAGGTGAGATGATGCCAAGGGCTTACCAATTGTTAATAGAAAAAAAAAATTTTATTTTATAAGAATGCCTCCCCCAAGGATTTCCATGACGACCGGTTCTGCGCTGCCCGCATCCAGCGGCTTTCAGCGACCTTCACCAGGTCATCAGTCCACCAAGTGGGAGGCCTACCTACGCTACGTTTTCTGGTGTGCGGTCGCCACTCCAGAACTTTACTGCCCCAACGGCCATCTGTTCTACGAGCTATGTGCCCCGCCCACTGCCACTTAAGTTTATCAATTCTGAGAACTATGTCGGTTACTTTGGTTCTCCTTCGGATCTCCTCGTTTCTCGAAACTCCGAGCATATGTCCAGTAGTGGACGTCCGTCGGCTGATATGATGATGATGATGATGAGAATGCATTTGGATGACTTGAGAAACCTAAAAATATTCAAGGAATGAAATCCTAAAATTTTCAAGAGCATCCCATCTCTACCCTAATTGCTTTCGCCATTTTGTATGAAAGTCATAAAATTTTCTAAGCAGGCCACGCTTAAATCGCCCCACTTTAATTTGTGCTTAACGAGAGGACCGATTTAATTTATCGCCAGAACAAGGGAATCGGCTAACTATTAAATTTATTGCCACGAAGACAGAGAGTTCGGCCATTTCGAAACTCTGCTCCGAAGTAAAGAATAAAAACTGCTCCCCGAACAATAAAAGGTAGAATTACGCGGAAACTTTTCCTTTCTTTCGGAATCGCGAATCCACTTTCTTGGAATCGTTGTACGAAGAAATTCTAAGGATTTCCATATCATTCAGTCGTAATTCGGCTTGTTTACGCAATTTGATGATTCGAGAAAACAGATAAATTGTTCAGGATATTATTGTGTTACGTCTGAACCCTGTTATTGCGTAACAAGGATATTTTTGAAGTTTTTTGAGATGGGAAAAAACCATTTAACTCGCGACACTGTAACGACGCCTTAATGGCTTTGGGTACAAGGCCGACACCTTTAATGTCTCTGGGTAAAAGGCCTTTCACCTTATTTTCGTTAATTGCTTTTGTGTTTTTTTTAGTCAGAATAGGCTAGTTGACGGCTTCGAGTTACTTCCTATCATATTATGTCAAAAATAACATTTTGTTCTAAAATGTATAAAAGAGAAACACTTAATATAATAGTTTTTTAGCGTCATGGCCGATGTAGAGATAATATGTATCGTTGGGGTTTCTGTGACGGAGAAAAGTGTCGGTGTGGAGTCAGTTCACAAACTATGACACCTTTGTTGGCTTGCCCGGACACCTGCACAATGGAAGACCTCTGGGGTGCCACTGGTAGTAGCATACGCATGGCTACCTATTGGGCCAGTAAAATATAAAAAACTAAGTGACCATATTCGAACCATCGATTCGAAAAGAAGAAAAAGAAGCGTCATTGATGCAATAATTTTGTGATTTTGATTAATTAAAAAGTAAAGATGCAACGCAAAACAAAGTAAGTAACATATTTCAATGAGAAGGCAATTTAGAGAATAACATTTTATAATTTAATTTTTATGCAGTCAACAACTCAAGATGTTGTCAAGTAGTTGCATGGTCGGTAAAACTAGATGGCGCTCCAAATTATTCAGGTTTTAGTCTAACACTTCAACAATCAGGGCCTGAAACTGTGTAAAAGACATGCTTGAAAGTTCGGGATCTGGTGGGGCACCTAATTCAGAATTTTGTACGTAACATCCGGAACAACTTTTAAAGCATCAGAATTTGATTACTAATTATAGATTTTTACGTTTTTCAATCAATCAAGATTTTCCAATAGTAGTTATTTATGCTATGTTAGTGTATATTCGATCTAAATAAAAAAAGCTTTTGAAATGGGGGCGTTAAGAAGTGGGATAACAATAACCAGGGTTGCATCTCGGACTTAACCCGCTTTTTTTTATCCACAATTGGTAAGCCTTTGACATCATCTCACCTGATGGTAAGTGACGATGATGCCAAATATGTAAGCTGACTTACCAAGATTCCAAACGCAATTAGGAACTGACTATTTTATCTTCAAGCCGGAACACTTTAATGTTTGGTGGAAAGACTTAGATAAGATGGTGGTAGAAAATGCCGTTCCACTAATCAAACCAAGCCTTATAAAGTTAAACTCCGCCGGGAATCGAACCCGCAACCTCGTGATGTGAAGTTAATGGACTTAACGATTACGCTACGGAAGCGGTAGGTAACTTAAGTGTAAGTTATACAAGAATATAAGGATTAAATACATTAGAGAATCATTGAATGCCGCTAATAAAATGAGTTACCAAATTTATTATAGAGGAGTCTTCTTGTCTTATAGTCTTTGCTGTACAATTCATTTAGTGTTCATTTAAAAAAATTCAGCTAAATGAAATTTAAGTTGGCTCGGTACTAATCCAGTTGGATAGGTTTATCCGGACGGAGTAAATGAATTAAAAGTCAAGGCGTGTTTCTATCAGTTGATTCAATTACCGAATCGAAGAGAGTAACACTTATTTAAGTATTACGACTAGAAATACGCCTTGGCCTTTATTAGTTATGCACGGAAAAATGGAAAAGTGAGATTAAGAGTGTAGCAGATACATTAAAATTTGGATTAAAAGTTTTTCTCACTTACTACCGGTATTAACTATCTCTAGGTAGGAGGTACTAGAATAAGGCCTTATATCCACTTAACTTAGCGTTGGCAGGCCTCTCACGCGGTGGACCGACGACCTGGTGAAGGTCGCGCGAAGCCGCTGGATGCGGACAGCGCAGGACCGGTCGTCGTGGAAATCTTTGGGAGAGGCCTTTGTACAGCAGTGGACGTCTTTCGGCTGATATGATGATGATGATACACTTAAACTGCAGTGTTAAACCAAACGCAGGGTATCCAACGACTTATAGAATTTGTACAGTAATTAACACAGCTTAACTTAAGTACTTAGGCTTTAAAACATTAATATGTGACCCACCTGTTTTTCACTCGAAATGTCATCAAGTTCCATGGGGCCTGTTGTCATTGGCGGCGCCCCATGCATGGGGCTCTTGAACCCAGCAGTGGACGACACAGCTGCCACTTGCCCACTGCTCTCCGACCCAACCTCCATATTCGAACAATCCGACTCCGAGCTATTCGCTCGGATTTTCCGTCTCTCCTTTTTCCTAAAGTCTGATCTTGTCGGTGACGATCCGCTGCCGAAACCGTTCGTCTTCTTATCGTAACTGTTGTCTATTAACATCGGATTCTGAAAATTGCTATGGTGCAGTCCGTTCGGCGTGTACTTGTCTTGTAAAGATTTGACATCAAACGGCTCGTTTTTAAGCACATGAACGACGGTTGGTGATTGAATGTTCTGTATTAGACTTCCATTTTGATGGAGCAGGGTCCCGTTTTGGTGCAAAATCCCGTTTTGGGTCGGGAATGCGTTTATCGTTGCGATGTTTGGCTGGTACAACTGTATATGCCGGTCATCGATGTAGGTTTGACCGGCTGGTGCTAGTTCCCTCGCCTGCAAGGGCGCTGGCACGATTGGATAGCTCCTTGCATTCACAGCCGTAAGAGTATGGAATGTTGTTGCGTTTACTGGAGAAAGCGTAGTCAAGGTTGTTGATAGGGGTGTCACTTGAGCTAGCGTGGTCAAATGGGCCGGAGAAGATGGTGTTGTGAGTTGCGTGAGTTGGGTTAACTGACTAGGACTCGCGCTAGGGGTTGGAGCTGCCGTTACCGGCACAGGTGTGACACTTGGCAGCCCTGTTTCTGGAATGACAGTTGTCTCCGGAAACGTTTGAAACTGACTCTGGAAGGACGGGAGTTTGTTTGGTATTGGTTGTAGCGTCACAGATTGGTACTCCAATGGTGAAGAGAAGCCGGCTCGGAGGATTGCATCTTTGGAATTTACTGTCAGAGGCATGGACTCCCATGGCCTGTACTGTGGTTGGCTGGATATCACGGATATTGTGTCGCCTGTCCTTTCATAATACTCCCACGCTGGATCGAGGAGTCTCCCGTCAGACGACAGAATCCGGTGCTCATTTTCCGCCATTTCGCCGAACGTCGAAAATGGCGGCAAGTTCAGCGCGCTCTCTGCGCTCGCTTCGCTTCTTAGCGCTTCGCTCATCACGTCAAGCCTTGACGCAGCATCTTCACGTCTTACGCTAATAACGATAGGTATCACACCGCATACAAAAATAAGCTCTTCTAAGTCTATATTGTACTGAACACTCAACTGCACTGGAACTTGTCGATTTGTACTCTTAACTTCAATTTGTTTGAGTCTAGTTTAGTATAGCACTTAATTTACGGTTATACGGCACACTGGTACACTACACTAATCACAATATCTTCGTTTCGATGACTAAAAATAAATAGGTAAAGTAAAAAATCCTTATACAGCAGGCGGTTTAACTTACAAGTCTTAGTTTCTAAAGGTTATTTAGGATTATAAAAAATCTTTGGCTGATTTTTCTTTACAAAATGCTCGAGAAATTGTTTCGTTATTAAAATTTTAACGATTGATAAAATATTTTGTGCACTCGTTTAACGATTTCTATTATTTTGGAACGTTTAAATACTGGTCGTTGATAGTTTTATTTTTCTTCTTTCGCTTGTTATGAAAGGCTTTGTTATTGTAAATACCGATCACTTCAGACTTAAATTAATTTGTACTGTTTGGGAGTTAGCGTATACTATTTAAGATTAGTTTTTTATCGTTAAAAGGTTAAAAAATAGTGCTTATTATTTAGAATTTTCCGAAACGAAAGATATGACTGGAGGCTTTGGTTGACGATCCCGTGCTTTTGGTTTTTATTTTTTAGTTGTATTGTCGTGGTGCAGGTGGCGGTAGCTTCAGGTGTTATCCGTGCGGCCTGCACCAATCTGTAACAAGAAAAAAAGTTAGTAAATATGCCAGCCTGAAGAGGAAAAAAACGAGAGAAAAGAAAAAACATAATTTGCAATCCATATTCGAAATTGGAACGTGTTCTATTTCCGTGGCGCGGTAAAATAAATTTGAAATAAGAACAAAGGTGGAGAAAAAGGCGCGCGGAAGTTACGGAAGGCAGACATGTTTACTGCTGGTTACCGCGCACGCGTAGCAGATTGTTTTGGATAGAGCGCGAATCGATGCGACAATGGCGCGAATAATAGGCTTCAAAATAATTTTGACAAATCAATTCATTAAAAAGCAGTGCAAAGTAAATTAAAAAGTTCTTGCGGTAAACAACATAAAAAGGATTAAATCAAAATACGATTAATACAAGCATGTCGTGGCCATATCGTAGAGTTGGGCATATCATGCTATAGCATTACAAATATTTTGTTTACAAATAAAACCAAACTACATTTCGCCACACTCCTTCTTCGCCAGTATGATTATCAAACCTAACGAACTAAATGTTATTGCTCGCTCCGCTAGCTCAATCCGCCCGGCCATTTCACCATTTGCCTGGGAATATCTGGGCAGATCGCGATCTGGCGGAATTATGCGATCTGCCGCCGAAAAAATAGATTAAGGGCCCTATGTAGGGATCTCTACAGAGATTTGTTGATCTTTACACATCATTCCGAACAAGTCTCACTAAAGGAACCTATAGCAAGTATGGCCCATAAATAGTCTTATTTTACTTTTTAATTTTACTCTAAACTCAGTTCTTTAAACAAATACAGTTAACTCTTTAAGAAACCTATAAAAATCATTTACTCATTGATATTATTATCAAATGAAAAGGCTTGTTTTAAGAATCTCAAATATATATTTTTTTGTAATTTTAAGATAAATATTTTTGAAGTTATTTAAGTTAAAATAGTCGAAAATTGACCATTCTCCCCATGCCTATTAAAATCTTGAAAAATCACAGTATATTAGATTAAAATGCATAGTTTACAGGAAAATGTAGTCATTTTGTTCCCACATGAAATTTCTTAGCCCCCTTAAGTAGACCCCTAATTAATTGCCTAGAGCAAAGTATGTAGTAACAGGTCTTATTTGGCCGATTTTTTCGTATTAATTTTTCTTTTCCGATTTAATTAATAAAATCTTGATTTGTGCGACTGTTGGGTTGTTTTTAATCGGAATGGCAAGTTAAAAATATAGTGCGAGAGTGAGAAAGACAATTTTTTTGTTTTATACGCCTTCTTAAGAGGACTGTGAAGCTGCGACTTATCATACAAACGGCGTAAACATGTGAACGACAGTAAAAAATAACTTATGAACTTTATAAAAAAAAAATTCGAGCGAGACCTACAGTACTCGCATATGATGTGTAACATGTGACAAAATACTTTATTAAGGACGGCAAAGATACGGCAGACTAGGCTGTATGGTCATAGATACCTTTGCCTTTTCCGCGCTTTTAAAGCCTGAAAAAAGGACGGCAAAGATACGGCAGACTAGGCTGTATGGTCATAGATACCTTTGCCTTTTCCGCGCTTTTAAAGTCTGAAAAAACGCGACTCCCTGGGACACATTTCCGTCCCATTTCACGAAATCAGAAAGCGAGAGCAAAGATGTTACATATCAAAAAAAGACGTATAAACTTAGCTTTGGTGGTAGGGAATTTTTATAGTCCGCTTGACTAACTACCACCGTCTTATCTAACACTTGTGACCAAACATCAGTGTCAACATCATTGATGTGTTCCGGCTTGAAGTTAAGATATAGTCATAGATCTCCATTGAGTTGGGTCCCGCTTCCATCTTCGGCATCATCGTCACTTACCATTAGGTGTGATGATGGCTTATCATATCAATTATAGATTTTAAAAAATCCATCAAAAATTGGTCATAATCGATTAACTTTTAAGAGGCCAAAATAGCTTTAGCCCTTTGAATGAAAAGTGTAATTTTCGTCGTGGGTTCGCATAATATGTATTTTGCTAAGTAGTTTTGTATACGTACACAAACGTACCCATTTTATTTTACTATTATGTTACCACCTGTTTTTATGCTATTGTTTTCAAACACCGGGTTGTCTGGAAAAAATCGCTCTGGGCGATAAAACTGGCCAAATTGTACCGCTATAGTATCTAGGTACCTAAGATCTTCACAATTGGCAAGCCCTTGGCATCATCTTGTGTGAATAAAAACAATAATTATAGCGTGTGCAAGAACAGATATATACCTTATCTTATGTTTTTCAACTATATCAGCACCTACATTGGGATCTGGGAACCAGATATATCCCGCAAATCGTCTCTCCCATTAAGGACCGATAGAGAAAGTACTGATAATCACGTTGTTATGTGACTCAGTCGACATTTCCCGCGCTGTGACGTCATCATCCCCCTTTCAACCCCCCACCCCCGCTGCGACCTGACCCCGATACACCTAGTGCGTGCGACCCCTCAATAGAATAACACTTAACAGATTCGCAACACTAGGCACTGTATGCAAACTGGAGGGAAAATTGGAAATTCGCGGTTTGTATGTCTATTGTGGGGTAAGTGGAGAATTTAAGGTGAATTTTTTTATAAGATTTTGTTTGGATTTTTTACAGTTTTTAAAAAATACCTATTTTGTTTTCAGAAGTGGGTACTTTTTTGCGATCCGACTATTTTGAGGAAAAAAAAATAGAATGACACCGGGGCTTTAACAAGGGCGTCACACAATACTAGGTATTAGGTTTTCATGTACGCTCAAGCGTATTCACAAAATCGTTTCCCATACTGCGCCGATTCTAATTCCGATGAAATTCTATTTTGGGATAGATTTAGATTACATTTTCAAAATACATTATTTTAAAAAAGATTAGCGGATTTTAAGATTAGATTTTTTTTATGTAATAACTATTTAGTTATTACATAAAAATAATGTCATTTGTGAAAAATAAAAAATCTAATCTTAAAATCCACCATTCAAAATAGGTGCAAATCACACTCTTTCTGATAGTCATAAAATATGACTATTTGCACCTATTTTGAATAAACAACTTGAATCTACTATGAAACCTTAAATCACTATTATATTTTGTGATATGATAACACAATTTTTGAAAATGTTATCTATTTACAAATTCGTGACTTGCTTATTATTTTTATATGTATAAAGTTTCATTAAAATCAGCCTATCCATTTTCAAGAAGTAGTAATTTTAAATTTGTGTGGGACAAGATTTTCTGAATACGCTCTTAAAAGGATTGTGAAACTGCGACTTTTCGTACAAACGGCGATAACGATTTTCACTTCTTAAATGGTAACCGATTTGGACCAATTTTTGATAGGTTGCCAGTCAGAACAAAAGCTAGGCTTAAACGTTTTTGTTTTTTCGATAAAGTTTATAATTTTATTGTCGTTCACGTGTTTTTATACAAAACTAATTTCGGCCATTATTTTTAAATTATAATCAGTAACTTAAAAAAACGAAACGTGTAAGCCTTGCTTTTGTTCTGACTAAAATTGGTCTAAATCGGTAAAATCGTTATCGCCGTTTGTATGAAAAGTCGAATTTTCGCCGTGGGTACAGTACAATCCTCTTAAGATAGAAACATAACACGAAACCACACCCCGCACATTGCATACAACGGTCGTGAAATGACATTTCTAAAAACAAATGACGGAGCAAACAAAATCACGGCGAAATCCCATACGTTGAAGAACCAAACTGTAACCAATCTGGGCGACGAGGGGGTGAGGTCGCAATCTAGAGAGCGGCAGGGAGTGTCTATACTGTATGTTAGTACTTATATATATATACTTTGACGAAACCTACACATGGCAACTAACCAATCCACACCACTTAATTTTTCTATCAAAACTTTAACCCTGTTAATTTAGAAACAGCAGTAATATTCCCCCCCCGCCAACAGTGTGGCATGGATCGTAAGTAGGAATAAGAAATAGGAGTAAACACGATACCCAATAATAGAATGGACTCTAGGCTACGCTCTATTTCGATCTTGCTATTTTAAGTTCAACTATTTCGGAAGCGTTTTAATTTTAAATCGAACTAAAATTGGATTGGACAGCATTCATTTTTAAATAGAAAGTGCTGTCAAGTTCACTGAGTGCAGCCATTGATTGTAATTGAAAGGTTAATTCCTTTTTCTTGGCAAAGTAAGACCCCCTGTGAACACTTGACTCATTACGAGTTACGACTCTCCTTGCTAAAGTTGCTTTTCTTTGCCCTAACTTGACGGAATGGTACCTAACATTACAGTTTGTCGTAGTATCATTATGAAATACTTACTTATTTTATACCTATTTTATAAATTAACTAGCTGTTGCCCGCGGCTTCACCCGCGCAGTACCCGTTTTTTGCAACTTACTTAATTTTTTCTTTCATAAAAATCTTCTCCTGCCAAAACAATAAACACCACAAAAAAAAGAATTAGCGAAATCGGTCCAGCCGTTCACGCGTGATGCGATGACCAAGAGAAATAGAGATTCATTTATATATTCATATATCGATAGATGACACGACATACTCGTAATATGTATTTTAAATTTTATAAATCGCTTCTGTGACGTGATGATTAAGTTTGTTAGCTTTACACCAGGGAAGAGAAGCGACAAGACATGACAAGTCTAGTATTTCTTTTAAATACTATGTTTATCTCAGCATTGACATGAGTGGTGCCAGGTGCATGCTCGCTTAAATGTGGTGGCGCATCGGGAGCTACCATCCGCACGATCGTTCCGTACCATCGTTCCTTTCCCTCTAACATGACTGACTATCGCGTTACACTCGTGAGCGGGTGCTGTCCGTGTGAACTGGCCTACTCTTGTCAAAGGCATTAACGACAAATTCAATAATTTTCATGTATTACTTCTCGTGTGATATTGTTTTCATGTACAAATGACATTATTTGTTTCATATCAAAGATTTTATTGACATTATTAAATGATGATTGTTTGTTTATAATTTTTTTACAATCTGACTCTACGTATTGTAATCGCTATCTTATAAGTTATGACCATCAGAAAGATTGTAACATGCACCTATTTTGGATAAACATTTTGAAATCTTGGAAGTCTCGGGAAAGGTCGTGGGTTAGATTCTCAGGGAAGTGTGACTTTGTATAACTCGGTTTGGTTTGTGGAAGGGCATTTTCTAAGCTCGCCTGGCTAGCTACCACCATTTTATCTAAATCTTGCCGCCAAGCATAAAAAGATTCAAGATTCGTTCAAAATAGGTGAAAATTACACTCTTTCTGATAGTCATAAAATAATAATAACATGTTGACAACATTGATGTGTTACGACTTGAATATAACATAGCAATTGGTATTAATATAAAAATATTGGGGAACCTTGGTAAGCCCGCTTCCATTTTCGTCATCATCGTCATTTGCCATCAGGTGAAATGTGTCAAGGGCTCATCACAACAATTGTACATAAAAAAATAAAAATTAAAGGTATGGTTTAATAGTACCCGTACTTTCATTTTACAAAGTAAACAAAAAAACTGCACATATAAGTATCTAAAACTCTTACAACTCGCACATCAGAAGGAATACCTTTTGTTTTTAATATGTAAAGAGGGGCCGACTTGCAACGCGTTTGTAAAAAGTTTTCTCTCATCTCTTCACTCTTGCGTATAGTAGCTACTATCCAATAAGAGACAAAAACCGGCCAAGTGCGAGTTGGACTCGCTCACCAAGGGTTCCGTGTTTCCTAGAGATATGCTATAATATAAGGGGAAGATTGTATTACCACACCTTAGGGTACGAAACTCTAAAAAGATTAACCAGAACATAAATGATATTTATTTTCAACTAGCTGTCCCGGCGAACTACCCTACACTACACTACACTACCCTACACTACACTACCCTACCCTACACTACCCTACCCTACACCACTACACTACCCTACCCTACACCACTACACTACTCTACACTACCCTACACTACACTACCCTACCCTACCCTACCCTACCCTACATACACTACACTACACTACCCTACACTACACTACCCTACACTACACTACCCTACCCTACCCCACACTACCCTACCCTACTCTACACTACCCTACCCTTACGCTACACTACCCTACCCTACACTACACTACCCTACCCTACCCTACCTACCCTACATAAGAACCTTCTCCTGACAATAACGAAATCGACAAAAAAAGAATTAGCGAAATCGGTCCAGCCGTTCTCGAGTTATGCGCTTACCAACACATTTTGCGATTCATTTTTATATATTAGATAGACAAATATCAACAAGACCGACAGAAAAAAAAATGTTTTCTTTCATATAGTAAGTTCATTTCATACATTCTTATCGCGAAGCCGACTAAAAAGAATGCTCACCAAGGGTTCCGTACTACCCAGAGATATGCTATGATATAAGGGGAAGATTGTATTACCACACCTCAGGGTCAATACTAATATATATATACTTTGCCTTAGGGTACGAAACTCTAAAAAGATTAACCAGAACATAAATGATATTTATTTTTAATAGAAAAATATCAACAAGACCGACAGAAAAAAAATTGTTTTCTTTCATATAGTTCATTTCATACATTCTTATCGCGAGGCCGACTCATACGAATGCTTGCCTGGTTAAGTAAGTAGGTACCTCATCATCATCATATCAGCCGAAAAACGTCCACTGCTGGACAAAGGCCTCCCCCAAAGATTTCCACGACGACCGGTCCTACGCTGCCCGCATGTATCGGCTTCCTGCGATGGTCGTCGATCAATCGCGTGCAATGGGAGGCCTGCCTATGCTACGTTTTCACGCGCGGTCGCCACTAGAGAACTTTACTACCCCAACGAATGGTCGTTTTACGGAAAACAGATGGCTGTTTTACGAGTTATGTGCCCTGCCCACTGCCTCTTCAGCTTAGCAATTCTGTGAGCTATGTCAGTCACTCAGGTTCTCCTGCGGATCTCCTCGTTTCTGATTCGATCACCCCTAAAAAAACTCCGAGCACAGCACGCTCCATTGCCCTGTGGTTGACCTTGAGCCTTCTTATGAGGCCAATAGTAAGCGACCATGTAAAACATCACTGGCAACACACACTGGTCAAAGACTTTAGTCTTGAGACACTGCGGTATTTGGGACGTGAAGATATTGCGAAGCTTCCCGAACGCTGCCCAGCCGAAATGGATTCGTCGATTGATCTCTTTCTTGAAGTTGGACCTACCTAGCTGGACTGTTTGTCCCAGGTATACATATTCATCAACAACTTCCAGTGTAGAGTCTCCAACCTTTAGAGGGGTGGGTGCGACACGGACATTTATCATCATTTTCGTCTTGTCCATGTTAATTTTAAGACCCACTTGTTGAGAGACTTCCGAAAGGCTTTGGTACCATAGACCACATACATACGCTGCGGCACATTATACAGAAGACTGAAGAGTATAATCAGCCACTATGTTTGGCGTTTGTGGACTATAAGAAAGCCTATGATTCAGCGGAAACCTGGGCTGTGCTACAGTCTCTCCAGCGGTGCCAAATTGACCATCGATACATCGAGGTGTTGAAGTGTCTGTATGAAAACGCCAACATGTCGGTTCGCTTCCAGGACCAGAACTCGAAACCTATCCTATCTCGGAAACGGTTGAAGACAGCAAAATAGATTTAAATGGGGCGCGATACCATTTCTTTTTTGCTTATTTTTAGGAATTAATGTCCGCCATTTCCAACTTTGGGGCTCCGGGGGCGTAGCTCCATAAAGCAACCGAATATTTGGTCAGTTTTTGCATAATTGTCATGAGTAAAACTTTCATTTTATATCTTACTCAGTTGTTTCCCTTTGTCATTTTTTTTTGGTCACGATAACTAGTTTTTCAGGCGCTTTATGTACTTAACGCAACCACTTTGTGCAGGCAGACCGACTTATTTAGCATCAGAGGATTGCTATTTATCCTGTCAACCTAAGGTGATCCGTTTCCATTATCGTTACCAGATTTGTCATGACCTTCTAGTCTATACAGAGTTGGTCTTTAATGTGGTGTTGTACTTTTTAAATTCTATAGTTGTATAGCAGCCAGTCACACATGTTGTAAACGAACACACCAAAAAGCCATAAAATGTAAAAGAACTTAAGATTAATAAAGTCCCTTTAAAAAGAGAATGATTGCGTCATCGACTGAGCTGTGCGATCAAGCTCTCGGCGATAAAGGCGAAACTCTTTGTGAACATATACAAAGACTTCCTTGCGGCAAAAAAAAGGCTTCAGAAACGCGGGTTTACTGTGCGATGTTGACAGTAACTGGAGCTTAAAAATCCTTGCATAGTATTTAACTCATTTTATTTACCAAACATTTTGTTTTTTTTTTGTTTTTTAATATAATTCTTGTCATTAGTTTATGTACTTCAGTGAATTGTTTGAATTAAAAATATTAAATTGTGCGGAATACGCCAGAATAGGTACCATTGCGAGGCGCCGCGGTCATTGAACTTTGGCTTTCGACTGTCAAGTTCATAAACCTGGGAGTTATTCCAAGCATTTTGATAATTTTATTAAAAAATAATAATTGCGAATTGACCATGGGTTTCTTGGGGAAAGTTGTTCAGTTTCATGAGTACAAGCTCAAGTTTCGATTTTAGAGCGCCTTTCAGGGGTCCGATTGATCGGAAATATGTTATGAAGCCGCATTCCCGGTGACAATAGATCTTTTTGGTATTTTGAAGTTGATCTGATCATTAACTAGGAGATGGAATCAAGATCTCAGAATGGTTTTTTATTTTTCAATCCAAACAGCTAGACTTTCCTGTGCTCATCTTTTTTTAAAATGTGGAACAGTGTATTTTTTTATATTCATTTGAGCATTTTGATTTTTAGCATAAAATCTCTTTTAAAATAAAAGCTTGTTGAACTTTTTGGCGGGAATTGGTAGCGTTCAGTTTGTCATTTTTATATTATTTTCCGAAAAAAAAACATTTCGTGGTTTTTTGTTTTTGTTATTGATAGTGTATTAAACAGCAAAATACCATTTATGTGTTTATTGTGTAGGATAATGGAGAGAAAGTGTGTGTGCTATGTTTCGAGTTCCCACATGAAGTCCGCCAAAGCTTCAGGAAAAGTGCTATCATTTTGCTGCAGTGTGTAGGTTAGTCAGTTATATAGTGCCAGCGAAAAATATTTAAATGAGACTGAAAATTGTGAAAGAAAAAATACTGAAGACGTAAACTAATACTACAAAAAAATAACTGAAGACAAGGCAGTATGGCCAATGAGCTTTAGCCTGCCCTGAAAAGGGCAAACAAAAAAAGGCTGTTCTTAAAAGCTTTAAGGTTTTTCCAAAATTTTTATAATAATCTTTATTTTATGTAAGTAAGAATTGACGGAATCTTTTCTTTGTCAACAGATAATCCGAGTACCTACTTACTGCTTATTAATTATTATTCAATTGAATGCTCAATGGTCTATTACCGTCTTTACAGTATGTATCACTTTAATAATTCAGTATCTCTCTCATAGTGTCTCTCACAATCGACCGCGCTATCCAAGCGATAGACGTAATTCATTGTGTTCACATAAATATATTTATTAGTATCACCAAAATCCCCCTGCAATTCGAGCATTTTCGATACTTGCATCCCTGCATTACGCCCGTACGGGGAAGCGCGGGCAAAACGAACCCACCACGTATGTGTGCGATTGTATCTGGGTCTTCGTTGTCAAGGGCAACCGTACAACCGCTGCACGGCTGCACGCAGCGAAAGCTTTGCGCAGTAATTATACGGCTTATTTTTAGAGTCGGATGTTGTCGCTTTTTTGTGTTGGGACTTGCGTTTCGGCGTGCGACGCGATATGTGATGCGTTCGTGTGCCTTGCTGTGTAAATGCTCTCGTTCGGCCTCGGATAGAAATTTGAACGATGACGTGAACCATGCATTTCTATAGACTGAAAAAAATTCATCTAAAGAGATGCATATCTAAAGAGCTTTTATGGCTCACTCTTGGTTACTATTAGAGTTGACGGACAAGAAAGCAATATCTGATATCACTAGATAATAAGTGTTTTTTTATTAAAAAAAAAAACAGCAAAGAATTGGTATAGGTACGCCAAGTAACTAAGAAACAGTATTTGACAGTGCGCGTGCCGCCATTTTGTATGAACTAGGTTGTTTTGTATGAAATTTTGGGAACTTCTAATGTCATGTCAACGTAAGGCGGACAGTTTCTGTCATTGATTTCTTCCGAGACTCGTAATATGGTTTGTGCTCGTAATCTAGGTACTTGGTGAAAATCATAATACTATACCTATCAATGAAAAAAAAAGTTTTTCACCAAAAATTACAGTAACCTTTAACGAATTTTACCGGAATAACCAATACTGATATTTAATAGAACCTTAAAAACTACTTGCAAAGTATTATCAAAATAGGTAAAGCCATTTTAGAGATAGGTACATTTGTGTATTTTATTCTATTATTGTATGGAAGCTTCACTCAAATGGCAACCCAGCCAGAAGCTGCTCAAATGAAAATGCTCTAATGCTGCTCTACAAATTATGTATCATGAAACCCAATTACCTTTATGTCAATCGGGCCATTGGTTTAGCCGTTAGGTTAGGGAAAGCGTGACGGGCGGACAGACATTTTGGCAAAAATATCATATGTTTATACTAGTGATACTGACCGAACATATTTTGGATATTTTGTTTTCACGACGTCGCTGCGCTCGGTCGCTTAAAAGTAAACATTACAGCACACGTAAAAATTTTGTTTCGCTGAAATGGTCTAAGGTCTATGATCTGCAATAAATATTTTTTTTAATGTTGTTGTAAAATGTTTTCTGCTAGAATTTTACTTCAAACAGTGGTGCGTTTTAAAGAAATAGTTCGAATCATTTTTCACATTAGCAATGTGGAGAACAAGAAAATGAAATGAAGAAGGACGCGAAGGAAGCAGTTGCAGTTATGTAGACAACCTACAGCGATCGGGTGAATAGTCTACCTCTCAGAGTGAAGCTGCTGTAAATGCTGTCAAGAACTACAGACAAGATTTGTAATGCACCGGCACAAAAAAGAAATGAAGATGATTAAATGAATATTGTCTCAAAAGGGCTGGTACCCAGAGACTTTGATTTATTGTTTTAAAAGAATCGTAGAATACGTGTAGAATACAAAAACAGTGGCGCCACATAGTGGCACTAAAAGAAGTGGTAAGGAGTTTTTTGGCGGGATTTGTGGTAGACGCATTCGTAGTTTTATTTTGTTGTTTTTTCATTGTTTTCTGCTAGGATTTTGTTTAAAAAGTGGTGCATTTTGGAGAAAATCGTCTAGTGCACGTGAGCAATGTGGAGAACAAGAAAATAAAACGAAGGAGGACGTGAGAACCCAACTTGCTCTAGGTGCAGTTTTATAGACGCCTTACAGCAACTGGGTGTTCCACCTCAGAATGTAGCTGCTGCAAATGCTGTCAAGAACTTCAGAGAAGATTTGTAATGCACCGGCACTAGCATTACAAATCCAATAGCTAAGGAAGCTCAAATACGTCAGACCTGGCTGTATGGTCTTAGTAACCTTTGCCTTTTCCGCGCTTTTTGTAAGCCGGAAAGAAGAAACCAAAAAAAAAAAAGAAGTGGTAAAAAACACCAGCCAAGTGATAGTTGGATATGCGCACGGAGGGTTTCGTAACACCACACCTCTCAACATAAGTACATAGTACTAATAGTTACCTATTCGTCTCAAACAAAAAACATTAACGCGAGCGACAGAATTTTTTTGTCATTCAGTTCGGACTCCTTTGGGCGAGCAAGTGGCCGGTTTTTAGGGTTCCGTACACCCAGAGGGTGATAAATAGGACCCTATTACCAAAGTTTATATACAGGGTGTAACATAAAGGTGTGGTGATACTTTAAGGTGGGCTTTTACCCATCAAACTGATCAACTTTCTCCATGGAACCCATAGTCAAATCGCAAAAAAAAATTTGGCTCTCTCATACTAACTCGATCAGCTGATCAGCCAACTTAGTATGGGAAGTTCAAATTTTTTTTTGCGATTTGACTATGGGTTCCATGGAAAAAGTTGTTCAGTTTGATGGGTACAAGCCCACCTTAAAGTATCACCACACCTTTATGTTACATCCTGTATAAGTACTAACATACAGTATGGACACTTCCTGCCGCTCTCTAGATTGCGACGTCACCCTCTCGTCACCCAGATAGATACAGATTGGTTGTCGAACGTATAGGATTTTGCCACCATTTTGTTTGTTCCGTCATTCCTTTTATGAAATGTCATTTCTGGTCCGTTGTATGAAGTGTCCAGGGTGTGCTAACTAAGCCTTCGCTGTTTGTCTGTCTGTTAGCGGGTTGTATTTTATAAACCGTTATAGGTAGACAGTTGAAATTTACACAGCTTGTGTTTTTCTATTACTGCTATAACAACAAATAATAAAAAAATAAAAAAGTTAAAAATTAAGGGAGGAAGATCCACATACAAAAAATCGTGTTTTAATTGGTATTATAGAGCTATTTATGATTTAGCTCTATCTTAAAAACTATAACATGTACACACAAGCGTGAAACTTGGTGTGATTACAGTACTAATCCTGGAGTAAACCACCAAACAATAAAATTGGCCAAGTGTGAGAATTTTTCTATAGCTCGCCTTGATGTCTTTTGTTTGTAATGTGAATAGGTATCTTAGTTATAGTTGTGTGGAGAGAGAGATGTAGCGGCGCGGAACCCTCGGAACGCGATTCCGACTCGCACTTGGCCGGTTTTTATTACTCGTTTTTTTAATCGCACCAAGTTTCACGTGTATTTTTGTATTATCGTTTTTACGATAAAGCAAAAAAAACTTAAAAAAACAAGTTTCTTGTATGGGTACCATTTTAATTTTAATTTTTTGATTGTGTATCCCTCAAAGTAATACAAAAGTATTCTGTGAAAACTTAGCGAGTTACTTGAGACGGTTCAAAAGAAACAGCCTTTTAGAAGTCGGACAGACGGAGGACGGACAGACAGACAAACGGAAGGACAGAGAGTAGGCTTAGTAATAGGGTCCTACGTTACCTAGTACGAGACCTTAAAAAACAATAATTACGTATTCTCAAAGTTGTCATTGGTTCTATACCTACAGGTAACAATTCGTTTATCGAGGCAAAGAAAACGCTCGGCTAGACCACAGATTAAATAATGCTAGACGATATTACCACAGTATTACAATATAGCGGCTTACAGTAGTGCAACGAATGTACTTACGCAGAGCAACAGAAGGGTACTTGCGGGGCAGCGGGCGGCGGGGTACAGCCTGCCAAACTCCGCGAGTTTGCCAGGCGGGCTACAGGCTAGTACTACTTTACCTGCGCCGCCATGACGCACTCGTGCTACATCAAAGGCGTTGCGCTACTTTAATCCATATCGTAATACTGTGGTATTACCATTCAGTTTTCAGTCAGAATAGTATTGAGTTGTTTTCGGCAAAATGTATGAAGTTTTTGTAAATGTTTTTTTGAATTTCAAGGTAAATCGAATAAGAATAAAAGTTTTAATGTGTTATTGATAGAGATTGATTATATAACTTTGTTTATCAGTTTTTTTTAATATAATTTTACACAAACCATTTTATTCTAGGTACCTACTTTATAATTTTTATGTCAACCACTTAGTTTAGGTCTCGTAACTAATATAATAACATCGCGGACCTAGCTCAGTTCGACTACCGTGTTCGTCATCATCACGCAGATCATCGTCATATCAGCTCATATACGTCCCCACTGAGGGGCTTGAGCCTACCCTGAATTAGGGCGATCGGGCCTTAGTCGACCACGTGGGCTCAGTCCGGGCAGGCCTCCGTCACTCCATGTACTTGCGCGCTATAATTACCTACCGCCCGGCCCAGCGTTCTCGGGCCGTTTGCGGACCCAATTCAGTGCGGTTTTCACAAACGAAGCGCACGCACGTAGTTAAATTTAAATCGTTTCGTTCGTTCGTACGCGTACCTACGATGCCGTCTGGTGCCTTATGTGCTGTAGATGGGTGCAAATCAAGCAAAAGAAGAGATAAACACCTAGCATATTTCCATTTACCTGTCAATGAAGAAAGGTAAGTGATAAACTATTACTATTTTTTGTCGTTTTAAAATTATTTTTAATACTAGGTATACTAAGCATTAGCTAGTACTCTTTATTACACTGTGGCATTAGCTTGCCTTTCAAACACAGATTTTCATTTTTTTGTTACATAGAAACGTCATACTTATCTTAAACACTATTTTAACAACGTTTAAAAAGCTATTTTTATTAAAATAAAATTGTGTTAATATATGTGAGTCGCAGGCGCGGCGACCTGTCTCAACTTGTCGTGCTGTTAGCGCACACAAACACTTGTGACATAACTATTTAGTAATCTGTGCTTGTGATTCGGTTTTATGCGATTTATAACCGAGAATTTAGAAAGGGTAAGAAGTTAATAAAAAATTATATCAAAATAAAACACATGTAACTCTTAAAGATTTTTTTCATTTTACTTACACACTGACCTCTAAAATTATGTGTTATCTAGATGTATTGCACAATCAGCACCTTTTTAAAAAATATATATATTTTACTAGCTGTTGCCCGCGGCTTCACCCGCGTAGGGGTATGAAAAATAGATAAGAACCTATTCTCAGACCTACCCGATATGCACACAAAATTTCATAAAAATCGGTCGAGCCGTTTCGGAGAAGTATGGTTACTAACACTGTGACACGAGAATTATATATATATACTAGCTGTCCCGGCGAACTACGTACCGCCTTACATTACATTACACTACCCTACCCTACACTACCCTACCCTACCCTACACTACCCTACACTACACTATCCTACCCTACCCTACCCTACACTACCCTACCCTACACTACCCTACCCTACACTACCCTACCCTACCCTACACTACCCTACCCTACCCTACACTACACTACACTACACTACACTACCCTACCCTACCCTACCCTACCCTACATAAGAACCTTCTCCTGACAATAACGAACTCGACAAAAAAGAATTAGCCAAATCGGTTCTCGAGTTATGCGCTTACCAACACATTTTGCGATTCATTTTTATATATTAGATATATAGATAGATAGATAAATGATACAATTTTAAACTACCACCTATAAGTCAAAACATATTCACAGTTCTCAATAACATAGACACAAAAAGTTATGTTAATTTAATTTTATCGAAGAGGCAGCCCTGCGATTGCTGTGGGATCGCGTGGTGTGAAGCAAGCTGACGCGATGGAGTAGGCTATTATAGCAGTAGGTATTGGAAATTTACTACTGAGTGAAGTATCTGTTACGTAGTAACTAATTAGTAATCTGTGGTCCGGGTTGGTCGACTCCACACATAACCTTCGTGTTTCTTCTCAGGCGTGTGCAGGTTTCCGCTGAAGAGCGCTGGATAAATGTACATATAAAATCGTAATTCTAAAACAAATTGGTACGTGGTAGGTGTACGTTTTAACCACCTCCGAGGCGTAATGGTTAAGTCCATTAGCTTCACATCAGGAGGTCGCGGGTTCGTTTCCCGGCGGAGTTTAACTCTGACTCGGTTTAGTTGGTGGAAGGGCATTTTCTAAGCCCGCCTGGCTAGCCACCACCATCTTATCTAAGTCCTGCCGCCAAAAATCAATGTTAACAAACAACATTGATGTGTTCCGGCTGGAAGATAAGATAGCCAGTTCCCCATTGCGTTGGGCAATCTTGGTAAGCCCACTTTCATCTGTAACATCATCGTCACTTACTATCAGGTGAGATGATGCCAAGGGCTTAACAATCCCTACTAATATTATGATAATTTTATGATTATGATAATATTATAAATGTGAAAGTAACTCTGTCTGTCTGTTACGCTTTCCCGCAAAAACTACTGAACGGATTTTGCTGAAATTTGGTAGGTAGACAGATTAGGACCTGGATTCAGACATAGGCTACTTTTTACCAGGCTCGCGCACTGCGCACCCTCGAAAAGTCATAGAAACGTTGTCCACGCGGGTGAAACCGCGGGAAACAGCTAGTAGTAAATAAAAAAAGGACTAGGGCCACGGCCACGACCTTCCGGACAGGAGGTAGCGGCCCCAGTCTTACGCCACCGACGCTCCCCTCTCCCTCCCCCCCCCCCCCCCCACCGACGCTCCGCGCGCTCCGACGCAGATAAACAATAATAATCACGATCATAACCTGGATGGATTTGACTTTTTTGGCATAAATTTTCAACCGACTTCCAAAAAGGCGGAGGTTCTCAATTCGACTGTATGTTTTTGTTTGTATGTTTGTTACGCGATATCTTCACAGACTGTCGACCGATTTTCATTTTTCTTTTTTTATTCGACAGGGTATGCAGCCATGTTGGTTCCATATAACATTTATCAAAATTGGTGTAGTACTTGTTTAGAAAATTAAGAAAAAAAAAAAAAAAATTACAATTGTACTAAGTTGTTGCGATGGAAGTCGGTTTGTACAAGCTTTTATTTAACTTGAAATTTTATTATTAAATTGGAATATTATTGTAGTTTGACTGCTTGACATTATTATGATTGATATTTTTGACATTTCTGTTGATACTAACTTAGTTTTATAAGATGTCTGTTACTAACACATTATGGATTGACAATCTGAAATAAATAATTTGAATGTATGTATGTTTGTTCGTGTGGAATCTTGCAGGTTAAATTTGGCCCACTTCCCGGATTCCGATTGAGCTGAAATTTTGCATGCATATAGATATCGCGTGTAAATGCAATTTTAAAACATAAAAGTTTCGAAAATTATTTAAAGTGTTTAGCATTTCCAATAATTATCATAGTTGCCGGCTGCTATCACTAGATGGCAGTTATTAAGCCGTATCAGAGACCTTTTGTGGCTTGAAACTTATCTGACAGTTAAGTTTGCCACAAGCCCTTCAATCTCTACCAGTCCGTATACTTCGCCCCCGTGGTGTGTGGAGTACGGTCTAACTCTTTCAAAGTTAGGAATACGTCCGTGCCCCAGCAGGCAAGCAGTGAGGTTGCTAAAGAGGTAATAATATTTACATTTCAAGGACTACTCTGATTCGATGACAACCCATAAAGTCCCCACTGCTGGGGTACGAGTATTTTTTTTAATTTGGGAGGGTTAGGCCATACTTCACACACGAGGGCAAGGGTCGGGTTGGTGGAGGTTGTAGGGCCAACCCCACTTTTAGAAGTATTCAAGCCGCCTATAAGCCATCTGACACGGCTTAAAGGCACCAATGCCTTAACATGCATTGCGAAGCACGGAAAAATATTGAAAAACGCCATTAACAGTCAAATCTCTTCACATAATGACAATATTGAAAAACGCCATTAACAGTCAAATCTCTTCACATAATGACCGTGCTTCAGGTCAGTTAACCCTTGCATGCCTTATGGGTCTGACAGACCCACTACTTAAGAAAAATAACATTATTATTAAGTTTTATCTCGCGTCTCGATAGCTTTCTGATATAGATTAGAGGTCAGTTTACCACCCCTCCCGCAGTACTCCGCGTGTGCACGTCAGGTAACACTCGTGAAAGTAAACTAATGAGTAACACGCGTAAAGCAATATAGTTTTATAAGATAAAATGAGTGTATATTTTGGGAGCTTGAAACAGTAATACTTTCATTTGATTAATAAATAATGTTAAAATATAAATAGCTCTCATTTTTATTTATCTTCTACAAATATAATAAATATATTTGCCAACTACAAGCAATCTCAGATCCCTAGAGTATTACTTTATTTATTTTATTTTTTTAAATTTCGGGTCCGTCAGACCCACCAGGCACACGGCGTGATTACAGTCCACCAGGCATACCAAGGGTTTACCTTGGTGTTCGACGCCACCATGCAAGTCTTATTGAGCTATTCTGAAATGTGATAATATATATTTTTTTTAAAGTTACAGCTTTATAGCGACCGACCATAGGAACTGGAGTTTCGAATGACTATTTGATCAATTTTTTCTTGACATTACCGGCTGTGTTATACAAAGTAACACATCCGGCGTTGCTTGCACATAATGCTTGCACCGGAAGTCGATATCAAATTTATAAATAGTGATCGTAATCACTGATAAAATCTCAATCGGACTGTGAATAATTCGATTCGATCGAAGTTTTGACTCAAGACCGCTATAATAGTTACAATTTTCAAAAACTAGAGTACCTATTACTGAAAAAATCTATTCCTCCTCAATTTGTTTTGTAAATTAATGTGCAAGTCTTCTACTCGATGGACCGACGACCTGGTGAAGGTCGCGGGAAGCCGCTGGAAGCGGGCAGCGCAGGGCCGGTCGTTGTGGAAATCCTTGGGAGAGGCCTTTGTCCAGCAGTGGAAGAATTTCGACTGGTACAAGAATGATATTAAAATGTAAGATTTTTTTATTTTAATAGCAAAGAATCAAAGATACAATCCGTCTGATGCTCCTATTTTAAGGTTAATAGTTTTCCTTTTTTCGTCTTTTCTACATTTATTCATTATTTATTTATTAATAGATACATATTGTTAAAACTATATTTTATGTTGCATGCTGTGTTTACCCGTAATAAGTGCAAATACACTTAATCTATAACTACGAGATGCTTATGTAAATTACTTTTGGTAAACCTAATAAATAATTTACACTAAAATTATGTCTTACTATTTCAAAAACAAGCTAAATTGACTACAGGAATTGTACAATCTATAAAAGTCTATTCAACTACAGTAGATAATAAACTTCACCAAATTACCCCTCGTTGAGAGGCGAAGAAAAATAAAATAGCTAAACCAGAAAGTGCGCAAGTAAATGAAACGTTCGCAAAACATCAAAGAGACGAAATGAATCAGTGTTTCTCATACAATAGCAAGCTACCAACTATATAATCTGTGCCAGTAATGATATTGTGCACAGGATACGTACATCAGTGTGATTGCCGTACCCAACGTGTACCCGGTTCTATTCCAGGTCATTATTTTATATCAAATCAACGGTTTGATATAGCTGCTAAATGACTAGCTAGGTAGAAAAGAGTTCCAAGAATTTTTAATTGTCCTTTATTAATAAAGAAAAAGTTAACGAAGAATTTCTGAGAGATAAAATTTTTTAACGTTCCGATTTTGAAGATAGAACCTTTGTTTGAGGTTCTCGAATTTGAAGTTGGAGCACAAAAAACAAACACGATCGGGAAAAGATGAAGCCACATTAGAATGATAAGGTCTCGCGAGTAGGTCTCGGCTGATATAGAGTTACCTCCCATCCCATTCAGGCACTCCAATCCAGTTGAATAGCGCCGCAGATGTGGCGTTTTTTACAACTATCTTTCCCACACTACCACTTTTTCTGATACCTTAATACGTCCACAACTTTATCAATGCATATTCTTTTTCATCCTCTAACACAATTTTGGTCCTTCGGTTGACGGTGTTAAAGTTTATTGAGTTACAATTTTGTTTATCTTCAATAGCAAAATATGATGGGCGATATAGTTTTGTAAAGATTTTTTGTGCGCACGTCTGTCTGTACTCTGTACTATCGGATGCGACATCGGAAATTGAATGTTTTTTGTACTTACACCTATGAGATGGAATTATTTGAAGGAAGTCACATGTGTATGTATGAAGCTGATTGCATGATTTAGTGTCTTTCTTTTATATTGAAACAATAAGGTATACTTTAAGCTCACTCAGTATTCCCACGAGTGCTAAGCTAACGTTCGCCTTCAGAATATGGCTCATTTTTGAATTGCTTTGTAAGTGGAATTTTCCAATTAAGTTATTTCTACGAAATTGTGCGCCAGCAAAAATGGACTGGGTGTATTACTACGATCGAGCATTCACCGGCGCGCCGGCCCCCAGCAAAATGTTCTCCACAATCACATTTGAACAGAAACTTCGTCCTGCAACGCCAATCCACAAACTTAACTCCTAGACGAAAGTAAAAGTCCCGACGCAACGTTTTATGAAAACCGAGCCTTTCCACGAAAGCAATAAGAAACGGATTATCCTACACAGAAAGTATGAATCAGCTTATGATATTACTTGTGGCAATAATGAAGATATTGCAGAGCACAGACGGATGAAACTTTTGATTTCAAGGTTGAGACTTTAAGACAACATTGAAGTAAAAAAGAATATTGAAGAATTTTTTATTCACAATTAGTTAGCCCTTGGCATCACCTCACCTGATCGCAAGTGACGATGATGCCGAAGATGAAAGCGGACTTACCAAGATATTTTTAAAATCTACAATTGATAAGCCCTTGGCATCATCTCACCTGATGGTAAATGGCGATGATGGTGGTAGCTAGCCAGGCGGGCTATGAAAATGCCTTACCACCAACCAAACCGAGTCTTTCAAAGTTGAACCCGCCGGGAATCGAACCCGTGACCTCCTGGTGTGAAGCGACTGATCATTAGCCACGGAGGCGGGTAGAAAGATTTTCTATACAAATCTGTAGAAGGTTTTTTTTAATTTTTAAAAACACAAGGAGGACATAAAAGTGTCACGTTGTCGAAGAGACAGAAAAATGTTACAAAATGCAGTGGTTTATTTTCTTAATGTATTTAATCATATGTCAAGGGCATTGGTACGCCCTAGATAAAAAAATAATAATTTTTGACTAGAATTACTTGAGAAAATGTAAAAACTAAAATCGCACCAAGTCAACTAAATAAGAACACCACGTGGTCTTGGCATACCATTTAACTTGAAATGTAGGTATGTATGTATGTAATCTTAGAATTGATTCAGACTATTTTATGTGAAGTGTATTTTTGATTGGTTTAGATTAGAGACTTATTGTGAAGTTGTGAATTGTGCACTTGTAATCGTGCTATGACAAATACATACCTAAAACTGTAGAAATTTTCTATTTAAATAAATTTATAAGAAATTAACTAATTTCACACAAATTTTTTTTTTAAGAAATTCTTAAACGTAGAGTGTGTGCCCATGAGCAAAGCTGGATTCTCTTTAATGCAGGGAATTACATTACAAACCATTAAAAAAAATAAAATATTAATATATTAGCTGCATAGCTGACTTTGTATAGAAAGGCAATTTTTTTGCTACGATAGTATAGGTTTTTTGGAGACAGTTATTCAGTTTTATTATAGTTTAAAATTTAAAACTTGATATACAATGTTACCTTGTATATCAGCAGTGTATTTAAAATTTATCAATTGTTGATTACAATAAATAAACTAGATAATGAAAAACAAATGAAAAAAATAATAATTTATCACTTTAGATTTTCTTCGTTATTAAGTGTGTGCTCTATTTTTGTATGACGGCTGTAATAAATTCATTCAGCATTAAGTTTAAATCTTAGCCTAACTAGATTACTTATTTGGTTCATTACTTTAATAAATATTATGATATTTTACAACCAATGCAGAGGATGCTGCAAATGAAAATATTACAACCAATGAACTGGTCAAAAACTCTTATTGTAACCAGATTTTTCTGTCCAAAAATCTTCCAAAACTAGAATGGCAGAGGAAACATAACTAACTCGATTCGACTAAAGAGGAAACATAGCGTTGCACAATCCTGAGCGTTGCTCTCGTTGTACCAGCAGTTAGTTTTGATGATGAGTGTAGGGCTGTCAACTTTCCGTTATTTATTATACCAAATGTCAGTTCCTTGGCCGCTGTGTACTTGAGTTGATTGTTTTGCTAATGGTCAAGTTTTGGATTGTTAAATTTGTATAAATAAATGGTTTTTGCTAGCTCGATTAATTGAACAAGTGTATTAGTTTGGTATTAATTATAGTTAGATTAGTGACATTCTTTTTTGTCTTCAGCTTATTTTTACCCGACTGCAAAGGAAGGGGTTTGTGGCTTGAATAAGTAAAATAATATTTTTTGTTAAATAATTAATCTTTTTCATATTTTTCTCAACCCTACAACTACGCTTGAATATCGTATGTAGTTCATTACTACCTTTCTTTTATGTCTCTTTTCTTCGTCTATTTCAATATGTTTATTTACATAAAATGACATCCCTATGTGGAGCGAAATTGACCAATTTGTTTATTTGTTTTCATTGGCCTCACTGAACTTGACTCCCCATCATCGCATTTGCGAGAGGAAGGCGTATTATTTATTCGATTGCTCGTGGGATCGTTCGTTTGTCTTCACATATCGTAATTTGTATCCAAATCACTTCATCTTTTTTACAGAGTCTTCACTACAACTTAATTATAATCATAATAGTTTTTTCAAATTATTTACTTTAGTTTTTTTTTCTTTATCCAATGCATATGAAATAACAAACTCATCTAACAGATCATCATTATTACATTTTAGTTGTTAATGGCTAAAAAAGATACCTATTCATTATAGTATTTGGTAAATCCTTGTTGTTTGTCATCATTTACTTTTGTACCGGCTTCTAATTTATTTCAATCTTACTAGGATGTACAAACAGCGCCATTTTGTGATACAAATGCCTATGTTTTTTCCTTAACATTATTCAAAGTAGAATCAGGAGGTAGCTGCTTATGCTGGATTCGTCGTATTGTACCCTATTTATTGCCTCCTTATCCCAATATGCACAGGTCAGACACGTGCTCTGTAGACACAATATATACCTGCATGTGTAAAGTCGGCTTAACAACACTCCCAAGAGATCCTCGATAGTAGAACTTAGTTTAAAATTAATTAAGAAAAGGTTTGCAGAAGAGAATGTAACAAAAGGATCATTTTAGATCGTCCCAAAAGAAATTTCAATATTACACATTGGGGTCTACGGGTCTCTTACGGTGAAGGAAAACATTTTAAGGAAACCTGCACACGCCTGAGAAAAAACTCAAAGGTTGTGTGTGAAGTCGACCAACCCTCACTGGGCCCGCGTGGTCGACTAAGGCCAGATCGGCCTAATTCAGGGTAGGCTCGAGCCCCTCATTGGGGACGTACATGGGCTGATATGGTGATGTATTTTAATGCATGTTACACATGTATTGTACTGTAATACAATAAAATAATAATAAATAATAACAGTTCACTAAGACTCACAAGTTCGTAGTTGGACTCTTATAAGATTTCTGTAAGATAAAAAGTGCTTTCAAATATTAGAGACAAAGTTTCAAGGAGAAACGTAAGGTCTTGAAGAGAAGTCGATGAACTAAAACAAAGATAAGCGATACTTCTCAAGTAAAAACAGCAGTCTCATTAGATTTCTTGCTCTATTATCTGAATATAAAGTCATGGAATTGTAAAAAGTAAATGCCAAATGATGGGAAACCATCTAAACCTGAATTTCTTGTTGGATTTTAATTAAAATAATATTCTGAGTGAAGAATGTTCGAGAGACGTCAGGACGCCATTTTAAGATACAAAACAAACAGATTACGTCGTATCTTTTGCAGTATAACGGTGGTTTTTTTTCTTCCATCAAAGCTATATTGCAAGGAGTGTAGTGTATTGACAAAAAGATGATGACAGAATAAGGACATGAGTATACACTTAAATTTGCAACCACCATCGATAAAAATGTGCATTCCTGTCATATTCAATTCACTGGTGCAATTAAATGCTCCATTGCGTGACATTTCTGCGCAAGCGATGCGTCATACGTCGAAACTAACAAATTGCAGCGTTTGAAGCTTTCGCATCCTGCTTTTCCAAATTGTTTCATTGTTTGCGACTCGTTTAACAAAGGCTGATTACTTTAGTCTGATAGTCTCTTTTATGTCAGTGCCGCAATCCAAGATATCTTAAGCTTTTATGAGAACTTTTAATTTGTCATCAAAAGAAAGGCCTTTATGGATTTCGATTCCGCATAAGTATTAACTCATCTACTTTTGTGACTTTCGTAACGCTTCATAGGTTAAAAAGATATTGTCAAAGATCAACTTAGGCTAGAGTTTTTAAACAAGTTCAAATAACATGCATAGCAGGATAACTGAGGATAGTTTCGCGAAAGCTCTACAAAACGAAAGCTCCAACGGAAGCACGCGAACGCGCACCGGACCTCGCTCCACGCTCCACTGCCTCCAGCTTACCATACTACCCATACAATTCACAAAAAGCTGCCACTACAAACACTTCCACAACTCGAAAGCTCGCACAAAACTTCTTTTTACTTCATGTACCTTCTCTGGTAGCTTGTCCATCCGCGCTTCTTTATTCTTCTCGCTGCCTCGTATACACAGAACGCACGCGAAAAATAAACAAAAAGGGAAGGTTAGGGTTAGTTGCGATCGCGTCAGTTTTGCGCGTCGCGCGGGTAAACTGCGCGCGGTCGCGGCGGCGGTCGGCGGCGGACTGGCGCGCGCGACGCAGCTGCCGCGGCAGCCAATGGCGGCCGGTCACGTGACGCGCAAGCTTGTTTACAAATAATAATAATACGGCCGGTGGTGGCTCTACACCGCTACGCGCTACGGGCTACGCACAGCTGTCGTTGCATTTGGTGGGATTCGATTCGGAGTCCGCTCAGAGCTTCGATCTGTTTACTTGGAGCTTTTGCGTTGTGTTGCCACTCTGCTATCGATCGGCACGCAACTTTTGACTCATTCCGCGTCTGTTACCGTCATTCTTTTAACTACATATTTCATAATAAAACTCGAAGTCATTTGAGAATCATCAAATTCATTGAAACTTGCATTTTATTCTTCATAATTTTTATCTTAAATACAGATTGACCACTTTAAAGTTTACCGTGCAAATTATTGTGTTTCTTTAAAAAGGGTTGAACTTCTGGTCCATATCAAACATATAATAACATTATTCAGCAATTCCCGCTAAGAGGGTTGCGACAGTCGTCCCCATTTCGCGGCAGGTTGATGTGTTTCCGATTGTTTTGGATTCAGGAAGTAAGGTGCTATGAGGGTTTGAACCCCAGTGCATATGGAGTCACCTAGTCCCCTCGTCCCAAATCCCTGATCTGAGGTGCCCCGTGGCCTTCCCTGCCCTAACAGTTATGGGATGGGACACTTGACACACTCATATTTAATTGATCCCTTTACCTTATATTTCACCCTATTTTTTAGCCTTTTTGAGAGGGTAAACAAATTAGGTAAAGTTTGCGGAAAGGTTTTCTTGTCCAAAGTATCAATAAGTTGATATTAGTTTTAGAGTTTCGCAAATTTAACGGCTTTTTTTGAATTACAGATAAGTAACATTAGCCAAAATCCGAATTAAGCGGGTTGTCATTAAGACCGCCCAAAATGCTATAACATTTTGTTTTAATTTGTGTTTTTTTTTTGTTGTTATAGTGTGTGCATTAAAAAGTATTTATCTTAAGTAAAACGAGAAAATTCCTCAATAAAAAATTGTCTTAGATCTATTACAACTTACTTATCTACAAAATCAAGTCCGGACATAATATAATCCTACTCTAGAATCAATCAAGAGAAGGATGTATCTGGCCATCCTAGCCGAAGCTACTTTTATCACTGCACTATTTATTAAAGCTAAAATTTGTAATTACGACATAATAGGTCCATATTTCAACGTAAAACTGTAGCTACAAATCTACAATTTTGTAAATTTCTGACCTTAAAATTTCGTGACTTTTATTTTGAAACGGAACATACTACTGTTTTTATTTAACGATGAAAAATGTTCCAAATAAGATATAGTTACAACTTTACATTAATTTTTCTGTTTAATAAAGTAACACCAATAACACATGCCAGGCAAACGATTTACAAATTTGTCAGAAAAACTCTTTCATTAAACGCAGAATTTTAGTAATAAGTTTACAATTCTTGAAGAATAGTAATACAATTCTGACACGAGACCTCACTCTATGTGAAAACGATTGGCGATTTTTTATTACTAGCTTTTGCTCGCGGCTTCGCTTGCGTAGGCATCGTTTTTAGGACTGCCTTTATGGGTGGGTGGGTGTTGCACGAGCCGCAAACGGAACTGTATCGGGCTATTCTAATTAGCAGTCTATGTCACTTCAGTCAGACCCCGTCAACTCTTCTCTGTAAAAAATCACGTAAATCCATTACTCTGTTGCGATGTCAACGTGCGCGAGGCTGGAAATGAGTTGAAACGAAAAATCAACCAAAAAAGAGTCTTCTTTCAGTTCCCCTGAGGGTCCTGAGACCCATCCTGGACTATGCTATTTTCACGGACAAAAAGTAATCTATGTCCATCCCCATGACACAGGCTACCTGCATCCCAAATTTTATCAAGATTGGTTGAGTTGTCGAAGCTTACGTGAATAGGTAACAAACAAACATATTTACAATAAAAAATATTAATTTATATATAACTAAATTATAATAAAATTACATTAAATGTAATATATAATTATAATTAATTTTAACTATAATTTAGGTTTTTTTGTTACATATTTTAATTGTTGGGTGGGTATTCAAAATGAATTTGATTACATTCATAAAAATATACTAAGGTACAACCTATACACGAAGTAACTAGTATCTCATCTGAGCCTATACTCTTAATTTATTTAAACAGTAATTTGTCAATATTCGGCGGTAAACATGTTTTGCCTGAACCTCCCTAGCGCATTTCCTCGCACCGCGCACCCCCTACACAGTGAGTCATCGAAATTTCGCCACCCACTCTCTAAAATTACTAATTTTTCAGATCAAACGTCAGTGCCTCGCATATTCATCATATCGGAACATCTGGTACAACCATTTGTTATTTATATTAATTGTGTTTTTCTATGGGAAGCCGGAGCTTTGGACTCTGTTTCTGTTTTCCAGCATTCGTTTGTTACTTAATTTAAATTTAGTTTTGTACCTACACGAATACAACTTAAAGATTTTCGTGTCGTTATATTTAACCATTTGTTTCTGGGCCCTGAAATTTTTAATATCTTAGCTTAGATTACATAGTTATCTTTATATTACACTCAAGTTTTCTCTTCTCGATACTTTTAGGGTTCCGTACCCAAAGGGTAAAAACTGGACCCTATTACTAAGAAGCTGCTGTCCGTCTATCTGTCCGTCTGTCTGTCATCAGGCTGTATATCATGAACCGTGATAGCTATACAGTTAAAATTTTCACAGATGATGTAAGTATTTCTGAAGATTAGAAAAAGTGAAAAAATGAGAGGGTCTCCATACAAAAAACGTGTTTTTTTAAACATAAAGAAACTAGCGCCATCTAGTATGATGGTACGTAATTTTTTAAACGTGAAGAAACTAGCGCCTTCTAGTATGATGGTACAGAACCCTTTGAGTGCGGTTCTGACTCGCACTTGTTTTTTTAAAATTCATTATAACTTCCTTGTAGAAGTCTCTATATAGCAAATTACCAAGGTACTTATGAATCATTGACAACGCTAATAATATTAAGAATAACCGACTTCAATCACGAATTTGCGGCATTAAACCAACGACGTGTTTTTCCAGTGATTGGTACAAACTACCATATCTTGAAAACTACTGAACTGATTTTGATGAAACTTGTACTGTTCCCTAAGCTTAAAGATTTAATATACTTAATTTAACAAAAAATAATAATAATTGATGTCTTGTTTCTGAGAAATACACGGACAAACGTATATTCATACTAGCTGTTAGCCGCGGCTTCTTTTATTATCTGTAAGCCAAATTTCAAGACGATCCGTCCCGTGGTTTGAGCTGTGCGTGGCCTGGGTAGATCAGTTAGTCAGTCAGTCAGACATGGTTTTTTTTAAGATAAGGTATACAGTGTGCAATTTGGCACACCGATTAAGAAGCCCACATAGACTAACATACAAGAATATTGTGCAATTCCAACAATATTAACGCACTCAAATTTTTAATAAAAAAAAATATTACATACCTACTAGTTTAATTGATAACCTCCCTTTTTTGAAGTCTGTTATAAATCAAAAGAAAATTTATCAAACTGTCTTCGCCTTTATTTGAAAGAAATATTTTTTTATTTCTTTATTTTTAAGATAATGATTATCTATGTTGTCATTTTGTCTGCAAGTAAATTATATGTTTCATAATTAAAACGGGTTAAAGCTCACGTAGTTACTATTTTCTTTAAAAGCGAATGAATAAGCTGCAAATCATTTAGTAAAATTGTAGAAAAATTGCAACGTATGCAAACTGTTCTTGCATCAAGCAAGCCGCGCCAATTTCATTGGTACAAAAGTGCGTAATATCGATTACTGGCACCCTTACCCCACCTTTCGTCTCTTTCGCACGACGCACACAGGAATCTCATAGAAAAATAAAATCATAAATGCAAACGCAGTGCAACCGCGGCAACTTTGCGCGGGGAACCGAGACACCATTTTGTATTCGCCTTTTCAAACTTACGACCTTTCATCCCGCGTTCTGCGTTCCCCCGCCTGAGTCGTCATGGCAACCGATCTGTCACACGCACAGAACATAAAACGCAAGCATTGATTTTTTCCCCGCTTCCTCTTTTACTTTTACGCGTGTCCAACGACTTTTTGCCTGAATTTTTATTTTTTAAAAGTGCGAGTTTTGTCGCTTGATGCGAGTGCTCTCGTTTTTATTGCAATCTGTATTATTCGTGCGATTTAAAGAATGAGAAACGACTTTTTTGCACGTGACATTTTATTTATGTATAGCCGTAACAATTCTGCATACTTAGTGAGCTGTAAGTTCTATGCAGAAAAAAACAAGTTAAAAAATAAGACCCTTCGAAATAGAGGCAGTGTAGGTTGAAATTTCCCCTTCTTCCTTTATTCAAAGCAAAATAACTAGTAAGTATCTATAAAGATTATGGAGCACCTAAATATCTTCCCGACGCTGTTGAGATTTTGCTGAAAATTTCTTATATTTTTTTTATTAGATGTTTTATTTATTCAATTATTATTGCAATAAGAATGCTTGCTTACTTTTTTATTTGAGGGCGTTTGACCATTTTAGAATTTTTCACAGTCATGCCATTGTTTTTCCGTATACATATATGACGTGCTCTTTAAAGACTGAAAGCTTACTGAAACATAGTCGGTTAAGGGAAAATTTGTTAAGGTAGGCTCAGGAACCCCTGGGGTACCCAAGGGTTGCCTTATCATCCCCTGGCTTAGGGTTGTCACTGGGGGTAGCAATGACAGTTTTCGCCAAGGGCAGTTAACAATATAGAAGAATGTTTAAGGTCGTACAAAAACTAAATGTTGAATAGAAGAAGCAGCCTACAAGATTAACTACGCCTTTTTAAAGTTTATTTAAGTTTTTTTGTCACTCAAGTTTCTGAGTTATTCATTATTAAGTTTTTTGTTATTTCTATTAAACCGTTCATTACAGTATCAGCTATCTAATTAGTGTATTACGATAACCGATTTATAAAACGTACGTAAGCTTATAGATGCGGGCAGGCAGGACCGGTCATCGTGAAAATCCTTGGGGGGGGGGGCTTTGTCCAGCAGTGTACGTTTTTCGGCTGATATGATTATGATGATGATGACGCTTACGTCATACCAAACAATTTATAAAATTATAAACAGTTTATAAAAGTTTTGGTCGTGGTTCCACTTGCATTTATATTTTTTAACGACTCTCTATGAGGCAGTGTGGTATTATAGCCAATGTCACTTCCCACCCCTGTGTGAAAAAAAAAATGTCGCACCGTTTCTCCTTTGGATGTAACGGAAACACGGGCGAACTAACAAACGCACTTCCTATTTATAATAAAGGGTTTTTCATTAAGAGCACTCGAACTTAAAAATAAAATAAAAAAAACCTGTTTAAGTGATATTAACACAATTTTTATTTTATTTTAAAGGGTATGACATTATGTATGGAATATAATTTCAGTCAAATGGCCGCCGCGATTCCGCCGTAGCTGGTGTATCTTGGTGGACCAATTTTGTATGACATCTTCGCACAAATGGGGCTCAATTTCACGAAGAGCGCGAGTTATGTTGGCCTCCAGGGCGGCAATAGACTGTGGTGTATCTGCATAGACTAAAGATTTTACGTAGCCCCACAGAAAGTAGTCGAGCGGTGTTAAGTTACACGGTCTCGGTGGCCAGTTGATGTCGCCACCACGCGAGATGGCGAAGCCTTCGAATTTCTCATCCAATAAATTTAATGTTTCCCGTGCTGTATGGCAAGTGGCGCCGTCCTGTTGGAACCACATGTTTGTGAGATCCATACCATCTATCCTAAGCCACAAAAAGTTTGTTATCGTCGTCCGATATCGGTCGCCATGACCAGTGAGCGCGGCTCCTTGCGCATCTTCGAAGAAATAAAAGCCGATATTACCGCCAGACCAAAATCCACAGCAAACAGTGACTTTTTCAGAGTGTAGAGGCACCTGTTGAATCTCCCGTGGATTTTCGCCGCTCCAAATGCGGCAATTTTGTTTGTTACAAATCTACTCAACCAGAAATGAGCCTTATCACTGAAGATGATTTTTTTTCCGAAAACAGGATCAGCAGTCAAATGCTCTAAAGCCCAATCAGCAAATACACGGCGCTGTCTGTGGTCGTTGGGTTTTAGCTCTTGAGTTAATTGAACTTTGTATGGATGAAAACCCAAATCTCGACGCAAAATCCGCCAAGTTGATGTTTTAGAAAGACCCAGCACTTGCGCACGACGCGGAATGGACTGTCTGGGGTTTTCTCGCACACTGTCCCGAACGGCAACAATATTCTCTAACGATCTTGCGTTTCTTTGACTTATAGGTACTGCTGCATCGATCACCGACCCGGTTGTCTCAAATTTTTTCATTAAACGACGGATTGTGGACGCCATAAATTGGACGCAATGCACGGAGCGTTAGGCGAATAGAGCGCTGATTTTGATAATAAATTCTAACAATTTCTTTACATTGTTGAAGCGTGTAGCGTTCCATGGTGAAATGTCACGACTAAATATGTGTTCATGCCAAATTTGACAGCTATCGCTTTATCAAGATGACTGCTATGAGCTGTCAAAGATCGCGCGTGCGTATTGAAAAACCCTTTATTACTAGCTGGTACCTGGTAATCTTGTTTAATTATTATCATCATACTAAACTATATTATACTATACTACACTACACTACATTATACTATACTATACTATACTATACTATACTATACTATACTATACTATACTATACTATACTATACTATACTATACTATACTATACTATACTATACTATACTATACTATACTATACTATACTATACTATACTATACTATACTATACTATACTATACTATACTATACTATACTAAAATAAAACACAATATAACACCAAAAGGGATGAAATAAAAGCCCGACCACCTGCGGCTATCCACTACAATTACAGCAACGGTGTCCTGACGTGCCCCAAGTGTGACCGCACGTTCCGAGCGAAGATTGGCTACAACAGCCACATGCGGGCGCACGAGAAGGCGGAGCAGCGGGACGCTTGCAGCTGAGCCGGACAACGCTGCGGTCGCTGTAGCCGAAAACGGCTAGGACCATCATCATCATCATACTATACTATACTATACTATACTATACTATACTATACTATACTATACTATACTATACCATACCATACTATACTATACAAAAGTATATATATTAGTACTAACATACAGTATGGACACTCCCTGCCGCTCTCTAGATTGCCACCTCACCCCCTCGTCACCCAGATTGATACAGAATGGTTACAGTTTGGTTGTCGAATGTGTAGGATTTCGCCGCCATTTTGTTTGTTCCGTCTTTCCTTTTTTGAAATGTCATTTCTGGCCCGTTGTATGAAGTAACCAGGGTGTGACTGTACTGTGTACTGTACTGTGCTTTACCATATTAAAAGGAAATAATTAGTAGGTTATCTTCATACATAGTACATCGCGCGATTTGTAGGTATGCGCGTCAGTAGGCACGTACGCACACTACAATAATAACAATGATTTAAAATGGATTTTAGGATTTAGGATTACTGCAACGTTATTATTTTAGTGTGCGTGCGTGCGTACTGAGATGCGTACACATACAAAACCGCGCGAAGTACCATTTGTATGAAGATACCCTACTAATTGTTTCCTTTTATTATGACTTTACTGTACCTACTGCACTATTCTATACTGTTGTATTATTGTCTATAGATAGTGTTGTACTGTACAATATAATAACAACTACACTACACTTTACTAGAAATCTATTGCTCCGTTGTGATGTTAAGGAAATCAACCAAAATGATCCCATTTTTTAGTTTCCTCTGGAACTGTATCGCACTATGCTATTTTCATAGTGCATGCCAAATTTCGTCACAATTGGATGAACTGTATGGCAGCACATAAAAAACGATTAAACAAACATTGATTTTGATGTATAATATAGCAAATATACCTAACTATGTCATTAATTCGATAACCTTTGTCTATCCTTAAATAAATGTGAAAACGTGTTTGTTTGTTACCTTTACACGCCTCAACATCTTAACCAATCTTGATAAAATTTGGCATGCAGGTAGCCTGTGTCACTGGGAAGGATAAAGGCTTTTTTTATCCCGTGAAAATAGTCTGATGCAGTTGAACTGAATGCTGAACGCGAGGCAAATCATGTCTTGATCAAATCATTAGTAACATAAAAAAACACAAAAGCCATGACACTTCCTCTTTGGTTGTCAGACCACGACACCGCGCAAATTCTACAATTTTCTGTACGCGGTAAAAATAATATTACGAAATCGATTTACCACTTTAAAAGAAATTATTCACAGGAGAATATAATGAAGCTCCAAAAATGTCTGGATAGCCTTTCCTTTTCCGAAATATATTCTGAAACTGACACAAACATTGCTTTTAATAATTTTTATGAACTGATTCAATTGTTTTATGATCTCTCCTTTCCCATCATAAAAGTTAAAACAAACACAAAACCATTTTTGAATTGGATATCAAAAGGCCTTAAAAAGAGTTGCAATACTAAGAGGAACCTACGCTTCAATTACTACACGAATAAAAACGATTATAATAGACGTAAATATCTTAATTACAATAGACTATTTAAGAAATGCGTTAGTCATGCTAAAAAGTACAAAAACAATAAATATATTACTAAAAGCAAAAATATCGTAAGGGCAACGTGGGATGTTATTCAAAGTGAAACCGGAGTATTAAATACGAATAAATATATAGATACAATTAATGATAATGGTACAATGTTAGATGAACCTCAAGCTATAGCTGAATCATTTAATAATTTCTTCATAAACCTAACTAATACTACTGAAAATGTATGTGGTAGAAATAGAAATAGTGTTTTGAAAAGCAAAATACAAAACACTATATATTTGACTCCTGTCGACGAAGCAGATATAAATAACGTTATTTTTAGCCTAAATAACACAAATGCTGAGGGTTATGACAACATTAGCACGAAGGTAGTAAAAGCATGTAGTCACCAAATCAGTAAAGTTTTAGCCTTTTTAGTGAACCTCTCCATGGAATCAGGTACTTTCCCTAACAAACTTAAGTTATCTGTTGTTAAACCACTTCACAAAAAAGGTGAAAAGACATTAAGGGAAAATTATCGCCCAATAACCTTGATACCAGTTTTCTCAAAAATTTTTGAAAAAGTTATGCATGGAAAACTTATGGCATTTTTTACTAAATATGACGTTATTGATAAAAATCAGTTTGGTTTTCAAAAACAAAAATCCACGTCATTGGCAACGTTTTCTTTAATAAAGACGATTTTACAAAGTACCAACAAAAAATCACATACAACTGTGTTATTCTTTGACATGTCAAAGGCGTTTGACTTTGTTTCACAGGAAATACTACTTTGTAAACTGCATCACAACGGAATAAGGGGGCCAGCCCTTGATTGGCTTCAAACATATTTGCAGAATAGGCTACAATGCGTTGAGGTGCAAAAAATTAACAAAAAACATACATGCTTGACTTTTCGTTCTGAATTTCGACAAAATCTATTTGGGGTTCCACAGGGTAGTATCCTTGGGCCTCTGTTATTTTTAGTTTATGTTAATGACTTGTCAAAAATGACGAAGCATGATAGTGTTTTATTTGCGGATGATATTTCAATTGTAGTGACAACAAATAAAACTATGACATGGGAACAACACGAAATTGACATAAATAATGTATTGAGCACAACAATAAAATGGCTTAGTAATAATAATTTAAAAGTAAATATAAATAAAACAAAGTACATAAATTTTAATAATTATTACAAAGTTTTTTCTATAAATTACAAAAATGAACTTCTCTCGAGGGAAATAGCTACAAAATTTCTTGGCATAGTAATTGATGAAAAACTAAATTGGAAGGGTCACATAGAGAAAATTTGTAGTAAAATTAATAGATTTATTTTTCCCTTGTATAAGTTGACGCAAATTGCAAGTAGACATACAGCTATGACAGCATACTACGCTTATATTGAATCTGTATTAAGGTATGGTATCATAATCTGGGGTAATAGTACTGATATCTCTAAGGCATTTATTGCACAGAAAAAGTGCATCCGAGCAATTTGTAACGTTGCTCCTGATATATCATGCAAACCCCTGTTTAAGTCGCTGAAGGTACTACCGCTCCCATGTCTGTATGTTTTTGAATGTGCAAAATTTGTGAAACAATATCAGTCCAGTTTTTACACACAGGCAAAGGACACAGTGCCAAGAAGTAGACGATTTCCGGAATTCTTAGTCCATGATGAAATTCCTAAAACTACTAGATATACCAAAAATTGTTACTGGATGTGCAGGTTAATCTATAACAGACTTCCAGCAAATGTGAGCGAGTTACCCTTGACTCAATTTAAAACTAGCTTGCATAAATGGCTGTCTCAGCGTAATTTTTATTCAATTCAAGAATTTCTAGAACATAAATTGTAAATCTAGTTTTATAAATAAATATGATACCTACTCGTATATGTGAATAATAATAGTATTAAATGTTATCTAAAATGTGTTATATAATGTTTGCATGCTATATTTTATGGCTGAATTGGCGCTCTAATTTTATGCAGTACCTCCATGTAATGTTACCCAATTCAAGGCGAATAAAGATCATTTCATTTCATTTCATTCCTGAGGGAGCTGAAAATATACTCTTTTCTTGTAGTTTCTTTAACATTGCACCGGAACAATAGATTGCTGTGATTTTTCGCACAGAGATGGCTGAGGGGGTGAGAAATGTCATAATATACTAATTAGCATATCCTGACATGTTTTCCGAGGGATCCGGGGAAAACTCGTTTCCGCGCTCGCGCACGTCAGCGTCGCAACGGAGCTACGGACAGAAGTGTTTTTTTGTATAGAATTGGTTGAAGGGGTAGAAGGTGACATATACTTCTAATCAGAATAGCCTGAGGGATCTGAGGAAAACTAATGTCCGCGCGGGCGAAGCCGCGGGCAAAAGCTAGTAATATTATAAATTTGAAAATGTGTTTGATTGTTTGTTTGTTACTTTTTCATGCCTCAACACCTCGACCAATCTTGATGAAAAATGGCATGCAGGTAGCCTGTGTCTCTAGGATGGACATTGGCTACTTTTGATCCCGTCAAATATGACAGTCCTAATAAACTTCATAGAAAAAAAAAACCAAAAAAAGAGTATTTTTAGTTCCTTCAGGAACTCTTTGTTTGGTTAATTTCTTTAAAATTGCAACGGAAAAATGGATTATTGTGATTTTTGCACAGAGATGGTTGAGGGGGTGGAAAATGACATATCCTGACAAGTTCCTGAAGGATCGAAGGAAAACTCTTTGCCACGGTCGCGCACGTCCGCGTCGCAACGGAGCAACGGATTGAAGTGATTTTTTTAGGGTTCCGTATCCCAAAAAGTAAAAACGGGACAATTATAGGATCACTCGTGTGTCCGTCTGTTACAGCGAATTTGCACGGAAACTACTGGAACGATTGAGTTGAAATCTGGTATACATAATTAAAAACTATTTATACTCAAAATATAAAAAAAATATTTGAGATTCTCACAATAAGTCATTTCATTTGATATGTCACACAATATATTTTGAAATTAAAAAAAAATATCTAATTTACCCCCAAAAGTGGCTCCCATATTCAAAATTCATTTATTTACGTTACACTTTCGTATTTGGGTCACCGACCTACTAATGTAAACTTGCGAAAATTTACCCCCCTCCTTATCTACGAAACTACTGGGTCTAAATTCTTAAAAAATCACAGTATATGAGGTTGAATGCATAGATTACTAGAAAATTTATGAGAAAATCCAAAGTCTTTCTATTCCCACAGAAAAAATAAAAATTCTAGTCCAGAATAGGTAGACCCCCATTTACCTAGAACAAAGTATGTACTGAGAGGTCTTGTTCTGTTGCTAGTTAAAGTTTGATTCCTGTTTGTGTGACCCCGAGTCGCACTTGGTCGGTTTTTTTTTGTATGGAATTAGTTGAGGGTGTGGGAAGTGACACAGATTGCTTAACAGAATAGCCCGATATAGTTCCTGAAGGGATCTGGAGAAAACTCATGTCCACGATAGCGAGCTGCATCACCTACCCTTATATAAAAAAAAAAAACGATGTCCATGCGGGCGAAGCCGCGGGCAAAAGCTAGTTATTTCATAAACAATTTTGATGGCTTCTGTAGTGGTCACATTTTTATTACTACAAGCTTTATTTGATTTTATTATCAGATTTAACTTGAAACATCTTGGATCTACTCCGCTTGTAATTATTAGTATAATTTATTAAATCTTATGTATTTTTACGGCATTCAACAACTGTTAAGTTTTTACGCACATTGAATAGAACTTTATCTATGGCATGTGACAGCCCTAGAGAAAGATGTGGCGATTCACCCCTCCTTAGCGCTCGTCGTTAGCTCAATACAAGGAAAATATCGTCTTATATATAGCTTGTATTGTATAGCCTTTGAGTAGGTACCTGCTAGAGGTCAGCTTTTTGAAAACCTTTCGGCTGCCCCATTTTAAAACACAGTAACTGCAAAATTTTTATACCTGAGTTTTTTTGGTATTATTATCATCATCATCATCATCATATCAGCCACAAATCGTCCACTGCTGAACAAAGGCCTCCCCCAAGGATTTCCACGACGTCCGGTCCTGCGCTGCCCGCATCCATCGGCTTCCCGCGACCTTCACCAGGTCATCGGTCCACCGCGTGGGAGGCCTGCCTACGCTACGTTTTCCGGTGCGCGGTCGCCACTCGAGAACTTTACTGCCCCATCGGCCATCTGTTCTACGAGCTATGTGCCCTGCCCACTGCCACTTCAGTCTAGCGATTCTGTGAGCTATGTCGGTTACTTTAGTTCTCCTGCGGATCTCCTCGTTTCTGATTCGATCACGCAGAGAAACTCCGAGCATAGCACGCTCCATTGCCCTTTGGGTGACCTTGAGCCTTCTTATGAGGCCCATAGTAAGCGACCATGTCTCAGTTCCGTAAGTCATCACTGGCAACACACACTGGTCAAAGACCTTAGTCTTGAGACACTGCGGTATTTGGGACGTGAAGATATTGCGAAGCTTCCCGAACGCTGCCCAGCCGAGTTGGATTCGTCGATTGATCTCTTTCTTGAAGTTGGACCTGCCTAGCTAGACTGTTTGTCCCAGGTATACATATTCGTCAACAACTTCCAGTGTAGAGTCTCCAACCTTTAGAGGAGTGGGTGCGACACGGACATTTAACATTATTTTCGTCTTGTCCATGTTCATTTTAAGACCCACTTGTTGAGAGACCTTACTGAGGCCATCGAGCATTGTGCTTAGGTCTTCCATAGTCTCAGCCATGACCACGATATCGTCAGCGAATCGGAGGTGGGATATGTACTCGCCGTTGATATTGATGCCGAGTCCACCCCAGTCCAGAAGCTTAAAAACATCTTCCAGGGCGGCGGTGAACAGTTTCGGAGATATAACGTCTCCCTGTCTCACCCCTCGCTGCAACTGGATAGGTTTCGAGTTCTGGTCCTGGAGGCGAACCGACATGGTGGCGTTTTCATACAGACACTTCAACACCTCGATGTATCGATGGTCAATTTGGCACCGCTGGAGAGACTGTAGCACAGCCCAGGTTTCGACTGAATCAAAGGCCTTCTCATAGTCCACAAACGCCAAGCATAGTGGCTGATTGTACTCTTCGGTCTTCTGTATAATCTGCCGCAGCGTATGTATGTGGTCTATGGTACTAAAGCCTTTTCGGAAACCGGCTTGTTCGGGAGGCTGGAAGTCGTCAAACCTGCGTGCGAGACGATTCGTAATGACTCTCGAAAACAGCTTGTAGACATGGCTCAGAAGTGAGATGGGTCTGTAGTTCTTCAGCAGAGTGTTGTCACCCTTTTTGAAGAAAAGCACGACCACACTTCTGTGCCATGCCTTAGGCGTTTGTCCCTCGAGTATAACGGAATTAAATAACTTCTGAAGAGCTTTAAGTACCGGTGTTCCACCTGCTTTCAGAAGTTCAGCCGTAATTCCATCATCACCCGGCGCCTTGTTGTTCTTGAGCTGTTTGAGAGCCATTCTAATCTCGTACAGGCTGACGTCCGGGATATCTTCGGTATAGTGTCGGGTTAGTCTGGCTCTTGGGTCTTCCGCCAGATCGCTGACAGGCAAACGTGTGGTCTTGTACAATTGTCCATAGAACTTCTCAACTTCTTCCAGCAACTCAGTCTTAGACGATATGGTCCTGCCGTCCTCAGTCTTCAGCTTGGTCTTGGCTTTGTCCAACAGACAGATCTCTCGCGAACACTTTTGAGCCTTTGTTGTGCTCAATCGCCTCTTTAATACAATTTGTATTATATTGGCGTAAATCGCGAGTTAGGGACTTAGAGATCTGCCTGTTTAGTTGCCGATACTGAGTAGCGTCTTCAGAGGACTGCAAAACCAATCTGCGTCTTTCTTCCATGAGGTTGCTGGTGAAGTCGGAGATTTTTTTGGTTCTGTTTGAACGGCGAGTTTTAAAAATCTTAGACCCGACCGTTTGAACAATTTCCACGAACCTGTCATTATAATCGTCCACATTCTCGCAGTCTCCTAGGCATTCGAAACGATTGTGTAACTCGAGCTGAAAGCTCTCGGGGTTTTGGAGCTGGATGGGCGCTGGTCGGAGCCTATACTTCATCAGTCGACATCTTTCTAGCTTGGTCTTTAGATTCAATGTGCCTCTGACCATCCGGTGATCGCTTCCTGTTTTGACTGAATTGATCACGGAGACATCATTGAATATTTGCTTCCTTGTCGACAAGATGAAGTCTATCTCGTTTTTTGTTACGCCATTGGGATGCAACCATGTCCACTTCTGCTGTTTTGACTTTTTAAAGAAGGAGTTCATCATAAAGAGGCTCTCCTTCTCCATAAAGTCGGCCAGCATCTGGCCACGTGCATTTCTTACTCCATATCCAAATTGCCCCACTCTCAGCTCACCATCGCTTCGTTTGCCCAGTTTCGCGTTAAAGTCCCCCATAACAACGGTATAATGGGTCCTGGTGCTATGTAAGGCTGTAGAGATGTCCTCATACATAGTCTCTACCTAGTCGTCGGAGTGTTCCGTTGTCGGCGCGTATACCTGTATGACCTTCATCGAATACCGTTTGGTGATTCTGAGTATAAGGTATGCTACCCTTGTCGAAACGCTCACGATTTGGACCACATTGTTAATGAGGGACTTGTGGACGAGAAACCCGACACCACCCTGGGACTTTTGTTCGCCCTCCCGGAAATAGAGCAGGTTTCCGGATTTAAGGATCATGGTGTCCTCTCCCTCTCTTCGGACTTCACATAAACCTACGATATCCCACCGTAACCTGCTCAATACTTCTTCGAGTTCTGCAAGTTTCTCGTCAGTCCGCAGTGTGCGCGTGTTGTAAGTTGCCAGGGCCAAAGGTCGTTGGGTTTGGTAGCCTGGCATCTGCCGGGGATTCTTCGCACCCCCTACCCCGCCGTTACCATGACTGCTACCGGAGCCAGGAATAGCGGGGCTGCCGGGGACTAGGGGCCGTTTTCTGGGTGTGAAATTCATAGGGGGGGTTTTGCCGTAATCGCCACGCTTGGCAGGCGGGTTGGCGATCGCAGTTTGATTGCAGGTGTGTTGCAATGCACGGAAAGACGCTGCTGCCCATCCTCCGGTTTTAAGTCCCTTAGTCGCCTCTTACGACACCCATTGGAAGAGATGGGATGGTCCTATTCTTAGCCGGGAACCTTACGTATTATTGTATTTTTCATTAATTTTAGGACTTAATTTCAAGTATTTTTTCTTCCAAATATTTTTATTGCAGTATTTTCTGTTCATAAATCAATTTTTTTATTAAGTTGGCGCGCAATTATTTTTTAATAGGGCATTTTTTAATATCTGAGAATTGTCATAGTCAGTTGCTGTGTTTTGCAATTGGGCAGCCGATTTGTCAACACACTTTTTAGTAATAGGTTACTTACCAAAAAATTAAATATCATCATCATCAACTAAAAGACGAGCCCAGGACGATTGGCGCTGCGCTACCCGATCCAAAAGCTTCCCGCGACCCTCACCAGGTCATGGGTTCACCGAGTAGGAGGCCTACCTATAGTGCCTTTTCTGGTGTGCAGTCGCCACTCGAGAACTTTACCGAAAAAGTAAATGAAAATAAAAAAAGACAGGGCTGATTAAATACATATGTCTTTGCTTTCATTCAGAGAAGCAAAAATGAAAGCCTCTGAGGGATAGGTAGTCCAAAGGTGAAAGGAAACTCGGAAATAAGGCACAGTAATTTATATTTATTTATTTATAAAATCTATGAAATTTACTTAAATGTACTAAAATATACAAAAAAAAACGACGGGTTGCACTCCGGGAGTGCCGGCAGAAGTGAAAACTTGAATATTAACGTTGTGCATTTATATAACATTAAAAAGTTTATATCTCAGAAAAATCAACAAAAAATCAACTCCATCCGTTTTACGAATTTTCGATCAGGTCACGTGTCCTGACGCGAGTTTAACATTTTTTACCCATTACAAAAAAAAGTGCACAACGCCGTTAAAGAAGTTTTCACTTCAATAATAATTTAATGAAATAGGTGCGTACTAAATGTATTGATATAAATTATTTGTCAAGATGCACGGTACTCAATTGAGTTATCTGTCTATATACATAGTAAGAAATAGTTAAGTTCGTAAGAAAACTCGTTTTTAAAATATTGATATTTAACATCATGAATAAATCTATTTTTATAGAATGAATTAAGATTTATTTGTATTTAAATTTGCGAGTACCACCCTCCACTGCATCGTCACTTTTTCATATGCAATCAAACTTTACCATCATCGACTGCGTCGTCATTTTTATTATCAGGTGATATGCAGTCAAACGTGTACCATCCTTGACTGCATCGTTACTTTTTCATCAGGTGATATGCAAACAAACGTGTACCATCATCGACTGTATCGTCACTTTTACATCAGGTGATATGCAAACAAACGTGTACCATCATCGACTGCTCCGTCACTTTTCATCAGGTGATATGCAACCGAACGTGTACCATCCTTGACTGCATCGTCACTTTCCATCAGGTGATATGCAAACAAACGTGTACCATCATCGACTGCATCGTCACTTTTCATCAGGTGATATGCAATCAAACGTGTACCATCACCGACTGCATCGTCACTTTCCATCAAGTGATATGCAATCAAACGTGTACCATCATCGACTGCATCGTCACTTTCCATCAAGTGATATGCAATCAAACATGTACCATCAACGACTGCATCGTCACTTTTTCATTAGGTGATATGTAGTCATACGTGTACCATCATCGACTGCATCGGCACTTTCCATCAGGTGACATCAGACGCTCAATTTTTTTTTATAAAAACAGTAAGGTAACTACAAGGTAACTTCTGATATACTTACTTAATTTATACAAATAATTTTATTTATTTACAAATCTAAATCTATTTTATTAATACTTGGTTAATTGAAATCATCGAAATTTTAACTAAGTGCCTATTGTGTAATATAAAACCCTAGGTTACTCTATTAATTTAATACTTTAGGACATTTATCTACACAGGGTGGAAAGAACGACCTTACCTTGAGGGAAAGTAAACTAAATAATCACGATAGCATGTTTCACTTAAAATATTTAAAAAAAATAATTATTAAGTCAGTAAAACTGCATTCAAAGATTTTAAAACTAGAAATAGAACTGGCAATATTGCCAATATTTTCACATATGTGAAAAATAAAATTTATTTTATTTATTTATTATATAGGGAATTTTAATGAGATGAGATTTCATTCTATTTTTAAAAAATAAGTAAAACTGTACTCAATCATTTTTTCAATTATCTTGACTCAGCCGGGAATCGAAACGGCCATAAGAAAATTCATTAATGTTAAAAAGGGTCATCTTTTAAATTGTGACACTAAGTTTGAAAAAAAAAAATAGATGCTTTCGACTAAATAAAAAAAATGTAGGATGTTTTTTTCCTATTCCTAAAAATGCTGGATGTTTTTCTTTACTGTTTCCGGTTCGATTCCCGGCCAAGGTGATCAATCACCTAGAATCGAGTCTCAGAAAATCTTTAAATGCAATTCTATTTATTGTTATAAATGAGATGACTTCTCCTTTGTAAAAAAAAATGTCAACTTAACTCCAATTTATTACATGACTCATTTTGCCGGTTCCATTCCCAGCTAAAGTAAAAAAAAATTCAGAAACCCTTGAATGTAGTTGTACTTATTTTTAAAAATCACGAAAAGTTTCCTTTGAGTAAAATTTGCTATCTTCAAATTAAGGATACCTATACTTTCCCTCCAGATACCTACGGTTCGTTTTTTTACCCTGCATATATACCTTCTATACCTATTATTTTTTATAATTATAATACTCTGCCTTTAGGATAACCTCACCGTTAAAGAAATGCAAGGCTTTCACAAAATAACTGTACACTTACATGCTTATAAATACAATAAAAAATAACTCTGCACACAAGCAAATAATTGTCATGACTTGAAAGTAAGTCTATTATAAGGCAGTGATAAAACAAGTTACAAAGCATACATGGCGAAAGTGGACTAATTAGATACAGTCCTTTGCAAGTGGAATCATCAAAATTGATAAGTATTTTTTTTTCTGTATATTCTCCTCTGTAGTAATTTATCTACTGCAAAAACTACGCTCAGTACTGCAAAAGACGATGGAGACTCGCTACGGAGCGTCGAGCAACCGTTAAAAATGTAACTGATTGATACGTTCTAGCCGCATGTAGTAACGCCATCTATTATCGAGTAGAAGAACTATATCTGAGACTTGTTACTACATCTACTACTACTACATCTATTATCGAGTAGGAGAACTATATCTTGCAACCAACAAATTTACTTACAGATCTTTTTTATTCCTAATTATTATTCACGATAGAGCATTGGCAACAGCTGGGTATCCAAAACAAGTCCGTGTAGAGGGTTTGTCCATTAGCTTCGAGTGCCACCAAACGTTTCTGTAAGTATTTCTGTTCGCAGCGTGAGGAGTAGCCGGCTGGCACAGTGCAAAGTCCGCTGCATTCATTTGACCTGTAAAAAAGGAAATAATTTCATCAACCAGAATACAATTTCTCCACCTCCAATACACCAATAAATTCTAAGGAGAAATAAGTCCCACTACTCAGCCACAGTTTTGCGTCGGTTGCGCAACGGCAAGGGGCGCTACCTCCTATCCAGAAAGTCGTGGTTCGAGTCCTGCCACGTACCAATGTGTTTTCGAATTTCGGTTTCGTACATAACTACGTTTATCCGACGCTCTTACGGTGAAGGAAAACATCGTGAGGAAACCTGCACACATCTGCGAAGAATTCGAAGGTTGTGTGTGAAGTTGACCAACCCGTAATGGGCCCGCGTGGTCGGCTAAGGCCTGATCGCCCTAATTCTGGGTAAGCTCGATACCCTCGGTGGGGACGTATATATGAGCTGATGTGATGACTCAGCCACAGAGGGCGCCTTAGATTTCTTGTTAGTAGTAAACAACATAGATGGCGGTGATAGTCTCATTTACTTAATTAAGGCGATCCCATAACTAGCGCCCCGCGCCGCCCGCCGCTATCGGATAATAAATAATTACTTGCTGAATACATACTTTATCGAAAAATTTCGACGATTTATTTGAAGAATTGGTACTGCAGTTCATTTCGAAAACTATGCTCTCTGAAATATAGGTAGTTTGCTGTAGTTACAGATACCTGTGCTTAAAGTGGCCGCTTTTGTAGCGCTGGGTAAGGCTAATAAGCACTTGTCACCATTTTCTTCGTTTAGACGTAAGGTAAAGAAGATGTGTCAGTCAGAAGGTTTAGAACTTGGACGACAGTTTCTTTGATGTAAGCAACAAAACGTGCTGTTTCTGGAAATAATGAAGATTTACGTGCGTCAACGAGCTGCTGCATGTTGACGACGTAGCGGCTTTTGAGCGCAGCGCGCGGCATTAGGAACTTGGTTAGCCTCACACTACAATATCACACTATGATCACGGACTGAAGTGAAGACAGAGACGCTTGGTGCAAACTAATTAAAATTATCACCGTTGCCTACCAACAGCAACAAGAACCGATCTAGTTAGACACGACCTTCAGAAAGTGAAGTGGGCGACGAAGAAGAAGAAATACACTATAATATAATACATAGACAAGATAATAAAGATTCTTAAAAGACTTAGGCATAGGGGTCGCAATACCGGACCCTATTTCTAAAACCGGTATTTTCGGTATTGGTTCTGGATCAATACCGGTTTTCCGGTATTTTCGATATTTTCGACATTTGGATAAAGTTATATATATTTATTTTATTTTAATTTATTTATTCGGAAAACAAACGGTATTTAATTATTATTTATTCATTTATACGGCTAATTATAGTAAATAATAATATGGTAATGAAAACATTAAGTTTCTTTAAAAGGAGTTATATACCTATTAAAAGACGAATTATAAAATTAAAATCGCTTTTAATCAGTGAAAGTGGCTCTTATGCCAATCTTAATCAACAATCACGAGTCGTTTGGCTTGAAAGAGATCATAAAAATCACAATAATTAAACATTAAACTTACAGTATATATAAAAAAAACAAAAGATGACAGTCACGTCAATCTGTAATCTGTAAGATAACATAAAATTGTATTCTAAACAAAACAAACTCTAATTTAAATTATGAATAAAATAAACGAAAACGATAAATCAACTGAAATGAAAATAAAAGCTCTTACTTCGTTAAAATTATAAAGAAAATAAAAATGGCTCTTATGCCAATTTTCTTAACAAAATTTAAATTATAATTACGAGTAATTTGGCTTCAGAGAAATCATAAAAATCACAATAAATAAAACTAAAACTTTGAAAAACCAGAAGTTGACTCACAAGAGAGTATCAATCAAGATAACATAAAATTGTATTTTAACCAGTATACATTAATTTAAACGACAAATAACTAAAATGAAAACAAAAACTTTGATATATAAAAAAAACAGTCTAAATCAAATAGTTATCTCCTATTAAAATACCCTAACTAACTAAACCAGTCTAAATCAAATAGGTATCTCCTATTAAAATACTCGTGTATTGCTTGGCAAGCAAGCGAGACCGACCGACCGCGCTGCGTTCGCGCTCGCTAGTGAGGCGGGCGACGCGGCTATTGTTTGGCAACTTCAAGGAATGAACTAAAACCATAAATAAAATATAATACCGAAAATATCGAAAATCCCGGTTTTCGTTATTTCAATACCGGTATTATGAAGGCATTTTTATAGTCCGGTATCCCGGTATTTTCGGTATCCGGGATCCCGGTTTGCGATCCCTACTTAGGCATGACTAAGCTCTCACACTAGCAGGCTATTACAATCAAAATTTAGGGGTCTACTTTAACAGATATTACGTATAGATAATGACTAATGAGGATTTGAGCTTCGAATCAGCTTTTAATAAAAAATAGGTCATGGGGAATCTTGGTAAGCTCACTTCCATCTTCGGCATCATCGTCTCTTACCATCAGGTAATAATAATAATAAAAAAGGTAAGATGAGGCCAAGGGCTTATCAATTGTGGATTAAAAAAAAGCTCCCAAATCACAAGATGGCGGTTACTGAAGAATACACATCATATTGTGTAATGTTTTAAACGGCCTGTTGGTCCATTTGCTTCAAACCGGGACGTTGCGTCGGATTCCCAGCGGTCTAAATTTGTAAGACTCGGTTTGGCTGGTAGTAGGGAATCTTGTATGCCTGCCTGGCTAGCTACCACCATCTTATCTATGTTTTGCCGCCAAACATGTATGTTAGCAGCATTGATGTTGTAACGGATCCATATGTATAAATAAATATCTATAGGTAATACAGTAAGTCTTGATAGACTAAAAGGAATCTGTCTATTGGGAAAAACATAACTAGTTTTGTTCGGTCGGGTGAGGATTAACCTCGAGTCGAGTGAATAGACAGTTATTGAAACAAATTAGCTCAGGGATTATTTCCGAGAAGCCAGACTGCCGCCTGTCGGTCGTCATTCGAACCACGCGGTGCGCACGTTATAACAGATTGCCTTAGGTAATAAATGGCGCGAAAACCGAGGCTAAAGGGATAGAGGCGCCGCCCTGTCTGCGTCCGGACAGCGGCCGGCGCTCGCGCAGTTCGACCACGAGGTCGGTTGTATGTGTGCGGCGGCCCGCGCGCTGCCGAGGCTGCGTCTGTGTGAAAGCTTTTAAAACCACGGACACGCGGACGTAGCGGCATTCAGTCGAACAGACCATCAGAGGAGGAGGACGTATCCGAAGAACAGCTGCCGCGCGCCCCGGGCAAGTGTCACGCCAAGTACTTATTAGTCGCGAATTAACTTAGGAATCTCACTTTATATTGTGAGTTTAGAATAGAATTTAGTGTGGCCGAAATCCTAGTTATTTGCCTTCGAAAGTTCAGGCTCCTACCTGGGATCAAGCCATAGTTTAGTGCAGTTAGGAAGTGAGGTACAGTGGGCAATCGAGCTGGGATCTAGGAATTGAAACAAGATGCCAGGTCGGTTGCTAGCTGAAGGTATCGTCAAGTGACCAGGTTGGTAGTTCATGTTTTCAGGAAGGCTAGTTGATTTAATTCACGTGGATACGCAACCGTGACAACGAAGCGTGGGTTTATCAATGCAAGTGCCGAAAGCAAGCTGACAGGAGGGCTTGCCTGGCTAGCGACCCAAGTTTGGTTATGGCCGGAACATCCTGACTGTACCATCTTACGACCTACCGTCATGAGGACCACAGGTTGGACAAGCGTTAGCGCACTCATGTACGGAGCCACCGTATTTGGGACAGGCCTTACCTATCCAAATCCCATCCAAACACACTGTTTAGGAGGTGCAGCGAAGCGGCAGACCTGGTCTGTCGTGGCAGCGGCATTTCTTATTCAGGGCAGGTACACTTTAGCCGTAGGGAACTAGGACACAAGTTAGCTTTAGGTACTCACCACACCATGACACACTACACCTAATTGGTTCATCTCGAAGGCACGGTTGGTTTAGTACCCCGGGGGAAAGACGAATAAAGCCGCCACGAGTTGTAACTATTTGTTGAAACATGGACATCAAAATAAAATTTAGTTCTCGTAATACTTAGCTATCTCGCTAGGATAGGGAAAAACTAGGGCTGAGTTAGGGGGATTGCGATCTGTAGGAAATCTAGTTAATAAATATATTACTAGGGAATAGCGAATTAGGTTTTGGAATAACGTTGTTAGGAAGAAACGAGTCATATTAGTGAATAAATAGTAGGTAGGTCTAAGCGATGCCACGTTTTACTTTATCGAACTGCCGTCACTGCAGGTGACACGCGGTATCACAAGCTTTAGGGTTCCGCGAGCACGTGGTTCACTCAGTTCATTAATTTCATTCGGGTTGGTACAGTGCTGTAGGAATTCTAGTAAATAAATCTATTACTAGGGAATAGCGAATTAGGTTTTAGAATAACGTTATTAGGAAGAAATGCGAGTCATATTATTGAATAAGTAGTAGGTAGGTCTAAGCTATGCCAACGTTTTATTTATTTACGAACTGCCTTCACTGCAAGTGCCACGCGGCATTATAAGTTTTAGGGTTCCGTGAACACGAGGTCCACTCAGTTCACTAATCTCATTCGAGATAGTACGGCGCTATGCTGTCGCGGGAAGGCCTATGTCATACTTGAGATGGCTGTTTACCAAGCTCCATGCAATATAGGCTAGTTATGTAGTTCAGTGGTTCATAGATATGAACAACTCCTAATTTTACCAAATTTTAGCTAAATCTGTCCACACTTTTATGGGATAAAATGTAATGGACTAACAAACAAACTATAGGAGTTCGAGCTTCGCCTATTCTGATACTAAAGTAATTTTAGATAGGTAGGTCCTATCCGTAGCTTATCACAAGCATGCCTTGGCAGAATTTCACCTGAATCGGACCAAGCGTCTAGGAAGGTATTGAGCAAACATACGAATAGGTTAGGCGTTCGCGCCTTACTAATAGTGATTATAGTAAGACCGATTATGATGAAGGTAGCCGACCCATCCTGATGGTAACCGTAGCTAGGGTCAGTTGATATGCGCTAGATTTAGAAACTAAATCTATTCTACGGTTTTCGGATATTATGGGCAGTGTTCACGGTGTCCGGGTCCTGTCGGCTCCTATTGCGTCCTGAACTAGCGCCTCGACCAAACACTTGGCTTACACGCCTTCTCGCTTTGACCTAATTGTGATGCCGCGACTATGATTCGCGTGGGTCTCACAGTGGGTTGCGACTGTGTTGGTTCGTTGTTCTTCACGTTCAGCCAAACTATTAAACTGACATTACTTTCGCCCTTTATCAAGGGTTTGCTACGTCTAAAGACAGAGCTTTAACACTATGTATTATTTTGGAGCCGGCGGCACGATGGATATCGTGTCCATTTCGCTCTAGTTATATAGACCACAGGTCTTTATATCATTATATACAACTGTATGGCACAGTTCCAGGTCTAAGAACCATATTAGTAGATCAACTACTTATTTCACATTCCGTAGTGCTCTTCTCACAGGATGAGCGACATTCAAGTCGGAATATCTACTTTATTTTAGTACCTAGTGCTAATATGTATTCGCGATCAATCGCTGCTCGAAGGTATTAATCCTACCTGACGAATAGGGATGGACAAGCTATGGCTGTAAAGACTCAGCTATAGTTCACACTATACACGTATAATAAGGCGCCTCACAAGCGTTTTATATACACTAGCTTTGGGATTCGGGTGGAACATGGCATAGTACACTTTACATTGTCGTGTAGCTTAATTAAAATACACTTGAAGAGGGTGGACTCTGATCATGTACCTTAGTGGCCTGCCAGAGACAGTAGCTAGCGGGGCTCACGTAGTTATAATTATCTGTGTAGAGCTAAAATCGCTCGTTCAATTACTTTGAGTTAGATGTACATTGTTTTAATCACCAAAATAATGCAGTACTGACGTCAGTCAAGTATTACGTTATTCCGAGCACTGGGGGCTAGCTACCCTTCCCAATTTGGGGGGGCCCAAAATAGGGACCAATCACAGTAGGGAAATTAGGGTTCTGCGCGAAATACTTCAAAATTATAGGTTAGACTACATCGTTCGTCCAAACACAACGTGATAGATTAATCTCTTAAAAATAACTTGTCATTCGCCTTCAAAAAGACTCTGAGTTACTGCGATCACAATTTAGGGTTCTCTAGACGATCTGGCCAAACGTTTAATCGTATTTTAAAATGCAATAAAAATCAAGTATAGTTTACATACTTCTTATAGGTAGATAGCGGTAGGTTGTATGTTGTATGCACGTATGTATTATTATAGGTAGGTTTAGTTAGTTATATTTATATATTTATATTTATATATTTTAAATAGGAGGGTGGGGTGTTACAATTTGGTGCCGTGACCAGGATAAGAAGAGGGTTCAAAATATTACATTTGGATAGTCAAAATTAGGGTTCGTGGGCGGAAACGGACGGTTACAGTGCTACCAAAGAACTTGGATGTCTGACATCTGATTTTCGCGTTCGTATACTGAATCTTGTAGGTAGTCGTTTTGTATAATAAAACTTCGTGTTCAGTTATTTGTGATAAACATAGATAAATAACTTTAGTTGGCTTCGCTTTATGCCACAATTTGATGTTCGTGAAATGGAATGAGGTGCGAATGACAATTATAACTGAATGATTAATCTATCAAACAAAGAGAAAATTGTTATTTTATCCTATGTAGTTTTATAGTTTATAGGTTAATTTAAACCCCAGCTATTGTCTTATATCCGGGGGGTTGAAGCTCGTATTTTGTACTTAGAACTAATATAGGGGTCGACGAGTGAGTGAGCGCTCCCGTTGAATTCTTTTATATGGCAGCGTATTTGAAGTAGGCATTGATAATATAGTTTCTTCTCAATACTCCGTTAGTAAAATTCCGGATGTAAATAATTAAATAAGTATTTGTTCGAAAGAAATATTTAGTAGGTACATTTTCTAGTTGGTGTATAAGATGGGTAGTTAACGACTTAGTTCAGAGAAAAAGGTCTCTCATAATAATTGATAAATAAGGTAGTTGAGCGTTACGAATAGTGTGTACTTATGTAGGCAGACGGGGCTGTGAAGTTGCACTTATTTAATAGGTTAGGTAATCTAAGTAAATTTTAGGTAGGTTATATACTATTTTGTATCGAAATATAGTGATATTTAAGTTATTTACATTTCGTAAAAGAAGCAGTTGTTACATTGAATGCCTACTGTTGTTGGAATCGCAAAAGGTCTGTGAAGGACATGCGATTTGCTCTTGATATTGTCGTAGGAACTTCAAGCTAGTGCGCTATGGCACAATAATATATCCGTAGCCTTGCAATTCACAGTCGCAAGTTCGATCCTGTTAGAGGTAATTTGTTTTAAAGATAAATTTTAATTTTATTTTTGTTAGATTGTATATTAGGAGTCTGTAATTAGCCTCGTAACTTGGTGTCGCCAGTTCGAGTCCCGAGGGAGGCAAATTTAGAAAAAAAAAATATATTATTTTAGTTCTTAATATATCTAGGTTGTAAATTAGAAATACCTAGTAGCTTCGCATACTAGGGTCGCAGGCTCGGTTCCTGTTGCGGTTGAAAAAAAATATTTTTTTTTTAGGTTTTAATTTATTTACGTTATAGGAGTACCTAGTAGCTTCGCATACTAGGGTCGCAGGCTCGGTTCCTGTTGCGGTTGAAAAAAATATTTTTTTTTTAGGTTTTAATTTATTTACGTTATAGGAGTACCTAGTAGCTTCGCATACTAGGGTCGCAGGCTCGGTTCCTGTTGCGGTTGAAAAAAATATTTTTTTTTAGGTTTTAATTTATTTACGTTATAGGAGTACCTAGTAGCTTCGCATACTAGGGTCGCAGGCTCGGTTCCTGTTGCGGTTGAAAAAAATATTTTTTTTTTGGTTTTAATTTATTTACGTTATAGGAGTACCTAGTAGCTTCGCATACTAGGGTCGCAGGCTCGGTTCCTGTTGCGGTTGAAAAAAAATATTTTTTTTTAGGTTTTAATTTATTTACGTTATAGGAGTACCTAGTAGCTTCGCATACTAGGGTCGCAGGCTCGGTTCCTGTTGCGGTTGAAAAAAATATTTTTTTTTTAAGTTTTAATTTATTTACGTTATAGGAGTACCTAGTGGCTTCGCATACTAGGGTCGCAGGCTCGGTTCCTGTTGCGGTTGAAAAAAATATTTTTTTTTTAAGTTTTAATTTATTTACGTTATAGGAGTAGCTAGTAGCTTCGCATACTAGGGTCGCAGGCTCGGTTCCTGTTGCGGTTGAAAAAAATATTTTTTTTTAAGTTTTAATTTATTTACGTTATAGGAGTAGCTAGTAGCTTCGCATACTAGGGTCGCAGGTTCGGTTCCTGTTGTGGTTAAGAAAAAAAAAAAATGGCTAAATTCCAAAGTAATCACTCAATCTGACAGAATAAAGGATGGTCTCTTTGCACTAGTGTTGGTATAAGTGTAGCATTCGAAAATGTTAATAGGTAGGAGGGAATCTCCTATCACTGGTTATTGATTGTTGATTGGAAATTTACATCGCGTAAACTTTAGGCGATGCTAAATCCATTTTGCATGGGCAATCGAATTAAGTTAAATATTATGTTTTAGGTTCTCATAGTACATATTTGCGGAGTATTGAACGCTTTGGAGGTTCACTCTTTGGTTCAGGAGAAGATGAGGCGGTCCACTAGGAAGGCTAAGGGAAAGAAATCAGACCCTACACCAGTTCAGGGAGGGGTTCAGACAAGTGCTCCAAATTTAGCACAATTGGAGGCAGAACCGGAGGCAATGACAGTAAATTCTGGAGGGGGGACAGAACAGCAGGGGAATGTAATAGGGGAAAATGGCAGGACTGGAACAGGATTCGTGGATATGGCCCATTCCACATCGTTACCAGTATCACCTATAGTACAAAGGAGGCGTATGGACGCTACTGGATTTCTTTACCGTTCCATGCGGCGTACTTTTGGAGTGCTTTCAACTAAGATAAATAGTATAGAAGATAGGTTAAATGAACAGGGAAAATTAGCTCAGGTACCTATTAATGTAAGCCAGGACACTACGATGGGGCAAAACGACGAATCGGAGCTAGGGATTCCTCAAATCTTGCCCTCTTCGGAAATTGTTGGCGGGGAAGATAATCAGGGGTTAGAGGCGCCGGGGACTGCCACAATGGAGTCAGCCCCACAGTTGAGTGAAGGAAATGTATTGAGACCAGCTATCACTATGTGTAACGTACAAAATATGGAGAAGCCCAAGTTCTCTAATAAGGGCAATATCCATCCTGTAACTTTCATTGAGGATTTAAAGAGTTATCTCAAGAGGTTACCTAGGGAAGGTAAAGAAATCGATTTAATAGTCGAGTGTTTGATCGGAGAAGTTAGGGATTGGGCTAGGATTTACAAGAGTCGTTGGGCTACATTTGAGGATTTCAGGGAAGATTTTCTAAAAATCTATTGGGGAGAGACAGAACAAAGTATCCTTCGGCGTAATATCGTTCATAGCATATGGGATAAGCAGAAACATCCAACGATGTTAGGGCACTTCTTGCAGTTGACAGGACAAGCTCAAATGCTCACGTTTCAGATACCCGAAACTCAATTAGTGACGGACGTAATTAGGCATTACCCTAGGAATGTACAGAGTTTATGGTCTTTGTCCAAAATAACTACAATAATTGAGACGGCAGAGTTCTTGAGGGGTTTGGATGATATTAGTAAACAGGAAATTAAGCAGAATAGCAATGTTAGTCAGGTACCAGGGCAACAGAGTACAATAGATAAGCGTAAGCGTGATATACAACGCAATTATCAAAGCTGGAGGAAACCCGAACAATCCGGAAACAGTAATTTTAGGAAGGGACCCAATAATAATGTTAGCAAGGTTACTGCTGTTATTGATTGTACTAATGATAATCAGGGTGATTTAAATTAAATGAAGTTGACTGTCCCGTCCCCGGGTTAACTTCAGAAAAAGGGGATGTTCCGTTAAATTTAATGTTAAAAATGGGCTGGAGACCAGGTGACCTTTTGGGAATAAATGGAAGGGGGTTGAGGATACCCTTGAAAGGAGTAGGTCAAACTGATAGATCTGGATTGGGGTTTACAGGCTCGTTGTGGGAGAAGGAAGCCGAGGAGGGGGATTCCATAGCAAGGTGTCTTGTAGATAGGATAAAATTGAGGTCAGAGCTGTTTAGTGAAAGAAGCTTCGCAAGACCAATATCGAATGCAGTGTTCGACGAAACCGTCGAACCGCAGGATGAGGATGATAATTTTAGGTCGGAGATCGAGGTGCAGATTTATCAGTATGAGTTGCTAGGGTTGTTGGATACAGGTAGTGATGTTACGTGTATATCTGAAGAGTTTTGGAATGAAATTAGGAATAAAGTCGATAAAATACCTATACTACCTGTCAAACCTTTTCATATAAAAGGGGCAGTAGGGCAGAAAAGCGCGAAAATACAAAGTATGGTCCTTTTGCCAATGAAACTAGGAGATAGAGTGTTTGACACAAGCTTTTTGGTTATACCAGGCCTGTCGCGACCACTGATAATAGGATTTGATTGGATGACGAAACATGAAGTGATATTAGACTTGAGTAGTGAAACAAGGGGTGTACTTATTAAAAATGGGCAAGAAAAATTGGTTTTGGAATTTTCCATCAGCAGGTCGGAACAAAAGAAGAATAATTCAAATGAAATGAGAAATGGAAATAGGAGTTTTAACGTGAAAATAGGGGATATTAGGGACCATGAGGCCCTGATAAAATTGGAATCCATATTCAACAGACACTCGAAGCTTTTCACGGTGAAATTAGGAAGGGCCAACTGTTATGAGCATGAGATTAAGATGGGAAAACATCCTATTATCATGAAGCGATCATATCCGGTTCCGTATGCGTACAGGGCCAAATTAGATGAGAAGCTAAGCGAAATGGAAGGGTTAGGGATCATAAGTAGGTCAGCTACTCCGTATAGCAGCCCATTGACGTTCACGCTAAAAAAGGACGGTTCAATACGCGTTTTGTTAGATGCAAGGGAGATAAATAAGTACATGGTATCCGATTCGGAAAAGCCTCCAATGCAAGTAGATATCATAAATGCCTTCCATGGAGCTAAGTATATGACTATAATTGATCTTAATAACGCGTATTTTCAGATTTCACTTACGGAAGCTAGTAAAAAGTATACAGGGTTCACAGTGAACGGTAAGAGTTACGTTTATAATGTCCTACCTCAAGGGTTAAAAACGTCAGTAGGTAGTTTTAGTAGAGCAATGGATATAATACTAGGTACAGAGGTACGCGAGTTCTGCGTGAACTACTTGGACGATTTGGCTATAATTACCTGTGGGGATTTAAGTTTACACTTGGAACATATAGACAAGGTGTTGGAAAGGTTAGAAATTGCGGGTATGACATGTAATTTAGAAAAGTGTGAGTTCTTGTGTAAGGAAGTAAGGATGTTGGGGTTCATAATTTCAACTGAAGGGGTTATGACTGATCCAGAAAAGGTTAGGTCTATACAAGAGTTCCCGCGTCCGGGGAAGATCAAACAGTTAAGGGCCTTTTTGGGATTGTGTAATTTTTACAGGCGGTTCATACCAAACTATAATAATTATATCGTACCATTATGTAAATTATTAAAGAAAGGCGTGCCGTGGACGTGGGGTCAAGTGGAACAGGAGGCTTTTGAATTAATTAAAAGCGCCTTTATAGACACGATTAGGTTGCATTTTCCGGATTTCTTGAGACCATTCTATTTACAAACTGATAGTTCGGGGATAGGACTTGCTGGGGTGCTGTTCCAATTAAATGACGCTTCTGAACAGCGTATAATAAGTTTCTACAGTAGGTCATTGAGAGGGTCAGAGTTAAATTGGACAGTTACGGAAAAGGAGTTTTACGCTGTAATAAGCTGTATTAAGAAGTTCGAGACTTATCTTAGGGGTGCCGAAATTATCATACAAACGGACCATAAAGCTTTGCAATTCGTAAAAAAGTGGAAATTGTATAATGGACGAATAACTCGGTGGATCTTGTATTTAGAACAGTTTACGTACAGGGTAGAGCATATAAAAGGCAAGGAGAATGTGGTAGCTGACACTCTGTCGAGATATTTACCTACAGGGGAAAGGGTTCAGGAAGAAAAGATCATACAACCGGAAATATTATATACCGAAACGGGGAAAAATAAGGAGTTAGAACAAAAGTTGTCAAGGTTGGCCGAGCTTCAATGCCAAGACGAGGAAGTTAGAACAATTGATATGCAAATCAAGGCACAGCTATTTGAGTCGAGTAGGATAGGTAGAGTAGCGTCAATTTGCGTTGAAGAAAATGGCATAGTTTATGTCAGAAGAAACGATCTTAGTAAGGTCCCTTATTTACCTAAGAGCTTGAGGGATGAAGTAGTTATACAAACTCATGTAGAGATGGGGCACCAGGGGGCTTATAAGATAGTGAGGTACCTAAGAGAACGGTTCTATTGGATCGGCATGTCCAGAGATGTAAAGTCGTGGTTAAGGCTATGTCACATTTGTCAGATGTCAAAGAGTAACAATGCTAAGCAAGTAGGACCATGCCAAAGTGTGGTAACTCAGGCAATAGGGGAGTTAGTGATGGCTGACTTGTACGGCCCGCTGCCTAAGGGGAAATTCGGATCTGCATATATTCTGGTTGTACAGGATTCGTTTAGTAAATTTGTGAAGTTCTATGATTTAAAGAAGGCAACTTCTAAGGCTGTCGTGGGAAAAATAAGGCAGTTTGCACAAATCATATGGCCACAATCAATAATGACGGACAATGGGACTCAATTTAGTAGTGATGTATGGAAAAATGGTATGAGGCAACTGAGAATCAAGGCAATTTATACTACAGTGAGGAATCCTAGACCAAATATCACAGAAAGGGTAAATAGGGAATTGGGTAGGTTATTTCGTACCTTTTGCCATACTAACCACAGGGGTTGGGCAACTATGTTACCAAAATTGGAACAATTATATAACAATACTTATCATGAAAGCACGGGATTCACACCAAGCGAGATTCTTTACGGAAGTCCCACGCGAATGAGTTATGATTCAATATTAGGGTATCAGAGGTTGGGTAATGTTGAGGAGATACGAGGCCAGGTAAGGAAAAACCTAGAGAAGGCTAGCTCAATTCGACAGCGGGCATTTAATAAGAGGAATAAGACTATACAATTTCAAATAGGGGATTGGGTTAAATTAAAGAAATTGAATAAATCGGATGCTCAAAAGAAATTGACAAAGAAATTTGAATTACTTTATGAGGGTCCGTTTAGGGTAGCTTCAATACCGTTCCAAAATGTGTACACTTTGATGCACCCTAATACGGGTGAAATTAGGGGAAACTTCAATGCCGTTAATCTATCGCGGTACTACAAGTAAATAGGACCAGGGATGGGACAGAAACTAGTTTGAGAGGTTGATTCCGAAATTCGAGTAATTAAAACGCGTTACAAGCATTAAGTTGATTTAAGATTTGTTAATTATTTCATTACCTAAATAGTGGGCAAGTAGGATAAGTAATTAGATAAAGATGTAATAGAACTAGGAAATAGTGTAGTAAGTTAAGGTTTCATAGTATGTGTTAATTAAGAATAATAAATATTATATGTAGAGTTCTAGCATTGCCTTTACATATGGGTATGTGTATGTGTGTGGGTGTGTACATAATATGAGTTTCGAACTTTGGCTGGTGTTAGAGTAATCAAGTTCGCCTGGGGTAAAGGTAAAATAAATCCTAGGATAGGAATTGACTAGCAAAAGAGGAGTATTGTTAGAATAAATGTGTATAAGGAATGATATTTTATTTTCCCCGCTATACGGTAAATTACGGTAATAAAATTGGGTTTACTACAGAAGGTACAGCTTGAATATAGTGGTAGAGTTCTATTATATTCTTGCTAGGTAACGGTAAATTACGGTAATAAAATTGGGTTTACTACAGAAGGTACAGCTTGAATATAGTGGTAGAGTTCTATTATATTCTTGCTAGGTAACGGTAAATTACGGTAATAAAATTGGGTTTACTACAGAAGGTACAGCTTGAATATGGTGGTAGAGTTCTATTATATTCTTGCTAGGTAACGGTAAATTACGGTAATAAAATTGGGTTTACTACAGAAGGTACAGCTTGAATATAGTGGTAGAGTTCTATTATATTCTTGCTAGGTAAAAGGTAAAAGGGTAAATGTTTTTCAGGTACAGGAGGTATATTAAACTTGTAAAACGAAAGGTTATAGTTTCAGTCTATTTGTAAGGAAGATCATGCATTTCTATTGGTTGGATTGCGGACTGACTGAGGGGAAGGTGGAGGTCAGTAATACACAGCACAGAGTCGTAGTTAACTCTGATTGAAAAAGGGAAATGCGTGATATTCTTGTTCAAATAATTTACTTAGGGCAGCCTTGTTGTTATAATACATACTGGCGTTTAGTAATGAAAGATAGTTTCGGAACGTGACTTAGCTGCGATATGAAAATGTCACAGTCATAGATGTGTCCATGTTTGGGGTTTATTGGAGAATTGTGTTTAAATACTTGAAAATAGGTCTACATATTCTCTTGTGTTGACTACAATAAATATCCTGGCTGAAGATAAGGATTTGTTGACCTTTCCAGGATTGGAATGTTACAAAAGGAAATTTGAGAGTGATGTGAAAAGAGGGGTTTTGTGTGAGTTGCTTTGATATTTTGGGAATAAAATTAAGGGGAGCGTGATCTTGAAGGAGAGTCAACAAATACTGGATATCTGAGTCAGCTGTTGGCACACGCTGTCCTTCTTCATGTATACAAAAATAGTTTGAACCAACAATTTGTTCTTTTGAGTCTTACGTTACGTTGGTTTGGGCTAATTACTCTACCAGAAGCTAAGAACTGGACTTATACACTATACATACTCCAAGGTAAGATTCTATTGTCACTTGGGGGAAGCTCTATTCGGAGAACTTGACTGATTGTCGCGGGAACCGCTTCAGTTATATCACAGACAGTTTGGAGAGGTAAACTAGATTGACAATTTACTAATGCGCGTATGCCAGTAGAGTTTCCTGGTGCGTGGGGAATTGGAAGCTAGTGGTCCACTCAATGTATACGCCTATGCGCGAACGTAGCAGTGGCTTCGACTCACACCCGAAATGCCCGTTCGAACTCCTCTGTGATGGCAGGAGCTGGTCCTGTGCTAATCTGGTTTTGTTTATGGTTGAGTGTATCAATCAAGGGACAATAAATGACATGCCTGGTTTAAATACACACCACACTTAGGGGAGAATGTGCCAACAGGAAATTTTAATAGTTATTAGCTATTTTGAAAATTTCAAAAAGACAATTCTCTGAATTCTATTTTTAAAAAATTTTCAGGGGGTTGGATTGTAACGGATCCATATGTATAAATAAATATCTATAGGTAATACAGTAAGTCTTGATAGACTAAAAGGAATCTGTCTATTGGGAAAAACATAACTAGTTTTGTTCGGTCGGGTGAGGATTAACCTCGAGTCGAGTGAATAGACAGTTATTGAAACAAATTAGCTCAGGGATTATTTCCGAGAAGCCAGACTGCCGCCTGTCGGTCGTCATTCGAACCACGCGGTGCGCACGTTATAACAGATTGCCTTAGGTAATAAATGGCGCGAAAACCGAGGCTAAAGGGATAGAGGCGCCGCCCTGTCTGCGTCCGGACAGCGGCCGGCGCTCGCGCAGTTCGACCACGAGGTCGGTTGTATGTGTGCGGCGGCCCGCGCGCTGCCGAGGCTGCGTCTGTGTGAAAGCTTTTAAAACCACGGACACGCGGACGTAGCGGCATTCAGTCGAACAGACCATCAGAGGAGGAGGACGTATCCGAAGAACAGCTGCCGCGCGCCCCGGGCAAGTGTCACGCCAAGTACTTATTAGTCGCGAATTAACTTAGGAATCTCACTTTATATTGTGAGTTTAGAATAGAATTTAGTGTGGCCGAAATCCTAGTTATTTGCCTTCGAAAGTTCAGGCTCCTACCTGGGATCAAGCCATAGTTTAGTGCAGTTAGGAAGTGAGGTACAGTGGGCAATCGAGCTGGGATCTAGGAATTGAAACAAGATGCCAGGTCGGTTGCTAGCTGAAGGTATCGTCAAGTGACCAGGTTGGTAGTTCATGTTTTCAGGAAGGCTAGTTGATTTAATTCACGTGGATACGCAACCGTGACAACGAAGCGTGGGTTTATCAATGCAAGTGCCGAAAGCAAGCTGACAGGAGGGCTTGCCTGGCTAGCGACCCAAGTTTGGTTATGGCCGGAACATCCTGACTGTACCATCTTACGACCTACCGTCATGAGGACCACAGGTTGGACAAGCGTTAGCGCACTCATGTACGGAGCCACCGTATTTGGGACAGGCCTTACCTATCCAAATCCCATCCAAACACACTGTTTAGGAGGTGCAGCGAAGCGGCAGACCTGGTCTGTCGTGGCAGCGGCATTTCTTATTCAGGGCAGGTACACTTTAGCCGTAGGGAACTAGGACACAAGTTAGCTTTAGGTACTCACCACACCATGACACACTACACCTAATTGGTTCATCTCGAAGGCACGGTTGGTTTAGTACCCCGGGGGAAAGACGAATAAAGCCGCCACGAGTTGTAACTATTTGTTGAAACATGGACATCAAAATAAAATTTAGTTCTCGTAATACTTAGCTATCTCGCTAGGATAGGGAAAAACTAGGGCTGAGTTAGGGGGATTGCGATCTGTAGGAAATCTAGTTAATAAATATATTACTAGGGAATAGCGAATTAGGTTTTGGAATAACGTTGTTAGGAAGAAACGAGTCATATTAGTGAATAAATAGTAGGTAGGTCTAAGCGATGCCACGTTTTACTTTATCGAACTGCCGTCACTGCAGGTGACACGCGGTATCACAAGCTTTAGGGTTCCGCGAGCACGTGGTTCACTCAGTTCATTAATTTCATTCGGGTTGGTACAGTGCTGTAGGAATTCTAGTAAATAAATCTATTACTAGGGAATAGCGAATTAGGTTTTAGAATAACGTTATTAGGAAGAAATGCGAGTCATATTATTGAATAAGTAGTAGGTAGGTCTAAGCTATGCCAACGTTTTATTTATTTACGAACTGCCTTCACTGCAAGTGCCACGCGGCATTATAAGTTTTAGGGTTCCGTGAACACGAGGTCCACTCAGTTCACTAATCTCATTCGAGATAGTACGGCGCTATGCTGTCGCGGGAAGGCCTATGTCATACTTGAGATGGCTGTTTACCAAGCTCCATGCAATATAGGCTAGTTATGTAGTTCAGTGGTTCATAGATATGAACAACTCCTAATTTTACCAAATTTTAGCTAAATCTGTCCACACTTTTATGGGATAAAATGTAATGGACTAACAAACAAACTATAGGAGTTCGAGCTTCGCCTATTCTGATACTAAAGTAATTTTAGATAGGTAGGTCCTATCCGTAGCTTATCACAAGCATGCCTTGGCAGAATTTCACCTGAATCGGACCAAGCGTCTAGGAAGGTATTGAGCAAACATACGAATAGGTTAGGCGTTCGCGCCTTACTAATAGTGATTATAGTAAGACCGATTATGATGAAGGTAGCCGACCCATCCTGATGGTAACCGTAGCTAGGGTCAGTTGATATGCGCTAGATTTAGAAACTAAATCTATTCTACGGTTTTCGGATATTATGGGCAGTGTTCACGGTGTCCGGGTCCTGTCGGCTCCTATTGCGTCCTGAACTAGCGCCTCGACCAAACACTTGGCTTACACGCCTTCTCGCTTTGACCTAATTGTGATGCCGCGACTATGATTCGCGTGGGTCTCACAGTGGGTTGCGACTGTGTTGGTTCGTTGTTCTTCACGTTCAGCCAAACTATTAAACTGACATTACTTTCGCCCTTTATCAAGGGTTTGCTACGTCTAAAGACAGAGCTTTAACACTATGTATTATTTTGGAGCCGGCGGCACGATGGATATCGTGTCCATTTCGCTCTAGTTATATAGACCACAGGTCTTTATATCATTATATACAACTGTATGGCACAGTTCCAGGTCTAAGAACCATATTAGTAGATCAACTACTTATTTCACATTCCGTAGTGCTCTTCTCACAGGATGAGCGACATTCAAGTCGGAATATCTACTTTATTTTAGTACCTAGTGCTAATATGTATTCGCGATCAATCGCTGCTCGAAGGTATTAATCCTACCTGACGAATAGGGATGGACAAGCTATGGCTGTAAAGACTCAGCTATAGTTCACACTATACACGTATAATAAGGCGCCTCACAAGCGTTTTATATACACTAGCTTTGGGATTCGGGTGGAACATGGCATAGTACACTTTACATTGTCGTGTAGCTTAATTAAAATACACTTGAAGAGGGTGGACTCTGATCATGTACCTTAGTGGCCTGCCAGAGACAGTAGCTAGCGGGGCTCACGTAGTTATAATTATCTGTGTAGAGCTAAAATCGCTCGTTCAATTACTTTGAGTTAGATGTACATTGTTTTAATCACCAAAATAATGCAGTACTGACGTCAGTCAAGTATTACGTTATTCCGAGCACTGGGGGCTAGCTACCCTTCCCAATTTGGGGGGGCCCAAAATAGGGACCAATCACAGTAGGGAAATTAGGGTTCTGCGCGAAATACTTCAAAATTATAGGTTAGACTACATCGTTCGTCCAAACACAACGTGATAGATTAATCTCTTAAAAATAACTTGTCATTCGCCTTCAAAAAGACTCTGAGTTACTGCGATCACAATTTAGGGTTCTCTAGACGATCTGGCCAAACGTTTAATCGTATTTTAAAATGCAATAAAAATCAAGTATAGTTTACATACTTCTTATAGGTAGATAGCGGTAGGTTGTATGTTGTATGCACGTATGTATTATTATAGGTAGGTTTAGTTAGTTATATTTATATATTTATATTTATATATTTTAAATAGGAGGGTGGGGTGTTACAATGTGTTCCGGCTCGAAGATAAGATATCCAGATCCCCATTGCGTTGGGGAATCTTAGTAAGCTCGCTTCCATTTTCGGCATCATCGTCACTTACCATCAGGTGAGAGGTTGCCAAGGGCTTACCAATTGTGAATTTAAAAAAATGCTATCAAAGCAAATCTCAAAAGAGGCTCTTAATCTTCAGATTTGTGGTCTACACTGACGTTACCATTGTTAACAGCATTGATGTGTTCTAATATAAAGGTACCACCAACAAAACCGAGTCTTACAAGTTGACCCCACCGGGAATCGAACCCGAGACCTCCTGGCGTGGAGCGAATGGACTAACCATTACGCCACGGAGGCGGTTAAGTTAAAGTTTTTTTTATTTTTTTATTCACAATTAGCAAGCCCTTGGCATCATCTAACCTGATGCTAAGTGAAGATGGAAGCGGGCTTACCAAGATTCCCCTAACGCAATGGAGAACTGGCTATCTTATCTTCATGCCGGAACACATCAATGTTGTTAACATTAACGTTTGGCGGCAAGATTTAGATAAGATGGTGGTAGCTAGCCAGATGGGCTTAGCAAATGCCCTACCACCAACCAAACAGAGTCTTACAAGTTGACCCCACTGGGAATCGAACCCATGACTTCCTAGTGTGAAGCGAATGGACTAACCATAACGCCACGGAGGCGGTTAAGTTGAAGTCTTTTTGACGACGACGCATGGAGTATATCTGTTGTTCGAAATATAAAGGATCTTACAGATGAGTGAAGTAGATATAGAGGACTCACGTGCAAATCTCAGCGCGCACAAGCTGCGTCATGTTGTCGGGCATGTTGACGACGTAGCGCCAGCTGCCGCGGTTGTTGAGCGCGGCGCGTGGCATCACGAACTCGGTGCGCGTGCGACACAGCTCCTGCACGTTGCCTGCTTGCCGGCGCGGGCGCTCTGCTGTGATGTCCTCGCTGGAAGGGCGGTTAATTGAAGGTTGAAATACTTTTTCTTCTGATAAGACATTATTTTTATTATTCGGTGCTCAGAGCGTCGGTGGCGTAACGACTAAGGTGGCTACCACCTGCCCGGGAGGACATGGTTCGAATCCTGCCACGTGCCAATGTGTTTTCGAATTTAGATTTCATATGTACGTTTTTTCGACGCTCTTACGGTGAAGGAAAACATCGTGAGGAAACCTGCAATACCTGCGAATAACTACTCGAATGTTGTGTGTGAAGTCGACCAACCCGCACTGGGCCCGCGTAGTCAACTATGGCCCGATCGCCCAATTTAGGGTAGGCTCGAGCCCCAGAAGACATCCATGCCCCAGCAGTGGTGACGTTATGCATTGCATTGTTACGCATGAAACCGGGATTTTCTGAAATCCGCGATATTGTTAGATTATTATATAACGGTAAATTGTGAATCGGATCACAATTTCACGGCCTATTTTTGTACTTCCGAATAAAACCGATGATTTCTTCTGCTGCGGAACATTCTGCTACCCAGGGGGGGAGGGGGGAACCTCACTGTTAAATCAATCAAACCTGACCGCGAGCTCGTTTATTTAGTGTTTTTCACTTCGCTTTAGTGTTATTGTAATTTCTCTAGTGAGTTTACAATGTCACTAGTGAAATTGTAAACAATATGTTACAGTTCACAATCTCGCGAAATAAATCCCGTTAGATTATACGGTGACATGCATATCAGAAGGCATAGACAGCTAGCTAGTTATTGCTTTGATCTAAAATCATAGACAAGCGAAAGAGCTTTAATAATATTCTAACAGAACTGACATTTAAATTATGAGAATTATTGAAACTGATTAAAGTGCTCAAAATTTACTGCCAAATAATAAATGATTTCATTAAACTTTATAAATAACGGTTGTAAATCCTAGTAATATTATAAACGCGAAAGTTTGTATCCATTCATACAAACTTTGTTGCTCTTTCACGCAAAAATTACTGAACGTCTCTGGCTGAAATTTGGTAGGACCTGGATACAGGCTACTTTTTTGTACGCTCGCGAGCCACTTGCGGCTCGCGTACTGCGCACCCTCGAAGACAGCCATAGAAACTATGTTCACGCGTTCACTATATACTCACTATTAAAATAAATCGATAATGCAAACCAACTGAAATGTTTTAGACTGAAATCTGTGCCACACTTTTGAAGGTAATATCAAAAAAATACTTACCTCGCCAGTCCTAAAGCTATTCTCAACGCCTCAGACCCAGTTAAGGTCCTCTGGGCAGCTGCCTTGACCAGCTCAGCGTTCCTTCTCTTGCGCACTACCGCCCGCCGCATCGCTATCGATCTCGTGGGGTGCGAGACAGACTGAGCTAAGGGCACGTCGTCGGAGCGGGATGGCGATATGTATCTAGATGTGGACAGAAAGCGACATTACGTATAAATAATTACATTTGTTGAAAGTTAAATGATGTCCCACAGTAGGCGCCAATTTTTTTGTTAATTTTGCGGTAAAACTTGTGACTGCGAATGATCTATACTTACTTCCACCACTCATTTGGATTATACTGAGTTACTCCACTTGTGCTGGATCCCTGACGAAACCAACCATTCGTGTCATAGTTCGGATAGTAATTCGGGTCGAAATAATTCGGATTGAAGCCAGACAAATTAGGATTCAGATTGTGAGGTCTAAAGATCTTCTTATCATAGTTGTTGAAGTTGTTTGGCTGGTTCCAGTAGTTCGGAGTAGGGGTGTGGTAGCCATGGAAACCGAATTTGGAGAAGTTGGATGCTTGGTAAGCATTGATGTTGTAAGGTGATGGGTCGACCGGGGACGGCGGTTGCAGAGGCGTCTTCTGGGAGAAAATGTCTGAAATATAGCGAAAAATACTAGATTAATTCTATAAACCATTTGCAAGTGAAAATAACTGTCGTTTTATACACAATTGGTAAGCCCTTGGCATCATCTCACCTGATGGTAAGTGAGGATGATGCCGAAGATGGAAGCAAGCTTACCAAGATTCCCTAACGCAATGGCAAACTGTCTATCTTATCTTCAAGCCGGAACACATTAATGCCGTTAACATTGATGTTTGGCGGCAAGACTTGGATAAGATGGATGTAGCTAGCCAGGCGGGCTTAGAAAATGCCCTTCCACCAACCAAACTGAGTCTTACACAGTTAGACTCCAGCGGCAATCGAACCTGCGACCTCCTGATGTGTAGCTAATTCACTTAAGGCGAGGCACCGGTGGTGGAGAAGTGGAGAAACCCATTTGCTAGATCAAATTTTTGGGTAATTGCAACTTAATATCGGTCTTGCAAAAAATATTGGACATACTTAAGGATATTGTCTGAGGAATGTGCTTAATATGTTACACGATAGTGTGTACTTTACTCGATCATAAAAATCCCAAAAAAGGTCTAAAACGTCTAAAAAAGTCTAAAACGAATTGCTTTTTTAATAAAATTTCTTAATTTGCACGTAGTTTTTATATGGAGATATTTCTTTTTAAGTATTTCAGAGAATCTGCTAAATTTTAGTTTTTTAATTCAAGTCTTAAGAGAAATAACAACGTAAAACATTGAAAAAGTGCAAAAGTGTGGTTATTGTCTTGACTCTTTACACGTAAAGGAAAAAACAGAGACAACTGTTTTACAAATGCCTCGCCTTAACCATTACGCCACGGAGGCGGTTATTTATTTAAAGAAGTTTTCTTAATCGTGTGAAGAGATCCAGTGTCATACTATTTTACTTAAATGCCTTGCCTGTTCCACTGCCCGGGGAGTTACGTTTGCCAGATCTTCCCTGGTACAGACATAAGGGTCTAACGCACACCCTGGACACTTCATAAAACGTTCCAGAAATGACATTTCAAAAAAGGAATGACGCAATAAAAAAAATGGCAGCGAAATCCTATACGTTCGACGACCAAACTGTAACCAATCTGGGTGGCGAGGGGGTGACGTCACAATTAAGAAAGCGGCAGGGAGTGTCCATACTGTATGTTTGTACTAATATATTATATGCTTTGCCCAAGGTGCATTGTGTTTGTTGTTTTCCTTGATCATAAGAGCAGTTTGTATCGGTGTTGTGGGACGGGAAACCTACCTTATTTGCAATATATTATCCAAATGCAAGCTTACCTGGTAAGCCTTGCTTAAATTGAGATAATTTGTAATTTGCGAACTAGGTCGTCGTTTCAGCTCATATACGTCCCCACCGAGGGGATCGAGCCTACCCTGAATTAGGGTGATCGGGCCTTAGTCGACCACGCTGGCCCAGTGCGGGTTGGTCGACTTCACACACAATCTTCGAATTTCATCGCAGGCGTGTGCAGGTTTCCTTACGATGTTTTCCTTCACCGTAAGAGCGTCGGATAAACGTACATTTATGAAATCGAAGTCACATTGGTACGTAATAGTATTCGAACCACGATCTCCCTGACACTAAACTAAACTAGGTACATAAACAGAATTGTTAAATCACAACTTAAAGATATATTAATCTTTCTTATCTCTACTTCCAGTAGTGTGTTAAATGTTTATTTTTCGGTTAGAATGTCTGTTAGCCCTTTTTTCTTAAATCTATGTGATATGGAAAATTAGAATGTAAATGCCTAAAGTTCGCGAGAGGATATAACATGGAGTTGTTTAAACCACCAAATATATTAAATTATTTTTGTTAGATCCCGTAATCCTACGACTTAGTATTGATTTTCGGAGCAAGCAGAGCAACTGCAGATCCATGACCTTTAACGTATGTATTAAGCTGTATTAGGTAATTAAATGTTTATTCTGGATCGTGGGGTTTTAGAGATATCTATAAATATTCATCATCATCATATCAGCCGAAGGAAGTCCACTGCTGGACATAGGCCTCCCCCAAGGATCTCCACGACGACCGGTTCTGCGCTGCCCGCATCCAGCGGCTTCCCGCGACCTTCACCAGGTCATCGGTCCACCGAGTGGGAGGCCTGCCTACACTACGCTTTCCGGTGCGTGGTCGCCACTCGAGAACTTTACTGCCCCAACGGCCATCTGTTCTACGAGCAATGTGCCCCGCCCACTGCCACTTAAGTTTAGCAATTCTGAGAGCTATGTCGGTTACTTTGGTTCTCTTACGGATCTCCTCGTTTCTGATTCGATCACGCAGAGAAACTCCGAGCATAGCACGCTCCATTGCCCTTTGGGTGACCTTGAGCCTTCTTATGAGGCCCATAGTAAGCGACCATGTCTCAGTTCCGTACGTCATCACTGGCAACACACATTGGTCGAAGACCTTGGTCTTAAGACACTGCGGTATCTGGGACGTAAAGATATTGCGAAGCTTCCCGAACGCTGCCCAGCCGAGTTGGATTCGACGATTGATCTCTTTCTCGAAGTTGGACCTACCTAACTGGACTGTTTGTCCCAGGTATACATATTCGGTAACAACTTCGAGTGTAGAGCCTCCAACCTTCAGAGGAGTAGGTATGACACGGACGTTTGACATAACTTTCGTCTTGTCCATGTTCATTCTAAGACCCACTTGTTGAGAGGCTCTACTGAGGCCATCGAGCATTGTGCCTAAGTCGTCCATAGTCTCAGCCATGACCACGATATCGTCAGCGAATCGAAGGTGGGTGATGTACTCGCCGTTGATATTGATGCCGAGTCCACCCCAGTCCAAAAGCTTAAAAACATCTTCCAGGGCGGCGGTGAACAGTTTCGGAGATATAACGTCTCCCTGTCTCACCCCTCGCTGCAGCTGGATAGGTTCCGAGTTTTGATCCTGGAGGCGAACCGACATGGTGGCGTTTTCATACAAACACTTCAGCACTTCGATATATCGATAGTCAATTTGGCACCTCTGGAGAGACTGTAACACAGCCCAGGTTTCGACCGAATCGAAGGCTTTCTCATAGTCCACGAACGCCAAGCATAGTGGCTGATTGTACTCTTCTGTCTTCTGTATAATCTGCCGCAGCGTATGTATGTGGTCTATGGTACTAAATCCTTTTCGGAAACCGGCTTGTTCGGGAGGCTGGAAGTCGTCAAACCTGCGTGCGAGACGATTCGTAATGACCCTCGAAAACAGTTTGTAGACATGGCTCAGAAGTGAGATGGGTCTGTAGTTCTTCAGCAGGGTATTGTCGCCCTTTTTGAAGAAAAGCACGACCACACTTCTGTGCCATGCCTTAGGCGTTTGTCCTTCAAGTATAACGGAATTAAATAATTTCTGAAGAGCTTTAAGTACCGGTGTTCCACCTGCTTTCAGAAGTTCAGCCGTAATTCCATCATCACCCGGTGCCTTATTGTTTTTAAGCTGTTTAAGAGCCATTCTAATCTCGTACAGGCTGACGTCCGGGATATCTTCGGTATAGTGTCGGGTAAGTCTAGCTCTTGGGTCTTTAGCCAGATCGCTGACAGGCAGACGTGTGGTCGTGTACAATTGTCCGTAGAACTTCTCAACTTCTTCCAGCAACTCAGTCTTAGACGATATGATCCTATAAATATTATAAAGACATAAATATTTGACTCATTGCAAAGCTGGTTTAGTAACTTAATCACAGCGCAAAAATAAAATTAAAAACAATAACAAAAGTAAATCAATGTAGGTATTTGGTGGTTTTAACAACTCCATGTAATATCCTCTCGCGAACTTTAGGCATTTATTACTCTACCTATTCCGACCACATCTCAATGACAGAAATATAACAAGTAACTAGTATCTCATCTGTGATATAACTATCAAAGTGAGCAAGGGAATAAAATAAATGACCGGCCGAGTGCAAATTGATCTTGCGCACCGAGGGTTCCATACCACTAACCCTCTCCACACTAGTATAACGATGATACCTATTCATTGCAAACAAAGACAACGACGCGATCGACAGAAAATACAGATTTTTTAAAGAGTTTGGACTCCTTAGCGCGAGTACGACTCTCTTGGCCGGTTTTAATATATAAAATTGTTATTTTACTTGAGAATTAGCTCTATAACCACACTGAGATTTTCGCTTATATGTATTACGGCGATCCCCCATTTTTATTTTTTAGTAATTTTTAATATTTGTTAGTAAATCCCCCTTAATAACACATATTCCGTGAAAGTTTTAGCCGGCTTCCGTATTACGTTTAAAAGATACAGTCTTTTAAAGGTCGGACCAGACGGATAGTGTATGCTTAGTAACAAGTAACAGCACAGTCTAAAGAATCCATACAGTTAGCGTTGCCAGGCGTCCGGATAAAGCCGGACAGTGTTAGGCTTTTTGGATGCGTGTCCGGCCTGTCCGGCTTTTTAGGTGTAATGATTTTTCCAGTCACCTGGACATTCGGGTGAGCGCTGTCGTATTTATGAGACTATGGCGGCGTTTCTTAGTCTGATTAGGACCTCGCTAAAGGCCAGTAAACATGACTGATTGATTTAGGGGTGTCTAAAGAGGGCTTTAATAATTTAGGGAGTCCGGCTTTTTTACCCAAAAGTCCGGCTAAACTGGCAGGTATGTCCGGCTATTTAGTTTTAAGACCTGGCAACCCTACATACAGTTGTCCAACGGAGACGTCTAGACAGGCCTATAGTGCGGGGGCCGCGGGCGAGACGGGCGGTCGAGCCCTAGATTCCCTGGTCACCGTTGTTCAGAAAGTCGGGACACACTGTACGATGGTACTGGTGCAGGTGCTGATCAGTTACTTACTAGTGATGTCGGCGTTGACGCAAACATTAAAGGCGTTAGACCACTTTATGGATTCTTACACTCGCCTCCCTATTAAGGGTTGGCACCCTCTTAAAACTGAGTTTGGTGTTCCGTGAAAATACGATAGCAAAAATTTATGTTTTTAAATAAAATTGGTTCCAACCGCTAGTCATAGAGAAGAAGTGTGACTTAATTAAGAAAAAATGCGCTTAAAATTTATGAGGAGGTCAAAAAATGCAAGGGAAATTCAAGAAAAATGACTGAATAGCGATTTCACGTCACAGAAATTTTGACTTTTTTGCAAAATCAGTTTGAAAACTGAATGCTCATTTTTTTCAGTGCATTTTTAGGATTCCGTACCCAAAGTGTAAAAACGGAACCCTATTATTGAGACTCCTCTGTCCGTCCGTCTGTCTGTCTGTCTATCAATCTGTCACCAGGCTGTATTTCATGAACCGTGATAGTTATACTACAAATACTGAAAATATGAAAAAGTGAAAAAAATAAAGGGGTCTCCATACAAAAAACTTGTTTTTTTAAAACTTGAAGAAACTAGCGCCATCTAGTATGATGGTACGGAACCCTTTGTGAGCGGTTCTGATTCGCACTTGGCCGGTTTTTTCTCGTTTATGTTTTACTGCATCTCTTTGGCTAACCGTCAAAAATTGGTTATAGTTTTTTCACGGAACACCGAAACCAGTAAGGGGTGTCGACCCTTAACGCCTGCTAAGAATAGCACACTGTTACAAATGCGAAGCTAAACGAAACACTAACGAAACAGCGAAACACTGGCTAACACGATTTTGTAAGGGTCCTGCCTGTCACTTGGTACTAAACCTTAAAAACTCACTTACCATGATTAAACCTATGATTATGGAACTTCGTGTTATAAGTCTTGGGGAACACGTCGTTGACCAATGAGATCTGGTCAACGTTTGGCAGGGAATTCGGTCCATATCCGTACGGATAGTTTTTTTTGTTTGTGTTGAACTCGTCCCGGCTCTCATCTGTGAGAAGCGTGCGCACGTCGTATTGGCCTGCTTCTATCAACTTGCGGATTATTTGTCTGAAAAGAAGATAATATGGAAAAATTATTAAATATGTCGCAGCAACCCAAATGTCATCTTATCATATCAAATTAGATCATAAACAGGGCCGTTCTAACATGACCGCTTTGACATCACGCTACTCTGTTTTTTTTATAAAAAAATTTTCACGCAAAAAGCAGCACTTTTTATCTGAGACTTACCCATATAAAAAAACTTAGTGTAATAAAATAGTGATATAGTATCATGATTTGTGAGATCGCAGTCATGATAGAACGGCCCTAATTGCACGTTTTTTTTATATTAAAAATTTGAGGTCGTTTGACTACAACTCACTTGATGGTAAGTGACGATGTAGTCGAGGATGGTACACGTAAACTCAAATAACGCTTATTCACTCTCGCCTTGAAGATCCAGACACAAGAACACAGACGCAGACAAGGAGTTCCACTCCGTCGCTGTCCGCATAATAAATCGTGCGTATAAGCTGAATATCAACAACATATAGGGGTGGAACCTCTCCCTGCGTCTCGTTGACCGAAGGTGGAATGGAGGTGGGGGAATGAGGTCGTGCAGTTCTTAAGCACACTCTCCGAAATGAATTCGATAGACCGAACTAATTAAATTTTTACGTACTGAATTCCAACTGTATTCACCAGACAACGCCACTCCTTCCAATTAGCATTGATATTAAAAGGCATGAAAATATGAGCGTCGGTGGCGTAAGGGCTAGGGCCGTTAACTAGTGATGAGTAAAATTGGTCTTGGTCTTGCAGTCTTGGTCTTGGTCTTGCAAAAAAGCAAGACCAAGACCAAGACCAATACTATCCTTAGTCTAGCAAGACCAAGACCAAGACAGAATAAACAAGAACAAGACCAATACCAAGACCGATTATGCAAGACCAAGACCAAATACGCAAGACTCAATCGAAAATTCTTACTAACAGTGTTTATATGAGATATTTTGTCGTCGATAAAAAAGATAGATATAAAATAAAATTAGATAAATAAGATAGATGTTTGTCGATAAAAAACGGAATGTTGAAAAAATTTGTTGAAAAATGTTTGTTAAGACCTTATTGCAAGACCAAGACCAAAACCAAGACTAAACGTATTTCAGCAAGACCAAGACCAAGACCGAGTGAGCAAGACCAAGACCGAGACCAAGACCAAGACTAGACGAATTTGAGCAAGACCAAGACCAAGACTGAATAAGCAAGACCAAGACCAAGACCAAGACTGTCCAAGTCTTGGTCTTGGTCTTGCTTTGCTCATCACTACCGTTAACTCCTGTCCAGGAGGTCGTGGTATCATCCGGCATCCAGCGGCTTTCCGCGATCTTCACTAGATCGTCGATCCACCGAGTGGGAGGCCTGTCTACGCTACTGCCATGCATACAATGACTTATATATTACTGGCGTACCTGCATACGAATTTTACTGCCCCAACGGCTATCTGTTCTACGAGCAATGTGACCCGCCCAATGCCACTTTCAGTTTAGCAATTCTGCGAGGCTTCCTTTACCTTGGTTCTCCTCATTTCTGATTCGATCACGTGGCGAAACTCCGAGCATAGCTCGCTTCATAGCCCTTTCGGCTCTTTGTCTCAGTCAAAGATGACCTAATTTTAATTAGTATTTAAGTCTATGCTAAGTTCTATAGATTATGGCTTTTTCTCTGCCTGCTTGTGCCTACAATGTCGTTTCGTAAGTAACTATTTAGTAATCTGTGGTTTCGTATTAACTTGAACCTCTTATTAAAAATAACCACGTCCAATATCGTGTTTGATTCACTACACTCCTCCAAGTAAAAAATATAGATAAGAGTCAAGAAGAGTCATAGCATAGTGGCCAAGGACGACGAAGATAAATCCAAAAACCCAGGCAACATAACATATAAAATGGCCGCCTCAATTTCTACAATGCGGCTACATGGCAAAGTTTACTCCAAACGAGAACCTTGCTCAAGCCTGGATCAAATAAGGCCCATAGTAAGGGACCATGTCTCAGTTCTATATGTCATCCATCACTAGCAATACACACTGGTCAAAGACCATAGTCTTGAGACGCAGGACCGATCGTCGTGAAAATCTTTGAGGGAGGCCTTTGTCCAGCAGTTAACGTCTTTCGGCTTTTATGATGATGATGATATCATGTGTACCTATGGCCTGAATGGCGCAGGATTGTAAATAGGCAAGTGCGCGAGTTCGAGGATCAGCGTAAAGCTGACCTTCATACCAAACGCGACCAGTTAAAGGTCCGACCACCTGCGACCATTTCATATAATTACGAGGGTGGCATACTTAAATGCCCTCAGTGCGCGAGGAGTCTCGCTGCGAAGATTGGCTACATAAACCATCTTCGAGCGCACGCGCGGCAAACCGACTAGGAGTCGAAGTGGTCGCCATGACCGAAATCGGTCATCATCATCATCATCATGAATATACCTACCATATATAAAATGGTACGGTAAGACGATGTTGAAGATACTAGTAATTAAAAATACACTTTTTTATTTAGTTATCTCTCGGGGACTTTGTGGAGCTATGCTAATGAGTAGTCTCTGTCACACACACCTCATCCAAAGTACATATTATCCTTATCTATCTCTATGAAAAAAAAAAACACTTAATTACGTTGCTCTAATGCGACTATGCACGAGGCGTTAAAATAAGTCTTCACCAGATCCCTTAGGACAATATCGGGTTCTGCTTATTAGTAGTCAACTATATTTGTGTAAACACGTCAATGTATTGCTCCGTTACTTTGCGTCGGGCGCAAAACGTGAGAATGAGTTTTTTTCCGTGATCGAATGTATTCTCTAAATATCTAGGGAACTATATCAGGCCCTCAGATATTTCTGTGCAATAATGACATCAATCAGTTGCTTCTTTGCGACCTTAATGATATAAACCTTAATGATATAACTGTATCAGAGTGGACTGTATTTGGGATCAGTTGTTCTTCAATTGAAAGTCGCAGTTGTAGGTAGAAAAATAATTATTATTTGCCGCCATCTCGCTCTGATAGTCGTTTTCTTTCTTTCTCGCTCGTGTCCGTTACATAAACCAACAAAATAAGAGTTTTTTTCAGTTGCCTCAGGAACTATGTTGGACTTATGCTATTTTCACGGCATGTAAAGTTGTCTCTTCCAACCTCGTAAACTATCTCTGTGCAAAAAACGCATTAATCCGGTGCTCCGTTGTGACGTGAAAGAAGGACAAATAAACAAACACACTTTCACATATTTTATGATAATAAGTAAGGAAGTAATTATGTTTATCTACTCTCATATCGTAAAGTTCGAATTATAAACTTCAAAACGAATTTATATTGGCATACTTTATAAACACAATACCGAAATAGAAAATAAAAACACTTTATAACATTATTTCTCTAATAAAATAATGTTATAAAATATTTTTTTCATTACGATATATTAAGTTCAATATCATTTTTTTTATTGGAACGCACATGCGGTTCGCGCCATTTTTATAGAATTACAAAAAGTTTTCATTCCAATTTTTACTTGTCTGGGACAGCGCCCGTTTTAACGCATGCGCGGTGATGTACAAGTAACTAGTATCTCATCTGTGGTGATGTGCTAGGTTTTGTTGTAGTTACTGAATTTCGTGGATAATTTTCATTCTTGCTTAAAAATGTCTGAGATCAGTGAAAGCATTGTTTTTACCTGTCTGTGACAGCGTCCGCTTCAGCGCAAGCGCGGTAAAGTGCTGGTTTTGGCGCTATGACACGTTTTGTTGTAGGTACTGAATTTCGTGTGAATTTTTAAGCTATTGTATAGCTTTTATCGCGGGCTTTGAGGAGACCAAAATCAGGATGATGATGATGATGATGATGGTGATGGCGATGGTGATGGCAATTGATGATGGCGATTGATGATGGCGATTGATGATGGAGATTGATGATGGCGAATGATGATGGCGATTGATGATGGCGATTGATGATGGCGGATGATGATGGCGGATGATGATGGCGGTTGATGATGATGATGAACTTTCTAAGTGTTAATTTATTACATAAACATCCCGCGCCCCAAGGACTATAATAATATGGTACTGGTAAATACTGCATAAATAAAAAATAAATAAATAATTATAATTGCATAAGTTGATAAAAAATTCTATGCAATAGCTTTACCGCGGCAGTCCCCGAGTGCCACACGTCTTTTTTTCTTACTCTTTTAACTTTGATTTTTGTTATTTAGTTGATTCAATCCCAATGTATGAGATTAAATAAAGTAGTGTATGAAACTGCACATAACTAGGTACTCGTATGACACTATTAAAAACCTCGCCAACTCGTGTTTTAATACCCCTCGTTATGCAACAGTTTCATAAACTTCTATTTTTACACCCTTAATGCCTCGTTATTTCGATACATCCTTGTCTAATGAGTTTACGATAACTATGTAAAAAGGCAGATACACATCTTAAAGATTTCACAATACACAGTAACAAATTAAAGACCTGTGTTCCGACGTTAGAATGATGAGAATTCAATAGTTCCAAGTTTTCAACATTTACTTGCACGAGTGATTTAAGATTCTTAAGTGATAATAAATTTTATTTACAAAAAACTGAAGATTAAAAGGCAATTATTACGAAAATTTCTAAGTTATCTTACTTAAACTTTTAAATCCTTACTTTTAATATTATAACTGTGAACATGTTTTTGTTTGTTTGTTACCTTTTCACGGTTCAACATCTACACTAATCATGAAAAAATTTGGCATGCGCGTAGCCTGAATTGTGAAAAAGGACAAAAGCTACTTTTTATCCCGTAAAGTATAGTCCGATACAGTTCCTGAGGGATCTGAAAAAAATGCTCTTTTTTGTTGGATTACTTAAACATCGCAACGTAGCAACGGATTTTAATATTTTAAATACCTTACCTTTTATCGCTTCGGCATGGGATCGATTATTCAGTAAAAATGCGACATCGCCCTGGTTTCGTGGATTTTGGGACTTTGTGTAACCACTTAGATGTCAAAAGGCGGGACTCAACAAGGACTATAAAATGCATTTTTTTTTAAAACAAAAACTTTTTTTAAATCGAGAAAATGTGAAAAATGCGGTCGATAAAAGTGACGGTGAATAAAACGAAGTGATATTTTGTGAATAAATAGTTAAATATTGAAACTAATAGTACATTTCTATATATAAAAAGAAAAGTCCAGACTCACACACTCCTCATTCATTCACTGAATGATATATCAACGCCCAGCCTAATCCCTTGGAAACATAAAAGCTGAAATTTTTACAAGGGTTTTTCCTAAAATGTGGACAAAGAGCAAGAAAGGATTTTTTTAAAGACAACACTTAAAGTGGTAAACAACGGTTGAAAGTTTGTATGGAAGTCCGTCGTTTTTGAAGCTACAAGCATGAAACTTTGTTTTTAGGTGACCAATTAGAAATAAATAAATAAGTGATCTAGCGTTTTTGAAAATTTAACCCCCAAAGGGGTGAAATGGGGGTACACAGTTTGTATGGAGAATCAAAATTAAATTGACTTTCAAAATCAAAATTAAAATGAAATGATTACATACGTGTTTCGTGTTTTCCCGAAAATAATCCCCCTAGTATGGGCTGAAACGGGGGGAATTAACATAAAAAGCAAGGAACATGAAATTTGGCCAGTGTGGTCCTTTAATAACTTTAACTCCTACAAAGAAAGGATTTTTTTAAATTCCATCAAGGGGGTGAAAAGGAGATTAAAGGTTTGTATGGTAGCCCGCCATTATTGGAGCTAGAAGCATGAAACTTTTTTTAAGTTAACAATACTGTGTCAATAAATAAATACTAGCGTTTTTGAATATTCAACCACTAAAGGGGTGAAAAGGGGGTTCAAAGTTTTTATGGATAATCAAGATTACATTGAATGGATCCTCATTATGCAGAGTTACTGTTAAAAACAAATAATTACATACATGTTTCATTCATGTTATCACGAAAATCATCCCCCTAGCGAGTGAATAGGGGTTAATTTGCATAAACAAGCTGGAACATGAAAATTGGTCAGTGTGGTCCTTTAATAACTTTTTAAAATTCGACCTTCAGGGGGTGAATAAGGGGTTGAAAGATTTTATAAAAGTCTGTGATTTTTGAAGTTAGAAGCATTAAACTTTGTTTTTAGGCTTACGAAGTTCAAGATTGATTATGACCAATCATTCCGATAAGAGGTGAAATAACACAAAAAATCTAGGAAGTATAAAAGAATACAAAAAAGGGTGAAAGTAAAACTTATGGATTAAAATTAAACTTGGCACGAGGTTATAAAAATAAAGTGTAAACCAAGAGAACCATCACCCGAAGTCGCTGGCACCAGATATTTCCACGAGGCCGAAGTCGCGGGAAAAAGCTAGTGATATAAGGTTGATTTTCGAACAAACGTGTCAAATGGTAATAGCTATAGAGTTCGATTAATAATTTTACTATACTACTTACACTGTATTTTTTTTTAAACATTAAAAAATAATAATAATAACAAAAAAATCAGTTCATTTGGCCAATTCATTTTTAATGTACCCGAAAGTCATGGCAGACACGAGATCTATGGATTTTTTGCACAGAGATGGTTGAGGGAGTGGGAAATGACATAGAATACTAATTAGCATAGCCCGACATAGTTCCCGAGGGATCAAAGGAAAACTCATTTCCAAGCTTGCGCACGTCGCATAAGAGCAGGGCATTGTCGTGATTTTTTATGGCTGAGGGCGTGGGAAGTGACATAGACTACTAATTAAAACATACTCGTAGTTCGCGAGAGTTCCCCAGGGATCTGGGGAAAACTAATTTTCACGCTTGCGCACGTCAGCGTCGCAACGAAGCAACCGGAGACGTGAATTTTAGCATAGAAATATTTGAGATGTTGGAAATTGATGTAGGTTGCTAATCAGAATATCTTGATATACAGTTCCCGAGGGATCTGGAGAAAACTCATGTCTAAGCTCGCGAGCCGCATGCTGCTCGCGCACCACTCACCCTCAAAGAAAGTCATGAAACCGAAGTCCACGCGGACGAAGCCGCGGGAAAAGCTAGTAACATAATAATTCAGTACATAATAATACAGTATTGTTAGTTAATCACGAAACGATCGATATAACTTTGATTTACTATAAAGGATATCGACATAAATCTGCATTTACTGCACTAGTTCTAAAATTTATAGACGCAAATAAGCTCTGAGTAAATAATCTGGAATGTAATGTCAACAACAATGTAAATTTGGCGTGGGTTGGTTCCGGTGCGACAGGATAATTCGAATTGCGATCAAATGAATGAAGCTCAAGAAAGTAATCATGATTTACTCACCTAGTATAAGGTTCTAATTAACTGTGATCATTAAGTATGTTTTAAGCGTGCAGTTCTTGTATATATTGCTTATGATGCGTGCCACCAAAGAAGAGACTTGAAACACTATGTATAACATTTAAAAAACAAAGTAGGAAGTGTACGAAATAGTTACCCATAATATATAGTAATCCATAATCCTTTGCTTCTTTTGACATAATATAGGTGTACACGTCGTAAATCATCTTCCTACTTTGTCTTTTTAATGCTTTACAAGTAACTAGTATCTCATCTGTGGCTTCACGTGGTGTTTCAAGTCTCATGTTTTGTGGCACGCACTATACCATGTTGTTGTTTTTGAAAATAACATTTAATTTACACTTTTAGATTTATATGTTTCCGGACACAATTATCAAATCCACTTAATTTGACTCGTTACGCAAGTTCAAAAAATAATGTTACTTTTGAAGATTTCAATAATATTAATGATTCTACTGATAACGTTGGACTTACTCAGGATAAGGTTCCGGATGTACACAATACGTCAGACCTGGTTGTGCACAAGTTGGCGCTCTGCCTGGTGGTGCAGGTTCAAACGTGCAGATCTGGCCGTAGGGACAACTGTAACCGTCACCACCGCGAACTATTGTCCATATTAACTGAAATTAAAAAAAAAACATTATTTTACTGCTCCAACGGCCATCTGTTCTACGAGCTGTGTGCCCCACCCACTGCCACTTAAGTTTAGCACGTCTGAGAGCTATGTCGGTTACTTTGGTTCTCCTACGGATCTTCGCGTTTCTGATTCTATCACGCAGAGAAACCGGACAGCGCAGAACCGGTCGTCGTGGAAATCCTTGGGGGAGGCCTTTGTCCAGCTTCGGCTGATATGATAATCGTCAATTAGTTTTCAATATTATTGAGTCCCAATGGTGCTAACACCAAGAAACAGGCAGGCATTCCATAAATAGATGTACTACAAAAACAATAGGGGTATGGCAAACTTGAACCTGCCTGCTGAAAATTAAGATGTCGTTTTTTTTTTAAAAAAAAGGAACTGATGAGAAATGTATCCTTCCTTGCTAATATTATAAATGTAAAAATGTGTTTGTTTGTTTGTTAACTTTTCACGCTTGACGAACCAATCTTGATGAAGTTTGGCATGGAGTTGGAGGTAGCCTGTGTCACGGGGACGGACATAGGCTAGGTACTTTTTATCCCGTGAAAATTGCATAGTCGGATGCAGTTCCCGTCGAAATTGAAAATATACTTTTTTGGTGGTTTTTTTTAATAACGCAATGGAGCGACGGTCCACTGTGATTTTTTGCTGGAGATGGTTGAGGGGGTGGGAAATGACATAGACTACTAATAAGCATAGCCTGAGACAGTTCCTGTGGGATCAAGGGAAAATTCATTTCCAGGCTCGCGCACGTATAGGCGTCGTAACGGAGTAACGGATTGACGTGTTTTTTTTTGCATATAAATAGTAAACATGGGGGGCTGGGAAGTGACGTAGACTGCTGATGAGAATAGCCAGATATAGTTCCCGAGGGATCTGAAGGAAACTCCTGCTTACGCTCGCTAGCCGCTTGCGGCTTGCGGACCATTAACCCTCAAAGATAGTCATAAAAACGATGTCCACGCGAGTGAAGCCACGGGCAAAAGCTAGTATCTAATAAAATAATGAAGATTTGAAGTCTCATTAAAACCTTTAAAATATGTAAATTTCTGTCACTAGTTCATAAAAGTTTGAATTATTTACTTTTAAAATACGTAGGTATTATCCGAGTTAGATGCAGTAAACACTCAATGGGCCTTTTAAAACTTCAAATATTGTTTGCTCTATTTAACTCCTGCGCATCGCAACTACAGTCATGCGATAATTTGACAAAATGTCATTGTCACTGTCATTCTGTCACTTTGTTTGTTCAATGAATGGAGTGCAATAGCAGCTCAATTGTTATAAAGGTCACCATTTAGCTTGAGAAACATTGACATTGAAACGAAGTGCCTGGCTTTTGAGTTTTCGTGTCATCGTCATTATCATCTTAGATAGAATACATACACCACATAATACGATTGACAACAATGATATTTATTTCGATTCCATTATGGAAACAAAAAAAAACTTCTTAATTTCTTTATTGACTTAAAACGACTGAGGAAGTGTTAAGATTTAAAGAGTTAAAGGAATGTACGTACTTAAATAATACCCAGTTGATTTTATAGCTTTCATCATGCTATACGTTCCTAGTTATCTTCTTATCAGCTCATATACGTCCTCACCCAGGGGCTCGAGCCTACCAGAATTAGGGCGATCGCGCCTTAGTCGACAACGCGGGCCCATCAGTGCGGGTTGGTCGACTTCACACACAACCTTCGAGTTTCTTCGCAGGCGTGTGCAGTTTGCCTCACGATGTTTTCCTTCACCGTAAGAGCGTCGGATAAACGTAAACATATGAAATCGAAATTCGAAACCAAATTGGTACATAGCAAGACTCGAACCACAGCCTCCCGGACAGGAGGTAGCGGCCGTAACCGTTACGCCACCGACGCTCTTTCCTTGTCATCTAGATAAGCAAAAGTTTAATAAATATACCAATTTAAAATAATGAAACTTATGCTAACCAATTTTACAATCAGACATTCATGTCACACAAACGAAAGTTGAACACCTACCTAGTTAATGCGAATCTAAGGAGATGGTTTTACCGGGTTCGTCTTAGGACGGCAGATCACGTACAGCCGTACCAATCATACTTATATAACAAAATTTAGTAGTTGGTAGTAGTCTCTCTCTTTGTAACTGATGTTGAGCTATGAGTCTGTAAAAAGCGTTGGTGGCTTAACCGGTAACGACTCGGTCCTCCTAACCAGAGGTTCCGGGTTCAAATCCGGATGGCCAATGGACCAAATGAGTTTTTCAAAAACTTACGTACATATCATTACCGATTGCTTTAACGGTGAAGGAAAACATCGTGAGGAAACCTGCACACGCCTGCGAAGAAACTCGAAGGTTGTGTGTGAAGTCGACCAACCCGCACTGGGCCCGCGTGGTCGACTAAGGCCTAATCGCCCTGATTCAGGGTAGGCTCGAGCCCCTCGGTGGGGACGTATATGAGCTGATATAATAATAATAAAAACAATCAAAAGCAAAATTTTTAAAGATTAGAGAAATAAATTATTACATTAGAGAAAAGAAATTAAGATTAGAGTGTCACAATTCAAGAGAAACTTAAAAATTATGATATTTGCAACCTAGATTGACAGTAAAATATAAATGAAGATAGTAAAAAGATAAAAATAATAAAGGTAATAGAGATAGTAAAAACATAATTTATTGTGTAAGTAAAACACTTTAATAGCTCTATTATGATATGGAACTATCCCTTTAAGCCGAGGTCGAACCAGTAATAGCTAAAACGACTGACAATGCTTTACACTTTACAATTGATGTAGTATGGTAACCATTATGCGACAATGTGATCCGAATTACGGCATTAAGATTATGTGTCAAGATCTTTGTAGAAGGTTGGCGATTAGGTTTGATAGGTACTTGATTTTAATTAATCAGGATAATGACCGCGGCAGACTACAAAAGAGATGCGGGACGAACTGGATCGCTTCTATTGCGGGTGGTAGGAGCTAGCCAAGGATAGAGATCAGTGGTGCAATGTAGGGGAGGCCTTCACTGCACCCCAGACACTGTATACAATGGTGGTGAAATGACATTTTCTAAAAACAAATGACGGAGCAAACAAAATTACAGCAAAATCCCACAAGTTCGAGAACCAAACTATAACCAATCTGTACCAATCTGGGTGACGAGGGGGTGAGGTCGGAATCTAGAGAGCGGCAGGGAGTGTCCATACTGTATGTTAGTACTAATATGTATACTTTGCCTTTACCCAACTGTGGGAACATTTATTAAAATAATTAAAAACTACTAAAATATTTTTCTAAAAATAAAAAACTTTTAGGTCCAAGCATTAATTTGAAAAGAATATTAATTGTTTCGTAATCCTTTCATTTGATACCCATATCGTAGGGGTGCATAAAAAAATAACTGATCCGCCATCTTTGAGAGTCCGCCTTAGTTGATTTAGAATAACGTCAGTTAGTAACCACACTTTCGTTTGAGAAACAAGCAAGTGTTTGCATCGCCCATTTGCAGAACTAATTATCGCCAAAATTCGTTTTTTGTCAGAGCCACAACCATATTAAAGCGTAAACTCACGGCGACGCTACAGGGCCTTCCAACCCCGGTCCACTAGTACAGTCATGTGAAATTGTTATATTTTATATACTTAAATACTTTTTTTTTCTGGTTCGGCTTTAAATTTGTGTTAAACATATTATATATCTTCTTGAATTTTATCTGCGAAAACTTGTCATCAGCTTTTAGATACATAAAGTTTATTTTATCATTTTTGTATAATAGCAGTAAGTTTTATAATAAAATAAAATAAATAAAATATTGTACTCCAAACTTAACGTGTATACAAAAGTGTCTAGGGCCGCACCTCCCATCCGGGAGGTCGTGGTTCAAATCCTGCCAATGTGTTTTCGATTTTCGGTTTCATATGTATACGTTTATCCGACGCTCTTACGGTGAAGGAAAACATCGTGAGGAAACCTGCTCACGCCTTCGAAGAAAGTCGCAGGTAGTGCGTGAACTCGACCAACCCGCACTGGGCCCGCGTGGCCGGATCGCCCTAATTCAGGGTAGGCTCGAGCCCCTTGGTGGGGACGTATATGAGCTGATATGATGAGGGGTTACAGGTTTCTACAACCATACTAAATTTCAGCTTCATAGGTTTAAGAATGTTTTCAAAGGTTTAATAATGTTAAAGACAGTAACATACCGACGGACCGACACACGGATATGGCGAAACTATAAGATTCCTAGTTTGACTGCGGAACCCTAAAAAGAATAATCGGTACATGACATGCAAAGATATTGCGTAACAAACGTACAAAAAAAAACATACAGTCTAATTGAAAACATCCTCCTTTTTGGAAGTAGGTTGAAAATGAAACAAATTTCAAGTAGTGATGAGCAAAGCAAGACCAAGACCAAGCCTCGGATAGTCTTGGTCTTGGTCTTGCTCATTCGGTCTTGGTTTTGGTCTTGGTCTTGCTCAAATACTCGTACGTCCGGTCTCGGTCTTGGTCTTGTTTATGTAGTCTTAGTCTTGGTCATGCTCATTTGGTCTTGGTCTTGCTCAAATACTCGTACGTCCGGTCTTGGTCTTGGTCTGGTTTATGTAGTCTTAGTCTTGGTCTTGCTCATTCGGTCTTGCTTAAATACTCGTACGTCCAGTCTTGGTCTTGGTCTTGTTTATGTAGTCTTAGTCTTGCTTTTTCGCAAGACCAAGACCAAGACTCGCATAGTCTTGGTCTTGCTCATTCGGTCTTGGTCTTGGTCTTGCTTAAAAACTCGTACGTCCGGTCTTGGTCTTGGTCTTGTTTATATAGGCTTAGTCTTGGTCTTGCTTTTTGAAAGACCTGGACCAAGACTCGGATAGTCTTGGGCTTGCTTTTTGAAAGACCTGGACCAAGACTCGGATAGTCTTGGGCTTGCTCATTCGGTCTTGGTCTTGGTCTTGCTCAAATACTCGTACGTCCGGTCTTGGTCTTGGTCTTGTTTATATAGGCTTAGTCTTGGTCTTGCTTTTTGAAAGACCTGGACCAAGACTCGGATAGTCTTGGTCTTGCTCATTCGGTCTTGGTCTGGTCTTGGTCAAATAGGGAAAACTATTGTAATTAAATCATTAAAAAAATAGTCTTAATAATTCAAAGTACGTACCTAATCAATTATGCAAACAACGGCGGTCCAAATTTTTAATTGAGTTATGTGATGTGGGATATCGGAAAGGGCTTCATTGGCAAAAGCTTAAATATATTATTAATTGTTTTTGTGATTTATAGTTTTTGATTTATGACAAAGAATGAAAAAAAATCTTTTCCCTTTTTTATATGTATAGGTAGGTACCCAATAATTTTGGTGTATGTAATACCTAACAGTTTGCACTGTTATAATTTACAATATGTACCTACAAATTTGTAAGGAACCCTCAGTAGGCGAGTCTGACCCGCACTTGTCCGGTTTTTTGGGGTTGCGTACCCAAAGAAAAAAAAACGGGACCCTATTACTAAGACTTCGTTGTCCGTCCGTTTGTCCGTCGGTCACCAGGCTGTATTTCATGAACCGTGATAGCTAGACAGTTTAAATTTACACAGATGATGTATTTCTGTTGCCGCTATAACAACAAATACTAAAAATTTGAAAAAGTGATGGTCTCCATACAAAAAACGTGGTTTTTTTAAACGTGAAGAAACTAGCGCCATCCAGTATGATAGTACGGAACTGAAGAAACTAGCGCCATCTAGTATGATAGTACGGAACTGAAGAAACTAGCGCCATCTAGTAATGACGGTACGAAACCCTTTGTGTGCGGTTTTGGCTCGCACTTGGCCGGTTTTTTTTAAATTTATAGTTATCACATGATCCTGTCCGTCTTCCCAGACGTTCATCAAATTTACGTCAAAATCTACCAATTTTAGTTGACCCACAACTCCGATGTCTTTGTGAACTTTTAGTAAACATCCGTATTAAAAATAACAATGTAATCTCAGCAACTATCTCCAACTTTATAGGACAAGCGCAGAAAATCTAGTTATTTAACAAAATGTTACTCCACTTGCATAACTGTTCATCCAATCCCGCTATGCCACCAAAATGGAAACTCTTTTATTGCTACAAGTTTATTACTAGCTAACTACTTTCAAACATGGTCGGGTTATAAGGAAAACAGATAACTAGGAACTTGATTCCGATCTTGTCAGCAAAAAGATCGGAAGCTGTAAAAAGTTCATATGTTACCGTCGCGTGCGAAAGTGATGTAACTCATAATTGTCGAGTTTATTATACAAGTTATTGTATTAGGCGGATCTCACACGGGAGCCGGTTAAACGCACGGTTGTAAGGCTAACGTGGATTTTCATACATCGTAGTGCATCAATACGAATGAACCAACCGCATCCGCTTGCCGTGTGCATCCTTTGTAAGGCTAACGTGGTTTTTCATACATCGTAGACATCGTAGTTACAGTATTACAATATAGCGGCTTGCAGTAGTGCAACGAATGTACTTAAGCAACGATGCAGTGGGGCAGCGGGCGACGGGGCACAGCCTGGTAAACTCCGCGAGAGCGACATCAAAGGCGTTGCGCTACTATAAGCCATATCGTAATACTGTGTCGTAGAGTATCAATATTTAAATGCAGCGTCGCCAACCGCAACAGCTTGCCGTGTGCATCCTTTGTAAGGCTGACGCGGTTTTCATACATTGCATCGCGTAGCAGGGTTCGAAGTGATGATTGTCATTGAGAATTATAGATAATTACAACGTTGATATTCATCTTGATAATTATAAAACTAATTGAAAAAAAAAACTGTAATATTCTAGTTAACATTGACAATTGATGTTTCGTGACGTGACGTATAGAACGGGTAAAACGTTAAACTCATAAAAAAGTCACAAGCACGAAATTGTTGATTGATAATATAAATATTTTTGAAATAAAAGAAACTTACGAAGAAAAAGAAATAACCTTTTAGAGTTTGAGTGTCATTGAGAATTATCGATAATTACAACGTTGATATTCATCTTGATAATTATAAAACTAATTGAAAAAAAAACTTTAATATTCTAGTTAACATTGACAATTGACGTTTCGTGACGTGACGAATAGAATGGGTCAAACGTTAAACTCAGAAAAAAGTCACAAGCACGAAATTGTTGACAGATAAGATAAATATTTTTGAAAAAAAGGAGTTCAAAGGAGCCGACTTGCCGGTAGCGGGCCGGTCATAGAGACCGGGGCCTTAGGCTAACGCGGTTTTCATATATCGTTAGTGCATCGATACGATCGGCTCAAGTGTGTTTTCCACCTTAGAATTATACCATCACCACGTGTATCAGCTACTTAATGCGGTGTTTGAGAATAAAGATACCCATAGAAGATATGGGTTAGTTGCTTTTTATTAAGAAATTAGTTCACCTAGTCACGCACGGCATAGGGAGGTGAACATAGCTAGCGTTAGGGAAACAAGTATCGTATAAAGGTATATCTATAGAATGTGAAAAGACCTCTCCCAGCAACTTAAAAAGAAGGTGCCACTCATGACACTAAATAAATTTTCCCAAAGAACCCATATTCAAATCGTATATTTTTATACTTACTTTATTCAAATTGATCAGCTTATCAGCGGTTTCTTCGGTCTTTTGGCACCGATGTAATATTTTTTTAGATTTTTAGTGCTATGGGACTACGAAGAACCCTTAAAAGATCTTTTTGTACATCTATCCGTGCGTCAGTCACAAACATTCACAGCATCTTAACTTTTACATTATATTAAAATTTAAGATAAAATTTTAGATAAAAAAAGATGTTCAAAAATGCATTCGGACATAGACAGAGAAATGAGTAATAGCGAACACGTGTAAGTGGAATTGTTACTAGTCCAAGGTCACGAAGTAACAGTTTGGCTACCGTTACGTAACCGTTACCGTTGGCAGTCTAAGTCCGTTCCAGTTTTGTGACTAAAGAACGTATGAATAAGTGTCATACTATTTTTTTAACCACAATTGGTTAGCCCTTGGCATCATCTCACCTGATGGTTAGTGATGATGATGCCAAAATTGGGAGCGGGCTTACCAAGATTCCCCACTATCATATCGGCTATCATATCTTCAAGCCGGAACACATGAATGCTGTTGGACATTGATGTTTGGCGGCAAGACTTAGATAATATGGTGGTAGCTAGCCAAGCGTGCTTAGAAAATGTCCTTCCACCAACGAATCCAAGTCATATTACGAGGTTAGAATCCGCCGAGAATCGAACCCGCGACCGCCTGATGTGAAGCTAATGTACTTAACCATTACTCCAGGGAGGCGGTTATCATCCTGTAATGTATCTAATTTGAAATATCTAATATCTATTGAGTATTATTTTGCTTTAGTTAATAGCTTCACCATGATCATCATCATCGCGCACCGGAAAACGTAGCGTAGGAAGGCCTCCCACTCGGTGGACCGATGATCTGGTGAAGGTCACGGAAGCAGCTGGATGCCGGCAGCGCAGAACCGGTGGTTGTGGAAATCCTTGGGGGAGGCCTTTGTCCAGCTATGGACATCTTTCGGCTGATATGATGGTCATCATCACAAATGCCAAAGGCCAAATCTGGACAAAGACAACCACAACGATTTCCACAACGACCGGTCGTGCGCTGATCGCATGCATCGGCTTCCCGCGACCCTCACCTGGACGCCTGCCTACGCTACGTTTTCCGATGCGCGGTCGCCACTCGAGAACATTGCAGTTCCAACTGCCATCTGTTCTAGGAGCTACGTTCCTCGCCCACAGCAACTTAAGTTTAGCGATCCTATGAGCTATGTCGGTTACCTCGGTTTTCCAGCGGATATTTTAATTATTATTAACAAATGGAAAGCTCTTGGCATCATCTCACCTGATGGTAAATGAAGATGATTTTTTTCTTCATTTCTGATTCGATCACGTGTGAAACCGAGCCACGGAATAATTCATATTAATATATAAATAATAATATATTAATAGTAATTCATTGCCATGTTTTGTTATCTTTTGTTTCTTTATTTTTCATCAAAATTTGAGCGCGTTTGGCAGCTCCTCACCAGATGGTAAACGACGATGCTGCCGAGAATGAATACCGCTAGCTCAAATAGTGCCTATTCACTCTCGCCTTGAAAATTCCTTTGGAATACGAATCTCAATTGTTAGTGAGAACGACCTAGTCTAGAATTGCTAGCTTTCTATTCAAAGCTAACTTTCCTCCCAATCCTTGTAACAACAAATTTAAAACCTACGCGCGTGGTCTGCATATTACATAACAAAGGTATACCTAGAAAGCTAGAACAATAAAAATGTGCAATAAACATCATGTTCAAGTGAAAACTACGAGATAACATCGAGAATCATCTGAGAATGCTAAACATGTCCTGATGGTCTTTACTTACTGTTGTTGTTGGCGATTTCGCAACAAACGGTAGGAAACGATGCACGTTTCTGCTGCGTGTATAACAAAAAAAAACCGACCAAGTGCGAGTCAGAACCGCACACAAAGAGTTCCGTACCATCATATTAGATGGCACTAGTTTCTTCACGTTTAAAAAACACGTTTTTTGTATGGAGACCCCCTTTTTCCACTTTTAAAAAAAAAAAGTATTTGTTGTTATATCGGCAACAGAAATACATCATCTGTGAAAATTTCAACTGCCTAGCTATCATAGTTCATGAAATACAGCCTGGTGACAGACGGACATACAGACAGACGGACGGACAGCGGAGTCTTAGTACCCTTTGGGTACGAAACACTCAAATTCAAACATGGTCTTTATGCCGAAGTGGCCATTCAGTTAAAGTCGGTTTAAAAAAATCTTGTAACAGGTGACTTAATCATTGAATAGATTATCGAAAAACAGAATTTGCACCGCATGTTGTCATAATAATTCAAAGCCTACATAGGAATTGCTCGCACGTCTACTAAGTGTACTAACACTTTCTAATAAAGTCAGTAAATTCTTAGAAACATAAGAAGAATTCGAGGCTATTGTGGCCTTTTTGCGATTGTTATACACGCGTAACTAATCGGATTTCATTTCCTTCGCCGATTCAATGTACCCATGTGTAAGGTCACGTAATTCAAAGCCTACCTAGGAATTGCTCGCACGTCTTAGTTCATTTTCTAATAAAGTCACTAAGTTCTTAGAAACACAAGAAGAATTCCAGGCTATTGTGGCCTTTTTGCGATTGTTATATGTACGTAACTAATCGAACTTCATTTCCTTCGCCGATTCAATGTACCCATGTGTAAGGTCACGTAATTCAAAGCCTACCTAGGAATTGCTCGCACGTCTTAGTTCATTTTCTAATAAAGTCAGTAAGTTCTTAGAAACACAAGAAGAATTCGAGGCTATTGTGGCCTTTTTGCGATTGTTATATATACGTAACTAATCGAACTTCATTTCCTTCGCCGATTCAATGTACCCATGTGTAAGGTCACGTAATTCAAAGCCTACCTAGGAATTGCTCGCACGTCTTAGTTCATTTTCTAATAAAGTCACTAAGTTCTTAGAAACACAAGAAGAATTCCAGGCTATTGTGGCCTTTTTGCGATTGTTATATGTACGTAACTAATCGAACTTCATTTCCTTCGCCGATTCAATGTACCCATGTGTAAGGTCACGTAATTCAAAGCCTACCTAGGAATTGCTCGCACGTCTTAGTTCATTTTCTAATAAAGTCAGTAAGTTCTTAGAAACACAAGAAGAATTCGAGGCTATTGTGGCCTTTTTGCGATTGTTATATATACGTAACTAATCGAACTTCATTTCCTTCGCCGATTCAATGTACCCATGTGTAAGGTCACGTAATTCAAAGCCTACCTAGGAATTGCTCGCACGTCTTAGTTCATTTTCTAATAAAGTCAGTAAGTTCTTAGAAACACAAGAAGAATTCGAGGCTATTGTGGCCTTTTTGCGATTGTTATATACGCGTAACTAATCGGATTTCATTTCCTTCGCCGATTCAATGTACCCATGTGTAAGTTCACGTAATTCAAAGCCTACCTAGGAATTGCTCGCACGTCTTAGTTCATTTTCTAATAAAGTCACTAAGTTCTTAGAAACACAAGAAGAATTCGAGGCTCTTGTGGCCTTTTTGCGATTGTTATATATACGTAACTAATCGAACTTCATTCCCTTCGCCGATTCAATGTACCCATGTGTAAGGTCACGTAATTCAAAGCCTACCTATGAAATTGCTCGCACGTCTTAGTTCATTTTCTAATAAAGTCACTAAGTTCTTAGAAACACAAGAAGAATTCGAGGCTATTGTGGCCTTTTTGCGATTGTTATATACGCGTAACTAATCGGATTTCATTTCCTTCGCCGATTCAATGTACCCATGTGTAAGGTCACGTAATTCAAAGCCTACCTAGGAATTGCTCGCACGTCTTAGTTCATTTTCTAATAAAGTCAGTAAGTTCTTAGAAACACAAGAAGAATTCGAGGCTATTGTGGCCTTTTTGCGATTGTTATATAACGCGTAACTAATCGGATTTCATTTCCTTCGCCGATTCAATGTACCCATGTGTAAGGTCACGTAATTCAAAGCCTACCTAGGAATTGCTCGCACGTCTTAGTTCATTTTCTAATAAAGTCAGTAAGTTCTTAGAAACACAAGAAGAATTCGAGGCTATTGTGGCCTTTTTGCGATTGTTATATAACGCGTAACTAATCGGATTTCATTTCCTTCGCCGATTCAATGTACCCATGTGTAAGGTCACGTAATTCAAAGCCTACCTAGGAATTGCTCGCACGTCTTAGTTCATTTTCTAATAAAGTCAGTAAGTTCTTAGAAACACAAGAAGAATTCGAGGCTATTGTGGCCTTTTTGCGATTGTTATATAACGCGTAACTAATCGGATTTCATTTCCTTCGCCGATTCAATGTACCCACCCATGTGTTAGGTCAAGTACGGTAAAAAACGTTGTTTCAAAAAATTACGGGATTAAAAACCATATTTACCTAACGTACTCCGCTGGCTCAGCCACCCAAAGAGGATCTGGTCTCAGTCACTAAATAAAGCCACTTTCTTGTGTTTGGACCATTTCGTGTCAATCGGTTTTTTAGAGGGCGTTCAGGCACACCCTGGACTCTTCATACAACGGGCCAGAAACGACATTTAAAAAATGAATGACGAAACAAACAAAATGGCGGCGAAATCCTATACGTTCGACAACCAAACTGTAACCAATCTGTATCAATCTGGGTGACGAGGGGGTGAGGTCGCAATCTAGAGAGCGGCAGGGAGTATCCATCCATACTGTATGTTAGTACTAATATACTATATACTTTGGTTCAGTTCCTTTTTCACTTCGTCATTCCAGCGGTACCTGGGGCGTCCAACAGGGCGTTTCCCAGTTGGACTACGCTCTCTGAGAATTAACTAAGACCACGTAATAAGTTTCGCGAAGCGAGGGTCCTCCCCCCCCTGGGTGGTGGCAGGCTGTTTAGGTTAGGTTCGTTTCGCATGATATGGCTAGTCATTTCCTGATCTGATCAACCCCTTTCATGAAAAGGTCAATTCTACATCTACCATTTCATGAAATAGCCAATTCTACGACAATTTCATGAAATGGTCAATTCTATAACGACCATTTTATGAAATAGGTAGTCAATTCTACAACGACCATTTCAGGAAATGGCCAATTCTACAATGACCATTTCATGAAACGGCCAATTCTACAACGATCTTTTCATAAAATGGTCAATTCTACGATATCGCTACGTAATATCTTAAATCTATTTAATTTCCTTTTAGCAAAAATCAATCGTTATTGACAAATATGTCAACGTACTTGTCAAAATATAACAAGCGAGGTGAACAACATAGGTAAGGTAGGTACTCGTACTTTGTTTGTCGGAAGTGACTGACGAGTTTTATGCATGACTGTACTTATAGGCCCGGAGTGAAGCGAAAATTTGGTTTATACTGGCCTCTTATTGTATTAAGTATTTTAGTAGTATCTACCTAAAGCAACCTAAAGTCTCTTTTTAACCTAGTACCTACTTGTACCTAAAGTCTCTATAAACAAGTACCTAAAAATTAAATCTATCCTCAATTCCTCAGTGATGTTAAATCACATAGGTATATAGTGCGTCTGGTATGTTCGCGGAGGCACGTACAGATGACTTTTACGCTATAATGCGGAAAAAAACTGCCTCCACATCCACGCTACTCAGACTTCGGGAAGTAACTATTTAGTAATCTGTGCTTCGGGGCAGTGGCAAAGGCGTCCTAAAGATGATTGCAGACCGGAAGGATGGTCTTATACAGAAATCTTGGGTAAGACGATCCATTGGGTCATTTAAATAAATTGCTATTGTTCTTTTGTATTTCACTAACCTAGTTATTACATGTAACCTACCTATGGATTTTAAATCTGTTATTAAAGAATTATTTATTTTATTATTATTTTTATTTAAAAGAGAAGTTTTATCCAGGGCCTAGGTGTAGTTTAGATTGAAAAATCTTAAAAAATACATGCTTTCTAAGAAAATGAGAAAAAGCGAAATTGATGGAGGTTTTCATCGTACCTACAACCCGAAATTTGGACAATATTTTAAGATAAGATTTGGGTATGATAGCAACTTAAAATTAATCATGTTTTAAAAATTTTTGCTCTGTTTAATGTCATGTAATCATCCGTGGAAAATAATAACTGTGATGGACATTACTAACGATATAGAGACCAAAACAAAAAACTTTTGGAACTTTTGTCTGTTTGCCTGTCTGTCTGTTTGTCTGTATGTTCGCGCATCACGCAAAAACTACCAGGTCGATTTTGATGGAATTTTGTATGGGGGTTGGTTCCTTATAGCCCGGGTTAACATATAGGATACTTTTTATCCCGAAAAATTCAAGAGTTTCCGTGGGAAAATATCAAAACCTCCACACTGACTAGGTCGCGGGCACAAAAAATCGGGTACCCTCTTTTTTGGGAAGTCGTGTTAAATGTATCCTTTGTCACTTATGGGATCAAGACGAATCTAACAATAGATGCCTCACATTAAAAAACCAATTAAGCCTTTTAAAGGATATAGTGAAATGAAGAAACATATACGTTAGACCTGAAAATAAAACGCTTCTTTTCGTCGTGGGCAGCCGTGTTTAATTTGTAAAGGTCATGTTCTAGTACTAGCTTACATTGTGCATAATTAAAAGTTTCTTTTTTTTAAATTGTACGGTCAGAAAATAATACCGACAAAAAAAATGTTTTCCCCTTAACGGTTCTTTATTTTCAAACCATAAAAATACTAAATTTTTTTGCTACACAGTAGCTTAATTGTTAACAATTTTACCTAAAAAATATTTAACGCAGATTTAAATTGGAACAAAAAGACACTTTGAGCAGTTCAAAATTAAAAAAATGTTATTTTATGTACCTTTATTTCATTTAATGTTTACTGCTATGTTATTTTCATTCTTGTCAATTAAAAATGTAAGGAGTTAGACCAATCAAGTTAAGCAATTTCTTTTGACCTTCATAAACAAATTGATTAATATTTCCAAATAAATAGTAATTTCGACTTATGATATAAGTTTATTTGTACAACGTTTAAAAAACATTTTGATAGTGTAAAAAATCAATCGTTAAGGGATAAAAAAATAATTTTACGGTATCTTTTTTTCTGATCATGAAATTTTGTTTTTAGAAAGATTATGCACAATGTAAGCTAATAAAGAAATCAGTTTTTTAATAATCTCGCATAGATACGAAACAATCGCATGTAAACACTTATCGTGTCCATCCTGTATCTTACAACTAAATGACTAATATCGTTGTTTCGTAAACGTCAAAATTACATTAGACACTCGATCAGCCTTATTTGATCATGCTGCGTTGCGACTGTTAAATCTGACAGTCACATTACTATGAGAAACATAATCAATATCAAATGAATTGTACAGTTACATACAGCATGTTTGTATTGTCAAATCCAATTCTAAAACATATATTTTAAAGGCACCATACAATTCTAAAACAAATATTTGCATTCTACAGGGCAGTTACAGGCTCTTGACTTTGACGCTCTGGATCGAACAGAGTTCAGATTCGCGGAGAGCCAAAAAATTCCTAAACTAAACAAAAAAAATATCAAAATTAAGATTTATTTAATTTATACTAAGCGTCGGTGGCGTAACGGCTAGTGCCGTATATGTACGTTTATCCGATGATTTTACGGTGAAGGAAAACATTCAGGGTAGGCTCGAGCTCCTCGGTATGGACGTATATGATGATAATTATTTGCTTCACAGCATCAAAAATAAATTATGAAATAAAATTCATTAAATATTCCTCTTTCTTAAAACTTCCAAAAAACTTCCTTATTTGGTTTTTATATCATTTTGATTTTTTAAATTATCAGAAACATATATATAGTAGATACGTCAATGGCAATGAAATAATATGACGTCATAGTTCAATATTTCAAACATTTTAAGAACAAATCTCATTTTTGATAGTTAACAAAAAGTAAGTTAATTGACTGGTGGGCAAGTACCGAATTCTACTAACATAGTTTTTAAGACAGTGGTCTTTGTACTAAAAAATCTATGATTTTTTTTGATCTGAAAATAAACTTTGCTTGATTTGAGTACAAATAATTTACAAAAAAATACGTAATAGTTACAAAATGTTCAGTTTCAACGGCGTAAATCAATAAAACTGTAAATCTCTTGTTAACTTTTGTAAACTCTGGCGCCATTAGTTGTTATTAGATTTTGGCGCCAAAACCCGCCAGTTAATCTTCAGTGGGTAAGCTGCATAGATTCTTAGTACACTGATAGAAAGGGTAAAACCGTAAATCTCTTGTTAACTTTTGTAAACTCTGGCGCCATTAGTCGTCATTAGATTTTGGCGCCATAACCCGCCAGTTAATCTTCAGTGGGTAAGCTGCATAGATTCTTAGTACACTGATAGAAAGGGTAAAACCGTAAATCTCTTGTTAACTTATGTAAACTCTGGCGCCATTAGTCGTCATTAGATTTTGGCGCCATAACCCGCCAGTTAATGTTCAGTGGGTAAGCTGCATAGATTCTTAGTACACTGATAGAAAGGGTAAAACGTACAAATGATGAAATCGAAATTCGAAAACACATTGGTACCTATAAGGCAGGTAGGATTGGAACCACGACCTCCTGGACTCCCTGTGATTATTTTCAAATGGAAAACATACAGTGTAATTTTTACGTGAGACAATTTTGTGCGCAACAGTACAACCTCGCTCCATATGCATGTCATTATCCAACAATGGGATTGTACATTAATTGTTTGCCTAGGCGAAGATAGGTGTCGTTAGTACATCCACGTTTTAAAGTGGTAAGGAGGTGTATTAGAAACTTTTGTTAAGAGGAGGCTGCCAAAATTAGGGCATTTTTACATGCTTTTTTATTTTCAAACGACTTCCGAAACGGAGGAGGTGCTCAATTCGACTGTATGTTTTTTTTTAAATATATATGTGTTACCTCAGAACTTTTGACTGGGTGAACCGATTTTGATGATTCTTTTATTATTTGAAAGCTAGTACTTCCCGTGTGGTCCCACATAAATTTGATTAAAATCGGTGTAGTACTTTATTAGAAAATTAACAAAAAACAAAAATAAATTCAAAATGCAAAAATGTACTAAGTTGTTGCGATGGAAGTCGGTTTGATAATATGTTTAGCGTTGTCAATTATTACAAGCTTTTATTTAGTTTCACCTGTCGCGTGACAATGCAATATTATGATGACATGGTGCTGAATTTAGTTTCACCTGTCCCGATGTTTGTCATCATCATTACAGCTCATATACGTCCCCACCGAGGGGCTCGAGCCTACCCTGAATCAGGGCGATTAGGCCTTAGTCGACCACGCGGGCCCAGTGCGGGTTGGTCGACTTCACACACAACCTTCGAGTTTCTTCGCAGGCGTGTGCAGTTTTCCTCACGATGTTTTCCTTCACCGTCACCGTCTGTCATCAAATATTGAAAATTAAATTTGATCCACTATCCGATTACCGATTGAGCTGAAATTTTGCATACATGTGTAAATCGCGTGACAATGCAATATTATGATGACATGGTGCTGATCTGATGATGGAGCTGGAAGGTGGTCATAGGAACTCCGCAATAAAACGACACAACCCCATCGAGTTAAGGCTCGTTTAATTCGTATTGACGAGTACTTTGATCCTAAAAAGCTTGTACCTTAAAGCTTTTAGCTTTTTCGAAAATTATTGTTAGAATATGTTGAGTCGGCCGCAAGCTTGCTGTACCTGAAAACTAAACAGCTGATTTTTTGAACCTTCTTCTCTCGTATGGCTAAAACAAAGACACAATTTTGATTGTACAGGATTGTCAATGTCAGTGAGTGTCCTAAAGGTGGTCCAAAATGAAATGCAATGCTCTTGTCAGATGGATCTCTAATTGAACACTGATTTAAATAATAATAAAATAATGCTAAGTCGCCATGCGTCATTGCACTCTAAACTGGGTCGCGGGCAAAGTACACTGTAGAAGCGCGACTGCTTCCAAATCTTATCAAAATTATTTAAAAACAAATTACATGTACGTATGTAAATCGTGCATATTGGTAACAACAATAACAACGAGTATGTACTTTTTGACAGATTATTGGATTTAGCTTTTTTCGTTTTCATGTAAGCTCGCAATAAACGAAATTGAGGTAATGGATAAAACGGAAAACGAAGCATAGGCAGGCCTCCCACGCGGTGGACCGACAACCTGGTGAAGACCGCGGGAAGCCGATGGATGCGGGCAGCGCAAGACCGGTCGTCGTGGAAATCCTTGGGGGAGGCCTTTGTCCAGCAGTGGAATTTTTTCGGCTGATGAAAGGATAAAGTAAAGTTAGGACAATTAAGCGAAATTAAACTGTATAGCTGATTCCTTCAGATAAAATATCAGGTTGATCGCCGGTAACTCGCGGGCAACCTGATTTTAATAATAATAATAATGAAAAGACTACATTTAGTTTAATCGTTTTATACTAATCAATTAATTTTTTTGTTATATTTTTAAGGAAAATCTTAAAAGTACACAGGTTAATATGGCTGAACTAGGAAGAAACCTGTGCTTCAGGTTAAAAAGTGCTAGATATTATTCTAATGGACAATGTACTTAAAGTTATCTTAAAAATGTTTTTTTTTATGTCTAGTAAAGTTTGAAAGTTAAATGTACTCGTATTTATCTTTTTGCTTAACAACTACAAGCTATATGCCCCGCCCACTGCCACTTAAAGTTTAGCAATTCTGAGAGGATTGTCGGTTACTTTGGTTCTCCTACGGATCTCTTCGTTTCTGATTCGATCACGCAGAAAAACCCCGAGCATAGCACGCTATATTGCACATAGCATTGGCACATTAGCTCATAGAACAGATGGCCGTTGGGGTAGTAACATTCTCGAGTGGCGACCGCGCACCGGAAAACGAAGAGTAGGCAGGCCTCCCACTCGGTGGACCGATGACCTGGTGAAGGTTGCGGGAAGCCGCTGTGTAGCAGTGAACGTGCTTTGGCTGATATGATGATGATGACTTAACAACTTAATGTAATTTTTCGGTATCATCGTATAAGAGTTCATGTAAATAAGTTGCGAGATTTGTTTACAATTTACATATGTATGTAAATATGTAAATTCGCATAAGGCTAAAATTTTGTTTATTCTATTATAAAGAAAAGGACCAAGGAATGCAAAAAATCTGTTTGTATGGACACGTCTTGAACTGGATGATGAAGAAACTATATCTTTTCATCCGTTGTTAGTTATTTGGGGGCTGTACGTAAGCGCTTTGTGTTGTCTTAAAACTGTGCTCGATAGACATTGAAACAATGACTTATATATTACTGCATTGAAATCATTATCATTAAAATTGTTACTTTATGAGTTGACATGACTATAATATGACTTAAAATATATGATTTGATTTGATTAGGTAAATGTTGACAAGAAAATATGGTACGTATTTACTTTGCTAGGCGATATGGAGGGAAAGTAATACCCAAGTAAGAAATAAATAACATGAAGGAGACTTACAGATTTTTTTAAATAAATAAATGCATTCAAAACTTAAAAAAACCGCTTACCTAAATTGGGAAATGAAACGGGTCATTCTCAGAGGTCAACGATTCTATTGTTTTGAAACGGCTAAATTTGAAAAAGATTGCCCTGTATTTTACTATGCCCATCGATCGAAAGGATTTAACTTCTTTGAATCCAGAGCGCAGCAAGGGATTCAAAGTACGTCACTCGAGTTTAAATTTGTACTTTTTATCACCCTCTTTATGAAAATTAAGTAAGTGCAGTTTCTAACTACTTATGAATATAACGTTTATTTATTTACATATACATACTAATACAATTGGGACCAATACGACTTAATAAATAATTAGAGGCTAAGGTTTATTTTTTATTTTAGATGGGTTATGCACTAACAAACATCATTTGAAAATTGAACCCATATACAAACACAATATTATAGGCAGTTCGCTTCCGTTGCATCGAATGCTACTAAGAAAAGACATGCCCACTGGAAACTTTTTTTTTTTTAAATTAAAAATTTGAGTGCGTTTGACTACATCTCACCTGATGGTAAGTGGCGATGTAGTCGAGGATGGCACACGCAAACTCAAATAATGCGTATTCACTCTCGCCTTGAAGATCCCCAAAATAAAGGAGTCGGGAAACACAGACGCAGGCAAGAAAGGCTTCACTTTTAGGACGCATGTAACTTATCTACCTCCCTTCAATAGCATATCTCTGGTCCGAGCACGGTTTTTTTTATCACTAACAGCCAGTTACTTGCTCATACAATGATCGTGATAGATCTATTTGGTGATTGGAACATTTACTAACGCTATCCACATTACAAATTGAAATCACTTGTAGTCCCTAGGGAAGAGCTTTTTTGCTCTCTGTTTACAAGGAACCAACCAGCTCTTTTTGAACAGATGTGATAAAAAAATATTTTAAACTAAATTAGAAAAGTAATAAAACAAAGTTGTTAGATACTTATCCTCAAAAAATAAGTATTTCATCTACCTAACATTCTATTTAATTGAATAAATTATAGTATGGTATATGATCGGTCGTTGCTCTGAAATGATTTATTTTGTTTTATGTCCGCTGCCTAATTTGGTGACCAAGTAGGTACAGAACAGTACATTAATTTAATAGTTAATAAAAAATCGAGCTCCATTAAGAAACCGGCCAAGTATGAATCGGGCCCGCGCACTTAGGGGTCCGTACCAAAACAAATTTGGATACGATACTCTACAAACATTACCGAGTACAACAATCGGATTGAAGGACAAACTTTGTAGTTGAAAAAATTATGTACCATACATCGATGTACGTCACGGTCTGTTTTCCAACTGCAAATGTAAGTTTGTAATCGCAAAAATGTTTTTTCGATGTGAAATAACTACTAGGTACTTTACTGCAAATGTAAGTTTGTAATCGCAAAAATGTTTTTTCGATGTGAAATAACTACTAGGTACTTTACAGTTATCCGATTTTATACTTTACTTGTGTTGTAAGACCTTGCTTCTGCCAAATTTCATGATTCTAGGTCAACGGGAAGTACCCTGTAAGTTTTGATTTATTTGCGAATATCAAAATATGTGACACTGCATTTTCGAAAATAAATAATAACAATAAAATGGCCGAATCTTTTATTGCATTGACTTAGCCGCTCCATTGAGAACGGCGCACGTGCAACATAAGCTAGATAGTTATTGTTACCTTTACGCGTTCCTGAGAAAAAGGTCTTGAAAATCAGACAGAAAGACGGACAGCGAAGTGATCCTATAAAGGTTCCTTTATCCTTTTGAGGCACGAAACCCTAAAAATGAATCAACCTTGGTAGTCGATGACTTCACTTGACAAGCCTAAATAACTGACCACTTGCAGTAGTCATATCAAACATGTTACCGTATAAATTAGATCAGAATTTAATTGTCTTGATATCAGATTTGTTAGATGTAGGCACGCAATAGGAAATCCGCGTAAGGAATCAGGCGAAAATAAATGAATAAGTAATGCATTGTTTGTGTTGAATTAATTAAAATAACTATATACATGATGTTAAGTACTTCAACAAAAGTGTAGAATTTGTTCAGTTTCATGAGAGCCCTGTTTAAAAATGTGCTTTATTATACCCAACACTTTTTTTTGTTTGTTTGCCCTTTTCAGGGCAGGCTAAGGCTCATTGGACATACAGCCTTGTCTTCAGTATATTTTTTTCAGTAGTATTAGTTTACGTCTTCAGTAATTTTTCTTTCACAGTTTTTAGTATTTTTCAGTATCATTGTATGTTTTTTTTCACGGCACTATATAACTAACTTAATCTACACATTCCAGCACAATGATAGCACTTTTGCTGAAGCTTTGGTGGACTTCTTGTGGGAACTGGAAACACAGCATACACACTTTTCTTCATTATCCTACACAATAAAAACATAAATGGTACTTTGCTGATTAATACAATATCAATATTATGAATGAAAAACCACGAATTGTAATTTTTCGGCTAATAAAAGAAAAATTACAAACTGAACGCTACCAATTCCCGCCAAAAAGTCCTTGTACCTAACACGCTGTATATTATAGGTTTTTTTCATTGTCCCGTAAGTTACTATAATAGTACCTATTTCGAAAAATAGGATAATATAATATAGTCCTTCCTTTTTAAAATCGTCACCAATTTTTTTCACATAAAATTATATATTCGAACACTGCATTTTCTATGCATTATGCAATGTCGAAAAGAATCTTTTTTTATTCGAAAATAATTAATTTCAACGGACTCTATTTTGTCGATATGACTATGAAGCGGAATCACTACGCTGCGGAAGCGACATTAAACCTATAGAAATATTAGGGGTTTAAGTATGAAATTGCCTATTGGATAAAAAAGTTTTAAGAAGAAAATAATATTAAGAAAAATAATTATTAAAACAAAATTAGTTCTCAAAATAGTAATAGACTATTAGAATTTAATAACTGGTAAATGTGTGCCTATTGTTTAGATATTTTGAGAGCATGGTGGCTTTGAAACCTTGAAGATGGTTATTTTATTTATTTATTTTATTTTTATATTACCATAAATAGATTACATTAGGGCTTGAGATAATTATAGTATGCATTAAAACCTCCTTAGAAAATATGACCTATTCCTTGGTGTAACCTATGCGCTTCATTAATATTTATTAAAAAAAAATACAAAGATATAACGCAAAGAGAATGTGTTAAGTGTTAAGTACTAACCTCACGGAGGAACCACCTATATTTTTTAAATTCTCCTTTCAAAAGTCTTAATGAAGACTCTGTATCTTTGGTTATTATATTTTTTATTTGTTAGAAATGTCTTGTTTCTCAGAGCTATACATTAAAAAAAAATACAAAGTAAAAAGCACGTGTGCAGTAAAATCAATTTCGCGCATAGTAAACTAGCATATAAAGTACCATTTTCGATTATTAATAAAAATATATTTAAAAACCTCTAAGGCATAGTTTTGGGAAGGTAATGTTGATATCTTCTTAGTTTTCTTATGAGGTCCATAGCATGCGACCGTGTCTCAGTTCCGTATGTCATCACTGGCAACACAAACTGGTCGAAATGAAGATGTTTAGATTCTTAAGATTGTATCAAGAGGGCTCGTACCCAGAGACGTTAATTATATTCTCAAAAAATGGGACCTTAGTCTAGCTAGAGACACTGAGGTATTTGGATTGTAAGGATATTGCGAAGCATCCCGAATGCTGCCCAGCCGAGTTGGATTTGACGATTGATTTCTTTCTCGAAGTTTCTTTCTTTCGCACACCGGAAGACGTAGCGTAAGCAGGCCTCCCACTTGGTGGACCGATAGCCGCTGGATACTGCCGGAGAAGGACTGGTCGTTGTGGAAATCCTTGGGGAGATCTTTCTGCAGCAGTGGATGTCTTTCGGCTGATATAATGATGAACTTTAATATCTGCCTACTGTATTTCATAATTTTGCCAGACTGATCACTATATTATTTGGCTGGAGAAAAAGGTAAAAGCAATTTTAGTTTTCACTCGTTTTATTTTTAAACCATCTTAAAAATAGTAGGTTAATCATTGTATTATAATACAAATTTTAATAAGAAGTTTTATCTCTATTTTAAGTACAGTAGGAAAAAACACGGAATCAGAGCAGTTTTGTTTGTTGTGATTGTTAATTGGATTTTTTGCGTATTTTTTGTGATTTTAGTCGTTAGAGCGTGACAAAGTCAAGTCCAGAATAATCATACCTACGCATAACGCACCTACAAATAGAAGATATTACATTACAGTTTGTTAAACACAATGTTGTTTTAAAAGAAAAGAAAAACCCGCAAAGTGCGAATCGGATTTGAGCAAAATACGGTTTAAAGAACTAAGTATATTTTAAAAAACTATTTTTTTTCCAATATAATCTTTCACCACTTGGTCGGCGTGATTAATACGTATATATATATGAATATATACGTATAAATATGAGTATCTAAGGATTCGTGACTGCGGAACCTAAGACGGTGAAACTAAATAAGGGTTCGAGACTGCGGAGCCTAAGACGGTGAAACTATATAAGGGTTCGAGACTGCGGAACCTAAGACGGCGAAACTATATAAGGGTTTGTGACTGCGGAACCTAAGACGGCGAAACTGTATAAGGGTTCGTGACTACGGAACCTAAGACGGCGAAACTGTATAAGGATTCGTGACTACGGAACCTAAGACGGCGAAACTATATAGGGGTTTGTGACTAAGGAACCTAAGACGGCGAAACTATATAAGGGTTCGAGACTGCGGAACCTAAGACGGCGAAACTATATAAGGATTTGTGACTGCGGAACCTAAGACGGCGAAACTGTATAAGGATTCGTGACTACGGAACCTAAAATGGCGAAACTATATAAGGGTTCGTGACTATCAGTTCCAGGCATACAGGTTAATGATCTGCAATTTAATTACCACAAGCGTACTAATAGACTAACAGTAGAGTTGCGGTCGTAGCTCATTGCTACTCGTGTGGCCGTGTCATCGATCACGAAGAGACACGGAGGATAAGCAACTTCATTACCAGAATGGGTTTGATGATAGTGGCATAATATGACAGTTTCCGTGATTTGCCTAACACACTTAGCCCTTGGAGCTGTTGATTATTTTTTCAATTCAAAATGTTTATTCAAAATAGGTGCGTTTTTTTAAAGTGAAAACTTCTTTAGGCGCGTTGGGAATTTTTGAGATATAAAAAAAACCATTGAAATCGCGACACTTTAAGTTTTTTGTTTTTTTTGTTTATTTATTGAATAGTTTATTGTACACAGAATACATAAAATACAGATTTAATAAATAAATAAAATAATAATAAAAAATATATTTGATACTATACTTTTTATTATTATAATTTTTTTTTATTATCATTTATTTTTCAGATAACAACGATCCAGAACTTGTTAATAAGACTTAGCCTATGTTAGTTATTATTATTATTATTTTTTACAATACTATGTCAATAATTAATAGTCGACAGAGAGTATATACTAAAAATTGTCGGTAACTTCATTTTACATCAAATCTTATCAATCTCATTTGAAATATTATTATAAATGTGGATAACCATGGGATGGGGACTTGATGCAAATATGTTCAGTTTTGAGAAAGGTATTTTTAGTTTGCAGAGATTGCGATTGTTTCATTTAACGATTTCTAATGGGGACCCCCTTCTTATGTTAGTACTAATATATAGGTATACTTTTCCCTTGTGCGGAGCATGGCCTACTCGTAACTTTCCTGAGTTTAGAAAGAGAGCTGTTTATAAGTAGTAGGGACGTATTTGCTGGTTCTCAACGTTCGATGAGAGAGGCGCTTGTTCTTGGAATGGAATGGCTGTGGGTTTTTACTGGAAAATTTAATAATTTTAGTTGCTCATCAAACCTATCAATTAATTTTGATCATATAAAAAAAACATCAAATTATCTATCCTTCTTAAATGGACTAGAGTTGAGCGAGCGATAATAGTTTCGGTTAGGTTTGATTGATTATACCGTCGAGGAGCTTTGCGCGAAGCTCCCCCCCCTCCCCCCTAAACAGTTTAAACGCTATACTTGTTGCTTAATTAATTATATTTTGAGGAAAGTATTTTGCTGTGCAATCAGTAACTTTGATGGGCATTGGGATTCTATTAGTATACAAAAAGTAGTTTTTTTTAATTTGCATTTAAATCCCCCCTGGAAAATTACCAAATTAAAGTCCTTTGACAACCGGATATCATAGCAAATCTAATCAGGCGTGTCGAAAGACATTACGCATACTCGTGTAACTATAGACACAAGATCGCAATCAATCATTTGACTGCGCGGAACTAATTATTTTTTTGTTTAATATCTTCGGTTGATTGGGCGTGCCTCGTATAGGCAGGTCGATCCTTGCTTGAGACATAATCCTTACTAATATTATAAATGTGAAAATGTGTTTGTTACATTTTCACGCTTCAACGCCTCAACCAATCTTGACGAAATTTAGCATGGAGTAGCCTGTATCACGCGAAAGGACATATTATACTACTTTTATCCCGTGAAAACAGCATAGTCGGATGCAGTTCCTAAGGAAAATAAAATACTTTTTTGGGTGATTGTTTTAAAATCGCCATTGCATGCGGCTCACGCACCGCTCACCGTCAAAACCGCGTGCAATAGCTAGTTCAGTATAATAATGATGTTTATGGTTATTATAGTTAGCTTTTAATTTTAAAGTTTTTAAATCTAGGCGACCATGGATGTGACACACTTTTCACAAGGAAACCTAATACTGTTGGATAAGGATTAAAGAACCCTTTCACTTCATAAAAAAAAACAATTAAACAATAGATGAGGGTATATTAACAACGCCTGTTTACCTGTTTGTGCCTGGCAACTTTAAAGTTATAATAAAGAGGAAGTAGGCAACCTATATAGGCAAAAAGCGTCGTTGGCTCAACCGGTAACGACTCCGTCCATCTAACTAACCAGAGGTACCGGGTTCAAATCTGGACGGCCAATGTACCAATGAGTTTTTCAAAACTTACGTACATATACTTACCGATTGTTTTAACGGTGAAGGAAAACATTGTGAGGAAACCTGCACACGCCTGCGAAGAAACTCGAAGGTTGTGTGTGAAGTCGACCAATCCGCACTGGGCCCGCGTGGTCGACTATGGCCTGATGGCCTGAGCCCCTCGGTGGGGACGTATATGAGCTGATGAGATGAGGCAACCTAGTAGCGCACCGCAAAACGTATCGTTGGCAGACCTCCCACTCGGTGGACCGATGACCTAGTGAAGGTCGCGGAAAGCCGCTGGATGCAGGCAGCGCAGAACCGGTCATCGTGGAAATCCTTGGGGGAGGCCTATGTCCAGCAGTGGACGTCCTTCGGCTGATATGATGATAAGGCAACCTACATTTTCTCGACTAAAGCTCGATTTTTATAAGGAAGTCCATATTTTTTAAAAAAATCATAATTGGTAAGCCCTGATGGTAAATGACGATAAATCACTATTATTTAGTTACCACACATTTTTTTTGTTAATCGCCCTAATTCGGGGTAGGCTCGAGCCCCTCGGTGGGGACGTCAATGAGCTGATATGATGAAATATATTAAAAAACACCGCCTTTGTTGCGTAGTAGTCAGTCATCTCGCTCGCACCAGGAGGCCACGGGTTCGAATCCTGGTGGGGTCTAACTTTGTAAGACACGGTTTGGTAGGTGAGATGAAAAGGAATTTTTTACCCGCCGGAAAAAAAATAAGCCAGGAAGAAGAAGCCCGCCTGGCTAGCTACCATCATCTCATCGAAATCCTGCCGCCAAACATCAAAAGGAACAATATTGATGTGTTACGGCATGAAGATAAGGTAGCCGTTTCCGATTGCGTAGGGGAAATCTTGGAAAACTTAAATCCACCTTAGGCATCATAGCAACTTACCATTAGATGAGATGATGCCAAGGGCTTACTAATTGTGGATAAGAAAACAATATTTCCCAAAATTCACTCCCAAATTCCCAGTATTCACAAAATGTAACGCATTTTTGACATCCAGTCTAAATCATCTTAACACCCAACGCTTTTTTTACAGCTGTTATTATACCTGTATAGTAAAAAAACCTGTTGTAAAAGATTTGGTATAGGTCCCATTAACTGTAGCTTTTACTGATTATACTGGACAACTTTTGTTTACCAACTTTACTGAAATCGCAAAAAAAAAATTTTACTCTTCATACAAATCGATCAGACGACCGACCAGTTTTGTGCATTTTTTGTAAGGAGGGTCCAAAATTTTTTTTTGAGAATTGACTTTGACTATTGGTCCCTTGGGGAAAGTTGTTCAGTATGATGAGTAGAACCTCCAGTTAACGGGTCCTACACCAAATTTGTTTAAACCCTGTATAACTAATTATCATCCAATTTACCAGGTTCAATGTGATCACAGTCTAAATTTTTTTTTTGTGATACAAGCTTTTATTTCGGTGAACAAATAACTAAAGTGCATGACACGAATTACCCATTATCGGGTTTTACACTCATGGGTTATGCATTAACGGGTCGGACATTACTGGGACTCCATAATGCATGTTTCCAAATTCAAAAAAACGCGAGGAAAGTATATAGCATATTATGGATTGTATTGAACACAATAGACGATTCTGGAACCTTGGTTCCACCTTCAAAGATCATCATCAGATCAACTTCAAAATACTAAAAGGATCTATTGTCACCGGGAAAACTGTATTGTACCAAATTTTAGCTCTGTCGGAAACCGGGAAGTGGGTCAAATTTAGTTTGCAAGAACGGTAAAGGAAATAAAATCATTTCGGAAAACCTCAAAACTTTTAGGTTCAAGTTTAAATTTGTAAATATTTTTCAAGTTCAGTGTACTCGATTCCAAATTTTAAAAAAGCCGAGCTGAGAGGGACAGTATTTCCCATTGGTTGATTGAAAACAATACTACATTTTAGGACCCAAATTCCACCTTCGTAGCTCAGTATCAGATCGGTTGTGAACAATTGAAAAATTCAAAATACCGGTCACGGGAAAACGGCTTTATACCAAATTTCATCTCAATCGGACCCCCGGAAATCGCTCTAAAATCGATAGCTAGTTTTGAAGACTTACATCTTACATACATACTTACATTGTTGTCAGTTAAATAAAAGCTTGAAAAAACAAAATCCTAATCAAAACGTAGGTATCCAATTAATTTTTAATTTAATTTAATTTTTGAAGTGAAAACCTTTTTAGGCACGTTGGGCATTTTTGAGATGAGAAAAAACCATTGAAATTGCGACACTGTAATGTAACCGCCACCATACCAGGAACACTCGCAAGGTCAAAACTTTGTCAACCTAGTCATTCGCCAGGAACACTCGGAGGGTCAAAACTTATAAAACTGTAATTTCACTTCTGTCGGCACTCCCGGAGTGTTTTTTTGTTATAGAGCCCGATCGCCCTAATTCAGGGTAGGCTAGAGCCCCTCGGTGGGGACATATATGAGCTGACATGATGAATAGAAATACACACTCAGATTTTTTGATAATATGATTTATACTAGGGACATTTGACCGTACTGTGTGTTTTTGTGTGTTGGTTGCCTAATCGAAGTAGGCAACTGTTAAGTCATGGACCAGGGTCATGACCTTGGTCATTGACAAAGGCGTACGTGACTCGTCACTTTCTTTTTAGGGTTCCGTCCCATGTAACGGAATCCAATTACTAAGACAACGAAGAAGCCAAGTAGACAACGAAGAAGCCAAGTTCTTTAAAACTAGTTCACCAAAACATGCAAGGCTTCCTCGGCAAAGAATTAGAAATAGAACTTTTTCTGGAAAAGTATTGTGTAGATATTTTTTGTGTAACAGAACACTGGCTCAAAGATCATGAAATGCTTTTTAGTTTTGAAAATTATTGTTTAGCCAGTACATTCAATCGAAAGTCCTTACAATGTGGAGGTTCAGTTATATTTACCAAAAATTCTCTAAAGTTTAAAGAACGGAAGGTTGTTGGCCTTTCGATTGAAAAAACTGTGGAATTATCTTGTGTGGAGCTGGAGAACCACATCATTATTTGCGTGTATAGGCCCCCATATGACGATAACTTTGTTAGCTTCGAATCGGAAATGGAGGATGTATTAAATATCGTTAGTAAAAGCCGTAAATCGGTGGTAGTATGCGGCGATTTCAATGTTGATTTGTTGGAAAAAAAGTCCTTGACGACTCGAATTACTTGTCTCTTTAAGTCATTTGATTTAAATTACATATTTCTGGAACCCACAAGAAAAACAAAGACCTCTGCCACATGTATAGATAACATATTTTGTAATTGCTGTTATTTAAATAAACAGGTTTTTAATTGTTTGAGATCAGATCATAGCGGAGTAATGGCTAGCTTTCCCGTAAGTATTTCTGCAGAACAAATCAAAATTCAAACGAGACCGATCACTGCTAGTCGAATAGAAAAGTTTAAAACAGTGCTAGATGAAAAACTGCTCATACCAGATTTTGATAATGAAGTGCAAGCCAACAGTTTTTACAATTATTTTTTTACATTACTGGATAGGGAATTCCAAAGTATATTTAAGTCTTAATCCACAATCAGTAACATTAAATTTAAATTCAGTAAATGGGCTACTATAGGTATATACAAAAGTCGCCAAACTTTGTTTGACCTTTATGACAAAAAAACTTACACTTTTGATGAGAACTTTAGAAATTTTGTGAAACAATATTCAAAAATTTTTAAGCAGGTTTGCCACGTAGCAAAATCTAATGGGAATTATATTTTTCGTCCTCAATTAAATAGATTCATCTGTATTCAATATTTTCGTTCTCAAATTGATAGATCTGTCATCGAATTGATAGATCTGTCATCAAATTGATAGAACTGTCATTAAAAAATACGTGTGGCACTCGGGGACTGCCGCGGTAAAGCTATTGCATGGTAACAAATCGAAAACTAGGGGGTAATCGGTCAACGTCTTTTCAAGGTCAAGGTCAGGGCCAATTCGATGCCAAAGATCCATAATAATAGGTAACAAATCGAAAACTAGGGGGGTAATCGGTCAAAAACAATAAATAAATGAGCGAGCGAAGCGAGCGATGTTAGGTTCGGTCAGGTTTGATTGATTTAACAGTCAAAGAGCCTCGCGAAGCGAGGCTCCCCACCCTGGGTACAAAAGTACTTCGCAGCAGAAGAAATCATCGGAAGATGACCCCTAACGGGGGCGTAGCCCCCGCCCCCCGTTTCGAACATCAACAAACCTTCGGGATCCGAAGAGGATGTGGGAGTATCTGTAGGTCACCTTTGTTAGTAGTTTTAGGCATTTCTTTGGCGACAGATCTACTATTTTGAGTACAAACTATATTATTTAGGAAATTTCAATTTTTTTATTTAGTGATCGAATCTATTTAATTGACAATCGATAAAAGACTTTTCTGGTGATAAATCTTTTCCTTTTGAGTATTGTTTTGGTGTTGTTTGATGACTTTACTTTGGCGACAGATCTACTATTTTGAGTACAAACTATACTATTTAGGGAATTTCAAATTTTTTATTTAGTGATCGAATCTATTTAATTCACAATCGATAAAATCATACCCAAATCTAATTATATGGCTAGAAAAATAAAATTGTCAGATAATAAAATAAAAACTGTTTGGAATATTATTAGCAAAGAAACAGGTAAAGTCAAACCTCGCGACAAATAATATGTTTTGCAAACGGACCAAGGTAAAATTAGTTCGAATGCCGATGTAGCCTAAGAATTCGAAACTTTTTTCACAAATATTCCACTTAAGACTACTGAAGCCCTAAACTCATCACCTATGTATGCTCAAAGGTTGCTAAAGGATAATGTTAGTAATTGTGATCAAAAATTCTCCTTCAGAGTAAATGAAACACAAACTATTGTAAAAACTTTTAAATATCTTAAAGTGAAAAGAACCGAAGACCTCTGGGGATTATCGGTAAGCTTGATCATTAATGTAATCGATACTTTAGCGCTTGTCTTTTTAATATTAGCATTGATAGTGGCGTCTTTCCAGATCTCATGAAGCTTAGTAAAGTGATACCTTTATATAAATCTGGTTCAAAAACTGATCCAGGCAACTACAGACCAGTTTCTGTGCTGCCAGTTCTTAGTAAAGTGTTTGAAAAGATTATGTTTAACCAAATGCTACAATATTTTACAGAAAACCAACTACTGCATAACCATCAATTCGGATTCACTAAAGGACGATCAACAACCGATGCAGGAGTAGCACTTATTCGAAACATATATGATGCCTTCGAGGAATCGCAGAATGCAATTGGAGTGTTTTGTGATTTATCTAAGGCTTTTGATTGTGTTGAACACCAAACATTACTTATGAAATTAAAGCATTATGGTGTAGAGGAAGGGGCTCCCAGTCTTTTAAATTCGTATTTAGACAACAGAACACAAAAAGTACAAGTGAATGGCACGAACTCATCTGGATCTAGAGTGAAAATGGGTGTGCCCCAGGGTTCCATATTAGGGCCTTTTCTTTTCCTTGTTTACGTAAAGGATTTGTCTTTTATGGTGCAACATCTGTTAAGTATTGTGTTGTTTGCGGATGATACTTCTCTTATTTTTAAAGTGAATAGGAAAGAAAACGAAATTGACGAAATAAGCAACACTCTTTCAAAGATACTGAACTGGTTCACTGTGAACAACTTATTATTAAATGCTAAGAAAACAAAATGTATAAAAATTTGTTTGCCAAATGTAAAAAAGGTCAATAATAGTGTAATATTAGACAGTAATAAATTAGGATTTGTAAATACTACGGTGTTCCTCGGTATAACTTTGGATGTTTCACTTCAATGGGGACCACACATTGAAACTTTAGCGGGAAAGCTTAGTTCATCTGCTTATGCCGTTAAGAAAATAAGACAGTTAACGAATGTGGGTACTGCGAGACTAGTGTATTTAAGTTACTTCCATAGTACAATGTCTTATGGCATATTACTGTGGGGGCATGCGGCTGATATAGAAACTATTTTCATCCTGCAGAAAAGAGCTATCCGCGCAATCTATCAGATGCGATCACGTGAGTCGTTACAGAATAAGTTCAAAGAAATCAGTATTTTAACTGTTTGCTAGTCAATTTATATATGAAAACATCATGTACGTTCGTAAGAATTTGCATTTATTTTCTAAAAACAGTGACAGGCATAATTTGAATTTAAGAAATGTAAATAAAATAGATATAGCCTTTTTGAGACTGAGTACGGTTAAAAAGTCATTTGTGGGGCAGTGTATAAGATTCTACAATAAAATTCCAGAAAATGTAACTAGTTTGTCAGAGATTAAATTCAAGACTCATGTCAAAAAATGTTTGTGCTCTAGAGGATATTATAAAATAATATATATTATGTTGATTCTACAACAAATACCATTACCTGAGACTGTAATCTGAATCATGACTATATTTGTAATAGACAATATTTTTTTTGTTTGTTTTGACTATTTAAAAGTGTGTGTAAACACGTATTTGAAATAAATTGTTTTGAATTATTTTTTTAATTTTGAAAAAGCCTTCGCTATCCGTGTGTCCACCTGTCCATCCTACTGTATGTCCGACCTTCAAGAGGCTGTTATCTTTGGAACCGTGACAGGTAGCCGGCTGAATTGTTCACAGATTATGTGTTACTATAGGGGATTTACCAACAAATAATAAACATAAAAATAGTGAAGAATTAGATGAAATGGGTTTTTTAGTATGTTTTTTTTTTCACAATTGGTAAACCCTTGACAACATCTCACCTGGTGGTAAGTGACGATGTTGCCGAAGATGGAAGCGGGCTTACCAAGATTCCATTACCATAAATAACTTAGTCTTAAACGCAAAAAAGACTAAATGTATTAAATTCACATTACCTAATGTTGTTGAAGTAAACAACAATGTATCCTTAGCTGGTAATATATTAGAATTTGTAAATCAAAGCGTGTTTCTAGGTTTAACTATTGATTCAAAGCTTCAATGGGGCCCGCATATAGAAACACTAGCAGGCAGGCTTAGCTCAGCCGCATACGCAGTCAAAAAATCAGGCTCCTTACAGATATAGACACCGCAAGACTGGTAAATTTCAGCTACTTCCATAGTATTATGTCTTATTGCATACTTTTGTGGGGACATGCAGCTGATATAAATACCATATTTGTTTTACAAAAAAGAGCGGTTCGCGCGATTTATGGAATGCGTTCTCGTGAGTCGCTCCGAGATAAGTTCAAAGATATTAATATAATGACTTTCCCCTGTCAATATATTTATGAAAATATAATGTATGTATGTAAAAATCTGCATCTCTTTTCACTGAATAGTGACAGGCACAGTCGTAATCTTCGAAATAGGAATAAACTTCAAGTAACTTACAAGGAAGGGTACCCAACTGTCCGACTCCGATTTGATTTATTTTGATATATGTTATAGAGTAGTCTAAAATAACGGACACGTATTTTTTTTTAGCTGCGCAAACTCAACCTGTTAGGAGAAAATGGCCTTCAAAGTACTGAAAATTGACCAAACCTTTTAATTTCTGAGAAGAGATTTTAAAAAAAATTGATAATTAATTACTGGTTTCGTTATATGTTAGAGAACATGAATAAAGAATGGGGACGTGTTTTGTCATTTCACCACAAACTCATTTTTTATATTTTTATAAAAATCATGTTTAACCTAAGAATTGATGTGGAAGCGACAAGACATGGTAAGTCTAGTACTTCTTTTAATTAATATGTTTATCTTAGCATTGACATGAGTGGTGCATGCTCGCTTAAATGTTTGTGCGGATGGTGGCGCATCGGGAGCCGGGTCGTTCCTTTGGGAGCGATGGCTGACTCTCGCGTTATACTCGTGACCGGGTGCTGTCCGTGTGAACTGGCCTACTCTTGTCAGAGGTTTCAATGACATGCAATAACTGTGTGTATAACTTTTCGTGTCATATCGTTTTCATGTTCTAATGACATAATCTGATTTATTTCTAGGATTTAATTTTGACATTAATACCTAATGATTGTTTATTTCTTGATTTTTTACAAATGAAATTATGTTATTATTAATTTATGACTATCAGAAAGAGTGTAGTTTGCACCTATTTTGAATAAATACCTTGAATCTTGAATCCCCAACGCAATGGGGAACTAGCTATTTTATCTTCATGCCGGAACACACCAATGATATCTTCATTGATATTTGGCGGCAAGACTTAGATAAGATGGTGGTAGCTAGCCAGGCGGCGGACTTAGAAAATGCCCTACCACCAACCAAACCAAGTCTTACATTTAACCCCGCCGGGAATCGAACCCGCGACCTCCTGTGTAAAGCCAGTGAACTTTGTCTCTGAGCTACGGAGGCGATTAATGTAAATTTTTTTAGGGTTCCGTACCCAAAGGGTAAAACGGGACCCTATTACTTAGACTTCGCTGCCCGTATGTCTGTCCGTCCGTCCGTCTGTCACCAGGCTGTATTTAATGAACCGTGACAGCTAGACACTTGAAGTTTTCACAGATTATGTATTTCTGTTGCCACTATAAAAACAAATACAAAAAACAGAATAAAATAAATATTTAAGGGGACTACCATACAATATCGTTTTTGCTCGTCATTGATAACGGCACCAGGTATACGCTTGAAATATGCACAGAATATTTATTTATATATTCAATTTAAAAATAAATAATTAAAATAAAATAAAACAAATATTTAAGGGGGGCTCCCAGACAACAAACGGGATTTTTTGCTCGATATTGATAACAGCAACAGGTAGAAATATTCACAGAATATTGAGTTATATTGTTCACTTTAAAAATAAATAATTAAATTTAAATAAAATTAATATTAAAGGGGGCTCGCATACAACAAACGTCATTTTTATACTTATAATGGTACGGAACCCTTCTTGCGCGAGTCTGACTAGGACTTTGCCGGTTTTATCGCTCTAACTTAAAAACGGTAATACATAAAAGCGTGACACTTGGTGTAATTATAGTACTAATCCTGGAGTAAAACAACAAATAATAAAAACCGACCTAGAGCACAGATTACTAAATAGTTACTTGCCTAGAGTAAGTCGTATTGGCGCTAAGTCTAAGGAGTATTTCGCTCGCGTAGACGTCTTTTGTTTGTAATAAATAGGTATATTAGGTATCATTATACTTGTGTGGAGTCACAGTACAATAAAGAGTACTGTGGAGTAGTGGCGTGGTGTTGCGGTATCCTCGGTGCGCGAGTCCGACTCGCACTTGGCCGTTTTTTAATAATGAAACTATCGTTATTAACAAGGTTTATGTTACATTAAAAAAATTACAAAGTTAAATAACGCCTTGGTTCCGGCTTAGTAGGAACTTAAGGCTCCTCCGTCCCTTTAACGCAGATACGTTACCAGCTGTTATAACACCGGTTTTTTAATTTTTTTTTAAATTATATTCTAAGCTAGTAGAACGATTACAAATCACATGCAATTATAAAAAAAAATTGTGTGTGTCAGCTCCGACGCACGCCTGGAGTTTACTCGCGCTTGAAAAAAAACTATAACTCATTTCATTTCTACTATTGAACACGACCTTTTTGGTATCGGAAACTGTTTCGTAACGCTGTCATTCATCGATATATTTTACTCCTCACATTTTTCTCATACCGGGCCCCTTATATATGCAAATCGATTCTTAAGGAGTAAACTCCAAAAAATAGTAATTTTCGCAGTAAGTGGGTTAATTAGCAACTCGATTCAAAGTTATTGAAATTAAAAATAAAGTTATTATCAGCTCGTACAGCCACATGGCTGTTACATCAATCGCTGCGGATGAATCTTGCGAAAATTGTGGTTTTTAATTCATTATAAATAAAATAATAAGAATTTCCAAAAAGTAAGAAAACAAAATCATTTCATATTGTTTTGTTAAGAATTATATAAATTAACATAATGTTTCGATTAAAATTGCAGCAGTATTATGGTTACAACTAGAAAAAAAGGGTGCATTAGGATATTTTTTCTTTAGTTTTGTATATTAAAATAGAATTCGAGGAAATCAAAATCACTCCTCATATCCTATAATTACAAAACAGTTTTTTTTTTGATAAAAAATCCTTAACTGTATTAAAAAGTAGTAACAAAGTTGATTGTTGGCGGCGGTATAAGCCTTAATTAATTATAATATATCTGTGAATTTCTCTGAATTTCAAATTCATTAAAGGCATCTTCTCGGTAACATACAGCTATGGAAACTTGACACACCCTTTGGTAAAGTGGCAGCGCTGCTGTCTTCTGGGCCGAGGGTCATGGGTTCGATCTCCACGCAGGACAAACATTCGTGTGACGAACAGGTTTGTTTGCTCTGTGTCTGGGTGTTATATATCTATACGTGTATGTGTTTTAACGTATGCATATCCTATTTTGGGGCAAGATAAAAAAAAAGATGACCGTGTGTGATTTGTCCGTAAAATAAATAAAATATTTGACAACGCTAATAACGTTATTATTAATCGAATTCATTCACAAAATTGCGGCGTCAAGCCGATGACGTATTTTTCCAGTGACTGTTACACAGTCAATATCTTAAAGAGTACTAAACCGATTTTGTTAACACTTGCACCAAAAAGTGCTTAATCCAATTAATTAAAAATTAAAACCCGACTGCATAAAACTTAAGCCCTATTTTTTTAGTCAGTCGAGTAAAAATTTATCATTGTCACTCACGGGATTAAGACTAATCTAACGACACCTCGCACTCTAATATCCATCAAGCCGTTTAGGCTACAGAGCATGCCAAAGAAATGAAAACCTTTTTTTTGGCTAGTCAGGTAAAAATGTATTCTACTCGTATGTCACTCAAGAGATCAAGGCAAAACTACATCGACATCTCGATCTCCAAATCTATCAAGCCGTTTAGGCTACAGAGCATGCCAAAGAAATGAAAACCTTTTTTTTGGCTAGTCAGGTAAAAATGTATTCTACTCGTATGTCACTCAAGAGATCAAGGCAAAACTACATCGACATCTCGATCTCCAAATCTATCAAGCCGTTTAGGCTACAGAGCATGCCAAAGAAATGAAAACCTTTTTTTTGGCTAGTCAGGTAAAAATGTATTCTATGTCACTCAAGAGATCAAGGCAAAACTACATCGACATCTCGATCTCCAAATCTATCAAGCCGTTTAGGCTACAGAGCATGCCAAAGAAATGAAAACCTTTTTTTTGGCTAGTCAGGTAAAAATGTATTCTATGTCACTCAAGAGATCAAGGCAAAACTACATCGACATCTCGATCTCCAAATCTATCAAGCCGTTTAGGCTACAGAGCATGCCAAAGAAATGAAAACCTTTTTTTTGGCTAGTCAGGTAAAAATGTATTCTACTCGTATGTCACTCAAGAGATCAAGGCAAAACTACATCGACATCTCGATCTCCAAATCTATCAAGCCGTTTAGGCTACAGAGCATGCCAAAGAAATGAAAACCTTTTTTTTGGCTAGTCAGGTAAAAATGTATTCTATGTCACTCAAGAGATCAAGGCAAAACTACATCGACATCTCGATCTCCAAATCTATCAAGCCGTTTAGGCTACAGAGCATGCCAAAGAAATGAAAACCTTTTTTTTGGCTAGTCAGGTAAAAATGTATTCTATGTCACTCAAGAGATCAAGGCAAAACTACATCGACATCTCGATCTCCAAATCTATCAAGCCGTTTAGGCTACAGAGCATGCCAAAGAAATGAAAACCTTTTTTTTGGCTAGTCAGGTAAAAATGTATTCTATGTCACTCAAGAGATCAAGGCAAAACTACATCGACATCTCGATCTCCAAATCTATCAAGCCGTTTAGGCTACAGAGCATGCCAAAGAAATGAAAACCTTTTTTTTGGCTAGTCAGGTAAAAATGTATTCTACTCGTATGTCACTCAAGAGATCAAGGCAAAACTACATCGACATCTCGATCTCCAAATCTATCAAGCCGTTTAGGCTACAGAGCATGCCAAAGAAATGAAAACCTTTTTTTTGGCTAGTCAGGTAAAAATGTATTCTACTCGTATGTCACTCAAGAGATCAAGGCAAAACTACATCGACATCTCGATCTCCAAATCTATCAAGCCTTGTAGGCTAAAGGGCGTGGTAAATAAATATACGTACATACAATATATACACTCGAAATACGTGGACAAATATACATAAATACAAACATACACGAATAAACAATTCCAACAACATAACATACATACGGACTGAATTGATAACCTTCTTTTTTGAAGTCGATAAAAAACTCCTTTACAAGTCGTTTTTTTTAAATAACGAAAGTAGAACGTGGATATGTGGCTGGCATACTGTATAATTCGTCATTATACATACGGTCAGGCTAATGTCAGGCAAATTATATAATGGCGAGGGCGGAGACAGTTAAATCAATAAAACCTGAACCTAACATCGCTCGCTTCACGAGCTCATTTACAATCTGCCGTACGGCACTTTGTCAATTTGCCTTGCTCGGCATTTTACAACCTGCGTACAGAATTTTACAATTTGCCTGACCGTTTACATATGGAAGAATTATTACAAATTGCCTGAATCGGCGTACAGCATTTTACATTTTGCCTGACTGTACGTAAAATGACTATAGACGATATATCTACCTAAAACCTGTAAAGTGGAACTTAAAGTTAAACCCTACCTAATTTAAATATTTTAAAATAAACATTGTACTTACCATACAGCGCCATATGTACCATTATATTGGGACCAATAAACTTACCAACACACTCACTCCACACACACACCACACACACACACACACAAATTCACACACACTCAATCACATGCACACATAAATACTTCGCGCGCGTGCTTATTAATACGTAGCGCATATATTTGTAAAGTATTGTTGTTTTTAATTATTTTAATTTTTTTACTGTATCTCTGTATTGTTTATTAGTTATGGAAGCGCGGATTCGTCTGGCACAAGTATTCTTATACTTAAAATAAGTCTCCTGCAACATGTATTATTTTTCACAATGAGATACCGCAATAACCTTTTTTCATTTTCATTTTTTTTCATTTTTCACCTGTATATACCTAGGGGTGCACTTATGTACATCTAACTATATGTCTTCACTCTTGCCTTATAAAGCAAGTGTAACACTACTACTACTAATCAGAAGTCAGTAGCCAGCCATCCCGCTGTGGTCACACAGGCTCACCCCTACGTACCTGGGTGTTTCACTTAATCCGTATTGTCATTTACTCTTTAAATCCCGTAGGCCCATCACGATCTAGTCCGTTCCCTACAATGACTAATCATACAATTTGCCTGCCACATACATCAAAACGTTTGACAATAAGATTTATTTGGTCTCCAATACAACGAATTAGTCTTGATCGCTCAATAAATAATTCATTGGTATATATTATTCATCACAGACGGTCTAATGACTGTTACATAACTACTCACGGATTATTATCAGTGGACGGACAGTGGACAAACTATATCAGGGGTTCCTAAACTTCTAAACTAACGGAACACCCACTAAATACCTTTCATTATATGGAACCCCTTATCAAATTATTACAAATCAAAGACACCATAATTTTAACAAAAACTAAAACTTTTATTAAAAATATTGTAAAATTGAAACACTGTATTTTTTAATTTAACTTTCAATGTGAAGAATGAAATTGTTTCACTGTTTTATCTGTTATTGCTTTATGTCGCGGAACCCTGTAGACTTTTTTACGGCACCCCTAGGTTCCGCGGAACCCACTTTGGGAATCGCTGAACTATATCATGCACCTTGGTTCAAAACTCGTCCTGGTTCCAAACCAACAATGTTTTGAAGTAATATGATATCCATCAATTTTTACCTTTTGAACAGAGTTGAGCAGCGCAGGGATTAGGACTAAGGTTCTAAAGTTGGGCTTATTTTATTAGTCTAAATTTTAGAATAGAAAATCTTTTATTTAGAGCACAGTACAACGATTTCCAGGTACAATTTACAAACGGGTGACCAACGAGACCCTATTACTAAGACTCCGCTGTCTGTCCGTCTGTCTTTCAGCGGACTGTATTTCATGAACCGTAATTGGTAGACAGTTGAAATTTTCATAAAATGTGTATTTCTGTTACCGCGATTATTACAAAAAAAAAAAACTGAAAAGGGGGGGGTCTTCATACAAAAAAAATGTTTTTTATAGGTCTTTAGTAGTATATTTGATTTACCTTTAACGTGAAAACGGTAACACATACAAGCGTAAAACTTGGTGTAATTGTAGTACTAATACTGAAGCAAAACAAAAAATAATAAAAATGAACCAAATGTGAGTCATAATAATCGCGCTAAGGAGTCCAAACTCAATGACAAAAAAGCATAATTTTTGTCGCTCGCGTTCATGTCTTTTGTTTTTTATGTTATGTGAATAGGTATCATTGTCCATAGGCTATGTAGTAGTGTGGAGAGGTGTGGTGGTACGGAACCCTTGGAGTGTTAGTCCGTCTCGCACTTGGCCGGTTTCTTTATCATTTGTCAAAAACGACATTATGTTCTAAAAATGTTTGAAATATATATAAGTAACGTGATAGATTTTCTGCGCCGTTTATGTACTCATTTCGTGATATTTAGTAATGAAAAATTAAAGACTAGATCGATAACAAAGCGAGTAATTTCAGAAGGGGGCAATTTTTTAAATTTATTTTTGACGTGATGACGTCTTATAAATCGATGAACACAGGCTGCATACACGAAAAAGTGTGACGTCATGGTCGCGTTACGCCTGAGTGTCACACGTCACGTGAGCCAAGCGACTTTACATATATCAGCTCATATACGTCCCCACCGAGGGGCTCGAGCCTACCCTGAATTAGGGCGATCGGGCCTTAGTCGACCACGCGGGCCCAGTGCGGGTTGGTCGACTTCACACACAACCTGCGAGTTTCTCCGCAGGCGTGTGCAGGTTTCCTCACGATGTTTTTCCTTCACCGTTAAAGCAATCGGTAAGTATGTACGTAAGTTTTTTAAAAACTCATTGGTACATTGGCCGTCCAGATTTGAACCCGGTACCTCTGGTTAGAAGCATACGAATCGTTACCGGTTGAGCCACCGACGCTTTATTTATCCACAATTGATAAGCCCTCTGGCATCAGCTCAACTGATGGTAAGTGACGATGATGCCTAAGATGGAAGCGGACTTACCAAGATTCCCCAACGCAATGGGAAACTGGCTATCTTATCTTCAAGCCGGAACATCCATTCTGTAAACATTGATTTGGCTGCAAGATTTAAATAAGATGGTGGTAGCTGGCCAGGCGCGCTTGGAAAATGTCCTTACACCAACCAAACCGAGTTTAACAAAGACTACGCCGGGAATCGAATCCGCGGCCTCCTGATGTGAAGCTAATTGAGTGAACCATTACGCCACAGATTTAGTGATCAATAGTCCATAATTTATTTTTGATTCGGATTCATCATCCATATTAGGCATTTCATTTTGAAACGCAAAGTATCGCTTCAAGCCGATCTTCTTTCTTGCGTTTCATGATTAAATGCTCTTTTGGTTTTGTTCGTCTATGAAAATTTAATTTGAAAATGATTGTTAGCTTTTGACAAGAGAAAAACAATTGATGACCGTCAGAACGAGTGGTTGGTTGGACAAAAATATTATTTTAAATTTTAAAGTGCTGTGATTTTTCCTTTTTTTAACAAGACCTCCTATATTTATCAGGGGTAAGTGATTTATGTTTAGAGACAGCTATCCGTTTTTATTTGTTGCTGTTGCGAACTAGATTTTTATTTATGTTCGTAGGTTCTTCCACCCTGCCCGTACTCCGAATCATAATAACCCTGAGTCTCTGCTGAGTCTTCCACCGGCATATATTTCGCCGCTCTGCACTACCTGCCGCTTACCCAAAGGGAAGTAGAATCCTTACTACTATCTAATTTTAAGACCCATCGATATTGCTTATTAATGGTGAACAAGCACTACTACTGCCCTGCAAAATACTACTACCTGCCTCCTGCTGCTGGCCTGCATAACTTCCTATTTCCGTCTACTTTAACAATTTAGCATTTAATTTAAAATTATTACGAGTGTCGTGTACCCAAAGTGTTTTCTACAACTTTGGGGGGTAATTCCGACTCCAAATAAATTTACTCCTTTTACGTTTTAGGTATTTATTCGATCATTTTTATACCAGGGGGGACGATCGCTCGTTACCTAACCTTTTTTTATTTTAAAATTTTGTAAATGAGTTATTTTTATTCAAGTGAAATTTGTCAACTTAAGGCAACTCTATGTTAAGCTTATTCCGATTATTTTCACGGTCATCCAGTTAACACATTTACCTATTTTTTAAATATTATTAAATAAAAGTATTCCATATTACCCCAAAATTTATTTTCTTTCCGAAATTCATATTTAGGCTGCGATTAAAAAAATCTACGTATAATGTGGCGAAAGCAATACTGCATTGTTATATTATTTAACCCAAATTTAATTAAATTATGCTGCACTACCTATTCCTTCTCAATTGAATGCAGAGTAGAAAAGCAAGATAAAGTGACAACGGCCAGTCCATATCAACAGGGTGATATTGTACTCGTTGGTCAAATTTTACACTAAGCATCTAGTCATCAAACTATACAACCTTCACAAGAAACTTATACAATTCTCAAAAAAAATGTTTGACTCCATACGAAAATTCAAAATTGGTAATCAGCTGATCGATCCTTTTTTTGAGAATTGACAGTTTTACACTCAGCATCTATCTAGTCACAAAAATAAATAACCTTCATAAGAAACCTATACAATTCTCCAAAAAAAAATACTCCATACGAAAATTCAAAATTAGTCAATCAGCTGATCGATCAATTTTATTGACAAAATGTCAATTTTACACTAAGACTAGATGAGTCATCAAACTGAAAAAACCTTCGAAAGAAACCTATACAATTCTCAAAAAATAATTTTGACTCCATACAAAAATTCAATATTGGTCAATCAGCTGATCGATCCATTGCCGACTAAGCATTTAGTCATCAAACTGAAAAACCTTAGAAAGAAACCGAAAAAAAATGATACATACGAAAATTAAAAATTGGTCAATCAGCTGATCGATCCATTTTTTTTGCGAATTGTCTGGTCTTAAGGGGAAAGTTGTTTAGTAGAATGAACGAACGCTTCAATTAAAGGCCTTAAGATAGTTTCAATTCAAATTATTGAAAGACTGTAAAGCTATCACTACGGAAAAAATATAATATACTTAAAGTAATGAAAAATCGATTTAATTGAATACAATTTTAAATATTACCACTTTTGATGTAAAAAAATATACTGTAGACCCTGTTTTTGGCATTAATTGCAAAATTTCTCGAAAACAAATAGTTAATGTTGAATGAAACGAACATACAAAAATCTGTGACTTTAATACCTTTCATTTTAATTGAACACATTTTTTTAAACTTCTTTGAAAGTATAGAAAAGTAATAAAAACATGTCTAAATCGAGAGTTGGACCTTCGGTTTCAACGTAACAGCCGCGTTGAAGCCCGCATTGATTTGAACTTAAAATTAATAGACTTACGTTATAGTATATTATTTTAACACGTAACAACCTGCTCGGATTGAGGCATCTTAAAGCCTTAAAGGCTTCTAACTAGCTTTGCCAGGCGGTACAGATAAAGCCAAACAGGACTTTTTTAATGCGCGTCCGGCTAAATAAGATGATATCCGGCCTGGTTGGTTATTTTTAGCCTTTTTATATTTCACGATTCACTAGTCACCTGGATGGATATTCGGGCGAGCTCGCCGTCGTATAAGTTAGTCTATTCGTACTCTGATTAAGACCACGTCTAAAGGCCATTAAACATGACCGAATAAATAACTAATGCACTTTAGTAACTTTACCTTATAGTCCGTCAGAACTGCTTGGTCTGTCCGGCTATTCAGTTTTAAGACTAGGCAATCCTACTTCTAACAATAATTTTTGGTTACGCTCTGTATGTCATGTCTAAATTTCTTATCTTAAAGTCTGTCAGAACTGCTTGGTCTGTCCAGCTATTCAGTTTTAAGACTTGGCAACCCTACTTCTAACAATTATTTTTGGTTACGCCCTGTATGTAAAGGTACCTCTGCTCCGTAAACATCACTGATGTACGGCATTGACATACGGCGGCATATATCAGAAATCCCGCTTTCCTAATATTTAGCTAGCTCTTATGTTTTGACGTCATGAATCATGACCTGGGCTCAAGTGTCTACCCAATATTGGGTAACTGTGGTAAAATAAATATTACTTTCATTCAAATCGCTTCAAGGTGCAAAACGAAATGAAAATGACATTTTATAAAGGATAATTCTATGAAAAGTTAACAGTGTTCTGCGCAAAACTTTAAGAAGCTTATTTAAAACTAGCTGTTTCCGGAGCTTCACCTGCGTGGACAACGTTTTTAAGACTTTTCGATGTTGCGCAGTGCAGGTAAAAAGTAGCCTATGTGTTAATCCAGGTCCTAATCTGTCTACCTACCAAATTTCAGCCAGATCCGTTCAGTAGTTTTTGCGTGAAAGATTAGTAGGATTTAATCCAACAATATTATGAGATGGTTAGGAAGTCATTTTCCATTTCATCAATTTTTATTGTTGCGCAGTCATACTAGGATCCCTACTATAGTTATATATTACGCTATTTACTATTGCAGCTATAAAGCTGAATTTGGTATGTTTATATAAATCTGTGACGCCTTTAAACGTATGGAATAAATCTATATATTTTTTAAAGTACATCTTACACATGTAAACGAAGATGATTTTTTGTTGTATTGTGTGTGGTATCGTAGAATAGGTCTTTTAAAATTATTGAGGGTTTTCGAAAATCATTTTTCAAAATGTCACGAAATATTAAGTTTTTAAGTGGTGATTTTTGTAACAGTTACTCACTACCAGCTAAAACCGCTTTTTCAGAAAATATGAAAAGTTTTGAAAATTGTAGGGCGGATTCTTATTATATACTAGCTGTCCCGGCGAACTACGTACCGCCTTACATTACATTACACTGCCTTACCCTACCCTAACCTACACTATACTACACTACCCTACCCTACACTACACTACCCTACCCTACACTACCCTACCCTACACTACGCTACCCTACCCTACACTACCCTACCCTACCCTACACTACCCTACCCTACCCTACACTACACTACCCTACCCTACCCTACCCTACATAAGAACCTTCTTCTGACAGTAACGAACTAGACAAAAAAAGAATTAGCGAAATCGGTCCAGCCGTTTAGGAGGAGTTCAATGACTAACACACGGACAGAAGATTTATATATATAATATATAAAGATTATATATATAAAAACAAAAAAATGTGGCGTAATGTAAACCGCATCCGTATCGTAATATGGTTAGTCCGTTCGCTTCACACCAGAAGGTCACGGGTCGATTCCCGGCGGGGTCAACTTTGTAAGATTCGGTTTGGTTGGTGGTAGGGCATTTTCATAGCCCGCCTGGCTAGCTACCACCAGCTTATCTAAATCTTTGCGCCAAACATCAGTGTTAACAGCATTGATGTGTTCCGGCTTGAAGATAAGGTAGCCGGGATGAATTTCGTGTTGAGTAAAACTTCATCAACACTGGACGTCTTTTGGCTTAGATTATGATTATTAAAATCCATTTGCTATATTTTAGGGTTAATTTGGGTTTAATAGTGAGAATGTCATCTTATCTAAGTCTTGCCGCCAAACATCAGTGTTAACAATACTGATGTGTTCCGGCTTGAAGATAAGATAGCCAGTTCTCCATTGCGTTGGGGAAACTTGGTAAGCTCGCTTCTATCTTCGGCATCATCATAACTTACCATCAGGTGAGATGATGCCAAGGGCTTATCAATTGTGAATAAAAAAAGGCATTCTTAGTTTAGGAAAAATAGTCGACTAACTTAATATGTGTATTTGGATTTGTATAAAGTTCAAAAATTTTCCATACAACATGTTCTATACCAACTTCAAAATTTAAATTTTTGAAAGTGCGCATCAAGAGAAAAGAAAATTTCTCTATTCTGTGGTATTCACGCATTTACTTTTTAAAGAATAAAAAAAGTGGCCAAGTGCTACTAAGCACTAAGAAAGGTAGGTACCGTAGTCTCTTCGAAAACTAAATGTATATTTAAAAAAAGTTATTTTTGTTGCAACCACTTTGTATAGAAAATCTATTAAAATTTTTGCAAATCCGTAATAATTTTCCTTTTAAATTCATAATAGGCCCAACAATTTTAAAATTTTTGTAAGTTAGCGGTGTAGCTGGTAGAGGTGAAAACATGTAACTCTAACAAAAATTACAGCTTAAAAACTAAACACATATTTCGTGAACGAATGATTAATAGAAAAACTTGGCAAACCTTCAATAGTTTTAAAATACTTTTTTTTTAACAATGAATCAGTTTTATTCTATGATTGTTGTAAGCAATTTCAGTGTATACCACCTTCAACCCATACCAAACGGCCATAACTCACACTATGGGCCAGAAATAACATTTCAAAAAACAAATGACGGAACAAACAAAATGGCGGCGAAATCCTGTACGTTCGACAATCAAAATGTAACCAATCTGTATCAATCTGGGTGACGAGGGGGTGAGGTCGCAATCTAGACAGCGGCAGGGATTGTCCATACTGTATGGTAGTACTAATATATATACTTTGCTATGTGGGGTACGATAATAAAAATATCACCGGCACTTGTACCACTTGTTACGGAGGTACCCAAAATATTCCTTTTTCATATTTTATTTTATAGGCGTCACTGTTTTACTCAATTTCCGCTTTATCGTTGTAATAGCTTTGAGTAAAAAGGCTGTGATATACTGACTGACGGACAGAGAGGCACGGTAAAACTATAAAGGTTGTTTCCCAGTTTGCCTACATAACCCTAAAAGGCATTTCGAGTGAGCTTGTCTATCTATAAATATATATAAAATTCTCATGTCACAGTGTTAGTTGCCATACTCCTCCGAAACGGCTGAACGGATTTCCATGAAATTTGTGTATATTCGGTTGGTCAGAGAATAGGTATAGAAAATTTTTCACCGGGATCTCAGCGGGCGAAGCCGCGGGAAACAGCTAGTTATAATATAAAATCTTGAGCAGCCTCCACAGAGCATTGTTTCGGTGAATCTTTGAGAGAAATTCACGTTTCGTCCATGTCACGTCATAAAGAGACGGTGCAATTAAAACAATTTTATGAAGGTTCATGTGTTTCGATTGTCACCAAATCGTAGAATTAAGTACCCGATTACGCCAGAAGGATGGTTATGGTTTTTCTTGTGTAGGTGTGTGTGTATGTATGTATGTACCTATATATGTATGTGATGTATATTTCTTTGGCACGCTCTGTAGCCTAAACGGCTTGATGGATTTTGGAGTGCGAGATGTCATTAGATTCGTCTTGATCCCGTGAGTGACACACGAAACAATTTTACCCGACTGGCCAAAAAAGAAAGGGTTAAGTTTTTAAGCAGTCGGGTTTTTATTTTTTTTTAAAACGAAGAAAAGGAAGGAATACCTGATGACAACGAGGTGAAGGTTGCCGGAAACCGCTGGATGCGGGCTGCGCAGGACCAGACATTAGGGGGAAGCTATACAGGAGGTTGTGACTCTCTTTCACGAGGCACTTGCCTTGCAGAGTACCAGGACAAGCGTCTTGGCGGCAAGACCCACCGCAACTGGTCCTTGCCTTCGCCTTATGGTGCTGGCAGGAATAGTGGCCCTTACTATATGACCTAGCTGTCGGTGAGTGGGGACGCTATATCATAAACCTGGTAGTTTAGCGTATCTGGTATATATACGAGAGGGCGTGCCCCAACAGCCATCTGTTCTACGAGCTATGTCGTTATTGCATTACACAAACTTACGCGTGCACTTCAAACATAACAAACTATCGCAACACCAGGTCCGCTCGTCACAAAAGTCGAAACAGTGGAATTTCCGTCCATTTGTACAGTCAGTGCCCCAGGATACTATTAGGCGGCTGTTTTTTTTTACACTCAGTTTTTTTTGTTGAAGTAAAGGCAACATATTTTATCTGGTACTCATCATTCAAACAAAAATAAATGGCCACACTAAACACTTTAAAAAACCGACTTTAATCGCAACATATAAGACATTTTTTTTAAATTATCTAAAAAAGTCTTCTTAACGGATATCAGCTATCACCGCAAGAAAATTCTCCATGTTTTCACTCAGTCTGCAATGACTGACATCGTTCTTGCTTTCTGTCCATTTTTAAAATTGTCACTCCATGTTATCCTCCATCTTCCTCTTTCTCTCTTTCCGTTTATTTTATAAAAGTAGTTTTATTTATATAAAATTCGGCAGTTTTAAAAAGCTTATCGAATCACTGCATCTCTTTCCACTGAATAGTGTCAGGTACAGTCGTAATCTTCGGAATAGAAATAAACTTCAAGTAACTTATACCAGGCTTAGTAAAATCAATAAGTCCTTTGTGGGACAATGCACACTCATATATAATAAATTACCCGATGATATCTTAAAGGACCCCGCACAAAATGTTCGGTAAAAACAGTTTAAAAATTGTGTCAAAAAACTTTTTGTAAAAAAGGTTATTATAAGATATCCAAATATTTAAAAAACAAAAATGTATAGGTAGACAGTGATTCTTTTATCAACGCTACTAATCATGTTTAATAGTTACAAAATAATGACCAATCTAAGAATTGACGTAGAAGCGACAAGACATGACAAGTCTAGTTTTTCTTTTAATTAATATTTTTATCTCAGCATTGACATGAGTGGTGCATGCTCGCTTAACCGTGCGAATGGTGGCGCATCGGGAGTTGGTTCGTTCCTTTCCCTCTAATACGGTTAATGGGAGCGATGGCGGTGCTGTCCGTGTGAACTGGCTTACTCTTGACAAAGGCAATAATGACATTCATTGATTTTAATGTATTACTTCCCGTGCCATATTATTTTCATGTTCTAATGACATAATTTGTTTTATATCAAGGATTGGATTTTAACGTCATTAACTAATGATTGTTTATTTCTTTATTGTGACATTATACAAATGACATTATGTAATTACTATTTTATGACTATCAGAAAGAGTTTAATTTGCATCTATTTTTAATAAATATCTTGAACCTTGAATTCTGCGAATACTGCCGGAAAACACGTCCTAAGATTTTTCTTTCTGTTCTAAATATTTATTTACGGACTATACTTAATAAATATACTATTGCAATTTAGATCAAGAATCATTCTTTATCTGAGTATTGCAACAAGCACCTACAATCTTGACATAACTGGCTGACTTAATTGAATAAAATTTTGTAACACACACCTATCAATGTAGACTTGTTATTAATCAATGGTTAATGTCAGGCCCAGACTGTACTAAAAACAAGCACCATTGTGCAGTTGTACTCAAATGTAAATTGTGCATTTCTTGGAACAGCGTAGCAACCTTACAGACAATGGTCTGAGGTCACTGAGGTCTGCTAGGGACAGGTGAAGCTTCCGCAACAACCCAGTAAGGTCGCAGGGCAAGGCTTTTTAGGACCATTAGGTGCAAGAATAGGTCTTTTAGGTACATACTTCAATCAAGACGATACAAGAAAAATATTCAATTGCTACGTGGGCGGAGTCAAACTTGATCAGGGGGGCGCACCCCCTCACTAGATTACGCGGCCGCTCATTGCGAGTGCGTGCGCAGGAACAGAGCAGCATGGAGTCGCATTTTGATAGTTAGATTCTCGTGCAAAGGGACGAGAACAATAAGCAAGAAAAAAAATGTTTTTGTCGACTTAGATATATTTTTAATGCTATCTTTTATTTTTGTGTATTTATTTTTAATGAATGAATGAATAATATTTATTTGCTCGAATACATGGTATTAAATTGAGTGGGAATAACTTTATTCGAGTACGGCGCTGTAAAAAGCTTCACTTATACAAAAAATAAAAAAGGGTGTTGACATAAATAATAAAAAGTTGTAGGTGTATTATAATTTTTATAAGACAAAAAAATATTTTAAAAAATATATTTGCATAAGCACCGTCTACTGTGGAAAAATAACTGTCACAAAAAAAGTGCTTAAAATTAATATTTTTCACATTCAAACATTCATCTTCACTCTGTTGCACTTCCGGTAAATAAGACTCATTGGCTTTTATTTTTTTATGTTTTGATTTATTGTTTATTATCGTATCTATATTTTCTTTGTTTTCTTTTATCCGTTTTAAATAAACTGGTTCTCGAATTAGTCTGCCAAGTGTAAACCGCGGATCAACCAGTTCAGGCAAAAGGCAATCAAAATAAAAGTTTTTCAAATTTGGCTCCATTTTTTCCCGCCAGAACTCATCGTCTTTTACAATTGATTCCATTTTGATTTTATTATCGCCATACCAAACTGGTAGTATGCATTTTGGTTTTCTGCAGATATGTAGTTGGCCTTGAATGTAGAATTGTCCACTGAAATCATTCCATAAGATTTTATTAGTTACAATATAGGTCATTGTCAGTAAAACGATATAGCATAAAACTGTTCATCATCGTAATTGTACAATCCAAAAGACGTCTACTACTGGACATAGGCCCTTCCTAAGGATTTCTAGCAAGCAAACAAGCGGTGTCTGTTACAAGTTAAGAAATAATACTATATTATACCTACTATTTCTTTTTATAGCAAAAATGTTAAATACATAAATTTTACGTGAAAAAAACCAAACGCCAAAATCTCAACGTATACCTACTTGACATGTAACTGACTGGGCACATACACACGTGAAATGATTGTCTACCAATCCCTTATTATTACAATGGCTTAATAATAGGCTCCCGTTGGCACTCTTTGGGTAGAGAACTCTAAAAATATACATTTAACAACTTCTGCGACTAAGGTGGTTTTATACGTAACTAAGACAAATGCTGCTCTTTCTAACACAAAAGGCGGCGGAACCAGTTCCGCGTTTGGCTTCGTCAAGTCAAACTGGTTTTGCCGATGAAAAAGTAAGTATCACGTGCACTAGCGAGCTGTGGCGGACAATCAAGAATTATCTGCCACACACACTAAGAAAAAGTTTAAAAAAAGTTAAAACCGACTTCAAAATGAAATTCACTCAAAAGTGTGAAATAATATTATTATACTTAAATACACAACATTAACCAACAATTTTTGAAGGGTTTCCCTCGATTTCCCTGGGATCCCATCAACAAAAAACTGAAACTCGGTCCACAATTGAAGGAAAAATCGGTGAACATACATTAAAAAAAACATATACAGTCGAACTTAGTACCTCCTCCTTTTTGAAGTCGGTAAAAATTAAAGAACAGAGTCTTTACTCCTAAAATGTTAGAAAGAAAAGTTTTGAGTAGGTACGTTACGTACGTATGGCGTCTTATAAGTGCTAAGACCAAACCCACTGATCATGTATAATTATCATCATCATCATATCAGCTCATATACGTCCCCACCGAGGGGCTCGAGCCTTCCCTGAATCAGGGCGATAGGGCCTTAGTCAACCACGCGGGCCCAGTGCGGGTTGGTCAACTTCACACACAACCTGCGAGTTTCTTCGCAGGCGTATGCAGGTTTCCTCACAATATTTTCCTTCACCGTAAGAGCGTATAATATATAATTAAAGAACACTTAATTTTTCCTAACATAATCAGTAGCTTTAGTTTTTGAAGCAAATGATAGTAAAAAATAACAATTTAAATAAATTATACCCATTATAGCGTATAAGCGTCGGTGGCTCAACCGGTAACGACTCGGTCCATCTAACCAGAGGTACCGGGTTCAAATCTGGACGGCCATGTACCAATGAGTTTTTCAAAAACTTACGTACATACTTACCGATTGCTTTAACGGTGAAGGAAAACATCGTGAGGAAACCTGCACATGCCTGCGAAGAAACTCGAAGGTTGTGTGTGAAGTCGACCAACCCGCACTGGGCCTGCGTGGTCGACTAAGGCCTAATCGCCCTGATTCAGGGTAGGCTCGAGCCTCTCGGTGGGGACGTATATGAGCTGTAATGATGATGATGATACCCATTATGAACATTCTCCAATTGAGTCAATGTCGTCTCCACTGCACTCTGTTCCGCGCCATCTTCAGTGGGAAAATTTTGCAAGCCCAATATATTTTGTTTTGCCGGGGATAATATTTTCCTATAGTTAAAATAAAAAAATATAAAGCATACCTACTGGTAATTTTATATGACGAGGATATTTTATGTGCATAATAGTTTATAGATTCATTTAAATTGCACCGTTTGTTTACTTACCGTTTTTCTTGCATTATCCTTGCTTATTCACTTTTTATACGATTTGAGTCCTTTTTTAATTTTTTTGTAGCGCCTTTTATTAGCCATAGTCCAAATTAATTTAAAAAAACACTTATAAAATATATTTATTAGGTCCCAAACCACAAATTTCACTCACGTAATATTCGAATATTCACTATTTTCGAGAGCAACGCAAGCGCAGTCCACACGGTAATAAGATTCACGGTCGACTGAAGAGAAATGCTAAAAAGTGACAGCGCTATTCTTTCTCCACGTGTTGAGAGAGTGCGCACCGTGTCGAACAGTCTTAGAATATAATGACGTAAGCGACAATTAGAAAAAATTTCAATTAAACAAGAACTATTTATTATTTTAAACAAATATTTTTAATTTACCTTAACATCGCAATAATCTAGCAGATAACCAAAAATTAGCCATGTACATATCAAGGTTCCCAAAAAAAAGCTATTTTAGTGTTTTAAACATGGTGTTTTCAAAAATTAAATCTATCGACAAAAGTTTAAGTAATCGTGTTTGTGGTTTTAATTTCACTAGATAACATCTTGAAGATTATTTTCTCCATACAAATCATACATCTTACTTGTCTTGTTGCCTAATAAAAACGAATCTGCCGAGAGCAAAAAAATTTATACATACTCTTAAAGTCTGGGTGCATGAAAGTGGTGCAACGACAAGTACAAGTAAGTAACTCTTTACCCGAATTGCTTCTTAAGGTTCCTCCGTCCCTAAATTAATAACTCCATTCACGGTGTTTCAAACATCGAACGAAATGGCTTGGAAATAAAGTTCTTGTCAGCTCTTACTGCAACGTGGCTGTTACGTCAATCGCTGCGGACGAATCGTGCGAAAATTGTGGTTTTCAATTCATTATAAATAAAATAAGAAAAATTTCCAAAAAGGAAGAAAACAAAATCATTGTTTTGTTAAGAAGTTCTTATATTATCATAATGTTTATAGATTAAAATTGCAGCAGTTCTATGGTTACAACTGAAAAAAGGGTGCATTTTTATAGGATATCATTAGGATTTTTTTTAAAGTTCTGTGTATTAAAATAGAATTCGAGGAAATCAAAATCACTCCTCATATCCTGTATAAATTACAAAACAATTTTTTCATGTCCTGTAAATTACAAATTAATTCCACCTTTTTTAATCCACATTTGATAAGGCCTTGCCATCATCTCACTCGATGTTAAGTGACAATGATGCCGAAGATAGAAGCGGGCTTACTAAGATTCCCCAACGCAATGGAGAGCTGGCTATCTTATCTTCAAGCCGGAACACATCAATGCGTTTAACACCGATATTTTGGCGGCAAGACTTGAATAAGATGGCTTACAATCAAGAAAACCGAGTCTTACAAGTTGACCCCGCTGGAAATAGAACCCTCGACCTCCTGGTCGGAAGCGAATGGACTAACAATGACGCCACGGAGGCGGTTTTATGACCTTGTTTTAGGACCCAGTTAAAAATACTTTCCTCTCGAAGCTATGTCACAGTATTACTTACATACAATATATAAGCCACATTATCGTAATGCTGTGGTTTATTCGTCCAAGTGCTGTGGCTATGTAAAGTTCGTTTGCTGAATTAGCTGCACCTTTGTCGGCTTGCGTCAAACACTCCGTCAAAGGGGCCGCCTTGAGGTTCAAACAACTTCGGCGCCGCGATTGAACTCAGGGCGGTCCCTTTAATGGAGTGTTTGATGTGAGCCGGCATCAGCGAGCGTAATTTTTCAAAGGTGCAACTGATCCAGCGAACGAACTATAATAGTATCTGGTCTGTTCTAATATGGCTACCTATGTCTAAGGTTGTCGTCAACGGACATGGGTCACCAAGGTCGATTTGTCAAAATGCCACACGTAAAGTGAAATGACACACGCTATTTGTAGATATAATATCTATTAGCATATTGATGGCAAAAAGAGATGTAAACTTATATCACATATTTAACATAGCTTGTAAGATAATCGCGAGATATTTTTGGATAATTTAGTCGTGTTCTTTTTGTTGTAATAAACACAATAGTGACATTCTTGTTTTAATTAAAGTACTGGTAAACGCTCTGCTTGACCACTTTCAAGGCCTTAAAATGGGTCAAATGACAATATTCAATTTAAATTATTGAAAGACTGTGTAAAACTATCATTATGGAAAAAATATACAGGTGTAACAAAATTGGTGTGGGTCCCGTGAACTGGAGCTTCAATCCTTCATACTGAACAACTTTTTTTTTACGACTTTGCTGAGAACGTAAAAAAAAATTATTACTCTTCATACAAATCGATCATCGATAACGGGACCTACACCAATTTTGTTACACCTGTTGAGTTATATGTACTTCTATTTGATCTGTTTGTTTGTTTATTTGTACTTAGTGGTATGGAGGAACTGGGCATCCTGTCACAAGTATCTTTTTTACTTAAAAGGATGTCCAAACACAAAATATTATGTACAAACTACCGTTACAAAATAAACAATTTTTGATTTTTGATTATTTGATTACCCTGTATAATATACTAAAAGTTATAAATTGAATACAATTTTAAAAATATATCGACTTTTGATGTAATAAAAATATATACCTTAGACCCTGTTATTGGCATTAATTGCTAAATTTCTCGAAAACAAATAGTTAATGTTGAATGAAACCAACACACAAAAATCGGTGACCTTTACACCTTTCATTTAAATTGAAAACATTTTTAAAACGTTAGAAAGAAAAGGAATATATACATGTAAAAATCGAGAATAAAGCGTTCGGGTTCAACGTCACAGCCGCGTTGAAGCCCGCATTGATTTGAACTTAAAATGAATAAACTTACGTTGGATGTTATTTTAACACGTATCAACCTGCTCAGATTGAGTCATTTTCAAGCTTTAAGGTTAAATAACCCAGAAATAGAATTCAAAGTGACTAGATAGCGTGTGCCGATAATAGGCACAGTAAAATTCAAAGCTAAGTATCCATGATTTTTTAAACCATGTTTTTTGTTGACGCCTAGTTTTGTGGCCTTTCATGCTTCATATTAAACAGTTAATTTACCTATTTACCTAATCGAAACCCAAAATAGCACAAGATTAGAAAAACACACATAAAAATGACAATTAGGCTTATCTCTAGAATGCACTTTCGACAAATATATATGTCACCGATAAATAGCAAGAATCGTAAGTTGATCAATTTTCTAGTTAGTTGATTAACTGACGAAAAATAACAAACGTTAGTAGAAATGTATTATTTAACGCAGTGTATTTTAGCTAATTGGTCAACTTACAGTACCTGGCAGTAATTTAATAATTTACGATTGTGCCACAAGTAAAATCATCCACTAACGGGCCAATCGTTGCTCAGTGTACTATTTAACGGTATACTATTACCCGTCACATAATACATTGTTCTCTAATTGGTCGAGGGCATTTTATAAGCATTTGGCTAGTGTTTATTCATAGAGTTAACAAACACTTAGATATGTTATTTTCCCTTCGGCCGTCTACAGAACCGGAGTTTCGGAACTGGTTCCGTATTTAATACCGATGATGAGATGTGAAAGATCATGTATATTTTTTTTATATTTTATATTTATTCTTATTTAGCCATACAGTTTTATGACTTAGTATAATAAAAGGAAAAATATTTTAAATAACAAAAGATACTTGAGCTCAGATATTAATTATCACTTATTAACCTAATAAGTATTGTAGTTAGTTTAATCAGTAAGTGCAATCAGTCTGAATGTCTATTATTTGTACTTATTCGTATTTCACTTATTTATTACTACATGTTAATGATTTATGGCATCTAGAGTTACACAAAACTTTGGCTTTTTGGTGGCGGCCGGGTGGCGGGCGGGGAGCAGTGTAAAAGCAAGCACGTGAGTCGTTTAACCAATCAACGTACACCTCGCCTTCGTCGGATGATCTTACGTCAAGGCGCCGTAAATTAATCAATTTACTAAAATACATACGTTAAATAATACATTTTAACTGCTGTTTATTATTTTCCGGGAGTTGATCAACTACCTTGAAAATTGATCAACTTACGAGTCTTGTTATTTTCCGGTGACATATAGAATCCTAACTGACCTGCAGCTAATATGCAATGGAATGCATCCATCGCTACTTTACCAAGCACATTACATGAATCTAGCCGGAACGTAGAAAGTAATGTATAAGAAATATTAATTGGTTCCATTTGTGAATGAATTCTAATGTGGGTGGTATTTATGTAATAATCGAGCGATAGAGTTGTAATACAGTCAGCGTTTGATATTTATTGATAGTTGCCTATAAATATCCAAGGAACTAAGCTAATTTTGAAAAACCTTAAAACTTTTAGGTACAAGCTTTCATTTGAGTTTTTTTAATCCACAATTTCACATCATCTCACCTGATGGTAAGTGACGATGATGCCGAAGATGGAAGCGGGCTTACCAAGATTCCACCTATTTATAAACTAAAATATTTGCAACATTTCACCAAACTACTGTAGGAACTATCAGAAAAACGACAGTGATGGCTGATGAGTAATGATGTCAAACAAAGGAAGAAGCAAGGTTGCAAATAATCATTTAGATAGGCAACGATGAACTTGGTATCTTATCCTCATTACCCACTTTCTACTTGCCGGGCGGTATAGCATCCAAAAATATTGTTTTTTATATTTATTTAAAAAAAAATCAAGCTAGAACCTAAAAAAATTTCATGCAATTGTAAAAAAATAGTAATTTCAGTAGAAACGCATAACTCAGTTTTGATTTAACATATACTCATAAAGGCGTTGGAAATCTTTTGTAAAGAGTAATATGTATGTAATATATAGGTATAATTTTTTTGCGATTGAATTTATTATACTTATATATTTGTACTAGCTGTCCCGGTCAACTTTGTTCCACCTTTAACTACTCTACACTACCAGCGCCATCTGCCGGGCTGATTTATGAATCTAAACCATCCAGGGCGCCACCCAAACGCATACAAAAAAACTCATTCAAATCGGTCCAGCCGTTTAGGAGGAGTTCAGTGACATACATACGTACAGTAGAAATATATAAGGTCTAACAAAATTAGCTGAAACTATTTTAACTGGTGCTTCTACCCATGAAACTGAACAACTTTCCCCATGAAACCCATAGTCAAATCTCAATAAAATTTTGAACTTCCCATACTAAGTTGGCTGATCAGCTGATCGAGTTAGTATGGTAGAGCAAATTTGTTTTTTGCGATTTGACTATGGGTTCCATGGGGAAAGTTGTTGTGTAAATTTGCATTCTTGCAATATTTATGGAGGCGGTAGTTTACAATTATACAAATCACTTCAGCTTATGCAGAAAGTCTGATATTTGAAAGATAAAAAGTTATTACATGAAATTGTTTTGAAGTTCACGTAAGAATAAACCATTTTTGTGTAGGTTCCCAGTGGAACACACCATACGCGACTGTAACGTCAACTCACAAATGGACAGTTCATTCACCGCTCATTCAATTATTCATTCGTACACAGCTGATTTCAAATTTTCCTTGGCTTAGGACCTTCAAAAACACATTTTTTACTATTTTTACCACTTTTTGTTACACAAAAATAAACAAAAATTTATAAAAACTTACAAGTTTATGTGCTACGCAGTAACTGTTCGAAATGACCACCGTTCTGCGCGAGCACAGTCGCGAATTACGCTTTAATTTACGTAAAACAAAAGTTTTCTGTTTTACAGTTTCGAACGCTGCTAACACTTTCTCACGTAACTCAACCACACTTTCAATTTTTCTCCTAGTACACTAGACGTTTCACGTCGCCCCACAAGTAATAATCCAGCGGGGTAAGGTCCGGGGGTCGTGCTGGCCAGGCCACGGGGCCTCCACTGCGAGCGAGCGAGCTCAGTATACACAAGTGTCTCAAACAGCAACGCGGCGGCTACTGAAGTGACAAATGCGACGCGGTCCCTTTGTGCTTTGAGTGAGACCGACTCTTTTAAGAACGCCGCAACCGATGACGGTCTTGCGGATGGAGTTGAGCGAATTCGATTTAATTTAGTGGTGTAAACTAAGTATTGTCGATAATTTTTTTTTATTAAAAACAATAAAAAAGTGACGATTTTATTAATGATTTGTATTCAGTATCAGCTATATATTAACCTCCGTGAATATTGCAAGAATGCAAATTTACACCCTGTACAAAGATTTCGATGGGGGTGCAAACACAAACTGAAATATTAATTTATATTACAATTTTGTCACAAATGTGAGATCATCATTACAGCTCATATGCGTCCCCACCGAGGGGCTCGAGCCTACCCTGAATCAGAGCGATTAGGCCTTAGTCGACAACGCGGGCCCAGTGCGGGTTGGTCGACTTCACACACAACCTTCGAGTTTCTTCCAGGCGTGTGCAGGTTTCCTCACGATGTTTTCCTTCACCGTTAAAGCAATCGGTAAGTATGTACATAAGTTTTTTGAAAAACTCATTGGTACATTGGCCGTCCAGATTTGAACCCGGATTTGAATGTGAGATATTTTGAGTTAAAAGTTGTCAAAGCACTCGTTTTAACGCATTCAAAATGTTTTAATAAACACAAATGCACTTTATGGGGGAAAATTAGGCGAATCGGTAAAAAAAAATTCCAATATATTTTCGGATTGTGTCGAAATTTGTATCAAATTTCCGTTTCGCATCTAATCTTCTGAAGGTTTGGAAACTTTATGTATACTCGAAGTTGTTGGCGAATATGTATACCTGGGACAAACAGACCAGTTAGGTGTAGGTCCAACTTCGAGAAAATGATCAATCATCGGTCTAACTTGGCTGCTCAGCATTCAGGAAGCTTTGTTATATATTTACGTCCCAGATACCGCAGTGCCTTAAGACCAAAGTCTTTGACCATGTGTTGCCAGTGATGCCATACGGAACTGAGAGATGGTCGCTTACTAGAGATCTTAAAGATCACCCAAAGGGCAGTGGAGTGTATGCTAGAAGTTTTCCTGCATGATCGAATCAGAAACGAGGAGATCCGTAGGAGAACCAACGTAAACGAGAGTTCTGGCACATAGCTCGTAGAACATTGGAGCACTGAAATTCTCGAGTGGCGACCACGCACCGGAAAACGTAGTGTAGGCAGGCCTCTCACTCGGTGGACCGACGACCTGGTGATGATCGCGGATAGCAGCTGGATGCGGGCAGCGCAGGACCGGTCACTGTGGCTATCCTTGGGGTGAAGCTTTTGTCCAGCAGTTGACGTCCTTCGGCTGATATGATATGTATCGAAATATACAGAGTGTAACAAAATAGGTGTAGGTCCCAGTGACTGGGGCTTCTACTTATCATACTGAACAACTTTTGTTCTATGACTTTACTGAAATCGTAAAAAAAACTCTTCATGCAAATCCATCAGCTGATCGACCAATTTGTGCGTTTTTAGTATTCGAGGGTCTAAATTGGGGATAGATGTTCAGTATGATGAGTAGAACCAAGGTAGAAGCCCAAGTTAACAGGTCCTGCACCGATTTTTTACACCCTGTCTACGGTTTATTCGAAAAAAAATCTGTACGTAGTTACTTACTTATGTAATAGCATGTCTAAAAAGTTTGTATCCCTTTATCTACTAGCTGTACGTACTGTAGAGATCTAAGAAGATCGAATGCGGATTGTCCCCAGAAGGTTCCTGACAAGATTCTTTTCTCAAAATCAAATTTTATATTTACGTCAAAAGTGATTCGCGGTTAGAACAACTACAAAGGAGGTGCGGTACGCGAGTGTAGAGATGTCAGATCTCTGCAGTACCATCATACGATCAACAACCAAATGACATTACGTGCAATGTGAAACAAATGGATGTACATGGTTAAGGATCTAATAAGTGGGGCGTGTGTCAGTTGCGACCGGCGTCATTGAAGTGAGTGCCTGTTGCAACGACACCGTTGCATAACCTAACTAAACATTAATTTCATCTTTGAATTCGAGAAGGTTATTGCTCAGAGTGTCCCTGCGTGATCGAATTAGAAATGAAGAGATCCGTAGGAGAATCAAAGTATCCAACATAGCTCTCAGAATAGATTTACTTAAGTGGCAGTTGGCGGGGAACATAGCTCGTAGAACAGATAACCTTTGCGGCAGTAAAATTCTCGAGTGGCGATCGCGCACTTGAAGACGTAGCGTACGCAGGCCTCCCACTAGTTTGACCGACGAGCTGGTAAAGGTCGCAGGAAATTGCTGGATGCAGGCAGTGCAATGCAGGAATTTCGTTAGGGAAATCCTTGGGGAGGCCTTTGTCTAGCAGTTGACATCTTCCGGGTGATATGATGATGATTATTTCGAGGATAATTATCTATTGAAGTGAAAGGTCAGAAAGTCTTTGTAAGGGTAAGTTTAAAGTTAAAGCGTTACCGACAAACCATGAAATTGTGGTCGGCAAACCGTCAAAGGGTTACCGACCGTAAAAACCGTCCAAATGAAACTGGCGCCCTTTCGTTTGACAAATAGCAAGCGTCCATAGATTTTTTCTCGGGCATGTGATGGCTTCTTTATTACTTATTTGATGTTTTGCTAAATTTAAGATAACAAACTTAATAAACATTTTAAAAGTAAACTAATCACATGGCTAAAAATGTATTTTTACTCTTTAAACATACATGATTTATTTGAGTAAAGAACTTTTTTTATGTTTTTAGAATATTCGTATGTCATATTATAATGAGTAAGCATGCTCAACTGTATAACTATGTTTTTTTTTATTCTATACTATTGATTCTTTTATTTTTATTTGACAATGTTTTAATTGAATATACAATTGAGCTAAGTTATTAAAACTTGTTTGAAAACAGTTCTTTGTTTAAATTTTCTTGTTACCAAGCACACAGAATAGCACACTATTAGCGACGAGGCACACTTAGCGGTTATGTATACAGGTTGTAACAAAATTGGTGTAGGTCCCGTTAACAGGGGCTTCCACTAATCATACTGAACAACATTTCTTCTATGACTTTACTGAAATCGCAAAAAAAATGTTATACAAATCGATCAGCTGAGAGACCAATTTTGTGCATTTTAGTATGGAGGGTCCAATTTTTTTTGTTGAGAATTGGTTTCCTTGGAGAAAGTTGTTCAGTATGATGACTAGAAACCCCAGTTAACGGGTCCTGCACAAATTTATTTATACCCTGTATAGTTACGGGCAATGCTAGAAGAGAGAGTAAACCTAGGTGTACCCGGGTTTACTTAGGATTACCCAAGCTCTTACCCGTACACAACTAGGTCTATCCAACAGTGGTTGGACAATGTTAGGTGTTGCTCTGAATATGCACTTGCATATGCAGTTCATATTAAGAGCAACAATTCAGTGCTCATATACATACAAAAAAGGGAAAATATTTTTTTTCATTGTTCGTCATAAATTAAAAACAGCTATACATCATAAAAATAATTAAAAATCTGTTTAAGCTGGTGCCAATGAAGTCCTTTCATACGATACCCCACATAACACGGTTAACTCATTTCAAAATTTGGACCGTTGTTCCTTGCATAATTACGTACTTTAAATAAAGACTATATTTTTTATGATTTAATTACAAATGTACAGTTTTCAGATTTTCAAGTATACTTGTAGTTTAAGGCGGTATTAATTGCCAAATTTCATAGTTCTAGGTCAAAGAAAAATACCCTATGAACTTTGATTCCCTTGACAGTACCGAAATTTAAATTTTTGCGGCATAAACGGCTGTATCTTTTTTTCAAGTTAACTTGTAAGTTTGATTTTTTCTCAGCTTCAAGGGACTGTAGACCGAAGTATATAGTTTTAATTTCAACTCGATAACTCCACGCTTTCCCGAGATAAACGGTCTTGACAGACAGTCGGACAGTCTCTGACGGACAACAAAAATCTTATAAGGGTTCCGTTTTTGCCTCGAGGTACGGAACCCTAAAAAAGTGAATGTCATAGACTAGTGTTGTATATACCTGAGGTAAAGGAATTTGTAATTTGATTGCAGAAATAGGAATTTTACAAGAAATCTCTAATATTTTATAAACAGGGTCTTAATTTGGGAATTTAAATTTGATGAGAGTTATTAATACGTGGTGTCCTTGAAGGGTTAACTATACTGTTGCTAGGCGAAATCAAAACTTCACAATATTTCTCAATTTTCAATAGTAACGCTGCGGGTGTGATGGGTACTTTAGAATCTGGTGCGATTCGGGGCGGGATTTTTGATTTTTGATAATTTTATAATGTGTCAATGTTTTTGAAAAATAGTAATGTAATTTATTTAATAAAATTTGTAATTCTTAAAGTAATAAAAAAGCTTAACTTTCACAAGGGTAAGCAAAGCATCTATGTATAATATATTCGTGACGTCGACGTAGGAAGTATATTTCTAGTTTTAAGGTTTACCTTTTCCGAACCATAATATTAATAAGTAAAAAAAATTTTGTTTTACGAATAAAACGTGGAAACAAACTAAGTATTTGTTCATTTTCTATATGTAAACAACATTAACTACTAAAAATAACAAGAACGACAACGTAAACTACTAAAAATAACTGTCTTTAACATTAATGTATTGTTGTTGTTGTTTCTAATTATTTTATTTTTTTTATACTGTATCTCTGTGTTGTTTAGTTATGGAAGCGCGGATTCTTCTGGCACAAGTATTCTTATACTTAAAAGAAGTCTCCTGCAACATGTTCTATTTTTCACAATGAGATACCGCAATAAACTTTTTTCATTTTACATTTCAACATTGTTATGGCTATCGTGATCGTAATAATATAACAAAGTGCATTGAACTTTTCGATTAATTATTGACCCCGTTATGCGTTGCCGCAAACTGGGCGGTCAGATATTGGCCTTTTTTATGCAATGTTACAGATTTACTTAGTGTCAATCTATCTCTGTCAGATTCAATGGGAAAAAAAGAGACTTAAATTTTACCCAACGTTCTTACCGATTACTTGACAGCCCGGTTTGCAGCAATGCCATACAGGTGTAACGAAATTGGTGTAGGAGTAATTAACTGGGGCTTCTACTCATAATACTGACTACACTAACCCAAGGAACTCAGCAATAAAAAAAAAAGAAATTTGGACTCCATACAAAAATGAGCAAATTTAGTCAATCAGCTTTTATAAATTCACAATTGGTAGGCCCTTGACATCATCTCACCTGATGGTAAGTGACGATGATGCCAGAGATGGAAGCGGGCTTACCAAGATTCCCCAACACAATGGGGAACTGGCTATCTAATCTACAATCTGGAAAACATCAGTGCTGTTAACATTGATGCTTGGCGGCAAGACTTAGATAAGATGGTGGTAGCTAGCCAGGCGGGCTTAGAAATTTGTCCTTCCACAAATGAAACCGAGTCATACAAAGTTAGACTCCGCCAGGAATCGCACCCACGACCTCCTGATGTGAAGCTAATGGACGTTACCATTATTCCACGGAGGCAGTTAAAACTGATCAATTTGTACAAAATAAAGACGTCAAAAAACATTTTTGAAATACATATAGGTCTTATGGAGAAAGAAAATTAATTATTGAGAATAAAAAAAAAAGTTGTTCAGTATGATGAGTAGGAGCTCCAATAAACGGCTCCTACACCAATTTTGTTACACCCTGTATAGTTAAGTTGTACATTGTACAATAGCTTGTCAATAGACGATGGGATGTAGGTGCTGTAATGTAGTAATCTTTGCTATAATAATCTTGATGTCGAGTGTGTATGTGTCGGCAGTCGGTCGTCTGACGCAAACGCGACGGACAAGCGAAATAGTTCTAGTGATGGGACGTAACAGCCAGCAATAAATATGAAATTTAAAGTTGACCAAATTTTAAATGTATATTTGCACAAGAAATTGATTTTTTGATGTGTAACATCTTTCCTCTCGCTTTTCTGCAATCTGAGGGAGTAATGTCGTGAAAAGGGACGGAAGTATGTAACAGGAAATGCGTTTAACATGGCCATTCCGCCTTTTTTTTCATTCACTGAGGCTAAATAGCCCGACTCGCAGTTTGTCGGTTTTTTTAAGTTGCGTCAGATGTTACAATAATCATTTATGCGACTACCTATAAGGTTCGCTCGTTTTTTTATTCATAATTGTTATGCCCTTGACATCACATCTCACCTGATGGTAAGTGGCGATGATGCCGAAGATGGGAGCGGGATTACCAAGATATAGAGTTCTTGCAATTCGCGAAGGCCTAACTTGGTCTAGACTAGACTAGGACTTAACTTGTAGTGAACACGTATCTGTATACGTTTCGAAGTGTGTGTGAGAGCGTAAGTGGGTACGGTTAGCATAAACAAAATAAAGATTAATGTTAACAAATTCATTGTACAGACAAAATTTTTGACAAATAATGAAAAATAACATAATTTAGTAATAATTGGATTTATTTGGTTCAATACCTAATTTTCTTCGTATAAACTGTAATTTTCACTTTCAAACTCATCAGTGTCGCTGTCACTTGTTTCGCCTACATCAACGACAAACTCGAAGTCATAATCAAAATATTTCATTTATTTTTTTCAATTTTTTGTACATGCTTTTTGTGCTATTAATGAAAAAATAAAAATATTTTACCTCGCTATGAATCACTTTGCGCTTTGACATGCTGACAATACAACGTGGTAATTGGCGGCGCGTTAAGGATTTAAGATAGGTCAAATGACAATATTCAATTCAAATTATTGAAAGAACTGTGTAAAGTTATCACTATGGAAAAAATATAAAATATACTTAAAGTAATAAAAATCAATTTAATTGAATACAGTTTAAAAAAAATACCACTTTTGAAGTAAAAAAAATATACTTTAGACCCTGTTTTTGGTATTAATTGCAAAATTTCTCGAAAACAAATAGTTGATCTTGAATGAAACCAGCACACAAAAATCGGTGACTTTGACTTTTCACCTTAGTTGAAAACATTTTTTAAACTTTTTTGATAGTACAGAAAAGTAATAAAAACATATATAAATCGAGAATTGGGCGTTCGGTTTCAACGTAACACCCGCGCTAAAGCCCACATTGATTTGAACTTAAAATGAATAGACTTACGCTCGATATTATTTTAACACGTATCGACCTGCTCGGATTGAGGCATCTTTAAGCCTTAACAATAAGAACGTTCTAACTTATCGCTCCTTTAGACACGCACACTACCGCAATGTGCATGTACACGCTCAACCACGAGTAAAGCCCGCTCGCCCTCGTGAATTGCAAGAACTATACTCCAACGCAATGGGGAACTGGCTATCTTATCTACAATCCGGAAAACATCAATTCTGTTAACATTGATGATTTTAGATAAGATGGTGGTTGCTACATAGGCGGGCTTAGAAAATGCCCTACCACCAACCAAACCGAATTCCGACGAATTGAGAACCTCCTACTTTTTGAAGTCGGTTAAAAAGGTTCTCGAGTGTCGAGTTATTGTGATGTCAATGGTTATGTTCGGCAGCGAACGATGCGCACGCGACTTTTTTACCCGAATACCCAAAAAGGAGGGTAATGTTTTTCGGGTGTATGTATGTGTGTCTGTTTTTTTGGTTGAGCCTGTAGCCTAAACGGCTACATTAATGATGGATTTTAGAGCGCCAGTTGTCGTTATATTCGTCTTGATCCTGTGAGTGCAAAGGATACATTTTTACCCCACTATCCAAAAAGGGAGGTAATGTTTTTGTGCAGTCGGTTTTTTTATTTTTTATTAAATGGATTAGGTTATTTATTATTATCTCCAATATATCAACAATGATACACTGAGCTAAAAAAACAACAAAAATTACAGTAAGCTATTATTGCCTTTTTGTAATTTGTATTGCATTTCTGTGTATCCCTTTTTTTAAAATGTTTTTTGCTTAGAAGTATAAAAAATATTGTTTTGTTATGTTCTTTTCTTGACATTGTTTATGTAAGTGCAATACAATAAATCTTTCGTTTATTCATTGTGTCCTGTAGCACGACGGTAGGAGTAGGTGTAGGGTGTGGGTTTTCAAAAATTGCGTTCGTGCTTGCTTATGTGATTTATAATAAGGATAAAAGACCTAACAAGTAAATACAAAAGGATTAAAAAAGCATATTACACACATTAAATTTATAATATATGAACAAAAACATAATTATTTCTTACCCGAGATGGGTCTAAGAGTAAAAAAAATATATCAGTTCAAAAGTTTGTATTTTCGCTTATTTTCAGTGTTTTAGTTTAAAAATGATGCTTTAGACCTACGCAACACAGCATAGAAATCGTCAACCCTATTCTCCGCGAACATTCCAGACGCACTACACCGCCAGGGCAGATTGAGCATGGCCCGGAATGCGTTGTTGTATTGTACACGGAGCGTATTGTAGGTACTCTTCGCGTACTTGTACCACAGTTGGCTGGTGTAGAGCGCCTGACAGTACGCTTTGAATAGGGTCACCTTAGCCTGTGACGAACAATACGCAAATCGTCTCGCGAGCATATTGCTTCTGCCTTTGTCTTTCCAAGTCCATATTATCTGTAAGATCATTTGTCACAATGTATCCGAGATACTTGAATTTGTCTACAATTTTAAGTTCGGAACCGCATAAGTTAATGGGAAGTACATTTTGTGGTCCTTTCCCATGTTTAAAAATTATTACTTCCATCTTATTTACATTAAATTTGAGGTAATGTGCAGCCGCATAGCAGCGCAACGCGCTACAGTCCCATCCCTAGCAAGACTTGCTACACACAGTAGTCAATCCGTTTGACAGGCGACTGCAGCTTGCGTTATGTTCTATTAACCAACTGTTTGGACGTCTAACGTTTGTTTGAATGTGCATTGTGCACTCTGAATGGGTTGTATGCATTTGGCCAAAACTGTATTCATAAGCAGTGGCTTTAACCTATGGACCAAATCTAGCTTTTGTAATAGATTTTTTATCTTTAAGGTCCCGTAACACAAGAAGCAAAAAAAAAACGGCCAAGTGTGACTCGGGGTCCCACAAACAGAGTTCCGCACTAAAACTTTAATTAAAAACAGAACAAGATCTCTCAGTACATACTTTGCTCTAGGTAAATAGGAGTCTAATTACTTTTACTGTTAGAACTAAAGGATTTTCGATTTTCACTATTTCCAGTAATCTATGCATTGAACCTCATATACTGTAATTTATTTCAAGATTTTGGGCCCAGTAGTTTCGCACGCCCGTTGTGGTTATGGTCAGTTTTTAAACAACTAATTAATTTGTCATCATCATATCAGCCGAAGGAAGTCCACTGCTGGACATAGGCCTCCCCCAAGGATCTCCATGACGACCGGTTCTGCGCTGCCCGCATCCAGCGGCTTCCCGCGATCTTCACCAGGTCATCGGTCCACCGAGTGGGAGGCCTGCCTACTCTACGCTTTCCGGTGCGTGGTCGCCACTCGAGAACTTTACTGCCCCAACGGCCATCTGTTCTACGAGCAATGTGCCCCACCCACTGCCTCTTAAGTTTAGCAATTCTGAGAGCTATGTCGGTTACTTTGGTTCTCTTACGGATCTCCTCGTTTCTGATTCGATCACGCAGAGAAACTCCGAGCATAGCACGCTCCATTGCTCTTTGGGTGACCTTTTGTAGTTAGGTATATACCACATAAAAAACTTTTGTGATTAAGAACTTACTTTTTGACGTCTATCGATTTAGGGAAGAACATTTTTTCAACTAAAGTTAAATTTGTCTTTCACCCGATTGTTCTACTAAGTAGTTGATGCTTGTAGGGTTTTGTACCCAAATGTGTTTTGGTACGGAACCCTCTTGGAACGCACTTAGCTGGTTTTTTTTCTTGAATTATAAACCTACCTAACTATGCTGTTGTTAACAACCCATAACTTCTCACTGCTGCGGATGGGTCTCTTCCCAAGCTCGGGAAGGTTAGGCCATACTCCCCACACGGGGGCCAGTCCGGGTTGGTGAAGGTTGAACCCGGCTTTCAAAGGTTTTTCAAGCCGCTTATAAGGAATCTGAAACTTCTGAATCATATCAGCTCATATACGTCCCCACCGCGGGGCTCGAGCCGACCCTGAATTAGGGCGATCGGGCCTTAGTCAACCACGCGGGCTCAGTGCGGTTTGGTCGACTTCACACAAAACCTTCGAGTTTCTTCGCAGGCGTGTGCAGGTTTCCTCACGATGTTTTCCTACCATCTAACACGGCTATTAGACTGCCATCTAGTGACAGCAACCGGCCAATGGCTTAACGTGCTTTGCGAAGCTCGGAAACAGTCGAGAAAAACGCTACTAACAGTCAAACCCTTCCATATCATGACCGTCCTTCAGGTCAGTTATCCTGCATGATCTTCCCAACCACGTGAGTTGCACTGAGCTTAGACCGCCTCAACTATCATCATCATATCAGCTCATATACGTCCCCACCGAGGGGCTCGAGCTTACCCTGAAATAGGGCGATCAGGCCTTGGTCGACCACGCGGGCCCAGTGCGGGTTGGTCGACTTCACACACAACCTGCAACGTGGTGTAACGTGGGAGGTCGTGGTCGAATCCTGTCATGTACCAATGTGATTTAGAATTTACATTTCATATGTACGTTTATCTGACGCTTACGGTGAAGGAAAACATCGTGAGGAAACCTACACACGCCTGCGTAGAAACTGGCTTCAACTATGGTGTAACATAAATAAAGTGCATTTTTGTGAGCATCTACTCACCAGGAGAAATGTCCTTAGATGTAAAGTGAGTCGTTTCATTTTCGTTGCCATTCACGCCCCTATGTTGTTGTAGTTGATTCTCCTGAAACGTAAAATTATAAAATTAAAACATGACACACTCGACGAGAGCGTCGGTGGCGTAGCGGCTAGGGCCGCTACCTCCTGTCCGTTAGGTCGTGGTTCGAATCCTGCCACGTACCAATGTGTTTTCGCATTTCGATTTCATATGTACGTTTATCCGACGCTGTTACCAAAGTATATATATTAGTACTATCGTACTCTTACGGTGAAGGAAAACATCGCGAGGAAACCTGCACACGCCTGCGAAGAAACTCGAAGGTTGTGTGTGAAGTACACCAAGTAAGTCAGGGTAATTCAGGGTAGGCTCAAGCTCCTCGGTGGGGACGTATATGATCTGTATAGCTGACACTCGACCAATGATGTATCTTTATTACACTAAATTAATCCCCCGTCCATACAAAACGCAATCCACTGATAATTTGAAAACAAGGAGTTGTTTTAAAAAAAGATCCGATGATTTACGATCGGATAAGAGAAATCTATGTCTGTATATCTTTATCTTTTCCAAAAAATTTTAGAACCGTTATATCTCAGCATATATGTATATGTTTTTTTTTCGGAAAAGACAGTGATATGTGGACATAGCTTGCTCTTAACCGAACGTAAATAAACGGATCTTTTTATAAATCAACTTCTCGTTTTCTAATAATTATCAGTAGTCTATGATTTGTATGGATAACGGCCAGGGACGGCCTTCTTTAAACTAATAACAAATAATTTAAAATTTGATGATCATTAGCTCACTCACAGAGAACCCAGTAGTAGCCTACTAATCACCTAAATTACTTTTTACTTGTATGTTTGTACGTATGTTCATCTGTTCCCTTGTATTTTCTAAACCACTTAATCGGTTTTGAAAAATTTGGTGTCATTGGAGTTTAGATTCGTGCCATCACTCCACGTGATAAATGACATATACTCGTAATATGTAAAGCATTTTAAAAAATCAACATGGCGGATCTTATCAATGTTTGATACCAAAAAAAAAGTACTGATTATAAATATGCAAATGTTTTTGTTTCTTATAAAAATGGCCTCACAAGCGATTATGAGATGTCTCACTCAATGTACGCGCACTACTATCCAGCGACACGACACGCGGGTAACGAAAAATATGGAACTAATAAAAGTTAAAAAAAAACTATACCCGACTGCGGTAAATCTTTACTGAAAAGTATGAAACCAAGAGTTTCCGCCTGAAATCATAGCCTTTATTTTGTCCTTCATTTAGGATAATAGCGTGGTCGTTCAATCAAAAGCTTAGCTTTACACCAGCAGTTGCTATTCTGTAAGCAAACCTTGACATTCTGTAAGCAATCCCGCTATATTGGTCTTCTCAATAGAAAATTTCTTGACTATGAAGGGCTTAAACATTCCTACCTAAGCCTACACAAACCGAAGATTTTTAAGTTGGATTACAAAACAATGCCCTTCGAAGGATGCGTGAGGTACTTATAGGTATGTAACAGACCTTGACATTCTGTAAGCAATCCTGATATGTTGGTCTTCGCAATAGAACATTTCTTGACTATGAAGGGCTATAACGTTAGTACTTAGGCCTACACAAACCGAAGATTATTAACTTGGATTACAAAACAATGCCCTTCGAAGGATGCGTGAGGTACTAATTCACAATAATGTATGGTGTTCACGTCGTGTCATGCAACTGTATATGAAGTAGGTAACTTATGTACAATTAATGTGTCTAGAGTATCTTTTGTAACGTTATTTTGTTCGCAACTTTCATTGCTGACTGTACTAAACTAATATAGCGCTGTGGAGTGGAGGTTTTTCTGGCGGGATTTGTGGTGAACGCATTCGTAGTTTTATTTTTTGTTTTTGCATTGTTTTCTGCTAGAGTTTTGTTTCAAAAAGAAGTGCGTTTTGAAGGAAATCGTCTGGTGCACGTGAGCAATGAGGAGAAAAAGAAAATAAAATGAAGAAGGACGTGAAGACCCTTTTTGCACTGGGTGTAGTTTTATAGACGCCCTGTGACCGGGTGTTCCACCTCAGAATGAGACTGTTACAAGAACAAGAAAGGAACAAGAACTCAAAAACTCTACTTCAACTCTACTGTCAAGAACTAAAGAATAGATTTGTAATGCACTGGCACTAGTATTTCAAATCTAAAAAGAAATGAAGAAAAAAATGAAGACTGTCTCAAAAGGGCTAGTGCCCAGAGACGTATTAATATTCTAAAAACACAATTGAGGAGTGGACCATTACAGTGCATTGGAAACGCTAAACACGTTAAAAACCGAATTCCATCGCAACAACTTAGTACAATTTTGCATTATTGTTTTTGATAATTTTCTAAAAAAGTACTGTACCGATTTTGATTATAGGACCTTTCTCTTTTATTGTGTGGCATAAGGGATAGACGGCGGCACTTAGCATCACTCGCGGTTACGTGCAGGGCATTTTAGATATACCTCCGGAAGTATGCGACTCGATCTTTCATACACATCTGGAATCAGATGTGCAGGTTTCCCCAAGATATTTTTTTTCAACGTTAAAAAATTATTAAAAGCGAAATAATAATAGGACCAACCTGACAGCATACCCTATCGAATAAAAAAATAATCATGAAAATCGGTTCACAATATGCGAACAAATCGCTAAAAAAATTACAAAAAAAAACAGTGAAACTGAGAAGCTTCTCCTTTCTGGAAGTCGGTTAAAAAGGTTGAAAATTTTAGAAATAAGAATTATTAATTAATAACTTTAGGAATTAACTAAAATTTAAAAACCCGACTGCATAAAAACTTAACCCCTTTTTTCCAGTCGGGTAAGAATGTATCCTATGTCACTCACGGGATTAGGACGAAGCTAACGACACCTCGCACTTTAAAATCCATCAAGCCGTTTAGGCTACAGAGCGTGCCAAAGAATTAAACATACATACATACACTCGAAAGGCATAACCCTTCTTCTGGCGCAGTCTGGTAAAAAGGTATTTGTTTTAAATCCAGACTTGGCCCCCTTGTGTGGAGTGTGGCCAAACCTTTCCGAGATATGTGGAGAAACCCGTGGCGAGCCTCAGCAGTGAGAGACGCCATTAGTTGTTTACGTTAAAGGAATTTTAAAAATGTGGCCAGTTAGTAATATAGAAGTCATTGGGCCAGTTCCACATTACATGGAGGATATTAAGTAAACTCGCTTACACCTTTGTATCATCCATTATACTACTTCAATCATCAATATCAATCTTAGTTCAGGCATACCCCGGACACTTCATACAATGGGCGAGAAATGACATTTCCAAAAAACAAATAACGAAACAAACGGAATCACTGCGAAATCCTTTACGTTCGAGAACCAAACTAGTATCTATCTGGGTAGCGTGAGGAGGGGGGAGGGGTGGTGAGGCCAGAATCTAGAGAGCGGTAGAGTGTGTCTCCATCCTGTATGTTAGTATTAATATATACAGGGTGACTTTCAATTAGTTTTTGATAACAAAAGATATGCATGTACTCGTGATAACATACAACTTCCCCAAATCAGAAACTGTAGGTCAAATCAGAAAAAAAAAATTGGTCCTCGATATAAAAGAAATAAGTTATTAAATCGGCAAAAATGTCGGACCATTTTTTTCATATTGACATATAGTTTCTTTGGGAAAGATTAAAAATAAAATTACACAATTTTACATACAACTATATCAATAACAATTTAAAAAATAAAAAGAATATTTCACCGTTAGGTTCGTCAGTCAAAAGGAACACCTCTGATCCCTCCCGGCTCAAAGGTGCCCATTTGGGAAAGTTGTTTGTAATCACGAATACATTCATATCATTTGCTATCAAGAACTAATTAAAAGTTACCCTACGTACCTACTTTGGTTCAGATGAGATGGTGCCATAGGCTTACCAATCGTGAATTAGCTCCAGAATTAAAGCCAGCAAGGTATGTAAGTACTTGATTATTATTGAACCCTACGTAGTAAAAATTAAAAAATATATATAAAGTATTGTTATTCCTAAGTATAGAACCTCTCCACACCTACCTAAATGATCCGTCAATTTGTGATAATCATCATCATCTCATACAGTATGCACAATATACAAGAAGCGTCGGTAGTTCAACCGGTAACGACTCAGCCCTCCTAACCACAGGTCCCGGGTTCAAATCCGGGCGGCCAATGTACCAATGAATTTTTAAAACTTACGTACATATACTTAAAGATTGCTTTAACGCTGAAGGAAAACATCGTAAGGTAACCTGCACATCTCACTCCATATGTGTATGAAGGTCGCGTTGCACACGTCCGTAGGTGTCATACTAAATGCCCAACACGTGACCGCGGGTGATGCTGAGTACAACACCAGGCAACCGCCGTCTATCCCTTGGATAAGCACCGTTAATTGTGTCACACGATAAGAAAGAAAGAACTCACATACGTCCTCACCGAGGAACTTGAGCCTAAGCTGAATCAGGGCGATCGGACCTTAACCCAGTGCGGGTTGGTCGACTTCACACACAACCTTCGAATTACTTCACAGTGCAGGTTTCCTCACGATATTTTTCTTCACCGTACGAAGGAGCGTCGGATAAACGTACATATGAAATCGAAATTCGAAAACACGTTGGTACGTGACCGTATTCGAACTACGTCCTCCCAGAGAGAGGGTAGTGGCCCTAGGCCCTAGCCGTTACGTACGCCACCGACGCTCAATTTGTGATAATAAAACCTTTAAAAACGTTTTTAATATTTTTCCATGTATTTTCAATGTTCAAAATTTTTCAAATAATAATTTTACTAGTAGGTTTAATGAAAAAATAACGTTCTGATTACCTAATATTAATTAAGCAACAATGAAATAAACTATATAACAATATCATCATATCAGCTCATATATTACATCCTCACCGAGGGACTCGAGCCTACCCTGAATTAGGGCGATCGGGCCTTAATCGACCACGCGGGCCCAGTGCGGGTTGGTCGACTTCACACACAACCTGCGAGTTTCTCCGCAGGCGTGTGCAGGTTTTCTCATAATGTTTTTCTTCACCGTAAGAGCGTCGGATGAACTTACATATGAAATCTAAATTCGAAATCACATTGCGTACCAATGATTCAGGATTCGAACCACGAGCTCCCGGACAGGAGGCGGCGGCCCTAGCCGTTACGCTACCGACGCCGTCATTTGACTCATTTATCACGAAATGTCTAAAGCTTACACTCCTGACTCATATTTGTGAAGCAATAGGAATTACTAGACGGGTTTTACGTCTTGCATGATTTGGTATTATCGCAACGATCGACATCTATTCTATCGAAATTCTACGTACACTAATGAACTCAGATCAAAAAGCCTATTTTATAGAGATAACGGATTCTTAAGATAACCATAATACCTATCTCGACAAAGAGGATGTAAAACTAGAACGTTAACGTGCCGTAAATTCGTGAGAGAATAAAATGCTTATATCACTGCAGTAATATAATTACGTAGCGTAGACAGGCTTTTCACAAGCTGGACCGACGACCTGGTGCAGGTCGCGGGAAGCCGCTGGATGCGGGCAGCGCAGGACCGGTCGTTGTGTAAGTGTTATTTGGCTGATATGATGATGATAATTACATACAACATAAATCATAGATTTCAACAGGCCTTGAATCTAAGTAGAAAATTGAATTTTATACTTAAGAGCGGACGCTAGCTGAGAGACATTTGGAAAATAGGTATTTAAAACAACTGTTGCTGTTGCGCTTTGACTAAACCGCCTCTAAATACCGTGCGATATAGACAACTGCAGCTCCCGGTGAATACTTCGATTAAAAATTGCAAAATTCGAGGTTTGGCTCTCGACGATTTTCTCCTCCGAAATTAGACCTATGTTAAAGAAATTGGTCACATAGAATAATATTTAGTTGTGCTAGGCCCCTATGTTTAGCTTTTTTTGTAAATACTTTTTGAATCTCCACTTTCAATTTCAATATTTATTAATAATTTAAAGCAAATTACAAGTCATTTTAAACATAAGATTAGTCATAAGTTAGTTATATTTTATTTTAACCTAATTAAATGTTATAAAGCACTCTAGACGTCTTTAGTGGTGATAAAAATTAGGTATTTTACTAGCATTTTTGAAGGGTTCAATTTGCTCCAAAAAAAATTGTTAATGAAAAAAGGTAGACATACGAGCATAGAAGAAATTAATATTTATTTTATGTATTAAAATCATTTCTTTAGTGTTAAAAATCAATGAGAAAACTGTCGAGAACGTTTGTATGGAAAAAGCAGTGCCCGCCTCCCGTCTTAAGTACATCGAAAGCGACGGTGGCGTAAGGGCTAGGGCCGCTAACTCCTGTCCAGTAGGTCACGGTTCGAATCCTGCCACGTATCAATGTGTTTCGGAATTTAGATTTCATATGTAAGTTTTTTCGACTCTCTTACGGTGAAGGGAAACGTCGTGAGGAAATCTGCACACGCCTGCGAAGAAACTCGGAGGTTGTGTGTGAAGTCGACCAACCCGCACTGGCCCCGCGTGGTTGACTAAGGCCCGATCGGCCTAGTTCAGGGAGGCTATAGCCCCTCGGTGGGGACGTTTATGAGCTGATATGATGACGTAAGTACATACGTATTTGCGGAGGTTTATATTTGTAGCCTCAAGTTAGCACAGTTCTTGCTAAAGGTTAAAATTATTAACCTTTTCAGAATAGTTAACAATCTATATATAAATAAAAATTTAATGCTGTTCGTTGGTAAGCGCACACTTGAGAATAGTTGGACCGCTTTGGCATTTTTCCGAATAATGTTTTTAAAGAAAGGAAAATTGGAAAAGTTACCCGGAAAATTCGGCAGAAACTAAAATGGTTTTTTCAGTAGGATTTTTGTATGAACTCAAGACCATAGCTCGAGATTCGAACGATATATGGGGTGACTTTTAATTAGTTCTTGATAGCAAAGTATAGGAAAGATTGTACTCGTGTTAACAAACAACTTTCCCAAAGAAACTATATGTCAAATATGTAAAACTTTTTTTGGTCCTGTATACATTTTTGCCGATAACTTATTATGCATCAAGGACAAAAATTTGTTTTTCTGATTTGACATATAGTTTATTTGAGAAAGTTGTTTGTAATCACGAGTACCTACATGAATATTTTTTGTTATCAGGAACTAAATAAAAGTCACTATGTATACAAATGCGTGATCACGACACGACATTTGGACAGGACAAGGTCAGGTAATAAATAAAATAAAAATCATCATCGGCATCATATCAGCTCAAAGACGTCCACAGCTGGACAAAGGCCTCTTCCAAGGATTTTCACGACGACCGGTCCTTCGCTGTCCGCATCCAGCGGTTTCCCACTACCTTCACCAGGTCGTCGGTCCATCATGTGGGAGGCCTGCCTAACTACGCTTCCGGTCGCCACCCGAGAACTTTACTGTCGCAACGGCCATCTATTCTACGAGCTATGTGCCCTGCCCACTGCCACTTTAGTTTAGCCATTCTGTGAGCTATGTCGGTTACTTTGGGTCTCCTACGAATCTCCTCATTTCTGATTCTATCACGTAGGTAAACTCCGAGAAAAAATATATTGTTTATTATAACATACAATAGATAAGTATCTTTAATAAGAATTACACTTACTTAAACAGTAATTTGAAAGTTTTAAAAACCTAACTGCATAAAAACTTAACCGCTCTTTATTGGTAAATTAGGTAAAAATTTATTCTATGTCACTCTCGGAATCAAGACAAATCTAACGTCACCTCGCATTCCATATTCCGTTTAGGGTACCGAGCGTGCCAAAGAATATACATACATACATCATACATACACTCAAAACACATAACCTTCCTTCTGGCGCAGTTGGGTAAAAATCGGTAGGATTTAAGTTTTTTTTAATATCAACGCACTTGCATCAAGGGTAAAATAAAATTTAAAAATCACTACCGCATTTCCATTCAATAAAAATTTTAATTGAACTGAAATTAAGTTAATTTTATCCAATTAATTGATTAAGTAAGTAATTAATATGCATTATTCTGTTATGCAAAGGTATAAAATTGCAATGCTCATTGAACAAAAACCCGTTTTAGGTAGACGAGTCGAAATACACTTGTCCAAATGCATCTTTCACTGAATCATAATGAATTTTATTGATGTGAATGTGTCTATTGACCTTTTGATATTGATCAGTTTTTTTAAGCGTCATAATATTTATCGTATTATAATATTATCTTTATTTACGTGGAGTTAAAGTTCATTCAACCGGATCACCGGACACTACATTTCCGTATCGTTTTATTAATGAGCCTACGACGTCAATAACAAAAAACCGTAGATAGACCCATAAAAACGGCCATGTGAGAGTTGAACTCGCACATCGAGGGTTCCGTATCAGGGCTAAGGAATCTTCAAAACATTAACAAGTACAAGAAGGCGTGACAATAGTATTCATTTCAACTTATAGAACAATTGGCTTTTATAATTCGTGTATCAGAGAGGTGCTTATAAAAGACATCAAGGCGATCGACAGTAAAAAAAAAAAATTTTTTTCTTTAATTCAGTTCGGGAGTCCGACCCACACCTGGGTGGTTTTTTATTATTTGTTTTTCACAGTTTGCACTATAATCACACCAAATTTCTTGTATGTATCACCATTTGTGTACGATAAAGCAAAAAGGGATCAAAACTTGAAAGAGAACCCGTTTCTTTTATACTATGTATTATTTGGTGCGCGGTGCGCGAGTCGCAAGCGAGTCGTGGGATGTGTAAACAGACAGACAGACGCGGAGGCCAACATCCTTTTATAAAATTAAAAATTTGAGTGCTCTATGCAAAGGTTATTTTTTAAGAAATCTACCTTTATATGTATTTATAACACATATTCTGAGAAAACGTCAACGGGCTACCTATTAAGGCTCTAAAGATCAGCTCTTTAAAGGTAGAACTGACAGACGGACAAACGGATGGCGGCGTACGCTTAGTAAATAGAGAAACCCTAAAAAGGATTAAATTTAACCATTAAATGGATAATTTCAACTTTTAAGTTCGAAGGGCACGGAAATATACTCGATTCGACATCCTGGTGTCACTTCCCGAGAACCTTCTATTGTGTCAACAGTTGAAATGACGAGTAAAGGAACTTCGCATGTCGAGATAAATCTACCAATGGATCACTCAATCATATTATGGCTCTGCAGTAGGAACGAATTATTACAGTCGAGTTCATTAGTTTTAGTAGTATATTGGCAGGACATTTTAAGCCGAGGTATTGATTGGAACAGTTGTCTTTTTTTTACGTGCAAAGAGTAAAGAAAATAACCACACTTTCTACTTTTTTAATGTTTCTTTGTTTCAATGAAAAACTACAATTAAAGTATAAAAATAACAACATTACTTACTTTTTATTATCATAACAAATATTGTTGTATATTTTTTTAAATTTATACTTCAAAATATTAGTCATAACTAGAGTGAAAGTAAAGGTGTAGACCTATCTTTGGGTTATTTTTCTATCGAGCCAAAACTGCTCAATCGTGTTTCTAATAGCTTTTCACTTTAAGGAACATCATCAACAATAACGGGCCTTAAGCGTGGAAATGAACTTAACAACGGTTAAGTTATACTTATACAAACGGGTCGATAATATGTTACGGTAGTGAGACAACAATATCCAACTACTAGATAAAAATGGTAACTGACTGGCTGATATCTGACTTGTTAGATATCAAGTGTAGTCTCAAATTTATGATATCACACACTGTTTCAAATTTATTGTGAGGCAAAGCTGTTCAGATTTTTATGAAACTTATCATTTGCATTTTTTTTATTTATGAACATGTGCAGATATTGACGAACTCGACTGTATCTGGTTGACCAAGCTTTGTTCGGAAAAGGCAAGAAAAAATAAAAATTCGATCTGACCGATAATTGAACCCATGCCCTATGAGGAGGAAGTCCAACGCTTTGACCATGGACTATCGCTAACATATCTGATGCAGTGATATTATCGATCGTATTATTGCGCGGAATAAACGATGTGCGTGACAATTCGGAAAAACGCGTTTTCCCAGAGATGAGACTAGTTAGATGGTTTTTACCCTAAAATCCCCATGTATAGCAAATATCATCGAAATCGTTTGAGCTGTTTTGGAGATCTCAAAACATACACATAATGCTCGTTTAATAGAATAGGATTAGCGAGATTTGAATTAATAAGAGGGTAACAATTAGAAATTCCGCTAATCTACAAAAAAGTTTTAATCATCATCATCATTACATCAGCCGAAAGACTGGTGCACAAAGGCAAGGATTTCCACAACGACCGTTGAATGCGCTGTCCGAATCCAGCGGCTTCCCGCGACCACGGTATTACGATATGGCTTACAGTAGCGCAACGCCTTTGATGTCGCACTATGCCGCCGCAGCGTAGGTAATAGCAGTACTAGCCTGTAGCCAGCCTGGCAAACTCGCGGAGTTTGCCAGGCTGTGCCCCGCCTCCCGCTGCCCCGCAAGTACCCTTCCGTTGCTCTGCGTAAGTACATTCGTTGCACTATTGAAAGCCGCTTTATTGTAATACTGTGCCGCGACCTTCACCAGGTCGTCGGTCTATCGAGTGGAAGGCCTTTCTACGCTACGTCTTCTGGCACGCGGTCGCGTTATTTACCGATTCAAACGATGAAGGAAAGCGTCGCGAGATTTTTTTACGTTGCACACGTCCATAAGTATCTATTCTATAACCTATATAAAACCAAATGATGTTTTTTTTTTTCATTTTATTTTTTTCGAAAGGACAAGCTTGTTTCTGGCCGTGGGGGCCTTTACAACTTCACCGGGCAGTCGTGTCTATTAAAGGAGAGACGGTTAGCACTCCCCTTGAAAAGGATGGAACACATAAATCGGTCGAGGCATCAAAATATGATGTAAGTTGCTAAATTCAACGATAAAGAAGCCGCCGCCGCTGCATAAAAAGGTTGGCAAGTTAGTGGAGAAATAGTATATTATGATACAAGGCTTGTAAATAGTTAATTGTAAACGAGACGGTATGACACGAGTTAACAATCGCCTTATACTCCCAAGTGTCATGCGATATGATTTTCAATATACACAGTTTTGAGAAAACAGTTTTTTAATTTAAAAAGTATAAAACTACGATTATCAAGTGTAGGGGTAGATGAGTAAGAGATGCTGGGGTGTGGTACCAGATAGGGCGTAAATGTTAACTTTCAATCCATGTATACTGGCATGTAAACTTTCACTTTTTGATCAACTGTATTTATAAAAACATTACATTGTCTATGGTCGACGCGTAGGCCGATATCACTTGCACATATTATTAACATGTGTTTAATAACTAATTAACAAAACATTATACTATAGGTAACGTTAAGTCATAGTAACTGACACAATTACTGTGTTACATACATTCCTTGTTATATTTATAAGACACAGTATTTTGTTTGGCATTGTAGTCAGTCCCCAACAGAAATACTTTTATACATTACACTTGCCCGCAAATACACCACTAGGTACTGACAAAGGTAATTAATTTTGGTATAATCAGATTTCTTCGAACTATGAGTTTAAATATACCTTTTTTTTATTTTTTTTTATTCTCAATTAGTAAGCCCTTGGCATCATCTCACCTGATGGTAAGTGACGATGATGCCGAAGATGGAAGCGGGCCTACCAAGATTCCCCAACGCAAGCCAAACACAGGAACAACGGAACACATCAATATTGTTAACACTGATGTTTGGCGGCAAGACTTAGATAAGATGACATTCTTACTATTAAACCCAAATTAACCCTAAAAATATATCAAATGGATGTTAATAATCATTATCTAAGCCAAAAGACGTCCAGTGTTAATGAACATTTACTCAACACGAAATTCATCCAGCGGCATTCTGTTAGCCTTTACAGATCATCAATCCACTTGATGGGGGGAGAGGGGTGTTGGACACTATGTCATTAAAGCCCTTGGTCGCCACTCGAGAACTTTTGTTCCTTATCGGTTGACGGTTCTACGAGATGTAAGGGAGTTCATTTTGGGAGTTGTGTCAGTGACATATAGTCTGTTCTTCTACGGATCTTTTCGTTTCGGATTCGATCCCGTAAAAAATAGTCAGCTTATCTCTCTTCATAGCCTACTGAGCGACTTTAGGCCTGTGGGTGAGGCCATTATCTAGTGACCTCGTCTCAGTACCATGTTGTCATCACTGGCAACACACATTAGTGATAAGACTTTTGTCTTTAGCCACTGAGGAATTTTGTATGAATATACAGGGTCTTCGGCAGATGGTTGAAAATACGAAAATGGGGGATAGGTGGGGTCGCCTCCCACCTATTTTGAGAATTAAAAAAATCTAGGACTTGTAATTTTTTTTACAGGATTTTTTTTCCTTTTTTTAGAAATTTTGCCATTTTTATACCTTTGAACACATGTAACTTTTTGTTTTTTAAAGCTAGCTCCAAAATCTTTTTTTTAATAGACTTTTATAAGATTGTCGGCTCTAAAAAAAATTATGTTTGTTTCAAGTTATTTCTAAAAACAAAAATGTGGGCCCCCGAACTTAAAAAAAAAGTTGAACAAAAATTTAAAACTCAACTTTGCGATGCATTTAAAAAAAAATTAATGGGGCTGGAAGGCTTCTGATTTTTTTAAAACATCTCTAAAGCTTAGGCTTTTGAATGGTATGTAATTTGTTTCGGTATCTTTTTTGTAACCGGAGTTGTTAATTTTTTTTACTCAATTGGACCATGTTGACGAAATTCCACTAGTTACATGTTTTGTGAAATGTATCAAATGCAAAGTTGAAAATAATGTAAATACTTACTGTTGGGACGGTTACAAAGAGCAGGTACGTTTTTTTACATTCTTGCACACACATAATGGCTATCTTTTGTCATTTATTGGCATAAGCACTTCCATATGCCAATAAAATGTCCGCATATTCCGCATTGGTAAATTGAGCCATTTTAAACCACAACAAAGTCTTAACAAAACGTCTGATAATAACAAAAAGTGACAAACAACAAAAAAACTTAACAAAATCACAAACACAGCAAAGTGAAATTAACAAAAACAAAAAAATTTCTAAAAAAAGAAAAAAAAATCCTGTAAAAAAAATTACAAGTCCTAGATTTTTTTAATTTTTAAAATAGGTGGGTGGCGACCCCACCTATCCCCCATTTTCGTATTTTCAACCATCTGCCGAAGACCCTGTATATCTCGTACTTTCCCGAATGCTGCCCAAACAATGTTTAATTTTTTGGTTAACTTCGAAAGTATCACTATGAAACTGAAAGAACCTATTATCGCTCGCTTCGCTCGCTCAACTCAGATTTTCATGATCGTTTCATCATATCGCCATTATCCGCCCGACCATTTTATGATGTGGCAAATTTTAATGATATCGCCACAACATAGAAATTCTCTGATCCTTTATTTTAAGACGTCAAAACCAGGGTTGGCAATTTTTAAAACAAGTGTTTAAAACTGTGAAAAAATACAGACCTGTTCAAAAAAAAATGTTTTAAACGAGTTTAAAACAAGCCATAAAAACAAATTAGTTTAGTGTAAACACACACGAAACAACTTCTTTATAACAATTGTTATGTGTCATTTAAAACATTTGTTTAAAACACTGCAAAAAAAAATACAGACCTGTTTAAAACAAATTATGAAACATAAAATGAACATAAATTTAAAAGTGTTTAAATCATGTTTAAAACACTTACAAATTATTTCAAGAAATTGATTAAAATCACTTTTTTTGTTTGTCCAATAAAAACAATGTTTTGTTCTTCTTGAATAAAACATTTTTTCCATCCCTGGTTAACTATCTTACTTACCATTAAACTCGACTACTTCTCAGAAATGTTCTTAGCTGATTTAAAGTAATAGTTCCTAAGCTAGGCGTGTCCCTCACGTTCTCGTCGAACTATATTTACAGATCACCTTTAACCTCACCATTTCCTTGTGTTAGTTATTTGTTTACGTTAGCGGTTCCTAAACTTTTCTCTTGTAACACTCACAAAAAGTATACCATTTAACAAAGTGTTCCTCAAAATGACATACTCGTATTCACATGCTTAGTAAGAATATGAAAACAAAAAAAAAAATTTGGTATTGGCTTGCCATCCAGCGTTGTAAGATAGATATATATTATACTTTTATGCAATCAGCTTAAAAATATCTACTTTCAATAAGTTTTAAATTGATTGCAGATTTAGGACTAGAAAATAGCCTTCTAAAGTAGTAACAGTGTGAGTTACTTTTTATCGTTACGTTTTATCGACTGTAGGGGGAGTCTCTATCACTTTATTGTGGATATTACACGTGATTGCTACGCTTCTTTATTTATTATGTGGACAGCGAAGCAATGGTATTGCTTGTCCGCGTCCGTTTCATGACTCTAACACGTTGGGGATTTTCAAGGTGACAGTGAATAAGCATTATTTGAGTTTGGCGTGTGCCATCCTTGACTGCGTCACTCAAATTTGAAACAAAAGACGGTACAGTACTTAAAAAAAATTGGTAGTCTGTAAAGTCGGTTTACGGACAATAGATTAACGTGACAACGTCATAACAAAACCTTGATGAAAGGATTGCATACTTTTATGACGAGTCAATTAGCGTAAGGGGACAATTAGCGTAACGGGACAATGAGCGTAACGGGACACTGAGTCAACCTTTTTCGTGCGTACAGCCGGTGTCCATCGATTCATTACACGTTTTCAAGTCAAAAATAGAGTGGGTTTGATCCAACTCACCTGATGGGAAGAGAGTAAAGATACAGTTGAGGATGGTACACGCAAACTCAAATAATGTATATTCACTCTCGCCTTGAAGGCTTGAAATTGTAAGAAACTGGAAACAGTGACGTAAGCAAGTGAATTCACTTCATCGCTGTCCGCTAAATAAATAAGAGGAAGTGTAACGCTTCGTGGGGATAGGCAGACCATCAAAAACAAAAAGAGGTGTGGAAACCCTCTGTGTGTCTTGTTGACCTTAGGTGAAAGGAAGCTTGCGTTTGTATATGCTAAAGTTTGAGAACCACTGACGATTACCTTTAGAGTTGTCAGATTGCCGTAGATTGTACAGTTTGGTCGCAATTGGATTGAAATGGGTCACCGTTTAGGTTCTAATGCCATAATGGTAGCGGAAGGTGTCCCCAGGTCACTTGGCGGAAAAACATGAACTTATTTGGTTACATATAATATGCTAGGGGTTACTGAAATACACCTCTGGTTAAAATTTTACCTGAGTTTTTAGTATAGTTATAATTTTCTTCGACAAAATTAGGCAATTCACAACAAAAATAAAAAAAGTTCTCAAGTAGTCAAGTTGATTATCCAAACCTAGGAAAGTGGTAAAAATTTAATTAAATACGTCATTATCACCATATCTAACGAAAAACGTCCACTGCTGTACAAAGGCCTCCCCCAAGGATTTTTACGACGACCAGTCCTGCGCTGCCCACATCCATCGGCTTACTGCGATCTTCACCGCGTGGGAGGCCTGTCTACGCTAAGTTTTCCGGCGCGGTCGCCACTCGAGAGCTTTACTACCCCGATGGCAATCTGTTCTAAATACATAACAAATTATTTTTTTCAGATACATACAAAAATACATAATATTTAGTTGTACGTGCTTCATGCATTTATTTGCGTTTGTTAGGCAGCTTGCTAATACATCGGGCTCGACACGTCAATCGTTCCCCGCCCGCGTCTCACTATAAAGATTCATGGTATTTATTCAAAATAGGTGCAAATTACACTCTTTCTGATAGTCATAATATAATAATAACATAACTTTATTTGTGAAAAATCAAGAAATAAAAAATAATTAGTGAATAATGTCAAAATGCAATCCTTCAAATAAACCAGATTATGTCATTAGAACATTAAAACAATATGACACGAAAAGTTATACATATTGAATGTCATTGATATCTTGACAAAAATAGGCCAGTTCACACGGACAGCACCCGGTCACGAGTATAACGCGAGAGTCAGCCATCGCCTCCATGGACCATATTAGAGGGAAAGGAACGGCTCAACGTTAAAGACGGTAATCAATTATTTTATTCAAATTAAATTCGAATTTTCGAGAACTGCAAATCTAGTCACTTATGCACCGGCACTAGCATTGCAAATCAAAAAACAAATGAAGATTAATTAAGTGAAGACCGTATCAAAAGGGCTATTGTACCCAGAGACGTTAATATATTCCAAAAAAGAGAGTAAAATAGAACGTACTCTCTATACGAAACGAGAAAACCCTTTTCCACCTCTGAATATTATCCTATCACAATAATCTTTAAATATGATAATGACACAATTAAAAACCAGGTAAGGTTTTCTAATTTCAATACATTTATTAGATTTCGTTCAGTGTTTTTGTAAAAAAATAATTTTGGCCAATATTTTGTTTAATTTTAATCAATAATTTTTAAAAAACCGGTAAAGTGCGGGTCAAAACCGCGCACAAAGGGTTCCGTACGATCATACTATATGGCGCTAGTTTCTTCACGTTTAACAAAAACACGGTTTTTGTATGGAGACTTTCATTTTTCAAATTTTTAGTATTTGTTGTTATAGCGGCAACAGAAATACATCATCTGTGAAAATTTCAACTGTCTAGCTATTACGGTTCATGAAATACAGCCTGGTGACAGACGGACAGACAGACGGACAGCGGAGTCTTAGTAATAGGGTCCCGTTTTTACCCTTTGAATATGGAACCCTAAAAATGAAACCTACGAATATAGTTTTTTGTGTGAATAACATATTTAAAAATCATTAAGATCGGATAATATTCAGAAGAGTGGAGAGTGCGTGCTGTTCTTCCCTCTTAACATTATCTCCACAACCTCCAAGTATTCAATCGCGACGTATAGTTAGTGCCACTAAAGATGAGACTTGACGCGCCACGTAAAACATTATAAAGACAAAGTAGGATGATGGATTACGAAGTGTATACACCTATATGTCAAAAGAACAAAGGATTATGGATAATTATATATATAAAGTCTAACTATTTTGTACACTACTTACTTTGTCTTTTTAATGATTTACGTGGTGTGTCAAGACTCATCTTTAGTGGCACGCATTATATACGAGTACATCTGTACATTGCTGATCCGGACGTTATATAAAATTTTAGTTATTTTTAAAAATTGTATTACTTAAAAATATAAAACAAATATTTCACCATACCATTCAAATTAAACGTAATAGGAAATAGGGGAAATAGTTTACGAATTTCATGAGAAGAATCCTTAAAACTAATAAATCTATTACATCAGCGGTACATAAATTCTAAAAACGTGACCAGTAACTTTCGTTAAATTTATCGATATAAATTCGAAAATTTTATGAGAGATAATGTATTCAATAATGATTAATGTTCATAATACCATCTACAGCCCCGTCGCGCCCTCCGTACTGCGAATGGCTGACGTAATAACAAAAACAAATTAAAAAGAAAATGATACAAAAACAGATTGAAATTAAAAAAAGAAATATTACGTCACATATTTCTATGACTAACCTAATTATTTGATAAGGTTAACAACATGTAAGCACATGTCTCTATTACTTATTGATCAATAAATATCTACACTCATCAATTAATTAATTAATTATAAACTTCAAAACGAGTTTATATTGACATACTTTATGAAAACCATACCAAAATTTAAAAATAGAATAATATTATAACACTTTTTGTTAAACAAAATAATGTCAGATATATGCTATACACAGGGTGACTGGTAAGTAGTGCAAATCCTTATAAGGGGATAAACAACATCTAATTTGCAACAGAAAAAGTCATACTAACTGGGGGTCGGAAATCAATGGTTGTCCAGTTTCATTCTTAAATTTTGTATGAAAAACGCATTTGTTCAAATATTTTGTGATTTTACAAAAAAAAAAGTTATAATACGGTTGGCGTGAAAAATACGGTTAAATATTTTTCCTTTTATCAGCATTCCAAAAAAAGTAAAAGAGTTAAAAATACAAATTGATTGCCACAAAAAAGAATGATTGTTGTCAAAAGGGTGCATCAAATCCCATACATATTTTTAATAAACATTATTTTAATGTTTTTTTAAATTTTATAATTTATCATGTTTTTCGCATAAACAAACATCTCTGACCCTCTAGCATCATGACTAACTTTGATTCACAAGCTCATCCAAAAAAATCGAACTTAATTATCGAATCGATAATTAGTATGGGATTTTAGGCCCCTTTTTGACAACTATCATTGTATTTTGTTGCAATTAATTTTGTACATTTTTAACTTTTTTATTTTGTTCGAAAGCGTGATAAAATGAGGTAGGTTTTACCGTATTTTGCATGCCAACTGTATTATAACTTTTTGTTAAAAAATCACAAAACATTTGAACAAAATAATTTTTCATACAAAATTAAAAAGTTAAATAGGCTTTAACTCGGAACCGTTGATTTCCGACCGAGTAGTATGACTTTTTCTGTTGCAAATTAGATGTAGTTTATCCCCTTAAAAGGATTTGCACTACTTACCAGTCACCCTGTATAAGGGGAGGGTTCTGAGCGGCAAACATTTTTCTTATCTGTGAGGGTTATAATGATTTTTTTTTACCGCCACGATACAGGGAAAATCCAAAAAGTTAATATCACCAAGGACATTCCATAAACTATTTTCTACTAGTGAAACGCATATACGGAGCGCGCCATTTTTATGGCATTACAAAAAAGTTTTGATTCCAATTTTTACCTGTCTGTGACAGCACCCGCTTTAGCGCTTGCGCGATGATATGTGGGGTTTTGGCGCTGAATTTACCTACGTTTTGTTGTACTGAATTTCGTAGGTTTTTTTTTAACTCTTTAAGCTTTAATCATTTATTTAATAGATTCAATCCCAATGTATGAGATTACCAAAGTAGTATACGAAACTGCGCATAACTAGGTACTGCACATAAATACGAGTACCCCTCATTATGTAACAGTTTTATTAAAAACTATTATTGATTTTGGTACCTATTACATAACAATTAGATATGGCTATGCGATGGTAGCCAATCCAAACTTGACCCCCTATTGTGCAGTATGGCCTAACGTTCCGTGCCACACCCTGGACACTTCATATACAACGGGCCAGAAATGACATTTCAAAAAAGGAATGACGAAACAAACAAAATGGCGGCGAAATCCTATAAGTTCGACAACCAAACTGTAACCAATCTGCTTCAATCTGGGTGACGAGGGAGTGAGGTCGGAATCTAGAGAGCGGCAGGGAGTGTCCATACTGTATGTTAGTACTAATATGTATACTTTACCCGTGCTCTGTTGCATCCGTTAAACAAGTAATCGGATCACTTCTATTAGTATTGTTTCATTGATTGATTGAATACACTTTATTGCACTACTTAAGAGAAAAAAAAGTTACAATGATTGAGGAGGTTCTACATAAAGGCAGTCTTATAGCTAAAAAGCGATCTCTTCCAGACTTTGGGTGGAGGAAACATGAAAAATCATTAATATGGTCAATAAAAAATATATTAGTACTAGCTTTTGCCAGCGGCTTCGCTCGCGTGAACATAGTTTCTATGACTGTCTTCGAGGGTGCGCAGTGGCTCGCGGGCGTGGATAAAATTTGCCTATATGTTAGCCCAGGTCCTAATCTGTCTGTCTTCCATTTCAAATCCCAAAGTATTTTTTGCGTATTAGATTAACATCCATACATACAAAATTTCACGTTTATAGTATTAGTAGGATTATTTGGGTGAGGGGGATAGGAACATAGGATCGACCTAATAAGATATATTGTGATCACTTCCCCTGTTATATAACTTCCTCAAGGCCAATAGTTATGGTGAAATGTACAATACACTTGGGATCGAGCTCCCTGATGTTCTCTGGTGCTACATTTGTTCACCCAGGGAGCGACTCCTGGATTGGACGAATGCCTCGCACTCACAGAAGGAGTGAAGAGTTGTTTCCTCTTCTTCAAGGCTTTCTTACAAACGTAACTGCAGTGAGAATATTTGATTGATTGAATTTAGCGCTGATGCAATAACGATTTATTAGTTTTGACAATTCTACTTATGAAATTAATCAACTCTGTTCCGGCTTAAATATAAGATAGCCAGTTCCCTATTGCATTGGGGGATCTTGGTAAGCCCGCTTCCATCTTCGGCATCATCGTAACTTACCATCAGGCGAGATGATGTCAAGGGCTCACCAATTGCGGATAAAAAAAAACTTTTTACAAGGGACCCGTTGGCCTAGTGGCAGCGCTCCTGTCTGCTGGGCCGTGGGTCGTGGGTTCAATCCCCACTCAGGGCAAACCGTCGTGTGACAAACAGGTTTGTATGCTCTGTGTCTGGGTATTTATATTTCGGTTCTCATAATACAGCGATCCTATTTTGGGGCCGTGTGTGATTTGTCCCTATTATATATTATATAAGGTCTAACAAAATTAGCTGAAACTATTTTAACAGGTGTTTCTACCCAGGAAACTGAACAACTTTCCCCATGAAACCCATAGTCAAATCGCAAAAAAAATTGAACTTCCCATACTAAGTTGGCTGATCAGCTGATCGAGTTAGTATGGGAGAGCCAAATTTTTTTTGCGATTTGACTATAGGTTTCATGGGGAAAGTTGTTCAGTTCCATGGGTAGAAGCACCAGTTACAATAGTTTCAGCTAATTTTGTTACACCTTATATATAAACGAACAACTACCGTCCACTCTGTGGGAATTAACCAATGACGAGACATTTAGGCGCCGGTTGAAAGACTTCTTGTTGAAGAGTGAGTTTTATTCTGTTGAAAATTTTTTGAAAAAAAATAAAGTAGTATTTGTGACATTTTAAAATGTAGTAACTTATTTTTTTATGTTGACGTTTTATAAATATTTAGAGCGAGGTATTGATTGTCTCTGTCTTTTTCTTAACGTGTAAAGAGTAAAGAAAATAACCACACTTTTTCAATGGTTTACCGTATCAATCAAAAACTACAACGAAAGTATAAAAAATAATAACATTACTCACTTTGTATTATCCAAATATTTTTGTATATTTTTTATAATTTATACTTCAAAATATAAGTCATAACATAACTAAAGTTGTAAGTAACGGTATAGACCTATCTTTGGGACTTTTTTTTCTATCGAGCCAAAACTGCTCAATCGTGTTTCTAATAGCTTTTGACTTTAAGGAACATCATTAACAATAAGGGTGCTTTTTTCAACATTGGGTTTTCTACCGTTGAGGAGTAATTGACTTCAAAAATAACGAAAATCTGTAACAATGTATTACAATGTAGCTTTCTAATTTATTTTGTCATTTTGTTAACTTAATTAGTTTAATCTCTGTATTGTTTTTTTTGTAAAAAGCGTCGGTGGCTCAACCGGTAACGACTCGGTCCATCTAACCAGAGGTACCGGGTTCAAATCTGGACGGCCAATGTACCAATGAGTTTTTCAAAAACTTACGTACATATCATTACCGATTGCTTTAACGGTGAAGGAAAACATCGCGAGGAAACCTGCACACGCCTGCGAAGAAACTCGAAGGTTGTGTGTGAAGTCGACCAACCCGTACTGGGCCCGCGTGGTCGACTAAGGCGTAATCGCCCTGTTTCAGGGTAGGCTCGAGCCCCTCGGTGGGGACGTATATGAGCTGATATAATAATAATTGCTTTCTTTGACGATCACATCGCTATTGACATTTTATAATATTACGATGTATAATTATGAATTTGTGACGTGAAATAAATAAAACTAAACTAAACTCCATTTATTTATTATGTTCAATGTTGGACTTCCTCCCTCTTGCCTAGGTTAAGAGAATGCTGTGGGTGCAGAAAGGAATGATTAATATAAAACCGATAAATAAATAATTACGTTACCTACTTAAACGGGCAATTTTATTACATTTATGTCTTAGCTAGATGCCGTCTTAATTACTCTTTGCACTAATTAGCTATTTATTATTTGTAGAATTAAAATTCTGTATGTTGTTGTCTCTCGCGTTGTTCTATCTTTTCGGAAATTGATATTTTGTATTTTGCCATCATAAGCATCTTTTGTATGAGAAAATTTTATTTTCTTGCAGCTCTCGTTGAACTCTTTTCTATGAAATAATTTTTAAAGGTGATATTTTAATGTTTTATACATTTCTTTTAAAGATTTTTTTTAGAATTTGGACGATATGGCTAAATAAATTATTTATTTTTTACTAGATTTCGTCAGCAGCCTCGCTTGCGTGAATATTATAGTTTCTATGACCATCTTCGATGGTGCGCAGTGCGCGAGCCCGCGGCTCGCGGGCTAGAAAAAAGGAGCCTATATGTTCACCCAGGTTCTAATTTGTCTACCCTCCAAATTTCAGCCAGATACGTTAAGTAATTTTTGCGTGAAAGAGTAACAAACATCCATACATACATACTTACAAAATTTCACATTTATAATATTAGTAGGAAGTATGATATCCTGGCTAAGATATATGTCTTTCCCGTAATTTTTTTGGTCTTCAACAGTATTTTGTGAGTTGTGAAAAAAATTCGAATATTTGCAGCTATCTTTAAACTCTTTACTATAAAAAAAATGTGATTGACATTTGTAATTTTTATTATAATTAATTTTGTATCTACAAGAAAACTAGATTTTTTGATCATTTTTTTAATCCACAATAAGAGTAAATGATCCATATAATAGATCATGGATATCCAATCTATATGTATAAATAATCCATGTAATATATCCTGGATATCCAATCTATCTGTATGTCTGTGTCGTCCCCGTAACATGTCTTTCAAAATATTTTGTGGGTCTCGTTGATGTCTTTTATAGGAGAGCACAAATACAAACAAAACTTAGAACCGACTTTTTTGAAGTCGGTTAATTCAGGGAAATATCTTCAAGGAGACATTTTGTTCAGGAGTCGAACTTATTTTATTTAAAAAAACCTAACCACTCCGGGAGTGCCGACAGAAGTGAAAACTTTCTACAGTTTTATAAGTTTTGACCCTTCGAGTGTTTCTGTCACGGTAACGTTATATTACAGTGTCGCTAGTTCAATGGTTTTATTTATCCCATCTCAAATACAGTTTTACAAGTTTTGACCCTGCGAGTGTTCCTGGTACGGTGTCGGTTACGTTACATTACAGTGTCGCGAGTTCAATGGTTTTTATTCCATCTCAAATACAGTTTTATAAGTTTTGACCTTGCGAGTGTTCCTGGTACGGTGTCGGTTACGTTACATTACAGTGTCGCTAGTTCAATGGTTTTTTCCCATCTCAAAAAATGCCCAACGCGCCTAAAGAAGTTTTCAGTTTGTTTGACTGCAACTAACCAGACGGGAAGTAACGATGCAGTCAATGCTTTATATACAAGCAAACTCAAATAATACCGATTCACTCTCGCCTTAAAACTTACTAAATGGATCAATTTATGTTCTACAATAAAAAGTACATTGGCGTTAGTACATACAATAGCAAAAACACAGTTTTGAAAAAAAAACACATTTTATGCATTTTGCTTTCAGTCAAATTATTAATTATTTTTTAATGGACAAAAAAGAAAAGAAAATTTTAGAATAATGTTAGATTTTTTTTTAACAAAAAAAGAGCCGCCTCCTAGAAGTTAACTGAACTGCCATTTAGTAGTTTTAACCACCTCCGTGGCGTAATGGTTAGCCTATTCGCTTCACACTAGGAGGTCGCAGGTTCGATTCCCGGTGGGGTCACCTTGTAAGACTCGGTTTGGTTGGTGGCAGGGCATTTTCTTAGCCCGCCTGGCTAGCTACCACCATATTTTCTAAGTCTTGCCGCCAAACATCAGTGTTAACAACATTGATGTATTCCGGCTTGTAGGTAAGATAGAAATTGAAAGAAAGAAATTGCTACCTAGCTATAAGGCCGCCTATTGTATAGGCTCTCCTCTTTATCATTGATTTCTTTTTTTATGTTGTGATGCAATAAAGAATTTTGTATTGTATTGTATTGTATTGATAGCCAGTTCTCCATTGCGTTGGGGAATCTTGGTAAGCCCGTTTCCATCTTCGGCATCATCGTCACTTACCATCAGGTGAGATGATGCCAAGGGCAATTGTGAATAAAAAAAATTGTAATAGCAGACGACCTCAACGGCTTAACGTGCCTTGCGAATCACGAAAACGGTCTAGAAAAATGTCATTAGCAGTCAAACGCATCCATTTAATGACCGTGTTTCAGGTCAGTTATCCTGCGTGATCGACGCAACCATGCAAGTTGAACTGAGCTACCACCACTTACATCAGTAATAGTTAGTGTTCTTTGATACATCTATTCATCTTAGAAAATTAATCACAAAAAGTTTTAATTTCTAATATTTAGAAATCTTATCATATTGCAAACAAACAGCTTGGAGCCGGTTTAAACTCTAACCGGCTAGATGGATTTAACTAAATTAAAAATCACTAACCTTATGAGAAGGAAAACAACATACCAGTTAAAAAAAAACACTGTCACTCTCCTAATATCAAAACAAAATCCTTTTTTTTTCAAACTTAATTAACACTGTCAAAATCCAAAACAGTTCTCACAAAATCGTATTTGTTGACCAATTTTCTTGCTTGCATAGCTGCATTCGTGTCCTATTAGCCAATATCTATATTACATGTAAGAGAAGCACCCTATTCAAAGGCTCAAATCTCTTCCACAAAATGCACAGACGACTTAAAAAATAAAAAACTTAATTCGATCTCTTTTCACGCTTCTACTTCAGTTTTTGATTTAAAAATCGAACTGTGTTTATCTTCGTAATTTCGCGAGCTGTGATTGGACGGATCCGTGCATGCGTGCGAGCAGTGCGTATGCGTAGCGGGTACTGTCGCGATCAGCTGGTCAGGCGGCGCGCGGCGGGCGTGTGCTAATCTTGCTAGCACAGCCATAATCAAGTGAGATGGTGAATATAGAGTTGTTAGAGCGACTTTCTAAGTTTATTTTCAGACTGCCCAAGGAGAAAGGAAGGTAACGTTTTTCAAGATTGGTTAAAGTGTACTTTGTGTACCGACGATTTTAGGGAGGGTAAGGGTTCTAGGAAGGGGAGACCCCCTGTGAAGAGGGGTAAAATATAAATCTATTTGTTTGGCTGAGTCTCAAGTCTATTCTTCTCGCTCTTTCAATTTTAATGGGATAAGTACATTTTGAGCACTCTGATTTCCAGTTGTTAAATTTAACGTACGTTATTGATTATATAAAATAATGATGAATCTTGAGACTACAGTGTACTTTGTGGACCGTAGATTTTAGTATTTTTTCTCAAAAAGGGGTATCTGCGTTCAATTCTTCATTTGGATGTCGGCCTCACTACGAGCCATTCTCCTACATATTCCCTCCCTACTAAGCTTCCCTTCTCATTAACAGCACCGCACCGGACATGGGGAGTCCGTCATCTTTGTCCCCACATAATCTCAAAACTGTTTTTTATCAAAAAGGGGGGTAGCTCTTCACCATCTCTTTACATGGGAGGCACTTCCGCCCCCTAAGACCGTTACACTCCCTAAAACCGACGGTCCACAAAGTACACTTTTACCAATGTTGATGACAATAATGATTGATTCCTTACATAATTATGCAAAAAAAAAGATTGTTTTCCTTTTTAAAACGTATTGTGAATCGCTACTCGACTCGGCCACATGGATGATCTGCGTATGGTCAAAGTAATATTTTTTACTCTTTGATATGGTTGCTAGAGACAAAGAGTAAAAAATATTATTTTATCTAGAGACTGGAAGATAGTTTAGCAACCACGCTAATAGATGGCACTGGCATCTCAATAAGATATGGATAGCACCAATATACAATGGAAAATTACTGTAATCGTAAAGCTCAAGTATCAAGAATACGCTACCAAAGTTTCTTCGAAACTTAACTATAAGTAGGGTAGACTGGGTACGGTTGTAACAATTTTCCTTTGATCACTCACAGCAATGTCAATATAAATTTAGACAACTATTAAAGCACTTGTGATAAGAGTCTAGTAATTTTTCTTTCAATTGATATTGAAATTAATAGCACTTGTAAAACAGTTTGGCAGAAATGAGTCATTTTATTGAATGTGTGCGTCTGTTACAATCGACCCCATGCCAGGGGCGGTTGTAACAATGTTGGGGGGCAGTTGTAACACTCAGAAATAATAGTTAATTCAAGTATTTAAGTCAGTTTTAGAGCTAAATTTAAATTAAACAACAAAAATAATGTTTTTTCTATAGGAACTTAATCAGACTCACAAAAAAACTCTTAGTAATAATTACAAAACTAACAAAATCTGTGTTCAAACAAAAATCAACAAAAAAAACAATTTCAGTTAATCAGACTCACTGCAGTTATGGCAAATGTAATATCGACTCCCATCCGTACAGGCTACGTGTGACCACAGTCTATAGCCCCCCTGACATTGAATCCAACTGTCTCCAGAACAACTTGCTGAGTAAGATTCTAAACAAATAAGGCAATAATAACGCCTAGTTTGACCTCATCATTAGCGTTTTTGTATAATAATATGTCGCGTTCACCTCTTGACGTCTTTTTTATGCGTTTTCTAGGCATTTGCAATACAAAAATAATGTTACAACCGTACCCACGAAAATTGTTACAACCGTACCCATCCTCCCATTTTGGAAATCAAACTGTCACAGGTATGAGGCTTGTTAACGTATACAAAACCGAACCAGCTCATTATAATCTCAAAAATACAACAATTATGTATGCAAATACTTAAATACGATACTTAAATTAATATCAAGCTATATCGTAAAGAAATTCATCAAAAAATCTTACTTTTGGTTGACAAAACACAATAGGTCTCTAAGTGAACGTAATTAGTGCGCGAAGTGCGACACAACTCTGGGAATCGTGTAGGAACTTGTCACCCGCGTGCCTCTCCCCTTGTACCCCTCCGCGTACCGCGCATAGTTTCGATAATATTCGAGTTGTTTCAACCGTACCCTGTTACAACCGTACCCAGTCTACCCTATGTAGGTGAGGCTTGAGGTCCATGTAATAGACTTATAAGAGTAGATTTTTGCTGATGATAAAACATAATCCGGTACTTATTCAAGTAAGTCTAATGTAAGTATAGGAATCATACACTAGATTTTAAGGAAAGACTGCCCTGTATTTTTATAGATATGTATTTTTAAAATACTTGTTCAGTTATCACAGCACTCTATTGGGACATACCAAACTACATAAAAGCAAAGTCAAACCTTTCACAATCCTGCGATTGTACAAAGTTTTAGAATGTTGATGTTCCTAGTGTTGAATATGAAGTCACACCAAAGGGTACCGTGTCACACCGCAGCAGCTCCAGCGTATATCGCACCTGACATAACCGAAGCAACCTACTTAGGAGTCAAAGAAAGCAATATTACACTGTGGACATTGTTGTCCACGCGCCGGTTGGTTTGACCCGTCCCTTTCACTCTTAATAAACCTGCTCGTGACAGAGTGGGATAGTTGACAGAAAAATGTGGTCGAATTCCGGTAATAGCTAAATAAATCGTAGGCTGATCGAACTTTGTTTGATCGCGCGTCTTCGCATATCCATGTGACGTCACTTTAAAAACAGTCTTTAAATCGATGGGGAAAAGTAGTAATTTGTTTGGAAGTGTCTAGTTTTAAAATTAGGACTTAGACAGAGACAAAAATATCTAATTTCGAAATTTTTAATGCGGAAATTTTAAATGATTTATTTGTCTCGTTATAACGTAATAAAGCAATTTTTGTTGGCGATAGAGTTATTTTAGGATACAAATCTAGGTCAATCTACTGTTTTAGAAAGTTGATTGTCTTCCGAAAATTGATGTCCGGACTCTGGACATAAGAAATATGGTATGCTCTTCATCATATCAGCTCATATTCGTCCGCAGGGGCTCGAGCCTACCCTTATTAGGTCGATCGGGCCTTAGTCGACCACGCGGGAACATTGCGGGTTAGTCGACTTCACACACAACCTTCGAGTTTCTTCGCAAGCGTGTGCAGGTTTCCTCACGATGTTTTCCTTCACCGTAAGAGCTTCGGATAAACGTATCCCATCAAAAACATTTTCATGTAAAATGTTGCCAAGACGTGACCATATAACTTGCATTGTCAAAACCAAACTTCACAAACCCTACACCTTAGTCAAAATACCTAGGTTGTTCCGAAAATTGTTAACCACAGTATAAATACAATCTCTTTTTTCCTGAAACTATTTTGAATTGACGGCTAATTTCAATACAAATCTCCTTGATGAAAATCATTGGCGACCTATGTTTAGTTTTTTTTTAAAATATTTTTGAAGATTATCTGTCACTCTTCTTTTGTTTGCAACAATGAACGTCTCGCGGGAAACTTTTCGTGCTATGATTTTCTATGATTATAAACGAGGGTTAACTATCAAGGAATCTCACGAATGTTGTGTGAAGTATAAGTGCGAAAATGTGTTTGTTTGTTACCTTCCAACGCTCCAACAACTCCACCAATCGTAGCCTGCGTCATGTTGAAGGACATAGGCTACTTTTTATCCCGTGAAAATAGCCTACCTTGTCCGATACAGTAACTTATGGAGCAGAAAAAAAACTCTTTTTTGTGGATTTCTTTAACATTGCAACGGAACAATGGGTTGTTGTGATTTTTCGCACAGAGATGGTTGAGGGCGTGGGAAATGACATAGACTGCTAACCAGAATAGCCCGATCTAGGATAGGGATCTGGAGAAAAGTAATGTTCACGCTCGCGAGGCGCTTGCGGCTCGTGCACCAATTACCCTCAAAGACAGTCATAAAAACGAAGTCTACGCGGGCTAAGCCGTGGGCAAAAGCTAGTGTTCTAATAAAATAGGTGCTGCATTTTGGCTTTAAAGTGTTATTCCTCGTATATTTCCTCGTTCATCAAGTAAAATTGAAAGGTAAATCCCAACAAAAAAACGTGCCATGTCTCTTATGCCATAGAAATGTCCATGAGATCTATCGAAGCGTGGTTAAACAAAGAATTAACGGTTCTACGACGTGGAGATGGTTGAGGGGGTGGTTACTGGCACAGACTACTGATTAGCTTAGCCCATGTAGTTCCCGAGGGATCTGGGGAAAACTCATTTCCAGACTCGTGTACGTCGCAATAAACCATGACGTTGTTGTATTTTTTTGCACAGAAATGGTTTGGACTGGGAGGTCTTCGTCTATCTAGTGTCGCGAACCGTATAACATAAGAAAGGAAAGACACAATTCATGTTTGATATATGTTTGCTAACTTGTAACTGTCAACACTTCTAGCCAAGGATTGACTCACGTTAAACTTATGGCCACTTGGCATCTGAGCTTTGTTTTGGCCCGTTCTTGAGCTAGAAGATGTTTTCCCTAGATTAAAACTTGAGACCTTCGTTCTTCACAACTAAGTGTAGGCGACCTACAGAAAACCAGTCTTGAGATTCGCAACCTAAACTTCTTCCACGAGTCAAACATAAAACGAAAAAAAAATGACGATCACATTCCTAGGTGAGCGGATTCCGTGAGATATTTGATAAGGCCAGTTCGGGATCATCACAGGTTGAGGGGGTTGGAATTAACATAGACTACTAAGTAGTTCCCTCAAATAGTTTCTGAGAGATCTGAAGAAAAGTCATTTCCACGTTTGCGCACGTCTGCGTCGCAACGGACCAACGGATTGACATGATTTTTGAACGTAAATAGTTGAAAGGAACTAATCAAAAAAAAATTAAATAGCCCGATTATATAGTACCCGAGGGATATGAAGAAAACAAATTTTCGTTCTTTGTGTTTTTTGCATAGAAATAGTTGAGGGGGTGGGAAGTGACATAGACTGCTAATCAAAATAGCGCAATATAGTTGTCGAGGGATCTGGAGAAAACTCATGTCTGCGCTCGCGACCCACTTGTGGGTTGCGCACCGCTCACCCTCAAAGACAGTCATAAAAACTATGTGTACGCTGGTGAAACCGCGGGAAAAAGCTATGCTTTATAAGTAGTTGTTTAAATGAAGGAGAAATTAAATGTGCGTCTTTTACTTTCGAGCGACGAAGAAGGTGTTGTGATGGCACAAAAAAATCGAAGTAGAGATTTTGATCGATTGTCTTACATTTATAGAGTATAAAAAAATAAAAAATGCATGTGTGTGCGTGTAGGTGTGTGTGTGCGTCATCTGGTGTTCTAGTGTCCCAAACTACTGGACGTATTTGGGTATAACTTGGGCACGGGAAGTAGTATTTTTTTTTATCTCAGGCCGTTTTTGTCAATCTTGATTATTTGGGTTGTCACATAAAAAAACATATTTTTTTTCAGAAATGGCTTTAATGTTTTTATTAACTGGTGCTCTAGTGTCCAAACTACTGGACGTATTTGGGTATAATTTGAATTTGGGCAGTAATATTTCTTTGATCTGCTTCCGTTTTTGGCAATCTTGATTATTGAGGTCGCCACGTAAAAGAACACTATATTTTTTCAGAAATGGCTTTAATGATTTTGATTAAACTCGATACGTAACTTAAACTTTAACTTTATAATATCTACTTTACGCCGCAGTTCGTTAGTCCAAGTTATAGTAAATAAGGTACCTGTCATACAAACCCAGGTCGTTTGTTACGATTTTAATGTAACTTTGTAAATAACTATGACTTTTTTTTATTCACAATTGGGTAACCCTTGGTAATACCTACTACGTTGGGTGGTTTATTATTTCAGGAAATATCTGAATAAGGTACCGCCCATAAAAATCCAAATTATTTGTAAACATTTCATCAAGTCTGTTGCACAAGTAAGCGTCATGTTTATTGTGTAAGCGCAACTGCGCTAGACGATGAAGGCTTCACGAGAAAGTATGCACATAGTCGCTGTACAATTTTAAAAAAGTGAAGTTTTCAAGTAGCTCATAGATGACCGTTGGAGCAGTATAGTTCTCGAGTTGCGACCGCGCACCAGAAAACTTAGCGTAGGCAGGCCTCCCACTCGAGGACCGATGACCTGGTGAAGGTCGCGGCAAGCCGCTGGATGCGGGTAGCGCAGAACCGGTCGTCATGGAAATCCTTTAAGGGAAGCCTATGTCCAGCAGTGGACGTCCTTCGGCTGATATTATGATGATGAAGTTTGCAAGGTACCACTGGATGCATTATGTGGCTCCGTGCGACGGCGGGCGCACTAAGCTGTTAACCGCCTCGGTGACGTCATGGTAAGGCTATTAGCTTTACATCAGGAGGACGTAGATTCGATTGCCAGCGGAGTCTAAATAAATACATAAGTACCTAAATAGGATTCGGAACTATGTAACGTGGAACATACACAAATAATCTAGACTGAGTTTAGATGTGGTCAACGAAAACTTCATCATCATCATCATATCAACCGAAAGACGTCCACTGCTGGACAAAGGCCTCCCCCAAGGATTTCCACGATGACCGGTCCTGCGTTGCCCGCTTCTATGAAGACTTGCTCACAATTTATCATGACGTTTCAAAAGTCATCAATAGACGTTTCTAATAAATTGATATAGAAAAGTTTCTATAGCTTGTAGGTAATAATCCTTATCCTTAATATCCTTACTAATATTATAAATGTAAAAATGTGTTTGTTTATTTGTTTGTTACCTTTTCACGCTTCAACACCTTAACTAATCTTGATGAAATTTGGCATGCAGATAGCCTGTGTCACGGGGAAGGACACAGGCCACTTTCTATCTCGTCAAAATAGCATAGTCCAATGTAGTTCCTGAGGGAACTAAAAAAAACTCTTTTTTTGGCTAATTTCTTTAAAATTGCAACGGAGCAATGGATTTTTGACATTTTTTGTATAGATGTTCGAGGAGAGTCATAGATTGCTAATCACAATAGCCCAATCTGAGATAGGGATCTGGAGAAAACTCATTTCCACGCTCGCGGTTCACCATCAAAGGCAGTCATAAAAAAAGTGTCCACGCGGGCGAAGCCGCGGGAAAAAGCTAGTAATGAAAATGTGTTTGTTTGTTACCTTTTCACGCTTTAACACCTTGACCAATGTTGATGAAATTTGGCATTCAGAGCCTGTGTTACGGGGAAGGACGTAGGCTACTTTTAATCCCGTCAAAATAGCATAGTCCGATGCAGTTCCTGAGGGAACTGAAAAAAATATCTTTTTTCGTTCATTCCTTTAACATCGCAACGAAACAATGCATTGTTGTGTTTTTTTGCACAGAGATGGTTGAGGGAGTGGGAAATGACATAGACTGCTAATCAGAAAAGCCCGATCTGGGATATGGGTCTGGAGAAAAGTAATGTCCACGCTCGAGAGGAGCTTGCGGCTCACGCACCACTTACCCTCAAAGACAGTCATAAACACTATATTTTGGCTTTATAGTGTTATTCCTCGATAGTTACATAGGTATACGTTCATCAAGTAAAATTGAAAGATAAATCCCAACAAAATAAATAGAGTTTAAAAAACTAAAAAACACGTTTTTAAAGTACATCAGACTAAAAAGTAAAAAATAATTCTTAATATAAGTTGAAAATAATAATTAACAAAATACTAGTATTATTGTGAAAAAGCGTGGGGCGCTCTGTGCCATATTTTTCTTCTATCGAGCAACCATGAGTTTTCGTCCATGAGATCTATCGAAGCATGGTTGAACAAAGAATTAACGGTTCTACTGTGGACGTCTTCCGGATGGAATGGAATTGACTACCTAGATTTAGTACTCTTGTAAAATGTTTAACGGCCAAGTCACTGGCTTTCTTTTATTGACTTAGACTTAGTCCTTTATTTCATCTTACTACTTTTTAAAGCAAAGTAATCTTAATTGAGACTTGGCAGGTTTTAAGATAATGTTTTTGTTAGGATTTCTTTGATTTTTGTACGAACCTTGTGCTAAGATACAGGGGCTTTAAAATCAGCCAAAATATCTATAGAACTCTTTGAGCTGGACTTGACACATCAAGACAGAACAAGACTTGGCACATTTTTACATAATTTTGTGTTCGAATTTCATTCAACAGTATTATTTTCTGGAGGATTTTTTTAAATCCTCATTTAAAAAAAAATCCCTTTGTATTGGTACTAAAACCTATTCATATACTAAAATTCAAGTTGTATAGGTAAGTTAGAAGGAAGTTGAAGTCAGGTAATGAAAATATTTCTGCCTAAGTCAGGAATTTATGAAATAAATTTTAATTATTTTCAATTTTTCTTTATTTAAGTATGACTGATATAAATTAACATTAAATATACTTAATAACGAATCTTTCAAAATTAATACATGGTCCTTATAAACATAGAATTATGAAGCGATGAAGTAAGGACACCAATATTTTACCTGACTCCACCTTACTTTAGATTTTTATGATCAGTGAGTAAGTCAGACTCAATAAGGAATTTTAGGTAAAAACTGGTAATGTTTGGGAAAATGTAGGTTCAGTAAATAACATTGGTCCCTTTAATTTCAGACTCTTACTTAGAAGTGGATATATCGTTGATATACCCAGAACGAAGATACAGGGGACTTTAAAGTAAAGTGAGTTACTTCGCGAAAATTATGATACGGCCGTGCTCGACTTGGCGGGGGCACTACCGTGCCCCCAGATTGGATACTTTGGCACCTACTACACAAAACTCAGTCTACTTTACTACCTATCAAATGCAAACGAAAACTAAAGAAGTTTCCACAATACTCGATAGACAACAACAAAATTATGCAACGGACGAAGCGGCAAGCACTTTCCGACAGTCATCATCCTTTTAAGGCATAGCCTATAGTTAATGTTTGTAATGAAGTGACAACAATCGAAACTCGACGATAACGCAACATCCTGTAGCTGTGAAAGGCGAGAAAATCAGGAAAACTAAACACATATAACATACATACTGTCTATCGACAACGTCATTAGGTAGACTTAAAAAAAACACTCAAAAGTATGAAATAATATTTTTGTAAATAAATACACAAAATATCCAACAATAACGAAGTCAAAGGTAGAAATAAAATAAATTAGAGTCCTATAATTTTAAGGTCGGTGCCAGCAAAGCCATCGAATCTAAAACATTGTGACTTTTCTAAAGTGCTGGTACAGACCTCAAAAAAAATTGTAGACCAATTTGTTTCGTACCTACCTTTGATTTCATTATCGTAGGTTAATTTTGTGTATTTATATATAAAAAACTAGCTGTTTCATGTGGCTTCGCCCGCTCAGATCCAGGTGAAAAACTTTCTATACCTATTCTCAGACCTACAAAATAAACAATTACACAATTACCTAGAAAATTAAACAGAAAATTTCATGGAAAGCCGTTTAGCCGTTTCGGAAGAGTCTGACAACTAACACTGTGACACGAGATTTTCGTATATAGATATTATTTCATACTTTTGAGTGATTGAAGTCGTTTTTTAAATTATTTAACTTTAAATTTTTTTTTAAACCCGCCTGAACTAGTCTACCATCGCATGTTATGTTAACAGCATCGATGTGTTCCGGCTTGAAGATAAGATAGCCAGTTCCCCATTGCGTTGGGGAATTTTGGTAACTTGCTTCCATCTTCGGCATGATCGTGATTATCAGGTGAGATGATGTCAAGGTTATCCACCAATTGTGGATAAAATATATCGATAAATTATTTTTCTTCTGTAAACTTCAATTATTTCATTTAAGGCCTTAAGACAGGTTAAATGACAATATTCAATTCAAATTATTGAAAGACTGTGTAAAGCTATGGAAAAAATACTTATTATACTATAAAGTAAAAATCGATTTAATTGTATAAAAATTTTAAAAATATTACCACTTTTGATATAATATACTTAAGACCCTGTTTTGGCATTAATCGACCAATTATGTGCAATTTTTGTATGGAGGTTCCAATTTTTTTTTGATAATTGACTGTGGGTTTCTTGGGGAATCTTGTGCAGTATGATGAGTAGAACCCCCAGTTAACTGGTACTACACCATTTTTTTTCCTGTATAATAGACCCTGCGGACTTGCTCACCTTTCAATTAGCTGATGAGCTTATTAAGGGATAATCCTTGAACGACTGTGAATTTAATGACTAAATAAATAAATCTAAATGCATATTTTTCAAACTAAATTAAACTCTAATAACATATATTAAGAGTAGATTAAAAAAGATCCCAAAATCAGAAATGATAAAACGCTCTAGGAAGTTAACTTCTTCAAACGTAAGTATCCAAAGTAGCTATAGTAGCTTAAAAAACCCGGCCAAGTGTGAGTCAAACTAGTTCCGTACCTTTACACCTCTCCCCACAACTACATTGAATGATGACAATGATACAATGACATATTCATATTACAAACAAAAGACATCAACGCGAGCAACAAAAATAACCTTTTTTGTTATTCAGTTCGGACTCCTAAGCGCGCGTGCGACTTACACTTGGCCGATTTTTAGTATTTGTTGTTATATCTAAGTGTAAGTACTATTCAAAAATACTTCTACCTATAAAAAATAAGTTTTTTGTATGGAGACCCCCCTTATTATTTCACTTTTTCTGAATTTTAGTATTTTTTTGTTATAGCGGCAACAGAAATACATATTCTGTGAAAATTTCAACTACCTACCTATATTAAGGTTCATGAAGTGACAGACGGACAGATAGCGGAAGCTTAGTAATAGGGTTCCGTTGGTCACTCGTTTGGTGTCTGGAACCCTAAAAAACTAGCGGATGCTCAGGGGCGTTGCTCGCACGGACCCCGTTTTTTGTCGTTAGTTCTCAAAATCCTTTCTTAGCGGATGATGTCTACACTATCTTAATGCCAAATTTCAACCAAACACGTCCAGTAGTTTGAGCTGTGCCTTCAGCCAGGACAAAAGATTTTATAAGCTTAGATAAAAACCCGACTACATAACATAACATTAGACCTCTCTTTTTTGGGCAGTCGGGTAAAAATGTACCCTATGTAAGAGCGTCGACGGGTTAATGTCTAGGGCCGCTACCTTCTTTCTGAAACGTCGTGGTTCGAGTCCTGCCACGTACCAATGTGTTTTCGAATTTCGATTTCATCTGACACTCGAAGGAAGGAAAACATCGTGAGGAAACCGGCACATGCCTTGCGAAGAAACTCGAAGGTTGTGTGTGAAGTCGACCAAGCCGCACTGGGCCCGCGTGGTCGACTAAGGCCCGTCGCCATAATTCAGGGTAGGCTCGAGCTCCTCGGTGAGGACGTACATGAGCTGATTCGACGACATCACTCAGGAGATAAAGACAAATTTAACTACACCTTGCACTTAAAAGTCCATCAAGCCGTTTCGGCTACTGGCTCAGCCAAAGAACATATACAGGTGTAAAAAAATTTGGTATACGACCCGTTAACTGTTTTACAACTCAGCATACTGAACAACTTTCCCCAAGGAACCCATAGTCATTTAGCAAAAAAAAAATAGGACTCTTCATACATGCACAAAATTGGTCAATCATCAGCTGATCCTTTCGTATGTGGAGTTCATGCAATTTCAGCAAACTTGTAGAACAAAAGGTGTTCCGATTGATGATATATTATACACACACACACACAAACACACTTGCTCGAACTCACGTTCTCTCGCACGCACGCACGCACACACACACACACACACGCACACACACACGCACATACACACAAAGACACACACATATACACACAGACACACACATACTGTATAAAAATATTATTTCATACTAAAAAAAGCGTCGGTGGCTATAAAAGCGTCGGTGGCTCAACCGGTAACGACTCGGTCCATCTAACCAGAGGTACCGGGTTCAAATCTGGACGGCCAATGTACCAATGAGTTTTTCAAAAACTTACGTACATACTTACCGATTGCTTTAACGGTGAAGGAAAAACATCGTGAGGAAACCTGCACACGCCTGCGAAGAATCTCGAAGGTTGTGTGTGAAGTCGACCAACCCGCACTGGGCCCGCGTGGTCGACTAAGGCCTAATCGCCCTGATTCAGGGTAGGCTCGAGCCCCTCGGTGGGGACGTATATGAGCTGTAATGATGACTAAAAAAATATTGAAATTCAACACTGCTCACCAATATTTGAACACCTCGTCTGCTACGATACAGATATATGGCGACATACATACACTTACTTACCAGTACTTATTGTACCATTCTAAAGTTTAGATAACGAGATTCTTGCGCAAGATTGCATCTTATGCGCGTAATTGCATCGCGAATCGCGTGGGAATGACAGAGCACGTTCCTGTTTAAATGCGCAAAAAGTGTCGGATGTATTTCCTATGTTACATACATTATGCGCGTAAATACGAACCGTTACTAATTGTTCACCACATAACATAATAATCTTAGGTAAATTTATAAGAAACATCCAAGAAAGTGCGTATGAATACACAGATTGCAAGAAATATTTAAATTTGTAAGGTGATTTAGAATCTACTTTTGAATATAGGAGATGTAAAGTAATTCATGTAATGGAAAAAACCGATAAAGCGCGAATCGAATTCACATGGAGGTTTTTTAGCATTCCGTTTTCCGTAAGAATGATTTTCGCAAAGAGTTTCCTGCGAACTATAAGCAAAGTATGTAATAATCTTAAAATGCATTGATGTCATTCGGTGGGCTCATTTAGTTTATAACTGTTAAATTCTTTAGTCTCTCAAAGTACAATGACTCAAAATTACCTAGTACTTCTAAGTAGGTATAATTTATTGCACGAATTCTTAAAGTACTTTTTATATTAATTCTGAACGTTGAAGTGGTAATGGGCAGGCCAAGTACCTAGTAGGACCGAAAACCGATGGAGACAGGCCCGTCTTTCCCACTGGGCACTCTGGGCACGTGCCCAGGGCCCCGCGATCGATAGGGGCTCCCTAGTCCTTGCCAGAGCACCAAATCACAACCGACATTTATTAACGAAAATCATATTTATTTCGAAAAAATCAAACGATAATGAATGACTATAATAACCTACTTGCTTATTAGCTTTTGCATGCGCGAAGCTGCCCCTACTCTCGCCCGAAAATCAGGCTTTACAATTTCAGTATGTTTAGTTAAATTTAAATACTTTAAATGAAAATTAATTTAATAGTATACTGAGTACACTATTTTATAGAAAAATCATCAGTGAACTTTGAATTTTTTTTGTGTTTTTCATTAAATTTTTAATATTGCATCCATCAAGAGATCCATACATGCGGTAGTGACTCGCGCCAAATTTGAATTATCTTCAAATAACATAGATTTTTGAGAACCAACCTGTAAATGCTAATAAAAAGAGTTTAAAAAAACACGCTTTCAAAGTACATCAGACTAAATAGTAAAACCCACACTTTTTCACAATAATACTAGTAATTTTTTAATTATTATTTTCAACTTATATTGAGAATTATTTTTTACTTTTGAGTCTGATGTACTTCAAAAGCGTGTTTTTTAGTTTTTTTTAGACTCTATTTATTTATTTATTTTTTAGTTCCAACTTATGAAATTATTATATTGTCGCTGATTCTTGATAAGTCTACAAAGTTTGAATTAAATCTGTCCGTTTAAAGTTGGTCAAAATCGAGTCCAAAGGAGTCGGTTACATACATACAAACATACAGGTGAAGCTCATAAAAGCGTGATAAAATAAAGTTAAGCACTTTTGTGTAATAAACTATATTATTTATTAATTTGATGTCATTATAATACAATAAAAATAAATCTAAAATATTGCTTATCTACTTTCTTTGTCTGTTCTAACAAACTAAATAATGTACTGTCATATAGTGTAAGATCATAAGGGCCCCATTATCCTACTGTGCCCAGGGTCTCCAACAGGTAAAAGACGGCCCTGGATGGAGAAGAAAGGTTCTCGAGTGGCAACAACCAGCCGGAAGATGTGGTGTTGGACGCAAGTTGAACGGCTCCACGCTAGATGGACTAATGATGCCGCCAGATGCTCGTGGCTCTAGGTCTAGATGATGGTGAAAAGAGGTCTATGGGGGAGACCTATGTAGTTCAGCGGTGGTGGTCTGTCGTTGTCTTTCCGACTGAGATGATTGGGTGATGAGATGAAGTATAACTTGTATTGGACTGCAGCCTGTGTGCAAAGTACACTTAAAAATCGTGCAGCCCCCTTCGTGTCCAATATAACAACGAATTGTAGATGTTGTTGAGGCTGCCTCGTTTTTGTAGCGCATGTGGGATGTTCGCAGAAGCACGAGTTGACTGTTTCTTCACTACAATGCGCAAAGATGCGCGTCCCTGGTGCGCCGCGTGCGGGTCAGCCCCAATCTCACCCTGAGCTGCGTCGCGAGCCGGCTCGAATGCTCATAATTATGTGACTCGCTGCTGCAGGCTCTCCAATTCTGTGGTGATCTTGTAGGAGGGATTCACATATCCGATTATACGAGTGTTTCACACACACTATCAAGCGGTGGTCCAGAGATAGATCACCCCCATGTATGTTCCGCGAAAGTGTACGGTTTTCGAGATATTCCCATTTTTATTTTTGTATGAAAAGCGTCTTTGCTTGACTTTGGTCATTTTCAAAATGCCTGGATTATTTTTTATTGTAGACTAGCTGTCCCGGCGAACTTCGTTCCACCTTACACTACACTACCCTACCCTACATAAGATCCTTCTACTGACAATAACGAACTCAACAAAAAGAGAATTAGCGAAATCGGTCCAGCCGTTCACGCGTGATGCGATGACCAGAAGAAATAGGGGTTAATTTATATGGGGTGACTTAATTAGTTCTGGATAGCAAAGGATATGAATGTACTCATGATTACAAACAACTTTCCCAAAGAAACTATTTGTCAAATATGAAAAAAAAATTTTTGGTCCTTTATACATTTTTGACGATTTGTTAACTTATTATTATGTATCGAGGAACAACATTTTTTTTTCTGATTAGTCATATAGTTTCTCTGGGAAAGTTGTTTGTAATCACGAGTACATTCATATCCTTTGCTATCAAGAACTAATTAAGTCACCTTGTATATATACAGGCTGTAACAAAATTGGTGTAGGTCCCGTTAACTGGGAGTTCTACTGTCATACTGAACAACTTTCTCCAAGGAACCCATAGTCAATTCTCAAAAAAAAATTGGACCCTCCATACTAAAATGCATAAAACCGATCGATCAGCTGATTAATTTGTATGAAGAGTAAAACATTTTTTTTACGATTTCAGCAAAGTCGTAGAACAAAAGTTGTACAGTATGATGAGTAGAAGCCCCAGTTAACGGGACCTACACCAACCAATTTTATTACAACCTGTATACTTATATAGATTTGGGAGCGCTTGACTCCAATATCACCAGTAGGAAGCACAATAGTGTCCTTGTATCACACAGGAAATGTAGGAAGTCGTATTGAAGCAACAATTAGCAAGGGAAGTGCTTTATCCATGGTTAACATTGTTATAGTGTTTACGCAGCAATGGCAAGGTAAGCTGAGAACTACGTTGCAGATTTAAGGCCTTAAGATGGGTCAAATGACAATATTCCATTCAAATTATTGAAAGACTGTTTAAAGCTATCACCATGGTCAAATATCTTATAAATATAAAAGAAAGTCGTGTTAGTTACACCATTTATAACTGAAGAACGGTTGGACCAAATTTTTATGATTTTTGTGTTTTTGCATTTGTCTTCCTCCGGAATAGAATAATAAGTATTAAAATAAAAATATTATCAGTCAAAAAATCATTGGTTTTAGGGTAGGGTAGGGTAGGGTAGTGTAAGTGTAGTGTAGTTAGGGTAGGGTAGGGTAGTGTAGAGTAGTGTAGGGTAGGGTAGTGTAGTGTAGGGTAGTGTAGTGTAGGGTAGTGTAGGGTAGGGTAGTGTAATGTACGGTAGGGTAGGATAGTGTAGAATATGGTAGGGTAGGGTAGTGTAGGGTAGGGTAGTGTAGTGTAAAGTGGAACGAAGTTCGCCGGGACAGCTAGTATAATATACTTAAAGTTACAAAAAATCCATTTAATTGAATTTTTTAAAATATTACCACTTTTGATGTAAAAAAATATACTGTAGTGTAGTGTCTTTGGTATTAATTGCAAAATTTCTGGAAAACAAAAAATCGGTGACTTTAAGACCTTTCATTTTAATTGAACACATTTTTTAAAACTTGTTTGAAAGTGATGAAAAGTAATAAAAACATGTAAAAATCGAGAATTGGGCGTTCGGTTTCAACGTAACCGCCGCGTTGAAGCCCGCATTGATTTGAACTTAAAAAGAATAGATTTACGTTCGATATTATTGAAACACGTATCAACCTGCTCGGATTAAGTGATCTTAGCGCCTTAGAGAAAATAAATTGTAAAGCCACGCTGTGCATACTTTCTCTCGAAGCCTTTATAGTCTGTCGTAGTGGGGCAAAAATAAACATTACACTTACTATGGTCAATGTTTTTTTTAAGAATAGTAATGGAATCTTAAAAATTAATAAAATATTTACACTTACTTCTTCATCATCATAATATCAGCCAAAGGATGTCCACTACTGGACAAATGCCTCCCCCAAGGATTTCCACTACGACCGGTTTTGCGCTGCTTGCATCCAGCGGCTTCTCGCGACCTTCACAAGGTCATCGGTCCACCGAGCGGGAGGCCTGCCTACGCTACATTGTCCGGTGTCCATCGATTTATAAATAACGTAGTTCCGAGGTAACAAACATTATAATTGAATCACTTTTTTATTATTTATTCACAATCGAAACAGAAATGAGGAGATCCGTAGGAGAACCAAAGTGGCCGACTTAAGTGGCACATATCTCCTTGAACAGATGGCCGCTGGGGTAGAAAAGTTCTAGAGTGGCCTGAACGATAAAAATATAATTTTAGTTTTTTAGGGGTACATGTGAAAACGGGCAAATTTTTTCGTGATTTTCAACCAACTTCAAAAAAGACGATATTTACAATTCAGTTGTATTTTTTTAAAATTTTAATGTTTCATCACCATATCACCGAAAAACGTCCACATCCAGCGGCTTCCCGCGATTTCCACTAGGCCTGACTACGCTTCTTTTTCCTGTACGCGGTCGCCACTCGAGAACTTTACTGACCCAACGGCCATCTGTTCTATGAGCTATGTGCCCTGCCCAGTGCCACTTCAGTTTAGCGATTTATAACAAACGAATGTCTAAATATCCACGCTTCTGATCTGCTTTTAAATAAGTAAGTGTCAATTCAATTTCACACAAGAGAGAAAACTTTATAAGAATTAGTGTGTAAACCTTAATAGTACTTTTTTATAATTAAACATCGGATTTCATCGTGTAATGCCATTATGACGCCTAGTAAGCAAATTAACATTTTTTTTTTTACAAAATATATAAAATCACTAATGATGAGGTTGGTTCCTTTCCCTCTAATATGACTGAGGGGAGCGGTGGCTGACTCTCACGTTATACTCTCCGTGTGAACTGATCTACCCTTGTGAAAAGTATTAATGACAAATTCAATAATTTTAATGTATAACTTCTCGTTTCATTCTTTTTGTGTCGTAATGACCTAACTTGTTTTATATTAATGACTATATTTAGACGTTATTAACTAATGATTGTTTATTTTTCAATGCAAGCTATCAGAAAGAGTGTACTTTGCACCTAATTTTAATAAAAATTTTGTATCTTGAATCACTCAAAATTTCTGAAATTTAATGCCTACATGATTTGGAAAATTATCACAGAAGCTGTTCCTCGAAATGGTATTTTAATTAAGTGGGATTCATAAAAATTAACAGTGCCAGTTGCTGATGTTTGCTTGAATTTAATTGAAAGATGCTTAGTTTTATGTTAAGGATCCCATTTATTTATTATCTTAATAAAAGTCACATAACAAATAAATAGATATCACTGTAATGTCACTAGCTAACATGAAAGTTTTAACTCCTAAATATTTGCTAGTTTTAATCTAAGTCAGATAGGGACAAAACAATGATGGTTTAATTTATAAATAATTCAATTCACATCTAGGTCTAAGACACAAACATTGAATCACACCGAATAATTTAATGTGTGCAAAGAATACACTGCCAATTTATTTATTAAATGGACTTTGAAAATATTCAACCTTTACAAGCATAAAAGGACTGTGAATCTACAAAAATTTAACTTTTTATACAAACGGCGGACTCGAATTTTACCTCTTATAAATTAACCGATTTTGGCCAATTTTTGATAGTTGTCAGTCAGTTGTTCTGGATTTATAGGTTAATTTTCTTAAGAATAAACAAATAATGGCCGAATGTAATAAATGTTAAAACACGTGAACAACAATAAAATTGAATTTATGAACTTTACTTGAAAAACAAAAAAACGTCGACCTAGCCTAGCTTTTGTTCTGACTGACAACCTATCAAAATTGGTCAAAATCGGTTAACATTTAAAAGGTGAAAAAAGCTTACGCCGTTTGTACAAAAAATAGCAGGTTCACAGTAATCTTAAATGGACTTGGAAAATATTCAAAATTTAACAAATTTTGTTAACGAAATGTATGGACTGCCCTTGTAAGATGTGCGTCCAATATTAAAGCCCGATCAAGAACTATTTTATCTCCCGTTTTCCCCTGCAATACTCAACATTATTTTTGTATTTTTGGCGTTCATGACCAGAAAACATAAATAAAATGTCAATGTATATTTCAAACACATTGATTATAAACTACAATAACTTGATAAAGATCTTTGCTTTACTTACTCCTTTTATTTTTGTGACCGTTTTAAAATACATTATTTCCTCATTTATGCTGAGAACTAAATTCGTTTAAAACTGTTGGAAAGTTTAACAAAAGCTTTCTTTACATTTGCCGTAATAAAATTTATAGCTTATGAATATTTTTATACACTTAACAATTTTTAAATAAGTATAATTAACTATCACCTTAATAAGAAACATCAATACTTTTAATAGATACTAAATATGACATAAGAAGCATGAATATAGTTATAAAAAGTTAATAAGTCTTGAGTTGTTTTTACCTTGCATTTCTTGCTCAAAAATCTTCTAGATAACATATTATTACTATTATTATCAGATGTAATTTTTTTCAGGCTAGTGCAGGTACTTACAAAAAATCTTCATTTAACATAGATAAAAATAAAAAAAGGTAAAAAAGGTAGGTAAAAGAGAACACATTTTAACTTTGAGGGGGCTACTCGAAAAACTGAACATTTTTTGGTCTACAACTTTGCTGAAATCACAAAAAAAATTTGGTCATCGCATACAAAGTTTGAGAATTAGGTGGTCGATTTGTACAAGTCGATTTTTCTACGATTTCAGCAAAGTTGCAGAACAAAAGTTGTTCTGTTTCACGCCCCCTTAAAAAACATGTTGTGCTTTACGTAACACCCCCCCGCCCCCTGTATAGTTTGTATAAAACAACTCTCAGCCTTCTTTCATCCTTACTAATATTATAAACGCGATAGTTTGTTTTTTACTTTTTCATGATACAACAGTTAAAAGATGAAATTAGGTAGGTAGACAGATTAGGACTTGGATTAACGGATTAACCCTCTAAGACAGTCATAGAAACTAAATTCACGCGAGCGAAGCCGCTGCCAAAAGCTAGTAAATCATAATTATACTCATGCTTCTCGCATATAAAATTATTGGTATAACGCTCAGTAGGTCTCTGCGGTATGGCGAGCGGTGCGGGAGGGTAACATTTGACGTAACAGCACTGGGAAGCGGGCGCCTGATTGGCCCGAGTGAAATCTCGCGCCAATCACGTGACCCCCACTGCCCTACCGCAGGGACCAACTCAGGCGTCATGTATAGCTTTCATTACAACAACGACAAACAAACATTTGCATATGCGATGCGATATCCATTATAATTATTACTATTAAATATAATAATAATAAACGAGCAGGTTTTTACTATGGCAAATAAATTGTATTTTGCAAACGCATTTTTTTTTATTAGTACTTGTGAAATTTCCGAAAAGGTAAATTGTATGTATATCTAACAGAGTATTTTTTGTTATTTAATTAAGTAGACAATCACACGTTACTATTAATATATGATCAGTAACTTTTACAGGAAATTACAGCTGATATTTTAATAAACTTTTTGAAGTAAAACTTCTTTACACACGCTTGTCTTGGGGAGTAAGCTGGTGAATGCGTTACGCGAACGATAAATTCTAGCGTTACGAAAAGTGTGATCAGGCGAGGCGAACGGCACGCTTGACTTGAAGAATAATCTGGTGAATGCGTTACGCGAACGGTGATTTAAGTTTTACTTCAGTCGTGTGGTCTAAAGCACACTCGTTTTTTTATTTAGCAATACATATTCGTAGTATTTCGGAAAAGTGTAATTACCTATTGAAATGCATGAAGGAACTCAGTAACCAAAGAAATTAGTTTATAATAATTTTAGCTTACATGGTATTTACATACCAAAATCATTTTGAGGATTAAGCTAAATACTATTTTAAAATATTATTTAACCCTATACCGAAACTATCTTCGAAAAACCCCAAACCCTATTATTTCCAATTGACTAAACAAAATCGATACACAAATGTAAATTAACGCACTCAATGTGAGTTTTGATTGGATATGCAAGCCTTAGTTCACATTATAACATTATGAAGTGTTGCAGTTACACTAAAAAACATTGAGAATTTTTTTTTAACAATAAAACTATTACAATAGCTATGTACAAAAACTAAAAGTAGCTAGCGAACGAGCACAAACTATAAAGCGAAAAACATGAACATGAGATACACAACATCAGTTAAAATCACAAAAATAAATCACCAAACTTAACAAAAACCTAATTTATAAAGGAAAAAGTGAGGCTCGGTTCGCCAATGGTTACCTAATAAACTATTCGATATCATTTGTGGAATAAGGAATGAAACATTTCCTTACTAAAATGTTGTTATACTGAATGGGTTGTCACCCCTACTGGTTTTAGCGTTCCGTCACAAAGCGAAAGTAAGCGTTTATGGTTCTAAATAAAATTTGTACCTGTCGACAAAGAGATTAGTGAGGTATATTATAACTTTAAAAACTTGCGGTATAACATTGGCAATCGCGTTCAGTTTGCAAATAAGTAAAAATTTCTGAGACGTGAAATTGCTGCTCTGTATTTTTTTATGAATTCCTCAAGCATTTTCTGATGTGCTCATAAATTTTGACCGCAATCTTTCTTGTTTTTGTTATACTTCATCTCTGTGACAAACCATAGACATCAATTTCATTAGCAACCATAAAAGTTTGCTATCGTTTGTTTTTGAGGAACGCCAAACCCAGTTTTATACCTTAAATATCTGTTTTATGCTCTTGTCAAAATAGTTCAGCAGTATAAAGTTATATTTTAAGGTGTCATCTTTTAAATTAAATGTTCTAATCATGATTTTGTACAACTTATCCTATGGACAATCCGCAAAAAAATGCTTTCTTAAACAAACCGATGTTCTGACAAACCAAGTTTGTATGGGATCTAATTGACGACCTTCGGAAACGTTAATCAGAATCATGTATGTAACCACTGATTAAAAGAATGACAGCTTATAACTTAAGACCTGATACATTTAGCATTCAGAATAAGATTGATTTATCGATTTTCGTGACATTTTGTGGTGGACTGTGGCCATAGTAAACCTACGCTCGACGTAAGCTTTCCTGTTAATATTCTCTCGAGTGTCAACAATTTTAAGGACACTGACAAAAATAGTCAAATTAATTATCTTAAGGTAGGTGTCTAAGAAAGGATACATTTGTATTCAGTTAAGAAATGAGTATACATTCAAAAACCAGTTTAGCACATAAGCAGTCAATTGTCTATCAGTCTAAATTCTTAATCAATATCAGAAAACAATACATAGATTAGGGTAGGACAGCAACGGTGTCCGCCTCCTTTGCCGAGTTGTGGTTCGCGGCGCAGTCAGACTAGCCCCCTGATTCACAAAGGTTTGATTCGATTTAAACATGAGATTGATGACATATACGTACGGATTTGATAATGACAACTTTACAAACGCGTAACTGGTGAATCCGTTCGACTTTTTCGTCGATCGCGTGCGACGAAATGAAGTCGAGCTGTTGTGAATCAAGGGGCAGATTCACCGCTGGGGCCTGGGGATCGCGAAGGTAAATAGTTCTTATATACATATCAATAAGGTTTAGTATTGGACAGGCCCATACCATACCGAACTTCGGCCCTGTGTTTCTAGCTGTCTATTGTGTCAACCTCAGTGGTTCTTACTTGGTCGGAAAAGGGGCTCTGGATGGGCGGCAAAAACCCTGGTTTTTTTCCCAAAAACTGAACAGCCGATAGGTTAAAAAAACATTTATTATTTTGAATTGTTACCCATCTCTAATTTTAAATGTTTCTTCGCAACGCTGATTCTTACGTTGACGCCGATGGTCACAACTTTATGCGTTTATGACTTGAATAACCAAGTCCTCCCCTCTACTTTGATGATGATGACGATCTATCCGACCGGTTTCGGTCATGGCGAAGACTTCGACTCCAAGTCGGTTTGCCGCGCGTGCGCTCGGAGATGGTATCTACACCTTACACCAATTAACAGCTATGGATCGGCCCACGCGAACAACGGTATCGATGCCTACAGAAAGTGTGAATTCACTGATTTCGTTTCAGTCGGTCTTTCGGAGGCCAAGAGGTCACGCGCTCGTATGCTCCGATAATTATACGAATAAAGATTTAGGCATCACTTTTCATTAGTGAGTAAACGTATTGTAATACAATTCTAATCATATTTTCTAAAATACTATTAAAAAAATTCGCATGCTTTCACGATTATTTGACTCATTTTTTAATGAGATTAATGTATGTATAGGGCCGGTCCATAGCTGTTACATTGGTCGAAGCCTTCTACATATATCTTGTTCACCCCGGTAGACCCTCACTAAGGTTATGAACAAACCGAACAAGCTTCGTCATATTGTTTTCTGACATCGATAAGCATCTAAAAATGCAATTCCCTGTCTAATCCAAAATCATAGGTAAATAATACCTAAAGGAAAATTTGGCCGTTATAATAAAACCCGAATTAAAAACGATTGGGTCCTTCGACTAAATGTTATCAGATAAATTTATAAATAATTATAATTCTACCACCATTAACCACAATTTAAATATTTACTAACTTATTCTACAATCAATTCGAGTTATTTTTAGGTAATTAATCCCTTTGTTTTGTGTTTTTACTATATTTTTTATCATTTAGAATCAAAATTGAACAAAACATGGGCAATTTTGTTTTCATGGATAATTTTGCTATCACATCTGTGGGTGTTCTTATTCTAATATGTATTATGTACTTGTGTATAGGGTGTTCTGAAAATATATGTTGCCGCTGCAAGGGGCAATTCTACTCGTGACTTTCTTCAAGAAACATACATTCAATTATAAAAAACGGCCAATTGTGAGTCGAAGTCGCCTGGAGCAGGTTCCGTACCATTCTATTAACTTAATGGGGGGCGGGGGTGGGGGAATTTTGTTAATTTTCCTTAATGAATGATCTTTTAATCTCATAAGGGTTCCTTTTGTCATAGGATGCATGTACAGAACTCTAAAAGTTTGACTCTATACAAAAATGAACAATTATCTGACCGATTTGTATGAACACAATTTTTTTTTCAAATTAACAATGGGTTTATGATAAAACTTGTTTTGTTTCATTAGTAAAAACATACCTTGCAGCGTCAGCAGATATTTTGAGAGCACCCTATACTATAGGTAGTGATTATCATCTTTTTTGAACTGTAGTACAGTCAACATCAAAATTGCTTGATTAAATAGAAATCATTTGTAAGCGTGATAACCTGATTTTACTATTAATCATCTAATTTTGACGCTGACTGTACTTACATATTCATTTGTATTAAGAGTGTGAAGTCTTTGGTATATTTGGAAGGCTATGTTTTGATGAATAAAAAACTTTCAAAACGTGTAAACTTTTGCTTTTAAATATAAAAACTTCAATCTGGCACAATATTGTTTCAGTTCATGGTTTATTCACTCTGTATATTAGGCGTTAAAAACTTTTTTTTAATATTATACTAATAAGATTGTTTATAATGAAATGCACAAAATTAAAAGAAATAGGTACAATCATAATAATTAAAGACTAGAATAAAATGAATGTTTTCATTTGAGGTATTGAAGCGATGGATATGTTTCGAAGTCATCACATTGCACAAAGAACCCTACGAGTAAACGGTTAAGACTACACTACACTTAACATTTTTGTTTATATTTTTTTTTTATATGCTTTCACACCACAAAGTAACCAGGCAATGTACTTGACTAATCAAAGTGTACACAAGACTTGATTATTGGTACTGTTCAACATCTACTTACCATCAGGTGAGATGATGCCAAGTGCTTAGGTAAACCGCGTTTACCTAAGCACTTGGGTTTGGGTTTAGGACACAGCATGTGCCGCTGCATGTCAAAAAACGCCGCCTTGATATCAAAAAACGCTGTCACATGTGTAACGCTGTAACTTGATTTGTATCTGTAATCTGTTAGTTGTCTATTACAGTAGATTTAATTCTTACGTTTTGTTTCATCGAGTGACACTATCTAAGCGAATCCACTTTACCAATAGTGAATAAAAAAAACCTTAGGTTAGATAATACAGCGGGAGGTGAGCGTGACACGTCAGTCTCTTCACGTCTCGCGGCAGATCTGTAAAGGGTGTGAAAAATTACGCGTGAAAATTTAAGGGGCGATTCAGAATCAACTGTAGAATAGAGGAAATAGATTAGAAAAATTTCATTCGCAAAAATTTTTGGACCTCATACAAGCCACTTTTCACGTCAGCACACTTTTTTTTAGTCCTTACCGTACCACCGCAGGGCAAATACGAAATAAAATTAAAATTGCCCAACATTTACTAATAATTTTTTTTCTGTCATTTTTACTGTATTCTAGAGTAGATTCTGAGTCACCCCTTTAAATTTCCTCTCGTGGTTTTTTTTACAATCGCATATTCAGCATGTTATTGCTTTGCCTAACCTTAAAAATAAATAATTATCGAAAAACCTAAAAACTTTTAGGTACAAGCTCTTTATCTTGCATTATACGCGATATACATATGAATGCAAAATTTCAGCTTAATAGGAAACCGGGAAGTGGGTCAAATTTAACTAGCAAGATTCCACCCGAACAAACATACATACATTGCAAGTTAAATAAAAGCTTGTAAAAAAAGCAGTTTTTATCCAGAAAATTCTTAATGCAATGTGAAACCACGCCTCCGAATCCAGTCACTACGAAATTTATAAATAATTTATAGCTTTTACCTTGGATTCGTCTAAGCTACGGCCTACGGAACCATGTCGAGTATGTTCCGATTTTCCAGCGATTCCTTCAGAGCGTAGAACAGTTGCAGCTGTTGTTCCGGCTTCAAGTTGTACACCTGGGGATGAGACAACATGTGGAACGTTAAGATAATGGCGCTAACTTGTTTTTTTTGTGGGTTTTTCCGTGAACTTCTTTAGTCTTCAAAGAAGCCTTACTTGTATCGCAATCCTCTTATATTAACTCTTTACCAATTTCAATGTAATTTATCTGGTGGAAGTTCCTAATTTAGTATATTTTAATGTATTTATCTATTGTAAGTTCCTGATTTAGGATATTTTAAGGCGAGGTATCGTAGCCTGACTGAATAAAAATTAACTTCTCTTTTTTGGCCAGTCGGGTAAAAATGTATCCTGTGTCACTCACGGGATCAAGACGAATCTAACGACACCTCGCACTCCAAAATCTATCAAGCTGTTTAGGCTATAGAGCTTGCCAAAGAAATAAACATACATGCATGCACTCAAAAAACATAACTCTCCTTCTGGCAGTCGGGTAAAAATGCTGGCTGTCCTTGCCCAGAAAATATGGAAAATGTAAACCAATCCAGATTATGTTTTGTTTTCTCGTTTTGATGGTACTATATATTAGGTACACTGTTCTTTAAATCAATCGTAAATAATTTAAACTGGCTTTGTTTATTCCTTATTGATAATCTTTTAGCATCATCTCACCTGATAGTAAATGACGATAATGCCGAAGATGGAAGCGGGCTTACTAAGATTCCCAACTTTATGGGGAACTGGCTATCTTATACTGATGCCGGATTACATCAATGATGGTAACGTTGCTTTTAGTCGCGCATGGGTCGAAAGGACTCTACACCTTATTTCTTCTTAAAGGACTCTGCACCTTATTTCTTCTTCCATAACTTTTTAAATATTGGTTACTACGCAAGATCGTGCTCAGTACATTTAAGCTACTATATAGGCTACCCGCACACCGCGCCTCACTAAGTTCGCGCGCGGCGCTTGGACCGCATGCACGCACGGACGCATAAAGAAAGTATAGGTCGTTTCGACCCTCACGCGTTTTAGCACATGTCTTGATATAGATTATAATTGTTACCTAAATACATAAGTTAATATTTATGATCTCAATGTTGTTTCGTTACCCTCTTTCTATAAAAATATATTAAAAGTCTATAATTTTCTTTATTCATAGTAAAATGCATTTAATTTTTGAATCTAATACCCTCGTGCGACTGACCATGTCACAAGAAGAGGCCCGAGTGCCGGCGGGTTAACCACTACGCTGCGGAGGCGGTTTGCAGTACATTACCTGTTGCAGCAACTTTTGTGGAGAAGCGGTGTGAATAAAGCTGGTAATGTACACGTTGACGAACGTAGCCATAAGGAACTGGCAGTCGAAGCGGTCCATGATGCCGCCGTGGCCTGGAATCACGTCGCCGAAGTCCTACAAAAGAATGAAACGGATATACTCGTATTATCAGTAAGGTATTGACGTGGTTTTGAGCTCTCGCAGGATTGACACGTTTGTCCAGCGCGCTGTCCCCGGAATCTGTAGCATCTTTCTCCAGCAACACATTTCAAACGCGTCTGTCTATACGACTGCGATCCACTGCTTTCAGGGTGCAAGGTTCTGCTCCGTAGAGGAAAATGGAAATAGTCAAAGTTCGAACAAGTATCACTTTAGTGTTCTGAGATGATCTATTCCTCAGTATTCTTTGTAGCTGAGACATGGCATTTTTCGCCATTCTAATGCGACGTCGCACTTCCAATATTAGTTCCCATCACACCAAAAAAAAAATGTACGCAAAATACACCACCACTGATCAGCAAAAACATCAAATTGCTGTTGTAACTCCAAAGAGCATCGAGGTGCGCCGTGGCCTGTAAGAGCGGCGGCGTGTGGCGGTATATATTTTTACGCATTTTTTATAAAGGGTGACCAACGGGATACTATTACTAAGGCTCCGCTGTCTATCAGTCTATAAACCAAGTAGTTAGCACATCTGGTAGAAGTACGAGAGGGCCTGTCCGTCCGTCCGTCTGTCTGTCAGCGGGCTGTATTTCATAAGCCTTTATAGGTACACAGTTGAAACTTTCACAAATTGTATTTCTTTTGTCACTATAACAAAAAATAATAAAAATACATAAGAAAAACAATAAATTAATGGGAGGGCCCAGTGTTTTTCAAAGTATTTTTGATTTAGCTCTATCGTAAAAACGGTACTATATACAAGCATGAAACTAGTTGTGATTATAGTACGAATCCTGAAGTAAAACAACAAATAATAAAAACTGGCCAAGATCAGTGGCCAAGTGTAACTCGTACTCGCGCTAAGTCTGGTTCTACTGAATAAAAAAAAACATTTTTCATCGCTCGCGTTGATGTCTTTTGTTTGTATTCCAAATAGGTATCATTGTCATAGTTGTGTGGAAAGGTGTGAGAAGTACAGAATCCTCGGAACGCAAGTCCGACTCGCACTTGACCGGTTTTTTTTTTATTTGGTTACTAAGAGTATACTATCTTACCTTGATTTTAAAAGCACGCTTGAAGCCCGAAGCAAAGAATCCACCGAAGGGTCCAATAACGGAGCTGAAGAAACTCAACGCAAGCGAGTGGATCATGAAGGGGTAGATATTTATCTTCTCCATGCCGAACTGCAAACAAAACATTGGTAATTTTTGGAGTCTTCATGGCTTAAGAGCCCGCTGGAGTTCATAAATCCCATACAAACGTAGTATTTGATTCATTTGTTAACTAAAGAACCGATTTCGAAATAATTTTATATCGATAATCGGGTGACGTATATCTGTTTTTAAGGTATAAGACGGAAAACAAGTTTATTGGTATTAAATGGATTCCTGTTTCGTTTTTCAAAAAAGTAAATGCGGTACAGACACAAATATTCGTCACCCGATTATCGATACAAAATTATTTCAAAATCGGTTCATTGGTGGTCAAATGAATCAAATACTACGTTTGTATGGGATTTATGAACTCCAGCAGGCTCTTAAGAGCGTATTCCGAGTGTTCTAACACATGCTACACTGGTCCAGCGGAAGACCTGACGCAATCAGATTACTGAGATCTACTAATTTAGATTTGTAGTTTAAGTGTGTTTTTGATATTTTTAAAATTGTAATATTTAACAATGTTTGTTTGTTGTTGTTGCCATACGCCTAAATCTATAGGTGCATATAATAAAACTGTAACGGGGCCGTGTCTGCACATGAAATATTTTTTGAAAAATAATAACTGCTATTACTAACGATAAGGAGGCCAAAACCACAACTTTTGTAATTTTTGTCTGTCTGTCTGTAGGTACCAGGGCGATTTTGATCAAATTTTATATAGTGGTTCCTTATAGCCTGAATTAACATATAGGATACTTTGACCACGGAAAATGTAAGAGTTCCTGTGGGAAAATATCAAAACCTTCACGCGGACAAAGTCGCGGGCACAACTAGTAAATAAATAAGACTACTCCTTTCCCATACAAACTTAAAATTACTACTTATTGAAAGTAGATGGATCGATTCCAATGAAACTTTTTACACATAAGCGAGTCACGAAATTTAGTTTGTGGATGGATTACATTTTCGAAATACTTTATTATTAAAAAAGATTTGCGATTTTTATAATTACTATTAAAACACTTTTTTTAAATGTTATCTATCAACAAACTAGAATTTCGTGACTTGCTTATCTGTTTAAAGTTTCATTAAAATCGGTCCATCCATTTTCAAGAAGTAATCATTTTAGGTTTGTTTGTGAATACGCTCTAAGCACAATAGGACTTACAGTATGTGTCACCGTGTTAAAACGTCTTTGATGTTTGCATCAAAGCCGACATTCCTTGAAACGGGTCACCTCTAGCGCTGTTCCGGCGGTTCTAATGGATTGTCCCGAAAGATAACAATTGGGATTCAACCTACACCGTCTAATTTCTTGCCCCCCGCAGTATTGCTCTGTCTAGAAGTCTCTGTTAACCCACTATATGGATTCTCTAGACTGTGGTAGTGCTTATCACTAACACTACTAACTCCACCAACACTTCCACATCGTGTAACTTACGGCTGCTACATGATAAGACAAGTGTGTCTTAGAAGCAGAGAGTACCTGGTTTTTAGGGTTCCGTACCCAAAGAGTAAAAACGGGACCCTATTACTAAGACATTGCTGTCCGTCCGTCTGTCCCTCTGTCACCAGGCTGTATTTCATGAACCGTGATAACTAGACAGTTGAAATTTTCACAGGTGATGTATTTCTGGTGCCGCTATAACAACAAATACTAAAAATTAGAAAAAACTGAAAGTCTCTAAACAAAACCAAAAAATTAAACGTGAAGAAACTAGCGCCATCTAGTATTATAGTACGGAACTGAAGAAACTAGGGCCATCTAGTATAATAGTACGGAACCCTATGTGTGCGGTTCTGACTCGCACTCGGCCGGTTTTTCTTCTTTCGAGTCGATGGTAATCTAGGTAATTTATGCGTGTTGTGTGGTTATAAAACATTTACGAAAAATTTTAATATCATAATGTGTTTCCATTTTCTTTTGTAAAGTGACTAGTGTGTCTTATGATTATGAGAAAGAAATTATTAAAACACACAATATGTTATAGACCAATGCTGGTAATGGAAGCAGGTCCTCGCGTTTTCAGGTGTAAGAAACTGATGTTTTTTTCGTTCTTACAAAATATCAATTCGAATTTCTGATCTAGAAAACGTAAAAAAGTTGCTAAGCCAAATAATTTACATAATTACACCAAGTAGAACAATCTCAGCTTTTAAAAAGTGTCCAGGCAAATGACTACATTTTATCAATCTATAAATGCAGGTTAAAAGTTAACGCTAGTCTTCACAGAGCGTTTTCTTATAGCTTTAATGGTTGAGATAGCTGCGCTAACTGTCGTATGTCAAAAATCCACCTGTATATTGTTGTACAAGATAAACTAACCTAACAACTAAATTAACTAAAATAACTATTTTTTTTAAGAATTTTATACAAATGAGCGAAATAGTACAGTTGTTACGTTCAGCTTGCCTTGTGCAACACAGTCCCGGGGCTCTGCCGACAATTTTTTTACGGCATTTGTGCATTTTTCATTTCACCCAATAAACGAACTCGGTGTTTGACGCTGACAGAGCAATAGAAAGTGCAGTTTGTGCAGACAAGGTAATAGATAAGATGACGTTTTCGTATAAAATTTAAAGGATGAATCAGCCCGCTATCAACTGGGTACCTTGGGCTGCAACGAACTCGACCGGCACGCTCGGAGACTCATTGGCGACGACAATCTAGTTAAAAAGAAGCTCCAAGCAAAGTCGCCTGTCTATTGGTATTCGGAGAGTGCGCGCAATAACTTCGAGATCTCATTCCCCAAGTCCATTCCACCATCGGTCAACGAGACTCAAGGATGGGTTCCACTCCTTTGTTGTTGATGTTCCACCTATCCGCACGAAGCGTTATGCTGACGCCTCATTAAGCGGACAGCGAAGGAGTGAAACTCCTTGCCTGCGTCAGTGTTTTCTGATTCCTACAATTTGGAGACCTTTAAGGAGAGAGTGAATAATCATTATTTGAGTTTGCGTGTACAATCCTAGACTGCATCGTCACTTGCCATCACATGAGATGCAGTCAAACGCACTTATTTTTTTAATAATAAAAAAAATCTTTAAGTATTTACTCACAACTTTGGCCACAGGTTGCATAAACTGCGGGGCGGTGTATTCGGTCAGACGGAACAGTTGCGACGGTTCGCAGTCCATCGTCATACGGCCCAGAGACTCCGAATACTCAATCGGGCACACTAAGTACGGATATTGAGACATCATGTATGAGATCTGAAATAGAAATTGTTTTTTTTTTCTAAACATGCGCGGAAATAATCATTATTTTTAAAAAAAGAATACGCAAAGTATCACATTTCAGTGAAGAGTAAAGCCACTCATGAAATGGTGGCACGCCATCTAAACTGTATAAAATAGTATGTGTTGACGTCACTATTGCAGCGTGAAGAGTACACTGCGGCGTACATAGACAAGTGCAATGCACACCTGCGTCGAGCGCGAATATTCAATGATTATTCTATGTATCATTTCCTTGCATTAAAAAAACACTATGTAATCAAAGTGGAAAGGAGAGAGCGTCGGTGGCGCAATGGCTAGGGCCGCTACATCTTGTCCAGGAGGTTGTGGTTCGAATCCTGCCACGTGCCAATGTGATTTCGATTTCATATGTACGTTTATCCGACGCTCTTACGGTGAACAAAAACATCGTGAGGAAACCTGCACACGCCTGCGAAGAAAGTCGAAGGTTGTGTGTGAAGTCGACTAACCCGCACTGGGCCCGCGTGGTCAACTGGGGCCCGATCGCGCTAATTCAGAGTGGGCTCGAGCCCATCGGTTGGGACGTGTATGAGCTGACATGACTCTATGTATCACATCACATTAAAAAAACACTATGTTATCAAAGTGGAACTGTTCAACACATCAAACGAGGTGAGCAACGACATCGTGCATGCAGCACATTTGCAGCATAGGAAGATAATTTCGACACTGTGTGGCTGACTTTAGTGGCGTTTCTCCTAATAGTTTTCATGCTACGCACTAAAATACTACACGTGAGCATGCCACTTTTTTACCTTTTTTTAGCTTATCGCGATATTAAGTTACACGTTTAAACATCCGAAATCGCAGCCTTCAATCATGGTATCAAACATGTATCAAAGCTGTTACGTAACCTATGAAATAAAAGTTAAAAGAACGAAAACCCGTCTACGGAAAAGTATGAAAACAAAGAGTTCCCTGCCTGAAATTATAGCCTTTATTTTTCCCTTCATCTGGGGTAATAGTCGTAGTCGCAAACCCTATCGTAATCAAAAATTATGGCTTGCGACCACGGCTATTACCCCAGATGAAGGGAAAAATAAAGACTTTTCTGTAAACGGGTTTTAGTTTTTTTAACTTTTATTTTATGACCATATTTTTGTGATCAGAGAAAAACGCTACCCGCGGCCGCGTGTCTTGTCGCTTGATTGTAGGCGCGTACATTGAGTCGTCTCAGTATATCGCTTGTGAAACCATTTGGTCAGAAATTAAAAATATTTAACACCATTATTCAAATTCAAATTATTTATTTCAGATAGTCAATCCATAAAGTGTTAGTAACAGAAATCTTATAAAACTAAGTTAGTATTAACAAAAATGTCATAAATATCAATCCTAATAATGTCAAGCAGTCAAACTACAATAATATTCCAATTTAATAATATTCAATGTCAAATAATATTCCAATGTCAGGTCACATGTAGTGAGTTCCAGTGCCTAATTATTGGGTACTCGTAATTATCCCCGAACACCCTCAAAATACTGATGGTACTCCCGCGCACTCCTGACATCAAAGAAACAACTTTCCTTTTGCGAGAAAACCGTCGATTCGCGCCTCCGCAAACATGCCGGACGTGCTGCAGAAGCGTGGCAGTCCCAACAGCATCCTAAAGGCATTATTGTACTGGACACGTAAGGCGCTGTAGGTCTTCTGCGTATATGTCACCCACAGGCTACTCGTGTAAAAAGATTGACAAAAAGCTTTAAACAAGGTGATCTTAACTTGATTTGAACAACGAGCAAACCTGCGGGCGAGCATATTGCTTATGATGGACAGCTGCCTATACGCTCCCTCTCGATGTCAGCGTCATCCTTTAAGTCATCAGTTACAATGTGTCCAAGGTATTTGAACTGCCTGACCCTGTTTAATGCAGTTCCATATAGCCTTACTGGTGGTACAAAAATGCAGTTCCATATAGCCTGACTGGTGGTACAAACTCAGGAGAGTCGCTACCTGCCGTGAAGACCATAAGCTCGCTTTTCTTAATGTTATTTTTCAAACCATGGCCTTTCGCGTAACCCTCACAAACACGCAGCAGCTCCCTGAGCGCGCTAACAGACGGGCTCAGCAGCACCATATCGTCCGCGTAGCTGATGTTATTGACTTTTATGCCATCTATTGAACATCCCGCATGCATGCTGCTGAGCTCGACTATCAACTCGTTCACGTACAGGCTGAAAAGCATCGGAGACGTCAACCCACCTTGTCTCACTCCACATTCCAGCCTGTACGTGTCGGAGTGTTCGTTCGCCCACCTCACATAATTGACTTGATTTATTATGTACCCAGGTCAAAGGTAAATAAATATATTCTGATAATGATCTGTTCAAGCCGCTTGGCCACTTTTTAGCAAGTCGATCTGTGTTTAGACTCAGTTTATTTTAGTTTTATTTTTTAACTATGTTTCACCCCAATTTTGAACAAAGGCCTTCCTTGTCTGTCTAAAGCCACCTGCCCTACTCTTTTCGATTGACCAACTTTAATTCAAAAGGAAAACCCAAATGCATCTATGCATCTTATGTCACCAGAGAATCTTACGATAAATCACACTCCAAAATCCAACAATCTGTTTAGGCTAGGGGCTCAGCCAAAGAAACAGACATACATCCACCCGAATAACATAACCATTTTTTTTCGGCAGTTGGTTAAAAACTCACCACAAGTCCAAAAACAACGGTAGAAATGCCACCACCGATGAATCCCTCCCAAGTCTTTTTGGGACTCAGCTTGATCAGAGGAGTTTTGCCGAAGAAGAACCCGAACACGTATGCCATCACATCGTTGCAGATTATCATGGAAACTGGCACTATGAACCAGATGAGGCCTGGAAAAAAAGAATGTTTTTTTTAAAAAAAAACCACAGTGGTAAGCTCTTGGCAGCATCTCTCCTAATGATAAGTGACGATGATGCCGGAGATGGAAACGGGTTTACCAAGATTCCCCAACGCATAAGAAACCTGGTATCTTATCTCTATGCCGTAACACATCAATTCTGTCAACATTCCCCAACGCAAAAGGGGACTGGTTATCTTATCTCTATGCCGGAACACATCAATGCTGTTAACATCGATGTTTGGCAGCGACTTAGATAAGATAGTGGTAGCCATAGAAATGGTAGATAGCCAGGCGGGATTAGGAAATGCTATACCACCAAACAAACAAAGTCTTACAAAGCACTAACCTAGGCTTTTATGGTCAAGTAATCTTAATCGAGACTTGGCACGTTTTTATTACAGAATGTTTTATTGGGATTTTGCTTTTTACCCGACTGCCTCAGAAGGAGGACTATGTTTTTTACCCGACTGCCTCAGAAGGAGGACTATGTTTTTTACCCGACTGCCTCAGAAGGAGGACTATGTTTTTTACCCGACTGCCTCAGAAGGAGGACTATGTTTTTTACCCGACTGCCTCAGAAGGAGGACTATGTTTTTTACCCGACTGCCTCAGAAGGAGGACTATGTTTTTTACCTGACTGCCTCAGATGAAGGGTTATGTTTTTCGAGTGTATGGAAGTAGATTTCTTTGTTCCCTGCTACAGCCTGAACGGTTTGAAGAATTGTATAACGCATGAGGAATCGTTACATTCGTCTTGATCCCGTGAGTGACATAGGATAAATTTTTACCTGAATGGCCAAGAAGAGGGGTTAAGTTTTTACGCAGTCGGGTTTTCAATTTTAATTTTAAGTGTAAGACTTCAATGTAAACAAGTTTAATGCTTCTTAACAGATGAAATTTACATCATAGACTCACACCCTGGACACTTCATACAACGGGCCAGAAATGACATTTCAAAAAAGGAATGACCAAACAAAATGGCGGCGAAATACTATACGTTCGACAACCAAACTGTAACCAATCTGTATCAATCCGGTTGACGAAGGGGTGAGGACGCAATAAAGAGAGCGGCAGGGTGTGTCCATACTGTATGTTAATACTAATATATATATATATATATATATATATATACACTTTGATAGAGTGTAAAGATTGGTAAGGTTGGCTGGAAGAGATCTCTTATAGAGATAAGTCCACCTTTGTACATGTCCTTTCTAATTGTTTTTCATGTAAATATCTGTGTGCAATAAATATATATATATATATATATATATATATATATATATATATATATATATATATATATATATATATATATATATATATAAAGATTTAGAACAACACATTGAACCTAGATCACACAATAGATCTAGAGTAATCTAGTATCTCATCTGTGGTAATACCTAAACCGACGAATAGTAAATCACCATCAGTTAAACCGAACAACGCATTTACAATATGCCTAAATCACTTCGTCCTACTTTCGTTCACACGCTTATTGTTTGAAGATTTCACGCTAACAAACTTACCTACAGCGCAATGAACGCGTAGATTACGTAGTCACTATTATCAAAGTATTTAAATTAGTATACTATCTATTATACTAATCTGTGGCGTAGATACATCATCATACCAGTTCATATAAGTCCGAGGGGCTCGAGCCTACCCTGAATAAGGGCCCTAGTCGACCAAGCGGGCCCAGTGCTGGTTGGTCAATTTCACACACAACCTTCGTGTTTCTTCTCAGGCGTGTGCAGGTTTCCTCGCGATGTTTTCCTACACCGAAACAGCGTCGGATAAACTTACATATGAACATATTGGTACGTGGCAGGATTCGAACCACGACCTTTCGGACAGAAGGTAGTAGCCCTTGCCACTACTCCACCGAGGCTCCAGATAGATAGTAGATACAATACAATTTTAGAATGCTGAAAGTTTATTTACGTGATCAAATTAATAAGGGATCCGTAGGAGAACGAAGGTAACCGACAAAGCTAACAGAATGTGCCAGAGGGAGCAGCACACAGAGGTAGTAAATTTCTAGAGTGGCGACCGGCAGGCGAAGCGTAGGCAGGCCTCCTGCTCGGTGGGCCAACGACCTGAGGTGAGGCCTTTATCCAGTAGTGGACGTCTTTCGGCTCATATGATGATGGATGATCAATATTAAGAATAAATATACTGATGATCTATCTAAAATTAGAAGGATTTAAGTTTTATGAATAGAATTAATCACTTGATCAGACAACAATTTAGCATAATTGTGAACATTATTTGTACAGGCGGTAAGGTAGGTACAAAATAGTATGTACTTAGAATCGTACATAACAAAATATAAGTTATTAGAAAACAGTTTCTCGATCTTAAGTTTGTTTTAAACAAAGAACAGGGGACCAAATCGATTCTTGATTACCTTTTAACAATATCTCTTGAATTTTCGCTTAAAATACTAATCATGTTTTATACCGACTGCGACTATTTTAACTGGTGCTTCTACCCATGAAACTTTTCCCATGGAACCCATAGTCAAATCGCAAAAAAAAATTGGCTCTCTCATACTAACTCGATCAGCTAGCTGATCAGCCAACTTAGTATGGTAAGTTCAAAAACTTTTTTGAGATTTGACTATGGGTTTCATGGGGAAAGTTGTTCAGTTTTATGGGTAGAAGCAAACAAGCACCAGTTAAAATAGTTTCAGCTAATTTTGTTAGACCTTAAATATTTCTTTAGCACGCTCTGAAGCTTAAACAGGTTAATGGATTGTGTAGTACAAGGTGTCTCTGGATTTGTCTTGATCCCGCAGGGCTGCCAGATGTACGATTTAAATCGTATTCGTACGATTACATAGCAGTCCGTACTATTTAAATTTTGGTTGATTTGTATGGGATTACGATTTTTTAAATGAAACGGTTTTCTATGTTTTGTATAGGCGTACGACTTTTTTTGCTATGTTTTGTATGGGTATACGATTTTTTTACCCCTTTGGTACGATCTCCTCCAAAAATAATATGGCAGCCCTGTGATCCCGTTAGTGACGTGTATCATGTCATGACTGGCCAAAATGAGGGGTTAAGTTTTTTTTGCAGTCGGGTTTTTTTTCAATTGATTTTTGTAGTTATTTACTATTAATGTTTGTTAACTCGAACTCCGTCATTTATAAACTGATTAGGATTTTGTTTTATTAGATAGCTGCCAAGGTTGGTCAAATACAAAATTTATGAAAATCGGTTCCGTAGGATATTAACTATACCAGCGTCGGTGACGTAACGGCTAGGGCCACCGCCTCCTGTCCGGGAGGTCGTGGTTCGAATCCTGCCACGTACCAATGTGATATCGAATTTAGAGTTCATGTGTACGTTTATCCGACGCTCTTACGGTGAAGGAAAACATCGTGAGGAAACCTGCACACCCCTGCGGAGAAACTCGCAGGTTGTGTGTTAAGTTGACCAACCCGCACTGGGCCCGCGTGGTCGACTAAGGCCCGATCGCCCTAATTCAGGGTAGGTTCAAGTCCCTCGGTGGGGACGTATATGAGCTAATATGATGAACTAAAACCAAAAAATGTAGCAAAATTGCTTAATTTTTGTTGCGATTGAAATAGATTTTATAAAGTTTTACGAGATTCTAATTATTTATTCCCAGATTTTGCATACAAAATCATCATCATACCGTGTTAGTCCACTGCTGGACATAGGCATACGCATAGGTATAACATGCGTCAGAAAACAGCACTGTTGGGCATAACAATAGCTTGTTATTTCCAATACGAATAACGAGTGACATTGTCTAGTATGGTAATTAATCATCTTTGACCTTTACAAAGAAGTAAGGAGAACATTTCTGATAATTTCATTAGTGTTTTGAAGTTACCTTAAACATTCCAACATGTTTTGTTCTAAATTGGTTTTTAGGCTTCCGTACCCAAAGGATAAAACAGGACCCTATTACTAAGACTTCGCTGTCCGTCCGTTTGTCTGTCTGTCTGTCTCTCCGTCTGTCACCAGGCTGTATTTCATGAACCGTAATAGCTGTACAGTTGAAATTTTCACAGATGATGTACCAACTTCTGTTGCCGCTATAATAAATTTAAATTAGTTTAAAAAACTAAAAAACACGCTTTTAGCACGCACTAAAAATTACAAAATAACCAATCCGCCATCTTGGATGTCCGCCATGTCGGATTTAAGGGCCCCTTATACCGCAAATGCTGTTTTTAAAATCAATATGAATCACTCAAAAATTGACGTAAAATTCTAAAAAAAATATATGTTTCAGTTGAGGATCTTACAGAGTACAATTCGCTTACAGTTACACAATCAGACGAACTTCGCTCGATAGAAAAAAAATCCAAAGTTGCCTTTTTTTAAAATTTATTTTCAATACTTTGCCTTAAATAATAAATTTATTGACCTTATTTTAAAACCAATCTTTAGATAAATCATTTTTCTAGTACAAATCGCTGAAGTGGATGTTGTAGTGTTATTTTCCTAGTCATGATGTCTAAATACCTACGAAAACCGCGAGCGCCGCGACTCCGCGGTCTTCGTCAGTCGCGCGGTGGCGCTTACCGACGACGGACATATGCCAGTGCTCTCGCCGCCCGACGCGCGACCTGTGACGTGCAGTGATTTTTCGAAAATAAACTAAAATTGATCTCGCCAAGTCGTCACTATGGCTAACAAACGCAATAAACGAAAAAAGTCACTACGAGTTATATCAAAGATAACCAGGACGAATGCATTACAAAGAAATTCTAAGTACTAAGTTTGACATAACTTTCGTCTTGTCCATGTGCATTCTAAGACCTACTTGTTGAGAGTCTCTACTGAGGCCATCGAGCATTGTGCCTAAGTCGTTCCAGTAACTCAATCCCTAGACGATATGATCCTGCCATCCTCAGAATTCAGCTTGGTCAGTTGGCTTTGTCCAACAGACAGATCTCTCGCGAACACTTTTAAGTTTTTGTTGTTCTTATACTGAGTACTGAGTACGCAATCTTGATAAACACCCATCTTGGTTTTCACCGTCAGGTGTTTAATGTCCCAAACTCTTGTACGTAGCTTCCCGAACGTGGTCGCCGCTTTGCTGATACGGATGTCGATCTCCGCATCGAGCGAAAGGTTGTTCGATACGGTCAAACCGAGGTAGCAAAACCTGTCAACAGCCTCCAAAGATGTGTCATCCAGCAATATAGCTGGCGGGTTCTCATCATTGAACGAGCACTACGATCTTTTTGGAGTTTGTGGACATAGAGAACAGAGCACAGGCGAATTCGTTCATAATACACTGAAGCTCGCTGGAAGTACTCGCAATGCCGCATCATCAGCGAACAGAAGACTGTCAACGAAAAGATCCTCATGGTTTTTTTTAGATTTGAGGAGAGAGATGTTATGAATGTTGTTCTCAATCGCCTCTTCAATACAATTTGTATTATACGGGCGCAAATCGCAAGTCAGGGACTTAGAGATCTGCCTGTTTAGTTGCCGATACTGAGAAGCGTCTTAGAGGACTGCAAAACCAATCTGGGTCTTTATTCAATACAACATACTTGCCATAAGGGCAGTTTTATAGGCTGTTTATATTTGGGGACAGTGCCCAAAGAAAACGCAAAATATTCCTTGTCGATCTGAATAGGGTTGGTAGAAAGAAGAAGAAGCTTGTGTGCTACTGTGGACCCAAAGTCCTATGGCTGCTCAAGCATACCTAGAATTAATAAGATGTCGGTGGGTGAAATCTTGCAGTTCCAGGTGCAATTGTTTCAAACGCCAGCTCAAATGTACTGGGTAATATAATTGTTGAGATGGTTGTAAATAAAACGTTCATAATCGTTCTATTGTTGTCTTTATTTTTAACAATTTACTTGACTTCGTTCATAAATTGAAGATGATTAAAAATCACACTAATATTATAAAGACCAAAGTTTGTGAGTGTGTGTGTTTGTTACTTCTTTACGCTCAAGAGAATGGAACAATTTTGATTAAATTTGGTATGGAGGTAGCTGACACCCTGGATTGACACATAGTTTACTTCTTAACCGTGGGTAATACCGCGGGGCGCAGCTAGTATAATACTAAGTGGATCTTCTATGGTCTTTTTGCCGTCCCCTACTCTGTGCTGACGAACGTCGCAGTACTTTCAATAAAAATTTTTTACACTGAAAATAGACAAGTTTATATTTACTGTTTTTTTTTATAATCTGCATTAAATGGGCTTTCGGACAGTATTTTTTATAAACCAAGTTTAATACAAAAATATAAAACTATACGGGTTTATTTGCAATGTGTCACTACTAAAAGTTTATTATTTTAAGGATTGCGTCATGTTTTGCTACGTAACCCTAAAAAACTGGGATGGAGAATGGATTGGGCATCATATAGTTACCTGATAACGACATCAAACTTGACTGAAATGTCCAAACTAATGCGCCAGAATTTTTTTTCTGAGCGCCGGGAGCTCTGAAATTTGACCCCCCCCTCCCCCGCACCTGTCGCGGAGTTCATTCTGGCTACCGGGCGTTTTGGGCTTAGGTGGACGTGTATAACATTCATAACAAATACTGTTTCCCAATAGAAAACGGACTATCATTGTCACCTCACTAATTCAAAAAGTTTAGTAAGAGTATGTGTTTACAGTCAATACCTATATAAGTCCAATAAACTTTCATTTCAATATACTAAAGGAATATAGTCAATAAAGTAATCAATATACTAAAAGAATACAGTCAATAAAATTAAACTTACCTACTGCATTATGTTATACTGTGGTGTTCTCGCCCGCCGCCAACGACGGTCACCGGAGTTCATATCAAGTCGATTCCCACGTAACGCGGATGTAAGTCGACTGGGCGAGTGAAATGCCTAAATCTTCGAAACAAGGGGCCCTTAAGTCACGTGACTATTTTTTCGTATTCCTGACAGCAAACCCTTTCATTAGATACCCATATCATGGGGGTGCATTTCAAATAGCCTGTTCGCCATCTTGGACGTCCGCCATATTGGATTTAAGTCACGTGACTATTTTTTTTGACAGCAAACCCTTTCATTTGATACCCATATCATGGGGGTGGATTTCAAACAGCTAGTTCGCCATATTGGATTTGTAATGACGTTTCTTAGCTAGTCATGTATTGTCATCAGAACTCAGAGCGTGTGCAAAATTTCATCCTAATCGAAGACCGGGAAGTGGTTCAAATTAAGATTTCAAGATTTTCTTACATACTTAGTTACAAGTGAAGCTAATAAAAGCGTGTTAAAAAATACTAAAAATTAGAAAAAATAAGGGAGTCTCCATACAAAACAACGTGTTTTTTTTTTCTAAACGTGAAGAAACTAGCGCCAAATGTAGTATGATGGCACGGAACCCTTTGTGTGCGGTTCTGACTCGCACTTGGCCGGTTTTTTATTTAACTAACAACGAAAATTTAATTCGGATTTGGCCTCTAAACTCTTAATCTTTCAGAGTTTGGCCACAGATCTCATTTCCGCACAAACGAAGTTGCAGGCGCCTGCTAGTGGCAAATAATAATAAATATAAAGTGTTCAAATACCTTTACGTAATTCTGATGCAGCATTAATTTATTTTTTAAGCCCTCCGTTTTCAAAAAAAAAAATTAGAAAATCACTATAAAACGAACATACCTTAATAAAACGAACGTACCCTTAATCCAGTTGGTAGGTCATATTTGATTATGGCTTATTTCGTATCTCTTTTTAACATACTTCAATAACATCTTTTGTCTCTTTTTAGCATTACTTGACGGTAGACAGATTATGTCAATGACAGTAGTGATACATAACGTAGTGAATAAATGCTCTTTAGTAGTGATTTAGACTTGGTAGTGATTAAATACTCTTTGGTTGTGATAGTCAAATGACAGTGATAGTCGATCACTTTCTCAGTAGTTCGTTTTTTTACATAATTCAAAAATCTTTGTAAGTTGTATGATAGAGAAAACGTAATGAAATTGTTAAGGTGTTATCTCTTTTGAGTATATTTTTTGACCATATCATCACGAAAAAAAACGCAGCATTGGACAGTGATACCAGTTATTTTTTTTATTTTCTGCAACGCAAATTATAAAAATGTATATCTTATAAATGGGTGAGCCATTTTATTTTTATTTTAGTTTTTAACAATTAAAATATTGTTCTCTTTCACCTCACATATATATATGTATATGTCACCGATAAATAGCAAGAATCGTAAGTTGATCAATTTTCTAGTTAGTTGATTAACTGACGAAAAATAACAAACGTTAGTAGAAATGTATTATTTAACGCAGTGCGTTTTAGCTAATTGGTCAACTTACAGTACCTGGCAGTAATTTAATAATTTACGATTGTGCCACAAGTAAAATCATCCACTAACGGGCCAATCGTTGCTCAGTGTACTATTTAACGGTATACTATTACCCGTCACATAATACACTGTTCTCTGATTGGTTGAGGGCATTTTATAAGCATTTGGCTAGTGTTTATTCATAGAGTTAACAAACATTTAGATATGTTATTTTAATACCGATGATGAGATGTGAAAGATCATGTATATTTTTTTTATATTTTTTTTTCATCCTCGACTGCATCATCACTTACCATCAAGTGAGTTGCAGTCAAACGCACTCAAATTTTAAATAAAAAAAATAATAATTATATTTTATATTTATTCTTATTTAGCCATACAGTTTTATGACTTAAAAATATTTTAAATAACAAAAGATAATTGAGCTCAGATATTATTTATCACTTATTAACCTAATAAGTATTATAGTTAGTTTAATCAGTAAGTAAAATCAGTCTGAATATCTATTATTTGTACTTATTCGTATTTCACTTATTTATTACTACATGTTAATGATTTATGGCATCTAGAGTTACACAAAACTTTGGCTTTTTCGCAATTACACCTGTTAGTTACACACTGTTTATTTTTAAAGTCCTTGCAATTGCATTGTTTTATCGACAAAACTAGTTTTACTCACTGATTGTTCGGTTATTTCTTCAGCTACAGACACGTGAGTCGTTTAACCAATCAACGTACACCTCGCCTTCGTCGGATGATCTTACGACAAGGCGCCGTAAATTAATCAATTTACTAAAATACATACGTTAAATAATACATTTTAACTGCTGTTTATTATTTTCCGGGAGTTGATCAACTACCTTGAAAATTGATCAACTTACGAGTCTTGTTATTTTCCGGTGACATATATAAGGTCTAACAAAATTAGCTGAAACTATTTTAAGGGCAAGTTCAGTAAACGAAACTGAACAACTTTTTCTTCAGCGACCATACTGAAATCTTAGAAAAAAAATCTACAATAAAAAAAAAGAAATCTTTATAAATCCGGCACTGGCCATCGTACCGTAGCAGTCCACGCGCTGACGCGCCTCCGCCGGGCTCCGCCACAGATGATAGTACAAGCCGTGTCTTCCGTCGCGTCGGACACATATTGGGTAGGTATCTAAACCCTATTTGTTTGGAAATAGCCAGACATGTAAACAAAACATGAACTTCATAAATAAACTAGTTTCAATTGGTTTTCAAGTCTTAAATGAACTAAAACACAGTATTTATGTCAATAAAATCCTTGATGTCCAAATGTAAGTAATTAAGCTAAAATGATAAAATGATTTGTTTACATGTTTGGCCATTTCCAAACAAATAGATTTTTCTTTAATGTGACTTGTCCGCAAACAGGCTAAGGCGAACTACCTACCTACCTACTTGCTTCTTATGTCTCCGGTGATTTTCTTAGTTGACCGGCATCTACAGGTCGTGGCATACTCGTAAAAGTACCGTAATCCCGGAATCGCTGCAAAGCACCTATAGTATTGTGTGTAGATGGCATGTAGATGGGGTCTACGGCTATGAAAATCTTGAAACATGTTCCTGGTGTCTATTAGGTTGTGGTTATAAACTTCATATCACACCGCCATGTCCAAATATTGTTGTACATGGCATTTTCACAATGAAACACTTAACTTAGGCACTTAGGTCACAATCTGTAGGTTAGGCTTTGAGAACGTAACTCAATGAGTGCGCGAGAGTAACTGAGATATATTTTTTTCGCGCACGCATCGCACTTGTTTGTTTGTAGGCGAAATGTACCTACGAGCGAGCAGCAAAATAGTTCAATGGCCTCCCTCAACGCGAAGCCGCTCAATTTCTTATTTTTCGAAAAGTGTAAATACCTGTTGGGTTGTATTTTACTACCTACATCTAAAAGGGGAACTATAAGCACAGATTACTAATTAGTTACTACCTATAAGGTTTTAAATAGGTAATATTCGTTTTTAAATAAGAATTGATTGAGAGAACTACCAAAGGTCAACGGCCAGGCACAGCGCAGTTTCGTTGCGGCAAGGCACGAATCCAGCGAAAAGAAAGGACCGTACTACAACACGAGAATATTATAGTGGGCAATAATGGAATGTGGCAATTTTTTTTTTGAATTCGGTATGGTCACTGAAGAAAAAGTTGTTCAGTTTCGTTTACTGAACTTGCCCTTAAAATAGTTTCAGCTAATTTTGTTAGACCTTATATAGGGTCTTAACAAAGGTATGCACTTTTTTTTTAACTGGAGCTTGTACTCATGAAACTGAACAACTTTCCTCAAGAAACCCATGGTCAATTCGCAATTATTATTTTTTAATTAAATTATCAACTGCTCAGAATACAACTCCAGCTGGTATCCGCGTGTTGACAAAGTTCAATGACCGCGCCGGCCCGCAACGCCGCCGCGGCTTATTCTGGCGTATTCCGCGCAATTTAATAATTTTAATTAAAAAATCAAAAGCGAATTGACCATTGGTTTCTTGGGGAAAGTCTTTCAGTTTCATGAGTACATGCTTTAGTTAAAAAAAAGTGCGTACCTTTGTTAAGACACTGTATGGTTTTATAGTGGTTCAATTTAATTTGATTTTAGTACCACCCTCCATATAAAAATAATGTTGTCCTTTGAAAGGTAAGGTTACACAAGCTGTAACGTTTATAACCATGATTATGGAATAAAATCTCTTGAAAATGTTTAGGGTATACTTCAAGTGGGGGTGGTTTTTACGTTCATAGATTTTCCAAACAAAATGTTATTCATCAACTGCAAAAAAATGATTGTTTTTTAAAATACACCTACATTTATGTTTTCGCAATTAGCCACTTTTTTTTTGTTTTTATTTGTACATTTCAATAGACTAAATTATTCCAAAATTCTGCGTCTTAAAATATAACACGTATCCATTGAAACTAATTATAATAATAGATTTTCCCGTCCTATAATAAATACATTTTATGAAATTACTCATGTTTTATTACTTGTAGTTTTTCCATTCAAATGTTCCTTTTAAACTGCAAATTTGTGTTTGTTTTATTTAAATATTGCTACAATTATTTATTTTTATGCACTTGGCCACTTTACTTTCGATTGACGAATGAGTGAAGAAGGTATTGTGATGGCAAAAAAATGAAACTGAGATTTTGATGGCGATCGATTGTCTTACACTAATAGTCTAGAAAACAAAAAAAATAAAAATGTGTGTGTAAATTTGTGTCTGTGCGTCCGTCCGGTGCTCTAGTTCCCAAACTACTGGACAGATTTTGGCAATATTATTTTTATATGTCCAGCCCTTTTTTTTTAAAATTAATTTTTAGGGTTACCACAAAAATGGCTCTATCGATTTTGATGAAACTTGGGTTAGTAACAGTATTTAAAATTCAAATATAGAATTGTACGCTGTAGGTTTCATTCAGAAAATAAAAATAAAATAAAATCAATAACTTTACATGGCCTACAGCACGCGGTAGGTAGCTTGTTATTCAAGGAAAGGTACCGTCCATACAAACCCAGGTTTTTTGTTACTTCTAAAGATTTCAATGAAACTTTGTAAATAACTAGAACTTAGTAAAGCCTACTGGGTACTCAACTATTCCGGGAAAAATAAGAATAAAGTACCTCCCAATCAAACCAAAATTATTTGTAAATTTTTCGTAGTCTTACCTTACATATCAAGAATACATTATTTGCTAGTAAGTGAGTATAATACTTATTGTTGATTGGTGTATGCTCGACTACGATAGACGGCGTGGCTGTACATTTTTTTTATTTGTACATCATCACATCAGCTCATTTATACGTCCCCACCGAGGGGCTCAAGCCTACCCTGAATTAGGGCGATCGGGCCTTAGTCAACCACGCGGGCCTAGTGCGGCTTGGTCAACGTCACACGCAACGCAACCTTCGAGTTTCTTCGCAGATATGTGCAGGTTTCCTCACGATGTTTTCCTTCACCGTAAGAGCGTCGGATAAACGCACATAATTATGAGATCGAAATTCGAAAACACATTAGTACATGGCAGGACTCGAACCACGGCCTCTCGGATAGGAGGTAGCGGCCCTTGCCGTTGCGCCACCGACTCTCTTATTAATATTATTTGTACATGTCGATAGACTAAATGTTGCAGCAATTCTGCGTCTTAAAATATAGGTAACACGTATCTATTGAAACTAATAGAGTTTCCCGTAATCCAAGTATATCTCACGAATCCCAAGTTTCACGTGAATAATCATTAATACACATGATGACCTGGTAAAGGTCGCGGGCAGCGCAGGACCGGTCGTCGTGGAAATCATTGGGGGGAGGCCTTTGTCCAGCAGTGGACGTATTTCGGCTGATATGATGACGCATCATACTCGTAAATACTATATGTACTCTTCATAACTCTACGGGATTCCCGTAAATAGCTAAACTGGGTCAACTTAAGACCACATCTGGCGGAATGAAAACACTTAAGATTTAGCTGGTTGATGCTGACGCAGGGCTGTGACGGTTCTTTCGCCTCAACTGAACTCATTGTTCAATTTTAGGTCGTGTAGTCTATTTCTGTATTAAAAAGAAAGATCTTGATGCGATGTGCGCGAGATTTCTCAGTTTTTTGCGAGTCGGATTCCGCACCCAGGGTTCCGTACCACCACACCTCTTCACGCATGTACAAAAATGATAGATGAACCTACATATTCATTTCGAACAAATGACATCAACGCGATTGACCGTTTTTTTACCCGACTGCGCCACAAGGAGTGTCATGTTTTTCAATTATAATATGTATATAAGGTCTAACAAAATTAGCCGAAACTATTTTAACTGGTGCTTCTACCCATGAAACTGAACAACTTCCCCCATGAAACCCATAGTCAAATCTCAAAATAGAAATTTAACTTCCCATACTAAGTTGGCTGATAAGCTGATCGAGTTAGTATGGGAGAGCCAGATTTTTTTTTGCGATTTTACTATGGGTTCCATGGGGAAAGTTGTTCAGTTTAATAGGTAGAAGCACCAGTTAAAATAGTTTCAGCTAATTTAGTTACACCTTATATATTTCTTTGGCACGCTTGTAGTCTAAACGGCTTGATGGATGGAGTGTTCCGTAAGTGACATAGGATATATTTTATTTACCCGACTGGTCAAAAAGAAGGGGTGAGTTTTTATGCAGTCGAGTTTTAATTAATTCGTTTAGTTATTTTCATTCAGTTCAGGCTCCTTAGGGCGAGTATGACTTACACGTGGCTGGTTTTAATTATTTATTGTATTACTTTAGAATTAGTACTACAATCACTATAACTACATCAAGTTGCACGCTTTCATGCATTATTTTTTACAATAGAGCAAAACCAAAAAACACATAAAAACAATACTTCCATTTTTGAATTTTTAAATGCCACGTAATACCACTTAATCTGTTAAATTTCAGCCGGCTACCTATTAACAATATTTCCATTCTTGAATTTTTAAATGCCACGTAATACCACTTAATCTGTGAAATTTCAGCCGGCTACCTATTACGGTTCAAAAAGTACAGCCCTTTTTTTAAAAGTCTTACAGACAGACGGACGGATGAACAGCGTAGGCTTAATAGTAGGGAACGGGTTGGTGTACACTTCGTATAGAACGCGGCATCTTATTTTCAAAACACGTTTCTTGTATGGTGGCTCACTTAATTTTTTACTTTTGTGATTTTAATTTGCGGTTGAATAGATACAGCCCTTTAAAATTCGGACAAACAGCGTAGGCTTAGTAGTAGCAAAGTATATATATATATATATATATATATATATATATATATATATATTTAGACCTCACCCCCTCGTCACCCAGATTGATACAGATTTATATAGTTTAGTTCTCGAACGTATAGGATTTCGCCGTGATTTTGTTTGCTTCGTAATTTGTTTTTAGAAATGTCATTTCACGACCGCTATATGCATTTGCTCCGTAATTTGTTTTTAGAAATGTCATTTCACGACCGCTATATGCAGTGTCCTGGTGTGGTAGTAGCACAGTTATATATATTCAATAGGGCCCCGTTACCTTCTACGGAATCCTAAAAATAAGGCACGTTCTCGGTGTAATCTTTGCTAGCGCACTATATGTGAAAACTATAGAAAACTCAAAACGATGAATATTAATAATGTTTGTATTACAAAATTTGATGGTTTTTGGTGTTTCTGCAGTTTGTTTTTAGGTGGTTTGCTGGGCGGACGAAAGTTACACCGATGCCCCTTAATTTTTATATCTATACAGGGTGTAACAAAATTGGTGTATGTCCCGTTAACTGGGGCTTCTACTCATCATACTAAACAACTTTTGTTTTACGACTTTCCTGAAATCACAAAATAAATTAACTTGTCATACAAATCGATCAGTTGATCGACCAATTTTATGCATTTTAGCAGGAAGGGTCCAAAATCTTTGGAGAAAGTTGTTCACTACGATGAGTAAAACCCCCCAGTTAAAGGGCCCTATACCATTTTTTTCACACCTGTATGTATAGTAACCGATACCGATGCCTGAATAAAATTTTACAGAATGAAGTACCTATTTCTTTTGACCGCCATTCTAAGACTGCATATATCATATTAAGCTACTGCAAAGAATGCCATTCTAAGGCTGACCTTACACAGCCGGAAAATTTAATCTGAATTCAGAAAGCCCAGATTTGGAAAAAGTCACAGTATGTATGTGTAGAGCATCGGAGATTTGTTACCATAGACACAGATGAGATACTAGTTACTTTGCCATAGATGGCTTATGCACTAACAAGCAACATTTGAAAATCGAACCCATTCGCCCTAGATGGCTTATGCACTAACAAACAACATTTGAAAATCGAACCCATTTACGCACACACAACATTATAAGTAGTTCGCTTCCGTTGCACCGAATGTTACTAAGAAAAGAGATGCCCATTGGCATCATTATATTTGCTTCCTTTTCGGACACTTGTAACCTATCTAACTCCCCCTATACAGGGTATTAAAAAAGTGGTGTAGGTCCCGTTAACTGGGGCTTCTGCTCATCATACTGAACCACTTTTGTTCTATGAGTTGCTGAAATCGCAAAAAAAATGGTTACTCTTTATACAAATCAATCAGCAGATTGACCAATTCTGTGCATTTTAGTATGGAGGGTCCAATTTTTTTTTTGAGATTTGACTATGGGGAAAGTTGTTTAGTTTAACGAGTAGAACCCCTAGTTAACGGTTCCTCCACCAATTTTTTTTCACCCTGTATATAACAATCTCTGTAGAGCATAATGAAATTATACGCACATCCGGCTTTTTGAATTCAGAGATGCATTCCGTCTATGTAAGGCCAGCCTAAGACTGCATGTACGTTTACCAACTATTATCTACGGCAAGGGCAAGGAAATCTAAATCCGTTTAGGTATGTAGGTACTTTACTTGGGGACACCCTCCTCCCTTCCCCCTAACCTCATGTCTAGTATCTGTTCGACCTAGTTCAGGCGTTTGTGTGGCTTCACTGTCCATGACATTACTTGACGTGTGCACACTGAAACGGAACTGCTTTGTTACGAGTCGATACGAGCATAACGCCTATAGGGACGGTTCATGCATAGGTAACTATTAGTTGTGAACTGACTTATTTAACCGACTTCCAAAAAGCAGGAGGTTCTCAATTCGACTTTATTGTTTGTATGTTTGTGACGCGATATCTTCGCAGAGTGTGAACCGATTTTCACTATTCTATTTTTTTGTTCTAACAAAAAGCAGCGTAACTAAAAAAAGCGTCGGTGGCCTAACGGCAAGGGCCGCTACCTTCTGTCCGGAAGCTCGTGGTTCTTTCAATACTTGAACGGCCCCATACCAATGTGTTTTCGAATTTCGATTTCATATGTACGTTTATCCGACGCTGAAGGAAAACATCGTGAGGGAACCTGCACACACCTGCGATGAAACACGAAGCTTGTGTGTGAAGTCGACCAACCCGCACTGGGCCCGCGTGGTCGACTATGGCCAGATCGACCTAATTCAGGGTAGGCTCGAGCCCCTCGGTGGGGACGTGTATGAGCTGATATGATGAACAAAAACCAACGAAAAAAATTAAAAATTGTACTAATTTAAAGTTGTTTTTTAAGTGTTTAGCGTTTCCAATTAATTTTATCAACAATTGGTAAGCCCTTAACATCATATCACCTGGAGGTAACTGTCGATGACGCTAAAGATGGAAGCGGACTTTTCAAGATTCCCCAACGCAATAGCGATCTTATCTTCAAGCGGGAACACATCGATGCTGTTAACATTGATGTTTAGCAGTGAGAATTAGATAGCCAGGCGGGTTTAAAAATGCCCTTCCATGCACCAACCACAACAGTCTTAAAACAGTCTTAACTTAGTAATTAGACTACGCCGGGAATCGAACCCGCGACCTCCTGTAGTGAAGCTAATGGACTAAACATTATTAAATGGAAGCGGTTTAAAGGTTCACGATCCAAACGAATGTAAAACACGTATCGTGTGGCATAATAGGCTCTGATTAGTTTATTAATTAGCTAATTGATTTATAAAGGATGGGCCAGTGATAAGCGCATATTTTAAATATCAAGATAATCAATATTTTTTTTGTGTTCTCAAATAAACAGTTTGTTTTGAGTTGAAGATGGTTAAATAAATTTTCGCACACCGCCGTTACCGTGACTGCTATCGGAGCCAAGAATAGCAGGGCCGCCGTTTTCTGGTTGTGTCAATCATTTTTGGGGCGGTTTTGCCATAATCGCCAGTCTTGGCAGGCGGGTTGGTGGTCGCAGTGTGGGTTGGCGTAGCGTTGGCAGGCCTCCCACACGGTGGACCGACTACCTGGTGAAGGTCGCAAGAAGCCGCTGGATGCGGGCCGCGCAGAACCGATCTTCGTGGAAAACCTTGAAGGGAAGCCTTTGTACAGCAGTGAACGTCTGTCGGCTGATATGATGATGATAAAATAAATTTTACGTTTTAAAAATAAACACATCTAAATGCCGTTCGTTCCAGTTGCGGTACTCTTCCAGTCTTGCTTGTAAATTTTGGAAAAACATCCGCGCACATAGACGCTCTCGTCCGTTGAATGTTTTTCGTTGGTACGACTCCTCGACCAAAAATAATGGACCGGCCCTATCCATACATTAATCTCATGAAAAATGAGTCAAATACAAACACACTCAAAATACTATAGTCTACCGAGTCTCGTTCAATTATAAACAGTGACAGAGATAGAGAGACGTACTTGGAATGTAGCAAGAATGAGATAATAAATTTCACTCATTTCGACTTTTAACCTATTTGGATTCCCCAATGATCTGATCGACTGAGACGAAATGAGCGAATGCGCTCGTTTCGTAGACATCAAAACCGCTGTTTGCGTAGGCTGGTCCATAGCTGTTATATCTGTCGAAGGTACGACTCGTTCTACAAGCAGACCGTGCACGCTCTTGACGACGAGATTTTAGTGTGTCGGTCCTGTTGCCTCGAACCTTACGATGCATTGTTTTATTAAATTTGTGCTTGGACACTCACGGATTTTGCGTACTCCGAACTTAAATCCAACACGCCGGCACCGCCGGTCACATAACATCGATTGTTTTTAAAAAAGGCGCAGATGGCAAAACGCGCGCTGCTCTACCGTGTAAAGTGCCATTTTAATTAAAAATTTAAAAGTATATCTACGTGCGTCTAGGTTTTTTATTTTACAAAAAAAAAGTCGATACGAAAAGAGAATTTAACACTGGCCCACCTGTACTGGATTATTACTCAGTTATCTGATATCGTAATTATAAAATAGATAAATATTCAAATAATAAATGTTTAGAGACAAATCACACTCGGTCATCTGGTCTCATACTAGGATTCCCTGTTACTTTTTTTTATTTTAGTTTTTTATTCACAATTAACCCTTAACAACATCTCACCTGGTGGTAAGTGACGATGTTGCCGAAGATGGAAGCGGGCTTACCAAGATTCCCCAACGCAATGGGGAACTGGCTATCTTATCTTCATGCCGGAACACACCAATGATATAAACATTGATATTTGGCGGCAAGACTTAGATAAGATGGTGGTAGCTAGCCAGGCGGGCTTAGAAAATGCCCTACCACCAACCAAACCGAGTCTTACAATTGAACCCGCCGGGAATCGAACCCGCGACCTCCTGTGTAAAGCCAGTGAACTTTGCCTCTGAGCTACGGAGGTGGTTACTATGGGAACTGACATACATATGTATTGATTACGTTTAAATATGAAACACGCAGATACGAAAAAAAACCAGCCAAGTGCAAGTCAGAACCGCACACAAAGGGTTCCGTACCATCATACTAGATGGCGCTAGTGTCTTCATGTTAAAAAAACACGTTTGTTGTATGGAGAGCAGACCCCCCCCCCCTTATTTTTTCACTTAACAGATGTGCCAAATTTCGTAGGTGTATGTTTGTATGTATGCTTGTCACAGTATTTCTCAGTATTAAAATAAAGTGCAATATTTTATTTATTGGATTAAGTATCTTTCAACTTAGGGAACAGTGCAAATTTCATCAAAATCGGTTGAGTAGTTTCCAAGATATATATATATATATATACACTGTTAAGTCTATACCGATCACTTGAACGGTAATTGAAGTCGGTTGTTCTTAACGTTTTTAACGTTGTAAATTACTTGTTATTTACTTATAATGTAACCTAGTTTTCTTAAAAAAATCTTTCTTTCTTTTCTCTTTCTTATCGTGGGGCACAATTAACCGTGCTATCCAAGGGATATACGGGGGTTGCCTGGTGTTGCACTTAGCATCACCCGCGGTCACGTTCAGGGTATTTTAGATTTACACCTACGGACGTGTGCAACGCGTCCTTCATAATACACATCTGGAATCAGATGTGCACGTTTCCTCATGATGTTGTCCTTCACCGTTATAGCAATCTTTACGTATGTAATTCAGTTTCGAAAAACTCATTGGTACATTGACCTTCCGGATTTTAAAAATAAAATGTAGGTTATTATTAAATTATTTAATTTATTTAAGTTTCGCGAAACAGCTGTTTCATATAAACCGGTTTTCGCTAATTGATTTTTAACCACGGCACTCGAGTGGTTAAACAAGTAAAAAAGATAAACTAGCCTATCTATCGTTGTATGGTGTGATGGCCACCACACATACGCAATTAGTTGAAGGAGAGTTATCAGTTGGCGAATCTTCCTTATGTGCTTCCGCTCGGCGGTTGCAATCGCACTCAAAGTAAAAATAATGTGTTTTATTTATTACAATAAAATCGATGCGTCATCAAAATAGGACGCCGCAAACGTAGGTTAAAATGCACGGTATGAGACCGTACAATCGTAATACTACTAAAACAAAAAAAAAATCAATTTAATGGCTTAATAAGAAATTTTACTGTTATGTAAATAGTGTAAATAAAACGAAATTTCAAATTATTGTAAGAAACACTTCCCCGGATAACTCACATTCCCTAGATTAACACACACTCAAGATAAATAGATAATGAACATTGTTATCTGTTGATAATTATCAATGTTATTATCCTACGCAATCCTCATTATGGCTGCCTAGTAGTTGCAAGAGCAACACACTGTCACGTGAAAGGCATGGTAGGAACATCTTCGGACATAAACCATTGCAAATATTTCAGTGATACTCGTAGATGCGTATCCTCGTAGGTCCAATTGAACCCAAAATTATTTTTTAAATTAAAAATCGAGTGCGTTTAGCTACCCTTCACCTATCATGGTAAGTACCGAATGCAGCCGAGGATGTAACACGCAAGCTCAAATAGTGCCTATTCACTCTAGTCTTGAAGATTCCTACATTATGCGAATCGGGGAATACAGATGCTAACAAGGAATTTCACTCCTTGGCCGTTCGCATAATGAACGAAGAAGCAAAACGCTTCGTGCGTAAAGGTGGAACATTAACGACACAGGGTGGAATCGCCCTCCGCGCGTGGTCGTCCGATGATGAAATGGAGAGGCGGAATTGGTCGTAAAACTCCAGGGCACACTCAGAATCCAAGGCCATCTAGCTGGTAACGAGCCGATCCGTCTCATAAGTGAGAACAGTACTCCATACATGACCGAACTTGAACTTGATATAACATTAGAAGCTGCTCTTGTGTGAAGCAAAGTCTCACCTTCGAGAGAATACCAAGCTTTTTGGCAGCCATTTTTGCCTTGGGTTCAATTTATCTCTCGAAATTCAGATCGTATGTTAAATCTACGCCAAGGAGCTCAAGATGGTCAGAGATCTAGATAGATTCATCTCGGAAAGTAGGAGTTAGGGTAAAATGACTCATTTTCGCAGCGAATAGGCACACCTGCGTTTTAGGCATTAAACCTATATAACAAGATTGGCATCACCCCAGTCAGACTTCCTTGAGTGTTAGGTTCACGCGCTCAATCATGGCCTCTCTCTGGGATAGTATATCCGGACCCCTAGCTCGAGCACTAGACAGGTATCTCTCCGCAACCGTGCTGTCGTCTGCATACCCAAATATACCAGGTTTCAGCAGATCGTTTATGTGCAGCAAAAACAAAGTTGCGGAGAGAACTGAGCCCTGAGGTACCCCGGCATCAATAGCCAAAAGATCCGACGATTTGAATGAAACAAACAAGTTTTTTTTTGTGAATTGCCTCAATGTTTCTATGCTTTGTGTATTGTTACAAAGAAAGTGAGTGTGTCAGCTCCGACAGGACCGCGCGAGAGGAGTTTATTCATGAAACAATTCTTTCGTCTGGGCTTCGCCCTACGGGGAGCTCGTTCTGCGGCCTCGCAAAAAAACGTAATGAGTAATGACACTTAAAGCTAGTATTACTTTTGGTAAGGCGTTACCGATCAACACTCGATTTCACCTCTCATATATTTTTCATATCTGGCTCTCTAAAATCAATTCAAAAGGAGTAAGTACACTCCAAAAACATCGACAGCCTTAAAACAAACCAAATCAAATTTACTACCTATTTGATAAACAATGTCAAGTCATCAGTTCAAGTGCAGTGACCGATTTAATTATTATCAGTTCTGTTCACGTAGCTAGCTAAGCACTATGTGTGTTATCGGGCCGATTTGAATGTGTCACGCAAGACGGGCTATTGCATGGCTCGTTGGGATAGGTATTTAAATTGATAGGTTAATGTAATTGTATTCTGAGGTTGTGGTCGCTATTGTTTTGTGGAGCAATTAAAATTAATAAGGATGGCAAACGCGTTTATTCAATGTTCATAATACTGTCAATGCTGTAATGTAATTGTACCGCCTATAGTACCTACATACATAGGTGCGTTTTTAAGTTCGCGGAATGGGACGTAAGGGGGTAAATTAAAAAAAGAATATTTATAGTTGCTCATCAAACAAATACTAAAATTATTTATCTATGACAATCATATCAAAAATACTGATTGTACATCAAATTTCCGCATGGCGGACCTGACTTACGAAATAATAAAACAGTTTTGCTTAAACCAGTTAAACGATATACTTGTAGGTAAATAGTGTGGTGCGACGAACCTAAATTGTTCATAATAAATTACATTTTGAGGTAAGTATTTTGCTGTGCAATCAATAATTTGATGGGAATTGGGATTGTTTTATTAAAAAAAAGTTTTTTGATTTGCATTTAAATACTACCCAATAAAAAAAACGCAAATATTTTTATTTTTATCACTTATGCATACTATCGAAAAAAAAGATAGTCCTCAAAATGGCTAAAACTGCGTCCTTCACTTCTTCATCACTTGAAAATTTTTGCCAGGAAGCCCTTTTTCGAGATTAGGAATAGATACAAATTGCAGAGAGCCAGGTCTATGGTGTATGGTTAAATATTTCGAAGCCTGACTTGTTTAGGGCAACCAGGGCAACACAGCTCTTGTGAACAGGCGTATTGTCGTGCAAGACCAAGGCGGCTTTCGTAAATTTTCCTTGACTTCTGTATTTGATTCCTTCCCTCAAACGCTACAGAATTGACGCGTAATATTCTCCGGCTATATTAACCGCCATTGTCCTTATAACCGATCAGCAGGCCGATCAGCAGGATTCTTTCAGTATCCCAGAAAACAGACGCCATGAGGTTTCCGGCCGATATCGACACCTTGAATTTCTTAGGCGGTGGTGTGCTTTTTTATGCCACTGCAAAGTCTTGTTTAGACTCAGGCTCATAACGACGTTGAACCCAAGTTTCATCTTCAATCACAATTCGACTCAAAATACCCTCTTGATCTTCATTATAGAGGACCAAAAACGCACGTGCACTCTCTACGCACTGTTGTTTTTGCGGCGGCGTGAGCGTTCTCGGCATTGATCTTGCCCTGACCTTAGTCATACCGAGATGGTCATGAAGAATTTTAAAAATGGTTGCATCGGATACTTCTACCATTTCTGCAAGGTGTGTCTTCTTAAGACGAGTATCTTCCAGCATTAATTTTTCGGCTTTAGCGATGATTTCGGGTTTGGTCACTTCGTCCAGGCCTGGGATCGTTTTCAAGTGATTCTCGTGCTTCCCAGAATGGTTGTACAATGTAAACGGAGAACCTCTCTCCCGTAATGGTTTGAACGTTTTATGGTAAGGAACTTTATAAGGGGCGGTGCTCGATTTTCTCCATTGTGAACGCTGTCTTACCGATTAAGTTGCTTGGTTGATTATAGTCCAGAGACTAATGAATGATCTGATTGTAATAAAACTCGTTATTTATACTAATAATGAATCACTCAACACGTTGAGGTACTAATGAGACCCCTCACCCCTCTCCTACCCCGCCATCCCCGCGAACATGAAAACGCTCCCTCGTATAAGATTTTATTTTTAATTGTATAAAGAGTTTTTATCTTATTTGTCTAATTGTTGACTATTTGAATGACGCAGTTCGGTATAGTGGCAATAGTCGCAGGTTTGATGCCTTTGCCTAATTTAAATGTTAACAGAATTGATGTATTTCGGTACGGAGATAAAATAGCTAGTTACTAATTGCGTTGAGAATCTTGGTAAGATCTTTGACGAGATGAGCAAAGTATTATCATGTCAGCTGGAAGATATCCACTGTTGACCTCTCCCATCGCTTAACAACCTATAAACGTCCCCACTGCTAGGACATGAGTCTCTTCCCAAACTCGGGAAGATTAAGCCTTACTCCGCCACACAGGGGCCAAGTTCGTGTTGGTGGAGGTTGTAGGATTAGTGGCGGAGCCCACTGTCACAAGTTTTTCAAGCCGCATTTTATAAGGCATCTGCGTTATTGATTCTGCCCAATGAGGTCTGAATCTTACCATAGAGAAGAAATGTCTTTTCACGGTTTAACGGATAAATTGTGCCAAGTAGCAGATTAGGAGACGTAGCCGAGAAAAATAAAATACATGAAAATTACACTACATTTGTCTCATTCTCACTCACTATAGCAACCTAAGGCATACTCCAACGTGGGGCCATATACATTTACGTACATGTCCTTCTGAAGATATAGAAGTAGAAACCTCTGTGATTCTGCCTAACAAAGTATATTCGAGACGAGTCCTATAAACTGAGGGGCGTGAGCATAATGAGTCGCTTTTGCGCTAACAGCTCTCCCGACAGTTCGACCTTGATCACAGTAAATGTTGTCCAGCATTGGCATCCCGGAAATTTCTTTGAACGCGTTAGTTCAGCATAGTTTTAGACGTGTGCGACACCCACTTTCAAAATCCTGGCTTTGTAGCAAAATGTCAGGTGTGCTAAAAGACTATAGGAACGTTTGTGTAATTCTTACCTTATGTATAATCAGGTAGCTTAGTGTCACCACAATGATCAGAGTGACTTGAGTCCAAGCGAAGAGGATCAACTCTTTTGACGAGCGAATTAATGAAAAAAGCCGACACAATTCAGGCAGAAAGGGATAGAACGATGACACAATGTCTTGGCCAAAAAGGAGAGGCGCTAGTGTAATGCTCACGTTCAAATACATTCTGTATGATCGGGGAGCTTTTAGGCAGCGAAGAGACGTGAGTCCAAGCGAAAAGTCTGAACTGTCGCGCGTAGTATCTCTTAAAGAGCGAGATAACGGATCAGACAAAGGTGACAAAATAGAGGCAGAAAGAAATGGAACTATAACACTATGTTTTGGCTAAAAAAGGAGAGACGCTACTGCAATACTCACCTTCGAATATATTCTGTATGATCAGGTAGCTTTGAGTGACCACGATCAGCAAAGCGACGTGAGTCCAAGCGAAGAGGCTGAACTGTCGCATGTAGTATCTCTTCACGAGCGACAGGACAAACCAGACGAAGCCGACGCAGTAAAGGCAGAAAGAGATGAAGCGATGGTACGTTACTAGGAAGCGCAGGTAATCCTGGGAACAAAAACGCAAGGTGTTAGGATACAACGTTATCATGTGCAGTATGTACTCCTAAAATATTTTTTTTATCTGTTCACCTGTTTCGATATAAATAGACACACTTAGAAAACATTCACTAAGGTTTAAGAATCTACCTTTCTTAGGGTTCGTTATCCGTCTGTATGTCTGTCACGACCCTTTTTCTTAAGAACGGATAGAGATATCAAGTTGAAGTTAATGACAAATACTTAGGCCTAAGCTACGGTACCTTGGAGCTGTAAAAAAACAAGCTTCTATGTAAAAGCAATAAAAAGATATGCCATTTCAAGGCCACTTATGTCACATATTTCGATACTCATGAAATTTGGCAAGAATCAGAGTCTCACAGCATAAGTTTAAAGGAAAAATCCGAGAACTGTAAATTTGTAGTTATATCACATAAAACATATTTTTTTGCGATTAAAACCTCATATTTTGCATTTGGCGAATTGAATGTAACGTATATTCATGTATGGGAGAACAGTTTTTCAACTACAAAGTTAAGATTGTCCTTCAATCCGATGGTTGTACTCGTTGATGTTTGTAGGATTTCGTACCCAAATGTATTTTGGTACGGAACCTTTAAGAGGAAACACCGTCTAAAGAATAGGTATTTATCTAAAATATTGCTGTCTCCCTCCCCCAAACCTCTCCGTATACATCAAGAAAGGGAGAGGAGAACTGCAGCGCAGACCGATAAACAAAATAATGTAAACAAAACAAAAAATATGTGTGAAGTCGACCAACCCGCACTGGGCCAGCGTGATCGACTAAGGCTCGATCGCCCTAATTCAGGGTAGGCACGAGCCCCTCGGTCGTCATCGTATATGAATACGTCCCCACCGATATGATGACGAGGGTCATTTTTATCAAATGCAAAAGCAGGCTGAATAGTAGTAGTAGTAGTCTGTAAGCTGCTAAACAGCTTAGTGTGACGCGCAGACTATAATTTGACATCATCATTATCTATTCAGCCTTAATAAGCTTGTTAACTACAATCCAAAGAGCATGGCATATCATATAGGTAATCTGTAAAGTGCCTGCGTAGGTCATTCCAAAGTAGTACATTTCATTAGTTTTCGGGCCTTCCCGAGGGAGCATTCAAATGCTCAAGCCTGGATCAATAGAATGTTCTATTTAGAGCGTAACCAAATCGATAATCGCTTCGGGGTTTCTGTTTATACATAGTTTCATCGTATAGAGCGTACGTTTTATTCAAAAATCTTACCAGCAACCCGTAATACGTCAAGAGATATTGTACTGCAGAGTTTATAGTTTAATCTTACGAAGAAAAAAAGATTTGAGCTAAGCTTTTTATCCTTCCACAGCTAAATTGTTGTTTTTCTTCGAGTATTTGATCTCGGCCGAGTTAGTAATTTATAATAAAGAGTATCACATTTCCAAGACTTTAAAGTTTATCTTCAAATCCATCTTGACTTGACTTCAAATCAGTCTAGACACATACCGATATTATGTTACAATATGATTAAGACGTCTTGTAAATACTTCTTAGATTACTTCATAAGAACCAACCAGGCCTTCATATGGAAAGTAATAATAAAATAATCGACGTTAAAAACAAAATTCAATCGCACGCAACAACCACTCTTATGCTATATTTTTTTGTTTTCCTAAAATTAGTGCATTTTTCCTAGAATATATTGAGTCAGCCGCAAGCTTGCTGAAACTGAAAACTACACATCTGATTCTTTGAATCTTTTTCATTGGGTATGGCTAAAACAGAAATACGATTTATTGGTTTTCTCCCAACACATTTTATTTTGTAAAACTATGTAGATTTTTTGGTTTTTCCCCTATTTTACATATTTAGGCGCATGAAATAAATACCGACAGTAAGAGAATTAAGGTAATAAAACGGCTAACACAAAATTTTCCTACAATGTTTACTAAACTCGCAATAAACGAAAATGTGCAGTTACGCCCGAAGTATAGGACATAAGGCGCGTTAAGAAACTTACGCGAAATTCAACTGTAAAGCTGATTCAATAAGGTTAAATATCAGGTTGTTCGTCAGCGCCGTACTGGGAGCCTGCCCTTAATTTGTTAAAGCGATTATGTTAAAATTTATATGGAACCAGCCTGAAGTCATAATGCATCAAATAAAATCGGTTCACAATCGAAGATGGCGGCCAGACACTACGAGTATGCCAATCTCAATACAAATGTAGATTAGATGTACTACGGTGTGCTTCATATAAAGATAAAGAAAGAAAAACCTAAAATTATCGTGATGGGAAATTGTACGATCAATTTATTATCTACTCGTATTTGTTATTGCTTAGATAAAACGGATAATAGAGAGCAGACGTTACGCGCTTATCTTTTGCAAGACATATACCTTCTTTCTTATCGTGTGGCACAATTAACCGTGCTATGCAAATGCAAGGGATACACGGCGGTTGCCTGGTGTTGCACTTAGCATCACCCGTGGTCATGTGTAGGGCATTTAGATTTACACCTGCGGACGTGTGCTACGTGACCTTCATACACATCTGGTTACAGTACGTAAGTTTTTTTACTCATTGGTACATTAGCCGGCCGGATTTGAACCCGAGACCTCTCGTTAGGAGGGCCGAGTCATTACCGGTTGAGCCTTCACGCTTCAGACATACCGATAAACTAACATGTCCATAATTAGGTTGAGTGCCCTCCGCACTCGCCCCCCTGTCACAGATTACTAAATCCCTGTCCATTAAACTTGTATAAGCTCCAAAAGCCAACAAGCTTGTCCTTTCGAAAAAAAATGACAACATTTTTTTTATTCTTTCCCCACTATATTTTTTTTTGATTATACTATAAAGTTTTTAACCATACAAATCCCACTGACCGTATACTCTTAGTAGCTTAATAGCGTTATTGATAGATATTACTTATGACTTACTTATGACCATACAAGATTGATGTCTCTACGCTAACTTTATGCACCAGGGCGAAGCAGCGGGCAAAAGCTAGCGATGTACAAAGTAGGCAATTCAACCAAGCTGAATCCACGACCTATACTGTGGACATCTACGTCCAGATCTCTATGAAATTTCACGAAACCAATTACATTTTTATGTTACTATCCGCGATCATAAGTAAAAAAGGAAAAGGTAAAAATATACAGGGTGTAAAAAAATGGTGCAGAACCCGTTAACTAGGGGTTCTCCTAATCATACTGAACAACTTTCCCCAAGGAACCCATAGCCAATTCTCAAAAAAAAAATTGGTTCCTCCATACCAAAATGCACGAAATTGGTCGATTACCTAGCTGATCGATTTGTATGAAGAGTAAAACATTTTTTTTGGATTTCAGCAAAGTCGTAGAACAAATGTTGTTCAGTATGATGAGTGGAAGCCCCAGTTAACGGGACCTACACCAATTTTCTTATATCCTGTATATTTTTAAAATAATTATTATATCAATTTTTATAATAACAATAATTATCTATTAGTAACTTTATTTCGGACAAAGATCCACAATATGTTAGTAACAATAGTCTAAAACAATGTTAGTAAAATACAAAATAACTTAATTTACATAGTACCTGGCACTGGAGAGTTGTTACCTCACCCAACGCCTCAGCATAGCACTGTCCAACCTATCAGTAGGGTTGAGAATGGTGTTGGCGCTCCCGCGCACCCCGCGCATCAGAGAGGCGATCCGTTTGAGCACTAGGTGTGTCGTGGAAACCGTCCATGCGAACCTCGGCAAACATACCTGATGCACTGCAGCACAACACTAGTATGCCGAGTTGTTTTCGGCAATGCTAATAAAATAGCTTGCACAGCGCATCGCTCGAGTCTTGGCGATAGCGCCGTGTTATCAAAACAAAGACCGCACTTTAAATCTCTGCCATTCGTTAAACGTAACCAATCCATAAACATACTCACTTCTTCTTTTCGAGTCGACGGCAAACTCAGATAGTCCCATCCCAAAACCGATCCACGCAAAATGCCTTATCAGTGGCCTGCATCAAGTCCTCCCGCGTGCAGGTGACTGGGCAAGAAGGACACGTAATGAGGTGTTCCATCGTTTGAGGGACCGCACCACACCTACACTCCAGGTTCGTATCTCCAATGAATATACCCACTACTGGGGAAGATTAGGCCATACTCCTCGTCCACACCAAGTCCGGGTTGGTGGAGGTTCTGAGGCTTATAATTCATCTGACACAGCTTAACGACTGCCTTGTAGTAATAGCAACCGGCACCAACGGCTTAACGTGCCTCGCAAATTACGGAAACGATCGAGAAAAATGCCACTACAGTCAAACGCATCCAGGTTATGACCGTGCTACAGGTCAGTTAACCTGCGTGCTCGACCCAACCACGCAAGTCGCTGTGAGCTATGACCGCTCTGTATTTCATACCTAAATAAACGAACAAATTAATAACGTAATGTTTGTTTGTTTGTAAATCGAGCCAATGTCACAAGTGGACCGTGGAGGGTAACGAACGGAACAAGTGGTTGCATAACGTAACGATTAAAGTTATGATTCGTTAGGTTTTATTTCCAGTTAGTGTTTTATTTATAGTTAGTAAATTCTTAGAAATATTTTTGATGTGTAACATCTTTGCTCTCGCTTTCCTGCAATTTGTGGGAGTGATTTCGTGAAATGGGACGGAAATGTGTCCCATTGTAACAGGAAGTCGCGTTTTTTCAGGCTTTAAAAGCGCGGAAAAGGCAAAGGTATCTATGACCATACAGCCTAGTCTGCCGTATCTTTGCCGTCCTTTTTTCAGGCCTTAATAGCGCGGAAAAGGCAAAGGTACCTATGACCATACAGCCTAGTCTGCCGTATCTTTGCCGTCCTTTTATAAAGTATTTTGTCACATGTTACCACATCATATGCGAGTACTGTAGGTCTCGCTCGATTATTTTTTTATTGTACTATTCATAAGCCCTTGGCATCATCTCGCCAGATGGTAAGTGACGATGATGTCGAAGATGGAAGCGGGCTTGCCAAGATTCCCCAACGCAATGGGGAATTGACTGTCTTATCTTTAAGCCGGAAAACATCGCTGTTATTAACATTGATGTTTGGCGGCAAGTCTTAGGTAAGACAGTGGTCGCTATTAAGGCGAGTTAAGAAAATGCCCGATGATCCTTTTGAGGGGATACACTACATCTGATTTAGAACAAAAAACCCGCTAAGTGCGAGTCGGATATATTTAAAAAAAAAAAATTGTTTTGCAGTTGCTAATAAAACATTTTGTATGGAAAATCTATGAACTTATTACAAATCAAACTGCACATCCCTATTTAATTTTTATTTTCAGATGTCCTGAAATAGCGGTTTAGCTGGTAGGGGGGGGGGGGGGACGTACTGTCTCTAACAAAAAGAACTATAAAGCTTAATATTGCGCAAACAGAATCTTGAATCTAAAAATGATGTCAGCGAACCCTTAGTAGCTTTGATAAACCTATTCAACGATAGGGCAAGTCACCTCCTCTTTACACGTAGGGGAGGTACCTACCCTAAAGAAATGTATACCTACCTAGCCATGCCAAATTACAGCTTTCTAGTACTAATTGTCTCTGAGCTAAGCCGCGGACAGACGGACACACAGACGGACAAACAAACATGGCGAAACTATAAGGGTTCCTTGTTGACTACGGAACCTTAAAAAGTCATATTAACTAGAGGTCGGAAATGAACGGAAACCAAGTTAAAGTCAATTTAATTTTAAAAATTTGCATGGAAAACACATTGATTTAATGCTTCATGATTTAAAAAAAATGTTGTACACACTAAGCGTGCACAGTACGGAAAAATATCCTTTTTTTATAAACTTTGGTATAAAGATAATAAATGTAGTTACTGTTCCATCTGCCTCTGTGTGTGACACAGCTCTATATCTTTTTAACCGTAACAGGTATTCAGTTGAAATATTAAATTTTAAATTACGTGTTAAGGTCTCTTATCAGGGTGCGCAATGCACCAACCGCTCCGATAGTGTACGGAACCTTTGGTGCACGAGTCCGCTTCGCGCTTGGCCAATTTAAATTATCATGGCGCGCGTAGGTATTTAATAAATAACAAAGACAAGTGTAGAAAAACAATAATAAAGTACTGTCCAATCATTGTAGACTATACAATAAAATTATACCTTCGCATAATAGGTTGCTAGCCGTGAATAGGCAGGTAAATATCGTAGGCGCTATTAACTTGATTAGGCGGTACATAATCGTTACTTAACGCACTCCAAGTAGGTTATTCTAGACTTGGTTCTTGTATTAATTACGTAATAGGTAGGAAGGTCGCGGGAAGCCACTGGATGGAAGCAGCGCAGCACCGGTCGTTGTGGAAATCCTTGGGGCAGGCCTCCGTCCAGCAGTAGACGTCTTTCTGCTGATATGATGATGCAACAGGTGGACTCCAGCAGCTCTAGGTTTTGAAGAATATCCAAAATCCTTTGGTATTTGTATAAAGGTAGATAGAAACATGAATGTACCCAGCGGATTTGTATGGACTATGTAATCCATACTGGATTGGAGCAGATTGGTTTCAGTAAAATTGGCAGAAGTTTTGTTATGTTGCAGACAAAGGCGGCTGGTGCCTCAGAGAACCAGTGGTGCACTGCATGGGTTTTTAAAATATATATAATAAGACGCCACATTTTAACAAATTTTGGAAAAGAATATGTATTTTATATAATGTATATTCTGCGTTCCTTATTTGAAGCGAAATGTACATGACTTTTAGTAGTACAAAGCCAAAATCGAGTCCACGAACTTAAGTACTTTTAATTAAACACTGTAGATGTTGCAAGATGCTCCTTCATGACTGTTTACATCGCCTCGCAGTTTACATCGTCGTGTCTCATAGAAGTAGTAAGAGCTCGCTGCGAAAAACCAGCCAAAAGCGAGTCGGACTCAGTTGGTAATAGAACATTTTGTATGGATAACTCATGCACTTTTTACTAAACGAACAGCACACCTTAAGTACGTTAGTACTAATATATATACTGTGCCTTAAGTTGGTCGACTATTACTCCTAAGCTAAAAAAGCCTACTTAGCTGTAATAATTTTCCTTAAATCTCACTAATACTCTTTTTTTTAGATGTCCTGAAATAGCGGTTTATATAGTTGGGGGGGGGGGGGGGACACTTGACTATAACAAAAATCAGCACTTTAAAGCTTAACATTTCGCAAACCGATTTCTGAATATAAAAATGGTTGAAAAATGTTTTGAAATACCTATACAACGATGTGATTAATGTATACCCAAGCCAAATTACAGCTTTCTATGACTAATAGAAGTAACTAGTATCTCATCTGTGCTAATAGGCCTAATAGCACGGATGAGATACTACTTCGTCTAATAGCCTCTAAGCTAGGCCACGAACAGACAGACACGTCGAAACCTGATTACTTTGATCTGGCTAGATGCTTATTTCAACTTGTCTTACTTATGTTCTTAACATCTCTAGACAGTAACGGCTTTTCATACGGAATTTTGGATTATCCTACATAAGCTATGATGAGGTAAGAGTATTCAAGGATACTGTGATTGATCACTCATCTTGCAGATGATTGCTTCATCATCATCATATCAGCCGAAAGACGTCCACTGCTGGACAAAGGCCTCCCCAAGAATTTTCACGACGACCGGGCTTGCGCTATCCGCATCCAGCGACTTCCCACGATCTTCACCAGGTCGTCGGTCCACCGCCTGCTTACGTGAGGCCTGCGTACGCTACGTTTCCAGTGCACGGTCGCAACTCGAGAACTTCACTACCCCAACGGCCATGTGTTCTACGAGCTATGTGCACTGCCCACTGCCACTTAAGTTTAGCGATTCTGTGAGCTGTGTTTGTTACTATGGTTCTCCTGCGGATCTCCTCATCTCTGATTCGATCGCGTAGGGAAACTCCGAGCATAGCTCGCTCCACTGCCCTATGGGTGACCTTGAGCCTTCATATGAGGCCTATAGTAAGCGACCATGTATCAGTTCCGAATGTCATCACTGGCAACACACACTGGTCAAAGACCTTAGTCTTGAGACATTGCAGTATTTGGGACGTGAAGATACTGCGAAGCTTCCCGAACGCCGCCCAGCCAAGTTGGATAGAAGATTGATCTCTTTCTTGAAGTTGGACCTACCAAGCACTGTTTGTCCCAGGTATACTTATTCGTCAACAACTTCAAGTGTAGAGTGTATGATTGCTTACAAACTTTGTTTTTGTTTGTACATATTTCAGGTCAGTATTCTTGATGAACATTTTGACATCAGCATTTGTTTGTCATTGAAAGTTCTTGGCTTTGTTATGTAATCTTCAAAGCATTACATCTCATTGAGGATTCTTGGTAACTTCACTTCTGTATTTAGAACGATTGTCATCATATCAGCTCATAACGGAGGATTCAAGCCTACCCTAAATTAGGGCGACGGGCCTAAGTCGACCACGCGGGCCCAGTGCGTGTGGGTCGACTTCACACACAACCTTCGAGATTCTTCGCAAGCGTAACCTGGTTTCTTAGCGATGTTTTCCTTCACCGTACATTGAATTCAAACAATATAATTGCTGAGAACCCACTAAAACAAATGAAAGTACAAAATGTACTTACAGTTCTATTGATGACGACCCCGAAGTAGTCGATGAGGTTCTCCCCGTAGAAAAAGTAGTTAGAGGTGAGAAGGAAGTACCAGGAGAGCGAGCGGAACCACGGCAGCCCGTGTACGCGGTACACCGCGTACCCAATGTTGATGATTTCCTCAAAGCATTTGACTTGCACGCACAGGACCTGGATAGTGATTGGAAAGCATTACTTTAGAAAGTATACACAGTATAGATTTTTTTGTATGGATACTGACATTTAGTGCCCTACCCTATCTTGATTTCCAGTCGATTAATCTAGAGGTTAATTTTTTATCCATCATATCAGCCAAAGATTTAAAATCTAGGGGTCAATATTTCATCCATCATATCAGCCAAAAGATTTTTAATCTAGGAGTCAATATTTCATCCATCATATCAGCCAAAAGATTTTAAATCTAGGAGTCAATATTTCACCCATCTTATCATTCAAAAGATTTTAAATCTAGGGGTCAATACAATGATATATAATGTTACTATGGTCAATATTTCATCCATATCAGACAAAAAAAAATAATCTAGAGGTCAATATTTCACCCATCATATCAGCCAAAGATTTCAAATCTAGGGGTCAATATTTTATCCATAATATCAGACAAAAGACTTTTAATCTAGAGGTCAATATTTCATCCATCAATCATTCAAAAGATTTTAAATCTAGGGGTCAATATTTCATCCATAATATCAGACAACAGATTTTTAATCTAGAGGTCAATATTTCATCCATCATATCATCCAAAAGATTTTAAATCTCGGGGTCAATATTTTATCCATATTATCAGACAAAAGATTTTTAATCTAGAGGTCAATATTTCATCCCTCATATCAGCCAAAAGACGTCCAATGCTGGACAAAGGCTTGCCCAAAGATTTCCATAACGACCGGCCCTGCGCTGCCCGCATACAGCGCCTTCCCGCGACCTTCATCAGATCGTCGGTCCAACAAGTGAGAGCTCTACTTACGCTACTACTTTCGTAGCGTGGTTGCAACTAGAGAACTTTACTGCCACACTCTACGGTCATCTGTTCTACGAGCTATTTATGTATATGTAATATGTTTAGAAGGGGCCAAAAATATAATTTACGTTAATAAGCCATAACCTGCCCATCCCCACTGATTGAGTACGGGTCTCTTCCAAAACTCGGGACGGATAGGCCATACTCCACACAAGGGGGGCCAAGTCGGGGATAATGGAGGTTTACGGACTAGTGGCGGACCGCACTGTTAAATCGACCACCTCTGTGGCGCAATGGTTAAGTCTATATAAGCTTCACATCAAGAGGTTGCGGGTTCGATTCCCGGCGGAGTCTAACATTGTAAGACTCGGTTTGGTTGATGGAAGGGCATTTTCCAAGCCCGCCTGGCTAGCTACCACCATCTTATCTAAGTCTAAATGTTAACAGCATTGATGTGCTCCGGCTTGAAGATAAGATAACCAGTTCGCCATTGCGATGGACAATCTTGGTAAGCCCGCTTCCATCTTCGACAACATTGCGACTTATCATCAGGTGAGATGATGCCAAAGGCTTACTAATTTGTGATAAAAAAAAAAGGTTTTCAAGCCGCCTGTCGCCGAAAAAGATGGCAATAGTATAGGTTATAGCCAACGATTTTAAATAAAAAACCCAACTGCAACTTAAGATTAATAAATATCTATGTCACCCAGACGACTCTTACGACACCTCGCACTCCGTAACAGGTTAAGCCAAAGAAAAACATACATATGTTAGAAACACCGTCTAAATATCAGCTGAGGGTGGTATCATGATTGCTGTGCTGCCCGACAAAACGGACCGAATCATAGATAAAACATATGAACAAAAGTTTTTTAGGCTATGGTAGTGATTTGTCTATGATGATGACGCCGTACTTTTCCCATCAATGTTTCACGGGAAATAAAAATAGGACAATGGTGTCGGTTCGGTTTTGCACAAATCAACTAAACTAAACTAAAATTAGATAAAGATGTGTCAAAACTACGTTTGCTATTCGGAAAACTTGACTTAACTTATCTGAAAGATCTAAATTAAGTTTGGAACGCCATTTTACTATTCGGAACGACCATATTTTATATATATTTTGATGACTACTAAATTTTAATTGGTCTTGGAATACCACAAAAGTGGAAATTTTGTAATGAATACCTAAGTAAAGTGATGGAATACACCTTGATAAGTACTCCAGAACACTGCACCTTTGACCTTAGGGTCTCATGATGATCAGGTTGGAGGCCTACAACTATGAATTCTGATCTGACGATTTGACTCTGATGATGGTGACCAGGTCAATAAACTAGGTTGGAAGATGTCTGGTCTTATGTCTTTCCAACTTTCAACCTCTGCAGTTTTAGGAAGTCATCGATTGCCAACCTGGTTATCATCAAACCTTCTATTTCTCCAGATTCACAATGCCCCGACGCACTTTTAGGCAAATTCAAACTCCTAAATACTTCACTCAAAAATCTTTTATGCCAAGCCAAAAAATAAAAAAAAAACAAAATCAGCTGTTTTTATTTAACGTTTCATAGATTAAAGCATAGCATAAATGACATATGCAACAGAGGCAGTGTTATAGAAAATTATATATTGTTTTCTCTTTCACTTACGGTAAACAGAGTACGTCAATCATATTCAATTGTTCATTCTTATATTGATATTACAGCGGTATTATCTTCGACAATCTAAAATTAATAATTCGTATTTTATTGATTTTTTTTTCTTACTTTCATTAAATCAATCGTGTATAACGGCCGTTACTTTATTTACTTAATAATATTTTATAACGCTTTTATTAGCTTCATCTGTATGTATGTATGTATGTTTGGAACCGACTTCTTTGCACTTGATTTTGACCAACTTTAAACGGACAGATTTAATTCAAACTTTGTACAATTATCAAGAATCAGTGACAATACAATAATTTCATAAGTTTATCTCATTATCCTGATCAGGATCGCCAGGATTAAATGCACATCAAACTAAAAATTTAAAAATAAATATAGTTTAAAAAAAATGAAAACACACTTTTAAAGCACTTCAAACTAAAAAGTGAAAAATAATTCTTAATATAAGCTGAAAACTATATACGAAAAATATGGAACAAAGCGTGTTTTTTAGTTTTTATTTATTAAGCCTGACCTTTAAACATAAGTCGCTTCACGATAGTTATTTTCAAACAAGCAGCAAGTAAAACAATCGATATGAGCACCCAATACTATATTTTTTTTAATAAACCTGGCTTTAGTTTATAGTACAATAATTGACAACATTAAAAATTTTAATAACTACCGACTTTAATCAAAAAATTGCTGTGTTAAAACCGACAACGTGATTTTAAAGTGATTGGTAGAAACCGATTTCGATGAAACTTGTACTGCTCCCTTAGTTGAACGATACATAATAAAATAAAACCGACCAAGTGCGAGTCGGACTCGCGTACGTAGGGCTCCGTACCTTTGTCTAGTACCTTTATCTAGTAGCTTTGCTCGGTTATAACTATATATTGTAATAAGGTGGTGTTTATACATAAACTTAAAAAGTAAAATGTGAACTGACAATTATTATTACCTCAAACATTAACTACATTTTTTTAAACTTGTCTAAAAACAATAAAACTTAAAAAAAAAACTTGACCATATTAAAAAACACAAAAAATAGTCACCGGGAGGGATTCGAACCCGTAACACTCGTTTCTTGCCGTCCGCGTCCTAACCCACTGGACCAGACTGACAGCCGGCAATAAACACGAAATTAGCGTCCATATCCTGCGTGGAAAGAAAAACGCATGAAAACTCGAAAACACGCGTTTTCCCAAACATAAGACTAATCTAGATCGATTGTTTACCCCCAAAAACCCCTCATGTACCAAATTTCTGCGAAATCGTTAGAGCCGTTTCCGAGATCACAGAAATATATGTACATACAAGAATTGCTCGTTTAAAGGTATAAGATAAAAATCACGTTTGTTGTATGGGAGCCCCCTTTTTAATTCATTTATTTATTTTTATAGTGAATAATACAACTCAATATTCTGTGAATATTTCAAGCGTCTACCTGTTGCCGTTATCAATATCGAGCAATAACGAACAAAAAAAATCACGTATGTTGTATGAGAGCCTCCCCCCCCCCCTTAAATATTTGTTTAATTTTAATTTAATTATTTATTTTTAATTCAAGCGTCTACCTGTTGCTGTTACCAATATCGACCAAAAACTAGCAAAAAAAATCATGTTTGTTGTATTTTATTTAACCCCCCTTAAATATTTATTTTACTTTAACTTATTTTTTTATTTTAAAGCAAATATATAGCTAAATCGTCGTCGTGGAGATCCTTGGGGGAGGCCTATGTCCAGCAGTTGACTTCCTTCGGCTGATATGATGATGATGATGATATAGCTAAATATCCTGTGAATATTTCAAGTGTTTACCTGTTGCCGTTATCAATATCGAGCAAAAAGAGCAAAAAAAAAACCCGTTTGTTGTATAGGATTTATTTTATTCAGTTTCTTCGTATTTGTTGCTACATAGCGGCAACCGAAATACATCATCTGTAAAAGTTTCAACTGTCTAGCTATCACGTTTCATGAAATACAGCCTGGTGACAGACGGACGGACAAACGACGGACGGCGAAGACTCAGTAATAGGATCCCGTTTTTACCCTTTAGGTACTCAACCCTAAAAACAATTATTGCATTTTGATTTCTAATATCTGAGAAGTACGTGGACAAACATACATCATACATTTGTAAAATTTGGCACACCTGTTTAAAAGTCATATACTAAAATAATACGAAAATTGTGAAATTCCAATAATAATGCATTTACATGTCGAATTAAATATACCTCCTTTTTTAAGTCGGGAAAAAAACATATATTTTTGGTTCAAAAATTATCCAGACTCGCTTCGATCACATATTATAAAGAACTAGGATTCACGGTCTCACGGTCAAAGCTAACCGAACGAGTTTTGGTTCACGAAGGTTTACTTTCGCGGTTCTTCCTCTCTATCTAACATGTATTTTTATATTTATGTCCTTGTCTCCTGCCAAACAACTCATCAGACATTTTTGAAGTTTCTTTTGTATGAAACCGGAGATCTACAGTTCTTTTAGATGGGATCGAAGCCGACGCGGCTTATTTTTAGGGTTCCGTACTCAAAGGGTAAAAACGGAACCCTATTACTCAGACTTCGCCGTCCGTCTGTCTGTCCGTCTGTTACCAAGCTGTATTTCATGAACCGTGAAAGCTAGATAGTTGAAATTTTCACAGATGATGTATTTCTGTTGCCGCTATAACAAAAAATCTAAAATTAGAAAAAGTGAAAAAATAAGAGGTATACAAATAACGTGTTTTTTTTAAACATAAGGAAACTAGCGCCATCTAGTATGATGGTATGGAACCCTATGTGTGCGGTTCTGACTCGTACTTGGACGGTTTTTTTGTGTTAAATTCATACATACTTGTACATTCTAGTATTTCTTCAATCTATCAATTTTAAAGTGCTCTATCCTCCGAGACCTCATCCCTTGGCAAACATACTTAGACCTGTCTGACAAGCAGGGTTTGAAATTATCAAGATAATTATTTTCTTTGATAATTATCCGATAATAATCGGTGTTGATTCTAATTTTTCGCTCTTTATTTTTTTTACTAAAAATGAAAATACAAAAATATTATGTAGAAAAATAACTAATTAACTTTCAACTGTTCTAGTATAAATTTAGCCACGGTTAATGATTAAAAAAAATCGTTTTTGTGACTTTTTTCTGTATTCAAGGTTTGACGATTTTCGATTCGTCACGCAACGTCAAATCGTGTTCGGATAAACATGGCAGGACATAGCGCGAGGTTGTCAAAGATATTACTGTTTTGTTTTTGCAATAAATTTTATAATTATCACTTCGAACCCTGCTGACAAGTGTCCGAATTAAGGATGGACAAGTAAAATTTTTCGACCCACATCTTCAAAATACCGATATACCGTTTGGACTACATTTTGACTGGTCCACACTCCGCGCCCTGCTTAACAATGAGTCCTTTTATAATACATGAACATGATAGCAAAAACATCTTATGTGCAAGATCTGTGCGTGCAGTAACCTGAAGCAATTATTGTATTCGCAGGGCGCTAAGCGATCACTGCGAATCAATAACCCACAGGCCACTCGCGCGCGTGGAAGGTTTTATAGTTTAGAGTTTATTCAGTAAGCAATAGGTAATATAACAGTATATCAAAATATCAAATCGTTACATTATATTATTTATTATAGTCAAAAGTCTCGGTGGCTCAACCGCTAACGACTCGGTCCTCGTAACCAGAGGTCCCGGATTCAAATCCGGACGGCCAGTGTACCAATCAGTTTTTCAAAACTTACGTACATAATGTACTTACCGATTGCTTTAACGGTGAAGGAAAACATCGTGCGGAAACCTGCACATCCGATTCCAGATCGCAATGCACAAGTCCGTAAGTGTAAATCTAAATGCCCTACGTGACCGTGGGTGATGCTAAGTGAAGCACCAGGCAACCGCAGCCTATCCCTTGGAGAGCACAGTTAATTGTGCCACACGATAAGAGATTATAGTCAATAAGAGAGATTACATAGAGCGGCTTTATAAAGCGTGATTTTGGCCTCCTTACTACAACGAGCAAACCTGCGCGCGTAACATTGACGTCCTCAGGAAGAAAATGTCCCAGATATTTCAGTTTACTGAACCTACCTCACCTGCTTTAGTAGATTAAATTTTCCAAGTCACAAAAGTACATTTATGGCTACTTTGATTTTTTGTCCCCTATCGAAATATTTAGGTTAAATCATGCGCCAAAATGGTTTGTATCACTAACTCCGCGGAACCGCTCCCCGTGTACCACATACGGTACACTGGATTGTTAACGTAATAAGCCATGAACATAGAAATAATTAAATATGGATTAATGGAAAAAAATGGGACTGAAATTTCATTAAAATATCTCATGGAATTTCTTTGAAAGGAAATTCTCTGTACAGTTCAAAATTAATGAATGGTTTGTTACACAACTGCCCGCAAAAAAGGAGTGTACATACTGTCTTCAGGTGTACTGTATTTATGTTTCTTTATTTCACAATATCTTCTAAATGACTTGACGGATTTTAAAGTGTGAGGTACTATTAGATTCGTCTTGATCACACAAGTGACATAGTATACATTTTAAAAAACTTCCCAAAAAGATGGGTATAAATGCTTCTATGCAGTAGTGTTTTTATTAAATTTCTAGCTTAAAGTTATTATTTAATACAATTTTAATTTTCTCAAGGTTGATTAGTTGATGTTGGAAAAACCTTTGCAAAACCTAAAGATATTAATTTGAAGTTGAATTTAAGCCCCAATCATCATCATATCAGCCAAAAGACATGTACTGCTGAACAAACGCCTCCCCAAGATTTTCCATGACTCAGGTAATGTGCTGCTCGCATCTAGCGACTTCCCACACCAGAAGAAGTACCATAAGAAAGTATCCCACTCGGTGGACCGAAGATGTGGTGAAGGTTATGGAAAGCTCCAATAATCAACATCATATCTGCCGAAACATGTCAACTGATGGACAAAGACTTCCCCCAAGGATGTCCACAATGACCACTCCTATGCTGCCCGCAACCAGCAGTTTTTCGCAACTTTCACAAGGTCGACAGATGCCAAGTGAGAGGCCTGCTAACGCTACGTCTTCCGGTGCGCGGTCACCACTCGAGAACTTTATTGCTCAAACTGCTATATGTTCAAGCTCTAATATAAACAATCAAATGTACGACATGACATTGTTATTTTATTACTTTGTATGTATGGGGCCAGAACAGTACTGTGGTTCTCACAGTACTGCAAGATGCCTGTTAGTCATGCTAGGTATATAATGTACCATACAACAGGATTGTTTGGGAATAGGTACTTTTTTATATGAAAAGTTTTTAATTTAATGTTTTTTCCCACTTATGTTAATAACAATAAATTATAATTACTCTCTTACCGTGATCATAAGAGCCAGTGGGCCACCATAGATGAGGAGGCAGAAGGCTCCAATCATCAGCCAGGTGAAGATGCCCCGGATCACCCAGTTGCGCCATCTAAATATTAATTATCATATTCATCATTAACATCCCTATTGCTGGAGTATAGATTTCATTAAGTTAGGCTGTACTCATACTCAAATTAAGATTCAACCACTGTCTATATTCCTTAGACTTTGTCTTCTTCATCATTCCCTCACTGCTGTATTCCTCCTGGATTAAGTGGAAAGCACCGTGCAAATTGACCGCAATTCCTTGGATAGCATGGTTAATTGTGCCACACGATAAGAGAGCTGGAGGCAAACCTTCTGCTAAATGATGTAATCAAGTTACCAGTACTCTCAGCTCTTTATATACCATAACTTAGAAACTTAATTTGGAGCAATGCATTAGATGGGATTTAGTTATTGATCATAAGGCTAGTCTGTGTACCAACGACCTTGGGAAGATCGTGGGAAACTGCTGGATGCGGACAGCACAGTACCGGTCATCCTTTGTCCAGCCTTTGTCTAGCAGTGGACCTCTTTGGGCTGATATGACGATGAAGGCTATTCAGATAGGGTAGGTTAACAAATAAATCATAAAATAACAGTAATGTATAAACAAAAAACATAAGATAACAGGCAGAAAAGAAAATTATACATTAGGTATTACCTATTTCTAATACTAAATTAAAAACAACAAACCAAATAAATTGCTTAACCATAAAAAGTCAATTTCTAGGTCACTAGTCTGTCAAATATTTACTTAATAAAATTTTATTGACTTGTTTACCTCGAAGACAATCCAGAGAGCGCCGAATCGAGTATTTCTGGGGTTTTATCGGTGCCTTGAGGGAGGTTCTTCGCTATTTCGTCCACATACTTTTCCTCCAGCACTTTCTCTTCCTCAGAGTCGACCTGATAGAGAACCATTTGCTATAAAAACTTTTTAAACTTCCGAAAAGATTACACAGGAAATAATAATAATAAAAACTCTTTACATGATCAGATTCTCCAGCGGTTTCCACTTTGTCGTTGCCGTCACCTTCGCCACGACGATGTCTCAATTCACTCATGTTGCCAAACGGCAAACGGAATAGAACGAAGCGCGAACTATGTTATGGTGAAACTGTTCGCATAAAATAAAATAATCTTTACTAAACCATTTACAACAGAAAACAAGACAACAGTTCTCGCACAATCACAATATATTCACAATACCCATCTGTCAATCAAACGAAAAATCAATAACTTTTTTTTACTTCAGTGTTGCTAGTTTTAACCCTTTACTACTAAATGGTAAGTTTCATCACTATACCCATCCACGTCTCGAGTTCTTGATTCTTGACGAAACCAAAGATAGCCTAAAATTGGGTGTACCAACACTCAATAGCATTTGCTCCGCGAAATCAAAAATATTTGTATGCGATCCGGTGACGATGATATATCTTCGCCTGCAAATCCTTGTCTCAATGTACGTAGCCGATTTTCGCTTGCCACTAGGAGTGCACGTTGATTCAACGAACTGTCTTTATCAATCGGTTTTTTACTGTCAACGAGTTAACCGTTTTCTCATTACGTCAAAATCAGTTGATTTTGTCAACTAGTTGAATCCAACGTTGAACGAAGGTTCAACGAAATACAGTGGTTATTCGTGAACGCTTCGGTTGATTCGTTGTCGTCTTTTCAAACCAGTTAAAAACGTCAACTGATTTTTCAACTATTTGATTGATTTCCGTTCACGTTTTCGTTTACCCCCCCCCCCCCCCCCCCACTTACCACTCTCGTTGCGTTTTTATGTAGGGAAAAAAGCTATGAGTTATCAGAAGGGGCCCGAACTGAAAATGATGAAAGGGCCTGTTTTTATTTAACTAGGCTAGACACTCCAAACGGCAGTGTCTCAGCTAAGTTAATAACTTGATATTTACTAGACCTACATACTCGCGATTTCGCGTGACTAGTGAGACTCCTGTGACTACCAATAAGTACACACACAATTCCAAAAGCTGCTTGCCATTCTTAAGATATTGTCATCCGAAAATCTTTATTTTAATCATTCACTGACCGATGCCGTCATCATAATCCTAATTTAGGGCTATTGGTTCTGGATAGACTATTTGCAAGTAAATTTAGTTATATCAAAACGAAGTTATAAGAACTATGTGCCTCCTGTGAAAAGATGCATAACCATTCCCCTGGCGCGGCCATTTTAGCAGATATGCGGATATGTCTTCTACCAGTATCTAGCCGGGCGGGAATTTGACGCTTACGTCAAACGCCTGAATCTGCACGGGTCCCTTTACGCGGGAAGCGACTCACTTCATACCTGAGTATGGAGCGAAAACTATTGCTGCGTCTGTCTAACGTTTGCTAAAGCTCCTTGATAAGACAAGGATAGAGTTAGGAATGAGTGCAAAGCCAACGGTGAATGATTTTCGATAGAAATCTCCTTCGAATCAGTCAGTGCTTTCAGCTGCGCCCGGGCGGTGCGAGTACGTGTTGTTAAAAGTGATTGTTTTGATGTTTTGCATTAAAAAAATCGGTTTTGTTGAAATTCCCATTAAACCGCGTAAGCAATACAATGTTATTATATTATCTATTGTTATTGTAGCATTCACAGTTCACGTTTTTTTACGTTCAAGTGCAATACCTACTAATACCTACTTACCCTATCTTTGGCTGAGACTGTTGAATTATATTTCACATAGTTTCATACACAAATATTTTAGTCAGATAGTCTGTTTATGACGATTTCACCGTTATAAGTTTTATATATAAGGTGTAACAAAATTAGCTGAAACTATTTTAACTGGTGCTTCTACCCATGAAACTGAACAACTTTCCCCATAGAACCCATAGTCAAATCGCAAAAACAAATTTGGGTCTCCCATACTAACTCGATTAGCTGATCAGTCAACTTAGTATGGGAAGTTCAATTTTTTTTTGAGATTTGACTATGGGTTTCATGGGGAAAGTTGTTCAGTTTCATGGGTAGAAGCACCAGTTAAAATAGTTTCAGCTAATTTTGTTAGACCTTATATAGTGTCCATACAAAAACATTGAGAAATAATTGTTTTTGTAACGCTTGACAATAATGGCGACCACCCACGAAGGGCCCCGCCAGTTGAAACAAAATGGCGCAGCTGGCAGCGCCACCTGATTCGAACTAATTTCGACCTGATTCTGCCGCGCGCCAGCTGTTTTGACCGCTTTTCAGAAGAACCGATTGAAAATTGTGAGAAGACATTTATGTTTTTTTCATGTTTTCAATCAAATTCCAGATTTATATTGACTTTTTTATATTTATATTTTTTTATAATTATTTTTTTAATATCTATATATTTTTTATATATTTTTTTATTTATATTTACTTTTTACCAGGCGTCTTTGAGTAATTGGGGAACATACCTAAAAAATGATTCCGATGAATTGAGAAACTCCTTCTTCTTTTGCTGTCGGTTGAAGTCGGTTAATACCTAAAAATACTATTGTTGTAAATTAATACAGCCTACGTTAATTCTGAATAATATATCTAGTAAATGGTAAAAGAATAATCAAAATCTATTCAGTATTATTTAGGAGTTTTCCCACGAAAAATAGACCCACCTGGGATTGAAACCCACAACCCCTGGCTTCGTAGTTCGTAGTCCGGAGCGTGAACAACTCGGCAAAAGAGTCAGGAGTAGTACAGATACATACCTACAATCAGTTATCAAATTCATCCCACAACACTCGCCACTCAGTGATACAGAAAATTCACAAAACCCCATGTTTTAAAACTTAGTCAAAAGTTACATTAAGTATGGTACGCTAGAAGGTACATAAATATGAATTAAACCACTTCACCTTACCATTTATTTCGCACTACACTTGGATAAATACAGTAGAACCTCGTTAAGTCGAACCTCGATATGTTGAAAACCTCCAGATCTCGAAAAAATGTTTTGTTCCCTTCCCTTCAAACACCAAAACCTCCATTACTCGAAATCTCAACCCTCTATTAGTCGAAATAATCAGTGGTTCCCTGCAAGCCATGATGGTACATATTTTCCCTCTATAACTCGAAAAATGAAATTGGACCTCTGTATCTCGAACATAGCAATGTTTTATTTTACAACCTTTACAACTCCATTATTTGGAACTTATTACCGGTATAGTTCTAAGAAAAATAAATTACCGACTTTAAGAATTTGCCGACAATGTAAGTACACTATTGTTGCTTAGAAAACAAAGGAGTATACAATAAATAGGAATAACGTACCTTCGGGTAATAAGGCCTGTCCGGTAATAAGGGATTTGAGATCAATAATCACATAGATGAAACAACAATACTGATCTTAAACAATGATCTTAAACAACCAAAGGAATTTAAACAATAATATAACTAATATATTATTTTAATTATGGTGAAGTAGGCCTTATTAGCCTACCATAGTAAAATAAGGTCTACTTGTAACGTTTTTTAAAAGGTTAATTTTGTTTTTGTTTATGGTAAAAAAATGCATTTTTTGTTTATTATTTTATAGAAAATGTATTAAACTAATGATTAACATTAAAACTGGTTGATTAACTGAATATTTTCGATTTCATTACAAATATCCATCAGCTAGGTCTTACTTATTTCCCGCTGGTACCTTACCACGAATTTATTACTCACGTTAACACGTGTTTGCTTGATTGGTGTCAGGTGTTTAATTTTATTATTTTTCATTTCATTTGAATTTTAGCGAAGCAAGTCATTTGTAGACGACTGAAATATTGTCAGAAGTAGTTTGGTTCTACTGCAATGCACATCAAATTGTAAAACAGTTTACAAATTAAATTGTTAAAACATGAGTGCTGTGAAACGTAAACTGTTAATTTATATAAAAAAAATATGTGTGTCACCTCTGCAACTTGAATTTTTATTTATTTTACCTCTCTAACTCAAAATTTATACGAATGAATCTCAACCTCTATATGTCGAATCAAAATCCTCCTAAGTCGAAATCCTCCATAAGTCGAAAACTCTATAACTCGAATTTTTAGGCGTCTCCCTTGGTATTCGACTTATAGAGGTCCTACTGTATATAAAAAATTCGAAGCAAGTACTTACAGTACACGGTATGTCGTATTTTGATATATCACTATCACTCGCTGTATTGTTATTTTCACGACCTCTGCCCCCGGTGAAAGTCGCAATAATTGTGTCAGTCATTAAGAAATTTCACCCTATATTATCATTTTAATCAAAAGAACAGTAGACTTTTTCAAATTTACATGTTTACTTAAATATAATTCTTAATCCATTGCGTCAACGCTTCATCATCATCATCATTATAGCCGAAAAACGTCCACAGTTGGACAAAGGGCTCCCCTAAGGATTTCCACGACGATCGGCCCTACGCTGGCCACATCCAGCGTCAAGGGTTACTCTGCAAAATTACGGTATAGCAGTAGAACACAAAGTGGCACGCGTACATGAAATGCCGCACGCACGTTTGAACAAGGCAATTCGAACTCTATTTTTTATTTTGAAAAGCCGAGTTTGCAACCATAGTAGGCGTGTTTTCAAACTAAGAAAAACAGGTGCCGGCATGCACCTTTAGGTAGCGATGTAACACTCACTATTACCTACACCAATAATTATAATCTTTAAAATTATCTGTTTAAGGTTTATTTGATATAAAAGTTCGTATTTTAAAAACCGCTCGTGCGAGGCGCGCCTTTCTTTGTTATAACTATATTTATTCACGAAGAGCTCCGGATGCCAGGTGTCGGCACGCGCCTTTAGGTAGCGATGCGACCCTCACTATTACCTACACCGCACCCGGTATCATAACACGGATGCAGTTTCATTGAAATTGCCTGGGCCGGGGGCTCTCGGCGAGTGGTGCTCAGCGGCGGGCACCCCCTAAGATCGCGGCGCCCGGGTGCAACGCATACCCTGCACCATAGGTAAAGACGCGTCTGCTTAGGTCTTCCAAAGTCTCAGTTCCATATCGTCAGCAAATCAAAGGTGGGTTATGTACTTGCCGTTGATATTGATGCCGAGTCCATTTTAGTCCAGAAGCTTGAAAAGATTTTCCAGGGCGGCGGTAAGCAGTTTCGATTTTTTTTTATTAAAAATTTGAGTGCGTTTGGCTGCACCTCACCTGATGGTAAGTGCCGATGCAGCCGAGGATGTAACACGCAAGCTCAAATAGTGCCTATTCATTCTCGTCTTGAAGATTCCTAAATATAACGTCTCCCTGTCTCACCCCGTGCTAAGAGCCTGGTCACAGCTTGTGGCGGCGCGGCGAGCGGTGCGATGAGCGGCGCGATTTGCGGTGATATGCCACAGTTCGAATACGCGACCGTGGCGATACGTCCACTACCTACCGCCACGGGGGGTCGCCGCACTGAGCTGTGACTAACTTGGTAGTTCATTTGTTTCATTCACTCACCGCTGCCGTGCATCGCTCGGCTCTCGCCTTGCTGCAGTTTACGTCGCAATTTGCGTCGCTGATAGCTGTGGTATACTTCATACAATTTCGTGTGATTGCCTACATTTGTTTTCGCCGCTTGCCGCGTACCGTGCTGCAAATTGCGTCACAATTCGCACCGCTAGTGACTGTGGTCAGGCCCTATCGCTGGATTCGAGTTCTGGTCCTGGAGGCGAACTGAAATGGTGACGTTTTCATACAAACACTTCAACACCTCGATGTATCGATAGTCAATCCGGTACCTCTGGACGGACTGTAGTACAGCCCAGGTTTAGACTGAATTAAAGGCATTTCTCATAGTCCACAAACGCCAAGCATAGTGACGGATTGTACTTCAGTCTTCTGTATAATTTGCCGCAGCGTATGTATGTGGTCTATGGTACTAAAGCTTTTTCGGAAGCCGGCTTGTTCGGGATGCTGAAAGACTTGCGCGCGAGACAATTCGTAATGACTCTCGAAAACAGTTTGTAAACATGACTCAGAAGTGAGATGGGTGTGTAATTCTTCAGCAAGTTGTTGTCGCCCTTTTTGAAGGAGAACACCACCACACTTCTGTGCCATGGCTCAGGCGTTTGCCCTTCGAATATTACAGAATTAAATAACTTCTGAAGAGCTTTTAATACCAGTATTCCACCTGCTTTCAGAAGTTCAGCCGTAATTCCATCATATCAACACCGGGCCTTGTTGTTCATGAGCTGTTTGAGAGCCATTCTAAGCTCATACAGGTGGATGTCTGGAATATCACCGGTATAGTGTCAGTTTAGTCTGGCTCTTGGGTTTTTAGCCAGATCGCTGACAGACAGACGTGTGGTCGTGTACAATAAATTGTCCGTGGAACTTCTCAACTTCTTCTAACAACTCAGTCTTAGACGATATGATCCTGCCATCCTCAGTCTACAGCTTAGTCAGTTCAATTTGTCCATCAGACAGATCTCTACTTTTTAAACTCATGAGTAGTAGAATTTAAAAGTATGCTGGCAGCATAAACTACGATGTCAACAGTCATATTGACATTGACAATTGACACACTCCAAGACGGACTTCTCCTGCAACTTCAATCCATAATTCTTTCTTTCTTCCTTTTGTTGTTTTTTAGGTTCGCGTTCTGCTTTCCAATTCACGAAGGAAAATAATTAAAATAATATTTGCACGAACACGAAAACATTGAACATATTACGATATATACACAAAAATTTCAAATAATCTGTATATATTTTTCCTGTGCGGTTGTTCAGTTAATAGATGAAATGAAGTGAAAGTTGAAACGTAAACATGGCAAGTGAATGTGATGATCTCGACAAAAATATCGAAAACGTAAGTGATTTCATCATGAATCCCCAATCCCTATAAATTTTTGTCTATATGTCAAGAAATGTTAACGCTATATACATAAATATTTGGATTCCAGTTGAAAGCTACCGTGAAAACTTCCTTCGCCCGAATTTATGCAGCTCTGAAAGCCAGGGAACTGAAAACACTGAGACAGCTGGACGCTCTCCGCAAACAGTGCGAGGACAACCAAGATCTAACAAGAAATTGTGTTCAAAACATACAAATTAACTATGATAATGAGCCAACACTACTAGATAATGTAAGTAAGTATAGTGTTATAGATTTTGAAAAGCTTAATTTTGATAGCAATACATTTACGTTAGAAGACTATGTCAGTCCTGATAATGATCATATGTATTCATACAAGACTATTGAAGAGCTCACTATAGAGAACAATAAGGATTTAGAGGCTATTGAAGAGGCTGCATTGAAGGAAATAACTAAGACAGATAACTGTGTTTGCTATGTAAATATTAGACCTGAAGATGTGGCCAAGAAATTCAGAGAAGTAGAAATTAAATCGTCTCCAGTGAAGTGTGACCCTAGCATGAACAATGATGCAGAAATGGAGCCTGTTAATGAGAGTCCAGAGATAACAGAGGATAGTAAAAGTGATGCTTCAGATGAAGAAATTAAAAAAATTGAGCCAACAGATGATTGGTTGAATTCTATAAAAGGTCAAACTGAAACTGAGCCCTCGCAAGTCTCAGACGTGATGGAGCACAGCACTATAACCTGCTCTTAGCAGTTTCAAATGTTAGCACCTAAATCTTTTTACTTAATTTTCTACCTACCCGGATAGATTTTGCACATAAATTTTATATTTTGTTATGATAATTTATATTGAGATAAACCCTGCTGAATATGAAACAAGCGAGTTTCATTAACTATTAACTGTTTAAAATTTTAAACTCATCAGAAAGAATTCTGCACTAAGCTTTTTTTAAATATTTACAATGCTAACCTGATGGTAAGTGATGATGAAAGAAGTGCAACTCCTTGCCTGTGTCAGAACTGTCATTGTTTCCCAATTCTTACTATCTTAGGACCTTCAAAGCAAGAGTGAATAGGCATTACTTGAGTTTGCCGTAGTTGTACCATCTTAAACTGCATTATCACACCATCAGGTGGAATGAAGTCAAAAACCTTCAAATTCTTACAGGATGACTAGAAAAGATATTGCTTTTAAGGGGGAATAAACTTTATCTTATTTGCAACAAAAAGAAATTGTACAACAGCAAATACTTTCCTGTGAAAATGTACACACATCAAACATTCTACAACTGATAGTAGATTTGTTTTAGGCAAAAAAATAATAGGAAGCAGCGGTTGAATTGAGGCCCAAAATAAAGGGTTTCTGCCAAAATTGCGCCAGTCCCGGCACAAAAGAATTGTGTCTCAGATTTTGGATAATTATTAATAAAAACAATATCAGGTGTCACTATTTCCTGATTCGGTGGCCAACATGTTTTATTTTGCCCAGAGAAGTTTCATAGGCGCTACATGCAAACATGACACTTTTTAGGAAAAACTTCATTTTACTGTACTAATTGACATTGAATTGGCAAAAAATGAATAAAACACATGATATAAACATATTATCACATATGTAATATAATGTACCTATACATATGCCATTTTTTTGAAAAACTTCATTTTACTGTATTAATTCACTCATTAACAACACAAACGTGTGGGTAATTGCAAAAAATGAATATAATAGATACTCATGCGTACACACTGATAAAAAAAAATGTCCCTCAAGCAACACAGAAACTCATCATATCAACAGTAAACTCAATAACAACATTATGTACTAGGGTGTGTGTTTTATTAATTTTTTGCCAATTCAATGTCAATTAGTACAGTAACATGAAGTTTTTCCTAAAGTCTATGAAACTTCTCTGGGCAAAATAACCATGTTAGCCACCGAATCAAGAAATAGTGACACTTGATATTGTTTCTACTTATAATTATCTCAAATCTGAGATGCAATTCTTTTGCGCCGGGACTGGAGTTTTTTCTATGGGATTTAGCGGAACCCTTTGCCTGGAATAACCAACATTACCACTTCATATAACATTTGCAATAGTTACTATTTGCAAAATTTCATCAAAATAGTTCGGGCCATTTTTGAGATTGTTACATTGTCGATCACTAAGGAGGTCATTGTCTTACAGATTACAGAGTTGATTGCTATGGGGCGGTAATTTGCCGGATATGCACGACTGCCTTTTTTGGGCACAGGCTGCACGTTGGCAAAGTATAAATATTAGTACTAACGTTGGCGAGCTTCCAGGACATTGGGACTATACCTGTTTCAAGAGAGAGACGGTATACATACATACATACATAAGATCACGCCTCTTTCCCGGAGGGTATACAGACGTGTCAAAACAGGAGACAACTCAGGAGCGCAGTTCTTTAGCACTATAGCTGATATACTAGGTCCATTGGCTTTATTCACGTCTAGATTACGAAGTGATTTGAGTACCTCCTTATGGCTAATACGAATAGGGGGCATAGTAGAACCGCAAGTAGGTAACTGTGGTGGTATATTATTCGCTGTATCTAGACGTGAGTTTTCGGCAAACATGGAGGCAAACAAGTTTGCCTTTTCAGTTGCTGTGTGAGCCAGCGTTCCATCGGGTTTCAGCAGTGGAGGCAAAGACGAGCGGCAAAAGTTCGCCTCGACCGGTTTAGCCACGAACCAAAACGCCTTACTCCTAGAAGGGTACGAAGCTAGTTTTGATCCGATGCGATTAACATGGTCGAAACGTGCCCTGCGCAGCGTCTTTTTGTAGGACGTGGTGGCTTTGTTGTATGCCTTCTTCTTGTCTCGCGTGTCCGAGGCTTGAAGACTCCGAGCATCGCCCCACGCCTGGTAAGCCGAATGTTTTTGTGCTTCAGCAACTTAGCATTCGGCATTAAACCACGGGCGAGAATAGAATACAATAGAATGTCATTTATTCATTTTGTTTCTTACAAACTAGATACATATTTGCATAACTATTAAATTACATTTCATTGGCCAGCTAGGACTTTGAATTATCTTTCAGTTTTTACTTCCTCGAAAAAATATTTTATACTGGAAATTGACAACATTGAAAAAACAATGTCCTAACTGCGGGAGTAGCCCGTCACCTTTGTTTTCTAGCTAAGTCGATGCTACGATCAGATCCTACGTTGTCTGGGGGAGCCTTCTCTCTTGCTGAGTTGGAGGCTTTTCTGTTTGCGGTCTCTCAGATAGTCGATCTCGCCCACTCTACTCGTTTATAGAGCGGGATTGAAGTGTCTGTATCTGGTGTATTGAGGGCCACCGTCTTGCAGTCCCTTTATCGATAGATTCTCGATTTTCTCTAACATGTCTCTGTAGAGATCGTGTGCCCGAATATGCCATGGGTCCTGATCGAGCATTTCCCATAGGTCATCCGTGTTGAAGCTGTAGCCGAGACTACCGGCGGTTTTGAGAGCCATTTGATATTGGGCTTCTATTTTATTTTGATTAGTATTGCTGTATCTCGGCAGCATCTGGATCACCCCGTAATCGAGGATAGGTAGGAGACACGCTTGTATGATTTTCAATTTTGTCTCGATGCTAGTTTTGGCCCTCCCCCAGATGATCGGGTTGAGGGCACCCCGCGTACCCGTTTGGCCTTTGCGACGGTTTCTTGTGTGTGTTTGTTCATTGATAGTCGTTTATCCATGATGACTCCCAGATATTTTATTTGTTGTTGAAATTCAATACCCTGGCCTTTGAGCTTTATGTAGTTTCTGTAGCCGCTGTTGGGGTTTGCCATTCTAGGGCGTTTGTGGCTGAACATGATGCATACTATTTTGTCAACATTGCATTCAAGTCCCTATCTTTTGTAGTAGTCTGTGATTTCTTCTGCTGCCCATTCCACTCTCCTGGTGGCGTGGTTCGGTCTTATTGCTGTGTTAAGTATACAGAGATCGTCCGCGTATTGGGAAAGCATTCGACCTGCTATTCTGCTCCTTGGAATGTCCGATACGTATAGTTTGAACAAGACGGGCCCCAGTATGGATTCTTGGGGGACGCCGTTTGGTACTGCTTTATCTTCTCCTGTGGTCGTTTTGAATCTACCACTGACAGTTCTCTCGGCTAGGTAGTTCTCTATCATCTTTATTATGTTATCATTTTCCCAGTGACACAGGCTACCTGCATGCCAAATTTCATCAAGATTGGTTAAGGGTGGTGAAGCGTGAAAAGGTAACAAACAAACAAACAAACACATTTTCACAATTATAATATTAGTAAGGATGACACATTTACACTCAGCCCTGTTGGGCAGGAAAGTGGGCAGCGCGAGTATCTATGTAATCGCGCTGCCACTGCTCATGCCATTGCCACGGTTGTCGGCTTTCGTGCGGAAGTCAAAGGAATCGGCTGCGTGTGATCATGCGCTCGCGTCGATACTGCCGCAGAAGTATTTCCGGCAGCGGCAGGAGCAGTGGCAGTGGCTGAGTTTAAATCCCGGGTTCCAAAAATAGCATAGAAAGAAAGTAGTCTATATAATGAATTTAAAAGGAAAACTATCACGGCTAAGTAGGCTTTCTTAGTTTAGGAGAAGTAGTCGACCAACTAAAGATGTGCAGTTCGACTTGTATAAAGTTCATAGATTTTTCATACAATATGTTCTATTACCAACTGGAAATATAATTTTGTTTTTTTAAATAAACATTTATTTTTTGAAAAGACTACGGAACCCTACTTTGCGCGAGTCCGACTCGCAATTGGCCAGTTTCCTTTTGGGGTGCGGGCCATAAAAAACCTAGATTTATCTTTTGCGATAGTAAATGAAACAAAAAACTTAAAGCATCAACTTATATTGTTAATACATTTTTACAAATGGCGTTATTGGTCACTTATGCTAATATGCATTGGTTTCCGATTACATTCTCTAATTAATAAATATTGCCTTTTTCTTTACCTTTCCTTTACTTGCGTACAGCTTGTTCTATCGTGATCTGATTCAAGATTCTTTATAAATTTCCTATGACGGCGACTTGTGTCCACATCATACATAACACTATGGTTTCAGTTATGGCACTTATACATGACATACATTTTACATTACGTTCCCTTAAAATCCCATGATGGATGGAATATGTTAAATGGATGTATTTCTAGTTTGTACTCAACTTTTTTCACTGGAAATGTGATGGCACAGTAGTGCTTATTGTTTCCGAATTACAGTAAACTAGAACTATTAATTGAGGGAAGTGTCTGGAATATCATATGTGCAAAGAGCAGGGCTGAAGACAATAAAGTTAAACTTGTCGGAGGCACTAAATTTTTAATGTTAGGCCACACTGGTATTACCGTATACCGCTTAATATTGTCACATTAATTGCCAAGTGAGCTACAAACTATGAATTTTATTTACGAATGAAGGTTACATAGTTTTTAATAATTTTTTGATGAATACTGCGTTACATGATTTCTAAATTGATGATAAGTTAGTAAAGACAAACAAAAATCTAGTAAAAAAGGTACTAAAAGAATTTGATATAATTGGGAATACAAAATCTAAAGAGTACAAGATTCAAACTAAATTTAGTGTTTATCTAAAGCTCGTTATTGTAATGTAGTTAAGAATAAGTTATACATCTACCTAATATCTGAGTTAAGACTATATTTTACATTTTAACAACATTAACAATAGTTCAATACTATACAAGGCCGAAATCCGTGCACACAGCTGCAACTTCGCGGTTATTTTGCTTTTCCGTATTATTCGCGGCCATGTTTAGTTCTACCAGTGTGTCGACGCTGTTAATGCTGACCCCTTTCAATATCTTCTGTGCAGCCAAACTCGTAAAATTAAAGCTCAGGTCACTTAAGCTCGGAAAGTTGTAAATGTCCTGATTCTCCTTCTTGCTTTCTTGGCTCAAGCTGTACCTTTTTTGTTTATTCTCCAAGCTATTTATTTTCTCTGTGGACGTGTTGATGTCCTTGATGTGCTCTTGGTTTTTTAGCGCTAAGTTCGGCTCCGAACCTAAAACTGGCTTCTGGTCGATCCCTTTCGTTAACAGGTTTGCGAGAGATTCCGAGCTCATTCTGTTATTGACATTCGGCAGTCCGTTCAGCATTTGCAACGCTGCGGCTTTCTTTAGCAAATCAACGCTTTTCAACTCACTGTTAGAGTTAATATTGCTCTGCAACCCGCTGTTAGCAGACGAAAGAGAGTTCTTCTGATATCTGAGACTTCCTAAAGAGCCTATAATATTGTCATAACTTTTAGTTGGTGTCGTGGGATTGCTGTTAGTCGTCGTTTCTATGTGGTGAATATTGTTGTGGATAGCTGGAGATGTTGGATTCGAAGCTACCTCGTTCGTATTGTTCAACTGATTCTTGTAAATGAAACTGTTATTGTTGGCCACTGCACCTACTTGCAACGAAAGTTTCCGATTGTTGTTCATACCCGTGTCGTTTATAGAATTCTTGTTGAATTTATTTTCTTGAACCTTAATTGGTTCTGGCTCTTGATACATTTGTTTGTTTTTCTCGACGCAAACGTCGAAGGAAGTCTCAGTGGGGTTTTTTGGTGTTTGATTCGAGACGCCGTTCTGGACAGATACCACTTGTCTATCGTCGTTGATAATGTAAATATTGCTTCCGTTGCTCGTCTCAGTAACTTTTCCGTTTTCGAAAGTGATGACGGATCTTACGGGCGAGTTTTGTACGTAGACTTTGGTGTTTGTGCCACCGTTTTGCGAAATCGTGTTAGTGGTAACTTTAAGTGTGATAGAATTGTTTGAATTTGAGTTAGCCATCACTGTCGGAGAATTTTCCCCTTTTGATCCGAGACTTTTATTATGCAAAGGGGTTGCGGTTTTCTTGGGAGGGCTTGGACAGTTTTTTGGCGAGCTTTTAGGTGATGTGTTTTTCCCGTTTTTTACCGTTTCCCCCCCGATGATCGGTGGTTTGGTTCTGTACTTATGCAAGCTTTTAGGGGAGCTCTGTAAGCTTTGAACTTTGACCAGTGATTGAGCTCTACTCAAACCTGGGGCTCCGTGCGCGTTGCTGTGACTAGGAGAAGGCTTCAGTGTGCGATCTGATATGTGGGATTCTAAACTCGAGTGACCGCTGCTACCGCTCGTGTGGTAGCTCCTTTTCATAGGTGAGTTCTGATCTGACTGTTTTTTGTAATCTTTCCTTGGGGTGCGGTGATTGACTGTACTCTCTAAACTTGATGGACCACTAGTTGACATAACGTGATCAGAATGAGAGTAGTCTACTCTTCGGAGGCTACCGCTTGAGCTGTCTCTTAGCTTCGGATCACTACCTCTTTGCGGGGATCCGAAGTGGTCCAAAATGGTTTTGTTTGTGGAACTTCTGGACAGTGAAGACCGCGGTAGACTCCCAGAGCTGGGGCTGGACTGCCTGAGTGGTGAATGATCGTAGTGGACGGAGCCTGCGAGGCCGGATTCGGTGGAAAGGTGACGCTTGTGCCTCCGCGGTAGCGTCGACGACCGATTGCTGATTTCTGAACCGTCATAGTATGATGACATGTATGATGTTTGACTCTGCAATGACTCCTGAAATAAAAAAAAATAGTTGTATTACATAAGTGAACTGAAATTATTTTTTAATATTATAATGACGAAATTCTTTAAATAGTGATATGAATTGGCATTATTTGTTTACGATTAGTAAACAAGCTATATCGATTCGTTCAGACCCTTTAGAAGATTCGACATTTTGAGTTAGCTGATTAGTCCATCTAATGGCCTCTGAAGTTAACCCTGTAGCGCAGTGCGCAGTATTCGTTCTCGTTTCATCCGATCTTCTTTTTATTCCATCTATTTTTTATAGAAGGCAACCAATTCATAGAGAACATCGAAAAGGTTAGTTTATAGGTACTCCAAACACGAGAGCCAAGTTCGGATTGGCGAACCCCATTTACAGGAATTCCGTTGACGATATCTAGTCTGATGATGGTTATTTCAACTTTACCGTACCTTAGAGTTAGTCTGCGTGGCCACACAGTGCAGATGCACCGCCTTCGAGTTGAACCACTCGGTGGGCGGGAACTGGGCAGAGAAGGTGCTCGTCGCGCGCGCCTGCTTGCTGCGGCCGCTTCGTCTGAATAAGCGGGACAGCAGAGACGCTTTCTCTGGAAATGGCAGGGGTTATCATGTAGACACCGACACGACAGAATATATCAAGGGAACCAACTTAACCTAATACAATAATTGTTTTAAAGAATCGTAGTTTCCCTACGTGATTAAATCAGAAATTGAATCGGTAGGAGGACAAAGTAACTAACGTACCTTACAGAATCGCTACACTAAAGTGATAGTGAAAAAGGCACAAAGTTCGTAGAACGGATGACTGTTGAGATAGTAAGGTTGTCGAGTGGCGACCGTGCACCAGAACATGTAGCGTACAGCAGCAGACCTTCCACCCGGTGGGCCTACGATCTGGTGAAGTTCGGGAGAAGCCGTTGGATGCGGGCAGCGTAGGACCGGTCGTTGTGTAAATCCTTGTAGGAGGCATCTCTTCAGCAGTGGATGTCTTGCGACTTAAATGAGATTTAATGACAAAAGAAACATGAATTTTACCTCGCTGAACACGTGTCGGACCACATTCAAAGTAGGTTTCCGTTATCTTTTTAATAAATAAACGTATGTTTAAAATAATTGAAAACGCTAAACACGTTAAAAAACCGTCTTCCATCGCAACAATTTGTACAATTTTGCTTTGTTATTTTTCGGTTTTTTTAATTTTGATAAAATTTATATGGGACTAACTCGGGAGCATACCTTATCGAATAAAAAATAATTATGAAAATCGGTTCACAATCTGCGACGATATCGCGTAACAAACATACAAAAAAACATACAGTCGACTTGAGAACCTGCTCCTTTTTGGAAGTCGGTTGTTATGTTATATTTGCAGATTGTATAGAACATTTTGTATCGAAAATCTATGAACATTTTACAAATCTCACTGCACATCTTAAGTTGGTCGTCTATTACTCCTAAACTAAGAGAGCCTACTTGGCAGTGATATTTTTTCTTGTGAATTGATAATAATATTATGTCCTATTATTTCCATACTTATCAAATTTCCTGAAATAGTGGTTTAGCTAGTAGGGGGTGGGGACATGCAACTCTAATAAATATCGTCAATTTAAAACTTTATCGGAAAAATGATCTTAGAAAACCCGTAGTAGTTTTGAAAGACCTATTTAGCAATACCCCACGCGATAGAGTAAGTTAAGAATAATTTTCGAAAAATCTAAAACCTTAGGTACAATTTAGGCAAAATTTGGTATGGAAAAATCTGTGACTCCTATAAAACTAAAATTTGGTTTGGTTATAGAAATCTGTGACTCCTATAAAACTAAAATTTAGTCTGGTTATACAAATCTGTGACTCCTATAAAACTAAAATTTGGTATGGTTATACAAATTTGTGACTCCTATAAAATTAAAATTTGGATTGGTTATAGAAATCTGTGACTCCTATAAAACTAAAATTTGGTTTGGTTATAGAAATCTGTGACTCCTATAAAACTAAAATTTGGTAAGGTTATTAAAATCTGTGACTCCTATAAAACTAAAATTTGGTATGGTTATACAAATCTGTGACTCCTATAAAACTAAAATTTGGTATGGTCATACAAATCTGTGACTCCTATTAAACTAAAATTTGGTATAGTTAATACAAATCTGTGACTCCTATAAAACTAATATTTGGTATGGTTATAGAAATCTGTGACTCCTATAAAACTAAAATTTGTGACTCCTTTAAAATTTTAAAATAAAATCTATAAAAAAGTATTTGGGGTACTTTCCTACATGTAAAGTGCGGTCGACTTTTTTTACAGGCTTTTATTGCAATGTATGTATGTTTGTTCGGGTGAAATCTTGTAAGTTAAATTTGACCCACTTCCCGGTTTCCGGTTAAGCTGAAATTTTGCATGCATAAATGTATATTGCGTGACAATGCAATATTTAAAACTTGTACCTAAAACTTTTTAGGTTTTTTTAAAAAAAATTTGAAGTCTGTAGATAAAACCCTTTCCAACTTACTAGGCGATGCAGATTCAACGCTCGGCGGGTAATCGGTGGACGACGAGCTGTCCGTCGTGTTAGCGTGCTTGTGATGGAGACTTCTGGTCGACGCGCATCTCTGGAGGTACTTGCTGGAGGATCCGAAGATCCTGAGCGAGTGCCTCCGGTCCAGGGAGCGGGGGGCGGGAAAAGAGGCACTGCGACGCTTGTTCGGACGACCGTATAGGATCTTGTCGTTAGGATTGCCTGGAATTTAAGAAATTACCAGTGATAAGAGAGGAAGGAAATACTTAACCTAAACAATTTAATTAAAAAAATATTAAAATTAAAATTTTTTTGGCAGTTGGGAATTTTATTTTTTTATTAAATTGGTTAGCTTGTTTTGGAGTTCATTTAATTTACTTTTAATAAATTTAAGCCCAGGTTGGTTGCCCTCCAAGTTTTCCATTTTTTTTATGGTGCACGGTGTGTGACCCTCATGTGTGCAGGTGCAGTGCAAGGGTTGACGACAGCGGCCGCCACGGTCTTAGCAGCAGGCCTTGCGTGGGTAGACATCCTCGTCACTACGCGCTTAACGAAGTGATCTGTCGAGCTATGGTGTCTACCGGGGCGACTGGATTACAGCGGGTCCGGAATACGGATTATCGAGGCCCTACTGTATTAATCATTTGTTCATAGAATTGTTTAGAGCTGTTGTTGTCAGAGTAATTGTAACCGCTTCCGTGGCGTAATGGTTAGTCCATTCGCTTCACATTAGGAGGTCGCGGGTTCGATTCCCGGTGCGGTCAATTTGTATGGTTCGGTTTGGTTGGTGGTAAGGCATTTTGAAGTCTGTAGACCGCCGTCTGTAGAAAGCCCGCCTGGCTAGCTAACACCATCTTAACTAAGTCTTGTCGCCAAACACCAGTGTTAATAACATTGATGTGTTCCGGCTTAAAGATAATGATAGCCAGTTCCATTGAATTGATGCCATGGGTTTACCAATTGTGGATAAAAAAATGTATAAAAAATGTTGTTCAGTATGACGAATAGAAGCCAGAGTTAACCTTAGGGAATCTTTGCCCCCAATAGAAATTGTTGCAATGAGTTGCAAGGGCAAACGATATGCAATAATGGAATGCAACTGTATCAAACGAAAACAAAACCTCTGTTGATCTTCATCCAGTCCGCATTTAGCCTTTACAAAATTAATATGTCATTGTGCCTTACTAAATGGGTTCGAGGAACTACGTTTAAACTTCTAAAATAAATTAAGACGATTTAACATTACAATAATTAAACTCATATTTATTTACATGTATTAATAACAGGATAACTGGATATTGCACCCAGTCCACAGCTGTTCAAAATACATTAGCTTGAAGACTTAATCGCGGCTGTTCGCTTTGGGCATAAATTGTGATCTTGGAAATAGTCGCTACTGAGACCAAGCTGCATCTATGAGACTTAAATATTATGCTTATTAGAGATACAGATAAGATATATTACCAGTTTGATTGATAACTTCTTCAACACATTTGGTACCTATACAATTTTAGATTCTTACTATGTGAGGGCCTTCAAGGCATTATTTGAGTTTGGATGTAAGTAAAATCCTGCATCGTTAGGTACTTTTCATCAGATGAGTTGCAGTCATCATCATCATCATCATCATATCAGCCGAAGGAAGTCCACTGCTGGACATAGGCCTCCCCCAAGGATCTCCACGACGACCGGTTCTGCGCTGCCCGCATCCAGCGGCTTCCCGCGACCTTCACCAGGTCATCGGTCCACCGAGTGGGAGGCCTGCCTACACTACGCTTTCCGGTGCGTGGTCGCCACTCGATAACTTAACTGCCCCAACGGCCATCTGTTCTACGAGCAATGTGCCCCGCCCACTGCCACTTAAGTTTAGCAATTCTGAGAGCTATGTCGGTTACTTTGGTTCTCTTACGGATCTCCTCGTTTCTGATTCTGATGATGGTGATGATGCAGTCAACGCACTCAAATTCTTGATTATGTTCCCCATTGTGTTAGAGGATCTTGGAAAACACGTTCCATCTTCGGCATCATCGTAATATACCATCAGGTGAGATAATGCCAAGGGCTTACCATTTAAGTATGAAAAACTATGTATATCATACAAACAAACCAATTTTTTTTTTGATTCTGACAACTTTATGAATCGATGGACTGCATATGACTCACAAAGACGCTGGATCAGTTAAACTCATAAATCAGTCCAACTTGACATCCCTAAAATTGTGTTTCCTGCAAATGAGAGATTGAAACAGTCGACCGAGGAGGAAATACAGCTTTAAAATTCTAGTTGGATAGAATGGACCTGGCTAGTTCCTATCTGTCGCCGTTGAAAAAAACTCCAGAACCTTTTGAAAATTCTGGTAGAAATACTGGTCTTTTACCATAAAGAATCTCATGAAAATCCCGTTCTTAAAACTAGGCTAAGACCTCAAACAAACACAGGTTTGTTAGTTATAGATACTTTTCTAAACACTCACTCATTAGTTTCCAAACCAAAGCTAGAACAGGAATTTAATCAAAATAATTTGATACTGTGCCAAGAGGAATCCCTGTCCATTAAAATACCTCCGGCCGTGTCCTGTCATGCGCGTGCGACGGGCCACATAACAGAAATAAACTGGAATGTATTGCCCCATAATTTTAGCGCACCTCACATCGTCTGCATATACGTACATATACAGTATGTTTTTCAATATAATGCATGCCGTTAAAGGTAGGCTGTACTCATGAAACTGAACAACTTTCCCCAAAAAACTCATACGGAAAATTATGAAAGTATCTATGAGTTCAGTTTCTTGAGTACAGCCTACCTTTAACGGCTTTAAGAAGTTCCCAAGGAACTCATATTGAATTAGCATTTTTTTAAATGGAAAAGTCCATTTAATAAAATAACGAATTCAGTATGAGTTCCTTGGGGAAAGTTGTCCATTTTCTTGAGTATAGCCTACCTTTAACGTATGTAAAGACATACTATAAGTTGACCGATAAGGCTGGTCGATTTATTTGTAATAATATTACAAAAAAATGCAAACAGGCTATGAAAAATAAACGATCTAGATCTATCTATCTATCAAATACGTTACTTGGTTCCTTTGGGAGAGTTGTTCAGTTTCATGAGTAGAACTTACTTATCTTAGCAGCTTACACGATATTAAAAAAGACATCCTGTATGTTAAGGTATTAGGATTTCTTTTTTTTTAACTTAAAATCCACATCTCACCTGATGGAAAGTGATGTGACGATGTAGTCGAGGATGGTACATGCAAACCATCGAAGTATTATGTAAAGCTCGATGATGCAAGCTCAAATAATGCGTAGTCACTCTCGCCTTGAATATCCCCGAATTGTAAGTCTCTATCGCTGTCCGCATAATAAACGAGGAAGCGTAACGTTTCGTGCGGATAAGCTGAATATTAACAACATAGGGGTGGAAACTCTCCCTGCGCCTTATTGACTGAAGGTGGAATGGTGATGGGGGAATGAGGTCGTGTATTTCTTGCGAACAAGGTCCGAAGTTTTTACGTTTTATGTTTCTAACTTAGTGACATTTCGCTCGCAATCTCTATTAGTTAAACATTGAATTAAATTATCATCTAACCTGTTTAGAATAAGGACCGTTTTTGAATTTATGAGTGAACTTAACGTTTGTCCATGATATGGTACTGGCTACTGGGAGTGGAAAAGCATAATAAAAAACTTACCAATGTTGTTATGGCATTAAAACAAGAAAAATAATTAATTTTAATATCTGAACTGACGATAAGAAAATTTGAATTCGAGAAGACCTTTACTAGACAATTAACTGATCTTTAATATACAACCCACCCAAGAGCTATTTAACTTGTAATTTATACATCTTAATAAAAATACCACTCAGCATTTTGAAGATGAATCACCAAAAAACATTAAAGTTCTCTGCGAAATTCTCATGTTAGCAGAATTCCGTTGCCTTTATGAGTTATTTAGCAGATTGCAGGTTGTGATACGAGAAATATGTTTTTGATGGCTTGGTTGCGTTTCGAGTCAAGGTGAAGTTTATTGGGTAAAGTTACTTAATTTACGTCAACATCGCATTTAATGTTGGCGAAAGCCTACCTACAAATACGATTAATTGACGAACCTGTCTCGAATTTTCTTCAATGTGAGTTACATTTTTTTTTAAACTGGTATTACCTCAGCCGAAAGACGTTCACTGCTGGACAAAGGCCTCCCCCAAGGACTTCAAAAACGACCAGTCCTGCGCTGCCCGTATCAAGCGGCTTCCCGCAACCAGGACGTCGGTCCACTGAATGGGAGACCTGCTACTCTATGTCTTACGTTGCGCGGTGGCCACTCAAGGATTTTACTGCCCAAACGGCTGCCCGTTCCATGAGCTATGTGCGCTGTCCACTGCTACTTCAATGTAGCGATTCTGTGAGTCAGTGGGTAAGTAGGTATGTAAGTATTCTTTCTTGCACACCAAATTACATACATACTAACTACTATCTACTTTATAATAGTCAGATACATTAATTCTAATCTTTTTATTACATAATACCTACATCTGTGCATTTATATATTTCAGTCCAGTATACAAGTCCTGTGAAAGAAGGCACTCAGGATCTGCCGACCGCCGCTACTTTGTTGCAAGGAATGCAGCCATTTGCATATAAGTACAAACTGCATAAATTAATATCTTTGATGATAGGGTTAGCAGGTGATTGGGGATCTGAATTTAGCTTCTGGGTATGATCCTCAAGGCAACTGGTGCTTCATCATCTCAGCCATAAGACGTCCTTTGTTTAACCTATTATGTCTCTTTGAATCGTTGGATTCTAGATTCAACGATTCAGAGCAAACCCATTTTAACCGCCTTCGTGGCGTAAATGGTCAGTTCATTCATTTCACATCAAGAGATCGCGGGTTCGATTCCCGGCGGAGTCCGATTTAGTAAGACTCGGTTTGGTTGGTGGAAGGGCATTTTCTAAGCCAGCCTGGCTAGCTAACACCATCTTATCTAAGTCTTGGCGCCAAACATCAATGTAAACAGCATTGATGTGTTCCAGCTTAAAGATATGATAGCCATTTCCCCATTGTTCCCGCTTTTATCTTCGGCATCATCGTCAGGTGAGATGATGCCATGGGCTTACCAATTGTGGATAAAAAAATGTCTCAGAAAAAAATGTTCAGTATGACGAATAGAATCACCAGGTAACGGCTGCTACACCAATTTTGTTTTATCTGTATATCTACCTGTCTCCAGCTGCTTTTAGCCTTGCTTCTCATAGGCATGAGACAAATAAAAGATGATAACCCAATGATTAACTAGTTAAAGACTAGTCATATCTAATTGAATAGTCATCATATCAGCTCATATACGTCTCCACCGAGGGGCTCGAGCCTACCCTGAATTGGGGCGATCGGGCCTTAATCGACCACGCGGGCCCAGTGCGTGTTGGTCGACTTCTTACACAACCTTCGAGTTTCTTCGCAGGCGCGTGCAGGTTTCATCACAATGTTTTCCTTTACCGTAAGAGCGTCGGATAAACGTACATATGAAAATGAAATTCGAAAACACATTGGTACATGGCACGATTCGAACCACGACCTCCCGGACAGGAGGTAGCGGCCCTTGCCATTACGCCACCGATGCCCACGAATTTATTGAAGAGTAAACTTTTTAAAACAAACAATCTCGACAGCCCTAACCACTAAAACAGTGGATGTATACCAGCATCCTTACAGCAACACTGCACTTATCGGCACCAATCATAACGGAATTCTGAATTTTACACGCTTGTAATAAGGCTATTTGTATTCACATAAGCTGCAGCTTACGTTGGTAACGTAATTTCGCGATGGAATATCAAGATAGGGCAAGCTGAGGTTGAATTCTTCGGCCTATTTTTGTTTTGTCATGATTATCTCACTGTCATGCCGAATGGGCTACCTTGTTGTGACACATGTGATGTAACGAGGTTGCTACAATGTAAGGTAGCTGTGTTTAGGTATAACTTTTCTAACTTGTACTTAGCTAGTCAAAATTTGACGCAATGTATGTTGTTAGCTTGGATTATCTTCTTGTTTAGTGCATGGTACAAAAGTATTTAAGTAATTCGGTATGTACTTGTTCCCTCACAATAGTCACAAAATAGCTTACCGTCTTGAATATTTACAAAGTGTGTGTAGCAGCGGGTTTCGAAACTGTATCTGGAGATCTCGGTGTAAATGTAGGTATATTACAAAAAAACAATAGGGGTGGGCTGTGTCGGAGCCATGGCCGCTTAACCTTTAAGATTTCGTGACTTTGGTGCTGCCAGGGTTGGAATGTTACACTATTTAAAAACATATTCAATGTATTTGTTGTCAAGTGTTTTAAACAGTGTTTTGTACAGTTTAAAACATAGCAAATTAAACATATCTGGAAAAGATACGATTTGAGTAAAATAAAATATAAAAAAACCCTCAAAAACTCATGTGGAGTCCACTATAAAACGTAGGCAATTTCTAGGTAATTCAAAATAGATGTAAAAACAAAGAGTAAATCATTTTAAACATGTTGAAACCATTTTAAACTGTTTGTTTTACAAATTAGAAAACGTTTTTTTTGAACCCTGAGTGTCGCAATTAAATTTATGTTAAAAAAATATTTCAAGTTGATCCGACTGGGGTAGGTCAGTATTTATAGGTATTTTTAGCAGTTTCTTGACACTCTCTTGGATCTAAGAAAGAATTTGATGTACGACTCTCGGGTAGGTAAAACGCTTAACCAAAAAAAAATATTAATCAAATTCACTTCAAAAGGACAATTTTTCTAGTTTGTCAAGCCCTTGGCATCATCTCACCTGATGGTAATAAGTAACGACGAAGCTAACGATGTAAGCGGGCTTACCAAGATTCCCCAACGTAATGGGGATGCTAATTGATTTTAAAAATTAGCCCATATTTTACTTGAAGTTAGTTTTACTAACAACTGTACCTACCGAACTGATTTTACATCCTATGCATACCCTTGCTATTTATATCGATATCAACGAAGATCCTCATTTTCTTTTTTCTTAATTCACAATTGGTACGCCCTTGACTTCATCTCAACTGATTAAGTGATGATGATGTCAAAGATGGAAGCGGGCTTACCAAGATTCCCCAACGCAATGGGGAACTGGCTATCTTATCTTTAAGCCGGAAAACATCAATGTTGTTAGCATTGATGTCTAGCGGCAAAGAAGGTGATAGCTAGCCGAGCGGGCTTAGAAAATGCTCTTCCACCAACCAAACCGAGTCTTACAAAGTTAGACTCTGTCGAGAAACAACCCGCGACCTCCTGATGTGAAGCTAATGGACTTAACCATTACGCCACGGAGGTGGTGTTCTTGCTACTTTAAATCATTTATAATTACAATTCTGTCTTAAGAGTTATCTTGTTAAGGTTCAAATGCCCCAAACACTTGGCAGCCAAGTCTATTTCGGATGCGTTCCATTGTAACGGATTAATTTCATATTAATGCATTTAAATCTCTCTTTGTGCTATCCAAGGGATAGACGGCGGCGGTTGCCTGGTGTCGGTCACCCGCGGTCACGTGTAGGGCATTTATATTTACACCTACGGACGTGTGCAACGCGACCCTCATACACATCTGGAATCAGATGTGCAGGTTTTCTCGCGATGTTTCCCTTCACCGTTAAAGCAATCGGTAATATAATATTACGTAAGTTTTGAAAAACTCGTTGGTACATTGGCCGTCCGGGATTGAACCCTGGACCTCTGGTTAAGGGGAACGAGTCGTTCGTGCATTTAAATGAATATGTCACTGTCAAAGTCCAGATTTAGGTTTATACAACTTGTAAAATAAAAGGAGAAAATGTAAAACTTACTATTTAAATATATCATAATATTCACTTATAATTAATGATGTTTTTAACCGCCTCTGTGGCGTAATGGTTAGTCCATTCGTTTCACACCCAGAAGGTCGCGGATGCGATTCTCGGCGGGTTCTAACTTTGCAAGAATCGGTTTGGTTGGTTGTAGGCCATTCTCTAAGCGTGCCTGGCTGGCTACCACCATCTTATCTAATTCTTGCCACCAAACATCAATGTTAACATCATTGTGATGTGTTTCATCATGAAGAGAAGATACCCATTTCGTTGGGGAATATTGGTAGGCCCGCTGTCATCTTCAACATCATCGTCACTGACCATCAGATGAGATGATGTCAAGGGATTTTCAATTGATATAAAGGGTTACAGGTTAAGTCGACCGATCAGAACAGAAAAACTTTGTTCTGAGGTCGACCTACACCCTTTAGGGGGGGATTAAGTACATCTAATTTGCAACAAAAAAAGTACAGTTACTGGGGTTTTTTCAGTTTATCAGCGGTTTTTTTAGTTGAAGCCCGTTTAAAACCGCATTTGCTTACCTAACTTTATTTTTTTTTGTTTTTTTCCAAAAAAAGTTATACTTACTACAGGCGGCGTGCAAAATACGGTATTAACATTATATACTTATTTTACCAGCTTTCCAATAAAGCAAAAAAGTAAAAAAAAATAAAATTTTTTTGAAAAAAAAAATACAATGATTGCTGTCAAAAGGTTTTTTTTAATTTCATACTAATTATCCAACAAATTTCTATGGAAAAAACCAAGTTCGAATTTTATAGATGATCTTGTGAATCAAAGTTAGTCAATGATGCTTGAGGGTCAGATGAAAAACATGATAAATCTTGGATTTTATTGTTGCAAATTAGATATAGTTTATCGCTCTAAGCGTCGGTGGCGTAATGGCAAGGGCCGCTACCTCATTTCCGGAGGTCGTGGTTCGAATCCTGCCACGTACCAGTGTGTTTTCGAATTTCGATTTCATATGTACGTATATCCGACGCTCTTACGATAGAAGGAAAAACATCGTGAGGAAACCTGCCCACACCTGCGAAAAACTCGAAGGTTGTGTGTGAAGTCGACCAACCCGCACTGGGCCCGCGTGGTAGACTAAGGTCCGATCACCCTAATTCAGGGTAGGCTCGAGCCCCTCGGTGGGGCCGTATATGAGTGTATATTACCGCTCTAAAGGATCTAGTTCGAATTAACCTGTAACCCTGTATAAACAAGACACTTTATTATGACACTGCCTAAGATTATTCTACGATCACTTACAATCTAAGGTCGAAGGTACAACTAGCATAATCAAGACCCATAACATACGAGAAGTAGGGTAAGGTAGCGATCATTGGACCGGCTCTTTGATTGGACCGCTTCGGTTTCTTGACAACGAACGGCTTCAATAATCAACCGTCGCGCCGAAACGATGCCTATTTGAACCAGTACCCACCCCCGCTCCCGCCAGTGTCGCCAAAAGCTTCGTTTGGGAAGGACGCGTTGCGCATTTTTTCGCGCGCTCTCGATGTTAAAATCTCGCGACATACTTTACCATGTAAGTACAGTTTTATTAAGGTTTTGAATATGGTTTTTTAATAATTGCACACCTTATTCAATTGCCCTACCAGATTTTATTATTATTTACCTGAGTACTTAACAGTTTTTGTTCTATTATCATGTTTGTGCTTGGTCAGTGAGTTGCCACCAATGGACCGGTGCGAAGTTCTTTGATTGGACTGGTCCAATCATAGCAACTTCTAAAATTGAATTTTTAATTGTTTATTTTTTTATTTCAGCATGGCGAAACGCGGAGAATATTATGCATGGAATGAAGAAAACATGAGACTTGCCTTAGAAGCTTTAAGTAAACAAGAAGTTGGTCTAAATGAGGCAAGCAGGATGTGTGGAGTACCAAAAGCGACACTAAAGCGAAGATTTGATGACAAAAATTTAAAAGCTAAAGGAGAAAAGCAAATAATTGGTTCGACTGGTGATCTCACTCCTGATTTGGAAAAAAAATTAGTCGAATATATTTTGGAATTGGAACGCTGTTTATACGGAATCACGCCAACAGATGTTAGAAACTTAGCTTTTAAAATAGCTGAGCAAAATGGTTTAAATCACAGATTTAAGAAAGAAAAAGAAATGGCAGGAAAAAAATGGTACTATGGATTTTTAAAGCGGCATCCTGAGTTGAGTCTAAGACAACCTAGGGCAACTTCTTTTAATAGAGCTACAGCCTTTAATAAGCCGGCAGTAAAAGATTTTTTTGAGAAGCTAAAAAACATTATGGACAAGCATGGCATAAATGATCCGAGATGCATTTTTAACGTTGATGAGACTGGTCTCACAACTGTACAAAGAAAACCAAGAAAAATCCTGGCCCAAAAAGGCAAGCATCAAGTAGGAGCCATAACCAGCGGGGAACGTGGTACCACTACCACAGCTGTTTGCTGTGCAAGCGCAGCAGGATATTTCATCCCACCTCTTATAATTTTTAAAAGGAAGCGAGCTAAAGACGAACTACAAGATGGTGCGCCACCTGGCACAATTTTTGCATTCAATCCCGACAGTGGTTATATAAACAAAGAAATATTCTTCGTGTGGATGCAGCATTTCGTGGAAAGCGTAAAACCAACACCCGAAAAGAAGGTTCTCTTAATACTCGATGGACATACAAGCCACACGAAAAATTATGACGCTATTAATTACGCAAAAAACCACAACGTTGTGCTGTTGTCACTTCCCGCTCATACTTCGAATAAACTTCAGCCACTTGATACTTCATTCTTTAGACCTTTGAGCTGCTATTTCATAGACGAGACCGAGAAATGGCTTCGCTGTAATCCTGGGCGATGCGTCACAGCATTTCAGATCTCAATACTGTTTGGAAAAGCATACGCTCGAGCAGCGTCTGTTGGAACTGCGGCAAATGGATTTGAGAAATGTGGCATTTGGCCACTGAATAAAGACATATTTCAGGACTATGAGTGTATAACACTAGCAGAGAATGATGACCCTCTTAATGATAACGAAAACATAGATGTCGATCCTTTATCTGTGACGTCAGGTACTCAAAGAAATGTTGCTAAACCCCAAACAGCTGGTCTTAACATTCAACAATGCGTCAGTCCCATGGAAATTCAAAACGAATCCGTTGTACACACGGTATCTGAATCACACTTCCAACGTAATTTACAACCAGGTTCATCTGATATTCAGTCTGATTTGGTGGTAACAAGACATAGCGAAAGTGAAGAAATTGAGCAAGTTCCAAGAACTGTTTCGAAAGTACAACATGCAGATGAATCTTCAGGTCCCAAAACAATTGTTCAAGCGTTAAGACAAGTAAGACGACGAAGACAGTCCCAGCATGATGTAGAGGTCACTGCATCTTCTCAAATAAGACAAAACCAAAACTCTGATATGGGTTCTAGCTCTGATTGTCAAAATAAAGTCGCACGTCAGTCTCTTGTCGATTCAGATTCAATAACGACTAATATTGTACCTCCTTGTCAATCTGATTCAGCATCCACAGCACTTAATGAAACAAGATCGAGTGAACAACCAGCTCCAAGCACTAGCTCTGATTTCCATATTGCTAGTATTTCTCCTGGAGCGAAGAAGGTTATTGAAGAGCTTAGACTTAGAAGCCGTAAACCCCAACGCGCTTTGGAATTAACGTCATCTCCGTACAAAAGGGAATTAGAGACAGCAAAATCTAAAACGAAATCAAAACCACAGCCTAAAAAAGGAAAGAAAACTGTAGAAAAAGCAAAGAAAACTGTAGAAAAGGTCAATGAAGATGAAGTAGAACAGTGGTTTTGTAAGATTTGTTTGTTGTGCTCAGTAGAAGATATGATACAATGTTTGGCATGTAAATGTTGGGTGCACGAAGAGTGTGCCTGTGTAAAAAAAGCGGCAAAAAAATATTTTTGCCCCTCTTGTCGTTGATTGCTCTGACCAAAAAGCTACATACCTAATACTTTTTTATCCTTTTTTAATAAAAAAATATGTTTAGAATGATTGTACTTGCATTAATTTGCTAAAAATTTAACTTTAAAAAAATTTTGTTTTAACAAGTCATAATTTGAGATTCTATTTTTTTTGTTGATTATAGGGCTGTGATCCTACCATTTTCTGAGAATTTAAGATTAAGAATTTCTTACGTAATAATGTTATGTTTCAATATTATAATTGTTTTGTTACAACTAAAAATAAGTATTAATACCTAAAAAGATATGTAAATTTAAAAATTTACGTCTGATTTATGTTCCTAACGTTGCCATTGTATAAGAAAACGATAAGTAAATAAAGAATAAAAAAATATTGTTCTCTTATATTTATTTAAATTCTCATTGGCGCCTTGAATGGACCAGTAGAGCAAATTTTCTAAGTCCAATGATAGCAACTGACTGGCCCAATCAAAGAAACAGCGGTCCAAAGAAAGCAACCATTACAAAACTACATTTTTATATTTTACCGCTTTATGATCTGTGCAAAAAATCTTAAATGTCACCTGTAAGTTCTTATATGTAAGGCTTATAAAAATCATAAGTCACGTTTTCGGTTCTTATCATTTTTCAGCCGTTACGGCAACTTAAAGTTAAGTGGTCCAATACTGGCAACCTTACCCTACTTATTTATAACCATAAAAGTACCGGTGGCAATTTCAAGTAGCGATATTTGTTTACAAAGTTAAAAAATTGTAATGAATATTACTTTACGATGCTTGTTCTAGTTTACTCGAAACTCTTTCAATAAAAAATTTAAAACTACCCAGTTTTGATTACATGCAGAAAATGGTATAATCTAAGTAAGGTCTTACTCCGGACACTGCATACAACGGTCGTGAGATGATATTTCTAAAAACAAATGACGGAGAAAACAAAATAATGGCGAAATCCTATACGTTCGAGAACCAAACTATAACCAATCTGCATCAATCTGGGTGACGAGGGGGTGAGGTCGGAATCTAGAGAGCGGCAGTGAGTGTCCATACTGTATATTAGTACTAATATTATATACTTTGGTAAGGTTTTTTGATAGATCGCCATATTGCACGTTGCTTAGTCATATTTAATTATTTTCTACAATAGTGTAATCTTGAAAACCAAGGTATTAGATGTACAATAGGGCAGAAAAAACCTTGAATTAAAATAATTATTTCTTTATATCAAAGTCTTTTAAAAACATCTCTGTATTATTCACAATCTAATAAATATTTCACATTTGTCTACCTATTATTCTAATAATTTATTAGGAATGCTAATGAAGACATATCTCTGATCAGCGCGCTCGGTTCAAACAGCTGTCTTTGCGGCGAAGCAATTAATCTCAATAGATATAGATAAATATTGTCGAATGCATGCGCATTCAAGATGACTGACCTATTTCGTAAATGGAATACGCAGTAGCATCCGGTGAATGAAGTCATTTTATCTCTGAGGAATAAAAAGCGTCGGTGGCTCAACGGTAACGAGTGGTCTCCTTCTAACCAGAGGTCCCGGGTTCGAATCCGGATGGCCAATGCACCAATGAGTTTTTCGAAACTTACGTGCATTTACTTACCGATTGCTTTAACAGTGAAGGGAAACATCGTGAGGAAACCTGCACATCTGATTCCAAGATGAAGGCAGCTTGTACACGTCCGTAGGTGTAAATCTAAAATGCCCTACACGTGACCGCGGGTGATGCTAAGTGCAACACCAGGCAAACGCCGTCTGTCCCTTGGATAGCAATGATAAGAGGAGAGAGATCTGACGAATTTGTAAATATTATATGTCATACGTAGCGTATCATAAAAAAATAAAAATCCATCAAACCGTTTAGGCTACCGGCTCAGCCAAAGAAACAGACATACATACTGTCGAAAAACATTATCCCCCTATTTAAGGCAGTCGGGTAAAAAGAAAGAACACCGCGTCCTTACTTGTTTAGTTTAAGTAGCAACGAACTCAAAGGCCTATTTTTAATCTCTCGATCTTCTTCTAATAAACTAACTATAATACTTAAATAACTACAAACTTGTCGCACGGAAATCGAATTAGCTGTCCTTCCTTTGATATTCATCCCTGTTTTGCCCTATCCCATACAACGAAGATAAAATGTGTATAATTATGAAGATATTTTTGGATTTCCGAAAGCTTTGTAGTTCAAAACTCTACTTAATGAATGACATTACAGACTTAAGATTGAAATATCTAAGTGCCTAATCTTTTTAAACTTTTTTTAAAATCAATTTACAGGTTGTGTTAGCTAGACACACGTGAATGTGTCAGCCAAGTTCTTAAAGGAAAAGGGCGATACCGGCACGAACACGAACTTGAAATTATTTCAGGCCATTTTCGACGATTGTGATTCGTAACTATTTTTGTAGTTTCTTGTCGAATAAACGTCGGTTACGATTCAGTGAAAATCAAAACCCATCTGCTTAAAAATGAATCCTAGTCACTGAGGGTATCAAGGTGAATTTAACTACACCGCGCCACACCCCGGACACTGCATACAACGGTCGTGAAATACGAGATTTTTAGAATTCCGTACCCAAAGGGTAAAAACAGGACCTATTAATAAGACTCCGCTGTCCGTCCGTCTGTCTGTCTGTCTGTCACCAGGCTGTATTTCATGAACCGTGATAACTTTTATACAAGTTGAAATTTTCACAGATGATGTATTTCTGTTGCCGCTATAACAACAAATACAAAAAATTAGAAAGAGTGAAGAAATAAGGAGTCTCCGTACAAAAAACTTGGTTTTTTTTAAACGTGAAGAAACTAGCGCCATCTAGTATGATGTTACAGGACCCTTTGTACTAGCGCCATCTGGTATGATGGTACGGACCCCTTTGTGTGCGGTTCTGACTCACAATTGGCCGGTCTTATTTTGAAACGAAGATACTATAGCGACATCTAGTAGGATCTAGTATCTTCTATAATATAGTTGATTTATGAACATGTTTTGGTACAGAACCCTCAGTGCGCGAGCCCCCAGGCACTTGGCCGGTTTTTTTTTTTGGCCGACATCAATGTTTTTTTTTCTACGAAAACCGCAACTCTGATTGAGGAAGGTATTTTGTCCACGACTTGCTCCTCCAACAAAAAAGGCAATTGAGCTGAATCCAAAATTATGAAGGACAAAGTGCTATAATCTCTATATAAAAGTACGTGCGGTAGGCAGGTAGTAGGTACTACTATACATGTTGTTCAGTAAAAAAGAACACATTTTTTTAAATGTACTATTGGTAAGCCCTTGCCATCATTTCACCTTTTGGTAAGTGTCGATGATGCCGAAGATGGTAGCGGGCTTACTAAATTCCTCAATGAAAGGGAGAACTGGCTATCTTATCTTCAAACCGGAGCACATCAATGCTTTTAACATTGATGTTTGACGGCAAGACTTAGATAAGATGGTCGTACTTGTAGCTAGTCAGGCGGGCGTAGAAAATGCCCTTCCAACAACTAAACTAAGTTATACAAACTCAAATTTAAATAACTCTTTATTGTACATCAAAATAAATACATAATATGCAAAATTTAAATTAAAAACTAAGAGACGTACAATTTAGGCGGTCTTATCGCTGAGAGCGATTTCTATCAGACAACCCAGTGCTCGGAGAAAAAGCAAGGAGGCAGGTAGTACGCGAGCAACAACAACAGAAAACTTAAATGAACAATGAATAATAATTTTAAACTTATACTAAAACATATAAAGCTATTATCAGTTTTTATATACTAACAAATAAAATACCATAAACTTAATAAATAAAACCCACTCGGACTATAAAATAAATAATTATATATAAGGTCTAACAAAATTAGCTGAAACTATTTTAACTGGTGCTTTTACCCATGAAATTGAACAACTTTCCCCATGAAACCCATAGTCAAATCTCAAAAAAAAATTTGAACTTCCCATACTAAGTTGGCTGATCAGCGGATCGAGTAGTATGGGAGAGTCAATTTTTTTTTGCGTTTTGACTATGGGTTCCATGGGGAAAGTTGTTCAGTTTGATGGGTAGAAGCACCAGTTAAAATAGTTTCAGCTAATTTTGTTACACCTTATATACGCATATATATTACTAGTGTATGCCCGCAGCTTCGCCTGCGCAGATCCCGATTTTTGTGGTTCCCGTGGGAATTTCCCAAAATCCTTTCTTAGCGGATGCCTACGTCATAACATCTACCTGCATGCCAAATTTCAGCCTGATCCGTCCAGTGGTTTGGGCTGTGCGTTGATAGATCACTATGTCAGTCAGTCACCTTTGAGTTATATATATTTAGATACAGATACATACCTATATAAATAAATTATAAAATATACAATGTTAGACTCCGCCGGAAATCGAACTCTGGACCTCCTCATGTGAAGCTAATGGACTCAACCATTACGCTACGGAGGTGGTTAGAATTTTTTACTCATGAAACTAAACAAATTTTATTCTACGACTTTGTTGAAATTACAAAAAAATTACTTCAGCAAAGTCGTACAACAAAACTTTCATAAAAAAATGCGTTGTTACGTGCTACACCCCTCCCCTTATATATAGCATATCTCTGGCTACACCCTATATATTTGCCATAAAATTGTTTACTACCGCGTTCTTAGCAACACAAATAATTCGATGGCTGGCCCAATCAATGTTTTTTACTAACTGTTGGTAGCCCTTGACATCATCACACCTGAGGGCACTTAAATGGAGATGATGCCTCCAATTATGTAACGTAACTGCACGGTCATTACTTAGATGGGTTTGACTGTTAGCGGCATTTTTCTCGGCCGCGGCCGTGCTTCGCAAGGCACGTCAAGCCGTTGGTGCCGGTTGCTATCATTAGATGGCGTCATCAAGCCGTGTCAGATGCCTTATAGGCAGCTTGAAAAACTTTTGACAGTGGGGTTCGCCACTAACCCTAGAACCTCCACCAACCTGTGTGGAGTATGACCTAACCTTCCCGACCTTGGGAAGAGACCCGTGCTCCAGCAATGGGGACGTTATGGGTTGATGACGAAGTTAATATTACTTTTTTTGCAAATGCAGTGAAGCGTCGGTGGCTCAACCGGTAACGACTCGGTCCTTCTAACCAGAGGTGCCGGGTTCAAATCCGGACGGCCAATGTACCAATGAGTTTTTCGAAACTTACGTACATACTCGTATATTCACCGAATGATTTAACGGTGAAGGAAAACATCGTGAGGAAACCTGCACACACCTGCGAAGAAACTCGAAGGTTGTGTGTGAAGTCGACCAACTCTCATTGGGCCCGCGTACTCGACTAAGGCCCGATCGCCCTAATTCAGAGTAGGCTGGAGGGAACCCCTCGGTGGGGACGTATATGAGCTGATATGATGATGATGATTACGTTCTTATAATCATCATTATCATCATATCAGCCGAAGAACGTCCACTGCTGGACATAGGCCTCCCTCAAGGATTTCCGCGACGACCGGTTCTGCGCTGCCCGCATCCAGCGGCTTCCCGCGACTTTCACCAGGTCATCGGCCCACCGAGTGGGAGCGTGCCTACGCTACGCTTTCCGGTGCGCGGTCTCTACTCGAGCTCTTATAATACTTGTATCGATTTACAGTAATCATGTACAAGGTAGCTACAGAACCCTAAAACCCATATAGTTATGCCATGTCCATGTGTCTGTTGGTCTGTCCGTTGGTAATGACCGTGCTTCAGGTGTGATCAATTGGTTAATATGCGTGACCACTTTAAGTCTCATCTTAACACCTCTTCATACTACCTATTCATTTCAATCATAAGATATCAACGAGAGCGACAGAAAAAAATATTTTTCATTCAGTATAGGATTGACACACACTTAGCTAATTTTTATTTTTGTTGTTATACTTAATAATAACACGAAGATCCGCGTTTGTATGTATTACCGTTTTTACGATAGAGCAAAAAAAAATATTCTTAGGGAACCTACTTTAACAAATATATTTTTTTATGCAAAGGTTGACTGTAAGAGATCCCTGTAAGGGATAAGTCCGCCTTAGTACGCTTTTAAAAAAATATGTTTTAAGTGTATATTTTGTACAATAAAGAGTTTACAAACATAAAAAACAAAGTTATATTTTTTAAATTTTATTATCAAACAGTAAATTCGCCATAACAAATAACACATTCTGTGAAAATCTGAGTCAGCAGCCTATTACGGTTTAAAAAAAGATATAGAATGTTAAAGGTCGGACGGGCGGACAGACAGACAGGGTAGGCTTAATAATAGGAATCCGTTTACCATTAGGTACGGAACCATAAAAACGATCAATAATCTTACAAAAAAGACTTAATTGACCTATAGACAATTTGTCAAAACCGTAATTCTCTCAGAGATTCGTTGGTGTGGAAATTACCGGACGTCCTTGATTAGACACTTTTTGTGCTATCAAATGGTTAGCACTTGGCACATCTCAATTTTCTGTCGTCGTCGTAGTCGTAGGCATTTCAAGCTAAGTAAAGTCGATTCGCTCAGATAGTGTCATAAGATAGCTCAGATCATCATTCATCATTTCAGCTCATATACGTCCCCACCGAGGGGCTCGAGTCTACCCTGAATTAGGGCGTTCGGGCCTTAGTCGACCACGCGGGCCCAGTGCGGGTTGGTCGACTTCACACATAACCTGCGAGTTTCTCCGCAGGTGTGTGCAGGTTTCCTCACGATGTTTTCCTTCACCGTAAGAGCGTCGGATAAACGTACATATGAAATCTAAATTCGAAATCACATTGGTTAGTGGCAGGATTTGAACCACGACCTCCGGACAGGAGGTGGCGGCCCTAGGCGTTACGCCATCGACGCTCTAGCTCAGATAGTTTTTACAAAATGTAAGAATTAAATCTACTTTGATAGACAATTTACAGATGACAGATACAAATCAAGTACATAATACAAATGTGTATTAGCGTTTTTTGACGTCAAGGCGGCGTTCTTGACACGCGGCTGCACGCGCAGTGTCGGTGTTTACAAAGGGCGAGCGACACTATCTAAGCGAACGGGCTTTAGGTATCTAATAGACGTTCACAAAACTCAAATTGATGGTAAATTGTTTTGTTGTTTTTAACCGCCTCCGTGACGAAATGGTTAGGACAATTAGCTTCACATCAGAAGATCGCGGGTTCGATTCCCGACGGAGTCTAACTTTGTAAGGCTTGTTTTGGCTTTTATTAGCACGCCTGGCTAGCTACTTACCACCATCTTATCTAAGTCTTGACGCCAAACATCAATGTTAACAGCAATGATATGTTTCGGATTTAAGATAAGATAGCCAGCTCCCCATTGCGTTGGGGAATCTTAGTAAGCCCGTTTCTAGCTTCGGCATCATCATCTTTTACCATCAGGTGAGATGATGCCAAAGCTTACTAATAGGGTAGTTGACTGCATCTAAAATAAATTATGGAATGTTGTTCCAAATTGGTCTTCTATTGAAATTAAATAAAAAACCATATTACAAATACATGATCTTCATGTATATGTCACCGTAAGATTGAAAATTCCGTTATATTACAATCTAACGGGATTTATTTCTCGAAATTGTGAACTGTCGAAAGATTGTGAACTGTAACATATTGTTTACAATTTCACTAGTGACATTGTAAACTCACTAGTGACATTACAATAACACTAAGCAAAGTGAAAAACACTAATTAAATGAGCTCGCGTAGCGAGCGATGTTAGGTTCGGTCAGGTTTGATTGATTTAACAGTCTACCCCCCTGGGTAGCAGAATGCTTCGCAGCAGAAGAAATCATCGGTTTTATTCGGAGGTACAAGAATAGGCCTTGATATTGTAATCCGATTCACAATTTACCGTTAAAAATAATCTAACTAGTGAGATTGTAATATCGAGGTTTTCACAATATCCCGGTGACATAAACATTAAAAATGAAATCGGGCAGAATTTTTTTCTCAAATTATTTTATTTAATAATGAAAAAACCAATTAAGTTGGTACTTACTTAGTAATTTCCTTAGCATTTTCTACATAAATAAATAGAGATACGATCCCAATGCATACCTACGAACTGCGGCGCTGAACGTCAGTGCAATGTACACGTACATAGCGTTGCCAGGCGTCCGGATAAAGCCGGACAGGGTTAGGCTTTTTGGATGCATGTCCGGTCAAATTAGATGATGTCCGGCCTGTCCGGTTTTTGTTAGGCTTTTTTATATTTCGTGATCCTCCAGTCACGTGGATATTCGGGCGAGCGCGCCGGCGTGATAAAGTGACTCAAGGGGACGGCGCTTCGTAGTCTGATTATGACCTCGTCTAAACATACAGATTGACTAACTAATGCACTAAATTTATTCATGTCTAGAGCGGGCTTTAAAGGAGTCCGGACTTTTTACCCAAAAGTCCGGCTTAACTTGGTAGTCTGTCCGGCTATTCAGTTTTAGGACCTGGCAACCCTACACGTACACAATCTACCCTTATTTGTTAACCAATTTCATTTTTGTTGCATTTCAAATGCAGCATTGTACCACATCTCTAGGTGTTTTATGAATTTTTAATTTATGCTTATTAGTTTTTAAGATATGGACCTATTCGTGTCTAAAGTTGAGAAAAAAATAAACATATTTTTCATTTTTTTTCGATTATCCAAAAAAGTTCTGGGCTTTTTATTTTCCTTTTTTTCATTAAATCCCTTGATAATACGCACATTTTGACACCTAAATAATAACGATGCCTCAAATACTTTTAGAGTAATCGCCATGTCACCCTTTTGGTAAAAAAGGCACCTCTACCGGAGCGAGCGAAAAAACATTCCGCTTTTTCAATTTTTTAATAAATTTAAGATCACACAATTACATAAATGACGCTGAAAAATTATGACTACTCGTAGGTACTCCCGTCACTTTTCAAACATTTTTTGGAACAAATTTGGTTTTTGACGGATGATAACAAGTAACTGATATGACTATCAGTCAACTAGCCTACCCTACTAATATTAAAAAACGCGAAAGTTTGTAAGACTGTATGGATGTATGTTTGTTACTCTTTCACGCAAAAACTACTAAACGGATCTGGCTGAAATTTGGTAGGTAGACAGATTAGGACCTGGATTAACATATAGGCTACCTACTTTTTTCGCTTACGGCTCGCGCACAGCGCACCCTTGAAAAGGTATAGAAACCGCGGGAAATAGCTAGTAGCAAATAAACAAATCGGAGATGATGTAGGTACATAATTATACGTGTTTATTTTATTTCATTAATACCTTAAAACATTAGACCTTCTTGATATATCATAAAGTTATTCCATGAGCATCACATCATCATCTAATTTCCGACGAAAGAAGTTCTCTATAATTTCCTTTGTGAATGAACAAGATACCTAACAAATAAATGAATTGTGGTGTAATACAGCTAAAAACCAAAAGTCATCGTGATAAATTGTAAATTACTTTGTTTTACTTTCATTTTCTTTTCTTTCCACTTTCGTTACATTAGCTGCTCATAAGTAAGTAAACTAGTATTTGGCAATTGGTGCTCAGTGGCATTTCGTCTCTGTTAATTTTCAAGAATTTAGTGATATTACAATTTCTTGTTATGGACACCATAATACACGGCATAAGATTAAGAACCGTCTCCGTGGTATCATGGTTAGTCCATTCGCTTTACACTAAGAGGTCGCGGGTTCGATTCCCGGTGGGATCAACTTGTAAGACTCGGATTGGTTGGTGGTAGAGCATTTTCTAAGCCCGCTTGGCTAGCTACCACCGTCTTGCCGCCAAACATTAGTGTTAACAAAATTGATGTGTTCCTTCTTGAAGATAAGATAGCCAGTTCTCCATTGCTAATAACTACAGGGTAACACAAAATTGGTATAGAAGCCGTTACCTAAGGCTTTTACTCATCACACTGAACAATTTTTTTAGGAAAAAATTTGACGCTCCATAAAAAAATGCACAAAATTGGTCATTATGCTAGTCGATTTGTATGGAGAGTTGAATTTTTTTGCAAATTGACTATGAGTATCGTGACAAAAGTTGATCAATATGATCAGTAGAAACCCTAGTAAACCGCTCTTACACCAAGTTTGTTACTAAGTATATAAAGAATCTAAGGAACTGTAGCAAAAAAAAGGTCAAGCGACTTTTTCAGTTCACAATGCAAGTGGGTGAATCAACTATTCTTTGCTCTCAATAAAACAAATTTGGAAATAATAATAATAACAGATTTAACAAATTTTCTGTTTTATAGTAATAAACCATAGATTAAATTTTTGTTGTATGCTTTCAGCACCGATTTTTTCACAATTTTTGAATGCCTTTTTAGGTTCCAAATAAGAAATCGAGCTGAAATAAGTCCACTGAGTTACAACGTCATTTTTGCTTTTTATGGTAAAAAAACAAAATTTGGTACAAAATTTATTATTATCCAGCAACCAAATAAAACTGGAAATACCTATAAGAAAATTTAAAATTGTAAGTAACACGATTTTTTCATACTTATGGTTTCTCTTGGGTCACTTTTGACAAGAAACATAAAGAATTTTTATTATATATCGGTCAGTGGAACACGAAAATTAAAATCAACTGTATCGTAAGAAGTATTATAAAGTAGTGACATATTTAAACACAAAAAAACAATTCCTATGAGAAACAATTGGAGAAACAAACGAAATATATTCATGAATAAAAGGGACATATTGTTAGCCCAAAGACAAATTTTGTGACTCTAGAGACAAACATGCTAACAACAAGATCATTTAAAGTTCTATAATAAATTAAAATCTATTCATAAACACAAACTAAATATGTACTTATCATAGATTCAGCTATACTCTTTTAAGATCAATTTAACAAGTCTATATTTTTGTAGATAAATTTACTCAATGAGTGATTTTACAGTTCAATTTAAGCATAATTTTAATATACATACGTGTGATATACAAAGTTTTGACATTTACAACAAATTTAGGCGAATTAAAAGAGAAAATCTAAGAAAAGTCTCCTGAATAACGGTATGATGTCTCATGAGTCACGTTTTTTGTGACTCAGTGGAGTATTTTTATCAAAAAAATATCTATTTTTTTTGCAAAATCTTCTTCATTAAAGACATTTTAGACACATTTGTTATATACAAATAATTAAAAAATTGTAAATAATATTCGTATTACCTAGAAAAACGATGTCGCCCAGCAGAAACACAATAAACACACCCAGCCTTGCTCAGAGTAACGGACGAAATTGCCGAGCAATCAGAGCCCTCCGCGTGGCGGGACGCCGATCACCTGATCTGAAGGCAGTATCCCCATTGATCAGGCTATTCAGGCTATTCATTGTCTATCTCTTTCGATCTTATGGACACTTGTACATAGTGACTCAGTAAAATTGATTTTATTCTAACGGCAGGGACAAACTTTTAAATATACAATTTTTGTATTTTTTTTTCTCTAAATAAACCTTTTATTGCGTTTTATGACTTTAACAGTGTTCCAGTGTTGAACGCTTAAGTAAAAATAAGGCTCGTCTAGGAATATTTTTACAGAGTATCGTAATTTAGCTGACGATTACGTTAAAGGGACAGGACATATTAGTATGGAACTTTAAAAATATCACCTGGGTCACATATTTTTTTGCATGATTTTGTAAAACAATATGGCGTTTTAGTGATTCTACAATACGACAATGGTTCCTATTTGTTAATTAAACAACAAAATTAACAAAAAAGGAATTTTTTGTATTCAGTACTGTGAAAAGTTTGCACGGGATAGGTTTTGGCAAGAAAAAGTTGAATGATCAAAAGTACCTAATGATCATGGTACCAGAAGTCACTTGATTTTTTTACTGAAATAGTATGAAAGGCCTCCAGCCATTAGAGGCCACAAAACTCCACTAATGTTTGGTTTAAAATTACGGAACTTTGTACTGAGATTGTGGAGTTTTTAATATTTGTGTGAAGTAAAAATTAACAGTCTTATCATTGGCCAGGTGAAATCATTGTTAGTACATAATAACATTGAGAGCGGTTGTCAGTGCGACATATGGTTTACGTCGATCACACAGGTTAACTGTTGATGCACGGTCATTACTTGGATGGTGTTGACAGTTACTGTCATTTTACTCGACCGTTTTCATGCTTCGCAAGGCAAGTTAAATCGTTGGTGTCGGTTGCTGTCACTGGCAGTCGGGTGATGATTTCTTCTTCTGCGAAGCATTCTGCTACCCAGGAGGAGAGCCTCTTTGACTGTATAATTAATGAAACCTGACCGAACCTAATATCGCTTGCTTCGCACGCTTATTTACAATTTGTTTTTATACAAAACGGCGCCTCATACAATGCGGCGTACTTTATTTCAGCCGAATTGCAATCCGGCTGAACGTAATATCGCCGCATTACAAAACGCCGCCGTTTTACGATCTGGCATTAATCAGCGCGCTGTTTTGCAAAACGGCGGATTCTACAATACGGCTTTAACATATATATGACTTGATTTTATGACCCTAATATGGCTTTGATGGCGCAACGGCCAGGGCCGCTACCACAGATTACTAAATAGTGCCGCTACCTCCTGTCCGGGAGCAAAGTATATATATTTATATTAGTACTAACGTACCGGGAGGTTGTGATTCGAATCCTGCAACGTACCAATGTGTTTTCGAACTTCGATTTCCTATGTACGTTTATCCGACGCTCTTACGGTGAAGGAAAACATCGTGAGACGCACGCCTGCGAAAAAACTCGAAGGAGGTGTGTGAAGTCGACTGACCAGCACTGGGCCCGCGTGGTCGACTGAGGCCCGATCGCTCTAATTCAGGGTAGGGTCGAGTCCCTCGGTGGCGTGGGGACGTTGGTGTGATGATGTTGATGATGAAATGAAGTTAGGGAGGTAAGGTATTGGAGGTAGGTACTTCCAGTAGTAACACGGGCCGCAGAAGTTGAATTTTTTTGTTAACAATAAAATAAAAGTGTATTAACGACCTGACTTTAAAGTCAAGAGTCATATCACAACTAACTAGCCAGGTATACACCTTACTTGAATCAAAGCCTAATCTAACTAAACAGTTTCTATTTAACCTGTTTTATGGTAAAAAAAAGTTGTACGGAAACAAGACGGTCACGCGAAATAGCCATAATAGGCGACCTAGTTTTGGAAAGACCTGAGTAAAGTAGGAGGCCTGAAAGTGGAACTTTTACATAATCTTTACTGCTTTTGGGCTTCGCTGCAGTCGGGTATGGGCAATAGGGCAAAAAATACTCATGCATAAGAGCTAGGGAAAATATCCCCAGTACAGAGATTTGTTACCATAGATGGGTTATGCACTAACAAACAACATTTGAAAATGGAAGCCATTCACACACACAATGTTATAGGTAGTTCCCTTCGATTGCACCGAATGTTACTAAGAAAAGAGATGCCAATTGGCATCTTTTTTTTGCTTCACTTTTTAGACGCCTGTAACCTATCTACCTCCCCTTATATATAGCATATCTCTGCCCCAGTAGGCTTTTTTTATCCACTATTGGTATCTAAGCTCTTGACATCATCTCACCTGATTGTAAGTGGCGATGATGTCGAAGATAGAAGCGAGCTTACCAAGATTCCCAAACGCAATGGGGAACTGGCTCTGATCTACAAGCAGGAACACATTAATGCTGTTAACAATAATGCTTGGCGGCAAGACTTAGAGATAAGATGGTGGTCTAGCCAGGCGGGCTTAGAAAACGCCCTTCCACCAACCAAACTGAGTCATACAAAGTTAGATTTTCCGAGAATCGAACCCGCGACCTCCTGATGTCACCATTACGCCACGGAGGCGGTTAAAACAAATGCACGTTAATTAGCATCTTAATACAATTTTAGAGTGCTTGATTTGCCTGAAGTTACATAAGTAACTAGTATGATAGATAGCCACGTAAATAATTATTATTATTCATACTCCTTTAACTCTTTTCTTTGACGGCTCCCGACAAACACTGTCAAAGGTGCCACCCGCGGCGGCGCGGCGGGCGGAACGATTGAACTCAGAGCGGCACTTTGACAGAGTGTTTGTCGAGAACCGTCAAAGATGAAGTTAAATGAGTGAACGAACTTTACATAACACGTAATTTTATTGGGGTCAAGTCAAATTTAAACTCCTGAACGTTAATATTATTAAAATGAGTATCTTAACTAAAAGGTTCATTCTAGCTAAAAATACATTAAATACCTACCCACAATGTAATTCAATATAGAGGTAGAGAAGTATACTGAAATAGGAAGAAAGTCTGTGGTCTACCACAACCCATGGATAATTATTTGTTTGTAGTTAAGATTAGATAAAACCAACCAAAGCATTGCATAGGTTGAACACTTAAGAAAACCACAACTGAAGCACTTAACAATTCGACGTTTTACTATCATTAAAGTTTAAAAAAATAAGATTACAGCTATGTAATAATTATCTTTCAAATTTTTTTAGATACACTTTAACTCAGTAAAAATTTGTACTTAGATACTGGTAAATTTTATTGACTTAGGAAGCTGTCCATTTTTTTTAATTTCACAATTGGTAAACCCTTGACAACATCTCACCTGGTGGTAAGTGACGATGCTGCCGAAGATGGAAGCGGGCTTACCAAGATTCCCCAACGAAATGGGGAACTGGCTATCTTATCTTCATGCCGGAACACACCAATGATATCAACATTGATATTTGGCGGCAAGACTTAGATAAGATGGTGGTAGCTAGCCAGGCGGGCTTAGAAAATGCCCTACCTCCAACCAAACCGAGTCTTACAATTGACCCCGCCGGGAATCGAACCCGCGACCTCCTGTGTAAAGCCAGTGAACTTTGCCTCTGAGCTACGGAGGCGGTTGAAATATATAAATGTGGCAATTAATAAGGGTCTATCAATTAACATTTTTTACTTTTACTTGTGATTTTTGTCTGTTATATTTAATTACTATTTGTACTTAGATACTAGTAAAATTTACATGTTAGGAAGCTGTGTATAATGTGGCAATTACTAAGGGTCTATCAATTAACATTTTTTTACTTTTACTTTCTCGTGATTTTTGTCTGTTATATTGGATGCCCGCAGCGCAGAACCGGTCGTCGTGGAGATCCTTGGGGGAGGCCTATGTCCAGCAGTGGACTTCCTTCGGCTGATATGATGATGATGATATTGGATGCCCGCAGCTTCGCCCGCGCAGATCCCGATTTTTGCGGTTCCCGTGGGAATTTCCCAATATCCTTTCTTAGCGGATGCCTACGTCATAATATCTACCTGCATGCCAAATTTCAGCCCGATCCGTCCAGTGGTTTGGGCTGTGCGTTGATAGATCACTATGTCAGTCAGTCACCTTAGAGTTATATGTATATATTTATATTACTAAGGTAGGTAATTTTTTAGTGCTCTATGAATGAAATAACCGGTAAAGCGCGAATCAGAAAACCACGCACAATGGATTACTAGATGTCGCTGGTTTCTTCACGTTAAAAAAAACACGTTTTTTGTATGGAGACTTTTAGTTTTTCTAATTTTTTGTATTTGTTGTTATAGCGGCATCATTATCTGTGAAAGTTTCAACTGTCTAGCTACCACGGTTCATGAAATACAGCCTGGTGACAGACGGGGACGGACGGACAGCAAAGTCTTAGTAATAGGGTCTTAGTAAACCCTTTGGGCACGGATCCCTAAAAAAATGTGTACTTAAAAATGATAGGAATTCGGATTAACTACACCATAATATACTTCTATTCTATGTCCTCGGTCCAGGCCTTCTAAAGCGTATTACAAAATAATCCAAGCCAGGTATGACGACAGCATCAGAAATAAATTATGAAAAACTCCTACTTAAATTTCGGAAAACCTTCCTGATTTTGTTTTCCATCAGGTCTTCGATTTTTAATTCACCAAAATCACAAAACGAGTAAGTACACAAATGACGCTGCTAAACTATGACGTCACGCCTAGGTATTTCAAACATTTTTGGAACAAAATGTCGTTTTTGACAGATGATAAAAAGTAGCTCAGATGACTAGCATTTGTCATCCTTGTTACAAACCAGACAAACGTAGGCAAGTGAAAAAAAAGCTCATTACGAAAAACCTAAAAACTTTTGGGTACAAGCTTTTATTTGAAAATATTTTGATTATTACGTAAAAAAAACAAACCCTTTCATTTGATACCCATACGATGGGGGTGCATAAAAATAACTGGTCCACCATCTCTGGGATTCCACCACATTGTACTGAGAATGAACTCACTTAACTAACCATGCATTGTCATCCAAACTAAACGTGCATGCAAAATTTCAGCTCAATCGGAAACTGGAAAATGGGTCAATTTTAACTTTGGAATTATGAGGACAGTTTACATCACACTTAATATTATAAAGGCGAAAGTTTGTGAGTGTGTACGTTTGTTACTTCTTCACGCAAAACTACTGAACGGAGGTTGAAATTTAGTAGGTAGACAGATTAGGACCTGGATTGACACATAAGCTACTCTTTTGCACGCTCGCGAGCCGCTTGCGGCTCGCGCACTGCGCAACCTCGAAGAGTCGTAGAAACGTTGTCCTGCACGCAGGTGAAGCCGCGGGAAACATAAATACGAGTAGGTTTATCAATTAAGTGTTATCGATTAAGGCCCAATCGCCCTAATTTAGGGTAGGCTTGAGCCCCTCGGTGGGGACATATATGAGCTGATAAGATAATGATTGCAAGTTAAATAAAAGCTTGTAATAAAATTAAACCAAACATAAGAACTTCTAAGAACTAATTTAAAAGTAAGATCTCCAGTCTCCATACTTATTGTAAAGAAAACATGTTTAATAGCTAATGTGGCAGAGAAAATGCTATCAGGTTGTCGTCAAGATGGTCATGATCAGTCCGACCATCATTGATTAAAGGTGACAGCTTTGTATGGGAGAAACATTAGGGTGACCATACTGAGGGTATTTTAATGCGAACATTATTCCTTACTTGTAAAATTATCATACCTTTTCGCATTTGTTATGGAAATTGGATCTAATTTTAGACCCCGTGCCCAAAACTTTATAGTTGTATGACACTGAACAACTTTTGTTTTCCAACTATGAACGTAAAAAAACGTAAAAAAATATTTTTATTACATCTATTCAAAGAGTTCTGGTTGGTTTTTCGTAAACAGGGACAAAGTAGCTCCTTAACCCCTAGGGATTAAAAGTAATTTCAATCTGAAATGTAAAATATTGTTTTTAAATGATCCAATCACCAGAGAGATCGATCATGAACATTCTATTTACAATAAATAAACGTACTATTTTAATTAATAAGTTGTACTTTACTTATTTTCTCTTAGAGGGTCATAAAAAGTAAAGTGTCTTACTCGAGAGCGACACTGTTAGCGACACTACTAGCGAGTGACGTACTTTGAATCACTCGATGAACTCAGGATTCTACTTTATAATCCTTTTAAACACGTTTTAAAATATTCGCTCCCTATAGGTAAACAATTTGCTAATATGACTTCCTATGCAAAGTGGGCCAATCAGCTGAATAAATAAGAAAATTCAACATTATAATTCTTTGCGTTATTTTTCTGTTTCTTAAGTAGATGCTATTGTGAAATTTTAGCGGGAGAGGAAGAACTGTTATATGGGGTGCAAAAAATTGTGTAGAAGCCGTTAACTAAGTTTTATACGCATTATACTGAACAACTTTCCACAATAATAAAAAGATCTCTCAGAATATAAAAATTCAGCTGATCGATTTGTTCTAAGAGTTCATTTTTTTTTTACAAATTGACTATGGGTCTCTAAGGAAAATTTGTTTAGTGTAATGAGTAAAATCTCAAGCCAGCGTATCATACACCGATTTCATTACAACCTGTATAGAGGAAGTCTTATGACTAAAGTCTTCATCCAAATTTACGTACGAGATGGATAGATTTTTTGTAAATTTTAGTGCGTTTGGCTGCACTTCACCTGATGGTAAGTGTCGATCCAGTCGAGGATGTAACACGCAAGTTCAAGTAGTGCATATTTACTCTCGTATAGAGGATTCCTTTATTATACGAAAAATAAAGATATAATAAAGATCAATATTTTCCTAAATGAAATTTATCAAGCAACCCTACCTCTACCTGTAATATTATGTATGTGTCTTATATTTCTAACTAAAAGAATATGCAAATATTTAGTAGGACCTGCTTACCCAGAATAATGATGTATCTTGAACCTTCTAGCAAAACAAGTCTATTTAAATGGTAGTATGTACAATATCGCCCTAATTCAGGTTAGGCTCAAACCCCTCGGTGGGAACGTATATGAGTTGATATGATGATGTATAATATAGTATACCAGGGATTGGCTCTTGATTTGATTCTCCAACGCTGACTAGTAAGATTATTATTATTTTTACAAGCTTTATATTGGTTTCACCTGTCCCGGTGTCTGTAATGAAACCTTGCAAGTTAAATTTGACCCACTGCCCGGTTTCCGATTGTGCTGAAATTTTGCATGCATATGTATATCGCGTGACAATGCAATATTAAAAGCTTGTGCCTAAAAGTTTTTAGTTTTTCGAAATTATTTATTATTTTAGTCTATGCGAAACTATACTAACGCTATGGTCACCCCACAAGTCTCCCTTTCCCGAGCTGAGACGAATACTTTCCACACGCGTCGGCAAACATCTTACTGCTTTATGTGTTTAAGAAGTAAATGCTAGAAAATCACAAGTCTTTTTGTTCACAAACCATAACTAAACACTGCGTTAGGTTTCCTTCACAATTGTTAAATTGTAGAGCCATGCTTTTACTTGCTTTTACTCTGCATTCAACCGACTTCCAAAAAGAAGAGTAGTTTCTCAATTCGTTTGAATTTTTAAAACATTTGTTACATCAGAACTCCGTCTTTTCTTAACCAATATTTAGAAAATTCTTTGTTTACTTGAAAGGATATACTTTCAGACCCTCTGATGCAATTTCTATGTCGGTCACATAATCAATCAATCGATGTTTTTATGATTCATTTTAAGTACTTAATAAATTTGACATTTTATGACATTTTATTTAACAAATAAAATAATATTTTAGATTAGATATTTAATAAATATTAAGGTCTTTACAACATTAAAACAGTAAAAGTAAAAATCGGTTAAGTATATTTCTAGGAATTTAACAAACCAAAAAAAAAAAACCAAACTGTACTAAGTAGTGTTGATAGAAGTAATTTTTTTAGGGTTCAAAGGGTAAAAACGGGACTCTATTACCAAATTAGAAAAAGTGAAAGCCTCCATACAAAAAACGTGTTTTATTAAACGTGAAGAAACTGTTGCCATCTAGTATGACGGAACAGAACCCTTTGTGCGCGGTTCTGACTCGCACTTTACCGGTTTTTTACCGTTTCCAATTATTTCTGATATCCTCGCCCAATTTTAGTCTACAAGAAACCAAAAAGTAAGATAAATAAAATATTGTAATCGTAATTTCTTAAATTCAGTATAATTAATTACTATTACTTTAATAAACATTCGCATATATTTTAGCCCTAATGATTTACTGAAAACTCTACCAAAAAAAAGGAATTGTGGGTCATACTTATTAAATCAAAGTGTACCAAACGATTTCAATATTTTATTACTTAAGGTAAAGCATTTTTGTGTCTGCCAGGACATTTCATAAAAATAAGCTTTGAATAGTTCGAAGAACAGATGGCCTTTGGGGTAGTAAAGTTCTCGAATAGCGACCGAGTACCGGAAGACGTAGTTTAGGGAGGCCTCCCGCCCGGTGGAACGACAACCAGGTGAAGGTGGCGGGAAGCCGGTGGATGCAGGCAGCGCAGGAACGATCGTAGCGGAAGACCACGGGGGAGGCCTTTGTCCAGGAGTGGACGTCCTCCGGCTGATCTAATGATGATGATGAAGCTTTAAATTAAATTTATAGTACCTAAACAGAATCGGGTGCATTAAGTACGGGAGAATAACCAACGGACCCGTACAGCCTTCAATCTGTACGTACACTGTACACGCACACATCATATCAGCTCATATACGTCCCTACCAAGGGCCTCGAGCCTACCCTGAATTAGGGCGATCGGGCCTCAGTCGACCACGCGGGCCCAGTGCGGGTTGGTCGACTTCACATACAACCTTCGAGTTTCTTCGCAGGTGTGTGCAGGTTTCCTCACGATGTTTTCCTTCACCGTTAAAACAATCGGTGAGTAATATGTACGTCATCATATCAGCCGAAGGACGTCCACTGCTGGACATAGGCCTCCTCCAAGGATTTCCGCGCTGCCCGCATCCAGCGGCTTCCCGCGACCTGCACCAGGTCATCGGTCCACCGAGTGGGAGGCCTACCTACACTACGTTTTCCGGCGCGTGGTCGCCACTCGAGAACTTTACTGCCCCAACGGCCACGAGTTCTACGAGCAATGTGCCCCGCCCACTGCCACTTAAGTTTAGCAATTCTGAGAGCTATGTCGGTTACTTTGGTTCTCCTAAGGATCTCCTCATTTCTGATTCGATCACGCTGAGAAACTCCGAGCATAGCACGCTCCATTGCCCTTTGGGTGCCCTTGAGCCTTCTTATGAGGCCCATAGTAAGCGACCATGTCTCAGTTCCATATGTCATCACTGGCAACACACACTGGTCGTAGATCTTGGTCTTAAGACACTGCGGTATCTGGGACGTAAAGATATTGCGAAGCTTCCCGAACGCTGCCCAGCCGAGTTGGATTCGACGATTGATCTCTTTCTCGAAGTTGGACCTACCTAACTGGACTGTTTGTCCCAGGTATACATATTCGGTAACAACTTCGAGGGTAGAGCCTCCAACCTTCAGAGGAGTAGGTTTGACATAATTTTCGTCTTGTCCATGTTCATAGAAAGACCCACTTGTTGAGAGGCTCTACTGAGGCCATCGAGCATTGTGCCTAAGTCGTCCATAGTCTCAGCCATGACCACGATATCGTCAGCGAATCGAAGGTGGGTGATGTACTCGCCGTTGATATTGATGCCCAGTCCACCCTAGTCCAAAAGCTTAAAAACATCTTCCAGGGCAGCGGTTAACAGTTTCGGAGATATAACGTCTCCCTCTCTTACCCCTCGCTGCAGCTGGATAGGTTCCGAGTTCTGATCCTGGAGGCGAACCGACATGGTGGCATTTTCATACAAACACTTCAGCACTTCGATATTGGCACCTCTGGAGAGACTGTAACACAGCCCAAGTTTCGAACGAATCGAAGGCTTTCTCATAGTCCACGAACGCCAAGCATAGTGGCTGATTGTACTCTTCGGTCTTCTGTATAATCTGCCGCAGCGTATGTATGTGGTCTATGGTACTAAATCCTTTTCGGAAACCGGCTTGTTCGGGAGGCTGGAAGTCGTCAAACCTGCGTGCGAGACGATTCGTAATGACTCTCGAAAACAGTTTGTAGACGTGGCTCGGAAGTGAGATGGGTCTGTAGTTCTTCAGCAGGGTATTGTCGCCCTTTTTGAAGAAAAGCACGACCACACTTCTGTGCCATGCCTTAGGCGTTGGTCCCTCAAGTATAACGGAATTAAATAATTTCTGAAGAGCTTTAAGTACCGGTGTTCCACCTGCTTTCAGAAGTTCAGCCGTAATTCCATCATCACCCGGTGCCTTATTGTTTTTAAGCTGTTTAAGAGCCATTCTAATTTCGTACAGGCTGACGTCCGGGATATCTTCGGTATAGTGTGGGGTAAGTCTAGCTCATGGGTCTTTAGCCAGATCGCTGACAGGCAGACGTGTGGTCGTGTACAATTGTCCGTAGAACTTCTCAACTTCTTCCAGCAACTCAGTCTTAGACGATATGATCCTGCCATCGTCAGTCTTCAGGTTTTGTCCAACAGACAGATCTCTCGCGAACACTTTTGAGCCTTTGTTGTTCTCAATCGCCACTTTAATACAATTTGTATTGTACTGGCGCAAATCGCGAGTTAGAGACTTAGAGATCTGCTTGTTTAGTTGCCGATACTGAGTAGCGTCTTCAGAGGATTGCAAAACCAATCTGCGTCTTTCTTGCATGAGATTACTGGTGAAGTCCGAGATTGTTTTGGTTCTGTTTGAACGGCGAGTTTTAAAAATCTTAGACCCGACCGTTTGGACAATTTCCACGAACCTGTCGTTATACTCGTCCACATTCTCGCAGTCTCCTAGGCATTCGAAGCGATTGTGCAACTCGAGCTGAAAGCTCTCGGGGTTTTGGAGCTGAATGGGAGCTGGTCGGAGCGTAGACATCATCAGTCGACATCTTTCTAGCTTGGTCTTTAGAATCAATGTGCCTCTTACCATTCGGTGATCGCTTCCTGTTTTTACTGAGTTGATCACAGAGACATCATTGAATATTTGCCTTCTCGTCGACAAGATGAAGTCAATCTCGTTCTTCGTTACGCCATTGGGATGCAACCATGTTCACTTTCGCTGTTTAGACTTTTTGAAGAAGGAGTTCAGCATAAAGAGGCCCTCCCTTTCCATAAAGTCGGTCATCATCTGGCCACGTGCATTTCTCTCTCCATATCCAAGTTGCCCCACTCTCAGCTCACCATCACTTCGTTTGCCCAGTTTCGCGTTAAAGTCCCCCATGACAATGGTGTATTGGGTCCGGGAGCTATTATGTAAAGCTTTAAAGATGTCCTCATATAGGATCTCCACTTCGTCGTCGGAGTGTTGCGCGGTCGGTGCATATACTTGAATAACCTTCAGTGAATACCGTTTGGTAATTTGGAGAATAAGGTATGCTACCCTCGTCGAAACACTCTCGATCCGGACCACATTGTTAATGAGGGACTTGTGGACTAGAAACCCGACACCACCCTCGGACAGTTGTTCGCCCTCCCGGAAATAGAGCAGATTTCCGGATTTAAGGATTATGGTGTCCTGTCCCTCTCTTCGGACTTCACACAATCCTACGATGTCCCATCGTAACCTGCTCAATGCTTCCTCGAGTTCTGTCAGCTTTACGTTGGTTCGCAGTGTGCGCGTGTTGTAGGTTGCCAGGGCCAGAGGTCTTTTGTTTTGGAGCCTGGCATCTGCCGGGGATTCTTCGCACCCCAGGCCCCGCCGTTACCTTGACCGCTACCGGAGCCAGGAATAGCGGGGCCGCCGAGGACTAGGGGCCGTTTTTTATTTGTGTCGATCATTAGGGGGTGTTGCCGTAATCGCCACGCTTGGCAGGTGGGTTGGAGATCGCAGTGTTATTGCAGATTGACTGCAAGTCACGGAAAGACGCTGCTGCCCATCCTCCGGTTTGAGTCCCTTAGTCGGCTCTTACGACACCTATTGGAAGTAATAGGATGGCCCTATTCTAAGCCGGGAGTCATGCGGAGCCATATGTACGTAAGTTTCGAAAAACTCATTGGTACATTGGCCGTCCGGATTTGAACCCGGTACCTCTGGTTAGGAGGACCGAGTCGTTACCGGTTGAGCCACCGACGCTTTTTTGACACGCACACATAAGACTTTAAAACACATATTATGAGCTAACAGTCGTCGAAAAGAAGCATAACACAGCACTGATACCCTACACATGTTTCAAAAAAACCGACCAAGTGCGAGTAGGGTGCCGTAGTCTTGTCAAAAAATAAATGTATATTTTAAAATACAAAACTTTATTAAAACATTTTAAAAAGAAAACCGACCCCTATATCGAAAAATGGTTTTGATATTTACCCTTTATATTTTTTAAAGACTTATTGAACCATACACTAGGGTACGTCAACGAAAAAATTCACCCCCTCTTTACATTTAGGGGAAGTACCCAAAATAACTTATTTGTAATACTGTATTGTTCAACTTTGTCGGCGTGATTAATATGTTTACCCAAGCCAAATAACAGCTTTCTAGTACTAACAGTCTCTAAACTAATCCCGGGACAGACGGACGGACAGACAGAGAGACAGGGCGAAACTATAAGGGTTCCTTGTTGACTTCGCGGAACCCTAAAAAGTGGCTTCAATTTGACAGTTCGCAGCGTTCTATCTGAACTTTTTTTACAAGCTTATTAACTTGCAATGTATGTATGTTCGGGTGGAATCTTGCAAGTTAAATTTGACCCACTTCCCGGTTTCCGATTGAGGTGAAATTTGACATGCCTATGTATTTATTATTATTATTATATCAGCTCATATACGTCCCCACCGAGGGGCTCAAGCCTACCCTGAATCAGGGCGATTAGGCCTTAGTCGACCACGCGGGCCCAGTGCGGGTTGGTCGACTTCACACACAACCTTCGAGTTTCTTCGCAGGCGTGTGCAGGTTTCCTCACGATGTTTTCCTTCACCGTTAAAGCAATCGGTAAGTATATGTACGTAATTTTTTGAAAAACTCATTGGTACATTGGCTTTCCAGATTTGAACCCGATACCTCTGGTTAGTCGTTACCGGTTGAGCCACCGACGCTTCTATGTATATCGCGAGACAATGTAATATTAAAAGCTTGTACCTAAAAGTTTTTAGGTTTTTCGAAAATTATTTGATCTAAGGTACAGCCTGAACTTAATAATTTATGATTATTAATAATAATTATTGAACCTACGATTTTAAGTTATAGATAGGTAATTATGTTGTAAACACTTTGCTCTTAAAACCACCTGCATCATCATGGCTTATAACAGCAAAATTACTCCTTTAATAGTTTAAAAGGCCATTTATCTCAATAGAAAGAAATGTCTAATCGATCACTGGAGTTTCCGGTTATCTGAATTGACTTTCCAGTTTCCACTCACTCGCGTATAGTATGAGCCCTGTATTACGTACCTTAGCAATGGGGTGTGAAAAGAAACGTATTAGATTTATATAAATAAATAAATATTCTGGGACAAATCACACATGGTCATCTGGCCCCAAAGTAGGATTCCCTGTGTTAAGGGTTACCAAAGACTGATATACATACTTATATACGTTTAAATACATACTTAAATAGATATTTAACACCCAGACGCTGAGCAAACAAATCTGCTCATACTGAGCCACCGAGTCAGTCAAAATATAAGGTATGATTTCATAACTTCCACTTCAACTTGACAAGCCTGATGAATAAGTGTAAATAAAAGAGTTCTTGAATTGTATGCTAGTCTATACTGTAAAAGTTTTACTTTCGTATTTTATTCTACGTTTAATCTTACCATGATATTGAATATTATACTCATGATTTTTTACATTTTATAACTCACTGAATATTCTACCTATTGAATTATTGAATTTCCTGACTAAGGCCAACTATATATTTTTTCATGTGATATTTTTAAGCTATTATTATATTATTATTATATCAGCTCATATACGTCCCCACCGAGGGGCTCGAGCCTACCCTGAATCAGGGCGATTAGGCCTTAGTCGACCACGCGGGCCCAGTGCGGATTGGTCGACTTCACACACAACCTTCGAGTTTCTTCGCAGGCGTGTGCAGGTTTCCTCACGATGTTTTCCTTCACCGTTAAAGCAATCGGTAATGATATGTACGTAAGTTTTTGAAAAACTCATTGGTACATTGGCCGTCCAGATTTGAACCCGGTACCTCTGGTTAGATGGACCGAGTCGTTACCGTTTGAGCCACCGACGCTTCGTTAGTTAGTTAACGTATAGTTAAGCTATTGCATAGATTTTATCGCAGGCTTTGAGCGCGGGGACCGAATCCAGAAATTCCGTAACGAAGAAAAACCTGACGCTCGGTTGCCATGGCAACAATATCGGTTGTCAAAACAAACATATAAGAAGATTTGATCATTTTTGGAGAATAATAAAACTCTTTTCATAAACTGTATACCTCCATATGACAAAAAAGATTTGATTATTTTTTATTTATCAAATGCAAATAGATTTTATTTAAGACACAGCTGTTTGTATTTATAGAGATAGGTACAAAAAGATTTTATTCCATATTTGGCTGTATAGTTCCAACTACCATTGCTTAAAAAAAAACAAAGATGTAAAAAAGCGCGGTTAAGCGAAGATAAATAATAAATATGAATGAACAAAGTGCATTTATTATTAATGAAGAAAGTAATAAAAGCGCGGTTAAGCGAAAATTAATAAATATGAATGAACAAAGTGCATTTATTATTAATGAAGAAAGTCACGAAAAAATAGTGAAAGAAAATGAGTGAGTACTCTATATACATACATTTTATAATTATCACAAATGCAGTATTAATTTTGAATTGAAAATATAATACTGCTATAAAGGTGACCTAAATTTTTGATATTAAAATGAGCGATATTAAAAGTAGCCCTCTTTTATACACACAAACACACACACGCGTATAGTTTAAATTCTCAATTTAGATTCTCAATATGTATATATATAAATAAATTCATTCTTCATTATGTATATAACAGAAACCATCAAACCAAGCACGTGTACTATTCAGTACCTTTGTTTTTGGTGTATAGATAATGCACATGAATGCCGCGCAGAGAAAGTATATATGATATTATATCTATATAAATGTACATCGCGCGAAATTCGATAATCACTTCTAAATATTGTTATTTATTTAATAAAAGAAAAAAATGTTTTCTTATCGGTCACCACGCTCAAAAAGTGTAACTTGAATTAATATCAAAGAAAAAGAAATACTGCATGAATAAAATAAATAAATAATTATAATTGCATAAGTTGATACAAAATGCTATGCAATAGCTTTACCGCGGCAGTCCCCGAGTGCCACACGTCTTTTTTTATTTGATATCGACGATTTGTATTAATATTTTCCGTTATATTGGTAGGTATTTTAATAGAAGTTTATTTAACTGTTGCATAATGAGGGGTATTAAAACACGAGTATGAGTTCGCCAAAGGCTCGGTTTTTAATAGTGTCATACGAGTGTTTTAATACCTAGTTATGTGCAGTTTCATACACTATTTTATCTAATCTCATACAATGAGATTGAATCAACTAAACAACAAAGATCAAAGTTACAAAAGTAAGAAAAAAATTCCTAAGAAATTTATTACCTACAACAAAACGTGTTATAGCGCCGAATCCCAGCACATTTGCGCTGAAGCGGACGCCGTCACAGAAAGGTAAAAACAATGCTTTCAGACATTTTTAAGCAAGAATGAAAATTATCCACGAAATTCAGTAACTACAACAAAACGTATTCAATAAATGGCACCACCTAGCACATCACCGCACATGCGTTAAAGCGGACGCTGTCACAGACAAGTAAAAATTGGAAATAAACCTTTTGGAAAGCTGTAAAAATGGCGCGAACCGCATGTGCGTTGCAATAAAAAAAAATGATATGGACTTCGTTGGTGATATTAACTTTTTAGATTAACTTGTACTTGTATCGTAATGGAAAAAAAAACTTTATAACATTAATTTGCTAGAGAAATAATGTAATAATGTGTTTTTTGAAAATTTCGGTATTGTGTTTATAAAGTATGCCAATATGAATTCGTTTTGAAGTTGATAATTCGAACTTTACGATATAAGAGTAGATGAGATATATTATTTGAAATTTCCCATAAATTTATTTAGAAAGTAAAAGGGAACAAGTCTAATAAAAAAAACCTTATATACTCTATTTAGATTTATAATTCTCGTGTCACAGTGTTAGTTGCCATACTCCTCCGAAACGGCTGGACGGATTTCCATGAAATTTTCTGTGTATATTCGGTAGGTCTGAGAATAGGTATAGAAAAAATTTCACCGGTATCTGAGCGGGCGAAATCGCAGGAAACAGTTAGTAAAATATAAATTTAGCGATAAGGATGATTGAAATTTCAAATTTCCTGTATGTTAGAATAGAGACATCATCAAATTCTCCTCAAATACTAGGTGTACTTTCTTCAATAATTATCAGTAATGTGATTGTCATCATCATATCAGCCGAAGGACGTCCACTGCTGGACATAGGCCTCCCCCAAGGATTTCCACGACGTCCGGTTCTGCGCTACTCGCATCCAGCGGCTTCCCGCGACCTTCACCAGGTCATCGGTCAACCGAGTGGGAGGCTTGCCTACGCTACGTTTTCCGGTGCGCGTGATTGTAAGTAATTATTATAGATACGTTTCAAAAATTTGAGAATCTTTTAGTAAATTAAGAGTATTTACTGTACCATACTAGCTTCGTTCTAGACTAGACACCTTCGAGGTTGAGTAACTTTTTATATGACTCTAGAAGGCTTGTGACAAAGCTGGAACAACCTGTGTGGTTTGCTCTATCTGACTAGTTTTATACCTTCACATTAAATTGGTGACAATTAAGTGATTTACTTTTCAATACAGTTGCTCGAAAAGTGGTACTTTATATGCCAGTCAAGTGTGTGCAAAATTAATTTTACCGCACACGTGCTTGTACTTTACCACTTTTTTTTTAATTTCTAGCTCGGAGGAACAAGACAATTCTAGCAAATAAAAAAATGTAGTAACCAAAGATACAGAATCTTCTTTAAGACTTTTGATAGGAGAATTTTAAAAGAGATAGATTGTTGCTCCGTGAGGTTAGTACATAACGCTAGCTGATTAGATTCTCTTTGGGTTATATCTTTGTGAAGAACAGAGAATAATTATGATGGAAGCGCATAGGTTACACTACCTACATGAATACTCTAAGGATTACACCAAGGAATAGGTCATCTTTTCCAAGGAGGTTTTAATGCTTATAATATGCTTATAATAATATTATCCCAAGCCTTATTGTAGTCTATATAAGAGAATATTATAAAAAAACTTACGCGTGCGTACGTGTGCTAGCTAAAATATGGCGCAAGTTTCGTAAAACTGAATTGAGACGATTTAGTTGTGAAAACGAATAAAACTATGAATAGTTAATCTAAGTGTAATAAAAATATACTTGTGTATGTATAAGAAAAAACAAACTGAGATTACTCCTCAGACATATAAAATGAGCAACAAGTCGCGTAAAATGAACTTTGGTTGCCGAAACCTTGATTGGTATGTATCCATGTATTTTGTTTTTCTGTCACGGTCGTTCATTTTTATTTTATTTTTATTCACAATTGGCAAGCCCTTGACAACATCTCACCTGGTGGTAAGTGACGATGTTTCCGAAGATGGAAGCGGGAAGATTGAAGATGGAAGATTTTTTATTTTATGGCTTTTCTCACAACTGTATTAAAAAAACCTTGTGTGATACATGAGTGTAAAAGGAAATAACAAAAGCCGTAGGCGAGTGTTTACCATCGTCACGAGTTTGTATCATAAATAACTACTGTTTATATAGATACAGGTGATTTTTATTTATGTCATTAGTCACTCTGTTTCAGTAGGTGGCACTCTAGCTCTTATCGTGTAGCATAATTAAGCGAGCTATCCAAGGGATAAACGGCGGTTGCCTGGCGTTGCACTTAGCATCACCCACGGTCACGTGTAAGGCATTTAAATTTACACCATAGTTATGCATTACCATTTACATTCATTTAGTAGGTGGCACTGTAAAAAAGAGAGTCCGTTTTAAAATTTTCATCAAAATCCTCAATTAGCAACGAAAGATGAACCAAATTTTAATAGCAGTAACTATGTAAAATTTTGCTTATTTTTTGTTTTTGTTAATTAAAAATTCGATTGTAAATCAATTTATATGGGATCTGTTCTGTTTGGAGATCTTCAAGGCAAGAGTGAATAGGCATTATTTGAGTTTGCGTGTACCATCCTCCACTGCATCATCACTTACCATCAGGTGAGTTGCAGTCAACGCACTCAAAATTTTTAATAAAAAAAAAACGGTGAAAACATCGCGTAACATACAGAGGCCAGCACATCAAGCTAGACACTTTGGTCTTTGTACCGTTCTTATGGCGTACGCGTATGGATCAGAATCGCACTACGAGTGTTTAACTTGATGTGCTGGCCTGTGTACATACAAAACATAGTCGAGTTGCCAACCTCCGCCGGTAGATATTTTACTTATATTAGAAGTTACACATCTTAAGCGACTTCTGTAAGCTCGCTCGTTTTTTTTGCGAATTAACTTCTAAAAAAAAGTTGTTTAGAAGTACGAGTACAACTAAAACTATTAATTTTAATAAAGTAGCCCTAGCGGTACACTAAAAAACTGCAAATTGTGTTAATAGCATGAAAATTGCGATACGATTGAACGTTAGGCCGTAATAATCAATTTAACGCGTAGCCGTCGATTTTTTTTTATTTTTTTTTATTTTGGGTTTTTGTAACAGAGAAGTGGCTTTTTTTTCTTATAGATTTCACTTTGATGATGTTCAAAAATGGAACTGGCACCTATGTAATGTTAGAAAAAAAATGTTGCTCGTGAAGTATATTTCTACTAAATGGGCGGGCATAGGTGAGACTGATTCATATTATAAGCTATACCATAGGACTGCTTCAAAATTATTAACGGCACTAATCTGTAATAATGTTGACACCTGAATTGTAGGATTTTCTAACATGATTTTTCCCATAAATTTTAATGTGTTTTTTAATGTAGTATTAATTTTCATGCTTTGATACTATTTGCAGCTGCTTTATACTGAAAGTCGGTGTACCAGCCGGTGTAATAAAGTTGCCACCTGAATTTTAGGATTTTCTAACACTATTTTTCCCATAAATTTTAATGTGTTTTTTTAATAAGTATTATTAATTTTCATGCCTTTGATACTATTTGCAGCTGCTTTATACTGAAAGTCGGTGCACCAGTAGTGCCTTTTACTACACTACCATAAACTACCTCATACTTATACTTTCGAGATTCCTTAGTTCAGTCAGGTTTCTTTCTAGTTACTATGGTAGGGGCGTACTGCGACTGCGGTTCAGAATTAGGCCACTGCACGCCCCACATTCAGTTTTTGCTTTTGTTACACAAGTGAGGGAATGTAGACTTAGGAATAATGAAGTACTTTCCACTAGTTTCCATTCTTTCCAACGAATCGCCGCTAAAAGTTTCAAGAACCGATGTATCAAGAATGTTGTTAAGAGTGCTTTTCCCGACCTTTTTAATTTAGCGGATTTGGGTTAAAACCTACTGGCACTCTGCCAAGGATTCTAAAGCGTTTGCGCGAATTTATTTGCGATTTGCGACACTCGAAAGATGAAGTTGGAAAAAATGAGGAGTAAAACTTGGTTGAGTCAGTGGATAAAGGATATACTTGTTCCTAAGTGTTGATTTAAGCATTATTGACTGACCCACTTTGAAAGCGAGATTTATTATCCTAAAATGATGAAAATATCTGCCAAGTCATATGGTTCTTGGTAGGATTACCAGGTCTTAACAATAAATCGCTAAATTGTAGTGGCAGTGGGCAGGGCACATAGCTCGTATGGCCTTTGGGGCAGTAAAGTTCTGGAGTGGTGACCGCGCACCTGACAACGTAGCGTAGGCAGGCCTCCCACGATGGATGTGGGCAGCGCGGGACCGGTCGTCGTCGAAATCCTTGGGGGAGGACTTTGTCCAGCATTGGATGTTTTTCGGTTCAAATAATGATGATAATGAACAATGAATAGCCAGACATACCAGCCAGTTAAGTCGCACTTTTGGGTAAAAAAAACTTATTTCCGAAACCTGTATTAGACATGACTGAATTTATTGCATTAGTTAGTCATTCAGTCATGTTTAAGGGCCTTGTATTCAGACTACGAAACGCCACCATAGAGTCACTGCGACGGTGTGCTCGCTGGAATATCCAGGTGACTGGTCAAACCATGAAATGTAAAAAGCCTAAGAAAAGCCGGACAGGCCGGACACGCATCCAAAAAACCTAACTCTGTCCGGCTTTATCCAGACGCCGGGCCACACCATTCATGACAGATTCGGTGTGCTGTGATGGGGTTACCTTGTAAGATTTTCGTACTAGGCACGTAAGATCTCAACGTGAAATAAACTCCAATAATTATATCGAAACAAACAAACATTGCAAGTTAAATAAAAAGTTTTAAAAAGTGTTTTTGCTCAGGTTATAGGTAGAGCTATTTCAGTAAAACTAACATACCTACTCGTAGCCGCAGTAACCAAGCGGTAGAACAGAACGCTTTGCTTATGTATTTCGGATCTTAGTGGTGGCATAATGTTTTTGGGGCATTTTAATTTTTAGAAGTCTGGTTCCGGATCTTACTGGTGGCATAATGATTTTGAACTTTTCATTTTTTAGAGGTTTGGTTTCGGATCATGGAGGTGGCATAATGTTTTTGGACTTTTCATTTTGTTCATCTATTACGTTCCAACTGGACGACACCTCTCATCTTTTAAATTTGATCCTTTGTTCTTTATGTTAATAGTCCAGAAGAGCTGTAGATAAGTATTTTATAGATCACTTACCGCCACAAATGACATCGGCCAGGTTCGTCTGCACGCACTGATGCGTGACAGCGCCATCTCGCGTCGTCGTTATCTCCCCGTAAAGCTGGTGCAGTGCTTCCTGGTCCGACATGAGGATTGTCCTAGGGGAAGGACACTCGTCTTCAACACCGTTCATGTGGTGACGGGATGAGGATCTCGACCTGGAGCGGCGTCGTCTGAAAGAGAATAGAGTTTTTGACAAAAGAGTTTCATTTATTCAATCAACACCCGAAATGTTGTGTTACTAAATCCTATTGGATATTTTCTGCGCAAAGGACACTTTCGTGGTCAATACTGTTGCCTAAGGTAGGGTCAGTGTTGAGTATAGGGCTGCAAGTTTTCTTATATATAATGATGTAATTTAATTTGTTATTTTAATATAAATTAGTCAAATCTATCAAGATAAAATGATAGAGGTCTGCCCTTATATACTACATAATAGAATTTGATATATTTTTTAGTTTTACTTCTTAGTTTCTTGGTTCTTATCTTAAAATAAACCCCGCTTGCGCATCCCTCACCCTCGATATCCACGGGGGTGAAGCCGCGGGCATCAGTTACATAAGTATAAATGATAAAGGTTTTTGTTTTGTACCTTTTGGGTGGAGAAGACACTGTTACCTGTTACACAGCTGTTACTCGACTGCGCAAAAAGGCGCATAATGTTTGTAACTATCACGGTTAACTATTAGGTAGGTACTACAAAATAAATGGTTAAAAATAGTAATATTTGAAACCGTACAGAAACAGTGTAATGTGTTTCGTGTATCTGTGTGTGTGAGAGAGAATGTTCATTCTTTCACTGTTATTTTGCATTTGTAGGTATGTATGTACTTACACCTTAAATAAATCAAAATCATTACAACGATCCAATATCATCATTTCAATATGATGTAGACAAGCCTTACAAAAAAAAAACTTTTGAAATATTTCCAATTCTGTTTGCGTATTTTACGGCCTAACTTTGATTGAGTCATGAACTTAATTGTGGATAACCGGATTTATTCTGATTATCTTCGCGTTAATGGATGATTTTTTGTATTAGCCATCTCCGGTCCTTCATTGGGTGTTTTTGCCACAATATTTCGCAGTGTCTTCGAAACGGCTCCATCAAATACAATTAACTGTGTCAATTATATGGTGCCCATTGGTACAGTATTCCGCGTATCAAGGTCATTGCTTGACTTGACTGAAGTAAGGGGAAATCATCATTTGGTCGCGCACAGTCTTTGTCTCTTTTGGTCAAATAATTTTGCGAATGTCAATCACAAAATTGAGGGCTCCTATAGGGAAAGGTTGTTAGAATTTAAGTAGACAGATATTTGCTACATACGAGTATAAGGGGAGGTAGACAGGTTACATGCGTCCTAAAAAGTGAAGCAAATATAAAGAAGTCAATTGCAATCTCTTTTCTAAGTAGCATTCAGTGTAATGGAAGCGAACTACCTATAATATTGTTTGTATATAAATGAGTTCGATTTTAAAATGTTGTTTGTTAGTGCATAACCCATCTGCGGCACACCCCGGACTAGCGTTGCCAGGCGTCCGGATAAAGCCGGACAGGGTCAGGCTTTTTGGATGCGTGTCCGGCCAAATTAGATGGTGTCCGGCCTGTCCGGCTTTTGTCAGACTTTTTAGGTTTAATGATTTTACCAGTCACCTGGACATTCGGGTGAGCGCTGTCGTATTTATGAGACTATGGCGGCGTTTCTTTTTCTGATTAGGACCTCGCTAAATGCCAGTAAACATGACTGATTGATTTAGGCGTGTCTAAAGCGGGCTTTGATAATTTAGGGAGTCCGGCTTTTTTAACCAAAAGCCCGGCTAAACTAGCAGGTATGTCCGGCTATTTAGTTTAAAGACCTGGCAACCCTACCCCGGACACTTCATACAACGAGCGAGAAATGTCATTTCGAAAAACAAATGACGGAGCTAACGAAATCACGGCGAAGTCCGTTACGTTCGTGAACCAAACTATAACCAATCTGTTTTAATCTGGGGGACGAGGGGGTGAGGTCGGAATCTAGAGAGCCGCAGGGAGTATCCATACTGTGTGATAGTACTGATGTATATGTTACGGCTAAAGGTGGGTGTGAACATAAACTTAAGATTAGCCGGCTAAACTTCACCCAGGAGGGGGGAGGGGAGGGAAATCGACTGTAAAATCAATCAAACCTGACCGAGCCTAATATCGCTCGCTTTGCTCGCTCAGCACCCAAAAAACGTTACCCAGCCAGTTTTGGGTAGAGCTTGTTGTGTACGGTTATACGCCGAATACCAACTAATAATCCGACTTTACCCAAACAACTTTAGCCGCTAATCTTAAGTTTAAGTTCACACCCACCTTTAGCCGTGACATATATACTTTGTCTAGGGTACCAAATTGTTGTTTGTTACATCAAAATCGCTATTCGAAGCAGAATTATGAAATAACGAACTTATTTCACACAATTTTAACGGGCCATATCAGAGAATGTGCACATTTACTGATTTAGCACACTAACGGTAACAAAGGTATTAGGATAAAACTTAGTCTCACCTTTTACAATCTGCCTGCTTTACAAATACTCAGATATTAACATTCAACATGCAGGTAATGTACACCATTACAAAATGGGTATTACACAAATCTTGCATCTCTCGGCCTTGGCTTTGCATACTCGAGACACAACACAAGCGTAAAGACACAGACGAGAGGCGAATCAAGTGGACTGGTATTAAACAAAATGAACCACGCCCGATTATCTGCTGCGTGCATTGGGTAACTGCCCAGTTTTATCAAGTAGTGAATGGTAGTTACTGCTGTCGAAAAAACCTTTATTTTTGAAATGCATCGTTTGTTAACCTTGACTGTTAATTAAAGGTTGCAGTTTAGGGTTAATAGGCTGAGGACTAATTTCATTTCGAGCCAGTTCATCTCTTGTTTCCAAAACTAAGATTTGATTGCCGCAAAATAAGACACTTATTTTTTTTTATTATTTACAATTGATAAGCCCTTGGCTTCATCTCACCTGATGGAAGTGACGATAATGCCGAAGATGGAAATGGAGAACTGATTATCTTATCTTCAAGCCGAAACACATCAATTTTGTTAACACTGATGTTTGCGGCAACATTTAGATAAGATGGCGGTAGCTAGCCAGGCGGGCTTAGAAAATGCCCTACTTCTCCCAACTATAATTGTTTTATTGACCAAATACCAAAATTTCATGGTTTAATTTCGTTAACGCTTTTGTTTTCATAAAAATCGAAAATTGGGAAATTGGACTTTATCTCGCTATTGCTTGAACCTTGAAGAGAAGGTCTAAAATTCCTACCAATACTAATGATACATAGGTTACTACAAAGTATTAATTGCCGAATTGTAGGCGTGTGGCATAAGCAATTAATCGTTTATGAATTCACTAAGTAACTACCTGATGTAATACACTTGTCCTTCCGATGTTCGAAGTGCAATAACTCTTCGTGTGTTGTAGGTGTGGTTGTTATATTGCTTAAAATTATGATTATTCGTCAATAAAGGTCATACATTAGGTTACTTCTACATTTATGCATTATCTATCATCATCATCAACTTACTTATACTCAGAGATATGCTACATATAAGGGGAGGTAGATAGGTTACGTGCATCCAAAAAGTGAAGCAAAAAAAAGATGCCAATTGGCATCTCTTTTCTTAGTAGCATCGGTGCAACGGAAGCGAACTGCTTTTAATGTTGTGTGTGTAAATTGCTTCGATTTTCAAATGTTGTTTGTTAGTGCATAACCCATCTATGGTAACAAATCTCTGCTTATACTCGTACTTTAAAAATGTATTATTTCCCTACCCTCAAATTTCTTTTTTGACATATTGACTACATTTACGAGTACCATTTCGGGACTAAATTTTACATCATTGTACTAAATTTCATTACTGTACGTCTAAAATTGCAGAGAAAATTGATTGTGACATACGGACAGATGGACAGACTGACATGACGAAAGGGTTGTGTTTTCTAATATTTTGCTCCGGAACCCTTCTTCTTCTTATTCTTCTTCTTTCGTGTAGATGACAAGTCATATCTCTCCTGCCCAGTATGGGTAACGCGGAACCCTAAAAAGTTGGGAGTTGGGACACACAAATTCGCCCATTGTCCTTTCAAACTAAGTTTTGGTTTCAAATTCAAGCCCGCATGTCGAAAATTGCTATCAAATCACGAATTCCATACAAAGTGCAAACTGAAAATAACAGAGCAATCAGCTCTTCTCAAAACGGCGTGCAATGTCAAGTTTCGCGCCAAAATTGGCATCCCTCATCGAGAGTCAGGGCGCGTGCGTTTGCGCAACCATTCGGTCAGATTCCCAAAATGGCAGTACGACTTGGTATGACTCACGCACTGGTGCCAAAGATTTAATAAACATATAGCCACGGGAACTGACAAGGGCAGACTGACGAATGGTTTGAGATCAAAGACCTTATATCTGAGGACGAGTTTTTCCGAATAATAAAACTGGAACACTTTTAGCCCATTTGCAGGATACATTAAGCAATCGAATATTATCAAAAATTCAATCAATTCACTTCAGGTACCTACTTGGTCGAACGAGGTGATCGTGGGCACTCGTGGGGGTATTTTTATCGGATTTTGAAATGGCGCATGGCGGTTCAACTTCAAAGGAAATGTGCAATGCGGCAAAATCACAGTATTCAATCGAACCCCATATTTTGTGTTGCCCTCTAACTAACCGTACGACCGGACGAACATAATATGTGTATGTTGCATGCAGCCGAATTTTAGAATTAGTTGTTTTACAAAACGGCTATCCGCTATGTAAACTATACTGAGCAAAAAAACTACGATTAAAACCGAGTCGGAAAGACGGATCGATAGACAGTTAGGTTAAGTTCGTTAGCATATCTGGTGCCACAGTAAAAAGGACTAAGTTTTATTCGAAGGTTTACCCAACTGCGCCAAAAAGAGGGTAATGTTTACCGAGTGTATGTATGTATGTATATTTCTTTGGCACGCCCTGTAGCTTAAACAGCTTGACGGATTTTGAAGTGCGAGGTGTCGCTAGATTTATCTTGATCCCGTGAGTAACATAGAATTCATTTTTACCCGACTAGCCAAAAAAAGAGTATATTTATTTCTTTGGCACGTCCCGTAGCCTAAACGGTTAGATGGATTTTGGAATGCGAGGTGTCGTTAGATTCGCCTCAATCCCGTGAGTGACATTGTATACATTTTACCCGACTTGCCAAAAAATTAGGAGTTAAGTTTTTATGCAGTCGGTTTTTAAATTTTTAATTGATTCTTTAAGTTATTTACTAGCAATATTTTACAAAGCGGTAAGGCGTTTTGTAAAACGGCTTTATTACAATGTGCATGCGACATGTGTCTAAGGTCTTTGTTCTTGAAGATAGAGTTGTTTTGACACGTGCAAGGGTTGAAAAGTAAAGTACTGATATTCATTAGGCGCAAGGCGCAGGACAGACTAACAATGAAAACATTCTGCGTCTTGAAAGGGATTTAATTGGACGTAGTGAAATAAATTAAGGAGTAAGCTCAGTGTACTTGAAGCTGGTAGATCTTTTGTTCTTTTTGCGATAGATTCATTTAATATAATCAATTTGAAGCTGTTTTGTTGTTTTACGCCCTGATTTAGGACGTTCTTTCAAGTGCTTATTTTTAACAAATAATATAAGTTGAAAAAAACCTAAAATATTTTAGGTACAAGCTTTTATTTGAGTAAAGTTTTCATTCCTAAAGGCCAACATGCGCACAACAGGTTACCAAATTTAAAAAGGCAAGCACAGCAGGCTCAAAATACACCGAAATGGAAGACACGAATTTTATCTCCATCGCTAATATGTTCAATATTTTCTACGATTCTATCCCTACTATAATATTATAAATGTGAAAGTAACTCTGTCTGTCTGTTACCCTTTCCCGCAAAAACTACTGAACGGATTTGGCTGAAATTTGGTAGGTAGACAGATTAGGACCTGAATTCAGACATAGGCTACTTTTTACCACGCTCGCGAGCCGCTTGCGGCTCGCGCACTGCGCACCCTCGAAAAGTCATAGAAACGTTGTCCACGCGGGTGAAACCGCGGGAAACAGCTAGTTGAAAATAAAAGAAGATCCTGGGACTTTGATTCCACCTCCAAAGTAAATAATCAGATCAACTTCAAAATACCAAAAGGATCTATTGGCACCAGGAGTACGGCTTCATATAAAATTTCAACTCCAATCGGACCCCAGGAAGTCGCTTTAAAATCTATCGCAAGATTTAAACTAAACAAACACACAAGCATTTATATACAAACAAACATTGCAAGTTAAATAAAAGCTTTTAATTAAATGTTTAACTTTTAAAAACTGAGAGTTTTAGTGTTTGGTTTGTCCTATATCGTTGGCAGCTGTAGTTTTAAATTATGTTCTTACTAGCTGTTTCCCGCGGTTTCACCCGCGTGGACAACGTTTCTATGACTTTTCGAGGGCGCGCAGTGCGCGAGCCGCAAGCGGCTCGCGAGCGTGGTAAAAAGTAGCCTATGTTTGAATCCAGGTCCTAATCTGTCTACCTACCAAATTTCAGCCATATCCGTTCAGTAGTTTTTGCGGGAAAGCGTAACAGACAGACAGAGTTACTTTCACATTTATAATATTAGTAGGGATTATATTTATTAGTTTTAGTTCAAATTTGGATAACTTTTAGTTGGAAAAATGCTCAAACAAAACTTGTAAATAGCAGATTACTCACTCAGGTGTAACTATGAAAAACCCCCTCGATGTCTGGTAGATCTTCCTCTCCTGCATCAGCTGCGCTAGAGTGTCGTATACCACCTCTTGGGACGGGTTCTGCATGGACGGAAACTTTGACGACAGTGAAGTCCGTATACTCTCCAACGTTGCTGATTGCCCCTGCGAAGAAAGAAATTTTTTATTTTTTTATTCACAATTGGTAAACCCTTGACAACATCTCACCTGGTGGTAAGTGACGATGTTGCCGAAGATGGAAGCGGGCTTACCAAGATTCCCCAACGCAATGGGGAACTGGCTATCTTATCTTCATGCCGGAACACACCAATGATATCAACATTGATATTTGGCGGCAAGACTTAGATAAGATGGTGGTAGCTAGCCAGGCGGGCTTAGAAAATGCCCTACCACCAACCAAACCGAGTCTTACAATTGACCCCGCCGGGAATCGAACCCGCGACCTCCTGAGTAAAGCCAGTGAACTTTGCCTCTGAGCTACGGAGGCGGTTAAGATTTGTGAATTTAACGTCTATTTAGATATACAGGGTTGTTCAAAATCTAGACTAGGATAAAGATATAATTTAAGTTTGTTTTTAAACCGTTTAAGGCACATGCTATCTTATCTTCAAGCCGGAACGGACGAAGTCATCCAAATTACTATCCTTACTGACTGACTCAACGCATTAACGTTGATGTTTGGCGAAAATACCTAGAAAAGATGATGGTAGCTAGCCAGGTGGGCTTAGAAAATGTCCTTCCACCAATTAAAACGAGTCTTACTAAGTTAGAATCCGCCGAATCGAACCCGCGACCTCCTGAAGTAAAGCGAATGTTCATAACCATTACGTCACGGATGCGTTTAAATGTCGCTACAAATGGCAGGCATTAAGCCTGATGGTTGACGCCTTTATGGGTGGCTTGTGCTCTAACACCAGTATAAGCCACTAATACTACCAAACTTCTTGATTATCTTTATTATGGCAATGGCAAACTGAATGCCACACGGAAAGGGACCTAACTAGCATCAGGGGCGTTTATTTTAAAATTGCAAAAAGAAAGGGCCTTGTCCCCGGGAATCGAACACGCGACCTCCTAATGTGAAGCGAGTGGACTAACCGTTACGCCACGAAGGCGGTTAAATCTGTACCAAAGTTATCATCGATTCGATGACACACTAACTCATATTGTTATACTTAATCTGTTTTGTATGTTTATGTGTACGGGTCTTACATTCTTAGATAATAAAGGATAAAGTCCAATGTAATGAATTACCTTGAATTACATTTTTATTCAATGCATACAATAGATGTACCTACATAGTTTAGACTATATCTTTAAATGCAGATGAGACATCAATCAAACTTTATCTGTTATCTAGATCTGTAAACCAGTATGGACATCTTGTCTTATTCAGTTTTGACCTTCAATGACCAGCTTTGTTATGACATTTGGTGCTGAATCAAAAGCGCATTGTGGAACAAAATCTTAGTGTTACAATAACTATCCGATGTAGTTAGATTTTGAATAGATTATAAAGGTTTACCTTAAGATCGACAGTACGAATAAATAAAACAATAGGTAACTATGTAAAGATATATTGGTGTTGACTGGTCAACAAGTCCCAAATCATGATTTAGCATAATGTCGTAAGCTGCAAATCTAAGGACATCTTAAACTACATTTATCTTGTTAACTTATCAACTGTTGATCTGAAAACACAGACACAATTCAGAACGGCCTTCGAGGCAAGAATGTGGTAGACATTAATGCTAAATATTGTGCAAGTGCGTAAGCAGGATTTTGATCCCATGGTGCATTGGTAGGCAATTTGAATGGCATTTATTTGGAATAAATTTCGTTGCATCGATGATCTCCTAATTGATTTTCATATTTATCGGTCATAATGATCATCCCAAACCGGAATCCGCCCACAGCTCGGTATAACCTTTTTCAGTACGTCGCGTCGCGTGTATAAGTTCGCGAAGCTTTAGTTCTATTTGCTAGAATTACTTTATCATCACCTTCCTCCAATACGCACTTGATCCGAATTTCAGTCCTGCGCATCCATTTTTTTAACATCGCTGCTCAAATAATCGTACCCTAGTCAGGTACGTTGAGACCACTACTAGTACGAACCTATCCATATTCAGAAATAAGAGAGACACTAGATTATATTGAAATAAATTATTTCTTATCCGTGGGTAAGTAAACCAGAAACAGTTTTAAGTACTCCATTATTGTCGTCTACCTAGCCTTTATTTTTTTTTTTAATTGGCTTTTTAATATCAGTAACGTACAGTTACCTGCAAGAATTACATAACTATTATGAGAATACTTAAAAATACACATTTTCCCATGAAAGTCTAATCCTTTCAAGCTACTTTGATTACGTTTCTAAGCATTTGTTATAGTGGTTTTGTAATAGTTATTTGTAATAAGGAAACGCATTCAGGAATTGTAGAAATGGAAATGGTGGAATGGAATGACAAATGATACACAAAGCAGGTAAAATTTTGCAATGAGATTAGCCATAGCTCAGATACTTGTACATATTACTTCTCCATAAAACAAAACCTGAATGTAATAAATCAAAGTCTTTTCACAGCAATTTATTATTTTATCACGGGGATCATTATTATAGATACGTCAATGATATGCATGAAGCATCACATCAGACTTCATAATACTAATATGTAAAATCCCATATTGCCTAGTACTTCTACCATTCACCTGTTTTTTTATTCGCAATTGGTAATTGTCTTACCTGATGGTAAGTGAATGATGCCGAAAACGGAAGCGGGCTTACCAAGATTTCCCAATGCAATGGGGAACTAGCTATCTCATCTTTAAGCCGAACCACAACACTGCTGTTAACATTGATGTTTGGCGGCAAGACTTAGATAAGATGGTAGTAGCTAGCCAGGCGGGACTAATAAAAGCCTTATTACCAACTAAAACAAGCCTTACAAAGTTAGACCCCGCCGGAAATCGAATCCGCGACCTCTTTGATATGAAGCGAATAGACTAACCATTACGCCAGGTGGTTTAAACCCTAATGAAAGAAAGAAAGAAATACGTTTATTGGTTTCAGTAACACCACACCAAAATATATAATACGTAACAAAAGTTGAGGTAAATATAAAATAATAATAATTACATATATTCATGAGGTGCCACTGCAACCACAGGGCCCCAACTCAGCATATGCTAGGCTCGGAGGCGAAGCGCTGGTATCCTGTTGGTACCCGCGGCTGTCAGTCAGGCGCGGACGCGACAGTTTAAATATAAGGTTTAATAAATATTACTTAGTATAATAGAGTATATACAAAGGAATTTTAATTTGTTTTCATACGATGTTATTCTTAAGTACCCAAGTAAATACTTTTAGAAAATACTTGTTCCTACTTAGCTAATTAATTAGGAGTCCCTCAAGGATGTGTATTGGGTCCCATTAGTGAAATATTAGTTATTTGTTTCCTTCTATCTTGCATACTGAAATACCTACAACCTAGCAAGATCGTTTTGAAACATGGGGACAAGTTTACGACAGGTATGCAAAGTTATTGACATATTTGATCGGATCAGATTGTTTGGACCACTTCCACTTGCTTGCTTCTTAAGACAAACACCTGACTTGAATGATGTAGTTGGGACCGGAGCGAGGTTAGTCTTCAAGCTTAGAATCAGATTCCTTTTTCAAGAAGTATGTAGGTATGTACATACTATATTTCAGCGTAATGTCTGATATTGCAACCAATAATAAGGAGCAGAAATAAGGGAAGCTCCTCATCTCTGACTACATTTTTAATGTGATTGAAAAAATGAAAATTGTTGATGAAAGTGAAATTCTTCTTTTAAATACCTAAAGGGTTTTAGGTTTCATTGTTGTCTTATTTTTGAACTATTACCTGAATATCGCTACTAATCACCAATCTAAGGTCCGTAAAAACATTCCGTTCCATTCCGGTCCGTTCCGGTGGCGCACTGACCAAAAGTTCTTCTGCAAGGGCATTGATTGATATCAGCGTATAAAGGAAAACAGTCGAGGCTAAGGCACCCGTTGTTGTTAGCATGTCTCCCGTAGCTGCACCTGGCATGCGACGGTACTCCTACTCTTACTCAAAAGCGGTCTGCTACCTCAGATATAATAAAATGTAGATCTTTTCACACATTCTAGTAAACAGAGCAATATAATCACCGTTTGATAAAAGAAATTTTAGCCCGTAACCTTCTACCTTAGTCCGCCCCAAACACAAATTGAGACAAAACCAGTTTGTGATTTACGCAGCAAAGTCTAACCTCTTTATGTCAGCGTGCAGTTATTACAAGACCTTAAGGTTAATCGAATGCACCATCAACTATTTCGAATTAATTAAACAATTCATACTTGATAACATTGAGTTGTATATCACCGTGAAATGGCTTTGGTGTTTGGAAATTTATTTTGTCATCAGGGTTGGTAATATCATCGTTATTTTTTTAATCAATAGTCAACATAGGATGAGTTAAACAAACAGGCTGTAAATTATGTCTTGTTTTTAAGTAATTTCTTTATAACTCTAGTAAAATCCTTGTTCGATATCTGCTCTTACTTTAATACGGCAAGACTGAATCCTTAGGTACTTTTCTGTACTCGTATTGGATATAGGAAATATGACAGAACCCAGATCTTAATTTTTGTAATATTTTGGAGCAGATTTCTCATCTTTGCGACGCAACAAATGCTTTGTTCTTAGGGTTTCGTACCAGAGAACGGGACCCTATTACTAAGCCTACGCTGTCTGTCCATCTGTCTGTCTCTCCGTCCGTCCGTCTGTGCGACTTTTAAAGGGCTGTATCTTTTGAATTGTAGCCAGCTGAAATTTTCTCAGAATATGTGTTATTATTGGGGATTTCACTTACACCGTAATTTTCAATTGGACCATACTCCGGAAGACGTAGCATAGGCGGGCCTCCCACACGGTGGACCGACGACCTGGTGAAGGTCGCAGGAAGGCGCTGGATGTGGACAGCGCAGGATTGGTCATCGTGGAAATCCTTGGGGGAGGCTTTTGTCCAGCAGTGGACATCTTTCGGCTGATATGATGATGATAATGATTATTGGGGATTTACTCATAAATAATAAAAAAAACATAAAAAACCTGCCAAGTGCGAGTCAGAACCGCACACAAAGGGTTCCGTACCATCATACTAGATGTCGCTAGTTTCTTCATGTTTAAAAAAAACACGTTCTTTGAATGGAGACCCCCCCTTTTTTCACTTTTTCTGATTTTCAGTATTCGATGTTATAGCGGCAAAAGAAATACATCATCTGTGAAAATTTGAACTGTCTTACTATCACGGTTCACGAAATAAAGCACGGTGACAGACGGATAGACAGCAAAGTCTTGTAATAGGGCGGGACCCTAATTACAAAAAACAACTTTAAAAAAACAAAACTCTTTTCTGTCGCTCGCGTTGATTTCTTTGTTTGAAATACGAAACCCTCGGTTCGTGAGTTCTTTTTGCCTTTGGCTAGTTTTATTTGGAAATAGTACGTATTGCTTTCGTTTACTCATAGCTTCAGTCTTAACTTGAATTTAATGAATTCTGTAGCAAAGCCTGAACCTATAAATATTCTAGTTAAGGTGCAATGAAATGACTATAAACGAGATCTATTTAAGATGCAAATTCAGTATTGCTATTATCTGCTCGAGTTTCAACCCACACGACATAGGCCTGCCTTTATTTGGTTGAGCCTAAGGGTTGACAAATCGTTCTAGGTACTCTTAATTGAAACTCGTATCTCACTAGTACTTTTGAAAATAAAGACTTGTACAATCCAAATTTTCAATGTTTAAATTTTGATTTTCTATTATCGTATTTGTCGTTCAGTATTGCTATAGTAGTTTTTTTTATTCACAATTGGTAAACCCTTGACAACCTGGTGGTAAGTGACGATGTTGCCGAAGATGGAAGCGGGCTTACCAAGATTCCCCAACGCAATGGGGAACTGGCTATCTTATCTTCATGCCGGAACACACCAATGATATCAACAATGATATTTGGCGGCAAGACTTAGATAAGATGGTGGTAGCTAGTCAGTTAGTTTTTAGTTTTTGACTCACTCTTATTTTTACCTTCATCTTGAGCTCCCTAAGCCTATCTATCTATTTATCATGATATTACTATTATTAATAACACTCCCACTAAAAATGGATCATTAAATTATTCCATCTAATTAGAGACCTTTAAGCAAATTTGCCCAAGATTAACGATCATGATGAAATAACAGCGATTAAAAGCTATTACATGACTTATCACAAGGTTGGTGATCTCATGTCAGTGCTGTTCGGGATGTTTTGGCAAAAAAGAACTTGACATCAAAATGTATTTTAGTAAGTTCAAGCGGGGTATGGTCTATGTGTTGAGAGGTAGTAGAGATTGTTTAGTAGGTTCTGTAAGGTTCTCTTTGCAATCGCCCATCGAACCTCCTTGTTAGTGACCCGAAGGGCCACTACAGTACCTACGCCTATCTATTGATCGTATATATCACAGAAAAATTGGTACTTTTATATTACGCTCCACGTCGGTTAATTACTTTTTTAAAATTTATATTAACAATTAGGAAATCATTAAAAAATAAAAATCCGACTGCGTAAAAACTTAACCCCTGTTTCTGGCCAGTCGGGTAATAATGTATCGTATGTCACTCACAAGATCAAGACGAATCTAACGATAACTCATACGTTAAAATCCTTCAAGACGTTCAGGCTGTAGCAGGGAACATAGAAATCTAGATAAATACATACATACGTACACTCTACATATCCCTAACATAACCCTTTTTTTATTCTCAATTGGTAAGCCCTTAGCATCATCTCACCTGATGGTCAGTGACGATGATGCCGAAGATGGAAGCAGGCTTACCAAGATTTCCCAACTGGCTATCTAATCTTCAAGCCGGAACACATCAATGTTGTTTACACTGATGTTTGGCGGCAAGACTTAGATAAGATGGTGGTAGCTAGCCAGGCGGGCTTAGAAAAAGGCCTACCACCAACCAAACCGAAAAGTTGACAAGTTGTCCCCAATGGGAATCGAACCCGCGACCTCCTGGTCTGAAGCGAATGGACTAACCATTACGCCACGAAGGCAGTAGGGTAAAAACAATAAAACCCTAGAACATGAAAAAACCGACCTAAATTGCAAAAAAAAAACAGTACAAACAATTTTGTTACATTTTATGGTTTTCGTTAATTTCCCAAAAAAATACAAAACCGATTTTGAAAATAACTTTTAGGGACTAGCTTTGCCGCATACCATATCGATTAAAAATAATCATGAACATCGGTTCATAACCTGCGAATACATCGTGTAACTAACATACAAAAGCATAGTTAAATTATTATTTATTATTATTATTTATTTTAGGAAGACTAACAGCAAAATATTAGATAGTATGTAAAACTTATAAATAAATACAGTGCTATATATAAGTCTCCGCCGTTAAATAGTAAAATATAGTTTATTTTCACCAAATTTTACTTATTGCATTACCTACCTTTGGTGAAAATAAACTATATTTTACTATTTAACTATGCTTTTGTATGTTAGTTACACGATGTATTCGCCGGTTATGTATTTACTTATTGTATGTGGAAGAACCTGTGCTATGGGATCTCGCTCCTCCATTAATTAAGCTATGGTATATTAAAGTAAAAACAAAACATTAAGATACAAGTTGACTGATGTTAAAAATTAAAGGAAATAAATTACAGTGGAAATACCTATCTAATTAAATTTGTAGTATGACTGTCTTCTGTTGTGATTGTCTGCGCGCGTGTGTGTGAGCATATAGTCGAATTGAGAACCTCCTTGTTGAAGTCGGTTGAAAAATGGTGCAAAATGGAGGCTGTTGTTTTTGCGATTAATTTTTTTTTAAGTGTTTAAAGTGGTCAATTATCAATTTATAACTTACGAACCCAGACTCTTTAGTAGAATCAAATCAGGCGTGCCTAATATTTTTGGACCAAACGGTAAGAATATCTTACAAAACAGGTTCGCACAACCGGAACATTCATTTTTATTTTTCACATTTCATGGTCAAGATCTTAGTTGTTAGGCGTGTTTTACAAGAAATTTTTAGATGGCAATGGTTATTTTTAAAGCTAGTACGGTCTCAATTGTAGTCTGAATGTGTAAAATGTTTCTTTTGAATTGTTTTTTTTTAAACCGGGAAAGTGCGAGTCAGAACCGTATCGTGCTAGATGGCGCTAGTTTCTTCATGTTACAAAACAACAGGTTTTTTGTATGGAGACCCCCCTTATTTTTTATTTTTTTCTAATTTTTAGTATTTGTTGTTATAGCGGCAACAGAAATACATCATCTGTGAAAATTGTAACTGTCTAGCTATCACGGTTTATGAAATACAGCCTAGTGACAGACGAACAGACGGACGGACAGCGAAGTCTTAGTAATGGGGGCCCGTTTTTACCCTTTGGGTACGGAACCCTAAAAAGCGGCCAAGTGCGTGTCGGACAAGCACACCGAGGGTTCCGTATTATCACACATCTCCCCACAAAAACAACAACGATACCTATTCATTTCAAACAAAAGGTATCAAAGCGAGCGACAGAAAAATGCTTTTTTTCATTTAACTCTGACTCTTAGCGCGAGTGCGACTCACACTTGGCCGGTTTTTATTCTACTCTAGGATTATTACTTTAACACACCAACGCTTGTATGTATTTCCGAACTCGAAGACATCAGCGAGAATGACATAACAATGATATTTTTTTTTTCAGTTCGGGATTCTTCTGCGTGCGACTCACACTTGGCCGGTTTTTTTACTTCAGAGTTTCTACTAAAAAAACACCAAGTTTAACGCTTATATTAATTACCGATTTAATAAAAAGCACAAACAAAAAAACCATAAAAACACGTTTTTTGTACAAATTTTCTACATTTTAAATTTAGATTTGTTATTCAATTCGCCAAACAACACAAATAAATTTAAAATTTTAATCGACTATATGTTACGCTTCAAAAGATTTAAGGTCCAATAGAGCCTTTTTAAGGTCCGATAGACAGACGGACAGACAGCGTAGGCTTAATAATAATTACTTTTTGACTACGGAATCATAGAAAGTAATACATGTTGGTTGGGAAGACGTGACTTTAATTTTTAAACTAAAGTACCGATTATGAATTCTAATATGAATAAATATAAGTAGTTTAAAAAAACACGCTTTTAAAGCACATCAAACTAAAAAGTGAAAATTAATTCTGAATATAAGCTGAAAACAATAATGAACGAAAAATACTAGTATTATTGTAAAAAAAAGCGTGGGGCGCTTTGTGCCATATTTTTCGTATATATCGAGCAACCCACGCTTTTTTTACAATATTACTAGTATTTTTCGGTCATTATTGTTTTCAGCGTAAATTAAGAATTATTTTTCACTTTTTAGTTTTTTTTGTGCTTTAAATGCGTGTTTTTTTTGTTTTTTTTTTAACTAATTATATTTATTTTTCAGTTTTTAGTTCAGGATAATGAGATAAACTTCCAAAATTTTATATTGTCACTGATTATTTAAAAATTAATTAAGTTTGAATTAAATCTGTCCGTTTAAAGTGAGTCAAAATCAAGCGCAAAGGAGTCGGTTACAAACGTACAAACATACATACATACAGATGAAGCTAATATAAGCGTGTTAAAAATGATCCAGATGATCTCTATGTATAAAATTCCGCTTTGCTTATGAACCTGAATGGTTCTTAACTATAGCTAGACCCGGCAGATGGCGCTGTTGTCGAGATTTAACTAGTGTATAACAGTTTATTTATTTACACTTATAGTACACCAAAACAATTCCGTAAAGCTAATACATATAGTTATTATAATGAAGTGTACAGTAGGCGGTCTTATTGCTAAAAGCAATCTCTTCCAGACAACCTTTAGTTACAGGAGAGCACGAAATACTTAATTTTACAAACAGTTATTTAAATTCCAAGCAATCTCACTACGAATAACTTACACGATTCTCACGATCAAAGCCAAAGTCACGGACATCGTTCATATCGATAACTATTTAAAATTAAAACCGGCCAAGTGCGAGTCGGACTCGCAACCCGAGAGTTCCGTACCACCAGTCTTCTCCACACAACTATTACAATGGTACCTAATCACATTATAAACACAAGACATCAACGCGAGCGACTGAAAAATGTTTTTTTTTATTCAGTTCAAACTCCTTAGCGTGACTTTCACTTGGCCAGGTATTAATATATATTTTTTTAAATTCAGGATTAGTACTATAATCGTACCAAGTTTTATGCTTGTATGTATTACCGTTCTAAATCAAAAACACCTCTAAATTCCCCGTTTTTTTTGTATGTGGACCTCCTTAATTTTTCACTTTTCCATTTTCTATCATTTTTCGTTAAAAGGGGCAATAGTAAAATACACTCTATGCCAACTATCTACCTGTTACAGTTCATGAAATACAGCCGGCTGAGAGACAAACACGTGAAGACCGCCTTTTAATCGCCTCCGTGGCGTAATGGTTAGTCTATCTCTATTGGCTTCATGCCAGGAGGTCGCGGGTTTGATTCCCGGTGGGGTCAACTTGTAAGACTCGGGTTGATTGGTAGCAGGGCATTTTCTAAGCCCGCCTGGCTAGCTGCCACCATTTTATCTAAGTCTTGCCGCCAAACATCAGTGTTAATAAAATTGATGTGTTCCGGCTTGAAGATTAGATAGCCAGTTCTCCATTGCTTTGGGGAATCTCGGTAAGCCCGCTTCCATCTTTGGCATCATCGTTACTTACCGTCAGGTGAGATGATGCCAAGGGCTTACCAGTTGTGAATAACAAGAAAGACGGGTCTTCAAGGCGAAAGTGAATAAGCATTATTTGAGTTTGCGTGTAACACCCTCGACTACATCGTCACTTACCATCAGGCGAGATATAGTCAAACGCACTCAAATTTTAATAAAAAAAAGGAGACAGACGGACACCGTATAGGCTTAGTAATAGGGTCCCGTTGGTCACTCTTCGGGTGTATAGAACGCTAAAACAATAAAATAACCAAAAACCATTTATCGAAAAATAAATTAGAATATCTGAATAATTTTTACACTGTTACATTTATGTGTGAAAGACCAGTAGAACAACAGGTAAATTAAAAAAAAGCTGCAATTTCGCTAACTTATAGAACTTGATGAAACTTTGAGCCAATCCAAGGCATCAATTTGAGAACAGCGATTCTATTATTTGATGGAAAATTATGAGCAGATATTACGAAAAGTACGCAGCACGATCGTGATCTAACAGTTACATTAAATTGTATATTTTGTTTATTTAAACTTTTGAACTACTTATGTCAACACGACTCCACAATTTGGGTTGAGTGTTAGAAAAACAGTATTGAACACGAAACTAATTTTCGATGGCACTTAAAACTTCTAACACTTAAAAATTTTAACATTACGTGTTTTATAGACAGATGCTAAGGTATTTAATCAAAGACCAAAGCTTTGGACGATTGCAAATATAGTTAGAACAAAGATTAAAATGTTGTACTGCTTATCTTTCTGCATGATCATCTTGAAAAACATATTCGCAAGCATTTCAGAAATGTTACTTGATATCAGAGTGAAAGTAAACTAAAAAAAGTAAATTAAAGTAAATAAAAAGTAAAAAAGTAAAGTAAAGTAAATTAAACTCTGTTTCGTTGAACCCAAATCTTTCAGAATCAATTTTAAGTATTGACCTGATTCACAGATCCATTGTTTTCGTATGTTTGATTCAAATATTGGCTTAAATAAGGCGGTTAGTAGCCGTAATTATGATTGTGGTATATCTTAGTAGCTATGTGATTATGCTGACTCATTTAGATAGCCGATATGGGTAGATAACAAAGGAATTGCTTGTAACGGCGCTTTCCACTTAAACTATTTGGTCAATTTTGTATTCGGTCATGGTCAATTCTCTCTTTGTTGTCCCACATCATATTCAAGATTGACTAGATTCAAAACTACGAAAAGAAGCGGCTTAGCGTCAGTGAGAATGGCATTTACTCGCATAGTGAATTTCTTTGTCAGGCTAGGTATATAAACTTTTGTATCGTAATATGGAGGCATATCTCTTTTTTTTTTCTGCGTCAATTCTGGAAACCACATAAGGGGATCATGAAGGTAGCACCTATAGCTGATAAAATAGTAGAAGCAAGACGCCCTGACGATTACGTTGTAAAAAAGTGCCTATCCTGTACAGCAACACGAAAACGACAAAGAGGAAGACGCTTAGCGACCTGGCTAACGACTGTCCAAAAGGACATGAAGAGTATGTCCCTTACAGTGGACGATACAAGTAACCGGCAGAAGTGGCGCCGTCTGATTAGAAAAGCCGACCCCGTGTAGCGGGATATGGCGATGAAGAAGAAGAAGAAGAAGTCGATACTGGAAACCGTCTAAACAATCCTACTAATATTATAAAGGTGAAAGTTTGGATGGATGCATGGAAATTACGTCAGAACCGCTGAACGGATTTCGGTGAAATTTGGTAGGGAGACATATTAGGATCTGGAGTAACCTATAGACTATCCCGGTCTCGTCGCAATTCCGCGTAATATGTAGCATATTTTAACAATACGTTTCAGAAGTGTGCTTAGCCGAGCGGTTAACGAATCCACATAGTCCACAATTCAAATCACCTGGGTTCGATTAAAATTTTTGTAACACCTAATATTATGTACCCAACTCAAGGGCAAATAAACGAATTCTGATTCTGATTCAAACCCCCACTGAAGTTGTGAATTTTTTTTTGGAATTGAAAACTTCTTTAGGCGCGTTGGGCATTTTTTGAGATGGTATAAAACCGTTGAACTCGCGACATTGTTACCGTTACCGTAACCGACACCTCTGTAATTGTTCAAGTTTTCACTTCTGTCGCCACTTCGGGAGTGTTTAGGTATTTTTTCATACATGGCTTCATTTTAACTATATATTTACCCAACTACCCAAAAAGGAGCGTAATGTCTTTCGCGTGTATTAATGTATTGGATTTTGGAGTGCGAGGTGTCGTTAGATTTGTCTTGATGCCGTGAATGACATAGTATAGGACACATATTTGCCCAAATTCTCAAAAAAAGAAAGGTATTGTTTACATGCTGCCGGGTTTCCAATTATATAATTAGTTTTTCATTCTGAAAACAGCCCCCGGCGGTCCGATGATTCCTGGCTCTGGTAGCGGTTACGGTAACAGCGGGGCATAGGGTGCGAACAAGTTAAGTATTTGTATAAAAACGCCACCATGTGGGTTCTTCTGCGGGACTGAAATTTGAAACCTATCCGGCTGCAACAGGGGTAAGACAGGGAGACGACATATCTCAGAAACTGTTCATCGCTACCCTGGAAGATGTTTTCAAGCTTTTGGACTGGGGTGCACTCGGCATCAATATCAACGGCGAGTCCATACAATTAAGAAGGACTATTATTTTTAAAAAAAGTGTGTCAATCAGCTCCGATGCGCGACAGAAGTTTATTAATTAAAATTATTTTTTTGTCCTCCGGTTTCGTAGAGAGCGGCCTCGCAGGGAGCGCTCCGGGTCTGGTTTTGCAGGGCTCGGTCTACGGACTCGCTTTAGGCAGTATACCCATGGAGACTCACTCTTCGTAACTAAAGAAACGTATTGACAATTTTGACTTCACTCTCTTTGTCCAGCAGTTGACGTATCTCGGCTGATATAAATTTAGAAAATCCGTTACAAATTTTTTAGTGCACATGCCTGGAGACTCCGGCGCATTGCATGCCTAAGTACGGATGTTTGCTTGTTCTATGCCTAAATGGCTGAACGGATTTGGATAACATTTGGTACATGTATATTAAAATAAGATATGCATTAATTCAGAGCCTCTATTTAATCACGTAGATGTTCTCAACAGAATGAAGAAACATTTAGAATTATTAGTAACGATCAAAAAACGTAAAACAGCATACTTTGGAAATATATACAGACATGAAAGATATAACGTTCTGAAAAAAATAATAGAAGGCAAAATAGAAGGAAAGCGGAGAAGAGGGAGAAGGCGAATAACATGGGTGGAATAAAATGAAGAAATGGACACACATTAAAGATGCTGCTACTCTGCTAAGAAAAAAGACGAATTCCGTGTGGTGGTCGCTGATATCCGTTAGGATATGGCACCTCAAGAAGAAAAGCCCACACAAGCAAAAAAACAGGACATACAATACAAGAAAATATTAAAACTACTTATTTAAAAGCTTAAGAACTATTAAACATAAAGTGGCAACGAAAACGACCAGGCTCAGCTAACACAAAGTCTAATTTTTATTTCACGTTTGCGAGCCCCTTGCACCCTCGATTACAGGTGAGATGTTGTTAAGGGTTTACCAATTGTGAATAAAAAAAAAGTCATAAAAACGATATCAACGAGGGCGAAGCTTGTATAATGTAATAGTGTAATGTTATAAATATTATTTCATGTCAATACGTTTCACCATTTAAAGTGTCTAGTTCATTATTAACATCTGCTGACTTATTATTTATCATGGATCCTCTTACTAATTTCAAGTTATCCTGAAGGTCGTTCACTAATCATTGTCAGAAAATCCTTTTCGAATCAAGTATTAACGATACCTATCTATCACGTATGGGCGGACAAGGCTTTATAGAAATCTGTTCAATATTCATGTCTATAGCAAAGTATATAAGTACCTACGAACGAGCAGTATGGACACTCCCTGCCTCGACCACATCCCCCGTCACTCATTTTTTTAATTCACAATTGGTAAGCCCTTGGTATTATCTCACCTGATGCTAAGTGACGATAATGCCGAAGGTAGAAGCGGGCTTACCAAGATTCTCCAATGCAATGGAGAACTGGCTATCTTATCTTCAAGCCGGAACACATCAATGTTGTTAACACTTGAAACGTAGTTTGGAACTCAAACGTATACAAAATAAAGAAGATTGCCTATACAAACGTTATTTATTTGTTTACATAAATGTCATTTCTCGTTTCTCGTGTGCCTATAGCTTATCTGACAGTGTTCACTTTATAAAAGCTTTAAGAGCCCGCTGACGTTTATAAATTCCATACAAACGTAGTCTTTTATTCATTTGTTAACCAAACAACCGATTTTGAAATAATTTTATATCAATAATCGCATGACGTATATATCTGTATCTGAACCGCATTACTTTTTTGAAAAACGAAACAGGAATCAACTTGTTTTTAATGTAAAAGACGGAAAACAAATTTATTGGTATTAAATGGATTTCTGTTTCGTTTTTAAAAAAGTAATGCGATACAGACACAGATATACGCCATGCGATTATCAATATAAAATTATTTCAAAATCGGTTGTTTGGCTAAAAAATGAATGAAAGAATACGTTTATATGGGATTTATGAACTCCAGCGGGCTCTTTTTAAGCATCAAGTCTATAAATTTTAAATCTTGAAAAAAGAATTAGTCTGCAATCAAAAATGTAGCTTTCATTACCTGTGACGTAAGATCCATGATGCAGTCACAGAGCGCCTCCGGCAGTGGTGTAAACTGGCCTTGGTACGCTGGGGTTACTATGCAATCCTCTATATCACCTGTGGACAAACAAATGACTCAATTAATAAGAGAATGTTCTTAACCATCGTCCTAAAGCATTGGGCCAATCCAGCTCAACAACTTTTAAGACCAGCTCGGGGAAGAACTGATGGATCCTACAAACAGTGCTGAGTGTGAGTTAACTAATTGGACAAAAAGACTAATTAAACTACTTGTGCGTATGCTGCATGACTTAAAGTTTAATAAAGTAAATAGGTGTAGTCGGACGTAAAAGTGCCTACATACCGTAAGTATAAGTTTTATAGCAGCCTGCAGCTGTAACGGTGTTTTTGTATTGTTTATTTTAATACATATTTTTATCAAGTTAATCTTCGTTTGTTCAGTTTTCTGCTGTAAACTGTGGTTAAATCACAATGGAACGAGTTAGTGTGGGTGGTATGCATTTTTTCATCTGACTCTACTTAAGATTTGTCATTGCGTGTTTTTTTAAAATATTTATTTCAATAACTTAGCTTATCTAATACAGATTAAGTGACCCCGCACCCCGCACTAGACTAGGCTTAGTCTCGTGGCGGTAACATAGGTATACAATACAAGAAAAAAGATGTAAAAACAAGATGATGTGTATTTTTTTACAGGTGGAGGCTAAGCAACTTCATCATATCAGCTCATATACGTCCCCACCGTGGGGCTCGAGCCTACCCTGAATTAGGGCGATCGGGCCTTAGTCGACCACGCGGGCCCAGTGCGGGTTGGTCGACTTCACACACAACCTTTCGATTAATGTTTGGCGGCAAGACTTAGATAAGATGGTGGTAGCTAGTTTGGCGCCTTAGAAAATTCCCTTCAACCAACCGAACCAAGTCTTATAAAGTTTGACTCCGCCGGGAATCAACCCACGGCCTCCTGATATGAAGCTAATAGATAACCACTACGCCATGGAGGTGGTTGAGGAGGGTGTGTGACAGAGAGTGTGTGGCAAGGCACGTGTGGCTAATATTATGTATTTTAGTAAACAATTATTAGAAGGCTCTCCACATCATCATAATAAAATTCATGTCCTGCCTGAAGCAAAAAGCAATATGCTGATATTAAGATTGTAGGTTTTATGATTAGTTATTGAAATACAGTCATTTCTTATATCCTGCACAAGCTTGAACATTATACTGTCCAAACTTTCTCATTTTTAGGGACCCATACCAGCTAATGGGACCCTCTTGCCTGTAACCTATTACCACACCCTGGACACTTCATACAACGGGCCAGAAATGACATTTCAAAAAAGGAATGACGGAAAAAACAAAATGGCGGCGAAATCCTATACGTTCGACAACCAAAATGTAACCAATCTGTATCAATCTGGGTGAAGAGGGGGCGAGGTCGCAATCTAGAGAGCTGCAGGGAGTGTCCAAGTCCATACTGTATGTGAGTACTAATATAATAATATATACTTTGCTATGACCAAGCCCACGCTTTCCGTCTGTCCGACCTTTAAAGGGATGCATCTTTTAAACTGTAATAGGTAGTCGGCTGTTTTTTTATATACAGAATATGTCTTTTAATACGGGATTTATGGGTAATCGCGACACAAGAAATGTATCTTTTTAATGTTTTTTTTTTTGCTCTGTCAACATAAAAAAGGTTATACAAAGTGTGAAATTTGGTGTGATTATAGTATCCCTTGGATAGCATAGTTAATTGTGCCACACAATAAGAGAGAGAGAAAAAGAGAGAGTATATATAACTTAAACAACAAATATCAAAGCCACGCAAATGTGAGTCGTATTCGCGCTAAAAAGTCCGAACTGAACAAAAAAAACATATTTGTCAATCGGGATGAAGTCTTATGTTTGAAATGAATAGGTATCATTGTTTTACTTGTGTAAAGAGGTGTGGTGGTACGGAATCTTGGTACACGAGTTCGACTCGCACTTGGCCGGGTTTTTTATCCGTATATACTGACAAGCCCTGGTATCCATATTTTCCCAAGCGCTGCCTGGCTAAAGCCTCATTTCAAGCGGACTGGACCCGCTGGGAATTAGCGGCCGGCACATAAATTGCATCGACGTGCGCGTGCGGTGCCCTAGGGCGCGGAAACATGGACCTCGTCCAAACTGTGGTTTGGTGCGAGTTGCAGCGGGAAGAAATTTTGAAAACACACATGTTGTCTGAGTAGAGATTAGAGATAGGTCTCCATCACAATTTGGTCAAAATATTTTGTTGTATTTTATGAAAAGCCGACAGAGATGAATAATTTGACTTACGAGTAAGATGAAAATTGACAAATCTGTAAAAGTGAATAGGTAAGGAGTAGTAGGAAGAATGTTAAATAACAGCGTTGCTGCGTTACAAGTTTACATTGTTGTAGATGGAATCATTGATGGCCAGTGATACAGTAGAATAGAGGTTACTAATTTTGTCGCTATACATACACCAATTTCAAAATTCTAAAACGCTATCCGCTTATAAATTGCACTTTGGTAAAATTTAACACAAAATGCAGTTAAGTAAAAAATATTGAGATTTGAAAAAGATTGCTTTGTTTTGAATGTTCCCTACATTTGGTGACTGCAGCATTCCATCACAAAGAGCAACTGTTATTGCTCTTAACTTAGTTTTTTAATATGCTTTATTACGTCTTTTATTTTAATCTTGTTCTTTGTGTCCAATGTTTAAACTGTCAATGAATAAATGATTTATCTATCTATCTATCTATCTCTTCTCATAAAAGCATCGAAACAATTTATTATTCACTACGTGTATGGTCATTTTCAAATTGACAGTTCGAAGTGACAGTCTTGAGTTCATTCAAAAATCTCGTATAAAAGCAGAATAAATAAAAGCAGTTTTTCCGAATTTTCCATTTTCCGGGCAATTTTCTCCAATTTTTCTTTCCGAAAAACCTTATAAGAACTGCTTTGAATATTATGGAAAAAAATGCCAAATAATACCAGCCGTTCTCAAGTAATGCGCATGCCAACGAATAGCATTAAGCTTTGTCTTCATTTAGTCTATGAGTAAAACGTCAGTAAAATGTCTGACAGAATGATGGACAGACGAAAATTGCAAATAATTAAGAATCCTAGTTTGACTACGAAACGCTAAAAATGATTTGTTAGTATATGAGTTTCTTTTACGCCATATCACAAACCTGATAGTTAAGCGTATCCAGCGTAGCGTTGCCAGGCGTCCGGATAAAGCCGGACAGGGTTAGGCTTTTTGGAAGAGTGTCCGGCCAAATTAGATGGTGTCCGGCCTGTCCGGCTTTTGTCAGGCTTTTTAGGTTTCATGATTTATTTAACCAGTCGCCTGGACATTCGGGTGAGCGCTGTCGTGTTTCGTAGTTTGATTAGAACCTCGTCTAAAGGCCAGTAAATATGACTGATTGATTTAGTCATGTCTAAAGCGGGCTTTAGTAATTTAGGGTTTCTGTCTTTTTACTAAAAGTCCGGCTTAACCGTATGCCGTATGTCCGGCTATTCAGTTTTAAGACCTGGCAACCCTAAGCGTATCTGGTACCTAAGATGTACGAGAGGGCTTGTATGAGTTTTTAAAATGGGAGTGGTGCTGATTTAAAAAAAATATTACATCTACTGTTGACCTTATCATCTACTGCTGACCCTATCATCTACTGTTGACCTTATCATCTACTGTTGACCCTATCATCCACTGTACCTACCTTAGCAATGATACTTTTTGTAATAGAGGATTATTAACAATCATTATTAGTATGAGGGATCGCGGGAAGCCGATGGATGTGGGCAGCGCAGGACCGGTCGTCGTGGAAATCCTTGGGGGAGGCCTTTGTCCAGCAGTGGACGATTTCCGGCTGATATGATGATGATGTGGGATCAATATTACTCTATCCTCATAGAAGTTCTGCTGGTATAAACTACAAATAAAGTTTGTATGTGTGTTTGTGACCTCTTCACGTCTAAACGGCTGAACGGATTTAAAATTCGATAGGTAGACAGATTAGTTCCTGGATTACTGTATAGGCTTTTTATCCTTTTTAACGCGAACAAAGTCGCAGGACTCGCAGGTAACAGGTAATTAACAATATAAAAAATAATAATAATAATCGGGGACAAATATAGGTACTCGGTCATGTGGCCCCAAAATAGAATACCCTGTGTTATGGGACCAAGACTGATAAATATAGGTAATTAAAAACTGTAAAGTGCGAGTCAGAACCGTGCATAAAGGGTTCCGCACCATCATACTAGATGGCGCTAGTTTCTTCACGTTTAAAAAAACAGGTTTTTTGCACGGAGACTTTACCTTTTTCTAATTTTTAATATTTTTTGTTATAGCGGCAACAGAAATACATCATCTGTGAAAATTTCAAAATTTCAACTGTCTAGCTATCACTAGCTATGACAGACGGACAGACAGACAGACTGACGGACGGACAGCGGAGTCTTAGTAATAGTTACGAAGTAACTAGTATCTCATCTGTGGTAATACGGATCCGTTTTTACCTTTTGGGTACGGAACTTTAAAAACGTTTAATTAAATACAGGGTGCGAGGGACCAAGTGTTACTACGGAAAAACTCCATAACTCCGTCAAATGTATTCGTCTATTTGAAAATTTATGGTAATTGGGAAAATTTATCTATTTTCTAAGAGATATACTCATTTTTCGATATAACCGCCTTTAGCCTTGATTATGCCGTTGAGTTTGCCGATGAACGCATCACACGCTGCACGAATGTGGGCCTTCGGGATTCGCTGCCATTCTTGACGAAGACATGCCTTCAGCGTATCCAAACTATGTTGTTTTATAGTGGACACCCTAGCCTCCAAAATGCTCCAAATGAAAAAATCCAGTGGGTTGGCGTCTGGTGAATAAGGGGACCACTGTTGCGCCGAAATGAACTTTGGAACATTCTCACGAAGAAATTGTTGATTTTCAAAGGCTTTGTGTGACGGTGCTGACTCCTGCTGGAATGTCCATGTCCTCTGAATCTGACTCTGAACTTTTTAAATGCCCACGGTATTACCGCTTCTTTAAACACCTTTCTGCGAAACACGGTCTTGTTAATTTTGACACCCTGGTCAATAAAAACGACCGGAGAGTGACCTTCAGCAGTCACTGCGGCCCAAACCATAACAAAAGCTGGTCCTTGCTTTCTGACAGCTATTCTTTGCTCGAGATTATCGGTGGACTTCCCCTCTAACCAAACACGGTCATTTTGCTTGTTCACGTATTGCTGAACGGTGAAATTTTTTTCATCCGAAAAGACAATGTTTGGCAAAGCTTCACTCGCGTGCAAGCGTTTTAGTGCCTAGGCTCTCTCCAACCGTTTTTTTTCGGCTCCGGAGTTAAGTCTTGCACTTTTTGTATATAACTCTATAAAATAGGTAAATTTTCCCAATTACCATAAATTTTCAAATAGAAATTGACGGAGTTATGGAGTTTTTCCGTAGTAACATTTGGTCCCTCGCACCCTGTAGATATTAGACCCACAATAAATTCAAATATACATAAACTTGTACTGCGCTTCTTTGGAAGCGTATTTGAAATTCAAAACTAAGTTAAACGTTTACATGAATGAACTGAACCCAATAAATCTTAGCAAATGACGTCTCAAGCCACAACCTAAACTTACAGGGTGTAACAAAAAGGGGGAGTTACTACTCAACTTTTAAATCAGACTGTTTAAAAATCAGCCTTTGACCACAACCTAGACACTTCATACAACGATCCAGAAATAACATTTCACAAAACGAATGACGGAACAAACAAAATGACGGTGAAATCCTATACGTTTTTTAACCAAACTGTAACCAATCTGTATCAATCTGGGCTACGAGGGGGTAAGGTCGCAATATAGAGAGCGGCAGGGAGTGTCCATACTGTATGTTAGTATTAATGTAAAACTTTGCTTTAACACTCAAGAGATTGAGACGAATCTAACGATTCCTGCAACTCACATTCGTTTTTGCTGTATTATACAAGCGTGAAATTTGATGTGATTATAGTACTAATCCTATAGAGTAAAAAAACAAATAATGAATACCAGCCAAGTGATAAGGAGCGAAGGAGTCCGAACTGAATAAAAAAAAACTATTGCTAGTGTTGATGTCTTTTATTTAAAATGAATATGTATCATTGTAATACTTGTGTGGAGAGGTGTACAGAACACTCGATGTGTCATTTTTTTGTGAGTCAAAGCTCCCCTTAAAAATATATTATCATACGTTTTTATTACATCCTGTATACTTAAGTACCTATTAATACTTATGATTTCCTGTTCCTCCTACACTTTAACGGTCCTTTAGTCCGTGTCGTTGGTTCTACTAGGAATTCTCGGAGAAGGATTTGCAGTACCAAGTTTCCTCGGTTTTGGCTACTTATTTTAATCTAAGCTTGCTGTACTATGACTGCAATCGAGGGTGCACAGTGGAATTAAGTTTTTCCCAGATCCGATGGAAATCATATACACTTTTTTAACTCGTTAGTAGGTTATTTGTCTGGGATATTTATCCTTTCGGTACCCGCCTTTAACGCGAAATTGGTTCTGTACTTTCAGTGTGAAAGAGTAACAAACATACATTAGTATTTTCCAGATCCCTCGGGAACTATGCATTTTTCCGAGATAAAAGTAGCCTATGTATTAATTCAGTGCTTGGTCTATCCACTTACTAAAGTCATTCAAATCCCTTCAGCCGTTTAGGCGTGAAAGTGTAACAAACAGACAAACATTCACAATTACACGTTTATAATTTACTAGCTGTTGCCCGCGGCTCCCCCGCGCGGAACCCCTTTTTTGCAGTTCCCAAAATTCTTATTTAATGGGTGTTTTCACAGTTTAAGTTATCTATGTGCAAAATTTCAAGTCTCCACGTCCAGCGGTTTGGGCTGTGCGTTAATATCTCGGTCAGTCAGTTTCATCATCATCATCATATCAGCCGAAGGACGTCTACTGCTGGACATAGGCCTCCCCCAAGGATTTCCACGACGACCGGTTCTGCGCTACCCGCATCCAGCGGCTTCCCGCGACCTTCACCAAGTCATCGGTCCAGCGAGTGGGAGGCCTGCCTACACTACGTTTTTCGGTGCGTGGTCGCCACTCGAGAACTTTACTACCCCATCGGCCATCTGTTCTACGAGCAATGTTCCCCGCCCACTGCCACTTAAGTTAAGCAATTCTGAGAGCTATGTCGGTTACTTTGGTTCTCCTACGGATCTCCTCGTTTCTGATTCGATCACGCAGAGAAACTCCGAGCATAGCACGCTCCATTGCCCTTTGGGTGACCTTGAGTCTTCTGCGGTATCTGGGACAAACAACAAGAACAAGACATAACCTAACCTAACTGTTTGTCCGGCCATCCGTTTGACTCAGTTAACTCTACAATTTGGCTGCGATTTGTATGAGTTATAATATTAGCAACTAATATATTATATACTGTGATATTAGTGTGATTTTACTAGAGTATCAAGACTTTAACCAACTGCTTTTAATAAAGTATCAATTCATTAACATTTTTGGTATTACAAATTACTCTGATTCCTCCATACAATAAGAAAATTGCAAATCACTACTTACCTGCCTTGTTAGTGGGTTTGAGACCTATGTTTGGGAAATTGGGACTTTGCAATGCGACCCACAGACTGCCCAATTACCCATATAAGACAATGCGAATTGTATGCAATGAGAGTACGCAAGTGTGCTGTAAACTTTATAGCACTATAGCCTTTTATGTACGCACAGACATTGTTTTAAAACTGCCGAAATTATTGCTTTTTTTCAACCGACTTTCAAAAAAGTGGAGGTTATCAATTCGACTGTATGTTTTTTTTTTATGTGTGTTACCTCAGAACTTTTGACTGGGTGAACCGATTTTGATGATTCTTTTTTTATTTGAAAGCTAGTGCTTTCCGTGTGGTCTCATACAAATTTTATCAAGTTCGGTGTAGTACTTTAATAGAAAATTAACAAAAACCAAAAATAATAATGTAAAAATGTACTAAGTTGTTGCGATGGAAGTCAGTTTTCAACGTGTTGAGCATTTTCAATTATTAATTCACAATTGGTAAGCCCTTGAAACCATCTCACCTGATGGTAAGTGACGATGATGCCGAAGATGGAAGCGGGCTTAACAAGATTCCCCAACGCAATGGGTAACTTGGCTATCTTATCTTCAAGCCGGAACACACCAATGTTATTAGCATTCATGTTTGGCGGCAAGACTTAGACAAGGTGGTATTCAGCTAGCCAGGCGGGCTTAGAAAATGTCCTTCCACCTACCAAACCAAGTCTTACTAAGTTAGACCCCACCCACGGCCTCCTGATGTTAAGCTAATGGACTTAACCATTACGCCACGGACACAACCTGGACACTTCATACAACGGGCCAGAACTGACATTTTAAAAAACGAATGTCGAAACAAACAAAATGGCGGCGAGGTCCTACACGTTCGACAACCAAACTGTAACCAATCTGTATCAACCTGAGTGACGAGGGGGTGAGGTCGCAATCTAGTGCGCGGCAGGGAGTGTACATACTGTATGTTAGTATTAATATATATACTTTGCCACGGAGCTGTTTTAAAGGAAATAAGGAAAGGAATCATGATATTCGTAAAGGATCAATAGTTATTTTGCAATACTTGGTGGTAGCCCTTGGCACGTCTCACTCACCGGATGTTAAGATGATGATGCCGAAGATAGGAGCAGGCTTACCAAGCATTCCCAAAAACAGGGTACGTTAATGAAATTTCGGTTAATCAAAACAAATTTATTACATTGGAAATATTTTAAAACTTGTTTTCTTTTCAGGTTATACCCTAAGCCCTAAAGCTTATAGATTTTTCATTTTTGAAATAGCTGTGTGTGTACTCACTATTAGTTATTTATTACACAGGAGTTATTAATGATTTCAGGTTTTTTAACTTTTAAATATTGCTTTTTGATGTTTTAAAAAAGTTTAAAAAAAGTAGTATGAGTACCCACTATATTTAGCTAGATTCTTGTCGATGAAATAACCGTCATCCCTAAATATTTAGATATTTAAAGTCAGGTATTTTCTTTAACTCTTATTTCTTTCTACATCAGTCGTAACTCGTGACGTTTCATTGTATGTCTTCAACGACACCACCACCACAAAGTAGATCCACAGCGTGGGCTAACTCGTAAATACTTTGCTTTACGATTCGCGTCACCGTGTAAAAGTAAAACGCATTTTTATGTTCCTCTTGGCGGTGGCCGTGCCGCCAATGTAATGTGACTGGTTGAGTCATATATGAACACTGAATACTAGTTTTGTTCAGATATTATACGAAGGGTACAGGGGCAAAACAAGAAATGTCACACAAGAGTCGTTTTTAAACTGAGTATATGGCATCACTTAGGTTTCGCGAGTAAAAAGCGCAAAAAAAATCACAGTACTTCTTGTCATCAATTATTCTTAACGCGGTACAGGTTCAAAACTAGGAATGACCTTAGCGTAAAGGAACGTAACAAGGAATGTCCTTATTGTAAAGAAACGTAACAAGGAATGTCCAAGCACACGCCAAAAGCAAAGTAAAGATAACCAAATAACATACCAAAAGGTTGATTTATACCTAGAACTGATCTCTGTAATGTAATCTTAAGTTCCTAGTAGTAATTTCTAAAAAAAATGGTTTCAAACATTAAAACATTAATTACAGAAAATCTCATTATTGTGTCATTTCTTGTTTTGCCCCTGTACCCTTCTAAATAGGTTTTATTTTTGTTGAGTCTACTACCGCAACCGTCTAGGTAAGTGTTACGTGTTGTAACACCTCCCTTTAGCTAGTTGGAGCGATGATTCTTGTAAAAGTTGGGATTTTGTTCAAATTTTGTAATTTTAGTTTTTACTTAATACATTTTTTTTTCTTATGGTTTATTTTTTATTTACAATTGGTAAGCCCTTGGCATCATCTCACCTGAAGGTAAGTGACGATGATACCGAAGATGGAAGCGGGCTTACCAAGAAAAAATATATTAAGAATGGATAAAGTATAAGAATTGACATCGCTAAACATGTTTAAAAAACTGACTTCTATCGCAACAACTAAAAGTACAATTTTGCTACCTTTTTTTTTTTTTTTGATAATATTCTAAAAAAAGTAATTAACCGATTTTGATACAACTTATATGGCACAACAAGAGCGTCAGTGGCGTGACAGCTAAGGCCGCTACCGCCTGTACGGTGTGGTTCGAAACCTGCCACGTAAAAATGTGTTTTCGAATTTCGATTTCATACATATGTACGTTTATCCGACGCTCTTACGGTAAAGGAAAGCATCGTGAGGAAACCTGCACACGCCTGCGAAAAAACTCGAATTTTGTGTGTGAATTCGACCAACCCGCACTGCGCCCGCGTGGTCGACTAAGGCCCGATCGTTCTAATTCAGGGCAGGCTCGAGCCCCTCGATGGGGACGTATGTGAGCTGATATGATGAACTGCCCTGGAGGCGCAACCTAAATCACCAAAATCGTCTCACAATTAGCGAAGAAATACAAAAAAATACATACAATACCATAAAAAACCCTTTTTCAACTTTTGAAGTCTGTTGAAAATAGAAACAAAATGTTATGTGTCTAGTGCAGGAGCAGCAAAAATATAGCTTGAGATTGTGTTTTACTTGTTGCGAATATACGATTTACAAATATAACATTGATAGAATTCAAGGCCTCAAGTATCTTTCGGGGAAGGAAGTGGCAAGAGCTGCGCGAACGCTGGGTTCATACTAATGTCTGATTTTGTATGGAAGGTGGTGCTTTTTTTTTCTTGGCGCGGCCATCAACCAAACTTTGTTATTTGGATACACGTTAACGTTACAAACAAAACTTAGTATGGAATATATAAGGTGCAACAAAATTAGCTGAAACTATTTTAACTGGTGCTTCTACCCATGAAACTGAACAAATTTCCCCATGGAACCCATAGTCAATACGCAAAAAAAATTTGGCTCTCCCATACTAACTCGATCAGCTGATAAGCCAACTTAGTATGGGAAGTTCAATTTTTTTTGAGATTTGAGTATGGGTTTCATGGGGAAAGTTGTTCAGTTTCATGGGTAGAAGCACCAGTTAAAATAGTTTCAGCTAATTTTGTTAGACCTTATATACCGCTAAACTCAGTCCGAGCTGAGTTAAGAAAGTGAAAAGTAAAAAATCAAAATATTTTTTTTACCACGGTTACTAACCAAACCTTAACCAAAACTCAGACTGAGTTCAGAGATATAGATGCCATAATATTTTTTCTTTGTCACCCCTGTATCCATGTAACAAGTTTTGGTTAAAAATAGAGAAAAAAAAAAGTGTTTACTTCTAACCTTTATAACTCAGCTCGGACTTAGTTTAGCGATATAGATGCCATATTAAGTTTTGTTTGTTACGCTATCGTGTATCCAAATAAGAAGGTTTAATCAATGGCCGCGCCAACAAAAAAAGCCACCAATTTACGGCATTTGAGTTGACGGTGAATCAGATGATGAATTCTATTGCAATCATCTTTAACAAATCATAACTTGCCCTCTGTTTGAGCCTTATGAAGTTATGACTGTACTTTAAATGTTAAACCATGACTATTGTATGCCCGAAATGGGTAAACTGATGATACTAATAATTAATTGTAACAACTACATAAATATTACTCAGTTTTGACAATAAATATTATCTTATCTTATCTTATCTTAGTTTGGAGCCATAGTCAGTCGGGTAAGCTTAAAGTCCATAATATTTCACACACTGGGTTGGTGGAGGTTGTTGGGCTAGTGGCGAACCCTACTGTCAGAAGTTTACCTCTAATGAAAATGAAATGAAATTAAAAAAAAAAATGAATTGAAATGAAATATTTATTTATAACACTGGTTATACGTCAAAAATCAAGAGTAATAAAATAATAAGGCAAAATAATCTAAGGCATGTGACACGGCGGTCCATGTAGTGATAGCAACCGGCACCAACAGCATAACTATCTTTGCTAAGCACGGAAACGTTCGAGAAAATTGTCATTAACAGTCAAACCCCTCCAGGCATAGACCATGCTTCAGGTCGGTTAACCTGCGTGATCGACCCAACCACGCAAGTGGCACTTAGCTACAACCGCTTCATTACTAACCGCAACATTACTTAACATTAAAGTACTCTGTTAGTAGTGATAATGATTCACGGTGTGATGGGCGTATATTAATTATTACGTTCATTAAAATTATTATTTTGACCTGTGAGTCCTTGACCCAAGCGTCTATCTCATATTTTTCACAGGTTTATATATGGTTATTAAAGATATATCCAATTTATTTCTTTTATTACATCTTATCGCTAGCAATACTAGGTGAGATAGAAGTTGTTGGCAATTTTAATTCTTAGAATCAAATCACGAAAGTTTACAACTAACTCCTGAGAACCTAAAAAAAATACTATATTATATACTAATACATAATAATAAAGTCTTTATCTATGTTTTTTATTCATAATTGATAAGCCCTTGGCATCATCTCACCTGATAATAAATGACGATGATTTCGAAGATGGAAGCGGGCTTACGAAGATTCCCCAACGCAATGGGGATCTGGCTATTTTATATTCAAGCCGGAACACATCATTGCTGTTAACAATGATGTTTGGCGGCAAAGCTTAGATAAGATGGTGGTAGCTAGCCAGGCGGGCTATGAAAACGCCCTTTTTTATATTACAGTTGGTAAGCCCTTGGCATCATCTCACCTGATGGTAAGTGACGATGATACCAAAGATGGAAGTGGGTTTACCAAGATTCCCCAAAGCAATGGAGAACTGGCTATCTTGAAGAATCCGGAACTCATCAATGTTGTTAACACTGATGTTTGGCGGCACGACTTAGATAAGATGGTGGTAGCTAACCAGGCGGGAAATGCCCTACCACCAACTAAACCGAGTCTTATATACAAAGTTGAACCCGCCGGGAATCGAATCCACGACCTCCTGGTTTCGCCTCGGAGTGATAATGATTTTATTCTCGTTTTGTAATTATTGACCATAATGATGACACAGGACACTACTTATGTTCTTTTATTAGTAATCAGTGCGATGTCTTTAATCCTCGGAGCTACATACCATTGAATGGAACAAAGGCGTTTTCTTAGTAGTCAGATGGGGATTTTTTTTATTAGTTAATTTTGTTGGTTTTTACAAGCTTTTATTTAGTTTTACCTGTCCTGGTGTCTGTAATAAAATCTTTCAAGTTAAATTTGACCCACTTCCCGGTTTCAGATTTAGCTGAAATTTTGCATGCATAATATGTATATCGCGTGCCAATGCAATATTAAAAGCTTGTACCTAAAAGTTTTTAGGTTTTCGAAATTATTTCTGATAGCGACGAAATCTTATGCAGCGTACTCAAAAATGACGTTAGTAACAAAGAAACTGCTGCGATAACTCTAGGGCTTTAAAAATGACATTAGTAACAAAGAAACTGTTGCGATAACTCTAGAGCTTTAAAAATGACATTAGTAACAAAGAAACTGCTGCGATAACTCTAGAGCTTTAAAAATGACATTAGTAACAAAGAAACTGTTGCGATAACTCTAGAGCTTTAAAAATGACATTAGTAACAAAGAAACTGCTGCGATAACTCTAGAGCTTTAAAATGACATTAGTAACAAAAAAACTGCTGCGATAACTCTAGAGCTTTTAAAATGACATGAGTAACAAAGAAACTGGTGCGATAACTCTAGAGTTTTTAAACAGGTAGGGTTACGGTAACTGGCGACTTCTTTATACTGAACAATCATTACCCGACTCTTTTAAATTAAGGTATAGGTATTATGTACTTTTTTCAAAAATATGGCAATTATTTAGAGGTGAAAGCCCCGTTTTCATTCAAGCCACCATGCTTTCAAAAATGTACCTCCATTTAAATTGTATAATTTTTAATATTGTTTTGAAAAAAAAAGACGTGTGGCACTCGGGGACTGCCGCGGTAAAGCTATTGCATAGCATTTTTTATCAACTTATGTAATTATAATTTTATGCAGTATTTACCAGTACCATATAGTGCTTGGGGCGCGGGATGTTTATGTTATAAATTAACACTAAGAAAGTTCATCATCATCATCTGCCATCATCAACCGCCATCATCAATGGCCATCATCAATCGCCATCATCAATCGCTCGCCATCATCAATCGCTCGCCATCATCAATCGGCATCATCAATCGCCATCGCCATCATCATCATCATCATCATCATGATGGATAGATAAATGGCACTGTAAGTTTTTTAGAACTCAATATTTTTTTTTCGGGGTGTCAGGTTTATTTTCGTTACGAAATTTCTTAATTCGGTCCCCTAAAAGCCCGCGATAAAAGCTATACAATAGCTTAAAAACATTGTTTTTATAACTATTTTTATTTTAATTTTCTTTTTTAAACTTTTTCATCCAATCGAAAATTTCATCATCATCATCGTCATATCAGCCGAAAGACGTCCACTGCTGGGCAAAGGGCCTCCCCCAAGGATGGAAATCCTTGGGGGAGGCCTTTTGCCCAGCAGACCCACAAAGACCGGTCCTGCGCTGCCCTCATCCAACGGCTTCCCGCTCAACGGCCCCAACGGCTATCTGTGCCCTGCCCACAAAAAAAGTTTTATACCTGTAACAAGTAACTAGTATCTTATCTGTGGCTGTAATGTTAATGTTAAAATAATTTGACCAAATTTGAATACCTACTCTTTCTTCGATTTTGCAAGTTTTTTGGGGAACGTTTTTCAGTTTAATGGATAGATACTAAGTTTTAAATTTTCAAATAATTCCAACTTCAATTTTAGGATTCCGTACACCCAAAGGGTGACCAACGGGACCCTATTATTAAGCCTCCGCTGCCTTTCCTTCCGTCAGCGGACTGTACGTCCGTTTCATTTACTGTAATAGGTAGACAGTTGAAATTATCAAAGAATGTGTATTTCTGTTTCCGCCTTAACAACAAATACAAAAAAATTGAAAAAAAAGAAAAAATAAGATTAAGACCCATACAAAAAACGTGTTTTTATAGGACTTCAGAAGAATTTTTATTTAGCTCTATCGTAAAAACGGTAATACATACGAGCGTGAAACTTGGTGTGATTATAGTACTAATAGTAAAGAAATAAGTTAATTTATTTACTTTTATTAAGCGTCGGTGGCTCAACCGGTAACGACTCGGTCCTCCTAACCAATGAGTTTTTCGAAACTTACGTACATATACTCACCGATTGCTTTAACGGTGAAGGAAAACATCGTGAGGAAACCTGCACACACCTGCGAAGAAACTCGAAGGTTGTGTGTGAAGTCGACCAACTCGCACTAGGCCCGCGTGGTCGACTAAGGCCCGATTAGTCGGGTATTTAGTGTGTTGATTTGTATGGGAACCTTGCAAATCTTCAACAAAGGAAGCCGCTTGGCACAGGCATACCTAGTGGTCATCTGAGCTGATTTAGCCCTGTACCCACGTGGTACCACCCTGCAGGTAGGTGGGGGAGGGGGGGAAAATTCCATCTGCCGCGCTGCACTCTTTCGTCCATATCTCCGTAAGTTTAGCAAACAAGTCGTGTTTGGTATCGTTTTCGTATAATTTAAGGACGACAAATTCATTTCTGGAACAATATTTTCACTTGTTTATAGAAGAAAAAAAGACTAGACGCAAAAATAGAAAAAATAGAAATAAAAATTCTTACAAAATCTTTGCCTACAATTAAACCAGGAGATTATGTTTTATAAAAAATATATAATTATGTAGCCCTGTTTATTTTGATAATACATACATAAACTTTCTTAATAAATTTAACTTATAAATGTGTAAAAAAAATCATTAGCGTCGCACGGCGGAGCTGCGTTTTAGCGGCTCGTTCAACTCGACCGCTGCGCGGAGCGCTCAGTGACCATACACGCGTGTTCTCAGTTCAGTCGGTTCGCATCTTACTCAGTGATCACTACATAACGCAAGCACGTATAGAACTTTTGAAGTGTTTTCAGGAGGATAAACTATCAAACTAGTATATTTTTTTCATAGGATATGAGAATTGTAAGTATTTATTTAGATTTACTATGTTTTTAAACGATTTTATTTAGATTTACTATGTTTTTAAACGATTTTATTTGACTTAACCCCGTATATTTATGCCTTTCTTTGTTTCAAATCTTGTGAAAGCTTTTTCAGTTGTACTGAATCGATTCTTATGAAACTTTGCTAGTAACGAAACAATATTATGGTAGTCTCAACTGGGCCTGATGATGAAGTCAGGAGTTGGACAGTGAAACTCTTCTAGTATTACTAGTAACCCTCTTGAGTTTGGGCTCATTTGGATGGTTTTGACGAGTCCCACATATTACACTAGGTGAGGAGGGTCCGATGATGGATTCAGGAAGAAGACAGCCGACCGGTTATCTTAAAAAAAAATACCATTTTTTATTTCTACTAATAAGTTATTATATAGTAGGTACCTATCTCAAGGTCTTCGATCAGTGTGTGTTGCCAGTGATGACATACGGAACTGAGACATGGTCGCTTACTATGGCCCTCATAAGAAGGCTCAAGGTCACCCAAAGGGCAATGGAGCGTGCTATGCTCGGAGTTTCTCTGCGTGATCAAATCAGAAACGAGGAGATCTGTAGAAGAACCAAAGTAACCGACATAGCTCTCAGAATTGCTAAACTTAAGGGTTCCAGGACTCAGCAAAACTGCTGAAAAAGTATTTATACCTTTCGCGAACAGAGAGCTTGTCACTGTATCAAGATTAGATGTGATTTGGGACAGATACGACATTGACAGTCTAAAAACGAGACTAAAACGTGGCACCGGACAAAGAACACGTTTTAATTCAAATTTTTGAATTCCGAAGGGTTGGACAAATTTTCTCAGGGATAATTCCAATAAAGAGGAACTTTTCCATTTCCTAGCTCTACAGTGCCAAGCTACAAAATTCTTAGCTGGCAAAGACTTTTATACGACATATGGACCCACAGTTTTCAGCAACAGCCCCAGTGATAAAAAAGCCCTGGAACCATGCAACCATGAGGAATACGCGCATAATGGTCCACATTGGTGATGCTGCAGCCCAAATATAATATATTTACACTTTAAAATCTGAAAGTAATTCAGCTATATACTAGTTTATTTTCTTTTAGGACCAGAAAAGGCAGAAGTATTGCCAATGTTCCACGCCTTTTCCGGGTGTTTCGTCCGTTATACCGTTTCGTCTTTTGGAAAGGGAAAAAGAGTGCTTTCGAAGCTTGGGGCGCTTATCTACCTGCGACGGAGGGGTTCACAAGCGCTAAAGAAGGAAATGTGGAACAAGCTTTACCAATACTAGAAAAATTTGACAATTCTATAAATGACAAGAGTAATTTAAGTGGTGGTTGGCTTTTGTGATTTGAAATGATTTAAGTAATTATTGGAATGCATGTTGTGTACAATTTGTTTCATTTTAGATCTGGCGCGTGCACTGATATCAATCAGTGTAGAAAACTACTATTTACGAAAAAGCACAGACAGCTGGAGAATCTTCCACCAACTAAAGATGCCCTGCGCAACCATATTTTGCGAGCAATTTATCAGGGAGGACATAATATATGGGGTCAACTTTTGCAACCTACACAAAACCTGCCATGTCCTGCTGACTGGGGTTGGGCAAAAAATAATGGCAAATGGGAGCCTGTTTGGACCACCCTACCGCCAGCAGCCGTTGCTTGCATGGAGTTAATACGATGTAAATGCAAAAAAAAATGCGCAGGAATGTGCAATTGTTTAAAAAGAGAGATAAGGTGCACCGAACTGTGTGGCTGCAGCGGAAACTGTGAATCTTCTTCTTCTACCTAGCTTTGTCCCGACTTGTGCCATGGTCTTTGTCCGACATTTTCACAATAAATGACAGGTTTCAGGTATTATAAGGAGCGACTGCCGTCTGACTCCCAAAACCCCGAAGGTAACTAGTTTCGCCAGAGCCTCGTTTGTAGCTTAGCAGGGTGCACCACGAGCAGGTGAGGTCGGCTTAGATTCTAAAGATGTTTATTGGACCACTTACACCCGGAAACGGTCAATAAATTGTCTTATTTACTAAAATAGACCTTTTATTCTTTATTCCATTATTACAACTAAAATAGGAATCCCTATTACAACTAACATGATTAAAATGAACTGAAATTTAGGGTTATCTCAGTGATTATAAAACATTTATTTTAATGTTATGAACTCTAATATTATTTTTTAACAATATTTACTCTAGATATTTCTTCAAGAATATTATCTCTAGATATAGATACACCTATACTAATTAGTTTCATTGCTCATTATTTTAATAATTGTTTACAATTTAGTGTCAAATCCTATCCAAAAATACTTACTTCTCCCGTCGCAGCTCCACCGCACGAGGCAATAAATTTTTTTTTAAACATTTACTAGTTCAATCTATTAAGAAAGTTTATGTTTATATATTCTAGATAAACAGGGCTACAAAATAATATTTTTTTTATAAAACATAGTCTCCTGGTTTAATTGTAGGCATAGATTTTGTAAGAATTTTTATTTCTATTTTTTATATTTTTGCGCCTAATCTTTTTTTCTTCTATGAACAAGTGAAAATATTGTTCCAGAAATGAATTTGTCGTCCTTAAATTATACGAAAACGATACCAAACACGACTTGTTTGCTAAACTTACGGAGATATGGACGAAAGAGTGCAGCGCGGCAGATGGAATTTTCCCCCCCTCCCCCACCTACCTGCAGGGTGGTACCACGTGGGTACAGGGCTAAATCAGCTCAGATGACCACTAGGTATGCCTGTGCCAAGCGGCTTCCTTTGTTGACAATTTGCAAGGTTGGTGACACTAAATACCCAACTAGATCACCCTAATTCAGGGTAGGCTCGAGCCCCTCGGTGGGGACGTATATGACCTGATATGATGATGATGAAAGAACAAATAATAAAAATTAGCCACGTGTGAGCTTTGCTTGTGTTAAGGAGTCCGAACTGAATGAAAAAAAAAAACATATTTATGTCGCTAGCATTGATATCTTTTGTTTAAAATGTGAATAGGTATCATTGTCACTATACTATGAAGTAGTGTGGAGAGGTACTACTCTACTCTACCAAATTTCAGTACTCTACTCTAGCAATGATGTCTACATTAGAATAGTAACTACTAACTATCAAATTTTAATACTCTTTACTCTACCAATGGTTTCTACATTAGTTATAGTAAGTAGGATAGTTACTACTAGTAGAGTAGAGTAACGGTCGAAGATAATCGACGTTCATTTTGTTCTAGCGTTTTTTAATGAGTGAAAAATAAGGGTTACTGTACTAACGAAATAAAAAATTACGTATAGACAGATACTCTACTAAAGCTCTACTAAAGTACTGCGAACTGGTATCCCGGATCCGGATAGGAAGCAGCGGCCCCTACCGTTACACCATCAACGGAACCCTAAAAAGTATAAATGATGCACGATTGCATGTGACGTTTATTATGCACTAACTACAAAACTGCATCAACTTCTCTGTGAAATTCATTATAAATTCAAGAGTTTCAAAGTGAATTCGCGCTAAACCCGAAAACTAATTTGCATTGCTCACATCAAACATGAGACTTGATATTATTAAAGTTGCGTGTTCTACATAATAACAGTAGATTTCGTACAGACGTTAAAAAAATTGAAAACATAATAATAAGCCACGCAGTAAAACGTCTGTTTCCTGTCCAAAAAAATATGCACGCTTGTTCCAAGAAATCGTAACGCTTTTTGGTTTTTACAATATAGCTTCATTTTACTCTGGATTTAGAAGTAAAGAAAAAAATAACTTGCTAAGTAGGGTTCTGTATTTCAAATAATGTTCAAATAATAAATAATGCCCTCAGTGCGCGAGGAGTTTTGCTGCGAAGATTGGCTACATAAACCATCTTCGAGCGCACGCGCAGCAAACCTACTAGGAGTCGAAGTGATCGCCATGACCGAAATCGGTCGGATAGATCATCATCATCATCAATGTTCAAAAACCTAAAAACTTTTTGGTAAGTGCAAGCTTTTATTTGTAAAGTGTTTTTATACTCTAAAAGCCAAATGCGTGCCAAATGTGAATATAAGTATCGTTTCCAAATTCAAAAAAGGCGAGTACAGTATTTCCTACGCATGAAGGAAAAAAAAAACTGCGCCCCGCCCGAAAATAATTTTTTCCATAAAGTTCCTACGATTCTATTAAAAATATAAGACGATCTTAGAACCCTGATTCCTCCTCCAATATCCTCAGATCAACTTAAAAATATCACAAATAATCAAATATCTAAATATCTCCAATATACTCTATTTAAAAACAATAGGGGATCGGACTGCATCAAAAATAAAATCTGAAATATGACTTCCTAAATTGCTCTCCTCTTGAAGTTTCAAAAAACCTTACTTGTTTTGTTTTTCCATCACGTCTTCAATTTTTAATTGATTAAATTCACGAAATAAGTTCGTCAATGACGCTTAAAATCTATGACGTCACTTGTGGGTATTTCAAACATTTTTAGAACAAAATTTCGTTTTTGACAGATCATAAAAAGTAACTCAAATGACTAGCAGTCCGTGCCCCTATTGTGTGTTTCGCCTACGTCATTAAGTTCCCGATTTCGATTCTCATCATCGCCCTAACATCGTTTGCCAGATATAACCAAAACAAAGTATGTATCATACATACATATACATTCCAACATTGAAAGTGAAAATATAAAAGCTTTTAAAAGAAACTTACTTAATAATATCATTTATCATAATATCATTTATCATGTATTAAAAAAAAACAAAGTTGTACTTATAGTTTGTTTAGGACATTTCTTGTCGTTTTCACGTTTCATTGCGGCAATTTAAGGAAAAAAATGTACCACTTAGTAACAAACCATTTGGAGAACTCATGTACGATTAGTTATACTTACATACATACCTAAAGCTAAAGTACGTTCAGGGAATTAGCCGCAGTACACCCGAACGGAGTTCTGGAAATGTGTTGAAATGTTTCCTTAGCTTAGAAAAAAAAAATAACGTGGCATGGCCATATATTATGTTAGCTTTCGTGACTGAAAAAAAAACCGCATTATCTGTTACATACTTCCGTCTCTTTTCACGAAATAACTCTCACAGAAATCGCTTAACAGATTGCAGGAAAGCGAGAAACTTAGATGTTACACATCAAAAATCTACAACAGATCTCACACACACACACAACCGTAGTAGCATGTAGTAGTTATGAGTCACGGCACTACTAGGCATTGCACCACATACTTATGTATTAGATCTAACGTACACAAAGGCTTTTAAACTAAAACTAACCACAGACTTTACTGGCATTTCACGGGGCAGGCTACTAGCAGTCTACTGACAGTAGACCACACAATATGGCGAGTTAGATAGCAAGGGTCGCTAATTACATTGCAATATTTACTGAAAAAACCGTCCAAGTGCGAGTTGAACTCGCGTGGAGAGTTTCCGTACAATACCAAAGTCAAATGCGAGTTATTTTTTTAAAATAATAAAAATTTCAGTGTGCTTGGCTGCACCTCACCTGATGGTAAGTGCCGATGCAGCCGAGGATGTAACACGCAAGCTCAAAAAGTGCCTATCCACTCTCGTCTTGAAGATTCCTGAATTTTACGAATCGGGGAATACAGACGCCGGAAGGGATTTCCACCCCTTGGCCGTTCGCATGATGAACGAAGAAGCAAAACGCTTCGTGTGTAAAGGTGGAACATCATCATCATCATATCAACCGAAAATCGTCCACTGCTGGACAAAGGCCTCCTCCAAGGATTTCCACGACGTTCGGTCCTGCGCTGCCCGCATCCATCGGCTTCCCGCGATCTTCACCTGCCTACGTTACGTTTTCCGGTGCGCGGTCGCGACTCAAGAACTTTACTACCCCATCGGCCATCTGTTCTACGAGCTATGTGCCCTGCCCACTGCCACTTCAGTTTAGCGATTCTGTGAGCTATGTCGGTTACTTTAGTTCTCCTGCGGATCTCCTCGTTTCTGATTCGATCACGCAGAGAAACTCCGAGCATAACACGCGCCATTGCCCTTTGGGTGATCTTGAGCCTTCTTATGAGGCCCATAGTAATTTTTAATAAGTATAAGGTAAGCGACATACTCACAGAACCGCTTCTTTTAAGAGCCCGCTGGAGTTCATAAATCCCATGCAAACGTAGTACCAATTTGATTCATTCGGGTGACGTATTACTTTTTTGAAAAACGAAAAAGGAATCCATTATTAATCAATAAACTTGTTTTTAAGGTAAAAGACGGAAAACAAGTTTATTGGAATTAAATGGATTCCTTTTTCGTTTTTCAAAAAAGTAATGCGATACCGACACAGATTACGTCGTCCGATTATTGATATAAAATTATTTAAAAATCGGTTCTTTGGTTAACAGATGAATCAAATACTACGTTTCTATGGGATTTTTGAACTCCAGCGGGCTCTTAAGTGACAGTGGGCGGGGCACTTTGCTCGTAGAACAGATGACCGTTGGATAGTAAAGTTCTCGAGTGACGACTGCGTACCACGAGACGTATACAGTAGGCAGGTCTTGAAGTTCTCGGAAAGCCGCTGGAAGCGGGCAGTGCAGGACCGGTCCTTGTGGAAATCCTTGGGGAGGCGTCTGTGCAGCAGTGGACGTCTTTAGGTTAATATTGTAAGTCGACGTATAGGTACGTAAATGACAAAAAAAAGTAAAAAAAAGGTGGAGCTTTCTGTGTTCACTTTGTAAGATATAGAGCTTTGCCGGCTGACTGTTTATTAGAATGAGATTATCAGATCTAGCTAATATTGTAGTCCTGCTGTGGATATCACACTCGAAAAGAGACCTCTGTCCTGGTAAATGACCGTATGTGCTTACAGATGCATAGAATTTAATGATGAGTAGAAATATAAGACCTAATAATTTTAAACAAAAAAAACCGACTTCAAACGCACTAGTCGCCACTACGATTTTCAAAGGCTCCCTTTGATTTCTCTTGGATGCCATCATCAGATCCTGGTTTTCTTATCATGGTAACACCCTTGGGATATCTCCTGTCCAACAAAAAAAGAATTATCAAAATCGGTTTATAAACGACGAAGTTTTTTGCGAACACACTTAAGAAAAATATATAGGGTGACTTTTAATTAGTTCTTGATAGCAATGGATATGAATGTACTCGTGATTACAAACAACTTTCGCAAAGAAACTATATGTCAAATATGAAACAAATTTTTTGATCCCATATACATTTTGGCCGATTTGATAACTTATTATGTATCTAGTACCAAAATTTTTTTTTCTGTTTTTACAAATAGTTTCTTTGGGAAAGTTGTTAGTAATCACTAGTACATGCATACCTTTTGTTAACAAGAACTAATTAAAAGTCACCCTCTATATTTATACGGTCGAATTGAGAAACCTCCTCCTTTTTTTTAAGTCGGTTAAAAAAACATAAGAATTAGAAAAATATTACACACTTAAATTATAATCACAAAAAAAAACATAAATGACCCTAGAAGGGTCTTTTAGAGACAAGAGTCAGGTTCTTATACAAAGTATTTTATTTATTTGATTTAGTTTTTTTGGTGATAAATATTGAATTTATTTAGAATTCGTATTTTTGAATCACATGTGTCCCACTTTGTTTTCAAAATGTGACACATGGATTGATAAGTGCCAGCGCTTGAGAAAAAGATGACATACATCGAAAGGAAAAAGAAAAAATAACAGCAATGCGTTGCCGCGTTACAATATGTTTGAATTATAGTTTCAAAAGCACTCTATTGGATCGACCCGGTGGTCGAGTTGTCAGCTTCTGCCTTCTAGGTCGCGGGTCATGGGTTCGATCTCCACTCAGGGTAAACATTCATGTGACGAACAGGTTTTTTTGCTCTGTGTTATATCTGTAATGTATGTAGGTATTTAAATGTATTTATATTAGGTATGTATATCTTAAGATAAGAGCGTCGGTGGCGTAACGGCCAGAGCCGCCGCCTCCTGTCCGAGACGTCGTGGTTCGAATCCTGCACGTACCAATGTGAATTCGAATTAAGATTTCATATGTACGTTGAAGAAAAACATCGTGAGGAAACTCGCACACGCCTGCGGAGATACCTAGCAGACTGTGTGTGAAGTCGACCAACCCGCAGTGGGTCCGCGTGGTCGACTAAGGCCCGATCGCCCTAATTCAGGGTAGGCTCGAGCCCCTCGGTGGGGACGTATATGAGCTAATATGATGATGTATATCAGTCCCCGCTTCCCATAGTCCTTGTACAGGGATTTCTAGCTTGGGGCCCGTTGAGTGTGTATGATTTGTCTTTGAATATTTCCACGACCGACTGTCGACTGCCCGGAGTGTATTGTTTTCAGGTCTAACGTTTGTTATGTAGTATGTTTCTTTAATCCACGATATCTTCTAAACGGCTTGATAGATTTTTAGAGTGCAAGGTATCATTAGATTCGTCTTGATCCCGTGAGTGACATATGATACATTTTACCCGACTTCCCAAAAAGGGGGGTAAAGTAAAAACTTAAAATGCAGTCGTGTTTTTATTAAATTTCAATTTAAAGTTATAATTTATTTACTTTTGAACCACCGAACAAAGTCATCACACTGTATCTGTAGCGGGACTCCAGACGTATTGATCGGTTTACTCGCTTCTGCGGAAATAGACTTCAGTTTCGTAGGTCTTGGCTAGCCTCGTGCCTGAGCTTGAGTTTTCTGCAGTTGATAAATCGAGGGAACTAACAAAATGCAAATGGTAGTGGCAATGAAACAAATTAAAAATTATTAACAATTCGGAAGAATTAAACCTAAATGTTACATACAGGATGTAACAAAATTGCTGTAGGTCCAGTTAACTAGGGCTTCTACTGATCATACTGAACAGAGAAATAGCAAAAAAAAAAACTCTTCATACAAATTGATCAGCTGATCGACCAATTCTAAGCTTGAATAGTTTTGTGGCTGAAAATTCAGATTTGTATGGAAAGAATTTGACATAAGGCTGGTTTGAGTTCGCTTGTGATAGCGCTTTTTACACAAAATTGGTTTTTAGTACTTAAATGGCGTTCTTCATCAAAAAGCTGCTTCAATGACGCTCATCACTGACTCTGTCTGTAACGCTGTCAACGGGACGCTGTCATCGGTTTTTCAACGGATTCCCGCCTTGGACGCCTTTCAATTTCTATTGCTACTTCAATGACGCTCATCACTGACTCACTGAATCACTTCCTCTGTCTGTGACGCTGTCAACGGGACTCTGTCATTTGTTTATTAACAGGCACCCGCCTTAGGCCGCTTACTACTTCTAGTTCTAAAATAAGGCTCAACAGAATTATAGTTCAAAGAATGTAAAAGTCAGGTAACTACACTTAGCTGTCTATTTTCTCGGAAGCAATATCCATAAAATCCAGTTTGTAACTGCAATGGCGGAAGGATCGCCTTCCATCACGCCTTGACACCGACGCGGGCGCAATAAGGAAAGTCTCAACCACGTCTTAACTCTTTTCCCCCCCGAGGCTGTGATACAAACGACAGAACAGTTTAAATACCATGCCTTATTATAACTTGCTTCCGCCTGCGGGTCTACTCGCAGAAGGCAGGTGGAAACTATTGAGAATAGTTTAATGGAAAGCAAAAGAAATGTATCATCAACAAAATTGTCTGAAGAATATATGGGTAATATGACAATTCTTTCGCTATTGATTGAAACTCTCCGTGTTAAATGGAGTAGCAAAGATTTCATTAGCCAATTAACTTTACTTCGATTCGCGTGCTTTAAATATTTTAGGGCTTTCAAAGGAACTTTAATTTACCCCAAGCTTTTCATGCTCATAGAACTTCAGCTTAACCTTCAAGAAACAATCTTCTTCATCTTATCAGCCCATATACGTACCCACCGAGGGACTCGAGCCTACCCTGAATTAGGGCGATCGGGCCTTAGTCGACCACGCGGGCCTAGTGCGGGTTGGTCGACTTCACACACAACCTTCGAGTTTCTTCGCAGGCGTGTGCACTGTGCAGGTTTCTTCACGATGTTTTCCTTCACCGTTCAAGAAACAATAAACTAACCAATGTAATAATTAACCTAACCCAATTTAATTTAAAATTATAAACCTGACTGCACTAAACATTAACCTTCTTTTTCTAAAGTGGGATGAAAATGTATCCTGTCGCTCAAGGGGTCAAGCAAGAAGAATCTAACGAAACCTCGCACTCTAAATCCATCGAGCAGTTTAGGCTCAGGCTCAGCCAAGAAACAGTCATTTTTTATACATACATACAGACTTACATACATAAATACATCCGAATTTTGTTTGATAATTAATTTCACATGTAGAAACGGTGTGTTCCTACTCTTCGAGGGCAAAGGAAGATAATATCTCCGCCAGGCGAGGTGGTATGCCTGGGGTCCGGTCGTGGACCAAACGAAGATGGTTGGTACTTGTTTTGTACTCAGTGCTGAAGAAATGTTAATAGCGCGTTCTAGATGTCTATTTCTTTTGTCGCCTGTGTTAAGGTTCAGTGGCGGGTTACTGTAGTTGCCTGCCCACCACATACAAAACAAAACTGGTGCTTCTGATCATCATACTGAACCACTTGAGACCCATAATCAATTCGCAAAAAAAATTACTACTTCATACAGATGAATAATGATTGAGCAATTTTTTGCATTTTTATATGCAACGTCGTAATGTTTTTTTCAGAATCGACCATGTGATCTTTGAGGAAAGTTGTTTAGTATTGTAACGGTTTATTCACTAGTTAATTTTGTTACACCTAATTTGTTACATATTTATACTTAATTCTGCCTTCTTGAGCAGTCGGTTAAAAATTTAAGCATGACTGCCTAAAATGTATACTTTGAGACTCAGGCAGGGGTTCAACAAAAATCTAATGATACGTCGAACTTCAGAGTCCATCAATCCTGGCTACAGGCTACTAGAAGAAGAAACAGACATACTACACTCGAAAAAAATTACTCCCTTTTTGGGCAGTCGGCTAAAAAGAAAGTATTTCTTTTAAACTGATCACACCCATATTCATTCATAGCTCACTGATGCGTCGAACTTCAGAGTCCATCAATCCTGGCTACAGGCTACTAGAAGAAGAAACAGACATACTACACTCGAAAAAAATTACTCCCTTTTTGGGCAGTCGGCTAACAAGAAAGTATTTCTTTTAAACTGATCACACCCATATTCATTCATAGCTCACTGATGCGTACGTTTCGAATCTTTTCCTTTCTTTGTCTCGACCGATAAAAAATTCGATATGCATATTGAGTCTTGGTTTGTTTTCATCTTTCCGCCATCGCAGTTCTAACGGACAACTGAGATTATTGACCTGACCTCCCGACCGAGACGAAAGTAAGGCATTGTTGCCGTGACCTCTAGTTTTGGTCTCAGACTTCGCAGCTGGTTATATACACACAGACCGATGTCACAGTGCACAGTGAAAGAATCCATACAGTCTTCGACCAATTCATTTACTGATAGTATCATCATCATCATATCAGCCGAAAGATGTCCACTATTGGACAAGGGCCTCCTCCAATGATTTCCACGACGACCAGTCCTACGATGCCCACATCCAGCGGTTTCCCGCGACCTTCATCAGGACGTCGATATACCGAGTAGGAGGCCAATAATTATACTGTTAGTATAGAACAATTAGATTCTATGTCACTTCCGACCCCCTCAACCAATTCTATACCAAAAATCACTTCAATCCATCGCTCCGTTGCGACGCCTACGTGTGCGAACGTGGAAATCAGTTTTCCCCAGTTCCCTCAGGAACTATGTCAGGATATGCTAATTAGTAAATTATGTCTTTGCCACTTCCTCAACCATCTCTGTGCAAAAATCACAACAATCCAATGTTCCGTTGCGATGTTAATCATTAACCAAAAAATATTTATTCAGTTCCTTCAGGAGCTACATCGGACATCGATTTACGGGATAAAAAGTAGCCTTTGCCCAGTGACACAGGAAATGAGTTTTCCCCATATCCCTCGAAAACTCAACTAGCAATAATATGCCATATATAATGGTCGCGGCAACGTTACTTATTCAGAATTTCGGATCCTTATGTGAGTCATATGAACGTAATGAAAACGTCTAAGTGACGCGATTTGCGTTCATTTTACTCAGCGCTTCAGTCATATTAATATCGTGCAACGTAAGTTTCTAATTGATCACCTAAGATAATTGACGTTAGATAATTATGATTATACCGACGTGACTGCCATAAGACTTATTTGCTCTAAGCTTGCAACTTATATGGCTTTTAAATGTCATGTTTGTAATATAAAAGCGATTTAGTGTACAAAAAGCTGAAGAAAATTAACGTGAACAAGAAAGTCGTCATACCCGATTGCACTTAACTTATGAATCGCCAAATTTGCTGAGGAGTCAAATTCATACCAAAAATGCCAATTTAGACCTTGCATAATAGTCTTAGGGCGCTTTAAGAAGTTTAGTGCAAACGGACATTCGACTAATAGGGGTAGGTAAATTATAGAACAGCAGCTCATTGTACATGTTTTTGAAAATATTTTTAAATACATGAATACGTATCTAACGAAACCCCTCAAGCTAAAATCCATCAAGCCGTTCTGGCTGCAGAGCGTGCCAAACATTTGAATTTGGCGCCTACAATCCGCCATTTTGTTTTTTTTATTTTGATATACCCAGTGTCACTCTCACAGTAAATATGAATCTAACGACACCTCTCAAGCCAACATCCATCCAGCCGTTCAGGCTGCAGAGCGTGCAAAACAATTATACATACATATATACATACTCTCGAAAAACATAACCCTCCTTCTGGCGCAGTCGGGTAAAAACAAATTGTGGTGCGTCTTGCGAATAAAAATAAGCTTTTATAAATAAATTTCAGTAAATTTATTTAGTAGCCATGATAATTTATAAGTTATATAAAATACAGGTTCGTAAAATCTGGCATAGATTTGCATAGTATTGCAAAGGAACGTTCTGTGTTGAAATATCATCATCATCATCATATCAGTCGAAAATCGTCCACTTCTGGACAAAGGCCTCCCCCAAGGATTTCCACGACGACCGGTCCTGCGCTGCCTGCATCCATCGGCCTCCCGCGATCTTCACCAGGTTGTCGGTCCACCGCGTGGGAGGCCTGCCTACGCTACGTTTGAAATATACTAGGTTTTATCATACCCTCTCAACGTAGTGTTTATTTAAATATAATCAAATACTTTTTATGTGTAAATTTATCAAAATGCATTTATACGCCATTTATTCGACTAATATCATATTATAATAGCTTCTTAAGCAGCAAGTTTAGTGAATTTAGCACCATGTTACCATAGCGGTTATATTTGAGGGTTCCTTAGACTTCCTGAGAAAGTTTTCCTCGACACCTTGGGCTCACAAAAAAACAAGTGTATAAACACCTCGCTTTGAAACAAATCTTTACCAAACTGGCTATCTTACCTTCGAACCGGAACATATCAATATTGTTAGCATATTAAACATCAGTTGGCGGCAAGACTTAGATGAGATGGTGGTAGCTAGTCAGGTGGGCTTGGATAATGCATTTCCATCAATCAATCCGAGTTCAACAAAGTTAGACTCTGCCGGAATCAAACCCGCCACCTCCTTGATGTGAAGCTCTTGGATTTAAACTTTACACCACGGATGTAGTTAAATTTAACGTAGACGTCAAAACGAATTTTATACATTGCGGTAAGTTCCAAACATAGATTTTGATTATCAAAACTGCAAACTACAAAAAATAAGGTCTTCAAGTTTGACTACGGAACCCTGAAATGAGTTACAGTACTGTTGCCTTTTAAGTCCCATAAAATTTTATACCCAGTCCAACTTCAGTTAATCCAAATCCTACCGCCAAATAGCTTGAGGCGACGTATCTATCCGTGAACATTCACAGCCCGATCTTCATATCGCATCGGATGTCTCGCCAAAGGGAGCCTTCATACTGTTCGACGATAACGTTCCGAGGTTCTACCCATCCAATGATGATACCGAACTTTCTGAAAGAAATAAGTATTTTCTTTCAAGTTATTATCTATAAAGGAGGTTGTGTCCTAGAGAAGTATCACCTTGCCGATCAAGCTAACTGGACCTACTTAGCGTGATGTGGTTGTATGTGTATGAGCTGTAGGTAGTTAATTTGTGTAATTTAATAATTTAATTTAGTGTATGTTTTTAAAATTTTACTTTTTTAATTTAATTATTTTATGATATAGGGATATATCCTGGAATAGATGAGTAATAATATTAATAATTTTTTAATGAAAATTTATCATTACTATTTGAAGAAACTAATTTAATATTTATTATGTTAAAAACTGATGACGTCACAGGGTACAATACTATGAATAAATTGACAAACTACTAAGTAATTTAATAAAGCACTAATTTCAATTGACAATTATGAAATGAATTCAGTTATTTAGCGTTATTAAATTACTTTTTGCCCGTATAAAATCGTTATACCTCCAGACTTAAGTTTTTTTTTAATTTTCATGGCTTTTAAAAAACTAAACGATACCAATTGAAGCCTGGATGCATCTAGATATGATGAGTTTGACTGTATCTACTGGCATCTTCATCGATTGTGGCCATATCTATGGACCATGGTTTAAAGACTTTTGCACTATAGCAGGGCCGTTCTACGATGACCGCTATATCATGACACTATTTCAATATTTTAGTACAGTAAGTTTTTTTGTTTAAAGGTTAAGTCGTAGATTAAATTTTAAGCCTTTTGCTTGCATAATTTGAAAAAAAAAACAGAGTGTAAAAAATATTGAAATAGTGTAATGTCATAGTAGTCGTCAAGGAACGGCCCGACGAACTATTAAAACATAAAAGAGGCATTTTGACAGCAGGTGTGGCCACTGGCTTTAGAAAATTATAACCAATTTTGAACTTGTCTAGGTAAGGAGTATGGGTATAATTTTCTCGCCATAGAGAAAACCTCTTTTGCCTCAGCAGAGAGAGTGGTAGTAGGGGTAATTAAATTAAATTAATGCTAATCAAACTTATCGGACGGTATGAAAGAGACTCAACCGTGTCATCCCATAATGGGGTACGTTCCCGACATAGACCGCACGACATCACGATAAAGTTTCACGAAGCGCCGTCACGTCGCGATCTCGCTGATAGCGTCGCGTCGCCTGCGCATTCAAATTGCGACGAATATTAAGTATAATAATAATGACCATCTTCTAGGAAACGTTTTATTTTATGTAATGAAATAACGGCGTTTCTTTGAAGATGGAATCAAAACGAGAAGGGAAGAAACAGGAAGAAGTAAATATGATATGAACCTCGAAACTGTTAAATAAACCATGCATTTTGCAACACGTCAATCAATATTTCTATGATAACATGATGGAAAGTGTAATATTTATTTAGAATTCTACGGTAACAAAGAAATAATTTAATAAGATGGTAATAATATGTAGCTCACAGAGCTAAAAAACGCCACAATATCAATAAAAAGGACTAACCAATTGTGAATAAAAAAAAATATTCAACATGTTGTAACCACACTTGTTCAACTTACAACTTAAGCGCATGTATCTTGGTAGCCATAGCAACGATGAGGCATTCGTTATTGAAAGTTAAAAGGAAGTAAGTGTGGTAAGTAACATAAATTTAGTTTGGCGGAAATCGAACCTGTAATCTGTGATGCTATTGCCAAGAGTATTATTATGATATACCGTGTTTTGGTTGCGATGAAAAGATTTATTTTTGAACTTACTTTCCTCCCGGTTATCAAGCACCGAAACCACGGACAAAAGCTTATTCAATTATGATAATAAAGCGCCATTTTGAAATTCCACAGGTCCAGCCCAAAGGTTATCGCGATTGAAGGATCATTGAATAAGGGCTCTTCGATCACGACATAAACCACACTGCAACCGGAAGGTGCTCTTAACGTGATAAGTACGCTATAGAAGGTAAAGTTTCACTTTCCACGGAAACAATGGGGCCCACGCGTGGTAATTAAGCGTACAAAGGTCAAAGTGTCGGCCTAATGAGAGGACAGGAGCCGGAGTAAGTGTGGCCCCAATGCCATGTCTTTAGATGAATGTATTAGAAATCTTGATCACAAAAAACAAACATATTTTCTGTTTCACTGGTTATTCAAACTATTATAAGTATGTCATCATCATAACCATCATCACCAGTCCGTATTAGTGTACTAGCGGACAAAGGCCTCTCCCAAGATGGGGCCTCTTGATTATGACGATTTTCCGCCTTGCATATCCAGCTGTCGCCAGCATACTTGGGTAAATCATCGCTCTACCTAGCCTCGGTCTTCACACCTGGAATTCCACTGGGTATGTTCTGCGACAGATGTGTCGCAACTTCATCAATGTTTGAAAAATTCTTTTCTCAAAACTATTTTTGGACTTTTCATACAAATGTTCAATCCGTTTTTAAATTTTAAAATATGGCATCAGTGTCGAGTGTATTAACACCCTGGGCCAGGTCGGCATTGTTGACTAAAACCACAAACTGTGTTTAGGCTCTATGCATAGCATACCCGCAATAATTCTGAGACATTAGATAGAAATCACGCCAAGCACAAGATCACTGAGACCCTATTTGCTGGAATTTTATGCCTAATTTTACATCTTCATGTCATCATCATCATCATCATATCAGCCGAAAGACGTCCACTGCTGGATAAAGGCCTCCCCAAGGATTTCCATGATGACCGGTCTTGCGCTGCCCGCATCCAGCGGCTTCCCGCGACCTTCACCAGGTCTTTGGTCCACCGTGTGGGAGGCCTACCTACGCTACGTCTTCCGGTGCGCGGACGCCACTCGAGAATTTTAGTACCCTAACGGCCATCTGTTCTACAAGCTATGTGCCATGCCCACTGCCACTTAAATTTAGCGATTCTGTGAGCTATGTCTGTTCGGTTACCTTGGTTCTCAGTAACATATTCATTTAACTTGTCATAATTAATATCCCTCCTCTTACCTGACAAAAAAGTTTGAAACTGGTAGTTTTCAATGGCAACGTTCAAGCGTTAGTAAGCTGATTATTAAATTTACATTAGCAATAGCTAACTAGGCCCCTAAAAATGCCCCTTAGTCCGTCCCTACTAAAGCCTGACCACACGAGCAAACCCACACCCAATCACATCTCAAATGAGCTGTTATTAACAAGACAAATCAAAATCAATTTCTCTACCCGAGGCTACGCTTGCCTTTTGGTGAGGTGCAACTTTTTGTTTCCATCGACACTTTCTTCGGTTGACCTGCGCTGCGCAGGCTTATTCTACTGCGTTCTAAAACTATTCGCAAAAAATTAATACTTCTATCTTCGAAAAGTAAATTTCATACACCGCTGATGCTGATTTCCAACACGCTATAAAAATGATGTATAAAAGTAAAAAACTAAAACCCGACTACAGAAAAGTATGAAATCAAGAGTTTCCCGTTTGAAATCATTGCCTTTTATTTTATTCTTTATCTAGGATAATAGCCGTGGTCGCAAGCCATAATGAAAGGTACTAAAATGATAAAAAACTATACATGCTTATACGTATTTAGAATGTACTCGTCAAGACCTTTCTTTTGATACCAAACATGTGAATATGTAAAAAAAATTTTTTGGGTTGTGTACCTATAAAATCCACCATGTTGTTTCATACATAGACTGTCAAAACGTAACCCTCCTTTTTCCGTAGTCGAGTAAAATGGTGTATTTTGTTAGTTGAGTCTTCTCATCTATTATAGGAATTGTACTTTCGATACATATACATATAATAAAACTGTAACGGGGCCGTGTCTGTACATGAAATATGTTTGGAAAATAATAACTGTGGTGGACATTACTAACGATATAGAGGCCAAAACAACTACTCGTGGAATTTTTGTCTGTCTGTCTGTATGTTCGCGCATCACGCAAAGGCCGGTTTTGATGAAATTTTCTATAGTGGTTCCCTGTTGCCCGAGTTAACATATAGGATACTTTTTATCCCGGAAAATTCAAGAGTTCCCGTGGGAAAATTCAAAACCTCAACGCGGACAAAGTCGCTGGCACAGCTAGCAGATACTAAAATAAAAAGTTTCGGAAATGGTTTAAGAGTAGGTAGCTAAAAGGAAATCATCGGGGAATTTAAACTGGCAAATTTCGAACACATTATACACTCTTAAACTTTAATACGATGACAAATTGCATTCGCGAGTATGATTGTTAAATTTAAATAAAACTGAAAAAAGTGCTGAATGGAAGAAATTCTCGGAGCACAGTGAAACGAGCTATTTCACGGTCATTGCCCAAGGAGCTGCAGGCTATAAACATTGAACAGCCGAATTGAATGAAGTCTTCGGTAAGTCATGTAAGCTGCGCTTGAGCATAAATATTGGCTATAGTTTGATTTATGGTGTAAGAACTGTAAGATAACGTTACCTAGCATCTTCATTATGATGTAAGTGATTTACGGACGTGTTCTGAACTGAATTATCTCTTGTAAATCTTGTAAATAATGATTTTGTTTAACAACTTACAAGTAAGAAATGATTGAAATATCTTATCTGTTGGAATAAAGCGTAAGATTGTATTTATTAAATCGTTTCCCATACGAACTTAAAATTACTAGTTCTTAAAAATAGATGGGCCGATTCTAATTATTTTTTTTACAAATAAGCAAGTCTCGAAATTCTAGTTTGTGGATAGATTACATTTTCACTTTACATTTTTTATAATAAAGGGATGATTTTCTTGTCTGTGACATTGATGTGATATCTACTCTATCTCTTCTCTATATATATAAAATTCTCATGTGACAGTGTTAGTAGCCATACTCCTCGGTAACGGGTGGACCGATTTCCATGAAATTTTCTGTGTATATTCGGTAGGTCTGAGAATAGGTCGTAATCTACGTTTCATTCGGAAATTTTAACGGTACCGGTAAAAAACGGGATTTGCGCGGGCGAAGCCGCTGGAAACAGCTAGTAAATTATAAGATTTAGGTCCATTATTTAATGTTTCCTTTTATGTATCCTATACTTAGACTTCCTTAATTTAGTGCACCCAGGATAGTGCATCCTGGATTGTCGGGTCAGACAACGTCCTTAGATTACATTCTTTCGCAAAGTACAAAGGGATTCATTGAACACTTGAACACCTTGACCTGTCTCCATCTATCTTAAGAGGAGTGTGTCCCCTACGCGCTCCATACAGACGAAGTTTGGCTCTAAATTAAATATTAATCATCATTCTCATATCAGCCGAAAGACGTCCACTGCTGTATAAAGGCCTCCCTCACAACGACCTGTCCTTTGCTGCCGGAACCAGCGGCTTCCTGCGTGCTTCAACTAATTAGAAATATTCACCAAGTATTTAATTTTTTTAAACACGTTGTAGAAACTAATATCTGTGTATGTGGTTTCTCAGATTTCCGTAGGTTTCAGTAGAACGTGTTGAATTAAATTTTAATAACTTTAATTGATTTAAATTTCAATAAGAGAAACTTATTTAGGGAAACACTCCTCTTAATAATTTTATGTAAGGTCTCATCCTACATAAGTCATTTGTAGCATATTATGGACGACTTATACACGATCGTGAATTGCCTTTTGATTTGTTTATGTTGTCTTTTGCACAGAGATAATAAGCCCTAGGATGTGGACAATTTGAAATAAGTACCTATGTTTGTTGTCAAAGGTGGGTTGGAATTAAATTAGGGCCCTACATTTATTTATGAGGTCGGTATCAGCATACAGCTACTTACGTATCAAATGTTTTAGATTCGATGGCATTGCTAACACCGACCTCCAAAAAAAATTTAGGCCCCTTATTTAATTCCTACCCACCTTTGATTTCGTTATTGTTGGTTAATGTCGTGTATCTAAGTATAATAATATTATTTCATACTTTTTAGTGAAATTCATTTTGAAGTTGGTTTTTAAGTTTTTTAAACTTTTATTTTTTTATTACAACTATTGGAGAATACTTAGTAAATTTTCTTGTACAATCTTATTCATTTTCTTTACATATCACACTTTTTTGAAATGTTACTGTTTAAAATTAATATTATAACCACTGAATGTTATAACCACTTAAACTTCATTTGTCGTAGATTAAATCTTATATATATAAAAGAAAGTCGTGTTACTTACACCATTTATAACTCAAGAACGGCTGGACCAATTTTTATGATTTTTGTAGTTTTGCATTTATCTTCGTCCGGAATAGGATAATAAATATTAAAAAATAAAAGTATAAAAAAATTAAAAACCGACTTCAAAGTGAAATTCACTCAAAAGTATGAAATAATATTATTATACTTAAATACACAACATTAACCAACAATAACGAAATCAAAGGTGGGTACGAATTAAATTAGGGGCTTAAATTTTTTTTGAGGTCGGTACCAGCACACAGTAACTTATACGTATCAAATGATTTAGATTCGATGGCATTGCTGACACAGACCTCAAAAAAAATTTTAAGCCCCTAATTTAGTTCGTACCCACCTTTGATTTCGTTATTGTTGGTTAATGTTGTGTATTTAAGTATAATAGTATTATTTCATACTTTTGAGTGAATTTCATTTTGAAGTCGGTTTTTAGTTTTTTTTAACTTTTATTTTTATTTTCTTTATTTTTAGTGATAATGCTATCTATCTAACAACGTTAAACCCAATCATCTACTCACCAATAGGAATTATCAAATCATAATACATGTGTTTCATTAACAGATACAAAGTCCTGAGGCTTCTATCATCATCATCTCAGCAGATGATGATGGACGATTTAACTATGTAATGGAGTTAATCGTCCATCATAAGCTCATCTGAATAACCTGAAAGAAAACAACCAATCGGTCTATATATCTATGTATAATATTGAAAGAATTTTCTTCCAACTCGTAACCATTAGGGAGTTGTACCTTCCTTCATCAGCTTATCAACATGAGATGATGACTAACAGACGCAAGTATTTTAATAGCTTTAGAAAACATATGAATCACGTAATAAGTGCCTACGTAATGAGTAATTTAAGAGTAGCTCACGATTTCCCTGGCATTCCATCATCAGATCCTGACTTGGCGACAATGGGACCCCCTCGGGAGTATACTCTTTCGAATGAAAAAAAATATTTTGAAAATCGGTAAACAATTGACGGAAAAATCAGTGAACATACATAAAATAAAATATACAGTCGAACTTAGTACCTCCGGTACAAGTTCAAGACGGTAAAAATATGATATTCATCAATAAAAAAATATATATTATCAGTCAAAAAATAATTGGTTTTAGGGTATGGTAGGGTAGTGTAGAGTAGGTGTAGTGTAGTTAGGGTAGGGTAGGGTAGTTTAGTGTAGGGTAGGGTAGGGTAGGCTAGGGTAGTGTAGTGTAGGGTAGGGTAGTGTAGGCTAGGGTAGTATAGTGTAGGGTAGGGTAGTGCAGGGTAGGGTAGTGTAGTGTAGTGTAGTGTAGTGTAAGGTGGAATGCAGTTCGCCGGGACAGCTAGTTGAATATAAAATTTTCTATTCTAACTGTAAAAAATAAAGAAAATTAAAAGAATATTATAATATATAAGCTCATTTCGAAAGACCTAAAAACGTTAGGTACAATTAAGCATTTATTTGATAAGAGTTAAGGCTTAGTGTGCTTGATTCCAAATTTAAAAAAGGCTGTGAGGTACAGGTTACCTTTTTTTGGATTTTCTTAAACGTATCATTTATGGCATGAAGGAAAAAAAATGCGGCGTCCTATACCGCAATTTTTTTTCTTAATGACCTATGGCATAATACGCAAGCAAAAATTCTGTGTGAAATTTGACAACTAGCACTATTTTGGAGAAAAATATTTTATCTTTTTTTATGACAGGTACAATTAGTTTACCCAGATATACCACTTGTAGCAGAACTATAAGGGTTCCTTGTTGAGTTCGGAAACCTTATAGTTTTGCCATATCTATCTTGCTGCCCGTCTTTTCGCGGCTTAGCTCAGATAATATTGGTACTTGAAAGCTGTAATTTGGCATAGGTATACATATTAATCACGCCGACAAAATGGTACAATAAAATCTTGAATTTTTTTTTTGATGTGTAACATCTTTGCTCTCGCTTTCCTGCAATTTGTGGGAGTTATTTCGTGAAATGGGACGGAAATGTGTAACAGGAAATGCGAACGTTTTTTAATTCTCGAAAACTAAGGTTGTCATAGCCATGCAGCCTAGTGTGATGGCAAAGGCAAAGATGACATACTACTATTCGAAGGGTCGGCCCGTGAATGTACGACCCGATAATTAATTAATTTCATAAGTATTTTGTCACATGTTACACATCATATGCGAGTACTGTAGGTTTTAGGTTTTTTCGTTGACGTACCCTATCGTGTGGGGTATCGTTGAATAGGTCTTTCGTTGACGTACCCTATCGTGTGGGGTATCGTTGAATAGGTTTTTCGTTGACGTACCCTATCGTGTGGGGTATCGTTGAATAGGTCTTTCAAAACTACTGAGGGTTAACTAAAACTATTTTTCGATTGAGGGATCTGTTTGTAAAATATTAAGCTTTAAGGCGAGGTATTGATTGGAACAGTTGTCTCTGTCTTTTTCTTTACGTGTAAAGAGTAAAGAAAATAACCACACTTTTTCACTTTTTCAATGGTTTTTCGATTCAATCAAAAACTACAATGAAAGTATAAAAATAATGACATTACTCACTTTATATTATCATAACAAATATTTTTGTTTATTTTTTTAAAATTTATACTTCAAAATATTAGTCATAACTAGAGTTGAAAGTAACGGTGTAGACCTAGCTTTCGGGGTTTCGAGGCAAAACTGCTCAATCAGGTTTCTAATAGCATTTGACTTTAAGGAACATCATCAACAATAATTTGTTTTTTTTTTCAACCTGGGGTTTTCTATCGTTTAGGAGTAATTGACGTCAAAAATAACGAAAATCTGTAATATTACCGCCTTAAAGTGCTTTTTTTTTGTAAGAGTCAATGTAAATAGAAGGACATATAATCAATTAAACTATCACGGTTAAGTATGCTTTCTTAGTTTAGTTCATAGATTTTCCATACAAAATGTTCTATTAGCAACAGAAAATATAATTTTGTTTTTTTAAATATACATTTATTTATTGAAAAGGCTACGCGCAGGTCCAACTCGCACTTGGCCGTTTTTTTTACATATTTTGTTAAGGAACCTTAAGTCCCATTAAAGATTGTCGGTATGTTCTCATTATAACCATACAAATTGATGATAGGTAATTAAGTTTTTTTAGGGATCCGCACCAAAAGGGTAAAAAAGAGACATTTTACTGAGATTTCGCTGTGTCTGTCCGTCTGTCCGTCTGTCACCAGGCTGTATTTCACGAACCGTGAAAGCTAGACAGTTGAAATTTTCACAGATGATGTATTTCTGTTGCCCCTATAACAACAAATGGAAGAGATCGCTTGTTAGCGATAAGACCGCCTATATGTACAACTTCCTTAATCATTGTATCTTTTTTTTTTCTCTTATGTTGTGCAATAAAGTGTTTTCAATCAATCAATCAATCAATCAACAAATACTAAAAAAATAGAGTAAAATAAATATTTAAGGGGGCTCCCATACAACAAACGTGATTTTGTTTGCTCGATATTGATAACGGCTGTTGCCTACCTGTTGGTAGGCGCTTGAAATATTCACAGAATATTGAGTTGTATTAGTCACTTTAAAAATAAATAATTAAATAAATAAAAAAAATATTTTAAGGGAAATTCATTTAACAAACAACAAACGTAATTTTTTAAACGTGACAAATTATAAACGCAGTTTTATTTCTTTTATGTGGAATTACTGTAGATATTTACCAATATGTGTGATGAAGAACCTACAATGAAAAAAAAACTACTATTAATTTAAAACTATAAAAATATACATTTGAAATTCTCACAACAACAATCTAATTTACCCGCCCCCCCCCCTCCAAAAGTAACCCTCATGTTTAAAATTAATTTATTAACGTTACACGTCTATCTTTGGGTCACTGTCTTACATGATATGTGTACAAAATTTCAAATCAATCGGTCCAGTAGTTTCCGAGTAAATTGGCTGTGACAGACGGACGGACAGACAGACACACGAGTGATCCTATAACAGCTCCGTTTTTACCTTTAGCGGTACGTAACCCTAAAAAATTGCTACTGCCTCCACTATAGACATTGTCTGTATGGATTGAAGCTGCTGGTTTCAAAATTGACGTTACTAGACCGTTTCTTGCAGTTTCTTTTTCACGTGATGGGAACATTCGCTGACAAGGTTTACCTACAAGAGCTGTCATTCTTTTGTAACCCTCTACAGTACCATACAATATACAATAGCTGTAATGTTTCACCAGCAAAGGAACCAGCTACTGTTGCTGTTGCTTCGAACAATGGTGCCACAACCGCAAAATTATTAGGTACCTAGTCCATTAATAATACCAACCTTGGCAATGAATTCTGCCATAGATACCCAGTTCTCAAGTAATTTGTTGTGTTAATTGACTTACAGTTAGATTCCTTTCTTTCTGTTACTATTTCAAATGAAGTAAGTCTTGAATTGAAATAAGTTAATTTCTTGAAGAGTGTTTTTTTTTAAATTCTACACTCTCACACTGTATCTCTGTTGATGCTTATCTATTGTTAATAATTTAGGAAGCAATGAAAGTAGGGGATGGATAAAGTAAGTATTTAGGTCACATACAAATTAATAAAGTTTCATCATCATCATCATTACAGCTCATATACGTCCCCACCGAGGGACTCGAACCTACCCTGAATCAGGGCGATTAGGCCTTAGTCGACCACGCGGGCCCAGTGCGGGTTGGTCGACTTCACACACAACCTTCGAGTTTCTTCGCAGGCGCGTGTAGGTTTCCTCACGATGTTTTACTTCAAGATGTTTAATAAAGTTTACCCAACCATAATTAAACATTACACAAAAATACCAATGAAAAAAAATCGTAAGTCTATCCGGTAAGATCTACCATACTGATTTATTTTAAGAGGAAACGCGGTCTGAAGAATAGGTATTTGAATAAAATGTTGCTGTTTTCCTCCCTTAAACCTCTCCGTATTACAGCAAGAAAGGGAGAACTGCAGCGCAGACCGATAATAGGCACTAAAATTGACCCAAACAGCATTTCGTAGTCACCTATTTCCTTCTTCAAAACGTAAGCAATAATGATTTCTCATATTTCCTTCACCTAAAGGTTGTCTGGAAGAGATCGCTTGTTAGCGATAAGACCGCCTATATGTACAACTTCCTTAATCATTGTATCTTTTTTTTTCTCTTATGTTGTGCAATAAAGTGTTTTCAATCAATCAATCAATAATATTTTTTTTCAAAAATAAATAAACAAACGCTTTACCTATGCCTCTTATGTTTTAATTTTAATTGTTATAATATGAGTATTATTTTTTTGGTGGGTGTCTGAAAATGACGTTTCAATTGGGCAATTTTCTCAGTTTTTGAAAGCATATGGGAAAGAGGAGAATATGGGAAAAAACTAAACATAAGGCCAGAGTAGATATAGGTTTGATAAAAAAAATCATTTTTGCTCTATTGTAATTATCTAGGGAGGAAATATAGGGGACCACGTTTGTATGGGAAAATGGCGCCCGCTTAAATGTTCAACAATTAAATTGAAAAAGAAAACGCAGCAACAGGTATCTCTTGTAATTAAACTCACATTATTGAAATTTCTCATTCACAAATATCTATTTACTAACTCAGATGAGACCGACTAAGACCATCTACTCGTAGCTAGCTCATATATCGCTCCACTTCTCAATGACAAAGCATCAGTTTCTAATCCTAGACCGTAATAAGCATACCATATTCACACACCACAGTGTAGGTATTCATTATTGAGAATCCCCACGCTTCCGTTGGTACGCCGCGGGAATGATGAGATGAGAGTAATAAGCTCCTCGAACAAAACGATTCGTGTTTTTACTATCATCGGTCTCGGAAAGAGTGTTAGTGAAATTGTATTAGTGCAAAAACCGTTTTGTAGTTAACAGTACTTTCATGTGAACATACTTTTTTACCGACAGATGGAGTTCCGGTTTGTCTGTTGAAAGGAAAAGCCAGCAAAGATTGGAACGAGATAAAATAGAAGAACTAGTTAGACCATAGAAATTGAAATGAAGTGGTCAAATTTTTTAAGGGTTAATTTGAAAAGAACGAAACATAATAGAGGCTACGCAGACTAAAAAAGATATATCTGCTTTTTGACAGTTCAATAGCCTAAAATAGCTTTTATTTATTATCACCTGATGATAATAAATAAATGATGATGCCAAGGGCTTACAAATCCTACTAATATTATATATGCGAAAGTTTGTATATATGGATGGATGTTTGTTACTCTTTCACGCAAAACTATTTTGGTAGGTAGACAGATTAGGACCTGGATTAATATATAGGCTACTTATTTCCACGCTCGCACACTGCGCACCTTCGAATGCAGTCATAGAAACTATGTTTTGCGAATGAAACCACTGGCAAAAGCTAGTTGTGCATAAAATAAATATCAAATAAACGTGTTTGCAATCTACTAGTAGGAACAGTAACACCAACATCTCCTTAGCTAATAGCTTTTCATTAAAAAAATCACTCACTGACAAATTATTTAAAAAAAACTTGAATTTTAATCCTGATAGGTACTAAATATAAGATTGTAGAGATAGATACACAGCACTACTATAGTAAGTGTTTGTAGTAATTGCAACACATGTACAGGCACAAAGAAAGGCACAGGTCAACGATACCCAAGCTAACGGTGCGTCCGGATGTCAACCTCGACCAAACCCGTTTGAGGTACACCATATTATTATAAAGTACGAAGGACCTATGAAATTTTTTATTTGATTGGATAATGTCACGTAAAAGATCAGACAAAAATGAATTCAATAATATTTAAAATAGCGTAAAGTTAGAGCTTAAAAAAATAAAAGATTGCGAGGTCGTGATTTTTATCTTTAAATGACTAAAGCTGTGACTAAAGTATGCAATACGGAGGCTTACTAATATTATCGTTACCAACTAATAGAACTTTTTAAATTTATACTTGTTTTTAAATAAAGCTATAATGTTGCTTAATGAGTTGGCCGGCAATAACATTCAAAAGTAATATCGATCGTATCTATAAAATTATGGATGGCAACCATAATTAAAGAAAGCAAACAAAAAAATTCGCCTACGAGCTAACAACTAAACACCCACAACCACTGTAGACGTTGAAAATTTATACTTGTCAGACAACATGTTTCTCAACAATTTGAAACTTATCGATAATATTTAAGTTTTGACCACTGTGCGGTTTCAAACGACAACGTTTTGTTTCGTTAAGTCAATGACTGTCAAGGTAATAAACAAGAGTCACATCAGCTGTGCCTCTATTCAACTGTAGGTAGATGCTATGTGTATCAGAGTCATCATACGTGACCACTTTTGCTTTCTTCTGAGCAACAACTCAAATTTCACATTCACTTTCATAAACTGCAGAATCTATCACAACCACCACCGTGTCATTTTGACAACGATCACGGCTATCATCTCAAAGCTCATCTGGTTTTGTTTCTACCAATTTATTACAGTGACCGTTTAAACACTCGTTTTTATTATGTTGTAAGTGATAAGGTTCAATATTGATAACATCTGATTTATTACATATGTTGTCTAATAGTGTATGCACTTAAGACACGTGTATCACAACGTCGTCAAGTCGTGACAATAGTTGATTGGTGAAAATTTAAAACGTGTTTTCTCGATTTGCTATGCGTTTGTGTCCACAACATGTAAATGCCCAGTATTGCAGGAAATGCGTAACAGATGCAGGGAAAGCGTTCTGCAAAGTAATATATTGATTCCACTGGCATATGTTAACAACATGTTGCTAAAGGAAAGGATTTATTAGCCTGCAAGGAAGTATACTATTTTCGTGAATTGATTTTCTTTTATTTCAAACTAGCTTTTGCCCGCGGCTTCACCTGCGTTTAAATCGTTTTTATGAATGTCTAAGTTTTCTCTAGACCCCTCAGGAACTATTCTGATTACAGTCTATGTCACTTCCTACCCCCTCAACAAATTTCATACAAAAAAAAAGACGTGCGCGAGCGTGGAAATAAGTTCTCCCCAGATACCCCGGGAACTATGTCAGGATATGCTAAATTAGTAAATTATGTCATTTTTCCCTCATCCTCAACCATCTCTGTGCACAAAAAATCATAACAATCCATTGTTCCTTTGCGAATTGCGATATTAAAGAAATTAACCAAAAAGAGTATTTCTTCAGTGTTTTTCTACCTGCATGCTAAATTTCATCAAGATTGTAGAAGCGTGAAAAGTTAAGAAACAAACACATTTTCACATGTATAATATTATCAGTAAGGATAAGGAGGTGAAGTGGAGGATAACTGAATTAGCGATGGGCAGGGCACATAGAACAGATGGCCGTTGGGGTAGTTAAGGTCTCGAATGGCGACCGCGCACCGAAAGACATAACGTAGGCAGGCCTCCCACACGGTGGATTGACGACTTGGTGAAGGTCGCGGGAAGCCGCTGGATGCGGGCAGCGCAGGACCGGTTGGTGTCGAAATCCTTAGTGATGCCTTTGTCCAGGAGTGGACATCTTTTGGCTGATATGATGAAGGATAAGGATGAATTTTTAACTATTTTACTTCACAAATTTTATCTTATCAGCCGATAGACGTCCACTGCTGGATAAAGGCCTCCCCCAAGGATTTACATAACGACCGGTCCTGCGTTGCCCTCATCCAGCAGTTTCCCGCGACCCTCATCAGGTCGTCGGTCCACCGAGTCGGAGCCTGGCATCTGTCGGGGATTCTTAGCAACCCACGCATTCTTAGCAATTTATAAATTTACGTGGTCTTATTATAGTGGGCTTTACAGCATGTACTTACACAGTACATACAGTTTACGTGGTCTTATTAAAGTGGGCTCTACAGTATGTACACAGTACATACAGTTTACGTGGTCTTATTATAGTGGGCTCTACAGTATGTACACAGTACATACAGTTTTTCATGAACACAAAACCTCTGCCGCTCATTAACATTCTGCATTACCCTCACTTAATTAGTTCTAAACAAATGAGAGAGTTTTACATTCTAATCATTCATTTTAATGTTCAAAAAACCTTTATTAACTGGGCCTTCTGTCTCATTTGTTCCCACAATTACCAGATGCCTCGTATATTAATACAGGTTTAAAGGTGATTCCATAGAATCTTAATTACTGAGACTTTCGTGATCGCTTTCAACTACAGAATAACGTAACTTGTTTGTTTTAAACAAGCAATCGAAAACATTGAGTAAATGCCAATGCATAAATTGACGACTCATCAATTTAAACTCACACAAAGACAAAGGCGTTGAATTAATAAGATTCTCGATACGACCTTCATCTCATTCTTTTTGGTTACGTGAAAGTTGTAATCGTCATTAAAGGCCGCTTTGTGTCATACAATAAGTAGTGAATAAAGAAAGTTTCACCAGTTAACTCAGATTGGGTAACACTATCATATTGGGCATGTAATTTCATTCATACGAGATCGAATGAACTGAATAATTGAACAAGTACTCGTACACCCTTATCTTGACTCTTTCGATCACTAATCAAGGTAATACGTCGGAACGAGACAAAAACATCGGCTAATTTGGTTGTCTGTGAAAAATAATCAGTGATCTACCAACGTTTACATTGTTACCATTGTCTTTTGGTGTTCAAGCTGTATGCGACCTTACATCAGTAGCTTTTGAAGTTGTTTCAGACTTTCAAAAACGTATTTTTAGTTTTTCAGATATTTCTAAAGTTCCGTCGTAAACTGTATCTTATCTGAAGGCGATAGGTTTAGCTTTTCTTTGGTTCTTTAAAGGTTTTTCAATGGAAGAGGTTCTTAAATGAGAGCCAATTTGTGGTACCGCGCATCGCCTGAGGTGCAACTCATTATGAGATACTTTCGCTCACCCGCCACGTAACGTGATATACCTACCCACTTTATTTTGCCCCCAATTTTGATCTATCATTGATAGGAGAGTTTACACATCATCAGCGGTTGCATTGTGATGTGAAGCTACATGTTTTAATAAATTGCCATTTTAGTCGTTTTGTATAGGTTACTCAACTCAAGGCAAAAATAAAAATATAGACACTTGATTCTTAATTCCACGCTTACGAAGTCGCGTGTAAAAAAAGTTTCCCATGAGCGTATGTTTCGCTATGACTATCAACAAGTCTCAAGGTCACTTCGACACTTCGAACCACCGGCGCCGGTGTCGATCTCAGGACGAACTGTTTCTCACACGGACAACCCTATATTGCTTGCTCACTGGTCACTAGCTCCGATAATTTCTTTATAATGACTCTTAAGGGTAGAACATCAAATGTTTTATTTTTGTTGTTTCATTTTGCACAAATATAAACACTTCTTACCTACCCGTTCCAAGTCCATTTTATTGGTACTTAATTCTCAACTGTCTGCGTAAAAATAATAATTGAAAACGCTAAACACGTTAAAAAACCGACTTCCATCACAACAACTTCGTACAATTTTGCATTGTTATTTTTGGTTTTTGTTAATTTTCTAATAAAGTACTACACCGATTTTGATAAAATTTATATGTGACTACACGGGAAGCACTAACTTTCAAATAAAAAAAGAATCATCAAAATCGGTTCACGCAGTCAAAAGTTCTGAGGTAACACACATAAAAAAAACATACAGTCGAATTGAGAACCTCGTCCTTTTTGTAAGTCGCTTGAAAATATTGAAATTGATTCCAAATTCCACGCGTACGAAGTCGTGGACAAAAGCATTTTTTTTTACAATTCATCATCATCATCATATCAGCTCATAGACGTCCCCACCAAGGGGCTCGAGCCTACCCTGAATTAGGGCGATTTTATAATTATTTTATATAAATTTTCATATAAATTTCGTGTTATTTATGTATTATAGTATTTCTTAATATGAAATTTTGCACAGCTTAACCAATCACAAGGTCGCAATGACTCACCGAAGGAAAACCTCCACACGCCTGCGAAGAAAATCGAAGGTTGTGTGTGAAGTTGACCAAACCGCTCTGGGCCCGCGTGTTCGACTAAGGCCCGATCTCCCTAATTCAGGGTAAGCTTGAGCCCCTCGGTGGAGACGTAGTATATGAGCTGATATGATGATGATGATAATAGTCGTAATGAAGATGGGATGGATGGTAGCTGGATTGTGTGAATATTGTAATTGTTTCTCAGAAAACTTACCATCGTCACTTACCATCGGGTGAGATGATGCCAAGGGCTTACCAATTGAGAATAAAATAAACTAAAAAAAAACTAAGTCGGTACTTACTATGTTGTTCAGACGAATTCTTAAATTTACTACTAGTTACTGCCTTCATACCTCTACCAATCTATGAAATATGGCCTAAACTTCTTGAGTTTGAGAAGAGACTTGTGCCGTGTGCCCCAGCAGTGGGGACGTATTCGTTTGTTAGCCGTGTTAACGAATATCCTTCATATTCTACGAACAGCTGAAGAACCCTTCGGTGGGGACGTATAAGAGCTGATATGATGATGATCCATCATCATATCAGCTCTTATACTTCCCCACCGAAGGCCTCGAGCCTACCCTGAATTAGGGCGATCGGCGAGCACGCCGGCCCAGTGAGGGTTGGTCGACTTCACACACAACCTTCGAGTTTCTTCGCAGGCGTGTGCAGGTTTCCTCACAATGTTTTCCTTCACCGTAAGGTCATCGGATAAACGTACATATGAAATGGTACGAGGCAGGATTCGAACCACGACCTCCCGGACAGAAGGTAGCGGCCCTAACCATTACGCCATCGACGCTCTCCTCACGCCAGCGCAACGTGTGGATAAATCAATGTTATTAAAATTATCTCGGCTCAGCATAACACCGCATCGTATTATACAATTCAGCTCTATAATTACAACTGTCAAAAGTTCGCAGACAGAGTTCATCGATCGTTGCTTCTAAAAACAAATTTTTTGCTACTCAAACTACGCATCATAGTAGGGATTTTTACATAATGATCAGTCAAGTAAGAGCAATAGTGTCTAGCTAGATCAAAAAAGCGTTGTACGGGAGTTATGAATTGATCATATCATCGTGCAACAACTTAAGGTAGATCCATGTAGAATCTGTGTTAAAACCACACCCCCGGACGCTGCATACAAACGGTCGTGAAATGATATTTCTAAAAACAAATGACGGAGCATACAAAATCACGGCGAAATCCTATACGTTTGAGAACCAAACTATATCCAATCTGTATTAATCTGGGTAACGAGGGGGTGAGGTCGCAAACTAGAGAGCGGAAGGGAGTGTCCATACTGTATGTTAGACTATTATATATACTTTGGTTAAAACCAAGGCAACACAGAATACATATTCCAAAAATAAACTTTATATCTTTGGATTAGAAGCTTTTTTATTGGAGCGTGGACGTGTTTTAGTTCATCGATATGTAACGAATTTTTCATCTCTCCTGTTCGGAAAGTTTAATTTTCATGAGTAGATAGCCGGGTGGAACATTGCTTTTCCATCCCTAGGGTAGAAAGTATTTTCATCCCTAGGGTGGAAAGTATTGTCATCCCTAGGGTGGAAAGTAATTTTTTTTATTGCCAGCCACGGAGTCGAACTAAGAGGTTTTCATATATCTAAACTCAGCTATACATTAAACGACGTGTATTACGATCTACAGATTGATATTAAATCATTTTATAGTTGGTCTATTTTTTTCACAATTACGAAGATTAAAATTTAAAATCATTCCTCTATTCTGCTGCGCGCCATAATGCCATGATAACATGACACTTTTTTTCAATTTTCGGCATGGCCACCTAGATGCACGTCGTGACCAACTCGATTAGTTTCAATCTAGTCGGCCGTGGCAAGCGGCCATTGCGAAAAGGTTGGAGGTTGGATATAGGTAAAACTAATTTATTGATATCTAATTAATATTTTATATCATATAAACAATTAAATTACAATAAATAAATTTCCTCACAGTCGAAATGAAAAGTAGAGTGTTTAACTCGGGTGAAATGACCCATTCCACCCTCGAACTATTGGCGCTCTCACTTCGTTCGAGCGCCAGAAATATCTCGAGTGAAATGGGTCACTTTCTTCCCTTGATTAACAATCTACTATATGATTTCTTGATTTTGATCGATGAGTTAGTAATACAAAATTATTTAAAAAAAATCATTTACAGATACGCAGGATTGTATCTTACTTCACAAGTTGTGAAGAAAGGTGAAAGCGAAAAACGAAAAGCACTGATTGGTAGTATTTGATTATCTACTGCCGTCGAGTCATGAATGGACCAGGAATGAAGGAATCTAAGAAATTGTAACAAAGTATTGAAAAAATCGGCCAAGTGCGAGTCGTTGTCGTGCACTGAGGGTTCCGAACTACCTCCACCACCTCTCCACTCAAGAATAAAAATGATACCTATTCATAAAAAAATCAATGTGAACGACAGAAAAATGCTTTTTTTTATTCAGTTTAGTGCAAGTACGACTCACACTTTGCCATTTTTTTATTCTTTTTTGTTTTACTTAATAACACTTATTGTTAGTTTCACGCTTGTATTTAAGTATAACCTTTTTTTTTTGGATACAGCAAAACAAAACAAAAACTTTAAAAACAGGTTTCATGGGAACACCCCTTAATTTTTCGCTTTTTATTTTTATTTTTCTAAGTAAATAAAACATAATCTGTTAATATTTCAGCCAGACAGATAGGCGGACAGACAAACGGACGGCATAGGCTTAGAAATAGGGTCCAATCACCATTGGTGCTTATTTCCCATATACTAGAATAATTTGCTTTAGTTTCATCCTGTAGTTGCTACACTAGACTTATTGCGGGCTGCGGGTATTTGAACCTCGCTTTATAAGGAAAAGCATTTCTATTGAAACTGGTTCGCAACGTTTATGGAAGAATATTATGCCGTCGCCGTGTGAACGGTTGTATTTCAGAGCCGTTCCACTGCAACCCAAAATTATGTTAACACGTTTCTTGTTTGTCTGTCTGTCTGGCGTACCGGGTAGAATCTTACAACGCAAATTTCAAAAAAGGAGGAGGTTTTCAATTCGGCTTTGTGTTTTTTCTTGTATGTTTTACGCGATTTTTTCGCAGATTGTGAACCGATTTTCATGATTATTTTTTTATTCGATAGCATGCTGCCAAGTTAGTCCGAAAATCGGTATATAGTACTTTTTTAGAAAATTATCAATAACCAAAAATAATCATTCAGATTTGTACTAAGTAGTTGCGATGGAAATCGTATTTTAAAGTATTCAGCTTTTAAAATTATTTGTCGCTTTATTTTGAGCTAATTTATTTAAGGGAAGCAAAAGCAAGTTTAATGTAAGATGCTCGCTATCATTTGGGATTGCGTTTCACTAAGTTTTTATTTTCTAGGTATAAGGCAGAGACCGGATGCAGAAACTAGTGGACTTGATGCAAATACTGATTTTATTTGAGTCTAACATAGTACCTGATTGATGCATATTCTCGATAAAGACTTAGTCTTAATCTTTTTAATAAAATACCCTTATCGAAAGTATCGAAATTTCCTTTTGTAAAGATTAAGCAGGTGATTATAGTAGATGGTATATCCTTCATCATCATCATATCAGCTCATTTTCGTCCCCACTGAGGGGCTCGAGCGATTTTACGAAATATTACGAATACAATTTTATAAAACCGCCTTATTTTTTTTAAAACGCCTAAATTACATATAGTATTTTATTATTTGTGTAAATTTTACTATAACTAATACTTTAGTAATGACATTTATGTCTAAATTTTTTGATTTTACAAAATCTCATTTGATTTATAACAATTTGTTACTAATAAATAATTTCATTTCATTTCTAACCTGAATTAGGGCGATCGGGCACGAACATAAAAAGCGTAGTGGAGAAAACCATATTAGATAATTTATTGGCAAATTCATCATGATAATACATAATCATCTGTCGTCTTTGCTTGGTTTGTCTGTTTTCTTTGACGGTGAAAACACTTTACGGAAGACTCTGAAATAGCCAACAATCCACATACATCTTGATTTACATAATAAATCTTCTCGTTTCTTCTTAATGACGGCAAGTTACGGAGACTGAGGTTTAGGCAAACAACAAAAGGTATTTTTGATGTGTAAAATCTTTGCTCTCGCTTTCCTGCAATTTGTGGGAGTGATTTCGTGAAATGGGACGGAAATGTGTCCCATGGGACGGAAATGTATCCCAGGGAGTCGCGTTTTTTCAGGCTTTAAAAGCGCGGAAAAGGCAAAGGTATCTATGACCAGACCATACAGCCTAGTCTGCCGTATCTTTGCCGTCCTTTTTTCAAGCTTTAAAAGCGCGGAAAAGGCAAAGGTATCTATGACCATACAGCCTAGTCTGCCGTATCTTTGCCGTCCTTTTATAAAGTATTTTGTCACATGTTACACATCATATGCGAGTACTGTAGGTCTCGCTCGAATTTTTTTTTATTTACAATTAATAAGCCCTTGACATCATCTCACCTGATAGTAGTGACGATGATGCTTAAAATGGAAGCGGGCTTACTAAGATTCTATTCTACTAGCTATCTTAACTTCAAGCCGGAACACGACAATGTTACAATTATTTATTACTAGCTTTTGCCCGCGGCTTCGCCATCGTTAGAAATCGTTTTTATGACTGTGTTTTAGGGTGAGTGGTGCGCGAGCTGCAAGCGGCTCGCGAGCGCGGACATGAGTTTTAACGATAATTCCGGACAAAGGTACAGTCTCTGTTTCTGGTAGCATTCGGATTTACTGAACCGTCAAGCTTACCACACCAAAAAATCTTTAGTGAAATCGTAAAATTTTGCGAGTGAACTGTATGAATTTTCGCCAGTGAACCGTAGGAAAAAATTGCAAAAATCGGTGAGTGAAAGGGAAAAAGAACTGTGAGTCTGAATGTGGAACTAGTTCACTACCATGTCGTGATGACAGATAATCTAACTCTCAGCCTCGTTGTAGTTATTACTTTCAAATAGATAGGTGTATCACATCTGCACGTTATAAAGTTCTCCTTTCTTTTCACCACCGAAAGAGTCATATCCGATCACCCTGACCTTGCAAGACAAGTCAAGCTACCTCTTCAAGTCAGTGAATATGTTGCAATTGGTACTTTCACTCGAAATAAAAAGGTGATCAAGAAACTCTTCCATTGTTAGGGTTCTGTATATTAAGCGTCGGTGGCTCAACCGGTAACGACTCGGTCCATCTAACCAGAGGTACCGGGTTCAAATCTGGACGGCCAATGTACCAATGAGTTTTTCAAAAACTTACGTACATACTTACCGATTGCTTTAACGGTGAAGGAAAAACATCGTGAGGAAACCTGCACACGCCTGCGAAGAAACTCGAAGGTTGTGTGTGAAGTCGACCAACCCGCACTGGGCCCGCGTGGTCGACTAAGGCCTAATCGCCCTGATTCAGGGTAGGCTCGAGCCCCTCGGTGGGGACGTATATGAGCTGTAATGATGTATATCCAACGGATGATCAAAGGGACTCTATTACTAAGCCTCAGTCCGTCTGTCAGCGGGCTGTATTTCATGAACCGTAAAAGTGTTTTTATAGGTCTTTAGAAGTATCTTTAATTAGCTCTATCGTTAAAACGGTAATACACACAAGCGTGAAACTTGGTTTGAATATAGTACTAATACTAAAATAAAACAAAAAATAATAAAAATTGCCAAAGTGTAAGTTGTACTTGCGCTAAGGAGTCCGAACTGAATGACAAAAAAAGCATATTTTTGTAGCTGGCGTTGATGTCTTTTGTTTGTAATAGGTATCATTGTCATTATACTATGTAGCTGTGTGGAGAGGTGTGGTGGTACGGAACCCTCGGAGTGCCAGTCCAACTCACACTTGGCCAGCTTTGGTAGACGGTGGAATAGGTACGTATAGAGAGATTGCTTGTTTCGTCATACGTAGATATTCCTACCCTTTCTAACGTGAGGGAACGTACCTATATACTACGTGACAGGTTTAGAGGGGGAGGGGGGAGGAAGTTACCGTATACTACACATGGTCACACGGAGGAGAGCGGGGGGGGGGGAGGTTAGGTCTTACGTAGTTTTCACAGGAGCTGTAAATTTAAACTTTGAGTTTTTTTTTACTTTTTAAACGTAATTTTTTTACAGGAGTTGTAAATTTTGATTAAAAAAAAGCGTGTCTCTATCGGTTCTGTCCACCTTTAAGGCTTGGATCACACAGGAATAGAAATCCAAAATATTATGATTGATTTTATATACGTAAAGTAACAAGAACAACAGATGGCCGTTGGGGGCAATAAAGTTCTCGAGTGGCGACTGCGCACCGGAAAACGCGGCGTAGACAGACCTCCCGCGCGGTGGACCGACGACTTTGGAAGATCGCGGGAAGCCGATGTATGCGGGCAGCGCAGGACCGGTCGTCGCGGAAATTCTTAGGGAGGCCTTTGTCCAGCAGTGGACGTTTTTCGGCTGATATAATGATGATGATGAAAGAAAAATAACATATAATATTTAAAACTATATATACTATTTTATAGTATATATCTTTTTATATATCTACGAGTATCTATTTTATATATATATAGACTTCAAAAAAGGAGGAGGTTCTTAATTCGGTTGTATTTTTTTTGTGTGTGTGTAACGCGATTTCTTCGCCAGTTGTGAATTGATTTTGATGAATTTTTTTAATGATAGTTGATTAATAGGTTATGCTTCTTAGTTGGACTCATATCAATTTTATCAAAATCGGTTATGTACTTTTTTACATTAACCAAAACAATTTTGCAATTTAAGTCGGTTCTTAGGGTTCCGGAGTCAACAAGGAACCCTTACAGTTTCACCATGTCTGTATGTCTGTCCGTCTGTCTACGGCTTAGCTCTAAGCCTATTATATTAGTACTACAAAACGTAATTTGGCATATGTATGCATATTAATTACGCTGATAAAGTTGTATATCGTTGAATGGGTCTTTCAAAACTACTGGGAATTTGCTGAAACCATTTTTCGAATGAGAAATGCGAATGGTGTGCGAAATATTAAGGTTTAAAGTGCTCTTTTTTAGTTAGAGCCAGGGTTTGACCCCCCCCTCCCCCTCCCCCTCCCCCGCCCCCGCCCCCGCCCCCGCCCCCGCCAACTAAACCGCTATTTCAGGACATAAACAAAAAAATAAAATAACTTCGCAAAGACAAAGTCATGCATACATAGATGCGCCTTGGGAAGATAAAAAATAATTTGAGGTAAGTATTACAAGATTTTACCCATCTGATATCTTGAACGTTAGAGCAGCTATAAAATAAAAGTATGTGTGATTTGTTGGCCAATTTTAATTGCATACGACAATTTTTACAAAACAAATTTTTACAAACTTACAAAAACTATGCATTCAAACGCCTCCGTGGCGTAATGGTTAGTCCATTCGTTTCATTACAGGAGGTCATGGGTTCGATTCCCGGCGGGGTCAACTTTGTAAGATTCGGTTGGATTGGTGGTAGGGCATTTTCATAGCCCGCCTGGCTAGCTACCACCATCTTGTCTAAGTCTTTCCGCCAAACATCAGCGTTAACATCATTGATGAGTTCCGCCTTGAATATTAGATAGCCAGATCTCCATCGCGTTGAAGAATCTTTGGTAAGCCCGCTTCCATCTTCGGCATCATCGTCACTTAATACCATCAGGTGAGATAATGCCAAGGGATTATCAATAAAAAAAAACTAAATGTTGTCGTGTATTAATATTTAATTAATAAATAAAGAAAGGCGTAGAATATCACATAAATTAATAATAATGAACATAACAAAACAAGATTTGAATTTCTATAACTGGTGACAACTGGTGTTTTGAAAATGAATTACGCGACGCAACCGAGTCGCGAACATGACTCGTTCTAGTAGCCAGTTCGAGTCCCGGCAACTTGTTTTCTTGCCTACTGGGCTCAATTGCGTTTATTGATTACTATTCGAGGATTCTGTCGATAAGATTGATAATTTTATTTTATTATCATAATTAATTATAATAATTTTATTAATCTTAAACAACTTCTAACCAGACTAACCGGGTTCAAATCTGGACGGCCAATTACCAATGAGTTTCTCAAACTTAAATACATATGCTTGCCGATTGCTTTTACGGTGAAGGAAAACATCGTGAGGAAACCTGTACATCTGATTCCAAATAAAATATGTCTAGACTTGGTCTGAATAACCTAACCAATTCATAAAAATTAAAAACCCAACTGCAAAAAAACATTGCCTCTCTTTTTGGGCAGTCCTGAACCCTTTGTCACTTTTGGGATCAAGAAAAATCTAACGACACCTCGCTCTCCAAAATCCATCAAACTATTTAGGCTATAGGCTCAGCCAAAGAAACGGACATACATACATACATACACCTGAAAAACATTACCCTTCTTTTTGGGAATTAATAAATAAAAACAGGCTAACGAACAATAATAAAAAGACAAGATACACTGATATGACAAGAATAAAAGAATAGAATAGAATAAGTTTATTGAGACACCAGGCACATAATATATAGTTAATGGTACAAAGTTACTGTTATGTTAAAAATGAAATGTTAACTTACACTAGACAGACATGTCAATTTTAAATAAACACTGACACTTAAACTAAGCAAAAAACCGCAGCGGAATCGGTTGAATAGTTCCTGAAAAGCCCTCAAGCGCAACAATTCTGGCTGCTGCAGCGCCCCTTGGTGGTCTACAGCCATAAAACCTGTTTAAGAACCTCATCTGAAATGATACCTTTTAAATGCATAAAAACCCGCAAGGAAATCGGTCCAGTAGTTTTCGAGATAAATGGTAGCATTCGTTTGCACACAAAAAAAAACAAATAAACAAACAAACATCTCTCACACGCATACCCCCTTCTCCGCTCCGAAGGGTATAAACAGACCACTCCCGGAAACTTAAACTGAGGTTTCTACTCATCATACTGAACAACTTTCTCCAAGGAACACATACTAAATTAACGAAATTTTTTTTGGACTACCCATACATAAATGACCGATTCATCATTACAGCTCATATACGTCCCCACCGAGGGGCTCGAGCCTACCCTGAATCAGGGCGATTAGGCCTTAGTCGACCACGCGGGCCCAGTGCGGGTTGGTCGACTTCACACACAACCTTCGAGTTTCTTCGCAGGCGTGTGCAGGTTTCCTCACGATGTTTTTCCTTCACCGTTAAAGCAATCGGTAAGTATGTACGTAAGTTTTTTTGAAAAACTTATTGGTACATTGGCCATCCAGATTTGAACCCGGTACCTCTGGTTAGATGGACCGAGTCGTTACCGGTTGAGCCACCGACGCTTGGCTTGGCCGATTAGCTGGATGATTTGTATGAAAAGTAGAATTTTTTTTTCGAGGATTCAGTATAGGTTCCTTGAAAAAAGTTGTTCAGTATGATGAGTAAAAGCCCCAGTTTACGTTTCCGGGAGTGGTCTTTTTAAACCTGTATACTTTGGTTCCGTCGTGGGTAATAACGGAACCATTAGAGGATCATTCGTGTATATTATATTGTGTGACATATCAAATAAAAGGGTTTGTTGTGGTAATTTTAATCATATTGATTTTATATTTTTAAGATTAAGAAAATAGGCGAAAATTAACCATTCCACCTCCCTTATGTCCGAAAGTATGGGGCCAAAAATCTTGAAAAAATCACAGTACATGAGGTTGAATGCATAGATTACAGGAAAACCTATGAGAAAATCTAAAGTCCTTCTGTTTCCACAGGATAAATAAAATTTCCAAGGTCCAGAATAAGTAGACCCGTATTTATATAGAGCAAAGTAGGTACTGAGAGGTCTTGTCCTGTTGGTAGTAAAAGTATTGGTGCAGAACCCTGTTTGTGTGACCCCGAGTCGCACGTGGCCGGTTTTTTATTTATTTACATGAACGAGTGAGTTAAGATACCGGGTTGCATATAAGCAGGTTTTTAAAATTAGGTAATAATAAATATACATTCATCATTACAGCTCATATACGTCCCCACCGAGGGGCTCGAGCCTACCCTGAATCAAGGCGATTAGGCCTTAGTCGACCACGCGGGCCCAGTGCGGGTTGGTCGACTTCACACACAACCTTCGAGTTTCTTCGCAGGCGTGTGCAGGTTTCCTCACGATGTTTTTCCTTCACCGTTAAAGCAATCGGTAAGTATGTACGTAAGTTTTTGAAAAACTCATTGGTACATTGGCCGTCCAGATTTGAACCCGGTACCTCTGGTTAGATGGACCGAGTCGTTACCGCTTGAGCCACCGACGCTTTTTTAAATATACATTGTAAATAATAAATTAATATAAATAATAAAGAGACATACGACAATGTAAAAAGGAACTCTTATTATTTATAGAGTTGGTTAAATTTCGTTAAGCATAAAAGCGCAAAGCCTTCTAACAAAATCGACATTTATTACCCGACTAAGAAAAAAGGAAGGTTATATTTTTACTCACCAAGTGTGGCACTATCAACATCATATCAGCCGAAGGACGTCCACTGCTGGACATAGGCCTCCCCCAAGAATTTCCGCGACGACCGGATCTGCACTATCCGCTTCCAGCGGCTTCCCGCGACCTTCACCAGGTCATCGGTTGCCACTCGAGAACTTTACTGCCCCAACGGCCATCCGTTCCACGAGCTATGTGCCCCGCCCACTGCCACTTAAGTTTAGCAATTCTGAGAGCTATGACGGTTACTTTGGTTTAAGTATGGCAATGTTTTTAAAACCTTAAGTCAACGAAAATGTTCTACAGTAGACTCTATTAAGGTTCATTATGTAAACAAACCGGTGCATACTGAGTAGGTTCAAATAAATTGCAACAATGGCCGACCTTGCAAGGCCGTGCGCGGGAGTGAGCGCCGCGTCGTCGTCGTTGTGAAGCTCTTTGTAGGCTGCGCGTGGGCACGAACCTGTCGATTTAACGTTTGTGCGGCAAATGCGTTTATGTACGATCAAAAACATTAACCTCTTTATAGAGCAATCAGTTAAAAAAGATAAAATGGTCAGGTGGGGATTTTTGGGTGACTGTGATACAAACTGTTTGTGCGGTGCAGTTCAAACGATGACACACGGAACAACGTACGCCCTGCGTGCCCCTACATCTGCACGCAGAACGACCTCATGACAGCGGCTGATAATGCTGTTAACGTGGCCAAATTCTGGGCTGCTACAGTGTAGTGTCTGCCTTCGACACGCTAAGAAGAAGATCAGTTAAAATAGTCAAATGAGCATGAGATGGCGGCGGTTGCCTGGGTTGCACTTAGCATCACCTGTAGTCACCTTTTTACACTAGATTTTGCCAGTGGCTACGCTCGCATGAACATAGTTTCTATGACTGTCTTCGAGGGTGCGCAGTGCGCGAGCCGCAAGCAGCTCGCGAACGTGGGAAAAAGAGCCTATATGTTGATCCAGGTCTTAATCTGTCTACCAACCAAATTTCAGTTAGATACGTTTAGTACTTTTTAGGTGGAAGAGTAAAAAACATCCATACATACATCCATACATCCGTACATACAAACTTTCGTGTTTATAGTATTAGTACATAGGCTAGGTTGGGCCTCATATTAAGAAGGCTAAAGGTCACCCAAAGGGCGATGAAGCGAGCAATGCTCGGAATTTTCCTATCGCGATCAAATCAGTAATGAGGAGATCCGTAGGATAACCAAAGTAACCGACATAGCTCACAGAATCGCTAAATAAACTTAAGTGGCAGTGGACAGGGCACATAGCTCGTAGAACAGATCGTTGGGGTAATAAAGTTCTCGAGTGGCGATCGCGCACCGGAAGACGTAGCGTAGTCAGGCCTGCCACTCGGTGGACCGACGACCTGGTGGAGGTCGCGAGAAGCTGCTGGATGTGGGCAGGGAGTCTTTGGTGGAGGCTTTTGTCCAGCAGTGGACGTATTTCGGCTGATATAATGATGATGATCTTACAGCTACATTAACATAAAAATATAAAGTGACCACCGCATCAGGAACTTATTAACACCGTGGCTAATCAATCGAATTATTATCTTGAGGATGAACGTAGGAGGAGGAAGTAATTTACTGCCATTGTTTGTATACGAAGTGTGTTAGGAATTTAGATACAAGTTCAATTCTTGTGATTTGTATTTAGGTACCAAAATCCGGGGCAGTAAAGTTCTCGAGTGGCAACCGCGCACCAGATATCAGCTCATGTACGTCCCCACCGAGGGGCTAGAGCCTACCCTGAATTAGGGCGATCGGGCCTTAGTCGACCACGCGGGACCAGTGCGGGTTGGTCAACTTCACACACAACCTGCGAGTTTCTTCGCAGGCGTGTGCAGGTTTCCTCACGATGTTTTCCTTCACCGTAAGAGCGTCGGATAAACGTACATATGAAATATAAATTCGAAATCACATTGATACGTGGCAGGTTCGAACCACGACCTCCCGGACAGGAGGCAGCGGCCCTGGCCATTACGCCACCGACGCCTTTGGCTGATATGATAATGAAAATCAGATTTATACTTAGGTACCGCTAATCAGAATATTACTTACATAATAATTTTGGAAAAACCTAAAAACAACAATTTATTTTATTTTTTTTATCATTTGTGTTCTTCTTCTCAGCAATCCCTTTCATTTTGATACCCATATCATGGGGGTGAATAAAAAATAAATTAGTCCGCGGTCTTTGGGAGTCCGCCACATTGGATTTATAAAGACGTCACTCAGCTAACCATGCATTGTCATCCAGACTAAACATGTATGCAAAATTTCAGCTCAAACGGAAACGGGGAAGTAGTTCTAAATCAGCTCCCAAAATTTGACCCAAAGTAAGATACAAGGCAAGTTAAAGAAAGCTTATAATAATAATAATTAGAAAAAACTCGAAGGTTGTGGGTGAAGTCGACCAATTCGCACTGGACCCGCGTGCTAATTTAGGGTAGGCTCGAGCCCCTCGGGAAAAGTCCTGACTCACTCTTTTACTCACTGGCTGACTCATCAACGTCCAGGCGAAACCCTTGGAAATAGCTGAAAATATGCAGAGGTTCCCTTATGATTTAAATAAGTAATAAGGTCGGATTTCTTTTTAATTCCCAGGGGAGTAAAACGAAAACTAAGTCGCAGGCACTAACGATGTCCACACGGGCGAAACTGCGCGTTTTAATCTGGATTAAAAGAAACTCGAAGGTTGTGTGTGAAGTCGACCAACCCGCAATGTGGCCCGATTGCCCTAAATCGCCCCTCGGTGGGGACGTATATGAGCTGATATGATGACGCCAGGAGCAAAGTCTTAAACCATGGCTCATTTCAGATCAAGTTCGCATATGAGGTACGTCGTTAAGGACGCAGCACAGAGCGACAGTAAGCTCAACATTCCACTTGTAAAATCCGCATTCACTCGGATCGGTTTAAAAAAAAATGCCGATAGAAGTGAAAACTTTTTACATTTTTATAAGTTTTGACCCTGCGAGTGTTGCTTGTAAGGAGGCGGTAACAGTGTCGTGAGTTCAATGGTTTTTCCCATCTCAAATACAGTTTTATAAGTTTTGACCCTCCGAGTGTTCCTGGTGCCCAACGCGCCTCAAGAAGTTTTCACTTCAAAAAGAGAAATTGCTGAAAAGAGTTTTTACTCCAAGATAAGTACTTACCAAGGCCGCAAATGAGGTATGTGGGTGGGGGCTTGAGTACTGATCGGGAATAAGCCCCCCGCACCGTCTCGAGCGCACGAGGGGCTCCCGCTACCAGAAGCACGCCAGGAGCGACGTATCCCGCATACCGGAGCTCCGCTGTCGCAGCCGCCAGGGCGCCCGCCCACCAGCATTTCGCGTTCGCTTGTAGGAAACTCTGAAAAAAAAGAAAGGATATTGTTAAAATAAATTCACATATTCACTACCACTATATGGCAGTCGCTAAGCCGTTTCAGATGCCTTATAGACGGCTTATGGGTAGGTGTATCTGTGTGTCTGTCTGTGGCATCATAGCGTCCAAACGGATGGACCGATTTTGATTCAGTTTTGTTTTGTTTGAAAGGTGACTTGATTGAGAGTGTTTTAAGCTATGTTTAGCCATCTGAAGTTCAGCAGCTCTTTTCTAGGTGATGAAAGGATGTGAGCAACTTCCACAGGTCTAAGCGATTCAAAAATTCCAAAATTTTGCATCATATTACTTCAAAGTTCTATCATATTGCAAGAAAGTAGAAGAATAACCTTGAATTTATGCTGCAGTATACCTGGAGTCTGCAGGATACCTAACTTATCACCAAATTACAGCAGAGGTATTAGTGTTTGGGCTCATTGGAATTGTCTCAATGTATGTATAGGTTACATTATCATCATCATTACAGCTCATATACGTCCCCACCGAGGGGCTCGAGCCTACCCTGAATCAGGGCGATTAGGCCTTAGTCGATCACGCGGGCCCAGTGCGGGTTGGTCGACTTCACATACAACCTTCGAGTTTCTTATATATTTTTTTTTTATTCACTATTGGTAAACCCTTTACAACATCTCACCTGTTGGTAATAATAAATAATATAATATAATATAATACAATGTATAGGTTATGAAGCACAAAAATAATGTCGGGGGTTTTTTAAATTTTTAATTTAGAGATTGTAGGTACCACTTGAACCCTACTTTGTTACCTTATTAAGCCAAAAAAAACCAGACTCGCTTGGAGAAGGTTCCGTTATATGAACTATGCTCGATTTTCGTATGTTTTCCCTCATACTATTTAAAATATGCATTTAAAAATAAAAAAAATGTATTTCTTATAACAAGCTCTTTCATTTGATATTCTTAACCTTCTGTTATGTCCCCTAAGGTCAAAATTCGTTCATTTACGCTATACGACTGTGATTGAATCATCAATCTCTATCATCAGGCGAAGTACCAAATTTAAACTTTTTTCGTCCAGCAGATTTCGAGGAAATTCGACGGACAGACAGACACATCAGTCATCTTATCCTTTTTTTCATCGGATGTAAGGAACCCTAAAAATGGCTACAAAAAGTCTTACTAAAATGAAAATGGTTAAGTCCATAAGCCATCAGGAGGTCGTGGGTTCAATTCCCGGCGGAGTCTGTTTATGTTTGGTTTGTTCCATTTGGCATGTATCAGTCTCACCATCTTATCTAAGCCTTGCCGCCAAACATCACTGCTGACAATATTGATGTGTTTCGAATTGATGATAAGATAGCCATTCCCCATTGCGTTGGGGAATCTTGGTAAGCCCGTTTCCATCTTCGGTATCATGGTGCCATCTGGTGAGATGATGCCAAGGGCTTACCAATTGTGAATAAAGCAAATCGCTGATAAAAATGATAAAATTGGTCGAATGACAACGTGCATCGCGGACATCAATTAATAAAATGTTATATGACTGTACGTCTTTTTTTTAATCTGAGATAAGGTTGGTCTATTTCTGAAACAGTTCAACTAAGTTCTAATTTCGCAAGACACGCGATATCGTCTGTGGGTTGATCAGTTCGTTCGCACTGCGCAGACGGCAGACCCACCGCAGCCCACCCGTCCAACCGTTCCAATTCTTGCATCCGTAATCCTTGACATAAACTGACATTTGCACCGTGTTGCAACGAACGATGCACTTTTCCACCTATCTGTATCGGACTTAGCCTATTGCAAAAACCTGTAAATGTAATATCCCTTTCCGGCCGGGCATAAACGATTGTGCGTTCAAAATACAAAGAAGTTTGAACCTTATTAAACAAACTAGTATTTTTCTCACCAATCACATTACTTGTATCAAATTTTTAAAAATCTGAATTTTCTAAGATTTTATATTTTTTAGCATTGGTAATTTTTTTAAATATTTTTTAAAAAGTTCATGTATGTTAATTAAATGACTGTTATGTATAGGTGTACTAAGGCAGTAGAGGTCATTTACATTCCCTTTAAGGTCCGGCCAGAAAGGGACAGGTGTAGGTTACGATATTGGCGTTGGTTTTTTTTTACTTGGTTTCTTTGGGAAAGTTGTTGAATTTTAAGACTGCACATTTTAGTTGGTCATTACTCCTAAACTAAGATAGACTACTTAGCCGTGATAGTTTTCTTTTTAAATTGATTATATATTAGTTGAGCTGGTAGGATTATTTTTTTTAAATATTTTTTTTTATTGCAGATTTAAGATTTTTATTTTTACAAGGACTCTAATAGGTCGATTTCGTTGAAATAACAAAAAGTATTACGACAAATACTTGGCAAAGAGAATAAAGTAGCAAATAGCTTGCAAAAAAGTAGCTATCATGAATTGAACTTGACTTTTTGTAATAAAAATGTATTTTAATGAGCTGTTTTTTTTTTAAATGAAATCTGAAATTATCAAAATTTTGCCTATATTACCAGAAAATTTTATGGCTTACTATTGTTCTTTATCATATTAGCTTTCAAACAAAAAAAATCTGCGCTTAAACTCGAAAAAGCAAGCTAGAGAACTTTTTAAGTGGACCACTGACAACTTTTTTATTAAGCCCGGCAACTGAACAATAATAAAAAAAGAGTCTCTACCTGAGTGGTGACGTAATCAGTGGTCCACTTCAAAAGTTCTTAGCTAGCTTGTTTTCGAGTTAAAACGCAGATTTTTTTGTTTGAAAGCTAATATGATAAAGAACAATAGTAAGCCATATTTTTTTTAGTAATATGGGCAAAATTTTGATAAATTAAGATTTCATTGAAAAAAACAGCTCATTAAAATGCATTTTTATTACAAAAAGTCAAGTTTAATTAATGATAGCTACTTTTTTTGCAAGCTATTTGCTACTTTATTCTCTTTGCCAAGTATTTGTCGTAATACTTTTTGTTATTTCAACGAAATCGACCTATTACTTTGGAAAATATTGATATTTTTGCACATTAGAGTCTTTGTAAAAATTAAAATCTTAGATCTGCAATAAAAAAAAACACATTTTTTTTAATTTTTTTTAATACTATTTTTTGACGATAGTTTTTGATCTAGTTTCACCCCTTTCGGGGTTGCACTTCATCGCGGGACACCTGTATATACTAATATATATATACTTTCCACCCAGGGCAAGCATTTGTGTGATGAGCAGATTTGTTTGCTCTGTGTCTGGGTGTTAAATATCTATATATGTATGTATTTAAACGTATATAAGTATGTATATCAGTCTCTGGTAACCCATAACACAGGGAATCCTACTTTGGGGCCAGATGACCATGTGTGATTTGTCCCAGAATATTTATTTTATTTATTTATTTATTTACTTTGGCTTAACTATAGCAGATAGAAAAATAACATCAATTACATCATCATCGTAAAAATGACAGATAACAGACCGCCTTAACTGACAGCTGTCACTATGTCACATTAAACATCTTTTTTAAATTAACATGTACATGTAAGGATCTCTAAAAATGAGCAGTAAAGTGTGACAATTTACGAGGCAAGCAAGTGTCATTAAATTTAAGAATTGCTAGCTTTTAATGTTAAAATTATAGGGTTCAGACTCTGAACACACCATACATACACGCGTCTGAACTTCAGTGGTGTGTAAATTATGGTGTCGAAAGTTGACATTTTACGTTTCGATAAAAAAATATTAATTTATGTGTCTGCAGCAAAATGTCAAGTTTCAAAATGTTTGAAATGGTTTTTTTTATGAGTATGAAACTTTTCAGTTTGACTTAACATTGGGTAAAAAGAAGTGTTTTTAGACACCGCTTTAGTAGCCATAAACTCTTTTTTAAGTATACCAGTCAAAATGGTGCCCAAATATGTATAATGTTTTAATTTACCTCAATTTTCATATTTAAGCAGTATTTCTTATATTACACGCAAATTATCCAAACCAAAACATTAGCTACACAAAATACACACAAATTTATGCTCTAAAATATAAAATTCCAATTTAAATAAACAAGTTTTGATAATCTTTCATAGTCACATCTTTGTGATTCTGGCGGTCAAAGAGTTTAGGCGAGGCATTGATTGGAAGAGTTGTCTCTATCTTTTTCTTTACGTGTAAAGTGTAAAGCAAATAACCACACTTTTGCACTTTTTCAATGTTTTTTCGTTTCAATTAAAAAGTACAATTAATTTTTAAAAATCCAACTGACATATTGAAGTGTGTGTTTAGAATAATCGACTAAGAAAATTTAGAGGTACTAAATTAGTATGGTTTGCCTGTAGAATGCAAATCTCTGTTTTGACAGAGGTTTCTTTGAAATATTTTTATCTGTTATAAAAGTTATCGAATCATGTTCCTGCAACTGACAAAATGATTAATTAAAATGAAGAATTAGGTTACAAAATATCACTTTTATATGTTTTCTAATTGCTGAGAAAAATCGAGATTCCTGCGGCCAAAGTTCGCGTCGCCTTAAATACAGTTTGAGTTTAGGTAATTACTTAGACTTAGTACACGGTGATACAGACGTATAAAACACAAGCTTCCCACGCCGCTGAGAGGGGCGTACCTAACTTCAGAGGGCGTAACTCCTCCGCAGTTTTCCTTGTCAAAGTCTTCTTTCACTCGATCCACGACTGTTACATTTGAGACAGTGTTATTAACGCCTAGCAATACGTAGCAAGATCTATCCTTACGAAAAAAAAATGGCGTGTTTTGAGAAGATCCATTGTAGTACCTTAAGGCGATTATAAGGGCAAACGACCTTGCTCGTCTGGGCGGAGCTTAAGCCTAGAAAGGTGTCCCTCCCCGCACAAACCGCGCACCTACCCGATACCAAACACGTGCGGCACAAAGCCGAGCGCAGACGCAGCTCTTTCGGTTATCTACCTACGATACCATTTATGACTCAACCAGATGGAGACAGATCTATTGTTTACACTTGTTTTTGTTTAAAACTTGTTAGGAATTCTGCACGCTTCAACTATGACTGTGCAGAGTTATTGTAATAAAAGTTACCTTGGTGAGGCTTAGCTTTGTCAATTACTTACCTAATTCTCATTTCTAAAGTACTTACATGAAGTCACTGTTTCTTCAAGTGTGAAATAGAGAGAAATTTTTTTGAAAGGTTTATAGAATAAAAATCAAAAAATAATAAATAAATAAAATCTTTATTGTACAAGAGAAAGATTAAAAAGACTGTGAACCTTAACTCCTAAACTAGGTAGAAACCTGTATTTCAGGAGTTAATGACTCCCCTGCTGTAAATTACAATATTTAACTTTCTATTGTAACTATTTAATTAGATACTCTTAAGTTAGGTAAGTTACAAAATCAAGATAAATAAAAAACTGAATTATATAAAAATAAAAAAATATATTATCTTAACTTGTTCTTTAAGAAATAGTTTTTTTCGAAGATATGCGTGTGTGTCTATGTCTATGTGTGTGTGTGTGTGTTTGTGTGTGTGTGTTTTATGCTATTATATCGAAAAGGTTTTCAGTGCCACTGTAGTTCAAGGACTTCAACCAAAATAAAATGAGCTTTATTCAAACTTCTTATTTCTGCATATTTTTTGTCTTTACTATAGTAGGAGCACAGTTTATTATAGAGGCGAATAAATAAGTACCGTAATTTTTTAAATACAAATTAATAATCTTGTAAACTATCAAATGCTTTATATAACGGCAATCTACAAATTGTATTAGACCAACTTAGAGGCATAAACTATCGATTAAAAAATAATTTTCCAAACCAGTTTATAAATAATAGAATTCTGAGGTAACAAATATTTTAAAAAATACAACAAATTGAGAACTTCCTCCTTTTTTGAAGTCGGTTGAAGATAATACTGTTCGTTTTGTATCAAGATTTCAATTTTTTTTTGGGATTTAAGCAAACTTGTAGAAAAAAAGTTTTTCAGTATGATGAGTAGAAGCCCCAGTTAACGGGACCTACACCAATTTTGTTACACCTGTATACAGGTTTTATTAGGTACTAGCTGTCCCGGCGAACTACGTTCCGTCTTACACTACACTACACTGCCCTACCCTACCCTACTCTACCCTACCCTACACTACACTAAACTACCCTACCCAACACTACACTACCCTACCCTACGCTATACTACACTAGACTAAACTACCCTGCCCTACATAAGAATCTTGTCCTGACAACAACGAACTCGACAAAAAAAGAATTAGCGAAATCGGTTCAGCAGTTCTTGAGTTATAAAATTACAACGAAAAGTGGCATTGATTTTTATATATTTAGACTAGCTTTTGCCAGCGTCTGCGCTCGCGGGAAAATATTTTCTATGACTGTCTCCGAGGGTGCGTTTTAGCGTGAAAGAGTAACAAACATCCATAAATACAAACTTTTGCGTTTATAATATTAGTAGAATAATGAAGCACATTTTTTAAAAGCTCTTCTTTAGTATTTTTAACCGACTTCAAAAAAAGAGGAGGTTCTCAATTGGTTGTATTTTTTTAATGATTCTTACCTCTAAATTCGATTATTTATAAACTGGTTTAGAAAATATTTTTTTAATTGATAGTTTATGCTTCTTAGTTGGTCTCATAATTTTGTTATTAAAATCGGTTAATTACTTTTATAACAATAATCAACGAATAACGATTGTGTTTTCAAAACTCGTCAAATTGTAATTTTTTTGTGTATAATATGTGTATATGGGGGGTAGTATTCACTTATCAAGCGTCTAATCGCAAAGATTACTAGCACTCAATATATTTACAACAAAATATCTACAATTACCTATAATCACTAATCATTATTACTATTAACGGCGTCCATGCGCAAAACTGCTCATACTGACAAATGTCCACAATATTTTCAATATGTTTATACGAGTACTATGCACTTATCAAGCGTCCGATCACAAAGATTACTATCACTAAATATATTTACAACAAAATATTTACATACAAACCTACAATCACTAATAACAGCAGCGTCCATGAGCAAAAACGTCCACCCTGACACAACGTAACTGAGCTATTGTGCCTAGTGCACTATCTGCGCTATGATTTCTTTTACAGAAAAATCGTTATCGGAGCGGAGCCAAGGTGCGACACAGCCTCCCCGTGCGAACGCTAGAGCAAGACTGCCGCCCACGCCCCCCGAAGGGATACGTTTGCTTTTGGCACTGTTTTGAATTTTTTTATCCATAAAAATATTTTTTTTTGAAAATATCGAACTTACTTTTTATAAACCTATAAAATGGCAACAATTCGGTGAAACAACCATTAAAATCGCTTCACCCGTTTGAAAGGAGTAAGAAAGTTCTTACGTAAATCATGGAAATCTTTGTAATTTTTTTTTGCCTAATGTAATAATCATAAAGAAAATTTAAAACTTATTTTTGCTTTTTAAGTATATCGCACCTACAATATATTTTTTTCAAATGATTTGGTCCATCCACCTAGGAGAAGTAAGCCTTCAAAGATAAGTCGATTTTGCAGTTTGGCCCATATAGTCGCCTTAAGAAAGGAAATAAAGAAATCTGTGAAAATTATCGACCTATAGCTTTAATACCAGTATTGTCCAAAATATTTGAAAGAGTAATTTATAACATTGTCTACAGGTTTTTAGAAAAATATGAAATTTTGAAGAATGAACAATATGGGTTTCGAAAGAATAAATCTACAAACTTAGCCATACATGACTTATTAAAAACTGTAACTGAAAGTATAAATCAGAGAAATCCAATAAGTGCAATATTTATGGATATGTCAAAGGCATTTGATTTCGTTTCTCATGAAATCCTTTTAAATAAAATATATACTTACGGCATAAGGGGTCTTGCCCATGGTCTTATAAAATCATATCTTTTTAATCGCCAACAGGTAACGCACGTAACCTACATAGATAAAAAAAATGTAGTAAATGTAGCAAAATCAAAATTAAGAACTATAAAAAACGGTGTACCCCAAGGTAGCATCTTAGGCCCTCTTCTATTTTTGATTTACATAAACGATCTTCCGGAATGCGTAAAACAAAAGATGGTGTTATTTGCAGACGACTCATCAGTATTAATTAAATGCGAAAACCCCAATGAATACGCAGCAAGTGTAAATGATGCATTGAGTAATGTTGTCCAATGGCTAAAATCCAATCATTTGGTAGCAAACTTAGATAAAACAAAATACATGCAATTTTATGTAACACAATCGCGACCTAAGGATTTAGTAGTGCACTATAATGGACAAGTCATTGAACAAGTACATAACATTAGATTTTTAGGTGTCACCCTAGACTGCCATTTAAAATGGAAGACACATATTGAAAACCTGACCACTAAATTAAGTAGGTATGTATATGTTTTAAGAAATTTAACTATGACCACATCACAAAAAACGGCACTCTGTGCATATCACGCATATGTGGCATCAAATTTGAGATATGGTATTCTTCACTGGGGAAATGCAGCAGCAGTTCATATCTTACCTCTATTTAGGACACAAAAGAAATGTATAAGAGCAATGTTTAGAGCTAGACAAACAGACAGTTGTGTTCCATATTTTAAAGAATTAGGAATATTAACCCTACCATCATTATTTATATACGAAGCATGTATCTTTGTTAAAGAACATCTGAATGAGTTTAGACTTGTGGAAACTAGATATCCAAGGAGCACGAGGAATAAGATCGAGGTGCGCCCGTTGCAGCGCTCAAATATGACATTTTATAGAAACACTGTTTTTGTATTAGGACCTAATTTATTTAACAAACTTCCTGACTCTATAAAAGAATTAAACAATAGACAATTTAAATTAAAATTATACTTATATTTAAAGAACAGATGCTATTATAGTATTAACGAATATTTACTTGACAATGACATAAAAATAGACTAAGTAATTAAATAAATGTTCATGTGTTAGATTAAAGAATGACATTGCACACCTTTTTAAGGTAGGCCATAGAGGACTTCTTTATTATCTTTAAGACCATTTTATGTTTTACCTTTGGTTACGCAATAAATGTATTTTGTATTTGTATTTGTATTTGTATTTAATTGAACTATTTTCATGTTTTGCCATTTCGTTTAATACTTATGTAGATGACTTTTTAGGGTTCGGTACCACACAATGTAAAAACGGAACCATTATAGGATCACTCGTGTGTCTGGCTGTCCGCCCGTGTGTCACAGCCAATTTGCTCGGAAACTATACTGGTCCGATGGATTTGAAATTTGGTACACATGCAAGTCTGTGACCCAAAAACGTACGTGTAAAGCAAATAAATGAACTTAAAACAATGGGGTCACTTTTGGGGGTTAATTAATTTTTTTTTTAAATAAAGTGTTTCAAAACATATCAAATGAAATGTTTTAAAAATTTAAAAAATGTTTTTTTTTTTATAATTTTAAGATTAACGTTTGAGTTATTTAAGAAAATAGGCTAAAAATTGACCATTCAGATTCAGATTCCCCCTTATCTCTGAAACTACTGGACCTAAAATCTTGAAAAATAACAGTAAATGAGGTTAAAAGCATAGATTACAGGAAAGTCTATTAGACAATCTAAAGTCCTTCCCTTCCAACAAGAAAAATGAAATTTCTAAGTCTAGAATAAGTAGACCACTATTTACCTAGAGCAAAGTATGTACTAAGAGGTCTTGTTCTGTTGATACGAGTAATTAAAGTTTTGGTGCGTAAGTCTTTTTGTGTGACCCCGAGTCGCACTTGACCGGTTTTTTAACCATAATTACCATAAGTGACGATGATGCCGAAAATGTAAGCGGGCTTACCAAGATTCCCCAACGCAACGGGAAACTGGCTATCTTACCTTAAAGCCGGAATACATAATATCAATGCTCTTAACATGAATGTTTGACGGCAAGGCTTAGATAAGGTGGTGGTAGCTAGCCAGGCGGGCTTAGAAAATGCTCTTCCACCAACCAAACTGAGTCTCACAAAGTCAGACTCCTCCGGCAATCAAACCCGCGACCTTCTGAAGTATAGCTAATGGACTTAACCATTATGCCACGGAGGCGGTTCAAAGTCACTAATGGTCACAAATGGCAGGCATTGAGCCTGATGGTTGGCGGCCTTTACGGCTGGCTTAAAAATGCTCTCACAATTGTATAAGCCTACCAAACCTACCAATAATACTACCAAACCTCTTGTTTCTGGCTTGACTCCCGCTTGCCTCTGTACCTTAATGGCAATGGCGACCTGGATGCCACACGAAAAGAGACCTTATTAGCATTGGGGGCGTTTATTTTAAAATTACAACAAGAAGGGGCATTTTCTCCAAGCAACTAATAAATTAAGAGATATCAATCAGCCAAAAAACGGATAATCATTGGGTTATCTTATAGTAACCATCGTTAATACTTAAGGGTCCCCAGCGGTCTCGAGTTTCCATACAAACGTAGTTCCGCTTTAATATAAAAACTAAATGCCGGATTGAGTCCAAACTTTGAAAATATATTGAGTAGACGTATTCCGGTGTTTGTAATTGGTTTCTGATGTACTAATTAATATGAAACGAAAAAAAATAAGAGCAGTTTCAAACTTTCAGTACAAAACTAATTTTAATTTACTGAAACTAATAACTAACATCGAAAACTAATTACAAACATGGATATGTGTCTAGTCAATATATTTGCAAAGTTTGGATTCAATCCGGCATGTTGTATTTGTATTAAAGCGGAACTACGTTTGTATGGAGAATTGAGCCCTGGGGACCCTTAATACCAGTCCCTCCTTAAAGAAGTCGCCTCTCTGATACCAAATTAGTTTTATGTGTAAGCTTTATCTAACTTTACATGTACTCGTTAGTAGATTAGAATTTTCGAACAGAATAAAACTAGAGAAAGTGAACGAGAAACGACGATGGGCGCAACTAGTCAACACAGCAACCTACAATTACACCGCTTATTATAGACTAGCTGTGCCCGCTACTTCGTCCGCGTGGAGGTTTTGTATTTTCCCACGGGAACTCTTGAATTTTCTGAGATAAAAATTATTCTTTATGTTAACCCGGGCTATAACGAACCACCATACAAAAAATCATCAAAATCGGCCTGATAGTTTTTGCGTGATGCGCGAACATACATACTGACAGACAAAAATTCCAAAAGTTGTTGTTTTGGCCTCTATATCCTCAGTAATGTCCACCAAAGTTATTATTTTCCAAAAAAATATTTCATGTACAGACACGGCCCCGTTACAGTTTTATTATAATACTAGCTTTTGCCCGCGGCTTCGCCCACGTGGACATAGCTTTTATGACTCTTTTTGAGGGTGAGTGGTGCGCCAGCCGCAATCAGCTCGCAAGCGTGGACATGAGTTTTCTCCAGGTACCTCAGGAACTGTATCGGGCTATTCGGATTAGCAGCTTTGTCACTTCCAATCCCCTCAACAAATTCTATACAAAAAATCACTTTAATCCGTTGCTCCGTTGCGACGCCACCGACGTGCGCGAGCGTAGAAAACAGTTGTCCCCAGATCCCTCGGGAACTATGCCAGGATATACTTATTAGTAAATTATATCATTTTCCACCTCATCTCTGTGCAAAAATCACACCAATTAATTTTTTCGTTACGTTTTAAATAAAACGAACAAAGAGTATTGTTTTAGTTTCCTCAGGAACTGCATCGGGCTATGATAATTTCCACAGATAAAAGGTTGACTATTTCATTTCCAGTGATACAGGCTACCTGTATGCCAAATTTCCTCAAGATTGGTAGAGGTGTTGAAGTGTGAATAGGTAACAAACAAACAAACACATTTTCACATTTATAATATTAAGTAAGGATTTCTAAATCTTAAATAAAATATAGAGCGTCGGTGGCAAAACGGTTAGGGCCACTACCTCCTGTCCGGAAGGCCGTGGTTCGAATCCTGCCACTTACCAATATCTATACGAATATCGATTTCATACTGGTATATACGTTTATCCAACGCTTTTACGGTGAGAAAAACATCGTGAGGAAACCTGCACACGCCTGCGAAGAAATTCGAAGGTTATGTGTGAAGTCAATCAACCCGCAATGGACCCGCGTGATCGTCTAAGGCTAGATCGCCCTAACTCAGGGCAGGTCGAGCCCCTTGGTGGGGAAGTATATAAACTGATATGATGAAATAACACATATACCTATATTATCAAAAAACTAATTAAAATCATTATAGGTATCAATCTAGTAATAAAATTTCCTAACAATATTAATATGGGTCAAATCCTCGAGTCGTATCAGCTCCAAAGGAGCCCAAGACGCACTTCTCGTTGCCGCGCTGGATGGCAAACCTTAGCAGCAGGTAGGACCTCACGTCACATCTCCTCTCTCGAAGGCGAAGGCCAATCTCCTTTGTGAAGGCAAAGGCCTCTGAGGGTTCAGCAGCCGGTTGTCTCACAGACCAGCGGCATAAAGCAGTAATTTGCCTCCAAGACCGAGTACTTATTATGCTTCTTTCTCACCGCAAATTGAGCAGCCGTACCGTACGGGTGAGGAGTGAGGCAGAAAAAGTGGCTTCCCAAAGCAGATGCGTTCCTCTCTGCCATAGCACCTGTTTAAACCCTCAGGCCTTTTGCCATCAGATCGACTAAAGCCCGGCCGGCGGCTGCATCAAAGATGGAATATTCCATTCAGTCTGGAATCAATTCCATCTGGCCGAGACCAGTGCCCTCCGAGTGAGGTCATTAAGGAATTGGTGACGTGGGAATCTTCACAAACACGACTGCAACTCAGTGAGTGATGGCTAATTGCCTCCGCTGTGGACCCGCAAATACATTGATGAGGTTCACAGATATTGATATTGCAGGCGGAGAGCAACTGCCACACGCAAATAGTCGCCGTCAGAAGAGTTCCCATATCTGTGCCTCCTGTTAAAAGATGCTAAACTCGATTTATGTGTTTTTATTTTTTTACACGATTGGAATCTGTAAAAAAATACCTCTCTGTTGGTCTATGAAACACATCGCTATCGTACCATAGTTCCAGAGTTTAAAGTAGCGTATGCTGAAAAATACTTATAAGAAATCCACTCAAAAGTATGAAATAATATTTTAATGTTTTAATACAACTTAAGCGCGTTTTATTATCCCTGCAGTGCCATCTATTGACGTTCTGCTACTATGATTATAATGTATGGTATGTGTACTTGTAGCTAATATATAGAAAAAAGTACTCTAGTAATATTATTGTAAGTATCGATAGATAATTTCCCACGGGACCTCTTTAGTTTTCCGGGATAAAGAATACCCGACTATACAATGATGGTCAAAAACACCCCATCCCAATGTATTTTTCATATTTTTACGTTGAGTCATTCTAAAGATACAATTTTTTGCATTCCTGAAGGAACCCAATTTTTTTTGGGATTCACAATGTCCCAGTTTTAGTTCGCGATAAGGGTATCAACGTGTAAAATTTGATTGTAATAGGTCAAGCCACATTTACGTGGTGAGCCATTCTATAAATAAATACTTTTGATTTTCCCACGGGAACTCTTGAATTTTCTGGGATAAAAAGTATCCTATATGTTAACCCGGGATATAAGGAACCACCATACAAAATTTCATCAAAATCGGCCCGGTAGTTTTTGCGTGATACGCGAACATACAGACAGACAGACAGACAGACAGACAGACAAAAATTCCAAAAGTTGTTGTTTTGGCCTCTGTATCGTTAGTAAATTCCACCACAGTTATTATTTTCCAAAAATATTTCATGTACAGACACGGCCCCGTTACAGTTTTATTATATTTATTATTGTAAGTATCGATAGATAATTTCCCTCGGGACCTCTTTAGTTTTCCGGGATAAAGAATACCCGACTATACAATGATGGTCAAAAACACCCCATCCCAATGTATTTTTCATATTTTTACGTTGAGTCATTCTAAAGATACAATTTTTTGCATTCCTGAAGGAACCCAATTTTTTTTGGGATTCACAATGTCCCAGTTTTAGTTCGCGATAAGGGTATCAACGTGTAAAATTTGATTGTAATAGGTCAAGCCACATTTATGTGGTGAGCCATTCTATAAATAAATACTTTTGATTTTCCCACGGGAACTCTTGAATTTTCTGGGATAAAAAGTATCCTATATGTTAACCCGGGATATAAGGAACCACCATACAAAATTTCATCAAAATCGGCCCGGTAGTTTTTGCGTGATACGCGAACATACAGACAGACAGACAGACAGGCAGACAGACAAAAATTCCAAAAGTTGTTGTTTTGGCCTCTGTATCGTTAGTAAATTCCACCACAGTTATTATTTTCCAAAAATATTTCATGTACAGACACGGCCCCGTTACAGTTTTATTATATTATAGATAGATAGATGTAGGTATAGATATTACTCGAGAAATATTATCATGGTCATCATCATCATCATCATATCAGCCACAAATCGTCCACTGCTGAACAAAGGCCTCCCCCAAGGATTTCCACGATTAAGGATATCATGATATATTTCCAGGATTATCATGGTCAAATGAAAATAATGCAATGGAAGGTTTAATAGCACAAGTTTACATAAAAGCTCTCCTTAAGTATTTAATGAGTTAATGAGTTGGTCAAGGGCGAGTGCGACACAACTGTTCGTAAAAATACAAAGGACACAAGACATTTGGAAGTAGTTTTAGGTCACATGGGTAATCTAGATTTTAATTTAACGTAAGCAAAAACACAATTAAATTGAATTTATTTAATAAAAATGTAAGCTATTATTAGTTCTTTGTAAGCAGGTGCTTAAGTATTTATTTTGCAAAACATGCGTTTGGATTGCAACAACAATGCTGAAATGACTTTTCGAAATATTCAGATCACAAAAAGTATAACAAAGAGGCAGAAAAGTCACGACATAATTTAAAGAAAACTTCTATATGCCTTAATAGGACCTCCCAATGTTATGTAAGTGATAGTAAACATATCAGTAATGTAGTACTTATGTTATGTATATTGTAAAAATATCAGTAATTTACTATACGTTTTGTTTGAGTCGCAGATAAAATGTGCTGCCTTTTGCTAGTATTATTTTAAAAAACGGTCAAGTGCAAGTCGGACTCGCTTACTGAGGGTTCCGTTTTTTTTTTTTTTTTTTTTTTACCACCAAATCTCTGGATTAGAAACCTTCAAAATAATAAATCGAAAATTATACATCATAAAAATAATTAAAAATCTGTTTAAGCTTGTGCCAATGAAGCCTTTTCAAACGATAACCCACATGACACGGTCAACTCAATTAAAAATTTGGGCCGCCGTTACATTATTGATTACGTTCTTAAAATAAAGACTATATATTTTTATGATTTAATTTAATTAATGTATTGTAGTATAGTTTTCAAATTTTTCCCTATACGCCTTGTATAAAACGGTATTACTTGCCAAATTTCACAGTTCTAGGTCAACGGAAAATACCATTTAAATTTTGATTCCCTTGAGAGTGTCGAAATGTACGTTTTTGCGAAATAAACGGCCGTATCTTTTTCTACGTTAACTTAGAAGTTTGATTTTTTCACAGCTTCAAGGGACCGTAGACCGGCGTATATCTCCACGAATTCCCGAGATAAAGGGTTTTGACAGACAGACGTACGGACGGACAACAAAGTGATCCTATAAGGGTCCATTTTTTCCTTTTCAGGTACGGAACCCTAAAAAAGCGAACTAGTGCACAAAAATAATAAAATAGTATCATAATAATAGCGGCCATCACAGAACGGCCCTACTTTAGACTGATATATTTTGTTAACATATCAGTAATTTAGATTTATTTAGACTGATATATTTTGTAAACATATCAGTAATTTAGATATATTTAGACTTATATATTTTGTAAACGTATCAGTAATTTAGATTTATTTAGACTAATATATTTTGTAGACATATCAGTAATTTAGATTTATTTAGACTAATATAATTTGTAAACATATCAGTAATTGAATTTATTTTTCAACCGACCTCCTAAAGGGAGGAAGGAGGCTCTCAATTGGACTGAATATTTTTTTGTATGTTTTTTTACGCGATATATTCGCAGATTGTGAAAAGATTTTCATGATTCTTTTATTATTCTATAGATTATTCTGCCAGGTTGGTCCCATATAAATTTTATTTAAATCGGTGTAATACTTTTTTTTAGAAAATTAACAAAAACGAAAAATAATTATAATAATTTTTGTGTACTAATAATTTGTTTCTTTGCTTATAGTTCCTTTCAGTAATTAAGGGTTGGCTAGAAGAGATCCCTTTTTGGGATAAGTCCGCCTTTGTGCATGCTACTGCTATTCTGTATCAATAATAGTATATTTTGTTGAACAATAAAGAGTTAACAAACAAACAATAATTACGCAAAATTGTACCAAGTGGTTGCGATGGAAGTCGGTTTCTTAATTAGTTTAGCTTTTCCAAATATCTATGACACAATGAGAAACTCTTATGTCTATATCTATATCTATATATATCTAAATATATATATAACTCAAAGGTGACTGACTGACTGACATAGTGATCTATCAACGCACAGCCCACACCACTGGACGGATCGGGCTGAAATTTGGTATGCAGGTAAATGTTTTGACGTAGGCATCCGCTAAGAAAGGATTTTGGGAAATTCCCACGGGAACCGCAAAAATCGGGATCTGCGCGGGCGAAGCTGCGGGCATAGCTGCGGGCATTTACTAGTTATTAATATTTGGTAAGCCTTTGGCGTCACCTCACGTGATGCCAACAATGGAAGCAGGCTTGCCAATATTCCTCAACGCAAGGGAAAACTGGTATTCTCATCTTCATGTCGGAACACAGAATTGTTTGACGGCAATGATTTGGAAAAAATAGTGGTAGCTAGCCAGGCGGAATTAGAAAACGCTCTACCACCAACCAAACCGAGTCATACAATGTAAGACCCCCGTCGGGAATAGAACTCGCGACCTCCAGGTACGAAGCGATTGGACTAACCACTACGTCAGCTCGGAGGCGGTTAAAAGTTTTGATCTAAGCTAAAGTTAATCTTTCCTTCAATCTGCACGATTGGTATTTTATTCGTTTATCACGCATGACACCTTTTGATGTCGTTGTGACCTTATGATGTCATACTGTGTGACTTCAACTGTTCAAGACCTGTTCGCAAGGATATGTCACACCTTGCTCGAACCTGTTTGTGGAGATCATAAGGAAATTGAATATACTTCTCTAGGTCTTGTCAAGGCTGTTAAATTTTGTAGGTAAATGTAATATGTATGACGTCATAATTTATAAAGGATATTTAAAAATTAAAGATGTATATTAATAATGTTTGGATTTGGTTTGGTTATGACGCAAATGAGACGAGTCTTCCATACATCCGTGTCCCTCCTTTATTAAGGTACTAGCTTTTGCCCGCGGCTTCGCCGCCGTGGACATCGTTTTTGTGACTGTCTTAGAGGGTGCGCGGTGCGCAAACCGCAAGCGGCTCACGAGCGTGGACGTCAATTTTCTCCAGATCCCTCCGGAACTATGTCAAGATATGCTTATTAGTAAATCGTGTCATCTCCCACCCCCTCAACTAACTCTGTGCAAAAAATCACACAATCCATTGTTTCGTTGCGATGTTGAAGAAATTAACCAAAAAAAAGTAGATATATTTTCAGTTCCCTCAGGAACTGCATCGGGCTATGCTATTTTCACGGGATAAAAAGTAGCCTATGTCCTTTCTCGTGACACAGGCTACCTGCATGCTAAATTTCATTAAGATAGGTCAAGGCGTTGAAGCGTGAAAAGGTAACAAACAAACACATTTTCACATTTATAATATTAGTAAGGATTTACTGTTTTTTTTTTATAGTTAAAAGCTATTTACTTATTTATTTACTAGCTTTAGCCCGCGGCTTCGCCGGCGTGGACATCGTTTTTATTCTATTGTTTTATTTCTATTGTCTTTGAGGGTGAGTGGAGCGCGTGGACATAAGTTTTTTCCAGGTCCTTCAGGAACTTTAACGGGATATTCTGATTAGCAGTCTATATCACTTCCCATCCCCTCAACTAATTCTGTATAAAACCACTTCAATCCGTTGTTCCGTTGCGATACCGACGTGCGCGAGAGTGGAAATTAGTTTTCCCTAGATCCCTCAGGAAATATATGCTTGAACTTATGCACAAGCTTAAATATATGCTAATTAGTAAATTATGTCATTTTCCACTTCCTCAATCATCTCTGTGCAAAAAAGACAACAATCCATTGTTCCGTTGCAATGTTGAAGAAATTAACCAAAACAGAGTATTTTTTTAGTTCCGTCAGGTACTGCATCGGACTAATCTACTTTGACGGGATAAAAGGTAGCCTACATGTCCTTCCCAGTGACACAGGCAACCTGCATTCCAAATTTCATCGAGATTGGTCTTAGCGTTGACACATGAAAAGGTAACAAACAAACAAACAAACACATTTATAATATTAGTAAGGATTATAACAGCTATGGAGCACTTATGGCCTGAACTTCCTGGGATATGAGAAAAGCAAGATCCGTGTCGCAGTAAACCACAGAGCATTTTAACAGCCTCCGTGGCTAAATGAGTTAGTCCTTTAGCTTCACATCAGGAGGTCGCGGGTTCGATTCCCGGCGGAGTCTAACTCAGTAAAGACTCGGTTTGGTTGGTGGAAGGGCTTTTGTCTAAGCCCGCCTGGCTTAGCTACCACCATCTTATCTAAGTATTGCCGCCAAATATCAATGTTAACAGAACTGATGTGTTTCGGCTTGAAAATAAGATAGCCAGTTCCCCATAGCGTTTGGGAATCTTGGTAAGCCCGCTTCCATTTTCGGCACTATCAAGTGAGATAATGCCAAGGGCTTACCAATTGTGGATAAAAAAATAAAATTCACTATATATTTTATATCTGCGCATTAGACATACGTATAATGCGTGCCACCAAAGATGAGACTTGAAACACCACGTAAAGCATTAAAAAAACGAAGTAGGAAGTGTACGATATTGTTATCCATAATATATTAAAATCTGCAAAAAAAATATGGGCACTTCTCCTACATGTGGAGTGAATTTTTTGTACCTACAACCGTATCGTGTGGAATATCGTTGAAAATGTCTTACAAAATTGTTAAAGATCCTTTGTTTCTTTTGGCATGTAGGTGTAAACGCAGTAAACCATCTTCCTACTTTGTCTTTTTAATGCTTTGTGGTGTTTCAAGTCTCATTTTTAGTGGCACGCACTATACGTACAGCGTTCTGTGTATCCATTTCCCTGCGCTGTATATACAAACTGCTAAACGTAGCTCCTACCAACTTCCTACTTATGATTTCCTAGATAGTATAAAATCCGTAGACAAATAACATAGGCCTTTATGCACTGTTATATTTATGTAATTTTTTTGCATGTAAAATTACATAATTCATTTAAAATTATATAAAAAGCAACTAAAAGTGTGGAAAAATTACATTAATTTGTAAATAACTGTAAAAGTTCATAAACTTGTATAAAAGTATATAAAATTATGTGTTTCTTTTTATGTAATTTTACATGCAAAAAAAACATAATTAATGTAAAATTACATAGATTTTAAACAGTGTGACAAACAGAAATTATTATCAGATAAGTAACGGTTTTCTTACACCATACATCACGTTAAGAAATCAACCTGCATGAAAACTATACAGGTGTAACAGAATTGGTGTAGGTCCCGTTAACTGGGGCATCTCCTCATTAAACTGAACAACTTTTGTTCTACAAGTTTGCCGTAATCGCAAAAATTTTTTGAACTCTTCATACAAATCGATCAGTTGATAGACCGATTTTAAATATTTTAATAATGTCGAATTTTTTTAAGAATTAACTATGGGTTCCTTGGAGAAAGTTATTCAGTATGTTGAGTAGATGCCCCAGTTAACGAGTCCTACACCAATTTTGTTACACCTTGTATAACTACCACAGATAAGATTATTTTTTTTACTACATACCTACTTTGACATTTAATCTTACAATTATTATATAAAGGATTTTTCTGAGATTTATCATTCCTACGTGATAATCCTAACCCATATCGAATTTAGACTTTACTACTCGGTAATAATAATGATCTCTTACCAAATTCTAAGCTCCGTAAAGGTCAGATCAAATCTTGTTCTTCAATAAATTGTGGTTTTAAGATAAATAATAATTCTTGACACTAAATTATATTTATCATTTACAAAATGAATATGAAAAAAATTGCGATTGTAATCTATTAAATTTATGCTGGCCTTGTATATTAACTAAAGATAAATTCAAATAAATTGTATTGCAGCATTCCACATACCAACTTTCTCGCGAAAACTTACAGTCAACAACAAGCAGATCGATCGGATCGAGCTCAAAGAAAGTCCCACACAGCTTCCAGCAGAAATTAGCTAGATGAGCTATTTAATAAACCAAGCATAACTTGCGAATTCTCCAAATCAGTTGCACAATTCACTCACGTAACTGTCCCTTCCCGGGATTCGAGCCACACTCACACGGGAACTAAAAGCCTCAGCGGACCGTGACAGTCACAATAGTATTATGTATGTGCGTCTGTTTGCTCCCTCGTAACGAATATACATACTTCCGAGATGCGAACGACGATAGCGAAAAGATTTTCTCACACATACAAACTCATTTTGCAAAGCCTAATTAAGTTTGTTTAATTTAATTATGATGTAGCGTCGGCACGCCTCCCACTTGGTGGACCGGCGACCTGGCAAAGCAGGAATCCGCTGGATGCGAGCAGCGCAGGGCGGATCATTGTAGAAACTCTTAAGCGAGGCCTTTGTGTCAAAGTGGATGTCTTTCGGCTGATATTATCATATCAGCTCATATACGTCCCCACGGAGGGAATTCCTGAATTAGGGCGATCGGGCCTTAGTCGGCTGCTTAGTCGGAATTACCCGCAAGATTTAAAGCAAAGTCAGAAAAAAATTAAAGTTAAATAAATAGTGATTTAATAAAAACTTAAAAACCCAACTGCACAATAACATTACCTCTATTTTTTGGCAGTCAGGTAAAAACGGGATCAAGACGAATCTAACGACACCTCGCATTTCAAAATCCATCACGCCGTTAAGGCTACGTACAGGCTCCGCCAAAGAAACAAACAAACAGAAAGAAACAGACATGCATGCAAATACCGCAAAACCATTACTTTCCTTTTTCGGTATTCAGTTAAAAAAACAGAGAGAGAGAGAGAAAGACCCGGAAAGAGCTACACCGACAAGAGCACAGCTCTTTAATTATGATGACGATAATGGGTAAAAAACCCTAAAATCATTTTTCAACCATCTGTAAACACAATTTGTTTTCGTTTTCTGGTTGGTTGACTGTCACTCTCTTAACATTCTTGCAAAATAATTAGAATACTATACACCAATCAATGTACGTATTCATATTTCATACCAAATAATTTGAGATTTTTACGTAACATACGTATCTAACTACTTAACCAAATAGTTAATATACAGCTAATAAATTCAGTTATAAAATGCCCTTAATTTATCAAACTCTCACATTACATTCAATTCAATCTTCAAAGTCAATAAATCAATTGTATGTATTTATTCAATTCAATTGCCTAAATTATAAAATTGACCCGCTTCTTGTCCTAACATTGTAACGTTGCATCAGAAACAAATGTTAGATGTGACCAATATAGTCGACGACCCTTGTAATGAATTGTAATGAATTTGATTGAAATTTACGATCAAATATTGTGTAAGATAATCACGTTTATAAAATTCAAAAGTTTATTAAATTAAGAGCGTCGGTGTCGTAACGGCTAGGGCTGCCACCTCCAGTCCGGGAGGTCGTGGTTCGAATCCTGCCACGTACAAATGTGTTTTTGTATTTTAATTTCATATGTGCGTTTATCCGACGCTCTTAAGATGAAGGAAAACATCGTGAGGAAACCTGCACACGCCTGCGAAGAAACTCGACAGTTGTGTGTGAAGTCGATCAACACGCACTGGGCCCGCGTGGTCGACTAAGGCCCGATCGCACCATTTCGGAGTACGTTCGAGCCCCTCGGTATGGACGTATATGAGCTGATGTGATCATGATTAAATTCAAATTCCACTCCATTGTCGTCAATGTTCCACCTTTACGCACGAAGCGTTTTGCGTTTTCGTTCATCATGCGAACGGCCAAGGAGTGGAATTCCCTTCCGGCGTCTGTATTCCCCAATTCGTATAATTTAGGAATCTTCAAGATGAGACAGAATAGGCACTATTTGAGCTTGCGTGTCACATCCTCCGCTGCATCGGCACTTACCATCAGATGAGATGCAGCCAAACGCACTCAAATTTTTAATAAAAAAAATAATTCAATGATAAATAAACAATTCCAAACAATAATGCCGTATGGCTCGGGAGCCGGGGCTTAGACTTGGGCCATCCCATCTCTTTCATTGGGTGTCGTAACAGATGACTAAAGGACTCAAACCGGAGGATGGACAGCAGCATCCATTCCGCGTACTTGCAGTCGACCTGAAACAGCACTACAATCGCCAACCTGCCTGTCAAGCGTGGTGATTGCGGCAAATCCCCCCAATGATGAACACAATTGAAAAACGGACCCTAGTCCCCAGCGGCCTCGCAATTCCTGGTTCTGGTAGCGGTCACGGTAACGGTGGGGCATGGGGTGCGAAGAATAACAGGTCTTCGTGGGAATCCTTGGACGAGGCCTTTGTCCAACAGTGGACGTCTTTCAGCTGATAATATGATGATGAAACAATTCCAACTTGGCTCTCGTGTGTGCAGTCAGTATCTTTGGACTGAACAAAGGGCGATGGTGTGGATTCTGGATGATGATGTATTAATAAGTAGATTTAAGGTACTACCCTGTTTTGAAAGGCTAAAGTGAAGTGATGTTTCCAAGAAAGCTTTCATTAGTGTTGGAAAAGAGTGATTTCAGTTTATTTTGAAGTATAGTTTCCCTCAAATACTCTATTTAAATCGTATGCAGTCTAACAGAGATGGCTTTATAGTTGAAGTCTCCCCTTAAATAATAGAGTTTAAGATAGCACGACGTGCCTAATTACTTTCAGAAGCAAAGATGGTTCCCAAAAAAATAAAGGCAGCAAGTGAATAAGGGTACCTTTAAAAATCAGACGTTTCGTTGTTATCTTACCATTTTTAATAGAGCTACATAGGAGCAAATGTTCCTATGAAATAAAATCATTAACAATGGCCATATTTTGCTTTCCGGTGATAGATCGTGACAAAATATTAAAAAAATAATATATTATTTCTAAATAACTGCTGAACTTTCAGGCTCTATAGTAGATGTTTTTTAGCAGTTCTGGACCAGAGGGCGGAGGGAATCAATCACAGCCCAGTATTTGTGTAACTCCACAACGGTGGCGACCAATCACAGTTTAGTAATCGCATGACGTCACAACAGGCTATCAAAGTGACAGCTGTAAAAGTGGATAATTTAACGGCTCTGGGCACTAAGCCTTTTTAAACCAGTCTTTAAAGTGACTGTTGTTAATGTGGGTTTATAAAATGTAAATGAAATGACAGTTTCAATGACGAAACATTATAAACTTCAAATCAACACGCCACTACCGCTTATGGCAGTTTAATCAATGAATGGTCAGTATGTACTTTCTGCTGAGTTCAATTATATATAAACACACGTTGGATTACTGCACAAATAAATTAAAAACCCCACTGCATAAAAACTTAACCCTTCTATTATGGCCAATCAGGTAAAAATGTATCCTATGTCACTCACGGGGTCAAGATTAGACGACACCTCGCACTCAAAATCATAGATACATACATACTGAAGCAAAACGTTTTGTTCTAAAAACCATTCCCGTCTTTATAGTTTGTGTCTATATTCTTTTGATAGAATTGTCTTTAAAATATATTTTGGTCTGACAAGGTTCATTGTTTTTTTTTTTGGAGACAACATAGCCGCTGTATTTTGGTTCACAAAATTTTGATATTATGTTTTACCATGAAATGTGACAACGTTACTGGTTCCCTCTCTGTTTCTCGAGGTAAGTTTTTTGGATTATCCTTTTTTTGGTCAGATCTTTGTGCTACGTGGTGGTGAAAATTTCGTTTTTTTTCTACGATTTTATTGCAGGTTACAATGTCAGTTACATTACAGGTTACAGTGTCGCGAGTTCAATGGCTTTTTCCCATCTCAAAAAATGACCAACTCCCCTAAAGAAGTTTTCACTTCAAAAACATTACAGAAACATTATTTGCGTGTTAGATAGAAGAACTATAAATTTTACGTTATATTCGTAGACAGGATGGTATTGACAAAGAGGAACTTTTCCCATTAGTCAATATTGTGGTCAATCTCGGTGTACACAAGTGGGAATAATCGAAGTACGCTTATAATTGCAGCTCGATAGTTCGGAGGAAACTGTTTTCACCTCATATAAGGCTTGGGACAGGTCGGGTTCGTTTGAAATGATAAATGGGTTCTGTTGAGATCGGTGGACCTTGTAGATCAGTTCTGTTCCGTTATTTGTAACTTTCTTTGTAAATCTTGAATTAGGGAAAGAAGAAACGTTACCCACAACCACACCCTTGACACTTCATACAACGGGCCAGAAATGACATTTCAAAAAACGAATGACGGAACAAACAAAATGGCGGCGAAATCCTATACGTTCGACAACTAAACTGTATCAATCTGGGTGACGAGGGGGTGAGGTCGCAATCTAGAGAGCGGCAGGGAGTATCCATACTGTATATTAGTACTAATATATATACTTTGCCACAACACAGGGAATCCTAGTGTGGGGACCAGGGATACTTACTGTGTATTAGGTATAAGTTTGTTTTGGTGCAATAAAATATATATTTTTTTAAAGTTTATAGCGAATAACTCAACCACTGCCTTAAATCGTATTTAATTGTTAACAAGTGAAGCCTAATCGCCCTGATTCAGGGTAGGCTCGAGCCCCTCGGTGGGGACGTATATGAGCTGTAATGATGATGAATAATAATAAAAAGCAAACCGCGACTGACTGATCCTATCAACGCATAGCTCAAACCACTGGACAGATCGGGTTAAAATTTGGCATTTTGGAAAATTCCCACGGGAACGGTATTGGCACGGGCGTATATAAAAGAAAATCTGTGACTGACTAACTGATCTATCAACACACAACGCAAACCTCATTTTAATAAATTCACAATTGTTAAGCCCTTAATATCAACTCACCTAATGGTAAGTTACGATGATACCGAATATGGAAGCGGGCTTACCAATATTCCCCAACGCAACGGGGACGCACTGGACGGATCGGACTGAAATTTGGCATACAGATAGCAATTATGACGTAGGCATCCGCTATTAAGAAAGAATTTTGGGAAATTCTTACGGGAACGGCAAAGAACGAGATCTGCTCGGGCGAGCCGTGGACAACAGCTAGTAATTAATAATAATAATAAAAAAACTTCAAAATATATTTTTGAAATTGAATGTGAATGATTTTTACGAGAAACTTTCATTGGCACTGTATTTGGAAAAAAAAATGGGCGTGATATAGAACAAATTGGCCTCGATCAGACGAAAACGCAAACGCTTTCAATAAATTTGTGGCGGCAACTGCAGTAACTCGCCACTGAACCTTAACGCAAGCGACGAGAGAACAAAAGAAATACATCTAGAACGCGCTATTAGAATTTCTTCAGCGCTTAGTATATATACAGATACCAATCATTAACGATTGGTCCACGGCCGGACCCCAACAATACCACCTCGCCTGGCGGAGATATCTCCCTTTGCTCTCGTCGAGTAGGAACGCACCGTTCCTAAATTGGTGACCCCGACGTGATACCTCCATCATCAAGCCTCCAGCCGGTAAAGCAAGCCTCAGCAGCACACAGCAGTCACATCGCACTGAAGTTAAATCAGGACCATCGCAACCCGAGACGTCGAGTTTCCTGGCCTGCTACCTTCACCTTCAGGCACCAGCAAGTTGTCAGCAGCCACACGCTAACTCTGCGCGCATCACCTGCTTCCCTTGCCATAACGCCTGACGCCAGCCTTCATCTTCATCCCGACTCACCGTGGACATCGACCTGGCACACTGCACATCGACCCGACTTAACGAGGTCGACAGCACCCGCGATCTTAGACTGCCAGCTCTCATTGGATCGACCTCCGGTCTCGGAGGGGGAGTGATGTGGCGGCAACTACAGTAACTCGCCACTGAACCTTAACGCAAGCGACGAGAGAACAAAAGAAATACAACATCTAGAACGCGCTATTAGAATTTCTTCAGCGCTTAGTATATATACAGATACCAATCATTAACGATTGGTCCACGGCCGGACCCCAGGCATACCACCTCGCCTGGCGGAGATATCTCCCTTTGCTCTCGTCGAGTAGGAACGCACCGTTCCTAAAAATTCTTCACTTGTAACGCCCGAGTCTCGAGTTACTTAACCAAACTTATACGAGTATGTACATAATTCCTACCCCTTATTTGAAATTTGTTTATTTTATCTATTTTTCATTAACATTGTTAATTGTACAAAAATTTAATTTTTTTCATACAATAAAGACCTGATGAACGAAGGGTTCCATTCGTACCATCGTACAAGAAAAATGTTTCTTGTATGGGGGTCCCCTTTAATCATCATCATAAAGGATTTCCACGACGACCGATACTGCGCTGCCCGTATCCAGTGGCTTCCCCCTTTAATATAATGATTTTTGTTGTTATGGCGACGATAAAAATACACTGTGTAAAAATTTCAACTGTTTACCTATTACGGTTAACGAAATACAGCTCACTGACAGACAGACGGACAGACGGACAAACAGCGGAGTCTTAGTAAGTGGGTTCCGTTAGGTACGGAACCCTAAAAGTAAAATATCCTCTACTCAATCTTCACTGCTTGCACATCTCGGTCTCAATATCGACAGATATGATATCAGCTCACTGACAGACAGACGGACAGACGGACAAACAGCGGAGGTTTAATCTTCACTGCTTGCACATCTCGGTCTCAATATCGACAGATATGATATCAGCTCACTGACAGACAAACGGACAGACGGACAAACAGCGGAGGTTTAATCTTCACTGCTTGCACATCTCGGTCTCAATATCGACAGATATAATATCAGCTCACTGACAGACAGACGGACAGACGGACAAACAGCGGAGGTTTAATCTTCACTGCTTGCACATCTCGGTCTCAATATCGACAGATATGATATCAGCTCACTGACAGACAAACGGACAGACGGACAAACAGCGGAGGTTTAATCTTCACTGCTTGCACATCTCGGTCTCAATATCGACAGATATAATATCAGCTCACTGACAGACAGACGGACAGACGGACAAACAGCGGAGGTTTAATCTTCACTGCTTGCACATCTCGGTCTCAATATCGACAGATATAATATCAGCTCACTGACAGACAGACGGACAGACGGACAAACAGCGGAGGTTTAATCTTCACTGCTTGCACATCTCGGTCTCAATATCGACAGATATGATATCAGCTCACTGACAGACAAACGGACAGACGGACAAACAGCGGAGGTTTAATCTTCACTGCTTGCACATCTCGGTCTCAATATCGACAGATATGATATCAGCTCACTGACAGACAAACGGACAGACGGACAAACAGCGGAGGTTTAATCTTCACTGCTTGCACATCTCGGTCTCAATATCCACAGATATCACTATCAAAAGAGCCGCTTCACAATCACTGTTCACCTATTTTATTATGCTAAAAGTAGTGCATCGCTTGTATGTCTGTCTGTCAATCAGTCTGCCTTTCATTGTGCTTTCAAGCTCGCAGTATACATCGTATCAGGTTTCAGTAATCGAGGTTACGGGTTAATAATATTGTCTATATTTGACTTGAATTAGATTCGATTTATTTATTTCATATTATCAATGTGTGTTGCTAAATTTGAGTGGCAGTGGGCACATAGCTCTTAGAACGGATGGCCGTTGGGGTTGTAAAGTTCTCGAGTGGCGACCGAGCACCGGAAAGCATAGCGTAGGCAGGCCTGCCACTCGGTGGACCGATGACCTGGTGAAGGTCGCGGGAAGCCACTGGATGCGGGCAGCGTAAAACCGGTCGTCGTGGAAATCCTTGGGGAGGCCTATGTCCAGCAGTGGACGTCCTTCGGCTGATACGATGATGATGATGATTATCAATGTCAAGTTTAGAGTATTTTAACAATGTCAAAGAATAATTTATATAATCATATATGATATAAAAATGTCGAAATTGGGAATAAAACTAAACATAACTGTCGCAATACAAAAGTAAAAAAATATTTTTTTTTTTTAATCTACAATTGATAAGCCCTTGGCATCATCTTACCTGATGATAAGTGACTATTATGCCGAAGATGGAAGCGGGCTTACCAAGATTCTTCGAGCTCTGGCTATCTTATCTTCAAGCTGGAACACATCAATGCTGTTAACACTGACGTTTGGCGGCAAGACTAGATAATATGGTGGTAGGTAGCCAGGCGGGCTATGAAAATGCCCTACTACCAACCAAACCGAGTCTAACAAAGTTGACCCCGCCGGGATGGCACCCGCGACCTACTGGTGTGAAGCGAATGGACAGACCATTACGCCACGGAGGCTGTTTAGGGTAACTAAAGGATTTAATTTGATAAAGACAAATATCATTTCCGTCTAAATAGCTTTCTAAACTGCACATCATTTGCCTCAGTTTTTTCAAACATTAAAATGGTATATGGAACCTATCCGTATAATATACACATAATATGCCATATCGCTCACTTTTTTGTAATCCCATACATTATTTTGTTATATTTCAAAGCGTCGTCGGTGGCTCAACCGGTAACGACTCGGTCCTCCTAACCAGAGGTGCCGGGTTCAAATCCGGACGGCCAATGTACCAATGAATTTTTCGAAATTTACGTACTATATACTCACCGATTGCTTTAACGGTGAAGGAAAACATCGTGAGGAAACCTGCATACACCTGCGAAGAAACTCGAACGTTGTGTGTGAAGTCGACCAACCCGCACTGGGCCCGCGTGGTTGACTAAGGCCCGATCGCCCTAATTCAAGGTAGGCTCGAGCCCCTCGGTGGTGACGTATACGAGCTGATATGATGATGATGGTTTCAAAGGAATAAGACAGCATTTTAGATGAAAGCTCTGAGTCGGCTTGATTTTTTCCGAGATCTTGAACAATTATCGTCATGTTTCAACAAATTAACATAAAATAATATTAAACTATACGTAAAAACCTTCCACTTGAATCACTTTAGAAGACGATTGTTCGATAAATCTTCCTTCCTAATCTAAAGTCTGACTTTGCATGCACTTTTGGTTTTATTGAATACTGAAAATTGGGGTATGATTTTAACCCACGTGAGCAGTAGTGTTAGTATTTTAACGCGAGTAACCGAGGTCGATAAGCGTCGGTGGCTCAACCGGTAACGACTCGGTCCATCTAACCAGAGGTACCGGGTTTAAATCTGGACGGCGAATGTACCAATGAGTTTTTCAAAAACTTACGTACATACTTACCGATTGCTTTAACGGTGAAGGAAAACATCGTGAGGAAACCTGCACACGCCTGCGAAGAAACTCGAAGGTTGTGTGTGAAGTCGACCAACCCGCACTGGGCCCGCGTGGTCGACTAAGGCCTAATCGCCCTGATTCAGGGTAGGCTCGAGCCCCTCGGTGGGGACGTATATGAGCTGTTATAATAAACCGAGGGTTAAATACTTACATAGAGATATCTTAATCTTACGTACGTACTAAGTCATGTATAATATGGACTACACATTGCCACTTCCTTCTTCCTACCGATATAATTGATACGATACGGTATGCGATGTTAAGGCAAAGCACGAGGTCAACTTTGGTTATGTAACTATCGTACAGAGAACCACACGTTATTAGTACATAAGTAGGTGGTATTAGGTGGTTTAGGTCTTCAAGGCGAGAGTGAATTGGCACTATTTGAGGTTGCTCAGTTGCATCGGCACTTATCATGAGGTGAGATGCAGTCAAACGCACTCAAATTATTATTAAAAAAATAGCTTTGTTATATTGATAACCGATCCGAGAATTTATGAGAATTATAATAAGCTCATTTCGAAAAAAAACCCAAGTGATTAAGAAAAACCAGTCGGGTAAATATGTATCCAGCTTCACTTACGGTATCAAGACAAATCTAACGACACCTCGCTCGCACTCCTAATTCCATCGAGCCATTTAAGCTAGAAAGCGTGCCAAAGAAATATACATACACTAGCCGTTGCCCACGGCTTCGCCCGCGCAGATCCCATTTTTTGCCGTTCCCGTGGAAATTTTCTTTTATTAGCGGATGTTTACGTCATAATTGCTATCTGTATGCCAAATTTCAGGCCGATTCGTCCAGTGGTTTGAGCTGTGCGCTGATAGATCAGTCAGTCAGTCACTGTTTCCTTTTTCCTACTTTGGGGCCAGATGACCATGTGTGATTTGTCCCAGAATATTTATTTATTTATTTTTATTTTTATATATAGGTACAGAACAAGATACATACACTCGAAAAACATCCTAACCATCCTTCTGACGTAGTCGGATAAAAATAATAAGTAACTAAAGTAACTTCATAATCATCAGTTTATATTAACAGCGAAGCTGCGTTTCAAAGTGTTAGAGGTTGTGGCAGAAGACGAACTTTAAAAAACATAATAAATAACCAGTGATAAAAAAACCGGACAAGTGCGAGTCGGACTCGCCCACCGAGGGTTCCGTACAAATTTGTAGGTACATATTATATAATATAACTGTGCAAACTGTTAGGTACTACATACACCAAATTTATTACGTACCTACCTATACATATAAATAAAAAAGGGAAAAGAGTTTTTTTCATTCTTCGTCTTAAATCGAAAATTATACATCATAAAAATAATTAAAAATCTGTTTAAGTTTGTGCCAATGAAGCCCTTTTATACGATACCCCACATGACACGGTTAACTCAATTCAAAGTTTGGACCGCCGTTCCTTGCATCATTGATTAGGTGCCTTTTTTAAATAATTTAATTACAAATGTATAGTTTTCAATTTTTTTCCTATAATCCTTACTAATATTATAAATGTGAAAATGTGTTTGTTTGTTTGTTTGTTAGTTAGTTTGTTACCTTTTGACCTTCTTTGAACGCCTTGACCAATCTTAATGAAATTTGGTATGCAGGTGGCCTGTGTCACGAGGAAGGACATAGGCTACTTTTTATCCCGTGAAAATAGCACAGCCCGATGCAGTTCCTGAGGAAACTGAAAATATACTCTTGTTTGTTTGTAAACTCTTTATTGATCTTTTGTTACTCTTTTTTGGTTAATTTCTTTAACATCGCAACATAACAATGGATTGTGTGATTTTTTGCACAGAGATGGTTGAGGGGGTGGGAAATGACATGATTTACTAATAAGCATATCCTGACATAGGTCCCGAGGGCTCTGGAGAAAAGTAATGTCCACGCGGGCGAAGCCGCGAGCAAAAGCTAGTTGTATAATGAAACGGTATTAACTGTCAAATTTCATAGTTCTAGGTCAACAGAAAACACCCTATGAATTTTGATTCCCTTGAGAGTGAAGAAATATACATTTCTGCGGCATAAACTGCCGTATCTTTTTTTAACTTTAACTTTAACTTAAGAGACTGTAGACCGGAGTATATTATTTTAATTTCAACTCAATACCTCTACGTGTTCCCGAGAAAATGAGTCTCGAAATACAGACGGACGGACAACAAAGTGGTCCTATAAGGATTCCGTTTTTTCCTTTTGAGGTACAGAACCCTAAAAATAATTAAAATAGTTTCTTAAATGGTCAAAATTTTCGTACAAAAATCAATTAAAAGGTACCTTAATTTTTTTTAACTATGATATGATACCAAACCTTGCAATTAAAAGATTTAACTAACATCCATATTCCATTTAATATAAATTTGACCCATCACTATATTATATACGAAATTTTTATTTTTTTATTTTTTTTATACACAATTGGTAAACCCTAGACAACATCTCACCTGGTGGTAAGTGACGATGTTGCCGAAGATGGAAGCGGGCTTAACAAGATTCCCCAACGCAATGGGGGCAATTTAAAGCGTAGTTCCGCTTTTACAGTTATACCGAAAATAATTGTCCCCGATGAACAGTAGTTTAACTGAATTATGGGTATAAATGAATGAATGCTACTATGAGTATAAATGTACTAAATAAATTATAGCGCTAGAAGTGTCGATCAACCAATAAGATAATTGAAAACGCTAAACACATTAAAAAACCGACTACCATCGCAACAGCTTAGTACTATTGCAAAATTCCTAAAATTCTATTTATTCTTAATTCTTATTCTATCGCTGTTTCCCTACCCAAAGGTTGCCTGGAAGAAATTGCGACCTAGCAATAAGGCCGCCTATTGTATAGGCTTTCCTCTTTATTATTGATTTCTTTTTTTTATGTTGTGACTTGTGATGCAATAAAGAATATTGTATTGTATTGTAATTCTTGGTTTTTGTTAATTTTCTAATAAAGTTCTACACCGATTTTAATCAAATGAATATGGGACCACACGGGAAGCACTAGCTTTCAAATAAAAAAAAGAATCATAAGAATCGGTTTACCCAGTCAAAAGTTCTGAGGTAACAAACGTAAAAATAAATACAGTCGAATTAAGAACCTCCTCCTTTTTGGAAGTCGGTAAAAAACAGTGAATGGTATAATGAAATAACAATATTGGTACCATTACCAGTCACAATATTTGTATATCAAATGTTGTGTAATATTCAATTTGATCTAAATTAAAGCGCTTCAGTTATTGTGATTGATACGCCTATCATAGTTGTTCCTAATGTCATAACAGTTAGACTGAATGCAGAGTAGTGATTAAGTTTTTGTAAGGTTTAACTGTAACGCGAAATAAGTAGGCGAACATTGTGTTTTTTTTTTGTTTATTTAAGTTGCAATGTGTCAGAGATACGGTCGTAGATATTCGTAAGTACAAAAGTAAGAAAAAAAACTTTAAATCTGTTTCATTCGAACATATCCTACATTGACGATTAGTTCATCATTTTCACTGATCAAATTACAGGTTTCCACTATATAGCTTAATAATTTTATGTGTAACCTTCTCATTCCTGTGATAGTTTAAATTTAATTTTACTAGGTTTTTTAATTAGAAATTTGAGTGCGTTTAATTGAACAATATCGGTGGCGTAACGGCTAGGGCCGCCGCATCCTGTCTGGGAGGTCGTGGTTCGAATCCTGCCACGTACCAAAGTGATTTCAAATTTAGATTTCATATGTACGTTTATTCGACGCTCTTACGGTGAAGGAAAACATCGTAAGGAAACCTGCACACGCCTGCGGAGAAACTCGCAGGTTGTGTGTGAAGTCGACCAACCCGCACTGGGCCCGCGTGGTCGACTAAGGCCCGATCGCCCTAATTCAGGTTAGGCTCGAGCCCCTCAGTGGGGAAGTATATGAGCTTATATGATGAACTGAACAGTCTAGGATGTTACACGAAAATTCAAATAATGTCATTTCACTCTCGCATTCAAGACCCCCAAATTGTAAAAATCGCGAAACACGGACGCAGACAAGCAATTCCAATCCTTCGCTGTCCGCATAATAAATGAGGAAGCATAACGCATCGTGCGGATAGGCGGAATATCAACAACAAAGGGGTGGAAACCCTCTCTCGTTGATCGATGGTGGGATTGGTGTTAGAGGAATGGGGTTGTTATGTTCTTGCGCACACTCTCTGAAATGAATGCGATAAAATTAGTTAATAGAAAGGTTGGGTGAGTGATCGATGATGCTTTGTCATAGTTTAGCGTACCTATTAGTAAAGTACGAAAGAGCTTAATCAAATTATTAAACGCTTATATCAAAATATTTTTATTGCATAAAAAAATAATTATTTTAAGTGCAAAAACAAAATCTTATTATTTTTTTTACAATTGGTTAGTCTTTGGAATCATCTCACCTGATGGTAAGTGACGATCATGCCGAAGATGGAAGCGGGCTTACCAAGATTCCCCAACGCAATGGAGAACTGGCTATTTTATCTTCAAGCCGGAATACATCAATGTTGTTAATACTGATGTTTGGCGGCAAGACTAAGATAACATGGTCGTAACTAGCCAGGCGAGCTTAGAAAATGCCCTACCACCAACCAAACCGAGTCTTACAGGTTGACCACGCCGGGAATCGAACCCGCGACCTCCTGGTGTGAAGCGAATGCAGTAACCATGACTCCACGGAGGCGGTTAAAAAATGACGTTTATTTTCCGTCTATCATTTTCTTTTTTCAGCTGGTCGTATATCGTTGATCAATTATTCATTATAACTGATCAATTTAATAAAAACGCTTATAATCACACTAACATTGTAAATGTGAAAGTTTGGTTAGATGGACAGACGAATGGATGGATGTATGTTTGTTATTCAATCAAGCAACAACAGCTGAACGGATCTGGATGAATTTTGGTAGACAGACAGATTAGGACCTGGATTAACATATAGGCTCGCGCAATGCACACCCTTGAGGTCAGTCATATAAACTATGTTCACGCGAGCGAAGCCGCTAGTAAAAGCTAGTAGAAAATAATTAGCATATATTTTTTTTTAAATCTCAAATTTGAGTGGGTTTGACTGTAAAATCATAGTAAAACCCACTCAAATTTTTAACCGACTTAAAAAAAGTAGGAGGTTTCTCAATTTGACTGTATATATTTTTTTATGTGTGTTCGCGGATAACTTCGTCTTTTATGAACCGATTTTGATGATTCTTTTTTTGTTGGAAAGGAGATATCCCAAGGATGGTACCATGATAAGGAAACCAGGATCTGATGATGCCAGAGAAATCGTGGGGAACCTTAGTTTCCTGTTTGATGTCGGTTTTTTTTGTTGTTTTTTTATCGTTTAGAAATACTAGGCTACCAACTTCAATTCAGTTCGGTTAATTATTTTTCTCTAACATTTGTTTTTAAAAGCTTTTATTTAACTTGCAATGTTTGTATGTATGTATGTATGTATGCACCTATGTTTGGTTAGTTCAAATCTTGCGATAGATTTTAAAGCGACTTCCAGGGGACCGATTGATCTGAAATTTGAAATGAAGTCGTATTGCCAGTGACAATAGATCCTTTTGGTATTTTGAAGTTGATCTGATGATGAAATTTGGAGGTGGAATCAAGGTCCCAGAATCGTCTTTTATTTTCAATAGAATTTTTTTGTTATTCACATTTAGTAAGCCCTTGGCATCATCTCATCTGATGGTAAGTGATAATGATGCCGAAGATGGAAGCGGGCTTACCAAGATTCCCCAATAGCAGAAAATACAGCCTTTTTTTAATTTGGAACTGTGTATTTATATTCATTTGAGAATTTGGCTTTTGAGTTTAAAAAACTTTTTCAAATAAAAGCTTTTACCAAAGAACAATTGAAAAAAATATGTATACACTTAACTACTCAATTCGGTTATAAAGTCATCATTGTTGTTGAAACATAAGTGTAATTCACCGTAATAGCCTCCACGGATAATACAATCCATTTGAAGTGGGTCGTTATAGATAAACAGATGGACGTAAGATGTTACTAAAATTACGTACATGTAAGTTTATTACCTATCTTATAAAAACAAAGTTACATAGCCAAGGCTAACTTTGCTGGATTTTTCTCGTGCATTCGACTCAATCAACTCAACCCTACTGCTTTCCAAGCTTTCTTTTTATGGTTTCGACATAGCTTCGGTCAGATGGTTCCACAGTTATCTTAGTGGTAGAAGTCAGCAGTAACTAATTAGTAATCTGTGGCCAAGGTAATAGCACAGTTAATCTAATGTTGATTTAACTATCTTTTTACAAATGTCACCATCGTTACATTTTGTTCCGTGTCTGTTGCAAACATTTTGTTGTTATTTTTGTCCTTTTATGGTGATGGTGAAGTTATTAGAGTATTTCTAGAATCATTTTACACCAGGCTTCTTATCATGAACCAATACATGTAAGTTTTATTAATGTTTATATAAACAGCGCGTTCACCATGATCCTTAAATCCGGAAACCTGCTCTATTTCCGGGAGGGCGACCAACAGTCCCAGGGTGGTGTCGGGTTTCTCGTCCACAAGTCCCTCATTAACAATGTGGTCCAAATCGTGAGCGTTTCGACAAGGGTAGCATACCTTATACTCAGAATCACCAAACGGTATTCGATGAAGGTCATACAGGTATACGCGCCGACTACGGAACACTCCGACGACGAGGTAGAGAGTATGTACGAGGACATCTCTACAGCCTTACATAGCACCAGGACCCATTATACCGTTGTTATGGGGGACTTTAACGCGAAACTGGGCAAACGAAGCGATGGTGAGCTGAGAGTGGGGCAATTTGGATATGGAGTAAGAAATGCACGTGGCCAGATGCTGGCCGACTTTATGGAGAAGGAGAGCCTCTTTATGATGAACTCCTTCTTTAAAAAGTCAAAACAGCGGAAGTGGACATGGTTGCATCCCAATGGCGTAACAAAAAACGAGATAGACTTCATCTTGTCGACAAGGAGGCAAATATTCAATGATGTCTCCGTGATCAATTCAGTCAAAACAGGAAGTGATCACCGGATGGTCAGAGGCACATTGAATCTAAAGACCAAGCTAGAAAGATGTCGACTGATGAAGTCTACGCTCCGACCAGCGCCCATCCAGCTCCAAAACCCCGAGAGCTTTCAGCTCGAGCTGCACAATCGTTTCGAATGCCTAGAAGACTGCGAGAATGTGGACGATTATAATGACAGGTTCGTGGAAATTGTTCAAACGGTCGGGTCTAAGTTTTTTAAAACTCGCCGTTCAAACAGAACCAAAAAAATCTCCGACTTCACCAGCAACCTCATGGAACAAAGACGCAGACTGGTTTTGCAGTCCTCTGAAGACGCTACTCAGTATCGGCAACTAAACAGGCAGATCTCTAAGTCCCTAACTCGCGATTTACGCCAATATAATACAAATTGTATTAAAGAGGCGATTGAGCACAATAAAGGCTCAAAAGTGTTCGCGAGAGATCTGTCTGTTGGAAAAAGCCAACTGACCAAGCTGAAGACTGAGGACGGCAGAACCATATCGTCTAAGACTGAGTTGCTGGAAGAAGTTGAGAAGTTCTATGGACAATTGTACACGACCACACGTTTGCCTGTCAGTGATCTGGCTGAAGACCCAAGAGCCAGACTAACCCGACACTATACCGAAGATATCCCGGACGTCAGCCTGTACGAGATTAGAATGGCTCTCAAACAGCTCAAGAACAACAAGGCACCGGGTGATGATGGAATTACGGCTGAACTTCTGAAAGCAGGTGGATCACCGGTACTAAAAGCTCTTCAGAAGTTATTTAATTCCGTTATACTCGAGGGACAAATGCCTAAGGCATGGCACAGAAGTGTGGTCGTGCTTTTCTTCAAAAAGGGCGACAACACCCTGCTGAAGAACTACAGACCCATCTCACTTCTGAGCCATGTCTACAAGCTGTTTTCGAGAGTCATTACGAATCGTCTCGCACGCAGGTTTGACGACTTCCAGCCTCCCGAACAAGCCGGTTTCCGAAAAGGCTTTAGTACCATAGACCACATACATACGCTGCGGCAGATTATACAGAAGACCGAAGAGTACAATCAGCCACTATGCTTGGCGTTTGTGGACTATGAGAAGGCCTTTGATTCAGTCGAAACCTGGGCTGTGCTACAGTCTCTCCAGCGGTGCCAAATTGACCATCGATACATCGAGGTGTTGAAGTGTCTGTATGAAAACGCCACCATGTCGGTTCGCCTCCAAGACCAGAACTCGAAACCTATCCAGTTGCAGCGAGGGGTGAGACAGGGAGACGTTATATCTCCGAAACTGTTCACCGCCGCCCTGGAAGATGTTTTTAAGCTTCTGGACTGGGGTGGACTCGGCATCAATATCAACGGCGAGTACATATCCCACCTCCGATTCGCTGATGATATCGTGGTCATGGCTGAGACTATGGAAGACCTAAGCACAATGCTCGATGGCCTCAGTAAGGTCTCTCAACAAGTGGGTCTTAAAATGAACATGGACAAGACGAAAATAATGTTAAATGTCCGTGTCGCACCCACTCCTCTAAAGGTTGGAGACTCTACACTGGAAGTTGTTGACGAATATGTATACCTGGGACAAACAGTCCAGTTAGGTAGGTCCAACTTCAAGAAAGAGATCAATCGACGAATCCAACTCGGCTGGGCAGCGTTCGGGAAGCTTCGCAATATCTTCACGTCCCAAATACCGCAGTGTCTCAAGACTAAGGTCTTTGACCAGTGTGTGTTGCCAGTGATGACTTACGGAACTGAGACATGGTCGCTTACTATGGGCCTCATAAGAAGGCTCAAGGTCACCCAAAGGGCAATGGAGCGTGCTATGCTCGGAGTTTCTCTGCGTGATCGAATCAGAAACGAGGAGATCCGCAGGAGAACTAAAGTAACCGACATAGCTCACAGAATCGCTAAACTGAAGTGGCAGTGGGCAGGGCACATAGCTCGTAGAACAGATGGCCGATGGGGCAGTAAAGTTCTCGAGTGGCGACCGCGCACCGGAAAACGTAGCGTAGGCAGGCCTCCCACGCGGTGGACCGATGACCTGGTGAAGGTCGCGGGAAGCCGATGGATGCGGGCAGCGCAGGACCGGTCGTCGTGGAAATCCTTGGGGGAGGCCTTTGTCCAGCAGTGGACGATTTGTGGCTGATATGATGATGATGATGAAACAGCGCGTTAAAAAAAACTGAGCACTAATATTCAAGGTTGGACATCTACTCACCAAACTGAAGTACGGTTCAAAGTATTATTATATCAGCTCATATACGTCCCCACCGAGGAGCTCGAACCTACCCTGAATCAGGGTGATTAGGCCTTAGTCAACCACGCGGGCCCAGTGCGGGTTGGTCGACTTCACACACAACCTTCGAGTTTCTTCGCAGGCATGTGCAGGTTTCCTCACGATGTTTTCCTTCACCGTTAAAGCAATCGGTAAGTATATGTACGTAAGTTTTTTGAAAAACTCATTGGTACATTGGCCGTCCAGATTTGAACCCGGTACCTCTGGGTAGATGGACCGAGTCGTAACCGATTGAGACACCGACGCTTTTTCAAAAGTATAATGAATAATTTTTATTCATCAAACTTAATGCCATAAAGAAGTAATTGCATATGAACGTCAATTTGTTGTTTAATTTTAATTCAAAATGCACGAAGAAAAAGTTACTTCGCTTTTAGTTCAAGAGTATACAAAATGTAACAAAATTGACGTAGGACCCGTTAATTTTCCAAGACACCCATAGTCAAAACATTGTCTATTTATGCCAGCTGTTTAATCATTTTTGGACATTTTGTACAAAGAGAACAATTCTTGTTTGCGAAATGACCACGAGTCTCTTGGGCGAAGTTGTTTAGTATGAAGAGCAGAAACTTAGACCAAGTTAACGAATCCTACACCAATTATGTTAAACTCTGTATAGTTATGTAAGTACAAAAAATTTCGATGACAATTCAAGCGATGTCACAGAGCTACAGAAAGATACATTTGAAATAAATTCAATCACATTCAATGTCGTCTGTAGCTACAGTTGCTTGTAGATAGGATGGTATGTGTCTGTCTAGCAAACTCGGACGAAACGTTCGATAGATTCCGGTATTGCATCACCCCTACTATTTATTGATCCATTCGTAACAGAGTTGCCTGCGACTAGCTCGTGTAGGGCAGCTTCATGGACATTCCTGGCATCTCTGATGGTGAGAATCTTTGTGAGGAGGAGACAGTTCACGCTAATAAAATCTTTGTTAAGATAAATCTGTGATCTTGCGGATTGTCTCTACAGCCTACTTACTACGGATAAACTGCACACGGAAAGGAGGGCAATGTATTTCGCAGCCCTCGAGCATGGCCTGTCGACTCGAGAGTCGAGCATGAGCATGTACTGGCTTTGAAGATTCCTAGAGGCCCGGACCAGCCTATCGACTTTAAACTGTCGAGCCGACCAGCAAGGGATGAGCATCTATCGGCTCTAATGCTTCTGTCCACCTAGCGACTCGAAAATGTCGACCCAACTAGTGCAGGAAGGCCTGAGGAGTTACTGCCCAGCCGCAGCAGCCTCCGGGCTACCTGTTCGAGTTATGAATAATCATAACTAGACTAGGCTAGGGTCGCTACCTCCTGCTCGGGAGGTCGTGGTTCAATTACAGCCACGTAACAATGTGTTTTCGAATTTCGATTTCATAAGTACGTTTATCCGATGCTCTTACGGTGAAGGAAAACATCGTGAGGAAACCTGCACATGCCTGCAAAAAAACTCGAAGGTTGTGTGTGAAGTCAAACAACCCGCACTGGTCGACTAAGGCCCGATAATTTGGTATTATGATGAATTGATGATAAATAAAACAAAACAGAAGTTATATTTTTTATGAAAGGCTGAGGGAACCTCTCAAAAATCAGTCACCATTGAAAGATGTGCACTGCTAAATTGAGCCCCCCAAGAATTTCCACAACGACCGGTTATGTGATGCCCGCATGCAGCGACTTCGCGAGGCCTTCACCAGGTCATCAATCTACCGAGTGAGGGGCTGCCTACGCCAAGTCTTCTGGTGCGCGATCGTTACGCGTTAACTTTATTGCTCCAACGGCTGTCTGTTATACGACTTATGTCCACCTCTACAGAATATAACTAAGGAATCTACTTTTAGATTGCCATTCAATAAGTTCTTTATTAAACTAGATTCAGTCCTATTCCGTCATTAGCTTATGGTATTTTATAAGACTTTTGTTTATCACAATAAAAGGCAGGCATAATTTCATGCAATCTTGCGCAAAAAAACAGCCTCCTAGCTGAGCAGGTTGCGTGCCAGCGCCAACAGCATCCTGAGGGTTACAGACAAGAGATACTACTCCCAGCTTTTTTTTCACATTTCATGAATGCACTAGGTAGGCAGGGACCACATGCCTAATGTGGTTACTAATGCGTGAAGTGTGAAAAAGGATGTCATGGAGAGTTGTGGATTCGATCCCCACCCTGGGAAAACATTTGTGTGATGAGCAGATTTGTTTGCTCTGTGTCTGGGTGTTAAATATCTATTTAAGTATGTATTTAAACGTATATAAGTATTTATATCAGTCTCTGGTTCTCATAACACAGGGAATCCTACTTTGGGGCCAGATGACCATGTGTGATTTGTCCCAGAATATTTATTTAATCGTAATCATTGTTTTTTTTTGTTTGTTATTTTTCTTACTGTGCTTTACTGACATATAAGTATATAAGTAACTTACTAAAAAAAATGAATTTGTTTGAATAAATAATAAGCCTGATATTGTGTTGATGGATCGGGCGCAGTCAAGGGTGTTTTTGGTGTATGTCACTATACTAACGACGAAAACCTCGTGCAGACTGATGCCAAAAAAGGACCAGTACCTTGACCTTGCGCACGAGGTTACTGATATGTGGCAAGTGGAATCCACCTAAATCATCCCCATAGTCCTATCCGTGAATGGGCTAATCCCAGTCAACTTTGAACGACACCTAAGGCGTCTGGACTCCGAGGTAGCCCTATAATTGCGGCAATGCAAAAAGCAGTGCTCCTTGAAAATACCTAGATAGTCCGACGCTTTCTCTCCCCGTCGCACTGAACTCCAGCCGACTGTGCTTCTGCTGGAGGTTCTCCTGCCACTTTGCCTTGTGCTAAGTGAGCAGAGTAGCTTACATTTTATATATTGGACAAAAAAAACATCAGAAATTTTGACCGAACATTTTCACTAACATTTCATGTCTGTTTTTCCACTAGTACGGGCTTAATCTCGCCCAATCGTTCGGAATGACTTCGTCGATTGCCGCGATAACACATTATTGCCAATCAATGCTGTCCCGTGCGCTATTGCCAGTGTTACCGCTAACAACGGCACATTGGGATCCAAATGCAATGGTTATGGCACTGAGGAGTGCTTTAAATGCTTCTAAGGAGATGTAGGAATGATCGTCCGAAAAACTCACTACAAAATTTTGACGAAAATGCACTCTATCTATATCACTTACAGTGTACAATGTGTGTATATATATATATGTGTGTGTGTGTGTGTGTGGACCAATTTTGATGAAATTTTGTACATGGATATTTTAATTAATTTTATAGGGAGGCCTTTGAAGGATATTTTACTTTCAAAATAATTATTAAAAGTTAGTAGGTACTTCTCATACAAAAAAGTAAAACCATATTTTGTTCTCAAAAATGGCTCTAAAATGTTTTCAAAATTTTTGTCATCGACAATTCCTATTAACTCCTTTAAAACTATAATCTTGAAAGACTAAAAATTTTGTACCTGTCATACAAAAAAAGCTTTTTATTGGTAATTTTGGGAGCGTTTGACCCCAACCACCTAAACACGTTTTTAACCAGTTTTAATGACATTTAATTTTAAAGTAATTACTACATGTCTAACATAGCAGTTAACAAAAAACCGGTAAGGTGTGAGTCAGAACCGTGCACAAAAGGTTCCGTACCATCATACTAGATGGTGCTAGTTTCTTCACGTTTTAAAAAAAATAAGTTTTTTGTATGAAGACTTTCACATTTTCAAATGATTTGTATTTGTTGTTATATGTATATAGCCGGCCGCTAATATAGCGGCAACAGAAATACCATCATCTGTGAAAATTTCAACTGTCTAGCTATCACGGCTCATGAAATACAGCCTGGTGACAGACGGACAGACAGACAGGTTTATTTAGTCCCGTTTTTACCCTTTGGGTACGGAACTCTTAAAAACCAGCCAAGTGCGAGTCAGAATCGCGCACCTAGGTTTCCGTACCACCACACATCTCCACACGTATCATTAATAATACCTATTCATTACAAACAGAAGACATCAACACGAGCGTCAGATATTTAATTTTATTATTATTCAATTCGGACCCCCAAGCGCGAATAGGTAGGTACGACTAACACATCATTAATATTATTATTAATTTTTTTTTAATTGGTACTACATACAGACCAACATAGCAGTTATTTTTGTATGTATTACCGCTTTTATGATAGAGGAAAAAAAGAACCGGCCAAGTGCGAGCCGGACTCGCTCACTGAGGATTCCATACCACAACTCATTTGGGTACAAAAACCTACACACAGCAACGAGTACATTGAACTCGTATTGAGTATAGCAATAGGATTGAAGGACACACTTTCCTGTACTCGTGCTGTAAGACCTTGCTTCTTGCCCAAATTTCATGTTTCTAGGATTTTTTTTATTTACAATAGGTAAGCAATACTTATTGTATAATTTTATTTTTAGCCCGTTATTCAATCTGTTTTGTACACAATAAACTGTTAAATAAATAAATAAAACCTTGGAATCATCTCACATGATGGTCAACGGGAAATACTCTATAGGTTTTGATTTACTTGCTAGTATCAATATATTATGTGATATAAATGGCCGCATCTTATTATTGCTTTGATTTTTTACAGCTGCAAGGGACCGTAGATCTCATAATTTGATAGTAATTTCAACTCGATACCTTTACGTGTACCTGAGAAAAAGGTTTTCGACAGATTAACAGACAGACGGACGGACAACGAAGTGATTCTATATAAGGGTTCCTTTTTCCTTTTTGAGGTACGGAACCCTAAAAACTATAAAAAGCACGTTTCTTGTATTTAATTATTCAACTTTTTTTTGTAGTTAATCCCCGTAATAAGCTACTACATATTCTGTGAAAATTTCAGTCAAGTGCCTATTACGGTTGCAAAGATTTTTTGAATTTCGGACCGACAGACGGGCAGGCGTAAGCTTAGTAATAGGGACCCGTTATCTGGTAAAGTATATACTTGCGTAATAAAAATCTGCCCTCTGTTCAACTAGAAAACTGAATTGTAGCTCAAACTGTTGGGAATTTTATCTCCTTTAAAAAAGTCATACTGATCTTTCTCGTCAGAGTTTGAGTTTTATTTTATATAAAACTAAAAAAGAGTATAAAAATTGTTGGTTTTTCAGAAACAACTCAACCCGCGTACATTTTAGAGTGCAAATCTGGAAAAATAATGTCTAGTGGGACCTAAACAACATATCAAAAAAGCAAGTTTACCGCAATTATTGCAATTTCAAATGTAAGATATCTAACCTTTATCCCATTTTGTTTCCTTTTTCTTTGCGAAGAACTGTCAATGAGCTTTTTGAGGTTTCAAAAAGCTTCACCCGCGTGGACAACGTTTCTATTACTTTTCGAGGGTGCGCAGTGCGCGAGCTGCAAGCGGCTCGCCAGCGTGGGCAAAAGTAGCCTATGTGTTAATCCAGCTCCTAATCTGTCTACCTTCCAAAAATTCAGGCAGATCCGTTCAGTAGTTTTTGCGTAAAAGAGTAACAAACATACATCCATACATCCTTACAAACTTTCGCGTTTACAATAATAGTAGGATAGGATAAAATAAAAATCGTTTTTGTACATCTGTTCATCATCTATCTAATGTAGAATCAAATATAATCTTAGTAGGTATATAATAGATAGTATTGATTGTACGGTTCGTGCGAAAGCCTCTAATGGCATCAGTCAGGGCTGTCCGCGTGTAAACGTATTATCTTCTGCATAGATCCCTAAGTGAAAGATTATTATGGATAAGCTTTGACGAAATTCTTGTCTAACGTGAAATTACGGAAAAGTTCATGAAGTAGGACGGAAAACTTTAATTAAAGGCAAAGAAATAATTTAAATACTGCAGATGCAAAAATAAAGATGCTTACTATATAAGGTGTAACAAAATTAGCTGAAACTATTTCAACTGGTGCTTCTACCCATGAAACTGAACAACTTTCCCCATGGAACCCATAGTAAGTTCGCAAAAAAAAAATTTCTCTCACATACTAACTCGATCAGCTGATCAGCCAACTTAGTATAGGAAGACCAATTTTTTTTTGAGATTTGACTATGGGTTTCATGGGAAAAGTTATTCAGTTTCATGGGTACAAGCACCAGTTAAAATAGTTTCAGCTAATTTTGTAAGACCTTATATAGTTACACAGACATGGTTTTATTTTTTTTAACTAGCAGCCAAATTCGCTCTATAACTACTACCCGGTTACTAAAAGAATGGACCTGGCGTCGATGACGTCACTGCGACGTATGGGTACGATGTGCAAAAAATCATCATTTAAGAATATTTATGAAACTTAAACAAATGTTTGTGGAAACTCTACGTATGTTTAGTTAGACTTCATAATTGGAATAATTATAATAAAAATTCCGGACACAGCGGTATTTAGTCGGTATGAGGCCGACAATTCAACAAAAAACTTAATTTAAAAAACTGAACGTTAGTATTGTAACAAAAGATCAATAAAGAGTTTACAAACAAACGTTAAGTCAAGCAAAGATGCGAACCGTACTGACTACTGACGCGACAGGAGAACGCGGGGAGGTGAGCGGGTAGCGGGAGAGGGGTCAAATTCTAGCGAGGTCCATTCTTTTAGTAACTGGGTAGTACTAATATCCTATCGGTTATCTAAAGGTTGCCTGGAAAAAACTGCTAAAACCGATAAGGCCGCTTTTCCACTGCACTTTGTAACGATTTTTCTGGTGTGCAATAATCCTTTATTTACTTACTTACCTACCAGTTATTTTAAATACGTAGGTATATATTTCACTAACAACACCCAAATAGGGTTTGTGAATTATTTTTCAGCAGAAGTAGTTGCTTACTATAACTAATTACTTTAGTGAATGGCTAATAAGTATGACGTTAACACAGCTTTAACTTTATTGGTTTCAAAATAAACACTGTCAGAAATGCGTAACACAGGTGATTACTGTTACATAAAATTTAACTTTAAAATTTTAATTGTGAGAGTTACTTAGTACTAAGTATTTTTCTGTAAAATTAAGTAATTAGTGGTCGTCAGCGGCGTAACGAGTAGGGCCGCTACCTTTTTTCCGGGAGGTCTTGGTTCGAGTCCTGCCACGTACCAATTTGATTTCGAATTTTGATTCTCTTACGGTGAAGAAAAACATCGTGAGGAAACCTGCACACTGTGAAGTAGTAGCGAAGATTCAGGGTAGGCTCGAGCCCCTCGGTGGGGACAAATATAAGCTGATATGATGATGATGATGAAAATTAATTAAACAGCAAACGTAACATTATTTCGATGATTTTGAAAAAGACATTTTAATTCTTATTTCTTATCTATATTAAGACAACGTGTGCACTTTGCAATTAAGTCTTCTGGAGTGCAGCTTAACAATGATGTGCCACCATATTACAAAGACCTCTCTTAACCCTCCCTCTATAAAGAAAAACAGTCTTGCTACAGATAAACGAGAGATCAAGTATAAATATTAGGGTAGCGCCCCATATGTCAAACACACGCTGCGAAAAAGACAAGGCCCTTTATTGGAAAGTTGTAAGAAAAACGCTACAAGGAATTCCTTCTCCACAGTTCACATATTTGATTTTCTATGCTTGTGTAACTTGTGTCGAACAAAATGGAAAGTGTGAAAGAACAAATATTGTTACTACTGAAGTGTCACGTGAAATACAGGTCATTTAACTTGACATCATTGTATAGAAATATGTTGAGTAATTGCTTTACGTCGTGTACTAAGTATTTATGGTTGGTTATTAAGGTTAAATAGCGGGATAGCACTTCAAAATGATTGTGTTTAAGGCGAGGCATTGATTGGAACAGCTATGTCTCTGTCTTTTTCTTTACGTTTAAATAGTAAAGAAAATAACCACACTTTCGCCGTTTTTTAATGTTTTTTTTTGTTTCAATCATAAACTACAATTAATTTACAAAAATATAAGTGGCAAAGGTGTTTAGACTAATCGACTACGAAAATTAAGAGGTACTAAATCGGTCTGGTTTGTCTGTAGAATGCAAATCGCTGTTTTAAAACATGTTTCTTTGATTATTTTCTTTCTGTTATGAAAGTTAACAAATCGTGTTAACAAATGAAGTCATTAAAATTAAGAATCAGGTTACAAAATATCACTTTCATATGATTTATAATTGCTGAGAAAAATCAAGATCCCTCCGACCAAAGTTGCCAATACGTCACCTTATGTTGGTCTAAGTTGCCTAATATAAGTATATATATAAGTATATATAAATAAAGAGGGAATTGAGTATGTTTTTTTTCAAATGTTAATAACGTTTGTTTCTTCGCCGATTAAGAACCGATTTTGACTCCGATTCGCTTCTCGGTTCTTAAAATTATAGTGTATCAAAGTACAAATTGGTAATTATAAAAACAGACCATATTGACTTTTTATAACTTTTTGCTTAAAATCATTAACAGTTTCATCATATCAGCTCATATACGTCCGTACCGTTGGGCTCGAGCCTACCCTTAATAAGGGCGATCGGGCCATAGTCGACCGAGCGGCCCAGTGCGGGTTGGTCGACTTCACACACAACCTTCGAATTTCTTCGCAGGCGTGTCCAGGTTTCTTCACGATAATTTCCTTCATCGTAATAGTGTCGGATAAACGTACATATGAAATCGAAATTCAAAAACTCCTTGTTACGTGGCAGGATTCGAACCACGACCTCCCGCACATGAGGTAGAGGCCCTAACCGTTACGCCGCCGACGCTAACAATTATTTTTATTATTATTATTTTTTAAAGTTTAGACAAACAGATTTAATGTCTTCTGTACCTGTCAAAATTAATTCACAAAATAAATTTTCCATTCAAAAAAAGTAACGAGCTTGTCCATTAACTAAAGCGAATTGTTTTAATGGACGGTAAAAGTGAATTTGTTTGTGTCCGGTGCGCGGGCGCAGTGAAACTTGGCAGCTGCCATATGTCAGGAGTCAAGACCGTGTCTGACACGTGTATGGCGGTGGCTGCTACCGACTAGACCGCCTGGTACGGTAGCTGGTATAGTTGCGGATAAATTTAGACAATCAGTGTTAAAGGTATAATAAGGTTTAAAAGGCTATGGTATTAACGACTGGGCCAGTAGATTGATCTTATCATCATCATCATATCAGTCGAAAAACGTCCACTGCCGGACAAAGGCCTCCCCAAGGATTTCCAAGACGACCGGTCCTGCGCTGACCGCATCTATCGCCTTCCCGCGATCTTCACCTGTTCGTCGGTCTACCATTACTGCCCCAACGGCCATCTGTTCTACGAGCTATGTGCCCTGCCCACTGCCACTTCAGTTTAGCGATTCTGTGAGCAATGTCGGGTACTTTGGTTCTCCTGCGGATCTCCTCGTATCTGATTCGATCACACAAAGAAACTCCGAGCATAGCACCACAGATTACTAATAAGTTACTAATAGCACGCTCCATTGCCCTTTGGTTGACCTTGAGCCTTGGGTGATCTAATCTAAAACTATAATTAGTGACGAGACTAATGAACTGATAACGTTTCACGTTTCTGATTATACGTAATACATGCTTAATACTTATGAGCTATGGCCATAGGTAATCTCCAATAGATTTTCAAGAAATAGGTACAAATCAAAACTTCTCTAGTTACAAGTCGGATGACGTATAAAAAAATGTTTCATCGAGATCGATCAACTATTTAGCATTGATTAGTACAAAATTGCTCATTGTGAGAAATAGCTTGCTATAAATAGCTACTCAGAGTTGAGGCACAGTATTACAATATAGCGGCTTACAGTAGTGCAACGAATGTACTTACGCAGAGCAACGGAAGGGTACTTGCGGGGCAGCGGGCGGCGGGGCACAGCCTGGCAAACTCTGCGAGTTTGCCAGGCTGACTACAGGCTAGTACTGCTAGTACCTACGCCCCGTGGCGGCATCAAAGGCGTTACGCTACTGTAAGCCATATCGTAATACTGTGGTTTGGGTGTATCCGTGTATTTAATAAACACACTTCAGACTATTGGATCTTTTTTTTTAAATTCACAACTGGTAAGCACTTGGTATCATCTTACCTTATGGTAAGTGACAATGATGCCGAAGATGGAAGCGGGCTTACCAAGATTCCCTAACGCAATGGGGAACTCGCTATCTTTAAGCCGGAACACATCAGTGTTGTTATTATTGATGTTTGGCGGCAAGACTTAGATGAGATGGTGGCAGCTAGCCAACCGAATCTTACAAAGTTATACTTCGCCGAGAACCGAATCTAACCCGTGACCTGATGTGAAGCTAATGGACTTAACCATTACGCCACGGAGGTGGTTAAATTAGACTTGTTTTAATTCCATTAATTTTTTGTCCTTTACTGTTTATCAACACATGCATGACAAAGTTAAGCCGATGGTCCAGTCTATTAGCAATGGATCAGCCTGTAACTTGAAGTACGTATACAAAACCCTTTCGGACTTAATCCCATAGATAGACATTCGGGTTGTCTTAAGTATTTGACAACCCTAGGAATTTTGATTTCTAAACGACTTGTACTTCCTTGTACAATTACAGTATTTCGTGTTGTATAGGTATCGTACACAGGCCAGCACATCAAGCTACACACTTTGAACTTTGTACCGTTCTTATGCCGAATGGGTATGCATCAGAATCGCACTACAAGTGTATAGCTTGATGTGCTGGCCTCTGTACATAAATGATAATGGAAGAAAAAATAAAAGTAAATCCATTAAAATGTAAGTTTGGATACTGATACTGTATATTTTGCAAACAAATCCGTTATTGTTATCAGTACGCGTGGTACATATTGAGCAAGAATTACGCATAGTTGGTGGTGGTGGCCGTCGGCATCGCGATTGAACTCAGCGCGGCCTCTTTGTAGGAGTGTTTGACTGTCGCCGTTGCCGTCTTGTGGCATTCATCAAAGATGCAGTTAAATGAGCGAACAAACTATATTTTATTGTAATCGAAATGTCAGATGTTGTTTTTATAAGTAAGGAAAAGCTTGTTGTTCAAAACATTTTTGCAAAAATGTTGAAATAAAATAAACGAGGCAATGTAGTCAAAAGCACTCAAATTATTTATTTAAAAACCGGCACACAAAGGGTTGCTGCTAGTATAAAGAGTTCCGTACCATCATACTAGATGGTGCTAGTTTCTTCACGTTTAAAAAAACATTTTTTATATGGAGACCCCCTTACTTTTCACTTTTTCTAATTTTTATAATTTGTTGTTATTGAGGTACCGGGTTCAAATCTGGACGGCCAATGTACCAATGAGTTTTTCAAAAACTTACGTACATACTTACCGATTGCTTTAACGGTGAAGGAAAACATCGTGAGGAAACCTGCACACGCCTGCGAAGAAACTCGAAGGTTGTGTGTGAAGTCGACCAACCCGCACTGGGCCCGCGTGGTCGACTAAGGCCTAATCGCCCTGATTCAGGGTAGGCTCGAGCCCCTCGGTGGGGACGTATATGAGCTGTAATGATGATGATGATGATGAGTTAACAAAAATACATCATGTGTGAAAATTTCAACAGCTATCACAGCTGACACACGGACAGACAGACAGACGGACGGACAACGGAGTCTTAGTGATAGGGTGCGGTTTTTACCTTTTGGGTATGGAACCCTAAAAAAAGGCAAAATACTTAGTTACAATAGAGAAACGCTAACCTAACCTAAGGTACTCGTGGGTGTCCTACAAACTAGGCTGTGGTGTCATTCTACATACTCGCGGTTAACCACTTGCTAAGTAGTACAAATTTATCATACTACCTATAGGTTATATACTGCTATAGCAGAACTAAGCTACGACAATAGTTTGTGGCTGCAAGGAAATACTTGCATATAACTACATGTGTAGTAGCGTTTAGTTACGCTAGTACTCTTTATTAAACTGTGGTTTAGTAAACCATGTAGGTTTACTGACCAAAAGCAAAGTATATATATTAGTACTAACATACAGTATGGACAATCCCTCCCGCTCTCTAGATTGCGACCTCACCCCCTCGTCACCCAGATTGATACAGATTGGTTACAGTTTGGTTGTCAAACGTATAGGATTTCGCCGCCATTTTGTTCATTCCGCCATTCGTTTTTTAAATGTCATTTTTGTCCCGTTATATGAAGTGTCCAGGGTGTGCCAGAAGCAAGGACATTACCTGGATGGGTTTTACTGTTAATAATATTTATCTCGAACATTTACGTGTTTCGTAAAGCCGTTGATCATCATCATCATATCAGCCGAAGGACGTCCACTGCTGGACTAAGGCCTCCCCTAAGTATTTCCACAACCACAGGTTCTGCGCTGCTTGCATCCAGCGGCTTCCCGAACATATCATCTATCTATAATCTTAGGCATATTATCGTTTCACCTAGTGGTAGACCCTATATTCTCTACTTTTTTTAATAAAAATTTTTTGCTTATTAGGTAGTGAAGTATATTATAAAAAATGAATAAAAGAAATATGTTTGTAATCCTTACAACGAGCCCTTTAATTTGATATGGCACATTTTTTTTTCCCCCCGCCCCCTCCCAAAATCAACCCCTAATATCCAAATTCGTTCATTTGCCTTATACGGTTGGGATTGCGTCTGCAAACTCTATAAACATACCAAATTACATCTTCTTTCGTCGGGTAAAATCGGATGTGACAGACAAGACGGACAGACACACAAATTAGTGATCTTATTATAAGGTTCCTTTTTAGATTGGATATAAGGAACCCTAAAAACAATATTAAATTTGTAAAACGAACCTACTTTTTTTTTATTATTTTTTTTTATTAACAATTGTTATAAAAATTATTAAAAGTTATTTATTTTATTAACCTACTTTTAACAAAGAATGTGCAGAATAAAGGCACAAATAAATAATAACAAAAGTCTGGTGCTAAAAGTCCACTTAAACTATAGAATCGTGAAAATGCAAGACCGTCCAGAGGTTCTAACTATAGAATCGTGAAAATGCAAGACCGTCCAGAGGTTCTATGTCAACAATGGTATTTTGTGAAGAAACTTGGCACGGGCACAATGGAAACTTACACGGCGACAAGTTTCCACTACTTTTATGTCCAGTAGTGGAAAGTGGTCGCCTTCTAGAATGGAATACTATGAACTTTAATGGAACGAGAAGGAAATTCATTTGATGCAGGGTACATTGTATTAACAGTCCTTTTGTGTTATCTCCTCGTTTAAATCCGTAGATCAAGAAGTATCATATATTTTTACAAAAATTATAAGCAGTAACGAAACAAATAATAGTAACTATTCCGTTAGTTTTATTTGTTGGTTTTGTGTTTATATGTTTTACTCTTTATTTAACTTATTTTTTATCAGTGTTTCGTCACTCATCATCATCATATCAGCCGAAGGATGTCCACTGCTGGACCTAGGCCTTCCCCAAGCATTTTCGAGACGACCTGTTCTGCGCTGCCTGCATCCCAGAGGCTTCCCGCGACCTGAGTGGGTTTTACGGTGCGCGGTCGCCACTCGAGAACTTATGTGTGTGTTTATGTCAAATAAAAATGTGTCTATTGTCTATTTTTAAATCATCATCATCATCATACCAGCTCATATTCATCCCCACTGAGGGGCTTGAGCCTACCCTAAATTAGGGTTATCGGGCCCTAGTCGACCACGCGGGCCCAGTACGGGTTGGTCGACTTCACACACAATCTTCGAGTTTCTATACAAAAAAATAATTAAAAAATATATTTTTAAAAAATAGATAAATATTTATAACTATTTACAGTTTTAGAGGGGGCTGGCTGACATAGGATTTGATAATTGGAGGAATCGATAACTATACCAACTGAACAGTGGTCTACCCTATTTGCGATAACTGAAAACGTGCTATACACGTTAAAAACAGACTTCAGACACAACCAAATACTTGATTTTTTTAAGATTTTTAATTTCCTAAAAATATACTGAACTGAATTTGATAAAATTTATAAGGGAAAATTCTAATCGGTTAAACACACACACACACACACACACAGACACACACACGAAAAAACGAATCGACGGACGAAAAAAGTTATATTTAAGTTCTGAAGTTCAAATTGAATTTTTTGAAGTCAGATAAAACAGTAAGTGGATATTTTAAGAAACACCAGATCTAGATGCGTAGGCTAATGGCAATATACATATATGTCGCCGGTACGAGTATATTGTCAAAACAATAATATTTACAATGTCACTGCACTAAATTTAGTGAGATTATGATGATGATGATCATAATGTTAGATTATAATTTTAGGGTAAGTGGTCAATCGGCTTACAATTTCACGGCCTATTCTTGTATCTCCCAATAAAAACGACGATTTCTTCTTCTGCGAATCATTCTGCTACCCAGGGGTGGGGGAGGGGGGGGGCGTATAATCAATCAAACCTGACCGAACCTAACATCGCTCGCTTCGCTCGCTCATTTAATTAATGTTACAATTCGCTTAGTGTTATTTTAATGTCACTAGTGAAATGTATGTTACGGTTCACAATCTTTTGACAGTGGCATCGGTCACATAATATAAAGCTTTGGCCTGCGGCTTCGACTGCGTGTCTGTCGTTTTAATGACTTACTAGAGGGTACACGGTGCGCAAACCGCTGGTAAGCCTCATGAAGAAGTTGTTTTTGAACACATTGTTTGCAATTACCTACTTTCTACACTTGCTCACAGTCTAGATAATATCATAGATCATGCTGTTGAACCATAGTCGAGGGGTAGACAGGACTACGTGACTTCGTTATTGTCTGAGTTGTATGTATGTATGTATGTTTGTTTAGTTCAAATCTTGCGATCGATTTTAGAGCGACTTCCAGGGGTCCGATTGACTGAAATTTCGAATGAAGCCGTATTCCCGGTGAGAATAGATCCTTTTGGTATTTTGAAGTTGATCTGATAATGAAATTTGGAGGGGGCTGACATAAAAGGGGGAACTGATAACTATACCAACTGTACAGTGGTCTACCCTATTTGCGATAACTGGAAATGTGCTATACACGTTAGAAACAGACTTCAGTCACAACCAAATACAACTTTTCTAAATTCATTGTTTTTAGGTTAGGTTAGGTTAGGTTGAATCGTCTTTTATTTTCAATAGAATCGTAGGAAATACAGCCTTATTGAATTTGGAATCATTTAATTATATTATTTTCAGCATAAAAACATTTTGCGAATAAAAGTTTGTACTTCAAATTAAGGTTGCAAATAGTTTTCGAAGTAGTTTTTATTTCGAAAACTATTTGCAACCTTGGAGATAAATTACAACCATTGAGTTTATATATCTCCAGAATGAGTTTATGCCATGTAAATGGCCCACGTTTGAGTATGCCTTGTGGCATACTCGCCCTCATACGTTCCTGTTGTGATAGTAAGACAAACATAGCGTAACTTTCATAAAATTTATTTTTCTGAGCTTCGTCTTGTAACCTGTTCATTAAATCCAATTCTCCGTCAAACCGTGAAAGGACATTGCTTGCTTTCAATCATATCAGCAGAAAGACGTCCACTGCTGGACAAAGGCCTCCCCCAAGGGTATCCACGACGACGACTGGTCCATGCGCTGTCCGCATCCAACGTAAAGTTCTCGAGTGGCGACCGCGCGCCGGAAGACGTAGCGTGGCCATTTCTCCCATAGGATGGACCGACGATCTGGTGAAAGTCGCGGAAAGCCGCTGGATTGTAAGATACAGAACTTCATTTTTACAACTGTCTTAACAGAAAAAGACTTATTAGGACGACATATCCTGATTAATACTTGCAAAATGTAGCAGGTTTTTGAAAAAGCATAGCCAAGTTCATACAAAGGAATTATCCCTTAATAATCGCGGACAAATATACATACATACAGGCCAAACTGAGAATTTTTTTTTTGAAGTCCGTTTAAAAATAAATAGAAAATTTTTCATATCGAAAATAGAAAATAGAAAATTTTTCATTTCGGAAATCAAACATTTCTATTCGCATTTGAAAACCATTTAGCGAACTTGTAACGAGAATTTATGCAAATGTGCACTTGCACTTAGATTTACGATAACAGGGGTGTAAATGACGTGTTTTACACACGCGATGTCTGTTGTTTTGCACCACAAGTAAGTGCTAATTGTAAGCAACGAATTCTAAACAGTTTATTTGACACAACCTGATGGGAAAATAGGATTACAAATTTGCTTTAATTTTAGTATCTCCTTTTACAAGCTTTTATTTAACTTGCAATGTATGTATGTATGTAGTTCAGACCAACCCGCACTGGGCCCGCGTGGTCGACTAAGGCCTAATCGCCCTGATTCAGGGTAGGCTCGAGCCCCTCGGTGGGGACGTATATGAGCTGATATAATAAAATGTAGTTCAGGTGGAATCTTGCAAGTTAAATTTAACCCACTTTCCGGTTTCCGATTTAGCTGAAATTTTGCATGAGTATGTATATCGCGTGGCAATGCAAGCTTGTAAGTACTTAAAAGTTTTTAGGGTTTTCGAAAAAAAAAATCATAAAAATGTGCGTAAATGTAGGTACCTTGTTGGCAGTGATTGGGAAACTTCGCAATGTCTTCACGTTTCAAGTGATGACCGGAACTTAAATATGGTCGCTTACGCTTACTATGGGCCTCACAAAAAGGCTGAAGTTTACCCAAAGAGCTTAGCTCGGAGTTTCCCTACGTGATCGAATCAGAAATAAGAAGATCCGTAGGAGAACCAAGATAACTGACATAGCTCACAGAATCGCTAAACTTAAGTGTCAGTGGGCGGGGCACATAGCTCGTAGAACAGATGGCCGTTGGGGACGTAAAGTTTTGGAGTGGCGAGACATAGCATAAGCAAGCCTCTTACATGGATCTGGTGAGAGTCGCGGGAAGCCGCTGGATGCGAGCAGCGCAGGACCAGTTCTTGTAGGAAACCAAGATGATTACTGTATATGATGATTATTGTAGATTATTTTATAATGATTTTTAACAAAAGCAAAAAAATGTAACCAAAGTCTCAAAATATATATTTAAATATTTACGAACATTCCGGTGAAATAAAAAAATAAAAATTCTCGCAAGCAACATTTTAAATTTATAGATTTTCCTGACAAAAACATACAACCCTTTGGCGAAGGATTTCCTTAACGTTGCCATAAACTTCGTCCAAGTAGCTTCGTGCTCGCTGACTTCACAAATATCTCACAAATAGTTATTTGGCTGATAGAGTAATTACCTTTGCCGATACCACCGCGTTAAACTGCTATAATGAACAGTTAAATGGAACTGCTGCAAATATTACTGGTATTATCCGTCGGCTTATTAATTTCCAGTAAATTAATTTTGTTTACTGTATTACCGAAGTAACTAATATTAACTTTATTTGCTCTGCTTAATGGGTTTTTAATTGTTTGTATTCCGGTGCTGAGCTTTTGTTACGGTACCTACTGTTTTCGCTACTTCGCAGATACCGCAGTGTCTTAAGACCATGGTCTTCGAGCAGTGTGTGTTGCCAGTGATGACATACGGAACTGAGACATGGTTGGTTACTATGGGCCTCATAAGAAGGCTCAAGGTCACCCAAAGGGCAATGGAGCGTGCTATGCTCGGAGTTTCTCTACGTGATCGAATCAGAAACGAAGAGATCCGTAGGAGAACCAAAGTAACCGACATAACTCTCAGAATCGCTAAACTTAAGTGGACGTGGAGACATAGACATGACTTAGATACATATAGTAAAACTTTTGTGATGTAAATCTACACATAAGTGACTCTTTTATAGAGCACACAGAATCCGACTTCCTTATTCTTAATCATTGATTTATTATTATGTCTAAGTTTAGAAATAATATCGGTTCACCCGTTTAGTAATTACGTGGGAACATAAAAGCGGACATCCATACATACTTACATAAGTTTAGATTAAACACACTACCCTCGTTTTGGGCTTTGCCGCAGTCGGGTAAAATAAATCCAATCGGTTCACCCGTTTAATTACGACGGAACATAAAAGCAAACATACATATATACTTACATAAATTCAGGTTACACACACTACCCTCATTTTGGGCTTTGCAGCAGTCGGTTAAAAAAAATCCAATTGCTTCACCCGTTTAGTAGTTACGAGAGAATATATTGTATAGGTGGTAAATATACCACACATAACTTGGATATAACGGAACTTTCGATGGTAACCTTTCCGTACCACCTCGAGGCAAGTAGATAATGCTACAACACGAACACTATCGCTTATGCGCACTCTTGTTTAAATTTGTTTTTAATTAGGTAAATAAATAAGTTAAGAACAGTATTTAAACGCACACCAATGATTTTTTAAAGCTCCTTTAGAATAGGGATGATGAATGCTAGTCATCTCAGTTACTTTTTATCATCTGTCAAAAACGAATTTTTTTTCTATAACAGTTTGAAATACCTAGGCGTGACGTCATAGTTTTGCAGCGTCATTTATGTACTCATTTTGTGATTTTCGTGAATTAAAAATCGAAGACTTGATGGAAAACAAAACGAGTAAGGTTTTCCGAAGTTTAGGTAGGAGGGCAATTTAGTGGTTAATAGTTCATAATTTATTTCTGATGCTGTCGTCATCCCTGATTTGTGTACAGCGAGTAACAAAATTAAAGGAAGCAAAGCACGGACGGAAGCGAAAACAAGGCGGTCAACTCCTGCGGTGTAAAGACGTGCTAAAGCGACACATGAAAAGATGTGGCATAGAACGACCTACGAGATTCTTCTCTATGGAAAACTCAGGTAGAAAATCGGTCTCAATGGAGGCATACAGTAAACGCAACGGTGTTTCACTTTGAAGCACAGCGACGCACATAGCTTGATGCTAAGCGCAACGAGCTAAAAGCCCGATCACCAGCGGCCATACAATTTATTTTGTCGGAGGTGTGTTGACGTGCTATGAGTGTGGTCATTCTCAGCAAAAATTGGCAACGTCAGTCACGTAAGAGCGCACGAACGTTGCTCTAATCTATGATTGCAGTCGCCGAGGCCGAAATCGGTCTGAACTCGGTATTAACCGCCTCCGTAGCTCAGAGGCAAAGTTCACTGGCTTTACACAGGAGGTCGCGGGTTCGATTCCCGGCGGGGTCAATTGTAAGACTCGGTTTGGTTGGTGGTAGGGCATTTTCTAAGCCCGCCTGGCTAGCTACCACCATCTTATCTAAGTCTTGCCGCCAAATATCAATGTTGATATCATTGGTGTGTTCCGGCATGAAGATTAGATAGCCAGTTCCCCATTGCGTTGGGGAATCTTGGTAAGCCCGCTTCCATCTTCGGCAACATCGTCACTTACCACCAGGTGAGATGTTGTCAAGGGTTTACCAATTGTGAATTAAAAAAAAAAAACTGACTAACCGACTGACTGTAACAAAATTGGTGTACCATGTCCCGTTAACTGGGGCTTCTACACATCATACTTAACCACTTTTGTTTAGCGACTTTGCTGAAATCGCAAAAAAAACTTCTAACTTATTATACAAATCGATCAGCTGATCGACCAATTTTGTGCTTTTTTGTATGGAGGGTAAATTTTTTTGAGAATTGACTATGGGTTCCTTGGGGATATTTTTTCAGTATGTTGAGTAGAGCTAACGGTGAAAGGGTCCTACACCAATTTTGTGACACCCTGTATAGAGACCCATATGAAAAATATATGAAGGGTGAAACTGAGTGTTGATCGGTAACGCGTTACGCTTACTTTTAGTGTCATTCATTACCCTTTTTTAGTTACGAAGTCTAAGGAAACATGGCCATGCCGCCTTATGCGAGGCCGGAGGTCGAGCTCCACGTAGGGCGAACTACCAGACCACATGATCATTTAACTGGATAAGTTTTCCTACAAGCTTCAAAGTTAAATAATTTGTGGCGTATAAGTTGAACACAAATGGTCGTGAGCGCGCGGGTGTAGCGTGGGTTATGCGGAGGCTAGGTCCCTCGCTTCCCGCACTTCGATTGAGACCTGAAATCAAGACACTGCGCCGCGATAGATACGATACGGTCTACGATGTTGTGGTTAAAAACTTAACAGTTCTCCTGAAATCAAAACACTTACCTACCTCCTAATGTGCTCAAACTTGTGAATTAAAGTTTCCCTTACCTGTAACAAAACAAAATAGTTTTAAGAGTTTATAAGAATAAAAAATTGATTGTCTGTAAAGTCGGTTTACGGACGATAGTTTAACGTGACAACGTCATAACGTAACGGGACAATGAGCATAACGGGACAATGAGTCAACCTTTTTCGTGCGTGCAGCCGGCGTCCATCGATTTATTAGACGTTTTCACGTCAAAACACCTAGGTATCATGTGTTTGAGTACATAATCAAACAAACATCAACCAAGGTCCTCTAACATTTTATTCAGTTTAAAAAATCAACAAAATAAAATCTTGCTAAGTTCAGTCACTCTCGTACGTGGCAGGATTCGAACCACGGCCTCCCGGAAAGGAAGTACCGGCCCTAGCCATTACCACAATACAATTAATTGTATTGTGCCATTACGCCACCGACGCTCAACCCGTTACACCGCCGACGACGCTCAACGAATAATGGCGGTAATATTACAGATTTTCGTTATTTTTGATTACTCCTAAACGATAAAAACCCAATGTTGAAAAAAATACCCTTTAGAAACACGATTGAGCAGTTTTGACTGTTACTTTCAACTCTAGTTATGACTAATATTTTAAAGTAAAAATTTCAAAAAGTATACAACAATATTTGTTATGATAATACAAAGTGAGTAACGTTAAAATTATTCCAATACAGTTGCTCGAAAAGTGTGCGCAAAATTGATTTTTAAAAAAAATTTGCTCGGAGGAACAAGACATTTCTAGCAAATAAAAAATATGATAAGCATAGATACAGATTCTTCTTTAAGACTTTTGATAGGATAATTTCAAAAGAGATAGGTTGTTCGTCCGTGAAGTTAACATAACCCTAGCTGATTAGATTCTTTTTGGGATATATATCTTTGTGAAGAAAAGAGAATAAATATGAATGAAGCGCATAGGTTACATAAAGGAGTAGGTCATCTTTTCCAAGGCGGTTTTAATGCTTATACTAATTCATATTATCCCAAGCCTCATTGTAGTCTATTTATAATAATACTAAAAACACGCATGCGTACGTGTGCTAGCTAAAATATGGCGCAATTTTCGTAATACTGAATTGAAATGTTTTAGTTGTAAAAACGAATAATTTATATATTTATGTGTATGTATAAGAAAAAAAAGAGATTACTCCCCGGATATACAAAATAAGCCACAAGTCGCGTAAAATGAACTTTGGTTGCCGAAACCTTGATTGGTATGTACATATGTATTTTTTTTTTTGTCACGGGCGTTTTTTATTTTACCGATTTTCTCACAACTGTATTGAAAAACGTTGTATGATACATGGGTGTAAAAAAAAAATTCATACTATGTTAAACCCTCGCCTGCGGCTCGTGCTCACAAATGTCACTCGTATGTTATTGACGTTTTACGACCCTTGTATCAAAAATATCTATTTTACTTTCATTGTAGTTTTTGATTGAAGCGAAAAATCATTGAAAAAGTGTGGTTATTTTCTTTACTCTTTACACGTAAAGAAAAAGACAGAGACAACTTTTCCAATCAACACCTCGCCTTAATATACTCGGAATACGTTTAATATGGTTTCCCAGTTTATCCATCACACGTTCACACCATGCAACGTACAAATCGCACAATACTAAGAGGGTATATTAACAAAAGACAAATTTTCGAAAAAAAAGACTGCATTAGATAATAAATTAAACTATCAGACTGAGAGCTGACTAAAGGTGAAATAGCTTGCTCATAATTTCGACGATAAATAAAAATTTCGAAGTTACACTAATGTCAATTTTGTGTACTGATAGAACTAGTATAAACAAAAGTAATTGGGCGACCGACTGATGCTCGGAGTCTCCTCCTAGGCATATCTATCTATATCTATATATCTATCTATAATATAATAAAACTGTAACGGGGCCGTGTCTGTACATGAAATATTTTTGGAAAATAATAACTGTGGTGGACATTACTAACGATACAGAGGCCAAAACAAGAATTTTTGGAATTTTTGTCTGTCTGTCTGTCTGTCTGTCTGTCTGTCTGTCTGTCTGTATGTTCGCGCATCACGCAAAAACTACCAGGCCGATTTTGATTAAATTTTGTATGGTGGTTTCTTATAGCCCGGGTTAACATATAGGATACTTTTTATCCCAGAAAATTCAAGAGTTCCCGTGGGAAAATCAAAAGTATTCATTTATAGAATGGGTCACCACGCATATGTGGCTTGACCTATTACAATCAAATTTTACATGTTGATACCCTTATCGCGAACTAAAACTGGGACATTGTGCATCCCAAAAAAATTAAGGGTTCCTTCAGGAATGCAAAAAAATGTATCTTTGTAATGGCTCAACGTAACAATATGAAACCTTTACATTGGGATGGGGTGTTTTGATCATCATTGTATAGTCGGGTATTCTTTATCCCGGAAAACTAAAGAGGTCCCGTGGGAAATTATCCATCGATACTTACAATAATAAGAATAGAGTACTTTTTTCCACATATTAACTACACATACCACAAATTATATTCTTGGCAGCAGAATGTCAATAGATGGCACTGCAGGGATAATAAAACGCGCTTAAGTTGTATTAAAACATTAAAAGATTATTTCATACTTTTGAGTGGATTTCTTTTATGTATTTTTCAGCATACGCTACTTTACACAACTCTAACTCTGGAACTATGGCACGTAGCGATGTGTTTCATAAACGAACAGATAGGTATTTATTTACAGATTTCAATCATGTAAAAAAAAATTAAAAACACATAAATCGAGTTTAGCATCTTTTATCAGGAGGCACAGATACGGGAACTCTTCTGACGACGACTATTTGCGTGTGGCAGTTGCTCTCCGCCTGCAATATCAATATCTGTGAACCTCATCAATGTATTTGCGGGTCCACGGTGGAGGCAATTGGCCATCACTCACTGAGTTGCGGTCGTTGTTTGTGAAGAATCCCACGTCACCAATTCCATAATGACCTCACTCAGAGGGCACTGGTCTCGGCCAGACGGAATATTCCATCTTTGTTGCAGCCGCCGGGCTTTAGTCGATCTGATGGCAAAAGGCCGGAGGGTTTAAACAGGTGCTATGGCAGAGAGGAACGTGCCTGCTTTGGGACGCCACTTTTTCTGCCTCACTCCTCACCCATTCGGTACTGCTGCTCAATTTACGGCGAGAAAGAAGCATAATAAGTACTCGGTCTTAGAGGCAAATTACTACATTGTGCCGCTGGTCTGTGCGACAACCGGCTGCTGAACCCTCAGAGGCCTTTGCCTTCACAAAGGAAATTGGGCGTCGCCTTCGAGAGAGGATATGTGACTTGAGGTCCTACCTGCTGCTAAGGTTGTCTATTGCCATCTAGCGCGGCAACGAGAGGTGCGTTATGGGCTCCTTTGGAGTTGATACGACTCGCGGATTTGACCCATATTAATATTTTAGGATCTTTTTTTACTAGATTGAGATAATGATTTGAATTAGTTATTTGATAGTATAGGTATATGTTTTATTTCATCATATCAATTTATATACGTCCCCACCAAGAGGCTCGACCTGCCCTGAGTTAGGGCGATCAGGCCTTAGACGATCACGCGGGCCCATTACGGGTTGATTGACTTCAAACATATGCTTCGAGTTTCTTCGCAGGCGTGTGCAGGTTTCCTTACTATGTTTTTCTCACCATAAGAGCGTCGGATAAACGTACATACCAGTACGAAATCGATATTCGTATATAGGTAAGTGGCAGGATTCGAACCACGGCCTTTCGGACAGGAGGTAGTGGCCCTAACCGTTCTGCCACCGACGCTCTATGTGTTATTTAAGATTTAGAAATCCTTACTTAATATTATAAATGTGTTTGTTACATAATCACACTTCAACACCTCTACCAATCTTGATGAAATTTAGCATGCAGGTAGCCTGTATCACTGGGAATGAAACAGTCTACTTTTTATCTGTGGAAATTATCATAGCCCGATGCAGTTCCTGAGGAAACTAAAACAATACTCTTTGTTCGTTAAGTTATTTAAAATCGTAACGAAAAAATGGGTTGGTGTGATTTTTAGCACAGAGATGAGGTGGAAAATGATATAATTTACAAATAAGTATATCCTGACATAGTTCCCGAGGGATCTGGGGACAACGTCGCAACGGAGCAACGGATTAAAGTATTTTTTTGTATAGAATTTGTTGAGGGGGTGGGAAGTGACAAAGACTGCTAATCTGAATAGCCCGATACAGTTCCTGAGGTACCTGGAGAAAACTCATGTCCACGCTTGAGAGCTGATTGCGGTTCTCGCACCACTCACCCTCAAAAAGAGTCATTAAAGCTATGTCCACGCGGGCGAAGCCGCGGGCAAAAGCTAGTAATATAATAAAACTGTAACGGGGCCGTGTCTGTACATGAAATATTTTTGGAAAATAATAACTGTGGTGGACATTACTAACGATACAGAGGCCAAAACAACAACTTTTGGAATTTTTGTCTGTCTGTCTGTCTGTCTGTCTGTCTGTATGTTCGCGCATCACGCAAAAACTACCAGGCCGATTTTGATGAAATTTTGTATGGTGGTTCCTTATAGCCCGGGTTAACATATAGGATACTTTTTATCCCAGAAAATTCAAGAGTTCCCGTGGGAAAATCAAAAGTATTCATTTATAGAATGGCTCACCACGCAAATGTGGCTTGACCTATTACAATGAAATTTTACACGTTGATACCCTTATCGCGAACTAAAATTGGGACATTGTGAATCCCAAAAAATTTTGGGTTCCTACAGGAATGAAAAAAAAATGTATCTTTAGAATGACTCAACGTAACAATATGAAACCTTTACATAGGGATGGGGTGTTTTGACCATCTTTGTATAGTCGGGTATTCTTTATCCCAGAAAACTAAAGAGGTCCCGTGGGAAATTATCTAATCGATACATACAATAATAACAAAAGAGTACTTTTTTCTATATATTAGCTACACATACCAAACATTATAATCATAGTAGCAGAATGTCAATAGATGGCACTGCAGGGATAATAAAACGCGCTTAAGTTGTATTAAAACATTAAAATATTATTTCATACTTTTGAGTGGATTTCTTTTATGTATTTTTCAGCATACGCTACTTTAAACTCTGGAACTATGGTACGTAGCGATGTGTTTCATAGACGAACAGAGAGGTATTTTTTTACAGATTCCAATCGTGTAAAAAAATAAAAACACATAAATCGAGTTTAACATCTTTTAACAGGAGGCACAGATATGGGAACTCTTCTGACGGCGACTATTTGCGTGTGGCAGTTGCTCTCCGCCTGCAATATCATTATCTGTGCACCTCATCAATGTATTTGCGGGTCCTCGGAGGAGGCAATTGGCCATCACTCACTGAATTGCAGTCGTGTTTGTGAAGATTACCACGTCACCAATTCCTTAATGACCTCACTCGGAGGGCACTGGTCTCGGCCAGACGGAATATTCCATCTTTGATGCAGCCGCCGGCCGGGCTTTAGTCGATCTGATGGCAAAAGGCCGGAGGATTTAAACAGGTGCTATGGCAGAGAGGCACGTGTCTGCTTTATGAAGCCACTTTTTCTGCCTCACTCCTCACCCGTACGGTACTGCTGCTCAATTTGCGGTAAGAGAGAAGCATAATAAGTACTCGGTCTTGGAGGCAAATTACTGCTTTGTGCCGCTGGTCTGTGAGACAACCGGCTGCTGAACCCTCCCTCAGAGGCCTTTGCCTTCACAAAGAAGATTGGCCTTCGCCTTCGAGAGAGGAGATGTGACGTGAGGTCCTACCTGCTGCTAAGGTTGTCTATTGCCATCCAACAAGGCAACCAGAAGTGCGTTTTGGGTTCCTTTGGAGCTGATACGACTCGAGGATTTTACCCATATTAATATTGTTAGGAAATGTTATTACTAGATTGATACCTATAATGATTTGAATTAGTTTTTTGATAATATTTCATCATATCAGTTTATATACGTCCCCACCAAGGGGCTCGATCTGCCCTGAGTTAGGGCGATCTGGCCTTAGACGATCACGCGGGCCCATTGCGGGTTGATTGACTTCACACATAAGCTTCGAATTTCTTCGCAGGCGTGTGCAGGTTTCCTCACGATGTTTCTCTCACCGTAAGAGCGTCGGATAAACGTACATACCAGTATGAAATCGATATTCGTATAGATATTGGTAAGTGGCAGGATTCGAACCACGGCCTTCCGGACAGGAGGTAGTGGCCCTAACCGTTTTGCCACCGACGCTCTATATTTTATTTAAGATTTAGAAATCCTTACTAAATATTATAAATGTGAAAATTTGTTTGTTTTTTTGTTTGTTACCTATTCACACTTTAACACCTCTACCAATCTTAATGAAATTTGGCATGCAGGTAGCCTGTATCACTGGGAATGAAATAGTCAACCTTTTATCTGTGGAAATTATCATAGTCCGATGCACTACCTGAGGAAACTAAAACAATACTCTTTGTTCGTTTTATTTAAAATCGTAACGAAAAAATGGATTGGTGTGATTTTTCGCACAGAGATGAGGTGGCAAATGATATAATTTACTAATAAGTATATCCTGACATAGTTCCCGAGGGATCCGGGGACAACTGTTTTCTACGCTCGCGCACATTGGTGGCGTCGCAACGGAGCAACGGATTAAAGTGATTTTTTGTATAGAATTTGTTGAGGGGGTGGGAAGTGACAAAGACTGCTAATCCGAATAGCCCGATACAGTTCCTGAGGTACCTGGTGAAAACTCATGTCCACGCTTGCGAGCTGATTGCGGCTCGCGCACCACTCACCCTCAAAAAGAGTCATAAAAGCTATGTCCACGTGGGCGAAGCCGCGGGCAAAAGCTAGTAAATAATAGGTCTTTACCTATGAAATTGCCGATTCAGTTTTTGAAATTCAATGCTAATTTTTATTGAAAATAAAAAAGTTATTGTTTTTATTATTGACCTTATGGTGACATTACTTATGGTCTTTTATTAGTAAATAGTGGCATGTCTTTCGTATTCCAATCCCCTGAGCTATGTACCATTGTTTTCTTAGCGGTCAGAAGGGGAATTTTTTAGACTAGTTAATTTTACTTGAACTTTCCTGAAAGTTCTGAAATCTTAAGCGGGGTATTCCCAAATATGACATTAGTAACGAAGAAACTGCTGCGATAACTCTAAAGCTTTAAAATTAAAAATATGTATTTTTTGCCTCAATAAAAGCGTTTTTTTTAAAGCCACCGTGCTCTCAAAATATCTAAACAAGAGGCATATGTTTACCACAATTTTATTTTAATAGTCTAATGCTATTTTAAGAATCAATTTTGTTTTAATAACTATTGTTCTTAATATTAATTTTCATATTTAAACTTTTTCATACAATCAGCAATGTCATAGGTAAAGACCTCATATTACAAAGATTAAAAAAAACGCTAATTTACCGATAAAAATTACACCTAAGTCAATTTTGTACTGCCAAACAACTCGTACAAACAAAACATAAAACCTGAAAAATTAAATAGGTAGAAAGATTACTATTACCATATTTTCAACCGACTTCAAAAAGGAGGAGGTTCTCAATTCGCCTGTATGTTGCTTTTTTTTGTATGTTTGTTACGCGATATCTCCGCAGATTGTGAACCGATTTTCAAATTTCTTTTTTTATTTGAAAGAGTATACTCCCGAGGTGGTCCCATTGTCACCAAGAATTTTCGTCTGGTAGTCATCATCTCATGTAGTTGAGCTTATGAAGGAAGGTATAACTCCTTAAAGATTAGGAGTTGGAGGATAATTCTTCAAATATTTAAATATAGATACGTATGCACGTATATCCCCGATAGTTGTATTCTTTCAGGTTATTCATATGAGCTGATGATGGAAGTTTTAACTCCTTAACTTTCATGCTGTTGAAATGATGATGGAAGCCACATGAATCTGTTTCTGATGAAACACATGTATTATGATTTGATGGTTCCTATTAGCGAGTAGGTTATTATTGGGTTTAAAGTTATTAGATAAATAGCATTATCACTAAAATTTAATAAAATAAAAATAAAAGTTTAAAAAACTAAAAACCGACTTCAAAATGAAATTCACTCAAAACTGTGAAATAATATTAATATACTAAAATACACGACATTAACCCACAATAACGAAATCAAAGGTGGGTACGAATTAAATTAGGGGCCAAAATTTTTTTTGAGGTCGGTGTCAGCAATGCTATCGAATCTAAAACATTTGATACGTAAGTAGCTGTGTGCTGGTACCGACCTCAAAAATAAATTCAGGCCCCTAATTTAATTCGTACCCACCTTTGGTTTCGTTATTGTTGGTTAATGTCGTGTATTTTAGTATATTAATATTATTTCACAGTTTTGAGTGAATTTGATTTTGAAGTCGGTTTTTGGTTTTTTAAAAATTTTATTTTTTATTGTTGTAAGTTTTTCGTTTTTCATTCATTCAATAAAAACAGCATATTCTACGGCTCCCACTATGTTTTCTAAGCTGGATGGCAAGTAGACTGAGGAGAACTAACATTTTGCTTTATACGCCACCTTAATCGAATTTATCACAAATCAATATTATTTGAAACTCCGTAATCTGATTTCAATTCCTATTGTGGAATTTAAATAAACAAAGATCAGCTGTCCAATCAGCGTAAGTAAACAGCGTGTGCATAAAGCGCCAACTACCTACATATTTACTACGGTATTGTTCAGGATATTAATCATGGCTTTGTGCTGTTTTATATGTCAAACTGAAATAAACGATAGAAGATTTCTCAGCTGCGCACTATGTAAAAATATATTTCACCTGGATTGTACCAATGTTTCCTGGAATCGCTTCAAACTAATGACCGCTGAAAACAAGTGCAACTGGAAATGTTTGCCATGCTACCAAATCCCACTAACACTTCGCACACAAGAACTTGATCTGACACCTAGCTATGTCACAAATAGGAGAAGATATAAAATTAATGTACAAACCGATAACTCATTCGAGTCATTATCTGATGGCGCTGACTCCTCAACTGACTGTCTTTCTGTGCATAATAGAAGTTGCCCAGAGCTAGGTCATATTTCCATTGAGAAAATTGAGCAGTTGAATAAAAAGATAAACACACTACAAGAAAATCTAGATATAGCTGAAAATGAAATTGAACAGATGTTGTCGGAAAACCAAACGCTCAAAAAATTAATATCTAAATATGAAAGGCAAATCGATCAGCTAACTCAGATATGTAAAACAACACCAATATGTTCTACAGAGAAGACCACCACAAAGAGACGTCCATCACGATCAAGCAGGAAAAAGCGTAGAACTAGTATTAACAAAACACGTCTAAATTTTTCAGTGTCACTTGATGAGACAAGCCAAGAAGACCAGAATCAACCAAATGCTTCTAAAAAAATAATCACTTCTGTATTAACACCTACTACGCCTACGCCACCTATGATTAATTCAATAAATCAGGAAATAGCGACATCTACTAAAAAAGATAAAAACTTTTCAACTGACCTCTTATGTACTGCACCTGCTCAAGCGCATGTCGAGTTGAGTACGCCAGCTGTGAAGGACCAGACCAATTCGCTCATTTGCACCCTGGATCTCGCGCCATCTACAGAAAATAGCAAGAAGTCTAGTTACGAGAACGAGGTCGTCACCGTAGCCACAAACAGCATGGACGGAAAATTGACAGAGGGCGCTTGCAGTCCAAAAACGAAACGTTTATGCCTTATTGGCGATGAACAGATATTAGGCTTAGCTTCAATGATTCAGCAATCACGAAAAGGAACATGGAATGATAATTTTACCACTTTTGGTTTTGTTATGAGTAACGCGTCAAGTACTGCAATTTTTAACTATTGTAATAAGATAGCCAGTGAGTTAAATGCGGATGATATTATAGTAATGAGCGTAGGATGTAATGAAAAAAACCCAGAAGTTCTGCATCATAACTTAAGCCTGATACTTAATGTTTTGAAGCATGCCACAGTGTACCTCATGCCTGTGAATAATAACCCATATTTAAACGAACGAACCCTCAATTACCATTTAGAATTGTGGACAGACCATTTGAATTACTGCACCTTTATTAGACCATTGCACACTAAAATTAACAGGATTGATTTTCTCACCCATATAGCTAGTAAAATTAATTTTCAAATTGACATGACCGAATATCGCAAACAATTTTTGACATTTAAACACAAGTCTTGTAAACAACAACTATGCAAACCTAAACGACTACCTAAGAGTACACAGAAAGCGAGGAAGGGTACTATTCCCTACTACTTCCCAATAATACCACCAAATCAAAGACTGAACTCCACAATACGTGAAGCGAGCATTATAAATAAAGTAACTGCATCTGACTTACATCAAGTAGTCCCTGTACCAGGTATATCGACTACACATAATTACTCCCCTAGCAACACTGATGAACAGTTTTTTCGTACCTAAATCAAAATCCAGTCAATTCATGATCCTTCACCAAAACATACAAGGTTTATTAACTAAGAAAGAAGTCATAGAAATTACACTACAAGATATAAGTTCGAAAGTAGAACCTGACATTATTTGCTTTACAGAAACATTTATTAAGTGCGGCGAAGAACGTAACATTCTAATAAAGAATTATGAACTAGCGGCTAGCTATTGTCGTGGAAAAAAAAGGGGAGGGTCATGTATCATGGTAAAAAAGGGAATGACTTATAAAAAGGTAGATTGTTTCCGGGAATTAGAGTCGCAGTTTCACTTTGAAAGCTGTTCTATTATGATTCCTCAAAATAATCTTTTAGTTATCTGTGTTTATAGAACCCCTAAGAAGACAAAACGGCATCTTGACTATTTCTTTCATAATTTAAGTTCACTGTTGCACAAGTTTTATGTCAAATTCCCAAAAAAGAAATTAGTTATAGTTGGTGACATAAATATAAATACTTTAGATAACAACAACGTAACTAAACGCCTTCTTGAAATTGTCAAATCGTTTAACTTAACAGTCCACATTACAGAACCTACTAGAGGCTCAACGTGTATTGACCATGCGTTCAGTAACATTACCGATGCAACTGGACAAATACTTCCCTTATGGCTCTCCGATCATGATACTGCCCAACTTTTAAAGTTTTGTGTCAAAAAGAAGAAGATTCTACCCAGATCTGTATTTGTCTTTAAACGTAGTTATTCTAGTGAAAACATTGTTAAATTTCAAAACTGTTTAAGTAATATTTCTTTCGCTGAAGTTTTTTCTGAACTAGACCTGAATAAAGCCTTTGACAAATTTTATGAACTGTTTAGGCTGTTTTATGACCTTTGTTTTCCCGTTGTAAAAATAAAAACAAAAGGTAAACCTTTCCAAAACTGGATAACAAAGGGTCTACGAAAATGTTGTAATACAAAGAAGATTCTTCGCTTTAAATACTACACACAAAAAAATGAACACAATAGGGAAAAATATAATAAATACAACAAAAGATTACGAAAGTGTATTTACAATGCAAAACGACGTACCAACAATAATTACATAATAAATAGTAAGAACCTTTGTAAATCTACATGGGAAGTAATAAATAGTGAGACAGGAAAATCAAACATCGACCAATATATTGACATGATTAAAAATAATGGTAATACTATATCTATTCCCGCCCAAATAGCTGAAGCATTTAATGACTATTATATTAATCTAACAAATAAAACTAATTTTAAATCAAAACTCACCTGTAATAAATATTTACAATCCAACTCAATCTATCTATCTCCCATTGATGAAAATTGTGTAAGTACAATTGTAATGTCCCTAAACACAACCAATTCTGTAGGTTATGATAATATTTGTACCAAAGTTGTTAAGTCGTGTAAGGATCAGATAAAAGCTGTTCTTGTATATCTTATTAATCTATCTATGGAGACAGGAACATTTCCAAGCAAACTGAAAGTCTCCATTGTTAAACCTTTATACAAAAAAGGCTCTAGAGATGACATGGAAAATTACCGACCCATCACACTGATACCAATCTTCTCGAAAATTTTCGAAAAAGTAATACACGCGCAGTTAATGAACTTCTTTCAGAAATATGAAGTTATTAAAAATGATCAATTTGGGTTTCAAAAAGAAAAATCAACCACTCTTGCAACATTTAATTTGATTAAAGAAGTTCTACAGAGTAAAAATTCCAGGCTACTCACGACTGTTCTTTTTTTCGATATGTCAAAAGCTTTCGACTATGTATCACATGATCTGTTACTTTTGAAGCTTGAAAATAACGGTATCCGAGGTCCGGCACTAAAATGGTTAAGTTCATATCTTTCAAATAGAGTACAATGTGTGAATATTCCTAATCTTGATCATAAAAATATACAACATTCACACAGATCTGAATTTAAGACTAATTCTTATGGGGTACCACAGGGTAGTGTGCTTGGCCCGCTTCTGTTTCTTATTTATATTAACGATCTACCTGATGTTACAAAACATAGGACAATTTTGTTCGCAGATGACATTTCTATAATTGTGACATCTAATAATAATATATCTAATCTGACATCTAATAATAATATATCTAATTTGACATCTAATAATAATATATCTAATCTGACATCTAATAATAACCTGACATTAAATAATCACGAACTTGACATTAATAAAACACTTGTAGAAATAATTGGATGGCTTCAAAATAACAATCTTCAAATAAATCTTACCAAATCAACTTATATAAATTACAATAATAATCAAAAATTAAATGTAAATTATAAAGGACAAACTCTACAAAGTGCACTGTGTGTAAAATTCCTTGGTATTACAATAAACAACAGACTAAATTGGCAAGAACAAATCGACAAAATTAGTGCCAAAATTAACAGCTTTTCTTTTGCACTCTTTAAATTGACAAGGGTTGCGTCGAGAACTACGGCAATTACAGCTTATTATGCTCACGTCGAATCCATCCTTCGGTACGGAGTAGTAATCTGGGGCAACGGCACAAATATTAAAAATGTTTTCATTGCCCAAAAAAAATGTATACGCGCAATATACGGAGTAGCACAAGACGTATCTTGTAGACCGCTATTTAGGAGCTTGAAGATCTTGCCGCTACCATGTCTTTACATATTTGAGGTGGCTAAATTTGTAAAACGATATGAGAAATCATTTTACCAACAAGCGCGACAAGTAAATGCCAGAGTAAAAAGAAACCCTAATAGGCTGGTTATGAGCGACGTTCCAAAAACGACCTGTTATAAAAAGAATTGTTACTGGATGGGTTACGTTATATATAACAAAATACCAGAATCATACAAAGACCTTCCTTATAACAAGTTTCAAAAATGTCTACGCGAATGGCTGCTTCAAAACATGTTCTACTCTCTTGGTGAGTTTTTGGATCACAAGTTAGTGGTGCGGAATTAAAAAAAAAAAGTTAAACATGTATATGACTGTAAGATTTAAATACGTACCTACTTTTTATTACTGTGTTAACATTTGCATGCTATATTAATGGCTAAACAAGTGATTCTGTATTGTTAAATAGAACATCTTACTTGTAGTACCTTGTTTAAAAGCGAATAAAGAATTACTTACTTACTTACTTACTTACTTAAGAGCTTCCATTTTTAAACCTACGAAATTACAGGAAAGTCAAGATTACGTACGCGCTAAAATTACTGCACAACTGCATTATTTCAGAGCTAATGATGTCACAGTTCACCATATTGTGTGCAATTATGAGCTGCAGTTTGTTGTGCTTTTCCTCGCGAGTCGTGACCGGGCGCACTTTCTATCAGAGCTAGGACACCGCAGGGTTGCACTTAGGGCTAGAGAGGTGGGGTCGAAAAGGAATAAGTTGTGTTAAGTTCTTTGGCACAAGGTTGGAATGAATGGAAACGTTAAACACGTAAAAAAATCGACCTCATCATAGCAACCAAGTATGATATTGCTATTTTTCTTTGTTTTTGTTCATTTCCTAGAAAAGTACTAAACCGATTTTGGTGAAATTTCTATGGAACCAATCTGTAAGTATATTATTTCAAACAAAAAATATTTTTACAATCGGTTTTTATAAATGACGGATTTCTGAGATAACAATTTTTTTTTAAATACAACCGAATTAATAATTTCCTCCTTTTTTGAAGTACACACATGCAGGCGAACAAAAGATAACGCGGTCAAATTTTTGTACTCACAGCACGTAAAAGTAATCGACAGACAAACCAAAAAGTTTTTTTTGTACTAAATCCAAAAAGAAAATTAAGTATTGAGATATTGATTGATTTTAAATGATGAGCTGGATTAAAATTATTCTGAAGCTTCTTATTTTTTGAACCCAACAGCCATCCTGCATACAGTCCCGACCTGGTAATTTGTGACTTTTTTTGTTTCCAAAAATTGAGAACCAGTTACGCGGTCAACGGTTTTCATCACCAGAAGAGGCAGTCGAAGAGTATGAAGAACATGTTTCCGAATTCCGAGGTCACCACAGAGGAGTGGCATAAATGTTTTCAAAGTTTATTCGAATAAAAATGTGCATTCACGCTAGAGAAGAATTTTTTGAGAAACAATAAAAAATCATTTTTGGTCATTCGTAGTATTATTTATTTTCTTATTCATTCCGGAAACTTTTAGTGCGTGCGCCTTCAGCTTACTTATTTATTGCCTTATTCAATATTATTGCCTTCGCCCGCGTGGACATAGTTTTTATGACTGTCTTAGAGGGTGCGCGGTGCGCGAGCCGCAACCGGCTCGCGAGCGTGTACATGGATCTTCTCCAGATCCCTCGGGGACTATGTCAGTATATGCTTATTAGTAAATCATGTCATTTCCTACCCCCTAAACCATGTATGTGCAAAAATGACACAATCCAGTGTTCCGTTGCGATGTTCCGTTGAAATTAACAAAAAAAGGGTATATTTTCAGATCCCTCAGGAACTGCATCGGGCTATGCTATTTTCACGGGATAAAAAGTAGCCTTTGTCCTTCCTCGGGATACAGGCTACCTGCATGCCAAATTTCATTAAGATTGGTCAAGGCGTTGAAGCGTGAAAAGGTAACAAACAAAGTAACAAACAAACAAACACATTTTCACATTTATAGTATTAGTAAGGATGTAAATTAAACTGAAATTTGGAACAGAGAAAGCGATGGCGGCCCCCGATTTTTTAAATTTATCTTTCGTAACTTATTTCCATCCAGTCGGGGAACATTCAAAAAAGTTATTCCTTTTCGATTACTTTTAAACATTCGGGGTAAGCTTTATCAAAATTATTAATTTTTCTTTTTATTTTAAACTTTCTAAAGAGTTTGTTAAGTTAAGTTATTCTTCGCATTCAAAGCCTTAAACTACTTACTCTCAAAAGTTTATTCTTGTTCTCTCAAAAATTCCTTCTATTTTTTACGAACATTCATTTATTACATATAGATGCTTTATGGTCTACGGCTGTAAAACATGTCTAAGCCAGTTCTGAAATATGACACTTATATAAAGTAATCGGAATTGGTTGAATAAATTCTGAAAAGCCCTCTAGCAACCGTCCTGACTGCTGCAGCGCTCCCTGGTTGTCTACCGCCATAAAAAATGTCTTACGAACCTGCTCTGAAATCAAATCTTTTAAATGTAAAAAACCGCAACAAAATCGGTCCTGCAGTTTTCGAGAAAATGGTAGTAAAATAACCTCTCACCCCAAACGCATATATCACTTCCGTTCTGTTCCGTCCGTCGTGAGTAAATATTATAACGCGATCGGCTGAACCACGCGACAATTCATAGATCGCGATTTCGCTACCATTATTTGCTTTTTATAGGTTTAAAAATAAGTTATGTTACAATGACTAATGGGAGAAATGAGCAATATCTCGTAAGTTTTTACCCCAAACATTTCTGGTCGCGTCTGCGATCCTATTTCGACTTGCTAATTAACCAACAATAAATAAAGTCAAAACACGCATGTACATTCATGAGATATCATTATAAAAAATTGACACTGACAAGTTTGTGCCATGAAATAATTCGTGGCCAGGAAAAACGGATCTTCGAAAACATATATAACTGCTCGCGATTGTTAAGATACAGTCTTTTTATGGCCTACTTTTGATCAATCAAAACGATACTCAAATAAAGCTTTCTTAAGTCATTCGAAGCATTTGGCTCAAGTAAGAGCTAGTAGGCAATGGAAAAAGCACAGGGTACAAGTATATATTCTTGGCCTATATTCGAAATTATAAGTCAAGCAGGTATAATGATGACTACAAAAAAAATGCTATCAATTGTGCTATTAGGTATTCTAATTTAGTAATTCTCGCCCTCTTCACCCCTACCAAATCCGCCCCTGGAATCGTCTTTCATTATTATTATGGTGGCGTATGGTGTCTCTGTTCCGCCGACGAAAGTACACGAATATTTAAATCTTATTACCTCGCATTAGTTTAGAAAATCGATTGTGATTTATTACGCGGTGCCATTACATAGGATAATTTTGTTCCATGTCATGATCTATTGTTGTTTTCACTTTCATTATGTTGTACATGTTTTTCCGTTGATTTGTGTTTTGACAGAAAAAATTGTAAGTGGCGAGCTAGGAATTTTTAAATGCAATCTTAGCAGTTGTTGCCTTTCACGTAGTATTTTTATACATATATTTATAAGATGCTTCTTATTTGTACACTAAAATGTCTACTATACCTCTAATTGTCATAATATCTTAGCTCATTGTTATTTCCATTTGTTTTATTTTTAAAACAACGCTTTTTCTGTCTATCTATCTTTTAGATATTGCATTTACTTCATCCCTACCATTTTTGTAAGTTTCATTTTTTTTTTGTTGGTTAGCTATTTAATCGTTTGGCCCACTGGGATCCATAGACATGATCTGTTCAACATCATCATCTATACTTATTTATTAGAACCATCCATCTATGACCTCAATTACGCGCAGTCTTGAGTCACATGCATCCAGAAAATTCCTTCGAGCTTTAATAAATCTTCGTTCCATCTGGCGGGGATCCTCCGACACAAGGATCCTTGCTCATGGTCTCCACTCTCCACCACCATCAAATACATCAACTAAAACTATGTCATACAAAACTTGGCAAAGTTGGCATTCAATTTTATTCATATTTGTATTTATCCACTAGTTAGCGAAAGTTAGCGTAACCTATGAGCAATCTGCTTTGTCAGACACTAGTTTTTGCATTCAGCTGTCATTGGAATGTCAAAATTTCAATGTTACAGCTCATTCTCTCGCTAACTTATTCATAATTTTATATTTCTTTCGAGGTTGGCCACTTGCTATCACTGATGTTGGGTTATCGATAGCAATGTGGTTCCTAAGGGAATAGCACTCTTGGATAGGCACTAACTGTGGAAGCCGTATTATAGATTCCGCTGTTTTGCAAAACAGCGCGCTGAATAACGCCAGATTGTAAAACGGCGGCGTTTTGTGATGTGGCTACATTGTGGATTGCATTTGGGTTGAAATAAAGTACGCCGCATTGTATGAGACGCCGTTTTGTGTAAAATATACTGCGTAAAATATTTTAAATGAGCGAGCGATATTAGGTTCGGTCCGTTTTGATTGATTATACTCGTACAGTCAATAGCTGAATGCTTCGCAAAAGAAGAAATCATCGGTCAAATTCGGAGTTTTTTACTCAGTACCTAGTTTACAAACCGGCGGATTTTAAATAACGGCTACGACATATCCCTTTTGCTTTTATTTTTAAACTGATACAAATCTTGATACTTTTAGCTTTAATCACTTTACCTGTGCTGTGTTGTAAATAATAATATTTTCCAACAATAGATATATCATACAATAGCAGACACCTTGATATTGGTTTAGTGAAAAAGCTCTATTTATATACAGGTTGTATCAAACCTGTTGACTGGACGGGATTGTTGATTTATAGCAGAGCTTTCTGTTCAGATAAAACTGTTTGGTCTTGATTTATATTTATTGTGCGTATCGAGCATGTCGGCGAATGCTGAATATTAAACTATGGGTTTAAGTGGATAGTTGCATGAATGGTTACGTCGAAGGAAACCGTAAACTGGAGTATTAAGTGCCCAGTCCACACAGAAGTAAATGGAAATTTCACTAGAGTTGCAATTCTGACCATACTAGTAGCTCAGTATAAAGAATCCATACAGTCGTTCAACGGAGATGTCTAGAAAGCAATCGTATTGGGTAGAGTTGCCTTAGTCACTGTTCGAGACTATTCATCTTTTCAGCTCATTATACGTCCTCATCGAGGGGCTCGAGCCTACCCTGAATTAGGGCGATGGACCCTTAGGCTGACCTTACACAGCCGGAATTCCTCTCTGAATTCAGAAAGCCCGGATTTGCGTATAATTTCATTATGCTCCATACATCTTGTGATTTTTTCCAAATCCGGGATTACTGAATTCAGATAGCCAGCAGTAGGTAGTACATAATATTTTGATTTGTGTAAGGCCAGCCTTAGTCGACCACGCGGGCTCGGTGCGGGCTGGTCGACTTCACACACAACCTTCGAGTTTCTTGCAGACGTATGCAGGTTTCCTCACGATGTTTTCCTTCACCGTAAGAGCGTCGAACAAACGTACATATTAAATTGAAATTCGAAAACACATTGGTACGTGGCAGGTTTGGAACCACGACCCCCCGGACAGGAGGTAGTGGCCCTAGCCGTTACGCCACCGACGCTCTCGGGACAATATAATTCAATTTATTCAGGCAGTCGCGGAGAGTGCCCATGTGACTAGTGGTGTCGACTTTGACGCAAAAATCAAATAAGTTGGACCACTGTATGGATTTTTACACTATGCAAGTGGCGTTAGTACTAATATATAGGGTGTAGCAAAATTGTTGTAGGTCCCGTTAACTGGGGCTTCTACTCATCAAACTGAACAAAGCAAAATTGGACTCATCAAACTGTACAACTTTTGTTCTACAAGTTTGCTGAAATCGCAAAAAAAAATAATTAAAGTCTTCATACGAAACGATCAGCTGATTGACCAATTTTGTGCATTTTTGCAAAGATATTCTATTATATAATTAATTAAGCCCTAATTCAGGGTAGGCTCGAGCCCCTCGGTGGGGACGTAAATGAGCTGATAAGAAGATTCTATAATATGATTTTCGTATGGAGCGTCGAATTTTTTTTTTGCGATATGACTATGGGTTCCTTGCGGAAAGTGGTTCAGTATGATGAGTACGGACAGCGACACATCAAGCTATACAAAACCAGTATAAGCTGGCCGCGCGACGCCTTTGCGTTTCAACATACGCGAGGCCCGTGTATACTGGTTTTGTATAGCTTGATGTGGCGCCGTGTGTACAAGCCCCATTTAACGGGTCCTACACCAGTTTTTTACACAGTGTTTAAGGTGCTACTTTAGTATTACCCGATATTTTACACTTTTTATTTTACTGTCCGTAATTATGAACAACTTCCCCCAAGGAACCTATGATCTAATCACAAAAAAAGTTAGCCTTAAACAAATCGATCAGCTGATCAGCCAACCTTAATATTGGAAGTTCAAAATTTTTTTTTGCGATTAGACCATAGTTTCTCGAGGAAAGTTGTTCAGAATCACGGGCAGAAGCCCCGTGTAAAATATCGGGTACTAATAAAGTAGCACCTTATTTTTGCCAATAGTAAGTAGAGGAAGAAAGAGAAGACCGATTTACAGCCTTTTAGTAAATAATTTCGATAACCTAAAAACTTTTAGGTACAAGCTTTTAATCTTGCATTGTCACGCGATTTGTCATGACATGTCACAAAATTTCAGTCCACTCGGAAACCGGGAAGTGGGTCAAATTTGACTTGCAAGATTTCATTACAGACACCGGGACAGGTGAAAATTAAAAAAAATTGAAAACCTCTAAACTTTAAGGTACAAGCTTTTAATATTGAATTGTTACGCGACCTTTATCAGACACCGGGACAGGTGAAACTAAATAAAAGCTTGTAAAATCGTGCTCCACCAGATTGGTTAAAAACCATCTCAACAGCATCTATTTACGTTATTTTTCCCATCACACCTTAACTACACTTGCCACACAATACGATTCACACGACTTACCTGTGTGAATATCGAGTAACCAACACTATTCGTGAACGAAGTGCTATCAAACCATTGTTTAGCTAGATCACTATCGGCACAGTATTACGATATGGCTTACAGTAGCGCAACGCCTGTGATGTCGCACGATGCGCCATCGACGGCGTAGGTACTAGCCCATACTAGCCTGTAGTCAGCCTGGCAAATTCGCGGAGTTTGCCACACTGTGCCCCGCCGCCAGCTGCTCCGCAAGTACCCTTCCGTTGTCTGCGTATTTACATTCGTAGCGCTACTTTGAGCCGCTATATTGTAATACTGTGCTATCGGAAAAGGCTCTAGTTGTTAGGGTCACTTTACACCTTGGACACATCAATTACTATTCTTTCCAAAAAGTAGTGAATTTATAACTAAACAAAAAGCTATTCGACTTCAATTAATTTTTATTTCAATTTAATCCTAAGCTACTGACCTCTAAAAAGGAGGAGGTTTACAAATTTTTTTATGTTTGAGTTATAGGTAACTTAGGATGACATTAGGATGTCTTCGCCGATTGTGAACCGATTTTCATGATTCTTATTTTATTCAATATTTATTAGATAGATTCGATTTATTCTCCCTAGTTGGTCCGATTTAAATTTTCCAAAATCGGTGTACCTAGTACTATAATAGAAAATATAATATGTTATTAACAAAAAAAAAATAATGCAAAATTGTAAGAAGTAGGTTTTTTAACGTGTTAAGCGTTTTCAATTATATAATGCAAAATTGTAAGAAGTAGGTTTTTTAACGTGTTAAGCGTTTTCAATATGGCAATTTGTCCGTAACATAATTGCACATGTAGCTACAACCTAAGAGTTAAGGTGTTACGCAGTTTTCCGCTTGCTACAGATAAGACGTTGGCATCAATTAAATAGTTAGAAAAGTGTAATCCGTGCTTTTGTTGTGTCTAATCTGTGTTCTTGTGATTTGCGTAAGTGTTTTTACTTGGATGGTATAAGAATAGAAAGGAACGTATCGATTCCCGGTGTTATGGAAGGTTTTGCGTAACTTTAAGATGCGAAACTTTCTTAATGAGTGGCTGTAAAGTACTGTATCGTAATACGTTTTTTTAGTATCTTTCAGAAATACATTGTACTTAATAGCTTTTGCTCGTGGCTTTGCCTGTATGGCCCACAATAAGTTGATTATTTTAAATGAACTCCTCAGTGTAGGGTGGCTAGTACTACGAAGAGGTCAAGCTGTATCTTTGGTTGGAACCATCGGAGTTAAATGATATCGTCGATGAGCAAACAACACCGCAGAAGTCGAAATTTGGCGGTTTGGACCTTTGAATGCCATTCGCTAGAGTTTTTGAATGCGCGTCGATCCTTCTATTAGAAACAAGCATATTGGCCAATCAGCGGCCGCTATTTCGAAAACTGTAACACCGCGCATCTCATTTTTCCGTGTAACAGCGCGTAAGTCATCATTTCGCCATATTGTTTTAGCAGTGAACAGCCGGCGCTGGTAAAAATATATTTTTAATTAGTTAAATAGTGCTACAAAGTGTGTAATAGTGCGAAATAAAGCAGAATAATAGGTAAGTCATTGATTTTTATAACATTTGTGTAAATTCTGCTGAGTAATAAAACAGAAAACTATCTAAAAGGTTGTTCCTTACTTACGCGGTGTTACGATGACTTTTTTTAATGACTTTAGCTATGTTGCTTTTACTTGAGCGGTGTTTTTGTGTAGAAAATTACATTTGAGCTGTATTCCTTAATTCAAATGCCCAAATTTTTCAATAGCCATCATGGAAGTCGACAGCGACAGTGATGATGAAATCATAGAACAGTTGTTTAAAAAGGGCCTGATGCAGACACGCAAGCGTAATACGAGTACTCTGAAGAGCAAAAGGCTGTGCTTGGTAAGTACCTACGCTTTTTTCACGCGATTCCATGAATCCATGAGCCTATCTATACGCCAGACCTTGGCCAGCACACTATGAAAGTCTACATAGCGCGCACTTGAAACTTTTGTCTAATACATGCCCCTTTTGCATACATGAGAAAATTTCCTGGTCCATGGATATGTATGGAGATGCGCGCACTATCGCTGTGACTTTTTGCTACAAATTTTGTCGCCGCAAGTGCTTAGGTACTCTTGTTTCTATCACCACCACGCCAGGATACCATCTTATTCGAATGGTGGTGGTAAGTAAGTACATAGGTAGTTTTTTTCAAGGAATTCTTAAATCATGCTAATATAAACCGATAGGTAGGTCTCGATCGCTCGATACTCTGACGGTGACTGAAAAACTTGGTGAAAGGAAACTTGAAAATCTGAGATAGATAGATAGTCCGATGTGTGAAATGGGTTTGATGCAAAAAGTCACAATGAACGGCTTGTTACGAAAAATTGTCCCATGTTAGTTTTGAAAAATGGTTATCAGTTCAGTCGGTAGAGTAACTTATTTAACACTATTTACTTTTGTATATTTTAGATTCAGTCACGTTACCGCCTACTTTGAATGGAAAACCGTATGTTGAAAATATATTCAAGATTAAGAGAAATGGCACCGGCTGTTGATGAGGCATTCAAGAGTGAAGCACCGGTTGTTAAAAAGACACGCAAGAGAAAATGTGTTCGTCAAAAAACTAAAAACCTGGCAAAGAAAAAGTCGCAACCATGTAAGAATTCAATTCCGAAATAAATCTATTAACTTACCTACTTAATTTAAAGGTTTTTTCCATTACTGATATTTTCATACCTTTTTTCAGTAACAAATAACGATGCGATGCCTGAAGCCTCCATTTCACCCCATTCTGGATCCCTTCCAACTACCATCAAAGAAAACTTAAATGCTGCTAACCAGACACCAATTGCCCCCGTGTCTCTGGTGTGTGCACTGCCATCCCCACCTTCCATCAAAGAGGCCTCCACTGCTGAAATCCAGAGGTCGAAGAGTCCAGGAAAGAAACCTATTACCCCCGTGTCACTGGTGTGTGCACTGCAGTCTCCACCTTCCATCAAGGATGCCTCCACTGCTGAAATCCAGAGGTCGAATAGTCCAGGAAAGAAGCCTATTGCCCCCGTGTCGCTGGTCAGTGCACTCAGTGCACTGCCATCCCCACCTCCCATCAAGGATAATTGGTACATAACCTCCATACGGAAAATAAAAACTTACCTATATCTAATAAATAATACCTATAAATTTCATGTGTTTTCATTAATTTTACTTTACAGTGTTTCAGTTTTCAATACAGCCGAAGTAGTTTTTGCATAACACCAAAACCGCACTAGTCAACTCAAATACAGCCTAAGTCATCTTTACTTACGACCAACACCGCACGAGTTAATTATAAGCAGAACTATACATAATTGTACAGTTTTAATGCTTTTAGAGTATCCAGAGCAGTCTTTACATCACAAATTACAATAATTCAGACAAATTAATAAGGAACATAAGAAATGAAACGGTTTTTTGTCTCTCCTTAAAAGTTGTAGATTTCGACTTCCGCGGTGTTGTTTGCTCACCGACGATATGTGGCTTAGATTTTATGTTAGAACCCAACTGTGAAAACCACATCAAATTTTTTTGCGTGATGCGCGCGCGCACAAACAGCCAACAGATAAAAATTCAAAAAAATATAATTTATTTGGACATGATTCATCATATCAGCTCATATACGTCCCCACCGAGGGGCTCGAGCCTACCCTGAATCAGGGCGATCGGGCCTTGGTCGATCACGTGGGCCCAGTGCGGGTTGGTCGACTTCACACACAACCTTCGAGTTTCTTCGCAGGTGTGTGCAGGTTTTCTCACAATATTTTTCCTTCAACCTTAAAGCAATCGGTGAGTAATATGTACATAAGTTTCGAAAAACTCATTGGTACATTGGGCATGGTTACGTTACAGTAAAATATCCTGACTGTTTCTCTAGAATATCTTTAATTTACAGACACGTACAATAAGATCATAAAAAACAGGCCAGGTGCGACTTGGGGTCACACAAACAGGGTTCCGCACTAAAATTAGTACATACTTTGTAAAACAAAGTTTTGCAAACTATATCGTGTGACATATCAAATGGCTTGTTGTAAGAATCTCAAATATATACATATTTTTTTATAATTCCACCGGATACCATTCCTACGAACTTTGAAAATTTAATTTTCCTGTGGGAACAGAAGGAGTTACGATTTTTTGATAGGTGTTTCTGTAATTTATGCATTCAACCTCTTTTTTCAAATATTTAGGCCCAGTAGTTTCGTAGATACGGTGGGGGCGGGGGAAACGGTCAATTTTTGCCTGTTTTCTTATATAACTTCAAGACTATTTATTTTTAAACCCACAAAAACCCTTTTTTATTTTCTACTTTACACCCCATATTTAAAATTCATTTATTTACGTTACACGTCCGTCTTTGGGTCACCGACTTACATATGTGTACCAAATTTAAACTCAATCGATCCAGTATTTTCGAAGAAAATTGGCTGTGTGTGATAGACGGCCACTGTGACACGAGTGAGAACCATTAAAACGTACACTTAATGAAGATTTACCTAAATAAAAAAGAAGATCGGCTTATTACCTAAACATACTTTTTCCCAACACGATATTGATGAAATTGAGACAATATTGGAACAGTTGTCTCTGTCTTTTGCTTTACGTGTAAAGAGTTAAAGAAAATAACCACACTTTTTCAATGCTTTTCTTTTCAATTAAAAAATGTATTTTTTTTTAATCCATCTGGCATAGTGAAGTGTGTGTTTAATTAAACTAATCGACTAAGAAAATTTAGAGGTTTAAATCGGTCTGGTTTGCCTGTAGAATGCAAATGGCAGTTTTTATAGAGGTTTCTTTGATATATTTTTGTCTGTTATAAAAGTTAACGAATCGTGTTTCTGGAACTGAAAAATAAAGTCATTAAAATGAAGAATTAAGTTACGAAATATCAATTGCATATGTTGTGTAATTGCTGAGAAAAATAGAGATCCCTGCTATCAAAGTTGTAAAATTTTCGAAATACCAAAAAACTTTTAGGTACAAGCTTTTAATATTGGATTGTCTCGCGATATACATAGGCATGAAAAATTTCAGCTCAATCGGAAACCGGGAAGTGGGTCAAATTTAACTTGCAAGATTCCACCCGAACAAACATACATATATTGCAGGTTAAATAAAAGCTTGTAATTTTTTTGAAAAACCTAATACTTTTAGGTACAAGCTTTTAATATTGAATTGTCACGCGATATACATATGCATTCAAAATTTCAGTACAATCAGAAACCGGGAAGTACGTCAAATTTGACTTGCAAGACTCCACCTGAACAAACATACATACATTGCAAGTTAAGAGCCCGCTGGAGTTCATAAATCCCATACAAACGTAGTATTTTATTCATTTGTTAACCAAACAAGCGATTTTAAAATAATTTTGTATCGATAATCGAATAACGTATATCTGTGTCTGTACCGCATTACTTTTTTGAAAAACGAAACAGGAATCCAGTATTAATTAATAAACTTGTTTTTAAGGTAAAAGGCGGAAAACAAGTTTATTGGTATTATTGTTTGGTTAACAAATGAATCAAACACTACGTTTGTTTGGGATTTATGAACTTCAGCGGGCTCTTAAATAAAAGCTTGTAAAAAATGACGACTGTTTATACTACAGAGTTACAGACTGGGCAGTGGGCAGCACGATCTCGCAAATAAAGGTATGCCTCTTGATTGATGAGCTCGTCCGTGTGATACCAACATGTATGTACGCAAGTACATCGTATCTTAAACCATAGTGCACGGTTATAGGCGTGGGAACGATTTTTACGTACCTTATATGTGAAAGTACAACGAATGTTCTAAATTATTTAGTTCGTATGACCAATTAAGATTAATATTGCGAGACCATAATGTATAGGTTTACGTAATTCAGTTTTTTAAGGTTCCATACTTCAAATGGAGAAAAAAAACCGGCCAAGTGCGAGTTGGACTTGCGCACGAAGGGTTTCGTACCATTATCTGTGCCGTTATTAATATCTAGCAAAAATATCACGCTTGTTGTATGGGAGCCCCTTTAAATATATATTTTGTTTTGTTTTTAGTATTTGTTGTTATAGCGGAAACAGAAATACATCATCTGAGAAAATTTCAACTGTTTACCTGTTACGCTTCATGAAATACAGCCTGGTGACAGACAGACGGACGGACGGACAGTGAAGTCTTAGTAATAGGGTCCCGTTTTTACCCTTTGGGAACCCTCAATCACTTTCTTGTTTTGTCTGTTTGTCTGTCTTTCTGTAGTGACCGTTTTTCTCAGGAACCCGTGGAGATATCAAGAATCTGAAAATTGTAAATTTGTTATCACATTTTGTTTTTGCGATTACAAACCTAAGAATTGACCGTGACATAATATATCGATGTAAGGGAGAATACTTTTTCAACTAGATACAGACTTTAGTTTGTTCTTCAATCCGTTAGTTATTACTTACTTAGTTTTTTGTAGGTTAACTTATCCAAATGTGTTTCGATACGGGATCCTAGGTGCGCGAGTCCGACTCGCACTTGGCCGGTTTTTATATATGGGAAGTTGAGAAGCTTTTATTGATTTTATGTTCTAGTGGTTGTTAATGTGGCAACTTTTTTTCTTGATTGCTTGATCCCTTTTTCACTGACTTCGAAAAAAGAAAGGGGTTCTTAGTTCATCGAAATCTTTTTTTTTTATGGCAACATCTTATAAGATGGTATGTGATTCTGAAACGGAAGCAGAACAGAATACAGAAACGGGCTTACCACATCTTATCTCCAACCAATCCTGGTCCTACATTGTTAGATTCCGCCTAGTTGATGAACTCGTGATATTATTGCTAGCTTTTGAATCCAAAACTTTGAACAAAAAAAACTAAGGAAACTAAGGTTCCCCTCGATTTCTCTGGGATGCCATCATCAGATCCTGGTTTCTTTATCATGGTACCACCCTTGGGATATCTTCTTTCTAACAAAAAAAGAATCATCAAAATCGGTTCAAAAACGACGAAGTTATCCGCGAACACACATAAAAGATACAGGGTGTAACAAAATTGGTGTAGGTCTCGTTAACTGGGAGTTCTACTCGTCATACTAAACAACTTTCTCCAAGGAACCCATAGTCAATTCTCAAAAAAAAATTGGACCCTCCATACTAAAATGTACAAAATCGGTCGTTCAGCTGATCAATTTGTATGAAGAGTAAAAATTCTTTTTCACGTTTTCAGCAAAGTCGTAGAACAAAAGTTGTTCAGTATGATGAATAAAAGCTCCAGTTAACGGGACCCACACCAATTTCGTTACAACCTGTATATATACGGTCGAATTGAGAAACCTCCTCCTTTTTTTGAAGTCTGTTAAAAATGGTCCCTAGAACTTATAGATAATTTAAATTGAAACGATGCCATAGACGAGCAAAAATGTTTTTGATACCTACTATACTGTGCGTTTGTATTAGGGTTATATCATACTGGAAACGAAGCGACACGCAGCGTACTTAGACAAGATACGATTAGAACTAAGGCAGCGTAGGTAGCGTTAAATACGAGTATGTCTAGGATTAAGTTGGAGTCTTAAACGTAGTACTTTTTTAAAATTTGAGTGCGTTTTACTTTATCTCACCTGATGGAAAGTGACTATGTAGTAGAGGATAGTACAAACAAACTCAAATGATGCCTATTCACTCTCGCCTTGAAGATACAAAGAAGATAGGAAACCGCAAACAAAAAAGAAAAATTGGCGTGGCGAATCGAGGCGGCAAAGCGTCGTCGGTCGTGACGCGCATCGATCTATTTTCAACCAATGACATCCATAGGGTTATTCGCATATGAACTCCAAAGACGCATGCATTTACGCGAATGCGCGCGCCTCGAATTTGACACTGCACTGCATGCGATCTGACCCTCACTTCTCTAAGCTAGTGGACAGCCAATGCATTACAGAGGCGATCAAAACAACATCAAAGAGATAGTTGATATATAAGGTGTAACAAAATTAGCTGAAACTATTTAAACTGGTGCTTCTACCCATGAAACTGAACAACTTTTCCCATGGGACCCATAGTCAAATCGCAAAAAAAAATTTGGCTCTCCCATACTAACTCGATCAGCTGAGCAGCCAATTATGTATGGGAAGTTCAAAAATTTTTTGAGGTTTGACTATGGGTTCCTTGGGAAAAGTTGTTCAGTATGATGAGTAGAAGCACCAGTTAAAATAGTTTCAGCTAATTTTGTTAGACCTTATATAGATATTATATACCAAATGTGCAACATCAAAGATTCAAATGTCAAGTCGTATCACTCCTATCCAATTTGATTTAATGAGATAGATAGCCTTAAAAGTCTACGTATACTTAAACAATTTAGCGAGTAGTCGATCGGTACCAATTTACACAATTAAAAGTGACCTTTGAACAATACGTGCGATCATACAGGCTCTTATGTAACACATCGCAACAGGTATTATGACCTGCGCAAACGCAAACTAATTATTGCCTGTATAAACACAATGTGTAGAATGGATGCTGATAACATCGGTAAATTTATCAGTGGGTATAACAGTTAGAGCGTCGGTGGCGTAATGGCAAGGGCCGCTACCTCCTGTCCGGGAGGTCGTGGTCCAATCCTGCCACGTACCAATGTGTTTTAGATTTTCGATTTCATATGTACCTTTATCCGACGCTCTATACGGTGAAGTAAAACATCGTGAGAAAACCTGCATACGCCTGAGAAGGAACTCGAAGGTTGTGTGTGAAGTCGACCAACCCGCACTGAGCCCGCGTGGTCGACTAAGGTCCGATCGCCCTAAATCAGGGTAGGCTAGAGCCACTCGATGTGGACGTATATAAGCTGAAATAATGATGAATCTTACAATACAACTATAAGTGCAAGAAATGTTGACCCCAGCACAAACACAACGGTACCATTTTACGAACATCGTAGCCGGTTTGAGCAGTTTTTTGCTAATTTTATTCAGGCTCGTGAACTCACACCGTTATATTTTGTTTGTTGCGAGATGTCTGGTACCATAGACTAGATAATCATTTCCTGATATAAATAAATCTACACTAACATTATTAAGAGGTAAAGTAAGTTTGTTAGAAGGAAGTAATCTCTGGAACTACTGAACCGATTTTGAAAATTCTTTCACCAGTAGAAAGCTACATTATTCCTGAGGGTCGTAGGCTATATCTACGCTCGCGAGCTGCTTCCGGCTCGCCCACCACTCACCCTCAATGATGCCCACGCGAGCGAAGCCATGGACAAAAGCTAGTAATTAATAATTAAATTAATTGATTACCTCGTAAAAATACGCCTGACACAAAAAAAACCTAGGTCAGCTGATGCCTAAAATAAATCCGAAGCCGGTGCCACATTAAATATCAAATTTTGTCATCAGTTATATGTGCTGACAACTTTTGATGCTTACAGATGAATGATGAATTTGAGGAATACTTTTCATGCTTACATAATGAGCGAATTCGCTTATTTTGTCTTGGTCGATCAGTATTCCTCAAATCGGTTGAAGGTCAAAGTGAGTGAAATTTGTTATCTCATTCGTGCTACGGGTACATTCCGAGTAGGAACGAGATTGGGTAGACTATAGCGGTTTGAGTGTGGTTGTATTTGACTCATTTTTGATGAGGTTAATGTATGGATAGGGCCGGTCCATTATATTTGGTCGAAGTCTTTCTCCACATGTTAGTTCAGGGGTTTTATAATTGACTACGCTGAACCCATTAAAAACCGACTTCAATCGCAAAAATTTTATAAAAATTTTGCTTATTTTTTTGTTTCATGTTAATTTCAAAAAAGTACTTAACTTATTTTGATAATATTTATATTGGACCAACTAGGTAACATAACCTATCAATTTAAAAAAGAACCATCAAAATTTAAAATCTTAAAGAAGTTTGACTACCTTACTACCTAACCTACGTAAACCACAACAAAATAAGTATTTATATACCTACTTACTTACCTGCATAGACACCTGTGCGTTGAGTCATTTTATGTGGGTAATTATTTATTTTGACCATGATGTGGTCAAATTTAGTAGGTACTTGCCGCGGTTTTGTCTGGTTAATTACCTCTTAATATGGCTAATAGTGGTTATTCTTCATACGACCTTAAGTAGGCCTTAACAGAGATGCACATGGGCAGTTTGTGCCGCTAGTACAAAACAAATTAGGAGGTTTGGTTCATGACCAGGTTCAAGATCACTTGCAAAGTCATTCTATTGTACATTTATGATTTACTAGCTTTTGCTCGAGGCTAGCGTGGACATCGATTTTGTGAAGTCGCTAGCGGCTCGCGAGCGTCGGCAGGAGTTTACTTCAGATCCCTCGGAAACTATTTCTGGCTATTCTGATCAGCAGTCTACGAGAATGCCACTTCCCACCCCCTCAACTATTTCTATGCAAAAAAACTCGTCAATCCGGCGCTGACGTAAGCCTGGAAATAAGTTTTTCCTAGATCCCTCGGCAACTGTCTCAGGCTATGCTAATTAGTAGTCTATGTCATTAACTACCCCTTCCACCATCTCTGAGAAAAATCTCACTACAAATAGTTGCTCCATTGCGCTGTTAAAAAAATTAACCAAGAAATTTTTTTTACTAGTTTTCTCAAGAACTGCATTAGACTGTGCTATTTTCACGGAACAAAAAGTAGCCTATGTCCTTTCCCGTGACACAGGCTACCTCCATGCCAAATTTCGTCAAGATTGGTTGAAACGTGAAAAGGCAATAAATAAACAAACACATTTTAATATTTATAATATTAGTAAGGATTGTAATAAAATAGGTTACCGCTGGGAAACATCCTGTTGGACGTCCCAGGAACCGCTGGAATAACGAAGTGCAAAAGGACCTGAACGCCCCCCAAAGAACTGATTAGCACCAAGTGGTGCAGAACAGGAGAAAGTGCTGTCATTTGGTGCTGGAGGCAAAAATCCAAGGCCAAGATTTAACCGTCCCCGTGGCGTAATTGTTAATAAGTCTATTAACTTCTTTATAACTACTAAAGCGTCGGTGGCGTAACGGTTACGCCCGTACCTCCTGTCCGGGAGGCCGTGGTTCGAATCCTGCCACGTACCAATGTGTTTTCGAATTTCGATTTCATATGTATACGTTTATCCGACGCTCTTACGGTGAAGGAAAACATCGTGAGGAAACCTGCACACGCTTGCAAAGAAACTCAAAGGTTATGTGTGAAGTTGACCAAACCGCACTGGGCTCGCGTGGTCGGCTAAAGCCCGATCGCCCTAATTCAGGGTAGGCTCGAGCCCCTTGGTGAGGACGTATATGAGCTGATAAGAAGATTAACTTCACAACAGGAGATCGAGGATTACGGATTCCGGCGAATTCTAACTTTGTATGACTCGTTTTGGTTGGTGGAAGGGCATTTTTCAAGCCCGCCTGACTAGCTACCACCATCTTATCTAAGTCTTGCCGCTAAGAATCAATGTTAACAGCATTAATGTTACCCAGCTTGAAGATAAGATAGCTAGTTCCTCATTGCGTAGAGGAATCTTGTTAAGCCCGCTTCCATCTTTGGCATCATCGTCACACCATCAAGTGAGACAATGTCAAGGGCTTACCAATTGTAGATAAAAAAAAATCCTATTTGGGTCACTGAGCCAACGAAGTAAGTAAGTAAAGGCTCAAAGTTAGCCAAAGGACGATGGAGCGAGCTATGCATGGAGTTTCCCTACGTTACTGAATCAGAAATGAGGAGATCTGTAGGAGAATCAAGTAACCGACAGAGCTCACTTGATCCAAATCGGTTGAAATTTAAGAAGTCAAAAACGTTAAAGCCGTTATGAAAACTCGCAGTTTCACAATCCTCTTAGACGTTTATTTTTGTACACAGTTCAGGTAGGTTCGTACCTACTGTCTTACTGCAAAATAATAACGCTTGACATAACTGAAAAAATTGGATCTTCTAATTTTAAAACTGAACAACTTACACCATTAATTAGCAAAATAATAATTTGGCTCTCTTATTGTACGCAGGTTTGCGCCCGCGACCCGCGTCCTTGTCTGAGCAGGATACGTGACGCCTGCATTCGCCTGCATTCTATCGTTTCATACAAGCTTTTTCTTAAAATAGCGGTGTAGCTGGTAGGAGAGACAGGGGGAGGGGGAGGCACTTAACTCTAAGCACTTTAAAGATTTTTACTTATTTCTCAAACGGAATTCTGACTCGAAAAATGTTTCAGTAGTTTTGAAAGCTTGGATCAAACAGCTTGGAAAAGCATATCATCACTGGCCGCATGGACGGAAAGAGGAGTAGAGGACGAATGCCTATGCGATGGGCCGATACGATAAAAGAAGTGACCGGGATGACACTGCAGGCTTATATACACAGAGCTCAAAATCGAGTGGCCTGGAGAGCTGTGGTGGCACGTGCGACCCACGATGGTCACGTCCCTCAGTCATGAGGATACGACTAAGAAGAAGAAGTTTTGAAAGACCCATTTAACGATACCCCACACAGAGTTCGTCCACAAAAAAACACCCCTTTGTACATGTTGGGGAGGTACCCGATTTTTTTTTACGATATTATTTTATCACTTTGCCGTTGTGATTAATATGTATATATTATGCATCCAATTGTACAGCTTTCTAGTACTAATAGTCTCTAAGCTAAACCGCGGGCAGACGGATAGACGAATAGACAGACAGAATATTTTGCCTGTTAGTATTATTATAACAGCTCATATACGTCCCCACCGAGGGGCTTGAGCCTACCCTGAATCAGGGCGATTAGGCCTTAGTCGACCACGCGGGACCAGTGCGGGTTGGTCGACATCACACACAACCTTCGAGTTTCTTCGCAGGCGTGTGCAGGTTTCCTCACGATGTTTTCCTTCACCGTTAAAGCAATCGGTAAGTATATGTACGTAAGTTTTTAGGAAAAACTCATTGGTACATTGGCCGTCCAGATTTGAACCCCGTACCTCTGGTTAGATTGACCGAGTCGTTACCGGTTGAGCCACCGACGCTTTTAGTACCTTTTTGCCTGTTAGTACTTACTAAGAAATATACTTTACCTGGAAGCTATTCATAATGTCACCAAACGTATTTTAGAAGTTGCTTCATCCAGAAGAATCTATCTAGCCACAAGCAAAGATATCTGGTGTAGATACTTGTACAAGCATATATTATATATAAGTGAGGCCATAGGCTATAGGTATGTGCTATAGGCAACCAGTTAAGCCAGATTAATAGACGAAGCGGTGTATCAGATACCAAATGGACTATAAATGTGTCTACCTGACCACAGGGACCTGTATCAATAGTACCATAGGGCGCATTCACTGTTGCATGCTTACTAAGAAAAGAAGGCAAAAAAAAAAAGAAAATGAATTGGTCCGTCCGACGTAGGATAACGTTTTTTTTTATTCGGCTTAAGCCATTCCAAATTCCAAGTTTTTTTTTGCGGAAATCTTTGCAAGAGCAAATATTACTCAGAAACCTGAGTTAGAAAATGGTATTTTGAGAAAATCAAACAGACAAAAGGGCTACTTGCAAGATTGGGGAGAAGAACAATATTTTTAAGTAAAGTTAATGTACGTATAGGCCACCGGAAATCGTAGGGTAGGTAGGCCTCCCATTCGGTGGACTGATGACCTGGTGAAGGTCGCAGGAAGCCGCTGGATGCGGGCAGCGCAGAACCGGTCGTCATGGAAATCCTTGGGGGAGGCATATGTCCAGCAGTAGAAATCCGTCAGCTGATATGATGATAAGGCCATAAATTAATTGAATAAACTGACAGTATCATACACGGTATCTATTTTTAACCGACTTTAAAAATGAGGAGTTTCTCAATTCGACTGTATGTTTTTTGTACGTTTGTTACGCGATATCTTCACAGATTGTGAACCGATGTTCATGATTATTGTTTTATTCAATAGGGTATACTGCCAGATTCGTCCCGTATAAATGTTATCAAAATCGGTTTAGTACTTTTAGAAAATAAACAAAAAATAAAATTGTAAATTGTTATTGGTTGTTGCGATTGAAGTAGGCTTTTTAACTTCTTCAGAGATTCCAATTATTTTGGTCTTTTTTCGCTTATTTTGTAAGACCAGCCAAGTTACCTTACATGCCACCATTTACGGGAAAACCTATAAATTCTATACCACAGTATGCAAACACCCTTACAGAAGTTCAAGCAAGCACGCCAAGTTGGAAATAGAATCAAGATGTTCTCACGTCCAAGTCCAAACAAACCCATTAATCTGCTTTCTATGTAAATAGATGAAATTTATGTTCACCCATCTCCTTGCCAGATAACTAGCGGAAGTACGTTTGTGGTTTAAGGATATGGCGTTACCGTGGTTGATTGATCACGCAGGTAAAGTGACCTGCGACATGGTCATTATCTAGATGGGTTTGACTGTTAGTGGCATTTTTCTCAAACGTGTCCGTGCCTCGCAAGTTACGTTGAGCCGTTGGTGCCGGTTTCTATCACTAGATGGCAGTCGTTAAGCCGTGTAAGATATGCCTCAAAGGCGGCTTGAGGATCTTCTGTCAGTGGGGATCGCCACTAGCCCTACGACCTCCACCAACCTGGACTTGACCCCCGTGTGTGGAGTATGGCCTAACCTTCTCAAGATTGGGAAGGAACCCGTCCCCCAGCAGTGGGCGTTATGGGTTGTGAACTTATCCTTAAGTTTTTTTTTAATTAAAAATTTGAGTGCGTTTGGCTGCACCTCACCTGATGATGCAGCCGAGGATGTAACACGCAAGCTCAAATAGTGTCGGGAGCCATACGGCATTATTGTTTGGAATTGTTTATTTATCATTGAATTATTATTATTTTTTATTAAAAATTTGAGTGCGTTTGGCTGCATCTCATCTGATGGTAAGTGCCGATGCAGCGGAGGATGTGACACGCAAGCTCAAATAGTGCCTATTCTGTCTCATCTTGAAGATTCCTAAATTATACGAATCGGGGAATACAGACGCCGGAAGGGAATTCCACTCCTTGGCCGTTCGCATGATGAACGAAGAAGCAAAACGCTTCGTGCGTAAAGGTGGAACATTGACGAGTAAGTATTATGTATCATTGATATCTCTTTTAATTACGGTTCCTAAGTACAGAGGCTAGCACATCAAGATAGACACTCGTAGTGCAATTGTGATCCATACGAATACCGCATAAGAACGGTAAAAAATTCAAAATGTCTAGCTTGGTATGCTGGCCTCTGTACATATACAATGATTAAATCCCAAGCAAAGGGCGAAGTTATTTGCTGTTTCCTTTTTTCCCGAAAGAAACGTATAGATCCCAAGGAATCCATTGTCAGGTCCGACGCGCGACAGGAGATTACTCATTAAACTTTTTTTTTGGCCTTCGGACTAGTGCGCAACGCTCCGGGCTCCGCTCGGCCTAGTAGTAACATACAGTATGGGCACTCCCTGCCGCTCTCTAGATTGCGACCTCATCCCCTCGTCACCCAGATTGATACAGATTGGTTGTCGAACGTATAGGGTTTCGCCGGCATTTTTTTTGTTCAGTCATTCCTTTTTTGAAATGTCATTTCTGGCCCGTTGTATGAAGTCGCCGCATTGGGTAGCATGGAACCTCAGCCTTATCGAGGAAAAACGTAACTGACATAGAACGTATCGCTTTTTAGTAAACGCTTGTATAAATTTTACTCCTCATGAAATAGGGATGATGACAGCATCAGAAAAAAATTGTGAACTTTTGATCACTAAATTGCCCTCCTACTTAAACTTAAAAAACCTTACTCGTTTTGTTTTTCATCAAGTCTTCGATTTTTTATTCACTATAATCACAAAATGAGTACTTAAATGACGCTGCTAAACTATGACGTCACGCCTAGGTATTTCTTACATTTTTAGAACAAAATGTCGTTTTTGACACATGATAAAAAGTAACTCAGATGACTAGCATTCGTCATCTCTATTCCCATAGCGGGGGCCTGGAGTAAACTGCAATAAACTCCAAAAACTATTTTTTATTGCAGACCCTCGGTAAAAAACAGTTATGTATATAACAGATGCGGATTTTCTGGAGAGGCGAGACTAGCAAATAATCGCTGCAATGACATATAAGTATACCCTATTACGCGCAGGTGGCGTAAAAGCTAGGGCCGCTTCCTCCTGTCCGGGAGGTCGTGGTTCGATTCTTGCCAAGTACCAATGAGTTTTAAATTTTATATGTACGTTTATCCGACGTGGAAGGAAAACATCGTGAGGAAACACGCACACGCCTGCGAAGAAACTCGAAGGTTGTGGATGAAGTCGACCAGCCCGCACCGGCCCGCGTGGTCGACTAAGGCCCGATATCTCCCTAATTCAGGGTAGGCTCGAGTCCATATGAGCGGTTATGATGACTAATATACAAATTATTATCGAACCTCGGTACTTAGCATCCATCAAACAATCAACTAAAGTCAAAATATATCATCACGTTCAAATTCAATCGCCCGAACAAAAATCGATGCGACAAAGAATCGATCACTCAAAATTCTGACCTATGACCGCGGCCATACAACAATCAAACTACACACATTACAAACAATATGTCCGGCTAAGAGATTCACGCACACAAATTAATGTAGGGTTCTGTAGTTGAAGCTCTAAAATAACAATCACACTAATATTATAAAGGCAAAAATTTGTGAGTGTGTGAGTGTGTATGTTTGTTACTTCTTCACGCAAAAACTACTAAACGGATCTGGCTGAAATTTGGTAGGTAGATAGATTAGGACTTGGATTAACACATAGTCTACTTTTTTTCACGCTCGCACTGCACTGCGCACCCTCGAAAAGTCATAGAAACATTGTCCACGCGGGTGAAGCCGCGGGAAATAGCTAGTCGGATATAAAGAGTTCGGTCGGGGGAACGAAATTTCCTCTAAGACACAAAAGTGTTATGAAAGATCTTGCTTTTTCAGCAAAATCTGCCTCGATGCCCACGGGGGCGAAGCCGTCGATAACAGCTTGTCGTTATACAGGGTGTAACAAAATTGGTGTAGGTCCCGTTAACTGAGGATTCTGATCATCATACTCAAGAAATTTAGTTCTATAACTTTTATCATAATTATCATCATATCAGGCGAAAAACGTCCACTGCTTGACAAAAGCCTCTCCCAAGGATTTCCACGACGATCGGTCCTGCGCTGCCCGCATCCAGCATCCCGCTATCTTTACTAGCTCGTCGGTCCACCGCGTGGGAGGCCTACCTACGCTACATTTTCCGGTGCGCGGTCGCCACTCGAGAACTTTTCTCTATAAATTTTTTGAAATTGAAAAAAAAAACTTCATACAAATTGTTCAGCTCATCGACCAACTTTGTGCATTTTTGTATGGAGAGTCCATTTTTTTTTGAGAATTGAATATGGTTTCCTTGAATGATGAGTAGACCCCCCCCCCCGTTAACTGCTACGACACCAACTTTGTTACATTACATAAAGAGCTATTCTTGTACCTCTTTTCAAAAAGCTTACGCCTCTATGAAACAAAAAACTCCTAATTAGAAATTGATTTTTGTTGTCGTGAAATTGAGATTTTTGATGCGACTTAACTGGATTTCCGTCATTTGCTCACGGATCCCTTAAACGTAATATCACGTTACAGTAACGTAACGTGGGTAACGTGACGTAACACCTTTCTCTTGGATTGTTACTGACGGCAGTGCGGTCTCCTAAATGATTATGATTAATAACACAACTAATTTCTTTTGGAGAAAAAAAAAAACAATCGACAATGCCAATCAACTAGTTGTTAAGGGGAAGTACCTACTTCGATTAAGTTTGCTAATCAGCCTGGTTTGGTTCATAATTATACATACATACAGACGTCCACTGCTGGACTTAGGCCTCCCCCCATTTGGGTTTCCCTTGGTTTACCATAATCGCTATTCGGGTTGACGCATTTCAAGTAAACATTGACTCTCACACACACGCTACGTTTTCCGGTGCGCGGTCGCCACTCGAGAATTTTACCATCCTAACGGCCATCTGTTCTACGAGCTATGTGCCTACTGCCACTTCTGTTTAACGATTATGTAAGCTATTTCGGTAACTTTCATTCTCCTGCGGGTCTCCTCATTACAAGCTTTAATGCAACTTGCAAGCAATGTATGGTATGTTTGTTCGGGTAGAATCTTGCAAGTTAAACTTAATTAACCCACTTCCCGATTTCCGATTGAGCTGAATTATGTACATCGCATGACAATGCAATATTAAAAGCTTGTAAGGTTGATCGGGGCTAAGGTGCCTGCGAGGCTATGGTGCCGTTTTTATTTTACAACTCTAATGATGAAAATTACAATTTGCGCCATCTTCAGAACAATGCAAGAACTATCTATTCATATAATCCCGCCCCTGTAATAGCGCCAAGTGTTACTGTTTTACCGATACTAAACTAAATCACTAAATTTGCCTAAAGTAGTTATAATTACCCAGAAAAAGAATTAAGTGTTTTAAATCTTATTTTGGACCTTATTTTAAGGATTGGAAGGTATGAAATTTATTGGTTTTATCTTCCAAACTTACTGTTATGTAGTTATTTTATAAAAAATAAAGTCCAATGTGGCTTTCAATTACAATAGTTAAGTAGAAGATCCCATAGCTATATTTTTCAGCTTACATTGTAAAACTAAAGCCTTTTCGGTTTATTTTACACTTGGAGGTGAATTTAATTAAACAATCCATGTTACCAAGCAAGTATTTAATTAAAATATGATTCTTAAAGTACTTTTTTGGTCTTTCAATTTGACACATGTAAATTTTAGGTTACAGTAGCCCCGGTCAACCTTACCTAAAAGTTTTTAGGTATTTTGAAAACATTTTAAATATTTCAATTTGGGGATCATCAAGGCGAGAGTGAATAGGCATTATTTGAGTTTGCGTGTACCATCCTCGACTACATCGTCACTTACTATCAGGTGAGATATAATCAAACGCACTCAAATTTTAATTTAAAAAAAATCTGATTCGATCGCGTAGGGAAACTCCGAGCATAGCTCGCTCCATTGCCATTTGGGTGACCTTGAGCCTTCTGATGATGCCCATAGTAAGCGACTTTGTCTCAATTCCGTATGTCATCACTGGTAATACACACTTATCTTACAAGTGCCTTATTTTGCCACGAACCCATGACTAACACACTCTGAGACCACGGGCCGAATGGAAGACGTAGACGTAGGTCTTAATAATTATTTAAAAATTTTCATTAAAATCGTAATTGTAATTTATGAGAAAAAGTGAAAACAATCTGGGTTTGTATAGGTAGGTACCTTAATCAAACATTTTCTGGAATAAAAAAAACTACCACATGTAGGAGGTCGTATAAAGTAATAGTAACAGGCAGACTTTCATCAAAATCGTTAAAGCCATTTTTGAATAAAAAAAAACCCAATTGTTTTTATAAAAGTAAAACACACTTGTTTTTTAACTAACCTCAGAGTAAGTATGTTAACTAACCCTAAAACCTAAAAAATCAAATAAGTATTTAATTTAAAAAATACGGCTGTAGATATGTCATCATCATTACAGCTCATATACGTCCCCACCGAGGGGCTCGAGCCTACCCTGAACTAGGGCGATTAGGCCTTAGTCGACCACGCGGGCCCAGTGCGGGTTGGTCGACTTCACACACAACCTTCGAGTTTCTTCGCAGGCGTGTGCAGCAGGTTTCCTCACGATGTTTTCCTTCACCGTTAAAGCAATCGGTAAGTATGTACGTAAGTTTTTGAAAAACTCATTGGTACATTGGCCGTCCAGATTTGAACCCGGTACCTCTGGTTAGTTGGACCGAGTCGTTACCGGTTGAGCCACCAACGCTTTTTGTAGATATGTATATAAATAATATTGCTGTAACCCAATTTACATACAAATCCGATTAGTAGTTTAGAAGCTAAAGCTTTGATAGACACACACAGACATTTTTTTTTTGTTTTTTTTTTGGACTCTTGTTGTAACAACCCATAAACGTCCCCAATGCTGTCGAAGTCATACTTTTAGGGTTGTTTTAAATCTGTTTATACCCGACTGTGTCAGAATGAGGGTTATGTATTTCTTCTATTTTCTTTTTAATTTGTTTGACTCAAGTTATTTTTAGGCAATCGTATCCAACGTCACTCACGGGATGAAGACAAATCTAACGATACCTCTCACTCCAAAATCCATCAATCTGTTTAGGCTATAGGGACAGCCAACGAAGCAAACATACATACACACGCACACTCGAAAAGCATTACCCTCCATTTTAGTCACACGGGTAAAAATGATGATATCAGCTCATATACGTCCCCACCGAGGGGCTCGAGAATACCCTGTATTAGGGCGATCGGGCCTTAGTAGTGCGGTTAAAGGAAAACATCGTGAGGAAACCTGCACACGCCTGCGGAGAAACTCGCAGGTTGTGCGTGAAGTCAACGGGTAAAAATATCTTTAAAGAAATATGACTTGCCCTAATTTTAGCAACACATACATTTAAGTGGTGTGTATATTACAATATACTAGCAAGATCGTCGTCGTGGAAATCCTTGGGGGGAGGCCTTTGTCCAGCAGTGGACGTTTTTCGACTGATACGATGATAATAATAATGATGATCGCAAGATCGTCGTAAAATTATTTCAAGGCCTTATCAAGTTTTCAATAGTGATTCAAACATGACGTGATAATATTTGACTACGATGAATCACAGTATAGGCACGTACGGTACAGAGAGTATGCTTCCTTCTGAGGTATTGGATATATGTATAGAAATATACGTGATATAACTACCTAGGTTAGATAAGGTTGCTTTTGTTAACCAACTTCCAAAAAGGAGGAGGTTCTCAATTCGACTTTGTTTTTCTTTATGTTTGTTAGGGTTGCTACACACACGCGATATTTTCGCAGATTAATATGAACCGATTTTCATGTGTTTTTTATTCGATGGTGATACTGCCTGGTTTTAGAGAATAAAAATAATCAAAGGTAAATAAATAGTAATATTGCAGAATTTTACTTACTTTTTGCGATAAAAGTCGTTATTTTTAACATGTATAGCGTACCAATTATACCGCAAAGGCTTTATCAACTCGGGTTTTTAAAGCCCCGCTTTATAAGTACCTGATAAGGGCATTTTGAACAAATTTACCCTAGATCTTAATGGAAAAGAAATTAGAACTCTTAAACAAATTTATCAGCTGATTGACCAACTTAGTAGGTATGGGAAGTCCAAAATATTTTTGCGATTTGACTATTAATTCGTTGAGCTTGTTCAGAATCTCGAGCAGAGGACCTTTTTAAAATATCGGGTAGCAAGCGCTGTTGCAGCCAAATACTTGAGGGGGAGGGGGGAGGGGGGGGGGCGGGGGAGGGGGATGAGGGTTCACTATTAACATTAATGTGAAGGTCATAAAGGCAAATGTTCGTAAATTGTCTTGACATGTTCAATTTCAGGCCAGTCTCTGACCGCCACTACGGGACTAATAAAACCACCACCTAATAATATGTTATAGTCATATATAAGGTCTAACAAAATTACCTGAAACTATTTTAACTGTTGCTTCTACCCATGAAACTGAAAATCTTTCCCCATGGAACCCATGGTCAAATCACAAAAAAAAAAATTGGCTCTCCCATACTAATTCGATCAGCTAATCAGCCAACTTAGTATGGGACGTTCAAATTTTTTTTTGAGATTTGACTATGGGTTTCATGGGGAAAGTAGTTCAGTTTCATGGGTAGAAGCACCAAGTAAAATAGTTTCAGCGAATTTTGTTAGACCTTATATACATAAATGTTTTAATCACTTTGTTTGATAATAAACTTAATATTGTAATAAAATTTATTTTACAAAATAAAGAAATACCTAAACTGAAATATTTTTTTGATCTAAATACTAGAAATTCAAGCTCTCTATAATATTTTTAATGTCAGTATATTGTTTCCACATGCGACTCACTGTAAGTACGTATACTAAAACATCGTGTTGGTACGAATAGTTGATAACAATTTTTAGGAGGATTTTTCACTGCATCTACCTTATTTTTGATAAACTTGAAGTTGCAATGCTTTTATATAAAGAAGATAGGTAAAAAAACCGGCTAAGGGAGAGTCAGAACCGCACACAAAGGGTTCCGTACCATCGTACTAGATGGCGCTAGTTTCATCAGTTCCGTACTATCATACTAGATGGCGCTAGTTTCTTCACGTTTATAAAAAACACGTTTTTTGTATGGAGAATTTTGCTTTTTCTAATTTTAAGTATTTGTTGTTATATCGGCAACAGAAATACATACCGTTTCCTTTTATATATACAGAAGAAGATACGTATACTCGAAAAACATATTAACCATCCTTCTGGTATAGTCTGTATACTGTAGTCGGATAAAAATAATTAGTAACTAAAGTACATTTTATAAGTGAAGCTTTCAGTGAGAAGCAGTGAAAACTGTTTCGCTAGATCGATGGTTTAGGTATGTATTAACTATTAAATAACGGTCTTACGGTACATAAGCCAATATAGACAATATGTCTAACGAATGTGCTAATTTGTTACACGATAGGATGTACTTTACTTGATCATAAAAGTCCGTAAACAAGCTAAAATAAAAGTCTAAAACGTATTGTTTATAAATGAAATTTCTAACTTTGCACATGACTTTTTTACGGACATATTTATATTTAAGTAATACAGAGAAACTGATAAATTTTAGTTTTAAACCCAAGTTTTATATGTAGAGCGTCGGTGGCGTAATGGCTAGGGCCGCCGCCTCCTATCCGGGAGGTCGTGGTTCGATCCTGCCACTTACCAATGTGTTTTCGAATTTCGATGTCATATGTACGTCGGGGGAAGCCTTTGTCCAGCAGCGGACGATTTCCGGCTGATATGATGATGTACGTTTATCTAACGCTCCTATACGGTGAAGGAAAACATCGTGAGGAAACCTGCACACGCCTGCGAGAAACGCGAAGCTTGTGTGTGAAATCGACCAACCCGTACTGGGCCCGCGTGGTTGACTAATGCCCGATCGCCCTAATTCAGGGTAGGCTCGAGCCCTTTGGTGGGGACGTATATGAGCTGATGTGATTTATAATGTATTAATTTCATATTTTATCCCAAAACCTGAACTTTGCCCAGTGGTGTGACGACACGCCGCGAGGCCCGCTGCCCCACTCGTCGCAATCATTTCTCGCGTTCAAATACCTCGTCTTAAAAATGAAGGAGAACTTTCTAGATCTGATTAACCGATTGAGTATTAATGGGACCCATCTGTCCCGGTAAGTTGTTCTTTCCGTTGCGTATTAATGGGACCCATCGGCCCCGGTAACAACACGCGACCTTATGCTCTAAAGTACACAAATATAGTTAAAACTGTGTTGAAACTGCCTTGGGTTGATTTATGGACTTACGTCGTTATTAAATTCCGCTCTTAGTGCCATACGCAGTTTAATATAAAATCATAGATAAACTTTTCATAATTTGACAATTTCTTGTCATTTTCCGCCATTTTGGAAAATGGCGGGTCCGCCTGAAGGAAGGGAACGTCAATATTCAAGGTCGGCCTGGACGGTTAAAAAGGATATCAGCTTATATACGTCCCAACCGAGGGGCTCGAGCCTACCCTGAATTAGGGCGATCGCGCCTTAACCGACCAGGCGGGCCCGTGCGGCTTGGCCTACTTCACACATAACCTTCGAGTTTCTTCGCAAGCAATGTTTCCCTTCACAATCAGAGCGCCGGATAAACGTACATATAAAATCGAAATTCAAAAACGCATTGGTAAGTGGCAGGATTCGAACCACGACCTTCAGGACAGGTAACGGCCCTAACGGTTACGCCACAGACGCGACGCTAATAAAATAAAATAAAAACTAACTTGTTTAAAATTTATTTCCATGTATTCAATAGGTCATAATAAGGATATGTGCTATAATAAAATTGTAAAACAATAAATCATCGCTGCACGTGTAAAGTCACCTTAACCTACGTGACGCAGAAATATTTGATAAAAACAGCCGACAAGCATTACATTTTTCATTTCAGTAGCGTCACTCTGCCTGTTGACATCACGAACTGTAAAAAGAGTTATTAACTAAAAAGACTGAACAACTAGAAGTTTTTAACAAAGTCGTGTTGTGATATTGAGTGATATGGCGTCCAAAGTACCAGTAATTCTTCTAAATAATGGTTACACAATTCCCGTGTTTGGATTAGGAACGTGGAAAGTGAGTTATTTTTCTTCTAGTTAAAATTGGAGGGTAGATGTTAAAAGTACTTATTTCTATTGATCAAACAAAAAAGAAATCTAACCTAAAACTTACTCTTATAATTTTTGCGGTTAGAAATGTTACTTATATTATGTTTTATTAACACTAACATTCCTGAGTATTTAATTACAATATGCCTCAGTTTTTCAGTCTAGCAACGCTATTCATTTATTAAAACAACTGTTAAAACACAGTTTCGTTTGTTTACCAGTTGCCTTGAAAAAAAATTTGTAAGCGTTTTTAGGGTTCCGTACCCAAAGGGTAAAAAAAATGTTTTTTTATTGATAGGTTATGCTTCCAGAGTGGCCCCATAAATTTTTTATCAAAATCGATTAAGTGCTTGTCGAGAAAATTATCAAAAAAGACAAAATGTGTAGCAAAACTAATAATTAGAAAAAAATATTGTACTTTGTTGTTGTGATTGATTTTGGTTTTTAGGGTTCCGTAACCAAAGGTTAAAAACGGGACCCTATTACTAAGACTCCACTGTCCGTCCGTCTTTCACCAGGCTGTATTTCATAAACCGTGATAGCTAGACAGTTGTAATTTTCATAGATGATGTATTTCTGTTGCCGATATAACAACAACTACAAAAAAAATAGAAAAAAAGCAAGTTACCATACAAAAAACGTGTTTTTTTAAACGTGAAGAAACTAGCGTAATCTAGTATGATAGTACGGAACTGAAGAAACTAGTGCCATCTAGTATTATAGTGCGGAACCCTATGTATCCGTTCTGAGTCACACTTGGCCGGTTTTTTTTAAAATTTCTTTAATTTTGCTAAACTCAGACATAGCCAGAATAGAACACCTTTCCATTATATCTATAACTAGCTTTTGCCCGCGGCTTCGCCCACGTGGACATAGCTTTTATGACTCTTTTTAAGGGTGAGTGGTGCGCGAGCCGCAATCAGCTCGCAAGCGTGGACATGAGTTTTCTCCAGGTACCTCAGGAACTGTATCGGGCTATTCGGATAAGCAGTCTTTGTCACTTCCCCCCCCCCCCCCCCCCCCAACAAATTCTATACAAAAAATCACTTTAATCCGTTGCTCCGTTGCGACGCCACTGACGTGCGCGAGCGTAGAAAACAGTTGTCCCCAGATCCCTCGGGAACTATGTCAGGATATACTTATTAGTAAATTATATTTTTCACCTCATCTCTGTGCTAAATAAATTTGCGAACAAAGAGTATTGTTTTAGTTTCCTCAGGAACTGCATCGGGCTATGATAATTTCCACAGATAAAAGGTTGACTATTTCATTCCTAGTGATACAGGCTACCTGCATGCCAAATTTCATCAAGACTGGTAGAGGTGTTGAAGTGTGAATAGGTAACAAACACATTTTCACATTTATAATATTAAGTAAGGATTTCTAAATCTTAAATAAAATATAGATCGTCGGTGGCAAAACGGTTAGGGCCACTACCTCCTGTCCGGAAGGCCGTGGTTCGAATCTGCCACTTACCAATATCTATACGAATATCGATTTCATTATGAAATAACACATTACCTATGTTATCAAAAAACTAATTCAAATCATTATAGGTATCAATCTAGTAATAAAATTTCCTAACAATATTAATATGGGTCAAATCCTCGAGTCGTATCAGCTCCAAAGGAGCCCAAGATGCACTTCTCGTTGCCGCGCTGGATGGCAATAGACAACCTTAGCAGCAGGTAGGACCTCACGTCACATCTCCTCTCTCGAAGGCGAAGGCCAATCTCCTTTGTGAAGGCAAAGGCCTCTGAGGGTTCAGCAGCCGGTTGTCTCACAGACCAGCGGCACAAAGCAGTAATTTGCCTCCAAGACCGAGTACTTATTATGCTTCTTTCTCGCCGCAAATTGAGCAGTAGTACCGTACGGGTGAGGAGTGAGGCAGAAAAAGTGGCTTCCCAAAGCAGACACGTTCCTCTCTGCCATAGCACCTGTTTAAAACCTCCGGCCTTTTGCCATCAGATCGACTAAAGCCCGGCCGGCGGCTGCATCAAAGATGGAATATTCCATCTGGCCGAGACCAGTGCCCTCCGAGTGAGGTCATTAGGGAATTGGTGACGTGGGAATCTTCACAAACACGACTGCAACTCAGTGAGTGATGGACAATTGCCTCCACCGCGGACCCGCAAATACATTGATTAGGTTCACAGATATTGATATTGCAGGCGGAGAGCAACTGCCACACGCAAATAGTCGCTGTCAGAAGAGTTCCCATATCTGTGCCTCCTGTTAAAAGATGCTAAACTCGATTTATGTGTTTTTATTTTTTTACACGATTGGAATCTGTAAAAAAATACCTCCCTGTTCGTCTATGAAACACATCGCATGGGTATGCTGAAAAATACATAAAAGAAATCCACTCAAAAGTATGAAAAAATATTTTAATGTTTTAATACATCTTAAGCGCGTTTTATTATCCCTGCAGCGCCATCTATTGACATTCTGCTACTATGATTATAATGTTTGGTATGTGTAGCTAATAAATAGAAAAAAGTACTCTATTATTATTATTGTAAGTATCGATAGATAATTTCCCACGGGACCTCTTTAGTTTTCCGGGATAAAGAATACCCGACTATACAATGATGGTCAAAACACCCCATCTCAATGTAAAGGTTTCATATTGTTACGTTGAGCCAATCTAGATACAATTTTTTGCATTCCTGTAGGAAACCTAATTTTTTTGGGATTCACAATGTCCCAGTTTTAGTTCGCGGTAAGGTTATCAACGTGTAAAATTTGATTGTAATAGGTTAAGCCACATTTGCGTGGTGAGCCATTCTATAAATGAATACTTTTGATTTTCCCACGGTAACTTTTGAATTTTCTGGGATAAAAAGTATCCTATATGTTAACCCGGGCTATAAGGAACCACCATACAAAATTTCATCAAAATCGGGCCGGTAGTTTTTGCGTGATGCGCGAACATACAGACAGACAGACAGACAGACAGACAGACAGACAGACAGACAGACAAAAATTCCAAAAGTTGTTGTTTTGGCCTCTGTATCATTAGTAATGTCCACCACAGTTATTATTTTCCAAAAATATTTCATGTACAGACACGGCCCCGTTACAGTTTTATTATATTATAGATAAGATATTATAGATAGATAGATTATTATTTTCCAAAAATATTTCATGTACAGACACGGCCCCGTTACAGTTTTATTATATTATAGATAATACTTGCTAAATCTGGATGGATAGGAGTAAGGATGGCTAGGGCAAAGTATATATTAGCACTAACATACAGTATGGACACTCCCTGCCGCTCTCTAGATTGCGACCTCGACCCCTCGTCACTCATATTGAGACAGATTGGTTACAGTTTGGTTGTTGAACGTATAGGATTTCGCCGCCATTTTGTTTGTTCCGTTATTCGTTTTTTTAATGTCAATTCTGGCCCGTTGTATGAAATGTCCATGGTGTGGCTAGGGTATGAATTAAAGGAGCCAAATGACTTAGATTTATAGGGTTTCATACACCCAAAGGGTGATAAAAGGAACCCTATTACTAAGCCTCCACTGTCCATCCATCCGTCTGTCGGCCAGCAGGCTGTATTATATGCACCTATTGGTAGACAGTTGAAATTTTCACATAGTGACCTTTCTATTGAAACAGTAGGAATGTTTTGTCGCAGTGTCTTTTATTGATTTTGTCTACCTTACCATTGCACAATCAAAGCCTATGTCACATAGTAACTCAATTGGTGTCATCAAGTCAAGATATATTTATCTTAAGGCTTTTAGATGCCTCAATCCGACACGTGTTAAATTAATAATATCGATCGTAAGTCTATTCATTTTAAGTTCAAATCAATTTAATCAATTCGTGCTTCAGCGCGGTTTTTATGTTGAAACCGAACGCCCCATTCTCGATTTTTTTCCACTAAAATGAAAGGTCTTAAAGTCGCCGACTTTTGTGTGTTGCTTTCATTCAATATTAACTATTTGTTTTCGAGAAATTTTGCAATTGATGCCAAAAACGGAGTCTACAGTATTTTTTTTACATCAAAAGGTGTAATATTTTAAAGTTGTATTCAATTAGTCCGATTTTTTATTATTTTAAGTATATTATATATTTTTTCCATAATGATAGCTTTACACAGTTTTTCAATAATTTGAATTGAGTATTGTCATTTGACCTATCTTAAGGCCTTAATAATAATTATATTTATTATCAGTAGAGATTGGTAACTATTGTGCGATTCGCGATACATTCAGGGTTGGTACTAAGCGGGTTTTTATTGTCGTGTTATTTTATTATTATTAAAACATATTTGCCATTTTCGTATATTAAGAAATTGCCAATATTTTGTAAATAACGTAGCACAGTCTAGAGCACGTCAAGGTCAACACTTTGGACTTCGTACTGTTCTTATGCCGTACTTATAAAAAACAAAATCGAACTTCAAGTGACAACTTGGCGAGCTCTTGAGTGAACGTTAAAATTACTTAATTTATAATACAAACTGACCGACGATCTGGTGAAGGTCGTGGGAAGCCGTTGGATGCGGGCAGCGCAGGACCGGTCGTCGTAGAAATCCTTGGAGGAGGCCTTTGTCCAGCAGTGGACGTCTTTCGGCTGATATGATGATGATAACAAAAACAAACTAGGGGCCGTATTAGAGAAACACAGAAGAAAACGATTGTAATTCCTATCTAATGATGTCTGATAATGTCACCATTTCATAAAATATAGTTTTGACAACGCTGAAGACGCTAAAAACCGGCCAAGTGCGAGTCAAAACTGCACACATAGGGTTCCGTACCATATCATACTAGATGGCGCTTGTACAAAGGTTTCCGTACCATCATATTAGATGGCGCTAGTTTCTTCACGTTTAAAAATAACACGTTTTTTTGTAAGGATTGTTTTTGTCACTTTTTCTAATTTTGAGTATTTGTTGTTATAGCGGCAACAGAAATACATCATCTGTGAAAATTTCAAATGTATCACAATTTATGAAATACAGCCTGGTGACAGACGAACAGAAAGACGGACGGACAGCGGAGTCTTAGTAATAGGGTCCCGTTTTTAACCTTTGGGTACGGAACCCTAAAAACCAACATCAATCACAACAACAAAGTACAATATTTTTTTCTAATTATTAGTTTTGCTACACATTTTTTCTTTTTTGATAATTTTCTCGACAACCACTCAATCGATTTTGATAAAAATTTTATGGGGCCACTCTGGAAGCATAACCTATCGACCTATCAATAAAAAAAAAACATTAAAGTCGGTTTACAATCGGCAAAGAAATCGCGTATCTTTACATAAAAAATATATCCACATTGGAATTGATAACCTACTTTTTTTTTATTCAGTCTTAACTGATAATTAAAAATATTGAAATGATTAACTGATTATTATCATTATTTCAAATACTGATTATTAAAGACTTTAAGTACGATATATTTAAAGGTGCAGAATCGACACTAACATTGTAAAGTCTATGAGTTTGTTTGTAGCAAGTAATCTCTTAAATTACTGAACCGATTTTGAAAATTCCTTTACTACTAGAAAGCTACATTATTCCTGAATCATATAGGCTATAAATCAACGCGGCTCGCGCACCACTCGCCCTTAAAGACAGTCATAGAAACAATGGCTACGCGAGCGAAGCCGCGGGCAAAAGCTATTCATGAGTAATTAGTAATTACAGTAATAAATATTTTACTACAGTCCAAACCCGGCGAAGTGAAGCAAGCTGTCAAAGATGCCATCGACATCGGCTATCGACACATCGATTGTGCGCACATTTACCAGAACGAAGCAGAAGTGGGCGCAGCACTGGCCGAGAAGATCAAAGAGGGCGTTGTGAAGAGGTATGTGTTTCATCTTGGCCTTAAAACCATGTCATAGGGCGTAATAAACACCCTTAACACCGAACCAAAGTAGGACTTTTTTTATTTATTTTTATTCACTATTGGTAAGCCCTTGGCATCATATCACCTGATGGTAAGTGACGATGATGCCGAAGATGGAAGCGGGCTTACCAAGATACCCCAACGCAATGGGGCTTTGGCTATCTTATCTTCATGCCGAAACACATCAATGCTAAACATTGATGTTTGGCGGCAAGACTTAGGTAGATAAGATGGTGGTAGCTAGCCAGGCGGGATTTAAAAATGCCCTACCAACAACCAAACCGAGTCTTACTATGAGCCATAAGTAAATAGATAATACTCTGATAGAATTGAATTCAGCGTCGCTTGCGTAGCGGTTAGGGCCGCTACCTCCTGTCCGGGAGGTCGTAGTTCGAGTCACGCCTGCCGCGTAACAATGTGTTTTCGAATTTTGATTTTATATGTACATTTATCCGTCGCTCTATGAAGGAAAGCATCTTGAGGAAACCTGCACACGCCTGCGAAGAAACTCGAAGGTTGTGTGTGAAGTCGACCAACCCGTGCGGTGGAGACGTATATGAGCTGATATAATCATGTAAGATGATGATGATGATGATAGAACTTAATATCCTACTCTAATTGGTACAACGAGCCTCTCAACGAAGAAATTATTAATCTTATTTGATACACGTGCATAAGCCTGCCTTACACATTATTGTTGTGTGGTCTTGACTATGCCACAACACTGCGTAAGAAAGTGAGTGTCACTTTATCAGTCAGAGACGGGGTGAAAACTTCACACCAAAGGTGACTGGTACTCCTATTTTACGACCTTTTATAGTCCGGGCTGAGCCCTTTGTCTAAAGTGTGACCTCTGCGTTTCTGTACTAGGAGAAGACTCGCGTGCCCGAGATGTGCGAAATGTGTACATATAGATAGACTGATACCAAAAACATGTCAGAATAATGAGCGTAACGGTTAGGGCCGCTACCTCCTGTTCGGGAGGTCGTGCTTCGAATCCTCCACGTCAAGTTCGTTCGCTTATTTAACCGCATCTTTGACGGCTCCCGACAAACACTATCAAAGGTGCCTGCCAAAGATTGAACTCAGAGCGGTACCTTTGACAGAGTGTTTGTAGGGAGCGGTCTTAGACAAGTTGTCTAAGGCAGCCGTAAAAGATGATTTCGAATTTCATATGTACGTTTATCCGACGCTGTTATGGCGAAGAAAAACATCGTGAGGAAACCGGCACACGCCTATTAAGAAACTAGAAGGTTGTGAGTAAAGTCGACCAACCCGCTCTGGGCCCGCGTGCATATTGGTAAATACCAACGCGTTAGCCACTCGGGATATTTCGGGGCTGCCGCTTGGTCTCTCGTATTTACTCGATGTGTCGTGATGACCCGTCTTGTAATTACGACTCATCAATCAGTATTGTTGAGCGAGGGGAGCGAGTGATATTAGGTTCGTGAGTTTTGATTAATTATACTGTCGAGGAGCCTCACGAAGCGAAAAGGGTGCCGAATCTGACAGTTACGATAGTAAGTCTCGTCATTTATTGAGCGAGCGACACGAGCGATGTCAGGCTCGGTCAGGTTTAATTGATTATACAGTCAAAGTGCCTCGCCAAGCCAAGCCCTGGAAAAGTATACTCGTATTAGTACTAACGTACCCCTGAGTAGCAAAATGCTGCGAGTGTTGGACACTGACTAGTTACGGAAACTGGCGAGTTCTCTAAAGTGACCAGTCATAACCCGACTCTTGTAAATAGCTGACGCGTTAGTCTGACACGTCTGCTATTTACGAAGCAACTTCAGGAACCTAATGAGCGACCGAGCGGCAGCCGAAACTTCCCGAGTAGCTAACGCGTCGGGTGTTTATGAATATGCGGCCCGCGTAGTCGAAAGGCCCGTTAGCTCTAATTCAGGGTAGGCTTGAGCTCCTCGGGTGGGGACATAATTATATGAACTGATATGATAATGATGAAAAAGATGACGTGCTCTTTGTACATTATTTGTTTCGATTAACATCAATCAGTGATACTTAGCTTCAGAAGAGTCATGCTGTTTAACACTTTAAATTGATTTTACAAACCACCTTGATATTTCTGCTTTGATAAGAAATACGAGTAAGCAAACAAACTACTTCAAACTCGTACACTCTATCAATCTATATCAAGACAGCGATCTACAATACAAAAATTTTCGGATAAGATAAACTTTTCTAAGTCTATATACATACCTAACCACAGATTACTAATTAGTTAGTTACTAACCTAACATAGAATGCTTATTTGAGTGTGCACTGTCTGTGTGTGTTTCCGTACCCAAAGAGTAAAAACGGGACCCTATTACCACACCCTGGACACTTCATACAACGGGCCAGAAATGAAATTTCAAAATCGAATGAGCGAAATTCTAGACGTTCGAAAACCAAACTGTAACCAATCTGTATCAATCTGTGTGACGAGGGGGTGAGGTCGCAATCTAGAGAGCGGCAGGGAGTGTCCATACTGCCGTTAGTACTAATAAATAAATAAATAAATATTCCGGGACAAATCACACATGGTCATCTGGCCCCAAGGTAGGATTCCCTGTGTTATGGGTTACCAGAGACTGTTATACATACTTACATACGTTTAAATACATACATATATAGATATACTAGCTGTCCCGGCGAACTACGTACCGCCTTACATTACATTACACTGCCCTACCCTACCCTACCCTACACTACACTATACTACCCTACCCTACCCTACACTACACTACCCTACCCTACACTACCCTAACCTACACTACCCTACCCTACATACACTACACTACACTACCCTACCCTACCCTACACTACACTACCCTACACTACACTACACTACACTACCCTACACTACACTACCCTACCCTACCCTACACTACCCTACCCTACACTACCCTACCCTACCCTACATACACTACACTACACTACACTACCCTACCCTACACTACCCTACACTACACTACCCAACCCTACCCTACCCTACCCTAAAAAAAAAAATTGTTGGCCGATTCTCAGACCTACTCAATATGCTCACAAAATTTCATGAGAATCGGTCAAGCCGTTTCGGAGGAGTAAGGGAACGAAAACTGTGACACGAGAATTTTATATATTAGATTTTACACCCAGACACAGAGCAAACAAATCTGCTCATCACACAAATGCTTGCCCTGGGTGGGGATCGAACCCACAACCCTCGGATCAGTAGTTAAGGGCATTAACCACTGAGCCACCGATTCAGTCAAATATATATACTTTGCAAGTAAGACTCCACTGTCCGTTTGTCTGTTTGTCACCAGGCCGTATTTCATGAACCGTGATAGCTAGACAGTTGACATTTTCAGTGATGATGTATTTATGTTGCCTCTATAACAACAAATACTGAAAATTAGAAAAAGTGAAAAAATAAGGGGGTCTCCATACAATAAAACTTGTTTTTATAATCGTGAAGAAACTAGCGCCATCTAGTATAATGGTACGGAACCCTTTGTGTGCAGTTCTGACTCGCACTTGGCCGGTTGATACTGGCTGATTCAATAATCCAGATGTTAACATTGTTTTTTTTCTTTCTTTCTTATCGTGTGGCACAGTTAATCGAGCTATCCAAGAGGTAGACGACAGCGGTTGCCTGGAGTTGCACTTAACATCAACCACGGTCACGTGTAGGGCATTTAGATTTACACCTACGGACGTGTGCAACGCAACCTTTATACACAACTGCAATCAGATGTGCAGGTTTTCTCACGATGTTTTTCCTTCATCGTTAAAGCAATCGGTAAGTGTATGTACGTAAGTTTCGAAAAACTCATTGGTTCATTGGCCGCCCGGATTTGAACCCTGGACTGGGTTAGGAGCAGGAACGAGTCGTTACCGTTAAGGCACCGACGCTTTTCTAAATATTTACATCATCATCATCATATCAGCCGAAGGACGTCCACTGCTAGACATAGGCCTCCATTAAGGATTTCCACGACCGGTTCTGCGCTACCCGCATCTAGCGGCTTCTTCACCAGGTCATCGGTCCACCAAGTGGGAGGCCTGCCTTGCTACGTTTTCCGGTGCGCGGTCGCCACTTGAGAACTTTACCGTCCCAACGGCCGTCTGTTCTACGATTTATATGCCCCGCCCACTGCCACTTAAGTTTAGCAATTCTGAGAGCTATTTCGGTTACTTTGGTTCTTTTACGGATCTCCTCGTTTAAAATATTTACATAATGTAAAGATAATAGAAACACTTCAGAAAACATTAACTCTAATCATTAAATACATTGGATATTCTTGGTTAGCCCGCTTCTACCTTTGACAGCGTCGTCACTTACCATCAGGTGATGGATGATTAATAGAAGGATCTGTGGTTCTGATGGCTTTTAACGTGAAAACATCTGTAAATTGCATTACTATATGAGAAAACTGCTATGTTTGTATCCAACAGAGCGTTCTGTTTCAGGGACAATTTGTTTATAACATCCAAGCTATGGTGTACGTTCCACCGGCCAGACCTGGTGGAGAAAGCCGTCAAGACCACCCTCAAAAACCTGGGACTAGACTACCTCGACCTTTACCTCATCCACTGGCCTCAGGGTTACAAGGTAAAAACACAAAGAGATTGAACTCTGATAGTGGAATCAAGAAGAATCAACTCAAAAAAGCTAATCTAACTGTTGGATGGCCACCTAGCCGGGTACCGTAACTGGTCCTTGTCTTCACCTTATGGTGTTGGCAGTAATAGCGGCCCTCACTGTATGCCCAAGGGGTAGGAAAGTGGGGACGCTATATCATAAACCTGGTAGTTTTAGCGTATGTGGTAGATATACGAGAGAAAATGTTGGACGGCCTCCAAACAGTTAAAGCGAGGTATTGATTGGAACAGTTGTCTCTGTCTTTTTCTTTACGTCTAAAGAGTAAAGATAATAACCACACTTCAATGGTTTTTCGTTTTAATACAAAAAACTACAATGAAAGTATAAAAACAATAACTTTACTCACTTTGTATTATCATCACAAATATTGTTGTATATTTTTTTAAATTTATACTTCAAAATATTAGTCATAACTAGAGTTGAAAGTAACGGTGAAGACCTATCTTTGGGATTTTTTTCTATCGAGCCAAAACTGCTCAATCGTGTTTATAATAATAGCTTTTGACTTTAAGGAACATTATCAACAATAAGGGTATTCTATCGTTTAGGAGTAATTGACGTCAAAAGTAACGAAACTTAAACTGATGATATGATAAAGATTGCAAAGAAGCTACTAGATGTACGTGGCTCACATTCTGGTCCTTTTAGAAACGAGGAACGTGTTTTGGTCAAAATGATGAAACATATTGTAATATCCATTGCCTGTATCTTTGTATACTACTCGTTTATATTATAACCTGGTGAAGGTCGCTGTAAACTGACCAGTCATAACCCGACTCTTGTAAATAGCTGACGCGTTAGTCTGACACGTCTGCTATTTACGAAGCAATCTCAGGCATCGAACGAGCGACCGAGCGGCAGCCGAAACTTCCCGAGTGGCTTACGCGTCGGATGTTTACGTGTCAGGATAGGCTTGAGCCCCTCGGGTGCCGGTTGTCGTGGAAATCCATGGGGGAGGTCTATGTCCAGCAGTGGACGTCCTTCGGCTGATATGATGATGATATATAAAGCAATTGAAGACATGATTGTAGACTACTAAAGTTTTTTGAAGAAAAGCATTTTATTTCATATTTAAATATCCTTTGCGTGTATCAATTGAAGATACGATTATGCTAGAATAGTAATTGGAAGAAAAATATGGTAAGTATGTCATATTAAATATAAACTTAGTAAAAATATTTGTTCTTACAGGAAGAAGGTGAATTATTTCCCAAAGATGAGTCTAACCAGCCTATACCATCGAAGACAGATTACTTAGACACCTGGAAAGCTATGGAGGCTTTAGTTGAGAAGGGCTACACGAAGAGCATCGGACTCTCGAACTTCAACAAACGCCAGATCGACAGGGTTTTGTCTGCGGCGAGGATAAAACCGGCTGCTTTGCAGGTCAGTCGTGGACGCACGCAGATGTAACTAAGATGTGGAAATAAAGCTACAACATACAATAAACCATCCATCTCCTTTACTAGCGATGAGACCTGATACCTATTTTCTATTAAATAATTCAACTGACTCTTAAAACTCAAGAAATACCATGTTATTTGCGTTGGGGAATCTTGGTAAGCCCGCTTCCATCTTCGGCAACATCGTCACTTACCACCAGGTGAGCTGTTGTCAAGGGTTTACCAATTGTGAATAAAAAAAAATAAAAAAATATGCCTTCTTTTGAGTTTTATAATATGCAACTATTGCACGTTTCAGATCAACACAAAATTACGAGTACATGATTTATAAAAAAAAAATTGTCCCCAAACATACCTATACCAATGCAGAGATATGCTATATATAAGGGGAGGTGATTTTGTTTGCTCCGTCATTTGTTTTCAGAAATATCATTTCACGACCGTTTTATGGAGTGTCCGGGGTGCGCCCATACCTAGTCAAAACTCTTCTCATTTTTTTAAGTTGTCTATATTATAATCTTTATTTATAAATAAGAGTTCTGAGTTATTTAAATTAATCAAAACAATTTAGATAAGCTCATAAATCTTAAAATTACTCAACGCATCTAAAACTTTGCAGATCGAAGTCCACCCATACCTGAACCAAGATAAGTTATTCGCGTACGCAAAGTCCCAAGGGATGGTGGTGACAGCTTACTCTCCCCTGGGCTCCCCTGACAGACCTTGGGCCAAGCCTGGAGACCCCAGCCTGATGGAGGACCCGAAACTTAAGGCCATAGCGGAGAGATACGGAAAGAGCGTTGCACAGATTTTGATTAGGTTAGTAAACGTTGGTTAACCTTTTTGTTTGTAAACTCTTTATTCATCATCATCATCACCATATCAGCCAAAAAACGTCCACTGCTGGACAAAGGACTTCCCCAAGGATTTCCACGACAACCGGTCCTGCGCTGCCCGCATCTCTTTAAACTATTTATTGCATGGATAGGAGTGTGCGTTGCAGTAGGGAATTTCATACAAAGAATACTGAACGCCTCGAGTTGAGGCGGTGATGATCTGTTTACGAGTTGATATGTGTGCTTCAAGCCTCATCATCATATCAGCTCATTTGCATCCCCACCGAGGGGCTCGAGCCTACCCAGAATTACGGCGATCGGGCCTTAGTCGACCACGCGGGCTCAGTACGGGTTGGTCGACTTCACACACCACCTGCGAGTTTCTTCGCAGGCGTGTGCAGGGTTCCACACGATCTTTTCCTTCACCGTTAGAACGTCGGATAAACGTACATATGAAATCTAAATTCGAAATCACATTGGTCATGGCGGGATTTGAACCACGACCTCCCGGACAGAAGGCGGCGGCCCTAGCCGTTACGCCACCGACGCTCATTCCTAAACGCTTCAAGCCTAAACGAACAATATTTGTGTTATATGTTTTGAGAGCTCGACAACGGCTGTAACGATTTTGATAAAATTACTGTCATCATCATCATCATCATATCAGCCGAAGGACGTCCACTGCTGGACATAGGCCTCTCCCAAGGATTTCCACGACGACCGGTTCTGCGCTGCCCGCCAAATTATTGTATATGGGGGTTATTGAGAGCGAAAAATCTATCTAGCTAGGTCTCATCTATGGGAAAACGCATTTTTTCGAGTTTTCATGCACATCGTCTTTCGCACAATAAGATAGATAATTTCACTGCATCAGATAGCGATAGTCCAGTGGTCAGAAAATTGTACTCTATCCTCATACATCCGGTCCGGTCGATTTTTTTTTTTGACATTTATCTTTTATTTTTTTTCCTTTTTCTACCAAAGCTCGGCCGCCCACGTACTGTTCTCTTACTGAACTACTGTTCTGTTACTGTTGTATTACTGTTCTCTTGTTGCGGACTTTTGTCTTATCTTTCCTTTTTTTAGTACCAAGATTTACTTTGCAATAAGAAACAACTTATAATTTAGCATTTAATTATTTTTTTTATTACTTGCTATATTGTCATCCGGTCTAAGAATCCTTTTGATGTGGTTCAAAAACACTGATAGTATAAACAAGCCTGTCACGTTAAGAATCTTCCTGAAAGAAAAAGAAAAGAAAATAATGAAGAAATTTACCTCGGTATCCTCCACTTAGCTGATGGAAAAACTATCCACTAGCTAGATCAATTTCATCATCGTCATATCAGCTCATATACGTCCCCAACGAGGGGCACGAGCCTACCCTGAATTAGTACGATTATTAAATCAATTTCATTAACCCCTATTTTCGGCAATCGGTTAAAAATGTAACGATACCTCGCACTCGTAATTCCATCAAGCCGTTGATTCTACAGGCTCAGCCAAAGAATTATACACACACACATTTAGCGTTCTAATGTTGTTTTTTGTATATGTTAAAAAAAAATATAAACAGATTTCATTATTTTTTTCAGACACACATACATCTGAAAATCAATACCCTCCTTTTTTGGCAGGCCGGTAAAATGTATGTCACTAACGGGATCAAGACTCCTCACACTTCAAAATCCATCAAACCGTTTAAAAGCCAAAGAAACAGCCATACATACATACACCCGAAAAACATTACTCTCCTTTTTGGGCTGTCGGGTAAAACATCCTTAAACGGCCATGTGAACTTATCAACTACCTAATTCAAGATTTGCGATTTCAGATACGCCATCGACCGTGGTATGGTGGTGATACCCAAATCGGTGAACAAGAACCGGATCGAGCAGAACTTCAAAGTTTTCGACTTCCAGCTGTCGAAGGACGACCTCAAGCTGATCGGTAGCCTGGAGTGCCACGGCAGGCTGTGCGACATGAAAGAGTAAGTCTCTTGTAACATCCAAAGTGGGGTCCCCACTGCCGGGGCAAAGGGCTCTTCTCAACTTTGGGAAGGTTGGGTCATACTCCACTCACAGGGGCTAAGTCTGGGTTGGTGAAGGTACCCTACAACCTCCACCAACCCAGACTTAGCCCATCGATACCCCACCGTTAGAAGTTTTTAAGCCCGCCTACAAAGCTTCTAACACGGCTTAACGACTGCCATCTAGTGATAGTTACTGGTAACAACGGCTTAACGTGCCTTGAAAAGCACGGGAACGGTCGAGATAAATGCCACTAACAGTCGTACCTATCCATGTAATGACCGTGGTTATGTTCAGTTAACCAGCGTGATAGACCAACAATGCAAGCCGTACTGAGGTACGGTCGCTTCGTCCAGCGATTTTTTACTGTTGTGGTACCATACAGCTGTGACTTACCTTGACACCCCTCATCATGTCAGCCTAAGGACGTCCACTGCTGGACAAAGGCCTCCCCTAAAGATTTCCATGACGACCGCTTCCGCGCTGCCCGCGCCTAGCGGCTTCCCGCGACCTACACAGGGTCATCGGTCCACCGAGTGATAGGCCTACCAACGCCACGTTTTCCGGTCCGTGGTGCCACTCGAGAACTTAACTACTCCTACGGCCATCTGTTCTACGAGCTACGCTCATTAAACCGCTCCACAAAATTTGACACCGTTCATCAACCGCTTCCATCTTCGGCATCATCGTCACTTATCTTCAGGTGAGATGATGCCAAGGGCTTATCAATTGTGGATAAAAAAAAAGAGTTTTAATATTCATAGATTTTCGTTATCTACAAACATGTTCGTTCGGACTTCGGAAAGATGTTACTTACAATTAGTTAGGTACTTATTATTAAATTCAAAGAACTGCAAACAAAATTGGTGTTTTTAAATTTTGTAAATTAAATAATTAAGTAAAAGTTAATTAAAAATAATTAATAACTAAATTCATATCATAATCGTGAATCGTTTTTTTTTCATAGTATTTTAGCCGGTTACGTCATCAGTTTACGAACTTTGAAAATCATAACAAAATACCAGTGATTAAAATATATTCAAATTATTTCCTTAAAAATCTTATAAATTTTCATAAAAAAATACCTTACTAATTTGAATATCGATTTCATAGTTATGTATTTTTACGTTTATCCGACGCTCTAACGGTGAACGAAAACATCCTGAGGGAAACCTGCACACACCTACGGAGATACTCGAAGGTGTGTGTGGAATCGACCAACCCGCAATGGGCCCGGTCGCCTGAGGTCTGATTCACCCTATTAAGAATGACGACAGCATCAGAAAAAAATTATGAACTATTGATCACTAAATTGCCCACCTACTTCGGAAAAAACTTACTCGTTTTGTTTTCCATCAAGTCTTCGAGTTTTAATTCACCAAAATCACAAAATAAGTACTTATATGACGCTGCTAAACCATGGCGTCACGCCTAGGTATTTCAAACGTTTTTAGAAAAAAGTGTCGTTTTTGACAGATGATAAAAAGTAACTCAGATGACTAGCATTCGTCATTCCTATTCACTCGGTGGGGACATATTATTATATGAGCTGTTATGATTTGAACAACACTAATTTTAGTTAACTTAATGAAACTAACTGAATGTTTTTTTTTCAGCACACAACACCCGGACTACCCTTTCCACGATGAATTCTGAAAGTTCCTTAAAAGTGCACCTATACTTTGTTAACAATATTTATTTATTTTTATAAATAGTATGTTTTACTAACATTTATAAGTATCACTGTTGTATTGTTGTTGGCTAAATAAATTATATTTTCGGCCGAAGATTTAAAATTTTATTTTATGTGTATGATGGTGTTTTTATTGTTAAAAACTAGATTTAGTCAGCGGCTTCGCTCGCGTGAATATAGTTTCTATGACTGACTTCGAGGGTGCGCAGTGCGCCTGGAAAAAAGTAGCCTATATTTTAATCCAGGTCCTAATTTGTTTACCCACCAAATTTCATCCAGATCCGTTTATCTGTTGTGGCGTGAAAGAGTAACAAACATCCATACATACACACACATAGACTTTCGCGTTTATAATTAAAACTAACTTTTGCCCGCGGCTTCGCCTGCGTGGACATCGATGTAATGACTGTCTTAGAGTAAATCATGTCATTTCCCACCCACTCAACCATCTCTGTGAAAAAAATCACAACAATCCATTGTCCATTGCGTTAACCATCAAGAAAGTATTTTTTCAGTGGCCTCAGGAATGGCATCGGGCTATGCTATTTTCACGGGATAAAAAGTAGCCTATGTCCTTCCTCGTGACACAGGCTACCTGCATGCCAAATTTCATTGAAATTGGTCAAGGCTTTAAAGCGTAAAAAGGTAACAAACAAACAAACACATTTTCACATTTATAATATTAGAAAGGATTAGTAAGGATTTGGGTGCGTTTGGCTGCACCTCACCTGATGGTGAGTGTCAATGCTTGAATGTACCTAATTTATTGACCAATTCACCTGGTCATTGAACTTTTTAGGGTTCCGCAGCCAAAATAGTAAAAAATGGAACCGTTTCAATTTTGTCATGTCCGGTTGGCCGTCCGTCAGTATATAACAATCAGTTTTCTTTGCCACTATTAGACACAGTAGTACACATATGTAAACTTACACCCGTAATAGAAAATGAAGACAATATTCAAAAAAAATGGGTAGCCTCCCTATGTAAAATAAAAAATAAAACAGAGTTTCTCATTAATGACACCTATCTGGATAGACTTGAAACGTAACACATTACACAAATACAAAATTTCACCGAAATCGTTAGAGCCATTTCCTAGAAACCAATCTTCTTAAATATAAAAAAACTAATTGCTGTTCGTTAGTCTCGCTAAAACTCAAAAACAGCTCAAATGATTACGATGAAACAATGGTGAATTGTTGTGCGCACGCCCGAGAAGGGTCTTTACAAAAAAGCACAGCGAGCCGATCGCGGCTCGCGCACCGCGCACCCTCGTTATCCACATGGGGCGGGGCCCGTACATCAACTAGTTATATATAGTTTCTAAAATGTAGGTAAGCATTGCTCTCTTAAAGAATTATAATAAGATTAGCGGGTCTTGGAAGGAAATTAGTACCTATTGTAAAGATATACTCGTAGGTCGGTACTGAGAAGTAGCCACCAGAAATAGTGGCCTACCGAGGGCTATTCGCTCAGAATTTTTTTTTTGTATGAGAAACTGTAGTTTTCGCATTGTTTAATAGTTGGCGCCACAAGCCATTGTGATGTGCGCGATACTTGCGCGAGTCCAAACCTAGTCCAAAATTTCGCAATCAATATCATCTGATATACAGGGTGTAAAAAAATTGGTGTAGGTCCCGTTAACTGGGGCTTCTACTCATCATACTGAACAACTTTGATTCTACGACTCTGCTGAAATCGCAAAAAAAATATTTTTTTCTTCGTACAAAAATTTTGTGCATTTTAGTATGGAGGGTCCAAATGTTTTTTTTTGCGAATTGACTATGGGTTCCTTGGGGAAAGTTTTTCAGTATGATGAGTAGAACCCTCAGTTAACGGGTCCTACACCAATTTTGTTACAACCTGTATTGCCGAATAATTAGAACTTAATTGGTAACAATCCGGAGTTTGGAAGCAGTCAAAATTGTTAATTGGTTTTCATTTATTTTTTTATTTTTTTTAAATTGAGTGCGTTTGACTACATCTCACCTGATGGTAAGTGACGATGTAGTCACACCTGTACACTTCATACAACGGGCCAGAAATGACATTTCAAAAAAGGAATGACGGAACATACAAAATGGCGGCGAAATCCTATACGCTCGACAAACAAACTGTAACCAATCTGTAGGTATCAATCTGGGTGACGAGGGGGTGAGGTCTAGAGAGCGGGAGGGAGTGTCCATACTGTATGTTAGTACTAATATAATATACTTTGATGTAGACGAGGATGGTACACGCAAACTCAAAAAATGCCTATTCACTCTCGCCTAGATGATCCTCAAATTGTAGGAGTCGGGAAACACAGATGCAGGCAAGAATTGCCACTCCATCGCTGTCCGCATAATAAATGAGGAAGCGTAACGCTTCGTGTGTATAGGCTGAATATCAACAACGAAGGAGTGGAACCTCTCCCTGCGTCTCGTTGACCGAAGGTGGTGTGGAAATGTTAGCACACCTTGGACACTTCATACAACCGGCCAGAAATGACATTTCAAATAAGGAATGACGGAACAAACAATATGGCGACGAAATCCTATACGTTCGACAACCAAACTGTAACCAATCTGTATCAATCTGGATGACGAGGGGGTGAGGTCGCAATCTAGAGAGCGGCAGGGAGTGTCCATACTGTATGTTAGTACTAATATATATACTTTGGTATTCGTTTGGGATCTTTGCGCTAGGGGCGCTGTTTTATTTGAAAGAGAGACTACTTCGGTAATTACTCTATTTTCCGTATGTATAAGTTGTGGCCTACTCGGCCCTGGGCTAATTGTTCTTATTGACACGATTCCCAGCCCTTCGTAAGTCGAGGAGCTGGAGGCTAAAACGTAATCGATTCTAAGCTTGATCTTTATCATTAGACATTACATAACTTTTGCCTACATGCAATCGTTTTAAACATACATAATATCTCTTTCGGAGATTTAAAAAAGATAAGTAACATTCTTTTTGAGTAAGTATCTATCGAAATGGAACTGTGAAAGATTGTGAAAGCGAATCAAAATTTGCTTATTATTTTAACAGAATATAAAGAAGAAAAAAAACGTGTGAAAATTCACGTTAAGATAGTATTGTTAAAAGAACTGATAACAATAGTGAATGGAATTGTAAGAATAAAATGGTTTGCAAAGAAATTACGTGTAAGTCAGATAGATCACTTGAGATAAACTTAGAAGTTAGAAGTACATACTTTGATGCTGAATTCATAAACATGATTATCTTATGAAGGGCTTTAATTAAGGGTTTACCAATTGTGAATTAAAAAAAAAAACGGGTCTTTAGCACAGATTACTAATTAGTTATCTGTGACGTCGTCAACGAGACGCCGGGGGTGTAACTCGTTTATTATACTATAAATAAAAGTTTAGTATGCTTATCCAATGATCATCGGTGATGATATTTATTGTTAAGCAAAAAAAAGATAGAAGGCTCTGTCGGCTGACTGATTATTATTAGCTTCAATGATTCCTCTCAATCTCTTGCTATGGTTTAGGGGAACTCAGCCCAGTCGCGCGGATAATTGAAATATACTTTTACTCAAAGGACCTCTGTCCTGGCTCACGGTCAGCCCTCGAATCTATCTATTCTTTCAAAAAGCTTCCGAATGACTTACAAAATCAAATTCAAACTAATATTCTAAATTCGATTCGCGTCAGCAAGAAACTAAGCAAAGAGGCTGGGAGTAGATGTATGTAGAGACATACGATCTCTACATATCTTTAGCTCATGAAACTGATCCGATTTCCGCGATGAACTTATATATACTTATCATCATCATCATCATCATCATAATTTTACCGCCTCCGTGCCGTAATGGTTAAGTCCATTAGCTTTACATCTGGAGGTCGCCGGTTCGATTCCCGGCGGAGTCTAACTTTGTATGACTCAGTTTGGTTGGTGCAAGGGGAAGGTGGACTTTGTATGACTCAGTTTGGTTGGTGCAAGGGGAAGGTGGACTTTGTATGACTCAGTTTGGTTGGTGCAAGGGGAAGGTGGACTTTGTATGACTCAGTTTGGTTGGTGCAAGGGGAAGGTGGAAGCCTGCCTGGCTATCTACTACCATCTTATATAAATCTTGCCGCCAAGCATCAATGTTAACAGCATAAGATGTTGCAAATAAGATAGCCAGTTCCCCATGGCGTCCGGTTCCATCTTCGGCATCATTGTCACTTACCCATCAGGTGAGATGATGTCAAGGCCTTACTAATTGTGGATAAAAAAACATCAGCCGAAATACGTCCACTTTCTACGACGAACGGTCCTGCGTTGCCGTCATCCAGCGGCTTCTCGCGATCTTCACCTGATCGTCAGTACACCGAGTGGGAGGCCTGTCTATACGCTACGGCTTTCAGTGTACAGCCACCACTCGTAAACTTTACCGCCGAACGATAATATTATGTTCTACGAGCCATAATTATGTGCCACGCCCATTGTTTTTAGCAGTTCACTTAAATTTTGCAGTTCTGACAGCTATATCGGTAACTTTGGTTCTCCTATGGACATTCTCGTTTCTGATTCGATCACGCAGCGAAACAATATGAGATACTAGCATTTGCTCGCGGCTTCGCCCGCGTGGACATCGTTTTTGTATTCTGATTAGCAGTATGTCACTTCCCACCCCCTCAACCAATTCTATACAAAAAAATATTTCGTATGGTGGTTCCCTATAGCCCGGGTTAACATATAGGATACTTTTTATCTCGGAAAATTCGAGAGTTCCTGTGGGAAAATTTAATACCTCCACGCGGGCGAAGTCGCGGGCACAGCTAGTATACAACATGAACTCACTTAATTCACCATCGACTGTGACAAATTTAACTAAACGATTTGAAACTTAGATTAACTTTGAATCGCTTTTCATTTCCTGTTTTTCCGTTTTTAATGGGAGACCGAGAATGTTCCATTACTTCAGACCAAGTAAGGTATCGATCGAAGTGAAGATATCATCAGCATTGTGTTGATAGATATAGGGATATACAGGGTGTAACAAAATTGGTGTAGGTCCTGTTAACTGGGGCTTCTCTACTCATCATAATACTAAACAACTTTGGTTCTACGACTTTGCTGAAAACGTAAAAAAATGTTTTACTCTTCATACAAATCGATCAGCTGATTGATCAATTTTGTGCATTTTAGTATGGGCGGTCCAATTTTTTATTTGGTCCAATTTACTATGGGTTCCTTGAGGAAAGTTGTTCAGTATGATGATTAGAACTTCCAGTTAAAGGCTCTTACACCAATTTTGTTACAATCTGTTTATAATATTATCCACAATTGGTAAGCCCTTGGCTTTATCTCACCCTAAGGTAAGTGACGATGATGCTAAAGATGTAAGCGGGCTTACCAAGATTCCTTAACGCAATGGGGAACTGGTTATGTTATCTTTAAGTCGTGACACATCAATGCTGTTGACATTGATTTTTGGCAGCCAGACTTAGTTATTATGGTGGTAGATAGCCAGGCGGGCTTAGAAAATGCCCTTTCACCAACCAAACCGAGTCTTCTAAAGTTAGATTCCGCCGGGAATCATACCCGCGACCTCCTGATTTAAAGCTAATGGACTTAACCATTACGCCACGGAGGCCGGTGAAGATTATATATTAACATGTACTGGTCATCTAGCAAATACCATAGCTAAAGCACACCCTGGACACTTCATACAACATGCCAGAAATGTCATTTCAAAAAACGAATGACGGAACAAACGAAATGGCGGCGAAATCCTATACGTTTGACAAACAAACTGTAACCAATCTGAATCAATCTGGGTAATGAGGGGGTGAGGTCGGAATCTAGAGAACGGCAGGAAGTATCCATACTGTATATTAGTACTAATAAATATACTTTTGCTAAAGACTGTAATCTGAAATGTGACATTATTTGTAATAGACATAAAGGGTTTTTAGTAGGGATGCATCGATACGCCTTTTTGCCGATACGATACCGATACCGATACTCTTATAAAAATATCGGCGATACCGATACCGATACCGATACGCTTATTGAATTCAAAAAGGAAGGTCGAATAAATAAAACACAATTAATTAATAGTTTTAGTAATCAAAATTAACATTTATAAGATTTTTATTTAAAAAACAAAGCATTCTTAAGTTTTGCGGGCAAAGGCGATTTCGCAAGTCTGTTTGAATAAGACCTGCGGTGGAAAATAGTCTCTCAGATGCGACAGATGCCTCGTTTGCAACGAAATAGATGGGACAACACGCGCGTTCACATTACATTTTTAAAGCGCAAAATTTGAATAGTATCGTTGAATCTGCCATAAAAATATCGCCGATACCGATATATCGGCAAACCCGAAGTATCGCCGATATATCGGTATCGGTATCGGATGCATCCCTAGTTTTTAGACAGCTTAAAATTATGTGTAAGTTAATATTTTTGAATTTTGAATTTATAGTGTTAACAAAATCGCAACTGTTGAAACTACTTTATGCATTTCTCATAAGCCTGCTATGGTATGTGATGATGATGACAGGCGTTACATCATCCAAAAGACTTTGCTGCAAAGAGGCTTGGAGTTTGGGGGGTTGGCCGTAATCGCGTGTTGGTGATCGCAGTGTGCGGTGTAGTGGCATAGCACGCGGAGAGAAGGATGACTAACCGGAGAATGAGCAGCAGCGTCCTTTAGGCATTAAATAAAATAAAATGCTAAGAAAGTTGTTAGTTCAGTGCTTTTTTTTGTATGTATGTATGTATGTATAAATTCTTTATTGCACACAAGGAATAATCACAAAATGGTTTTATCAGACTTAAGTGTACAAAGGCGGTCTTATCGCTAAAAGCGATCTCTTCCAGACAACCCTTGGCAGATGAGATATATTCAAATATATTATGTAAAACAACGATAGCGCAAGAATCTGATAGCAAGGTGCCTATTTTCCAAAAGGCAAAGAAATAATAATCTATAAATAAATAATATATATGTTTTAAATATAAATATGGGTAGATAGATAATAATATATTTTTTTCCTTGGACTGAGAATCTAGCGCAAGAATCTGATAGCAAGGTGCCTATTTTCCAAAAGGCAAAGAAATAATAATCCACGATAAATATATATGTTTCAAATATAAATATGGGTAGATAGATAATAGTATTTTTTTTCCTCGGACTGCGGAGGAGGGAAGAAGGAAAATGCTTTTACGCATACCAACACAGCCGGCTGTACTGGTTATGTGGGACTCACAGCCCTACGCCTATATGCATATACATACCCATTATATACATAAAGTATATATAAATAAATATGCACAGGCCCAAGGCCACACTACCCACTAACGACCCCCTGTAGCCTGGCAGCTAGGCTGCCTTAAAAGCTAATCGGAGCGACGCCCCCCCCAATTGGGTGCGAAAAATACACGCTAAGGGGACAGCGCGGAGAGCTCCTGGTGGGAGCGGCTGCTTGGTGAAGTTAGTGAGGGAGACTGTGTCATTCAAGAAGTGACACTCATCATATCAGCTCATATACGTCCCCACCGAGGGGCTCGAGCCTACCCTGAATTAGGGCGATCAGGCCTTAGTCGACCACGCGGGCCCAGTGCGGGTTGGTCAACTTCACACACAACCTTCGAGTTTCATCGCAGCTGTGTGCAGGTTTCCTCACGATGTTTTCCTTCACCGTTAAAGCAATCGGTAAGTATGTACGTAAGTTTTTGAAAAACTCATTGGTACATTGGCCGTCCAGATTTGAACCCGGTACCTCTGGTTAGAAGAACCGAGTCGTTACCGACTGAGCCACCGACGCTTTTGAAGAAGTGACACTATCGGATCCTAATTAGTTCAGTGCTCAGAATAAAGAACAAACCAGAACCCGCGTACAGTGAGAATAGTATGACGCGCCTACCCTCCTTGTCTTGGCTGTAATATTGATATTAAAACTTTTTTGTTAGGTTACTAAGAAGGAACCATTGCTTGTTTACCCACAAAAATAATCCCACCTGCATACGGGATACAGGAGAGCCAAAACGTCAAAACTACTCTAAATAATAAATTTTTTTTTATTCCACAATTGATAAGCCCTTGACATCATCTCACCTGATACTAAACTACTTTTGTCCTACGACTTTGCTGAAAATGCAAACATATTTTTTTTACTCTTCATACAAATCAATTAGCTGATTGACCAATTTTGTGAATTTTAGTATTGAGGGTCCAATTTTTTTTTTGCGAATTTTCTATGGGTTCCTTGGGGAAAGAGGTTCAGTGTGCTGAGTAGAACCCCCATTTAACGGCTCATACACCAAGTTTGTTACAACCTTACATATATTATAATAAATTATATTATCCACAATTCGTAAGCCCTTGGCATCATCTCACCTGATGGTAAGTGACGATGATGCCGGAGATAGAAGCGGGCTTATCAAAATTCTCCCATCGCAATGGGGAACTGGCAATCTTATTTTCACCGGAACACATCATGCTAACAATATTGATGTTTGGCGGCAAGACTTAGATAAGATGGTGGTGGCTAGCCATGCGGGCTTATAAAATGCCCTACCACTAACTACACCGAGTCTTACAAAGTTAGACCCCGCCGGGAATCGAACCCGCGACCTCCAAGTGTGAGCGAATTGACTTACCATTACGCCGCGGAGAGTAGTTTTATACAAGTGCAAGTTGTTTCACTTTTATCGGCGTACGCGAACTCTGGTTTGTTTTTTATACTGAGGTTCGGTGGTACATTGTCTGGTCTTTTAGTAACAGAATGGTATCCTAGGGATAGCAAAAGAAAAAGAGGCAGACAAACTAAAAGATGGGAAGATGACTTCAAGAAAATAGCTGGTCCGGTATGGACCCGTTTAGCAAGAGACAGGAATACGTGGAAACCTTTAGAGGAGGCCTTTGTCGACAGACAAGCTGTTCCATACAAACATCCAGTTGCCGATCATTCAAATGCAAATTAGAACTGATTAAATCAATATTTTGGTTATAGTAAGTAGGCATTTATTAATTGTAAGGAAAGAAATAGCAATAAAGGCTATTTTATTTATTTTATTTTTATTACATGTGGGAAAGGCGGACGGACAAAACGGACGAATAGCGTAGGCTTAGCAATGGTACCCTTAGGAACGGAACCCTAAAAACAGCCTCTTACAAAAGTTGCTGTAAAACGTTATAAACATAAGTATTTCGTACTTTCCCTAATCAATGTCAACGCAAAAATATTAATTTTAACATTGCAATAACTAAATCGCCGTCTAAACTTAACGATCCGTAACAACGGTCTCATTAACGTAAAATTATTCAATTTTAGAAACAAAAAATGGCAGCGCTAATGCGGAATAGGAAAATTTGCCCTTGTTAATGGTGACCTCAAGTTATAAATTTTACTTGCAAAAACTAAAATTGATTGAAAACTACCTAATGGTAGCATAAAAGGCGAAATTATTTGTAAACTTGAGTGCTTAGTATAAATTTACAAAAATTGTACATCAATGCGTACCTAATATGTTAAACTTATTTTTAGAGTATAGCTAATAAAATAACTAGCAAGAAAAATCAAAATTCATTGGTAGAATCCATGTAGAATCAGTCAAACAATTTAAAAATAATGAGAAAACTGTTTATAAATACTCGTACGTGATCTTCAATTTTATCTGCTAGAATCTTGCTTCGCAGAATCAATTAATGTAACAGTTATATATAATGTACCATTAAATCACTGATACTCACTTCTTTTTCTAAAAACTTTAAATCTTGCGTAACATTACGTTGCTTATCAGTTATATCCCGAGCTGTTAATAATTTTTATACATGAATAAAAAAAATAACTACTCGAGAAATAACTGATAAATCAATGCACATAATTTAATCAATGTATTATTTAAGACTTAGTAATATTAAAGCATCGCCGTCATTAACAAAGGAATTCCCAAGGTTAAGGCGAGAGCCCCTTTTTATGGAAGCAAGAATATCTACCACCAAAAACTAAAAGAAAAATGTGCGAAAAAATGACACATGGAAAAGTAGGTAGCTCGCAATAAGACCGCCTACTGTTTTGTTGATTTCTTCTTATTGTATTGTATTGCAAAAAGAGAATGTATTGTTTTTGGGCATCTAATAAAGAATATTTACTTACTATTGGTAACCGGCTAAAGAATCCATACAGTCCTTAAACAAAGACGTCTAAACAGGACAAACGCGTGGGGCTGAAGGGCGACACGGGGGAAATGGAGCCCAAGTTTACATAGTCACTACTTGGGGCGATTGATACACTCAGGTGCGGTAGCTCAGGAGCACATGCCCAGTCACTAGTGATGTCGGCTTTGACGCAATTATCAAAGGCATTGGACCAGTGTTTGGGTCTTTACACCATGTATCTACAAAATAAACTCATCTCTTATATAAAACCTTCCACGAAGAGGACCATAATATGACCCTTTGTGGTGCTTTCTGACCTTCCACATAAAAAAGTGTTATTAAGACCTCCTTTTTATTAAATAGAAGCATACCATATCATTATCCAGAAAAAAGCCTTTATAAGCTGAATGGGTCAATATTTGGTTTTTCGTATTGCAAAAACTTTTAGCCGAGTTACCAAAAAGAAGGGTAATGTTTTAAGGGTATGTGTATGTATGTATATCTGTTTCTTTGGCAGAGCCTGTAGCCTAAACGGCTTGATGAATTTTGGAGTGCGAGGTGTCGTTAGTTTGTCGACAAATTTCACCCGACTGCCCAAAATAGAGGGGGTTATGTTTTATGCAGTCGGATTTTTAATTTTTATTAAAATTGATTAGGTTATTACCAGATATGTCTCAGCCATGTGTCAGACCTTAAAATTGATGAGATTTTTTTATCGATTACATAAAAAAGTGCTTTTTTTTTATTATTCTCTATTGGTAAGCCTAATAGTGTAGGTTTCCTCACGATGTCTTCCTTCACCTTTAGAGCGTTGGATAAACGTACATGTGAAATTGAAATGGTTTCATGATCATACAGGGTGTTACAAAATTGGTGTAGGTCCCGTTAACTGGGGCTTCTACTCATCATACTGAATAACTTAATAGCTATAATAAAATGTCTCATTGCCCTTTTCATCTGTTTCCTGTAACGAAATTCAAAGTGACGATACAAAAATAAGCTAAGTATAGACAAGATAAACTTTGTGACGAATGAATTCAGCTGACGGCGGTTTCAAGTTGCGGTCTAGATGCATCCAATTACATGCGTGGTGTAGTTTATAACCGAAAGCGATTTTCAAGTTGCGTAACTCCGTTTATTTGCTAGTGTTTTCTCACAGGATAAATATTAAAATAATATCTAAGAGGGTTTCATCCATTACGCGAAACTTAACATATTATCGTAGGTTACCCTTACCCTGCTATTCTGTCGTTTCAAGGGACTCGAGCCTACCTTAAATTAGGGTTATCGGACCACGCGGGTCCAGTGCGGCTTGGTCAACTTCACACACAACCTTCGAGTTATGTTACTGACGGTTACTAATAGTGTAGGTTTCCTCACGATGTTTTCCTTCACCTTTAGAGCGTTGGATAAACGTACATGTGAAATTGAAATGGTTTCATGATCATACAGGGTGTTACAAAATTGGTGTAGGTCCCGTTAACTGGGGCTTCTACTCATCATACTGAATAACTTTTGTTCTACGACTTTGCTGAAAACGTAAAAAATTTTTTTTTACTCTTCATACAAATCGATCAGCTGATCGATCAATTTTGTGCATTGAGAATTGACTATGAGTTCCTTGGAGAAAGTTGTTCAGTATGACAAGTAGAACCCCCAGTTAACGGGACCTACACCAATTTTGTTTCACCCTATTTAAACTTAGTAAGAGAATCGTAATGTAATTCACTAGATACGATCAAAAATATAAATGCGAAAACTTTAGCATTAAGTTTAAAATGAGTGTAGAGGGCTCTGGTATACACTGCTCAACATTGTCTGGGGATATTTTGAAAATTTTTAACGCAACACGTGGTTTCTTGAAAAACTATATAAATTACTTAGGACATGTGCAGTACAGGGTATAAATAATAATAAATAATAAATATTCTGGGACAAATCACACATGGTCATCTGGCCCCAAAGTAGGATTCCCTGTGTTATGGGTTACCAGAGACTGATATACATACTTATATACGTTTAAATACATACATATATAGATATTTAACACCCAGACACAGAGCAAACAAATCTGCTCATCACACAAATGCTTGCCCTGGGTGGGGATCGAACCCACAACCCTCGGATCAGTAGTCAAGGGCACTAACCACTGAGCCACCGAGTCAGTCAAAAAACTTTCAAGATGGGCAAGTCTTATATTTACGAGTACCTTCTCAGTTATTATGAACATGGGTTCCACTAATTTTATACAATTTGTGCAATCCTTCTATTCTCTCTTTCTTGTCGTGTGGCACAATTAACCGTGGTATCCAAGGGATAGACAGCGGTTCCCTGGTGTTGCATTTAGCATCACCCGCGGTCACGTGTAGGGCATTTAGATTTACACCTACGGACGTGTGCAATGCGACCTTTTATGACAATATAAAAACATAAATTTTCATTTTCTGTGCGCTTTTACAAAAAAAACACTTATAAACTAAATTAATTTACAAGAACTGAGAGGGTAAATATACACTTGTCCTAAGTATTTTTAGTTCTTCAATAACCCATGTTTTGTGTGAAAAGTCTAAAATATTACACTTTAAACTTCATGATTATTCATAATGACATTAATGAGCAGGTAATGATGTTGGTAAAAACAACATCGATACTTGCTTATAATTATGTTTTATAAAATTAAGTCAAGTCCCGCTTTCAATTTGTAAAGTCTAAATATATCCCTAGGCAACGATGATGTGTGTATTTTTTTTATCTCTGCAGTCTGTGACTTGTTTACATACTTGCATCTTATTATTCATAACACGTTTAGTGGGTTAGTATATTTGCATTTGTTATACTTAAATAATAATTATGCACAGTTGACTCCTGCCAAATTAGCGGCACAGCATAGAGCAGTGAATGCCTGCTCCAGTAATATGTATGAGGTCAATGCACCTCCGAAGTATTTAACAATTTATTTAAAAATTAGTAATTTAAAAATCGGCCAAGTGAGAGTCGAACTTACGCATAGAGGTTCCGTACCTTCACACCTCTCGATACAAGTACAGCGACCTTTTTAGGGTTCCGTACCCAAAGGGTAAAAGCGGGACCCAATTACTAAGACTTCGCTGTCCGTCCGTCTGTCTGTCTATCTGTCAGTCTGTCCGTCTGTCACCAGGCTGTATTTCATGAACCGTAATATCTAGGTAGACAGTCGAAATTAACACAGATGATGTATTTCTGCTGCCGCTATAACGACAAATTCTAAAAATAAGAAAATTAATTAAAAATTAATTAATTTATTTATTAATCCATATACAAAAAAACGTGTTTTTTAAACATGAAAAAATAGTCATCTAGTATGATGGTACGGAACCCTTTGTACTAGCGCCGTCTAGTATGATGGTACGGAACCCTTTGTGTTCGGATCTGTCACGCACTTGGCCGGTTTTTTTTATTCAATTCGGACTCTTAGCGCAGCACAACTTGTGTGTGGCACGACTCGCAGACAGACCACTCATTGGCCGGTTTTCAATTGGTATTTCATTTCATTTATTTATCGTTTGATGTGTCATCAAGAGTCTTTAAGATTAGTAATATAATCACACTATGTTTCACGCTTGTATGTATTACCATTTTTACGACGGAGCAAAAACAAAACAAAAATAAACACTTTTCTTTTATGGGTACTTCCCTTTTTTTTTTCAATATATTTTTGTTGTATATTATATTAACACATATTTTGTGAAAAAAATTTCCGGCTACCTATTACGGTTTACAAAATACAAACTCTTATAGGTTTTAACCGCCACCGTGGCGTAATGGTTAGTCCGTTCGCTTCACACCAAGAGGTCGTGGGTTAGATTCCGGCGGGGTCAACTTTGAAAGACTCGGTTTGATTGGTGGTAGGGCATTTTCATAGCCCGCATGGCTAGCTACCACCATATTATCTAAGTCTTGCCACAAAACATCAGTGTTAACAGAATTTTGTGTTCCGGCTTGAAGATAAGATAGCCAGATCCCCATTGCGTTGGGGAATCTTGGTAAGCCCGCTTTCATCATCGGCATCATCGTCACTCACCATCAGGTGAGATAGTGCTAAAGGCTTACCGATTGTAAATAAAAAAAAAAGGTTGGACAGACCGACAGATGGACGGACGGTCAGACAGATGACGTAGTCTTGGTAATATGATCGAGTTAACTAGTGCGGAACCCTAAAATTAAGGGAAAAAACTTTTTGATTGGTTGCTAGATTGATGCGAATATGTTATCTTTACTGTTAGTACTGATTACTGAACAACTTTTTAGATTGATACGAATATAATATTCTACTGTAAGTACTGATAATAACTGAAAAACTTTTAAGATTGATGCGTATATAATATTTCTGCTGTTGGTACTGATAATAACTGAAAAACTTTTTAGATTGATGCGAATATAATATTTTGACTGTTAGTACTGATAAAAACTGAAAAAAAATTTGAAATTAGATTGATGCGAATATAATATTTCTACTGTTAGTATTGATAACTGAACAACTTTTTAGATTGATGCGAATATAATATTTCTACTGATAATAACTGAAAAACTTTTTAGATTGATTCGAGTATAATATTTCTACTGTTAGTACTGATAACTGAACAACTTTTTAGATTAATGCGAATATAATATTTCTACTGTTAGTACTGATAATAACTGAAAAACTTTTAAGATTGATGCGAATATAATAATTCTTCTGTTAGTACTGATAATTGAAAAACTATTAGTAAAACAAAATTTGGAATCTTTTACAAAGTTGGGCCACTATAAATTGAAAAAGCATTATCTTGTATAGGGGATGTTAAATCATAATAAGTTATTTTTAGAGGATCATGAGCTGTGGTATTTAACTTTATAATATATAACTATGAGTCATCATATCAGCCGAAGGAAGTCCACAGCTGGACAATTGGACATAGGCCTCCCCCAAGGATCTCCACGACGACCGGTTCTGCGCTGCCCGCATCCAGCGGCTTTCCGCGACCTTCACCAGGTCATCGGTCCACCGAGTGGGAGGCCTGCCTACACTACGCTTTCCGGTGCGTGGTCGCCATTCGAGAACTTTACTGCCCCAACGGCCATCTGTTCAGATAACTATGAGTAACAAACTATATTATTGATGTGATACCAAAGTGCATTCAGCTGAAGATCTCAAATATTTTGTACTGCTTCAAACTTTGAGTAGGCATGGCGCTTAAAATACCATTCTTTCATAACTGAATTTATGCTCCTTCCGCAGTATGGGCGGAAATACGCTTGTAAGTCCATGAGTTTCTTTGATCATCGTAATCCATAAGGAAATATAAAAATAAGTGGCTCTCATATTGAAATGGATATAAACTTTATTTGAATTTTTAGTATTTCAAAGATTTATTTCCACCTATTAATATAAGTGGTCTTCCATTTTTTTTTAATGCACAATTGGTAATCTAGACTAAGTGGTCTTTGGAAATTTAATTTTTATATGGGAACGGAAACTTATTAATTTTCTTGTTATCTATGCATTCAACCTCATATACTGTAATTTTTTCAAGAATTTAGGCATAGTTGTTTCAGAGATAAGGGTGGAGGGGGAATGGTCAAATTTACGTTTATTTTCTTAAATAACTTCAAAAACATTTATTTTAAAATTATAAGAAAAAAAATTAAGAATCTCACAATAAGCTCTTTCATTTGATATGTCACACGAAAGTTTGCAAAACTTTTTTTACAATAAATTTACTGAGAGATCTTGTTCTGTTGGTAGTTAAAGTTTTGGTGCGAAACCCTGTTTGTGTGACGCCGAATTGGAATTGGCCGGGTCGAAGTAACTATTTAGTAATCTGTGGCCGGGTTTTTTATAGGGTGAGTCGCAGATAAAATATGCTGCCTGTTGCGTACATTATTATGACAAAAAATCTCGTGCGGTCGGGGTCCCCCCGTCAGGAACAAAGTTCTTTTTAGGTACCTACTTGATTTGACGACATAACTATAATGGCATCCGCTAAGAAAGGATTTTGAGAAATTCCCACAGGAAAGGCAAAAAACGGAATTTGCGTGAGCGAAGCCGCGGGAACCCACTAGTTAGGTATACGATAGGCACATAAAACAACCTAAAATTCATATACAACATCAAAAGCTAAAATTTAAGCTTAACTAAAATTTACATTAGCAAAACCCTTAAAAACTACTCTTCCGGAAACAGTTAAAACACTTTTTTGCCTATAAAAACTCCCATAAACTGCAGTCGTACACAAATAGAGATCAAAACCACTAGGTATACGAGTGGGTACAAATCAATGGGGCGTCCATAACTCATTCTTGATCTATGGTTACCTAGTGGCCAGTGGTTCTCATTTTTACGGTTTGTAGGGTTCCGTTCCGAAGTCTGTCTGTGGCTTAGCTCAGAGACTATTAATACTAGAAAGCTGTAATTTGGTATAATTTTTATGTTAATCTACCTACCTCCTATCTGGTAAGTCGTGGTTCGAGTCTGGCCACGTACCAATATGTTTTCGAATTTCGATCTCATATGTTCGTTTATCCGATGCTCTTACGGTGAAGGAAAACATCGTGATGAAAAAACGTGCAAACGCCTTCGAAGAAACTCGAGGGTTGCGTGTGAAGTTGACCAACCCGCACTGGGCCTGCGTGGGCGACTAAGGCCCGATCGCCCTTATTCAGGGTAGGCTCGAGCCCCTCGGTGGGAACGTATGATGGGACGGAGCTGATGTGATTATGATGGTTATGTTAATCACGGTGACAAAGTAAAGTTGTACAATAAAATCTTGAAAAATTTTTTTTTTGTTTCCTCCCCTAATTTAAAGAGGGGGTGATTTTTTTCCTCCCGTCACTTATCGTGTGGGGTATCGTTGAATAGGTATTTCGAAACAACTGAGGGTTTGTAAAGACTTTGGAACCTACTTTGCGCGAGACTTGGCCGGTGTTTTTATCCACAAGCCCTTGACATAATCTCACCTGATGGTTAGTGGGGATGATTCAGTAAAACCATTAGTAGCACAGAAAATGTAAATTGTTAAGTCACTGAAAAATATTGTACATTCTTTTATTATTTGGAGAAATCTAAAATAAATATTTCAATTTAAATTCCCCTAGGAGAAGTTGGTACCCATTTTTTTTTATTTACAATTGGTTAACCCTTGACAACATCTCACCTGGTGGTAAGTGACGATGTTGGCGAAGATGGAAGCGGGCTTACCAAGATTCCCCAACGCAATGGGGAACTGGCTATCTTATCTTCACGCCGGAACACACCAATGATATCAACATTGATATTTGGCGGCAAGACTTAGATAAGATGGTGGTAGCTAGCCAGGCGGGCTTAGATAATGCCCTACCACCAACCAAACCGAGTCTTACAAATGACCCCGCCGGGAATCGAACCCGCGACCTTCTGTGTAAAGCCAGTGAACTTTGCCTCTGAGCTACGGAGGCGGTTAAAATTTAGATCTCTGTACATTTTTGTATTGAACTTGGCTTCTTTCACATTTATGTTTTAAGCGGGATCCTTAATAGAATATAAAAATAGTAATACGAATAAAAAAAGTTTAAGATGCGGTGCATTGCATTACGACCACCGCCCGGCTGCATCTCTTTAGCCAAAGCAAATAAACACTGTGGCCACAACACCAATTTCAAATATTTAGGGCATCACTAGCGTTTTGTATATACAATAGTATACAATATGTATATACCACTTAACCGCTTCCGTGGCATAATGGTTGGTCCAATTGCTTCACACCAGAAGGATGCAAGTTCGATTCCTAATAGGTTCTATCTTTGTAAAACTAACCAAGTTGGTAATAGGACATTTTCTAAACTAGTTTACCAACTTATCTAAGTCTTGCCGCCATACATTTATTTTGAAAGCATTGATGTGTTCCGGCTTGAAAATAAAATAGCCGCTCCTAATTGCGTTGGGGAATCTTGGTAACCCACTTTTCGGCATCATCGTCAAGGCGTCGGTGGCTCAACGGTAACGACTCGGACCTCCTTACCAGAGATCCTGGGTTTAAATCCTGACGGCCAATGTACCAACGAGTTTTTAGAAACTTAAGTACGTATACTTACCAATTACAATGTATTTATATTACTACTAACATACAGTATGGACACTCCCTGCCGCTCTCTAGATTGCGACCTCACCCCCTCGTCACCCAGATAGTTACAGTTTGGTTGCCGAACGTACAGGATTTCGCCGCCATTTTGTTTGTTCCGTCATTACTTTTTTGAAATGTCATATCTGGCCCGTTGTATGAAGTGTCCAGGTGTGCCAATTGCTATAACCTTGAAAAAAAAAACATCGAAGGTTTTTGGGACGAAACCTGCACATTTGATTCTAAATGTATATGAAGCTCGCGTTGCACACGTCCGTAGGTGTAAATCTAAATACCCTTCACGTAACCGCGGGTGATGCTAAGTGCAACACCAGGCAACCTCCGTCTTTCCCTTGAAAACCACGGTTAATTGTGCCACAGGATAAAAGAGAAAAGATTTTGCCTGAAGATACATACAAATCAATGAACAACTCACCTGAAACAGCAGGTATCCGGAGTCGTACATCCAGAAGTCGTCGGGCGCATTGCCGGGTTTCGACAGCTGGATGGCGAGGCAACGCTGCAGGATCAGCTGGCAGCGCTGCCCGCCCGCGCCGCGGCCGCTCATACCTCACAAGGGCGGTGGCATGCTCTGGAAATAATAAAAAAATATATTTTAGTTCCGTTCCATGTTCCAAAAACGGGTAGTCAAGAATTTTGTTACAGTGGTGATAACATTATCTTATGTCAGGAAAGAAAGGCTACTGTTAACTGTGAGTCTATTGAATGACAATTATTAGGAGAAACGTAAAGAAATATTTTAACCGCCTCCGTGGCGTAATGGTTATTCCATTCGCTTCACACCAGGAGGTCGCGGTTTCGATTCCGGCGGGGTCAACTTGTAAGACTCGGTTTTGTTGGTGGTAGGGCATTTTCTAAACCCGCCTGGCTAGCTACCACCATCTTATCTAAGTCTTGCCACCAAACATCAGTGTTGACAACATTGATGTGTTCCGGCTTGAAGATGAGATAGCCAGTTCTCCATTGCATTTTGGAATCTTGGTAAGCCCGCTTCCATCTTCGGCATCATCGTCACTTACCATTAGGTGAGATGACGCCAAGGGCTTACCAATTGTGAATTAAAAAAAACCAATTTATATAAAAAAAAACTTTCAGTTACAAGCTTTTATTTGAAAAGAGTTTTTATGCTCAAAAGCCAAATGCTCATGGCCCAGCCCGTTGCCAATTTAAAAAAAAAAGGAGAGCATATTATTTCCTTAGATTGTATTTAAAGTAAAAGACGATCCTGAGACCTTTATTCCACCTTCGTAGTTCTTAATAGATCATCTTCAAAATACCAAAAGGATCTATTGTCACCGGGAATACGGCTTCATACAAAATCTCAGCTCAATTGGATCCCTTGTACCAATCCGACCGTTCATACGAACATTGCAAGCTAAACAAAAGCTTAAATTGTAACGATAAAAAAATGTGTCTCCATTTGAAGACGTGAAGAGAACTCATAAGAAAAAGGTGCATGTCAACGAGATGAAGATTTTAAGATGGACGGGAGGGGTGACTCGACAGAATAAACTGCGCAACGAATATATAACAGGCACAGCTTTAAAGTCGCACCAATCACGCAGAAACTCAACGAAAATTGCCTCAGATGGTATAGACATGTCAAAAGAACAAGTGAGGACCATGTGGTACAGATTGCACTAGATCTGCCTGAACAGAATATAGGTAGAGGCTGTCCGTCATTAACCTGGTGGTTTAAAATACAAAGAGACTTCAAGGAAGTCCATTTGCCTGTAAAGACAATCCAAGATGGAGTATCCTGGCGTAGAAGAGTGAGGAGACCCGACCCCAAATAATGGGAAAAGGGCAGGACAAAGAAGAAGTGAATACTGAATACTTTTTTCAACCAAAAAAATGTTGCAAAATTAGAGTTGGTTGTTACGACTAAAGTAGGTTTTTTGAATGTTTTTAGCGTTTAAAATTGTATAAAGTTCGTTCGCTGAATTAACTGCATCTTTAATGAATGCCGCGACCCGACGACGGCGGCGACAGTCAAACACACCGCAAAAGGGGCCGCACTGAGTTCAATCGCGAGCGAACTCAGGGCAGCCCCTTTGTCGGAGCGTTTGTCGCGACCGCGAGTCATCAAAGCTGCAGCTAATTCAGCAAACGAACTGTACTTAAGAGTAAACAAAGTTAATCTAACTCAAAAAGATCAACAAAGTTATTCTACAAACACAATAAAATCAAAACTGTTATGACTCAGTACATACTACATTATTTTATTCTAAGAAAACATGTCTTGTAGGTAGACCCATAACCCAAAAACGCCAACCTTGGCAACAGAATCAGCATAGTACCTATCCGAAATTCCATGAAAATCGTCGTGGCAGTCACAGCAATTCATTGACACAAAAAGGTGAATACAAATTTAAACAATAGGTACCTACTATGAATAATTCCTCGATTTGACTGTTGCCGATCTCTTGACAGATTGAGAACAAGGTGATGATATATTTTAGTCTGATTATTTAGGTATCTTTTCGTACGATTCTTGCAAAAAAAATGATTAAAAATAATATTTTTCAAAGAACTTTTAAAAAAAAATCTAAAAGATCTTTGAATACAGCATTTTACTCCTTGTGGTATATTTGTACATCTACTTTGATTGTGTTTTTAATTTAAATGTGGATTAAAAAAATTGGTTATTATTTGTGTAACAAGACGACTAAGAAATATTTTGTTCCGAGGGAATTGAATTCTGAGCTAAGCGAAGAATTCTATAGTAGAATATATAGAAATAGTAAATAAGCTGAGCGATGTACTCGTACGTTGCCCGAGAATAAAATATTTTGGCCTCGAGTGACACAAAATTTTTCATCACGACAAACAAGAGCTCAATCTGCTCAAACACCAGCTCTAATGTGGACCAATCAAAACTTCCTAGAGAACTAAGTATATCGTTTGTCGAGTAGGTGTGATGAAAAAATAAGTTTTGTCATATCTAGTTGGGAAAGTAAAAAATGTTTCGATAGGTAATATCCTATAAAAATACATCTCAAAATGAGTAAAAGAAAATTAATTTTGTAGCATTTCTGGCAAGTATATTTGATAAAAGAAATAGAAACAACTGTCTGTAAAAGGCCTTATCCAACTAATTTCCATCTTAGGCAAACTAATCACTGCCACTAACTCTTTACTTAAAACCACCTATCTAGAGTTAATTGTAGCTGTAAAATTAACTTGGTTACTTTGTTTAATGAATACCTAACTAACTAGCTTCGACTACTTAGCTTATAGTTTAAATTGGTCTCAATAACACGCCTTTACCTATAAAATTGCCGATTCAGTTTTTGAAGTTCAAACCCAATTTTTATTGAAAATAAAAAACGTTATTGTTTTTATTATTGACCTTATGGTGACACTACTTATGGTCTTTTATTAGTAACTAGTGGCTTGTCTTTCATGTTCAAATCCCCTGAGCTATGTACCATTAAATGGAACAAAGGCGTTTTCTGAGTGGTTAAATAGGGCAATTTTATAGACCAGTTAATTTTCTTGAATTTTCCTAAAAGTGACGAAATCTTAAATATGACATTAGCAACGAAAATACTGCTGCGATAACTCTAGAGCTTTAAAATTAAAAATGGGTATTTTTTAAACGACTTCAAAAAAGGAGGAGGTTTCTCAATTCGACCGTATATATATTTTTTTATGTTTGTTCGCGGATAACTTCGTCGTTTATTATATCGTCGTGTCAGCAAACCATTGAATCTAAAATATTTGATACGTAAGTAGTTGTGTGCTGACATAGAACTCAAACAAATTTAAGCCCCTAATTTAATTCGTACCCACCTTTGATTTCGTTATTGTTGGTTAATGTCGTGTATTAAAGTATAATAATATTATTTCATACTTTTGAGTAAATTTCATTTTGAAGTCGTTTTTCAGTTTTTTAAACTTTGTTTTATTACTTCAATAAAGGCGAATTTTTCAGGTGAAAAAACCCGACTTCATGGGGTTAAATACACCATGCTCTCAAAATATCTGAACAATAGGCATATGTTTACCACCATTTAATTTCTAATAGTCTTATGCTATTTTGAGAATAAATTTTGTTTTAATAACTATTGTTCTTAATATTAATTTTCTGCTTTAAACTTTTTTATACAGTCGGAAATTTCATAGGTAATATAATTATATTCATACGAAAATTGAAAATTAATCTAAAAAAAATAAGCAAAGTTGACAAGATTTTTCGAGTTCCTATTCAAAACATTTACTTTAATAAATGTTAAAATAATGAATACTAACAGTGGAAATTATTTTCTGAATTAATTTTGTAAATACTTGTTGACGGAATAACACAATTCTAAATTGTGGCCAAATACCACTATGACCAAATCGCACTGTCCTTTTTGATACAGGTAGGTGTAAATGTAAACACGATTACTGCAGGCTTTAGTTATGTAGGTAGGTTAGTAACAGTGGCGCCCGCGCAGAATTAGATAATGCATTTCCCGCTGTCGAGAAAAGCTTTTACTTGAAAATGTATCTGTTTGTTATACAGGGCGCATAAAAACAGAAACTTTAACATGGGGTTCTTTCAAAAACTGAACAACTTATAACAACAACTGAACAACTTACTTACTTAACCTACATATTTTATACTTACCTGCCTACTTTCGATTTTTGTGGTTGATCGAAAAATAAACGGTTTTCTATCTATTTAACTATCTAATTTTCATCAATGACCCCATCCGAATCCAATATAAACTCGAAAGTTTGTGGGGATGTATAGATGTATGTTTGTTACTCTTTCACGCAAAAACTACTACGGATCTTGCTGAAATTTGGAAGGTAGACAGGTTAGGACCTGGATAACATAGGCTACTTTTTTCCACGCTTGCGAGCCGCCATAGTCATAAGTCAAAAGTCATAGTTGTACAAGCGGTCGAAGCCGCGGGAAACAACTTTTTTTTTTTATTTTTATTATTCACTATTGGTAAGCTCTTGGCATCATCTCACCAGATGGTAAGTGACGATGATGCCGAAGATGGAAGCGGGCTTGCCAAGATTCCCCAACGCAATGGAGAACTGGCTATCTTATCTTCATGCCGGAACACATCAATGTTTTTAACACTGATGTTTGGCGGCAAGACTTAGATAAGATGGTGGTTGCTAGCCAGGCGGGCTTAGAAAATGCCCTACCACCAACCAAACCGAGTCTGACAATTGACCCCGCTGGGAATCAAACCCGCGACCTCCTGTGTAAAGCCAGTGAACTTTGCCTCTGAGCTACGGAGGCGGTTAAACTAGTACTAAATAAACAAAAAAAATGGCCTACACCTACAAAGTTAACGGCTGTATCCAAAACAATATGTACTTGGGAAAAATTGGTTAGTTTTATGAGTTTAAGTTTCGGGAGCAGTCTTTTTAACCGACTGTCTCAAAAGGATGGTAATGTTTTTAGCCAACTGTACAGAAAGAAGAGTAATTTTTTTCGGGTGTATATATTCATGTGTAACAAAATTGGTGTAGGACCCATTAACTTGGGGTTTACTTATACTGAACAACTTTCCCCAAGGACACCATAGTCATTTCTCAGAAAAAATTGTACCCTCCATACAAAAATGCACATAATTGGTCGATCAGATGATCGATTTCTATGAAGAGTTAATATTTTTTTCGCGATTTCAGTAAACTGATAGAACAGAAGTTGTTCAGTATGATAAGTAGAAGCCACAGTTAACGGGACCTACACCAGTTTTGTTACATCCTGTATGTATCTATGTATATTTTTTGACCGAGCCTGTAGCATTAAGCGGCTTGATGGAATATGAAGTTCGAGGTGTCATTATTTTTGTATTGACCCACTGGATAATTTTTAAGGCTTAACTTGCACTTGGGTTTTTACTTTTAATTAACTTGGTTAGATGTATACATCCTGTATAGTAAATAATTGTGGATTGAATAACACGTTACGATTTACGACACACAATGGTATCGGTGGTTGACATGACAACTAACGGTCGTTGTTGAATGAGCTAATTATGAAAGGTTAATAACTAGCTAATTTTGAAAACTTACTTGTACAGTGACATGATTTAACCAACTCTCTCTTTTTACACGACTGACCACAAAAAAGGAGAGTATTGTTTCAGGTCTAATACAGGGTCTTAACATAGGTATGCACTTATTTTTAACTGGAGCTTGTACTTATGAAACTGAACAACTTTGGTCAAAACCCATGGTCAATTTGCAAAAAATGTTGGACTTCCCATGCAAATTGATCACCTGGCGGGCAAACTTTGTATGGAACTTCAAAAAAATTTTTGCGAATTTTCCATGGGTTTCTTAGGGAAAGTTGTTCAGTTTCATGAGTACAAGCTCCAGTTAAAAATAAGTGCATACCTTTGTTAAGACCCTATTATACACCGTAATTTTTTTATCACCTGCCCTGCGATATTTTCAGATGTGATTCTGTACCTTACAACTAATTGGTATAATTAATAAAATATAAAAAAAATATTAGAATGTACGTCAGAATTAATTTTTTTCTTAAATGTCAACATAAAACGTTTTTTTATGCACACCTTACCTAGTTATTTTTCGTTTGAGGGAATAATTCGTCCTAATGCGATTAATTTTGGGGTTGTTTTGGCTTGATTGAATTTACGTTGTTGTCACTTCGACAGCAAAAGCGTAGTAGTAATAATCTTCTTATTTGGTTGTTAATGCGAATAAGTATGATCTGCAAATTAGTGTTTAGAATTTCGAGACATTCTTACAAAAAAAATACGAAAGTAAACCTATGTTTTTTTAAAATTCATATCGATCGTATATCGTACACTGAATCACATCTGAAAGTTTCGCAGGTGATAAAAAAATAACGGTGTATGTATGTATACAGGATGTCACAAAATTAGTGTAGGACCCGTTAACTGGGGATTCTACTCATAACACTGAAAAACTTTCCCCAAAGAACACATAGTCAATTCGCAAAAAAAAATTTGGACCCTCCATACTAAAATGCACAAAATTTTTGTATGAAGAAAAAATATTTTTTTTTGCGATTTCAGCAAAGCTGTAGAACTAAAGTTGTTCAGTATGATGAGAAGAAGCCCCAGTTAACGGGACCTACACCAATTTGGTTACACCCTGTATATTTTTTATTCCACGTCTTACTTTACTTTTTTTCATTAAATTTTTAATTTGTAATAATACTTTATTTGTTATAATTACTTTGAGTTTATTGTAGGTATCTATTTTGTTAAAATAGGTATTTGTCATGCAAGAGTTACCTCTTTTGAACAGTGTTGCCAACTGTTGCTTGACGTTTGTAGCTAAATTCATTTCAAAAAGTTTCCAGGTCTGTAACTCTTTACGTAAGTAAGTACGTCTGTAAGCTATATATTTAAAAAAAATAGATCTTACTTGGAAACCTGCTATTGAAACCTGAGCAAGCGAAGGATTCTAGATCTAAACCTCTCGCAATTTTTGTAGAATAAGCATTTGTTTCTAAAGCCAATTTAACTAACTAACTTACTAACGAATAATAAAAATAAAATTAACAACACAAAGCAACGCATCCTTACTGAATAACGATTCAACAGAAGAATAGTTATTCGTTATCATCATCAAATCAGCTCATAAACGTCCCCACCGAGAGGCTCGAGCCTACCCTGATTTTAAGGCGATCGGGCCTTAGTCGACCACGCGGGCCCAGTGCGGGTTGGTCAACTTTAAACACAACCTTCGAGTTTCTTAGCAGGCATGTGCAGGTTAATCATGATGTTTTCCTTAACCGTAAGAGCGCCGGATAAACGTACATATTGAAATTGGTACGTGGCAGGATTCGAATCACGACCTCCGGATGGGAGAGAGGTAGCGGCCCTAACCGTTACGCCACCGAATCTCTATTTGTTATGCAAAGCTGCAAAGTGTTTTGCGCGAGTTACCTCTATTGAAACCTGGTTCCAAATCCTGAGAGTGTAGTGAGAGGGTTTCAAAGGTACGAGACACAAAATAACTTTGCTGCCGAGCGAAACACTCAATTTTCAGCTCACTACTGCGAGGAAAACGTTTAGGTTAAGGCCTTAAGATGGGTCAAATGACAATATTCAATTCAAATTATTGAAAGACTGTGTAAAGCTATCACCATGGAAAAAAATATATACTTAGAATACTTTAAGCACAGATGAGATACTAGTTACTTCTTAAAGTAATAAAAAATCGATTTAATTGAATACAATTTAAAAAATATTACTACTTTTGATGTAAAAATATATACTGTAAACCCTTTTTTTGGCATTAATTGCAAATTTTTCGAAAACAAATAGTTAATGTTGAATGAAACTAACACACAAAAATCGGTGACTTTAAGACCTTTCATTTTAATTGAACACATTTTTTAAAACTTATTTAAAGGGATGAAAAGTAATAAAAACATGTAAAAATCGAGAATTGGGCGTTCGGTTTCAACTTAACAGCCGCGTTCAAGCCCGCATTAATTTGAACTTAGACTGAATAGACTTACGTTCGATATTATTGAAACACGTATCAACCTGCTCGGGTTGAGTGATCTAAGCGCTTTATTAGTTATTATAATATAAAAACAGCCTAATAGTTATCTGGTTCTAATTTTAAAAACTCTTTCCACGCTAGCTGGTAAAACCCAATTTTGCGCGCTAAAATGGAATGACAAACAAAATCTTTCCAAGCGTGTGAGGTGAAAACGTTTTTTAACTAGATCACTATCGTATACCATAGACAAAAGACAATAAAGCGTTACTTCCTCACATGCACAACACCCAGGGGATCGCGTGCGCACCCGTAACGCCATAACTTCAAATTGCCACCATTTTGGAATTATTAAGGTCGTGCCACACTGAGCCGCTATTATAACGGCATCAACGCCAATTCGGACGTCATTGTGCAATCCGGCTAACTTTACATCATAGAGCATCTTCGGTTTTTAAATCGAAGTTAAAAATATTTGTTGTTGTTAAATGTTGTTTTAACACGAGAAGGTAGTTTTTGCCTTAAAAGTATGATTAATTGGATTTTTATGCATTGTGTCGACACAAAACAAGCTCACGTTTCAGATAAAACCTCCCACAGTTATTTATTATTGATCAATAATTTTATTATAATTATTTTCTTTGTAAAATATTTAACAATGAATCTAGCAATTTGATTTACTTGATATCTACGACTCGTGAAAAGTGTGTGTTTTCAGATGTGTTTCTTTCCAAGGTGTGAAGTGCTGCCCTCCGAAGACTTCAAGTATGGTGCTCTTCAGGAATCATTTGACTTTTTTTAAATAAAAAACTAGAGGGACCGGTAAAAACCACCGTTTTTTGTTAAAAATCTTACCGGGCGTGCGCAAAACAATTTAGCAAAGCTTCAACCTAATCGATCGAGCCATTTTCGAATTTATTTTTATACAGATTTGAGAGCCTTTGACTACATTTCACCTGATGGAATTTGACGATGTAGTCGAGGATTAACAACCACTGGTAGCCACTCAGGTGGCACATCAAAAAAGGTAAACAGCCTTCGTGCCTTAGTGTTTAAGTCTGCCGCCGGTTCGATTCTCAGCGGGGTCTAACTTTGTAAGACTTAGTTTGGTTGGTTGTATGGCATTCTTCTAAGCCCTCTTGGCTAGCTGCCACCATCGTATCGAAATCTTGCCGCCAAACATCTATGTTAATAACATTTATTTGTTCTGGCATCGTGGTTAGATTGCCAGTTTTTCATTCGGTTGGGGATCTCGGTATGCCCTCTTCAACCTTCTTCGGTATCATCTTCACTTATCTGTATACCATCAGGTGAAATGATGCCAAGGATATAAAAAGGTGATCAGGATACATTTCTAGTAGAAAAAAGCGGGCACATGGATCCAATACAATAGTTTTGAACAGTCTATCCTAAAACACCCCACTAAATGGGACAGATGTGAAAAAAATCATTCCCACTTTACGTAAAAGGGAAGTTCCCTATATTTAGGGTTCCATACCTCAAAAAGTAAAAACGGAACCATTATATGATCACTCGTGAGTCTGTGTGTCCGTCCGTCTGTCACAGCTGATTTGTTTGGAAAATACTGGACCGATTGAGTTGAAATTGGGTACACATATATAAGTCGGTGACATAAAAACGGATGTGTAACGTAAATAAATGAATTTTAAACATGGGGGGCACTTTTGGTGGGTAAGCAAAAAAATTAAAGAAAGTTTATAAAAATATTTTGTTATAATATATCAAATGAAAGGGTTTGTTGTGGGAATTTCAATCATATTTTTTTAAATAAATTGTTTTGAAGTTATTTAAGGAACCTCCCCCCCCATTAACTAAACTACTGGGCCTAAATTCTTGAAAAGTCACTAAACTCTTTCCTAAACATCTAAAATCTAGAACTTTGGTGCTGTGTATAGAGCAAAGTATGTTCTGAGAGGTCTTGTTAGGTTGGTAGTTAAAGTTTTGGTGCGGAACCCTGTTTGTGTGACCCTGAGTCACTCTTTGCCATTTTTGTTTTATTCATGATTGTATTTTACCACTTTGTCGGCGTGATTTACATGTAGTTATACCCATGCCAAATTACAGCTTTTAAGTAGGAAGAGTTTTTAGGAAACGTAGTAATTTGTAGGAAACTGTAGAGGATCCTTGTTGATTAAAAAGGCTAAAAAAATGTCTGTCTGTTGCTATGTCACAGTCGTTTTAGTCAGAGATCCAAACCCATTTTTTTTTGAATTTTTTTATATCAAGTCTGATATACATTACTTTATTATTTTCTACTTATTAGGTAAGTGTAATACTTATTGTTGATTTTTGTATGCCTAACTACGACAAATGGAGAAGTCTTCGCGAGAAAGTAAGTTTATTTCACAAGAAATGCCATATCTTAACTTTCGAACTAAGCTTTTATATCCCGATGACGACCTTTTAAATTAGGTAGAAAAAAACTCGTCTCAACATATCTAAATACAAAATGTAGTTAGAAATTGTCACAAGGTATAACCGGTTATAAAATGAGATGATTTAAAGTAGATCAAAAATACTACAGACTGTAGTTTAAGCGTGGGTTAGGATTCATTTATTCATATTGCTTATGAATGTATACTCAAAGCTTAATAATATATTGTTTTGTTGAATGTCTGCGGTGCGTCTTATGTTTAAATTCACAATTAGTATAAGCTATTGGCATGAGATGATGCCAAAGGCTTACCAATTGTGAATTTAAAAAAGTCTTCTGTGGTTTGTGGGCGTGTAGATGTGATACCAAGTCGGATGTTTATTGAATATCATCATCATAATTATCAGCCGGACGAACGGTCCTGCGCTGCCCGCATCCAGCGGCATGTATCCATACAAAAATTTGCTGAGTTGATATTTCTACTCCATTTAACATCAATCATTGTTATTCTATCACATTTGTGCTCATTCATTTCCGATTGTGTAATTGCGTATCACGACTGTACTGATTTAAATCATTAATTTTATAAATCGTTTAGCCATCCATTTTAATCAGTTTAAGTTTCTGAACATTAACCTTGTTTTATTGTTCTTAAAAATCTTAAAATTAATGTCAATTAAAACCAGTAATTACTGTAGAAGTTATGGATATTTAACGAACGACCTAAAAATCTTTGAAACAAGAACGGCGGCTCTTTGATTAATCTCTTTTATCAGTTGCTGTTATCACCTTCGATTCATATTTATATACAATTTGATATGTCAGATAGACATGTCACTTTTGACAATATGATAGAAACAAAACAATACAATAAGCCACATCCATCAATAATCTCAAGATAAGATTTTTATTCATCAAACATTATGATCACTTTCTATATCCAGCCTTCAACAATTAAGTCTTTATGGTCTTCTAAATAGTGATTGCACAGTAATTAACGTTTACAATTACTTTGTAATTACTGTAGTTAGTGACCTTTGCTGATAAGGTTATAATTATATATGACAGAGTACTCCGTTTGGGTTCAAATTGTGTAATTACTAATTATGACAAAAATGCACCTGCCAGTCTCTCTATTGTATTATGATGTTTTCATTTGCTCGATGAAGAGGCTTTGTTTTACTTTATTATCACTGAACTACGCAGTTTTAAACACGTGTTGACATGGCGTTTTAGAGGACAATCCTAGTTATTTTTTAATAAATAGTACTACTTAAAGATCAATAGTCGAATTCAACTCGACTGAACAGCGTTCGGGAAGCTTCAATGTCTTCACGTCCCAAATATGTACCGTAGTGTCTCAAGACTAAGGTATTTGACCAGTGTGTGTTGCCAGTGATGATATACGGAACTGAGACATGGTCGCTTGCTATAGGCCTTACTTATAATAAGGCTCGACTAGATAGCGTTCGGGAAGCTTCTCATTATCTTAAATACCACAGTGTCTTAAATACCACAGTGTTTCAAGAATAAGGTCTTTGACCAGTGTGTGTTGCCAATGATGAGATACGGAACTTAGACATGGTTGCTTACTATGGATCTTATAAGGAGGCCCAAAGGCCTCAAAGGACGGTACAGCGAGCTACCCTACGTGATCGAATCAGAACAACAGTGGGAGGGGCACATAGCTCGTAGAACAGATGGCCGTTGGTGCAGTAAAGTTCTCGAGTGGTGACCGCGCACCAGAAGACGTAGCGAGGCAGGACTCACACTCGGTGGACTGAAGAGATGGTGTTGATGCAGGGAGTTGCTGAATGCGGGCAGGACAGAACTGGCAGTTGTGGAAATCCCGCCTTTGTCCTGCAGTGGACGTCTTTCGGCTAATATGATGATGATGATGAAATGGTACTGTAAATTTTGACAGTGTTTTTAGAGATTTATTTATAATCTGTATTTAATGTAGTTTAAAAAACAGTGTTCAAAATACATAGACACTGTAAGCATTATAATTTCATTTTAAATATCACTAACTTCTTCAGTGGTAGGTAATAAGTTGACTGTAAAATTTTATTTCACCATAACTAGATCAAAATTTATTATTTATTTCAAGAATCTCTACTTATTATCTCAACTTACCTTCACTTAGGCATTGTTTTCTCGAATCAGGTTATCTAAACTCGTTGACATATCTAATAGAATTGCAGACTCATTAATCACTAAAACAGAAAATGGTACTGTAAATTTTGACAGTGTTTTTAGAGATTTATTTATACTAACTGTATTTAATGTAGTTAAAAAAACAGTGTTCAAAATACATAGACACTGTAAGCATTATAATTTTATTTTAAATATCACTAACTTGTTCAGTGGTAGGTAATAAGTTGACTGTAAAATTTTATTTCACCATAACTAGATCAAAATTTATGTTTTATTTCAAGAATCTCTACTTATTATCTCAACTTACCTTCACTTAGGCATTGTTTTCTCGAATCAGGTTATCTAAACTCGTTGACATCTCTAATAGAATTGCAGACTCATTAATCACTAAAACAGAACCGATGGCCTTAATCCTTTGACATTGACATTCAATCCTTAGCAGCGACCGGATATACGAGTAGCGGTTTGTGTGCCATGGGATTTCATAGTTGACAGAATGCTGATCTTCTGCCTTTATTTTCATTCCACTGTGCGTACCGCACTTAATTTGACTAAGTAATCGTTCGCGAATTTGTTCGTTGATCATTTGTAATAAGTAAGCTCTTATCATTTTAAATGACGGATGATGCCAAAGATAGAATTAGGTTTACGATATTTTTTTAAATACCTTTATACTTTTAGATCCAAGCTTTTATTAGAAAAGAGTTTTATGTTCAAAAATCCAAATGCTCACTGTGGCCATTGTGAATATAAATCAAACGACGACACAATTACACGACGTTTCCAAATTAAAAAAAGGCGAACACAGATTCTATTGAAAATAAAAGACGTTCCTAGGACTTTGATTCCACATCCAAAGTTCATCATCAAATCAACTGTAAATCTTAATTAAAAGGATGTATTGTCACCAGGAATACGGCTTTAAACCAAATTTCAGCTCAATCGGATTTCTGGAAGTCGCTCTAAAATTGTTAGCCAGATTTGACCTAAACAAACTTACATAAATACATACAATCATTGCAAGTTAAATAAAAATGCACGGATTCCCTGCATAGCACGAACTACTAGGACATTGAAAATGAAATTCAGGCATAAGGAAATAAACGAAATGAACACACAAATTTTATTTTTACTTTTTCACAATTTCAATTTGTAGAATTTGCAAACTTTTATTTTAACTCTACACACTTGCAATTTAACATGTTATATATCAATCTTAAAAATAAATGTTAATCAGAATATTTACCTAATTGGACAAACAATAAGTAATTTATGTATCACACTATCCACCAACAATTAGTTTTTTTACATAACTTCCCAATACCCCGTACTCATTAATTAAAAATTTAAATATTTTACAAAATCCAAAAATTTAAAAAAAAATTCGAAAAAAGTTCAAAATATTCCAAAAGTCCTCCATTCACCACATACAACAATATAAACTCTCATACACACCCAACTTCCATACCACAGTACTGTACCTATAACCATGATGCACTACAACTCACTCGCCGTGGTACTTTTTTGAGGGCGTATCTACAGCCCGTATTTTTTTTTTAATTTTGATCTCATTCGACAGCCAACTAAATACCCTAGGACTGTTTTTTCGTTTTTTTAAATTTCGACTTAGTTCTCGAAACATCCGGGCCCAAAGTCAATAACTCAAAAATTTTCGACAAAAAAAACCGCTTTTTCGATCATAACTTTTTAGATTTCATTTTTTTTTAAATTCCTTCACTATCTGATAGATCTCGTCAATCAGCGTCTTTTGACATGCTTTTTATCTATGAACTACCAATAGCTTCCATACAATCGCCGTGTCGCACTAAACTCCCAAATGGGACCTAGTACCTAGCGATCTAAAAGTCATTTTCAATGACAAAACTTTTCTTATTTGAAATCCGCTAATAGACGACTAAAATGTTCAGATACTCGTAGATCTGGTTATCTCTCTTTCTTTTTATCTTATTTAAACTAGTTGGGAATTTTATGGAGTCGTTTCCTTCCCTACCAATCTGCGAATTCCAGAGTCCCTTTACGTCAGGGGCTGTAAATAGGACATTTTTGTTCTGATTAAATTCCTATGTCAAACAATCATGACGAAGTTATCATTATTAAATTTTATATGAGACGTAAGTGAAGATAAGTAACTTAGGTTCTAGATTAGCAATCCTTGACTTACTTTGTTTTGAGTTACGACTACGATAAAAAGTAAGTACAATAAGTAACATACTTACTTATACACTGTAACAGCATCAGCTTAGCTGGATACTTAGAGGCATTTTGTATTTTATAATCGCGATAAACTTAAATTGTGTATTACATAATTGTTAATTACCTACATGTTTGTTAGTTATTTTCGCAACATTGTCTGGTGACTCTTGCGTTACAATACAAGAATACAGTACGAAGACAGCCATGTCTTTATAAAGTCGAAATTCGGAAAAGAATAATAGTCTGAACTCAATTCCGGAGATAGCTCATGCCTCACCAAATTATCTGTAGAATGGATTTAATGACCTAAGAGATACCAATAATAACTATCTGTACATAGGGAAAAAAATTCAATATAGACATTTTTATGGAATTTGAGAGGCTTTTTTCGATTAAACGTAGCTTGAAAAATATACCAAAATTTTTTTTATATCTGGCATCACGCATACAGCAACATTAAATAATACCATTGTATGATGCTATGTAGCGCGGTGCGCTGTTATTCATTCTTGTTTCATCCGATCTTCTTTTCATTCCATCTATTTATTTTTAAAGCCATCTGAAAATTTCATTCCAAAAAAAAAATTCGACCATCAGCTCTCATTACAATAAATTTAATAAATTCATACTTTAATATCTTCCAAAAGACCCATTACAGGTAAAATTAATTTATGTTTTTATATTTGTGATTTATATTTAAAAATTTCAGTGTTCTAACGTTTTTCTCATTTGTGTTATTTTCAGGTCTTTTACTTTACTTTTACTACTAATAAAATTATCCGAGTACACACGGCATTTTCTAAAAACCTACGCCCTGCTATCTACCTGCCTACCTGTTGTGCGACAGGTATAATGAATTTGTACAAAAAAACTACTTCAAACAGGAAACTAAGGTTCACCTCGATTAACTAAGGTTTACCTCGATTTCTCTGGGATGCCATTATCAGATCCTGGTTTCCTTAACATGATACCGCCCTTGGAATATCTCCTTTCCAACAAAAAAATGAGCATCAAAATCGGTTCATAAACGACGAAGTTATCCGCGAACACACATAAAAACCTCCTCATTTTTTTGAAGTCGGTCAAAAATAGCAAATATGAACAAGTACCTACATAGATTTCAAAGTTTTCTCATCAAGTTTGTAAATAAACCAAGAAGTTTTAGTGTGTCAATTTGCAGTTAACTATTAAATACAATTTTATAATTTTTATAATTAAGTAGTTAGTAATAATTATTAATTAATAATAATAATATAATAATTAATAATTTTAATAATTAACAATTTAAGTAATAAATGTAGCATATATATATAGTATAATAGTAGGTACACGTGCCATTGCAAAATCCTTGTGAAATTTCGTAGCGTTGCAACTTGCATGCGTTACAAAATACAGACTTTACAGGCAGACGTTAAATGATTTGCAAACCGACAAAATTAAAACATTGTTAACTTTTGTGGACACTCCGTGTTTGGCACTTGTGAGTTTCGTCATATTCTACGCTTGTATAGCTACTTAAAATGTGACGTAATTGACAATAATTATTGTTTCTCGCTATACATAGTAAAATATTGTCGTTTAAGAAGTTTTGCACAAGTAGTTTAGTCCTTGGTAATAATGTGTTTGACTCAAAATATTACCATAAGAACTTGGCGATTTAAGTAATTCTTGATGTAAATGGCTGCTTATAAAGAATTTAATAGTTAGAAATAATTAAATCCATTCTAGTCATAAAAATTATACGAGTTTTTGTTAAGGATTTAATGCTAGGTGTGTTTTTAAAAAGCGGTAGTAGCTATGTGAGACTTGCATGGTTGCGCGCATTAGACAGGTTAACTGACCTGAAGCACGGATAAAACCTAAATGGGTAAAACTGTTAGTAGCATGTTTTTAGATCGTTTCTGTGCTTTGCAAGACACGTTTAGCGATTGGTGCGCGTTGCTATCATTAGATGGCAGTCGTTAAGCCGCGTCAGATGCCTTATAGGCGGCTTAAATAACTTCTGACTGACAGTGGGGCTCGCCACTATAACCCGGACTTGGTCCCCATTTGTGGAGTATGGCCCAATCTTTCTAAGTTTTGGTAAGAGATATGTGCCCCAGCACTAGGGATGTTTGTGGGTTTTTAATGGCTGAATTTCTTATCCAACGCAAAATTAAAACAGTTTTCTCAAACAAACAGGACCCGTTGGTCCAGTGGCCGCGCTGCTGTCTGCTGGGCTTAGTTTCGTGGGTTCGATGCCCACCTAGGGCAAACATGCGTGTGACGCACAGGTTTGTTTGCTCTGTGTCTGGGTGTCATCCTTACTAATCCTTGCTAATATTATAAATGTGAAAATGTGTTTGTTTGTTACCTTTTCACGCTTCAACATCTTGACCAATCTTGATGTAATTTGACATGCAGGTAGCCTGTGTCACGGGGAAGGATATATGCTGCTTTTTATCACGTAAAAATAGCATAGTCCGATGCAGTTTCTGAGGGAACTGAAAAAAATAGTCTTTTTTGGCTAATTTCTTTAAAATCGCAACGGAACAAGGGATTTTAGTGATTTTTTGCGCAGATGGTTGAGGAGTGTCATAGATTACTAATCACAATAGCCCGAACTGGGATAGGAATCTGGAGATAACTCATTTCCACGCTCGCGAGCCGCTTTCGGCTCGCGCACCACTCACCCTCAAAGGCGGTCATAAAAACGATGTCCACGCAGGCGAAGCTGCGGGAAAAAGCTAGTATATTTATATGTGTATGTATTTCGACGTACAAGTACCTATGTATATCAGTCTCTGGTTCCCATCGTATAGGAAATTTTTCATAGTTTAGGGCCAAATACTCGTGTGTAGTTTATCATTATTAACAGTTACGTAGTGTTAGTACTTTTTGTTTAAGAATGTAGGTAGCACAAGTTGAAAAATTTTAGCAGTGCAGTGGCAAAAGAGGCCTCAAATGCGGCAACTCCGTGCACTAAAAGCTTTGCCTCACGCAAAACGAGGGGAACCTGGTACTGAGTGAACGGTGGCTAGGGCTGCCAGTCTATGTGGCGTTGTAACTATTTGTAAATATAGTTAATTTTTATTTTCAACCAACTTGTAAAAATTAGGAGATTCCCAATTCGACTGTATGTTTTTATGTGTGTGTTTGTTACTCGATATCTTCGTCGAATGTTACCCGTTTTTTTTTTTATTATTAGTTTATTTCTCAATATTCCAATACAAATTTTATAAAAATAGATTTAGTACTTTTTTAAAGAAATTAACAATAATGAAAAAAACAAAATTGTATTTGGTAGTTCCTGTGATTGAAGTTTGATTTTACCTTATTTGGCGTTTCCAATTATTCTTGTGATTATTTTTGCTACATTAATATACCCAGAAATTATATTTTATACAATCCTAGTTAATAATATAAACGGTAAAGTTTATGTGTATGGATGTTTGTTACTCTTTCACGGAAAAACTACTAAACGTATCTGGCTGAAACAGTAGACAGATTAGGATACGGATTAACATAAAAGCTACTCTTTTCCACGCTCGCGAGCCACTCGCGGCTCGCGCACTGTGCATCCTCGGAGACAGTCATAGAAACTATGTTCATGCGAGCGAAGCCGCTGGCAAAATTTATATAATTAAAATAATACACCCATAGTTAATTATTATTATAATTATTTATTATTAATTAACATTGCAGTTATTTAAATAAACAGGTTTTTATATAAAAGATTTTCTTCAACTCTTACAAAAATATGGCAAAATGGGAAAATACTTAAATCTGTCTGAACTTTAGTCGTATAAAAACTTTTATTTTATTTATAGTAGGTACACCAAAACAATTTCGTAAAGCTAATATATATATTTATCTATCTAAATCTGTTTTCAAATTCGGCATACATTTTTCCTTTAAGTTATATTATGTATATTATAACTGAATTACATCGTTGGAATTTCATATAATACATTTCATTTAACTTCTACGGTTCAAAAAGACTTGGAGAACTGTATCCCCAGCTTGCTTCATACATATAAAATTGGGTTCAAATTTGAATATTAATCATTCAAATAACTGAAATTTTATAAACATGTTTTAGAAAGTAATATCTATCTGTGTTTATGGTTTTTTTAGATTTACATTACTCTAGTTACATCCTTTCACAAGTATGACAGACTGTAAATTATACCTAAAAATGCTAGGTCAACAGATTAAAACAGTATTAAGGCCCAGTGGTACCTAAAATCCACCTAAACAGGTTTTTAGAATTCATTTTTGAAGTAGTTAACAGTAAATTTAAATTCTAGGAAAACATACTGGTATTATTGAGAATAGTAACGAGGGACTATATCGACTGGAAACACGATTTAATAAAGTTGTCTCGATAGAATAATTTCGGAAAGGTACCTCTTTTCGAGCCATTTTATTCTTAAAATAAGTAATTTGATAATATGATTTAATTACTGAAATAAAGTTCATAGGTGACTGAAGGGAAAACATCGAATGGATTTTTATTTAAGATAAATATGATGAAAATAAAAACGAAAACATCGAAAAAGTGCAAATGTGTGGTTATTTTGTTCCCTCTTTACACTTAAAGAAAAAGACAAAGACAGATTTTTAAGTACCATTGCGCCTTATACGCCAATATTATCGATGAGGCAACCCTGTCCAGTGCAGACAGGCGGGATGCGATCGATACCGCCGTCTGCGCGCCTGCACTGCGGCTGACCTTGCACCCCATAAGCCCAGCTGAATCAACCCGCAGAGATAGCGCGCACCCTTGGCTTTTTGGGTTAGAATCTCTTTTCTTTATTTCGTGTTACAAAAATAAAAAAATATTAAAGTTTGACCGTAATGTCCACTCTAGCAAAGTATATATATATATAACATACAGTATGAACACTCCCTGCCGCTCTCTAGATTGCGACCTCACCCCCTCGTTACCCAGATTGATACAGATTGGCTACAGTTTGGTTGTCGAACGTATAGGATTTCGCCGCCATTTTGTTTGTTCCGTTATTCCTTTTTTGAAATGTCATTTCTGGCCCGTTGTAAGAAGTGTCCAGGGTGTGACTCTTGGTAGTCAGGATGGTTTACGCATGTTAGTATCATTTTAGAAGCTTTTAATTAACTTGCAATGTATGTATGTTTGTTAGGGTGAAATCTTGCAAGTTAAATTTAACCCTCTTCCCGGTTTCTGATAGAGCTGAAATTTTGCATGCATATGTATATCGCGTGAGAATGCAATATCAAAAGCTTGTACCTATAAGTTTTTAGGCTTTTCGAAAATTATTTATTTCTTGAATCTGCATGAATGATGCTCTTTAGAACATCAGTATTTTTTTATTTTTACACGACTAATTCAAAAGACTTTATGGCATTAATGTAGTTTTACACGACTAATTCAAACGACATTATGACACTATCTCCTAGAAAAGATATGCGTTATTTTGTTATAACTTTTAGACTTTTCACAGGTGAACCAAGAACCATACGTTTCTACGGTTATTGTCAAAACTAGACATTTCGACGATTAGTAAACTTCAGTCGCACGTCAGAGCTGACACGCACACTTTTTAGACAGTGTAAGTTTCATCAAAATCGGTTCAGTGGCTTTCAAGATATGGACTGATGAGGTGATGAGTGTGTACCAATTACTGGAAAAAAACATCTTCGGTGTAACGCCGCAATTTTGTGATAGAAGTCAGTTGCTCTTAACGTTTTTAGCGTTGTTGTCAATTATTAATGTCAATTATTTAGAATGATTATTATTTAAGTCTATACTGATAAATTCAAAAGAAAACATGTTAATCATGAACAGCTACAAAAAAAAAATCAAAATGGCTGCCATTTAGAGGGGAGACTCGAGACTCGAGAGTGTTTAATCGATGAAATATTGTGTATTACTATCCGATACATACTGTATGACTGTACTTGTCTAATACATAAATATAACATGTAACATACATAGTATTAGTCTGCACAAGTTATTTGTCTTTTCTGAGCAGTGGGCACTATCCACTTTTATAAAAATTTTTCTCCGTTTGTTAAACCGATTACTAGAGAGAATATTTCCCACGCTTTAAAAATAGATGAATAATAACTTCGTAGTGAAATAAAAAAAATACGCTCACTATGATCAAACCAATTTACTGTCGCGAAGAAAAAGCAGTCTACCTTGCTCAAGTTTACTCAAGGCATTTATAACTATGAAATCGGTTGAAATCATTTACTCGCCAGTACTTTGGTAAAGTATATATATAAGTACTAACACACAGTATGAAAACTCCCTGCCCATCTCTAGATTCTGACCTCACCCCCTCGTCACCCAGATTACAGATTGGTTATAGTTTGGTTCTCAAACGTATAGGATTTCACTGTGATTTAGTTTGCTCTTTCATTTGTTTTTGGAAATGTCATTTCATGACCATTATAAACAGTGTCCGGGATGTGACTTTGGTATACAGGGAAAGCGAAACATTAAACAGCAATATAATTTTTCAACAGACTAAAGGATGTCCTGTGGCGAATTTAGGATAAAAAAAAATAAAGAACAAAAAAAATTGTTTTAAATTTTTAGTTAAGTAAAACCAATTTACCTAATTAAAAATTAATAACTCGACTGCATAAAAACATTACCCCATAACATTTTTTTGACAGTCGAGAAAAAAATATATTCTATGTCACTCTTGAGATTTAGACATATCTAACGACACCTCACACTACAAAATCCATCAAACCGTCAAGGCTACAGGCTCAGCCAAAAAAAAACATACAAACATACATAAACCTGAAAAACCTTACCCTCCTTTTTGGCTAGTCGGGTAAAAAGAGAAAATGCAAATAAATTTTTCCAAAAACTTCATTACATTAGTTAATAGCGTCAAAATACAATCATTGATATAAAACAAACTATGTTATTAGAGCATGAAAACGATATGACACGAGAAGTTGTACATTAAAATCATTGAATGTCATTAATTCCTTTGACAAGAGTAGACCAGTTCACACGGACAGCACCCGGTCACGAGTATAACGCGAGAGTCTGCCATCGCTCCCCTCAACCACATTAGAGGAGGTGAAGGCGTCCAGTGACTAGTGATGTTAGCGTTGGTCTACTCTGTATAATTTCTCATGCTGTGGTAGCACAAGGTCTTGATACTGAAAATTCGTACCCACTGACCTCAACCTGGCTGAAACGGCTTTGGGGAGCGTATATTGCAATTCGCAGCGTTGCGTAAAATACGGCAGTCCGTTTCCGGTAGTGTCTGCTGCGTCAAAATGGAAGAAGTTTAGATGACATCTTCTTTGGAAAATAAAGTACGCATTTTTCTTCTTTGTGTTAAATTTTGAAATTAGAAAATAGTAGCTGTTGCCCGCGGTTTCACTCTCGTGGACATCGAGAGTAAGCAGGTTTGTTTATGTTTAATTTAATTTTAAAAATCAGAAATCACTTTTCTTTTTGTTTTTAATTTTAACAGATGAATCAAATTAAAATTGAATAAATAAATCAAATTATATTCTATTAAAATCTAATTCGAACTGAAAAAAATCTATTTTTACATTTTTAGGGTAAAACGAAAAAAACGAAACCAGCATAGGACCACTTGCGTATCTCAGAGACAATTATCTCCGAAACTAGTGGACAGATTGAGTTGAAAATTATCAAATTAAATACCTGGCAAAATCTGATCAGTGAAAATCTGTTTCCAAAGAAAGTTCCACAAAATTCAATGCTGCAATTGAAACACTGAACATTTAAACCGCCTACCGGTCGTTAATAGAAAATTGTGTAAAACCCATAAAAAGTGACAATGGTTGTAAAACAATGGTGCCGTCGCGCGTCGCCTGCGTCCGCGCCGCCGCTGCTGCTGTGATTACGCGACCTTGGCAATCGATGTTTCCGTCGCCTGTCGCATGATTCATTCCATGCGACGTGGCTTTTTTGTCGGTCATTTACGTAATCATAGTTGACAGGTCGTTTTATCACAGATGCATGTGAAATGGATTTGTATCTCGCATCGCCCCGCTCCACGTAATTCAATTATATTAGTTACATTGATTAATAATTAGTTATTTGCGTAACAGGTGACAAAGTATTATTTTAGTTAGTTTGAATTCTGAGCTTAGCGAAGGATTCTTAAGTAGAATCCTGAGCTAAGCGAGGAATTCAAGACACGTCGCCCGAGAATAAAATATTTTGACCCCGAGTGACACACACAATTTTTCATCATGATGACCTATAGAGAAATAACAGAAGCACGAATGTAGACCAAAACTCTTTATAGAACAAAGTTAAATTTTGATGGCACTTATTGAGATGAAAAGTAAATTGCGACTGAAGCGACGCCAAACGCAACCACTTGCAGTGAGTAAGGCTAATGCGGTTTTCATACATCGTGGTGCATCGATACTACCGCAGCGCCGCCAAACGCAACCACTTGCAGTGACTATCGTAGTGCATCGATACGACCGCAGCGCCGCCAAACGCAACCACTTGCGGTATGTATGGCTAATGCGGTTTTCATACATCGTAGTGCATCGATACGACCGCAGCGCCGCCGAACGCAACCACTTGCGGTGTGTATGGCTAATGCGGTTTTCATACATCGTAGTGCATCGATAGGACCGACCGCAGCGCCGCCAAACGCAACCACTTGCGGTGTGTAAGGCTAATGCGGTTTTCATACATCGTGGTGCATCGATTCGACCGCAGCGCCGCCAAAGGCAACCACTTGCGGTGTGTAAAGCTAATGCGGTTTTCATACATCGTGGTGCATCGATACGACCGCAGCGCCGCCAAACGCAACCCTTGCGGTGTGTAAGGCTAATGCGGTTTTCATACATCGTGGTGAATCGATACGACCGCAGGGCCATCAACCGCAACCGCTTGCAGTGTGTAAGGTTACTGCGGTTTTCATACATCGTAGTACATCGATACAACTGCAGCGGTGCCAAACGCAACCACTTGTGGTATGTAAGGCTATTGTGGTTTTTTATACATCGTAGTGCATAGATAAGACCGCAGCGTTTTCCGCCTAAGTCAGTAACCGAAGTAATTAGACTTGCTTTCCGGGTTAATGCTTAAACGTGAAATATTGTTATTTTAAACAATTTACTAATAATTACGCTATTCCATCAAACGACGTAGAATCTTTTCAGTTTAATTTTAAGCCACTTTGATTTAGTACAAACATAACAACACAATAAAATCGAGAGTGACAGATCTCGACTGATGCACCTGAACGAAATGAATGCACGTATCGGATTTACGACCGATGCTTTAAATTATCGCCAATGCATTATGTATGGATGTGACACGGTCACAGCATGGTTACAAACTTGAGACTTGTGTGGTCAGAGCCATAACCAATTACAAGATAATGTTACAACATTATGTTATCAGGTTCTTGTTTTTTTTTCATATATTTGACAAAAAGAATAATCTTTATTCAGTTTTCGTAGTTAGATGAGACCCTCCTCAAACTTCTGGACCCATTGGACTCAACTCATTAAAACGTCCGGAAGTTTGATAAGTCTATCCTCAAACTTCTGGACCCATGTTGTAATGAGTTGAGTACTGGGTGCTCTTTACTGTAACGAAATTGGGTAATGATTTTACAGTAAACCACCAGTTTTAACCACCTCCGTAGCTCAGAGGCACAGTTCACTGGCTTTACACAGGAGGTCGCGGGTTCGATTCCTGGCGGGGTCAATCGTAGGACTCGGTTTGGTTGGTGGTAGGGCATTTTCTAAGCCCGCCTGGCTAGCTACCACCATCTTATCTAAGTCTTGCCGCCAAATATCAATGTTGATATCATTGGTGTGTTCCGGCATGAAGATAAGATAGCCAGTTCCCCATTGTGTTGGGGAATCTTGGTAAGCCCGCTTCCATCTTCGGCAACATCGTCACTTACCACCAGGTGAGATGATGTCAAGGGTTTACCAATTGTTAATAAAAAAAAAAATGATTACGAAATTTTCGTCCCGCAAATATGGCAGAATTGGGAAAATCACTGTTTTTGTAAAACGCTTGCACACAGATGTACGCTGCCTCCCGTGAAACGGTTCACGATGACATAATTCCCAATAGCCCGGCTACCAATTGACAAACGGGGGTATGCCACACCCCTTGGATTCTTTGAGTTGACGCAGTAAGCTAAACAAATATAAACTTTTTTTGGGACATCTTGTAGTTAATTTTCAGTACTATTATCCTAATTGTCATACATGGGTCCCCCCAGGCAACTGGTGTGTATTCCTTGGATCATCATATCATCATCAAACTAGCCGTAAGATGTCCACTACTGGACAAAGGCCTCCCTCAAGAATTTCCACAATGACCGGACTTGCGCTGCCCACATCTAGCAGCTTCCCACCAACTTTACCAGGTAGGTCCTGAGTAGAAGGCTCGCTACGTCTTCCGGTACACGATCACCACTAGAGAACTATAAGTAAGTAAGTAATTCTTTATTTGCTTTAATACCCCTACCGCCATCTCTTCTACGAGCTATACACTCTGCCCACTTCCAAAATAGGTACCAAGATAAAAATAATTGATTATTAATAACAATAACCAATTTGTTCATCATTACAGCTCATATACGTCCCCACCGAGGGGCTCGAGCCTACCCTGAATCAGGGCGATTAGGCCTTAGTCGACCACGCGGGCCCAGTGCGGGTTGGTCGACTTCACACACAACCTTCGAGTTCCTTCGCAGGCGTGTGCAGGTTTCCTCACGATGTTTTCCTTCACCGTTAAAGCAATCGGTAAGTATGTACGTTAGTTTTTGAAAAACTCATTGGTACATTGGCCGTCTAGATTTGAACCCGGTACCTCTGGTTAGATGGACCGAGTCGTTACCGGTTGAGCCACTGACGCGAAATTTGTTCAGATTTAGTTTAACTCAGAATCCTAAATGAATTATTTAGCTCAAGACACACGTAGTCGCACACATTAACGATTCCAATGTAAACGTACCTTTGCAAGGCTGCTGTTACGAAGGTGACACCAACCGGCTACATGCAAGGCCGTGATAAAGCGTTATTTTATATCACACTTATGTCAGACTTCACAGAGACGTCACCTTACTGTCAACTGTCAATTTGGCCACCGTAACGGTTCTGCTAGAATAGTTTTGCCATTGTTTTTTGTCACTTAGTTATACTCCCAAAATAAGTGCATTTTTGATAGAATATGTTTAGTCAGTCGCAAGCTTGCTGAACGTGAAAACTACACATCTGATTCTTTGAACCTTTTTCTTTGGTATGGCTAATAAAAAAACACGGTTTATTGGTTTTCGCTCGATACTTTTTATTTTGCAAAACTCTGTAGTTTTGAGAGATTATTAGATTTTTCTCCTACGTTACATAAGTTGGGCGCATGAAATACCTAAATATCGACAGTAAGATTGATAGAACGGCTAAGAAGAAAATTTTTCTGGAATATTTACTAAGCTCGCAATTAACGAAAATGTGTATTTACGCCCGAAGTAAAGGACGTAAGTCAAGTTAAGACACTCACGCAAAATTCAACGGTGTAGCAGATTTCATAAGATTAAATATTAGGTTGTTCGCCAGCGCCGCGCTGGGAGCCTGATCTTAAAGATTCGCAGCCCGCGGGGCCATAAGCCATCGGTATGCTAGGGTTAAGCGCTTGCAGTTTGTCGCTTATCGGTTTCCGGAAGAAAACAGGAGGTTGCGCGCCTGTGCATATGGCTGAAGTGATGTCTGCGTTACCTGCCAGGACATCGATACGAGTGTGAAGCATTACTTTGCCTTGCCTTAGGGCCAGTAACGTGGCGCCTGCTCCTACTTTTTATTGCCTCGCGGACAGCGAGTTTCAAACCACTTTAGTCAACTGCCTCTTTGGTGTCGTGGTTAGTCCCTCGCTTCACACCACGAGATTGCGGATTCGAATCCCGGAGGGGTCTAACTTTGTAAGACTCGGTTTTTAAGGTGGTAAGGCATTTAATAAGCCCACCTAGCCTGGCTAGCGAATACCATCTTATTTAAGTCTAGCTGCCAAACATCAATGTTAGCAGCATTACGTTGGGAATCTTGGTAAGCCAGCTTTCAATGTTGGCGTCATCGTCAGGCAAATTTTTCTTCGGAGGCGTTTAAAATTCTTCAAAGCTTCGCTCAAAATCAAAGTGGTTGGTTAAAATTAAACCTTTATGGTTGGAATTTTGTGAATAATATGAATATGGTCTACGAGTATGTATAAAAGTATCACTTATTTCCAGAAAATGTTTGCAACAAGTGAGCTTTCTCTAAATAAAATCTTACGCTTGCATATTATGGAGCCTACATTGGAAGTATGCTGACAATGTAGCTCGTAATAGTACTTATTATAATAATAATACTATGCCGGGTAATCATAATGTACTTTGAATGTAACGCATGATTTAACGTCATCTAGATGTTATCTGTTTCGGAAGCCAGTGGTGTCCAATTACCTGTCATATAAATTTCTAAGCGACAGACAAACACGCAATAATTATTTATTCAAATAATTATTCAAATCGTCCAGATAAAGATCTTAAGCAAAAACTAAAACTAAGGTACGGTTTATTTAATCACTATTGCAATATTGGTTGACAAGATCTTTCCACACCTAAACGATTATGATTGTATCAGCATTTTGCCCGAACTGCGATCTTAAAAAAACCATGTATTTGCAAGAATGACACAAAACAACAAAAGTTAATCGTTTTTTTTATCAAAGACGATAAACCACTAGTATGTAGCAATGACACTCCCCTTCAATCCTGTGTATCATGACGTCAGCGCCGTGTTTTTTCACCGATAAGGATTTTGATGTAATTTTTCAAGTTGGAATTTTTTTTATTTTAAGAATTCACGCTAATGGTTGTATCAGCATTTTGCCCGAGCTGAGACCTTATAAAAATGATGTTTTCGCAAGAATGACAGTTGCACAAAACAACAAAAGTTACTCGGTTTTTTTTTATTGAAGAGGATAAACCACTGATATGCAGCAATGACACTCCCCTTCAACCCTGTGTATCATGACGTCAGCGCCGTGTTTTTTGACCGATAAGGCTATTGACGCCCATTTTTTGAAATAGGGTTTTTTTTTTATTTTAAGAATTCTTTTTTTATTCACAATTAGAAAGCCCCGTTCGGCATACTTATTTCCTAGACTTCATTTTTTTTAATGATACCCTCTCCTTTAAAGTTGACAAATATTTTTAGTTTACTATCAGTCATCACACCATACTTTGAGATAGAGATCCCTGTTTGGGATAAGTCCGCCTCTGTACATGTTATTCCTACTGTACCTATCAATTATGTATGAATTATGATCTGTTGTACAATAAAGAGTTCACAAACAAACAAACTTTACCGCCGCCTCCTTGGCGTAATAGTTAAGTCCATTAGCTCCACATCAGGAGGTCGCGGGTTTTGATTTCCGGCGGAGTCTCACTTAGTATGACTCGGTTTTTTTTGGTGGGAGGGCATTTTCTCAGCCCGCCTGGTTAACTACCACCTTCTTATCTAAGTCACACCCCGGACACTGCATACAACGGTCGTGAAATGACATTTCTAAAAACAAATGACGGTGCAAACAAAATCGCGGTGAAATCCTATGAACCAAATGATCAATCTGTATCAATCTGGGTGACGAGGGGGTGAGGTCACAATCTGAAGAGCAGCAGGGAGTGTTCATATTGTTTTTATGTTATACTTTGTCTAAGTCTTGCAGCCAAACATTGTTAACAGCATCGATGTGTTCCGGCTTGAAGATAACATAGTCAGTTTCCGTTCCCGCTTCCATCTTCGGCATCATCATCACTTAACATCAGGTGAGAATAACTGTGGATTAAAAAAATAAAATAACGAGTTCACTAACAAACAAACTTTAGTTGCCTATGCAAAGTACAGTCAAAGTCAAACATATAGATACGTTTAAAGCATCAAAAATATGTATCTACGACCTTATATCGTATATACATAAGGTCGTGGATGCAAATTTATGATTCTTTTAACGTATCTATATTTTTGACCTTGACTGTACCTACTCAAGTTATGTATTTTTTAAAGTATCTACCTCGAACCCTCGGAAGTAACTATTTAGTAATCTGTGCCCTCGGACTATCTTCTGTTTACACGTGTAAAAAAACTGTAGTAGGTGTTAAGTCAGTTTGTAAAATGACTTTTTTATTACTTAAAATATCTTTTCTACCCAAAGGTATGCCAATTTGCACACTTCAATTTATCTACCTTCTTATCTGTATCCACCGACACCACGTACCAACATATTATGGTGGTAGGCCTACAACTCACAGTTTCACCATCCACAACAAATATTTACCCCATAAAGTCAGCGATACAATCTGGAAAGATTAAAACACAATGTACAATCAACGTCCCATATTAAATGAACCACGAACTGTTAGTTTCTTTGCAGAGTATCGGTGAGATCCTTATTGCCGTCTGCTGCTTTCCAATCACATACATTTTTAAGATTATTAGGTTATTAATGTTTTATAAACTATTATTATTATAATAGTATCATTACTTTATTTTGAATTTATTAGAGTTTTAAAATTAGCTTGAACCCCTCTGTTTAGAGGGTAAAGGCCTCCACCAAAGATATACAGTAGTTTTTATCTGTGGCCCTCTCTCAGCCTACTCCAGAACAAGATAATAAGAAAACAACAAAATAGCAATTAACGCGAACCCCTCTCTACCTCAATCTCCCAAGACGGCTGGTCACCGCGGGATAATTAGACCAAACCCTCTAGAGATAAATAACTTCGTAACAAAAACCCAAACTTATTATCTACATACGACGACATTGAAGAGATTGCTGCATTTTAAAATAACCAGGTAAATACAATCTACGAAATCAACTAAGGTTGGAGCTATAATTAACTAGGATACGCGGTCGCCCATGCGATAAACAAACCAGATTAAGGCATATCTCTACCTAGGCTTAGCACCTCAATTCGCGTCATTAAAAAGAACGAAAATAACTTTCATAATAGGTGTCAACGCGCACCGCGACGTCGCAAAGAGGCCGCATGGCATGCCCACTGCCCCTAAATAAAATGAAAGTACCCGGAGAACAGTGATAAGAGAGGAATAGGGGCGTGTCTATCGACGAGTCGTTATTGCTGCTTCATGATGACCACGATCACTTTGCAAAGAGTGAAACGACCAAAAGAAGACCTAAATTAAACAGTGTTTTTTTTTTATAAAATGACTTTGGTTTCTGTTGTTCAATTTAATAAGTACCTACCTACATAAATGCCACATGTCTTTTGTAATATAATAATGTAGGTTTAAAAGTCAGTTGATTCAAGGTGTTAACTGTACCGTCCCTTCGAGCAGTATTCTAATAAGATGCCTAGATTTGAGTGATAGCGAGCGGTATGGTGAAAGTCTGAGGACAGTACATCTAACGCCTCAGGCTTGGGTGCTGGAGGACGGAAAATGGAAATTGCCTGGTACTGGCTATCGGTTTCTTCGATTACGTTAAATGGCGAATTTTATTCAAGCGTGGTTACCTGCGTGCTTTCTTATGTGGGTTGGAAATTTTCACGCTCGCTGTGCGGTCATCGGGGTCATGAAGCTATTGGAAAATTCACATGAAAACTTTGGGCACTCAGAAATGTGAAAAATTTACGGCAGTATTGCGAACGATAATATCTTCAGATAATTATCACTTTGTGACCACTTTCTTCTCTATGGAGTGAAAAGTAATAAGTTTTTAATTTCATTCATGTGACATAGACAAACTCAAACAGCCAGTAAATACACTATTATCTGTGGGGTGTGGACCATCTTCATGGCGAAAACGTTGAGAGTTTTAGTTCCATGGTTTTTCCACAAAGAAGGTGGCGCCATGTGTTTTAAAATCTTTTGTGAATTATATTTTCTTAAGTAATATTTTGTTAAATGTTTTTGTACTAAATTTACTATTTTTCTCGCACTCAAAGTAAAAAGTGCAGTTTGCACCTCGAGTCTAAACGCCAACTTAATATACCCTCGGTTTCATTGATCATATATCCCTCGCACGCTCTTTCAAACCACCTCTGGTAATTCTGGTATATTATGGCTTCGTTTAGTCCCTCGATATAAAATAAACTAACAGTTTACTCTAATACGGAAACTGTACATATAATAATAATGCAAGCTAAATCTTATCCGAGAACCACAAACCTATATTTGCAAGCTTTTACTACTAATAAAATAACTCGCTTTAAGCTTTTTACAATACCGCAATTGCTTTCAGTCCCTTTACTTACCTTATTAAGGTGATCGTACAGCAAAATTTAAGTCGTTTTTTTAAGTCTCTTCCTGTTATCGTGTGCCACCTTTGAGGGTCCTTTGTCCCTAAAATTAGCAACTCGATTCACGATGTGAAATAAAGTACTTTTTAGCTCGTAGTACAGCGTGACTGTTACGTCAATCGCTGCGTACAAATCGTGCTAAAATTGTGGTTTTTAATTCATTACAAATAAAATAAGAAGACTGCAAAAAGTAAGAAAACAAAAACATTTTATATTGTTTTGTTAAGAAGTTCATCATAATTTTTCGAATAAAATAGCTTCAGTTCTATAGTTACAACTAAAAAAAAGGGTCGATAAGGATATTTTTTTATTTAGTTCTGTTCTGTGTATTAAAATAGATTTCGAGGAAATCAAAATCACTATCATATGCTGTAAATAGCATAACAATTTTTATTATTGAAAATAAAAAAAACCGTTTAAAGTTGGTTTTTGGCGGCGGTATAAGCTTTAATACAAAAAGATGGTTGCCTGGGTTTGCACTCATCATCACCACATCACCAGACTCATGCGTATCATGATCTTTATTTAAATCAGGAATCAGATGTGCAGGTTTCCTTGCGATATTTTCCGTTAATCGATAGGTAATTAAATGTATGTACGTAAGTTTAAAAAAATTCATTGAATTCGAGGCGAATAACATACAAAGCCGACCCTTAATAAATTGGAACTAGAATAAGGCTAGGAAGATGATGATGACTTTGGCGAAGCGGCGCTTAAGAGTAACTTGCATAAAATAAAATAAAATCGAAAAACTTGAATGCTTTAAGGTACAGGCTTTTATTTGAAAAGAGTTTTTACAAATATGTTCAAAAAAACAAATGCTCAAATGAATAAATATACACGGTTCCGAATTCAAAAAAAGCGAGTACAATTAAATATTTCCTAAGCTTCTATTGAAAATAAAGACGATTCTGGGAAATTGATTCCACCTCCAAATTTCATCATCAGATCAACTTTAAAATACCAAAAGGATCTATTGTCATCATTCAGTTTAATCGGACCTCTGGAAGTCGCTCTAAAATAGATCGCAAGATTTGAACTACACAAATAAACAAACATACATACATACATTTCAAGTTAAATAAAGGCATTTAATAAAGAAGAAAATGTATGTAGTTCTTGGAGTAATTCTTCAGACTTTCGGCACTATTTCTTTTTAAACTAACTCTTTATAACTATTTCTTTTTAACTTTTTTAACTATTGTTTACCGAAATAAAGCTTTTAAGACCTGCAATGTGTGCAAACAGAAAATCAAAATTCTGTTGGTTTTCAATGTAGAATTTGTAATCTTTAATATGATATAATCACAGCTCCAAACCGCCTCCGCGGCCTAATGGTTAGACCATTATCTTCACATCAGGAGAGCGCGGGTTCGATTCCCAGCGGAGTCTAACTTTACAAGACTCAGTTCGGTTGATAGAAGGACAATTCTAAGCCCGATTGGCTAGCTACCACCATCTTATAAGTCTTGCCGCTAAACATCAATGTTAATAGCATTCATTGGTTCCGGTTTGAAGGTAAGATAGCCAGTTTCCATTGTGTTGTGGAATCTTGGTAAGCCCGCTTCCATCTTCGGCATCATCGTTACGTACAGGTAAGATGATTTCAAGGGCTTACTAATTGTGGTTAAAAAAAACTCAGTTTCTAAACATTTTGTTTACAATCTTTTCTAAACACCGGTGTAGTAGCACCTTAAGACTTAAAGGCCCTTCACCTGATTCGAGGTTTATTCTCGCATAAAAGTTATAATATTTCACGCATTATAAACCCAGGCGCAAGAGTTGACGGAAGAGATCGCTTTCTGATAAATGCTGCCAAGTAAACTCTCAACGTAGCTATTTAATGCTATTTCGTTTGAATATTTCACCGTTAAAGTGAAACCGAATAAACGGTGAGTTTATGCGATACTAATGGATACTAATAGTATTGAAAACACTTAAATAAAGTCGGGTTTGTAACTCAGGTACGTACAATAAGTAATTTTACGAGTAAAGACTTAAATAGCTACCCTACAGTGATAAGAAAATTTGTTACTTTACATATACAGGGTGACATATAAAAATTGACCCGTTAACTGGAAGTTCTACTCATCTAACTGAACAAAATTTCCCCCAAGGAATAGTCAATTAAAAAAAATTGGACCTTAAATAAAAATATGCACCAATGGTCGATCAGCTGATCGTTTAAATTAGAAAAATAAAATGAAAGTTATTTTTTTGCGATTTCAGCAAAGTCATAGAACAAAATCTAAAGTTGTTTAGTATGATGAGTAGAAGCCCCCAGTTAACGGGATGTACACCAGTTTTTTTACACCATGTAGACATACATAAAACATAAAATTACGGATGAGTTGCGGCTTGTCCAGTCAACATACAAAGACTCAATTTTAAACATCATTTTTTATATTCATCTTAATATTGGCCTATATTATATATTATATCAACTCATATACGTCCCCACCGAGCCTACCCTGAATTAGGGCGATCGGGTCTTAGTCGACCATGCGGGCCCAGTGCGGGTTGATCGACTTCTTACACAACCTCCGAGTTTCTTCGCAGGCGTGTGCAGGTTTCCTCACGATGTTTTCCTTCACCGTCAGAGCGTCGGATAAACGTACATGTGAAATCGAAATTCGAAAACACATTGGTACGTGGCAGGATTCGAACCACGACCTCCGGACAGGAGGTAGCGGCCCTTGCCATTACGCCACCGACACGCTGGCCTATATTACACTCACTGAAATATCCAAAATCATAACTTTTAATTTTCAAAAACCTACGACGCCGTTCAAATTTTTATATGATGTTTTAATCTTTTTTTTTAATATTAAAAGCTTTATTTCACATGCAATGTTTGTATTAATGTATGTTTGTTTATGTAAAATCTTGAAATCGATTTTAGAGTGCTCTGATTAGCTGGAATTAGGTATGATGCCGTATTTCCGGTGACAATAGATCCTTTTGCTATTTTGAAGTTGATCTGATGATGAACTTTGGAGTCGTCTTTTATTTTCAATGGAATCGGAGGAAATACTATGCTCGCTTTTTTTTACTTTTAAAACGTGCCGCGAGCATAATATGGATTTTGAACATAAAAACTCTTTCAAATAAAAGCTTGTACCTGAAATATTTTAGGCTATTCTTCAACTTATGCCTTTCATTTTGTTATATAAATATAGCTTACATGAAAAGTAAAGAAAAGCACATCCCTACTATCCCTACTAATATTATAAATGTGAAAGTAACTCTGTCTGTCTGTTACGCTTTCCCGCAAAAACTACTGAACGGATTTGGCTGAAATTTAGTAGGTAGACAGATTAGGACCTGGGTTAAGACACAGGCTACTTTTTACTACGCTCGCGAGCCGCTTGCGGCTCGCGCACTGCGCACCCTCGAAAAGTCATAGAAATTTGGTCCACGCGGGTGAAGCCGCGGGAATCAGCTATTATTATATATAAAAGCAGTTATTTTTTATTATTTAAGTAAGATGAAGTAAAGATCCAGAATTAACAAATGCGTTCAGGTTATTATCTACATACAAAAATATTAAAAAAAACAGATTCCGATTAGGGCTCCAAGAGTTTCGTACCACTATACCTCCCCACATCAGTGTAACAATAACACCTATTAATTACAAACGAAAAACTCAACGCGAGCAACAAAAAAATGCTGTTTTTTTATTTAATTCGGATTATTTAGCACTAGTACGGCTCACACTTGGCCACTTTTTATTATTTTTCTTTTTTATTTTTGGATTGTTTATTAGATACAAGAATCACATTAAATATTACGCTTGTAAGTATTAATTACTATTTTTACAATAGAGCAAAAAAAACCCTTTTAAACTCGTTTCTTGTAAGCGATTTCATTATTTTTATTTTATGTTATTGTTAGTAAATCATTCATAACAGCATGTATTTTGTAAAAATAAATTAGCCGGCTACTTAGCATGGTTCAAGAGATACAGCCTTTTATAAGACAGACAATCGGACGGACAGACGGACTGCGTAGGCTTAGTATAGGAACACGTTAAAAATCGTTAGAAATCAGATGTATTGTAAAAAGCACTACAACTGCAAAACTTCTTGTTTACTGTCCTTCACTCATCATTCGTTACTTTCATATTTACTTCGCCAAACATAACATAAACTCTAATTTCATCTTCAAGGCTACAATTTTCAGAATCACTATAATATCCTTCAAGCTTTGATTACCAGTTACTTGGATAATTGATAATAGCATACTGTACGCATTGCGAATGTATCATTACGAACTGGTCTAGTATTAGCGGGTTCGCTGTGTGGATTGATGATTCCGTTGCTTAATGAACTATGCGTGCCATTTTCAATAGCATCTCTGAATGTATAGAAAAAAGGCTTTTGAAAATCTTTTGGCACATTTTAAGGAGATGTGATCATCATCATCTTATCCGTATTCCTGATTACTTGCGGTCAGCTCTAATGTTTTATGTCTCCATTCTGCTCTCATTCCAGTAAGTTCCTGCGTCACTCTACACTCTTGTATATCCCTTTTCAACATCTAACCGTTAAATTCGTTGGTCTTCCTCTCTTTCTGTGTCCTTCCACCCTCATGTTCATAACTTTTCGTGTCACGTGTTTCTTTTCTCTTCTACATTATGTGGCCAAACCATGTCAGCTGGTGGATTTTTTAAATCCACTAATAGTGAGCCCTGCTTTTTATCTTTTCTGATACCGGCGCGTCTTCTAATGCATCGTTACTTTCCATCAGATGAGGTAGTCAAACGCACTCAGTAAAGAGGATCAACATTTCAAAATTTATTTATCTAAATCATCCTTAGCTTACACATCTTTGAAAAAATAACATAAAATAAACGACTCTATGATTGAAGGTTGACTGGAGCGATAATTTTGAATTAAAAAAAGAAACGTTGTATACACTCTTGGAGGAAGGTTGCTGATTTCTAAGCATGTCCATCGTAGTTACTCTTAACATCAATAAATTCCACAACATCAACATCCACATTTGAGCCACGCGCATTCGCTTTTCATCGGTGGCTTTCATTGCCTTACATACACTTCTTCGTCTTATAAATAAGCCCTAATACTACATAACTTAGATACTAATAAAAACTCCTCCACTCATCTGAGCTTTTGGTACTTTATTTCTTCTAAAAATTGACAATTTTAAAACTTAAAAATACGCTTTTATTGCAGACCGAATTATTTCTGTTCTTCATATGCACACAAATTACGTCTTTTAAAGTGGGTGAATATCACGTTCAAAGATTCTGTTACATACATATAATATAAAGCGTTTAAAAAGTGTATATGAAATATTGTATCATCATTACAGCTCATATGCGTCCCCACCGAGGGGGTCGAGCCTACCCTGAATCAGGGCGATTAGGCCTTAGTCGACCACGCGGGCCCAGTGCGGGTTGGTCGACTTCACACACAACCTTCGAGTTTCTTCCAGGCGTGTGCAGGTTTCCTCACGATGTTTTCCTTCACCGTTAAAGCAATCGGTAAGTATGTACGTAAGTTTTTGAAAAACTCATTGGTACATTGGCCGTCCAGATTTGAACCCGGTACCTCTGGTTAGATGGACCGAGTCGTTACCGGTTGAGCCACCGACGCTTTTTAAAAATATTGTATAAAATGATAAAATACTATTCATATGTACGCTATCATTAACTGGATTATATAAAATATACTATATAACGTTTAATATTATTACAATTTATTCACAATTTATATGTATTGTAGAGAAGGTATATTGTTATAGACCGTCGGTGGCGTAACGGTTACGGCCGCTACCTCCTTTTCAGGTAGCCGTGGTTCGAATACTCCCACGTACCAATGTGTTTTCGAATTTCAATTTCATATTATGTACGTTTATCCGACGCTCTTATACGGTGAAGAAAAACATCGTGAGGAAACCTGCACACGCCTGCGTAGAAACTCGAAAGTTGTGTGTAAAGTCGACCAATCCGCACTGGGCCTTCGTGGTCGACTAAGGCCCGATCGCCCTAAGCTCGAGCCCCTCGGTGGGGACGTATATGAACTGATAATATTCATAATTTTAGACGCCATTTTCTCATTACTGAATAGAACCGTTCAGACTAGAATTTCCGTTGTTTCCAAGCAGCTGTCTGAGCAAGCTGTAAACACATGCTGTGTTACACATGACGGTGTATAACGCATTATGAGTATTTTAGAAATTATTTATCTAAATCAAACTTATTTTACAAATTCCCGAAAAAAAAGGATTGTGTGGTTTTATGAAACCACGGTAAAAGTGAAACTTTTTTTCACATTAAAGACATTCACAGAGGACGAAACGATCATGGCTGCTCTTGGAGCTACGGTACAGAGGACGAAACGATCATACCGTCACGCGACATGCAACACACAGACGAAAAAGTTTGAGAGACTCTTTGATTGAGGGCTGACTGTAACGATAACACGATTGCTAATAATTTCCTGGATTACAAATAAATCGCGAAGTTACGGCCAAAATTACTCTAAGGAAAAATTATATAACTTCTTTTGAACGTGACCGAGGGATAATATACTAATACCTTTTTTTATATAAGTTTTTTACTTCCGATTTATTCAATTAAAAACTTAGTTTTTGCGGCTGCCGCTGCGTTTTGTAAGCAGTTTCTAAAAAGGAGAAAAACATTTATTTTTTTTACGCCCTCTTGAATCACTTAACCAGGGGAAAACACACGTTTCAGGTGTCAACCATCCCTCTAGCTATAAAATTTTAAATGCCGTTTTAATATCATCAAAACTAGCCGATATCCAATAGACCTTGTTGTAACTATAGCTACATTAAACTTACTTAGTAGGTAAAGCCTAACTTTACCCGTTAAGGGGAGAGATCTCACTTTCATCAAACGGTTATAAAACCGCTTAATAAAGAGAGTAATTTCACTAACGAAGGCTGTATAAAAGTTTGTTTAGAAGTATCTGAGTACTTTATGTTATTAATGCACTTGATTTCGTAAAATAAAATCGCTAAAATCGAATGTCTTTGAGATTATATGAGTTTTTGTTGTTTACAAACTTTACATAGAATTTAATGAAGATTACTAAAACTAAGCTTTTACGGTGAAGGAAAACATCATGAGGAAACCTGCACACGCCTGCGAACAAATTAACTGCAGCTTTGACGGCTCGCGACAAACATTCTGTCAAAGAGGCCGCCTTGAGTTCAATCGCGCCGCCCGCCGCGCCGTCGCCTACGTTGACGGCATCGCGATTGAACTCAGCGCGGCCCCTTTGTCGAAGTGTTTGACGGTCGCCGTAGCGGCATTCATCAAAGATACAGTTAATCCTGCGAACAAACTACATGATTGGCACTGTTTGAGGTACGGAACCCTTATAAAACAAACATTTGGTTAAACGACAAACATGTTGACGCTATTTTTTTTAATTGATCAAAAGCCGCAAGAGGTTCATGTTATTCAAGATATCTAGATACGCTAAACACCTTAAAAGCCGACTTCAATTCCAACAACAATGTACTACATGTACAATAATATGCTACATTTATTGTTTTGTATTTTTTTACCCTTATTAATTTAAAAATGCGAATATGTATTTGTTAGTTTGTTTTTGAGTAGGTTACTTTTTATGTCGTAAAAATAAGATAGACCGATAAAGTTTCGTGAGGAACTGAAAAAGACACTCTTTATTGGTTGATTTTTAAACATCGCAACAGAGCAATGGATTGTTGTGATTTTGCTCAGAAATGGTTGAGGGGGTGGAAAATGACCTAGTCCGGGACAGGTCACGAGGGATCTAGAGAAAATTTATTTCCAGGCTCGTGCACGTCACGTCGTCGTAATTAACGTAACAACGAATTGACGTAATTTTTCGTATTGAAAATAGTTGAGGGGATGGGAAGTGATATAGACTGCTAATCAGAATAATCCGATATAGTTCCCGAGGGATCTGTTGCAAACTCCTGCGCGGCTCGCGCACCATTCACCACTCACCACAAAAACACTAATAAAAACGATAACCACTCGAGCGAAGCCGCAGGAAAAAGCTGTAATCATATAAAATAAAAAATACTGAACTAGTATTGATAAAATTTTTAGCCCTTTTAGCACGGAAAGTATTTTTTAAATAAACTGAGTTGTGTTATATACCGATACAAAACAGTCATTTAAATAACATACAAAAATAAGTAAAAGAAAAATGTTTGCAATAATAATATTTTAATTATTTTTATAATTTATACAATTTTATACAAAACTCACGATTATAATATTCTGAGTTGACATTTCTTGACTAAAACAGAGTCACAACGCTGCAGTAATAAAAATAACCACCCTAAAAATAATCACCCTATATATTGGTAACACAATAATACCACCACAGTTTTAAGACTACGAGTATGTGATACCACTAATGTCATCTTCGTAACCTTATTGAAGGAAAGCGGATATTATCTGTACTACAAAACATATAACAGTGAAAGTTGAACACAATGGCACAGTATCTAATGTACCCGTAATATGTCATTGTATGGGAACCATTCAGATGTCTTAGTGACTATGAGATCCCATTTATCAAAAAGCTCAGCCCTTACTTGCTAATAATGTAATTATATGATATGAAAATTGGCATGTGCCCATGTTAGGAATATACCTTGTAGGCGTATTTTTTTTGTTTATTCACTTTCTAAACAAAGCGTGGGGTATTTTTGAGAAAGATAGTAATTGCGACCTTTCATACGAATGGCGTGAGTGATTTTCACCTCTTAAAATGTTAACCTATTTTGACCAATTTTTGACCGGGCGTCAGTTTTATAGGCTTTTATAGGTTTATAGGCTTTTTTTATTTTCATAAAATTTAATAAGTGAAATTTTATTGCTGTACACGTGTGTTTCGGTCGTCACCCGAGGTACGGTTGGGTTTCATACAAAACTAATTTCCGCCATTATTTGTATAAGGAACTCCTTGCCTGCGTCATTGTTTCGCGATTCTTATAATTTGGATATCTTCAACGCAAGAGTGAATAGGCATTTGTTGAGTTTGCGAGTACCATCCTCGACTGCATCATCACTTACCATCAGGTGAGTTGCAGTCAAACGCACTCAAATTTTTTATTAAAAAAAATAACATATATATAAAGAGGTGAAAATCACTTTCGCTGTTGTATAAAGGTTAATTTGTCACCGTTGGTGTACAGTCCTCCTAAGAACCGACTCTCATTATTATTATTCCTATTACAACATTTCATTGCCCAGGTTTTTTTCATCATCATCATATCAGCCACAAATCGTCCACTGCTGGACAAAGGCCTCCCCCAAGGATTTCCACTACGACCGGTCCTGCGCTGCCCGCATCCATCGGCTTCCCGCGACCTTCATCAGGTCATCGGTCCACCGCGTGGGAGGCCTGCCTACGCTACGTTTTCCGGTGCGCGGTCGCCAATCGAGAACTTTACTGCCCCATCGGCCATCTGTTCTACGAGCTATGTGCCCTGCCCACTGCCACTTCAGTTTAGCGATTCTGTGAGCTATGTCGGTTACTTACTTCTCCTGCGGATCTCCTCGTTTCTGATTCGATCACGCAGAGAAACTCCGAGCATAGCACGCTCCATTGCCCTTTGGGTGACCTTGAGCCTTCTTATGAGGCCCATAGTAAGCGACCATGTCTCAGTTCCGGTAGTCATCACTGGCAACATACACTGGTCAAAGACCTTAGTCTTGAGACACTGCGGTATTTGGGACGTGAAGATATTGCGAAGCTTCCCGAACGCTGCCCAGCCGAGTTGGATTCGTCGATTGATCTCTCTCTTGAAGTTGGAACTACCTAGCTGGACTGTTTGTCCAGGTTTTTTTACATTTTCTTTATTACTTAGAAAAGACATCAACAAGCAATGCAGTGCTCGTGATATATGATGATGATGAAATAACATTATTATAGTAATAAGATCAAATAAAAAATAAAAGTGAACATAAAAATTAAGATTACCCAAGGCAATAGGGAACTGATTATCTTATCTTCAAGCTGGAACACATCAATGCTGTTAACATTGATGTTTATCAGCAAGACTTAGAAAAGATGGTGGTAGCTAGCCAGATGAGCTAAGAAATGCCATTCCACCATCCAAACCGAGTCTTACAAGCTAATGGACTAAGCATTACGCCACGGAGGAGGTTAGCTGATATTTAACGACCAGTTAAATGAATTAAACTCAGTTTAAAATTAGTGTCGAACGCGTCACGCATTACTTAATCAAAAACTTTTTACACGCTGCAATAACTAAAATTAATAAAAGGTTGAGTCGTAATCAAATATATCGAACGAACGGACGGACAATTAAATTAAATACATATAATATCCGGTCGGTTTTCTCGTCATTCAATTACACTTTCATTTTATTTGACTGATGTGTGTATGGTGGATTAAGAAAAAAGTCGTTATAGTCGACTTTACTGTAGAGCTACGAGTAAATGAATGTGAGTAAAAATTGATTGCCATATGTTGGAAAAATCTTACTAATATTATAAACGCGAAAGTTTGTAAGAATGTATGGATGTATGTTACTCTTTCACGAAAAAACTACTGAACGGATCTGGCTGAAATTTGGTAGGTAGATAGATTAGGACCTGGATTAACACATAGGCTACTTTTTTCCACGCTTGCGAGCCGCTTGTGGCTCGCGAATTGCGCACTCTCGAAAAGTCATAGAAACGTTGTCCACGCGGGTGAAGCCGCGGGAAACAGCTAGTATATTTATAAATGAGACGAAAAAAATGTTCTAGGCAACAAAGATGTAAACAGTATATTGACCATAAGTTCAGTATTGTTATATACTCAGTACGTTTCAAAGAGAACTACAATTTTCTTAATATTGATTTTTAAAAAACCGGCCAAGTGCGAGTCAGAACCGCACACATAGGGTTCCGTACCATCATACTAGATGGCGCTTGTTTCTTCATGTTTAAAAAGAAAACACGTTTTTGTATAGAGACCCCTCCTATCTTTTCACTTTTTCTAATTTTTAGTATTGTTGTTATAGCATCAACAGAAACACATCATCTGTGAAAATTTCAACTATCTAGCTATCACGGTTCATGAAATTCAGCCTGGTGACAGACGGTCACACAGACAGACGGACAAACGGACAGCGGAGTCTTAGTAATAGGATCGCGTTTCTACCCTTTGGGTACGGAACCCTAAAAAATAGAAAAGTGTGAATCCTGAATCCTAAAAACTGGCTGCATGGCTATGGAGTCTTAGCTTTCCTGATATACAATGTGACTGACATAAAACGTGAGTAAAATACGTGATTTAAACAAAGCGATGTAAACAACGTGAGCGAACAAAGTAACCATTACAAATACAAACGATTTAAGAACCTTCTTCTTTTTTAAAGTCAGGTAAAATAGGGATACCATCTGAATGGGGATACCATACCCTGGGCAATGGGCATGTAGCGCGTATAGCTCGTAAAATTTAGCTTTATCGCTGCGACAGCAGGTAAAGTTTAATTAGTGTAAAAGAGATACAACATATTATAAAATGTACTAAGATGACAGCTTGTAACACGGTAACGCTTTTATTCGTTCTTCTGTCAAACCTCTTTTTCATCTATTCATCTATTTTTTCTATTTCGCATGCGCTGACACATGTGTTTTAAAAATCATTCTATTCATCCTATCCATCAATATTATTCGCCTTTCCATCTTCATCATTACAGCTCATATACGTCCCCACCGAGGGGCTCGAGCCTACCCTGAATCAGGGCGATTAGGCCTTAGTCGACCACGCGGGCCCAGTGCGGGTTGGTCGACTTCACACACAACCTTCGAGTTTCTTCGCAGGCGTGTGCAGGTTTCCTCACGATGTTTTTCCTTCACCGTTAAAGCAATCGGTAAGTATGTACATCAGTTTTTTAGAAAAACTCATTGGTACATTGGCCGTCCAGATTTGAACCCGGTACCTCTGGTTAGATGTACCGAGTCGTTACCGGTTGAGCCACCGACGCTTTTTGCAAATCCATCTTATTAAAAGCAAATTAAAATAAAATAACTTGTACATAGAAACTGCTGCTTTCTTTAAATACCCATCTTGGGTAAGTTAAAATTATGATTTGTTGTATGATATTTATTTAATGTGTAAATACATTTTTTCAACTCCTGTGTAGGTACTTTTTTAGGTATTTTATCTCAAAATAAAATAATAATAGGGGTGACGAATGCTAGTCATCTGATTTACTTTTCATCTGGCAAAAACTACATTTTATTCTAAAAATGTTTGAAATACCTAGGCGTGACGTTATAGATTTGCAGCGTCATTTATGTACTCATTTTGTGATTTTAATGAATTAAAAATCAAAGACTTGATTGAAAACAAAACGAGTAAGGTTTTCCGAAGTTTAAGTAGGAGGGCAATTTATTTCTGATGCTGTTGTCATCCCTAATCCACGCCCCCATCTATTATACCTACCCACCGTACCTGTCGTGCTACAAGCTGTTGCAGCGATCAAGTTAAATTTTACGAAGTATATGAATGAAGCACAATCCAAACGGTACAAGTTACAACTAAACATTTCTCAGTAACAATTCATTGCTCGACTTTCGTTTTCAATATTGCCACTCGCTCTGCAAACCCTTTCAATATTCAATTTATATTTATTTGTACCGATCCATAGACCAGGCGACTTTCGCCCCATATATGTGTAATATCTATTTGGTTTCCCCGGAGATATCAGTTGCTTGATGTAATTGGTTAGATTGTCTTTAATGTTGATAGCTGTGCCCGCGACTTCGTCCGCGTGGAGGTTTTGAATTTTCCCACGGGAACTATTGAAATTTCTGGGATAAAAAGTACCTTATATGTTAACCCGGGCTATAAGGAACCACCATTCAAAATTTTATCAAAATCGGCCCGGTAGTTTTTGCGTGATGCGTGAACATACAGACAGACAGGCAGACAGACAAAATTCCATAAGTTGTTGTTTTGGCCAGAGATTTGATAAACCATAAATGGGTTATGCACTAACAAACAACATTTGATAATCGAACCCTTTACACACACAATATTGTAGGTAGTACGCTGCTGTTGCACCGAACGCTACTAAGAAAAGAGATGCCAATTGGCATCTTTTTATTTGCTTTACTTTTATCTTTTTATTTGCATATATCTGGTTTTGGCCTCTCTATCGTTAGTAATGTCCACTACAGTTTCTATTTTTAAAAAATATTTCATGTACAGACACGGCCCCGTTACAGTTTAATTATATGTATAGATTTGCAGACTATTAGCCATTAGGTTCCTATAGTAGAGCTTTATCAAAATTGTTGTGCAACGACGGAAACCTAAAAAGGAATGTTAAATCATCATCATCATATCAGGCGAAAGACGTAACGTTCACTGCTGCTTAAGTACTAACGTAACAAAGGCCTCCTCCAAGGATTTCCACGACGACCGTAAGAAGAAGACCATGAGAAGGCTTAAGGTCACACAAAGGGCGATTTTAAAAGTACTAGCGTAATAAAGGTCTTCTCCAAGGATTTCCATGACGACCGTAAGAAGAAAACCACAAGAAGGCTGAAGGTCACCCAAAGGGCGATGTTAAAAGCACTAACGTAACAAAGGTCTCCTCCAAGGATTTCTACGACGACCGTAAGAAGACCATGAGAAGGCTCAAGGTCACCCAAAGGGCGATGTTAAAAGCACTAACGTAACAAAGGTCTCCTCCAAGGATTTCTACGACGACCGTAAGAAGACCATGAGAAGGCTCAAGGTCACCCAAAGGGCGATGTTAAAAGTACCAACGTAACAAAGGTCTCCTCCAAGGATTTCTACGACGACCGTAAGAAGAAGACCATGAGAAGGCTCAAGGTCACCCAAAGGGCGATGTTAAAAGCACTAACGTAACAAAGGCCTCCTCCAAGGATTTCTACGACGACCGTAAGAAGAAGACCATAAGAAGGTTCAATATCACCAAAAGGGCGATGTTAAAAGTACTAAAGTAACAAAGGCCTCCTCCAAGGATTTCCACGACGACCATAAGAAGAAGACCATACGAAGGCTCTTGGTCACCCAAAGGGCGATGTTAAATCTTCATTAAAATAAAAAAAAACACCGCCACACCTCTCTACACAGGCATAATAATACATATATTTTTTTTAAACAAAATACATCGACGCGGGTGACAGAAAATTTAGTTTTTTTTAATTCAGTTCGGTCTTTCAAGCATAAGAACAATCAGTGAAGGCTATATAATTGGGTCCCGTTGGTACCGTTTGGGTACAGAACCTTAAAAATAAATAAAATCCCTACTTAATATATATATATATATATATATATATATATATATATATATATATTATATATAATATTATAAATGCGAAAGTAACTCTGTCTGTCTGTTACGCTTTCCCGCATAAACTACTGAACGGATTTGGCTGAAATTTGGTAGGTAGACAGATTAGGACCTGCATTCAGACATAGGCTACTTTTTACCACGCTCGCGAGCCGCTTGCGGCTCGCGCACTGCGCACCCTCGAAAAGTCATAGAAACGTTGTCCACGCGGGTGAAACCGCGAGAAACAGCTAGTATATATATATATAATGTATTTTTATTGTATTACTAAAAATAAAGTAATAACTAAAGCACAGTAAGTTACCCTGGTCCTCACACTAGGGTTCCCTGTAATGTGGGTAACCAGTCTCTTCCCTTAATTTAAAATAACAAAGTGTGTGGTATTTAATTTTATCTATAATATAATAAAAAATTAGGTAAAGGTAGGTTTTTAATGCTGAAGCTATTAATTTTTCTGTTTAGTTAAATAGAGGGTAAGATAAGATAAGATAAATACTCTTTATTGTACCCAAAAATTAAAAAATAAACACAATGTAAAACTTAGAGACTATAACTTGAAAATTTAAAGAAAAACACAACTTAAAACAAAATCTTATAAGCGTACTATAGCGGTACAATTTAGGCGGTCTTATCGCTCAAAGCGACTTCTTCCAGAGAACCCGGTGTTTGGAGACAAAAGCACAAAAACTGGTAGTGCACGAGTATCCAACTAAAACAATACTTATACATTTGTAAAGTTAAAATACTTATATAGATAAGACGTTAAAAAGGGTGTTAAAAGACCCCTCCAGGGGCTCCAGGAAACTTAAACGGGCTGTTCTTATCATTATACCTATCAAATACTAATTCTACTGTAATCAAGGGATCTTCAAGGCGAGAGTGTACCAGCTATTCACTCATTTGAATGTGACATTTGAATTTGAGATAAGGCAAAAAATCTATGCATATAACCTCAAATAACGTGATGATTTTAGCCTAATAGTTTCGAACTTCAAAATTATTTATTATCTTAAAATTATAAAAAAACATATTTGAGATAATCATAACAAGCCCTTTCATTTGTAATTCACACGATTAGTTCTTTTGTTCGTCCGTCTTTGGGTCACCGACTTACATATGTGTACCCAACTCAGCAAGTTGGCTGTGACAGACGGACGGACAGACATACGTGTGATCCTGTAATGGTTCCATTTTTACCTTTTGAGGTTTAGGGAAAAAAACACTCATAATTTTTAATAGCCACTAGTTTTGATACGTGAGATCCTAGCAGCAGCGCCCCGTATGGCCTATCATTCGCGCATCGGACATACTCAACATACTCGTACTCTATAGCTGAATCGTGTGCGGTCTGTTAATAACATAGAAAAACATAAAAAAACTTTGAGATACAAACTTTTATTTGAAAAGAGTTTATACGCTCAAAAATAAAAAATACTCAGAGTGCCAAATGTGAACGTTAATACAACGTTTCCAAATTCAAAAGAGGCGAGAGCACAGAATTTACTACGATTGTATTCAAAACAAAAGACCGCTTCATATTAAGGCCTTAAGATGGGTCAAATGACAATATTCAATTCAAATTATTGAAAGACTGTGTGAAGCTATCACTATGTAATAATATATAATATACTTAAAGTAATAAAAAATCAATCACTTTTGATGTAAAAAAAATATACTGTAGACCCTGTTTTTGGCATTAATTGCAAAATTTCTCGAAAACAAATAGTTAATATTGAATGAAACCAACACACAAAAATCGGTGACTTTAAGACCTTTTTTTTAAATTGAACAATTTTTTTTAAACTTATTTAAAAGTGATGAAAAGTAACAAAATATGTAAAATTGGGCGTTCGATTTCAACGTAACAGCCGCGTTGAAGCCTGCATTGATTTGAACTCAAAATGAATAGACTTACGTACGATATTATTGAAACACGTATCAACCTGCTTGGATTGAGAGATCTTAGCGCCTTAAATTTCAGCTCAACCCCGAACCCCTGGAAATCGCTCTTAAATCGATCGCAAGATTCGAACCTACCTAAAGAAACTAACATAGATATAAATATTGCAAGTTTAATAAAAGCTCCTAAACCACTTTCGAATTAAATTACCTTTATTTTCATTTAAAGATAATTAATGAAAAGTTTAACAGTTAAAATATATACAATAATTATTATGCATAATAATTATTATTGTATAACATCGTCAATTGTTATATTCAATGCCATGTTTTCATTATTACTGTATTCCACATGCATTCGTTATGGTATGCTTTATTTATTATGAAACAATATCATATTATCATTATTTAAACAGCTGTTTCGTTTTAAAACAAATCAACGTAAGGACGAAACACTGTAGTTTAAAATAAGTTGGTACTTGTTTCCTGCAAAAAAATTCAAACATATTTTTTTCCGGCCTAGTAAAAGCAATGCTTTCTATAATACTGTTGTAAGTAATTATTGTTTCTTATAATCATACTTCCATCTTCAGATTTCTACTCTAGATCTATGTGATTATTAACGAAGTAATTGTTCTTTTTAGGGTTCCGTACCCAAAAGGTAAATCGGGACCCTATTACTAAGACTCCGCTGTCCGTCCGTCCGTCTGTCCGTCTGTCATCAGGCTGTATTTCGTGAACCGTGATAGCTTTACAATTGGAATTTTCACAGATGATGTATTTCTGTTGCCGCTATAACAACAAATAGATCTTCCAGTGCTCCGTCGACACTCAAGAATTTTACTACCCCAACGGCCATCTGTTCTACGAGCTATTGGTCCCCCGTCCCGCTTAATCTCCTGATTTCTGATTCAATCATACCTAGTATAATTACTTTGCAGAAATAACATGTAAGAGAATTCACTAACGTGTAGCAGAAAAATAAAACAAGTTTTCACGATAATCCATCAGCTTGACAAGCCAACTTTGTATAGAGAAATTTAAAATTTTATAACTTTACTTTTTTACAGAAGACCGAAGAGTACAATCAACCACTATGCTTGGCGTTCGTGAACTATGAGAAAGCCTTCGATTCGGTCGAAACTTGGGCTGTGTTGCAGTCTCTCCAGAGGTGCCAAATTGACTATCGATATATCGAAGTGCTGAAGTGTTTGTATGAAAACGCCACCATGTCGGTTCGCCTCCAGGATCAAAACTCGGAACCTATCCGGCTGCAGCGAGAGGTGAGACAGGGAGACGTTATATTTCCGAAACTGTTCACCGCCGCCCTGGGAGATGTTTTAAAGCTTTTGGACTGGGGTGGACTCGGCATCAATATCAACGGTGAGTACATCACCCACCTTCGATTCGCTGACGATATCGTGGTCATGGCTGAGCCTATGGACGACTTAGGCACAATGCTCGATGGCCTCAGTAGGGCCTTTCAACAGGTGGGTCTTAGAATGAACATGGACAAGACGAAAATTATGTCAAACTTCCGTGTTATACCTACTCCTCTGAAGTTTGGAGGCTCTACACTCGAAGTTGTTACCGAATATGTATACCTGGGACAAACAGTCCAGGAGAAAGAGATAAATCGTCGAATCCAACTCGGCTGGGCAGCGTTCGGGAAGCTTCGCAATATCTTTACGTCCCAGATACCGCAGTGTCTTAAGACCAAGGTCTTCGACCAGTGTGTGTTGCCAGTGATGACATACGGAACTGTCGAATCCAACTCGGCTGGGCAGCGTTCGGGAAGCTTCGCAATATCTTTACGTCCCAGATACCGCAGTGTCTTAAGACCAAGGTCTTCGACCAGTGTGTGTTGCCAGTGATGACATACGGAACTGAGACATGGTCGCTTACTATGGGCCTCATAAGAAGGCTCAAGGTCACTCAAAGGGCAATGGAGCGTGCTATGCTCGGTGTTTCTCTTACGTGATCGAATCAGAAACGAGGAGATCCGTAGGAGAACCAAAGTAACCGACATAGCTCTCAGAATTGCTAAACTTAAGTAGCAGTGGGCAGGGCACATTGCTCGTAAAACAGATGGCCGTTGGGGCAGTAAAGTTCTCGAGTGGCGACCACGCACCGGTAAGCATAGTGTAGGCAGGCCTCCCTCTCGGTGGACCGATGACCTGGTGAAGGTCGCGGGAAGCCGCTGGATGCGGGCAGCGCAGAACCGGTCGTCGTGGAGATCCTTGTGGGAGGCCTATGTCCAGCAGTGGACGTCCTTCGGCTGATATGATGATGATGATGAACTTTACTTTTTTAAAAGCTTTTCTTGCCGTGTTAGTCAGTTTGGGACAAATCTTGGAAGCTAAATAAGAACCACTTCCCGGTTTCTGATTGAGCTGAAATTTAACATTCATGTTAAGTTTGGAGCACAATGTACGGCTAGCCAAGTTTAGTGCTGTCATTCTAAATCTAATATGGCGGACTACCAAAGATGGCGAACTATAATTTTTTTTATGCACTCCCATTATTATGGGTATAAAATGAAAGGGTTTGCTGAGAAGAATACGAAATAACTATAATTCTTTTCAAATTAAAGCTTGTACCTAAAAGTTTTTCGGTTTTCGAAAACTATTTCTTGTTAAGAGAGTGGCTCTTGTCAGTTCATTCAGAAAAAAGAAAATTAATATATTCACATTAAAGAACACACGTGGCTACCACGCAACTAGCTACTCAATATCTGGTTCCAAAATTATAGAGTAGCTAATTGTCGAACAAGTTAATTGCTATGTTTATATTTTAACTGCGCCGGTTACACGGAAGCAGAGTGACTGCACTGGGACTAGTGGAGTGTTGTACATTGTGGCATATCGTCTCTAATTATAAGGCGAAATGTTAAGGTCATAGCCCGATTTTTTCAAAGTTTTTCATAACTTATGACTCCATGTTATTTTTTTAATAAGTTTAATTATTTCGTAACACGCAATTATTACTTTCTAATAATTTTTATCTGGCACAGTTCCTGATAAAGGATATTTGAAAAATAATTAAATATTTTAATTTTTATTTTAACAATTGTGAATTTTAAAAAAAATGTAGTTACTAATCATCATCATCATCATCATCATATCAGCCACAAAAGGCCTGCGTTTTTCAGCAGTGGACGATTTGTGGCTGATATAGTTACTAATAAAATATGATATTTTTCAGGTTACTTATCAAAATTGTTAAAAAATAATCTAAGACTACAACGAACCCACAAACTTCATGTCATAATACACAAAATACCTTAAAAAATTTAAATTCGCGTCATGACCTTAAGTTGCGCCTTGACAGTAGTTTTTCTGTTCCGTGAGATGACACGAGATTAAAAAAAAGTATTACCAAATCCTAACGAATGAATTCGAAAGTTGTCCATCTGTCTGTCTGTCTATTTGTTACTCTCCCAATACTACTTAACTGATTTTGCTGAAATTTAGCACAGAGCTAAAGTATAGAGCTGAAATCAACATAGGATACTTTTTATCCCAAAAAATGCAGACATTCCGAAGGAGCCCTAAGATGCCTATTTGCGCAGCTGAATTTGAGGGTTATGATAGGACAAAATGTCAAATAAGTAGCAAATGTCTAACTTCAAATATCAATTATTAACGTTATGTCAAATTTAAAATCTAAATCCACGCTCGTAAGCCACTTGCGGCTTGCGCACTACGTAATCTCGAATACAGTTATTCAAAATGTGTGCCCGCAGGCGAAGCCAGCGATTAATTTTTATAAAGATTATTTGTTTTTAACAGACACAGGCAGGAAAACGTCTGCGAAGAAACTCGAAGGTTGTGTGTGAAGACGACCAACCCGCACTGGGCCCACGTGGTCGACTAAGGCCCGATCGCCCTAATTCTGGGTAGGCTCGAGCCCCTCGGTGGGAACGTATGCCAGATGATATGATGAGGCAGAAAAACGCTCATTGTAGGTATTATATTTACAAGTTTGTAGACATGAAATCCAAAAATTGTATGAAAAGCCACTTGGTACCAAATGTTACTAATCGGATTGAGGTGTATAACGACCTTGATATTGAAATCAAAACGAAAGTGAGAATAGTTTCTTGTCTTCTAAACCGCATCTTGATGAAACTAGTTTTTTTAGGGTTCCATCAAAGACTGATGTTCAGTGAATCTCGCAGTTAGCCGCTGGACTAATCGTGGAGGCTTAGGGTAAAACTAGGATAGTTGCCCCAGGGGTATAGTTGCCCCGATTGTAATTACTTTAGTTTTGCGGATCAATCGCATGATATAAAGCAAGTAATTGTCTCCATAGGATTCAAGAAATAAGCAAGATTTCGCTAAAGTTTGTTGGATTGCGCTTTCTACCCGACTGTCCAAAAAGCAAAGGTATGTTAAATAAAATGGATATATGACCTATTCGAGACTGAGTTAGGTTAAAAAGTCATTTGTGGGGCAGTGTAAAAGACTCTACAATAATATTCCAGAAAATGTAATAGTTTGCCAGAAAATAAATTCAAGACCCATGTCTTAGAAAGGATTTTATAAAAGAATAGATAAAGTAAATGACAAAAATATAAATGGTTATTGGTTATCATGTTGGTTCTATAACAAATATCTACCATAACCTGAGACTGTAATCTGAATCATGACATTAGTTTTAAAAGGCATTTAAAAGGCAAGGCTGTTAAATAAACAATAAAATAAAACAAAATAAAGTTTTATATAAAAGCAACTTGCGTTTATTCATCAAATGCCTTAATCTGATCCAGTAACAACCGCAGTAACGATATCTATTTTTCCTGTTTAACTCAAAGCTAGTTCCTTTCTTCATTCATCTCATTGTTTCCTCAACACCAGACATTAGCGCTCAGAGAAGCAATTTGCTTGTACGAGCAAACGCTTATTGAAGGCAGTGTCGGCAATTTAGTGTATCGGTAATTTGTTCGGTAATCTCTTACTAGGGTTGTACCTAGATACGATAGATCTCAGATCAAAAATAAAAAGTAGATTTAGTGTTAGCCAATCACCAATCATGACGGAGCAGAGTTTTTCTTACATTTACGCGTTGGCAGACTTACCGTCAACATGCCGAAACGTGCTGTGACATATTTCGAATTCACCTGTCTCAATTACAGTGCAGGATAGGACCTATCACGTGACGAAACATTATTCGAGGTCACCACTTAAGGTAAAGATGCATACGTCTATAACAGAACAAGCGTTACTCCACTTTTTGTTGATATTGTTGTATGAAACTCAACATCTACATTATTTTTAATCTGAGCAATAGATAGATGGCCGTTGGGTTCTCGAGTAACGACCTTGCACCGGAAAATGTAGCGTAGGCAGGACTCCCACTCGGTGGACCGATGACCTGGTAAAGGTCGCGGGAAGCCGCTGGATGCGGGCGGCGCAGAACCGGTTGTCATGGAAATCCTAGTGGGAGGCCTAAGTATGTCCAGCAGTGGACGTAATTGGGCTGATATGATGATAGATAGATAGATAGCTTTGTAAGAAACGATTATTGCTCGTTTTGAACGCCATTGAGCTTAGATTATTTGATCATTCGCTGAAATGTAGATTATCTGAATCCATCGAAAAGTTTCATAGCTTATCTGACTGGATTTTCCAGAAACCAATTTTTTAAAAATAAATCGTACATAATATCGTAAATAATGAGTTCTCTTTTGTGGCTAGCTCGCCATGCGGAAATATGAATATCTACACATCAGGGGTACATTAATATCTACACATCAGGGGTACCTACATAAATATGTTAAAGGATTCCAAACAACAGTCCGATTCGCAGAATTTTCAAATTGTTTTATTTTGCGTTCACAATTGATAAGCTCTTAGAATCTCACCTAATGAATGTGCCGAAAATGGAAGTGGTCTTACCTAGATTCTCTAACTGAATGGGAAACTGGCTATCTTATCTTCTAGACGGAACACATCAATACTTGTAACTCTGATGTTTGGCGGCAAATACAACAAACTTAGATTGAATAGAAATTGCCTAGAAAATGCCCTACCACCAACCAAACCGAGTCTTACAAAGTAAGACTCCACCGGGAATCGAACCGCGATCTCCTGGTGTGAAGTGAATGGACTGTTCATTCGGAATTAGTGATCGCGTAGACGTTTTCCTATGACTCTCTTTTTAGCTGTATGTAACTAGTGCTCCGTCAAGCTCATGAAACTATCATCAGTTAAAGTTTACCAAAGCCATCATTAGCTAAAGGATAGCCCAGTCTTGTAAAAAGTGTAAAAAATAGTTTTCGAAAACTGTCATAACTTTTAGGTACAAAATTTGATTTGTAAAAAGTGTAGCAAATAGTTTTCGAAAACTGTCAAAACGTTTAGGTACAAACTTTAATTTGTAAAAAGTGTAGCAAATAGTTTTCGAAAACTGATATAATTTTTAGGTACAAACTTTGATTTGTAAAAAGTGTAGCAAATAGTTTTCGAAAACTGTCAAAACCTTTAGGTACAAACTTTAATTTGTAAAAAGTGTAGCAAATAGTTTTCGAAAATTGTCACAACTTTTAGGTACAAACTTTGATTTTTAAAAAGTGTAGCAAATAGTTTTCGAAAACTGTCAAAACTTTTAGGTACAAACTTTGATTTGTAAAAAGTGTAGCAAATAGTTTTCGAAAACTGTCAAAACCTTTAGGTACAAACTTTAATTTTTAAAAAGTGTAGCAAATAGTTTTCGAAAACTGTCAAAACCTTTAGGTACAAGCTTTAGTTTGAAAAGAATTTTAATTAATTCGTATTCTTCTCAGCAAACCTATTCATTTAATACCCATTTTATGGGGGTGCATAAATCTGCCATCTTTGGGAGTCCGCTATATTCGATTAAGGCGAGGCATGTCTCTGTCTTTTTTTTACGTGTAAAAAGTAAAGAATGTTTTTCGTTTCAGTTAAAAACTACTATTAATTTAAAAAAATCCAACTGGCAAATTGAAGTGTGTGTTTAGACTAATCGACTAAGAAAATTTATAGCTACTAAATCGGTCTTGTTTGCCTGTAGAATACAAATCCCTTTTTTAAAAGAGGTACCTATGGTATATTTTTATCTGATATAAAAGTGAACAAATCGTGTTTCTGCAACTGTCAAAATAAAGCCATTGAAATTAATTATAACATAACAATTTCATATGTTTTGTAATTGCTGAAGAAATCGAGATCCCTGCGACCAAAAATTTCCAATGCGTCGCCTTAAGAATATCTTTACTTAGCTAATTATATGCTATGCGTTGTTTTGTAAACTTGACGTGTATTGCAAAATTTCAGCTCAATCGGAAACCGGAAAGTGGTTCTAGTTTATCTTCCAAGATTTGTCCCAAACTAACAGATAGACTAATAACACTTCTTGTGTTGTGTACCAAGGTAGCGAAAACAATACACAACGACCTTGTAAGATTTCTGACGTAGCTATTTCTTTTTGGGTCGATTTTGAAAACCGTTACGTATCTAATTGTTTTGTAACTCTATGAAATTAATATCAAACTTATAACGTAGGTAATCAGTTAACTGTGACGGCGTTCGCTATTTTACAGTTAAGTAATTTAATTTAATTCTAGTGCGAATATTTACTTATACGTATTTAACCGCCTCCGTGGCGTATTGGTTAGTCCATTCGCTTCACACCAGTAGGTTGCGGGTTCGATTCCCGGCGGGGTCAACTTTGTAAAGTTAGGTTTGGTTGGTGGTAAGGCATTTTTATAGCCCGCCTGACTAGCTACCACCATCTTATCTAAGACTTGCCGCCAAACATCAGTGTTAACAACATTGATGTGTTCCGGCTTGAAGATTAGATAGCTAGATCCCCATTGCGTTGGGGAATCTTGGTAAGCCCGCTTCCATCTTCGGCATCATCGTCACTTAACATCAGGTGAGTTAATGCCAAGGGCTTACCAATTGTAAATAAAAAAATAATAATTAAATCATTAATATCGAGGTGCACCTTGTTGAAATTTATGTTTCCATATTCATCATCATTATCATATCAGCCGAAAGACGTCCACTGCTGGATGCGGGCAGCGCAGGGAGGCCTTTGTTCAGCAGTGGACATCCTTCGGCTGATATGATGATGATAAAACGTTTGCCACTACCCGGAGGTTGATCCATTTTCCGGAACTCCCAAAAGTAACATGTAGATACACATCAAACGCCAGCGAGGTGGTGTAAAAGCAATCTTCAAAACTCTGCTCGTAGCCCGCCTGGCTAGCTACCACCATCTTATCTAAGTCTTGTCGCCAAACATCAGTGTTAACAGCAGTGACGTGTTCCGGCTTGAAGATAACATAGCCAGAACCCCATCAGGTAAAATGATGCCAAGGGCTTATCAATTGTGGAATAAAAAAAAATAAACATATTTAGTTAAAGCCCTGAATACTTAGGATGTTTGCATTTTACGTTAACTCAGCCCTCAGCTTGACCTTTTTCCAGGGCGAGCATTGCGGCCGGCAAAGTGTTAACTTTTTTCGTACATGAAGTAATCATTTTGTAATTGTACTGATGCTGTTTTAACCTTTGAAGTTGTAGATGAGCCGCCCTCATTCGTGCCCTTTGAAAAATATGTAAGTTTTCGTAAAATACAAAGAGATAAGATAAATATCCTTTATTGCACACCAAATATACAGAAATTAAAAACATATTAACTAGCATAATATGCAATGATATGCAAAGACGGACTTATCGCTTAAAGAGATTTCTTCCATCCAACCTTTGGCGAATGGAGGAGACGAAAAATTGAAACGATAGCGGGTGGGTGCATGTGCAACTAAAAATTACTACTAAATAATAAAGATAAATTACAAATACATAAATATATAACAATATATACACACAAAGAACGCATAAGTATAAACTTGGAGGAAGTTACACTAAAATAGAATAGGAAAAATGAGAATCTCAAAGTCTCATCTTGAAGATATGTTTATGAAGAGTTGCATTAAGAGTTGTAAATTATAAAAACCTCCTCCTTTTCAAGCGACTTCCAAAAAGGAGGAGGTTCTCAATTCGTCTGTATGTTTTTTTTTTTTTTTTTTTTTATGTTTGTTACCTCATAACTTTGGACTGGGTGAACCGATTTTTACGATTCTTTTTTTATATGAAAGCTAGTGCTTTCCATGTGGTCCCATATAAATTTTATCAAAATCGGTGATGTACTTTATTAGAAAATTAACAAAAACCAAAAATAATAATGCAAAAATGTACTAATTAGTTGCGATGGAAGTCGGTTTTTTAACGTGTTTAGCGTTTTCAATTATTTGAAGTCGGTTGAAAAGTAAATTCAAGGTACCCATAAGCAATACCAAACCAACTTGCCCTGATCCCAATCTTATGAATGGGTCCTAGATTCGTCACTCTATTACCGAACAGAAGGCCAGATAAGGACACTGTACCTTTTGTTTCACGATTACCAGTTTACTTGTAACATTGACATCGATTTGGATCCAATTGTGGTTTCGTGGGACAAAGATGGTCGGTATGGTGTCGGAAACCAAGATACTTCTTATTAGGTTCTTTTTGTTGGACAAAATTTACATTTTTTTATAAATAAGGACCTTAAACATGAGGTAGGGACGTGTTAAAGGACAATGTACCTTTTATTTCACGATTAACAGTTTACTTGTAACATTGACATCGATTTGGGTCTAATTGTGATTTTGTGGGACAAAGATGTTCAGTATGGTGTCGGAAACCAAGAAACTTTCTATTAGGTTCTTTTTGTTGGCCATTTTTTTTTAAATAAGGTCCTTAAACACTGTACCTCTTATTTCACGATTACCAGTTTACTTGTAACATTGACATCGATTGGGGTCCAATTGTGGTTTTGTGGGACAAAAATATTCGGTATGGTGTCGGAAACCAATAAATTTCCTACTAGGTTCTTTTTGTTGGACAATTTTTTTATTTTTGACGTGAGAACGTCTTATAAATCGATGAACGCCGGCTGCATGCACAAAAAAGTGTCACGTTCCGCGTGCAAGCGATAGAGAGGCACGATCGGCCTAAGCGTTCGGCTTGTTATCAATGTTTTCTTATGACGTTATCACGTAAAATTATCGTCCATTAACCGACTTTACAGACAACCAATTTTGTTATCCATCATTTTTTAAATAAGGACCTTACATGAGGTAGGGATATAACATTATTATATTTTCTAAAGGAAGTTTACGAACTTCACAAAGTATCATCATCATCATCATCATCAAATCAGCCGAAAAAAGTCTACTGCTGGACAAAGGCCTCCCCAAGGATTTCACAAAGATATAGAAAACAAATAATATGTCTAGGCCACTTACAAGCTACCATCACAGCTAATATCACAAACTATTAGATTAATATGATATTACTAAGATTTCTTGATTAACAAAATCTAAACTAACGTGTCATCAACCTACGAATCAATTTCGCAGATACAGCTATAAACGTAAAAACTTTCACCAATCAAGTAGAAATTCACAAAAATTGAGAGAATAAGCGCCATCTTTTGACAGCCGCTCGCTTCGATCAATCAAATCATCGCAAATTGATCAATAGTAGACCTCGGCATGATTCTTCTTTAAATAACGTACATTCAATGAAGGATTGTATCATACAAACTTCTATACAAGTTTTACGGTCTCGGTCAATATTTACCGGTCATTGAAGACCGCATGTGGTAATTGTTAGGGATTGCTCACACAGGATATTTTATTCTAATACAATGTATACACGCTTAAATTTACTTGAACAACTTTTGTACCTGTCCCTGTACACGGTCATCATACTATCAGCTCAAGGGTCGAGCCTACCAAGTTAGTCGACCACGCGGGCCCTGTGCGGGTTGGTCGACTTCACACACCTTTGAGTTTCTTCGGAGGCGAGCGCAGGTTTCCTCACGATGTTTTTCTTGACCTTGTACACGGTAAATAAAAAAATATAATTGTTCTATATCTTGTTTACTTAAATCTGTTTAGATCTTATTTTATTTATTACATTTTTGTATTACTATTTTATTGTGACATTTAATTTTAATTCATTATATTATTATTATTTTTGACGATCATGTTACATATGATATTTCTGATATTTTTTGTATAAATATGTAAGTCACTGGTGATATGAAATAAATTATCTTATCTCAGTATAAAAATAAAATATACTTCTATGCTAATCGGTCTGCTTTGACAGAAGAAACGTCTACTGTTGGACATAGGCCTCCCCCGAGTTTGAAGGAGGGAGGGGGGGTTTACTTTTATAAATAAACAAAATCACTTTTTAAATAAAAAAGTTAAATTTTGAAAAACCTAAAAACTTTTAGGTACAAGCTTTTAATATTGTATTGTCACACGATATACATATGTATACAAAATGTAAACCAAACTAAATAACTCATTAATCCTCTTTACGTTAACAATCCCCACTGCCGGGACTGGATTCATACTCCACACCCAGGGGCCAAGTCCGGGCTGGTGATAATAATACTCCGAAAATAAAAAACACATTGAACAAAATAACACATTGAACCTAAGAGCTAACTAGCAAATAAAACTAAAATTATACATTTTAACCGGTTCAATATTTATAAAAATGTACATTAAAAGACACATATCTGAACAAGCCTATAGGGCCACACATAGTGAATACATCCTAATGTGTTCGAGTTTATAATAGAAGATCTAAGTACAGTCGACCGACAGACCGCAACAAATGGTGATTAATTTTGTATTTGCTCATTGACTTCTTAATTTGATAGCTGATGTTATTTTGAAAGAATGGTGCAATGAAATAAAACTTATTCAAGATTGCTTCTTTATATTTCGACAATGTTTTTACACGACTGCCCACAAAAAGGATTGTATTGTTTTCAGATCTAATATAGTTTGTATCATCATCATCATCATCATATTAGCTCATATACGTCCCCACCGAGGGGCCCGAGCCTATCCTGAATTAGCGCGATCGGGCCTTTTTTGTACCTGTCCCTGTACACGGTCATCATACTATCAGCTCAAGGGTCGAGCCTACCAAGTTAGTCGACCACTCGGGCCCTGTGCGGGTTGGTCGACTTCACACACAACCTTCGAGCTTTTTTGCAGGCGTGTGCAGGTTTCCTCACGATGTTTTCCTTCACCGTAAGAGCGTCGAATAAACGTACATATGAAATCGAAATTTTAAAAACACATTGGTAGGTGGCAGGATTCGAACCACAACCTCTCGGACAGGAGGTAGCGGCCCTTGCCATTACGCCACCGACGCTTGTTTGTATGTATGTATGTTTCTTATTTCACGATATCTTTTAAACGGCTTGATGAATTTTAGAGTGCGACGACGTATCGTTAGATCCGTCTTGATCCCGTTAGTGACATAGAATACATTTTACCCGACTTCCCAAAAAAGAGATCTTATGTTTTTTACGCAGTCATGTTCTCATTAAATTTTAAATTATTAATATTAAAAGTTATTATTGTTGTATAAAATTACGCTCTTTATAAGTAAAATAGTACACTCAGCTAATAAAATCAAGGCACGCACAATGACCTCATTTAAAAGCAATTACTTAGCACCAAAAGTCAGAAAATACTACAAAGCATATTCGCTCAAATCGTGACTGCAGTTTCAAGACTTTGAAATGTCATAAACTTGACAGATTCCATTATTGTTGCCGTGGTAATCGGTTATAATTATAGTGATTTGAAAAATTTGAAAGATAATTGTCATTTGAAATGGTGCTGCTCATCACAGTGATGATTTAGTCAAGGTGTGGAGCAAATCATCAAATATATGCTCCGAAGGTTTTCACCTATGTGTCAAGGTGATTCTTTGACAATACGTGATGTCAGTAACGAAGTGTGTATAATATAATAATAAGCTACAATAAAGTTGACATGAACATGTCATTAGCTTATCTGTTCGTTAAACGTTACAACTTTAAACCTTATTGCGTTTAAATAACAGCTCAGTCTATGTTGTAGTTAGGTACTAGACATTTTTCTCTCTGATTGTACATTGTGTTTCTTACTTAATAAACAAATTTGTCGTTCGCAAGTAGGATAGTAATGCGGACAAGGTAAGCCAATATTGATTCCATCTGGTTTACACACGAACATACATATGGATAAAGTAAATAAAACACTTTTAATTATACAGGATGTCATTGGGATCTATTGAAAGGTTTGGCAACCTTTGTTTTTCATAGGCAAATAGTCTGTTTAAGCGTATGTTTTTGGTTTTCAAGCCAAGGAAACTGAAGAGTCTATTAGTGAAAGACACATTCACTAAATTTACCTGTCTCTCGGTATGCTATTAAACTCATTTTGGAGATAACTTATTTTGCGCGGTCGCGAGGACCATGCATGTTAACTAACCAGAAGCGCGGTGATTGCCTGAATTGGTTTGACTGCAGTATTTTCATCATCATCACACGTCCCCACCGAGGGGCTCTGAACTAGTGCGATCGAGCCTTAGTTGATCACGTGGGCCCAGTGCGGTTGGTCAACTTAACACTCAACCTTCGATTTTCTTCGCAGGCATGTGCAGGATTCCTCACGATGTTTTTCTTCATAATTAGAGCGTCGGATAAACGTACATATGAATTCGAAATTCGAAAAACAGCAGTATTTTATCTCCATCGATTCCGTGCTTCGCAAGGTATACGTTAAGCCGTTGTTGCCGGTTGCTATCACTAGATGGCAGTCGTTAAGCCTTATCTGAGGCGTTATAGGCTGCTTGAAAACGTCCGACAGTGGGGCTTGCTACTAGCCCTACACCCTCCACCAAACCGGACTTGGTCCCCTAGTGGGGATACCGCCTGACCTCTCCAAGTTTGGGAAGATAACCTTGCCACAGTATTACGATATGGCTTACACTAGCGCAACGCCTTTCATGTCGCACGATGCGCCATCAGCGTAGGTACTAGCCCATACTAGCCTGTAGCACAGATTACTAATTAGTTCCTGTAGCCAGCTTGGCCCCGCCGCCCGCTGCCCCGCAAATACCCTTCCGTTGCTCTGCGCAAGTACATTTGTGGCGCTACTGTAAGCCGCTATACCTACTCCTCTGAAGGTTGGAGGCTCTAGACTTGAAGTTGTTACCGAATATGTATACCTGGGACAAACAGTCCAGTTAGGTAGGTCCAACTTCAAGAAAGAGATCAACCGTCGAATCCTACTTGGCTGGGCAGCGTTCGGGAAGCTTCGCAATATCTTTACGTCCCAGATACCGCAGTGTCATAAGACCAAGGTCTTCGACCAGTGTGTGTGCCAGTGATGTGATGACATACGGAACTGAGACATGGTCGCTTACTATGGGCCTCATAAGAAGGCTCAAGGTCGCCCCAAGGGCAATGGAGCGTGCCATGATCGGATTTTCTCTGCGTGATCGAATCAGAAACGAGGAGAACCGTAGGAGAACCAAAGTTACCGACATAGCTCTCAGAATTGCTAAACTTAAGTGGCAGTGGACAGGGCCCATTGCTCGTAGAACAGATGGCCGTTGGGGCAGTAAAGTTCTCGAGTGACGACCACGCACCGGAAAACTTAGTGTAGGCAGACCTCCAACTCTTAGTGTAGGCAGACCTCCAACTCAGTGGACCGATGACCTGGTGAAGGTCGCGGGAAGCCGCTGGATGCGGGCAGCGCAGCACCGGTCGTCGTGGAAATCATTGGGGGAGGCCTATGTCCTTCGGCTGATATGATGATGATGAAGCCGCTATATTGTAATACTGTGACCGTGCCATAGTAGAGAGGACGTTATATCGACACGAATGTTTCTTACGAGAGACGCCTTCCAAATTTCACGAAGGTAAATTAAGTTGTGGGCGACTGTCAGTATGTTCATAATCTTTCCCACCTTAATAATAGCTACAAGCACACGTTCATAATTATAATTTACTATCGATACATTTGTCACTCTTCCGATAATGGCATTACATCAGAAAGATAATCATGTCAGAGTGACATTCAAATCATTGTATAGACGTAGCGCTTCCACTTACAGTATCAGTAGAATCTAGATAAAAGATAGAGTGGTTGGAAGAAAAACAAAAGTGAGCCGAAGTTAAACCACAGTGTAAGGATTCATACAGTGGTCTCATCGCCTTTGATAATTGCGTCAATGCGATTATTATAGTATATTTTATATCGAGGGACTAAAGGAAGCCATAATATATCAGAGGTGGTTTGACTCCCGAGCGTTACAATGAAACCGAGGGTATATTATGTTGGCGTTTAGTCTCGAGGTACAAACTGTACTGAGTGCGAGAAAAATAGTCAATTTAGTACAAAAACATTTAAACAAATATTACTTAAGAAAATATAAGTCACAAAAGATTTTAAAACACATGACGCCACCTTCTTTGCGGAAAAACCATGGAACTAAAACTCTCAACATTTTCGCAACAAAGATGGTCCACACTCCACAGATAATAGTATATTTACTGGCTGTTTGAGTTTGCCTATGTCACATGAAGGAAATTAAAAAAAAAACTAATTACTTTTCACTCTCTAGAGACTAAAGTCCCCCACGCGAGATCATTATAGACGTCTCCTTCGGATGACTGTATCACTCTTTATTCTAAACTAGCGACCCGCCCCGGCTTCGCACGGGTGCAATGCTGATACTAAATACACTACAGAAAAACTGAGAACGTTGTATATAAAAACATAGCGGCCCGCTCCGGCTTCGCACGGGTATAAAATTTTTAGCCTATGTGATTAAAATCGACTCAGTAGTTTTGATTTATTCATTACTGCCCGTGGCCCGCACGCGTTAAATTTGGAGTAAAACAATCCCCCTTTCCCTATACCATGAAGATTTCCTGCTATCTTTGGAATATCTAAATTCATACACTACATTTTTACTTATTTACTTTTTACATTTTTAACTATTTATTTTATTTTTATTGTTATTATTTATTGTTATTATTTATTGTTATTTTTAGTGTATTTTACCAACCCGCACTGGGCCCGCGTGGTTGACTAAGGCCTAGTCGCCCTGATTCAGGGTAGGCTCGAGCCCCTCGGTGGGGACGTATATGAGCTGTAATGATGATTTTATTTTTACAACATATTACAGAATGTCTTTATAAACAACGTTCACAGCTTTCTTGTCATTAGACAATACAAACATGTTTTCTCTGGAGGTCACTCTTGAAAGAGCGACATACAGTTGTCCATGTGAAAAACAGTCAACGCTCAAATCTAAGCGGCCGGCCGGTACCGCCGCAAACGCTACGTCCCGCAATTTTTAAATCTGTAATATCTTCGAAAATATTCACTTAAATCATACGGTGTAAAGGGCCATATAGATCTATATTAAATGAACAATGTATTCAAGGTATTTAATTGGTTAAGGATTAATGCTGTATTGGTTAAAATCGCTTCGAAAATTAGCCAAAAAAAAATTACAAAAAAAAGTTATTGTGGGTTATCCATAAGAGATAGGCATATACCATCACGGACTTTTCTGTATACCTTTTCAATGTGTACAATACTTAGTACATTATTTTGATAAAACTCGTAGGGTTCAGCCTGCGTTTGCAATGTAAGCGGAAAAAATGTAATTATTTACGACATCACATTAGAAACCTCAAAAATAACAGTACTTCTCCACTATTTAATGCATGTTATTATACATATAAACCTTCCTCTTGAATCACTCTATCTATTAAAAAAAACCGCATCAAAATCCGTTGCGTAGTTTCAAAGATTTAAGCATACAAAGGGACATAGGGACAGAGAAAGCGACTTTGTTTTATACTATGTAGTGATGAAGTAGCTTTTGCCCACGGTTTCGCTCGCGTGGACATATTTTTTATGACTGTCTTAGAGGGTACGCGGTGCGCGAGGCGCAAGTGGCTCGCGAGTGTGGACATGAATTTTCTCCAGATCCCTCGGGAATTATGTCAGGATACGCTTATTAGTAAATTTCCCACCCCCTCAACCATCTCTGTGTAAAAAATCACACAATCCATTGTTCCGTTTGCAATGTTAAAGAAATTTACCAAAAAAGAGTATAATATTTTCAGTTCCCTCAGGAACTGCATCGAGCTATGCTATTTTCACGGGATAAAAAGTAGCTTAGTCCTTCCTCGTGACACAGGCTACCTGCATGCCAAATTTCATTAGGATTGGTCAAGGCGTTGAAGCGTAAAAAGGTTACAAACTAAGAAACACATTTTCACATATTTAATATATTAGTAAGGACTAAAACTTACAAACATCAATGGAGGATCATCTTGCGTCATCATCTTGACCGGGAATTCGCCGTTTTCCTTTTAAGGGGCCTTTATCGAAACACGTTTCCCATAAAAATTAAAGATAACAATTTAATAAAAATTGATAAGCCTATTCTAATGAAACTTTTTTGAAATTGTTCAAAGCATATATGTTTTTTTTTCAAATGTAGTTGAAGTCAAAATATTTTGTTTGTAACTTTTCAAATAAAGAATTACGAAAAAGTAAGTAAATATCCTTTATTGCACACCAGAAAAATCATTACAAAAGCTTACTTAAAAATATGAATTGTGCAAAGGCGATCTTATCGTTTATAGCGATGTCTTCAATGCAACCTTAAAAGTAGTCAGTAGTAGTACACAGTGAACAGTTTCCTGTCTTGCTTATTTATGTATATAAAGTGTCAATAGAATCGGCTCATTCATCATCATCATATCAGCCGAAAAACGTCCACTGCTGGACATAGGCCTACCTCAAGGATTTCCACAACAACCGGTCCTGCGCTGCCTGCAACCACCGGCTTCCCGTGATCTTCACCAGGTTGTCGGTCCACCGCGTGGGAGGCCTGTCTTCGCTACGTTTCAATTATCGGCTCATTCATTTTCAAGATATTGTTATGTTGATATTTCCTCCAAATCTTTAGATGATCTAAAGGGGAGAAACTTTAGCTTACTTGCAACAAAAAAAGTCAAATAGGCTGAAGTTTCTCCTCTTAAAAGGATAACGGTGAATTTTTGGTCACCTCTACTGTAGCAAAATCAAGAACCGACCTAGTAAGACACGACCTTCAGAAAATGAAGAGTGCGACAAAGAAGAGGAAATAGCACTGTGGCAGTAGATATATGTGCAACTTTTATTTTCTATACATACTAATTTCTTTCTCAAAGACTGAAAAGTTTAAGCCATTCATTCAACTCCCACAGAACAATAATTCATAGCTATCCAAAAAAAAAGAAATCAACTCATTAAACTGTCTGACAGCGATTTATATGCGCTGCGATCAAATCGCCTTAAATATGTGCATAGACCTTTACATCGTGATTGTTATACCTGTGAAATTGACAATTAGATCTGACGTAATCACATTCGTGTCATTTATATGAGTATTATGTGTGGTGTGTTAAGTTTCGAGGTGTAAATTTTGACCCTTAATTTAAATTCCGTTAGAACGCATCTTTATGTGATTATAATGTCTTTATTCAAGTAACGTGATGTGTTTTACGTCTATTATGAGATCGTGTCGTGATGATTTTCGTCGCAATGATTATAGACTAAATAATGTTATTAGCATCGTAACGTCGCTTTATTTGAATCTTTACTTTTGAATGTTTGATAATTTAGTTGTTTTCTTTTCTTTTTATTCTTTTCGCCCTTTTTAAGGCAGACTAAGGCTCTTTGGCCATACTGCCTAGTTTTCAGTATAATATTATTTAAGCAGTATTTGCAGATTTTACGTCTTCAGTAATTTTCAGTCTTCAAGATACATTCACATCTTAGGTATATATATAGTCTATAACCTAACCTAAGCACTTATGATAGCACTTTTGCTAAAGGTTTCGCGGACTTTTCGTTTTCCTATACATTAAACACATAAATGGTACTTTGCTGTTAAATACACTATCAAGAATATAATCAAAAACCACAAAATGTAATTTTTCGGTTTATAAAAGAAAAAATGACATACTGAATGCTACAAATTCCCGCCAAAAAGTTCCTTTTTTTATATAGAAATTATGCATCATCTTTGTCATTATCAGCGATACTGTACCACCAGGGGTATGACCAGGGGTACGGTGGGTCTGCAGTGGATAAATGAAATAGTAATTTGTGTAACAAGGGGACAAAGTAATATTTTGTTCCGAGGGCGTAAGTTTGAACTCGGAGCTAAGGGAAGGATTCTACATATTATTATACTTATTAAAGTATATTTTACAGCCAGACACACACAATTTTTCATCACGACCTATGAGAAGAAATAATGAAAAGAAAGAATAATGCAAAAAACCTAACTTGTTCTTACATTATGCATTCGACCTCTTTCGTTAACTTCCATACTAACCAACAAAGAGTTAGTATTTTAATATGAAATCCTTGCTAACAAATTACAAAAGTGAGTTTATATACCATACAGAATTCAATGTTAGTTTCGGATTTCACATTTTTTTTTACATTAAACCTTCACGAACGCGGACCAATTAGAAGAGAGAAACTAAACTCCCTACAGGGAGCAAAGTAGAGAATTTTTATTAGGTTTTTCATCCATAATTAATAAGCCCCTTCATCTGACCTGATGGTTCTTTCTTTTTTAGGGTTTCGGAGCTAAAATGGCAAGAACGGAACCCTTATAACTTCGTCATGTCCGTCCGTATGTCGCAGTCATTTTACTTTGGCACTCTTAAACCTTCAGTAATGAAACTTAGTACACATCAGATGTAAAATTATGACCCCAGTGAAGTCAATATGTAAATATTAATATTTTAAATAAAAATATTTTAGGGTAGCCTGCATGAACTTCATGTAAGAGGAGGGAAAATTTCTTTTTAGTGTTCCCCTCGTATAGTGTATAATCGATTAAGTGGAAATGAATTTAAGGTTTCTTTAAAGACTTTTTTAAATTAAAGTAGCGTTTACAAAAACTGAGCTCCAAAGTAAGACTTTTCGTGTCCGCCCGTCCGCCCCCAAAACTCTAACAAAGTAAACTGTTAAAACTAAAGGACTTAATTTTTTTTTAAAACAGGTACTTACTAAATAATGCTAAATAAATTATTATGTTCATAAAAATGTTTTTACCACCTTCGTTCCCATATAAGTACTAGTCCTCATTTATTAAACCTACAGTTATATTATTTTGTACGTACATTTTAAATTGTAACCGCCAAATAAAAAAAGAGTACTTTTGCCAAACAATGTTTTTTAGGGTTGCCTCCCATTAAAGTGAAAGTGGCACGATTTTTTTTTTGTGAACTCGTGTGTGATATTGTCATTAAATTGGTATTTTTAGACCCCGACGCAAATAAGAGGGGTGTTATTAGGGGGGGGGGGGGTATAAGTTTAATTATTGTATTTATTTAGGTTAGTTATTTAATAGTGTATTTGTGTATCTGTGTGTATGTCTATGGCATCGTAGTCCTTAAAAGAATGGACCGATTTTGATGCGTTTTTTTTGTGTAAAAGCTGACGTGATCGAAGTGGTTCTTAGCTATAATTTATGAAGATCTGTTCAGCCGTTTGATGATCATCAGCTCTTCTCTAAGGTAACGGTGACGGGGTGTCGCGAGTTCAATGGTTTTTTCCCATCTCCCAAAAAGTGCCCAACGCGCCTAAAGAAGTTTTTTAACCTTAAAAAAATTACAGTATGCCTGTGCGTGTGTGTGTCTACCCAGGCTCTAGCTTCTAAACTACTTACTGATCAGATTTGGATGAAATTTGGGTTACGAAAATTGTATTTTAATATCTACAGCCATTTCTTTTCAATTTTTTTTTAATACAGATTTTTTATCAAAAATGGTTCTAACGATTTCATTAAAACTTTTTCTGTTAATTCAACTTTATACGACTTACCTATACTGTGGTGTTCATTATACCAAGAAAAATCGGAATTAGGTACTTCCTATACAATACAACATAGGGGGAGGTGCAATTAAAAAAAATTACTGCTTATTAGCAATAAAATTAGATAATAAATAGCAAATAAAATACTAAATATATTAGTAAACTCACAAAAACATATATACAATAAAATACATTATAAAATTTAACGATTGTAAAGAAAGGAAAATGAGATATAAGGAAGATGAAGAAACAAAGGATCTAAAACCAGAGGACAGAGATATTAAATAGTACAAATCCTAAAAACGGCTTTACAGATTTTACTGAAAAGTTCAATATTCCATAGAAAATCGTAATAAGGTACCTCCCATACAAACCCATATTATTTTTAAATTCATCAAGTCATTAGATGTATTAACATCTCTTTTATTTGCTTCTAGTAGGTAAGCATATTTATAACGCTGATCTATGCTAGGGGGTGAAGGAAGGCCACACGACAAAGTATGCACAGCGTAGCCACACCCCGGACACTCCATACAAACGAGCGAGAAATGATATACATATATATAACTGACGTATCTATAGGCAAGAATGCAGGTAGGGTTGAATCACACCGGCGGTATTGGTCACGAATGTTTGTTAGTTATTTACTGCATGCACACTGCAAGATATATATACTGTGCTGCAAGCAACAATCAACAGTTATCTTACATGATTAAGTAACTTACATGGATAACATTGTTCATTTGTTCTTCAAACACAGGAGCTTTTGTCCGTGAAACAATCTCATTTAGCAACCTACAATAATAGTCAATCTCAATCTATAATTCCGAGATCACTTCACAATATTACACCACTAGTTATTTCTATACAACTCATACTTTCACACCATCTAATCAAATTATTACAAACAATAAATAAAACGAACAAAATATCTCACAAGCCACAATAACAAACTGATATCTGACATATGAAAAACATAAAGGAACTACATTTCTAAAAAAAAAAGATACAGCTAGTATGAAGATCATAGGAACTGATTGTTCTTAGATTTGGTCGTATAATATTGGTGGTCAGCCAATCATGATACGAGGCATCTCAGCGCCGCGGCCGCCTATTGGCGTCGAGCGGTGAGCGGCGCGCAAAGTAAATATAAGTGACGTTAATCGCGCATGCGTAGTTCGTCCTTTACGTTCGGTAACTAGTTGCTTTTTATTCCGGTGTACGAAATCACAGCGGCGCGCAAAGTGAATATAAGTGACGTTTATCGCGCTTGCGTAGCTCGTCCTTTACGTTTGGTACCCAATCTACATCCAATCTGAGTGACGGGGGGGTGAGGTCGAATTTAGAGAGCGGCAGGGAGTGTCCATACTGTACGTTAGTACTAATATATATACTGTGGCGTAGCTGTAATTAAAAAAATATATATGCGAAGGTATCTATATAATATATAAAAGAAAGTCTTCTTAGTTACACCATTTATAACTCAAGAACGGCCGGACCAATTTTTATGATTTTGGTGTTCTTGCATTTGTTTCGTCTGGAATAGGATAATTAGTATTTAAATATGATATTCATGAATTGAAAAAAGTATTATTAGTCAAAAAATAATTGGTTTTAGGGTAGGGTAGGGTAGTGTAGTCTAGTGTAGGGTAGGGTAGGGTAGGGTAGGGTAATGTAGGGTAGTGTAGGGTAGGGTAGTGTAGTGTAAGGTGGAACGAAGTTCGCCGGGACAGCTAGTTTATAATATAGAAAGAAAATGTTTTTACTAGACATAGGAACGTCATAACTTAAACTACTAAAAAAAACTAAGTAATTCGTATCTATCGAGATGACAAACAAACAGTCATTGGAGGCCTTCAGCTTGAATTGCTTAGCAGTTAACGCTAATAGCATGGAATAAGCAAACACAGGAAGCATTTAAAGTACCTAAGTGTTTGGTATTTGAACATCTACTAGTATGTTTACAAATTTATTTATTTTTTAATTTACAATTGGTAAGCCCTTGGCATCATGGAAGGGGGCTTACCAAGATTCCCCAACGCAATAGAGAACTGGCTGTCCTATCTACAAGCCGGAACACTTTAATGTTGTTAACACTGATGATTGGCGGCAAGACTTAGATAATATGGTGGTACTCGTAGCTAGGCCAGGCGGGCTTATAAAATGCCCTACCTACCACCAACCAGAAATTACATTTGGATTAAGGTGCTGAATGTACTTGAGGGACCTTGTCACAGAGAAGTTTGTAAGATGGATCAAACTTTAAGATGAATTTGCTTGAAAAAAGCCTAAAGAATTATGTTGCCATCAAATTCCATTTATTCTCTTGTCTGTGGAGTAATTTCCAACTCAGTCTGTCAAAGTATCTTAACTGTTTGTAAGCAAATAGGATCTATTTCTTTTAAATAAGTTACTTTTGGAATTTTTTCACTGAATCTTTTGGTTGGATTTTTAAAAATGATTTGATTATTAAAAATACAAGCAAGAAAAAAGGTGAGTGAAATTTTCGTCAATTTTAATGTCTCAAATATTTTTTTCATGTAATTTGATCAACCATGTCAAAAACAACGCATGACTATTGACTAAGAATAGAATAAAATAAAAAAGATTTATTTTTAAACATATAATATTAATAAATTAAGCTTTAAACTAATTTCAAAAATGTGAGAAAATTCCAAATCTAATCATTTATTTCAAGTCATACATTAAATCAAGTCAACTCATAAAATATGAAACAAAACTTTAAAAACCCATTAAGATGAACATTTGTTTTTTAAACAAAACGATGTCATATTCAACTTTTAACCGCCTCCGTAGCGTAATGGTTAGTCCATTCGCTTCACACCAGGAGGTCGCGGGTTCGATTCCAGGTGGGGTCAACTTATAAGACTCGGTTCAGTTGTTGGTAGGGCATTTTCTAAGCCCGCCTGGCTTGCTACCACCATCTTATCTACGAGTAAGTCTTGCCGCCAAAACATCAGTGTTAACAACATTAATGTGTTCCGGCTTCAAGATAAGATAGCCAGTTCTCCATTGCGTCGGGAAATCTTGGTAAGGCCGCTACCATTTTCGGCATCATCGTTACTTACCATCAAGCGAGATGATGCCAAGGGCTTACCAATTGTGCAAAAAAACTTAATTAAATTAGAATTTACCACCTAACTATTTGCCGAATGTTCCAATAGGACGGTTACTTATACAGACAATAAAATTACTTGATTCACTAACAATAACAACTACTAACAGTTACGAAATGAAATTGTAAGCTATCGTGAATCTGATATTTAAGAAGAGACCGGTGTTACAAAAAACCAGCCATGTGCGAGTCAGACTCGCGTGGAGAGGGTTCTGTACCATTCTGTTTTCCGTAAAACTGTTCAGACTTAGGATTTTCTTTCAGTTTTTCCTATAAAGTATGAGAGAGGTCCTATATTACCTTTTTTTTTAAATGGCTTAGTTGTTTTGGAGATAAGAGAATGCCCAATTTTCGTACATTTTCTTTTAAATCTTCTGAATTAAATAACGATACTTTAAAATTATATAAATTTGTATTCGTAAGCTTTTTATTTGATACATCACCCCACATATTTGATTTTTTCTTAAATCTGAATTCGTTTATTTGTATAGTATTTCTTCTATATTATTTTATTTTTTATGTTGTGAAGCAATAAAGAATACCGTATACGGCCCTGATTAGATCACTAAAACAATATATACCTACCAATTTTTTTTTGGTGTAGTATCTCGGAGGAAATCGGCTATGACAGACGGATAGACACACACATGAGTGATCTTATAAGGCATTAAGGGAAAAAACTCGAAGGTTGTGTGTGAAGTCGACTAACCCGCACTGGGCCCGCGTGGTCGACTAAGGCCCGATCGCCCTAATTCAGGGTAAGCTCGAGCCCCTCTGTAGGGACGTATATGAGCTGATATGATGATAGAGCGCCGTCAAATATGGTTTTCCTTCATGTTATAAGGGTTCCTCTTTTCGTCTCTCTTTAGTGTAAAAAGCGAAGGTCCAGTCAAGCAAAGTTCAACATTAATACCTTAGGAGACTGTACAATAATTTCTCTACAAACAAAAATAGAAGAAAACCACACTACACTTGGTACTGAGAGCGAATTTAACATCAAAGTGAAATAAAAATGAAAATAACAAAGTTAGCGGCGCAACACTTTTTTTGCTGACACAAAGCGATCAATAGTCGTTTTTTCCGCTCCGTTTTTGTACATCTGTTTGGTCTGAAATTATTTGTGCACATGGCATGGCACTTTCGATTGATGCAGAACTCGGTCCGAAAATGGTGTCGAGACATCTGAATACATTAATTTAGAACTTCACGGTTTGCCATCGATTTGCCATTCACGATCCGTGTTATCTTTGGCTCCATTGTGTATTGGTCTATTTAGATTTTGCACGAGTTGTCAGTTCTTGGGTTTTTAAATGTTGTTTTTCTAATTGAATTTCTTCTATTGATACAAAAATTCAAGATATATACTTACACTAATTATTCATTAAATTATTGTAGTTTTTAAGATCCAAGTTACATCAAAGATCACTCATAAAAAACAATAGTGAATTGGTTAGTTTACTGAGTGACCGACATATTTTTTATCTTATCCACCTAATTGAGAGGTATGTCTTTTTTTTAAGTTCAAAACTTAAGTAGACAAGGGCAAGGACCATTACGACAGTCGTGTCTAAGTAACCGTGTAAAAATGCGAATTTGCTGCAGTTTCAAATAGGTATTTCAATAGATCTTTTAATGACTGACTGTTCTTCTTGAGTTTTAAATTAATTTCAGTTGCATTTAATTCTTTATCATCGCATTAATTTAAAATGTCCTAATGATGACCATTGAATTTTTTATTCATTATAAGATTATTTTAAAACTTACAGCAACATTAAACAGCACTGTATCCCGCAGCCGACTCGAAAGTGTGCGATCGACTCCCAAATTCCAGTCCCTCGTTTTGTAGGGACAAGATTTAAACCCAGTCACTGACACTAAAGCACTGCACTGAAAATCAAGTTGGCGATTCACGAAAGTCCTGCCACTGGGTCCGATAAACCCGTTCTGGGGACGTCCGAATTCCTAATTCGCGGGGTTGAAAATTTCGGGATAACAAGACGGTTCCAGTTCAACTATTATTGTGTTGAAAGGAAAGTCTTTTGGAAAGTTTCGTGTGTTGAACTTTTTTCGCGATGTCGTCTGTCGCGGGAGCAGCGACGCGGGTGGCGCTCTCGACGGGTCGGGGCGGACTGGCGCTCGGCCGGTCTGGCTGGCGAGCGCTTTCCTCCGTGTGTGCCGTCAAAGCCTCCTCATCTCTACAAACGGTTCATGTGTGCGTTGGACTTGCAGATTCCTCTACCACGTCACCTTTATCAACCATATACTTAACCCGTTCACTTTCCATTGCTTCATCTTCACCGCTCAGTTTTGCATTTCCAGCAAGATCATGAGTAGTGTAATCAAAATTAGGTTTTCGATTCGTGGAAGGACGCAAGAAAAGTGTATGTGACCCAGGCATCAGGTTTCGAAGCTTTGCTCATTTATTGTTATGGCCAGCAGTCGGGTGCATAGTTTTATGAAATTGGCTTTTTGTTCTCACCGTCTGGCCCCTAGGTCCTTAGGGAGACTTGTTTTAAGACTGTGAGCTATAAACGCGATTTGTTAAGGGGCAGTGAACTTGAAATCAAGAGCCTAGGTAACCACAACACGAAAACTTTAATTTTACTTTAGGGTTCGCCAGAAGGCTTTCCATACAAACATAGTTCTGTTTTAGGACAAAATCAACATCTGGATAGAATCCAAACTTTGCAAGTATATTGAGAAGACACATATAGAGGTTTGTAATTGGTTTTCATATTAATAAATTTAAACAGAACTGAATAAAGACATAAATTAGTTTTGTACTAAAAGTTTCAACTCGCTTTTATTTAACTTATTGAACGGATTATAGAACATCGAAAATAAGGCGATGACGTATTGGAAACTTTGGTCGCAGGGATCTCGATTTTTCTCAGCATTTATAAAACATATAAAATGGATATTTTGTAACCTGATTTTTTATTTCAATGACTTCATTTTGTCAGCTGCGGAAACAAAATTCGCTAACTTGAAAAAAAATTATCACAGAACCACAGATTACTAAATAGTCGACAGAACCCTCTTTTAAAACAGAGATTTGCATTCTACAGGCAAACCAGACCGATAAAGTACCTCTATATTTTCTTAGTCGAAACACACTCTTTAATATGTCACTTACCATCAGGTGAGATGTTGTCAAGGGTTTACCAATAGAGAATAAAAAAATAAATAAAAAAAAATCGAGCGAGACCTACAGTACTCGCATATGATGTGTAACATGTGACAAAATACTTTAGGTTAGTTAGATTTGATGACGATATTGTACCTGGGTGGCGGATCTGACAGTAACGAAAAAAACCGACCAAGTGCGAGTCGGACTCTCGTAAAGTAGAATTCCGCGCTTTCGCGACTTCCTGTTACACATTTCCGTCCCATGTTACACATTTCCGTCCCATTTCACGAAATCACTCCCACAAATTGCAGGAAAGCGAGAGCAAAGATGTTACACATCAAAAAGTTGGATTTTTAAAAACTAATTGTAGTTTTTAATTGAAACGAAAAAACATTGAAAAAGTGCAAAAGTTTGGTTATTTTGGTTATACCCTTTACACGTAAATAAAAAGACAGAGACAACTGTTTCAATCAATGCCTCGATTTGTGTATTCTCTATATATTTGCAAAGTTGGGATTCGATTCGACAAGTCATTTTTGCATAAAAACGTAAGTTGGTTTGTATGGAAACTGGAGCCTCCTGGAGACACTACTACACGTGGTTATTCGTTTCGTATCTGCTGCACACGTGCTATTATAGAAAAATAGAGTCCGTCATCATAACAAAAAGCTCATTTTGAAAAATCTGTAGGAACGGTGTGTTCCTACATGACGAGAGCAAAGGGAGATATCTGAGCCAGGCGAGGTGGTGTGCCTGGGGTGAAACACCCGGTCCGGTCGAGGAACAATCGTTGATTATTGGAATCTGTATACATTCGTACTGGCCAAGAAATGTTAAAAGCGCGTTCTAGATGATAGCTGCCGACACATCATTCCCCTTCGAGACTGGAGGTCGATATTTTTTTTTTGAGTTGCGTTATACGTTGCTTGCGTTGGGTTGCTTCCGTTGTGTAGGGTTGCTTGCGTTGTATTGCTTGTGTTGCGTTGGGTTGGTTGCGTTGTTTTGCTTGCGTTGGGTTGCTTTCGTTGCGTTGGGTTGCTTGCGTTGCGTTGCTTGCTTTGGGTTGCTTTCGTTGTGTTGCTTACTTGCGTTGCATGTTCATATCACGTCGGGGTCACGAAATGTAGGAACGGTGTATTCCTACTTGACGAGAGCAAAGGGAGATATCTCCGCCAGGCGAAGTGGTGTGCCTGGGGTCCGGCCGTGGACCAATCGTTGATGATTGGAATCTGTATATAAGGTTTAACAAAATTAGCTGAAACTATTTTAACTGGTCCTTCTACCCATGAAACTGAACAACTTTCCCCATGAAACCCATAGTCAAATCTCAAAAAAAAATTTGAACTTCCCATACTAAGTTGGCTGATCAGCTGATCGAGTTAGTATGGGAGATTTGACTATAGGTTCCATGGGGAAAGCTGTTCAGTTTCATGGGTAGAAACACCAGTTAAAATAGTTTCAGCTAATTTTGTTACACCTTATATATTCTCATGGCGAAGAAATGTTAAAAAAATTTAGGTACAAGCTTTTATTTGAAAATATTATTTATGATTTCATATTATTTTCAGCAAACCCTTTCCTTCGATATCCAAATCATGGGAATGCATAAAAAAATAAACCGCCTCCGGTCCATAAAAAAAGCAAACCGCCTCCGTGGTGTAATAGTTCACATCAGGAGGTCGCGGGTTCGATTCCCAGGGGAGTCTAACTTTGTACGACTCAGTTTGGTTGATGGAAGGGCATTTTCCAAACCCGCCTGGATAACTACCACTATCTTATCTAAGTGTTGCCATCAAGCAACAATATTAACAGCATTGATGTGTTTCGGCTTGATGGCCAGACGCCAGTTCCCCATTGCGTTGGGGAATTTCGGTAAGCTTTCTTCCATCTTCGGCATCATCGTCACTTACCATCACATGAGAAAAAAAAAATTATCCGCCACCTTTGGGAGTCCGCCACATTGGATTTATAATGAAGTCACTTAGCTAACCATGCGTTGACATCAAAACTAAACATTTATGCAAAATTTCAGCTCAATCGGAACTTAACTTGCAAATTTGGAAGCGGACATAATCCTATACATACACACGAGTACATGCAAGTCAAATAAAAGCTTAAAAATTAGACATTACCTAAAAAATGCAACGGTAAAATTTTCCAATAATTAATTACTGTAAGATTTCGAACGATGAATTTATAAATGGAAAGTCGAAAAATTATACAATCAAAATTTTAAAATGGACTCAATTTATTAGAAAGTTTTGATCTTGCAATGTTTGTATATTTTCCGCTTCAAATCTTACGATCGAGTATAGAGCGACTTCCAGGGGTTCTATTGAGCTGAAATTTGGTATGAAGCCGTATTACCATAATAGATACTTGTGGTATTTTGAAGTTGCACTGATTATGAATAACGAAGGTGGAATCAAGGCCCAATGATCTTCTATTGTTTTCAATAAAATCATAAGAAATACTGCATCTAGCAGCCCGGTTATCCTCACTTTAATATTATAAATGTGAAAATGTGTTTGTTTGTTACCTTTTTACGCTTCAACACCACGATCAAACTTGATCAAATTTGGCATGCAGGTAGCCTGTGTCACTGGAAAGGATAAAGGCTACTTTTTATCCCGTGAAAATAGCATAGTCTGATGATGATGAAGTTCTTGAGAGAACTGAAAAAATACTCATTTTTTTGTAATTTTTCATCATCATATCAGCTCATATACGTCCCCAACGAGGGGCTCGAGCCTACCCTGAATTAGGGCGATCGGGCCTTAGTCGACCACGCGGGCCCAGTGCGGGTTGGTCGATTTCACACACAATCTTCGAGTTTCTTCGAAGGCGTGTGCAGGTTTCCTCACGATGTTTTCCTTCACCGTAAGAGCGTATAAGTATTTAATTTTGTTGGAATAATTGCACAATATTCATATATATATGTTAGTCTATGTGAGATTCTAAACAGAGAATGGTAAAAAAAATATTAAAATTGGTTCAGTAGTTTTCAAGATGTTACGAACTGGTAGTGTACCAATGTCGTCGGTTTAATGCTGGAATATCATAACTGAAGTAATTTTTTTAAACGTTTTAGCGTTATCAATTAATAGTCTCATCAAAAACGTTGTTTATATTAGTACCTAGGTACTTTAATAAAATGTAATGTGGAATGTACACTTGTTAGTTTTAACAGTCATAGCAAGAACAATAATTGTAGCAAAGCAATCGTATAGGTACATTTCAAAATAGGATCACGTATTAAAACGGTATTTTAATTCAATAACAGCTCTGAAGTTCCGTTCGTAAAGAAAGATGAGCATTTATTTATGAATCACTCGCCGCGCTAAATTAGAACGAACGGAAGAACGGATCTATATTTGGTTTCAACACTTCGGACGTGATCGTGAATGAATCGTAATATTCACGATTAAAGATACGAAGTCGCTTTAGGATTATCTTTCTTTTCGTGTTCAATAGGGATGATGACTGCTAGTCATCTGAGCCTCTTTATCATCTGTCTAAAACGACATTTTATTCTAGAAAAAGAAGAAGAACATTTTATTCTAGAAGAAGCGTCGGTGGCTCAACCGGTAACGACTCGGTCCATCTAACCAGAGGTACCGGGTTTAAATCTGGACGGCCAATGTACCAATGAGTTTTTCAAAAAACTTTCGTACATATCATTACCGATTGCTTTAACGGTGAAGGAAAAACATCGTGAGGAAACCTGCACAGGCCTGCGAAGAAACTCGAAGGTTGTGTGTGAAGTCAACCAACCCGCACTGGGCCCGCGTGGTCGACTAAGGCCTAATCGCCCTGATTCAGGGTAGGCTCGAGCCCCTCGGTGGGGACGTATATGAGCTGATATAATAATAATAAATTCTACAAAATATGTTTAAAATACTTCGGTGTGATGTCATAGTTTAGCAGCATCATTTATGTAGGTACTTATTTTGTGATTTTTGTGCATTTCATCATCATCATCATCATCAGCTCATATACGTCCCCACCGAGGGCTCGAGCCTTCACTGAATTAGGACGATCGGGCCTTAGTCGACCACGCTGGCCCGGTGCTGGTAGGTCGACTTCTTGCGAGTCGAGCGCCAGAAATATCACGATGAAATGGGTCACTTTCTTCCCTTGATTAACAATCTACTATTCGGTACTGCTATATGTTTTGGATTGGTTCTGTTGTGATCCTAAAATTTCATTTCATAGGGCATCACTTACCTCCGGGTTAGCCGAACCCAAGTGCTACCGCCGCATGGTACCAGTATCTAGCCGCCGTATATAGTCAGCCCTGGGTCGCAGCAGCCACTCTACCAAATTCATATAGATTTCGCCGTGCCAAAAGGAACAATTTCGCCTTTTAAATAGTTGTTCGTTCCCTAGGTAAACAATGCACCCCTATCTCAAAACTTATACGACGTAAGTTTTAAATGGCGGATATGAGCACTGTCACGTTATTTGTCATCATCACGCTACGGCCGCGTACGCAACCAGAGCTTCGTAACCAGATACCAGCCGAAAGACGTCCACTGCTGGACAAAGGCCGGGAAAGGATTTCCACGACGACCGGAAATATTTACCACATTATTATTCGGATGAAATGTGACATAACTTTTGTTCTCCACCTCTTTTTAAATAAACGCATGATAAACGCAATTTTTTTGGAATCTCTATAACAATTGTTATCGACGTAACAGTGGACCGGAAAACGCAGCGTAGGCAGGTCTCCCACGCGGTAGACCGACGACCTGGTGAAGATCGCGGGAAGCCGATGGATGCGGGCAGCGCAGGACCGTTGGTCATGGAAATCCTTGGAGGAGGACTTTGTCCAGCAGTGGAAATTTTCGGCTGATATGATGTAAAAGTGGAAAGCCAAAAAGTGATTGGTATTTTAGTACAAAATTTGACACATTTTATTCGAAAAGTAACGTGGTGGTGTTGAAAGCCAAAAAGTGATTGGTATTTTAGTACAAAATTTGACACATTTTATTCGAAAAGTAACGTGGTGGTGTTGAAAGCCAAAAAGTGATTGGTATTTTAGTACAAAATTTGACACATTTTATTCGAAAAGTAACGTGGTGGTGTTCGTGTCCGCCCTTAAAAACTCACTTAGTTTACACGGATTTTACCCGACTACGAAAAAATGAGGGTTCTGTATGTATGTTCATTTGTTCCCTCGTATTTCCTAAACCGCTTAACCGATCTTGACAAATATGGGGCCTTTGGATTCAATGTGGCGGATTGTATATTAAAAAAAAACAATTAAACAATCAAAACAAAGGTCTTGACGAGCAAATTATAAATATACTAGCTGTCCTGGCGAACTCCGTCGTACCACCTTACACTACACTACACAGCCTACCCTACCCTACACTACACTACACTACCCTACCCTACCCTACCCTACCCTACTCTACCCTACTCTACCCTACCCTACCCTACCCTACACAACACTACCCTACCCTGCCCTACTCTAACCCTACCCTACCCTACCCTACACTACACTACCCTACACTACCCTACCCTACACTACACTAAACTACACTACCCTACATAAGAGCCTTCTCCTGACAATACTGTGACGCCTCTACGGTCGTCCGGGTGTAAACTCAGTGTAATCAAGCTAAAGCTTGAAAATTTTACTTTAGTTACTGATATCGATGCATGGTGACATTTATTTACTTTAAAATCGGGCTCTGCCGGCTGGCTTATATTGTACGCATTCTTTTTCAGAGCTCGACTCTCTTCGCACATTGCGACAATCTATAAAAAAAAAACCGGCTAAGTGCGACTTGGAGTCACAGAAACAGGGTCCGCACCAAAACTTTAACTACCAACAGAACAAGAACTCTTAGTACTTACTTTGCTTAAGGTAAATAGGGGTCTAGTTATTCTAGACTCAAAATTTAATTTCTCCTGTGGAAACGGAAGCTCTTTATATTTTCTCATAGGTGTTCCTACAGTGAAGTCTATGTATTCAACTTCATGTACTGTGATTTTTTTCAAGATTTAAGATCCAATAGTTTCAGAAATAACCTCTTATTCTCCCCAGGATTGGTCAATATTCGCCCAATGTTTTAAAAAAAACTTCAAAACCGTATAACTTAAAATATATTTAGGATTCACACAACAAGCCCTTACATTTGATAAGTCACACAATGGGGCATATACCAATTGTGAACAGAAAAACAATGTAGTTATTATAACGAATAACCTAATTATTTGCGATCTTTCCTTTAATAAGATATAATTTAGTAGTGGAAAAAAGGAGCTCTGCCCTGGCTCGCGGTCTCTAGAAGAATGAATCTCAACTGTTTGAAAGAGCATTCCCTCTCGTATATCTACCAGATACGCTAAACTACCAGGTTTATGATATAGCGTCCACATGCTCACCGACAGCAAGGTCATATAGTGAGGGCCGCTATTCCTGCCAACACCATAAGGTGAAGACAAGGACCAGTTACGGTAGGTCTTGCCGCCAAGACGCTTGTCCCGGTACTCTGCAAGGCAAGTGCCTCGTGGAAGAGAACCACTACCTACTATCCAGGGTAGGTCCCGGAGCCGTAGGCGCGCTCACCTCCCGCGACTTTCGCTGCTGGCGGTTCGATCCCCGCTCGGGACGACAGAGAAGCTGGCTCCCACATATACGGTGTGGTACCGGAGCTGTAGGCACGCTCACTCCCGGCGCTTATCGCACCTGTCCAGACTTACTCCTACGCGGCTGGATCGGCCGGAGCAGTACTAGCTTAGCTCTTCTTGCTCACCAGGCAAGTGCCGGAGATTCTTCCCTGCCAGTAATTAAACCAGCAGTTCCGCTTAATGAACAACTCACGTGCCCCGCGTTGTTTTCGCCCATAGCCCAAGTGGCCGGCTACGACAACACTAGTTGCGCGCGGGGAAGGACGCCTGGACGCAACGTGCTTGCCAAGCAACAAACATTGCCCAACCCCTGCAACTAACCATATACCACTACGAGTCCATGACCCAGTCGGGGGACCGACAAGCCAGAGTGCCGAAGGCGATAGATCCAACGGCAGGCAAGCTGTGGGCTTTCCCCGACCCCGTAGTACCCTGATCCAAACAGCCGGACCCGTAGTTCCGGCTGCGACCTCCACCTAGCCGGGTAGCTCTAGGCAGAGGAATCGAAATAACAATCGAACTCAAGCTAAGTTTGAGTTTGGTGTTAAATTCAAACTTAGCTTTTGACGTGGCAACGTCTAATAAATCGATGGACGCCGGCTGCACGCACGAAAAAGGATGACTTATTGTCCCGTTACGCTCATTGTCCCGTTACGTTATGACGTTGCCACGTTAAACTATCGTCCGTTAACCGACTTTACAGACAACCAATTTTTTAAATGACTCGCGGATAGAAAGATGACAAAGGAGGTGTAAATGAGTGAACGTGGAGCCATAGGATCTCCAAAGTACCTACCTTATTTGTTGTCTACGAGTGGAAACAGTTACTTATAAGAAAACATAATGTTAACCTTCGCTTACAAGTCCATTGGTGCATGATACTATACGTACTACTATATTTTGTTCTGTTTTCAAGCGACTTCCAAAAAGGAGAAGGTTCTCAATTCGACTCCATGTTTTTTTTTATGTGTGTTACCTCAGAACTTTTGACTGGGTAAACGGATTTTTATGTTTCTTTTTTTTTAAAAGCTAGTGCTTCCCGTGTGGTCCCGCATAAATTTTATTAGAAAATTAATAGAAAATTAACAAAAACCAAAAATAATAATGCAAAAATGTACTAAGTTGTTGCGATGGAAGTAGGTTTTTTAACGTGTTTACCGTTTTTAATTAATCTCGTTGGAGCCTCCGGGTCGACTTGCCATAGCACAGATTTCGTCTAGTTTGGGAGTTGGCTCGTGATGGACCCTAGGGTAATAATAATATTAAGTAATAATTAATGATTAGTTATTAGTGGATGCACCTACATATAATATACCAAACTTAGTTAACACTTAAGCTGACTTGTTGTCATTCGCCCTTTTCTGCAACAAAGAAAGAAAATTGAATAAATTAAATAGATGCGCATGTTTTTTACGTGTATTACGTAATATCTGTACTGATATGGAAAATGCTTTTAGTTGAGACATTTGTTCCATTTAAATCAAAACATTCCGGTCTAGTCTAGGCTTATTTTACTTATGATGAAACGGCGATCTCCCACGGTCCTAGCTACTTAAATGGTAGACGGTAAGAATGGCTGGGTTATCACAATGCTGCCACATTACACTTCTATATGAGGACTTACGTTTCTTCATATAATTAAGATAGATAGATAAGATAAAACTTTATTTCACTAAAAAGGCACAATACATTTTAACAATAAACAAACAAATAAATGAAACTTATTGACAAATATTAATAGTTTATATAAAAAATATGAAACAGTGTCAGTGGTGCCAAGTTAGTGAAACTGGTCCAGGCTCAGCATAAATGTTGTGGGTCGCAGAGTACTCACAACGCTGTTTTTCAGCCAAAACCAAGAAAAACGTACACGCACCTCAGTGGTCAACAACATAGTTATGAGAAAAAAAAAAAAAAAATAATAATTCACTTGAAATAGATACATTCTTGGGTTGGAAATAATTAAAAGGTATTCTTATTATTTTTAACCGCCTCCGTGGCGCAATGTTTAGTCCATTCGTTTCACACCAGGAGCAAAGTATATATATTAGTACTAACGTACAGTAAGGACACTCCCTGCCGCTCTCTAGATTGCGACTTTACCCCCTCGTCACCCAGATTGGTTACAGTTTGGTTGTCGAACGTATAGGATTTCGCCGCCATTTTGTTTGTTCCGTCATTCCTTTTTTGAAATGTCATTTCTGGCCCGTTGTATGAAGTGTCCAGGGTGTGCCAGGAGGCAGCAGGTTCGATTCCCGGCGGGGCCTTACTTTGTACGACTCGGTTTGGTTGGTGGTGGGGCATTTTCTAATCCCGCCTGACTACTTGGCTAGCTACCACCATTTTATGTAGTTCTTGCCTCCAAACATCGATATTAAAAGCATTGATCTGTTCCGGCTTTAAGATAAGTTGACCATTATTTCCCATTCCCACAGTTTCATTGGGGAATCTTAGTAAGCCCACTTCATCGTCATCCATCAGATAAGATGATACCAAGGGCTTACCAATGGTGGATAAAAATATATTTTTTTTGTACATTTAAAAGAGACATCCCTATCCCTACTAATATTATAAATGTGAAAGTAACTCTGTCTGTCTGTTACGCTTTCCCGCAGAAACTACTGAACGGATTTGGCTGACATTTGGTAGGTAGACAGATTAGGACCTGGATTCAGACATAGGCTACTTTTTACCACGCTCGCGAGCCGCTTGCGGCTCGCACACTGCGCACCCTCGAAAAGTCATAGAAACGTTGTCCACGCGGGTGAAACCGCGGGAAACAGCTAGTAAGTACATATTTTTAGGAACAAACATGACTATCATCATCATCATCATATCAGCCAAAGGACGTCCACTGCTGGACATAGGTTTCACCCAAGGATTTCCACGACGACCGGCGCATCCAGCGGATTTTACGCGACCTTTACAAGGTCATCAGTCTACAGAGATCTGCCTACGCTACGTTTTCCAGTGCGCGGTCGCCACAGAACTTTACCATCCAACTTTACTAACATGCCTATAGAATTATACAACTGCTGTTTAGTATCACAAACATAAGAACTAAAATTTAAACTTTTGACTTTTGAGGGAAATTGTAGAGGGGGAAATTGATGTAGTTGGCCAAATTTTAAACTAACCATCTTCTTATGAAACTGAACAACTTTCCCAAGGAACTTATACAATCTTTTTTTAAACTCAAAATTGGACAGCCATTGGCATCATGTCACCTGATGACAAGTGACGATGATGCAGAAGATGGAAGCGGGCTTAGCAAGATTCCCCAACGCACGGGAACTGGCTATCTTATCTACAAGCCGGAATACTTCAAAGCTGTTAACACTGATGTTTGGCGGCAAACTAAGATAAGATGGTGCTCGCTAGCCAGGCGGCCTTGAAAAGTGTCCTATCACCAACCAAACCGAGTTTTACAAAGTTAGACTGCGCTGGGAATCGAATCCGCGTCCTCCTGATGTGAAACTAATGGACTGAACATTATGCCACGGACGGAAGAACTCCCACTTTTGTTCCTCTTGTATAGTCTCGAGGAAAGACTTTAAACTCTGTATCTCCTCATGAAACGGAAATCATCAAACAGTTGCACACCTTCAACTATTCCGAATGCTCAACCAGCAATAGGCACAATTGGAACAGTTGTCTCTGTCTTTTTCTTTAGGTGTAAAGAGTAAAGAATATCACCAAACTTTTTCACTTTTTCGATGGTTTTTCGTTTCAATCAAAAACTACAATGAAAATTTAAAAAATAATAACATTACTCTTTTTGTATAATCATAACAAATAGAGTCGTATATTTTTTTTAATTTATACTTCAAAATATTAGTCATAACTAGAGTTGAAAATAACGGTGTAGATCTTTGTATTTTTTTTTCTATCGAGCCAAAACTGCTCAATCGTGCTGTGTGCTTTTAACTCTAAGGAAAGACATCAAAAATAAGGGTATTTTTTTCAACCTTGAGTTTTCTACCGTTTAGGAGAAATTGATGTCAAAAATAACGAAAATCTGTAATATTACCGCCTTAACCTAGGAATTGTATAATACTATCTATGGCACATTCGGGGAATTAGCTGTAGTACACCAGAACGGAGTCCTGGAAATGTGTTGAAAGTAATTTTACCAAAAAAATAAAGTTAAATAAATATTTTTTATTTAGATTGTATCATTAGTTTTAATCACTTTCACTACTGGACGAAGTATCTTTAGAATCGTCGCCCACATTAATAATTATAGACTAAACAAAATTCGCGCGACCACGTGCGGCTAATGTCGGCGGCACTGCGATTGAACTCAGCGCGGCCCTTTTGACAAAGCCGTTTGACGCGACCGCGAGCCGGCAAGGGCGAGCGGCATTTATCAAAGATGCAAATAATTCAGTGAACGAAAACTTTGTGACTTTATCAGTAATAAAGCCCTTAGGAGCACTAAGATGAAATGTTCCAGTTTTCACACGGTTAAGTACGTTCTCTTAACATTTAACCCGATAATCCGGTATTTAAACTTTAGAGTCGTAAAGTCAATCTTGTTGAATGGCCCGATTGGAGATAGAACATTGCACACGATAGGTAGGTTCTATAAATTGCTAATGTCCCTCCGTCCGTCCGGCTTTATTTATTACTAGCTTTACCCGCGACTTCGCCCGTGTAGAGATTGAAATTTCCCACTGAAACTCTTGAATTTTTCGGGATAAAAAGTATCCTATATGTTAACTCGGGATATATGGAACCACCATACAAAATTTCATCAAAATCGCCCTGGCAGTTTTTGCGTGATGCGCGATCATACAGACAGGCAAAAATTCCAAATGTTGTTGTTTTGGCCTCTATATCGTTAGTTATGTTCACCACAGTTATTATTTTCGGAAAATATTTCATGTACAGACAAGACCGTTACAGTTTCATTATATGTACAGATAAGAAGACGATATTGTGACTGCAAAAAAAATCTAAGTTGAGTTTTGATGGGAATCGATTGACTATAATCTAAAAAACAAAAAAATGTATGTGTGAGTGTGTGTCTATGCGTTTATCCCGTGCTCTTCTTCCCAAACTACTGCATAGATTTGGATGAAATTCGGGTTCGGGCAATATTATTTTTATTTTATACTAGCCGTCCGCCCGCGGCTACGCCCGCGTTGCTTTCGATTTTCCCGTGGAAATAAGACGTTTTCCCGGGGTAAAAAGTAGCCTATGTCCTATTCCAGGACCTAACCTATATGTATGGGAGGCACCTTATTCCATTTTTTTGAAATATTAAACTATTAAATTCTGCAGACTAATTTAATGTCTTAGTAACGTAAGTACCGCGTTTCGTTAGAGATATTTTTGACATCTAGAAAATAGTAATTTTCGTACAAACAGAAATGAAATCGCACAAAGAAAATTTTTAAAAACGTGCCAAGTCTTAAGATTTACTTGGCCATAAAAAGCAGTTAGATCAAATAAAGAGCCAAGTTTATGTGAATAAAAGAAAACGAGTGACTTGGCCGTTGACATTTTCTAAGAGCAGCCAAGTGTGTGTAGACAAATTATGTACTTAGATGATTTTATTTACTTATGCTTATTATATTGTAACAATCAATAAGAGTCGCTTTATCTGATATAATAATATCTGCCTAGATTTCCTACTCTATCGTTTTTTTTATTTACAAGACTTGGCGCTTCATTTGATCTCACAAAGTTTATGGCCAAGTAATATTAAATCGAGACTTGGCACGTTTCTACAAAATGTATTTGTTGGGATTCCTAAATTACACACCTAAATACCAAAACCTAGTGCTAGCGAGGGTTTGCGAAAACTCATCAGATTTGTGGACATTGATTGTCGTGCTTAATTATTCGGTATGAATTGATTGTGACACACAGCCACCGTGGGATGAGGGCATTGCAGTACTGCGGGACATTGCAAAAGACGCATCCGTGCTGATCGAACAATCGATTACCGGTGTATTCTCGGTGTTTATTTAGTTGACGCGTGCTAATTACTGTAGGTAGCTGTGTGAACTTATTGGGCACACGGTTTTGACGAATGGCAAACAATTAGGAACTAATAAAAAAAGAAAAGCGTCGGTGGCTCAACCGGTAACGATTCAGCCCTCCTAACCAGACGTGCCGGGTTCAAATCCGGACGGCCAATGTACCAATGAGTTTTTCGAAACTTACGTTTAAACTATATATACATACCGATTGCTTTAGTGGTGTAGGAAAAGATCGTGAGGAAACCTGCACATGTGATTCCAGATGTTTATGAAGGTCGCGTTGCACACATCCGTAGGTGTATGTCTAAAAATGCCCTACACGTGACTGCGGGTGATGCTAAGTGCAACACCAGGCAACCGCGGTCTATCCCTTGGGTAGCACGGTTAATTGTGCCACACGATAAGAGAGAGAGAGAGAGAGGAACTAATATTTTTTGTGTGAGCAGCGACGACCGTTGTGGAAATCCTTTATTGAGGCTTTTGTCCAGCAGTGGACGTCTCTTGGCTGATATTATGATGATGATGATGAATATTTTTAACATAAAATGCCCTAGTTTTAGTTTGAGGTATCTACCTAACCAGTGCCGCTATCAGTTAAAAAAGAACTATCGTAGGTACTCGCTGAGTCCATCATGATCATCATCATCATATCAGCCGAAGGACGTCCACTGCTGGACATTGGCCTCCCACAAGGATTTCCACGACGACCGGTTCTGCGCTGCCCGCATCCAGCGACCTTCACCAGGTCATCGGTCCACCGAGTGGGAGGCCTGCCTACACTACGTTGAGACATACTGTAACGAAAATTTTCAACGACGAAAAAGAAGGATAGGTACATACTGTAGCTTATTCACAAGCTATTAACTCTGTGAAATGTATATTGTTGTATTCACAGGTAGCATACCAAAAGGAGCCATTTGTCAGCGTTTTTTGATGTCAAGGCGGCGTTCTTTGACACGTGGCGGTACCATGCAGTCTCAGTATTTAAAAAGGACGGGTGACACTATTTAGGCGAATCGACTTTACCTAGTTCATAAGTGGCCACTAAACTGGCTGCGTTACCATACAATATAGCCACCTACCTGTCGAACCGGGTACGAGCCGGCGCGGGGGTCACTATCGCAGTTTTTTTTCAATCCACAATTGGTAAGCCCTTGACATCATCTAAACTGATCGTAAGTGACGATGATGCCGAAGATGGAAGCGGACTTACCAAGATTCTCTAACACAATAAGGGAACTGGCTAGCCGGAACACATCAATACTGTTAACATTGAAGCTTGGCGACTAGATTTAGATAAGTTAGTGATAGCTAGTCAGGCGGGCTTTGAATTTTCTACCAACCAAACCGAATTGTTAGACTCCGCGGGGAATCGAACCCGCGACCTCCTGATGTAAAGCCAATGGACTGAACCATTACGCCACGGTGGCGGTTAAAATGTCCCTCAAATTAATATCTTTAACATATGTTTATCAACGTTTTTAAAATATGTGTAAGTACCTACCAAAAATATCCTAGTGTGTAAGTCACAAGGACTTGATCTTTTACAGATAGTAGAGACCACAGAATAGAAGAATTCTATAGAACGCTGATGTTGATTGTTTTCATAAATATATCTTTTACCATACTATGGTAAAAGATATATTTATGAAAATTCGTGGTCAGATACCTCCAGGACCTTCAGATATCGATTACGAGTTTATTAAAATTTCATTCTCATAACTTTCATTTTATTATAACATATATTTTATTTTTCTTAACAAGACTACTCGATTTACTTGGTTGGCTTGGTTACTATATACAATGTAATGTAGTTATACACTATACATAAATACTTTGTACTTACAAAAAAAGTAATAATTTGCTACCTAATATTTTATATTTACCGGTTTTATTTTTTTGATTTTATATCAGAGCGGTAAAAAAAATATTCTTATCTGTGGTCCGGGGTGTGTCTCTACCACAGATAAGAATTTTTTTTTACCGCTCCGATAGATTGCTGATGGAGGCGTGACAGCGAGTTAGCATCATGCACAAAGAGATATGCTTCTGTCATTCTACTGCTTAGAAATTGCACAATTTCATGGCAGGCAGAGCTCCGTGTGTTTTGGTGTCAAAATTGCCGAAAATCCTTGGTCACTTTCGAAGCAATCGGTGTAGTAATTGAAAAACTTATCATACCTCGCATTCCTAAAATCTATCGATATTAAAAAATGCCTAACTATAGCCACAACACTATGAAAATGATACCATCTTTGGAAAAAATATTGCACGGAAAGTTTCAATTAAATAACTTTACTTCTAATTTTACGATCTGAAATTTAGTTCGAAATAAATGTTCTTTAATGAATTGCACAACATTACATATTATTTCTTTAGTTCTATATAATCACATATTTTTTTAAACTTTTAGTGCTCATCAATTATACTGGGCAGTTTTACTATCCTAGTATCACCTTACTATTGTCATTCTGACAATTTTCACTAACTCAATCTTATGTTATACAGTTTTAAGTCTACTTTTATTTAATGATTTTATATGTTTGTTTTTTTGTTTTTAGGTTACTTTAAAAAACTACCCAAAAGCATTAACCTGTTTGTAGTGTGCTGTATGTGTAATGGCTCGCTCGGTGTTAGTACTAAAAAATCAACATCAGCGTTCTATAGAATTCTTCTATTCTGTGCCCCAGACACTGTATACAACGGCCGTGAAATGACATTTATAGAAACAAATGACGGAGCAAACAAAATCACGGCGAAATTCTATACGTTCGAGAACCAAACTATAACCAATCTGTATCAATCTTGGTGACGAGGGGGTGAGGGCGGAATTCAGAGAGCGGCAAGGAGTGTCCATACTGTATGTTAGTACTATTATTTACTTCTATTTGTAGCGTAACATTTTTTGAATAAAAATTTAGGTATCATTATCATATAATATATACTTTGGTTACTTTTTAAAGTAATATTTTTTAATCTTTGCTTTGGTAGAGATCCAATATCTGTGCGATGTGTGCGTGTGTCTCACATAGGATAGTATAATTACCATGAATGGTATTTACAACAGCAATTAGCCACAGTTCCTTATTAAACCTCAAGCCTTACGGAAAACATTACGTGACATCACGACTCAGTTCTAATTCGTTTAATGCGTATTTACCTTATCTTCCTTAGTTACACGTTATACAACTTTACCTTAGCTTGCGCACCGGATGACGTAGCGTAGGCAGGCCTCCCACTCGATGGACCGACGACCTGGTAGAGGTCGTGGGCAACCACTGGATGCGGGCAGCGCAGGAACGGTCGTTGTGTAAATTTGGTTAAACTTACCTATCCTACTTGGATAACTCGGGAGTCTTCACCTCCAACATAACAGCCAGTATAACTGGACATGGTCATTTTAATAAACACCTATTCGCTCTAGGGCTCAAGGTACCATGGGTAGCCGTGCGTGCATGGAGACAGATGAAACTGCTGCTTACATCCTTCTAGACTGTGCAGGGGCTAGCACCACACTGTACAAGGTCGTGCACCTCGGTGAGTTGAAGTCGTTTCAAGAAGTTGCCAGTGGTACAAAGTCGCAACTGGACTTTCTGGAGGTGGTGCTCTGGTAGTGACGCCGAACTACCACGCAAATTTTGGAAACGCCGAACTATCACGCAGGTTGCGGAAACCAGCCTATACCTAACTAGATATAAATATAACGTACCTATACCTACTACAAACGCGTCGGTGGCTCAATCGGTAACGACTTGGTCCTCCTAACCAGAGGTCCCGGGATCTAATCCGGATGGCCAATGTACCAATGAGTTTTTCAAAACTTACGTACATATACTTACCGATTGCTTTAACGGTGAAGGAAAACTTCGCGAGGAAACTTGCACATCTGATTCCAGATGTGTATGAAGGTCGCGTTGCACACGTCCATAGGTGTACATCTTAATGCCCTACATGTGACCGTGGGTGATGCTAAGTGCAACACCAGGCAACCACCGTATATACCTTGGATAGCACGGTTAATTGTGCCACACGATAAGAAAGAAAAGACATACTACAAGAGGCCCTATGTACCTACGTTATAAAGTGAGAGCGATAGACTTTAGACTATTAATTAATACATTAATTATTACATTCGTTTCGTTTTATTTATTTCATATATTTCAAGAAAGGAGGTTTCCTAATTCGACTGTACGTTTTTATTTTACGCGATTTCACTGCCGAAATTTAAAAGATTTTAACAAATAATTTTCTAAAAACCTAAAAACCTTTAGGTGAAAGGTTTAATTTGAAAATAATTTTAATTATTTCGTATTATTCTCAACAAACCCTTTCAATTGATACCCTTATCATAGGGGTGCATCAAAAAACAACCGGTCCGCCATATTGGATTTAGAATGACGTCACTTAGCTAAAAATGCATTGTTGTCTAAACTTTACGTGTATGCAAAATTTCAGTTGAATCAGAAACCGGGAAGTGGTTCATATTTAGCTTCCAAGATTTGTCCCAATCCAACTTACTACTTACTAACGCGGTAAGCTAATAAAAAGCTTGTTATAAAAATCGGTTAAGTGCGAGTCGGAGTCGCGCTCCGAGGGTTCCGTACTACTAGACTTCTCCACACAACTATGACAATGATACGATAAACAAGATATGCACAAAATGCACTTTTTTAGGGTTCCGTGCCCACAGGGTAAAAACGGGACCCTATTACTAAGACCCTTTACTTTTTTTGTCCGTCCGTCTGTCTGTCTGTCACCAGGCTGTATTTCATGAACCGTGATAGAAAGGCAGTTTTTTTTTTTTTTTTTATTTACAATTGGTAAACCCTTTACAACATCTCACCTGGTGGTAAGTGACGATGTTGCCGAAGATGGAAGCGGGCTTACCAAGATTCCCAAACGCAATGGGGAAATTGAAATGCAGTTGAAATTTTCACAGATAATAATAATAATAATAATAAATAATGTATTTCTGTTGCCGCTATAACAATTAATACTACAAATTAGAAAAAGTTAAAGTCTCCACACAAAAAACGTGTTTTTTAAACGTGAAGAAACTAGTGCCATCTAGTATTATGGTACGGAGCCCTTTGTGCGCGGTTCTGACTGGCACTTTACGGGTTTTTTTTGTCATTCAGATCGGATTCCCTAGCACGATTACGACTTACACTTGACCAATTTTTATTATTTGGTTGTTTCACTTCAGTATAAGTACTAATCACACTAAGTTTCACGCCTGTATGTATTACCGTTTTTACGATAGAGCTAAATAAATAATCCTTCTGAACACCTATAAAAAAACGTTTTTGTGTATGGAGATCCCCCTTATTTTTTCACTTTTTCTAATTTTTAGTATTTCTTGTTATAGCGGCAAAAGAATAGAACATTCTGTCAAAATTTCAACTGTATACCTACTACGGTTCATGAAATACGGGCTGTATTTCATGAACCGTAGTAGGTATACAGTTGAAATTCTGACGGACGGACAGTCAGATGGACAAACAGACCAGAGTCGTCCCATATAAATTGTCTCTATTAAAAACGTTTTTGACTTTTTAGGAAATAAACAAAAACGGTCATTCTCTGGATAGGTTTAAGGCTAAGTGATTTTTTTATTACGTTTCCTTTATGAAGGAAAAAAAACTGTGGGGCGCCGCTAATTTTTTTTTCCGTCGTGGTTTCCTTGCTGCGTGAGCCATTGATGCCGGTGGTTATCACAAGATGGCAATGCCGTGTCAGATGCCTTAATTTTTTTCCGTCGTGGTTTCCTTGCTGCGTGAGCCATTGATGCCGGTGGTTATCACAAGATGGCAATGCCGTGTCAGATGCCTTAATTTTTTTCCGTCGTGGTTTCCTTGCTGCGTGAGCCATTGATGCCGGTGGTTATCACAAGATGGCAATGCCGTGTTAGATGCCTTAAAGGCGGCTTGGAAAACTTTTCACAAGATGAACCCATAGTGTCAATCTTTAGATGTGTCAATCTAAAGAGATTCACAATATCGGTTCCTCTTGTCAGAAGTTTTCCAAGCCAAGATTGATTTAACCCCCCTTTCTTGCACAACTAATGCAACCCCCTAAGCAGTAGCTCCCATCTGGAGCACCGCTGAGCACCCCCCTTACCGAGGGTGGGGTCGCCTCCGATGAAGCCTTAGTGGGGACGTTAATGGGTTGTTAACGAACTAGTGTGTTTTGTCCACAATTATTGGTATACTAGCTTTTGCCAGCAATTCCGCTCGCGTGAATAGTTTCTATGACTGTTTTCGAGGGTGCGCAGTGCGCGAGCCGCTTGTATGGAAAAAAGTTGCATATATGTATATTAGAATATATGTATTCAGGTCCTAATCTATCTACCTACCAAATTTCATTCAGATCCGTTGTGGCGTGAGAGAGTTACTAACATCCATACATACAAAATTTCGCGTTTATAATATTAGTACCTAAGGATAAGATGTGCCACAATATAAAAAGATGTACCTTCAAAAGTATAATCACACTAATATTATATGTAAAGGTGAAAGTTTGTGAGTGTTTATGTTTGTTACTTCTTCACGCAAAAACTACTGAACGGATCTGGCTGAAATTTGGTAGGTGGACAGATTAGGACCTGAATTGACACATGGGCTACTTTTTTTTACGCAAGCGGCTCGCGCACTGCGCACCCTCGAAAAGTCATAGAAACTTTGTCCACGCGGATGAAGCCGCGGGAAACAGCTAGTATGTAATAAATATTTAGGAAAGATAAAACGAATAGAGTCTGGACATATGTAAGCACTTTTCCAGTTTCAATTTCGTTTCTGCTGACTCAGAAAACGGAAATGGATCTTGGCATCTGCCCTGACACTATTAATATTTATCGTAAGTTAGGCGAGGGAATCCTTTGCGAAGCGAAACGTAACATGCCAAATATGTTTGTTTGTTGTACTTCTGCATTTTAAGTGTTTAAGTTTATTTAGACAGGTCTTGGAACTTTAAATAACCCATTTGAAAACGGTATTTGTCAGTATCAAAAATTAATCACATAAATGGAAACTCATAGCAACGGAAGAAACGGATTTCAATCAAAAGCTAAGTACATTTTTTTGTTCAATTTCTTTCTTTGTGTATTGTTATAATGTATTGTTCCTTGTTAAGCGAAGTGAAGTTTTTATCTATCTAAACTTTTTTTGTTTTTGCTTATTTATTTGAAAAGAACTGAACCAATTTTGATGAAATTTCCGCAGGGCACCAATCTGAAAACATATTCTTTCAAATAAAATAAAAAATCCTAAATCGTTTTACTCATGACGGATTTCTGAGGTGACAAACGTTTAAAAATACAACCGAATTAAAAACCTCCTCCTTTTTGAAGTCGGTTGAGAATATTATTCATTTAATAGCATTTCTTCTATAAAATCACAAAAACAGTGAATATTAGAATCACTTAATTAGTTTGTCAAACGCAATGAGGTCACATGCCTGTAACACGAAAAATAGGGATGATGACTCCTTGTCATTTGAGTTACCTTTTATCATTTGTCAAGAAACTGGCCAAGTGCGAGTCGGACGCGCAAAGTAGGGTTCCGTAGTCTTTTAGAGTCCTCCCACTGATGACCTGGTAAATGTCGCGGGAAGCAGCTGGATTCGGGCAGCGCAGAACCGGTCGTCGTGGAAATCCTTCGGGGAGGCTTATGTCCAGCAGTGGACGTCCTGCGCCTGATATGCTGTTGATGATACAAAGCTAACATAGTCTACATAAATCAATTTTTGTAAGTTGATAATGTGGCTATTTTGAGAAGTAGTCACGATGACAAAAGTAAGTACAGAAAAAAAAAGAGTTACCTATAAATCCTAGGAAACATAAAAATTACAACAAAAAAACTTTACCCATGAAACTCGGAGGTTCGCAAAAATTATATAATCACAATTCTCAAAAATTCAGTAAGCTGTAATCAATTCGCCAAAATTCAGATCGCTTTTAAGCAGCTCGCCAAAATTCAGTTCGAAAAAAATCTGTTTGAAAAAAAATCAATTCGCAAAAATTCAGTTCACTTTATTCATTTCGCAAAAATTCAGTGTGCTATAATCAATTTTCAAAAATTAAGTTTGCTATATATGTAATCGATTTGCAAAAAATCATTTTAATGTGGACAATATCCAGTATAAATCCAAAATAATCGTATAGCTAACAATAACACGAAGAATAAGATAGAGATCAATATTTAAGTTTTGCATCCAAAAAAACATTAGTAAATTAGGGACCATCCGGGGGATGTGAAATTCATGTTTTTTTACCCGACTGCGCTAGAAGAACACTTTTCTTACAAAAAACACGTCACATAAACCCTTGTAGGTATGTCTACTACCACAGTATTACGATATGGGTTACAGTAGCGCAACGCCTTTGATGTTGCTCGATGCCGCCACCGACGTAGGTACTAGCATACAAGCCTGTAGTCAGCCTGCCAAACTCTGTGAGTTAAGCCATGTGCCCCGCCGCCCGCTGCTCCGCAAGTACCCTTCCGTTGCTCTGCGTAAGTACATTATTTGCACTACTGTAAGCCGCTATATTGTAATACTGTGCCACTACTGTCATGTACCGTTGCCTGCACATAAACCTCACATATTTATGTCTTACCTAGGGAAAGGCTAGAAAGAAAACTTCATTTTCAGAGAGACTAGTTTTTAAGGTCAGTCAGTATTGCGTGAAGCTGACTGTACTAATCTCAGCCATAATACCATCTTATTTCTGCGTTTAATCATAACTCGTAAGTATATCCTACTCGCATTTCCTTGAAATCTGACACTCTATCTGTTTCTACACCCTACACTCACGCGCAGCGCGGACAGCATTATCGCACGGTGACAAAGCTAAAATACACAACTTTCCATTTGTTTGCCGTATTTAGACTTGTTCTTTGTTCTTGTTTGGTCTCCTAACACTCATAAGTTCATGTGAGATGTGTAATTTGACAGTTCGAAAATAATGACTTTACCAATTTAAGTTAAAAATTAAAAACTCGACTGCTTAAAATGTTGGGTATGTAGGGTAAATTGGCACTCAGCAAAAAAAAACGAATGTATTTTTTTTATTCACAATTGGTAAGCTCTTGGCATCATCTCACCTAATGGTAAGTGACGACAAAATCCAAAATCTATCAAACCGTTTAGTTACAGGCTGATTTCAGTCTTACTATCAAGCTAATTTCATTTCATTTCATTTCATTTCAAGGGCTTAGACTACCAATTGTGCATAAAACAACCTAAATTTGAAAATAATTTTAATTACTTCGTACTCTCCCTTTCATTCGATACCCATACCATGTGGGTTGCATAAAAAATAACTGGTCTGCCATTTTTAGGAGTCCACCATATTCTGTTTAGAATGACGTCACTTAGCTATGATGAAACGCTTACATGTACAAAATTTCATCTCAATGTAAAACCGGAAAGTAAATCAAAATCTTCCAAATTTTGAAGTTCCCAGTTCCCCATTGCGTTGGGGAATCTTGGTAAGCCCGCTTCCACCTTCGGCAACATCGTCACTTACCACCAGGTGAGATTATTCCTCTGAAGTAATGCGATCATCTGCTTGGATAGTTAGGCAATTAAATTCATATCTTTCAGATTAGTTGTTATCACCAATGACCTTTTTTTATAAAAAAATGAGTGCGTTTTACTACATCTCACGGTGAGATTATCATCTGATGGAAAATGACGATGTAGTCGAGGCTAGTGCGTTTACAACCCATAATGTCCTGCTGCAGCACGGCATGGGCTATGTGCATGGGTCTCTTCCCAAGCTTGGGAGGTTAGACAATACTCCACACACGGGGGTAAAGTCTGGGTTGGTGGAGATTGTAGGGCTATTGGCGAACCCAACTATCAGAAGTTCATTAAACCGCCTTTATTATACTGGGTGGTAACGACAAATTTGGTAAATGGATTAACTTAGGTTGAGAGGATAAATGGCAACCCTCCGGTGTTAAATATGTCGGTGTGCCTGCGCAAAGTCATAGTAAAAATAAATGGTTGCGTTATGTACTTATAGCGCCAAAAAGACGATAAGAGAAATGGCTGAGTAAGATATGAAATGAAAGTACTAGTTGTATGTATACTCATGTCAATTATGCAAAAACTGAACAAATATTCAGTTGCATTAAGGAGCAACGCACATTAGATTTCAGACGCCGAAAAATGGACAGTATCGTTTTAATGCCAAAATCTGATAGACCTTATCATATATTATCCACGAGAAGAACTCTCGTGTCACAAATACTGGTGGGTTTTTTTACAGCGTTTTCCAAAAGAATGGAAAATCGAGATGAAAAATGGGAAAATCTTTTATACTTCTAAACAATACCAGCAGTTGTAAACTTAATAGCATGGCATTGAAGACCTATTTTGACACATTTTCAAGCGTCAATTGGCAGTCAGAGATTTATTCCATATTTAGTGTTTTTGACGTGATGACGTCTTATAAATTGATGATACGGCCTGCATTCACGAAAAAGTGTGACGTCATTATCCCGTTACGTGACGTCACTATCCCGTTACGCCCATTGTCGCGTTACGCCAGTGTGACGTCATTTTCACGTTACGTCTGAGCCAAACGTGCAAGCGAGAGTTGTACTTTTTTTTTATTTATTTATTGTTCAATAACAACGGGTGTCCCCAATAACAGTTATTGACATTATTTTTATTATTATTATTATTATATCAGCTCATATACGTCCCCACCGAGGGGCTCGAGCCTACCCTGAATCAGGGTGATTAGGCCTTAGTCGACCACGCGGGCCTAGTGCGGGTTGGTCGACTTCACACACAACCTTCGAGTTTCTTCGCAGGCCTGTGCAGGTTTCCTCACGATGTTTTCCTTCACCGTTAAAGCAATCGGTAATGATATGTACGTAAGTTTGTGAAAAAACTCATTGGTACATTGGCCGTCCAGATTTGAACCCGGTACCTCTGGTTAGATGGACCGAGTCGTTACCGGTTGAGCCACCCACGCTTTTGGCTTTTGGCTTATTGACATTATACATGAACATAAAATAAATTCATTAAACTACTTACACATAAATGAAATAATTATTATCTATCACAGTTTTTAGAAAGAAAAAAATAGAACATCTTTCATACGTCACGCTCACAAAAACTCAAACAATCACGCATTATTTTATTCCAGTTATCCACAAACAAATCAGTTTCAGGGCAATGGTTATGAAATGCATTCAAAGCAGTAATCATCCGGCAGATTGGGGACTGCGCACGCGCTTGTGTGCGTCTCAGCGGCCCAGCAAATAAATGTCGATTACGAGTATTTCGCCGCCTTACGTAGTTGTCAGGGACGTACAGTCGACACAGCTGCTCGTGTAGATCGAGACAGTCTACATCTCCTCTCAATATTTTAAGTGCACAGGACAACTCTCTCATAGTTCTTCTGCATTCGAGTGAGTTCATGCCCACCATGCCCAGTAGGAACTTGGTTGGGTAGAGAGTACTTATACTTGCTTGGGGCTTGGGGCCTGGGGCCAGGGGGCTGGAGCATGGGGCTTGGGGCCTAGGGCTTGGGGTCTGGGCCTGGGGTTAGCAAGTATCTGTGTATGTCAATGGATTAAAAGTACTAGGCTTCCAGGATTTTACAAGAGGTGTTCCAATTCGGTCGATTCTCTGTGAGGAAATGCAAGCCAAAGAGTTCACTCACCCGACTGTGGGCGGTATTTTACATTTCCTTATAGATGGAGCTAAAAAGTTTTACTTTAGTCGTGTAGTCTAAAACACACAAGCGTTCGGCTTGTGACACATTATCACGTAAAATTATCGGCCGTAAACCGACTTTACAGACAACATCGTTTTTTTACATTTTATTACATTCTCTGGATGTGTGGAATCGGCGGATTATTTACTCAGATGAAAATGAAGACGTAACCATTACCTACACGCTCTATTTTTTGCGTAATCCGATAAGGCGGAACAGCTGAGTGGCATCGTTTTCCGTTTTTCATATAAAAATTCTTGCTATTCCTACTACTAACGGGCGTTGCTCCTTATCGCAACCGAATATTTAGTCACTTTTTGCATAATTGTCATGAGTACAACTAGTACTTTCATTTCATACATTACTCAGCCATCCCTTATCGTTTTTTTTTTGGTCACAATAATTGGTTTTTCAGGCGCTATAAGTACATTACGCAACGGTTTAATGCACATGGCCGAGAAAATGCCACTAACAGTCAAACCCATCTAGGGATTGACCGTGCCTACCTACTAACCTACGTGATCAACCCAACCACGAAAAGGTAAGAAAATCTTCTGGCTACTACTGAGCCGGTGTATTTTCTGAGTTGTGCTTCAGGTTGTAATCTGAACGCATTTGTTATATCCCGGTCAGCCAGTGTCAGCCTGCTCGGATGACAAACTACTTTCTAGTACAGTCATTTTGAAACATACAATTGTGAGAAATCAATTGTGCTTTCTACTTGTAATGTACTGGACTTGTCATTTATAAATTTTTAACCGACTTCCAAAAACGGATTAGGTTCTCAATTCAACTGTAGTTTTTTATGTTTGTTACTTGAGAACTTTTGACTGGGTGAACCGATTTTGATGATTCTTATTTTATTTGAAAGCTAGTGCTTTCCGTGTGGTTCCATATAAATTTTATCAAAATCGATGTAGTACTGTATTAGAAAATTCACAAAAACCAAAAATAACAATACAAAATTGTATTAAGTTGTTGGGATGGAAGTCGGTTTATAAACGTGTTTAGCGTTTTCAATTATGCTGAGATTTCTTTTTCTTTATAAATTTCACACCTTTTTTATACACAATCAGTAAGCCGTTGGGATCATCTTACCTGATGGTAAGTGACGACGATGCCGAAGATGGAAGCGGACTATTAAAATTAGAAATAGACTCCTCTTTCAAGTTTGTTTTTGGTCCCACTTGTGGCCGTACCGAACTTCTCGACCCCTTTAATTCGATATATTGATTTAAATCAAGTACTGCATAGATGGTAAAATAGATAAAATCAAACCAAATCAAACATATTTTATCGTACAATAAAAATTTAAAACTATAGTACAGATAAGGCTTTAAGATGCCTCAATCCGAGTAGGTTGATACGTGTTAAAATAATAACAAACGTAAGTATATTCATTTTAAGTTTAAATCAATTCGGGCTTCAACGCGGCTGTAACGTTCAAACCGAACTCCCAATTCTCGATTTTTCCATGTTTTTATTACTTTACTATACTTTCAAATATTTAGAAAAAAAACGTGTTCAATTAAAATGAAAGGTCTTAAAGTCTCCGATTTTTGTGTGTTGGTTACAATGACTTCTAAGGCGTAAGGACCCGGCCAACGCGCGCGACTAATGCTCCCAGCAAATTGGTGCGAAAATCGAAAGTTTCGCACACTCGCGACTCAGTCCTCTGCGGGAAATTGTAGAGGGCGGTGGAAAGTTACTCCATATAAAAATACCTTATTGTGTTGTTAGAGGCAGTAAAAATAATGAAAGAAAGGCTAAAAAGAACATGGAATATCGTATCATCATTAAGTAACCTTACATTGTATTTTTTCTTGTAAACAAATTAAATAAACGCATTTTTAAAACGACAATTCTACCAAGGTCTTTTTAGTGCGGCACTGACGTCAACTCTCGCCCATGCTAGTTCGTACGAGTTATGTCAGATGGCGCTACTTTTTGCTTGTATGAAGATAAGCAGGGTAAAATATGGAGACGGGCGGATCCTGTCCAAATCTGTGCTTGGTTACTATTTGTTTTGGAGAAATTTTGTAATTAATGCCAAAAACAGGGTCTACAGCAGACTTTTTTTACATCAAAGTGATAATATTTTCAAAAATGTATTTAATAAAATCTATTTTTAAGTACTTCAGATATATTTTATACATAGTAATAGCTCTACACAGTCTTTCAATAATTTGAATTGAATATTGTCATTTGACCTATCTTATGAAAGAAATTATTTAGAACTGTGGCGGCATCTGTAGTAACCCGCCAATAACAACTATGTATCCTACAGTGAGCTCAAGACTGAACCAACGGTCAAGCTACTTATTTGGAGTTCCCGCTGAACAAAAGATGGCTTGATCTTTGATACACAAGCCCACTCTTATATGTATATTTTCACTGACAAAGATCAAAATAGAGTATTTAGTTACAAAGCTTCAAAATTTAATTGTTACCACAGCTAAAAAAAAATGGAAGTAACCCTATACCTTAAGTACCTACAAGCAGTTGCGAAAACCCTCGCAAGCAATGAGTTATGGTGCCTAACTAATTCACCCATAAGCCCATGGTGTTTAGTCCTGTTCCCATGGGCGAATGGAGTTCAAGTCGTGACCGCCCGCGCCGACCTATGTCAACCGGCCAAAGAGTATGTAATGCAGTAGGGCAGAAAGGCTGGCAGGTACACTTTTTAATTTTACGGGATTTTTGCTACCAAAATGAAGATGAAGTAGCTTATTGCAAGGCTTTGGTGCCTATATGTCTGTCGGTTGATATACAGAATATGAACTACATTAAAAGTGACATTCCTTCCATTATTTTCGTATATAAAATTATTTTTTATTATTTAAAGTGTGATTTAAAATGTTATTCAGGGCAATAAAGAGATTATAAACAAACCAACAAAATCGACATCCTAATATAGAGGTCTATAAGTTATTCCGCGATTTCAGAACTTATCCTTTAGCTGATAAGAATAAACCCTTACAGCAATACAATAAGAGCGTTAATTTCGTCGGCTCTCCTTGGATTTCCCGTTCAATCATCCTACTAAATCTAAATGAAAGTTTGTATATATGTATGGATGTTTGTTACTCTTTCACGCAAAAACTACTGAACGTATCTGCCTGAAATTTAGCAGGTAGACAGATTAGAACCTGGATTAATATATAGGCTACTTCTTTCCACGTTCGCAAGCTGCTTGCGGCTCGCGCACTGCCCACCCTCGAAGACATTCATAGAAACTATGTTCACGTGAGCGAAGCCGCTGGCAAAAGCTAGTTTTACAATTAATGTTTGTGATTTCTATAGTCTCAAGATTAGGCTTAGTCAAAGGACTCCCTTATTGTTGCACAGATGTTTTACTTATCTGTTAAAACCAAAAAATCCAAGACTGGGCAAACAAATTGTCTATTCCCGGAAATCGCACGCGCAGGCAAAGAGTAAAAAATGTTACTTTTAATATAATTGGGGCTTTATTTAAATATTACAATGTTTAGAATTTACAATAGATAATACAAATATGATACTAACTAACAAAAGCATAAACTTTAAAAAAATGGACAAAAGCTCTAGAAACCGACTTAAAATGGCGCAGGTTACATTGATCGACAACATTACAGGTTTGAATGAGTCCACAGGCCGAGCTATAGACACTCATGAATTATTTACTATGACACTGCGTTCATCCCAATCCCAATCTGTCATTATAAGCTGCGAATGTGCAGGATTTATTTGCAACTAAGTTATTTTCTACTCGTAGTTGTCCCCGATGTTTCGTCACAAATTTACCCGGATGCGATGTTACTTATATACGAAGGTTTTTACTTCAAGGGGATTAACAGTATCTGTATACTGTGGTATTATTATATCAGCTCATATACGTCCCCACCGAGGGGCTCGAGCCTACCCTGAATCAGGGCGATTAGGCCTTAGTCGACCACGCGGGCCCAGTGCGGGTTGGGCGACTTGACACACAACCTTCAAGTTTCTTCGCAGGCCTGTGCAGGTTTCCTCACGATGTTTTCCTTCACCGTTAAAGCAATCGGTAATGATATGTACGTAAGTTTTTGAAAAACTCATTGGTACATTGTCCGTCCAGATTTGAACCCGGTACCTCTGGTTAGATGGACCGAGTCGTTACCGGTTGAGCCAACTAACAGTAACTAGTAAATAACTGTGGTATAAAATTATATAAAAATTATACATAATATCCTGTGGTTTTAAATTAAACTAGTGAAATGTGACAGTAAATTAAAATAATTTTCAAAGTAAATCATTATGACAATGTTTTACTAATTTGATAAATAATCTTTTAATCCCTTTTTTTCGACAGTTTTCTAAAAAGGAGGAGGTTCGCAATTCGATTGCATGTTTTTTTTTTTTGTATGTTTCTTACGCGATATCTTCGCAGATTGTGAACCAATTTTTTATTTATTTTTTTTTAATTCGATACAACTTGGTCCCATATAATTTTTATCAAAATAGTTGCAGTATTTTTTTTTAGTTTTTTTTTCAAAAAATAATGCAAAATTTTATTATTTGTTGCGATGGAAGTCGGTTATTCAGCGTTTCCAATTACGCTATAGACCACTTCCAGTTGTAAGGAAATAAAACATTTTTATATTTTTTTCTAAGGGATGGATCACTCAAAATTTTAAAAAAAACCGGCCAAGTGTGAGTCAGAACCGCACACAAAGGTTCCGTATCATCATACTAGATGGCGTTAGTACAAAGAGTTCCGTACCATTATACTAGATGGCGCTAGTTTCTTCGTGTTTAAAAAAAACAAGTTTTTTGTTTGAAGACCCCCCTTATTTTTTTACTTTTTCAAATTTTTAGTATTTTTTATTATAGCGGCAACAGAAATACACCATCTGTAAAAATTTAAACTGTCTAGCAATCAATGTTCATGAAATACAGCCTGGTGTGGTGACAGACAGACAGACAGACAGCGACGACGTCTTAGTAATAGGGTCCCGTTTTTACCCTTTGGGTACGGAACCCTAAAAATAAAGCACTAGAGCTACCAACGCAAAAAGTTCATACCTATTTGTTTCCACAATCCTTAACCCCTAACATCCTAGTCTGTCGTTCGTTCTAATTGTCACATCTACGTAAACTATTATATGACCAATTTTATAACGAGCAATATCGCGCTATACTTTGATATAAATCCTCTATTCTACTGCAGGGCGGCTTGTTACAAAATTATTGTTATTATGTCCTTTAGTTTCGCTTTCAATGCTTCCTTAGGGCGGTCACAGAAGACTCGAGTTCCATTTATGAATCTAGTCCTTGTAAACCGTATTTCTAACACTGACTGCAGAATTTATCCCCATCAGTTTATTTATTATGCCTAAGTCTAATTGATATGAATTCGTCCGGTTTCAGAGGAACCTTCATAATATGTTAAATGATATCTATAGAACTACATATTATTGGGACTATTCAAGAAGAGAAAATAAAAAACATTAAAAAGCTATTCAAATACGAAATTCGAAAAAAAATAATAATGGACATAGATTTTACCTTCAAGCGACTTCCAAAAAGGAGGAGGTTCTCAATTCGTCTGTATGTTTTTTTTTATGTTTGTTACCTCAGAACTTTTGACTGGGTGAACCGATTTTTATGATTCTTTTTTTATTTGAAAGCTAGTGCTTCCCGTGTGGTCCCATGTTACTTATCGTATAAACCCCCCCCCCGCAAAAAAGTAAAGCGGACATTTAAAAAGTAAAAAATAATACCTTTCGTTGAGCCATTAAATTCATTTCAGAAATACCTATATATATTTTAATTATCGAAATCAATGGATGGCACGATAGGGTTTGCTCATTAAAATGGCGCTATAATGTCGCGTCGGGGTACCGCTTTAGTGAATCAGACCCTTCATTTGATTGACTATCTATTATTTACTAGTATTTTCGACCAACTTGCGACGACGATCAACTTTGACAAATCTAGTAACATTGGGTGTTATGAGTCTGGGAGCGTTATGAGTTTGAAAGTTCTCTATTTTAGCTATGTATTTTATTATATTTGGGAAGTTAGCAGCCTCATTCACAAAATACTAGTTATTGCTTTAAACTTAGCGGTACCCCGACGCGACATTATAGCGCCATTTTAATGAGCAAACCCTATCGTGCCATCCATAGATTTCGATAATTAAAATATATATAGGTATTTCTGAAATGAATTTGATGGCTCAACGAAAGGTATTATTTTTTACTTTTTAAATGTCCGCTTTACTTTTTTGCGGGGGGGTTTTTTAAATTTTTAATTTAATTTTTATTTCAAAATTTTTAACTTATTTTCAAAATAATTAATGACAAGTACAGTTATATCTAAAAGGATATAGATTTGTCTATAAAACATTCATCAAAATTATGTTCAGTTGTTTTATTTTTAAACCAAAATGTTTGGAAGTTATGTAAGAGATGCTAAATTATTTAGGCGCGTTAGTCATAGTTTCAGGTACGTAGGTATGTCAAAAATTTAACGGATTTTAACAACATCAGCTCACCGTGTTGCCACCATTGCATTGTATGCAGAATCAAATACTGATCAAAACGAGTCCAAACACGACATATCTGCTATTATTTTTTTAAGAGTGTACTAGTGTGCTGGATATCCTGGCCGCAGCATCAGCTCACCGTGTTGCCACCATTGCATTGTATGCAGAATCAAATACTGATCAAAACGAGTCCAAATACGACATATCTGCTATTATTTTTTTAAGAGTGTGCTAGTGTTCTGGATATCCTGGCTGCAGCATCAGACCAAGAGTTCCATAATCCTGCATAGTTATTAAGCATACATGAGTGTTTCAAGTTTTAGGTCACATGTATGTTTGAAAGTAAAGTAAATACACATTAAGAGTCTAAGAACCCTACCGCAGCTAACAAAAGAGCTGATGACCTTGAAACGGCTGAACCGATTTTGATAAAACGTATCTAAGAACCATCGCCAAAAAACCTGCTTGTAAATATAAAAAAAACGCATCCAAATCGGTTCACCACAGTGTCAGTGTGTGTGTGCCACAGACAGACACACACACACACATAGCGGTCAAACTTATAACACCCCTCTTTTTTGCGTCGGGGGTTAAAAAAAGGTTAAACCCTGTTTTATACGATAGGTAACAATGCTCATCCTCCCAATTCGTGACATAAAAGTGTCTAGTAATTATTTTTCCTTTAAGTAAACTCAAAACTTAAACTCATATTCATTTATTGTATAACCATAGGTATGTAAAAAGATCTTACAGATAATAAAAAAAACTTCAGCCCTGACTTTCCTTAAGAGGTGTACAATGTCATTTTCTTAAATAACTAAATTAATTAAAAGTCAATGAATTCAAAATAATAAAAGTCTAAAATGTCATCCTATTAAACATCAATATTCAGTCAAGTGGTAAAAATATTTAATAAATTATATTTTTTTATTTTTTTTATTCACAATTGGTAAACCCTTGACAACATCTCACCTGGTGGTAAGTGACGATGTTGCCGAAGATGGAAGCGGGCTTACCAAGATTCCCCAATGCAATGGGGAACTGGCTAAAAACTCCATTTAAAAGTAAAACAAAGAATCTTGTAAGAAGGGAAAATCATTGATATGATAACGGTTCTTTGCCACTTTACCATCATCTGCTTTCAGCCTTATAGCCCTTTCAGACCTTTATAATAGAAATTAAAAAATAAATCTGGAGGGTATACAATTTAAACTCAGATCAAAAAAAAAGTTTAGATAGAACCACACGTAAGTTAAATGTGAAGCCAATCAAAACCACTCCAAACCTGTATATACACGCACACATAATACATCAAAACCACTCCAAAATACTCGATAGTATGTCCTATATAGGACGTTCTTGAAGACATGCACACACAAATAACAAACCGATACCTCACACAAGTTTCAAAAAGTGCCTTCAACTTAACAGTCTACAACATACTGGCTGAACTTTTTTTATATATGAGAGTTTATAGAATCCCATTATTCGGAAAAAACGCATCGTTTAAAACCAGCCTTACATTTATAACAATATGTACAGAATAACATTTAGATCTGAGAACTAAGTTACCAGTTTGTCTAAGATAGCATTATTTGTAAGGTTTTCCCTTTAGGCGATGAAGAATTCTGCACACGAGAGCCATACATTACCAAATCAAAGGGATTACGTCGACGTGACATTTCGCTTGTGCCATAAGTTCATATGGTCAATGACACCAACAATGACAAATGCTTTTTTTTTACTCAGAGATAGTGAAATAACAAGATAGGTAGTAATCTTGTGTCAAAGTATATTAATTATACATATCTATTATATGTGTATATAAAAGAAAGTCGTGTTAGTTACACCATTTGTAACTCAAGAACGGCTGAACCAATTTTTATGATTTTTGTTATTCTGCATTTGTCTTCGTCGGGAATAGGATAATAAGTATTAAAATATCATATTCATCAATAAAAAAATATTATCAGTAAAAATAATTGGTTTTAGGGTAGTTTATTTTAGGTGTAGTGTAGTGTAGTGTAGTGTAGGGTATTGTAGAGTAGGGTAGTGTAGAGTAGGGTAGGGTAGTGTAGTGTAGTGTAAGATAGAATGAAGTTCGCCGGGACAACTAGTACTTACATACAATGTGGACACTCCCTGCCTCGCGGACGTAAAGATATTTCGTCATTCATTTGTTTTCAGAAATGTCCTTTCTCACCCGTTGTATGAAGTGTCCGGGGTGTGCTTGTGCGAAGCGGTCGTATCTCAGGGGACGTGGTTAGGTCGATCACGCGGGTTAACTGACCTGAAGTGCGGTCATTGCCTGGATGGGTTTAACTGTTAGTGGGATATTTTTCTCGACGGTTTCCGTGCTTCGCAAGGCAAATAAAGGCAAAAAAAGCACTAGATGGCAGTCGTTAAGACGTGTCAGATGCCTTATAGGTTGTAACGCGGCACGCTGTTATGCGTTTTTTTTTTCATTCGACCTTCTTTTCATTCCATTTATAGTCATCCATCTGCCAATATCATTAATAATCAAAATTCTATTCACTCTTATACTGCTAAATAAAAAAAATTAAATACTCTTATAAAAGTCCCATTTTGGGTAAGTTTTAGTTTGTATGTGTTTTAAATTTAGTGTATATTGTTTTTCTAATTTTTATTTAGTTTTCAGGTCTTTTACTCTTATTTTTCATCTTTATTTCACAATTAAACCCCGATTACCTGTAAACACGCATCTTCATTTCAACCCACGCCCTATCTACTACCGAACTTACGAAGTTGTGTTACAAGGTGGCTTGGAAACTTCTGACAGCCCTACAACTTCCTCCAACCCAGACTTGGTCTCCATGTGTGGAGTATGGCCTAACCTTCCCTAGTTTGGGAAGAGAGAGACCCGTGCCCCAGCAGTGTGGACGTTATCGTATCAGCTCATATACGTCCCTACCGAGGGGCTCGAGCCTACCCTGAATTATGGCGATCGGGCCTTAATCGACCACGCGGGCCCAGTGCTGGTTGGTCGACTTCACACACAACCTTCGAGTTTTTTTTTTCGCAGGCATGTGCAGGTTTCCTCACGATGTTTTTTCCTTTAAGAACTGGACGTACGAGTATACGGGTTGTTTACTAAATTCTTTGCGTTGCCAGAAGACGTGTGTTGGACTAGTGATGGTCTGGTATGGCTCACAGGATGCTGCTGAATTCATGTGGCTTGAAATAGTGCTGTCTGCGAGACAGAGTGAAGGTCTGCGGCGGAGGCCTATGTGCAACGGTGGACGTCATACAGCTGAGATGATGATGATGATGAAGCTTGTGCGGGACATCCAAAGATTTGTCTACGTGGGCATATATTGCCATGGAGTAGGTACTGAAAGCCTCGGGATTGGGATGTAGGTAATAGGGGAATGGCTTTTGTTCAGCAGTTCTTTTCATTTTATTTTAATTATTCAGAATTCACTATACCATTTTGTTAGTAAACTTATTACCTCCTCCTTTTTTGAAGTCGGTAAATTAACAATATTATTATACTAATGTACATATTACAAAAAAGGAGTAAAGAATGAAAAAATCGAAATAAATGTTTCATGGAGGATTTACTTATTCATCTATATCATATATCTACAAGGTAAGGTATACCAATACTGGTTTTGGACACGTTTACTGGGGCTTCTACTCACCGATCACACTGATCAACTTTTCAAATGAACAACTTTTTAAAAGGAACTAAAAAAAAATGACTTCTTAATAATTGAAAACGCTAAACACGTTAAAAAACCGACTTCCATCGCAACTACATTTTTGCATTATTATTTTTGGTTTTTGTTAATTTTCTACTAAAATACTACACCGATTTTGATAAAATTTATATGGGACCACACGGGAAGCACTAGCTTTCAAATAAAAAAAGAACCATAAAAATCGGTTGATCCAGTCAAAAGTTCTGAGGTAACAAACATAAAAAAAACATACAGACGAATTGAGAACCTCCTCCTTTTTGGAAGTCGCTTGAAAAATTTGTCAAACAGCTCCGATTTCTATCTTTTAAGATCGCTTTTTTTTGCAAATTGACTATGCATCTCTACGGGATCATCATTATCATTACAGCTCATATACGTCCCCACCGAGGGGCTCGAGCCTACCCTGAATCAGGGCGATTAGGCCTTAGTCGACCACGCGGGCCCAGTGCGGGTTGGTCGACTTCACACACAACCTTCGAGTTTCTTCGCAGGCGTGTGCAGGTTTCCTCACGATGTTTTCCTTCACCGTTAAAGCAATCGGTAAGTATGTACGTATCTACGGTATAAGTTGTTTAATATAATCTTAACCGCCTCCGTGGCGTAATGGTTAGTCCATTCGCTTCACACCAGGGGTTCGATTCCCGGCGGAATCAACTTTGTAAGCGAGTCTGGCTAGCTACCACCATCTTATCTAATTCTTGCCGCCAAACATCAGTGTTAACAGCATTGATGTGTTCCGGCTTGAAGATAAGATAGCCAGATCCCCATTGCGTTAGGGAATCTTGGTAAGCCCGCTTCCATCTATGGCATCATCGTCACTTACCATCAGGTGAGATGATGCCGAGGGCTTACTAATTGTAAAAAAAAGAAGGCGTGAAAGTCACTTGTAAGGGTTCTGGCTGAATAACAGTGTCGTATGTTACCTAGGTATGTGTTGCCACAGATGAGATACTACATAGTTAGTTCGGTAATACTAGATCTCGCCTGCGGCGCGGCAGTATGCTGAGCCGGAACCCATTCCAGATAAAGATAAGATAAAAGGAAAATAAGTATGTCTACATCAGTCTTTGGTTCCCTGAGCGATTTGTCTCTGTGTATAAAAATTGATCAATTCTGTATGTAGTTTAATTTTGTTGGGGATATTTACTATTGATTCTTTAGTCATCATTACAGCTCATATACGTCCCCACCGAGGGGCTCGAGCCTACCCTGAATCAGGGCGATTAGGCCTTAGTCGACCACGCGGGCCCAGTGCGGGTTGGTCGACTTCACACACAACCTTCGAGTTTCTCCGCAGGCGTGTGCAGGTTTCCTCACGATGTTTTCCTTCACCGTTAAAGCAATTCTTTAGTAAAAGTGGTTAACTTTGATTTGTGGAAGCCCCAGTTACAGCTCTAACACCAATTTTCTTAGTACACAACTACACGAAACCAAAATCAACGATAGAAAGTAGTTTTTTTATCCTCCAAACTACCAACGTATGCTCACATCTGACTCAGACGTATTAAGTGTCACAACACAACAGGTTTACTGGGCCGTTCTAGCCTGCCCTTATGTGTGTCTATCTGTCGTCAGTCGTCACCCCCTGCTGATTCACTGATATGTATCTATGGATAGGCTGAATCATTTTAAGGGGAAAAGATAATTTCCATCAATTTGGTTCTAATAGTTTATTTTTTTGATGTGTAACATCTTTCCCCTCGCTTTCCTGCAATTTGTGGGAGTGGGATAGTTTAACAGAAAATGCAAAAAATTGTACATTTAATTAAATCACAAAATTATTTCGTCTAAAATTTAACATAATTTGTGTCGTCATATTTGTCTAGCACGAATGGTTTTAGAAGAAAACTGCGTTTTGGACTGATGATAAAAAAGATTCAATTTAATTTATTTATATAAGTCAGACCACTGTCAGATAAAACTCCATAATATGTTTTAGTTAAACATTTACAAACTTTGATAATGAAACTAAATTTGATTATTAAATTTATATTAAGACATTGCTTAAAATCAGGACCTAGGGAAATAGTTCTATATTGGTGTAGATTCGATGTAATACGACGTACCTTATTTACATAAATGACTAAACGATGTTTTAAGCATTCTGTCTTTATCTTTCTGTATAGAAAAGACAAGGACAGAATGCTTAAATTTAGTTTAGACCTGTCAAATAAGTTAAATCGTGTTACACCAAATCGACACTAATATCGAATTTTTTTATAGGGGAACCCTGCCTGCCATTTCGGTAGCTACCATCATCTTATCTAAGTCTTGCCGCCAAACAACATTGATGTGTTCCGGCTTGAAGATACGAGTAAGATAGCCAGTTCTCCATTGCGTTGGAGAATCTTGGTATGCCCTCTTAGGGGTGCGTGATCACGACGGAGTCCGTGCTGATCGCGATTTGTTTCTAGACACAAATGATCTTAATCTAAACATTAAGCAGTGATGCTTTTATCCTCAATTGAGGATTAGTGTTAACGTTTTCTTGAGACATATAGATTATTATTATTATGATTTTAGAAGTCAATGTATTTCCAATAGGTATAAAAAAAACCACTAGGCACCAAAGATCGTGGCGATCACTTTTCCAGTGTAATTAATTCTTTATCAGGGTCCTTATCATTGGTGTTATTAGAGCAACTTCTCCTTTTAATACCTATTTAAGGCGTTGTAAATGGAAGATTTATGGTGTAACGTTTTGTTGATTACTCTACAAAGTCTAATATGGTGGAAAATAAAGTGGCTGTAAGTGGTAAACATGTTTTTAAACCTGATTTATTTATGACTTAGTCCCTGACTCGCGATTTGCGCCAGTATAATACAAATTGTATTATAGAGGCGATTGAGAACAACAAAGGCTCAAAAGTGTTCGGGAAAGATTTGTCTATTGGACAAAGCCAACTGACTAAGCTGAATACTGAGGATGACAGGATCATATCGTCTAAGACTGAGTTGCTGGAAGAAGTTCTACGGACAATTGTACAAGACCACACGTCTGCCTGTCAGCGATCTGGCACTATACCGAAGATATCCCGGACGTAATTTTGTACGAGATTAGAATTTAATGGCTCTCAAAGAGCTCAAAAACAATAAGGCACCGGGTGATGATGGAATTATGTTTCCCAGCCAGCCTCCAGAACAAGCCGGTTTCCCAAAAAGCTTTAGAACCATAGACTACATACATACCCAGCGGCAGATTATGCAGAAGACCGAAGAGTACAATTAGCCACTATAATTGGCGTTCGTGGATTATGAGAAAGCCTATGATTCGTTTGAAACTTGGGCTGTGCGTGTTACAGTCTCTCCAGCGGTGCCAAGTTGACTATCGATATATCAAGGTACTGAAGTGATTGTATGTAAACGCCACTATGTCGGTTCGCCTCTAGGATCAAAACTCAGAACCTATCCGGCTGCAGCGAGAGGTGAGACAGGGGGACGTAATATCTCCGAAACTGTTCACCACCGCCGTGGAAGTTTTTTAAAGCTTTTGGACTGGGGTGGACTGGGCATCAATATTAACGGCGAGTACATCACCCACCTTCGATTTTCTGACCATATCGTGGTCATGGCTAAGACGATGCATGACTTAGACACAATGCTCGATGGCTTCAGTAGAGCCTCTCAACAAGTAGGTCTAAGAATGAACACGGACAAGACAAAAATTATGTCAAAAGTCCGTGTCATACCTACTCCTCTGAAGGTTGGAGGCTAGCTACACTCGAAGTTGTTGCCGAATATGTGTACCTGGGACAAACAGTCCAGTTAGGTAGGTCTAACTTCAAGAAAGAGATCAATCGTCAAATCCTACTCGGCTGGGCAGCGTTCGGGAAGCTTCGCAATATCTTCACGTCCCAGATGCCGCAGTGTCATAAGACCAAGGTCTTCGACCAGTGTGTGTTGCCAATGATGACATACGGAACTGAGACATAGTCGCTTACTATGGACATCATAAGAAGGCTCTAGGTCACCCAAAGGGTAATAGAGCGTGCTATGCTAGGAGTTTCTCTACGTGATCGGATCAAAACGAGGAGATCCTTAGGAGAACCAAAGAAACCAACATTGCTCTCAGAATTGCTAAACTTAAGTGGCAGTGGGCTCGTAGAGCAGATGAACGTTGGAGCAGGAAAGTTCTCGATGGCGACAGCGTACCGGAAAACGTAGCTTAGGCAGGCCTCCCACTCGGTGGATCGATGACCTGGTAAAGTTCACGGGAAGCCGCTAGATCCGGGCAGCGCAGAACCGGTCATGGTGGAAATCCTTGGAGGAGGCCTATGTCCTGCAGCGGACGTCCTTAGGCTGATATGATGATTAAAGACTTAAACACATCATCATCATATTAGCCAAAAGATGTCAACTGCGTGAAAAAGGCCTCCCCCAAGGAATACCACCACGACCGGTCCTGCGCTGCCCGCATCCGACGGTTTCCCGCAACATTCACCAGGTCGTCGTTCCCCAATCGCCACTCGAGAATTTTACTTCCCCAAGGGCTTAACTTAAATATGATTCAATAATAATTTTTACAAGCTTTTTAGCTTGCAATGTATGTATGTTTGTTCGGATAGAAACTTGAAAGTTAATTTTGACGCACTTCCGGGTTTCTGATTGAGCGAAAATTTTGCATGCATATGGATGTCGCGTGACAATGCAATATTAAAAGCTTGTACCTAAAACTTTTTAAGTTTTTCAAAAAAATTACAAGCTTTTATTATTGCAATAGTACATTAGTAGTAAAGGTTGTCTGGAAGAGATTACTTTTTGCAATAAGACCGCCTACTGTACACTGTATTATAATATATCTATGTATTAGCTTTACGAAACTGTTTTTGATGTACATACTATAAGTGTAAATAAATAAATAAATAAGTAAGTACAATGGCGTATTTCACTACTAATTATTTGAGTAACTTTTTAATATCTGAGAAAAATGGCATTTTGTTCATTAAATGAAAGACGTGACGACATAGCTTTTCAGCGTCTTTGATGTTATATTGTATAATAATAAAGTGAAATGTCTACCCAAGCGATTTGCGTAATTTTTGCGTATTGGTTGCACAGATTTGTCATCAAGCATTGGAAATCACCGCGCTGGTCACTGGTTCTAATTGAGGTAGGTACCTACGCGGTTCGTTTTGGTTTAAGAACACTCGCTTGAACGAGATCTTTTATTTGTACCGTTGCCCACTAAGTTGGAGGGAAGCTAGGTGTGGACATTGAAAGCGCTTATTTTCGCACACAGCGCAACAACGATGGCGAGTCGCTTTCGGGTCGTCCACCGCGCACATTAATGTGTACACAGCGGAGCCACGGAAAAAAGCTAGTAGTACTGATTTTAAAAATTGAAGTCTTGATAAATCAAGTCACCTCGAAAACCTCTGATAGTGGGGACCACCACTAGCCCTACAACCAACACTTATCTGCACATGGCCACTGTAAGTGGAGTATGGCCTAACCTGCGGCGGAGCCTCGGGAAAATGTAATAGTACTAATTGAAAACAATTAAGTCTTGATGAATCAAGTCGCCTTGAAAACCTCTGACAGTGGGGACCACCACTAGCCCTACAACCACCACTTATCTGCACATGGCCACTGTAAGTGGAGTATGGCCTAACCTGCGGCAGAGCTGCGGGAAAATACTAGTAGTACTAACTTACAAAATTGAAGTCTTGATGAATCAAGTCACCTTGAAAAACTCCAACAGTGGGGAACACCACTAGCCCTACAACCACCACTTATCTGCACATGGCCTAACCTTTCCGACTTTGGGAGGAGATCTATGCCTAGCAGTGGGAATGTTATGGGATGTCAACAAGCAACGTACCATTTCCCGCTATTTTCAACCGACCGACTTCCAAAAAGGAGGAGGTTTAAATTCGACGGCATGGTTGTTTTTGTATGATTGTTACGCGATATCTTCGCATATTGTTAACCGATTTCAATGATTCTTATTTTATTCTATATAGGTTTGTTGCCAGGTTGATCCCACATAAATTTTATCAAAATCGGTGTAGGAAGTACTTGTTTAGAAAATCAACAAAAACCAAAAAAAAAATCAAAATTGTACTAAGTGGTTGCATTTTTTAACGTGTTTATAATAGCGTTAACAATTATAACTTTGGAAGTAGCTCTGTTAAGAAGTATACTTGGTAGTCGTAGTTAGTTCCGCAACCATTAACATGCTCTTGATCGAACCGGTACCCGTACTTATAGAAGGCGAAAGACATCCACTGCCGGACAAAGGCCTTCTTCAAGGATTTCTGCAACGACTGATCCTGCGCTGCCCGCATCCAGTGCCTTATACTTACAGCCCTACTGCATAGGAACACAGTTACTATACAGGGTATCTCAAAAATTTTAAACAAAATGCATCATACCAGATCATATACGTCCCCACCGAGGGGCTTGAGCCGACCCTGAACTAGGGCGATCGGGCCTTAGTCGACCACGTGGGCCCAGTGCGGGTTGGTCAACTTCACACACAAACTACGAGTTTCTTCGCAGGCGTGTGCAGGTTTTCTCACAATATTTTCCTTTACCGTAAGAGCTTTATATAAACGTACATACGTAGGGCGCTACATAAGTTTTGTCGCATGCAAACTAAATATCATAATATCGAGGCTACAGCCATAAAATCTTAGTAATTTAAAAACAACCAAAAACTAATTTAGTTGCAAGGAACCGTTTGTTCGATTTTTTAAATTAATTTTCTAAATGTAAATGGCGGCATTTTCTCGTTATGATATTCGTGTAATTATTTTGTATAACTTTAAGCGTGGCTTGACTAAACAAAAATGTTTAGTCTCTAAGTTAGTCTTAAAAATGTTAGGGAATTCACCTATAACATATGCTGAGCCAGGGCCTTTTCACTGGCCTGGCACTAACTGTAATTCCATTTTATTTTATTGTTTTTATTAGTAAGTAGCTATAAGTTAGTCTTAGTGGGTTAATCTTCTTTTTTTTCTTTTTTACTTTATTGTTACCATAGCTTTACTCATTGTTTTTTTGTGCCTGGTCGGTGAATAAACGGTTTATCTATCTATCTATCTATCTAAAATGAATAGTGCACTCAGGGAAACGGTGGTATATTCAATTTAATCGCGGCAATTTTAGCTTGGAGGATGCAGCAAGGTCTGGCAGGCCGATAGAAGTGACCACCGATAATAACATTGAGGCTGTACGAAAACTATTGGATGAAGACCGACGTGTGACATATCGAGAGATCGAAGAAACCCTCAGGTTAAGCGCACCAACTATTCATGGGATTCTTCTCGACCATTTGAAAGTACGGAAAATTTGTTCTCTCTGGGTACCACAAAAGTAGACGGTTTGTACTAGTGGACCGATCGGGAAAGTAGACCGATGGTTCCGGAGGGCACTTGATGACTGACGTGCTAAGGGAGGAACGCGTGACTTGGTCAGGTGATATGTTAAAAAAAATTGAAGACGGCCGACCTAAACACGTGAACTCGATTGTTACATGTGATGAAACGTGGCTGTATTATTCGATGTACCTACTAAATCCCAGAGTAAAGTGTGGGTGTTTGAAGATGAACCACCGCCGACGTCATTGAAAATGTCACGATCCGTAAAGAAAAGAATGGTTGCTGTATTTTTTAATAAGAGACGAATATTGGCTACGGTTGTGCTTGATAAAGGGAATACTGTTAATGCTGCATGGTACACAGAAGAATGCTTACCTCGTGTATTAGAAGCTTTAAAAAATGAACGACCAAACTCAAGACTCGATACTTGGCTCTTGCATCAAGATAACGCCCCTGCACATCGAGCAGGCAAAACTACGAACTATTTGCACCAAGCTGGAATCAAATTGTTTGGACACCCTCCTTATAGTCCGGATCTAGCGGCATGCGCGTTTGCACTATTCCCGTAAAAAACAACTGAAGGGAGGCAAGTTTTCGAGCGATGACCAGCTTATAGGAGCTTTTGAGGAGATATGCGGCTGTGTTCCAGAAGGATACTGGAGCAATGTGTTCAGTACCTGGTTTACACGTATGAAGACCTGTATTACTGCCGGTGGAGACTACTTTGAAAAAAAAAATATTGCACAAAGTACGACAAAACTTATGTAGCGCCCTAGTACATACTCTTATGAAATCAAAAACTACAACAAAATCAACGGGAGTTCTTCCAACTCTGAGAATAAACAGGAATCTCAAGGAATCTGGTCGATGTCGACATCAGAGGTTTGAGCCTCCAATACAAATTAAATTTCAGATTAACCAAGAGTACTTTACGTGGGCGGGGCACATAGCTCGTAGAATGGCCGTTGTGGCAGTTAAGTTGTAGAGTGTCGACCGCGCACCGGAAAACGTAGCATAAGCAGGCCTCCCACTCGGTGGACAGACGACCTGGTGAAGGTCGCGAACGGCAGCTGGATGCGGGCAGCGCAGGAACGGTCGTTGTAGAAAGCCTTGGGGGAAGCCTTTGTTCAGTAGTGGACGTCTTTCGGCTGATATGAAGACGAGTACGTTGTTCGTGCACCATATGTTTTTTACCCACAATTGGTAAGCATGATAGTAAGTCACCATGATCCCGAAAATGGAAGCGGGCTTACCAACATTCCCCAACGTAATGGAGAACTGGCTATCTTCAAGCCGGAACACATCAATGCTGTTGACATTGATGTTTGGCGGCAAGACTTAGATAAAATAGTGGTACCTAGCCAGGTGGGCGTACAAAATGCCCTACCTCCAACCAAACCAAGTCTTCCAAAGTTATACTCCGCCGGGAATCGAACACGCGACCTCTTGATGTAAAGCTAATGGACTTAACCGTTCCGCCACGGAGGCGGTTCGATGTTCTGAACTGCTAATGAGATAAACGCATATGGACATATCACTGCATCCAAAGAACCCAAAAACGGGTTCTTTGTTGACTATTGGCACACTGACCCATTCGATTTCTATGAACGGCTAGTCAGTACTGTGTAAATAAACACACGTTTTCACTAATAATATTAGTGGAGATACAGGTGTGTGGAGAAATTTTTGAAATCCATTCATTCATTCATTCATACTGCAAGACTGGAAACATGAAAAGAAAAGAAAGACCAGCAAGTAAACGCAGCTTAGCCTCGTAAAGCCCATAGATAAACACTTATCAGCACTCAATCACACCCTGGACACTTCATACAACGGGCCAGAAATGACATTTCAAAAAACGAACGACGGAACAAACAAAAAGACCAGCAAGTAAACGCAGCTTAGCCTCGTAAAGCCCATAGATAAACACTTATCAGCACTCAATCACACCCTGGACACTTCATACAACGGGCCAGAAATGACATTTCAAAAAACGAACGACGGAACAAACAAAAAGACCAGCAAGTAAACGCAGCTTAGCCTCGTAAAGCCCATAGATAAACACTTATCAGCACTCAATCACACCCTGGACACTTCATACAACGGGCCAGAAATGACATTTCAAAAAACGAACGACGGAACAAACAAAAAGACCAGCAAGTAAACGCAGCTTAGCCTCGTAAAGCCCATAGATAAACACTTATCAGCACTCAATCACACCCTGGACACTTCATACAACGGGCCAGAAATGACATTTCAAAAAACGAACGACGGAACAAACAAAAAGACCAGCAAGTAAACGCAGCTTAGCCTCGTAAAGCCCATAGATAAACACTTATCAGCACTCAATCACACCCTGGACACTTCATACAACGGGCCAGAAATGACATTTCAAAAAACGAACGACGGAACAAACAAAAAGACCAGCAAGTAAACGCAGCTTAGCCTCGTAAAGCCCATAGATAAACACTTATCAGCACTCAATCACACCCTGGACACTTCATACAACGAGCCAGAAATGACATTTCAAAAAACGAACGACGGAACAAACAAAAAGGCGGCGAAGTTCTATACGTTCGACAACCAAACGGTAACCAATATGCATCAATCTGGGTGACGAGGGGGTGAGGTCGCAATCTAGTGAGCGGCAGGGAGTGTCCATACTGTATGTTAGTATTAATATGTATACTTTGACTAAATCATGTATACGCTATAGCCCGTTAACTTCGTGCGCGGTAGGCCTGCGGTACTGGCGGGTAGGCGGGGGCGAGGTAGCACGACACGCTAGCCTTAAGCTCCCCCCGGAGATCTTTCCGCACACCCCGCCTCAGCTGCTCATGACCTCAGGGACCCCCAGATATCGATTTTGGAAGCAATCGGTCCAGTAAGTAAATAATTCAATATGGCGGCCATTTTTTCAATTCTTACAACGTATTCTTGATAAGTCACTTTAGGGACCCCCAGATATCGATTTTGGAAGCAATCGGTAGATTAAATAAAAATTTAAAAATGGCAGCCACTTTTTTTTAATTTTCACAACGTATTCTTGATAAGGGACCTCAGGGACCCCCAGATATCGATTTTGGAAGCAATCGGTCCATTAAATAAAAAGTTCAAAATGGCGGCCACTTTATTAATTCTGGTAACGCGTCCGTTATAAGGGACCTCAGGGACCCTCAGATATTGATTTTGGAAGCAATCGATCTAGTAACTAAAAAGTTCAAAATGGCGGCCACTTTTTTGAATTCGGGCAACGGATTCGTGATAAGGGACACCATTAACACCCAGATATCGATTTTGAAGCAATCGGTCCAGTAACTAAAAAGTTCAAAATGGCGGCCGCTTTTTCAAGTCGGGCAACGGATTCGTGATAAGGGACCTCACGGACCCTCGGATATCAATTTTGGAAGCAATCGGTCCAGTAACTAATAAGTTCAAAATGCCAGCCACTTTTTTCAATTCTGACAGCGGATTCGTGACCTCAGGAGATTTCAGATATCGATTTTGGAAGCAATCGGTTTAGTAACTAAAAAAATCAAAATGGCCGCCATTTTTTGATTTTGACAACGGATTCTTGATCAGAGATCTAAGGTACCTTCAAATATCGATTTTACACTATTGAAGTAATTTTTCTACGTAATGGCATTTTCTTTCATTTAATTGTCAAGTATTGTGACAACCCTTAGTACTGTGATCAGTGATTCGTGAAATCGGCGATGACGCGATTATTATGGGCGTTGGACGACTGTATGGATTCTTAGACTGTGGTATAACTTCGGCGCTAATTATTACAGCACTTTTATAAAAAAAAAATATTGTAGCCTTTTACTAACTCACGTACCTATAGTAAATGGGATTTAGGGATAGATGGCGTTTTCAACACAATTATTTTAGTAGGGGAAAGAACAAAGCAAGTTTGGTTTACATTTGCTTATTTTTCATATTTTTTTGCGTGCTGTTTCAAAGCATACTGAAAACCCGGCCAAGTGCGAGTAGGACTAGCACTCCGAGGGTTCCGTACTATCTCACCTCTCCACACTACTACATAGTAAAATACAATGATACCTATTCACATTACAAAAGACATCAACGCGAGCTACAAGAATATGCTTTTTTTTTGTCATTCAGTTCGGACTCCTTAGCTCGAGTGCGACTTACACTTGGCTGATTTTTAGCATATGATGTTTTACCTCAGTGTTAGTACTGTAATCATACCAAGTTTCATGCTTGTATGTACTGTTTTTACAATAGAGCTACATCAAAAACACGTCTAAAGACCTTTTCAAAAACAGTTTTTTGTGTGGAGATCCCCGTTATATTTTCACTATTTATAATTTTTAGTATTTTGCCATATTTTTCGTATATCGAGCAACCCACGCTTTCTTTATTTCACAATAGTATACAAGTATTTTTGGTTAATTATTGTTTTCAGCTTATATTAAGAATTATTTGTCACTTTTTAATTTGATGTGCTTTAAAAGCGTGTTTTTTTAAACTATATATATTTTTCAGTTTTTAGTTCAGGATAATGAGATAAACTTACGAAATTATTGTATTGTCACTGATACTTGATAAATGTACAAAGTTTGAATTAAATCTGTCCGTTCAAAGTTGGTCAAAATCGACATACACACATACAGGCGAAGCTAATATAAGCGTGTTAAAATTAACTGTTGAGCATAATAGGTTCCAGTAACAAAAAATAAAATAAAATAATGAAATATTGTGTATTCCTATAATATCTATTTTCTAAAAGCGTCGGTGGCTCAACCGGTAACGACTCGGTCCTCCTAACTATAGGTCCCGGATTAAAATCCAGACAGCCAATGTACCAATAAGATTTTCAAAACTTACGCATTTATACATACTTACCGATTTATTTAACGGCGAAGGAAAAACATCGTGAGAAACCTGCACATCTGATTCCAGATGTGTAATGAAGGTCGCGTTGCAATCTAAATGCCTTACACGTGACAGCGGGTGATGCTAAGTAAGCAACCGCCGCCTATCCCTTGGATAGCACGGTTAATTGTGCCACACGATAAAAGAAAAAATTACATCTATAGCAAGAAACGAAAAAAAAACCGGTTGTCTGTAAAAAAGTCGGTTTACGGACGATAATTTTACGTGATTACTTCATATAAAAACATTGATCACAAGCCGAATGTATTCTACTATGCCGAACGCTTACGCAAATCGTGTCTCTCTATCGCTTGTTCCGCGCTCTCGCTTGCACGCGGAACGTGACACTTTTTCGTGCATGCAGCCGGCGTTCGTCGATTTAAAGAAAAAAAAATAAAAAAGTAAAGAAACATACGAGAAACGTGATTTTTGTTTGTCTGTCTGTCTGTCGAGAGGACTGTATTTTATTACAAGCTTTAAATAAATTTGCCGTGTTCGCTAGTTAGTCTTATAGTTTGGGATGAATCTTGGAAGCTAAATTAAAACCACTTCCCGGTTTCCGATTGAGCTGAAATTTTGCATACACGTTAAGTTTACAGAACATTGCATGGATAGCTAAGTGACGTCACTCTAAATCCAATATGGCGGACTCCCAAAGATGGTGGACCAGTTATCTTTATGCACCCGATGCACCCCCATGATACGGGTATCAAATGAAAGGGTTTTCTAAGAAGAATACGACAAAATTAAAATTATTTTCAAATTAAAGCTTGTACCAAAAATACTCGTCTCTACTCAGCTTGCTGGCCGTGAGCCTATTCTCCCAAAAGACCTAAATACAGAACAGTCGAAAACTACAAATCACTGGTCTACGTATTCCATAAATTCTCTCTCCGTCATGTTGGTAGCTAGTACCACTTTCCCTGCGCTTGCGCATAGCATAGGTAATCTAAATCCAATTTATTGGTTGCTAGCGTTGGTTAGTATTGATTGATGATTGTGAGCTTCATTTCATTGGTCAACGTGTGGTGTGCTAATAATTAAATCTATGTTTGGGTAAGCTTGGCTGTTACTTACACCGAAAAGTTCTTTACCTCTGTTTCTTCATATACTCGTATTCAATCATCATCATCATATCAGCCACAAATCGTCCACTGCTGAACAAAGGCCTCCCCCAAGGATTTCCACGACGACCGGTCCTGCGCTGCCCGCATCCAGCTGCCGTTCGCGACCTTCACCAGGTCGTCTGTCCACCGAGTGGGAGGCCTGCTTATGCTACGTTTTCCGGTGCGCGGTCGCCACTTGAGAACTTTACTGCCCCATCGGCCATCTGTTCTACGAGCTATGTGCCCTGCCCACTGCCACTTCAGTCTAGCGATTCTGTGAGCTATGTCGGTTACTTTAGTTCTCCTGCGGATCTCCTCGTTTCTGATTCGATCACGCAGAGAAACTCCGAGCATAGCACGCTCCATTGCCCTTTGGGTGACCTATTCAATACCTATTTATTAAATTCTTTAAATATTTCTCCAATTGTTAGTTTTATCACTACTAGCAGCAGATGAATGAGAGATATAGAGATATACCCAATCGCATTAAAAATTAAATAGTTCAATAAAATTATATAATACAGGGTGTAACAAAATTGGTGTAGGACCCGTTAACCGGGGTTTCTACTCATCATACTGAGCAAATTTCCTCAAAAACTCAGTCAGTTCTCAAAAAAAATTGGATCCTCCATACAAAAATAAGTCATAGAACAAAAGTTGTTCAGTATAATGAGTAGAAGCTCTAGTTAACTGAACCTACACGAATTTTGTTACACCCTGCATAACCTATAATATATTTCTATCTCAGCTTAGGTTTGGATAGTTTGAATATCAATCTATTTCTACTATATCACTATCTCTTTTATCTGCTAATTAAGAACAAATGAAATCATTAACAGAAAATGCGTTTTTTTCTATCAAGATGGCTAACATGGCCATTCCGGTTTGTTTCTTTTAGTCATGAAGGCTAAGGAAACACGGTCATTCTACGCCTGAGGCCGGAAGGCCTGTAGTTTTTTTACTTCTGTCAGATGTTACACATCATATGCGACTACTGTAAGACTCACTCGTTTTTTTTTAGATTTCTCTGTAGATTTTGTGCAAAAAGTTTTTTAGTGTTATACTATGCAGATTTAATTTCAATCTGTTCCAATTTTATTATTATTTTAAGCCGCGTTTTCAAGATAACAGTCAACACGGACGTAGTGTAACTTTATTCGCCACTAGGACGGTACTCTGATAGTAAAAACTGTGTATTCAAGTGTATCTTAGCTCACATGGATAGAACATTAGTGGGCTAAGACCTTAGGCGATTTTTCTATCACAAAATCTTCGTTGACTGTTATCGTAAAAACGCGGTTTAACAGAAACATAAACTTGTCAAAATTTCTGTTTTTCAAAATTTTTGTCTTTGTTGTGTACACGTCTTTCTCTTTCCAAGGTCTGTCGGAAGACATTTCTTATAGAAATAAGCTGTACCTTTTGTTTTTTTTTGTTTTGTTTAATGTTTGTTTGTCCCTATTCCTGTATACAATAATATAGACTATGGGCAGTTGGGGGACACATGAAAAGCAGTTCATTGATGATTTGGGAAGAAGGCTCAATAATATAAGCGGTGACTCCCACTCCGGTTCGTTGCTGGTGCAAAGGTTGGCCATTGCTATTCAGCGTAGTAACGCTGCTGGTGTAATGGGCACTTTTACGCCGGGTTATATTTTATTGACTGATAGTTAGTTATTTATAGATTTATTTAAGTTATTTAAGATTTTTATTTGACTTTTGACATGTTATAAACTAATTATAATTATTATTTAATTTGATACTAGGGTCTGCACACTCAGATGTTCCTAAATAATTTAAAAAAACTTTATTAAAAGACTTCTTAAAGTGAATAAACAATTTATTTTTAATTAATTTGTGAAATAAATAAATCAATATGATGCAAGTACACAGACTGTGAAGTTTATTCAAAGGGGAAAGGTTAAAACATTACACTACTGTGTAATAGACAACCATATTTTTTTAATAAATCAAAAGTATTTAATGATCAATTGATAGTCTGTTGTTATAAACCAAACCAGCGGAAGAAGTCACTCTTTTCAAACTTTTTATATACTAACCCGTTTGTACGTAAGTCGATACGTGATTGATTGATTTTTGAATGTTTTGTAATAATTATTTTACTCTTATTTAAGGTTAGGATTATGAAATGTTTTGCTATTTAAAGGAGTCTGTGGATTACCATTATACATCTTACGACACATGTAGCTTAATATAAATCTTATAATTAGTGTTTTATGTAACGTGGATGATAGCATTTACCAAAATGTCAAGTTGTTTACGAATATTTCAAATCTCGAATAAGCACCGGCTATTCATTGAAAATCATTCAAAACTGGAACGCTGACTTTCATTCCGTTAACTCTAAATCGTAAGACCAATTGCTTTAATTGCAAATATTAAGTCTGTGACATAACAATAATGCTATGTTTGGAATTAAACGTGAACACACTGTATATTTACGCACGCCATTTGATGATTTCGTTATAATTTTGAATGAGTAACCTCAGGGTCCAATTATTTTTGTTCCGGAAACTAAACTATATGTCCAAGGCATTAAGAATGTTAAAATTTTAGTTTTTAGTTTTACTTGAGCATTGATACCCAACGATATCTTAATACAGGGTGTAACCGACGGCCTGTTCACCGTTAATATATTTCTTAATGTATATCTGATTTATGCATAATTCTAATGAGTATAATATTTATTGAATTTTAATGTCCCTGGTGGTTTCTGTTTAAGAGTGCTTCCTCACTCAAGCATCGTGTAAGATGGTGTAAGGTGAATAATGTACACTGTGGCTTGATCCGTTTTGAAATGGCTGGACCTGTGCGCTTTGACAGCTAATAAAATGGTTTTAAATTAAAACCTTACTGACTAGGACCTTTCAACTATTCTTTTTCTGAGATATCCAAAGCGATTTTTAAGACCGAAATATACCTTGATTTTTGTAACACCATGTACATATTCCATAAGTTTCACATCAACACTTTGGCGGTTATCCATTTCGAAGTTAAGCTTGATAATAACCTCTTATTTGACGTCATTATGTGTGATAATAACACAACTGCAATACGCTGAGTGAGTCCAAGAAAAAAAAGTCTTAAGATTAAGAGGTACTCATAGAGAGTTACGTCCTAGCCGTCCCTAAAATTAGCAACTCGATCCACGATGTTTTAAACACCGAACGAAATAACTTCTTGTCAGCTCGTACTGCAACGTGGCTGTCACGTCAACCGCTGCGGAAGAATTGTGCGAAAATTTTAGTTTTTAATTCATTAAAAATAAAATTAAAGTAATTTTCAAAAAGTAAGGAAACAACATCATTTTATTTATTTTTGTTCAGAAGTTCATAAATTATCACAATGTTTCGATTAAAATTGCAGCAGTTATATGGTTACAACTAGAAAAAAAGGGTGAATAAGTATTATTTTTTGTTAAGTTTGGTCGGCTGGGAAAGTGATGGCGACAGTTTTCGGAGATGGAGAAGGAAACATCATGATTGACTACTTGGAAAAGGGGAAAACTATTACTGGCCGTTATTACGCAGAGTTATTGGACCGTTTTAATGCCGAATTGTTGGAATAACGACCAAAATTGTCCCCCAAGAAAGTCCTCTTTCATCAAGACAATGCTCCAGTGCACACGTCAACCATTTCAATGGCTAGTTGGGCTTCGAGCTGGTTCCGCATGCTCCGTATTCACCGGACCTAGCTCCGTTTGATTACTATCTATTCCCAAATTTGAAAAGATGGCTTGGAGGACAAAATTTTTGACAAATGAGTACTGCATCGCAGGTGTAAACGGCTATTTTGCAGACCTCGACAAATCGTATTTTTGGAGGGGATGAAAAAATTGGAAACTCGCTGGAATAAGTGTTTGGCCCTTAAAGGAGACTATGTTGAAAAAAAATTTTTTTTACTTTTTAAAAGGATTCCGAATAGGCTCCGAAACTACTGGACCGATTTGAAAAAATCTTTCACCGTTGGGAAGCTACATTATCCGCGGTTGCTATAGGCTATATTTTTCTAAAAATAAGGATCCTTACTAAAACTCAAATAATGTAACCCAAGGTGTAAAAAATGACCTAAAAATTCTTGCAATATCTTTAAAAAAAGTAGTGTTGTGTAGTGAAGTGCAGTGCAGAGCAGTTTATCTTGTTTAATGTTTGTTTGTCAATAAGTTTATGTATTCTTGAGTTTGTTTGTACCATGGACCTTAAGAGAGTCTGTCCGTCACTTTCGTCATCAAAGTTTTAATTTAGATATTATGTAAAAAGCTTAAACTTAAGGGATTAACCAACCTCAAATTAGCTGTTTGATTCGCGTGAGTATAATTTCGATCGAAACTACACTGAATTAACGTTCATAATACCTAGTGCACATCTTGACGTGGCGGCTACGACTAATTTTATGAGCAATAGAGGTAGTAGGCCTAAGAATTTATTTATATTTATTCTAAGGGTAAAAATGGGACCCATCGGGAACTAGCGCCATCTAGTATGATGGTACGAAACCTCTATGTGTGCAGTTCTGACTCGCATTTGGCCGGTTTTTTTAATTTATGGTCGAAGGTAAATCTCATCAAAATATATGTGGTTGAATCACATAACTCCTGCCTGGAGATATCAGAAAAACTACAAGGAATATTTCGTTATAAACAATTTCTGTCAAATGGGACTACAATCGAAGATCTTGAAAATATAAGTTTTTTTCGGACGTATTACAATTAGTTCGACCTAGTGTTTGCTACAACAACGAAATAAAATGAATTAAATCAAACTTAACAACATTAAGCAGAGGACTAGGTAAATTTTATTTTAAACTAATTGTCGGCTACCAGCTGTGTCTGAGTTTCACTAAAAACGCTCAAAGTCAAGCGAAAAACGCAGTTTCAGATTGTTTAAGCCCTTAAGTACGGGAGTAAGTAAGGGATTTAGATCGTGTTCCAGACACAAACCTAGGTACCGTATTTTATCTTCATGTATGAGTACAGATGCGTTATAGAATTCTGGTACCTCAATAATGAAAGCTATTGTCAAAGTTTCTCAGAAAGATCTTCTCTTAACAATACCATGTCTCTCAGTGTTTACCTAGCTTCTAAATAAAACTAAGTATTTAAAGTACATATAAAAGACTAAGTATTTTTGTCGAAATTTGGAGGTCTCGCAAGACATATGATAATCAAAAAAGAGTGAATAGGCATTATCTGAGTTTGCTTGTACCATCCTCGACTGCATCATTACTTACCATCAGGTGAGTTGCAGTCAAACGCACTCAAATTTTTAATAAATAATAAATAGGCAATTTTCTACGTCTAGTCAAACATACTAACATACAGTATGGACACTTCCTGTCGCTCTCTAGACTCCGACCTCACCCCCTCGTCACCCAGATTGATACAGATTGGTTACAGTTTGGTTGTCGAACGTATAGGATTTCACCGCCATTTTGTTTGTTCCATCATTCGTTTTTTGAAATGTCATTTCTGGCCCGTTGTATGAAGTGTCCAGGGTGTGATTGTTCTAGGGCTGATTTGACTCCATAAGGCAAGGTGAGTGAATCTGCCTTTCGAGATAAGGGATTTGACTAAAAATAACTTTGACATTTAGAGGCCACAGTAAACTGTACCATCCTCTCCCCAATATCTGAGTACCTACGCTCCTGTTTCTAATCTAATCAAACAGATATAAAATCAACTATGAGTACATTTGCATGTTGTCACAATCACGACACTTGCACTATTATCTCTTGCGTCACACTCTGGCGGCTACAAATTGCAATTTGTTCTCCCGTTTCCGCCTTGTTAGCCGGTCAAATCAAAACAATATGAGACTGAAAGGTGTTTGTCGTAATCTGTCAAATAAATAGCATTGCACACGGCTGGTTTACTGCGGAATCTAACTTCAAAGTGTTATGTCACGAGAATTTTGCATTATCACTGTTTCTTACCAAATGTGTTATGTTTTGATCACTTAACTGGTATTCTCCACCTAAGCTTCATATATTAATGTATTTTATGTGATGTTAGCGTCGGTTTCGTAATGGCTAGGGCCGCCGCCTCCTGTCTGGGAGGTCGTAGTTCGAATCCTGTCACGTACCAATGTGATTTCAAATTTAGAATTTATATGTACGTTTAACCGACGCTCTTACGGTGAAGGAAAAGCTCGCAGGTTGTATGTGAAGTTGACCAACCCGCACTGGGCCCGCGTGGTCGACTAAGGTCCGATCGCCCTAATTCAGAGTAGGCTCGAGCACCTCGGTGGCGACGTATATGAACTGATATGATGATGTGATGTTAGCAAAACGTCGGTGCCGTAACGGCTAGGGCAGCTTTACCTCCAGTCTGGGAGGTTGTCGTTCGAATCCTGTCTTGTAGCAATATGTTTCCGAATTTCGATTTCATATGCACGTTTATCCGGGTCTTACGGTGAAGGAAAACATCGACGCCTGCGAAGAAACATAGTAAGCGACCATGTCTCAGTTCCGTATGTCATCACTGTCAACACACAATGTATTTAACTAACTGCAAAATTCCTGATTGTCATATTTTCCATTCAGGAGAGTTCAGTGTTAAACCCTACTCTGCGGAACACAGCTTTGGTCTATCCATATGACGCGTGTTTATTTAAAATATTTGTATCCTATGTGCATCTGATAAGACGTTGCCAGCTTTCTCAGTGGCTGTAGATAACGCATATTCCTCCTCTTATCTAATATCATTTTAGACAACATGCATCAGCACTTGATTCCACATCTTTTTTTTTATTATTTAAAATTTGAGTGCCTTTGACTGCAACTCACCTGATGGTAAGTGATGATGCAGTCGAGGATGGTACACGCAAACTCAAATATTGCCTATTCACTCTTGCCTTGAAGATTCCCAAATTATACGAATCGGGAAACACTGAAGCGGGCAAGGAGTTCCACTCCTGCGCTCGCTGTACGCATAATAAATGAAGAAGCGTAACGATTCGTGTGAAAAGGTGGAACATCAACAACAAAGGGGTACAACCCCTCCCTGCGTCTCGTTGACCGACTGTGGAATGGAGCCGGTGGAATGAGGTCGTGAAGTTCTTGCGCGCACTCTCTGAAATGAATTCTATATAATACCGACAGACAGGCGACTTTGCGGCGATGCTCAAGGCTTTGGAGCCTGTCATTGACTAGCTCGTCGTCACCAATGAGTCTCCGTGCGCGTCGGTCGATGGCGTCCAAGGTATCCAGCTGATAGCGGGCTGATCCATCCCATAAGTGTGAACAGTACTCCATACATGAGCGGACCTGTGCTTGATATAAGGTAAGCAGCTGTCCAGGTATGAAGTACCGTCTCACCTTAGAGAGAATGCCCAGCTTCATTGCAGCAACTTTTTGCCTTGGACTCAATGTAACGACATCATCTGCATTAGGTGAGGGCAGTTCAGAAAATAAGTTGAGAATCGTGAACTACAAAGAATAACCTGACCAATTTAATTAATAAAATTGAAAAGCCCGTGTGCAAAAAAAAGTATGCCTCTTTTTTGAAAATCAGGTAAATATTAGTACTATGTCACTCCAGAGCGTGGGTGGCACAACGGCAAGGGCCGCTACCTCCTATCCGGGAGGTCGTGGTTCGAGTCCTGCCGCGTACCAATTTGTTTTCGAATTTAGATTCCATATGTACGTTTATCCGACACTCTTATGGTAAAGGAAAACAACGTAAGGAAACCTGCACACACCTGCGAAGAAACTCGAAGGATGTGTGTGTAGTTGACCAACCCGCACTGGGCCCGCGTAGTCGACCAAGGCCCGATCGCCCTAATTCAGGGTAGGCTCGAGCCCCTCGGTGGGGTCGTATCTATGAGCTGATATGAATGAATGTCACTTACGGGATCAAGACTAATCTAACGACAGCCCGTACAATATTATGTCAGAGTTTATTATTTATTAAGAAGTAACTGAAGAAGTAAATGTTCTTCTGTTCTTCTGTATAAGGGAAACGTGACTGACTGACTGATCTAACAACGTACAGCTAAAATCACTGGACGGATCGGGCTAAAATTTTGCACACAATTATAGCAATTATTATGTAGGAATTTGCTAATAAAGGGTTTTTGGAAATTCCCACAGAAACAGCAAAAAAAGTGGTCTGCGCGGGCGAAGCCGAGGGCGACAGTTACCTAGTAGGTACCTACTTATACAAGATGAGTGATCAAATCTCAATACTTTAGCCTAAGTCCTAAGGGGGTCAAATTGACCTATCATGTGTCCGTGGCGTAATGGTTAGTCCAATCACTTCACACCAGGAGGTCGCGGGTTCGATTCCCGACGGGGTCAATTTTGTAAGATTCGGTTTAGTTGGTAGTAGGGCATTTTAATAGCCTGCCTGGCTAGCTATCACCATCTTATCTAAGTCTTGCCGCCAAAGATCAGTGTTAACAGTATTGATGTGTTCCTGCTTGAAGATAAGATAGCCAGATCCCAATTGCATTGGGGAATCTTGGTAAGCCCGCTTCCGTGTTCGGCATCATCGTCACTTACTATCAGGTGAGATGATGCCAAGGGCTTACCGATAGTGAATTTAAAAAAAAACAGCTCCGCCGGGTTAAGTTACTTAAGTTTAGCGCTTTGTTAGCTCGTCGGTTACCCTGATTCTCCTATCTCATTTCATTACATAGCAGTGGGCGGGATCACGGATAAGATAAATCTGATCCGTGGGCGGGATACATAGCTCGTAGAAAGATGGCCGTTGTGGCAGTAAAGTTGTCAACTGGCAACCGCGCCCCGGAAGACGTAGCGTAGGAAGGCCTCCCACTCGAAAATCGTGGGAAGCCGCTGGATGCGGACCGGTCGTTACTGAAATCCTTGGGGGAAGCCTTGGTCAGCAGTGGACGTCTTTCGGCTTATATGATAACTAGTAGGTGCCCGCGGCTTCGCCCGCGCAGATCCCGTTTTTTGACGTTACCCATGGATTTTGCCAAAATCGATCTGTATTACAAATTTCAGCGAAATCCGTTTAGTGGTTTCGACTGTGCGTTGATATACCAGTCAGTTACCTTTTCCTTTTATAACATCATATCAGCTGATATACGTCCCCACCGAGGGGCTCGAGCCTACCCTGAATTAGGGCGATCGGGCCATAGTCGACCACCCGGGCCCAGTGGGGGTTGGTTGACTTCACACACAACCTGCGAGTTTCTCCGTGCGTGTGTCCTTTTATATAGGGTGTAAAAAAAAAGTGTAGGACCCGTTAACTGGGGCTTCTACTTATCATACTGAAAAACTTTCCCCAAGGAAACCATAGTCAATTCGCAAAAAAATTTCGACGACCCATACAAAAATGCACAAAATTGGTCGATCAGCTGATTGTTTTATATGAAGACTTGTAGAACAAAAGTTGTTCAGTTTGATGAGTAGAAGCCCCTGTTAACGGGACCTACACTAATTTTGTTACACCCTGTATATACAGAAGAAGATGATGAAGATGAAGGATTAGCTAACTATTTATCAAGATATAAATTAACTTCAGCTTCAATTTCCAAGATCTCAATCTGTTCTATAATCAATCTAATAGTCGCCTGACAGACAGCCTATCTGGTAGAGCTGAAAAAACTTTACTTTTCTTTTAAATTTTGTGTTTTATTTTAATTTCCAGGATCTCAATCTATTATTTATTAATGTAATAGTCGCCTGAAGCAACTCGACAGCCTACTTTTTACGCCTCATGTAGTTCTTACCTCTTGGTAGTGTAGAGGCCTATGCAGGACTCTAGGTCGGGGAACGTAGATCTGGTAAAGCTAAAAAAGAAAAACTTCACTTTTTATTTCAATTTTGTGTTTTATTATTTGAATTTCAAGGATCTCAATCTATTATTTAATAATGTAATAGTCTCCTGAAGCAACTCGACAGCCTACTTTTTACGCCTCATGTAGCTCTTACCTCTTGGTAGTGTAGAGGCATATGCAGGACTCTAGGTCGGGGAACGTAGATCTGGTAAAGCTAAAAAAGAAAAACTTCACTTTTTATTTAAATTTTGTGTTTTATTATTTGAATTTCAAGGATCTCAATCTATTATTTAATCAATCTAATAGTCGCCTGAAGCAATTCGACAGCCTACAAAAAGTACTACGCCACATGTATCTCTTACCTCCTGGTAGTGTAGAGGCCTATGCAGGACTCTAGGTCGGGGAACTTAAGATCTGGTAGAGCTAAAAAAAACTTCACTTTTCTTTTCAATTTTGTGTTTTATTGTTCTAATTCCCAGGATCTTAATCTATTATTTAATCAATCTAATAGTCGCCTGAAGCAACTCGACAGCCTACTTTTTACGCCTCATGTATTTCTTTACCTCTTGGTAGTGAAGAGGCCTATACAGGACACTAGCTCGGGAAACGTAGATCTGGTAGAGCTAAAAAGGAATAACTTCACTTTTCAATCTCAAATAACTTTTAATTTTCAATTAAAATAAACAAATACATGTACAAAATTTACTATTTAATTTATTTGATTTTTATTTTTTGTACTTTTCTTTTCAATTATGTGTTTTATTATTTTAATTTCTCTGTTTGATGTTGTGCCGGCTGTCTTGTTTATGAATCTAAGCGTGAGGGCGTTCCATATAATTATAAAGGAGCTCTGTGGAACTTCTCGAGAGTTCTTCTCAGATTAAAACTAAACGAATAATGAATCTATATTTTTTTTACAGAATTCCAAGAACGCCAAAGTTTAAAACTTAAATGAAGCTTAAAAAAAGGAGTTGCGATGGATGAAAGTAATGAACGACAAATTATTTATAAGTTTAGTAAACTTATAAATCTAAACGTCGAAATCGTAAATAATATTTATGAAAAGTTTAAAACAAACAAATAAACTATGAGCAAGTTATAATTCCAATTAATTTTGAAGCTATTGATTAGTGACAGTATCAATGAAGCTTTCTACGCAATAAAAAAGCCTAGCCCTTGTCAATAGCCTAAAATATAATAGCAGTGAAATCGATTATGTCGTTAAACTATAGCTTCGAGTAATTTGATTTGCAAATAATTCAATCGCTAATTTGTTCGCAATTTTAAACGTAATAACTGTCATTGATGTTATTACAGATATGAAACATTGCAATTCCAATTTATATGAAGAGGTTCTTATTATACAAATTATTTTTTTAATTGAACACTGATCGGAATTCAAGACTGGACACAAATTATGTAATAAAACATTTTGATAGAAAGCTTGTCCAAACATAGGATAAGAAAAAGAGAAACCAGAATAAACAAATTCTTAATTTAATACTATACGTTTATAAAAAGAAAGTTTTTTTATTCACAATTGGTAATCCCTTGGCATCACCTCACCTGATGGTAAGTGACGATGATGCCGAAGATGGAGGCGGGCTTAACCACTTTTTCCCAACCCAATGGGGAACTGGCTATCTTATCTTCATGCCGGAACACAATATAAAATAACCTTGGTGTTTGGCGGCAAGACTTACATAAGATGGTGGTAGCTAGCCAGGTGAGATTAGAGAATGTCTTACCACCAATCAATCCGAGTCTTACTTACTAAATAACTATTCTGTAATGACTCGTCAGTACATACATGACGATTCATTTCAGAATATGTTCAAAGAAATTAATATTTTAACTGTTCTTAAGAATTTGCCTTTATTTCCTAAAAAAAGTGACAGGCATCATTTGTATTTAAGAAATGTGAATAAAATAGATTTAGCCTATTCGAGTCTGAGTCATGTTAAAAAGTCCCCCTGATCCCAGTAATCTTACCGAGTAGTCTTACCAGTAGTACTATTAGGAGTTTTCTTCCCAATAGACTTACTAGTAAGACTACAGGGAAAATAGATCCCAGTAGACTTACTAGTAAAACAAAAAATAATATCGTAATGTAGACCTAAATCATTTTTCAAATAGGTACGATAGATATGTAAACTCTTTAGTGCACTTTCATGTGTGATGCAGTGTATAGGATTCTACAATAAAATTTCAGAAAATGTAACTAGTTTGTCAGAGAATAAATTCAAGACTCATGTCAAAAATGCTAGTGCTTTAGATAATAGTCTTAAAATAATAAATTTTGTAAATGACAAAGATTTACAAAATTTATTATTTTAAGACTATTATACCTTATCAACAAATACCATAACCTGAGACTGTAATCTGAATCATGACATTTTTTGACTATTTAAAAGCGTGTGTCGTACACACCTATTTAAAATATTTTTTATTTTGATTTTAATGATTCTGATCTTACCTTTTGTGGTATAGAACCTTAAAAATCATTTTTTTAAATCCACAGTTAGTAATTGGCATCATCTCACCTGATAGTAATGACGATGATGCTGAAGATGTAAGCGGGCTTACCAAGAATCCCCGAAGCAATGCGGAACGGCTATCTTATCTTCAAGACGGAACACATTAATGTTATTAACATTGATGTTTGGCGGCAAGACTTAGATAAGATGGTGGTAGCTAGCCAGGCGGGATTTTAAAATGATTTTCTACTAACTAAACCGACTTTTACAAAGTTAGACTCCTCTGGGAATCGATCCCGCGACCTCCTAATGTGAAGCTAATAGACTTAGCCATTACGCCACGGAGGCAGTAATATGGCACCCTATCGACTACTAAAAATTGAGTTTCACCTTTTATCAGCTGTTTCGTTTGAATCATACAAATATATTTGAACTTTCGCGGAGCACTTTGTTTGATAATATTTTAAACAATAGCTACAACGTCTTATCTGCTATTATCTACCTTCAGAACAAGAAATCAATAATATTCAACTACTTACACGATACATGGACCTCGGGGCCCCCGAGTAAATTAGAAATGACAGAAGAGCTTTTTATCTGATATGGTTAAATTCCTACGAAACATTAAAGTTATAATTAAAGCATTTTCTATAAGAAAATACAGAACATAACTTGTGTGCACCTACGATCAAGGTTACATATATGGGGTGACTTTTAATTAGTTCTTGACAGCAAAGGATATGAATGTACTCGTGATAACAATCAACTTTCCCAAAAAAACAATATGTCAAATATGAAAAAAAAATATTGGTCCTCGATACATTTTTGCCGATTTGATAACTTGTTATGTATTGCGGACCATATTTTTCTTCTGATTTGTCATATAGTTTATTTGTGAAAGTTGTTTGTAATCACGATTACATGCATATCTTTTGTTATCAAGAACTAATCAAAAGTCACCCAACTTTAAACACACAGTGGAGTAAGAAATATCTTACATAAAAACTTGAAGATTTTTCCTATTTTGTACTTTGTAATGTGACTGTGTCGGCGGCAGATCGTAAGAATCCTGCAGATCGCGATCTGCCCAGATATTACCAGGCGGATCGCGAAACACCCGGGCATATCATCGCGGGGCTCCTAAAAATGCTACGGTTAGTTTCGTTTATCATGTCTGGTGCTATAGCAGAAAGGAGCCCCGCGATGATATATCTGGGTTTTTCACGATCTGCCCAGGAATATCTGGGCAGATTGCGATCTGCAGCCGACATAACTACCGTATGATAACTCTTTGTTTACGTATCTTATTTACTCAAAAACTTAATAATATTTGCTTTATTTTTATCGACATTAATTCTACACATGCTGTAGATAAGTAAAAATTATGATAATTGAATTTCGAAACAATGATTGAAAACGCTAAACACGTTAAAAGCCGACTTCCATCGCAACAACTTAGCACATTTTCGCATTATTATTTTTGGTTTTTGTTAATTTTCTAATAAATTACTACACCGATTTTGATAAAAATTATATGGGACCACACGGAAAGCACTAGCTTTCAAATATAAAAAGAATCGTAAAAATCGGTTCACCCAGTCAAAAGTTCTGAGGTAACACAAATATAAAATAATAATTAAAAAAAAAACATACAGACAAATTGAGAACCTCCTCCTTTTTGGAAGTCACTTAAAAATAACTTCAACTAACTCATAACAGACTTAGCAAAATCAATAAGTCCTTCGTGAGACAGTGCACACTTATGTAAAACAAAATTTTTCAAAAAAACAGTTTCAAAATTGTGCCAAAAGAATTCTTTGTGAGAAAAGTTATTAAAAGACTAGTAGTAAGTATTTTAATGACAATTTTTTTTGGGTAGACAGTGTTTCTTCTTTCAACGCAAATTATGGATAATAATCATAAATGATGGCCATGTAATACAATCCAAGAATTGACGTGGAAGCGAAAAGACATGACAAGCCAAGTAATAATTTTAATAAAATAATAAACTTAATCTTAGCATTAACATGAGTTGTGCATGCTCCTCACTTAAATGTTTGTGCGGATGGTGGCGCATCGGGAGGTGGGTCGTTCCTTTCCCTCTAATATGGTCAAACGGAGCGATGGCTGACTCTCGCATTATACTCGTGACCGGGTGCTGTCCATGTGAACTGTCCTACTCTTGTCAAAGGCGTTAATGACATATTATTCAATCAATCAATCAATCAAATATGCTTTATTGTACAATTACAAAATATACAAAATACAAGTACAGAATAAATAGAAAAATTTTAAATTCAATCATTTTAATGTATAGCTTCTCGTGTCATATTGTTTTCAAGTCCTAATGACATACCTTGTTTTATATCAATAATTTTATTTTGACATTATTAACTAATGACAATTAACAATTTTTCAATTGACAGTCATTATGTATTTTAATTACCTTTTAATGACCATTAGAAATCTAAATATAAACTCGTATAACTCAAAGGTGACTGACTGACTGACATAGTGATCTATCAACGCACAGCCCAAAACACTGGACGGATCGGGCTGAAATTTGGCATGCAGTTAGATGTTATGATGTAGGCATCCGCTAAGAAAGGATTTTGGGAAATTCCCACGGGAACCGCAAAAATCGGGATCTGCGCCGGCGAAGCTGCGGGCATCCACTAGTACTAATATAAAATGGAAAAAAATAAGAGCAGTTTCAAACATTTAGTACAAAACTAATTTAAGACTTTGTTTAGTTATGTTATCTATACCCAAAAGATGCCAAATACCAGTCTCAAAATGTGCTTTAACTAAGCCTACGCCATCCGTATGTCTGTTCTACAACACAATACAATATTCTTTAATGCATCAAAACATAAAAAATAAATGAACACCATAGGAGAAAATCCACACAATAGGCGGCCTTATTGCTAGGCAGCAATTTCTTCCAGGCAACCTTTGGTAGGAAAACAGTTCTACCTACTCTAAAGGGATGTATCTTTTGCACTAGCTTTTTAACTGTAACAATAAGCACAGGTGACCGGTTGAAATTTTCAAACAATATGTGTCAGTATGGAGAATAACCTAACAAATAACCAAAAAGTAAAACAAAACTGGCCAAGTACGTGTCGGGCCACGCGAAATGTAGGGTTCCGTAGTTGCCAATATGTATGTTATAGTGATTTACTTACATTTTGATGTATTCTAAAACGCGCTAGCAACATTTTTGAGAAGATTAGTGTATTACGAATTTTTCCGATCGACTATTCCCTGTCAACTAGAAATGCCGTATTTGCTTTTTCCCTTTTAAATTCATTATACAGAATACTTTCATGATTTTTTTCAAATTTCTAAATACAGCGGTTTAGTTGTTAGGGGGTGGGGACACTCGACTCCAACAAAATTAAGTACGTTCAAGCCTATTTTTTCGAAAACGGAACCCTAAATTATAAAATGGTCTTAGAAGACTCACAACTGTTTTTTTGGCTCTAACCAGCAATACCCCACACGACTGGATTTGACGAGAAAAAAAAATTATCCCCACTTTACTTGTATGGGAGGTACCCTTAAAAAGTTTTTTTTTTCTAATTTTTTTACAGTTATCTCCGCGTTATTATTATATAATATAGTTTTGCCAAATTTCAGATCTTAACTACTTATAGTCTAGGAGCTAGGCCGCGGACAGACAGACGGCCAGACGGACAAACAGACATGACGAAACTACAAGGGTTCCTTGTTGTACTACGGAACCCTAAAAATATTTTACTACAATTTTTTTGTAATAATTTCCATTATACTTCGAAAAAATGGTAATACCTATGCTAGTTTCAGATTTGGTGCGATTATAATGGAAACTCAAAATAAAACATTAAATAAGAAAAAACTGGCCAAGTGTAAGTTTAACTCTCGCTAAGGATCCCGATTCCCGAACCGAACGAAAGAAAACATTTTATCATCACACCTATTATTCGAAAAACGACGATTGGTTCCTCAATAAGTGCGAAAAAAACTCTTCTTTGTCTCCTAGGGAGTTTTGGTTTCTCATTTGAAAGAAAGAAAGAAATAAAGTTTATTCGGCAAAAAATAAATAGAAAAATAATTACAATATTAGGTACTTAATTGAAATAAACTATAGCTAAAGATTAAAACTAAAAACTAAAATTAAATTTTATGCCGAATAGGTCCAAGACTCAGCATGGTGCTGTGGTTTTATTATCTAAAACCACAGCGCTGATATTCTGTCCGGACCCCAAAGGAGGGGAGAAAAAGGAAAAGGGGTGGGCCTACGTACAAAGCGGACTCACTTATCACATTGTAGGATTTAATTGGTGTGAAGGTGATCATTTCTCACGCGTTCGAACTGGAGTTTCAGATATCTCTCTTCTGATTTGTCCGAATTCGTGTTTCTGTTTTCTTAGAGGTCGTGAAAAATTGTGTGTGTCACTCGGGGCCAAAATATTTTATTTTCGGGCGATGACGTAAGCACACCCTGGACACTTCATACAATGGGCCAGAAATTACATTTCAAAAAAGGAATGACGGAACAAACAAAATTGCGGTGAAATCCTATACATTCGACAACTAAACTGCAAACAATGTGTATCAATCTGGGTGACGAGGGAGTGAGGTCGCAATCTAGAGAGCGGCAGGGGTGTCCATACTTTATGTTAGTAGTCATCATTACAGCTCATATACGTCCCCACCGAGGGGCTCGAGCCTACCCTGAATCAGGGCGATTAGGCCTTAGTCGACCACGCGGGCCCAGTGCGGGTTGGTCGACTTCACACACAACCTTCGAGTTTCTTCGCAGGCGTGTGCAGGTTTCCTCACGATGTTTTCCTTCACCGTTAAAGCAATCGGTAAGTATGTACGTAAGTTTTTGAAAAACTCATTGGTACATTGGCCGTCCAGATTTGAACCTTTACTTACCTTTACCTTTAGTAGTAATATATATATATATATATATTGACGTAAGTAAGTATATTAAACTAACGCCCTCGAAACCAAATATCACTTTGTCCCCTTGTTACACAAATATCTATTTTGCTATCAAAGGTCTTGTAATCATTGCAAATTTCGGTATTCAGTACCCAAAATTTTGGTAAGGAACCATTGGTGTACGATTCCGACTCGCACTTGGCCGTCTTTTCTTGATTACCTAACACGATGGATGACCTGACAAATTGATCTATAACTTTCTTTGGGTTATCATGGGTTAAATAAGTCAATAAAATTCATATAGCTATAAAAATCGAACCTTTCCTTTTTTTATCGCGCTATTTAATTAAAGAATTATCATTTATATAGAGCATTAAAATCTGCATATATGATACATTCTTAATTAGATTTACAAGTTTGTAATTTGTTCCATCGATCGATAGTGTTGCCACGTGTTACTCTTTCAATCGTCCATCGGTGAGCGTCGGTTGCGTAACGGCTAGGGCCGCCGCCTCCTGTCCGGGAGGTCGTGGTTCGAATCCTGCCACGTACCAATGTGATTTCGGATTTAGATTTCATATCTACGTTTATCCGAAGCTCTTATGGTGAAGGAAAACATCGTGAGGAAACCTGCACACGCCTGCGGAGAAACTCGCAAATTGTGTGTGAAGTCGACGAACCCGCACTGGGCCCGCGTGGTCGACTAAGGCCCGATCGCCCTAATTCAGGGTAGGCTCAAGCCCCTCGGTGGGGACGTATATGAGCTGACACAAGTACTCTTTCAATCGTCCATGGGAAAACAGATGTAACTTTAGATCTTCTAAAGGTAAATTGACAATCTAAATCTAAATATATATATAACTCAAAGGTGACTGACTGACTGACTGACATAGTGATCTATCAACGCACAGCCCAAACCACTGGACGGATCGGGCTGAAATTTGGCATGCAGGTAGATGTTATGACGTAGGCATCCGCTAAGAAAGGATTTTGGGAAATTCCCACGGGAACCGCAAAAATCGGGATCTGCGCGGGCGAAGCTGCGTGCATCTATTAGTACATACATATAATAATTTTATGTATAACTACTGTCTGACGTAATTAAAATGATAATAAAATAGTGGAACTGTTACTGTTACCCATTTGATACTCGGATGGTACCATTACGTTAAATGACTTAACTTTTACTTTTTAAACGCTTCTATTTAGCTTGCAATATTTGTATGTATGTATATTTGTATTAACGATTTTTGAGCGAATTTCAGGGACCCGATTAATCTGCAATTTGGTATAAGGCCGTATTCCCGGTGTCAATAGAATAGATCCTTTTAGTATTTTGAACTTGATCTTTGGAGGTGGAATCAAGGTCCGAGGATCGTCTTTTTTTTAAATAGAATAGTAGGAAATACTGTGCTCGCCTTTTTTTTTAATTTTAACAATGTTCACATTTGGAACCACAGAAGTTGGAATAATATAGGCACCACAGAAATTTCAATAATATTTGTCTTTTGAGCATAAAAACTCCTTCAAATATAAGGTTATACCTAAAACATACATTAACATAGGTACATCACATTAAATTAATGTTTTTAAATTATTCATTTAATATTTATTTATTTTTGTCCAATTTCATAATTTTGCTTTTTAAAATGTAAAACCATAAATTTTAATTCTTATAGGTATGTAATAAGCTGTGAAATTTGTGACCAATAAATAAATACATACATACTTACGCACACCTGAAAAACATTGCCGTACTTTTTTGGCAGTTGGGTAATTATTAGTGAATAATTTAAAAAGTAATAGGACCTATATCTATCTATCTCTGAAAAAATGTATTCTACCTATTTGCCCACATACTTGCTTACACCCACATTTGCAAATGAAATCGCACTAAAATTTAAGGTAAATATTATGCAGATTCGTTGCTAAATCTCTTTATTTTGAATGCTAAAAACGAAAACTGTGCTAAAACAATGGAAGGTGTAATCTTGTTATTAACAAGGATCTGGCTAATTGAGCCTGCTAAGAAATCTATAGCATAAATTATTAACTTGATATTCGGAATCGATACTAACTTGTTAATGCGCTTATCAACTGACTTTAAAAATGTTCTCACTTCGACGTGTATTTTTTGTGTGTATGTTATGAGATTTCTTTGCCGATTGTAAAACGATTCCTTTTTTAATCGATATTTCATGTCTCCAGGTTGGTCTCATATAAGTTTTAACAAAATCGGTTTAGCACTTTTTTGGAAATTAACAAAAACAAAAAAGTAGCGAAATTGTAGTTGTAAAGGGTGTCCAGCGGGAATTTTTCAAGTTCAAAAATTAAAATAAATAAAACTAAAGAGTTTTTATTATTTCTTATTAATACAAAATGGAGTTTCACAATGCGGATTTTATTTTTTGAAGACATTTTCGTCTAAGTGACGACCGTTTCTCTCAAGGCACTCTTGCAACCGGACCCTTACATTTTCAATGACGCGAGAGCAAAGCGCTGGTGAAATTCCTGCAATTTCACGGTGGTTATTTTCTGGTAGAGCCTGAATCGTTTGAGGATTGTTGTTGTAAACCTTTGACTTGAGATATCCCCACAACAAAAAGTCGCATGGTGTGAGATCTGGCGACCGAGGCGACGAGGGTATGTCCCCGTACTTGCTGATCAATTTATTCGGAAAAATGGTCCTCAGTTTCTCCATCGAGATTCTAGCCGTGTCTGGTGTGGCACCGTCTTGCTGAAATAGCGTTCTGTTGTTTTTGCTAGGGTGCAGTTGCAGTTTCGGTAGCAGAAACTCATCGATCATTCGACAATACACCTCAGTATTGACTGTCTCTCGCTGGTTAACAAAATAAGGGCCAATTATTCCTTGCCCAGAATAAATTTCGTCTTGAACTTGGGCCACACGTTCCGGCGTCGCTGCTGATGTTGATGGGCCTGGAGGAATCCTGTTGACGGCTGTCCCTTCTTGTCTGAATCTTTGCGCCCACGACGAGATAAGTTGTGTGCTTGGGCTATCACTTAATCGCCGAATATTAAAATGAGTACGAAAAGCGCGACGTGATTCGTCGCATTTCAAATATTGCTCAACCGCAAACGCGCGGTGGGCTCCCCACCAGTAACTCATGGCGACTGTCAAATCCGCATTGTCAAACTCCATTTTGAAAAACTAAAAAAGAGTAAAAACTCTTTGGTTTTATTTGTATTCAATTTTGAACTTGAAAAATTCCCGCTGGACACCCGTTAGTTGTTAAAGGGGTCGGTTTTGTAGAGTTTCCAATTATTTGTTAGAACTAGCGTTTGACAGTTACATACTAGAGTCACATAGTTACTGTCAATGCCAGTTACTGTCAGAAACGGTCGTAGCTCAGTCTGACTAGCGTGGTTAGATTGATCACGTAGGTTAAGTGACCAGAAGTACAGTCATTACCTGGGCGGATTTGACTGATACTAGCATTTTTCTAGATCGATTCCGTAAATCGCAAGGCACGTTAAGAGGAAAGCCGGTCTGAAGAATAGGTATTTGAAAAAAATGCTGTCTCCCTCCCCCATACCTTTTACGTATACATCAAGAAAGGGAGAACTGCAGCGCAGACCTATAATGGGCACTAAAATTGACCAAAACAGTATTTCGTGGTCCCCTATTTCCTCCTCCAAAACTTGAGCAATAATAATATTTTTGTCAAAAATAATTAAAACGCTTTACCTGTATGTTTTTATTTTCTTGTTAATATACGTATTTTTTTTTTGTGGGTGTCTGAAAATGACTTTTCAATTGGGCAATTTTCTCAGTTTTTGAAGGCTTCTACTTCCTATTTTAATGAAATTAGGAAAAAAACAAAACATAGGGGCATGACCATGGTAGATGTAGGTTTGATGGAAAAACATTTTTGCTCTATTGTCAGTATTGGAAGTAAACAGGGGACTACGTTTGTATGGAAAAAACGGCGCCCGCGTTTCCTCTTAAGCTGTTGGTGCCGGTAGCTATTACTACATGGCAGTCGTTAAGCCATGTCGGATGCCATAGGGAGGCGGCTTGAAAAAAATCTGATTTCGTTCGCCACCAGCCTTACCTTGGTTGTAACCTCCACCAACCCGGACTTTGGCCCCGTGTGTGTAGTGTGGCCTAAACTTTCCGGGTTTGGGAAGAGACCCCGTGTCCCAGCAGTGGAGACGTTTATGGGTTGTGAACGATGGTCGGATAGTAATGACGACTACCCGGTTAGTAAAAGAATGGACCTGACGTCGATGATGCCACTGCGACGTATGGGTATGGTGTGCAAAAAACCATCATTATGAATATTTATGAAACTTAAGCAAATGTTTGGGAAAACTCTATGTATGTTTTGTTAGACTTCATAATTGGAATAATAAAGCAGTCCTCCTCGATAATGCCCGGATAGTTAGACGCTTTCTCTCCCCGTCGCACTGGACTCCAGCCGACTGTGCTTCCGCTGGAGGTGCTCCTGCCACTTTTCCTCGTGCCAAGTGAGCAGAGTAGCTTGAATTGTATATCTTGAAATAATAATAAGACCGGACACAGCGGTATTCAGTCGATATGAGGCTGACAATTAAAAAAAAACTTAATTTAAAAAACTTAACGTTATGTCAGAGACGAAAGTAGACGCGTATCGGTGACTAAGATGCGAACCGTACTGACGGGACAGGAGAACGCGGGAAGGTGAGCGGGGAAGAGGGAGAGGGGTCACATTCCAGCGAGGTCCATTATTTTAGTAACCGGGTAGTACTAGTGAAGAAAGTAGGCAAGTGGCAAGGCGGACCCGCACACTAAGGGTTCCGTGCCACGGAAATATAAAAGTTTTCAGCGATAAATTAAAATTACACAAAAATATATTATTAGTGGTGTGGGATTTTAACCAGGACCTTTTCCACCACTGCCCACAACCACAATTGCCAAGAAAATTTGGTTAGAGCGTTTTATCATCTTTCTTATCAGCAGCGCTTCGATCTCCGCACCTATTTTTTTTTGTGAATAAAAAATTAAACAAAAATTTAAAAAAAACTTCATCCCCTCGATCCTTGGATCCTCCAGCTCGATCCACTGCTTATTTTAAAATCTTGTAAAAGTGAATCTCGTAACACATGCTAGTGTATCTTCTTATCAGCTCATACACGTCCCCACCGAGGGGCTCGAGCATAGCCTGAATAAGGGCGATCGGGCCTTCTCGACCCCCAATAAGAGTGTTTCCATGGGGCCATGACTTCTTGGTATCACTATACCTATTCGTCCCTTCTCAACTTGTACAACAACATACCTTACACTATGCGTGGTCTGACACATACTTGATCAGCTTTTTAGGGTTCCGCAGTCAAACAAGGAACCCTTTTAGTTTTGCTATTTCCGTCCGTCTGTCTGTCTGTTCGTCGATATGTCACAGCCATTTTGCTCCAAGACTATTACAGATATAAAGCTGAAATTCGGTATGGTTATATACAAATCTGTGACCCCTTTAAAGTTTTAAAATAAAATCTGAAAAAAAATAATTTTAAGGGTACCTCCCATACACGATAAATGGGAGTGAATATTTTAAAATCTTTTATTTAACTTGCAATGTATGTATGTTTGTTTGTGCGGGTGGAAGCTTGCATGTTTTTGACCCACTTCCCAGTTTTCTATTGAGCTGAAATTTTCGCGTGACAATGCAATATTAAAAATTTATGGGTTTTTCGAAAATTATTTAGTTTACGTTACCCTATTGTGTGAGCTATTGTTGAATAGTTATTTCAAAATACGTAAGTTTTGTTAAGATAAAAATTTTCTGTTCTATGTATGATTCGTATACTAAATACGAGTACTCAGTTTTTGAGTGATGATTTTTATAAAAAATACATTTTCACATCCCGTACAAGCAAAACTGATTTTTTAGGAAATCTGAAAATATTTAAATTAGGAGAAATTATTTATTTATTATAGGAAAAATTATATGACTGAAAATAGAAGCTTTTGTATTTATATGTGTCGTGTATGTAATCTAGCGTAACGCAAAGAGAGCGCTGGTCGTTGATCGAGCGCAATCTATTTTAACCCTAATGCCCTCTGCCTTAAGGATGCGGCAACCTTCCCCCCTTCCTTAATGTGCCCAGTGCTCTTTTAACGTGACGGTTACGCGAGTTAAATGACTCGTTGAAGTCTTGTTTTAAAAAAAAACTAACCTAACCACTGCGGGAGTGCCGACAGAAGTGGAAACTTCTTACTGTTTTATAAGTTACTAGCTTTTTCCCGCGGCTCCGCCCGCGTGTACATCGTTTTTATGACTGTCTTTAAGGGTGATTAGTAAATTATGTCGTTTCCCACCCACTCAACTATCTCTGTGCAAAAAATCACAACAATCGAGTATTTTTTAGTTCCCTCAGGAACTGCATCAGATTATGCTATTTTCCCGGGATAAATAGCAGTCTATGTCCTTCCCCGTGACACAGGCTATCTGCATGCCAAATTTCATAAAGATTGGTCAAGGCGTTGAAGCGTGAAAAGATAACAAACAAACAAACACATTTTCACATTTATAATATAGTAAAGATGGCCCTCGAAGTGTTCCTGGCGAACGACTAGATTGACAAAGTTTTGACCCTGCGAGTCCTGGTAAGGTGCCCTTAAGGTGAGTTCAGTTGTTTTTTTCTCCATCTTAAACATGCTCAACGCGCCTAGAAGTTTTCATTCCTAAAATTATGTACTGTTTTACTTGACTTAAACTAGCTTAAATAATTTTTAAACCAACTATAGCAGTAGGTATCGTATCGACTGTTTTCAATCATAAAGGTCAACCGTAAAACTTCTTATGTACCGACAGCAGCATAGATAATCTAAACACTGCATTTTGTATACTCTCTTCTTGACGCTTTAGAACTCAATAATAATTTATATTGCGTATATAAGGTGTAAAAAAATTAGCTGAAACTATTTTAACTGGTTCTTCTACCCATGAAACTGAACAACTTTCCCCATGGAACCTATAGTCAAATCGCAAAAAAATCTTGGCTCTCCCATACTAACTCGATCAGCTGATCAGCCAACTTAGTATGGGAAGTTAAATTTTTATGAGATTTGACTATGGGTTTCATGGGAAAAGTTGTTCAGTTTCATGGGTAGATGCACCAGTTAAAATAGTTTCCGCTAATTTTGTTAGACCTTATATATTGTATTTATTTCTTAAGAGCGCCGGTGGCGTAACAGCTACGGCCGCTATCTCCTGTCCGAGGTCGTGGTTCGAATCCTGTTACGTAGGTACTAGGTACCAATGTGTTTACGAATTTTGATTTCTGTACGTTTATCCGACGCTCTTACGGTGAAGGAAAACATCGTGAGGAAACTTGCACACGCCTGCGAAGAAACTCGAAGGTTGTGTGTGAAGTTGACCAACCCGCACTGTGCCCGCGTGGTCATCTACAGCCTGATCGCCCTATTTCTGGATAGGCTCAATCCCCTCGGTGGGGACGTATATGAGCTGATATGATGTTTTTTGTTCTCAAGGTAAGTGAAGCAGTATTTTTTTTTGAGATATTTCTCGAAAAAATACTGCTTCACTTACCTTAAGAAAAAAAAAACCTATTTATTAATAGTTATCTTAAACCGTAAAACGTTTATTCATGTAAGTATGATTTATGACTCGTTGACTTCTCGTTGATGTCTTTACTATTGGCGATATAAAATAATATGAGCTGTTATTATTTTCTTAAAGTTAATAAAACTAAAAGCCTTGTATGTAAACTACTACACCACACTAACGTTATTTTTACATAACACTTATCTAACAAACGTAACAAATTCGACACAAACAATAAAAACTTGAACCCATTGTTTTAAATTTATTAGTGCAAAGCCTCAATTAAGTTGAACTTCTGAATCTAGCGTTATAGTGATATAATAATAGATTCTATCTCGGGTTTTCTATGATTTTATCTTATGTGAGTCGGATTATGTTTCTTTCGCACTTCCTCGGTGAACAGAGGACGTGACGCAATGTTAGATAGCGTTAGGGCCTTTAGAGCTGGTGGCTTTTGGTACATAGAATTCCAGAAAATTGTTTACAGTACAAAGTTATGTAAACACTTTTTATGGGCCAAGTCTCAGTCAGAAGGATATTTTTAGTAACTTTTATGATGTGTTTTACCTGGCTGCCCTTTTTTATGCAACAGGAGTGTAATGTTTTTCGGGTGAATAAATGTATGTCTGTTTTTTTTAAGCCTGTAGCCTAAACGTCTTGATGGATTTTGGAGTGCAAGGTGTCACTAGATTCGTCTTGAACCCGTGAGCGACACGGTATACATTTTTAAGTAGAGATGCAATGAATACGAATATATTAGTCGTATTTACCGAATATTGGGATTTTATGAATATTTGAATTCGTCGAATATTATTACGACTATTCGTGTAGATATTTTATTAAATTGTTGAGATAATTCAAATGCATTTTGGCGAGAAAACCAACACAAGTAACTAATATCTCATTTGTGCCAATATTTCCCGAAGCTCAAGAAATTAGCTCAAATATATTCTCCATTAAAGCGTGCACCGTTGACTCAGAACGTCTATTTTCAACGCCGAGCAAGGTACAAACTGAGGACACGAACAGATTGACGTCGAAAAACTTGCAAATGCTTGCTTTTCTTAAGAAATACTTGTCTGTTGTTTATTTTAATATATGAAGGTAAAATAATATATTTTTTAATCAAAATTGTTTATTATTCGTAATTGGTAGAAATTGCCAGACCCGAAAACCAAGGACAGATTGTCCTGGCGCCGCAAAATTAGGAGAGCCGACTCCACATAAAGCGGGTTAGTGCAAATAAGAAGAAGAAGAAGTTTATTATTCGTAATCAAACAATGCGACAAATACTAATTTGATATTCATTTGTATTCGCTAAAGTACGTACTGTTCGTTGCATCTATATTTTTAAGCAGTCGTGTTTATATATGTATATTTTTTAATTTAGCTTAACGGTAGTGACCTTGATACTTACCTCCTTACTAGACTAGAGTACCCAATATTGAATCACGGAAAAGTCGAAATAGTGCGAAATATTCGCACGTGTCAGCTAGTTTACATTTACAGCTTCAGTCCAGCGATCAGTGCTCCTGCTTGCTGGGCCGAGGGTCGTGGCTTTGATCCCCACCCACGGCAAACATCCGTGGGATGAACAGGTTGGTCAACTCTGTTTCTAGTTGTTAAATAACTATGTATGTATGTACATCGGTTCTGGTTAGTACAAGGAGTCCTAGTTTGACTGTGTGCAATTTTATCCCTGAATATTTATTTGCCGAATTATTGACAAGTAAAGAAGAAAATCGTGTGTAAATCTACATTTTTGACATTGTCAGATGTCTATGTAAGGTCGAATCTATCGGGTTAAACAACGCCCTGCATATGACTGCAGATAATTATTTAATGCCACAAGAGAAAAAGAGACAGCAAGAAAGTAAGTAAGCGGTTGGTTAGAACTACACTTACCAAGCAGTTAAATAAAAAACCGGCTCGAAAGAAACCAAAGACCACTGGAAACCAATGGCTACTTACCGTTAATTAGCAGCTTCAACACTAACGCTAAACTTTATCGGTTAATGTTTAGTGAATAAAAGTTTAAAGTATAGTAAATGCTAATTCAGTGAAACCCAGCTTTTTATAAATGACCTAGCTGTGCCCGCGACTTCGTCCGCGTGGAGGTTTAGGATGTTAGATAAAAAGTATCGTATATGTTAACCCGGGCTAGAAGGAACCACCATACAATTTTTTTTCAAAATCGGCCTGGTATTTTTTGCGTGAAGTGCGAACATACAGACAGACAGACAAAAATACCAAAAAAAATGTTTTGGCCTCTATATCGTTAGTAATGTCCACCACAGTTATTATTTTTCAAAAATATTTCATGTACAGACATTGCCCCGTTACAGTTTTATTATATGTAATATAGATATCGAGTTTATACATAATATAGCTATAGGCTAGAACAAGACAATTCTGTAAATAAATGTAATATATACAATTGCACAATGATGAGAATGAATTTAATACATTTGACCTCATTATTGACATTGGTAGAATTTCAACCTAGGACGAGTTTTGTTAATAATTGATGTCTATGCATTGGGTAAGTAGTACAAATACATTAAACTGCATATACTTGGAACGGGACGCGTGCGCACGTGTAATTTTTTGAATTGTAGAGCACAGATATTTTTACCAGATAGTGGTAAGTGTGTCACTCTCTGCGTTTTCAACCGACTTCTAAAAAGGAGGGGATTTAAAATTCGATTGTATGTTTTCCCTTGTATGTTTTTTCATGATTTTTCTTTTTATTCGATAGGGTATGCTCCCTAGTTGGTCCCATATAAATTTTATCAAAATCGGTTTAGGACTTTATTAGAAATATTTATTAGTTTTCGTATTTAGCGTTTTCAATTATTATAGTGCCTACTCCTAGTGCGACATTAGGTAAAGTAAAGGACATAGTAAGATAAATACTTAAGTATACACACAGTGGTGTATAATTTTTTAAAGTCATCATTATGTTTTCAGCCCGAAGAAGTATACTCTTGAGGGAGATATGGAGACACTCAGTCAGTCCGGTCCTGACCCCAAACTCTCTTTTTTTCACAATTGGTAAGCCCTTGGCATCATCTAACCTGATGGTAAGTGATGATTATGCTGAAGATAGAAAGGAGTTTACCAAGATTCCCCAACACAATGGGGAGTTGGCTATCTTATCTTCAAACCGGAACACATCAATGCTGTTAACATTGATGTTTGGCTGTAAGACTTAGACAACATGGTGGTAGTTGACCAGGGGGGCTTAGAAAATGCCTTACCACCAAACAAAACGAGACAAACCGAGATGTGAAGCATCAGAATGAATGAATGAATGAATGGACTTAAACATTACGCCACTCCTCATTGGATTCCTGCAAGCTTATTTTTTATTTTTACATACTTAGGGTTAATTCACACTGGGATTGCATCGACGCACAACGTAGCGTCAACTTCGTCTTGATGAAATAAAAAACTCAAATAAACTTACAGCAGGACAGACGGATAGTGTAAGTTATAATAGGGTTTTTTTTGGCATCCTTTGAGTGACTTACTTGACTTATTGTCCCCTAGGTAGGGCGAGGGTGTCCACAGTGCTCCGACATTCGTTCTGTTTTGGGCTATGCGCTTTACTTCAGGCCACAACAACCTGAATCCTATGCATGATGTTTTTTGTAACCCTCCACCGCAGCCATACAGGCGGACGGTTTACACGTTGGAGCGAAATATTTTAAGCTTCACTCTTCGAGTGAGTTCACGTGATCGCCATATGGATCGGAGTTGCGTGAAGGTTGCCCTAGCTTTGGCTATCCTAGAAGTGATATCGTCTTCTGTCCCTCTAGATTCTGATACGACACTACCGAGCTAAGTGAACGTAACGCCAGCGCGTTTTTCCCCTCGGTGCACATTTCCTGGGTCTTAATTTTTAGACCATCGGTGGCGGCCTTGCGCTGTAGATCATCTAGTTTGGCTTGCATACCAGCATATTCGTCAACGTATTCTAGGTCATCCAATTGCTCGGTAAACCCTCACTCAATACCACGTCGCTTGCCATCATTTACTCGGTTAATTATGCCATCCAAGACGATAAGGAAACAGACTTGTCTGACACCTGCATGTACGACGATATCATTGGAGATAAGAAATACTCTTGCAAAGTCACATACGAGGGTATGTGACTTTGCAAGAGTATTTCTTATAAATGGCTTTAAGAAAATCTCTTACCTTGGGTGGCACTCCCATATCATCAAGACGGGCCCAGATGTTGTTTCATCGAACTGTATCAAAAGTCTTTTCGAAGTCAACGAAAACAAGTAGATCTCCCGTTGCCATTCTGATGCTTCTTCAGGGATGATCCAGAGAGTGTTAATCTGGTCCGCACAGGAACCATTGGGACGGAATCAAGCTTGTTCTTTCCGTAGTAGAGGTTCAGCAGCTTTCGGTATTCTGTCTAGGAATATCTTGCTCAGTATTTTTGATGACACGGAAAACAAAGTTATTCCTCTCCAGTTGCTGCATTGACTGAGTTTACCTTTTTTCCGAACAGTGATTAAGAGGCCCTTTTTCCAATCATCAGGTAAATTTTCAACACTCTAGACTTTGTCCAAGAAAAGTGTCATAGTCTCAACGGCGGTCGGTATGTCAGCTTATCCCGCAGTTATTTAGTCGAATCCAGGAGCTTTGCCGCTCTTGAGGGAAATTATAGCGCTTTCAACTTCTCTTTTGGAAGGTGGGGATGTATCAATGTCTAAAAATTGAGATGACGAGGTGCTACGTGGTCTGTCAGGTAGCGTTGCAGCTGGTATGAGGAAAACATCTTGTGTTCACGCCAACGAACAAGTTGTCCCTTTGATGTTGCGATGAGTCTTCCCTCCTTATCCCGTAGAGGCTTTTTCCTATATTTCTTGTTTCCAGCCAAGGTTTTGGTCGCATCACTCTCAGATTTCCGGAATCAGCAGCGGTCTGTGCTAGGGAAGATACTCTATCAGCCCACTGACGTCTATCTTTACTGTTGCTACGATAGATATTTTTACGTATTTACCGGTACTGCGTTCTGAGATTGTCTCGTTCAGACTCATTCTGGGTCTCCAGAATTTTTAGGTGAAGTTCTCTTCGTGTCTCAATAAGGTTCCAGGTTAATTGTGATGTCCATCCATCGCGCCTTTGCGATCGGTGCTCCAGTACGAAACGCTGGTTTCATGATAAACCATTTTAAAGCGTGTCCACTCGTAATCAATAGACTCGTAGTCAACTTCAAGCCCGAAAAGAGGTTGCGTAGTTAAAGTGAGAACTTTTTGCGAGTATCGGGTCCGTCTAGTTTGTCCACGTCGTACCTTCGTCCCGTCTTGCTTATGCCGGTCGCTCGCCGCGCAGTTGCTACTTTGAGCCGAAGTTCTGCAACAATCTTAAAAGGTGGTCGCTGTCGATATCAGCGCCTTGTCTGTTGCGGACATCAAGCAGCGAGGTTCGCCATTTGCAGCTGATAGCAAGGTGGTCAATTTGTTTTTAGGTGTTGGCATCGGGATAGATCCAGGAATATTTATGTATGAAGAATGTTCCGATAATAGGTAGTTCAGAACTCCACAAATCGTGTGCCAATGCCTTGTTTGCCGAGATTCTTCTCACACCCATTATTTCCGCTACCCACTTTAGCGTTCAGATCACCCATCAGGATAACTCTATCCTGTCTGCGTGAAGCGCGCTTTATAAAATAAATCGTCCTTCTCGTTGTCCTTGGCAACACACTGGTGAGGGCATAGCACTATACTACGGTGATCTTGCGGGCTCTTGAATTAAAGCGAGCTGTAATGGTTCGTTCCGAGATAAGTTTGCAATCCAGTAGGCTCTTCTTCGCAGCATCAGGCAGGAGAAGTCCTAAGACGTAAGAGACGTAAGAGTCGTCTAGATTTTCCTAGCTGGGATAGAGAAAAGTTGAGCATCTGGATGTTCTCAGTTTTCCGAACCCATTTCTTCGCACTTCACTGAGGCCGAGTATTTGCAGCTTGTACTTAAGCATTCATAGGTTTTGCCGTAATCGCCACGCTTGGCAGGCGGGTTAGCGACCGCAGTGTGGTTGCAGGTGTGTTACAATGCACGCAAAGGACGCTGCTACCCATCCCCTATGAATACCACATCCAGAAAACGACCGACGACCTGGTGAAGTTCGCGAAAAGCCGCTGGATGCGGGCAGCGTTGGACTGGTCGTCATGGAAATCCTTGGGGGAGGCCTTTTTCCAGCAGTGGACGTTTTTTAGCAGATATGATGATAGTGATGACTTGAGTCAGTTGGCTGTCATCGTATAGAGCGCGTACATTCCAATAAGCTATTCGTGTCCGTATTTTCATGCCAAAGGTCTTCGGTAAAAGTTCGGTCCGGTTTTGCACTGTTTCTGTTTCTGGAATTGGTTTAATTTAGGGAAATACGTGATAAGCCCGCTGTGCCCTAGACTGCTGGCGGGGCTGCCACCTCGGAGTTAACAGACTAACTCGGTTTGTTTCGGGCACCTCCCCAAGTAAAGAGCTTTGTTTTAGGGCGCAGAACGTTCGCCCGTTGCCCTGCATCCTTAGCAGTCACAGCTCGAGGAGGCGGCTGCGCGGCCAGGGTCGGTCCCGGGGTGGACGACGGGGACGTGGGGACGTGGATGACTCGGACTGGCTAAGGCTTTGCTCACACTGGTGTCCTGCCACTGACAAGCAGATGGATGATCGGCATTTTGTAGGTAGTCCTAACTCTCTATATGAGAACTCCCACCGAGACTAAACCTCAGCACCCCGAAAACATATATGTATAAATATATTCGACCAACCCGCACTGGGTCCGCGTGGTCTACTATATAAGGTCCGATCGCCCTAATTTAGGGTAGGCTCGAGCCCCTCGGTGGGGACGTGTATGAGCTGATATGATGATGATTTAAAACAACAAAAAATAAAAATATGTATATTTAACTTACATAACTTTACTTGGTTGTTGCGACTGAAGTACTATCACGACGTATTGAAATCGGTTTTTTAACGTTTTAAGCGTTGTAAATTATCATCAAACGTTTCTTTTATACACGGATTGCTTTACTCAGTACGTCTTCAGTCGTAGATCCCATAGCGAAACGACCTCACGATTTCTTTACATCCGATCCCCATATTTCGACGTCATGTCATCATCATCAATACACATCGGAACGCATTAGCTAAACCAATTCTATTCGGGTTAATAACTGCCTCGTACAGTCAGCACCCCACAGCGTCTTCTAGGAACTATTGTCCCCCACAGATCTCATCATATCAGCCGAAGGATGTCCACTGCTGGACAAAGGCGTCCCCCAAGGATTCCCACGACGACCAGGTCATCGGTCCACCGAGGCGGAGGCAGGCCTACGCTACGTTTTCCGATAAGCGGTCGCTACTAGAGAAGTTTACTGTCCCAACGACCATTTATTCTATAGATCCACAGGTACTGTATTATAATATGTTCGGGGAATCAGCTGCTGCATACCTGAAAGGAGTCCTAGTTTTAAATCAGAATTTATCATTAATTTTAATCACTTTCACTGCTCTGGGCGAAGTATCTTCAGAATCATCGCCTACATTAATCATTAAGACTGAACAAGATTAGCGCAACCCCGTGCGGGTGTAACGTCAGTGGCGCCGCGATTGAACTCAGGGCGGCCCCTTTGACGCAAACATTTGTCAAAGGTGCAAACTTATTCAGTGAACGAACTTTCATGAACTACAGTACCCCACAGACAATGGTCTTTAAGGAAATCAGTATCAAGCTCAGTATATACTGCTCAAAAAGGAGGATATTAATATATTTGGGAGTGCGTAAGTACGTATGAATATACGAGTATGTAGGGCTAACCAATTGTGAATTTAAAAAATATTTATAATAATCTGTTTTTTGCTGAGCCTAAAGCCTTAAGCGGCTTGACGGATTTTGGAATATCCATTGAGTGTCATCATATCAGCCGAAGGACGTCCACTGCTGGATGAAGGCCTCCTCAAAAGATTTCCACGGCGACCGATTCTGCGCTGCGCTGCTTCCCGCGACCTTAGGTCATATATATGATTGAGTGTCATAGATACATTTTATTAAGTCAAATTTTTATTGTTTATTTAGGTTGGTTAAGCTGAAAATCAGAGTTAGTTAAGTTACGTTAGTTAAATGCTGTGCAAAACACTGCGCCGTACTTTAGGGGACCTTTCAGAAACGGTAAAAGTAGGTAGAGAGTTGACCTGACGTGAAAAAAAATATAATTATGAAATGGAATATTTTAATCTCACATTAATGTAATAAAATTTTTAGGTTACGTGGTAACTATATAGTGTCGGGTTTCAATACAATATATTACAATATTCGTTATTTAATCACAATATAAAAAGAGAATTAAATAACGTAGAAGAAAGCCTACACCATAGGTGGCTTACTTGTCTAGGAATTGGACCTACATTCCGTCACTGGCAGAGAAATTAACGGTAAGGGAAAAAGGTGCCGGCCTTGACGCGGTAATATTACAGATTTTCGTTATTTCTGACGTCAATTACTCGTACTCCTAAAGGATAGAAAACACAAGGTTGAAAAAAACCCTTTTAGTTGATAATGCCTTTTAGTTGAAATTTTAATTGTAGTTTTTGACTGAAACGAAAAACCATTGAAAAAGTGAAAAAGTGTGGTTATTTTCTTTAATCTTTACACGTAAAGAAAAAAAAAACAGAGACAACTGTTCCAAACAAGACCTCGCCTTAATATTGTCGAGCACGCTTGGTCGCAGAATACACTATTCACAGCACTTTGTTGGCGTAGTAAGTGCGTGTCCAGCAGTGGGTGTCTTTTGGCTAAGGTGATGATTCAAAACACAGCTTCACATCACGACGCGTGTAAAAGTGCTATATCGTGAAAACTGGATTTATGAAAAGTGTAAATATTTTTTTGAATGGTTTTTACATGATTTAAATTGTGCAATTAAAATTGTTGCTACTCTGTATTCTGAACTATTTTCCATTTTTTACAATAAAGCATATTTGATTTGATTTTCATCATCATAATGACGATGATTTGAATTTCCTGTATTTTACAGTAAACTCTGAATAACCCAAAAATTACAGTGTATCGTGAAATTCAGTTAAATTAGGGAAATGACTGTACAAAGTATTGTTTGCATAGCAATTGTTTGAACTAAATTAACCGAAGATATTTGCGTGGGAAAACGTTATGTCATTCCTACATGTTTCTTTTTAATTTGAGCAATGACCAAAAAGACTTAATGTATCGGTTTAGAAAAAAAAAACAATTACATATTCATTTTGGCGTAGCTAGGGCGTAGCGCGACATTGCACATCTTTGACACATAATAAGGGACTCCTTCTATTGTGTGTATTGTAATTTGTTTAGTCTTTTACAGTTTTTCTCAGGGATAAAAATCACAGAAATCATAGTACAACATAGGCACTTGTATTTGCCATGTATTACCATTAAAAGCAGTCTTGAGCCGAAATCTTATCTATGGGCACTGTGTGTCAGAGTCAGAATTTAGAGCTGTTATGCAGGCATTCTATAAGTGGCCTGTCATACATAAGACATTTCCGGCACTAATTAATACATTGAAAAATTTGTAACTTATATTCCTTACTCAGTGTCCTTTAATAATTAACTATAAAGTATTAAAAATCACCACTGTAATTTAAAGGGGTTACTCAAACACAGGAAAACATTTAAAAAAAAATCTATCAAAAATAAAATAATTTATAATTTCCCATACGAACCGAGAAATTACCAGGACGTAAATTTGTAGGTATATAGAACACAGGAAACACATTTCAAAAAAATATATCAAAAATAAAATAATTCATAATTTCCCATACGAACCAACAAATTACCAGGACGTAAATTTGTAGGTATAGATAGAGCGCACTGTAGGTCGTTCGCCCGCTAGTGCGCCTGATACAGTAGTAACTAATATATACCTTATATCACTTTAAAAAAGCACAATGTCACAGATGAGATACTAGTTACTAACAATGTAAACAAACTTAGTAGGGATTGGACAGTTTCAAATGTTAATTCCATAGTACTTTTGTTTACCTTTTGCTTATTTTTTGGTTGATATATGGTATACTTTGACTGTAGGTATACCTACCCTACCCACGTTTCCGTCCTTTCGACTTCCACAATATTCCCAGTTTTTTCATGCCTACTGCCTTAACGGGTCAACGAACGGGTGGAAGTTCACTTTTTTTCGTGTTGAATTACGATAAATGTTTATTTTTTAATTAGAAGTGAAATTTTGATGTTTAAGTTATATTTCATCTCGCTTTCCTGCAATCTGTAGATAGATAGATAAATAGATAGATAAAACATTTATTCAAAGCTACATTATAATTGATACACAAAAAATAATAAAAACTTCTTATATCTAAGCTTAAATGTATAAAGAGGGCAGATACATTAAATTGTACCGTAGCTTCGAAATGGCTCTGTAGGTGTGATTTCTGTGGGAGTAATTTCGTGAAAAGGAACGGAAGTTTGTAACAGATAAGTGCGTTTTTTTCAATCACGAAGGCTAAGAAAACATGGCCATGCTGCCTTTTTTTCTGTCCGAAGGCTATGGAGACATGGCCATGCCATAGGCCGGAGGTCGGACGGCTGGCAGATTTTTTACTTATGTCGGATATTACACAACTTATGCTACTATACTGTAAAGCTCGCTTGTTTTTCTAAGATGATTTTTTAGGATTCAGCCTTAAAAGGAAAAACTGGAACAATTATAGGATCACTCGCGTGTCTGTCTGCCCATCCATCTGTCACAGCCAATTTGCTCCGAAACTACTGGACTAATTAAATTGAAATTTGGTACACATTTGTAAAGAGGTGACCCAAAGATGTATGTGTAACGTAAGTTAGTAAATTTCAAACATAGGAGCCTTTTTTTTGGGGGGGGGGTTGTTTTAAGAATCTTAAATTGACCATTCCCCCACTTTTCTCCAAAACCACTAGGTCTAAAATTTTGAGAAAAATACAAGTAATAGTTCTTTCCCTATAGTTTACAGGAATACTTAAAAGAAGTCTATGGTATTTAAAATAACAGAGGCAATTTCTAAATCAACGTACGGAACCCTCTCCACACAAGTTTACCTCACACTTGTCCGGTTTTTTCTGGTTTTTTTTTTCTATAGAAGAACTCCTTAAAATGTCACTCGTGATTTTTTAACGTCTGTATATGTCGCCAGATGGCTGGCTAAATCTGCCATTTGATTGAAAGGCTAGCCTGTTGATTGAATCGCCATTCAATCAACGGGCTAGCCTTTCAATCAAATGGCAGTTTTAACAGGATGGCTGCAACATAAACATTTATCGAATAATGTAGAAAATAAAGAAAAGAATAGAAAATCATTAATTTGCCTTAAGCACGGTATACAAAAATCTTTAAAGTTATAGTTTTAGCACTCATGTTTAGCTAAAAACAGCATGCAAATATTAAAAAAAAACTCATTACAAAAATACATAGGTCAGTGATAAATAAACTAATTCCCTATTTAACAATAGCTAAGCTTGGTAAGCCCGCTTCCATCTTCGGCATTATCGCCACTTACCATCAGGTGAGATGATGCCAAGGGCTTACGAATTGTGAATATAATAATAATAAATAAAAAAATAGCACCTTTTGAAAATTTTATATCAGTACATACATAACATAAAGATAAAGAAATAAAGATTTATTATTATTTCAATGTATAAAATTTAAGCTACTCTGCTCACATCGAACGAGGCGAAATGGCAGGAGCACCTCCAGCGGAAGCACAGTCGGCTGGAGTCCAGTGCGACGGGGAGAGAAAGCGTCGAACTATCTGGGCATTATCGAGGTCCGAGGAGGACTGCTTTCTGCATTGCTGCAATTATTAGTCTGCCTAGGAGGTCCAGCCGCCTTAGGTGACGTTCAAGGTCGACTGAAAGTAGCCCGTTCACGGATAGGACTACGGGGATGATTTGATATTTTTTTTCTATTATTATTTACGAATATGAAATTAGAGCCTCTCTGCTCACTTGGCACGAGGCGAAGTGGCAGGAGCACCTCCAGCGGAAGCACAGTCGGCTGGAGTCCAGTGCGACGGGGAGAGAAAGCGTCGAACTATCCGGGCATTATCGAGGAGGACTGCTTTCTGCATTGCTGCAATTATTAGTCTGCCTCGGAAGTCCAGCCGCCTTAGGTGACGTTCAGGGTCGGCTGAAATTAGCCCGTTCACGGATAGGACTACGAGTATGATTTGTTTTTAGTTTTAAGGTATTGTATAGCTTTTATCGCGGGCTTTAAGGGGACCGAATCAAGAAATATCGTAACGAAAAAACCTGACACCCAAAAAAAATATATTGAGTTCTAAAAAACTTACAGTGCCATTTATCTATCCATCATGATGGTGGTGATGGTGGTAGTGATGGTGGTCGTTATGGTAGTCGCGATGGTGGTCGCGATGGTGGTCGCGATGGTGATCGCGATGGTGGTCGCGATGGTGGTCGCGATGGTGGTCGCGATGGTGGTCGCGATGATGTTCGCGATAGTGGTCGCGATGGTGGTCGTGATTGTGGTCGCGATGGTGGTCGATGACGATGATGATTTGACTTTCTTAACTTTCTTAGTGTTAATTTATTACATAAACATCCCTCGCCCCAACGACTATATGGTAATGGTAAATACTGCATAAATAAAAAATAAATAAATAATTATAATTGCATAAGTTGATAAAAAATGCTATGCAATAGCTTTACCGCGGCAGTCCCCGAGTGCCACACGTCTTTTTTTATTTTTTTTATTAGCTTCGCAAGGTACATAAGGCCGTTGGCGCCGGTTGCTATCACTATTTAAGCCGTGTCAGAAGCCTAAAGGTAGCTTGAAAAACTTCTGACAGTGGGGTTAACTATCCCTACGACCCACCAACCCAGACTTGGCCCTCGTGTATGAATATGGGTAAATCCTCCCTAGTTTCGGAAGAAACCCGTACCCCAGCAGTGGGGGGGGGCGGATAGTGATGTGTTTTTAATGTGAATTAATATATTTTGGTTCATGTAATTAGGGTGAAAGGCTTTGCTTATAATACATATCCCAAAATGTAGGGTGCTTTCCTACTTTAGCTAGTAAGAACTCAATCCATATCTTGCTACTAGTTTTTGTCCGCGGCTTCGCCTGTGTGGAAATCGCTTTTATGCCTGTCTTCGATCGCGGCCTAGTGAGTGTTCTCCAGATCCCTCGGGAACTATATCGTGCTATTCTGATTAGCAGTCTCTGTCACTTTTCACCCCCTCCACTATTTAAATGCAAAAAATCACGTCAAACCGTTGCTCCGTTTAGACGCCCGCCGACGTGCGTGAAGGTGGAAATGATGGCTAATGGTGTTTTACTTAAGCCAAGCTCCTTAGTTTTACTCCGGAGACTTCGACTGAAATGGTAAAAGCAACCTGTTATTTTGGCTTCCGGTAAAGTATTAGTATTGACAATACAGAAAACAGATTACCGCCTCCGCTCCGCCACCGCTTTCTGTGTTTTTTTTTTCGGTTTTTAACCGACTTCAAAAAAGGAGGAGGTTTCTCAATTCGACCGTTTCAAATTTTTTTATGTGTGTTCGCGGATATCTTCGTCGTTTATGAACCAATTTTGATGATTATTTTTTTGTTGGAAAGAAGATATCGCAAGGGTGGTACCATGATAAGGAAACCATGATCTGATGATGGCATCCCAGAGAAATCGAGGGGAACGTTAGTTTCCTGTTTGAAGTCGGTTTTTTTGTTCAAAATTATCAAGTTTTGAGCTTAAAAGTCGAAAAACACCAAAACAAATCAAAATAATTGACAACGGCACCAGTTGACCAGTTCAAAACATGCATTAGGTCAACTCGTGCCGCAGCACGAGTTCGAGTGGCACCAGTTGACTTCATCACATCAGCTACGTCCTATACATATACGTCCCTACCGAGGGGCTCGAGCCTACCCTGAATTAGGGCGATCGGGCCTTAGTCGACCACGCGGGCCCAGTGCGGGTTGTTCAACTTCACACACAACCTTCGAGTTTCTTCGCAGATGTGTGCAGGTTTCCTCGCGATGTTTTCCTTTACCGTAAGAGCGTCGGATAAGCGTACATATGAGTCTAAATTCTAAAACACGTTGGTACGTGGCAGGACTCAAACCACGACCTCCCGGATAGGAGGTAGCGGCCCTTGCCGTTGCGCCACCGACGCTCTATAGCTCTATTGCTCCAGTTGACTAGAGAGCCTTAATTACTTACTGTTAAACCTATTCGGCATCTTTGTCGTCAATAAATCAGGTAAGATATTGCCAGTGTCACACACATTGCATAGAATGTTATTATTTGATAGGTTACCTGGTTTAAGAACTAAGTGGACGGTAAAAACACGCAAGTATAATAGTGATTTTCTACAGTGAGGCTCAAATTAACCTACAGAAGATATCAGTGTTTGCATCCTCATGTCTATCTTCTCTTGAACTCCATTAAGCAATAGAAAGAATAGTTTGTATAATTTTATGGACTATTCTATTGAGTAGAGCCTGTCTCATTTGATGCGAACATTGCTTCCTTGATAGCTATCGGCGCGGCGGCGTCACGATGTTAACTGTGTTAGCTAACGAATTGTTATGTATTAGCTGTAATGCAATTAAACTTTATAGTTTTGTGGGTAATAGTTATTATTGTATGGTTGAGAAAGTTAAAAATGTATCATTTAATTAAGATATATATCATATCAACTGAAGGACGTCCACTATGCTGTAAATTTTGAGGTTGAATTTCTTTATAATAAGATGAGATGAGATTATATGAGAGAAGATAATGTAAGATAATGTTTATTGTAAATCAATGCATAATTATGTACAATTAACATATTAATAAACAAATAATAAATTTAAAATATAAGTAAAATAATAATAAAATTAAAAGTGAATTAATTAATTATTAATAAAAGTATTAATTATTTATTTAAGTAAAATTGTTTGATAATAAAACATTTTGTTATTCATCTAGGAATACAATTTGGTAGTACATATATTATGGGTTTAGTACCCTCATTTTTTTATTTACGATTGGTAAAAAATACTAAATTCACACATACTAAAAATAGGTTTGCAAATCAACTATGCTTTCAATATCGAAACTTCGAAAATGTTTATTTATTTTATATCTACCTAATGTTATACATCGAGCTTGACCGAGGATTATTTAATAATATTAGATTATTATTGTATTATTAAAATGACATAATAAAAAGACATCTTGATGTCGAAAACACCAGTCGCCATAATTAATCACTGAATCACAGACAACAAGAAAAGGAATATTAACATTAGGAAATAATTAAAAACCCGATTGCATAAAAACTTCACCCCTATGTTTTTAGCCAGACAGGTAGAAATGTATCCTATGTCACTCACGGGCAATGTTGCCAACCGTCCCGTACTTCACGGGACATTCCGTATTTCTTGCATAAATTTCTATGTCCCGGCGGGACAACCCATGTCCCGTATATAACGAAAATCCAAAAACCATGAATGCTATCGAAAAATGGAAAAAAAATATACAACAGTTTTCGGAAACCGAGTTATGCGACGTTTACACGATAATTTCTTTTATTTTCAGTATTCCTAGCTCAAATTGTGTCGAAATAGTATTTTCACAAATAAAACTAAAATGGATTTACGTCCCGTCCATAAAAAATGCACGTCGAATTTAATTGAAGCCGAACTGATAACCAATGTTTACTACCATTTTGACTGTGTTTGTTTTTATAATCATACATAAAACGAATTTTGACTAAAAATGCTATGATTTTTATTTTTTCCGGGGTGAAAAAGAAAAATCTCGTATTTTTTAAGATTAATGATCGTTTGTCCCGGCCGAAAAAAAGTTGGCAGCCCTACTCACGAGATTAAGACATTTATTATTCACAATTGGTAAGTCTTTGGCATCATCTCACCTGATGGTACGAGTAAGTGTCGATGATGTCGAAATGGAAGTGGGCTTACCAAGATTCCCCGACGCAATGGGGATCTGGCTATCTTATCTTCGAGCTGGAATACATAAATGCTGTTAATACTGATGTTTGGCGGCAATACTTATTAGATAAGAGTGATCTTACGTTCAGGCGTCTAATTTACAAATAATTATCGCTGACCCTAACGACCCCATCACAGTGGCGGCATTACGGAGTTGGATAGCCACCTACTGTTTATTATAACCGACTTAAAAAAATGTATGAAATATGTTTTTTTTTCTAATTTTGCTAAGCGATATCTTCGCAGATTGTGAACCGATTTTCACGATTTTTTTTCTTTCGATAGGGTATGCTACCATGTAGCATGAGTTTTTAATCAAAATCGGTTCAGTACTTTTTTAGGATTAATATCCTTAATTTAATTTATCCTTGATATTAATCCAAAAAAAAAAGTTGCAAAACTTTACTTGGTTGTCGGTTTTTTTTACGTAGCGTATCTAATTATAAAGATACTTAACTTCTTTTAGTGCATTCATCATTATTTTCTTGGAACTTATACCATTTAATGTATGCTTTCTCCAAAGTATCCTCTTGCTGGTTGTCTGTGTGTCTACGTCACTCACTTTCATTTCTTTCATGCTAACAATATTGATGTGTTCCGGCTTGAAGATAAGATAGCCAGTTCCCCATTGCGTTGGGGAATCTTGGTTGGAACTTGTACCATTTTATGTATGCTTCCTCCCAAATATCCTATTGCTGTTTGTCTGTGTCTACATCACTCACTTTTATTTCTTTCATGCTTACAATATTGATGTGTTCCGGCTTGAAGATAAGATAGCCAGTTCCCCATTGTGTCGGGGAATCTTGGTTGGAACTTGTAACATTTTATGTATGCTTCCTTCCAAGTATCCTATTACTGGTTGTCTGTGTGTCTACATCACTCACTTTCATTTCTTTCATGCTAACAATATTGATGTGTTCCGGCTTGAAGATAAGATAGCCAGTACCCCATTGCGTTGAGGTATCATCGTCACTTTTCATCAGATGAAATGATGCCAATGGCTTACCAATTATGAATTTAAAAAAAAATTGTATTGTACGTTGCCAAGTCACATTTTGGCGCATTTAGGGTAAAATGAAATTTTTATTGTAACGGAAGTTGCGCACGTCGTAGCATGCAACAGAAATGCGACACCATGAAGTTATTTTTTTTTAATCGGGTGGGGCTGTGTCGGGGCAAACCATGGGCAGACGGCCGTTGGTTTTTACGTGAAACGTCATATCAGTGAGCTGTCTATATAAGCTAAATAAGGACACTAGATTCATGTTACCACGATTAATAGTATTGTATTAAAAATTGTAGGATTTTGTAATAGGGAGAAATAAAAAGTTTCCGACCTACGTTCGATATGGATTACAATGATGTACCACAGAGCAGTGCCAAAGAGTATAAGTACAGATAAAAAATAATTTGGTTAAACGGAACGATTAAACTATTAAAAGGTAAATTTTAACAAAAAGGTAATCGTTATGGTCCACCATTCTGACCTGGTACACGTATAACATGATTTTAAAACGTTTCACGCCAAAAGTACCTATGTGTGTAAATGTTTCCAAAAATAAAATATTTCAAAAAAGTATAGAAAGCGGTCGTAGCTCAGTGTGACTTGGTCAATCACGAAGGTTAACTGACCTGAAGCACGGTCATTACCTGAACGGGTTTGACTATAAATGGCACCCATTTATTTCGGACATTTCCGTACTTTGTAACGCACATTAAACTGTTGTTGCCAGTTGATATCACTAGATGGCAGGCGTTAAATTCTGTCGTTGTAGGCGGCTTGAAAACTTCTGACAGGGGGGATCTGCCACCAGAATAACCCTACGACTCCACTGTTCCGGACTGGTCTCTCGTGTATTTTCCGAGTTTGGGAAGAGATCACTGCTTCAGCAGTGGAAGTGTTTATAAGTTGTAAACGCTTGTTATTTGTAACTGAAAATAAAGCTTTTTTTTTTACATGTACGAGAGATTTGTTACCATAGATGGATTATGCACTAACAAACCACATTTGAAAATCTTTTTTTAATTTATTATTTATTCACAATAGCGTTTTTTGCGTTCTAATTATAAAGATACACACACAACATTGTAGGTAATTCGCTTCCGTTGCATTGAAAGCTACTAAAAAAAGAGATGCCAATTGGCACTTTAACGCATGAAACTAAACTACCTTCCCTTATGCAGGGTGTTACAAAATTGGTGTAGGTCCCGTTAACTGAGGCTTCTGCTCATCATACTGAACAACTTTTGTTCTACGGGGTTTGCTGAAATTGCAAAAAAAATGTTTATTCTTCAAACAAATCGATCAGCTGATTGATTAATTTTTTATGCATTTTAGTATGGAGGCTTCGCCCGTCCAAGCAACGACCTAAGCCGAGGTCCGTGTCCACCTGGGCGCCCTTAGGCAGTTGCATCTTTTTGTTTTACATCTAGGTTGAGTGCCCTCCGCACTCGCCTCCCCTGCACGGTGAAGTTGTAAAGGCGAACAACAAACACACAAATTTTGATACACCCTGTATATATCATATCTCTGCATAAACGCATAATTAGAAGTCGGATTGGTGACACTAAATGAAAAAGAAAAAAAAGGAAACCGCTCCGGGTCTTATCTTAAAAATCTACATCTTTTAAACAATGTAAAAACTTCACACAGCAGTTTGTGCTTATTTCGTCGTGATGGTATCGCTTTTTAACTAGAGGTTTAGCCGCATATCTGAACACGTATTTTTGAGTTTCTAGCACTCGAAAAGGCAAAATTGATTGATAGACTTTACCAGATCATCACCCATTAGTATTGGACGAAGTAACTAGTATCTCATCTGTTGTATTGGCATGTATTGTTCACTTAAAGTCATAGCATTAACAAGTTAAACCGCCTGAGGCATCTCAATTTTATCCTTTTTACCCGACTGAACATTTTCTAAGGCTGAGTATGTTTCTATTTATTCGCTTATATTTCTTTCGCTCTCGTTGATGTCTGTTGGTTGAAACGAATAGGTATCTTTGTTGTAGTCGTCTAGAGAAGTGTGTGGTCAGTGCGCGAGTCCGACTCGCACTTGGCCGGTTTTTTTTACAAAGGAATTAATTTTATATCCAATAAATGGAAATGCTTAAAAAGGTGACTTCAATCGCAACAACCAAGTACAATTTTAGTAAATAATTTGGTTTTTGTTAATTTACTAAAAAAAAATACTTAACCGATTTTGATAAAATTTATATGGTATGATGAACTTGCAGTCGGCGTCAGTGGCGTAATGGCTAGGGCTGCCGCCTCCTGTCCGGGAGGTCGTGGTTCGAATCCTGCCACGTACCCATGTGATTTCCAATTTAGATTTCATATGTACGTTTATCCGACACTCTTACGGTGAAGGAAAACATTGTGAGGAAACCTGCATACGCCTGCGAACAAACTCGCAGGTTGTGTGTGAAGTCGACCAACCCGCCCTGGACCCGCGTGGTCGACTAAGGCCCGATCGCCCTAATTCAGGGTAGGCTCGAGCCCCTCGGTGGGAACGTAAATGAGCTGATATAATGAACCTGCAGTACTATCTAATAAAAAGAATCATAAAAATCGGTTGACAATCTGTTAAGCTATTGCGTAACAAAAAACATACAGTCGAATTGGGAACCTCTTCCTTTTTGAAATCGGTTGAGAATAGTCCCCTAGAGCACTTTTACATCGTCGTTAACTCATTTCGACGTGACAATAGGCTATAATACTGTGTATGAGAGGTTGGGTAACTATGCTAGATGTAATAAACTTATGGCGAGGAAGTGATAAGGGCCTTTTCGAAAGTGTTTTGTTTAAAGGGACTTAGGAAGTGCTTCAGAGAAGCCTGTCCGGCACACACGACAAACATAATCAAAGACTTTTTACGTCGCTGAATTAATGTTTTTGATGGATCAATTAGACATTTCCTTTTTCCACGACTTCGTTTCTGTTTCATTTCCAGTAAGAATTATAAAAATAACTAACTTATTTTGACCACCTTAATCCATCCCTTAATCCTAAGGTACCAGGTTCAAATCTGGACGGCCTATGTACCAATGAGTTTTTCAAAACTTACGTACATATACTTACCGATTGCTTTAACGGTGAAGGAAAACATCGTGAGGAAACCTGCACACGCCTGCGAAGAAACTCGAAGGTTGTGTGTGAAGTCGACCAACCCGCACTGGGCCCGCGTGGTCGACTAAGGCCTGATCGCCCTGGTTTATGGTAGGCTCGAGCCCCTCGGTGGGGACATATATGAGCTCGTATGATGAATCCGTCCCTGTAGAAAAAAAATACTACCCTATCTATTTATTTTATATTTTAAACCAGAAAAACTTAACTTCATGTCACTAGCAGCAAAACAAATGATTTTCATACTAACTTTAACCCCATTAATTTAACCCTGTCGTAAAGTCCGTTTTTCGTTGACGTTTTCTACCTATAAACCACCTTTCTGCCAAATTTCAGCTTTATAGGTTAAGTAGTAAGTACTTTATTGCCAAGGCTTATCAATAATTGTTGATAAAAAAGGAACCCACAAACAATTCTAAAAAAAATTGGACCCTCAATACAAAATTACGTAAAGTCAGCCGCAACATACACTTTTCCTTTCATGCGATGAAAAGTCTTCAATGTTTCCTGTCATTGTAAATCAAAATACCTTTATCACAGACTCTTTTTCTCCCGATTCTGGATTTCGCTAACACTTGCTATTTAGATGTAGCAGTTCTAGATGTAACAGAAGAACTGCTTAACAAACTCGAGCGTCACCAGAATCTCTGTCTTCATGTCTGTCATTATTTTTGGCCTACGTAAGTTTGACCATGTCTCCCAATCAAGTGGCTCCCGATTCGTCTTTGTAGGAACAATTATATCCTGTCTCCTTTTTTAAATACTTCACAATCCTTCTTCTCCATCCTACCTGTAGGATTGCAGCGTTCTCCTGGTCATCAATTCCGTGCTCATATCAAATCCCTCCGTTATTACCACCCATTCCACTGACTTCTATTCCTATTCCTAAATGAGATTCGCGATTGCCCGAGTCTATATTTTTTAAAGTTAAAAGAACATTTCTTGTCTTTTCCAACATAAAGTTAATCATACTTATATATTATTTTATTGTATTTATTATTTTTATTTACGAATATAAAAGTTCACTGGAGTTCAGTGCGACGGGGAGAGAAAGCGTCAGACTATCCGGGCATTGTCGAGGAGGACTGCTTTCTGCATTGTTGCAACTATTGGTCTGCGTCGGAGTTGCAGTCGCCTTAGGTGACGTTCAAGGTCGACTGAAATTAGCCCGTTCACGGATAGGACTACGGGGATGATTTCGGTGGATTCTACTTGCCACATATCAGTAACCTCGTGCGCCAGGTCCAGGTACTGGGTCCTTTTTACGGCATCGGCCTGCACGAGGTTTACATCGTATGGAATAGTGACATTCACCAAATACACCCTTGACTGCACCCGATCCATCAACACGATATCAGGCTTATTCGAAGGAATAGTCCTATCCGTGATGATGGGTCGGTCCCACAAGAGCTTGGCGCGGTCTCAACCGGCTCCGGCGTGTACTTTTTAAACGGCAACCGCCGAGATATGAGGCCATACTTTAGAGCAATCTCTTGGTGTAGGATCCTGGCTGCTTGGTTGTGTCTGTGCAGATACTCCCCTGGTTGACGGCACAAACCGGCAAACGTCCAAGGTGCCGTCTTTTATTATAAACCTCCTCTAATTGTTCGTCTTGACCACCTGATCCTGTATTGCACAAAAAAAGCCCTCGGTTATATTATTATTATTATTATTTAACTATAGAAGCGTCGGTGGCTCAACCGGTAACGACTCGGTCCATCTAACCAGAGGTACCGGGTTCAAATCTGGACGGCCAATGTACCAATGAGTTTTTCAAAAACTTACGTACATACTTACCGATTGCTTTAACGGTGAAGGAAAACATCGTGAGGAAACCTGCACACGCCTGCGAAGAAACTCGAAGGTTGTGTGTGAAGTCGACCAACCCGCACTGGGCCCGCGTGGTCGACTAAGGCCTAATCGCCCTGATTCAGGGTAGGCTCGAGCCCCTCGGTGGGGACGTATATGAGCTGTAATGATGATATAAGTATTATGTATTGCTTTGAACAGATAGTATGTATGTATTTATTTTATTATAAGTTATTTAGGAATAAAAATATTAATTTATTTAATATGTATGACTTAAGTTTTGAGTATGTGGTATTTATTTATGTTAGGTAGATTAGGTTAGTTTAAACTTAATCATATTTTATTTAGTTTATATAATTATTAAGTAAACACAGGTTTGCCTCCATACTTTAGTCTCCTAACAACCGGTAAGTTTGGATGTAAGAGAACTCTTATAGGGATAAGTCCACCTTTGTACACGTCCTCTCTAAGTTCTTGTCATTAAAATGTTACGCTTCCTCATTAATTAAGCGATGGAGTGGAACTCCTTGCCTGCGTCTGTGTTTCCCGACTCCTACAGTTTGGGGATCTTCAAGGCGAGAGTGAATACGCATTATTTGAGTTTGTGTGTACCATCCGCGACTACATCGTCACTTACCATCAGGTGAGATGTAGTCAAATGGACTCAAATTTTAAATTAGAACAATAAAATAAAAAAAGATTTCGAACACTTTTAGTTAGTTGTTAGTTTAAGTTTGTTAGTTTACTGCTGTCACAGCCATAGGTTGCACATAGCCACTATCAACAATGACGAACGGTAGCGCAAGGTGATACCTACATTATTAAAAGTTTTTATTTAATGTATGTACTTAATTATTATGTATGTATGTTCGTTTGAACACTACAAGAAATATACAAGAAAATATATATGGTCGATGTTTGTAAAGGTCAAATGTTGCAAAGAATTTTAAAGTGACTTCCGGGGGTCTGATTGTGCTGAAAATTGGTACGAAGCCGTATTCTGGGTGATTAAAGATCCTGTTGGTATTTTGAAGTTGATGTAATGATGATCTTTGGAGGTGGAATCAAGGTCTAAGGATCGTTTTTTATTTCAATAGAATCGTAGGAATTACTGTGCTCGCTTTTTTTATAATTTGGAAACGTGTGTTTATTTTGTCACTGCACCGTGAGCATTTGGCTTTTGAGCATAAAATCTATTTTAAATTTTAAGCTTGTAACTATCTGAAAGTTTTAAAGTTTTCCTTAAAATTATTCAGGCTCAAAATGGCATTCCACACAAGGACATATTATAGTAGGTACTTATAATATAAATTATTCCTATTCACATTAAAAACAAAAGATATCAACGCAAGCGACAAAAATATGCTTTTTTGACATTCAGTTCGGACTCCTTAGCGCGAATACCAGCTCTTATTGGCATATTTTTAAATATTTTTTTTATACTTCAGTACTAGTGGATGCCCGCAGCTTCGCCCGCGCAGATCCCGATTTTTTCGGTTCCCGTGGGAATTTCCCAAAATCCTTTCTTAGCGGATGCCTACGTCATAACATCTACCTGCATTCCAAATATCAGCCTAATCCGTCCAGTGGTTTGGGCTGTGCGTTGATAGATCACTATATCAGTCAGTCAGTCAGTCACCTTTGAGTTATATATAAGGTCTAACAAAATTAGCTGAAACTATTTTAACTGGTGCTTCTACCCATAAAACTGAACAACTTTCCCCATGGAACCCACAGTCAAATCTCCAAAAAAAAATTGAACTTCCCATACTAAGTTGGCTGATCAGCTGATCGAGTTAGTATGAGAGAGCCAAATATTTTTTTGCGATTTGACCATGGGTTCCATGGGGAAAGTTGTTCAGTTTCATGGGTAGAAGCACCAGTTAAAATAGTTTCAGCTAGTTTTGTTAGACCTTATATATTTAGATTAGATAAGTAACATAATCACACCAAGTTTTACGCTTGTATGTATTACTTACCGTTTTAACGATAAAGCTAAATCAAAAATACTTCTAAAGACCTATAAAAACACGTATTTTTTTTGTATGGAGACTATATTTTCACTTTCTCTTATTTTTAGTATTTGTTTTTTATAGCGACAATCGAAATACACATTCTGTGAACACTTCAACTGACAGACGGTCGGACAGACAGCATTTTTGGAGACAATAGAATTTTTCCATTCAGGCTTCGAATGTTATTCAGCGCAAGGCACTACATCTAAAATCCTCTCTGAGCTGGCGATCTATCCAGTATATTCTACCACTTCTGTTGACTAGTTAAAAGATAATAACAGATATTAGGCTCTATTACATGTATTTTATCACCTAAACAAATGCCTAACATCTTTTTTTTATGAGCAACTCAAAAAAAAAAAAATTGAGTGCGTTTGGCTGCACCTCACCTGATGGTAAGTGCCGATGCAGCCGAGGATGTAACACGCAAGCTCTAATAGTGCCTATTCACTCTCGTCTTAAAAATTCCTAAATTATTATACGAATTGGTTGTTATCGAATTTTGTTGTTTTTTACCGCAGTTTCTGAGTACACTTTAAGCTAATCTTGTTGCAGAACTCAGCGTACTTAAACCATAGTCTAAAGACAAATGAAAAATACTAAGTATCCACTTGGAGGCCTCGTGACCACCACATTATACGCAGCTGGTTAAAGAGAGGGGTCAGATAGTGAAAGGGGCACCCGTTGACCTTAGATAGACCACGGGGGCATGTGGGACATACTGCCATGAGGTTTCTAGTCTATACAGGGTGATGAAAAGGACCCGCATTTGAACTGTGTATACTACTAATTAAACTGAACAAAGTTCACAAATGAAACCCACTACTGCTCATTAAACTGAACAACTTTCAACATTTAAACCCACTACTACTCATTAAACTGAACATCTTTCCCTAATTAAACTGACTACTACTCATTTAACTGAACATCACATCACATCAGCTTATACATATATACGTCCCCACCGAGGGGCTCAAGCCTACCCTGAATTAGGGCGATCGAGTCTTAGTCGACCACGCGGGCCCAGTGAGGGTTGGTCAACTTCACACACGAGTTTCATGTTTCGAGTTTCTTTGCAGATGTGTGCAGGTTTCTTCACGATGTTTTCCTTCACCGTATAAAGCGTCGGATAAACGTACATATGAGATCGAAATTCGAAAACACATTGGTACGTGGCAGGACTCGAACCACGACCTCCCGGATAGAAGGTAGCGGTCCTTGCCGTTGCGTCACCGACGCTAAACTGAACAACTTTCCCCCAATTAAACTCACAATAAAACCGCAAAAAGGCCAACTACACAAGTAACTAGTATCTCATCTGTGCCTACACTACAATACCACAGATGAGATACTAGTTACTTACAATACTTGGCCAATACAGTATCTTGGGAAGTCCAACTTTTTCCAAATGGAATATGGGTTCTTATTCTTGTAATGGTTCTTATTTATTCTTGAGAAAAGTTGTTCAGTTCTAGGAATAGAAGCCACAGTTGAAATTTTGCTAGTATTTTTGAAGTGAAAACTTCAGGCGCGTTGGACATTATTGAGATGGGAAAAAACAATGACCTCGCGACACTGTTACTGCCACCGTTACCGCCACCTTATCAGGGACACTGACAGGATCAAAATTTTGTCAACCTAGTCGTTCGCCAGGAACAATCAAAGGGTCCAAACTTATAAAACTGTAAAAAAGTTTTCACTTCTGTCGGCACTCTCGGAGTGGTTAGGTTTTTGTTATGTGTGTGGGATATATTCGCAGATTGTGAACCGATTTTCATTACTCTTTTTTATTCGATAGGGTATTATCATCATCATCATCATATCAGCTTATATACGTCCCCACCGAGGGGCTCGAGCCTACACTGAATTAAGGCGATCGAGCCTTAGTCGACCAAAGAAGGGTGTATAGGAACTCAAAAAAACTAAATAAAACAATAATCAATACTTTTACTAATAATTTTAAACTCGATAGGGTATGCTCCCGAGTTATTCACATATAAACTTTATCAAAATCAGTGTAGTACATTATTAGAAAACTAAAAAAAATATATGCAAAATATATGCAAAAAAATATATGCAAAATTATTCACATATAAACTTTATCAAAATCAGTTTAGTATATTATTAGAAAACTAAAAAAAAAATGCAAAATTATATAATAATAATGTTGCGATGGAAGCCGGTATTTTAACGTGTTTAGCGTTTTTAATTATGTTAATAGTGTTTCCTTTTCTGTAAAGTTTTTTGGTGACATATTTTATTATAATTAAACTGGATAGCCAGATCCCCATTGCGTTGGGGAATCTTGGTAAGCTCGCTTCCATCTTCGGCATCATCGTCACTTACCATCAGGTGAGATGATGCCAAGGTCCGTTACCTTGGTTGTCTTACGAATATCCTCATATCTGATTCGTTCGCGCAGGGAAACTTCGAGCATAGCATTTTTGTAATCTAGTATCTATTTACGGGTTGTTTCTTTAAAGTACAAGCCTTTTAAGGGTATATTTATACTAATGAAACTGAACCATTTTCCCCAAGAACCCTTGATCAAATCGCAAAAACAATACTTATCGACGGAACCATATTTTTAACCGACTTCAAAAAAAGGATGATGTTCTCAATTCATCGGAATCTTTTATTTTTAAATGACTTCGAAAAAGGAGGAAGTTTCTCTATTCGACTGTATGTTTTTTTTGTAAGTTTGTTACGCGATATCTCCGCCGATTGTGAACCGATTTTCAAAATTCCTTTTTTTTATTCGGTATGCTAGTTGGCCCATATAAATTTTATCAAAATCGGTGTAATATTTTATTAGAAAATTAAATAATAATAATAATGCAAAATTGTACTATTTTGTAGCGACGAAAGTCGGTTTTTTAACGTGTTAAATGTTTTCAATTATAAAAAAGTTTAAAAAACTAAAAACTGACTTCAAAATGAGAATGGAGAACCGCCTCCTTTTTGGAAGTCGGTTGAAAATGGCAAATTATTTAAGTTCTCATACAAATCGATCAGCTGATTTTCCAGCTTTGTATTGGAAGGCAATTTTTAGGGTTCCGTACCAGGTAACGAGAGTCGGTACCTAATTATTAAGCCTATGCCGCCGTCCTGTATGTCTGTCTGTCAAATTTTAAACCTGAAGATTGTATCTTTTAAAGAGTACCGTATAGAGCCAAATAATTTTTTTAAATTATTTTTAATATTGCAGGAAGTTAAGTAACAAATAATAAAAACGTAAAAAATTAAAGAATTAAGGGGGTCAATGTAAAAGAAAGCAGAAAAAACTTGTTTTCTTAGTTTTTTTTTGTTTTTAATTTTGCCTAAAATGGTGAACACATACAAGCGTAAAACTTGGTGTAAGTCGTGCTCATCACGCTAAGGAGCACGAACTAAATTTAAAAAAATTCGAGCGAGACCTACAGTACTCGCATATGATGTGTAACATGTGACAAAATACTTTAGGTTAGTTAGATTTGACGACGATATTGTACGGATCTGACAGTAACGAAAAAAACCGACCAAGTGCGAGTCGGACTCTCGTAAAGTAGAATTCCGCGCTTTCGCGACTTCCTGTTACACATTTCCGTCCCATTTCACGAAATCACTCCCACAAATTGCAAAAACCGACCAAGTGCGAGTCGGACTCTCGTAAAGTAGAATTCCGCGCTTTCGCGACTTCCTGTTACACATTTCCGTCCCATGTTACACATTTCCGTCCCATTTCACGAAATCACTCCCACAAATTGCAGGAAAGCGAGAGCAAAGATGTTACACATCAAAAATCTATTAATTTAATTTGAAATAAATATCTTATGGTATCTTTGTTGGACTGGTGTGGAGAGGTGTGGTGGTACGGAATCCTCGGTGCACGAGTCCGACTCGCACTTTATCGACTTTTTGCCTTATTTAAAAATTTTGTAGTCACAAAAGTTGTGCAGTTTCACGAGTAGAAGCCTCTATACCAAAAGTGCCTTATTTAACCTAACATCCTGTATTGCAAACTTGTTAGGGAAACTGCGTGGTCAACATGAATTAGCGGTTCTCGGATAATATTTACAAACTTGGTGGCCTACTTAGTGCTTACACTATTTGCTTAAAAACATTATGATGGATATTCGTTTTTTTTTAGATACATTAGCATTTTTATTACGATTTTTATAAAAGTATATGTAACTTAAAAAAATCGTAATAAAAATTAATTCCAAATAATAATTGATTTGTATAATATGTTACAGTTATATTATACCCCTTCTCTGTTACAACGCGTTTTCACTAGTTAAAACTAGTTTTTATTAATGTTAAAACTAGTAATTCTACCGGTTGGGATATGTGAAGATGGACAGTGCACATATCCCTACCGGTAGAAGTAAAAAACCGATGATTTCTTCTTCTGCGAAGCATTTTGCTACCAAGGGGGTGGAGCCCTACCCAGGGGCTTGACTGTATAATCAATCAAACCTGACCGAACCTAACATCGCTCGCTTCGCTCGCTCGTTTAAAATATGTTACTGTTCATTTCCACATATCCCTACCGGTAGAAATAAATCTACTAAGACGTGTACTTATCCCAATTAGTAGGGATAGCTTGGTAGGGATGAATGTACCAGGTTGTTCTAGTTCCATTATTAACAAAGGCATTTAGTAAAAACTAGTTCTAACTAGGGAAACTCGTTCTATCTAAAAACTGATTTTAACTTTATTTTTATTCACAAATGGTAAGCCCTTGGCATTATCTCATGTGATGGTAAGTGACGATGATGCCGAAGATGGAAGCGGGCGTACCAAGATTCCCCATAGCAATGGGGATCAGGCAATCTTATCTTCAAGCCGAAACATATCAATGCTGTTAACACTGATATTTGGTGGCAAGACTTAGATAAGATGGTGGTAGCAAATATAACAAAATACTGTTTCAATTCATGGCTACTATCGCTTACTTCAATTTTCCATCGTTTCATCTTATTCAGGATGAAATTGGAAACATTGGACAAATTTAAAAACTCAAAATATATGTATTCTCACGAAACTGAACTTGCCTTAAGAACCTACACAATTGGAGCAAAATAATTTTTTTTGGACTTTCAACTTTGTATGGAAAGTCCATTGTTTCGCTCCGCTTGAAAGTTGTTCAGTTTCATTAGTAGATGTTTAGTTTAAAGTTTGCTTAACGATTTTGACCTCGCCCCCTGTATTGAATTTAAAATCGATCCGTTTGTCTTTTTGTCACTCTTTCCAACCAAGAAACAAAAGAGCCGAATTTGGACTTAAGACATTTAATACTTTTTATCCCGGAAAATGCATACGTTGTGTTATAAGAAACAACTCTTTCCAGTGGAAACCTGCAGGCACGCGAGGTCGGCCTTTCCGACAGCTAACCCTGGTCTATCCAGGAGGCTTCTGAGACTTGGGAGAGCTCAGCTCCGCAAGGTAACAGCCACTTACTGGACCATATACACATATTCGCTCTAGGTATCACCGACTGCCCCCTATGCAGAGCGTGTATGGAGGCTGAGGAGACTGCTGCCCACATCCTGCTGGATTGCGGGGGGCCGGCACAGTACCGTAAGGTAGTAATTTAGGATTTGTAAATTAGAAATAAAACATGGAAGTATAAAAATTGATGAGATGAATAACACGAAATTCTTAGGCCTCAAAATTGACAACCAACTAACCTGGAAACCACAACATGAGAATGTTAGTGAGAGACTCAACAGATTTGTGTACGTCCTAAAGCGCCTAAAAAGTCTAACAAACATGCCCACTGTTTTGTCTGCCTATCATGCGTGTCTAGCTTCGGTGCTCCGTTACGGTCGTAATATATGGGGAAATGTGATTAACTGGAAAAGAGCCTATAAAGCACAAAAAAATGTGTAAGAGCTGTAGCTGGCAAGTCATCACGAGACTCCTGCAAGCCACTATTTAAGGAGCTTGGTCTGTTAACATCTGCAATTATTTAATAAAGTCAGTGATAAAAAAAAACACTTAGAGATCCATACAGGCTAGTTTTTAACGAAATCCCATTGACTGAAATTTATAGCCGAAATTGTGTGTGTATGAGCGTTCAAATATATAATAACTTACCGATTGAACTACGAAAGCTTGAATCTAAAACCTTTAAGACAAAATTGTTAAAATGGCTTTTTGACAAAAAATATTATAGCGTTAGGATACAAAAATAAACTTGTTGACATTTGAATTTTTAAAGTTTACGTGACAAAATAATTATAATCTATGTTAAACATTTGCATGCCTTGCACAGGCGAAACATGATTGCACTAAAAAAAAATTAAACATCCTACTACCATGTTTGATGCAAATAAATTATCATTTCATTTCAGTACAGGGTCGTGCATCTCGGTGATTCGAGGTAACACCAGGAAGTCGTCGGCAACCTACGGGGGCTACTGGGCTTCTTGGAGGAGCTGGCCTGGTAGTTATGCCAGCAAATCACGCAAAATGGGCGTAGCGATCGCCTGGTTGCGGAAATCAGCCCGCCCCTAACTTCAACTTCAACACTTTCTACCCGCTTCAACACTTTCTACGACTCGCTACACGCTCTTACCTCGCTCACCACACACCCCCGTAGTCATATAAAATGCGGCGGTCTCCTACAGGCGACCTGGCTCGGTCGTTTCAGCAGGTTTATCAGCCAGTTTGTATATTAATACTTTTTACATAAGTGTCACCAATTCGAAAAACGTAAACAACAAGAATTATTACCAGCTACCTACCTTAAAAGGTACAAATTTTTCAAATTAAATAAATTAAATATTTTAAAAACCCCCGACTAAAAACCGCTAAAAAGTAGAAAATAATATGTTTTGGCCCTTTAAGTTTAATATAAGTAGTTATATTTTGATCAAAGAGTCGTAACGGTTTTTGTCGGGGGTTTTTAAAATGTTTAAGTTATGTTTTATTTTATGCTTTTTTAACTTTACGTATCCCAAACACGATACCTTTGCTGTAAGTTGGTAATATGTTGGGTAGCCTGCATATACCAGGAGAAGCTACAGCATTAGGTCAAGGTTACCATGTTCTATCTAAAAACTATTCATTGAGACTATTTCAATGAGCCCAAACACGATTGATCTGCTGTAAGTTAGTGAGAAATTGGTTATCCTGCAAATTCCAGAAGATGCTGCCGCATCAGGACAAAGTTACCATGATCTATCTAAAACCTATTCATTGACTTTATTCCAACAAGCTCAAGCACGGTAAGTTGGCGAGGAGTTGGGTATCCTGCAGATTCCAGAAGCAGCTGCAACAGGTCAAGTTTACCATGTTCTATCTAAAACCTATTCACTGATACTATGTCAATGAGCCCAAACAATACCTCACGAGCCTTAGGAGAGGCCTATGTCCAGCAGCAGACTAACACTGGCTGATGATAATGATGATGAAGAGATGAAAAAGACCAATGGTGAGTAGATTATGAGGAGGCTAGAAAATTATGAAGTTGTATATTGCAGAATATTACTAAGCAATGAAATCTTCATGATTCCGGCCTTTATTCTACTTGGCAAATAGGATAAGCTCTAAATAAAGGCAAATAAAACAAAAGCTAAAATACATTATGAGGATCCTTCGCGCTTTCATTGTTATCAGTTAACTCGTACTGACATAAATTGATTTATTATGGACTGTAAGACGACGTAATAAGGACGGAGAGAATGCAAAGTTGGCATTGGTTTCACCTGGTTTTCTACACCGTAGGCTATGGCGGTTGGTTTAGGTGAGAAGAGGAAGCGGGTGGTTTTGTAAAGACAGCTAATTATATGAATGTTATCTATTCTCTTACCGATAGATTTTGTTAGAGTAACAGAATTCTAACCCAATAGTGGAATTATTTCTAAGCTCTTTCTAAGTTTTAACTACGTTTTAATCGCATTTATTTTTTTTTGTTATGTCAGCTGAAAGACTTCCACTGTTTCCACAACGACCGGCCCTGCGCTGCCCGCATCCAGGGGCTTCCCGCGACTATCATCAGATCCTTGTTTTTGGGTTAGGTTAGGTTCTCTGTAGGACCTCGGTCTTGTACTTGAAACCGAGGCGTTAAGTAGAGACACACCATTCCTGGTTAACAGTTATAAACATCATTATTTTGTCTCTGTTGCGTCTTTCATGTGACCAAATGAAAGACGCACTACATTATTCAACAGAGACAAGATAATGATGTTTATAACTGTTAACCAGGAATGGTATGTATGTATGTCTTCTCTACTCAACGCCTCGGTTTCAAGTACGAGACCGAGGTCCTACAGAGAAACTGAAACGTAACTTTACAGTATAAAATCAAATTAGAACAAAAGGCTGTGTTCACTAATACATGCATGTATGACAGAGACAGATTTATTTATGTGTTGATATACCATTACAGTCGGTCGGTCCACTGAGTAGAAGGCGGTAGGCCTTCTACTCAGTAGTTACAAAAAATTACAAATATGTAACGAACTCATACATATTTGTACATATTTGTATTTTTTTGTTATAATATTTTTCATTATTCTGCATCATTATATCAGCTTATATATGTTGGGGCTCGAGCCTACCCTAAATTAGGGCAATCCGACTTAACACACAAACTTCGAGTCTCCTCGCAGTTACAATTTTTATTTTTACTTCTCCCATACCGGGTAACTTTAAAGTTGGCTAATCAGCAGATTTTAATATAAAATGTTCAATAATAATTTTAATGGAGAAAAGTTTCATTCGAATTCCGCTCACCGCTTATAATTTGTGAGCAGCCATTCGATTGACGTGCAGCGATGTTTGACAGGCCCTGCCCAGGTCAAATCGAGGGTCGAGGGTCGCTACCGGCCAATTACTTCAGCTTTTGAACTGTGGTGTGTGTGTTGATCTATTGTTATGTTAGGTACCTGCTGGTATACGAAGTATGGGCTCGGAGTAATAACGTACGACGTATAATTGAAAAAAAAAACCAGCCATTAAAAAGTGCGAGTCAGAACCGCACACATAGAGTTCCGTACCATTATACTAGATGGCGCTAGTACAAAGGGTTCCGTACCATCATAATACATGGTGCTAGTTTCTTCACGTTTAAAAAAAATACGTTTAATGTATGGAGACCCCCTATTTTTCAATTTTTTTTTTCATTTTTAGTATTTGTTGTTATAGCGGTAACAGAAATAAATCATGTGTGAAAATTTCATGAAATACAACCTGATAATAACTGTGACAAATGGACAGACAGACGGACAGTGAAGTTTTAGTAATAGCAAAGTATAATATATATTAGTACTAAGTAATAGCACAGTATAATAAAGAGTACTAGCGGTAATGGGGTCCCGTTTTTACCCTTTGGGTATGGAACTTTAAAAACGCAGACCAAAGTGGCAATAGTCTAGAATTGGTTAAGTAGGTGCCTACAGCAGTCGCAAAATAACTGCTGAACAAGTTAGTTTTGGAATGTAGACCTTGCGTATGTATTGTTTATTTTAAGTTACAATTTTAAAGTGTGTTTTAAATACTCGCAAAAGATCACTATTACGTATATTTCAACTGCTCGACTCTCGAATCATACAATAAAAACTTACATGAAACTGACATATTATTTAAGTTGCCACGCGTAGGCACGGAAAATAAATCTTTTTCTTAATCATGCTTGGAAATTTGAGCATTATTTTGTTAACTTTCTGCGAGATAAATCGAAATTGCTGTACTGGCCAAATACATGCAAGCAGCGGCTGGTGTAAACTCATATATGTCGTGTAATTTAAAAAGGATCTATATTATACTGAATAGACTGGAATAGAACGTAGGCTACTTTTAACCCCGGGAAAACGTCTTATTCCCACGGGAAAAACGAAAACAACGCGGGCGTAGCCGCGGGCGGACGGCTAGTGTATAAATAATCCTAATATGGGTTCCGTGTTGACTACGAAAGCCTAAAAAATGAAATAATGCAGGTAGTTAGCAGCAACGGCAGACAATAATAGAAAAGTCTAGCCTGTCCACAATAAGTCTCTGAAACGTAGTGATTACATGCTCATGGTCAGGATGAAGTTGAGGCTGCCCCGCTCCCTGCGCACCAGAGACGTGCCACGCAGGCGCGTATGCGCATGGTCCCGCCGCGCGGAAACAGTCGACCTGCGCCTCCGCGCACATGCCCATTGCCCAAACAGAAGAGAAGCATCGACCGACATGCATCGATTAGCATTGTGAAGACGGCTAGATGAGCAAGGCCGAATCAGGGTTGCCAGACGAGTGCAAGTGAATTATCGTACCGGTATTCGAAAATTATCGTACCAGATGAAAAACTATCGTCCAACTGCCATGACCGCGCGAAACGCGCTATTTCGCAAAACAAAAACAAAGTTAGTCACTTACCAAAGTTGAAAGTACGGTTATCTAAGTAATTTAAAACTTTTTAACAATTTAAAACATTTTCTTTTTATTACCCGCGACGGAACGGAGACGGTATATGCGTTTGGGGTGAGGGGGTGTTTGTGCAAACGAATGTTTTACACTCGGATAGCGAACTTAACTTTGAATGTAAGGAATAAGAATAAATAAAATGAACTATCATTGTCATTCGTTCATTGATTTGGTAGATTCGAGGGGAAGTCCCCGACCATAGACATTATTTTGAATTTTTAGATGATTTTAAGGCACTGGATATTAGTCTTTTCACCCCACTTCAGCGAAGGGTTGGAAATTATCGTACTTTGACGTCGTACGATAAAACATATTGTATCATACATCGTACCAGTGTCAAAATTATCGTACATGTACAATAATTATAGTACGTCTGGAAACGCTGGGCCGAGTTAAGTGCCGCCAAGTGGTGGAAGGCTTATATTTTATGGCTGATGAATTGATGATGATGACGTGTAAGTAATGAAATACATCTATGACGGGTTCGAGAAGGTAGTATGAACACTGCGCTAAGAATTTTCGATAACAATGGGGTGTCGCTACTAACACTACATAATTCACTAATCCTGACATCGCTGGGCCCCGTGTGTGGAGTTATGGCCTACCATCCCAAAATACGGGAAGAGACCCAGTCTGCACCCAGCTCCAGCATTGCGGTTCTGTTGAAGTGAACTACTGTATGGTGGGTGATACTGGAGCTCTGATCAAGTAGGTTAAGCTACATAAGCACGCTCAGATGGGTTTGATGATTAGATGGGATTTAGTGCCTCATAGTCACACTGCTACGTTACACCATTTTAACCCCCGAAGCAAACAGAGGGGTGTTATAAGTTTTTCGTGTGTATCTGTTTACCACGTGTATGTCTGTGGCATCATAGTCCCTTACACGAATGAACTGATTTTGATTTAGCTTTGTTTCGTTTTAAAGGTGACCTAATCGAGAGTGTCTTAAACTATGATTCGAGAAAATCTGTTTAGCCGTTTGGAGATGATAAGCTCTTTTCTAGTTGATCCTGTTACTTCAATGCTATTGCAAGAAATGGTAACTGAGTTGATGCTGCAGCACCACCTGGAATCTACAGAATATCCAACTTGTCACCAACTTAATAGGTATCTTGTTGAACTCACTGGAATGTTTATAAAAGAAGGATTGCATTTATGGGGGGGGGGGATTCCTAAATCTGAAATATATAGTTAAAAGTTAATATTCTGTCACTTTATTTTCCAGCCGGTATACAACCAAAGAATACTAAATAATACTTCGGTACAACCACCATGCCGCAAGGGTCAATTTCGAGGCGTTAATTTGGATATAGGGGTGAATAAAAATAATTATTATATTATATACTCTTTAAATCAAGTAATCTGAATTTTATCCCATAGAGTACATTACATTTATCCACGATTAATTTATTTTTTCCCCTTATTCGGAAGGAGGGGGAGAGATGCATCATGCATACCAATACAGCCCGGCTGTACTGTTTATGTGGGGACTCACAGCGTAAGGCTAAACCTACCCACTAAAACTCCCCCCATGGATTAGTGCGGCCTTGCGTGCCCCTCCATCGCCGCGATACACCTCCGAAGCACACGACGACCCGAGAGCGCACGTCCACCACGGGCGGCGAACCATCAGTGTTTTTGAATTATTTACTTTGGTTAGTCGTAGTAGCCTCTAATTGGAAACAACGATAGTGTTATTTAAAAGACTGCTAGCACCATCTGTTACGTCTTTGTGGAACTTAGCCATAACATTGATGATACAATATCGTTACGTACAATCGCTGTTTATAGTTTTATCGCCATTGCTTAATCTAGTTTTGTTAATGGATCATAAATAAGTCCTATATCCTTACAAATTTTGAATTATCGTCATTGTTGCGTTATGTGAAACCAGCTTTTTCATTGTCCATTCAACAAAGATTTACTTGTACCGTTATGAGCCACGCCTATGTTTAATTATCTCTCGGGCGAAAGATCTTAACAGTTATTTATTATTATTATAATAGCTCATATACGTCCCCACCGAGGGGCTCGAGCCTACCCTGAATCAGGGCGATAGTTATTATTGGACTTAATTTGAAAAACCGGCCAAATGCCAACCTCACCGCAGGCACAGTATTACAATATAGCGGCTTACAGTAGCGCAACAAATAAACTTATGCAGAGCAACGGAAGGGTACTCGTAGAACAGATGGCCGTTGGGGCAGTAAAGTTCTCGAGTGGCGACCGCCTACCAGAAGATGTAGCGTAGAAAGACCTCCCACTCGTTGGACCAACGACCTGGTGGAGGTCGCGGGAAGCCGCTGTATGTCGATAGCGCAGCATCGGACGTTGTAGAAATCACTGAAGGAGGACGTTGTTCAGCAGTGGAGACATTGATGATGGATGAGTGAACTAAAAAGTTTTGGGCATTTTACACCTTTGTGAATGAATTACCTAAAATAATTTCTTATCAGTTATCTACGTCTTAAAACACATCTACGCCACACCCCGGACACTTCATACAACGGGCGGGAAATGACATTTCTAAAAACAGATGACGAAACAAACCAAACTAGTAACTATTATACTAATTTGTGACCAAACTAGCAACAATCTGTATCAATTCGAGTGGCGGGGGTGAGGTCAGACTTTAAAAAGGCGCAGGGAGTGTCCATAGAAGGGCACAATGCTAGAATGATTAGGGTCCAAAAAAAAGATTTCTTATTTTTTTGTTGTCTATGGTAGTGTTCCGCGAGCTTCATCTTCTGCACAAAAAGAAAAACGCTTAACCAATGAGAGTCACTATTTATTTAAGGAAATAAAAATCGTGTGCACTGCTAAAATGCTGAGTGTCAAGTCGATACAACGCTTAATCGATGACAGTCAATACCGATTAGACAAATGAACTCATGTGGTGTATTTATTTATTAAATTACGAACTGAAAATGGACAATTTGTCAACTTAAAAACGGAAAATTAGTCGTAGAATGGGAGACGTGAATAAAAAGTTAAGATTACAGGAACATGAAATCGGCAGTGATTGCGAATGTAAAATGCATTTAATTTACTAACAAACAGGTATGAACAAGATAGTTACCTATGTGTTCTAATAACAGTATTCAATGTCGAAAGAAGATGACCTAAGAAACCTGAGCCAGATGCAAAATTTTATAGTAGATCTTACTTTTACAAGATTCGTATTTTGGGAGAAAACGGGAGAGAAATTCCAGTCTGCTACAAAGCATTCGTTGTCATGCATGGTATCACCAGAAGGCGTGTACAATATTTGCAAAGCAGTCTCAAAACTACAGGCCACACACCGAGAGACGGGAGAGGGTGTCATCCTAAAGGAATTCTGTCACAAGAAACTACCACATTATAATGAACAAACAAATTGAAACCCTTCAAAAAGTTTGTGGCCGTAAGGGACATTACAACCTCCATGAAAGTAGGCGAGTTTACTTATCTGATGAGCTCAATATAAAAAAATTGGAACAGTACAATGAATACCACCCTAATAACAAAGTTTCATATGAGGCTCACAGAAATCATTTTCATGAAAATTTCAACATCTCTTTTGGATACCCTAGAATGTTCCTCATGTGATGAATATTTGGCAGAAATAAAATGTTAAGAGTCTAAGATAGAATCATGCACAGATCTAAATGAGAAGGAGATAATGATTTCCAAATTAAAACAGTTAGAAAAACAAAACAAGTTGCGCAAATTAAAGGTTGGCAAGTTCTATGAAATAAGAAATCAAGTGGTTTAAGAAGCCGTCAAGATTCTACTATTGCAAGTGAAGCTATGAATTTCCGGAAAAAAATACACATTCCCAACATAACTACAAATGATGTGTATTACAAAAGACAGCTTAATTATTATTTATTCAATACTAGCTTTTGCCGCGTGTACATCGTTTTTATGACTGTCTTTTAGGGTGAGTGGTACGCAAGCCGCAAGCGGCTCGCGAGCGCGGACATGAGTTTTCCTCAGATCCCTCAGGAATGATATCGGGCTATTCTGATTACAAGTCTATGTCACTTCCCACCCCTCAACCAATTCTATACAAAAAACCACTTCAGTCCGTAGCTCCATTGCGACGCCGACGTGTGCGAGCGCGGAAATGAGTTTTCCCCAGATCCCTTGGGAACATGTCAGGATATGCTTATTAGTAAACTATGTCATTTCCCACTCCCTCAGCCATCTCTGTACGAAAAATCACAGCAATCCATTGTTCCGTTGCAATGTTAAAGAAACTAACCAAAAAAAGAGCATATTATCAGTTCCCTCAGGAACTGCATGAGACTGCAATTTTCACGGGATAAAAAGTAGCCTATGTCCTTTCCAGTGACACAGGTTATCTGCATGCCAAATTTCATCAAGATTGGTTAAGGTGTTGAAGCGTGAAAAGGTAACAAACAAACAAACACATTTTCACATTTATAATACTAGTAAGGATTCATGTACTTTCAAATGCTTACTCCGTTTTCTATGCTTGTGATGAAACTATTAGGAAAAAAGGAGCTGATGATGTAGTATCACACTTATTTGATTTTGTATTTAATGAGCTCTCTCCACAAGTAAATGAGCTTAATATTTTTGCGACTCCTGTGCAGGCCAAAATAAAAATACACAGTATTCGATACAATTGATGTTGTTTTTCCAATACGTGGACACTCATACTTTGAGTGTGACCGCAACATGGCTTCCATCAATCAGAAGATAAAAATTGAACTTCCTGAAGAATGGGCAACACACATAACAGAGGAAAGAAAAAAAAACAAGACCTTTTCACGTCAACAATGTCAAAAAAGCGTCGGTGGCTCAACCGGTAACGACTCTGTCCATCTAACCAGAGGTACCGGGTTCAAATCTGGACGGCCAATGTACCAATGAGTTTTTCAAAAAAACTTACGTACATACGACTTACCGATTGCTTTAACGGTGAAGGAAAACATCGTGAGGAAACCTGCACACGCCTGCGAAGAAACTCGAAGGTTGTGTGTGAAGTCGACCAACCCGCACTGGGCCCGCGTGATCGACTAAGGCCTAATCACCCTGATTCAGGGTAGGCTCGAGCCCCTCGGTGGGGACGTATATGAGCTGTAATGATGAATGTAGAAGTATTGACTTTAAGTCATGGACAATTTTTTTTAATATCTATTATAAAACAAGTGGAGTCCATTCTCCAGCAGGCCCTTACGGAAATTCAGGGTCTCAAAAGATAATAAAAGGTTAGTATTTTACAAGCAAAACTACAATGTAACTGGGAGTTAGCAGCAATAAATACATAACAAAATTATGATAAATGTTATTTTGTTTTCATTTATCATCCTATTACACAAAGTAATACTATAATTATGTATTAAAACCATACAGTCACACTTTTATCACTTGTTACATTTTAATTTCATTTTATCTCAAAAACATCAAAGTGGACATTCATCATTTTAGCCCTTTGTATGTTAGTACTAATAAATGTACTTTGTCTATACTGTTTAATATAGTTACAGCTTCAGTGGTTTGGGCTGAGAAACTGGAAAAGCCAATAGTAAAAGGTGAAAATATTTTTATTTTATGTCAAACAAACGTATTATAGAATTGATCGCACATTTAACACTTGAACAGCCAACTTATCCACGACAATCAACATTTCCGGGAACAAATAAGCAGCATCATGGTCACAATAAGGCTGTCTCTCACATAATCTGGTCATCTTAGTACAGGCGGGTCCCACATAAATTCAGTCGTCAATTCGAACAATAAAGGGTCGTGGGTTCGAGACAGTACAGACAGCAAATTAATGCACCCAGCCTTTGAGTAGAGAGTACAGAGTCAATGCAGGTTTACGATCTATGTGAATAGAATTTTGTGTACCTATTGATAATAATAATAATAATATTAGAAAGCATAACTCTCTATTCCACATTATTAAGGGCTCTTAGTATGGCAATGCTACATACTTGGAAATAGAATTAGCTTTTTGACGAAAACTTTGGTGCGTTGCGGTCAATGTTACTAAGGTAAACGCAGTTATTACGGAGGTATTTAAAGGCCTTAGGGTTAACCCTTTAAAATAAGAATTTCCGATTCTAAAAAAGTATATTATTTTTTGACACCTTTCTTACTTTCGGAATCTTTTTTTTTTATTTTTTATTCACAGTTGGTAAACCCTTGACAACATCTCACCTGGTGGTAAGTGACGATGTTGCCGAAGATGGAAGCGGGCTTACCAAGATTCCCCAACGCAATGGGGAACTGGCTATCTTATCTTCATGCCGGAACACACCAATGATATCAACATTGATATTTGGCGGCAAGACTTAGATAAGATCCTAAACCATTTCGGAGAGTGCGCGCAAGAACTTCACGACCTCATTCCCCCTGCTCCATTCCACCGTCGGTCAACGAGACGCAGGGAGGGGTTGCACCCCTTTGTTGTTGATGTTCCACCTTTTCGCACGAATCGTTACGCTTCTTCATTTATTATGCGTACAGCGCAGGAGTGGAACTCCTTGCCTGCGTCAGTGTTTCCCGATTCCTATAATTTGGGGATCTTCAAGGCAAGAGTGAATAGGCATTATTTGAGTTTGCGTGTACCATCCTCGACTGCATCATCACTTACCATCAGGTGAGTTGCAGTCAAACGCACTCAAATTTTTAATAAAAAAAAAAAAAAAAAAAAAAAGATGGTGGTAGCTAGTGAGGCGGGCTTAGAAAATGCCCTACCACCAACCAAACCAAGTCTTACAATTGACCCCGCCGGGAATCGAACCCGCGACCTCCTGTGTAAAGCCAGTGAACTTTGCCTCTGAGCTACGGAGGCGGTTAAATAAGTTAATTAATCTTTAGAGAATAGAGAATATACTCAACGTAATGTACTCCGCATTTCGAACGCTTTGGTCAAAAACGGACTATACATTACTAAACTACTCGTAGAAGGTAATAAGCTGAACCATGTCGAAGTTAGTATGAAAACAAAGAATCTATGACGATATATATGTGACTTCGCTTTATACCTTATAGTAGATGTAACAGTAACAGAGTATTATACTTAAAATAATTGTAGAGGGTAAGCTGAATCATTTAAAATTGATTAGGTAAAAGCTAATATAATACCAAAGGAATTGATGACAATAGATGTATATTTCCTAGTAGGTTGTCTTCGACTTGTACCTATACAGGGTGTAACAATATTGGTGTAGGTCCCGTTAACTGGGGCTTCTACTCATCATACTGAACAACTTTTGTTTTACGACTTTGCATTAAATCGCAAAAAACAATTTTTAGTCTTCATACAAATCGATAAGCTGATCGACCAATGTGCATTTTAGTATGGATGGTCCAATTATTTTTTTTAGAATGGACTATGGGTTCCTTGGGGAAAGTTGTTCAGTATGATGAGTAGAACCCCAGTTAACGGGTCCTAAACCATTTTTTTTACACCCCGTATGATGTATTTTCAGTCTCACTATGTACCGTCAACTACAAAGAGATGTATCCATGTTAACCTTACAAAATGATGTAACTTTTCGTATACCATAACTAATTACCCTTGGTTCGTGACATTTCATTACGTCTGTCACGGATGCTCCATTTTCTAACATCGCCACGATGCGATGTCTCGTGTGGTCATCGATACGGTATGACATGATATCTATTCAGTCATAGAAAATTCCTTGCAATTGCACCTATTAATATTATTTTCTGACACTAATATTACATGAAGCATCAGATAAGAAGCGAACAAATGAGCGTCGTAATGCATTTATTTTTAAAAAGTGTCAATAAAGAAGATATTACGTGTTTTTGAATTTCGAATCGTCTTGCTTGGTTTTTTTTCTGAATTTCAAAGTATTGGTTATATTTCTTTGGAACATTGGAAGTTTACTTATATTTGTCATAATATATCGATAGATAATGAAAGAGACTTGTAAGTGTACATTCGGAGCAAACATTGCGGGATACATAAATATTGCATTTTAAACGAGTCGATGATAATGTAAGGTTTAGTTGCTACTAGAAATGTCACGAACCAAGGGTAATTAGTTATGGTATACGAAACGTTACATCATTTTGTAAGGTTAACATGGATACACCTCTTTGTAGTTGACTGTACAAACGGAGTATTATAGTTAAAATACTAGTAAAAGGTAATTATACTGAATCAGCAGCGTTCGGGAAGCTTCGCAATATCTTTACGTCCCAGATACCGCAGTGTCTTAAGACCAAGGTCTTCGACCAATGTGTGTTGCCAGTGATGACGTACGGAACTGAGACATGGTCGCTTACTATGGGCCTCATAAGAAGGCTCAAGGTCACCCAAAGGGCAATGGAGCGTGCTATGCTCGGAGTTTCTCTGCGTGATCGAATCAGAAACGAGGAGATCCGTAAGAAAACCAAAGTAACCGACATAGCTCTCAGAATTGCTAAACTTAAGTGGCAGTGGGCGGGGCACATTGCTCGTAGAACAGATGGCTGTTGGAGCAGTAAAGTTCTCGAGTGGCGACCACGCACCGGAAAGCGTAGTGTAGGCAGGCCTCCCACTCGGTGGACCGATGACCTGGCGAAGGTCGCGGGAAGCCGCTGGATGCGGGCAGCGCAGAACCGGTCGTCGTGGAGATCCTTGGGGGAGGCCTATGTCCAGCAGTGGACTTCCTTCGGCTGATATGATGATACTGAATCATCTAAAATTGATGAATTGGAAGGCAATATAATTAATTGATGACGATGAATGCATATCTCCTTAATAGGATGTGAATAGATGTAAGTTCGCCTGATACCTTTTCAGTCTGACTACAAAGAGAAAATCTGTATTCTTTTCGTACTTAAAAAACATAATGTTTCGCTGTCCGTACTCCGATCATCCGTACACCGCACTAGTTGCACAACTAGTCACCGCATGCTCCTATTTCCACAACTAGAAAGCTCCATACGATACGCTGTAACATAAGATCAGGGAAATCATAGTTCAGGTGCAGTATTTCAATATAGCGGCTTACAGTAGCGCAACGAATGTACTTACGCAGAGCAACGGAAGGGTACTTGCGGGGCAGCGGGCGGCGGGGCACAGCCTGGCAAACTCCGCGAGTTTGCTAGGCTGACTACAGGCTAGTATGGGCTAATACCTACGCCAGTGGTATCAAAGGCGTTGCGCTACTGTAAGCCATATCGTAATACTGTGGTTCAGGGCTACAGACAGTAAGAATATACTGAATGTTCTTCTTGTCTTGTCTTACATGATGCCAATGATAGGGAAAGTTGAGGAAACTAGAAATTATTCTTAAAAGGATTTACATACAACGAGTAGAAACAGTATCAGCTCTTGTAAAAAGTCAACGCAAATAACTTGAAGTTGTGCAAACCAAATTTCGATTTTTTTGTTTTCTGCAAACTTTAATTTCAAAAGTTAATGCAAACGGACAGTTTCTGTTATAGATTTTATATGAAACCCGTTATCTGCTTAGGGAGAACCATAACAATAAATCAAAGTATCCTGTAGAGTTAGTAGTAATATAATGCTTTGCCTGTAGTCCTATGATACCTAAGTTGCGGACGAGATTTTTCTTAATTGGGTTTTCGTAATCCTTAGTCAACAAGTATAATCCTTATAGTTTCACCATATCCATCTGTCCATCCGCGGTTCAACTCTTGGTACCTACTAGAATGCTGTAATTTGGCATGGGTGTGGTATTAATCACGCCGAAGAAAAAAACATGAAAAAAAAAACATCTTTTTACACGTTAAAGTGGGGTATATTTTTTTTAAAGTCTTTCCCATGGTCTGAATATTAATAGTGTGTGAAAACTATTCTTAGATTCAGTGATCCTTTTGCGATATATTATGCTTTAAATTAGGTAGTAATTTTTATTAGAGTCCAATTTAAATTAAAACCGCTATATCAGGACATTTGTAAAGACATTATAAATTGTAAAACATAATATAATAAATTTAGAAAAAAAGAATATTAGGGCAAAGTAGGCTTTCTTAGTTTAGGAGTAATAGTCGACCAACTCAAGTTGTGCAGTTGAATTTGTAAAAATAGCTGCAAAAGTAATTGTGTTTTTTTAAAATATACATTTTATTTTGAAAAAACTACGGAACCCTTCTTTGCGCGTGGTCCGACACGCACTTGGCCACTTTTGTGGTATCGAAAGCATAGCCTGCGATGTCGCTATCTGCTAAAAGTTTTTGGCCAAACAATGGGGATGGGATCAAACAATCCTAAATATGCATTTAAGTGCAATACTCGTTGTATCCATTTACTGTGAATGTCATATAATTATGTCATTCGCACATTCCTACTTAATAGTTTTCGAAAAACCTAAAATCTTTTTGGTACAAGCTTTCATTTCAAAAGAGTTTTTATGCTCAAAAAGCCAATTGCTCAAATGAATATAAAAATACAGGATCAAAGTACTCGTCAATACATTCGTAAGCCCAAACTCGATGGGGTTGTGTCGTTTTATTGTGGAGTTCCTACGGCCACCTTCCTGCTCCAGCATCAGATCATCTCCATGTCATCATAATATTGCATTGTCACGCGATATACATATGCATGCAATATTTCAGCTCAATCGAAAACCGGGAAGTGGGTCAAATTTAACTTTCAAGGTTTCATTACAGACACCGGGACAGGTGAAACTAAAATATAGATAGTATACATATTAGGTCGGGGAAAAAGTTTTTTCGTATTTTGTATTCTGGATGACGAGAGGGTGAGGTCGCAATCTAGAGTGACCATACTATATGTAATATTAGTATTAGGTCTTTACCTATGAAATTGCCGATGGTATAAAAAGTTTAAAGATGAAAATTAATATTAAAAGCAATAGTTATTAAAACAAAAGTTATTTTCAAAATAGCATTAGACTATTAGAAATTAAATGGTCGTAAACATATGCCTATTGTTTAGATATTTTGTGAGCACGGTGGCTTTAACCTCGTGAATCGGGTTTTTTCACTTGAAAAAAATCGCCTTTATTGAGGCAATAAATACACATTTTTAATTTTAAAGTTCTAGAGTTATCACAGCAGTTTCTTCGTTACTAATGTCATATTTGGGAGTACCCCGCATAAGATTTCGTCACTTTCAGGAAAATTAACTTAAAAAATTGCCCCATCTGACCACTAAAAAAACGCCTTTGTTCCATTCAATGGTACATAGGTCAGGGGATTGGAACATGAAAGACATGCAACTAGTTACTAATAAAAGGCCATAAGTAGTGTCATCTTAAGGTCAATAATCAATAATTTCCTCCACCTAAAGGTTGTCTGGAAACTTTTTTAAACTTTTTTACTTTAAATAAAAATTTGCATTAAACTTCAAAAACTGAATCGACAATTTCATAGGCAAAGAACTATTATAATATATACTTTGGTTCGGGAGTGTAATAGCTACTTACAACCGAGTTAAGCATTCTACTTTACATCATTCATGCGAGGTAATTTAGAGTAGGAACTCCACAATGATGATGGTTTGTAAGTTTTAGAGAGCTGACTGAAATACACAATCAACACACATTGTGAAAAAGATTTTATTCCTTTTTTCTGCACGCCATTTATTGAAATATTCATAGGATTTTAGGTACTCGTATATCGGTCTCTGGATTTGTTCGGTAAAAGATTTTGTACGACATCTTCTGCTTCGAGATGATGGAAATCAGGCTTGCAGGCCAGTTCTTCATCGAATGAAGTACTTGACATGCTGAACTAACACTTTTAACTAGTAAAAACTTGTAATAACTTATTGTACTGTCGCAAGTGAACAATCATCAAAAGAAATGGAATGCCGCCATTTCCATATTTTATACAGTAAAAAGCTTTCTTATCATTTTATAAGAATAGCGATTGTTCCACTAAGGAGTTTTGCACATAGCTTGAACTGTAAATTTCACTTTACAATTCAAGCATAGTGTGACGTAAAGTGATTTGCAAATGGAACGTCTAAAGAAACAATGCATTGTTTTGCAAATGTCAACTTACACAGCCTCTTTGTACATTCCCTCTCGTATATCTACCAGATACGCCAACACCCATAAGATGAAGACAAGGACCAGTTACGGTAGGTCTTGCCACCAAGACGCTTGTCCCGGTACTCTGCAAGGCGAGTGCCTCGTGGAAGAGAACCACTACCTACTGTCCAGGTAGGTCCCGGAGCTGTAGGCACGCTCACCTCCCGCGGCTTTCGCTGCTGGCGGTTCGATCCCCGCTCGGGACGCCCTGTTTGTACAGTTGTAAATCCTACTTATTGAGCATGTATGATATAAAAGCTTGTAAAATAGACTGGACGCGTAGTAACTATGACTAATGGTTGTGCTTGGTAGCAGCTGTGACTTCATATGTGGTTTAACCTAGTGGCTACAGTTCGAAGGTTCAAGTGTGCCACAGCCCTAATGGCACACCATGGTCACACACATCTTTGTTGACACTTTTAACTGCCTCTGTGGCGCAATAGTTAGTCATTTCGTTTCCAACCAGGAGGTCGCGGGTTTAGTATTAGTGTTTTTCGATCATTATTGTTTTCAGCTTATATTAAGAATTATTTTTACACTTTTTAGTTTGATGTGCTTTAAAAGCGTGTTTTTTTAGTAATTTTAAACTACATTTATTTTTAAATTTTTAGTTAAGGATAATGAGATAAACTTATAAAATTATAATATTGTCACTGATTCTTGATAAATGTACAAAGTTTGAATTAAATCTGTCCGTTTAAAGTGGGTCAAAATCGAGTGCAAAGGAGTCGGTTTCTAAATTTGATTTTATTATATGGGGCAGTTTGGGTCATATTTGTATGTCTAGTTGACGTCTTTTGTATAGGGCTTAATTTGCATGTCTTGTTCAATTATTTTCTTCTATAGTTTCATAACTTGCTGCCGCTTTTGCTCTAGAGCCCCGGTCACAACTTGCAGTGGTCGTTGGTATTTTTCTATGGGGTTTCTACTTGCTTGTTTATGGTGTCTTATTTAACTTTCATTCTTCTATTTTCATCTGCAAAGCTATCATCATGTCAGTTCATATATGTCCCCGCCGAGGGGCTCGAGCCTTCCCTGAATTAGGGCGATAGGGCCTTAGTCGACCTCGTGGGCCTAGTGCCGTCGACTTCACAAACAACCTTTGTGTTGCTTGGCAGGCGTGTGCAGGTTTCCTCTCGATATTTTCCTTCATCATAAGAGTGTCGGATAAACAAACATATGAAATCAAAATTCTAAAACACATTAGTACATGGCAGAAAAAAGGGGCAAAGTAAAAAGCACGTGTGCGGTGAAAACCATTTTGCGCATAGTAAACTGGCATATAAATTACCAGTGTTCAAGTAACTGTATGGGTAAAATATAAATACTAACAAATTCAACTTGTAAAGCTTATTCTGTTAACCAACAAGGGTGACTTTTAATTCACTTGTCAGCAGCAAATAGTAGAAGAGTTTATTCATGACACTAAACAGTTTTTTTTAAGGAACCCATATAATTAAAGCATTTAAAAATTTTGACTGTCCATACTATTCTAGTTGCCATTGATCAGTCAAACATAATTGTACGTAAAACTTTGAACTTTTTTTCTCTGTTTACTAGTAGGTTTCTTATTTCTAACTGCATTGAGAAAGTAAACATACGGTATCGAATGTAGAGATATCCAGCGATATCGCGACGCTCTGATTGGCAACGGAACGGAATAGGCAACAAGCTATGGTGATACATATACGTATATACCTAGTTATAAGTACCTAAACTATCGATCTTGGGCTATGTCAAACATAGTATACTAAATGAGGAGCATAAAGATGATTTATGTAATAATTTTTTATATAAACCTATCATTGGCGACGACGAGTTTGATAAAAACAAGTTTTTTTTTTTATTTGAGTGCGTTTGGCTGTACCTTACCTGATGGTAAGCGCCGATGCAGCCGAGGATGTAACACGTAAGCTCAAATAGTGCCTGTTTACTCTTGTCTTGAAGATTCCTAAACTATACGAAACGGGGAATACAGACACCGGCAGGGAATTCCACTCCTTCCAATATTAATGACAAAGGGGTGGATTCGCCCTCTGCGCCTGGTCGTCCGATGATGAAATGTAGAGGGGGAATGAGGTCTTGAAGCTCCAGGGCACACTCTCCAAAATGAATCCTGTAGAACACCGATAGACAGGCGACTTTGCAGCGATGTTCGAGGCTTTGGAGCCTGTTTGATACAAGTTCCTCGTCGCCAATGAGTCTTCTGGCGCGTCGGTCGATAGAATCCAAGGCATCTAATAGCTGGGAACTAGCCGATCCGTCCCATAAACGAGAGCAGTACTCCATACATGACCGAACTTGAGCTTGGTATAATATTAGAAGCTGCTCTGGTGTAAAGTAAAGTCTCACCTTCAAGAGGATACTGAGCTTTTAGGCAGCCGTTTTTGCCTTGGATTTAACCTTTCAAGCACCTTACTATATAAGCAAATATTCGCCCAGGGCGTAATGAAACCCATCGCCTCCAGAAAAGTGCACGCCACTTTAAGTCCACCTGGCTTGTGTAGCTGTGGACGGATTGCTAATCTGTGTGTTATTGTGACGAATATTTGAATAAGAAAGGACACTTGTATTACGTTGCCTATAGATTTATGGTTATTTTGGCACAAAAAAACATTGAAGTATTGATAGCCATTTAAATTATATACATATATATACGGAACGATTTATAGCTATAAACCCGACTGGTTGAGCATAAACTCTTTATTAAAGTTTCAAGAATTCATCTGTAGATTAAAGTTTCAAGAATTCATAACAAAAAACCGTTCATGAATACAAGGTCTGGCTCTTGAGATATGATTGTTTATATAAGCGGCGGCGATAAATAGAGTCGGGGGTATATTCTTTTGTCGGGGCGCGCGGGCAGGCGCATGCGTGCGGTGCATTTATGGAGAAGCCAATAGGTTCCGTTAGCACCTACCAGGTTTAATATATCTCCCGAAATTGAGATTGGATGTTAAATCTACGCCAAGGAGCTCAAGATGGTCGGAGATCTGGATTGGTTCATCTCGGAAAGTAGGAGTCAGGGTAAAGGGACTCCTTTTCGCGGTAAATAGACACGCCTGCGTTTTAGAGGCATTAAACCTAACCAGATTGGCATCGCCCCAGCCAGTCAGAGACTGCTTTGAGTGTTAGGTTTACGCGCTCAACCATGGCCTCTCTCTGGGATGGTATATCCGGACCCGTAGCTCGAGCACTAGACAAGTATCTCTCCGTAACAGTGCTGTCGTCTGCATACCCATATATACCTGGTTTCAACAGATCGTTAATATGCAGCAAAAGCAAAGATGCGGAGAGACAAGTTCCAAAGCCTTGAGAATCTCTGCAAAGTTGCCTGTCTGGGTGTGCGCAAGAACTACACTACCCCATTCCCTCAGCTCCATTCTCCTTTCGCTTAACGGGACGCAGGTAGACTTCCACCCCTTTGTTGTTGATATTATGCCTATCAGAACGAAGCATTACCCTTCCTCATTTATTATGCGGACAGCGATGGAGTGGAACTCCTGTGTCTGTGTTTCCCGACACTTACAATTTGGAGATTTGTCAGTTCATGGAATTTGCGTATAACATTCTCGACTACATCGTTACTCTACATCAGGTGAGACCTTCGACCAATATAACTGCTATGGACCGGCCTACGCGAACAGCGGTTTTAATGCCTGGAGAATGAGCGCAATCGCTCATTTCGTACCAATTGATCTCTATGCTCGATATACGAAAAATGTGGCACAAAACACCCCACGCTTTTTTACAATAATACTAGTATTTTTCGTTAGTTATTGTTTTCAGCTTATATTAAGAACTAGCTTTTGCCCGCGGCTTCGCCCGCGTGGACATAGCTTTTATTACTCTTTTTGAGGGTAAGTGGTGCGCGAGCCGCAATCAGCTCGCAAGCGTGGACATGAGTTTTCTCCAGGTACCTCAGGAACTGTGTCGGGCTATTCGGATTAGCAGTATTTGTCACTTCCCACCCCATCAACAAATTCTATACAAAAAATATAATTAATCCGTTGCTCCGTTGCGACGCCACCGACGTGCGCGAGCGTAGAAAACAGTTGTCCCCAGATCCCGCGGGAACTATGTCAGGATATACTTATTAGTAAATTATATAATTTTCCACCTCATCTCTGTGTTAAAAATCACACCAATTCATTTTTTCGTTACGATTTTGAATAACTTAACGAACAAAGAGTATTATTTTAGTTTCTTCAGGAACTGCATCGGGCTATGATAATTTCCACAGATATAAAGTTGAATATATTATTTCCAGTGATACAGACTACCTGCATGCCAAATTTCATCAAGATTGGTAGAGGTGTTGAAGTGTGAATAGGTAACAAACAAACAAACACATTTTCACATTTATAATAATAAGTGAGGATTTCTAAATCTTAAATAACATATTATAGAGCGTCGGTGGCAGAACGGTTAGGGCCACTATCTCCTGTCCGGAAGGCCGTGGTTCGAATGCTGCCACTTAAAAATATCTATACGAATATCGATTTCATACTGGTATGTACGTTTATCTGACGCTCTTAAGGTGACAAAAACATCGCGAGAAAACCTGCACACACCTGCGAAGAAACTCGAAGCTTATGTGTAAAGGCAATCAACCCGCAATAGGCCCGCGTGATCGTCTAAGGCCTGTTCACCCTAACTCAGGGCAGGTCGAGCCCCTTGGTGGGGACGTATATAAACTGATATGATGAAATAACACGTATACCTATATTATCGAAAAACTAATTCAAATCATTATATCAGTCTAGTAATAACATTTCCTAAAAATATTAATATGGATCAAATCCTCGAGTCGTATCGGCTCCAAAGTAGCCCATGACGCACTTCTCGTTGCCGCTCTGGATGGCAATAGACAACCTTAGCAGCAGGTGGGACCTCACGTCACATCTCTTCTCTCGAAGGCGACGGCCAATCTCCTTTGTAATGGCAAAGGCCTCTGAGGGTTCAGCAGCCGGTTGTCTCACAGACCAGCGATACAAAGCAGTAATTTGCCTTCAAGACCAAGTACTTATTATACTTCTTTCTCACCGCAAATTGAGCAGCAGTACCGTACGGGTGAAAAGTGAGGCAGAAAAAGTAGAGTCCCAAAGCAGGAACGTTCCTCTCTTTGCCATCACATCGACTAAAGACCGGCGGCTGCATCAAAGATGGAATATTCCATCTGGCCGATACCAGTGCCTTAAGGAATTGGTGACGTGGTAATCTTCACAAACACGACTGCAACTCAGTGAGTGATGGCCAATTGCCTCCACCGTGGACCCGCAAATACATTGATGAGGTTCACAGATATTGATATTGCAGGCGGAGAGCAACTGCCACACGCAAACAGTCGCCGTCAGAAGAGTTCCCATATCTGTGCCTCCTGTTGAATGAAGCTAAACTCGATTTATGTGTTTTTAATTTTTTTACACGATTGCAATCTATAAAAAAATACCTATCTGTTCGTCTATGAAACACATCGCTACGTGCCATAGTTCCAGAGAGTTGTGTAAAGTAGCGTATGCTGAAAAATACATAAAAGAAATCCACTCAAAAGTATGAAATAATAATATGTTTTAATTCAATTTAAGCGCGTTTTATTATTCCTGCAGTGCCATCTATTGACATTTTGCTGCTATGATTATAATGTGTGGTATGTGTAGCTTATTTATGTTGAAAAAGTACTCTATATTTATTATTGTAAATATCTATAGATAATTTCCCACGGGACCTCTTTAGTTTTCCGGGATAAAGAATACCCGACTATACAATGACGGTCAAAACATCCCATCTCAATGTAATGGTTTCATATTGTTACGTTGAGCCATTCTAAAGATACAAATTTTTGCATTCCTGCAGGAACCCTTATTTTTTCTGGGATTTACAATGTCCCAGTTTTAGTTCGCGATAAGGGTATCAACGTGTAAAATTTGATTGTTATAGGTCAAGCCACATTTGCGTGGTGAGCCATTCTATAAATGAATCTTTTGATTTTCCTACAGGAACTCTTGAATTTTCCGGGATAAAAATTATCCTATATGTTAACCTGGACTATAAGGAACCACCATACAAAATTTCATCAAAATCGGTCCGGTAGTTTTTGCGTGATGCGCGAACATACAGACAGACAGACAGACAGACAGACAGACAGACAGACAAAAATTCCAAAAGTTGTTGTTTTGGCCTCTGTATCGTTACTAATGTCCACCACAGTTATTATTTTCCAAAAATATTTCATGTACAGACACGGCCCCGTTACAGTTTTATTATATTACTAGCTTTTGCCCGCGGCTTCGCCCACGTGGACATAGCTTTTATGACTCTTTTTGAGGGTGAGTGGTGCGCGAGCCGCAATCAGCTCGCAAGCGTGGACATGAGTTTTTACCAGGTACCTCAGGAACTGTATCGGGCTATTCGGATTAGCAGTCTTTGTCACTTCCCACCCCCTCAACAAATTCTATACAAAAAATCACTTTAATCCGTTGCTCCGTTGCGACGCCACCGACGTGCGCGAGCGTAGAAAACAGTTGTCCCCAGATCCCTCGGAAACTATGTCAAGATATACTTATTAGTAAATCATATCATTTTCCACCTCATCTCTGTGCGAAAAATCACACCAATCCATTTTTTCGTTACGATTTTAAATAAAACGAACAAAGAAATATTGTTTTAGTTTCCTCAGGAACTGCATCAGACTATGATAATTTCCACAGATAAAATGTTGACTATTTCATTCCCAGTGATACAGGCTACCTGCGTGCCAAATTTCATTCAGATTGGTAGAGGTGTTGAAGTGTGAATAGGTAACAAACAAACAAACACATTTTCACATTTATAATATAAAGTAAGGATTTCTAAATCTTAAATAAAATATAGAGCGTCGGTGGCAAAACGGTTAGGGCCACTACCTCCTGTCCGGAAGGCCGTGGTTCGAATCCTGCCACTTACCAATATCTATACGAATATCGATTTCATACTGGTATGTACGTTTATCCGACGCTCTTACGGTGAGAGAAACATCGTGAGGAAACCTGCACACGCCTGCGAAGAATTTCGAAGCTTATGTGTGAAGTCAATCAACCCGCAATGGGCCCGCGTGATCGTCTAAGGCCAGATCGCCCTAACTCAGGGCAGGTCGAGCCCCTTGGTGGGGACGTATATAAACTGATATGATGAAATATTATCAAAAAAGTAATTCAAATCATTATAGGTATCAATCTAGTAATAAAATTTCCTAACAATATTAATATGGGTCAAATCCTCGAGTCGTATCAGCTCCAAAGGAGCCCAAGACGCACTTTTCGTTGCTGCGCTGGATGGCAATAGACAACCTTAGCAGCAGGTAGGACCTCACGTCACATCTCCTCTCTCGAAGGCGAAGGCCAATCTTCTTTGTGAAGGCAAAGGCCTCTGAGGGTTCAGCAGCTGGTTGTGTCACAGACCAGCGGCACAAAGCAGTAATTTTCCTCCAAGACCGAGTACTCATTATGCTTCTTTCTCTCCGCAAATTGAGCAGCAATACCGTACGGGTGAGGAGTGAGGCAGAAAAAGTGGCTTCCCAAATCAGACACGTTCCTCTCTGCCATAGCACCTGTTTGAACCCTCCGGCCTTTTGCCATCAGATCGACTAAAGCCCGGCCGGCGGCTGCATCAAAGATGGAATATTCCATCTGGCCGAGACCAGTGCCCTCCGAGTGAGGTCATTAAGGAATTGGTGACGTGGTAATCTTCACAAACACGACTGCAACTCAGTGAGTGATGGCCAATCGCCTCCATCTTCGGCAACATCGTCACTTACCATCAGGTGAGATGTTGTCAAGGGTTTACCAATTGTGCATAAAAAAAAAAAAAAACATTGATGAGGTTCACAGATATTGATATTGCAGGCGGAGAGCAACTGCCACACGCAAATAGTCGCAAATGTTAAACTCGATTTATGTGTTTTTATTTTTTTACACGATTGGAATCTGTAAAAAAATACCTCTCTGTTCGTCTATGAAACACATCGCTACGTACCATAGTTCCAGAGTTTAAAATAGCGTATGCTGAAAAATACATAAAAGAAATCCACTCAAAAGTATGAAATAATATTTTAATGTTTTAATACAACTTAAGCGCGTTTGATTATCCCTGCAGTGCCATCTATTGACATTCTGCTACTATGGTTATAATGTTTGGTATGTGTAGCTAATATATAGAAAAAAGTACTCTTTTGTTATTATTGTATGTATCGATAGATAATTTCCCACGGGACCTCTTTAGTTTTCTGGGATAAAGAATACCCGACTATTCAATGATGGTCAAAACACCCCATCCTTATGTAAAGGTTTCATATTGTTACGTTGAGTCATTCTAAAGATACAATTTTTTGCATTCCTGTAGGAACCCTAATTTTTTTGGGATTCACAATGTCCCAGTTTTAGTTCGCGATAAGGGTATCAACGTGTAAAATTTGATAGTAATAGGTCAAGCCACATTTACGTGGTGAGCCACTCTATAAATGAATACTTTTGATTTTCCCACGGGAACTCCTGAATTTTCTGGGATAAAAAGTATCCTATATGTTAACCCGGGCTATAAGGAACCACCATACAAAATTTCATCAAAATCGGCCTGGTAGTTTTTGCGTGATGCGCGAACATACAGACAGACAGACAGACAGACAGACAGACAGACAAAAATTCCAAAAGTTGTTGTTTTGGCCTCTGTATCGTTAGTAATGTCCACCACAGTTATTATTTTCCAAAAATATTTCATGTACAGACACGGCCCCGTTACAGTTTTATTATATTATAGATAGATTATTTTTCACTTTTCAGTTCAATCTGCTTTAAAAGCGTGTTTTTTTAGTTATTTTAAACTATATTTATTTTTCAATTTTTAGTTCACGACAATGAGATAAACTTATGAAATTATTGTAATGTCACTGATTCTTGATAAATGTACAAAGTTTGAATTAAATCTGTCCGTTTAAAGTGGGTCAAAATCGAGTGCAAAGGAGTTTGTAACAAATATACATACATACAGGTGAAGCTAATATAGGCGTGTTAAAAAAGCACACAACCTTAATCATCCTAGATTTGGTTGAAAAAAATTTTCTTATCTGTGGGTTTGTGTGTTGTGACTTTTCTTGAACAACGTACTTTCCAAAATTTACTATCAGTTTTCTAGTTATTTCATTCATATTATCATCGCTCAGCGGGAACATGAATGAATGCTAATGCTCGCAGAATTACAATAAATAGAGCAATTTGCCTACTCAAATAACCGGCGCACACGAAGCTCAGTTTGTATCCGTAAATAACCGTCGCAACGGAATAAACTTATAATGCCTGCCTTAAGGCCTTAAGATGGGTCAAATGACAATATTCAATTCAAATTATCGAAAGACTGTGTAAAGCTATCACTATGGAAAAAATATATAATATACTTAAGGTAATAAAAAAATCTATTTATTTGAATACAATTTTAAGAACCTTTTTGATGTAAAAAAAAATTTTGGACTGCGAGGTGTCCTTAGATTCGTGTTAATGTTAAGTCAGGAGACGGATTGAAAAGAAATGAGTAAAAGTATAGAAGTCACCGTTGCCGAATGCGTCAAGCAGGATATGATGATGATGATGATGAATACTAACAATCGGTATCGAAAAAAAATGATTTATACTTTGCAAACCTACTGACAATAATTAGTACCGTAGACCATATGCAGCTTATCAGCGAATAAGAAGTCATTTGTAACGTTAAATCAAAAATGGTCCCGATTTTTTTCAATGGCCGGAACATATCACATTTTAAAACGATAACTCTATAAAAATTATAAAAAAGGTATAACTTTTTTATAGGTATAACTCTGTTTTATATTTATTTACTCTTTATATTCCTATTTAATGTTTGAAACATTTTTTTTTTGAAATTATTAATAGGAACTGACATGCATTTACTAGTACCATGTTATAAAGTTCATAAATTCATTACAAATTACAACTAAAATAAAATACTTAAAATAAAACACCTTAAATCACACCTAAAATACCTAAAAACACACCTAAATAACTTAAGAAAACACCTAAAATAACCCGTTCCTCGTCATCCCCGGTGCAAAGGTGTCTATAACACTAGCTCTTTTTCCGCGCTGAATGGCTATGGACAGCCTCTGCACCAGGAACGATCCGGAGCGGGTGTCAAAGCCTCTCTGAACTAGGCGACGCCTTATCTCCCTCACAAATCGACGTGCCTCCACACTCCAGCTCCCCGCTGTCTCCACCGCAAATGGAGTAAATATGTATTTGTCACGAAGTGTGCTATACTTTTCCTCCTTTTTAATTGCATAATGGGTTATAATTTTATTTAAAAATAAAGTGTGAAATTACCCTCCCCGCTTGAGCCCCTAGCGGCGCGCTTGATATCCCTGGCCCCGTTCGAAGAGATATTGGGGAAAAAGTGTAAATTATTATTTAGCAGTAACGAAAATAAGATAATAAATTAATTAAGTCGACAGATATTAAGAAACTTATAGCAGATCCTAGAGGTAGTTATTTAAAAAAAGGTTTCACGATTTCATTTTTAAAATTACCATCAGGTGATATGATATCAAAGATTTACAGTCAACAACAATGGAATTTAAAGAAATTTTATATTTCATACCTACCTACAAATCTATATTTTAAAAAATTAATAGGAAAGTAGGCACAGGGCTAACAAACAATCGCTTTCTCACGCCAAGCGCAATCATTTTGAAATGGTTTTATTACCTCGTCTCATATTTCGTTTCGAGAAACAGTCTCAGTGGTAGTCGTTAGGCCTCTGCAATCAATTAATCAAGCAAAACAACAACTACTTATAAGTAAAAATTTGTAACATTCATGAGAAAAGAATGAAATGTAAAAACTGAAAGTCTTTTTTATGTTTCATTCCTTCAAAAATGTGTATTGAAATACATTTTATAATTATCCACCGTCCGAGCTTTTACAAATAGAATGAAATTCTAGGATCAGCTCTTAGGAGAGACGGGTCGCCGTCCGAAAATTCAAATTCAAAAGCAGCAGTTAGTGTTTGATTACGAAAATCGAAAATTATTTGAAAATTCAAATTCAAATGCAGCAGTTCATCATATCAGCTCATATACGTTCCCACCGAGGGGCTCGAGCCTACCCTGAATTAGGGCGATCGGGCCTTAGTCAACCACGCGGGCCCAGTGCGGGATGGTCGACTTCACACACAACCTTCGAGTTTATCCGCAGGCGTGTGCAGGTTTCCTCACGATATTTTTCCTTCCGACGAAGTTTTACCCGCCTGTCCAAAAAATAGAGGCAGTCGGGTTTTTAATTTTCAATGAAATTGGTTTGGTTATTCATATACCTACATATAGTGTTACCACGGAATAAATAATACAATGTTTGCTGTTATCGGGGATGTAAAGTAGGTAGGTTTGTGACCGTTACCAAACCCTGGACACTTCATACAAAGGACCAGAAATGACATTTCAAAAACAAACAGAATGACGGAACAAACAAAATGGCGGCGAAACGTCCTATACGTTCGACAACCAAACTGCAACCAATCTGTATCAATCTGGAGGACGAGGGGGTGAGGTCGCCATCTAGAGAGCGGCAGGGAGTGTCCATAGTGTATGTTAGTAGTAATATTATATACTTTGCCGTTACAGTGTAAAGTGGGAGCCATGTAAAATAGACCGAGGGGGTATAGTATTGTTAGTACTAATATATTTAGTACTAGCTGTTTCCCGCGGCTTCACCCGCGTGGACCACGTTTCTATGACTTTTCGAGGGTGCGCAGTGTTACTTTCGCATTTATAATATTAGTAGGGATTGTAGAGATCGTATGACTCTACGTTCAGGCATCACGCCGCTTTTGCATCTTTTCTACACGCGGGTAGTTTTAAAAAGTAAAGGATTCAAATTCAAATTAGAATTGATATTTTAAAACGAATGTTCGATATGACAGTTTAGTTGAGATTGAGACTAGATTAGGCCCTAGGCCAGGCCGGGACGCATGTCCATGTATTCTTCGAGTTGTATTTCTGAAAAGACAATGTGTAAAAGTATCTAATGTAGAGTCCCCTTTACAAGTGAACCCTTACTAATATTATAAATGTGAGAATGTGTTTGTTTGTTTGTTTGTTACCTTTTCACACTTCAACGCCATGACCAATCTTAATGAAATTTAGCATGCAGGTATCCCGGGGAAGGACATAGGCTACTTTTTATCCCGTGAAAATAGCATAGCCCGATGCAGTACCTGAGGGAACTGAAAATATACTATTTTTTGGTTAATTTCTTTAACATCTGAACGGAACAATGAATTGTGTGATTTTTTGCACAGAGATGGTTGAGGGGGTGCGAAATGACTTGATTTACTAATAAGCATATCCTGACATAGTTCCCGAGGGATCTGGAGAAAATTCATGTCCACGCACCCTCCAAGACAGTCATAAAAACGATGTCCATGCGGGCGAAGCCGCGGGCACTAGCTAGTAAATATATAAGTTCGACATACTCACAAAATCACACAAATATATATTTTATTATAGTCCTTAGTATTCCCAAGAGCTACGTTACCCCTGATTACTATTGGGTCGTCATAGTATTTTCATCATCATCATCATCATATCAGCCGATAATCGACCACTGCTGGACAAAGGCCTCCCCCAAGGATTTTCACAACGACCGATCCTGCGCTGCCCGCATCTTACCTACGTGTTTTGTATAATCAGTATGAAACACAATCATAGTTATGAAAAATTGCTTACTAGTTTATTGCAGGCGTTTATTTTTTACCCACGACCACGAACGGAACTGAACAAAAGCGGTATAATATGCTATTAAATAAATAATTGTGGAAATTAATGAAAGGTAGTGTTGTACAGGTGCAATGATACTTTAAGGTGGGCTTGCACTCATCAAGCTGAACAACTTTTCTGAGGGCACGAAAATTTTTTTTGGGTTTCATACAAATCGGTCACCTGGACGGCCGGTTTAGTAATACTCTTTTTTTTTGCAAATTCATTATAGTTTTCTTGAAGAAATTTGTTCAATTTGACGGGTGAAAGCCCACCTTAAAGTATCACTGCAACCTTTATGTTAAATCCTGTATAAAATTAAAGGTTAATTATTTATTAGGTATATTTTGAAAGGTAAGTTTTACCACCGAAGTGCACAGTCAAACAACGCAGGAGCCGGGAAAAAACTACACTCAGTCACGTGACTCAGGTGGCAAATAATCACGGCCTGGCTTTCCTATGAACCATAATTATCAGCCAAAGGACGTCCACTGCTGGACATAGGCCTCCCCCAAGGATTTCCACGACAACCGGTTCTGCGTTACCCGCATCCAGAGGCTTCCCGCGACCTTCACCAGGTCATCGGTCCACCGAGTTGGAGGCGTGCCTACGCTACGTTTTCCGGTGCGCGCTTGCCACTTGAGAACTTTACTACCCCAACGGCCATCCGTTCTACGGCAGGGCACATAGGCCCCGCCCACTGCCACTTAAGCCTAGCAATTCTGAGAACTATGTCGGTTACTTTGGTTCTTTTACGGATCTCCTCGAATATATCATCATCATCATTATCATATCAGATCAAATACGTCCCCACCGAGGGGCTCGAGCCTACCCTGAATTAGGGCGATCGGGCCTTAGTCGATCGGGTTGGTCGACTTTACACACAACCTTCGAGTTAACTACCTAATGGAATATTTGTCTCTATGAAACGGTGAATGCACTTTCTCATCAAATATTGGACAATCAGAGCAATAATAAAGTTCAGGATAGCAATCAAGTGCAGGTTACAATAATTCCAAAAACCAGTATCCTAAGGTTGATGTTTACACTAAAATAGCTGTATGTACTGTAACACCCCACCCGCCTATTTAAAATATATATAAATATAAATATAACTAACTAAACCTACCTATAATACGCATACGTACATACAACATACAACCTACCACTATCTACCTATAAGAAGTATGTAAACAATACTTGATTTTTATTGCATTTTAAAATACGATTAAACGTTTGGCCAGATCGTCTAGAGAACCCTAAATTGTGATCGCAGTAACTCAGTCTTTTTGAAGGTGAATGACAAGTTATTTTTAAGAGATTAATCTATCATGTTGTGTTTGGACGAACGATGTAGTCTAACCCGTAATTTTGAAGTATTTCGCGCGGAACCCTAATTTCCCTACTGTGCTTGGTCCCTATTTTGGGCCCCCCCAAATTGGGAAGGGTAGCTAGCCCCCAGTGCTCGGAATAACGTAATACTTGACTGACGTCAGTACTGCATTATTTTGGTGATTAAAACAATGTACATCTAACTCAAAGTAATTGAACGAGCGATTTTAGCTCTAAACAGATAATTACTACTACGTGAGCCCCGCTAGCTACTGTCTCTGGCAGGCCACTAAGGTACATGATCAGAGTCCACCACCCTTCAAGTGTAATTTAATTAAGCTACACGACAATGTAAAGTGTACTATGCCATGTTCCACCCGAATCCCAAATCTAGTGTATATAAAACGCTTGTGAGGCGCCTTATTATACGTGTATAGTGTGAACTATAGCTGAGTCTTTACAGCCATAGCTTGTCCATCCCTATTCGTCAGGTAGGATTAATACCTTCGAACAGTGATTGATCGCGAATACATATTAGCACTAAGTACTAAAATAAAGTAGATATTCCGACTTGAATGTCGCTCATCCTGTGAGAAGAGCACTACGGAATGTGAAATAAGTAGTTGATCTACTAATATGGTTCTTAGACCTGGAACTGTGCCATACAGTTGTATATAATGATATAAAGACCTGCGGTCTATATAACTAGAGCGAAATGGACACGATATCCATCGTGCCGCCGGCTCCAAAATAATACATAGTGTTAAAGATCTGTCCTTAGACGTAGTAAACCCTTGATAAAGGGCGAAAGTAATGTCAGTTTAATAGTTTGGCTGAACGTGAAGAACAACGAACCAACACAGTCGCAACCTATTGTGACACCCACGCGAATCATAGTCGCAGCATCACAACTAGGTCAAAGCGAAAAGGCGTGTAAGCCAAGTGTTTGGTCGAGACGCCAGTTCAGGACGCAATAGAAGCCGACAGGACGCGGACACCGTGAGCACCCGTCCATAATAATCAAAACTGTAGAATAGGTTTAGTTTATAAAACTAGCACATATTAACTGACCCTAGCTACGGTTACCATCAGGATGGGTCGGCTACTTTCATCATAATCGGTCTTACTATAATCACTATTAGTAAGGCGCGAACGCCTAACCTGTTCGTTTGTTTGCTCAATACCTTCCTAGACGCTTGGTCCGATTCAGGTGAAATTCTGCCAAGGCATGCTTGTGATAAGCTACAGATAGGACCTACCTATCTATAATTACATTAGTATCAGAATAGGCGAAGCTCGAACGCCTATAGTTTGTTTGTTAGTCCATTACATTTATCCCATAAAAGTGTAGACAGATTTAGCTAAAATTTGGTAAAATTAGGAGTTGTTCATATCTATGAACCACTAAACCACATAACTAGCCCATATTGCATGGAGCTTGGTAAACAGCCATCTCAAGTATGACATAGGCCTTCCCCTGCGACAGCATAGCGCCGCACTATCTCGAATGAGATTAGTGAACTGAGTGGACCTCGTGTTCACGGAACCCTAAAACTTATAATGCCGCGTGGCACTTGCAGTGAAGGCAGTTCGATAAAATAAGCCTTCCTTTCGGCAGCATAGCGCCGTATTATCCCGAATGAGATTAGTGAACTGAGTGGACCTCGTGCTCACGGAACCCTAAAGCTTTGGCCGCACACGTGGCCTCAGTGATTTCATCATATCAGCCGCTGCAGAATAGATATCATCTCTCCCCAGCAGTGGACTCAGAACTTCCCACTTCCTGCGCACGTGGCTACAGCAGTTATATCATCAGTCTCTGTTGGACAAATGTCCCAGCAGTGGACAGTCTCTTCCGACATCCTACAAACGTTGCTACAGCAGTTATACCATCAGTCTCTGTTGGACAGATACCCCAGCAGTGGACTTAGCACTTCCCACATCCTACAAACGTGGCTACGGTTATCATATCCCTTGTCCAACTGCGGGCCTACATACTACCTATCCTAATCAAATAAATATAAAACCCTGAAATAAATGCATTAAAACCTATTAAATATAGACTGGAAATTAACACACATTTAAATAAGCTATGAAACCTGGAAAACAAACAATAATTACCTATAAATTTAAAGCGACTGAACACTATTAAACACTCACGTGCCTCGTAGAATGAAGATTTCCTATTTCTGTGTCATCTGACTTACTTAGCTGGCAGGTCATGGACACGGCCCATGTGTGGGGTCGTCGGGCAGCGTGGCGTCCTTGCAGTTGTCCTTTGAATGCGTGCTTCTCCTGTGGTGGTCTGTTCAACTGAATCCCCCAGCGTCCGCGTGTCCGTGGTTTTAAAAGCTTTCACACAGATGCAGCCTCGGAGGTGCGCGGGCAGTTGCACACACACATCTACGGCGATCACGCGATTATCACCCGACATCGAGGCGCCCGCGCAAGCGTCGGTCGCTGCCAGCAGCCAGACAGACTGGCGCCAATATCGCTCCGGCCTCAGTTTTCGCGGCAACACTTACTGTTATAGCGTGCGCACCGCGTGGTTCGAATGACGGCCGACAGGCGGCAGCCTGGCTTCTCGGAAATAATCCCTGAGCTAATTTGTTCCAATAACTGTCTATTCACTTGACTCGAGGTTAATCCTCACCCGACTGAATAAAACTTAGTTATGTTTTTCCCAATAGACAGATTCCTTTTAGTCTATCAAGACTTACTGTAATACCTATAGATATTTATTTATACATATGGATCCGTTACAATCCAACCCCCTGAAAATTTTTAAAAATAGAATTCAGAGAATTGTCTTTTTAAAATTTTCAAAATAGCTAATAACTATTAAAATTTCCTGTTGGCACATTCTCCCCTAAGTGTGGTGTGTATTTAAACCAGGCATGTCATTTATTGTCCCTTGATTGATACACTCAACCATAAACAAAACCAGATTAGCACAGGACCAGCTCCCGCCATCACAGAGGAGTTCGAACGGGCATTTCGGTTGTGAGTCGAAGCCACTGCTACGTTTCGCGCATAGGCGTATACATTGAGTGGACCACTAGCTTCCAATTCCCCACGCACCAGGAAACTCTACTGGCATAAGCGCATTAGTAAATTGTCAATCTAGTTTACCTCTCCAAACTGTCTGTGATATAACTGAAGCGGTTCCCGTGACAATCAGTCAAGTTCTCCGAATAGAGCTTCCCCCAAGTGACAATAGAATCTTACCTTGGAGTATGTATAGTGTATAAGTCCAGTTCTTAGCTTCTGGTAGAGTAATTAGCCCAAACCAACGTAATGTAAGACTCAAAAGAACAAATTGTTGGTTCGTACTATTTTTGTATTCATGAAGTAGGACAGCGTGTGCCAACAGCTGACTCAGATATCCAGTATTTGTTGACTCTCCTTCAAGATCACACTTCCCCTTACCCCCAAAATATCAAAGCAACTCACTCAAAACCCCACTTTTTACATCACTCTCAGACAGCCTTTTGTGGTATTCCAATCCTGGAAGGGTCAACAAATCCTTATCTTCAGCCAGGATATTTATTGTAGTCAACACAAGAGATGATGTAGACCTATTTTCAAGTATTTAAACACAATTCTCACTAGTTTCTAAACAAAACACTCATCTTGCAAATATGAGAAAATAATATTTACTTCCAATGACAGATTGTGACTTCGTTCTAAAATCAGATCCGAAAATTGAAAATAAATGAGCGCTAATATTCAACGCACCAAAGATGACCTACTTTCACCACAACCCGGCACAACCTATATATAAGAGTAATAAATAATTGAAGCAGCATGCATCATTGCAAACTTAAAACTAACCGCAACCTTATAAAACTAATACCGACTCCCTACCTTTCCTATTCATGCGTAAATTCACTACATTTAGCAAGATTATAATACTTTTATTATAATCCTACTGTACCTTCTAATTTTATTACTAAAATTAGCCATTCACCAAAAGCGTAGATATGCTAATGTTGAAATAACATAGCTTCGCTGTACTTGTTATTCAAAACATACCTTTATACATTTTACCGGTTTATCGAAATAAAAGACAAGTGTTTTTTTTTTTCAATTTCATTTTAAACTAGGTAATAAAACTCAATCGATATTAAAACATTTAATCCAAAAATATCACAATTGTTATTCCGATGGCGTCTCCTTTTAACTTAAACTTATAAAACCTAACCTTTTTTTTTATCTTCTTGCGATAAGTCCTCGACTGCATATAATTCCTAGCAGATCTGTGATAATTCCTGAACGCACGCGACCCCTGAACTACGCTAGCGCCATTACTTAAAAGCGGCAAGTCGACAGACTTTTATATCTGTGACAAACTCACTGTGCAAACTCAAATGGTCAGCGACACCTTGTGAAAACAGGCCGAACTACAAGACATTTGTCGTGCATCAATATTCGATCGAATTGAACTAAAATATCTCTATCCTATTGAATAAATTCTATTATCGCCTAGTAAGTTAGAAATTCTACGAAACATTGTTTTCAATGAAACCGTAAAAATGTTTTGAACAAAATGTATGACCCGTGGCGCCATCTATTGAAAGAAGGACAAACTAACTCATTCACACCTTCTCTGTGGCAAAAGATCACACCTATAGTAGCAGCCTATGTCACTCGTAACAGCGCCACAATCAAAACATTTGAAGGAAATAGTAGGTACTAGCACGCCCTACCTATTTACCTGCTTTTTTATAATATTATACAAATAACAAATTATTGGTACAGTATTTAATTAAAAGTAAGTAGAATGTTCCAGCTAAAATTTCCGCTGTTGTAAGATCGACTTACAAATCTATTGCGCTAAACAAATAAGATCAAAACTGAAGTGTGTAGGTACTCCCTATGTATCTAATAATGTGACTATGTGTTTGTCTCAACTTCACTCCAAATCTCCTGAACTACCTACGTCTATACTATTTTATGGCTCGAGCCCCTTGGTGGGGACGCAAATGAGCTGATGTGATGATGATGATGATACTATTTTAGTTTCTTCTATAAATACGTGAGGACTTCCTTAAAAAATAAACCTATGAGTATAGAATTCGGACCGACCAACCTATAGATTCTCTAACTTACCTACGTACCGAATAATAACCTATGCTTTTTTTTGTACTCTGCCCGAATAATCCGAATAATTACCTACTTGTCCGAATAATGTGAATAACTAGCTACCTACTAGTAATAAAAGTTTCGTACTGAATGATCCTTAAGATTGAACTAATGATAGGACCTTATTTATTAGTTTGGAATGGTGTTTTAAATTACTTAAAATTTATGTACCTATTTTAGAAGTTTATCTCATCTACCTATTTTACACACTGAAATGTGAAATGGTTGGAAATAATTTATTTTTACCGTTAAAAGGTTTTTCTAATTTAAATTGATATGCAAGTTTAAGGTACCTACACCTTTAGAATAATTTACCTATTTAAGTACCTTATATACTTATCCTAGGCGCTATTTCCTAGATATCTTTATCAAAACAACATTTTTTTTTTCCAAAATGCATCCGTATCCAACATTTACATAAGGTAAATGTAGGTAGGTAATTAAACCAGAGACAACCTTAAGTTTTCTTTTCTACCCACCTAACCTACTTAAATCATTACCAATATTACACACGCGAAACCTTACATGTACGGATGTATGTATGTTTGTTACTCCTTCACACAAAGCTACCTAACGTACCTAGCTGAATGACTTTAGTAGGCAAATAGCTTAGGATCCGAATTAACACACCGGCACCCTTCTCTCCACACCCGCGATCAGCTTGCGTCTCGCGCACCCCGGAACCTGCTTCCGCTAGCGAGCCTTTTAACCAACTAGTCCTACGAGATACGTTAAAAGGAATCAAGTACACTACTATTGTTCACTTTTAAAAATACTACTTAATAATGCGTAAAGAGTACCTATATATATGAAACCTAAAACTTATCTATAAAATGTTTTTAACCAAAGTTTAAAGTTAACCTACTTATGTATTTATTGTCATCTACCATAATTGTCGTTTCAATTTATTTATCTACAACGTGGACGCGGCTTAGTCTAATGAAGGCATTATTTATAGGTAAAACTAGATTTCCTACTAGTCACCTACACTTACAGTGAAACGATATTAAACTTAAAATAAGTTACATAGATATATGTAAGTAACCCAATTCCAGTAGAATACCGCAGCTTAGATACATGAATAAAAGAATTATATTAGATTGAAATGAGCTAAATCAAATAAGTACCTACTTCATTTAAAATATCTTTAACTGGTTTTTCGAAACATCCTATTTTTGAATAAGTTTATATTATTTGGTCCCATAGTTATTTTTGCTATGTGTACTCTACCTTATCATTTTTAACACGACGACAAACAAAATGCTACCTATTTTAAAATACGCCTACAAATTATTCTTAGCGCATACTAACGTACTCATTCATTTTAGCACCATAAGGTTATCTTACTACCGCGTATATACAGTGGCCCTATAAAATATTATATTTCGTCTAGCATACCACGCAAGCCGATTTTATTTTGATTCCTAGTAGAAGACTGGTCAACCCCCCGATCTTAAAGATTTTAAAATAAAACCCAGGTTTAATTTTCTATTCTTGAAATAGGATAAGATTAATATCCTCTATTGTATGCCAAATATACAAAAGGAAACACATATGATCTTGCAAAACACGCAACTATATGCAAAGGCGGCCTTATCGCTCCAAACGACCTCTTTCGGCATCCTTTGTCGATCGGAAGAGACAAAAGTGAAACTATATGCGGGCGCTCAAGCAACTAATAAAGGCTGAGCAAAATAAAGTATACGAAAACTATTACTGAACAAAGGATAAATTGCAAATACTAAATTAAATATTTATTATTTCATATATGTATTATTTAATCTTATTATTTCCACACTCATATGCTTATATCTATCATTTATAAAGACTATCCCTTAATTAGTCAGATTGAGTGACTACCGTGGACCTCACTCAACTAATTATTTATTGTTGATTTTGAATATTTAAATTCCGAGATACTAATTTAAAATAATTTCCTCGTATCTTAACTATCCTATAAGCGACTGCGGTTCGCTTCCGCGATAGTGCTATGTAAAATACTAAGTTCAGGCGCCTATATTACCTACACAACCCCCCGTATAGTAGACTTATAAAACCAAAGTTACCCTAATAGGATCTAGAATAAAACTTCCGAAATATTAAATATTGTCTACCATAACACTGACTACTCCCGGTATAATAGATATGTAACACTAAGTCCATTTATTCTACCTACCCACCTTAATAAATTGTAAGTTGGAACGTCATAGACAGGAGTCTTCGCATGAACCGATAGCTACCAGTTACATTCTACCCAAGTATACCACTCGATCGCAGCCAAAACGTACTCACGCACCTTATGAAAATTTGCCTATTTACCTTGAAGGTATTTTTTTCAAAACGAACAATTTCTTAGAATAACCCACCATATGAACTAATCCGTTCCTAAAAACCCAATTCACTTACTGAAAGTTATTACCTAACAGCTGTATCTGTCTTAAAGTTCCTACAATAAAATTCAGAGCAGTACTTGTCCCTGTTACTCTAAAATTCCCAACATCCGTACATAAGGCTCGTAACACGACCATGCCTCATTATACCTCAAGGTCACTGGTAGATATTTAAAACTAAACCTTTATTATGTACCCTATCTCGCATCCAATGGCCCTAGGTGCACTTAATATACTTTTGGAAATCTTGACCTACTACGAAACAAGCCAAACTAAACAAAAATTATTATCATTCATTTTTTTTTTCTTAACCGCAACGGGAACCGAACCTGCGATCCTAGTATGCGAAGCTACTAGGTGTTCCTAATATACAACGTAAATAAATTAAAACTAAAAAATTTTTTTTCAACCGCAACAGGAATCGAACCTGCGACCCTAGTATGCGAAGCTACTAGGTACTCCTAATATGTAACGTAAATAAATTAAAATTAAAAAGATATTATTTTTTTCACCCGCAACAGGAATCGAACCTGCGATCCTAGTATGCGAAGATACTAGGTATTCCTAATATATAATGTAAATAAATTAAAACTAAAAAATATTTTTTTCCACCGCAACAGGAATCGAACCTGCGATCCTAGTATGCGAAGCTACTAGGTACTCCTAATATGTAACGTAAATAAATTAAAATTAAAAAGATATTATTTTTTTCACCCGCAACAGGAATCGAACCTGCGATCCTAGTATGCGAAGATACTAACTATTTCTAGTTTACAACCTAGATATATTAAGAACTAAAATAATATTTTTTTTTCTAAATTTGCCTCCCTCGGGACTCGAACTGGCGACACCAAGTTACGAGGCTAATACTCCTAATATACAATCTTAACAGAAATAAAATTAAAATTTATCTTTAAAACGAATTACCTCTAACAGGATCGAACTTGCGACTGTAAATTGCAAGGCTACAGATATATTATTGTGCCATAGCGCACTAGCTTGAAGTTCCTACGACAATATCAAAAGCAAATCGCATGTCCTTCACAGACCTTTTGCGATTCCAACGACAGTAGGCATTCAATGTAACAACTGCTTCTTTTACGAAATGTAAATAACTTAAATATTACTATATTTCGATACAAAATAGTATATAACCTACCTAAAATTTACTTAGATTACCTAACCTATTAAATAAGTGCAACTTCACAGCCCCGTCTGCCTACATAGGTACACGCTATTCGTAACGCTCAACTACCTTATTTATCAATTATTATGAGAGACCTTTTTCTCTGAATTAAATCGTTAACTACCCATCTTATACACCAACTAGAAAATGTACCTACCAAATATTTCTTTCGAACAAATAACTTATTTAATTATTGAAATCCGGAATTTTACCAACGGAGTATTGAGAAGAAATTATATTATCAATGCCTACTTCAAATACGCTGTCATATAAAAGAATTCAACGGGAGCACTCACTCACTCGTCGACTCCTGTATTCAACCCCCCGGATATAAGACAATAGCTGGGGTTTAAATTAACCTATAAACTATAAAACTACATAGGATAAAAATAATAATTCTCTTTGTTTGATAGATTAATCATTCAGTTATAATTGTCATTCGCACTTCATTCCATTTCACGAACATCAAATTGTGGCATAAACCGAAGCCAACTAAAGTTATTTATCTATGTTTATCACAAATAACTGAACAAAGTTTTATTATACAAAACGACTACCTACAAGATTCAGTCTACGAACGCGAAAATCAGATGTCAGACATCCAAGTTCTTTGGTAGCACTGTAACCGTTCCCGCCTCCGAATCCTGATTTTGGCTATCCAAATGTAATATTTTGAACCCTCTTCTTATCCTGATCACGGCTTATCAAATTGTACCACCCCACCCGCCTATTTAAAATATATATAAATATAAATATAACTAACTAAACCTACCTATAATACGCATACGTACATACAACATACAACCTACCACTATCTACCTATAAGAAGTATGTAAACAATACTTGATTTTTATTGCATTTTAAAATACGATTAAACGTTTGGCCAGATCGTCTAGAGAACCCTAAATTGTGATCGCAGTAACTCAGTCTTTTTGAAGGTGAATGACAAGTTATTTTTAAGAGATTAATCTATCATGTTGTGTTTGGACGAACGATGTAGTCTAACCCGTAATTTTGAAGTATTTCGCGCGGAACCCTAATTTCCCTACTGTGCTTGGTCCCTATTTTGGGCCCCCCCAAATTGGGAAGGGTAGCTAGCCCCCAGTGCTCGGAATAACGTAATACTTGACTGACGTCAGTACTGCATTATTTTGGTGATTAAAACAATGTACATCTAACTCAAAGTAATTGAACGAGCGATTTTAGCTCTAAACAGATAATTACTACTACGTGAGCCCCGCTAGCTACTGTCTCTGGCAGGCCACTAAGGTACATGATCAGAGTCCACCACCCTTCAAGTGTAATTTAATTAAGCTACACGACAATGTAAAGTGTACTATGCCATGTTCCACCCGAATCCCAAATCTAGTGTATATAAAACGCTTGTGAGGCGCCTTATTATACGTGTATAGTGTGAACTATAGCTGAGTCTTTACAGCCATAGCTTGTCCATCCCTATTCGTCAGGTAGGATTAATACCTTCGAACAGTGATTGATCGCGAATACATATTAGCACTAAGTACTAAAATAAAGTAGATATTCCGACTTGAATGTCGCTCATCCTGTGAGAAGAGCACTACGGAATGTGAAATAAGTAGTTGATCTACTAATATGGTTCTTAGACCTGGAACTGTGCCATACAGTTGTATATAATGATATAAAGACCTGCGGTCTATATAACTAGAGCGAAATGGACACGATATCCATCGTGCCGCCGGCTCCAAAATAATACATAGTGTTAAAGATCTGTCCTTAGACGTAGTAAACCCTTGATAAAGGGCGAAAGTAATGTCAGTTTAATAGTTTGGCTGAACGTGAAGAACAACGAACCAACACAGTCGCAACCTATTGTGACACCCACGCGAATCATAGTCGCAGCATCACAACTAGGTCAAAGCGAAAAGGCGTGTAAGCCAAGTGTTTGGTCGAGACGCCAGTTCAGGACGCAATAGAAGCCGACAGGACGCGGACACCGTGAGCACCCGTCCATAATAATCAAAACTGTAGAATAGGTTTAGTTTATAAAACTAGCACATATTAACTGACCCTAGCTACGGTTACCATCAGGATGGGTCGGCTACTTTCATCATAATCGGTCTTACTATAATCACTATTAGTAAGGCGCGAACGCCTAACCTGTTCGTTTGTTTGCTCAATACCTTCCTAGACGCTTGGTCCGATTCAGGTGAAATTCTGCCAAGGCATGCTTGTGATAAGCTACAGATAGGACCTACCTATCTATAATTACATTAGTATCAGAATAGGCGAAGCTCGAACGCCTATAGTTTGTTTGTTAGTCCATTACATTTATCCCATAAAAGTGTAGACAGATTTAGCTAAAATTTGGTAAAATTAGGAGTTGTTCATATCTATGAACCACTAAACCACATAACTAGCCCATATTGCATGGAGCTTGGTAAACAGCCATCTCAAGTATGACATAGGCCTTCCCCTGCGACAGCATAGCGCCGCACTATCTCGAATGAGATTAGTGAACTGAGTGGACCTCGTGTTCACGGAACCCTAAAACTTATAATGCCGCGTGGCACTTGCAGTGAAGGCAGTTCGATAAAATAAGCCTTCCTTTCGGCAGCATAGCGCCGTATTATCCCGAATGAGATTAGTGAACTGAGTGGACCTCGTGCTCACGGAACCCTAAAGCTTTGGCCGCACACGTGGCCTCAGTGATTTCATCATATCAGCCGCTGCAGAATAGATATCATCTCTCCCCAGCAGTGGACTCAGAACTTCCCACTTCCTGCGCACGTGGCTACAGCAGTTATATCATCAGTCTCTGTTGGACAAATGTCCCAGCAGTGGACAGTCTCTTCCCACATCCTACAAACGTTGCTACAGCAGTTATACCATCAGTCTCTGTTGGACAGATACCCCAGCAGTGGACTTAGCACTTCCCACATCCTACAAACGTGGCTACGGTTATCATATCCCTTGTCCAACTGCGGGCCTACATACTACCTATCCTAATCAAATAAATATAAAACCCTGAAATAAATGCATTAAAACCTATTAAATATAGACTGGAAATTAACACACATTTAAATAAGCTATGAAACCTGGAAAACAAACAATAATTACCTATAAATTTAAAGCGACTGAACACTATTAAACACTCACGTGCCTCGTAGAATGAAGATTTCCTATTTCTGTGTCATCTGACTTACTTAGCTGGCAGGTCATGGACACGGCCCATGTGTGGGGTCGTCGGGCAGCGTGGCGTCCTTGCAGTTGTCCTTTGAATGCGTGCTTCTCCTGTGGTGGTCTGTTCAACTGAATCCCCCAGCGTCCGCGTGTCCGTGGTTTTAAAAGCTTTCACACAGATGCAGCCTCGGAGGTGCGCGGGCAGTTGCACACACACATCTACGGCGATCACGCGATTATCACCCGACATCGAGGCGCCCGCGCAAGCGTCGGTCGCTGCCAGCAGCCAGACAGACTGGCGCCAATATCGCTCCGGCCTCAGTTTTCGCGGCAACACTTACTGTTATAGCGTGCGCACCGCGTGGTTCGAATGACGGCCGACAGGCGGCAGCCTGGCTTCTCGGAAATAATCCCTGAGCTAATTTGTTCCAATAACTGTCTATTCACTTGACTCGAGGTTAATCCTCACCCGACTGAATAAAACTTAGTTATGTTTTTCCCAATAGACAGATTCCTTTTAGTCTATCAAGACTTACTGTAATACCTATAGATATTTATTTATACATATGGATCCGTTACAGTACCTATATGGTATTTTGTAGAATCACTTCACACACAACCTTCGAGTTTCTTCTTTCTCGAATACTTAACACTATGAATATGTATAAATTACAATGAACTATTGTCAGATGCGTAATGTAGGCGACATGAAAAACTTCTGACAGTGGGGTGGCTATTAGCCCTACAACCTCCACCAACCCGGACTCTGCCCCCGTGTGTGGAGTAGGGCCTCACTTTCCCTAAGTTTGGGAAGAAACCCCCTGCCCCAGCAGTGGGCACGTTTATGGTTTGTTAATGAATGACAAACGTTAATAGTTATTTATGCCACTGCCAAGTAATGAGAGCCATTGTAACATGAGTGCTAGTTTGTGCCACGAAGCTAAGCTGAGTGGCACAATAGACAGCACGAGTGTTACAATGGCTAATTGCATGCAGTGGCATATAATACTACACTCGAGAGCGATGAATCCGGGTCACTTAAAGAATCCTAAAAATCTCGGAAACTAAGAAGGCTAGCTTCGTGAAATAAATTGTGTTTAATAGACACTTTAATACCCCTTAAATGAAAGTAATAAAATTTACGAGTCACTACATTTTATTTACAAAAAAATACATAAATAAAAAAACTGCTGATCTCGCCTTAAAACAAAAATGACATTTTTGAACAACATTACGATTTACTTGAATTTTAATACTTCGTATTGCCTCCTCGTGCTTCCATCACTGTATTTACGCGGTTTGGCATGCTGTACACCAAGTTCCTTATACGATTTTGGGGAATATTCTCCTATTCCTCTGTGAGAGCAATTTTGAGCTCACGAAGCGTGATTGGGGGAGGGCTTCTTTGTTTTACGCATCTCCCTAGCTCGTCCCAAGCATGCTCGATCGGGTTGATATCCGGGCTGCGTGCTGCCCACTCCATACGAGTAATGTTCATCTCTTGAAGGTAGTCATTCACAATCCAACCCGTATGAGGCTGGGCATTGTCATGCATAAAAATAGCATCCTCACCCAAATTGACCATAAATGGACCAACGTGTTCATTGAGGATTTCTTCCACATATCTTTCGCTAGTTAAAGAGCCGTTTTCTATGAACACCAGTTCTGTGCGACTCTCAGAAGAAATTCCGGCCGACACATGTACAGACCCACCACCGTAGGCTACTTTTTCTTCGATGCATGCTTGCTTGAATCTTTCCCCTGGTCTTCTATACACTCTGTGTCTTCCATCGTGCTTGTAGAGCATAAATTTTGATTCGTCGGAGAACATAACTTTTGACCAATCTCCAATACTCCAATTTAAGTGGTTCTGGGCATATCTTAGTCTTGAAATACGATGCCCACGCTCCAGTTTAGGGCCGTTTGCAGGTCTAAGTGGTTTCAAATTAGCTTCAGCAAGTCGTCGCCTTACTGTCCATGCGCTTGGGTTACTTCCTCCGAGGCGTCGAAACTGATTTGTAAGTTCAGTTCCTGTGAGAAAGCGATTACGAAGCATTGTGTTCACCAAGTATCGATCTTCTCGTGCTGTGGTACACCTGGTTCTGCCTGTTCCTGGTCTGCGTAGGTTAGAGCCAGTTTCCTCGTAACGTTCTCTTCTCGTAGAGTTCTCCTTTGTACTGTTGAGAGCGACACACCGACAGTCGTGGCTGTATCGCGCTGACCCCGGCCGTTTTCCAGCATTGTGAGTATTCTGGTGCATTCTTCAGTTGTAAGCGACATGATTACTGCTTGAATAATAAATATTGAACACTATCAACATGGTTTATGTACCCACTTAAATGACAGATTAGAAACAAAAGCAAAAACAAATGTAGTTATTTCGTAGTTCCATCTTCGAAAGTCTCCCTTTTTCAAATTTGATTTTTTTATGACATAACTTTACAATAACTAAGAAGTTTTAATGACTTCATTTAAGGAGTATTAAATTATCTACTAAACACAATTTATTTCATTAGGCTAGCCTTCTTAATTTCCTAGATTTTTTGGATTCTTTAAGTGACCCGGATTCATCGCTCTCGAGTGTATTTCTAGGACAATCAAATAAATAAAATACATTGAAATTTTGTCATAATCATATATTGAATTTTTGAAGCCAAAGCCATAAAAATATTTAAAAAGTTTCATTGAAGTACAGTTGTCTCGTTTTGAAATAATCATTTTAAAACGACTTGTAGGAATGAATACCGTCAGCTGAGATGATGTCGAGGGCTTACCAATTGTGAATCATATCATCATCACCATATCAGCCGAAGGACGTCCACTGCTGGACTTCCACGACGACCGGTTTTGCGCTACCCGCATCCAGCGGCTTCCCGCGGCCTTCACCAGGTCAACGGTCGCACCCCATGCCCCGGCTTTACCTTGACCGCTACCAGAACCAGGAATAGCGGGGCCACCGGGGACTAGGGGCCGTTTTTTAGCCGTGTAGATCATTAGGGGGTGTTGCCGTAATCGCCACGCTTGGCAGGCGGGTTGGCGATCGCAGTGTTGTTGAAGGTCGACTGCAATTCGCGGAAAGGACGCTGCTGCCCATCCTCCGGTTTAAGTCCTTTAGTCGACTCTTACGACACCTATTGGAAGAGATAGGATGGCCCTATTCTAAGCCGGGAGCCATATGGAACACTTGTGAATAAAAAAAAACTTTGGTATATGATTTGAGGTTATGTATTCAGCAAATTACCAAATGGGAGTAGAAAAAACATATTACGTGTAAGTTGTTTATTTAATAGACGATAAATGTAAAACATAACAAATTCAGATATAAATATTTCATACTTTTTAGAGCGTGGTTTTTCAGTAGTCGGGTTTTAGTTTTTTTGATTTCGCCAATTGTTTTTTTCCATCAGTATCATCAGCCCGTGTAAGTCCACAGGTGGACATAATTTTGTATTTTGCATTTATGTATCTTTTGATGTTGATGTAGAAGCTTTAATATTTCACACCTTAAATCTTCCCATTTTCTAAAAAACTATAAATGAGCGAGCGAAACGAGCGATATTAGGTTCGGTCAGGTTTCATTGATTATACAGTCAAAGAGCCTCGCGAAGCTGCGCAGAAGAAGAAACGCTACACTCTACACGCTACACGCTTGTTCAATCACAGATTCAACATTAAGAGATTTACGGTTCAACATTTTGAAAATATTCAACATCATGTTCCGGCAGGCGCGGAGTTCAGAGTGGCACCTTGACAGAGTGTTTGTCGGGACCCGCCAAAGATGCGGATGAACTATACACTCTCCGTGTACACTCACACAAAATATGTAAAGCTGAGCGTAGCCTCAAAATACGTAGAAGATTCTATTCACTATCGGCTTCATAATAAGGTAAATAAGAAAAACAGAAATTGATGAAGAATATTAGTTTTATTCATCAAGAAAGATTGGAGCGGTGGGATTGGGCACTGGCGCTGGCGCCGCCAGCTCTGGCACTGGCAAAGCGTATTTTGACTCTGAAATTAACCAATATGTTGAATATTCAGTTAAGTATTACTTGATAAAACATAGCATTTTGATGGAAAAAAGACTGCTGGGTCTAGGGGGCAGAGAGAAACAGACAGGTCAATGAATTGGAGATTCTATTCATGAAAAACAACACTTCTATAAAGGAAAATTTGTTTTTCCCGTACAATGTAAGCTAAATGTATTTTATTTCTTTGATACTTCTTTTTTTTCTATCTATATTCACGTACCTAATATATATATTTTGCAAATTTTGTTCACTTTAATTAACAGAATCCCCATGGTTAAAGTTAAACATTATGTCCGGGACAAAAATATCACAATATTGGTAAGTAAGCAAAGTTCGTTTTGACGGCTCCATCCATACAAACACTCTGTTAAAGCACAAAAAAAATAAGTACAGAACTCAATCTACGTACTAAGTGCGCTCGAGCAACGCACACATAGACACCGCTCACGGACACGATATCTCGGAACAGACTGAGAACACTCCGAGCGCGAGTGCCGTCCGCTTGTTGAGACACGTGTTTGCAAAAATGGAGCAACAAAAAAAATATTATAACAGTTCCGTGGACGGTTGTTTTATATTGACGTTTTTTTAAGCTACCAGTTGTTTCAGAGAGGTAAGCAGATATTTGCTTGCATTTCGATGGTTCGTTTTATACAGAACGGTTCGGAAGGTAGGTAAGCACCCCGGCCCCCGGCCCCGCACCGTAATAGCGAACATGAGTTTGTGGCCTTATAATATTTTTACAATTTGTATTAGGTATTTATTGTAGTATAAGCTGGGTAAGCCTTGTGTTCAATAATCTAACGAGGAAGATGTAAATTTATAAATTAATCGCATTTTTTTGTGTGTTTATGAATCTTTATCCAATTATATAATAACTGCGAAAAAAATATGTCGATGCCTTTTAAAGTTATTTTTTACCCAACTAACGGCAAAGCCAAAAGGAAGGGTTATGATTTTAGCAGTCTATGTGTGTGTGTGTGTATGTTTGTATTTACGTATAGATGATAAAATACGGTCGAATTGAGAAACCTCCTCCTTTTTTGAAGTCGTTTAAAAAAACGCTCATCTTCCTCATTAGATGTCATTAAGGAACTGATCGGCGGCGGCGGCGAGCCGGCCGCCCGCGCACGCGCGAGGCGCACGACAAAACGGCGTCGGGGTGCACATAGGGGTATTCGCACCAAAAACTTGGCTATAAATATTTACTAACTTTTTAATCTTATATAGAAATATATTAATTCATGTTGCCCGTTTTTTAGGGTTCCGTACCCAAAGGGTAAAAACGGGACCCTATTACTGAGACTTCGCTGTCCTTCCGTCTGTCTGTCTGTCCGTCTGTCACCAGGCTGTATTTCATGAACCTTGATAGCTATACAGTTGAAATTTTCACAGATGATGTATTTCGGTTGCTGCTATAACAAATACTAAAAATTAGAAAAAGTGAAAAAAATCTCCACACAGAAATACATAAGAATGCGAATTTATTACATTTGATAATTTAATAATCGTGCATTCCGCCAATGTCGAAATCGTCGCAAGATATTTTCTGTGACAAATTTGCAATAAAACAATAACATTAAAATTGTTTTTTTTAGTTGTTATTGGTTTATCTTCCTGTTTCATTCTCAACAATATATCATACAACAAGATACGAGTGCCACTACCACGATCGTTTTAGTGCATAATCCAAAGTTGACAACCCTTGCGCGACTGCTCAACTAAGGTTAACCCTTGCGCGACTAAGGTTCGGTCAGGTTTGATTGAATGTACAGTCACAGAGCTTCGCGAAGCTAAGCGAATTGGGTAGCAGAATGCTTCGCAGAAGAAGAAATCATCGGTTTTATTCGGAGATACATGAATGGGCCGTGAAATTGTAAGCCGATTGACAATTTACCGTGATATTATAATCTCACTAAATTTAGTGTAGTCAAATTGTAATATCACGGTTTTGACAATATGCCGGCGACATAAAGATGTTTTGGTTGTTTAGGTATAAAAAGTGAGGTACATATCGCTGCTTATCAAGAATAATGGTGCATCTCAAAAACGATATTTTTTCAGTAGAGACGTTTGAAAAATTAAAAAAAGTTTTTTTACTTTAAAATGTTATTTTAACTAAGTTAACCAGCTTCTTAATGGTTATTGCGTTTTTAAATTAGGTAAAGTATAGCTTTCATGCAAAATCAACAAGAAAATGTAACATAATTAACTATAAAAATGACAAAACCTTCGACTACTTTGACTTACGTCACATAACTGGCCATATTTTTTTTAAAAAAAAAGGTGCATCTTGTTTTACATCACTTATATTAAAGGAACTATTTCGACAATAATGGCTCATCTGGTTTTGTGACATAAAAGCAAACATTTTTTAAAAGTAATATCGGCCTTTTTTGTTATGTCATAATATTTGTTATAGTTTTTTTCAAAAATATCGACTTATCTAGGTTTATGTCGCAGATCATATCAAAGTATTATAGTCAACAATGACTTAATTGTGTTTATGTCAAACACCAATCACAATAAATTTTCAAAACTAAGTCTATAAACTAGAAACATTATGAAATAAAGTTTAGAAAATATAATGAAAATACACAAAAAGTGTTAATAATATTTTTTTTAAAGAAGAAACTGTTATTTTCTTATTTTTAGGTATAGTTTACCTTTAAGCTGAATCATACCTACGTCTTTCCAGTCTTATTAGTATTTATTCTTAATTATTTTTAGGAAATTTAATTATCAATCGACATAAAAATCTTAGGCAATAACAAATAAACTATTTTTTCACTCAATATCGTAGTAGCATACAAATTTCTACAGTTTCAAAATGGAGGGAAATATTCAGTCTTACAAACTTTCATAGAATAGGGTATAGAACCTAGGATAAATATTTTTTTATCAAATTGAGTAATACTTTCTTCATCTTTTCACGTACTTGTATCATTTGTTTGTAAGCTTTCATATAAACCAGGCTGTTATTGTTTGTAGAGTTCAGAGTATTTTTTTATATTTGTCAATGACGAGTCTTTTATAATCATTTGTGTATGATGTTTTATACAAAATTATTTGAAAATACTGATCTGATGAATAAATTGAACCTGACTTAAGGAACTTCTTTATTGCCTCTCAATGACAGAATGTGCAGAGTTCGCTTCGTTTTGTGTATGACCCTTAATCAGGAATGCTGTGTTCATAATGCATACACGTACAAAGCAATCATAAAATAATGTTGCTTTCAATAACTTATCTCAATTTATTGTTATTAATAACAAAGCAGAATGTGTTTTGACATCGTTTTCTACCTGTGCTAACTTAATTTGTTGCGATTTTGTTTCTATAATGTTTTAGATATTTATCTTATGCTGTATTTAACTATTGTTTTTTTGCAATGATAGCAGATCATTCGTTAATGACGAGTGTGATTCTTTCTATTTTACTAGAAGAAATCGAGTCGGATGAACTTGATTGCGTTGTTTCTGATTTATCAAATTTTGGATCTTTGATGCTATCATCTGAACCAAAGTCTTTTAAATCTGTAGAGTCATATCTTCGTTCTAAGTTTAAAGGGACTTTAATTTTCTAAAACATTTGGTTTGTCCTCCTCCCTAGTGCTGCTATTTTTCCAGTATTCCTTTCTAAAAGTAAATTAAAAAATAAGACATTGAGTAGGAATTAACAAGAATTAATATATTATTTTATTCTCAATATAATAAATACATTGTCTTCAAGGGTCTGGATTAATAAACTTTAAACTTTTATTACACACCAAAAAAAATATTGAAAATTAACAACGTAAGGTGTCACTATCTGCGAATAACTAATTAATTATAAATTCAATAATGGAAGTATGACACCCGCCCTTTAGGAAACTAGCTACCTATTCTCGCAGGGCTAATATGATTATGAGGAATCTCTCTCTCTCTCTCGCTTTTCTTAGCAATTTTCCCGTCTGATCACGGGGTCTGCTTTCTGGCTATTCTTACTCCACTTTGCCCTATCCTAGGACGACGTCCTCAGTTAGGTCGCAGCTTTCCAGGTCTTTCTTAATGACGCTCAACCATAAAAGTTTCGGTCTTCCTCTTCGCCTTTGAACGGGTAGGTTTTGGTTGAGTGTAGCATTGCCGATTTAGTCAGGTGGTCTCCTTTTCACGTATCCAAACCATCGTGGCTGGTTTTCTTGTAGCTTGTCTGCGACGTCGCGCACGCCGAGGCTACCGCGCACGTGCTCGTTGAGGATCTTGTCAAGCCTCGTCACTCCGCACATGCACCGCAGAATATTCAATTATGAGGACTATTCTCAAAACTGATAAAGATTTAGGAAGTGCCTAGATTACAGAAGTTAGAAGCGAAGTGACCAATTTGATTTTTACTTAAAGGGGTTTAAAAATATTTGTATAGAGACTGGCATAGTACCAGGTCCGCAATTTTTAAAACAGCGTCACACAATTAAACCTCAATATTTGAAAAGAGGAGATTAGGTTAACAAAAAATGTCACTTAGCATTCCATTCAATTGAATATTCTCATCAGAATTATATCCTAAAACGTCACGATAAGGAAATAATTGGACTTACAGAAATAAAATGAATATATTTTGAGTATGCAATTCTGCAAATTCATGTCCAGTTATCTCCAAAATGTGACGTTTAAGGACTTTATGCTAAATGCCATTCTTTGTAGGTCTATAATTATGTCCCATATCCAAATATACTGGTTTAATCGTGAAACACAATTTTGACAAAATGTTAAAATGGACTATGCCAATAAATTTAAATCCGTTTCTAATTAAAACTTTTTTATCCACAATTTGTAAGCCCTTGACAGTATATCACCTGATGGTAAGTGACGATGATGCCAAAGTTAATGTCGGAACATATCGATGTTGTTATCATGTTAACATGTGTTCCGGAATGAAGATAAGATAGCCATCGCATTGCATCGATGAATCTTGGTAAGCCCCATAGTAAGTCTCGAAGCGGCCTTGCCAAGATTCCACAACGCAATGAGTTAACGTTTAACGGCTAACGTTTAACCGCCTGAGTATCGTATTGGTTAAGTCCATTAGCTTCACATCAGGAGGTCGTGGGTTTGATTCCCGGTGACATCTTTGTGTATAAGTCCGTTTGGAAGTCTTGTCGCCAAGCATTTAACGGCATTGATGTGTTTCAGCTTGAAGATAAGTTAGTCAAGTGTAAAATAAGCAAAGAGCTGATGTTGTTTAAAGTCAACATACTCTAGTCGGCAAGTAAATTTCACATTTTTGTAAGTTAATATCATGACTACAGATCTATATTGATATATGACATGGTGACCAACACATGTACTTATCATGAACAGTGATATATTTTATTAACAAGCTCTAAAGCTCCACGATATTTCTTCTGAATATGGGCATATCTTTAGAACAAACAAAACTCTGTAGATTTTTTCTCATGAATAAAGTATTAAAAACAAATAATAAAAATTAAGATACTAACTTTATGATGAAGAGTGGCATATCACAAAATATTTCACTATTCTATAAACTATTCATGCAAATATTCCGTATTATTTTGCGATGTGACTATATTCACGTAAGAAACGCTCCAACTTCCTTGAATGACGGGGCACAACTGGTGATCGGCCACTGTTCACAATAATATGGCGGTCAAAACCGAACAATCACATAACGGCCCAATGTTGCCACAACGTCAATAAAAAGCTCTCAGTTTTGCTACCTTGTTCACGATAAAATATAGCTCATTCTGAACGCACTGGTGGTAATAACTCAAAATCGCACTATTTTGTTTTGGGCCACTATTCTTGATAAGCAGCGATATATGTGATTTACTTCTGTACTTATCTGTTTTGTGGTTTAAGGTGCCGCCTTAAGTTTGCATCATGCGGCGCGGCACTTTTGACCGAGTGTTTGTCGGGAGCCGTCAAAGATGCGGTCAAATGAGCGAACGAACTACTGTGTCGTAAAATACCAGCTGTTCTCAAAACATGCCTCTCTACAAATAAGCCAGCTCCAACAGCGTCCTAATGATGATTTCGGACAGGGTAGACTGTCCGTATATATTGAAATGCTGTGACCGACAGGTCACACGCAATCAGAAATAATATTTTTATTTTATTTTTACTAACATAGTCTATAAGTCTACTAACACACTATGAGTTTATGTTACTCGATACAAATTTGAAAATAAAAAATAATAAGTTCATGCCTTTTTAGGGTGCCAAAGGGTGCCAACGGGACCCTATTAATACTAATATATATACTTTGTTATTACTAAGCTTCCGCTATCCATCCGTCTGGCCGTCTGTCTGTCTATCAGCGGCTTGCATATCACAGTTGAAATTATCACAGTTTGTGTATTTCTATTGCCGCTATGTAAAACATATAATAAAATAATAAAATAAAACTAAAAATTTAGAAGAAATGTGCTTTTTGAAACGTGAAAAAGTGACATCTAGTAAGATGTATTAGTATCTTCTGTGTAGTTGATTTATATAATTATGTCAACGTAAAAATATTATTATACGTATAACGGTGACATATACAAATCAACTATACAGATTCTATATAGATTATAATCTAACGGTATCTATCTCGCGGGATCGTGAACTGTCAAAAGTTGTGAACCGTAAGACACTGTTTACAATTTTACTAGTTTCATTGTAATTTCACTAGTGACATTACAATAACACTAAGCGAAGTGAATAACACTAAATAAATGAGCGAGCGAAGCGAGCGATGTTAGGTTCGGTCAGGTTTGATTGAATGTACAGTCACAGAGCCTCGCGAAGCTAAGCGAATTGGGTAGCAGAATGCTTCGCGGAAGAAGAAATCATCGGTTTTATTCGGAGATACATGAATGGGCCGTGAAATTGTAAGCCGATTGACAATTTACCGTGATATTATAATCTCACTAAATTTAGTGTAGTCAAATTGTAATATCACGGTTTTGACAATATACCGGCGACATAAAGATGTTTTGGTAAGGAACTCTCAGTGCGCGAGTCCATTAATTTATCCTTTTATGACGCCAATTATCTAAGTAACGGATGGTATTGCCAAAGTATATACCTAATATACTAGCTGTCCCGGCGAACTACGTACCGCCTTACATTACATTACACTGCGGCCCATTCTCAGTAGATCCATTGACTAGATCCATAATGCCTTACCCTACCCTAACCTACACTACACTACACTACTCTACCCTACACTACCCTACCCTACACTACACTACCCTACACTACCCTACACTACCCTACACTACCCTACACTACACTACCCTACCCTACACTACCCTACCCTACCCTACACTACCCTACCCTACCCTACACTACCCTACCCTACACTACACTACACTACACTACCCTACCCTACCCTACCCTACCCTACCCTACCCTACCCTACCCTACATAAGAACCTTCTCCTGACAATAACGAACTCGACAAAAAAAGAATTAACGAAATCGGTCCAGCCGTTTAGGAGGAGTTCAATGACTAACACACGGACAGAAGATTTATATATATATAAAGATTAGTACTAACTATTGTGATGCAGTCGAAGACGGAAAAGGTGACCTTAACCAAGTGAATACAAATGCCAATACTTATGTGGCGGCACAGCCTTGTCTTGCCGCCTTTCTTTATCTATGGCATTACTGCCTTATGGTAAAGCGAGATATTGCTCTCTCTCTCTCTCTCTCTGATTTTCGGTGGCTTTATATTATAACACAGTATATATCTTCTTAATATATATAAATCTCGTGTCACAATGTTTGTCCTCAATGGACTCCTAAACCACTTAACCGATTATAATAAAATTCGCACACCATGAGCAGTTCGATCCAACTTGAGAGATAGGATAGTGCAGTGTAGGGTAGTGTAGTGTAGGGTAGTGTAGTGTAGGGTAGTGTAGTGTAGGGTAGTGTAGTGTAGTGTAGGGTAGTGTAGGGTAGTGTAGGGTATTGTAGTGTAGTGTATGTAGGGTAGGGTAGGGTAGTGTAGTGTAGTGTAGGGTAGTGTAGTGTAGGGTAGTGTAGAGTAGTGTAGAGTAGTGTAGGGTAGTGTAGGGTAGTGTAGTGTAGGGTAGGGTAGGGTAGTGTAGTGTAGTGTAGTCTATGTAGGGTAGGGTAGGGTAGTGTAGTGTAGTGTAGGATAGGGTAGGGTAGGGCAGTGTAATGTAATGTAAGGCGGTACGAAGTTCGCCGGGACAGCTAGTTGATTATAGGTAGCTGGCCGTGTTAGTTGGTTAGTTTGGGACAAATCTTGGAAGCTTAATTAGAACCACTTCCAGGCTTTCAATCATACTGAAATTTTGAATAGGTACACATTGGGTTTGGAGAACAATATAATATGGATAAGCTAACCAACGTTTGAGACCATGGAAGACCTAAGCATAATGCTTGACAGCCTGAGTAAAGTCTCTCATCCAGTGCGTCTTAAAATGAAGATGGACAATACAAAAACAATGTTAAATGTCCGTGACGCAGCCACTCCTCTAAAGGTTGGAGACTCTACACTCGAAGTTGTTGACGAATGTATATACCTGGGAAAGACAGTCCACCTAGGTAGCTCCAACTTCAAGAAAGAGCTATGTCAATCGAAGAATCCAACTCTGCTGGGCATCGTTCGGAAACTTCGCAATATCTTCACGTTCCAAATACCGCAGTGTATCCAGACTAAGGTCTTTGACCAGTATGTGTTGCCAGTGATGATATACGTAACTGAGACATGATCGCTTGCTATGGGCCTCATAAGAAGGCTCAAGGTCACCCAAAAGGCAATGGATCGAGCTATGCTCGGAATTTCCCTACACGATCGAATCAGAAATGAGGAGATCTGTAGGAGAACCAAAGTAACCGACATAGCTCACAGAATCTCTAAACTGAAGTGGCAGTGGGCAGGACACATAGCTCGTATAACAGATGACCGTTGGGGCAGTAAAGTTCTCGAGTGGTGACCGCGAATCTGAATACGTAGCGTAGGCAGGCCTCCCACGCGATAGACCGACGACCTGGTGAAGGTCGCGGGAAGCCACTGGATACCGGCAGCGCAGACCGGTCGTCGTGGAAATACTTGGGTGAGACCTTTTTCAGCAGTGCACGTCTTTCGGCTGATATGATGATGATGAAGTGACCTCATTTTAAATCCAGTATGGCGGACTCACAGTATTTTTTTATGCACCCCAAATGATATGGGTACCAAATGAAAAGGTTTTCTAAGAAGAATAAGTATATAAGAAAAAAATATAATTATTTTTAAACTAAAGCTTGCACCTAAAACTTTTTAAGTTTTTTGAACTAAGTATATTTAATCTAGAAGAATCATGCTAGTTGTGGCTATTTAAGAGCCGAAACATTGTTTAAAAAGCATTACTACATTCATCTCGAATCCCATGTGTTTATTATGCGACGCAGCAGTTTTCTCTTCAGGATATCTTTTTATGGCGATGGTTTCCACGGGCCGGTGGTAACCAAGAGAGCCCAGCAACCTTCCTCCAAACTTATTATTTCAGCTTATCAACTTACCGCTGTCCTTTACCAAAAGAGCCAACGCCTGAAAAAGGAGATATATAATATGAAATTCATTATCTCGAAAATGTTCACTATAGTAAATAAAGAGCTATAGCGGTGCTCTTCATTTATATTTCACTTGACTCTCCACAATGGGAGGCTCAACCTGATCGTGTAAGCCCTTTTTTTTGTTTTATTCGTCGCTTATAGCTCCAAACTGTTAGTGTTGTCTTACGATGACTTTTCGAGATTTGAAGGTCCCTCTAGACTGGTTGCCTGCAGTGCACAGTGTACGGAAGAGTCTGTAGGTGTACTGTACATAAGCATATTTTTTTCTAGGTTTTTAACTCAGAGACGTCGCAACAAGTCGAAACATTGAAAATTTTCTACTCATTTCATTTTTGGATAGGCTTTTTGATCATAAACACAAAATTAAAAGTCCCAGGTGCACACTCGATATAGTTAACGAGAAAACCGTTGGCAAAAATCCGTATTTTTAGTAAAAAAGAAGTAAAAAAAATTACTCTTTTCAAATTGATTGATACTCATGTACTAGCAAAAGTGCCTGTAAATAATGTGTTAGCAAAAATACAAAACATAAAAAACACTACATAAAATCTATCTAATTACTTAATTATTAAAATAGTTACCTACGAGTATGACACGGAAAACTAAGACTGATAATCTTTCAGCTCTTACATATATCACTTTTGTAGAATAATTTACAGTGATGGTCTAGAATCGGGGAGGATGGTAATAGTGGTAACCTTTATTAGGATATATTTTAGGTGTTACTACGCCATAAGTTGAAAGAAAAAAAATAGTCTAGAAATATGAAAAAAAACATTTCTTATTTTAAATTGACTTTTTTTATATTGTTTTAAAGTTTTCAAGAAGTCGTCATTTATGCTCTATCCGGTAAAAAATATAAAATATAATTTCAATCAATTTTAACGCAGTAATCATTTTTTTTATAAATTAACCGCAAGAAAATACCGATTTTTGCCAACGGTTTTCTCTTAAACCATATCGAACGTGCACCTGGGAGTTTTACTCTTATCATGTATTTATAATTCTAAAGCCTATTCAAAAGTGAAATGATAAGAAAATGGCCGATCTTTGACTCTTCCGTACACTGTGCAGTGGTTTCTCCCATAACCCCTGTATCGGTACAAATATATTAAGTCTTGACCTATGAAATTGCCGATGGTATAAAAAAAACTTAAAGATTAAAATTAATGTTAAGAACAATAGTTATTAAAACAAAATTTATTTTAAATAGCATTAGACTATTAGAAATTATATGTTGGTAAAAATATGCCTCTTGTTTAGATATTTTGAGAGCACGGTGGCTTTAACCCCATGAAGTCGGGTTTTTTCACCTGAAAAAATCGCTTTATTGAGGCAATAAATACACATTTTTAATTTTAAAGCTCTATAGTTATCGCAGCAGTTTCATCGTTACTAATATCATATTTGGGAATGCCCCGCATAAGATTTCGTCACTTTCAGGAAAATTCAAGAAAATTAACTAGTCTATTGCCCCATCTGACCAATAAGGAAACGCCTTTGTTCCATTCATATTTACAGAGCTTAGGGGATTGGAACATGAAAGACATATCACTAGACCATAAGCCGGTCCCTGTCTAGCCCTGTTGAACTAACAAGAAATTTAGAACTTAGAAAACTTAGAAAAAACATCGAGATAACTAGAGACACTTCTTACCATGACGACGAGGCCAAATATATAAGTCAACTGCGAAAGCCCGAACATATTCAACGATTTGTAGTTTCTAATCATCTACATACATCTGCCCCTTTTATATCAACTGGTTGGGACAAATATTTACCACGGTAAAACATGTTGTATCCTGAAAACTATTGTTTTACTCCGTAGGTATTGAAGCATTTTAATCACCTTGTTGTTCATTAGGGTCAATGAAATACTCAGCATAACAAAGTCACCAAAAGGGCGAAGACGGAGCGAACTACGTTATCGAATCAACAATGAAGATTTTACTTGTTTCAAAATCTTTCTGTAAAGGACTAAGGGTTCCATAGCACCACACCTTTAGGTATGGAATAAACGAGTCACTTAAGGGTTAACTGGAGGGACGAAATCCCATACAAACGTACTTTCGTTTTAATTTCGAAACCATAAAACACATCGTATTCAAATTTTTTACAAGCATTAAGATGATAAATATCTAGATCTGTAATTAGTTTTGGTTCGAAAATAATAAACAAAAAAAAAGTTACTTATATTACTCGATTTCGTCGATAAAAAGGGCAAATTTTTTAAGTTGCTATAACTTTTTTTTTGTTTATTATTTTCGAACCAAAACTAATTACAGATCTAGATATTTATCATCTTAATGCTTGTAAAAAATTTGAACACGATGTGTTTTATGGTTTCGAAATTAAAACGAAAGTACGTTTGTATGGGATTTCGTCCCTCCAGTTAACCCTTAACTCACAATCATCATATTAGCTCATATACGAGTACATCCCCACCGCACGGCTCGAGCCTACCCTGAATTATCTCGATGTGGTTTTGTTGCCCACGCAGGCTCAGTGCGGGTTGGTCGACTTTACATAGGTACAACCTTCGAGTTTCTTCGCGGTGGAGGTTTCCTCACGATGTTTTCTTTCACCGTAAGAGCGTCGGTCAAACGTATCATATGAAATTGAAATTCGAAATCACATTGGGATATGGCAAGATCCGAACCACGATCTCCCAGTCAGGAGGTAGCTGCCCTAGTCGTTACGCCACCGACCCTGTAACTCACAATAATTTATTATTACGAATTTGAATTAATTTAGTTGAGCCAAACGGAGCTCTTTATAAACACACTAGCGGCCCGTCCCGGCCTCGCACGGGTGGACATTTTTTTTACATTTTGGGATAAACGTAGGTATAGTAAATGTATCTTAATGCAGGACATAGATAGTTTTTTTATCATTTTACTATTATTTAATTTATAAGTAGTTCTAAAAAAATGTGCTATGAAAAAAGTCAAAATATTTAATGTCGGTTGCGTCCGCTGTGTAGGCAGCCGACCGCGCGTATGAGCCCTGCGCGGCTACTTATTTCATAGATGTGGACGCTCCTCTCCCTCGCCGCATTGCCCGCTGCGCTGCGTGGGGCGCGGCGGCGTTTATTTTTCTATTAGTATTTAAATGTCAATCTAAATTGTCATTTTTTTTATGCGTAATATCCTTTGAATGGATTGTCCGATTTGAATTATTCAAAAAATAATCTACATCAGGTAATGAAATAGTCTTGAATACGATATGATTTATTTGAATAAGAATTAATACAATAATATGGTCTAATTCGATCACGCCGAGAAACTCCGAGCATAGCACGTTGCATTGCCCTTTCGGTGACCTTGAGCCTTCTTATGAGGCCCATAGTAAGCGACCATGTCTTTAAACGACCGCGCACCGGAAAACGTAGCGTAGGTAAGCCTCCCATGCGGTGGACCGACGACCTGGTGAAGATCGCAGGAAGCCGATGGATGCGAGCACCGCAGGACCGGTCGTCGTGGAAATCCTTGGGGAGGCCTTTGTCCAGCAGTGGACATTTTGGGCTGATATGATGATGATAATGATGAACATGGTCTGATGTTGGTCGGCATTTCTGTCAACTTTTAAAATGTAAAAAATAGTCCTAATGACATGAATACTGCGAAGTTTTTTGTATATGATCTTTAACATTGATAAACATTATTTTGTTCCATCATGAATAGTTTCTGCAGCGCATGCGATGAAAGACATTTATAGGCTATTTGTTTTAACACATTGGGTTACTTTTGGAAGTTTTAGTAGGGATCCCTAATATTTTCTAGTAAAAATATGTTGAACTATTATTTCACTTTTTATTTAGAATTTAAAATTTCATGTCACAAATCAATTTAAATACGAAAAATAAATGGTTTAAGAGCTAAACGGCGCACACTAGATTTCATCAATCCATTAATATAGGTATAGACTGTGTATAGATTATATTTTCACAAAATCATTGAGATTTTAATCTTAACATAGTATTATTAGAATGAGCTGTGTTTTAAAAATCTTAAACGTACACTAACTACAATTTCGTGTTTTACTTTATACTGGATGGGGCAAAAGATATGCATCGGTTTTGAAGGGCCATTCAAAAAAAAGTATTATAGTGCATCCGTCCAGAGAATGCTGATTTGACACTTCAAGACAGCGATAGAATGTAACATTCGATGAAATTCCGAAATTGTAAAAAAATCAATCTTTAGTTTCTAAGCTTAAAAACCATAAAAAATCATTTTTTGGAGTTTACTCCTTAAGAATCGATTTGCATAAAAGGCGCCCGGTATGAAAAAAATATGAGGAGTAAAATCTAGTGATCGAAAACGTAGTTTGTTATATTCTCTTTGCGCGTTACGTTTTTTACGCGCAACCTATTGTGCGCACCTCTGTCACGTGATACAAAACAGTCAGGATTGGCTGAATCTGACAAAAAGAATATAAGTCACTACGAAATCTAAAATGAAGTCACAACACAGTAATCAAATCAGATCTGTTATTGTTGCAGTCTTACAATTTTTGATCTGATAAGATTTTAAAATTTGTGATTTTTATATAATTTGGTATTCCACTCTATCATGGGTGTCAATTTTGTGAAAGCAGATAGCAGAAACTTGCCCAAAGTGGACGCAATCATGTTCTTTAAAAATAACCCCGATTTTTATTCTGCAGAGCTGAGAAATGTAAAAACAGCAATGTAAGTACTATAAAATAATATAACACTACCTACGTAAGTAACCTTAATTCTGCTAAGGCGAAATAATAGTATTTCTTTCAGTAGTAGTTTTTTAGGTAATAAAAAATAATTTTTGTTTACAGTAAGTAATTATATAAAAAGCGTCGGTGGCTCAACCGGTAACGACTCGGTCCATCTAACCAGAGGTACCGGGTTCAAATCTGGACGGCCAATGTACCAATGAGTTTTTCAAAAACTTACGTACATACTTACCGATTGCTTTAACGGTGAAGGAAAACATCGTGAGGAAACCTGCACACGCCTGCGAAGAAACTCGAAGGTTGTGTGTGAAGTTGACCAACCCGCACTGGGCCCGCGTGGTCGACTAAGGCCTAATCGCCCTGATTCAGGGTAGGCTCGAGCCCCTCGGTGGGGACGTATATGAGCTGTAATGATGATGACAGTAAGTAATTAGTTTGCATTTTCAGGGCTGCACGAGAATCTTAAGGTGACGATGCTATTGGGTACGTGCAACTACGTCGTGGATCAGGACTTTGCACACTCAACTAAAGGTGAAATCGTCAGTTTCCAGTGCTTGGACTGTGCAGCTTTAGCTGGTGGTTGTAAGCATGCAGTGACATTTTTGATGTGGACCCATCGTCGCAGTGAAGAACCTTCCTTGCGTGAATGTTACTAGAAAAAAACCCGTCCTCTCGAGAGTAGGGACTACTATGATATACGTCACTGTATATCAAATTTGAAAAAAAAACAGCTCCACATCATGAAACCAGCACAGACCTTTTCCACGGGTTTCTTCAAGAAGCAAAAAAGAAGAAAATTATGAATTGTGAACTTTTAAAGTATCAGAACGACTTTAAACACAGTGATGTTCGACAGTTTTCATTTCCTTATTCAAGTGAGTGATGATATAAAGAAAGATGTCAACAAATTACTAGAAACATTACAAGAGAAACTTAACAAAAATGCTCTTGATTTAATTGAAGAGTCAACACAAAACCAATGTTAGAGCTCATTATGGTATGACCTAAGATATGCTCGTATTACCTTACTAGATGAAGGTAAGATAAGAATTAGGGAGGAAATGACCGCTATACCCATTCAAATGTATGGGAAAGTTGTTAAACATTTCAGAAATCACCTTTATCAGTGGGTCGCTGCTGATAGCCGCCATCTTGCTGATGTATATTCAAAAACTTGATGTAACAAATGGCATTCCATTGACTTGAATAAAGTAAACCGCTCTCAATGTAATCGAATACTTTTTTTTTCTGTGGCCCTTCAAAACTTATTTATATCTTTTGCCCCACCCTGTATGTACAAAGTTTCATTACAACCGGCCTATTCACTTTCGACAAATTAAAATTATTAGTTTGTATGGAAGACGAAAAAAAGCGTCGGTGGCTCAAAAAAAGCGTCGGTGGCTCAAAAAAAGCGTCGGTGGCTCAACCGGTAACGACTCGGTCCCCCTAACCAGTGGTGCCGGGTTCAAATCCGGACGGCCAATGTACCAATGAGTTTTTCGAAACTTACGTACATATACTCACCGATTGCTTTAACGGTGTAGGAAAACATCGTGAGGAAACCTGCACACACCTGCGAAGAAACTCGAAGGGTGTGTGTGAAGTCGACCAACCCGCACTGGGCCCGCGTGGTCGACTAAGGCCCGATCGCCCTAATTCAGGGTAGGCTCGAGCCCCTCGGTGGGGACGTATTATGAGCTGATATAATGGAAGACGATTTTGATAAGGAACCTTAATAAAATTTCATCACCCCTTATTATATAATAAACGCAATAATAAAAAAATATGATTATTCCATTTTTCTCCTTAGTTTTATTTTCATGAAAATGTAAAGGACCTAACTACCAGCTGCTCTGCTATGGTATTGAGCGCTGGATCAAATCACCCAGAAGGAATGAAAGTCTGCCCTGCTCCATGACTGTGTCCCTGGTATGTGGTATTCCATACATGGGGCACTTGATCTTCCCTTGTTACAAGTCTCCCTAAAATGTGGTTATTTTTTTTTGTTTGGTTCAGTAATACTGAACCATACACAAAAGTAAAATTAAGTAATAATAAAACTGTAATATGTTATATTAAAACTGTAATATGTTATATTAAAACTGTAATATCTGAATAGGTACTATTGATTATGAATCGGGGCCGACTCTGCCGGCTTATTCATTATTAACTAATACATTTTTGATTTATTGGTCAAAAATATATTAAAACTGTATTTTACCTGCGGTTTCGCACGCGGTTCTTTAGTTACAAACCTTTAACAAAGTTTTCATCAAAATCGGTCCAGTCGTATTGGAGTTCATAGGGAACATACATACCTAAGATACATATATACACACAGACACCTTTATTTATAGACTATAGATACAAAGTTTAGATCTTTAAATAAAGGAGGGTATGTACAGTTCGCGCGGCCTAAGCTCAGCTTTGCATTTGTGTGAGTGGACTCGGATAGTGTAAAGTCAAAGTATATACAGAGTGATTTGTATTGTCACGTATTCCCGTAAAGGGGTGATAGATTAGGTCAAAAGCAATCGATTTTGTCGTATAATGTGCTATCCAAAAATTAACTGTTTTTGAGTTATTAAAAATTAAATTATTTAAAAAAAAATCAGTTTCAGACGGTTAAAATTCGAATAAAAAAAAATACATTCCTGATTTTGAGTTTCTTAATCGTCGCATAGCAGACATTCCAATAGTTTATAATAAGCAATAAAATGTTTAAAAGCTACAAAGGTTTGCAAAGCACGCTTTTTAAATTTATCAGTTTCGTATTTTTTTATTAAATTTTTTGATAAAAAAGGTAATTTTCTGTAAAAAATCTCCTAGTAATGAAATGTGCAAAAGTATGTTAATAATATCTCTACTTTACTAGGTTTAATTCAAGGTATTAAACTTAGTAGTAGCTGAAGTACATGCAGGGAAAAAACGATGAGACCCCCCAGAGTCCGGAGTTTTAAGGATTTTTTAATACCTGTTTTAAGCGAGTCGCTACTGTCCTCAAGGGACTCGCATGTCATGAAATTTATTTTTATGGTATCGACTCGAAGAGGGAGAGAGAGAGAAGAGCTGACTTAGTCAAGGAATGAGTGAGAGAGAGAGAGCTGTTATTATTAATAATTGTAGTGACGCAACCCCTGTCACCGCACGGCGAGCGAAAATTAGGTTTAGGTGGTATCAACTGGTATATGGTACTGGTGGTATCGTGGTACTGGCATTTTTAAGTTGAGTGCGGCTTTTTGTTTGTTTATTATCATAGCAGACGCTTATCATCATGGCAGACACAGCAGAAAACGTTACTGATGTTCACGGCGGGCAGCTGCATAATCTCCGTTACAATTTCCATAATAGAACATTATGTCTGCGTATTTTTCATTTTTAAAAGTTTGCCCGTGCTCATGACATGCCAGGGCGAGTTCGTGGCGGGACCTGCTAGTAAATGGAAATCGTGTGTATTACGTGTGCGCGTACGAAATAGTTGATACCACCTAAACCAAGTTTTCGCTCACCGTGCGGCGACGGCGGTGGCGTCACTAAAATTATTAATAATAACAGCTCTCTCTCTCACTCCTCCTTGACTAAATCAGCTCTTCTCTCTCGCTCCCTCTTCGAGCCGATACCATAAAAATAAATTCCATGACATGCAAGTCCCTTGAGGACAGTAGCGACTCGCTTAAAACAGGTATTAAAAATTCCTTAAAAATCCGGCTTCTGTGGGGTCTCGTCGTTTTTTCCCTGCATGTACTTCAGCTACTAATAAGTTTAATGCCTCGAATTAAAGCTAGTTAAGTGGATATGTTATTAACATACATTGCGCATTCAATTAGTAGGAGATTTTTTACAGAAAATTACCTTTTTTATCGAAATGTATTAAAAAATACGAAACTGATAAATTTAAAAAGCGTGCTTTGAAAACCTTTGTAGCTTTTCAACATTTTATTGCTTATTATGAATTATTGGAATGTCTGCTATGCGACGATAATAAGAAACTCAAAATCAGGCATGTGGTTTTTTTTTATTCGAATTTTAACCGTCCGAAACTGATATTTTTAAAAAAATAATTGAATTTGAAATAACTCAAAAACAGTTAACTTTTGGATAGCACATTAAAGGACAAAATCGTTTTCTTTTAACCTAATCTATCACCCCTTAACAGGAATACGTGACATTACAAATCACCCTGTATATTTTTAGTACTATCATACAGTATGGACATTCCCTGCCGCTCTCTAGATTGCGACCTCACCCCCTCGTCACCCTGATTGATACAGATTGGTTACAGTTTGGTTGACGAACGTACAGGATTTCGCCGCCATTTTGTTTGTTTCGTGTTTCGTTTTTTGAAATGTCATTTCTTGCCCGTTGTATGAAGTGTCCAGGGTGTGGTAAAGTGGAGTACCAGCTTGTGGCGCCGCGCGTCCCTCAGGCGCGGGACAAACACGAGAAGCGTGAGGCGCAAGCGCGGCGCGGACTAGTCGCTTAAAAAAATGAGTCAAAATTATTATAAATAAAAAAAAACTTGCCTCAATTTAATTACACACTCTTGATTAGATAATTTAGTTTCATTACCTGCAGTAGGTACTATTTTTATAAGAACTTAATTGTATTGTTGAAGGCAGTTGAAGGCCTTCCGTCGATAGCGATACCATTTTTATTACCTCAAACAATTCCTTTCGTGTGAATATTTAAAAGAGCATCTTGCATGCAAATTAAGTGCAGTTGGTCTGATAGATGTACTTAAATGAAACGACTATCGCATGAGTGTTGCGAAAATAATTTGAGATATTAGCAAAACAATTAGTTTTATTGTAGTACGATTATCGTAATTATCATGGTCTATTTTGTAATACCATAACGATAACATGAACAATATAGGAAATTTTAACTTGACTTGGAATTAGTTTGACTTGAAAAAATGTGGGTTCTGGTGATGTTAGTGGCAGGGTCATCCTTGACCCACGGGAAGTATCGAAACACCACTTCTGGAGACCAGCTACTCATGTTCAAAATGGGACACAAGGTAAGTTTTAGAAACCTGAGTAATATTTAAGACTTAGGGCTTTACAGAGCGAATTCACAGGTTAAGGTATCACTGATGGCTTTCACCTTCGATTTGACACGATTAGAATTTTAATTAATTGCATAAGACTGACGGCTATAGCTTCTGTTACACCAGAGGAGTTATCAGTGCTGTGCCAACTCTTGAGGGCTAAAATGGAAACCCTTTTAAACCGGTAATACGTTGGCTATCTTGCCCTATCCTCCAACATGCTTGCTTGGCGGTAAGTACCAGAGCGAGTCAAATGCAGTAAGCACCCAGTTAGACCTTTCAACATTATATCTAACCACTGGACTAAGCTAACCTTGCCGTAAAAGACACTGTAATAGGTAGTAATGAAATTAGAATCTCTATTCAAAAAGTCTCTGACGTGTGAATCATTTAAATCTTTTTTTTTTTTCAGAGACTAAGCGATGTCATGACTGTTGCTAATGGAGAGCCCATAGAACTTCAGGACACTGAAACAGTCAACTCTGTGCTTTTCAACAACAACTACCTTGTTCAGAACTTGCAGAGTCTAAACAGGGAGAGAATCCCTGAAAGAGTTGTTCACGCAAAGGGTGGGGGCGCTTTCGGCTACTTCGAGGTCACCCACAACATATCTGATATATGCAAAGCTAAATTGTTCAGAACAGTAGGCAAGAAAACCCGCGTGGCGGTTAGATTTTCGTCCCTACTTGAATCGAAAGGCGGATCTGATACTTACCGCGATAACAGAGGGTTCGCCGTAAAATTCTACACCGAAGAGGGAAACTTGGATCTACTAGGCATCCCTTTTGAAGCTTTCGTTATAAAAGATCCACTGTACTTCGCAAATTTTATTCACGCTTTTAAAAAGAATCCAAAGACAGCTGTTTATGATGTCAATTCGAGGTGGGATTTCTTGACTTTGAGGCAAGAAACTATCAATTTTGTCGTCAGTCTGTTTAGGGATATGGGCGTTCCTAACGGCTATAGGCATATGCCAGGATTTATTATTCACACGTACCAGGTTTACAACGACAATGGAGAGAGCCATTACATAAGATTTCGGTTTGAACCGGACGCTGGACTCCAGAGCTTAGACACAGCAACAGCGACCAGACTAGCTGGTGAAGACCCAGACTATGCAAACAGAGATTTGTATGAAGCCATTCTAAATGGTAATTACCCTTCGTGGACAGTCGCGATACAGCACATGAACCCTCAGGATATAAAGCACGCGAACTTTAATCCTTTTGACGTAACACTCAAATGGCCTGTGCAGAATTATCCTCCAAAACCGATCGGCAAAATCATTTTGAATGAAAACCCATCAAATTATTTTGCTGATGTTGAGCAAATGTCATTCATTCCATCCAATTTGGTACCAGGCATACTTGGAGGGGTGGACAGAATATTTGAATCGAGGCGTTTCGCCTACGCAGATGCTTCGGTTTACCGTTTAGGAGTTAACCATAACAGAATTCTAGTGAACTGCCCTATAAACAGTGGCTTTATGACGTACTACAGAGATGGACGTGGTCCTGTGATGGACAACTTTAAAGATATTCCAAATTTCTACCCTAATTCCTTCAACGGTCCTATGCCTCATGTAGACGAGGACAGGCCACGTCTGATAAGACCCTACGTAGATCCACACCCGACAAATTTCCGTCAAGCTTCGGACACTTACGAAAAGGAGATGAATGAAGATGAAAGGAGGAGATTCATTACAAACTTAGTGACAAGTCTCACTGGAGCCGCAGACTTTATCCAAGACAGGGCAGTAAAATGGTTTACCGAAGTGAATCTCGATTTTGGTAGGCGAGTGGCGAATGGGCTAAAGAACACTTCTTACTATGCTAACCACTGATATTTTTTAACTTTATATTTGTGACCTTTATATTTACTTTACTGCGCTGGCTCAGCGACCCGAAGAGAATCTTGACCTCCAACACTTTATGACGGCATCTGAAAAAGACCTCAACGTCCTCCAGATAGCCAACTGGCAAGTGGTGGCGCGGGATCATGACTTTTATATTTAACAAACATTAAATTAATTGTATGTTTTTACTTTTTGTAATAGAATTCATTATTTAGTAATACTCGTATTAACTGGAGAAAACTTATTTTCACGCTCACACATATCGTAACGGAGCAATTGGTTGTCATAATTTTTTGGACATAGATAGCAAATGGCTTGGAAATTGACATGGAATATTGAATTGACAATATAGTTCCCGAGGCAACTTAATGACTTTATTTTTTGCAAAGACATACTTGAGATTATTTCGAGGGATTTGGAGAAAACTCGCGAAAAGCTTGCAGCTCGCTCACCACACACCCTCAAAGAAAGTCACAATTTGCTATATTTCACGGGATAAAAAGTAGCATAAGTCACTTCCCACCTCGTCAACTATCTCTGTGCATAAATAACGTTAATCCGTAGCTCCGTTGCGATGTGAAGAAAGAACAAATAAACAAACAAAATTTCACATTTATAATATTATAGTAAGGATCGCACAAAAATAATCACATTATTTTTAATTCAGCCACTTGTTTTAATTTTTTTTTTTAATTATTTCCAAAACATACCAAGTTTGGGCTCCTTCAGATACGATACGGTTGAATCCTTTTTTCAAAATATATCGTAACTGATACGTAATATCCTCATATCTAACTCTAAGAAAGCAATTTAGAAAACTTTTACATTTGGTATAACACTTTAAACTTTCACGATTATTCATTATGACAAATTAAAAGCGGGACTTGACATACTGTCGACGGATCGCCGGTACTACCCAAGAATCGTGCGTGAAGTCATTGAAATCAAGAAACACAAAAATTTCAATCGTAATCAAGGATACAAGCTTTCCTCGTCATGGAATCCAGTGATTGATAAGTGCGGCCTATGGATTGCGTTAGTGTAGTGTGTCGTGACACTAATTTTTCAAGTGAAAGGTGTCTTGATGCGGGAGCGACAGCGACGCGAAACTCTCGCGAAACTTTTCGTGCACACCTGCGGGACCACGGCGCGACTACGGCGCGAATTTTTCTATGAACATCTCTGGGTTGGAGAGCACTTGAAAGAGCTTTTTACCTGACTGCATCAGAAGGAGGGTTATGTTTTTCAAATGTATGTATGTAGATTTCTATGTTCCCTGCTACATCCTGAATGGCTTGAAGGATTTTAATGTATGAGGCATTGTTAGATTTGTCTTGATCCCGTTAGTGACATAAAATAAATTTTTACCCGACTGGCCAAAACAAGGCGTTAAGTTTTTACGCAGTCGGGTTTGTTATTTTTAAAGAATTCCTAAAGTTATTATTTATTTAATTTTTAATTTTTACGCAAATACTTTTTTTGTATAGCAGCCATATATAGCAGCCCTGCTGTTGTCATCGTAAAATTACAAATAATACACGTACGACACGTCTAACAACTAGTCGCGTTAGTCATTAAGCATGTTATTTCTTTTGATTTCATAATATTTCGATAGATGTAACAATAATAAGAATCAATGGCCTAACCTAAAAATCTTCCACTATTACATCACGTGTGCAGGTTCCTGTAGAAACTTAGTGAATATGTTGAAAGTTATCAGTATATTTATCATACTGTTGTTCGTGAGAATACGAAGATACTGACATAGTTCTATTAGTCAACAGTCCCTGTCTTATCCTGCTTCCAAGGTCTGGGTGTATGATTGTGAACAACTTTATCGCTCTGTTTTGCAAAAACTTTTCAGCACCTCCTAAACTATATAAAATATTCGATACGAGACGACTGCGCTCTTCTTTAGTCATTTCATTAACATACAGTTCAGTGGCCTGTTCGAAATTATTTGGATCATCTTGGTATATCTGAATTAACTCCGTTCGTTTCTTATCAACATATGGCTCAGGACCATTATAAGAATTTGGGTAGTAGTTTGGACTATCTCTCCCATTGTCTTGCACGGGAGGTCTGCCATCACGGTTATATGCATTCACCGCAGCCTGAATAGGACAGTTTACGGGAATCTTGTTGAAGTTAGCTCCCAATCTGTAGTACTGAGCGTCTCTGTAAGCCAAGCGACGGGCTTCAAATACCTTATCTGGACTTCCAAGAATACCTGGTACTAAATTCGCCGGACTAAATGCTATCTGCTCAATCTCAGCAAAATAGTTTATTGGATTCTTATTCAAAACCATTCTTCCTAATGTTCTTAATGGAAACTTGTCCAAAGGCAAAACTTTCGTAACATCGAACACATCAAATCCTGCTCTTTTAACATCTTCAAGCGACAACACCTGTATTTTCAAAGTCCAACACGGAAATTCACCATTGCTGATAGCGTTGTACAAGTCTCGTGTCGCATAATCAGGGTCAATTCCCGCTATTATTCTCGCTTGCTCCGTGGGAATATACTGTATACCAGCATCTGGGTAGAAATGGAATCTTACGAAATGCTTTTCTCCGTGATCGTTTACTACTTCAAATGAATGGATTCCAAAGCCGGGCATGTGGCGGTATCCATCCGGAATTCCTCGATCCCCGAAAATAAGCATATACATATGTAAACTTTCAGGTCTCAATGTCAAGTAATCCCATAGCATGTTCACATCCCTTAAGTTCGTGGATGGGTTCCGTTTCTGTGCTCGTGTGGACGTTGTAAAGAGCAGCGGGTCTTTGTACAAGTACATGGGTGTACTAAAACCAGCGATATCGAAATTCCCTTCTTCAGTGTAGAATTTCACAGCGTATCCTCTAGCTTCTCTAGACGTATCTATGCCTCCTCTTTCACTTACAACTAAAGAGAATCTCGCAGCCACTGGAGTCTTCTTACCAACTGCGCTGAATAGTTTAGCTTTACAGATGTCTTTTATGTCATGAGTGACTTCGAAATAGCCGAAAGCACCAGCGGCTTTCGCGTGTACTAGACGTTCGGGGATTCGCTCTCGGGTAATATGTGTCAGAGAATCCATAAAGTATTCATTCAAGATGAGAGGCGAATTGAGAGTGTTGATGGCATCTTTATACTGGATTGGTGCACCTGTGCTTGTCATCATAATACCAATGGGACCCTGAAAAACAAACACGTTCGTTTTATTGGACTGAAACATCTTTACATGGCTTAGGCAGAAGAGGTTAACTGCGTTGAAATTGATAGTGAATAGTAAATAAAAAACCGGCTAAGTGTGTGTCGGGCCACGCGCAATGTAGGGTTCCGTAGTTGCCATTATCGTGTCCATATCTAATTTACAAATTTTCAAATACATCGGTTTAGTTGTTAGGGGGTGGGGACACTCGACTCTAACAAAATTTAGCACTTTCAAGCCTATTTTTTCGAAAACGGAACCCTAAATTATAAAATGGTCTTAGAAGAGTCACAACTATTTTTTAAGCTCTAACCAACGATACGCCACACGACCGACTGGGTTTGACGAGACAAAAAATCATCCCCACTTGTAGTGGAGGTACCCTTAAAAAGTTTCTACACACAGTTCTCTTCTCGTTATCTATAATATAAAAATGAATTGCAAAATGTGTTGGTAAGCGCATAACTCGAGAACGGCTGGACCGATTTGGCTAATTCTTTTTTGTCGAGTTCGTTATTGTCAGGAGAAGGTTCTTATGTAGGGTAGGGTAGGGTAGGGTAGTGTAGGGTAGGGTAGTGTAGTATAGGGTAGGGTAGGGTAGTGTAGTGTAGGGTAGGGTAGTGTAGTGTAGTGTAGGGTAGAGTAGGGCAGTGTAATGTAATGTAAGGCGGTACGTAGTTCGCCGGGACAGCTAGTTATTATATATATCTTTGCCAAATTTCGGCTCTTAACTACTATTAGTCTAGGAACTAGGCCGCGGACAGACGGACGGACAGACGGACAGACATACATGGCGAAACAATAAGGGTTCCTTGTTGTACTACGGAGGCCTTTGTCCAGCAGTGGACGTTTTTCGGCTGACATGATGATGAATTACAAAATAATTTAGATACCATTTTAAACAACAAGGACGACAGACTACTGTTGATTTGTTTACTCTTTAAAGAAAAAAAAATGCACATGTACACTTATAGGCCGACTTATACTTTAGATTGTTGATTCTCGACCATTCTCAATAATTCGCACAACTGCCTTCGGCACCGTCTAGTAAATTCACAAGAATTGGAGCGGATAGAGGTGCAGTGCGGCATCCACCATCCTCGTTAAGAGCCTTCATCCAAAAATAAGTCGAAATTAACAATTTACCTATTTCCAACGGACGAAAAAAATAATAATATAGGTATTGTTACTACGCCACGCTCCATATTATTTTTTCCAACAGCAATGGATGAAATTTCGAAAAAATATCTTAGTTTATTGGGCAATCACTAAGACTAAGAATTTCCCACGATTGTAGTTCATATCGCGGTTGCCACTTGAGAACTTTACTACCCTTATGGCCATCTGTTCTATGAGCTACATGGTCAGGGCGCATAGCCACCGTTAGGGCAGTAAAGTTCTCTAGTCGCGACCGAGCACCAGAAGACGTAGCTTAGGCAGGCTTCCCACTCGGTGGACCGACAACCTGGTGAATGTTTATACTTTACAGTAGCTATCTAATGTTTTTATATGTATTTTTAGCTAGATATTCGTACACGACCTGTTTTTTTTGCTTTTGTCTCCAAACACCGGGTTGTCTGAAAGAAATCGCTGTGAGCGATAAGACCGCTCAAATTGTACCGCTATAGTACCTTTGCATAACGTGTGCAATAAAGAGTATTAATCTAATCTTGCGGCTTTGCTTTGCAAAACCTTCTTAAAGATTATTTTTATTTTTAAAACATACCTTGTGCTGCTCTCTGAACATCGGAAGCTGGTCTCCAGCAGTTAGGTTGCGGTAGTGCCATCCGTGAGTCAACGATAACCCTAACACTAGAAACATCTGTACCCACATGTTATCAACTGTTGTAAATTTAAAAGTATTCTCTATTAAATGATTCTTATGGTTTCGAATTACTAAATGGAATACAAGTTTTGCTCACTTTTTATTTGGAAATAAATCAAAAATAAATTCACGAAACAATCCTTATTTAGCTCTCAAATTATTTTCAATCGTAGACTCTGTAATTATGTATTTCTTTAACAAACTCTCATACAAACTGCGGTAATTTACATCAAAGTGTTGTTATATTAAAACACGAAACATAAGGTTTGTGTTGTAATTAAAACTAGATATCGAGATGACCTTCAATGTAATTATTTATATAGAAGGTGTTACTTTATTAGGTAGTTTATACAGAGACTAATTTTCCTATCTTTATTTTTTATTATACAATCAATCAATCCATACAATCTTTATTCTGTAAGATTTATCTGTATACCTGCTTAGGTTGTAGTAAATTATGTAGATACAGATTATGTAATAAACAGAATTATGTAATACAGATTGTTAGCGATACCGTAACTATTGTGAAAGAGATCAAATAAACTATTTATTTCATTTATTACGGTTGTCAGCATAGTAAATAATCACTTTTTTCTCAGACATGGTTCTAATGATTATAATGAAACTTTTTAAGTTACTACATCTTCATACGATCTGATATACTATGCAATCCATTATTCAAGGAAAAATCCGAATAATAAATAAGGTTCTTTGTTATATTTTCTCAATAAAGGCTCAGATTATAATTATTTAAACTTTGTGAGACACCAGATATTCTATTCCATAAAAAAATACTCGCATACAAACGTATAAAATTTGTGAATTCTTCATCTAGTGTAAGTCTGTTTTTACCCACGACGGAACGGAGCAGGTATATGCGTTTAGGGTGAGAGATGTTTGTTTGTGTGTGCGTTTGTGCAAAGTAATGTTCCCACCTATCTTCTAAACTAATGATCCGATTTTGATGCGGTTTTCAATAACGGGTTTGTGGTTGATGAGTTCATGTTCTTAGACAGGTGTCATGGCTGTAACTCACTAGGGGGCGCCACAATATTAGTGCAAAACAATGTTGCAATATAATTAAAACGAAATGTCCGATTACAATTCTGTTTTCAGCAATGTGTACGTGGTAGTTTAATGCATGTTCCCAAATAATACGTTTTTACGTAATAACAAATTATGCCAAATATACACCTACCAATATCTATCAGAATAAAGTAAAATATAATATATCACTAACAAGAACAGTTTTAAATGTAGTAAATCTAAATAGTACAACAAGATAAACTTTTAACAAAAAATAAAACAAAATATTAAAAATACTCAAAAAATCAATTAAAATGAAACGTACTTTTAGACGACTTAATCTAACTAAATCATCGGATACCTAACAACTACTATTAAATAAAAGTATCCAAGGGATATTCGAATCAAGCAACAAGCAAATTTAATGTTGAAATCAAAATTATAAATTCAAAAACAAGTAAGTACCTATTTCAAAATATAGATACGAAATCGTAATAAAAAAATTAAAATTAAACTTCTTATGATAGCAATATAATAAACTGAAACTATAAAATCAATCATAAAACTCGAGTAATAATAAAACTGAGTTATATTCCGACTGAACTACCTAATCTACTTATCTGTGAAATCCTAATTATTATTCAAAAATGCAAAAATCAAGAAACAAATTAAAAATAAATTCAGTATGTACCTAACTCTACAACCAAAATTAAATTCAAATCCAAATCTCAAAATATTATGTTTAAACCAATAACAAAAAAAAAATCAAATTATAATGCTGGAAAAATAATATTGAACAATATTATTCCACTTAAAAAAACTAACCTACACTATTTACAAAATTATAATTGAAAAGTAAAATAATGTTGTATCAAACTTATTAATGAAATTAGAACTCGTAAGTTATAAAAAAATAAGATCAATATGTACCTTCTCTTTATTTGGTCTCAATAAATAAAACAACAGCACTCGGCGTCACTGGTAGCTAGGTCTCTCTAGGTCTGTCAATCGTATCCAATTCGCATTTAATTCGCATTCAAAGCGCATTCGAAAACACATTATAACAACATAAGCCCGAAGGCATCGACATTCATAGTGTTTTAGGGAGTTTTAGCCAGTATTAGGAACTGTTTCCGCCTTCACCGCGTGGAGGTACTCCCAGCTTATGTCATCATTGAATTCAGAGTTCAAACACAAATATTATAGTCTCAAGAGTATTGACACCAATTCTGAACAAAAATCAACAGAAAGCAACTGTATAATATTTAATAAAAAACTTAATATTATGTGGTAGAATGAATCACACTTATTGTTTTGCGAGATCTTACCTACACATTATATAGGATGACTTTTAATTAGTTCTTGATAGCAAAGGATATGAATGTACTCGTGATTACAAACAACTTTCCCTAAGAAACTATATGTCAAATATGAAAAAAAAAATTTGGTCCTTCATACATTTTTGTCGATTTGATAACTTGTTATGTATCGAGGACCTAAATTTTTTTTCTGATTCGACATACAGTTTCTTTGGGAAAGTTGTTTGTAATCACGAGTACATTCATATCCTTTGCTATCAAGAACTAATTTAAGGTCACCCTATATAGATTATAATTAGTATATGCTCTATAAAAAGTCTGAAATAATATTAAGCAAAATTAAAAATTTTGAAAAAACCCACGACGGTAAAAATCTCATCGAAAAAGAATAAAATAACTCAAAACCCCCGACTTAACCCAATTATTATGTAACGAAATATTATAATAGACGTAAAAATACTTTCTAAAAAAGAGTTGATATGTCGTGAAATCGGTAATAGATATACTTAAGTACCTAAACAATGAATATCGATGTTTACAGTTTTTCCTAACGTGTCTGTTTCTCAAAGATATACTTAGATGTAGCGATAATAATTTTACCATAATAAATAACCGAGGAATATCCGTCGGGGGCTGCCATTAAACCAGCTTAAGTTTTTCTAGTGACGTGAATACAATTATTGAAGAATTGTAAATGTTTAACGATGACATAAAATACACTTATGAGTATGATTAAATTTTTGTTGAAATTTCATATAGGAAAGGCTAGCGAGAAAGTATGCCCAGCATGGCTATACATTTCATTTTTGTTTATCATTCTTTATCATCACATAAAACTTGACCACAGTATTACAATACAACGGTTTACAGTAGCGCAACGAATGTACTTACGCAGAGCAACGGAAGGGTACTTGCGGGTCAGCGGGCTGCGGGGCAGCGGGCTGCGGGGTACTCGCGAAGTGTGCCAGGCTGGCTACAGGCTAGTACCGCTAGTACCTACGCCATGGCGGCATCGTGCGACATCAAAGGCGTTGCGCTACTGTAAGCCATATCGTAATACCACAGAATTACAATATGGGGCCTACAGTAGCGCAACGAATGTACTTAAGCAGAGCAACGGAGGGGTACTTGCGGGTCAGCGGGCGGCGGGGCATGCGGCTGGCAAAGTCCCGCGAGTTTGCCAGTCTAGCGCGAAGGGGCGTCGACGCGTGCATGTTTTGCTAAGCTCAAAATACTTTTATACTAATTTCGTTTATAACCACTACTTTCGTTTATTGGATACTTACTTAGTGTTCTGTGCACGGTTGTCGACACTAAAGTATAACAAGGGCAGAGATATGCTATAGGTATATAAGGGGAGACAAGAGGTAGGTAGGTATGTAAGTTTTTCTGTTTAGGTTCTTACTCACTACTATTTAATTTAATAATCCGTCTATAGTATTATTAAGATTTTATTGAACACCTCAGTGGCGTAATTGTTAAGGCCATTAGCTTCACATCAAGAGGTCGTAGATTCGATTCCCGGCGGAGTCTAACTATCTAACGGAGTCTTACTTTGTAATGTGGATGGAAGGGCATAATCTAATCCCGCCTGGCTAGCTACCACCACTTATTTAAGTCTTGCCGCCAAACATCAATGCTAACCATACGAGTATACGTCGCCACCGAGGAGCTCGAGCCTTCTCTGAATTTGGGTAATAGGGCCTTAGTCGACCACGTGGGCCCAGTGCGGGTTAGTCGACTTCACACACAACCTCCGAGTTTCTTCGCAGGCGTGTTTCATCACGATGTTTTCGTTCACCATATGATAAATGGATAAATGGTAAAACGTCACTCGATATAACTATCCACTCCTCGAAACGTCAAAGTTTTCTGGCTCCAGTTGGTTTACTTTGACGTTAATTTCTCTCTGTATAACGAAAACTCTCAATAACGTCACAAAATGCCCGGTCCCTTGAGTGTCGCTAAATAGAGTTTACACTGTATATTGGTACGTGGATTCGAACCACGACATCCCGGGACAGGAGGTAGCGGCACTAACCGTTACACCACCGATGCTCTAACCGAAACAAATGTACTACATAAATATAGTTATATCTCTCTATGTATATATATATATATATATATATATATATATATATATATATATATATATATATATATATATATATATATATATATATATATATATAAAATTCTCGAGTCACAGTGTTAGTTTTCATACTCATCCGAAACGGCTGGACGAATTTCCATGAAATTTTCTGTGTACATTAGGTAAGTCTGAGAATACATAGAAAATTTTTCACCGGGATCTGAGTGGGCGAAGCTGCGGGAAACAGCTAGTGCCTATATATAAAATGTTAATACGACCTTACTCTTCATACGAATGGATCAGCTGATCGTACAATTTTGTATATTTTTGTATGGAGGGTCCAAATATTTTTGAAGTTTACTCCTTAAGAATCGATTTTCATATAAGGCGCCCGGTATGAAAAAATATGAGGAGTAAAATCTAGTGATCGTTACGTTTTTCGCGCGCAACCTATTATGCGCACCTTCTAAAATATGTCACGTGATACAAAACAGTCAGGATTGGCTGAATCTAAGATGACGACACAACACATTAATCAGATCTGTCATTGTTGCAGTCTTACGATTTTTGATCTTTTAAAATATTATCGTGAAAATTTGTGATATTTTACAATCTCCATCGTATAATTTGGTATTCAACTCCATCATGGATGTCAATTTTGTGAAAGCAGATAGCAGTAACTTGCCCAAAGTGGACGCAATCATGGTGGGAATGTTCTTCGAAAATAACCCCGATTTTTATTCTGCAGAGCTGAAAAATGTAAAAACAGCAATGTAAGTACTATAAAATAATATAACATTACCTAAGTAAGTAACCTTAATCCTGCGAAGGCGAAATAATAGTCTTTCTTTCAGTAGGAGTTTTTTAGGTTATAAAGAATAAATTTTGTTTACAGTAAGTAATTACTATTAGTTTGCATTTTCAGGGCTGCACGAGAATCTTATGGTGACGATGCTATTGGGTACGTGCAACTACGTCGTGGATCAGGATTTTGCACACTCAATCGTCAGTTGCCAGTGCTTGGAATGTGCAGCTTCAGCTGGTGGTTGTAAGCATGCAGTGGCATTTTTAATGTGGACCCATCGTCGCAGTGAAGAACCTTCCTGCACCGAGGTTGAATGTTACTTGAAAAAACCCATCCTCTCGAGAGTAGGAACTACTATGAAATACGTCACTGTAGATCAAATTTGCAAAAAAACAGCTACACATCATGAAACCAGCACAGAACTTTTCCATGAGTTTCTTCAAGAAGCAAAAAAGAAGAAAATTATGAATTGTAAACTGTTGAAGTATCAGAACGACTTTAAACACAGTGATGTTCGACAGTTTTCACTTCATCAATTCCTTATTCAAGCGTACGATGCGTAAGCGTAAGAATGATGTCAACAAATTACTAGAAACATTACAAGAGAAACTTAACAAAAATGCTCTTGATTTAATTGAAAAGTCAACTCGAAACCAATGTAAGAGCCCTTTATGGTATGGCCTAAGATATGCTCATTGCTCGTATAACCGCATCTAAAGCATATAAGGTTAGTCGCTGCCAAACATCAGATGGATCAGATGGATCATTACTAGCTGCGATCATGCAAGCTAAAACACCTGACACATCAGCTATGAAAAGAGGCCGGAAATTGGAATCATCAGTTATAAAAACTGTGCAGAGTTAACTTAACCCAAAGTCAAGCCCTGTTTTGTGCCTGTTTAGACAATCGTACTTAAGTAGTAAACTCCAGTCGTGCGTCGGAGCTGACACACACACTTTTTTATTTATTTATTGACATGGGTTCCTTGGGGAGAGTTGTTCCACAATACGACCGACGCTTTTACGGTGTAGGAAAACATCGTGTGGAAACCTGCACACGCCTATCTGCGAAGAAACTCGAAGGTTGTGTGTGAAGTCGACCAACACGCACTGGGCCCGCGTGGTCGAATAAGACTCTTATTCAGGGTAGGCTCGAGCCCCTCGGTGGGAACGTACATCAGCTAATATAATGACTGAAAATGTTGTGTACATCTGTCATAACCTTGAACTTCTAAACGACTTGACCAATTACGATGAAACTTTGGCAAGATATTGCACGCACGCCCGGGAAGGGTAACAACAATTATCCTGGATAATAATAAAATTTAGGGTAAAAAAAATGAGAGCGGGCGAAGACATTGCGCGTACGTTCGCTAAGGTTTATAATAAAAAACCTGCGAGCTGCTTGCCCCGAAACATTTGAAAATATTGAAGAAACTGTAAAGTGACTTTTTTAAGGGATTTTTTACGTTTCGAACTAAAACGCTATCCACGCGGGCGAAGCCGTGAGAAACTGCTAGTTTCCTATACAAAATAATAATAATTTTCTGTAATTACGTTTTACACGCTCTATAAAAGAAACCTATTTTAGTTTCTCATCCTGTACTCTATCCGTCTGTCCGTAGCTCGTACAAGTGATCAGTGTAGCAATGTTTTATTTAATTACTTAAATACATTACACTCCTTTTTAAACAGTCGAATAAAGCAACTACTTGCCGAAACTAAATATAACAACTTCCCTTCCTGAGTCTCTTGTACTATAATCTGTTGATCAGTTGTTCAAAGACCAAAATTTTTTTGCGAGTTGAGTAGGAATTTGTATGGCTGCGGGTAGCGCAGAACCGGTCGTCGTGGAAATCCTTGGGGGAGGCTTATGTCCAGCCGTGGACGTCCTTCGGCTGATATGATGATGATGTTGAGTTGGAATTTATCGGGTAAAGTTTTTCAGTTATATAAGTAGAAAATACCCCATCAAATAATACCCTGCCTTATGGCACTTTGTATACAGGGTTTAAAAAGACCAAAAGCCCCAGTTAATTTTTCCATGCCTTATTGCACCCTATATCCAGGATGTAATAAGACTCTTTAGTCTAAAACGATATTTCTCTTTGCCTTATAGTTTACACTCATTGAATAAATTAAAAAAAGCGTCAATGAACCAACATAATTTGCATTTATACTTTCATCACATCAGCTCATATATACGTCCCCACCGAGGGGCTCAAGCCTACCCTGAATTAGGGCGATTAGGCCTTAGTCGATCATGCAGCGCCCAGTGCGGGTTGGTCAACTTCACACACAACCTTCGAGTTTCTTCGCAGATGTGTGCAGGTTTCCTCACGATGTTTACCTTCACCGTAAGAGCGTCGGATAAACGTACATATGATATCGCAATTCGAAAACACATTGGTACGTGGCAGGACTCGAAACAGGACCTCCCGGATAGGAGGTAGCAGCTAGACCTTGCAGTTGCGCCACCGACGCTCGTATTGATAAATTGAAATAAATAAATCTAATCTATTTAGAAATTATTTTGGTCATTAATTATTTTCAAGCGACTTCCAAAAAGGAGGAGGTTCTCAATTCGTCTGTATGTTTTTTTTTTTTTTTTAATGTTTGTCACCTCATAACTTTTGCCTGGGTGAACCGATTTTTACGATTCTTTTTTTATTTGAAAGCTAGTGCTTCCCGTGTGGTCCCATATAAATTTAATCAAAATCGGTGTTGTACTTTAGTAGAAAATTAACAAAAACCAAAAATAATAATGCAAAAATGTACTAATTTATTGCGATGGAAGTCGGTTTTTTAACGTGTTTAGCGTTTTCAATTATCAATTTGCTTTTTGGAGTATAAAATCGAAATATCTCCTAATGGATTTTATATTTTCATGCCTACTAAAATTAAACAATGCCAATTGAAGTACTTCCACAGTGTAAGGTTTGATAATTGCGTCAAACCCGACATCACTAGTAATGCGCACGTGCTCTTAAGCCACCTGCGCCTGCATGAAGACTTGTCTCAGCCGACCTGAACTGCCTCCTGGCAGCTCAGGGAGGATCCGATAGTGTCACTTCTTGAATGACACAGTCTCCCTCACTAACACATTAATGTGATTCACCAAGCGGCCGCTCCCATCAGGAGCTCTCCGCGCTGTCCCCTTAGCGTAAAATTTTCGCACCCGCCCCCCCTCTCCCTAAGAGAGGGCGTCGCTCCGATGTGCTTTTAAGGTGGCCCTGCTGCCAAAGCTTAGGGGGAGTTTAGAGTTTAGTGGGTAGTACGGTCTTGGGCCTGTGCATATTTATTTATATATACCTTATGTATATAATAGGTATGTATGCATATAGACGCAGGGCTGTGAGTCCCACATAACCAGTACAGCCGGCTGTTATTGGTATGCATAAATGCATTCTCCTCCTCCCGTCCACCGCAGTCCAAGGGGAAAAAAAAGACTTGTCTATGGAATCTGGGGCTTGATCTCCCCCCGTACCGCCCCTCAGACCTGTCTGCCGGCCTTAGAGTATTCATGTAGGTACATGTATACTCAAAACTGCCGGCCTGTTTCGTTGTACGGAATGTATGGATTCTTTAGATTGTGGTAATAGGTACCTTCCATTTATGTGAAAGAACCTTAGTTCCGAAGGCCTTCTTCAATACCGCGATCGTTTTAATTACCATTATTTTAAATTGCTGTAATTTACCTTACCTTTCGTGTTATTAATAAAACAACATTTTGATGTTAAATAAGCGCAGTTTGTTTAAAACATTGATAAAGGAATACCTAACTACAGCGTTAACGATGCAAAAAATAATTTGAGAGCAAAGAAAATAAATTTTTTGTGGGTTTATTTTGAATTCATTCCAAATGAAAAGTGAGAAAAACCTGTATTCTAAGTACTTTGCAATTCCACAAAGATAAGATTGGAAATTTACAAAAATTGATAAAATGTGGGTTCTGATGTGTTTGGTGGTAGGGTCGACGTTGATACACGGGCGGCACCGAAACCTTACCGCAGGAGACCAGCTGCCCATGTTCAGGAAGGAGCACAAGGTAGGATTGAGAAATCTAAATCTTCTTCTATAAGAAACAATGACTGACTAACTAACAATGATCTAACAATGCACAGTTCAAACCAGTGGACGGATCAGGCTAAAATTTGGCGTACAGATAGCAATTATGACGTAGGCCTCCGCTAAGAAAGGATTTTGAGAAATTTGTACGGGAATGGCAAAAACAGAATTTGCGTGGGTGAAGCCGCGGGCAACAGCTAGTAATCTATAAGACTCTGAGCTTTACAAGTAACTATTTAGTAATCTGTGGCTTTACGAATTGAATAGCACGGCTTCTACCTTCGATATGATTAGATTCGTCGTGACCATCTTCAGGCTTCTGTAGTCAAACTATGAATCCTTATTTATACACTCGAGAGCGATGTATCCGGGTCACTTAAAGAATCCTAAAAATCTCGGAAACTAAGAAGGCTAGCTTAATGAAATAATTATTGTTTAATAGACAATTTAATACTCCTTAAATGAAGTCATTAAAACTTCTTAGTTATTGTAAAGTTATGTAATAAAAAAATCAAATTTGAAAAAGGGAGACTTTCGAAGACGGAACTACGAAATTACTACATTTGTTTTTGCTTTTGTTTCTAATCTGTCATTTAAGTGGGTACATAAACCATGTTGATAGTGTTCAATATTTATTATTCAAGCAGTAATCAGGTCGCTTACACCTGAAGAATGCACCAGAATACTCACAATGCTGGAAAACGGCCGGGGTCAGCGCGATACAGCCACGACTGTCGATGTGTCGCTCTCAACAGTACAAAGAGTTCTCCAACGTTACGAGGAAACTGGCTCTAACCTACGCAGACCAGGAACAGGCAGAACCAGGTGTACCACAGCACGAGAAGATCTATACTTGGTGAACACAATGCTTCGTAATCGCTTTTTCACAGGAACTGAACTTACAAATCAGTTTCGACGCCTCGGAGGAAGTAACCCAAGCGCATGGACAGTAAGGCGACGACTTGCTGAAGCTAACTTGAAACCACTTAGACCTGCAAACGGCCCTAAACTGGAGCGTGGGCATCGTATTTCAAGACTAAGATATGCCCAGAACCACTTAAATTGGAGTATTGGAGATTGGTCAAAAGTTATGTTCTCCGACGAATCAAAATTTATGCTCTACAAGCACGTTGGAAGACACAGAGTGTATAGAAGACCAGCGGAAAGATTCAAGCAAGCATGCATCGAAGAAAAGTAGCCTACGGCTCTTTAACTAGCGAAAGATATGTGGAAGAAATCCTCAATGAACATGTTGGTCTATTTATGGTCAATTTGGGTGAGGATGCCATTTTTATGCATGACAATGCCCGGCCTCATACGGGTTGGATTGTGAATGACTACCTTCAAGAGATGAACATTACTCGTATGGAGTGGCCAGCACGCAGCCCGGATATCAACCCGATCAAGCATGCTTGGGACGAGCTAGGGAGATGCGTAAAACAAAGAAGCCCTCCCCCAATCACGCTTCGTGAGCTCAAAATTGCTCTCACAGAGGAATGGGAGAATATTCCCCAAAATCGTTTATGGAACTTGGTGTACAGCATGCCAAACCGCGTAAACACAGTGATGGAAGCACGAGGAGGCAATACGAAGAATTAAAATTCAAGTAAATCGTAATGTTGTTCAAAAATGTCATGTTTCCTATTTTTGTTTTAAGGCGAGATCAGCAGTGTATTTTTATTTATGTAATTTTTTTTAAATAAAATGTAGTGACTCGTAAATTTTATTACTTTCATTTAAGGGGTATTAAAGTGTCTATTAAACACAATTTATTTCATGAAGCTAGCCTTCTTAGTTTCCGAGATTTTTAGGATTCTTTAAGTGACCCGGATCCATCGCTCTCGAGTGTAGTATCGCCATTTTTGTCTGTGTACCCATCGGTGTGTCACAGCCGTTTACTTAGACATAATTGTCTCAATTAATTGATTAATAGTATAATGTAGAAATTTGTGACGCCTTAAAAAAGTAAAGTGGGGTAACTTTTTATTCACGTACCACGAAGAGTTGGGTATCGTTTAATAGATCTTTCTAATGAAAGCTATTGATGGTTTGCAAAGACCATTGTTTCGATATATGATTGTTTTATAAGAAAGTAACTTAATAGAGCGAGTAGTTTTAACTTATGAGATCTAAGCTAGACTTGCTAATCATGCCAATAAAGACAATAAAAACATAATTTCCTTTGTTCTCAGATACCCATCGGCGTCATGACTGTCTCCAATGGAGAGCCCATAGAACTCCACGACACTGAATCAGTCAACTCTGTACTACTCAACAACAACTACCTCGTTCAGAACTTGCAGAGTCTAAACAGGGAGGGCATCCCGGAAAGAATTGTCCACGCGAAGGGCGGGGGCGCTTTCGGCTACTTCGAGGTCACCCACGATATATCTGACATATGCAAAGCTAAAGTGTTCAAAACAGTTGGCAATAAAACTCCAGTAGCTGTTAGATTTTCGCCCCTACTAGAATCAAAAGGCGGATCTGATACTAACCGCGATAACAGAGGGTTCGCCGTAAAATTCTACACCGAAGAGGGAAACTTGGATCTACTAGGCATAGTTTTTGAAGCTTTCGTCATAAAAGATCCACTTTACTTCGCAAATTTAATACACGCTTTTAAAAAAAATCCAAAAACAGCTGTTTATGATGTCAATTCGAGGTGGGATTTCTTGACTTTGAGGCAAGAAACTATCAATTTCGTCGTCAGTCTGTTTAGGGATATGGGTATTCCTGACGGCTATAGGCATATGCCAGGATTTATTATTCATACGTACCAGGTTTACAACGATAACGGAGAAAGTCATTACATAAGATTTCGGTTTGAGCCGGATGCTGGACTACAGAGCTTAGACACAGCAACTGCGACTAGACTGGCTGGTGAAGACCCAGACTATGCGAATAGAGATTTGTATGAAGCCATCCTCAATGGAGACTTCCCCTCGTGGACAGTAGCAATACAGCACATGAGCCCTCAGGATATAAAGCACGCGAACTTTAATCCTTTTGACGTAACACTCAAATGGCCTGTGCAGAAATATCCTCCAAAACCGATCGGCAAAATCGTTTTGAATGAAAACCCATCAAATTATTTTGCTGATGTTGAACAAATGTCATTCATTCCATCCAATTTGGTACCAGGCATACTTGGAGGAGTGGACAGAATATTTGAATCGAGGCGTTTCGCCTATGCAGATGCTTCGGTGTACCGTTTAGGAGTTAACCATAACAGGATTCTAGTGAACTGCCCTATAAATAGTGGATTTAAGACGTACTACAGAGACGGACGTGGTCCTGTAATGAACAACTTTAAGGATATTCCAAATTTCTACCCTAATTCGTTCAATGGTCCTATGCCTTATTTAGACAAGGACAGGCCACCTCTAATAAGACCCTACGTAGATCCACTCCCGACGAATTTCCGTCAAGCCTCAGACACTTACGAAAAGGAGATGAAAGAAGATGAAAGAAGGAGATTCATTACAAACTTAGTGACAAGTCTCAGTGGAGCCGCAGACTTTATCCAAGACAGAGCTGTAAAATGGTTTACCGAAGTGAATCGCGATTTTGGTGAGCGAGTGGCGAATGCGTTAAAGAACGCTACATACTATGCTAACCAATGATATTTTTTTATAACTTTTGCATACGTAAGCTTTTAACACCATTAATTAATTTATTATAAACTAGCTTTTGCCCGCGGCTTCGCCCGCGTAGACATAGCTTTTATGACTCTTTTTGAGGGTGAGTGGTGCGCGAGCCGCAATCAGCTCGCAAGCGTGGACATGAGTTTTCTCCAGGTACCTCAGGAACTGTATCAGGCTATTCGGATTAGCAGTCTTTGTGACTTCCCACCCCCTTAACAAATTCTATACAAAAAATCACTTTAATCCGTTGCTTCGTTGCGACGCCACCGACGTGCGCGAGCATAGAAAACAGTTGTCTCCAGATCCCTCGGGAACTATGTCAGGATATACTTATTACTAAATTATATCATTTTCCACCTCATCTCTGTGCTAAAAATCACACCAACCCATTTTTTTGTTACGATTTTAAATAACTAAACGAACAAAGAGTATTGTTTTAGTTTCCTCAGGAACTGCATCAAGCTATGATAATTTCCACATATAAAAAGTAGACTATTTTATTCCCAGTGATACAGGCTACCTGCATGCCAAATTTCATCAAGATTGGTAAAGGTGTTGAAGTGTGAATAGGTAACAAACAAACAAACACATTTTCACATTTATAAGGTTAAGTGAGGATTTCTAAATCTTAAATAACATATAGAGCGTCGGTGGCAGAACGGTTAGGGCCACTATCTCCTGTCCGGAAGGCCGTGGTTCGAATCCTGCCACTTACCAATATCTATACAAATATCGATTTCATACTGGTATGTACGTTTATCTGACGCTCTTACGGTGAGAAAAACATCGTGAGGAAACCTGCACACGCCTGCGAAGAAACTCGAAGCTTATGTGTGAAGTCAATCAACCCGCAATGGGCCCGCGTAATCGTCTAAGGCCTGATCGCCCTAAGTCAGGGCAGGGCTAGCCCCTTGGTGGGGACGTATATAAACTGATATGATGAAATAACACATATACCAATATTATCAAAAAACTAATTCAAATCATTATATCAGTCTAGGAATAAAATTTCCTAAAAATATTAATATGGGTCATATCCTCGAGTCGTATCAGCTCCAAAAGAGCCCATGACGCACTTCTTGTTGCCGCGCTGGATGGCCATAGACAACCTTAGCAGCAGGTAGGACTTCACGTCACATATCCTCTCTAGAAGGCGACGGCCAATCTCCTTTGTGAAGGCAAAACCCTCTGAGGGTTCGGCAGCCGGTTGTCTCACAGACCAGCGGCACAAAGCAGTAATTTGCCTCCAAGACCGAGTGCTTATTATGCTTCTTTCTCGACGCAAATTGAGCAGCAGTACCGTACGGGTGAGGAGTGAGGCAAAAAAAGTAGCGTCACAAAGCAGGCACGTTCCTCTCTGCCATAGCACCTGTTTAAACCCTCCGGCCTTTTGCCATCAGATCGACTAAAGCCACAGATGGAATATTCCATCTGGCCGAGACCAGTGCCCTCCGAGTGAGGTCATTAAGGAATTGGTGACGTGGGAATTTTCACAAACAACGACCGCAACTCAGTGAGTGATGGCCAATTGCCTCCACCGTGGACCCGCAAATACATTGATGAGGTTCACAGATATTGATATTGCAGGCGGAGAGCAACTGCCACACGCAAATAGTCGCTGTCAGAGTTTTCATATCTGTGCCTCCTGTTAAAAGATGCTAAACTCGATTTATGTGTTTTGAATGTTTTTACACGAATGGAATCTGTAAAAAAATACCTATCTGTTCGTCCATGAAACACATCGCTACGTGCCATAGTTCCAGAGAGTTGTGTAAAGAAGCGTATGCTGAAAAATACATAAAAGAAATCCACTCAAAAGTATGAAATAATGTTCTAATACAACTTAAGCGCGTTTTATTATCCCTGCAGTCCCATCTATTGACATTCTGCTGCTATGATTAAAATGTGTGGAATGTGTAGCAAATTTGTGGAAAGAAGTACTCTATTGTTATTATTGTAAGTATCGATAGATAATTTCCCACGGGACCTCTTTAGTTTTCCGGGTTAGATAATACCCGACTATACAATGATGGTCAAATCACCCCATCCCAATGTAAAGGTTTCATATTGTTACGTCGAGCCATTCTAAAGATAACATTTTTTGCATTCCTGCAGGAACCCTTAATTTTTTTGGGATTCACAATGTCCCAGTTTTAATTCGCGATAAGGGTACCAACGTGTAAAATTTGATTGTAATAGGTCAAGCCACATTAGCGTGGTGAGCCATTCTATATATGAATACTTTTGATTTTCCCACGGGAACTCTTGAATTTTCCGGGATAAAAAGTATCCTATATGTTAACCCGGGCTATAAGGAACCACCATACAAAATTTCATCAAAATCGGCCTGGTAGTTTTTGCGTGATGCGCGAACATACAGACAGATAGACAGACAGACAAAAATTCCAAAAGTTATTATTTTGGCCTCTGTATCGTTAGTAATGACCACCACAGTCTTTATTTTCAAAAAATATTTCATGTACAGATACGGCCCTGTTACAGTTTTATTATATATTATATAAATTATATAAATATAATATATTATATATATAACTAAAAGGTTACTGACTGACTGACTGCCTGACATAGTGATCTATCAACGCACAGCCCAAACCACTGGACGGATCAGGCTGAAATTTGGCATGCAGGTAGTTGTTATGACGTAGGCATCCGCTAAGAAAGAATTTTGGGAAATCCCCACGGGAACCGCAAAAATCGGGATCTGCGCGGGCGAAGCTGCGGGCATCCACTAGTTATATAGATAATTAAGGGTCGGAGGCTCGAGTGAAACAAACGTTTATATAATAATTTAAGCCTTCGTTTGGTTATGTTTCAATTCAGTACGATCAAAACTAATTACAAATATCGCTAAGTGTCTACTCAATATATTTGCAAAGTTTGGATTCAAGCCAGCATGTAGTTTTTGTATTAAAGCGGAACTACGTTTGTATGTAAACTCTAGCCTCCTGGGGGCCCTTAAGCTTTCATTTTTGTACACTTGACTTCGTTATTTTGTACCCGATCTATATAAGCCGTTGTCGACCGATCGTATAAAACAAAACCTAACTTATTATGTGTATTTATGTTAAAACTCACAATAAAAATCGTTGAAAGCAAAAGCTCAATATTTTTAAAATTCATTTATTTTATTTAGTTGAAAAATTTACTTATTAAGTGTATGATTGCAGTGTCAAATAAACGTGTTATCTATCTATCTATTTATCTACCTATCGTTAACTTACTAAGCTTCACTTTGTAACGCGACATTTTTGCAGATCGTGGACCGATTTTAATGGTTCTTTTTTGATAGGGTATGCTGCCAAGTTTGTCCCATATAAATTTTATTAAAATCGGTTTAGTACTTTTATAGGCCAGATATTTCCAGACAGGTTGTGAAAAGCCCTGGTATTTCACCAGAGGGCTCCGAAAAATACTATGTCGATGGAGTCCCGTATCGCGGGGCTCCTTTCTACGGTAACGCCAGACATGCTTAACGAACGTAAACTTTAGTATTTTTTGGAGTCCTGCAATGAAATGCCACGGTTTTTTACGATCTACCTTAGAATTCTAGACAGATCGCGATCGGCCAGATTTTTAAGATCTTCCGCCGATATACTATATCAGGCACTTGTCCCACCGCTGCCGTCGAGAAAGCGATTACCTAGCGACTATTTCTTTCTCTCAAGAAACATACAACAGATTTAGATTCCGTGTCGGTAAAAGAGATACATATATTAATAGATATTCACAGACTGTTCGCACTGCCGCCGATTAACTAATAATATATGAACCTCTTTTATTGACACGGTGTCTACTTTATTGTACGTTTCTTGAGCGAGTTGAAAATAGTCGATAGTTAGTCGCTTTCTCGTCGGCAGTGGGACAAGTGCCTAAAATGTATTAATATCAATTGTTTTTCAGTTGATTCATACGAGTATTTAACAGTCTTTAAAACCTCTTTAAATTAATTTAAAAAATTGACGTCGATGTATTTAATTATACTTACTGAAAAGATGTAATAATTAACTATGTAATCACAAAACAGGTTTTGTAAATTAAACATGAAGTCATTGCGCGAATTTAATTTCATCTTCGAGCGACCAAGGAGCCAATAAGAGGTAGAGTAGGGTCACAGTACTATAAAGAGTACTAGGGTAGGGATTCTTTTGTGCCAGCGCATTAGAAATAGATGAAATAGATCGAAGGAAAGAAGAACGAATATCAGTAACGCCGCGTTACAGGGTCGTTCGGATTCAGCGCTGAAAATATTTTTTTCAGAGCTTAAATTTTAAGTGAAGAGCCCCCCCAGTGGACTTACATAACGCTGGAATCAGTGGATATTTATTCATCATGGTGGACCCTTTATAAAATCTTATATCTGTTGAGAGCAAATCTAGCGAGAAGAATTGTCACATCTAAGTAGATTCAATAAATATTTCAGGTGTCTAAGAACGTTTTCTCTACGTGTGACGGACGGACTTGCGCTCCTATAGGTTCATTTTGTTGTTTGAGCCTGAAATTTTATGATAGAAAATACTCAGATTTGAATATTTTTTAAAAGCTTTTATTTAAGAGGGGAGGCGGGCACTGTTTTTTCCATACAAATGTTCTCGACAGTTTTCTCATTGATTTTTATACATAAAATAAATATTAATTTCTTCTATGCTCCTATGTTTTCCTTTTTTCGTTAGCCTGTAGTGTTTTTACGAGCAACTGGAAGCCTTCAAAAATGCTAGAAAAATACCTAATTTTTATCACCACTAAATACGTCTAGAGTGGAGATTCAAAAAGTATTTACAAAAAAAGTTAAACATAGGGGCCTAGCACAACTAGTTATTATTCTACGTGAACAATCTCTTTAACATAGGTCTCATTTTGGAGGAGAAAATCGTCGAGAGCCAAACCTCGAATTTTGCAATTTTAAATCGAAATATTCACTGGGATCGGCAGTGGTCTATATCGCACGGTATTTAGAGGCGGTTTAGTCAAAGCGCAACAGCAACTTGTTTAAAATACCTCCAAATGTCTCTCAGCTAGCGTCCGCTCATGTATGTATGTTTGTTCGGGAGAAATCTTGCAAGTTAATTTTGACCCACTTCCAGGTTTCCGATTAAGCTGAAATTTTGCATGCATATGTATATCGCGTGACAATGCAATATTAAAAGCTTGTACCTACCTAAAAGTTTTTAGGTTTTTCGAAACTTATTTATATAGAGTACTATTACATATTATTTATTATACTTTGCCTACAGTTTGCTTTTTACCACATAACTTGTTTAATAACAAATTTTAGGTCTCTTTCCTATTAGTCTGGGGCCTGGGGATCAGAAAGTCTAGATCTAACGATTGTCAAGTTTAGTTATCAATTTTGGTCCCTATTTACTCAGATTTACCGTGACTTTTTACCCGACTACGAAAAAAGGACGGTTATTTAATTTGGCTGGTTTATGCGGCTGCTAACTTCACATCGGTGTCAGGAAGTAGATGTAAATTGGGCATGCTAAAACTCTTTACGTGCGTCCACTGTAAACAAGAGCACGCGATCAAATTTACAGCACATTTTTTTTTTAAAGGACAAGCTTGTTACAACTTCACCGGAAAGTGTTAACAGCACAATGGCGGCGCATGTATTTGATAGCGCGCGGATGATGCCCTTGCATCGCAATGCGTGTTCTAACCAAAATCTGAAAACGCGCGGTTGACTAGAATAGAAGCGCGCGTTTGGACATGTGTGTGTTTGAATGTGACTTCGTGGTTTTTAAAACGTGCGTTACCAAAGCGCGCGCTTCAAAACACCCAATGTGTACTAGCTCCTTTGCAAAAATAACTTGGTGAAACTGAACGGAGTAAAAGTTTTTAGTTTACTTACTGTAACCAATCTGTATCAATCTGGGTGACGAGGGGGTGAGGTCGCAATCTAGAGAGCGTCAGGGAGTGTCCATACTGTATGTTAGTACTAATATAATATACTTTGACAAAACCGAGGTTTCGAGACAGTGCTACCACGTGATACCTTACCTCCTATTGAACACGGAAAGGGAAACACGCCCCCCGAAAAAGCTAGCAGGAGCGACAATATCATCCACTACTAATAATTTTAATCCGACAATAACTTACATTAAATCATTCATGCTCAAAACTGAGTAAACCCATTACTTATATCAATTTCAAAGGTATTGTTAACTTTTCATTTAAAAACCGTTCGATGAAGTAATTAATTACACTCGACAGCAAATAAACGGGTCGATAACAAAAACCTCAATAACTTCCAAAATATTGTAACTAGCTTTATGAAATAAAGACTTTATCATAGACAATTTTATAGTGCTTGAATAAAAATCAAAATAAGTCATAAAAATTAAAGATTACAAAGTTTATTTTGAATAAAAGTAGGTTAATTAAAAATGAAATTTCGGAAAATGTGCTACGGTGTCAAATGTGCACTTTTCACACATTTCAGTATTTTGTATTACCACCACGAGCTATTAAGACAGCTGTTACACGGTTTGGCATGCTTTTCACCAGATTTCTGAGCCGATATTCTCCCATTCCTCTATCAGTGCATCTTTCAGTTCACGAAGCGTGATTGAAGGGGAATTTCGCTGGCGTACACGTCGTCCTAGTTCATCCCCGGCGTGCTCAATAGGGTTCAAGTAGAGACCGCATGCTACCCACTCCATGCATGTGATAGCAACATCATCAAGGTAGTAAAACACTATCCGAGCTGTATGGGGACGAGCGTTATCTTGCATAAAGATGGCGATCTGGCCCATGTTTACTAAAAATGGGCCAATATACTCATTTAATATTTCATTCACGTATCTCTCTGCAGTTAAAGTTCCATTTTCAATCACCACTAGCTCGGTGCGGCTTTCGGAAGAAATTCCATGTGTGAAGCCTCCGCCGTATGACACTTTCTCTTCAATGTAAACTTAGTTACAGCGCTCTACTGTAGACTCTTTGCCTTGTGTTTGTATAGCATGAATCTCGACTCGTCCGAAAACAACTGTTGACCTGTCATCGAGAGTCAAATTTATGTGTTCTCTAGCGTAATTCAGCCTTGAATTTGATGCTGCCTTTCGAGTTTTGGACTATTGGCGGGTTTAAATAGCTCCTAGTTTGCTTTAGCAAGACGTCGCCTGACTGTACACGTGCTCGGATTGCTCCCTCCAGCACGTAGAAGGTGATTTTTGACTTCAATAGCCGAGCCGTTTGAAATCGATTTCTCAATATTGTTGACCCCATATATCGATCCTCCCGCGCTGTTCGCACCTTGTTCGGCCTGTTTATCATCATCATCATCATAATATCAGACGAAAAACGTCCACTGCTGGACAAAGGCCTCCCCCAAGGATTTCCACGACGACCAGTCTTGCGCTGCCCGCATCCAGCGGCTTCCCGCAATCTTCACCAGGTCGTCGGTCCACCGCGTGGGAGGCCTGCCAACGCTACGTTTTCCGGTGCACGGTCGCCAATCGAGAACTTTACTGCCACAACATTCATCTATTCTACGAGTCACCCAAAGGGCAATGGAGCGAGCTATGCTCGGAATTTCCCTACGCGATCGAATCAGAAATGAGATCTGCAGGAGAACCAAAGTAACCGACATAGCTCACAGAATCGCTAAACTGAAATGGCAGTGGGCAGGGCACATAGCTCGGCCTGTTCCTGGCCTGCGAATATTGAATCCAGTCTCTTGAAATCGCTCGAGCACTCTTTTGAACGGTTGATGGCGACACACCAACAGTTCTAGTTGTATACCACTGACTCCGCCCGTCTTCAAGCATTGTCAGAATTCTAGTAAAATCTTCAGGGGTTAGTGACATGTTTTTAACTGAATAATGAATTTCTGCACAAGAAATGCCCTATTTAAATGACAGAACAGAAACAAAATTAAAACAAATGGTTCCTGATGTGCAAATTTTGAAAATCTTCTTTACTTTTATTTATGGGAGTTTAACAGAATCATCAAAAACAAATTAAAAGGTTTTGTTCATTTATTATTTCGTAAGGAAATTAACTTTAATTTTAATTTAGTTTTTAATTTAATTTAGTGTGTGTGTGTGCATGTCTTTTTGACGTGATAACGTCTTATAAATTGATGACACGGGCTGCATTTTCGAAAAAGTGTGACGTCATTATCCCGTAACGTGACGTCATTGTCCCGTTACACCAGTGTGACGTCATTGTCACGTTATGCCTGAGTCAAGCGAGAGTTGTACTTGTACTTTCTTGGGGCCTGGGGCCTGGCTCCTGGGACCAGGGGCCAGGGGCCTGGGCCTGGGGCCTGGAGCCTGGGGCCCGTGGCCCGGGGCCTGTTAAGTTCAAGGTCAAGGACAAGGACAAGGTCAAGGTCAAGTTAAGTTCAGTTAAGTTAAAAGGATTAAAAGTACTAGGCTTCCAGGATCTGACAAGAGGTGTTCCAATTCGGTCGATTCTCTGTGAGAAAATGCCAAAGAGTTAACTCACCCGAATATGGGCGGTATTTTACATCTCCTCAAAGATGGATCTAGAGAAGTTTTACTTCAGTCGTGTGACTTGTGTTGTCTAAAGCACACAATCGTTCGGTTTGTGACACGTTATCACGTAAAATTATCGTCTGTAAACCGACTTTACAGACAACATGGTTTTTTTAGTCAATTAACATCGAAACGAAACACATGTCCTCTCGTACATCTACTAGATACGCTAAACTATCAGGTTTATGATATAGCGTCCCCTCTCACCGACAGCTAGTTCATATAGTGAGGGCCGCTATTCCTGCAACCGAACAATAGATTGTAATAATTTTTTGCACAGATGGTTGAGGAAACAACATAATTTACTAATTAGCATATCCTCACATAGTTCCCGAGGGATCTGGGGAAAAACTCATTTCCCCGCTTACGCACATCGGCGTCGCAACGGAGCAACTGGTTGAAGGGATCTTCTGTAGATAATTGGTTGAGGGGGTTGGGAAGTGACATAGACTGCTAATCAGAATAGCCCGATATAGTTCCTTAAGGGCCTGAAGAAAACTGACATCCACGCTCGCGGGCCGCTTGCGGCTCGCGCACCACTCACCGTCAAACACAGTTATAAAAACGATTTTTACGCGGACGAAGGCATAGGCAAAAACTAGTAAATAAATAATTCTGATTTCTGTGTGTACTCTTAACTATTTATATAATTTAATACAGTTATAAAGTTAAAACTATTATAACAATGCCACTGAACTAACAAAATGAAACAGTAAATCATCCATTACTCAAACATATTAATGTACAGTAGTTAATTATTAATTAATTACTCATATTTACAAATGTTCTATGGTATAAAAATCTTTTCAAGCTTTCATTTCATCCATTACCTACACAACTGCGCCAGAGTTCTTTCTTGAGAGCGTTGCCACATATTGTAAGTAGGTAATTCATAAAATTTTTCAAGATCTTGTATTTTTAGGATTTTATTGCTCAGATCAAAAATAAAAGATTTTAGTCTTAGCGCTTTAAAAACGGGGTATAAAAAACTCTGCTCCAATCACGACTGAGCAGAGTTTTGCTTACCTGTCTCAATTACAGTGTAGGATAGGACCTATCACGTGTCGAAACATTATTCGAGGTCACCACTTATGAGCCCGCTGGAGTTCATAAATCCCATACAAACGTAGTATTTGATTTATTTATAAACCGAAGAACCGATTTTAAATAATTTTATAACGATAATCGGATGACGTATGTCTGTGTCTGTACCGCATTACTTTTTTGAAATACGAAACAGGAATCAACAAGTTAATTGGAATTAAATTTATTCCTGTTTCGTTTTTCAAAAAAGTAACGTGATACCGACACAAATATACTTCAACCGATTATCGATATAAAATTAATTCAAAATCGGTTCTTTGGTTAACAAATGAATCAAATACTACGTTTGTATGGGATTTATGAACTCCAGCGGGCTCTTAAGGCAAGAGTAAAAAATATTACTTTAAAAAGTATACAGATGCATACGTATTGCGTATACATCCTTATTTATAATATTATAAATGTGAAAATGTGTTTGTTTGTTTGTTACCTTTTCACGCTTCAACGCCTTGACCAATCTTTATGAAAGGTCATTGGGCGAAATCTGACCCGGTTAACTAAAGTTATCCTACAAAAACCAAATTAGTTTTAAATTGTTAAGTATTAACCCACATTTCATTACAAATATTTTTTTCTTTTTTAAACCATGGGAATAAAATGTAAAAAAAATATATAAATGCGTAAATAAAACAATTTTAGTGAAGCACAAATCGATGGAGCCTCTTGCTAGTGAAAAGCAAAGTTGAAAAAATCGATGGAGCCTCTTGCTAGGGAGGAGCAGAGTTGAAAAAATAGATGGAGCCTCTTGCTAGTAAAAAGCAGAGTTGAAAAAATGGATGAAGCCTCTTGCTAGTGAAGACCAGAGTTTAAAAAATCGATGAAGCCTCTTGCTAGTGAAAAGCAGAGTTGAAAAAATGGATGAAGCCTCTTGCTAGTGAAGACCAGAAATAAAAAAATCGATGGAGCCTATTGCTAGTGAAAAGTAGAGTTGTACAAATCGATGGAGCCTCTTGCTAGTAAAAAGCAGAGTTGAAAAAATCGATGAAGCTTCTTGTTGATGGACAGCAGAGTGAAAAAAAGCGATGGCGCCTCTTGCTAGTGAAGAGCAGAGTTTAAAAAAATAGATGAAGCCTCTTGCTAGGGAGGAGCAGAAATGAAAAAATAGATGGAGCCTCTTTTTTTTCAACTCTGCTCTTCACTAGCAAGAGGCTCCATTTATTTTGTCAACTCCGTACTCTACTAGCAAGAGGCTCCATCGATTTTTTTAACTCTGCTTTTCATTAACAAGAGGCTCCATCGATTTTTTCAACTCTGGTCTTTACTAGCAAGAGGCTCCATCACTTCTTTTTACTCTGCTTTTCACTAGCAAGAGGCTCCATCGATTTGTACCACTCTGCTTTTCAGTAGCAATAGGCTCCATCGATTTTTTCAACTCTGGTCCTTACTAGCAAGAGGCTCCATCTATTTTTTCAACTCTGCTCCTCACTAGCAAGAGGCTCCATCTATTTTTTTAACTCTGCTCCTCACTAGCAAGAGGCTCCTTCGATTTTTTCAACTCTGCTCTTCACTAGCAAGAGGCTTCATCCATTTTTTCAACTTTGCTTTTCACTAGCAAGAGGCTCCATCGATTTGTACAACTCTGCTTTTCACTAGCAATAGGCTCCATCTATTTTTTTTTACCTCAAGAACGTTTAAGGACGTTCTGTCACGTTGCTAACACGAAAGTTTTAACCTCAATATTATATTTTTCTTTTTTAAGCTTTTGGCTTGAATCCCATTAACTACGTTAATGCGACATATATATTCGTGAACTAGAGACGTTTATCTAAACATCCTACCTAATTTTTTTTCTGTAGGCCGTGGGTATAGGTTTCATACTATGCTGCCCAATGACCTTTGGCACGCAGGTAATCTGTGCCACGGGGAAGGACATAGGCTACTTTTTATCCCGGGAAAATAGCATAATCTGATGCAGTTCCTGAGGGAACTAAAAAAATACTCGATTGTTGTGATTTTTTGCACAGAGATGGTAGAGTAGGTGGGAAACGACATAATTTACTAATCACCCTTAAAGACAATCATTAAAGCGATGTCCACGCGGGCATCAAATAACAGAATAAGCGTTACCCCACTTTTCGTTGTAATTATTGTATGAAACTCAATATCTACATTATTTTTAATCTGAGTTGTATTGACTTTATTTCTCAGTTCGTTTTTAATTTAATATTAAATGTATGCTCGACACTATACCACGTCATCCTGTACGAGACGAGAATGGCTCTCAAACAGCTCAAGAACAACAAGGCACCGGGTGATGATGGAATTACGGCTAAACTTCTGAAAGCAGGTGGATCACCGGTACTAAAAGCTATTCAGAAGTTACTTAATTCCGTTATATTTGAGGGACAAACGCCTAAGGTATGGCACAGAAGTGTGGCCGTGCTTTTGTTCAGAAAGGGTGACAACACCCTGCCAAAGAACTACAGACCCATCTCACTTCTGAGCCATGTCTACAAGCTGTTTTCGAGAGTGATTACGAATCGTCTCGCACGCAGGTTTGACGACTTCCCGCCTCCCGAACAAGCCGGTTTCCGACAAGGCTTTAGTACTATAGACCAAATACATACGCTGCGGCAGTTTAGACAGAAGACTGAAGAGTACAATCAGCCACTATGCTTGGCATTTGTGGACTATGAGAAAGCCTTTGATTCAGTCGAAACCTCGGCTGTGCTACAGTCTCTCCAGCGGTACCAAATTGACTATCGAAACAACGAGGTGTCAAAGTGTCTGTATGGAAACGCCACCATATCGGTCGGTTTGCCTCCAGGACGAAAACTCGAAATCTATTCAGTTGCAGCGAGAGGTGAGACAGGGAGACGTTATATCTCCGAAACTGTTCACCGCCGCCATGGAAGATGTTTTCATGCTTCTGGACTGGGGTGGACTCAGCATCAATATCAACGACGAGTACATAACCCACCTCCGATTAGCTGACTATATCGTGGTCATGGCTAAGACTATGGAAGACCTAAGCACAATGCTCGATGGCCTCGGTAAAATCTCTCAACAAGTGGGTCTTCAAATGAACATCGACAAGACGAAAATAATGTAAATGTCAATGTCGCACCCACCCCTCTAAAGGTTGGAGACTCTACACTGGAAGTTGTTGACGAATATGTATACCTGGGACAAACAGTCAATCTAGGTAGATCCAACTTCAAGAAAGAAATCAATCGACGAATTCAACTCAGCTGGCCAACGTTCGGGAAGCTCCGCAATATCTTCACGTCCCAAATACCGTAGTGTCTCAAGACTAAGGTCTTTGGCCAGTGTGTGTTGCCAGTGATGACTTACGAAACTGAGACATGGTCGCTTACAATGGGCCACATAACAAGGCTCAAGGTCACCCAAAGGGCAATGGAGCGTGCTATGCTCAGAGTTTCTCTGCGCTATCGAATTAGAAACTAGGAGATCCGCAAGAGAACCCAAGTAACCGACATAGCACACAAAACCGCTAAACTGAAGTGGAAGTGGGCAGGGCACATAGCTCGTATAACAGATGGCCGTTGGGGTAGTAAAGTACTCGAGTGACGACCGCGCACCGGAAAACGTATCGTAGGCAGGCCTCCCACGCGGTGGACCGACGACCTGGTGAAGATCGTGGGAAGCCGATGGGTGCGAGCAGAACAGGACCGCTCGTCGTGGAAATCCTTGGGGGAGGCCTTTGTCCAGCAGTGGATGATTTTCGGCTGATATGATGGTATGCTCGTACCTGGTTTAACATGTATCCCTGGCTATACCTACTGCGCGGTAAGGACACTTATGTTATGAGCCAGGTACGAGGTGGAGCGACATAGACTAATTGTTATTTTATATTAAGGCTCCTCCGTCCCTAAAATTAGCAACTCGATTCACGATGTTTCAAATATCGAACGAAATAACTTGAAAATAAAGTTATAGTCAGCTCGTACTGCTACGTGGCTGTTCATTCAATCACTCCAGACAAATTGTGCGAAAATTGTGGTTTTTAATAAATAAAATAAGAAAAATTTCCAAAAAGTAAGAAAAAAAAACTATTTTGGATTGTTTTGTTATGAAGTTCATAAATTATCATAATATTTCGATGAAAAATTGCAATAGTTCTATGGTTACAACTTGAAAAAAGGTTGCATTAGGATATTTTTTCTTTAGTTCTGTGTATTTCAATAGAACTCGGGAAAACCAAAATCACTCCGCAAATCCTATAAATAATAAAACTTGTTTTTTTAATCACTATTAAACCTTAATTGAAGTAGTTATAAAGTTTGTCGTCGGCGGCGGTATATGCCTTAACGTGCAATTATCGTTATTCGACGAATTGTGAAATAAGAGGACACTGAAATTTCTATGTAGGTAATATAAACTCTTTGTTTTAAGGATCATAAAATGTGGCTGCTTGTACTTACTCTATCAATATGGTCTTCAAAGACAGAAGGGTCTCAATATTTAACTGCAACCGATCAACTCCCGAGTTATAAAATGGAAACCGAGGTCAGTAAATCTAGTGTTATCTATCATATAGCGTCATCATAACAGCTCATATACTTCCCCACCGAGGGGCTCGACCCTACCCTGAATTAGGGCGATTGGGCCTTAGTCGACCACGCGGGCCCAGTGTGGGTTGGTCGACTTCACATACAACCTTCGAGTTTCTTCGCAGGCGTGTGCAGGTTCTGCATGATGTTTTCCGTTAACAAAGTACGTATATATTTTAAGTACTAACATACAGTATGGACACTCCCTGCCGCTCTCTAGATTGCGACCTCACCCCCTCGTCACCCAGCTTGATACAGAATGGTTACAATTTGGTTGTCGAACGTTTAGGATTTCGCCGCCATTTTGTTTGTTCCGTCATTCGTTTTTTGATATGTCATTTCTAGCCCGTTGTATGAAGTGTCCAGGGTGTGCATTACTGTAAGAGCGTTAGATAAACGTACATATAAAATCAAAATTCTGAAATACATTGGTACGTGGCAGGATTCGAACCACGACCTCCCAGACAGGAGGTAGCGGCCCTTGCCGTTAAGCCAACGACGCTCTGTAATGATTATCTACTAGATAAGGATCACCATTGAAATTGTCATTGTCTTTCTGATAAGGTACACTGTCTATTTGACTGACCCGGTGGTCCAGTGGTCATGTTCTGCCTGCTGCTGGGCCGAGGATCGTAGGTGTGATCCCCACCCAGGGCAAACATTTGTGTAGCGAATGTAGATTTGTGTAGATTAATATCATACATATAAGAATGTATATCAGTCTCTGATTCTAGTACAGCGAACCCTAGTTTGGGTCTACATGACCGTACGTGTATGATTTACCCTTGAATATTATATTATACTAGATTAGAATAGAATAGAACAGAACAGAATAGAATAGAATATTTCATTTCATTTATTCATTAAACAATATAATATTGTATCTGAATATCTTAAATCTACTATTATAGAATAATAAGTTATATTGTAAGTGAGTTAATTTTAGCTAAAATAATGCAAAACAGTACTAGTCTATGATACATCAGGAATAATTAACATTAAAAATTAGTCAACAATAAAATAAAAAACGTCAAATAATAGTTCTCATGTAGATGTTAAAATATATCAAAATAGATCACGTAAAATTATGCACACGTTAACTCGTCAATAGAATAAACACACTTTTCTAGCAAGAAAGCCTTCAATTTTCTTTTAAATTATATAATCTGCGTTATTATTTTCAGCTCATTTGGTAACCGATTGTAGATTCTGACAGTTTGTTTTTTTTAAACTTTCAAATGCAGCATTATACAAAAATTTCAAGTAAACATTTCTTCTGGTTGCAAGGCGGGCCATTTGTTCACTCGGATTAACAAAGCGCTCAGGATGTTTGATAAAGCTAGACAACAGTTCTAAAATATATAGTCAGGGTACTGTTAAGATTTTTGTTAAGATGTTCTCGACATGATTCTCACGGTAAGAAGAAGAAGAAGAATTGTTTCGTCGTAACCTAATCACGTAAACTTTTAGTTGCATAACATTCAGAGCTAATCTTATTTTCAATTTCAATTAATTCCTTTTGCCAATTCAAGTCACTGTCAATCACTACACCCAGAAACTTAGTAGAATCTACGAGTGAAATCTTTCCTCCAAAACTTTTATCCCTCTGTGACGTCACTGTTCTAAATAACAACACACAGGTTTTCTCCTTTTTAATTGTCAAGTCCAATAGAAATAAATAGTTTACTCCTTCTTATGGACTTCACTTGAAATCATTTAGTATTTTGCGCATATACGGAGACAGTATCTATTGTTTAATTGCTATTTTATAACTGTAAATAACTTGTTGCGTATATTTACGGTTGTAAAATAACAATTAAACAATAGTTGTTGTCTCCATATATGCGCAAAATACTAAATGGTTTCGACTAAATATCATAAGAATTAGTAAATTATTTATTTCTATTGGCGGCGCTAGTGTGCTCATCGAACCGCCTTAAGCCACTCGTGGAAAGTCTAATTTATACTTAGATTTAGGGTCTGAATATCTTTGGCTGATACAATAGCGTTAGTGTCATCCGCAAATACGACTAACTCCACACTAGGTACAGCTTTCTTTACATAATCTATGAGATCATTTATGTAGATAATGAAGAATATCGGGTCAAGAATAGAGCCCTAGGGTACCTTGACTTGTTTTTTGCAATTTAGATCTACATGCCTTTTTTTCTATAGTTTTCAGTAAATTTCAGTTCTAGGAACTGATATCTATTGTTCAAGTAGGACTCTATTAATTTGAATGCATTTGCTCTTACTCTATAATGATAAAGTTTTCTAAAAAGCACAAAATACTTTTCGTATAATCCACCACGTCAGTTGAAAGATCCAGGAACAATCCTGCCGTTTTTAATTTTTCATTCAGATTTAATATTACTCGATCTATCATTGCATCAACTGCCTCACTAGTTCCTTTATTAGTTTGGTAACCGTATTGACTTTTATTTATTATGTCATAACTTTCAATATGCTTGGTGATCCTAATCTTTATGATATTTTCAAATACTTTTGAAATAACTGGCAATTAAAGATTCCTCGCGTCACCTTTCGAACTTTTTTTAAACACATGAAGTATTTTGGCAACTTTTAGTTGTTCTGGAAAAATTCCTTCTTCGTAGCACTGATTAAAGAATTAAGCCAATGTTGATGCCAATATATCTAAATTATCTTTGATTACCGATATTGGCATATCATCAAAACCACAAGATCTTTTGTTGGCTGTCCTCTTCACTACATTTCTCACTTCTTGCTGTGTGACTCTTTGCCAATCTATATCATAGGGTAGGGCACTAGTTGTAATATTAACATAATCCAAAATTAACTGATTATTTTTCAGCACATCTGTGCTACGTTTTTGAAATTGTTGTGCAAATATTTCAACTACCTGAATCGCATTATCAGTCATTTCATCATTTACTTTTAGAATAATTTTACCATCTTTTACACCATTACCTTCTTTGTTTTTTTGTTTGTCTACTAATTTCCATATGGCTTTATGTATACTTTTTGACTCACGTAGAGCAGTTTGCGTTGCTAACCTTTTAGCTATCTTAATAACTTTAACATATATTCAAATACTTCTTTTTGTATTTCACCAGGCAGTTATGATGTGTTGCTTTTTTTGTCGGCATAAGCAAGCGCTTCATACTGCTTGACTTTCGAATTCCTGCTGTGACTCATTTTAATAAACTCATAAGTCTTCTTGTGCGGCTTTTCTTTTTAACCATAAAGCTTGTTTTAAATGTATTTGTGAGCGTATTTAGAAAGGTATTCATGCCCAAATCTCGCAAATTTATACTAACAATACACTTTCTGAAATTTTCTTTTTATAATAAAAGTTTCATAATTCCTTCTATAATTTTCCTTAACCAGGAGTGACAGTTCTCCGAGTAGGCCCGCATGTCCATCTGATATTCCATTATGAATTACCTCAGAGTTAGTTATATTTCCGTCAGATATATTAGTTGAAAAATTGTCTAGGCAAGAATGCGAGTCACCACAAATGTATGTCGGGTTCAGCAGTCAGCGGTCTAAAATTGTAATAGAATAGATTTTCTTATTGCAAAAAAAAACAAACAGTAATATATACATGTACTTTACTTAGTTTTAGTACTTAAGTAAGTATCTAACTTAATGTTATTATATTTGTAGGTACATAACTTAGTTTCAATATGTAAGTTTATGACTTAGATTAAATATACAAGTACGCGTACATATCTTAGTTTATGTAAGTATAAATACAAGTCCAAGCGTCTTATGAATCCGATCTGAATTTATTAATGAATAATAATATAATAATTATTATAATAATATAATTTGTGAATAACTAGAACCTAATAAGGCTAGGAATTAATATAAGGGTAGTTAAATATAACTTACATTCTAATTTTGATTTTTTTATGATAGATAACATATATTTTAACTGTACATATTCAATGACCACTAGCATCTAAACTAGGCCGAGCCTGTATCTTAGACGCTAGTAATTTCCCGTGACGTTGCGAACAAATAAAATATTTTACGCATGCCCTCATTCTGTGGCACAGTCTTCGCGTCATCGTGAGTGTAACAACTTTTATACCATTATTTACACAATAAAATCTATATAATATTTTAGCAAGTTCATAAACTTAGTTTACTTTCATTATCAGTTAACATATCGACGTTAAACATAGAAGAATAATAGAAGGTTGCGGGAAGCCGCTGGATGCGGGTAGCGCAGAACCGGTCGTCGTGGAAATCCTTGGGGGAGGCCTATGTCCAGCAGTGGACGTCCTTCGGCTGATATAAGAATAGAATAGAATATTATACTTGCTGCCGGCGGCTTCGCCCACCCGTTCCCGTGGGAATTTCCCAAAATTCTTACGTAGCGAATGCCTACGTCATAATTTCTATCCGCATGCTAAATTTCAACCCGATCCGTTCAGTGGTTTGAGCTGTGCGTTGATAGATGGTCGATCAGTCATGGTTTCCTTTTATATATACAGAGAGCTTTTGCCCGCGGCTTCGCCTGCGTAGATATCGTTTTTAAGTCTGTATAGCTGGTGTCAGCGACTTCGGGTGATGGTTCTCATGGTTAACACTCATTTCTAATACCGTGTGGTAAGTTATCTCGGGAAGTATATGTATGTTGGACATGCTAAAACTATTTTTAAAAATACCGTTTACAGTTTTAGCATGCCCAATATGCATCGACATACCTGCTATCGACACGCCTAACTGAAGAAAAAAATAAGGGGTTATTTCGATTCCTTCGGGAAACCCCCGATTTTTCGGATTCAAAAGTATATTTTCGTAACTATATTCACATGGTAACACATTAAATACACCTAATCTAACAGTGAAAGTTTCATCTTAATACATTAAAACCACCCCAGATTTAAAATGTTCTTTTCCTGCGCGAACCTTTTGACTATCCGGGATTAAAAAAAGAACAAAAAAAATACGATGTTGTCTGTAAAGTCGGTTTACGGACAATAATTTTACGTGATAACGTGTCACAAGCCGAACGCTTGTGTGCTTTAGACCACATGACTGAAGTAAAACTTCTTTAGCTCCATGTTTAAGGAGATGTAAGATACCTCCCATAGTCAGGTGAGTTAACTCTTTGGCAATTCCTCACAAAGAATGGACCTAATTGGAACACCTCTTGTAAGATCCTGGAAGCCTAGTACTTTTAATTGTAATTGTAAGAACGGGCTGATTTCCGCAACCGGGCGTCTGAGCCCCGAATTTGAGTAGTTGGCCATTAGCAGCCACAATGATTCCCACACACTCCGCGCCAAGTGGTTTGGATATTTTTATGTTAGGTCCTCTGAGAAGACCCCGCAGCCGGTCCCAGCTCCAGTTTTGGACCCATCGGTGAAAATCCGTAGGTCCAATAGGTTCTGGCCTTCCAGGGGTTCTTCGTAGAGCTGTATCTTGTATTTCTTGTCAAAGACGAACTGTTTTGGAATTCTATCGTTGACAGCTGCGAACAGCGGTTCTTCCGAGACAATGTTGTCCAGAAGTTCAACGTGAGGGACCCCTTCCTTGCTCCAGAGGTTCAACAGCTTTAGTCGTACCGCAGCGCTGGCTGCCTCCTGCTGGATTAACAGCTGCAGGGGCGGCACGTCAAGCATTGTCTCCAGGACTGCTGTTGGTGTTGTTCGCATGCAGCCGGAGACCGCCATGCATGCTGTCCTTTGGGAACTTTGAAGTTTACTTACGACAGTCGAAAGTTTAGTGCGTGGTCACCATAACACCGCGCCGTAGCTTATCATAGGGCGAATAACCGCTGTATAGAGCCATACCATGATTTTTGGGGTAAGGCCCCATTTCTTACCCACCATTCTGCGGCACTGCCACAGAGTTATCGTAGCTTTATTTAACTTGCTGTTTAGGTGACTACTCCAATTCAACTTGCTGTCAAGGATGACCCCTAGGTTCTTAACTTCTGGTTAGAGTTGGAGATCTGTGTTGAATAACTTGGGTAAATTATAGTTACCCAGGTTCCGCTTGTTGGTGAATAATACTAGTTCCATTTTCTTGGGGTTCACTCACAATTCGAACTCGGTGCACCAGCGTTCCACGATGCGTAGCGCAGAGCAAGTGACATCGCAGACTATGTTTGCGAAATTTCGTGACATAAGGATGGCCAAGTTGTCTGCATAGCCTACCGTGAAGTAGTGTTTGTTTGTTTGTAAACTCTATATTTTACAAAATATACACTTAAAATAATATTTAATAAAAGCTTAAGTACAAAGGCGGACTTATCCCTTAGAGGGATCTCTTCCAGTCAACTTTTGCAATAATAAACAGAGGACTTAATAAGGACAAAGAAACACGCAATTACGTACAAGCTGTGATGTCGCTGTGATGAAGCTGTTACGTACGTAGTGATGTCTGTTAAGCGTAGTAGTCAGGTCATTTATCACCAGGTTATAGTACACCTCCTTGAGGGCATCCTTTCGCGACTATGGCTGTACATGCCTTACCTCTGTCTGTGGATTTACCTTGACTGTACGCATGTTAGTTGCGGTGAAGTGGTAAGTTTTTTAGCGCGTTTTCCCTCAGGTCCCTGCCACAAAGTCTGTCCAGCGTTTTCAAAAGAAACGATGTGAGATTGATGGGTCTAAAGATTTAGCGTCAGTGTAGTCGCTTTCCCCTGGTTTGGGCAAGAATATCACCTTTACCTCCCTCCATTTGTGCGGTACGTACCTATGGGCAAGGCACGCCCTGAGGATGTCCGTCAGGATATTAATGACTGGATCTCCCCCCCCCCCCCCACTGCAAGAGGGCGGGGAAGATTCCATCACAACCAACTGCTTTGAAGGGTTGGAAGCTGTTTAACGCCCACTTTACTTTATCTGCGGAGACCACTTTATTGGCTACGGCCCAGTCTGTCTCAGTTGCATATGTTTCCTCTGCATTCCTACTTACCTCTTGCACTATTCGGCAGTCGGGGAAGTGTGTCTGTAGAAGTACACACTCCGCCTCCTCAAGCGAGTTGGTGAGGGTGTTGTCGGGTTTCTTTAGCGATCCCAGATCTTAATTTGGGCCGCTGGAGAGGACCTTTCTTACCCTGTTCGCTTGGGCACACGTATCACCTCCATCGCAGAAGCTGCATTGCTATGGTATCGTATCCTCTTCTTGTATTTGGACTTGGCAGTTTTGTAGTTGTCCCAGTCCTATTCGTCACACGTGTTCATTGCTCTATTAAATAGCCTTCTGACTTTTTACTGAGCCTCTCCAATGCAGGTCCCTACCTTTTGGCTGCCATTCGCTGATGGATTGATTAAGGGACAAATTTATTGGTAGACGCTGCTCAGGCAGTCTATTAGGTCACTTATTTGCAGTTCTATTTGGTGTGCTCCTTCCAATCTAGGCGGTACCCTAGAATCTTGCAGTTTCTGCTCCACCTTAGAGCGGTAGGCAGCCCGGTTGGTCTTACAGGGGTTCCTGTGAGGAGGCTTTACCACTGTATTCACCTGGAGATCGAACCGGATCCACCTGTGGTCTGAGCATGAAGCTTCCTCAGTTGCTACTTGCCAGTTGGATACCAGTTGCATTACTCCGCTGGTTCCTAAAGTAATGTCTATTATGCTCCTGCTCCGTCTCATGACGAAGGTAGGTACCGAACCTCTGTTTAAAATGTTTATTTATTTATTTTATTTATTTATTTATTTATTTATTTTAGGAAGACTAACAGCAAAATATTAGATAGTATATAAAACTTATAAATAAATACAGTGCTATATATAAGTCTCCGCCGATAGGTACATAGGTAGGAGCGAACACATTTGAATATTAAAAAGTATATAAAAAGAAAATAAAAGGTATGTAAAAACTACAACATTAAAAGGCGGTTTCATTAACTATTAAAGAATGCAGAAGCCAGCAACCTTCGGACCGTTGTGACGCTGGAGCAAAAGAGGTCAAAGTCGTTATCAATAGAAACACCATTATACATTTTGAGTACTCGTGATACGAACGAGTTTTTTCTGTAGTTAGTACGAGCAAATGGCACTTGTAGAAGTGAACGCTGTCTAAAATGGAGTTGGTTGGTGCGTAGGCAGATCTTAGATAGTAGTTCGGAACAATCGATGGAGGAATTAGCTACGTTAAATAAAAAAGTAGTATCATTTATGTTACGTCTTAATTCCAAGGGTAAAAAATGATATTTTTTACATCTGTGTTGGTAGTCAATCGACCTTTGCCGAGTTTTAAAGTCTAGATATCGAAGAAACTTTTTTTGTATCCCCTCGATGCGTGACTTATATATTTCGTATTGGGGGTTCCAAACTTGAGATGCGTATTCAAGGTGGCTGCGCACAAAGGCACAATATAAAATTTTTATAACCTTGATGTCGTTAAAGCTATGGCATGTCCTCATTACAAATCCTAGTGCTTTGCTTGCTTTGGAGACTATGCATTCAATGTGTTTTTCAAATGTAAGATGACTATCAAATATTACACCTAAATCCCGTATGCTGTTAACTCTGTTAATAATTTGATTTCGTAAGGTATACCTCGCATCAATGGTAGCACTCCTGCGTGAAAATGTCATAACGAAACATTTAGATATGTTAAGGTCCAGTTGGTTTAAAGAACAATAGGAGTCAAACCTAAGTAAGTCATCTTGAAGAAGTGTTGTATCTGCGATGTCATTAACTGTCATTAGGATCTTCATGTCATCAGCAAACAAGAGAACCCTAGAATGAATAAAGCATTGATTTATGTCATTGACAAATATTACGAAAAGTAACGGCCCTAGTAAAGATCCCTGGGGAACACCTGATGGAATAAAGGACCAGTGTGACTTGTAGCCGTTAAGAACTACAGCTTGACTCCGACGTTCTACGTATGAGGAAAACCAACGAAGCAAGTCGCCATGAATACCCATATTGGAAAGCTTTAATAATAGAGTATTATGGTCGATTCTATCAAAACATTTGCTGTAATCAGTATAAACTATGTCAACTTGCTTACGATTATCCATACCTTCTGTAATTATTTCATTTGCAATTAAAAGATTAGTGGTAGTAGACCGTTTTTTGAGAAACCCATGTTGGTCGGCACTGAAATAACACTTAAGAGCTGAATAGACCTGATTGTAAACGATTTTTTCCAGCAACTTAGCGAAAAGACATAATTTTGAAATAGGTCTATAATTTTCGATCTGAGACTTATCACCTTTCTTGTGAATCGGTGTTACGAAGGCAGATTTCCACATTGAAGGGACTATCCCTTCTGAAACAGATCGCCTAAATAGGATACATAAAGGCTCAACCAAACTATCAGCGCAATTTATGATATACACTGGTGGTATATTGTCGGGCCCTCCTGACTTGGTTTGATCAAGTGATTTGAGGAGTTTACATACTTCGTTGGGACTCACTTCGATAGAGGTAATACGAGCATCACTAGGCAATTGATCAAGGGAATCTAAGTTATTAATGCTGTTTAAATTACTATTACTTGTGTAAGCAGCGTCCAAAAATGTTGATAAAAAATAGTCAGCAAATGAGTTACTTATCTCATCGCCAGTAGTTACATTATTGTTCTTATACTTTAAAATATTTGGATAAGCGTTAGATTTATTCTTGCTTTTTACATACGACCAAAAGTTTTTAGGGTTATCAATTATAGAATTCTCTATATGCTTAATATAAGATTTGAAGGATTCTTCTTCAATTTTAGTCGCTCTTTTTCGTAGAACTGAAAAAGATTGATAGTCCGACAAGTTACCATAGGTTTTGTATTTTTTGTAGAACTTATATTTTTCTTTTAGTATTTTTTTAAGTGCTGAATTATACCACGGAGGGAAGTAATTAGATTTCCTTAGTTTTTGTGGGATGTACTTGGCTCTTAGTTCATACAATTTGTTGTAGAAGATTAACAAAGCGTCATCCAATGTACTGTTTACAAGAACTGAGTGCCAGTCGACGTCGATAAGAGCTTTAGATATTGAGTCATAGTCACCCTTACTGTAAACAAATATTTGCCGTGGCTTATCATTTAAGTAAGGAATATTAGTAAAATTTGCTTCGATAAATAATGGTTTATGGTGACAGTCCGCTGGAACTAAAGGAGAAGTTGAACATTCCTGGACCATAAGGGAGTCATTACTTAGCACTAAATCTAAAATCCGATTATTAGAGTTCGCTTCACTGTTATATTGATTAAGGTTACAAGCATTGAGTGTGTCTACAAAGTTATAAATATAGCCTCCTATAATATTTGTTGGCATAAGTTCAGCACCTGTGCCAGTTTTTATCCAAGTTATGTAATCCTTTAAGTTAAAATCCCCCATAACTATAAATCTATCTTGCGGATTAGACAAAATCAAATCCGTTAGTTTTTCTGAAAAATTAAATAGTTGGGATTTAAAAGAATGACCGCGGTTCTCGTCACATAAATAGATTGTACATATGTGAATTTTTTGTGACACCTCTGTTTTACTTTTTGATAACGTGAGTGTCACCCAAATATCCTCTGCTGAACTGCGTCACTCTGCGCGCTCAGTAGCTACAAGGTCACGTCGAACGGCCAGGAGAACACCGCCGCCCAGCGATTGCCCAGTACGTGCATAATCCCTGTCCCGTCTCCACACGAGGTATCTTGAGTCGAATAACTCGGAGTCACATATACTGTTTACTAACCAAGTCTCTGTCAATGATATAATGTCATAAGTATTTAAGTATACATTTCTCAAAAAGCTATTGGTCTTGGTGCGCAGCCCCCGAACATTTTGGTAATAAATGCTAAGTGGTACCACTTTTAAAATGTACTATAAAATATGTGTACATTCCAGTAACAAAAATGAAATAACTCGGTGTAGGTCTAAGCAGATAACAAAATAGTATAAAACTACCCACAAATCGCATCATGCCTACCGCTCGCAGTACAAAAGATCTTATCGCGATCGCAGTGAATTCACCGCATAAAATTAATAACCAGTTAAGTAGTATTGACACTTGCGTCCATACAATAAGGTAACTATTGAAAATATAATCGTAATGAATAGATAATTTTTTACCTGCCTTTGCCCAGCAACACAAACAATAGAAGGTCATTAGCGTATTGTCTGCGATGTTCAAACTTGATATGACTTTACATTTTAAATTAAGTACGGTAGTAGCTGGCTTTAGAAAACAAGCTTCAAAACTTAATTTTGGAAATATCCTTTTCACTTTTAATATGAAAAATAGGAGAGAGGTCGTCTCTTCTTACGTGAATTTTCGAGTGTTTAACCCATACGTATTGATATTCCGCTTCCTTAGCCACGTTCTTAGTTTTAGCCAAGAGGGACTTATTTCGAAGGGTGAGGTGATCATTAATGAAAATCTTCTGCTGACCTTGCAGACCCAGTACGGATGGCACGAGCGGCGAGATCTTTGTAGCAGCTCGAGCTGCTGATATGAAGTCCTCCTTGACATACCGATTATTAAAGCAAGCTATTATCGGTTTTGTATGGTTCGGGTCCCGAGTCTGCACTCTCGTTACGAAATTTATCTGGTTTTTGGAGATTGGGTACTGCATTTTTTGGCCAATCTCTAATACCAGGTTGATAAGGTTTTCATTTTTAGCTTGAGGAACTCCCTTTATCTCAATGTTGTTCATTCTTGACCATTGTTCCTTCTCTTGCATATCATTCTCTATTTTGTCGAGCTGTACTTGAATAAGATTTGCCTGGTCTTTCTTGGCATTCTCTAGTTGGGTAAGGCGATCCTCCATTTTGTTAATTTTAGTGGAGAACTCCTGCATGGTCTTGTTAGAATTTTCAACATGCAACTTGAGGTCGGAGAATTCGCTTCTCAACGCCTTCACGTCCTCAATCAGTGACTCCAAGGGTGCAAGTCTAGCCGAGATGGCCCTTATTTCTTGAAGGAGAGTCGCATTATCACAGCTAGGAGGCTCCGAATTAGTCAGATCAGTCTGTGACTGTTGAGAGATGTGTTCAGTCGGCAAATGTGGAGAATCAAGTCCCATCTGCCTGCACTTCTGACAGCGCCAAGTTGCTTTCCTGCTGTCACCTAATTTCTGAAATCCGACTTTGGTGACCGAGGCGCAGTTGAAATGCAGGTCTTTGTCACAAGTGGAACAATGTACGCCTTCAGTAACAATCACTTTGCACACACCACATTTATTTGTAGAACTCATTTTAAAGTTTGAGAAACGCTGGGAGGGTATATATGGTGCGCAGCTCCAACCGAGAAACGTACGAACGCAACCGTGGTTACGATCTGACTGTTGAGATTGGTTGTGAAGAGATAGTCCACTAGGGCCTTACCTCTCTCGTTGCAGCTTGTCATGCCCCAGAGGGTATGGTGCGCGTTGCTGTCAGCAGCCACGAGCAGCTCCAGTCCATTACCCTCGCAGTATGAGATCAGCCTCTCCAAATCTTGAGGTGGGGGGTCGTCGCCGTCGGGAATATAGGCCGATGCGACAACCATCTCAGGTAGGCTGTCGTTTGGTTCGCCCTGGAGCAGCTTGATGGCGCTCAGGTCTCTAAAACAAAACTCGGTTAACGGTTATGCAGCCACGTTTTTAGTGATGTATATAGCTGATCTGGGGCCCTCAGGTCCGCCGTAGGAAAATAACTTACCTCCGGCGTTGGAGACCCGCATATCTTTCCGGCCCTAACCCACGGCTCCTGTATTAGGGCCACCGCAGTTTTGTTGACCTCCAGCCACTTGCGGAGCTGAGCCGTTGCGGTTGTACTGTGGTGGAGGTTGGCCTGTAGGACGCTAGAGACGAGGGAAAGGGACGCCATCTTGCGATAGCAGGCCCCTCTCCTCGTCAGATTCGATGGCGAGGTTGCCCATCTCCTCGGTACACTCGTCTCGATCTGAGATCTCCGGAGAGCCGAGACGACCGCCCGTAGGGGACGGCCCGATGGTTACCGCTGTCCGCAATCTCAACCATGGGTTCCAGCTGGCTGGCGGGTGCCGGAGTTAGCGGGTCAGTTACGTTGAACTTTCCTCTAGGCCCTTGAAATTTAACGTAGACCTTGTACAGCATAAATGACAGGCGACGTCCACGCTCAACCAGAACCCCGACGATATCATCTGGGAGGCTGACTACAATAAATGTGCCATTCTCTTGTGGGTCAACCTTGTGGATGCACCACCGGTGGACCTGGGCCCAGGAGTTTTGGTAGTTGAGCGCACGCCCAACGTCCGTAATCTCGGGCCAGTCCCAGTAGCAAGATGCCCCCGAGCACTTTGCGGGGCACCTCTGACTGTTGAATGGCCATCGGTTTTTACCGACGGCCCTCCTTTGCCCTGGTCAGCCCCGGAAGGGTTGCCGTTGCCTTTGGGTTTCCCCTCCGACACCGGCGGTGATGTTGTGGGTGTTTTAGATCCTATTAATGCCATAGTCCAAAATGTAGAAATTTTCGTTCTACCGACTTCCCACCATCCACGGAGCCCGCACCTTGGGGATGCCTCACTGCGGCACCAGGATTATCAGAAGAATATAGGTGTGTTGAATTGGAGCTCACTGCGTGACATCGGGAGCTCGCAAGGTGCAGGCTGGGCGGACGAGAGGATCCACCGCCCAGATGTGCCCCGCACGCTTTTACTCCGTCAGCATGGCCGAGTCCATCCCACCTAAGTGGAACCCCCCCACACCTCGCCAAGTGACCCCTGAGGGGGGCCACAGCCCGTTCCCCACGTGTTGGCACGATTTAGCCCGAATCCTGGGCCAAAGACGTGTTGCCGACCAGGGATAACACACCCTGACCTCTAGTTAGCTCAACCCATCTCAAGTCAGGATCCCATTCTCCCGGCATACGGCGATCAATAGGTGCAAGCCCTCTCGCACATCTACCAGATACGCTAGACTACCAGGTTTATGATATAGCGTGCCTACAGCTCCGGGACCTACCTGGACAGTAGGTAGTGGTTCTCTTCCACGAGGCACTCGCCTTGCAGAGTACCAGGACAAGCGTCTTGGCGGCAAGACCTACCGTAACTGATCAATAGGTGCAGTTAAGTTGTAGGAATGGATGTGTTCCTACTCTCGAGAACAAAGGGAGGTATCTCCGCCAGGCGAGGTGGTGTGCCTGGGGTCCGGCCGTGGACCAACCGTGTATGGCTGGTGTTTGTATATATGCTTATGAGCAAGGAAATGTTGATAGTGCGTTGTAGATGCCATCTATCGAGGTGAAGATGCAACTCTCCATATAGTTTGATCGATGGTTCAGTCTTGAGCTGTGACAACGTAGTTGTTAGTGGCGGGTACTGCAGATGTCGCCACAAAGTCAGTCGTGCCTCTTCTACTAGTCCCAACAGATCCTAGCAGAGTCAGCCAGCGAGAGATCCACTCTAAAAGAACAAATAAATCACTGGACGCGTTACCGGTGGGTGCCGGGCAGAGGGGTAGTGTCTAAAGCCAAACGAGATCGACCAGTAACTTATGTTGTTGGTCAATCGAGATTGCCTCATGCCACCACTCCCCCACTACTCTGGGAGGCCTCTGCTTTGCCCACTTATGAAACGAAATGAACCAAATAGATGACCCAGAGTAAGGAGTAGCCTCGCTTAAGCAACGACTGGTCTTGTGCTGTTCGCATCCAGCCGCTTCTCGCGTTCCACAGAGAGGACTACGCTATGTCTTCCAGCGCACGGTCACCACTCGGGGACTTTATTGTCCCAACGGCTGTACATTCTATGAGCTATATGCCCCGCCAACTGCCATTGAGTATAGCGATTCTGTGAGCCTCCTCTTATTTGAATCAATCAAAATGTAGGGAAACTCTAAGCACAGCTCGCTCTTTCGCCTTTTGAGTAACCTTGAGCCTTCTTATGAAGCCCTTAGTACGTGACTAACACCATCGTTACATCATGATAATTAATAAATTTAATTTTTATTTTCAGGGACTAATCAGCAACGTAACTTTCGCTAATGGACAGCCCATAGAATTCAACGACACTGAAGCAATAGATGCTGTACTACTCAATAACAACTACTTTGTTCAGAACATGCAGAGTCTGAACAGGGAGAGAATTCCAGAAAGAACGGTCCACGCGAAAGGCGGGGGTGCTTTCGGCTTCTTCGAGGTAACCCACGACATATCTGACATATGCAAAGCTAAAGTGTTCACAACAGTAGGCAAGAAAACTCGTGTGGCCGTCAGATTCTCGAACTTTGCTGATTCTAAAGGAGCGCCTGACACGGTCCGCGACAACAGAGGATTTGCCGTAAAGTTCTACACCGAAGAAGGAAACTTCGATCTTCTAGGAATACTCTTTGAAACTTTCTTCGTAAAAGATCCACTATATTTCACAAACTTTGTCCGTGCTTTTAAAAAGAATCCAAAAACGATGGTAAATGATGCTAATTCTAGGTGGGATTTCTTGACTTTGAGACAAGAAACTACCAATTTCGTCGTTAGTCTATTTAGGGATATGGGTATTCCTGACGGCTATAGGCATATGCCAGGGTTTCCTGTTCATACTTTCCAGGTTTACAATGACAAAGGTGAGAGCCATTACATTAGGTTTCGGTTTGAACCGAACGCTGGACTCCAGAGCTTAGACACAGCAACTGCGACCAGACTAGCTGGTGAAGACCCAGACTATGCAATCAGAGATTTGTTTGAAGCCATCCTCAATGGTGACTTCCCTTCATGGACAGTCGCGATACAGTACATGAGCGCTGAGGATATAAAACAAGCAGATTTCAATCCTTTTGACGTAACTCTAAAATGGCCTGTGCAGAAATATCCTCCAAAACCGATTGGCAAAATCGTTTTAAACGAAAACCCATCAAATTATTTTGCTGATATTGAACAGCTATCATTCGTTCCGTCCAATTTGGTACCAGGCATACTTGGAGCAGGGGACAGATTTTTTGAAGCAAGACGTTTGTCTTATGCAGATGCTTCGGTATACCGTTTAGGAGTGAACTACTACAGGATATTAGTTAACTGTCCTTTGAAAAGTGACTTAAACACGTATTACAGAGACGGTCATGCTCCTGTCTGGAAAAACTTTAAGGATATTCCTAATTACTACCCTAATTCCTTCAATGGACCCATGCCGTATTCAGAAAGGGACAAACCGACTCTTATAAGACCCTACATAGATCCAAACCCGACAAATTTCCGTCAAGCCTCAGACACTTATGAAAAGGAAATGAAAGAAGATGAAAGAAGGAGATTCATTACAAACTTAGTGACAAGTCTCAGTGGAGCCGCAGACTTCATCCAAGATAGAGCAGTTAAATGGTTCACCGAAGTGAATCCTGATTTTGGTGAACGAGTAGCGAACGGATTAAAAAATACTACACTGTGTTCCAAGAAATGATTTTATTGATAATCTTTTATATCTCTTATTAAACTTTTTATTAGTTTTTTTATACCTATCATTGACTTAGCGAACATAGAATGAGTTTCATGGCATGGTAATGACATGTCCACACCTTTGTCCACATTTGTATCGCGACATGATTTCGGCACAAAAAAGGTATCGTCTAGTATAAATTGCGAATTTGATGAGCTTCGCAATAGTATATAGTCTACATATCGAAACTTGCGTCCAGGAGTGGACATGCTATTATACCTACAAACTATAAAACGCATAAAATATCTATACATAATATAATAAAACTGTAGAGGTCGAATTTCTGTACATAGAAAAAAAATGCTAATAACCGAGTTAGGGGGATGTAAGAAGAAAAATAGAACAAATCCGATTTTTTTCATTTTTTTTGTTTCTCTGTCTGTTTGTCTGTTTTCACAGGTTAATCTCCGAAAACGTTGACTGATTTAAATGAAATTTTACATAGAGGTACTTTATGTCCCCGGTCAACATCTTAAATACTTTTCATCCCGGAAAATTAAAGTGGGAACTCTTTAATTTTCCGGGATGAAAAGTACTTAAGATGTTGACTGGGGATATGGGATAGTTAAAAACTGTAATAACTTATACATACAAACAACTTATGCACCTAATTTAGTAAAATTTTGCATGCTGATACCTAATATTGCCGGTCAAGACAGGTTCCCGCGGAAAAGTTATACATTACAAAAACGGTGTCTAGCATATTATAGCTTCTTTCATACTTGTGTATGACGGACGTCATTTTGAAATAAGGCAAGTGAGAAAGACAAGTCATTTGTTAATTTAGGTCCAGTATTCCTAGACATAATAAATAGGTACATACATCGAAATATGTTAAATTTAATCTTACAAACCTATGAAAATCTCAACCCTACCTTCTGGCTTTCCCAAGTCGAGTAAAAAAACGAGATATTATTGTAATAAGCGCTAAAACACGCTAACCAAAGGCTTGAGGCACTCTGGGTAAGTACATAACATTCTACACTACAGAATAGTTTGTTTTTAAAACGCGCTAACGGAAAGGTTCAGCGAGTCTACCTCGGTAACATTCTACACTATACTATAGGCCTCCAAATTTCCAATAGATGGCGCTGACTAAAACGCCCTAACAACATTGATTCATAAGTTAACCTTAGTGATACAATCGCACAGCGCGATTTACAAATCAAACCCCATCCTCACCTACGCCGGTGTAGCGTTCGCTCACACCAGTCCCCGTCTCATTCACTGACTTCAGGTCATCCAAAATCGCTTCATGCGTAGAGCCACGGGCTGCCCGTGGTTCCTACGCAATGAAAATTTCCATTGCGATTTAGAGCTCCCCCCCACCATAGCTCAATACCTGAAGCAGGCCTCCATCCGATACTTTAAGTCTGCCGAACACCACCCCAACGGCCCCACTCGTAAACGCCGCCGTTTACGAGCTACCCGCGAACCCCCCATTCGCGTAATCCGACGCCCCAGCAGACATGTACTCACTGACCCCGACGACCCGACCACGCTAGCCGTAGCTGCCCTGACCCCGCCTCCTAACCCACAGAGAAACACTACACCGACATTCTGCCCTCGCCGGCGAGGGTGGCATCCCCCCGCTTCTGGTGCTTACCAGCGCTACCGGCACGTAGCAGGCCGCTTCTTTCCGATCCTCCCCCGTCCAAGCAACGGCCTAAGCCGAGGTCCGTGCCCACCTGGGCGCCCTAAGGCAGTTGCTTTTTTTTGCGTTGCAATAGGTTGAGTGCCTTCCGTACTCGCCTCCCCTGCCCGGTGAAGTTGTAAAGGCCCCCACGGCCAACAACAAGCTTGTCCTTTCGAAAAAAAAGCGCGTCGTACACCTGATAATTACGGAATACATTCTGCTATTTCTGCCAATAATTTTCTGCGAATATAATGTTGTTGACTTGGCTTAGAAAACACGGATACTGATATAGCTATGACTTGGCTTTGGAAAGGAAATACGGATACTGATATAGTAGCTCAGCTCTGCGATTTCGTCTATGTAAATATTTTTTATGACTTGGCTTAGGAAATACGTATTTAATGAGTAAGCTTAACTACACAATTTAGTTTTTGAAAACTTACGTGATTGATTGTACATTTTGTTCTTCCCTAAACAGGTTAGATTATTAGAATACTTGGTTAGGGAAACTTATAAAATTTGCTCAGAGACTTGAATTTCGGGAACGCAATAATAGAGAATACGCTGCGGAAATAAACTATGATACAGTAAATAGCCGAAACTTTACGAACCGAGGTCCACAGTTCCACTGCAGAACAGCGTACTGTATTTGACCGTGTATTTTAGAGTGTTGACAATGCTCTGGGAGAAATTCTGTTTCTGGATGCACCCAGTGGAACGGAAAAACCTTTCTCACTAAAATAGTCTTGGCACAATTACGAACTCAAGGCAAAATAGCTCTTGCTGTAGCGTCGTCTGGAATAGCGGCCACTTTGTTACCTGGTGGTAAAACTGCTCATACGATGTTTAAAATCCCCACAGATTTGGACATAAGTGTACAACTTGTATGTAGTATCTATAGAAACAGTGATAAAGCGAAGGTTTTACGCGATTGCTGCTTAATAATCTGGGACAAGTACACTAGGGCACCCAGCTACAACTAATTTATAAGAAATTTCAAAGAATTAATTATACCACACGCGTCCTACACAGTAGACGAGTTCACTGACCCACCCCAGGAGCATACTTAACGGATTAATAAACATACTACATACCTACTTGTACCTACACTTTTAATGATTTAATGAAAAAAATGAATGTCCAATGTATTAAAAATGTAATGTTATAATATAATTAATCATAAATAATTGAATTGAATTAAGATTATGACGTGTAAACTATCCAGTTTATCCATAAATTATTTGTATTTTTGTATTTGCACACCGCAAAGCAGTAGAGGCGGTTGATAGAACCCTCAAAGATATCCGTCAAATTGACTAACCTATGGGCGGCGTAGCGATGCTGTTTTGTGGGGTATTAGACAAACGTTACCACTAGTACCATGGGGAATAAAGTCCGAAGAGATGAGAGCGTGTTTAAATAGCAAGCCTTTGGCGACACTACACTCGGATGAACTTAACAGTGAACATGAGGGCGTTACAGGAGGCAACACAAATGCAAAGGAGTTTTCTGATTTATTGCTAAAAATTGGCGAAGGAACGTATCTGGAAGAAGAAAGGCAAACCGTTTTATCTGATAACCTCTGCCACATTGTTAATTCAGTTGAAGAACTTATCTCTTCCGTTTATAGTAACCAAAGGCAAATAACAAATCATGTGAACTCATGACTTTGTGAAAGAGCAATTTTGACTCCGCGAAATGACCAAGCCGCAAGAATCGACTTGGATATAGTTACCAATGTTGAAGAGAATTAGTGGAGTATACTTCTATCAACCGAGTAATGGAGCAAAATGACGCTACCAACTATCCAGTTGAATTCCATAGTTTTCTGAGCGCTCCTGGACTTCCATCACATAAAATAAATTTAAAAAATGGCCTTTGGAGACACATTACACGGATGCACTTAAGAGTGAACATGAGGCAACACAAATGCACAGTAGTTTTCTGATTTATTGCAAAAAATTGGCAAAGAACGTATCCGGAGGAAGAAGGGCGAACCGTTTTGTCTGATAAACTCTGCCAAGCTCTCAATTTAGTTGAAGACCTTATCTCTTCCGTTTATGGTGACCAAAGGCAAATAACAAATCATGAGAATTCATGGCGTTGTGAAAGAGCAATTTTGACTTCGCGAAATGACCAAGCCGCCAGAATCAACTTGAATAGTTACCAATGTTGAAGGAGAATTAGTGGAGTATACTTTTATCAACCGAGTAATGGAGCAAGATAACGCTACCAACTATCCAGTTGAATTCCTTAACTATCTGAGCGCTCCTGAACTTCCATCACACAAAATTAATTTTTAAAATGGCGTACCGATTATCTGTTACGAAAAAGCCCCCCAAAATTATGAGATGGAACAAGACTGAAAGTTAGTTCTCTGCAACGTTACATAATAGTAGTGAAGATTTTTACGGGATGTGGTGTCGGCGAGAGAGTTTTTATACCCCGAACTCGACTGATTCCGAATAATTACCCCTTCCCTTTCAAACTTGTACAGTTCCCAGTGAGTTTGTATTACACAATAACAATAAACAAAGCTCTAGGGCAGACACTGCGTGTTGCGGGCGTGGACCTCAGCGTCAGCTGTTTCTCGCACGGCCAGCTCTATGTGGTATTCTCCGGTGTAAGTCAGCCAATCAAACTATTTGTCCATGTTCCGAATCAATTTACATCGAATGTCGTCTATAAAGAAGCATTATAAGGTATTGAGATCTATTCTCCCATAACCTAAACTGAACAAAATTGAAAATTTTCATCAACCCCCGACAATTGATTCTCATTTCTATTTCCTGCTCCATCATCAGATTCTAATTACCATCTATTCATAACCTATAGATTGAGACGATTCCAATGAGCCCAAACACCATACCTCTGCTGTAATTTGGTAAGGAGTTGGGTGGGTATCCTGCAGATTCCAGGTGATGCCTCAGCATCAGGTCAAGGTTATCATGTTCTTGCAATATCATTGTAGTAACACGGTGCTAAATTTCGCAGCGATCAGACCTATGAAAATTGGTCAGATCCTCTCATCAGCTAGTAAAGAGCTGATGATCTTCGAACGGCTTACTGAACCGGTTTTCATGAATCATAGCTAAGAACACTTTGGATCAATTCACCTTTCAAACAAAAACAAACTAAACCATAATAGGTTTATCCGTTTGGGAGCTACGATACCACAGACAGCTACACAAAGATACACACACACGTAAAACTTATAATAATAAAAAAAAATTATTATTTTCTCCATATAGGTTATGCAGTTAATATGTCTGTTGCTGGAGCCTCCTTTTAAACTCAAAATGCCTGTGCCAGGAGGCACCACTCTTCGTTATCTTTACATGCTTTAGAAATTATACCTAAGATGATCATACTTAGGCCACACTGAAAATTTTGCACTCCTGGTCACTTGCAAATTTTTTAATTTCGTATTTTTTAATTTTTTTTAAATATAGATTATTGTTTATGGAATTGAATAGTTGTTGTCGGGAAACTGGTCGTAATTTGCTTTTTCTGGGGTTTAGAAGTGAACAATTTGCACTGAAAATGGATTTAACGCGAAAAGATTTTAGGGCAATGATTTTTTACGATTTCAAAAGTTCTCTTTCATTGCAAGAATGTAGTACTCGTCTTCAAAATGCTTTTGGGCTTGAAGCACCACATTTAAGCACTGTAAGACGGTGGTACGCTGAATTTAATAGAGGGTGGGTTTCTCTCAATGACGATTTTCGTGAAGGCTGGCCGTCTACCGCGGTGACAGAAAAAAACGTAGCTGCTGTCAGGCGACTAATAGAGGAAAACCGACGAATTACCTATGACGAAATTTATGGACAACTAGGGGTAGGTATGAGCCAAGTACAAAATATTTTAGAAGAAAATTTAAAACTCAGGAAGCTTTGTTGCCGATGGGTTCCCCATGAACTGACATCAACTCAGAAACAAGCCCGTGTTGATTGGAGCCTAGAAATGCTGCGAAAGTATGACCACGGGCGTTCAAATGCAGTATATAATATAATAACAGGAGACGAAACATGAATATATTGTTACGATCCGGATAAAAAACAACAGTCAAGTGAATGGGTCTTTGAAGGTGACCGAAGGCTAACAAAAGTGCACCAAGCAAAAAGCGTTGGCAAACAGATGATCGCTTGTTTTTTTTTCAAAGACAGGTTATATTTGTACTGTACCACTTGATAATAAGAGAACGGTTAATGCCGAGTGGTACACAACCACTTATCTGCCCAGTGTCTTTCTTCTTCTTAGCGTGTCGATGGCAGACACTACACTGCAGCAGCCCAGAATTTGGCCACGTTAACAGCATTATTAGCCGCTGTCATGAGGTCTTCCTGCGTGCAGATGTAGATGGGCAAGATGGTATGTTTCTTTAGGACTGCAAGTGTGATATTTTTTTTTTTTATACACATTTGGTAAACCCTTGACAACATCTCACCTGGTGGTAAGTGACGATGTTGCCGAAGATGAAAGCGGGCTTACCAAGATTCCCCAACGCAATGGGGAACTGGCTATCTTATCTTCATGCCGGAATACACCAATGATATCAACATTGATATTTGGCGGCAAGACTTAGATAAGATGGTGGTAGCTAGCCAGGCGGGCTTAGAAAATGCCCTACCACCAACCAAACCGAGTTTTACAATTGACCCCGCCGGGAATCGAACCCGCGACCTCCTGTGTAAAGCCAGTGAACTTTGCCTCTGAGCTACGGAGGCGGTTGAAAGTATAATAATAATTGTCTTATTATCAGCAAACCAGAAAGGTTTTAATTTTCTTGAAACATATAACTTTGATAGGGCTACGTCGTGCCCGTTCTACTTTTAGGAAACTAGTTTTTACCGCTCCACGCCAAATAGGTATTGTGACGATAATAGTTCTCGTCTCAAAATAAAAACTCCTTTAGATTTTCGTCTTTTTTGTTTGGTTGAAGTATTTGTTCTTTTGGCTGGGTTTGACATGGCTTTGAAAAATAGACGAGCGGTGATGGGTAGGAATTATTTCTCTTAGATATTTACCAAATTTTAAAATTTGATTGTGATTTACGGAAATTTAAATGGATGTACGCCTGGCGCGGATTTTTTTTCAATTTTTGCATCTGACAAGCAACCGATAGTCGGCCGCGCGGGAATTTGCGCATCTGGCAAGCATCCGGCTGCTGGACGGCGCCCTGTTCGCGGGTAGTGACTCACTTCATACCTGATTATGGAGCGAAAACTATCGCTGCGTCTGTCTAACGTTTGCTAAAGCTCCTTCGTAAGACAAGGATAGAGTTAGGAATGAGTGCAAAGCCAACGGTGAATGATTTTCGATAGAAATCTCCTTCGAATCAGTCAGTGCTTTCAGCTGCGCCCGGGCGTTGCGCGTACGTGTTGTTAAAAGGGATTGTTCAGTGATTGTTTTGTTGTTTTGAATAGAACAACTCTATGTTGTTCTAATTCCCAATAAACCGGGTAAGCAATACAATGTCATGGTATTATCTATTGTTATTGTAGCATTCACATTTCACATTTTTTTAGGTTCAAGTGCAATACCCACTTACCCTATCTTTAGCTTAGATTGTTGAATTTTTTTCACATATATTCATACACAAATATTTTAGTCAAGTAGTCAGTTTATAACGATTTCATCGATATAAGTTTTATATATAGTTCCCATACAAAAACATTGCGAAATATTTGTTTTTCTAACCCTTGACAATAATGGCGACCATACAAAGGGCCTCGCCAGTTGAGGAAAATGGCGCTTCTGACAGCGCCAGTTTACGTGCGACCGACTGGCTGGAGGCGTGCAAGGTAAGTGGTTAACTGAAGCCCAGTTTTTTGTCAATGGTGAGTAAAGTGTTTCCCGTTTTCTTAAGTGCTTTGTATGGCCTTTTTGTGACCTTAGTTTTTTTGTCAAATAGGGCTTCTGGGACCTGCGTGATCCGAAATAGTAACTACCTCCACCTGCTCCCCTAGAAGACTTCTTGCGACGCACCGCAGCATGACAGATTGACCGCTTAAGGTGTTCCGCAGCCGGACAGTCGGCTACCCTACTCCTATCTCCGAGCGCTGCCTACCCAGCATCAGCCGCCAGTCGCCCAAAGGGAAGTCCAATACTTTTCTTACTTCGGACTTCTTCCTTCTATTTGTTCATTTCTTATTTCAACGTTTTAGTAGACGTTTTTTAAAATTTAAAATACCTCTAAGATTCTACGTGACCGTATTCCTTTAAGAAAATTTAAGTCGTTTGTATTTTTTAAACTTCAGGATAATTCCGCAAATACTATTTTCAAGCGACTTCCAAAAAGGAGGAGGTTCTCAATTCGTCTGTATGTTTTTTTTTATGTTTGTTACCTCAGAACTTTTGACTGGGTGAACCGATTTTAATGATTCTTTTTTTATTTGAAAGCTAGTGCTTCCCGTGTGGTCCCATATAAATTTCATCAAAATCGGTGTAGTACTTTAGTAGAAAATTAACAAAAACCAAAAATAATAATGCAAAAATGTACTAATTTGTTGCGATGGAAGTCGGTTTTTTAACGTGTTTAGCGTTTTCAATTATATTTTATATTCTAGTCATTAGGGCCTTAATTAAAAGCCCGTAATTAATTAGAAGATCTTATCCGAGTATAGCAACGATCGTTGTTAATCTGGTACACTGGTTAAGTTTTTGATATTACCTAAATTGATCCAAATTAAACGTATAATGTGGTGAATCCATGGTGATATTTTAGCTCACTATTTTTTTTTTCGCTACAGTATACAGTATGTCAAAACTGATTGTGCAAAAAGCAAATAGATCTCCTTTAGCAGATCGCACCAGTGGATCGCAGTTTCTGACTCTGTTAATAACATACTCAAGACAGTACTAATATATATATATATACTTTGCTCAAGATGCGGATACCAGGACAGTCGCTGATCCACAAGGACACCTAAATATTTGGTATGTGCAACTTTCCGTATACTCGGGCAGCAGCAATTCACCGGGGACATTGGAATGTCACAGTTGTGTATTTTAATATCAAATTCCTTGCTGGGTTGTGTATCATTATAAATGCTGAAGCAGGTATAGTTAGTTTTTGAGGTGTTCAATGATAGAATGTTACTTCGAAGCCCCTTGTCAATACACTTTAGTTGCTGCTCGGCGCTTGCCTTGACATCTTCCCAGGACTGACCTGAGAAGACTATAGCCGTGTCATCAGCGTAGGAAAACATTTTTGTATTTTTAATCTGCATATTTCAAAGGTCATTAATATAAATTAGAAAAAGCGTAGGACCTAGTACGCTTCCCTGAGGTACACCGTATGACAGACCATTTAACATGTTTTTTCCTATCAGATAAATTGTCACTGAAGAGCGCGAGTGGTGAACCCCGTAAACCAATCTTTTGCAGTTTGTGGACCAGAATAGGGATAGGAAAGTGTCAAACGCTTTTTTTAAGTCCAGAAACACAGACATACATATTTTTTATAATACAGTTCTCAATCACAAGCGAACTAAGTGCTGCCACTGCATCTTGCGTAGATCTCCGTTGTCTAAAGCCAAATTGGGATGGATATAATAGATCATATTTATTTAGATAATTAAGTAACCTAGTCTTGGGAATTATATAAATAATCTATAATTACTAATCTTTTCTTTATCTCCACCCTTGTAAACTGGAGTGATAATAGCTTTTTTTAAGGGCGGTTGGGAAAACGCCTTTATCAAAGCAGAGATTTACAATACGTGTGATTACTGGGATAACCTCGGATTTTGCCATTTTAAGAAATACTGTTGGGATATTATCCCAACCAGGGGTGCTATCAGATTTCAGGTTAGTATATTAATTATACTATTTACCTCATTATCATCTGTATGTAATAAAACAAAGGTGTTCAATTGAGATTGTTTTAAGAAAACTTACAGACAAATAAAAAACTATGAACAAACTTAAATAGATTTAACCAATGCCATTAAAAAAACCAAAAATAAAAATATATATACCACTTAAGTAGGTCAGAGGCTCAACAAACTCCCGACCTAGTCAAAGAGCCCTCCCCGCAGTGCCCCCTGCCCAAACGTGCCCATGACGCTAGCTGCGTTCCCCCGCTGAATTGCTAGCGAGATGCGTTTAACTTTTGCAGACTATTGTTTAACATAACGTGTAGTTTTATTTAATTTCTGTGGAATTAATGTAAATATATACCAAAATGAGTGATATAATGTTCCACCAAAAACCTACAGTTAAAAGTATCACAGTAAACACATCCTGCCAATCCCTTGCGAATACATCTGCCAGGTGGCCCTATACGTGCATGTGAACTTAGAAATATATAAACGCAAGGGTACAAACCCAAGGCACGACTTACGTAGCAACGTCAACAAGGAACAGCTAGTGACACCGTTTCACAAGCTGAAAAGATCGGAACAGTCCGTATACATCGGTGGCCCCGTCGTTTATTACTACCGGATAATATTAGAGATGCAGCATCCACCACAGTGTTTAAGTCCAAGCTCAGGAAATGGCTATCTTATAACCAATTTTATAGCCTTAATGATTTTTTAAATTTAATGTATTTTATTATTATTAATTGTAATATTGACATTCGCTATTGCGACATTGTTATTTAAAAGATTTAATGTTTTTTTATTATTTTAAATTGCAACATTGACATTCTTTATTGCGACATTGTTATAATTGATTATATTTAGATATATTTTTATGAACTATATTTCGCACCCTGACCTGCAACACGAAAGTTGTCAATAAAATTATTGTATTGTATTGTATTGAGTGTTCAATTGAGTTGGAGGACTTAACAAGTTGGTATCTAAGGTGTCAGATGTGGGTTGATCCTCTTGGGCAAGCTGTTTACCAATGTTTGCGAAGTAATTATTTGTAAAATCGGCTGAAGCGTTTGGGTGCGATTTCAGGTATAGTTACTTCAGTATTTGTACTATTATTTTTACTTTCATATGTTATACTTTTTTATATTTTTCGACAGTATTTTATTATTTTTAACGTTTGCAGATAGTAATTCTCTTTCATGTTTTGTTTTTAATTTTTTTATAAGCTTATTACAGTGGTTTCGATATCTGGTATATATTATTTTATTTATGTCGTTAAAAGGTTCATTTTTTGAGTTTTTTTGTAATCTATTTTGATTTCTTATACATCGTAAGATCCCCGGGGTGATTGGTGACAGGTTTAATAATACGGTATTTTCTTGGAATAGTGCTAATTGTACTGTTTATTTTTTTTGTGAATTAAGCCTTCTATTAGCATATCAGGATTATCGCAATACTGAAGTTCTGGAATATTTGACTTTATAAGTGTTCGAGTACCTTTTCAAAGTCAATTTTAGTTTTAGTTTTTTTGGTTGACGTGGAAGCGACGAGACATGACAAGTAAAGTACTTCTTTTAATTATTTTTTTTATCTTAACATTGACATGAGTGGGGCATACTCGCTTAAATGCTCGTGCGGATGGTGGTGCATCGGAAGCCGGGTCGTTTCTTTCCCTCTAATATGGTTGAGAGGAGCGATGGCTAACTCTCGCGTTATACTCGTGACCGGGTGCTATTCGTGTGAACTGGCCTACACTTGTCAAAGGCATTCATGACATTCAATGATTTTAATGTATAAATTCTCGTGTTTTATATTGTTTTCATGTTTTAGTGACATTATTTGTTTTTAAGCTATATAGCTTTTATCGCGGGCTTTGAGGGGACCGAATCAAGAAATTTCGTAACGAAAAAAACCTGACACCCCAAAAAAAAAAATATTGAGTTCTAAAAAAACTTACAGTGCCATCTATCTATCCATAGATAGATGGTCGCGATGGTGGTCGCGATGGTGGTCGTGATTGTGGTCGCGATGGTGGTCGATGACGATGACGATGATGATTTAACTTTCTTAACTTTCTTAGTGTTAATTTATTACATAAACATCCTGCGCCCCAAAGACTATAATTATGGTACTGGTAAATACTGCATAAATAAAAAAGTTGATAAAAAATGCTATGCAATAGCTTTACCGCGTCAGTCCCCGAGTGCCAAAGGTCTTTTTTTTATATCTAGGATTCAATGTTGACGTTATTAACTAATGATTGTTTATTTCTTGATTTTTTACAAACGAAATTATGTAATATCTATTTTATGACTATCAGAAACAGTGTAATTTGCACCTATTTTGAATAAATATATTGAATCTTGTATTGATGCTACTTTTTAATTTTGACAGACATAAAAATGTGGTGTAATGATCTGTCGTTGTTGTACGTAACACAGCTATAGCTGCTGATAGTTTGATTTTATTAATTTTGAGCATAATATGGTCCAAACAGTTCTTTCCTCTAGTGGGTATAGTGTGACCTGCTAGTATACCAAACGTAGATAGAGTATTTAAGTATCTAGTTCTATTCCTTTGTTCATTCAATGATTCATCTTTTTAGGCGCTATGTTAATATTAATGTAACCTGCTATTATTATGCTTTTGTTGTGATATTTTAGTGTGTCCAGGTGGTTACTTAACGAGTTTACAAAATTTTCTGTATTTTAATTGACCTATACATACATAGAACAGTATGATTTAATATATTCAGTTAAAAACAAGATGCCTGTGTTAGTTTTACTTCTTTTATATTGTGTTTTAACGTATCTTTAACATATACTACTACCCCATCATCAGTATTCGGGCAGTTTAGGTATGGGTTTATTTGAGTTAGGTCTACACTCAGTTAAGATTATAATGTCTACTTCAAAAGAGAGGCCCGATAGTGTTATCAAAAAGTCGACGAAATTGCAGTATACGCAGCATATATTTTGTGAAATTAAAGTAAAATCTGGATTTTTCACTCGGATGTGGTTACTCAAATTAAAGACTTCACATTCAACGGAAGTCGCTATATCAATACTATGTATATCTTCCAGTGTTTCAGATGTGTGATTCATTATAATAAACAAGAAGAATAGAAGTCGTATAATTATACATAATCGCATGCTTTCAATAATACATAATTGAGAAAGACCTTGTGAGATGTGTGATAGATAAGGCTTTTGTTAGATATTGTATGTGTGTTTGTAAGGAATGTGCGCAGAAATACGTGAAAGAGTGTTTGCGGTGAACTATAGTTTTTAGAACAGTATTTTGAGTAAAATGTTTTTGTGTATAGGTGTGTATTTTGTAAGATATTAGGTTATGTGACAGGTTATGTGATTGGGTAGTGTACATGCTCTTTAGTAGTAGTAATATACTAAAAAACAGTAAACAAGTTCTACTATAGTGACATATGTTGCTACAACCGAAATAGGGTAGATAAGGAGAATGACCAATTAACCTTTCATCTTAACTAGTCAGCTTTCGAGAAGCAGTTGGTGTACTTGTTGTTCGTTTTTTATGAGGATTGTAATAGGCGCTTGCTCGTTTTTACACAAGTAAACTATGCCATAGAAACACCCCTAATTTTTCACCGGGGGTTAAAAAAGTCGTAAGTTAGAAACTTTTTTTTGGGTGACCATGCCGAGCTCACTACAACTACAATACTTAACTGAATCCTTTTTATACTACGGTGCGTAGTGAATTTGAAGGGTCGTTGGACATATTTACCAATCTAAAATAAATTTAATTATATATAACGTCTCAATTATACATAACTTATGAAGGGTAAAAATGTTAATCGAAGGAATAACAAATACCACGCGGACAAAGTCGCGGGAATCAGCTAGTCATGAATATATCATACATGTTTGACACTTAACTGGCAACGTAGGTAGCCAAAAGCATGAATATATCATACATGTTTGACACTTAACTGGCAACGTAGGTAGCCAAAAGAGTATAAAAGAGAATATCTTTAGTTTAATGGAAAATTTTGATGCTTTTAACACCTCCTCAAATAAACGAATTTTGACGTCGATGTCATCAAACAAACAAACAGGGTCTTTTCAATACCATCTTGCCATTTTCTGTTAATTTATGGAAATTTTGCTACTAGATATGCATCATTATTTAAACAAATATGCAATAACTTATAAGCACCATGTATTACATCAATATTTATACAGGTTCGCTTGAGTCAATTGAAATTATAGAACTATTTTAGGGTTCTGTATAAGCTTTGTATAATTTTAAAGAAAAAGTGTGGTTAAGTCCTGGTCCAGGCGAAACGCGATGAGGAGGGCGAATCCCACCCCCAATCGAACCCTTGATGATCGATATCGATTCATTACATGAGATCGGCAAAAACAATTGAATCGTTCGAGAAAAGCAAGCTTATAATGGCAAAACAGTTGACTCAATTTGGAAATCAGATGATGGCAAGAGATAGGCAGAAAAGAATACCATACGATTATTAGGCCCTATGTATGTGTACATAATAGATAAGGTAAGGTAAGGTACATACTTATGTCATTCAGTAAAAGCGAACATTGTTTTTGAACTTGTCTCGTAACTCACGTAGTACTTCATCATCGTCATTCTCTTGTTCTATTATTCCTAATTACTTGGGTTCGGCCAGTCGTCTTTCCTTATTCATCATGTCAGCTCATATACGTCCCCACTGAGGGGCTCAAGCCTACCCTGAATTAGGGCGATCGGGCCTTAGTCGACCACGCGGGCCAAGTGCGGGTTGATCGACTTCACACACAACCTGCGAGTTTCTTCGCAGGCGTGTGAAGGTTTCCTCACGATGTTTTTCTTCACCGTAAGAGCGTCGGATAAACGTACATATGAAAATATCTAAATTCGAAATCACATTGATACGTGGCAGGATTCGGACCACGTCCTTCCGGCCAGGAGGAGGCGTATCTAGCCATTACGCCACCGACGCTCTCAATTATTATTTGCTTTTAATATGTTTTTCGTGATCTTCATTGTAAGTCAGAAAGCCCTCAAAGGCCACTTTATTCAAGTACAATTTAGAATGATTGAAATAAACACTATTTTATTTTATTTTTTTACTCACTTACTAGCTTTTGCCCGCGGCTTCGCGCGCGTGGACATCGTTTTTATGACTGTGTTTGTGGGTGAGTGGTGCGCGAGCCGCAAGCATGTCTCGGTTTTTTTTATGTCATCCACTGGTAACACACACTGGTTATGAACCTTAGCCTTGAGACACTGTGGTATTTGGGACGTGAAGTTATTCCGAAGCTACTGAACGTTGCCATAGTATAATTTTGGACAAGAAAAACGACTTAAAAAAGGAAACTAAGGATCCTCTCGATTTCTCTGGGATGCCATCATCAGATCCTGGTTTGCTCATCATGATACCACTCTTGGGATATCACCTTTCCAACAAAAAAAGAATCATCAAAATCGGTTCATTAATGACGTTATCTGCGAACACACATTAAAAAAATATATACGGTCGAATTGAGAAACCTCCTCCTTTTTCTGAAGTCGGTTAAAAAATAAAGAATTGTAGGTTATCTTCATACAATGGTACATCGCGCGGTTTGTATGTGTGCGCGTCAGTAGGCACGCACGCACACTACAATAATACAAACGAGTTCTTTCGTTAAGGTGGTACTGGAGGCGCGGGCGAACTCCACAGCGAGTTGCCTACCGACGCGCTTCGTCGTGTTGCTATTTCGTCGAGAAAGAGAAAGGGCACTAAAAAAACGAGACAGAGAATCCGTCACACCGCGCCGGCACCCGCGCGAGCCCCTCTCGCGTGGCGACGACGACGCGACGCCGGCTCGTTGCACTGATAAGAACAGTCTGTTGTAAAAAATATTTAACCTAGGTACTTACTTTGTTTACTTGCAATGCAGGCGGCGGCGGCGGCGCGCTTCATCATTTAGTTATTCGCTGATACTTATTATACAACAGAAAAGGACCATAACGGTGAAGATAATTACAATAACTTTATAAAATCGGTTGAATAGGTTGGAATGAATTCTAGCATATTAATGACATACCTACTTCAATTATAATCCAGATAAAATGGACTATTTTTACCAGAAAAAATAAATGAACTAGTTCAACGCAAGATTAAATAATAAAAGTATTTAAATTGTCGAGTGTAGGTATATATTTATTAGTAAAAAAATATATTATTATACTTAGAACAATAAAAATTGTCTTTATATCACAGTAATTTGCAGTCATAATAGTCATAAAAGTTTCAAGTTTTAGAAAGTGCACACTAATGTGATTGTAAAAATAATTGTAATTTGTAAAGATAATACTATAAAAATAAATTAATAAAAAAATAGGTATCTAACTATCAACAACACATAATAACATGACTGTGTTACAGTCATAATAGAAGTATATGAACACCAACAGGAATATGTTTTAGAAAATAGTGTAAGAATAAAATATATTCGTAACACATTATATAAAAATGTAAAATAATCAGGTTCTGCTACATGTACTTCGGATTTATTTAATAATAAACCTTATTATTATGAACAGCTCTACTAGTAATTATTACTAGCCACTACTTTACAATATACCTGTAAATAATGGTCAACATCAAATAGGTATCGGTACTGACGTACGTACGTAAGCTGGTTGATGCTTGGTGATGCTTTTCGGGTTTTAAAATATAAAATAAATAAACGTATTATTCTTCAGCTGGCTCTTTCTGGCAACTGGCATTCTATTTTTAAACTGAGGCGCAAGTAGGCGGGGCAAGTAGCTCCGTCCCGACCCCCGCATGTGAGAGCTACACCCCCGCGTACGACAAAGAGAGAGCACTGAACGCCAGCGAAACGGGCCGTTATAGGCCATGAATCGAAAGGTTTTCGTAGTTTTCGTTTATTTCGATAAATACGATAGATACCCAAATAAAACTAAATTATTTGGAATTTAGAGTCTTCACTCTAGTCGTATAATTAGTTTCCATAAGGATCGAAAATATAATTATAAGTGTAATAGGCGTCTAAATATTACTCGATTTCGTCGATAAAAAGGGCAAATTTTAAGTTGCTATAACTTTTTTTTCGTTTATTATTTTCGAACCAAAACTAATTACAGATCTAGATATTTATCATCTTAATGCTTGTAAAAAATTTGAATACGATGAGTTTTATGGTTTCGAAATTAAAACGAAAGTACGTTTGTATGGGATTTCGTCCCTCCAGTTAACCCTTAAAGTAAAGAAGTCGTTTTTATTATCATAGTGTGCGACGTGCGTGCGTGCCTACTGACAGTACTAATATATATACTGTGCTACTGACGAGCACACATACAAACCGCGCGATGTAGCATTGTATGAAGATAACTTACTATCCTTTTTTTACTATGACGTTGCTCAGTGGACCCACGACCTTGTAAAGGTCGCTGGAAGCCACTGAATGAGGGCATCGCTGGACCGGTCGTTGTAGACGTCTCTCGGCTGATAGAAAATCTATATTATGTACATACGAGTACCTTTTAAATCAAGTAATGGGTACTCATTAGTTATACAGAAATGCATAACACTAATAACTTGTTAATCATCTCACCTGATAGGTAAGTGACGATGTTGCCGAAGATGGAAGCGGGCTTACCAAGATTTCCCAACGCAATGGGGAACTGGCTATCTTATCTTTAAGCCGGAACACATCAATGCTGTTAACATTGATGCTTGGCGGCAAGATAAGATGGTGGTAGCTAGCCAGCCGGGCTGAGAAAATGCCCTTCGACCAACCAAACCGAGTCCTACGAAGTTAGATTTCACCGGGAATCAAACCGGCGACCAAGTATATACATATATTAGTACTAACGTACCCGCGACCTCCTAATGTGAAGCTAATGGACTTACGCCACGGAAAAGGTTAAAGATCCGCAGTCCTATATACGGCTCCTACGAGGAACTCTCGTTCCTCCCGTCCGTCCGTCCGTCATGTCCGATTTTAATCTAGAAACATTTTCTAATAACATATTTTTGATGTGTAACATCTTTGCTCTCGCTTTCCTGCAATTTGTGGGAGTGATTTCGTGAAATGGGACGGAAATGTGTAACATGGGACGGAAATGTGTAACAGGAAGTCGCGAAAGCGCGGAATTCTACTTTACGAGAGTCCGACTCGCACTTGGTCGGTTATTTTCGTTACTGTCAGATCCGCCACCCAGGTACAATATCGTCATCAAATCTAACTAACCTAAAGTATTTTGTCACATGTTACACATCATATACGAGTACTGTAGGTCTCGTTTTTTTTTTATCAGGCGGAAGGTTTTAAAAGAAACTTAAAATCGCTCATGTAAGTGAACAAGGAACTTAGAGTATAAATCATTTAGGGAATGGTGAAGTAAAGTCTCCGGAACCTTGCAATATGCATGATCTGACACGTCCTTGGCCGGTTTTCAATATTAAATAAATAGGTATAAAAACGCATCTGTGCAGTTATTATTTATCAATAACACCCAGAGCTGCACAGCAGTGGGGTAAGTGTTCGTTAATTAATCGTCAACATACTTATTTTAATTGTACTTACATCTAAATTTTATTTTATTAACTTTATTTCGTAATCTTTAGGGAGAAAGATGTGGTTGCTTGTACTAACTCTATCAATATGGTCTTCGAAGACAGAAGGGTCTCATCATTTGGCTGCAAGCGATCAACTTTTCGATTACAAAATGGAAATCGAGGTTAGTTTTATAAATGTACAAAAAAAATATGTAATCTTGTCACTTCGAATCGTATAATTACCACACCAAATTTTTTTTGCAGACTATCAGACAATTTTTACCTGTAAGTATTTTTCTTTTTGTTCTTATAACTTTATTTAAAAGTACTTTTATTAACAATTGATAAGCCCGTGGCATTGACCTGCCGGGAATCAAACCCGCGACCTGTTGGAGTGAAACGAATAGACTAACCATCACGCCACGGAGGTGGTTAAAATTAATGTTGAAGGTAAGGTAGTTATGTAAGGTAGCGGCACGTAGCGGTCTACAGTTCACAAAGTGGGTGGGCAGGTAAGGGGGCGTTCAAGTATTACGTAACGCAATTTGGGGGGAGGGAGGGTCTTTTAAAACGTTACGATGCGTTACAGGGGCGGGAGGGGGGTTCGAAAGACGCGTTATGCAGCACTGTTTTTTTTATTTAAATAAAAATGTACGGATTTAAATCAACCTTTTTCATTTATGTTTTCTACGGGGAATCCCTCGACTGTATTGTACGTAATTTTTATTTTATTTAGTGTAACTTTTAGGTAAAAATGATCACTTGGGTGTTTTAGGGAGGTGGGGGGAGGTACAGAAAAACGATACGGCGCGTTACAATGGGGGGAGGGAGGGTCAAAAATCTTCAAAAACTGCGTTACGTAATACTTGAACGCCCCCTAAGTACAGCTCCCGCCAAACTTTATTACTAATCTGAACTGTGATGCGAGTGCTTACTGCGCCGGTATAACCGAGTAGTAGGTACCTTCGTCCATCGTATCGACGACAAGTCATCTCCTGCCCAATATGTGGCCACCCTAACGACGCTATCGGTGGCGTTCATCAGCTCCTCCCGAGTGCAGGAATTAGGGCACATTGAACATACAAACAGATGGGCCATTGTCTGTAGAGCACCACACCTACACTGCAGGCACAGATTACTAAATAGTTACTTCGTAACTGCAGGTCCGAGCCGTCCGTGAACCTAAGTAGGTACCTTTAGGCCGCGGTCTCGATGACAGCGGGCAGCGGCGTGGCAGCAGCGCGTTCAAAGGAGCCGACTTGCAGGTAGCGGGCGGCTCCTTTGAACGGTGCCCGCTAATAAGTTTTACAGACTATTCAATTTTGGGGCCAGATATCCCTGCCTTCCTGTCCTAAACGAAGGATAACGCTTTTTGGGTGCATATACGTCGTAGAGCGTATCGTATGTTTGTATGTATATACCTGTGTCTTCCTTTGGCTGAGTCTGTAGTCAGATGGACTGTAGCCTAAATGTTGAAATGCGAAGTGTCGTTACATTCGTCTTTTAATCCCAATTAGTGACATATAATAAATACCGTTTGCCCAAAAACCATGTCTTTCTGCAGTCGGGTTTTAATTAAATTAGTTATATTATATATTTATTTTCGCGAAAAAAAGGCCTAGTTATGTGACGCTGTTTTAAAAATGGTGGACCTGTTACTATGCCAGTCTCCATATAAAAAAATAAACTCCTTTGCACAGAAGTTTTCTTTATGATGTAAACAGGAAATAAGGACGGATTTTTCAAAATTTCTACTACATTGAAAATGAAGCTGGAACGGAGTTTTTTTATTTAAAAAAAATTTATTAAAAATTTGAGTGCGTTTGACTATATCTCACCTGATGGTAAGTGACGAAGAAGGGGAAACCATGTCCTCGCGAGTGAAGCTGCGGAAAATAGCTAGTATATATATATTTATATCTATGCAGGAGGTCAAAACCTGTCAAGCCCATAGGCAGGATAAAAGTATCTTTTAGCAAAGAATTAATGCTTTTGCCCGTGACTCCATTCGCGTGGACTACAATAGGATGACCATTTTAAATGAAGTGTGGGGTAGCTAATACATAGCATTGGCGGTACGAGGCAATATGCTGGCCAGAAGGTTTGCTCGTTGCTCGGAAGCTGTAAAAGTTACACTTTTCAAATCATACTGTCAATCTTTTTACACGAGCAGCCTATGGACTAGCTACTCTCAGAAATCGCTTAATGCCCTGCGGGTCCAATACAATAACATATTCAGGACGCTGCTGAGGTTGCCTCGTTTTTGTAGTGCGTCTGCTATGTTTGCTGAGACTCGAACAGACGGCTTTCATGCTATAATACGCAAAAAAATAGCATCGCTACTGTCAAGAGTGAGAAACAGCAACAGCGGCGTCCTGAAAGTGTTTTCCGACAAGTATGATTGTCCCAATGTTAAGCATTGGGTCAATATACTTATTAATAAATGTTAATTATGTTTTTATTTTTATTTTTCTGTGTGTTTTTATTATATTTATTAATTACTAACATAGTTTATTAAAGTTGTGTGTACTAACAAAAATGGACTGAAACTGTCTGAAAGAATAAAGATATTATTATTATTAATACTACGGAGAGGTCAAACTGTATCTATGATTTTTTCTTTAGGAATTAGATGAAAGTACCGACAGTAGGCTTACTACTAGGATCCCGTTGGTACACTAAACAACGACACCTAAAAAACAAATAAAAATGTCTATGATAAATTCAGCCTACTGTGTGAAGTCCTTAATTTTTCTACCCGCGACGAAATTATCGGACAGCTTGATCCATAAACGAATGATTACAAAAATTCGCAACTATCAGCTATCGAACACTTCCTCTACCATCCCTGTTGGCCTACACTTTTCAATCAAACGGCGTTAACGATTTTCACCTCTTAAAAGTTTAAGATAAGATTAAAGAAAATATTAAAGTGCAACATTGGTTTGTACAAACAAATGTTTACTGCAGCGCCCCCTGGTGAGTTTCCACCGTAACACCTATCTAAAAACATGCACCAATCAAATCCTAACCCATCACTGAAAACCGCATCAAAATCAGACTAGTAGTTTTTGAGTTTTAACTAGTTTTAACTTCCTTTAGGGCAACATTTGTTTGCACACTCATACAACCTCTCACCCTAAACGCATATACCGTCTCCGTACCGTCGTCGCGGGTAAAAAATAATCATAACAACCCCCCGAAGGCAGCTCTACAGCTGGCTGCTACAACAAAAGAGAGAGAAAAAGTTCTATTACCAACTGCAAATATAATTTTGTTCTATTTTAATGTACATTTATTATTTGATGTTAAAAACAAAATTTTCTTCTCAAATTGTTTTTAATAGATAATTGTGACGTCATAGTTTCTCATCATTATTGATGTTCTCATCTTGTGAATTTGGTTAAATAAATATTCAAGAATTGATGGTATATAAAACGAGTAAGATTTTTTGAAATTTCAGAAACAGAGCAATTTAGGAAATAATATTTTATGATTTATTTTTGATATAGTCAACTACCCCATTACCTTAAATTCTTGCTATGAGTAGGTAATCTAGTGATGATAAATAATACAATAGGCATAACGAATGTAGAAAATAACTCTTACTTTTACAGGGATATTATGCTTCGAATTTGACAGACGATAATGGAACACCTGTCGACGTAGATGACATACATGAGATGCCCACGGATATGATGGACAATCCCTTCTTAGTCAACTCTTTGATACGATTCAGCAGCGAAAGAATCCCACCACGGTCTGTCCATGCGAAAGGCACAGGAGCTTTTGGCTACTTCCAAGTAACTAAAGATATTTCTGACATATGCAAGGCCAAAGTTTTTAGTAAAAAAGGCAAAATAACCAAAACTGTAATGAGGATGTCAAACAATGTTGGCGATCAGGGCTCACCGGATACCTTAAGAGAAACAACAGGCTTCTCTGTGAAGTTTTACACCGAAGAAGGCAATTTCGATCTAGTCGGAATAAATTTTCCGGTGTTTGAGATCAAAAATCCTACCTACTTCTCGTCTCAAATACATTCTCTCAAAAGGAACCCACAAACAAAGCTGCTCGATATGAATGCCAGATGGGACTTTATGACATTGAGACCTGAAAGTGTACTTTTTGCAATGTTCAATTATGGGGATGAAGGTATCGTTGATGGCTATAGACACACAAAAGGATACCCGATACATACATACCAATTATACAATGATAAAGGAAACATAAGCTATGTTCGGTTCCGCTTTGAACCAGATGCAGGGGTCGCAAACTTGAACTCTTCAGAAGCTATAAGACTTGCCGGTGAAGATCCTGACTACTATACTAGAGATTTGTATGAAGCAATATTGAACGGTAACTATCCCTCGTGGACATTATCCATACAGTACATGTGTAAAGAAGACGTAGCAAACGCTCCATTCAATCCATTTGACGTCACGTTAATGTGGCCTGAGAAGCAGTACCCACACAAGCCTATAGGAAAACTTGTCTTGAATGAAAATTTAAAAAACCATTTCGCAGAAAATGAGCAACTATCGTTCTGCCCTGGAAATTTAGTACCTGGAATAAGTGGCGGTGCTGACAAAATGTTTGAAGCTCGACGTTTCACGTACCAAATTGCCGCCCGTCATCGTCTTGGATCTAACTTTCAAAAAATTCTAGTGAATTGTCCAATAATGAACCAAGCCTACACGTATAACAGAGATGGAAATCCTCCAACAGGATTAAATGGCGGGGGCGCACCTAATTACTTTCCGAATAGTTTCTATGGTCCGCAACCCAGTGAAGATAAAAACAGGCCTCCTTTGTACAAGCCATACGTAGATCCAGCTGCAAAGAACTTCGGACAAGCCCGAGATTTGTATGAAAATGGATTGACGGAGGCACAAAGAAAGAGATTGGCAGAAAATATAGTCAACAGTCTGACAAATGTTAAGGATTTCATAAAAAAAAGAGTGATTAATATGTTTAAAAAGGTGCACCCAGACCTGGGTCAGATGATTAAAGATGGGACGATGCATGCACCTAAGAAAAATCCACAACCGGTACCTATAAAAGATTAAACAGTCTACTGCCCTCTCTTAACAAGAAATGTCAACATTCAAGCAGTTGAAAGGATCCCCTACCTAACTAGCGGCGTCCCATAAGTTAAAAATAACTACTCAGTGAGCACATACTTAAAAAATACTTTTAAACGATGAAAATGAACAACAGTTATTGATTACTGAAGTTTATTTGAAACCATCAACTCTGTGAAAAATATCTCATCTTTATTGTAATATTTTTAACCGATGGTGGCGCTAGTTAGCTGGGGTTAGCCTTATCTACTTTAAAATATCGAAAAGCAGTTTAATATCTACAAGTGTAAATTATAAAGCCACCAGCATCACCGCGATGTTGCATTCATTTGTTTTCAACTGAGCTCTCGTAGGTTGTTGTTAAAAGTCTTGACCTCATTTTAACAATTTGTTTCATGAATAACGAAGTTTTGGTAATTGTGGTATTTTAATAAACAAAATATTTCTTATGTGTTCTATTTTATTACTACTTTTTCCTGACTGATCTCGTATTTATTGACGTTCTACATTTGTATTTTTTAAAGCTTTTATTTAACGTGCCATGTATGTTTGTATAGTTCAAATCTTGTGATCGATTTTGGAGCGACTTTCAGCGGTCCGATTAAGCTGACATTTGGAATTTAGCCGTATTCCCTGTGACAATGCATCCTTTTGGTTGATCTGATGATGAACTTTGGAGGTGGAAACAAGGTCTCAGCATTGTCTTTTATTGAGGCGCGTGAGAGGCGAATGCAGGTGGCTGTACTGTTCTGTGACCTGACCAAAGCCTTTGACGTGGCGGACCATGCCGTGCTCACTGCCAAGCTACAGCACTATGGTATTGGTGGCCGCGCCGCTGCTCTGCTCTCTGATATTCTACACGACAGGTCGCAGGTGGTGGTGAGTGACGGAGGAAAGGTAAAGTCGGATTCACTTACCACAACAATGGGTGTAGCACAGGGATCGTCGGTATCCAATATCCTTTTCTCACTGCTGCTGAACGACCTACCAGAAGCCATATCGTGTGTTGAAGTATTTATGTACGCAGATGACGTTGCCACTGTCGTTTGTACACCGACTGTAGACCTTTTAGAGCAGCGACTAAATGATACCGCCACCCAGCTGTCGCAGTGGTTTGGATGGAACGGACTCACCCTAAACCTCCAAAAAACTCACTTCCTGCATTTCTATCTAGAAGGGAAACAACCTAGAAGTAAATATGTCGATACGATTAAGTGGAGTAAATATGGACCAGGTGGACACCACCACCTTCCTCGGATTCGAACTCGACCGTGGTCTCACCTGGGAATCTCACATAGCAAAGCTATGTGGGAAACTAGGAGTTTGCTTCGCTTTCCGGCGGCTCTCGTGGGTGGTCCCGAATGAGGTGGTGAGGTCCAGCTATTTTGCGACGGCACAGTCTCTTCTGCAGTACGGGATAGAGCTTTGGGGGTGCGCAGCCGACTGGGAGGGTGCCTTCCGGATGCAGAAGAGGGCTGTGCGTGCGATAGTGCAGGTGTCACGCTACACTTCTGTCAGGCCTTACTTTCAAAGTTTAGGAATCCTTACACTGCCCTCGCTACTGATCCTTCAGGTGGCTGTGTATGTGTACAACCATCGTCACGAGTACGTGATACCGAGTGATGTACACACTCGCAACCACCGCCACGTGGACAGGCTCCTGCCGGTGCGGCGTAGACTTGCTAAGACCGGTAAGACGACTCATGTGTTGGGGCCATCAGTCTACAACAAGCTGCCGACTCATATCACTGAAGCTCCCACACAGGCAAGCTTTAAAGCAAAGTTAAAGCGTTGGCTTCTCGAGCACACGTTTTACAGTTTGAGTGAATTCTTAAATTTAAAATAACATTATCTTTTGATAAGTAATTTTTATTTTATGATATGACATATTATTATTTTGTATTGAGTGACTGTTTTTACAATCCAGTATTTTTTAATGTTGACATCTAGTATTTTAATATTTTTATTTTGTATTTTAATGTAATGTTTAAATCGAATTTGACGTGTAAACATTGTTTATCAATAAATGATTATGATTATTTTTCAAGATAATCTTTGGAAATGCAATACTGTGCTCACCTTTTTTAATTTGGAAACGTGTATTATTTATACTCATTTGAGCACTTGGCTTTTTGAGCATAAGAATGAACATGGACAAGACGAAAATAATGTTCAAATGTCCGTGTCGCACCCACCCCTCTAAAGGTTGGAGACTCTGCACTGGAAGTTGTTGACGAATATGTATCCCTGGGATAAACAGTCCAGCTTGATAGGTCCAACTTCAAGAAAGAGATCAATCGACGAATCCAACTCGGCTGGGCAGCGTTCGGGAAGCTTCGCTATAACTTTACGTCCCAAATACCGCAGTTTCTCAAGATTAAGGTCTTTGACCAGTGTGTGTTGCCAGTGAGGACTTACGGAACTGAGACATGTTCGCTGACTATGGGCCACATAAGAAGGCGCAAAAGTTACCCAAAGGGCAATGGAGCGAGCTTTGCTCGGAATTTCCCTACCGATCGAATCAGAAATGAGGAGATCCGCAGGAGAACCAAAGTAACCGACATAGCTCACAGAATCGCTAAACTAAAGTGGCAGTGGGCAGGGCACATAAGTCGAAGAATATACGGACAGACGACCTGGTGAAGATCGCGGAAAGCCGCTGGATTCGGGCAGCGCAGGACTGGTCGTCGTGGAAATCCTTGGGGGAGGCCTTTGTCCAGCAGTGGACGTTTTTCATCTGATATGATGAAGTACTTAAAAATTATAATTTAATTTTTTGAATTTGGATAAACATTTATTACAAATTAATTAGTCGATAACCGTTGAGATTTTCACCTGCCTTCCCAAAAAGGACGGCAAAGTTTTTCGGGTGTATGTATGTTCGTGTGTACGTACATCTGTCTTTGGCTGAGCCTGTAGCCTAAACGGTTTGATCAAAATTGGAGTGCGAAGTGTCGCTAGGTCCGTCTTGATCCCGCATATGTGACATGGATTCACATGGAACACATTTAAACCCGACTGATCAAAAGAGAGGGGTAATGTTTATATGCAGTCGGATTTTTAATTACATTAGTTAGGTTAGGTCAGAGGTGGGCAAATGGTCGATCGCGGTTAAGTATATTTTTCAAAATGTACAAACTATATTTCAAATACTTAAAAATTACACTAAAAGTAAAAAGTTAAATATTGCCGTTCTCATCTCCATCTGTCTCGGCGGCAACGCGACCGCTTCGCAGAATTTATCTACCTACTAAATGAGAAACAACCCCTAAAACGGCCATGCAATTTCAAACCTACATAGCACAGTTTAACAGTTTATAATGCGTAAGCAGCTTGACTGACTCGGTGGCTCAGTGGTTAGTGCCCTTGACTACTGATCCGAGGGTTGTGGGTTCGATCCCCACCCAGGGCAAGCATTTGTGTGATGAGCAGATTTGTTTGCTCTGTCTCTGGGTGTTAAATATCTATATATGTATGTATTTAAACGTATATAAGTATGTATATCAGTCTCTGGTAACCCATAACACAGGGAATCCTACTATGGGTCCAGATGACCATGTGTGATTTGTCCCAGAATATTTATTTATTTATTTATTTATTGATGGGCGCTAGTTTCAAATGAACTTGTGTTACATCTGTTTGCAATCCGCCTTCAATTACCTTTTGTCTAGTGGACGGTGTCTCGGTCATTTTAGGAAAAGAGCAAGCAAGTGCTAGCCTTCAGTTCAAAAATATCTCTCATAGTGACTGCGTGCATACCGCTATTATTCCTCCGGAGTAAAACGAATGTGTCAACATGTCGAGTGCACCAAAAAAAAGTAAAACGTATCATTTCAACAACGATTGGGAAGAAGAATTCTTCTTTATAATGGTGAAATACAAGTGTATATCTCTCATTTGTCGTGCTTCGGTTGCATTGCCTAAACGCGGGAATTTAGAAAGGCATTATCAATCCTTGCATAAAAACTACGAAAGTGATTTCCAGCCAAAAGGGGATTAAGAAGTCGTAAAATCCAAGATTTAAAAGGTTGTTTGAGGGCAGCTCAAGCCATGTTCACTAGGCCAGTGAAACAATCGAAAGCTGCAACAGTTGCGTCATTTAAAATCTCTCATATACTGGCAAAATATAAGAAACCATTCGAAGATGGAGAGATGTTGAAAGAAGCGTTTATTGAAGCAGCAAATTCATTGTTAACGACTTTAAAAATAAAGCAGAGATCATGTCTGCCATCAAAGAGCTTTAATTATCTCGTCGAACTGTTACTAGACGTGTAGAGATAATGAACGCGGATATGGAACAGAAGTTAAAAAATGATATTATGGAATGTACATTCTTTTCGCTGCAGTTTGATGAATCCACTGATATGACTGACACTGCCCAGCTATGCGTGTTTATTCGGATGGTATTTCCAGATATTACGGCTAAAGAAGAATTTCTGACAATGTTTTTTTTGAAAGGAACCACTCGCGGCATAGACATTTATGATGATTTTTTAAGTTTTGCAAAAAACTACGAGCTAAAAGTCACACGTAAAGTCTACGCTACTTGACTTCGATAATGACTCTTTTTTCTTACATTTAGTTTCTTCTAGTCTGTCGGTAAATTTTTGGACAAGTCCTAACTTTCGAGATGGAATATTTTTCTTGTGGTGGGCAACTTTCTTCTATTGCTGCACACCCTTTGGTTGGTGTAACCAGACTATACCTTCAATTTTCTTTAGTATAGCCTGTAGAATAGAACAGAACAGAATAGTACAGAACAAAATGAAATGGAATGGTATGGAATTAAACTAAACTGGAAGGAATAAAATAAACACTGGCAATGATAAATGTGGAAAGTGGATTACGAAAGGTAAAAAAAAATCTACCGTGACAAAGAAAAGCTACGTTTTAGTTACTACCGGGACAAAAGTAGTCTAATAAAAATTTTTGAATATTCTAAAAAACTGAGAAAGTGTATACAAATGACACTGAAAACTATGAGAAGTACATGCTGAAATATAGAAAATAAATGGAAAGCATCATGCCATATTGTAAAAAAAGTACAGGACAAGATAACAACAAGAATAATGATATGTAATGGTTTTTTTCTTCACGTAAAGGTTTTCTGGAAGAGATCGCTTGTTAGCGATAAGATTGCCTACATGTACATGCAGCTTATGTTTACGACTTTTTGTAACTAGTTTAAATAATAAAATTTTGTTTGTTTGCCTTTTAGCCTCCCTGCACTTGCTAGATATATCAGATAGGCATTTTCTAGTTAATTCGATGTTGTATGTAGGCAGGTTATAGGTACTTAGATATGTAGATATTTAACTTATAGGGCCTTAAGGCAAATGGCAAATAAATAATATTTGTATTTGTATGCTTAGGATAAGCTTTTAGTACTGTAATTTTACATGCTCTCTACTTGCTTGGGTATCGTAGTTGTAAGGTTCCTTTTATGTTGTACTAGCGACCCGCCCCGGCTTCGCACGGATTCAATGTAGATACTATATGGGACAGTGTGGAGTGATTAATAATTTTATGATTAGTCTATACTACAGGATATCTTTGTATATACAATGTTACCGCCGACCGCTGCCAACCGGGGCGAAACGTACGGCCCGCCAGCCGCTGTGCCTTCGCATTTTTAAATCTCTGCTTCTAAGATAATTATCCATTTAATTTTTAATGAAAGTTTTGATCTACATGAAATGTACAACGTATGTAATGTATTTAATTGGATAAAGAATACTGTATTGTATAAAATAGCTCGGTAAATAACACATATTTTTAATTTTAAAGATAAAAATGGTTACTGTGGGTTATCCTTAGGAGATAAATATATGCTATTGCGGACTTTTTTTGATGTTTTCAAGATATATTATTCCGTAGTACATTTTAATTTGATCCATCTCGTAAGGTGTAGCCAGCGTTTGCAATTTAAGCGCACAAAAATATGTTTGTCAAGACATCTCATTACATACCTTTGAATTTTTCAGTTTTTCTGTACCATAATATATACGTATTATACGTATAAACCTTCCCCTTTAATCACTCTATCTATTTCTGAAAACTGTATTAAAATCGGTTCAGTAATTTAAATAATCTAGGCGAACAGACAGCGTAAGCGCCTTAATTTTCTACTATGTAAAGAAAATAAGTAGAAAACATTACATATCTTTGAATTTTTCAGTTTTTCTGTACCATAATATATACGCATTATACATATAAACCTTCCCCTTTAATCACTCTATCTATTGCTGAAAACTGCATTAAAATCGGTTCAGTAGTTTAAAACATACAAGCGAACAGACAGCGGAAGCGCCTTAATTTTATACTATGTAATGAGAAAATAAGTAGAAAATATTACATATCTTTGAATTTTTCAGTTTTTCTGTACCATAATATATACGTATTATACATAATTAAACCTTCCCCTTTTATCACTCTATCTATTGCTGCAAACTGCCTTAAAATCCGTTGAGTAGTTTAAAAGATCTAAGCGAACAGACAGCGGAAGCAACTTCATTTTTTGTAATATGTATGAAAAATAAAGATGTCTCATTATAATTTTTGAATTTTTCAGCTTTTCTGTACTATAATGTGTATGTATTATACATATAAACCTTCCTCTTGAATCACTCTATCTATTGCTGAAAACTGCATTAAAAATAGTTGTGTACTTTAAAAGATCTAAGGGAACAGACAGCGGAAGGAATCGACTTTATTTTATACTATGTAAAGAAAGAAGAAGATATGTGTATGTTGTATAAATAAATGAGTTTGTGTGTCTGTTTTTAATTGGGAATGACTAAAGAGGCTAAAGACGAATGTCGCGGGAAGCCGCTGGATGCGGGTAGCGCAGAACCGGTTGTCGTATAAATCCTTGGGGGAGGCCTATGTCCAGTAGAGGACGTCCGATATGTTGATAGAGGCTAAACTGCGAAAAGAGAGAAAACCGCGAAAATAGGCAAGGGTCAGATTTTTGTATGAGAACGGTCGTCCTTATATTATTGCTCCAACCGAGTGACGTTTCGTTCTCCGGTATTTATGGTTTGCTATCTCTCTCGCATGTCCCCTGTCCTTGTCATTTTGTTCTAGACTTTTCGACAGAGAAAGGTATATAAATAGACAAGGACCGCAGTAGCGTCATTCAGTTTTGAGAATCAAGCAGATGTAAATGCTAGAAGAAGAAAAATTCCGAAGGAGCTGCTGTAAGCAAGAAGAGCCTAGCAGAACCCTTCACAAGAGACAGCGCCGTAATTAACCCGTGCAAGGACCTTCGCTCGAGCGGCAGCGTCGTAATAGAGCCTCGAAGAAGGAAAGCCTCTCGTGTCTCCCAATCGGAAACAGTACATCGGAAACTACGTTGGTCCTCGCAATTCATCGTGTTTTCTTCCACTCCAAGGCGTTACTTCCCCTCGCAAGTTAGTCGCAACCATCTACCGTCTCCCCTGTAAAAACAGTCCACTGCTCTCCCGGCTTTTTATGTGGGTCGATCGAAGGTGGCCCACAATTCTTTATAAGTGTTGTTTAAATAACTATTGTTTGGTTAGCTCTTCCATAACCGATATATTGGTATAATGTAATTTAATAAACAAGTAATAAATTTAACGTTATATTAATCATTACACCTGTGTTTAAATAAATAATTAAGTCTCAAGGTTCATCAATAAATATATTAAAATATAAAAGAAAATGTACAAAGTGTATGCCGCTAAAACTCAGAAATGAGTCCCGGTACGATCAAGGGAGTTATATGGTGTGACCCTCTATCTCCCGTCCCTGAAAAAGGTTCCCGTTTTTACCTGAACGTTGTGCTTTTGAAGATATAAGGGCTGGAAGTTTTGCTCTCTAGAAATTTATAGAACATTCGAAAGAATTTGAGAGCATTCCACAACATTCTAGAATTCTATTCTGAAACATTGTGGAACATTCGAAGCCTTTAATGTATAGAGTATTGTATAGAGGTATTTGTATAGTCATCATCATCATATCAGCCGAAGGACGTCCACTGCTGGACATAGGCCTCCCCCAAGGATTTCCACGAAGCCCGGTTCTGCGGTAACCGCATCCAGGGGCTTCCCGCGACCTTCACCAGGTCATCGATCCACCGCGTGGGAGGACTGCCTACGCTACGTTTTCCGATGCGCGGTTGCCACTCGAGAACTTTACAGTCCCAACGGCCATCCGTTCTAAGAGCTATGTGCCCCACCCACTGCCACTTAAGTTAAGCAATTCTGAGAGCTATGTCGGTTACTTTGGTTCTCCTACGGATCTCCTCGATTCTGATTCGATCACGCAGAGAAACTCCGAGCATATCACGCTCCATTTCCCTTTGGGTAACCTTGGGCCTTCTTATGAGGCCTATCGTAAGCGACCATGTCTCACTTCCGTATGTCATCACTGGCAACACACACTGGTCGAAGACCTTGGTCTTAGGACACTGCGGTATTTGGGACGTGAAGATATTGCGAAGCTTCCCGAACGCTGCCCAGCCGAGTTGGATTCAACGATAAATCTCTTTCTTGAAGTTGGACCTACTAAACTGAACTGTTTGTCCCAGGTAAACTTATTCGGCAACAACTTCAAGCGTGGAGCCTCCAACCTTCAGAGGAGAATAGAATAGAATAGAATAATATTTTATTTGCGTAAATGTGGTAGGTACAGTATGGTGACAGGTAAATTAATAGTGCAGTACACATTTAGCCTTATTTCAAATACATGCAAACCACAACTTAGAAAATAAAATTTTACATTTTTTCATCTAAAAACTCATTCACCTATCATAACACTTATCAATAAGTAATTTTTTTGTGATTTTAAAAATTTGTTATGCGTCAATTCCTTCATTTCCTCAGGTAATTTATTAAATAGTTTAATACACATTGAAAAGCATTTTTTTAAATATTTTGTAGTTCTTGGTATTTGATCATGGACTAGTTTTTTTGTGTCTTGTATTTCTAGGGTAGACTTGATCAGCAGTCTTAAAAAGTTCAGGAAGGTGCAACACGGACGTTTGTCATAACTTTCGTCATGTCCATGTTCATTCTAAGTCCTACTTGTTGAGAGGCTCTATTGAGACCATCAAGCATTGTGCCTAAGTTGTCCATAGTCTTAGCCATGACCACTATATGGTCAACGAATCGAAGGTGGGTGATGTAATCACAGTTGATATTGACCGAGTCCACCCCAGTCCAAAAGCTTAAAAACATCTCCCAGGGCGGCGCGGCGGTGAACAGTTTCGGAAATATGACGTCTCCCTCTCTCACCCCTCGCTGCAACCGGAGAGTTTCCGAGTTTTGATCCTGGAGGCGAACCGACATGGTGGCGTTTTCATTATACAAACACTTCAGTAGCTCGATATATCGATAGTCAATTTGGCACCGCTGGAGAGACTGTAACACAGCCTAATATATATACTGTGACACAGCCCAAGTTTCGACCGAATCAAAGGCTTTCTCATAGTCCACGAACGCCAAGCATAGTGCCTGATTGTACTCTTCGGTCTTCTGTATAATCTGCCGCAGCGTATGTATGTAGTCTATGGTACTAAAGTTTTTTCGGAACCCAACCTGTTCGGGAGGCTAGAAGTCGTGAAAACATTACTATATTATGTCGACATCCCTACCTATTTATTATAAATTTATTACATTGTCATATGCAGCAGCTATATCCAAAAAAATTCCAACAAGGTCCTCATTACCTCATTACCTCCTCTCAGGGAACTAAGATCTATAGGCACCTTTAAATTAAAGCTTAAACATTATCTTATATCCTATCAGAAGGAGATGCATGTAGGTGGCCGAGTTGTTTCAACATACCTAAGGTGATTAAGTTAGGACCATGATTTTGGTAACAAATATGGGTTTATTTCTCTCATGTCCTTTTATTATTATTGCTTTTTATTTTATTAACATTATTATGTATCAATTTACTCTACTTCACTAAATTATTTATTCTATTATATTGTTTACATTATCGCACTACTGTACCGATCGCTTCGCGGACACGACACCATGGGCTTTTCTGAAAACCAGCGCTGCAGTTCTCCTGCAGCTAATGCTGAGAAAATTCCATTTTGACATCGCACTACACCGATTCCGTTGGTCTTATTTGTTTTTTGTGTTAACTTTTTTGTTTTTCTTCTGTTTCTATGTGTTTTACTTCTTTTTTATGTTGTGTAATCGGTGTGTGTTTGTGTCAAATAAAAATCTGTCTATTGTCTATTATTAGAAAAGACTAAACGTATGTCTGTGGTGAAAACACCAAAGCTGTCCATTGTACTTTTACCTTTACGAAAACCAAACTGGGTTTTGCCAGGATACTACTATTCTCTACAAACCATTTAAATCTATTTTGTATTAAGTGTTCCATGACTTTACAAAGGGTTGACGATAAAGCAATGGGATCGGGATTACAATTTCGGATTTCCATTGATCTAGAGTACAGCCAGAATAACAAATGTCTTTTCGCTAAATTGTTTAATTTAATTGAAAAGGAATAAGAAATACCGTCCTCTCCAGGTGAAGAGTCTCGGAGTCCATCCAAAGCGCAATGCAATTCAGCCATAACAAACGGTTCGTCGAATCTATCTAATGAAATAGGGCAGTTATGAAGGGAAACTGTGTGTAACTGTTTCGATTTCTAGGGCACTAACACACGATGGGGAAAAGTCATCTAACCAGAAATTGGGATCATTGTCAGTTACGTCGTCAGAGCAAAAGGAACCACGGAATCGGCGTAAATTTCTCCAAACAATAGATTAAGGACATCTGTGAGACAGACTGTCACAGAAGTTTCTCCATTCATGTTTTTTCTTTTTTGAAAATAGGCGCTTAGCTCGAGCAGTTACTTTTTGGTATTCAATGAAATTTTCCTAAGTCATTGAGTTGTTATATATCTTTTCACGTTCCTTGCGAAGCTTAACCAGAGAGGTACATTCTGCATCCCACCATGGAGGAGTAGTGAGCCTGTGAATTGCATGCTTTTTTGGGGATATGTGCATCTGCAGATTCCAATAATATTTTTTGTAAAAGTTTGATAATTTTGAATTATGTTGCGGGATGGGTCTGAATCCAGTTGCGTGAGTCTGGACTCAACGCCAGAAGCATATTCTGACCACTTATCATTATGAATGTTAGGGATTCAGGGGGGTGAGAAAGGAGAAACAGTTTTTTAAATATTTAAAACAATAGGATAATGATAATTGCCGTAAGTAGAAGCAAGAGTTTCCCATAATAAAAGGGATGATATATTAGGGGAACATAAAGAAAGGTCAACAGCAGACTTGGGATTTTGTTAAGGATGTGTTCTACGGGTGGGTGACCCATTATTGAGGATGCTGACATTAAATTCGTCAAATAAATCCATTAATAAAAAAAACCGGCCAAGTGCGTGTCGGGCCATGCGCAATGTAGGGTTCCGTAGTTGCCAATATGTTTGTTACAGTGATTTACTTACATTTTGATATATTCTAAAACACGCTAACAACATTTTTATTTTTAGCTTGGGTCACAATATTTTTGTGTTTTTATTAACTGTAATTAGCTAAACAAAAAAGTACCCGACACCTGGAAACGTATACGCCATACGCGCGTGAATTTGTTTGTTAGTGATTTAGTGAGTAGAAATTCGATACAATAATGTGGTGTGGTGCTACCTTCTACGTTGAAGATGGAAACAGTGCAACAGCTAGGCGACTTTTTTTAAACATGCCAGTCATACCTACCGCAGGTACTTTAGTAGCTTGATAGTTTTTCTGTGATTTCTGTGATACTGATATTTCTTTTGAATTTTCTTATTTTTAACTTCTGATATCAACTAAATTACTTATGTAGTCCGACTGCTTGTTTGAAGTCTAAAAAATTATGGTAGAAAAGTTGGAATCAAGCGAAAAAAGAGAGTGGCTTACAGGATGTGGTATTTCCAGGCAGGGGTCACACACTCACACCGTTAGTAGGAAATTTTTGTTTATTTTTGATTAAGATGAAAAAGGTTTTTTTTAAATATAGTTTATTTGGGAGAATTGTTCTTTGTCATGAGCACATGCATACCCTTTGGTATTAAGAACTAATTTGAGGTCACCCTATATATCATTGCCAAATTTCAACTCTTAACTACTAATAGTCTAGGAGCTAGACCGCGGACAGACAGATGGACAGACGGACAGACCGACATGATGAAACTATAAGGGTTCCTTGTTATACTACGGAACCCTTAAAAGGAAAATGGATCGGAATAATATGATCCCCAAGAAAGGAGATGAGTTTTAAAATCACCTAGGATGATCAGGGGCATGGGGACCGCAGAGAATATAATTTGGAGGTCTGGAATGAGATTGATATTGGGGTAAGGGATGAAAAAAGAAATAAAATTTAAGTCCATTATTTTGGCAGCAACAGCATTTATCTCATTGTTGTGTTGAGGGAGAGGAATTTGGTAAAAAGGAATCGATTTTTTTAATAAGAAGTGCAACCATATCCATCGTCCCTGTCACCGCGGAAACGTGCATAGCCCGGAACCCTGAAATGGGAATCCGGGGCCAACCACGTCTCAGAGACAGCAGCGATGAGGAAATTTATGTAGAAGATAGATAAGTTCGTGTAAAACTAAATGCCCTACACGTGACCGTGGGTGATAATAAGTGCAACACCAGGCAACCGCCGTCAATCCCTAGGATAGCACGGTTAATTGTGCCACACGATAAGAGAGAGAGTTCATGTTTGTTGATTCGGATACTCTTACAATTCCATTGGAGGAACAGTATCCAAACCATTATTTTTAGGGATCAAATAGGATAATTAAAGTAGTTTATGTATAACGTTGTTCGGTAATCCATCATCATATTAAAGTAAGATGTCAACAAAGAAAGTAATAGCTCTATTAGATTTTCATTGGGAGTAACAGGTTTAGGGATAATGTCTCCTAAAGGGTTTGCGTCGGTGGAGATCAATCTCGACCGAGGATTTTCCAAAACACAATCATTAGGTATCGTTGGCAGCGGACTACGAACTATATTTGCCAGAGTTTCCCTGTCGAAGCCTGGAGATAGAGGTGGTCTGGGGCGAGGTGTGGAGAAGCTTGTCTTTTTGTTGCCTCTATACATAGATAAAAGGCTTAGCTGGGAGCAGCTGGTTGATGGTGTTTATTGGCTAATTGAGGAGAACATAACATTGGCTACATCAGCATAGGATCTATGAGTCGTCAGGAATTGAGAGGATGCCTCGTAGTATGGAATATTTTTCTCAGCCATTGTGACTTTAATAGCCTTCTGTCGGGAGTGCTCCGGACAATCCTTCTTGGTGGCAAAGTGGCTACCAGAACAAAAAAGGCAAGTTGAGTTGTTTTCTGAAATATCACAGGAATCACCCGTATAGTTTTGAGCACAACGGTAGCATCGAGGCTTGGAGCGGCAATGGGTTTTTATGTGCCCAAAGCAGCAACAATTGTAGCATTGAATTACTGGCAATTGATAGACTTCTGGTAGCGAGGTGTAGAAAGCGTAGACATATTTTGTGAGAACCTGTCCATTAAATGTAAGAACTACTATCTGGATAGGTATCCATTCGGCTTTTCCATCATCTATCCTCTTTCTATTTAACATTCTCGCCTTCAAAACTTTACCTCAGCCTTCCGGTAATCCCAGAGCTTCAACTAGATCAGTCATGGTCCAATACGCGGGGACCCTACGAATAATGCCAATACGGAAACATTGAATGTTGGAATTGTTGCTGTTAGAGAGTTGGCTTCCAAGAAAGGAAGGTTTAAAAAGGAATTAGCTGATTCTGCCGATGTAAACTCTATTGATATTATATTCCTACCAATGTTTTTGATTTCCTCCTTTGCGATATTGTCTAATTTATTTTTGGACCAGAGAAGAAGATTTAAAGAGAAGTACCAGCAGTCGAATCCGACTCAATTTTACTGATCTGAACTATGAAGGGACCACTGTCCTCGTCATCATGCATGACGGGAGCCCTCAGCAAGACTCGGGTAAATATAAATGTTCTGAATGGACGCAGAAGTGTCTTCCGGATTACGGATTGTTTTTTTGGGGGCAATAGCAAACTCAGTTTCTCCCATGCGTCTTTTCGGAGCCTTACCACGGGCTTCATCGTGCTGTGACTGTAAAGTGGGGTCGATGTTCTGGGACTGATGACTGGTCGACCTGTGATTTAGGAGTAAATACCGGGGGGGGGGGGAGACGTCCATAGTGTTATCTGAGGGATCAGGAGAGATATCATCCTGTTGAAATAATATCAAAATGTGGTTCCTAGCGCCATCTAGTGTGGGAGATGTATACTACCTGTTAGTCTTTGCCTTAACACGTTTTGAATAAATTCATTCGTTCGTCAACTACCATACTGTTTTACTTATAGGTTATGGGCCGCTTCCCATTTAACCAAAAATAACGTAATATTTGGAGTATTTTCGGTAGTGTATCGTGTGGTGCAAGCAGGACAATGAGTGCTAATTATATTACGAACATTCCAAAGCTGAAGGGTCGCGAGAACTTCGACGATTGGGCCTTCGCTGTGGAGAACCTGTTGGTGCTCGAAGGTGCTGACAAATACCTAAAAGAAGAAGGCACTGAGGCTGCAACCAAGGCGGCAGATGCTAAAGCACGCGCGAAGATGATACTGACGATCGATTCATCTTTATTTGTGCACATAAAGGAGACAAAGACCACGAAGGAGTTGTGGACAAAACTGCGAGCTTTGTTTGACGATTCAGGATTTTCGCGGAGGATTACTTTGCTTCGTCATCTGATTTCAATACGTTTGGAGAACTGTGAAAGTATGACGAATTATGTGACACAAATTGTTGAAACTTCTCAACGTTTAAGCGGAACGGGATTCGCTATTAACGATGAATGGGTAGGTTCATTGTTGCTGGCCGGATTACCAGAGCGATTTATGCCCATGATAATGGCAATCGAACATTCTGGCATTCAAATAACTGCAGATTCGATCAAAACAAAATGGAGTCAGCTGATCCAAATGAGTCGGAAAGCAGCAAAGCACTATTATCGACTAGAAATTGGCAAAAGAAAAAAATCGCTAAAGGTGGCAGCACTAGCAAATATGGAGGGCAGAATGTCTATGGTACGCCGAATACGTCAAACTCAAATGTAAAAAATATGAAAACAATGAAATGTTTTCGTTGTAAGGAAATAGGACATTACCGAAACCAATGTCCACTTTCTAATGAGAAAACGGAAAAGAAAAAGCAAAGTAACGTATTCAGTGTTGTTTTCTTATCAGGCGAGTTCAGTAAGACTGATTTTTACGTTGACTCCGGCGCCAGTCAGCATATGTCGGCGAACGAAAGTTGGTTAAAAAACGCCGCATATACGCCTTGTTTACAAGAAATTGTTGTGGCCAGAGATATGCTATATATAAGGGGAGGTAGATAGGTTACATGCGTCTAAAAAGTGAAGCAAAAAAAAGATGCCAATTGGCATCTCTTTCTTAGTAACATTCGGTGCAATAGAAGGGAACTACCTATAACATTGTGTGTGTAAATGGATTCGATTTTCAAATGTTGTTTGTTAGTGCATAACCCATCTATGGTAACAAATCTCTGGTTGTGGCAAACAAGATGAAAGTTCCCGTATTGTGTACAGGAGAAGTGGAAATCACAACCAGTTACAATTACGACATAGTTGTAAAGGATGTGTTGTGTATTCCTACTCTGACGACTAACCTATTGTCGGTCAGTGAGTTAATAAAAAACGGAAACAGTGTCGAATTTGTGCCGAATAAGTGTCTAATCAGAAACAAATCGGGTGATTTGGTCGCAGACGCGGATTTAGTAAACGGTGTTTACAAACTGAACTTGAAACAAACACAAAACTGTTTATTGACTTCTGTCAGTGGAGAAACATGGCACCGTCGGCTCGGGCACATAAACAGTAGTGATTTGAACAAAATGAAGTGTCGTGGATTGGTAGAAGGTCTAGAATACCAAGATACTTTAAAAACAAGTAAGTCTAACTGTGAGATATGCTGTGTTGGTAAACAAACTAGGCATCCGTTCAATACAGGAACGCGAGCAACAGAGATACTAGAAATTGTTCACTCGGATATCTGTGGCCCCATGGAGAAACAGTCGATTGGTGGTGCACGTTATTTTGTGTTGTTTATCGATGATAAGAGCAGAATGACCTTTATCTATTTCATGAAAACAAAAAGTGAAGTGTTGCATTACTTCAAGGAATTTAAGAGTATGGTAGAGAATTACCAAAACAAGAAAATAAAAATCCTAAGAACAGACAATGGCAGCGAATATTGCAGCAAGGATTTTGAAGGGTATCTGAAAAATGAAGGCACAATTCATCAAAAAACAAACCCGTACACGCCAGAGCAGAATGGACTCAGCGAGAGGTCGAACCGCACTATAGTGGAGAGAGCGAGGTGCTTGTTATATGAAGCAGACCTAGATAAGAAGTTCTGGGCAGAAGCAGCTAATACTGCAGTCTACCTCAAGAACAGGTCAGTGGCTTCAGGTATAGAAATTACTCCATATGAAGCGTGGACCGGAAGGAAACCAAACCTGCAGCATATACGCATATTTGGGAGTCCTGTAATGGCACATATACCAAAAGAAAAAAGAACCAAGTGGGACCGCAAGTCCAAAAAACACATATTGGTTGGGTTCAGTGATAATGTGAAAGGTTATAGGATATATGATCCAGTGAAGAACCTTATAACAACGAGTAGAGATGTTGTGATATATGAGAAGATAAAAAAAGAAGATACGGTGACTATTCCTATAGAGAGTACAGATTCAGTGGGGGAGTTATACCAGGAATCTGTAGTGAAGTTAGAACCTCTGGACCAGTCGAGTTCTAGTGAATCTGACTATCAGGAAGTTGATGAAACCGTACAGAATGAAGAAGATAGGACACCAGAGCAATGTGAAAGAGAAACACAAGAAGAAAGTGAAGTACCGGCAGTTGCAGAGAACCGTGAAAAGAGAAAGACAACAAAACCTACAAGATACGGCTATGCAAACATGTGTACTACGTCTATAGGAGAAGATGGACTGACATATGCAGAGGCTATCAGTGGTCCTGAGAAACAACAGTGGTTGCAGGCGATGGCAGAGGAGCTACAATCGTTCAATGACAATCAAGTGTGGGAGATTGTCGATTCTCCAGATAGTGCAAGTGTAGTGCAGTGCAAGTGGGTACTGAGAAAGAAGTACGACAGTGACAATAAGGTGAGATATCGTGCTAGACTCGTAGCTAAAGGCTTCACGCAGAAGGCAGGAGTGGACTATCAGGAGACCTTTTCTCCAGTTATTAGACATTCAACCTTGCGGTTGTTATTTGCTTTGAGTGCGCAGCTAGGTATGGACATTACTCATCTAGATGTTACCACTGCTTTCCTTAATGGTTATTTAAAAGAAAGTATTTTCATGCACTTACCTGAAGGTTTTCCTATCAAAGACTATAGTAAAGTTTTAAAATTAAAAAAGGCTGTCTATGGTTTGAAGCAATCATCATTAGCTTGGTATCAAAGAGTAGAAGAAACATTGTGTGAATTAGGTTATAACAGGAGTAAGTTAGAACCTTGTGTATTTATAAAAAACCACTGTAATAACAAGAAAACTATTGTTGGGATTTATGTGGATGATTTTATTATATTTTCAAATAATAAAATTGAGACTGATTTTCTGGTAGAGTCTTTGAGTAAAAGATTTAAAATTAAAAATCTAGGTCAGGTAAAACAGTACTTGGGCATGAGAATTAAAATTAATAAAAATGCAGGTGTAATTACAGTAGATCAAGAGCATTATATTGAACAGTTATTGCAAAAGTTTGGTATGTCTGACTGTAATACGGCTGATACACCCATAGAGTGCAAATTAAATTTACAAAGAAGTGATATTTGTCAAAAGGTAGAGTATCAAAAATTAATAGGGAGCCTCATGTACCTAGCAGTATTGACTAGACCGGACATAGCTTATTCTGTAAGTTATTTAAGTCAATTTAATCAATGTTACTCATATGAACATTATAATTATGCTAAGCGCATATTAAAATATTTATCTAAAACGAGAGATTATTGCTTGAGATTCTCCAAAGAAAACAAAACTGTAATAGAAGGATTTGTAGATGCAGATTGGGCAAGCGATGCCACCGACCGTAGGTCATATACAGGTTACTGTTTTGTAAAATCTGGTTCTGCTATTTCATGGGAGAGCAAGAAGCAAAGAACTGTTGCTTTAAGTAGTTGTGAAGCAGAATACATGGCTTTGTCAGAAGCATGTCGTGAAGCAATTTATTTGCAAAATTTAGAGTATGAAATTACAGGAATTTATACTAAAATTGCATTGTATAACGACAGTCAGAGTGCATTGAAGCTGGCAAATAATTATCAATCTCATAAGCGTTCAAAACACATTGATGTCAGATACAATTTTATTAGAGATGTAATAAATTGTGATAAAGTTGAAACTAAATATTTGCCAACTAACAGTATGCCCGCTGACTTACTTACTAAAGGATTACCAGGAGTAAAGCATTATAGATTTATGAAAACACTAGGTATAGTTCAAAAATAAATTTATTTTATCTTCTGTTTATATAAAAAGGTAATATTTTTTATTTTGTTGTTCATAGAGTTAACATAATATGTGGAGTACAACTTTACAAGTGTGATCATTAGTAAACACAAGTGTGATCAACATACTGTATTGTATTTGTTTATAATAGGGTTGTGTTTACTTTATAAATTGTAAGGTTTAGTTTATTTTTAATTTTGATATAGTGGGGGTGTTGAAATAATATCAAAATGTGGTTCCTAGCGCCATCTAGTGTGGGAGATGTATACTACCTGTTAGTCTTTGCCTTAACACGTTTTGAATAAATTCATTCGTTCGTCAACTACCATACTGTTTTACTTATACATCCTGGATCAAATTTGTGGCCATTTTCGTGTTAACAAACACAAAACACTCACCCATGTACCGAATAAAACCACCACCAAAAGAAACCTCAAAATCTCAAACGTAATAGAATAGAAAACGTGGATAAAAAGTGATGATCACCAAAAACACGTGAGTTAACTAACTTACATGAGGTCAGAGCCCGTCTTACTAGTTGACGCTACCGGGAATCAATACCGCGACCTTCTGGTGTGAAGCGAATGGACTATAACCATTACGCCACGGAGGCGGTTAAATTATGCGTAATAAAATACAGTGCTTTCAAAAATGTGGACCTCATCATATTATGTACGTCCCCACCGAGGGGCTCGAGCCTACCTGAATTAGGGCGATCGGGCCCTAGTCGATCACGCGGGCCCAGTGCGGGTTGGTCGAATTCACTAGACAACCTTAGAGTTTCTTCGCAAGCGTGTGTATATAGGTTTCCTCACACATGTTCACTCATGTTCTCCTTCACCGTAAGAGCGTCAGATACACATACATTACATGAAATCAACATTCGAAAACACATTGGTACGTGGCAGGATTTGAACCGCGAGCTCCCGGACAGGAGATAGCGGCCCCAGCTGTTACGCCACTGACGCTCGTCCTCATTCCTCATTCTCACGCAATGTTCGAAAACAGGCACTGGGCATACCAACAAGGTTGTGCGCTAGCTCATAGGGTAGCAAGCTCGCAAAATAGGCTCACCGCCTATATGGAATCGATATAATCAGGCACGAAGAATAGCCCTTCTTCAGCCCAAACTTAAATCCGTTGGATTATAAAATATGGCATCATTTAGATACATTTCCATACAATGCTGCGCTAAACTCCACCAGAAGTTGAAGTCTCTCAAAGCAACCCTGATTAAGATATAGTCGTTGTGCGTACTGCGATCGACCACTGGCCACGCAAGTTGACAGACTGTATTTAAAATTTGGGAGGGCATTTCAAATAATCTTATTAGAATTTTAATTTATTTTTGATTACATTTGTTTTTATATGTATTTTAAAATAACATAAAAAAACTTATATTTGACTTTATAATGTAGTAGCTTTCCCGGCGAACTTCGTTATACATTACACTACACTATACTACACTACCCTACCCTATCCTACACTACAACATGCTATACTAACACTACCCTACCCTATCCTACATAAGAATCTTCTCCTGACAATAACAAACTCAACAAAAAAAGAAATACGGAAATTGGTCCAGCCGTTCTTGTGTGTCAATGGTGTAACTAACACGACTTTGTTTTATATATTATACTAGCTGTCCCGGCGAACTTCGTACCGCCTTACATTACATTACACTGCCCTGCCCTACCCTACACTAACCTACACTACACTACACTACCCTACCCTACACTACCCTACCCTACCCTACATACACTACACTACCCTACCCTACCCTACCCTACATACACTACACTACACTACCCTACCCTACACTACTCTACACTACCCTACACTACACTACCCTACCCTACCCTACCCTACACTACCCTACCCTACACTACCCTATCCTATCTCTCAAGTTGGATCGAACTGCACATGGTGTGCGAATTTTATTATAATCGGTTAAGTGGTTTAGGAGTCCATTGAGGACAAACATTGTGACACGAGATTTATATATATTAAGATAAGAAGATAAGATTTGTGACATAACTTATAAGTTCTAACCCAACTTGTTAAAGTACACTTTTTCTCAACCACTTACTTAGTGTCGGTTAGTGATATACAGAAAATTTTCATCATAATCTTAAAGTCGTACGTTCTTACAACCTTCTATTGGCTCCTTCGTCGTTCGAAGATAAAAATTAAATTCGCGCAATGACTTCATGTTTAGTTTACAGAACCTGTTTCATGAATACATAGTATATTTATTATATCTTTTCAGTTACTTTATTTAACTACATTGACGTCAAGTTTTGTTTTAAAGAGGTGTTAAAGACTGCTTAATAAATCATCAACTGAAAATAAAATAATATTCATCATCATATCAGCCGAAAAACGTCCACTGTTGGACAAAGGCTGCTCCCCCAAGGATTTTCACGACGACCGGTCCTGCGGTAACCGCATCCAGTGGCTTTCCGCGATCTTCACCAGGTCGTCAGTCAACCGCGTGGGAGGCCTTCCTACGCTACGTTTTCCAGTGCGCGGTCGTCACTCGAGAACTTTAGCCCCAACAGCCATCTGTTCTACGAGATATGGGCCCTGCCAGTGGCAATTAACATTACTACATTTTATAAATCGGCGGCAGATCGTAAAAATCTGGCAGATCGCGACCAGCCTAGAATTCTCAGGTAGATCGTGAAAAGCCCTGGCATTTCATTGCAGGGCTTCGACAAATACTAAAGGTTAGGTTCGTTAAGCATGCCTAGCGCTACCAAAGAAAGGAGCTCCGCGAACCGGGACTCCGTCGACTTAGTGTTTTTCGAAGCCCCCCGGTGAAATGCCAGCTTTCCACAACCTGCCTGGGAATAGCTGGGCTATAAAAGTACTTAACCGATTTTAATCCCTACTAATATATATATATATATATATATATATATATATATATATATATATATATATATATATATAGACAGATTAGGACCTGGACCGCTTGCGGCTCGCGCACTGCGCACCCTCAAAAAGTCATAGAGACGTGGTCCACGCGGGTGAAGCCGCGGGAAACAGCTAGTTAAATATATATGGAACAAATTTGGCAGCATAGAAAAAGAACCATGAAAATCGGCCCACAATCTGCGAATATATCGCGTTACAAAGTAATCCTTAGTAAGTTATCGTATCAGCTCATATACGTCCCCACCGAGGGGCTTGAGTCTACCCTGAATTAGGGCGGTCGGGCCTTAGTCGACCACGCGGGTCCAGTGCGGGTTGGTCGACTTACACATGAGTCACCTTCGAGTTTCTTCGCAGGTGTGTGCAGGTTTAGTCACGACGTTTTCCTTCACCATTAAAGCAATAGTATGTACGTGAGTTTCGAAAAACTCATTGGTACACTGGCCGTCCGGATTCGAACCCGGCGCCTATGATTAGGACGACCGAGTCGTTACCGGTTGAGCCACCGACGCTTTTTAAGTTCACGCTACTGTAGTAAGTTAACGCTAAGTTAATTTTTCTACTAAATAAAGTAAATAAATGTATTGAATATTAAGCTAATGCTTCTTTCAACGATTTTATTGTGAGTATTAGCATAAATGCATATAATAAGTTAGGTATTCGTTTAAACAATCGGTTGGTAACAGTTTATATTGATCGGGTTTTACAAAATAATGAAGTCAAGTGTACACAAAGTAAAAGCTTAATAATTTATAATAAAATAGCTGTTTCATGCGGCTTCACCCTCGTGGACAATGTTTCTATGACTTTTCGAGGGTGCGCAGTGCAGAGCGTGGAAAAAACTAGCCTATGTGTTAATCCAGGTCCTAATCTGTCTACCTACCAAATTTCAGCCAGCTCCTTTCAGTAGTTTTTGCGTGAAAGAATAACAAACGTATATCCATACATCCTTACATTCTTAAAAACTTTCGCGTTTATAATATTAGTAGGATTAATGGTGTTTAAAGCTTACGTACCTTTACAAAAGTCATAAATAAAACTTAAAGTTTAAAAAAAACCTGTCAAAAAACCGCTAAAAAGTAGGAAATAATATGTTTTGGCCCTTTAAGTTTAATATAAGTAGTTATAATTTGATCTAAGAGTCGTCACGCAGGGGGACCGCTAAGTTGTGAAATTATTAGTAATTAGTTGTAGTAAAGTAAAAAAAAAACAGTTGTATTGTGCTTTAATTTTATTAATTAAGTGGTCTCCCTACGTGACGACTCTTAAATCAAAATATAACTACTTATATTAAACTTAAAGGGCCAAGACATATTATTTTCTAATTTTTATGGTTTCGTAGTACAACAAGGAACCCTTATAGTTTCGTCATGTCTGTCTGACCGCGGTCTAGCTCCTAGACGATTAGTAGTTACGAGCTGAAATTTGGCAAAGATATATATGTCGGAGGGTCATTGAAAACGCGACCAATACCAGCTCGAGATAAGTTTACATAGTTACACTTTGTTTGGATCAAACGTCAGGTATTAGTACCTGGGTGAAACCGGTGGTGGCGTGACGATCGCTTGTACTCGGGAGACGATCGTTTGTGGTAGCAAAGATGATGTATTAACGGAAGGCTGTTTGTGCTGCCACACTGAGTTGAGAATTTATTAGATCTGTGGAGAAGCCAGATTAGCTGGACGTCAGTCTCGGAGCAGACACTTTTTGACGGAGCGTCGAGCAGAACACAAGTAGTGGTGATCTGTGAGCAAAATGGACGTGTCACGCCATCGCTGTGATCACCGCGTTTGCATCCATTGTTATCCAAGGCATCCTGTACAATTTCGATTACCAAATGATCAAGACTATTGAAGAAGGACCTCTGTGATATAGCTGCATTGTTATTTCGACGCCCAATACCGAAATAGTTAAGGACGTGAACCACGAGGCCAACCATAACCTAACCACTCACACACTTCGACATATATAATAACAACGCGGAGAGAACTGTAAAAAACAATTTGGAAAAAATTTTGGTCTAATATAGGGTGACATAAGGCACGAAAATGTTAACTGGGGCTTTTTTCGGTCTCTTTACACTCTTGACTCTATAAATAGTGTTCACTCTGTATATAGGCACGGAATCGTTAACTGGGGCTTTTAAGACTTTTTACACCCTGTATATAGGGTGCCATAAGGCACGGAAATGTTAACTGGAGCTCTTTGGTCTTTTAACACCTTGTATATAAGGTGCCATAAAGGCATGTAAATATAAAATGGGGTTTTTCAAAGACATATATATTTAATGTAGTACATATGTCGATGGGGCTTTTGGTCTTATTTCAGCCTGTATGCAGAGTGCCATAAGGCATAGAATTATTTGATGGGGTTTTTAAGGCATTCGGGGGGCGTATTTCCCTTACCGTATTCAATAGGAGGCAGCACTGTCTCGAAATATGCACGGTGTTTTTGACCGACTTCAAAAAAGGAGGAGGTTCTATGATCTAGGTTGTACATTATACATATACATACAGTCAAACATAGAACCGATTGATACAAATATTTATGTACAATATACAGTCGAACAGAGACCCTCCTCCTTATTTTAAGTCGGTTAATAAATTCTGTGCATGTACCTAGCAAATATAAGAGTTATTGTTATTATTATACGAATGTACATATGGAATGTTGACATATTGAATTAGATAGAGTTGGATTTAGTCGATTTTGCGCTATCGATACTAACATTTCTCCAGCCTCCGCGCGAATGAAAATTATGAAATAATTCTATGAGGGTATTTTGTACTTAAAATCAAATAAAAACATTTGTGTCACTTCTTTTATGTTTTTAATTTAATAAACTGATTTTTAAACTTTTTTTCTCTGCCTGTTGTTATTGCTCGTCGCCATTCCCTTTTCATACAAATTAAATAGCTATTTGCGTACAGACAAAACTTACAAGTGTAGTACTATTTAAAGTAGAAAATAACACTGCTATCGCAAAATAAAAATCACGACTCGATAGGCGTGCTCCCGCGTCAAAGATCGACACTAAACTAGGCACGGAACTGGGAGAGTGCGGGGTATGGGGCGACGTTCGGGCGCGGCGCACACCCGCCCGCTTCCTCAGCCCCCGATTCCTCGGAGCTCGCGCGCCGACTGTACCTATAGAACCGAAGAACATTTTTTGCATTTTTTTTTCAATTTAACTATATCTGCACTAAATCAATTCTGCTACAAACTGTGTATACCCATTAACTATATCAAAGATGATTAATTTGAAACCAAGCAAACATGTAAATCATTTTTATTGTTTTTTTTGGATATAAATACCAATCGAAGCAGTTATTATGTATTTAAACTATCTAGAGGTAAGTGGGTTTCACATCATATTAACACTACTCGTACCTAGCTGTTGCCCGCGGCTTCGCCAGCACAGATCACGTTTTTTACCGTTCCCGTGGGAATTTACCAAAATCATAACTTAATCATACGTCATAACTTCTATCTGTATGCCAAATTTCAACCCGAACCGTCCAGTGGTTTGAGCTGTGCGTTGATAGATCAGTCACAGTTTCCTTTTATAAATTACTAGCTGTCCCGGCGAACTTCGTTCCACCTTTCACTACACTACACTACCCTAACCTACACTACATTACCCTACCCTGCCCTACACTACCCTACCCTACACTATCCAACCCTACCCTACCCTACACTACCCTACCCTATACTACACTACCCTACCCTACCCTACACTACCCTACCCTATACTACACTACCCTACCCTACACTACACTACATTACACTACCCTACCCTACCCTACCCTACCCTACCCTACCCTACCCTACACTACACTACACTACACTACACTACCCTACCCTATCCTACCCTACACTACACTACACTACCCAACCCTACCCTATCCTACCCTAACTACACTACACCTACACTACACTACCCTACCCTAAAAACAATTATTTTTTGACTGATATTTTGTTTTTATTATTTAATTCCGGGCATTTTCATGTTTATTCACCTTTTAAACCCTCTCTGGACTTCCACAAATAATTGAATACCAAGATTAGCCAAATCGGTCCAGCCGTTCTCGAGTTTTAGCTAAACTAACGAACAGCTATTCATTTTTATATATATAATAGATAATAGATACAGACTTCAATTTTATTACATATTGTTTATTTTATTACTTTATTTTAAGGGTGACAAAAATGTGGCTGCTTACACTAGCTCTGCTATCAATATGGTTCTCGAAGACAGAAGGGTCGCAACCTTTGAAAGCAACCGATCAGCTCCCTATGTATAAAATGGAAACCAAGGTCAGTAAAACTAATCTAATAGGTCTTAACCTATGAAATTGCCGATTCAGTTTTTGAAGTTCAATGCCAATTTTTATTGAAAACTAGCTTTTGCCCACGGCTTCGCCCACGTGGACATAGCTTTTATGACTCTTTTTGAGGGTGAGTGGTGCGCGAGCCGCAATCAGCTCGCAAGCGTGGACATGAGTTTTCTCCAGGTACCTCAGGAACTGTATCGGGCTATTCGGTTTAGCAGTCTTTGTCACTTCCCACCCCCTCAACAAATTCTATACAAAAAATCACTTTAATCTGTTGCTTCGTTGCGACGCCACCGACGCGACGTGCGCGAGCGTAGAAAACAGTTGTCCCGAGATCCCTCGGGAACTATGTCAGGATATACTTATTAGTAAATTTTTTTCGTTACGATTTTAAATAAAACGAACAAAGAGTATTGTTTTAGTTTCCTCAGGAACTGCATCGGGCTATGATAATTTCCACAGATAAAAGGTTGACTATTTCATTTCAGTGATACAAGCTACCTGCATGCCAAATTTCATCAAGATTGGTAGAGGTGTTGAAGTGTGAATAGGTAACAAACAAACGAACCCATTTTTACATTTATAATATAAAGTAGAGATTTCTAAATCTTAAATAAAATATAGAGCGTCGGTGGCAAAACGGTTAGGGCCACTACCTCCTGTCCGGAAGGCCGTGGTTCGAATCCTGCCACTTACCAATATCTATACGAATATCGATTTCATACTGGTATGTACGTTTATCCGACGCACTTACGTTGAGAAAAACATCGTGAGGAAACCTGCACACGCCTGCGAAGAAATTCGAAGCTTATGTGTGAAGTCAATCAACCCGCAATGGGCCCGCGTGATCGTCTAAGGCCAGATCGCCCTAACTCAGGGCAGGTCGAGCCCCTTGGTGGGGACGTATATAAACTGATATGATGAAATATTATCAAAAAACTAATTCAAATCATTATAGGTATCAATCTAGTAATAAAATTTCCTAACAATATTAATATGGGTCAAATCCTCGAGTCGTATCAGCTCCAAAGGAGCCCAAGACGCACTTCTCGTTGCTGCGCTGGATGGCAATAGACAACCTTAGCAGCAGGTAGGACCTCACGTCACATCTCCTCTCTCGAAGGCGAAGGTCAATCTTCTTTGTGAAGGCAAAGGCCTCTGAGGGTTCAGCAGCCGATTGTCTCACAGACCAGCGGCACAAAGCAGTAATTTGCCTCCAAGACCGAGTACTTATTATGCTTCTTTCTCACCGCAAATTGAGCAGCAGTACCGTACGGGTGAGGAGTGAGGCAGAAAAAGTGGCTTCCCAAAGCAGACAAGTTCCTCTTTGTCATAGCACCTGTTTAAACCCTCCGGCCTTTTGCCATCAGATCGCCTAAAGCCGGTCGGTGGCTGCATCAAAGATGGAATATTCTATCTGGCCGAGACCAGTACCCTCCGAGTGAGGTCATTAAGGAATTGGTGACGTGTAATCTTCACAAACACGACTGCAACTCAGTGAGTGATGGCCAATTGCCTCCACCGAGGACCCGCAAATACATTGATGAGGTTCACAGATATTTATATTGCAGGCGGAGAGCAACTGCCACACGCAAATAGTCGCCGTCAGAAGAGTTCCCATATCTGTGCCTCCTGTTAAAAGATGTTAAACTCGATTTATGTGTTTTTATTTTTTTACACGATTGGAATCTGTAAAAAAGTACCTCTCTGTTCGTCTATGAAACACATCGCTACGTACCATAGTTTCAGAGTTTAAAGTAGCGTATGCTGAAAAATACATAAAAGAAATCCACTCAAAAGTATGAAATAATATTTTAATGTTTTAATACAACTTAAGCGCGTTTTATTATCCCTGCAGTGCCATCTATTGACATTCTGCTGCCAAGATTATAATGTTTGGTATGTGTAGCTAATATACAGAAAAAAGTTCTCTATTGTTATTATTGTAAGTATCGATAGATAATTTCCCACGGGACCTCTTTAGTTTTCCGGGATAAAGAATACCCGACTATACAATGATGGTCAAAACACTCCATCCCAATGTAAAGGTTTCATTTTGTTACGTTAAGTCATTCTAAAGATAAAATTTTTTGCATTCCTGTAGGAACCCTAATTTTTTTGGGATTCACAATGTCCCAGTTTTATTTCGCGATAAGGGTATCAACGTGTAAAATTTGATTGTAATAGGTCAAGCCACATTTGCGTGGTGAGCCATTCTATAAATTAATACTTTTGATTTTCCCACGGGAACTCTTGAATTTTCTGGGATAAAAAGTATCCTTTATGTTAACCCGGGCTATAAGGAACCATCATACAAAATTTCATCAAAATCGGCCTGGTAGTTTTTGCGTGATGCGCGAACATACAGACAGACAGACAGACAAAAATTCCAAAAGTTGTTGTTTTGGCCTCTGTATCGTTTTATACAATCGGGAATTTCATAGGTAAAGACCTATAATATATATCTAATCTAATACCTTTAAACGCGAAATTAAATATATATAGTAAGACTTATAAACTATACTAATAAACGTAAAACCCTACGCGATCGAATCAGAAATGAGGAGATCCGCAGGAGACCCAAAGTAACCGACATAGCTCACGGAATCGCTAAAATGAAGTGGCAGTGGGCAGGGCACATAGCTCGTAGTACAGATGGGTTGGGGTAGTAAAGTTATCGAGTGGCGACAGCGCTCCGGAAAACATAGCGTAGACAGACCTCCCACGCGGTGGACCGACGCCCTGAAGAAGATCGCGGGAAGCCGCTGGATGCGAGCAGCGCAGGACCGGTCATCGTGGAAATCCTTGGGGGAGGCCTTTGTCTAGCAGTGGACGTTCTTCGGCTGATATGATGATGAGTATAAAAGCCGAAAGTGTGTCTTTCTGTCCGTCTGTTATCTAGGCACCAATTTTGCAAAGGAAGTACGCAACACCGGCAGTGGGTTATACTACAAAAATCGGCTGTTTCCTCGTGGTCATACTAGTTTGTCATACTAGTATGACCACCAGGACATGTATGTCCTCGTGGTCATACTACACTTAGACATAAGCATTTTAAAGAACTAGGAAATAACTAGACCTGAATTTATTAAAATAGTAACAACAACGGGTGACATTAAATTTATAATTTAAACAGTAACAACGGTTATCTTAATTTTTCTTAGAAAAAACCAACACTAATGTCTCCGTGCGTTAGCTCCATTTGACACTTCATAATTAAATCATCGCGATCAATAAACTTCTGGCGTCTTCGCGTTGCTTCTGTGCTTATATCTTCTTCTTTTTCACTTAAAACGTTAAGTAAACGCAAAAGAGAGACCGGAGATCGCTTTTTTTATCTCTTTGATGCTGAGAGTGCCATGATTCTACCACGTTATTGGTCCTGTGGCGTTCACCAAATACAGACCACTGTTGTATTTTGTTAGTTTTTGATCTCAACCAGTTTTTTTCCATGTATTTTAAAAACTTTTTTATTTTAAGTGTTGTGGAACAATTCTACAATTCTCCTTTATGTACTCTACACCAACATCAATGTCACTTCCTGATGAGAAACTGGTTTCGAAGATCTGGGAATTTTTTTCATAGTCACCGGCACTCACCCAACACTTTTCTTTTTTACCTTTGACGAGAGCCGTCTGGAAAAACTATGAAATTCTGTAATTTTTGTATGGCGGGCTATTTTGGTATATTATTGTATTTTTGTACACGACACGTGCAATTACAGAGGAATGAGAAAATGTATCAAAACTCATTTTATTGGGTTTTGAAACTACACCCCTCAGACCCTCACATCAGTCCTAGAAAAAACCATTCGATTCCAAGAAGTACACCCGCCATCCTGATGCACTCGCAATGACTTATATATTACTGGCGTATGCACTCGTATGTTTTGCATTTTGAGTACCGATTAATTGATGAGTTATGCGACCCGATTACTTTTGTAAAGTTATTTAAAATCATACTTTTTGCACAACTTACCACAATACTAACAGATCCCCGGCACTTATCCTTTCTAACAAGACTGCAATTCCAAATTGAGTTCCCATTGCTGTAAGAACGCTGTTTGTAATGCTGGCGTCCATTGAAAAACAAGACGGTTTCCTTTTTTCTGCTGATGAAAACAAATTCTTCCTCCATTTTTTAATCACTTTTACTGTGAGACACATATGACAAATTGAAAAAGAAATGACACTATGACAGTCATATTATTTTTTATTGTCAATTCAATTAGTTTATACACTCTATTTATGAAAAAGTATTTATGTAAACAGATATTTGTATAGTATGACCACGAGGACATACATGTCCTGGTGGTCATACTGGTATGACAAACTAGTATGACCACGAGGAAACAGCGCCAAAAATCCAAGCTGTTGCACCATTAGTAGCACAGACAAAAATACCATTGTCCGTTCTAATTCTATATTATTTGGAGAAGTCAGAAATAATTATTTCAATTCCAGTTCCCGTAGCTATGATTTTAGAAACCACTATAAAACTTAGTACCCATTTAGACCTTAGAACTTTTTGTATCTAACTTGGCTTCCATTTTCATTTTTGTTTTTGATGGGATTACTCTCACACGCTAAAACTACTTTACCAATTTCGATGAAACCCGGTAAGGTATTCTATGTAGTGCTTACAACATACAATACCTTAATTAAATCCTACAGTAATGCATACTTCCCTATATATCAGGGAAAGCTTGAGTATGTTTGTTACTTTTCATGTTAAAACTACTGAACCGATTCCGATGACATTTGGCAAAGAGTTAAATAAATATTTATTAATCAGATTAAAAAAACTGCCAAGAAAACTGGAGTTGGGATATGATGTTTTTTTTTTTTTTGGTTGGTATTCAAAAACAACGGTGTGTAATTTTTTTTTAATAATTGTATGCGTACCTGGATCCCATTTAATTAAACCCTATTTAACCTCAAAATCCCTTTTTAGGGTTTTTACCAGATTACTAAGCATGCGGTGTCTGTCTGTCCGACCTTTGAAAGGCTGTATTTAGGCGAGACACTTGTATAACAGTTGTCTATGTTTTTTCCTTTACGTGTAAAGAGTCAAGACAATAACCACACTTCTGCACTTTTTCAATGTTTTACGTTGTTATTTCTCTTAAGACTTCAATTTAAAAACTAAAATTTAGCAGGTTCTCTGTAGTATTTAAAAAGAAATATTTCCATATAAAAACTATGTGCAAATTTAGAAATTTTATTACTAAACAATTCTTTTTAGACTTTTTTAGACGTTTTAGACCTGTTTTTGGGATTTTTATGATCGAATAAAGTACACACTATCGTGTAACATATTAGCTCATTCCTCAGACAATATCCTTAAGTATGTCCAATATTTTTTGCAAGGCCGATATTTAGTAGCAATTACCCAAAAAATTTGATCTAGCAAAAGGGTTTCTCCGCTTCTCCACCGGTGCCTCGCCTTTAGAACCATAACACTTAGCTAGCAGAAATTTTCAGAGAATATGTGTTAATATAAGTGTATTTACCAACAAACAATAAAAGTAAATAAATAGGAATTGCCATAGGTTTTTTATTTTTGCTTTATCGTTTCAAAAAGGTAATACGTATACAAGCGTAAGCTTGGCGTGCTTATAGTACTAATCATGAACTAAAATAACAAATAATAAAAAAAAGTGTGTGTGTCAGCTCCGACGCACGACTGGAGTTTACTTCTTAAGTACGATTGTCTATACAGGCACAAAACAGGGCTTGACTTTGGTTTTAAGTTTACTCTGCACAGTTTTTATAACTGATGGATGATTCCAATTTCCGGCCTCTTTTCTTAGCTAATGTGTCAGGTGTTTTAGCTCCCATGATCGCAGCTACTATGATCCATCTGGTGTTTGGCAGCAACTAACCTAATATGCTTTGGATGCGGTTATACAAGCATATCTTAGATCATACCATAAAGGGCTCTTACATTAATTTCAAGTTGACTCTTTAATTAAATCAAGAGCATTTTTGTTAAGTTTCTCTTGTAATGTTTCTAGTAATTTGTGGACATCATTCTTTATATCATCACTCGCTTGAATAAGGAAATGATGAAGTGAAAACTTTCTAACATCACTGTGTTTAAAGTCGTTCTGATACTTCAACAGTTCACAATTCATAATTTTCTTCTTTTTTGCTTCTTGAAGAAACTCGTGGAAAAGGTCTGTGCTGGTTTCATGATGTGGAGCTGTTTTTTTGCAAGTTTGATCTACAGTGACGTATTTCATAGTAGTCCCTACTCTCGAGAGGATGGGTTTTTCCAGTAACATTCAACCTCGGTGAAGGAAGACTGCGACGATGGGTCCACATTAAAAATGTCACTGCATGCTTACAACCACCAGTTGAACCTGCACAGTCCAAGCACTGGCAACTGACGATTTCACCTTTAGTCTCGTCTATCACCATAGTGACTCTGTATGAACTAGCCCGCAATTTGTGCTCGGGGCAGATCTTGCAATTGAGTGTGCCAAGTCCTGTTCCACGATGTAGTTGCACGTACCCAATAGCATCGTCACCATAAGATTCTCGTGCAGCCCTGAAAATGCAAACTAATTACTTACTGTAAACAAAATTTATTCTTTATAACCTAAAAAACTACAATTAAAAGAAAGACCATTATTTTGCCTTCGCAGGATTAAGGTTACTTACGTAGGTAGTGTTATATTATTTTATAGTACTTACATTGCTGTTCTTACATTTCTCAGCTCTGCAGAATAAAAATCGGGGTTATTTTTGAAGAACATTTCAATCCTTGATTGCGTACACTTTGGGCAAGTTTCTGCTATCTGCTTTCACAAAATTGACATCCATGATGGAGTGGAATACCAAATTATACAATGGAGATTGTAAAATATCACAAATTTTAAGTATATTTATACTCATAAATATTTTATATTATAAATATACTGAAATTATATATACATGTCGAAGGGTTAGGTGGTTAGGTTATGGATGGCCTCGTGGTTCGCGTCCTTAACTATTTCGGTATTGGGCGTCGAAATAACAATGCAGCTATATCACAGAGGTCCTTCTTCAATAGCCTTGATCATTTGGTAATCGAAATTGTACAGGATGCCTTGGATAACAATGGATGCAAACGCGGTGATCACAGCGATGGCGTGACACGTACGTTTTGCTCACAGATCACCACTACTTGTGTTCTGCTCGACGCTCCATCAAAAAGTGTCCGCTCCGAGACTGACGTCCAGCTAATATGGCTTCTCCACAGATCTAATAAATTCTCAACTCAGTGTCGATCACATCACAAACAGCCTTTCGTTAATACGTCATCTTTGCTACCACAAACGATCGTCTCACGAGTACAAGCGATCGTCACGCCACCACCGGTTTCACCCAGGTACTAATACCTGACGTTTGATCCAAACAAAATGTAACTATGTAAACTTATCTCGAGCTGGTATTGGTCGCGTTTTCAATGACACTCCGACACGGCCATCCTGCGAGTCACACGTCCTCGGGTGACTAACCTGAAAAAGAAAAGGGTAGCCAGTAGATTCCATTTCGTTCGGCCAATCCTGACCTTCATTAGGAAGGTCCACAGCTCAAGGAATAAAAGCAACGCTAATAATGTGAAGCTTTAATTCAAGACTACAATCATGGTGACAACACATTTTAACAGCCTCAAAAAAAACCAAAATAATTTCACTCTCGTAAACTAAATGAACCTCAGCATTAGCATCGTAACTCAAACAATCTCATATCAGTTTAGGTCTCCAAGGTAAATCACAGCTGCAAGGCTTGAAACCTTACAACCATTTACAACTTTTAGGGGCACATAGAACGGAACATAATCATCATCGCAAATCACAAGCGACGGAACACCAGAACTGAACATCACCACATCCAGGTGGCGGGACACCACAAAGAATCATCATCACTAACGCCAAGCGACGGAATACCCATCAGTCATCATCACCAGTCCAGGTGACGGAACACCATCACCACCAATCTAGGCAGTGGAACACCATCATCACCAATCTAGGCAATGGAACACCATCATCACCAATCTAGGCAATGGAACACCATCATCACCAATCTAGGCAATGGAACACCATCATCACCAATACAGGCAATGGAACACCATCATCACCAATACAGGCGACGGAATACCATCATCACCAATCTAGGCAATGGAACACCATCATCACCAATACAGGCAATGGAACACCATCATCACCAATACAGGCGACGGAATACCATCATCGCCAGTACAGGCGACGGAATACCATCAACAGTTTTAGCCGGTAAACGGGACACTTTTTTTTTTACAAAAACACGAATGTACCTGCTACACATCATGACAGAACGAGTCTGACAAAACAAGCAGCAGCCAATTCGTGCAAACATATAGCGCCATTCAGCACTCTTCATTTACCGCTGAAACATGTTGGAATACTTCAGTACTACACACAAAAATAAACGATAAAGAAAAAAAATTACAACTGTACACAATTGATTGAGTTACGATCTGTCAATACAATTAACATTGAGAGGTAGACGCCTCTGCACCAGATTCATCGTCAACATCCGGAGGCAAATAACCTTCGGACATACTACGTAAACGGTCATGGGCATACTTGTAACTTCGTCTCAAATTCAAAGCTTGTAATTTGTATCTGTCACCTTCTAAGACCTCTACGACCCTGAACGGCCCTCGGTATTTGGGATCTAACTTGGTTTGGTTACGCTCCTTATTTTGTATCACCACAACAGTCACCCATCTTGGCAACTCTGGGCCACCTCCATCCGGTGCCCAAACAAACAACAGTCACCCTACCTGGCGACTCTTGGACCACCTCCCTCCGGCGGTGTCCAACCACATTATCGCATTTATCCAGCGATCTCGAACTTCACCTAATTTTGGTAATTGCCAACATCACCTCCCCGGTGATACGCATGCAAGTCAAACGCACGCCACACACAATTGTGGCCGCACAGCAACGAAGAAAATGAGCTCGGTGTTTTACGCCTACGTCTACGAATGGCTGAGACTATTGGCGTTCTGTTGCGAAACATGATGTACGTCTAAGGTTCAAAATACAAACTAGTGAACGTTAAAATCACGGTCAAGTACAAAAGTCCTTAATCTGGTTAAATTAAGGTTCAGTCTTTTTTTCAATCATCAATTCTGTCCAAGTCAATAATACTGTTACTATCGGGCATTTAACGTAGTCTGTCGTAAGCGTATTTGTAGGTCCTGTTAGAACTTAACGCTTTAAGGACATAACGGTCTCCTTCCAGCACCTCAATAACTCTGACGGTATTTGATATCTAAAGTGGTAGGTAGCGCTTCTCCATTTGTAACAACACAAAGTTAGGTAACTTGTGAAACTAAGCTTTTGTCTAGAAATCAGCCAGTGGCGCTGCCTCAGAGCAATACACCACCCATCTCTTCCCAAGGGTTTCACAAGAAGTGACTAAGCGACTAAAAATTTGAGGACAAGCAACATCGTCCTTCACGCTCATACTGTACCGCCAAACAGCCCGCCAAGCGTAGCGTTTTTTTTTACAATTGGTAAAACCGCTCCAACATGGGGGAGGCCCATGTCTATTATCACATCAGCAGCAAGCTGATTAACAACTCCTGTAATAGGATGCGTTACTCTCCGTATTATCACTAGTATGTTGTCGTGCTTCACTTAGATAAAATTACAGCCTGTGTGTGTAATCGACAAACATGACATTTAGAGGTTAGGCTACTTTACTCGTACCTAGAAGCAACTCCAGGAGGCTGTACTTCGTAACTCGGTTAACCCAACAGTTTGGTTGCTGCCAAATGATCATCATGGAAGGACTTGTAACATTGAAATCTCATTACTATACTCTAAGGAAGTGAGCATATTTTAAAGGACACTTAACTAAGAGTACCAACGTTTAAACGTACTAAGATTCACCTGACCGTTGCCACGCGCCTAAAGCGTTTATGAACGTAAGTTCAAATACAAGGGGGCATTACGTAGATCGAATGACACGTGGACGTATTTGAACAGAGGTTACAAAATCAGTCATTTCGATTTAATAGGTAAAGAATGCACCTGATGTAACCACTAGCTATGCCTGACGTGGTGAAATAGTGACCACCTATGAAGTCAATCGATGTTCCAAGCTATCAGAGGAAGCAATTTCCGTTCAGGCATGTTGTTATCATTTTTTTTCACGGTTATCAACACTTGCGTTCTATGCTATCCTTTTTCTTTACCAGCATGATAAGGCCGTCAAAAAGGGAAAGCTTCGGGGCTTATGACATTCGCAGCCTCCAGCCCATGAATCCTGTATCATCATCACATCAGCCGTAAGACGTCCACCACTGCACTCCGCATACTACCCTGTTATTATTCTTTTTTTTTTACAATTGGTAAACAAAATATTTTATTGGGGTCCCCGAAACTCATCTACCTACATAGGGTCTATACGATAGCGGGGCATTAAGGATGCCCTCGACAAATTCATCACGAAAGCTATTAAAAATAGGCAAAAACTTTGGCCTATGCTCAATGACAATATCAGTCCTAATACTACGAAAGCTAATAAGGGTTTTTCACTCCATGTAAATATGTCAGTCTCAATATTATAAAAGCTTAAAGGGGTTTCGATACTTTCTATCCTGGTTTAGGTTTGTAAAACCGAAACTCTAGTTTTTAAATCTACCGTTGAATCATGACGTTGTGTCACAAGGAATGATCCGAAAGCACGTGAAAGAGTACTTTCCACAAGGCATCATTTTAGCTGCTAATGCAATCACTACTAGAAGGGTAAGGGACTAACTACTCTATTCGCATCCTTACCGACAGTCAAGCTGTTTTGTTATTGACAGACTCGTTTAAGAATACCGTCAATCCTAGATTTAAAATATCTGAATCGATCATAATATCGTTCGTACTCGTCTGGCATAACAAGATATGACCATTCTGAACAATGCCCGTCAATATTACCCTCACTCGATATTTGTTCTGTACAGTAAACTTAAGAGTTGCCTACAAAAGTCAATAGTGCGTTAGTATTGAACACACTCCCGAAAGTCTATACACGAAACTTTCTTTAACAAGAAACCACTCGGCACCACCACAGATTAGGTAATAGTACTCGTACTACGTATGTACTACTACCACTATCTAAACAAAAGGGGTACGACTCACCGGATTTTCGTATCGTAGCTCCTCGCGTACACTACCAACTTCGCAGAATGCATCTCTGCCGCTGCCAGCGCAGCCCATACTGTCGCCCATTTCCAAACAGCGCATCAGGAACAGGTTTCTAAACTGGCTCCGAGTCATTCCGGAAGCATAGGAGCATATGCCTTTCAACGGTTTGCTAAGTGAAATAAGCATTGCACCTCATTGCAACTGTCGTTCCGTAAGGGAGATGTCGACAAACGAGCACCGTGAACGTGGATTAGCTTCAGGTATATTCTGGTTGAATTCTGGCAGTGTGATTGCAGCAAATGTAGTCGATGGTGCTTGCATAACCTCAATCAATCGCAGCATGTAGTTCTGTAGCACGAAGAATTGTTGCCAGTGGGTTTTTATTTCGCTGCTCCATTATCATTTTTCACATTTTCCCGTCGTTGTGCACTTGTTGCGAGCGCTGGGAACAATCCCACTTCTGATGTCGAAGGGTTAGGTGGTTAGGTTATGGATGGCCTCGTGGTTCGCGTCCTTAACTATTTCGGTATTGGGCGTCGAAATAACAATGCAGCTATATCACAGAGGTCCTTCTTCAATAGCCTTGATCATTTGGTAATCGAAATTGTACAGGATGCCTTGGATAACAATGGATGCAAACGCGGTGATCACAGCGATGGCGTGACACGTACGTTTTGCTCACAGATCACCACTACTTGTGTTCTGCTCGACGCTCCATCAAAAAGTGTCCGCTCCGAGACTGACGTCCAGCTAATATGGCTTCTCCACAGATCTAATAAATTCTCAACTCAGTGTCGATCACATCACAAACAGCCTTTCGTTAATACGTCATCTTTGCTACCACAAACGATCGTCTCACGAGTACAAGCGATCGTCACGCCACCACCGGTTTCACCCAGGTACTAATACCTGACGTTTGATCCAAACAAAATGTAACTATGTAAACTTATCTCGAGCTGGTATTGGTCGCGTTTTCAATGACACTCCGACATACAGATCAAAAATAGTAAAGGCGCGTCTCCTCCGACCTGTTTTGCAAAACAATACACAGATACAGTACAATTATACTCCCCGCGCGGGTGGAGGGAGAGGGGAAGGATTTGTTTCATTTTTCTACAACTGCCGTGTCGCGCACATTTTTTGTTTCAGAAACATTTCCCTGTAGCAGGCTAGAAGCAGGAGACTGCTTGAGTATGAAAACAAATGTTTTTGTTTCATGTTTTCTGTGTAATGTTTCAAAAAATCGGGCGCAGGAGACACGCCTTAAGACTGCAACAATGACAGAACGTCATCTTAGATTCAGCCAATCCTGACTGTTTTGTATCACGTGACAGAGGTGCGCACAATAGGTTGCGAGTAAAAACGTAACGCGCAAAGAGATAAGATAAAGATAAGATAAAGATAAATACTCTTTATTGTACCCAAAAATATAAAATAAAAAATAAACACAATGTAAAACTTAGAAACTATAACTTAAAAATTTAAACAAAAACACAACTTAAAACAAAATCTTATAAGCGGTACAATTTGGGCGGTCTTATCGCTCAAAGCGATTTCTTCCAGACAACCCGGTGTTTGGAGACAAAAGCACAAAAAAAATGGTAGTGCACGAGTATCGAACTATAACAATAAATTATGTAATATACTATACATTTGTAAAGTTAAAATACTATAATACTTATAAATACTTATAATAGATAAGACTGTACTAAATAATAAATAATAATTATATGTACAATTATATTATTGAATATAAATATAAATTTATATGTATATAGATATTTATTACAACTTATATACGTAATATAAATAAAAATAAAATACATATATATAAAAAACCAAAGTAGTAGCTACTGTTGTTTGTTACAAACACACGCTCATATCAGAGCTCGAGAAAATGTGCCTTTACTAATATTCTAAAAGAGTGTAGGGATTGGGCTTGTCGAATGGATATGGGAAGGGAATTCCAAAGACGGATCGCTTGAAGGGTAAAGGAGTGGTCATAGAAATTGGTAGAGTGAGGAGGCATATAGAGGCGAAGGTTGACAGAAGAGCGAAGAGGGTTACTGTGAGTGGACGAGAGAAAATTAAATCGTTCTTTAAGGTACATAGGGGATTTTGGAAGAAAAAGTATAGAATAAAGCTGAGATAGGATATGAAGGTGACGTCTGTGACTAATTGGGAGCCACTTCAGGTCTTTACGATAAGTGGACACATGATCGTATTTACGAAGGCTGAAAATAAATCTGATAGCAAGGTTCTGCAGGCGCTCAAGCTTATTTAGAAATATAACATTTAGATCGGGGTAACATACGTCGGCGTAATCAAGGATGGGTAACATTAGCGATTGTGCAAGCGAGATTTTAGTTGCAGTGGGAAGAAAATTTCTTAAGCGATTAAGGGCCTTAAAGCAGGCAAATGTCTTCCTGCTGACCTCACCAACCTGTACGTCCCATGAAAGAGTACGGTCAAAAAAGATGCCAAGGTTTTTGACTTTGTTGCTATAGGGAATGCAGATGCCATCAAATACAACAGGGGGAAGACACGCAGCGTTAAGCCTGGATATAAAGTAAGGACTGCCAATGATAATAGTCTGAGTTTTACTAGGATTGACTCTTAACCCATAGGATTTGCTCCAGTTTAAAATTTTTGCAAGGTCTTCATTTGTTGTACCGACAGCAGCCGTGATATCGGTAAATGCAGCCTGAGAGTAAATTTGAAGGTCGTCGGCATACAAGTGGTACGAAGAAGAAAGATTTTGAGAAATGGAGTTAATAAAAATAGCAAAGAGAAGTGGAGACAGCACGCCACCCTGAGGCACGCCAGCAGATGTCGAGCACCAAGATGAGTACGTGTCATCAACACAAATGCGTTGCCTGCGGCCGTGAAGGTAGCTATAGAACCAATCGATTACAGCTGGGGTCATGTTGAGAGAACGCAGCAGCCCCAATAAAATGTCGAAATCTACAGTATTGAAAGCGTTACTGAAGTCCAGCAACGTTAGGACTGTGAGCTGCTGCTTCTCCATACCGAGTCTGATGTCATCAGTGATTTTAATCAGCGCTGTAGTCGTGCTATGACCAGGACGGAAACCGGATTGGTAAGGGTTAAGAAGATTATTACAAACAAGGAAAATACTGAGTTGTGTATGCACTAAGCGTTCTAAAACCTTTGAAAGGAAGGGTAAAATGGAAATAGGGCGATAGTCAGAGGAAGATGAAGGATTGGATTTCTTAGGCAATGGGATAATGTTGGCTTCTTTCCAGATATTTGGAAAAGAGCCATTGGTTATGGAAAAATTAAACATTTTTGTAATAATGGGAGAGAGGATGTCAATGATAGGAATAATCATTTTGCGACTGATAGAATCACCACCGACAGCATCAGACCCGATAGAAAGAATGTTCTTCTCAACTTCGTCAGCCGTAAATAGATTGAAAGAGAAAGATGGATGATCCGGAGTTGGTAACTGCGACAGATGAAGGAGAGTATTAGTTTTTGTAGAGGAGTCTAAAGGAGAAGAAGAAGAGAAATGCACATTCAACGCATCCATATCACAATCCTTAGGGACTGTCTGATTTCGCGACTTACCCACACCCATTGATCGAAGAAACTTCCACACCTTTGCTGGGTTACCTTGTTCAACCGATTTATGGATGTGGCGTCTCTGCGCGTCCCTGCATGCCAGGTTGCAACGATTTCTTATTTGCTGGTACCGAATTTTATTAGCTTCCGTAGATTTCATCTTATATTTAGACTTTGCACGATTTTTCTGGTTCATTAAATCTTTAATTTCATCGGTCAGCCATGGCGCAGGAAGATGTTTTACTTTAACTGGACGCACGGGGGCATGGATGTCAAAGAGATTATGGATTATGGAATTAAATATTTGGATTTTATCATTTATAGTAGGGACTTCATCAAGAGCTGACCAGTCTAATCTTTCAGCATCTGCGCGGAGATTATCAATGTCCATGCTTCTGAAATTACGCAGCATAAGTACACGGGCTTTAGGCTTTGGGGGTCGAATTTTGTATGAAAGATAGATTAGATCATGATAGGAGAAAGCATCCGCGGTGATCTGGCCGTGTTTTACAACATGCGTTGGGGAAGATACTAAAATGAGGTCTAAAAGTGAGGGAGTACAGTCAGGAAAGTAATGAGTAGCGTTGGAAGGTAGGATGTGCATATTGGACGCATGAACCAAGTTTTGAAGGCAGCGAGATCGGAAGTCATTTTTTAACAGGCATGTATTAAAATCACCCATTACGATCGTATGATTATATGAAGGAGTCAAATCCTCTAACAGCTTTTCGAATGCGGAAAAATAGTTCACTCTTAGAGACGGGCTGTAAAAGACTCCTAGAAGAATTTTGTTATGGGACAAAGTGACCTCGAGAAATAAGTGTTCCGCAGTGTTTGGAGGAGGTGGTTGTTCTGACCGATGAATAATGGAATATGGGATATAACTACGTAGATAAATAGCTACACCACCATGGGAAGTAGTAGTTCTATCATTACGGATTAACACAAACCCAGGAAGTGAATAGGATGTAGTTGGAAGAGTGGGATGCAGGAAGGATTCAGAGACAAGGATAGCATGAATGTCTTTGTTTTCAAACGAGGACAGGAGCTCTGCGTAGTGCGCAGGGATACTTTGCGCATTAATATGCACGACATTGAAGTGTTTAGACGAGTCAGAGAAAGTAGACACAAGGCAGTCAGCAAGAGAAGGTGCTAAACTAAAGAAACTATCATTGTTAGACTCCGACGAGCACGACAGAAATAAATCACTTTGGTTTAAATTTTCAATACTATTACTACACATAAATATATAATATATAATTAAAATATACTAAAATTAAATTCAATACTGGAATAACTATCTATATGCTAAATCTAAATACCTTACTAAATTCTAGAGTACCTGTCAGCCGTTACAAAAACGTAAAATTTATCGTTTATTCCCATCTGCCCCCTTTGGAGCTTGCCACCGGGGTGGTGGTTGGCACTAATTAAGTGGCGTTCACCACCCCTGTTTATTCCCATCTGCCCCCTTCAGAGTTTACCACCGGGGTGGCGGTTGGCAGTATGTAGGTGGCGTTTACCACCCCGGTGGTCGATGGCACCTATTTAGTTTCATCTGCCCCCTTCGTAGTTATATATGAAACGTTCATGGTATTTATGAATTAGAATTAGTAATTAAAATAAAAGTTCCATTTATTATCCATTAATATAGACTTTTATTGCTCATGATACCCAGTGATGTTTTATATCAATTTACATTGATAAAGTTCAATACGAAATGTGATAAACCCTTTAGACCCCTGTACTATAACAACGAAGGGGGCAGATTCAACTAAATAGGTGCCATCGACTAACGGAGTGGTAAACGCCACATATATACTGCCAACCGCCACCCCGGTGGTAAGCTCCGAAGGGGGCAGATGGGAATAAACGGGGGTGGTGAACGTCACTTAATTAGTGCCAACCGCCACCCCGGTGGCAAGCTCCGAAGGGGGCAGATGGGAATAAACGAAATTTATATTTAAAAAAAAATCTATGATTACATTATATCACTTCTAATAATTTAAGTCCTAAATAGAACGGAACGTAAACTGTGGATATCACAGATCTAATAAACCAAGTGGATATCGTACGTAACTGGCGTATGTAACTATAAAAGCATTATAATAGAATGAGAAAGCAGGACAAAAAAAAACGGTAAAATTACTAGACTTCTCTCTTGCCACCATTATAAAAAACATCATTAAATAAATAAGTAAAAAAAAAGGAGAAAACTAGTAACAAAGTTAATAATTGGTTGAACCAAAGATGACCTACTATTAGTTTAATATAAATTAAAAACGTGATATGAACGTTCCTCTTAGAGTTTGACATACATGACAGGTGGAGGTGAGCAAGCAGCAAATGAAAACAAAGAAAAATAATACATAATTGAGGGTTTGACGAGTTTGTATCTACAAAAATAGTTTTTTCTTTGAAATTGATTTATCAGTGTGTGCCAAACTTGAGGGTATTATAGACGAACTGTGATGATACTTAAAAAAAATCACCATGAACATGTTGGAACCAACCTCAATAAGTCTACTTCTTCGCAGTTCTTTTGGGCCTTTCTTGGGGTTTCGTGACCGCAACAACGGAAGCAGTGGCCAGGGTTGGGGTTGCAGTATGGATTTTTTCCAGTTCGGCTATAGATGATACACGATGCCGCTTGTCATCCGCCCCAATTACGTAAATGTTGCCGTTCCTTGTCCATGACTTGGTGACTCCAAAACGTTGCCGCGCTGCCATGAAAACAGCATGCCTTGATTTTGTGAGGAATTCGGACAAAGTGACGCCTGTACCCTTGAGACAGGACTTTCCGCTCCATACCTTATCACGAACTGCAATGTCCTTGAATTTGACTAGCAAGGGCCGTGGCTTGTCGGTGTTGGGGTGGCCGGTGCGCTGGCTCCTGCTGATACTGTCACGAGAGAACCCCACCGCCTTTATGTGTTTAGAGAGCGCTGTGACAGTAACACCTGTAGTATCCTCGTCCTTGGCCTCAGCCACACCGTGGACAAGAAGAAACTTTCGCCGACTCCTGAGCTCGCGCCTCTCATACTCCAAGGACAAGAGCTCCAATTGCTTCTGAATGGATTCAAGAGCTGAGACCACAAAAGATTTAAATGTTGCAAAGTCGGCAGCTAGTGATGTCACTGTGGGTGCCTGTGAGTTCTCCGGCTTCTGCAGCTCGACTTGAAACTGTGCCATCCTACTATGAAACAGCACTGCCATGTCATCAATGGATTGTTTGAGTGCATCCATGTTGCAGTTTATCAGTAATTTGTGATGACAGAGGTGATTTGTAGGTCACTGGATTGAACTGTAGATAGTCTTGGACGATTGCAAGGAAAACAACTGCTGGCAGGTACTTTAGTTTACAGACTCATATAAGATTAAATTTATTGTGAAAAATACAACTTTTACTATTAAAAATTAATTAAATCTGTAGCAGCAAAATTTTAGATGTTTACTATTTCGCGCCTACCCTCCAAAAAAAAAAAATATAACAAACAAAGAGAATATAACAAACTACGTTTTCGATCACTAGATTTTACTCCTCATATTTTTTTCATACCGGGCGCCTTGCAAATCGATTCTTAAGGAGTAAACTCCAATAAACTCCAAAAACTGGTGAAGTGTGATTCTTACTGGCTGGTCTTACTGGTTTGGTTGGTGGTAGGGCATTTTCTAAGCCCGCCTGGCTAGCTACCACCATCTTATCTAAGTCTTGCCGCCAAACATCAGTGTTAAAAACATTGATTTGTTCCGGCATGAAGATAAGATAGCCAGTTCTCTATTGCGTTTTGAAATCTTGGTAAGCCCGCTTCCATCTTCGGCATCACCATCACTTACCGTCAGGTGAGATGTTGCCAATGGCTTACCAATTGCTTACAATACATAATTCTAATGCAAAACAATGTGACTTTATTAAATCGTCGTAATTCAGGGTAGGATCGAGCCTATCGGTGGGGACGTTTAAGAGCTGATATGACGATAAAGATAATTATATAATTCTATTTGTTGGCTTATTCGGTGGCTCAACCGGTAACGACTCGGTCCTCCTAACCAGAGGTGCCGGGTTCAAATCCGGACGGCCAATGATGTACCAATGAGTATAAGAAACTTACGTACATATACTAACCGATTGGTTTAAAGGTGAAGGAAAACATCGTGAGGAAACCTGCGCACACCTGCGAAGAAACTCGATGGTTGTGTGTGAAGTCGACCAACCCGCACTGGGCCCGCGTGGTCGACTAAGACCCGATCGCCCTATTTCAGGGTAGGCTCCAGCCCCTCGGTGGGGACGTATAAAGCTGATATGATGATGATGATGATTTGTTATTCAAAATGTTACGTGATTTATTTCTTTATTCGCTATTCACTATCGATTACGATGTAACTAACTAGTATCTTATCTGTACTATGGATTTAAACCTAACACAAACGACGCAGATCTATAAATAATAAAACTGTAACGGGGCCGTGTCTGTACATGAAATATTTTTGGAAAATAATAACTGTGGTGGACATTACTAACGATACAGAGGCCAAAACAACAACTTTTGGAATTTTTGTCTGTCTGTCTGTCTGTCTGTCTGTCTGTATGTTCGCGCATCACGCAAAAACTACCAGGCCGATTTTGATGAAATTTTGTATGGTGGTTCCTTATAGCCCGGGTTAACATAAAGGATACTTTTAATCCCAGAAAATTCAAGAGTTCCCGTGGGAAAATCAAAAGTATTCATTTATAGAATGGCTCACCACGCAAATGTGGCTTGACCTATTACAATCAAATTTTACACGTTGATACCCTTATCGCGAAATAAAACTGGGACATTGTGAATCCCAAAAAAATTAGGGTTCCTACAGGAATGCAAAAAAATGTATCTTTAGAATGACTCAACGTAACAATATGAAACCTTTACATTGGGATGGGGTACCCTTACATGGGGTTTAAAATTGAGCAAATTTGCGGTGAGAAAGAAGCATAATAAGTACTCGGTCTTGGAGGCAAATTACTGCTTTTTGCCGCTGGTCTGTGAGACAAACGGCTGCTGAACCCTCAGAGGCCTTTGCCTTCACAAAGAAGATTGACCTTCGCCTTCGAGAGAGGAGATGTGACGTGAGGTCCTACCTGCTGCTAAGGTTGTCTATTGCCATCCAGCGCAGCAACGAGAAGTGCGTCTTGGGCTCCTTTGGAGCTGATACGACTCGAGGATTTGACCCATATTCATATTTTTAGGAAATTTTATTACTAGATTGATATAATGATTTGAATTTTTTTTTTTTATAATATAGGTTAGGTATATGTGTTATTTCATCATATCAGTTTATATACGTCCCCACCAAGGGGCTCGATCTGCCCTGAGTTAGGGCGATCTGGCCTTAGACGATCACGCGGGCCCATTGCGGGTTGATTGACTTCACACATAAGCTTCGAGTTTCTTCGCAGGCGTGTGCAGGTTTCCTCACGATGTTTTTCTCACCGTGAGAGCGTCGGATAAACGTACATACCAGTATGAAATCGATATTCGTATAGATATTGGTAAGTGGCAGGATTCGAACCACGGCCTTCCGGACAGGAGGTAGTGGCCCTAACCGTTCTGCCACCGACGCTCTATATGTTATTTAAGATTTAAAAATCCTTACTTAATATTATAAATGTGAAAATGTGTTTGTTTGTTTGTTATATATTCACACTTCAATACCTATACCAATCTTGATGAAATTTTGCATCAGGTAGCCTGTATCACTGGGAATGAAATAGTCTACTTTTTATCTGTGGAAATTATCATAGACCGATGCAGTTCCTGAGGAAACTAAAACAATACTATTTGTTCGTGAAGTTATTTAAAATCGTAACGAAAAAATGGGTTGGTGTGATTTTTAGCACAGAGATGAGGTGGAAAATGATATAAATATATCCTGACATAGTTACCGAGGGATCTGGGTACAACTGTTTTCTACGCTCGCGCACGTTGGTGGCGTCGCAACGGAGCAACAGATTAAAGTGATTTTTTGTATAGAATTTGTTGAAGGGGTGGGTAGTGACAAAGACTGCTAATCCGAATAGCCCGATACAGTTCCTGTGGTACCTGGTGAAAACTCATGTCCACGCTTGCGAGCTGATTGCAGCTCGCGCACCACTCACCCTCAAAAAGAGACATAAAATCTATGTCCACGCGCGCGAAGCCGCGGGCAAAAGCTAGTAATATAATATATCTAAAAATATCACACACTGGACAGATACGATAGTATCAAACCCCAATATTCTGTTACGGCAGTGATAAATTAGTTCGCGTATGTTGCTATTGGACTTACAAGACAGTTCGTCAGAAGACGAAGCTGATTTTGAATTCTACCTACATCATGCACCAAAAAGCGAAGGATTTGGTTAGAACCATACATAAGGAGCGTAATGAAATCAATCTCTTTAATGATCTGCCAAGTGACCTCGGTTACAAGGGCCCTTCGTATCTAAAAGCTAAATGGAAACGTTTCGTGTCAAAAATGTTTCGATTTCTTAAACCACGTTTGTTTTACAGGATCCTATTGGCGTTATGACGACCAGCGCTGGCAAACCGATCGAGTATAAAGAAGCGACCCGCACTCTCAACTCGCCACTCATCTTTAACGAATACTTCATGGATTCCTTGACACATATCACTCGAGAGCGAATTCCTGAACGTGTAGTACACGCGAAAGCCGCCGGTGCTTCCGGCTACTTTGAAGTCACCCATGAAATAAAAAACATCTGTAAAGCAAAACTCTTCAGCGAAGTTGGTTAAAAGACCCCAATAGCTGCGAGATTATCTCTAGTTGTATCTGAAAGAGGAGGCACAGATACTTCAAGAGACTCCAAAGGATTCGCTGTGAAATTTTACACAGAAGAAGGAAATTTCGATGTTGCAGGTTTTGCCACACCTATGTACATGTATAAAGATCCGCTGCTCTTTACAACGTCCACACGAGCACAGAAAAGGAATCCGTCCACGAATTTAAGAGACGTGAACATGTTATGGGACTTCTTGACTTTAAAACCTGAAAGTTTATTTATGTTTATGCTTGTTTTCGGAGATAGAGGCATTCCGGATGGATTTCGCCACATGCCCGGCTTTATAATTCATTCATATGAAGTCGTTAATGATCAAGGAGAAAAGCATTTCATAAGATTCCATTTCTACCCGGATGCAGGTATAAAGCATATTTCCACGGACCAAGCGAAAATAATAGCGGGAAATGACCCTGATTATGCGATACGAGACTTGTATGAAGCTATTGAAAATGGCAATTTTCCGAGTTGGACGCTAAAAATACAGGTGTTGTCTCTTGAAGATGTAAAAAACGCAGGATTTGATGTGTTCGATGTGACGAAAGTGTTGCCTTTAGACAAGTATCCACTAAGACCGTTAGGAAGAATAGTTTTGAATAAGAATCCAATAAACTATTTCGCTGAGGTTGAGCAAATAGCCTTTAGCCCGGCAAATTTAGTACCGGGTATCCTTGGAGGTCCAGACAAGTTATTTGAAGCCCGTCGCATGGCTTACAGAGACGCTCAGTACTACAGATTAGGAGCAAACTTCAACAAGATTCCCGTTAACTGTCCTTTCCAGGCTAATGCATACAACCGTGATGGCAGACCTCCCGTTAAAGACAACGGTAGAGACAGTCCCAACTACTACCCAAATTCTTATAACGGTTCTGAGCCATATGTTGATAAGAAACGACCGGAGCTGATTCAAATATACCAAGACGATCCTAATAATTTAAAGCAGGCCACTGAATTGTACGTAAATGAAATGACTAAAGACGAGCGAAGTCGTCTCGTGTCGAATATTTTAGACAGTTTAGGAGGTGCTGAAAAGTTTTTGCAAGACAGAGCGGTGACATTGTTTACGATCATACATCCGGACCTTGGAAACAGGATTAAGCAGGGACTGATGACTAAAAAAACTGTGTCAGAACCTTCGTATTCTAACGAGAAGGATGATGAATGTGAAGACTGATGGCCTTGCAACTCATTTAATAAGTGTTTGCACGGAACTATACCCGTTATGTATAGAGGAAGATTTTCCATGATACGAGTAGGCCAATAATGCTGACTAATATTATAAAAGTGAAAATGTGTGTGTTTGTTTTTTTGTTACCTTTTCACTCTTCAACACCTCGACCAATCTTGATGAAATTTGGCATGCGGATAGCCTGTGTCATAGGCTACTTTTATCCCGTGAAAATAGCATAGGCCGATGCAGTTCTTGAGGGAATTGAAAAAAATACTCTGTATGCGGCGGACAATGGATTGTTGTAATTTTTTGCTCAGGGATAGTTGAGGTAGTAGGAAATGATATAAAATTACTATACCCGATAGATCTAGGGAAAAATCATTTCCACGCTCGCGCACGTCATCGGCGTCGCAACCATGCAACGGATTAATATGATTTTCTGTATAGAATTGGTTGAGGGGTGAGATAACTGAAATCGACTAGGTACTAATCAGAATAGCTTCATATAGTTCATGCGGGATCTGGAGAAAACTCATATCCACGATCGCGAGCCGCTTGCGGCTCGCGCACCCCTCACCCTCAAAGATAGTCATAAAAATGATGTCCACACGGGAGAAACCGCGGGCAAAGCTAGTTTATAAATATTGTAACATCAGCGGATCTTATAATAATATAAGAACGTAATAAATAAAGTTGGATTTTTACTCTAAACTAAGAAATGTAAATACTTGGCCGGAATACTATATGGCAGATGATTTAGGTTCCAGTTGGAATCTGTTGAACTGGCTATACTGCCGTCAGCATCAAAAGAAACAACATTGATGAAATGAAAGTCCTTACACTGTAAATTTCTAGGCTGAAAACGGAAAGGTTACTTCCAAGTCAAGGATGTTACCTTAGTTAAAATACTAGCTGTGCCCGCGACTTTTGTATCTCCTGTCTTAATACATAATATATATCGGTTCAATCGTGCGCTAAAAGATTTTATATTTTCACTATGCCATGTTCCAACCCCTTTAAATTCTTAGCTGTGACACCCTATATTTGTAACATTAAAGCGTGGAAGTTTTGAATTTTCCCACGAGAATTCTTGAATTGTCTGGGATAAAAAAGTATCCCCGGGCTATAAGGAATCACCATACAAAATTTTATCAAAATCGGCCTGGTTGTTTTTGCGTGATGCGCGAACATGCAGACAGACAGACAAAAATTTTAAAAGTTGTTGTTTTGGCCTCTATATCGTAACTCGTTAGTAATGTCCACCTCAGTTACAATTTTCCAAAAATATATCATTTACAGACTCGGCCCCGTTACAGTTTTGATACATGTAAGTATAGATAGAAAATTCAAATTCAAGTAATCGGAAACGATGAATACGTTAAAAAATTGAATTCTATCACAACAACTTAGTAAAATTTTAGCATTATTTTTTTTATCATTTTCTAAAAAAAGTACTTAATTTTATGCCTTTTTGGAAAGCTGATAAAATAAGGAACTTTTTCCCGTATTTTCCACTCTTAGTGTATACATTTGTTTTTACTATGAAGAATTAAATCAATACTTTTTTCATAACAAAATTTGAAAATTGAATCGGCTTAAACATGAAAATTGTAGGATCACGTCGGATTTCCAATCACATGTATGTACTTTTTTTTTCGCAATCTTTCGGTGAACGATTGAAACTCTATTTTTTGTTAAGGAATATAAAATACAAATGAAAAATGTAAGAGGAAATTTAGACCCACAGTGTCACGTTACTGAGATATTTTAAGAGATAGAGAAGTAAATTAGAATTTTGACAACTTTTAACTCCAAATATCTCAACTACATGAAAATATTTAGGTATACTTTTGGTAATTTTTTGCATCCCCTGTCGAAATACATTTATAGGTTCAATCGTGTGCTTATCCTCTCAATATAAGTTTATCCATTTCCGTTATCGTTACCAGAATTGTCATGACCTCCTAGTCTATAGTTAGATCAATTTTTGAGACAGTAACAAACAACCTTGTTTTGTATGAGAGTCACCTACCTTATTTTTATTTTTCCTGCCATAACGAACTGGTGTAGTGGGCCATATAGAGTTATAGCAACGTACTGAGTTTCATCAAAATCTTTAGATCCATTTTTGAGAAAATAAATAAAACGTGTTTTTACTACCGTGGGTGGCAACCCTGAAAAATTGAGGTAGGAAAAGTTTGAAAAAAGTGGCTGAAGATATAAAAATTATACTGCTTTATCTCACCACATATATATAACATAAGTATAAGAAATAAAGTGTTAACCGAGGGAACCCAACGTAACCTATTAACTATTAAATACTTATAAATAAATCCGTCCTCCAAATTCCACACGAATTACCGCATAACTTATAAAAACTTTAACCATTCGGGCAAAACCGCGGGCAAAAGCGAGTAAGAAATACAATGTTATCTAATCGAGGGAACTCAACGAAGGTGTTGGCACCAGCTAATAAAAAATAAAACATCACACTTTACGTGTACCTAAAAAAAAATTAAGTGTGATTTTATGAAATCACGGTAAAAGTGAAACTTTACAGGGGACGAAACGATCATGGCTGCTCTCGCTACGGTACAGAGGATGAAACGACCATACCATCAGACGAAAGCGACCGTCACGCGACATGCAACACACAGACGACAAAACGGTTGGACGATAGTTTAACGTGACTACGTCATAACATAACATTGATGAAATGATTGCATACATAACGTTACAATTAGCATAACGGGACAATGAGCGTAACGGGACAATGAGTCATTCTTTTTCGTGCTTGCAGCCGGCGTCCATGGATTTATTAGACGTTTTCACGTCAAAAATTTGAGACGATGTAATAAAAGTTTCACTTTAAAATATTTCAAGTTTTTATTTTGCCACTTTATCGTGATTAATATGTAAAGATACTATGCTAAATTACAGCTTTCTATTACTAAAATTCTGCTCTTAACCGCAGATTTATGGACAGACAGACAGATGGACGTGGAGAAACTAAAAGGGTTCAAGGATAACAACTTTTTGACGTGAACACGTCTCATAAATTGATGACAAGGGCTGCGTTCACGAAAAAGTGTGACGCCATTATCACGTCACGCTAGTGTGAAGTCATTGTCGCGTTACGCCAGTGTGACGTCATTGTCGCGTTACGCCTGAGCCGAGCGTGCAAGCGACAATTGTATTTGTATTATTACTTGCACTTGGACTTGGACTTGGAAGGACGGACGGACAGACGGATGAACCGTCAAACAAGTGTGTCAATGGATTAAAAGTACTAGACTTCCAGGACCCTACAAGAGGTGTTTCAATGCGGTCGATTCTCTGAGAGGGAACACGTATTTGTGTGTGTCAATGGATTAAAGGTACCAGGCGTAACTATTTAGTAATCTGTGACCAGGCTTCCATGATTTTACAAAAGGTGTTCTAATGCGGTCGATTCTCTGTGGGGAAATGCCAGAGTTAACTTACCCGACTATGGGCGGTATTTTACATCTCCTTAAAGATGGAGTTAAAGAAGTTTTACTTCAGTCGTGTGGTCTAAAGCTCAAGTGACAAGCGTTCGGTATGTGACACGTTATCACATAAAATTATCGTCCGTAAACCGACTTTACAGACAACATCTTTTTTATATAAATCTGTATACAGGTGTAACAAAATTTGTGTAGGTTCCGTTAACTGGGGCTTCTACTCATCATTTCAACTTTTGTTCTGTCTTTGCTGAAATCCCAAAAAAATAACTCTTCATACAAATCGATCAGCTGATCGACCAATTTTGTAATATTTTTTTAATTTGACATTTTCCTTGGGGAAAGTTGTTCAGTATAATGAGTAGGACCCCCAGTTAACCGTTCTTAGACATGTTTGTAGACCAGAAGGAGGCGCTGCAGCAGCCAGGACGGTTGACGCTAGAGGCCTTCTCAGAAACTATACAACTGATGTCGATGCGGTTTTTTTTGCTTTTTCTAAGTGTCATTTTTCAGAGCAGGTCTAGAAATGTTTTACATCCGTATTCCGTATACCATCAAGGGGCGCTGCACCTCAAGCCTACTAATATAATAAACGCGAACGTTTGTATGTATGGATGTTTCTTACTCTTTTACGCAAAAACTACTGAACGTATCTGGCTGAAATTTGGTAGGTAGACAGGTTAGGACCTGGATTAATACTTACCCTTTTACGTGAAAACTACTGAACGTATCTGGCTGAAATTTGGTAGGTAGACAGATTAGGACCTGGATTAACACGTGGGCTACTTTTTTCCACTCGCGCTGCGCACCCTCGAAGATAGTCATAGAAACTGTGTTCACGCGAGCGAAGCCACTTGCAAAATCTAGTAAAAATTCATAAAGCATGTAGATATATGTACATAGACGACTTAAGGACAACAAAACCTTTGGGAGTAAGTACTTTAAGGCTTTGAATGGAAAGGAGAACTTCTTAACTTACCCTCTTAATAGTTTAAAATTCCCAGAAAATATTCAGCTGATTCCGATGTGGTTTTTGAATTTAAATGGTAAACATTTCAGAACAGGTTAATATTTTAAACATGTTTCATAGCGGTAGACCATCAGGGAGTGTTGCAGCAGCCAGGATGGTTAGTGCTTGAGGACTTCTCAAAAACTATTTATAATAATGTATGGATTCTGATGCAGAATTTAACATTATGCAGGCGTCATTTCAGAGCAGGTTACTAGACATGTTTTGTAGGTGGAGACCTACAGGAGGTGCCGCAGCAGCCAGGATAGTTGGCACTTGGCACTTGAGGGTTTCTCAGTTACTACACTTACTAACTCTTTAACCGATTCTTATGCGGTTTTTTTGCTTTTTCTAAGTGTAATTTTTCAGAGGAGGTCTAGGTTTTACAGCCGTAGACCATCAGGGGGCACTGCATCTCAATCAAAATTCGTAAAGCTTGTATTTGTAATGAATGTTTGTAAAGATTTTTTATAAAATAAATAAATAAATCATTCTTTGTTGTATCCAACTAGTCATAGTAAATTGAACAAATTAAAATTAAAAATGTTAAGGCTATGTACTATGTCCAGCAGGGGGACGTCCTTCGTCTGATGTGATGATGACGATGAAGGTTATATTATTATTGACCCAAAACGACACTAGTCACCAGCACCGTTTCGTAACTTCCTATTATCGTTTAAATGCAAAGATAGCCAATATCTGTACAACGGGCTATTAATGCCGTCACTCACAACCTGGAGTATGCTGTTATCAGAGTAGCGCCGCAGTCTTTCCCAAAAAGAACCCACGCAATAACAGCAAAGTAGTCGGACACTCTCGGCCCGGTGAATATGCTCGTTGCTCTACAATATCGAGACAAACGCACGAGAGTGCGAAATACTTCATTGTATTGCACACTCATGGTGCTGTAAGATTTATAGAATCTAGGACATACGTACAACTAAAAACTTGAGAGTAAGTAGTTTTTTTTTAATTATTTTTAGATCCGTATCATTAAAGTCAAATGTATAAACAGATCTAACGATAAATAAATAACTCGTTAGATCCATCGTGAATCTACTGAATAGACCTACAGATCTAATGAGAACTAAATAATTCGATAGATGATCCAATGATCTATTCGAAGGACCTACAGATCTAACGAAAAATAAATAACTCAATAGATCCAGTATGGATCAACTCAATGGATCTACCGCGAACGAATGAAGGCTTTGAATGGGAATGAGAACTTTCTTAAAGTAGTCTCCAAAAAGTTTAAATTAAAAAGAAAAATTAAAAATTTTGCAAGTACCCACGCCGCATGTTGAATTAATACGATCTTGCGTTCAAAATACAAACAATTTTGAACCTTATTTATAAACTCAGTGTATTTCACTGAAATCTAAAAACTTTTATTATCTATTTATTTATTTTTTCATTAAAATTAGTTTTTTAATATTTTTTTCATTTGTAACTTGTTTTTTATTTTATTTTTTTAAATGATATCTTTATATTTTGTATGTGACGTATACCTATAAGTAATTATGATGCTATAATAGAGTTTAGTTAAAAAGTACATTTTCGCCGAACTTCGAAAGGGCTAAGTGATCATGGACTACCAACTATTGTTATTAGTAATATCAATAAGATTACTGAACATGATAAATTATGAAAAAACTACATGAAAATGAATCTTTTGAGCCAATCGTTGATTGTCAATGCAAAACAGACGCTCACAGGAAACGCTAACGCGCTTGATATGAAACGGGACCTTTTCGGAATGAGGAGGACGTCAATCAAATCAAACGAAACCAACCAACTACCATACCAAATTTCAGCTTGATAGCTGTAATAGTCTTTGAGTAAAACGGCTGTAACATACCGACAAATACACAGACTGACATGGCGAAACTATGAGGATTTATAGTTTGAGCAATGACTTATATATTACTTAAGTTTGAGTTAATGGATGTATTTCGATCTCGTACCCCTCGATCTCGCTAAGGATGCGATCATTTAAAGTCGTCATTACCTCATTTTAAGGGTAGGTACGATAGGTTACAAGGAAAGTTTTTAGATACGAAAACAGTTTGAGTGGGAGTAATTTTTTTTATAAAAGTTTTTCAAAATACCCTCCATTAGTCTCTATACAACGATTCATTCGTCTAAACCAAGATTTATAGAACTGGCGGTACTCTTCCTTCGGGAGGACCTCAGCCGCTGCTATGAAAGCATTCCGAGCATCCTCGGGGCTATGAAAATGAACACCACGAAGTCCAAGCTTCACTTTCGGGAAGAGAAAGAAGTCGCACGGAGCTATATCGGAGCTGTAAGGCGGGTTGTTGAATTTCTGAGGTCTTCAAAAACTCTTGGGTAATTTTGGCTTTGTGCGTTGATGCATTGTCATAATGCAAAAAAAAAGCCCTCGCAACCCTGTTTTTGGACGCTTTTACCGTAACGCGTCAAACACAATTGGTAAACGCACTTCGATGCACCATTGAACATTAACAGTTTTTTGATTTTCCAAAGGAATTGTTGCTACATGACCACTCGCAATAAAAAATGTTGCCACCATTTTCTTCCCCACGCTGCGTCAGGCTTTTCGTCCGGAAAGACCCAAACCATCGACTGCCGCTTAGTGAGCGGGTCAAATTGTTAGATCCAACTCTCGTCTCCAGTAATAATATTAAATAAGTCCCTCTCCATTTTTAAATTTTTATAGCATTTACCGGCACCAGGTCACGCGAGCTTGTTTTTGTTCTGCTATCAAACCATGGAAACCCATCGCGAACAAAGCTTCCTTACTTAAAGATGAGCATGTAAAATTTGTTCGATTATCGGCGATGAAATGTGTAGTGTTTTTTCTATCTCCTTGTAGATTGTTTTCGGGTCTTCAAGCAACATTTTCCTTACCGTTTCGATGTTTTGTTTAGTTACAGAAGTAGCAGGACGGCCACTTCTGTCATCATCTTTCAAAGAAAGTTTTTCCTGTTTAAATTGTGAAAACCATCTAAAAATTGTTGCACGGGATGGTGCAAGGTCGCCAAATGCAGACAAAAGTCTATTTTGGCACTTAGTTTCACTCAAATCAACTTTAAAATCATACATCATTGCAAGAAAATGTTGACGTTCGAATTCCATTGTTGATAGAAAAAACGCGGGAATCGCAATAAAGAAATGCGAGTTTTTTTTATTAAAAATTTTAGTGCGTTTGACTGCAACTCACCTGATGGAAACTGATGATGCAGTCGAGGATGGTACACGCAAACTCAAATAATCACTCTTGCCTTGAAGGTCCCCAAGTTATAGGAATCGGGGAAACACTGACGCAGGCAAGGAGTTCCACTCCTGCGCTGTACGCATAATAAATGAAGAAGCGTAACGATTCGTGCGAAAAGGTGGAACATCAACAACAAAGGGGTGCAACCCCTCCCTGTGTCTCGTTGACCGACGGTGGATTGGAGCCGGCGGAATGAGGTCGTGAAGTTCTTGCACGCACTCTCCGAAATGAATTGGATAGAATACCGACAAACTGGCGACTTTGCGGCGATGCTCAAGGCTTTGGAGCCTGTCATTGACTAGCTCGTCGTCACCAATGAGTCTCCGTGCGCGTCGGTCGATGGCGTCCAAGGTATCCAGCTGATAGCGGGCTGATCCATCCCATAAGTGTGAACAGTACTCCATACATGAGCGGACCTGTGCTTGATATAAGGTATGCAGCTGTCCAGGTGTGAAGTACCGTCTCACCTTAGAGAGAATACCCAGCTTCATTGCAGCAACTTTTGCCTTGGACTCAATGTAACGACCGAAGTTAAGATTGGGTGTTAAATCCACGCCGAGGAGTTCCAGGTGGTCAGATATCTGAATCGGTTCATTCCGGAGAGTTGGAGTCAAGGTGAATGGACTCCTTTTGGCGGAAAAAAGACACGCCATTTTTATTTTTTAATATTTTGTCAAATGACTTATGGGATTCGATTTTCAAATAAATGAGGATTTTAAAAAGGTACAATTCATGTAGGTTCTAGTTTTAAAATCGCCGTATCTCAAAACTTTCCTAGTTACCCACGCAAGTATGGCCCACTCACACACCCGAGGCATTTCTTGGTGCGCTGTTTGACCAAGTTCATCTCACACGCTGTGAATCAGTTCCTCAACGGACGGCAGAATTTTGAACAGAGACTGGCAGTTGTGCAAATCTATTGATGTCCAATAATTACGCCCTTTTAAACCTTGAGGAGCACGTCTGAAAACTTTTGAGCGTGAACTCTCCCGGCCATGTACAAAGCGCTTAAGGCAGGCATGCACCTTACCGGCAACGTTTGACGTAAATAATCGCTAAAGAAAACTGTAATAATATCTCCCATCGTGCGACTCTCCCTCTCGATGTTCTGGAACATTCTGTTCACAGCTTTCTTGTGGGCTATAATAGTGCACTAACTCCAAACTATTTTTGTGTTGTGCAGATTAATGGGAATCTTGAAAGTTACTTTTATTCACAATAAATGACTAGTGACGATGAAACCGAAGATGGAAGCGGGCTTACCAAGGTTCCCGAACGCAACGGGGAACTGGTTTTCTTGCCTTCATGTCAATCTAGGGGTGTTATCACTCACGATCACTACAGCTGCACTGTAATTGGTTTGGGTGTGCCTGGTCTGGGAGCTAACCGGTTCCGTGGCATACCCCTATTCCATCTTCGGCTTCAGTAGTTTACTCTATGCACGTCAGATACTTCCACGTCCAGTTGTAATTTCTATGGCTATGGGGAACCTTGGTAAGTCCGCTTTCATCTTCGGGATTAGTAATTACAATCCGCCTACGATACGTCTACGTCCAATTGTAATGGAGCTCTGAAGTATACTAACTTTGTACTCTATCTAAGGTTTTTTTTCTGGTTTATATTTCTCGGTCAATTTTGGAGATCTTTTTACATATTACTAGCTTTTGCACCCGGCTTCGCCCGCATGGACATCCTTTTTATGACTGTTTTCGAGGGTGAGTGGTGCGCGAGCCGCATTGCGGCTCGCGAGCGTATACATGTGTTTTCTTCAAATCCCTCAGGAACTATATCGGGCTTTTCTGAGCAGTCTATGTTACTTCCCACTCCCTCAACTAATTCTATACAAAAAATCACTTCAATCCGTTGCTCCGTTCCGAAGCCGACTTGCGCGAGCGTGGAAATGGGTTTTCCCAGATCCCTCGGGAGCTATTTTAGGATATTCTAATTAGTAAATTATGTAATTGGCACCCCCTCAACCATCTATGAGCGAAAAATCACAACAATCCATTGTTGCCTTGCAATGTTAAAAAAATTAACCAAAAAAAGAGTATTTTTTCAGTTCCCTCAGGAACTACATCGAAATAAACTACTTTCGCGGGTCAAAAAGTAGCCTTTGTCCTTTCCAGTGATACAGGCTACCTGCATGCCAAATTTCAACAAGATTGGTGAAGGTGTTGAAGCGTGAAAAGGTAACAAACAAACAAACACATTTTCACATTTATAAAATTATAGTAAGGATGTTATTCCGGGATATACACTGTCACTAGACAAAGTTTCGTCATTATCTGTTCAGTGGTTTTTGCATGATGAGCGGTCAAATAGACTACAATTTTAAAAACTTTTTAAGATGTTCAGTTACTCATTTTAAGTCGCTCTAGTTGTTTTTTTTTCGCATATCTTCAATGTACCAAATTTTTTGTTTCCACGATTTTATCATATGTATAAATAGATAGATAGATAAATGTATTTCGAGTTTGCTCATCAGGCTGCTGTGGCTGATGTGATGATACGAGTAACTAGCACCACTTCTTCCAAAAGACATCCAATCCCCCAAGTCGGAGGTTTTGCCGTAATCGCAGTGTGCAGTTACGTCAGTACTAATATAATATATACTTTGATGCAGTTTTGGCACACTAGGCACGCGGAAAGGATGCTACTGCCCATCCTCCGGTTTGTACCCTCTTACGACACCCACGGGAAGAGATAGGGTGGTACTATTTTAGAGCCGCACCACAGGCCACATTATTTTTCTCTATTTCGAATTTATGTGACTTTTATTTCATATTTTACCTGACTAATCTCATATTGTTGGCTTTCTAAAGTAACCGACATTGCTCACAGAATAGCTAAACTGAATTGGCAGCGGGCAGGGCACATATCTCGTAGAACAGATGACCGTTGGGATAGTAAAGTTCTAGAGTGGCGACTGCGCACCGGAAAACGTAGCGTAGGAAGACCTCCCACGCGGTGCACCGACTACCTGGTGAAAATCGTGGGAAGCCGATGGAAACGAGCGGCGCAGGACCGGTCGTCGTGGAAATCCTTGGGGAGGCCTTTGTACAGCAGTGGACGTTTTTCGGCTGATATGATGAATGATGATGATGATGATTGGCTTTCTGCAGAAACATTTCTTATTCATTAATAAGATAGATACTAATGTTTACCTATCTACATTTCTTAGTTTACAGTGAAAACCCTACCCTAATTACTTAATTAATTAAGTCCATGCCTATTTCTTTCGATTTCATAATTATCACAACAGATGTTAAATAAAATAATTACGAATCGTTGGCCTAGCCTAGAAAATCTTCTACTATTAGTCTATTACAAATAATGTGTCCTTTAATTACATTTTTTAGTTTGTTCAGTGAGTTCTTAGTTAACTCTTTGGAAATCCACAAAAGTTAATGTTCCACTAATTATAAATCGTTGACCTAGCCTAGAAAATCTTCCTGTACATAACGTGTAGAATTCCCTGTAAATACTTAGTATGTGTGTTGATAGCCATCAGCATATTCATCATATTGCTCGTCAGAATACGAAGGTGCTGACACAGTTCTATTAGCCAATAGTCCCTGTTTTATCCTACTTCCGAGGTCCGGATGTATAATCGTGAACAATTTAACCGCTCTGTCTTGCAAAAACTTTGCAGTACCGCCTAAACTGTATAAAATATTCGATACGAGACGGGTTCGCTCTTCTTTAGTCATTTCATTTACGTACAGTTCAGTGGCTTGTTCAAAGTTGTTAGCTTCGTCTTGGTATATTTGAATCAGCTCCGTCCGTTTCTTATCAACATACGGCTCAGGACCATTATAAGAGTTTGGGTAGTAGTTCGGACTATCTCTCCCATTGTCTTTCACGGGAGGTCTGCCATCACGGTTGTATGCATTCACCACAGTTTGTATAGGACAATTAACGGGAATCCTGTTGAAATTAGCTCCTAATCTGTAGTACTGAGCGTCTCTGTAAGCCAAGCGACGAGCTTCAAATACCTTATCTGGACCTCCAAGGATACCAGGTACTAAATTCGCCGGGTTAAATGCTATCTGCTCAATCTCTGCGAAATAGTTTATTGGATTCTTATTCAAAACCATTCTTCCTAATGGTCTTAGGGGATACTTGTCTAAAGGCAACACTTTTGTCACATCGAAGACATCAAATCCAGCTTTTTTTACATCTTCAAGCGACAACACCTGTATTTGTACCGTCCAACTCGGAAATTTGGCATTGCTAATAGCATTATACAAATCTCGTGTCGCATAATCAGGATCATTTCCTGCTATTAATCTCGCTTGTTCCGTGGGGATGTTTTTTATACCTGCATCTGGGTAGAAATGGAATCTTACAAAATGCTTTTCTCCGTGATCGTTTACTACTTCAAATGAATGGATTCCAAAACCGGGCATGTGGCGGTATCCATCTGGAACTCCTCGATCTCCGAAAACTAGCAAAAACATATGTAAACTTTCAGGTCTCAAAGTCAAGAAGTCCCATAGCATGTTCACATCTATTAAATTCGTGGATGGGTTCCGTTTCTGTGCTCGTACGAACGTTGGAAAGAGCAGGGGGTCCTTGTAAACGTACATGGGTGTACTAAAACCGGCGATATCAAAATTTCCTTCTTCTGTATAAAACTTCACAGCGTACCCTCTGGCGTCTCTTGATGTATCTATGCCTCCTTTTTCTACTACAACTGGAGAGAATCTCGCAGCTACTGGAGTCTTTTTACCAACTGTGCTAAAGAGTTTTGCTTTACATATGTCTTTTATATCATGAGTGACTTCGAAGTAGCCAAAAGCACCAGCGGCTTTTGCGTGGACCAGACGTTCAGGGATTCGTTCCCGATTGAGATGAGTCAGTGAATCCATGAAGAATTCGTTAAAGATTAGGGGCGAGTTAAGAGTGTTGGTCGCATCTTTATACTCGATCGGTGCGCCAGCGCTTGTTGTCATAACGCCAATTGGACCCTGAAAAACAAAAAGGATTTTTGTTAATACAATAGAATTACTTTATTGATATCTATTAGAAGATTTGAACAGATTTAACGCACTCCTTTTATTCTGTACTGGGGAACTAGCTTTTCAGAAACATTTTGATGTAACAAGATCTATTTATTAAAAACTTAAAGACCTTCTATTTTATTTAGTTACCTATTGTGATTCATTTTACTTATTTAAGTAAAAAATAATTGGGCCGTGTTATAAATAATCTTACCCGACTGCACGAATCTAACAACACCTCGCACTCAAAAAAGTCGTTAAGGCTACATGCTTACCCAAATAAACAGACATACATACACACTACACATACATAATTTTTTTTTTTCTCTTATGTTGTGCAATAAAGTGTTTTCAAACAATCAATCAATCAATATAATATGTATACACATACACCCTTTTAACCGCCTCCGTGGCGTAATGGTTAGTCCATTCGCTTCTCACCAGGAGGTCGCGGGTTCGATTCCCGGCGGGATCAACTTGTAAGACTCGGTTTGGTTGGTGGTAGGGGGCATTTTCTAAGCCCGCCTGGCTAGCTACCACCATCTTATCTAAGTCTTGCCGCCAAACATCAGTGTTAACAACATTCCGGCTTGAAGATAAGATAGCCAGTTCTCCATTGCGTTGGAGAATCTTGGCAAGCTCGCTTCCATCTTCGGCATAATCGTCACTTACCATCAGGTGACATGATGCCAAGGGCTTACCGATTGTGAATTTAAAAAAATCATGCACACACGCACACATACACATGCATATTGCATACATAAATACATACAACCGTCTATTAATGGACTTATAGTGGACTCCTTATAACGAGTACGACTCACACTTGGCCAATTTTGATTATTTATTGTTTTACTTCAGTATAATCACACCAAGTTTCACGCCTGTTTGTATTTCTTTTTTAACGATAGAGCTAAATAAAAAATGCTTTTGAAGACCTATAAAAACACGTTTTTTGTATGAATGTTTTTTTGTTTTTGTATTTTTATTTTTTCACTTTTTCTAATTTTTAGTACTTATATTTGTTGTTATATCGGCAACAGAAACACACATTCTGTGAATATTTCAACTGTCTACCTATAACGGTTCATGAAATACAGGCCGCTGACGGACGGATAGACAGAGACAGACAGACAGACAGACAGCGGAGTCTTAGCAATAGGGTAAAGTTGGTCACCCGTTGGATAACGGAACCCTAAAAAGAGTATTTTCATCTGTTCACTCGGGAACTGTATCGGACCATGCTATTTGTCCTTCTTCATGACATAGGCTACGTGTATGCCAAATTTTGTTAAGATTGGTTGAGGTATTGAAGCGTTAAGAGGTCAAAAATAAATATACACATTTTTCACATTTGTAACATTATTATGTAAGGATGAAACTGAACTGTTATCTAACCAGGCCATTTCAGTTTGGCACTTTACGTCTATTGCATTATGCAGTTGCTATCTCTGCCTCGATTAAGCGTGAAGGTTTTTACGTCAATTTGAAGTAACGCCAGTCTTGCCTCTCCTATTTTTAATGCCCCCCCCCCCCCCCCTAAAACGGTAAAGGGTAAGATTATATTAACTTTTATTGTAGACTAGCTGTTTCCCGCGGCTTCACCCGCGTGGACAACGTTTCTATGACTTTCCGAGGGTGCGCAGAGGGTCCTAATCTGTATACCTACCAAATTTCAGCCAGATCCGTTCAGTAGTTTTTGCGTGAAAGAGTAACAAACATACATTCTTACAAATTTTAGTAGGATAAATTGTTTCAATGTAACATATAGTGTTCCGTTAACCGCCTCCGTGGCATAATGGGTAGTCCATTCGCCTCACACCAGGAGGTGGTGGGGTCGATACCCGGTGGGGTTAACTTGTAAGACTCGGTTTGGTTGGTGGTATAGGGCATTTTCTAAGCCCGCCTGGCTAGCTAACACCATCTTATCTAAGTCTTACCGCCAAACATCAGTGTTAACAATATTGATGTGTTCCGGCTTGAAGATAAGATAGCCAGTTCTCCATTGCGTTGGGGAATCTCGGTAAGCCCGCTTCCATCTTCGGCATCATCATCACTTACCATCAGGTGAGATGATGCCAGGGTTTACCAGTTGTGAATAAAAAAAAATCGAGCGAGACCTACAGTAGGTACTCGCATATGATGTGTAACATGTGACAAAATACTTTATAAAAGGACGGCAAAGATACGGCAGACTAGGCTGTATGGTCATAGGTACCTTTGCCTTTTCCGCGCTTTTAAAGCCTGAAAAAAGGACGGCAAAGATACGGCAGACTAGGCTGTATGGTCATAGCTGTGGGTCATAGATACCTTTGGCTTTTCCGCGTTTTTAAAGCCTGAAAAAACGCGACTTCCTGTTACAATGGGACACATTTCCGTCCCATTTCACGAAATCACTCCCACAAATTGCAGGAAAGCGAGAGCAAAGATGTTACACATCAAAAAAAAAAATAATAATAAGGCTTTCGCAAAAAGTTAAAATAATCTTATATAAGGTACTAACTTTCGGTTTTTGAGGGAGGGCGACATAGAAGGGAGTAGCAAAGTTGGGGTGAGTTTTCTATTGGTTTTCTTACTTTCTTACGTGGTTGCACAATTCAGTTCATCTATATAGTTTCTATGTCCAGCAGTGGACTTCCTTCGGCTGATATGATGATGATGATGATATAGTTCATAATATATATATTTTTTCATTGTTCATATGATAGTTCTTAAATTACGCGTTTGTCACAAACGTGATTAACCTTGATGTTTTCAACCGACTTCCAAAAAGGAGGAGGTTCTCAATTCGACTGTTTTTTTTTTTTATGTGTGTTACTTCAGAACTTTTGTCTGGGTGAACCGATTTTGATGATTCTTTTTTTATTTGAAAGCTAGTGCTTCCCATGTGGTGTACTAACTTATTAGAAAATTAACAAAAACCAATAATAATAATAATGCAAAAATATAGGTACTAAGTTGTTGCGATGGAAGTTTTAGCGTTTTCAATTATTTTTTATCTCCTCCTCCGCTGTTCAAACACCACCGTTAAAAGTGTTGAATGTGTATCACTATATCATGAAAATTATGTCCTAATTGTTTTAAACACAAGCATGAAGAAACCCTTAGGTACGTACAGTCAAGGAATTTAATATCCAACCCACCTAAGGTTCAATATTGTATAGCAAACTGTTTGGAGCTAGCTGGAGCACGACGTATCATCATATCAGCTCATATACGTCCCCACCAAGGGGCTCGAACCTACCCTGAATTAGGGCGATCGGGCCTTAGACGATCACGCGGGCCCAGCGCGGGTTGGTCGACTTCACACACAACCTGCGAGTTTCTCCGCAGGTGTGTGCAAGTATCGTCACGATGTTTTCCTTCACCGTAAGAGCGTCGAATAAACGTACATATGAAATCTAAAACAAACGACGTACGTCGTATCGTACGTATCTTATCAGTGCACCAGACCAAACACATGACATATAACAAAGAAAATTAAAAAAAAAAAATAAACATACCGAAGTTTGCTCCTTAAAATTGAGGATTTGCTGCGAAGCCGGATCATTTTGCTGTTTGGCGGCCACAGCATACGTCAGGACCAACAGCAGCAACATAATGTTCACTACTCAACCATCGTTAGATCAAACAGCTCTTTACGTATCAATGAACACCATTTATTTGTCTAGGCGACCTTGTTGCAGTGAGTTTTGGGGCGAACCGATTGCTTAAAACGGTAAAAAAACCGGCCAAGTGCAATTCAGAATCGCACACATAGGTTTCCGTAGCATCATACTAGATGGCGCTAGTTTCATGTTTCAAAAACCATAATACTAGATGGCGCTAGTTTCATGTTTCAAAAACCATAATACTAGATGGCGCTAGTTTCTTTATGTTTAAAAACAACGCGGTTTTTTTTGTATATTTTCATCCTTTCTAATTTTTAGTATTTGTTGTTATAGAAGCAACAGAAATACATCATCTATGAAAATTTCAGCAGTCTAGATATAACGGTCCATGAAATACAGCCTGGTGAGTGGAGACAGACAGACGGACGGACGGACAGCGGAGTCTTAGTAATAGGGTCCCGTTTTTACCCTTTGGGTACGGAACCCTAAAAATTGTAGACATTGAGGTAGGTATACTTACGATACGATTACGAGTTTCTTATAGATAACTGTTAAACTGCTGAAAAGAGATCGCATTAAGGTTCTAACAGTGAAAGTTAAGGTAACGTTATGACTGCGAGATTACTTAGGTTAATCAAGTGAGGCATAATTTGGCATAGTGTAAAATTGTAAATAGTTATAATCAACCGCCTCTGTGGCGTAATGGTTAGTCCATTCGCTTCACACCAGGAGGTCGCGGGTTTGATTCCCGGTGGGGTCAACTTGTAAGACTCGGTTTGGTTGGTGGTAGGGCATTTTCTAAGCCCGCCTGGCTAGCTACCACCATCTTATCTAAGTCTTGCCGCCAAACATCAGTGTTAACAAAATTGATGTGTTCCGGCTTGAAGATAAGATAGTCAGTTCTCCATTGCGTTGGGGAATCTTGGGTTTACCATCGTCACAAGTTTTTTATTTTCTTTTACACCCATGTATCATACAACATTTTTACAATACAGTTGTGAGAAAACTCTTCAAACAAAAAACGACCGTGACAGAAAAATAAAATACATGGGTACATACCTATCAAGGTTTCGGCAACCAAAGTTAATTTTAAGCGACTTTTGGCTCATTTTGAATGTCCGGAAAGTAATCTCACTTTGTTTTTTCTTATACATACACTTAAGTATATTTTTTATTACACGTATATTCATAACTTTGTTTGTATTCAAATCAAAGCAATTCAGTCACAGATCACTACTAGATATATGTAGCAATTCAGTTTACGAAAATTGCGCCTTATTTAATTTTTTTTTTTTTTTTTCCTTCGCCCTTTTAGGGCAGGCTAAGGCTCATTGGCCATACCGCCTAGTCTTCAGTGTATGTTTTTCAGTAGTTTTAGTTTGTAGAATTCACGTCTTCAGTAATTTTCAGTATATTTTTCAGATTACGCAGTCAAAAGCTCATTATATTGGTCAAATCCAGATGACCAGTCCATTTTTTTGTTTTCAATATCATTGTTTGTTTCCTCACATTTTTTCTCCTGTCAATCTTTCTAACTGACAGACAACCTCAGTAAGTACATTAATCGTCAATCCGTTATTTTTCTATGTAATGTAATTCTTATTTCTGGTGTTTCTTTTCCGCTTATATTTCATGTACTGTGTTAAGTATAAATCGGTATAGATATGAATAAATAGAAGCATTCCTAAGCAACTCTTTTATACAACGCGGGACCAAGTCGGCTGTACCATAGGACTGAATCAGCTCATCCATCAACACAAGGCGCTGAATGCCGAAGGACGGGCAATGAAAGAAGATGTGGTTGATAGTCTGTTCCTCCTGTGTATGACAGTGATCACACTGAGAAGTGTTGACCATTTTCAAACGACACAAATGGAAATTTAATCGGCAGTGTCCAAAACGTAATCGACAGATTGTAGAGTAAAACTTCCTGTGTAAGTAAGTATGACTTTTTGAAAACCAAGGAATACTATTTATTTGGGTCTCTAGTGCAGTGTACCAGCTACCTTTGTTTAAGATTTCTGTGCAATGATACATATGCCTTCCCCATTTCTCTTGCATGCGTTGATTTAGAAAAGTAACAACATCTGTCAATGGTAAAGGGCTTTTGAAAATATTTTCTGACTGAATAATTTTTGATGATTGAACTATTGTTTTGGCTAAGTAGTCAGCATGTTCATTTCCTTTCACTCCAATATGAGAGGGGGTCCACATAAAGTCGACCTGGACTGCCAAGCCAGTAAGTTCAAACCATGACTGCTTGATTAAGTAAATTATGGGTAGGACTGTACAATAGGGTCCATCGCTTTGGGGGATGGGAGTGGGGGGGAGGGGGGAGGGGGAGGAGGGGAACCCTCCCCTAAAAGATGGAAGTTAGGAGGGGGGTAGTTTTCGAGAAAATGAATTTTGAAAATTGGTAATTTTACATACTCTTTGGGCGGAAAACCGCCTGTTGACGATGCTTACGTTGAAAAATCGCTACCGCTTGTTAAAAAAAAAGCTCATCTACTTCTGTGCCAGCGAAAAAATCGCTACCGCTTATTAAAAAAAGGTCACCTACTTCGGTGCCGGCCGAAATCGCTACCGCTTATTAAAAAAAAAGCTCATCCACTTTTGTGACGGCGAAAATCGCTGCCGCTCATTCCAAAAAGGTGGAATCAATTTGAAACGCAGAGGGCGGACAAACTTGAGGGTCGAAAACCAGGGGATAATCCGTCAAGGTCAAGGTCATGTCATTTGCCCCCTCCCAAGAGGACTTCGCTCACTCCCGCTTCCATTTAGAACTCCCCGTTCTACACTCTTCCTACAGTGCTGAGTGGTCGACGGAGCCCCTTCGGGGCTCCTACTTCTGTGTTCTCATGTCAAACCTAACACTAAGCTCGCCTCCCCGCACAGTCTCCGAACCTAACGCATCCGAGTCGGGGTGCTCCGAAAGTTCGAGCTCGCTTCGCTCGCTCCCGCTTCCATTTAGAACTCCCCGTTCTACACTCTTCCTACAGTGTTGAGTGGTCGACGGAGCCCCTTCGGGGCTCCTACTTCTGTGTTCTCATGTCAAACCTAACACTACGACTGTGCGGGGAGGCGAGCTTAGCTCGCCTCCCCGCACAGTCTCCGAACCTAACGCATCCGAGTCGGGGTGCTCCGAAAGTTCGAGCTCGCTTCGCTCGCTCCCGCTTCCATTTAGAACTCCCCGTTCTACACTCTTCCTACAGTGTTGAGTGGTCGACGGAGCCCCTTCGGGGCTCCTACTTCTGTGTTCTCATGTCAAACCTAACACTACGACTGTGCGGGGAGGCGAGCTAAGCTCGCCTCCCCGCACAGTCTCCGAACCTAACGCATCCGAGTCGGGGTGCTCCGAAAGTTCGAGCTCGCTTCGCTCGCTCCCGCTTCCATTTAGAACTCCCCGTTCTACACTCTTCCTACAGTGTTGAGTGGTCGACGGAGCCCCTTCGGGGCTCCTACTTCTGTGTTCTCATGTCAAACCTAACACTACGACTGTGCGGGGAGGCGAGCTAAGCTCGCCTCCCCGCACAGTCTCCGAACCTAACGCATCCGAGTCGGGGTGCTCCGAAAGTCCGAGCTCGCTTCGCTCGCTCCCGCTTCCATTTAGAACTCCCCGTACCACACCCTTCCTACGGACCCGCATGCTTTCCCCGCCCTGATACTCCCACATCCCCCTGGGATCCCGAAGGTTTGTTGGGGGTTTTAAATGGGTGGCGGGGGCTACGCCCCCGTTAGGGGTCCGCTTCGCAGACCCCATATTATGAATCTTTGGGATTCAATTTACTTAGACCTTGACCTTGAAATGACCTTGTATGATTGACCTTGACCTTGACGGATTACCCCCTGGTTTTCGATTTGTTACCCCAGAGTTTGTCCGCCCTCAAGTCGGCCCCGCGTGCTTTCCCCCGCCCTTATACTCCCACATCCCCTCGGATCCCGAAGGTTTGTTGGGTGTTTTAAATGGGTGGCGGGGGCTACGCCCCCGTTAGGGGTCCGCTTCGCGGACCCCATATTATGAATCTCGGGGTTCCAATTGACTAACACCTTTTTGTAATAAGCGTTAGCGAGTTTTCCGATCAAAGAGTATGTAAAAATACCGATTTCTAAAGGACCAAAGAGTACCTAAAATTACAATTTTCAAAAATTCATAACTCAAAAACCGCTGGTTTCCTAACCTTGAAATTTGGTATGGATGTTCAGCTAAAGCATATCTCTTACCAAAAAAATCGCGGACTGCCAAATCGATGGACCCTATTGTACAGTTGAGCCAAATTATGTAATTAGTGTTAGCATCCAACTTGTTATTTGCTAAATTTTTTAAAACACTCATGCTATCACTTACTACAACCCATTTAGTACTAAGAACAGTATGATTCTTTATATATTTTAGAGCATGTAAGATGGCTATTGCCTCAGCTGTGAAGATACTACAATGCTCATCTAACTTATAACCAATGCCCCTATTCAAAGAAGATTCAAAAATGGCAAAAGAAACATTGTTATCTTTTTTGGACCCATCTGTATAAATAAACTTAAATCCAACCCATTCTGATAACTTTTCGTAGACCTTTTCTTTATTTGATAAGATGTTATCTATGACAATATTCATTGCAGGATATTTACTATAAAAAGGACCTTCATAACAAGGCAAAACAGAACTATTTTGATAAATATTTAAAGATTGAAGAAACAGCTTAAAATCTGCATAATTGTGGACAAGATATATAGATTTTTGAGAAGGCCTGGAGAAGCAATTTGACAAACTGAAGAGGAGATTATTATTTGGGGAGCTGTGAAGTTTCAAAAGAAACCTTTCTTTTAGATAACTAAAACGAATAGAGATTGGAGGAAGCTTACATTCAACCTGCATTATATTTATTGGTGTGCTTTTGAATGCCCCTGTGATTAAACGTAAGCATTTATTTTGAATTTTTTCTAAATTGTCAACAAAATTTTTATTTGTTGCAAAGCAAAAGAAACCATATTCAAAGTGACTTCTAACTAAAGATTTATATAATAACAATAATATCTTGGGATCTGCACCCCAATAAGTGGCAGTTAATGATTTCAATATATTACATGCTTTATTTGCCCTGGTTGTAATATGACTAATGTAATTTTTCCAGGAGAGGTTAGCAGTAAATGTTACACCTAAAAATTTAACTTCATTTGCAGTTGGCAAAGATATGTTATTATAATTTACAACAGGCACAATATTACACCCTTTTCCGAAAACAAGGATCTTTGATTTACTCGGATTCACTTCGAGATTAAGATGAGAAAAATAATTATTTAAATTTATCAATGCATTGTTAACAGACTGTACTGCTTTAGCTAAGTCCGCTCCCGATGCATAGACAACCAAGTCATCAGCGAATTGTAAGTTTGTGACATTGGAACCCAGTATTAAATTCAACCGACGAATATACAAAATGAAAATCAAGGGAGACAAAATTCCACCCTGACATACTCCCAAAGAAGATAATCTGGGACCATAGAGATGTTCATTATACTTCACAAATACTTTTCTGTCTAAAAGAAAATTTCTAATCCATTGCACAATTTTTCCAGGTATCCGGATAGACAAAAGCTCAGAACAAAGGACATCAATGTTAACACTATTAAAAGCGCCAGCTACATCAAAGAAAACAGACAGAAGATACTTATTATTAGTTATACAATTATGTATATCAAGGTGTAACTGACAAATACTTTCTCGTGCTGAACGGCCTCTACGAAATCCAAATTGATTTAAAGGTAATAAAGAATTTTGTTCTACATAAAATTCTAGACGCTGTTTTAAAAGTTGTTCAAATATCTTTCCTACACAAGATGTAAGTGCAATAGGTCGATAAGAATCTGGATGTAAATTAGTCTTATTGGGTTTTAAAATTGGTACTAAACACTCAGTTTTCCAGTCCAGTGGTATTTCATTACTTTGCCATAAAGAGTTTAATACCTTTAAGAAAATATACAGACTATTTTTATTCATTTTTTAAAAAGTATATATGGAATACCATCAAGCCCAAAGGAAGTATCTTTTCTAGATGATATAGCAGAGTACAACTCTTCAAAAGTAAAGGGTTCTAGAAGATAAGTGCTGTCGGAATTTACTTCATTTCTACTTGACACATCATATTTATTTTGAACAAAATCAGGAGTATATTTCTGTAAGAAATCCAAAACCCATGTATCATCAGATGTGTTATTATTTCTAGGATACGTTTTATTAAACTTGCGCATATATTTCCATATTACAGACAAAGGTGTACAACGATTGAAAGAACCACATAAAGACTGCCAACTATTTCTTCTTTCTATTTTCAAGGTCAGTTTTTTAATAGCTCGAAGTCTTTTAAACTCCAAATAATTTTCCTCTGTGGGATTGTGTTTAAAATTGATGTAAGCCTTTTTGGAATTTAAAACCACTTCAGAGCACTTCTGATTCCACCAAGGTAAAAAAGATTTTTTGAAGGATTTTCTTTGATGTATGTGATTTTGACTATTTAAAGATGCTGAATTAGAACCATTCGATTGTAAATCAGGGATTGATTGTGTAACAGCTGTATGTATTAGTCTACAAAACAAATTGTATCCATTCAGAGGGGAATATGTTTCAAGGTGAAAGTTAGAAAATAAAGATTCAACATTTTTTTCATACATTTTCCAATCCATCCTTTTATAATTGGGATAGTTTGGCAAATGTGTGCCATTATTACAACAATTATTATTAGATAAACAATCATCAATCAACATTTTAACAATTACAGGCAGATGATAGCTGCCCAATGGATCATCATGAACAGACCATTCACAAGAAAGAGCTATCGAAGGAGAGACCAGAGATAAATCTAAAGCATTCGGTCGCCAAGTTAAGGAACCAACTGTTGTTACTTGTCCATTATTAAGAAGAACCAAATTATTATCATCAATGACTTCCAACAGATCACGACCACGCGCTGTGATGTCAGAACAGCCCCATGATGTGTGATGTGCGTTGAAATCTCCAGCAAATAAAATAGGACTAGGGATTGATTTTATCAAAGAATCAAATTTAACTTTATCAAATGCCGGATGACAATTTGTCGGACTATAGAAACTTATAATACTAATTTCTTTTTTATTAACTGTTATTCGAACACAAATATTTTGCAAAGAATTGTCAGAATAAGTATTAATTTTTGAATATCTTATACTATGATGTATTAAAATAGCAACGCCATTATGTTTATTACCACAATCATTTCTTTCTATGTTATAACCTCTAATATTTAATTTTTGATTGGGCTTGAGCCAAGTTTCTGAAATAATAGCAATATGAATATTTTTTTCGTAAAGGAATTGGGTGAATATGTGCCTGTTACTGTGTAAACTCTGTGCATTCCATTGTACAATGTGTAAGTAATCCATTATTTTGGAATAAGGGCCTTCTTACTGAAGGTGGCCTGTAGGATTTCCCTAATAGAACCTGTGTTGATGGGGACATTGTTTTTATTAGATATTACTTGCATAATTGTTTCTACAATTATGTTCATGAAAGTTTCTGATTTTGTCATATTATTTATCTGTGTTTCTAATGATCTCGCAGTGAGGTGAGGGAAAGACTTTTCATTAAATAGTTCTGAGTACTTAGCTGCTCGTGACTTAACTTTATTTTCCTCTATTTTCTGTTTCTTTACTGGGCATGAAGTCGAGATAGCGACATGATTTCCAGTACAGTTAGCACACTTTGCGTTTTGGGAACTTTCTTTACATACTTTGTAATTATGGTTTTCTGCACATATAGAACAGACCTCACTATTGCGGCAGTATTGAGCAATGTGCCCAAACTTGAGACAACGCAGACATTGTTTTACAGGAGGAACATACAGACTAACCTCGTGTCTCCAGTGATCAAGGTAGACGTACTCGGGAAGCTGATCCGAAGCGAAAGTGACTGCGACAGTCTGTGTGGGCTGGTAGGAGACCGAACCTGCTTCATCCCGTACTCGCCGCATGAAACGCCGGACTTGAATAACATTTCTGGAACTACCAATCAAATTAAATATACTTTTATTGGACATGTTCATGGGGACCGAAGTAAGCACTCCAGTCACTTCAGTGTCTGTTGCCGGTATGCTCGCTTTAAGAGACAGTTCTTCTAGAAGCTTGTTGTTTTGTATAAACACATTTGCATTGTTCGACACATCAAATGTGATTCCCACTTTAAATCGATTAATAGGTTTTAGATGCATTACACCAGATATACAATGTTTGCGTAAAGCTGCAGATATCTTGAGCCTGTCCTGATCAGTGAAGGGGATTTTGTCGTCATCATGTGAGAGGAATACAATGTATTCAGGTTTCTTAATGTTTTCGTGATACTTTCTTACATAGCCTGGAACTTTATAGGGTTTATACTTATTCTGTTCTTCTGTTTCTACTTCGGAATCAGAGGACTCTGAAGGGTTCACGGGGACCTCGTCCGTTTTACGTTTTTTAGAGGACCTCCCCATTTTTCGTAGGGGAGGCACGAATTTTATTTAAAAGCTATGTATTTACAGACTTATTTACAGCAAATATAAACAGTAACAAATAAATTTTCAATTTTTTTCCTCAAAAGCGCGCCTTTCCACTTTCAAGGATTCCCGCCAATTTTTCGCGCCTTATTTAATTTAGCTAGGGACACGTACGCATGTGTGTAAGTTTTTTTTTAATATTACCTTAAATAGATTATATTAAGACTTGGAAAAATATAAATGTAAGCATTAAAACCTCCTTGGAAAAGATGACCTATTCCTTCCTGTAACCTATGCGCTTTTTTGGGTCATTTTTTTTAGAATGCACTATGGGTTCCTTGGGGAAAGTTGTTCAGTATGACGAGTAGAACTCCCAGTTAATGGGTCCTACACCAATTTTGTTACACCTGTATAAGTACACAAAATTAACCTACAATAACGAAATCAAAGGTAGGTTACGAAATAAATTACGAGCCTACAATTTTTTTACGTCTGTACCAGCACTTGAGAAAAATATACTTAGATACGAGTACCTAAGTCAGTATAAAATGTTTTAGATTCGATGGCTTTGCTGGCAACAACCTCAAACAAAATTGTAGGCCCGTAATTTTATCTAAGGTGCATTGGGGCTATTTCGATACGATTTTTGTTGAGTTGATAGGCAGTGTTAGTTTTTATTTAAGTATTTGTAAAAGATCTGTATAATTGTTTTTTTTAAACTGATTTTACTTCCGTCTAGTCAAGGAAATTATCTATTAGCGTACACTTTTAGAGTCATGATATGTATTTTAGTTAATTTATTATGCATATTTAAAAAACGCACTTTTTTTTCTTCTCTTTGGTATATTCCGAATCATGTCGGGTTTATTCCGAACTCATTCAAAAGTGTGTTTTAAGACCTAGTATTTAAAGTACATATTTCTTTTTCGTTCGGAAAACCCCCGGTGACAAAAATATTTACGTATATATCAAGTATATAGCTCAACCCAACTTTCATATATTTAAAATTCGGAATTAACCCATCCAGTGACAGAGGTCCTCAACATTTTGGCTATACTTGATGAGTGTTGTAAATTTTGAAATTAAAGACATGAAATTTATACCAAACTTTATTTTTGTTTCTCTATCAAGCAAGATAGATCGAGATAGTTAAGTTGCAGGCGTGATTAGTCTATGTAACTAAACAACATTCTTGGGGAAAGTTGTATAGTTTCGTGTACTGAAAACGCAGTCCCTTGCACCTTGTATTTTGGTACACCGTCCCTTACCTACACCTTATATTCATTTTAGACGCAATCAATCAGTCTTTGCATTGAACATTATTTTATGAAAATGACAATAAGTACCTATATGTACTAAGACGAAATATTTACAAACTTATAAAAACGAAACAAAGTCATACTTAAGGGTGCGTTTAATGCGTGTTAGCTGCGCACTTGTGTTTATTAATAGCTCAGCATGGTGCACCGCTGGCCGACCGTAGGTAGTAGGGGGCCCAAGTAATACTGTAGGCTAGCGACCTATGAAAGGCTGCCCCGTCACCTCACGAAATATCCCGGAATGCCCCATCGTGCTAATTGGCGATTGGACAGAAGGACCCGATGGCCATCCGACGGCCTTCAGTGCAGCGACCCTGTATTCGCAACTGGATTCTACTCAGCGCCTCGTACAACTGCCGCCTTTCTTGTCTGTTCACTCCCTACCCAAAATACCATAAGAAATAAGAAAAGGAAAAAGGTTCCACAGCGGCTGCACTTCCTCCCACTTAAAGTGCACCTCGCCAATATCAGAGGTTTGCACTCTAATTTCGTTGCGATCCATCACCACCTCGAGAACGAGAAACCGCAGCTGTTCTTTCTCACGGAGACGCATAGCAGACGACCGGCAGACGTAGCTTATCTGCAGTACCCGGTTTATTCTCTGGAGCAAACTTTTAAAGCGCACGCCAGACTCTGTTTTTATGTTAGCGACAACATCTGCTTCAAGCGTCTCCAGAACCTTGAGGATTCCTCTTTTCCACTTTGGTTGATACCAGCGTAGATAAAAAAACTTGTGGCACTCGGGGACTGCCGCGGTAAAGCTATTGCATAGCATTTTTTATCAACTTATGCAATTGTAATTGTTTATTTATTTTTTATTTATGCAGTATTTACCAGTACCATATAGTCCTTGGGGCGCGGGATGTTTATGTAATAAATTAACACTAAGAAAGTTACACCAGTAAAAGTGACTAAGTCCTTTTAGTACCGCAAATCGCTAATAGATGGCACTGTAAGTTTTTTAGAACTCGGCCGAGCGTGGGGTGTTAGGTTTTATTTTCGTTACGGAATTTTTTGATTCGGTCGCCGCTCGACGATTACTGTTGTGTTTACTGCTCGCACAGTGGTGTCCAGGAGACGAGGAGACCCCCCTTATTTCTTCACTTTTTCTAATTTTTAGGTTCCGTACAAAAAAAACAAAACGGAACCTTATAGGATCACTCGTGCGTCTGTCTGTCCGTCCGTTCGTCGGTCCAAGCCAATTTACTCAGAATCTACTGGACCAAATCAGGTGAAATTTGGTATAATAGTGTGATCCTATGACCCAAACACAGATGTGCAAAGTAAATAAATATTTTTTTTATAAATAAGGGTTATTTTCGGGGGACAAATTAGGAAATAAAAAAAGTTTTGGAAACCTTATTGTGTCATATATCAAATAGTTTTGATTTTATTCATGAAAGAAGACGAAAATTTACCATTCACCCCTTCTGTTCTCCGAAACTAGGGAGCCTAACATTTTGAAAAAAATAAAAAATATAGTTCATTTCTTGTAAACAACAGGAAAACCTATAAGAATTACATAAATTGGAAAAAAAGTGGTAAACTCAATGTAATACGTTCACCTACGAAAAATAGTTCTAGTCATAATAGAAAATAGTCTATCGGTGTTCTACAGGATTCATTTCGGAAAGTGTGTCCTAGAGCTTCACGACCTCATTCCTCCTCTTCATTTCATCATCGAAAGACCAGGTGCGGAGGGCGATTCCACCCCTTTGTCGTTGATGTTCAACCTTTACGCACGAAGCGTTTTGCTTCTTCGTTTAAAATCGAATAGGCTGCATACGCGAACGAACCAGTTGCCTAGTTTTGATGTAAAAAAAACAGTCGCAAAAACGCGCTATTTCACAGATTACTAAATAGTTACTTCGTAACAGATACATCACTCCCATACAAAAGCTTAAATACCTACGCTATATTAGCCTACAAAATCTTAATAATAATACCAGCTGATTGCAGCGAGAAGAAATGTGCCATAACTACGCATACAGAGAGTTGAGATTGTTTTGCTCGCCGCGCGACCCACGTGCGAGCGCGTCATCGAGCGAATGTGCTAGGGTTGTACTTATGATGATTTTGGTAATGAAACGAATGTTGTAGAAAATCAATTATTTTATATTTGTCAATCAAATATGTTTGAGTTTAATAAAATGAAAGATGCATTTTTCCCTTCCCTGAATTCCCGATTAATAAATTTTAATGTCGATAATATTTGAAATTTCGTAAATAATTTTAACAAATAATCAAAAGGGAAACAGGAGCAAAGCGGAGAAAAATCAATCAAAGATGGCTTTTTACTTGAGTTGACGGAGAATTTCATACCTACTATTCATACAAAAACATTCCCCAAGAGGGCCTCATTGTGAGCTTGAATTATTGTTATTTTAAGTGAAAGCTAGGTAAAAACGTAACGAAAATAGGTTTTCTGTTACTATCTACAAGTCATAACAAAAAACGGCTTGTAAACGCAAGCTATAGTTTACGAAGTAACTATTTAGTAATCTGTGCTAAGTTCTTGAGATTTTTTCGTTTACATTCGTCCTGGTAATAAAAGTCGGCGGCGCGCGCGGGGGGGCGGGGCTTGATGGAGTTATTTCGATGACGTAATGGTACTTGACAAGTTAAACCTTGGATTTTGGTTTTAAACGGTTTATTTACTGCTGTAGAAGTGCCCCTCAGCTACCGAGTGGCCGGCGCATTAGTACTTCTATTCTCTGAAATACCTACCTAAATCACGACGACGACGCTAGGTACCTACTATGTTCTGACATTAAGTAGGTAACTGTTATTTATATTAAAAAACACAAAAATAATACTTGAAATCCTTAGTTTATGACGATTAACATAGTAGGTACCTACCCACCATTGTTCTAAGTTTAAGGAATAAATGATGATAATTTGTAAAGGTATGAGAAAAGGGAATTAAAAAAAAACAAAAGATTTAAAATACTATTAACTTAGGTACCTTTGTTCATCTCTCGGCAATGAAAAAAATGACAAATTTTCATTTTTATTTTGACTATGACACCCATCCACTGCACAATGATTGCGTGTTTCGGCATTTCGATAGTCAGAGCGGTAAATGTGACGTGCAAGCACTCAGGCGGGCGTGCGTCAACCTACTGTCCGTTGTATCGTCTCCGATACGCTAAGCGGTAGGCATATAACGAGTGGCCTTGAGCAAGTGACGGACGCCTGGCTATTTTTAAATTACATTATATTTACATATGTACTATTTTGAAATAAACATATTTAATTCTTTGATTCGTTTTTTATTATTTTCCACAACTTTATTGAAAAACGTTGTGTGATACACGGATGTGTAGGTTATCGAGCCAACGACTCTCAGCAGTTTCGAAAGACCTATTCAACGATACCCCACATGATAATAGGTTTAATATATTTTATTGTAGCACTTTGTCAGCGTGATTAATATGTACGAGTATACCCATGTCAAATAACAGCTTTCTAGTGGGTACTAATAGTCTCTGAGCTAGGCCGTGGACAGACGGACAGACAGAGAGACATGGCGAAACTCTAAGGGTTCCTTGATGACTTCGGAACCCTAAAAATGGATCAAATCTATGACCAATGTACTGAAATTAGGTAGGTACATACTAACTTCGATTCACATAACAAGAGCGCTGAGAATTGTGCGCGCAATCTGTTTTAGCCCTAATGTCCAAAATGGTTTCTGAAAAATCGACTTTAGCCCGCGGATTTTGTGGCCAAATACTCCTGTGGCAGTGCTTTGCTGCTTTGCTACACAACAAGCAAAAGAATATGTATTGTGTCATTCTGCGTGTACAAGAACGTAACAACGCCATTTTGATACTCTGGGTTCGTGGTGTTTTGAGACTTTGAAATAAATGACATCATAGCTATAAAGAATCAAAAAACAATGATAATTAAATCGTAAAAACCTAGTAATAATTTTCTATTTCTTTATCAACTATTTAATATAGCGAATAATTGCAGAAACTATGTTTTTGTTTATCTGCGGGATTTGTGTAAGTTTATTTAAAAACAAAGTGTCGTGTGTGGTGTGAGTTGTGACAGAAAGAAAAAGAAAAAAGCGTCAAATCGTCTATAAAATCTAAAATCCACGATATTTATCGTATAATTTTTAATTTTTAAACAAAAATAGAACAATGCTGAACTCCTAAAACCTTGTTAGCCAATAAATAAAACAGTTGTTTTGTTTGCGTCCGGTTAATCCCAACATGGCAAGGTCGCCGAAAGATGATCCCGTTTTCGGTGACATGCACGCATGGAACTATCGCGAGACGTGCGAAAACGGCTCCCCCGCCGAGAGGAAACAGCCTCCGACCTCGCCAAACGCGAGTGTCATAAGCGATAACAGTGTGTATACCAGTTACGGACCAGATGTTTACATGAACAAAATGACATATAACGTTCAAGGGGGTGACACAGCTGCCAATAACGATGAGGCCCCGTACAACAATATGCAGGCCCAAAGAACCCCCCGACAGACCTATGGCAATGCCATGCTCAACCTGGGTAACGGACAACTTGTGAGAGTCTTTTATGATGAAAATAACCAACAACTGATCGTCCCTATGAACTCTTCAGTTAGTCAGTATGAACTGTTCAATAATAACCAGGGATTGAGGGACATGCCACTGCAGACGGTTCAACCATCACACATGTTCACCCTTAATCAAAACAGTGTGAATAACAATGTTCATCTTCCACCAAATACGGTTCAAAACAATTACAACCAAGAAAGCGCTCAAAACATGCAAACATCTAATTTCCTAAAGGAGGTATTGGGTAACTGGGAACCAAATTCTACAGGAACATACTCTCCCTTTGGGCAAAACTATCCCCTGAACCACCCGGATGCTCCAACAATGAATATTCTCTCAAATAATTCTGTAATGGACCAGAATCTTAGTCAAACCGTTAAAGCTGAAAACTCACCAAAGAGGAATGAAAACAGCCCCCTTGCTGACACAAGCAACAAAAAGCGTATTGTTGCCGAAGTCAAGCCAATGCGTCCATCTTACTCAGATGTGCTAGCCAAAAACACAAAAAATAACACACAGAATGAAACAACACGCAAAGCAAAACCACAAAACATTGATGCGAAACCTAACAGCAAAGCTAATGCAAAGTCAGAAAAACCAATGGCGAATATCAAACAGGATGATGGTAAGCATAAGAATGAGAAGAAGCTGCACACAAATACAATTTCATCAGGTAGTGAGTCTGGGGACTTCAACACAGATGACACAGACAAGCATCAGAAACCGAATAAGAAATGTAAGAATAAACGCAGTAATATCTCTCGCAAATGGTCATCTCTTGATGATATTGCCAATGATGAAAATGTGAGCTACAACTCCAATGAAAGCCAGTTTGTTTTCATTGAGAACAATGCTGAAAAGCCATCTAAAAAAGAGAGAAAAGCTGACCAAAAGTCAAAGCACCATGAGAAGCATTCAAGAGCGGAAAACAGTTTCAAACTCAATGAAGAAGATGATAACTCTCAATTTATATATTCAGATGGTCATTCTGAGATTAAATCTAAGAAAAAAAAAGAGCCACGTATATATCATAAAACACCTAAGCCTTCTCAGGAGAAAAAGAAAGGTGCCCAGACCAAATTGAGGAGGAACAAGCCGGGTTATTTAGGATTGGCTCGGAATTATCTGGAGCATTGGGGAGGAGCTACTTGGAAAGCATTTGTCTGGTTCCTATACCTACTCTCCGATATATGTGGCATGAGCGCTAACCTTCTTTTTGACTTGTAAGTTTGTGATTTTTTATTTTTGTTGTTTTTCATGTCTTTTTGATACATGTGATTTTTTCTCTTTTTTGATTGTTTTATCTAGTGCTTCAGTTTTTAAAAATAAAACAAAATTGTGTGACTGAATATAATCATTTAGTAGAACTAGAAATGTAGATTACCATTATTACAAAATTAAAAAGACATGGAAAGTTTTAAAGTAAATATTAAATAATATAGGTATATGAAGTCAAACCACAGAGATAATATGGTGTTGCATTCATGTGAGTACGGGGCACATAGCTCATAGAAGAGATGACCATTGGGGCAGTAAAGTTCTCGAGTGGAGTGCGCACCATAAAACGTATGTAGGCTTTTACTTGGTGGACAGATGACCTGGTGAAGGTGGTACGAAGCCGCTGGGTGCGGGCAGCACAGAACAGGTTGTCGTGGAAATGCTTGGGGGAGGCCTATGTCCAACAGTGGATGCCCTTCAGCTAATATGATGGTGATGATTTTTGTGAGTGCACAGGGAACAGATGTTGAAATGGGGTGAGTGTGGCAGGGGCCACAGATAAGATGTAAGATAACAAAACTTATGATTGTTGCTTCACATCAGTGTGCACTTAAACAAACACAAAAACCAGGCCTGGCTGATTTTCTTGTACATTACATTAAGCTTTCTCAATTATTACGTGAACAGAAATGGAGTGGAACTCCTTGCTGGCTTTTGCAGTTTCCTGACTTACAATTTGAGGTTTTTTGAGGCGAAAGTGAATAGGCTGTATTTGAGTTTGTGTGTACCATCCTCAACTGCATCGTCACTTTCCATTAGATGAGATGTAGTTGAAAATCTGAATGAAAAAAAAAAGTGACTAAAGTCTGCACATAAAAAGTTTTATTTAGAGCATTCCAAAGAATTTGTCATGTGATTGACTTTATCTGGTGCCATAAAGGATATTTATTATTATTTTAAAAATATAAAATTAAAACTACAAAATATAAAATTAAATTGGCCTGAGGTGAAGTGGCAGCGCAGTCGGCTGGATTTCAGTGCGACAGGGACAGAAAGTGTCAGACTATCCAGGCATTGTCGAGAAGGGCTGCTTTTTGCATTCATCATATCAGCCTAAAAACATCCACTGCTGGACAAAGGCCTCCCCCAAGTATTTCCACGACAACCGGTCCTACGCTACCCTTATCCAGCTGCTTCCCGCGATCTTCCCGAGGTAGTCGGACTGCCTACGCTACGTTTTCCGGTGCGCGGTCTCTACTCGAGAACTTACCTCTGTTCTACGAACTATGTGCCCTGCCTACTGTGACTTCAGTCTAGTGATTCTGTGAGCTATGTCAGTTATTTTGGTTCTCCTGCGAATCATAAATGAGGAGATCCTCATTTCTGATTTTTGCATTGTTGTAATCATAAGTCTACTTAGGAGTTCCAATGGTCTTAGGTGTCAGTCAAGTTCGGCTTGGATTAGCCTGTTCAACTAGGATATTCTATGTCATTTTTTATTTTATTTTATGCATTTAATAGGATAAGACTATGGTGGATTCCACTTGCCACTTAACAGTGTAATTGTTATTATTATTGTATTACGAGCTGATGAATGTATGGTAAGCCCTTGGCATCATCTCACCTGATGGTAAGTGACTATGATGCCGAAGATGGAAGCAGGCTTACTTGACTAAAACTTTTGTTATTTACAACTTGAAAGCATCCAATGCTGTACTCATGTTACGCAAGTCCCATGATTTAGGATTTAGGAAGGAGTAAACTATAAACAAATCCTTAACTTTCAGATGCACTTCAATGTTCACTCAGACGTATGTGAGCTCGCAGGCTGTATGGCGAAGCACCAAGGACTACCTCTCGAAAGTGGGGCATAACAACAAATATCTGCAGTATATTGATAGAAAACTGGGCCACACAAGACTCGGATTCTGGAGGCGAATGAAATGGTTCAAGAAAGGTAGGTATTTTGTTAGTATAGATTTACGTATGTATAGGGGTTATTATGTTTTGTTCACATAATAATAATAGGAACTAAGTTTGGGGGTAGTTTTGAATATGCACATTGTGTTTTACTACCGAGCTCAAGAAATATGCAATTACTTAATTTTTGGCTTCAATGCAATATGTCTGTAACATATTTAGCATCCTATTTATTCTCCAAAATAATTAATTAAATAAAAAATATGTAATGTAACTATTAGTCCCAGCTCTAAATATAATATGGCACTCATTTTTCCTTCCTTATATGGTTTCAAAACACAAGCAAGGAAAGTTTAAAAAAGAGAAATGAGAATAATAGAAATGAGATTTTCATTCACATTCTAAATCTGTTTCGCAAACTGCTGCCAACAAGAAGAAGATACAACTAATTTGTAGGTACCAAACTGGTGCCCTTTATGGGGCTTAAATTTCAACTCGGTTAAGTCAGATTCCCCTAATGGCTGTTAAAATGCCTAAAATTTTATTTTTTATGTATTTTTTTTCCAAGTCAGGAGAACGATAACAAAGCACATCTATAAGGGGGCCATGTCTGTATATGAAATATTTTTGGAAAATAAAAACTGGTGGACATTACTAACAATATAGTTCACACATCATGCAAAAAACTACCTGGCTAATTTTGATGAAATTTTGTATGGTGGTTACTTATAGCCCGGGTTAACATATAGGATACTTTTTATCATTCAAATCTGTTTGTTTTGAATTTATAAAGAAAAATATGTTTGAGAAAAATATGTTTCCGAGCAAATTGGCTGTGACAGATGGACGGACAGACACGCGAGTGATCCTAGAATGAGTAAATTTTATTTTGAAGTCGGTTTTCAGTTTTTTAAAACTTATTTTTAGTGATAATGCTATCTAGTAGCGTAGTGTCAATCGGGAAAGTGTAGCTTTCTATTGGTGAAAATATTTTCAAATCGGTTCAGTAGTTCCAGAGATTACTTACTACAAACAAACTTACAAACTTTGCCTCTTTGTAATATTATTGTAGATTAAGTACCTACCTTTATATATTTATATCTTTATTTATTACATATTTACTAACATACTAGGCATACATACAATCGCACACAGTTGTACCTATTTAGTTTTACAACGATGTAATTTGTTCGTTCTTGTACCTCTACTTTTAAAAAATATCATTTTTATTCTTTCTATTTTAATTCATTAAATTTATTTTTAACATGTTGTGAAGAGCGTGCGTTCGTTCGCCGAACCGGTTTCTGGCAGAATAACAGCGCTGCAGAGTATACTGCAGCATATGCTGAGTCAGTACCGTTTTGGTGCACAGTACAGCTATTTTTTATAGTTTATTTCTATCGTTTGTAAATTGTACCTGGAAATTGTTGTACTGTGCTCTAAATAAAAGTTTTTCTATTCTATTCTATCTACCAAGGTAAAACCCAATCACCTACTCGCTAATAGGACTCATCTAATCTTAATGCATGTGTTTCATTAAAAGGTACAGAGTCCTGTGGCTTCCATCATCATCTCGGCAGCATGAAAGTTAAGGAGTTAAATCGTCCATCATCAGCTCATCTGAATAACCTGAAAGAATACAACTATCGGTTGCGTACCTACGTATCTATCTATATTTAAAGAATTATCCTCTAACTCCTAACCGTTAATGAGTTGTACCTTTCTTCATCAGCTCATCATCATGAGATGATGACTGCCAGACGCAAATACTATAATAACTTTAGAAAACATATGAAACACGTAATACGTATATAATACGTATATTTGAGGGTTGCCCTCGATTTCTCTGGGATCCCATCATCAGATCTTGGTTTCTTTATCATGGTACAACTCTTGGGATATCTTCTTTCCAACACAAAAAGAATCCTCAAAATTGGTTCATAAACAATCCGCGATCAAACATAAAAAAAAATATATATAAACGGTCGAATTGAGAAACCTCCTCCTTTTTTGAAGTCGTTTAAAAAATAACGAAAATCTGTAATATAACCGTCTTATTGTGGACGTTTTTTAAAAGACCAAGAAATATTTTGTTGCTTTTCAGAGACAGAGGCAGACAATGGGAATGATTCAACCAAGCTGAACGCAAATATACCACTGCCTGCCACTGGAGATGAGGCCATGAAGAGATTATTAGCATGCAAGGGCAAAGATCCTTACAGGTATATCATCATTATCTATGGACACAGCATCTAAAGACAATTATTGCATCACTTGTTAGATTTATTGTCGGTGACAATACAACCAGTGCGTCGGTGGCGTAATGGCAAGGGCTGCTAGCTCCTGTCCGGGAGGTCGTGGTTGGAATCATGCCATAAACCAATGTGTTTTCGAATTTTGATTTCATATGTACGTTTATCCGACGCTCTTACGACGTGAAGGAAAACATCTTAAGTTAGGGAAGAGACTGGTTACCCACAACCAGTCTCTTCCCTAACTTAAGAAATCCCAGGGAATCCTAGTGTGGGAACCAGGGATACTTACTGTGCATTAGGTATAAGTTTGTTTTTGTTGCAATAAAATACATTTTTTAAATTAATTTAATCTTTAGAAAATATGCATACGCCTGCGAATAAAATTGAAAGTTGTGTGTGAAGTTGACCAACCCGCACTGGGCACGCGTAATCGACTAAGACCCGATAGCCTTAATTCAGGGTAGGCTCGAACCCCTTAGTGGGGACGTATATGAGCTGACATGATGACAGTACAACCAATTGTTGCGAAGGACTCGTGAGTCTCTAGGTTGTTCTTCAGCCAGATGTCATCGTGTCTTTTCTGCCTGACACGTAGATCATGACGCCGTTCAAGTCTCAATTCGGCGAGCTAACTTCTACACTGGTGGACGGTTTTCCACCACCAGATGACTATTGCCCCCTTTTCTGCGTAAACAGCCAGTGCCACTGCCGACTCAGCTCCTACAAGAGGTCCAGAACACCTGTAGGTCGTGTAGATTGCCGACGACATCCAGTAGTGTCTTTGGGTCTCCAAGGTAGACACTAGGGTTTACATCTAACCTTATTATTGTTTTAACACTTAGGGTGCTATTTACATAGTGCCTGTTCGTTATTGAATAACCAGCTCCCTCATCTGTTTTTTCCCTTTTTGCCGACCTTGCTTTTTTCTTATATAACAAAATTTTGTCTCCAGCATCCTAGGCGTAAGCGTGTCATGCACGGATGAGGAGATCAAACGGTACTACAGAAGACAGGCATTCCTAGTACACCCAGATAAGAATCAACAGCCTGGAGCTGAGGAGGCCTTCAAAATACTGCAGCATGCATTCGATCTCATCGGGGAACCGGTGAGGCACTTACTTACTCAAGATTTAGTCATCATCTTATCAACCGAAAAACGCCCACTCCTGGATATAAAGATTGTTCCTGCGCCGCCCGTATCCAGCGACTTCCCGCGTTCTTCACTAGGTCGTCGGTCCACCGAGTGGAAATCCTGACGCTTTCGGTGCCCGGTCGTCGCTGGAGAACTATTCTACGAGCTATGCACTCCGTCCACTGCCACTTAAGTTTAGCGAATCTGTGACCTATGTTGGAGAACTTTATAGCACCAATGGCCGTCTATTCTACGAGCTATGCACTCCGTCCACTGCCACTTAAGTTTAGCTAATCTGTGACCTATGTCAGTTACCTTGGTTGTCCTATGGATCTCCTCATTTTTTGTGACCCTTTGGGTGACCTTAAGCCTTCTTATGATGCCCATAGTAAGCGACCATGTCTCAGTTCCGTATATCATCACTGGCAACACACACTAGTCAAAGACCTTAGTCTTGAGACACTGCAGTATTTGGGAAGTGAAGATATTGTGAAGCTTCCCAAACGCTGCCCAGCCAAATTGAATTCGACGAGTGATCTCTTCGAAAGCGAAACCTGAGCTGTGCTACAGTCTCTCCAGCCAAATAGACTATCGATACATCGAGGTGTTCAAGTGTCTGTACGAAAACGCCACTATGTCGGTTCGCCTCCAGTACCAGAACTCGAAACCGTTAAACCCCCTGTCCAGAAGATGTTTTCAAGCTTCTGGATAGGGGGGATTTGGCATCTATATCAGAGGCGAGTACATAACCCACCTCCGATTCGCTGACGATATCGTGGTCATGGCTGAGACTATGGAAGACATAAGCATAATGCTCAATGGCCTCAGTAAAGTCTCTCAACAAGTGAGTCTTAAAATGAACATGGACAAGACGAACATAATGTTAATTGTCCGTGTCGCACCCACCCCTCTAAAGGTTGGAGACGTTACACTGGAAGTTGTTAACGAATATTTATACCTGGAACAAACGGTCCAGCTAGATAGGTCCAAATTCAAGAAAGTGAATAGACGAGAGTGAATAGGCACTATTTGAGCTTGCGTGTTACATCCTCGGCTGCATCAGCACTTACCATCAGGTGAGGTGCAGCCAAACGCACTCAAATTTTTAATGAAAAAAAAAAGAGAGATCAATCGAGGAGATCCGCAGGCGAACCAAAGTAACAGACATAGCTCACAGAATCGCTAGACTGATGTGGCAGTGGGCAGGGCACATAGGTCGTAGATCAGATGGCCGTTGTGGCAGTAAAGTTCTCGAGTCGGCCTCCCACGCGGTGGACCGATGACCTGGTGAAGATCGCGGGAAGCCGCTGGATGCGGACAGCGCAGGACCGGTCGTCGTGGAAATCCTTGGGGGAGGCCTTTGTCCAGCAGTGGACGTTTTTCGGCTGATCATCATCATCATCATATCGTGGGACGTAAAGATATTGCGAAGCTTCCCGAACGCTGCCCAGCCGAGTTGGATTCGACGATTGATCTCTTTCTTGAAGTTGGAACATATTTGGTAACAACTTCGAGTGTAGAGCCTCCAACCTTCAGAGGAGTAGGTATGACACGGACGTTTGACATAATTTTCGTCTTGACCATGTTCATTCTAAGACCCACTTATTGAGAGGCTCTGCTGAGGCCATCGAGCATTGTGCCTAAGTCGTCCATAGTCTCAGCCATGACCACGATATCGTCAGCGAATCGAAGGTGGGTGATGTACTCGCCGTTGATATTGATGCCGAGTCCACACCAGTCCAAAAGCTTAAAAACATCTTCCAGGGCGGCGGTGAACAGTTTCGGAGATATAATGTCTCCCTGTCTCACCCCTCGCTGCAGCTGGATAGGTGCCGAGTTTTGATCCTGGAGGCCAACCGACATGGTGGCGTTTTCATCAAACACTTTAGCACTGCGATATATCGATAGTCAATTTGGCACCTCTGGAGAGACTGTAACACAGCCCAAGTTTCGACCGAATCGAAGGCTTTCTCTTAGTCCACGAACGCCAAGCAGAGTGGCTGATTGTACTCTTCGGTCTTCTGTATAATCTGCCGCAGCGTATGTATGTGGTCTATGGTACTAAATCCTTTTCGGAAACCGGCTTGTTCGGGAGGCTGGAAGTCGTCAAACCTGCATGCGAGACGATTCGTAATGACCCTCGAAAACAGTTTTCGGCTGATATGATGATTGATCTCTTTCTCGATGCTGGACCTTACTAACTTGACTGTTTGTCCCAGATATACATATTCGTCAATAACTTCGAGTGGTGCAACACGGAATGTATGTTGCACTGAATAACACTTTAAAACGTTTTGATTTACACAGGAGCGGCGCGAGGCGTACGACCGGCGCGCACTGGAGTCGCGGCACGTGGAGGCCGCGTGGAGCGAGCTCAGCCAGCTGCTGACCCAGCTGCACGACAAGATGGAGTTTGCTGCCAACACCATCAGGTATGTGCTCTTTGCACTAGTCATTTAAGTGTAAGAGCGCGCGCTGTATTCGCGGCACGTGGCAACTAAAAACTAGTTTAATGGGAACTGTTAAAATTGATGTGAGACTTTTTATTAATAACGCCTTCCCCGGCCGCCGTCCATGCAAATCGTAGTCTACTGATATATTTTTTTATTCACAATTGGTAAGCCCTTCGCATCATCTCACCTGATGGTAAGTGACGATGATGCCGAAGATGGAAGCGGGCTTACCAAGATTCCCGAATGCAATGGGGGGAACTGGCTATCTTATCTTCAAGCCGGAACCCATCAATGTTGTTAACACTGATGTTTGGCGGCAAGACTTCGATAAGATGGTGGTACCTAGCCAGTTGGGCTGAGAGAAATGCCCTACCACCAACCAAACCGAGTCTTACATGTTGACCCCACCGGGGATCGAACCCGCGATCTCCTGGTGTGAAGCGAATAGACTGACCATTGCGCCACGGAGGCGGTTAAAATTAATTTGAAATCAAGGATTTGTTTTATGAAAAGATCCGTTTATTTACGATCGGATTAGAGAAATCTATGGGCGTATATCCTTCTCTTTTTCAAAAAAAACATAAATGCTGAGGTCTAAATAAACAATATTGTGTTATTGAGTTTGTTATTACTTTGAATTTGTTAAAACTTGGTTTAGTTGGTGGTAGAGTAGGCCTTTTTCTTAGCTACCACCATATCATCTAAATCTTGCTACCAAACATCAATGTTAACAGCATTAATGTGTTTTTAAGCCTGCTTCCATTTTCGGCATCATCGTCACTCACTTACCATCAGATGAAATGTTACCAAAGGCTTATCACTTGTGGATTTTTTAAAAATCCCTTAGAGCTCATGGTAGATGACAATATAGCCTACCATGGGCTATGCGAAGCATTACGTAAGGCCCTATAGGCCTTAGCTTCCTGGCCCTAGATAGTACAGAATTTATTGTTCTAGAACAAAAAAGGTGTGTCTAGCCACCTCCTTTGTTTAAAATCGGTCAATAAGTAGTGAATTTCTTGAAGATCGCAGCAATTTCTTTTAATTATTTGTATGGGGAAAAATTACTATGGGCCTCATAAGAAGGCTCAAGGTCACCGAAAGGGCTAAGGTGCGTGCTATGCCCGGAATTTCTCTGCGTGATCGAATCAGAAACGAGGAGATCCGTAGGAGAACCAAAGTAACCGACATAGCTCTCAGAATTGCTAAACTTAAGTGGCAGTGGGCGGGGCACATAACTCGTAGAACAGATGGCCGTTGGGGCAGTAAAGTTCTCGAATGGCGACCGCGCATCGGAAAACGTAGCGTAGATAGGCCTCCCACAAGGTGGACCGATGACCTGGTGAAGGTCGCGGGAAGCCGCTGGATGCGCGCAGCTCAGAACCGGTCGTCATAGAAATCCTTGGGGAAGGTCCAGCAGTGGACGTCCGTCGGCTGATGTGATGATGATGATGATGACGCGGAAAAATTGCACGTCAAGGTTTTTTTTCATTTTGTTCAAATTTCCCCTACCTTGATTTTTTAGGGTTGCCACCATAGTAAAAAAAGCACTTCTTATTCCAGTATAAATCTGCCTAAGGTACCTCCTATACAAACCCAAATTATTTGTAAATTTTTCACCAAATCTGATATACTTCGCTTTATTCATTGCTACTACGTAAGTGTAATGTTTATTGTTGATTTGTGTTTGCCCGACTACGACAGATGGTGAAGGCTTTGTGAGAAAGTATGCACAGCGTGGCTGTACAATTCATTTCAATTTACTATTAGCAAGCCCTTGCCACCATCTCATCTGATGGTAAGTGACGATGATGCCGAAGAACCAAGACCGACTAAGGCGATTTATTTTGCAGACTTACCAAGATTCCTCAACGCAATGGGGAACTGGCTATCTTATCTTCTAGCCGGAACACATCAGTGCTGTTAACATTGATGTTTGGCGACAAGACTCGGATAAGATGGTGTTAGCTAGCCAAACCAAACAGAGTCTTACAAATTTATATCGAACCCGCTACCTCCTGATGTGAAGCTAATGAACTTAACCATTACGGCACGGGGGTGGTTAAACCTGCGTGAGGTAAACTGACCATAAACGCGGTCACCTGAATGAGTTTGATAATTAATGGTATTCATCTCAACCGTTTCCGTGCTTCCCAAGTCAGGTTAAGCCGTTGCTGTCCCTAGATGTCAGTCGTAAAGCCGTGACAGAGTCCTATAACGCTACGCTGCTTCGCTTCAAGCCTTATAATCCCTACCAAACCGGACTTGACTCCCGTTGTGACGAACGCATCCTTTTTAGGGTTCCGTACCCAAAGGGTAAAAACGGGACCCTATTACTGAGACTTCGCTGTCCGTCTGTCTGTCTGCCCGTCCGTCTGTCACCAGGCTGTATTTCATGAACCTCGATAGCTAGACAGTTGAAATTTACACAGATGATGTATTTCTGTTGCCGCTATATCAACAAATACAAAAAATTAGAAAAAGTGAAAGTCTCCATACAAAAAACGTGTTTTTTTTAAACGTTAAACTAGCGCCATCTAGTATGATGGTACGGAACCCTTTGTGCGCGGTTCTGACTGTTTTGGATTTGTTTTGTATTGTTTTCTATTTAATTAGTTTTTGTCACAGATTTACTACAAATAGATTAGTAAAGAAATTGTTAGAAAAAGAAGGATATTTACGATATGGCACGAGTGCGAAAAAGATACTTAATACTGATATATAGTTTTTGTCCTTATCGGCATGACCATTTTTTTGCTGGCTAATTGTCAAAATCTGATAGTATTTTAACCAAACAATGTTTCTTTCAATGTTTGTAGGTTTCTATATGACCCTGATTTTAAAGAGGTATATTGAAAAATTAAGCTGTACAAATGTTTTTTGAAATCATTACTTCAATTTTATCAGATCTACTACAAAAGCACTAGGTCGCGCTGATAACATTGAAATTTACCCTGACTTAATGGAAATAATATTAAGGTGGCAACACAAACGCTTAAAACGGTTAAAGCGAGAGGCATTGCATTGTAATCACAGAATAGAAGAATTCTATAGAACGCTGATGTTGATTTTTTATTACTAGCACCGAGCGAGCCATTACACATACAGCACACTACAAACAGGTTGCTGCTATTGGGTACTTTTTTAAAGTAACCTCCCCGAAAAACAAAAAACAAACCTATAAAATCAATAATTAAAAATATGCTTAAAACTGTATAACATAAGATTTAGTTTATTAAAATTGACAGAATGACAATGGTAAGTGATACCAGAATAGTAAAACTGCCCAGTTTAATTGTTGAGCATTAAAAATTTAAATAATAATGTCATTATTTAGAACTAAAGAAATAATATGTAATGTTGTGCAATTCATTAAAAAGCATTTATTTCGAATTAAATTTCAGATCGTCAGACTACAATTAAAGTTATTCAATTGAAACTTTCCGTGATTTTTTTTTCCCAAAAATGGTATCACTCCCATAGTGTTGTAGTTATAGTTGGGCATTTTTCAATATCGATAGATTACATTACGTATCCAAGGTACGGTTACTGCGCCTATTGCTTTGCAAGTTACAACGAATTCGTGGTCAGAGACCTCAAGGACCTTTAGATATCGATTAGGTGTTTAAATTTCATTCTCATAACTTTCATTTTCAACCGACTTCAAAAAGGAGGAGGTTCTCAATTCGATTGTTTTTTTTTTGTATGTTTGTTACGCGATCTTCAAAATTATTTTTTTATTCGAAAGAGTATACTCCCGAGGGGGTTCCATTGTCACCAAGTCATGATCTGATAATGGAATCCTAGGGAAATCGAGGGCAACCCTCAAATTTTATAGGCACGTTTTACGTGTTTCATGTATTTTCTTAAATTATTAAAGTATTTGCGTCTGGTAGTCAAGTCATCGTCTCATGTTGATGAGCTGATGAAGGAAGCTATAGCTCCTTAACGGTTAGGAGTTGGAGGATAATTCTTCAAATATTTTACGTAGATAAGAAGGTACGTATAGACCAATAGTTGTATTCTTTCAGGTTATTCAGATGAACTGTTGATGGAAGATTTAACTCCTTAACTTTTATGCTATTGAGATGATGATGGAAGCCACAGGAATATGAATCTGTTAATGAAACACATGCATTATAATATAATGGTTCCTGTTGCCCATTGGGTTTAACGTTTTTAGATAGATAGCAATGTCACTAAAAATAAAAGTTTAAAAAAACTAAAAACAGACTTCAAAATGAAATTTACTCAAAAGTATGAAATAATATTATTACACTTGATACACGACATTAACCAACCGTAACGAAATCAAAAGTGGGTACGAATTAAATTAGGGACCTAAACATTTTTTATGAGGTCGGTGTCAGCAATGCCATAAGTAAAATGTGAGTAGCTGTGTGCTGGAACCGACCTCAAAAATAAATTTTGGCCCCTAATTTCATTCTACCTTTGTTTTCGTTACTGTTGGTTAATGTCGTGTATCAAGTGTAATAATTAATTTTATACTTTTGAGTAAATTTCATTTTGAAGACGGTTTTTAGTTTTTTTAAACTTTTATTTTTATTATAACATATATTTTATTATCCGTATCAAAATTACTTGGTTGTTTTGGTTACTATATAGAATGTAGGTAATGTAAATATACACTATACATAAATACTTTGTACTTACAAAAAAAAAGTAATAATTTGCTACCGTAATATTTTGTATTTACCGTAGTCCGCGGTCTTTTTACTTGCGCTACTGTAAATAATTTTTGCTGTTTAATATATTGCTTAGCAACCTTTTTCTGTTTACTGTTTTCTGTTTTGTGTTTTCTGTTTTTTCTGTAACCCACATACAGAAAAAAAATTCATGGACAAATCAATCACACACGGTCATCTAGCCCCAAACTATGTTTCCCAGTACTAAGGGTTGTAAGTAGGTAAAAAGTAAAGAAAATATTAAAAAGACAGATACGTACTGAAAACAATATGCAAACGTCTACATGAGGCAGTACATAACATTTTATGCATTTCTTGTGCATTTCACAAAGTCATCATCGTTGAAATGCTTTAGGGTAAAAGTGCTTGATTTTGTGAGACACAAATTCTAACGTTCTGTAGTTCTGATCTACTTTTCATTCAATTCGGGATTTTATGGAAAACTGAATGTTAAAACAAAATAAAAATAGCGTTGAAAAATATCGACAACACCCTCGCACTAAATAACAAGAAACCTAAAATAAAAAATCATATTTTTATATAACTATTGTTTTTCATTCAAGTTTTTCACTATGTGTAAGAAAATCCTCCATTTATTAAATTTACTTTGCCAGTTGCATTTCTATAGCTTATTATTGCACATCTCGGCAATTTTGTAACCAAAATACGTGGAGGTCAGCCTGCCATGAAATTGTGCAATTTCTGCGCAGTACAATCATTTACGAATGACAGCAACATGCCTCGTTGTGCAGGAAGTTGACGCCCGTGCCACGCCTCCTTCAGCAATCTATCGGAGCGGCAAATTTTTTTTCTTATCTGTGATTGTAATGGCCACGCGATATAGAATTCTGTTTGTAGTAGATCTGTGGTTTATGTCATTATGTTTTCTATTTTTTTACTTTTTTACTCATCGCCGATTTTACCCGACTGCACCAGAAGGAGGCTTATGTTTTTAAGTGTATGAAAGTATGTATATTTCTTTGGCGCGCTCTGTAGCCTAAACGGTTTGATGGATTTTGGAGTGCGAGCTGTTGTTAGATTCGTCTTGATCCCGTGAGTGACATAGGATACATTTTACCTAACTAAAAAAAGGAGTTGGGTTTTTATGCAGTCGGGTTTTTAATTAAATCCTAAAATTATATCATCACCGTATAACTTTATGTGTAACATTTAGTGCATTATTAACACTTAATAAATAATACATCAGTTTTGGTGGTTACTTTTGTATATTTTATGGACGAGAGTCGGTGGCGTAACAGCTAGAGCCGCTACCTCCTTTCCGGGAGATCGTTTTTCGAATCCCGCCACGTACTAATGTTTTTTCGAATTTTGATTTCATATTTACATTTATCCAACGCTCTTACGGTGATGGAAGACATCGTGAGGAAACCTGCACACGCCTGCGAAGAAACTCGAAGGTTGTGTGTGAAGTCGACCAACTCGCACTGGGGCCGCGTGGTCGACTAAGGCCCGATCGCCCTAATTCAGGATAGGCTCGAGTTCCTCGGTGGGGACGTATATGAGCTGATATGATAATGATGATTTTATGGATCCTGACCCCCACGTCTTCTTAGTTTTATCGTGCTGGCTAAGACGCGGTCGGAGGGCATGTCAAGGCTGCACTATGTGTCGATTGTGGCTTACCCTTCCCGAAATTGAGGAGGGACCCGGGCGCCAGCAGTGGGCACAGTATTGGTTGTTTACGCACCTTGTTGAATTTGTGATTTTTTGTCGTCAGATGCACGAACTGCGGGCGTCGCCACAAGCGCGTGCTGACGGAGCGGCCGTGCTACGCTGCTCGGTACTGCGCTCAGTGCAAGATACGCCACTCCGCTAAAGAGGTATAATATAATACCGTATAGTAAGAGTACAAATATAAGTCTCCCCAATGTAGGTGCATGCGCAGAGGACACATCCTCTGCGTATATAGGGTGACTTCTAATTAGTTCTTGATAGCAAAGGATATGAATGTACTCATGATTAGAAACAACTTTCTCAAAGAAACTATACATCAAATATGAAAAAAAATTTGGTTCTTTATACATTTATACCGATTTGATAACTTATTATGTATAGAGGAGCAAACATTTTTTTTCTGACTTTGTAATCACGAATACCTTTTGTTATCAAGAACTTATTAAAAGTCACCCTGTATAAAAGGAAACCGTGACTGAATTACTGATCTATCAACGCACAGCTCAAACCACTGGATAGATCGGTTTGAAATTTGGCATACAGATAGCAATAAGCAGTTATGTGGGAGGCATCCGCTAAGAAAGGATTTTGGGAAATTCCCACAAGAGCGGCAAAAAACGGGATCTGCGCGGGCAAAGCCGCGAGCAACAGCTAGTAGATATTATATTTACGGTCATCCATCACTGACTTACTGACTGATTCTGGAACGCTATCAGTATTTAACGGCACGATACCATTTGTTTTTCAATGGGTGCCTTACGACTACTAGTTATAAATAATTAAGATTATTGTTTTACAAACTGAGTATGGGGATGATGACCGCTAGTCATTTGGATTACTTTTTATCTTCTGTAAAAAACGACTTATTTGGATTACTTTTATCTTCTGTAAAAAACAATTCATTTGGATTACTTTTTATCTTCTGTAAATAAACAATTCATTTGGTTTACTTTTTATCGTCTGTAAAAAAACGAGTCATTTGGATTATCTCATGTAAAAAAACAAGTCATTTGCATTACTTTTTATCTTCTGTGAAAAAATTCATTTGGATTATTTTTTATCTTCTGTAAAAAACGATTCATTTGGATTACTTTTTAGCTTCTGTAAAAACGAGTCTTGGATAACTTTTTATCTTGTGTAAATAAATCGAAATGTGTGCTGGGACACATAGTAGAAGTGAAACTTCAACGGAAAAGGGGAGTTTGTGCGTACGAAGGGTAACCCAGGCTAAGTGCATTTATATCTCCATCTCAAGTTTTCTCTATCTACGAATACAGCCGTTGCCCTCTCTCCGCCGCCGCCGCCAGCCTTTCTCTGTCTACCCGCTCCACGCGGCCGTAACGCTTTTTGGTGACAGAATAAATCCTAATACCACTCGTCTATATAGAAGTTTCACTTCAAAAACGACATTTTGTTCCAAAAAAAAATGTTTGAAATAAGTACAAAGACGCGACGACATAGATTTTCAGCATCATTTATGTACTCAGTAGCTGTTGCCCGCGGCTTCGCCCACACAAAACCCGTTTTTTAGCGTTCCCGATGGAATTTCCCATAATCATGTCTATTACAAAGCAACAGTCATTTTGGCAACGATGCCAGTACCTTTATAATATAAAAAAAAGAACTTCCCTCTTCTGTCATGGCCGGTAAAAGGTAAAGACAAGTGTCCGTGTGTTCTTTATAATTGAATAATTTTAATACTGCTCAAACCTTTTTATTACCACAATTATCCAACAGGTTATGGGCCCAGCCCGTAACTGATTGGAAAAAGGTTGAGTGGTAGCTGTGGTCAAGCAGCACAAAGAAACTGCGGTAAAGCAGACTGACGCCGTGTGTGGCCCGTGGGGCATACTTCGTAATAAGGAATCAAGATGGAGGACGTCGCCCCATCGTCGTCGTCTTCTTTACAAGGAATACGACTGGAAGGCGTCAATAACTGGAATAGTTGGAAGTTCCAGATCAAAGTTATCCTGAAATCAATCAGTGCATATGGCATTATCGATGGTTCGTACCCGTGTCCCACCGATAAAGAAGACAAAAAGTATGCGGAATGGCAAAAACTTGATGCTAAAGCACAAGGTGTAATTGATACCAGACTATCATCAGGAGTAATACTACAAGTGCAGAATTGTGAAACAGCGAAAGAAATATGGGAAAAACTATGTATAGTTTACGAACAAAAGTCATGTTTCGTTGCATATTCTCCAGCAAATATTTTTGAAATGAAACTATCAGACGAGAGTGTAACAACATTTATTGGAAAAAAATAATAATTTTGTTTCACAAATTACTAATGCAAACTGTGAAATTCCTGAAAACATGATCATAACCAAGATCATCCGTTCCCTTGGAGAAAAATATCGACACTTTGTATCGGCCTGGGACTCCGTTCCAACGTCAAGCCGCACATTGTCAGTATTAACAGCTCGACTCATAATTGAAGAGCAAAGAAACAAAGTGTTTGATGATAAAGAATCAGATACAATGGCTTTTAAAACGAGTGCTGCCGCTGCTGCCTACTCAAAAAGAAAGTGTTTCAATTGTGGCAAAACAGGACATTATAAACAAGACTGTAAATTAACAAAGTCGAAAACTCCCTTTTGTAAAAACAAGGACATTCGTTTGAACAGTGCTGGTTTAAAGATAAAGTAACAAAAAACAAAAATAATTTCAAACCAAATGCTTTTGTATCAACAGTCTCTATAAGTGCATTAACAGCAAACTGTGGAAACCAAAAAGACTGGTTCCTGGACAGTGGTGCCTCGGAGCACATGTGTAAAACCAAAAACATTTTTTCAAGCTATAAAACGTTGGAAGTGCCAAAAGACATAATTATTGGTGATGGTTCAATAATAAAAGCTATTACACAAGGTGATATAATGTTAAGTGCATATGATGGACTAAATTGGGTGCCTACAACAATTCACAATGTCCTACACGTTCCTGATTTGAAGGTGAATTTATTTTCTATGAGTGCAGCCCTAGACAAAGGCTATGAACTGAAAACAACAACACAAGAAAGTCAATTCATCAGAAATGGCAGTGTACATGCAATAGCCAAACGAGAAGGAGAAATGTTTGTAATGCAGTTTTAATTAGAAAAAGAGACGGCAATGGTGGGCAAGTGTAGTGCTGAGTTATCCGAGTGGCATTCAAAGCTTGCGCACCAGGATATAAATCAAGTAAAAAATATCTTGCAATTTTTTAATATCACATTCACATACAATGATAAACATGAAGAAACTTGTATAGCTGGTTTGAAAGGAAAACAACACCGGCTACCGTTCCCTGTAGTCACAGAAAATAGAAGTACCGCTCCCGGCGAAATCCTACATATTGACATAGGCGGGCCGGTTGAAGAAAAATCAATTGGAGGAGCAAAATATTTTCTTCTCATCAAAGATGACTTTACAAAATACAGAAAAGTGTATTTTCTAAAAAATAAAAGTGAAAGTTTAAAATATTTGAAAGAATTTATAATGATAACACTCAATAACCCGGGACATAAAATTAAATACATAAGATCAGATAATGCTAAAGAATTTTGTAGTGAAGAAGTAGAGAATATGTTAAAATCTTTTGGGATTCAGCATCAGAAAAGTGTTGTATATGCACCAGAGCAAAATGGGTGTGTTGAACACGAGATGAGAACCATAGTTGTTGAGTCGGCCAGAACAATGTTAATAGCCAGTCAACTCGGAAAACACTTGTGGGCAGAGGCCGTCAACACTGCTGTGTTTGTGATCAATCGTACAGGCACTAGCAGAGTGAGAGGGAAAACCCCATACGAATTATGGTGGAATAAGGACATGTATGACATCTCAAAGCTACAAATATTTGGATCAAAAGTGAGCATTCATGTACCTATACAAAGAAGGCTCAAATTTGACAGCAAAGCAGAGATAAGTTATTTTGTTGGTTATATGGAGGATATGAAAGCTTATAGAATCTACATACCTCCGAATCTTGTCCAAGTAAGGAGAGATGTATATATGTATGTAGATGTTGCTCTTTTTTAAAGAAATAGAGCAAGAAGAAAAGAGAGAAAATGAAGAATAATTCATTAGCTTTGATGCATTAAAAGAAGGTCAAGAATATGAAATTTGAAACATTTGAGAGTGCAGCAGAAGAAGAAAATAATAACACAAACGAAGAAATAAAACAAATCTCAATGTTAAATCAGACAAATGAAAATAGAGATGACAAAATACTGGGTGAGACAAATAAAAAAACACACGAAGACGGAACTATTGCATATGAGCAGAGACATAAAAGATCTGTAAGAAAACCTGCGTGGTTGGAAGACTATGAAACAAATTTCAGTGAAAACAGCTTTTTAAGCTACTCATGTGATGAACCCGTCACCTATGAAGAAATAATAAACAGACCAGACAAGACCAAGTGGAAAGAATCAATAGAGAAAGAAATGAAAACCTTGTAAGAAAACAACACTTGGGAAGAAATAGAATATGTACCAGCTGGCGAGGAAATTGTAAGTAGTAAATGGGTGTTCAAGTTAAAAGAGTCTAAAGGAAAACCTATCTACAAAGCGCGGCTAGTAGCCCGTGGTTTTGAACAGAAAAACTGTGAAGCGAATACTTATGCACCAGTAGCAAAGATGACTACATTTAGAACCATGATGGCAGTCGCTACTCAAAAGAAGCAGTATGTATATCAGATGGATGTAACAGGAGCCTTTCTCTATGGAGGCATAAAAAAAATGTTTATATGAGGTTACCTGATGATATGTAAACTTAAAAAGTCCATTTATGGTCTAAAAAAGTCACCTAGATATTGGAACACTAAATTCAATGATTTTATGTTGAAAGAAAATTTTGAAAGATCTAAAAATGATCCATGCCTGTATTTTAAAAGAAATAATAATAACTACATATATGTACTCTTGTTTGTTGACGATTTACTTTATTTTGGAAATGATGTTACACAAGTAAACTCTTTCAAAAATTCCATATGCAATAACTTTTAAATGAAAGATTTAGGACTTGCTACTAATTATCTAGGAATTAATATTAAACAAGATCTCAAAAATAGTATATGTCCGTGGAAATGAATTTTCCCTAGATCTCTCGGGAACTATGCTACTTAGTAGTTTATGTCATTTATTTCCCACCCCCTCAACCATCTCTTTGCAAAAAAATCACAAAAATCCGTTGTTACGTTTCGATGTTAAAGAAATCAACCAAAAAAATGATTAGACTATGCTGTCACGAGATAAAAAGTAGCCTTTTCTTTCTCCGTGACACAGGCTACGTGCATGCCAAATTTCGTCAAAGTTGGTTGAGGTGTTGAAGCGTAAAGAGGTAACAAAGAAATACACTTTTTTACATTTATAACATTAGCCTGAATTATTTTGTTTGTAAAAATTTGTTTGTTTGTCCGTAGGGCGACATCTGGGCGGAGTCTAGTATGATGGGTCTGCTGGTGATGTACTACGCCTGTATGGACGGCGCGGTCTACCAGATTACGCAGTGGGCCAGCTGCCAGGTATGGTCTTATAACGCGGCCTTAAGCTTTGCACAGAGTGCGAGTTACAAATCAAATAAATTTTATTTTCAGATTAATTTAATCGTTAGTACAAAAACTAGTTAAAAACTATAATTAATAACAATAATCTCTTCTTCTCTATATACAGGTGTTTTACTCATCATACTTAACAACTTTCCCCAAGGAACCCATAGTCAATTTTCAAAAGAAATTGTACAATCCATACAAAAATACACAAAATTGGTCGATCAGCTGATCGATTTGTATGAAGAATTAAACTTTTTTGCGATTTCAGCAAAGTCGTAGAACAAAATTTGTTCAGTATGATGAGTATAGAAGCCCCAGTTAACGGGGCCTACATCAACGCACAGCTCAAACCACTGGACGGATCGGTTGGAAATTTGTTTTACATAGCAATGATGACGTAGCATCCGCTACGAAAAGATTTTGGGAAATTATCACAGGAACAGCGAAAAACGAGATCTGCGCGTGCGAAGCCGCTGCCAACAGCTAGTATTTTATATAGTATAATAAATAAATACAATTAAGTAACAAGCGGCAAGACGCGACGTCGAGGTGCGACAGCGTGCAGCCGCGCCCAACGCGCCAACAGCAGCGAGTCCCAGTCCCAGTGGTCTGCCCGTGCGCACGGCATACCGTTCGCGCATCGCTTTCGCATTATTGCGAAAAAGCAATCGATCTGCGCCTCAGCAAACATTATTGACGCACTGCAGTGTCTCGGCAGACCCAACAGCACCCTGAGCGTTGTTTGTTATACTGCACGCGCAGTGCGGTTAACTTAAAGCAAACCCTGGACACTTCATACAAAGGACCAGAAATGACATTTCAAAAAAGGAATGACGGAACAATCAAAATGGTGGCGAAAAACTATACATTCGACAACCAAACTGCAACCAATCTGTATCAGAGAGCGACAGGGAGTGTCTATACTGTATGTTAGTACTAATATATATACTTTGCTTAAAGTTAACCTATGAACGGCATGTGTAGTTTGACAGTAAGATTCAAACTAAGTCACTTTAACCGGTTTACTACATAAAGGCTCCCACAGACAAGCGCGGTCGCGATCAATAGAAATGTTCTATAGACCATACATTAATGTGCGCCCATGCCTTTGAATTAAAACCGGCCAAGCGCGAGTCAGAACCGCACACATAGGGTTCCGTACCATCATACTAGATGGCGCTAGTTTCTTCATGTTTAAGAAAAACATATTTTTGTTTAAAGGGGTCTTTATTTTTTAACTTTTTCTAATTTTTAGTATTTTTTGTTATAGCGACAACAGAAAAACATCTGTGAAAATTTCAACTGTCTATCACGGTTCATGAAATACAGCCTGGTGACAGACAGACAGACGGAGAGCGAAGTCTTAGTAATAGGGTCCCGTTTTTACCCTTTGGATACGGAACGCTAAAAATTGTACCCATTAATTTCAATATAGATAATAATTAGCTTTTGGTTTATCAGAGATTCTGGTACAAGACAGACGAGCGCGACATGTTAAGAGGATTGTAAACCTGCGACTTTTCATACAAACGGCGAAAGCGACTTTCACCTCTTAAAATGTTAACAGATTTGGACCATTTTTTGATAGGTTGTCTGTCAGAATAAAAGCTAAGTTTATAGGTTTTTGTTTTTTCAATACGATTATTAAGTTTAATCTTATTGTTCACAATGTTTTCATACAAAAGTAATTTCGGTTATTGTTTGTTTGTTTTTAATTAATAATCAATAGTTAAGTCCTCTATTTATTATTTCAAAGGTTGACTGGAAGAGATTCCTCTGAGGGATAAGTCCGCCTTTGTACTTGAGTTTTTTTAATATTATTTTAAGTGTATATTTTGTACAATAAAGTTTTTTTATTCACAATTGGTAAGCCTTTGGCATCATCTCACCTGATGGTAAGTGACGATGATGCCGAAGATGAAAGCGGGCTTACCAAAAATCCCCAACGCAATGGAGAACTGGCTATCTTATCTTCAAGCCGAAACACATTAATGTTGTTAACACCGGTGTTTGTTTTTTTACAAACAAACAAAACTAAACCTATTTTATTTTGTTTTTATTTTTATTTATTTGCTATTCGGAAGATTTACAGCTTAATAATTACAGCTATATATAAGTAACAAAATTAAATTTAAAACGATGCTTATTACAAACCTTCACCAAAAGAAAATAGAAAATTAACATTAGTAACATCAAAGAACATTTTTTTTAAGATAATCCGTTTCATTAAACATATATTCAGTCGAAGAAGAATTCCTGTGCCACTAGTCGCCTTACCGCAGTAGTACTTGTACAGAATATATCGACATCAGGATGCTCACAGACTAGTTTGTTAAAACTATTACAGCTACGCAATAAAAATGTATTCTCCCTGTAGTTAGTGCTCGCATAAGGAACATGTAATATAGGTCGCAATCTGAATGATAACAGGTTAGTACGAAGTTGCAATTTAGATAGAAGTTCAGGGCTGTCCAAGCCGCCATTAGCTATTTTTAGGAAGAAACATAAATCATTAATGGTTCGCCTGGTGGAAAGAGGTAAAAAGTGGTAGCGTTTGCAGCGAAGAAGATAACCATCTGATCTTTGGTGTGATTTAAAGTCTAAATAACGCATAAATCGCCTTTGGATACCCTCAATACAACACTTGTAAACGTCATATTGAGGATTCCAAACTTGAGACGCGTACTCCAAATGGTTACGTACGAAGGCGCAGTACAGTATTTTAATACATTTCAAATTTTTGAAGTTCGCAGAAGTCCTGATTAAAAAGCCAAGAGCTTTGGAAGACCTATTCACAATGTTATCAATGTGTTTATCAAACAGTAGCTTACTGTCGTGAATGACCTCCAAGTCCCTCATCTCGCTAACTTTTAATAGAGTATGATTCAGGAGTTTATAATTTGATTCAATTATAGAATGTTTTCGACTGAAAGTCATAGAGAAACATTTAGACACGTTTAAGTTAAAGGACTGTGAAGACGTTTTAAAATTTTCTTGTCATCGGCGAATAGCAAAATCTTAGAGTTTAGGAAACAGTAATTTATGTCCATTATAAAAATTGTAAATAGGAGTGGTCTCAGTATACACCCCTGGGGTACACCAGATGCTATGGATGTCCATTTAGATGTAAAACCTTCCAGAACTACAGCTTGGCTCCTATTTTCGATGTAAGAAACAAACCAACGATACAGGTATCCATGAATTCCAGCAGCCAAAAGCTTGTCTAAGAGTATCCTATGATCAATTCTGTCAAAACATTTGCTATAGTCGGTATATATAACATCCACTTGAGCACCGTGGTCCATACCATCTGTAATATACTCATTGGCCAAGATTAAGTTAGACACAGTAGAACGATTCCTTAGAAATCCATGCTGCTCATTTCTGAAAGAACACTGAAGCGCTACATAAACTTCAGTGTAAAAAAGTATTTCCAAGATCTTGGCAAACAGACACAGCTCAGAGATTGGTCGGTAGTTTTCTACCTTGGACGCATCACCTTTTTTCAAAACCGGTGTTATGAGGCCGACTTCCATAGCGCAGGCACAACCCCTTCAGAAAGTGAACGTCTAAATAACATACAAAGTGGAGGCACCAGACTCTCAGCACATCCAATTATAAATACTGGTGAAATGTGATCGGGCCCACCCGACTTGGAGGGATCAAGCGTTAGAAGTATTTTTTTAATTTTATCAGGATAAACTTCCACGAAGCCCAAATTTCCAGAACTAATAAACGAGTTGGCAGAAGTCCTGCCATGCGTATCTGACTCTTGGAATGTGGAATGAAAATATGTAGCTAAAAGGTTGCTAATTCCTACGTCCGTATTTGCCTTTGTTTGTTGGTAGTACATAACCTTAGGGAATGCACCTGATTTCCTTTTGCTTTTAATGTAGGACCAAAAAGCCTTATTTTTTTAATAAATGAATTTTCAATAGTTTTAATATATTGTTCAAAACATTCATTTTCGAGATTGGTAGCCCTAGTTCGCAACAAGGAGAAAGATTAATAATCAGATATATTTCCATAGATTTTATATTTACGGTGGTACTAATATACTTTTCTCTAAGCATTTTTATTAAGGCTGAGTTGAACCAGGGTGGATGACTGTTTGATTTTATTTTTTTTAACGGAACGTGCTTATCACGACATTTATATATGTTATAAAAACTGTTGACCGCTTGATCTATTGTATCACACAAAAGAATGGCTGACCAATCAATATTTTCGAGTTCAGATATAATAGAAGCATAGTCACCACGATGGTATAAAAATTTACTTTGAACTTTTTGTTCTAACATATGAATTTGTACAAATTTTTCCTCAATGACAAGTGATTTGTGGTGAGCATCTTCGCCGACTAAAGGTACGTCACACGACCTTACCGAGAGAGGGCTGTTAGAAAAAACTAGGTCAAGTATTCGTTGATTAATATTACGCTCACCATTAAATTGACTAAGACTGCAACTGTTAATTGTATCAAAAAATTGAATTAAAGTTTCATCGAATAGTTAAACGGAAAAATATAATAGTCCAGTCAGGTATGTCCAACTTCGAGAAAGAGATGAATCGTCGAACCCAACTTGGCTGGGCAGCGTTCGAGATGCTTCGCAATATCTTCACGTCCCAAATACTGCAGTTTCTTAAACCAAGGTCTTCGACCAGCAGTGTGTGTTGCCAGCGATGACACGGAACTGAGACATGGTCGCTTTCTATAGGCCTCATAAGAAGGCTCAAGGTCACCCAAACGGCAATGAAACGTGCTATGCTCAGAGATTCTCTGCTTGATCGAATCAGAAACTAGGAGATCCGTAGAAGAACTAGACATGCAACTGCATGTGACATAGCTCTCAGAGTTGCTAAACTTAAGTGGCAGTAAACGGGGCACATAGCTCGTAGAATAGATGGCCGTTGGGGCGATAAAGTTCCCGAGTGGCGACCGCGCACCGGAAAACGTAGCGTAGACACCGGGGCGTATAGCTCGTAGAACAGATGGCCGTTGGGGCAGTAAAGTTCTCGAGTGGTGACCGGAAACGTAGCGTAGACAGGCCTCCCACTCGGTGGACCGATGACCAGGTGAAGGTCGCGGGAAGCCGTTGGATGCGGGCAGCTCGGAACCGGTTGTCGTAGAAATCCTCGGGGGAGGCCTTTGTCCAGCATTGGACGTCCTTCGGCTGATATGATGATGATTATAGAGTTTCTTAGGGCTGATTATGATGATTTTATTGTTTTTTCTTTCTAGAAAAAGAATTTGAAGCAACTGCGACCAGATTCTCACGTGGTACAATATCGCATCGTGCTGGGCAACAACGGCTCCGACGTCAACCACCGGCCTTCCACCGGGTGAGCACCTGACCTGATAATTTTAAAAAGTTTTTTTTTATAAATGGGTTCCCATCGTAACAATCAACATACCTACGTATTTAATGATTATCAACTGTTCTCTATTATTTTTTACCGACTTCAAAGAAGGAGGAGGTTTCTCCATTCGCCTGTATATTTTTTTTATGTGTGTTCGCGGATAACTTCGTCGTTTATGAACCGAATTTGATGATTCTTTTTTTGTTGGAAAGGAGATATCCCAAGGGTGGTACCATTATTAGGAAACCAGGATCTGATGATGGCATCAAAGAAAAATCAATGGTAACCTTAGTTTCCTGTTTGAAGTCGGTTTTTTTTGTTTTATACATGATGCATAATGTACTTAGTAATGAAATTTATGTGTTATTTACGTATTATAGTACTTTGCTCTCTTACATTAAGAGATATCGCGATTACCGGAGGTACTAAATCGCACTATATCAGCTGTGCAAACACAATGTGGTGATACAGATCCGCGTAATCCAAGATGACTGCCGTCCACTGATGAGAGAGCTTCAGACTTAACCAGTAGTCTCAGATATTGCCTTCAGTTAGTACAGTTCGATTAGAATTAGATGACGCTACAAAGTTTTTGCTTATAACTAAATAACTTGGCCTCAAAACTGTACAAAATACACTTTTTTATCAAGACTGACAAGGAAGGGTACCCAACTGTCCGACTCCGGTTTGATTTATTTTGATATATGTTATAGAGTAGTCTAAAATAACGGACTCGTATTTTTTTTAGCTGCCCAAACTCAACCTGTTAGGAGAAAATGGCCTTCAAAGTAATGAAAATTGACCAAACCTTCTAATTTCTAAGAAGAGATTTTTTTAAAAAATTGATAATTAATTACTGGTTTCGTTATATGTTGGAGAACATGAATAAAGAATGGGGACGTGTTTTGTCATTTCACCACAAACTCATTTTTTATACATATTTTTTATATATACAAACTCATTTTTTAATATATATTTTTTTTAATTATCAATTTTTTTGAACAAATCTTCTCAGAAATTAGAAGGTTTGGTAAATTTTCAGTACTTTGAAGGCCATTTTCTCCTAACAGGTTGAGTTTGGGCAGCTAAAAAAAATACGTGTCCGTTATTTTAGACTACTCTATAACATATATCAAAATAAATCAAATCGGAGTCGGACAGTTGGGTTCCACCCTTTCCTTGTGAGTTCAAATGTGGCTAAAATTGACAATTTAATTTGTAACACGTTGCTATAACACACTCACGAATGCAATAAAATGAGTTTGAGTTATGTTAGAATCTAAAATGCGTATTACACTACTTACTCTGAATTCAAGAATCGTTGCTTCCTAATCCTAACAAAAGGGACAAAGCTAAAGACAAGATACACAAGTGATGTTCATCGCTGGAATTCAGGGTAGTGTATTACGCATTTAAAACTTACTGACAATCTAATATGACGTTTCAAAGTGTCATTAAATCGAGTTCCGCAAGTTACTATAAAGATTGTCAGCCTTCTTGTAAATGGTAATTGGTACTAATACGAACATTTTACCTAATTTGTTCCAGCCACGATCCAAACTTGGAGGAGTTTCTGAACACGCTGTACAGCAAGTCGGGCGCGCCGCCGCCCGAGGACGGCAAGCGCCGGCGCGCCAGAAAGCCCCGGCCGTAAACGATTTTAAAAAGTTAAAAATCGCCCACTATAAACAACCTTCCGGCACAGGATAGGTAGGTACAGAAATCCTGCTCTGTACAAAGGGCATGACTCCGCGAACGGTTACAAGTAGTAGGTATACTATGTTTGGGTCTCCCGCATACATGGTGTTCATTTAATCGTTAAGTCTTATAAAATTGAACAAATTTCCTCAAAGAACCCATACTGAATTCGCAAAAAAAAACGTACTGCATACAATTCGAATAGCTCCATCCGACAACTGAATGGAATTATTTTTTTTCTAGGTTAGTTTGTGTTTATTGGCGGAATTGGTTCAATTTCATGAGTAGAGAGTACTCGTAACGGCTTGCACACTATTAAAGAAATCTTTGGTAAACTGGTTACGAATGGCGGCCGATTGTTTTCGTTATTAGTATTCTTCTCTTGCGCGTGGCGCTCGCGATTGATGGCGACTTTTCGGATTGAGGTCACGTGTAGGTATTGTACTATGCAGCCGCTTCGGGGTAAAGAACGGGCTCTGTGTGCCTACTTACTCTGTGCTCCCGGTGACCCCAGAACAAACGACTGGCTTGAAAATGATTTGAATTTGGAAGAGAAAGAAAAGTTTTTTTGGAATCTTTTTGGTTAAATTTAATTTAAAAGGACGTCCTACATGTTGGGATTAATAAATGTATTCTAAATTGAAATACTTCGCTCTATTGGGCATCCATATTGACTTTAAATAAAAAAAAGAACTTTTCATGCCAGTTGTAATAATGTATCTGTGAGATTTTATGCCTTTCATAAAAATAGATAACTGGAAAACAAAGGTCAAGTTCCCAAGAAAAATAGTTTGATAAAAAAATAAAAATAGATATAAAAATAGAAAAATGTGGCACTTGAATAAATATTGCTTGCTAAGTACATGTAGGTATTTGAAATGTTATGACGTACCTAGGTACCTTAGGTTATATTCATTCTGATTTTGACTAAAACTTCTAAATATAAAAAATCTTAACTTTTTAATTTCGTTAATACTTTTAAGTCTCATGTTTTTTTTTTCTTGATTGCGTACTTTAACGCTTGAGTCGATTTAATTTTACTTATAATAATAATAATAATAGTTAACGTTGTGTCAAAAGTAGTAAAACTTTAAAATCTGCTGGACGGAAAACGTCTCATCTTGGAAGACTGTTTTTCACTCTAGTTTCAGTAGAGTACTATATTACATATAATTTTTGAATTAAAAAAACCTTTTATTAGTTATTTGTCATGCAAGGCTTCAAAGTTGTTATTTGGCGACATTTACCTCTTTTGAAACCTGAGCAAGCGAAGGATTCTAGAATTAGGATAGGATCCTAGAATTCTGAACGTAGCGAGGTTTTCAATGGTACTAGACGCAAAAAAACTTTGCCGCCGAGCGAAACACAGAATTTTTCACCTCACTACAGCGAGAAAAATATTTTCGGTGCAAGAAAAACAGCTTAATAGTTATTTGGTTCTAGTTTTTAAAACTCTTTCCACGCTAGCGGATAAAACCCAATTTTGCGCGCTAAAATGGAACGACGAAACAAAACCTTTCCGAGCGTGTGAGGTGAAAAAACATTTGTTTCTCTTTGTTCGTAATCGTAAGACTTGTCTTGAAGAAATTACTTTTCATTTTTCGTTCTTTACAAAAGTTGACTATTTTCTACTAATTTAAAGAAGGAAATGTAGTCAACCAGCCGCCTGTTTGACTTATCTTTATAAATAACAAATAATAATAAAAAACGATTTTTTAAAGTTCTCCACAGAGTTTTGAACCGAATAGTACAATTTGTTTGCATTCTTTATTTAGTTGAAGATTTGGATTTTTTTAAGCTAAATGTAGAGAATATGATTGAAAATCTGAATAAAAATGTACCCGAATTATATGATTCGGATTCAAGAATTATATGATAAAAGTTATTTTAGATTTTGTTTTGTTCTTTACATTTTTGCTACATAAAGATCCTTTCAAAGCACGATATATAAGCCTACCGAAACTAGTTGAACGTTTAAAATATACATTAAGCATTAAAACAATCTGAGAACCCAGAGTCTGTAGAGTAGTTTCAATTCAAATACTGCCGCTTTCGGGATGAGTTGGTGCTAAGCAATGACCTTTGTAATTTGGACGGCTTATTGCCACTGCCTAACGTAGTCGGTCTAAGGCCCAATCCAAGTCTGTAAAGTAATCGGTTTATAGCCCAATCTATCTAGAAAACGTTTTCCATTGCTCTGCAACACCCACATTAAGCCTAAAGGTTTAAGGCCTTAAGGTTTTGTAATGAGGTCATTTTTAGCCAAAAACGATGGATTTTCGTTACATAGTCGATTTATATAACGTAGCCGGATTATATTAAACTTGTTTATTCAGACTACAGTGATTCACTGTAAGTTAACTTAGCCAGCCTATGTTAGTTAGTTTCTACCAGTTATTTTGAGCAATATTAGATGTCGCGACTTTGTGACCATAATTTTATTTGTCGTACTTTCCGGCGTGTCGCATTTTTCAATGAGACTGGCGAGATATTTTTTTATAAAAAAAACGTGCGAGTCTTACAGTAGTTGCATAATTTGATGTATAACATGTTACAAAATATTTATGAAATTAATGAATTATCCGGTCGTATATTCACGGGCCTGGCCTTCGGATGGTAGGTCATCTTTGCCTTCGGCCTCACATTAGGCGGCATGGCATGTTCGCATTTCCTTCCTGTTACTCTTCCGTCCCATTCCACGAAATCACTCTTTCAAATTGCAGGAAAGCGAAAGGAAAGATGTTCACATCAAAAAGTAAAACGCTCATTACAAAATGACCTCATTAAAGAGTCTTAAGGTTGGTTTTAGACAATGGTCTGATATTCCAGATATTCCATAATGACCTGGGTTCGCCCAAATTAATATGTACCGTAGTGGCCAGTCGGCTTATATCCCGTGCTTCGAAAGGAGTTTTGTGTTGATTTGTCACACTGCCTTGAGATTATCAGTGCGATGGCGAGTGACGAAGACTGTAGCGCTTCATGTGTCAATAAATATTTGGAAAAGTATCAGCTGCTTTTATTACTTTGCCCTTTTATATAAGTTTTAATACATTATGTATATGGCTATACTATACTGAAAATAGTAACAAAAGCTCCAAAAGAATAATTGACAGTGTGTGTCACTGCGCCTCGAAATAGGGATTCGTTAATGAAGTTTTCATGAAGTCATTGCTGAGACTATGGAAGACCTAATCACAATGCTCGATGGCCTCAGTAAATTCTCTCAACAAGTGGGTCTTAAAATGAACATATCGACAAGACGAAAATAATGTTAAATGTTCGTGTCGCACCCACCCCTCTAAAGGTTGGAGACTACACTGGAAGTTGTTGACGAATATGAATACATGGAAAGAAACAGTCCAGCTAGGTAGGTCCAACTTTAAAAAAGAGATTAATCGACGAATCCAACTCGGCTGGGCAGCGTTCGGGAAGCTCCGGAATATCTTCACGTCTCAAATATCGCAGTGTCTCAAGACTAAGGTGTTAGACCAGTGTTAGTGGGGTTCATAAAAACTTAACAATGCCAATTGACCGTGACGTATATCGATGTATGGGAGAATATTTTTTCAACTACAAAGTCATTTTGTCCTACAATTCGATTGTTGTAGTCGTTATTTTGTAGGGTTTCATACCCAAAGGTGTTTTGGTCGGACTCGCACTTGGCTGGTTTTTCAAACTCTATTTATACTCATGAAACTAAACAACTTTACCAAAAGCATGGCTGGTTTTTCAAACTCTATTTATACTCATGAAACTAAACAACTTTACCAAAGGCACCTATACCTAAAAATTGGGACTTCCCATACAAATAGATTAATCAGCTGATTAATCAAATTGCCGCCTAGGTTTCTTTGGGAAAGTTGTTCAGTTTTTGTAGATACCGAGTCAATTTTTTTTTCAAGAATAATAGAGTATTGTTTCTGGAGAGTTAAATAAAACTGAACAACTTTTGTTCTACAAATATTATTAGTATTTTCCGTAAGTGAACGTATTATATTGAGTTTACCACTTTATTTTCAATTGATAGAATTCTTATAGGCTTTCTTGTGATCTACAAGCAATGAACTATATTTTGTATTTTTTCCAAAATTTTAGGCTCAGTATTTCGGACATCGGGGGGGGGGGGAATTACGGAATGGAATTTTACAATAATAACAAAAATGTATTTGAGATCCTGAAACTTTTTTTTAAATTTCCTAATTTGTCCCCCGAAAATGATGACCATTGTTTAAAAAAAATATATTTGTTTACTTTGCTGAAATTGTATTTAAAAATTTGACTTTTCATACAAATAGACTTATCAGCTGATTAGTCAACTTGCTGCCTAGGTTCCTTTTCAGTTTCATGTAGATACCGAGTCTTAAATTTGGCTAACGATTACTTTTCAACAACAATAGAGTACATTTTTTCTGGAGGGCTAATGAAAATGAACTGGCTATTTGCTGAAAAGAACGTTAGAAACAAACTCTCTTTTCTAAATTGTAGATTTCGGAGTGTTGACTCTAACCTCACCTGATGTTAGCGACGTGGAGTCGAAGGTGGAACATTCCAAACAATGTCTATTCACTCTTGCCAAAGTATATATATTAATACTAACATATACAAGGTGTAAAAAAATTGGGAACAAGTTTCCCCAAGGATCCCATAGCACAGATTACTAAATAGTTACTTTCAATTCGCAACAAAAAAAAATAACGCTCCATACAAAAATGCACAAAATTGGTCAATCAGCTAATCGTTTTGTACGAGACTTGTAGAACATAAGTTGTTCAGTTTGATCAGTAGAAGCCCCAGTGACGGGACCTACCCCAATTTTGTTACACCCCGTATAATATAGGTACCCATATTTATAGGTCTTGGAAAATACAGACGCTGGCAAAGGATTTCACTCGCTTTGGAAATAGACGAAAAGGCTGTAAAAATGTAAAATTTAAGATAAACATTTAGATAATACAAGTATTTATTTACCATTTGCTTATTACTATTACATTATTTACACACAACTTCACGCTTCCATCGCTTCGCTCCCCTTCGCTTTCTTATTGGTAACGATACAGTTCTCATACGTCCACTTTGGGAAGATCCTCTTGTAGAGGTTGAGAAGCACGGTGTCCTGCGATTTGAGTTGGCCGTCGAACACGCATTTCATGTGTCCATGCGTACCTGGAAAGGTGAGAAAAGTACATGAGCTTTAGAATATGCTTTTTTTATCTACTATTGATAAGCCCTTAGCATCATCTCACCCGATGGTAAGTGACGATGATGCCGAAGAAAGAAGCGGGCTTACCAAGATTCCCCAATGCAATGGGGATCTGGCTATCTTATCTTCAAGCCGGAACACATCAATGCTGTTAACACTGATGTTTGGCGGCAAGACTGATAAGATGGTGGTAGCTAGCCAGGCGGGCTATGAAATACCCTACCACCAACCAAACCGAGGCTTACAAAGTTGACCCCGCCGGGAATCGAACCCGCGACCTCCTGGTGTGAAGCGAAAGGCTCGCAGGATGTCGCTGGTTGCATGTGGCCTGAAATCGTAATGAGTGGTGGTCTATTCGAGAGGCCTATTTTCAGCAGTGGGCGTCTTCCGGCTGAGATTGATGCTGACTTTTTTAATAATTTAGGTACCTGTTTGTCATTTCAAGGTCAGTACCTGAGCGACCGAGCTTTGCTCGAAAAAGGCGAAAAATAATAAAAATGTATGGAGTACTGCTCTCACTTATGGGACGGATCGGCTCGTTACCAGCTATATGCCTTGGATTCTATCGACCGACGTGCTAGGAGACTCATCGGCGACGAGGAACTTGTATCAAACAGGCTCCAAAGCCTCGAGCATCGCCGCAAAGTCGCCTGTCTATCGGTATTCTACAGGATTCATTTCGGAGAGTGTGCCCTGGAGCTTCACAACCTCGTTCCCCCTTCTCCATTTCTTCATCGGACGACCAGGCGTGGAGGGCGGTTCCACCCCTTTGTCGTCAATGTTCCACCTTTACGCACGAAGCGTTTTGCGTCTTCGTTCATCATGCGAACGGCCAAGGAGTGGAATTCCATTCCGGCGTCTGTATTCCCCGATTCGTATAATTTAGGAATCTTCAAGACGAGAGTGAATAAGCACTTTTTGAGTTTGCGTGTCACATCCTCGGCTGCATCGGCACTTACCATCAGGTGAGGTGCAGCCAAACGCACTCAAATTTTTAATTAAAAAAAACCGCCTCTGTGGAGTTATTCTCTGTTAGTTCAGTCCGTAAGCTTCACATCAGGAAGTCGCGGCTTTAGACTCTGTTTGCTTGGTGGAAGGGAAAATTAGCCCGCCTGCAAAACTTCAATGTTAACAACATTAATGTGTTCCGGCTTGAAGATAAGATATCCAGGGGAATGTTGGTGAGCCTCCTTACACCTTCGGCATTATCGTCACTTACCATTAGGTGACATGATGCCAAGGGCTTACCAATTTTAGACAAAAAACAAAAAGATTCGACCGGACCCGGAATCGAACCCATCAATCTTATTGCGCGGAAAAGACGATGTGCGTCGAAACTCTGAAAAACGCGTTATCCTAAAGATTTTTTTCGCCCTCAAAAGCAAATTTCATCAAAATCGTCAGAGGCGTTTTCGAGATCTAGAAACATATATACAAATAAATAGTATGGCATGTACAGTCATGGAATTTGTTTAGCAGATTCAAGAAACTTGTTATTAGTACCTTTCCGAGATAGAATTTTACTTACCAAGAAGAAATTACATCGATATTTAAACTTTTTATTTAACTTCTGATCTTTTATTTAACTTCTGATCTTCTTTGGCGTTACTTAAATCTATTAGACAGAAAGTGGATGAAACAAAGAAAACTAATTTCATAACCCCGCAAAATTAACCCGGCGCCAATGACGTGTAAAAAATAACGCGGACAATGACGCTGGGTCAATATGACCCGAATGTTTTTTTCTTAATTATCTGGTTATCTGCTGAATTATAAAAAATTTAATACAAAGTAAGAACTATTGCATGACCATGAAGTCATTGTAGTACCAAGATGTTTAAGTTAATTTAGATATCAAGCTATAATTTAGTTTTAATGCAACAACCTCAAAAGGGCAACTAAAAGAATTTCTCTTTTGGAACTAAAAATGTATGGAGCTGTAGCCGTTTTATTCAAGAAAAAGGATTTTACCATTCTTCACTGGCGCTTGCTCACTACACTATGGTACAAATCATATGAATTGAGGTCTTATCTCCAGCTACTGAGAAAATCAATAACGATTATAATATGTTTTTTTCGAAATTTCCCGAATTGAAAATCGCTCGGGTCAATATGACCCAGCGTCATTGGCGCCGGGTTAAAGAGACTTGAATCTGCTAAACAATTAGATTCCGCGACTGTTAAAAACTATGTAAATGTCAATAAGTTAAGAAATAGGTTCAGTTTCCGTTCCGTCACTACAACTGAAGGACTATTAGACCATGTTATGTTATGCCTAATGCCATGTAAACCTATGGAAAATAACTTGTTCTGTTATAATGTCTCACCTAAAGGCTCCTTGATGTGTCCGGTGCGCCCGTACTTAGTGCGCAGCTTGCACGGTTTGAAGTACTGCACATCCTCGCGGTTGAAGAACATGAATCTAATCACCGCTGATTTCTTGTGCACCTGTTGAGAAACAATTATTTGTTCAATAAAAAACCATCAAGTCGTTTAGAAGATATCGTGGATTAAAAATACATACATAAATACATTAGACCTGAAAACAATACACTCCATTTTTGTGGGCAGTCGTGTAAAAAAGAGCGAAGTTCGTTTTTGTTGCGAGTGCCGAGTTTGAATCCTGAACTAGAGAAGAATTCTATAAATGAATCACGAGCCTAGCGAGTTATTTATTCGAAGTTAAAGTCCTGAGCGCAGTGAGAGAATCAAAGATACGATTGCTCTCGTGTGACACATACAACTTACACCTCCCTAGCGAGAAAATACAAGTTACGTACATAAATTACTTCGATTCTAAATAATTATTTTTCTGTTTTAGCAACATATACGCGCTTTTGAGCTAGTGAGGTGAAAAACATTTATTAACATACATTCGTAAAATACACTGCAACAAATAAAACAAAGTACTCGTGTCATTTCTCGTTCGTTGTATGAAGTGTCCGGGATGTGACTACGCTAAGATATGATAACTGTACCTTGTACGATCTTTTACTGCGGACGGGGCAATAAAACGCTTAGGAAATGAAAGTGTGAACAGTTAGCGCATAATGGCGCGTCTGCTTATAGTTATTACATGTAATTGTGAAGGATCGATCGTACTGATTGTAGACCCATAAGACTTTTTTTTTTATTCACATTGGCACAGTATAATAAAGAGTACTACGTACAGTATGGTCACTCCCTGCCTCCCGTCGGAAGTGCCGCCCACCCCCGCTCGTTCGCTCCCAGGTATCGGCCAGTACGTCTTATCTCACTCACAAAGCATGGTACGCGTTCACCTACATGAGCTTAGACTGTGTGCGTAGGAACGCGTTTGTTTCATACATTTGATCGCCAGTGACCGAGGTGTGACATTGGTAAGCCCTTGATATCATCTTACTTAATGGTGAGTGAGAATGATGCCGAAGACTAGCTAAATGTTGAAGTAACACACAGTCTGTGGCGTAATGGTTAAGTCCATTAGCTTCACATAAGAAGGTCGCGGGTTCGATTCCTTGCGGGGTCTAACTTTGTACAACTCGGTTTGGTTGGGGGAAGGGCATTTTCTAAGCCCGCCTGGTTTGCTAACGCCATCTTATCTAAGTTTTGCGGCCAAGCATCAATGTTAAGCATTGATGTGATCCGGCTTGAAGACAGGCAGTTCCCCATTGCATTGGGGAATTTTGGTAAGCCCGCTTCTATCCTCGGCATCACCGTCACTTACCATCAAGTGAGACGATGTCAGAGGCTTACCAATTGTGGATTTAATAAAGGGACAAAGCCACTGGCCTCATACAGGGGTTCGATTGCTAGGATCACACTAGTTGGTACCCACCCGTTCCTAATGCCCGGTAACCACTAAGAATAGTGAGGTGTTTAGTCAGTGTAAAGTACTTGCTTGCTCTGACTACAGTGCTAAACTACACCAGCCCTTAGACTGCCTCGCTACTAGATATTTTGTTCTATTGTAGAACTAATAGTAAAACTAGATGGACCAACGTCCAACACACACTGTCTAACTATCCTAACTATATTCAGAAAAATATAACGAAATTCAGAATAGGTTATTACGGCCATCATCTTATCAGCTCATATACGTCTCCACCGAGGGGCTCGAGCCTACTCTGAATTAGGGCGATGGGGCCTTGGTCGACCACGCCACGCAGGCCCAGTGCGGGTTGGTCGACTTCACACAACCTTCGAGTCTCTTCGCAGGCGTAGGCGTGTGCAGGTTTCCTCACGACGTTTTCCTTCACCGTAAGAGCGTCAAATAAACGTACATATGAAATCGAAATTCGAAAACACATTGGTACATGGCAAGATTCGAACCACGACCTCCCGGACAGGAGGTAGCGGCCCTAGCCGTTACGCCACCGACTCTCCCAATTTACAGTACGAAAAATAAATTAAAAAATACTATTCAATAAATAGCATTCATTTTAGAACCGCTTATTTAACATACTGATAAATTTTATATTGGTTTATTAAAAAGAACAGCAAATCACTTCGTCAAAGACTAAAGAGCTGGAAGTCACTTATTCCAATTTCAAAACAAAATGTCGTTTCTGATACATAGGCGAATCCGGGATTCGAACATTTTTAAACGCTTTATCTGACCTCCATGGTAAAATTTAAACTTTTTTAAAATACTGGCCGCAAATTTTTTCTTCTTAAGTACGCTAGTCTTTTGTTTTTGGTGGGTTTAAAATGTCATCGCTGCAAGAATGGAACTCACTCGTGAAAATATCCGTGCTATGATTTATTACGATTTTCGACGTGGTTTTCGAGTATGCTGTTCTAGTACTGCCTAGAACCAGACTGTAGATAGTACTAGGACATAACGATTATTATTACCTTGTATGGATGACCAGAGAGAATAATTCTCTTGATGACCAGCCTGTCAGGGTTGCAGGATTGTAGAACTCCCGATGCGATCAGCTGTAAGTTTGTATTCCGTTTCTCCTGTAAACAATCATCAAATGCATAAGAAAAAACAGACTGCGATTTAAGCCAGATTTTTTACTAATCGTTAAAAACAATCAAAATTGCTATCTTTCTTTTTCTAATTTTAAAATTGTCTTTTCAAGTCAGGGAAAAGATTACAAATCACATGCAACAATAACAAAATAATTTCAGGATAAAGTGGGTTAAATGGGCAGTAAAATATTGCGTTTTGCACAGTTAAGAAATAAAAATTTAACAGTCTAATAATTAAATGGGCAGATAAGTGTAGGATGTAAAAGTTCCGAAAATGGGCGGTAAAATATTCTCAATTTGGCAGTAAAAGGACTACAGAGGCAGCAAATGTTTCGAGTGGGTAGTAATGGCATCGAGCGAAGCTTCGCTCGTGCTTGCTTCGTGCGCGGTCCAGCGCTACGTCTGTCAAGTCAAACTAACACAGCTCACCGCTCCGTTCATCGCTACCTAACCAACAGTTAAAGACCACACCTAGATAGTTCCAACTGATACTTGCCCATATTATGTGTTACCGCCACTTCCAAGATTAAATAACCACCCATTTTCTACAATATTACTGCGACGTAATACCAAGAACAAGAAATTACTTTCCAATATAAATATCTAAAGATGATAAACAATTGCGCGACAAAACAGCTAGGAATAGATAATCACTATCAAGGCAGGTACATTATTAACCAAGTACCTGGGCGACCAGCTTTGCTTGAGGCATAGTACCCAGAGCCGTTAAAACATTTAAAAATACGCTACCTATGATACACATTGCGCGGAATATTTCGCGCCCGACTTCAGTGCGAAAATCTCCTATGAGACCTATCTAAATCGATTTGTCGCCCCCAAAAATCCCCGTATACTAATTTTCAAGTAAATCTACGAAGCCGTTTCCGAGATTCAGGTTATATATACAAGAATTGCTCATTTAAAGGTATTAGATAGATAGATAGATAGATTAAGGAAGCCGCTGGATGCGGGCAGCGCAGGACCGGTCGTTGTCCAGCAGTGAACGTCTTTCGGCTGATATGATATGATAATAGATTAAAAAAAATTGTCTTTGTGAATTCTTGGTGGCCCGATTTCCCTTCGGCGTCATCGTTAATTAATAGTAAGTATCGCGACATACCGGCATAAGGCTTACGAGGCTGAAAGGCATACCTTGAAACAAAGTACAGTAGACGGACTAAATTGAATAGGTGCGTAGAACGAGGCAACGCAAGTAGATCCTGGCTGGAAGAATCTCTCGAACTGTAACAAAATAACAAAACATAGATTTAGATTTGATTACATTTTACATTATTTTCAGGACAAAGTATTTCTACCTTCAATCAAAATTAAAAGTTATTTAAGATACAAGGGCGGAAAGGGTGTTGCAAGCCAATAGCCCAAGAGGGGGGGGGGGAGGAAGATCACAGAAGGAATTAAGTTGCATTTCCTAAACCGACCAAAAAACAAAGGGAACAGTTGAAGCGCGAGCAAAACGAGCGCGAATTTTTTTTTTATTATTTAAAACGAGCTTGTTTTACCCGACTGCCCAAGAAGGAGAGTAATGTTTTAAATGCTTTAATATTTATGCTTTAAAATTTATGTTTGGTAATTGCCTATGAAATAAAAATTACGAAAGTGATTTTTACGTATCTTCTTACTCAAAAGCTCTTAAAATTGCTGCTGTCAATTATTTTCGGTTGTTGAGTTTGTTTGAGTCGGTTTGAGCTTGCTATGTTTTATTGTTTTAGCCCGACTGCCCAAGAAGGAGAGTAATGTTTTAGATGGGTTTTTTTAAATCCATGTTTGGTAATTGCTTATGAAATAAAAATTACGAAAGTGATTTTTATTAACGTATCTTCATAGTCAAAAGCTCTAAAATTGCTGCTGTCAATTATTTTCGGTAAATATAAACAGTCTGCTCGTGGTATTAAGTATATGATTAATTATAATTTTTTTCAAAGTAACGAAAGCTAAGTACCTAAAAAACAATACTTTGCATTCATCCAGCGTATAAGAATGTAGATAGATATAGGTCGCGCCAAACTTTATTACGACTCTGAAGTTGGTCGCAAGACGCATCAGTATCAAACTTTGGGTGTTACCACTACTGGATTGTGCCGGCACATGAAAGCACTCGCAACACAGTTCAGATCAGTAATAAAGTTTGGCGCGAGCTGTAGGTTTCGAGTGAGGCAAGCACATTTTTTTTGTTTTAAACAAAACTGCTTTTTTCGAAATTTGAAGACCCCTCTACTGAATGCCCGGGTAGCCAAGCCTGTATCTTTTTGGAGCCTCTACTCCTCAAATAACGAAGGGATTTAAATATTGTAGATGTCGGCGGCAGATTTAAGAATCCGGCAGATCGCGATCTGCTCAGATATTCCCAGACAAAACGTGAAAGGCTCAGGCATTTCATCCTTCCGACAGACATTGTCTTCATTTTTGCCTTCCGACAGACATTGAGGAGTTTGGGCTCTATGAAATGATAGTTCAGATGCTGCTCCCTGAGTTGAAAAATTACATCAAATCCGGGAAAAATCGAGTGTCTGTCTACTATCTAACTTTTCGATTTTGATCCGACTTGCTGCACCCCCTTTGGCGACGCCCATGAAGGGCGGTAAACAGGTAAATAGCAAACGAGTGACTGTTGTAAGACCGAGCCGCAGGCGAGACAATTACGTTTTACGCCCATGTATCTTACGACGTTTTTAAATACAGTTGTGAGAACACATGTAAAAATTATGTTTAGCTGAACACCAGTTATAGTAAAATATAACATCAAACAAAACACTTTTTACTGCCAAAAATAGTAAATACGCACAAAAATTAAAACTCCAATTTATTGTGAAATTATAAGCAAATGACTCCAAACTAACATTGTTAACCCAAAAATAGTTAATGACCACCAAAATTGTAACAACATTTTAATTTGTAGCGCGTAGCGTTTCTTTCAGCACAGTATTCTGCTACCCATGGGGGGAAGAGCCTTGCTTTGCGAGGCTCTTTGACTGTATAATCAATCAAACCTGACTGAACCTAATATCGCTCGCTTTGCTCGCTCATTTAGTTTTTTAGAAAAAACTTATTTTTGCCAACTAATGTTTCGTTGTATGGGATTTGTAGAGCGTAGCGTGTAACGTTTCTTCTTCTGCGCAGCATTCTGCTACCCATGGGGGGCTCTTGGACTGTATAATCAATCAAACCTGACCGAACCTAATATCGCTCGCTAGTCGCTTATTTACAGTTTTTTAGAAAAAACTTATTTTTGCCAAATCCTTTTTCGTTGTGTGTTTTATTTAGGCAGAAAAGCGCAATAATTTGCTCGCTAAGATTTGGTGCTCATTTACTACATTTGGTGTTTAAATACATTTTTTTGGTAAAAGAGCTTAGGGTACCAAAGTATTTTTGGTAATCAAGTTTTTGGTAAGTTAATTTTACGCAATTTGTGGCCATTTAAAATATCTGGCGTAGTCATCCAACTTTATTTTTCCTATACATTAATTACATATAATAATTTCAAACTTACAACTAAATAAATAGTTTTGAAGTTATTTAAGAAAACGAATTGATTTAAAATTAAAAACCATACTGTATAAAAACTTAGCCCATCTTTATTGGCCAGTCGTGTAAAAATTGATCCTTTGTCACTCACGGGATCAAGAAGAATTTAAAGTCACCTCGCACTCCAAAATACATCCAAGCCATTTAGCCTCATTTTAACTAGGCACTACATACGCAAGCGTTAGTTTTTTTATTAATGGATACCTCCTTGGCAATGATAACCTATTCTTTGGTTTGACCTCTGATAACCTCTATTTTAAAATTCTCTTTTCAATAGTTTGAAAGATAATTAACATGGCAAAATAAAACGCACGTGTGCGATAATATCAGTTTTGCGCACAGTTACCGTCATTAACTTTTCGAGATTTTGTATTGAAAAAGAAATTAATTCACGGTCACATAGTCAAGAATGTATCTCCCTTCCTAGTAATTCGCATATTTCTATCAGCCTGCGCGATCAACCCAACCATGCAAGTCGACCTGGGTTACGACTGGTTAAGAGGATTGTGAAGCTGCGACTTTGTTATTCAATCAAACGGCGTTAGCGATTTTCACCTTTAAATGTTAACCGATTTTGACGTAGCTGATGTTATCAAATTTTGGTCGAAATCGGAAGATGGAAGCACAAACATACAAACGTATGTTTGTGCTTCCATCTTCGGCATCATCGTCACTTACTATCAGGTGAGATGATGCCGAAGGGCTTACCAATTGTGAATAAAAAATTGACTAATTTACGCCGTGGGCACAGATGAGATACTATTTTTTTTATTTATATTTATATTTTTTTTAATGACTATGGAACCTTATTTTGTGCATGATCCGACACACATGACAGTTTTATTAGATCTATTGTTTATTGAAATAAATAGGTAGCGATTACCTCCCTAAATTGACCTAGGATTTTATTCACCTATTCTTTTTTGCTTGCAAATATCAATTTTATGATAAAAGCGTCGGTGGCTCAACCGGTAACGACTCGGTCCATCTAACCAGAGGTACCGGGTTCAAATCTGGACGGCCAATGTACCAATGAGTTTTTCAAAAACTTACGTACATATCATTACCGATTGCTTTAACGGTGAAGGAAAACATCGTGAGGAAACCTGCACACAGGCCTGCGAAGAAACTCGAAGGTTGTGTGTGAAGTCGACCAACCCACACTGGGCCCGCGTGGTCGACTAAGGCCTAATCGCCCTGATTCAGGGTAGGCTCGAGCCCCTCGGTGGGGACGTATATGAGCTGATATAATAATAATAATAATCAATTTTATGAGACGGGTCACTACCCGGCGGCGACGCCTAAAACTGGCCAAGTTGCGCGCGGCTCGCTTGAGCGGTCGGTGGCGGCCCGGCTTGGGAGAGCCTGCCCTAGCAGGCCGGTAAGCGTAGGTATATTTTGCGGTAGGTATAAGCGACTGACGCGGCACCAACGTGGTATCACAGTCCTCTTAACGAATGCGCAACAAAAACCAAAAGCAATACCTAGGTACTCACTTTGTGCTTACTGCCATTCGTATGCTGACTGAAAATCGGGTTGACGATAAACCTTCTATACCCGACTTGGAAGATCAGCCTCTCTTTGCTCTTAATAGCTTCATTGCTGACTCCAGTTCGCTTGAGGACCACGTTCATGAGAGACATCTTCTGTTCGTGAGGTAAGAGACCGAAGATGGATAGAGGGGTGGTTGGGTTCGACGCTTGGAAGGTCGTCCAAAGGTCTTTGCGAACTTCTTTGACGTGGATAGTTATGTAGAAACCGTACTGGAAAGAAAGGAAAACATTTTATCCCTAAAACGTCAGATTTTTGTAAGTATTTATATATATTATATATATATATATATATATATATATATATATATATATATATATATATATATATATATATATATATATATATATATATATATATATTTATTGTTGTACACACACAGTTGAGTTAAACAGTTGCTTACAAACTAAATGTACAAATGGCATGAATAACTCTGTAAGAGTTTTCTTCCTACATACCATAGGCGAGGTGAAAGTGAATGGGCATTATTTGGCACTAAGCGTTCCACCTTTGACTCCATTATCGCTTAATATCAGGTGCGAAGCGAATCAAACGCTTCCAAATCAACAATGAAAGAAAATTTTCTAATTTTCGTACTATTTATTTCTTTTCTTTATACTCCAAGCTGCCATGCGATTTTTAACGTTAGCGAGCGACGAAGGAGTGAAGAAGGTATTGTGCTGGCAAAAAAATCTTAAGTTGAGATTTTGATGGGGATCGATTGTCTTACACTAGTAGTATAAAAAATAAAAATATGTGTGTGTTTACTTTCGTACGACTGAGAAGCGAACGTTAACGAGCGACGAAGGAGTGAAGAAGGTATTGTGATGGCCAAAAAATCTAAGTTGAGATTTTGATGGGGATCGATTGTCTTACACTAGTAGTTAAAAAATAAAAATATGTGTGTGTTTACTTTCGTACGACGGAGAAGCGAACGTTAACGAGCGACGAAGGAGTGAAGAAGGTATTGTGATGGCCAAAAAATCTAAGTTGAGATTTTGATGGGGATCGATTGTCTTACACTAGTAGTATAAAAAATAAAAATATGTGTGTGTTTACTTTCGTACGACTGAGAAGCGAACGTTAACGAGCGACGAAGGAGTGAAGAAGGTATTGTGATGGCCAAAAAATCTAAGTTGAGATTTTGATGGGGATCGATTGTCTTACACTAGTAGTTAAAAAATAAAAATATGTGTGTGTTTACTTTCGTACGACGGAGAAGCGAACGTTAACGAGCGACGAAGGAGTGAAGAAGGTATTGTGATGGCCAAAAAATCTAAGTTGAGATTTTGATGGGGATCGATTGTCTTACACTAGTAGTTAAAAAATAAAAATATGTGTGTGTTTACTTTCGTACGACGGAGAAGCGAACGTTAACGAGCGACGAAGGAGTGAAGAAGGTATTGTGATGGCAAAAAAATCTAAGTTGAGATTTTGATGGGGATCGATTGTCTTACACTAGTAGTATAAAAAATAAAAATATGTGTGTGTTTACTTTCGTACGACGGAGAAGCGAACGTTAACGAGCGACGAAGGAGTGAAAAAGGTATTGTGATGGCCAAAAAATCTAAGTTGAGATTTTGATGGCGATCGATTGTCTTACACTAGTAGTATAAAAAATAAAAATATGTGTGTGTTTACTTTCGTACGACGGAGAAGCGAACGTTAACGAGCGACGAAGGAGTTAAGAAGGTATTGTGATGGCCAAAAAATCTAAGTTGAGATTTTGATGGCGATCGATTGTCTTACACTAGTAGTATAAAAAATAAAAATATGTGTGTTTACTTTCGTACGACGGAGAAGCGAACGTTAACGAGCGACGAAGGAGTGAAGAAGGTATTGTGATGGCAAAAAAATCTAAGTTGAGATTTTGATGGCGATCGATTGTCTTACACTAGTAGTATAAAAAATAAAAATATGTGTGTTTACTTTCGTACGACTGAGAAGCGAACGTTAACGAGCGACGAAGGAGTGAAGAAGGTATTGTGATGGCAAAAAAATCTAAGTTGAGATTTTGATGGGGATCGATTGTCTTACACTAGTAGTATAAAAAATAAAAATATGTGTGTTTACTTTCGTACGACTGAGAAGCGAACGTTAACGAGCGACGAAGGAGTGAAGAAGGTATTGTGATGGCAAAAAAATCTAAGTTGAGATTTTGATGGCGATCGATTGTCTTACACTAGTAGTATAAAAAATAAAAATATGTGTGTGTTTACTTTCGTACGACGGAGAAGCGAACGTTAACGAGCGACGAAGGAGTGAAGAAGGTATTGTGATGGCCAAAAAATCTAAGTTGAGATTTTGATGGCGATCGATTGTCTTACACTAGTAGTATAAAAAATAAAAATATGTGTGTTTACTTTCGTACGACGGAGAAGCGAACGTTAACGAGCGACGAAGGAGTGAAGAAGGTATTGTGATGGCAAAAAAATCTAAGTTGAGATTTTGATGGCGATCGATTGTCTTACACTAGTAGTATAAAAAACAAAAATATGTGTGTTTACTTTCGTACGACGGAGAAGCGAACGTTAACGAGCGACGAAGGAGTGAAGAAGGTATTGTGATGGCAAAAAAATCTAAGTTGAGATTTTGATGGCGATCGATTGTCTTACACTAGTAGTATAAAAAATAAAAATATGTGTGTTTACTTTCGTACGACGGAGAAGCGAACGTTAACGAGCGACGAAGGAGTGAAGAAGGTATTGTGATGGCAAAAAAATCTAAGTTGAGATTTTGATGGCGATCGATTGTCTTACACTAGTAGTATAAAAAACAAAAATATGTGTGTTTACTTTCGTACGACGGAGAAGCGAACGTTAACGAGCGACGAAGGAGTGAAGAAGGTATTGTGATGGCAAAAAAATCTAAGTTGAGATTTTGATGGCGATCGATTGTCTTACACTAGTAGTATAAAAAATAAAAATATGTGTGTTTACTTTCGTACGACTGAGAAGCGAACGTTAACGAGCGACGAAGGAGTGAAGAAGGTATTGTGATGGCAAAAAAATCTAAGTTGAGATTTTGATGGCGATCGATTGTCTTACACTAGTAGTATAAAAAATAAAAATATGTGTGTTTACTTTCGTACGACGGAGAAGCGAACGTTAACGAGCGACGAAGGAGTGAAGAAGGTATTGTGATGGCAAAAAAATCTAAGTTGAGATTTTGATGGCGATCGATTGTCTTACACTAGTAGTATAAAAAACAAAAATATGTGTGTTTACTTTCGTACGACGGAGAAGCGAACGTTAACGAGCGACGAAGGAGTGAAGAAGGTATTGTGATGGCCAAAAAATCTAAGTTGAGATTTTGATGGCGATCGATTGTCTTACACTAGTAGTATAAAAAATAAAAATATGTGTGTGTTTACTTTCGTACGACTGAGAAGCGAACGTTAACGAGCGACGAAGGAGTGAAGAAGGTATTGTGATGGCAAAAAAATCTAAGTTGAGATTTTGATGGGGATCGATTGTCTTACACTAGTAGTATAAAAAACAAAAAAAAAATTGTGTGTGTGTGTGTGTGTCTGTAATAGTAATAGGACAGTCCGTCCCTAGCTCTACTTGCCAAACTACTTGACGGATTTGGGTTCGGGCAATGTCATTTTTATATCTCCAACCGTTTTTCTTTTTCAAGTTTTTCACAAATTGATTATTTAGGGTTGCAACCACTGTAAAAAACTGGCTAAGTGCAGTCGGACTAGCGCTTCGAGGGTTCCGTACCACCACACCTCTCCAGAAAATTATGACAATGATACCTATTCACATTACCAACAAAAGACATCAACGCGAGCGACCAAAATATGCTTTTAATGTCATTTAATTCACTCCTTAGCGCGAGTACGACTCACACTTGCTCGATTTTTATTATTTGCTGTTTTACTTCAATATTAGTACTGTAATCACATCAAGTTTCACGCTTATATGTATTACCGTTTTTACGACAGATCTAAATCAAAAATACCTCTAAATACCTATTAAAAAACATATTTTTTTTTTGTATGGAGAGCCACTTTAATTTTTTACTTTATCAAAATTTTAGTGTTTATTTTTATAGCGACAATATAAATACACAATCTGTGATAATTTCAACTGTCCTAATACTGCACCTATTAAGGTTCATGAAATACATCCCGCTCACAGACAGATGGACGGACAGGCAGCGAGGACTTAGTAATATGGTCCCGTTGGTCACCCTTTAGGTATACGGATCCGTAAAAATCACTTATGATTTTTTTACCATTTAACTCGGTACGTTACTATAATTTTACATGGCCTGTAGCACGCAGTAGTTCGTTATTCCAAAAAAAATCGGAGTAATGCACCTCCTGAATAAATCCAGATTGTTTATTATTTTTTCTCAAAAATGGTTTGAACGATATTAATTAAACTTTGTAAATAACCGGGACTTAATAAAGCCTTCTGCTCTAAGTAGTCAATTATTTCAGGAAAAATACAATACAAAAAAAAAAACAAATTATTTGTAATTTTTCATCAAGTCTGATATACTTAACTTTATTCTTTGCTACTAAGTAAGTGTAATGTTTATTATTGATTTGTGTATGCCCGACTGCGACAGACGGTGAAAGCTTAGCGAGAAAGTATGCACAGCGGGGCTGTACAATTTATTTTCTCCTTTTCTAACACACATATTGGGAGTAAAAAAAAGCAACCATGGTGGAAATCTACACAACTTGACCAGCCTCAAGCGAATATTAATCATATTTTAGTAGGATCTGTCTGCATTTGCAATGGTATTACAACTGGTAATACCTGTTGAAATAAATACGGGGAGTTCATTTCCTTCCCTTTCTTCATAAAGTCCAGTGGCAGCGCTCCTTCCTGCTGGACCGAGGGTCGTGGGTTTGATCCCCGCTCAGGTCAAATATTCGTGTGACAAACAGGTTTCTTTGCTCTGTGTCTGTTAAATATCTACATATAATTATTTATTTCAAAAGTATGTATATCAGTCTCATAGATCTCTTCCCAAACTTGGGAAGGCTAGGCAATACTCCACACAGGGGGGCCAGGTCGGGTTGGTGGAGGCTTAGTTATAGCACCAGAACAAACGCGTTAACATGCCTTGCGAAGCACTGAAACGGTCGGAAAAATACCACTAACAGTCAAACCCATCCAGGTAATGACCGTGCTTCAGGTCAGTTCTTGCTTACCATGCTAATAAGACTATCCTCGATTTCCTTGAACACCCGCCGACGCGTTCGGTCGTAGTTTTCGAACTGGAAGATGCGCGCGTAGTCTGATGGCAGATTTTCCTTCGGGTCCCATGATGAAGTCCTAGAGAAAAGTATTATAAGAAAAATATTAGATTATAACAATACCTGTAATTCTACTTGAATCCTTTCGCATTCGTTTTCCTTCTCATGCTTCACTTCTCGTCACTCCCTCTCTCTCAAAAACCGCAGAAAATAGTTAGAATATAGTTTTATAGTCTTTGTTAAAATGAAATGGAATTTTGAAAGTATGAGACCTCTTCACCTAATTGAACACAAAGTCCAGACAGAAAATTACACCTTAAATAATTTAGTTTTTGAAAATAGATTTAGTCGATGTAGGATGTTGGGTGAGACGTTTGTCCTAGTTGTGAGGCTAGTGGACCGTAAATAATAAGTAGTATCTTGGAACCCTAAAAACACAAAAGGGAACACAATTTAGATCAGCACGAAGCGTAACGAGCAAAGAAATCGGAAAGAACGTACGTCAAAATTAACGGCGAACAGCACATAGAAAAAAACGGCAGGAAAATAAAATAAATAATTTAGAACATTTAAACAGGGTCGGATAGTATGCGATGCGATGACCAATTCAGTTATTTTCTAAATAATAGACTGCATCTCCTTGACAACCAGAATACGATACAGAAAAACGAATTATAAATTGAAAAGACCAAACAGCAATAAGATCGAATTAAGTAGCGAAAAGATTTGCTACAAATATCCACGATATCATAAAAAAAATTTAGGCGAGAATTTTAAAAAAAATGTAAAAATTTGAACAACACTGATAGACAGCCCTGAAGAAGAAATTAAAATTAAAACAAGTTAAACGACAATAGTTTAACAAATCTTGGAAAAATCTACAGAAATCGAAAGAAAACAACAACAAGAAAGGTTCAACTAAAAGGGAAAAAAATTATGGCTTCCAACGAGAATGGACAAAACGAAGCTAAAAAAAAGAGACTACACCACTCAAAGGGCATGTAGGGCTGTCAAACGCAAAAAGTTCAAAAGAAAAAAACTTAGGGAAACGTGTTGACGGTAGAAACAAAACAAGGTTGTCAAACGATAAATGTTCCAAAGGAAAAAGTTAAGCTAGCAAAAAAAGGAAAAAAATGGAGACCTTCACGAACAAAATAAATAGGAAAAAAAGATTCGTTTCAAAATATCGTTGATATGAATTTGAACACCCAATAAGCGCGACCAATTACTGCGGCAAAGCCACAGCGTAAGTCAACAGACACTACTTTATAAGAGAAGTCAGACCCGACTTTCAAACAAAGAAATATCTTAAATCTTGTCATCGACGCTCCATCAAAAAAAAATTTAGGAACCGCAAGAAAATATGCGGGCTAAGACAGTGCTAATGAACACGAAGACAATTAACCACAAAAAGGTGGGTTAATTCCTTTACGCTGGGGAAAAACCGACTCGTGTGAAAAGACACTTAGAAAACCGCAAAGTATAATCACGATCCTAAAAAAATTTAAACCGCAAACTAAATAAATATTGCGATAAGTATGTGTCAACAAAACACCTTAAAACGTATGCGCGACGATTCCGACTTTCGGATGAATCAAAACCGAAAGTCTGAAAACGCGATTCGCTACCAAATATAAGGAACATAAAGGGTCGAAGGCACATACAAAATTGGGGGTTCGATAGTGACAACTCCAACAACGCGTTAGCAAAAACAGAATCACCCCGCTCCATCTTGGAAAAAAATATACGAATTTGGCAAAATAACGGGGCTTTCGTACACACCTAGCAACGACAAAAAAATTAGGCTGATTCGGGAAAGAGAAAGACCAAAAAAATCGGGTTAAATTTATTATTTCATGCGCCATAAATGTAGCATAAATAATTTAAAATAGGGAAAATAGCCTAGGGATGCCTTCCTACATGATACGTAGAATTTAGGATGAGTAAACCATAAGGTTGTGTTATTAAAAAGAAAAAGGATGTAACAAGTAAAGTATATAATTAACTAGTATTCCCGGCGAACTTCGTACCATTTTACACTACACTACACTACCCTACCCTACCCTACCCTACCCTACACTACCCTACACTACACTACACGAGCCTACAATACACTACTACACTAACCTAACCTACCCTACCTTACCCTACACTACCCTACCCTACCCTACACTACACTACCCTATACTACACTACCCTACCCTACACTTCACTACACTACCCTACCCTACCCCTACACTACCCTACACTACCCTACACTACCCTACCCTACCCTACACTACACTACCCTATACTACACTACCCTACCCTACACTTCACTAAACTACATTACCCTACACTACCCTACCCTACATAAGAACCTTCTCCTGACAATAAAGAACTCGACAAAAAAGTGCAGACGTGAAATTACACCTTAAAAAATGTGCATTGTTGCCTGATGAATAAATTACTATACCTCTATGTGTGGATAACTAATGAGGTTTGCTTGTTCCAAAAAAATGAGGTTGTTATACAATTGGCCGGTCTACCGGAAGCAAATTTAAGTGTATTTGTTTATATTCGTTGCATTTAAGTTTTCTGACCTGGTACCCCGTGATTTTGAAGACGTTTATGTCAAAACTAAAAATAGTGGTAATATGAAGTTTGTAAGTTAGATAAATTTTTGGATTATTTGTATTTTTTTTCCCTAAAAAAGGGGACATTATGAGAAAGCGACGTTTTGCGAAATCCCTTTCGTAGCACCAGACGACATTTTGCGAAGCAGTCGTTCTTTTATGACGAAAGTCCAAACATTCTAATTCAAAATAAGAACTTAGGATCTCACCTGAAGGACTCTAGTCCGCGGTATCTGACAAATCTCTCGCGCGCGGGCACTTCCTGGGGAGTGTCCACTTCGTCCGGAAATTGTTTCTCCTCTTGCGCTAGCTTCTGTAGTGTTTCATGCTCTTCGTGCGGATCTATTGTTTCATCGTACCTGGGAAACGATCAAAAGGTTAACTTCACCGTCATTTTTGCAAATAAAAACATGGACTGCCTATCATCCTGTCCTAATAAAAGATTTAATGCTGCCAAGCTGCTCATGACGTAAAGATAATGCTGTGTCAAACATATTTCAGTTCAGCCGTTCTACACACCTGTCAACTCTGGACTGATTACACAAAGAAGTCTCATGATTGCATTCATGTTCAACATATACAGACACCTAATGGGTTTCAAAACGCTATTGTAGTATGTTCTCAGAGGCGCTACTGAACGCATTTAATGCCATCCATCAGAGACTTCGTATTGCGAGCTTCACTCCAGAGTTGAGGGGTGTAGTAACGCTATAATTAAAGAGCCGGCTTGTAGGTTACTTACAAACAATGGTTGGAAATAGCTGTTTAACTATTATATTCGATGTCGATTCGATGTAAACGATTTTACTTATTTGACAGGACTAAATTAAATTAAGCCTAGCAATTATTATTTTTTTGCGAATCAAGTTTACGTTCTTTGGGGGGGAAGTTGTGAGCTGAACCTCGCCTTAAATTATTTTCAGGTATCTCAATTAAGCCAGTATTCACTCACTTCTCGTCGTTAGCTCCAACTTCGGACTCAGTGACAGCGTCGTCGAAAGCTTCCTCCTTCTCCTCGTCCGACTGGTCTTCCTCGCAAGACATGAACTCTTCTTTATCTTCGTTATCATCCTAAAAAAATTATCTAAAGAATTTAGTAAAACTAGCACATCTTTTAAATTGTGTATACAGCCGACGTTTGGTCCAAAAAAAAATTAACATTAGGTATAACCACATCTGTGCGTTGGACGCATCACGTATACGTTATCATATCAATCAACCTATCTCTTTCTGATATAGCTACCGTTTATACAGGATGTATCAAATGTGGTGTAGGTCCCGTTAACTGGGGCTTCTACTCATCATACTGAACAACTTTTGTTCTACGACTTTGCAGAAATCGCAAAAAAAGAAGTTTACTCTTCATACAAATCGATCAGCTGATCGACCAATTTTGTGCATTTTAATATGGAGGGTCCAATTGTTTTTCGAGAATCGACTATGGGTTCCTTGGGGAAGGTTGTTCAGTATGATGAGTAGAACCCCCAGTTAACGGGTCCTACACCATTTTTTTAGCTACCTGTTTATATTTTTGTGATTTTCTTATACTTTGTGTATAATAACGGCAACGGTAACAAGAAAAGCTTCTATATATCTAACCACCGTGTCTGGCTGTTTCAAAAACTGGCCAAGTTCAAGTCAGACTGCGTACCGAGGGTTCCGTAGCACCTAACCTAACACAAGTTTAAAAATGATACCTATTCATTGTTTTTATTTATTATAAGACGAAACGTAAGGTAGGCAGGCCTCCCACGCGGTGGACCGATAACCTGGTGAAGATCGCGGGAAGCCGCTGGATGCGGGCAGCGCAGGAACGGTCGTCTATCTATATGATGATGATGACCTATTCATTACAAAAAGAATACATCAACGCAAACAACAAAAAATGCTGTTTTTTTATTCAGTTCAAACTCCTTTATGCAAAAACGACTCGCACTTGGTCGGTTTTTATTATCTGTTGTTTTACTTTAAGAGTAGTATTACAATCTGGATGAAATTTGGTAGGCTGATAAATCAATCACTGGATAAACACATATACTTATTTTTATCCTGGAAAAATGCATGGTTTCTTACAAAAAATTGTCCCACTTTCACGCCTAAATGGCTAAACAAATTTGGACGAAATTTGGCTCACGCACCACACGATGCACGGGCGTAGCCGCGGGAAAAGCTAATCCTCTATAAGTAATCCTTTGTAGTGTAACATACCTCACTGCTACTGCCGCCTACGCTGTCCTCCCCTTCAGCATCGGACTCAACGATCCAGGCAGCTTGGTAGTCGGACCAGCCCTTGGGTACTTTTTTCACTTTCCTCTCTTTTGTCTATGAATTGAAATAAATACATGGTCATTAATCAACAAGTTATTCACGATGACAACAAGTGGCACAATCGCAAAAAAATAGTAGATTGTTAACCAAGGGAAGAAAGTGAGCCATTTCACTCGAGATTTTTCCGGCGCTCCAACGAAGTGACAGCGCCAATAGTTCGAGGGTGAAATGGGTAATTTCATCCGAGTTAAACACTCTACTTTTCATTTCGACTGTGAGGAAATGTATTATTTATATGATATAAAATATTAATTAGGTATCATTGAATTACTAGTAGTAATTTACTACTATTTATATACTAGTATATTATTTACTAGATATATTTACTAGTAGTACTCAATACTCAATACACAATAATTTATTGCTGTCATAAACAGGGTACAGAAGATCTTAAGTGTACTTAGTTACATATTATAGTATGTATATGACACCCGGCTAGGGCACTGCAACTTTAGTAATTTACTAGTAGTAATTCAATGTAGATATCAATATATTAAGTTTCCCTATATCCAACCTCCAACCTTTTCGCAATGGCCGCTTGCCACGGTCGACTAGATTGTACCTAATCGAGTTGGTCACGACGTGCATCTAGGTGGCGATTCCGAAAATTGAAAAAAAAGTGTCAAGTTATTATGGCGCGCAGCAGAATAGAGGAATGATTTTAAATTTTAATCTTCTGTAATTGTGAAAAAAAATCGACAACTATAAAATGGTTTAATATCAACCTATAGATCGTATTAAACACGTCGTTTAATATATAACTGAGTTTAAATATATGAAAACCTCTTATTTTAATGTAATTTAATAATATGACGTAACCAGAGATATGCTATATAATGGGGAGGTAGATAGGTTACATGCGTCCAAAAAGTGAAGCAAAAAAAAGATGCCAATTGGCATCTCTTTTCTTAGTAGCATTCGGTGCAATGGAAGCGAACAACCTATTAAATTGTGTGTGTAAATGGATTCGTTTTTTAAATGTTGTTTTTTAGTGCATAACACCCATCTATGGTAACAAATCTCTGGACGTAACTCAATTATCTTCAACTCCGTGGCTGGCAATTAAAAAAATTACGTTCAATAATACGTTAAAATACGTTCCACCCTAGGGATGGAAAAGCAATGTTCCACCCTAGGGATGGAAAAGCAATGTTCCACCTGGCTATCTACGCATGAAAATTAAACTTTCCGAACAGGAGATATGAAAAAAACATTTGGTCTACCCATACTATGTTGGCTTATCGGCTGATCAATTTAAGTACTTACTTTCACTTTTACTTTCGAGCGACTGAGTAGCGAGCATTAGCGAGTGACGAAGGAGTGAAGTAGGTATTGTGATGGTAAAAAAATCTTTTGATGGGGATCGATTGTCTTACACTAAGTCAATAAATTAAAAATTTTGTGTGTGTGTGTACGTCCGTCCGGTGCTCTAGTTCTCAAACTACTGGATGGATTTGTGTGAAATTTGGATCATCATCATCATCATATCAGCCGAAGGACGTCCACTGCTGGACATAGGCCTCCCCCAATGATCTCCACGACGACCGGTTCTGCTCTGCCCGCATCCAGCGTCTTCCCGCGACCTTCACCAGGTCATCGTTCCACCGATGTACTCGCCGTTGATATTGATGCCGCGTCCACCCCAGTTCAAAAGCTTAAAATCTTAAAAGCTTCCAGGGCGGCGGTGAACAGTTTCGGAGATATAACGTCTCCCTGTCTCACCCCTCGCTGCAATAGGTTCCGAGTTTTGATCCTGGAGGCGAACCGACATGGTGGCGTTTTCATACAAACACTTCAGCACTTCGATTTATCGATAGTCAATTTGGCACCTCTGGAGAGACTGTAACACAGCCCAAGTTTCAACCGAAACGAAGGCTTTCTCATAGTCCACGAACGCCAAGCATAGTGGCTGATTGTACTCTTCGGTCTTCTGTATAATCTGCCGCAGCGTATGTATGTGGTCTATGGTACTAAATACTTTTCGGAAACCGGCTTGTTCGGGAGGCTGGAAGTCGTCAAACCTGCGTGCGAGACGATTCGTAATGACTCTCGAAAACAGTTTGTAGACATGGCTTAGAAGGGAGATGGGTCTGTAGTTCTTCAGCAGGGTATTGTCGGCCTTTTTGAAGAAAAGCACGACCACACTTCTGTGCCATGCCTTACGCGTTTGTCCCTCAAATATAACGGAATTAAATAATTTCTGAAGAGCTTTAAGTACCGGTGTTCCACCTGCTTTCAGAAGTTCAGCCGTAATTCCATCATCACCCTGTGCCTTATTGTTTTTAAGCTGTTTAAGAGCCATTCTAATCTCGTACGGGCTGACGTGGGATATCTTCGGTATAGTGTCGGGTAAGTCTAGCTCTTGGGTCTTTAGCCAGATCGCTGACAGGCAGACGTGTGGTCGTGTACAATTGTCCGTAGAACTTCTCAACTTCTTCCAGCAACTCAGTCTTAGACGATATGATCCTGCCGTCCCCAGTCTTCAGCTTGGTCAGTTGGCTTTGACCAACGGACAGATCTCTCGCGAAATTTGGATGAGAGCAATATTAATATTATATCTCGTATAGTTTTTTGAAATTTCGCCTATTATTATTTTTAGGGTTGCCACCTTAGTAAACAAACACTTTTTTTAAACTCAAAAATGGTTTTAATGATTTTAATTAAACTCGGTACGTTACCATAATTTTACATGGCGTAGGTACGCAGTAGTTTGTTATTCCAAGAAAAATCGGAATAAGGTACCTCCCATACAAATCCAGTTAGTTTATTTTTCTCAGAAGTGGCTCTGACGATTTTAATGAAACTTTGTGAATAATTAGTACTTAATAAGGCCTACTGCACTGGGTACTTAATTATTACAGGAAAAATCGGAGTAAAGTACCTCCCATACAGACCGGAATTATTGGGAAAAATTTCATCAAGTCTGATATACCAGACTCTTTACCATATTCTTTGCTACTAAGTAAGTGTAATGTTTATAGTTGGTTTATGTAGGCTCGTGGAAATCCTTGGGGGAGGCCTATATCCAGCAGTGTACGTCCGTCGGCTTATATGATGTGTATGCTCGACTGCGTCAGATGGTTAAAGCTTCGCGATAAAGTACGCACAGCGTGGTTGTACATAATATATTCGGCAGATGCCAAAGTGCGACGGATTACTTCGTTGAGTGCGTGGTGACGAAGGTGTACGCCAGGATACAGCTTACAGCTCAGACCGTGATGGCCGCTCTCGTCAACCCTTGCACCGCACTTGCACGCATGCGGCTCACACACCTTGCATCAAGTTAGAGCGCCAATGCACAGTGAATTGTCGTCCAGGAAGGTTCCTACGTGCGGCAGGGGCAGAGCCTACAGGCGTATGTACTAATCACACCTGGCGCGAGCCGATAGTCAAAATATTCACCCCGAGATTACAGGAGAGGATATTCACCCCAAGGCTGTCTCTAATGCATTCCCAAAACACCCTGTACTAGCAAAAGTGACAAATCTCTATGAATTTTAAATATGTATTAATATAAATTTATTATTCTATACATATATAGTAACTGTATATAGCATTAGCATTTATTATTATTATTAGTCAGTTAATAATCAAGTTGCTTATTTCTCTGCCATTATTGTAAATTAAGTATTTCGTGTTTTAATGTAACGAAAGGTTGTCAGGAAGAGATTGATCTTAGCGAAATGTCCGCCTACTGTACATCATATACACTATCCCTAAGCTAGTACTAATATATATGTGGAAGGCAAATTGTATTATTACTCTTTTACCTACGGTCAGGCAAATTGTACAATTCGTCCTTATGTAAACGGTCAGGCAAAATGTAAAATGCTGTACCCCGATTCAGGCAATTTATAATAATTCGTCCGTATGTTAACAGTCAGGCAATATGTAAAATCCTGTACGCAGATTGTTAACGCCATTGTTGTTGCCAGGCAAATTTTAAATAATCATCCGTATATAAACAGTCAATGCCGAATCAGGCCAATTGACAAAATGCCGCACGGCAGATTGTAAATGATCTGTTAGGTTTGAATTCGCAAGGCTCCCCGCCCTCGCCATTATATAATTTTCCTGACATTTGCCTGACCATATGTATAATAAATAACGAATTATACAGTATGCCTGCGGCATATATACTGTGCCCTAATTTAATAAACTGTATTTTGGTGTACTATAAGTGTAAATAAACAAATAGATAGATAGATAGATAGATAGATAGATAACACGTTTATTTGTCACTGCAATCACACACATATTATTACAATCATACATAATATAAAACAAAACATAACAAATTAAAAAAACCAAAAAATAATAATAATATAAAAACATATGTGTGTTGCAGTAGTACAAAAGGGCCGTGACTCAGTGTGTTGATTTGCTCTTGCGAGCAATACACTGGTAATTCTGCCACAGCCCGAGGACTGTGTCGATTACAAGAAAAATAAAAATAAAAACGAGCAAACAAAACCAAAACTAACGTAATGAAAATACAAATATGTTTAGTGTGTATTTCTGTGCGTGCGCGTGTGGGTGTGTGTGTGTGTGTGTGTGGTTGGGTGTATGAAAGGGTGGAAAAAAAAAAAAGCATAGAACACATACAAGGTTAGATGTTAGACTCATATCTACCTATGGATACTAAAAATCGTTTGATTCGCCGGTCACATCACACAGCAAAATCCGCCACCGAATAGCCACTAGGTATGCCTAATTTTTGTTTTTCTAAAAGAAAAGCTTTAAATTTTTTTTTAAAAGAATGCTTAGATGACATTTGTTGTATAGGTGGTGGTATATTATTCCAACATTTAGTAGCTAGGTAGCGAAAACTGCCGGTGAATGCCACAGTTTTGTGTAGGTGACCTACTAAAATCCAGCGAGTGGACCTCATTCTGGACCTATATTTTAACTTTGAGAAGAGATATTGAGGTTGTTTATGTTTGATAACGTCAAACAGAAGCGAAGCCAGATGTAAGTGTCTTCTGGAAGACATGTTCAGCAATGATGCTTTGTTGAGATATGGAGTAATATGCGTACGGGGAGGAACATAATAGCAAAAACGACAGCAAGCGTTCTGGATGCGCTGAACAAGCCGACGAGTTTTGGCAAGCAAGCGAGGCCCGTACACAAGATCTCCATAGTTTAATCTGGAGAGAATTAAAGCCTCGCACAGTGTGACCCTTACTTTCTCGGAGAGTAGATTGCGAATCCGGTAAAGAACTTTTAAACGATAAAAGCAAGACTTAACTAAGTTAACTATATGAGACTCAAAGCGCAATTGGCTGTCAAAGATAATACCTAAATTTCTAGTCTCATCTACTCTTTCTATTATCTTATTTTTAATTTTTACCATTGGATTTGTACTAAGAATTTTTGAAATTTGGTGTTTTGAGCCAAGAATCATATGCTTTGTTTTTGACGAATTAAGTATCAAGCCGTTTCTACATGCCCACAGTGCTACGTTATCAAGGTCCTCATTAAGCTTCGGTAAGACTGTATGAAATTCAAGTGGAGGAGCCGATATGTACATTTGAACATCGTCTGCGTAAAGATGAAAATTGCAATGTTTAATAACCGTAGTGATGTCGGCGCTGTAAATTATATAGAGAAGAGGACCAAGTATAGAGCCTTGTGGAACTCCCCGATTTACAGATTTTAGGTGTGATAGAGCTGAGCTGCCATCCTCTTTAACTAATTTTACTATTTGAGAACGATTCGTAATGTAACTATGAAACCACGCAAGAGAATTATAATCCACCCCATAGTAGGCCAATTTAGAAAGTAGCAAAGATGTATTAATACTTTCAAAAGCACGGGAAAAATCAAGCAGAACAAGGCTTGTGCCCTTTCCAGCATCCTGCTCAGCAAGTATGTTGTCCACAACATCAAGCAACGCAGTGACCGTGCCCATACCTTTACGAAAACCTGACTGTAGTGGAGGTAAGATGTTGTTGTTTTCTAAAAATTCAGATAATTGGGTATAAATTGCTTTTTCTAAAAGCTTTGACAAAAAAGGCAAAACACTAATAGGCCTAAGATCTTTCAAATTTACCGGATTATCAACTTTAGGCAATGGAGTAACCATGGCTGTTTTCCAAACGGAAGGTACTTCCCCTGACAAAATTGATTTATTTACAATGTTCGTAATAACCTTTAAAGTTTTTGGAAGTGTTAACAAAATTATATCCTTGCTGATACCGTCTACACCCATAGCATTGGTGGAGATTGACAAAATAAATTTTGTAATATCGCTTTCTCCTACAGTTCTCAAGGTAAAAACTTTTTTCCCAAAACGATGAAATTCAAAAAAGGTTAGTTCAGATAAAGGCACTGTTTCTTCACCCGGTACTTCAAGAAAATGATTATTTATTACATTAGCATCATTAAAATGATCAGGCAGAGAACTACTTTTGTCATTATCAATTAAAATAGATTTTTTCAATTTTTTCCATAGAAGTTGGGAATCATGTTGGTTATTGTTAATATGATGATTATAATAGGCACGTTTTTCGTTGTAAATACTATTAGTTACTAGTTTTTTGAAATCGATATAATATTTTCTGCTACTCTCTGTTTTTAATTGACGATATTTTTCGTGTGCTTGATTTCTCATATCTATCATATCTTTGATGGTGTCCGTGATCCATGGCAGTGAATGTAAAGGTCTAATTTTTACTGTCTTTAACGGTGCATGCCTATCAAAAAGTTCTGTAACTAAACAATTAAAAAGGGTAACCATACCCTCTACTGAACGCTTACGATTCACAGACTCCCAATCAAGCGATTCAAGGTCTCTATTGAAATTATCAATGACTATGTCCTTGATAGGTCTATATGAAATCATTCTAGGAGCTATTTTATTTCTTCTTACACAAAGTTCAACACTAATCATGCTATGTCCAAGAGAGCCTGTAATATTTGTTACCGATATTTTCCGAACTGAGGCGTTTGTGCATACGACATCAATCAAAGTTTGGTTGTCAGTCGAGAAGTGAGTAGGTTCAGTAACGATCTGTTCCAAACTCATGCATTGTAAGAAATTAACAAATTTTACAGTTCTCTCGTTATTACTGTCGAGCATATTAATGTTAAAATCTCCCATCAAAATTATATTATCATAATTCGAAAAATGAACAATAGAATTTGTTAACGCATCAAAGAAATTGTCAACGTTTATCCAATTAGGACGGTATGCAGTTCCTATTATAAAACTTTTGCCGTTAACTGTCATACATAACCATAATTGTTCTATAGACGCGGCGGGGTGAGCGGCGGGCCGTGCGCGTACACCGGTCTTGATATAGAATGCAACGCCTCCACCGCGCCCCCCCCCGCATGCATCTAGGCCGCGGTGCATTACGCAGCCGGTAGCCGGGCACGACAGGCGCGCGGTGCTCCTGGCCTTCGCGAAGCCAAGTCTCGTTTATTGCTACGATATCGGCTTCGAAACGATTCATCGCTATAATAAAGTCATCGTGACCCGTACCCAGTGACCCCGCATTATACAACGCCAACTTTATAAATCGTGTTTTAGGAGAACCCGTGACGCAATAAAAATAAATGCATTAACCTGTAGACAGTAAGCGACCCACAATCAGATGACGCAAGCATGTAGAACAAAACGGAAAATGAGTCATGATTAGTTCTCAAATAGAAATAGAGAGGTACTCGTACCATAAATTGACAATTAATTACTACCTTTTGACCACAATGTATTATAATAGGTATGTATGTGCTGTGTGAAGTTATTGAAGAGTATGTTCGTGAAATAGGGTTATAAATATTATCTTTGCTACCAGTATTATGAGTTGAAAATATGTAAGTTGAAATAAATACTACTGCAACACACTGTATGAGAAACAATAGAAATAACAGTTGGGTAGATTCGTATTTTGTAACATTGTTCCAAGAAAAATGATCAATTTCGTTATCGTAGAAAACTAATAAACATTTTACAAATAATAGAACACATGAACTAAATGCCCTGTTGTTTAAAAACACAAAATTATTATTATATATTAGGTTATTATGTGAATCATTTAAAAATAATCTGAGACACTCTGTATATTGTAATTTTTTAGATACACCAACCTTGTTTATCAACATGTGTTCAAATAGAAAGTGATCCAAAAACACGCTTTAGGTCCGACTCTGTCCGGATGCGATGACGAGGAGCATCAGGTCCTGGGCTCTTCCGAACGAAGATCTTACCATCTTTGGTCCAAGCGTATCGCCAGTTATACTTGTCTTTTAGCTCTCGCGCTTTGCTAAACAGCTGGCGGTTCACTCGAGTCAGACGTTCGTTGATATAAAACCTTCGCGAAGGACCTGGCAGACCAGTGTTTTCGGTAGTAGCGCCGCGCCGCACGCGAGCCGCCTGCAGCAGCTGGTCCCGCACGGCACGGCGGGCAAGCCTTACCACGATGAGGCGGGGGCGCGCCGCCACGACCGGGGGCGCCTTCTCGCTTGACTCCGGCACGCGGCCCACTCGTGTAGCACTGACAAGGTCGTGATCGGTGAGCGTGACCCCTAGCTTTTGACCTAAGGTAGTGATGACGTGCTGTACGTTTTCACCTTTTTGTTCTGGCACGCAAGAGAATTCCAGATCATTTAAGAGGAGGTCTTGGTCTCTGTCGTTAATTTCTGCCTTCAACTGAGCTACTGTCTCAACAAGAGATACTTCGGACTGTAGCAAGTTTACACGCTCCTCCACCTGGCGTTGTACGGCGTCCATGCGAACACTTATTTCGTCGACGCGTTTATCACAGTTGTCAATCCTTTTGACAAGATTTGAAACTGACACGGTCAACTCCTGCATCTGGAGCCGCATAGTCTGCATGTCCTGGCGAAAAAGACGCATTTCCACTACTAAGGCCTGAGCGTCTACTATCGTACCTCCTGGAGCTACTAGTGTTGAGGCATCCGATAGCAAAGGTTGTTTGATTTTAGTGTGGTCCTCCAACTCAATTTGCTTTGCCTCTGGATCCTCACAAACATCACGTATGCGGGCACTTGTTCCTCGACGAGTATTCACATTCTCACTTCCATCACGAATCGGTGTGTTATCGGATTTCGGCTCCCAGCTTTTTGCCCTACATAGGGCACATTTCCAGTTATTTTTATGATCAATTGTCATAGTATTATAGAAACGTGCCTCAGGTACATTTGCGCATTCGAGATCATAACAATTGTTGCATAGGCAGCAAGTTAAAAATCTCCTGTCTTCGATCGGTTTCAAACATCCAGCGCAACCGTTTTTCTGTGACTCCATAGCAGATTCACCCTTCTATCACTGTGTTATAGCGCACAAACTCCGATAGCTGTAGCGAGCAGGCGACGCGCAAGTCAACGTCAGCTGATTGGTTGACGACCGGTCAGCTGAGCCGTGCGGCACGTATGACTAAGCTAAAGCGGTTGTTTATTTCTGCGTAACAAAACTCATAAAATACAGTTAAATCACTTGTCGTATCACAAATCTGTTAACACAATAACAAATAGCAAAGCTTCAGATTTATTTTAGTATAAATTTTACTATGAAGAGTTGGTAATTGCACTTGAAATTAAAATATTTAGCAGAGCGACTGTAAAGCAGTGTTTACTCGTAGACAGTTCGTCTTGTCCCTTGTCCAAATAAATAAATCTCAAGACAGCCTTCGTTATTTTACCACGACTGACAAAAATTAATAAACTGTACTCCTCCCCACGGAGAACATAGCGTCTAACATAATTCAATTTGTATGGGAGGTGCCTTTTTTAGTGTTTTCCTAGACATACCACCGAAGGCATATTATAGCCGCTAGTAAGATTACTCGATTGCGTAAATTTCATAAATTAAATTAGCTCCATCTAAGAAAAAAAATATTTTAAAACTTTTTTTTTATTACAGGTACCATTTTTAGCTTTCCCAGATAATATACCACCTATGTCATAATTTAGGTTTTATTCATTAGAACAGGTGGCCGTTGGGGCAGTAAAGTTCTCGAGTGGCGACCGCGCTCCGGAAAACGTAGCGTAGGCAGACCTCCCACACTGTGGACCGATGACATGACCTGGTGAAGATCGCGGGAAGCCGCTGGATGTGGTTGGCGCAGAACCGGTCATCGTGGAAATCCTTGGGGGAGGCCTATGTCCAGCAGTGGACGTCCTTCGACTGATATGATGATGATGATGATGATTTAATAAGTGTTGTTGATGACGAAAATTTGCAAAACATATTTAGCATCATTTTGTATAGGAGGTGCCCTTAATATTTAAAAAAAATAAAAATTCAAAATAAAGGTGCCATGGAAAATAATTTACAACATGCATGTGCATCTGCCGGGGATTCTTCCCACCCCACGCCCCTCCGTTACCGTGACTGCTACCGGAGCCAAGAATAGCAGGGCCGCCGGAGACTACAGGCTGTTTTTTGCAGTGTGGTTGCATGTGTGAACCAAACCCAACGAAGTCGTAGCGTAGGTAGGCCTCCTACACGGTGGACCAAACCTAGTGCAGGTCGCGGGAAGCCGCTAAATGCGGGCAGCGCAGGACCGGTCGTCGTGGAAACCCTCGGGGAAGGCCTTTGTTCAGCAGTGGATGTCTTTCCACTGATATGATGATGATTTATTTGCAAACATCAAAATCGGTCCAACAATTTCTGTGTAAGTCGAGGGTACGGACATACACACACATACATTTTTGGTGTCTAAGTGATAGAGAGTGCATTTTTGTCAAAATCTCGTAGTCGGTATTTCTGACGATTACATAACCTTCTATTTGCTCCTTCGTCCCTCGAAGGTACACAACATACCTCTAAGTTGGCTTGTTCAATATCCTCTTCAGTAGGCCAGGTCTGCTCTGCGTCCATAGGATCTGGAATATTCTCTGTCTCAAGACTATCTTGCTTAGCTGGATCCGCCTTTTGTAGCACGGACACTTTCGTCACCTCAGCTTCCATCCCATCTGATTTTACATTCTCTTTACCCAAATTTAGCGGGTGAGGATCGTCTAAACCATCGATCTGTGACATTTGGAAATCCCCCAAACCAGCAATATGGATTAGGCCATTCACATCTAGTGGCATGCCTCGTAGATAACCGCTTACTTTAAGTGTTCCGTGTTCGCCTTCAGGGTCAGCTATGAATTCTACTTCCTCAGCTAACATATACGGTCTCTTTTCTCTATGATGGAGTATTTTACGTTTCTGGTTGCCAATTCTACGCAGCAAATTCAAGCCATCGGAGTTTTTGTCTAGCTGCATCACTTTTTCTTCAGGTAGCCATTTTGAGATTAGTTTTTGTACATTTTGTTTCTCGGTTGTTCGTTTCTTTGGGTGAACACCTTCTATGTCCATAGCTACTACGACCGGTGTGGGCATGCCTTGTGCCATAGATATGGCGAGAACTCTCTCGCCCCATTCATCAACAGGTTCAGCCAGGGCTGAGCTGACAAACAGCGCTGTGTCAGCAATTTTGAGAGCATCAAGCAAAGCAAAGTCATCATGAACATCTGGACAGATAAAAGAGAACCGTTGCTTGAAACTGGGAAGCCTGCAACAAATCATATATAAATCTATAACTATCATTTGAATAATAGAAATAAAAAAGGGTTTAAGTGACAAAAACAAAAAGTGGAGGTATTTTTGATTTAATTAATAAACCAACATCAGCACACAATTTATTTATTTTAAAATTGAAATTATTATTATTACAACTAAATGCTTTTATTAAACAAAAATTTAGTTTCTCGTCTTATTAGTTAGTGCAATAAATTTAAATAATCGAATCAATCCGAAGAAAAATTAAAGTCCAGTTCTAATCAACTTAAGTAAGGCTCTATGTGCCTTGTGCTATATATTAAATAACGGTGTAAGTTTCAAGCCTCTTTTAGTACAGGCACTTTGGTATGTTATCTTTATATGCGGCGTGATGTGATGTGACATACATAAAAGAAAACTTTTTTTTTTTTCAAAATAATAGTAAGTTAGGTCATAAAAAACTACTTATTTTATCATTACAACGTAAAATGCATATCACAAGCACACCCCGGACACTGGCATACAACGGTCGTGAAATGACATTTCTAAGAAACAAATGACGGAGCAAACAAAATCACGGCGAATTCCTACACGTTCGAGAACCAAACTGTAACCAAACTGCATCAATCTGGGTGACGAAGGGGTGAGGTTGGAATCTAGAGAGCGGCAGGGAGTGTCCATACTGTATGTTCGTACTAATATATATACTTTGTCACTAGTGCGCAAAAAAGACCGTGGCTCCAGGCGCCCGTGCGTATTGTCGGTAGGTTATAAAAACAATAAAATCGAATTACCTCATCAGGTGGTGGTTTTCTCTTGGAATCACCTCTGTAGATATCTGGTATTGTTTACCGGCATCCTTTATTGCTTTTATAGCACTTTGTACACTTTTTTCACCATTTTACGTCTTTTTCGTAGCGAGCCGGCAACAACAACGGGTGTAAGGTCCGCTATTTTCATAATATATACTGACACCACGCGACGACGGACTTAAACCCTTTTAAAGAATTACGCCTCCCGTGTCTTACACCTCCGCGCTCCTTAGAGCTGTAAGTAGCAAGTAAGTAACTACTCTAGACGTTTAATCCCTATTTTAGGTTATTGGCGGGCGAGGGGACATACTTCAATAATACTGAATAAAAGAGAAATAAGAATTTAGGCACTCAGACTCAGTTCCGTACCCAAAGGGTAAAAACGGGACCCTATTACTAAAACTTCGCTGTCCGTCCTTAAAAAGATAAGGGGGTCTGGTACGAAGTAACTATTTAGTAATCTGTGGTCTGGTGTTTTTTTAACATGAAGAAACCAGCGCCATCTAGTATGATGGTACGGAACCCTATGTGTGCGATTCTGACTCGCACTTGGCCGGTTTTTTTATTTCTAGTATTCATTTATCATTCTATGATTGTGTGTTTTGTTGAGCATTTGCGATTTGTGAAAATTTCATAGATTTTCCATAAAAAATGTTCTATACCAACTGCAAAAATTACTGTTTTTTAAAATATACATTTTTTTTATTGAATTGACTACGGAACCCTACTTTGCGCGTGGTCCGACACGCACTTCACCACTTTTTACCCGGCTGCGCCAGTGTATGTATGTATGTATATTTCTTTGGCACGCTCTGCAGCCTAAACAACTTAATAGATTTTGGAGTGCGAGGTGTACTACTTTTTACCTGACTGGCCAAAATAGAGTTTTCATACAGTCGGCATCAATTTTTTAATTAAATCGCTTAGTTATGTTATTATTTAGATTATTTTTTAATGATGTGTTTGTTTTTTTGGTCATCCCACTGCAGGGCAAAGGCCTACCCCTCCTTTTAACTTTTGACCGAATGCAGCGAGGGCAAAATAAGTATTTTCGTCGTGAAAAAAAGTTTTTCTATATTGACACAAAAAGTGTTCTATGTCACTAGTATAAACAAAAAAAACATTTGCCAAAAACTTTCGTATGTCAGTCCATCTGGCACGCCTTCCGAATGCCTTCCTAGCAGCTAAACCAATAACTAGTTCCATTGAAATAAAATTTTGATATTAAGAGTTGTACTGTAGTGCTTCTGTACAACTTTTTTTTTATTCACAGTTGATAGGTGAAACAATCAATCATTTCATCTGAGTGTAAGTGACGATGATGCCGAAGATGGAAACGGGCTAACGAAAATTCCATAACACTATCTTACCTTCATGCTGGAACATGATGTGTCAACATTGACGTTTGGCGGCAAGACTTAGATAAGATAGTGGTAGCCAAAAAGCCTAAAAAATACCCTACCTCCAACCAAACCAAGTCCTAAAAAGTAAGACCCCGCTGGGAATCGAACCCGCTACTCACTAGACTTGGTTTGGTAGGTGGAAGGGAAATTTCTAAGCCCGCCTGACTAACTATCATCGTCATTTACCACCAGGTGAGATGATGCCAAGGGCGTACCAATTGGGAATTTAAAAAAAGTGTTCTTTTAGCAGTTTGTCATAAATATTTTGAACTTGGAACTTGAACTTTGCCTTCTCTAGTGCAGAACATAACATTGAACAGTATACAAGTTACTCTAAGACGTAAATTGAGGCCACTTAATAAGTGGTTCTGAAAAATGGTGCAACAGTTATTTTCATAATTATCTAATACAAGAGTGAGTATTTTTTACGTAGAATTTGAGTGTGTTTGACTGCAACTCACCTGATGGAAAGTGACGATGCAGACAAGAAAGTTACACACACTCAAATAAAGCCGTTCACTCTCACTTTGAAGGCCACCACATTGCAAGATAGGGAAACATTGACACTTTGCTGTCTGCACAATAAATGAGGAAGTGGAATGCATCGTGCATACATAACATAATGTAGTACTAGGTTGTAGCGTCGGTGGCGCAACAGCTAGAGCTACTACCTCCGATCTGGGAGGTCATTGTTTAAATCCTGCCACATACCAATGTGTTTTCGAATTTCGATTTCATATGTACGTTTCGCCACTCGAGAACTTTACTGCCCCATCGGCCATCTGTTCTACGAGCTATGTGCCCTGCCCACTGCCACTTCAGTCTAGCGATTCTGTGAGCTATGTCGGTTACTTTAGTTCTCCTGCGGATCTCCTCGTTTCTGATTCGATCACGCAGAGAAACTCCGAGCATAGCACGCTCCATTGCCCTTTGGGTGACCTTGAGCCTTCTTATGAGGCCCATAGTAAGCGACCATGTCTCAGTTCCGTAAGTCATCACTGGCAACACACACTGGTCAAAGACCTTAGTCTCGAGTAAAGTAAAGTTCTCGAGTGGCGACCGCGCACCGGAATACGTAGCGTAGGCAGGCCTCCCACGCGGTGGACCGATGACCTGGTGAAGGTCGCGGGAAGCCGATGGATGCGGGCAGCGCAGGACCGGTCGTCGTGGAAATCCTTGGGGGAGGCCTTTGTTCAGCAGTGGACGATTTGTGGCTGATATGATGATGATGATGTACGTTTATCCGACGCTCTTACGGTGAAGGACAACATTGTGAGGAAATCGGCACATGCCTGCGAAGAAACTCGAAAGTTGTGTGTAAAGTCGACCAACCCGCACTGGGCCTGTGTGGTCGAATAAGGCCCGATCGCCCTAATTCAGGGTAGGCTCGAACCCCTCGGTGGGGAAACATATGAACTGATATGATGATAAAGATTACTTACCCAATATGCAAGATTCCATTATCAGAATGGCTGACCAATGCACCTTCAGAACATGTCCGTATTATAGCCAACGCTGACTGAACGTCCAATTGAGCATTTAATGGCACTACACAGACCAAGAATGGTGGGTTCCTCGTACCACCTAGCGCACGCTTCTTAGCTAGAACCTCTTCACGCTTGTTCTTACGGAGCTGGAGAGCTTGGTGACGACGCTCATCCTTCTTGAGCTCACGGCGATTACGGCGGATATGTTCTTTTATATTTACTTTGCCTGGAATACAATAAAATATATTTTTATTTATATTCAAAAATGAAAACTGGACAAGTGTAAGTCTGACTTGAGCACAGAGGGTTTCGTACAAAATTGAACCTGAATTCACAAACTGTGAAAGCATCAAATGCTCTAACGAAAAGATAAGTCGAATCTAAGGTCAAACTTAACTTTTTAGTTGAGAACATGTTCTCTCAACTATTTACTCGAAGTCTCCAATACATTGATATATGTTACAGTCAATCGCATTTTCGAGAGACGAAGGAGTGAATAGAAGGTATTGTAATGGCAAAAAAAATAAAGTTGAGATTTTGATGGAGATTGTCTTTCTTTTTTTCCTCTTGGCATCATCTCACCTGATGGTAAGTGACAATGATGCTAAAGAAGGAAGAGGGCTTAACAAAACTCCGCAACGCAATGAGGATCTGGCTTTCTTATCTTCAAACCCGAACACATCAATAGAGTCACTATTAGAATCTTACATAATAGCCTAAAAAATTAAAAAATGTGTTTGTGAATGTGTGTCTGTACGTCCGTCCCGTGCTCTAGTTCCCAAACTGCCCAATGTTATTTTTAGATATAAAATGGTCTTGTTTTTTCCCCTAAGTATCTTCATTTTTTAGGGTTGCCACCTTAGAAAAAAAATCACTTATTATTTTTTACTCAAAAATGTTTGAAATTCATTTATTTACTTTACACATCCGTCTATGGGTCACCAACTTACATATGTGTACCATATTTTCAGTAGTTTTCGAGCAAATGCCGTTTTTACCTTTTGAGGTACGTAACCCTTAAAATCGAAATAAGGTACATATTTCATATTTATTTATTTCTTGTAACAATGGGTATTATATAGGAAATTGAACTTACAAAAACTACAGCAACACAAGGTACAATAAAAATTAAAAACTAAATGTTATGTACATTTTTTCACTAAGTAAAATGTCACTCTTATCAATAAAAAATAATGTCAGAAAATACATTAACCCTTTGCGTCACGGATTTTTATTGGGAGTAATAATGACATAATTTGGTTTATATAATTTATAAAATCTAAACCTCAAAAAAAAATTATATCCAGAAATACATATTAAATTAACTTTTTTGGACTTTTTCAAGTTAATAATTTCCTTCTATATGTGCCTTTTAAAATAAAACGTTAAAAATACGGTAGATTTTAGGTGGTTAGCGCTGCTAAACACTTAGACTGAAAGAGTTAAAACAAATAACACAAGAAAGGGAATCTAAAACAAATAACATAAAACGAAAATCAATATTAAAGTTTTGAGGCTACTTATTATTAAATAAAGTCTTCAATTTTATAAAAGCACTTTTCCATTACTGTTTTAATAACGTCTTAAAATTTGACTGATTAATTGCCAATTTCAACCTTGCTGAAAGTGAATTGAACATCAGGACCACCTGATGTCGTGCACAATGTCATGCAACAACTAAGTTGGGTACTCTTGAGTGTTGCATGTTTTTGTTCTCTTTTCTAGGCGCCAATCTCTTTCCTACAATGTTTCATATCTATCAGGGTGCTTCGACAGACCCGTTAACAAGTAAAATGTAAAGGCTCGGTACAGTTAGTATCTTAAGTCTTTTAAAATGATCCCTGCAAGAGACCCACGTGCACTTGTTCTAAAAGCCCTTTTTTGTAAAACGAAATCTTTATGAATATTATATCCAAAACTATTTCCCCATTATAGAATGCTGTATCGAAGATATGATTCTATTAGAGCATAGTATACTATTTTTAGTTGCTTGTCGGTCAGTTCATCTCTTAAGCTCCTTAACGCCTAGCAGGCAGAGCTAAGCTTACCGTCTAATTTATTTAGTTCTTCTTTCTAGTTAAAGTACTCATCAATGTGTATTCCTAAAAATTTTACTGTACGTACCGTTTCCTCTGCCTAGAGCTACCCGTCTAGGTGGAGGTCGCAGCCGGAACTACGGGTCCGGCTGTTTGGATCAGGGTACTACGGGGTCGGGGGTAGCCCACCGCTTGCCTGCCGTTGGATCTATCGCCTTCGGCACTCTGGCTTGTCGGTCCCCCGACTGGGTCATGGACTCGTAGTGGTTTGTGGTTAGTTGCAGGGGTTGGGCAATGTTTGTTGCCTGGCAAGCACGTTGCGTCCAGGCGTCCTTCCCCGCGCGCAACTAGTGTTGTCGAAGCCGGCCACGTGGGCTATGCGCGAAAACAACGCGGGGCACGTGAGTTGTCCATTAAGCGGAACTACTGGTTTAATTACTGGCAGGGAAGCATCTCCGGCAATTGCCTAGTCAGCAAGAAGAGCTAAGCTAGTACTGCTCCGGCCGATCCAGCCGCGTAGGAATAAGTCTGGACAGGTGCGATAAGCGCCGGGAAGTGAGCGTGCCTACAGCTCCGGTACCACACTGGATATGTGGGAGCCAGCTTCTCTGGCGTCCCGAGCGGGGATCGAACCGCCAGCAGCGAAAGCCGCGGGAGGTGAGCACGCCTACAGCTCCGGGACCTACCTGGACAGTAGGTAGTGGTTCTCTTCCACGAGGCACTCGCCTTGCAGAGTACCAGGACAAGCTTCTTGGCGGCAAGACCTACCGTAACTGGTCCTTGTCTTCACCTTATGGTGTTGGCAGGAATAGCGGCCTTCACTTTATGACCTAGCTGTCGGTGAGTGGGGACGCTATATCATAAACCTGGTAGTCTAGCGTGTCTGGTAGATATACGAGAGGGAATGTTCGTACCGTGGGTAGCGTGTCAGCATTGTACTTTACTGTAATGACATTGGAGCTTCTTGCCGTAGTTTTAAATAGCATAGTATATGTCTTACTTGCATTAAGAATGAGATTATTTGCTCTAAACCAATTTTCAAAGATATTTAATGCTGTCAAAAGTTTTTTATTCAGTTCTTCGATGTTACCGGCAGAGATTATGGCATTCGTGTCATCTGCATAAGTCACCATACTGATGTCAGATATATTTTTGTATGTATAGTCTATCAGGTCATTAGTAAATATAATAAAAAGTATGGGACCTAGGATTGATCCTTGGGAAACCCCTCTTTTAATCTTTACTCTATTTCATTTCATTTGCTTTTCCTCAGCAGTGTATTTCAGTTCAACAAATTGGTGTCTATTAGGTAGGATTCAAAAAGTTTAAGAACTTTGCCTCTTACTCCGTAGTGAGACAATTTGCTACAAGTAGCTCATGATCCACCGTGTCAAAAGCGGAACTAAGATCAAGAAACAGTCCTGCCACTTTGAACTTATCATTAAGTTTGTGTACAGTATCATCTACGAGTTGCTCGATCGCATCTGTCGTACCGATATTCTGTTTTTACCCAAACTGTCTTTCACTTATTATACTGTTTTCTTAAAGATGTTTTACTAGTCTTGTCTAGAGTACCAATTCAAAGATTTTTGATAGAATCGGGAGTAATGATATTGGCCTATAGTTTTTAGGGTCAGTAGTACAGCCTTTTTTATACACTGGCAAAAAGTTTTGCTAACTTCAATTGTTCTGGAAATACACCTTGTTCATAACATTTATTAAAGAAGTCTGACAAGGGCTCCGCCAAAATGTCTATGTTCCATTTCACCACTGCAATTGTTATATCATCATAACCCATTTTGGACACTATTTTAGAAACATGAATTGATGTTATAGGTCTCTGGCACATGTTTGCAGTAACCCTTTGTGAATTGTCCTCTAGGAAAGCAATAGCTGTATGTTTTTCATTATAGCTTTTAGACACCTCATAGTTAACAGTCGACGATAAAATTTCCACTATTTTGTTGTTTAGTTTAAGAATTATTTTATCTCTACTGTTTACTTTCGTAACATTCTTGTGTTCCTTGCTTCCTCTATTTATCTTTGAACTGTCAACTTTTTAGCATTCTTTATCACTTTTCTGTATATTCTTATATAACTGTTTCTATAGTTTACTAGATTACTATTTTATGATGTTTTATGTGTATTGATAAGAAACCTTTTCATTTGGCTAGCTGTTCTTATTCCTTTTGTTACCCACTCCTTTAATAAATCTAATTTTAACTTTAAGTTTTCTCTTTCTAAAACTGTGCTTGAACATGTCCGTAAAGTTCTTAAGGAAACTATTAATTCCATCCCTCTTCCAATTCATTTAACTAACCCTCTGAAAAAGTTATTATTATTGATATTTATTGCTCTATGTTCAACAACTTTGTATTTGACATTCCTGTTTACACTTTTGTAGTTTAAGAAAGTTGTCTTACAAAAGAGGCCTGCATGACCATCTGATAATCAATTATCATCCAGTATCTGGAAGATTTGTCAGTATATTATCCAGACACAAAGCCGCCTCACGTTCTGTTAAGTCGCACAGTTAAACAAAAGTCTGAAGTTAAAACACTGCAGCAAAGTCAAGAATTCAGTTTTATATTTATCATCTAGTAGCAGATCTATGTTAAAATCAACGCATATTACACATTTGTTACTGAAAAAATGCGTTAAGAGTTTTTCCGTTGTTCTAGAAACTCTTCATAATATTTTCTTCTGTCATTACGATATACCTCACAAGTTCCATACTAATCCAGGTTGTTTGTTACTTTTTCTCAAAAATGGCTATAACAATTTTAATAAAACTTAGTGAATACTTAGAACTTAATAAGGCCTACTGCACTGGGTACTTCATTATTCCAGGAAAAATCTGACCTCCCATACAAACCCAAATTATTTGTAAATTTTAAAGTCTGATATACCTACCAAGCTTTACTCTTTCCTACTAAGTAAGTGTAATGTTAATTTGTGTATGCCCGACTACGACAGACAGTGAAGGCTTCGCGAGGAAGTATGCACAGCATAGCAGTACAATTTATTTTGTAGTATTACAGATATATGTATATTGTATAACCATCCTCTGTATAATCTGCCGCAGTGTATATATGTGGTATATGGTACTATAACCTTTTCGAAGGCCGGCTTGTTTGGGAGGCTGGAAGTCGTCAAACCTGCGTGTGAGACGATTCGTAATGACTCTCGAAAATAGCTTGTAAACATGGCTCAGAAGGGAGATGGGTCCGTAGTACTTCAGGAGGATGTAGTCGCCCTTTTTGAACAAGAGCACCGCCATACTTCTGTGCCAAGCCTTAGGCGTTTATCCCTTGAGTATAACAAAATTGAACAACTTCTGAAGAGCTTTTAGTACAGGTGTTCCACCTGCTTTTAGAAGTTCCACCGTAATTCCATCATCACCTGGTTTTTTGTTGTACTAGAGCTGTTTAGTCGTTCTAATCTCATACAGGATAATGTATGGGATATCTTTGGTATATTGTCTGTAATTATCTGTAGAACTTCTTCCAGAACCCCATCTTAGACGACATGATCCTGCCATCCTCAGTCTTCAGCTTGGCTTTGTCCAACAGACAGAGAGAACACTTTTGAGGCTTTGTTGTTCTTGATCGTCTCTTTAATACAATATGTATTATACTGGTGCAAATCGCTAGTTAGAGACTAAGAAATCTGCCTGGTTAGTTGCCGATACAGAGTACTGTCTTCAGATGACTGCAAAACCAATCTGCGTCTTTCTTCCATGAGGTTGCTGGTGAAGGCCGGATTTTTTTTTGGTTCTGTTTGAATGGCCAGTTTTTAAAATCTTAAGACTCGACCATTTAGACAATTTCTACGAAATTGTCATTATAACCGTCCACATTCTTGCAGTCTCCTAGGCATTCGAAGCGATCGTGTAACTCAAGCTGAAAGCTCTCGGGGTCTTGGAGCTGGATGGGCGCTGGTCGGAGCGTAGACTTCATCAGTCAACATCTTTCCAGCTTGGTTTTTAGATTCAATGTGCCTCTTACCATTCGGTGATCACTTCCTGTTTTTACGGAGTTGATCACAGAGACATCATTGAATATTTGCCTTTTCGTCGACAAGATTCTGCTATTTAGGTGGTAAGTTTAGATGGTTATAATCAATGATCGGAACAGGTAGAGTTTTTTCATGTACTTTTGCAATGTTGGCACAACATGGATAAGCTTAATTTTATCTGGTATCTGGTTTTTTTTTCATTTAGAAGCAATTAACTCAAGACTCAACAAAATGCTAATCCGTGCGTGCAAGGTTTTATTGAGAAATACTTGCACAAATATATTTTCCCATTTGTTTATTTACTTATTCTTATTGAATAATTATTGGTGTAATTTATTTTAAATAAGTAATTTATGCATTTATAAACAATAAAAAGATGATTCCAAAAAAGTTTTTATTTCACTTTGTAAGACCCTCAAATCCAGAAATCCGGAGAAGCTTATCCATACTATTGACAACATTATGGCATAATTCCCGGAAAAAACTCTACCTATTCCGATCTATGGTTATAATATACTATATTTTTTTATAATGTTACCTTGTTACTTACTTTTTAATAGGTTCTTAGATCTTAGTTTTGTGGTACTACTAGCTTATTACAGTGTGCCCATTCACTTTGTATACATTATTGAAAATTTATAATATTTAAATTATATTTATATTATGGATTTCTAGGTCTATTTGACAAGTTTATAATCGATTCCGATTCAAATTCAGAACAGCTCTGCGACAGCACACAAGGTCAGAACATAACCGGTTGGACAGGACTGGACGCCTGTTGTCAGGCGAGACTGGCACTACCACTGATTAACCCTGGCCTGGCCAGGATGGTACTGAAGCTGGGAAGACTCCAGCTCCAAAAGGTAACAGCAGTCATCACTGGCCATAGTTACTCTAACACGCATCTTTTCAGGAATTACGGAGAGCCTACTGTGATGCACATGCATGGAGGCAGAATAAACAGCTGCCCATATCCTTCTAGATTGCAGAGAGGGGGCAGCATACTGGGCTGAGCATCTCGGTGACCTGAGGACACTCCTGGAAATCGTCGACAACCTGCGGGGCTAATGGACTTCCTGGAGGAGCTGAGCTGGCAGTGATGCTAGCTAACCACGCAAAATGGGCGCATGGGCCGCCTGGTTGCGGAAACCAGCCCACCCTTGCCATTACCATAACCAAGGGGTCTCTACCTCCAGTTCTCACTCTTCAAATGCCTCACACTTAGTAAACATATTGTTGACCATACTAAAAGGATGCGCATTACTATTTAATAACTCTTTTACTCTTTGAATTTTTACTTCTTATTTTCTTCATAGAGACCACTGTAGAGAACACCAATGTTTTAATACGACCTTAATTTTATATTAGTAAACCTAGCCTAAAATTTGTCTTAAGATCAATGCTTTATAGATAAATAGCTATGAACTTTCTATGATTCGTAAAAAACCATAAGTAGTTGATTTACACTAAAAAATTTATTCGAAGTTGGTGTTTGTATTTAGATGTCCACCACTGTAGGCCAAATGACCTCGCAGAACCGTTTGATGCAATCGTTTTAGATAGGAAACCCTGTCCATGAGTGCTTTAATCAATCAAAGGGTAAGTGCTTTAAAATACATTAGTAAATATATTTAAAAAAGTATTGTTTTGAAAGGTTTTCTCTAACAAACAAGTAAAGACTTAACCTTTTACAGCAGCAGCAATCCCGCGTTTTGACCGATGACGAGATTTGTGGGTCTTGTTGCTCTGCTTCAGGGTACCAGCGCGATGCGGTTCTTGCATTTTTGTAGTAATTTAAACATAAAATTGCAGAAATTCTATTGTTTTTCAGTTTTTATAAAGCACATGTTGGATTTCAAAAAAGTAAACCAAAAGAAACGTTCTGAAAATTGAAACGGTGTGTTTTTTTCCTGATATCCAAAAAATAAAACATTGAATAGGAATTAAACCAATCCAAAATATTTTAATGTCTTGAATCAATTGATTCATATGAAAAACAATCAAACAAAGTAGGTAGGTCGTTAAAACATAAAAAAAAGGAAAACTGCTTATAAAGTTTTGTTGAAAAAAATATATTTTTTTTTTTAGTTTTTGAACGTCATATACAATGTGATATACACGATATACACAGATCTAACACAGATAATAGATTTGTGGTGATATAGCTCCTACACAATGTGCCATCACATCATCCCTCATGCTAGCCCACTAGGATGGGCCAACAACGTGTGGACTGTCGAGGGCGTATGTAGTGGTGCCTGATGGATGGCTTATGGCGCAGTGGGATGGAAATCGTGTTTTGGCCTCCTACACTTTGTAGCAGACATATTGTAATAAATTTATTTTAAAAAATGATAAATGTATTGCAGTTTCAACCGCAGAAAAAATACTTTTTCAAACCCTCGATTTTGGGGTTTGCATTATTTTCTGAAAGGGATTCATTCGCCTTAAGTTTAAGGTTGTTAGGGTTATTGGGAAATAATTTTCACAGGTATAAATTCCCGCTAATCAGTGTCTTGTTTTGCAACGATTGGGGATATTTTCTCTAAAAAAAGTAAAATTCATTCAAAATATATGAAAAAAATACATTAAAAAAAACTAAAAACCAATTTAAAAAAAACACTCAAAACTATGAAATAACATTGTTTTAGGTATGAAACACGAAATTACCCACAATAACGAATTCAAAGGTAGATATGAAACAAAACAGGGGCCTACAAGTTTTTTTTTGTGGTAGCGGTCGGTATCAGCACTTGAGAAAAGTATACTTACCTATCAAACGTTTTAGATTCGGTGACTTTGCTGGCACCGACCTCAAAAAAATTTAAAGCACCTGATTTGTTTTACACCTACTTTTGATTTCGTTATTATTGGTTAATATCGTGTTACCCAAAACAATGTTATTTCATCATTTTTAGTGAATTTTTTTTTAAATTAGTTTTTAGTTATTTTTTTACTTTTTTTCTGTGATAATACTATCTAACAACATTAGACCTGATTACCAACTCGCCAAAAAGATAACATCAAATCATAATTCATAATGCATGTGCTTCATTAACCGGTATATAGATACAGAGTCCTATGGCTTCCATCATCATCTCAGCAACATGAAAGTTAAGGATTCACACCTTCCATCATGAACTCACCCGGATAACCTGAAAAAAATACAAATATCGATCAAAACGTACCTATAATATTTAAAAAAATATCCTCCAACTCCTAACCGTTAAGGAGTTGTGTCTTCCATTACCAGCTTATCAACATGAGATGATGAGATGACAAAAAAAATTACGCGAGCTGTCAAAGATGCAGATTATACCTACAGCAAATGAACCGAACGATAGCATTATGTGTCACTAAAAATAAAAGTTTTAAAAACTAAAAAATATGAAATAATATTGTTATTATAATAAACAAAATTACGAATTTAACCTACAATAATGAATTCAAAGGTAGGTTTGAAACAAATCAGGGGCCTAAAATTTTTTTGAGGTAGCGGTCGGTCGGTACCAGCACTTGAGAAAAGTATTCATCCTATCAAACGTTTTAGATTCGATTACTTTGCTGCCACCGACCTCAAAAAAAATTGTAGATCCCTGATTTGTTTCATACTTTCATTTGATTTCGTTATCGTTGGTTAATTTTATGTATTTATATGTATCAATATTATTTCATTATTTTGTTTTTGAAGTCGTTTTTTTTAATTATCCCCAATCGTTACAAAACAAGACAGTGATTGATGGGAATCTATACCTTTGAAAATAATATCTCAGTAACCCTAAGATTCTTAACTTAACGGTAAAGCGCTAACGTCCTCAGACAACAAAATTGGAGCACGCAATGTGGAATGGACCACGTGTAGATGCGTACTGCTATCGCTGGCCCATTCCCTTTGATATGCGGTCGAAAAACCAACACCGCGGCTATTCCATCGCCATCCCACTGCGCTATAAGCCATCAGACACCACTACGCCCTCCCCACGTTGGCCCATCCTAGTGGGCTATCTTATAAAATGTGATATAGCCCAAATCACATTGTATAAGACGTTTAAAAACTTAAAAAATAAAATACTTTTAAATTTCAACAAAATTTTATAAATAGTTTTTTCAATTTTCTTTTGTTATAACGACGTTGTTTGATTGATTTGAATGAATCACTTGATTCAAGAAAGTGAAATATTTTGGACTGAATTCCTTTCTATTCAATGTTTTATTTATAGGATATCAGGAATAAACACAGTGTTTTCAATTTTCAGAAGGTTTTTGTTTGTTTACTTTTAGAAAATCCAACATCTATCAATGTGCGATTTTAGAAACTGAAAAAAAATAGATTTTCTGCAATTTCATGTTTAAATTACTGCAAAACAGCTACAACCGCATCGCGCTGGTACCCTGAAGTAGGGCAGCAAAACCCACAAATCTCGTCATCGGTCAAAACGCGGGATTGCTGCTTCTGTAAGAGGTTACTTGTTTGAGAAAAAAAAATCAAAACATTTTTTTTATATCAGGAATAAACACAGTGTTTTCAATTTTCAGAAGGTTTTTGTTTGTTTACTTTTAGAAAATCCAACATCTATCAATGTGCGATTTTAGAAACTGAAAAAGAAAAATAGATTTTCTGCAATTTCATGTTTAAATTACTGCAAAACAGCTACAACCGCATTGCGCTGGTACCCTGAAGTAGGGCAGCAAAACCCACAAATCTCGTCATCGGTCAAAACGCGGGATTGCTGCTTCTGTAAGAGGTTACTTGTTTGAGAAAAAAAAAATCAAATTTTATATTTTAATTAATAGCAATCACTTTTTGATTGATTGATTAAAGCAATGATTACACCTGTGTCCTACCTGAATCAATTGAATCAAACGGTTCCGGGAAGTCCCTTGGCCTACAGAGATGGACATCTAATTAGAAATACTAACTTTGACTTAATTTTTAGTGCAAATCAATTTCATAAATGGTTTTTTCACGGATCATAGAAAGTTCATAGCTATTCATCTATATAGCATCGATCTTAAGACAAATTTTAGGCTTGGTTTACTAATGTTAAATAAAGGTCATAATATACATTGGTCAACTAATTAGAAACAGAATAAAAATAATTTATTTCCATGTATGATGAAATAAACGAGACGGCCCGACTGAAGGCGGATCCACGGCCGTATTCTTGGCCTTGGCTGCACGCGCTTCCCTCGCCCAACCTGGGAACCCTACTAGGCGGCGACTCTAGGCTGCAAAGTTTGCGAACCACACAAATGCATTTGGGGCTCCATTGTGGATGCCAATGGGTATCACGCTCTGAGTTGCTGCCAGTGTGCAGGTAGATTTTCGAAACACCACGCCCTCAACGATATCATCATCAGAGCTCTTATATCGGTAAACGTCCCGTGTGAACTCGAACCACCCGGCCTCAGTCGCACGGATGGTAAGCGTCCGGAGGGATTGACTTTGGTGCCGTCGAGGAACGGGAAGTGCATACTGTGGATACAACCTGCGTTAGTAAGTTCGCCGCTAGCCACTTGGGACGCACGAAAGCATGTTGCCAGGTTGGCTACGGAGACAGCGGCCATTAGGAAAGAGGAAAAGTATAGTGCACTTCGAGAGAGCTACATATTCACTCCATTTGCGGTGGAGACAGTGGGGAGCTGGAGTGTGAAGTCATGTCGCTTTGTGACGGGGATAGAGCGTCGCATGGTTGAGAGGGGTTTTGACTCCCGCTTCGGATCATTCTTGGTGCAGAGACTATCCACAGCCATTCAGCGCAGAAATTCTGCGAGTGTTATGGCACCTTTGCATTGGGAATGACAAGGGGTGGGTTATTTTAGTTAAAGATATTCGATAATTGATATTGAGATGTTTTGTTATTTAAATTTTATTTTTTTATTTTAATGACATTATTTTGTGATATTGACGAATTATAAAGTTTACGTAATTTTAATATTGTTATTTGCTTAAATTAATTTATTTCAAATTTAAATAACTCTTTATTGTACATCAAATTAAAAACAATATTAATTATTTATAATTTTTTTATATTATTTATTTTATTCACATTTGTTTATTTGTGTCTTTTTTCTTGTACACATTTAGGAAATAATGGTTCGTGCTGAATAGATGTATTGCCGCAGCGGCTAAATTATAATTTATTATTATTATATCAGCTCATATACGTCCCCAACGAGGGGCTCGAGCCTACCCTGAATCAGGGCGATTAGGCCTTAGTCGACCACGCGGGCCCAGTGCGGGTTGGTCGACTTCACACTCAACCTTCGAGTTTCTTCGCAGGCCTGTGCAGATTTCCTCACGATGTTTTCCTTCACCGTTAAAGCAATCGGTAATGATATGTACGTAAGTTTTTGTTTTGAAAAACTCAGTGGTACATTGGCCGTCCGGATTTGAACCCGGTACCTCTGGTTAGATGGACCGAGTCGTTACCGATTGAGCCACCGACGCTTTAACATTCTACGTTTAACGCAGCTAAATATTCTACGTCAATTTCGACAAACGACGATATCACAACTGAATGTCACCATCGTGTAGACGCGTTTGACTATCGCATGGCCATCTTGCTGGCCCAGTCCTGGGCCATCGTGTAGAGGAGCCAATAGGGATACTACACTTTTGATATTTAAAAGGTATATTATCAAAGATGAACTATTATCTAAAGCGTAAAAAAGCGGCACTCACTTCCCTCCCGCTGCGCTAACATCAACGTTGCCTGTGGGGCGGTGATCATGTCAGTAATCGATCATGTATCGTCAATTGTCACCGTGAGCTGTGTAAAATAATCGTTATGATAAAAATGCAGTTTACTGTATTTTTCAATGATTGACGAGTACAAAATGTTTATAAAAAGCTAGGGGTCAAAATAAAACTAAAAAAAAAACTAAAAACTGACTTCAAAAAAAGGAATTCACTCAAAAGTATGAAATAATATTTTTTTATATAAATACACGAAATTAACTACCAATAATGAAATAAAAGGTAGATACGAACCTACATTTTTTTTCTAGGTCGGTACCAGTACAAAGCTACATAAAGTTTTTAAACTTATATCTAAGCTTAAATGTATAAAGAGGGTAGATACATAAAATTGTGCCGTAACTTCGAAATGGCTCCGACTCAGCATATGCTATCTATAGGTTCTTTTGCTAAATGAGCTGCACCTTTAACAGCTCGCTTCTTTTTATTTATTTCTGTTTGAATTTAGGAATAGAAATATGATCAGTAAATTATCCTTATTACTAAGAAAAAATAAATAAAATGTTGAAATTTTATAACACTTAGTCTACATAATTATAATGTTGCTAACTGTACACCTGCGCGGCGCAACTTCAGAGAGAGCTAGAAGTTTGGCGCGATATGTAGTTGTCGTTTTATTATTTTAAAGGTTCCTTAACCAGAGATTTGGAGTTACGGAACACTTGGTTAGCAAGTCCGACTCGCATTTGGCCGGTTTTTTTCATATTTTTTGTACTAAAAGTTTTGCTAAAATAGGAATGGATTCATTTGAAATCATGTAAAATTCTACGTCTTTTGATACCGATATTATTAGCAACCAACCCAAAACAATATTATTAAAAAATCTGGTAGTTCAAAAATCTCCTTTTTTTCCGAGTGTGTTTTACATTTCCTACTTTTTCAAAAACGAGTGTGTTGACATGGCTTTTTTATTACTTTTAAATGCGCGTTAATCTTGGGTATTCAATGGTACCCTAATCATTCATTCATTATCTGTAGTCTCTAAATTTAACAATAATTAACTAACTGAAGTACATGAAGAAATTTTAAAAAAACAATGAAGTTTCACACACACTAACGACAAGTATATTCAGAAATTTTAGATAGTTGTGCTTAGAGCAACTAATATATATACTTTGCCTAGAGTGTGTTTTTATCATGGGCAAAGATGACCTATTATTTGCGGAACCGATACCGCTATCAAAGAAGACCTCTTAGTACAGATGCGACATTCACCTCAACGTTGACATCAACGTTGCCAGCGGCGGGGCAGGTACTGTTAGTGATTGATCATGTATCGTCGATTGTCACCATGATCTGTTTAAAATTTGCGTGAAAATAATAACACAGTTTACTGTTTTTGACGTGATAACGTCTTATAAATTGATGACACGGGCTGCATTCACGAAAAAGTGTGACGTTATTATTACGTTACGCCAGTGTGACGTCATTGACGCGTTACGCCCATTGATGCGTTACGCAAGTGTGACGTCATTGTTACGTTACGCCTGAGCCGAGGACTAAAAGTACATTTTTTTTTCTTTTTTCAGATTACCATACTTTTTTTCTCGTAGACCACTTTCAAAATTATACTGGTTTCGGTGAACCCTCTGCTGCTATATTTCTACCATATTCCCAAAACTCGTCAAAAATGTGAAGATTTAGATCTGATGATGAAAATTTGCGCCGCGGCTGAGTTCCAGTCCTGAAATTCGGAGTGGTAAAATAAAAGAAAAATAGTATATTTTCTTGTGTTCTATTTATTAAATTAATATGATTAGAGACTTAATACAATTGAAATCAAAAATTAATAACGTAAAGTAACATCAACAATGCAAATCAACAATTTAAAAAAGTATACAAAATTTTAATGAGAGGGGTGTACCTACTTTATGGATTGACAGCAAATTATCAGTAAGTATTTGGCTTCAGTTTTGTAAAGAATAACTGCTAATCTCCCCGTTCTGTGAAGTTCAATCTGCTTCTTTTTTAGCCTTTGTTTGATAGCTTTTTAGTACTTAACGTTCGAAACCAAATACATTTTCGTGGACCCCACTTACAACTTGTGAACCCCCAATTTTTTTCCCATTAACGTGACCCCTGCTGAGTCTTCTGTGGGCTCCAAGGGGTCCACCTGAACCACTTTGGGAACCATTGTCTTAGTGTGAGGAAAAATCTACCAATACACAGAAAAGTTGCAGTTTATATTCCTTAGATGTTTTTTGATATTTGAGTCCACTTTTCCATCGAGCCGTAAAAAACATTGATTGATTCTGTATTGTAATACGTTGAATCCGTCCGTTTCCCACCTTACTATCAGTAGTAAAGGGGGCAAATTTTATTACCCACCTTACAACCAACGCTTGCAGTAGTAAGGTCGGGGTTTTTTATTTACCCTCCTTACTACCAGGTAAACCAACTCTAATCTCCTTAAATTTACTGTCAGTAAACGACAAAAAAGAAACCTAGGTGTTTATTTATTTTGGTAGAATTTCCGAAAAAATGGCAGCATTTTCACGCCAACATCACAGGTCACGTGACGTGACGTTGTGGACGTGTCATTTGCGAACGGCTCGTTGTAGCTCGTTGGCGGCGTCGCACAAGCTCATTTTCGCAAAAGTGCTATTGGTGTATTACTAATGAACAAAAGTTGAATGGTTTTAGTCGAATTTATCAGATAATATTTTAGTTAGGGTAGTAAAATCTCAATAAATCAATATGGGAAGTGAGTATTCATGTTATATTTCAACCTATTTCGCGATTTCAAGTTCGACACGTCTTACTGATTTCTAATGCGATTTTTGTACAAATTTAGCTATTTGTGTGTTAAACGTGTAGTTTACCTGTGTATTTTTCGTGTTTTCAGTCAAATTCCTCGAAGTAATAAAGCCGTTCTGCAGTATTTTACCAGAAATAGCAAAACCAGAAAGGAAGGTGAGTGGTTGCTAAGATTTCATATTCTTTCCTATTTTTACCCCTTTCATTACTATAATTAGTATCATTACTTATACCTAATATACTAATGTACTGAGCGTACTGATTGTTTTCAATATTTCTGGGTGAAAAATAAGTGAAAGTATCTTCATAACCTCTGCCAATAATTTGGGAGAGATAACTGTAAAATTGGTCATAAAGGCGTTACCGTATGGTAGATCTGTTTGTTTCTGACTGAAGCCCTTCTATTTCAGATCCAGTTCCGGGAGAAAGTACTATGGACAGCCATTACCCTATTTATTTTCCTAGTATGCTGTCAGGTAAACCAACTACACCTATTTAAATTTGCCACATACATATCACCACATCTAACAGTATTCATGAGCCAAATATAATTATGCTTTATTATTAACCTCAATATTTTTAGGATAAACTACATAAAGTAGGTAAAATATATTGACCCATATGGTAGGGCTTATCAAGGTTCACTTTTTTTTATCACATCTAAAGGTGCTTTATCAACATTTAATTAAAAATTGAAATAGATATGTGCCTATGTGCATGAATTAGTTCATAATTTGATGCTGTCCAATTTATAAATATTTGAAATTTTTATCTTTTTAAAACTGTATTTTATTTTTCTATATCAACAAAAACTTAATAGTTTTTTCAATATTAATTAACTATTAGATACTTATTGATATACATTACAATAACTACTTTCATTACGATATATATATTTTTTTATTATTTCCACAACTACAGTAGTCTCACTAATCCAGCACTATTTAAACAGGGGGAAGGGGGACGCCATTTTTAGACTAGTGGATTGTATGGAAACTCAAGGTAAAAACTTCTAGATACATGTATTTATAGGTAAATTGTGATGTACCTTTTAAAATTTTAATCTAATTTGACTTTTAATTTAGTCCTTAATGAGGGTCTGTTTTTTCTAACTTGGAGAGTGGGGAGTGTGGGGGCAGGCGACAAGAGTGGGACACAGGATGCCAGACTACTGGACGTGCCAGATTTGTGAGACTACTGTATTTAGACCACATTATGGTATTCATACTTTTATAAAGGATAAAAACTTTTTCCTTACCTACAACGAGTAAGTACCCCTGCTACCCCAAGCCTCAATGTCAACTAAACTTAAAAGGCTGATAGCAGTATCATATTGGGCAAATTAACCAGTTATCCACTTCCTATAACAAAATCTTGAATTCAACAGTAATAATAACGTTTTCTTTCAGATTCCTTTATTCGGTATAATGTCTTCGGACAGCGCAGATCCCTTCTACTGGATCCGTGTTATCCTTGCGTCAAACAGAGGAACGCTCATGGAACTTGGTATCTCTCCCATTGTCACCTCGGGACTTATTATGCAACTGCTAGCAGGAGCCAAGATCATTGAGGTTGGCGACACACCAAAAGACAGGGCATTGTTTAATGGAGCGCAGAAATGTAAGTTTCATTGTTAAAGTTGAATTGTTTTAGTTTGATTGTCTTAGCTCTGTCAAGTCTGTGAATGTCCAAGGAGACACTTGTGCTTCTGGGCAGAGCTGGGTTAGCTGGAATAGCCACCTGTAGTGAATGCAATCCCACAAGATAATTTCAATCCCAGTATGCAAATGTGGGACTGAGCATTTGTATTCCCCCTAGCCAAAGTATTTGCGGGATCCCGCAGGGTGTTGTCAGATTAAGCAAATAATTTATAACATGAAGGGTTTTAATAAAATTTAAACATATATAAAGTTATTCAAAACTCTATCAATAATTTTCAAATAAAATTGAACATTACCTTAGAATTAAATATTATTTAACAAGTACATTTTTTCAACATTATAGGTGCATAGATACCGTTCTTTACAGTCCATTCCTGTGCATCTACAGTTATATAGGCAATATAGGTAAAGCTTTTGTCAGTTGGCGTGTGTGGATATGCACAGAGTAACAAACATAAACTTTATTTCTTCTCAATCACGCAAATCCCGCGGTATTACATAAACTTTATTTCTTCTCAATCACGCAAATCCCGCGGTATTCCGCTCAATTTATGTGCGATATTAGTCTCGCATATTGCATGCAGGATTCTGGTATTCCATTCCCTAGCCACCTACAACTGTACATATAATGAATAGAAACAGTCAAAACGGTTGCCAGGAGGCTCAAGTTTCCATATAAACATAGTTCCACTTTAATGCAAAAAATACACGCCAAACAAATCCAGCTTTGCATAGACATCAATGACTGTAATTGATTTTCATCATATTAAATTTAAACTCACTCTTGTTTTGTTCCGATTTTACACAGTTCATCGAAAAAAAATTCAGACATCTATGTGTCTTTTTTTATCTACAATTGATAAACTCTTGGCATCATCTCAAGATAGATCATCCAGAATGGAATGGGTTTACCACGATTCCCCATTGCCATCAGGGTACCCTAGTTCTTTTAACTAGGGTACCTTGTTAGCTAGCACATCACTGCTGTTAACATTGATGTTTGGTGGCAAGATTTAGATATGATTGTTGTAGCTAGCCAGACAGGCTTAGAAAATACCCTACCACCAACCAGACCAAGCCTTCTCAATATATTTTCATAGTTTGGATTCATTACAACAATTTTTAATACAGAACTATGTTTGTATGGATACTCGAGCCTCCTGGAGACCCTTAATGCAGAAAAAGGAACCCACCACAAATAAAAAACAATATTTAAATCTGTTTATAAAAGATAAATATGGTTATTTAACTAATGTAAATAATTTTATAATTTTTAGATTTAGCTAAGTTTAAAGTAAATGTAAAATTACATTAATCCTTTTTACATAGGCAATAATAGGTGTATTGCTATTAACTTCTTTTTAGTCCATTCCTAAACACAATTGGAACCGAAAACTAGGGTATTGTTAACAACCCATAAATATATAAACAGGTCTTTACCAATACTCTGGAAAGTTAGGCGATACTCCACACACGGGAGCCAACACTGGATTTTTGTGGGTTTTAGGGCTAGTGGCAGACCGTCAGAAGTATAAAAGCCAACTATAATATAAAGCATATGACATTGCTTAACAACTGTTATCTAATAATAGCAACGGTGCCGGTTAATGTGCTTTGAGAAGCAGTTGCGAAAAATATTACACACACTCAAACACATTTAGGTAATAACAGTCCTTTGGCTCAGTTAACCTACGTGATCAATCCTAAAACGCAAATCACACTGAGCTACAGCCGCTTCCATTAATTAGGTACTTACAATCTTTTGACCCCTACCATGATATCACATCTAACAAATATGTCTCTTACAGTATTCGGTATGGTGATCACCGTCGGTCAGGCCATCGTGTACGTAATGACTGGCATGTATGGTGAGCCCAGTGAGATCGGGGCCGGAGTCTGTTTGCTTATCATCATCCAGCTCTTTGTTGCTGGTCTGATTGTGCTGCTGCTTGATGAGCTTCTGCAAAAAGGTATGTCATGTAAAAAAGGAGTATATTACTAAAGTAGGTTTAATTGGAATTATTATTATTTTACCATACACTAGCTTTTGCCCACGGCTTCGCCAGCTTGGACATTGTTTTTATGACTTATTTTTGAATGGCGCTAGAGTTTTTGCACAGAGATGGTTGTGGAGGTGGGAAATGACATAAGTAATTTACTAATTAGCATATCCTGACCTAGTTCTAGATCTGGATCTGGGGAAAACTCATTTTCACGCTCGTGCACGTCGGCGTCGCAACGGAGCAACGGATTGAAGTGATTTTTTCTATAGAATTGGTTGAGGGGGTGAGAAGTAAGATAGACTTCTAATCATAATAGGCCGATATAGTTCCTGAGAGATCTGGAAAAAACTAATGTCCACGGAGAGCCGCTTCGCGCACCACTCACCCTCACAGCCAATCATAAAAATTATGTCCACATGGAAAAAGTTAGTTAAATTATAATAAGAAACTAAACAGAATAATTGAATCAGTTATTTTGAAAGGGGCCTGTTGGTCAAACTGAGTTATGATTGTAGTTGTGTTTGTCTATGGCCTTCGAATATTATTTCGGAAAACGGCGTTAGTCCATGGTTTTGTCTACGAGATAAGACAGCTTTAAATTTCGTTTATTTTGAAATGGTCGGAAGTCCCACAAGTTGAAATGGACAACCGCCCTTATCAAAATATAATGACATTATTAATTCGGCAAAAACAACTGTAGAAACTTTAGAAAAGGATGGCGAATAGTAGTTATGATGATGCTTTTTTATTTTACGCTGAGAAATTTGTAATTTTCTAATAAATATCTCACATAAATTCATAAAATTCTGTATTTCTGTTCCCAAATTATTAGTATATTTCTAAATATATATAACTCAAAGGTAAACAACCATATAACTGACAACTCTGACATAGTGATCTATCAACGCACAGCCTAAACCACTGGACGGATCGGGCTGAAATTTGGTATGCAGGTAGATGTTATGACGTAGGCATCCGCTAAGAAAGGATTTTGGGAAATTCTCACGGGAACCGCAAAAAACGGGATCTGCGCGGGCGAAGCTGCGGGCATCCACTAGTTATTAGTATATTTTGAAAAAGGCGCAAGTCCATCAACTTTAATTTTGATTTTTGCTGTAACTGCTCATGTGACATCAATGAAAAGTATAACATATAATGTGTCTCTTTATAGTGCAAATATTGAATTATGAAAAATAACAACCCTACAAAATTTTTCAATAGACAGTTTTTTGTTGCTCCTAAAAAAATTCTACAGGTGGACTTAAGCGTCTTTAAAAATAACCGATTCAATTAACAGTTTTGTCAAAATAAACTAAAACACAGACTTCTTATAGTCTTTGAAAATTTACTGTGGATTATATGAGACCATAATACGCGTTTTAAATGTATTGAAACAAATAAACCATTATTTCCTAAACATGAACTATTTTACATACATATTTGGAATACCATGAAAAGACCATGGATTACATATGTAGTCCACGCGACCACTACAGGGTTAATTGTTTATGTTATGTTTTTCGATTATGCTAGTCGCACTATCATCAACCTTCAATTCTTATCAATTATAATAGAATAATCATAGACAGTGTGATGATAAATCGACTTGTTTACAATTTTAATTCTAATAAAAGGTGCTTTAGGATTCATCAGGTGTAGGCGTTTCAATAATCTCACTTAGTAGATGACTTAAAACAAGATTTCTTAAAAAAATATTATTTGTTACGTTTTTCTTTTTGTTGTTATTTGGTCACACTTTACGCCTTTTAAAGTCCGATCAAGGATTTATTTATTTATTTTATTAATTGAAATTTATTATTGATTTGTTGAAATTATTTACAAGAACGAGTGTAAAGTATATTTATCATGATTATTTTCAGGATATGGATTGGGTTCCGGTATCTCACTGTTCATTGCCACCAACATCTGTGAAACCATCGTTTGGAAGGCATTCTCACCTGCTACCGTTAACACTGGTAAGTTTAACTTTTACCTGCACCAGAAGGTGGGTTACGAGTATGTTAATCGAATGCATGCATGTATGCATATTTCTTTGGTATGTTCTGAAGCCTAAACAGCTTGATGGATTTTGAAGTGTGAGGTGTTGTTAGATTCATCTTGATCTCCTGAGCACACCCTGGACACTTTATACAACGGACCAGAAATGACATTTCAAAAAAGTAATGACGGAACAAACAAAATGGCGGCGAAATCCTATACGTACGACAACCAATCTGTATCAATCTTGGTGACGAGGGGGTGAGGTCGCAATCTAGAGAGCGGCAGGGAGTGTCCATACTGTATGTTAGTACTAATATACATACTTTGCCCTGAGAGGCCTAAGACATTTTTACCCGACTGGGCAAAACAGAGTGGTTAAGATTTTATGTAGTCGGGTTTTTAATTTTTAATTAACTCGTTTAGCTATTTATGGATGAATATGTAGGTTAGGCAAGATTTATGATTTCTTCCATCTTTGCTATTGTTTGAAACAATTGACTTGCTATTGTATTGTAGTTAAGCCCTTGGCATCATCTCAACTGATATATTTTTTTTGAAAAGAACAACATCATCATCAGTTGCACATCAGTTGATGTAATTTTCTTTGGGCCCGCGTGGTCGATTGAGGCCCGATCGCCCTGATTCAGGGTAGGCTCGAACCCCTCGGTGGGGACGTATATGAGCTGATATGATGATTCAAGTTACTCAGACCAGAAAGGGCTAATTATCTGTACTTATCTAGTTTGTAACTCCATCAATACCAGTTTTTAAACAATTGCATAAAAATATTCCGATGTCCCTCACCAGGTCGCGGTACCGAGTTCGAGGGCGCAGTGATAGCGCTATTCCACCTGCTGGCCACTAGGCCGGACAAGGTGCGCGCGCTGCGGGAGGCTTTCTACCGCCAGAACCTGCCCAACCTCATGAACCTGCTCGCCACCGTGCTCGTGTTCGCCGTGGTCATATACTTCCAGGTAATTATGCAGTGATAACGCTGTTCCAGCTGCTGGCCACTAGGCCGGACAAGGTGCGCGCGCTGCCGTAGTCGTCATACGAATGTTTGCCTTGAAGAAGCGTTGACTACTGGACTACCGGATCAGCCAATTGTTTGTTAACAACCCATACATCCCCACTGTGTGATTGGTGAGCTTGAGATAGTGATAAACCCTACTGCAGAAGTTATAAGCCGCCTATGGCGTCTGATATGGCTTAACCATTGCCGCCTAGTAGTAGAGACCTGCACCAACAGCTTAACTTGTCGTACAAAGCACGGAAATGCTCGAAATAATAAATAAGGACTAAAAAAACCCGACTGCGGTATTATAAGTTTTTGTACAATTTGATAATAATAATAAACGAGCTCATTCCAGCTGAAATAATTATATGTACTCACACTTTAATGATTATGTCCAGTAATGGCTGCAAATTGGAATAATTTTTATTTTTGACAATATTTCATGCACATTCTCTCAGTCGTCCTCCATTCATCCGCATAAAGTTCGTTTGCTGAATTAGCTGCACCTTTGACGGCTCGCGTCAAATAGTCCGTCAAAGGCGCCGCCTTGATTTCTTTCGCGCCGCCCGCCGCGCCTTCTACGTCGGCCCACGTCGATGGCGCCGCGATTGAAATCAAGGCGGCCCCTTTGACGGAGAGTTTGACACGAGCCGGCAGTGGCGAGCGGCATTCATTAAAGGTGCAGTTAATTCAGCGAACGAACTATATACGTCATAACGAGGGAAGGAGTTGACGACGTTGTTTAGTGCCGCGCGGCTCGCGGGAGACTATGCCACGGTGCGTGCGGCCGGCACCGCAAAAGGACGCGCGGATGTGATTCGGAAACGCTTGCGGTTGTCTGGTACAGTCGGCATATCTTGTTAAACCAGCGCTGTAGCTCTGGCTGGCGGCAGCGCATGCTGGAATGGGTCCTGTTTGAGATCGCATTACAACGCATCCCTCCCACTATATGTATAGGACATAGTCATCATTTTTTAAATTAATAACTATAGCTACATTTTTTTCTGTTTATTAATTATTGGTCAACAATCTTAGTTGTGTGGTGTAAACTGTTCCTTTCGTGTAACTGTTTTGTATATTGTATTATTATTATTATCTTTAATTTTTCAGACAACATGGTCCATTTTTGTTAGTAATACAAACGTCTTATTACACTAATGTTAGTAGAACACAGAATAAAATAATACAGTAACAAAAAGTTTAACACCCCATGCGCCTACCAGTTACAGGAAGCATAGGGCCCCTGTCTGACTAGTACACGCATGAAGTGCGAAAAGAGCTGGGAATCATACCTGTCAGCTATCCCCTTCAGGATGCTGTTGGGGCTGGCACGCAGCCTGCTCAGCAAAGAGGCTGTACGCTTACGATTGTAGTATTTATCAAATAAATGTGTGAATCAGAGACAGTTGATGCGGTTGCCAAACAAACCACAGAAAAACATTATTAGAAAGTAAAATCTGCTTGTTTCCAATGAACATATCCTCATTTTAGGCTTCGCCGCAATACTGCAATGACCGTGCTCACGCGACCACGTAAGACGCACCGAGTTAGGCATAACTCAAGCGGTCGCACTTCGTCATAAATTGTATTAACATTAAACCCTTATTCCTCAGGGCTTCCGCGTGGACCTACCAATTAAATCGGCGCGCTTCCGCGGCCAGTACTCGTCGTACCCCATCAAGCTGTTCTACACATCAAACATACCCATCATCTTGCAATCTGCGCTCGTTTCTAATCTCTACGTCATATCCCAGGTGAGGTGTCTTTCATCATCATCATCATATCAGCCTAAAGACGGCTACTTATTGGACAAGGCGTCCCTCCAAGGATTTCCACAGTGACCGGTCCTGCGATGCCCGCATCCAGTGGCTTTCTGCGACCTTCACCAGGTTGTTGGTCCACCGAGTCCCACTACGGCCTGCCTATGCTACGTCTTCCGGTGCGCGATCGCCACTCGAGAACTTGATTGTTCCAAAGTCGCTAGCTGTATGTTTCGTTTTAAGTGGTTTTTGTATGCAAAATATTACTTTATCCCTAGGCAATGTTGAGCAGTGTATACGACACATGACGCCAAAAGTACTTTTTTTAATCAATCATACTGATCGGCCAACTTGTATGAAGTCCAAATCTTAATCTGATATGAAGATATGTTTTTCTTATGACTTGATAAAAAAGTTACAAATAATTTCTAAACGCGGATAGATAGATTTGAATAATTTTGTTAATTTTAAGAACCTGAAATTTATTGGCATATTTATTTTCTAAAGTTTGATTACTGTAGATTTAACGCTGTAATTTCAATAAATATATAAAATAAATAAATAAAAAGATCTTTTTTGAAAGTTTCCAGTATTTGGAAGATATATAAAATATATTTTAAAACATTAGGACTTTTAGGTAACCAGTGCCATAACTAAAATATGTTTTAGCGAGACAAAGGTATCTGTTGAGTTATAAAGGCACATGCGCATAGACTGGGTTGAGTAGTCCGTTGATTTCGTGTCTTTACATTCCATTTTACTCATTGAATCATGCTTTTCCAGATGTTAGCAGTAAAATTCAGCGGAAACTTCCTAGTAAACCTTCTCGGAGTATGGGCTGACGTAGGCGGCGGCGGGCCGGCCCGAGCCTACCCAGTGGGCGGTCTATGCTACTACTTCAGTCCTCCGGAATCGCTCTCCCATATAGCCCAAGACCCCCTCCATGCGGTCTTATACATGGTGTTCATGCTGGGATCATGTGCCTTCTTCTCCAAGACCTGGATCGATGTTTCTGGATCCTCTGCTAAAGATGTAAGTTAACCTTAATGTTTAGAGATTTTGCTAGGGTTCTCTCTTATTGAGGGATCTTACTTCTTTTTAAAGAATTTTATAGATGATTCAGAGAAAGTATATCAAAAATTAAAATTTTGCTTCATACCCTCTCTTAACGAACTAGTATAACGCAGTAATAGTTACACGGATCAAAGGCACATAAAATTTCTGTAATTAATCTAAACTCAAAACAATTTTCCTCCAGGTGGCGAAACAGCTAAAAGAACAGCAGATGGTGATGCGCGGTCACCGAGACAACTCCATGATCCACGAGCTGAACCGCTACATCCCCACCGCAGCTGCCTTCGGAGGCCTCTGCATCGGGGCGTTATCAGTCCTCGCTGACTTCCTAGGAGCTATTGGTTCCGGCACTGGAATCTTGCTGGCCGTGACCATCATTTACCAGTACTTTGAGATCTTTGTAAAGGAACAAGCGGAAATGGGCGGCATGAGCACACTGTTGTTCTAAGCTGTTTTGTCACAGAGTAGATTAATACAGAGGTTGTGCTTTGGACGTACTTCGATATTACCGCACGCAAACAGTCAAATCGCCGTCACACGGTTTTTGCATTCGTGTTGGTGCACACCGATAGCATAATGATTGCGCCATTGTGACCCCGCCGGTGACAAAACGCTTGCCTCTTTTTCAACCGACTTCCAAAAAGGAGGAGGTTCTCAATTCGCCTGTATGTTTTTTTGTGTATTTGTTACGTGATACCTTCACAGATTGTAGACCGATTTTCATGATTCTTTTTTTATTCGATGCTGCCTAGTTGGTACTTTTGTAGAAAATTAACAAAAACCAAAAATAATAATGCAAAATTGTACTGAATTGTTGCGATGGAAGTCGGTTTTTTAACGTGTTTAGCGTTTCCAATTATTATATTACATTATTGTACAATCACACCCGGACACTTCATACAACGGGCGAGAAATGACATTTCTTAAAACAAATGGCGGAACAAACAAAATCACGTCAAAATTTTTTACGTTCGAGAACCAAACTAGCACGAATCTGTATCAATCTCGGAATCTAGAGAGCGGCAGGGAGTGTCTATACTGTATGTTAGTACTGCTACTTTGGTAAAATCACACAAATGCAAAAACAATGACTGAATTGCTTGTAACAATGACTGAATTACCTGTAGACACCAATGGTGGCACCGCGCGCTAGAGAATATCGGCTATACGGGTATGTGTGTGCGCCCGTGCGGCGCTTTGTATAGAGCGGACTCTCTGTATCTTTCTACTTCGTGGTTTTGTGGTCAGTTTTCTTGTTTGATTGTTGGTGCAAATCATGACAGTTTTGTAAATAAAGATTTCTGATCAGGTGGAAAAAAAAACCTTTTGTTTTGTAGTTAAATCGGTGATTATTGATATATTTCAGTTGTGTAGATTTATTAAATTAGCGTTAGATGGTAAAATTGTTGAGTTCAAGTAAATTTTGTATGAAAACTGACCTAAAATCTAAAGCTACCGGGAGTCGCATTGCGGCGGCCATTTTGGTTTTTTGGCGGGCGCAATACGGTTCTCGGCGTTCGTTCTATGTGCGTGACGCGTGTATGGGTTATGTTATGTGCTATTTATATTAAATAAACTTTATAATTAAAAAAAATACGTGAAGTACAGAGTTGTTGTTTCTATCAAATCAAAACCTCGTTGAATAAAGTTATGTTTAAAAAAAAGCCTTAACTTCTTGATTAAAAGATTTAATTCAGTTTTGCATATTTGCTATATTTTTTTACTCGTTGTTTTATTTATATTGAACTAAGTGTCGATCCAAATTTGTTGTACAAAACTTACCAGATTTTAAGTTAGTGTTGGATTTTGAACAATACCTATGAAACACATTGTATGAAGTTAATAAACTATAGATTTATCATTCAGTAACTGTTGTTTGTAAATATTTTTTTGGATTTTAACCGCCTCTATGTCTTTATGCTTGGCCCGTTAGCTTCACATTAGAAGGTCGTGGGTTCGACGGCAAGACTCGGTTTGGTTGGTGGAAGGGCATTATCTAAGCGCTAGCTACCACCATTTTGTCTAAGTCTTATCGCCAAACATCAATGTTAACAGCAAGCACTGTTATGTTCCGGCGTGAAGATAGCCAGGGATGCACTTACGCACTGACGCACTTACGGGCCTTATACAAAGGCATATAGTGACGCTCAACGCTCGTATCGACAGTGATAGAATAGGTAACGATATATGACGAAGTCTTATTTTTTGGTTAGTTTTACATCTGTTTTATATCATCTTCTTTTTAATTTGTTTTTGTGATTATGTCTGTCTGTCTGTCCGCGGCTTTGTTCAGAGACTACTAGTACTAGAAAGCTGTAATTTGGCATTGATATACATATTAATCACGCCGACAAAGTGGTATATAATAAAATCTTTTTAAAATTTTTTTTAGGTTACTTCCCCTACATGTAGAGAGGGTGATTTTTTTTCGTTGACGTACCCTATCGTGTAAATGAATAGGTCTTTCAAAACTACTGGGAGTTTGCTAAAAACATTTTTTGATTCAAGGATCGGTTTGCGATATATTAATATTTAAACTGCAAATTTTTGTTAAGAGTCCTGAGTCCCCCTCCCCTTTCCAGCTAAACTGCATTTCAGGACATCTGAATAAAATTGTAAATAGTAAGATATAATCTATTTAAAAAAAAAAAACTGGACAAGTGCGAGGCGGACTCGCCCACCGAGGGTTCCGTACAAATTTGTAGGTACATATTGTAAATCGGACATCTGAATAAAATTGTAAATAGTAAGATATAATCAATTTAAAAGAAAAACTCTCACGGCTAAGTAGGCTTTCTTAGTTTAGGAGTAAAAGTCAACCAACTTTAGATGTGGAGTTGGATTTGTAAAAAGTTATTAGATTTTTTATTTTATTTATTTTTTAAGGAAAACTTGGTTATATTATATTACATAGCTGTCCTGGCGAACTCCGTACCGCCTCACATCACACTACAGTACCGCTAGCGCCACTGAGCATGTAATCACTACGTTTTAGCTAGCGCTACACTACCACTACCAATGACTTATCTGTGACCACTACACTACTTTTTGTAGATATTGCAGGAATTTTTAGGTCATTTTTTACACCTTGAGTCATTATTTGAGTTTTAGTAAGGATCCCTAATGTTTTGAAAATATAATATAGCCTATAGCAACCGCGGATAGTGTAGCTTCTCAACGGTGAAAGAATTTTTCAAATCGGTCCATTAGTTTCGGAGCCTATTCAAAACAAACAATCAAATCTTTCCTCTAAATAATATTATATTACATTACAAAATGTTCTATTACCAACTGCAAATATATGTCGGAGCGCAAGGACGTGGCGTCACCTATGCATGCGTCGAAGCACCGTGTGTTTTATCTTGAAACGTCAAGCGATTAGCTAGGGTAGTAATAATAGTCATCTTTGGCCAAAGCGTGGTCGGTGCGAGACCGGAACCCGGAAGTTGGTAGTGTTGGTACTTGTTTGTTAGCCAACCAGAATCGTTGTGATTATCGAACCATTAAATGATAATGCAGCCAACCTACAGAGGCTACGACAGACGCGCCAATTATTTTACGAGCACTTTTGATCGAGCAGCTGAACTGTCAACTTGGGAAGTCAACCCCGTGCCGAACTCATCGCAGTCTATAAAATAATCGGTTTTCATCCGAATCATCGTGAAGCCTCGTGTTGCAAACGTGTGTACATTGATTTTACACGCCAAAACTTCTCAAATACGAGTTTATTTCTTAGATCCGGCCAAAACGCTTCTGATGATCCGAAATATATATATTTTTTAAATATACATTTATTTTTTGAAAACATTACGGAACCCTACTTTGTGCGAGTCCGACTCGCACTTGGCCGGTATTTTTTTTGTTAACTTCTTCGTATATCTTACTTTTTTATTTATTTTTTGCGTGACATTTTATTTAAGTGCTGGTGCTAACAGTTTTATTTTTCTATAAAAAAAAAAGGTGACTGACTGGTATATCAACGCACAGCTGGAACCACTGAACGGATATCGCTGAAATTTGAAATTAGGACGTGGGCATCTGCTAAGAAAGGATTTTGGGAAATTGCCACGGGAGCGGCAAAAAACGGGATCTGCGCGGGGAAGCCGTGGGCACCCACTAGTATTAAATAAGACCCTAGTCCCCATGCCCTCCAAGTATTCGGAATTTATTGTGCTGGCTTAGACGCGGTTGGTCGCGTCGAGACTGCAATGAGGCGACCAGAACACCTTTTGTTAACGCCAGCGCACTTGTTTGTCCTTTCTTCCTGGAATCGATGAGCTGCCCACTGACTGCAAGAGCCCCAATCCCTAGGGCACAGATGGTTTATTGCCCCACGGGGAGCGACTGTTTAACACCGGTATAGTGGAATCGATGAGCGGCCCACTGACTGCAAGAGCCCCAATCCCTAGGGCACAGATGGTTTATTGCCCCACGGGGAGCGACTGTTTAACACCGGTATAGTGGAATCGGTGAGCGGCCAACTGACTGCAAGAGCCCCAATCCCTAGGGCACAGATGGTTTATTGCCCCACGGGGAGCGAACACCGGTATGGTGGAATCGATGAGCGGTCCACTGAATGCACGAGCCCCAATCCCTAGGGCATAGATGTTTTATTGCCCTACGGGGAGCGACTGTTTAACACCGGTATAGGTAGTGTAAGTAATAAATCGGGACGTTCGTCCGTCTGTCGTGCAGGGATGGCAAACCAATGGCGCGCGTGTCATAGATGGCACGTAAGAAAATATTTTGAGCACGCCACCGATCGAAAGCATTTTAGTGCAAAGTAACAATGCAGCTGATTGGTTTCCAGTGTAGTTCAATATTGATTAAAAAATTAATGCAACAAGAGATTAGTTTCAATTTGATTTTCCCAATAGTCAAAATTATTTGACGGCACGTCATCGCCTCAATAAATTCTTTGGAAAAAATGGCACGTTGATCCTAAAGGTTCGCCATCCTCAACTGTAGTCTATAAATTACATCGGATTAAAAATAAATTGAGCGCCTGGCGCCACCAGTGTGTTCTCTATAAAGCTGTTGATAGACGGGCGAGCTTAAGCTCGCAGTGGCTCCATTACCTTTTTGAACCGACTTCCAAAAAGGAGAAGGTTCTCAATTCGACTGTTATTTTGTGTGTTTGTTACGCGATATCTTCGCAGATTGTGAACCTGTTTTCATGATTCTTTTTTTTTTCGACAGACTTTACTCCCGAGTTGATCCCATATACATTTTATTAAAATCGGTGTAGGTAGTACTTTTTTAGAAAACAAAAACTAAAAATTATGCAAAATTGTAAGTTGTTGCAATGGAAGTCGGTTGTTTTTTTGGGTTCCGTACCCAAAGGGTAAAAATGGGACCCTATTACTAAGACTCCGCTGTCCATCCGTCTGTCTGTCACCAGGCTGTATTTCATGAACCGTGATAGCTAGAGTTGAAATTTTCACAAATGATGTATTTTTGTTGCCTCTTTAACAACAAATACTAAAAATTAGAAAAATTAAGTCTCCATACAAAAAACTGTTTTTTTAAATGTGAAGAAACTAGCGCCATCTAGTATGATGATACGCGGAACTCTTTGTGCGCGGTTCTGACTCGCACTTTACCGGTTTTTTAATTCACAATTGGCTAGCCCTTGGCAACATTTCAACTGATGGTAAGTTTATAAACTGTAGGGATAAGTAGACGCAATAATATATTTATTTAGAATCATGAATTAGCATCATAAATAAATTTTTAAGAATGCATTTAATTTAGACTATTTTGAACTTTAACGAAGTGTAAGTAATAATTTAATTAGTGTAATTGTATTTTTTTTCTCTTGTTTTCATAACCTTTTTGTTTTGTAAATTTCCGACACAATTGTAAAATATTGTATGGAATAAATAAAAAAAAGAAAAAAAAAGACGATGATGCCGAAGATAGAAGCGGGCTTACAAAGATACCCCAACGAAATGGGGAATTGGCTATCTTATCTTCAAGCCGGAACACATCAATATTGTTAGCACTGATGTTTGGCGGCAAGACTTAGATAAGATGGTGGTATCTAGCCAGGCTTAGAAAATGCCCTTCCAACAACCAAACCGAGTCTTACAAAGTTATATAGACTCCCCCGGGAATCGAACCCGCGACCTCTTAATTTGAAGCTAATGGCCTTAACCATTACGCCACGGAGGTGTTTTTAACGTGATTCTCTTTCGAGTTTTTAGCACAGGCTAAAAAGGTAATGGAGCCCTAAGTACGGCGAGCTGCCCGTCTATCATTGTAATAGGGGAGGGGCAGTGGCCACATGAGGAATCTAGTAGGTAGGTAAATTAATAAAAAAAAACAATATCTATTTTTATATTGGTTTATCTATTTTTCAATTTTGTATCTCTTAACTTTTAATTTCAAATAAGACTTGGTGGACGCAGGGCTGTAGCTAGAGTCGAATTGGAGGTAGGGCATCACAGATATTATAACTAAATAGCCTCGTAAATATCTCGCCTCATGTGATGCTATCTATACACAGAAAAAAGAATTATTTTAATATAAAATGAATGACACAAACTGTGTTATGTTCGGAAAAGTTTAGATACCTATCGCTACCATTTTTTAAATCTCAAACTATGAACAAAAAAATTAATTATAATAATTTATTATAGTTTTTGGTATTTTTAAGGTAGGGGGCATTGCCCCACATTGCCCCCCTCCCCCCTCAGCTACGGCCATGGGTGGACGGGATTTAGGGTAGGTAGCTAGAACAAAGACAAAATTATTTTTTATCATGTTTTTACCACTTTATTTTTCTCTCTGTAAGTACACAAAAATGCAACAAATTAAATATTATCTATAGGCTAAAAAGAAATTATAACAGGATTCATATAACAATTTCATATTTACAAAATAATTAATTGCAATGCTGATTATTATCAATGGATAATAAGTATTTTATACATACAAAACTAATGAAATTTTAAAACAGATAATAAATTCACGAAACTTACCAAGAATAGCACGCACTCTTCATACAAAAAGAGAATGTTTTTCCTACCCTCAGTATTATCCATCATAATCTGTATCTAATATATAAAAATGAATCGCAAAATGTGTTGGTAAGCGCATAACTCGAGAACGGCTGGACCGATTTCGCTAATTCTTTTTTGTCGAGTTCGTTATTGTCAGGAGAAGGTTTTTATGTAGGGTAGGGTAGGGTAGTGTAGGGAGGGTAGGGTAGTGTAGGGTAGTGTAGTGTAGGGTAGTGTAGTGTAGGCTAGTGTACGGTAGTGTAGTGTATGTAGGGTAGGGTAGGGTAGTGTAGGGTAGGGTAGTGTAGTGTAGGGTAGAGTAGTGTAGGGTAGGGTAGTGTAGGGTAGTGTAGTGTAGTGTAGGGTAGGGCAGTGTAATGTAATGTAAGGCGGTACGTAGTTCGCCGGGACAGCTAGTCTTATAATATAAAAATGAATCGCAAAATGTGTTGGTAAGCGCATAACTCGAGAACGGCTGGACCGATTTCGCTAATTCTTTTTTTGTCGAGTAGGGTAGGGTAGGGTAGTGTAGGGTAGGGTAAGGTAGGGTAGTGGAGTGTAGGGTAGTGTAGTGTATGTAGGGTAGGGTAGTGTAGGGTAGGGTAGTGTAGTGTAGGGTAGAGTAGTGTAGTTTAGGGTAGGAAAGTATAGGGTAGGGTAGTGTATGGTAGGGTAGTGTAGTGTAGTGTAAGTAGGGTAGTGTAGTGTAGTGTAGGGTAGGGTAGTGTAGTGTAGGGTAGGGCAGGGCAGTGTAATGTAATGTAAGGCGGTACGTAGTTCGCCGGGACAGCTAGTTATTATTATATTATAAATGTGAAAATGTGTTTGTTTGTTACCTTTTCCCGCTTCAACGCCTTGACCAAACTTTATGAAATTTGGCATGCAAGTAGCCTGTGTCACGGGGAAGGACATAGGCTACTTTTTATTCCGGGAAAATAACATATTCTGATGCAGTTCCTGAGGGAACTAAAAAAAAACTCGATTGTTGTGATTTTTTGCACAGAGATGGTTGAGTAAGTGGGAAACGACATAATTTACTCGTCACACTTAAAGAAAGTCATAAAAACGATGTCCACGCGGGCGGAGCCGCGGGAAAAAGCTAGTCTAATATATAAAAATAAATCGCAAAATGTGTTGGTAAGCGCATAACTCGAGAACGGCTGGACCGATTTGGCTATTTCTTTTTTTGTCGAGTTCGTTATTGTCAGGAGAAGGTTCTTATGTAGGGTAGGGTAGTGTAGTGTAAGGTAGGGTAGTGTAGTGTATGTAGGGCAGGGTAGGGTAGTGTAGTGTAGTGTAGGGTAGTGTAATGTAAGGCGGTACGTAGTTCGCCGGGACAGCTAGTATATATATAAAAATGAATCCCTATTTCCCTTGGTCACGGCATCACGCGTGAACGGCTGGACCGATTTCGCTAATTCTTTTTTTGTCGACTTCGTTATTGTCAGGAGAAGGTTTTTATGTAGGGTAGGGTAGTGTAGTTTAGTGTAGTGTTAGGTGGAACTTAGTTCGCCGGGACAGCTAGTAATTTATAAATATGTTATTGACACAATGAAAAGCTAGATTTATAGGTTTCGTTTTTAGGGTTCCGTACCTCAAAAGGAAAAAAAGGATCCCTTTGTTGTCCGTCCGTCTGTCTGTCTGTCAAGACCCTTTATCTCGGGAACGCGTTGAGGTATCGAGTTGAAATTTAAACCATATACTTCGGTCTACAGTCCCGTGAAGCTGTGAAAAAATCAAACGTCTAAGTTAACGTAAAAAAAGATACGGCCGGCTGTTTATACAAACGTATATTTCGACACTCTCAAGGTAATCAAGTTTTATAGGGTATTTTCCGTTGACCTAGAACTATGAAATTTGACAAGTAATACCGTCTTATACTACAAGTATAGGGAAAACTCTGAATACTATACATTTGTAAATCAATCATGAAAAATATGTTTTTATGCAAGGAACGGCGTGCGCGGGCGGTCCAAATTTTGAATTGGATAGGTAATGTGGGGTATCGTATGAAAGAGCTTCATTTGCACATGCTTAAAAGATTTCAATTATTTTTTATGATGTACACTTAGTTTTCGATTTAGGACGATAAATAAAAAAAAATCTTTTACCTTTTTTATATGTGTAGGGAGGTACCTAATAATTTTTGTGAAGTGTGCAGAGTATATGGCCCAGCTATAGCTAATGCGAATCCAGGTTGAGATCTATCACATATGTACGTCGCAATCTTAAGAACTCTGTGTCAGATGGATCAATGTAAAAGATACTGTTTGTGTAACCCGGGCGCTGCGAACGGACACTGTGAGTGTATACATTTTGAGATGTTTAACCTCCGGTTAATTGTTGTTTATAGGTCACCACGAGGTCTAACTAAAGTTGCTGTATAATGCATAAATACAGCATAAAACAGCCGCAATGGTAATATTTTCGCCTAATTGCTGTAGATTTCAACACAGATTTTAAAACCAATCCCCAAAATGCAATTTCATTATATTTTTCTTCTATAGGCATGTTACCTATAATAAGCACTTGTATTACAAAATATAACACTATTAAAGATATAAAGGGTTTTTCAATAAGGGCGGGTAGATTTTGAAACGAAATTAAACAAGCTGCGTATGAGGTATCAACAATTTTTTTTATTTATTTAAAAGGCCCATATATGCCATTAAGTATGGAAGATGACATCATTCAAATGCCCGCCTCGGCTTCTCACAGTGGCACGGATCCGAGTGGTCCAATTTTCAATGACTCTTCCGCATAGATCCGCCTGAATTTGAGCGATGGCATGTGTTATGTTCGCCTTCAGGGCATCGGTGGATTGTGGTTTATTTGCATAGACCTGCGACTTCAAAAAACCCCACATGAAAAAGTCTAGCGGGGTTAAATCGCATGACCTTGGTGGCCAATTCACATCACCCCTGCGAGAGATAACCTTAGTCTCAAATCGCTCATGCAGAATGTCAATCGTGGCGTTCGCTGTGTGGCACGTAGCGCCATCCTGCTGGAACCACATGTTGTCTAGGTCCATATGGTTCAATGTGGGCCATAAAAAATTGGTTATCATCGTTCTGTAGCGCTCGCCGTTGACAGTGACCGCCTCACCAACGTCGTTTTCGAAAAAATACGGACCAATGACGCCGCCGGCCCAAAATCCACACCAAACCGTAACTTTTTGAGGATGCATTACCACCTGGTGAACCTCGTGTGGGTTTGTGTCGTCCCATATACGGCAATTTTGTTTGTTAACAAAGCCATTCATCCAAAAATGCGCCTCGTCGCTAAAGATGATTTTTCGCCCGAAATTGGAATCCTCTTCCAGTAGTAGGTATTCGCGGGTTCTAGACCACTTAATATGCATGGCTGGCTTTTTTTTAATAGCGACTCGTTGTTTTCGCAAAAAACGCCAGCGACGACCCTAATTAAGGGCTCGGCCCGGCAGTAGTAGGTATTCGCGGGCTCTAGACCACTTAATATGCATGGCTGGCTTTTTTTTAATAGCGACTCGTTGTTTTCGCAAAAAACGCCAGCGACGACCCTAATTAAGGGCTCGGCCCGGCAGTAGTAGGTATTCGCGGGCTCTAGACCACTTAATATGCATGGCTGGCTTTTTTTTTTAATAGCGACTCGTTGTTTTCGTAAAAAACGCCAGCGACGACCCTAATTAAGGGCTCGGCCCGGCAGTAGTAGGTATTCGCGGGCTCTAGACCACTTAATATGCATGGCAGGCTTTTTTTTAATAGCGACTCGTTGTTTTCGTAAAAAACGCCAGCGACGACCCTAATTAAGGGCTCGGCCCGGCAGTAGTAGGTATTCGCGGGCTCTAGACCACTTAATATGCATGGCTGGCTTTTTTTTAATAGCGACTCGTTGTTTTCGCAAAAAACGCCAGCGACGACCCTAATTAAGGGCTCGGCCCGGCAGTAGTAGGTATTCGCGGGCTCTAGACCACTTAATATGCATGGCTGGCTTTTTTTTAATAGCGACTCGTTGTTTTCGCAAAAAACGCCAGCGACGACCCTAATTAAGGGCTCGGCCCGGCAGTAGTAGGTATTCGCGGGCTCTAGACCACTTAATATGCATGGCTGGCTTTTTTTTAATAGCGACTCGTTGTTTTCGCAAAAAACGCCAGCGACGACCCTAATTAAGGGCTCGGCCCGGCAGTAGTAGGTATTCGCGGGTTCTAGACCACTTAATATGCATGGCTGGCTTTTTTTTAATAGCGACTCGTTGTTTTCGCAAAAAACGCCAGCGACGACCCTAATTAAGGGCTCGGCCCGGCAGTAGTAGGTATTCGCGGGTTCTAGACCACTTAATATGCATGGCTGGCTTTTTTTTAATAGCGACTCGTTGTTTTCGCAAAAAACGCCAGCGACGACCCTAATTAAGGGCTCGGCCCGGTAGTAGTAGGTATTCGCGGGCTCTAGACCACTTAATATGCATGGCTGGCTTTTTTTTAATAGCGACTCGTTGTTTTCGCAAAAAACGCCAGCGACGACCCTAATTAAGGGCTCGGCCCGGCAGTAGTAGGTATTCGCGGGTTCTAGACCACTTAATATGCATGGCTGGCTTTTTTTTAATAGCGACTCGTTGTTTTCGCAAAAAACGCCAGCGACGACCCTAATTAAGGGCTCGGCCCGGCAGTAGTAGGTATTCGCGGGCTCTAGACCACTTAATATGCATGGCTGGCTTTTTTTTAATAGCGACTCGTTGTTTTCGCAAAAAACGCCAGCGACGACCCTAATTAAGGGCTCGGCCCGGCAGTAGTAGGTATTCGCGGGCTCTAGACCACTTAATATGCATGGCTGGCTTTTTTTTTTAATAGCGACTCGTTGTTTTCGCAAAAAACGCCAGCGACGACCCTAATTAAGGGCTCGGCCCGGCAGTAGTAGGTATTCGCGGCTTCTAGACCACTTAATATGCATGGCTGGCTTTTTTTTAATAGCGACTCGTTGTTTTCGCAAAAAACGCCAGCGACGACCCTAATTAAGGGCTCGGCCCGGCAGTAGTAGGTATTCGCGGGTTCTAGACCACTTAATATGCATGGCTGGCTTTTTTTTAATAGCGACTCGTTGTTTTCGCAAAAAACGCCAGCGACGACCCTAATTAAGGGCTCGGCCCGGTAGTAGTAGGTATTCGCGGGCTCTAGACCACTTAATATGCATGGCAGGCTTTTTTTTAATAGCAACTCGTTGTTTTCGCAAAAAACGCCAGCGACGACCCTAATGGCGCTACCACTAAGGACAAGAGGGCCACCGGCGCTAAGAAGAAACCCGCCGCAAAGAAGTTGGCTTTGCCGGGCAAGTCCACGGCCACAGCGCCCCAGGCGCAAAAAATCACCAAGCCGCCTACGAAGAAGCCGAAAGCGTCGAAACCCAAGAGGGCCGCTGCCTGAAATCCTCCGGTACGGGCTTAAAGAAACATCCTGCGTACACACACCTGGAGCACCGACACACCACGTCACCACCGTCGTCGTCGTCGTCGCTTCGTTGGTCTGTCGGCTAGTGGCTGCGAGAAGCAGTAGTGGCCGACCAGTACCTACAACCTGCTTGAACAATCCGCGACTCAAATAATCCTGTGCGTAGGTATACTCGGTAACTGAATGATAGTGCGTATAATACTTACATCATTATTCTTCATTGCATTTTTTTCTTTATAATTTTAAAAATTGTAAATAATAACCCTTTTTGCGTTCAATCCACAATCAATAAAAATGAATTAATAATATTAATTTAATAAAATGTGACTATGTGCGCATTTACAAGAGTTGATAATAACCTAATCAATCTGTTCTCACAATAGTAAGAGATACGTGCAAGTGTGTCAATCTCATAACCCTCTGCTTTTTCCAAGTCGGGCAACAGGAATGTTGCATCTGTCTACAGTAAATTTTTTCATTCATTCCCATATAAATTTAAATGAGTGTCGTCTATTTAGTCTTTGTAAAACGTGAGAAATGCGGGGATTTTTATACTGGCGCATACCCACTAACAATTTAAATCACTAATTTATTACTAGCCTCTATCCTGAATGTATGAGATACTAAAGGCTTTTGATGTCCATACAATACAGTCCAATACAATACAAACTGTAATTCTATAGAACAGGTGGATCCATACAGGTGCGAGCACCTTTTACTTTCAAGATGTATAAAAAAATAAACCAGCCTGCAATATAAACCATCTCTTCAAGCTTCTATCAAACATTCTGCAATGGACGCTTACGATATACACTCTGACGAATTCGACGAAGATATGTACAATTTGCTCGACGATTTTTATGATCCGTATTCTCCAATAACTGAGAGATCGGAGATCAACCAAATAGAAATGGAGGAGGGGGAACGCTCTCGTCGTCTTACCCCGAGATTAAACTCAGAAGACGAAATATTCGAAGAATATACTCCGGGAGCCGAATCGAATGAGCAAAGGAACGGTTATTCCATCTCTCCTACTTACACGGAATATACTCCTGAGGACGAAGACCAGGAATTGGAGGATGGTCAAGGACATTTGGCGGAATCTCCACCCGATATACCGCCTCCCCCTCTGGTATATCCTGTGTACCATGTTTTAAACAATAATTATTTAATTGTTGTGTACAGATTAATATATGATAATAGTGCAGTTGTTAATGATGAAGATGTTATAGTTTTAGATTAAGTAAAATTTTATTGTAACTTTTTGTGTCGGTTAATTTAATTCAGTTATAGTTTTATTTAGTTAAATATAAGTATTGTTAAGGTAGATAAAATTAAATGTAAGTTTCTTGTATAGTTAATTAAAATGTATTCGAAATTCAATTTCTTCATTTGTATTGTATTGATTGTTCCAATTGGAGAAATTTTTACTTCTAAATAAAAAATGTGTTTACAAAATTTATTTTAAAAAACTCATATAAAAGGTGCTTTACGAACTCATTACAAAAATATTGTCTGAAACATTTTAACAATCAATTAATCATTAATTATCAGACTAAGATCAGAAAAAACCAAGACTGTCATTTAATTTACTTAAATTATACAATGGTTGCATTTCGTCGTAACACCAAGTTATTCTACTGAACTCTAGATTGCATAATTGTGAAGTAAATTTAAAAAAAGTTGGTAACAAAATCAGATTTTCTAAATCCGCTGGGTCCTGTTACTATCACTGTAGAAGGGTGAATAAAGTTTTTTTTTTATTTCATGCAAAATGTATTCTATAAAAACCCAATTTATAATTTATAGAATTAAAGAAGAAATCTTTTTAGGTGATTTAATAAAATCTTTCAATGGTTATTTCTTACAAATAACATCACTGACTTAATGACTCGGTGGTAAGCGCTACTGCCTGCTGAACTAAGGGTTCGTGGATTCTATTCCCAACAAGGGCAAACATTAACTATATCAAAAAAATACAATTTGTTAAACTTTCATAATTAACTTTTTACATTTTACGTTAATAGATTTATTTGATATCAACCATCGTTTTGGAAAAATTTGTGGAAAAGTAACGGCAAATCAAATAACTTATAACACAATAATCTAAATAACCTCACCTATGAAAAATCATACAATTAAAAATATTTTACAAATTGAAAAACTTTCATGATTACGTTTTTATGTTTTAAGTATTTTTGATGTTTTATCTTACAAAAAAATATTTTACAAACTGAAATAGCTTTTCTTATTACTACTTTACTTTTTAGTTCATATAATTATTTTTTTGATCTCTACCACTTTTTTTGGAAAATAAGTCGTAAAGAATAAACGGTAAGAAACTCAACAATATTAAAAATGGAAAATCCAAATAATCTTACTTATGAAAAATCATACAGTAAAAATATTTTACAAATTGAAAAACTTTCATGATTACCTTTTTATGTTTTTAAGTTTTTATTATTTAAAATATATATACATTTTACAATTTTAAAAAGCTCTTCTAATTACTATTTTACTTTTTTTAGTTCATAGAATAATAATAATTTTTTTTTGGAATATAAGTCGTAAAAAAGATTTGGAAAGAAACTTCACATTTAAAATTCAAAATCAAAATAATCTTACCTGTGAAAAATCTTACAATTAAAAATATTTTAAAATTTAAAAAACTTTTACTATTACTGTTTTATTTTTTAAGTTTACACTTTTTTTACTCAAAAATATTTGACAAATCATCATCATCATATCAACCGAATACTAGTTTTATTTTTCAAGTAAGTACTTACATAGAATTTTTTTTTCTCTACAACTGTTCTGAAAATGAGTCGTGATGAAATAACGGAAAGAAACTCCACATTTAAAATAAAAAATTCAAACATTCTAGGTACCTACCCTATGAAAAATCATGCATAAAGTCTATATTTTTTTTTTTATTTCATTAAATTATATCCTATTAAGGTACCGGGTTCAAATCTGGACGGCCAATGTACCAATGAGTTTTTCCAAAAAACTTACGTACATATACTTACCGATTGCTTTAACGATGAAGGAAAAAATCGTGAGGAAACCTGCACACAGGCCTGCGAAGAAACTCGAAGGTTGTGTGTATGAAGTCGACCAACCCGCACTGGGCCCGCGTGGTCGACTAAGGCCTAATCGCCCTGATTCAGGGTAGGCTCGAGCCCCTCGGTGGGGACGTATATGAGCTGATATAATAATAATAATATCCTATAAAATAGCCGATTTATAATTTACAGAATTAAAAAAAAAACTTTTTAGGTGAAATAATAAAATATTTTAATGGTTATCAATTATTTCTTACAAATAACGTCACTGACTGAATGACTTAGTGGTAAGTGCTCCTGCCTGCTGAACTAGGGGTTTGTGGATTTTATCTCCAACAAGTGAAAACATTAACTATGTACAAAAAAACTATTTGAAAAACTTTCATTGTTTACTTTTTACATCTTAAGTTAATAAGTTTTCTTTATCTCTACCACCGTTCTGGAAAACCAGTCATGGAAAATAAACGGTAAGAAAATCCACATTCAAAATTCAAAATACAAATAATCTTACCCAAGAAAAATCATACAATAAAAATGTTTTTGAAGTTTAAAAACCTTTCATTATTACTATTTTACATTTCAAAAATAACATCAATATTTTATGCCTTGAAAATAACATCTTTTAAAATATGTCTTCCAACCCAAAAAGAACAATAGTTTATTTTAAAAAACAAGCTATTTTAAAGTTTATTTCTTGCTAATAACATCAGTGACTGACTGATTCGCTGATCCATTGGTCGGTGCTTCTGTTTGCCGAACCAAGGGTTTGGTTCGATTTCCAACCCCAGGGCAGACATTCATGTGAGGAACAGGCTTGTTTGCTCTATGCATGAGTATTTATTCTAAAAGTCGCTGTAAAGGTCATAAGTGTCCATGGTTGATTATTTGGTAGTGAATCGGACCAGCATTTTATGATTGCAACGTCAGGTGGTTGGGTTTTACAATAGTATGTATTAAAAAGTATTTTTTGCAGTCGGGCTTCCCCACAATATTTTTTCGTAATATTGTATATTATATTGCGTGTATTTTGGTGATTGATGTCGTCTTGCACGTCTTGTCTTGTCAGATTACACATAATATTGTAATATTTGATACGTAACTCAGCGTGTTTCCAATGATTTGCAGGTGAAACACCTTTTAACTCTTTTAAGTTAAAAATTTCGATTTTTATAAGGTGACTTGCTCTTGACCCATCGTCTCCATTTCTTGATATGTAACCATCCCACATTCAGTTGCGCGACCGACATACGATGATAACGTTACTTTCTTCTTTAGTTTGAGTTTTTCAAAAAATGAATCAATATTGTTTTGTATTTTGAGTCCATTTTCTTGTTTTTATGAGCCAACCGCATGGAGCACGTTTCATCCTTATCGTTCAGACTATTATCAAAATAATAACTTTTAAAAGTATTAGGCAACTACAGCGAGTCATTAGCTGTTAGCTGAAACAAACAAAACCACTAGTTGAAATAAAAGAACTAAGCATTTGTTAAATTGCTGTAAAGAGTTAATAAAATGTATATTTTAAATAAAATAACTTTTAGAATACCGAAAAAATGGCCGGGGGCAGTAAAGTTCTCGAGTGGGAACCGTGCACCGGATAACTTAAAGCGTAGGCTGGTCTCCCCCCGCGGTGGACCAACGACCTGTTAAAGACCGCGGGAAGTCGCTGGATGCGGGCAGCGCAGGACAGGCCTGCGTGGAAATACTTGGGGAAGACGGCTTTGGTAAATAATATGATGATGATGATAATGAAAAAAATAATATGTATATAATTTTTACCTAGGTTGAGAACGATTTGATTCTGGTTGTCTTTCAACATCATCAGCTAGCTCGTATAGTAACTTGTCGTAAAAGTCATTGTAAAGGTCATAAATGTCCATGGTTGCTTTTTTGGTAGGGAATGAGGCCAGCTGTTTATATTTGCGAAGTCAGGTGATTGGGTTTTGCAATGATATGGAGAACGTAAATTGGAAGTAAAAAAGGGAGGCTTTAGTTGGAATCTGTTGCAAAAAAGTATTTTTTGCAGTCGGGCTTCCCTGCAATATGTTTCGTAATATTGTATATTATATCGCACGTATTTTGGTAATTGATGTCATCTTCAGATTGTGCGTAATATTTGACTCGTAACTCAGCGTGTTTCCAATGATTCGCAGGTGAAACATCTTTTAACTCTTTTAAGTTAAAAATTTCGATTTTTACAAGATGACTTGCTTTTGACCCATCGTCTCCATTGCTTGATATGTAAGACATCCCACAATCAGTTGAGCGACCAACACATGATGATAATGTTACTTTCTTCTTTAGTTTGGGTTTTTCAAAAAATGAATCAATATTGTTTGATCTTTTGAGTCCATTTTTCTTGTTTTTATGAGCCAACAGCATGGAGCACGTTTCATCCTCATCGCTCAGACTATTATCAAAATAATAACTTTTGAAGGTATTAGGCAAGTCCAGTGAGTCATTAGTTGTTAGCTGAAACAATCGAAACCACTAGTTGAAATAAAAAAACAAAGCATTTGTTAAACTAGTGTAGAGAGTTAATAAAAGGTAAATTTTAAATAAAATAACTTATTAAGGACATTAAAAAGACTATTAAAAAGCGTCGATGGCTCAACCAGGTAACTACTCGGTCCATCTAACCAGAGGTACCGGGTTCAAATCTGGACGGCCAATGTACCAATGAGTTTTTCCAAAAAACTTACGTACATATACTTACAGATTGCTTTAACGATGAAGGAAAAAATCGTGAGGAAACCTGCACACAGGCCTGCGAAGAAACTCGAAGGTTGTGTGTGAAGTCGACCAACCCGCACTGGGCCCGCGTGGTCGACTAAGGCCTAATCGCCCTGATTCAGGGTAGGCTCGAGCCCCTCGGTGGGGACGTATATGAGCTGTAATGATGATTAAGGACACCGAACAGATGGCCGTGGGGGTAGTTACGTTCTCGAGTGGCGATCACGCACCGGTAAACATAGCGTAAGCAGGCCTGCCACGCGGTGGACCGACGATGATGCGAGCAGCGCAGGACCGGTCGTCATGGAAATCCTTGGAGGAGGCCTTTGTACAGCAATGGACGTTTTTCGGTAAATTTGATGATGATTTAGGAGACAATAGAAATTAATTGGGGGAAAAAGTATTAAACAAGGGAAAACTTACCGTCATAGTATCAGCGGACTGATATAGGTATGATAAAAATGCACTGCACAAATACACCGGTATTATAAACTTTATAGTTTATCAGATCAAGGTAGTGTTGCTACTGGCTGTCTATGCAATATCATTTTGTTTTATAGGAAGGGTTGATGAACACGTCAGAACTTGATCATTGCACACCTGCAACGTTGCCTCCGTCGTTTAAGACAGATATGCATAAAAAAGGGCCATTTAATAGATTCCGTTTTTTACTTTCAGAAACACCACTGTTGCAGTTGCCTGCATTCCATATATTTTTTTATTTATGGTAGTTATTTTGTTTAGGAAGGGAAATCAGCAAGTTGAGACATGTCAAAGCTGCGTACATTGATCCAGTCCCAATCACATATGTGTAAAAAAAGGGTCACGTATTGGATTCATTTTTTAATATAAGCAAAGACTGGCAACATGCAGGTAGGCGGGTATTGTGATTAGAGCATTTCTATTGTGATCGAGTCGTCAAAAGCCTTTTATACCTTATACATTCAGGTAGGAGACAAGTAATAAATTAGTGATTTTAATTGTAAGTAAGTATGTGTTAGTATAAAAATCTCTAGTTTCTCATCTTTATAAAATGTTAAATGGACGACAATCATTGTAATCTATAGAGGAACGAATGCAAAAAAAACACATACGGTCGAAAAATGCTACATTCCAATTGCCCCGACTAGGTAAAAAACCGAAGGGTTATGAATCTCATGTATTTCTTAAAAATATTGAAACTAAAAAATGTTTTTAATAGTTTTTCATGGGTAAGATTATTTGTATTTTGAATTTTGAATGTGGATTTTCTTACCGTTTATTTTCCATGACTAGTTTTCCAGAACGGTGGTAGAGATAAAGAAAACTTATTAACTTAAGATGTAAAAAGTAAACAATGAAAGTTTTTCAAATAGTTTTTTTGTACATAGTTAATGTTTTCACTTGTTGGAGATAAAATCCACAAACCCCTAGTTCAGCAGGCAGGAGCACTTACCACTAAGTCATTCAGTCAGTGACGTTATTTGTAAGAAATAATTGATAACCATTAAAAGATTTTATTATTTCACCTAAAAAGATTTTTTTTTTTAATTCTGTAAATTATAAATCGGCTATTTTATAGGATATTATTATTATTATATCAGCTCATATACGTCCCCACCGAGGGGCTCGAGCCTACCCTGAATCAGGGCGATTAGGCCTTAGTCGACCACGCGGGCCCAGTGCGGGTTGGTCGACTTCATACACACAACCTTCGAGTTTCTTCGCAGGCCTGTGTGCAGGTTTCCTCACGATTTTTTCCTTCATCGTTAAAGCAATCGGTAAGTATATGTACGTAAGTTTTTTGGAAAAACTCATTGGTACATTGGCCGTCCAGATTTGAACCCGGTACCTTAATAGGATATAATTTAATGAAATAAAAAAAAAAATATAGACTTTATGCATGATTTTTCATAGGGTAGGTACCTAGAATGTTTGAATTTTTTATTTTAAATGTGGAGTTTCTTTCCGTTATTTCTTCACGACTCATTTTCAGAACAGTTGTAGAGAAAAAAAAATTCTATGTAAGTACTTACTTGAAAAATAAAACTAGTATTCGGTTGATATGATGATGATGATTTGTCAAATATTTTTGAGTAAAAAAAGTGTAAACTTAAAAAATAAAACAGTAATAGTAAAAGTTTTTTAAATTTTAAAATATTTTTAATTGTAAGATTTTTCACAGGTAAGATTATTTTGATTTTGTATTTTAAATGTGAAGTTTCTTTCCAAATCTTTTTTACGACTTATATTCCAAAAAAAAATTATTATTATTCTATGAACTAAAAAAAGTAAAATAGTAATTAGAAGAGCTTTTTAAAATTGTAAAATGTATATATATTTTAAATAATAAAAACTTAAAAACATAAAAAGGTAATCATGAAAGTTTTTCAATTTGTAAAATATTTTTACTGTATGATTTTTCATAAGTAAGATTATTTGGATTTTCCATTTTTAATATTGTTGAGTTTCTTACCGTTTATTCTTTACGACTTATTTTCCAAAAAAAGTGGTAGAGATCAAAAAAATAATTATATGAACTAAAAAGTAAAGTAGTAATAAGAAAAGCTATTTCAGTTTGTAAAATATTTTTTTGTAAGATAAAACATCAAAAATACTTAAAACATAAAAACGTAATCATGAAAGTTTTTCAATTTGTAAAATATTTTTAATTGTATGATTTTTCATAGGTGAGGTTATTTAGATTATTGTGTTATAAGTTATTTGATTTGCCGTTACTTTTCCACAAATTTTTCCAAAACGATGGTTGATATCAAATAAATCTATTAACGTAAAATGTAAAAAGTTAATTATGAAAGTTTAACAAATTGTATTTTTTTGATATAGTTAATGTTTGCCCTTGTTGGGAATAGAATCCACGAACCCTTAGTTCAGCAGGCAGTAGCGCTTACCACCGAGTCATTAAGTCAGTGATGTTATTTGTAAGAAATAACCATTGAAAGATTTTATTAAATCACCTAAAAAGATTTCTTCTTTAATTCTATAAATTATAAATTGGGTTTTTATAGAATACATTTTGCATGAAATAAAAAAAAAACTTTATTCACCCTTCTACAGTGATAGTAACAGGACCCAGCGGATTTAGAAAATCTGATTTTGTTACCAACTTTTTTTAAATTTACTTCACAATTATGCAATCTAGAGTTCAGTAGAATAACTTGGTGTTACGACGAAATGCAACCATTGTATAATTTAAGTAAATTAAATGACAGTCTTGGTTTTTTCTGATCTTAGTCTGATAATTAATGATTAATTGATTGTTAAAATGTTTCAGACAATATTTTTGTAATGAGTTCGTAAAGCACCTTTTATATGAGTTTTTTAAAATAAATTTTGTAAACACATTTTTTATTTAGAAGTAAAAATTTCTCCAATTGGAACAATCAATACAATACAAATGAAGAAATTGAATTTCGAATACATTTTAATTAACTATACAAGAAACTTACATTTAATTTTATCTACCTTAACAATACTTATATTTAACTAAATAAAACTATAACTGAATTAAATTAACCGATACAAAAAGTTACAATAAAATTTTACTTAATCTAAAACTATAACATCTTCATCATTAACAACTGCACTATTATCATATATTAATCTGTACACAACAATTAAATAATTATTGTTTAAAACATGGTACACAGGATATACCAGAGGGGGAGGCGGTATATCGGGTGGAGATTCCGCCAAATGTCCTTGACCATCCTCCAATTCCTGGTCTTCGTCCTCAGGAGTATATTCCGTGTAAGTAGGAGAGATGGAATAACCGTTCCTTTGCTCATTCGATTCGGCTCCCGGAGTATATTCTTCGAATATTTCGTCTTCTGAGTTTAATCTCGGGGTAAGACGACGAGAGCGTTCCCCCTCCTCCATTTCTATTTGGTTGATCTCCGATCTCTCAGTTATTGGAGAATACGGATCATAAAAATCGTCGAGCAAATTGTACATATCTTCGTCGAATTCGTCAGAGTGTATATCGTAAGCGTCCATTGCAGAATGTTTGATAGAAGCTTGAAGAGATGGTTTATATTGCAGGCTGGTTTATTTTTTTATACATCTTGAAAGTAAAAGGTGCTCGCACCTGTATGGATCCACCTGTTCTATAGAATTACAGTTTGTATTGTATTGGACTGTATTGTATGGACATCAAAAGCCTTTAGTATCTCATACATTCAGGATAGAGGCTAGTAATAAATTAGTGATTTAAATTGTTAGTGGGTATGCGCCAGTATAAAAATCCCCGCATTTCTCACGTTTTACAAAGACTAAATAGACGACACTCATTTAAATTTATATGGGAATGAATGAAAAAATTTACTGTAGACAGATGCAACATTCCTGTTGCCCGACTTGGAAAAAGCAGAGGGTTATGAGATTGACACACTTGCACGTATCTCTTACTATTGTGAGAACAGATTGATTAGGTTATTATCAACTCTTGTAAATGCGCACATAGTCACATTTTATTAAATTAATATTATTAATTCATTTTTATTGATTGTGGATTGAACGCAAAAAGGGTTATTATTTACAATTTTTAAAATTATAAAGAAAAAAATGCAATGAAGAATAATGATGTAAGTATTATACGCACTATCATTCAGTTACCGAGTATACCTACGCACAGGATTATTTGAGTCGCGGATTGTTCAAGCAGGTTGTAGGTACTGGTCGGCCACTACTGCTTCTCGCAGCCACTAGCCGACAGACCAACGAAGCGACGACGACGACGACGGTGGTGACGTGGTGTGTCGGTGCTCCAGGTGTGTGTACGCAGGATGTTTCTTTAAGCCCGTACCGGAGGATTTCAGGCAGCGGCCCTCTTGGGTTTCGACGCTTTCGGCTTCTTCGTAGGCGGCTTGGTGATTTTTTGCGCCTGGGGCGCTGTGGCCGTGGACTTGCCCGGCAAAGCCAACTTCTTTGCGGCGGGTTTCTTCTTAGCGCCGGTGGCCCTCTTGTCCTTAGTGGTAGCGCCATTAGGGTCGTCGCTGGCGTTTTTTGCGAAAACAACGAGTTGCTATTAAAAAAAAGCCTGCCATGCATATTAAGTGGTCTAGAGCCCGCGAATACCTACTACTACCGGGCCGAGCCCTTAATTAGGGTCGTCGCTGGCGTTTTTTGCGAAAACAACGAGTCGCTATTAAAAAAAAGCCAGCCATGCATATTAAGTGGTCTAGAACCCGCGAATACCTACTACTGCCGGGCCGAGCCCTTAATTAGGGTCGTCGCTGGCGTTTTTTGCGAAAACAACGAGTCGCTATTAAAAAAAAGCCAGCCATGCATATTAAGTGGTCTAGAAGCCGCGAATACCTACTACTGCCGGGCCGAGCCCTTAATTAGGGTCGTCGCTGGCGTTTTTTGCGAAAACAACGAGTCGCTATTAAAAAAAGCCAGCCATGCATATTAAGTGGTCTAGAGCCCGCGAATACCTACTACTGCCGGGCCGAGCCCTTAATTAGGGTCGTCGCTGGCGTTTTTTGCGAAAACAACGAGTCGCTATTAAAAAAAAGCCAGCCATGCATATTAAGTGGTCTAGAGCCCGCGAATACCTACTACTGCCGGGCCGAGCCCTTAATTAGGGTCGTCGCTGGCGTTTTTTGCGAAAACAACGAGTCGCTATTAAAAAAAAGCCAGCCATGCATATTAAGTGGTCTAGAACCCGCGAATACCTACTACTGCCGGGCCGAGCCCTTAATTAGGGTCGTCGCTGGCGTTTTTTGCGAAAACAACGAGTCGCTATTAAAAAAAAGCCAGCCATGCATATTAAGTGGTCTAGAGCCCGCGAATACCTACTACTGCCGGGCCGAGCCCTTAATTAGGGTCGTCGCTGGCGTTTTTTGCGAAAACAACGAGTCGCTATTAAAAAAAGCCAGCCATGCATACTAAGTGGTCTAGAGCCCGCGAATACCTACTACTGCCGGGCCGAGCCCTTAATTAGGGTCGTCGCTGGCGTTTTTTGCGAAAACAACGAGTCGCTATTAAAAAAAAGCCAGCCATGCATATTAAGTGGTCTAGAGCCCGCGAATACCTACTACTGCCGGGCCGGGCCCTTAATTAGGGTCGTCGCTGGCGTTTTTTGCGAAAAAAACGAGTCGCTATTAAAAAAAAGCCAGCCATGCATATTAAGTGGTCTAGAGCCCGCGAATACCTACTACTGCCGGGCCGAGCCCTTAATTAGGGTCGTCGCTGGCGTTTTTTACGAAAACAACGAGTCGCTATTAAAAAAAAGCCAGCCATGCATATTAAGTGGTCTAGAGCCCGCGAATACCTACTACTGCCGGGCCGAGCCCTTAATTAGGGTCGTCGCTGGCGTTTTTTGCGAAAACAACGAGTCGCTATTAAAAAAAAGCCAGCCATGCATATTAAGTGGTCTAGAGCCCGCGAATACCTACTACTGCCGGGCCGAGCCCTTAATTAGGGTCGTCGCTGGCGTTTTTTACGAAAACAACGAGTCGCTATTAAAAAAAAGCCTGCCATGCATATTAAGTGGTCTAGAGCCCGCGAATACCTACTACTGCCGGGCCGAGCCCTTAATTAGGGTCGTCGCTGGCGTTTTTTACGAAAACAACGAGTCGCTATTAAAAAAAAAAGCCAGCCATGCATATTAAGTGGTCTAGAGCCCGCGAATACCTACTACTGCCGGGCCGAGCCCTTAATTAGGGTCGTCGCTGGCGTTTTTTGCGAAAACAACGAGTCGCTATTAAAAAAAAGCCAGCCATGCATATTAAGTGGTCTAGAGCCCGCGAATACCTACTACTGCCGGGCCGAGCCCTTAATTAGGGTCGTCGCTGGCGTTTTTTGCGAAAACAACGAGTCGCTATTAAAAAAAAGCCAGCCATGCATATTAAGTGGTCTAGAGCCCGCGAATACCTACTACTGCCGGGCCGAGCCCTTAATTAGGGTCGTCGCTGGCGTTTTTTGCGAAAACAACGAGTCGCTATTAAAAAAAAGCCAGCCATGCATATTAAGTGGTCTAGAACCCGCGAATACCTACTACTGCCGGGCCGAGCCCTTAATTAGGGTCGTCGCTGGCGTTTTTTGCGAAAACAACGAGTCGCTATTAAAAAAAAGCCAGCCATGCATATTAAGTGGTCTAGAGCCCGCGAATACCTACTACTTCTTCCAAACGATTCGATGCCCAGGCAGCGAACAAACGACGTTGTCTATGGTCATGAACTTTGAGCTCCTGGATCAGTTGAATCTTATACGGGTGTAACCCTAAGTCCCGTCGCAAAATTCGCCAAGTTGAAGTTTGCGAAAGGCCGAGTTCTTGTGCACGGCGAGGAATCGACTGCCTCGGGTTCTGCTGTACACTTTGACGGACCGCCGCGATATTCTCGGCTGATCTTGCGTTTCTTGAACGTACAGGTGTGGGTTGATTGATTAACGAACCGGTTGTTTAAAATTTTTCCACCAAACGCTGAAGAGTCGACTGTGAAGGGCCACCACGTCTACCGTAAAATGGGCGCAATGCACGCAACGTTAGCACTAACGAACACTCATTTTGATAATAAAGTTTTATCATTTGTACGCGCTGTTCAATTGTGTAACCTGCCATGATGATTTGGCATAAGCAACTGAATAATAAGCAAAAGATTTGACAATTGTCACCAAAACAAAATGGCCGCCACGGGCCGCCAAAATCTACCCGCGCCAATTGAAAAACCCTTTACAATGTCTTTTCCAACTTTGATGTACATTGCGATACTATTTATTCTTTTTTCAGTCACCACTTACAAATCTGGATTAAATTTGATATTGAAGTAAAAAACAACTTTTATTAGGTATGAACTGATAACCAAAAATTCCCTTTTATGTACCTAATTAAGTATAGATTTTAGAAACTGAATTTCGGGAAAAGCTCAGAAAAAACTGCGTTATTCGATTTCTGAACCATATAAAATATGTACCTATAAATTTGTACAGAACCCTCGGTGGGAGAGTCCAACTGGCACTTGTCCGTTTATTTTAAATTATTGATTAAAAACATAAAATACACAAATAATGACCAAAATTAGTTTTCTATGAAAGCACTGAACGACAGAGTTGAGCTTGTTAGTTATTTGTATTGAAAAAAGAAAAATACCTATACAGGGGGTGTAAAAAAATGGTCAAGGACCCATTAACTGGGGGTTCTACTCATCATACTGAACAACTTTCCCCAAGGAACCCATAGTCAATTCTCAAAAAAAAATGGACCCTCCATACAAAAATGCACAAAATTGATCGATCAACTGATCGATGTGTTTTTTTTTCGCGATTTCAGCAAAGTCGTTGTTCAGTATGAGTAGAAGCCCCAGTCAACGGGACCTACACCAATTTTGATACACCTGTATATATAATTTTTATTAGGTTTTTAAAAATCATTATGATTGGAATTTGGATATTATTCAGAGGTGGAAAAACGTTTTATCTTTTTGTATGGAAACTGCGTGCTATTCTTCCCTCTTACTGGGTGATAAAAAGTTTTTGTGACACTTTCGACGACACAACATTGTCTGGGGTCAATTTGCAAAAAAAGGTAGTCTCCATACAAAGTGGCTTACCAGCTTACTTACCTGTTAATTTGTATCAGAAGTCCAATAATCAAATGTTAGTGAAAGTTGTTCATGGCACTATAGAAGTCATTGGTTCATGGTAAGTTTTCAACATCAGGCATTTTATAGATTTTTCATTCCCATTAATAAAATTGTCCATTCAATTCTGAGATTTAATAGGTATTAGGTACATAGTAGGTAGTCATTACAGTTGTTCTAAATCCTTAAATGAATCATTTCTGCAGTATGCATGCATGACTTTGTACATTTTGTTTGTATTAGCATATTAGGGTATTTGGCAGTGACAAAAATATTAATTCCTAAATAGCATTTCCCTTACAAAAGCTTCTTTGATATTTTAATGCATTTTCAACTTTATATTTCAGGACAAAATGTTTTTGATGAAGTTTGATAAAAAGTTACTCAAATGTCTAGCCAAAAAAGGCTCAAGCAGGTAGTATGGGTGGGTACGTGCTATTTTAAACATTCATGGGGACGAAGTAACTATTATCCCATCTGTGCTTGGGTGGGGTACGTCCCCTAGTAGTCAACCGAACCATACATAAGATACTTCGTAACCGAACTGATACGACAAGAAAGGGAATTCACACAAAATTTCAATAAAATTGCAGGGATTAACAACACCTAAACATTTACAGTCATAGAATTTATTGCTCGCATTCTCAATGGCTTAGAAGGCATATCTCTTCAGTTTTTTTGTCTTTCTTCGAAACAAATGCGATTATGTGACATTTCTTTTTAAGGGTTTATTTGTATTTTTTTAATTTATAAAGCTTTTTCAGTAACTCATGGTACATTCTATGAATTTAACTTCGCTATTCACAAAGCCCTAACGTCTATAATCTAACTAAAGCATAATTTAGAATTACGACTCGTGATTAATCTAAATTGGTGTTCTGATTTAAAACGAAAAAAAAGGTAAAGCAAAAAAAAAACTGAAGGGTAATGAAGACAAAAACATTTATTATTATTTTTAAACAACATATCCGTGGAAGGAGACGGAGAAAAAAAAAACAAATAAAAATAACTATACGAATAACAGTGCCAATTATTTCTAGGCGGAGTGAAGTTACGTTTTCACGAACTATGAGAAACAAAGGTTTTATTTAAACAAGTTTGCTGATCACGTAACTCTAAACCGTATACAACTTAAGTGATAAACGATAATTTCGAATCTAAATTGAAGTATGTTACAATCAACATGTTTCCTCAAAAACATGTGTCCACAGTTGACTTGACTGAATAAAGTAAAAATATAATCTAAAAATTGATAACAAAAATCAGTTTGCGTTGACAGGCAACTTCCATGTGCTGCGCCCTAAACGCTATATATATTTACCTACAACTAAGATTTGCTAATTCAATCTTTTATTTTGTACATGCGTATATAATAGCACTTAAAAATACGTCTACTTCCCCAACTTAAGACAAAATGGTAATTTAGAATATTAACGGGTTTCGCCCGACGTGAGTTAAGTCTAAAGTAGGTCCTATTTACATATTACACGTGTATTTAACACTCAACAAGCCTACAGGAATTCTATTCGTTTCGCACATCAATAACAATGGTTAATTTCGTAAAACAACTTTTCAACGTTCAAAAGGGAAATAATTCAGTCTTTCATCACAAAAACCGAGAGAAACCTAATGCCTGTTATGTATTTGCATAATTTCGCATAATGCTTTCCAAATATGTATTGTATTCCATTATTCTTGAAATGCTGTATTGACCGTTATTGAGTATCGCGAGCATGCAAAATCAAATATGTATTGACAATTTAATATTGGAATCGATTTAACCTATATTAAGAACAGTTGAATTGATAAAAATGCAAAGAATATTTCAATCAATCAATAATCTTTGTGGCATTAGGGTTGAGCTTCACCTGCCGCACACATCCACATTTTCTATCACTTCATCCCTTTCTGTCCCTTAGAAACAGGACCAACTAGAACAAGAATGCCAATCGCATACAGAAAAGGGTCCGATAGAAAAATGCGAATAGGTACGGACGAACAGAAAGATGAACTTGGTAATGACCGTCGGCGTCACTACACTCCGTTCACTGTAAGACGGTCCACGTCGCGAACAATTAGGCGCGTACTTTGACAGAAAAAAAAACTATTTAAGCCCCGTATTGCCAACCTACAAATACTGCTAGTGTTAAGGTTATATCAGGGGCTTTTTTACAGTGAATAATCTGTACTTTAAACGCGCGAGTCTAAAACAATCTTGTGTTAAGCAACCGTCTCGATTTCTTCCTGCATGGGAGTCTGTTCCGGGGATGCTATGCTCTTAGTAGGTGAATTATAAGGCAACGTCTTTAGCTTCCTCGCCTCGCGGCGTTGTTTCTTTTGCTGCATAACGAGTCTTAGCTGCTCCAGCTTGCATTTCGTCTTGGAATTCTCAATGGCAAGGTTCCGAGCTGTATCACACTTCTTACAAATCTCCCCAGCGCTCGATTTGCCAGAGCACGATGGGCATATGTTAGGATCGGCAGTGCAATGGCAGTCAGTTTCGCAGGAACAGATCCTGGCTTCGGCGGTGGACGTGGAGGGTAGATGGCCATCACATTGACCATACGAGCAAGAAGGCTGGCTGCACCCTAAGCACTTATTTTCTTCAGTGTTAGTTGAACAGGAGTGTTTCGGCTCCTTCTGTAAAAATGGTAAAGTATTTTATGTGTTAATGATTGACAGAACTTTGTCATGTTTTTTTATATTTTTTTATTCTGGGACAAATCACACATCGTCATCTGGCCCCAATGTAGGATTCCCTGTGTTATGGGAACCAGAGACTGATATACATACTTATATACGTTTAAAACATACATATATAGATACTTAACACCCAGACACAGAGCAAACAAATCTGCTCATCACACAAATGTTTGCCCTGGGTGGGGATCGAACCCACAACCCTCGGATCAGCAGTCAAGAGCAGTAACCACTGAGCCAACGATTTTTGCTTGTTTCTTTCTTATCGTGTGGCACAATTAACCGTGTTACCCAAGGGATAGACAGCTGTTGCTTGGTGTTGCACTTAGCATCACCTGTGGTCACGTGTAGGGATTTACACCTACAGACGTGTGCAACGCGACCTTCATACACAACTGGAATCAGATGTGCATGTTTCCTAACGATGTTTTCCTTCACCGTTAAAGCAATCGGTAAGTATATGTACGTGAGTTTCGAAAAACTCATTGGTACATCGGCCTGCCGGATTTGTGCCCGGGACCTCTGGTTAGTAGGACCGAATCGTTACCGGTTGAGCCACCAACGCTTTTATGATTTTTGCTATAGGAAAGAAATTATGTTGAGTGTGAATAGGATTAACGTTTTATATTGTTGATAAAATAGCTAAGCATTAGTTGATTGATGATAATTGGATTTACTTACGATAAAGACTTGTATGATTCATCCTTAACAATTTGAACAACTTTAAATTGTAAATTGTTATAATGGAATTGTAATAAATGGTAATAGTAAAATGTAACTGCTAGTCATTTGAGATAATTTTATCATATATCAAAACGAAAAAAAAGCTTTGAAGTGGAAATTAACAATACAATCTAAAGTTAATGACTGGCTAGATAAAAATAATTTGAAATTAAACATTGATAAAGCTCATTTTATGCAATTTAAGACCATAACTCTATTGACATTTCACTTTAATGATAAACAAATTATTAATAGATTAACAACTATTTTTTTAAGTTTCATGTTAGACAATTATTGTGACTGGAAAAGCCATGTAGATAGCGTTTGCAAAGAATTAACAAATTTGCATTAAGGCGATTAAGTAGGGTTTCATCTAGGAAAGTTGCGCTTACAGCCTATCATGGTTATGTGTCTTCGGTGCCGAGTTACCGACTTTTGTTGTGGGGTAATTCGGTTGAAGCAAAAAAAGCATTTAAAGCACAGAAAAAATATTTATGTGCTGTAGAACCCCTAAAAGAAATAGGGATTCATGTAAACCCTGGTTCAAGGCAAACCGTGTTTTACCACTTCCATTTTTGTATATTAAGGCGGTAATATTACAGATTTTCGTTATTTTTGACGTAAATTACTCCTAAACAGGTAAAAAGGTTATCTCAGATAGGTCTACACTGTTACTTTCAACTCTAGTTATGACTTATATTGTAAAGTATAAAAATTTAAAAAATATATACAACGATATTTTTTATTATAATACAAAGTGAGAAATGTTATTATTTTATAAACACTCATTCAGAAAATTTAAAATAAACGAAAAAACATTGAAAAAGTGCAAAAGTGTGGTTATTTTCTTTACTTTTTACACATACAGAAAAAAACAGAGACAACTGTACCAATCAATGCCTCGCCTTAAACTAATCTGTAAATTTGTTCGGGATTACCCTGCATACTTTCGAATGCATGAAGAGGCTTTTGAGAGGGCTACGCGGCACAAAGATCGACTCTATCTGCCCTATTCAAGAGTAAACATCCACAAGCATAATTCATTCTGTATGGCAATCTGTGTTTACAACGACCTCCCTATCCATATTAAAATTGTTCAAATTCTAATTTCGATATTGACCAAATGGCTTCAAAACAAATTAAATGTTACTATGCAGTAAAAGAATTAGTTAGGGATAAAAATTCATGAATGTTGGTAAAGCCTAGGTACTATTAAAATATGTATATTTGCATGCCATTGATGGTGGGACATACGATAACTTAAATTTAAGAACACCTTATATTCAACTATGTTCTGGCAAATAAATGCTTTGATTTTGACACTGTTCTAAAAATTACTGAAATAGCAATAACGGTCATAGTTTAAGATTTGAGTATGTGGTCAATTCAGTGAATCATTCAACAAAAAGTTTTGAAAATTATTTTTTGATGCAGTATACCTACTTATGCATACGAGGGCAGTTTGACAACTCAATGACTTTAAGGTTGAATAAAAACTTTTTAATTTTTTTTTTGTCGTCTCATATTTGGAAACTCACTACGAAGCGCACGCCGTTATTTTTTCAAATTTGGCGCGAAAACAAGCTTTTTAGAAACAAAAAAGTTTGGCGACTTTTAAGTATTCTTTGAAAATGGAGAAAAACGAGTTTCGAGTGCTAATTAAACACTATTTTTTACGTGGTAAAACAGTTAAGCAGACCGAAGACAAATTGAAAAAGTATTATGGTGCTTCTGCGCCTTCTCATGGGATGGTACATAAGTGGTTCACTGAATTTTGTTGTGAACGTACTACCACTAATGACGCCGAGCGCCCAGGAAGGCCGATTGAGGTCACTACGGAGGGCATGGTTAATAAAATACATGATATTGTTTTGGCAGACCGTCGAGTGAAGATACGCGAAATAAGTGATGCTGTGCACATCTCGACTGAACGAGTTTTTTATATTTTGCATGATATTCTGGGCATGAAAAAGCTTTCTGCAAGATGGGTGCCGCGTTTACTAACAGTCGACCAGAAACGAAATCGTGTAACAGCTTCTGAGGAATGCCTAGCCATGTTTAATCGCAATCCGAGTGAGTTTATGCGTCGGTACATAACAGTTGACGAAACGTGGGTCCATCAATAAACACCAGAGACTAAGCAACAGTCGAAGCAATGGACTTCTACCGGGGAACGTGCCCCAAAGAAGGCAAAAACTGTTTGCTCGGCTGGTAAAGTGATGGCCACAGTCTTTTGGGAAAGCCAAGGGGTTATTTGCATCGATTTTTTGGATAAAGGCAAGACAATAACCGGAGCTTACTATGCTGCATTGTTAGATAGATTCAATGAAAAGTTGATCAATAAACGACCGCATCTAGCAAAGAAAAAAAACTATTTCATCAGGATAATGCACCGGCCCACTCGTCTGCAATCGCGACATCAAAAATTTTCGAATTAGGATACGAATTATTGCCACACCCTCCGTATTCGCCAGATTTAGCCTCCTGCGACATTTTCCTCTTCCCAAAATGAAGAAATGGCTTGGCGGGCAAATATTTTCGTCAAACGAAGAGGTGGGAGCCGAAACTGAGGCCTATTTTTCAGGGTTTGACAAAAAATATTTTTTTGATGGGTGTAAGAGGTTGGAACATCGCTGGACTAAGTGCGTAGAGTTGAAAGGAGATTATGTAGAAAAATAAAAAAATATATATGTAAAAAGAGTGTTTCTTCTTTCCTAAGTAATGGACTTATCAAACCGCCCTCGTATAAATATATCCAGTAAAATTTTGTGATTTTATAAATTAATTTAATACCTGCATGACTAACTATAATATGTATACAAGTTATGATACTGAATAGATTTTGCAATGTGCATATGTAATCACTTAGCACACATGCATAATATCGTGAACGCTGCCTGTCGCATCCGCCGTGAGAACGTAGTGTTGCTGTCTCACACAAACTTGGCGATTAGAGAGACTGACATATCTGACGCCGCGCCGCAAGAGAAACGTTTCCCATAAAGCCTAATAGATCAGTCTGTGGGATATACTGTGGGAAGACTTTGCTCTTCAAAAGGTGGAGTGAAAACGATCTTGACATATGTTGCTTAGTTATGGATGCCTAATAAAAATCCAAGTTTTCGACCTTCGGGAGGGGGCGTAAACCGCCATCTTGAATTAAAGGTGCCATTTTTTTTATAAAGCCTCAATAATTGACTATGACAAAAGCGTCTGAGAAGTATAAAGAAGATAAAATTACCTGCATTTTTTGAAAACATAAATATTTTTTTTAAATAAAATGTTTTTACCTTTAATACTTACAGAATAAAATTGTATACAAAAAATGCAGGTAACTTTATCTTGTATATACTTCTCATAAACACTTTTGTCATAGAGTTAACTGTTGGGCTTTATTTAAAAAAAAAGAAATTGGCACCTTTAATTCAAGATGGTCGCTTGCGCCTACCCCACCCTCAAAGTTGAAAACTTGGATTTTTAATTGCATCCATAACTAAGCAACATATGTCAAAATTGTTTACACACCACCTATTGTAGAGTAATAATACCTACAGACTGTATAATAATTAATTCACATTGTCATCGTCTATCTCCTTCTGACATAGCTACCTAAGCTGTGTCAAGAAAAAAGATAGTTTAATCTAGTTATAACTGCGTGGAGAAAGGAGATAGACTTATCCACAGTGGCTTGTGTCAGGAGATAGGATGATGACGCATGTCTCTGCAAACATGTGTAATTATTATTAAGCCTTCATGGTAATAGACTGCATTAAACATAAGTTAAGAAATAGTATTACCTAAATTGGCATCCTCCTGTAATTTAAAAAACCCTTATTGTTTTGTTTTCTATTACGTTACGTCTTAAAATTTTAATCAATCAAAATCACAAAATAATTCTATCAGTGATGCTGAAAAACAGCCTCTGTTTTATTTTTATTTTTGTCATTTTTCATATTTTTATTCACAATTGGTAAGCCCTTGGCATTATCTCTCTGGCATTGACATATTGTAAAAAAAAATTAAATTAAATGACTAGGTAGTAGTCCTTTACCCCATTGCCATCTACTATCTCTCCATGGTGATGCCTAATCATATTTCAAGTAGAGATTTAGCTTTCACAGTTTGGAAAGAGATATCCATGCCACAGCAATGCCCAATCAAAACTCATTTTTTTAAATCCATTTACCTGTGTCAAAGCAATGGGCGGCGCGGCACACAGCAAGTCATTCAGTATGTGTATTATTGTGGAAATATCCCTCTTTGGTCGGCCATATCTGGAACACACGGAAATAAAGACACAATCAATATAATAAAAAAAAGACCAGGAGCGAGTCTGACTTGCGTAAAGTAAGGTTCCGTAGTCTTTTCAAAAAATAAATGTACATTTTATACAACAAAATTATATTTGCTGTTGGTAATAGAATATTTTGAAAGGAAAATCTATGAACTTTTCACAAATCCAACTGCACACATTAAGTTGGTCGTTTATCACTCCTAAAGTAAGAAAGCCTACTTACTTAGCCATGATGGTTTTCTTTTTAAATTGATTATATTATGTCCTACTATGTATTTTTTTTTTCAGAGGTCTTGAAATAGCGGTTTAGCTGGTGGAAGTAGAGGGGGGGGGGGGGGACGACACTCGACTCTAACAAAAATTTGCACTTTAAAGTATTTCGCAAACCGATATTTGAATGAAAAAATGGTTTCAGCAAACTCACAGTAGTTTTGAAAGACCTATTCAGCGATACCACATACGATAGGGTACATCAACGACAAAAAATCGCCCCCTCTTTACATGTAGGGGAGGTACCCTAAAAACTTTTTTTTTCACGATTTTATTGTACCATTTTGTCGGCGTGATTAAATGTATTCCCATGCCAAATTACAGATTTCTATAATAGTCTCTGAGCTAAGCCCCAGACAAACTGACAGACAGATGGACAGACTTGGCGAAACTATAAGGGTTCCTTGTTGACTACGGAACCCTAAAAAAACAAGATAAAATTACAACCTGACAAAAAAAAGCTATTTACACGTAGTTTACAGCCTAAATAATACCAATTTATCTTTGACAAGCAAATTATTAGTTATTTCAACAGATTGTCCTAGAAAGTTGTTTGTTTGTAAACTCTTTATTGCATTTAATACAAATACATTAAATATTTAGACAAAAGAACCACCAGTAACAGAGAAGATTCAAAGCCACCGACTGACTTGGTTTGGCCACGTTTGCAGAAGAGAAAAGGAGCATGTGACACGTAGAGTGATGGATATGAGGGTGGAAGGATACAGGAGCAGAGGAAGACCGAAGAAACAATGGGTGGATGGAGTGAAGAAAAATATGGAGGAGTGTGGAGTGACGCAGGAGTTGACCAGTATGAGGCCGGAATGGCGACAAAAAACATTTAAAGCCGACCCCAAATAGTTGGGATTAATAAGGCTCGGAAGATTGATTGATTGATTTAGACAAAAGAATATACATTTAGCAAAGGTGGACTTATCCCTTTCGGGATCTCTTCCAGTCAACTACTATAAAGGTACTAAGCAAACAAACACAAAAACGTGTGGATCAATTTATTTCTCTCTTGAGTGGTTTTATGGGCAGGAAACTTGCTTGTGAAACATGACATAAATAACTTTTCCATTTATTATTGTGACTGGGGTACAGACATGAATGTTATGTGATGAACGAATACACTATTATGCCAAAATAAATAGACAAGAAAGTGATCTTACCTATCTTGCAGTGCTGGATTAAGAGTACCCGAAAATGTCCCTGAATATATTCCTTTGCCGTGATGCTTCATGGACTCTATGACAGCACCAGGGCCTATTTTGGAGCGCACTGACTCTTCAGCTGCTCTGAGATCAATCTTATTTGTCAGCACCTCCTTGGAAAGCTTCTTTAGTTTCTGAGTTAAGTTCTTAGAAGCTTCTATTAGAGCTTTTGTGTCAACAACCGGTGTGACTGTGGTTCTGTTTGGCTTCTTAGGAGCGTCTGGAGGTAGGAATGACACCTGCTTAGAGGTAGAGGGTGTGGCTAAATCTTCTTCTATGTTTTCAGTAGTTGAGCTACTACTGGTGCTTGGTTGGAGTATTAGTTTCCTCGTATTTGTAATGTAAGGCTCTGTTTTGGAAGTAGAAGGCTGAGCAAGATTGCTCTCTTGTCGTATTTGCATCCTTTTCTTGTGTTTATTCACCACAGACTGCATGAAAGCTTTTTGCTTACTTTGACCGATGGGTGGCTTGAATTTAGATGTCTTGTGGAGTAAATATTGGAAGCGCTTATTCTTCAGAGGCTCATTAATACTTTGGAAGGACGGGAGGGGAGTAGAGGTGGACTCCTGTCCATGGCTAGTTGTAGCCAAGTTAGATATTTCTCTATCCATCACAGATTCATTTTGGTCTTCAAACAGGCCCTTGTCAATAGCACTGTTGAATAGGTTCTCCATGGGGTACTCATCAATAGTGTTTTCAGCCAAGAATGAGCTCTGATCAGTGAAGTTGTCACTGTCATCACTCATGGAGCTGTCAGGAGTGAGGGAGGAAGTAGAAGGGTATGGTTTGGTGTCAATGGCACTTGTGGAAGGAATCACTTCATTGCTTAACTTATTATAAGATAAAAACTCTATCAGATTATTTTTTACAGTGTTTGCAATGGCAACTTCTGCACTCTCAGCTGTAGATGTGTCGATCGGACTAGACACCAAGTTAGATAATGATTTGATAGGTGACTGTTCAATCTCAAGTGACGTGTCAGACAAATCTGAGAGTGTACAATTTGAAGTATCCATAGATTCCTCTTTCTCTTCACTAGCATCAGTTTTCTCTGCATATTTCTCTTCTGCCATGGACCTGTATAGTTCAAAAGCATTTTTCAATTTTTCTAAGTCCTGCTTCTGTAGAACAAGGGGTCTAATGTCTTGTTTGCTTTTGTCAGTATGTACACAAGGCTCCTCATTGTGTGTCTGATTCTGTGGTGTTGTTTGAGGGCTGGTTGTATCCCTGGTATCACATTTGGTACGAATTGTGGAGTTTTTGGTGGGAGTGGAAGTCCTGGCTGACCGAGAACATGCAGACGCTTGGTTCAGAGTGGAAAGTTGAAGCTGAATCAGCATCATGTGATCTCCTAACCTCATTGTAAGGTTCAGGGGTGACTTCCCACTCAGAAAGTCATTAACCTGAGTATCATTTAAAGACTCTAGGGCTTGCATCACAGAATTCTCAGGTCTTTGACTCTGCAAACAAAACAATGATAATTATAGCAATGATCTTATTAGCTAATCAGAAGTAGTTATGATAAATGTTGTATTGATCATGATTATATAGCTTCATGTTGTGAAACACGTGATAATGGTGAAGTGTAGTGTGACGAAATCGCGTTTCTCTTACCAGAAGGCCAGTTTCGACGCTGGGCAGCAGGATGACTCGAGAGCCGTCCAACAGGCCATTTTCGTCTAGAGTGCCCTCCCGCAGCTGCCTGCAACACGCAACGAGCCACCCATCAGAATAAAACACCATAAAGGACGCGAGTGCGTCATCGTAACGACGCGACATTTCCGTAATGTTGACAATAGGCTTGGCGTCGGACGCTTTCAGGACTTACCTTTCCCGATGCAGTAGGCATATCCGATCCTTTGACACCTTTAGCTTCTTTGAAACGAGCTTCTTTAGGTGCTCCACCGTGTTTTTTCCACTCAAGCTGATGGAGAAATTCCCACCAGTGGTCGTTTGTATGTTCAGCGTTATGTCTGTAGACTGAGGCGAGCCACACCCGTACACTTCGGTTCCAGTCGCCCGTTCCATATTTTGCACATGAATTACACTAGAATTTACCAGATATCACTGTTTCACAGACGCAATACTTAATCTTTAGATTACACAGCTATTTTATTGCAGGATCGAATAAACAGGGTCACTCACGCACGCCAGACCCCCAGATTTTTGATGTGGCCGTCGGTCGGTGTGACCAGCCGCTCGACGTCCCGTTACTTTTTTTCCTCAACAGCTGATGCGAAGCGTTACGTTCCTTTTTACAATTATTGTAATGAAATTAAAAAATGTTACAACTTTTTTATCACGATTTTCCAAGTCATACTATACAGAATATTTGAAAATGTATTATAAAATTTTAAACAAATCGGGATAACTTATTTTGTAAGGCAAATAACGACCCTAAATTAGTTTTATTGTAAGCAATAACTGAAGAAATGCGTAAACCAAACGGGTACGTCAAACGAAGCATGACGTCACGCGACGTCTATGATGGCTTTGTGTGGGAAATTCAAACGGTCTAATGGGAAAACCAGAGGCACGCTGATAACGGGATGATGCGCAGTTATTACTCAGCTTTTTAGATTCTCTCACACAATGCTAGTTTCCGCTATCTAAGCACACTATCCACGTGTTTGTTTAGCATAGTACTACTTCTCATATATTTAATTGGCTTCAACTAACTCTGCTTTTCTTCACGTGACATTACTGACATTACGCGTGCGTAGTAGTATAGTAGGTAGCATAGTTTGTTATGCATATTGCTTTGTAAACTTATTATTGTTCAAAGGTTTCTTTTCAATAGGTACAGTCAGCATCAGCGAACTTTACCTACTACCATTGTGGTGACGTCATAATAGTTATGTCAACCACACATCATGTCCGGGTTATTATGCAAATAAAAGGAAATTCAAACTACCTTTTCCTCAACCCTCGTTTATTATCCCAGCACCCCCCTCATAACAATAAAAACTTAACATCTATCACAGCGAATGTCACATGCGTGTACACACGCGACGTACAGCCTGAAGCACTAACATGAATACAGGATATTACTTTTTAAGTAATTAAATAGTAAGGTACCATACCCACCTGTCTATAACCACCCTGAATAATTAAGGTGCATCAGTTGATGAAAAAAAAAACAGCTCATGTAAAATTTTAACAAAGATACACAACATAAAACAGTTTTGTTTTTTTCACAAAAAACAGCTCATTTAGTAATTAAATAAGGATACTCGTAGGTACACCACAAAAATAGTTTTGTATATATCACAAAAATCTAACTAGCTATATTACAAAAATAACAAATAGGTACCTAAAGGTACGTAATAAGGTAAGGTACTGTATATAAAATAAGAGTAATGAATTTTATAATTTAACAAAGGTATAATTGACTGGTCACTGTACTTTTATTATTATTAAATCAAATCAAATATACTTTATAATTTGTTTGTGATATCTTTAACCATTTAACCGCTCCCTGTAAGACTTGTAAGACTCCGTTTGGTTGGTGGTAGGGCATATTCTAAGCCCACCTGCCTCTACCACCATCTTATCTAAGTCTTGCGCCAAACATCAGTGTTAACATTGATGTTTGCTTGAAGATAAGATAGCTAGTTCTCCATTGCGTTGGGAAATTCTGGTAAGCCTGCTTCTATCTTCGGCATCATCATCATCGTTAAAAAAAACTATAATTCAGGAACAAATAACACACGTTCATCTGGCCCCAAACTAATAGGATTCCTGGTACTATAGTTACCAGAGAGAAAGATTTATAAACATACTTATATAATTTTTTTTTTTTTTTTTTAAATAAAAAGAATATTTCACCGTTAGGTTCGTCAGTCAAAAGGAACACCTCTGATCCCTCCCGGCGCAAAGGTGCCCATTATACTCGCCGCGTTGCCACGTTGTATCGCAATGGACAGCCTCTGCACCAGGAAAGAGCAGGATCGTGGGTCAAACCATTATTATGCATCCGGCGACCTATGTCCCGGATTAATTCCTTCGCTTCAACAGCCCATGGTCCACTCGTCTCTACGGCGAAAGGGATGAATATATAGGCTTGCTCCAACGCCGTATATTTTGAGCGTTTGCGGCAGGCTTTTTGCAGGCAGGATTGCTTATATAATTATGTTTAATATATATATATACTTAAACAGGTGTAAAAAAATTGGTGTAGGACCCATTAACTGGGAGTTATACAGGGTGTAAGCGAATTGGTGTGAGACCCGTTAACTGGGGGTTGTACTCATCATACTGATCAACTTTCCCCACGGAACCCATTGACAATTCTAGAAAAAAAGATTGGACCCTCCATACTAAAATGTACAAAATTGATCGATCAGCTGATTTATTTGTTTGAGTATTTTTTTATTTGCGATTTCTGCAAAGTCGTAGAACAAAAGTTGTTCAGTATGATTAGTAGAAGCTCCAGTTAACGAGACCTACACCAATTTTGTTACACCTGTATATACCATTGAAAAAAATTCAAAAAGAAAATTGGACCCCCCATAATGGTATAACTCCATAACCTTTTGTATGGGGTGTCCAATTTTTTTTTGAAATTGAAATGTTTGTATGGTTTATACAGGTGTAGCAAAATTGGTTTATGAAGACTTTTTTTTTGCGATTTTAGCAAAGTCAGCGAACAAAAGTTGCTCAGTACGATGCGTAGAGGCCGCAGTTAACGGGATCTACACAAATTTTGTTACACCCTGTATAAATAAACACCCAGACACAGAGCAAACAAACCTGTATGTCACACGAATATCTGCCCTAGGTGGAGTCAAACCCACGACCCTCGGCCCAGCAGGCAGAAGTTGAACACTGGACCACGTGGTTAGATATAAGTTATTGCTTTTTTGCTATGTTATTGCTTTTTTATTCTTTATTTATTTATTTATTTTAGTTTATTTTGTCTCATTACAAAATCAATTTTCATCCATTCCCAAATCAACAAAATATTTAAGGAAAAATTTTATAATTACTTAAATTATATACGTACATATAGGTAATCGAAGTCCTATCGCAAGCATACTGTATAATTCGTCATTATATATACGGTCAGGAAAATTATATAAAGGCGAGGGCGGGAAGCAACCTGAGAACCTGAGAAACCTGGCCGAACCTAACATCGCACGTTTAGCGAGCTCATTTACAATCTGCCGTACGGCATTTTGACAATTTGCCTGACTCGGATTTGACCGTTTATATACGGATGAATTATTATAATTTGCCTGGCTCGGCATTTTACAATCTACGAACAGAATTTTACATTTTGACTGACCGTTTGCATATGGAAGAATTATTACAAATGGCTTGAATCGGCGTAAAGCATTTTACATTTTGCCTGACCGTTTACATACGGACGAATTATACCATTTGCCTGACCTTATGTAAAATGACTAATCATACAATTTGCCTGCAAATACACAATGATTAAACAAAAAGTTTTTAAATAAAAGTTAATCTTTCCATGATTCCACCTTAACAATACATTAAATTTTTTTTATTTCATTAAAAATATGAGCTAGATTTAATTATCTACAGATCAGTTAGAAGATTTCAATAAGAAGTTCATTAAAATTGTCAAAAGTTTGTAAGATACAATGTAAAGGAATAATTTTATTCTAAGTGGTCAAACCACTAGAATAGAAATAAAATATTCATTTTGTACATACTATATGATGACAACAGTTAGATTAATTAGAAATGCTATTCATAGTACTAAGTACACATTCAAAATGTTTAGATTTATTAAAAAAAACAAGAACTAGAAATTAATAAAATCCCTAATCTTAAAAAAATAAAATTAAAAATAAGTTAATAAAACGTACAGCCTGCTGCATTTAATATACAGAACTTCGTTTGGACCTCTGCCACGGCATTGCATTGGCAAAATTAAACTGGAGTTGAACTCTTCAAACTGAACAAAGTTTTTCAGAAGTTCCTGGAAAAAGTTGTTCAGTTTCAAGGTAAGTAGCCCTTTAGTTATGAATAAGGAATTAAATGTGTTACGGTATAGTTAGTGTTAATTGCTTTGATTGCCCATTTGTTCTACAAAACATAAATAAAAAATGTAATTTAATTAACAATAAGTAATATTAAAGGTACGTATGAACTCACTAAAAATTTCTTATCAGTGTTATCAAGAAAATGGGTAAAATCTAGGTCGGTACATCAACATATTTATACAATAGAACGTGCCTGTTTATTTAGAATTCTGTGAATAGAACTTTCATTACCATTTTCCAACAATGTAGACATATATCGCTTTTTGACTTCAGCAACCGATCGTTTATGGTTATGTCAAGTTTTTTAACCGTCTTCCAAAAGAAAGAGGTTCTCAATTCGACTGTATGTTTTTTTTGTGTGTATGTTACGCGATATCTTCGCAGATTGTGAACCGACTTTTATGATTTTTTTTTATTCGATGGGTATGCTCTAACTTGGTCCCATAAAAATTCTATAAAAAACGGTCCAGTACAATTTTAGAAAATTAACAAAAACCAAAAATAATCATGCAAAATTGTACTTAGTTGTTGCGATGGAAGTCCGTTTTTAACGTGTTCAGTGTTTCCAATTATTGTTTATGCCAGTCGCACTATCATACACCTTCAAAAGTAAAGTAAGTGATCTTAAAATAATCATATCATTTATCATGATAAAGTGTTGTGACGAAGTCAATCTTTATGTTTTTTTATTTCCAACATGCTTTTATATCATCTTTTTTTTTACTTTTTTGTCATTGGTTGTTTCGTTTTTTAAAATTGTCATGCTATTCCTATTCTGTTCATCGACACTTTTTATTTTCCATATTTTTACGTTTATTCCTTTTTCCGACTGTTCTGTTTTTATTGGTTAAGTTCTCCCCTTCATTACTCGTACATTCCTTTTAAACATATTTATTTAGTGTTGGTGGTGGAAAAAATATTATTTTATTGGATTACAATGAAGCCTGCCCCTCCCTCCAGAACCTACTCCTTTCTTGTGCGCGCATCGGCGTAACTGGAGGGGACGCCCGCCGCCGCAGTGTCTTATTTACATTGTTGGAAATTTCTAATGAAAGATACTATACTTACATTCTAAACCCTATGCCAGACAACTAGAGAAGAACAACAGGGTGGTATTTATACGAGTAGGTAGTCTATTGAATTTTGTGTTAACTAGGCTAGAAATACAGGTGAAATTTTCAATTTATATCCAAACTTCATTTAATTTTAGTGCTCCTTGTGTTCAGTTAGAAGCCGTTCATAAACTACCTTCTACTTGCTATTACGGATGATGACTGCTAGTCATTTGAGTAACTTTTTACAAATTGGCAAAAATTACATTTTGTTCTAAAAATGTTTGAAACACATAGACGTGAAGTCAAAGTTTGTCAGAGTCATGTATGTACTTATTTTGGGGTTTTAAGCAAAAAAAATTAGGACCTGATAAGAAACAAAGCAGGCAAGTTTTATTGAAATTTCAGTAGGCTGGCTATATTTAGTGATCAATAGTTTATAATTTATTTTTGATGCAGTCAGTATCCCAAAAACTTTTTGTTACAGCCCATGCCATAGAATGTTTGAAAATAGTTGGGGGTGGGGGTGGGGGGTTCTACTCATGAAACTGAACAACTTTTCTTGTACAACTTTCTCAGCTGATTCATCAACTTTGTGTGGGAAGTCATTATAGTTATAGAGCAAAAGTTTTTCAGTTTAATAAGTAGAAGCCGTCCTCAAAAAAGAGATTTGTTTTTCCTAACACGGTATATATATTATACAAGGTTGTTCATTTGGATCTGACATCTATAATAATATGTGTTGGTTAAATAAAATGAATAAATTGCTTTCAGACGTAGGTAATCAGTGAAATTCCCTAAACGATCTAAAAAAAATATTTTCGAATATGAAAGGATATATTATATGTGTCTTTTAAAAATTAATCGATCGCTTTCAGATGTAATCAGTGGGATTCCCAAGCCGATTAGAAAAAATATTTTTTTAAATTTGAAAGTATATAATATGTGTTGGTTAAAAAGGAAACTGTCTAAAAGACAGAATATAAGATCAGCTAAACTCTTGCTTTTTCTGAGTTTTTACCACATATTTCCTACAAAATTAGACACGAAAATCGTGAATCCATGACGCTGAAAAACTATTATGTCACGCTTTGCCATCACAAACATTTTTGACATTTCGTTTTTGACACATGTTAAAAGTACATAACTCATAAAAACAAATTTTTCATTTCGTCTTTTTTTATATTCTTGCCTTCTGTTATATCGTTGTAGTTTTCTCACAGATTTGGACAGAAGGATCCGCCCGTCTCCATATTTTACTCAGATTTTCTTTATACAAGCAAAAGTAGCGCCATCTGACATAACTCGTACGAACTAGCGTGGGCGAGAGTTGACGTCAGTGCCGCGCTAAAAGAACCTTGGTAGAATTGTCGCTTTAAAAATGCGTTTATTTAATTTGTTTACAAGAAAAAATACAATGTAAGGTTACTTGCCGATGATACGATAGCCCATGTTTCTTTTTAGCCTTTATTTCGTGATTTTTACAGCCTCTAACAACACAATAAGGTAGTTTTATATGGAATATCTTTCCACTGCTCTGTACAATTTCCCGCAGACGACTGAGTCGCGAGTGTGCGAAACTTTCGATTTTCGCACCAATTCGCTGGGAGCTTTAGTCGCGCGGGTTGGCCGGGTCCATACGCCAGTAATATATAAGTCATTGAGTTTTCTACATAATTTTGTCATTTTTCTTATTCAAGTATTTATTATTATCTTTGTATGCTTTCTTTGACGATAACATCACTCAACATTTTATATTATGATTTGACATACTGCATAATTATGAATTTGTGACGTGAAAATGATAAATATAAACTAAATCAAAATTTAAATGATTACATGTCAACTTCCCTTTTTTGTACCGATTTGGAAAATTATTATTATATTTGAAAGGTTAGTAAACTAACTACCTACGGACAAAGAGGTTCAGTTGGTGCATCACGAGCCGAACTCCTGTGTGTCGGTGTCGATCTCGCTGAACACGTATCCGCCGCGGCCGTCCATCTGCAAGTAGTGGTCGTGGTGCTTCCACAGTGATTTGCGGTGCGACACCGTGAACAGGGCTATGCCCATCTGTGGGGTAACATCGGTCGGTATTAATCATATTTTTTCTAACTTTTCATTGCGTTTGGGAATCTTGGTAAGCCCGCTTTCATCTTCAGAATCATCGTCACCATCAGGTGAGGTGATGCCAAGGGCTTACCGATGGTGAATTAAAAAAATAAATTCCAAAATCCATTAAGCCGTGTAGGCTACAGAGCGAGCCAAATAATTTAAGAATCTTTATTTTGGTCAGTCGGGTAAAAATGTATCCAATGTCACTCACGGGATCAAGATGAATCTAACGACATCTCGCACTCCAAAATCCATCAAGCCGTTAAGGCTACAGAGCGTGTCAAAGAAACACTGGCGTAGTAGGGTAAAAAAGAAAGACATCCATTGTTCGACATTAGGGCCCTGATCCCCATGATTTTTTTACGAGAATTTTGTTGCTCAATATATTTTTAACCGACTTCTCAAAAAGGAGGGCAATGGTTTTCGGGTGTATATATGTAAGTTTACAATATATGTATGTGTTTTTCTTTGGCTGAGCCTATAGCCTAAACGGCTTGATGGATTTTGAAGTGCGAGGTGTCGTAGATTCGTCTTGGCGTTAAGAAAATAAGACAGTTAACGGATGTAGATACTGCGAGACTAGTGTATTTTAGTTACTTCCATAGTGTAATGTCTTATGGCATATTACTGTGGGGGCATGCGGCTGATATAGAAACTATTTTCATCCTGCAGAAAAGAGCTATCCGCGCAATCTATCAGATGCAATCACGTGAGTCGTTACAGAATAAGTTTAAAGAAATCAATATTTTAACTGTTGCTAGTCAATTTATATATGAAAACATCATGTACGTTCGTAAGAATTTGCATTTATTTCCTAAAACCAGTGACAGGCATAATTTGAATTTAAGAAATGTAAATAAAATAGATATAGCCTTTTCGAGACTGAGTAAGGTTAAAAAGTCATTTGTGGGGCAGTGTATAAGATTCTACAATAAAATTCCAGAAAATGTAACTAGTTTGTCAGAGAATAAATTCAAGACTCATGTCAAAAAAGTTTTGTGCTCTAGAGGATATTATAAAATAATAGATTATGTAAGTGACAAAGATATATATGTTGATTCTATATCAAATACCATTACCTGAGACTGTAATCTGAATCATGACATTATTTGTAATAACCTGTATTTTTTTTTGTTTTGACTATTTAAAAGTGTGTGTAAACACCTATTTGAAATAAATTGTTTTTGATTTTGGTCCCGGTCCTGTTAGTGACAAGGCTTACCAATTGTGGATAAAAAAAACATAGGAGACATTTTTGTATGTAGTCGGGTTTTTAATGTTTAATCAAATTAGTTAGGTCATACTTATCATATTGCTCGTTACAAAATGGCGTCAATTTTTTAAGTAAAACTTTTATTACATCGTCTCATTTTTTTTCGTCTGTGTGTTGCATGTCGCGTGACGGTCGATTTCGTCTGACGGTATGATCGTTTCGCCCTCTGTACCGTAGCGAGAGAAGCCATGATCGTTTCGTCCTCTGTAAAGTTTCACTTTTACCGTGGTTTCATAAAACCACACACTTAATTTTTTCAGCTATCACCAGTTTCTGCTGCAGTTTTATACAATTGAAGCCAATGCCAAACTACGTTTTTAAATTTTTTAACATAAAACCTGCGCAAAAGACTGCCAGCTCAAAAAAGGGAAAATGGCTACTGTGGCCTATAAAAAACTGTGTTATCAGGGGCACAGTATTCATTATCATCATATTAGCCGAAAGACGTCCTCTGCTGGACAAAGACCTCCTCCAAGGATTTCCACAACGGCCGGTACTGCGCTGACCATATCCAGCGGCTTCCCGCGATCTTCAGCAGGTCGTCGGTCTACCGAATGAAAGGCCTGCCTACGCTACCTAAACACAATCACATGAAGCGGTCATAACTCCTGCGACTTGTGTGATTGCGTCGATCATGCAAGTTAACTGACCTGAAGCATGGTCATTACCTGGATGGGTTTGACTGTTGGTGGCATTTTTCACGACGGTTTTCATGCTTCGCAAGGCACGTTATGCCATTGGTGCCAGTTGCTATCATTAGATGCCTGTTGTTAAGCCGTGTCAGATGCCTCATAGGAGGGTTGATAAACTTCTGTTAATGGGGTTCGTTACTAGCCCTCCTGCAACCACCGCCAAACCGGACTTTGCCGCCTTGTGTGAAGTATGGCCACACCCTGGACACTTCATACAACGGGCCAGAAATGACTTTTCAAAAAAGGAATGACGGAACAAACAAAATGGCCGCGAAATCCTATACGTTCGACAACCAAACTGTAACCAATCTGTGTCAATCCGGGTGACGAGGGGGTGAGGTCGCAATCTAGAGAGCGGCAGGGAGTGTCCATACTATATGTTAGTACTAATATATATACTTTGGTATGGCCTAAACTTCCCGAGTTCGGTAAGAGATCCGTGCTATGGGTACTTCTATGGGTTGTTGAATACAGAAGTAGGAAAAGACACAAGTTCATACACTCACCTCTCGGCAGTACTGGTACATCTGACCCTCGACGTCAACGGAGACGGCGCTGGTGCATTCATCCAAGATCGCGAACTGAGGCTCGTGGTAGAACAGTCGCGCCATCTAGCAAACAAAACCATGTTACTTGTCAAAGTTTGTGATATGGTATAGTGTAATAATGAGCTCTCTAAATGGCATGCGTTGTCATAATTTATTCGACATGAGTATTTTAACCACCGACGTAATCAGAGGAGTGTTATAAGTTTAACGTGTATCTGTGTATCTGTCTTTGGCATCGTAGCTCTGAAACGGACGAAGCGATTTTGATTTAGTTTATTTTGTTTGAAAGGTGACTTAGTCATGGTTCAAGAAAATCTGTTCAGCTATTCATGGAGATGGTCAAATGCACGCCGAAACGGTAAGAGATAGAGGTGGTGCTTTAACTAAAAAAAATCGGCCAAGTGCAAGTCGGACTCGCTCACCGAGGGTTCCGTACCATCACATCTCTGGATAAGGATATTTAAAAATAATAAATCGAAAACTATACATCATAAAATTAATTAAAAATCTGTTTCAGCTTGTGCCAATGAAACCCTTTCATACGATACCCCACAAGACACGGTTAACTCAATTAAAAAATTGGACCGCCGTTCCGTGCATAATTGATTACGTACTTTAAATAAAGACTTATTTTTTATGATTTAATAACAAATGTATAGTTTTCAGATTTTTCCCTAGGCTTGTAGTATAAGACGGTATTACTTGCCAAATTTCATAGTTCTAGGTCAAAAGAAAACACCCTATGAATTTAGATTTCCTTAAGAGTGTCGAAATGTACGTTATTTGCGGTATAAACGGCAGTATCTTTTTGTTACGTTAACTTAGAAGTTTGATTTTATCACAACTTCAAGAGACCGTAGACCTGCGTATGTGGTTTTAATTTCAACTCGATACCTCCACGCATTCCCGAGATAAAGAGTCTTGACAGACGGACGGACAGACAACATAGTGATCCTATAAGGGTTCCGTTTTTTTTCTTTTGAGGTACGGAATCCTAAAAAAACTCGAAACCTAATAAGCTTTTAATATTGCAATGGTGTCGATTCGGTGTAACGCGATTTAACTTATTTGACAGAATTAAACTAAATTTAAGCATTCTATCCTTGTCTTTTCGATACATAAAGTAAAAGACAGAATGTGCAAATTGAGTTTAATCCTGTCAATTAAGTTAAGTCTTGTAACACCGAATCGACACCATTGTATCGCGATATACGTATGCATGCAAAATTTCAGCTCAATCGGAAACCGGTCAAATTTATCAAGCAAGATTTCATTACAGACGCCAGGATTTTAGGTAGAATGAAAAATTAAATAATATAGCAAAAAAATGGCTCGCAAAATTTGCTCCGATTTGGCTAAAATTTAGTCGAGGTTTTTTTTCCAATTAAACTAGTTATTGATAGCGGGTTTGTTTCGTACCAACAAGATTATTCTTATTATTCTAGATTACCAAGTAGTTCCTATACAGGGTGTAACATAATTGGTGTAGGAGCCGTTAAGAGGGGCCTCTACTCATCACACTGAACCATTTTTCACAAGACACAGCCAATTTGCAAAAAATATATGAGAATAAATAATCGATCAGCTTTTGTGCATTTTTGTATGGAGGGTCGAATTTCTTTTTTGAGAATTAACTATGGACTCCCAGGAGAAAGTTTGACGAGTTTTTTTTTTATACACAATTGATAAGCCCTTGGCATTTTCTCACCTGATGGTAAGTGACGATGCTTACCAAGATTCCCCAACGCAATGGGGATTTGGCTAACTTATCTTCAAGCCGGAACACATCAATGCTGTTAACACGGATGTTTGGCGGTAAGACTGAGATAAGATAGTGGTAGCTAGCCAGGCGGGCTATAAAAATACCGTACCACTAACCAAACCGAGTCTTACAAAGTTGACCCCGCCGGGAAATGGAACCCACGACCTCCTGGTCTGCAGCAAATGGACTGACCATTACGACACGGAGGTGGTTAAACCCCACATAACGGTTTCTACACAAAAAGGATAGTTCTGTGCAAATTCTGAGCTGCTTATACTCACGGCTATTCTTTGCTTCTCCCCTCCGGAAAGCACGTCCATCCAATCTTCAACAGCGTCCCAACCTCCTTCCCGCGTGGTGAGGTACGACAGTTGCACTTTGTCCAGGAAACGGTTCAATTGTTCATCGGAGCGGCCTCGGCGGAGCATCTCCTCACGAGTTTGGGGGTAGATCACCTGTGACGTGACAAACGGTAATCTTCAGCTCCTTTGACTGACTCGGTGGCTCAGTGGTTAGTGTGCTTGACTACTGATCCGAGAGTTGTGGGTTCGATCCCCACCCAGGGCAAATATTTTTGTGATGAGCAGATTTGTTTGCTCTGTGTCTGGGTGTTAAATATCTATATGTGTATGTATTTAAACGTATATAAGTATGTATATCAGCCTCTGGTTCCCATAACACAGGGAATCCTACTTTGGGGCCAGATGACCATGTGTGATTTGTCCCAGAATATTTATTTATTTATTTTTAGAGCTCCATACCCAAAGGGTAACAACGGGTCCCTATTACCTGCACCGTACGTCTGTCTGACCTTCACAGTAGTGTATCTTTTGAATCGTCATAGGTAGCCTGTTCTTTTCACAGAATGTGTGTTATTATGTAACAAATAATAAAAAAAATGCCTGGTATGTATTAATTCATGTCTTCCCCAGAAACCCAGCAATGTTCGAATACATGGTAAATCTCACTGTACATAAGATTAAATTTACATTTACAAATTTTTGACGTGATAACGTCTTATAAATCGACGAACGCCGCCTGCACCCACGAAAAAGTGTCACGTCCCGCCTAAGCCGAGCGTGCAAGCAAGAGCGCAGAGCAAGCGATAGAAAGGCACGATCAGCCTAAGCGTTCGGCTTGCGACACGTTATCACGTAAAATTATCGTCCGTAAACCGACTTTACAGACAACCAGTTTTCTTTTAAAAAAAATAAATCTATTACACTCGTCCATCGATCGTCTGTCTAGCAATGCGCAAAACAACAATGTTTACTGATTCCAAACAATAAATTCAAATTATCTTTGTCTATTGCTTCAAATTCTGAAAAGTATAAATAATTCCTTGCGCATGCAAGGAAAAATTTCGTCGTAAAAAAATCGCAACGAGAAAGACACGTTGCATGCAATACATACAGTTAAATAAAAGCTTAAAGAACTGATCTCTGAGAGTTCCCAGAGGTGCAGCGGTCACGTCAGAATCTTTAAATCGCACGCACTGATCCATCAAGATTAGCACTCACATGCCTAAGGCGAACGGCTATTAGACATTTTGGTGACAGGGATCTCGATTTTTCTATACAATTACAATGGAAGTGATATATCTTCATATCTATGACTTCATTTTGTCAGTTTCAAAAACGCGATTCGTTTACTTTTATAACAGAATATACCAAAGAAACCTCTTTTAAATAGAGATTTGCATTCTACAACCAACAAACCAGACCGATTTAAACCTCTATATTTTCTTTGTCAATTTCTTACACACACTAAGTTGGATTTTTAAAAAAATAATTGTAGTTTTTAAATATTAAATGACAACGAAAAACATTAATAAAGTGCAAAAGTGGGGTTATTTTCTTTACTCTTTACACGTAAAGAAAAAAACCGGAGAACTGTTTCCATGCGTCGCCTTAACAACTCTACCACTTTTTCTTTTGTCCTATTCGCTTATTAAGTATTTCCAGAATCATGCCAAGAACTGGGCAAAGCACCGCTGGCCCCTAAACATTCCCAGGGACATAAATTACCCAAACAGGATCGTGCATAACCAGGCACACCTGGGCCCTAAGGATTTTTTGAGACGACATCACTATCAGGAGACCTACCTGTTCTTCGAGTATCTCCAGTCCAGGTTAGACCATGTGAGACTGCCCCCCCCTCCCCCAAGATTATGTGACACCACATCGCAAGCAATACAACCACTTGATCCAAAATAAGACCTAACCCGAAGTGTTCCCAAAACTTGTTTCGTCCCCAGGTTATCTGTGACCCAACCCACTTGGTCCCATCGTCATCTAAGATCTAACACACCTGGTCCCTCAGTGTCCCAAGGGTCATGTAGGGCCGCTGAGGCACGTAGAAGAGCTTGCCCTTGGGCGGCTTGGTGAGCGTGCCGCCGAACACCGGCCACAGCTCGCCTAGAATGCGGAACATCGACGATTTGCCGCACCCATTTGGACCGCACACCAGAACGTTTATTCCTGATCTGCGAAAGAAGACATAACATTTTCTTTTTTAAATCTCAAAGACCTCCATGACAGCCAATTTAACTGGGAGGGTGTTTTGGTATTGGAGAGATTAATTAAGTTTTAGAGCTACAAAGATTCAAAGACGGTCACTTCGCGCCGTGCGCCGCGCGTGAATTGTCATTTTTTCGAAGCCAGGTACATTTTCAAAGCCCTCTGATTGTTGAAATTGCAGACCTATTTTGAAGTGGATACTTTTTTGTTCGGGGTCTGCTAAGATCAGAATTTTGTACGTCACATCCGGAACTCTTTTTACAACGCAGGAGAATTTGATTTCTGATTATAAGAGATTATTGAGTGTTTGAATCATGATTTGTTATTATTCATGTTATGTTTGTGTTTATTTGATCGGAATCATGAAGATTTTGAAATGCCCTGGTAAGTATCGAACTCGTAAAGCGGTGGGATAAGAAGTATCAATTATGTGTATATGTCGCAGGATAATCGCAAAATCCGTCGTTTCGCGAAAATACTAGCAATATTGCACACTATGGAGTAGAAAACTCCGAATAAAACCAAGTTGGACGGAGCCCCGCTTCGTTAAATAGGTTAGGTTTTGTTAGCATGTCTTTTTCTACCGTAAAAAGGAGCCCCGCATAGCGGGGCTCCGTTCGATTTGGTTTTATTCGGAGTTTTCTACTCCACAGTGTGCAATATTCCTAGGATTTTCGCGAAACGACGGATTTTGCTATTATCCTGCGACATATATAATGTTTTATTAGAATCAGCTTATCTATTTTCAAGAAGTAGTAATTTTAAGTTTGTATGGAAAACGATTTTGTGAATACGCTTTTAAATCATTTACGGTTGTATCTCGAACACAGCAGAGCGTCGGTGGCGTAATGGCTAGGGCCGCCGCCTCCTGTCCGGGAGGTCGTGGTTCGAATACTGCCACGTAACAATGTGATTTCGAATTTAGATTTCATATGTACGTTTATCCGACGCTCTTACGGTGAAGGAAAACATCGTGAGGAAACCTGCACACGCCTGCGAAGAAATTCGAAGGTTGTGTGCGAAGTCGACCAACCAGCGCTGGGCCCGCGTGATCGACTAAGGCCCGATCGCCCTAATTCAGCCTAGACTCGAGCCCCTCGGTGGGGACGTATATGAGCTGATATGATGATCTCGCACACAAAGCGCTGTTTTTTTGTGTTATGTGTATCGAATATTTGTAGCAGCTACCATAGCGTACATCCTAACTGCTGTGACTTGAATGGTTTTGCAGTCGGATGTTGGCAAAAACTAGCCAGTTGGCTATTGCGTGAGTTGAAATCTTGGGAAACCACAAATGAGTTGAATAAGTTGGCAGTTGTATGTTTTGGCAAATACATACTTGAGTATCCTGGCTGTCTGATGTCGTATAAGTTGGACATTTTAGCCGTCGACAAAAACGTTGATTGGAGGTATTTGCAGCCGCATATTTAGAATTGAATACTTTTGAAAATAGGATTGGCGAAGCTCAGTTCAAGGCCATTCCTATTGGATGATCTTGTGGTCTGTTGGGGACTCACTTGACTTCGAAGCTGAGCTCGGGTATGAGCACGTCGCCGTTGGGCGTGACCAGCGGCACCTTGTCGAAGCGAATTATCTTGTCCTGGTAGATGATTCGACCCGCGCCCGGGGCTAATAGCGCCGGGACGTTTGAGGTCGCTGTAAAAAGACATTTAATTATTTAGAATAATATCATTCAATTACGTGACTTGTCTTCATAATGTCAGTATGATGGGCCAACAATGAAGTCTCTTTAATCAGTGTCCAGACAGAGAGGTCACTGACTTCCACTAGTTATTATAAACTAACTTTTAGTCGCGGCATCGCCCGCGTCGATATCGTTCTTGTGACTGTATAGCTGGTGCCAGCGACTTCGGGAGATGGTTCTTTTGGTTAACAATATATTTCTAATAGCTATTACCCGCGGCTCCGCTCATGTGAACATAGTTTCTATGACTGCCTTCGAGTGTGAGCAATGCGCGAGCCGCAATTGACTTTTTTCTAGATCCCTCGGGAACTATTCAAGCTATGTTAATTAGTGGTTTGTGTCACTTTCTAACCCCACAATTATCTTTGTGCAAAATAGCACGTCAATCGCTTCATTCATTAATTCGCTTCATTGCGACGTGACAGAAATTAACAAAGAGAGTTAACAGCTATCCCACCACTTTAGAAATTGGGATGAAAAGTAGCCTATATGTTAATCCAGGTCTTAATCTGTCTACCTACCAAATGTCATCCAGATCTGTACAGCGGTTCTGGCGTAATTGAATAACAAACATCCATCCAAACTTTCACATTTATAATATTAGTACGATAGTTCAAGGGTTACTGGAAAAATTGGTTTACTAGCTCGACTGCATGTTGTAATTATAATAATAATTTTCACTCTTTTAGGACACGAATTTTGAAAAAAAAAAACACTTTCATAGCCGATGTAGTTTTCAAGTTAGTTAGCGTTTAGTTAACTCACCAGCCGCTCCATTCTGCCGCTGACTGACCATGGTCCTCTCATAGCTTCCTTTGGAAATATCGTCAAGCACCGTCCTGAGTGACGTCACGCGTGACGTCAGACCGGCCAGCTTGCTCATCTCCCGCCCAGAGAGAACGAGCCGACCAATGCCCTCCGCCATCTTGACTAACATACGCCCGTACGTGTAATAGTGCTGGAATATAAGATTGCTTTGAGCTGTATTGAAATGGTTAGGGCGAGAATATCGTCTATCTCGTCACTAGATTTAGATGGGTATGGTAATGTAATGATCTTATTGGTCATAAATCTCGTCCATTGAAACCTCCTCGTGTACAAGTTCTGACCGCCCGTTATCTATAAAGCTTCGTTTAAATTTTTGTGTTTGAAATTCTGACCAGATTTTTCTCAATTCGTTTAGTTATTGATATGAGAAAAACCCTCGAGAAGTTCCTCAGAGCCTCTCCATCATCAGATGGAACGTCCACATACTTAGAGTAATCGATTCGAAAATTAGCATCTTGTTACGTTTTTTTAGTAGCTCTACCAAGATCTACGCACCACGAGCTAGTCCTGTATAGGCCTCTACAGTACTTATCGTGAGTTGCACAGTTCGTACGACCTTTCGCTGCAGACGGGGCCATTTTGTGAGTGCACACAGATAATGTAAAGCGGCAACCGTCCTGTGGTGTCAGATAAAAGATGTTCAGACAGTATGTTGCGAACTGTCAGGTTGAAGCCCATTTTTGAAACATGTGTGCAGTATCGGTGTATGCGCGTCTCTTCTTCGACGACGTCTCAGTAACAACTATCGATACAAACTACTCCAGTTTTGATGTCTATGTGGTGTGCGTGTAGAGTGTACGCACAGGTTTTAAGTAGTTTTGATTAGTGGAGTCTATCTGAACTTTTATTTGATCTGAGCTTGTGGCGCGCGCCATAGTATCTTTTCTGTGGCCCCCGCCCTGCATTAATCGCATTTCAACTTCTGTCCCCTGTGCACAAACTATTTCCCGGTAATTTGACTGAATGTAGGGATGAAATACTGATTCCAAAGGAACAGGTGTTATTGTATACTTGCGATAGTAGGTTCTTGGTGGAACACTGAAGAAAATATTTTCATGATTCTTGCACTATTCCACAATTAATATAATTAAAACACAATATTTGGTATACTGCAACCGGTTTCGTTATGATATTCAGGCAGTAGACTCTACTGTTGTCGACGAACGAGCGACCGTTGGGTTTACAAAAAGTAAACTAATAATTGTAGAACGGACGGCCGTTAGGATAGTTAAGTTCTACAGCGGCGACCGCGCATTGGTAGACCGAAAATCTGGCGACGCGAAGGTCGCGGGAAGCCGCTAAATACGGGCAGCGCAAGACAGGTCGCTGTGGAAATCATTGGGAGACACATATTCAGCAGTGAACGTCTTTCGGCTTATATAATGACGATGATGAATGAAGTGTCACTGTCTTACCATAAATCGTTCATTTTCCGAGCTTGATTTCAGCAGATTGTGTTCTTCTGAGAAAAACGGCCGCGAAACCGCGTAGAAGCCCACTGTGATGGCTATGTCTGAAAAGTAATGTTTTCACATTATTTTTTCATTATAAATTTGAGTGCGTTTGACTGCAACTCACCTGATGGTAAGTGATGCTGCAGTCGAGGATGGTACACGCAAACACAAATAATGCCTATTCACTCTTGCCTTGAAGATCCCCAAACTATAGGAATCGGGAAACACTGACGCAGGCAAGGAGTTCCACGCTATGTTCCAGAGTTATGAACAACGGTCGTTGATTCTCGTAAAGTCCTTTGGAAGCGTAGTGTTCCGTAGTCATTTTTCTTTAACTTGAAAACTGTTTATCACCCCGAAATATTGTTTATTAAGGCCTACTAAGGCCCTTTACAAGTTACTAAGTTACATGCATGATATCAAGTTTCTAGGACTACTTATTTTACTTCAACTACTTTAGCGACTTTTATTTTGAAAACGGTACAGTTAAAAAAAAAATCCACTTTTATGTATTTGAGGTACGTACCTTTAAAAATGATTAAAAATTGTAAAAATATATAAATTTCATTGAGGCCTACTAAGGCCCACTTACATGGATGATATCAAGTCTCCAGAAAATTAACAGTCTTGAAAATCCAGGGGGCATACCAACTTCTTTTACGTTTGGGAGATAGGTAACTTTAAAACATTATTAAAGATTGTAAATTTATGACTGTGTTAGCGTTTGTGGCTGACAGACACACAGAAGGAATTTATAAAGGTGCCTTCGTCGGTTCAATCAAATTCACTTCGTTGATACCCAAATTAAATAAAGGTAAAATAACGGTTAATACCAGTATTTAAGCAAAACTTAACCTATAAATTAACTTAACTATAAAGCGTCATTGCAATATACTATCTACTAATACTAATCAGCCCGCCTTGGCATGTGATAATAACCATCATCACATCATCCAAAAACGTCCACTGCTGGACATACGCCTCCCCCGAGCTGGGGGTTTTGCCGTAATCGCCACTCTTGGCAGACGGGTTTTGGCGATCGCAGGACTGACGGAAAAACGCTGCTGCCCATCCGTCGGTCTAGTCCCCTACTCGTCTCCAGACACCCACAGGAAGAGAAGGGATGGCCCTATTCTAAGCCGGGAGCCAAACGGCCAATATACTGTTAATACATTTAGCAGTCGGCGACGTAATGGCAAGGGTTTGCTACCTCCTGTCCGGGAGGTAGTGGTTTTAATCCTGCCACGTACCAATGTGTTTCCGAATTTCAATTTCCACGTTTATCCGACGCTCTTACGGTGAAGGAAAACATTGTGAGGAAACATGCACACGCCTGCGAAGAAACTCGAAGGTTGTGCGTGAAGTCGACCAATCCGCACTGGGCCCGCGTGGTCGACTAAGGCCCGATCGCTCAGGGTAGGCTCGAGACCTTTGGGTGGGGACGTATATGTGCTGATATTATGATGACATACATTTAGCAATGATGTTGTCTATGAATCCCATGCCGACTCTGAAGTGCAGGAAATTCCTCAGGTGGCGAGTCAATTTGTAGAAGCTGGCTAGTAGAGTCAACTGCTCTCTGTGGTTACCCTGAAAAGTAAGGCAAGATCCAAGATTATATAATTCTTAGTCACAATAGATTGCTAACCTTGCATATGTGTGTTAACTACTGGGGCACGGATCTCTTACGACCCCACTCCTCCCAAACTCGGGAAGGTACTCCCATACTCCACAAACGGGGGACACCCGGGTTGGTGGAGGTGGTAGGACTAGTGGCGAACCCCACTGTCAGAAGTTTCATTTAAGGCATCTGATGCGGCTGATCGACCGACATCTAGTGATAGCAACAGGCACTAACGGCTTAACGTGCCTTGCAAAGCACGGAATCGGTCGAGAAATATGCTTTTAACAGTCAAACCCATCCAGATTGATATTTGCATGCCAAATCTGGTGAAACATGAGAACTTCCTATATAATGTTAACAGCTTTATAACCATGTTTTATGCAAATAAATTTTCATTTCATTTCATTTCAGGTAATGACCGTGTTTCAGGCCAGTTGACCTGCGTGACCGACTCAATAACCTTGCATATATCGTACATTCTGCTATTTATGTACCGGGAAATAAGTTGATCATTTAACTATAATTCCAAATTCAATATAATTATTTTTTGTCGCTAAGTTGGCACAACTGTTTTACATATTTATATACTATGGTATTATAAGGATTGCTAGTCTTTAGTTATGATTGAGCATATAGGTATAACTATCAATTATCATCCTCCTTCTCTAAGCTAATCCTCTTAGCTAAGGCGTCGTTGACGGTAGGTGCGCGGTGCGAAGGGTGCCAGATCTATCACAAAGGAGGTACCACGCAGTAGGACCGCTTCATACAAAACATTCAAACGGTCCGCACGCACACACATAAATATAGGTCAAAAGACGAAGAAAACACTCTTAAATGCAGTAGTGTAATACAATAATGCCAGGAAAATCTTATGTTATTACCTGATAGAAGGCGATTTCTTCAGAGTTAGTGATGAGTCTCGCGTTAACATATCTGAATTCACCTTCCAACTTCTGTTCATGTACCGTCATACGTGCTGAAATCAAACCAGGAGTATACATTACATAATCAAGTTATTCGTTGATAGCTTTTGAGTTATAAAAATGCAAGTACAGTGTAAACTCTGTAAAACGTCACTCGATATAACGATTCACTGTTTGGATTGTCAAACCTTTCTGGCTCGAGTTGGTTCACTTTGACCCTAATTTCTCTCCGTATAACGAAAACTCTCAATAACGTCACAAAATACCCGGTCCGATGAGTGTCGCTATATAGAGTTTACACATTATCTTATTCTATTATTCTTATACATTTTATGTGCTAAATTATTGTACCCTGATTGTTCACTATTTATAAATGCTCTATATTTTTTTTACAAAGGAAAATCGGGATTCTAAACAACTTTCCAAGAAGAACCTATGGTCAATTCGCAAAAAAACATTGAACTTGTAAAAGGAATCGTTAAGCTGATCAGCCAATTAAGTATGGGAAGTCATTTTTAGGGTTCCATACCTCAAAAGGAAAAAAAGGAACCCTTATAATATGATCACTTCTCTGTCTGTCTATCTGTCAAGACCCCACGCGTGGAGGCATCAAGTTGAAAATTATTATCAAATAAGGTCTATCGTCTCTTGAAGCTATCAAAAATTAAATTTCTAGGTCTACTCAATCAAAAAATACAGCCATTTATGAGACATATTTTGACACTCTCAAGTAAATCGAAGAGGTAAAGACCAAAATCCGAAAATTGATAATCTGTACTTTTATCACATTTTTTTTGTGATTAAAAACTTACTCTTATCCATGCCATATGTCGATGTATGGAAGAAAATTTATTCAACTACAAAGTTAAGTTTCTCCTTCAATCTGCCTTTTTTTTTGGAAAAAACACAACACAAATTCGTGTAGTGCTACGGAACCCTATGTAAACTCGCACTTGGCCGATTTTTTTGCGATTTGAAGATACGTTCTTTAGGGAGAATTTTCAGAATCACGAGTAGGCTAATATTAATAGGAACTAGTATCTCATCTGTGCCTGTGTATGCATTGCAGTTCGGTTAAGGATTTATGTAGGTATGCATAACTTATCTGATTCTTTATATATTTTTTTGTTATTGTAAATATGTAGCTCGTAGACGACTGTGAGCACCTAGACAAACCATTCAGGTTTAATGGTGCTAGATGATGGATTGTTTTGTATTCCGTTTTGAAATTGGTAAATTAAAAAATATATAAAAAAAACGTATTTATGAAAAACAGTAAATTTCTTCTCAGATAATCATTACAAAAATTACTACATTACTAGCAATCTAATGATACTTATCATTACTTGTTTTCTTACCTGTGGGCCTTCTAAGATAAGTAAGGAACGCACCAGACAGCATTAAATATGCCATCATTATTCCAGGTGTCTGGAAAAGAAAAAATGAAAAAATCAACATTATTTATTAATTTATTATTAACTTTAGAAACATATTCATTTGCATTTTCCATACTATGATAAAATTTGGTGAGCCCTTGGCATCATTTCACCAGATAGATGATGCCGAAGATGGAAGAGGGGTTACCAAGATTTCCCTATGCAATGGGGAACTGGCTATCTTATCTTCAAGCCGGAACATATTAATGCTGGTAACATTGATGTTTGGCGGCAAGACTTAAATGGTGGTAGCTGGCCAGGCGGTATTAGAAAATACCCTTCTACCAACCAAACGGGGTTTTAGTGTTTAAGCGTTGACGATATCCAGCAGCAACCGCGCATCGGAACACGTAGCGTTGCCAGGCCCCGCAGTAGGTGGACCGCGGATCTTGTGAAGGTCATGGAAAGCCGCTGCATGCCGGCAACGCAGAAACAGTCGTTGTGTAAACCCTTGGGGAGGCCTATTTTCAGCAGTGTACATCTTTCGGCTGATATGATGATGGATAATATTATGTACAGAATTATTGAGTTCTATTTCTAAACGAGCTCAAAAAGTACAATAATTTACTATTTATTACCCCCGCATCTACCAATTTCAGGCAGAATTCATATCTGTTGCGAGCAAGCAATAATTTTTAACAATTTGTGTAAGGATTATCCACTAGATCTATTTTGTACAAAGTGGCGGTGGCGAGACGAATGCTTAGTCGGCCGTTCTTCGAGGACTAACCCACTAACCATAAAAATGCTGTATTTTTTTAAACTTTATTTATTTTAAATTTTTACCTATCTTCTTTTTGTTAAATTACTTTTACTACTAGTACTTGCGTGTTGCCATCAACTTCCGAAATGGCTGTTTTGAACATCTTATATATGTTTCTATTAGTGAATGTATATTAGCTGTTAGTCTTCCGATTAAATAAATAAATATGTCACACAACAGTAAAATAATTCTCACTCACCGAAGGACCCAAATTGACGGTGAGCCTGTACAAGTAAATGCCGATATCAAGAAGCGGTTTGCTGATATAGCTGTAGAGATCTATCACGGTGTCGCAGAACTTGTCTATATCTGTCGTGAGCAGCTGGTCCGCGTTTGCTATCCGGTTGTCCAGGTTCGCTATTTGGTAGTACGTAAAGCCCCTGGAATGGATAATAATAGATTCAATTCAATTCAATATATTTATTCAAAATAGGTGCAAATTACACTCTTTCTGATAGTCATAAAATAACAATAATAATATCATTTGTGAAGAATCAAGAAATAAACAATAATTAGTTAATAACGTCAAAATTAAAACCAGATTATGTCATTAGAACATGAAAACAATATGACACGAAAAGTTATACTTATGAATCATTGAATGCATTTCACAAGAGTAGGTCAGTTCACACGGACAGCACCCGGTCACGAGTATAACGCGAGAGTCAGCCATCGCTCCCATCAACCATATTAGAGGGAAAGGAAAGACCCGGCTCCCGATGCGCCACCATCAAATGTTTTAACATATAAAGATATTTTAACCACTACAGATATGCAAGCCTTAGGCATTATCTCACCTGATGGTAGCTGATGATGTAAAGTTCAAGCTTACCAAGAAACCCCAACGCATTTGGATGACGACTAACTTCAAAATCAATCAAAAAATCATCTGGCTAATGGCTATCTCTAATGTTGAAACTCATAATGCTGACAGTATTGGTGTTTTGCGGAAATACTTAGATAACGTCGTTGGATAGGTCTTTCAAAAATATTGCGGGTGTGTAAACCATTTTTCGATTTACGGAACTGTTTTTGAAATATTAAGTTAATTTCTGTAAAAGTCAAGTGTGCCCTTCCCCCCCCCCCTTTTAGGTTAAAAACTATTTCAGGACATTTGAAAAAAAAAATCAAAATAGTAGGACATATCAATTTAAAAGGAAAACTGTCATTCATGGCTAAGTAGGCTTTCTTACTTTAGGAGTAACAGTCGACAAACTTACGAGTAAGATGTGCAATTGGATTTGTAAAACGTTCATAATTATTTTTCCACACTGCAAAAATAATTTTATTTTTTAAAATATACCTTTATTTTTTAAAAGACTACGGAACCCTAATTTGCGCGAGTTCGACACACACTTGGTCACTTTTAAATTTGCAGTTCAAATTCGATATAGCATGTCATTGTTGTACTAAAACGGAAGTTCGTTTGTATGAAAACTCGAGCCTGTTAACGAACCTCAAGATAACTAGTTATTAATTAAAATAGTGATATGGAGGCTAATTTCTTTCAAATGTAGGCATACCACTTTAATTTACATGTTAAAGCGGTCTGGGCCCCATGTTTTGCCTCGGGAAGATACCCGCCCCCCATACCATTGGGGGCACAAGAAGAATATTGCTTTATGAGTTCTACTTTTTTCCTTTTATAATTAGCTGTAAACTTCCTAGCTATTTTTATAATGCAATAAATACTGCTTCTAATTATGCATCGTCATTTACATAAACACTATACTTTAAATTTATTTTGAAATTTATGCAAACTTAATTCGTTATTTAATTCAATTAAAATTGTGTAATAAAAGCAAATATTATTACGGTTTGCAGAAACTAAACAAAGGCGCGAGTATAGTTTTAATTACATTAATTTTTTGTAATAAAAGAAAATATTATTGCGGTTTGCAGAAACTAAACCAAGGCGTGAGACTAGTCTATCATTAAAAACATAATTGAAAAAACTCAGAGAAAACCGACTGAGGTACGGTTTTATAAATCTGTGACCCCTATAAAAGTATGTAATAAAATCTACAAAAATATTTTTTTGAGTATGTACCTCCTTACCTTACATGTAAAGTCGGCGTGATTTTTTTGTTCACGTATGAACGAACGTTCACATATCGTGTACATTGAATGACTACTACTATAGTAGTAATTCAATGATCGTGTAGGGTATCGTTGAAACTACTGAGGGTTTGCTAAGATCATGAATTACATATCCCGCCCGGACACCAGCTAAACCGCTATTTCAGGAAATCTTAAAAAAAGGATTGGAAATAGTTGGGCATATAATTTAATTTAAAAGGAAAATTATCACGGTCAAGTAGGCTTTCTTAGTTCAGGAGAAATAGTCGACCAACTTCAGATGTGCAGTTGGATTTGTAAAAAGTTCATAGATTTTCCATACACAATGTTTTATACCAACTGCATTTTTTTAATATACATTTATTTTTCGAAAAAAACACGTTACCCTACTTTGCGCATTAGAGGCGGAATTATCAACAAAGACCTGTATTAGTGAGCAAAGAAGAGGCAAGGCGTTTGCTGATAGTAGGTACCTCTATAAATAACCTTCGACAATACTAATTTAGCAAACTGGTTTCTTTTTTGCACCTCTTTGTTGTTGACGCATGGCAAAATGTACACTGGGATTAAGATAAAAAAAAGAAAACACCATTTTCCATTCGAATAAGATTGCGTGTAAAGTATGTATAAGTAATGTTTTATAAGTATTGATAGATAATGTTTTGTGTAATTGATTTGTTTACGGTGCACTCTTGGCCTTTTCTTATTGGCTTGTTCTAAACATGCCGTACGATGATGATAATGATAAGTCTTATGGACTTAACCTATCTGAAATGCTTGACTTTGAGCGTATCTAGTGAAACTTACGAACAGATGGTGGCCGAAAATGCAAGTTCGGGTTGTTAAGTTTGTTTAAGGTTACTTAAGTTTATTGTGCGTATGTTTTTGACATGTAGGTATTTAGCTTTATTTAAAGTAAAATTATTTTCAATGGACTCATATTTTTTTAGATATTATTATTAAAACAGATACGCTGCGGGAGCCAAACGAATAATATACAATTCTACAAGCAACATAGACCCCACACAAAACATATTTAATAATATTTTCAAACTAACGTATCCCACAGCTTCTCTTTGTAATCTATCGGTTCCATACGTTTTTAAGATTATCTTAAGATACTAGAGATAGCGTCCGCGAATCGCCAAAGTACAAACTTCAACAAATCTGACCAAAGTGTAAATATTTATTATCCACACACCTGTACATTGTACACATTAACCATGTTTGATCAATTTAAAAGCATGGCAGTCGAGGCTCTATGTCATAGGTGAAATATTATAACAACTTTGTATTGAAATTGCTGGGCAATAATTATTATGCTACAGGTGCAATTTGAAAATGACCGTATTATTGTAAGTAATAAAATTAAGACAGTGCAGCGTATGTGCCATGGCCGCTGCGCCTCTACGAACACCGCTGTGGATGTACCACATTTCCACGATGTTCTTGCGGCTCCAAGGTGTAATCAATGTGACACATACTGACTGAATGTTCTGATACATGCTACCCTGGTTCACCAAATCGAATCGAAATAATTTATTTTAAATAGGTTGTCTTTTAAATAGTCGAAAAAACTTATTGTATATTACAAATAATGTCATGATTCAGATTACAGTCTCAGGTAATGGTATTTGTTATAGAATCAACGTATGTATATATATCTTTGTCAGTTACATAATCTATTAATTCATAATATCGTCCAGAACACGAGCATTTTTTGACATGAGTCTTGAATTTATTCTCTGACAAACTAGTTACATTTTCTGGAATTTTATTGTAGAATCTTATACACTGCCACAAAAATGACTTTTTACCTTACAATCTCGAAAAGACTATCTATTTTATATACATTTCATATTTACACCTAAATGCTCATCCTAAATGACGATGCAATCAAATGGCTGAGATATCTAAATATGGCTTTGTAATTTAGTATAATTTGTCTCTCATATTATTTGCCATGCGATTAATAATAATTCCGACTAGAAGTATTACATCTACGTGATTAGAGATATGATAAAGCGATAATTTATTTAATAGTTCAGGCTAAGTGTAAATGTACAATTTATTGGTGCAATGTAGGTATCGATTTTCAAATGATGGTACGTTTTGATTGCTTTATTGTGTTGCAGACATTTTATTATGCGGCGCGGTAACAATATAGACTGATTTGACTGACCCGGAGGTCCACTGGGTCAGTTTCTCCCTGCTGGGCCGAGTGTCATGGATTCGATCCCCACCCAAGGCACACATTCGTGTGACGAACAGGTTTGTTTACTCTCTGTCTGAGTGTTTACTATCTATGTAAGTATATGTATTTATTTAAAAGTATACTATAAGAATGTATACCAGTCTTTGGTTCCCATCCTACAGCGAATCCTAGTTTGGGGCCACATGACCGTGTGTGATTTGTCCCTGAATATTATTTACACGATTTTTTTCTTGAGTAGAAAGAAAAAAAATGGAAAATTCGTAAATCTGCTATCTGATCTATTAATAGGACCTTACCTGATTGGGTGACTTGAGTACTACTGCTTGCTCATGCCTGCTTACTGAGTGTTAAAAAATTGGTGGTAACATATAACCTGGGCTTCATACTGACTGATATCGCAAAAAAATAAACTCTTCATACAAATCGATCAGCTGATCGACCAATTTTGTGCATTTTGGTATGGAGGATCTAATTTTTTTTAAGAATTGTCTATTGGTTCCTTGGGGAAAGTTGTTCAGTATGATGAGAAGTTAACGGGACCTACACCAATTTTGTTACACCTGTTTAAGTATAGGCATAAAGACAGACAGCTGAGCTCTTGTTTTTCGTTTCTCGTGGTGGTAGGATTTTTGTTGACCAGTACCAACCCTGGTGTTGCAGATGCGATGCTTACAGCCGGCGGTAGCCACGTTACAAAAGGTGGGCCCTTCAGCCATTTTCCAATAAATAAAAAATCTTGCGAGTTTGACACGTGTCGTAGGGGTCTTGGCGGTTATTCAATTAGTATAACTAATAAGACAGTAATAAAACCTCCGAAAAATATACTAAATCTCCAAAAAGTAAATTAAAATATTATTTATTTCTCTAAATACCTGAAAAATTACCGACAACTAATTACTGCTTGAATACCGAAACTTCTGGTTCTTATATTTAAATGTATGGAAATTACTGAATAAGTTGCAAAAATGTCAAGGTCTAAAGAAAATACTGAAATCTTCGAATAAAATACTGCAAGTTGCAAAAAATTTAAGGACAAAGACGTGACTTTTTGTTGTGACCCAAAGGCAACGAGCGAAGTTTGTTTTGGCGTTTCGCCAGCCGCTGCTGCGGCACGCTCGCTTTGTTCGCTCGGCTCGCGCGCTGTATGTCATGTCAAATCTAAGTGCTCCTGTCTTCCTCGCTACTTTACTTAACCGCTTTGAACTCCCCACAATGATCTACACACAGAATTTTTTCAAAAGCAGAACTTGCTTTTTCGGTAAGTCAGTAAGTGATTATTTATTTCGGAAGTTTAGTATTTTATTCGGTATTTATATTAAAGTTGTCGGTAAATTAGTATGTAAAGCAATGATATGCAAGAGCTCATTTTTTATTGTTTTTCGGAACATTTATTACATTCCTAACTGATATAGGTACTTACTTCATATATTGTTGGTACAGATGCAGCGTAAGATTCGTTCTTATTCTCAGTTTTACTTCCCCTATACTCCATTTTAGCACATTATTTACTAGGGAGATCTGAAACAATAACAACATTTAAACTCATATGATCCATTGCCATAAATGGTCGAATTGAAATAATTGGCCTTAGAATCTACTTAAGGGATCTTGATGCGTAGGAATAAACCATTATATGAAGTCCGTGTTACACAAGACACAAAGACAGCAAGGATGTTAGTGGTTTTTAAAAGCTTTTATATAAATTCACTTGATGTATGTCCTGGAATTCTGTAATCAATATTTCACCCACTTCCACTGACACACACGTTTGTTTCTCGTGACAATGCACAATTATTAAATAAAAAAAAATACCTAAAAATTTTAGGATTTTCTTTTTTTTTTAACACAAAACACGTAAATAAACAAGAGATTAAAAAAGTCGAAAAACCAAAAATTTTATGTACAAGCTTTTATTGGTGTTTAAATCTAAAATCAATGGTTCACATTCACTAGGTAGGAAGAACTAGTTTTTTTTTATTATTAAAAAATTTGAGTGCGTTTGACTACATTTCACCTGATGGTAAGTGACGATGTAGTCGGGGATGGTACACGCAAACTCAAATAATGCCTATTCACTCTCGCCTTAAAGATCCCCAAATTGTAGGAGTCGAGAATTACAGATGCAGGCAAGGAGTTCCACTCCAACGCTGACCGCATAATAAATGAGGAAGCGTAATGCTTCGTTAATTACTTATTTTTGATAGCCCCACCACCAACCAAACCGAATCTTATAAAATTAGACCCCGCCGGGAGTTGAAAACGCGACCTCTTGTTTTGAAGCGAATAGACTAAACATTGCGCCACGGAGGCGGTATTTTTTTTTGTGATTATTTACTTACCAAAGGCATGGCTGTGAAAAACTGCAGTAAAAGTCTTCTGAATTTCATTCTATTCATTGAAATAATTGAACTGAAAGGAAAAAATGAAAACATGTTGGAATTGGTATTATTTTGAGAGCTGAGATGCAAGTTGGTTTTAAATTAAATTAGGACACGCGTGCTATGCTCGAGTTTCACTGCGTGATCGAATCAGAAATGAGGAGATCCGTAGGAGAACCAAAGTAACCGACATAGCTCTCAGGATTGCTAAACTTAAGTGGCAGTGGGCGGGGCACATAGCTGGTAGAACAGATGGCCGTTGGGGCAGTAAAGTTCTCGATTGGCGACCGCGCTCCAGAAAACGTAGCGTAGGCAGACCTCCTACTCGGTGGACCGATGACCTGGTGAAGGTTACGGGAAGCCGCTGGATGTGGGCAGCGCAGAACCGGTAATCGTGGAAATCCTTAAGGGAGGTCAATGTCCAGCAGTGGACGCAATCGGGAAACTGGCTATCTTATCTTCTAGCCGGAACACATTAATGCTGTTAACATTGATGTTTGGCGGCAAGATTTACATAAGATGGTGGTAGCTAGCCAGGCGGGCTTATAAAATGCTCTTCCACCAACCAAACAGAGTCTTCCAAAGTTAGACTCCGCCGGGAATCGAACCCGCGACCTCCTGATGTAAAGCTAATGGTCTAACCATTACGCCACGGAGGCGGTAAAGATGGAGACTTTTGGAATCTCTATACATTATTATCATTATATCAGCTGAAAGACGTCCACTGCTGGACAAATCTCTATACAAAGTTGACTAATTAGCGAATTGATTTGTATGGAAAGTACGTACAGTTTTTTTTACAAATTTTATAGTAAATTCGTAGAGAGTTGTAACTCTTTTTGGATTAGGTATAATTTTTGTTCTTCCACTTATTATGTGGAATATTTATAACTTGTTGTGTAGTTCTATTTGTTTCTTGTGGAATCATCCATTATCATCATATCAGCCGAAAGACGTCCACAGCTGGACAAAGGCCTCCCCCAAGGATTTTCACATTTTTCTGCGCACCGGAAGACTCAGTGGACTGACGACCTGGTGAAGGTCGCGCGAAGCCGTTGGATGCGAACGTATCATGTGGAATAGTAAAAAAATATAATCCAAAACTTAGCGTTTATATGGGGCCACGCGGTTAGCACTAGCTTTCAAATAAAAAAACAATCATGAAAATCGGTTCACCCAGTCAAAAGTTCTGAGGTAACACACATAAAAAAAACATACAGTCGAATTGAGAACCTCCTCCTTTTTGGAAGTCGCTTGAAAATGAGTAATGATTAATAGTATAATGTTCCACCAAGAATCTATACAATCATAATTGGAAACGCTAAATACGGTAAAAAACGACTTCCACCGCAACAACTAACCACGATTAAGGGTTGGCTGGAAGAGATCCCTGTTTGGGATAAGTCCACCTTTGTGCATACTTCTATTATGTATCTATAATTGTATATTTTGTTGTACAATAAAGAGTTCACAAACAAACAAACAACTTAGTACAATTTTGTATTTTTTTTGTTGATTTTTGTTAATTTTCTATAAAAATACAAAGTCGTTCCACAATCTGAGAAGACATCGCGTAACATAAAAAAACATACGGTCAAATTAAGAACCTCCTCCTTTTTGGAAGTCGGTTGAAACTATAGTTCGTAAAATTTAGCTTGATCGCTGCGACAGCAGGTAAGATAGATGTAAGTTCAATTAGTGTAAAAGAGATACAACATATAAAATGTTCTAGGATGACAGCTGCTGTCGCAGCGATCAAGTTTAATTTTCCGAAGTATAGTTATCACAAAGTTGTTAATTCCGCGATTAGGAATAGTACCAGCTAAAAGAGATTTTAAACCATAGAGTCAGCAAAAACAGTTACTAGTATAGTCTATAATTTTAAACAAAAAAAAACCGAATTCAAACAGGAAACTAAGGATCCCTCTCGATTACTCTGGGATGTCATCATCAGATCCTGGTTTTCTTATCATGGTTATCTCCTTTCCAAAAAAAAAGAATCATCAAAATCGGTTCATAAACGACGAAGTTATCCAGGAACACACATAATATACGAGTATATACATATACGGTCGAATTGAGAAACCTCCTCCTTTTTTGAAGTCGGTTAAAAATAACTTAGCAACTTTACCAAAAATCTTTTAAGTACATATTATGGATCTGTTGTGTTTTCTATTCATACTTGTACCTCCATTTTTAATTAATCGACTTATTCCAAGCATCTTTTGTGGAAGGGCCGTGGTTTTATGAGTAAACTGTTCATTTTTATAGTTCCGAAACATGTGACGCAACACTTTTAAGTACTAAGCCTACGCTGTCCGTCTGTCCAACCTTTAAAACTCAGTATATATTGAACCGAAACTGGTAGCTGACTGAATTTTTCACAGAATATGTTATTATGGAGGATTTACTGAAAAATAACAAAAATAAAAAAAATTGGAAGGTCCCATACAAGAAACGTGTTTATTAAAAAGTTTTTTGTTTTTACTCTAACGTAACACATGCAAGCTTAAAACTTGGTGTGATTGTAATACAAACTCTAAGTAAAAATAATAAATGATACAAATAAAGTAAAAAAAAACAACAAATAATGAAAATAATAACAACAAATACTGACTCGACTTGACTGACTCGGTGGCTCAGTGGTCTTGACTACTGATCCGAGGGCTGTGGGTTCGATCCCCACCCAGGGGATGCATTTGTGTGATGAGCAGATTTGTTTGCTCTATGTCTGGCTGGGTGTTAAATATATCTATATATGTATGTATTAAAACGTATATATGTATGTAGTATGAAGCGTCGGTGGCTCAACCGGTAACGACTCGGTCCATCTAACCAGAGGTACCGGGTTCAAATCTGGACGGCCAATGTACCAATGAGTTTTTCAAAAACTTACGTACATACTTACCGATTGCTTTAACGGTGAAGGAAAACATCGTGAGGAAACCTGCACACGCCTGCGAAGAAACTCGAAGGTTGTGTGTGAAGTCGACCAACCCGCACTGGGCCCGCGTGGTCGACTAAGGTCTAATCGCCCTGATTCAGGGTAGGCTCGAGCCCCTCGGTGGGGACGTATATGAGCTGTAATGATGATGTATGTATATCAGTCTCTGGTAACCCATAACACAGGGAATCCTACTTTGGGGCCAGATGTCCCAGAATATTTATTTTATATTTATTTAAATAATTAAATCGCACAAGTGTGAGTCGTACTCACTAAGAAGCCTGAACTGAGTATTTTTTTTTGTCGCTGTCATTGATGTCTTTAAATTGGAATTGATAGGCATGTATGAATAATCATTGTTGTACTCGTGCAGAGGTGTGGTAGCACCACTACGGAACCCTCGGTACGCGAGTCCGACTCGCACTTGGCCAGATTTTATAATTACCTCTATTTGACACTTGGTATAAATTTAGATTTTAAGAGTATCTATCTACTGTCTTGTCATTCCTTTGTTTTATTCATACAATGACCTTTACAATGAATTAAATGAATTTTACAGTGAAAACCAGTGTAGAGTCAGTGGCATGGCTGGTTCTCTATGTTCATTAAAATTACAAATTTCCTATTTTAATTTAGTCGTTTGTGTATTAACCGCTCCAATACCGCAGTTAAGCCGTCTTTTGTTTAACTATTGTGCCTGGCCAATGCTAATATATCATACTCGCTGATGCCCGCGGCTTTGCCCTCGTGGATATCGAGAGTAAGCGGGTTTTATTTAGCCTATGTCCATCTTGAAATTCCATTCTAACTTATGGTGAAAGTTTTTTTTAGATCGGATGAGTAGTTTCGAAGATTACCTTCTACATACAAACATACAAACTTTACCTCTTTATAATTTTCATCATATCAGCTCATATACGTCCCCACCGAGGGGCTTGAGCCTACCCTGAATTAGGCCTATCGGGCCTTAGTCGACCACGCGGGCTCAGTGCGGGTTGGTCAACTTCACACACAACCTGCGAGTTTCTTCGCAGGCGTGTGCAGGTTTCCTCACGATGTTTTCCTTCACCGTAAGAGCGTCGGATAAACGTACATATGAAATCTAAATTCGAAATCACATTGGTACGTGGCAGGATTCGAACCACGACCTCCCGGACAGGAGACGGCGGCCCTAGCCGTTACGCCACCGACGCTTTATAATATTAGCATAGATTAATGCCATTAAGTTCAAAAATGAATCCACAAACATACAAAGAAAATTCTCATTTAGTCAACCCCTAAAGGTCTCCACTGCTAGGTATCTCTTCCCTAACTCGGGAAGTTTAGGTCATACTCCACACACAGGGCCAAGTCCGGGTTGGTAGCCCTAGTGGCAAACCCCACTATCACAATATTTTTAAGCCGCCTATAAGGCATCTGACACAGATTAACGACTACCATCGAATAATAGCAACCGCCACCAACGGCTTAACGTGAATTGCAACTTGCGAGGCACTTAAACGGTCGAGAAAAAACAGTCAAACCTATCCAGGTAAACTTTGTTCGCTGAATAAGCTGCAACTTTGATAAATGCCACTCGCCGCTGCTGGCTCGCGTCAAGCGATTGTGTCAAAGGGGCCGCCCTGAATTTAATCGCGGCGCCGCTGACGTTAAAGCCGCGCGGGTTGTGCGAATCTTGTTCATTCAGTCTTTAATTATTAATGTAGGGGACGATTCTGAAGATACTTCGTCCAGCAGTGAAAGTAATTAAAATTAATGATAAATTCTAAATAAAAAATTCCAATTTAATTTTAATTCTTTTGTAAAATTATTTTATCCGTCAACACATTGCCAGAACTCTGTTCTGGTGTACTGCAGCTAATTCCCCGAATGTACAGAGGCCAGCACATCAAGCTATACACCTCGTAGTGCGATTCTGATCCATACGCATTCGGCATAAGAACGGTACAAAGTCCTAAGTGTGTAACTTGATGTGCTGGCCTGTGTACTATAAAGACTATGCTTCGAGTCAGTAAACCTGCATGGGTGATCGACCCATCCACGCAAGTCGCACTGAGCCACGACCGCATCAAATTTTATAAATATTATGAAGAATTTAATTAGTTTCTTTGTAGTAATAAACCTTTTTGATTTTCTTTGTTTAAACAATTAAAAAACCTGTTTAGATCCTAGGCGCATTTTTAGTTGCCGCTATCTGTGGCCGTGGCCAATCAATTTTACTAACGGACAAGGCGCTTATTGCTGTGGAATGGCGGCGAAAGATAATTGTGATTATAATAGGTCTTTTACATATAAAATTGCCGATTCAGTTTTTAAAGTTCAATCTCAATTTTTTATTGAATAATTAAAAATGCATAAAACCCGACTGCATAAAAACTTTACCCCTCTGTTTTGGGCAGTCGGGTAATAATGTCAATAATAACGGGATCAAAACAAATCTAACGATACCTTGCACTTCAAAATCCATCAAACGTTTTAGGGTACAGAGCGTGCCAAAGAAATAATCACAGAAACTACATACATTGCAATCTCAGCTCGTTACTGGTATTAATTATTAACCTACAGTTACAGAAAAGAGGCATTATAATTTTATTTTAGTCATAGTTTGAGAGTTAATCTTGTTGTAAAATTTGTTAGCAACCTTTTTCGCCGTGTACCTCTGGGTTATAGCTGAAAAACAGCGATTTACTCAGGTATTTTGTTCCCGAGTAAATTTCATTTGCACTGCTGCAGCACACCCACAGTACTTCTATTCTTTATTGTTCTTTTTTTGTTATTATTTGTCTTATCGCATTTATTTTTTATATTTTGTTCGGGGTTTCGTAAATTCTATGTTATATTTCATGTTTTCTCTTTTTTAATGTATCATGTGTGTGTCTGCAGATACAAATAAAACAGTTTATCTATCTATCATAACGAGTATGATATACTAAAATATAAAAAATACATACATACACTCGAAAAACAGAACACTTCTTCTGGCGTAGTTGGATAAAAAAGCTATTATGACACTACTTATGATCTTTTATTAGTGACCAGTGTGATGTTTTGCATGTTTCGATCTCCAGAGCTTCGTACCATTGAACGGAACGATGGCGTTTTCTTAGTGGTCAGGTGGATATTTTTTACTATTTATTTTTCTTGAAAATGACGAAATCTTATGCGGGGCTTTCCCAAATGTGAAATTAGTAAGGAAGAAACTGCTGCGATAACTCTAGAGCTTTCAAGTGTATGTATTTTTAGGTCTGTAAAGCTAGCATTGACACCATCTAGCATTGTAATTTGTTGCTCAGAAATTACTCGAACAACAAAATTGTCAATAGGACAACTAATTAGCAATAAATTTATCTAGCATTAAATAAATTTTGTTGCTTGAATAACCACTGCGTAACAAATTAAAATGCTAGACGGTGTCAATGCTAGCTTTACAGACGTTAAAGCAAGCATTGACACCGTCTAGCATTGTAATTTGTTGCTCAGAAGTAACTCGAGCAACAAATTTCCCAATAGGGCAACAAATTAGCAATAATTTTATCTAGCATTAAATAAATTTTGTTGCCTAAATAAGTCTGCCTTTGTACTTAAGGTTTTTTTTATACATTATTTTAAGTGTATGTTTTGTACAATAAAGAGTTTACAAACAAACAAACAACCGAGCATCAAATTGAAATGCTAGACGGTGTCAATGCTAGCTTTACAGACGTTAAAGCAAGCATTGACACCGTCTAGCATTGTAATTTGTTGCTCAGAAGTTACTCGAGCAACAAATTTCCCAATAGGGCAACAAATTAGCAATAATTTTATCTAGCATTAAATAAATTTTGTTGCCTAAATAAGTCTGCCTTTGTACTTAAGGTTTTTTTTATACATTATTTTAAGTGTATGTTTTGTACAATAAAGAGTTTACAAACAAACAAACAACCGAGCATCAAATTGAAATGCTAGACGGTGTCAATGTTAGCTTTACAGACGTTAAAGCAAGCATTGACACCATCTAGCATTGTAATTTGTTGCTCAGAAGTTACTCGAGCAACAAATTTCCCAATAGGGCAACAAATTAGCAATAATTTTATCTAGCATTAAATAAATTTTGTTGCCTAAATAAGTCTGCCTTTGTACTTAAGGTTTTTTTTATACATTATTTTAAGTGTATGTTTTGTACAATAAAGAGTTTACAAACAAACAAACAACCGAGCATCAAATTGAAATGCTAGACGGTGTCAATGCTAGCTTTACAGACGTTAAAGCAAGCATTGACACCATCTAGCATTGTAATTTGTTGCTCAGAAGTTACTCGAGCAACAAATTTCCCAATAGGGCAACAAATTAGCAATAATTTTATCTAGCATTAAATAAATTTTGTTGCCTAAATAAGTCTGCCTTTGTACTTAAGGTTTTTTTATACATTATTTTAAGTGTATGTTTTGTACAATAAAGAGTTTACAAACAAACAAACAACCGAGCATCAAATTAAAATGCTAGACGGTGTCAATGCTAGCTTTACAGACTTTTTGTACCGACATGAGGCGATTTTTTGAGGTGAAAAACCCATCTTTAAGGATCTAAACAATAGGCATGAATATACCACCATTTAAATTAGAATAGATTAATGCAGTTTTGAGAACAAATTTTGTTTTAATAACTTTAAAAAAAATTAAAATACTTCTTTCTTATTTTTTATCCAATTTAAAATAAACCCCTCCTGAAGCAAGCTTTAGCAAAAGAAGGGTTGCACCCTAAAAACTAAATCTACAAGGTTTTTGCCAGGTAACGGGATCCTATTAACAAGCCTATGCTGCCTGTCTGTCTGTCGGTCTGTTCCACTTTTAAAGAGCTGTATCTTTAAGACGGTAACAGGTAGCTGGCTGAAATTTTCACAAAATATTGGGGGATTTTACACGAAGTAACTAAGTATCTCATCTGTGGATTTATAGACAAATAATAAAAATAAAAAAAAACGTGTACGTACAAGAAACGTGTCTTTTGTGTCTTTAATAAAAAAATGAAAAAAACGGTTACATACAAGCAACATGTTTTATTTAAGTTTTTTGTTTTTGTCTATCGTAAAAGCGGTAAACTTTGTATAGAACTAACGCTAACGTAAAACAAAAAAAAAAAAAAAACCGACCAAGCGTGAGTCGAACTCGCGCTAAGGAGTTAATATTGAACAAAAAAAAGATTTACAATATGTTTATTCTGATGTACAATAAAGAGTTATTTGAGTTTTGATTTTATTATCGCTCTCTTTGATGTCTTGTTTGAAATGAATAGGTTTCATTGTTGTACTGGTATGGATGGAGAGGTGTAGTGATACGGAACGCCAAGTTCGCGAGGCCGACTCGTACTTGGCTGGTTTTTTTAAACTAACTAGAAAGTCAGTGACTACTCTAGAAAATTCAATGAATCTCGGGGCATGTTAATAATGACACCTTAATTTCGTCACTTCCCTAAACAAATCTAGTGATTTAATTAAACTCCTAAACTGGTATCACTACCATGTCAAAATATCATTAGTTTAAAAACACTCCAGAAAATTTAATGAACCCCGAGAGATGTTAAAATTCCAATATGTAATTTCCCTAACAAATCTAGTGATTTGATCTTATACCTAAACTGGTATTCACTTATATGATACAATATGATTAGTTTAAAATAAAAAATCCTACTAATATTAGGTATAAACGCGAAAATTTGTAAGAATGTATGGATGTATGTTTGTTACTCTTTCACGCAAACTACTGAACGGATCTGGCTGAAAAGACAGATTAGGACCTGGATTAACACATAGGCTCCTTTTTTCTACGCTCGCTAGCCTTTTGCGGGTCACGCACTGCGCACCATCGAAAAGTCATAGAAACGTTGTCCACGCGGGTTAAGCCGCGGGAAACAGATAGTTTGTAATATTTTTTGTGATTATGATATGACACTATTTCACTATTTTAGTACACTCAGTGTGATTTTTTTTTCTCTGAATGGTAAGTTAAAAATTTTAACTTGCTATTTTTCACTATTTTTTTTTAACATTTAGGTTGTTATTACATTTTAAAAGAACAACCTAAGTGTAAAAAAAATAGTGAAATATAGCATTCATCTCATCATAGAATAGCCGCACAGTAATATTTAGGTATCCAGAAGTCCCAAACTAATGCAGAAGCGAGCGAAGCGTACACCCTGACTTGGATGGTTAGGTTCTTGTTAATATTTTAATCTTTGAAATTTATTTATGACATTTGAAATTTTTGTATATTTTGTAATTTGAATTCGTATTGGTTTACAATTATTAGGTAATTTGAATTATTAGGACCGACGACCTGGTGAAGATTGCGGGAAGCCGATGGATGCGGGCAGCGCAGGATCGGTCGTCGTGGAAATCCTTGGGGGAGGCCCAAAGACAAATCCAGCAGTGGACGATTTTCGGCTGATATGATGAATTTGAATTGTACTAGTTTTTTGTTGTTTAAATTTAAGTTTCAATTTTTGCATGCCATTATTTTATGGTTGAGTGTGCTGATACCTACTTTATATTCTAAATATTTAACACATGTATATATGTGCATTCTGGCAAATAAATCTAATCTTGCTCGCATGCTATGTGTTAATACCCTAAGAAATGTATATTTTTTCAGTTTACCAGAACCCGTTTAGGGATTTTATCAAATCACTAGGATTGAAAAAGAGTCTAAATGCGGAAACGGGAGCCCACTTTCGATTAGGGATTGCAATCCGGCACCAATTTCAATCCGGTCGGATCCGGCCAGACAGCATATTTTCCTTTTCGTTCCAAAATCAAATATGGCAAAATTGTTTATTTTAAAGTTTATACAAAACCGTATTATTTTTTATGAAATATACTTAATAAACTGTAATACGGGCGGGGCACATTGCTCGTAGAACAGATGGCCGTTGGGGCAGTAAAGTTCTCGAGTGGCGACCACGCGCCGGAAAGCATAGTGTAGGCAGGCCTCCCACTCGGTGGACCGATGACCTGGTGAAGGTCGCGGGATGCCGCTGGATGCGGAACCGGTCGCCGTAGAGAACCTTGGGGGAGGCCTATGTGCAGCAGTGGACGTCCTCCGGCTGATATGATGATGATGATGACTTAATACACTAAATCAATGTTATTCAACTAAGATCACTCAATAATTACGTAATTTAGACAAGCTAAATAGTCCTAACCAATAATTATGACAGTCATCAAGAATCAATTACCCATAACAATAACGAGTTTTAGACATGTCACTCATTTTGGTATATATTTACACTTATTCCACAGAAATTGAATAAAACTACACATTATAATTTGTCAGCGACTGGTTTCGAACACCATCTTCAGGCAGAGACTGCCAAATTCTGTGGAATTAGTGTAAATCTATACTAAAATGTGTGATATAATGTTCCACAAAAAACCTACAATCAAAAGTATCAACTATTTTAAACATGTTCTTTATTTAGAATCTAAATAAAAGTATATAATAAAATCTAAATTTTAGATAGATGAATATTTTTGGAAACAAACAGTGTTAATTGTGCATCTGTTTCAACTTCCTATAAAGCTACAAATATTACCAATACCAATAAGGTAATATCAAAATTGACTAGGTAGGTATTGTATTATCTCCCAGGACTTGATCTAATCCCTGATTATATAATGTCCCTAGTTAAGTTCAATGTGTTTTTTAATATTTTTACTATTTGCGATATTATGTTTTTATATACCTATATTTTATGTTTGTAAAATTGACCTGCCTCTCAGCAATGTACATTACTGCCTCGAGAAGTGGTGAATAAATTGATTATAGGTACTATACTGAGTATACTTCTACACCTATTTGCAATTTTTACAATATCAAAGTACTTTTACAATACTTTACCAATATGCAATATGCAACTACATCAAATTATTGAGTTTTACTATGTTAACAATTCAAATACTGAATACAGGTACCTTTGCTTAGATTTGTCCACATAGATAATATTGTCAGACATCATAAAACCTTAAAAAAAAGGATGTAACAGGCATTTAAGTAAATTCTACATATAGAATAGCCATGTAAGACTGTTTTGTTGGTTTTCCTTGTGAAACTAAACAACATTAAGTAATGGTTGTGTGGGTTTTCCTTGTAAAACTGAACAACTTTCACAAAGGCAGAAAGAATACAAATAATCAAGTTGCTTTTTTTAGCACCTACACAAGCCCAGCTGATTATTAGCCAAAGAATAGCTATGAAAAAATTTAACAATTTGAAAAGTTATTACTATTTGTATTTATAAGTAAGTAAGCTTAGATCAACTATAAAAGAACGAGATTCACAGACACACAGTCAAAGTCATAAAAGGAATTTTTGTTCACTGAGCTGTACTTACGCCGTTCTCCCACTTTGTCTAAAAAAGAGATTCGAATATTTCTATTCTTGTCACCCATCATACAATTGTCTGGTCGTTTTTGTTCTTTTATATGTGATCTAAGTAAGTACATAGTCCATGTACTTATTTACTTTCACGTAAATGCCAACACATATATAAACATGAAAACAAAGTACAAAAGGAAATTATAAAAGGAACAATATGGAATATTTTTTAAGAAAGAAAGGTGTAACTTACCCTTCTATCAAAGTTGATTGCTGTATTATCCATAGATCACACATGGATCTTGATATTAATGACAGAGCTATCACCACCATGAGTCCGCTCTCCTTGCTCCACACTCCTGGGACCATGATCTTCCACAGGGCCTTCAGCTCTTTCAAGAATTTGGCATCGACTTGTGCTTTTGGCCCTTTCTTGTCCTTTTCCTTTATCATGTATTGTATTTGGTCTTCCGGTGAGAGTTTGTTATGCCGCACATGTTTACTTTTGTTATGCCTGTAAGGAGATAAATTACAAAGAAATCAAGTTGTATAATTTGTGGCTGTGGTGTGGCCCTAGAATAGCACCACCCCACGATTTCCTGAGGGCGTCGTAAAAGGATATAAACCGGAGGATGGGCAGCAGCGTCCTTTCTGTGTACTGTGGCATACTGTACACACACAGCATTGGCGGCAAAACCCCCAGCCTATGTCCAACCGTGAACTTCTTTTGCTTGATGTGCACTAAGCTATACCTGATCATGGTGATCATCATGATAGTTTCATCCAAATACACACACATCATATGGCCATATATAAATTATGTTAAAAACAAATTAAGTAAATAAATTGAGTTTATAGCAGAACAAAACAAAAATGGCACATTAAATACAATGACCTCACATTAAATACAGTGACCCCACACTAAGCTATGCCTGTCACCCTCTCAACAAGTGTGTTGCCCATTATGTTTTTGTAAAGAAAGCTATCAATTCGTCAATTATTAAGAATAGCACTAAATATCACTACCACTGTGCATCACCTCTGTGGTGTAATGCTTAGTCCATTCCCTTCACACCAGGAGGTCCCGAGCTCGATTAATGGCGGGGTCAACTTTATAAGTCTAGGTTTGGTTGGTGGTAGGGAAATTTCATAGCCCGCCTGGCTGGCTACCTCCATCTTATCTCTGTCAAAAATCAGGGTTAACAGCATTGATGGGTTCTGGCTTGAAGCCGATAGCCAGATCCCCATTGCGTTGGGGAATCTTGGTAAGCTCCTTCCATCTTCGGCATCGTCACTTACTATCAGGTGAGATGATGCCAAGGGCTTATTAATTGAGAAAATAAAACCATGAAGGGGATTTCTCTGATTGACAACCAATAATAATGATTTTCGGGGAAATTTGCTTTATGATTTTTCCTGTCAAATAGCCACTAGCCACTTTATTCAATATTGAGTAATTTGGTACAAAAGTCCAACTGACTCTGAAATTAAGTTAAGTGCAATTAAATCTAAATTTAATTAAAAAAAAATGTTAATTATCCCAAAAAAACCCAAGAAAGCAAATATTTTTTGAAAAACCCTGGCTTTTGCCAACCCTTAAAAATTTATCCATAACCCTTCAAGCTGGGTGTCATCCAAATCGGATGAAAAATGAGCACGCTAACGGACGTTAAATTTTTAGCATACTTGTTCTGATATTTGTTAAACTATACCATAATACTGTGGAGGGACTGATACATCAATATTTATTTTTTATTTGTGTAATTCCATATAATTGACAGAGCCCGGTGGAGAGCAATCTGCGCCCCCTCGATGACATGACGGTCACGATCCCCAGCATTGGGGGAACGACTGATTGGATTGGAATTCCATATAATGTGTATATAGAAAAAAATATTTCATATAAGCTAACTAGAACTGTAATTAGTTTTTATAGGTTTTATACAAAAATAACCTTGGATATCGGCAAAGCGCCAAATGGACTACAGTGCAGCCAAATTACTCTCCCTGCATGAGCCCCGGTGGGGCATCTAATATACCCGTTTGAAGGGTAACCAAATATAATAATAAAATCAATCAGATTAGAATAGTGAGATTTAAATCCTTAGACCAACATTATTTTTTGATTTTATCAATGTATATAATTAATTAGTTTTTGCCTGCGGCTTCGCTCATGTGAACATAGTTTGTACGACTGCCTTTGATGGTGCGCAGTGCGCGAGCCGCAAGCGGCTCACGAGCGTGGAAAAAAGTAGCTTGTATGTTAATCCAGGTCCTAATCTGTCTACCTACCAAATTTCAGCCAGACGCGTTCAGTAGTTTTTTACGTGAAGGAGTAACAAACATCCATACATACCAACTTTCACATTTATAAATTTTATGGTACTAATAAGATTTCTAATGGATTATATTATAATACTAATAGATTATATAAATATTAAATATTTTACATTGTCATGCGATAGACCTAATCTAGCAAGGTGATGATAATGGTACCTACTCATAACGATCATTTATTTATCGCAAATTAGGGCTCGCACAATCGATCAATTCGCGCGAAGACAAGATCAAATATATGATCAGCTAATAATGAATTCTAATGGAAAAATACACTTCTCACCTTGAATTCAGAGAGCTCTTTATGTACCAAGCACTCAGAGCAGCGCAAGCAGCCAGCGCTATTCTAACTTCTGTCCTTTCCGTCAATTTACTAAAATTTGGCGCCATTCTATGCAATTATCACTAAACACCGAGCATTGAAAACAGGAAGAAAATAGTAAAATCACTTGTAATTAGCGACAAATTTACGACAAACGTCACTTTATCATTGCTGTAATAGCACAATGCATACGCGCACTTCAGCTCCACTCGAAGTACGAAGTAGCTATTCCTACGGGGCACAGATAATTTTTACCCATAAAAATTTAATTTTTTTGTTGCTCTGGGTACAAAATATATCAATTTTTTCACCAATTTCGGTGGTTTCTTTGTGAATCGGTAACTTCCAACTCTACAATATTTTTTCCTGAATGTTGGCTGTTTTGTCAATTTTAGACAACTAAGAAACAAACCAAAGTCAACCCTAATGACGTTTGTTGTGGCTATTCTCACGGGTTGCTATGGGTTACCAGACAGAGTATCGTGACGTCATCACACCGGCCAGCTAGCCAGACGGAGTTGATTTTAAGCTTCACAAAACATAAAGGTGAAAGGGAGCCAAGTTCGATATCAACAAATTACGACTGAATGGGTAGGTTAGGTACCAAGTTCTATAGTGGTTCTTAAATCATCTTTAAATAGAAATAATAATTTTAGACTTCTCCAAATAATAAGGAATGTACAGCGGTTTTCAGTTGCTTAAAAAAAATGTGTCCTGTGCTACTACATGGTGTAACTTGGCAAGTTTTCACTATCCAATTTTATTTTACACACAGAACATAACACATTTTTCTAACCAACTGAAAACATTGTACATTCTCTATTATTTGGAGAAGTCTAAAATTAATATCCATAGCCATTATTCAGGAGCCACTATAAAACTTGGTACCTAGTCATTATGAACGCTGTATTTTTTTATATCAAACTTGGCTCCATTTCACATTTATATTTTGTTGGTAGGTATATCATTAATTTTTGTAAAATATTAATACAAATTTCCTATCGTTATTCAAGTAATACACATACATATAAGATATTACCGATCCCTCGGTGCGCAAGCCCAGAGTTTTTTGAACAATTGGAACAGGCGTATACAAAGAAAAAAGAGAAACCAGCCAAGTGCGAGTCGGAATCACGAAATTAGTTTTCCGTACAGTGGTGGTGCAGAACACATGGGAATAATGATATAGACCACTTCCAGGTGACTTTTTAATTTGAGGTTTGGAATTGAAATAGGTTAATTGGGCGCATTGAGTAAAAATTCAAAAAATCAAAATGCCAAACTAGTATCTAAGTCACCTGGAAATGGTCTATAATGTGGTCGGTAATGGAAGGAACCCTAATTACGCATTTTTTTTTTGTATACGCCTAATGTAATAACTTACCTCGATGCCAAATTTCAAGTTTCTAAGTTACGTGGAACTCGTGGAAGTGGTCTATAATTTTGATACGTCAGTCAGTCAGTGAGTGAGTTATAAAAATAGTGATTTTCGGACGTCATTATCTCAAAAATGGTAAAAGATGTATCTATGAAAATTGGGATTTTAGGTGATAGCGTGGGTCTTACTAGACACGCGAAATCGCAAGTGTGTAATTCAAACAGATTTTAAGTTACTGGTATGTAGGTCAAAAGTTGCCCGAAATGGTTCGTGTAATAAAACTCACGGCCGGTGTCGCCTTGTTCTTTTCGAACTTGGCGGACACACTGCCGTGTGTCTCGATATTATTAGTTTTAATTAAACTTAGTGATTTCTATACTCTTTGGTTTCTTTAGTCGCCCTGACGCTAAGATAATAAAATAAAAACAGAATACAACTGTTTTACTTTACTACAACTAATTACTAATAATTTCACAACTTAGCGGACCTACCAGACACGCCTATCTGTCTGTGCTGTCGTGGCAATAGCAAACAAACAGCTTTAGGCGCATCAAATTAATAAATTAAGGTAATTAATTATCAGATTGCTGCAAGCAAGTGTAAGTAGTAAATTTCTCTTAAACTTTGCTGCTTGCAGTAAAGTACTTACTGTAAGCAGCAATTTTCTCATTTGTCTGTGTTTAAGTTTCAACTACATGGTCCTAATGGGCCAGTGATAACTCGAGCCTAAACCATCCTTCATGTATGACAGACGGCTTGATAAATTAGTAGTTTAGAATGCTCTGTCATGTAAAATCTTAACTGAGAAAACAGTTAAGATTTTACATGAAATTTCTCTTCCATTTCAGGTATACTGTCGATAGGATTAAGGAAGAGGAACTATGCAACCTGGAAATCAGTCGCATAACGGAGTACTGTAGAAGGAGTTCAAGGTTTGAGGGTGGGATGCCACTGGGGTCACAGTAACCATCGTACCACCATGGGAATAGGATGTAATGATTCCACTTAGACATGAACACTCGCCTGTACCCCGCAGGCGTCCCACCCAACAACAATAATATTTATAGTGTGACTGCAAGTTGGACCTGGAATTGGTGTTGGTAAGTAACGGCAGAATGAAATGATTGTGAGTGGACAAGAACAAGCAACAATATTGTACATTAGAGTGGAACTGTTATTTTCAGAACAGAATTCTAACCAAACGAGGAACTGGAAGTCAATGTGAGCCACTTCATCTGCCCACAGAGTACTAGGACCTAATAGGTTTTGCCGAACCAGTACCTAAAAATCCATCATTTTCTGTTAAATTTAAAAGCTCAAACTGATGGTGCCTTAATTTCAAACTGCATGAAGATCTGTAACATGTATTTCCAACCAATGAAAGGAGATGCTCCTCTTTTAGGGGCGTAGATCCAAGTATTGTATCCTTGTATTCTTTTACCATTATCAACTAGCCATCTTTGTGAATACTACTTGGAGATGTAGCATAGGCAGGCCTCCCACTCAGTTGACCGACGACCTGGTGAAGGCCACTGGAAGCCTCTGGATGGGGGCAGCGCAGGACCGGTCATTGTGGAAATCCTTGGGGGAGGCCTTTGTCCAGCAGTGGACATCTTTCGGCTGATACAATCTTTGTGAATTCCAAGTATATATTCCTTGTATTCTTTTACCATTATCAACTACCTACCTATCTTTGTGAGTGGTATTACAATGCTGTTGGGAATAAAAACGAAACAAAGAAAGGGACTACAAATGTTGAAAATGATCTCCGTTGTGCACTGAGAAGCCAAGGAATCACTTATGTACTGTATGTTTTACTTTTGTTAATTGATTACTTACGAGTGCTTGTCATTTGAATAAAAATGCCCATTTTTATTTTTTCATTTGTTTATTACTTATTTTGACACCCCATTTCGGCTCCTCTTGCAAAGTAAATTATTGAGGGCATATGGGCATAGTATTTTAGCAGAGAGGTGGGTGAGCCGCATAGGGTATAAGGTTGATCCCTGTATCCCTGATCTTGAAGAAGAAAATTATTAACCTATGTGTAAGTATAAAGTTGTGTGCATACAATTTTACCACAACCACCACCGTGGCGTATTGGTTAAACATATAGAAGATAAATGCGAAAATGTGTTTGTTTGTTACCTTTTCACGCTTCAACACCTAAACCAACCGCCCCCGTGGCGTAATGGTTAGTCCATTCGCTTTAAACCAGGAGGTCGCGGGTTCGATTCCCGGTGGAGTCATCTTGTAACTCGGTTTGGTTGGTGGTAGGGCATTTTCTAAGCCCGCCTGGCTAGCTACCACCATCTTATCTAAGTCTTGCCGCCAAACATCAGTGTTAACAACATTGATGTGTTCCGGCTTGAAGAAATGATATCCAGTTCTCCATTGGGCATTGCGTTGGGCCAGTATAATAAAGAGTACTGCGTTGGGGAATCTAGGTAAGCCTGCTTCCATCTTCGGCATCATCGTCACTTACCATCAGGTGAGATTGGGTGAGATGATGCCAAGTGAAGTCAGTGATTAGTTCTCCATTGCGTTGGGCCAGTATAATAAAGAGTACTGCGTTGGGGAATCTAGGTAAGCCTGCTTCCATCTTCGGCATCATCGTCACTTACCATCAGGTGAGATGATGCCAAGGGCTTACCAATTGTGAATAAAAAAAAGTGAAGTCAGTGATTCAACACGGACCTACTTTTGTCCCTTTGTTCCTATTGGAATTGTAAAAGTAAGTGCTAAGTATTAAACTTTTAAGGACATGTCAAGTTTTCCGCCCTTAAGTCAGCCCCGCATGCTTTCCCCGCCTTGATACTCCCACATTCCTATCGGATCCCGGAGGATTGTTGATCAAAATTGTTGGCGGGGGCTACGCTTATTATAAATCTTTCGGAACGAAGTTGGAGGGTTCGGTCATCTTTAGTCTCATATAATACACTCCAAAGATGACATACACTGCATTGTTTCCAGATAATTTTATTTAAAGGAAGTAAGGGGTCTCGTAGGGACCTCCTCCCCAGCCTCCCCCTAAACTCAATACTTTTTAAAAACAAACAATTTAGTGTATGTTATCTTTGGTGGTGTGTATTATATGAAACTAAAGATGACCTAACCCACTAACTTCGGTCCGAATTTTTTAAATTCTGTAATGTCTATGCTTTTTTCTTTTCTGCTCGTTATTAAAATGGACAAGCGTTTCCTTGTCGATTGGCACAATAAATTAGTTAAAAAGGAAAAAGAGTCTTTTAACTTTCTCTATCATTATTAAGTTTTCTCATTTTTAACTCGAAATATCTCGGTACATATAACCATCGAAGTATTATGCACCACAACACAGTAGCAAAGTATATATATTAGTACTGACGTAACAGTAGGTAGGGCAATAGATTAATGCCCGCCGATTAAGGGTGGAGTGCGGATAAACACTAGGAAACGTAGAGAGGTGCACGCGCAACAGGGGGGGGGGGGGGGAAGGGAGCGAGCCTCACTTCGCGGGGCTCTTGACAGTATAATCAATCAAACCTAACTGAAACTAATATCGCACTCAAGTCGGACCTGCATGCTTTTCCCGCCGTGATACTCCTACATCCCCTTCGGATCCCGAAGGTTTTTTGGGGAACGTAACCTCGACCCTGATCTTGGTATTGAAATTACCTTGACAGATTATCTGCCAATATTTCAATTTTTTACCCCCACGTTTTCCTGTAGCGGACCCTTAATTAAAAATCTTTCGGAACGAAGTTGGTGAGTTAGGTCATCTTTAGTCTCATATAATACACTACCAAAGATGACGTATACACTACATTGTTTCCAGATTTTGAAAAAATATTTTTAAAAAAGTATTGGGTTTCGGGGGGAGGACGTTGAGAGGGGTTAGGGGGAGAGTAAACCAGATGTAAACTAAGAAGGGGAAGTACGCTATTTCCCTCCCTTAGTTAAATTGAATTTTGAAAATATTCTATATGGTCATCTTTGACAAGAAATCTGGTACGGCTATAGATTAATGCCCTGGAAAATTTATGGGGTAGGATCCGGGAGAGTGGGATAAACCTATCCAATGGGAGAAGGGTGAGAGCGTGAATGATCTACATTTAGAGAAAATGAATTTTCAAAATTTAAACTATAAGGTAATCTTTGACCAGAACTTCGTTATTACCTACCGAAATTGCCTTGCCTTCGTGATCCGAGGGGGACGTGGAAGTACTAGAGTTGGGAACATGTGGGGGGTTCCTTTGCTCAGGATGGATTGCGGAAACACAGTTTACGCAGGTTTCGACATACTGATCTTTCTAAATTTATAGGTTATGCTACTTTTCATCTACTTTTAAGCGATTTAGGAATGCGACTGCTCCGGTACTGCGGGAATGGCAGCTCCTTTGCCCTTGCGTAATAAAACGCAGGTACCCAGGCGAACCGTAGCGGCTGAGGCTGGTCGCCGAAGGTGGGCTGCCCTTCCTCCGCGCCCCCAATTGAAAAAAAAAACTATCTTAAGGAGGTGGACTTGTCCTACCTAACCAGCCAGAGTCCTACATTTTGACTTGTAGGTCAACAATGGAGAGGGGGGGAGGCTCTTGATAGTATCATCAATCAAATCCGACCGAATCTAATATCGCTCGCTTCGCACGCTCAAGTTTTTTTCCACTTTCAAGTCGAACTCTCAAGCTTTCCCCGCCCTAATACTCCCATATCCCCCTTGGATCCCGAAGGTTTGTTGGAGATCGAAACGGTTAGCTGGGGCTTCGACTTCGGAATGAGTCATTTAATCCTAACTGAAATCTGAATCTAACCTAACCTTGACCCTGACCTTGACCATGAAATGACCTTGACGCAGTTTGCACACTGTTTGTGATATTGATTTTTGAAAATATATAGGATACTAGCTTTTGCCCGCGGCTTCGCCCGCGTGGACATCGTTTTTGAGACTGACTTAGAGGGTGCGCGGTGCGCGAGCCGCAAGCGGCTCGCGAGCGTGGACATGGATTTTCTCCAGATCCCTCGGGAACTGTCAGGATTTGCTTATTAGTAAATCGTGTCAATTCCCACCCCCTCAACTATCTCGGTGCAAAAAATCACACAATCCATTATTCCGTTGTGATGTTAAATAACCAAAAAAGAGTATATTTTCAGTTCCCTCGGGAATTTTATCGGGCTTTGCTGTTTTCACGGGATAAAAAGTAGCCTATGTCCTTCCTTGTGACACAGGCTACCTGCATGCCAAATTTCATTAAGATTGGCCAAGGCGTTGAAGCGTGAAAAGGTAACAAACAAACAAACTAACTAACAAACAACCACATTTTCACATTTATAATATCAGTAAGGATGCTACTTTTCAACCAATTAGCGATTTAGGAATGCGACTGCTCCGGCGCTGCGGGAATGGCAGCCCCTTCGCCCATGCGTAATAAAGCTCAGGTACCCGGTCGAATCGTAGCAGCTGAGGCTGGTCGTCGAAGGCGGGGACTGCCCTCTTTCCGCGCCAACTGCTTTAAAAAAAAGACTAGGGATCGTAGGGAGGTGAAAGCGTGCTAAGCAGCGAGAGCTATAAATTTATACTTTCGTAACTGGTAGATCTGCCACAGGAGGGGTATATTCAATCAAACCTGACCGAACCCACCGGCGGGGGCTACACATTACGTATACGTATTATAAATCTTTCAATAATTAGTGGGTAAGGTCATCTTTAATACTATATGTATAATATACTACTAAAGATGACCTATACTCTATATTGTTACCAGATTTTGCAAATTTACTTTTCAAAAGTATTGTTTAGGGGGAGTGCGGTAAGGTTACCTCGCTCCCATAATAGATAACATTAATTTACATTTTTTATTTTAAATCTGGTACGGCATTAACTTAATGCCCTTAAATGTAAGGGAGGGGGGGGGGGGAATCCGGGAGAATGGGATAAATCCATCTCTAGAAGGGGGGAGTGTGAATCCTCCCTTTTAGAGAAAATGAATTTTCAAAATTTAAACTATAAGGTCATCTTTGATTAGAAATTTTCTTTACCTACCAAAATCTAATCATACTGTCTAGATTCGAGGGGGATGTGGAAGTACTAGAGTTGGGGGACTCCTTCGTTTAGGGTGGATTGCGAAAACGCAGTTTACGTAGTTTTAGTGATTGGTTTTTAAAAAATTATATGTTACTAGCTTTTTCCCGCGGCTCCGCCCTCGTGGACATCGTTTTTATGACTGTCTTTAAGGGTGATTAGTAAATTATGTCGTTTCCCACCTACTCCACCATCTCTGTGCAAAAAATCACAACAATCGAGTATTTTTTTAGTTCCCTCAGGAACTGCATGAGATTATGCTATTTTCCCGATTATTATAATTTCTATATTTATTTATTTTTTTATTTTTTTTTCTATTTTGCCTATGTCCTTCCCCGTGATACAGGCTACCTGCATGCCAAATTTCATAAAGATTGGTCAAGGCGTTGAAGCGTGAAAAGGTAACAAACAAACAAACACATTTTCACATTTATAATATTATAAGGATCCTACTTTTTAGAATGCAAATGCGGCAATGGTAGCTCCTTTGCCCTTGCATAACAAAGCGCAGGTACCCGGGCGAACCGTAGATGAATATCCATAAAGTTCCGGTTTTTCCAACTCTAGTGACAAGTATACCAACATTAAAACAAATGTTTCTAGAGTGTTTATATTCTTTTTGCAAGAGTGTTTACATTCGCTTTGTTAGAGTGTTTACATTGATTTTGCGCCGTACGAATAGGCCCCGCCCTCGAAGTACGTAGTGATTTCTATACGCTTTGCTACGTCAAAATTTTAAAATATAAAAATGCAGTGTGACCATCTCAAAAATTGTGAATTTGCCCAAACGCTAGCAAAAATCCGCCAAAAATCTACCAAATTAACAACTTTGGCCGTAATCTCCGTGTTAATATTCCATTTCATTTCTAGAGGAGAACATTTTTGTTTTTGCTCAGTTGTCGTCGCTCTGAAGATTAAAAATAATATCTTGCCACTGAGAATTACTGATTTTTTTGGGTGTTGATCCCATTTAGTTTGTTAATGTCTAGCAGTACCCTCAGTGTTTTTTTGGGGTAAATAGCGTGTTTCTTCAGACAAATTTATGTAACTTTTTAACAAAGTATACTACATGTCGGTGTTCATGTTTAAGGGTTTTTACTAGCTAGCGTGGCTGTTTAGTCTGAAGCCTGCTTTCTTGGGCACCTGACCACCCTTTTTACAAGCGGGAGTTTATCGGTGCGGTGTTTTACCCGACAAGCTGCCAGTCCATCGAGTCACCAATAACCCCGAAGTTCTAATGCCCTATGTTCGTGCACTCTCGTCCGGGAAGTATTAGGTACCTATTTGATTACCTCGTCGGACCGCTACAACAGCAAGACTCCAAATTTTAATAACACTTTATTTTTGTTACAAAAAACGCCTGCTAAGATTCTTATACTTGTTTTCGGTTTACGTTACACTTTAAGCTTATTTTTAATTTTAAGCATAATAGACACTTTTGACCACTTACGTACGTGGTTGGCTTTGACCCATCTGTTAAATCTTTTAAAACTTTCCAATTGCTGAATCTCCTACATTTGGGGTGTTCCCATTTTACAAACTTATCGGGAAATAATTTTTCACTTGTATTTTTTTATAGAAAATATTACAGTCAATAAAATCTTAGGTATCATAACGTTTCTGTAAACTTTCAGCATTTCTAAAAATTATTTTAAATCTAAACTCATATTACCGGCTGTTATTCTTTTTATCTTTAACGTTAAGGTTCTGATCAAAAATTCTAACGTATTCGTAGCAATCGGGTTCAAAGGAATTTGAGATAATTTCGCTCTAATGATCCATTAATCGAAACGGTAGGGAAATTGTGTTCCACTAGCAAAGTAGTGCAAAAATTAAGCTCTGTTTTTTTTAATTTCTCTTCGAACTGAGATTTCTGAAAAAATCTTGCAACTGAAATAGTAGAATGAAATTAGTTTTTCAAAACTTACAGCCTCCAATAAACTTTAACTAGAATAAAAAACCTATTAACACTTATTGAAAAGTAAGTACTTACCTTAAATGTACATATAAGTTGAACACAAATAGTAGTCGTTTACGCAGGCAGGGAGCGCGCGGGTTACACGAACTAGCGTAGCGTAGTAGCGTAGCGTAGCGTACTTAGTGTTTTTTTTTTGATACTACACGCACACACACACACACATACACACACACGCGTTGATTTGAGTTGATACAACAATAGTTGCCAGATCAGTAAGTAAAATAATTTACTCTTTTTTTTTACTATTAATTAAAGTAATAAAAAGTAAAGTATTAAATAAGATCTGCCAAATTCTGCACTTATTTTTTTTGAAACTGCGATATTCTGCCACTTTGTCTAAATCGTCCGCTTGTTCCGTCTGAGGTCAATTAGGAGGCAAATCTGCACAAATGGCAGAAGTCTGCCACAATTGGTCACCCTGAAAGAATGAACGAATTGAAAAGAATGAGAGAACGGCAATAACGTATAATCACATGTGTTCAATTTCAAGATCAATTTTAATACATACAACAGTACAATATGTACCTACAGAATGTATACTCAAAGCGTACAAGTCTCTCTTTTGTCGCTTTGCATGCGTCACTCTCTTTCTATCTCTAGGTGATGTATGGAATGACGCATGCTTCTTTTTCCGTTGCTGAAACTATTGTCTTTTCTTTCTTGGCATAGCATGCGCTGGCTGTTAAAATTGATCACGAAGTCGATTACATGTGATAATACCAATTTATAATTACCATTAATAATTACTAGTAATACTCTCCAAGGATAATCTGGTTACGTCACATGGACAACTGACTGACTGTCCGCTCCGTTTTCGTACCCGATCTAATCCATCTTTCATATAAAGTGCGGTCTCCCAAACGTGGAGACACTTGGAAGTAGGCAGGATCTCTGATACACTGGATTTGGATGATCTCAACCTTTATTTCTCGACTCCGCCAGTTACACTAGTAGATGAGGCTATCAAATTAGCATCCCTACGCTCCTTGGCCGACTTTCCTCTGCCTGACTGTTACTGTGACCCATTCGAGTTTCTCGACTTGTCCGAGGTTGACGTTAGGCGAAGTGTAAAAGCGATTTCGACTAGGGCTGTGGGCAGTGATAATTTGAGCCGTAAAATGCTGCTTCCAATCCTGGACAGTGTAGTCCCGGTTATTACTCACATTATGAACCTCTCTTTATCCTCGAACACATTTCCAAGTGCGTGGAAGCTGGCTCATGTTATATACCTCTTTTCCCCAATATCATCCTATCTAAATTCTCCCTATCCTATCCAAGGTACTAGAAGGATGTGTTCACCAGCAGCTCTACAAATATCTTTGTAGGAATGACCTTCTGAGCACTTTTCAGTCCGATTTTTGTCCCTTTCATCGTACGGTTAGTGCATTGCTGAACGTCACCGAAGACATCAGTTACGCTATGGATAATAAACAACTTACGCAGGTCACTCTGCTAGATTTTAGCAATGCATTTAACTCGGTAGATTTTGATATTCTCCTAGGTATCCTCAGATCATCCCATATTCCTGAGTCAATTATTCCCTGGTTTGACTCCTACCTCCGAGGACGGCGACAATGTGTAAAAACAGAAGAATCGTCGTCGGATTGGTGCGAGCTTTCTGCTGAAGTCTTATCTCCTCTGGTTTTCTCGATATTCACTAACCAGATTACTAAAGTGCTCATCTGTTAATCTCATCTTTACACCGATGATCTTCAGACCTACATTCACTTCCCTGTTTTTGAGGCCTCAGTCGCCATCAACTCCATGAACGCTGATCTAGCAGTGGTACAGAAATGGGCTAAATCTTTCAGACTCCTGATCAACCCTTCCAAATCGCAGTCTATTATTATCGGCAGTAGTCGCGTAAGGGGTGTCATGGACAGTGCTTACCCTCAATATGCTACGATTGCGTTGCATATCCGTTCATTTAGAAGACCCGAAATTTGGGTCTTATCATGGTCTCCAACGTGTCGTGGTCCTCTCACATCAATGACGTCAGCAAGTGTATGTATTTTCTTACCACTTCCTTAAGCGACTCCAGTTGCCGTCTTAAACAAAAATATGCTGGCCCAAACCTTCTGTTGCAGCTGCTCGATTATGCTGATGTCTGCTACTTGGACGCCACTGAGGAGCTCTTCAATAAGCTCGAGCGCCTACGAAAGCTCGCCCTCAGGTTTGTGTTCGGCTTGCGAAAGTTCGATCATGTATCGGTCTCGGCTTAAGTGGCTCCCTCTCCGCCAGCGTCGTAATAATCTACCCATCCTCACACTCCTCTACAAAATGATTAAAAATCCTTCCCTTACTGGATATCTCCGTTCCCGTTTCCAGCTACTACCCGTGTCTTCTCCACTCAGATGTAAATGCGTCACAAAAACTCTGGTAGTTCGGCACTCCAATACCAAATTCTTCTCCAACTCCTTCACTGTTGAAGCTCCGAACCTCTGGAATAAGTAACCCGCAAACATTCGCGACTTCCCCTCTGTTAACACTTTCAAAATTACACTTAAAGAGCATCTTCTTAGATTAGGTTAGTTTATACTTAATTGTAAATCTGGACGGCCAATGTACCAATGAGTTTTCCAAAAACTTACGTACATATAATTACGATTGCTTTAACGGTGAAGGAAAACATCGTGAGGAAACCTACACACGCCTGAGAAGAAACTCGAAGGTTGTGTGTGAAGTCGACCAACCCGCACTGGGCCCGCGTGGTCGACTAAGGCCTAATCAGGGTAGGCTCGAGCTCCTCGGTGGGGACGTATATGAGCTGATATAATAATAATAATAATACTTAATTGTATTTTATTTAGATTATATCATTATTATGTTATATACACACAGGTTTGCCTCCCATACTTTGAAGTCTCCTAACGCCCAGTAAGTTTGGATGGAAGAGATCTCCTATAGAGATAAGTCCACCTTTGTACACGTCCTCTCTAAGTTCTTGTTTACAACATTTATGTTTGTGTACAATAAAAATATATACATGAATGGGATTTATTGAATTTAGGGTTCACTTCAAAACGATAAAAAACGTATAGTGACTTATTTATGTCTTCTTTGGCTATGTAGTTAAACTAGTAACCCTTATTTCTTTATAAGCCATGTTATTAATTAGGTACCACAACGAAACAAATATTGCTAACAACAACTGGTTCAGTTTAGGAATAATAGGTAGTCGAACAACTCATGATGTGCAGTTTTTTTTCCAAGTCTACTTGGAAAAAATCACAAGATTTTTGATACAAATTGTGTCCACCAACTAGAAAATAATTTTGTTCTATAAAAAAAGTAGCGCCAAAGATATTTTTTCTCTCCCGTGAAACTACCGACTAGTACCCTGGGTTGCGGATCTGAGTTGAGCGAGCGAAACGAGCTATTAATAGGTTTCGTAATGTATGGTGGATGATACTGTCAAAGAGCTTCGCGAATCGAAGTCTACCTGGGTGGCGGATCTGACAGTTACGAATGAAAGACCGCGGTAAAATTTTGTTCGCTGAATTAGCTGCGCCTTTGAAAAATGCCACTCGCCGCTGCCGGCTCGCGTTAAACTGTTGCGTCAAAGGGGCCGCCCTGGGTTCAATCGCGTCGCCGCAGACTTACACCCGCACGGGGTCGCGTAGTTCGCAGTAGTCGGGTTCTCATCTGTTGTCGCGCTAATCTCATTCAGTCTTTAATTATTAATGTAGGTGACGATTCTGAAGATACTTTGTCCAGCAGTGAAAGTGATTTAAATAAGTGATAAATTCTAAATAAAAAAAGCCTATATAGCTTCTTTTTTTTTTGTAAATTAACTGTTTTATCCTTCAAAACATTTCCAGAACTCCATTCGGGTGTTCTGCAGTTAATTCTCCTAACGTACTTTATCGGTAGTGTAACGAGGGAGAAAAATTACCTTTGGCTACGTTAGTACTAATATGGGCAAAATCGTTATACTAATATACATACTTTGCTTTGGCACTACTGGTAGTGCCAAGCAGTCAGTATAGGGCCACAAACACTAGGGAAACAAACGATATTGACCATGGGCAAAGTATTGTATATTAGTACTAACATACCGTGGGTCTCTTGGTATATATCAATTGTATTGTTCAGTATCAATTTTGGTTAACCCAACGACTCGTGCTACTCCGCAGTAATATTTTTTTAAAATTATGGACATCGATAATGCGCGGCGGACGACCCGCAACCCGCAGGCGGCTCAGTGGGTTGATGATGTTGCGCGATGTGCGGAACGTGCACGGTGAATGTTCACAGCTGGCTTCCCTCGAACTCAACTATTTTACGTGGGCAATAGCTCGAATGAAAGAGATCGTTCCAGCGAGTGTTTTAAGATCAAAACGAACCGCGTACTTCAATCGGAACCGGAGATATTGAGAAAGAAATGTACGAAAATCATATTAGATTTCATAATTTTGTTTAATATGTTGAGAAGGGCGGAAGTAAGGTGATTTTCAATGCTTGATGACAAATCTGTACATCAATACCTTTCAATAAAAAAAGCCAATCGGTTTGATAGAATGGCCGGACGGACTCGTTCTAGAGGGAGCACTGGTGCGCGAGCCGCTCTAGCCGCTCGCGGGGGTGATTTCCAATGTTTGATGACAAATCTGTACATCGATATTTTTCATTAAAAAAAAATTAAACCCATTGGTTGGATAGAACAGTCGGACGGACTCGCATTAGATTTCATCAATTCTTTTTAATATTTAGAAAATTGTGCTTAATAGTGTGAATTTTTTGAATTGTTTTTATCCTACATTTCATGCCGCTGTTTTTATTTACCTGGCAAATAGCAATAACAACTTCTAAGGTACCAGCATTATAGTAGCACTGCAGTCCTATCTTGTGCCTAAAATTAAATATATTGAAGGTCACTACTGTCTTATTAGAGGAAGATGGAATTAGAAGTTTCCAGTAGGTTGGTGCTATAGCCACTATATCCATGTTTTCATGGTATTTAAATAATTTTACATGCATAGATATGCATTGTTGATGAATTTTACACTGTGACAAGATTTTACGACACCTATCAAAATTCAATAGCATTGTCATGTAGCAAAATTGTACTTTTGCGGATTGGCAGGCGTTTTTAAATTGAATTTTTACCGACTAAAAAAATAAAAGTTTAAAAAACTTAAAAACCGACTTCAAAGTAAAATTCACTCAAAAGAATGAAATAATATTATTATACTTAAATACACGACATTAACCAACAATAACGAAATCAAAGGTGGGTACGAATTAAATTAGAGGCCTAAATTTATTTTTGTGGTCGGTACCAGCACCCGGCTACTTACGTATCAAATGTTTTAGATTCGATGGCATTGCTGACACCGACGTCAAAAAAAATTTTAGGCCCCTAATTTAATTCGTACCCACCTTTGATTTCGTTATTGTTGGTTAATGTCGTGTATCTAAGTATAATATTATTATTTCATACTTTTGAGTGAATTTTACTTTGAAGTTGGTTTTTAAGTTTTTTAAACTTTTATTTTTATTTTATATATTTTTAGTGATAATGATATCTATCTAACAACGTTATACCCAATCACGCAGTCGCCAACAGGAACCATCAAATCATAAAGCATGTGTTAACAGATTTAACAGATACAGATTCCTGTGGCTTCCATCATCATCTCAAAAGCATGAAAGTTAAGGAGTTAAATCTTCCATCATCAGCTCATCTGAATAACCCGAAAGAATACAACTATCGGTCTATACTTACCTACGTATCTACGTAAAATATTTGAATAATTATCCTCCAAATCCTAACCGTTAAGGAGTTGTACCTTCCTTTATTAGCTCATCAACATGAGATGATGACTAACAGACGCCAAAACTTGAATAGTTTTAGGAAATACGTGCAACACGTAATATGTGCCTATAAAATTTGAGGGTTTTTCTCGATTTCCCTGGGATCCCATCATCAGATCCTGACTTGTTGACAATGGGACCCCTTCGGGAGTATATTCTTTCGAACAAAAAAAGAAATTTGAAAATCGGTTCACAATCGGCGGATATATCGCGTAACAAACATACAAAAAAAACATACAGTCGAATTGAGAACCTCCCCTTTATTTAAGTCGGTTGAAAAAGAGGATTATCAATTCGAATCGTATGTATGGTTATATTGCTGGAATTGCACAACATTCGTGCATACTTCTTTTTCATTGTCTTGTTGTTACCCGACTGCGCCAGAAGGAAATATGTTTTTGAGTACTTATACGTATGTATATGTATGTCTTTAGCACTCTCTTCGGCTTATTTTCAACCGACTTCAAAAAGGAGGAGGTTCTCAATGCGACTGTATGTGTTTTTGTATGCTTGTTACGCGATATCTCCGCCGATTGTGAACCGATTTTCAAAATTCTTTTTTTATTTGAAAGAGTATACCCCCGAGGGGGTCCCATTGTCACCAAGTCAGGATCTGATGATGGGATCCCAGAGAAATCGAGAACAACCCTAAAATTTTATAGGCACATATTACGCGTTTCATGTATTTCCTAAAACTATCCAAGTTTTGGCGTCTGGTAGTCATCATCTCATCACCATCATCGTCATCAGATGAGCTGATGAAGGAAGGTACAACTCCTTAACGGTTAGGAGTTGGAGGATAATTCTTTAAAAATTGTACGTAGACCGATAGTTGTATTATTTCAGGTTATTCAGATGAGCTGATGATGGAAAATTTAACTCCTTAACTTTCATGCTGTTGACATGATGATGATGGAAGCCACAGGAATATGTATCTGAATGAAACACATGCATTATGAATTATGATTTGATGGTTCCTATTGGCGAGTGGGTGATTAATAACGTTGTTAGATAGATAGCATCACCACTAAAAATAAATAAAATAAAAATAAAAGTTTAAAAAACTTAAAAACCGACTTCAAAAAAAATGCACTCAAAAGTATTAAATAATATTATTATACTTAGATGCACGACATTAACCAACAATAACGAAATCAAAGGTGGCTAGGAATTAAATTAGGGGCCTACAATTTTTTTTGAGGTCAGTGTCAGCAATGCCATCGAATCTATAACATTTGATACGTAAGTAGCTGTATGCTGATACCGAACTCAAAAAAAATTGTAGGCGCCTAATTTAATTCCTAGCCACCTTTGATTTCGTTATTGTTGGTTAATGTCGTGTATCTAAGTATAATAATATTATTTAATACTTTTGAGTGCATTTTTTCTGAAGTCGGTTTTTAAGTTTTTTAAACTTTTATTTTGTATTTGAGTATACATTCTGTAGAATGTAGGCAAAGTATATAATAGTACTAACATACAGTATGGACACTCTCTGCCGCTCTTAAATTCCGACCTCACCCCCTCGTCACCCAGATTGATACAGATGAATCTCGAATGTATGTGATTTCGCCGTGATTTTGTTTGCTCCGTCATTTGTTTTTAGAAATGTCATTTTATGACCGTTGTATGCAGTGTCCGGGGTGTGATGTAGGTATACTCAAAGGGCTTATTGGATTTTTGATTGCAAGGTGTTGTTAGATTCGTCTTGATCATGTGAGACATTTTTACCCGACTGGCAAAAAAGAGGTGTTAAGTTTTTATGCACTCGGATATTAATTCCTATAGTTACATTTGGTAACAATATTGCCTAGCCTGTACCAGGTAGGGTTTGTAAGTTAGTAAATAAAAGATGTCAGTTATTTTTTTAAATTTATTGCTAACTTAATAAATAACACATGATCATCTGTTGGACTTGGAATGTTACTTACGTAACTAAACTAAAATTGACCTACTATTTACAAATATTTACAAACTTATTGAATATTTACAAAAATAATTTAGTTTGTGACTAGCTAGAGCGTTTTTCAGGAACTTTATTTACTTAGATTTAGTCGACTTCCTCGACTGTGGCCCCGGAGTGGTTCGGTGGAGCCTGGTATCCGCCAGGGTTCGCACCTGCTCCAGCTCCGTGCATCTTGCTCATCACGGGAGAGCACACCCTTTGGAGATCCTTCAACTTGTGTTCGTACTCGTCCTTCTCTGCCAAGGTATTGTTATCCAGCCATTGCAGGGCTTGTTCGCACTCCCTTCGAGCGATATCTTTGTCCTGCTCGCTCAGCTTGTCACCGGCATCCTCGAGCGCCTGTTTCACGGCGAAGATGTAAGCTTCCAACTGGTTTCTCGCTGCAACCCTCTCTCGTTGGCGCTCGTCTTCCTCCTTGTATTGCTCCGCTTCGGACACCATACGGTCGATCTCAGCCTGAGATAGGCGGCCTTTGTCGTTCTTAATGACAATGTTTTTGCTGTGGCCAGTGCTGTTCTCCTTTGCTGTTACGTTCAGGATGCCGTTTGCGTCTAAGTCGAACGTCACATCGATCTTGGGCACTCCACGCGGTGCAGGCGGAATACCAGTCAGATCGAAGCGACCGAGCAGGTTGTTGTCCTTCGTCATGGCTCGCTCACCCTCGTACACTTGAATGGTGACAGCTGGCTGATTGTCTGAGTACGTAGTGAACGTCTGTGACTGCTTGCATGGGATCTTGGCGTTGCGTTCGATGATCTTCGTCATTACTCCTCCGGCGGTTTCGATACCCAGGGACAAAGGCGCCACGTCAACCAGCAACACATCTTGAATCTTACTGTGTTGCTCGCCGCTCAGAATAGCCGCCTGGACAGCTGCACCGTAAGCGACCGCTTCGTCCGGGTTGATAGATAGGTTCAGCTTCTTACCGCAGAAGAAGTTCTGTAGCATATTCTGAATCTTCGGAATGCGAGTGGATCCACCGACCAGCACTACGTCGTGGATCGAACTCTTGTCCAGCTTGGCATCCTTCAGAGCTTTCTCGACTGGTTCTAAGGTCCCCCGGAACAGGTCAGAGTTCAGCTCTTCGAAGCGGGCACGAGATACTTTCGTGTAGAAGTCCAAGCCTTCGTAGAGTGCGTCGATCTCGATGGTAGCTTCAGTGCTAGACGACAAAGTGCGCTTGGCTCTCTCGGCCGCGGTGCGTAGGCGGCGCAGGGCTCGAGGGTTGTTTCGCAGATCTTTCTTGAACTTCCGTTTGAACTCCTCAGCGAGATGGTTTACTAATCTGTTGTCAAAGTCTTCGCCACCCAGGTGCGTGTCACCGGCTGTCGCCTTGACTTCAAATAGAGAGCCTTCGTCGATCGTTAAGATGGACACGTCGAAGGTACCACCACCCAGGTCGAAAATCAAAACATTTCGCTCGCCTTTCAGGTTTTTGTCCAGACCATATGCGAGGGCAGCTGCTGTAGGCTCGTTGATGATTCGCAGTACATTGAGTCCGGCGATAGCTCCTGCATCTTTGGTGGCTTGACGCTGTGAATCGTTGAAGTAAGCCGGAACTGTGACGACTGCATCTCGCACTGTCGTCCCGAGATAAGCTTCAGCAGTTTCCTTCATCTTCGTCAGCACCATGCTGCTGACTTCCTCCGGCGCAAACCTCTTCGTTTCGCCCTTGAACTCGACCTGAATCTTCGGTTTGCCGCAGTCGTTGACGACTTTAAAGGGCCAGTGCTTCATGTCCTCTTGGATTTTCGGGTCGTCGAATTTGCGGCCGATAAGTCGTTTCGCGTCGAAAACAGTGTTGTTGGGGTTGAGAGCGACTTGGTTTTTAGCGGCATCGCCAATCAGACGCTCCGTGTCGGTAAACGCGACGTAAGATGGAGTAGTTCGGTTGCCTTGGTCGTTAGCGATGATCTCTACGTTCCCGTGTTGCCAAACTCCAACACACGAGTAGGTGGTTCCAAGATCAATTCCCACAGCTAGCATTTTGATTTTTGTATGTAGAATAACTCTTCGTACAACTGTTCAACAATAAATTGATTATTCGATTATAAAATTCGCTTTGGTTTGGTGTTTCCACCGGTTTGTCTCTTCTCTTCGCTTGCTTGTAATTTCAAATACTGAATGATTTGGCGCGCTTTGGTGCTGCTTATATACCCGCCGGCCTCGACGAATCGAAGCCAAGGAAAATTCTAGAGCGCTCGAGAACAACCAATCAGATTTATTCGAGGGTGGAATGTTCTAGAATGGAAGTTATTTTCGACCAATACGGAGGCGTGAATGTGTGACAGAGATAGAAAAAACACAGGGTGGTAGCTAGAAGCTCAGTAGCCCGGGGGCACTAAGTTATCGTCTCGGGCACTAAGATTCTTTCTGTGTTGGAAAACTTAGACAACTTAGAGCTTTGCTTAGAGTGATGTTATTCTTAGAGCATTCTTATAGTGCTAAGAACTTGTTTTTTAGGGTTTCTTACCTCAAAAGGTAAAATCGGAACTATTATAGGATCACTCGTGTGTCTGTCCGTCCATCTGTCATGGCCAATTTTCTCGGAAACTGCTAAACCGATTGAGTTGAAATTTGGTACACATATGTAAGTCAGTGACCCAAAGACGGACGTGAAACGTAAACTAACAAATTTTTAACATTTGGGGTATTTTTTTTTTAAGTTTTAAATATATTGTGTGACATATTTAATAAAAGGGCTTGTTGTGAGAATCCTAAATACATATATTTTATAATTTTAAAATAAATAGTTTTGAATTTATTTAAGAAAATGGGCGAAAATTGACCATTTCCCCCTTATCTTTGAAACTACGGGCCCTAAAATCACAGTAAATGAGGTTGAATGCATAAATTACAGGAAAATCTATGAGAAAATCTAAATTCCTTTCATTCCCACAGGAAATATGAAATGTCTAATTTCCAGAATAAGTAGACCCCTATTTACCTAGAGCAAAGTATGTACTGAGAGGTCTTGTACTGTTGGTAATTAAAGTTTTGGTGCCGAACCCTGTTTGTGTGACCCCGAGTCGCACTTGGCTGGTTTTTAATTAAAGTTTCCATACATCAACAGAAAAATGTAGACATGATTATTGTTTTCCAACGAATTTGTTAGCAATTTTGGGAGAATGACGTGCCCCTTTCTCATGCAAGAATTCTAGATAGATTTGACTGTTAAGAAGATGGACAGTAATACGAGTAGTCGCAGCGTTCTCGTAATTCCGCGTAGTTAACTCACCACCTTTGCAAAAATCTCTACAAACATATCGACATAACTAATATAAAACTGTGTTTTACGCTTGACGTTAAGCGAATGTCCTACCTACTGATTTATAAAATGGTGAATAGTTAAAGGAAGGACGCATTTCAGAAGATGAATGAGAAGGCCAACTTTTCCCAACCTATAATCAATTCACAAAAAATAGACTTTTCATACTTTTTCCTTGGGGAAAGCTTCGTCTTCTTATTCACCTACTGAAATGCGTCCACGGTTTAAAGGCATAAGCCCTGAGGCATAAATTTGAGCGCCTGTAGTGAAACTAAGGCACAGCTAGTGGCTGACAGCTAGTAGTTGATGTCGTAAGACCTGTTTTTATAAATTTTATTACGTTATTGTAGAAAAACTAGTTCTAACTAGGTCTGACAAGTAAATCAGAAAAAAAGATTTTTTTTCAAGATCTTCGTTTGTAGTCCCATTTGACAGAAATTATTTATGACGAAATATTTTGTAGTTCTACTGATATATTAAAGCAGGAGTTGTATGTGATTTAACCTCAGATTAAAAATAACATTTTATTTTTGGTGTGAGGATTCAACTAATGTATTTGATGAATTTCACAAAAAAATCTTAGGCCTACTATCTATATTTCTCAAAAAGGTAGTCGTAACCGCCACGTCGCGGTGCGCACTATTGTAAACGTTATTTTAGTGTAGTTTAGATCGAAATTTGTACTGACGCGAATCAAGCTGCTAGTTTGAAGTTGGTATACGCAGTTTTAGATTGGTTATGCTCTTACTTAAAATTGATAATGAGACAGGAAAGAACATAGCGGGTTGAAAAAACTGCAGTGACGTGCAAAGAGTTTTTAAAACTGTTTTTTTAATATGTAACTAAGTATCTGAAGAAGTGGCCATATCTTATGCAGAGGCCCCCTATGTTTGGGGCCCCATGTACAGATGTAGCTGCCACAATTGAACGCTACGCTACGGCTCTGGACGAATACGTAATTGAGCGAATAAGTAAATAGTGGGGAATATAGGGATGCATACAAGCGAATAAACCGCGGAAGTTGGGGGATTCAGGCATCTCGATTCTACGATTCTCTCCAAAGCAGAGAAAGATCAAACAAAAAGAGCCTTTTGACATAAGTTACTAAAGTCTAACTAATAGCTTATATCTGTTGATTCTATTTAATTTTAGAAATTGATAAAAGATTACAGGTTCGGTTCATATTACCTACATTGTAAATGAAACACTTTTATTCGACTAATTTGTTTATTTTAACTACCTTTGTATTAAAATTTTAGTTAACTATATCTACGTTTGTTAAGGTGAATAGGTACCCAGTTATAAATAATAAAGGTGTTGCTTATACTCATAATTCACTGAAAATTTTAAAAATAAACTAAAGGTGATGAATGTAATCATGAAACTGATCAATTTTGCCCAAGAAATCTATTTTCTATATTCAAAAAAATACTATACAAAGTTAGTAGGTACTCAATAATTATTTAGCTTATTAATCGTGTGAGATGTCCATTTCTTTTTGCAAATTAAATATAAGTTCCTTGGCAAAAGTTGTTCAGTTTCAGTTTCATGAATATGTTCATCTCGTTTACTCTTACTAACAGGTAGGTAAGTATTCTAAAGATTTTATTTAGGCAGATGTTTTCTAGTAGTAGATAACTTATATTTTTGAATGTACTCTACTCAGAGTCAAGCACAGGTAATAAACTAAAATTGAAAATGACGCAGTTTCAAATTAAAATATTTTTACTTTGAGGAAATTCTACAGTTACAAGGTATCCCTAAAATAATCACGTTCGTCACAAATAACCGTTCCAGAAAGTTCTCTTTTATCTCCTTCTCGCTCATTCTTATACGGCCTTCTCTTTTTCGTTTAGCTACGACATCACGGAATTTTCCAGAAAACTGTCTGTTTACTATCTCTGTCCCTGTCGCTCTTGTGGAGTTTTGTTTCACACGATTCGAACAATCTAGAAATGAGGTGACTCTACCAAATTCGGTAGTACGTTAACTACAATGTTGTAAGAGGTTCTTGGTAAGACTCTTCAATTTTGTGGTGTTAATTTAGCGTTTGCCCTTTACGGGGGCGATATAAAAGGAAAATTGACGTCGCTAGACGCGTCATTTCTGTTATTTCTTCGATACCTTTTCCGTTAGAGTAGTGACGGGGTTCGGAGTTAAAATATGTATTTTAGAAAATAATCTTTTATAGGTGCCAGTATTCCAAAAAATGTAGTTTAAGGAGTATAGTAACTACACAATGAAGCAATAATTATACCAAAAGCAAAATTGTATTGAAATAGCAACGTAGACAAAAATAAAAAATGGCTCAGTCGTCGCCCGGTTAAATCAGATCTCAGTAAAAGCTGAAAAGCGAGCAAAAGCAGCTTTCAGGAGATTAAAATGTAAGGTGGGTAGCATTTTCTTATTTTCTCTCTTTTTTTTTAGAATAACTGCGTAATTAAGTTTGATTATTAACCTAATGACGCAGTTAACATAAGAAGGGTTAACTAACCGTCGCTTATCTGCTTAGTTAAACTGTTTTATTTACGTTGTATTAATTGTAGAGCTAAAATGCTGTCCTTTTAGATCTGCATTATTAATTATTAGTTATCTAGAAATACATAGAAGAATTAGATCGATTTTTAGTTTACAAAGATTGGGTAGGTAGGCTAGTAGTCTCCAAGTCTAATTCTGCATTACCAAGGTTGATTTATATGTATTTCCGAGAAAATATATTTTTTAAATATACTTACGTACCTATTTTTCATTGTAATTTTCTAGCTCTGTTAAGACTTGTTCAGTCACTAACCATTACACAGGTCAGCAACAAAAAAAGTGTTTATTTAAATTTTAATTCTGTACCTACATTAAATAATATTAAATTAGGTACTTGAGCGTATTCACAAAATCGTTTTCCATAGAAACTTAAAATTACTTCTTCTAGAAAATGGATGGTTAGATTCTAATGAAACTTTATACAAAAGTAAGTCACGAAATCCTAGTTTGTAGATAGATAAAGTTTAAAAGTTGTGTTCTCACTAAATAATAGTGATTTAAGGTTTTCATAGTACTTAATCTTTAAATTCGCTAATCTTTTTTAAAATAAAGTACATTATTTCGAGAATGTAATGTATCCACATACTAGAGTTTCCTGACTTGCGTAGGTGTAACTTTCATTAGAATCGGCTCGGCCCATCCATTTTCAAGAAGTAGTAACTTAATTTAAGTTTTAATGGAAACGATTTTTTGACTAAAATTTTTATTTACCTAAATATTAAGTACTAAAGTTTCCTTTTGTCATATACAGGTTGTAAAAAAATAGTGTAGGACCCGTTAACTGGGGCTTTCGCTTATCATACTGAACAACTTTTGTTCTACGAGTTTGCTGAAATCGCAAAGAAATTTTTTACTCTTCATACAAATCGATCAATTTTGTGCATTTTAGTATGGAGGGACCAATTTTTTTTTGAATTGACTGTGGTTCCTTTGTGAAAAGTTGTTCAGTATGATGAGTAGAACCCCCAGTTAACGGTTCCTACACCAATTTTTGTACATCCTGTATATACTTTGCTTTTGTCTTTTTTACTTCGATAAGGAAATCTTGAAGTTTTAATTTTTGTCATAACTACCTATACCTACTCCGAAAAATATCAATAAGAACTCGTACAGTTTCTATAAAATCAAACTTTAAAAAACCATTTTTTTTGCTACTTATGTACCTGTAAGAAATCAAAATTTAACGTCTAATCGAGAACCCACATCAAAAATTCGTGTCTCTTAGTCAAGTTATTCTTCTCATTAGGTCTACTCGTATGCTTGTTCCTTCATCATACATAGCAGCCCGTCTCATTAGGTCTATGCTTCTTTCTTCATCATACATAGCAGCCGGAAAAGTAGTTTTTTGTTATAGGTAGGTGTAGGTAGATAACAACCTACTTCGAAAAATATCGTTAAGTACAGTTTCTATAAAATAAAACTTTATAAACATTTTTTTTGTTAGTAATGTACCTGTAAGAAATCAAAATTTAACGTCTTATCGAGAACCCACATCAAAAATTCGTGTCGCTTAATCAAATTATTCGTCTCATTAGGTCTATGCTTGTTTCTTTATCATAATAAGGAGCCCGTCTCATTAGGTCTACGCTTGTTTTTTGTTATAAGTAGGTAGGTAAATAGGTAGGTAGTTAAAGGTATTTATTGGATTTTTTTTATTTTCGTCAGTCTCAAAAATTATTTTAATAGTTTTTGATTGAAAGTTTAAGATTTTCCATAATCTAATGGAACTACTGCGACCACGCACCGGAAAGCGTAGTGTAGGCAGGCCTCCCACTCGGTGGACCGATGACCTGGTGAAGGTCGCGGGAAGCCGCTGGATGCGGGCAGCGCAGAACCGGTCGTCGTGGAGATCCTTGGGGGAGGCCTATGTCCAGCAGTGGACTTCCTCCGGCTGATATGATGATGATGATGATGAATGGAACTACTCGTAATTGCCTGCTTCTGTGTTTTCCGACTCTTACAATTTGGGGATCTTTAATGCGAGAGTGAATATGCATTATTTGAGTTCTCGAATATAGTAATAATATATTTATTGTAAAACCTACATAGGTAAAACTACATATTTACTTAGATTTAGAATTTCTCTGAGCTTATCTACCTTAAATAATTAAAAAACTTGTGGTTAGTACCCGTAACGTTGTGGACAGATCAAACGTAGTTGTAGAGTTGCTATAAACAAAAAAGAACGGGGCAAATGAGAGTCGGATTTGCGAACCTAGGGTTCCGTACCAACACACATTCGACACAGATTCGATTTTGTACAATAAAGAGTATATAAAAAAAAAACATTGCAGTGGTGGAAAAAAATGCTGTCCCATATACATCGCAGCGCCATTTTGAAATATTTTTTTTGTATGACAATCATTTTAAGAGTTTTCCCATATAAAACACATATAAAATATTTTAAGGTGTTAATAGATGTCCCTGATGACCAAAATTTGGAAAACAACCTTAGCCCAATTTACGAGAAAACCTTAAAATGCTTATCTAGAGTGCATTTTCGTAAAAATCTTGAAGTCTGTTTTTTAGACGATCACATAACCCTTCATCTCCTTCGTTGCTCTAAGCTCAAAATATAGATACTTAGACAATCAGTCTTTACGAGTAGGTACTACCAACCTTCAATTTTCAAGTTTCCATTATAAAAAATCGGTAAACGGACTCGCACAGTCAGAAACGTACACAAAGGGTTCCGTACCATCGTACTAGATGGCGCTAGTTTCTTCACGGTTCAAAAAAACACGTTTTTTGTATGGAGACTTTCACTTTTACTAATTTTTAGTATTTGTTGTTATAGCGGCTACAGAAATACATCATCTGTGAAAATTTAAACTGTCTATCACTGGTGACAGACGGACAGACAGACAGACAGACGGACGGACAGCGGAGTCTTAGTAATAGGGTCCCGTTTTTATCCTTTAGGTACGGAACCCTAAAAACCGGTCAAGCGCAAGTCGGACTCGCGAAAAATAGAGTTTCCCCGTAGTCTTTTCAAACAGTGAAATATGTATATTTTAAAAACAAAATTCTTTTTGCAGTTGTTAATACTTAGAACATTTTAATTTTGTATTGAAAAATCGATTAACTTTTTACATATCCAACTGCACATCTATTATTCCTGAACTAAGAAAGCCTATATTTTCTTTTAAATTTATTATATCTCCTATTGATAGGGTTTTGATTGAGAAATGGGAAAAAAACATCAAAATTAGGTACCAAAGTATACATATTTAATTTGCCTTCTTTTACTATTTTTAAGTATTTAGAAGATTGATTTTGCATAAAATCTACTTCGTCAAGTTCCTGATAGATCCGTTCAATAAAAAAGATCTTATATTAAAATCTAATAGGAATTCCAATAACTTTTATTTTGTGAGTTTGACATGTTTAAAAATAATGTTTATTATAACATATTATATAACACAGTTTTCAAATTATTACTTTTATTATGATCCTGACTGAAAATAGACTTCGGCTCGTATTTCTGACAAACAATTTACAAATTTTGTTCTTGCAAGGATAAGTCAAATAACATTGTTTCTCTACATACTAAATATATGATTTCATTTGAATTAGTACTCAATAAATCTCCGTTGCAGTGTTTACAATTATTTATAATCTTTTTAATTTTTTAGGACTCCGTACAAATTTTGTTCTTGGATAAGTCAAATAATTAACATTGTTTCTCTACATACTAAATATGTTTTCAACTGATTTAGTGTATTCAATAAATCTCTGTTGTAGTGTTTACAATTATTTATAATCTTTTTACTTTTTTAGGGCTCCCTACAAATTTTGTGCTTGGTTAAGTCAAATAACATTATAATAAAAATGAATCTCTATTTCCCTTGGTCATCGCGTAACGCGTGAACGGCTGGACCGATTTCGCTAATTCTTTTTTTGTTGAATTCGTTATTGTCAGGAGAAGGTTTTTATGTAGGGTAGGGTAGGGTAGTGTAGGGTAGTGTAGAGTAGGATAGGATAGGGTAGGGTAGAGTAGTGTAGGGTAGGGTAATGTAGTGTATGGTAGGGTAGGGTAGTGTAGTGTATGGTAGGGTAGGGTAACGTGTGTAGTGTAGTGTAAGGTGGTACGAAGTTCGCCGGGACAATAAAAGCACTGATTAAGCACGAAATCTCAGAAACTATAACACCTACTAACGTGAAATTTAGCAGGCAGGTTTCTTAGAGGGTGTGGACATTCGCTAAGAACGGATTTTACGACACTCTACCCCTAAGGGGGTAAACGGGGGTTGAAAGTTTTGTATGAAGTAAGAAACTTGAAATTTAAAATTGATGCTCTATAGATGGTGTGGAGGTGTAGTATAAAGTCATAAAGAAACTAATAATGTATCTTTAGAAATCAACCCCCTTAAACAAAACTTAAAGCTAGTACTAAATATATGTTTTCATCTGAATTAGTACTCAATAAATCTCTGTTGCAGTGTTTACAATCATTTATAATCTTTTTACTTTTTTAGGGCTCCGTACTTTTTTGCTTGTTTAAGTCAAATTAATAACATTGTTTCTCTACATACTAAATATATTTTCATCTGAAATAGTACTCAATAAATCTCTGTTGCAGTGTTTACAATCATTTATAATCTTTTTACTTTTTTAGGGCTCCGTACTTTTTTGCTTGTTTAAGTCAAATTAATAACATTGTTTCTCTACATACTAAATATATTTTCATCTGAAATAGTACTCAATAAATCTCTGTTGCAGTGTTTACAATCATTTATAATCTTTTTACTTTTTTAGGGCTCCGTACTTTTTTGCTTGTTTAAGTCAAATTAATAACATTGTTTCTCTACATACTAAATATATTTTCATCTGAAATAGTACTCAATAAATCTCTGTTGCAGTGTTTACAATCATTTATAATCTTTTTACTTTTTTAGGGCTCCGTACTTTTTTGCTTGTTTAAGTCAAATTAATAACATTGTTTCTCTACATACTAAATATATTTTCATCTGAAATAGTACTCAATAAATCTCTGTTGCAGTGTTTACAATCATTTATAATCTTTTTACTTTTTTAGGGCTCCGTACTTTTTTGCTTGTTTAAGTCAAATTAATAACATTGTTTCTCTACATACTAAATATATTTTCATCTGAAATAGTACTCAATAAATCTCTTGCAGTGTTTACAATTATTTATAATCTTTTTCCTTTTTAGGGCTCCGTACAAATTTTGTGCTTGGATAAGTCAAATAAATAACATTGTTTCTCTACGTACTAAATATATGTTTTCATCTAAATTAGTACTCAATACATCTGTGTTGCAGTGTATACAATTATTTATAATCTTTTTACTTTTTTAGGATTCCGTCCAAATTTTGTACTTGGATAAATCAAATAAAAAACATTGTTTCTCTACATACTAAATATTTGTTTTCATCTTAATTATTAATAAAATCTCTGTTACAGTGTTTACAATTATTTATAATCTTTTACTTTTTAGGGCTCCGTACAAATTTTGTGCTTGGATAAGTCATGCCACTATTAAAGCGAATATTAAAAAGACAAGTAAATATGGTGCTAAAGTATTAATTTAATTACTAGTGAAGTTTACCGATTGTCTCCCACTCGTCTTTTTTTTTTTTTCACGTTAAGAGATTTAAAAAAGTTTCATGTTGAAATAAAAGTTGAGTTAAATCATTTTTTTTTTCGTCAACCGTTTTTTCTCTTTGTTCTACTCGCACCGCCATCTGTGTCAGTTCATTAGAACTAAAACTGTATTAATGGACATCATAGTTGTGTTGTGCGCACTGGCGTTACAAGTTACGTCGACACAATGCGCGTGTCCGTGTCCACCGCACTCGCGTAGGTCATTTTGTATGGACACACATGTTGTGTCGTTCCGCACTGGCGTAAGGGTTATATGAACACAAATGTAATGTTCATCAGCAGTTATCGTGTTGATGACTAAAACTGTTTCATAGATGGTATTGCTATCCTCATATTTTGTTCAAAATACGTAGTTATTCTTGCTGTACGGTCTTTACCGACAGCCGGTCTTCGGCGAAATGACCGTAATACAAAGTTTGTGGTTAAATTTCTCTGAAGAATAATTTTGGATGACTAATACTAACATTATCTTATAACAACCTTTTAGCAAAGGTACATGGGTGATAAGTTTAGGGCTTCAGTAGTCTTTAAATTGAAGTTTCGAATTATTTGGCTTCATCGGCATTCGCACTAATTTTACCTTGATCTTTGTCATGTGGTTTGACTTAACCGGTTTCTATGCTAATCTTTTTCTTGGGGTGCCATATCCTATCGAATGTCGGCGACCACCACACGAAACTTTCTTTGCTATAATAAAATAATATAACGAGGAGATCCGTAGGAGAACCAAAGAAACCGACATAGATCTCAGAATTGCTAAACTCAAGTGGCAGTGGCTCATAGCTCGTAAAACGGATGGCCGTTGGGGCAGAAAACATCTCGAGTGGCGATCGCGCACCGGAAAACGTAGCGTAGGAAGGCCTCCCACTCGGTGGACCGATGACCTGGTGAAGGTCGCGCTACGCCGCTGGATGCGGGTAGGGCAGAACCGGTCATCGTGGAAATCCTTGGGTACGTTAGTACTAATATGTTTATATACTTTGCCTTGGGGTAGGCCTCCAGCAGTGGACATCCTTCGGCTGATATGATGATGATTAATATTTTTTATTTTGCTTGTATGTATTACCGTTTTTAAGACAGACAATAACAAAAAACCTTAAAAATACGTTTCTTATATGGGACCCTCTTGACTTTTGACTTTTTTTAATTGTTATTTTATTGTTATCCCCCACAATAAATACACCTAATCTGTGAAAATTTCATTTGATTACCTATTAATGTTTAAAAGACAACAGCTTTTAAAAGTTGAACAGACAGACGCACAGACAGGCGTACGCTAAAAATGTACTTAAGTTTAAAACAAAGCTTGATAAATACAATCAATCGTTATTGTTGTTTATATTGCATAGCTTCATTAGGATAAGCTTATCATTTCGTTGATTTTTTTTATGTTTTAAGCAAAACTAGGTTACATAATATAAGTAAATAGCAAATATGCATGAAATGTTGAAAAGTTTAGAATTCAAATTAAATAGGTTACAAATAAGCTAGTTAGACGTACGAAGGCGCTTAAGGTTAACTTTTTGAACAGTATGATAACTACCAGAGAGAGAGAGAGTAAGTGATATCACAAGATTAATTACCTACGTTGTTTGAGATTGAGAACCTAAGAAGTCCCTAGATTTTCAGTATGTTAGATTAGAAGTTACCGGATTTTGATGCTTGTCTATTACATACTACATAGTTAAATATTATGTAGTTAAGTATAAGTTTTTGATAAAATCACTCTGGGAATTAAATTCAGGTGGGCAGTTTTTACCGTCACTTACTAATAAACTTATACGAGCAGCAGAATCCAAAATGTTCTAATCGTAAATTAGAAAAATCGCCATAATGCGTGTCGATTCACGCGTAGTAGGGTAGGATTTTGGAGTGAAACGTCAGGAATACATTTTAAACGACTTTGACGAAATAGATCTTTGAACAACTTAAAAATATGTCGTAGTTTCTTTTTCATCAATTTGTATGGGAGGATGACGTCCTGCGCTGCCCGCATCCATCGGCTTCCCGCGATCTTCACCAGGTCGTCGGTCCACAGCGTGGGAGGCCTGCATACGCAGGACCAGTCGTCGTGGAAATCCTTGGGGGAGGCCTTTGTCCAGCAGTGGTCGTTTTTCGGCTGATATAATGATGATGTATGGGAGAACCCCTTAAAAATGTTTGACAAAAGGACTTATTTTATTTTGCGTTTATGTATGTAAACATGTACCTACAAAATTTTATTACTGTAGATCTTAATTTGAGGTAGTATCTAAATTAAGTACATTTATATCTTTAAAATGGAAATGTGAAAAATTGTTTAAGACAATAAATTAAAAAGAATAAACATTTTCTTTCGTAGGTTTCTTCAGAAAATAACAAATAAAAGATATTTGCAGATATAATCTAACATGTATAGGTAGATAGATAGATAATTCATTTATTCATAGGTATATTTTTGCGTTTTATTTAGAATAAATAATAAATTGATTGTACAGCAGCCACGTGTACCTTCTCGCGTAGCCTTTACCGTAGTGGCATAATTACAAAAATCAACATTAAAAAATGCGATAACAAGTATTTAGTTGGTTTACAAAGAAAAGAGGTATGCCAGATTAAATCTATAATATAATAAAACTGTAACGGGGCCGTGTCTGTACATGACATATTTTTGGAAAATAATAACTGTGGTGGACATTACTAACGATACAGAGGCCAAAACAATAACTTTTAGAATTTTTGTCTGTCTGTCTGTCTGTCTGTATGTTCGCGCATCACGCAAAAACTACCAGGCCGATTTTGATGAAATTTTGTATGGTGGTTCCTTATAGCCCGGGTTAACATATAGGATACTTTTTATCCCGGAAAATCAAAAGTATTCATTTATACAATGGCTCACTACCACCACTATTACAATTAAATTTTACACGTTGATACCCTATATCGCAAACTAAAACTGAGACATTGTGAACCCAAAAAAAATTAAGTGTTCCTGCAGCAATGCAAAAAATAGTATCTTTAGAATGGCTCAACGTAACAATATGAAACCTTTACATTGGGATGGGGTGTTTTGACCATCGTTGTTTATTCTTTATCCCGGAAAACTAAAGAGGTCCCGTGAGAAATTAGATCTATAGATACTTACAATAATAACAATAGAGTACTTTTTCCCCATATTAGCAACACATACCACACATTATAATCATAGCAGCAGAATGTCAATAGATGCCGCTGCAGGGATAATAAAACGCGCTAAGTTGTATTAAAACATCAAAATATTATTTCATACTTTTGAGTGAATTTCTTTTATGTATTTTTCAGCATACGTTACTTTACACAACTCTAACTCTGGAACTATGGCACGTAGCGATGTGTTTCATAGACGAACTGATAGGTATTTTTTACAGATTTCATTCGCGTCAAACACAAAAGTCAAGTTTGGTATCTTTTAACAGGAGGCACAGATATGGGAACTCTTCTGACGGCGACTATTTGCGTGTGGCAGTTGCTCTCCGCCTGGGCTGCAATATCTGTGAACCTCATCAATGTATTTGCGGGTCCACGGTGGAGGCAATTGGCCATCACGCACTGAGTTGCGGTCGTGGTTTGGTGAAGATTACCACGTCATCATGCCCTTAATGACCTCACTCGGAGGGCACTGGTCTCGGCTAGATGGAATATTCCATCTTTGATGCAGCCGCTGGGCTTTAGTCGATCTGATGGCAAAAGGCCGGACGATTTAAACAGGTGCCATTGGAAGAGAGGTACGTGCCTGCTTTGGGACGCCGCTTCTGCCTCACGCCTCACCCGTACGGTACTGCTGCTCAATTTGCGGCGAGAAAGAAGCATAAAAAGTACTCGGTCTTGGAGGCAAATTACTGCTTTTTTCCGCTGGTCTGTGAGACAACCGGCTGCTGTAGTCTCAGAGGCCTTTGCCTTCATTAAGGAGATTGGCCGTCGCCTTTGAGAGAGGAGATGTGACGCCCGCTCCAGGTCCTACTTGCTGCTAAGGTAGTTTATTGCCATCCAGTGCGGCAACGAGAAGTGCGACATGGGCTCCTTTGGAGCTGATACGACTCGAGGATTTGACCCATATTAATATTTATAGGAAATTTTATTACTAGATTGATATAATTATTTGAATTAGTTTTTTGATAATATGTGTGTTATTTCATCATATCAGTTCATATACGTCCCCAACGAGGGGCTCGACCTGCCCTGAGTTAGGGCCATCAGGCCTTAGAGGATCACGCGGGACCATTGCGGGTTAATTGACTTTACACATAAGCTTCGAGTTTCTTCGCAGGCGTGTGCAGGTTTCCTCACGATGTTTTCCCTCACCGTAAGAGCGTCAGATAAACGTACATATGAAATCGATATTTGAATAGATATTGGTAAGTGGCAGGATTCGAACCACGGCCTCCCGGACAGGAGGAAGCGGCCCTAACCGTTACGCCACCGACGCTTTATATGTTATTTAAGATTTAGAAATCCTTAATTAATATTATAAATTTGAAAATGTGTTTGTTTGTTTGTACCTATTCACACTCCAACACATCTACCAATCTTGATGAAATTTGGCATGCAGGTAGCCCGTGGAAGGAAATAGTCTACTTTTTATCTCTTGAAATTATCATAGCCCGATGCAGTACCTGAGGAAATAAAAACAATACTCTTTGTTCGTTAATTTATTTAAAATCGCAACGAAAAAATGGATTGGTGTAATCTTTAGCACCGAGATGTGGTGGAAAATGATATAATTTGTCATAAGTATATCCTGACATAGTTCCCGAGGGATCTGGGGGCAACGGAGCAACGGATTAAAGTGATTTTTTGTATAGAATTTGTTGAGAGGGTGGAAAGTGACAAAGACTGCTGATCAGAATACCCCGTTTTAGTTCCTGAGGTACCTGGAGAAAACTCATGTCCACGCTTGCGAGCCGATTGCAGCTCAAAAAGAGTCATATAAGCTATGTCCACGCGGGCGAAGCCGCGGGCAAAAGCTAGTTAATAATAATCTGATTTCATATTTATAACTTATTCCATTTTTTTTAGTAAGTTATAGTAAATCACAAAGTACATATAATCAAAATCGTTGGTGCTATTTTTGAGAAAAAATAATAAAGAACCTAGGTTTGTATGGAAAGAACCTTATTCTGATCTTGCATAATGAACATCATAATATCTGTGCCGGACGGCTCCATCGAGACCATCTCAATTAATTTGATTTATTTATTCCCATTGTTTTTTACTAACACTAGTTTAAAAGTACCAATGTTACTAACCAATTATGGACGTCTGAAATAAATACTTATACTTACTTATACTTATGATATAGTAGGCCGCATAAAGTTAAATTAACTTTTAGGGCAACATTTTCATTACAATCGTAAGAGCTATTTTTGAGGAAAATATCACTTATTTGATTTTTTACTATGATGGCAGCCAAGATAGGGAAAATAAAAAAAAAGTCTGACGATATTAAAATAATATTGCCCTAACCCAATTTATATAGTTCAGTAGTTTCGGCGCTAGGGGACCAGACACACACAGATACACATACATTTATATTTTTTAACTTTTTAAGACTGCTGGTGTAGGTAAGACAATGGATCCACATCAAAATCGCAGTAGAATAAATGTCTTTGCGCAACTTTGATTTTTTTCCTATCACAAAACTTTCACTCCTAAAATAGCTTAGAGACTTTTTAAAACTATTAAAATTTTTTTAAAATGTTAATTTTATGTAGAACTTTTTCTCATCTTTCAATAGGAAATTTGCGCGTTGTGCCGTAATTTTTTTAACATCTAAATCTTGCCTTTGATAAATTTCACGCATGTTGTGCACGTTGCGTTAGTGACTAAACCCAATGTCTTATATATTACTTATCCAAGTATCTCATCTGTGACTAAACTAACAAGAATTAAATATGAATATGACGGAGTTATGTTAATTGATTAGATTTTTGATACAATCGACCACGCTGAACACGTTAAAAACTGATTTCAATCGCAACAACTTAGTAAGATTTTACTCTTTTTTTTGTTTTCGTAAATTTATTCTAGTCGTTTATTTATTAAATTTATTTAAATTTAACAAAACTTATTAGTATCAGATGTCAGCAAAGTATAATGAAAATGTATAACTTTATTCATGCTTGCTTTTGATGATTTTTACGCATCGCATGTTACGCGTTGCGTCGTTGACTAAATATCAATATAACAGAGTTAAGTTATTTCATAACTGATTAGATTAAATAACGATAAAAAAGAACCTCCTTGGGTACACACAAAGTAACTATTTAGTAATCTGTGATACACACAAGTATTCTGATAAGATATTTCAACTTTCAAGCAATAACGACGAGAAAAAATGTTCTCAAACATACAAAAAAACCGGCCAAGTATTAGTCGGAGTCGCGCAAAGTAGGATTCTTTATATATATATACTAGCTGTCCCGGCGAACTACGTACCGCCTTACATTACATTACACTGCCCTATCCTACCCTACACTACTCTACACTACCCTACCCTACACTACACTACACTACACTACCCTACCCTACACTACACTACCCTACACTACTCTACCCTACACTACCCTACCCTACACTACTCTACCCTACACTACACTGCCCTACCCTACACTACCCTACACTACCCTACACTACCCTACCCTACACTACCCTACCTTACCCTACATACACTACACTACACTACCCTACACTACCCTACACTACCCTACACTACACTACACTACCCTACCCTACCCTACACTACCCTACCCTAAACTACCCTACCCTACACTACCCTACATAAGAACCTTCTCCTGACAAAGAAAATTTTGTATGGAAATTTATTTATTTTTTTTCAAATCCAACTTCACACCTTAAGTTGGTCGACAATTACTTCTAAACTAAGAAAATGTACTTAGCCGTGATTAAATTGATAATATGTCTTATTATTTACCTTTTTTTTAGATGCCCGTAAATAGTGGTTTAGCTCGTAAGGGAGTGGGGGAAGGATACTTGACTCTAAAAAAACAAAGATTAGCACTTCATAGTATTACACAAACCGATCGCGATCTCTGAATCGATAAATGGTTCTAGTAAACCTCAGTAGTTTTAAAAAGCCTATTCAACGATACCCCACGTGTTAGGTTAGGTTAGGTTAGGTTAGGTGACGTATTCAACAAAAAAAAACCACCCCCTCTTTACATGCACCATACCCTAAAATAATTTTTCAAGGTTTTATGTACCACTTTGCCGAGATCAATATGTATAATGATAGCAGCTCATATACGTCCCCACCGAGGAGCTCAAGCCTACCCTGAATTAGGGCGAACGGGCCTTAGTCGACCACGCGGGCCCAGTGCGGGTTGTTCGACTTCTCACACAACCTGCGAGTTTCTCCGCAGGCGTGTGCAGGTTTCCTCACGGTGTTTTCCTTCACCGTAAGAGCGTCGGATAAACGTACATATGAAATCTTAATTCAAAATCACATTGCTACGTGGCAGGATTCGAACCACGACCTCACGGGCAGGAGGCGGAGTATGTATACTCATGCCAAATTACAGCTTTCTACTACTAATAGTCTCTGACCTAACCCGCGGACAGACGGACAGACAGACAAACTCATGCCAAATTACAGCTTTCTAGTACTAACAGTCTCTGAGCTAAGTTGCTGATAGACGACAGACAAACATGGAGAAACTATAAGGGTTCCCTGTTGACTTCAGAATCCTAGAAACGCTTTTCCGGATTTTGATATGTTTTAATTTGGTCTTGTAAAAAAATATTTGCATGAAACAAATACTTTGAAACTTGAAGTATAGTGAGATAATATATTTTTCAATACAGTTGCTCGAAAAGTGTTCCTTTATATCCCAGTCAAATGTGCGCAAAATTGATTTTACCGCACCCGTGCTTTTACTTTACCACTTTTTTTAATTTCTAGCTCGGAGGAACAAGACATATCTGCCAAAAAAAAAAACAAAAATACAGAATCTTTTTTAAGACTTTTGAAAGGAGAATTTTAAAAGAGATAGGTAGTTCCTCCGAGGTTAGTAGATAACGCAAGCTGTTTAGATTCTCTGGGTTATATCTTTGTGAAGAAAAGAGAAAAAATATGAAAGAAGTGGAACCGGTTACACCAAGGAATAGGTCATCTTTACCATAGAAGTTAAGTATCCCAAGCCGTATTGTAGTCTATTTATGATAATAAAAAACTTACGCATGCGTACGTGTGCTAGCTAAAATATGGCGCAATTTAGTTCCTCCGAGGTTAGTAGATAACGCAAGCTGTTTAGATTCTCTGGGTTATATCTTTGTAAAGAAAAGAGAAAAAATATGAAAGAAGTGGAACCGGTTACACCAAGGAATAGGTCATCTTTACCATAGAAGTTAAGTATCCCAAGCCGTATTGTAGTCTATTTATGATAATAAAAAACTTACGCATGCGTACGTGTGCTAGCTAAAATATGGCGCAATTTTCCTAAGACTTAATTGAGATGTTTTTGTTGTAAAAACTAATAAAATTAAGAAAAGTTAATATATATGTAATAAAAAATATACTTATGTGTATGTATAAGAAAAAACAAAGTGAGATTACTCCCAGGACATTTAAAATAAGCCACAAGTCGTGTAAAATGAACTTTGGTCGCTGAAACCTTGATAGGTATGTACCTACCCATGTATTTTGTTTTTCTGTCACGGTCGTTTTTTTATTTTATCTATTTTCTCACAACTGTATTGAAAAACTTTGTATGATACATGGGTGTAAAAGGAAATAACAAACTCTTGACGATGGTAAACCCTCGCCTGCGGCTCGGGCTTACAAATGTCACTCGTTTGTTGTTGACCTTTTTACAACCCTTGTATCATAAATAACTATTAATCAATGTAATTTTTTTTTCTTATATTTAACTATCTCAAAGTAACTAGGATGAAAAAAAAGAATAAAATTTAATCAATGTAAAATTTTATTTTTCTTATTATTTAACTATCTCAAAGTAACTAGGATGAAAAAAAAGAATAAATCTAGAGTTGACTTTTATTTGAGATACTGTGAAATAGAGACGTGCTAAACTAATTAAGTATATTCTTAGGTGATATTCATTATTTTTGAGAAACGCTTTATTTAAACCATAGTTACTACTACACATTTAATCAGTTTTCGGTAAGCAATAAGCCTTAAATTTAAAATAACTACAAAAACCAAACTAAGGCTAGGGCCCCCAAAAAAACTTCTGTGGTAACCATTGATATCCTACAATAAATAACTCGTTGACGTCTTTTATATGAAATTGTCTAATTGTAAAATGATCCTATAAGGGCTTCGTTTTTTTCCTCTTGAGGTACGGAACCCTAAAAATTAGGTAGGTACTTAGGTTTCTGCAACCAATAACCTAAACAGTCTGCTGGTTAGTCACGTAAAGTCAAACAGACAGTTAATTAGAAATTTTGTTGTTTTTTCACGCATTTCATCACAATTGGTCGTGCAAAATTAGATAATATTAATGAATTAAAATCATAAATTTCGAAAGAACTGTTCTATATAGATAATATATGAAAATAAAGGTGTAATAAGATATGACATGAACAGTTTTAGAGAATTGCTTTAATTACTCACATAAATAATCATAACAGTCTGGTTAGTAACGTAAAGTCAACTGAAAGTTCATTAGAAATTTTATTGATTTTTCTCGCATCTTATCACAATTAGTAGAACAACATTAGATAATGTTATTGAACTAAAATCACAAATATTCTATTTAGATACTAGATACAAATAAAGGTATACTAAAATATATATTACAAATATATTTCTAAAGATTGCTTTAATTACTCACTTCAATAACTTAAACAGTCTGGTTGTTCACGTAAAGTCAATCTGAAAGTTAATTAGAAATTTTGCAGATTTTTCTAGTATTCCATCAAAATTGGTCATGCAAAATTAGATATTTAAGGTCAATACAAATAAAGGTGCAGTAAGATATGATACTAATAGTTTTGAGATGACTACTTTAACTGCTCATTAAATAACCTAAACAGTCTGATTAATTAGTCACGTAAAGTCAAACTAAAAGTTAATCAGAAATTGTGTTGATTTTTCTCGTATTTCATCACAATTGGTAGTGCAGAACTAGATAATAATATTATATCAGAATAAAAATCATAAATGAAAGGACTGTTCTATCTAGATACTAAGTAAAAATAAAGGTGTAATAAGGTATGATACAAATAGTTTTCAGAGGACTGCTTTAAATACTCACTTGAATAACCTTAACAGTCTGGTCAGTCACGTTAAATCAAACTGAAATAGAAAATTTATAGTATAGAATAAGATAATAATATTGGAATAAATCATAAATTTAGAAAGGAAAAATAAATAAATAAATTTCGAAAGGGAAATTCTATCTAGACAATATAGGTGTAGTAAGATATGATACAAATAGTTTTCAGAGGATTTCTTTAATTGCTCACATAAATAATGATTTTTCTCGTATTTCATCACAATTGGTAGTGCAAAATAAGATTATAATATTAAGAATTGAAATCATAAATTTCGAAAGGACTATCTATCTTGATACGAGATACAAATAAAAGTTGTGTAAGATATGACAAAAACAGTTTTCAGAGAAATGCTGTAATAAACCACTTAATTAACCTTAATAGTCTGGTTAGTCACGTAAAGTCAATCTGAAAGTTAAGTAGAAATTTTTCTGATTTTTCTCGTATTTGCAAAATTAGATAATATTAAGGGCTGTTCTATCTAGATACTAGAAACAAAAAATAAAGGTGTAGTAAGATATGATACAAATAGTTTTGAGAGGATTGCTTCAATTGCTCATTTAATAACCTTAACAGTCTGGTTAGTCACGTAATGTCAGGCAGGTGTGCCATAGCTTGTGAGGTTGGCAGGTATGCTATAGAACATGCCAAATACCGGCGTATACACGCACATGACGAAACTGAAATTATTTAGTTTAAATAAGTTTCGAAACTAATAAATCATTTTCAGAGAATTGTTTTAATTACTCACCTAAATAAGCTAAACAGTCTGGATAGTCACGTTAAGTTAATGTGTAAGTTGATCAGAAGTTTTGTTGATTTTTCTTGTAATTCATCACAATTGGTAGTAAAGAATTAGATAATATTAATAAAGTAAAATCATAAATTTCGAAAAGAAAATTCTATCTGTTACTAGATAAAAATAAAGGTGTATTAAGATTTGATACAAATAGTTTTCAGAGGAATGCTTAATCAAGTAAAGTCAATCTGAAAGTAATTGGAAATTTTGTTGATTTTACTCGTATTGCATCACAATTGGTAGTGAAATATTCGATAAAATTATAACAGAATTAAAATCATAAATTTTGAAAGGACTGTTCTATCTAGATACTAAGTAAACTAAAGGTGTAATAAGATATGACGATATTTTAGAATATTGATTTAATTACTCACTTAAATAACCTAAACAGTCTGGTTAGCAACGTAAAGTCAAACTGAAAGTTAATTAGAAATGTTATTGATTTTTCTCGTAAATCATCACAATTGGTAGAACAGCATTAGATAATGTTATTGAACTAAAATCAATAATTTCGAAAGGACTATTCTATCTAGATACTAGATACAAATAAAGGTGTAGTAAAATATGTGATACAAATAGTTTTATGAGAATTGCTTTAACTACTCACTTGAATTACCTAAACAGACTGGTTCGTCACGTAAAGTCAAACTGAAATAGAAATTTTGTTGATGATTTTTCTCGTATTTCATCACAATTGGTAGTGCAGAACTAGATAATAATATTAAATCAGAATAAAAATCATAAATTTCGAAGCGACAATTATATCTTGATAAGAGATAAAAAAAATAGGTTTAGTACGGTATGATACAAATAGTTATCAGAGGATTGCTTTAAATACTCACTTGAATAACCTTAACAGTCTGGTTAGTCAAGTAAAATCAAACTGAAATAGAAAATGTTATATTCTATCCAGATCGATCCAGATACTAGATACAAATACAGGTGCAATAATTATATCATCATCATATCAGCCGAAGGAAGTTCACTTGGACATAGGCATTTTATCACTCTTGGTAGTACTAAATTAGATAATATTTATGATTTAAAATTACAAATTTCGAAAGGAATATGCTTTCTAGATACTAGTTACAAATAAATATTTTGTAAGATATGATACAAATAGTTTTCATCGGAATGTTTTAATTACTCACTTAAATGACCTAAACAGTCTGATTAGTCATTTAAAGTCTATCTGAAAGTTAATTAGAAGTAATGTTGATTTTTTTTCGTACTTCATCTCAATTGGTAGTAAAACAAATTATAATATTATGTTAGAATTCAAATCATAAATTTCGAAAGGACTTTTCTATCCAGATACTAGATACAAATAAAGGTGTAATAAGATATGATACAAATAGTTTTCAGAGGATTGCACTAAAATAACCTCAAAAGGCTGGTTAGTAACGTAAAGTTTAACTGAAAATTAATTAGAAATTTTGTTGATGTTTTTCGAATTTCATCACAATTTATTGAAATAAAATCACAAATTTCGAAAGGACTATTCTTTCTAGATACTAGGTACACATAAATGTGCAGTAATATTTGATACACATTGTATTCAGAGGATTGCTTAAACTACTCACTTAAATAAAGTCAATATGAAAGATAATTGAAGATTGTGTTGATTTTTCTCGTATTTCATCATAATTTTAAGTACAGAATTAGATAATATTAAGGAAATAAAATTACAAATTTCGAAAGGAAATTTATGTCTAAATACTAGATACAAAATAATGAAGTAGTACGATATAGTAAGAACGGTTTAAAAATTTTGTTGATTTTTCTCGTATCATTAAAATTGGGAGAGCCGAATGAGATAAAATTATTTAATAATTATAATTGTAATTTTCGTCACAAATGGTACTGCATTTTGGTTACTCACGTAAAGTCAATGTGAAAGTTAATTAGAAAATTTGTTGATTTTTCTCGTATTTTATCACGATTGGTAGTGCAGAATTAAATACTAATGTTATGTCAGAATGATAATCATAAAATTCGAAAGGACTATTCTATCTTGATACGAGATTCTAATAAATGTGTAGTAAGGTAGGATACAAACAGTTTTCAGAGGATTGCTATAATTACTCATTTGAATAACCTAAACAGACTGGTTCGTCACGTAAAGTTAAACTAAAAAGGAAATTTTTTCTCGTATTTTATCACAATTCGTAGTGCAGAATAAGATATTATTATTGATTTACAATTATAAATGACGATAGTACTACTCTATTTAGATGCTAAATACAAATAAAGGTGAACTAAGATATTATACAAATAGTGTTCAGAGGATTGCTTTATTTAATCACTTAAATAACTTAATATATATATAACTTAATTAATTATTTTTAAAGTGAATAGGAAAGAAAACGAAATTGACGAAGTAAACAACACTATTTCAAAGATACTGAACTGGTTCACTGTGAACAACTTATTATTAAATGCTAAGAAAACAAAATGTATAAAATTTTGTTTGCCAAATGTAAAAAAGGTCAATAATAGTGTAATATTAGACAGTAATAAATTACAATTTGTAAATACCACGGTGTTCCTTGGTATAACTTTGGATGTTTCACTTCAATGGGGACCACACATTGAAACTTTAGCGGGAAGGCTTAGTTCAGCTGCTTATGCCGTTAAGAAAATAAGACAGTTAACGGATGTAGATACTGCGAGACTAGTGTATTTTAGTTACTTCCATAGTATAATGTCTTATGGCATATTACTGTGGGGGCATGCGGCTGATATAGAAACTATTTTCATCCTGCAGAAAAGAGCTATCCGCGCAATCTATCAGATGCAATCACGTGACTCGTTACAGAATAAGTTCAAAGAAATCAATATTTTAACTGTTGCTAGTCAATTTATATATGAAAACATCATGTACGTTCGTAAGAATTTGCATTTATTTCCTAAAAACAGTGACAGGCATAATTTGAATTTAAGAAATGTAAATAAAATAGACATAGCCTTTTCGAGACTGAGTAAGGTTAAAAAGTCATTTGTGGGGCAGTGTATAAGATTCTACAATAAAATTCCAGAAAATGTAACTAGTTTGTCAGAGAATAAATTCAAGACTCATGTCAAAAAAGTTTTGTGCTCTAGAGGATATTATAAAATAATAGATTATGTAAATGACAAAGATATAAATGTTGATTCTATAACAAATACCATTACCTGAGACTGTAATCTGAATCATGACATTATTTGTAATTTTATTTTTATTTTTATTTTTATTGTATTTTTTTTTGTTTTGACTATTTAAAAGTGTGTGTAAACACCTATTTGAAATAAATTGTTTTTGATTTTGATTTTGATTTTAGTCTGGTTTGTCACGTAAATTATATCTGAAAGTTAATAAGAAATATTACTGATTTTTTCGTATTTCATTTCAATTGGTAGTGCAAAATTAGATAATATTATAATATTAGAGTTAAAATCATAAATTTCGAAAAGACTATTCTATCTTGATACGAGATACAAATAAAGTTGTAGTAAGGTATGATACAAATAGTTTTCAGAGGATTGCTTTAATTACTCACTTAACCTAAACAGTCTGGTAAATCACGTAAAGCCAAACTGAAATAGAAATTTTATAGATTTTTTTCGTAATTCATCACAATTGGTAGAGCATAATAAGATAATATTATTAAATAAAAATCATCAATTTCGAAAGGATTGTTATATCTTGATACTAGAAATAAATAAAGGTGAAGTGAGATATGATACAAAAAGTTTTCAGAGGATTGCTTTAATTACTTACCTAACCTAAACAGTCTGGTAAATCACGTAAAGTCACACTAAAAGTTAATTAGTAACTTTGCTAATTTTTTACGTATTTTATCACAATTTGTAGTGCGATTGAGATGATATTATGTCAGAAATAAAATCAAAACTTTCGAAAGGACTATTATATATAGATACTAGATAAAAATAAAGGTGTTATAAGATATGATACAAGTGGTTTGCAGAGAATTGATTTAATTACTCACTTAAATAACCTTAACAGTCTGGTTAGTCACGTAAATTCAAACTGAAATTAATTAAAAATTTTGTTGATTTTTCTCGTATTTCATCTCAATTGTTAGTACAGAATTTGGTAATATTACTGAATTAAAATCACGAATTTCGAAAGGACTATTCTTTCTAGATACTATGTACAAATAAAAGTGTAATAAGATTTGATATAAATAGTTTTTAGAGGATTGCTTTAATTCCTTACTTTTATGACCTAAACAGTCTTTGTACTCACGTAAAGTCAAACTGAAAGTTAGTTAGATTTTTTTTAATTTTTATCGTATTTTATTAGCATTGGCAGTGCAGAATTAGATAATAATATTATGTAAGAATTAAAATCATATATAACAAAAGGACTATTCTATGTGGATACTAGATACTAATAAAGATGTAGTAAATTATATGATAGAAATAGTTTTCGAAGGATCGCTTTAATTACTCACTTAAGTAACCTTAACAGTCTGGTTAGTTGAATAAAATCAAACTGAAATAGAAATTTTGCAGATTTTTTTCCTATTTCATCTCAATTGGTAGTGCAAAATTAGATAATATCGTCGGCTTACTGCAAGACATCATTAGCTGCAAAAAAGTGATTTCGAGATAATCGCAGTTTTATATTTTTCATTAACTTTGCAATAACTTCAATAGTTGAGGACATAGAAAAAAAAATTAAACACCACCTTAAAGGTGAGCATCTCCTTTATACGATTTCAATATGGAATACATCCCTAATGCTGCGCTTTTTTTTTAAAAAGCCGGAAAAAAAAGATAAGGACTTCTTACGTTTGAGCAATACAAGCAAAACGTGTAAATAATGATTTCTGTATGAAAATCGTTAAAAAAAAAATCAATTATTACCATAAAAACAATGAAAATAGTGTTCTTTTTTTATTATTATCAAATTAGAAGCTTTTACAATATTATTTTTGATATTTTCGGGTGACCTATATCTAATTTAACAACTTAAATGAAAGTCGCTTAAATTTATGGCAAAAAAAAACAAGTGATAATAAAGGTATACGATCTACTTATTGTAGACAGTAAAAACATATCATCTAATCAACCGAAAGAAGTCCACTGCTGGACAAAGGCCTTTCACAAGGAATTCCACAACGACCGGTCTTGCGCTACCCGCATCCAGCGGCTTCCCGCGATCTACACCAGGTCATCGGTTCAACGCGTGGGAGACCTTCCTACGATACGTTTTCCGGTGCGCGGTCGCCAGTCAAGAACTTTACTGCCCCAAAAGCCATCTGTTCTACGAGCTATGTGCCCTGCCCACTGCCACTTCAGTTTAGCGATTCTGTGAGCTATGTCAGTTACTTTGGTTCTTCTGCGGATCACCTTATTTCTGATTCGATCGCGTAGAGAAATTCCAAGCATAGCTCGTCATTACCCTTTGGGTGACCTTGACCCTTCTTATGAGTTCCATAGTAGGCGACCATGTCTCAGTTCTGTATGTCATCCATCACTGTAAACACACACTGATCAAAGACCTAAGTCTTGAGACACTGCGGTATTTGGGACGTGAAGATATTGCGATGCTTCCCGAACGCTGCCCAACCGAGTTGTATTCGTCGATTGTTCTCTTTTGTTGGACTACCTAGCTGGACTCTTTGTCCATGGTGTACATATTCGTCAATAACTTCCAGTGTAGAGTCTCCAACCTTTAGAGGGGTGGGTGCAACACGGACATTTAACAATATTTTCGTCTTGTCCACGTTCATGTTAAGACCCACTTGTTGAGAGACTTTACTGAGGCTATCGAGCATTACACTTAGGTCTTCCTTAGTCTCAGCCATGACCACGATATCGTCAGCAAATCGATGGTGGGTTATGTACTCGCCGTTGATACTGATGCCGAGTCCCCCCAGTCTAGAAGTTTGAAAACATGTTCCAGGGCGGCGTTGAACAGTTTCGGAGACATAACGTCTCGCTGTCTCACCCCTCGCTGCAATTGGAAGGTTTCGAGTTCTGTTGTGGAGGTGAACTAAAGTGGTGGCGTTTTCATACAGATACTTCAACACCGTAATGTATCGATAGTCAATTTAGCACCGCTGGAGAGACTGTAGCATAGCCCAGGTTTCGACTGAATCAAAGATTTTTTCATAGTCCAGAAAAGCCAAGCATAGTGGCTAATTGTACTCTTCAGTCTTCTGTATAATCTGCCGCAGCATATGTATGTGGTCTATGGTACCAAAGCCTTTTTGGAAACCGACTTGTTCGGAAGACTGGAAGTCGTCAAACCTGCGTGCGAGACGATTCGTAATGAATATCGAAAACAGGTTATAGACATAGCTCAGAAGTGAGATGGGTCTGTTCTTCTTCAGCAAGGTGTTGTCACCCTTTTTGAAGAAAAGCAGGATCGACCAAACTTCTGTGCCATTCGTTAGGCGTTTGTCCCTCGAGTATAACGGAATTCAATAACTTCTGAAGAGCTTTGATTCACCTGCTTTCAGAAGTACAGCCGTAATTCCATCGTCACTCGGTGCCTTGTTGTTCTTGAGCTGTTTGAGAGCCATTCCAGTCTCGTACAGGCTGACTTTCGGGATATTTTTTATTTATTTATTAACTTGTCGCCAATTTCATAGACCATTACACATGAATTTTACAATTGTTGGTTTTACATTTTAAAAAGCAAATTGTGAAATTCGATTAATTGAAATTTGAAAAAGACAAGTAGGTTTAAACGTAAATTATGTAATAGAAAATAATATTTATAAAGTAAAAATATATAAAACAAACAAAAAAAGTACAAATAAAGAAATAGAACAAGAAGTTTGAAATGGGCAGCGCAAAGTGTTATACGTTATATGTGTAGTGTGATTGTGGCATGTGTAATGTGTTTGTGTGTATTGTGAGTGTTTGTATGAAGTCGTATAAAAATTAATTTCAAGAATTGGTTACGTCGGAGGAAGAATATGTCGAATATCTATTTATATAGTATTGTATGCTTAATAAATAAATATGTTCTATATAGGGTGACCTTAAATTAGTTCTTGATAGCAAAGGATATGAATGTACTCGTGATTACAAACAACTTTCCCATAGAAACTATATGTCAAATATGAAAAAAAATATTTGGTCCTTCATACATTTTTGTCGATTTGATAACTTGTTATGTACCGAGGACCTAAAATTTTTTTCTGATTTGACATATAGTTTCTATGGGAAAGTTGTGTGTAATCACGAGTACATTCATATCCTTTGCTATCAAGAACTAATTTAAGGTCACCCTATATATATAGCTTCGGTAAAGTGTCGGGTTAGTCTGGCTCTTGAGTCTTTAGCCAGATCGCTGACAGGCAGACGTGTGGTCTTGTACAATTGTCCGTAGAACTTTTTAACTTCTTCCAGCAACTCAATCTAAGAATTCTTAGACGATATGATCCTGCCACCTCAGTTTTCGGCTTGGTCAGTTGGCTTTGTTCTCTCGTTGGTTTGATGTCTCGCGAACACTTTTGACCCTTTGTTGTGCTCAATCGCTTCTTTAATACAATTTGTATTATACTCGCGCTAATCGCGAGTCAGGGACTTAGAGATCTGCCTGTTTAGTTGTCGATACTAAGTAGCATCTTCAGAGGACTGCAAAACCAATCTGCGTCTTTCTTCCATGAGGTTGCTGGTGAAGTCCGAAGTTTTTTTTGTTCTGTTTGAACAGCGAGTTTTTTAAGAATCTTAGACCCGACCTTTTGGACCATTTCCACTAATTTGTCATTATAATCGTCCATATTCTCGCAGTATCCTAGGCATTCGAAGCGATTGTGCAAATCGAGCTGAATGCTCTCGGGGTTTTGGAGCTGTATGGGCGCAGGTCGGAACGTAGACTTCATCAGTCGACATCTTTCTAGCTTAATCTTTAGATTCAGTGTGCCTCTTACCATTCGGTGATCGCTTCCTGTTTTTACTAAAATTGATCACAAAGACATCATTGAATATTTGTCTTCTCGTCGATAACATGAAATCAATCTCGTTCTTCGTTATGCCATTGGGATACAACTATGTCCACTTCCGCTGTTGTGACTCTTTGAAGAAGAAGTTCATTATAAAGAGGCTCTCTTTCTTTTTTCTTTTTTTATTCACAATTGATAAACCCTTGACAACATCTCACCTGGTGGTAAGTGACGATGTTGCCGAAGATGGAAGCGGGCTTACCAAGATTCCCCAACGCAATGGGGAACTGGCTATCTTATCTTCATGCCGGAACACACCAATGATATGAACATTGATATTTGGCGGAAAGACTAAGATAAGATGGTGGTAGCTAGCCAGGCGGGCTTAGAAAATACCCTACCACCAACCAAACCGAGTCTTGCAATTGAACCCGGCGGGAATCGAACCCGCGACCTCCTGTGTAAAACCAGTGAACTTTGCCTCTGAGCTACGGAGGCGGTCTTCATAAAGTCGGCCAGCATCTGACCACGTGCATTTATTACTCCATATCCAAATTGCCCCACTCTCAGCTCACCATCGCCTCGTTTGCCCAGTTTCACGTTGAAGTCCTCCATAACAATGGTATAATGGGTCTTGGTGCTACGTTTGGTTGTAGAGATGTCCTCATACATTATCTCTACCTCATCGTCGGAGTGTTGCGTGGTCGGCGCGTATACCCGTATGACTTATCGAATACCGTTTTGTGATTCCGAGTATAAAGTATGCTACCCTTGTCGAAAAGATCATGATCTGGACCACTTTGTTAATGAGGGACTTGTGGACGAGAAACCCGACACCACCCTGGGACAGTTGGTCACCCTCCCGGAATGAGAGCAGGTTTCCGGATTTAAGGATCATAGTGTCCTCTCCCTTTATTTGGACTTCACATAAACGTACGATATACCACCGTAACCTGCTCAATCCTTCTTCGAGTTCTGTAAGCTTCTCGTCAGTCCGCAGTGTACGCGTGTTGTAAATTGCCAGGGCAATTGTAGGGTTTGGTAGCCTGGCATCTGCTGGAGATTCTTTTCACCTCCCGCCCCATCGTTACCAGGTCTGTTACCGGAGCCAGGAATAGCAGTGTCGCCGGGGACAAGGGGCCGTTTCCTGAGTGTGTAAGCAAGATGTAGAATTCTTATTTTTAATTCGTGGCTCTAGATAGCAGATTATAAATTAATATGATGGTTAATATTAGGTTGTAGCTGTAAGGGTTAATATGTATTGTAAATAAAATAATATATTATAAATTAATGAAGCAGAAACATACCGGGAGATTTAGATCAACGTCGACACAAAATTGGTATTCTGGTCTTAATGTAGAAAGCAAACTGCGGCATCGGTTCCGCTCGCGGCTCGTTTCACCTCTCCCCCTCGCTCGCCCACCGCCTTACAGCCAGCCTTCGCGCATCAAAGTTTTCTATTATCCTAAATACTGTTCCCTATATTTTAATCTAAAAATATCTACTCTATGAACTTCCGTTTAGTGTCATAAGGTAATTATCCGATGAAAAGAATGGAATTTGTTTGTCAGGACCATCAAAATTCATATTACTTTTGTATCCAGTTTAAGCAAAAAACTAATTAATATGATTATAAAACCTTTTTATATTGTGCAGAACTAACTAAGTACTTTTAGACCTTAAATTTTTTGGTGTGTAGATTTGACAGAAATCATTATTGTGTAATTATTAGACTGAAGCCATATAGTTTTGCTACTCACGCTCCCAGAATTCATAAAATTATATAATTTTATACAACTAAAACACTTATAATGGTCTAAAAAAATAAATCACAAAAATTTGTTTTTGTCAGATCTCTATAAGTATAAATTCAAGTGATCATTTTCTATTAAAAGTCATTTAACTTTTATAATTAGTTTAATAGACAAGTATAATGTGACTAAAAGACAATTAAAGGCATGTAAATATTTTTAACAAAATCATAACTTATATGCATTTCTGTCGTTCGTCGTTGCTCAGACGTCATTGAAACAATATAATGACTTTTAGCAAAACGTTAAACGACAATTTAAGCACTCTAGATGTCACTTATGAACTTTATCAACTTAATACAAATGTAATAAGCCATATATTCGTGAAACCTCCTTAAGTAACAAAAATAATTTAATTATATATAACGAAAATTGTAAGTAGTGAATCATACATGTTCAAATTTCAGATGAAGACACTAAGTATCATTAGTGTGTAGTTGTAACGAAAAAAATCTTAATACTAAATATAAGGTACTGTAATGATTTTATTTCTTTGTGAAAATTGAAAATTGCAATCACTATCTTTTTGCCTTAGACATAATGTTCAATTTCTTTAAAAGTATAACACATAGAGAAATAATGATTTCTGATTATTGTAGAGCGTAGCGCGGCCTATACACTGGTATCACAAATGCAGTTAATGACTTTTTGCGGATAATGACTTCTTGCAGTAAGCCGACGATATTATGTCAGAATAAAAATAATGAATTTCGAAAGGACCATTGTATCTAGATAGTAGATACAAATTAATGTGTGGTAAGATATGATTTAAATAGTTTTTAGAGGATAGCTTTAATTATACTCACTTGAATAACCTAAACAGTCTGGTTAGTCACGTAAAGTCAACCTGAAGTAGAAATTTGGTGATTATTCTCGTTTTGAATCTTAATTGGTAGTGCAAAATTAGATAATATTATTTATTTTATATTAGAATTAAAATCATAAATTTCGAAAGGACCATTTTATCTTGATACGAGATACAAATAAAGGTATAGTAAGGTATGATATAAATAGTTTTCAGAGGATTGCTTTAATTACTCACTTAAATAACCTAAACAGTCTGGTAAATCACGTACAGCCAAACTGAAATAGAAATTTTATTGATTTTTTTCGTATTTCCTCACAATTGGTAGAGCAGAATAAGATAATATTATTGAATTAAAATTATACATTTCAAAATGACTATTCTATCCAGATACCAGATACAAATAAAGGTGTAATCATCATATCGGCCGGACGACGTCCACTGGACGCATAGGCATTTTATCACTATTGGTAGTACTAAATAAGATAATATTATTGAAATAAAATCACAAATTTCGAAAAGACTATTCTTTCTAGATACTAGGTTAAATAAATATTTTGTGAGATATGATACAAATAGTTTTGCCGATTTTCCTCATATTTCATCTCAATAGGTAGTACATAATTTGGTAATATAATATATTACTGAATTAAAATAACGAACTTCGAAAGGACAATTCTTTCTAGATACCAGGTACAAATAAAAGTGAAGTAAGATTTGATATAAATAGTTTTCAGAGGATTGCTTTAATTACTTACTTAAATAACCTAAACAGTATGGGTACTCACGTAAAGTCACACTAAAAGTTAATTAGTAACTTTGTTAATTTTTTACGTATTTTATCACAATTTGTAGTGCGATTGAGATGATATTATGTCAGAAATAAAATCAAAACTTTCGAAAGGACTATTATATATAGATACTAGATAAAAATAAAGGTGTTATAAGATATGATACAAGTGGTTTGCAGAGAATTGATTTAATTACTCACTTAAATAACCTTAACATTCTGGTTAGTCACGTAAATTCAAACTGAAATTTCATTTCATTTCATTTATTCATTGCAGTGTCACAAATTAAAAATTTTGTTGATTTTTCTCGTATTTCATCTCAATTGTTAGTACAGAATTTGGTAATATTACTGAATTAAAATCACGAATTTCGAAAGGACTATTCTTTCTAGATACTAGGTACAAATAAAAGTGTAATAAGATTTGATATGAATAGTTTTTAGAGGATTGTTTTATTTCCTTACTTTTATGACCTAAACAGTCTTTGTACTCACGTAAAATCAAACTGAAAGTTAGTTAGATTTTTTTTAATTTTTATCGTATTTTAATAACATTGGTAGTGCCGAATTAGATAATAATATTGTGTAAGAATAAAATCATATATAACAAAAGGACTATTCTATGTGGATACTAGATACTAATAAAGATGTAGTAAATTATATGATACAAATAGTTTTCGAAGGATCGCTTTAATTACTCACTTAAGTAACCTTAACAGTCTGGTTAGTCGAATAAAATCAAACTGAAATAGAAATTTTGCAGATTTTTCTCCTATTTCATCTCAATTGGTAGTGCAAAATTAGATAATATTATGTCAGAATAAAAATAATGAATTTCGAAAGGACCATTCTATCTAGATAGTAGATACAAATAAATGTGTGGTAAGATATGATTTAAATAGTTTTTAGAGGATAGCTTTAATTATACTCACTTGAATAACCTAAACAGTCTGGTTAGTCACGTAAAGTCAACCTGAAGTAGAAATTTGGTGATTTTTCTCGTTTTGAATCTTAATTGGTAGTGCAAAATTAGATAATATTATTTATTTTATATTAGAATTAAAATCATAAATTTCGAAAGGACCATTTTATCTTGATACGATATACAAATAAAGGTATAGTAAGGTATGATACAAATAGTTTTCAGAGGATTGCTTTATTTACTCACTTAAATAACCTAAACAGTCTGGTAAATCACGTACAGCCAAACTGAAATAGAAATTTTATTGATTTTTTTCGTATTTCCTCACAATTGGTAGAGCAGAATAAGATAATATTATTGAATTAAAATTATACATTTCAAAATGACTATTCTATCCAGATACCAGATACAAATAAAGGTGTAATCATCATATCGGCCGGACGACGTCCACTGGACGCATAGGCATTTTATCACTATTGGTAGTACTAAATTAGATAATATTATTGAATTAAAATCACAAATTTCGAAAAGACTATTCTTTCTAGATACTAGGTTCAAATAAATATTTTGTAAGATATGATACAAATAGTTTTGCCGATTTTCCTCATATTTCATCTCAATAGGTAGTACAGAATTTGGTAATATAATATATTACTAATTTAAAATAACGAACTTCGAAAGGACTATTCTTTCTAGATACCAGGTACAAATAAAAGTGAAGTAAGATTTGATATAAATAGTTTTCAGAGGATTGCTTTAATTACTAACTTAAATAACCTTAACAGTCAAGGTACTCACGTAAAGTCACACTCAAAGTTAATTAGTAACTTTGCTAATTTTTTACGTATTTTATCACAATTTGTAGTGCGATTGAGATGATATTATGTCAGAAATAAAATCAAAACTTTCGAAAGGACTATTATATATAGATACTAGATAAAAATAAAGGTGTTATAAGATATGATACAAGTGGTTTGCAGAGACTTCATTTAATTACTCACTAAATAACCTTAACAGTCTGGTTAGTCACGTAAATTCAAACTGAAATTAATTAAAAATTTTGTTGATTTTTCTCGTATTTCATCTCAATTGTTAGTACAGAATTTGGTAATGTTACTGAATTAATATCACGAATTTCGAAAGGACTATTCTTTCTAGATACTAGGTACAAATAAAAGTGTAATAAGATTTGATATAAATAGTTTTTAGAGGATTGCTTTAATTCCTTACTTTTATGACCTAAACAGTCTTTGTACTCACGTAAAGTCAAACTGAAAGTTAGTTAGATTTTTTTTAATTTTTATCGTATTTTATTAGCATTGATAGTGCAGAATTAGGTAATATTTTTATGTAAGAATTAAAAAGCATATATAACAAAAGGACTATTCTATGTGGATACTAGATACTAATAAAGATGTAGTAAATTATATGATACAAATAGTTTTCGAAGGATCGCTTTAATTACTCACTTAAGTAACCTTAACAGTCTGGTTAGTCGAATAAAATCAAACTGAAATAGAAATTTTGCAGATTTTTTTCCTATTTCATCTCAATTGGTAGTGCAAAATTAGATAATATTATGTCAGAATAAAAATAATGAATTTCGAAAGGACCATTCTATCTAGATAGTAGATACAAATAAATGTGTGGTAAGATATGATTTAAATAGTTTTTAGAGGATAGCTTTAATTATACTCACTTGAATAACCTAAACAGTCTGGTTAGTCACGTAAAGTCAACCTGAAGTAGAAATTTGGTGATTTTTCTCGTTTTGAATCTTAATTGGTAGTGCAAAATTAGATAATATTATTTATTTTATATTAGAATTAAAATCATAAATTTCGAAAGGACCATTTTATCTTGATACGAGATACAAATAAAGGTATAGTAAGGTATGATACAAATAGTTTTCAGAGGATTGCTTTATTTACTCACTTAAATAACCTAAACAGTCTGGTAAATCACGTACAGCCAAACTGAAATAGAAATTTTATTGATTTTTTTCGTATTTCATCACAATTGGTAGAGCAGAATAAGATAATATTATTGAATTAAAATTATACATTTCAAAATGACTATTCTATCCAGATACCAGATACAAATAAAGGTGTAATCATCATATCGGCCGGACGACGTCCACTGGACGCATAGGCATTTTATCACTATTGGTAGTACTAAATTAGATAATATTATTGAAATAAAATCACAAATTTCGAAAAGACTATTCTTTCTAGATACTAGGTTCAAATAAATATTTTGTAAGATATGATACAAATAGTTTTGCCGATTTTCCTCATATTTCATCTCAATAGGTAGTACAGAATTTGGTAATATAATATATTACTGAATTAAAATAACGAACTTCGAAAGGACTATTCTTTCTAGATACCAGGTACAAATAAAAGTGAAGTAAGATTTGATATAAATAGTTTTCAGAGGATTGCTTTAATTACTTACTTAAATAACCTAAACAGTCTGGGTACTCACGTAAAGTCACACTAAAAGTTAATTAGTAACTTTGCTAATTTTTTACGTATTTTATCACAATTTGTAGTGCGATTGAGATGATATTATGTCAGAAATAAAATCAAAACTTTCGAAAGGACTATTATATATAGATACTAGATAAAAATAAAGGTGTTATAAGATATGATACAAGTGGTTTGCAGAGAATTGATTTAATTACTCACTTAAATAACCTTAACAGTCTGGTTAGTCACGTAAATTCAAACTGAAATTTCATTTCATTTCATTTATTCATTGCAGTGTCACAAATTAAAAATTTTGTTGATATTTCTCGTATTTCATCTCAATTGTTAGTACAGAATTTGGTAATATTACTGAATTAAAATCACGATTTTCGAAAGGACTATTCTTTCTAGATACTAGGTACAAATAAAAGTGTAATATGATTTGATATGAATAGTTTTTAGAGGATAGTTTTATTTCCTTACTTTTATGACCTAAACAGTCTTTGTACTCACGTAAAGTCAAACTGAAAGTTAGTTAGATTTTTTTTAATTTTTATCGTATTTTATTAACATTGGTAGTGCCGAATTAGATAATAATATTATGTAAGAATAAAATCATATATAACAAAAGGACTATTCTATGTGGATACTAGATACTAATAAAGATGTAGTAAATTATATTATACAAATAGTTTTCGAAGGATCGCTTTAATTACTCACTTAAGTAACCTTAACAGTCTGGTTAGTCGAATAAAATCAAACTGAAATAGAAATTTTGCAGATTTTTCTCCTATTTCATCTCAATTGGTAGTGCAGAATTAGATAACATTATGTCAGAATAAAAATAATGAATTTCGAAAGGACCATTCTATCTAGATAGTAGATACAAATTAATGTGTGGTAAGATATGATTTAAATAGTTTTTAGAGGATAGCTTTAATTATACTCACTTGAATAACCTAAACTGTCTGGTTAGTCACGTAAAGTCAACCTGAAGTAGAAATTTGGTGATTTTTCTCGTTTTGAATCTTAATTGGTAGTGCAAAATTAGATAATATTATTTATTTTATATTAGAATTAAAATCATAAATTTCGAAAGGACCATTTTATCTTGATACGAGATACAAATAAAGGTATAGTAAGGTATGATACAAATAGTTTTCAGAGGATTGCTTTATTTACTCACTTAAATAACCTAAACAGTCTGGTAAATCACGTACAGCCAAACTGAAATAGAAATTTTATTGATTTTTTTCGTATTTCATCACAATTGGTAGAGCAGAATAAGATAATATTATTGAATCAAAATTATACATTTCAAAATGACTATTCTATCCAGATACCAGATACAAATAAAGGTGTAATCATCATATCGGCCGGACGACGTCCACTGGACGCATAGGCATTTTATCACTATTGGTAGTACTAAATTAGATAATATTATTGAATTAAAATCACAAATTTCGAAAAGACTATTCTTTCTAGATACTAGGTTCAAATAAATATTTTGTAAGATATGATACAAATAGTTTTGCCGATTTTCCTCATATTTCATCTCAATAGGTAGTACAGAATTTGGTAATATAATATATTACTAATTTAAAATAACGAACTTCGAAAGGACTATTATTTCTAGATACCAGGTACAAATAAAAGTGAAGTAAGATTTGATATAAATAGTTTTCAGAGGATTGCTTTAATTACTTACTTAAATAACCTTAACAGTCAAGGTACTCACGTAAAGTCACACTTAAAGTTAATTAGTAACTTTGCTAATTTTTTACGTATTTTATCACAATTTGTAGTGCGATTGAGATGATATTATGTCAGAAATAAAATCAAAACTTTCGAAAGGACTATTATATATAGATACTAGATAAAAATAAAGGTGTTATAAGATATGATACAAGTGGTTTGCAGAGACTTGATTTAATTACTCACTTAAATAACCTTAACAGTCTGGTTAGTCACGTAAATTCAAACTGAAATTAATTAAAAAATTTGTTGATTTTTCTCGTATTTCATCTCAATTGTTAGTACAGAATTTGGTAATGTTACTGAATTAATATCACGAATTTCGAAAGGACTATTCTTTCTAGATACTAGGTACAAATAAAAGTGTAATAAGATTTGATATAAATAGTTTTTAGAGGATTGCTTTAATTCCTTACTTTTATGACCTAAACAGTCTTTGTACTCACGTAAAGTCAAACTGAAAGTTAGTTAGATTTTATTTTTTTTATCGTATTTTATTAGCATTGGTAGTGCAGAATTAGGTAATATTTTTATGTAAGAATTAAAATCATATATAACAAAAGGACTATTCTATGTGGATACTAGATACTAATAAAGATGTAGTAAATTATATGATACAAATAGTTTTCGAAGGATCGCTTTAATTACTCACTTAAGTAACCTTAACAGTCTGGTTAGTCGAATAAAATCAAACTGAAATAGAAATTTTGCAGATTTTTCTCCTATTTCATCTCAATTGGTAGTGCAAAATTAGATAATATTATGTCAGAATAAAAATAATGAATTTCGAAAGGACCATTCTATCTAGATAGTAGATACAAATAAATGTGTGGTAAGATATGATTTAAATAGTTTTTAGAGGATAGCTTTAATTATACTCACTTGAATAACCTAAACAGTCTGGTTAGTCACGTAAAGTCAACCTGAAGTAGAAATTTGGTGATTTTTCTCGTTTTGAATCTTAATTGGTAGTGCAAAATTAGATAATATTATTTATTTTATATTAGAATTAAAATCATAAATTTCGAAAGGACCATTTTATCTTGATACGAGATACAAATAAAGGTATAGTAAGGTATGATACAAATAGTTTTCAGAGGATTGCTTTATTTACTCACTTAAATAACCTAAACAGTCTGGTAAATCACGTACAGCCAAACTGAAATAGAAATTTTATTGATTTTTTTCGTATTTCATCACAATTGGTAGAGCAGAATAAGATAATATTATTGAATTAAAATTATACATTTCAAAATGACTATTCTATCCAGATACCAGATACAAATAAAGGTGTAATCATCATATCGGCCGGACGACGTCCACTGGACGCATAGGCATTTCATCTCAATTGTTAGTACAGAATTTGGTAATATTACTGAATTAAAATCACGAATTTCGAAAGGACTATTCTTTCTAGATACTAGGTACAAATAAAAGTGTAATATGATTTGATATGAATAGTTTTTAGAGGATTGTTTTATTTCCTTACTTTTATGACCTAAACAGTCTTTGTACTCACGTAAAGTCAAACTGAAAGTTAGTTAGATTTTTTTTAATTTTTATCGTATTTCATTAACATTGGTAGTGCCGAATTAGATAATAATATTATGTAAGAATAAAATCATATATAACAAAAGGACTATTCTATGTGGATACTAGATACTAATAAAGATGTAGTAAATTATATGATACAAATAGTTTTCGAAGGATCGCTTTAATTACTTACTTAAGTAACCTTAACAGTCTGGTTCGTCGAATAAAATCAAACTGAAATAGAAATTTTGCAGATTTTTCTCCTATTTCATCTCAATTGGTAGTGAAAAATTAGATAATATTATGTCAGAATAAAAATAATGAATTTCGAAAGGACCATTCTATCTAGATAGTAGATACAAATTAATGTGTGGTAAGATATGATTTAAATAGTTTTTAGAGGATAGCTTTAATTATACTCAGTTGAATAACCTAAACAGTCTGGTTAGTCACGTAAAGTCAACCTGAAATAGAAATTTGGTGCTTTTCTCGTTTTGAATCTTAATTGGTAGTGCAAAATAATAAAGAATTATATTAGATATTTTGTTAATTTTTGTCGTATTTCATCACAATCGGTTGTGCAGAATTCGATGATATTATGTCAGAATTAAAATCATAAATTACGAAAGGACTATTCTAGCTAGATACAAATAAAGGTGTAGTAAGATATATGATACAAATAGTTTTCAGAGGATTGCTTAAATTACTTACTTAAATAACCTAAACAGTCACGTAAATTCAAAATGAAAGTTAATTAGAAATTTTGCTGATTTTAATCGTATTTCATCTTAGTTGGTAGTGCAAAATGAGATAATATTATGTCAGAAAATAAATCATGAGTTTCGGAAGGTATTTTCTATCTAGATAATAGATACAAATATATATGTGATACAAATAGTTTTTAGAGGATTGCTTTAATTATTCACTTAAATAACATTAACAGTCTGGTGAGGCACCTTAAGTCAAACTGAAAGTTAATTAGATTTATTTTTTATTTTTGACGTATTTCATCATAATTGGTAGTGCAGAATTAGATAATATAATGTTAGAAATAAAATCATAAATTTTGAAAGGACTTTTCTATCTAGATATTAGATACAAATAAAGGTGTAATAATAAGATATGATCCAAATATTTTTCAGAGGATTGCTTTAATTACTCATTAAATTATTAACCTTAACAGTCTGGTTAGTTGCGTAAAGTCAAACTGAAAGTTAATTAGTAATTTTGTTGACTTTTGTCGTATTTTATCACAGTTGGTAGTACTGAACTATATAATATTATTGAATTAAAATCACAAGTTTCGAAAGCACTATTCGTTCTAGATATTAGATACAAATAAAGGTGTAGTAAGATATGATACAAATAATTTTCAGAGGATTGCTTTAATTACCTACTCACTTAAATAACCTAAACAGTCTGCTTGATAGTCACGTAGAGTCAGTGTGAAAGTTGATTAGAAATTTTGTTGCTTTTTCTCGGATTTCATTTCGATTAGCGTACTACCGTGCAGAAAGATATGTCTGAATCAAAATCTCTAGACAGAGACTATTCTATCTAGACCAAACAAAGGCGTAGTAAGATATCATAAGTTGATTTGTAATTTTCAGTTAGGATCTCGATAATTTGTTATGTTGAATTTTTAATACACTTAGTTTTCGCAAAGTATTTGTTTCAGTATTTTTTCATAAAACTTGTGTTTATTATGGAAACTGAAAAGAAGGGATTTACCAATTGAGTTGTTTCTAATATTTTTACTAAGAATCCACATTAGTGTTATTAATGATTGTTTTATCAAACGTCTAGCTTTCCATAATTATTATCCTTCCTCCCATTTATTTATTATCTAAAATCTATTTGTGTTTTTAAATGACTGGAAAAATAAACATTTGATAAATAAATACTAAACCATAAAAATACAAACAAATACAAGGAAAATAATATTAAACAAACATTGTGCTATGTATAGTTACATAATTGTGCTATGTATTCTGTAGGTGGAAAAATCGATGACTTCATAACCTACTCAAAAATAGGTATTGGTAAGGCAATGATACATCAGATCTTACGTAACTTTTAGGATTAGAGTTGATATACGAGTACACTTCAAGTTCTTAGACTGTAGGCTTTTTTATGCCATACGTAACTTGAACAACTGTAGGTTAGATAAGCGACAACTTGATTATTTACTCAAGCATTGATATAGGTTAGGCAATGTTACATCAAGTACTACGTATTCGTAATATTTTTAGGATTAGAGATGTTATACCCTTCAAGTTTGTAGATTGTTTGGTTTTTTATCGTACATAACTTAAAAAAAAACTGTAGGTAGGATAACCGATGGCTTGATTATCTACTCAAGAATAGGTGTAGGTTAGGTAATGTTATATCAAATACTTCGTAAGATTTTTAGGATAAGAAATGTTATATCCTTGGAGTTTGTAGACTAGATTTTTTTATGTCGTACGTAACGTTAAAAACTTTAGGTAGAATAATCGATGACTTGATTACCTAATCAAGTATAGGTGTAGGTTAGGTAATGTAGCATTAGGTACTTCGTAAGATTTTTAGGCTTAATAATGTTATATCCTTCAAGTTTGTAAATTGTAGGGTTTTATTTATCTTACGTAACTTAAAAAAACTGTAGGTAGGATAATTGATGGCTTGATTACCTATTCAAGAATAGGTGTAGGTTAGGTAATGTAACATCAGGTATTACGTAAGATTTTTCGGATTCATAATGTTATACCCTTCAAGTTTGTAGATTTTTGTCAAGGCTTTTTATCGTACGTAGCTTAAAAAACTGAAGGTAGGATAATCGATGGCTTAATTACCTACTCAAGAATAGGTATAGGTTAGGTAATGTTGTATCAGTTACTACGTTAGATTTTTAGGATAAGAGATGTTATAACATTTTATACCCTTCGAGTTTTTAGACTGTAGGTTTTTTAAATCGTACGTTACTTTTAAAAGCTGTAAGAAGGGTAAAACTTGACAGTTTTAATGTTTAGAAGAAATAGGTAGGGTCCTTTAGTAAGAAATAGTATCCCCTGAGCTACGAACCCCATATAGGCCATAGGGATGTTATAGTACCTATACATAAGAAAAACCAAGAAGCTTTAAAGCTCATATTCAAAGTTGAAGCGTATTTTTGTTCGTTCACTTAAAAACCACCCAAAGAGATCAATTATTGCTAAATAAGAGAAAGTATTATTATATATAAAATCTTCCGTCAGAAATGGTTAATTTATTATAATTTAATTAAAAATCATTTCCCAATCAAATACTAACTAATGTATGTATAAAATGACACCTCTCTCGTTAAGAAGGGGAATAAAGCAAAACCATTAAAATAATAATATTGTACTCAAAATATTACAACTATTAAATAACAATAACATTTGGTAATGAAATACCTTTGAATGTGATTAAAGAAAATGAGTTTTCATACTTTATCTATTCAATAATAACTGCATTTTTGCGACTCCCAAGTAAAACATCGTGCTAGAATGAGGAGGAAAAACATTTTGCTTTATACGCCCTCTTAAGGTTAGATTTTTTTAAGGAACCGTTTCATGTTTACTTACTATATAACTTATATTTTAAACTTTTTGGTGTTGAATTAATCTAATGAATTTTCTTTTTATTGTTGATTTCTGCAGAAGTTGAAACCACTTCGAACCTCTGGTCACTACAGCTACCCACCGTCTAACTTTTGGCACCTAGTATGGGTTCTGTACCCATAACCCATTGTTTTGGAGGCGAAAGTGTGAGAACGGGTCAAAATATACGGGCGGTCAAATATTCCCTCTTAGGGATTCCGTCGATGTACACAATATTCCTTAGGAGTTTAAAAACATCAAGGTACAGGTATAAAAAAAACATTTTTAGCTTTTCATATAATGAGCCCAAATGTAATATATCCTGCTCCGTTCCACTTTTTTACATTTTAAACATCATTGTATTTTCCTGTGAAATACCTATACTCTTTGCACAAATAGAAATAGCCAAAGAACACAAATAGAAACAGCCAAAGAATAAAAATTAAGTTTTAAAAACAGAAGAATCACGAAATTTAATAACCCTTTAATTAAACCGTCACCTAGTATATTAATTACTCTGAGCCAATGCCAATACACTCTTTGCATAAATATAGAGTAGTCATACAAAGCAAAGTCTGATAAGATTATAAAAATATAGGAATTTACTTAATTCTCCTAGGTACGGTACGGTTATGTATATAGAGATTAAAATTCGTGCCATTAATATTTTCGGGATTACCTCCAGGATTATTTTGTTAATCAACTAATATTTGGTAATTACCTCAACACACGACCCGAACAGGACAGATTAAGATTTCTGTTTAAAATTTTCGCACAAATTTTATTTACATAAAAAAAATAATCTTATATACATATAAAAGTAACATTTTCTTAAAATTCGTTACATGACCTATTAAAGTAGATGATTTTATTAAGTAATAGAAATTTATGAAATTAGTTATAAAAGTTTTAGTAAAGTAAATAGAGACAATCTTTGGTTAATCGGAAAAATACATGAGTATTTAAAAAGTCATTAGAAAAAAAAACTAATTCCTCTATTTAAAGAACAAAACTTTTACTTAATTTGAGAAATTGCACTTAATTTACTTATGCAGAGGATTTACTTATGATTTTGGGTGCCATTTATAAGGCCGAAAGAGTTTTCGATCTAAATAAATCCATGTGGTGGATTAATTTGAGCCGCAGATGTATTGGAAACTTAAAACTACAAAATAATTAAAAACCATGGACGATTACAACCAAATATTCCCTTCTTAGGGATCTCATCGCCACGATTTTTGGAATATTTAGTTAAATAGGTACAGTTATAGACCAACCATTTTTTCTATCTATTAGGTAAAAGCAACATTTCCTTTTAACTTGCTTTCTAATACCTATAATATTATAAGTAATTAACAAAAGTTTAATACCTATGATTAGTTTATAAAAGTTTTAAATGAATACAGATAAATCATCATTTAATCACCTCTACCTGCTCAAAATAGTTGCTACTTGCATAACTACATATAAGTAAAAAAACAAATAAAAATATGAATTTGCAATCCCCCACTGGATATATAAAAAAGAAAAACTATTATTGTAGTGATTCATGTTTTAGAAAGATAAGATTTAATAATCCAAGAAATTGCACTTACGCTACTTTTCAGAGAATAATGTATTGGAGTCATCGGTCAGGCAGATTAAAAAGTCACTTTAGAGCGAGGAGTCAGATTTACGTTCTAAATACATCCATGTAGTGGTTTAGTTAAAGCCACGATCCAATATAATTAGAACAAGAACTTCACACTACTACAAACTGAAAACTATAGACAATACGATCAAATATTCCCCTTTAGGGATTTCGTAAACACACAGTGTTTGGAGTATTAAGGTAATATTAAAAATTATACATTTTAACTAAAATGTTTTAATACTTTTTTTAGAAATGTGTTAACAAAAAACCAAAATTAGAGAAAAAAAAAATTGCATTTAAGATAACCTATCAACTCATCATATATATTTAGTTGATTTAGTTTTATTTACTAAATCACAATAAAAATCAGATTATATCAAATTCGTATTCACTTTCTGTAAATAGTTATAACTGATCTTGTTAAATATGATATAACCATTAACGTTACTTTTCAGAGGATATATTTTGGAGTAACTTATCAGGCAGTATCGAGGGTCAGTTAGAGTAAGGAGTCAGATTTAGTTTCTTGATACATCCCTGTAGTGGTTTAGTTAGAGCTACGGACAACTGTGGTCAGAACTAAAAACTACTAAGAACCTGAAATCATAGAGCAAAAACTCCCTGTTTAGGGATTTCGTCTACTCACATATTTGGAGTTCTAAGGTATAGTTAAAAACCATAAATTTTTATCTATTAACATATTTTCACGTCTTGCAACAGTTGATACTTAACACATAATAAAAAAAACAGAAATTTGTAAGCGGATATCATATAAAATATAATCCTTACAGAAAAATCCGAAACTTCATTTGAGTGGTAGTAGTAATCATGATATAGTTTAAGTTTTTAAATTACTTTTTATTTACTTCTTACAATTTTCCCAATGGAAATAAAAAATACAATAATAATAAATTTGTATTCCCTCTAAGTAAATAGTTTAAATAAGAAATTACCCTAAACGTTACTTTTCAGAGGACATATTTTGGATTCATCTATCAAGCAGTATAAAGGGTCAGTTAGAGTAAGGAGTTTAGTTAGAGCTATGGACAACTGTGGTTAGAACTAAAAACTAAAGAACCTGAAATCATAGAGCAAAAATTCCCTGTTTAGGGATTTCATCAATACACATATTTGGAATTTATGGTTTTTAACTATACCTTAGTTAAAAACCATAAATTTTTATCTATTAAAATATTTTTCACTGCTTACAACAGTTGATACTTACCACATAATAAAAAAACAGAAATTTGTAGGCGGATATCATATATAATAAACTGCTTACAGAAAAATCCGAAACTTCATTTGAGTAGTAGTAGTAATCATCATAAAGTTTAAGTTATTTAAATTACTTTTTATTTACTTCTTACAATTTTCTCAATGGAAGTACAAAATACGATAATACTTAATTTGAATTCCCTCTATGTAAATAGTTTAAATAAGAAATAACTCTAAACGTTACTTTTCAGAGGATATGTTTTGAGTCATAAATCAGGCAGTATAAAGGGTCACTTATAGTAAGGAGACAGATTGAGGTTCTAAATACATTCCTGTAGTGGTTTAGTTAGAGCTTAATGTGACTAAATTAAAAACTACTAAGAACCTAAAATCACAGACAATACGATCAAATATTCCCTCTTTAGGTATTTCGTCATTCGTCAACACACATATTTGGAGTTTTAAGGTATAGTTATAAACCATATATGTAAAATGAATATTTTCACTCCTTAGAATATTCGATAATACATACTTAATTGATTTGTTAATAAAAGGTTTAAAAAAAACCACAAAAATATTAAAAAAAATATCATATTTAACAACGTGCTTTAAAAAACCTCAAACTTCATTTGAAGTAAAAGTGTACTCATCATACAGTAAAGTTATATAAAGTTTTATTTGATTTCTAATAAATTTGTCAATATAAAAAAGGATAATTACATTAAATTTCTTTTCCCTCTTAGATAGAGGAAATACACATTTAATGTAATCTTGTAATTATAATCGTAATAACTTAATTAATCTTGATAAATAACAAATTAGCCTAAAAGTTACTTTTCAGTTTTAATTTAAACGTTTTGGAGTCATGTATCATTCAGTATAAAGGGTCAGTCCTAGTAAGGAGACAGATTTACGTACTAAACACATCCCTGATGTGGTTTAGTTAGAGCTACTAACAACAGTAGTTAAAACTAAAACTCAAAGATGACTAAGAACTAAATATGTAGAAGAAAATGGAGGCATTAAGATGAAATTTACTTCAAAATGGTATCGAGGTAGGCGCTGTATTTATTAGGTATCTGCTTTTAAAAGAAATTGTCAATTCAATTAATAATTTAATGAGTCAATTTATTTGTGTCATGTACATCCCCACTGTGCGCGGGAATTTGCCGCTAAGATCGGCTTTGTTAGTCATATTAGGGCACACGAGCGCCATAACTCAGCCTAGGAGTAGTAAGCAGTCGTCATGGCCTAAATCGGCTGAGGAGGATATATATATATATATTATTTAAGTCATTTCCAAACTTGCTTATGAAAAAAAGGTATGTAAAAAATATACAACTAAAAATTCCATACCTACTAATAATGCTTCAAAATCCCGATTAAATACAAAGTACTCGTACATATAGATTTGTAGTTTATGTGTAAAAAACGTATTTATGTAATTATGGTGATAATATAGGCATTTTTGTCCAAAATTTTGAACCGGGCAATGACTTAGTTATTTTTCTAGTATCTACTTTAAAAAATGGATTAGAGCTTTGTATTTACATGCGTGAAGTTAGGTTAAGCGACACATACCTGCTAAGTTGATTAGAAAAACTAATAACAGTTATATATAAGTTTAATAAAACCAAGTATTTAAAAATAAATATTTTAATATTTTTTTAATAATTACTAATTACGAATATATATTTTACTACGATCTACACGTATATAACTCAAGATTACTCTACCTTTTAATTGCGTTAATGAATATACGATAACGAGTATACCTTACATATATGAATATATAGCATTATTAATTTAATTTTACTCTGACGTTGATATATAAATAATTAATTAATTTAATGTACCTATAATCATGCCTGAAATATCTTTAGTAGTTTTAGATTTGCAGTTATAAAATTTTGTAGAAATTGAATTTGAATTTTAACAGTATACAAGTTTGCTAACGTCATCAGAGTATGGTAATAAGTTGCTTTTGTTCGGTAACAATTGATGTATATTTGATTGCATATTTGATTCAAAATCATTTACGTAAAGAATACAGAACACAAATAAAATCTTTTTATAAGAACCATATCATAGATCAAAGTTTCCATTTGATAGAATACAAATGGGGACTACGAGTATTATATGTTTTTACTTGATATGAAGCACACATAGTTTTACATTTTGAACGACTAGCTATAATGAAGTATAATTTATGTCTTAGATTAATTCATTGTATGTTATTTTAATAAGATGCGCCTTCCATTAATATTAATTTAATTATATATAGGTACTTAAATCATTGCAACTCGCTCGATGTTTTTAAAACTTCTTAAACTTAGATTAGTGAAAAGCTAACAACTAGCTCACTGTTAATCCATAAAACCATGTATAAATACGATTTAGTTTTAATGCTCTAAAATAATGTTTTTGCGTCACAATAAACCAGTTAAAAAGATAGTTAGATTTTTCTTTTGAAAATAACTTACCAACACATTTTTCTTTTCAAAATAACTTACTAGCACAAATCTTGCGAACAGTGGACGGAAATCATATTCAAGATGAAAAAAAGGAAATGAAAACTCAAGTTTTATAGGTGTAACAATTAGATTAAAACAAATACAAAAGACTAAAAAGCATTGTTTTCCGCAAACTTAATGAAATATAAATCATAAAAGAAAATAATGGCATTTATAGACGATTATAACTTTATCCTAATTACCTAAGTCATTTTCTCTCCACATGTGTTAATAAATTATCGTAAAGATCAGGATCAATAATATTTAAGCCCTTTTGATATGATAAACAGTAATAGGTATCTATAGTGTTTGAGTAATCTAAGAATAAAAAACCTAACATTTATACATAGTTTTTGCAATAAGCATGATAGTTTTAAATGCAGATGTTTTGGAAAATTCGACAAATTATTATTTAACATAAAATATATTCTATTTCTTCTCTTTACACTTCATTTTTTAATATTTTTTTTTAATTTGGGTAAAGCAGAAGAATATAATTAATGATGTGCACAGACGCCAAATATCCATCAATTAAAGTTTCAAAACATACAAAGATAATGGAAGTATTGAGAAACTGAATAAAACCACATGTAGGTTCTCTATTCAGTACTTCGATACACGTAGCGTCAATCTCCTTGCTCGGGAACTTGTTTAAAAAATCCTACAGTACATAGACTAATACAGGCGCCATCTATGACAACGAGTAAAGAAACATTGGAACTAATAACAAAATATACTTAGCTTTAACTTGAAAAAAGTAAAGGAGGTAGGTGCTACATGTACAAAGTTAATACAGTTACAGGTTAGATGGCGCTGTAATAGTAACAGAAAACCACCAAGACAAGCTAATTTATGTATGTAGGATTGTTAATTGGATGTCCGTAGGGAGTATTTATTTTTATCGATGATCAAGGAGCAATAGACGTTATATAACAAGTTATATTAAAAAATTGAGTTTTTAAGTAGTAGGTTAGATACGTAGGATATGAATTAAGTAGGTATTAAGTTCCGCTAGATAGTATCTATGACTGATAAAAGAAGTAGTCACTTTAATTACGAGTAAAACGGAAATTAAATGTGTTTCTGTTGAATATTTTAAACTAAGAGAAAGTAAAAAAAGAAACTCAGAAATAAAATAAGTAAAGATGTCATCAACAATTAAGTTAAGACCAGAATACTATAAGTGAATGAAAAATGATACAATTATACAATACAGGTCATTAAAAATATGACCAAGGAAGTAATTAATACTGCACAAACACTACCTTTTGCTGTTAAAAAAACAGAGAAAAAGGTAAAAACGTAGAATGCGAAGTAATAACTTCTTGCTGAATTTCTTACGAAACAAAGAATAAGAAACAAGCCACAGGTAAAAAAGTAGAAGGAAAAGAGATAAGTTTTTATCAAGGGATAGGGATAAGTTTAAACAAACAAAATTAATAAGTTATTAAACGATCTCTTACGGAACAAAGAATAAAGTTAAATTTAAACTAAGAACACGAAGTAATATTTTATTTAATACGGAACAAGTAAAGAGGTAAAACAATGATTACAAAGTTATTAATTCTTATAAGATTACTTATGGAACAAAGAACAAGTTAAAACAGAGAAAGCCAAATCAAATAAGTTATGAGATTTCTTGTGGAACTAAGAACACGAAATAATAAGTTCTCATAGGATTTGATACGAAACAAGTAATGAATGAAGTAAAACATTGAACACAAAGTTATAAAATCTAATACGATATTTTAGGTAACAAAGAACAAGTTTAAAAAAATACAAACTATTGAGTTATGACACGATTTCTGATAGCACAAAGACACAAAGTAATAAGTTCTTATCAAAATTTATATGGAACCAGTAACGAGATAAAACAATGAACACACAGTAACAATATATAAGAATATTATAAGGATTTCTTATGGCACAAAAAACAAGTTAAAATAAACATTAAAAATCAATAAGTTATTATAGAATTTCTTATAGAAGATCGTAATGAAACAAAAAATACAAAGTAATAAGTTCTAATAGGATTTCAAACGGAACATTTAACGAGGTTAAACAATGCAGACAAAGTTATAAGATCTTATAGGATCATTAGGAAACATAGTTAAAACAAAATAAAATATATTAAGTTATTTTAAAATTTCTTATGAAGGAAAAATGCAAAGTACTAAGTTCTTTAAAAAAAAAACATACGGAACAATGGCCAAATTTCAACTAAAGAACGCAATATACATTACTCATAGGATTTCTTATGGAATAAAGGACAAGTTAAAATGAAGAATACAGACTGTATGATAGAATTTATTATGTAACAAAGAATACAAAGAGTTATAAGTTAGTATAGGATTGATTACTGAATAAGGTCAAAAAAGAACACAAAGTAAGAATCTTTGTTTAAAGTATATTTGTAGAATATTAAGAATAAGAACAAAGAAAGAACTATAGTACTTCTTAAGTGACAAAGAACAAGTTTAAATATAGAATACAATTAATGTTATTACAAGATTTCTTATTGAACAAAGAACACAAAGTAATAAGTTATTACAGAACATAATATTTTAATAGAGCAAAAATACAATAATAATAAGTTTTTATAGGATTTCATAAGGAACAAATAACGAGGTAAAACAATGAACACAAAAAGTTATTAAATTTTATAGAAAAACACAAAAATAAAAATTGATGTTCTTTTATAATTTTTTATAGAGCAAAAACACAAAGTAAGAAGTTCTTTTAAAACTTTATGCGGAACAAGGCACAAAGTTTAAATTAAGAACGCAAAAGTCATAAGTTCTTATAGGATTTCTTATAGAATAAAGAACAAGTTAAAATAAAGAATACAAACTGTATTATAAAATTTGTTATGGAAAAAGGAATACAAAATAATGAGTTAGTAGAGGATTTAATACTGAATAAGGTCTTAAAGAATACTAAGTATATATCCTTGTAGAATATCTTAATGGATTAAGAACACAAAGTAACAACTTCTTATAGGATTTTATACGTGGCAATTAACGAGGTAAAGCAATAAACACAAAGTTATAAGTTCTTACAGGATTGCTTATGGAAGAAACAAAAAAGATGTAAAGAAAGATGTTCTTTTAAAATTTCTTATGGAACAAAAACACAAAGTATCACCTTCTTTTACAACTTCATACGAAAGAAGAAACAAAATTAAAATCAGAAAAGAATGCGATGTTCTAAGTTCTTTTAGGATTTTTTATGGAATAAAGGACAAGTTAAAATTAGGAGTACAAACGAATACGTTATTATAGTCTAATGGAACAAAGAACACAAAAGAGTAAGTTCTTCAACTTAAAGTTTCAAATCCTTGTAGAACATCTAAGAGAAAGAACACACAGTAATAAGTTCTCATAAGATTTTATACGGGATAAAACAATCAACACAGAGTTCTTACAGGATTTCTTATGGAACAAAGAACAAGTTAAAATAAAGATTACACAATAATGTTATTACAAGATTTCTTACGGAACAAAGAACACAAAATGATACATTGTTATAAGATGTTTTACTAAATAAAGAACATAAATTAAATTATTTATCATAAGATTTCTTTATCAACACGTAAAGATTTTAAAATCTCAGAAGATAAAAGCAACCAATGTACTTATTACAATTGTGTATTATGATGCTAATTAAGCAGGTTTTCATAAAAAAAAATTATCGTCCACAAGACAAACTGACTAAGATGTACTTAAAAAAACACAAAAAAAACAAAGTGTCAATACTAATTAACAAAGAAAGGAGGACAATACTAAAGAAAATTAAATAAAAATATTTATAGTATCTAGGTTTAAAGTAAATTAAATTAAGATATCTAAAGTATCTAGGTCTAACGCCCCGTAATTTTATGTAAATATAGAAATGATTGAATACTTAATGAAAGCCTATCCTATTATTTAAACACCACATCTCAGATCAATCAAAATATAAAAAGGAAAGGAATTATACAAAAGTAAAGATTTTTCTTTGAATATTAAGTTGAATAAGTTCAGTTCAAGAGATAAATTTAGGATAGACTCATTTAAAAAGAAATAGAGTTTTTCACGACAATTCTTGCACGATAAAGAGATAGTTTTTTTATTTAGTTTAAGGTAGAATTACGTATATAATTTTTAAAGTAAAAGTAGTGTAAAATATCTAAGTAAGGTTTTGTATATACTTATAAATTTAAACAATATCTCAGAAGGCACGAGATGTAAGAGTTATAGTATAATGCACTTGATAATAAACTGTTTGGTAGATATCTAGTGGAAGAATAAAAATTAATCTATTATGGCATACCTTAATCAGCTAAGGCGAGCAATTTGTGCTAATTTCAGATGCCAGAAGATGTCCCAACATAATAATATTTAATAAATGTCCTCCTCGGTTTTAGGGGTGTTTTTATATACATGTCTTTGTATAAAGACATCTAGGATTCCAACATTCAGTAGAAAACTGATTTGAAGTTTAAGGCGAGAGGTATTGATTGAAACAGTTGTCACTGTCTGTTCTTTGCGTGTAAAGAGTAAAGAAAATATCCACACTTTTCACTTTTTCAATGGTTTTTCGTTCCAATCAAAAACTACAATGAAAGTATAAAAAATAATAACATTACTCACTTTTTATTATCATACAAATATAGTTGTATTTTTTATAAAAAAAATATACTTCAAAATATTAGTCATAACAGACTAGAACTATCTTTGTGATTTTTTTTATCGAGCCAAAACTGCTCAATCGTGTTTCTAATAGCTTTTGACTTTAAGGAACATCATCAACAATAAGGGTATTTTTTTCAACCTTGGGTTATCTATCGTTTAGCAGTAAATGACGTAAAAAATAACGAAAATCTTTAATATTACCGCCATAAAGACTAAAGAAACACAAAGTAGGTGCTTATTGTTTATAATCGTTAATACTATCCTAAACCATGATGCCATGATAATATAGGTAGAGAAAACTTACTACCATCACTTGTGTAATATTTTATAAGCAATATCTTTTTAGAAATACTTAAATAATCATGAATAATAATAATAAAATATCAAAATAAATAAAAATATTATCTAATGTAATTCGTTGCCGGAAAAATAGCCAGTTCCCCATTGCGTTGGGGAATCTTGGTAAGCCCGCTTCCATCTTCGGCAACATCGTCACTTAACACCAGGTGAGATGTTGTCAAGGGTTTACCTATTGTGAATAAAAATATTAAAAAAAAATAATCTTAAAAGTGGAAAAAATAGTAAAATATAATAAATACTATTTAACCTTTTCATAAAACCAGAAATAAAAAACACAATGACTAGAAAAAAAATTGACAACTTTCAGAGTAGAGTTAATGATTCCCTTGTTTGAGGTTTTGTAGAAAAGGTCATGGAAACTATGTTTACGAAGAGATAAATTAGTTCAATTTGGTATTTTTACACTGGAAAAAAATGATTTAAAAGATCAATTTAAAAAAAAGAAATAAACAGTCATCAAATAATAAAAAAAAAAAATTTTTCAGATGGTATTTTTAAATGTATAACCATTATTTTTGAATTAAAAGGTTAAGGCCTGACAAATACGAGTCATATACTCGATACATACATAACGATATTAAAGCCTTTCAAGACATGGTAACTCCAGTAAATCAACAATTTAGGAGAATTTAATGAGCAATTATTATGAAAAAAGCAGACATACCTACGTTACTATGATGTACTTGAAAACAAACTAAGATGTACTTGAAATTATTACCAAAAATATGGACCAATGGGGGTGTTAACAAAAAAGCGTGAAACGCAATTCAAACTGTTAATAATACGAAAAAAATGTAAATGTGGTTAAAAAAATTAATGTTTATAAAGTTAATTTATGAAATACTAAGAATTTGAATTTAATTACCAAAAAATTGTTTGTTGTTATGTTAAAAGCAATATGGCTTATAAATACAAAGTTCAAAGTAAATCAAACTTTTTTTAAGAATTACAGATTTAGTAGCATCCACGTAAATTAAAGAACAAAAAGAGCTAACTGTGAACGACGTGTGGTATCTATACGTTAAAAATTCATAATAAAAATAAAAAAGGAAAGAAATATAAATTTAGAATTTAAATTATAAAATACTAAGAATTTGAATGTAAAATTACATAGAAAAGTTTTTTATTATGTAAAAAATATGTAGCTTATGAAATTATAAAGTACAAAATTAATTTAAAAATAATTTTAACAATTCAGATACAGTACTATCCATGAAAATTAACAAATATAAAGAGCTAATTCATAAACGACGTGTAATACGTAAAAAAATCATGTATTTTTTATGTATAATTTTAAATTTTGAAATACTAGGAATGTCATTAAAAAAATGTTTGTTATTATATAAAAATATATGGCATATAAAAATAAAGTATAAACTAAATTAATTTTATGAATCACATATTCAGTACCATCCATTAAAATTAACGAACGAAAAAAGCCAACAATGAACGACACATGTAATGTAATACGTTAAAAATGCATCACTATCATAAATAATGTTAGGAAAAAACACTGCGAAAGGACGAAATTAAATGATTTATAAATAGTTGTAGTACAAACATGTATTTGCAAAATTTAAAAAAGTTATACTTAAGAAAATGTAGAGCAGAAAATGTGATGAAATTATTTCAAAGGTAAAAAAATACCAAACCTACGTAGAAGGTACGTAAAATAAAGTTACCGTAGGTAGATCTAGTCGCAAACTACTTAGATAAACTGCTTTGATAAAATCCCTATATATGCTTTTTAGTATAAACTTTTTATGATATTTATAATATGTATTTGTCATTTTTTTTGTGACACAAATAAGAAATTGGATGGTGAATAAAAATGTCTCTATCAGATAAAAGCTAATAGAAAAAGTGACGACAGGCAGATACGTTATTAATTCAATAGGTAAAGTGAAATTATAAAACGCAAGTTCTCGAAAGTACAGTTATACCTGAATGAATTAATAAAATAAAATAATATTTATTTAATATATTATGATTTATATAATACAAAGATGTATTTACAAAGTTATAGAAGAGCAAATTCAGAACACAGAAAATTTGATAGTGATAAATTAATTCAGAAGTATAAATATTTTTTTAGAAGATATTATACTGAAAAACAATTGTAAAATTTATGTTAATATGCATTTTTTTCCATATAATTATCATTTGAAACATAACTATTCACTATTTTAAAAACAATATCAATTTACCTAGGTACTTTTGCGAAAGGGTAATTATACTTTATAAATAGTATGTTTATCTTTTTAAATGTATGTCTAATTTGAGTCAGTAAATATGTTCTTTTTGTGACACAATTATGAAACCATAATATTAGTTTTGGATTAAATAAAAAAAAAACTGTTTATTTGTATATTTTTGTTACCTAACAATTTTATTTCACAAAAAAAAAGATAAACAAAATTATTGATTAACCGCATTAAATGTTTTGTATGAATGCCTTTAAAATAATAAACTACTAATAAAATACTTATCTTTTAACTAAATAAATAATAATTATCTGTGATATAATTTCTTAATGATGTTATCATTAACGTATAACAAAGACAAAAATATAAAATTAGGAAATTCACCAAGAAATAACAGAAAAGAAAGCAATCAACAATTTCATTTATTATTTATTTAATAATTATTGAATAATTTATATAATTTATTTATATATTATATCACTTATTTAAATAAATAAAAAATGAAATAAGTGATTGCTTTGTTATGAGCTTAAGTTCTCAAAATATTTTTCATACAATTACTTCATTGAATAAAATCATTTATATAAGTAAGTGAAAACAAAAAGTCAAACTTTCACGATTTATTTTATAAAGAGGTTGTAACTAGCATTTAATAGCTTAAGTATTCTTAAATACATAACATACCTGTAAAATACGTAAAACTAAAACATTAAAAACTAAATAAATTTATAATTTATACTTCAAATAAACTAATTAATTTGATTTTAATATTTTCTGTAGATATCTTATTTATTGTGTAAATATATCTTTTTTCAAAAATTTATATGTTTTGTAACTTACTACTACTTTGATATTGGTTTGTATTGAGTTAAATCTTGTAAAATATAACTTAGTAGGTACCTGCAACACATTGGAAATTGAAATTGGACCATTCATGAACGTTGGATTGGACTATTTGTGATTTGGACTAAATACTACGTAATGCATGTAAGAAGAATATAATCAAAGCTGACAGTGATGGATGACGTCGTCGATAAATCTTACTGTCACAGGAATAAGCAAAAGTTTTAAGATGAGACCGCAGTAATAAAAAAATATCAAAATTAACAAATGTAAAAAAAAACTATTGAGTTTCTTCGCCGGTTCTTCTCAGTAGTTTGTAGGTTCCGAACCGGTGGTAGATTCTGTAAAAAAATGCAAAAATATACCTCAAATAGTACATATTATATGTACAAACAAATACATGTTTAATGTTCCAAAGGTGAATTAAAATCTGAAATAAAAGTTTGAAACTAAAAATTTAATAAAAACATCAAACCATTCATTTTGTTGTTTTATTATTAACACCCTTAAACTCAAACAACCTTAAAGGCTAGCCTTAAGGGTCCCCAGAAGGCTCGAGTTTCCTACAAACGTACTTCCGCTTTAATATAAAAACTACATGCTGGATTGAATCTAAACTTTGCAAATGTATTAAGTACACATATCGATGTTTGTGATTACTTTTCATCGTAGTAAATTGAAACATATCTAAACAAAGGCTTTAATTAGTTTTGTACTGAAAGTTTGCAACTGCTCTTATTTTTTTCGTTTTATATTAGTACATCGAAAACTAATTACAAATATCAATATGTGTCTACTCAATATATTCGCAAAGTTTGGATTCAATCCAGCATGTAGTTTTTTAAAGCGGAACTACGTTTGTATGGAACGTCGAGCCTTCTGTGGACATGATAATTGCTATAGAGTTTTAGGGTTAAATAGGACATATTTTATTAAGGGGGCTACTACTCTTGAAAATTTCAGAATCTGAGTTTTAACATCCTTAAGCCTAGCCCAGCTATGATAATTGCTATCAAGTTTTAGATAAATACAGGGAAGTTAAATAGGACATATTTTATGAAAGGGGGCTTCTACTCTTAAAACTGAAAAAACTTCTGTTCTTAAACTATGTTGAAAACGAAAAAAAATTAAGACTTGTAAAGTCGATTGTGATTGCAGCAAAGAGGTTTAGTTTCATAATAGCAGCCGCCTCTCATAAAATAAGTTACATTTTGAATAGGTTGTAGTCCGACTTAGCACATTTCGATTCTGGGACGAGAGAAAAAAGATTCTGGGACAAGTTAACAAAGAAATGACGATCTTCCTGAAAATAATAGTTCATCTCTATGATGGATGAAACTGTAGGTGATTTTCAGTTATTTACCTAGAATTCAGAATCTGATTTTTAACATCAGTGTGGTCGTTAATGATTGTCCATAGGATTAGAAGATGAGCGACTGGTCCTGGTGTTCCCAGCAAATATGATTGGTAAGTACTAGAGATCGTATTAGGAATGACGACAGCATCAGAAATAAATTATGAACTCTTGATCACTAAATTGCCCTCCTACTTAAACTTCGGAAAACCTTACTCGTTTTGTTTTCCATCAAGTCTTTGATTTTTAATTCACCAAAATCACAAAATGAGTACATAAATGACGCTGCTAAACTATAACGTCACGCCTAGGTATTTCTAATATTTTTAGAACAAAATGTAGTTTTTGACAGATGATAAAAAGTAACTCAGATGACTAGCATTCGTCATCCCTATTAAAGATTGTATTGAAATGAATAAAATATTACGGATTGGATTATCGGATTACCTGAAAACTTCTACTCTTTCTTGTAACTGAACAACTATCCACAGAAATCTCTGTTCGCAAAAAGAAAATCCATTTTAAAAGTCATTAAAGATTGCGAACTGGCTTCTTTGGGGAAAGTTGTGTAATCTTTAGAATGCATTAAGGACTCTATGCAGGATGTTAAGCAAAATACCACCTCTGTTCTATAGTGGTTAGTTCACTCGCCTCCCGCCAGGAGGCCGCGGGTTCAAATTCCGGTGAAGTTCTAAATTTACTTTCTTAGACTGTTAGGGCATTTTCTAAGCCCACCTGGCTAGCTACTACTATCTTATTCAAGTCTTGCTGCCAAACATCAAAGTTAACAGCGTTGATGTGTTCTGGCATAAAGACTGATAGACATTTCCCCATTGATTCGGGATATTGGTAAGTCCGATTCCTATTTCGGCAATGTTCCCAGATGCCACCCCCTGCTTTGCCACCGGGGTGGCATCCGCTACTAAGTAGTAGCAGATGCCACCCCTGCGGTGGCATCGGCTACTAATGCAGTCAACAGTTGCCACCACCTGCTTGACTCCCGAAGTGGCATCCGCTACTCATGCAGTCGCCAATCCCAGCCCAGTGACGGATTCTAAAGTGTACAATGAAACACTTCAAGACTCTTTGTAGTGATTATATTATTTTTTATATTTAAAATTACTAAGCCAAAATAAAGGAAATGATGTTTTTTTTATTTTGAAATGAAACAAGTTAAAATAAATACTTGGACTTTTATTGATTGTATTTTTATCTTGGTTTTGTTCTCGGTGGTTTTACTGAACAGTTCTACCGTAGAACTAGTGAGAGTTGTTTTCTCACTAGTCGTATTATTTAAGCGCTTTTTAGATATAAAAAAAAAATATACAATGCCACATACTGTGACAATACTTTTAACAATACTTTTTGAGTAAAATGCTTGGATTACATGTTGATTTATTTTTTATAACTATTGGCATTCCTGATTGGCAACCAGTGAACTTCAAGGCGGAATTTGAGCGTGCCCCTGCAAAAGCTGTCAAACGAGTCTTTCCTGATGCTGCAATCTCCGGATGCTATTATCACTATAATAAAAGCTTATGGAAAAAAGCATGTGAACTACAATTACAAAAAAGGACACGGCGACTCTTGTTAAAAAGCATTATTTCCTTTATATTGGCTTAGTAATTTTAAATATAAAAAATAATATACTCACTAAAAAGAGTCTTGAAATGTTTCATTGTACACTTTAGAATCCGTCACTGGGCTGGGATTGGAAATGCTGGAGGTAACTGCGACTGCATGAGTAGCGGATGCCACCCCTGAGGTGACATCTGCTACTGCGTAGTAGCGGATGCCACCTCGGTGGCAAAGCAGGGGGTGGCATCTGGGAACATTTCATATTTCGGCATCGTCGTCAATCTTCACTTACTCGTACATTACAGCTGAGATGATGCCAAGGGCTTATCAGTAGGGTATATGCATGAATTTTTTTATCGCATTTCTTAATAAAATATGAAAATTCCGAAAAAACAATGTCAAAAAGTGAAATGAAATTTAAATCGGCCAAGAAATACGGAAGATATAAGCATTTTCAATTACTAATTAGACAGAGAGATCTGTTATGTAAATGTGACTACATACCTAAAACACACGGTCCATATAAAATCTATGCTAAATTCTGTTTTGCTTTCAACCTTTGATGGCTTATATCTTGGTTATTTTTATAATTATTCAAAAATATTTTTTGTATACCGTTTCTTATATGAATGAGCTTGTATTAAAGCAAAAAAATAATAATCATGCATATTCCCCATAGTGAATGTTTAAAAAAGTACCAGAGTTTTTGGTAAAGAGTCTTCTGAAATATCCCTTAAAGATTGTAAATGAAAGATTCTTCTAGAATACCTGGAAACCTACGTGTAACTGAACAACTCTCCCCAGGGACCTAATAGACTATTCGGAATAAAAAGCTTAAATATAAAAAATTACGAATTTGCTTTTTTGGACAAATGTTTTATGAGTACTACCATAGTAATCTTTTTAAGCCATTTTAGAAGGACTCTACAGGGTATTACGTCAAACACCACATCTGTGGTGTAGTGGTAAGTCCACTCGCAGGCGGTCACGGGTTCAATCCCCGGCGGAGTCTACTTTGTAAGACTCGGTTTGGTTGTTGATAGGTAAAGCCCGCCTGGCTATCTACTACCGTCTTATCCAAGTCTTGCTTGCTGCCAAACATCAAAGTTAACAGCGTTGATGTGTTCCGGCATAAGGACAATATAGCCAGTCACCCATTGCGTTGGGATATGAAGCCGTTGGTAAGCCCGATTCCATATTTCGGAATTATTGTCAGTCATCCATCACTTTCTATCACTTGAGACGACGCCAAGGGTGAATTGAAGAAGACACTCTCAAAAATATGCTGTATTTACATAACACACAAAACAAACCCTTTAACCTTAACTAAGTCGTGCTAAATGAACCTAATCTTTAATATTATTCTGAGCCCCGCGATGAAATGAAATCTTTCGTTCTCGGTAGATCCATTGAATAAATATATACTGGATCTTTTGAGTTATTTATTTCTCGTTATATCTATAGATCCTTTGACTAGATCTAATATGGATCTCATCATCATCATCATCATATCAGCTCATATACGTCCCCACCGAGGGGCTCGAGCCTACCCTGAATTAGGGCGATCAGGCCTTAGTCGACCACGCGAGCCCAGTGCGGGTTGGTCAACTTCACACACAACCTTCGAGTTTCATCGCAGGCGTGTGCAGGTTTCCTCACGATGTTTTCCTTCACCGTTAAAGCAATCGGTAAGTATGTACGTAAGTTTTTGAAAAACTCATTGGTACATTGGCCGTCCAGATTTGAACCCGGTACCTCTGGTTAGAAGAACCGAGTCGTTACCGGCTGAGCCACCGACGCTTTTGGATCTATGGATCTATCGAATCATTTAGTTCTCGTTAGATCTGTAGGTCTATTCAGTAAATCTATGATGGATCTAACAAGTTATTCATTTATCGTTAGATCTGTTCATACATTTGACTAATGATACGGATCTGAAACGAATTTTCTTTCTCAATTGATCTATGCATTTAAAAAATTAATTGTATAGATAAGTCAGGAGAGAAAATTAAAGTTTACCTCAAAACTTACCGGAACCCTATATATTTATCAAAACCAGCATACATAATGATGATTAACACGAAAACTTAAACAAACACTTAAACACAATCTAACTTAGGGGACGGAAGGGCAAGAAGGATATGTTAATTTTAAAAATAAATTAAAAATATTTTACGCAATCATATTTATTTATTTCTCGCTTAATCATAATCTTTGGACATTCGGGCATACATCATCATTACAGCTCATATACGTCCCCACCGAGGGGCTCGAGCCTACCCTGAATCAGGGCGATTAGGCCTTAGTCGACCACGCGGGCCCAGTGCGGGTTGGTCAACTTCACACACAACCTTTTGAGTTTCATCGCAGGCGTGTGCAGGTTTCCTCACGATGTTTTCCTTCACCGTTAAAGCAATCGGTAAGTATGTACGTAAGTTTTTGAAAAACTCATTGGTACATTGGCCGTCCAGATTTGAACCCGGTACCTCTGGTTAGATGGACCGAGTCGTTACCGGTTGAGCCACCGACGCTCGACCGGGCATACATAATTGAGATCAAAATCGCAGAAAATATACCTTAATCATATTAAAGTCATTCTTTTAAAAAAAGTGCCATTATCCCTTTTACCCACCCATGGCGGGCAAAATGAATATATGGGTCGGGCAAAATGGATACTTAAATCTAATCAAAACAAGTATCACAAAAATATGTTCCTCGGCCTGAGTACGATGAGCAGGCTTCATGGGTCCACTCTTGACAGACTCCACATTGGATCCAGTCCTCGTGGGGGGATGGACATATACCTCTTTGCATACAGTGCAAAAATAACTTAGAATCCATTACTTTCGCGTAATTCACCAGTCCTTCCTCTTCTTCTAATGTGAAAACGGATTCGAATCAGCCTAATTTCTTTTTTGTTGAACCATTTGCGATATTTCGGTGTAGTGTTGCGTAGGATATCCCATACATTTTACTCGCATTTAATTTTGATGTTTTTTTGGCTTCTTCAATAGCTCTTGCTAAGTTTTCTTCTGTCCAGTTGGCCCGTTCGGTCTTTATCTTGAAATTATAAACCATCCGAAATAAAGATACATAGTCTTAAATACAACTTTTCTACTTGGATTTTAACCATCTCAAACTAAAACATAAGGAGGGCAAAATGGATATTATCCATTTTGCCTGGTCTCATCTTGCCCGCCTCTTACTTTTATCGATATAATCTAAAATAAAATAAAAATAGTGAGACTAAGACTCGAGATGAACACGTTTTTATACTCTTATTTCTATCACAATTCACTATACATATCAAAATTTTGATAGCTATGTATAAATTTAAAAAAACACAGGGTACTTACGATCGTTTTTTCCTAATTTTTTCATTAAAAACACATTTCTATTGACAAAACGCGTGATAAGTAAACAATGCCTCGGATGCCGACTGTCAACAAGTGCGTGTGCGTGCAAGAGTCGACCGACACTCGTGTCATCTCTTTCTAACAATAAAATAAGAAACGAGCTTCGTTATTCATCATGCCCGACCTCTCCGTCATGCCCGTCCGTCCACTTTAACACTTAAACTTTAGAATTTATTTAACGAAGCTTTTCAAAAGGTGGCCAACACCAATTTTACCATTGGCGAGTTGCATATGCTCAAATAAAATGCAATCATTATTCTGTATGTTGATTTTTCGCCGTTTAGGCGATGGCCTTTATTTTGAATCTTTGTAGACGGTCGCAACTTAACGAACTTATTGACGCCTCTTGGCGAAGAATGTGCAGGATTTGCAAGAGCTGCACTTCATTTCTATTGATATTTGTGTTCCGCCTTCAATGGTGTTATTTGTTCGATGCCTTAGCCCATACACACACCAGATCTTATAGTAGTGGTCCATCCATCCAATACTTTTGAAAATATTTTTCAAATTGATGTCGCTCGTCCTTGTTAACCGAAATCTCACGTTTAATGTATTCCCAGCCATTTTGCTGCTGTTAATTTTTATAAGAAGCGTCGGTGGTTCAACCGGTAACGACTCGGTCCTTCTCACCAGAGGTACCGGGTTCAAATCTGGACGGCCAATGTACCAATGAGTTTTTCAAAAACTTACGTACATATACTTACCGATTGCTTTAACGGTGAAGGAAAAACATCGTGAGGAAACCTGCACACGCCTGCGAAGAAACTCGAAGGTTGTGTGTAAAGTCGACCAACCCGCACTGGGCCCGCGTGGTCGACTAAGGCCTAATCGCCCTGATTCAGGGTAGGCTCGAGCCCCTCGGTGGGGACGTATATGAGCTGTTATAATAATAATAATAATTTTAATGTTTGGCAGCAAGACTTAGATGATATATTAGTAGCTTGCAAGGCGGGCTTAGGAAATGCCCTTCCCCTACCCAACCGAGACTAACAAAGTTAGACTCCGCAGGGAATCGAGTCCGTGACCTCCTGATGTGAAGCTAATGGACTAACCATTAAGCCCCGGAGTTTTTTTTATGGAGAGTAGTTTTATCTTAATTTTAAGTTATCCCGTATGATGAGTGTAGAAGCTCCACTGAACGGCTCTAACACCAATATAGTTCCATCCTGTACATCTCATCATGATTGTTATCATCTGTTCCATGTCGGTTACAGCTACAGTGACTACTTCATCTACATGGTATTATCTGTATTCTGTATACATGCAGGGTGGCTGGTAAATACCTGTAAGGTGATTCTACTTACAAAACTAAACAACTTTTGTATAGTACTAACAACTTTTCTGAAATCGAAAAAAATAATTGGATTTTTTATACAAACTTAGGTTAACAGCTGATCGAATTGTATGAAAAGTCCTATTTTTTCCGATTTCAGCAAAGGTGTGACAGAAAAGTTGTTCAGTTTCATAAGCAGAATAACCAGTTTTTTTTAATAAAATTTTGGGGCGTTTGACTACCTACATCCACCTGATGGTAAGTGACGATGTAGTCGAGGATGGAGAATCCTATTCACTCTCGCCTTGAAGATTCCCAAATTGTGGAGTCGGGAAACACAGAGGCAGACAAGAAGTTCCACTCCATCGCTGTCCGCATATAGTAAATGAGGAAGCGTAACGCTTCGTGCGTATAAGCTGAATATCAACAACAAAGGTGTGGAACCTCTCACTGCGTCTCGTTGACCGAAGATGGAATGGAGCTGGGGAAAGTTTCTATCAGTATCTGAACATCTAATTTGTCATAAATATCTTAGCATTTTGTAGCATATGTAGTAAGGAAAAGTACCTTACGTCATTGTGTGTAAAGAACATAATAACAAATAAGATGTTTAGATATTTATAGCAACTTCTTGTGTAAGTACATAATTTATTGAAATTCAACACTGCTCACATACATTTGAACACCTCGCCCGCTACTATATATCTGATGGAAACTATACCAGTCGCCCCTGTACATCTGATGGCTACAATAGCTAATCTTGTTAGGAAACGTGTAGTGTAGGTAGTCTAGAACTTACAATAAAACGACTGAGTTAATTTTAAATTATTTATAATGCAATATAATAATTATAAACTGTCACAACAAGGAATTGCCACGAAACCTACCTTACAATACAAAACTGCATAGGAAATGCTTATTTTTTATCTTATCCTAAGTGTATATTTACGTACAAGTCCTTCCAAAATAGTGGAAATTACAGCGCCATCTAACCTGTAACTACTGAATAATCTCTTTCTATATTCATCTCGTAGCGCGGCTAACTGATAGTATCAAGTAAGCATACAATATGTTTTATTAGTTCCCTTGTTTCTGCCTCACATTGTCACAGATGGCGCCTTAAGCATTTTCTTGGGTGAGGTTCGATTCCACTCATTTACCATTTACGCTAGTAGGGACAACTGGAACAAACGCATTTTTTGTCGCTGCTTCTTCTGAACTTACAGAACTACCGCTACCTTAGCAAGATGTGGTTTCAATGTCACCCCTCAAAACATAGGTATTAGTTTACAAATTCATAAAAAAAGGCTTATCAATTGTAGATAAAAAAAAGAAAATGAAATGACTTCTATAAGAACTTATAGACTTAAGAATAGGTTATAAAGTGACTTGTATACGTATTAGATTTTTTCGCGAACTGACAGTAAAGTCACGTTCCTTAGGGCAAGTTTTAGTCTCATTGGCAGAAGCCCCGGAAAATTTTTCAACTATTATGGAAGAACCATAACTAAATGAAATAATATCTTACACTATAGTCGACTTAAGATTACATCACATCACATGTAGAACGGGATTATCTATAGGGCCTTTTTGAATTATGATAATTGTGATTTCTCGTCGTTAACACTGGCAATCTAGTGATAAATTGAAGAAAAACATAATTCCCTTCGGTTGAGGATAGCTTGAGATATATGGTGGAATAGGAAAATTTTGGAATACAATGAAACTAACAATCACACACTATTTTTTTTAGGTACAAGTTTTTATTTAGTGTTCTAATAATTCAAGTTCATGACACGAGTTATCGGGCTGTCATTCGTGGGTCGTGTGTTCTTAGGTCAGCCATTATTGGGACCCCATAACGCATGTTTCCAAATTTAAAAAGGCAAGCTCAGTATTTTCTACGATTCTATTAAAAACAAAAGACGATCCTGGGACCTTTATTCCACCTCCATGGCTCATCATTAGATCGGGTTGGTCTCAACTTCAAAATGACAAAAGGATCTATTGTCACCGGAAATACGGCAATATACCAAATTTCTGCTCAATTGGACCCCTGGAAATGGTTATAAAATTAATTGCAAGATTTTAACCGTATAAACTTGCCGTGAAGACTAATATAATATTGTAATTCTAAAAAAGATGTCCTGTACAAGATTTAGACTGCTGATGATGACAGCAAGACACGTTGGTCTCTCCTTAACAACAGCTTGGTACACCAGTATTACTATGAGTATACTTATAGAAATAGGGGCACAGAATATGAGATACTAAGTTACTTGGTAGGGGTAATAATAGGTTCTCTACAAGAACTCGTCTCCGATACAAACTAAGTAGGTAATTCTTTCTTGAAAAAAAAAAACATCCACAAGAAACGATATCCAAGTAAGCGAAAAATGAAATCAGTGAGTTTTCGGGTATACAGGCGACTGTTACTTGTTATTTCTTAGTCTGCGAAGGTTAGATCTGGTTTCTGGAACCGTTGGATAACTCGCTGCACAGACGATAAAGATACACCGACTATCTGCTGGTTTCCGGAAATATGAGGATTCACGAGGTGTGAGCAACATGATTTACCGTTAAATATTTTTAAAATTGTTTTTTGTGATGACGAAAAAAAAAAGGCTAGAAATAAAATAAAGTTATAACTTTACTAAAATATGATGTTTTGATTTTTATTTTTTCATGTTAATACTCAAAGGCAAAAAGTAATTTCAATCGTTTGATTTTGAAATAAATATTTTTTTAATGTTTTGACGAAACTTGTTTGGGCTCAGACGTCGGGGTATTTCGGGCGGCTTATGTCTCAGAAACTAGAAGGGACACAGCAAGGCGACGCTTATTGCCTTAAAGTTGATTCTTCCAACATGCCAAAACAAGATACACGAGTGTTGTAGCTTGAGCTCTCCATAAAATTGGGCCCTTTAAAAAAGTGTCGGAGTTCTGATAAAAATGCTTATAAATGCTGAACTACCGGATTTGTTTCGAAAAAGTGAATCGAAACTATTTCGTGACAAGCTTATTATCGTGTACGAATTGAATCAGTCTATTTTCCAACCGACATCCAAAAAGTAGGAGGTTCTCAATTCGACTGTATGTTTTTTTATGTGTGTTACCTCAGAACTTTTGACTGGGTGAACCGATTTTTATGATTCTTTTTTTATTTGAAAGCTAGTGCTTCCCGTGTGGTCCCTAGTACTTTATTAGAAAATTAACAAAAACCAAAAATAATAATGCAAAAATGTACTAAGTTGTTGCGATGGAAGTTGGTTTTTTAACGTGTTTAGCGTTTTTAATTATTTCAAGATAAGATTGTAGGTTTATGGAGACCAGTTCCTAAAGAGGACTATTCCTACTTATTATCAAAATTAGAGTTTCTTCTCGTGAAACTGAAGGACTTTTGCCAAAAATAACCAATGGTCAATTCGCAAAAATTTTAGTACTAAACAGCGTATTCACAAAATCTTTTCCCATAAAATCTTAAAATTACTACTCCTTAAAAATGGATTGGATTCTAATGAAACTTTATACACATAATCAAGTCACAAAATTCTAGTTTGTGGACTAATTACACATTGAAAAAAATAGTGTTGTCACTAAATAGATAATAGAGATTTAAGGTTTTTATAGAAATCTTAAAATTTGCAAATCTTTTTTTTAAATAAAGTATTTCGAAAATGTAATTTATCTACTCTCATATCGTAAAGTTCGAATTAAAACTTCAAAACGAATTTATATTGGTATACTTTATAAACACAATACCGAAAATAATAAAAAAAAACACTTTATAACATTATTTCTCTAACAAAATAACGTTATAATGTATTTTTTTTCCATTACAATACAAGTTAATCCAAAAAGTTAATATCACCAACGAAGTTCCATATCAATTTTTTTTATTAGAACGCACATGCAGTTCGCGCCATTTTTACAGCATTACAAAAAGTTTTCATTCCCATTTTTACTTGTCTGTGACAGAGCCCGTTTTAACGCATGTGCGGCGATGTGCTAGGTTTTGGCGCCATTCATTGAATACATTTTGTTACTGAATTTCGTGGACAATTTTCATTCTTGCTTAACGATGTCTGAGATCAGTGAAAGCATTGTTTTGACCTGTCTGTGACAGCGTCCGCTTCAGCGCAAGCGCGGTGATGTGCTAGGATTTGGCGCTATGACATTTTTTTTGTAGGTACTGAATTTCGTGGGTATTTTTTTTGTTAAACTTTTTACTTTGATCTTTGTTGTTTAGTTGATTCAATCCCAATTAGGTATGAGATTAGATAAAGTAGTGTATGAAACTGCACATAACTCGCCAAGACTCGGTTTTTGAACTCATACTCGTGTTTTAATACCCCTCATTATGCAACAGTTTCATAAACTACTATTATCTACAAACCAGATTTTCGTGACTTGCTTATGTGTATAAAGTTTCATTAGAATTGGCCTATCCATTTTCTAGAAGTGGTAATTTTAAGTTTGTATGGTAAACGATTTTGTGAATATATGCTCTTAAGTACATACTTTCATGTCATACGAAATCAGCTAATCAGCTGATCAGTTTAGTATGAGAAGACTACTAGTTTTTCTTTTTGCGAATCGACTGAATTGCTACTCCGAATATTTGTTCTGTTAGCTCCATTTAGCCATATAAATTACGGGCTGATGATGGCCTAAAGGGATACCTATGTTCCTTTGGGAGGCTTGATCATATCATGAGTTAAGCTCTACTTTAAATTTAGGCAGTCACTTAACAAAAATTCAAAATTTTATAAGTAAAATTGGCCGAGAAAGTTTATGCAAGATACTCCGTTCCCAAAATTTTGAATATTAACTTATTTTTACATTCATCCGCATCATTATTCATTATCTTAACAGCTGAAAGACGTCCACTGCTGGACAAAGGCCTGTCCAAAGTTTTCCCTAACAATCGGTCCTGCGCTGCCACATTCAGCGGCATCCCGCGACATTCAACCGGTCGTCAGTTTACCGAGCTGCCTACGCAACCTGTTACGGTTCGCCACTCGCTTTTTTACATTAGGTACTTAGGTATTTAAAACTTTTCGTTCTAAATCCAAGTTCTTTTATATTTTCTCAGTTAAAACGGTTCATTTGCCTTATAATCCAGTCACCAGGGACAAAAAAGGCTTCGCCCTACAAAAGGTGTTTTTTTTTTGTATCGGTTAATTAAAGGGTCTTCATGAAAAATCCATGTTTTCGATCTTCAGAGAGGAACGTTGGCCGCCATCTTGGAAAACAAAGAAATTTTTAATAAAAAAAAAACTTTAATCCAAGATGGCAGCAAACGTTCCTCCAGGTTGAAAACTTGGATATTACATAAGGGCCCTTTAATTAATTAATACGAAAATTAAAAACTCTACTCCACCTTTTGTAGAGCTATAACAGACTGGGCTATAACACTATTACTAATTATATATATGTATACACATAAGGAATCAGAAACTATACTAACTTTACGAGAAATGATTTTGCTAGGTCCTGCTCAACTCAGTTTTTCGTCGCAACAGTTTTACTATCTCTACTATATGTTTAGATACCTTTCAATTAAAAAGTACCCTAATTATAGTTACGTCTCTTCTATTTAAAAAAAATCTTGCAAAATGTATTTATGTATTGCATTCAAATTGAATGAATGAATGAGAGAATAATTATATTACTTACATTTTAAACACGTTACGTTAGAAAAAAATATTTAAAAAAATTTAAAGGATAAAACAAAAAAGGGAAACATAAAGGGTCATATAATTTTTGCCTTAAACAAGACAAAACACTGTTATTCTGCTATCACTCGAACCGAGTTGCGAGATAAATGCATGATAAAATTGTGTGTATAATATAATATTATATATTTGCGTTAGTGTGCAAAAATTCTCTTATTACAATTGTTTATTATAGAATATTAAAGCAATAAGCTCAGCCATGGTCGGTGAATAAAAGATTCCACGTAAATAACTATAAAGATAACATTCAAAAAGTTATTAATAGTTAGATACCCACTATTTTGGTATACGTCGTAACAATGATATTTTAATACTTAAAAGTGTAAAGTTCTTAACTAGTTCATTGTAGTTTACTGTATACAGGCTCATAACAAAGGTATGAACTTCTTTTAAACTGGAGTTTGTACTCATGAAACTGAACTACTTTCCCCAAGAAACCCATGGTCAATTGGCATTAGTTTATTAAAATAAAATTATTAAATTGTACGGAATACGCCAGAATAGGTACGGCGCGGTATCGTAAAGTGAGTGCCCGCGCGGTCATTGAACCTGCGTGGCCTCAGCTGGGAGTTGTATTCTGAGCAGTTTGATAATTTAATTAAAAAATAATAATTGCGAATTGACCATGGGTTTCTTGGGGAAAGTTGTTCAGTTTCATGAGTAAAAGCTCTAGTTAAAAAAAGTGCACACCTTTGTTAAGACTCAATAGTAAAGTAAAACTGTTAATTATAGTCGATATTGACACCTTCCAAATTTAACAGAATACAGTTCACGATAATCCTGAGATCGTTTAATAATACGTGCTTCTAACGAAAAGGTTTTACCTGCATAGACACTTATTTGAAGACATCTTATTCGAGTTTTACTTAGTTCACATAATAAAGATAAAATCAGTACAATAATACCATTTTGAAGGGTGAATTTTGGACCTCTGAAATTTTAATTGACACTTATGAAAATGAACTACTTTTTCTGAGAAATCTGTGGTCAATCGCAAATAATTTTATTTACTTCTTATCCTAAACTGATCAGCTGATATATATGGGAATTTCAAATTGATTTTCTTTGCAAGTTAACTATAGATTTTATGGGTAAACTCTGTGTAAATTACTCGTACTTTATCGACTTCTGATCAGCTGATGTATGGTTAATTCAAATTAATAATCTTTGGAAATTGACCATAGATTCCAAAGTATTTTATTTTTATTTTTTATGAGTTGTACCTAGGCTAACTATGTATGGTAATTTCAAATAAATAGATTTTCTTTGCAAATTGAACATAGGTTCCAAGATGAAGTTTTTTTTTATAAGTTGTACCTAGCCATAATTTTGTCATAAGTTTTAACAATAACTTTGTTAATACAGGGTGTCACAAAATTGTTGTAGGACTGTAAGAGCCGGTAACTTCTACACATCTTACTGAACAACTTTCTCCAAGAGACCACATTCGCAAATAAATTTGATATCTACATGCAAATCGATGAGTTGACCAATTTTGTGCATTTTCAACCGATTCTAAAAAAGGAGGAGTTTTTTATGTATGTTCACCGATTTCTCAGTCAATTGTGGACAGACTTTCAAAATCATTTTTTTATTAAACATTTGATAGGTAATATACTATTCTCAAGTGCTGGTACCAACCTCAAAAAAAATTGTGGGCCCCTAATTTGTTTCGTAATTACCTTTTATTTCGTTATTGCTGGTTAATTTCGTGTACTTTTATATCAAATATTAATTCATAATTTTGAGTGAATTTCTTATTGAAATCGGTTTTTAGTTTTTTAAAACTTTTATTATATTATATGAAGCGTTGCATTTTTTTTTCGAGAATTGACTGTTAACGGCTGAGTAGGTATGAGTACCTATATGCCACTTAACGACTGCTACACCAATTTTGATACACTCTGTATAAAAAAGAAGATAGCTTGGTTAAGAAGTGCACTGAACAATGTTCGATTATCGGCCCAGTATTAGACACATATTTTGACCAAAGGATAAAGAGACCTCATGAAAGCACCTGTAAAAAATAAATTTAGCTAAGCGAGCAAAAGTGTCGTAGAAACGGAGTAAGTCGCAAGACTCGGCAACAATTTGACTTTATCTCTTGTTTTTGTTCTTCATGGTGAGCCGTCGCCAGAAGCTGGTCTTCTCTGCGGGGGGCTGCTCCTCCCTCGCCTCCTCACCCCTCGTCTCCCCCCGCAACATATCAAGGAACGTAGGATCATTTTTTTTCACATTCTTCTCAATTTTCACCGCTTCCGCGCTTAATTCCGCCTTTAGTTTCTCCGGGCTTGTGTTCTCGACTTTAAATTCATTCGGATCCTCAACAAAAGCCTGTTGGAGATCGCGCATTATCTTTTTTCGTATAGTCTTTTTCATGCTTAGATGTCTCTCTAGCGTTTTAACGTCACCATTGCCATAACTTCTATAATCATCCTTCTTTTTCTTGGATGTTTTCTTGGTTCTGTCGTCGATTTCGTCGAAGCTCTTGGCATCGTACTGCTGGGTCAGGCCGAAGATGTCGCGGAGGTGCGGAATGGCCCGCTCGGAGGTCATGTTGGCGGTGGCGCCGAGCCCGAAGGGGATCACATACACCGCATCGTTGCACCTGGAATTCAGAGAAGAAATACTTGAGTATGTTAAGGAAATGGAAATTACTAATCAAAGTATAAGTACGGAGCTGCTTGTTATCTAATCTGTGATACAGCGGCGGCATCCCCGTTTTATCGTGGTCCTAATAATTTTCTTTAATTATCGGACCACGAGGCAGTGTATTCTTAGCACTGACAACCCAAATCTTGACAGTTGTAGCTGTGCATAGCATCTGATAGTGCGGGCAGCGCATGACCGGTAATTGCGAAAAATCATTGGGGGAGGCAAGTTAAGTAAGGGACGCTCTGGGCTGATATGATGATGATATTGCGGCGGGCGGCGCGGCGCTCCCTCCACCTGCGCCGTCGCTCGCACGAGATGGAGAAGTAGAATTTTATGGAGGGTAGGGCAGGGTCCAAAAAATCAAATCAAATAGGAAATTCCACCAAATAACAGAATATATTAAAATGAAGAAATAAAACGTAAAGATATGGTAATGGACAGATGTGACGATGAATAGGATTGGAATTGAATTCCCTGACAGAGAGTGATATTTTAAAAAATCTAACAAATTAACAAAAAGTAAAAATAGTCCAAAAGATGATATAAAAGTAGGTTAAATATGAAAAGAACCGAAAAGGTTTACTTTGTCACAACATTAATAATGATAGCTAGCTGCCATTTAAGAAGGCTAGAGAGAGTGCGGTGTAAAAAAGAAATTATGAATCGTAAAATCTTGCATTTTGAGAGACAGTCTATTGGTATTCCATTTTATTCTTGTTAGATTTGAAATTGTGTCGATACTATTTTTTTGTCTTATTATTTTTAATTTAATTTTAATTTCAATGCAATGAACCTTTGCTTAAATACTTTTCTTTTAAGCATTTGCTTTTTAAAACGAATACGTAGTTAATAGTAGGTATAATAATACCTTCTGCAAAATGATGTAAAATGCCTTACATCACTTGATAGTTACTTAGTTGCTCCACAATGCTACAATTGATACAGTAAAATAAACAGATTTTAGAAAATTTCCTTTTATAGTCACTGCTGACTTTCTGACACAACAATAAGATCTCGACTGCAAAGAGAATGCATTGTCTGCACTAAATAATACACTCAGGATGGATTGACGGATTGTTAAAAAGACGATGGCGACGTGCTGTTAAAACTATGGGTTAGCTAACTATGGTTACTGTTATTTATGAAGGTCGATTAGGTTAGTTTATACTTGATTGTATTTTATTTAGTGTAAATAATTATTAAGTACACACAGTTTTACCTCCCATACTTTAAAGTCTCCTCACACCCGGTAAGGTTGGCTGAAAGAGATCTCTTATAGAGATAAGTCTACCTTTGCACGTCCTCTCTAAGTTCTTGTCATTTAAATGTTTGTGTACAATAATGCCGTGTAATCATAAAACGAAAGAATTGTAGAACTAATACCTCATATCCTTTAAAAATTGTGTACCCTGTCATGTGATATATGTATAAACCTGTAAACAATACACGTTGCTTGCAAAATGTAAATCTTTTAATAGCCTAATGCTTTTCACCTAAATTGTCTAAATCGTAAGCAGAGAATACTCAATACTTAAAATATATATTTGCATGTTATGTTTCCTCCAATATCCATGTTTATTCCCCTGAATCTGGCCCTGTGGCACTGGAGAGCAGTTAGCACGTCCAGAGGCGATAAAAACGGACTCGCTGTACCGTGTCCGCCTGACAGGAGGCTGCCGTATAACGACTTCCCTTCGAGAATCTCGTGGACTTACGGGTGGAAAAGCTGTTCCACAAATTTACCCTCAATCAAATCTCCTTAATCCGACTGTGTGTCACGAAGGAAAGTTTTCTTCGGTATTCATATTTATTCCCCTGAATCTGGCCCTGTGGCACCGGAGAGCAGTTAGCACATCCAGAGGCGATAAGAACGGACTCGCTGTACCGTGCCCGCCTGACAGCAGGCTGCCATAACGACTTCCCTTCGAGAACCTCGTGGACTTACGGGTGGAAAAGCCTGAACGTTGAAAATGTTATACAAATTGCAGAAATTGTGTGATCTTACCAATACAGTGTGCAACATAAAGGTGCAGTGATACTTTAGGGTGGGCTTGTACTCATCAAACTGAACAACTTTTGATCTAGAACTTTGCTGAAATCGCGACTTTTTTAAATCTTTTTGTTACACCTGTATATAGTACAGGCTGACGTGACGGTACACTACTCATGAAACTGAACAACTTTTTTTGTATAACTTAGGTGAAATCGCAAAAAAGGACTTCCCATATAAAGTTCGTTGATCAAATGTACAGGAAGTATAGGTGGGTTTTCTAGAGAAGTTGTTCAGTTTCAGCAGCTAAATCACAAGCTAAGAAATTTACAGGTATATCACCCTGTATAATTCTTATAGTATTTGACGTAATGACGCAGGTATCAGTATTTATGGGTTATAAATGTCCCCACTGTTGGAACACGGGTCTCCTCCCCCAAAACTCGAGAAGGTTACACCATACTATACGGAGCCAAGTCCGGTTTGGTGGAGGTTTCAGGGCTACTGGCAAACACCACCGTCAGAAGCTTTTCAAGTCGCCTCTAAGGCATCCGACAGGTCCTGACAACTACTATCTAATGATAGCAGCCGGCACCAACGGCTTAACGTGCCTTGCAAAGCACGCAAACGGTCGAGACAAATGCCGCTTACTATCCAAGTAATTACCGTGCTTAAGATCAGCTAACTTGCGTGATCGAACCAAACACGCCAGTCGCACTGTGCTATACGACCGCATCGCACGCAAGTGTTAAATCTCTATAATATCAGAATATGTGTGTGACGTAGGTACCTATATATTTTGGTGTTGTTTTTAAATAGCAACACTTCGTCGTCCTGTGGTAGTTAGCGCAAAACGATCGCCTGTAGGTCGGCTGACTCCATTGAATTACTACTACTACGTAGTAATTCTTCAATGGCTGACTCAGAGAAGTGAGAAGTTCATTTCAAGTAAAAATTACACAATTTTCGTAAGTAATTCGGTGAAATACTAACAAGTCTCCTTTTTCTATCCACATTGGTAAACCCTTGGCATCATTTCATCTGATATTATGTGACGATGATGCTGAAGATGGAAGTGGTCTTAACAAGATTCCCCAAAGCCATGGGGAACTGGCTATCTTAATCCGGAACACATTAATGCTGTTAATATTGATGTTTGGCTTAAAGACTTAGATAAGATGGTGGTAGCCAGGCGAGCTTAGAAAGTGCCCTTCCACCAACCAAACCGAGCCTTACTCACTCCGCCGGAAATTGAAACTCGATCTCCTGATGAGAAGCTCATGCACTTAACCATTACGCCACGGACGGACTTTCCCTCAAACATATATTGTACCTACCAATACAGTGTGCAAAAAACCTGAACATTAATACTTTAAGGTGGGCATCTACTTAGCAAACTGAACAACTATATCCAAGGAACAAATAGTTAATTCTAAAAAAAATGTTCTCTTTATACAAAATTGGTCAACCAGCTGATCGATTTGTATAAAAAGTCCAATTTCAGCAGAGTCGTACAACAAAAGTTGTTCAGTTTTATGAGTAGATGCCCACCAAATAATTTTGTCACTAAATAGTATTAATACAATTAAGAGTTTACAAACAAACAAACAATAATTATAGGTTTTCATACTTATCTTAAAATTCGCTAATCTTTTTCAAAAAAAGGTATTTTGAAAATGTAATCTGTTCACATACTAGAATTTCGTTATTTGCTTATGTGTATAAAGTTTCATTAGAATCGGCCCATCCATTTTCAAGAAGCAATAGGTAGGTTTGTATGGGAAATTATTTTGTGAATGAAGCATATTACGTGAGTTTGGGAATAAACGACAAAAGTTGGGTCAAAGAATTAACAACTCAAAGAAATTTAAAGTTAAGTGACACGAATTCATCGTGCAAAGATTTTCTAGAAAATGGGAGACATTCTTTTTAGATACGTTGCCTTACCTGTAGATACAGTACAGACTTACGTACAGTTAAATTACATATTGTGAGATATCTGATCGAAATCTGACGATAATTTATATGATCAGAATTATACAATAGACCCTAAAATATTTGTTCAGTGAACAATGAACCGGCATAATAAAATTACATTTTATTTTACAACAAAGGCAGAGTACAGGGCCTGTTTATTGACGAAATTAGTCAAACGGAAATTTGGAATTACAGAAAAAAAGGGAGTTGAATGGACCATTATGGTTTCAACACACCATTGATAATAAAAAGCCCGGAGGGTCTGTCATGCTATTATCAGAAATCTCTTTCATACGTCCACGATAATTTTAATTTCCATGTTCTCTCTCGTAAAAAAACTGTCTCTGAGATAAGATACTGTAGAGGAGCGTCGGAACAAAAACTATAAATCAAAATGTTAATTTTTGTCAAAAAATAGAAAAAAACCTTTTGTTATGTAACAAAAAATCTTTTCATGCCAAAATATGGTAACCTGAATGATAAGTTAAATAGCGAAATCAAATTGAAAGGTAACCATATGGATAATTTGCTATTAATTTAAGAATTTTAGAGATATCGGGTTTTGTAGAAATCACTTGGATTTATCGGGTTTTGGTACTTTAAAAACATGATTTGTCAGTGACATTGACAGCTATGACTAAGTCAACACTGGGTGCGTTCACGAAGTTCGATTGACCAAAATATGTGAATATTTTAAGGTCGGATGATACTAGCACTTTGATTTCTAGGATTTATCGGTGTTTGTATCGACCATAAATTGACTCATTGGATTTGTCGGGTTTAGAAATGACCATTATTTTTAATGTTTTTTTTGAACAGGATTTAACTGTTTTTAAAGAGCTTTGCTTGCAGAGAGGTTTGAGATTCAACACAAGGTAACAAAAAAAAAAGCAATAAATGGCGTTTATCGGTTTTTGTTCCGACGCTCCTCGTATGATGCTGTGACCTTTGCCTCCAAGACATCTCAGCGACGAAGAAATAAAATTGTCTTTTCCAAGCTTTGAACTTTGAAACTTTCAAGAGGTTAGCAAGTGCTTTAAAGATCAGACACAGTCCTACTAAAAAAATGAACGACAAATAAGTGTGTCCCTTCTGTTAATTTCAAGATCGCGCGCGTGGCGCTCCAATCGTTAATACTCTGGATACCTTGCTTGGTAGAATGGGATGGAAGGACTACAGGTTCTATTGAAAACGTATTCTGTTTAAGCGCTTCCTCCCGTGGTTACATCTTGGAAGTTTTTATATTAACGACTTCTGTACGTGAGTGTACCTAACAGCACAGTCTTACAGCCAGTGCATTGTTAGGAATATAATAAAGTGCGCTTGACTGCACCGACCACTATAGACAACACTGCTCTGTAGTGGAAACACAGTGGAACAATGTAGAGCATTTAGCGCTATTTCGTGCATTCCCGCCTAGTGTTTACTTCTCACATAAAACAGAAACAATCGCAATACATCCACAAATCGTTCAACACGACGACACTTTACTTTCTTATTTGAATTTTCACGCCATTGTAACCATTTAGGTTCTTATTAAACGCAGCGTAGTTTAGAACAATTGAATCGCGTTTTGGAAAATGGACGATTTTTTTTTGTTAAACATGAAGACTCAAGAGTTACTTAAAACAACTTGAAAGAAATCGATTAGGTTCTCAGTGTTTTCGATAAAAATCTGTTAAATAAGGTGGTCTAGTCGCTTGTTTGATAGGAAGTAAAAAGACAGTAGTGGAAACCTCTCACACCCCCGCTATAGTTGAACGGCAGGCAATTTAACATTTTGGGATATTTTTTTCAGGGATAAATCAGACATAGTCCTCCGGCCCCAAACTAATTATTACTTTAACTATAAAAGTCAGAGAATGGTACATACTTATACACGTTTAAATACATATATAAGTACGTATAAAAGTATTTAAATCAGTCTCTGGTTCCCACAACACAGGGAATCCTACTTTGGGGCCAGATGACCATGTGTGATTTGTCCCAGAATATTTTTTTATTTATATTTAGATATTGCTCACCTAGACAAAGAGTAAACAAACCTGTTCGTAACAAAAATGTTTGCCTTGAGTGGGGATCAAACCCACGACCCTCGGCCAAGCGAAAGAATAAAGACTATTCATGGCCAAGCAGACAAGAGCAGCAGCACTGCCACTCAACCAATGAGACAGTCAAATTTACAATTCAATATTTTAGGAGTTGGCAATGCAGCCGTAGAATTTTGTTACAAAACACATGGTCGGAGCGCTTGAATATCATATCCAGACACCTAGACCACAGTATATATATTAGTACTTGCCTAGACAGTGTCGTGGTTATGGAAATTTCCTATTGAACTTTCAGTGAACTCGGAGTAAACTAATAAAGTAGCTTCAATATAGCCAGACCGACAGTTCTTCAAACAAACCATAACTTCTGACGCAAATAAAACCTTCACTCTCTACCCAAGAACTGCATGCGCATTTTCTAAATTCGAGTCTATGATTATTATTTTTTTGTAAATTTTGCTTGGCGTAGTGGATAATCCATTCGCTTCACACCAGGAGGTCGCGGGTTTGATTCCCGGCGGGTTGAACTTTGTAAGACTCGGTTTTGGTTGATGGTAGGGCATTTTCATAGCCCGCCCGGTTAATCTAAGTGTTGCTGTCAAACATCAGTGTTAACATAATTGATGTGTTCCGGCTTGAAGATAAGATAGCCAGATCTCTATTGCCTTGGGGAATCTTGGTAAAACCACTTCCGTCTTTGGTATCATCGTCACTTACCATCAGGTGAGATGATGCCAAGGGCTTATCAATTGTGGATTTAAAAAACCCTAGGTATTTTAAATTTTGATGTAACCAGATGACTGTGTAGGCAAAGTATATATATTAGTACTAACGTACAGTATGGACACTCCCTGTCGCTCTCCGATTCCGACCTCACCCCCTCGTCTCCCAGGTTGATACAGATTGGTTATAGTTTGGTTTTCAAACGTATGGGATTTCGTCGTGATTTTGTTTGCTCCGTCATTTGTTTTTTAGAAATGTCATTTCACGATCGTTGTATGCAGTGTCCGGGGTGTGGTGTAGGATAAGTCTTTGAAAACTATTATTATTTTTAATTGTACATAAATATTTTGCTCACTTGAGACGAGGTAGAGTGCCAGGAGTACCTCCAGCAGATGCAGAGTCGGCTGGATTGTAACGAGGATAGAAAGCGTCGGATTATCCGGGCCTTATAAAAGAGGACTGCTTTCTGCACAGCCGCAGTATTAAAAAAAAAATACTGCGTAGAAACGCTAGAAAAATTATTGTCAAGGCGTAGAACTTATGAACTGAACAAAGTTATTGTAAAGACATACACATGTATTGGGGATAATTATTGGATATCAGAAGTGATGATAATTAAAAAACAAACCCTTTTACTTGGAATAACAAAAAAAAACTGAATTTCTTATTAGAAATAATCTGAGCAACCCCGTCGGGAACGCCCAGGTGAGACCTTTTAGAGTAACGAAGCATTCCGGTGGATATACGTGTAAACTCATATAAAGGGTTTACCAATTGTGAATAATAATAAAAAAAACGTCACTCGATATAACGATTCACTCTTTCAAACGTCAAAATTTTCTGACTCCAGTTGGTTTACTTTAGCGCTAATTTTTCTCTGTATAACGAAAACTCTGTATAACGTCACAAAATGCCCGGTCCCTTGAGTGTCTATAGAATTTACACTATAAAATTTTGTAAAAAATATATACATTTATTGTTTTATATTACAAAATATTATAATTTTAGCCTATTTATTGCCCAATAAAAGAAATTTTACGATATATCCGTGCAATAAACGCTTAAAAAAATAAAGTAATTAAATTATTTAATTTGAACGATGCAAGTTAACATGATGCTGGTGTTAGTGGCATTAACTGACCCAAAGCACGGTCATTACCTGCATGTTTTTGACTGTTAGTGGCATTAACTGACCTAAAGCACGGTCATTACCTGCATGGGTTTGACTGTTAGTGTTATTAACTGAACTAAAGCACGGTCATTATCTGCATGGGTTTGACTGTTAGTGGCATTAACTGACCTAAAGCACGGCCATATCCTGCATGAGTTTGACTGTTAGTGGCATTAACTGAACTAAAGCACGGTCATTATCTGCATGGGTTTGACTGTTAGTGGCATTAACTGACCTAAAGCACGGTCATTACTTGCATGGGTTTGACTGTTAGTGGCATTTTTCTCGACCGTTTCCGTGTTTGTAACTAGTGCCGGATGCTATCACTATACATTGGAAGTCGTTAAGCCGTGTCAGATGCCCTTTAGGCGGTTTGAAAATATTCTGACAGTGAGGTACGCCACTAACTCGGACTTGGCCCCTTTGTGTGGCCTAAACCCAGTGTAGGGTAGTGTAGTGTAGGGTAGTGTAGTGTAGGGTAGGGTAGGGCAGTGTAGGGTAGGTTAGGGTAGGGTAGGGTAGGGTAGGGTAGCGTAGTGTGGGGTTGGTTGTGTAGTGTAGGGTTGGGTAGTTTAGTGTATGTAGGGTAGGGTAGAGTAGTGTAGGGTAGGGTAGGGCAGTGTAGGGTAGTGTAGGGTAGTGTAGGGTAGGGTAGTGTAGGGTAGTTTAGGGTAGTGTAGGGTAGTGTAGGGTAGTGTAGTGTAGTGTAGTGTAAGATGGAACGAAGTTCGCCGGGACAGCTAGTGTACTATAAATTTAAAAATGAAGATTTTTCTATGACTGTTCTATTATCTAGCAGTGGACTTTTTCGGCTGTTATGATGATGATGTTGTATTGAGTGTCAAGGTATGTTTTTCAGACTGACCTAGATTTTAACCTCATCATTACATCACATCAGCTCATATATACGTCCCCGCCGAGGGGTTCGAGCCTACCCTGAATTTACCCTACCCTTCGAGTTTCTTCGCAGATGTGTGCAGGTTTCCTCACGATGTTTTTCTTCACCGTAAGAGCGTCGGAATAACGTACATATGAGTTGAAATTCGAAAACACATTGGTACGTGGCAGGACTCGAACCACGACCTCCCGGATAGGAGGTAGCGGCCCTTGCCGTTGCGCCACCGACGCTCTTATTTTTTAACCTCAAGTGTTAATATTCATTCATTTATTTATGTTTATCAATTTGTTATTCCCCTAGTACTGTGTATGATTCGTTCCTAAATACTTATCATTATTTTAAGAAACTTAAAATATGGATATCAGATATCCATTATTGATTTTACATTGGACCAATTCTCAGTTACTTCAACTCTAAACCATGTAAAAGCCACTTCCAGGTAAAAAACAGCCAATTATTTATCAATGTTCTCTGAAGTTCAAACCAACCGATCGGACCGTTTAACAGCTGACATTAACATTGGTGGGTTCGTCGACCTTACCTAACTCTGCACACACCACATATGATCGGAAACGCAGCCATCTTGCATGACGTCATTTACGATGTCTGCCAGATTTCCAGTTTCGTTCGTTTTGTGTCGAGTAAGATGTTATTGTAGGGACGATGAGCACTTTAAAATCTAAATCAAGTGCAGATCTTCGACGAGACTTTTAGTAAAGTAAACGTTGTGATAGACGAGCATTACACTATATAATGTAATATCATAAGTGTGAAAGTTTGGTTGAACGGATGTTTGTTATTCAATCACGCCACAACAGCTGAACGGATCTGGATGAAAAGTAGGAAGACAGATTAGGACCTGAACTAACATATAGTCTTTTTTTTACGCTCGTGCACCCTCAAAGACGGTAACAGAAACTATAATCACGCAAGCGAAGCCGCTGGCAAAAACTAGTGATGAAATAAAGAAACGCCATGGCTTCTTTCATCATCATCATCATCATATGAGATGAAAATCGTTTACTGCTGGACAAAGGCCTCCCCCAAGGATTTCCACGACGACCGGTAATGGCTTCTTTATTAATTCAAAAATGGAAACCAATTACCAGAAGAAGATGATCACAAAATCACGCATCTCACGGTACACGGAAAAAATAGAACAGTAACTTACCAGTCTGAATGCGATAAACTCAAAAACTATTGAACGGTTATTCATACGGTTTTTACCAATGGACGGGGTGATTTACTAGGAAGCTTTGGGTAAATAATTCGCCACTGATCCTCTAGTTAAAAAAATAAAAACCTGAATCCCATTACTCAGGGCATCACGACGAATTCTACACCTCGTACTCTAAAATCTACTAAGCCGTTTTGGCTATAGTCTCAGTCAAAGAAACAGACTTACATACACCCATACACCCTTAAGAACAATCTTCTATCTATGTATAAAATTCGGCCTCCGTATGTTTGTGCTCGCAAAACTCGAAAAGTAGTCGATCGATTACGATAGAATTGGGAAAATGTACTGCGCACACCGGGGAAGGTTTGTGACAAAAAACCGCTTGCGGCTCGCGCACTGCGAACTCTTGATACCCGCGCGGCCGAAGCCGCGGACATCAGCTAGTAGATGGGGCAAAAATAAATATTATGATGTACTCGTTGAACTCTTTTTTACCAAACGTTGCATGGTCATACAAAAGACATCAACGAGAGACGCACTATCTTAAGGAATTGACCTAATTTTTGTGCTCGCAGAACGACACCAGTCTGTATAACGTGTCTAAGCATTGGTAGGTCTCGGTTACGGAATATTACACACAGTACGTGTGGGGCCAAGATAGTGGGGCCAACAGAGATTACTTACGTAAAACGAATAAACAAAAGTTACAATGAAGTAATTTTTACTGACAGAAGCTGGCAATGTTTTCAAGGGACTGAAAGTAATAAACGAAAAACATTCATTTGTCTGTCCTAAGGCTAATTTATATATTTTTAAATAAGATAACTTAAGATTAGTATCTTTAAAAAATCAAATAAAAATCAAAAATTAAAATATTGAGGTTGGAATCTTTGCAACCTCTTTGCGGTTGTACAATCACATCGGTCGGTACCAAAAACTAAACAAAAACACAGTTAAATACGCGGCCGTAAACCGGAACGATTGTTACAGAGTATTATGTAGGCTATAGGTAAGTAGGTCAATCGACAGACAGACAGACGATCGGGGAAAAAGCCATTCCAAACGCCTGGGTATAATTTGAAACTTTTTATTATTTATGGGTTTTTATGAACATGGTGCGATGCGATGGGTGATTAAACTAATTGAATCGCTTGTTTTCTAAAGAGCACAAATACAAAATAGCAAGTTAACAGTAATTATAAAATTATAATATTTTCTATTAGTGAGGACTTTTGAGTGGCTTTCTGTTTTTTGTTTGATTTTTATAATGTTACATTAGCTGTAAGTCTTCCTATTAAATAAATAAATAAATAAATAATAAAATAAAGTTTAAAAAACTAGAAACCGACTTCAAAAATAAAATACTCAAAAGTAAACTTTTTTTATTTTATTTTTATTTAACGTGTTAATCTGGTGTAGCGCGTCTTGTGGATATTCTTATTGGACTTGTGGCGCTTATTGCAAAATTATAAATTTTACTAGTAAATAATTTACTTCATCATATCATTAAGCTCATATACGTTCTCTCGGGGGGCTCTATCCTGCCTTGAATTAGGGCGATCGGGCCTTGGTCGACCACGCGGGCCCAGTGCGACTTGGTCGACTTCACACATACACAACCTTCGAGTTTTCTCGCAGGCGTGTGCAGGTTTCCTCACGATGTTTTCCTTCTCCGTAAGAGCGTCGAATAAACGTACAAATGAAATCGAAATTCGAAAACACTTTTCTTCGTGGCAAGATTCGAACCACGAACTCCCGGACAGGAGGTAGCGGCCCTTGCCATTACGCCACCGACGCTCTCCGCAGAATTTACAAATGCACAAATATAAGCATCTTAGATGATAATTATGTACTAGTTCTGATAAGTTTGTCTAAGCACTAATTATTAATGATCTGTGGCCCGAAATGTTCATGGCTCCGTATTGTTTGTTAATGTAATTAAAGCATGAGAGCCTCTGGCCTAATTATAGCTGCTGTGTGTAATCTAAAGCCTACTATGACGTGAAATGGTGTATTTTCTATTTGACATAAGACCTTCGATTATGTGAATTACTACACGAATGCCCAAAAAAAGAAGTGTATTGTTTTTTGGTTTAATGTATGTACTTACAATATCTTATAAACGGCTTGATGGATTTTTGAGTGCGAGATATCGTCAGATTTGTCTTGATCCCGTGACAGAGTGATATTTTACCAGAATTCCCAAAAAAAGCAGAGTATTGTTTTCTGGTCTAATAAATGTAGGTACCACTAGCTGCGTAAATTTTTCAAGTCGCCTTATCTAATTTAAGCGCATTAAAAACCTCAGTTAATCGTATTTCTTACGTCTTTTAGCTACAGTTATAAAAACAGCCAATAAATTACCACGGTACAACAAAATCGGCCTTCGTCAGTGTGTACTGAAACATATAAGTAAGTTAAATTATACTTAGTTTTATTTTATTTGTGCAAGTGTTTCGTAAATAAAAGTTACATTTGTCAGGCTTTTTGAATACTATTAAAAATAATATCACCACAATATAAGTGGCAGCTGACGTAAGCGGAATAATTCAAAATGTCTACCTATTAAAACTAAAACTATATCCTTTTCATAAGTTGCGAAAACCATGATCTCATAATTTAGTCCCTAGCAGGAACCCTTATAAGACGTTCTGGCCTCTGGCTGCCTCCGTCCGTCCGTCACATATTTAGCATCACAGCGTCAAAATACTTGTAAATATAAAAAAAAATTTGCGAGCCTTCCAGTAGTTGAGTATGATGTGTAACATCTGATAAGGTAAAAACCTACATGGTCATGTTTCCTTAGCCTTCGTGACTGAAAAAAGGCGGCTTGGCCATGTTTCCTTAGCATTCGTAAAAAAAAACATTTAACAAAAAAAATCGACTTCAAACAGGAAACTAAGGTTCCTCTCGATTTCTCTGGGATGCCATCATCAGATCTTGGTTCCCTCATCATGGTACCACCCTTATGGGCTATTTACTTTCCAACAAAAAAAGAATCATTAACATCGGTTCATAAACGACGAAATTAAACCGCGAACACGCATAAAAAACGGTCGAATTGAGAAACCTGAAAAAAGTTCACGTTTAAAAAAAAACAAGTTTTTTGTACCTTATTTTCTTGTCTTCTAATTTTTTGAATTTGTTGTTATAGAGGCAACAGAAATACATCACCTGTAAAAATTTCAGCTGTCTAGCTATCACGGTTAATGAAATACAGCCTGGTGACAGACAGACGGACGGACAGCGGAGGCATAGTAATAGGGTCTCGTTTTTAGTCTTTGGGTACAGAACCCTAAAGAGGCCTGAACTCTAGAGAGCCGACTGAAAAAAAAACGCACGTCTCTTACGTCTTCTTTCAGATTTTGCTTCATTTTTATCAAGGGAATTCCCTGCTGGCGTCTTTGTTCACCGTGTCGTATAATTTAGGAATCTTCAGGGCTTAAACTTAATGAGCTTGCGTGTTACGTCCTTGGCTGCATCGGCACTTACCATCAGATAAGGTGCAGCCAAACTAATTTTTTAAATTAAAAAAAAACTAAAAAAATACGCTTTTAAAGCACATCAAACTAAAAAGTGAAAAATAATTCTTGATATAAGCTGAAAACAATAATGAACGAAAATAATGAAATTATTGTATTGTCACTAATTCTTGATATTTGTACAAAGTTTGAATTAAATCTGTACGTTTAATGTGGGTCAAAATCGAGTGCAAAGGAGTCGGTTACAAACATACAAACATACATACAAAAACATACATACAGGTGAAGCTAACAAAAGCGTGATAAAAAGGCTTCTAGTGCTGGATTGCTGAGTAAGCGAGGTAATTAATGTGGCCATGCACAGACGAATCTATTTAGATAAGGGTTTAAGATAAGTTTTATCTAGGGTTGTGGGAGCGTCGGTGACGTAACGGATAGAACCACTACCCTGTCTGGGATGTCGTGGTTTGAATACTGCCACGTACCAATGTGTTTTCGAATGTTCATTAATCCGACACTCTTACGCTCAAGGAAAACATCGTAAGGAAAACTGCACACGCCTGCGAAAAAACTCGAAGGTTGCATGTGAAGTCGACCAACTCGCACTGGGTCCGAGCGGTCGACTATGTCCCGATCGCCCTAATCCAGGGTAGGCATGAACCCCTGGACGGGGACGTTTATTAACTGATATGATATCTAGGGTTGTACGTATTTGTCTACTTGTCAGATCTATAGCTGTGTCCCTCTCAGTCCTGTGATAGTAGTTACGTGAAAGAGGCGCTTAACGTTTTATCGACAATTTAGAAATTTTGAAATCCAGTACGCTGCATTCTCAGCAACTTCTCATTTGCGCTAATAAAGAGTTATGTGCATAGTAATGGTCTGATTATGGCCGACGATATATAATATTGGTCTGAGACGAGGCCTTCTTGTGTGTTTTCCGTCGTGTAATTACTTTGAGTCTAAAATCTACGATTATTCTTAGTGACCGGATCATAAAACTTTCTTAGTGCGCTGTTGTTTAATGAAACTAGGACTTTAAATAAACATAATGAGAAAAACTAGTTCCTGCAGGCTACAGTATATTCTACAGTTGGAAAGCTCCAAAAATGGGGCTCTGTTTGTGACAGGGATGAATAGAATGTTTAACTGAGACAGATTGTTGGTTGAAGAGAAGATAAATAAAAAAAGAGAAGAACATTCAGAAGCTGCAACAAACATAATCTATTGATGACTATGACTGAAAATTTAAAAGCTAATTTCTACTATGACTGCGACAGAAAATATATTATAACATAAAAGCCAGTTCAGTTGCTTAGAAGAACTACAGAGATCTACATGCTCTGAACTGTAATTGGTCGTCGGCACGAGACGCAAGGTGTGAGGGGCGTAGCTGCGCTTACGCCGGTCATGCCCTGATTGTCGCCGCGTGTCGTCACGTCACACACACGTGCATCCAATACACGTGTGCAGGACTGTGATGAGGTTCCGTATTTGAAATAGTGTAGAAACATAGGAATCAAATAACGCAATTAATCTACCGACAAGATCATTTCGCATTTGCAAAACATACATTCACACATACACACACACACACGAACACATCTATAGTCGATTACATGTGAATGGATAGGTTTTATAATTTTTTTTTTAAGAAATTGAAACTTATTGGCAAAATAGATATTTTGAAGGGTTGCCTTAATCGCCACGCTTGTCAGATGAGTTGATGATCGCTATGTGGAGTGTGATGGTACAGTACGCGGAAAGGAGGCTGCTGCCCCTCCTACGGTTTTTGATCCCTTAGTTCTTCTTACACCCTCGGGAAGAGATGGGGTTGTACTGTTTCTAGGCTTCTATCTTGGTCTGTTCTCCATTGCGTTGGGAAATCTTGATAAGCCCGCTTCCATCTTCGGCATCATCGTCACTTACCATCAGGTGAGATGATGCCAAGGGCTTACCAATTGTGAATAAAAAAAAGGCCCTCACCGCAGTAACCTTCTTCCAATCTAACTAAATACTTAATTTTTTTACTGTAGCAATAAATGTTCATGGTAGCAGTATACTAATTACTCTGAGATGGTAGGTATGTACGAACGTACGTGTCATTGAAATTAATTCCTTCTAAAGATTGCAATGCCTTAAAAAAATCGGCTAAATAAAAAGGATCCAAAAATATTTAAAATTTAATTGAAAACGCTACACTCACAGATTTGGACAGAAGGATCCGCCCGTCTCCATATTTTACTCTGATATTCGTCATACATGAAAAAAGTAGCGCCATCTGACAAAACTCGTACGAATTAGCATGGGCGAGAGTTGACGTCAGTGCCACGCTAAAAGGACCTTGGTAGAATTGTCGCTTTAAAAATGCGTTTATTTAATTTGTTTACAAGAAAAAATACGACGTAAGGTTATTTAACGATGATACGATATCCCATGTTTATTTTTAGCCTTTCTTTTATGATTTTTACAGCCTCTAACAACACAAAAAAGCATTTTTATATGGAATGTCTTTCCACCGCACTCTGCAATTTCCCGCAGGCGACTTGTCGCGAGTGTGCGAGAATTTAGATTTTCGCAACAATTCGCTGGAAGCATTAGTCGCGCGCGTTGGCCGGGTACTTACGCCAGTAATATAGAAGTCATTGGCTACACTATACCGAAGATATCCCGGACGTCAGCATGTACGAGATTAGAATGGCTCTCAAACAGCTCAAGAACAACAAGGCACCGGGTAATGATGGAATTACGGCTGAACTTCTGAATGCAGGTGGATCACTGGTATTAAAAGCTCTTCAGAAGTTATTTAATTCCGTTATACTCGAGGGACAAACGCCTAAAGCATGGCACAGAAGTGTGGTCGTGCTTTTCTTCAAAAAGGGTGACAATACCCTGCTGAAGAACTACAGACCCATCTCACTTCTGAGCCATGTCTACAAGCTATTTTCGAGAGTCATTACGAATCGTCTCACACGCAGGTTTGACGACTTCCAGCCTCCCGAACAAGCCGGTTTCCGAAAAGGCACTATGCTTGGCGTTTGTGGACTATGAGAAGGCCTTTGAATCAGTCGAAACCTGGGCTGTGCTACAGTCTCTCCAGCGGTGCCAAATTGACCATCGATACATCGAGGTGCTGAAGTGTCTGTATGAAAACGCCACCATGTCGGTTCGCCTCCAGGACCAGAACTCGAAACCTATCCAGTTGCAGCGAGGGGTGAGACAGGGAGACGTTATATCTCCGAAACTGTTCACCGCCGCCCTGGAAGATGTTTTTAAGCTTCTGGACTGGGGTGGACTCGGCATCAATATCAACGGCGAGTACATATCCCACCTCCGACTAGCTGACGATATCGTTGAGACTATGGAAGACCTAAGCACAATGCTCGATGGCCTCAGTAAAGTCTCAACAAGTGGGTCTTAAAATGAACATGGACAAGACGAAAATAATGTTAAATGTCCGTGTCGCACCCACTCCTCTAAAGGTTGGAGACTCTACACTGGAAGTTGTTGACGAATATGTATACCTGGGACAAACAGTCCAGCTAGGCAGGTCCAACTTCAAGAAAGAGATCAATCGACGAATCCAACTCGGCTGGGCAGCGTTCGGGAAGCTTCGCAATATCTTCACGTCCCAAATACCGCAGTGTCTCAAGACTAAGGTCTTTGACCAGTGTGTGTTGCCAGTGATGACTTACGGAACTGAGACATGTTCGCTTACTATGGGCCTCATAAGAAGGCTCAAGGTCACCCAAAGGGCAATGGAGCGTGCTATGCTCGTAATTTCTCTGCGTGATCGAATCAGAGACGAGGAGATCCGCAGGAGAACTAAAGTAACCGACATAGCTCACAGAATCGCTAAACTGAAGTGGCAGTGGGCAGGGCACATAGCTCGTAGAACAGATGGCCGATGGGGCAGTAAAGTTCTCGAGTGGCGACCGCGCACCGGAAAACGTAACGTAGGCAGGCCTCCCACGCGGTGGACCGACGACCTGGTGAAGATCGCGGGAAGCCGATGGATGCGGGCAGCGCAGGACCGGTCGTCGTGGAAATCCTTTCGTGGGAGGCCTTTGTCCAGCAGTGGACGATTTCCGGCTGATATGATGATGAATTAAAAACGCTAAATAAGTTAAAAAAACCGACTTCAATCGCAACATTTTAGTACTTACAATTATTATTATTTTTGGTGTTGATATTTAAAAAAATATTACACCGATTTTTACAAAATTTATATGAAACCAACCTGACAGCATTGGCAAACCTATCGAATAAAAAGAGTATTATGAAATTCGGTTCACCATCTGCAGAGATAACGTGTAACATACTGTCTTATTGAGAAGCTCCTTGTTTTTAAAATTAATAATAGCCAAAAGGTAAGGTACTCAATTGCCAAGTGAATTGTTTTATCCACACAGAACAAACAAATCATAAAACTCTGTGACACGATGCATTTGTTTATAGCACGATGCATTGTGATTTAATAATAACGTCCGCATTCATTATGCGTATTACCACAGGATATTGCGTTGTTTTAACTCTCACTTTTATTTTTAAATGTAGATTATTTATGTATTTATTTTATAGTATTTAGCTTCGAGTATAAGCCTTTTAAAAACTCTAGTATTGCTATAGCAGAGTCTCCAAGGCCTTTGACACTTCATTGTTGTAAGTCTTCCACCAAATGTTCCAAGACTCGAAAATTTTGTAGATTTAAGTACTTTATCCAAGTTTATTCAGAGTATAAAGCTTTAGCAGGATTTGAAAACTTTTTCAAAGCCGAAAAAAATACCTTTTTCTCAAACATGCTTGGAAATTTGAGTATTATTTTGACAACCTTCTTCGAGATAAATCGAAGTTTCTGTACTGGCCAAATACATGCGAGAAGCGGTCGCTAAAAGTTGTATGAAAATCCATATCTATCGTGTTTAGCGGCCAAATAAATTACTATGTAAACTCATATCTGTCGTGTAATTTAAAAATGTACTATAAATATTATATATATTATTCCGAAACATGGCAACCAAGGAGGTATTTTATCAAAGATTTTATTTTAATTTCGAACTGACTTGCAACCAGTTCATATGTTGTCAAGGGCTTACCAATTGTAAATAAAAAAAAATAAAAAAATATAGGACGCTGTTTATTGAAAAAAAAAACAAATGAACACTTTGGCGTGTGAAAAATTATTGTTGTTTGTTGTTCGTCATTGGTTTTGAAAAATAATTATTGAAGTTTTAATTTCCGCGCCTTATTTGAGAAAAGTACTATACATACAAGACTTGGCCACAACTAGGCATTGATGGACGAACGTGTTAGTTCATCAATGCCTAGTTGTGACCTTTTGCTAGCCGCTGCAGTTATGTACTATACTCTGAAAATAAGCCATTTTTTTATAAAGCAATTAAGACTGAGCACTTATGAATAATTTACTAGTATTTCGAAGAATTTCCATTTTCCTTATATTTGAATTTTGGGTACATAATAATCAATCTCTTAGTTATTTTTTCTCTTCTTTTTTATCATCATCATCAACATGTCAGCCAAAAGAATTTCACTATTGGACAAAGGCCTCACCGAAGGATTTACACAACGACCGGTATCAGTGTCCAGATTGGAAGGCCTACTACGCTACGTCTTCCGGTGCGCGGTCGCCACCCGAGAACTCATTTTCTTACCGAGGCAATAAGTGACACAAGTTCAAACAAAATTATAGTTATCACGAGTCTATTGTGATTCCCACAGTTGTTCGACTTCTATAGCAGTGCTGTATTACTTAACTCTTTCAATTAAATTGCGCAAGCACACGGCTCGGTCGCAGACATGCGCAGAAGTTTTAGTCTGTATTGGGTATAGTGTGGTTTGGTTCGGTGACAAAGATAACTACAAAATCTAAGTAACAATAGGTAAATGGCGAACACACAGACTAAAAGGTTCTAAGACAATGGAAGTTATGGGCGCAAGTATGATTCGCAAAAAAATTGATCCTCCTATACTAATTGAACGTTCAAAAACTTTTTTATATTTATTGTACACAGGATACATACGTGTGATTACACATTTAACAAATTAAATAAGAGCACACAAAGGGTACAGATTATTTCTAAAGAAATTTCTTCCAGCAGACTTGAGAAGGGGAAGTCTAATTTTTTTTAAAATTGATTGAATTAAATCATGATGAGTATTAGTTCCTCGGGAAAAGTTGTACAGTTTCATGAGCTTAATCACTTTCCAGTTATGCATCAGTTAACCTGTAAAAAATTAGATTTAAACAAAGTCGTGGCGAAGTCATTACTTTTTGGTGAGTTTTCAATCTATTCTTATATTGTTTTCTTTAAATTCTGACTTCTGTCATTCCTCTTTTCTCTGGTGTTCTGTTGTTTGTAATGGTTTCATTCACTTTATTATTTTCTTATCTATACAAATATTATAATGAGATAAGTTTGTTTGTTTGTGAGTTTGTTTGTAGGAGATAATCTTCGAAACTACTCATCCGATTAAAAAAATCTAACTTCAACAGTTAAAATAAAATTTCAGGATGGACATAGGCTAAAAAATCCCGTTCACTCTCGATATCCACGGGGGTGAAACCGCGGGCAACAAATAGTTTTTATATAAATGACTCAGGTAATTGTAAAAATACATTTTATTTTACTTAATTAGATCCTGCCGCTGGCTTCGAAGTCTTTCTTCCTTATTTAATGGTGCAAGTTTAAGCGCGATACGGCAGGCGCGTCGATGCAAAGTATTTGTCTGTGACCAAATTCAACTGTGACCACAACTGACCGACCCTGAAGAGCGCGATTCACACACAATGACTTTTAATTTTGTTTGGGACAGGAGTGTTATTATAAGTCATAAGTTATAATATCATAATTCATAAACATTTGTCTGTTCAGCGTTAGCGATGATATGATAACAAATCCGACATGTTTTTCAAGGAAGAAACGAGTTTAATTCAAGGATATATACATATTAATTGTTATCTAAAAAGTTAGAGTAGGACTTGCACACGAAGGGTTCCGTACCATCCGACAAGATTAAACTCTATGGTATTTTTGAAATTTATTTAATATTTAAAAAAATCACGTTTCTTGTATGGGGTGCCTTTTATTTTGTATTTTATTTGTATCATTTTTTGTTAGAGCGTTTTATTATTTGCTTTTAATTAAATTTTAATTATTTGTTGTAATATAATTATATTTTGTGAAAACTTCAACTGTCAACCTATTATTGTTCATGAAATACAGCCCGCTGACAGACGGATGGATGGACGGACAGCGGAGGTTTCAAAGTAAGACACGATTTTAAAACTCAAATAAACTAGGAACCCATCAGAAGATTTGAAATGGACCTTCTATCTTCATAATTATTTCTAGTTTTATATACAGGGGATGTAATTAAATTGGTGTAGTTTCATGACACTGTAAATTTTTCTTCCAAAGTGAACAGCTTCAATTATGAAAAAGAGACTCCTAAAATGTTTTTAGAATTAACTTTGGGTTGGTTTATCCGACGATCTTACGGTGTGTGAAGTTGACCAACCCGCACTGGGCCCGCGTAGTCAACTAAGGCCCGATCGCCCTAATTAAGGGTAGGCTCGATGGGAACGTATATAGGGTGACCTTAAATTAGTTCTTGATAGCAAAGGGTATGAATGTACTCGTGATTACAAACAACTTTCCCAAAGAAACTATATGTCGAATCAGAAAAAAATTTTAGGTCCTCGGTACTTATCAAGTTATCAAATCGACAAAAATGTATAAAGGGCCAAATATTTTTTTTCATATTTGACATATAGTTTCTTTGGGAAAGTTGCCTGTAATCACGAGTACATTCATATCCTTTGCTATCAAGAACTAATTAAAAGTCATCCTATATACTATAAACTAATTTGATGATGTGGGTTGGTATCGTTGTTACACCATGTATATCTCTTTGCAAAACTCTCGCACACAAATCGAAATAACATTAGGCCAATTGCCAGATACTTTGTAAAGAGAAAACGTGTTCACGGAACCCATGGCTGAACCCATCTTGTGGAAAACACCGGCCTATGACCATCGCGTGTGACCTCAGTCCAAATGATGGGGAAAGTAATGTCATGTAACTTCGAGATGGTTGGTGAAAATTACATGTGTAAATATAATAATGAAGACATGAGCTTTGCAATGTTGATTAGATTACTAGCTTTTGCCCGCGGCTGCGCCCGCGTGGACATCGCTTTTATGACTGTCTTTGAGGGTGGGTGGCAGACATGACTATTCTTGAGATCCCTCAGGAACTATATCGGGCTATTCTGCAACGGACTATGTCATTTTCATGGGGTAAGAAGTAGCTTATGTCCTTCCCATTGACACAGTCTATCTGCATGATAAATTTCATCAAGATTGGTCGAGGTGTTGAAGCGTGTGTGGCGGCAACTGCAGTAACCTGCCACTGAACCATAACACAAGCGAAGAGAGAACAAAAGAAATATTACATCTAGAACGCGCTATTAGAATTTCTTTAGCGCTGAGTATATATACAGATATCAATCATAAACGATTGGTGGCTTCCCTGCCCGGTGAAGTTGTAAAGGCCCCAATGGCCAACAACAAGCTTGTCCTTTCGAAAAAAAAATGAAAAAAAATAAACGATTGGTCCACGGCCGGGCCCAAGGCATACCACCTCGCCTGGCGGAGATATCTCCCTTTGCTCTCTTCGAGTAGGAACGCACCGTTCCTAAACGTAAAAAGGTAACAAACAAACATACACATTTTCATATTTTATAATATTATTGGATGCTTTGGAAGCATAATGCGTTTACAACCCATAAACGTTACCACTGCTGGGGCACGTGTCTGTTCCCCAGCACGGGAAGGTTAGGCTATACTCCACACACGGGGGCCCAGTCCGGGTTGGTGAAGGTTGAAGGGCTAGTGGCGAACCCCACGATCAGAAGTTTTTCAAGCCGCCTATGGCGTCTGACACGACTTAACGACTGACATCTAGTGATAGCAACTGGCTTCAACGGCTTTAAGTGCCTTGCAAACCTCGGAAAAATCCACTAACAGTCAAACCCATCCAGGCAATGACCGTGCTTTAGGTCAGTTAACCAGCGTAATCGATCCAACCACGCAAGTTGCACTGCGCTTCGACCGTAAGCGTATAAAATATACATATTTATAGATCAAGTCTGCTAAAAATTCAAAATGGCATCACTTCAATGCGAGGCACCAAATCCTTTAATGGTTATATGGTAGCATAAATGGCATATTGTTTTATTTAAAAAACTAGCTTTTGCCCGCGGCTTCGCTTGCGTGGACGTTGTTTTTATGAATCGTGAGTTATGGCCGTCAATACAAAATTCCCTTAGAAAAAAACACTAAGTTTTTCCCAATTTTCCGGGCAACTTTACAATTTTTTCTTTTCGCAAAAAAACGTATTGGGACTTTTACGAACATTTTGAAAAAAATTGCCATGTCTATCCAGCCTTTAATTTCATTCAATGTTCATTTATACATATACATTCGCCCTAATTCCGTCTTAACCGCCTCCGTAGCTCAGAGGCAAAGTTCACTGGATTTACACAGGAGGTCGCGGGTTCGATTCCCGGTAGGGTCACCTTGTAAGATTCGGTTTGGTTGGTGGTAGGGCATTTTGTAAGCCCGCCTGGCTAGCTACCACCATTTTATCTAAGTCTTGCCGCCAAACATCAAGTGTTAAAAACATTGATGTGTTCCGGCATGAAGATAAGATAGCCAGTTCTCCATTGCGTTGGGGAATCTTGGCAAGCCCGCTTCCATCTTTGGCATCATCGTCACTTACCATCTGGTGAGTTGATGCCAAGGACTTACCAATAGTAAATAAAAAAAAAATCAGAGTAGGCTCGAGCCCCTCGGTGGGGACGTGTATGAGCTGATATGATGATGATGATGATATACATATATTATTAAATACCCGAATAAAATAAAATAAAAAAAAGATACTGGATAAGCGTAATATAATATTATTATAGAATGTATTGTATTATTTTAAGTCTGTAGAACTGGATATGCTGGACACAAGCTACCTCATTTAAATGCGTGCGTAGAATATACTTAGGTATAATTGGGAAGCGTAGTGTAGGCAGGCCTCCCGCTGGATGCGGGCAGCGCAGAACCGGTCGTCGTGGAGATCCTTGGGGGAGGCCTATGTCCAGCAGTCGACTTCCTTCGGCTGATATGATGATGATGATGAATTGGGAACGCTGAACACGTTTAAAAACCGGCCAAGTGCGAGTCAAAACGGCACATATAGGGTTCCGTCCGTACCATCATACTAGATGATATACTAGTTTGAGCGTCGGTGGCGTAACGGTTACCTCCTATCCGGGAGGTCGTGGTTCGAGTCCTGCCATGTGTTTTCGAATTTCGATTTCATATGTACGTTTATCCGACACTCTTACGGTGAAGGAAAACATCGTGAGGAAACCTGCACACGCCTGCGAAGAAACTCAAAGGTTGTGTATCGCCCTAATTAAGGGTAGGCTGGAGCCCCTCAGTGGGGACGTTTATGAGCTGATAAGATGAAGATACTAGATGGCGCTAGTTTCTTCAGTTCCGTACTATCATACTAGATGGCGCTAGTTTCTTTACGTTTAAACAAACACGTGTTTTGTATGGAGACTTCCACCTTTTCAAATTTTTAGTATTTGTTGTTATACCAGAAACAGAAATACGAGTACATCATTTGTGAAAATTTCAACTGTCTAGCTATCATCATTTCAGCTCAGCTCATATACGTCCCCACCGAGGGGCTCGAGCCTACCCTGAATTAGGGCGATTGGGCTTAGTCGACCACGCGGGCCCAGTGCGGGTTGGTCGACTTCACACACAACCTTCGAGTTTCTTCGCAGGCGTGTGCAGGTTTCCTCACGATGTTTTCCTTCACCGTTAAAGCAATCGGAGAGTATAATATGTACGTAAGTTACGAAAAACTCATTGGTACATTGGCCGTCCGTTTAACTTTTAGTCAATGTCTAGCTATCACGGATCATGAAATACAGCCTGGTGACTGACAGACAGACGGACGAACAGCAAAGTCTTAGTAATAGGTCCCGTTTTTACCCTTTAGGCACGGAACCCTAAAAACCGACCTCCATCGCAACAACTTAGTACAATTTTGCATTATTATTTTTGCTTTTTATAATTTTCTAAAAAGTGGGTACTACACCGATTTAAAAAATATATATGGGGCCAACTTGGCAGCTACCCTAACAATGTATATTTTATTTGATAAAGTTGTACCATTTTACAAAATTCAATACGGTTTAAATGGTATATCCTGTAAATTGGTTTACAATCCTCGATGAAATCGCGTAACAAATATACAAAAAAACATACAGTCGAAATTGACAACCTTCTCCTTTTTGGAAGTCGGTTGAAAACAGAGCGTATTTTTGAGAATTTTTGGAAAAATTTTTGGAAATAAGCAACAAAAGATGTGCTTGCTGGGTAGAGTTTTTTGGTGGGATTGTGGTTGTCACGTTTGTATTTTTATTTTAGGATTTTTTTCCATTAATTACTGAAGTGGCAGTGGGCAGGGCACATAGCTCGTAGAACGGATGGCCGATGGGGCAGTAAGGTTCTCGAGTGGCAACCGCGCGCCGGAAAACGTAGCGTAGGCAGGCCTCCCATGCGGTGGACCGACGACCTGGTGAAAATCGCGGGAGACCGATGGATGCGGTTAGCGCAGGACTGGTCGTCGTGGAAATCCTTGGGGGAGGCTTTTGTCCAGCAGTGGACGATTTTCGGCTGATGTGATGATGTGATGACTGCTGAATATTTTTTTTTGTATTTTTTTTATTTACAATAGGGATAACAAATGCTAGTCATCTGAGTTACTTTTTATCATCTGTCAAAAACGACACGACTCCGCCCGCCGGGCATCGAACCCGCGACCTCCTGGTGTGAAGGGAATGGACTGACCATCACGCCACGGAAGCGGTTAAAAAATGGTAAATTTTGTAGTAATAAAATTGTTCAGTTTAATAAGTAAAAGCCCCCTAGAAAAATGCTCTACTTTAAAGAACACATATGTTAAAAACCTAGGTTAAAGGACGTCTGTCCTTGTTTTCCAGTTCTGAATACCAAGTACCCATTTATTGTTCTCCTTGGATCAAACAGTTCATCGATCATTGGTTCAGTAATTCATTTAACTTTTAGTCAATGTGACATTGATGTGATGAGTGAAAGTAAGTGATGTAAAGCTGGGTCAGTGGTATTTACATTTGGTACCATATTGTGCTACTATACAGCTGTGTGGTTTTGGTCAACAACGCCCGACTCATAGGTGTCAACATACACGACAAGTCTCCTTTTTTTAAAAAATAAAAACGAGACCTACAGTACTCGCATATGATGTGTAACATGTGACAAAATACTTATGAAATGAATTAATTATCGGGTCGTACATTCACAGGCCGACCCTTCGAATAGTAGTATGTAATCTTTGCCTTTGCCATCACACTAGGCGGCATGGCTATGACAACCTTAGTTTTCGAGAATTAAAAAACGTTCGCATTTCCTGTTACACATTTCCGTCCCATTTCACGAAATCACTCCCACAAATTGCAGGAAAGCGAGAGCAAAGATGTTACACATAAAAAAAAAACGGACTTTTCATACAAGGTTGGCTTATCGGACCGATGGATTTTTATGAAAAGTCCAGAAATGATTGAGATACGATTTCTTATTTCTTATTTCTTATTTTCGTGTCCTGAGTTGAGTGTTGCCGAAAAAAAACCACCATTAATAACAGTAATAAACAGATTGTAACAAAATTAGTATTGATCCCGTTAACTGGAATTTCTAGTCATTATACTGAACAACTTTTGTTTTATGACTTTGCTGAAATCGAAAAAAAACTCTTCATACAAATCGATCAGCTGATCCACCATTTTTGTGCATTTTTCACGGACGATCCAAATTTTCTTTTGAGAGTTGACTACGGGTTCCTTGGGGAAAATTGTTCAGTGTGATGAGTAGAGCCCCTATTTGACGTGTCCTACACAATTTTTGCATGCTGCATATTCTTTGCAGTCACGTAATTATATCAATAAAGTTCATTTATGAAACGTCTAGTAAGATACTTAAAAATTGCGTCACTGTTTTCATGATTAAATGCGATTTAAGTCCTTTGGCATATTTTGTTATATTTTCTTGTCAGTAAAAGAGGGCAAGTCGTGATGCACGATTTAATATTATGTATTTATCATTATCCACACAGAAAGAAGCTCTTCAAACTGTTCAGAGGAAAGTGTTTTGCATAAGAGCCAGCGAGCACGATTGAACGGGACAGTCATATTAAAATTATTCGTTTTATCTATTAAAGAATTGGCGCGTATAGCGTCGGTGGCTCAACCGGTAACGACTCGGTCCATCTAACCAGAGGTACCGGGTTCAAATCTGGACGGCCAATGTACCAATGAGTTTTTCAAAAACTTACGTACATACTTACCGATTGCTTTAACGGTGAAGAAAAACATCGTGAGGAAACCTGCACACGCCTGCGAAGAAACTCGAAGGTTGTGTGTGAAGTCGACCAACCCGCACTGGGCCCGCGTGGTTGACTAAGGCCTAGTCGCCCTGATTCAGGGTAGGCTCGAGCCCCTCGGTGGGGACGTATATGAGCTGTAATGATGATCTATTAAAGAATTGGCGCGTACCTATTGGTTAAGGCGAGGTATTGATTGGAACAGTTGTCTCTGTCTTTTTCTTTAAGTGCAAAGAGTAAGGAAAATAACCAAACTTTTTCACTTTTTCAATGGTTTTTCGTTTCAATCGAAAACTATGATGAAAATATAAATAATAATAACATTACTCACTTTGAATTATCCTAACAAATAATTTTGTATACTTTTTAAAATGTATACTTCAAAATATTAGTCATAACTAGAGTTGAAAATAACGGTGTAGACTATTGGGATTATTTTCTATCTAGCCAAAACTGCTCAATCGTGTTTCTAATAGCTAATCAATAATATTTTTTTCAACTTTGGGTTTTCTATTGTTTAGGAGTAATTGACGTCAAAAATAACTAAAATCTGTAAAATTACCTCCTTAACTGATTTTAAGGGTTCGGAACCCTGTTTCACGAGTCCATTTCACACTATGCCGGTTTTTTTATTGGAATTTTTAAGAACGGGACAGTCATATTAAAATTTGTTAGCTAGGTTTCATAATTCGTTTTGCCCCTAATCTATTATAGATAAGGGTTCGGAACCCTGTGTCACGAGTCCATTTCACACTGTGCCGCTTTTTTATTGGAATATTTTAGAATGAGAGGGACAGTCATATTAAAATTTGTAAACTAGATTTCATAATTCGTTTTGCCCCTTACCTATTATACAATTGGCGCGTACCTATTTTTAAACTGATTTTAAGGAATCGGAACCCTGTTTTGCGTGTCCATTTCTCACTGGGCCGTTTTTTTTATTAGAATGTTTTTGAACGCGACAGTCATATTAAAATTTGTAGGCTAGGTTTCATAATTTGTTTTGTCCCTTATCTATTATAAAATTGGCGCGTACCTATTGATCAACTGATTTTAAGGGTTAGGAACCCTGTTTCGCGAGTCCATTTCACACTGGGCCGGTTTTTTTATTGGAATATTTTTGAACGGGACAGTCATATGAAAATTTGTAGGCTAGGTTTCATAATTCGTTTTGCTTATCCCTTGTCAATTATAGAATTGGCGCGTACCCATTGGTTAACTAATTTTTAGGGTTCAGAATCCTGTTTTGCGAATCCGTTTCACACTGGGCCGGTATTTTTATTGGAATGTGTTTGAACGGGACAGTCATATTAAAATTTGTAGTTTAGTTTACATAATTATCAATTACACAATTGGCACGTACCCATTGGATAACTGAGTTTTAGGGTTCAGAACCCTGTTTCGCGAGGCCATTTCCCACTGGGCCGGTTTTTTTATTGGAATATTTTTGAACGGGACAGTCATATGAAAAATTGTAGGCTAGGTTTTATAATTCGTTTCGCTTATCCTTTTTCAATTATAGAATTGGCGCGTACCTATTGTTTAACTGATTTTTAGGGTTTGGAACCCTGTGTCGCGAGTCCGTTTCACACTGGGCTGGATTTTTAATTGGGATGTTTTTGAACGGGACAGTCATGCGAAAATTTGTTGGTTGAGCAAAACTAATAATAGGTTTCATTATTAGTTTTGCTCAACCCTTATCATTTATAGAATTTGCACGTGCCTTTTGGTTAATTAACTGATTTTAAGGGTTCGGCACCCTGTTTCGCGAGTCCTGTATTTTTATTGGAATATTTACACCATTCATCTAGATGAAAACTTCAATATCTTAATATTTTTTACTAAATAAGCGAAATGAATTAAAATTAAATTAGATAAATTGAAGTGTATCAAACCATCTGAATAATGTATGTTAAAGTATATTAAAGTGATTCTAAACTTTAAACAATCAAGCAGCCAAAAACTTAAAAAAACGTTAGTGTGGAAAATCCACGATTCGTAAGCCCTTGGCATCATCTCACATGATAGTAAATAACGAATGATGCCGAAGATGGAAGCGGACTTACCAAGATTCCCCAATGCAGGGGGGTACTGGCTATCATCTTTAAGCCTGAACACATCAATGCGGTTAACATTGATGTTTGATGGAAATACTTAGATAAGATGATGGTAGCTAGCCAGGCGGGCTAAGAAAATGCCCTATACTAAACCGAGTCTTACAAAGTTAAACTCCGCCGGGAATCGAACCCACGACCTCGGAGGCTGTTGAAAACATTCATCATCATAACAGCTCATATACGTCCCCACCGAGGGGCTCGAGCCTACCCTGAATTAGGGCGATCAGGCCTTAGTCGACCACGCGGGCCCAGTGCGGGTTGGTCAACTTCACACACAACCTTCGAGTTTCTTCGCAGGCGTGTGCAGGTTTCCTCACGATGTTTTTCCTTCACCGTTAAAGCAATCGGTAAGTATGTACGTAAGTTTTTGAAAAACTCATTGGTACATTGGCCGTCCAGATTTGAACCCGGTACCTCTGGTTAGAAGAACCGTGTCGTTACCGGCTGAGCCACCGACGCTTTTAAAACATTACTACTATAAATTAATATTCTAATTAGACTCTTATTATTAACATATAAAGTTACGCATATTGCACCAGCCTTGTAAACTACATTGCGACACTACAGCCTAAGCAATGTGATTAATTACGGAATATCATTATATAAACTCTACTAGCTATTTTGATTGCAGATTTTGGCCATGATGGTCACGTAACACACATTATTTACCACAACTATGAGTTTTGGATATGTTTTTAACAAAATAGCTGAGTTTTGTGTCAAGGCGTATAAAGAATAAATAACAGTGGAAAAACAACACTTGAAACGTTTCCTGAACAGTTGAGATAATGCCAAGGGCTTACGTATTGAGAATAAAAAAAATTAAAAAAAGTTTATTTGTGCACGTCCTTATATTTGTATTAAAAACCTATCAAAAATTTGTCCAAATCGGTTTACACTTAAAAGGTCGCAGCTTCACAATCCTCTTAAAAGTGGCCACATTTGACAATGTCGACAAACATAATATGTTTCTTATAGGTAAAGTTATACAACACCAATTAAACAATAGTTGTTTCCCCCCCTATATGTGCAAAATACACAATGATTTCGATTAAAGTCCATGAGAATGAGTAATTTTTTATTTCTTTTGGCGGCGCTAGTGAGCTAATCGAACCGCCTTAAATCGATGGCTTTACCAGAATAATTCTAAATAACGGATGTGCTAAGTGCCTAATTATGTACCATTTCTTAATTAAACCGTAGATTGCTGGGGTACAGGTCTCTTCAGAAACCTGGGAAGCCTAACCTTCATTCACGGGTGCCAAGTCCGCATTGCTGGAGGTTGCTAAAGTTAGAATCACAAGTTTTCAAGTCTCCTAATATAAGGCTTTTGATACGGCTTAAAAACTGCGTTTCGAGTGATAGCAACCGACACCAACGTCTTAACGTGCCACCGTACGTAAGCATGGAAACGGTTAAGGTAAATTCCATCAGTCAGATTCATCCAGGTTAACGCCGACGTCAAATTTTAATTACCTCTCTAATAAAATCAAATCAAATGCTTTTTTTTTTCAGATTAAATAAATCAACAATTTCAAAAATATATATGTAGAAGTGTCGTAGCAAGAGTCGCCATTCATTCAAATAATTTTGCGGAGTTAACCTTCTTTTAAGTAGTAAATAGTCTTTATACTATGACCGGACTCGGTCTAGCAGTGACGCGCATCGCTTTCGCATTATTTGCGAAAAAGCAATCGATCTGAACCTTAGCAAACATTGTTGACCTCTTTTATTATTTACTCTCTAGATAATACTCCCTGTAATCCTTGTGATAAAAACGGCCCAGCTTTTTATGCTTGTGTGCATGACCACCCGCACCTGTCATACAATTTGTTTAGGTGTGCGTGGATTACCGGACAACAGTTCACCGGTATTTTTTCGACGCATCTGCGCTGCCGCACTGTATATAGAGAGTAAATCATCAAAGATTGACGCACTGCACTGTGTAGGCAGCCCAAACAGAAATTCTGAACGCGTTGTTACATCTACAAGTAACTACTCGTAGTATCTCATCTGTGCATCTACTGCACTCCATTCAGACTCCTTCTAAGTCTGTCGTTACTCAATCAGATAAAATGAATCATTGCGGTTCATTGACAAACAAGCAATCAGTATAGGCCCACAGAGATCCTTCCGACACGCGACGCGACCTAGTTGTTACAATTTAATTTGCAATTATTTCATAACGTCGTCGTCGCCGACAGCTGTTGACTACTTACACTTTGAACTTGGTTTTGTATCAGAAAGAACTAGATGACCGTTTACTACTAGGAGAATGTTATATTGCGAAATAATCCTACAGAAAGTGTGCATACTCCAAATGAGAGTTTTAAAAAATCTTAAACAGCATAGCATAACTTAAGCTAACCAATTTAATTAAAAAAAAAACTTGACTGATTAAAAATATGTGCCCTATGTCACTTAGGGGGTTAAGAAGAATCTATAGACACCTTATACTCCAAAACCATCAAGCCAAACAAGTAAAGAAACAAACACATAATTATGTATACGTACATACACATACATACATTCATGAAACCGAAAAACATTACTCTCCTTTTTAGACAGTTAGTTAAAAAGCGTAGAAGGAGCGAAACTGAAAAACTTTCTCGAAAATAAAGCAAAAATATACTTTCTTCCGTGCAAATAGGTATTAATAAATCAATTGACCGATAATAGAGTGCGTTACCCGTAAAAGGGTCTATGTGAAATGCCATTTATCATAATATTTTTTTCACCCAGTTTCTTTCAAATGCGGTATAGATCCTTATTCTGCTATAAATTGAAATTGAATTTCAATGTATGGTATGGACCCTTTTACGGGTAACGCATTCAATTCATGTGAAAGTTCAAACTTTTAGTGGTTTCCTATATAAAGATACAATCAAGAGCAGGCAAAGCCACCGTGGGCAGCCAAAATGTATGAGTTCTCAAGAAAATTGCCTGCCACCACCATTGTATGTAAATGCAAGCTTCGACACATTAAGCAGAGATGTTTAATACTTAGCGACAGATGAGACGAAAATTAAGTAGGCACCTAACTTGTTTAAGATTATCTCCTGGTTCGAAGGTTAAATTGCATTTTCGCGTTTATGCTAAGGAAGATCGTTAAATGAAAATTGCCTGCTACCACCATTGTATGTAAATACAGGCTTTAAGCAAAGATGTTTACAACTTAGCGAAAGATGAGATGAAAACTAAGCAAGCACCTAACTGGTTTAAGATTATCTCCTGGTTTAAAAATTTAATTGGTTTTTCGCGTTTCCGCTAAGGAAGATCGTTAAATGAAAATTGCCTGCCAATACCATTCTATGTAAATACAGGCTTCCACAATTAAGCAAAGATGTTTACTACTTAGCGACAGATGAGATGAAAACTAAGTGAGCACCTAACTGGTTTGAAATTAATTCCTGGTTCAAAGTTTAAATTGGTTTTTCGCGTTTCTGCTAAGGAAGGTCGTTAAATGAAAACTGGTTCGCTGAGTATGCACGACTTTCAACAAAGTTTTCTTGGAATAATAAATAACTTACAAACGACATATTGCTTGATCGAATTCGAACTTTGCAGATATTTAAGGAGACACATAAAAAACAACGAGATTAAAGCAATCCCGCTTCCATCTTCGGCATCATCGTCACTTACCATCAGGTGAGATGATGCCAAGGGCTTACCAATTGTGAATGAAAAAATGTCTTCACGGCTTAGCTTAAGTCAAATAACAGATTCAAGTTGTATAAAAGTTTATATCAATTTTACTCACTCTCACTACAAAAACCTATGAGTAGGAGTACACTTCTCAACATTGGGCAGGGAAATTTTAATAATTTCGATAATTTTAATGCAAAATATGGTTTCTTGAAAAGCTATCAAAAATTAATTAGGATAATATGTGCAGTACAGGTTATAAAAACTTTCAAGATGGGCAAGTGCTCTACATTTAGAGTTCTCAGTTCATATATACATGGATTCTACTAATTTCATACAATCTGTGCCATCCTTCTATGTTAATTTAAAAATTCAATTTTAATTTTTCCCTCCTTTTTACAAAAACCACTCAAAACTAAATTAATTTACAAGAACTACGAAGCATTCGATAGATATATCTAGTAAACTCTACAAGCAATCAAAAGCATTACTGTATAATGACAGCAAAAGTAGAGTTGAACTAGAAACAACTGGCACTTGATTCCCTATCAAGGGAGGGGTAAGACAGGGGTACTAAGGGACTATTTAAGGGAGACTATATCCAAGTGTAATTATTCCCGAGATAGGCATATCCCCGGATATTAGATATGAATCTTAGAGAATAAAATCAACATACCTACAGCATATAGGTAGGTACAAAATGAAAGATTAATACATAATACAACCTGTCGTCTCTTCGTATGAAAACAAAATATCGTAAAAGTAATTTCCCACGAGTATGCCATATCAGCGGGGCATCAGGAAAATAATTCGGCTACGAGATGTCACAGAGATAGGGACTTCCTAACTGGTTAGTTGGATTATGTGAGATTACGTGTGAAAATAGCTTTTTATGAGCCATTAAAAACGTAAGCTGTATAGTTGTTAAGTTTTTTCAGTTTGATAAGTAGAAGCTCCAGTTAACGGGTTCTAGACCAATTTTACAAACAGAAAAAAGTTTCATCATTTGCAGCAAGGATGGGGAAAAAGATTCTTGGAATTTTGTATGCAAACTCAAACAGGGCGACCAGAGCTAGCTGCATCTTAAACGTTAAAATTTCCAAGAAAAAAGTTTCATCATTTGCAGCAAGGATGGGGAAAAAGATTCTTAGAATTTTGTATGCAAACTCAAACCGAGATAGATAGTCAGTTTAAATTTTCACAGATGATGTATTTCTGTTGCCGGTATAACAACAAATACTAAAAATTAGAAAAAGTGAAAGTCTCCATACAAAAAACGTGTTTTTTTTAAAACGTGAAGAAACTAGCGTCTTCTAGTATGATGGTAAGAAAACCTATTTGTGCGTTTCTGACTATAACTTGTCCGGTTTTTTAAAATAAATATAATGTCAAAGTGTAGTATTGTTTTTTGTACTTTCACTTATTTCGTAGACAGAAAAAAAAATGGCGGAATTTTATTTTTTAGTTTTATTATAACCAGCCAGGTACAAATAATATATCGCAGAGAGATTTGTTTACAAATTCATACATACAAAAAACCTCTAAAAGTAGAAAATAATATGTTTTGACCCTTTAAGTTTAATTAAAGTAGATAAATTTTGATCTAAGAGTCGTCGCGTAGAGGGACCGCTAACTTGTGAAATTATTAGTATTTAGTTGTAGTAAAGTAAATCAGTTGTAGGTATTCTGTTTTTTTTTATTTACTTAGCGGTCCCCATACGGGACGACTCTTGGATCAAAATATAACTACCTACCTATATCTATTAAACTTAAAGGGCCAAAACATATTATTTTTAGTGGTTTAAAAAAAAAATATTTAAGTTTTATTTTATGCATTTTAAACTTTACGTATCCCAAACACGATACCTCTGCTGGAAGCAGGTAAGAAGTTGGGTATCCTGCAGATTTCAGAAGATGCTACAGCATCAGGTCAAAGTTATCATGTTCTATCTAACACCTATTCATTGAGACTATTCCAATGAGCCCAAACACGATACCTCTGCTGTAACTTGGCGAGGATTGGGTATCCTGCAGATTCCAGGAGATGCTGCAGCATCAGGTAAAGGTAACCATGTTCTGTCTAACACCTATACATTGAGAATATTCCAATGAGAACAAATATGATGCTTCAGCTGTAAGTTAGTGAGGAGTTGAGTATCCTAAAGATTCCAGGAGATGCTGCAGCATCAGATCAAGGCTATCATGTTCAATGTAACACATATTTACTGAGACTATTCCAATGAGCCCAAAAACGATGCCTCTGCTGTCAGTTGGCGAGGAGTTCAATATCCGGCAGATTCCAGGAGATGATGCAGCATCAAGTCAAGGTTACTATGGTTTTTAATTATTATTACAGTAACAGGGCACCAAAACTTCGAATCGATCAGACCGGTATAATTTGCCCACATCCCTATATCACCTAGATAAGAGCTGGATGATCTTCAAACGACTGAACATATCTTCATAAATTATAGATAAGAACCACATCGACCACGTCAGATTTTAAACAAAAACAAAACTCATCAAAATTGGTCCATTCGTTTAAGAACTACGATGCCACAGACAGGTACACAGATACACACATTAAATTTATAACACTCCTCTTTTTGCGTCGGCGGTTAAAAACTTTCTCGACCTTATAATTCAACTACGATCAAGATTACGAAATCATACTAACCATTGTCTCAAAAGTTGTTTGACAGCTTTACAATGTGTCATTGGTGCTGGCTGCTATCACTAGATGGCAGCCGTGTCAGATGCCATAAAGGCGGTTTGAAAAACTTCTGACAGTAGGGTTGCCGCCCTACACCATCATCAACCCGGATTTGGTCCCCGTGTGTGGGGGGCGTGGGTAATCTTTCTGAGTTTGCGAAGAAAACCTTGCTCCCGCGGTGGAAACTTTTAAGAACACTCCAGTGCACGCTTTCGTTGGCCAGACTGTTTTTTGGAAATCTATATGTTATCCTAAGTAGACAATAGAACCATTTTATTTACATTTAGGATGTGAAACTCCTAGGCCTCATAATTGATACTCAATAAAATGAATTTATGTAAGACTAGCTTTCCGCCTCGCAGCTTCACCGTTTTTTTTTTTGTATTTTGAATTATTTTTGCCAGAAATATTCCCTCGACAAATGTACAAAATTTCAAAACAATCCGTGAAAAACTGTCCGAAATTCAAGAATTTGAACAGAAGTTTAACTCATATAATAATAACTACACAAATTAATTAAACATTAGAATTCCGCCTGCATAAAAACGTAACACGGTTTTTTGGCCAGTCGGGTATAAATGTATCCTAAGTTACTCATGGGATCAAGACGAATCTAAGGACACCTCGCGCTTCAAAATCCATCAAGCCGTTTAGGCTACACAGCGTGCCAAAGAAATATACAACATAAATACACTCGAAAAAAAAAACGAGACCTACAGTACTCGCATATGATGTGTAACATGTGACAAAATACTTATGAAATTAATTAATTATCGGGTCGTACATTCACGGGCCGACCCTTCGAATAGTAGTATGTCATCTTTGCCTTTGCCATCACACTAGGCGGCATGGCTATGACAACCTTAGTTTTCGAGAATTAAAAAACGTTCGCATTTCCTGTTACACATATCCGTCCCATTTCACGAAATCACTCCCACAAATTGCAGGAAAGCGAGAGCAAAGATGTTACACATCAATATAACCTTCCTTCTGGCGCAGTCGGGTAAAACATGTAATGTAACACAATATCCTTGACCTTAAACAAGACAACTCATGTTTATCTAATAACCTCATACGACCATGTCACAGTATTACAATATAGCGGCTTACAGTAGCGCAATGAATGTACTTACGCAGAGCAACGGAAGGCTAACTTGCGGGGCAGCGGGCGGCGGGGTACAACCTGGCAAACTCGCCGAGTTTGCTGATTACAGGCTAGTATGGGCTAGTACCTACGCCGGTGGCGCATCGTGAGACATCAAAGGCGTTGCGCTACTGTAAGCAATATTGTAATACTGTGACCATGTGGTCTATGACTATTTTTATACTATGTCCTGCAACTAAGTACTACTTATGCAGCATAGTAATGGTTACTTATTATATTAATAAAACATAGGAAGTAATTAAGGTCTTTACATAACGCGGGTGCATCATCCGCTTTGATTTTTAGGGTTCCGTGCCAAATTATGCCGTTGCAAATAGCAAATATGTATTTTTAAACGACTGCCCACAAAAAAGAAGTGTTTATACGACTACGCAGAAATAAATTTTGAAATTCATTTAAAATCAAAAACCCGAATGCGTAAAAAGTTAACCCCTCTTTTGGGCTAGTCGGGTAAAAATGTATCCCTGTGTCACTCACTGGATCAAGACGAATCTAACGATATCTCAAACAAAATCCTTCAAGCCGTTTAGGCTGTAGCAGGAAACATAGAAACCTAAATAAATACATACAGACGTACACTTGAAAAACATAACCCTTCTTCTGAGGCAGTCGGGTAAAAAGGAGCGTATATTGTTTTCAGGTCTAATTTATGTATGTTTCTTTGTTCCACTATATCTTCTAAACGGCTTGATGGATTTTAGAGAGCGAGGTATCGTTCGAGTCGGCTTGATCCTGTGAATGTCATCATAGGATACATTTTACCCGACTTCCCAAAAAAGAGACGTAAGGTTTTTATGCAGTAGTGTTTTGTTTTTTAATTTAAAGTTGTTCATAAACCGGCCAAGTGTGAGAAGTAGTCACGTAGTAAGAAGTCAGAACTGAAGATAAGGAAAAATTTTTCTGGTGCTCGCGTTGACTTTTATGTTCATAAATTGATTATTAACACAAATAGGAAGATAACTATCAAAACAATAAATAGGACCACAGACCCCTCCTGTCCCAACTGCGGAAAACTGGAGACCAGCAAACACTACTTCGCTGAGTGTGTACTCTACATCAGGCTCAGGTGGGAGACTTTTGGTACCAAGAAGATCAAGAAAGATGACTTAAGCAACCTAGATGCCAGGCAACCGCATAACGAACGACTCTCAACTCTTTTCGCACTTCAGCGTGTCCTGGCCAGACAGGAACCATATTCCTCCTGTAACTATTGAGCGCATAAGGTATGAGATGTTAATTCACTTTTTCATCATCATCATATCAGCCGAAAGATGTCCACTGCTGGACAAAGGCCTCCCCCAAGGATTTTCACGACGACCGGTCCTGCGCTGCCCGCGACCTTCACCAGGTCGTCGGCTCACCGTGTGGGAGGGTGGGAGGCCTTTCTACGCTACATCTTCCGTTGCGGCGGTCACCATTCGTGAAATTTGCTGCCCCAACCAACGGCCATCTGTTCTACTAGCTATGTGCCCTGCCCACAGCCACTTAAGTTTAGCGATTCTGTGAGCTATGTCGGTTATTTTGGTTCTCCTACTGATCTCCTTTTTTACTTTTTAGAAGCTTTATATGAACTTGTCTAGTTTGGGACGAATCTTGGAATCTAAAGAACCACTTCCCGGTTGCCGATTGAGCTGGACTTTAGCATACACGAGCTAAGTGATGTCATTCTAAATTCATATGGCGGACTCCCAAAGATGGTGGGCCAGTTATTTTTTATGCACCCCTATGATATGGGTATCAAATGAAAGGGATTGTTGAGAAGAATATGAAATAATTAAAATTGTTTTCAAATTAAAGCTTGTATCAAAAAGCTTTTAGGTTTAAAAAAAAATTTGCTATTTCAGTCTGCGTTCTGCTAACATTAGTGTAATAAATAAGACTTTGATGTTACTATGCTAACAATATTGATAGACCGTGATGTCTGAAATAATAAAGATTAATAATAATAATAACTACGAAGTACTGCAGGAGTTCAAAGTTTTCAAGGCGGATGCCACCAGGGTCACAGAAACCATCGTACCATCATGGGAATAGGGTTTAATGAGTCCACTTAGAGCCTTGAACATCCGCCTGTAACCGCAGACGTCCCAATCTTCTTCTTCTTCTTTGGCGACCTTCTCCCATCTCTAATTGGGGTCGGCCTTTCTGGTCATTCTTCTGATAGCCAGTTCTCCATTGCGTTGGGGAATCTTGGTAAGCCCGCTTCCATCTTCGGCATCATCGTCGGTTACCATCAGGTGAGATGATGCCAAGGGCTCACCAATAGTGAATAAAAAAAAGGTAGCTCTGTTTAGCGCTGCGCTGTGGCTTCCGTCAGGTTATGATTGTTCAGTCAGACCCTTGCGGATCGTCGTCGACCAAGTAGTCGGGGGTATTGCGGGTCGTTTCTTATTAGTTTTTAGATCAGGCGTCCCACTCAATAATAATATTAAATCAAAACAATACTTACAAAATAAACGATGCTCAGCTAGTGCCAGCTTCGGGGAGGCGGCACCAAAGTAGGACCAATAAATCTGCAATAGACAGAAAATGTATTTATTAACGATTCTTCTAATGCTTATGTTTTTTTTTTGTTAAAACGAAGGTACCTTTATTTAGTTCGTTGACAACCCATGGCATCCCCACTTTTACTTCTTGGGCGCGGATCAGGTAGGTAGTAAAAATAAATTAAAAATTAAAAACCCGACTGCGTAAAAACTAAGTCCCTCTTTTTTGTCTAGTCAGATAAAATTGTATCTTATGTCACTCACGGGATCAAGACGAATCTAATGAAACTACCTACTCCAAAATCCATCAAGATGGTTAGGCTACAGACGAACCCTGCTGTTAGAAGTTTTTAAGCTACCTACCAGGCATCTGACACGGCCTAACGAAAATACCACTAAAATTCAAACCCATCCAGTTAATGACCGTGCTTTAGCTCAGTTAACCAGAGTGATTGGCCTCGCAATTTGCACTGAGCTACGACCCCATCTACTATACGTTTTACACTTGTGTAACGTAATATTGTGATCGATGGATCGTAAAGAAAAATCCATTAGCTTGTAACAAGGAAGCCCAACTCTTTTGTAGTTCAAGGTTTTTATTGTCTATTACTTTAGCAATGAAAAAAGGTGTTAGCATGAAAATTAATTAATTAGTTAATTAGCAGTTTAATTATTTATCATCCATCACTTTGAGATTAATCGACATTTCAAAATGTTGAAGGAAGATGTTGATGGCCACGCGCGCCAAAGCTTCAATTAGAATTAAACTTTGCTGTTCATCCGTCCGACATTTAAAAGGTTGTTGTATCTTTTGAACAGTAGTAGCTAGTCAACTGAAAATTTTAATATTATAGCGGAGTTACAGACAAATAATTATAATGGATTTTATGAGCACTCTTAACGCTACGTTTTTAACATCCTAAGATGTCTTAATTAAGGCTTGATGCATCGGAAGGCATCTAAACTTGCAATGCAAGGCCTCCTCAACACGGAAACATTTAATTTAATATATTTACATGCATGGTGCTCATTTAGGCATGCGTTTACAACAGAAAAGGTGATTCTGTTTTTTGTTTTACGAATCTCAATATTTCACAGAGAAACTTAATTGTTAATATAAATATTTTTTAAGGGAATTATTTTCAAAATCGTTAAAATTTTAAAATTGAAATTTAAAATGTTTACTCAAAGTATGTGCATAGTTACTCGTGCACTCTTTCTGACTGTCATAAAATTAATTATTACTTAATAACGTTAAATTATTGACATAAAACAAATAATGTCATTATAACGTAAAAACAATATGACACGAGAAGTTATAGTATACACGAGAGTTATAAATTAAAATTATGGAATTTATCATTTGTTTTATTTTTTGTTTCTATATAATATGTTTTAATATCTTGTATTATGGGTGTGTGTTTGTGTCAAATAAAGATTTGTCTATTGTCTATAATAAAGTGCCTTTAACAAGAGTGGTAAAAGAAAAGTACCTATCATCATCATCATATCAGCCACAAATCGTCCACTGCTGGACAAAGGCCTCCCCCAAGGATTTCCACGACGACCGGTCCTGCGCTGCCCGCATCCATCGGCTTACCGCGACCTTCACTAGGTCATCGGTCCACCGCGTGGGAGGCCTGCCTACGCTACGTTTTCCGGTGCGCGGTCGCCACTCGAGAACTTTACTGCCCCATCGGCCATCTGTTCTACGAGCTATGTGCCCTGCCCACTGCCACTTCAGTTTAGCGATTCTGTGAGCTATGTCGGTTACTTTAGTTCTTCTGCGGATCTCCTCGTTTCTGATTCGATCACGCAGAGAAACTCCGAGCATAGCACGCTCCATTGCCCTTTGGGTGACCTTGAGCCTTCTTATAAGGCCCATAGTAAGCGACCATGTCTCAGTTCCGTAAGTCATCACTGGCAACACACACTGGTCAAAGACCTTAGTCTTGAGACACTGCGGTATTTGGGACGTGAAGATATTGCGAAGCTTCCCGAACGCTGCCCAGCCGAGTTGGATTCGTCGATTGATCTCTTTCTTGAAGTTGGAACTACCTAGCTGGACTGTTTGTCCCAGGTATACATATTCGTCAACAACTTCCAGTTTAGAGTCTCCAACTTTTAGAGGAGTGGGTGCGACACGGACATTTAACATTATTTTCGTCTTGTCCATGTTCATTTTAGGACCCACTTGTTGAGAGACCTTACTGAGGCCATCGAGCATTGTGCTTAGGTCTTCCATAGTCTCAGCCATGACCACGATATCGTCAGCGAATCGGAGGTGGGATATGTACTCGCCGTTGATATTGATGCCGAGTCCACCCCAGTCCAGAAGCTTAAAAACATCTTCCAGGGCGGCGGTGAACAGTTTCGGAGATATAACGTCTCCTTGTCTCACCCCTCGCTGCAACTGGATAGGCTTCGAGTTCTGGTCCTGGAGGCGAACCGACATGGTGGCGTTTTCATACAGACACTTCAACACCTCGATGTATCGATGGTCAATTTGGCACCGCTGGAGAGACTGTAGCACAGCCCAGGTTTCGACTGAATCAAAGGCCTTCTCATAGTCCACAAACGCCGAGCATAGTGGCTGATTGTACTCTTCGGTCTTCTGTATAATATGCCGCAGCGTATGTATGTGGTCTATGGTACTAAAGCCTTTTCGGAAACCGGCTTGTTCGGGAGGCTGGAAGTCGTCAAACCTGCGTGCGAGACGATTCGTAATGACTCTCGAAAACAGCTTGTAGACATGGCTCAGAAGTGAGATGGGTCTGTAGTTCTTCAGCAGGGTGTTGTCGCCCTTTTTGAAGAAAAGCACGACCACACTTCTGTGCCATGCCTTAGGCGTTTGTCCCTCGAGTATAACGGAATTAAATAACTTCTGAAGAGCTTTTAGTACCGGTGATCCACCTGCTTTCAGAAGTTCAGCCGTAATTCCATCATCACCCGGTGCCTTGTTGTTCTTGAGCTGTTTGAGAGCCATTCTAATCTCGTACAGGCTGACGTCCGGGATATCTTCGGTATAGTGTCGGGTTAGTCTGGCTCTTGGGTCTTCAGCCAGATCGCTGACAGGCAAACGTGTGGTCTTGTACAATTGTCCATAGAACTTCTCAACTTCTTCCAGCAACTCAGTCTTAGACGATATGGTCCTGCCGTCCTCAGTCTTCAGCTTGGTCAGTTGACTTTGTCCAACAGACAGATCTCTCGCGAACACTTTTGAGCCTTTGTTGTGCTCAATCGCCTCTTTAATACAATTTGTATTATATTGGCGTAAATCGCGAGTTAGGGACTTAGAGATCTGCCTGTTTAGTTGCCGATACTGAGTAGCGTCTTCAGAGGACTGCAAAACCAATCTGCGTCTTTGTTCCATGAGGTTGCTGGTGAAGTCGGAGATTTTTTTGGTTCTGTTTGAACGGCGAGTTTTAAAAAACTTAGACCCGACCGTTTGAACAATTTCCACGAACCTGTCATTATAATCGTCCACATTCTCGCAGTCTCCTAGGCATTCGAAACGATTGTGCAACTCGAGCTGAAAGCTCTCGGGGTTTTGGAGCTGGATGGGCGCTGGTCGGAGCGTAGACTTCATCAGTCGACATCTTTCTAGCTTGGTCTTTAGATTCAATGTGCCTCTGACCATCCGGTGATCGCTTCCTGTTTTGACTGAATTGATCACGGAGACATCATTGAATATTTGCCTCCTTGTCGACAAGATGAAGTCTATCTCGTTTTTTGTTACGCCATTGGGATGCAACCATGTCCACTTCCGCTGTTTTGACTTTTTAAAGAAGGAGTTCATCATAAAGAGGCTCTCCTTCTCCATAAAGTCGGCCAGCATCTGGCCACGTGCATTTCTTACTCCATATCCAAATTGCCCCACTCTCAGCTCACCATCGCTTCGTTTGCCCAGTTTCGCGTTAAAGTCCCCCATAACAACGGTATAATGGGTCCTGGTGCTATGTAAGGCTGTAGAGATGTCCTCATACATAGTCTCTACCTCGTCGTCGGAGTGTTCCGTAGTCGGCGCGTATACCTGTATGACCTTCATCGAATACCGTTTGGTGATTCTGAGTATAAGGTATGCTACCCTTGTCGAAACGCTCACGATTTGGACCACATTGTTAATGAGGGACTTGTGGACGAGAAACCCGACACCACCCTGGGACTGTTGGTCGCCCTCCCGGAAATAGAGCAGGTTTCCGGATTTAAGGATCATGGTGTCCTCTCCCTCTCTTCGGACTTCACATAAACCTACGATATCCCACCGTAACCTGCTCAGTACTTCTTCGAGTTCTGCAAGTTTCTCGTCAGTCCGCAGTGTGCGCGTGTTGTAAGTTGCCAGGGCCAAAGGTCGTTGGGTTTGGTAGCCTGGCATCTGCCGGGGATTCTTCGCACCCCCTACCCCGCCGTTACCATGACTGCTACCGGAGCCAGGAATAGCGGGGCTGCCGGGGACTAGGGGCCGTTTTCTGGGTGTAAAATTTATTGGGGGGTTTTGCCGTAATCGCCACGCTTGGCAGGCGGGTTGGCGATCGCAGTTTGATTGCAGGTGTGTTGCAATGCACGGAAAGACGCTGCTGCCCATCCTCCAGTTTTTTAAGTCCCTTAGTCGCCTCTTACGACACCTATTGGAAGAGATGGGATGGTCCTATTCTTAGCCGGGAACCATACGGTCAAAAGAAAAGTACCTACGTGACTTTTATTCAAAATTTAAAACTTACTTATTTATTACTCTCAAAGTCACTTTTTACATTCTTAATTATTCACTACTTTACACAGGTATAAAAGTATAAGGTTTATACTATTATCTACATGTCTAGGTTCTTACTTAATTTCATATTATTATTTTACAAAAATAAAATTAATATTTCTGAAGCAACACGTTGATAATCTATGCTAATCATTAAAGAAATTGGCTCAGACATGAGAGTCCAGGTATCAAAGTAAAAAATCGCGAATTCAGAATTTCCCAAAGTTTCTATTTTTTTCTTTTTCGTAACAAGCGTTTGAATACATCCCACTATTCTCACAAATATTATTCCTTACCGATCTAACTCCGGACCTGGTCGAATGTACCCGTGCGATACGTGATCGACAAATTGATGTGCACCCAAGCATGAGGCGATCGCTTGATTGATCACACGCGGAACAGCGGCGACGCGGGCAACGATGCGCAAGAGTGCGGGAAAATATGCTGTCGTCTCCTTTGAAGATTACCGTTGTGTGTGAGTATGAGTTGAGTTTTTTTTTCTTGCGGAAATAAGTTTGGATATAGAGAAAACGGAAAGCCATTTTCTATAAAAAGGAAATCAAAAAGAAATAAGTTTTCCATTTTACACCTTTTCTTATATTCATACATTTGAACTTTTTCAGAATATTTTTACACGTCTGCACACAATAACACTTAAGCTGACATGTTGTCATTCGTCCTTTTCTGTAAAAATAAATTGAATAAAGAAATTATTATTATTATTATAAGGATAATATCAGGTCTAATGTATGTTTGTTTCTTTTTCCACGATATCTGTTAAACGTGTTTTTTTCTTTTTTATCTGAGCCCGCGTGGTCGACTAAGGCCCGATCGCCCTACTTCAGGGTAGGCTCAAGCCCCTCGGTGGGGACGTATATATGTTTAAGCTAATGTGATAATGATGATATGATGATCTTTTTAACGGCTTCATTGATTTTACAGTGAGATATCGTTAGATTCGTCTTGATCCCGTGAATGACTTGGGAAACATTTTACCCGACTTCTCAAAAAAGAGGGCTAATGTTGTCTTACAGCCGTGTTCTTAATAAATGTTTCTTTTTTTGAATCTTTTTACCTCTTCCATAAAAGTGTAGCAAATAAGTGTCTTAATACTATAGGTGAGCTTCTGATCGTAGAATTAAACTATGTACTTTTGTGCTACGACTTTGCTGAAATCACAAAAAAGAACTTCCCATACACAGAGTTATAAACATGTGTTCCCATACAAAGTTCTTCAGTTTGAGGAGTAAAACATTTCTACTCCTCCTAGGGTTTCTACTAGAATCCCACCTTCATTATCATATCAGCTCATATGCGTCCCCACCGGGGGGTTCGAGCCTACCCTGAATTAGGGCGATCGAGCCTTAGTCGACCACGCGGGCCCAGTGCGGGTTGGTCGACTTCACACACAACCTGCGAGTTTCTCCGCAGGCGTGTGCAGGTTTCCTCACGATGTTTTCCTTCACAGTAAGAGCGTAAGATAAACGTACATATGAAATCTAAATTCGAAATCACATTGGTACGTGGCAGGATTCGAATCACGACCTCCCGGACAGGAGGCGGTGGCCCTAGCCGTTACGCCACCGACGCCACCCGAATTCCACCTTAATAGTATAGATATCTAAAACTGAAATGGATATTATTCGGAATCCCATTTTGATCAAGTTTACGTACCTAGTTGGGCTGTGAGCAAACACCTAGAGAGCTTTGTTAATTTTCGTTGTTAAAATCTCAACTATAAAGTTGAAATTATAAGACTTGGTAAAGCGTTTCTCGCTCGATAGTACATAGACAGTGTGTCCCAAAAAAAAACTAAAATGCCTTTGAATAAAGCTTAAGCATTTCGACTTTGTCATCTCTGTCGAGTCACGGCGAGCCTCTCACTTCCTCGTGAGACTGGCATGACTCATGGAGCATGCCACGCATGACATGTCAGAGCCGATAAAGTGCAGTTAAATGGTTAATATGTCAATTTTATCGATTTTCCCAACACGCTTATAGTATCGATCAAGAAAAAATCGGAAGGTTATATCGGGTTCTTAGAAATTTAATGTAGGTAGGTACCGTAATAAATGTATTATCTAGCATCAAGGTAAGGTATTGATTGGAACAGTTGTCTCTGTCTTTTTCTTTATGTGTAAAGAGTAAAGAAAATAACCACACATTTTCACTTTTGCAATAAATTTTCGTTTTAATCAAAAACTACAATGAAAGTATAAAAAAATAATAACATTACTCACCTTGTATTATCATAACAAATATTGTTGTATATTTTTAAAAATTTATACTTCAAAATATTAGTCATAACTATAGTTGAAAGTAACGGTGTAGACCTATCTTTGGGATTTTTTTCTATAGGGTCAAAACTGCTCAATCGTGTTTCTAATAGCTTTGGACTTTAAGGAACGCCATCAACAATAAGGGTATTTTTTTCAACCTTGAATTTTCTATCGTTTAGGAGTAAATGACGTCAAAAATAACGGAAATCTGTAATATTACCGCCTGCAATTAAATCAATTAGGTACCAATATTACCATTTATTCTATTCACTACAATAATAAGTAATAAACTTAGTTATTTATTTTATTACAATCATTCGTACCTATTGGAGGTTACTCCTTTAGAATTGATTCATATATAGAGTCCGATAGGTATGAAAAATATTCATATCAGCTCATATACGTCCCCACCGAGGGGCTCGAGCCTATTCTGAATTAGGGCCATCGGGCCTTAGTCGACCACGCGGGTCCAGTGCGGGTTGGTCGACTTCACACACAACTGCGAGTTTCTTCGCAGGCGTGTGCAGGTTTGCTCACGATGTTTTCCTTCACCGTGTAAGCGTCGGATAAACGCACATATGAAATCTAAGCTCTAAATCACATTGGTACGTGTCAGGTTTGAACCACGATCTCCCGGACAGGAGGGGGCGGCCCTAGCCATTACGCCACCGATGCTCTTATGAAAAATATACAGGGTGTAACAAAATTGGTGTAGGACCCGTTAACTGGGGGTTCTACTCATCATACTGAACAACCTTCCCCAAGGAACCCATAGTCAATTCTCAAAACAAAAAATTTGGACCCTTCATACTAAAAGGCACAAAATTGGTCAATCAGCTGATCGATTTGTATGAAGAGTAAACATTTTTTTTTGCGATTTCAACAAAGTCGTAAAACAAAAGTTGTTCAGCATGATGAGTAGAAGCACAGGTTAACGGGACCTACACCAGTTTTGTTACACCCTGTATAAGGAGTGAAATCAAGTGAAGATCGGTAGGTAACGCGCAACCAAAAGTTATATTAACTTTTATGTTTTTTCAGTTACGAAGGCTAAGGAAACATGGCCATGCCGCCTAATGCGAAAAATAAAAATTGTTTTATGAGTTAACTCCTATTGTGCGTCGGAGCTGACACACATGCTTTTTTTATCCATAATTGATAAGCTTTTTAGCATCATCTCACCTGATGGTAAATGACCATGATACCGAAGGTGGAAGCGGGCTTACCGAGATTCCCCAACACAATATAGGGAACTGGCCATCTTATCTTAGTTCAAGCCGGAACACACATATTTATTGGAAAGCAGTTTAGAAGAAATCCCAAATTTTCGAAATTTTCTCGATTTTCTCAGTTTCTACATGTTTTTTTAAGTTGCAAATATGAATTCACAATAACAGACCAATACAACATAATATCAAAAATGCAGAACTACATCACGCTATGCGAATCTAACCTCTTTTTTTGTCTTTATCCGACGGCCTAGAAAGATATTCTAGCAAAACAGATGCTAGTAGATGCAGTTAAGCAAGTAGACAAAAATTGTGTCATAGTCACCATATTCGATATCCATTGGTAAGAATAAAGAAATTAAGATTTGTGATTATTATTAGCACCTCGCCTTGTTGCACAGCAAAAAAACCAAATCTGCACTTTAAAGATTACCTTAGTATTTTCGTAGAGTCTAATTTTAACTCTCTACAGTTATTAAATCTTAGATCTGTTTGTTACCTAAGATACAGGCCAGCTAAATATCGCTTTTATTTTGGCAGTCAGTTGCAGGCGTATGACAAAGTAATCTACTAAGTAATAATCGTGACGGTATTGTAAAACAAAAGAGCAGCTCATTGAAAACAATTTACTTTCCCGAATGCAAGCCGACAAAAAAGCTTTAAAACACCTTATCTATTTTCTGAATCTAAGGCGGCCGATTCCGAGGATTTAGTGATATCGGAAAGTAATTAGTGAAAGACAGATTAATAAAGTTGGGTGGTATTCTGTTAAGAGCTTAGTTAAGTAGGTACTACATAATTATAATTATGTACGGTGTATATGATCAGATCACTTATCTATATACGAGTATATAAAATTCTCGTGTCACAGTGTTAGTTAAATACTTCTCCGAAACGGTTGGACGAATTCCCATGAAATTTTCTGTGTATATTCGGTAGGTCTAAGAATAGGTATGGATTTTTTTTTACCGGGATCTGAGCTGACAAAACCGCAGGGAACAGCTAGTAGTATATAAAATAGTAAAATTTTTAGAGATTTTTAAAAGCGCATTCATTGGAGAAGAAGGCATCATTTTGTGGTTATACAATCGAAGTCTAAAATTGGTTACAATATACGTCACTTATTGGTTCAGTCTTATCAAGTAACGTTAAAAAAATTTGAACCTGTGCAAAATAGATGTTAAATTTATTAGTACCTTCGCTATAGTTTGGTAAAAAATAAATGCAAAAGGAGCTTGTTACGTTTCAAAAGTTAAGTAGGTACCTAGATATACCTCATCATATCAGCTCATATACGTCCCCACGGGAAGGCTCGAGCCTACCCTGAATGGTCTTATTTGACCACGCCGGCCCAGTGCGAGTTGGTCGACTTAGCACACAACCTTTGAGTTTATTCGCAGGCGTGTGCAGGTTTCCTCGCGATGTTTGCGTCGGATATAAGAACACCATCATCATCATCATCATATTCATATCAGCCGGAGGACGTCTACTGCTGGACATAGGCCTCTCCCAAGGATTTCCACGACGACCGGTTCCGCGCAGCCCGCACGCAGCGGCTTCCCGCGACCTTCACCAGGTCATCGATCCACCGAGTGGGAGGCCTGCCTACGCTACGTTTTCCGGTGCGCGGTCGCCACTCGAGAACTTTACTACAACGGCCATATGTTCTACGAGCTAAGTACATATTATGAAATCGAAATTCGAAAACACATTGGTACCTACGTGGTAGGATTCGGACCACATAAACATAACATATAACACTATGTAGGTACATAATACAACCTAATATAATTACAACCACATAACACAGTCCAGAAAAAAACTAATAAAATAGTGCTTTGAACATTATCTAAGGAGAAATGGCAGAAAAACGCCTAATCTCCAGTGAAAGTGGACAAAAAGGTCTACTGCGAAGAGTCGGCCATTTTCACTGACATTATAATAGCGTTAGGCTGCTTCCAGTCAGACTGATTTATTGCTATACTTATAGTGTGCCAGGAAGGCATTAGTTTTCCGATATGTGTGAGTGTGTGATTCAATTTAAGAGTAGGTATTGATTGAATCCGATGGTAAAAGAAAAGGATTTCCTGATTTACAGGTTTGTTTCTCATATGATCACTCCATTATAGACAATATTTTCTGGAGATTTTATACATTTATTTCATTTATTTCAGTGACCAAAACTATATGAGTAGGTACATTCATTTCTAAACAAAAGAAATTAAGACGATTACTTCACAAAACGTATAGTAATGATGAAAAAAGGACTTTAAAAAAAGACTTCCAAAAAGCGAAATTAATAAGTAGGTACTTACATGAAGTGGCCAAAAGCGAAATTCGTGATTTCGTGTGATTTTACATTGCTAATAAATTTACCTAATTATAAATATAAAGAAAAAAATATCTACTGATGACTCGGAAATAAGATTCTTGTCTAACAGCTACCTTATTCAAATTACATATAAACCATTATTACGACTACAGTTTTTGCCATAATTATCGACACTCGAGACGCGTGTTAATTTCTATTTGAACTGCAAAGTGATAGACTCTGGCGCATACGCGGTTTGCTCAATATAAATCATAAGATCGATAGAATAGAATTATAATGGTTTAAATAGTTCATACTTAGCAAAACGTGTGAATTTTCATTGCATTGTATGATGGATGACATTTGAATAGTTTGTAATGGTTAATTACTTACTTCATAGATGGGAGGAGTTAGAAAATAATATTCTTTTGCTAAGCGATAGCTTTAGTAAGTGTCTTCTTAGCTGAATAAGATTATTTGTACAGAAGAGAGTTAGATTGAAGATAATGATGATGATGATTGTTTATTGAGGACATAAATATGCTCCTTAGAACCCCCCACTAGGATTTCCTGTGTTGGGGGTGCTAGTAGGTTGGGAAAAATAATAAAGAGATGGAATAAATAAAAAAAGAAGGAACAAAATCAAACGAAATATTAAACAACTGCCATGTGTATGTGTGTGTGTGTTGTATGTGTGTATGTGTGTGTGTGTTGTGTGTGTGTGTTTAGAACTATTTTTAACCGACTTTTAAAAAAGAAGGTTATCAATTCGACTGTAATGTTGTTGGATTGCAAAATATTTGTTGATGTATAGGCTTCTTTACTGGTGTGCCAAATTTCATCAGTGTATGTATGAATTAATGTATGTTTGTCCACTTATTTCTCAGAAAATATAATATGCAGTAATCCTAAAGTATTTTTCTACTTAGGAAACGTGCAAGTTTCATTAAAACCGGTTTAGTAGTTTTCTAGACATAGACTGTAAGGTGTGTACCTACCAGTCACTGGAAAACACGTCAAAATAAAACAGCAAAATCAAATATAATTTATTTTAAATAGGTGTTTACACAAACTTTTAAATAGTCAAAAATAAACTTATACTGTATATTACAAATAATGTCATGATTCAGATTACAGTCTCAGGTAATGGTATTTGTTATAGAATCAACATAATACAGACATAATATATATCTTTGTAATTAACATAATCTATTATTTTATAATATCCTCTAGAGCACAAGCATTTTTTGATATGAGTCGGCTGTTTAACGCCGCAACTTTGTGACTGAAGTCGGTTTTTAGCGTTGTAATTATTTTTTTCCGCAACGAACCTAATGTCAATCTGCATAAATTTGTTTGAACTTCTCATTCAAATCGATCAGCTGGTAGGCCAATTTTGTATAGGAAGTTTCTTTTTATGTGTTACATATTTCCTCTCGCTTTCCTGCAATCTGTGGGAGTGATTTCGTGAAAAAGGACCGCAGCGTGTAACAGGAAATGCGTTTTTTTTTCAGTCTCAAGGGCTAAGGAAACATCGTCACGCCGCCTTTTTCAGACACGAAGGCGAAGGAAACATGGCCATGCTGCCTAATACGAGGCAGGAGGCCGAAAGACTGGTAGGTTTTTTACTTAAGTCAGATATCCACATCATATGCGACTACTGTGAGGCTCGCTCGTTTTTCAACCGACTTCCAAAAAGGTGGAGGTTCTCAATTCGACTTTATATTTTTTTTATGTGTGTTACCTCAGAACTTTTGACTGGGTGAACAGATTTTGATGTTTTTTGTCATTGAAAATGACATTTAGATCGCTGGGTACTAGGTCCTATTTGGGAGTTTAGTACGACACGGCGATTGTATGGAAGCTATTGGTAGTTCATAGATAAATAGGATCTCAAAGGACGCTGATTGACAAGATCTATCAGATGGTGAAGGAATTTAAAAAAAATTTTGAAATCCAAAAAAGTTATGGTCGAAAAACCGGTTTTATTGGTCGAAAATTTTTGAATTTTAGACTTTGGGCCCGGATGTCTCGAGAACTAAGGCGAATTTAGTTGGCTGTCGAATGAGATCAAAATTTTGAAAATCAAAAAAAAATTACGGGCTGTAGGTGCGCCCCCAAAAAAGTACCTCGGCGAGTGAGTTGTAGCGCATCATGGTTATACAGTACTGTGGTATGGAAGTTGGGTGTGTATGATAGTTTATATTATTGTTGTATGTGGTGAATGGAGGATTTTTGGAATATTTTGAGCTTTTTTAGATTTTTTTTTTTATTTTTTGTTTTTTGTAAAATATTTAAATTTTTAATTAATAAGTACGGGGTATGGGGAGTTATGAAAAAAAAAACGAATTGTTGGTGGATAGTGTGATACATTAATTACTTATTGTTTGTCCAATTAGGATTTAGGATTAGGATTATGATTTTTTTGCCTGAATTTCATTTTCAATGTCCTAGTAGTTCGTGCTATGCAGGGAATCTGTGATTTTTTTTTATTTGAAAACTAGTGCTTCCCGTGTGGTCCCATATAAATTTATTCAAAATCGGTGTAGTACTTTATTAGAAAATTAACAAAAAACAAAAAGAGTAATGTACTAAGTTGTTGCAATGGAAGTCGGTTATTTGACGTGTTTAGCGTTTTTTTTTTAATTTATGCGAATTGACGTCAAGGCCGCGTTTTAACGGATGACAAGGAATGATAAGAACCTTAATATATTAGGGTACCTATATACCAAGGATTAGGTATAAGAGGTACCTACACATAAGCACAGATACGAAAAAATTCGCTGGTGCTCGATACTACTCAAGAGTGTCGCAAGCAAGTTTCGTATTACTGCAAGTGGAATATTTGAAGCAGAATTATTAAAACAACTGGAGCAAGGATAAACCTAAAAAAATATTTTAAAATAAAAGAGAAAGTACCTACTAAGAGTATAAAAGGTAAAACTCCAAGGTTTTTATAGTCACCGCGCCGCCCCCGACCCCGTCCAAGCAAGAAAATGATATCCCGAAACCCAATATCATCGTACTTTTTGGCTTCGGGATCCATTTACACCTCCTAAATAAATTGTACAGCCTCTCTGTGCATACTTTCTTGGGAGGCGTACTCGGAAATACACAAATCAACAATAAATATTGCACTTACTTAGTATTAAAGAATAAAGCTAGGTATGATGAAAAATTTATAAATAATTTGGGTTTGTATGGGAGTTACCATATTCCGATTTTTTTTGGAACAACAAACTACCGCGTTTTTAGGCCTATGCAGTTATAGTAATATACTGAATTTCAATAAAAATGTTAGACCCAATTTGAGTAAAAAATGATTAGATTTTTACAATGGTGCAACACTAAAAATCAAGATAGGGAAATTTTAAAAATAAACGCCTCGCCCTAACACAGGTTTTACGCAAATCAGTCCAGCAGTTTGGGAACTAGAGCGACTGACGGACGTACAGACACACACAAACGCACACTCACACATACATTTTTGTTTTTTTGGTTTTGAGACTGTATTAGTGTAAGAAATCCCCATCAAAATCTCAACATTGAATATTTGGCTATCACAATACCTTCTTCACTACTAGAGTAGGTAGCTTAAAAGTAAAAATTATTTTTACATTCACAGAGTTTTTATTATTATCAACAATAGGTATCTATACTCTACTTGCTTAGTAAAAATCAAAACCTGACTGACTGACTGACAGAAAAAGAGGTTAGGTTGCATTTTGAGGTTAGTTTCGTTTAGCATGATATGCTCGGCTATTATAGACTTATCCCTACTATAATATTATATATTATATTATAATCCCTACTAATATTATAAATGTGAAAGTAACTATGTCTGTCTGTTACGCTTTCCCGCAAAAACTACTGAACGGATTTGGCTGAAATTTGGTAGGTAGACAGATTAGGACCTGGGTTAAGACATAGGCTACTCTTTACCACGCTCGCGAGCCGCTTGCGGCTCGCGCACTGCGCACCCTCGAAAAGTCATAGAAATGTGGTCCACGCGGGTGAAGCCGCGGGAATCAGCTAGTATTATATATTATATAATATTATATATTATTTATATTTTATATATTTATATAATATTATAAATGTGAAAGTAACTCTGTCTGTCTGTTACGCTTTCCCGCAAAAACTACTGAACGGATTTGGCTGAAATTTGGTAGGTAGACAGATTAGGACCTGGGTAAAGACATAGGCTACTTTTTACCACGCTCGCGAGCCGCTAGCGGCTCGCGCACTGCGCACCCTCGAAAAGTCATAGAAATGTGGTCCACGCGGGTGAAGCCGCGGGAATCAGCTAGTATGATATATTATGGACTTGACAGTTGAATTTGGAAACCTCATAGCTCTATAGTCTAGTAGTAAACATGTAAAAACAGTGTTATCGTGTCTGCCGCGACGATGCAACAAACTGTCTCCTTCTGAGAAATATCGTCAAAGTTAAGGCATAGGTAGTATGTATAGTCCCATTCCCATTTCACCTTTAGCACCAAAAAAAAGGTCCAAACATGGCTAGGTGGGATTTTTGCTGAAGTACCTACTGGTACAATGCTTACGTAGGTATGTTTTTTTACTGAATTTAGCAATGGCGTGTATTGCAACAGTGAATCCTACTTGTTGAAGACAACCAGGTAGCTAATTAATGACTAGAAAGTCAAGAAGATTTTATTAAAGTCTTACTGACACGTGTAAACTGGAAACTTGTTAGAAATTCGTTCGTAAAATTCCTCCAATGTATCCATTCCAATATTTATATAAAACACTAGCTAATGCTCGCGGCTTCGCCCGCTTGGACATCGTTTTTATGACTGTCTTTGATTGGACATGAGTTTTCTCCAGATCCCTCAGGAACTACATTGGGCTATTCTGATTAGCAGTCTATGTCACTTCCAACCCCCTCAACCAATTCTATACAAAAAGTCACTTCGATCCATTCGCTCCAAGTTCCAAATTCGCTCCCTTGCGTCGCCGACGTGCGCGAGCGTGGAAATGAGTTTTTCTCCGATCCCTCGGGACCTATATCAGGCCATACTTAACAGTAAATTATGTCATTTGCCAACCTTTCAACCATCTCTGTGCAAAAAATCGCAACAATGAATTGTTCCGTTCCGATGTTAAATAAATTGTCCAATAAAAGAGTATTTTTTCAGTTCCTTCGGGAACTGCATCGGACTATGCTATTTTCACGGGATACAAAGTAGCCTATGTCCTTTCCAGTGACACAGGCTACATTCATGCCAAATTTCACGAAGATTAGTTAAGATGTTGAAGCGTCATAAGGTAACAATGAAATAAACAAACAAACACATTTTTACATTTATAATATTAGTAAGGAGTAAAGATAAAACTTGCGAATGCACTAACTGACTTTGACAAATTATTTTCATAGCAACGCCGACAATGCGTGGGATCAATCCATTTTGATGACTGATATCTACACGATACAACGCCAGTCATTTTTAAGCAATCCGATAAATATCGGATCTGTTTTTGGCTGACACCTACTAGCAGGAAAATTAAATAGGTAAAAGGCAAACAAAATAGACCTACTTTTATGTTTTTGATATGTTATGTTTTTGATATTGGTACCTAAATAGTGTATGCAGTGTGTAAAAAAACAAGACTCTACTCATCATACTGAACAACTTTCCCTAAGGAGTATTTAATATCATCTTTAAAATAACGAATAGCAAATTCTCAAAAAAAAAAAAATTGGTCGATCAGCTGACCGATTTGTGTGAAGAGTTATTTGTTTTTGCGATTTCAGCAAAGTCATAGAACAAAAGTTGTTCAGTATGATGAGTAGAAGCTCCAGTTAACAGGACCTACACCAGTTTTGTAATACTCTGTATGGGGCAAAGCGGGCCACAATTTTACATATAATATTTCCACTTAACATAGATAAGAGTATTTAATATCATTTTTAAAATAACGAATCAGTTGACGAAATGAAAAAGGACTTATAGGTTCCTTTTATGATGTAGTTAAGGAATAATGCTTGATTTTTCAATTCCCACGGAACAGGAAATAAAGTGGAAACAAAGTTGCAAGCAAGAACGCAGGCAAAGCTAATATCTTCTAAAATAATTCCAATTTTTCTATAGTCATTTATGGATCACATTACCTAAGTCATTTTTTTATCGTGTTGTATAAAAGTTCCTATTAAAATAACGGTCAAACGAAATGTATCAAATAGAATAGAAGCGAACATGTGCTAATTGAGCTGTGGGTGTTTTAGTTCAGCTTTTATTAACTGTGCGCACAATTATGTCAACTAACTACCATATGAGGAGTGGAGACAGATCTGTGTCACCTTAGACATTAATCAAAAGGGTTAAGCGGAAATTTCTGGTCGGATGATTCGTTTACGTAGTAAATAGTCTTTATTCTTTGGTAAGAGGCAGACACAGAGGTCTGTAGAGGCAGAGCTTTATACAGATATGTAAATCTGTTCACCTTTGTTAATTAAAATTGGGAAACTCTGCCTTTAAACTTTAGAATACTGATGTGTGCTGTTATACTACTTTTTCAGGAATATTTAATAGGAGTGTATTTATGGTACGCTCCATATAAATGTTATTTAGTTCATATTTGTAAATTAATCAAATGAAGTTATTAAAATGTTGTTGACACGTTTAAGTAAGTAGATTGCAAGTTTCGTAAAAATCTGTCGAAATTTCCTTAAAATTGGTTACTATTTAATTAAGAACCATACTACGTTGTTATGAATTATGTAGCACGCTAGGGCGGCCCACAGGGGCACTGGCCTTAAATATTGTTTACTTGACAGTAATATCAGTTTTAGTATTTTGCAAATTTTGTAAAAATCTGACAGAATTCCGTAGAAATTGATGAACTACGTTGTTATGCATGATACAGCGCGCAAAGGCGGCCCACAAGGACACATATTATATATTGACAGTAATATCCGTTTTGGTAATCTATCAGAATTTCATAAAAAATATTATTATTCAAATAAGAACCAAAACGTTGTTATGCATGATGTATACCTGGGACAAAAAGTCAAGCTAGGTAGGTCTAACTTCAAGAAAGAGATCAATCGACGTATCCAATTTGGTTGGGCAGTGTTCGGGAAGCTTCGCAATATCTTCACGTTCCAAATACCCAAGTGTCTCAAGACCAGTGTGTGTTGCCAGTGATGACTTACGGAACTGAGACATGGTCGCATACCTCATAGTAAGAAGAGAGTCGCTTGCCTCATAAGAAGGCTCAAGGTCACACAAAGGGCAATGGAGCGTGCTATACTCGGAGTTTCTCTGCGTGATCGAATCAGAAACGAGGAGATCCGCAGGCGAACCAAAGTAACCGACATAGCTCACAGAATCGCTAAACTGAAGTGGCAGTGGACAGGGGACATAGCTCGTAGAACAGATGGCCATTGGGGCAGTAAAGCTCCCGAGTGGCGACCGCGCACCGGAAAACTTAGCGTATAAGCAGGCCTCCCACGAGGTGGACTGACGACCTGGTATGACCGAATGCCTATGAAATCTTCGTGACGGTAGCAAAACGGCCAAGCCACACGGTTTGACTAAAATGTAGAATTTGTGAAGGTAGGCCTGGTAAAGTTAGGGCGCATAGATCAAAAATCTTGGCTCTACATGAGATTTGACCACTTTTTCATATATTATGAGTAAGGTGTAGTGTAGAGCTTGTAGGTTTAGAGCGTGCAGTCTTTAGAGTTTGGCTTTATACGAGATCTGATACATTTTTCACATGGTAAGCTACGTAGACTCGTGTTGGCAACCTTTTTACATGAAAATGTTTTTTGTGGGATATTGTTTACTTGACAGTAATATCCGTATTCATAATTTACAAGATTCCGTAAAAATGTGTCAGAATTCCGTAAAAATTGATTAATATTCAAATAAGAATCAAACTTTGTTGTTATGCATTATGCAGTGCGCTAGGGCGGCTCACAAGGGCACAAAGATTCCAACTACAAAAATAAGATTTTGAATTTTTATTTATGTTTGTTTTATTATTATAGGGTAATCTTTTGTCTTATCATAAATAAATAATAAACCAACCACGTGCGAATTGAACTCGCGCAAATTAGGGTCCCGTAGTCTTTTAAAAAAACAAATAATAAATAATAAAATTGAATTTGTCGTTGGTAATAGGACATTTTGCATGGAAAATCTATGAACTTTTTACAAATCTAACTGCACATCTTAAGTTAAGCCTACTTAGCCGTGATAGTTTTCCTTTTAAATTGATTATATGTCCTACTATTTACAATTTTCTTCAGATGCTTTGAAATAGCGGTTAAGCTTGTAGGGGCTAACCACTTGACTCTACTTGACTCTAACAAAAAGTTTAATACTTTTAGCACTATAAGCTTAATATTATACAAATCGATCCCTAAATCGAAAAATGATTTGAGTAAACCCTCACGAAGCCCTCAGTTGTTTTGAAAAGACCTATTCAACGATACCCCACACGATAAGGTACGTCATCATTACAGCTCATAGGTATATGTCCCCACCGAGGGGCTCGAGCCTACCCTGAATCGGGGCGATTAGGCCTTAGTCGACCACGCGGGCCCAGTGCGGGTTGGTTGACTTCACACACAACCTTCGAGTTTCTTCGCAGGCGTGTGCAGGTTTCCTCACGATGTTTTCCTTCACCGTTAGAGCAATCGGTAAGTATGTACGTAAGTTTTTTGAAAAACTCTTTGGTACATTGGCCGTCCAGATTTGAACCCGGTACCTCTGGTTAGATGAACCCAGTCGTTACCGGTTGAGCCACCGACGCTTACAAGGTACGTCAGCCCCCCCCCCCCCCCCAAAATCACCCCCTCTTTATGTGTAGGTGAAGTACCCTACAATGTTTTTTTACTATACCACTCTGTGTCATAATTTGTATTACAATTTGTAAAACAATTCTAATACTAATAATCTCTGAGCTAAGCCGTGGACAAGCGGACGGACAGACAGACATGACGAAACTGTAAGGGTTCCTTGTTGACTTTGGAACCCTAAAAAGTATACTACTAAGAGTCGGATTTAATGGAAAATTTTGCGATTCCTTTAAAAATATTATAGTTTTGCTAGGAGTTTGTTTTCATTCATATAAAAACCTACATGCGGACCTACAAGACCACAACAAATGACGGACGACCATTAGCGTCGCCATAAAAACATTTATGTCCGTGACAAACTAACAAATGTGCGAAAAACAAAACTTGGATTAGACGAATCACTTCGCTGCAGATGCTTACAAAAAAATTAATTAAGAAAACCTGTAAAAACTGATTTATTGCCGCTGTTTTGTTTAATTACACAGGTAGTTATATGAATTTACCTTCTTATTTTTTTTGATCTTCAGCAAACTGGATACATATCTGAAAACAAAAGTATGAATTAAAAAAAACAGTAAGGAATTTTCCTTGATAGAGGAGGTGGGTGGTATCTCAGAAACAATTTAGGCAAATAAGCAGTGTATGTATGTATGTATAAATGATATATAGCAGTGATGTTTTTTTTAAAAGAGAGGCCAAGGTAATACGTGAGTCAAGCAAGATAACCTTAGCAAAGAAATCTTCTGGTGTAAGCAATACTTTAGACAGTTATAGTTAGAACTATAGATTGATGGTAAATCGTGAACATCCTACGAAGCAGTATGTAGATTGATCTTTTTACTTTCGAGCGACGAGGAAGTGAAAATAGTATTGAAATAAAAGATCGCAGTTGAGATTTTGATGGGACAGATAGATTGTCTTATAATAATAATCTAAAAAAATTGGATGTAAGTGTATGTGTTTTTCTGTGCGTCCGTCTGCTGCTCTAGCGCCTAAACAACTGAACGGATTGGGGTATACTTTAGGTTAGGGCCATACAATTTCTATAGCTCCAGCCGTTTTTAGGGTTCCGTACCCAAAGGGTCTGTCTGTCTGTCTGTCCGTCTGTAACTAAGCTGTATTTCATGAACCGTGACAGCTAGACAGTTAAAATTTTCACAGATGATGTATTTCTGTTGCCACTATAACAACAAATATTAAAAATTAAAAAAAGTAAAAGTCTCCATACAAAAACGTGGTTTTTTTTAAACGTGAAGTAACTAGTGCCATCTATTATGTTGGTACGGAACCCTCGCACTTTACCGGTTTTTTTAATACATACATAGCCTGTAAGATTAATAAATTCATAACCTTTCCTGTTGTCAGGCAAAAAGGACATTTCTAAAAGAACGCATCTATGAACATTGTCACAAGACTGTCCAACTTACGGCCCGCGGGCCACCATCTGGCCCGCGAGGGCACTTCATCTGGCCCGCGAACTAGCTAAATTTTAAGCCATCTAAAATATTGATAATGCGCAAAGTTATTGGTCGTTCTTGTCTTGACTACGCAATAGCAGAAATTCATAAGTTTTTACACAATGCGCGAATTTATCCCCAGTAAAAAAGTCGTTTTAATATTCGCCGCGATATACAGGTGTAACAAAAGAGGTGTAGGTCCCGTTAACTAGGGCTTCTGCTCATCATACTGAACAACTTTTATTTTATTAGTTTGCTGAAATCGCAAAAAAATTGTTTTACTCTGTATACAAATCGATCAGCTGATCGACCAATTTTGTGCATACCTAATTGAAAAGCCCTTGGCTTCATCTCACTTGATGGTAACTAAAGACTTTGATGTACCTTTAATTGTTCATGCACTGTACCACTATTTTATGTCTGTTTGCAGTTCAAAATCTCTCACGCACGAAATTCTCTTTTGCAATCTTGGATAACAACTTAATAATATACTTATCTCAAATCTGGATAAATTAATTCATATCTATGACTTCTGATTCCAAATTGGTCTACATCGAGTTCTCATCTGCCGCAGACAACCACTTCGTGACTTGTTCTCTTGTAATTTTAAACGTTTTCGGCTTACTTACATATAGCGGTTGTTCATTTATTTCCTTTCAATATAAAACAAAAAAATGTCTATTAACTAAAACAAAAATCTAATACTGTGCTTCCCATACAAACCCCTTTTCAGGTAAGTACAGGCTGTTGGTTGTGTGGCGGCAGCTGTCATCTAGAACGCGCTAATAAAGTTTCTTTGCCATTGAGTATATATGTACATATACAACTACTAACCATCAGGGGGGGGGGGGGGGCGTCGCTCCGATTAGCTTTTAAGGTGGCTTAGTAACTATTTAGTAATCTGTGGCTTAGTTGCCTAATAAAATAAAAAGGGGAGTTTAGTGGGTAGTGTGGTCTTGGGCCTGTGCATATTTATTTATATATACCTCATGTATATAATGGGTATGTATGCATATAGGCGCAGGGCTATGAGTCCCACATAACCAGTACAGCCGGCTGTTATTGGTATGCGTAGAAACATTCTCCTCCCTCCTCCACAGTCCGAGGGAGAAAAAAAAAACAACAACGTACCTTATGTATATAATGGGTATGTATGCATATAGGCGCAGGGCTGTGAGTCCCACATAACCAGTACAGCCGGCTGTTATTGGTATGCGTAGAAGTATTCTCCTCCCTCCTCTACAGTACGAGGGAGAAAAAAAAAACAACAACGTACCTTATGTATATAATGGGTATGTATGCATATAGGCGCAGGGCTGTGAGTCCCACATAACCAGTACAGCCGGCTGTTATTGGTATGCGTAGAAGTATTCTCCTCCCTCCTCTACAGTACGAGGGAGAAAAAAAAAACAACAACGTACCTTATGTATATAATGGGTATGTATGCATATAGGCGCAGGGCTGTGAGTCCCACATAACCAGTACAGCCGGCTGTTATTGGTATGCGTAGAAGTATTCTCCTCCCTCCTCTACAGTACGAGGGAGAAAAAAAAACAACAACGTACCTTATGTATATAATGGGTATGTATGCATATAGGCGCAGGGCTGTGAGTCCCACATAACCAGTACAGCCGGCTGTTATTGGTATGCGTAGAAGTATTCTCCTCCCTCCTCCACAGTCCGAGGGAGAAAAAAAAAACAACAACGTACCTTATGTATATAATGGGTATGTATGCATATAGGCGCAGGGCTGTGAGTCCCACATAACCAGTACAGCCGGCTGTTATTGGTATGCGTAGAAGTATTCTCCTCCCTCCTCTACAGTACGAGGGAGAAAAAAAAGGTTGGTCCTATTGCTCTCGTCAAATAAGAACACACCGTTTTTACAGTTGATTTAATTGGTATCTCTCTCCCAAACATGATCTAAATGAACTGAATTGGTAAGTTAGCAACCCATAAACGTCACCGGTTTCACCTGAAAGTGTAACGATCTGTGTAAACGTATCTCAAGCTGGTACTGGTCACGTTTTCAATGACGTTCCGACATACGAGTATATATGTATCTAATTTAAAACCTAACCTAATGAGTTATATTAATCTAACAATAAAAATATTAATAAAGATCGAAACCCCGAGTCGAACCAGCCGCGATTTGCCGCGCTGGATGGCAATATACAACCTATGCAGCAGGTAGGACCCGGAGTGGGCGTCACATAAACTAAATAAAGCTTTACCCAAGGAACCCAAACCCATGATAAATACGTGCCTCCCGTATTGGCTTTTCACCTAAATTACGTTTAAATTACTATGGGCCTCATAAGAAGGCTCAAGGTCACCCAAAGGGCAATGGAGCGAGCTATGCTCGGAGTTTCCCTACAGGATCGAATCAGAAATAAGGGGATCCATAAGAGATCCAAAGTAACCGACATAGCTCACAGAATCGCTAAAATTAAGTGGCTGTGGGCAGGGCACATAGCTCGTAGAACAGATGGCCGTTGGTTGAAGCAGTAAATTTCACGAGTGGCGACCGCTGCCACGGAAGACGTAGCGTAGCAAGGCCTCTCACACGGTGGACTAACGACCTGATGAAAGTCGCGGGAAGCCGCTGGATGCCGGCAGCGCAGGACCGGTCGTCGTGAAAATCCTTGACGGAGGCCTTTGTCCAGCAGTGGACGTCATTCGGCTGATATGATGATGATGACGTTTAAATAACTATGGCTTCCATGGGGAAAGTTGGTCGTTTTATCTATATCGAGCACGATTACCTAGTCTTAATAGATTTAACTGAAAAAAACTGGTTATCTGTAAAGTCTACGGACGATAATTTTACGTGATGAAGTCATCATAAGAAAAAAGTTATCACAAGCCGAACGCTTAGGCCGATCGTGCCTCTCTATCGCTTGTTCCGCGCTCTCGCTTGCACGCGGAACGTGACACTTTTACTTGCATGCAGCCGGCGTTCATCGATTTATAAGACGTTATTACGTAAAAATAATCGGGGTGGGTAGAAGTCAGGGCTACTATTTTACGTGAATTCTATAACTTTTAGAGGTAACGTGCGCGGTCTGATGACATCCTAGGCGAAATACAAGGCGGATCCAAATATATTTTTAGAGGTAACGTGCGCGGTCTAAATTCTAATGACAACCTAGGCGAAATACAAGGCGGATCCAAATATATTTTTAGAGGTAACGTGCGCGGTCTAATGACAACCTAGGCGAAATACAAGGTGGATCCAAATATATTTTTAGAGGTAACCTGCGCGGATCCAAATATACAGGGTGACTGGTTTGAAGACGGACGCATTTTAGGAGGTGAATTAGAAGACGAAACCGAGCAACTTTTCTCAACAAACCTATGACCAATTAAAAAAAAAATTACTTTTCATACAAATTGGTCAGCTCAATAGCCAACTTTGTATGAGGAGTCCAAATTGTTTTTTTGCGAATTGACCATTGGTGCCTTAGGAAAAATCGTTCAGTTTCGTCTTCTGATTCACCTCCTAAAATGCGTCCATCATCTAATCAAGTTACCCTGTATATTTTTTGTATTTTTGCCAAATGGATCTAACAAAGACGACAGCTCGTGACAGGCTGAAGTGGAGAATGCTGCAACGACAGAGGGCTGGGCCCTCTTAATAATGATGATGATGATGGATCTAACAGGTAGGCGCTACAATTATTATTTTTCTATCGGCTATAGTTCAGTCGTACCAAGTCATCGAAAGTAGGTACCTGATTTTGGTAACGCATTTTTTTCTGGAATACCCGCCGGCCGGGATGACGAGGAAGATGTTCATCGAATTCACGTCAAAAAGCAACACCCTGCAGCTAGCGTAGGTGTACAAGCTAAATAAATAAGTAAACCGATTGTTATCGAGTGCGGTCTCGGATCATGACCTTACCGCGACCGGTTTGCATAGTCTGCCTGTGCGCAGTCGCCGCGCCGTTTGCGAAATAACTATTATGTGCAAACAGGCTATAGCTGGTTTCCGGGTTACAAGTTAGGACTTACAATAGACATAGATTAGGTTTGGTTCTGTTTGGATACGAAACTAGTTGACAATATCTAATATGGAAGCGATTATGCTTGTAATGGAAGCTCGCTAATTTGAATCTGCACTAAAAAGTCATGTGCAGATTCAAATTAGCGAGCTTCCATTACAAGCATAATCGCTTGTCTCCTAATACATGTACACGAGCTAAAACATCTGAGATTTAAGCCTTTTGATGAAACACACATCTTGCCGTAGTTAATCTTTCTCCCTATCTATTTCTCTCTTATCGTGTGGCACAATTAACCATGCTATCGAAGGGATAGACGGCGGTTGCTTGGTCCAGATTTGAAATTTTGCTCCGTTTGTTATAGTGTGTAGGTACCCCTCATACATAAATGACAACATAAGAATAGACCTACAACAAAGTATATATATATATATATATATTTTAGTACTAACATACAGTATGGACACTCCCTGCCGCTCTTTAGATTTCGACCTCACCCCCTCGTCACCCAGATTGATACAGATTGGTTACAATTTGGTTGGCAAACGTATAGGATTTCGCCGCCATTTTGCTTGTTCCGTCATTCCTTTTTTGAAATGGCATTTCTGGCCCGTTGTATGAAGTGTCCAGGGTGTGCCTACACATTGTAGTTAAAGCTCTTAGGCTTTTGGCGGTCAATTACAAAATAAAGAAGGACTTTGAAAGACGAACAAATCGTTTTATCAGGAACATGACAAAAACATAACAACAAAGAAGCAAGATCGAGAAGCCCTAAACTATCCGCCCACGACATATTATAAGGATAAGGATAATGCTGTTAAAAACCGATGCACTTGATGCAGTCGAGGATGATAGACGCAATTCGTGCGTCGCGCGAAATTCAACTTTAAAGCTGATACTATAAGATTAAATACCTAGTTGTTCGTCATTGCTGCACGAGCTAGCTGGTCTTAGTCAGTCAGTCTGCCTGCCTGGTCAGATCGCGCGGCACTGACGAACAACCTGATATCTAATCTTATAGAATCAGCTTTACAGTTGAATTTCGCACGATGTACGAATAGCGCGTATCATCCTCGACTGCATCAAGTGCATCGTAAATCTCCACGGTAAAATCGTGGCCAAACTGCAAAATCCTAGTATGAGATGTGTAGATTATTGTATACTAGCTGTTTCCCGAGACTTCGTTTGCGTTAAACAGGATAAACAGTAGCCTATATGTATATTAATCCAGGTCCTAATCTTTCTACATACCAAATTTGTAATAAATCCTACCAGGTATTTATGCGTGAAAAGGTAGCGTGAAGAGGTAACAAACACACAAACACACACTAACTATTTAGGTATTTTGACAAAAGCTAGACTTATAAGTTATTGTTTTTTCGATAAAGTTATTAATTAGAATTTTATTGTCGTTCGCGTGTTTTCATACAACACTAAATTAGGCCATTTTTTTTAAATATAATCAGTGATTTAAAAAACGAAACGTATGGCTTTTGTTCTGGCTGACAACCTGTCAAAAATTGGTCCAAATCGGTTAACATTTAAAAGGTAAAATCGTTAACGCCGTTTGTATGAAAAGTCGATTTTTTGGCGTGGGTTCACAGTGCTCTTTAATCACAAAACTGTGGCGTTAAACATATTATGACGTATTTTCCAGTTATTGGTACACACATAACAGTCCATTTCTTGAAAACTACTTAACCGATTTTCACTGTTCCTTAAGTTGAAAGATACTTAATCTAAAAACAAAGAAGAATTATTGCATTTAGAAATCTAGATTTTAATAAATACGAGGACAAACATACATACAAACTTACATACTCACACCAATGAAATTTGGCACACCGTTTAGAAGCCCACATAGACAAATTTATACGAATACAATGTTACATACATACTGGTCAAATTTATAACATTCATTATTTAAAGCGGTTAAAAAAGGAATTGAACCTTTGCACAATTTTTAAACTTTCTCTTTAAAAGCCAGATACTTGAAAAACTTTTCAGATTCCAGCATTGTCCTTGCCAGTGCTACAAAAAGGCATTGTTTATGGTCGGTGGAGTGCAGAGATGCGCTTGCACAGAGAGACATTCACCTTGCTAATATAACTGAACTGAAGGTTAGCTCAAACAAAGCGCGTTGTGTTTAAGACCTTACTGTTACTTATAATATAACTAGATTTTGGCAGCGGCTTCGCTCACATGAACATACTTTCTATGACTGTCTTCGAGGGCGCGAGTGTGGAAAAAAGTTGACTGTATGTAGATCTACCTATCAAATTTCATCCAGATAAATTCAGCTATTGTGGGGTGCTTGAATAACAAACATCCATCCATCCATCAATCCTTTCACATTTATAATATTAGTATAGGATAGATGGACGATTGAGTATACAGGTGTAACAAAATTTGTGTGGGACTCGTAAACTGGGGCTTCTATTTCTTATACTAAGAAAAAAAAACTCCAACCAAAGAACCCATAATCAATTCGCAAAAAATTAAACTCCCTGCGTCAACTGATTGATCATTTTCAACCGACTTCTAAAAAGGAGGAGGTTCTCAATTCGACTGTATGTTTATTTTTATGTGTGTTACCTCAGAACTTTTGACTGGGTGAACCGATTTTGATGATTCTTTTTTTATTTGAAAGCTAGTGCTTTCCGTGTGGTCACATTTAAATTTTATCAAAATCGGTGCAGTCCTCTATTGAAAAATTAACAAAAATAATAATGCAAAAATGTAGTAATTTGTTGCGATGGAAGTCGGTTTTTTAACGTGTTTAACGTTTTCAATTATTTTACTAAGAGTTTAAGCTTGAAAATCAGTGTGATGAGTAAAAACCCCAGACGGCCAATAACACAAGAGAATTCCACCCCTGCCGGCGTGGTGTTCACGGATTCGTATAATTTAGGTTTCTTCAAGAGGAGAGTGAATAGGCACTATTTAAGCTTGCGTGTTACATCCTCGGCTGCATCAGCACTTACCATCAGGTGAGGAACCCCTTCAACGAAAGAAACCCATTAAAATTTTTAATTTAAAAAAGTTAATGGCTGCTACACCAACATTACAGACGATTTCTGTTTGGGAAAATTTGAACATATTTTTACTTAACCTTACCTATTACCAACGAAGACAGCCCTGAAAATGTCTGGCTGGTCACAGTGAGATCTAGAGAGATAACTAAGGATTTTTAGAACAAACTAAGGAGGATGCAGAATATCAGACAAAGTAAAGAAGATCAGAAAATAAAAGAACTCGCTAAAAGATGATGAATAACGCAATGAACGCACTTATAAATTCATTGAATTACGTCGGCATAGAATTATATCAGCTCATATACGTCCCTACCGAGAGCCTCGAGCCTACCCTGAAATAGGACCACGATTAGTCGACCACGCGGGCCCAGTGCGGGTTGGTCGACTTCACACACAACCTTCGAATTTCTTCGCAGGCGTGCGCAGGTTTCCTCACAATGTTTTCCTTTACCGTACGAGCGTCGGATAAACGTACATATGAAATCGGAATTCGAAAACACATTAGTACGTTGCAGGATTCGAACCACGAAATCCCGAACAGGAGGTAGCGGCCCTTGCCATTACGCCACCGACGCTCTTAGGTGTACGATAACTAGAAATATATACGATAACCTTCATTAAATTATTTAAGTATCACGTTTTAAAACTCACGAAGTAAATTTTATTGTTTAAAACTGTCACTTACTGTGATGTACATGCTGAACATTGCCTAGGTATATTTTTCAGATGATGTTCTGAAAAGCTATAAAAATACATTATAAGTAGATGACTTTAACTTTCAATATGAGCGAGTGCTATATTGACTCTCAGTTTTTATAAATTGAATTTCGTTTTAATTGGTTTTTGTACAAACGTATAGACAAAAATTGAGCTTTTCTATTTTCATAGACATTAGTTGAACACAATTTTCATTTTCCATGTATTTTTACAAAAATCACTTGTAACTAAATTCATTTATAAGAACTGAGAGGATAAATCTTACACATCTTTAAGGTTTTCACGTTACACATGTACTTAAGTATTTTTTATAACTTTTCAAAAAACTATATTTTGTATGAAAAATCTTTTAACATATCCCTAAGCAATGTTGAGCAGTGTATATTTAAAAATATAAAATTTTAAGACCTGTTTGGAGCCGTTCTTGGAAACAATGAATCACTATAGTACTATCTAGTTTACAAAGCGTGCTCTTTAAACGTGATGATTACTCCCACAGATTCGTGTAAAGTCTGATGATATTAAAGACAAAATAATCTATTATTCTGATTAAAATCTATGTAACATTCGGCGAATAAAAAATTAAGCCTGAGCGAATCAACAAAACATCTTATATCAGCCGAAAGACTTCCACTGCTTGTCAATTTCACAACGACTAAGTAGTGGATTTCCACAACGACCGGTCCTGCGCTGCCCACATCCAGCGGCTTCCCGCGACTTAAACAAGGTCGTCGGTCCACCAAGTGGGGGGCCTGCCTATGCTATGTCTAGGTTGCGCTGTCGCCACTCGAGAACTTGAGAACTTTACTGCCACAACGGCCATTTGCTCTACTTAATAATTAAGCTACAGGCTCAGATTAAGAAACAGACTTACATCATCACATCAGCTCATATACGTCCCCACCGAGGGGCTCGAGCCTACCCTGAATTAGGGCGATGAGACTTACATACAAACATATAATTATACACAAAAACCTTACCTTTGTTTTTGGGAAGTCGGGCAAAAATAATATTGAAATCAAATAACAAATCGATTTTATGTTTGCTCCGACCGAGCTTCGAAGATGTTTCAAACTTGACATTCGTTAAACGGTTTCAAAAACTAGTGGAAAACAAGTCTTGGTGTTGGTTTGTATGTTTTTACGCCTTTAGCGTCAGCAGGCTAAGAAACGAGTTTGGCAGAGCCTGGAAAGGCAATGACGATGCCGCTGACATAATTTGGCCTTCGTTCGATGCAGCACGAATGGCACTGAGATACGAATTAAGTAGCATACGATCTGCTATTTCGTATCTCAGTGTCTTAGTCAGTAGCACGTTTCTCAGAATTTATAATCTGTATAAAAATAAAATCTATCGATTCTTTAAAAAAAATTACTATCCACAATTGGTAAACCCTTGACATCATCTCACCTGGTGTAAGTAACTATGATGCCGAAGATAGAAGCGGGCTTACCAAAATTCCCCAACGTAATTGAGAACTGGCTATCTTATCTTCAAGCCGGAACACATAAATGCTGTCAAACTTGACGTTTGGCGGCATGACTTAGGAAATATGGTGGTAGCCAGCCAGGAACACTTATAAAATATCCTATAAAAGCCTTTAAAAGGCCCTACCACCAACCAAACTGAGTCTTACCAGTTGGACTCCGCCGGGAATCAAACCTGCGACCTCCTGATGTGAAACTAATGTACTAACCATTATGCTACAGTGCTGATTGAATTCCGATTCCTTCAATATAAGACGTTCCCTGCTGGACATAAGCCTCCTCCAGTTTTGGATGCCATAATCGCCACGCCTGGCAGGCGGGTTGGCGATCGTAATTAGCAGTATGGTGGCACATTACGCGGAAAGAACACTGCTGCCCATTCAACGGTTTGTTCCAATTGCCTTTTACGACACCCTCGGGAAGAGATGGGGTTGTGTTATTTGGCAGGCGGGTTGGCGATCGTAATGAGCAGTGCGGTGGCACAGTACGCGGAAAGGACTCTGCAGCCCATCACCCAGTTAGTTCCCTCAGATATTGAGGTGGGTAAAGAGAAGTAGCGCCTGATCTTCGCGTGGTGCACGTGCACAAAAAAAGTGGCTAATAAGCACTTGGCTTGTCGGACCACGCGCTAAGTAGTGTTTCGTAGTCTTTTCTATGAATAGATGTATATTTAAAAAAAATAAAGTTAATTCTTCAGTTTGTATAGAACATTTTGTATGAAAAATCTATAATTTTTTACAATTTTATGGAGAACAATGCAGGTTAGATAAGGAACGTCATTGTAAATCCAATATGGTAAACTTCCGAAGATGGTGGAGTAGTTATTTTTTAATACACCCCCATGATATAAAATTATTTTCAAATTATTACTTGAACATAAAGATGTTTGAGTTTTTATAAAATTATTTAAAGTTAGTTTTGTATGAAACCGGGGATTCAGTTCTTTTATTTGTGATCTAAAGTAGCAATAGTGTCTTATCCTTAAGAGCATTTGTCAGAGCATTGGGGTCAGAGTCAAATATTTCTTTTTAAATGGATAATGTGGAAACGGCATATATATACAACATTATTTTTTTTGTTGTTTCTGTTTTCGATTCTTCACAGAGCTAATTAAATTAGCAAGTGACAGGCCTTAGAACTGAGGAAATTTAATTATCACCCGCCCACAAGACCTTGACAGTACACAATTTGTTAAAACCACTAAGTGCAAATGACATTGTGGGTACAGATTTTGCGACTGTAGAGGAGAAATTAAGAACCCCCAACCAAATTTCAACCAAATGGGATCAACTTCACTGTCAGTGGTCATTTTGTTTTCCGCCATTTTGATTTTTATAGCACCGTTTTTATCATCGAAAATTATTTTAGGTAAAGCATCACTCTTCTATTTCTTACTGTTTTAGAGAACAGTTGACCATCTCAATAAATGAATGAAAAGTTTTCTATCAAACATGGCTAAGAATCATCTCGGTTAATCTAGCTTTCATATAAAAAAACCGCATTTAAATTGATCCACCCATTTAGGACACAGACCCACAGACAGACATAGGTTTGAAACTTTGAACCTCCCTCTGTTTGCGGCGGGGGTTAAAAATCATATCGTCACAAACCCAATCCTTTTCGATTTAATTTCAAGTTCTTAAGAAGATTGTGAAGCTGCGATATTTGATACAAACGGCGTTAACGATTTTCACCTCTTAAATGTTAACCGATTTGGACCAATCTTTGACAGATTGTCAGTCAAAACAAAAGCTAGGCTTATACGTTTTTGTTTTTTCGATAAAGTTATTAAGTTAAATTTTATTGTCGTTTAAGTGTTTTTATATAAAACTTATATCGGTCATTTTTTGTTTATTTATAATCAGTAATTTAAAACACGAAACGTATAAGCCTAGCCTTTGTTCTGAATGACAACCTATCAAAAATTGGTCCAAATCGGTTTACATTTAAGGGGTGAAAATCGTTAACGCCATTTGTATGAAAGTCGCAGCTTAACAATCTTCTTAAAGAGATGGATGTACTACGATATACAAAATGGAGAACTTTTGTTCTTCTACTTTCCTGAAATCGCAAAAAATTGGACTTCCCAAAAAATTTTGCTGATCATTTTTTTTAGCTAGTTTGTTACTTTTGGTCTTCAATACGTGAAATGACACTGCAATAAATTTTTCCTTATTCGAGTCACTTTATTTATGCATAGGAAAATTCAGGGCATTCAGTCTGAGTTTTTTTATCACGCTTTTACTTTCGATTTCTTAGTGTTTCGATTACAGTCGATTCTTTTTTTTATCTTATAGTTTCTTGTTGAGTTATGATTTTGCCCGGTTACGTATTTTATCGGCTCTGGGTTAAAGTTCGTTGTATTTGAAGTATCCGCAATTCGTTACGTAAATACTAGGTACTCATGTATTTTTTTTACAATTATCTATACATTCATATAAATCTAAATCAGATTTATGTAAATCGTAGAGCGTCGGTTGCGTAACGGCTAGGGTCGTTATCTTCTTTCCGGAAGTTCGAATCCTGCCACGTACGCACGTATGTGTTTTCGAATTTCGATTTTATATGTAAGTTTATCCGACAATCTTACGGTGAAGAAAAAAACATCGTGAGGATACGTGCTCGCGCCTGCGAAATAACTTGAAGGTTGTGTGTGAAGTCGACCAACCCGAACTGGCTCCGCGTGGTCGACTAAGGCTCGATCACCCTAATTCAGAGTAGGCTCAAGCCCCTCGGTGGGGACGTATATCAGCTGATATGATGAAATCGTAAAAATAATACAAGAGTAAGCAAATTCTTATCTTTGAATTTTATTTTTAGAACTCTAGGCATTTTATTTTGCCAGCTATTATTTAGAGATAATACGGGTAATTGGCATCTCTGATTAAAAATGTAATACCTACGTAATAGTTTTAATCTGTTGCAATTACAAACGGTTCCTTCTAGAGAAATCATGAACCGTGGAAAACGAGCTATTAGCACCGTGAGAGAATCTTAAGTAACTAGAGTCATATTGTATTGAGAAAAGTTAATTAATAATTCTTGAAAGTGAGTTAGAGGTTATGGAATCTGTATTGTATCAGTGTCATGGTATTGTGCGACTTTTCCATCTTGAGAGGCCGTGCGTGAGTTAAGTAAAGTTGAGATGATGATTTTTATGATTCATACAGACTTTTTTTTAATTTGAGTGCGTTTGGCTGCACCTCACCTGATGGTAAGTACCGATGCAGCCGAGGATGTAACACGCAAGCTCAAATAGTGCCTATTCACTCTCGTTTTATTGTGGTAATTTTTGCATTTTAAACTGAGAATAAATTATGACATTGAGGAAAGCTTGTGTATTATGCCTACGATTTTATGTTATCATCATCATCATATCAGCCGAAGGAAGTCCACTGCTGGACATAGGCCTCCCCCAAGGATCTCCACGACGACCGGTTCTGCGCTGCTGTTTTATGCTATACCTACCTAGTTATGGATCGCTACGTAACATCATAATTTAATACAACTTATTATATATAAACCTTGGAGTTTCGATTTGACGCTTCGATCAGTCTTCGTTAGTTGCGCACACACTTCACTTAATTACCAATTTAAGTAGGTACTATAAAATGAGGACCTTTAATGGAAATGTTAAATACTTGGAAAACCATAAGCACCAAAAGCTAACTATAAAAATAAATTGCTTATTATTATACCAAAGATTATTTGAACGGTTGACCTCTCGATTAATTTTACACCTATACCTACAATGTACCGATTACATTTTTACAAGCTTTATATTAATTTGTCGTGTTCGTCTGTTAGTTAATTTGGGACAAATATTGGATGCTAAATAAGAACCATTTCCCTGTTTTCGATTGAGTCAAGATTTTGCATACAAATTTGGAGAACAACGCACGGTTATCTAAGTAGCGTCATTATAAATCCATTATGGCGGACTCCCAAAGATAGCGAATTAGTTTTTTTTATGCATCCCTATGATACGGGTATCAAATGAAAGGGTTTGCTGAGAAGAATAAGAAATAATTAAATTTCTTTTCAAATTAAAGCTTGTACCTAAAAGTTTTTAGGTTTTCCGAAAATTATTTTAAACTGATTTCCTCACGGAGAACACTTCTTGCAAGAGCGTCTTACGTTTTTGAATTTGTATGGGGGGGACCTTTTAAAGAGTTTTACGACCATTCATAGCATATCATTGATGTCACTAAGTTTTCTCGATTGCGAAAATTTGAAAGATATCCTTAGAGCCATTTTGGAAAAAAAATCTATTTTCATATGACAGATACAATTATTAGTTTTCTCAGATATTATACCACATTTATAGCACACTAGCAGTTTCCCGCGGCTACACCCGCGTGTAGCGTTGCCAGGCGTCCGGATAAAGCCGGACAGTGTTAGGCTTTTTGGATGCGTGTCCGGCCAAATTAGAAGGTGTCCGGCCTTTCCGGCTTTTTAGTTTTAATGATTTTCCAGTCACCTGGACGTTCGGGTGAGCGCTGTCGTATTTATGAGACTATGGCGGCGTTTCTTTTTCTGATTAGGACCTCGCTAAAGGCCAGTAAACATGACTGATTGATTTAGGGGTGTCTAAAGAGGGCTTTAATAATTTAGGGAGTCCGGCTTTTTAACCCAAAAGTCCGGCTAAACTGGCAGGTATGTCCGGATATTTAGTTTTAAGACCTGGCAACCCTACCCGCGTGGACAACGATTCTATGACTTTTCGAGGGTGCGCAGTGCGCGAGCCGCAAGCGGCTCGCGACCGTGGAAAAATGTAGCCTATGTGTTAATCAAGATCCTAATCTGTCTACCTACCTACCAAATTTCAGCCAGATCAATTTAGTAATTTTTACGTGAAAGAGTAGCAAACATATATCCCTACATCCATACATTCTTACAAATTTACGCGTTTGAGATATTAGTAGGATTTTATTTATGTGTTAAGCGTCATCGATGACGAAATTTTTGAAGATACCTATCCTTAGCGACATTTCTGATGTTTTTTTTTTGTATGAAAAGATAAGTAGGTAGGTACCCTTAATATTTGAAAAGTCTTAAAAATACTTCTGACAAATGATTGTAAACATCTATATTTCCTTAAAATTGTTCTGTCATTATCGGCAAATTAAGGAAAAAAAATATTCAAGAAACACCTGTAAGATCATGTACGCACATTTTTTTTACACGTTTTTAATGTCTATAAGTGATATAGTGTGCTTTTTCATAAAACCTTGAAGTTGGTTTCTTGGACGATCACGTTACCTTCTTTACTCCTTTGATGCTCGAAGGTACTCGTATCAACCTAACCAATTTTATTTAAAAACTAAAAACCCTACTGCATAAAAACATTACCTTTCTTTTTATGGCATTTGGGTAAAAATGTATCCTATATCAATATAATTCACAGGATCAAGACGAATCTAACGACATCTCGCAGTTCAAAACCCATCAAACCGTTTAGGCTAAACAGAAATAAACAGATATATGTACAGACATACACCCGAAACTCATTACCCTCCTTTTGGGCAGTCAGGTTAAAATGTAAGAGTGATAATATTTCAAAAAAAAATATTTCAAAAAATCATTCCAAAAAAAATAAAAAATAAATATCCCTTTGCCATTGCCACTTCTCACCACGCGATATATCGTCTACCTCCTCCACGCGGCCGTAACGCTTTTTCGTGACACGTAACGCTTTTTCGTGATAGAAAAAATACGAATACCCCTCGTCTATATAGAAGTTTCACTTCAAAAATATTTTATAATGAATACTCAACAGATGTGAGTAGTTAGAATCCTCAATTACTGCTCTGACAATTAAATAAAATAGATTAGGTTCACATTACATAACAATTCACTCTATTGAGTTCTGGGATCTTTTGGGCCTAATCGTCATACAAGTGTTGGCTAAAGTTGAGCATATTTATACAGTGTGTAACAAAATTGGTGTAGGTCCCGTTAACCGGGGCTTTTACTCATCATTCTGAACAACTTTTGTTCTACAACTTTGCTAAAATCGCAAAAAAATAACTCTTCATACAAAACGATCAGCTGATTGACCAATTTTGTGCATTTTTCTATGGAGCGTCGATTTTTTTTTGAGATTTGACTATGGGTTCCTTGGGGAAAGTTGTTCAGTATGATGAGTAGATGCACCAGTTAACGAGACCTACACCAATTTTGTTACACCCTGTATAGGGCCTTATTTTGTTATTTATAAGACTAAACAACTTTGGTTCTAAAACTTAGTTGAAATTGTTAAAAGAATACAAATCGATCAGCTGATAAGCCATACTTTGTATGGGAGATAAAGGCATGGATTATACTCAGTTTATGAATCAAGGTCTTGGATGGGATCCGTTCCTTGTTCGCCAGATTCCAAGCTCGCTTCGTCCATTTTTTTAGATGATATTTTAAATTGTAGAAAAAAACTGGTTGTCTGTAAAGTCGGTTTACGGACGATAGTTTAACGTACCAACGTCATAATAACAAAACATTGATGAAATGACTGCGTACTTTTATGAATAAAATTGAATCATGCGTATGAGCGTAACGGGACAATGAGTCATCCTTTTTCGTGCGTGCAGCCGGCGTCCATCGATTTATTAGACGTTTTCACGTCAAAATGCAAAAATGTGTTATATTAACTGAACAGCCTGTATTTGCGATGTGATGGATGGACGATGTCCAAATATCTACTAATTGAATGTATGATTCAGTGGGTGGTTGTACGGTATACGCAATGTAACGTGTAACTGCTTTGTCAAAATCAATCATTATTTAGACGCAAAAACATAACAATGAGATCATAGATAGATAATTCAAACCGAAAATATACATCCTTACTAATATTATAAATGTGTTTGTTTGTTTGTTACCTTGTCACGCGTTAACAGCTAGACCAATCTTGATGAAATTTGGCATGCAGGTAGCCTGTGTCACGGGGAAGGACATAAATTAAAATAATAAATATTTTTTTAATTACATTTCTTTTATATCCTCTGTAATTTACCCTTTTTTCTTCTTTTCCTTTCAATATATTTTTTATTCCGATTTACCCCAAAATATTTTTCTTACCTAATTTCCTATTAGGATACAAATTTAACCCCGTGAAAATAGCATAGTCCGATGCAGTCCCTGAGGGAACTGAAAAAATAGTCATCATCATCATATCAGCCACAAATCGTCCACTGCTGGACAAAGGCCTCCCCTAAGGATTTCCACTACGACGGGTCCTGCGCTGCCCGCATCCATCGGCTTCCCGCGATCTTCACCAGGTCGTCGGTCCACCGCGTGGGAGGCCTGCCTACGCTACGTTTTCCGGTGCGCGCTCGCCACTCGAGAACTTTACTGCCCCATCGGCCATCTGTTCTACGAGCTATGTGCCCTGCCCACTGCCACTTCAGTTTAGTTTATTATTTATTTGTAGTCTTTTTTGGTAAATAATTCTTTAACATCGCAACGGAACGATGGATTGTTGTGATTTTTTGCACAGAGATGGTTGAGAGAGTGGGAAATGACATAGACTGCTAATTAGAATAGCCGGATCTGGGATAGGGATCTGGAGAAAACTAATGACCATGCTCGCGAGCCGCTAGCGGCTCGCGCACCATTCTCCCTCAAGGACAGTCATAAAAACGATGTCCACGCGGACGAAGCCGCGGGAAAAAACTAGTATCAAATAAATAACTAGTATGATTTAATGCTACTTGAGTTATATTATATAATAAATCAGTGAATTCAAGTGTTAGCTTCGTCCTTATTATTGAACTAGGTATTTTCCGGCAACTTACGTGGGAAGGTAATAAAGATTATGTCATTTTCACACATAATTTATAATTTAAATGTTTTATGCACTATAAAATAGACGACAACAAGACGAAATATAAGTGCGAGTCGGGTCCGCGTAAAGTAGTATTCCGTAGTCTTGTACATGTACATTTAAAAAACAAAATTACTTTTGCAGTTGGTAATAGAAAGTTTTGGATAGAAAAATCTGTGAACTTTTTACAAATCCAACTGCACACCTTAAGTTGGTCGAGTATTACTCCTAAACTAAGAAAGCCTAGATAACCATGAGTTTTATTTTTAAATTAATAATACATCCTACTCACAGGTTCTTCTGTTTGGTTTTTTTAATGTCCTGAAGTAGCGGTTTAGCTAGTAGGGGTGGGGGGAACCCTTGAATCCAACAAAACATAGCACTTTATAGTATAACATTTCTTAAACGGATCCCTGATTAGACAAATTGTTTACATATAGCCTAAATATTTTAAAATGGACCTATCCAACGACACCCCACACCAAGGGATAGGCGAGAAAAAAAAAAAACCCTACGCGTAGGGGAGTACCCAAATAATTATTTTTTCAAAATTTTATTTTACCACTTTGTCGGTTTGATTAATGTTTATACCTACCCATGCCAAATGACAGCTTTCTAGTACTAAGTCTCTCTGAGCTAAGCCACTAAACAGACAGACATGGCGAAACTATGAGGGTTCCTTGTTCACTACGGAACCCTAAAAATGACATGGAATTTTATTCAATAGAGGCAAAAAATTAACACTTATTGAATGTCGTATTTTTTGCTACATAATAGAAACTACTAAGTTATTTCCTATAACACGCGGTGGAACTGTATATTCCACCTTTCTTCACACCCCGGACACTACATACAACGGTTGTGAAATTACATTTCTAAAAACAAATGACGGAGCAAACAAAATCAAGGCGAAATCGAAAACCAAACTATGACCAATCTGTATCAATCTGGGTGACGAGGGGGTGAGATCGGACTTTAGAGAGCGGCAGGAAGTTTCCATACTGTATGTTAGTACTAATACTCGTATACACTTTGCTTTCGTAAAGTGTTGCCGATGTGGTGAATTTTTCTTTGCGTAGGTCCCTAAGTAAAAACATAACTAGTGATATAACAATAATAATTTAACTAGCAAGTAAAAGTACTGCAACTTTTTTGTACATAATATAGGTAGTGTTAAGAAATTCAAATAAAACCAAAAACCTGAAGCGAAACTCGCTGATCTGTGACTTTATTTCAATAAAGTTGCCACAAACTATGTCAGCCATTCATACCGAATCAATAGATTAATATACAGGGTGTTTTCTAATATAGAGCATTTTTTAAAAAAAAGGGAAACCGATTTTTTCTACAATTTTTTTTTATCCACAATAGGGATGACGACAGCTTTAGAAATAAATTATGAACTTTTGATCACTAAATTACCCTCCTACTTAAACTTCGGAAAACCTTACTCGTTTTGTTTTCCATCAAGTTTTCGATTTTTAATTTACCAAAATCACAAAATGAGTACATAAATGACGCTGCAAAACTATGACGTCACGCCTAGGTATTTCAAACATTTTTAGAACAAAATGTCGTTTTTGACAGATGATAAAAAGTAAATCAGATGACTAGCATTCGTCTTCCCTATTGATAAGCCCTTGGCATCATCTCACCTGATGGTAAGTGACGATGATGCCGAAGATGGAAGCGCTCTTACCAAAATTCCCTAACGCAATGGGGACCTGGCTATCTTATCTTCAAGCCGGAACACATCGATGCTGTTCAAAAGGTTGGTTAGCTGAAATAGCAAAAAAAAATGGATACACATACAAATTTGGCCAATCAGTTGATTTTTTTACTTTCTCGACGGTACGTATGTACGTAAGTAGGGTATTGTTATCTCGAAAAAAACGTTTTTCCTATTTTTTTTATTTACAATTGGTAAGCCCTTGGCATCATCTTACCTGATGGTAAACCGAATATATCAATTCTGCCCGTGCGTCCTTCCGTCACGCTTGGCTCTGGAGGCTAAATCCTAAGTCTGATTGGGACCAAATTTGGAAGATAGAGTTTAAGATTATATCCTCGTGGGATTATCAAAAGTTTCTTCGTACCGTTCAACCGAAGAATAGCTGTCATACAAAAAAAAACTGAAATTATTGTTTTTCTCAAAAACAGCTCTAACGACTTTGATGAAACTTTGCACGTCGTAGTTGCTTATGTTTGTCTATTTCATAGTAATACCCATTGGTCTGGGAAAAATTGTGTATGTATGGTTCTCCTACAAATGAAATTGATACTTGCGATTTACTCACTCATGGTTGGAGCTATTGAATTGTCATGTATTACGAATAAGTATATATTTGGTCACGTAACATCAATATTAATAGGTAAATTTTTCCATTTAATTTTTTTTTATGAAAAAAGAATAATGCAATTTTTTTTTGAGAAAGTCTAGTGCGGGCTGCCGTATAATTTATTAATTTCAGCATAATCGTGGAACAAAAGTTGTCATAAACAGAAACGCCCCCTAAAAAAACCGTATAATGTAACATTTTTATACCGAACTGAAATAATTATCGATTCTTAATGAGCGGTTGTGTTTGTGTATGTGTGGACAAATATAAGCTTTGATCTGGTCGAGATTGAGGCTTTGGGTGGAGGCATTTCTCAACAAGTGAAAGGACAGCCAAGGCTTACACACAATAGTGCCTTGCGGTGGCCGGAAACTGTCCATTCATAACGAACCTTTGTTCCGAAGATCCTTCCAGACCAGACGTTAGATGTAACAGATTAATTAAAAGCTTGTTGTCTGAATTTTCCGTCTACATTGTTAGCTATTTTACAGCTAACTTCGAAGTCTTTGTTTCGAGAATGTCGAATGTCGAACGTATGTCATTGGTAACATTTAATAAGTGCGAGTCGGACTCGTCCACCGAGGGTTTCGTAGTTTTCTTTAGTAATCGGTAATCAATCGCACACCGTAACGATCTGATTCAACGCTAGAATAGAAACTTAGAATGCCCTATAGCTATTAGATTCTATCACACCAAACGAGAGAGGGTGGGTCGTACCACCAAACTTCTCGATAAAGAACCTTAAAACATCAGTGAGTGCCTACAATAATAATACCTACGAGCTCAGATTAAAAAAAATGCAGATGTTCAATTTCATACAACAATCATATCAAATAGTGGGGTAACGCTTGTTCTTTAAATACGTTTGTATCTTTACCTCAGTTAGGTGGTGACCTCAAATAATGTTTAGACACGTGATAGGTCCCATTTTTCATTGTAAATGAGACAGGTGCATTTGAGACATGTCAGAGCACATTTCGGCATATTGACGGTAAGTCTGCGAACGCGTGACTATAAGCAAAATTCTGCTCCGTCGCAATTGGAGCAGAGTTTATATACCCCGCTTGACATGGACACTAAATCTACCGTTTATTGTTGATCTGCGCCTACGAATATTTATTTAAATCAAAAGATATCAACGAGAGCGACTGATTTAATTTTATTCAGTTCGGGATTCATGTCACGGATACGACTCACATTTGGCCAATTTTAATTATTTTTTGTTTTTCTACAGGGCTTGTACTATAATCACACTAAGTTCTACGCTTGTCTGTACTACTTTTTACGAAAGAGCAAAAACAAAAAAACCTTAAAAAACTCTTTTCTTACAAGGAACCCTTTTAGTTTCGCCATGTCTGTCTATCTGTCCATCTGTCTGCGGCTTAGCTCAGAGACTATTAGTACAAGGAAGCTGTAATTTGATATGGGTGTACAATTAATTACGCCAATAAATCGATATCTTGAAAATCATGAAAATTGTTTTTTGTATACTTTCCCCACATGTTAAAAGGGGGTGATATTTTTTGTTAATGTACCCTGTTGAGAGGTATATCGTTTTGTAAGTCTTTAAAAACTACTGAGGGTTTACTAAAATCTTTTATTGATTCAGCATTCCGTTTGCGAAATATGAAGCTTTAAAGTGCTAATTTTTGTTAGAATCAAGTGTGTATGTATAAAACAGCTCAATCAATTTAAAAGTAAAACTATCACGGCTAAGTTAGGCTTTCTTAGTTTAGGCACACCCCGGACACTGCATACAACGGTCGTGAAATGACATTTCTAAAAACAAATGACGGAGCAAACAAAATCACGGCGAAATCCTATACGTTCGAGAACCAAACTAGGTATAACCAATCTGTATCAATCCGGGTGACGAGGGGGTGAGGTCGCAATCTAGAGAGCGACAGGGAGTGTCGATACTGTATGTTAGTAAAAATATATATACTTTGGTTTAGGAGTAACAGTCGACCAATTTTAGGTGTGCATTTATAAACAGTTCATAGATTTTCCATACGACAATTTTGTTTTTAAAATACACTTTTATTTTTTGAAAATACTACGGAACCCTACTTTGTGCGAGTCCGACTCGCACTTTGCCGGTTTTTTTACTTTAATTCAGCCATAGTAACATACATTCTGTGAAAATTTTAACTGGCTGGCTATACGTACCTACGAGTTTACGGTTTCGAAAATACAGTTATTTAATGGTCAGACGTCGGACGGACGGATAGTGACTTAGGCTTAGTACTAGGGTCCCGTTACCTTTTGGTACGGAACCCTAAAACCTTCTGAAAAAACGGGACCAGCTTACACTGGTATCGTCACCATCGACTGACTGAATATAAAATATAGTTGCGATACCAATAATAATAAAAATCATGAATGCTTGAAATGTTTGAGGCAGAGCTATATGGTTAGGCATTTACATCGATGTTTTTCCGGCTTCCATAAAGATTGCTAGATTTAATTGTTCACATAATAAATTTCCGTGGATAACTGCATTTTTTCATTACTAAAACGCGCGGTAACTCGTGAGAACCTTACGTTCATTAAACGTTTAGTTTTTTCCAATTATTTCGCTTTTTTATTTACAAATGTCGAAGCAGAGTATTCTAAATTGCATAGGATTGGCTTGAAATTGCGCTAATATATGAAAATGGTATTTCTAATCATACGTTTGAGTTACATGTGTCGTTATTTGTACCACACTGGTCATTTGAGTTAAAACTAATGAGGGTTTCAGACCTGGTGTCATTTATTTCCATTTACCCAACACGTATGTTAACAAATCAGGGTGAATCGCCCAGGGGAACTTAGCACTAATCGCTCGTTATAAACGTACGGGTATCTACTTAAGATTGAAATGTAGTCTGGTACCTTATTTTCTAATCAAGCTTTGACTTGACAATGACAAGTGAAATCGAAGCCTTGGGTTACAACTTGCAATGCAACAGTTAGCTGTGATAGTTCAGCTATATTTTACTTTAGATTAAGCATAACATTTAGTAGTTTTTCAAGAAACGAGGGTATATTGGTATCTAAAGTTATTGTACAAAGAATTATTTTTGTAGCTTTAAAAGAACCAAGGGGTATATTGGTGTATGAAAAGTTATACCAAGAAATTTCAATTTTATCTACGAAGGTGAATAAGGTTTGTTTTGAAGATATTTTTATTGATAAGCCCTTGGACATCGTCTTCTCCGATGGTGACGATGATACCGTAGATAGAAGTTACAATTCCTATGATTTTGCAATCTTATCTTCTAGCTGGAAAAGTTATCTTCTCTTCTAGCTGGAATATATCAATGCTGTTAACATTGATGTTTGTCGGCAAGATTTAGATTGATTGATGGTAGCTAGCCTAGGAAGTTCATGTAAACCTAAAATTTTATCGTGTACCTAGTCTTGGAGTCATAAATTATATGTTAAAAATATATTTATTTATTTACTTTATTGTTTTTCTACGGTAGGTCTACGATTGTTATTTGTTTCGCGACCTAGGTAAATAGCCTCGATAAACAACTGACAACTAACATAACATTTGGAACTACCTATAAGGTCACAATCATGATTTTGTATAATTGAGTAATTTAAGTAATTGTTCCTTACATCCATTTTACAAAAAAAATTGCCATCATAATTCAATATCAGAGGTATCAATTTTAAAAAAATCTTCTACATTTTCTATTTCTTAAAGTTGATTAATCTGCAAAATAAAGAAAAATTGTTAGGAAAAAACCAGCCAAGTGCAAATCGAACTCGCGCAAAGTAAGGTTCTGTAGCCTTTTGAAACAATAAATGTATCTTTTTTAAAACTAAACATGTTCTTGCAGTTGATAATTGATTATCTTACATGGAAAATCTATGAACTTTTTACAAATCCAACTGCACGTTTTAGGTTGGACGACTATAATTACTCCTAAACTAAGAAAGTTTACTTAGCCGTGATAATTTTCCTTCAAAATTGATTATTTATATATCCTACTATTTTTAAAAATCTGATGTATTGGAACAGCGGTTTAGCTGGCAGGGAGTGGGGGGGGGACACTTGACTTTAGCAAAAATTTGCGCTTTATTTCTCAAACGGAACCCTGAATTGAAAAATGGTTTAACCAAACCATTTTGAAAGACGTATTCAACGATATCCCACACGATAGATTCACGTCAACAAAAAAAAATCACCCCCCCCCCCCTTTACATGTAGGGGAGATTTTCAAGCGACTTCCAAAAAGGAGGAGGTTCTCAATTCGTCTGTATGTTTTTTTTTTTAATGTTTGTTACCTCAGAACTTTTGACTGGGTGAACCGATTTTTATGATTCTTTTTTTATTTGAAAGCTAGTGCTTCCCGTGTGGTCCCATATAAATTTTATCAAAATCGGGGTAGTACTTTAGTAGAAAATTAACAAAAACCAAAAATAATAATGCAAAAATGTACTAATTTGTTGCGATGGAAGTCGGTTTTTTAACGTGTTTAGCGTTTTCAATTATATTTTAAAACTTTGTTGGCGTAATTAATATGTATACGCATGCCAAATTACAGCTTTCTAATACTAATAGTCTCTGAGCTGAGCCGTGGACAGACGGACAGACATGGCAAAACTATAAGGGTTCCTTGTTGACTACTGAACCCTAAAAAAATATTGTTGTCCACCAAATTGAAATGAAACCACACTTCAAAGAACTGCTTATTACGAATGACTTCACTTTGCGTTTCACTTGATACCAGCAATTGAAGTTAATAGTAACAATTACCGCGCGCTCTGAACTTCTACCTTCACCCTTCCCATAAGTCACGACGCAAACAAAACGAATCGTTCCGACTGAGGCTCGTGACTACACCGCCCTACTTTTTCTACGCTTCACGTAACTTTAAGCGTCAAATAAACTCGTTTCAATGCTTATTCTTAACAATATATACTAATTATTTTTAGAGAAAAAAAAGTTTTAAATACACAATCATTTAGGCTCTCTCAGGAATTTCCTCTAGTGTGCCTCAAGGGTCGAAATTTGTCCCATAGTTTTTCTTTTACAACACGTTTTTTGTTTTTCTTTTGATATACCTTTGTACCTGCACACGCCTGCGAAGAAACTCGCAGGTTGTGTGTGAAGTCGACCAACCCGCACTGGGCCCGCGTGGTCGACTAAGGCCTAATCGCCCTGATTCAGGGTAGGCTCGAGCCCCTCGGTGGGGACGTATATGAGCTGTAATGATGATGATGATGATACCTTTGTATATCAGCTCATTTGTATATCAGAGAGGTTGGATGCACCTGAACCACCGGGTAATGGAGGTTGCATAACTAATTCACATTGTTTCCGAGAGCTTAACAGGACTGGGAGATGGTTAGAAAGTGGTAAGTGAATGGATAAATAATTAGACATTATGTTACTCAGGAGTCAGGCGTTTATTTTTGTACATTACGTAAGCAAGCATAGAGTTTTAGAGTTTACTGACCTTTTAATGGTTATACCTTCACCATTTGACCAAATTGAATCAATTAGTAGGTATTTAAAAAATATGAGTACAATAGTAGGTGACAAAGCGTCGGTGGCTCAACAGTTTTGGTATTGGTACATTGGCCGTCCAGATTTGAACCCGGTACCTCTGGTTAGAAGAACCGAGTCGTTACCGGCTGTGATGATTTTTGATTTAGCTCTATCGTAAAAACGGTAATACACTGAAACGTTAAACTTAGTGTGATTATAGTACTGATCCTGAAGTAAAACAGAAAATAATAAAAACCGGCTAAGTGTAAGTCGTACTCGCGTTAAAGAGTCCGAACTGAATGAAAAAGAAGCAAATTTCTGTCGCTCGCGTTGATGTAATTTGTTTGTAATGTAAAAGGTATCATTGTTATAGTTGAGTGGAGAACTGTGACGGTACGGAACCCGCAGAACTCGAGTCCGATTCGCACTTGGCCGGTTTTTTTGATACTATTAGCACAGATGAGATATTATCTAGTTACTTAAAGCATCTTATAGGTCGTCGCTATACACCAATCGTCGATCATATTGAAATATGGGCTTAATCACAATACATCAATGTAGTGTTTATATAGCACATAAAATTTATTGCTCACGTTTATATACACGTTATTTGTTCAAAGTAACATAACGTAACCAGACCCAAACAAAATATTTCGCAATTTAATTGACTATTTACATCGGGCAAGGCTGATTCTAGACCTTACTAATGGTACTGCCAGTGTGTTTAATATTTTACCTTACATAGGAGCACAATTGGGCCACAAATTGAGTACAGAATGGGTACAAATGAGCACGAAAAGACTCGCTCGAGTTTCTCGAACAATATGGCTCGCGGAGTGTGACAGATCTTTCGCAACGTGTTTTTTATTCGAGCTGATGCTGATTTCTTGTTTGAAGGACAAGATTGTTTTGTAGTAATAGCTAGTATCTCATCTGTGGTAATAGTATCTACCAGTATTTTAGTATCTTTCGGTTCCATGATGGAACTTCCATCCATATTAAGACGAGGTATTGATTGGAACCCTGAATCAGGGCGATTAGGCCTTAGTCGACCACGCATTTATCGAGCCCCTCGGTGGGGACGTATATGAGCTGATATAATAATTGATTGGAACAGTAAAGTTGTCTCTTGTCTTTTTCTTTACGTGTAAAGAGTAAAGAAAATAACCACACTTTTTCAATGGTTTTTCGTTTCCATCAAAAACTAAAATTAAAGTATAATTACTCACTTTTTTATAATACCAAATATTTTTGTTTATTTTTAAAAATTTATGCTTCAAAATATTAGTCATAACTAGAGTTGAAAGTAACGGTGTAGACTTTGGGGTTTTTTTTCTATCGAGCCAAAACTGCTCAATCGTATTTCTAATAGCTTTTGACTTTATGGAACATTATCAACAATAGGGGTACTTTTTAAACCTTGGGTTTTCTATCATTTAGATGTAATTGACATCAAAAACATAAGTTTGATAATATAATGATCAAATCGTTATTTACAATCTGCTAGTAATATGCGAAAATACATATATTCTTTTATTTTAATATTTCGGATCATCAGAAGGGTTTTGGGCCGTATCTAAGAAATAAACTCGTCTTCGAGAAGTTTAGGAGTGTACAATCAATATTCACACACGTTTGCAACACGAGGCTTCACGATGATTCGGATGAAAACCGATTATTTTATAGACTGCGATGAGTTCGGCACGGGGCTGGCTTCCCAAGTTGACAGTTCAGCTGCTCGATCAAAAGTGCTCGTCAAATAATTGGCGCCTCTGTCGTAGCCTCTGTAGGTAGGCTGCATTGTCTTTAATAGTTCGATAATCACAACGATTCTGATTGGCTAACAAACAAGTACCAACACTACCAACTTCCGGGTTCCGGTCTCGCACAGACCACGCCTTGGCCAAAGATGACTATTATTACTACCCTAGCTAACCGCTTGACGTTTCAAGATAAAACACACGGTGCTTCGACGCATGCATAGATGGCGGCACGTCCTTGCGCTCCGACACGGCCATCCTGACGGCGATGCGTGCCCAGCAGCTGCCATAATCAGTAATGAGGAGTGGATGTGTGTTTAAGTTAGGTATTCAGATTACCTAACTTATAAATCTACTACAGATAAGTAGGCCTGTGGTATGGCCCTAGAATAGTACCACCCATCTCTTCCCGAGGGTGTGGTCAGAGGTGACTAATGAATCAAAGACCGGAGGATGGGCAGCAGCGTCTTCTCTGCGTACCGTGCCACACACCGCGATCGCCCACCTGCCTGCCAAGCGATTGTACAGCAGTGAACGTTGCCTGGCTGATGTGATGACGATGAGCTGTGTAGGTACTTGGACTCCCCTTCCACAGGGCAAAGCTTATAAAAATAAAGGGAATACGTAGAGGTCGATGCTGTGTGACACACAGAGGCTCTAAAATGATAAAGGTCAGGTCGATGCTGTGCTCTAGGCGCATATGTCCATATGCGCCGTGGTACACAGGGGCCCTAAAAAAAAGGAAAGGTCGATGCTGTGCTCTGGACGCATGCATAGATGGCGCCACGTCCTTGCGCTCCGACAACTATAACTACTCGTAAACAAAAATACATGAATTGATTACTGCGCATAGACAACATTGAGTTATTAAATTATTGCTGCTAGGGATGGGGTTATAGCGTTCGTGAAATATCGAACAAAAAAGCATCGTACGTGAAAAAAGCCTCACCTCAAAGAAAAGCTTTTTTTATTGTAAAAGGTAACCTATAAATTGTTAAAAATATAAATAACTAAAAATTTTAAAACTGACCAAGTGCGAGTCAGACCTGTGCAAAGTACGGCTCTGTAGCCTTTTAAAAAAATGTGTATTTTATAAACGAAACTGTTTTTGCAAATAGAACATTTTGTATTGAAAATGTAGTTAGTCAACTGTTACACCTAAACTGAGTCTCCTTAGCCGTGACAGTCTTCCTAAATAAAGTTGATTATTTAAAAATGTTTTCAGATGTCCTAAAGTAGCGGTTTAGCTGGTAGAGGAGACGGGGGAAAGATCAACAAAAATTTGCACTTTAAGACTTAATGTTTCCCAAGCTGTATCGAAAAATGGTTTTAAAAAACCCTTAGTATTTTTGAACGACCTATTCAACGATACACCGCACGATAGGGTACGCCAACAAAAAAAAATCACCCCCAATTTTTTTTTCAGCATTTTATTTTACTGCTTTGTCGATATGATTAATATGTATACATGCCAAATAACAGCTTTCTAGTATTAATAGTCTATGAGTTAGCCGCGGACAGACATGGCGAGACTATAAGGGTTCGTTATTGACTACGGAACCCTTAAACACGACTGCAGTGACAAATAAAAAGTCAAAAAGAGGTTAGGCTCATTTAGAACGATAAAAAGGTACTGGAAGAGGCTTTACTTGGGCGTTTTAATGTACCAGTGGGTAATCCAAGAAATCATAAAAGATACTCATCTACGTGTATAATTACGTAAAGTACGAACTACTCCTTGTGCAGTTCAAGATAATTATCTATATTTGCTGCCAATCTCATGATACTACTATTCATTAGTTAAGTATCAATTACAATCCGATATCGATATAATCTTAATTATCTACGCATAACACGTCACGCGTCAAGGCCGCGGCTTTTAAAATAACCTCAAAATTATGTTGCACACACACATTTTATTGATGACAATCTTGTCTATGATTGATATCCAAACAGCTGAACTTTGTCTGATTAGTCATCAAGGAAAATTTGTTATTAAGATTAAAGTTTCTAAGACCCTTACTAATATTAGTATTGTAATAATTTATTTAAACAGGGTGGGTATAACATAATAATAAATTAAAAATTTTAAAATACCCTCGACATTTCTCTTTCCTGCTCCATCATCAGAATTTGATCACCATCTAGCTAAATACTCAAATCCAACACCATTTCAATGAGCTTAACACAAACCTCTGCTGTAATTTGGTGATGAGTTGGGTATCCTGCGGATTTCAGATGATGCTACAGCATCATGCCAAGGTTACCATGTTCTTGCAATATCATTAAAGTACAGGGTGCCAAATTTACAGTCAATCAGACCTGTGAAAGTTGCTCACATCTCTTTATTGACTAGAAAAGACTGATGAAACTTTCATATAGGATGTTAGGTAAAGTAAAAAAAATTCATGGGAGCCCTTACTCATGAAACTGTACAAATTTTGTTTTACAATTGCTGAAATCGCAATTTTGTATAAGATCCCATCTCTCTCTCTCTCTCTGGTCGGTGCCTCATTACTGAGGATCGTGGTCCAAATTGGCCTAAGATACATATATTATATGTTTTGTAAAAACATAAATTGTATAAGAAAGGGCTTATAAAAAAGAGGTCCAAAACTGTTTTGCGGTTTATCAAAGTTGTAGTAAAAAGTTGCTCAGTTTCATGAGAATGGGCTACCCTTAAAAAAATAGAAAAAAAATGTTATGTCATTTAACATCCTATATTTGTGAACTGACTGTAAAAGTCTAACGCTTACTCTGATACAAAATCGCCTGGACTTATTTTTTTTTGTGAGACTCAGTTTGGAAGGGCATTTTCGAGGCCACGTGGCTAGCTACCATCTAAGTCTTGCCGCCAAATATCAATTGACAGCATTGATGTGTTCCGGCTTGAAAGATGAGATAGCCAGCTCCCCATTGCATTGGGGAATCTAAGTAAGCCCGCTTTCATCTTTGACATCATCATTTACCATCAGGTGAGATGATGCCAAGGGATTTTTTTTCTCTGGCTCAGTGACCCAAAAAAGATCTTAGCTCCGACACCAAAAGTTGCCACTCGTCCCTATTCTGCGCCTCCTCATGCCAATCGGGTCTCTGGAGGGCGCTTAGGATAATGAGATAAACTTATGAAATTATTATATTGTCTGTCACTGATTCTTGATAAATGTACAAAGTTTGAATTAAATCTCTCCGTTTAAAGTGCGTCAAAATCGAATGCAAAGGAGTCGGTTACAAACATACATACAAACATGAATACAAACATACATACAAACATTCATACAAACATACATACATACAGGTGAAGCTAATATAATCGTGTTAAAATCATACGTATTGTAGCTGAGAATACACCCAGTTCAGAACAAAAGCAAAACGCATCTTGAGCTGAGACCGGATTCGTAATACTGTGCCGGATTGGACCGCACGGCACTCCGGTTTCTGTTAGAGCCAGACGTTGCGCTTGAGTGCAGCTTAATAATGCAGCTACGGTGGCCGAAATAATGCAGCTAGAAATTGGTGGTTCATTTGAAAACTGAGATATAAGGGTAAATATTCGCGAGTAGACTTTTTGAATCTCAGATTTAGAGTTTTATACTATATGATTTTGTTCTGGTTAATGGGTTTTTGATCTTTAACCATTTAACTTTTAACCACCTCCGTGGCATAATGCTTTAGGTCATTAGCTTCACACCGAAAGGTAGCGGGTTCGATTATCGGAGGAGTCTAACTTTGTAAGAATCGGTTTGCATGGTGGAAGGGCATTTTCTAAGCGCATATGGTTAGCTACCATCATCTTATCTAAGTCTTGGCGCCAAACATCAATGTTAACAGAATTGATGTGTTCCGGCTTGAAGATGATAGTCAGTTCCCCATTGCGTTGGGTAATATTGGTAAGCCCGCTTCCATCTTCGGTATCATCGGCACTTCGTTACCATCAGTTGAGATGATGCCAAGGGCTCACCAATTGTGAATAATAAAGAAAAAGATCTGCATTTTCACTACAGCTAAATCACCGTAAATTAATCAAAGACCTTAGTCTTGAGACACTGCGGTATTCGGGACGTAAAGATATTGCGAAGCTTCAGGAACGCTGCCCAGCTGAGTTGGATTCAACGATTGATCTCTTTCTTGAAGGTGGACCTACCTAACTGGACTGTTTGTCCAATGTATGTAACGACTTCGACTGTATGTAAAGTAACCAACCTTCAGAGGAGTAGGTGCGACACGGACATTTAAAATTATTTTCGTCTTGTCTTGTCTTGAACAGAGATGGCCGTTGGGGCAAAAAGTCCTCGAATGGCGACCGCCCACCGGAATACGTAGCGTAGTAGGCCTTCCAATCGGTGGACTAACGACCTGATGTAGGTCGCGGGAAGCTGTTGGATATGGGCGGCGCAGGACCAGTCCTCGTGGAAATTCTTGAGGGGGCCTTTGTCCAGCAGTGGCTGCTTTCGGCTGATTAGATGAAATCATCGTGACATGGTTTTTACCCGATTACGCTGAAGCAAAAAAGGAGGGTTATGTGATTGACCTGTATGTATGAATGTATGTCCGCCCTATGTACCCTTGTAACTACGAAAGGGAATAACCGTTTTTTTTTATAAATTACACGCCTGTAGATTTGCGCGGGTGTCATTGGGTAGGGTATTTTTTTATGATGGACTTGTTTACAGGCGATCCCAAAAATATATACTATTGCTATGTTAAAAACTAATTTAGAACGACAAATTGTATAAAAACTTAAAATACCGCAGTCGTGTTCCTATACCTACATTACACTACACTACACTACCCTACCCTAATCTACACTACACTACACTGCACTACACTACCCTATCCTACCCTAACCTACCCTACCCTACCCTACCCTTCCCCACCCTATCCTATCCTACCCTATCCTACATAAGAACCTTCTCCTGACAATAACTAACTCAACAAAAAAAAGAATTAGCGAAAGCGGTCCAGCCGTTCACGCGTGATGCGATGACCAGAAGAAATAGGGGTTCATTATATTATACTACTAGCTGTCCCGGCGAACTACGTTCCACCTTACACTACACTATACTACCCTACCCTACCCTACACTGCACTACACTACACTACACTAAACTACACTACACTACACTACACTACACTACACTACACTACACTACACTACACTACACTACCCTACCCTTCCCTACCCTACCCCTACACTACACTACACTACCCTAACCTACCCTACCCTACACTACACTACACTACACCACACTACACTACACTACATTACACTACCCTACCCGTCCCTACCCTACCCTACCCTACCCTACCCTACCCCTACACTACACTACACTACCCTACCCTTCCCTACACTACACTACCCTACACTACACTATACTTCACTAAACTACCCTACTCTACCCTACATAAGAACCTTCTCCTGACAACAACGAACTCGACAAAAAAAGAATTAGCGAAAACGGTCCAGCCGTTCACGCGTGATGCCGTGACCAAGGGAAATAGGGATTCATTTTTATATATAGATAGATTGACATAGACAACGCTAAAAAAGTTTAGAATAACCGACTGGAATTACAAAACTGCGGCGTTAAATCGACGACGTGTTTTCCAGTGATTGATTCACATAGTCCATATCGAAACTACTGAACCGATTTTTATGAAATTTGCACTCTTCACTAAGTCGAAATATACTTAATCCAATAAAAAATATTTTTTGCATTTCGATTTTTAGGCTCTGAGAAATAAGTAACAAACAAACATACATCTCACATAGACTAACATATTAATCGAATATTGTATAATTCCATCAATGTTACTTACATACGGGTCGAATATTTTTTTATTCACAATTGGTGAGCCCTTGGAATTATCTCACCTGATGGAAAGTGACGATGGTGCCGAAGATGGAAGCGGGGTTACCAAGATTCTCCAACGCAATGGAGAACTGGTTATCTTATCTTCAAGCCGGAACACATCAATGTTATTGATATTTGGTGGCAAGACTTGGATAAGATGGTGGTAGCTAGCCAGGCGGGCTTAGAAAATGCCCTACCACCAACCAAACCGAGTCTTACAAGTTGATCCACCGGGAATCGAACCCGTGACCTCCTGATGTGAAGCAAATGGACTAATGGACAACGGAGGCGGTTAAAATGAATTGATTACCTCTTTTTTTAAAGTCGTTTAAAAATAGTGATTACTCTACGCGAATAACGAATCCAAGACACAGATTACTAAATAGTTACTTTCCAAGAGGAAAAGAGTTCAACGTGTACCTCAATATATATTTTTGGGATCTTTTTTCAAAGGCTCTTTTTACCCGAGCACCCAAAAAGGAGGGTAATATTTTTTCTGGTATATGTATGTATACCTGTTTCTTTGGCTGGGCCTGTAGCTTAAACGGCTGGTAGAGTTTCGGAGTGTGAGGTATCGTTAGATTCGTCTTGATCCCAAGAGTGACATAGGATACTTTTTAACCCGAAAAAGAAAAAGAAAAAAGAAGGGTAATTCTTAAGAAGTCGGGTTAAAAACAAAAATATTTTAAATTTAAATGGTCATGTTTCAAACTAGTAAGCTACTTAAACTTAGCTGTCCTCTTACCGGCGGCGGCATTGTAACTAATAAGACAGGATTAGAAATCGAAGCGTAAACTGGAACGACAGTTGTGCTCAGTGTGCAACCCGACTCTAGTGCGATTGACACGACCAGTAAGATACTCGTATGCAAAATAGGGCTGACGATAATTGACCACGGTAAACACGTTAAAACAGATTTTAATCGCCACAATCAAATGTTTTTTTTAAATTTTTAATTTTTGTTAATAAGATTTGCAGATAAAATGTTGGATCAATTTTGATGCGAATTTGCACATAGATATCTAAAATTATTAGCCAGAAATAGCTCTTTTGAACTTTTTATTTTAAAAATACTAAGAAATATTTTTAAAAAATCTGTAAAATAGCACTAAGAATGTTTCCAAATATAATTAACTTTCAAAATAAGTCATATGTTTTATATCTGAAAAACTCTAAAAATAATACCTGTAAAACAAAACAATATTTTTTTCTCCAAAACGTTAGTTTATTTATCAAATTTATGCAATCGAGAAATCTTACTAGAGTCTATATTCTGCCATCAGTGGTATGACTAAGAAAACCCAAAAAATGAACTTCACATACAAATTGAATAATTTAGACGCTCCGCTTATTTCTCGCTTCTTCTAGAACATACCTTACTCGTATCTCAGGATGTCAAAGATTGCCTTTTATGTTCAGCAATACACGTCTCCTTGATCTGAATATCCTGAACTGACAGAACAATAAGTTTATTATGTGTATTGCTGAACATAACAGACAAACTTTGAGGTCCTGAAATACAAACAATTATCATATTTACTAAACACAGCCAGTAAATATAATCAAGTGTACAAGCAGCTCCTGATTCGTATTCTCCGAGGACAGCCCTACCTTACTAAAAACCAAGCAAATCTTATTTCAAAAGCAAAGAGTTCACTTCTATACTTCTAATTTCAATAAGGACACAACTCAAAACGATAAGTATTAGAAACTAAACCTGCGTTGTGACTCGTATTCTCCGAAGACAACCCTACTTTATACTGAAAACCAAGCAATGTTGTCAAGGGTTTACCAATAGTGAATAAAAAAAAAAAAAAAAAAAAACCCTTATTTCAAAGACAAAGAGCTCACTTCTGAAGAAATCACTATTAGCGATAAGACCGCCCAAAATGTACATCTCTTAGTTATTAATTTTGTTTTGTACTTGTATTGGTTTATTTTGATGTGCATTATAGAGTTATTTGAGTTTGAGTTACCACATTTTCAACAAGGACACAACTAAACACGATAACTATTAAAACTAGAACTGTGTTGTGATTCGTATTCTTCGAGTACAGCCCTACCTTATACTGAAAACCAGGCAGCCTTTGTTTCAAAACCAAAGAGCTCACTTCTGTAATTCTATTTTCAATAAGGACACAACTCAACACGATAAGTATTAGAAACTAGAGTTGGGTTGTGATACGTATTCTCCGAGCACAGCCCTACCTTATACTGAAAATCAGGCAACCCTTATTTCAAAAGCAAAGAGCTCACTTCTGTAATTGTATTTTCAATAAGGACACAATTCAACACGATAAGTATTAGAAACTAGAGCTGGGTTGTGATTCCTATTCTCCGAGGACAGCCCTTCCTTATACTGAAAACCAGGCAACCCTTGTTTCAAAAGCAAAGAGCTCAGTTCTGTAATTCTATTTTCATTAAGCACACAACTCAACACGATAAGTATTAAAGACTAGAGCTGGGTTGTAATTCGAATTCTCCGAGGACAGCCCTTTCTTATACTGAAAACCAGGCAACCCTTATTTCAAACGCAATGAGTTCACTTCTGTAATTCTATTTTCAATAAGGACACAACTCAACACGGTATTAGAAACGAGAGCTGAGTTGCTGCATTGGCTCGGATTACTCGTGTGAACTAACCTTACTTCACTATACCCATGTTAGAACAGACGATTTCGCAACCGTTTTTGTACAACCTATTCCATTATTTTAATTATGATATGTCTGAGTGATAATTTTATTATATTTCATTCGCAACTTTGCAACTTGGTTGATATGAGAGCTCTAATTAAATTAAATAGTCGGATCACGTTGTTCTTTTGTTTGTAATTGTAATATTTTTAGGGTTCCGTACTATGTAACGGGACCCTATTACTAAGACTACGCTGTCAGTCTGTCTGTCCGAATTTTAAAAGGTTATATCGTTTGAACCGTGATTGATGGTTGGCTGAAATTTTCACAAAATATTTGTTATTATGGGGGACAAGTAATAAAAAATAAAAAATTAAAACGATAATTCCCCGTGTAAGAAACATATTTTAAAGGTGTTTTTGTAATCTGTTCTATCGTAAGAACGATATTACATACAAGCGTGAAACTTGGTGTGATTATAGTTCCTAAAGTGACACAAACAAAAATAAAAAAAATACCAAAGTATCAGTTGTACTCGGGTTAAGAAGTCCTTACTTTTTGTGTCACTCGCGTTGATGTTTTGTAAATATGTGTCGATGTGTTGAAATGTATAGGTATTATTTTTATACTTGTGTTGGTGGGTGATGTGTATGATGGTGCCTCGCCCTCGGCGCGTGAGTCCAACGCGCGTGAATCCAACTCGCACTTGGTCGGTCTTCAACCGACTTCAAAAAACTTCTACTTTTTTGTGTGTTAGATAATTGATATCCTTTCGAATGTTAACCGATTGGAATAATCCTTTTTTATACAATTTGCCTCGGGTTGGTCCCATTTAAATTTTATCAAAAACAGTTCAGTACTTTTTAAAAAAATTAACAAAAACAAAAAAAAAATGTTTTATTAACGAGGTCATTTTCAATTTTTCAGTTATCCAATTTATTAGAATAATACATTTATGTACAATTTATTTAGATGATAAGTGGTGATGAAAGGAATCAAAACTGCTGAAACTTATGTAGTGCTATCTGCTAATGAAACTGAACAACTTTCCCTTTGGAACAATTTTCACTTCGAAAATAGTTCAACCTGGAGCACTGGATCACTTTTGACAGGATAACTTCTTCCAGATACTTCCTATAGGTAGTTGACGTGATGAATAAGAGAAATACGGTATTTTATAACTAGTAAAGAAAGAAATGAAGTAATAGTAGTAGTCATTTGAGTAACTTTTTATCAACTGTCAAAAACGACAGTTTATTCTGCAATTGTTCGCATTACTGACATAGTGACGTCATAAATGCCATCGTCTTTAACGAACTAGTTTGATGTTTTTAATAAATATAAAATCAAAAATTGTTTAATATTTAAAATAAGCAAGTGTTTTTGCTATTTTAGAAGAAATGCTATTTATTAAAAAAAAATTCTCAATGGGTAATTGTGTTTTTTAAATTATTTTTTACACTATAAAATAGCCTATTGACGCGGTACGTGACATTATGAGCTTTCAGGGTCAAGTAACAGATGAGATACTAGTTACTTCGGTCAAGTACAAAAGATTTTAGACAGCAAATTGCCGTCTATTTAGGAAGAGTCATTAGTCATAAAATGGGAAATTTTCTACATGATTTTTAGTTTGTCCCATCAGCCTTGTCCTTAGACACGGTGCACTGGGTATAAAAATGATCCAAAATTTGTGTATTGACCCTGAAAAGGAATGTCAGAGAGTGCCCTTGCGGGTAATTGCTGATGGAATTACTATGCATTACAAATACTATTGCCACAGTTGTATCTCGGTTGAAAAAGTAATATTTTGTTCGGAATGCGTTAGTTTTAATAGGGAAGACGACAGCATCAGAAATAAGTTATGAACTCTTGATCACTAAATTGCCCCCCTACTTAAACTTCGGAAAACCTTACTCGTTTCGTTTTCCATCAAGTCTTCGATTTTTAATTCACCAAAATCACAAACTGAGTACTTAAATGACGCTGCTAAACTATGACGTCACGCCTAGGTATTTCAAACAGTTTTAGAACAAAATGTCGTTTTTGACAGATGAGAAAAAGTAACTCAGATGACTAGCATTCGTCATCCCTGTTCTGAGCTAAGCGAAGAATTCAATATACGTCTTCCGAGAATAAAATATTTTGCCCCCGAGTGATACACACAATTTTCCATCACAACCTATGAGAAAGAAAAAATGAAAAGAAAGAAGAATGCATATGACTGTTAACTTTTTATTTTCAGTGCGCATATTGCCGTCAATACCTAACCGACTAGTAACTTCTTCATAAATTACGCGTTCGAACTCTTTGGTTAACATCAAATTCTTACCAACAAAGAATTGGTATTTAAATATAAACTCCTTGCTAACCATTCAAAAAAGTGAGATTATCACCATAGAGAATTAAATGTTACTTTGATTATTTTTTTACATTCAGCCTTCACAAATGCGGACCAATCAGAAGAGAGTAAGAAAACTCCCTAAGGGACAAAGTAGAATTTTGTTCGCACTTATTGAGGAAACAATCGTCGTTTTTCGAATAAGTGTAATGAAAAAAATATATATTAGATGAGAAATTTGTAAGAAAGTTGTAAAGACAAGTTGAATAAAATAAAGAACAGGATAAAAAAAAATACAGGCAAAGAGCTGATCACCGTATACATGTATTAATATATTAATTCAGTTACATAAATAAATCATTTCCAGTTTGCTTAAATAAAATATGGCCTATTCTCAAATAAAATCATAATGGGTAAAAATAAAATCCAAACACAATTCACTAGTTCTGTGAACTGCCAATGTTCATCAAACACGTGTCACTCATATGTAATCACATGAAAAATGGGTCAAGTATAAAGGGGGCTGAACATCCGCACACTTCCGCACCTTGCTTCCGAGTACTGTGTGTCTCTTGCCCCCCTTGTGGGTCAAAAGGGGGTTGCAGCGACAATACGGGGGCTATTTATTTCACGCCCTGCAAAATGTAGGGCAAGCCCGTCCCGTTTTTAATTCTGTTGGGGAATATCGAGGGCGCGTAAATAAATTATGAGTTAAATTATTTTAGTCGTGTAAATAATGGCGCTCGCTCATTTTGGGGTGGTTCAACGATAAGGCCAGGATAATGCGTGTTTGCTATGGCCAGAAAAAAACGAATTTGTTTGATCAGTTTTTTGTGCTGTGCACTCTTCCTTAATTAATTTTGAGAAAGTGCCACATAAATTAAATAATCCGGTTAGATTGTAATTCACAATGTTTCTACTTGTAAGGACTGTAATCTGAAACATCACCCTACAAAATTATAAATCTCTTTAATATTAAAAAACGGTTTTCCTACAGTGCCATAAACTCTCTCTTTCTCCCCCCCCCTCTCTCTCTCTCCTGTGCTTAAATCTCATATTGTGGAGGAGTCCGCCTTCTTTGTCTTTTTTTATGCAGTCTTCCTCTTTTTGTGCGTCACGAACGGCACCTACCCAGAAACATTAAAAAGGAGCAAAATAGTACCCATTTTCAAGGGAAAAGGTAAACGCGATGACATTGATGGCTACAGACCGGTTTCCATCATTCCAGCTATTGCTAAAGTGATGGAGAACGGCCTCAGCTCTCGCCTGACGGACTATATGGATGCGACTAATGCATTGTCAGACCGTCAATACGCCTATAGGTCCGGCCGCTCAACATCCTCATTGGTTAGAGAAAAGGTACGTAAAATAGTCGAGGGACGAGAAAGGAAGCAAGAAGTGGCTATTCTGTGCTGCGACCTGTCTAAAGCATTTGATGTCGCCGATCATGACCTCCTGTGTGCCAAACTCCGACACTACGGCATTAAAGGAAAGGCACACTCAATTCTGACCGGCTTGCTTCACGACAGGTCACAGGCCGACTTTGGTGGCGATGCGGTATCGGACTCTCTAACGTCAACTTTTGGGGTCGCGCAAGGTTCGTCGGTCTCTAATATTCTGTTCAGTCTTCTCATGAATGACTTACCAGAGGCAATATCATCCGGCGACACGTACATGTACGCGGACGACGTGGCCGTGGTCGTACGAGCTACATCAAACGCTGCCCTCGAGATCCTACTCAACCAAACCGCATTCAGTTTATCGGAGTGGTTTCGTATTAATGGTTTAATACTAAACCAAAAAAGACCCACGTAATGAGCTTCGCGTTCTCAGGTCGGTCATCACAACCACTCGAAGTTTTTGTTAACTCCGTGATGATTGAGCAGGTGCAGACCACGACTTTCCTAGATTTTGAGCTGGACGTGGGCTTAACATGGGCGCCCCATATTGATAAGCTGTGCGAGAAACTGTCTAGCGCGTGTTTTGCACTGAGGCGGCTGTCACGAGTAGTCCCACGCGAGACAGTGCGCGCTTGCTACTTCGCCACGGTTCACTCCCTGCTACAGTACGGAGCCGAGCTGTGGGGTTGCGCCACGGAGTATGAGCTAGCTTTCGTGCTGCAGAAGCGCGCTGTCCGCGCAATCGCCTGCATCCCGCGAAAGGACTCGGCTAGACCGTTTTTTAAAACGCTGGATATCCTTACACTAACCTCATTAGTCATCTCCCAGATGGCCATGAGCGTGCGAAGTAATCTGGACCAATACCCAACACATAAGGATACCCATGCATATAATACAAGAAACGCCAGTAAGCTCAGGCCCACCCCTCACCGACTTACTAAGTCCGGAAAATTGACGCATGTTATGGGCCCTAAACCACAGTATAGATATTAGTACTAACGTACCTAAACTTTATAATCGACTACCGGAGAACATAACCAATGCCCCCAGTCTGAGGAGCTTCAAGTCGTTACTAAAACTTTGGCTCGTCGAGCAGGCGTTTTATAATATCAACGAATTTTCCAAAAATTCCTAGACTACATATTCGTATGTAACCTAAAATTAGTAATTAATGTTGTATAACTTGACATAATATTTTGAGTTTTGACATTGACATATTTTTATATTTTTTATTTTATTTTCTATTTTGACATGTAATTATTAGATATTATGAATAAATGAATTAGGAATTTTCTGGACCCCTGGATGTTCATATTAGTCGCAATGTTTCCTCCTGAACACAGTAGGTCTTCTGCATATATGCCCAAACCATCGGAGCCTACTTATTTGGAGCTTATCAGCGATGTCGCGTACACCAAGACTACCACGAACGTACTCGTTGCGTATTTTATCGAGTCTTGTTACTCCGCACATCCACTGCAGCTTGTTCATTTCAGCTTCCTACCTGAATAGAATAAATGTGGCTTTGTGTTACGGCCCATGTTTCGCTCCCATAAGTAAGAACTGGTCTGATGATAGATTTTTATACGAGATCTTTTAGTTTGACGGACATTTTGGTCCCATGCCACTCCAGTTACTTCCCGCCACTTGAGCCAGGCTGCTGCAACTCTGCTGAACGTTCAAATCTACTCTCCCTTGACTATGTTACATGCTTCCTAGATATTTGTTTTCGTCACACCTGGTGATTTATTGTCCGTCGACAACGAGAGGGTTTTCATGTGGATCTAGTTTGTCATATACCATGTATTGGGTTTATGTATTGTTTGTCATATACCTGTTTTTAAATGTCGCTTCCAGTCTTCGAGGGCTCGCTGTAACTCGGCTCGGGATGTTGTGCAGATAGCTACATCATCTAAATAGATAAATGTAAAGAGTACATAGTAAAGAGTTTGAGAGAGAGATCATCCATCGCCATCCAAGAGGTAGTACGGACTAAGAGCATATTCAATTCGTTACTCAACTCTTGGCCTATATATGAAATTTACAAAATTGACAAATTTTCAGCTTCGAGTGTCAAAAATTACTGAATACGAAATAACTACAGCGAACTCAATCATTCGAATTCAGCGCTGAAAATTATTTTTCCCCCCTTTGTGACAGCTATTGGATTTATTTGCCCCACGTAGTTCTTAACACTGATCGTACGTTCCTATACATGTCAGCTATAATACCGATATACGCTACTGGGATATTTTATTTGCGAAGACTCAACCAGATAACTCCGAAAACTATCCCTACAATAAATGGGAATTTACCAGAACAAATAGTCTCTATCAATTAGCTGACGCACTGTAATTGCATTTGCTGTGTCCTCAGAAATGTATCAAAAAACAAAAGAGGACATTCCCTAGCTAGTCTATACCTGACGTTGTCGCGTCGGCGCGGAGCTTGAGTCACTGTTTACGCATGCGTCCTGGCTGCAATGCTATGCGACTAGTTTGTCTATAGAAAGGTAGGTTTTATATGTATATATTGTATTGACTGATGATGAGTCACATTTACAATACTTATTTATAACAGCGAATGAAAAGTACATTGTATAAGTTTTAGAAGTAATTTAAAGTTAAAGTTTATCTAGAAAAGTCGATAATCACGACCGTTTCATGAGCCAGATATCCCCGAATACTCAATACAAGATCTTACTTTTAAGAGAAACGCTGAGATTTGTAGACGTGGCAAAAATATTTAAGAATATTGATGATATTATCTCTGATAAGACAGCCACTGATACACGGTTTATAATACTTCACTCGATACAATTTAATCCCAAAATAACCTCTAGTACCGTGACGTGTGGGTCTTGAATGAAACAAACTTTAATCTTTATATGCTTCATGAAATTTAATGAAATTAGGTTGAAAAATCGATCTTAAGTTTAATATTAATTTCACAGCTAAAGAATTCCAATATCATAAACCTATAATTTTTAATAAACTCTTTCAGTCAGAAACCGCAGAAGATTCGATATGGTGTACTATTACTTATTCTTTTACTCTCTCATCAACCCCCGACGCAAAAAGAGAGGTGTTATAAATTTGACGTCTGTCTGTGGCATCGTAGTTCTTAAACGAATAGACCGATTTTAATGCGTTTTTTTGTTGTTAGAAAGCTGACGTGATCGAGGAGGTTCTTAGCAATAACTTTGAAGATCTGTTCAGTCGTTTGAAGATCATCAGCTCTTTTCTAGGTGATGAAGGGATGCCGGCAACTTCTACAGGTCTGATCAATTCTATATTTAGTGTTCTGTTAGTGTAACATTAGCAGCAAAACCATGGTAACCTTGACCTGATGCTGCAGCATCTCCTGGAATTTGCAGGATACTCAACTCCTCACCAACTTACAGTAGAGGCTCCGTGTTTGTGCTCATTGGAATAGTCTCAATGAATAGGTATTAGATAGAACATGGTAACCTTGACCTGATTCTTCTATTCTGTGCTGTACTAATTTTCAAGCAAATCTTTGGAGCCGTTTTCGAGATTCTCATTTTATATATACACACAAGAATTGCTCTTTTAATATATTAGAAAAGTAGTTAAATTTTGATATAAGAGTCGTCGCGTAGCAAGTAAGTAAGCGAATGGACTAACCATAACGCCATGGAGACGGTTAATAAATATAATGGAAATAAAATGCATAATACAAAGAGGGAATCTCGAGAAACCAACATAGTAATTGAATCACTATTATGGGCTGTAGTTCCCCTGCACTCCCTTTCTCTGTTTCTTTTATCGTGTCCCCTGCACTTATATGGGTAAATAATAATATTTTATCCTAATCTGGATCGCTAGAGGGTATTATATTGTTATGGCCCGGTGATATCACTCACCACCGTTATGGAACGAACGTACCAAAGTGAAATGCATTAGCAGTGGTTCTCAAACCGCATTTTGAGTCCAATGTCTTACGAAAAGTATAGCATAGCATAGATATTTGAGTGAGTGACATGCCACAGTACGTACACAGGGTGTAAAAAAAATTGGAATAGGATATGTTAAATGGGGGTTCTACTCGTTTTGCTGAACAACTTTTTCCAAGGAAGCGATAGTCAATTCTCAAAAAACAAATTGACCCTCTGTGCAAAAATGCACAAAATTCTTCGATCAACTGATCGTTTGGTATGAAGAGTTTAACATTTTTTTTGCAACTTCAGCATGGAACAAAAGTTGTTCAGTATGATGAGTAGAAGCCCCAGCTAACGGGACCTTTGTGATTTTGTCACACCCTGTATATACGTAGGTGTACCCGCTGCATTTCTGTTCAATTGAATCAGGCCGGTTTTTAATTAAGGTCATTTATACCTATTAGGAAAAAGGTTATTTATTTTCTCTGCATATTTAAAAAAAACACTTTGTAAAGCCCTTCATACTACCACCACAGTATAAGAATCCACCACCAATAGTACACGATAATCAATTTCACTTTGCACTTAGACAATCAAGAAAGGCCAAAATCTAGGGACTTGTTAGAGATCGAGTTAGGTACTGACACCTGATAACTTTGAATATAGCTATCCTATAAAAGTACCTACTTTGAGAGAATTAGCTGCAGTGTACCCGAACGGAGTTCTGGAAATGCGTTGAAGAATAAAACAGTTTTATTATATCAGCTCATATACGTCCCCACCGAGGGGCTCGAGCCTACCCTGAGTCAGGGCGATTAGGCCTTAGTCGACCACGCGGGCCCAGTGCGGGTTGGTCGACTTCACACACAACCTTCGAGTTTCTTCGCAGGCCTGTGCACGTTTCCTCACGATGTTTTCCTTCACCGTTAAAGCAATCGGTAATGATATGTACGTAAGTTTTTGAAAAAACTCATTGGTACATTGGCCGTCCAGATTTGAACCCGGTACCTCTGGTTAGATGGACCGAGTCGTTACCGGTTGAGCCACCGACGCTCAAAAAAAAAACAGTTTTACAAATAAATAATTAAATAGGAGTTTTTTGTTTAGAAATTATCGTTCATTTTAATCATTTTCACTTATGGACGAAGAATATTTAGAATAGTCGCCTACATTAATAATTAAAGACTAAACAAGATTCACACGTGCGGGTGCAATTCAGTGGCGCCGCGATTGAACTCAGGGCGGCCCCTTGGACGCAACTGTTTGACGCGAGCCGGCAGCGGCTAGTGGCATTTATCAAAGGTGAAGCTAATTCAGGAAACGAGCTTTACGTTTACAGGATATATTTTCAAGTTCTGTTTTCGGTGAGATGTTGGGAAATAAATGCTACACACATTGAGAACCTCTGTCGCCTATCGTGTATCTCCAGCAGACATGACATAAGGAAATGTTCCGCGATCTGCGTTTACTTGCGAAATGGCGTTTTGCGTTTGTACCTTTGTCTGTATTTGTATTTGTATGCATATATTTTTATGACCTTTTTCTTCTAGATAAGTTACCTATCCTGCTAAGAAGACTAGATTTTTCTCCAAACGATTTAGATTAGGAGGTCATGACAAATTTGGTAACGATTACGGAAATGGATAAACTTAGGTTGAGAGGATAAATTGCAACCCTCTGATGTTAAATATGTCGGTCTGCCTGCGCAAAGGGTTGCGTTATGTACTTATAACTCCTGAAAAACTACTTATCGTGACAAAAAAAACGATAGGGGAAATGGCTGAGTAAGATAGAAAATGAAAGTACTCATGACAATAATGCAAAAACTGACCAAATATTCGGTTGCGTTACGGAGCAACGCCCGTTAGTAGTCTGAATAGCGAGTTTTCTGTGCCAGGTTTCTGTACCCCCTGCCGGAGACCAAAGTTGCCTGGAATTCCTATCTCGAAATGGGACCAAGCGCAAACGATTGAAATGGGGGGGCGATAGCATTGTTTTTTTAAAGGATTTAGTTTCCGCCATTTCCAACTTTAGGCCTCCGGCAGAGGGGTACAGAGACTTAGTGGTACAGAAAACTTGCTATTCCTACTACTAACGGGGTCCATAACGCAACCGAATATTTGGTCAGTTTTTGTATTATTGTCATGAGTACAACTAGTACTTTCATTTTCTCTTATCGTTTTTGGAGTTTACTCCTTAAGAATCGATTTGCATATAAGGCGCCCGGTATGAAAAAAATATGAGGAGTAAAATCTAGTGATCGAAAACGTAGTTTGTTATATTCTCTTTGCGCGTTACGTTTTTTACGCGCAACCTATTGTGCGCACCTCTGTCACGTGATACAAAACAGTCAGGATTGGCTGAATCTGACAAAAAGAATATAAGTTACTACGAAATCTAAAATGAAGTCACAACACAGTAATCAAATCAGATCTGTTATTGTTGCAGTCTTACAATTTTTGATCTGATAAGATTTTAAAATTTGTGATTTTTTATATGTAACTGAAAATTTGTAATTAATGTTGTATAACTTGACATAATATTTTGAGTTTTGACATTGACATATTTTTATATTTTTTATTTTATTTGGTATTTACTTCATGAAATTTAATGAAATTAGGTTGAAAAATCGATCTTAAGTTTAATATTAATTTCACAGCTAAAGAATTCCAATATCATAAACCTATAATTTTTAATAAACTCTTTCAGTCAGAAACCGCAGAAGATTCGATATGGTGTACTATTACTTATTCTTTTACTCTCTCATCAACCCCCGACGCAAAAAGAGAGGTGTTATAAATTTGACGTCTGTCTGTGGCATCGTAGTTCTTAAACGAATAGACCGATTTTAATGCGTTTTTTTTTGTTGTTAGAAAGCTGACGTGATCGAGGAGGTTCTTAGCAATAACTTTGAAGATCTGTTCAGTCGTTTGAAGATCATTAGCTCTTTTCTAGGTGATGAAGGGATGCCGGCAACTTCTACAGGTCTGATCAATTCTATATTTAGTGTTCTGTTAGTGTAACATTAGTAGCAAAACCATGGTAACCTTGACCTGATGCTGCAGCATCTCCTGGAATTTGCAGGATACTCAACTCCTCACCAACTTACAGTAGAGGCTCCGTGTTTGGGCTCATTGGAATAGTCTCAATGAATAGGTATTAGATAGAACATGGTAACCTTGACCTGATTCTTCTATTTTGTACTGTACTAATTTTCAAGCAAATCGTTGGAGCCGTTTTCGAGATTCTCATTTTATATATACACACAAGAATTGCTCTTTTAATATATTAGAAAAGTAGTTGATATAAGAGTCGTCGCGTAGCAAGTAAGTAAGCGAATGGACTAACCATAACGCCATGGAGACGGTTAATAAATATAATGGAAATAAAATGCATAATACAAAGAGGGAATCTCGAGAAACCAACATAGTAATTGAATCACTATTATGGGCTGTAGTTCCCCTGCACTCCCTTTCTCTGTTTCTTTTATCGTGTCCCCTGCACTTATATGGGTAAATAATAATATTTTATCCTAATCTGGATCGCTAGAGGGTATTATATTGTTATGGCCCGGTGATATCACTCACCACCGTTATGGAACGAACGTACCAAAGTGAAATGCATTAGCAGTGGTTCTCAAACCGCATTTTGAGTCCAATGTCTTACGAAAAGTATAGCATAGCATAGATATTTGAGTGAGTGACATGCCACAGTACGTACACAGGGTGTAAAAAAAATTGGAATAGGATATGTTAAATGGGGGTTCTACTCGTTTTGCTGAACAACTTTTCCCAAGGAAGCGATAGTCAATTCTCAAAAAACAAATTGACCCTCTGTGCAAAAATGCACAAAATTCTTCGATCAACTGATCGTTTGGTATGAAGAGTTTAACATTTTTTTTGCAACTTCAGCATGGAACAAAAGTTGTTCAGTATGATGAGTAGAAGCCCCAGCTAACGGGACCTTTGTGATTTTGTCACACCCTGTATATACGTAGGTGTACCCGCTGCATTTCTGTTCAATTGATTCAGGCCGGTTTTTAATTAAGGTCATTTATACCTATTAGGAAAAAGGTTATTTATTTTCTCTGCATATTTAAAAAAACACTTTGTAAAGCCCTTCATACTACCACCACAGTATAAGAATCCACCACCAATAGTACACGATAATCAATTTCACTTTGCACTTAGACAATCAAGAAAGGCCAAAATCTAGGGACTTGTTAGAGATCGAGTTAGGTACTGACACCTGATAACTTTGAATATAGCTATCCTATAAAAGTACTTTGAGAGAATTAGCTGCAGTGCACCCGAACGGAGTTCTGGAAATGCGTTGAAGAATAAAACAGTTTTATTATATCAGCTCATATACGTCCCCACCGAGGGGCTCGAGCCTACCCTGAATCAGGGCGATTAGGTCTTAGTCGACCACGCGGGCCCAGTGCGAGTTGGTCGACTTCACACACAACCTTCGAGTTTCTTCGCAGGCCTGTGCAGGTTTCCTCACGATGTTTTCCTTCACCGTTAAAGCAATCGGTAATGATATGTACGTAAGTTTTTGAAAAAACTCATTGGTACATTGGCCGTCCAGATTTGAACCCGGTACCTCTGGTTAGATGGACCGAGTCGTTACCGGTTGAGCCACCGACGCTCAAAAAAAAAACAGTTTTACAAATAAATAATTAAATAGGAGTTTCTTGTTTAGAAATTATCGTTCATTTTAATCATTTTCACTTATGGACGAAGAATATTTAGAATAGTCGCCTACATTAATAATTAAAGACTAAACAAGATTCACACGTGCGGGTGAAATTCAGTGGCGCCGCGATTGAACTCAGGGCGGCCCCTTGGACGCAACTGTTTGACGCGAGCCGGCAGCGGCTAGTGGCATTTATCAAAGGTGAAGCTAATTCAGGAAACGAGCTTTACTTTTACAGGATATATTTTCAAGTTCTGTTTTCGGTGAGATGTTAGGAAATAAATGCTACACACATTGAGAACCTCTGTCGCCTATCGTGTATCTCCAGCAGACATGACATAAGGAAATGTTCCGCGATCTGCGTTTACTTGCAAAATGGCGTTTTGCGTTTGTACCTTTGTCTGTATTTGTATTTGTATGCATATATTTTTATGGCCTTTTTCTTCTAGATAAGTTACCTATCCTACTAAGTAGGCTAGAATTTTTCTCCAAACGATTTAGATTACGAGGTCATGATAAATTTGGTAACGATTACGGAAATGGATAAACTTAAGTTGAGAGGATAAATGGCAACCCTCTGATGTTAAATATGTCGGTCTGCCTGCGCAAATGGTTGCGTTATGTACTTATAACTCCTGAAAAACTACTTATCGTGACAAAAAAAACGATAGGGGAAATGGCTGAGTAAGATAGAAAATGAAAGTACTCATGACAATAATGCAAAAACTGACCAAATATTCGGTTGCGTTACGGAGCAACGCCCGTTAGTAGTCTGAATAGCGAGTTTTCTGTGCCAGGTTTCTGTACCCCCTGCCGGAGACCAAAGTTGCCTGGAATTCCTATCTCGAAATGGGACCAAGCGCAAACGATTGAAATGGGGGGCGATAGCATTGTTTTTTTATGTTTTTTTAAAGGAATTAGTTTCCGCCATTTCCAACTTTAGGCCTCCGGCAGAGGGGTACAGAGACTTAGTGGTACAGAAAACTTGCTATTCCTACTACTAACGGGGTCCATAACGCAACCGAATATTTGGTCAGTTTTTGTATTATTGTCATGAGTACAACTAGTACTTTCATTTTCTCTTATCGTTTTTGGAGTTTACTCCTTAAGAATCGATTTGCATATAAGGCGCCCGGTATGAAAAAAATATGAGGAGTAAAATCTAGTGATCGAAAACGTAGTTTGTTATATTCTCTTTGCGCGTTACGTTTTTTACGCGCAACCTATTGTGCGCACCTCTGTCACGTGATACAAAACAGTCAGGATTGACTGAATCTGACAAAAAGAATATAAGTTACTACGAAATCTAAAATGAAGTCACAACACAGTAATCAAATCAGATCTGTTATTGTTTTAGTCTTACAATTTTTGATCTGATAAGATTTTAAAATTTGTGATTTTTTATATGTAACTGAAAATTTGTAATTAATGTTGTATAACTTGACATAATATTTTGAGTTTTGACATTGACATATTTTTATATTTTTTATTTTATTTGGTATTTACTTCATGAAATTTAATGAAATTAGGTTGAAAAATCGATCTTAAGTTTAATATTAATTTCACAGCTAAAGAATTCCAATATCATAAACCTATAATTTTTAATAAACTCTTTCAGTCAGAAACCGCAGAAGATTCGATATGGTGTACTATTACTTATTCTTTTACTCTCTCATCAACCCCCGACGCAAAAAGAGAGGTGTTATAAATTTGACGTCTGTCTGTGGCATCGTAGTTCTTAAACGAATAGACCGATTTTAATGCGTTTTTTTTTGTTGTTAGAAAGCTGACGTGATCGAGGAGGTTCTTAGCAATAACTTTGAAGATCTGTTCAGTCGTTTGAAGATCATTAGCTCTTTTCTAGGTGATGAAGGGATGCCGGCAACTTCTACAGGTCTGATCAATTCTATATTTAGTGTTCTGTTAGTGTAACATTAGTAGCAAAACCATGGTAACCTTGACCTGATGCTGCAGCATCTCCTGGAATTTGCAGGATACTCAACTCCTCACCAACTTACAGTAGAGGCTCCGTGTTTGGGCTCATTGGAATAGTCTCAATGAATAGGTATTAGATAGAACATGGTAACCTTGACCTGATTCTTCTATTTTGTACTGTACTAATTTTCAAGCAAATCGTTGGAGCCGTTTTCGAGATTCTCATTTTATATATACACACAAGAATTGCTCTTTTAATATATTAGAAAAGTAGTTGATATAAGAGTCGTCGCGTAGCAAGTAAGTAAGCGAATGGACTAACCATAACGCCATGGAGACGGTTAATAAATATAATGGAAATAAAATGCATAATACAAAGAGGGAATCTCGAGAAACCAACATAGTAATTGAATCACTATTATGGGCTGTAGTTCCCCTGCACTCCCTTTCTCTGTTTCTTTTATCGTGTCCCCTGCACTTATATGGGTAAATAATAATATTTTATCCTAATCTGGATCGCTAGAGGGTATTATATTGTTATGGCCCGGTGATATCACTCACCACCGTTATGGAACGAACGTACCAAAGTGAAATGCATTAGCAGTGGTTCTCAAACCGCATTTTGAGTCCAATGTCTTACGAAAAGTATAGCATAGCATAGATATTTGAGTGAGTGACATGCCACAGTACGTACACAGGGTGTAAAAAAAATTGGAATAGGATATGTTAAATGGGGGTTCTACTCGTTTTGCTGAACAACTTTTCCCAAGGAAGCGATAGTCAATTCTCAAAAAACAAATTGACCCTCTGTGCAAAAATGCACAAAATTCTTCGATCAACTGATCGTTTGGTATGAAGAGTTTAACATTTTTTTTGCAACTTCAGCATGGAACAAAAGTTGTTCAGTATGATGAGTAGAAGCCCCAGCTAACGGGACCTTTGTGATTTTGTCACACCCTGTATATACGTAGGTGTACCCGCTGCATTTCTGTTCAATTGATTCAGGCCGGTTTTTAATTAAGGTCATTTATACCTATTAGGAAAAAGGTTATTTATTTTCTCTGCATATTTAAAAAAACACTTTGTAAAGCCCTTCATACTACCACCACAGTATAAGAATCCACCACCAATAGTACACGATAATCAATTTCACTTTGCACTTAGACAATCAAGAAAGGCCAAAATCTAGGGACTTGTTAGAGATCGAGTTAGGTACTGACACCTGATAACTTTGAATATAGCTATCCTATAAAAGTACTTTGAGAGAATTAGCTGCAGTGCACCCGAACGGAGTTCTGGAAATGCGTTGAAGAATAAAACAGTTTTATTATATCAGCTCATATACGTCCCCACCGAGGGGCTCGAGCCTACCCTGAATCAGGGCGATTAGGTCTTAGTCGACCACGCGGGCCCAGTGCGAGTTGGTCGACTTCACACACAACCTTCGAGTTTCTTCGCAGGCCTGTGCAGGTTTCCTCACGATGTTTTCCTTCACCGTTAAAGCAATCGGTAATGATATGTACGTAAGTTTTTGAAAAAACTCATTGGTACATTGGCCGTCCAGATTTGAACCCGGTACCTCTGGTTAGATGGACCGAGTCGTTACCGGTTGAGCCACCGACGCTCAAAAAAAAAACAGTTTTACAAATAAATAATTAAATAGGAGTTTTTTGTTTAGAAATTATCGTTCATTTTAATCATTTTCACTTATGGACGAAGAATATTTAGAATAGTCGCCTACATTAATAATTAAAGACTAAACAAGATTCACACGTGCGGGTGAAATTCAGTGGCGCCGCGATTGAACTCAGGGCGGCCCCTTGGACGCAACTGTTTGACGCGAGCCGGCAGCGGCTAGTGGCATTTATCAAAGGTGAAGCTAATTCAGGAAACGAGCTTTACTTTTACAGGATATATTTTCAAGTTCTGTTTTCGGTGAGATGTTAGGAAATAAATGCTACACACATTGAGAACCTCTGTCGCCTATCGTGTATCTCCAGCAGACATGACATAAGGAAATGTTCCGCGATCTGCGTTTACTTGCAAAATGGCGTTTTGCGTTTGTACCTTTGTCTGTATTTGTATTTGTATGCATATATTTTTATGGCCTTTTTCTTCTAGATAAGTTACCTATCCTACTAAGTAGGCTAGAATTTTTCTCCAAACGATTTAGATTACGAGGTCATGATAAATTTGGTAACGATTACGGAAATGGATAAACTTAAGTTGAGAGGATAAATGGCAACCCTCTGATGTTAAATATGTCGGTCTGCCTGCGCAAAGTGGTTGCATTATGTACTTATAACTCCTGAAAAACTACTTATCGTGACAAAAAAAATGATAGGGGAAATGGCTGAGTAAGATAGAAAATGAAAGTACTCATGACAATAATGCAAAAACTGACCAAATATTCGGTTGCGTTACGGAGCAACGCCCGTTAGTAGTCTGAATAGCGAGTTTTCTGTGCCAGGTTTCTCTACCCCCTGCCGGAGACCAAAGTTGCCTGGAATTCCTATCTCGAAATGGGACCAAGCGCAAACGATTGAAATGGGGGGCGATAGCATTGTTTTTTTTATGTTTTTTTAAAGGAATTAGTTTCCGCCATTTCCAACTTTAGGCCCCCGGCAGAGGGGTACAGAGACCTAGTGGTACAGAAAACTTGCTATTCCTACTACTAACGGGGTCCATAACGCAACCGAATATTTGGTCAGTTTTTGTATTATTGTCATGAGTACAACTAGTACTTTCATTTTCTCTTATCGTTTTTTTTTTGATCACGATAAATAGTTTTTCAGACGCTTTAAGTAAGTACATAACGCAACCACTTTGCGCAGGCAGACCGATATATTTAACATCAGCGGGTTGGCATTTATCCTCTGAACCTAAGTTTATCCATTTCCGTTATCATTATCAAATTTATCGTTACCTACTAAATTTGAAAGTTTCATGCAGTAGTATCTGCTGACAAGTGGGAGGGACAAAGAAAGTGTTATTTAGTTAGAATCCGCCGCGCGTAATCATTTACCAACCACAATGTGTGTCTTGAATAAAAACCACAGAGGTAGTTTTATTAATGTTGTTGTTTCAGTCAAATAGAAAAACGTTAATGATTGTAGGTAGGATAGGAGTGAGTACCTACGAGTACTTTCATCTGCAGTGCCACGAAGACATTTAAATGAGAATAACCTAATGTAATGTGGGTTTACAATTTTGATAAATTGTATATTGCCTTAAGGCCTTAAGTTAGGTCAAATGACAATATTCAATTCAAATTATTAAAAGACTGTGTAAAGCTATCACTATGGAAAAATATATAATATACTTTGAGTAACAAAAAATAGATTTAATTGGATACAATTTTAAAAATATTACCACTTTCGATGCAAAAAAATATCCTGTAGAGGGACTACAGCATTATTGATTTTTGGCATTAATTGCAAAATTTCTCGAAAAAAAAGTTAATGTTGAATGAAACTAACACACAAAAATCGGTGACACTAACACCTTTCATTTTAATTGAAAACATTTTTGAAAGTGAAGAAAAGTAATATAAACACGTAAAAATCGAGAATTGGGCGTTCGGTTTAAAGGTACTCGTAGGTAACAGCCGCGTTGAAGCCCGCATTGATTTGAACTTCAAATGAATAGACTTACGTTCGATATTATTTTAACACGTTTCAACCTGCTCGGATTGAGTCATCTTAAAGCCTTAAATAAGAATGACCAAATGTTATATGGGTTTACAATTTTACAAAATTACAAATTTTACAATGGCTTAAATTAAGGCCATAAATCGATCGACCTGTTTGAATAAAATAAGAAAACTTCTACAGGTAAGTAAGTTCATACCTAGTTGTAGTTGTAGTATTAGTAATTGGAAACCTAAACCTAACAGTAAAGTATTTATTGACAACAAAGACGAATATATAGTACTTCCTAATAATTAACTAAAAATAATAATTTAAAAAAAAGGACACTAAAGCTTGGCTACTTCATTTTACACAGTTAACACATTAAATAAAGAAACAACAACCTAAACAATATAATTAAAATTAAAAACGGGACCACATAGAAAAATTACCCCTCTTTTTTTGGCAGTTGGGTAAAAATGTAACTTATGTACCTAATCACCAAGTATGATATTATGTAATTTATTGCTTTGGTTGGCGGGCCTTTATATTTATCAATGCTACATTCGTGAGTCCTACAATTGATTTGCTTGTTTTATTAAAAGCTTTTATTAAACTTGCAATTTATGTATGTACTAGCTGTTTCCCGCGGCTTCACCCGCGTGGACAATGTTTCTGTGGCTTTTAGAGGGTGAGCAGTGCGCGAGCCGCAAGGTCCTAATCTGTCTACCTACCAAATTTCAGCCAGATCCGATCAGTAGTTTTTGCGTGAAAGAGTAACAAACATACATCCATACATTCTTACAAACTATCGCGTTTATAATATTAGTAGGATGTATGTGTACGTACGTATGTTTAGTTCGAATTTTGCGATCGATTTTAGAGCGACTTTCAGGTGTCTAATAAGCTGAAATTTGGAACTAAGCCGTATTCCAGGTGACAATAGATCCTTTTGGTATTTTGAAGTTGATCTGATAATGAAATTTGGAGGTGGAATAAAGATCCCAGAATCGTCTTACATTTTCTTTAATAGCATCGTAGGAAATATTTTACTCTGCTCGTCTTTTTTGAATTTGGAACAGTGAGCATTTGTTTTTTCAAAAAACATAACAACTCATTTCAAATCAGTGATATGCTACATAATAAGGGGAGGTAGATAGGAGACATGCTTCCTAAAAGTGAAGCAAATAAAAAGATGCCAATTGGCATCTCTTTTTTAGTAGCATTCGCGGTGCAACAGAAGTATACCTACCTTGTTGTGCGTGTAAATCATGTGTAAATGGGTTCGGTTTTCAAATGTTGTTGTTAATGCATAACCCATCTATGGCAACAATTCTCTGATTAAGTGATTACAAATAATAGCTTGTACCTAAAAGCTTTTAGTTTTTTTATTAGGATTATTTAACTCAGAAGCAGATGCTGGCTGTTTGTAAAACAATCACCATAAGAAGACGTGGACGTCACTCGATTATATTTCAGTGTTGCACACAAATGGCGTGTGATCAGATCAACAGCTCTGAAACACGTCGTCGTCGTCTGCGCAGGCAGTCGCCAATGACGTCATTCAAGTTCTTGGAAGAATGAAGACGTCAAACAAATAATAAATCGAGAAAATGCACTTCGTTTTTGGTTGATTTATCATGTTTCGGTATTAAAAGAAATTAATTTGATGTTTAAAAACAAAAATATTGAGAGACAATTCATTTCAAGGATTCTTGAAGACGCGTTGTCTTGTTCAAATGTCGTGTCGTGTATTTCGTAAATCCATCGTTAATCGCTGTTCATTCAAAAATCCCATTAAAAAATCTTTATAGATATTATCATCACATCAGTTCATATATACGTCCCCACCGAGGGGCTCGAGCCTACCTTGAATAAGGGCGATCGGGCCTTATTCAACCACGCAGGCCCAGTGCGGGTTGGTCAACTTTACACACAACCTTCGAGTTTCTTCGCAGGCGTGTGCAGGTTTCCTCACGATGTTTTCCTTCACCGTAAGAGCGTTAAACGTACATATGAGATCGAAATTGTGTTTTAACTTTTAAGTAATCTCAAACACATAATGTGTTTATTGTAATTGTTGCCAGTGATAGAAGTGATAGATACCATGATGTAACAGTGCACTATACTCAGAAACTTTTACGAATTTTCTTTTTAATATCACTGTACCTAGTCTTATTATTTACTTTCTCTTGTAGCTATTCTTAGATGTTTTGTTTTCGCTAATAATTGAACAGAAGAGGAGCTAGAAATGTTCCTTGGGGTAAGCTAGCTGTTCATTCGTAACATGTTCGTCGTGTAACTGGGGGATGTTGGGGGAGTTATTTCCGTCTGAGAGTTATCTACGTATTATTAGTAAATTCTAAAGTGTGAAAATGTAGGTATATGGTAAAAAAAATTATTCACCCAAAATACGATATGTCAGCGATAGCATGGTATGATCACCAATGCATAGATATAATAATATTTAATCAAAAAGAAGGAACAAACCGCATCCGTGGCGTGATGGTTAAATCCATTAGCTTCACATCAGGAGGTCGCGAGTTCGATTCCCGGCGGAGTCTATCTTTGTATGACTCGGTTTGGTTGGTGGAAGGGCGTTTTCTAAGCCCGCCTGGCTAACTACCACCATCTTAGATAAGATTTAGATAAATCTTACCGCCAAGCATCAACGTTAACAGCATTGGTGTGTTTCAGTTTGAAAATACGATAGCCAAATTCTCCTTGCGTTGGAGAATCTTGGTAAGCCCGCTTCCATCTACGGCATCATCGTCACTTACCAGGTGACATGATGTCAAGGGCTTATCAATTGGGTATGCTAAATTTTTTATAAGCCATGAAAATAAAAAAACCATTTCGAGATATTTTTATTTAAAGCCATATTTTTTCATTTTCCACTCGAAAAAGTAAAAGATTGCGTAAAAAAATCGGAAAAGGACAATAACCTTCATTTGACCCCTATGACGTCACGAGTTTACAATAAAACCTTATTTCACCACTGAACGGAACGTGCACTCTTACTTGTCATATCAATTACGGACCTTGCATTTGAGGACGAGCTTTCGTCGAGCACTGAAAAAGGCACTATTTATTTATCATCCACCAAAAACTACGTTTGAAACAATCAAATATTATTAGAACGTCATTCAAATTAAATACTTAAATGGGTAAGATATTCATTAGAGGTCCAATTTTTATTGTGGTTCTAAAAAACATTTAAACTCTGAAGGCCTTGTCCATACATAGATTATGATGTTTGATGACAAGTAAATTTTGACTTTGACGTTTCGTTGTTGGCTTTGTGATAGTTTCGTTTCGGAAAAGGCAAAGGTTACTAAGACCATACAGCCAGGTCTGACTTATTTAGGCTTCCTTAGCTGTTGGATTTGTAATGCTAGTGCCGGTGCAATGAAAAAACAACAAAATAAAACTACGAATGCGTCTACCACAAATCCCGCCAAAAAACCTTTGGGAATGATTGACTTGAGTGACTTGACAGTTGACGTCAAGGCCTATTCATTTCATCGTCATAGAAATAGGGCTGTTCGTTTCATAGTAATGTGAACCGATGACGTTATCAAGGTTTCAAAATTTAAAAAAATATTTAAAAATATCTAGAGGCTTAAAAAATGAAATATTCAAATTAGTTTTTCAAAATGGTCTAAACCATCAGAAAAAAAATTAAAAAAAATACATTTTTTTTTAGCATACCCAATTGTGAATAAAAAAATAATAAAAGAAACGAAGCCTTTTAGGCAAGATTAAGCCTACTTATCATAAACCTTTTTGTAGAATATTTTTTATGAGAGTATGTCTAGCTAGGATTACAAAGCTACCGACCAAATAAATCTTATTTTAAAAGAATTTATAGCACAGCCTCAAATATAATCCGGTTGCTTTGTTTGTATGTATGAGGCAGGGTGGCAGATAAGGCACAAAAACGTGAATGCGGTGACAGAACTATAGCAGACGGCCCTGTGTGCGTCCGCGCACCTTCTGCTCCACAGTTGTACAAATATGGGACTACTATAGCAGTTGTATCACTATTTTAGAAAAGGCTTGATTCTATATTCATGTTTGTGAAAGAATGAGGCCCTTCTGATCATATTACGTGAAATAAGAACCACACGCGCCAACTTGTATATACTTAGGTAAAAAATTAAAGTATGCAGTGCTAAAGAGTATTATATATGTGCGCAAATGATGTCATACCAATACCAGCAATTCTTTTAGTATAATCTTCTCCACCGGTGCCTCGCCTTAATCTCGAATTTTTCTATTTTGTTAAGATAGAGAAATTCGAGATTAAGGCGAGGCACCGGTGGAGAAGCGGATAAACCCTTTTGCTAGATCAAATTTTTTGGGTAATTACTACTAAATATCGGTCTTGCAAAAAATATCGGACATACTTAGGGATATTGTCTGAGGAATGTGCTAATATGTTACACGATAATGTGTACTTTACTTGATCATAAAAAAATCCCAAAAACAGGTCTAAAACGTCTAAAAAAAATCGAATTTATTAATAAAATCTCTAAATTTGCACATAGTTTTAATATGGAGATATTTCTTTTTAAGTACTACAAAGAATCTGCTAAATTTTAGTTTTTAAATTGAAGTCTTAAGAGAAATAACAACGTAAAACATTGAAAAAGTGCAAAATTGTGGTTATTTTCTTGACTCTTTACAGGTAAAGCAAAAAACAGAGACAACTGTTTTTAAATTCCTCGCCTTAAACACATTACTCACTCACTGTGGGATCTATTACTCGAGAAGCGCACTAGAAAGTTATATAAATTATTGCTTTCTTTACAGACTTTAATGTAGGCAATCTTAAAAGTTGATAAAAGTTAATCTGAGGGAGATGTAATCCTATGAAAAAAGGCTACAAAAAATCGATCAGTTAAGCTTGTTATGTTGTTTATTTTTTAGGGTTCCGTTCCCAAAGGGTAAAAACGGGACCCTATTACTGAGAGTTCGCTCTCCGTTTGTCTGTTTGTCTGTCCGTCTGTCACCAGGCTGTATTTCTTGAACCGTGATAGCTATACAGTTCACATGTTCAGAGATGATATATTTCTGTTGCCGCTTTAACAACTAATACTAAAAAACAGAACAAAATAAATAATGAAGGGAACTCTCATACAACAAACGTGATTTTTTTGCTAATTTTTGCTCGATATTGATAACGGCAACAGGTGGCCGCTTGAAATATTCACAGAATATTAAGTTATATATTCACTTTCAAAAAAAATAATTAAATAAAAAATAAAAAATAAAATAAAACAAATATTTTAGGGGGGCTCCCATACAACAAACGTGATTTTTATAGATAATGGTACGGAATCCCTCCTGTGCGAGTCCGACTCGCACTTGGCCGGTTTTTTTAAGTATCCGCTCATGAGGAATGTTCAAAACTTGCTTTCATTTCGAATCTATACTAATATCGAAATTTTAAATTTGTTTGCTTGTATGTAGAGGGTTACGCGTATCTCTGGAACTACTCGTAATATTTAGTATAGCGACCAAGCTTTTGAGTCGCTTGCGGCTCATGCACCGCGCACCCTCGAATACAGATGTAAATTGAATAGGTAAACTAACCAATTTAAAAACCCGACTGCATAAAAACAGTACCCCTCTTTTGTAGGCAGTTGGGTTAAAATGTATCCTATGTCAACTTCGGGATCAATACGAATCTAATTACAGTGTAAACTCTGTAAAACGTCACTCGATATAACCATTCACTCTTTAAAACGTCAAAATTTTCTAGCTCCAGTTGGTTTACTTTGACACTAATTTATCTCTGTATAACGAATACTCTCAAAAACGTCACAAAATGCTCGGTCCCTTGAGTGTCGCTATATAGAGTTTATAACGACTGTATATAACGACACCTTGCAACTCTTGAATCCATCAAGGCTTTTAGCATCTTTTAGGCGACAGGCTCAGTTAAAGTAAGTAAAGTAAGTAAAGTAAATATTCTTTATTGCAAGCCACAAAAATAATACAGGACTTATAATTTGTAAAAAAACATAGAGTGCAAAGGCGGCCTTATCGCTTTAAGCGATTTCTACCAGGCAACCTTAAGTTAGGGATTGAAAGACAGGTAAACTTGTACAGGATGGCAGCAAATTCAACTATTAAACAATCTAACTTATTATTATAACTAATAGAAGTGCTATAACTAAAAATAATTAAAAAAACAAGTTTATTGACTTATTTATATTGTAAACAAAAATACATATATATATATTACTTGCATTTTGTGTACCTCTAGCTTTTTCTAAACATCTTCTTCTCGTCAACTATATATATATATATATATATATATATATATAATAAAACATTAAAACATACTAAAATACATACATACATACACATACGTACTCTAAATATATAAACACGCAAAATAGCAGTGAACAGTTTCAGTAATTACAAAGCGTAAAGTAATGATCCTTGAGTCGCTTTTTAAATGAGTACAAAGACTTAGCCGTTCGGATGGAAGCAGGAAGTAGGTTCCACAGACGCACTGATTGAACCATAAAGGATTTGCTCAGAAAGTCTGTATGGCACGTAGGAAATGACAAGAGAAATTCATTACATGACCGAGGTTGACGGTCAGAAACAGCCTCTCTGCGCTGAAAATTAGTCCTGAGATACGGAGGAGCAGCTGGGCTGTGCAATATGTCAAAAAGCATACAAAGTAAGTGCATTTCACGTCTTAAACGGATGGGAAGCCATTTTAGCTTAATTCGATACTCTGACACATGATCGAACTTCCTTAGACCAAAGACAAATCTGATGCACACATTCTGCAAACGTTCCAGTTTGTTTAGTAGCTCCTCCGTAGCATCCAGATAACAAATATCTGCGTAGTCCAGGATCGGAAGCAAGAGCGTCTGTGCAAGTACAGTTTTGGTGGCCATGGGCAAAAAGTTTTTGAGACGCTTCATAGACGCAATGGAACCAAAAATTTTTCTGCTGACTTCGCCAATTTGACTGGACCAGGACAGAGTTTGGTCAAAAATGATACCTAAGTTTTTGACATTCTTGCTGTAAGGTATGGGGATGTTATTAAGAAGTACCGCAGGCAGCAATGAGCAGTCGATTTTAGCTAATTGACGAGAGCTCCCTAATATGATAGTCTGAGATTTGCTCGGATTGACTAGGAGACCATGCCTTGCGGACCATGACAAGATTTCATTCAGATCCTTATTCATCACATTAACAGCATGTGCAATATGCTCAGGTGACTCCTGGACGTAAACCTGCAAGTCATCAGCGTAGAGATGGAAGGAAGAAGAGAGGGAACGCGTAATAGAATCGATGAAGAGAGAAAAAAGAAGAGGTGATAAGACTCCACCTTGGGGAACGCCAAGGTTGACGTTGCACCAGTCAGAGAACTTCTCCTCAACCTTAATGCGTTGCCGACGTTCACAGAGGTAGCTTCTGAACCAGGCAATTACATCTGATGACATATTTAAAAATAGGGTTAAAACTTTCTCCTTTTATCAGAATTCCAAAAAAGTAAAATACTTAAAAAATACAAATTGATTGCAACAAAAAAGAATGATTGTTGTCAAAAGGGTGCATCAAATCCCATACAAATTTTCAATAAACATTATTTTCATGTTTTTTTAAATTTCATAATTTATCATGTTTTTCGCATAAACAAACATCTCTGACCCTCTAGCATTATGACTAACTTTGATTCACAAGCTCATCCAAAAAATTCGAACTTTGTTGGATAATTAGTATGGGAGTTTAGGCCCCCTTATGACAACAATCATTGTTTTTTGTTGCAATTAATTTTGTACATTTTTAACTTTTTTTACTTTGTTCGAAAGCGTGATAAAATGAGGCAGGTTCTACCGTGCCAACTTTATTATAACTTTTTGTTAAAAAAATCACAAAACATTTGAACAAAATAATTTTTCATACAAAATTAAAAAGTTAAATAGGCTTTAACTCGAAAACCATTGATTTCCGACCCCCAGTTAGTATAACTTTTTCTGTTGCAAATTAGATAATATAGTTTATACTACTTAACAGTCACCCTGTATAATATAGAAGAAATAGGTATATCCTCTGAGAAGCTTGAAGCTCTAATTAAATTAATTTGTTTTATTTTATTATCGATTTTACTATCGCTACCTCCTATATAATCACACTTCGGATTTTATACCGTCGTTGTCATGCCGTATGCGTATGGATCAAAATCGCACTACGAGTGTCTAGCTTTATGTGCTGGCCTCTGTTAGTTTTACTCGATGTGTTTGTCCACTGGAGCACATGGATCCGCAAATGTTTATAAGATTTCCTCGCACGTTCGTTTCATTGTCATTAACATCAACCTAAGCTCGTCCGCGGCGCAAAACCTCTTCCATTAATTAATCGACAGACGTACTAGGTATGTATCGATTGTATACACAAGGAACGAATACCAATACAGTGGGATGGACGAGAGACCGACCATGGAACTTAGATCTAATTACAACGGGCCTGGTATCATCATCATCAAATCGGCCGAAAAACGTCCATTGCTGGACCTTTGTCAGGCCTTTGCCTCCCCCAAGGATTTCCACGACGACCAACGCGTGGGAGGCGTACCTACGCTACTTTTTCCGGTGCGCGGTCGCCACTCGTGGACTTTACTCGAGAGGGTCTGGTAAAGTTTTTTTTTCAACTTAATATACTCATTTTATATTATTTTATATATAAGGTGTAACAAAATTAGCTGAAACTATTTTAACTGGTGCTTCTACCCATCAAACTGAACAACTTTCCCCATGTAACCCATAGTCAAATCGCAAAAAAAAAAATTTGACTCTCCCATACTAACTCGATCAGCTGATCAGCCAACTTAGTATGGGAAGTTGAATTTTTTTTTAGATTTGACTATGGGTTTCATGGGGAAAGTTGTTCAGTTTCATGGGTAGAAGCACCAGTTAAAATAGTTTCAGCTAATTTTGTTAGAACTTATATAACTAGCTGTTTTGCTCAGATCCCGGTGGAAATTTTTCTATACCTATTCTCAGACCTACCAAATCTACACAGAAAATTTCATGGAAATCCGACCAGCCGTTTCTGAGGAGTATGGCAAATAACACTGTGACACGATAATTTTATTTATGTATAGAAGAAGTAGGTATATCCTCTGAGAAGCTTGAAGCTCTAATTAAATTAATTAATTAATTTGTTTTGTTTTATTATCGATGTTTTACTATCGCTACCTCCTGTCCGGGAGGTAGTGGTTCGAATCCTGCCACGACGTACCAATGTGTTCTCGAATTTCGATTTCATACTGAAACGCAAACTATCGTTTCGAGCCGATCTCATTTCGTGCGTTTCATAATTAAATTCTCTTTTGATTTTGTTCCTCTATGGAAATTTAATTTGAAAATATTGGTGACTTTTTTGACAAGAGGAAAAGAAAAGGTTGACCGTGATCTCTTTGACAGTGATGAGTATTTAAATTTTTGGTTTTATACTAATGTTTCGTTGAGGCCCACTATTTTATTCAGTGGTAAGTAATTTGTATAAGGAAACCGCTTTGCGTGTATTTTTGGTACTGCTGCGAACTAGATCTATATATGTCCGTAGGGTTCTTCCACTCCCCTTGCGAAGTTGACGTCCCCGAAGGTTCATCCGACTAAGGATTGATCCTGGGATGGAGCTGTGCTGACCACCAGCCAGTCCTTTGCACTGCCCGCCCAGCTGCTTGCCAAAAGGGAAGTGAATGCTTAATTTATCTTTTATCCCGAGCGACTCTCTGGCCATTGGTCCTAGAAGATTTCCTGCCTCCGGTTTCTAACGATTTAGTTATTTGTTTTAAATTTTAAAAATGTTTTGTACCTAATACGTGTTTTTTTTTAGAACGATAGGGTAATTCAGACCAAAGTGAAATTTAATTATTTTAGAACTTAGTAACTTATTTAAGTACCAAAGGGACGGCGACGATCGTTGCCTACCGGCATTCTATAAAATAAGCTTTTTATATTCAAATAAAATTGTCACTTTAGATTTATTTCAGGAAATTGTCCAAAAATATATTAGGTTATTGTTTTATATCAACACGGTCAACCAATGTAAATCACATCTTTTTCTAGTACTTATATTGTTCCTTCTTTTTTTTAAAAATCATAAAATATATATATATTCTAATTTACCCCATAATATTTTTCTTAAACCTCCGTTTAGGCCCGAACCTCTAAATCTTACGTATTATATGTGGCAAATTCCGTAAGGGTTTTTTATCCCCAGAATCCAATATTTTTGTCACAATACGTACTCTTACGGCGAAGGAAAACATCGTGAGGAAACCTGCACACGCGTGCGAAGAAACTCGAAAGTTGGACGTATAATGAGCTGATATGATGATTATCGATTTAACTATTCATTTTTATAAATCTTAGGAAGGCTGCAACGTTTTGGCAACGACGTGATATTGCAACGTTTCGAGGCGACATTTTATTGACGCAGCCAAAGGCATCGTGCTTTTACTTACCGTTTTTTTTATACAACAAACAATAATTGAATAGTTGAATAATTCCGGCTCGCTTAAAGCGATAAGGCCGCTTTTGCACTTTAAGTATAGGTACTATTAGTCGTAAGTCCTGTTTTGTTTTTTGGCGTGCAATAAATTATTTTTACTTAGTACCTAAAACTTGTTTTACCTGTATGATATTGTTTTTCTTGGTTCGTCCCACATGTTATCGTGTCGAAGTCAGAGGTTTTGTTTCTCATAATATTAAACAGAAGCAACAAAGATGACCTGCCAAGAGCTACACCGACAAGAGCACGGCTCTTAAATTGTGATGATGATGATGAACAAAGATGAACATCACGTTAGTTGAAGCCTTTAACGTTTGATAGCCAAGAAATCCTTGTAAGACAACTGTAAGAATTTTGACAGAGACATAGACATAGGGTTTATACAGGTGTAAAAAAATTGGTATAGGACCCGTTAACTGAGGGTTGTACTCATCATACTGAACAACTTTCTTCAAGGAACCCATAGTCAATTCTCAAAAAAATTGACCCGCAGTTGATCAGCTGATCTATTTTTGTATGAAGAGATAAATATTTTTTTACTATTTCAGCAAAGTCGTAGAACAAAAGTTGTTCAGTATGGTGAGTGGAAGCCCCAGTTAACGAAACCTATACAAATTTTGTTACACCCTGTATAACGAGAGCAACCTGCATTCCTTTAACTCACTAATTAAGAACTAGTATTTGCATTTTAACTACCTCCGTGGCGTAATAGTAGCTTCAAATCAGGAGGTCGTAGGTTCGATTCCCGGTGGAGTACTCGGTTTAGTTGATGGAAAGGCATTTTCTTAGCCCGCCTGGCTAGCTGCCATCATCTTATCTAAGTCTTGTCGCCAAACATCAATTGATGTGTACGGCTTGAAGGTAAGTAAGATGGCCCATTTCCCCATTGCGTTAGGGAATTTTGGTAAGCCCAGTTATATCTTCGGCATCATCGTAACTTACCTTCAGGTGAGATGATACCAAGGGCATACCAATTGAGAAAAAAACCCCGCAAACCTTTAAATAATAAAATAATATTGCTTGAATCATCTATAGAATAAAAAACCAGGTAAGTAAGATATCTTGATAAGGGATATGACAACGTTTATCTAAACTAATCTAATACAAACAAAACAATCTGCCGAATTCCTTGGATCTATATCAATGGTTTATCTTGCCCTACGTGAAGTTATTCCTCCAAGTTAAGATAAATAAGTATAGAAACAAAACTTAACACATTTTTTTTATATCAAAAGCATTTACTTCTAACATCATTTGAAATATCCTTTAAATGTGAATAGGTAGATAGGTAAATAAGTACCTACCTAAGAACATTTTTTTAAATAAAGTAACTGAAAAACGCAGGGATTATGTATGCTGTCGTACCAAAACGGAACCTTACCCTCTCTAAAAACATTATACAACTATGTAGGTACTTATCTAATTGTAAGTGTTTAATTGGATATAAACTAACAAGGTATTCTAAAGTCGCTAAAAACTATACCTAACACTTTATATCCTATAACCAAGTTACAACACCTCCAATCACTTACCTTCCACACAACAATGTAGATATACTAGCTACACCCCCCAGTTTCATTCACCTTTCAAATGCAGCCTTTCAGAGCTTAGAGCTTTCACTTCAAAAAAAGATGCAGACCAAAAAGTTTGCAATACTTACAGGCACAAAAATCCAAAAAACAATAGAACCAAAGAGCACGACACTGTTTTTTATTTACAAGTAAAATGATTTTATAACTGTTTGTGGCACTGTTTGGTCGCGCGTGGAATCAATGCGGAGGTGGAAAGAGGACTGGCTGCCTCCGTAGAGAGGGCAGCGGGGCTGCCCTCTTTACTCTGAGAGTTGGCTCAAAGATGTTTACTTGATTTTGCAGTACATTTCTGGGGTCTTCGTATCTCGTTTAGCTTGGGTAATGAATATCTGTCACATGAAACGTTTGCAATAGACAGACAAAACAGCAAACATGCGCCCTGTGTTTTTTGTACTAGTACATAAATACTTTTACAGTACGTATGGTTCATGGGGACAGTGAGGAAATAAAACTCTCCTTATGTAATTAGTAATTTGATTTTGATAAACTTATATCGTTATTATTTATCAAGTACTTCATTTTCGGTTTTCTGTCTTTCTCTGCTTTTAACTGAAGTAAAGCGTCCTCTGTAAACGGTCAATGTATACCGTCCAACGCATTAATCCCACGCCATCTCCCCATGGCTCGATCATGGTAGACTCCACAAACGCGAGGTCGCCGACACGAACCGGGCCGGCTTTGAATCCCCGTCCGTCCTTTTGTCGAGTCGCATAAAGTCGCATTCGTAGCGCAATCTGCGCCACCGGGAAAACAAAATTCCTATCCGGATATAACCGGTTTACAGGGGTGCGACAGAAACGCTGGAAAGCTGGAATCCGTAGATTTGTCATTAAATGTAAAGGTGAATGAGGGTTTTTTTGAGATAAGATAAAAAAAATATTTGCCATTGAAATGAGTACAAATATGGTCTTAGGTATAAAACATGGTGATCGCCAATTCAGCTTAAAGTATTGAAACATCATAATTATAAATAAGTTTAAATAGTCACACACAATCTTAATATAAATAATAATATTATAATGTTACATATAATTCCATAATCAACAAAGGGAAAAAACAACAACAACAATTCATACTCCAAGAATTATCAATGATGCCGAATATGGAAGCGGGCTTACCAAGATTCCTCAACGCAATGGGAAACGGTGAAGGAAAGCATAGTGAAGAAACCTGCACACGTCTTCGAAGAAACTTGAAGGCTGTGTGTAAAGTCGACCAACACACTAGGTCCGCGTGGTCGACTAAGGCCTAATCGCTCTAATTCAGAGTAGGCTCGAGCCCCTCGGTGGGGACATATATGAACTATTATGATGATGATGAATGGGGAACTGGCTATCTTATCTTCAAACTGGAACACATTAATGCTGTTCACAATGTACCTGGCGGCAAGAATTAGATAAGATGGTGAAACTAGCCAGGTAGGCTTAGAAAATGCCTTTCCACCAACGTTAGACTTCGCCGGGAACTTAACCCGCGACCTCCTGATTTAAAGCTAATGGACTTAACCATTACGCCACGGAGGCGGCTATATTGACTAAGGCAGCTTATGAGATACATAGGCAAGATTAAGGAAGTACGAGTATTTTACAAGACACGTCTGGCGCAATCCCGCAAATTGTTCTAATGCACTTTTTTGTGAGATAAAAAGTTTACCAGTATCAGTGCTATTCCCCCACCATATCTTATAATAGTAGGCTTACCAGACGTCAGGATTTGTCCTGACATGTCAGGATTTCTAGGCTCCTGTCAGGATTCCGGCCTGACTTTGAAAATGACAGATTTTTTTTGATCCTCATCAATGTAATGGTGATGTTTCACTGTGTGGAGGGGAAGAGTAGCCTCGAGTGGCGTATTGTGAGTCGGCGAGTGACCGGTCGGCACTCAAAAGGAATATCATGAATGGTATTTTATTACTTTGACTGTGCGTCGTCAATCCGCGCGCGCGCCCGTTTTAGTAAAATGTCAGGACTTTTTGACAAAAATCAGGCTTTTTGTCAGGACTTTGCAATTTAACATCTGGTACCCCAAAATAAGAGAGACTACGTAAGCAAAATATGCAGTTGGAGCGGCCTTTTTACTTGCTATTTTAGTCAATCTGTTGTAAAGTGGAAAGATAAACCCATTAATTTTATTTCATATTTTTTGTGTTTGGTTTTATGAAATAAGGTTTTCTTGTTTAATGTGAAATTTAATCCTGAAAAAGCCGTGACTTTTCAAAGAAATGGCGTTAGCGATTTTCACCTCTTAAATATCAACGAATTTTAACCACTTTTTGACAGGTTGTCAGTCATGACAAAAGCAAGGTTTATAGGTTTTTGTTTACTATTAAGTTTAATTTTATAGTCCTTCACGGGTTTTTATACCAAACAAATTTTAGCCAATATTTGTTTATTTTTAATTCATAATTAAAATAACGAAACCAACTACACTCGACAGCAAAGAAAACGGGTCGGTAACAAAAACCTCAATGACTTCCAAAATATTGTAACTAGCTTAAATACTATAAAGACTGCACTATTGACAATTATATAGTGCTTAAATAAAAATAAGTTATAAAAGTTCAAGAATATAAAGTTTATTTTGAATAAAAGTAAGTTAAGCAAAAATGAATTTTTTTCACTAGACTTTGAAAAATGTGCTACTTTGTCAAATTTGCAATTTTCACACATAACAGTATTTTTTATTACCACCACGAGCTATCAAAGCAGCTGAAACACAGTTTGGCATGCTTTCCACTAGATTTCTGAGCCGATGCTGAGGAATATTCTCCCATTCCTCTATCAGTGCTTCTTTCAGTTGACGAAGCGTGATTGGAGGGGAATTTCGCTGGCGTACAAGTCGTCCCAGTTCATCCCAGGTATTCTCGATGGGGTTCAAGTCTGGGCTACGTGCTGGCCACTCCATGCGTGTGAAAGCGACATCATCAAGGTAGTCGAACACTATCCGAGCTGTATGGGGAAGAGCGTTCACGCCCATGTTTACTATAAATGGACCAACATACTCATTTAATATTTCATTTACGTATCTCTCTGTACTTAAAGTTCTATTTTCCATCACCACTAGCTCGGTGCGGATTTCGGAAGAAATTTCAGCTAACACGTGTATGGAGCCTCCGCCGTATGGCACTTTCTCTTCAATTCAAGCTTGGTTATATCGCTCTCCTGGTCTTCTGTAGACTCTTTGCCTCCCATCGTGCTTGTATAGCATGAATCTCGACTCGTCCGAAAACATAACTGTCGACCAGTCATCGATAGTCCAATTCATGTTTTCTGTAGCGTAACTCAGCCATGAATTTCGATGCTGCCTTTCGAGTTTTGAACTATTGGCGGGTCTAAATGGCTTCAAGTTTGCTTCAGCAAGACACCACCTCACTGTACACGTGCTCGGATTGCTCCCTCCAGCACGTAGAAGGTGATTTTTTACTCCAAGAGGCGTTTGAAATCGATTTCTCAATATTGTTGACACCATATCATATCGATCCTCCTGCGCTGTCGTGCATCTTGTTCGGCCTGTTCCTAGTCTGCGCAAATTGGATCTAATCTATTTAAATCGCTGGAGCACTCTTTGAACGGTTGATAGCGACACACCAACAGTTCTCGCTGTATAACACTGACTGCGCCCGTCTTCAAGCATTGTCAGAATTCTGGTACACTCTTCAGGGGTTAATGACATTTTTTACTGAATTTGATCAGAGTAATAAATTTCTGCACAAGAAGTGCCCTATTTAAATGACAGAACAGAAAACAAAATAAATCAAATGGTTCCAATTAAAATGTGTAAATTTAGAAAATCGTCTTATGTTTTTATTTATGGTTTTTAATACAATTATCAATACAAGTTTTACTCTTTCATTTATTTCTTATGAAATAAACTTTAAATTAGTTTTTATTTCGAAAGGATAGCTCAAATATTTTCAAAGATATCGCATTTTAAGCTATTGTTATAGCTTTTATCGCGGGCTTTGAGGGGACCGAATCAAGAAATTTCGTAACGAAAATAAAATCCGACACCCCAAAAAAAATATATATATTGAGTTCTAAAAAACTTACACTGCCATCTATCTATCTATCATGGTGATGATGATGATGATGATGATGATGGCGATGGCGATGGCGATGGCGATTGATGATGGCGATTGATGAGGGAGATTGATGATGGCGATTGATGATGGCGATTGATGATGACGATTGATGATGGCGATTGATGATGGCGATTGATGATGGCGATTGATGATGGCGGATGATGATGGCGGATGATGATGGCGGATGATGATGGCGGATGATGATGATAATGATGATGATGATGATAATGATGATGAAATTTCTTAGTGTGTATTTATTACATAAACATCCCGAGCCCCAAGGACTATACTGGTAAATACTGCATAAATAAAAAATACATAAATAATTATAATTGCATATGTTGTTAAAAAATGCTATGCAATAGCTTACCGCGGCAGTCCCCGAGTGCCACACGTCTTTTTTTTATATCCTTTGCGACTTAGTGTATAAACCCAGCTTTTGTTCTGACTAAAAACCTATCAAAAATTCGTCGAAATCGGTTAACTAAAAGGTGAAAATCACTTTCGCCGTTTTTATACAATGTCAAATTTTCTGCGTGGGTGTACAGTCTTCCTAACCTATAAACAAGAAAGTTTAGCCGCGTCTGTGCCACTGGGGAAAAATATTTCCGTATAATTAATTTCGCTTTACAGGGGTGCCGGGGATGTCAGAGGTTTGTTCTAACGAAAAGCTACGAATTCGTGGATTCATCATTATATTATACTCAATGTAAATAAAGGTGTGGTGATACTTTAAGGTGGGCTTGTACTCATTAAACTAAGCAACTTTTGTTCTGCAACTTTACTGAAATCGCGAAATTTTTATTGGATTTTTCATACAAAACCGTTAAATCAGCTGACCGATTTGTACGAAAAATTAAAAAAAAAAAAGCTAGTCAAAGTAATAAAAATAGCATACGCGCCACTGGGGAAAATATTTTTTTCAAATATGTTTTCGGTTTTTAGCGGTGGCGACAGCTGCTGTTTGCTTTGGTGGAAAGCTATAAAATATGAAAGCGTCATTGTTAACAAAGGCGAGGTAAGGCTTTTTAAATAAAGAAGGTGGTGAAAACATTGGGGTTTCATTTTAATTAAACAAATGTAATCCAATCAACTTTTAAAGGTTCTAACCACAGATAAGAAATTTATTTTGCCGCTCCGATAGATTGCTGAAGGAGGCGTGGCAGCGAGTTAGCATCATGCACAACGAGATATCCTTCTGTCATTCGTAAATGATTGTACTGCGCAGAAATTGCACAATTTCATGGCAGGCAGAGCTCCGTGTGTTTTGGTTTCAAAATTGCCGAAATGTTCATTAATAAGGTGCAAAAATGCAACTGGCAAAGTAAATGTTTTTAACCGCCTCCGTAGCTCAGTGGCAAAGTTCACTGGCTTTACACAGGAGGTCGCAGGTTCGATTCCCGGCGGGGTCAATTGTAAGACTCGGTTTGGTTGGTGGTAGGGCATTTTCTAAGCCCGCCTGGCTAGCAACCACCATCTTATCTAAGTCTTGCCGCCAAATATCAATATTGATATCATTGGTGTGTTCCGGCATGAAGATAAGATAGCCAGTTCCCCATTGCGTTGGGGAATCTTGGTAAGCCCGCTTCCATCTTCGGCAACATCGTCACTTAACACCAGGTGAGATGTTGTCAAGGGTTTACCAATTGTAAATAAAAAAAATTAATAAATGGAGGAGTTTCTTACTACGTGTAAGTGAAAAAACCTAAATGAAAATCAGTAATTATATAAAAATATGAATGTTTATTTTTGGTTTCTTGTTCTTTAGTGCGAGGGTGTTGTCGATATTTTTCAACGATATTTTTTTTATTTTCCCGATTTGAAGGAAAAGTAGATCAGAACAACAGAACGTAACAATTTGTTTCCTACAAAATCAAGCACTTTTTACTCAAAGGATTTCAGCGATAATGACTTTGTGGTTATACCACACAAGAAATGCATAAAATGTTCTGCACTGCCTCATGTACTCGTAGACGTTTGCATACTGTTTTCAGCACGTATCGGTCGTTTTAATATTTTCTTTACTTTTTACCTATTTACAACCCATAGTACTGGAAAACATAGATTCTGCAGAAAATCCTAAATCAACAGAATAAGGTTGCTAAGCAACGCATATTAATTAATAGTAATAAACAGCAAAAATTATTTACTCGTACATAGCGCAAGTAAGAAGTCCGTGGACTACGGTAAATATAAAATATTAGGTAGCAAATTATTACTTTTTTTTGTAAGTACAAAGTATTTATGTATAGTGTTTAACTACATTACATTGTATATAGTAACCAAGCCAACCAAGTAAATCGAGTAGTCTTGATAAGGAAAATAAAATGTATGTTATAATAAAATGAAGGTTATGGGAATGATATTTTAATAAACACCTGATCGATATCTGAAGGTCCTTGAGGTCTCTGACCACGAATCCGTCGTCACTTTCGAAGCAATCGGCGTAGAAATTGTAAAACCAATCATACCTCGCATTCCTAATATAATCTATCGATATTAAAAAATGCCTAACTATAACCACAACACTATGAAAATGATACCATCTTTGGAAAAAATATTGCACGGAAAGTTTCAATTGAATAACTTTACTTAATCTTACGATCTGAAATTTAATTCGAAATAAATGTTTTTTTATGAATTGCACAATATTACATATTATTTCTTTAGTTCTAAATAAGCAAATTTTTTAAACTTTTAGTGCTCATCAATTAAACTGGGCTATCTTTTACTATCTTTTACTATCCTGGTATCACCTTACCATTGTCATTCTGTCAATTTTCATAAACTCAGTCTTATGTTATACAGTTTTAAGTCTACTTTTATTTAATGATTTTATGTTTGTTTTTTTGTTTTTGGGGGAGGTTACTTTAAAAAAATACCCAATAGCATCAACCTGTTTGTAGTGTGCTGTATGTGTAATGGCTCGCTCGGTGTTAGTACTAAAAATCAACATCAGATTTCTATAGAATTCTTCTATTCTGTGGTTTTAGCCTTCATAAAAGTAAGTTCTCGAGTGGCGACCGCGCACCGGAAAACGTAGCGTAGGCAGACCTCCCACGCGGTGGACCGATGACCTGGTGAAGGTCGCGGGAAGCCGATGGATGCGGGCAGCGCAGGACCGGTCGTCGTGGAAATCCTTGGGGGAGGCCTTTGTCCAGCAGTGGACGATTTGTGGCTGATATGATGAAAAGTAAAATAAATTAATGAGAAAATAAACAGAGGCCTGGAAGCTTTGTAGGTGTAAGAGTAGTTTTAAGGTAAGATAGTGTAGGAACTGGATAGTTAGTTAAATTAGAGTGCGTGTTTTCCGACTTTTACAATTTGGGGATCTTCAAGGCGAGAGAGAATAGACATTATTTGAGTTAGCGTGTACCTTCCTCGACTGCATCGTCACTTTACATCAGATGAGCACTCAAATTTTAAATAAAAATAAATAAATTGTACGCTATACATACTTTCTCGCGAAGCCTTAGCGTCTGTCGTAGTCGGGTATATACAAACCAACAATAAATATTACATTTACTTAGTAGTAGCACAGTCTCCACACATCCATACAGTCGTCCAACGGAGGACGTCAAGACGGGCAATCGTGCGGGTAGGGCCCACTAGACCATTGTCACCGTTTATACAGTGCGGTGGGCCCATTCAAAAAAGGTCGTCACGTCGTATTTTTATTATCAATGCACGGCTTATTTTCATCTCTTGATTTAATTTGGTTTACATTTTTTTTAATTATTAAAAAAAATAATGGGGTGAGGGTCCCTGAGGTCCCTTATCACGAATTCATTGTCAGAATTTAAAAAAATTGTCCGCTATTTTGAACTTTTTAGTTACTGGACCGATTGCTTACAAAATCGATATCTGAGTGTCCCTGAGGTCCCTTATCAACAATCCGTTGCCCGAATCTAAAAAAGTGGCCGCCTTTTTGAACTTTTTAGTTACTGGACTGATTGATTCCAAAATCGATATCTGAGAACCACTGAAGTCCCTAATCAAGAATCCGTAGCCAGCATTTAGAAAAAGTGGCCGCCATTTTAAACTTTTTAGTTACTGGACTGATTGATTCCAAAATCGATATCTGAGGGTCCCTGAAGTCCCTTATCAAGAATCCGTTGCCAGAAATTTAAAAAGTGGCCCCTAAGGGATATATCAATACAGATATCAATTTTGGAAGCAATTTTTCCAGTAACTAAAAAGTTCGAAATGCCGGCCGCTTTTTTGAATTCTGACAACGGATTCGTTATTGGTGACCTCAGGAGACTTCAGATATCGATTTTGGAAGCAATCGGTTATGTAACTAAAAAATCAAAATGGCCTCAAAACGGATTCTTAATCAGATATCTAAGTTGCTTTTTCAAATATCGATTTTACACTATAGAAGTCAGTGTTCTACGTGATGGCATTTTCTTTCATTTCATTGTCGAGTATTGTGATAACCCTTGGTACTGTGATCAATGACTCGTGATGTCGGCGATGACGCGATTATCAAAGGCGTTGGACGACTGTATGGATTCTTAGACTGTGGTAGTAGTATGGAAATCCGTTTAATAGTTTGGGAACTGAAGCACCGGACGAAAATAAAAAATAAAGATATTAGGTAGGATGAGGTACATACCAAGCATGTATTTTATTAAAAAAACTAGCTTTTGCCCGCGGCTTCGCCTGCGTGGACATCGTTTTTATGACTGTATTTGAGGGTGAGTGGGCGAGCTGCCACTCACGTGGACATGAGTTTTCTCCAGATCCTTCAGAAACTATGTCGGGCTTTTCTGAATCGCAATCTATGTCCCTTCGAAACCCCTCAACCAATTCTATACTTAAAATCACTTCAATCCGTTGCTCCGTTGTGACGCTGACGTGCGGGAGTGTTGAAATTAGTTTTCCCCAGATCCCTCGATCCTATAATATGCTAATGAGTAAAATATGTCATTTCCCACCCCCTCAACCATCTCTGTCTGTGCAAAAATCACAACAATCCATTGTTCTGTTACGATGTAAAAGAAATCAACAAAAAAAGAGTATTTTTTCAGTTCCATCAGGAACTGCATTTGGACCATGCTATTTTCACGGAAAAGTAGCCTATGTCCTTCTCCGTGACACAGGCTACCTGCATGCCAAATTTCATCAAGATTGGTCGAGGTGTTAAGGCATAAAAAGGTAACAAAGAAAAAAACAAACACATCTTATAATATTAGTAAGAATATATTTCAGTGAAGGTAACAATCCCAAAATGTACTACTGTTCGCGTCTCAAATAAATATCACATCACAGTGACATGGAAGATAGATTAACCTTAGATGAGTCAGATAAAATAAATAAGACCTCAGTAATTTATTTTTGGTTTTCGAGATATTTGCATTCGTTTTTTTGTTATTTTTACCCACGACGAAGGAACGGAGAAGGGGTGTGCGACTGTGCGTTTAGGGTGAGAGGTTGTCTCTTTGTTTGTGCTTGCAAACGAATGTTGCCTTAAATCTCTGTTTTTTTTATGTATAAAAACGCATTTGCTTAAATATTTTGTGATTTTCCAAAAAAAAAAAATATTATATTACAGTTGGCATAAAAATGCGCGAAAAACTTCCTCATTTTGTCAGCTTTCCAACAAAGTAAAAAAGGTGAAAAAATACAAATTAGTTGTAACAAAAAAAATATTGCTGTCAAAAGAGTGAACAAATTCTATACAAATTTTCCAACAATTTTCAATGCAAAAAAAAAACTAGTTTGAATTCCTTGGATGAGCTTGTGAAAGATGTTACGGGGCCAACTTTTTAACTTTGTTGGAAAGCCTCTTAATGAGGAAACTTGTCTCGTATTTTGCACTCTATTTGCTGTAGTTATAACTTTTTTGATACATTACAAAACATTTAAATAAATGCGTTTTTCATATATTTTTAAAAAAAACCAATGCTAAACATCTTGAAAATCAGAAACTTTTACTAAGGTTTATCATATCAGCCGAAAAACGTCCACTGCTGGACAAAGGCCTTCCCCAAGCATTTCCACGACGACCGGTCCTGCGCTGCCCGCATCCAGCGGCTTCCGGCGATCTTCACCAGGTCGTCGGTCCACCGCGTGGGAGTGCGCGTTATCTTGTGCGCGGTCGAGACTCGAGAACTTTACTGCCCCAACGGCCACGATTCTACGAACTATGTGCCCTGACCACAGCCACTTCAGTTTAGCGATTCTGTGAGCTATGTCTATTTACTGATGATATGTTTTTTTTATCTGGCATATCTAAGGCTAACCTATCTTCCATGTCATTATGACGTACTAGTTAATGATTGTTACCGGTTTTAACTTTACTTTAAAAAAAATAACTGTGAAGGCTACAATCCCAGCGTCACCCAGCGTGTTTGCATCACTATATTGTATCAGAGTGTAATTAACAGTGAAAAAGGTTAACTATCTACATGGGTAGGTACAAGTAGGCAAGTCTCCCGCGAGTCTTGCAGTTGGGAGTCGTAGCTGAAACCTATGGCCAATATTAAAAACACTGATAATTTCAATTTTAAACCCCCGACGCAAAAAGAGGTGTATTTGTGTATCTGTGTGTCTGTCTGAAGCATCGTAGTTCTTAAACGAATGAACCTATTTTGATGCGGTTTTTTTTGTTTGAAAGCTGACGTGATCGAGGTTCTTAGCTATAATTTATGAAGATCTGTTCAGCTGTTTGAAGATCATCAGCTCGAAGGGATGTGGGCAACTTATACAGATCTGATCGATTCAAAATTTGATGCCCTGTTACTGCAAGAATATTGCAAAACCATGGTAATCTTGATCTGATGCTGCAGCATCTCCTGGAATCTGCAGGATACCCAACTCCTCACCAACTTACAGCAGAGGCATCGTATTTGGGCTCAATTGAGTAGTCTCAATGAATAGGTGTTAGATAAAACATGGTAACCTTGACTAGATGCTGCAGCATCACCTGGAATCTGCAGAATACCTTACTGCTCGCCAACTTCATTAATATAGTCTCAATGAATATGGTTTAGATAGAACATGCTTACTTTGAATTGATGCTGCAGCATCTTCTGGAATTAGCAGGATATCAAAATCCTCACCAACTTACAGCTGATGAATCGTGTTTGGTTTCATTGGAATAGTCTCAATGAATAGGTTTTAGTTAGAACATTTTAGATTGACCTGATGCTGCAGCATATCCTGGTATCTGCAGGATACCCAACTCCTTACTAACTTACAGCAAAAGTATCGTGTTTGGGATACGTGAAGTTTAAAAAGCATGTAATAAAACTTAAATTTAAAATTTAAAAAACCCCCGAAAAAAAACCGCTATAAAGTAGAAAATACTATGTCTTTGGCCCTTTAAGTTTAATGTAAGTAGTTATATTTTGATCTAAGAGTCGTCGCGTAGGAAGACCGCTTATTTAATAAAATTAAAACACAATACAATTGTTTTACTTTACTACAACTAATTACTAATAATAATTTCACATTTTTTTCAATTTCGCGATAAGGACATGACAAGTCTAGTACTTCTTTTAATAAATATTTTTATCTTAGCATTGACATGAGTGGTGCATGCTCGCTTAAATTTTCGTGTGGATGTTGGCGCATCGGGAGCCGGGTCGTTCTTGTTTATATCTTGATTCTTCACAAATGACATTGTTATTATTATTTTATGACCATCAGAAAGAGTGTAATTTGCACCTATTTTGAATAAATATATTGAATTGAATTGAAGATTTAAGCGGTCCCCCTACACGACGACTCTTGGATAAAATATAAGTACCTACGTACATTAAACTTTAAAAGGCCAAAACATATTATTTTCTACTTTTTTTCGGGTTCTTTTTACCGTTTCATATTCTTCTTTTCAACCGACTAACAAAAAGGATTGTGTGTGTGTGTTTGTTACGCGATATTTTCGCAAGTTGTGAACCGATTTTTTTATTCAATATTGTATGCTTCCAAGTTCATCCCTTATAAATGTTATCAAAATCAAAATCGGTGTAGTACTTTTTAAGAAAATTAAGAAAAACCAAAAACAATAATGCAAAATTGTAGAAAGTTGTTGTAATGGAAGTCGGTTTTTCTCAGTGTTTCCAATTAATAATGATTTTTTTTAATCCAATTAAAAACTAAGAAGCACGCGCACAAGAAGTATTTTTTTTTATTGACAATTGGTAAACCCTTGGCATCATCTCACCTGATGGTAAGTTTCGATGACGCCGAAGATGGAAGCAGGCTTTCCACGATTCCCCAACGCAATGGGGATCTGGCTATTTTATCTTCAAGCCGGAACACATCAATTTTGTTAACACTGATGTTTGGCGGCAAGACTGAGATAAGATGTTGGTAGCTAGCCAGGCGGGCTATGAAAATGCCCTACCACCAACCAAACCGAGTCTTACATGTTGACCCTACCGGGAATGGAACCCGCGACCTCCTGGTGTGAAGCGAATGGACTAACGATTACGCCACGGAGCTGGTTAAGCGTATTAGCGTGGGTCTGATGGTTCAGCGCTAAAAACTAAATTAGGAATGAATGCATGATGAATTAATGAATGCTGAAGGCATTCGAAACGTGAGCCGTTACAATTTAAAATACTTACTCATGCCAGAGCGCGACTTGGAACTTGAGGAACATTGCCGCCGCCGCGCCGTTTTAATTCCTTTTCTGGTTTTCGCAATTCTCCCATGTTTGAAGCACTAGAAATGTTTAAAGCGTCGTTGGCTCAGCCGGTAACGACTCGGTCCTCCTAGCCAGAGGTCCTGGGTTCAAATCCGGACGGTCAATGTACCAATGAGCTTTTCTAAACTTACGTACATATACTTACCGAATGCTTTAACGGTGAAGGAAAACATCGAGAGGAAACCTACACATCTGACTCCAGATGTGTACGAAGCTCACGTTGCACAAATCTGTAGGTGTTAATCTAAATACCCTACACGTGACCGCGGGTGATGCTAAGTGCAACACCAGGCAACCACCGTCTATCCCTTGGATAACACGGTTAATTGTGCCACAGGATAAGAAGAAGATGAAGCACTAGATGGTCACTCAAATCCGGAAAACGGTCGCTTCTACATGAAAACCGATAACCGAGAAAAGATGGCGCCCGACCTGAGACGTGGTTTCACAAAGAAATAGTAAGAAAAAGAAGGATAGTTACGATATGGCACGAGTGCGAAAAAGATAATGATATTATTTTTTTACCTTATCGGCATGACCACTTTTTTGCTGGCTAATTGTCATAATTTGACAGTATCTTAGCCAAACAATGTTCCTTTCAATGTTTCCAAAGAAATTTAAATTTGACCTAATAAAAATAATATATGTTTGTAGGTTTTTATATGACCCTGATTTTGAAGAGGTATATTGAAAAATAAAGCTGTACAAATGCTTTTCGAAAGCCTTACTTAAAAGTTCATCAGAAAGGCGCTAGGTCGCGCTGGTAATATTGAAATTTACCCTGACTTAATGGAAATAATATTAAGGCGGCAACACAAACGCTTAAAACGGTTAAAGCGAGAGGCATTGTAGTGGCCACGCGATATAGAAATCTATTTGTAGTAGATCTGTGGGTTTCACGAAGTGCGGGGAGATGTGGTCAATTAAAGTACTTTTTTTTTCTTTTGGACTAATGTCGCGACTCTAAACTATTCGTGTAAATGGCCGTAGAGTGGAAACAGTGATACAAGTAATAACTTTTGGAATTCATAAAAAAAATAAAACCCAACTGCGTAAAAACTTAACCCCTCTTTTTTGCCAGTCTGGTAAAAACGTATCCTATGTCACTCACCCGATCAATACGATAACGATACCTCATACGTTAAAATCCTTTAAGTCGTTTAGGCTGTAGCAGGAACATAGAAATCAACATATGTATGTACATACACTCGAAAAACATAACCCTCCTTCTAAGGCAGTCGGGTAATAAATTGAGCAGCAACTGCATAATAATAACTTACTTACTACCTTACACAATCCGCTTCCTGTACAGGGTGTAACAAAATTGGTGTAGGTATATAGGTCCCGTTGATTGGAGCTTTTACTCATCATACTGAAAAACTTTTGTTGTATGACTTTGTCGAAATCGCATAAAAAAATTAAGTCTTCATACAAAACGGTCAGTTGATTGGTCAATTTTGTGCATTTTTGTATGGAAGTTCCAATTTAGAATGTTGAGTATGATGAATAGAACCCCGAGTTAACGGGTCCTTCACTGATTTTTTTACATCCTGTATGCAATGTAGAAACTGACTTATTTATGTTTTAAAATAAGTTGGTATCTACATAAATTATTATAAGTGCGGGCATTAACAGTCCTTACTCCATCCGTGCCCGTCGAGACATAAAAATGCCATAACTCCCCAATCCCAGGGAATGAGCCTAACTAACCGAACGGTTTACGAGCAAGCTCGAAAACGACTCAATCCACTTTGCTCCAGGAAACCGATCCACAGCTACACAGAACTTTTTTATGTATAATTACACATATTTTTTTTATGAGATAATTTATTTATTTATTTACACGAAGACTGTCTGTTATTGAATTTCGAATCAATAACCCGCAGTCACATGTTGGTTGCAAAGGCATTGCTGATGTGCGACGCGCTCTTATACAGGGTGTAACATAATTGGTGTAGGTATCTTTAACTGGGGCTTCTACTTATCATACTGAACAACTTCTGTTCTACGACTTTGCTGTAAACGCAAAATTGTTTTATGCTCTTCATACAAATCGATCAGATGATTGACCAATTTTCTGCATTTTAGTATGGAGGTTCCAATTTTTTTTTTGCGAATTGACTATGGCTTCCTTGGGGAAAGTTGTTTAGTATGATGAGTTAAAGCCCCGGTTAAAGAGACCTACACCAATTTTGTTACACCTGTATACACTTCTTGTATTCTCAGATGAACAAGTCGCCTTACGAAATTTAATTTCAACGTTAAAACAATTATTAAATGTTCATGTCATCATGATCACCATATCAGCTGAACATAAGCGTCTTTAAGGATAAGGACGGATTTCCACAACGTTTCCCAGGCTTCCACGATTCCAGCCTAGCGATTGCGTAACTGTAAATAAATGTAACAACGTAAATTTGAAAACTCATTGCTAAATTGATCGCTCTGAGATTCGATTTCTTGACCTCTAGTTAGGAGGCACTGAGTTACCATTACTATCCACCTCGGTCCTGTTCACTGGCAAGATCTCATCACAAAATAATATTTTCTCAACCTACGATTTAAGCTGTCATATTTAATGATAGTGCTTGTCATCATCGCAGATGCTAAGCCGTAACCAGAGGCCTTATTAAAATTGGCTTATTAAATTGAGGCATAAGATAACTCTGTTCCTTTCTCTCTCTCTCTCTCTCTCTCTCTCTCTCTCTCTCTCTCTGTCTCTCTATTTGCGTGTAGTGTTACTAATTAGCGTGATATCTCAGGCTACTAATAATAGCCGTAACTATATTATACTATAATTATAAACAGGAGATAAACGGATATTATTCTGAACATCTCATCATCATATAAGCTCGTATACGTCCCCACCGAGAGGCTCGAGCCTACCCTAATCGAGCCTTAAGTTGACCACGCGGTTGGTCGACTTCACGCACAACATTCGAGTTTCTTCACAGGCGTGTGTATGTATCCTTCACCGTAAGATAATACGTACCTGTGGAACGCAGTGGACTAAATCTCATAAACTGCTTGAAATAAATAAAAATATGACCCCGTTGCTATTTTCTGATCATTGTTTCACAAATTGACTTAAGATAATTTGATTTTACACTCAGTTTTATTTAGGTACTAACTTATATCAGAGAATTCTTGGTGAAAGCAGGCCTGTCGCACTCCGCTCTTTAGGCATGAAAATACGTAGGTAGTACCTACTAGGTACGCCAAAGTATATATGTTAGTACTACCTCCTACGCCGCGCGGCCCCCTGTATGGGGCAAATTCAGTAGTCAGAAGAGACTAAGTAAGACTTACTGTTTTGTGCTTACGCGTAGAAAGAGAGGCAACTTGTAGGTGAATATAACTATAGGTAATTAGCGCTGTGCTACCTGAATTTGCACTTTATTGTATCGTAGCAAGAGTCGCCATTTACCTAGGCTGTTTGATAAGTACCCGTTTACTAAATATATTAATATCACTGGCCGAAAATAAGTATACCACCTTTTTAAGCCATTTTTCAGAGGCGGGAAAAAGAAAAAAAAATTGCATTCTTTTGTTTTTTTTCTCATTTGACAGCGATTTAGTGAAAGCGTGAACTTAAAATTGTTAAAATGGAGAAAGAACAGTATTGGTCTGTAATTAGATTCTTGTTTTTGGAAGGAAAAACATGTGATGAAATAAAAGTAAGAATGCAAGCGGTTTACCATGAGTGTGCTCCTTCTATGACAACCGTCAGATATTGGTATAGCGAGTTTAAGCGGGGGAGAACAACCGTCTTTGATGAGGATCGCCCAGGCCGGCCAATTGAGGTGACTACAGACGATATGGTTAAGAAAATTGAAAATATCGTTTTAGCCGACCGCCGAATTACACTTCGAGAAATCGTTGATGGTGTAAACGTTTCAATCGAGAGGGTACAACACATATTAGAAGAAAAATTGGGTATGAAGAAAGTATCGGCTAATGGGTGCCGCGTTTACTCACGGAGGAGCAAAAACGGAACCGACTGACTACTTCGGAGCAGTGTTTGGCCGTGTTCAAACGTAACCCGAAGGAGTTTCTGCGTCGTTTCGTAACCGTGGACGAAACGTGGGTTCACCACTACACCCCGGAAATGAAAGAGCAGTCGAAGCAGTGGATTTTACCGGGTGGACCTGCTTCAAAGAAAGCAAAAACCGTCCCATCGGCTGGAAAGGTCATGGCGACTGTTTTTTGGGATTCGCAGGGTATTATACATATTGACTACTTAGAAAAGGGGAAAACGATAACAGGGCAGTGCTATGCTAATTTATTGGATGAATTTGACGCCGTCTTAAAGGACAAACGACCCCATTTAAAAAAGAAAAAAGTACTGTTTCATCACGACAACGCCCCGGCTCATTCGTCCAGAGTTGTGACGGCTAAATTAGCACAGTTACGCTACGAACTATTGCCTCACCCCCCGTATTCTCCAGATTTGGCCCCATGCGATTTCTTTTTGTTTCCCAACCTAAAAAAAATGGCTCGGTGGTAAGCGATTTCGATCAAATGACGAAGTCATTGCCGCCACAGAGGCCTATTTTAATGACTTTCCAAAATCATACTTTTTGGATGGTTTATTGAAGCTTGAGTATAGGTGGAACAAGTGTATAGAGTTAAAAGGTGACTACGTAGAAAAATAAATGCATATATACAAAAAAAAAAGTTTTTTTTTGCCATAAACGGGTACTTATCAAACAGCCCTCGTATTCAAATGATTTTGCGGAATTAACCTTATTTTACGTAGTAAATAGTCTTTTTCTTTGGTGAAACCTTGTTTCAGGCTCACCACAAAATTTTATTAAGGAAATGTCTATATTATTAATTTAAGACCTGTATAAACAAAGAGATCAGAAAAAAACTAAAAAATTTAAATACTTTAACAGTTAAAGTTACTTTACCTTGTCCATACTAATCTTATAACGAAATGCGCAACGTTGTAAGTATGCATGTGTCTTCCGATTTTTTAAAAGTCTTTCACAAGTACTTAATCGATAACAAAGGCTAAATAATTTGTTAGACGTCTTGTACACTGCGCACCCTCGATATCCTTGCACCCTTGATATAGCTTCATTGATAAAGCCGCGGGCAACAAGTTCGTTCAGGTATAAAGGACCAAATAGGACCATAGACAAACTTGTATGGACACCTTCCGCACCTAGAACGAGCATTTTAGCTTCGATATCACCTAGGGCAAATCGCATCTCATCCCCATTTTATTTATTATCTATACAGGATGTAACAAAATTGAGTCGTCATCATCATAATATCAGTCAAAAAACGTCCACTGCTGGAAAAAGGCCTGCCCCGAGGATTTCCACGACGACTGGTCCTGCGCTGCCCGCATCCAGCGGCTTCCCGCGATCTTCACCAGGTCCTCCGTCCATCTACGCGGTGGACGGAGGACCTGGTGAAGATCGCGAGGCCTGCCTACGCTACTTTTTACGGTACGCCAACGGCCATCTGATATTTGGCAATACTAAATGATACATGTTATTCAAAAATTTATTTGTTATTATTTGTAACGACCGATTGACTAGACTGAAGTACTGTTTATTTATTGTTACATTTTAAACGTCGACAACACGACATTTAATGAATGACTTAACCTACAAAAGACTGTACAAACAACACTTTGAGTTTACAGTACAGAAATTTGCGTTTTTTTAAAATTCTACGAAATTCATAATATCCGGAGCCGACTCCGGAGTTCCGGAGTTGAGCACTTAACATCGTAAATAACTCCGGAGTTGATAAAATGTCGAGTTTGAAAGCCCTAGTCTATACCAATAATCAGTTTGGATTTCAAAAGTGTTAAAACACAAATTAGGACATTTTTAAAGTTTTGAAACAAATTTGGACTGAAATACATGTGTTGGGCTGTTTATGGATTTATCAAACGCTTTCGACTGTTTTCTACATGAAATCTTGCTTCAAAAACTAGAAAATGTTGGGTTACGGGGGATTGCCTTAAAATTAACTGAGTCCTATCTTTCTAACAGAGTGCAAGCCACAATTGTTGAAAAGTACAATTCAAATACAAATACGCTTTGGAAAAATACAATTAGGTGTCCAATAAGGAAGTGTTCTGGGACCTCTACTATGCCTTATCTATATAAATGAGCTACCATTGCTGATCAATAATCTCTGTGTTTTGTTTGTTGATGATGCTACTATTTTTATACCTAAGGATCAATTGAGTAAACATGAATATATCAATGAAATATGTAACACAGTGGCTACAGAATGGTAGACATCAATTAATTTGAAATTAAATTTACCTAGATAAGACTAAAATTATAGAATTTAGGAATTACAAATAGGAACCTCATTATTTAAATGTCATCATCATTATTTGCAATAAATCAGTAGAATTAGTTAATGACATAATTTTTTTAGGAATTACAATTGATACTCATTTGAATTGGAAATCTCACGTTGAAATGATCAACAAAAAGATATCAAGTAAATGTTATGCAAAGTAATGTGACTTCAACAGAACTTAGTCGAAATGCATATTTTGGCTTCGTTTATCCACTTTAACATATGGCATCATATATTGGGGTAAATCTGTAAATGTTAACTCTACTTTTATATTCATCATCATCATATCAGCCACAATATTTAATATTACAAAAACGATATCTAAGGATCATCTACAAAATGCCTGTCACTGAGTCTCTAAAGTCTGTATTCAAAGAACAAAAATATCTTACAGTAATTAGTATACATATACTGGAAATGTGTGTGTTTGTAAAAACAATAGAGAAAATTTTACTAGAAAAAATGAAATCTTAATAGAAATATTCTACCCAGCCAATATAAATATGACATGTGCGTTGTGTTAGCTAAAAGCTACATATTTAATAAAAGTGCTGTAGTTGTAGTAGCTAAAACTTTTAATCACTTACCAATGTATATCAAGTCACACTTGTTTTCCTTTTCTTACACATAGAAAAGGCCATCTGTTTGTCTTTGTTCGTTCGTTTCGGTTAGAATAATTAAATTACATGTAAACAAAACATTTCCATCTCGTTTCTCGCGGTTTATGCGGTGAAATTAATTCGTGTTGTAAAAGTTTATATAAAATACCTGTATAAAAAATTATAAAGTGTGTGTAGTGAAACAAAATAATAATGGCTCCAGAAGGGAGTACCGCATCAAATGCGCAGTATTAGGTTGATTAGGTGGAACAGGTATTTGGATTAGGTATTATGGTGGATAAGGAACAGGTGTACTTGATATCAAATTTACCTAGTAAAACCCATCTCTAAAATTTAGATATGCATGGCTTTTTTGTAATTTTCCTTTGAGATATGGAGGGATAATTATGACCTAGTATTAAAATGGTAATAATTATTACATGTAATGTGTAAAAAAATATTATGTACTCAAATTGCTATCAATTTTGTAAACCCAAAAACCAGTTTTTTCTAAACTCAGGGCGATTTCACCCCTTTGTCGTTAATGTTCCACCTTTACGCAAGAAGCGTTTTGTCTCTTCGTTCATTATGCAAACGGTCAAGGAGTGGCATTCCCTGCCAGTGTCTATATTCCCCGATTCGTATAATTTTGGAATCTTCAAGACGAGAATGAATAGGTACTATTTGAGCTTGCGAGTTACATTCTCGGCTGCATTAGCTAGCACTTGTAATCAGGTGATGTGCAGCCAACGGCACTCAATTTTTTAATAAAAAAATTAAGTAAAAAAAAAGTAAATAAATAAAATCTTTTTCCAAGCTTGACAAATTTTGTGCATTTTTGTATGGAAGAAGAGTCGATTTTTTTTATAGAGAATTTACTATTTGTTCTTTGGGGAAAGCTCGCTCGTCATAGTGAAATCGCTGAATTTCACGACAAGATAACAGTTACTTTTATTCGAAAAGATATACATTTTACCCAAAGGGGGGTAATATTTTTCAGGTATGTATATATGTCCGCTTCTTTTTAAACCAAATCAAATCATTTATTTGCAGGAAACATGGTTTTTAAGATGAACAAATATATATAGGGTAAACCATTGTCTCGCTTATAAAAATAATGCATGCAAAATAGTGTCAGTGCAGGCAGATATAAATCAAATTGTAAACAATATTGTCAGTTCGAATAATAAAGTATTACATAAATTGGATTACATTATTGCAATAATTCTTTCACATTATAATAGTTTTTATTTGTATATGTAATTGTGTATATAATTTTATTTGATTTAGTAATTAATTGTCGAACGACGACGGCTACTGTTTTATTGTTATTTTGTTTTTATGTACTTGCATTAGTTTGCAATAATTTAATTATTTTAAGTAGTAGTGACTTGATTTTACTTAAAAAAATATGTTTAAGGTTGCCTAGACTATTAATAATAATAATAACATAATTTTGTATTTTATTTTTTGACTTGAACTAGTGTTATTAATAATATTTATCTTATCTTATCAATGGGGAACTGGTTATATTATCTTCGAGCCGAAACACATCCATTTTATTAGCATTGATGTTTGGCAACAAGACTTAGACAAGATGGTGGTAGCTAGCCAGGCGGGCTATAGACAATGCCCCTGCACCAACCAAACCAAGTCTTGCAAAGTTAGACTCCGCCGAGAATCAAACTTGCGACCTCCTGAAGTGAAAATAATAGACTTAACCAGTACGCCATGGAGGTGGTTAGTATATAGGTTATAACCAGTGATTCTGAACATCTTGCAAATAAAAGAATAGCACGAATGCCTGTCACAAATATAAGAGCAATTCCACAGTATTACAATATAGATATCGTAATACTGTGGCAATTCTATCTTTCCTCAAACATACCTGCCTGCTTGCTAACTTTATTGAGTGTATTACAAATACGATACAATTACGAAAACATCCCTAACTGTAACGTTCGTCTTGACTGATTTAACTAAACGCTGTCAGAATATAACCGGATGTCACCAAGTCTGAGGGACGCGAGGGTAGATTTAATTTGGATGCCGTGCCGTAGCAATATTGACACATCTTAGACGTAACTAGTATCTCCTCTGTGACCAGGCGCACAGCCACAGATGAGATACTAGTTACTTACAGCAGACAATTTTGAGGCGTAAAGTTTTGTCAGAGGGAGTATTGAATAGAAGTGGCCAAGTGCGTGTGGGACCACGCGCAAAGTAGAGTTCCGTAGTTTTTTCAAAAATTAAATGATTTTGCAGTTAGTAATAACACATTTTGTATGGAAAATCTACGAAATTTTTACAAATTCAAGTGCACATCTCGCAGTTTTTCGACTATTATTTCTCAACTAAGAAGTCTACTAAGCTGTATAATAGTTTTCTTTTTAAATTGATTATAATATGTACTACTATTTAGGTTTTTTTGATATGTCACTTTAATTAAAGCTTAATATTTCGCAAACGGATCCCTGAATCAAAAATGGTTTTTATACACCCGCAATATTTTTGAATACACCCGCAATATTTTTGAACGACCTATCCAACTAAACAACACACCATGGAAATCAGTCACATAACGGAGTACTGTAGAAGGAGCTTAAGGTTTAAGGGGGGGACGCCACCGGGGTCACAGTAACCATTATACCACCATAGGAATGAGTAATGAGTCCACTTAAGGACTTGAACACCCGCCTGCACCCCGCAGGCGTCCCACCCAACAATACTAATAATAATAATTTTGAGCAGCACCCCGTATCTGACAAAAAGCTGCACGTGTAAAAACACTGGCAATAGGTAATGTCAGCATCCTTTGTTCAGCGTGCAAACCTTCGGGCAATCATGTTGGACCTGACAGCCAATGTCCTGCGTTCCCTTTCTATGTCCATGTCGTCGGTAAAATTTTTAAGCACCCCTTGAATATTTGTTTTATTTAAATCTAAATATTGATTTTTAAAGTGAATATATAACTAAATATACTGTGAATATTTCAAGCGTCTACCTGTTGCCGTTATCAATATCGAGCAAAAACGAGCAAACACGTTTGTTGTATGGAGACCCCCCGTATAGTATCACTTTTTCTAATTTTTAGTAATAGTTCTTATAGCGGCAACATAAATACATCATCTGTGAAAATGTCAACTGTCTAGCTATCACGGTTCATGAAATATAGCCTGGTGACAGACGGACGGACAGACAGACGGACAGCGAAGTCTTAGTAATAGGGTCTCGTTTTTACCCTTTGGGTACGGAACCCTAAAAATGTATTAATATTAATGCAAAAAGAAGCTCTGGATGCGTTACATAACGAAATACATTGAATTGAAATACGTTGAGACACTCTTGTTTCCGCTAAAGTGATATAAATTTAGAAGTAATTTCGTTAGACCATTTTGTTAAAACCATTGTTATTTCCGAGTTATCTATATTATAAAAATGAAACGCAAAATGTGTTAGTAAGCGCATAACTCGAGAACGGCTGGAAATTAAATATTATAAAAATTATAAATTAAATATTATAAAAATTACAAATTATAAAAATTATAAATTAAATATTATAAAAATTATAAATTAAATATAAAAATTACAAATTATAAAAATTATAAATTAAATATTATAAAAATGACAAATTACAAAAATTATAAATTAAATATTATAAAAATAATAAATTAAATATTATAAAAATTATATATTAAATATTATAAAAATTACAAATAATAAATCTTATAAATTAAATATTATAAAAATTACAAATTATAAAATATATAAATTAAAAATTATAAATTAAATATTATAAAAATTACAAATTATAAAAATTATAAATTAAATATTATAAAAACTAATAAAAATTACAAATTATAAAAATTATAAATTAAATATTATAAAAATTACAAATTATAAATTATAATAATTACAAATTATAAAAATTATAAATTAAATATTATAAAAATTACAAATTATAAATTATAATAATTACAAAATATAAAAATTATAAATTAAATATTATAAAAATTACAGATTATAAAAATTATAAATTAAATATTATAAAATTAAAAATTAAATATTATAAAAATTACAAATTATAAAAATTATAAATTAAATATTATAAAAATTATAAATTAAATTTTAGAAAAATTACAAATTATAAATTAAATATTATAAAAATTACAAATTATAAATTATAATAATTACAAATTATAAAAATTATAAATTAAATATTATAAAAATTACAAATTATAAATTATAATAATTACAAAATATAAAAATTATAAATTAAATATTATAAAAATTACAGATTATAAAAATTATAAATTAAATATTATAAAATTAAAAATTAAATATTATAAAAATTACAAATTATAAAAATTATAAATTAAATATTATAAAAATTATAAATTAAATTTTAGAAAAATTACAAATTATAAATTAAATATTATAAAAATTACAAATTATAAATTATAATAATTACAAAATATAAAAATTATAAATTAAATATTATAAAAATTACAAATTATAAATAATAATAAAAATTACAAATTATAAAAATTATAAATTATAAATTACAAATTATAAAAATTATAAATTAAATATTATAAAAATTACAAATTATAAATCTTATAAATTTAATATTATAAAAACTATAAATTAAATATTATAAAAATTACAAATTAAATATTATAAATTAAACATTATAATAATTACAAATTATAAATTATAATAATCACAAAATATAAAAATTATAAATTAAATATTATAAAAATTACAAATTATAAAAATTACAAATTATGAATTATAAAAAATAAAAAATATAAAAATTATAAATTAAATATTATAAAAATTACAAATTAAATATATCAAAAAATATAAATTAAATATTTTAAAAATTATATATTATAAATTATAATAATTACAAAATATAAAAATTATAAATTAAATATTATAAAAATTACAGATTATAAAAATTATAAATCTTATAAATTTAATATTATAAAAACTATAAATTATAAAAATTATAAATTAAAAATTATAAAAATTACAAATTATAAAAATTATAAATTAAATATTATAAAATTAAAAATTATATATTATAAAATTAAAAATTAAATATTATAAAAATTACAAATTATGAAAATTATAAATTAAATATTATCTTATAAATTAAATATTATAAAAATTATAAATTAAATATTATAAAGATTATAAATTAAATATTATAAAAATTACAAATTATAAATATTATAAATTAAATATAATAAAAATTACAAATTTTAAATATAATAAATTAAATATTATAAAAATTATAAATTAAATATTATAAAAAATATAAATTAAATATTATAAAAATTATAAATTAAATATTATATAAATTACAAATTATAAAAATTATAAATTAAATATTATAAAAATTACAAATTATAAAAATTATAAATTAAATATTATAAAAATTACAAATTATAAATCTTATAAATTTAATATTAAAAAAACTATAAATTATAAAAATTATAAATTAAAAATTATAAAAATTACTAATTATAAAAATTATAGATTAAATATTATAAAAATTACAAATTATAAAAATTTAAATTAAATATTATAAAATTAAAAATTAAATATTATAAAATAAAAAATTAAATTGTAAAAATTACAAATTATAAAAATTATAAATTAAATATTATAAAAATTATAAATTAAATATTATAAAAATTACAAATTAAATATTATAAAAATTATAAATTAAATATTATAAAAATTACAAATTATAAAAATTATAAATTAAATATTATAAAAATTACAAATTATAAAAATTATAAATTAAATATTATAAAAATTACAAATTATAAAAATTATAAATTAAATATAAAAATTACAAATTATAAAAATTATAAATTAAATAAAAAAATTACAAATTATAAAAATTATAAATTTTATAATATTTAATTTATAATTTTTATATTTAATTTATAATTTTTATAATTTGTAATTTTTATAATATTTAATTTATAATTTTTATAATTTGTAATTTTTATAATATTTAATTTGTAATTTTTTAATATTTAATTTATAATTTTTATAATATTTAATTTATAATTTTTATAATTTGTAATTTTTATAATTTGTAATTTTTACAATATTTAATTTATAATTTTTATAATTTGTAATTTTTATAATATTTAATTTATAATTTTTATATTTAATTTATAATTTTTATTATATTTAATTTATAATTTTTATAATTTGTAATTTTTATAATATTTAATTTATACTTTTTTTAATTTGTAATTTTTATAATATTTAATTTATAATTTTTATAATATTTAATTTATAATTTTTATTATTTCTAATTTTTATAATATTTAATTTATAATTTTAATAATTTGTAATTTTTTAATATTTAATTTATAATTTTTATAATTTGTAATTTTTATAATATTTAATTTATAATTTTTATAATATTTAATTTATAATTTTTATAATTTGTAATTTTTATTATTCATAATTTGTAATTTTTATAATATTTAATTTATAATTTTTATTATTTGTAATTTTTATAATATTTAATATGTAATTTTTATATTTAATTTTTTTTTTATTTTTTTTTATAATTTGTAATTTTTATAATATTTAATTTATAATTTTAAAAATTTGTAATTTTTTAATATTTAATTTATAATTTTTATAATATTTAATTTATAATTTTTATAATTTGTAATTTTTATTATATTTAATTTATAATTTTTATAATTTGTAATTTATATAATATTTAATTTATAATTTTTATAATATTTAATTTATATTTTTTATAATATTTAATTTATAATTTTTATAATATTTAATTTATTATATTTAAAATTTGTAATTTTTATTATATTTAATTTATAATATTTATAATTTGTAATTTTTATAATATTTAATTTATAATCTTTATAATATTTAATTTATAATTTTTATAATATTTAATTTATAAGATAATATTTAATTTATAATTTTCATAATTTGTAATTTTTATAATATTTAATTTTTAATTTTATAATATTTAATTTTTAATTTTATAATATTTAATTTATAATTTTTATAATTTGTAATTTTTATAATTTTTAATTTATAATTTTTATAATTTATAGTTTTTATAATATTAAATTTATAAGATTTATAATTTTATAATCTGTAATTTTTATAATATTTAATTTATAATTTTTATATTTTGTAATTATTATAATTTATAATATATAATTTTTAAAATATTTAATTTATAATTTTTGTTATATTTAATTTGTAATTTTTATAATATTTAATTTATAATTTTTATATTTTTTATTTTTTATAATTCATAATTTGTAATTTTTATAATTTGTAATTTTTATAATATTTAATTTATAATTTTTATATTTTGTGATTATTATAATTTATAATTTGTAATTTTTATAATATTTAATTTGTAATTTTTATAATATTTAATTTATAGTTTTTATAATATTAAATTTATAAGATTTATAATTTGTAATTTTTATAATATTTAATTTATAATTTTTATAATTTGTAATTTATAATTTATAATTTTTATAATTTGTAATTTTTATTATTATTTATAATTTGTAATTTTTATAATATTTAATTTATAATTTTTATATTTTGTAATTATTATAATTTATAATTTGTAATTTTTATAATATTTAATTTATAATTTGTAATTTTTCTAAAATTTAATTTATAATTTTTATAATATTTAATTTATAATTTTTATAATTTGTAATTTTTATAATATTTAATTTTTAATTTTATAATATTTAATTTATAATTTTTATAATCTGTAATTTTTATAATATTTAATTTATAATTTTTATATTTTGTAATTATTATAATTTATAATTTGTAATTTTTATAATATTTAATTTATAATTTTTATAATTTGTAATTTTTATTAGTTTTTATAATATTTAATTTATAATTTTTATAATTTGTAATTTTTATAATATTTAATTTATAATTTTTAATTTATATATTTTATAATTTGTAATTTTTATAATATTTAATTTATAAGATTTATTATTTGTAATTTTTATAATATTTAATATATAATTTTTATAATATTTAATTTATTATTTTTATAATATTTAATTTATAATTTTTGTAATTTGTCATTTTTATAATATTTAATTTATAATTTTTATAATTTGTAATTTTTATATTTAATTTATAATTTTTATAATATTTAATTTATAATTTTTATAATTTGTAATTTTTATAATATTTAATTTATAATTTTTATAATATTTAATTTCCAGCCGTTCTCGAGTTATGCGCTTACTAACACATTTTGCGTTTCATTTTTATAATATAGATAACTCGGAAATAACAATGGTTTTAACAAAATGGTCTAACGAAATTACTTCTAAATTTATATCACTTTAGCGGAAACAAGAGTGTCTCAACGTATTTCAATTCAATGTATTTCGTTATGTAACGCATCCAGAGCTTCTTTTTGCATTAATATTAATACATTTTTAGGGTTCCGTACCCAAAGGGTAAAAACGAGACCCTATTACTAAGACTTCGCTGTCCGTCTGTCTGTCCGTCCGTCTGTCACCAGGCTATATTTCATGAACCGTGATAGCTAGACAGTTGACATTTTCACAGATGATGTATTTATGTTGCCGCTATAAGAACTATTACTAAAAATTAGAAAAAGTGATACTATACGGGGGGTCTCCATACAACAAACGTGTTTGCTCGTTTTTGCTCGATATTGATAACGGCAACAGGTAGACGCTTGAAATATTCACAGTATATTTAGTTATATATTCACTTTAAAAATCAATATTTAGATTTAAATAAAACAAATATTCAAGGGGTGCTTAAAAATTTTACCGACGACATGGACATAGAAAGGGAACGCAGGACATTGGCTGTCAGGTCCAACATGATTGCCCGAAGGTTTGCACGCTGAACAAAGGATGCTGACATTACCTATTGCCAGTGTTTTTACACGTGCAGCTTTTTGTCAGATACGGGGTGCTGCTCAAAATTATTATTATTAGTATTGTTGGGTGGGACGCCTGCGGGGTGCAGGCGGGTGTTCAAGTCCTTAAGTGGACTCATTACTCATTCCTATGGTGGTATAATGGTTACTGTGACCCCGGTGGCGTCCCCCCCTTAAACCTTAAGCTCCTTCTACAGTACTCCGTTATGTGACTGATTTCCATGGTGTGTTGTTTAGTTGGATAGGTCGTTCAAAAATATTGCGGGTGTATTCAAAAATATTGCGGGTGTATAAAAACCATTTTTGATTCAGGGATCCGTTTGCGAAATATTAAGCTTTAATTAAAGTGACATATCAAAAAAACCTAAATAGTAGTACATATTATAATCAATTTAAAAAGAAAACTATTATACAGCTTAGTAGACTTCTTAGTTGAGAAATAATAGTCGAAAAACTGCGAGATGTGCACTTGAATTTGTAAAAATTTCGTAGATTTTCCATACAAAATGTGTTATTACTAACTGCAAAATCATTTAATTTTTGAAAAAACTACGGAACTCTACTTTGCGCGTGGTCCCACACGCACTTGGCCACTTCTATTCAATACTCCCTCTGACAAAACTTTACGCCTCAAAATTGTCTGCTGTAAGTAACTAGTATCTCATCTGTGGCTGTGCGCCTGGTCACAGAGGAGATACTAGTTACGTCTAAGATGTGTCAATATTGCTACGGCACGGCATCCAAATTAAATCTACCCTCGCGTCCCTCAGACTTGGTGACATCCGGTTATATTCTGACAGCGTTTAGTTAAATCAGTCAAGACGAACGTTACAGTTAGGGATGTTTTCGTAATTGTATCGTATTTGTAATACACTCAATAAAGTTAGCAAGCAGGCAGGTATGTTTGAGGAAAGATAGAATTGCCACAGTATTACGATATCTATATTGTAATACTGTGGAATTGCTCTTATATTTGTGACAGGCATTCGTGCTATTCTTTTATTTGCAAGATGTTCAGAATCACTGGTTATAACCTATATACTAACCACCTCCATGGCGTACTGGTTAAGTCTATTATTTTCACTTCAGGAGGTCGCAAGTTTGATTCTCGGCGGAGTCTAACTTTGCAAGACTTGGTTTGGTTGGTGCAGGGGCATTGTCTATAGCCCGCCTGGCTAGCTACCACCATCTTGTCTAAGTCTTGTTGCCAAACATCAATGCTAATAAAATGGATGTGTTTCGGCTCGAAGATAATATAACCAGTTCCCCATTGATAAGATAAGATAAATATTATTAATAACACTAGTTCAAGTCAAAAAATAAAATACAAAATTATGTTATTATTATTATTAATAGTCTAGGCAACCTTAAACATATTTTTTTAAGTAAAATCAAGTCACTACTACTTAAAATAATTAAATTATTGCAAACTAATGCAAGTACATAAAAACAAAATAACAATAAAACAGTAGCCGTCGTCGTTCGACAATTAATTACTAAATCAAATAAAATTATATACACAATTACATATACAAATAAAAACTATTATAATGTGAAAGAATTATTGCAATAATGTAATCCAATTTATGTAATACTTTATTATTCGAACTGACAATATTGTTTACAATTTGATTTATATCTGCCTGCACTGACACTATTTTGCATGCATTATTTTTATAAGCGAGACAATGGTTTACCCTATATATATTTGTTCATCTTAAAAACCATGTTTCCTGCAAATAAATGATTTGATTTGGTTTAAAAAGAAGCGGACATATATACATACCTGAAAAATATTACCCCCCTTTGGGTAAAATGTATATCTTTTCGAATAAAAGTAACTGTTATCTTGTCGTGAAATTCAGCGATTTCACTATGACGAGCGAGCTTTCCCCAAAGAACAAATAGTAAATTCTCTATAAAAAAAATCGACTCTTCTTCCATACAAAAATGCACAAAATTTGTCAAGCTTGGAAAAAGATTTTATTTATTTACTTTTTTTTTACTTAATTTTTTTATTAAAAAATTGAGTGCCGTTGGCTGCACATCACCTGATTACAAGTGCTAGCTAATGCAGCCGAGAATGTAACTCGCAAGCTCAAATAGTACCTATTCATTCTCGTCTTGAAGATTCCAAAATTATACGAATCGGGGAATATAGACACTGGCAGGGAATGCCACTCCTTGACCGTTTGCATAATGAACGAAGAGACAAAACGCTTCTTGCGTAAAGGTGGAACATTAACGACAAAGGGGTGAAATCGCCCTGAGTTTAGAAAAAACTGGTTTTTGGGTTTACAAAATTGATAGCAATTTGAGTACATAATATTTTTTAACACACTAAATGTAACAATTATTAGCATTTTAATACTAGGGCATAATTTTCCCTCCATAAATCAAAGGAAAATAACAAAAAAGCCATGCATATCTGAATTTTAGAGATGGGTTTTACTAGGTAAATTCTATATCAAATACACCTGTTCCTTATCCACCATAATAAATAATCCAAATACCTGTTCCACCTAATCAACCTATTACTGCGCATTTGATGCGGTACTCCCTTTTGGAGCCATTACTATTTTGTTTCACTACACATACTTTATAATTTTGTATACACGTATTTTATATATATATATATATATATATATATATATATATATATATATATATATATATATATATATATATATATATATATATATATATATATATATATATATATATATATATATTTTTGCGAAGGATCGATGCAGTGCCTCAACATTCTAGAGTATTTTATGTAATGAGTTTTTTAACTTTTGTCTTATCTTTATAGTATTTAAATCTTAACTTTCTTTTTGTTAGGCAACTTTTTTTATTCCTGACGTTATCTAAGCTGATGTGCGCTTTCCGGTTTATTTTAATAATTAATTTAGGAAGACATAATTCGTAAAATAATTGTATTAATTCATAAAATTTATCACATGCTTTTTTTAATATTTTATTCAACATTGGTAAGCCCTTGGCATCATCTCACCTGATGGTAAGTGACGATGATGCCGAAGATGGAAACGGGCTTACCAAGATTCCCCAGCACAATGGAGAACTGGCTATCTTATCTTCAAGCCGGAACACATCAATGTTGTTAACACTGATGTTTGGCGGCAAGACTTAGATAAGATGGTGGTAGCTATCCAGGCGGGCTTAGAAAATGCCCTACCACCAACCAAACCGAATCTTACAAGCTGACCCCACCGGGAATCGAACCTGCGACCTCCTGATGTGAAGCGAATGGACTAACCATTACGCCACGGAGGCGGTTAAATTATTACTTCATTCACTTCATTTAAGTCTGTAACTTCATAAATCTCTGCGAAAGATAAACTGGCTAAACACTCACGAAATTTATTTTGGTTTTCCTGATTGTAATCTCTTTTTACTACGAAATACGACATTGGGGTTTCTTTATTTTAATAGGTATATTTATTATCTGAGCTTTTTTGTGGTTTGAAAGCCCTAGGGGAATTACTTGACCACTAGCGTTACATTAAACAACTTGACGAGTTGTCCTTTAGTCATTGAATGACATGTCGTCTTTCAATGAACGCGCTAGTCATTCAATCAAATAGCAGATTCAACCAGATGACGGCGACATATACAAACAACTGACGTATCTATAGACATAAATGCAAGTATTGCTGATCACCGGCGCCGGCAGCCTTGGTCACGAAAAATATTTAATCGAATTTTCAATGTATTTTCAAAAGGTGAGGTAACGTATTTTTTTTATATATACGTACAATTAAAGATTCGGAATATAAATAGCATTGTTTCCATAGATTTGGTAGTTCGTGTGAGCGAGAAGTTTATTTATTGTTTGAGCAAACCGCAAATAGAAGCGCCGCCATTTATCATTCCCAGCCTTGTTGAATTGTATAACTTTATTTTATGCGTAAAAGTATCTTATTTATGTGTACTGTGTAGCTTCGTATAATTAATTCAATTAAACAATTCAATAAAATTTTACCAACTTCGGTACGAAATGAATCAGACAGGGTTATTGGAAATGTGAACTGACTATAATTTGAAACAAAAAAGGTCAAATAACTAGGGGTCGCAAATCAACGGCTTTCAAGTAACAGCCAAATTAATATTAAAATTTTGTATGAAGAATGCGTTGATTTAATTCTTCGTAATTTTGTTGAAATTTTTTTTAAGATATCTGGTCAGATAAAGATATCTTCTAGTATCTTTCCCGTGTGTGACAACACTTTCGCTCGGTAACCAAACTGTAACCAATCTGCGTGAAGGGGGGGGGGGGTCGAATCTAGAAAGCGGCAGGGCGTGTCCAGCGCTGGACCTTACCACAGTATTACCACAGTCTAAGAATCCATACAGTCGTCCAACGGAGAGCGTCAAGACAGGCAATCGTGCGGGGGCTGCGGGGCGGGTAGGGCCCACTAGACCATTGTTACCGTTTTTACAGTGCGGTGGGTGGGCCCATTCAAAAAAGGTCGTCACGTCGTCGCGTTTTTATTATCAATCATTCATGCACGGCTCATTTTGATCTTTTGATTTAGTTTGGTTTATTTTTTCTAATTATTAAAAGTTATTTGATATAATTTAAATAAATATAAAAACATTTTGCTACAGTTATTTTTTATAAATTTAAAATTATTTATTTTGCTACGATATTTTTTTTTATAAATTTAAAATACTTAAAAAATAATTGTAACAAAGTGTTTTATTAATTAAATAAATTTTTGAATTTTTGAATTATCGAACAAATAATCCCAATAAATCATATGATGACAGTTGCAAAACTCATAGTTTACTTCAGCTTGATAAGAGACGTATTCAACTAGATATTAATTTCTTATATGACATATTAAACTCAAACCTTGACTGCCCAGAGCTAGTCGCAGCCATGGGGCTCAGCGCGCCCCGACGGCGACAGCGTTCTTGCAATACTCGCCTTCTGCATGTACCCTCACACTGCACTAACTACGGAAGAAATGAAACCCTGACACGTATTGCGGATACATACAACAAACTATTCTCCGATTGCGATCCTTACCTGCTCTCAAAGAATTATTTCAAAGATAAAGTGCGTATAATTCTCCTCGAATTGTAGCCAACATAGTAAAACGCGGATGTTATCTTGTAGACACACACACACATATTTACAACACACCACCCTCACACACCACACACACACACACACACACACACACACACAAGTTCATTACCTCATGCATACATGAAAACCTACTCGTGGCAACAAACGCAGGTTTTTAGTTCATACTGTATCTGAGCTATTTTTAAATATAAATGTGTATACTATCGTAAAATTTATGCGCTACCTAACCTAACTGTCTGTTTTTTTGTGCACAGTGTTTGGCTTATCTAGGGTAATCTATTATTTGCCTTGCTGTTTCTCTCCTCAATAAGCTTAATGTTAAATAAGTTTGCTGTTGATTGCCTTAAGTAAATAAATAAATAAATAAATAAATATAATATTGCAGCAATATCAATACTTTTTTTAAATTAAAAATTTGTGTGCGTTAGACGACATCTCACCCGATGGAAAGTGACGATGTACTCAAGGATAGTACACGTAAATTCAAATAATGCCTATTCACTCTCGCCTTGAAGATCCTGATGTGGATCATTTTATAGGTATTAATTGGGTCTTTTTTAAGAATATGACATAAATTCTATAATCCGTAGTAAGAATTGAAAAAAGTGGCCGTCATTTTGAACTTTTTAGTTATTGGACGGATTACTTCCAAAATCGATATCTGAGGGTCCCTGAGGTCCCTTATCAAGAGTCCGTTGCCTGAATTGAAAAAAGTGGCCGACATTTTGAACTTTTTAGTTACTGGACCGATTGCTTCCAAAATCGATATCTGGGGGTCCCTGAGGTCCCTTATCACGAATCCGTTGTCAGAATTGAAAAAAGTGGCCGCCATTTTAAACTTTTTAGTTACTGGACCGATTGCTTCCGAAATCGATATTTGAGGGTCCTTGAGGTCTCTTATCACGAATCTATTGCACGAATCGAAAAAAGTGGCCGCCATTTTGAAATTTTTAGTTACTAGACCGATTGCTTCCAAAATTGATATCTGGGGGTCCCTGAGGTCCCTTATCACGAATCCGTTGTCAGAATTGAAAAAAGTGACCGCCATTTTGAACTTTTTAGTTACTCGACCGATTGCTTCCAAAATCTATACCTAAGGTCCCTGAGGTCTCTTATCACGAATCTATTGCACGAATCGAAAAAAGTGGCCGCCATTTTGAACTTTTTAGTTACTAGACCGATTGCTTCCAAAATTGATATCTGGGGGTCCCTGAGGTCCCTTATCACGAATCCGTTGTCAGAATTGAAAAAAGTGACCGCCATTTGGAACTTTTTAGTTACTGTACCGATTGCATCCAAAATTTATATCTGAGGCTCCCGAGGTTCCTTATCAAGAATCCGTTGCCAGAATTTAATAAAGTGGCGGACATTTTGAACTTTTTCAAAATCAGTATATAAGGGACCTCAAGGACCCTCAGATATCGATTTTGGAAGTAATTGGTCTTGTAACTAAAAATTTCAAAATGGCGGCCACTTTTTTCAAATCGGGCAACGGATTCATGATTAGGGACCTCATACCCTCAGATATCGACTTTGGAAGCAATCGGTCCAGTTACTAAAAAGTCCAAAACGGCGGCCAATTTTTTTACTTCTGACAACGGATTCGTGATAAGGGATTTTGGTAGCAATCGGTTCAGTAACTAAAAAATCAAAATGGCCGCCTCTTTTTTGATTCTGACAACGGATTCTTGATCAAAGATCTAAGGTACCTTCAAATATCGATTTTACAAAGTATTTTTTCTACGTGATGGCATTTTCTTTCATTTAATTGACAACCCTTGGTACTGTGAGATCAGTGACTCGTGATGTCAGCGATGACGCGATTATCAAAGACGTTGGACCACTGTATGGATTCTTAGACTGTGATGGTATTACGATATTTATATTGTGACCTTACAGTGCGCTACACTACATGTATCTACCTATAAGTTTTAGCAATCCCTTAAAATTTCACTCGTGATATTTTAACAGTCTGTATAAAATATGTAAGTACTCGTTCCATTTTCATTCGACAAACAGGGACGTATGTTTTGCCTCGGCGTGAAATTACGAGTAGGTACCTACGTAACTTCTGTTCAAACATTCGGAAAATAAAATACATACATACTTACTTAGGTAGTGGAAAATTACAATATGTACCTATTGAGTTAGGTAGATACCTAAATAAATATCAAATACGTACTTGATTATACCGGTGTGAAGTTAGCAGCCGTTATAAACCGACCATATTAAAAAGTCATCTTATATCTGAACCATAAAAACCAAAGGAGATAACTAAACATGATATTCGTTAGATCTACACTTTCTGATTCCCAGACTACTAGAAATAAGATATAAAATTGATTACTAAACGAGTTATGAAAAAAAAGAAACTGTTCCTGAGAGAACACAAATATTTGTATCTGAGTATTTGCTATTGTACAATTTCAGGGTCTTACAACAAAATGAACCTAGGAGTGCTGGTCCAGCAAACCTGATGAAAGGAAACCTACTTATATACCAGCGATTATTTTTAAAGCAGAACCCGTTAATTTACCGGTCAAATATTGAATCCTTTGAGAGTCGGTTAAATTTTGATTTGAGTGTATATTCACCAAATACGCATAACACTAAATTACGCATTTAACTAAACACCATAATAAGCAGTTTGCCAAAAACGCAGATAGCCAAAAATATTACGCAATATACCAAAAACGCACATGACCAAAATTTCAGCTAAGTGAATAGGGAGATTTTGATGATATCAAAGTAAATTGCACGAAAAATAATAAATACCTACTTACTTCAAATAAAACAGTAATGACCACTTAATTTTTATTACGCAAAAAAAATAATCGTCTCCGTGGCGTAGTAGTTAGTACACTCGCTTCGCACCTAGTGGTCGCGGGTACGATTCCCGGCGGGGTCTAACTTTGTAAGGCTTGTTTTGGTAAGTGGTAGGGGGCATTTTCTAATTTAATTCGTATTTTTATACATTAACTACATCCAGTAATCCGTTCGGATATACTGGCACTATCTGAGTGAATGGACTATACCTGACTACTTTATGATTACATACTCGTAGTGCCTACCCTCTACTAGCTAAAACCACTATTTCAGGAAATATGAAAAATAATGAAAATATGTAGGTATAAAAGTTTTGAAGGGACATTATAATCGCCAAAATTTTTAGTTTACGACTATGATCTCATCTGTGGTTTAGGAGCAAAAGTCGACCACCTTAGAGTGTGCAGTTGCATTTGTAAAAAGTTCATAGATTTTTTCATACCTATACAAACTGCAAAAATTACTTAGTTTTTTTATATATATTTTTTAAAGACTACAGAACCCTAAATTGCGCGTGGTCCGACACGAACTTGGCATATTTTGTTCAGATCACTTATCTAGTTCTTCGATATTGTCAATATCGATATCCATCGCCGAGCATCGACACGACGTCCTTCCCTAGCAAGTGCTCTCTACCGATTGTCGATGAGTCGTGTGCGTTAGCGCATACAATTCCATACGTTCCATTTTTTCGCCGATAATCGGTTCGGCCGAAACCCACCGACTTTTTGCTTTGCCTACTTTTTGTAGGACGTGTGCGTTTCAACATTGCAATCCATATGTTCCATTTTCCACCCACAAAAAGTCGGTCACCGATTGTAGGACGTGTGCGGAGAGCCTTAAGGTAGACGGAAATAGGAAGTTTTGCAGGTCAGCAGAAGCGCTTGGTGGCAGGTAGAAGTATTTTGCAGGGCAGTAGTAGTGCTTGGTCACCAATGATAAGCAATATCGATGGGCTTTAAAATTAGTTAGTAGTAAGGATTCTACTTCCCTTCGGGTAAGCGGCAGGTTGCGCAGAGCGGCGAAATATATGCTGGTGGAAGACTCAGCAGTGACTCAGGGTTATTATGATGCGGAGTACGGGCAGGGTGGAAAACCCTACGAACATAAATAAAAATCTAGTTCGCAACAGGAACAAATAAAAACGGATAGCTGTTTCTAAACATAAATTACTTACCCCTGATAAATATAGAAGGTCTTGTTAAAAAAAAGGAAAATCACAGCACTTTAAAATTTAAAATAATATTTTGTACAACAACTCGTTTCGACGGTCATCAATTGTTTTCCTCTTGGCAAAAGCTAACAATCATTTTCAAATTAAATTTTCATAGACGAACAAAACCAAAAGAGCATTTAATCATGAAACGCAAGAAAGAAGATCGGCTTGAAGCGATACTTTGCGCTTCAATGTATAAAAATATTATTTCATACTTTAGAGTATTTTCTTTCTTTATGAAGTCGGTTTTTAGTTTTTTTTATCCTTTGTACTTATGTTTTCTTACTGTTAGGTACCTGTTTTATACATTTAAAAGTGAATAGGTACAAGTGTACAAACATTCGTCTTATACCGAGTATTATTTGTTAACGCGCTCCATTGCCTTTGGTTGACCTTACAGGGGCCTTTTACTTTGTACTTATGTTTTCCTTGTATTTTTCACAAAAGAATAGTCTTTATAATGTGTCAATACGAAGCTAAACAATAGCTACATGTGGATCACACCGTGCAAACATTAGTCTAATACTTAGAAATTCTTTGAAACCAGTTGATATAAAAGGCGGCAGACTGTATAAGAAGACACAAAACAGAAACATTGAAACTCAAAACATAATGTTCGGGCTTTCGCAGATGACTTACATTTTCGGCGTCGCCGTACTGGTAAGAATTGTTTCTAAATTTTTAAACGACTTCAAAAAAGGAGGAGGTTTCTCAATTCGACCGAATATACAGGGTGACTGGTTAGACGACGGACGCATTTTAGGAGGTGAATCAGAATACGAAACTGAACAATTTTTTCCAAGGCACCAATGGTCAATTCGCAAAAAAAAATTTGGACTTCTCATGCAAAGTTGACTATTGAGCTGACCAATTTGTATGAAGTCTAATTTTTTATTTGAAAATTGACCATAGGTTTCTTGAGAAAAGTTGCTCAGTTTCGTCTTCTGATTCACCTCCTAAAATGCATCCGTCTTCTAACCGGTCACCCCGTATATATATATATATATATATATATATATATATATATATATATATATATATATATATATATATATATATATATTTATGTGTATTCGCGGATAATTTCGTCGTTTATGAACCGATTTTGATGATTCTTTTTTTGTTGGAAAGGAGATATCCCAAGGGTGGTCCGTGATAAGGACACCAGGATCTGATGATGGCATCCGAGAGAAATCGAGGGGAACCTTAGTTTCCTGTTCGAAGACGGTTTTTTTTTCTTTAAATAATATTTCCAAACCTTAAAACTTCTTTAAAACACGTATGTGTTTAAAAATTACTTAGGTGACCTACCATCATTTACGGTAACAAATACTAACAGTTAAGTTAATAACCGTATTTCCAGGGTCTTTTTCACTTTTTAAGTGACATCGAAAACGGAGGAGGTTCGCTATACGCGGCATCTTTAAAATTTTAACATTGTCGCTTTACTCATCACTATGCCTATATAAGATCTTGTTTCAATGACGATGACTGATGTACTTAAGAGCCCGCTGGAGTTCACAAATCCCATACAAACGTAGTATTTGATTCATTTGTTAACCAAACAACCGATTTTGAAATAATTTTGTATCGATAATTTCGAACAAGAATCCACTATTAATCAATAAACTTGTTTTTAAGGTAAAAGACGAAAAACAAGTTTATTGGTATTAAATGGATTCCTGTTTCGTTTTTCAAAAAAGTAATGCGGTACAGACACAGATATACGTCATCGGATTATCGATACAAAACTATTTCAAAATCGGTTCGTTGGTTAACAAATGAATCAAATACTACGTTTGTATGGGATTTATGAACTCCGCAGGCTCTTAAGTTGGGCCAAGGTAATTTGTACGAGGGCGGGATGATAAGTAATTAGCCTATTAAAAAAATATTCAAGTTGGTATGATAAAATCGATTTTATTTTTCTAAATATTCTCCGTTCCCTGCCCACTGTCACTTCAGTTTAGCAATTCTGTGAGCTATGTCGGTTACTTTGGTTCTCCTGCGGATCTCCTCGTTTCTGATTCGATCACGCAGAGAAACACCGAGCATAGCACGCTCCATAGCCCTTTGGTGACCTTGAGCCTTCTTATGAGGCCCATAGTAAGCGACCATGTCTCAGTTCCATAAGTCATCACTGGCAACACATACTAGTCAAAGATCTTCGTCTTGAGACACTGCGGTATTTGGGACGTGAAGATATTGCTAAGCTTCCAGAACGCTGCCCAGCCGAGTTGGATTCGTCGATTGATCTCTTTCTTGAAGTTGGACCTACCTAGCTGGATAGATGGCCGTTGGGACAGTAAAGTTCTGGAGTGGCGACCGCGCACCGTAAAACGAAGCGTAGGCACGCGTCCCACGCGATGGACCGACGACTTGGTGTAGGTCACGGGAAACCACTGAATGCGGGCAGCGCAGGACCAGTCGTCGTGGAAATCCTTGGGGGGAGGCCTTTGTCCAGCAGTGGACGTTTTTCGGCTGATATGATGATGATGATGATGATATTCTCCGTGAAGCTTATGCACTTATTCCATCTTTGTTCCAAAGCTGTGATGCCCTACATAAAATAAGTTCTTTCAAGGCCTGCAAAATATTTGTGGCGAACTTCTGTCCACCTGTTTGAGCTTAGGCGATGGGGGAGCAACTCATAGTTCAATTCGTAGATTTTTGCCATAGCTTTAACACATGAATGATCCCTGATGTTGTCATAATGGAAGATCATTTTTTGGGCTAAACCTGGTTGTTTTTGCTGAAGACATTGATGAAGCTTATCAAAAAGATTAGCGTAGTATACTCGATTGATAGTTTGACTCTTGGAAAGGTAATCATCTATCATCAAAATTCCATTAGCATTCCAAAAGATGGAAGCCATAGCTTTTTAGGAGCCGAATACCTAGATTCAGTCCACTGTTTTGATTGAACTTTTGATTCCGGCGTGTAATGGTGAACTCATGTTTTATCTATTGTTACAAATCGTCGTAAAAATCAGCTTTTCATCTCCCCATCTCGGAAATTGAATTTTTGCTCTTCGATATCTGAGTGCAAAAGCCGTTTTTATTCGCTAGAGGATAAAGTAAATATCTGAGTGCAAAAGACGTTTTTATTCGCTAGAGGATAAAGTAAATTGAATTTAGAACATCGTGAATTCAAAACATTATACTTACTACTTCTACCTCCATGGTGCCGAATTTATCATACAACCTTTTTTAATTTGTTAAAAACTCAGACTCGGAACCTTCTTGGTGTACTTTTTTTAAAATTTGCTTTGCGCGCGCCATTTTCTTTTCACGTCGTATTGTTAAATCTTAGGTTAAAAACAAGAAACTTGAAAACAAGTGAAAAACCTAAAATGAGTGATTCTAGCGACGAGGAAGTTTATTTGACGCCAGCAGGATTGACTGAAACTTTTTGTAATGCGTAAATGTTTTTTTTTTTTCATTTAGTAATTTCCTCGCTGAGGTGGAATGAAAAGTTACGTGTTGCACTCGAGTGCAAAGATTTTTCACCTCGTGCTCTTTTGATTCCCTCGCTAACGCTCAGGATTCTAAATTTAGACTCCTTCGCTTGCTCGGTCATCAAAATTAAGCAAGCGGTTAAAAAGCAACTTTGCACTCTTGTTTATCAAATAACTATTATTTGTCTGAAAACGATCCAAAGATGCCTTCGAGTTTTGCACCCGAATTCTTTTTTGATAGAGCGAAAGCAATCGCGGCACCCAACGGGCGGAATACTTTTTCATATTCATTTCCTCACTTATTATATAATGTACCCGTTCTTTCGAGATACCGGTAGTGTCAACTATATCAGATAGCTTTAATCGTCAACCTGCCAAAACCATATCATGTACTTTGGAGATCATTTCCAGAGTCAAGACGCTTTTTGGACGTCCGCGGCGGGCTTCATCTTGGACGCTTGTACGGCCGCGTTTAAACTCAAGCCACCCAGTTTTTTTACTGTGGCATAACAAAGAGCACTTTCACCCAAAATATTTTTAACTCATCATAAATATCTCTATCTCCGCCAGTAATATAGAAGTCATTGTCTCTATCCCTTTCATAGCCTTCATATAAATTAAGAAACTTTAACACCGCTCTTTGTTCAATTTTATCCATTCTAAAAACAATCGACACAAAATATATATTAAAAAATATACGTATATACAGTAATGGAATCTGTTGCCCTAAAATATTCTTTTCAATACAGTTGCTCCAAAGGTGGTCCTTTATATGCCAGTCAAGTGTGCGCAAAATTGATTTTCCCGCACACGTGCTTTTACTTTACCACTTTTTTTTAATTTCTAGCTCGGAAGAACAAAACCTTTCTAGCAAATAAAAAATATAATAACCAAAGATACAGAATTTTCTTTAAGAATTGAAAGGAGAATTTTAAAAGAGATAGGTAGTTCCTCCGTGACGTAAGTATGTACATAACTCTAGGTGTTTAGATTCCCTTTGGGTTATATCTTTGTGAAGAAAAGTGAAAAAATATGAATTAAGTGGAACCGGTTACACCAAGGAATAGGTCATCTTTTTCAAAGAGGTTTAGTATCCCAAGCCTTATTGTAGTCTATTTATGAAAATAAAAAAATACTTACGCATACGTACGTGTGCTATCTAAAATATGGCTCAATTTTCTTAAAACTGAATTGAGATGTTTAAGTTGTGAAAACTAATAAAATTATGAATAGTTAATATAAATGTAATAAAAAATATACATATGTGTATTTATAAGAAAAAACAAAGTGAGATTACTCCCTGGACATTTAAAATAAGCCACACGTAGCGTAGAATGAACTTGGTTGCTGAAGCCTTGATAAGTATGTCCTTGATTGATATTTTTTCATTTTATCTATTTTCTCACAACTGTATTGAAAACTTCGTATGATACATGGGTGTAAAAGGAAATAACAAGCTCGTGACGATGGTAAACTCTCGCCTGCAGCTCGGGCTTACAAATGTCACTCGTTTGTTATTGACCTTTTTACCACCCTTGTATCATATATAACTATTATCTACTCTCATATCGTAAAATTCGAATTATAAACATCAAAACGAGTTAATATTGACATACTTACTTTATGAACACCGTACCGAAATTTAAAAATGGAATCATAGTATAATTGTAACCCTCTTTCTCTAACAAAACAATGTTATATTTTTTTACCATTACGATACTGGAGAAATCCAAGAAGTTAATATCACCAAAAAGATTCCATCAATTATTCTCTTCTCATCATCATATCAGTCTAAAAACGTCCACTGCTGTTTGTCCAGCTTATGTACATAACCTTTTTTTTAATTATTATTTTAAGTATATGTTTTGTACAATAAAGGATATCATCTTCATCATCATCATAACAGCCGAAGAACGTCCACTGATGGACAAAGGACTCCCCCAAGGATTTCCACGATGACCAGTCCTGCGCTGCCCGCATTCATCCGCTTTCCGCGATCTTCAACAGGTCTTTAGTTAAACTCAACCAATTTAGATGGGCAATAGCTCAAACGAAAGAGCTCATTCCAGCGAGTATTTTTAAAAAGAAGCAACAAAAATCGCGTTTCAGTCTTGGGTTATAACTTAGAGAAAGGCGAAAGTTAAGTGATTTTCAATACTTGATGACAAATTTGTAAACTAATACCTTTCATTTAAAAAATAATTTGCATATCGGTTTGATAGACCTTCCGGACGGACTCGAAATAGATTTCGTAATTTTTTCCTTTTTTTTCATTTATTTGAGAAGGGCGAAATTAAGTGATTTTAATGTACGCATAACGACTTTACACAAAAAAATAAGCAAATTGGTTTGATAGAATGAACGGCCGGACGGACTCGAATTACATTCTTGATGAGAGAGCGGTGCGCGAGCCGCTAGCCGCTCGCGGGGGTTATTTCCAATGCTTGATTACAAATCTGTGCATACCTTTCATTTACAAATAATAAGCAAATCGCTTGGATATGACGGCCGCGCGTACTCGCATTAGTTTCTATTATTTCTTTTAATAGATAGATTATTTTATTTTTAGAAAACTAAAAAATATCTTATAATTTATTGTGTCTTATTTCAGACGTTGGCTCTTCTGGGCAAGGACAGCGGTAAGTCGTAAATGTAAATAGGTATCGACACATATAACGTTATAATTAGTATTGCCTGATCCACCTTCGACTTGTCATATCGTCCGTCACTACCATCCGTTACTGAGTTGCTTAGAAAAAACCAGCCAAGTGCGAGTCCGAATCATGCACCGAGGGTTTTGTACCACCACACCTATTATATTCGGAGAAAAACCAACGAGAGCACCAGAAATAAGTTGAAGAAAAATCGATGTTGTCTGTAAAGTCGGTTTACGGAATTAATACATTCTGAATCTTTAAAAATTTGTTTAATTTCAGTGTCAACCAATGCTCTGCCGATGCAAGAACAGCTGCCACACTTTGACCTGTCTGGAGGATGGCAACATATTATTAGAAAATTAAACCCCGTGGCCCCGAATCTCGGGATGCCGGGAACTTGGAAGTTTTCCAGTCCCGAAAATTTAGGGACTAAATCTGACAAAGCCCGGAATTAACATTTTTTTTTATGTTTGTGCTCATTTATACTATGTATTGATTGAAGTTCATATCGTATCGTACGTATCATCGCTGTGTAGCATTCGCCATACACATATTTTGTAACTATCTGATTTAAAATTCAAAACTCTTTTCAAAAACTTTATAGTTTAGATAAAGTTATGTGACGAAAAATAAAAAAGCCAATGCAAAAAATATGTCAAATTTTTTTTATTATAAAAATTAATATGGTATTATAATTTGGTTGAAGTAAACTTTATTTAAGTTTAATATTGTTTTTTTACTGGTTTCCTGCATTTTAAACCTTTTTTAGTGTTCGGTATAGTCAACAAGGAACCCTTATTTATTAGTTTCGCCATTTTTGTCCGTCTGTCCGCGTCTTTGTTTAGAGACAATTAGCGAGTACTAAGCTGTAATTTGGTTTGGTAAAAAAAAATTTCACGGTACCTGGGTAAAGAGATGTCATTTTTTTTGTTGACGTACCTTATCGTTGAATAGGTCTTTGAAAACTACTCAGGGTTTACTGAAACCATTTTGCGATTCAGGGATAGTCAGTAATAGTCGATTAACTAAATCATTGGTGTACAGTTGGATTTCTAAAAGTTTATAGATTTTCCATACAAAAATGTTCAAAAACCAACTGTAAACATAATTTTGTTTTCTTATTATGCATTAATTTTATAATAGAATACGGATACCTACTTTGCTTAGAACTTTGTACTTGGCCGCTTTGTTTTTAATAAAAAGCTCCTTTGGTATAGTAATCGGACTTTTTATCACCCGTCTTTAATCCCAGGTCTATATCGAAATCCCGTAATCCCGGAATTAGAAAAAAGATGGACAATTTAGATAAATTTAAAGTGAATTGAAATTTTCGTTTAACTTATTTCCCATATTATGTTCATAGTGGAGCGCATATTGTTGTTAATCAATCGCCAATCTTACTGTTCGTACTTCGTTCTTTTTCGTAAATGAAGTGAAACGACGTCTGTCCATAACCAAAACTGCGATGGATAGGTTACGGAAAGTATGGAGGAATCGCAATATTACGAAGTAACTAGTATCTCATCTGTGACATTACCAAAGCCACCAAAGCTAGGCTCATGCGAACACTACTCCCCGTTTTTCTTATAGGACAGTGCGCGAGTTGGAAAAGGGGAAGATAGATGCTCTTGAGATATGGTGCTGAAGGAAGATGCTCCGGATATCGTGGATGAAGTTCCGCACCAACGTGTCTATACTCCAGGAGCTCGGCATCACGCAGTGTTTGTTGGCCGTAGTACAGTCACTCATACTGCAGTACTATGGACATATCTCTAGGCGGGATAACGAATGCATAGAACGGCTAGTCGTACAGAGAAAAGTGTATAGAACCAGATCACGCGGGAGGTCCTATACCACCGACGTGGATGCCTCGACGCGACTACGACCGCTCTGCCAAGAGGGAAACGACAGAGAAGAGATTTTATCACACATATTATATCATTAGTCACACACGGGCGCCATATTATAAGATATATTTAACCTAACAGATATCTTACAATATCGCTCTTCATAATCAATGAGACTACACACACGGGGCAGATAATATATAGGTATTTCAGCGCCGTCTATCTTAAGATACCGAGCGATACCGCGCGAGCGTTATATTTATCTTAATATCTTAAGATAAATACAGCATGATTCAAAAGAGTTTTTAACGGCCTGCGTAGCGTAATGGTTTGTTCATTCGCTTCACACCGGGAGGTCGCGGGTTCGATTTCCGGCGAGGTCAACTTTATAAGAATCGGTTTAAAAGTTAAGTTTTGCCGCTAAACATCTGTTTTTATTTTTTATTCACAATTGGTGAGCCCTTGGTATCATCTCACCTGATATTAAGTGACGATGATGCCGAAGATGAAAGCGCGCTTACCAAGATTCCCCAACGCAATGGAGAACTGGCTATCTTATCTGCAAGCCGGAACACATTAATATTGTTAACACTGATGTTTGGCGGCAAGACTTAGATAAGAGTTGCTAGCTTGACAGGCGGGCTACAAAAATGCCCTACCACCAACCAAACCGAGTAGAGTCTTACAAAGTTGACCCCGCCGGGAATCGAACCCGCGGCCTCCTGGTGTGAAGCGAATGGACCGACCATTACTCCACGGAGGCGGTTTACAGCATTGATGTGTTCCGGCTTGAAGATAAGATAGCCAGATCCCCATTGCGTTGGGGAATCTTGGTAAGCCCGCTTCCATCTTCGGCATCATCATCACTTCGTCAAAGTCGGCTTCGTCCTCTGGCGAACTGTCTAGTAAGTCCAATAGCAACATACGCGAACTCATTTTCTTAATCAGCCTGTATAAAGCGTTTTAGGTGTAGCTCATTTAAAGACTCGTGGGGTTTTTATATATTATACTATAGCGCCCGTGTGTAATACCTTGCTATGCTATAGCTGACTTATAATTAGTTCTTGATAGCAAAGGATATGAATGTACTCGTGATTACAAACAACTTTCCCAAAGAAACTATATGTCAAATATGAAAAAAAAATTTGGTCCTTGATACATTTTTGCCGATTTGATAACTTATTATGTATCGAGGGCGAAAATTTTTTTTTCATATTTCACATATAGTTTCCTTGGGAAAGTTGTTTGTAATCACGAGTACATTCATATCCTTTGCTATCAAGAACTAATTTGAGGTCACCCTGTATATATAAGTACAAACAAACTTATATATAAGTTTTTATCTTAAGATACTCGCGAGTATCTGCGATTATCTTAAGATAAAATAGCGCCCGTGTGTACTACAATAATTTTTACTACATCTTATGCCACGCAAACATTTCCTTATGACGCCGACACCTAACTAAAGGAAAACGTAAACAGGATTAGGTGTGCAGCATTGAATATTGTCGCCTGGCCGTGGCACCGTGGCAAATCGCCAGTTCTACTACCTTAGTCCCGGAGTGTATAATAAGATAAACCTAAAGCTAAATATCTACCCTCTATAGCTACGTGAATGTAAAGTTAAGTGTACAAAATGGCTACAAACTCTAAAGAATGATGACTATTGATGACACTGAATGCATTATTGGAATTTGACAATCCCACTACACTCACACACACACACAAACACACACACACACACACACACACACACACAAACTCTCTCTGTCCCTCACACACCTAGTTTTTAAAATTGATTTTTTTAAATCTCTGAATAATAATACGCTAGTAGTCTTTATTGTACTGTGTTAATAATGTATCTATCTAACATAAAGTAATCTATAATATAATAAAACTGTAACGGGGCCGTGTCTGTACATGATATATTTTTGGAAAATAATAACTGTGGTGGACATTACTAACGATACAGAGGCCAAAACAATAACTTTTAGAATTTTTGTCTGTCTGTCTGTCTGTCTGTATGTTCGCGCATCACGCAAAAACTACCAGGCCGATTTTGATGAAATTTTGTATGGTGGTTCCTTATAGCCCGGGTTAACATATAGATACTTTTTATCCCGGAAAATTCAAGAGTTCCCGTGGGAAAATCAAAAGTATTCATTTATACAATGGCTCACTACCACCACTATTACAATTAAATTTTACACGTTGATGCCCTATATCGCAAACTAAAACTGAGACATTGTGAACCCAAAAAAAATTAAGTGTTCCTGCAGCAATGCAAAAAATAGTATCTTTAGAATGGCTCAACGTAACAATATGAAACCTTTACATTGGGATGGGGTGTTTTGACCATCGTTGTTTATTCTTTATCCCGGAAAACTAAAGAGGTCCCGTGAGAAATTAGATCTATAGATACTTACAATAATAACAATAGAGTACTTTTTCCCCATATTAGCAACACATACCACACATTATAATCATAGCAGCAGAATGTCAATAGATGCCGCTGCAGGGATAATAAAACGCGCTTAAGTTGTATTAAAACATCAAAATATTATTTCATACTTTTGAGTGAATTTCTTTTATGTATTTTTCAGCATACGTTACTTTACACAACTCTAACTCTGGAACTATGGCACGTAGCGATGTGTTTCATAGACGAACTGATAGGTACTTTTTACAGATTTCATTCGCGTCAAACACAAAAGTCAAGTTTGGTATCTTTTAACAGGAGGCACAGATATGGGAACTCTTCTGACGGCGACTATTTGCGTGTGGCAGTTGCTCTCCGCCTGGGCTGCAATATCTGTGAACCTCATCAATGTATTTGCGGGTCCACGGTGGAGGCAATTGGCCATCACGCACTGAGTTGCGGTCGTGGTTTGGTGAAGATTACCACGTCATCATGCCCTTAATGACCTCACTCGGAGGGCACTGGTCTCGGCTAGATGGAATATTCCATCTTTGATGCAGCCGCTGGGCTTTAGTCGATCTGATGGCAAAAGGCCGGACGATTTAAACAGGTGCCATTGGAAGAGAGGTACGTGCCTGCTTTGGGACGCCACTTTTTCTGCTTCTGCCTCACGCCTCACCCGTACGGTACTGCTGCTCAATTTGCGGCGAGAAAGAAGCATAAAAAGTACTCGGTCTTGGAGGCAAACTACTGCTTTTTTCCGCTGGTCTGTGAGACAACCGGCTGCTGAAGTCTCAGAGGCCTTTGCCTTCATTAAGGAGATTGGCCGTCGCCTTTGAGAGAGGAGATGTGACGCCCGCTCCAGGTCCTACTTGCTGCTAAGGTAGTTTATTGCCATCCAGTGCGGCAACGAGAAGTGCGACATGGGCTCCTTTGGAGCTGATACGACTCGAGGATTTGACCCATATTAATATTTTTAGGAAATTTTATTACTAGATTGATATAATTATTTGAATTAGTTTTTTGATAATATGTGTGTTATTTCATCATATCAGTTCATATACGTCCCCAACGAGGGGCTCGACCTGCCCTGAGTTAGGGCCATCAGGCCTTAGAGGATCACGCGGGACCATTGCGGGTTAATTGACTTTACACATAAGCTTCGAGTTTCTTCGCAGGCGTGTGCAGGTTTCCTCACGATGTTTTCCCTCACCGTAAGAGCGTCAGATAAACGTACATATGAAATCGATATTTGAATAGATATTGGTAAGTGGCAGGATTCGAACCACGGCCTCCCGGACAGGAGGAAGCGGCCCTAACCGTTACGCCACCGACGCTTTATATGTTATTTAAGATTTAGAAATCCTTAATTAATATTATAAATTTGAAAATGTGTTTGTTTGTTTGTACCTATTCACACTCCAACACATCTACCAATCTTGATGAAATTTGGCATGCAGGTAGCCCGTGGAAGGAAATAGTCTACTTTTTATCTCTTGAAATTATCATAGCCCGATGCAGTACCTGAGGAAATAAAAACAATACTCTTTGTTCGTTAATTTATTTAAAATCGCAACGAAAAATGGATTGGTGTAATCTTTGCACCGAGATGTGGTGGAAAATGATATAATTTGTCATAAGTATATCCTGACATAGTTCCCGAGGGATCTGGGGGCAACGGAGCAACGGATTAAAGTGATTTTTTGTATAGAATTTGTTGAGAGGGTGGAAAGTGACAAAGACTGCTGATCAGAATACCCCGTTTTAGTTCCTGAGGTACCTGGAGAAAACTCATGTCCACGCTTGCGAGCCGATTGCAGCTCGCGCACCAGTCACCCTCAAAAAGAGTCATAAAAGCTATGTCCACGCGGGCGAAGCCGCGGGCAAAAGCTAGTCTGTAATATAGCTTGTCGGACGTAACGCTTCTGCTTACCAGGGCCGCAGGGGTGGGCGTTTATAGCAACGACACAGTTTGTTACTACTGTTGCTGTTATCGAACACTGTTTAAACTACTCAAAATGTTTTTGATTACAAATAAATGTTTGTTTTTAATCCACGTCCTAATCTTTCTGCCTGCCAAATATCATCCAGATCCGTTCAGCTGTACTGGCGTGATTGAATAACAAACATACATCCATACAAACTTTTACATTTATAATATTTGTGTCGGGCTTCGGTGGCGTAACGGCCAGGGGCGCCGTCTCCTGTCCGGGAGGTCTTGGTTCGAATCCTGCCACGTACCAATGTAATTTCGAATTTAGATTTCATATGTACGTTTATCCGACGCTCTTACGGTAAAGGAAAACATCATGAGGAAACCTGCAGCACACACCTGCAAAGAAACTCGCAGGTTGTGTGTGAAGTCGACCAACCCGCGTGGTCGACTAAGGCCCGATCGCCCTAATTCAGGGTAGGCTCGAGCCCCTTGGTGGGGACGTATATGAGCTGATATGTTGAATATATCTGTGAAGTTCTACCACATTGTATTTGTTCTATGGTTTGTTCTTTTTTAGGGTTCCGTAGTCAACAAGGAACCTTAATAGTTTCGCCAGGTCTATCTGTCCGTCCGTTTGTCTGTCCGCGGCTTAGCTCAGAGACTATTAGTACAAGAAAACTGTAATTTGGCATGGGTATACATACATTACGCCTGCGAAGAAACTCGAAGGTTGTGTGTGAAGTCGACCAACCCGCACTGGGCCCGCGTGGTCGACTAAGGCCTTATCGCCCTGATTCAGGGTAGGCTCGAGCCCCTCGATGGAGACGTATATGAGCTGATATAATAATAATACATACATATTCATCACGCCAACAAAGTGGAATAATAACACAGCTCTACAAAAAAAAATATTTTTTTTGTTGCCCTGAATATCTTGGCAAATTTTGATGTTTTCAAGTGCCCAGATTACGAATTTATTCATGAAAGTATTGAATGTGCTCTTGTTTTTATGATCAATTATCGGCTTGTTAGTAATAAAATGTATTTTCCCAGTCACGATTAGAGTTCTGTGCAAAAAAACGAGAGCAAATCTTATAAAATCATTGATAGTTTCATGAATTGTGAGCATAATTAAATCCAAAATTGATCTTATATCTAGGGCAACAAAACCACTGTAGACCAGTGTAATTTATATATTTTTATAAGGTAGAGTGGCTGAATTTTTTATCGGCAACGTTAAGGATATCATTGAAAAGGTCTAACAAAACAATTAAGGGTTTTCTAGAACTATGTTTTCGATTCAGGGCTTGGTTTGCGAAATAATAAGCTTTAAATTACTATTTTTGTTAGTCAAGTGTCCCAGTCAGATGTCCTGAAAAAAAAAATTACAAATTATTAATTAATTTTATTACCAATTTTCCTGCCAATTTTTTTAGCCAGGACATCTGAAAAAAATATTAAATAATAGGACATAATATTAAAAAAATTTAATGGAAAATATCCAGGCAAAATATGCTTTTATAGTTTAGGAGTAATGTTCGACCTACTGAAGGTGGAATTCGGATTCGTAAAAAAATCCTAGATATTTCATACACAATGTTTTATTACCAACTGCAAATTACAAATTATTAATTAATTTTATTACCAATTTTCCTCTACACAAGTAAGCATCAAATAGTGAGAAAGTGTTAAGTGAAATATCTGATCGTGTAACTAACGGTTGCCTAGTTCAGAGAGGCTTTGACTCCCGGCTCCGGATCGTTCCTGGCGCAGAGGATGTCCATAGCCATTCAGCGCGGAAATGCAGCTAGTGTTATGGGCACCTTTGCACCGGGGATGACAAGGGATGGGTTATTTTAGGTGTTTTTTTTTGTAAGTTATTATAGGTGTGATTTTAGGTATTTTAGGAATGATTTTAGATATTTTAGGTGTGATTTAAGGTGTTTTATTTTAAGTATTTTAGGCATTTTATTTTAGGTGTATTCTGTAAGTTTTATAATTGTATTAGTTTTATTGCATTATTAGTCTTGGTTAATAAATTTATCTTACTGCAAATATAATTTTGTTTTTTAAAATATTCATTTATTTTTTGAAAAGACTACGGAACCCTACTTTGTGCGAGTCCGTCTCACACTTAGCTGTTTTTAAACATTTCCAATTGAAGCGGTCGTAAAGTAGCTCAGTGTGACATTGCGGGGTTGCATCAATCACGAAAGTTAACAGACCTGAAGCATGGGGGACGCTATATAATAAACCTGGCAGTTTGGCGTATCTGTTAGCTATACGAGACGGAATGATCTTTTGCAATATCCAGACTCGTGAATTTTATTGTTTATGTATTAAGTAATATCCCTTTCGCTGTTATCTTTGTGGACATTTGATAAGAAAAGCGGGAACCTCGTTTCTGCTGCTTTAAATTTCTCGGCTGGACGTGTCGATGCTTTGCCCCTTACGCACTCTATTCTGTTCCTGTGCTTCCTCTTTTGCATTCAAATCCAAAATTCGTCTAATTCTTCTTTTTTCCATTCCTCTGCGCTGCTAACAATGTCAGCTAACGTCCTTACACTATTGTCCGTTTTTAAATTGTCTCTCGAATTACCCGCTACCCGCTCCAATCTTATCACCGTGTCCTCGGCCTTATTCTCCGACAAATCGCACGTATTATTATCAGCGCTTGGTGTGGTCGCTGCCGCTCGCAACGGCTGCGGTGGCGGCGCAGTTGAGGGTACTTCGATATTATTTTCATCCGTTGTTGATTTTAGATACACAATAGAAGATTTGTTATTATTTTGTAGATCGCTCTGGGTTATTAACGGTTGACTATAGCTGTCTTCGCTTTTATCGTACTCTGATATGTGTAAAATACCAATCGGGCCGCTGTCCCCAAAAAAGGCACCTCGTCGCATATATACGTTGACTCTAAAGTCAATATCATTCACTATAGATGCCATTTATTCACAGTTGCAAGAGTGGTTCTAATCCAACGGTTTAATATTAAACAGTACAAAGTCTAATTTTATCCTATTTAACGGTAGACCGACTGAAATACCAATCCAAATAAATAGTCCAGTACCTTTATCTGACAAATGTCGCTTCCTAGGTTTTATGTTGGACTCAAATCTAAACTGGAAGCAGCACGTACATCAAGTATACTTTGCGATAGACTGAGTGGTGCGCTCTAAGAAAGCTGCGACCTCTTATGTCTCCCAACACCTTGAGGCAGGTTTACTTCGCTCACTTCCATTCGATAATGTCCTATGGCATTATTTTATGGGGTGACTCGAAGGACTCTGATCGCGTATGTGTCCTGCAAAAAAGGGCAGTCAGAGTCTTCCGAGGCACAAACTCAAGAGACACTTGCAGGGAGCAGTTTAAATCATTGCATATAATGCCACTCTACTCATTGTACCTGTACGAGTTGTTGATGGATCGTCCGACGAAACTTGTCAATTTTTGACCGACGCACTGCCTGAGGTAGGAACTTGCGTAACACCGGTCGGCTACAAGTAGTGTCGCGAAGGACTATGTACTCGTGCAACAAAAAACCCGCGCGTCATCGGTCCGTCGTTATATGAACCACAGATAAGAAAAATTTTGAATTCTTCTATTCTGTGTTTAGCTCTTTCGTTCTCATCTATAATATAATAAAACTGTAACGGGGCCGTGTCTGTACATGAAATATTTTTGGAAAATAATAACTGGGTGGACATTACTAACGATACAGAGGCCAAAACAACAACTTTTGGAATTTTTGTCTGTCTGTCTGTATGTTCGCGCATCACGCAAAAACTACCGGGCCGATTATGGTGAAATTTTGTATGTTGGTTCCTTATAGCCCGGGTTAACATATAGGATACTTTTTATCCCAGAAAATTCAAGAGTTCCCGTAGGAAAATCAAAAGTATTCATTAAAATTTATAGAATGGCTCATCACGCAAATGTGGCTTGACCTAATACAATCAAATTTTACACGTTGATACCCTTATCGCGAACTAAAACTGGGACATTGTGAATCCCAAAAAAAATATGGTTTCCTGCAGGAATGCAAAAAATTGTATCTTTAGAATGGCTCAACGTAACAATATGAAAAAATTACATTGGGATGGGGTGTTTTGACCATCATTGTATAGTCGGGTATTCTTTATCCCGGAAAACTAAAGAGGTCCCGTGAGAAATTATCTATCGATACTTACAATAATAACAATAGAGTACTTTTTCCACATATTAGCTACAAATACCGCACATTTTAATCATAGCAGCAGAATGTCAATAGATGGAACTGCAGGGATAATAAAACGCGCTTAAGTTGTATTAAAACAATAAAATATTATTTCATACTTTTGAGTGGATTTCTCTTATGTATTTTTCAGCATAAGCTACTTTAAATAACTCTAACTCTGGAACTATAGCACGTAGCGATGTGTTTCATAGACGAACAGATAGGTATTTTATACAGATTCGAATCGTGTAAAAAAATTAAAAACACGTAAATCGAGTTTAGCATCTTATAACAGGAGGCACAGATATGGGAACTCTTCTGACGGCGACTATTTGAGTGTGGCAGTTGCTCTCCGCCTGCAATATCAATATCTGTGAACCTCATCAATGTATTTGCGGGTCCACGGTGGAGGCAATTGGCCATCACTCACTGAGTTGCTGTCGTTGTTTGTGAAGACTCCCACGTCACCAACTCGGAGGGCACTGGTCTCGGCCAGATGGAATATTCCATCTTTGATCCAGCCGCCGGGCTTTGTTCGATCTGATGGCAAAAGGCCGGAGGGTTTTAACAGGTGCTATGGCAGAGAGGAACGTGCCTGCGGACGCCACTTTCTCTGCCTCACTCCTCACCCGTACGGTACTGCTGCTCAATTTGCGGCGAGAAAGAAGCATAATAAGTACTCGGTCTTGGAGGCAAATTACTGATTTGTGCCGCTGGTCTGTGAGACAACCGGCTGCTAACCCTCAGAGGCCTTTGCCTTCACAAAGGAGATTGGCCGTCGCCTTCGAGAGAGGAGATGTGACGTGAGGTCCTACCTGCTGCTAAGGTTGTCTATTGCCATCCAGCGCGGCAACGAGAAGTGCGTCATGGGCTCCTTTGGAGCTGATACGACTCGAGGATTTGACCCATATTAATATTTTTAGGGAATTTTATTACTAGATTGATATAATGATTTGAATTAGTTTTTTGATAATATTGGTATATGTGTTATTTCATCATATCAGTTTATATACGTCCCCACCAAGGGGCTCGACCTGCCCTGAGTTAGGGCGATCAGGCCTTAGACGATCACGCGGGCCCATTGCGGGTTGGTTGACTTCACACATAAGCTTCGAGTTTCTTCGCAGGGATGTTTTTCTCACCGTAAGAGCGTCGGATAAACGTTCATACCAGTATTAAATCGATATTCGTATAGATATTGGTAAGTGGCAGGATTCGAACCACGGCCTTCAGGACAGGAGGTAGTGGCCCTAACCGTTCTGCCACCGATGCTCTATCTGTTATTTAAGATTAAGAAATCCCTTCTTAATATTATAAATGTGAAAATGTGTTTGTTTGTTTGTTACCTATTCACACTTCAACACCTCTATCAATCTTGACGAAATTTGGCATGCAGGTAGCCTGTATCACTGGGAATAAAATAGTCTACTTTTTATCTGTGGAAATTATCATAGCCATAGCAGTTCCTGAGGAAACTAAAACAATACTCTTTGTTCGTTGAGTTATTTAAAATCGTAACGAAAAAATGGGTTGGTGTGATTTTTAGCACAGAGATGAGGTGGAAAATGATATAATTTACTAATAAGTATATCCTGACATAGTTCCCGAGGAATCTGGGGACAACGGTTTTCTACGCTCGCGCACGTCGTCGGTGGCGTCGCAACGGAGCAACGGATTAAAGTGATTTTTTGTATAGAATTTGTTGAGGGGGTGGGAAGTGGCAAAGACTGCTAATCCGAATAGCCCGATACAGTTCCTGAGCTACCTGGAGAAAACTCATGTCCACGCTTGCGAGCTGATTGCTCGCGCACCACTCGCCCTCAAAAAAAACATAAAAGCTATGTCCACGCGGGCGAAGCTGCGGGCAAAAGCTAGTGTCAAATAAAAATCTGTCTACTGTCTATTCTCAAAAGGCCACTTAGATGAACTTTTACTATAACAACGTGCTTTATTATTCCAATTTCTGTGATAACAAACTGAAAGCCTTTAACACAATTTGTCTCAATTACTCTACTAGAATGCCAAACTCATGCTTAAAAAGGGACACTAATAAATATTATCGCAATGTTTCGGATACTTTCAAATAATAAATTACATACAAACTATTGTATTTTAAAAATAATTAATTTTCTTGACATTACCTAAATCTCTCCTAATGATTTCTTTGTTTCAGTTTAGCATCCCTATATCCTACTTCCTAGTTATTATATTAGATATAAATGTGAAAGTTTGGATGAATAGACGGATGTTTCTTATTCAATCACGCCAGAATAACTGAACGGATCGTGATGAAATTTGGTAGGTATACAGATTAGGACTTCGATTAACATATAGGATACATTTTATCTCGATTTCTTATGTTATTCCCGTGGGATAGCTGTAAACTCTCTCTATTTTGTTAATTTCTGTCACGTCGCAATGAAGCGATGGATTAACGTGCTATTCTGCACATAGATAGTTGTGGGGTTGGAAAACGACACAGCCTATTCATTAGCATAGCCTGACATAGTTCCTGAGGGATCTAGAGAAAACCCAATTTCTACCCTGCGCACGATCGGAGACAGACACAGAAACTATGTTCACGCGAGCGAAGCCGCAAGAAAAAGCTAGTTAAAAAATATAATAGATAGGTTTTTTTAATAATGAATTGCATGTATACCTCTGTATATTGACAGTCACCCGTTCAAATGTTTCCAGGAATGTGTTCAAAAAGAGCTCCACTTAGCGCGCTGGCACATAAAAATCTACGTGTCATCTATGTGAATGTGCTTAAAAATCAATTTTGTCCTTCAATTTTTTCACTATCATTTAATTTAACAAATAAACTAAATCTTCGAAACTGATGTTTTCTTAAGATCCATCTCGGGTAAGTTGTAGTTACGTTTTTTATGATTTGTGATCATCATTACAGCTCATATACGTCCCCACCGAGGGGCTCGAGCCTACCCTGAATCAGGGCGACTAGGCCTTAGTCAACCACGCGGGCCCAGTGCGGGTTGGTCGACTTCACACACAACCTTCGAGTTTCTTCGCAGGCGTGTGCAGGTTTCCTCACGATGTTTTCCTTCACCGTTAAAGCAATCGGTAAGTATGTACGTAAGTTTTTGAAAAACTCATTGGTACATTGGCCGTCCAGATTTGAACCCGGTACCTCTGGTTAGATGGACCGAGTCGTTACCGGTTGAGCCACCGACGCTATAGTCGTTACCGGTTACCGATTTGTGATATAAGTTTAATTTGTGAAATCCTTTTGTAAATCTTATATAACTATTTCTAGGTCCTTTATTTCAAAAAATAAATTTTGATCGTGTGTATGTTCGTTTTCAACCCCTACCTACCCACATCGTGCTACACTCGTTGATGTTTTCAACCCCTACCTACCCACATCGTGCTACACTCGTTGATGTTTTCAACCCCTACCTACCCACATCGTGCTACACTCGTTGATGTTTTCAACCCCTACCTACCCACATCGTGCTACACTCGTTGATGTTTTCAACCCCTACCTACCCACATCGTGCTACACTCGTTGATGTTTTCAACCCCTACCTACCCACATCGTGCTACACTCGTTGATGTTTTTTAGGGTTCCACACCTATCGTGTGGTAGTATACTTACATTGTTTATTTCAAGTTAAGAAACTTATTAGTGTAGAAGAACGGGAGCTCCTGATACAAGTTTAGGGGGTCTCACCCATTTTTGTGGATAATGTGTATTCTGCTACTAAATTAAACATTTTTTTTAATTTTTTTATTTTAATTTTTTTTACGAATATACATATATTCACACTCGTAAAACATAACCTTCCTTCTGGCGCAGTCGGGTAAAAAGAAAAATATAGTCTCATTTCTGATTCAACCTTTGGGTGACTGTCATGTTAAGGCCCACCGAACAATAAGTTTATTGAAATACATTAACACTGAGCGAAAACATATTTTTAAATAAATAATGGTAATAGTAAATATTTGTCCAATCCAATCAATGATATAAAAGGCGGCAGATGTAAATAGACGGTAAGAAACTGCAAATTGGTGAGATGGGAAAAATTTTCGGGCTTTCGCAGTTGACTTACATATTCGTTCTCGTAGTCACGGTAAGAACTCTAATAAATGTTTCTATTTTTAATTTTAAGTACAAAACGTTCTTTTTTTTAATCAATGGACCATATTATTATGCCAAAACTACTTATGGTTATACAAGATGGCACTAATATGTAAAAGATGCAGTTGTGAAATAATTGATAGAAATTTTCTGATTTGTTTTTCATGTAAATATGCTTATCACACGCATTGCACAAATGCAGAAAAAAGATTCTTCTTGATAACTGAAGAAAATAAAACAAATTGGACTTGTCTATCATGCTATGAAAATAAGCGAAACGAGAATTCTCATACTCATTCCTTAATTTCGGAGTCACCTAACACATCAACAACTTGTCATGTGACAGAGCGGGTAAAAGTTAAAATAAACGTCCCCATCAATAACACCTTCAGTCTCTTAGATGATAATGATTTTAATAATGATTCACAACAGGGGAATATGAGCTGTTCTATGGCTAACACCTGTGATGTGGAGGAGAGGGACAAACTAAGAAAGATGATCTCAGAGCTGCAAGCTTCCTTACAATCTGCTGATCAGGAAGTCGAAAATCTTATGTCTGAAATTATCATTTAAAAAAACAAATTAATGACAATCAAAAGAAAATAGAGCAATTATTAAGTATCTGCAAATCAGCTAAAAACACACCATTGCAACAAAGAAACGCAGCAACTCAAATAAAGTAAGACTGAACTATTCATTAAATATCACAAATACACCCAAGAAAATCGTAAAAAATGACAAAAACATAATAGAAAATAACAAACAAATTTACACTAGTTCACCCATAAAAAACAACACAGAAATACAAAAATCAAATAAAGAAACAACGCAAAATTTACAACTTGATGCAAATGAATTCACTATCACAAATCAGCCTTAAACAAAGACGTCAGAAAAGAAAAGGGTTATCATCCTGGCAGACCAGCAGGGACAGGGCGTACAACAGACACTGAAGAATTTACTTGGACCTAAATATGTAGTTTTTTTGCTTTTGGAAACCCGGGGCTACAATAATTGACATTTTATCCTCATGTCGTTCCGATATAGGCGAACTTACTGTTATTGTTATTGTAATAGGCTTTACAAATGATTATGGCCCGTTTGCAGTGCGATACAATTTGACATCTTGGTTAGGTTTTACTAAAACCACCAATGTCGTAATATGTGAAACTCCATGTAACAAATACCTGAATGAAACAAAACTGAACAACGAAATAAAATTCATATGCAGTAAGTTCAGTAACACTGTATTCTTGGGCATGGACTTCAGTAGAGGTTTACCTAATCAAAGGGAACATACTGTGTATATGTGCCGCAATATATTAAGGGAGATTTTGAGGTTAAGCTACTACAACGATTATAAAAAATATGTAATGAAAACATTAAGTAACTCTTTGGGAAAATGTGACATGCATGCATCAAAAGAAATCAATGAATCTAGAAAAGGCACTATACCCTATTACTTTAAGCCAAAAATAGCAAAAAATCAATCAATGGAAATGCTAAATAAATCCCCAAGCAAAAGTAATATGCAGGTATTAAAAGAGATTTGTGGTCCTAAAAAGGCACAATACCTTACTAATTCAAACCTAAAATAGACATAACACAAGAGGAACTGCCTAAAGTCACCGACTTATCTATCATTGAACAACATATTAACTGTGCTACTGAAAACAAATAATTTTTCGTGTATAAAAATATTAATATTTTACATCAGTACACTTGTGGTTTAATAAGTAAATCGAATTTGTATACGGTATGTCTTGATGAACTAAGCAGCAAAGGTAAACATGTCGTATTTTACGGAACATAACATGAAAGCGGAAGATACTAGCCTTTTAAGGATACCTAATTATACTCTCGCATCACAATTTGTAAGAAAGGATCGTAAAGGGGGTGCATGTGTTATGGTTCATGATGATTGCGCATTTCTAGTTCTTGACAAAATTGCTCAATACTGTATTGCAAATGTAATTGAAGTCTGTGCAATAGAGCTTACTGTTCACAAAATAATAGTTTTATGTATATATCGGGTCCCAAAAAGAAAGAAAAATTAAGATATTTCAAAATCTTCATTAACAAAATGCATGACATTCTTAAATACTGTTGCGATCATTCCCGTAAAATAGTAATCTGTGATGATTTTAATATTGACCGTCTAAAAAAGTCCCGAGATAGCATAAGATTTGAACAACTTTTGAAGGGCTTTAATATAAAAGCTTCGATAAATGCTCCCACTCGTCTATCCAGTGGTACTTGTATAGATAATATACTACATAATATACGTGGCAGTAAAGGAGAAATAATTGAGTTTGCTGTATCTGACCACGCAGCCCAATTACTTCAATGCCCAGTTAAGAAGACTTGTAGATATAATTACTGGTTTGTTTTGAGGCGTGACTATTCCAGAGAAAATAAGTATAAATTCTACAAATGTTTAGAGAATCTTACTTTTAATGAAGCATTTAATGAACAAGATCCAAACAAAGCATTTAACAGTTTTCATGACCTTTTCCAATTGTTCTATAACCTTTGCTTTCCCATAGTAAAAGTGAAAATTCCAACGAAAAAAAAACCAAGATGAATAACAAAGGGAATAAAAACATGCTGTAAACGTAAAAGACAACTGTTATGGCAATATCGATTACGTCCAAACGACAAAAATTAAATTAAATTTTTGAATTAAATTAAGTTTTGACTTATTCCAAAACTATAAATAATATTATAAAATTGACACAGAAAAGGCATAATAACTATACTAAATGCACGAAACAAATCAAAAGCTTCGTGGCAATCATCAATGGAACCAATTCTAACTATCCTAAAGAAAGCGTAACAGTAATAAAAATTAATGATACCCTGATTCATAATTCACGAATAATAGCTCAGAAATTTAATGATCATTTCAGTGAACAAGTACAAATACAGCCTAACGTTGTGTTAACCAACACATGTCGTTATAATAATCCACATTCTATATTTATATGACCATGCACTCCTATTGACATCTACAATATCATTATTAATTTAAAAAACATAAACAGTACAGGTTACGACAACATTGACACAAAAATAACAAAAAGCGTAGCTTGTCTTATAAGCTCTGTGCTTAGTGACATCTTTAACAAATGCATCGAGAATGGTGTTTTTCGTGACAAGCTAAAAATCTCAGTCATAAAACCACTTTTCAAAAAAGGAGATAAACTTTGTATGAATAACTACAGACCTATTGCTTTAATTCTAATATTGTCTAAAATATATGAGAGAGTAATTCATGACATATTATATACTTACTTTGAAAAGAATAAAATATTGTGCAGCGAACAAAAGGGCTTCAGAAAGAATAAAAGTATTAATTTAGCAATATATGACTTCTTAAGTAACATACTTATGAAAATGGATCGAGGATATCCAGTTGTGTCTGTATTTATGGATATGAATAACCGCCTCCGTAGCTCAGAGGCAAAGTTCACTGGCTTTACACAGGAGGTCGCGGGTTCGATTCCCAGCGGGGTCAATTGTAAGACTCGGTTTGGTTGGTGGTAGGGCATTTTCTAAGCCCGCCTGGCTAGCTACCACCATCTTATCTAAGTCTTGCCGCCAAATATCAATGTTGATATCATTGGTGTGTTCCGGCATGAAGATAAGATAGCCAGTTCCCCATTGCGTTGGGGAATCTTGGTAAGCCCGCTTCCATCTTCGGCAACATCGTCACTTACCACCAGGTGAGATGTTGTCAAGGGTGTACCAATTGTGAATAAAAAAAAAAAAAAACTAAAGCTTTTGATTATGTTGACCATGGTTTGCTTTTAGATAAATTGATGAGATATGGGGTGAGAGGAAATGTTTTAAAACTGATTAAATCATATATTACAGATAGGCGTCAATTAACTTACATAGAAAGACTTGATATGAAAAATAAAACTGTCACGTCTTACTCATCGAACCAAAGAGTGATAAAATACGGAGTTCCCCAGGGAAGTGTTTTAGGTCCCCTCCTTTTCCTAGCTTACATTAACGATCTCCCAAAAGTTACAAATCACCCAATGATCGTCTTTGCTGATGACAGTACCGTGATTTTTCAAGGCAATGACATAAAAGAAGTCGAATCTTAAATAAATAATAACCTGTGTGATATAATTTATTGGTTGGAGTGCATCAATCTAAAAATTAATTTGGATAAAACAAAATTTATGATACTTAGACACAGACAATCAAGAATTTTCCAGCTCAACATAAATCACATAAACAAGAAGATTGAAGAAACACATGTCATGAGATTTTTAGGTTTGCAAATAGATCAAGGTGTTACTTGGAACTCCCATACTGAGATACTATGCAACAAAATTCATCAATTAGCATATAGATTGTACATGTTAACAAAGATAGTTAACAGAAAGACTGTCCTAATAGCATACCGCGGTTTCGTAGCATCAACATTAAGGTACGGAATCATGTTTTGGGGTAACAGTACTGGAAAGGAAATGGTCTTCAAAGCTCAAAAAAGATGTATTCGAGCAATCTGTAGCCTTATGCAAACTGACAGTTGTGGGCCATTCTTTATAGAACTCAAAGTACACACCGTTCCCTGTTTATATATTGTCGAAATAGTAGTTTTTGTAAAGAGTAATTTGAGTTTGTTTGGCCATGTTAGTAGCGAAAGACGACGACACAAATTAAATTTAATACCCTGCAAAACCACCTCACTGCATAAAAGTATATTAGCAATGGCACCGAAACTGTACAATAAGTTGCCAACAAGTATAAAAGAGGTTGACTGTTTAGATGTTTTTTAAAAAAAGTTTGTTATATGTTACTGAAGAAGGCATATTACTCTGTTGACGAATACCTTAATGACTAAAATGTGACATTTCCTACTTTATTATAAATTTGACATGTAACTATTTTTATTCATCTGCGACTGGTGCTACCTACCTAATGATTTGTTTTCTGTTATTTTTAATTTAATTGACCTCTTATTATTCAATGAACTTATTATTTTAATTAAAGTGAATTTCTCTAGTTAATAATTTGAAATGTTTTAACTCCTTTTAATTTTTAGACTATACTAGTGTTTTTCTTTTTATGTAATCATTTAAATTTGTTTTATTCATCACCATGTTACTAAAGATTTGCATGCCGTTTTACGGCGGAATATTTAAGGCACTATTATTTAAGACTAATACTTTGTTACCAATATTCTGCAAATAAAGTTTTACTTACTTACTTACTTTTATGATATGATATTTTGCGTATGATAGGACTGTCACGAATTTCGTGGGGAAGCTTATTCCATTCCAAAATCTAAACTCTCACCAAATGCCACATATTAAGACCCACAGAGGGAGGAGCAGCTGAGAGGGAAATTTTAGGAGTAGAGATGTGATAGATTGGCATGACTTAACCATCTATCTATGATACTAATAATCAAGTACGTATTTGATATTTATTTAGGTATCTACCTAACTCAATAGGTACATATTGTAATTTTCCACTACCTAAGTAAGTATGTATGCATTTTATTTTCCGAATGTTTGAACAGAAGTTACGTAGGTACCTACTCGTAATTTCACGCCGAGGCAAAACATACGTCCCTGTGTGTCGAATGAAAATGGAACGAGTACTTACATATTTTATACAGAATGTTAAAACATCACGAGTGAAATTTTAAGGCATTGCTAAAACTTATAGGTAGATAGATGTAGTGTAGCGCACTGTAAGGTCACAAATTAAAATATCGTTATACCATCACAGTCTAAGAATCCATACAGTCGTCCAACGTCTTTGATAATCGCGTCATCGCCGACATCACGACATACCAAGGGTTGTCAATTAAATGAAAGAAAATGCCATCACGTAGAAAAAAATACTTTGTAAAGTCGATATTTGAAGGTACCTTAGATCTCTGATCAAGAATCCGTTGTCAGAATCAAAAAAAAGGCGGCCATTTTGATTTTTTAGTTACTGAACCGATTGCTACCAAAATCCCCACGAATCCGTTGTCGGAAGTGAAAAACTTGGCCGCCATTTTGGACTTTTTAGTAACTGGACCGATTGCTTCCAAAATCGATATCTGAGGGTCTCTGAGGTCCCTAAAAAAAAAAGGGATGACGAATGCTAGTCATCTGGTTGACTGGAAGAGATCCCGTAAGGGATAAGTCCGCCTTTATACCATACATATCTGTTTTATGGTCTGTATTCAAAATTTTCAATAAAGAGTTTACAAAAAAATATTTTGGCAACGTCATTTATGTACTCATTTTGTGATTTTGGTGAGTTAAAAATCGAAGACTTGATGAAAAAAAAAAAAACGAGTGAGGTTTTTCTAAGTTTAAACTTAAGTAGGAGGGCAATTTAGTGATCAAGATTTCATAATTTATTTCTCATGCTGTCGACATCCCTGTTATCGCAATCAAACTAGCCAAAAACTATAATTACTTTTAACAGACTTTTTTGTAATAATTATAAAATCTCAAGGAAAATACCATTCAAATAAATCTAAATTAATCTTTCTTAAAGCTTTATTGTTTAAATTTTTCAGTAATTAACAGTTTTGAAATCAAATAAAGTTTTAACATTAACTAAAGTGGAAAAGCAAGAATAAAGGAATTAAATATTAACATAATAATAATATCAAAATTATAATTCTTCTTACAAATGAAACATATGAACTACATCAAAGCTGCTTGTTAGACGTAGATATAACGTAGAAATAACAACTATCTGAAGTAATTAGGAGACAATTAACGAACGCTTTTACCGTTTAGACGTGATCTAATTTTATTGCACAAATATTCGTTCTGGTTTTATACTGGTGGAAGGGATCGTTTGGATGTAATCATAAGCCATACTTAAATGGCAACCACCACCACCACCGTTTTCAATCAAAGCCGTTTCATTATCTAAATCTTCTTGTTGAGCATGTCCAAATCGAGCTCTATGAGAAGCTTTTAGTATTTCAGCGTTAAGCTCCTCTTTCTTACTTAACTCAGCTTCAGGTTGCAGTTCACTGTCAACGGATTGTGAGGATTGAGATGTTTCTACTCCTTCAGGTTAGTTCACGGACGAACCACAACCAGTGCGCTTTAAAATTTTGGCTATCATGCGAAGCATTTCACTGCTATGTGGTTGGCGGAAATTGTGACCCTGCGCAGTTGTATAGTGAATTTCTAGACATTGCAAATATTTAGGCATTAAAGTTTCTATAAGACGGCGTTTTTTTCTTTTTTAAAACGTGAACTTTTTTGTGCCCAGGTTTATATTAAAGGCAAATATTTCGACGAAAGTATTGAAACGGAAAATGACAACATTTTCAGGGCAGTTGTTTTAAGATATATTTCTCTTTAACTTTCATACATAAACAGCTTTGGAAACCAAGTTTTGTAAATAACTATAAAAATTAAGTATTTTTGTTTATGTTAACAAGTCATAGCCTGTATATTAAGCACTTTTAGAGATTTTTGTAGTTTTGATAGTTTTCTTCGTAGAATTTTGTCTAGAATTATTGTAACTGTCGGGTTATAACCGCTATATTTGGAAATTTGAAATAAATTATGAAAGTATTCTATATAATGAATTTAAAAGGAAAACTATCACGGCTAAGTAGGCTTTCTTAGTATAAGAGAAATAGTCGACCAACTTAAGATGTGCAGTTCGATATGTAAAATGTTTTTTTTTAAAACATTTATTTTTTGAAAAGACTACGGAACCCTACTTTGCGCGAGTCCGACTCGCACTTGGCCGGTTTTTTTATAGAACACATTATTACCCGCCAGTTGAAGGACATGAGCACTAATGCAAAATTTTGAACTCAGTCCCGAAAGTAACGAAAATCACCGGGATAGAGAATTTTAGTCCCGGTGCTTTGGTGTACGCTATTTCCCGGGAAATCCCGGAGCTTTCGGGACCGGGATTTCCCGGGACTACTCCCTAATGTCGTCTAACGCACACAAATTTTTCATTTAAACAAAGTATTGATATTGCTGCAATATTATATTTAATATATTAATTAAATTATTAAAACACTTTGTTACAATTATTTTTTTAAGTATTTTAAATTTATAAAAAAAAATCGTAGAAAAATAAATAATTTTAAATTTATTAAAAAATAACTGTAACAAAATGTTTTTATATTTATTAAAATTAAATTAAATAACTTTTAATAATTAAAAAAAATAAACCAAACTAAATCAAAAGATCAAAATGAGCCGTGCATGAATGATTAATAGTAAAAATGCGACGTGACGACCTTTTTTGAATGGGCCCACCGCACCGCACTGTAAAAACGGTGACAATGGTCTAATGGGCCCTACCCGCCCCGCAGCCCCCGCACGATTGCCTGTCTTGACGCCCTCCGTTGGACGACTGTATGGATTCTTAGATGTGGTGGTATTTTTTTCAACAAAATTACGAAGAATTAAATCAATGCGTTCTTCATGCAAAATTTGAATATTAATTTGGCTTACTTGAAAGCCGTTGATTTGCGACCCCTAGTTATTTGACTTTTTTTGTTTCAAATTATAGTCAGTTCACATTTCCAATAACCCTGTCTGATTCATTTCGTACCGAAGTTGGTAAAATTTTATTGAACTGTTTTATTGAATTAATTATACCAAGCTACACATAAATAAGATACTTTTACGCATAAAATAAAGTTATACAATTCAATAAGGCTGGGAATGATAAATGGCGGCGCTTCTATTTGCGTCTTGCTCAAACAATATAAACCCCTCGCTCACAGGAACTACCAAACCTATGGAAACAATGATATTTATATTCCGAATCTTTAATTGTACGTAAGTATATAAAAAAAAAACTAAATAAAAAAATTACGTTACCTCACCTTTTGAAAATACATTGAAAATTCGATTAAATATTTTTCGTGACCAATGCCGCCGGTGATCAGCAATACTTGCATTTATGTCTATAGATACGTCATTTGTTTGTATATGTCGCCGTCATCTGGTTGAATCTGCTATTTGATTGAATGACTAGCACGTTCATTGAATGACGACATGTCATTCAATGACTAAAGGACAACTCGTCAAGTTGTTTAATGTAACGCTAGTGGTGAAGTAATTCCCCTAGGGCTTTCAAACCACAAAACAGCTCAGATAATAAATATACCTATTAAAATAAAGAAACCCCAATGTCCAATTATTTCGTAGTAAAAAGAGATTACAATCAGGAAAACCAAATTAAATTTCGTGAGTATTTAGCCAGTTTATCTTTCGCAAAGATTTCTGAAGTTACAGACTTAAATGAAGTGAATGAAGTAATAATTTTAACCGCCTCCGTGGCGTTATGGTTAGTCCATTCGCTTCACATCAGGAGATCGCGGGTTCGATTCCCGGTGGGGTCAGCTTGTAAGATTCGGTTTGGTTGGTGGTAGGGCATTTTCTAAGCCCGCCTGGATAGCTACCACCATCTTATCTAAGTCTTGCCGCGAAACATCAGTGTTAACAACATTGATGTGTTCCGGCTTGAAGATAAGATAGCCAGTTCTCCATTGTGTTGGGGTATCTTGGTAAGCCCGTTTCCATCTTCGGCATCATCGTCACTTACCATCAGGTGAGATGATGCCAAGGGCTTACCAATTGTGAATAAAATATTTAAAAAAGCATGTGATAAATTTTATGAATTAATACAATTATTTTACGAATTATGTCTTCCTAAATTAATTATTAAAATAAACCGGAAAGCGCACACCAGCTTAGATAACGACAGGAATAAGAAAAAGTTGCCTGACAAAAACAAAGTTAAGATTTAAATACTATAAAGATAAAACAAAAGTTAAAAAACTCATTACATAAAATACACTAGAATATTGAGGCGCTGCATCGATCCTTCGCAAAAAAATCGTAATAACATACATATTAAGATCTAACAATAAATTCAAAGCATCTTGGAATATATTAAAAGGTGACAAAAATGCGATAAGAACGATCGATGATAACTTTTTAGTAACTGACCCAAAAGATAAAGCTGAAAAACTAAACAGTTACCTTAATAATGTAACTAATACTAATAGTGACAATAATGCAAATAACAGCAACACAAATAAAACAACTATTAAAAATACAATCTTTCTTGAGCCTTATAGTAGAAATGAGATGAAAAAAATCATATCGACACTCACTCAATAATACTAAGGCGGAAGGTTTTGGTGAAATATCAACGCAAGTCATGAAATACTGTAAAGATGAACTAGCCTCTGTAATGGCTTACTTAGTCAATCTCTCCTTTGAAACTGGATGTTTTCCCAACCTCCTTAAAACTTTTGTAATTAAGCCTTTGTACATAAAAAGAAATTGGATCAGATCCGAAAAATCACGCTAATACCTATCATATCGAATTTATTCTAAAGAGCAATGCTTAAGAGAATAACAGAATTTGTTACTAAAAATGAAGTTGTAAGTAAAGTGCAATATGGATTCCAGTCAAAAAAAATCCACCTCTTTGGCATGTTATAACCTTATCAACCAAATTACAGGAGCTTTGAATGTGAAAGAAAGGGCAACAATAGTTTTTGAAGTGAAAAGTTCTTTAGCGGCGTTGTGCACTTTTTTTGTAATGGGTAAAAAATGTTAAACTCGCGTCAGGACACGTGACCTGATCGAAAATTCGTAAGACGGATGGAGTAGTGAAAACTTCTTTAGCGGCGTTGTGCACTTGTTTTGTAATAAGTAAAAAATGTTAAACTCGCGTTAGGACACGTGACCTGATCAAAAATTCGTAAGACGGATGGAGTTGATTTTTTGTTGATTTTACTGAGATATAAACTTTTTAATTTAATATAAATTGTCATGTTTGTGTACGATAGCGCAATAAATAAATATTGTATTCTACCACATAAATGATAGTACTTTTATACTGATAATCAAAGCAATTCGTGCAAAATTATTCCCTAACCATTCCAAAATATCAAAAATGCACAACGTTAATATTCAAGTTTTCACTTCTGCCGGCACTCCCGGAGTGCAACCTGTGGTTTTTGATGTGTAACATCTTTGCTCTCGCTTTCCTGCAATTTGTGGGAGTGATTTCGTTAAATGGAACGGAAATGTGTAACATGGGACGGAAATGTGTAACATGGGACGGAAATGTGTAACAGGAAGTCGCGAAAGCGCGGAATTCTACTTTATGAGAGTCCGACTCGCACTTGGTCGGTTTTTTTCGTTACTCTCAGATCCGCCACCCAGGTACAATATCGTCATTAAATCTAACTAACCTAAAGTATTTTGTCACATGTTACACATCATATGCAAGTACTGTAGGTCTCGTTCGAATTTTTTTTTATATGACAAAGGCGTTCGATTTCGTTTCCCATCGAATACTATTACGCAAACTGGATAATTAAGGAATGAGAGGGCCCGCCTTAAAATGGCTATCCTCATATCTAGAAAATCGAAAACAATGTATAGAGATTTCAAGACTCAGCAAAGACTTAGTTTTAACAGCTCATAGATCTGAATTTAAATTTAATCATTATGGGCTACCCCAAGATAGTATTTCAGGACCTCTACTTTTTAATCTCTATATTAATGACCTTCCAAAAGTGACTCAATATGATTGTAACTTCTAATAAAATTATTGACATTATTTAATCGTTGACTGGCTGCATAGTAAAAAATTACACCGTTAAAATGTTGACAAGATTAGTTTGACGTACAATAAACACTATCTTCAACAAACACATGAAAATAAATTTTTGGGACAAATTTTTGATGATTTATGTAATTGGAAATCACATACAGAGAGCGTTTATAACAAGAGAAATAGCTATATTTATGATCTAAGTAGACTTCGTAGAGTAACTTCTCAAAATGTCGTTCTGTCTGCATAATATGCTTGGCCTTGTTCATTCTGTACTCGCGTATGGCCTTTTTGTGTGGGGCAACAGTACTGATTGTCTTAGGGTTTTTTAGCGCAGAAAAATTGCGTTAGGGCTATGTGCGGCGTAGAACCAGATGAGCCATGCAGGCCTCTTTTTAAAAAGTTGGGCTTATTATCACTTCCATCCATGTACATATACCTATCACATAGGTAATTTTGTTAAATCAATCATTTATAAGCAGGAGACATTCATTCCCGTAATATTAGAAATCCAGATCGATTGGTTTATAAAGTGAGACCTTTGAATACAATGTAACAAAAAATTGTCATGCAATGTGTGTAAAAGTATATAATTTACTTCCAAGTGAAATAAAAATCTTACCACAACCACACTTTCGTACAAACCTCAAAAAATGGAAAAATATTCCATTAAATCAAAGAATTACTTGAACCAAACACTTGATTATTTTTTTTAATGTCAAATTATGATAAAAATTCGATTTTCATTTTCATATTGTTTTTTACATGAATGCTTCCTTTTTTTTAGTTATATTTCCTTTTTTTTTCTTCAATTTTTGTATGTCGTACAAATGACTAAATGTACTGAGCCCTACTATGTTATGTAAGATCTATTGTATTTACCACATTTACAGCAATAAAATATCTTTATCTTTAAAATGTGTAATCCTTGCTTACCAAAACAATATATTATATCAAGCAAGCTGTTTTAGCGACAGGCTCAGCCAAAGAAACAGACATACTTACTTACCAACATACATACACCTTAAAAATATTGCCCTTCTTTTTGGGCAGTGTCGGGTTACTTTGTAAACTTTACGTCGTTTTTATTTCAAGCGCTGTATATCGCATATTTCTTTATATCTAGGTATTTTTGGACGAAGTAATATTTACCAATAATACCGTAAGGTATTTAAAATGCGTCAATACGAAGTGCAACAACACATTATAGAAATTAATGATATTTTTGTTATTATACTAAAGCAAATATTTGTCTACTAGTTAATATAAAAGGCGGCAGATGTCGCCAAAGACAACAAGACGGCTAGTGTAAATCGTTGAAACATGTTCGGCCTTTCGAAGTTGACTTATATTCTCGGTCTCGTCGTTATGGTAAGGCTCGCTTCTAGTTTTATTTTATCTTTACCCGACCGCCCTAAAATGAGAGTTATGCTTTTCGGGTGTTTATATGTGTGTATGTCTGTTTCTAAGCCTGTAGTCTTTACGGCTAAGCCTGTAGTCTTTACGGCTAAGCCTGTAGTCTGTACGGCTTGATGGATTTTGCAGTGCGAGGTGTCGTTAGATTCATCTTGATCCCGTTAGTGACATTTTTAACTGAGTGCACAAAAAATAGGGGCAATGTTTTGTGCGGTTAATTAAATTATTTAGGTTATTCCAAGTGAGTCCTACATAGCTCACAGAATCGCTCAACTTTAGTGGCAGTAGGCGGGGCACATAGCTCGTAGAACAGATGGCCGTAGGGGTAGAATTTTTTTTGAGTGGCGACCGTGCACCGGAAGGCTTAACGTAGGCAGGCCTCCCACTCGGTGAACCGATGACCTGGTGAAGAGCAGGACCAGTCGTCAAGGAAAACCTTTGGGGGAGGCCTTTGTCCAGCAGTGGCCGCCTTTCGGCTGATATGATCATTCCAAGTTTTACTTCTTTAACTTGATTAATTCAAGATAGTTACGGGTACCAAAGTCAGTCGTTGCAAATGTGTCCTGGATTTTCTGGACAGGTCAAACAGACCTGGGAAACTTTAAATCACTAGTCATCATCATCTTATTAGCTGATACAATAAGTCCCCACCGAGCGGCTCGAGCCTACCCTACTAAAAATATATTTCTTAATTAGTCAGAAAAATAAATTTAGATAAAATATCAGGTCATATATATCCCAACCCAGGGGTTCGAGCCTACCCTGAATTAGGGTGATCAGCGGGCCTTAGTCGACGACGCGGGCCCAGTGCAGGTTAGTCGACTTCACACACAACCTTCGAGTTTCGTCGCAGGTGTGTGCTGTGCAGGCTTTCTCACGATGTTTTCTTTTACCGTAAGAGCGTCGGATAAACATAGATATCGAAATTTTAAACACATCGGTACGTGGCGGGATTCGAACCAAGACCACCCGGACAGGATGTAGCGGCCCTAGCCTTTACGCCACCAACGCTCTGAAATCACTAGTAGTAGGAATAAATGGGCCTTAAGGGAATCTATAACCACTATAAGAACAATCTGTCCATCCGTCCGTCCGTCCATCCGTCTGTGAAAAAATTCCTATAAAACATTTTGAACTAAATCGTATGTTTGGCACAAAAATTAATAAAGAGCTATAGACCAAAGTATATATATATTAATACTAACATACAGTATGGACACTCCCTGCCGCTCTCTAGATTGCGACCTCACCCCCTCGTCACCCAGTTTGATACAGATTGGTTACAGTTTGGTTGTCGAACGTATAGGATTTCTTCGCCATTTTGTTTGTTCCGTCATTCGTTTTTTGGAATGTCATTACTGGCCCGTTGTATGAAGTGTCCAGGGTGTGTATAGACGTTGGTGGAGGCGGGGTGTTATAATTTAATGAAACTTAACAACTTTTGTTTCACGGCTCTGAATAAATGTCAAAAAAAATCGGTCAGCTGATTCGCCAATGGGTACAAGGTTCCGTTAGATTCGACTTGATCCCCATTATATTAAGTATATTATAAGTATACCTAGTTGATTTTAATTTTTATTAAGTAAATTGTTTAGCTTGGGTTATATAAATATACATGTGGGGGAGGGTCTGTAGGCATGAAACTGAGTGATTTTTGTTCTACAACTTTGCTGAAGTAGAAAAAAAAAAACTAAACTTTAGTTTATAAATCTGGTTAAATACAATATTGGAGCGCCATGTCACTACTACGGGCCTATTCGAACATATCTCACGCAAAAATTCCGCCGCAGCAGGTGGATTGGTCGAAGGAGATCAATTGAATGGCCCGCACGCTTTTGACGCTAAACCCAATTAAATTCTTTGTATGGGGCTATTACAAAGAATTAGTGTATGCTCAAGAATGTAACACAGAACGAGAGCTGAGAACTCACCTACTCGAAGTCCAAACGACGCTCCATAGAAATACAGAAGCATACAGAAAATTAAGAAATATTTTTAAGACGATGCAGAGCGTGTATCCAAATCGGTGGCAGACATTTCGAGAACCTATTGTAGTTTGTAAGTAAAATAATCAATAAAAAATAATTTTGAAAACGTTTTTATTTTCTGGAAATAATAAGATTTTCGAAAAAATCGCGACTTTTCCGGCACATTAACATATTCCTTTGTAGCAATTGAACGTATACAAGTTGCTTCAGTTAAAAAAAAGTGATGTGAACTACTTTTTTATATTTAATTGGATTTTAAAATAATTTTGCGGAGTTTGAAAATCATCTTTTTTCTTGAATTATTTCATAATTAAACACACTTTAAATCAGCCAATAAGCGGTTTTTATAAGAGAACAGTTTATTATTAAACATATTAGTTTATTAGTAAAAAAACGCAGAAATTGTAATAGAAAAAAATAAAAAAGTTTTCAGGATGTCACATTTTTAATTTTTTTTAAAATCTTGTAACCGAGTAAGAACCGATTTTTCCTGGCGGGTCCTGGTAGGTAGACACGTCAACTATCTAAAAAATGTTATCCACCTGGTCTGGACCACAGAATAGAAGAATTCTATAGAACGCTGAAGATAGTCTCAAAGTACTAGCACCGAGTAGCGTAGCGTAGGCAGGCCTCCCACGCGGTGGACCGACGACCTGGTGAAGATCGCGGGAAGCCGATGGATGCGGGCAGCGCAGGACCGGTCGTCGTGGAAATCCTTGGGGGAGGCATTTGTCCAGTAGTGGACGATTTCCGGCTGATATGATGCTGATGATGAACCTCCCCCAAAAACATAAAACAAATCTATTAAATCAATAAATAAAAATAGACTTTAAACTTACTAACATGAGGTTGAGTTTATTCAAATTGACAAAATACCAACGGTAAAGTGATACCAGGATAGTAAACCTGCCCAGTTTAATCGTCGAGCAAAACTTTAAAATATAATGTGATTATTTGAACTAAAGAAATAATATGCAATGTTGTGCAATTCATTAAAAAGCATTTATTTCGCATTAAATTTCAGATTGTCAGATTAGAAGTAAAGTTATTCAATTAAAACTTTCCGTGCATTTTTTTTCCAAAAATGGTATCACTCCTGTTTTTTTTTTTTTTTTTTTTTAAATTTGAGTGCGTTTGACTGCAACTCACCTGATGGTAAGTGATGATGCAGTCGAGGATGGTACACGCAAACTCAAATAATGCCTATTCACTCTTGCCTTGAAGATCCCCAAATTATAGGACTCGGGAAACACTGACGCAGGCAAGGAGTTCCACTCCTGCGCTGTACGCATAATAAATGAAGAAGCGTAACGATTCGTGCGAAAAGGTGGAACATCAACAACAAAGGGGTGCAACCCCTCCCTGCGTCTCGTTGACCGACGGCGGAATGGAGCAGGGGGAATGAGGTCGTGAAGTTCTTGCGCGCACTCTCCGAAATGAATTCGATAGAATACCGATAGACAGGCGACTTTGCGGCGATGCTCAAGGCTTTGGAGCTTGTCATTGACTAGCTCGTCGTCACCAATGAGTCTACGTGCGCGTCGGTCGATGGCGTCCAAGGTATCCAGCCCCATAGTGTTTTAGTTATAGTGAGGCATTTTTTTAATATGCGAGATATGGTAGTTACTGCGCCTAAATTGTTACGTTCTGTAGTTCTGTTCTACTTTTCCTTCAATTCGTGATTTTTGGAAAACTGAATGTTAAAATAAAATATCGTTGAAAAATATCGACAACACCCTCGCACTAATTAACAAGATACCAAAAATAAAAATTCATATTTGTATATAACTATTGATGTTCATTTTAATTTTTCACTTACACGTGGTAAAAAACTTTTCAATTTAATAAATTTAATTTGCTAGTTGCATTTTGGCACCTTATTATTGACCATCTCGGCAATTTTGACACCAAAACACACGGAGCTCTGTGTGCCATGAAATTGTGCAATTTCTGCGCAGTACAATCCTTTACGAATGACAGCAAGATGTCTCGTTGTAAAAGAAGCTAACGCAAGCTATCGGAGCGGCAAATTTTTTCTCTTATCTTTAGTCTGGACCACCTTTTATGTTTCTAAATTCTAAGCAATTCATTTATTTTATTTATCCTGTTTCAGGCGTTGGCTCTTCTCGGCAAGGACAGCGGTAAGTTGATTAGAGTAGTTTATGCTACTGTTATGTAATGACAGGTCTTAAAAAGTGAATGTTCAGCGAAATGAGGCGAAGCCGAATTTCGTTATAGAATCACACGAGTGTTTTAAGACCTAATTGCCACAGTTGCATACATTATTTTACTTACTTAAATATTATAAGTAATCTAAGATGGGTTCAGAAGCCGTAGGGAAATGACCAGCATTATGACAACCAATTTTACTTTGAGAAATTTCTTGTCTGTGGTAGTAGGTAAAATCTGTACTTTAATGTTATTTATTACAGTACCGATTTTAGTAACGTTATAATATTAGTTTAAATTTAAAACAGCTGTCATAGTAAAATTAGTTGTCATAATGCTGGTCATAAAGTAATTTGACATTAATAACTATTATATTAATGTGTGACGTAGGTATGCAGTAGGTATGGTAACATCTGGTGTGGTCGGCCACAAATCAACAATTAACATTACGAGCGTATTCACAAAATCGTTTCCCATACAAACTTAAAATTACTACTTCCTGAAAATCAATTCGCGAATTCTAGTGAAACACATTAGCTGTTTCCCGAGGCTTCGCCCACTCAGATCCCGGTTTCTGTACCTATTCTCAGACCTAGCCAATATACACAGAAAATTTCATGGAAATCCATCCAGCCGTTTCGGAGGAGTATGGCAACTAACATTGTGGCACGAGAATTATATATACATAATAAAAGAAGATAAGCAAGTGACGAAATTCTAGTTTGTGGATGGTTTGTGAATACTTTATTTTTTTTAAAAACCTAATTTCAATATTATAATGAAAACCTTAAAACACTAATTTTTTTATGTGTTTTAGGTACTGTAATGGGATATTATTTTTGATGCTGATTAATTTTTATAATATAAAAATACTTTAAAATACCTATATTGTTTAGTGACTACACATTTTTTTGAAAATTTAATCCATCCACAAACTAGAATTTCTTGACTTGATTATGTGTATAAGGTTTTATTAAAATCGGTCCATCGATTTTCAAGAAGTAGTAATTTTAAGTTTGTATGGGAAACGATTTTGTGAATACGCTCTTAAGCCTTGGTATGGATGGGCTCTTGGTAAGCCCGCTTTCATCTTCGGCATCATCGTCACTTACCATCAGGTGAAATGATGCCAAGGGCTTACCAACAGTGGATTGTAAAAATAAATTAAAATAAGGTAAAAAATAGAGGTAGGTTTCAATGGGATGTAATTTAATTCCGATTAATGAACAACCTTTGATGAAATAAAATTTTAACCGCCTCCGTAGCTCAGAGGCAAAGTTCACTGGCTTTACGCATGTGGTCGCGGGTTCGATTCACGGCGGGGTCAAATTGTAAGACTCGGTTTGGTTGGTGGTAGGGCATTTTCTAAGCCCGCCTGGCTAGCTACCACCATCTTATCTAAGTCTTGCCGCCAAACATCAGTGTTAAAAACATTGATGTGTTCCGGCATGAAGATACTTTAAGATAGCCAGTTCTCCATTGCGTTGGGGAATCTTGGCAAGCCCGCTTCCATCTTCGGCATCATCGTCACTTACATCTGGTGAGATGATGCCAAGGGCTTACCAATAGTGAATAAAAAAAAACCCAGAGTAGTAGGCAATATTGAGTTCTTTTATTCATAAAGTTTCAATGAAAATCAAACTACTTGAGAATATTTCACGAATATTTATTATATATTTATTCACAATTAAGAAAAACAAAGTCTTAAATCTAGTTGTACATCATAAATGTACATAATAGAAATCTGGCTACTAAACTTGCTACCTAGGTAGTTGGGTACCTGTGGTTTTATGAAATTAAAATTATTATTTTTTCTTATAACTTTGGGTGGGTACAAATTAGTTTAAATATAATAATTAAATTAAATTATGATATTCATAAAGGCACTCATACAACGGAAATTTTTGTTAGTGATTTTCTTCTGATTGCTCGTCTACGAATCCTAAAAAAGCGTACCTTATGTTTTTGTGTATGCGAAACGGTCAATGCTACGCAAAAAAGTATGCACAGCGTGACTGTACAATTTATTCTTGCCATCACAATACTTTCTCGAATGTAAAAAGGCTTAGTAAAGAGGCAAAATATGTTGCCTGGAAGAAAAGTGCAATTCCTCTATGCTTTTCCCCTTTGATTATTTACTCTGTGTAAAAAATTAGTAGAGAGTAAATTTAATCAAAGCTTTTTCCATAGAATAGAACAAATCTATAGAACGCTGAAGATGATCTTATAGTACCAGCACCGAGCGAGTCATTACACATACATCATCACCCTACAAACAGATTGTTGCTATAAATAGGGTATTATCGGAGTGTAATTTTTTTTCTTATCTGTTCTTTTTCCAATGTTGTTACAATGCAATAAAGAATATTGAATTAAATTGAAAATATTTTGAGAGAAGACCATGTAAAAAAATTAAAAAAATTCGTGTAGGACCCGGTAACTGGGGGGTTCTTACCCATTAAACTGAACAGCTTTCCCCAAGAAACCCATAGCCAATTTTCAAAAGAATTTGGACCCTCCATACAAAAATGCCCAAAATGGGTATTCAGCTGATCGAGTAGTACTTATGAAGTTTTTTTTTGGGATTTCAGAAGTCATAGAAAAAAATTCTCTCCTACGATGAGTAGAAGCCACAGTTATCGGGCAATACACAAATTTTGTTACATCTGTATGGTAATGGAAAGCTTTTTACGATTTCAGCAGTCGTTGAATAAAAGTTGTTCGGTTTCACAAGTCCTCTCAAAAAAACGCTCTGTTTTACCCGACATCCTGTATTTACATTCCATTACATTCTTGTCACGGATTTTTGAGATGGGGGCTGTAAAAGCATGCAAATACTTTGACCGTTGCTGTTACAGGAAAATTGGCATCATTACCTGAGAAGTACATCAGATTTTTTATTCCTTTTTTTGTGAAAAGATTTCAGCGATTTCTAACATTTCTTTTTCGTACTCGTACCTACTCTTGGGTACCTCAATTGGTCCTATAGAGTATTTTGATCCTATTCTAAAACAGGATCTACTGGCGTGGCGCCATATAAAGTTTTTGTGTAAAATTCCAATTTTCTTGCTGACTGTATTTTTTTCCATAATCTGTAAATGCAATTCAAAATATCTGGAGCTACAATGGTAGACAACCTGCGCTTACAGACCTATCTAAAAACCCCACCTGTATAGAATGCATCTGAAACGGCTGAAAAATATTTAAATAGGTCTGTACTCTACTACTGTATGTACTGTAGGTATATCCGCCTCCGTGGCGTAATGGTTAAGTTAACAAGCTTCACATCAGGAGGCCGCGGGTTCGATTCCCGGCGGAGTCTGACTGTGTGACTCGATTTGGTTGATGGAAGGGCATTCTCTAAGCTCACCTGGCTTGATACCACCATCTTCGATGCCACGTTCTTATCTAGGAATTGCCGTCAAGCATGAATGTTAACAGCATTGCTGTGTTCCAGCATGAAGATAAGATAGCCATTTCCCCATTGCGTTGGAGAATCTAGACAAGTCCGCTTCCATCTTCGGCATCAGCGTCACTTACCATCAGGTGTATTTAAAGTCAATGATCAGATGAGATGATGTCAAGGGCTTATCAATTGTGGATTAAAAAACTGATCAGCTCGTAAACCCATTGGGTACCTAGGTACATGATTACAACTTATCAAATCATCATTTTTACTTTCGAGCGACGACGGAGTAAAGATGATATTGTGATGGCAAACAATCGAAGTTGAGATTTTGATGGGGATCGATTGTATTACACTAAGTAATAGTCCAAAAAACAAAAATGTGTGCGTCCGTCTGGTTTTCTAATCCCAACAAAGCAAATATTACACTTATAAAGCAAGTTTTACTAACAAAATGACAATGTTTAAGACCCAAAGCGAGATGTAAATAGAACAAAGTTGGCTAGGAGCAAGTAAATGAATATATTTCGCCATGGAATTACTAAATTTCATACAACATATTTTTCTTCGAAGTTGCGGCAGCCTGGTTCCCAATCCCAAACTACTGGACGGATTTAGGTAAACAGTGGGTAGAGCAGAATTATGTTTATATTTCCAGCACTGACCTCTATCACACCTCTATTAAAAATAGATTTTTTTTTTTGTTTCTTCGCCCTTTTAGGGCAGGCTAAGGCTCATTGGCCATACCGCCTAGTCTTCAGTATATGTTTTTCAGCAGTATTATTTTGTAGAATTCACGTCTTCAGTAATTTTTAGTATATTTTTCAGATTATGTAGTATTTTTCTTCTTTTCAGTCATCAAGGTCACTATTTCTGCACGTTCACATCATATCATTGTCTATAAACTACCTAACCTACATACTCTAGCAAAATGATAGCACTTTTGCTAAAGCTTGCACGGACTTCTTGTGGGAACTCGAAACACAGTATACACACTTTTATTTCATTATCCTACACAAGAAACACGTAAATGATACTTCGCTGATAAATACACTATCAATATTACACATCGAAAACCACTAAATGTATTTTTTCGGATAATAAAAGAAAAATGACAAACTGAACGCTACAAATTCCCGCCAAAAAGTCCTATTAAAAATAGAGGACATTAATGTCCAGCTTTTTTTTTCAAATTTTCCCTATTTTAGAAATATTAACGTCTCTGGGCACAAGCCCTTTTGAGACTGTCTTCATCTATTAATTCATCTTCTTTTTCTTTTTTTGATTTGCACTGCTAGTGCCGATGCATTACAAATCTTCTCTGAAGTTCTTGAACACTCAGTCACAGTAGAGCGTCTATACAACTACACTCAGTCAGGTCTTCAAATCCTTGTTCATTTTATTGTCTTGTTCTTCACATTCCCATATAAACAATTACAAATTATTTGTAATTTTTTCATCAAGTCTGATATATACTTACCCATCTTAATCATTCGCTACTAAGTAAGTGCAATGTTTATTGTTGATTTGTGTATGCCCGACTACGACAGACGGTGAAGGCTTCGTAGGAAATTATGCACAGTGTGGCTGTACAATTATTTTTTTAAATAAACTTGTTCCGTTTCATGAAAATAATCAACTGTTTGTTTGTCTGCCTCCATAGACCAGCAAACTTCTGATATAGGTTATTTTATGTTTATTATAGGTTATTACATGTGTAACTTAATTGGTGTAGGTGCTTAACTGGAACTGCTACTATCATATTGACCAACTTTCGCCAAGGAACCTAGAGTAAATTGTAAAAAAAAGGGATATCCATACAAAATTGATATTTTTTTTAGCTGACCGTTTTTACAAATTAGATAGCTGCTCCAGCTACAGTGGCCGGAACTAACACTAGCTACATAAAGCATTCCAAACCGGAGACCTTATTATATCACTCTTTGTAAGGACCAGGCTTTCGCAGTTTCAGCTTCAAACGATCCTCTATACAAAAATGCACAAAATTGGCCAAACAGCTGATCGATTTGTATGAAGAGTTCCTTTTTTTTGCGAATTGACTAAGGAACCCCTTGGGGATAGTTGTCCAGTAGAACAAGTAGAATCCCCAGTTTATTTATATTTACTGGGTATTTTGTTTTTTATTGTTATGTATAGAGTTCTGAATATTTATAATTTTAACAGTTAGGTACCTGTAGCAGTAGGTATCTTATATTTTTATGTCATACTATGTTTTTTGGTTAATTTCAGTGTCAACAAATGCAGTGGCAATGCCAGAGCCGGCGCCAGTGCCCGCACCCACCTTGGGTAAAGGCAAGGGGAGCAATGGCAAGGGGGGCAAAGGCAAGGGGGGCAAGAAAGGCAAGGGGTCCAAAGGCAAGGATTCTTGTTAGTCACCTATAGTGCTTGCAGTTTGCGGAAGATTTTCGTTCCAGATCTTTTATTTATAATAATAATTTCGGTTTGAACAATAAGTACCCTTCTTGTTTTATTTTTTCGATCAATCACACTACGGCAAAGAACAAAGAATATTTTCTATATACTGATACTGATACTAATTTCACCATTATAGGGATGATTGTGATTCTTTCCTTTTTTACCCGACTACGAAAAACGAGGGTTATGTTTTTGACAGCCTATCTATTGTATGTACCTACGTTCATCTGTTCCCTCGTGTTTCCTAAACCATAACCGACAAATATGGTGTCTTTGGATTGGTGACATCACTCCGCGTGTCATCTATACATCCATTATACTTTAAATCGTAGGACAAGAAGTATTATGTACATTGAAGATAGTCAAAAAAATGAACTAGGGCGACTTAAAGTTGGTAGGTAACTGAACATATTGAAATGGTTTTTAGAAATCTTGCATGTATGTCTGTTTGACATACAGACAAGATTTTTAAAAACCACTGAACGGATTGTGGCGAAACGTCGTATAGTGACAGCGTAAGTAATCTCGGCATAACTAAAGAAATAAAAAAATCTCTATAATTGACCGAGAATCATAAACCTGCAACAAAAACCTCTGATATAGTAGAAAGTATTAGTATACTTCAGACAGGGCTCCATCACAACTGGACGTTAACATATCTGACACACGGATAGTAAACTACTACTACGAAGTAATTAGGTAGTATCTCTTCTCTGGCCGAAAATTTAAGATATTTAAAAATAAAAAACTAACTAGGGCGACTTCAAACGAGTAACTGAACATGTTGATATAGCTTTTAATTTTTTTGTTGTTTTTTGTCTGCCTGTTTGTTTGACAGCATATCACGGAAAAACCACAGAACGGATTGTGACTATAAGTAAAAAAAAACATTTAAAACTGTTAAAAAATATAAACAACAGTTTAAAACATGAAATCAACCATTTTAAACGATTAAATACCCAACTCCGCCGAAAAGAGGACTTAAACTTTATGCATAAAAAACCGTTTTAAACGGTTGAATACCCGACTCCACCGAAAAGAGGAGGTTAATTTTATGCATCGACTAACTTACTAAACGAGTATAAATATACGGGTGAGTTTTTTTAAGGGTCAGTATAGGGAAATTCTAAACTTTAAGTTATAGAGAAAAACGTTTTAGGAACAGTGATCTCAATTTTAGGGTAAATAAAAATGGCGTTTTAAAAAATTAAAAAAATTTGATAGGTTCGGAGATATAGATTTAAAAAAAAATGTCATTTCGATTGTTTATCGCTACATAAACCAAAAAATTAATGGAGACCATAGGTCTAAAGTTGCTAGAAGTATTTGAAATTCACGTTTTAGTTTTCTTTATTAGTTATGTAGAAACTAAACTTACTGGCCGATTTTCAAATGAAAAAGGAAATAGTTATTTATGATTCAAGGGTTGTAAAAAGGTCAATAACAAACGAGTGACATTTGTGAGCCCGAGCCGCAGGCGAGGGTTTACCATCGTCAAGAGTTAGTTATTTCCTTTTACACCCATGTATCATACGAAATTTTTCAATACAGTTGTGAGAAAATATATAAAAAAAACATAGGTAGTTTTTGCGTGAAGAAGTAACAAACATACACACATTATAATATTAGTACGATTATCCCACATGTGTAGCAGCTCTTGGTTTAGGCTTCAAATTAATTTGCCCATCAGTTATGCTACTTTCGGATTTTCACCTTTATTTGTTATTGTCCCACATTTCTGTTGCAGCTCTTGGACCAGATTTCAAATTTATTTGCCCACTATCCTACTTTTGGATTTTCTCCTTTAGTTGCGATTATGCCACATGTGTAGCAGCTCTTGGACCAGGCTTCATATTAATTTACCCACCATCCTACTTTCGGAATTTCTCGTTTACTTGTGTTAAGATAACTTGCTTATTGCCAAACTTCATGATCGTATGTTTTTGATGAGTGATGTTGCGAGTATATTGCTGGTCATCAGGGAATTAACCGGTTCCGTGGAACTCCAGATTTACGTGGGCGATAGCTCAAATGAAAGATCTCGTTGCAGCGACTGTTCTTAAATGAAAACGAACCGCGTATACCTTAATTAAACCAGAGGGTTTGCGTTGCGGCGGTGCGCATGTGATTTCTAATGCTTGATGTGATGACAAATGAATCGTTCGTTTGAGAAACCCAATAAGTCAAGATCGTCGAACTAGTCAAGAGAAATAAATAATAATTTTCTGAAAAAACTTAGCATAAATATGATTCAAAAATATTATAAAATAGTAATGTTGACTTACTTAACTTTAACTGCAAAAAGTGACTTATGGGGTTTCTCAAATAAACGATCAATTAAAAAAATAGGAAAATCGGTTATCTAGAACGGCCTGACGGTAGATCATATACTTTGTGCTTTTACTCTCCTCTATAAAATAGGTATATGCGTATGATAGGACTGTCACGAAATTCGTGGGGAAGCGCATTCCATTCCGAAATCTAAAGTCTCACTCACCGAATGACCCACAGCGGGAGTAGCAGCTTAGGGGGAAATTTTAGGAGTATAGAGATCTAATAGATTGGCATGGCTTACCTATCCATCTTACCACTTGCTTACCTAAGTACCTACCATCTATAATCAAGTACGTATTCGATCAATATTTATTTAGGTATCTACCTAACTCAATAGGTACATATTGTAATTTTCCACTACCTAAGTAAGTAGGTAGGTATGTATTATAATTTCCGAATGTTTGAACAGAAGTTACGAAGGTACCTACCTACCTTCTCGTAATTTCACGCCGAGGCAAAACGTCCCTGTGTGTCGAATGAAAATGGAACAAGTAGGTACTCAGAGATATGCTATATATCTCTGTAGGTATTTACATATTTTATACAGAATGCAAGGACGTTTTAGAGACAGAATGTTAAAACATCACGAGTGAAATTTTAAGGGATTGCTAAAATTTATAGGTCCAGTGCGCCCGATACCGTAGCAAAGTATATATATTACTAGCTGTCCCGGCGAACTACGTACCGCCTTACATTACATTACACTGCCCTACCCTACCCTACCCTACACTACACTACACTACCCTACCCTACCCTACCCTACACTACACTACCCTACCCTACATACACTACCCTACCCTACCCTACCCTACCCTACACTACCCTACCCTACACTACCCTAACCTACCCTACATACACTACACTACACTACCCTACCCTACACTACACTACCCTACACTACACTACACTACCCTACCCTACCCTACACTACCCTACCCTAAAATAAAATAGATGTTGGCCGATTCTCAGACCTACTCAATATGCTCACAAAATTTCATGAGAATCGGTCAAGCCGTTTCGGAAGAGTACGGGAACGAAAACTGTGACACGAGAATTTTATATATTAGATATTAGTACTAGTCTTTGGTACTAGTATACTAATTACTCTGAGTTAGTACTAACGTAACCGTAGGCGAAGTACCTAACTAGTATCTCATCTGTGCCGTAGGTACCTATACCACAGACAGATGAGATACTAGTTACTTCGTATCGTCACAGATTAATACTTATCATCATCATCATCATATTAGCCGAAATACGTCCACTGCTGGACAAAGGCCTCCCCGAAGGATTTCCACGACGACTGGTCCTGCGCTACCCGCATCCATCGGTTTTCCGCGATCTTCACCAGGTCGTCGGACCACCGCGTGGGAGGCCTACCTACGCTACGTTTTCCGGTGCGCGGTCGCCACTCGAGAATTTTACTGCCACAACGGCCATCTGTTCTACGAGCTGTGTGCCCTGCCCACTGCCACTTGAGTTTAGCGTTAGCGATTCTGTGAGCTGTGTGGGTCACTTTGGTTCTCCTGCGGATCTCTTCGTTTCTGATTCGATCACGCAGAGAAACTCCGAGCATAGCACGCTCCATTTGCCCTTTGGGTGACCAGATTAATATAATATTTAGTATCGTAACAGATACAGCATTTCCTTATAATATACCTACGCGTTTATTTACCTACTCCTTCCCACTGTCAGACAATACACGGAAACATGACTTAGCGGTTATAACTGCGTACACGGGCGGCGCGCGGATTACTGGTGGCGACTGTACGGCGTTGATTCATGAAAATGAAAATATTTTTGATGTGTAACATCTTTGCTCTCGCTTTCCTGCAATTTGTGGAAGTGATTTCGTGAAATGGGATTCCGTCCCACAGTCCGTGTACCTGGAAATGCGAACGTTTTTTAATTCTCGAAAACTAAGGTTGTCATAGCCATTCCGCCTAGTGTGATGGCAAAGGCAAAGATGACATACTACTATTCGAAGGGTCGGCCCGTGAATGTACGACCCGATAATTAATTAATTTCATAAGTATTTTGTCACATGTTACACATCATATGCGAGTACTGTAGGTCTCGTTTTTTTTTTTACAATGGATGGTTTTTTATTTACATTGTACTGTACCTTTCATTAGTTCTGCACCTGTCCTTTCGTTGTGTTTCTCTTCTACGGGCACTCTGAGATACTAGTCTACGGGGCACTCGCCTTGCAGATTACCAGGACAAGCGTCTTGGCGGCAAGACCTACCGCAACTGGTCCTTGCCTTCGCCTTATGGTGTTGGCAGGAATAGCGGCCCTCACTGTATGCCCAAGGGGTCGGTAAATGGGGACGCTATATCATAAACGTGGTAGTTTAGCGTATCTGGTAGATATACAAGAGTAAATACCTTTCATTGTCGATATGTATGAACTTCAGATCAAATAAAAAAGGTAGCTACTAATTAATTTGCCAGAAATGACATTTCAAAAACGAAGAACGGAACAAACAGAATGGCGGCGAAATCCTATACGTTCGACAACCAAACGGTAACCAATCTGCATCAATCTGGGTGACAAGGGGGTCGGAAGCTAGAGAGCGGCAGGGAGTGTCCATACTGTATGTTAGTACTAATATATAAGGTGTAACAAAATTAGCGGAAACTATTTTAACTGGTGCTCCTACCCATGAAACTGAACAACTTTCCCCATGAAACCCAAATCAAATCAAAGCAAATCTCAAAAAAATGTTTGAATTTCCCATACTAAATTGGCTGATCGGCTGATCAAGTTAGTATGGGAGAGCCAATTTTTTTTTTGCGATTTGACTATGAGTTCCATGGGGAAAATTGTTCAGTTTCATGGGTAGAAGCACCAGTTAAAATAGTTTCAGCTAATTTTGTTACACCATATTATACTTTAGTTGGGTGGCGCGCAGTTTAGGTATTAGATGGTACCCGACGTCATTTTGACGTTACGTCACCTTTAGTGTTATGTTTTATTTGTGAGCTGTTGTTGTAAAATTTCATACAAAATGAATCCAAATAATCGCGATTACGAATTAATATGCAAAAATTGTTTTTTTATTATTAATTAACTAAGTCTTAATGAGAAAATAAGGCTGGTTGTTACTTTTCTTTTCAGTTTCATTAATTTTATGTCAATAGATCTCATGTTTACCAAAACACAGACCAAAATTCAGTATTAAGTTCAAGTGTATGAATAAAGTTAAGTTTACGTTTAATATGTCAAAAGTGTGTTTTATTTTAGAAACAAACTAACCTACATTTACATAACATCATCTTTTTTATTTCCCTTACACTTAATCTACAGTATTTATGGCTTTTTATTGATACGTCATAATGACGTCACCTCTCCAATACTGTGACTCACATTCACGTCACCAGTTGAAGGTTAAGTAAGTACTTCGTTAATTTTGGATGCAATTTTTTGCAGTCTGTACTGTTCAGTTGCAGTTTGACACACGCGCTCAGATTGCGACGCGATACTATGCTACATACGTGTTTTCATCTATCATCGCTGTTTTCATCAGTACGTCGGTGATTTTTAAGATTTCGAAGTCAAACTAAGAATCCTCATAGTTTGCCAAATCCATCAATAAATTATTAGTTTATGAAATAATTAAGTAGTTAAGTGCCGATTTTTGCTAGAGTTACGAAACCGCTATTTTAGAAAATCTGAAAAGTATTGGGAATAGTTACACATAACTTAGGACACATAATTAATTTACAAGAAAAAATAATACTGCTAAGTAGGCTTGCTTAGTTTAAGAGTGATAGTCGACTAATATAAGACGTGCAGTTGCATTTGTAAAAAGTTCAACTCCTTACAAAATCTAAATTACAAAATCCAAACTGCAAAATTAACTTTGTTTGTTTTAGTTAGAATGACCACGGAACCCTACTTTGTACATAATCCAACACGCACTTAGCCAGTTTTATTTATCTTTCTATTTTTTATTAAAATAAATAGTCCTATATACCTCGTTTTCCTTCTGACGATTTGTATGAGAAGTGAAATAAAATTAATATGAAATTTTGAAAATATTTTTCCTGTATTGTAGATATTTTATACTAAGAAAATTGAGAAGAAAATGCTTTGTCCTGCAGTCATTCAGGACTGACTGACGGATCAATGCACACCCTAAACCGCTAATCGTAGAGACATGCAGGTCAGAGCAGGGCAGGGCGGAGCAGGGCAGAACAGGATAGGATAGTAAAAAGATGCAATGGGATGCGATGGGAGGCGACGGGATGCTGAACAGGTCCCACCTTCCCCACTAAGACCATAGGCCTGTGTCTTAGTGAAAATTTTGGTGATCGTCCTCTTGTTGGTCTGCTTAATAAGAGAAAGTGAACCCTGCATTGCCCCTTACTGGTGGGCAATTGTACCTATGGAATATAAAGTTCCCACGAGATGCTTTCTAGCTACAAAATCATATCATATCAGTCCATACACGTCCCCATCGTGGGGCTCAATCCTGCTCCATTACCTATTATTTACTTCACTTACTCACCAATCCGGGAGGTTCCAGATTGAAAGTTGCATTTTTACAATCCTAAGTGGCGGGAATTCTTAGGTTCTAGGAAAATAAAAATAAAAAACTTGATTGAGTCTAAAAGGAGGTATAAGCTTTTTTATTGGACTCAAATTGTGGAGAAACCTTTTTTTTTGTATAGGCGTAAAACTCCACGTTACAATGATCAATTAGCGCTATATACGTACGGATGTATATAAATTTGTATTAAATTTGTCTACATAAAGTAAGGTTAAAATTAAACAAAATTGAATAGACTTATGACAGTAACGAAAAGGTAATTTAAATATTTTATATTATACATTTCCGTCAAGCAAACAATATTGCAACCACTGTACATTTCTGTAACTCACAGAGAACCCTAAATTTTAAAGAACCTTTCAAGTGCTTCCCTATTTGGGTTTAATAAAGCTCTGGGTATTTAAAAGGTGATTCCAGTTAGACCTTAAGACCAAAATAATACGTACCCAGACACACGTCGCACCTCACAAAACTATTACTTTTCACACCAAAATTCGCACAGCAAAAAAAAACAATATTTCAGCCTCGAGACACGACCAACTCGTCCCGCCATTCCATCCTCTGTCCCCCTGCTCACGCGCATTTCCAAGAAGCAGCCCTGGCTTTCTATCTCCTTCACACAACAACACAAATCCAATTCATTTACTCTTTCGCTCTCTCCTACCCTATCTTGCGAACATCAAATCGTATTTCATTGGTCCCAAGTGCTAACACTTGAGTTAAGGAATTCGGTGTCAGACCGAACCTTCTAAAAAAAACAGTTCAGCAACTCAATATTATTATTAGGGTTCCATGTGGTGTTACGCAGTAGTTCTGTTACAAAAGTTATTATTATGAGGGTTCCGTATGGCGTCGCGCAGGAACCATCACACACCCCCCCTTGGGAATGAGACAGCGAAACCACAAACAAGCGGGCGCATTTCCACACTGCAAACAGATACAAAATGTTAAACACAATACAGTCATATCGGAATCCTTCACATTGTCGGACCTTCCAATTGGATTTATATGGGATTTTATTCTATTTGCAGAACTGAAGGTGTCTGAATTCGAAGTTTCAAATCTCTATTTTGCTTCTTGCGTTAAATGGGATTACCCTGATTTTAAAATTAACGTGTTACAAGACGCTTAAAATAATTTACTTTCATATGCTGCTACCTCACCATTTTTGTTAACTCGCGACACAAGCCGTCGGCCTGTGCATCTGCTATGAATACGTGTCATGGCTTCAGCCTCCTGTTAGACTGCTAGTCTTCTCTAGTCTAGTCCAGCCTAAGGCCTCTAATGTGCTGAGCATATACTTGTGACCTTTTATTTATTTTACTTTTATTATTTGTTTAAACCAGAAATATTCTCTCACATGGAGCAGTAGGTGTCTATGACTCTGGGGTTAGAGTTCATTTCATTTCATTTATTCATTGCTGTGTCACAACTTTTTTTTTTTTTTTTTCTTTTTCTCAATTTATTCGTTCGTTTATAGAAATCAAAAGGATCTCAGTTTACAAAAAAAGGTACTAAGCTTTTCTAGAAATAGAGCGGATTTCGGGGCGCAGAAGCTGCGAGACCGCGTCCCTAGTCTAAAAAAAGCTGCAATTTGTAATATAACCGATCATTTTGATCATAAGTGTGGTATGTCCTCCTTATATTCTTGTTCGAATTCCCCGACACCGATTAATGAGAGGCTTGTTATGCATCGAACAGGCCAAATCCTTAACTCAGTGTATGTACGGTGCCAGAAGTTGCCACTTCGCCTCTCCAAGCCCATATGAAATACCTAGGTTAGGTATTTCTTCTAGATCTAGTTTATTATAGTTTGAATGGATTATATCCATTCGTGTCGAGCTGTCTTGTATACTTGTTGCGCTTTGTTATATAAAACATATTAAGTGAGCGTCCTCACTCAAAATTTTGTATTTCTATCGGGTATATTTAAATTTGTGTTTATTTGAACCCGATATTTATGTTTGTGTAGATGCATCTATAGACAGCTAGATAGGCCTATTATTGGTATTTGGGTTGGTGGCTAGGTTTCACCTGGCTAGGTTTCCTATTTCAACTCACTTTAGCCTAACAACATTTCTCAAAGCAAAATCAATAATAATAATACATCAATCGATAAGAACTACACACGAAGTCCCGAATTATATTATATCATACCAAATGGTATTGCAAACTAGATTCCACACCACACAAAAAGGTAGATAGGTATAAGAATTTTAGATCTGAGACCTTTCATTTTCCATTTATCTAATTTTTCAGATGCCTAGTCAATCTGTACAAGCTATAGCAGAGACACTGACTTGAACCTTAAGGTCATAAATTAAGGAGGTTATTCTATTATTCGCAAGAGCTGTTTCTCTAAGCGAATAAAGTAGATTTTGCAAAACTTCTCCATCATAACCTTGATGTCTATTTATTGCATTAGTAATTGTTAATATCATCAAGTGTTACCATATAATACTTTGTTCAAAGGAATAATTATTTTAAATTAACGTAATTAATTTAACTAATGATCAAAAGGTGTACCTAATCCATGATATAGAAAGGTATTTGATTGGGTTCTATAAATACTAAACATTTCCTTACATATGAGCCTTTGTATCCCTTTTTCCATTAATGAGTTTTCGTAAACCTTATGCAAGGCATTATTCGACAAAGTACAGTATTTTTGTTTTCTTTTCTGATCTATGGTCGAACAACAAAAAAAAACCAATTAAAGTCTATCAATCGATAGTCGCAAACAGTGAGACAACATCATATATATATTTATATTTTTTTCTTTAATTTACGGTCCCTTCGATTCTACAGTTATCGTTCATTTTTTTATATTATTATATCAGCTCATATACGTTCCCACCGAGGGGCTCGGGCTTACCCTGAATCAGGGTGATTAGGCCTTAGTCGACCACGCGGGCCCAGTGCGGGTTGGTCGACTTCACACGCAACCTTCGTGTCTCTTCGCATGCGTGTGCAGGCTTCCTCACGATGTTTTCCCTCACCGTTAAAACAATCGGTAAATATATGTACGTATGTTTTCGAAAAAAAACTCATTGGTACATTGGTCGTCCAGATTCGAACCCGGTACCCCTGGTTAGATGGACCGAGTCGTTACCGGTTGAGCCACCGACGCTCTTTTTTTTTCTTTCTTATATAATTAAATTATTTTCTTTTATAATATCAAAAAAAACATATTAAGTATTCCCTTTTTGTTTTTTTTTTCTCTTGAATAGTTATATTTATTGCATATGTACTATCAACAATTATTTGGGGATTCTTTGTGTCTTCATCTCTCTCCACTCCGGAAACCTATTCTGAAGTGTGTTATGTACTATATAGACTACAGTTACTTTAAATAGTTTTGTGTAGTCTTTCAACAATTACTGTTCTAAAGCCGCTAGATACTGGCATCTGGATACGTGGCTATGTTGTACCTCACTATATTTTCTTTCGAAGTTGTGGAGTGACAACGTATGGAAACCAGCGAAGCCATTTCGGATGCAACCTTTGCACCAAATTGCACGTGGAAATCTCATGTGCAGGTTTTTTTTTTCTCCTATATGGTAACTTCATATTAACATTATTTGTAAATAATACACCTTCGATGTCGTTGTCTGTCTCAACTCCCTCAGGCTAAGGGATAATGTTTTCTCATGTTGTATATTAAAAGCCAGCAGCAGCTTGTGGAAATCATTTCCTTATTCGACAGGATGCCAAGTTACCGTTGGATGCTTTTGTGAAACCCTGACATTTCATCAGCTTGGTTAGAACATTTAATGTGGAAACCGTTCTGACGCAGGCAGCACAATGCGAACATGTGGGATCGACATTCAGACCATGATGACGGTAAACTGTGTCATTTTACCGCGAATTTCCAGTTTAGCGTAAACAATAGGTACGCTATTGTCTTAAATAAAATAAAGGAAACTAGGTGATACTTCTCTGCCATGAGGAACTCCTTCTCTTTCCTGTCCCACTCTCTCCATGATGTCCTGATAAAGTCCTTCGTCAGCGTTCCGCGTCTAATGTTAGTCAGCTCGAATCCCCCCTGGCTAACCAGCTTTAGTCACGACAAAATGAGCAGGATCACCCTGGAATTATGCATGTTCAAGCGCGTTTAAATCCATACAGAATAATTTATCTTTTTATTTTTAAAAATATCTCCCCTTTTATTTTTATTTATTTTTGCACCGCGTAGGAATCGAACCTACTACCAGGGCTTGAACGCAACCACCCATTATTGCGCCACGTTGGCTAACCTTCATACTGAAGTGTTTTGGCTTAGTCACAACCATCGATCACGACAAGTGCTCGAACCATTTGCATATTTACCGAAGCCTCGCAACCTTTCATGAAAAACTGTCAAAGCATTATGGAGACATCCATGCTTAGCATCGTGGCGTATAAACCCGTAACTGGTCGGCTATCACCACTCAGTTAGCCCAAAACGTATGCTTCTTCGCGTACACAGTCACATTTTTAGGGTTCCCTATTGCATACGAGAAAACGGGACCCTTCACAGAGCTCCCTTGCTGCAGGTACTTTACACATACCTGTTATCTTAAATCCATCTGCTCTATACCATCGGTGTTAAACTTATCATATCATAACGACGAAGGCTTATGAGTGTGTAGGTATGTGTTTTTGTTACTGCTAAACGCAAAACTTCTGAACGAATCTGGCTGAAATTTGGTAGGTAGACAGATTAGGACCTGGACTAACACAAAGCCTTTCTCTTTTTTTTCTTTTTGCGCACACTCGCGAGCCGCTTGCGACTCGCTCACTGCGCACCCTCTATATGTCGTAGATACGCTGTTCAAGCGGGCGAAGCCACGGGAAACAGCTACATGACATAACATACATGTTACATAGATTAGTAAGTAAAGCAAGGTGACATAACTGAAATAAAAAAAATTAAAAGATAATCAATTATAAATTAAGTGCCAATTCTGTACCTTCGTTTCTCACATTTTTAGTTACTAATTTTCCTGATTTAACATTGTCTTATTTCCTTTTGTTGTCCCGTTTATTTTATCAATTTCAATGGTTCTTTGTCTGGAGCTTGATAATGCGGAACCCTTAGTGGACGGGTCCGACTCACACATGACCCTACTTTCTTAAATTAGAACATACTGCCCACTGCTCTGAAGACGTCACGTCTCTTTGTATGTGTTCATAGTTAGTTTGTTAAAACTCCACCCATCTTAAATCGATTTGCGAACATATTATTCAGTTATCAAGTAGTTAGGTATTTGTGAATAAATTATTTATATGTTGTTCCTGAAGCATATTTGCATTATTGTGCTCTTAATTCATTGACCTTTAAACTAAATATTACCATACTATACTGTTGGTCTACGAAGATAGGGCACGGTGATATCTTATAACTTCTAAAGTGTGCAAAAAAAAAACTTAACTCTCACAAAAATGTTCCATGTTTCGTAAGAATGGCCACGCCGGCGCGTACAGTGTCAGGTAGAAAGTCCTTTTTTTGTCCTCAGTAGACGCCAACGCAACGTAGCCTGCATGTGCGCTCAAATTCCACGGCTCGTCCGCACACGTGGCCTCTCCAAACTCTGGTTCCTGGAACCTTTCAAAAAAAAGTCCACCGACAATAACTGTTTTTTTTTTCACAACACATTTGCCTACACAACCCAAACACTGGTTAAAACATTTAGTGTGGAAGCTGTGTAAATTTCTCCGGCGTATTTAAATGAGTATCAACTTTTAACTTAAATTCTTTGTAATATTTTTGTAGGAACGTAATGACAGTAGTTTTGCCGATACGAGACTGATTATTATCCGTGTTACCCATACAGATTTGGGTATTTCAATAGGTAGGTAAATACTTAATCAAAATGTACTCAATGAACGAAGGAATCTACGAGTACCTACTTTTAATAGCGTATCGACCTTTTGAAGTGTAAAACCCGGGAATTAAGATAGTTTTTAAAAGCTTAAACCCTTAGATACAAGCCTTTTTTTTTTAAAAGCGACATTGTCACGTGACATGCATACGTATGCAAAATTTCAGCTCAATAGGAAAACGCGAAATGAGTCAACGTAACACAATGTTTTGGTCTTTTTATTCTTAATTTTTTTCGACTGCATTGAAGTTAAGAAAATTGGTTATAAGTTTTATATCGAACTCATTAAGTTATTACCTTTTTTTTCGATTGTGTACGTACAAAATGAAATTAAAATTGTTTTTGTTTCTCTTTCCTTAAATCAAATTATAACCAGTAATGACAAGCTATGACATGGTCAATATTTAAAACATTAGTAAAATTAAGCCTCGTGAAAATAACATAAATTCTGCCCACAACTGTATTACAATATAATTGGCAGGTAACTTAAAAACCCTTCCGTTCGTTTTTAGGATTTCGTACTACAAAGGAAATGAAGCGAACCCTTTGTCGGACCACTTTGTTGTCCGTCCGTTCATCCTTCTGGGGACTTTGTGGGATGTTAACGTATTATACGTTTTCGATACAAGAAGAGGGAAACAAGATATATATTTTGTTAATTAGTTATGCAATAATTATGCTTTCTAGTCCTCTGTGTAATAGACGACAGTGATATACAGGAAAAATCTTTTCCTTTGTATTAATCTTGATAGGTATATGTTTTAGTGTAAGTTTAAAATTATTAATAATTAATCATTAAATTTTATGTAATTGTTGCTCGCGTACTACCTGTCTCCGTGCCTTTTCTCTAAGCACTGGGCTGTCTGGAAGAAATCGCTCTCAGCGATAAGACCGCCTTAATTGTACGTCTCTTAGTTTTAATTTAAATCTTGCATGTTATGTATTTATTTTTGATGTACAATAAAGAGTTATTTGAATTTGAATAAATATATTTAAATATTAATTCATATCTATAGAAGAATGAATTTCTTTTTCCTTGGTTATCGCTTCACGCATGAACGGCTGAACCGATTTCGATTAAACTATTTAGGAAAAATGGTTTTTCTCTTTTCTCATTCTATGAACTGTAATGAAACATTAAGTACTTATTATATGTTTAGTATTATTATTATTATTTTTTCAATGGACCCTCTAATTAGCTAATTACGTTGTGTTATATATATATATATATATATTTTTAATTCAGATTTCCAAAGGTGCGTTTCTTTTAGTTAACGCAACGCTTTGATCCGTGGTCACGCGGCACCAGATGAACAGGTCCCACCTTCCCCACTAAGACCATAGGCCTGTGTCTTAGTGAAAATTTTGGTGATCGTCCTCTTGTTGGTCTGCTTAATAAGAGAAAGTGAACCCTGCATTGCCCCTTACTGGTGGGCAATTGTACCTATGGAATATAAAGTTCCCACGAGATGCTTTCTAGCTACAAAATCATATCATATCAGTCCATACACGTCCCCATCGTGGGGCTCAATCCTGCTCCATTACCTATTATTTACTTCACTTACTCACCAATCCGGGAGGTTCCAGGTTGAAAGTTGCATTTTTACAATCCTAAGTGGCGGGAATTCTTAGGTTCTAGGAAAATAAAAATAAAAAACTTGATTGAGTCTAAAAGGAGGTATAAGCTTTTTTATTGGACTCAAATTGTGGAGAAACCTTTTTTTTGTATAGGCGTAAAACTCCACGTTACAATGATCAATTAGCGCTATATACGTACGGATGTATATAAATTTGTATTAAATTTGTCTACATAAAGTAAGGTTAAAATTAAACAAAATTGAATAGACTTATGACAGTAACGAAAAGGTAATTTAAATATTTTATATTATACATTTCCGTCAAGCAAACAATATTGCAACCACTGTACATTTCTGTAACTCACAGAGAACCCTAAATTTTAAAGAACCTTTCAAGTGCTTCCCTATTTGGGTTTAATAAAGCTCTGGGTATTTAAAAGGTGATTCCAGTTAGACCTTAAGACCAAAATAATACGTACCCAGACACACGTCGCACCTCACAAAACTATTACTTTTCACACCAAAATTCGCACAGCAAAAAAAAAACAATATTTCAGCCTCGAGACACGACCAACTCGTCCCGCCATTCCATCCTCTGTCCCCCTGCTCACGCGCATTTCCAAGAAGCAGCCCTGGCTTTCTATCTCCTTCACACAACAACACAAATCCAATTCATTTACTCTTTCGCTCTCTCCTACCCTATCTTGCGAACATCAAATCGTATTTCATTGGTCCCAAGTGCTAACACTTGAGTTAAGGAATTCGGTGTCAGACCGAACCTTCTAAAAAAAACAGTTCAGCAACTCAATATTATTATTAGGGTTCCATGTGGTGTTACGCAGTAGTTCTGTTACAAAAGTTATTATTATGAGGGTTCCGTATGGCGTCGCGCAGGAACCATCACAATGCGACGGGACCGGACGGGACGAGACGGGACTGGATGGGATAGGATAGAATATTTTTTTATTCAATCACATACAAGTGAAATATTTGCGTTATTTTGTACCTATCTTTAGGTATGAAAGGAAACCGTGACAGACTGACTGAATGACTGATCTATTTTATTTTTATTATATTTGGAAAACTTACTGCTAATATACAATAATGTGATTAATAAACTATATGTATCTAGAAGCTGATGACAAGTTTTCGCAGATAAAATTTAAGAAGATATAGTATACTAGCTTTTTCCCGCGGCTCCGCCCACGTGTACAACGTTTTTATGACTGTCTTTAAGGGTGATTAGTAAATTATGTCGTTTCCCATCTACTCAACCATCTCTGTGCAAAAAATCACAACAATCGAGTATTTTTTTTAAAAAAACTGCATCAGATTATGCTATTTTCCCGGGATAAAAAGTAGCCTATGTCCTTCCCCGTGACACAGGATACCTGCATGCCAAATTTCATAAAGATTGGTCAAGGCGATGAAGCGTGAAAAGGTAACAAACAAACACATTTTCACATTTATAATAATCGTAAGGATGTTAAACACAGATGTCATGAAATGTAAAGCCAAACTAAGGTTAAAATGTAACTAAAAAAAGTATTTAATTATATAAACTTTAACAATTTCACATGTCTATTCTAGTGGACCGGGGCTGGAAGGCCCTGTAACGTCGCCGTGAGTTTACGCTTTAATGTGGTTGTGCTCATATTGAAATTATCAACGTCATGGTTTTGTGCGGCTAGTTTGTTTAAGGAGTTTATGGCTCTGACAAAAAACGAATTTTGGTGATAATTAGTTGTGGTTGGTATTTGAAGATGTACTTTGCCGAGTAATGGGGGATTATCCATTGTGCTATTCACTCTCTTTTACTCACTATTTTAGATAAGTAGGCTATATCAGAGATTTTTCTCCTTGACTCAAGAGATATAAAATGATACCTATTGCATCTGTCCTCATAGGAATGGTAAAATCGCTTACATTTAAACTGCAGATAAGTATTTTAAAAACTTTTTTTGGATAGATTCGATACGAGATATGTAAATATTGTATCGAGGGTTCCACACTACTGGAGCATACTCGGGGATACTGCGCACATAAGAACAGTAGAGTACTTTAATGGATTTAAGTTTGTTGAACTTAGCGTAGTTCTCATAACAAAACCTATCGACTTTGACGCTTTTTTGATAATTTTCTCTACGGTGATGGTCATAAAGAAATTTAGAGTCTTGGTACACGCCCAAGTCCCTTATGGTTTGTACACTATGTAGATGTTTGTTGCCGAACATATATTTGAACAATACAGGGGTACGTTTGCGCGTAAAACTAATTGCGAAACATTTGTCAACGTTGAGGTCTAATTTATTTCTATTACAATAGTGTTGAAAATTATCTAAATCTTCTTGGAGCAACAGACAGACATTACTATTTTTGACATTCTTATATATTTTTGTGTCATCTGCATACAATAAGAAATTTGAGTGAGTGATACATAAGTTGACATCGTTAATGAAAATAACAAATAATAACGGACCTAACAAGGATCCTTGTGGGGCACCTGAAGGAACTGACATCCAGGAAGATAAGGACCCATTAATTGCAACAGCTTGTGACCTGTTAGTAATATAAGATGAAAACCATCTAAAAAGACTACCATGAACCCGTGCACAGTGTAATTTTTCAAGAAGTATGATATGATCAATTCGATCGAAAGCTTTACTAAAGCCTGTGTAAATAGTATCTACTTGTGCTCCATTGTCCATGCTGGAGGAGATATAATCACTGAAAAGTAGAAGATTTGACTCAGTAGATCTATTTTTTAAGAAACCGTGTTGCTTGGGAATGAAAAACGTATACATAGATGCGTAAACCACCTCTGTATACCGTCAGGTAAATATTTTTATCAAAAACCTTTGCAAAGATACAGAGTTTGGAGATAGGCCTGTAGTTCGTCACGTTGGACTTGTCTCCTTATAGCCTTATATGTCTATCAACGCACAGCTCAAACCATTGGACAGATCGGGTTGAAATTTGGCACATAGATAGCAATTATGACGTAGGCATCCGCTTAGAAAGGATTTTGGGAAATTCCGACGGGAACGGCATGGTTCCCGCTTTACTTCCTATCCCGTGGAAAATTTTAAAAATCCCGCATTATTTCTTGTCTAAGTACACTTTTTTTTTATGTTATCTTTTTTCAAAACTGATGGTTTTCCTTAAATACATAAATTAAAAAAACCTCAGTGCAAAATTTCAGTTTTTAGTTCCAATGGTTTGAGCTGGGTGTTGTGAAGTCAGCCAATGAGTGAGTGTTGATGATGCCGAAGATAGAAGTGTGCTTACCAAGATTCCCCAACGCAATGTGGGAACTGGCTATCTTATCTTCACGCCGGAAAACATTGATGTTTGGCGGCAAGACACAGATAAAATGGTGCTAGCCAGGCAGGCGGGCTTACAAATTGCCCTAAAACCAACCAAACCGAGTCTTACAAAGTAAGACCCTGCCGGGATTCTAATCCGCGACCTCTTTATGTGAAGCGAATGGACTAATCATAACCATACTCTGGACACTGCATACAAACGGTCGTGAAATGACATTTTTAAAAACAAATGACGGAGCAAACAAAATCACGGCGGATTCCCATACGTTCAAGAACCAAACTGTAACCAATCTGTATCAATCTGGGTAACGAAAGGGTGAGGTCGCAATCTAGAGAGCGGCAGGGAGTGTCCATACTGTATGTTAGTACTAATATAATATTATATACTTTGCCATAACGCTACCGAGGTGGTTCATTATATAAACATTCTGTAGGTATATCGCATATTTCTTTGTTTCTTAACTAGGTATTTTTGTACGAAGTAGTATTTACCAATAATACCGTAAGGTTATTAAAATGCGTCAATACGAAGTGCAACAATACATTATATAAATTTATGATATATAAGTTATTAATTTATTATACTAAAGCAAATATTTGTCTATACTGGTTATTATAAAAGGCGGCAGATGTCGCTAAAAGACAACAAGACGGCTAGTGTAAATCGTTGAAACATGTTCGGCCTTTCAAAGTTGACTTATATTCTCGGCCTCGTCGTTATGGTAAGGCTCGCATCTAGTTTTCAAACGACTTCCAAAAAGAAGGAGGTTCTCAATTCGACTGTATGTTTTTTATGTGTGTTATACCTCAGAACTTTTGACTGGGTGAACCGATTTTTATGATTCTTTTTTTATTTGAAAGCTATAGTGCTTCCCGTGTGGTCCCATATAAATTTTATCAGAATCGGTGTAGTACTTTATTAGAAAAATAACAAAAACTGAAAAATAATATTGCAAAAATGTACTAAGTTTGGAAGTCGGTTTTTTAACGTGTTCAGTGTTTTTAATATTTTATCTTTACCCGACCGCCCAAAAAGGAGGGTAATGTTTTTTGGGTGTCTATGTGTATGTTTGTATGTCTGTTTCTTTGGCTAATCCTGTAGCCTACACGGCTTGACGGATAACAACCGAACTACAGCTACTACAGGGATTTATGAGTGCGAGGTGTCGTTAGATTCGTCTTGATCCCGTTTATGACATTTTACCCGACTGCACAAAAAATAGAGTTTAGTGTAGTTTATAAATACTTAGGTTATTCCAAGTTAGTCTGACATAGCTCACAGAATCGCTAAACTTAAGTGGCAATAGCTCTTAGAACAGATGGCCGTAGGGGCAGTAAAATTTTTGAGTGGCAAAAGCGCACCGGAAAACTTAACGTAGGCACGCTTCCACTTGGTGGACCGATGACCTGGTGAAAGTCGCGGGAAGCCGCTGGATACTTGCAGCGCAGGACCAGTCGTTATGGAAATCCTTGGGGGAGGCCTTTGCCCAGCAGTGGACTGAACGCCTTTCGGCTGATATGATGATTCCAAGTTTTACTTCTTTAACTTGTTTAATCTAAGGCAGTTACGGGTACCAAAGTCGGTCGTTTCAAATGTATCCTGGATTTAAAATATGTTAAATATTAGATGTGTTTTTTTAGATGTTTAATACTTAAGTGGTTTTTTTCAACTGTGGTAAGTTATGATCTTTCAATTGCTACAAAAATGCCGGAACAAAGTTATGATTTTTCAAATCTTAGTAAGTCATCCATTGAAACTGATGACTTCATTAAAAAAATGATATTTGTTTGTCAAGCTTCAAGCGGGGCGTCATCCGAATCGGATGAAAAATGAGCGCGAAAGAGTGTAACGTAATGTATGAGGTGTAATAAGTGTACTTGCACTGTTCTGATCTTTGTCAACCTGTACCATAATACTGTGGAGGGACTGATACATCAATATTTATCGTTTATTTGAGTAATTCTATAGATTATTTTAGCAAAATAAATGTCTAAACTTTTTAGTGTCAGAAACGTCAAAAAATTCAAATTCAAATAACTCTTTGTTGTACATCAAAATAAATACATATTATTATAACAGCTCATATATACGTCCCCACCGAGGGGCTCGAGCCTACCCTGAATCAGGGCGATTAGGCCTTAGTCGACCACGCGGGCCCAGTGCGGGTTGGTCGACTTCACACACAACCTTCGAGTTTCTTCGCAGGCGTGTGCAGGTTTCCTCACGATGTTTTCCTTCACCGTTAAAGCAATCGGTAAATACATATGCAAAATTTAAATTAAAACTAAGAGACGTACAATTTAGGCAGTCTTATCGCTGAGAGCGATTTCTACCAGAAAACCCAAAAAATCAAGTTGTTTGCAAAATAATGCAAAAAAAAGAACAAAAAAAAATAATCTTGCTTAAATTGATATAGATAGAAAAAAGATTTCATTAGCTAACTAGAATAGTATTTAGTTTCTATAGGTTTTATACAAAAATACAGTAAAGGCCTTGGATATCGGCAAGGCGTCAAACGGACTACTGTGCGGCCAAATTACTCTCCTCGCCTGAGCCCCGGCGGGGCGGGCGGCGCGTTTGATATCCCCGCTGGAACATGTAATAGTATCAAAATATTTTTATTTTTATCTAATTACTAGCTGTCCCGGCGAACTTTGTACCACCTTACACTACACTACACACCCTACCCTACTCTACAATATACTACACTACACTACCCTACCCTTCCCTATCCTACCCTACCCTACACTACACTACACTACCCTACCCTACCCTTCTCTACCCTACCCTACCCTACACTTTACTACCCTACCCTACCCTACCCTACATAAGAACCTTCTCCTGACAATAACGAACTCGACAAAAAAAGAATTAGCCAAATCGGTCCAGCCGTTCTCGAGTTATACGCTTACCAACACATTTTGCGATTCATTTTTATATATTAGATAAAGATAAAATCATAATTTATTTTTATTCATTTTAAATTACTGAAAATACCAAATTATTGTGTCAAAAATCATGACGCCACTCAAAACAATGGATCGGAAATGTAGAGGATCTGAATTTTTTCGACAATATTTTATGGACCGACGAGTATTACCAAGCATTCAGCTCGTCAATCTTGTTTTTAAGCAGGATTTTCGGAGAACACATGTTTCAGATCAGGCATAATTAATCTTCAGCTATTAAGTTTGAATTGCCACAAAGGCTCACGGGAGGCATCATTTTGAATTTCTTGGAAAACGACCTTGCTGATCTGTTGATTTCCGTAGTCGAATGTGGTTCCAAAATGATGGAGTGCCATGTCACTACTTCGGGCCTATTCGAACACATCTGACGCAACAATTACACCGCAGATGGATTGGTCGAAGGGGACCACATGAATGGCCCGCACGCTCCCCAGATTAAAACCCAATTGAATTCTTTGTATGGGGCTATTACAAAGAATTAGTGAATGCTCAAGAATGTAACACAGAACAAGAGCTGAGAACTCACCTACTCGAAGCCCAAACGACGCTCCTTACAAATACAGAAGCATTCAGAAAATTTATGTACATTTTTAAGACGATGCAGAGCGTGTATCTAAACCGGTGGCAGACACTTCGAACACCTATTGTAGTTTGTAACTTGTGAGTAAAATAATCATTAAAAAATAATTTTGGAAAAACTTTTTTATTTTCTGGACAAAGAAAGATCTTCGAATAAATCGTGACTTTTTCGGCACATTAACTTTTCTTTGTAACAATTGAAAGAACACGAGTTGATTCAATTTTTTTTTAAAAGTTCTGTGAACTACTTTTTTTTAATTAGGATTTTTAAATAATTTTGCGGAGTTTGAAAAACATCTTTTTTCTTGAATCATTTTGAAATTTAACACACTTTTAATCAGTCAATCCGACCGGTTTTTTACAAGAGAAAACAGATAATAAGTAAACATATTATTTTAAAAAAACTCAGAAATTGTAATAGAAAAAATATAAAAATCCTCAAGATATCCCAAAATTTTAAATAAAAAATATTTTCTTGTAACCGGTTGAGAACCGATTTTTTTCCTAGCGGGTCCTGGTAAGTCGACACGTCAACTATCTAAAAAATGTTATCCACCTGGTCTGGACCACCCTGTATGCTTTCATAAAATTTTAAGTAATTATCCTGTTTCAATTTAATTATCCTGTTTCAGGCGTTGGCTCTTCTGGGCAAAGATAGCGGTAAGTTGATTAAGCAATTTAACATTAGTAACTATTATATTAAAGTGTGAAGTAGGTATGTAGCATTCAACATCTGGTGTGGTCGGGCACCAATCAACTATTACACAGCTCTAAAAAAATATATTTTTTGATGCCCTGCATATCTTAGCAAATTTTGATGTTTTCAAGTGCCTAGATTACGAATTTATTCATAGAAGTATTGAATGTGCTCTTGTTTTTATGATTATTGCATATCTTATGTTTTCATCAAATATGGGCTTGTTCGTAATAAAATTTGTTATCCCTGTCATGATTAGAGTTCTGCGCAAAAAAACCAGAGCAAATCTTACAAAATCATTGATAGTTTCATGAATTGTGAGCATAAATATATTATGTTTACAGTGGTTTTGTTGCCCTATATATAGATCTTATATAAAGGGCGATAAAACCACTGTAGACCAGTGTTAACATTACGAGCGTATTCGCAAAATCGTTTACCATACAAACTTAAAATTTCTACTTCCTGTAAATCCATTCGCCGATTCTAGTAAAACTTTTTAAAAACATAATCAAGTCACGAAATTCTAGTTTGTGGATAGATTGCATTTTCGAAATACATACTTACTTTGTTTTCAAAAATATGAGTTAATTTTAATATTATTATAAAAACCTTAAAACACTATTTTATTTTAAGTGTTTTAGGTACTGTAATTAGAGTGATATTATTTTTAAGACTGATTAACTTTTATACAATAAAAAACTACATTTTTTTTTAAATGTTGTCTATCCACAAACTAGAATTTCGTGACTTGCATAAGTGTATATAAAGTTTCATTAGAATCGGCCAATCGATTTTCAAGAAGTAGTCATCTTAAGTTTTTATGGGAACGATTTTGTGAATACACTCATAAGCCTCGGTAAAGGCCTGGGCTCTTGGTAAGCCCGCATTTATCTTCGGCATCATCGTTACTTACCATCAGGTGAGATGATGCCAAAGGCTTACCAATAGCAGTGCTCCGTCACTCGCCTATACATACCGCAACATATACCTACGCTTAGCGACCCACTCGGACGGGCTCTCGCGAGTCGGGCCGCCACCGTGTGTCTTGTGTAGGTATAGATACCTCGAGATAGGTAAACATTATTATTGTGTATTAGAACCGTGCTAAGTGGAAGATGGAGAAAGTCTACACAGGGTGTAATAAAATTGGTGTAGGTCCCGTTAACTGGGGGTTCTACTCATCATACTGAACAACTTTGGTTCTACGCTTTTGCTCAAATGGCAAAAAAAAAAATTTTTTCTTCATACAAATCGATCAGATGATCGACCAATTTTGTGCATTATAGTATGGAGGGTCCAATTTTTTTTTGAGAATTGACTATGGGTTCCTTGGGGAAAGTGGTTCAGAACCCCCAGTTAACGGGTCCTACGACAATTTTGTTACACTCTGTATATGTGCTAGGTATGTAGGTAATACAAAAAATATAAAAAACAGATCTATGAAAACTGGCTACGTGCGTATCGGATCATGAATAAAGTAGGGTTCCGTGGTGATAATAAAATTTAAATTAGAAAAAAAAAAAAGTTAATTTTGCAGTTTAGATTTAGAGATTTTTTAAGGAGTTGAACTTTTTACAAATATAACTGCACGTCTTAAGTTAGTCCACTATCACTCTTAAACTAAGAAAGCCTACTTAGCCGTGATAATTTTTCTTGTTAATTCATTATGTGTCCTACTATTCCAAATCATATTCAGATTTCCTGAAATAGCGGTTTTGAAGCTGTAACAAAAATCAGCACTTAAAAACTTAATACCTATTTCGTATACTTAATCATTTATTGACGGACATGGCGAAACTATAAAATTCTTAGTTTGACTACAAAATCACCGACGTACCGATAAAAACACCTAAGTTAAGTAAATTTAAACCGCCTCCGTGCCGTCATAGTTAGTTCATTCTCTGCACACCAGGTGGTCGCGGGTTCGATTCCCGGGGGGGTAAACTTTGTAAGAGTCGGTTTGGTTGGTGGTAGGGCATTTTCTTAACCCGTCTGGCTAGCTACCACCATCTTATCTAAGTCTTGCAGCCAAACATCAGTGTTAACAGCATTGATGTGTTCCGGCTTGAAGATAAGATAGCCAGATCTCCATTGCGTTGGGGAATCTTGGTAAGCCCGCTTCTATCCTATCCTATCTGGCATCATCGTCACTTACCATCAGGTGAGATGATCCTAAGTAAGGGCTTATCAATTTTGGATTTAAAAAAAATACTATCGAGTCGCAATCAGAACGCGTCAATCAGGATTTATCTAGTGAGTACCGCGCATATATTTTTTTAACCAACCAAAAATGAAAGGTAACTTGTAATTCTTTTTAAGCTGGCGCACCTTTTAAGTACGATCAACAAGTACGTCTGTTACTTAAACTAATCAAATAAATAAAAACCATCACTTGTAAAACTTTTATTTTCATTTTCATGAATCAACCCTAGCGCTAAAACGCCGTACAGTCGCCGCGCCGCCGCGATTCGCGTGCCGCCCGTGTACGCAGTTATGACCGCTAAGTAGAGCGCCTTAGTGCTCATGTTTCCGTGTATTGTCTAAAAGTGGGAACGAGTAGGTTAATAAATGCGTAGGTATTTTCGTTTTATTAGGAAGTGCAGTATCTGTTACGAAGTAACTAGTATCTCATATGTGCCAATAGTGGATTTTAAAAATAAAATAAGGTAAAAAATAGAGGTATAGGATTCTATGGGAGGTAGTTATAATTCGATTAATGAACTACCCAGTGTAGTCGACCATATTGAGTTCTAATTATTCATAAAGTTTCAATGAATATCAAACTACTTGAGAATATTTCACGGTTATTTATTCACGAAAGTTCACAAATTAAGAAAAACAAAGTCTTAAGAGCCCGCTGGAGTTCATAAATCCCATACAAACGTAGTGTTTGATTCATTTGTTATCCAAACAACCGATTTTGAAATAATTTTTATATCGATAATAGGATGACGTATATATTTCCTTCCTGTTTCGTTTTTCAAAAAAGTAATGCAATACCGACACAGATATACGTCATCCAATTATTGATATAAAATTATTTCAACATTGGTTCTTTGGTTAACAAATGAATCAAAGACTACATTTGTATGGGATTTATGAACTCCAGCGGGCTCTTAAGTCTAGTTGTACATATAAAATTCATAAATGTACTTATTAGAACTCTGGCTACTAAACTAGGCACTAGGTTTGTATGAAATTGAAATTATTTTATTTCATTTTAATTTTGGATATGTGGGTACTTATACATAAATTAGTATAAATATAATAATAAATGTAAATTAAATTATGATATTCATAAAGGCAGTCATACAACTGCAATTTTTGTTTGTGATTTTCTTCTTCTGATTGCTCGCCTACGAAGCCTACGCTATAAAAGCGTACCTTATGTTAATTGTGTATGCGAAACGGTCACAGTATGCACAGCGGCGTAGCTGTACAATTAATTCTTGCCATCACAATACTTTCTCGAATATAAAAAGGCTTAGTAAAAAGGCAAAAATATGTTGCCTGGAAAAAAATGATTTATCGTGTAATTCCTCTATGCTTTTTCCCATAGAATAGAAGAATTCTATAGAACGCTGAAGATGATCTCGTAGTACCAGCACCGAGCGAGTCATTACTCATTCATTGCATAAACAGCACACTACAAACGGGTTGATGCTATTGGGTATTATCGGAGTGGCAATTTTTTTTCTTATCTCTGCTTTTCCAATGTTGTTACAATGCAATAAAGAAAATTGAAATAAATTGAAAATATTTTGAGAGGAGTCTGTGTACAGAATGTAAAAAAGTTCGTGTAGGAACCGGTAACTGGGGGTTCTTACCCATTAAACTGAACAACTTTCCCCAAGGAACCCATAGCCAATTTTCAAAAGAATTTGGACCCTCCATACAAAAATACCTGAAATTGGTTATTCAGCTGATCGAGTAGTAATAAGTTTTTTTTTGCGATTTCAGAAAAGTCAAATAAGAAAAAGTTGCTCAGTATGATAAGTAGAAGCCAAAATTAAGGGGCAATATACCAATTTTGTTACAACTGTATGGTAATGGGAGGCTTTTTACAAGCTTTTATTTAACTTGCAATGTATGTATGTCGGTGCGGTGAAATCTTGCAAGTTAAATTTGACCCACTTCCCGGTTTCCGATTCAGCTGAAATTTTGTATGCATATCGCGTGACAATGCAATATTAAAAGCTTGTACCTACCTAAAAGTTTTTCGAAAATTATTACAATTTCAGAATTCGTTGAAAAAAAGTTGTTCGGTTTCACAAGTAGAAGTCTCTCTCAAAAATACGCCCTGTTTTACCCGACATACTGTATTTAAATTCCATTACATTCTTGTCACGGACGTAGCTATACAATACATATACACTCAGGCAATTCTTCAGAATTCTGAATACACAGGGCGGGTTTTTGAGATGGGGCTGTAAAAGCATAGATACCTTGACCGTTACAGTTACAGGAAAATTGGCTTAATTACCTGAGAAGAACATTAGATTGTTTATTTCTTTTTTGTTAAAGTTTAGCTATTTCTGACATGTCTTTATCGCACTCGTCTTGTTGGTTACCTCAATTGGTCCTATAGAGTATTTTGATCCCGATTATGAAACAGGATCGACTGGGGTGGCGCCATAAAAAGTTTTTGTGTAAATTTCCCATTTTCCTACTGACTGTATTTTTTTTCCAAGATCTGTAAATATAGTTCAAAATATCTGGAGCTACAATGGTACATAAGCTGCCCTTACAGACCCATCTAAAAACTCCACCTTTATAGAATGCATCTGAAAACGGCTGAAATTTTTTTTAAATAGGTCTCTACTCTACTACTGTACTGTATAAACGCCTCCGTGGTGTAATGATTAAGTTAATTAGCTTCACATCAGGAGGTCGCGGGTTCGATTCCCGGCGGAGTCTAACTTTGTGTGACTCGGTTTGGTTGATGGAAGGACATTCTCTAAGCCCGCCTTGCTTGATCATCGATGCCACGATTTTATCTAAGACTTGCCGCCAAGCAACAATGTTAACAACATTGATATGTTCCGGCTTGATGATAAGATAGCCAGTTCCCAATTGCGTTGGATAATCTTGATAAGCCCGCTTCCATCTTCGGCATCATCGTCACATAACATCACGTGTACCTAATTAAAGTCAATGATCAGGTGAGATGATGTCAAGGGATAAAAAAACTGATCAGTTCGTAAACCCTTTGGGTACCTAGGTACATGATTAATTACAACTTAGTCAGGGAAATCAGTGGCGTCGGTGGCGTAACGGCTGTCCTGAGGTCGTGGTTCGAATCCTGCCATGTACCAATGTGTTTTCGAATTTCGATTTCATATGTACGTTTATTCGACGCTCTTACGGTAAAGGAAAACATCTTGAGAAAAACTGCACACGCCTGCAAAGAAACTCGAAGGTTGTGTGTAAAGTCGACCAGCGTGGTCAACTAAGGCCCGATCGCCCTAATTCAGGGTAGGCTCAAACCCCTCGGTGGAGACGTATATGAGCTGATATGATGAAGGGAAAACCGTTTTTACTTTCGAGTGACGAAGGAGTGAAGAAGATATTGCGATGGCAAAAAAATCGAAGTTGAGATTTTGATGGGTTTCGATTGTCTTACACTACAATAAGTACGAGTAATAGTCTCAAAAACAAACGAAAATTAAAAATGTGTGTGTGCGTCTGTCTGGTGCTCTATTTAGCTTGTTACAGATAGTAGTGATCGGTGGCTCTATTCGCAACAAAGCGAATATTAAACTCATAGAGCAAGTTTTACTAACATAATGTCAAATTTTGCGTCTCAAAGCGAGATGTAAATAGAGCAAGTAAGAGAAATACAGGGTGTCCCGCTAAAAAGTGCGTCCCGCTAAAAAGTGCAACCCCGAAAGAGGGTGAAACTAGATCAAAAATTATCGTCAAAAAAGTAGTTAAGTAGAGGATTATACTAAATATTTTTTTTCGACGTTGCGACAGCCTGGTTTCCAAGCTACTAGATAGATTTAGGTAAATTGTGTGGGTTAATGCAATTTTATTTTAATATCTCCTTCCTTTTTTTAAAATTACCCCTATCTTTTAAGTATGGTTTTAAAAACATATTAACGTCTCTGGGCACAAACGCTTTTGAGACAGTCTTCATCTATTTATTTATCTTCATTTCTTTTTTGATTTGCACTGCTAGAGCCGGTGCAAAGTTCTTAACAGCATGCGCAGCCTCATTCTGAGGAGGAACAACTAGTCACAGTAGAGCGTCTATAAAACTGCACCCAGTGCAAGTCGGGTTTTCAAGTCCTCCTTCATTTTTTTGCTTGTTCTTCACATTGCTCACGTTCTCCTGACGATTTTCTTCATAACGCACCACTTCTTGAAGCAAATTCTAGCAGAAAACATTGAAATGAAACTACGAATGCGTTTACTACAAATCCCGTTAAAAAAACACTCTTTCTCCATTAGATTTTTTACCACCATACTAAATTAACATTATTATTTACTCAAAAATGGCTGCAACGATATAATTTAAAACTTTTTGAAAAATTAGGACTTAGGCCTTCTAGGAAAAATCCGAGTAAGGTACCTGCCATATAAACAATTACAAATTATTTGTAATTTTTTTCATCAAGTCTGATATTATACTTACCTAACTTAATTCTTCGCTACTAAGTAAGTGCAATTTTTATTGTTGATTTGTGTATGCCCGACTACGACAGACGGTGAAGGCTTCGTGGGAAATGGCTGTACAATTTATTTATTATATAAACTTGTTCCGTTTCATGAAAATAATCTTTTATTTGTTTGTCTGTCCCCACAGACCAGCAAACTTCTGAAATAGTTATGTCATTTTATGTTATATCTACTAGTAAAATGTAATAACAGCAAACGCTTAGCTGAACTGTTAAAGCAGTCTGGCTTGACGATATTGGTTAAGTTCCCTACCAGGATTACTGAAAAAAAAAGTCTTGTCTGGACCATGCCTATACAAACATAGCTTCGTCGGATGTGATGACGGTGGCTCCATGCGAAATGTTTGTATCTGACCACCTGGGTATTGTTGTAACAATTAAATTTACTGTCAAAAAGACACTATTCAATAATGTTATTTTAAAAAGAATATTTACCCAATGTAATATTAATAATTTTACCCTGAGCTTGACATTGTATGACTGGGAAAATTTAATTAACAAATCGGAAAATCCAGATAAAATATTTCAATTATTACATAACGTAATTAAAAAAAAAAATTACAAAAAAAATGACGTTAACTTCCCTTTAAAAGAATATCCTGTACGCCACTCGCTGAGCACTTGGGTCACTAACTATATTCGTTACAATAGAAGTAAAATTCGTAATATAAAAATGACAATTGCTAATAATTCCTCTATTCATAGTGACGCATTAACCAACAAACTACAACAACTTGAAATTCAGCACAATAAGGACATACGAATCGCACGAAATGGTCACATAAACTCAAAATTGTCAAAATGTAATCCATCGGAAATGTGTCGGGGCATGTGGCGAGTTATTGCGGCGGAGACCAGGCGGGCAAGCGCCGGCGGCGGCGGCGCCTTGGACGTGCTGGTGAGCAGCGCGCCGGGCGCGGACGCCGCGGAGCGTGCGCGTGCCGCCGCTGCTACGCTCAGTCGCTTCTACATCGCGGCCAACGGCAGTTCGGCAGCCTGCCCTGACTCTACTAAAGCGACCACCTACCTGAATAAGTTTCTGGAAAGAACACCTACCCAGATGAACGAGGATGAACCGTTTTTATTGGGCGAATTTTTGAAATTCGTAGAAGGTATAAAACGTAGGTAAGCACTCTAAAGACATCAACGACATGTCAACGTATGTACTGGACTACCTACCACCAGTTGTACTAACCCTGATATGAAAGAAAGAAAGAAAGAAAGAAATACGTTTATTGGTTTCAGTAACACCACACCAAAATATATAATACGTAACAAAAGTTGAGGTAAATATAAAATAATAATAATTACATATATTCATGAGGTGCCACTGCAACCACAGGGCCCCAACTCAGCATATGCTAGGCTCGGAGGCGAAGCGCTGGTATTCTGTTGGTACCCGCGGCTGTCAGTCAGGCGCGGACGCGACAGTTTAAATATTAGGTTTAGTAAATATTACTTAGTATATTGTAACTACAAAACAATATATATGTATACTTAAATCTAATTTAGTAACTACTTATACATAGGTTATCTAATCTAAACATTTTTTTTTATCATTATGGTTGTATCCATGGAATTGGTAGTCATTTTTGTAGCAGCTTTTGGTTTTCTAATAAAAAACTCTTATAGTGTTTTTTAAAGGTAATTTTAGACATAGGATTTCTGAGCGGTGGAGGTAGATTATTCCAGCACATTATGCTATGTGACCGATGCATCCAGTCCGGTGTGTATCCTGATAGTTTAAAAAATGTAAAAGTGCAACCTATTTACAAAGGAAAAGGGGAAATGAACTTGTACAAGAATTTCCGCCCAATATCCCTCATACCTGTAATATCGAAACTCTTTGAAAACATGCTCAGCAAGAGGCTCATGTCATTCTTCACTACTAACAACTTGCTAAACAAACAACAATACGCGTACCAGACGGGCCGGTACACAGTAGACGCGACTCGTGACATGCTGGAGCGGGTGATTGGTCACCTCGAGGGCGGGCGGCAGGTCGCAGCGATCTTCTGCGACCTTTCGCGCGCCTTCGAACTGGTTAGTCACCCGCTGCTTCTACAAAAACTGTACGCGTACGGTATACAGGGAAACTTCCTTCATACAGTTGCCGCCTTCTTAAGACATCGCAAACAGAGCACAGAGGTACACGAACATAGGTCGAATTCCGAAGTGATGGGTGACAGCGCTGTCCCCCAGGGCTCGGTGATGGGAAACAACCTATTTTTAATATTGGTAAATGACGTCACTGCTGCTACCGATGAAAGTGAATTTGTAATGTTTGCTGATGATACTTGTATCATAGTAGCAGCTGACAACTTTGATAGACTTAAAGGTAAATTATCCCTGGTAATGAATAACATATCTGACTGGTTTACAGCAAACGGTATGATGTTAAATCTAGACAAAACAAATATAATGCATTTTCAGCTTAGAAAAACTAACACTGACGCCTTAAACGTTTCATGTAAGGGCTTAAATGTACCGCAAGTCGAAAAAACTAAATACTTGGGCTTTACAATTGATTCTGGCCTGTCGTGGTCCGACCATATTATTGATGTCGTCTGTGGCTGACTATCCTCCGCCTGCTTCGCCTTGTCTAGGCTAACTCCTACCTTGACCACTGAAAACGTCATGAAAGCTTATTTCGGGTACTTTAGCTCAATACTTACCTACGGCCTTGACCTGTGGGGTGATGCTGCGGATTGGCTACGGGTATTCAGTCTACAAAAACGTGCTATGCGAATAATTGCAGGTGTTCCAAATGACCATCCGGCTCGGGAACTATTTAGAACATACAAAGTACTCACGATGCCGAGTCTGTACATCCAAGCAGTAGCTAAATACGCTAGGAAACATATACACATGTTCGAAACGGTCGGCCAATCGCATCAATTTAATACTAGGCACCAAAATCGACTTCGATTACCGATGCACCGACTAGTTAAGTCGAAGATAGGCAATGGCACCGAAGGTGTACAACAAACTACCGCAAGGAGTGAGAGACAGCCCTAGCTATGCGACCTTTATTACTAAATTAAAGGAAATGTTGGTTAATGCGGCATTAAATGACACAAATGAATTCCTTAATAAAACGTGGTCCTAGTGACTCAGCACTACGAAGGTAGAATATGTAAATGATTTATTTAATTAATCATAAATTTATATTTTATTTTGAATTAATGTTATGCTTTAAATTGTGACATGTAAATTTATTCAAATTTATAAATAAATGATTGATTGATATACATGTAACTAAATTGGTGTAGGTGCTTAACTGGAATTTCTACTTATCATACTGCTCAACTTTCCCCAAAGAACCCATAGACAATTCTAAAAAAATAAGAACTCCATACAAAATTGGTAAATGAGCTAATCGATTTTTAGCAGTGTTTTTACAAATCTGATAGCTGCTCTACGGTAGTGGCCGGCTAATACTAACAACATAGAGCATTCCAAACCGGAGACATTAACACTCCTTGTAAGGACCAGGCTTTCGCAGTTTCAGCTTCAAACGACCCTCCGTACAAAAATGGCCAAACAGCTGATCGATTTGTATAGAGTTCCTTTTTTACGAATTACTAAGCAACCCCTTGGGGAAAGTTGTTCAGTACGACAAATCGAAGCCCCAGTTTATTTTTATTAACTGGGTATTTCGTTTTTTATTGTTATGTAGAGCATTCTGAGTATTTAACATTTTCAGTTATTCTGTATAGTAGGTAACCTAAGCTGTTTGTATCTGAAATATTCTTAGGTCATAATATGTCTTTTGGTTAATTTCAGTGTCAACGAATGCTATGGCAACGCTATTCTTATGTAATATGTCTTTTGGTTAATTTCAGTGTCGACGAATGCTATGGCAATGCTATTCTTAAGTCATATGTATTTTGGTTAATTTCAGTGTCAACGAATGTTATGGCAATGCTATTGATATGTCATATGTCTTTTGGTTAATTTCAGTGTCAACGAATGCTAAGGCAATGCGATTCTTGTTATATGCATTTTGGTTAATTTCAGTGTCAGTCAACGAATGCTAAGGCAATGCTATTCTTGTCATATGTCTTTTGGTTAATTTCAGTGTCAACGAATGCTATGGCAATGCCAGAGCCAGAGCCGGCGCCAGTGCCCGCACCTACCTGGGATAAAATGGGGCGTAAAGGCAAGGGGGGCAAAGGCAAGTGGCGCAAAAGCACGTGGGGCAAAGACTCGTGGGGCAAAGGCAAGTGGGGCCAGAAAGGCAAGTGGTCCACAGGCAAGGGTTCATGTTAGTCACCTATAGTGCTTGCAGTGCTTCCAGATATTTTAATTTCATTAAAATTTCAGTTTGAACAATACCTGTTTTGTTTTATTTTTTCGATCAATAAAAACTCTAAGGCAAATAATAAAGAATATTTACATTACTAACAATAATTTCACTATTATATTAATTATTGTGATTCTTTCCTTTTTGTTACCCTACTACGAAGAAAGTAGTAATATAAATAGGAGAGTATCTTGAGAAATGTGGTGTCTTTGGATTCGTGCCATCACTCCGCGTGTCTTACACCTATACGTATTAATAAAATCGTAGAGACAAAAAGTCTGCACATCGAAGATAGTCGAAAAACTAACAAGGGCGAATTAAAATGGGTAACTGAACATGTTAAAATAGTTATTAAAAATCTTGTCTGTCTGTCTGACCGCGCATCACGCAAAAACCACTGAACGCATTGTGACGAAACTTTGTATAGTGACAGCGTTAAGTCGAATTAGGCGTTATCCCGAATAACATAACATAATACATAAAAAACCTCGATAATTGACCGAGAAAACATAAACCAGCAACAAAAACCTTTGATATAGTATAAAGCTAGTATACTTTAGAGCTCCATTACAACTGGACGTAGGCGTATCTGATGCACGGATAGTTAACTACTAATGCCGAAATTAAAGATATTTGAAAAAAAAACTAACTAGGCCGACTTCAAATGAGTAACTGGACATGTTAAAATAGTTTTTAAAATTTTTGTTTGTTTGTTTGTCTGTCTGTTTGACCGCGCATCACGCTTTGTGACGAGTAAGTGACAACGAGTATACCAGTGAGAAATGTTACTCCGGTGCATCAAGAACAAAAGTTTCTCAGAGACACAGCTTCACGCTTCTTACTAATTTGTCTAAAACCACTTTGTTCAACTTCGAGTCTTGGGGTGTAATCACTCACGATCATGTGAGCTGCACTGTGAGGCGCTTTGCACACGACAGGGCGGGGCGGGCCGGTAAATTTCGCTGCCAACAATAGCACAAAAGGAATCCTATACTACCAACGCACATGGAGGCGGCGCGGGTCTTGTCCTCCATGTGCGTTAGTATTATAGGATTCCCTTTGTACTATCGTTGGCGGCGAATTTGACCGGCCCGCCCCGCCCCGTCGTGTGCAAAGCGCCTAATCACTACCTGCCGCTCTCTAGATTCCGACCTCACCCCCTCGTCTCCCAGATTGATTCAGATTGGTTGCAGTTTGGTTTTCGAACGCACAGGATTTCGCCATTTTGTTTGTTCCGTCATTCGTTTTTTGAAATGTCATTTGTGGCCCGTTGTATGAAGTGTCCAGGGTGTGGTTTGGGCGTGCCTGCTCTGGGATCTTTTGCGTATTGCGCGGTCAAACACAGACAAACAAACACTATAAAAACTATTTTAAAATGTTCAATTACCTACTCATTTGAAGTCGCCCTAGATTTTTCAAATATTTTCAATCTTCGGCATTAGTTTATTATCCGTTCATCAGATACTATAAGCCCATGTCCATTTATAATGGAGCCCTGAAGTATACTATTTTTTTACTATATCAGAGATTTTTGTTGCTGGTTTATGTTTCTCCGTCAATTATCGAGGTTTTTTATGTAGGTATTATATGTCATTCGGGATATACACTGTCACTAAACAAAGTTTCGTCACAATGCGTTCAGTGGTTTTTGTGTGATGCGCGGTCAAACAGACAGACAGACAAGATTTCTAAAATAACTATTTTAAAATGTTCAGTTACCCATTTCAAATAGTTAGTTTGTTCGACTATCTTCATTGTACAGACTTTTTTAGTCTCTACGATTTTACATTTAGGAACATTGAGAAGTTTTCGCCTTTAGGTTAGAGATAAGCTAGCTTGACGTACGCTATGCTTAAACTAATGTTTTTAATTTCTTAGAAATGACCTCACAAGCCAGTATATAAGGTCTAACAAAATTAGCTGAAACTATTTTAAGGGCAAGTTCAGTAAACGAAACTGAAAAACTTTTTCTTCAGCGACCATACTGAAATCTAAGAAAAAAAATCTACAATAAAAAAAAAGAAATCTTAATAAATCCGGCACTGGCCATCGTACCGTAGCAGTCCACGCGCCTGACGCGCCTCCGCCGGGCTCCGCCACAAATGATAGTACTAGTACAAGCCGTGTCTTCCGTCGCGTCGGACACATATTGGGTAGGTATCTAAACCCTATTTGTTTGGAAATAGCCAGACATGTAAACAAAACATGAACTTCAAAATAAACTAGTTTCAATTGGTTTTCAAGTCTTAAATGAACTAAAACACAGTATTTATGTCAATAAAATCCTTGATGTCCAAATGTAAGTGATTATGCTAAAATGATAAAATGATTTGTTTACATGTTTGGCCATTTCCAAACAAATAGATTTTTCTTTAATGTGACTTGTCCGCAAACAGGCTAAGGCGAACTACCTACCTACTTGCTTCTTATGTCTCCGGTGATTTTCTTGGTTGACCGGCATCTACAGGTCGTGGCATACTCGTAAAAGTACCGTAATCCCGGAATCGCTGCAAAGCACCTATAGTATTGTGTGTAGATGGCATGTAGATGGATGGGGTCTACGGCTATGAAAATCTTGAAACATGTTCCTGGTGTCTATTAGGTTGTGGTTACAAACTTCATATCACACCGCCATGTCCAAATATTGTTGTACATGGCATTTTCACAAACTTAGGCACTTAGGTCACAATCTGTAGGTTAGGCTTTGAGAACGTAACTCAATGAGTGCGCGAGAGTAACTGAGATATTTCTTTCGCGCACGCATCGCACTTGTTTGTAGGCGAAATGTACCTACGAGCGAGCAGCAAAATAGTTCAATGGCCTCAACTTCAAAGAAGCCGCTCAATTTCTTATTTTTCGAAAAGTGTAAATACCTGTTGGGTTGTATTTTACTACCTACATCTAAAAGGGGAACTATAAGGTTTTAAATAGGTAATATTCGTTTTTAAAAGAGAATTGATTGTGAGAACTACCAAAGGTCAACGGCCAGGCACAGCGCAGTTTCGTTGCGGCAAGGCACGAATCCAGCGAAAAGAAAGGACCGTACTACAACACGAGAATATTATAGTGGGCAATAATGGAATGTGGCAATTTTTTTTTAGAATTCGGTATGGTCGCTGAAGAAAAAGTTGTTCAGTTTCGTTTGCTGAACTTGCCCTTAAAATAGTTTCAGCTAATTTTGTTAGACCTTATATATAGCATATCACTGCTCACAAGCGATATTTTGAGACGGCTCAATGTACGCGCGCTTATTATCAAGCGACACGACACGCGGCCGCGGGTAGCAGTATATACTATGAGAACTAAAACCAGACAATGATAAAACAACAGTTTCCTGCCTTCTTTCCCTTCATCTGGGATAATAGCCACTGCTACTGCAAGCCCTATCGCAATTAGAGCATTGTACCTAGGTCTTCCAGTCTCAGCCATGGCCACGATGTCGTCAGCAAATCCATAGTGGGTGATGTAGGTCGCGGGTTCCTTTGTAGGCGGGATCTAACTTTGTAAGACTCAATTTGGTTATGGGTAGGACATTTTCTGGCTTCTTCCAGTAGAATCCCCTAATTAAGCCCACCTTGCTAGCTACCACCATTTGTCTTCCCACCGAACATCAATGTTAACAGCTTTAATGTGTTTCTGCATAATAGCCAGTTCTTTGCGTCGATATTGATGCAGAGTCCGCCCCAGTCCAGAAGCTTAAAAACACCTTTCAGGGCGGAGATAACACGTGACTGCCAGAAAGATTTGTGAAACAGATCCGGAGCAGTCTTTGTGTTCTAGCGAGAAGACTACTGACACGAGAGTCACGAAAATTTGCATTACGAGTTTTTTATGTGGCTCGTGGTAAATCCTTGAATCATTCTTTTCCCCAAAGTCTTGGTAGTTTTCGTGCATTAAAGTGAGCTTGCTGGGTGAAATCCATTCAGCAAGCACACCTTAAGGCGCTTTGCACACGACGGTGCGAGGCAGGCCGGTCAATTTCGCCGCCAACAATAGCACAAAGGGAATCCTATACTACCAACGCACACGGAGGACAAAAAGACCGCGCCGCAGGTGCCCGGCAGGCACTGGCGGCGCGGCATGTCCGTGGTTGCCCGCCATAGATCACACAAACCAGTTTGTATGTAGTAACGCAGACGGCGGCGCGGGCGGCTAGCTCAGTCCGCGCCACGCTTCACTAGAACGAACGTACTGAACTGACCGCCTGTCCCTCGTGTGCTTTGGCGAGGGGAGCCGCGGGCATCGACGGGGAGACGCGGTCTTTATTGCTTCGCGGTCAAAAAGACTGCCCCGCCCCGTCTTGTGCACAGCACCTTAAGAGCCCGGGGATGGGATTTATGAACTCCAGCGGGCTCTTAAGCGCTTGTATCTTGAAAAGTATTGGGGATCAAATTCTGAGACTTGGCATGATGATTGCCCTAATTATACTCTAAATTTTGAGATTAATAAGATTTTCCTAGGACCCATGTGCTTGCTGGGGTCAGGGACACAACGTCTCCCTGTCTCACCCCTCGCTGCAGCCAGAATGGTTTCGAATTCCGGTCCTGAAGGCGAACCGAAATGGTGGCGTTTTCATACAAACACTACAATTATCTCGATGTATCGATAGTCAATTCGGCACCACTGAAAAGACCACAGCCCAGATTTCGAAACTTTACCGATAAATAATACGAAATACAAATTAAAGTTAATCATTTTATTTTAATCAGACTCATTTTAAACACAAAATGAGAACAAACCACTTTAAGACTCATTTTACAATATCAACAGTTAAAACTTACAAAAACTTTATACTAACTACACAAGTTGATATTGTAAAACGACATCAGAGGCACACAGTGCCGCACAATATATTAAATTTAATTTAACATTCAAACCCTGAGTGCGAATTATGTACATAAAAAAACTCAGTATGGACACGAAAATAAATATAACCTATCTTTCGGATTCAAAACACAACGCGTTAAAACAAGGCTAAAGTTATAAAAATAGTAAAAAACATACACGATTTAAATGCATAGGCATAATGATTAGTCAACTATTTTTATAAAATTATACCTACATAGGTTGTTGTGGTATTAGCGTGTGTAGGAAACTAATGAAATCTAGTTCTAGCGCTTGCTTAACTGGGGAAGGACTTTCGACAATTAAAGACCGCAAGGATTGGACACTAAATGCCTAAAATGGAAAACCATATCACTACAGCCCATACACTATATGGGCCCATATTGACTTCACACCGACTCGAGCTCAGACGAAAGAAAAATATCAGGTTAGAGCAATGCCTACTGAAAATATAAAAGCAATTCTTAACAGCTTAGGTACGAATACATGAACTAATGCATGTATGTATAAAAGAGGTTTACTTTATGGAACGTTACAATATTATTATTTGCTGAGGTGAGCGTTAATAACTGCGACACAGTCCTAGACTAATGCCGGTTACTTACTTACATATTAAAAAATACTGTAGTTTAAGTTCCTAAATAAAAAAAATACCCCTAAACTAAGCTCCCAACGTGAATAAACACGCGTATTTACCCACACTTAAATCATGCGCACACGCTTAAAAAGATAGCTTCACTTTTCCGTATGCAGAATTATGTTCTATTATTTCTTTCGTCTGAGGAGCCGGACGTTTTTCACGCACGCAAACATGCTCGCAGACAGTCTTTACACGGCACACACCGACACGCCGCTTATAGTTCGTCGTGGTCCTCCTGTGAACAAAGAGATCGTCATTTAGATGACTGAAACAACAAATTAGTTCAGTATTTGAGTTAAGGATGAGCCAAATAAATGGGATGACTTGATAATTGATAAAACTTATTCCATACTTGACACACGTAGTATGTATACTATGGGTCCTTCTAAAATCCTCACAGTCATAACAGCCGAAAGACATCCACTGCTGGACAACGGCTTCCCCCAAGGATTTCCACAACGAATGCTTCTGCTCTGCCCACAATCAGCTTCACGCGAACTTCACCAGGTCGTTGATCCACCGAGTGGGATGCCTGCCTACGCTACGTCTTCTCGTGCGCGGTCGCTACTCGAAAGTTTTACTGCAGCTAAGAGCTATGTGCCCAAACCAGGGCCCACTGCCACTTAAAATCAGCGATTCTGAGAGCTGTGCCGGTTACTTTGATTCTCTAACGGATACTTAGTATACAAACTTGCAACCGATTCTTGATTGCCTGCCTCGGCTGGTTCTAAGGAAAATTTCTAAACTCACAAAAGGCTCGGCGTCTCCTTCCGCTGCTGGCTCATCTAGGTCCTCATCATCATCATCTTCTTCGGGCTTGTCCTCTACTTTAGTGACCGCGTCCAGTTCGCTCTTCATCTTCTTCTCTCCTTCGATGCGCTTCTTGATCGCCTCGGCCTGCTCCTTGGCGGCGGCCACGTCGTCCGTAATGAGGATGTTGTCGAATATCGTGCCAGATCTCACCTGTTGGGTTTGAGTAAGTTAATACTAATTTTAAAGTTTTAATGTTACTTATACTTAAAATTTGCCCATCTTTAAAAAAGAAAGAATTTTGAAAATACACTTAAACTATCAACATTTCCCCCGTCATGCTCATGTGTATAAAGTTTCATTAAAATCGGCAAATTTTGAAAATACACTTTAAACTATCAACATTTCCCCCGTCATGCTCATGTGTATAAAGTTTCATTAAAATCGGCACATCCAACCACCTCCGTGGCGCAATGGTGAAGTCAATTAGCTTTACATCAGGAGCCAGCGGAGTCTAACTTTGTAAGACTCGGTTTGGTTGGCGGAAGGGTCTTTTCTAAGTACGCCTGGCTAGCTACCACCATATTATCTAAGTCTTGCCGCGAAACTTCAATGTTGACAGCATTGATGTGTTCCAGCTTGAATTAACCAGATCCCCATTGTGTCGTTGGGGAATATTGGTAAGCCCGCTTCCATCTTCGGTAATATCGGCACTTATCAGCAGGTGAGGGGTGAAGGGCTTACCAGTTGTGGATAAAGAAAAAGGGATCCAGTGACTAAACATTTGAGCGACTCAAAGCAGGTACAGTTTGGTAGTCTTTGTTGCCCGCCTTTACACCATTAGTTCGCTTTTCTTCGCATTATATTTGGCCCCATAAGATTCACTTCCGACCATGGCGCGAAATTTTAGCTAATAAAGTTTTAAAATACTGACCTGCCACAAGTCAAGACCGACAGCGCAGATCTCCTCACGCTTGTACAGATTCGGTTCAGGGGTGTATTCAGGGTTGTCGATCTCGGGGTGCACCCACGGGCCCTTGTAGTTAGGGTTGTCGATCTGAAAAACAAAAAACAACGAAAGTTATTTTTTATAGCTAGCAGATTCTTTTAATCGCATCGAAAATAAAATTTAAGGAGACATTAACCCTTTCTCTAAAGACGACACCTTCCGAACACTGGTTAAAAGTTTCTAATACATATGAACTATAAACTATATTGGGAGAAAACTCATTTGCACGCTTGCGCATGTCGCAACGAAACAACCGATTGGGTTGATATCTTGTACAGGGATAGTTGAGGGGGTAGAAAGTGACACAGACTACCAATTATCATAGCCAGACTGAGTTCCAGAAGAATCTGGAGAAAACTCATTTGCACGCTCGCGCATGTCGAAACGGAACAACGGATTGGGTTGATATTTTGCACAGTGATAGTTGAAGGGATAGGAAGTGACAAGACTACTAATTAGCATAGCCCGACTGAGTTCCAATGGACCTGGATAAAACTTATTTGCACGCACGCGTATGTCGCAACGGAACAACGAATTGGGTTTATATTTTGCACCGAGATAGTTGAGGGGGTAAGAAGTGACACAATGCTACCTACTTATTAGCATAGCCCGACTGAGTTCTAGCAGGATCTGAAGAAAACTCATTTGCACGCTGGTACATATCTCAACAAAGCAACAATTGACGTAATATTTTGCAGAGATAGTGACTAGCAGGAACTAACAAACTATTAATTAGCATAGCCCGACATAGAATCTGCGGGATCTGAAAATACTTAATTCCACACTCGAAGACAGACATAAAAATTATGTCCACACGGGCGAAGCAAGGGTAAAGCTATACAGTCATAAAAACGATATCCAAGCGGACGAAGCTTCGGGCAAAAGCTAGTACAGTCATAAAACTATATTAACGCAGGCGAAACTGCTTTAAAAAGCAAATTCTTAGTAAAAAAATATCAACATATCACTACAAAATATAGCTCCTAGAGCAGATGGCCGTTGGGGTAGTAAAGTTCTCGAGTGGCGACTGCGCACCGGAAAGTGTAGCATAGGCAGGCCTCCCACTCGGTAGACCGATGACCTGGTGAAGTTCGCGGGAAGCCGCTGGATGCGAGCAGCGCAGAACCGGTCGTCGTGGAAATCCTTGGGGGAGGCCATGTCCAGCAGTGGACGTCCTTCGGCTGATATGATGATGATGACGAACAAATACTAATTTTATTTTTACTCTTTACAATACAATACTAGACCAGTGAACAGTTATCATATCATAAACAAATAGGTAATTTAAGTGTGTTTTACAGATAAATACAACAAAGAATCAGAAAGTGTACAAATAAGTGTGCAAAGGTAACATTGAATGTTTTGGTGCACGGTACAGCCATTTTTTATAGTTTATTTCTATTGTTTGTAAATTGTACCTTGAAATTGTTGTAATATGCTCTAAATAAATATGTAATTTCTATTCCGTTTTAAAGTGTAGGTAAAAAAAAACAGCTGTATTTAACAAAACCACCAAGTATGTCAGTCATTCATTCATCAACACCATCAAACCAGTAAAAGCTGTCACGAACTGATCTCGATAACGTCGACATATTTCACTTTCACATGTTTTGAACCATGTGTCACGCGAAATGTTTCAGGCCATAATATTATTGTGTAACTACTAGCTTTTGCCCGCGGCTTCCCCCGCGTGGAATTATTTTATTTTTGACTGTCTCAGTTTCCACTTGCGACTCGCGAGCGTGAAAATAAGTTTTTTGAAGTGAAAGTTTTTTTAGGCGCGTTGGGCATTTTTGATATAAGAAAAAACCATTGCACTCGCGACACTGTACCGTTACCGTAACCGACACCTCCGTTATTATTCAATTTTTCACTTCTCGGCACTCTCTGGAACGTTGTTAGGTTATGGTAATTTTACGGGATAAAAGTAGGCAATGTCACTTTCCACCATGTTAACTACCTCTATGCAAATAATCACGTCAATCTGGTGCTCCTTTGCGATGCAAAAGCAGTGCAAACAAACACACTTTCGCATTTATAATATTAAGATTCCAGGTACTTATTACTGAATTGTAAAGCCGATCTAAGCTAAGCCACCAAAAGCGTTGCCTCTAGTCCAGGACACTGTAGTGAATCGTCTATAATAGACGTAGAGACGTAGAGGCCAGTGATATAAAGCCGATCTATAAAATGATTTGTTTTTATTGGCATTTGATATGGTAGGTACGATAATATGTAGGTGGGTACGATATAACAATATGTAGGTCATATTGAAAAGCGCAGTATGCTCTCCTCCTCGTCACAGTATATATATTAGTACTAACGTATCCTCGTCTACACTAATATTATAAAGAAGAAAGATTTGATTGTTAGGTTGTCTTGAATAGGCTCCGAAACTACTGGATCGATTTGAAAAATTCTTTCACCGTTGGGAAGCTACACTATCCGCTATAGGCTATATTATATTTTCTAAAATTAGGGATCCTATCTAAAACTTAAAAAACGTAACCAAAGGAGTAATAACTGACCTAAAAATTCCTGCAATATCTACAAAAAGTAGTGTAGTGGTAGTGTAGTGGTAGCGGTAGTGGTAGTGGTAGTGTTAGTGGTAGTGTTAGTGGTGGTGGTGGTGGTAGTGGTAGTATGTTATAAAAAGGCAATTTAAATTGTCAATAGACTCGTATAACAACAATGTCACAACGTTTGATTTCTCGTACCTCGGAGTGTATTTTTTTTTACCTTTGTGAAGATTTTACAATACAGATCATTGACAACAGAATTGTCCCCAAAAACTATGTAAGTAAAATATATCAACAATGTCACGATTTTGTATTTCTCTTACCTAGAAGCGATTTTTTTTACCTTTATAAAGATTTTAAAATACAGATCATTGAAAACAGAATTGTCCCGAAAAACTATGTAGGTAAATTATACAATCTCAACAAACAATATTACCATTGTTTTCAACTTTCATCTCCCCAAATGTCACTAAAATGAACTATGTCGTCAAAAATGATCAATGTCGTCAGGGCGTAATATTTTTTTGGACACTAACTCTTGGCTCCCAAAGTGGCATTGGCGAACGACCTGATATTTTAATCTTATGGGATCAGCTTTACAGTTGAATTTCGCGTGATTGCTTAACGCGACCTACGACGTCCTTTACTTCGGGCGTAAATGCACATTTTGCGAGCTTAGTGAACATACTAGGAAAATTTAGTTTTATCGATTTTGTCAGTACCTACCTTTATTCTCTTACTGTTGGTATTTATTTCATGAGCCCAAGTTATATAAAGTAGGAGAAAAACCATAATCTCTCAAATAGTTTTACAAAATAATAAGTATCGTGTTTTTGTTTATGCTATACGAAAGAAGAAGGTTTCACGTGCAGCAAGACACCCTTGTAGTCAGGGTAGTCGATTACAGGCGGCTCCCAATCGCCGTCAATCTCATCGTCCCCGTCCTCAGGCTTAGCTTCGGTCGGGGTCGGGAATGTACTCCGGCTTGTCCCACTAACGACTCACCTGCTTAGGGGCCCACACACCCTTGTAGTCAGGGTTGTCGATCATGGGCGGCTCCCATTCGCCGTCCATCTCATCGTCCCAGTCCTCAGGCTTGGCCGCGTCCGGGTCGGGAATGTGCTCTGGCTTGTCCCAGTCCTCGGGCTTCTTGTCTTCAGGGTCGGGGATGGTGGGCTTGTCGTCCCAGTCTGCTGGCTTCTTGGCATTGGGGTCCTGTTAATACAGTTTGTAGTACAGTTTGTGTTTCACAGACTCGGTCTAGTATGAGGACATTCATCAATTTGTTAATGACCGATCACAAAGTTACTTAAACTTAAGTTTATTTCTCACCGCTACTCTAGCTTAAGGGTCTCCTTCGAAAGTTCAAGTTTCTAAACAAACGTAATTCCGTTTTAAAACTACAACGACATGCCGGATCGAACCCAAAATTAGCAAATATATTGAGAAGACACAAATTGTTGTCTAAAATTTGATTTTGATGTAGGTACTAAAATAAAACATAACAAAATAAAAACTGAGTTGAAACTTTTAGTGAACAACAATGAAAGCATTTATTTTTTAAGTTTAATCAAAACAAATTACTTGTTTACAACCCATTAACATTATGCTAGGGCACAGGCAAAGTATATATATTAGTACTAACATACAGTATGGACACTCCCTGCCGCTCTCTAAATTGCGACCTTCACCCCCTCGTTACCCAGATTGATACAGATAGGTTATAGTTTGGTTGTCAACCGTATACGATTTCGCCGCCATTTTGTTTGTTCCGTCATACCATTTTTGAAATGTCATTTCTGGCCCGTTGTATGAAGTGTCCAGGGTGTGGTACAGGTCTCTTCCAAACTGAGGAATGTTAAGCCATACTCCACACATGGGGGCCAAGTACGGGTTGGTGGAGGTTGTAGGGCTAGTAGTTAACCCCACTGTAAGAAGTTCTTCAAGCTGCCTACTATGAGGCATCTGACACGGCTTAAAGACTGCCATCTAGTGATAGCAACCGGCACCAATAGCTTAACGTGCTTTGGAAACAGTCAAGAACAATCCCACTAACAGCCATACTCATCTAGGGCATGATCGTGCTTCAGGTCAGTTAACCTGCGTGTCCGACCCAACCCCACACTTATATGACTAATAATCAAGTTCTATGACTTTTAAAAAGCCGACCAATTGCGAGTCAGACTCGCACAAAGTAGGGTTTCGTAGTCTTTTCAAAAAATAAATGTACATTTTAAAAACCAAAATTATATTTTCAGTTGGTTTACAAACTGAATATGTTGTATGAAAAACCTATGAAATTTTTACAAATCCAACCGCACACCTTGGCACAAGTTCGTCGACTATTACTTCTTAACTAAGAAAGTCTACTTAGCCGTGATAGTTCTTATTATATGTCCTACTATTTTCTTTTTTTTTTCAGATGTCCTAAAATAGCGTAGCGGTTTAACTTGTGGGAGAGGGGGGGGGACACTCGAACAAAAATCTTAATATTTCGCAAACCGATCCCTGAATCAAAAATGGTTTTAGCAAACCCTCAGTTGTTTTGAAAGACCTATTCAACGATACCCCACAGGACAGGATACGTCAACGAAAAAAAGTTTACCCCCTCTTTATATGTAGGGGAGGTACCCTAAAAAAAAATTACCACTTTGTCGACGTGATTAAAATGTACATCCATGCCAAAGTACAGCTATCTAGTACTAATTAGTCTCTGAGCTAAGCCGCGGACAGACGGACAAACATGACAAAACTAAGGTTTCCTTGTTGACTTCGGAACCCTACAAACATACACAAAGAGGAACAAAAAAATTCCATCTAATAAAGTAGTAAGTCAGTATCAATGTGTGCATAAAAATCATAAAGAAATATAAATATAAACTGCATTGTTTTACTGGCTACTGGATAATCATTTTATACTGTCCCAGAATTTTTAAACTAAACAAAAACTGGCTTTAATTATTTTAATTTATTTAATTTTGATATTTGTTTATTAATAATCCTGTGACTGTTTTTATTATAATTTATATTTTGAAACATTTTCTATACATATAGCCGATCTGTTATTAATTTTTATTAACATCAATTAATGTAACTCTTGATTTAACTACTAAAGTTAATGTCAATTTCATTTTTATTTGCGCGGTGGGTAAATGAAACACAAATAACCTAAACAGGAAAATCCCAGTTTTACCCATTTACCGAAGTTAAAAACCATGTATTTCGAAATGAATCCGGGAGTAAACCCGGGTTTTAACCCAGTTTTTAGGTAAAAACCAGGGCACTTGGCCACCTCTAATCCAAAATCAAACAAATCATCAAAACAAGACAAATCTTTTGTAAGAAAAGAAGTTGATCAATGAGGTTATATATCTTACAATAGAGCAGCAATATATTTTCGTGACTCGATTGAGAAGATGAGTAAAGCAACAGAAACCAAGATGTAGCTAAGAAAAATAAACTATATGAAAATCCAAGTTTCACTATCACTACAGCAACTTATGAGAAGGAGTATGTCGGACGGCATACTTCACGTGGGGCCACATACGTGACATAGAATCTCCCTCTGGAGATATAAACCTCATTGGAGATGATGACTCATTTTACTTTCAACACTAACTTTATCCAGAATCATACATACACCTGAAAATATCCTTCTCACCTTGATCTTCTTGGGCGGGAGGAAGTCCCAGTCAGCCTCCAGCTCGCCAGACTCCACCTTCTCGTTGTCGATGAGCACCTCGTAAGTGTTGTCCTGCTTCACGATGAGCGTGTACATGTGAGAGTACACGTCGTCCTTGCAACGGATGTCCTTCTTGATCAGGTGGTTCTTGCCTTTGTAGCCGAAGATCACGTGCACCTGAGAATCAATGGCGTGATGTAGATTGGGTTTTAAAATTAAATGAAGAGATGTGACATGGATTCATCTCAATGGGCAACTCAGGCAGAAGACCATAGGTCAAACTAGATGCATACAGTAAACACTGAGGTGTTTAACTTTGAAGTACGATGACACACAGAGCTCGATCCTAAGCGCGACGAGTTAAAGGGCCCGACTACCAGTTGGCATACAGTATAATAGGGGATCGGACTGCATCAAAAATAAATTCTGAAATATGATTTCCTAAATTGCTCTCCTCTTGAAGTTTCAAAAAACCTTACTTGTTTTGTTTTTCCATCACGTCTTCAATTTTTAATTGATCAAATTCACAAAATAAATTCGTCAATAACGCTTAAAATCTATGACGTCACTTGTGGGTATTTCAAACATTTTTAGAAAAAAAATACGTTTTTGACAGATTATAAAAGTAACTCAAATGACTAGCAGTCCGATCCCCTATAGTAGACCATTGGCTATTAGATGTAATACATATATTGGTGCGAAGGTTTTCTCGGTGTAAAACGAACGCAAAAATAACGCTACTTCGACATGCTGCAATTACTTCTGCACCTCAGACTGTCTGGCAGCCTGTAGGCTGAATGTCCTACGTGTCCAATATAATAATGGCTTCAGGGTGCTGTCGAGGCTGCCACGCTACTGCAGCCCTTCTGGAATATTTGCGCAAGCGAACATTGACAGCTTTCATGCCATTCTGCGCAAACCGACAGTCTCCTTGCTGAGCAGGTGCGTGCCAGCCCCAACAACATCTTGAAGAGAGAGAAGTATATTATATGTGACTGTCAACTATTATCGCAGTTCATGAGTTCAGACGGGCCCTATGCCTACTGTAACTAGTGTATAAACGCATGAGGTATGAAAAGGCTTCATAACTTTTATTTTTGTTTTTATTTCAATATGTGTCTACTAACATAATAATGCTAAGACTTTGTTTTACTAACAATATTGATGGACCATGTTGCCTGATGTAAAACAGATATAATACTGTTGATCTTACATAGGAGAAATTACTATTGTCCATTGACTTCGCTGAGACATGTCTAAACAGAGATCCAACTCCACAGGCAATGACCCGACTTGGCAAGCATTGCTTTAGATACAAACTTAACACCTGAGTGAAAAAATTTGACAAGTGTCAATGACCTGCCTCATAGGTCAATGCAATGGTAAGTAGCTGCGTACGAACTGACTCATCTAATGCGACGGCAATGAAATTCTAATAAAAACTGCTGTATTTGCATATTGATTACTACACGCTTAACTTTTCTTTAAATTACTTCACAAAATGCCGCAGTTATTTAATATTTAATCAGCATTGAAACGTTTTTAAGTCGAATTAAAACAAAGAGGTTATAATTTGACCCGTATGTATATAATTAATCGTATATGTTAGTCTATGTGGGCTTCTCAACAGGTGTGCTAAATTTCATAAGTGTATGTTTGTATGTAATGTATGTATGTATTTTTGTCCACATCATAGGGGTTTAAGTATGAAATTGCCGATTTAGTTTTTTAAGTTCAATGCCAATTTTTATTGAAAGAAAAAGTTATTCTTTTTTTATTATTGACCTTATGGTGACACTACTTGGCATGTCTTTCATGTTCCAATCTCCTGAGCTACGTAGCATTGAATGGAACAAAGGCGTTTTCTTAGTGGTCAGATGGGACAATTTTTTAGACTAGTCAATTTTCTTGATTTTGTTTTCAAAGTGACGAAATCATATGCGGGTGTATTTTTTGTCATTTTGGTGTTTTATTGAGTTGAAAGTAGTTGAAAGTAACCGGTTTAATACAACCATGCTCTAAAAATATCTCAACAATAGGCACACATTTACCAGTTATGAATTTCTAATAGTCTAATGCTATTTTGAGAATAAATTTTGTTTTAATAACTATTTTTCTTAATATTAATTTTCTTGTTTAAACTTTTTTATCCAATCGGCAATTTCATACTTGAACCCCTAATATTTCTAAAACGAGTTGCAATAATTAGTTTTTTATTGGATTAAGTATCTTTAACTTAGGGAACAGTTTCATCAAAATCTGTTAGTAGTTTTCAAGATATGGATTGATAGGTGTGCACCAATCGCTGGAAAAACACGCCATCGGTTCAACTCCGTAATGTACTGATTGAAGTCGCTTGTTTCTAACGTTTTCAGCGTTGTCAATATTATAAATGACTAGCTTTTGCCAGCGGCTTCGCTCGCGTTAACATAGTTTCTATGACTATCTTCGAGGGTGCCTATATATTAATTCAGGTACTAATCTATCTACCTACCAAATTTCAGCCAGATACATTCAGTAGTTTTTGCGTGAAAGAGTAACAAACATCCATACATACAAACTTTCACATTTATAATATTAGTAGGATAAAGAAATGCCATTAAGTATAAGGGTACCGATACTCATTTAACCAAAGTAGAAATAACGTTTCTCAGATTAACAAATCTCCGATTTACCATTTCGTTCATAACTAATTACGTTAAATTAATACTTATAAGGGCGGAATAACTTTTAATTTACTTAATGAATACAATAATTTAAATGTTTTCCCAGAAGTGAGTAATTTGTTAAAGATCCTTAATTTACAACAGAAACCGATAACGAATGAGTAGGCACCTACTTTACAAACTGTGAAATCGACGGAATTCAATAGAGTTGCGCAACAACGACAGAGAACTATGCTTCACTGAATATTGTTACACGTTCAACGACAGACTTTAGTCAAAGTATAACATTTAACTCTCTAGTTTACCTTTTGGGTTTATGTATTGAGAATCGATAACTTTATCGTCAATAGAAATAGAAAAATCTAATTGAATCCGGAATTAAAATGCAACGAAATATAAATTTAAAAACCCAACTATCCCCTAAAACCCAAAAAACCCAGTGGTTAGATATTTTTTGAAAAAACCCAGGGTTTTGCCAACCCTGTAACAAAGCACTGACCAATATTAAGCCCCTGATATCAAAGCTGGTGTCACAGTCGTTTATAGCCTTATAGATGAAGGTAGCCCATCAGATTCTGGTGGGCCATCAGTTCTTTGCCGCCTCATACAAAATAATTAGAAAGGCCAACATCAATCGCACCAACCAAGTACAATTTTTTATAGTTATAGAGGCAACAGAAATACATCATCTGTGAAAATTTCAACTGTCTAGCTATCACGGTTCATGAAATACAGCCTGGTAACAGACGGACACCGAAGTGTTAGTAATAGGAATAGGGTCCCGTTTTTACCCTTTGGGTACGGAACCCTAAAAAGAACAATTTAAATAGGTAAACATTGGGCGAAGATATCGACTGTAGTCAAATTGAGATCCTCCTCCTTTTTTGAAGTTGGTTGAAAATAACAGGGCATGCCACTTGTACTACTTGTAATGATCGTCTCTCAGCGTATCCATAAACCTCTACTTATTTTTTATTCTGTAGCTGTAGATTAAAGATATTCAAATTTAATGTAATATTGTTTTTTTTTAAGAATAGAAAAAGTTAAATCAAATGTCTCCAGCAACGCAAACATTTTCCTCCCTACCTGCGATTCTCCTAGTGACTAAAGAGCATCCTATGCTATGTTTCCCTGGACGCAGTCTCCACTACAGAACTCGCTGTGTACCAATCTATATTATCGTGTGGCCCGTTCCGTTCCGGTGGCGCTTCTTCTTTAGTTCTTCTACAGGGGTATTGATATCAGTGCAAAAAGAAAAACAGTCTAGGCTAAAGCACCCGTCGCTATAAGCGTATCCCCCGTAGCTGCGCCTGGCATGAGACGGTACTCCTGAGTAAATGCGGTCTGCTAACTCAGATTCCCACTGTCTCCTACCAGCCAAATCTGACGTGACCAAGCCAACAGTCTCTGTGGTGTATCGGCAATAGCTATCTGCCATATCGTGTGGCACAATTAACCGTGCTATCCAAGGGATAGACGGCGGTTGCCTAGTGTTGCACTTAGCATCACCCGCGGTCACGTGTAGGGTATTTAGATTTACGGGTTGGCATTTGAAATTCGCATCCCGAATTTAGGGTTGATGAGGGGTGTTTTTTGAAGGGGTTGGTTGACCCTTTCAAACGACACCCCCCTCCCCCCGCGGAGACGCGTAGTTTTTTTTTATGCGTATTTAAAGTTACGTGTAATGGAGCGTCATTTTATGTTATTTATTGTTATTTTCCACCTCAAATTGGATTGCTAGTGGGTGAGGTGGGAGGGGGGACTGAAGTGGACCCCCTCTAGGAAGGAGGAGGGTGCGCGGAGGCTCACCTGAAGTTTTGTGGTTATGTAGGAGCAAAGTTGACCTATAATTATACTGTCTTTGGTTAAGAAAGAAGAAATATATGAAAGGGATAGAATTCGATTCCAAAGATTTATAATAAGGGGTCCGCTCCCCTACAAATGATTCTGTCGTTCCCAAATACCATTTAAAAGTCAAAATTGCAACCTGAGATCCATTAAAATCCATTTTTAAAATCCATTCATCACTATCGATCTTTTTGCACTTTTATGTCCACTTTGCTCCATGATCCAGGATTTTTGCCACAGTAGATTTTCAAGAACTAACGCCTGTCTGAAAATCCATTCTACCTAGTGACATTACAATAACACTAAGCGAAGTGAATAACATTAAATAAATGAGCGAGCGAAGCGAGCGATGTTAGGTTCGGTCAGGTTTGATTGATTAAACAGTCTCCCCCCCTCTGGGCAGCAGAATGCTTCGCAGAAGAAGAAATCAGCAGTTTTATTCGGATGGTGTCATCCATCATTGCGTCGCTCGAGTTGTGTGTGTAAGGGAAGTAGCATATTATGTGACCTGATGGAACGTTGTAAACTAAATGTCTGTTTTTTCCAATAAATAGTAGCGATTTTCTGACCAACGAGTACCTCATCATATCAGCCACAAATCGTCCACTGCTGAACAAAGGCCTCCCCCAAGGATTTCCACGACGACCGGTCCTGCGCTGCCCGCATCCATCGGCTTCCCGCGACCTTCACCAGGTCATCGGTCCACCGCGTGGGAGGCCTGCCTACGCTACGTTTTCCGGTGCGCGGTCGCCACTCGAGAACTTTACTGCCCCATCGGCCATCTGTTCTACGAGCTATGTGCCCTGCCCACTGCCACTTCAGTCTAGCGATTCTGTGAGCTATGTCGGTTACTTTAGTTCTCCTGCGGATCTCCTCGTTTCTGATTCGATCACGCAGAGAAACTCCGAGCATAGCACGCTCCATTGCCCTTTGGGTGACCTTGAGCCTTCTTATGAGGCCCATAGTAAGCGACCATGTCTCAGTTCCGTAAGTCATCACTGGCAACACACATTGGTCGAAGACCTTGGTCTTGAGACACTGCGGTATTTGGGACGTGAAGATATTGACGAGTACCTAATAAGACAAATTTAAAAATTCATTTTCTCAAAAAGTGGGGGGCTCCGCGGGGGGGGAGTGGCACCAAGGGATACCCCTCCCCCCTCCCTCTCCCCCTGCCCCCTCAAAACCCCCTTCATAAAGATGCGAATTTCAAATGCAACCCCAAAAAAACTAATTGGTACATTGGCCGTCCGGATTTGAACCCGGGGCCTCTGGTTAGGAGGACCAAGTCGTTACCGGTTGAGCCACCGAGGCATGTACACTGTACATCGAGTACCAATGTACAGCGGTTAACAGATCTGCGACAGATAAATCAAGTCCAATCCTACATCAGTCTATTGATTATCTGAGCTATCTTAGACAGGATCTCTCTTAACGGAAAAAATCTCCGAAACGCCGTTTCCAAGTTTTTTTTTTAATTTGTTCCTAACAAAGTAGATAAGTAAAAGTGAGGACATTTTGCGAAACGGACATTTAGATTTCTATGACGAAGCCCACCTGTGTTTGTCAATATGAAAGTTTCAGTATAACTGTTGTGATGATATCAGTTCCTTTGATGACAAAAGCAACATGCATCAATTAGTAAACAGTTCAATTGTTACATGTTTGCCCTTTTGTATATTCAGTGATGAGGTCAGTCAGACTACCAAGAAACATGAATGATTCGGTGGCAGTGGTTAGCACTCCTGAATGCTAGCTCGAAGTTTGTGGGTTCCACCTAGATCAAACACTTTTGTGACGAGCAAGTTTGTTTGTCTGGGCTGGGTCTGGGGTATAATAAGTACTTATATAATGATATTAACCGCTTCCGTGGCGTAGCTTCACATCAGGAAGTCGCGGGTACAATTTCCGACGAAATCTTAATTTTAAAGACTTGGTTTGGATCCTTGCCCTTCCATTTTCTAGACCCGCCTGGCTAGCTACCACCATCTTATCTAAATCTTGCCACCAAATATCGATGATAACAGCTTTTTTTTTATTCACAATTGGTAAGCCCTTGACATCATCTCACCTAATGGTAAGTGACGATGATGCCCCTCCGGAGGACCTCGTCTACTTTCCTATTTCGACTACTTTCCTACTTCGTCTACTTGCATTGATATGTTCCAGCTTGAATATAACATAGCCAGTTCCCCATTAGGTTGGGGAATGTTGGTAAGCTCGCTTTCATCATCGGCATCATTGTCACCATCAGATGAGGGCTAACAATTATTGTGACTAAAAAAATGATGTATTTTTTTTTTCACAATTTTGTAATTGTGGATGTATGTATTTAAAAGTATATTTTGTCAAGCTCTGGTTACCATCAGCACAGGGATTCTAGTTTGAGACCAATGTGTGATTTTCCTTGACTATAATTCGGCCTACTCATTTGTAAACTACGTTTTTTTGTTTTGATATTAAAATGGTTGGTTTTTTTCAGTTAAGGGACCTTTTTTATTCACAATTAGTAAACCCTTGGCATCATCTCACCTGATGGTAAGTGACGATGATGCCGAAGATGGAAGCGGGCTTACCAAGATTCCCCAACGCAATGGGGATCTAACTATTTTATCTTCAAGCCGAAACATATCAATGTTGTTAATATGTATAATGTTTGGCAGTTTGATGTTTTTTAATATAGTTAAGTAAGTACAAATATCGGCTACAGGCAACAGTCCAAATAAAATGTTTTAATATTATGAGTAATATTAAAATAGCTAATTCTATTTTTTAATTACAACATAACTGCATAAAACCATTGCCCCCCTTTTTGAGAAGTCGAGTAAAATGTATCACTCACAGAATACATACATACATCCGCAAAACTAACGATACCTCACACTCTCATCCATCAAGCTGTTTGGAAAATATCGTGGAATAAAAAAACATTAGACCTAAAAACAATACAATCCTTTTGGTGGGCAGTCATGTTATAGTTATTTATGATACAAGGGTGGTAAAAAGGTCAATCACAAACAAGTGACATCTGTGAGCCAGGGCCGCAGGCGAGGGTTTACCATCGTCACGAGTTTGTCATTTACGTCTTTCAATAAAGTTGTGAGAAAACCAGTAAAACGAACTAGAAATGAAAAAAAATGGTAAAGTAAAAGCACGTGTGCTGTAAAATCAATTTTGCGCACACTTGACTGGCATATAAATAACCACGTATGGAGCAACTGTATTGAAAAAATACTTTTTTAGCATCTAACTAAGCCATGTAGTTCAACCAGGCCGTAAATGTTTTCAATAATCAACTTACCTTTTCTGATAAGATTATCTGCAGTGGCATACATAGTTGATATTTTGCAGTATGTTAAGAACATTACTTTTTCGGTAGGTATAAAAACTGGTTTGTGACTGTATAATTAAAAATACATTTGCATAAAAGACCTTGAAACATTTGGAAATAATTTGTATGCTATTTTGCTCTAAACCATTGGAATGAGTCAATTTTACATGACATTCTTCGTTTCAGTCATATAAGTTATTTGTTTTCGATCTCTAGTGACCAATAATTATTAATAATCCCCTCGTATAATCTGAGAGCGTCAGTGGCGTAAAGGCTAGGGCTGCTACCTCCTGTCCGGGAGGTCGTGGTTGAACCCTGCCGTGTACCAATGTATTTTCGAATTCACATGTATATATCCAACGCTCTTACGGTGAAGGAAAACATTGAAGGGAAACCTGCACACACCTGCAAAGAAACTCAGGGCCTGCATGATCATCTAAGGTCCCATCGCCCTAATTCAGGGTAGGCTTGAGCCCCTTGGTGGGGACGTATATGAGCTGATATGATGTATAGTGTTTACATAAATAAGTTTTATAAGTTTAAATAAAACTTGACTACTTGTAGAATACCTAAGATTTTTGGTTCAATTACACCTGCATATCAGCCTTAATACGTCCCCACCGAGGGGCTCGAGCCTACCCTGATTTAAGGCGATCATTTGGGTCCAGTGCGGGTTGGTCAACTTCACACACAACCTTCGAGTTTCTTCGCAGGCGTGTGCAGGTTTCCTCACGATGTTTTTCTTCACCGTATAAGAGCGTCGGATAAACCTACATGTGAACACGAAATTCGAAAACACATTGGCATTGGTACGTGGCAGGATCGAACCACGACCTCGCGGACAGGAGGTAGCGGCCCTTGCCATTACGCCACCGACGTTCACATTACACCTATAGGATAAAAAACACCTTTTTCGGGCCGGCTTTCTTTCCCTTCTATCTAGCTTTGCTTTGGACTAATCTTAAATAAAGATTTCAAAGATTTTTTATTGAACTATAAAGAATAAGGTTATAACATTAACATGTTGAGTTGTAAACAACCACAGTAGTTGATGAAACTGTGTTGCAGTTGATCTATCAACCATCACAATTAAGGCCTTTCTCTCTAATTTTCTCTTTATTATTGTGAATTCTAGTGTTCCAGTATAAAGATAAAATAGACAGTTCATCAGTTGGGGATTCTTTGTAAGCCCACTTTCATCTTAGGCATCACCGTCACTTACTATCAGGTGAGTAGATGTTCCAGTATAAAGATAAAATAGACAGTTCATCAGTTGGGGATTCTTTGTAAGCCCGCTTTCATCTTAGGCATCACCTTCACTTACTATCAGGTGAGTAGATGCCAAGGGCTTACCAATTGTGGATTAAAAAAAAAGTAAGACATTTTCATAATGAATTCTTTTGTGCTCTCCTTTTGCCGTGACCAAACCAATATAGCTTAAAACAAGGAGTAGTATTCTACAGAAACATAGTTAAACTTACCTTCTTGGTACCAGCACCGCAAATGTCTGGTCCAAACATTATCTCGTAGGGAGTCTCTCCATGCATGTCCTTCTGATCCAACTTGCAGTTGAAAACCTTCAGGTAGCCTCCACCGCAGTCAATGTCCTGCTCATGCTTGACGGAGAACTGCACAACCAGATCCTTGCCGGCATTGGTAAATGGTTTGAACTTTCTGGACAGCGCGTAGAATCGAGCATCCTCAGATGTTTGTAGACCTGGAGGTAGAGTTAAAAATTGGTAGGTGATTTTTTGGTATGGACATTGATAGAAGGGGGTTGTGTGATTTGGGTGCACTTAGGAGGGCTGACTCAAACTGGGCAGTGTTCTTTATAGATATGCTGATAAACAGTAGGTAACTAATTAGAATAGTAGTAGTGTGGCATAGTGGTTAGTTTACTTGCTTCACACAAGTTGGTTGCGGGATTGATTCCCGGCTGGGTTTTAACTTTTTATTTGGAAGACTCCATCGGTTCATGTTAAGTCATTTTCTAAGCCTGCCTGGCTAGTTCAGCACTGAAGTGTTCTAGAGAACAACATGAAGGTAACAGTTCTCATCCCCTTGGGGAATCTTGATAAGCCAACAGGTGAGAAAAAAGAAAGGGATTTAAGAAAATATACCTTAGAGGGAGTTTATTGACCTGACTACATAGTAACTACTAGGGCATTAACACTGTACTACCCATGACTTCCAACAGGTTTTTAGACTGGAAAAGTGTTTATCAAGTGCAGATATACTCAGCGCCCGATTTATAAGAGAGCCAATTAGAAAGGCGTGTACCTTTATCTTCCTCGTCGTCATTGTAGAACTTGCCCGCAGTCAGCTTGAACTTGCCGAACTCCTTGCCGGGATGCTCGCTGTACACCCAATTGGATTCCCATGAGTCTGCAATCAGATAATTCTAGGTATAGACCCAAAAAACACATTGAAACGGTCCTAAAGAAGCCGGCGAGAGTACAGGCCGAATAATCGATAGACACGCGGCAAGCCGGCCGCAAACACGACACGGAACCAAAAAAAATTAATCCACAAAGAAAACTTACCATCGGGGAATTTATCCTCAAAATACACTTCACAATTGATTGAATATACTGCCAGTAAACTGACAAAAGCAAGCGCTAGGGTTTTCATATTTTTTTTGATTCACACTAACCACCCTCGCAGGCAAAGGACTGGCCACGAATAAATTCGGAATTCAGCGAAGCCGCTATTATTTCCTTTTATTACCGATTACTGCTATCTCAACCACACCAAACACAATTTCATACCTTTGAAAGAGATACAAATAAGGTCAATGTTTCGCTTCCAATGTAAGAAAGAGACAAAAGTATCTATGAATGCAACAAGAATGAAAGAGAAGAAAAATTTAAAGCATTGACGTGTGACGTAAAATACGACAGACAGATGGAAAGCTGTCATTGGTCTAAGTTTACCAATAAGATTTGAACACACTGCAAAAAGATAATGAGATTGTAACCCGCGAAAATCGAATGCACGAAGATTGTACTAGGCTTTCAGAGGCTTTCTTTATTAGTACGTAAAATTAAATGATAAATAATTACTACAGAAACATCATAATTCGAAGAAAACTATATTTTGTAATTTTTACTTTAGTTTATGTTCATTCTAAACTTATTTTTTTTTTTTAAATAACGAGGTCATTACCCGCACCAATCACTAATGCACATGACATGAGAAAGAGAAGCAGCTATAAATTTCTATGCGCGAAAATGAAATAGAACTTATCTTTATTACGTGTATTATGGAAGGACGTATCACGTAAAATACCTACCTATTAAATAAAATTTAAATTTTGCAAGAATTAATTGAAGGTCTTTTCACAATGTTACCTTCACGCTTTAATTTCAGTACCTACTTGTTTCAGATAATTTTATATGATAGGTTGATTAATTAAAGACTGAATCTAAGAACGATGTAACGTAAGACATCCCGCTTTTATCAAAGATGACCTATTATTACACGTTGACGCGTCAATCATCATGATTCATGTCATCATGACCATCGATATGTCGCAGGCATATTGAGTAATTCGTCATTTTACAAATCAGTCAGGCAAATTCTATTTTAACTGGTGCTTCTACCCATGAAACTAAACAAAAAAAATTGAACTTCCCATACTAAGTTGGCTGATCAGCTGATCGAGTTAGTATGGGAGAGCCAAATTTTTTTATGCGATTTGACTATGGGTTTCATGGGAAAAGTTGTTCAGTTTCATGGGTAGAAGCACCAGTTAAAATAATTTCAGCTAATTTTATTAGACCTTATATACGGACGAATTTTACAATTTGCCTGACCATTTGTAAAATGACTAATCATACAATATGCCTGCCACAGATATAAAAAACTGTCCTGTGGATGTACCACGCCATAGTTTGACGCCGCTGAAACACGCTGCAACTGTTACAAGATCTCGTTTATATAAACTATCTTTGTGCCAAATTTCATCAATATCGGTTAAGCGGTTTAGGCGTGAATGCGTTACAGATAAACAGAAAGAGTTAAACTTTCGCATTTAAAATATTAAGTAGTCATTTTTGGATAAATAAGCTTGTTTATATTATGGAAAGTTTAATTTTCCCCGCTGGCTTAACGTATACTTATCAAGGTTCACATTATTGAGTTAAAGTACTCGTTTCAAACAAACAAACTATATAATTAGGTAGGTTCTACATGTTTCCCGCGGGTGCCACTTAGTTTGATAAGACTTGATAAAACATTAACATGCTAAAGAAACGGGTATAGAGACCTAAAATTGAGATGCTTGTGAAATAAAATTGTCTTACCAAGCTACCTCTACATACTGAATTGAATACCAGCGCTTCTCTTCCGAGCCTCTAATAGCTTAAGCTGAGTTGGGACCCTATGGTTACAGTGGATATGTCGCAGGTATATTGTCAAAAAAGTAAAGTAATAATTATTGAAATTATAATTGCACAGTAAATTGGCCGTGAAATTGTAAAAAAGAGCTGATTGACCATGTACCGTGCAATTATAATTTCACTAAGTTTAACTTCGACAATAAACCTGCCACAGATATACAGGTGTAAAAAAGAATGTGTAGGACCCGTTAACTGGGGGTAATACTCATAATACTGAACATCTTTCCCCGAAGAACCCGTAGACAATTGGCAAAAAAAATTGGACCCTCCATACTAAAATGCACAAAAATAGTCGATCAGCTGATCGATTTGTATGAAGAGTAAAAAACTTTTTTACGATTTCAGTAAAGTCGTAGAACAAAAGTTGTTCAGTATGATGAGTAGAAGCCCCAGTTGACGGGACCTACACTAATTTTGTTACATACTGTATATGTAATATTAGTACTAACTGAAGGGTCTAGTCATCATACTGAACAACTTTCCCCAAAAAAAACCATAGTCAATTCTCAAAAAAAGGCCAAGTGCGAGTCGGACTCGCGCAAAGTAGGGCTCCATAGTCTTTTTAAAAAATAAATAACATATATTTAAAAAAAAATACCTGTAAATTTGCATTGCAGTTAGTAGTATTTTTTATGGAAAATCTATGAACTTTTTACAAATCTAAATACACTTTTAAAGTTAATCCATTATTACAAGCCTCCATGATAGTTTTCCGTTCAAATTGACTATTGATTAATGTTAATTAATTATTTTGTTATTATGTTAATTAATTAATTTCTTACATTTTTTCAGATGTCCTGAAATAGCGGTTTAGCTGGAACAATTGACTCTAACAAAAATTATCAATTTAAAGCTTTATATTTTCAAACAGATTCCTGAATCGAAAAACGGTAAGTAAACCCTCAGTAAATTTTAAAGACCTATTCAACGATACCCCACACGATAGGGTACGTCACCGACAAAAAAATTACCCCCTTTTTATACATGTAGGGTTAAGAAACCGTAAAAAAAAAACGGGTTGCACTCCGGGAGTGCCGGCGGAAGTGAAAACTTGAATATTAACGTTGAGCATTTCTGATATTTTGGAATGGTTAGGGAATAATTTTGCACGAATTGCTTTGATTTATCAGTATAAAAGTACTATCATTTATGTGGTAGAATACAATATTTATTTATTGCGCTATCGTACACAAACATGACAATTTATATCACATTAAAAAGTTTATATCTCAGAAAAATCAACAAAAAATCAACTCCATCCGTCTTACGAATTTTCGATCAGGTCACGTGTCCTGACGCGAGTTTAACATTTTTTACCCATTACAAAAAAGTGCACAACGCCGAAGTTTTCACTTCAAATTTTTTTTTCAAAGTGTTATTGTACTATTTATCGTCCTAATTCAGGGCAGGCTCGAGCCCCTCGGTGGCGACGAATATGAGCTGATATAATGTTTGTACTACTTTGTCGGTGTGATTAATATGTATACCCATGCCAAATTTTTGTAAGTATTGCTTTCTACTATGTACTAATAGTCTCTGAGCTAAGCCGCGGACAGACAGACGGACAAACAGGCATGGCGAAACTGTAATAAAATAAGGCATGGACCTTCCATACAAAAACGCACAAAATTGGTTGGTCAACACAGATTTGATCAGTAATATATAAGTCACTGTTGGTCAATCAGCTGATCGATTTGTATAGTTTTTTTTGCGATTTAAGCAAAGTCATATAAGACAAAAGTTGTTCAGTATGATGAGTAGAAGCCCCAGGTAGCTGGACCTACACCGATTTTGTTACAACTGCATTTTTTTTCTTTATTTACCTAAACTTTTTAGTGTATTTTAGTATGGTGTTACTAGAACCATTTCTTTCTTTCTTAAAAATAAAATTGGGTTGGTTCAAAATTGTTCAAATGTTGGATTCACTATAAACCTACATAATTTTAAATTTATACTTTACTTCACGATAAATAAGTAACTATATGATCCCGGGCTTACCAAGCTAATGGGGAACTGGCTATCTTATCTTCATGCCGGAACACATTAATGCTGTTAACATTGATGTTCGGTGGCAAGACTTAATAATAAGATGGTAGTAGCAAGCCAGGCGGTCGTAGAAAGTTAGACCCCGCCGGGAAACGAACCAGCGATCTCTAGATGTGAAACGAATAGAGTAACCATTTACTCCACCGAGGCAGTTAAAACCTAGAATCAAGCTACCTGCAGGATACTCATCATACTGAACAACTTTTGTTCTGTGATTCTGATTTTTCTGAAATCGCAAAAAAATAACTCATCGTACAATTCGATCAATTTTATATATTTTTGTATGGAGGGTCCTTTTTTTCAGAATTGACTATTGGCAAGTAACTAGTATTTCATCTGTGCTATGGGTTCTTTGGGGAAGTTGTTTAGTAGACTAAAGTTACACAATATGGTTATTAAGTATATCAGTCTGGTTTAACTTTGGACGGATTTTAGTTAAGAGGTGAATGAGAAGTTCTCATTCAAGTTTTGCCCATGAAACCCATAGTCAATTCTAAAAAAAATTGGACCCACCATACAAAAATGTGTAAAATTGGGTGAATAGCTGATCGATTTGTATTAAGATTTTTTTGCGATTTCAGAGAAGTGACAGAACAAAAGTTGTCGAGTAGAACACCACACCAACCCAATTTTGTTATACCCTGTTTATAGGATATTTTGAAATATGTAGGAGTTGATCGCCTTGTATGTACAAAGTTGGCTAATGCGCTGAATTGGTCAATTTGTATGAAAAGTCAATTCGCAAAAATATGACTTTTCATACAAGTCTATCTGCACATTACCCAACTTTGTACAAGTCGATCAGCACATTAGCCAACTTTGTACAAGTCGAGCAGCACATTAGCACAATAAAGATAAGTAACAGTATTTTAACTCGGCAGTGTCACTGAAATCATTATCTACAACTGCGTGAACACACGCTCGGTCCTAAAGCTGTCTGTCTTGGGTTACGTATTTATAATGCTCTATTAAATTTATCGTATTATCTTTTCACTAAATAAAAAATATAGGTAATATTTTAATAGGTAATAAATATTAAATTCATCACGAAATAAATTTGCTTATCGCCATAGACATAAATATTAGGTATGTATTTAGATTTAAAAAAAGTATTTAACGCATACAAAGCATGAACTATGAACCATCTCCGTGCCGTAATAGTTAGTCTATTCGCCTCATACAAGGAGGTCGCGGGTTCGATTCCCGGCAGGCTCTACTTTGTAACTCGGTTTGGTTGGTGGTAGGGCATTTTCATAGCTCGCCTGGCTAGCGACCACCATCTTATCTAAGTCTTGCCGCCAAACATCAGTGTTAACAGCATAGATGTGTTCTGGTTTGAATATAAGATAGCCAGATCCCCATTGTGTTGGGAAATCTTGGTTAGCCCGTTTCCATCTGCGGCACAATCGTCACTTACCATCAGGTGAGATGATGCCAAGGGCTTATCAGTTGTGGATTTTAAAAAAAGAGTATAATAGCATCATAAACGTAGTAGGCATTCAACCGTATATTCGATTTTTATACTGCAGGGCACTAATTGGCTAAGATACTATTAAAACGATGGTAAAATATTGTGCTATAATTCGCAAATCTCTACACAAGCTTTACAATAATTACTTATCGGCTTCGAAACTTAAAAAAGCGTCGGTGGCTCAATCGGTAACGACTCGGTCCATCTAATATAACCAGAGGTACCGGGTTCAAATCTGGACGGCCAATGTACCAATGAGTTTTTCCAAAACTTACGTACATATCATTACCGATTGCTTTAACGGTGAAAGAAAACATCGTGAGGAAACCTGCACAGGCCTGCGAAGAAACTCGAAGGTTGTGTGTGAAGTCGACCAACCCGCACTGGGCCCGCGTGGTCGACTAAGGCCTAATCGCCCTGACTCGAGCCCTCGGTGGGGACGTATATGAGCTGATATAATAATAATAATAAACTACTTACGACATGTGACCTTAAAAATTCTCGCTGGCAAAATCGGTTTGACCATTTTGTAAACAACTTGTTAAGTTAAATTTAGAAGCGAGATTAGATAACCTTTGACATGGGACGCCCCGGCTGGGAAAATTGGTATGACCATTTCGTAAACAACTTGTTATGTTAAATGTAGAAGCGAGTTTAATCAAATCAGTCCTTCGTCCTTCCCGTCACCAGTTTACAGATGTAACAAAAAAGTGTGGTAATGGGTACCTACAACCGATTCCCGAAATACAAGAATCCAGTTCCACAAAATAAGGTACATAACTAAAAAGGTATTAACTAAATGACTTATCTCAAAAAGTCCTGGCCAGATTAATTTAATAATTTGCGACCCTGGATATTTGGTCTTAAAACTGACATCTAACTGCGACCCTTGATACTTGTCTTAAAACTGACATCTTAACTGCGACCCTGGAAACTTATCTTAAAACTGACATCTTAACTGCGACCCTGGAAACTTTACATAAAACTGATCAACTTTTTACTTACTTCCCGTACAACAATTGGTGTTATTTGATGTAGCTGATCGATTTGTATAAGAAGTCCAAAAATCGTTTTGCGATTTCAAATTTCAACCTTGTTAGCCTTTTGTTCTAACCTTTTTAGGGTTCCGTACCAGGGAAGCGGACCCTAAAACTAAGCCTACGCTGTCTGTCTGTCTAACTTTTAAAAATAACGCTGCATCTTTTGAACCGTGATAGGAAGTAGCCGACTAAAATTTTCACAGAATATGTATAAATAGCGACCCGCCACGCGGCTCCGCCGCCCGCGTTTTGTTTTAAATAATCTCCCGCTGCGCTAATCTGAAGATTTCCTAAAAATTTCATCACAATCGCTCCAGCCGTTTTGGAGTCCATAGGGAACATCCATACATACACACATGAACTTTTATACAATGTGTAACAAAGTTGGTGTAGGTCCCGTTATCTAAGGGTTCTACTCATCATACTGAACAACTTTCCCCAAGGAATCCATTACTCAATTCTCAAAAAAATTAGATCCTCCATACGAAAATGCATAAAATTGGTCGATCAGCTGATCGATTTTATGGACTTATTTTTTTTTAAGATTTCAGCAGTCATAGAGCAAAAGTTGTTCAGTATGATAAGTAGAAGCCCCAGTTAACAGGACCTATACCAATTTTGTTACACCATTGCGTAGATTATGGGGGGATTTAATAACAAAATACGACAAAAATTAAAAAAGTTTTTTAAGTTTTTTTTGTTTCTGCTCTATCGTAATAAATAACCTTAATACAAAGTGACATAAAGGAATTAAAACATAGATTGATTTTTTTGTCTTTTGATTGAAATTAATAGATATCTTTTTTGGTACTAATCCTAAACTAAACAATACATAATATAAAACCGGCAAAGTGTGAGTCTTACTCGCGCTAAGGAGTCCGAACTAAATGTAAAGAAAACCAGCATTTTTCTGTTGCTCGCGTCGATGTCTTTGTTTGGACTTCATAGGGATCATTGTTATACTTGTGTGGGGATGTGTGGTGGTACGGAAGCCCCGGTGCACGAGTCCGACTCGCCCTTGGCCGGTTTTTTTAACTGTATTAGGTATGAACGGTAGGTAGTTATTGTCGATGGTTTGATCACTGGTTATTATTGTCTGAACTCGACGGAACTTTAAGGCTCTTCCGTCTTAAAATTAGCAACTAGATTCACGATGTTTCAATCATCGAACGAAATAGCTTGGAAATAAAGTTCTTGTCAGCTCGTAGCTGTTACGTCAATCGCTGTGGATGAATCCTGCGAAAATTGTGGTTTTTAATTCATTATAAATAAAATAAGAATAATTTGCAAAAAGTAAGAAAACAAAATAATTTTAATATTGTTTTGTTAAGAAGTTCATAAATTATCATAATGTTTCGATTAAAATTGCAGTAGTTCTATGGTTACAACCTAGAAAACAAAGGGTGCATTAGGATATTATTTTCTTTATTTCTCACATTAATCAAAATCACTTCTGATATCCTGTAAAATACAAAAAAATAGTTAAAAAAATCATTAATTGAAGTAAAAAGTGGTTACAAAGTTGGTTATTGGCAGCGGGTAGTCGATGGAACATAATGGAATGTTGGAATTACCAATTTATTTATTCAGCTTATCAGTATAGAATTACCAATATATTTATTCAGCTTATCAATGGAAACGTAATCAAACTTACCTACTTAATGAAAAATAAGTTCTCGGTAATGTGATGACTTTTAGTAGAGTTTCCAATTAGCAATTTGAAAAATATATAGGGTGTAACAAAAGCTAAATGATAAATTTTCTATGGTGTAATTTTTTTCGAGAATAGGGGATCGGACTGATAGTCATTTGAGTTACTTTTTATGATCTTTTAAAAACGATATTTTGTTCTAAAAATGTTTGGACTACCCACAAGTGACATCATAATTTTTTAGCGTCATTGACGAACTTATTTTAGGAAATTTGATCAATTAAAAATTGAAGACGTGATGGAAAAACAAACAAGTAAAGTTTTTTGAAACTTCAAGAGGAGAGCAATTTAGGAAATCATATTTCAGAATTTATTTCTGATGCAGTTCGATATTGAATATTGGTTCTTAGGGATAAGTTTTTCAATATAGAGGCCCCAGTTAGCGGGTCCTACACCAATTTTGTTGCATCCCATCCTGTACAAGATGCTACTTTTAAGTACTCACTAGCTTTCGTCCGCGGCTTTGCCCGCGTGCATATCGTGTTTATGACTATGTGGTGCCACCAACTTTGCGAGGAAGTTGGGTTCCCTCGATTAAGTAATTTTCTTCCTTTCCTACGGGAACCTTTTGATCAGATTTGGAACCATTTTATCCGGGATCAAAACATTCTCATCTTCCTACGCAAAATGGGGTCGCCGTTATCAGTTAGATAGAACACAATGTCACACAGTGTAAGAATCCATACACAGGCCCAACGCCTTTGAGGTTTGCGTCAAAGCTGACATCACTAGTCACATGCTTCGCCGCCACTGTCTAAATTAATAAAATTGTATAAAGTGTCCCGATAGGGGACTATGGAAATTAGAGCTCAACCTCCCATGTCTCGTACTTTTGCACGAATGCCTTGTCTAACTACTCATAGTTGTCTCCGTTAGACGACTATGGATTCTTTAGACTGTGATTTTATCATATCAGCTCTTATACGTCCTAACCGAGGGGCTCGAGCCTACCCTGAATGAGGGCGATTGGGCCTTAGTCGACCACTTGATTTTTAAAATTTTAAGGTACCGTAGATCCAAGTAATCGATATTAATTTCAACTTGATACCTCCACGCATTCCTAGACAGACAGACGGATAGACTGACAAGATAGTTCGTTTTACCCAGTCGGTAGTCGCGCCAGAAGACGGGTTATATTTTTCAAGCGTATGTATATATATTTCTTTGGCGCGCTTTGTAACCTGAACGGCTTGATGGATTTTGGAGTGCCAGGTGTTGTTAGATTCGCCTTTATCCCGTGAGTGACATATGATACATTTTTAACCGACTAACCAAAAAATAGGGGTTAAGTTTTTATGCAGTCGGTTTTTAATTTTTAATTAGTTCCTAAAGTAATTTCCTTTTGAGAAAGAGAACCCAAACTGAAAATGTTTTAGTTACAAGTAAGGAATCGTTTAGATTCTAATTATTCCCTTTCATTGCTTGAAAAATGCTTTGAAGATCACGCCGCCGCCGCCGACCTCAAAAAGTCGGCGCGCCGCCGCCGGCTTTGAAGCCATCAGCACTCATATCTAGTACATTTTGACAATCATGCCATCTGTGGTTTTACACAATATGACGAGTGGACGGTTAGTACCTACCTAACCAGAGTCCGATAGACATGTCCCCCACCACGGCTCATCACACACACACACAGAAACACACACACACTCCGATACCACACACATGTTTCAAGTGGCTTCAACTTTTCAGTTCGCAGCATTCTACCCAAACTTTTTTTGATCTGAAACCTAGGCGGAAAGGGCGTTTAGAGACCATTTTTTACAAAACATTTTTATCATACACTTTATTTACATCACTGATGTAATTTAACAAAAGCCTTCGCTACAAAGAAAAATCTTCTTTAAAATCATAATCGTCTTTCTTAAAAGATGTGAGCGTAACATTTTCTAGGACATCGGCTAAACTAACTGCAGTTTTTTCATTCCTGGCTCTCTTCTTCTTATCTTTTTTGAACTGCATTTTTCTTAGCTTATTCTGTTTGGTGTTGCCTTCGAGTTGCATTTCGGGGTCGGTTTTCGTTCTCTCGGCACTTTTTCCGGTTTTGTCCAGTTTCGGGCGGATGTTGAGCGATTTTGGAAGGAGAGCCGATTCGTCCTCATCCACGTGCATTGTGTCATCTTCTAAAGCTGCTTGGACTGGCCCTGTGCTAGTTATCTAAAAGCAAAATAAAGTTCTGTTTACTTTTTACCCGACTGCGCCAGAAGTAGGGTTATGTTTTTCGAGTGCATGTATGTATATGTCACCGTAAAAAACCATTAGATTATAATCTGACGCGATCTATCTCGCGAGATTGTAAACTGTTGAAAGATTGTGAACTGTAAGCCAAGCCGATTGACAATTTACCGTCATATTATAGTCTGACTGAATTTAGTGTAGTGATATTGTAATATCGCGGTTTTGACAATATCCCGGCGAAATAAACATACGAGTATATTTCTTTGGCATGCTCAGTAGCCAAAACGGTATGATAGGTTTTGGAGTGCGAAGATTCGTCTTGATCCCGTGAGTACATAGGATACATTTTTATCCTACTGGCCAAAATAAAAAGGGTTAAGTTTGTATGCAGTCAGGTTTTTAATTTTTAATAAAATTAATTCGTCATTTTGGTACCCTTTTTCACTAACGGATCTTATATGCAAGATACCGCCTCTACTTCACTTTGCGGCGGTCGGCGCACCCTCCGTCTGCGCCGTCGCTCGCACGAGATGGAGAAGTAGAATTTTATGGAGGGAAGGACAGGGTCCAACAAAACAAATTAAATAGGATTAGCCACCAACAACTGAATATTTATATAACAAAATAAACGAGAAATATGGAAAACAGACGTGAAGTATTGACAGGATGGGAAGAAAGGCAAGTATGACAATTTCAAAAACAAACAAAATAACAAAAAGTAAAAGATGATATAACAACAGATTGAAAATAAAAATTGATACATTTGATTGTAGGTTCTTGGTGAAACATTATACCACACATATTGGTATATTAGAATTAGTGTAGAGATATACCAATCCGGTCGGTCGGTGGCGTAATTGCAAGAGCCGTTGCCTCCTGTCCCAGAGGTCGTGGTTCAAATCCTGCCACGTACCAATGTGTTTTCGAATTTCGATTTTCATATGTACGTTTATCCGACGCTCTTACGGTGAATGAAAACATTGTGTGTGAAGTTGACCAACCCGCACTGGCACTAGCGTGGTCGACTAAGGCCCGATCGCCCTAATACAGGGTAGGCTCGAGCCCCTCGCTGGGGACGTATATGAGATGTTATGATGATATACCAATATGTGAACATAAAAAAATAACCAAAGAGATTGACCTCGTCACATTTTTACATCGGGAAGTCGTGGGTTCTATTCCACGCGAAGTCTAACTTTGTAAGACTCCGTTTGGTACGGCATTTTCTAAGCCCGCCTGGCTAGCAATATAAGCCATGCCGCCAAACATGAATGTTAACAGCATTGTAATTTGCTCCGGACGGAGATAAGATAGCCAGTTCCCCATTTCAGTGGAGAATCTTGTTAAGCCCACTTCTATTTTCAGCATCCTCACTTACCATGAGGTGAAATGATCCCCATAAGGCCTCATAAGAAGGCTTAAGATCACCCAAAGGGCAACGGAGCGTGCTATGCTCGGCGCTTCCCTGCGCGATCGAATCAGAAACGAGGAGATCCGTAGGAGAACCAAAGTAACCGACATATTTCTCAGAATTGCTTAACTTAAGTGGCAGTGGGCAGGGCACATAGCTCGTAGAACGGATGGCCCTTTGGGCAGTAAAGTTCTCGAGCAGCGACCGCGCAACGGAAAACGTAGTGTAGGTAGACCTCCCACGCGGTGGAAGGATGACCTGGTGAAGGTCGCGGGAAGCCGCTGGATGCGGGTAGCGCAGAACCGGTTTTCGTGGAAATCCTTGGGGGAGGCCCATGTCCAGCAGTAGACGTGTTTCGGCTGATATGATGATGAACTAGGCTTTCTTCGTTTAGGAGTAATAGTCGATCAACTTAAGATGTACATTGGATTTGTAAAAAGTTCATAGATTTTCCTTACAAAATGTTCTATTACCAACTGCAAAAACAATTTTGTTTTTTAATATATAGGCATACATTTATTTTTCGAAAAGACTACGTAACGGGTTAAAGACCTACAACTAAAGCTTTAGTTTTTACCTTGATAGCATCATCTCCAACCGCGCAACCCATAGCATCGATGGCTTCCGTCTCCATCGCCTCGAAGGAGTCGATGTTGAACTCCTGCGCCAGTGACGTCACAATTTTCGCGTCCACGTGCACGTCAGCATCACGCGTCTCGGGTGGCTCCGTGAAGTACCGAACCTGGGAGGAAACAGATATATTTATTTCTATTTTGAAAACTTACAGTTATAAAGATGACAGCTATTAGATTAATAAATTAACCTATGCTATTAATAAGTTTCCACCAACAATGATATCTGTTTGTTATTCCTTCTTTTATCATTTTTTTAATGTAATAATGAACCGACCCTCTGTTTTTGATGTTATTTCTGATGACCCAGTGCTCAACTGCCCAGGGATGACGACTGCATCAGAAATAAATTATGAACTCTTGATCACTAAATTGCCCCCCTACTTAAACTTCGGAAAACCTTACTCGTTTTGTTTTCCATCAAGTCTTCGATTTTTAACTCACCAAAATCACAAAATGATTACATATATGACGCTGCTAAACTATGACGTCACGCCTAGGTATTTTTATCATTTTTAGAACAAAATGTCGTTTTTGACACATGATAAAAGGTTACTCAGACAGATGACTAGCATTCGTCATCCCTATTGAGTAGAGGGGAAAAAGCGTTCTAATTTAGTGGTTATAACAAATTAAAATCGAATAAAACTTAAAACAGCTAGTTAACGAACAAATTAACCTATGCTATTAAATTTCTTAAGCTATTAATATCTGTTTGCTGTTCTTTTCATAAACATTTTCCTTTCCATTTAAGATTTTTAAATATGAAACAGATGTAATAATAACCCTCTGGTTTTTAAAGTTGTTTCAGATGATTGCTCAACTGCCCACTGATTGAACACTTTAGTTGAGCAGAGGGGAATAAGCGAAGTAATTTAATAATCATAATAAATTAAAATTGAAAATAGATTAAAATATCGAACGAGTAAGTTTTTGTGCTCTTGTAGGAGAAATGCTATTTAGTGAATAATATCTTACATTGCTCAACTGCCCACTGATTGAACGCTTTAGTTGAGCAGAGGGGAATAAGCGAAGTAATTTAATAATCATAATAAATTAAAATTGAAAATAGATTAAAATATCGAACGAGTAAGTTTTTGTGCTCTTGTAGGAGAAATACTATTTAGTGAATAATATCTTACATTACATTTTTGTCACATACTGTCAAATAGTATTTAGACGGGTGAAGTATCTGAAATCTGAGAGGGGAGTGTTGGTAAAGGTTACTGTCTCAGTATACTGTTACTTGACTTTAGGGGCTGGCCTGGCGCGGTGCCGTACTGTGCATCGGATCACGGTGCGCACGTTAAGGCATCAAACTTCAAACATCAAATGTAACGTAGCCGGCGCCACACCAGATTACGGCACGGCGCGGCACGAGACCACGATTTGGTGCCGCAACGTTTCACGGTACGTGGACGCAACCTTAGCGGTTCTGTGGGATACCTACTTTGCCGATGTTCCAGTCATTGAGCAGTATTCTGGCCGCGGCCTCCTGGTCGGGCACGCCGCCGCGCTTGAACCGACCCATGCGCTTGCCCAGCGAAGCGAAGAACTCCTGAAAAGTTGCAAACAATGAGAGTGTGGTAAGAAACAGTAGTAAGAAATGAAGCAATTTCAGATCGAGTATGAGTTTGATTAACTTGAATTAAAACGAGACCTGAAATAGGGATGACGACAGCATCAGAAATAAATTATGAACTCTTGATCACTAAATTGCTCTCCTACTTAAACTTCGGAAAACCTTACTCGTTTTGTTTTCCATCAAGTCTTCGATTTTTAATTCACCAAAATCACATAATAAGTACATAAATGACTCTGCAAAACTATGACGTCACGCCTAGGTATTTCAAACAGTTTTGGAACAAAATTTCCCTTTTGACAGATGATAAAAAGTAAATCAGATGACTAGCATTCGCCATCCCTATAGGCATTTCCGCCAAATTAAAGCATTTAGTAAATCACTAACCACATTTTTAAACACTTTTCGGATATTTCGTACATTTGTCGAAGATTTTATTACTACCCTTTTTCAAAACAATAAAATTAATATGTAATTATTACTATTCTACTTTTTTACATTAAATTCAAACTTACTTACGGAATACTAAAGTTCGGTAAATAATACAGGCCTAACAACATTTGTTTATAAACTATCTCTACTATAGCAGTGGTAGGCATTCTGGGATCCTTCAAATTGCGAATTTACAGGCTTACTAACATTTGTTTATAAACTATCTGTACTATAGCAGTGGTAGGCGTTATGGGATCCTTCAAATTGCCAACTTACAGGCTTAATAACATTTGCTTATAAACTATCTGTACTATAGCAGTGGTAGGCGTTATGGGATCCTTCAAATTGCCAACTTACAGGCTTAATAACATTTGCTTATAAACTATCTGTACTATAGCAGTGGTAGGCGTTATGGGATCCTTCAAATTGGCAACTTACAGGCTTAATAACATTTGCTTATAAACTATCTGTACTATAGCAGTGGTAGGCGTTATGGGATCCTTCAAATTGCCAACTTACAGGCTCAATAACATTTGTTTATAAACTATCAGTACTTTAGCAGTGGTAGGCGTTATGGGATCCTTCAAATTGCCAACTTGGCTAGCGATTGTCAAACCAACCAGGTATAATTTATTATTGCTCTACTTTTTATACTTTAGTCAAACTTACTTGTGGAGTACTAGTTTCGTACCTATACAATATAGATTCAATACAGAACAGCAGGTATACAATACAAAACCACGTTAACTTGTTAGCCCTCTATAATATAAACTGCCAACTTACAACAGATACCTAGAGCGTTTTTCAAACGAAATAATAATAATTACTATTTCATTTTTAGGGTTTCGTACACCCAACGGGACCCTATTACTAAGCCTCCACTGTCTCTCCGTCTGTTAGCGAGCTGTATTTCATGAACCGTAATAGGTAGACATTTCAAATTTTCACAGAATGTGTATTTCTATTGCCGCTATAACAAAAAATACTAAAAATATGAAATGTCAAAGATTATGTATTTCTAAAAATTAGATAAAGTCAAAAGTCTCAATACAAAAAACGTGTTTTTTCATAGGTCTTTAGAAGTATTTTTGATTTAGCTCTATCGTAAAAACGGTAATACATACAAGCATAAAATAGTACTTATACTTATATTATAGTACTTATACTAAAGTAAAACAAAAAATAATAAAAATTGGCCAAGTGTGAGTCGTACTCGCGTTAAGGAGTTCGAACTGAAAGACAAAAAAAGCATATTTTTGTCACTCGCGTTGATATCTTTTGCTTATAATGTGAATACGTATCATTGTCATAGTTGTGTGGAGAGGTGTAATGGTACGGAACCCTCGGAGTGCTAGTCCGACTCGCACTTGGCCGGTTTTTTAATATTAAATTAGAACTTACTTGTGGAGTACTAAAGTCCGGTATACAATACAGGTCCAACAACATTTGCTTGTTAGCTCTCTGTAATATGGCAGTGGCAGGCGTTATGGGATCCTTCAAACTCCCAACTCGGATGGCGTTTTTCAAAGCCACAGTCGCGTCGTTGTCTGAGCCGGAATGGAACACAATTCCGGGGCTGTCGAGGATCTTGATTTTGGAGTCTAGTTGGACGGTCTGCATTTGTCTGAAAAAAATATATATGTACATATACTTTTCCCTTACTTTGCTTGAACACTTTATAGCAGCTTTGACTACAAATTTGAACTAAATACAAAAAAATAAGACACAATGCGTAATTTCTGGCACCAAAGAGACTTGTTATAAAGTAGTTTTAAGTGCGTTCGCGCGGAAATCGGATGACCTGCGCCCGCGCCAATCTTCAAAGGACAGCTGTCAACAGGCTTGTTGTATTGAAGGAGGTAGCATGCTTACCTTAATGTAAGGGTTGCATCCAGTCCCCTAGATTGAGTTATTCAGTTGCACGCAACGGATCGCGAAAAGCTTTAACTGTTGGCAGGGTTGTTGTTTCACCGCATGGGAAGGCCTGCCTATGCTACGTTTTAAGGTGCGCGGTCGCCACTCGAGGACTTTATTGCCCCAACGTCCATCTGTTCTACGAGCTATGTGCCCTGCCCATTGCCACTTCAGTTTAGCGATTTTGTGAGCTATGTCGGTTACTTTGGTTCTACTGCGGATCTCCGACCTGGTGAAGATCGCGGGAAGCCGATGGATGCGGGCAGCGCAGGACCGGTCGTCGTGTAAACCCTTGGGGGAGGTCTTTGTCCAGCAGTAGACGTTTTTCGGCTGATTTGATGATGATGGTGATGATTACTGCAGGGTAAAGTTCTATCTAGTCAGTAAATAATCAAAGACAGACACTAACTTGGTAATCCCAGGAGTGCTGCCAACATTGCATGCCTTGGACCTATTAAGGCTGTTGATGATCGAGCTCTTGCCCACATTAGGTAGACCGACCACGCCGACTGTGATGGATGTTTTCACACCCTTGTTACGGCAGTAGTTGCCTAGCAGGCTCATGAGCAGTTCAGCACCGACACAGGCTGACCCTGTAGACGAGCATAGAAAAAGATGGATTCACTTTAACGACACATTGTTTTAAGAAGGATCCAAAATTTTGCTTATCAGCCAGAAGATGTCCATTGCTGGATATAGGCCTCCCTGATTTGCGGGGGGTTTTGCCTTAAGAGGAAACGCGATCTGACAGAATTTGAATAAAATATTGCTGTCTCGCTGCACGCGCTCGCTCTACGTATATAGCAAGAAAGGGACAACAGCAGTTCAGACTGATAATCCTACTAATATTATAAATGTGAAAGTTTGTAATATGGATGTATGCATGGATGTTTGTCACTCTTTCACGCTTCAACCACTGGACGGATCGGGATGAAACTTGGCACACATATAAGTTAGGTCCTGGGATAGAACGTAGGCTACTTTTTATCCCGGGAAAACGTATTATTCCCTCGGGAAAATCGAAAACGTCGCGGGCGTAGCGACCGATTACATAGGTACATAAAATTGACCAAAACAGCATTTCGCAGTCCCCTATTTCATCCTCCAAAACTTGACCAATATCTTTTTCAAAAATAATTTTACAAAGCTTTAGCTATGCTTCTAAATTGGAAATTTTCTTAGTTTTGAAGGCTTCTTGTTTTAATTACAATATGGGAAAAAACAAAACATAGGGGCTTTGCCATGGTAGATATAGGTTTTAAGGGGAAAAAATGTTCTAATGTCATTATCCGGGGATGAAACAGGGAACTACGTTTGTGTGGAAAAATGGCGCCCTCGTTTCTTTCTTGGCAGGCAGGTTGGCAATCGCAATGTGCAGTGTGGTGGCACAATATGCAGTAAGAACGCTGCTGCCCAGCTTCAGGTTTTTGATCCCTTAGTCGCCTCTTAAGAGTACCCTCTGGTAGAGATGGGTTGATAATTATTCTAGGGCCGCACCACTGGTCTAAATTTTAATAAGAGAAAAGGAAAAGAAACTAATTTAGGGCAAATAAACAGGCAAGAGCGTCGACGAGAGCGTCGGTGGTGTAATGGCTAGGGCCGCCGCCTTCTGTGCGGGAGGTCGTGGTTCGAACCTGCCACGTACCAATGTGATTTCGAATTTAGATTTCATATGTACGTTTATCCGACGCTCATACGGTGAAGGAAAACATGTGAGGAAACCTGCACACGCCTGCGAAGAAACTCGCAGGTTGTGTGTGAAGCCGACCAACCCGCACTGGGCCCGCGTGGTCGACTTAGGCCCGATCGCCCTAATTCAGGGTAGGCTCGAGCCCCTCGGTGGGGACGGATATGAGCTGATATGAAATGATGAAAAAACAGGCAATATAAAAACATATCGTAGGTTAGTGCCATGATAGGAAAAGCTCCAGACTAACATCGGAAGGGGGCAGCAAGTTGGTCAAATCGATATGGTGACACCACACAGTAAGGATGGTTGCCATGCTGGAGTCAATATAACGTAATTTGTATACTTATACTTATAAAAAGTCACCTTTGCAAAATAACCCATAGGAGCAAAAGGTCCCTTTCTCAAAATGTACTGCAGGATCAGTCGTGAGCCTGCCTCCTCACGCTGAGCTCGCAGGAAGTAGTAAATGGCGGAGTAGGGAGGTAAAGGGCGTTCGTAGCGAAAAGGCACAAAATTATGTTACCACCACTTTTTTTAATGTATTCACTTTAAATGTAATAAAAAACATTAGGAATACAGAAAAGAAAGATAAAACCGAATCAGTATGAGAGTACGGAATGAGTAAAAAAACAATAATAAACAAATTTACAATAGAATGTCAAAATTAAAATAAGTGTTCAAAATTTGGGTAATTGACAAAAGTGATAATAAAAACAGATTAATAGACGATGTGATAATAAAAATACATAGAAAATAAATCAAAAGTCTCAGTAGGTACCCTCGCTTTTTTAAGAAAATGATAAAATAAAATTCATTTAAGTATTTTTACTTAACTAACAAAAGCAAAGATGATAACATTTATAGCCTTTATCATTTTTTCCTTAAAAAATGCAGAAAGAAATTTTGAGAAAGAGACTTTTCGCTATCAGGGACATTTTGCGAAAAAGCTCATAAAAATTGCGAAGTAAACCTTTTTATTAATTGTGATTATATTTAACTAAAAAAACATTTTTCAATCTAGTTATGCGGAAACAAGTTGTATGTTTAAACCTAATGTTTTGTATGATCTAGAACCAAATATAGAGTAATTTATGAAAATTTAACTGTGACCTACCTTTCATTTCCTTTTCCTTAACAACATGCTTCATCTTCCTCCTCCCGAGGTTGTGTTGCTGATCTTGGGTGGAGGCCTTGAACGGTACAGCCGGCGCCGACCGGCGGAGGTGCTGCAGCCAAGCGGTGAGGTTGTCTCGCGGGACCAGGTCGGCTTTGTTGAGGACCAGGACTAGCCGCTTGCCGGACTCGCGGACTGCTTCTTCCACTTGCAAGCAGCGAGTGCCTAGATGAAGGGAATGTGATAAATATGTGTCGTTTATGTATAATTAACAATTGCGAATAAAAAAATAAACTGCCTACGCTCGCGAGCCGCTTGCCCTCAAAGACAGTCGTGAAAACGATTTCCACGTGGGCGAAGCCGCGGGCAAAAGCTATTATCCTAATCCTTACTTAATATTATAAATGTTAAAATCTGTGTATTTGTTTGTTACATTTTCACGCTTCAACGCCTCAACCAATCTTGACGAAATTTGGCACGGAGAAAGCCTGTGTCACGGGGAAGGACAAAGGCTACTTTTTATCCTGTGAAAATAGCATAGTCAGTTACATTTCCTGAAGGAACTGAAAAAAGTACTCTTTTTTGGTTGATTTCTTCAACAACGTAACGGAGCAACGGACTGTTGTGATGTTTTGCACAGAGATGGTTGAGGGAGTAGGTAATGACCAAATTTACTAATTCTGACATAGTTTCTGAGGGATCTAGGGAAAACTCATTTCCAGGATTAGCTCACGTGGGCGGCGCAACGGAGCAAAGGATTGATGTGAAATTTTGCATAGAAATAGTTGAAGGGGAAGTGACATAGACTACTATCAGTACACCCCGATATAGTTCCCGAGGGATCTGAAACTGACTTCTGCCTACGCTCGCGAGCCGCTTGCCCTCAAAGACAGTCGTGAAAACGATGTCCACAAGAGCGAAGCCGCGGGCAAAACTATTATAATACATAAAAGAAAAACGTGACTGACTGACTAATATATCAACGCACAGTCCAAACCACGGGATTGATCGGACTAAAATTTGGCACAATATAGGAATTATGACGTAGGCATCCGCTAAGAACGGGTATTTTTTATTCAACCCCTAAAGGGTAACGGGGTTTCAAAGTATGTGTGGAGATATAAATTACCTCAACGAATCTTGACGAACTTTGGCACGCAAGTAGCCTGTATCGTTTAAAGGGCATAGGTTACTTTTTATCCCGTGTAAAAAGCATAGTCCAGTACAGTTCATGAGGGAACTTTCTCTAACATCGCAACGGAGCAACGTATTATTGTGATTTTTTGCACAAAAATAGTTGAAGAGGTGGGAAATGACATCACAAACCATATATAAGTCTGTGGTCGCAACGGGGCAACGGATTGATGTGATTTTTTTGCATGGAAATAATCGAGGGAGTGAAAAAAGCCTGAAGGATCCTGAAAGGTCTCTGTAAATGAAATGTTTTTTGAAAATGGAAACCATGGGGGACAAATACGATACTTACTTCACGTGCGATCATATTTTTAATCCCAGATGATCAAAAGGTTCCCGAAGGAAAGGAAGAAAATAATAATGTATAAGGATAAAACTTTCACTGTTTGATCAGGCGTATTCAATTTCGAAACTGATTTTAGTTACGAAAATATACTTTTTATCCTGGAAAATCGGGGGGGTTCCCGAAAGAATCGAAGTGACCCATTATTTTTCCTTCAATTAGGCGTGTCGAATATCACTTAGGGTACTTTACGTGACGTCATATTTTCAATCCCTGATAAACAAATTTATATCTCTAGAATGGCTTTATATATTAAATTTAAACATTCACTGTTAGATTATGTGTATTCAATATGTTAACACCTTTTTATAGTAACGAAAATATACTTTTTTTTCTGGAAAATCGGGGGGTTTTCGAAGGAATCGAATTAGCCTATTGTTTTTATCAATTAGGCGTGTCAAATATCGCAGGCAGCTTGAGAAATCGATGTGTATTGGGCATGCTAAAAGTATGAACGTTTTTTTTAAAAACCGTATTAGCATGACCAACATTCACCTGCTTCCGAAGATAACTTACCACAAGTTATTAGAAATAAAGTGTTAACCAAGAAAACCATCACCCGAAATCACTGGCACCATATATACCTATAAAGTCATGAAAACTATATTTAAGCGGGCGAAGCCGCGGGCAAAAGCTAGTTAGTAAATAAATATACTTAGCTAAGTTTCTAAACACTAGCCATCCATGTGTTTAGGACCTCTGGTGAGAAGGACCAAGTCATTACCACTGAGCTACCAATGCATTTTTTAAATTATTAAAAATTTAACATACATCATTGAACAGAAAACGTAAAGTGATGCCCCTCCTTGTAGTGTAGTTTAATTAGAATTACTAGTAGATACTAGATATGTAACATGGCGTAACGGTTACGGCCGCTACTTCCTGTCTGGGAGGCTGTGGTTCGAATCCTGCCACGTACCAATGTGTTTTTGAATTTCGATTTCATATGTACGTTTATCCGACGCTCTTACGGTGAGGGAAAACATCGTGAGGAAACCTGCGAAGAAACTCAAAGGTTGTGTGTGAAGTCGACCAACCCGCTTGGTCGACTAAGGCTCAATCGCCCTAATTCAGGGTAGGCTCGAGCCCCTCGGTGGGGAGGTATATGAGGTGATAAGATGAGGTAACACTAAAATAATTCGTACCTAATGGATCCCTGGCATCTACAATTTCCAATATGACCTCAGCCTCTGATATCACTTTCTTGAACTCTCTGTAGTAAGTTTTCAGAGAGTTCTCCTGTTTCCTGTCTTGTCCGAACTCAACATCATCGTTCTGGGATTCGTTGGCTTTGAACGCATCATGAACTTTGCCTCTGGCCTGAGCATTTGCTGCCTGTAATGAAAAAAATAAAATAAGTAAGAAATACAGTAAGAGAACCAAGACAGAGAACTTGAATCGCTTAACTTAAGTGGCAGTGGGCAGGGCACATAACTCATAGAACAGATGACAGTTAAGTTGTCGAGTGGCGACCGCGCACTGGAAGACGTAGCGTAGACAGGCCTCCCATACGGTGAAGGTCGCGGAAAGCCGCTGGATTCAGCCAGTGCAGGACCGGTCATCGTGGAAATCCTTTGGGGAGGCAATGGACATCTTTCGGCTGATATGATGATGAAGAAATATAGTATGGCAGACATTATGCATAGCCAATTTTAAAATTTGTAACTTTGTAAGACTTGGTTTGGTTGGTGGTAGGGGGGATTTTCTAAGCCCACCTGGCTAGCTAGACGGATGGCCACAGCTGGCCACAGCATCATATCGTTTTCCAGGAAAGTGCCCATATAAGGTGACGGTGAGGCATGCAACCACATTCCAGATTCTGTTCTAGACACTGCCTTCAGCCTAGCCAGGTCTGTCCTAGGTGTAATATCAATGAGATGGGTGAGCGTCATTTTAGAGCCGGTTTCAAATTAAGTGACGACCAGAATGTCTTGGCGTCAGACGCAAAGAGGATACTGTCGACGTCAAATTTTCGCGATTAGATCAGCGACATCACCACAGCTTCTGGCGGCGCGGCGAGAGGTGCAGCGGGTGGCGCGATTTGCGGTAGTATTCCACAGCTCGAATATGCGACCGCGGCGAATACTTCCACCGCCTGCCGCCGCTCTGAGCTGTGGCCGCTTCAATACTGGCTAGTACATTTGTTTCATTCGCTCACCGCCTCCGCGAATCACTCGGCTCTCGCCGCGCCGCAGTTCGCGTCGTAATTCGGGTCACCGGTAGCTGTGGCCAGGCCCTACCATAAGCCAAGAACAATGAAGCACTAACGTCGTTGGTGCGCCGTACGCCCAATCAACCGTGTCGGACTGGCAGTGATATCTGGCTCCAATGGGTTTTGCTTCGTTCCACATTCAAAATAGATTCCACCACCTTCCTTAAAAAATGGGGTCGTAGGAAGAATTAGCTTCTGGGTACAGCCAGCTGGGTGAAGTCCATATTAGGTATGTGATTTTCGGCATAGGCATAATAGGGTAGGTACTATAAAATCGAAATATTTTCAAATGTTTTTTATATTTTCATGCCATATAAAAAACTAAACAATGCCAAATGTGTATTTCAAAAAAAAGGGAAAAAAGGAAAACTTACAAACTACGGGAGGACAATATAGTGAAGATAACAGGAAGAACTTGGAGAAGAAAAGCAGAAGATCACATTGGATGGAAATAGAGGAAGCTTGTGCCAAAGGGCAAACAAACAATATAGATGTATGGACTTAGGAGCCACACCAGATTTTAAAAAGAAAATTGTACAAACATTTAGTAGTGAACCAGCTGATTGTGTAGAAAAAATTATGGAATTCGTAATCAAAATTTATTTCAGTTTAAAGGTGGTTCCTCAATCCTAACATTATTCACCTAAAACTCGGAAAATTACTTTAGAAAGAGTCCGAAACTCGCACAAAAGGTTCCGTACCATCTTGCTAGATGGCGCTAGTTTCTTCACGTTTAAAAAAAACCGTTTTTTGTATGGAGACTTTCACTTTATCTAATTTTTTAGTATTTGTTGTTATAGCGGCAACAAAGTACATCATCTGTGAAAATTTCAACTGTCTAGCTATCACGGTTCATGAAATACAGCCTGGTGACAGACGAACAGACAGACAGACGAACAGACAGACAGACGAACGGACAGCGGAGTCTTAGTAATAGGGTCCAGTTTTTACCTTCATTAAAAACTCTATGTTTGCACCTTACAGAAGCCTAAAAAAATATTAGGGGGCATTCAAAACAAAATGTTTGTCCTCCTTGTTCTTGCACTATTTTTAACTTACCATCCTGCTTAGAAAATACAGAGAGGTGCAAACATGGAGTTTTTAATGAATCTAAAATAAAAAACCTGAAACAAAAAGAGGTAGGTAGCCCTTCGTCACCTTCAAAAGTATTTAATTTTTAAGGTGTATGCATTGTCATGTGAGTACAAAATTTAAATTAGGGACTAGTGTCATTTACAAGGAAACTTTGTGATTTATTTGTAATGAGGAAATTATGAGCTCTCAAAGGGTCAACTCTCAACCAGAGCAGATAACTTTAAAATAAAATTATAATCTAAGCATAATTCACGCATATAATTTCTTCATTTTAATGTTCATTTTTCTGTAAAGCATTACTTTACAATAACTATGTTTTAAACTACCTAACTTTCAAAAAAGCCCCTTCCATCTTCAGCATCACAGTCACTTACCATCAGGTGAGACGATGTCAAGGGATTACCAAAATGTGAATAAAAAATAGATTAAATTCTTCATCTTTGCTAACATCATCATCATCATTATATCAGCTGAAAGACGTCCACTGCTGAAGTGTATCCCTTAAGGATTTCTACAATGACCGGTCCTGCACTGCCCTCATCCAGTGGCTTCCCGCGGTCTTCAACAGGTTGTTAAGCTAACATTATAAAAAGTCTTATTTATTTGTTCCTTGTTTTTGTTTGAAGTACTAGCCTATTTGATAGTACTTTTACCTAATTACAAACAAGTTATATCACAAAGGAATTAAATAAAATTAAAATTACCAAGTTATCCAAAGTCACTCCACTATTCTTTTTCTCATCCATCTTCTTCTGTTTCTCTAGTTTTGCTTGTTCTCTCTTCTTTTGCCTCTCCTCTTCTTTATGCTTCTTCATAGCTTCTACTTCTTTTAAAATATCTTCTTTGAATGGACACACATTTGGAATCTGCACAGGTTTAGCCTTCTTTGACTTGGGGGTCTTTTTCGCTTCCTTTTTCTGTTTACGATTGTGATCACGAACTTTCTTCTCTATTTTGTAGCGTAGGCGTGCTGGTGTCCTCTTTGATGGCTTTTCTGAAAAGCAGATGCTTATAATAATACCATAGTTGGTGGGAACCCTGAACAGGCAAACACAGAGTGGCAATGTGAACTTATTTCTCACAACAACACTACAAAATATAATAGTGATAATTTACATTTTCAAAAGAAAGATATTAAGAAGATTGTGAAGCTGTGACTTTTCATACAAACGGCGATAACAATTTTCACTCTAAAATGTTGACCAATTTGGACCAACTTTTGATAGGTTGTCAGTCAGAACAAAAGCTAGGCTTATACATTTTTTTCGATAAAGTTAATAAGTTACACACACACAATTTTATTGTAGTTTACATGTTTCCATACAAAAGTAATTTCAGCCATTTTTTTTATTTATAATCAGTAATTTAAAAAATTAAATGTATAAGCCTAGTATTTGTTCTGACTGAAAACCTATCAAAAATCACATAAGTTAACACTTAAGAGGTGAAAATCGTTATCGCCGTTTGTATGAATTTTCACCGTGGGTTCACAGTCCTCTTAAGTTTCCAAAAATGCTATGTACAGAGTGACTATTAATTAGCTCTTGATAGCAAAGGATATGAATTTATTCGTGATTACAAACTCATTTCCCTAAGAAATTGTTGGTCCTTGTTAGGTAATAAATAAAATCAATAAGTTATCAAATCTGCAAAAATGCATAAAGGAACAAATTTTTTTATATTTAACATATAGTTTCTTTGGGAAAGTTGTTTGTAATTACCAGTAACATTCATATACTTTGCTATTAAGAACTATTTAAAAGTCACCCCTTAAGAAACATAACCTTAAAATGTCTTTATTTTGTACCGTAGTATATCATCATGTTTACGCGAAGTTTTCCAAATCATCTAAGACCCTGAACAATTATTGCATAAAAGTATCTAAATCTATCGGATTTGGAGCCTCATAATGAAGAAATTAACAAAAAAGCTACGAAACAAGTGTTGAAAGTTACCGTGTGTTAAAACAATGAAATATCGAATACTTACTGAGCTTAAATTTAGCCATATTGTTTGAATAGTATCCTTGTTTTAGAAATTACTATCTAAAATTAACAAATATATGAATAAATAATAAATATATTCAGAAAAACGTAATATTTTTCACGGGCACACACAAAATACTCCGCATTTCATTTTATCAATGACTGTCTGTGACATTGACAAACAACCAGCATGTGTTTTGTATTGTTGCCAGCTAAAAAAAGTGGTCAAGACACAGACAACGATGACTTATTATTACTAGCTTAAAGATACGCTACGATACTCAAAGATTTATCGTTCAACCCGCCCTATTTTTATATAATCGGCGGCGAATTGTTGCGCTCTGGTGTTTTAATAGTTTTTTTTATGAGAAATCGTTTGTTTACAATAGCTTAATTTTCACAATATATAATTTGAACCATAGGGATTGAGTTTCAGTAATTGAATTGACAAAGTATTGTTACCTTTTAGCACTAAAGTTTATGTCGTCAATTATTATTTTTATACGCCACACCAACTCATGACAAAACAGCTACTTAAGTCAAGGGCCACCATGACTTGGCTTTTAACAATCTCAAGACCGCCTCAAGTACCGCCTTGAGACCTCAGTTTCGTTTATAAAACAGCGAGCTCCTCAACTCAGTCGCGGATCTGAATCAGATTTTCAATGTTGTCAAATAGCCTATTATATTGGAGCACTTGAAAAAGTATATAAGCACAATTTTTTTCACTAATATTTACAAATAGTAAATAATATTAATCAAAATAATCAATCTAAATCACTACTGAATATAATTTGTTCACTCATTTATAATTCGCAATTGTATGAAACTTCTCATTTTTTCATAACTCGCCAACTTCAACGTGATGCGCGCTCATCTTAAAATTTCACTCTCCTTTTTCATAACGCGCCAACTTCAACATGTTACAGTGATGCGCGCGCATCTTAAAATTTCTCTCTCATCATTTTTTCATAACGCGCCTAAAGAAGTATAACTTCAAAAAATTCTTGCACTGTATGGTGCCCATCCTTTAGACAGTTGTAAGTCATATTTCTTAAGACTAAAACTATTAACTCTTCCTACCTTGTATATTTTTGAAGTGTAAATTTTCGTAAAAAAACATATTTACCTGTTCAAGAGAACCAAAGATGTATTTACAAGAGCTACAAGGAATGTTGACCGACTAGCATTAGACCATTGTCCCAGAACAACATTAAATTGTAAAAACAATGCATTCATGTGCACAAAAATTTATCATGCTATACCAGACTCATTCAAGGACCTACTAATAACACTATTTAAGAAAAAAATATTACTGGATAATTTAAAACAAAACTATAATGTTAATGAATCATTCGACCTACAAAGAATGTAACGGTCGTCGGTTGTTCTCGAGTGATCTTGTCTTGTCTCGTCTCGTCTCGTACTCAATAAATGTAAGTTTTTACTCGAGTATTCCTAATATATTTTTAATATCGTCATATACGTAGTATTCCCAATATATTTTTAATATCGTCATATACGTAGTATTCTCAATATATTTTTAATATCGTCATATACGTACGACATAATATGGCCCAATTTCAAGTCCGAGGCGAAAATCGCTAATAAGAAACACTGGGCGATTAAAATGCGTGCTCCGACGCACTACACTGGCCACGAGAAATCCGCGTGTCATAGGGCCTAGTATATACAAACAACTACCGTCCACTCTGCGGGAAATAACCAATGGTGAGTTGAAAGACTTCTTGTTGGAAAGTGAATTTTATTCTCTCAAAGAATTTCTTGACAAAATTTAATCTTTACTAACAGTAATATAGAAGTCATTGTTACTAACTTTACAAAAAGTCTAAAACATTTGTTCCTTGTGTTTGTTTGAACAATATATCTAGATAGCTATTATATGATTTTTTGATAGTAAGTCACACCATGTCACAAACAAATTAAAAAAAATTAAAATTACCATACTACCCAAAGTCACTCTAAAAACCTAACAATAGGAAATTCCTGATACCCTTGTCGATATTTTACAAAGGCTATTATACCGTCTCTCAAACTCTGGCTCATCATTGACACCAGCTAAACAGCAGCGGAGAAGAATCAGAACCGGAGTCGCATCTAGTTGGCCAACAACTGCAGTTGGCGTTAATCAAAAAGTGCAAAACAATAACAAAAACAAATATCTTACCTGAAAATGTAGACATAGAAGTGGTATATGACAATCGATGATGTAAAGGACAATACTACATAGAAGCTTACCAATATCTACTTTACATCTTGTCATCAAGCGTGGAGTCAGAAAGAGCATGTTCGGGTGCAATAATTTTCTGCATGCAATTAAGAAGTTCTCTTTCAGATAGGTCCTGACATGCCCTAACCTTTGTAAAATTATACTACCAGGACCTTAGATCCCGCAAAATGTAGTATGAATCTGAGAGATTTGTAAAATATGTTTTTTTTACTTTAAGTAGGTATAATGATCAAAATAATAAGTGAAAGTAATTATCATAATTATGAATATTATATTACTAAAACAAACTGTTTTTTAACTGTGACAAAGACTGAATAACTTTACCTACAAAAAACTGTACAAACAAAACTTATGAGCCTTTTATGGAGTAGTTGTGAAGCATTTTTTGTATTAAAACCTATGCGGCAGCTTCTAGGGGAGGGAATACATTACATACATCTCCGAATCCACCTTCACCAGGTCGTCGGTCCAACGAGTTGTATTGAAAAACTTCGTAAAGAAGAAGAAAAAAGGAAAGGTTGATATGAATGTTGATAACTTTCAAGCACTAATATTTGTTTAAATTTCGTCGAATTTGATTGGTCGCGCACGTTCCACACGACTAATCGAATTGCGTTTCATACTGTGACGTATCGTTACTCCCCACGAGACTAGTGCAGGAAAATCTGAATTCAAGTTGTCAATATCTCTAAATTATGAGGTATGGAGTAGTGTAATTACGTTTTATTTACTGGTGAAAAGTAACACCATCCTTTGCCAGACTGGAGGTGTCGGACTTTTTTTTTGCATGAAAATACAGCGCAATATCCTATTTTTTAACCAACTTCAAAAAAAGGAGGTTTCTCAATTCGACCATTTATATTTTTTTTATGTGTGTTCGCGGATAACTTTGTCGTTTATGAACCGATTTTGATAATTCTTTTTTGTCGGAAAGAAGATATCCCAAGGATGGTACCATTATAAGGAAACCATGATTCTGATGATGGCATCCAAGAGAAATCGAAGAGAACCTTCGAAAATCATAGTGGCGATTAGTGCGTTTGAAGTCGGTTTTTTTTTGTTTAAAATTATTACGGAGCTTAACCCTGTATGACGATCCATTTCGAACTGTGAAATGACCTTGTGAAATGGGGTATAAAAACGTATATACCTTTGGACCACATCTTTTCGACAGAGGAGTATTGCCTGTAAAGGCTACTCCAATGTTATTCCTCCCCTCCGATACAGTAACACAATACATTTAGTAACATTTAAAATGTCGTCTGGCAACACTGACAAAAACAATGAAAAAACAATGGGTACGTTCCACTAAACGCCCGCAACGCCATCGACCGCGACCGCTGAAACTGCCGTTCCACTAACGGAAAAAGGTCGCGGGCGTTGTAGGTGAATGTTTTAGGTGGAACGCACATCTTGAGCGCTGTGTGCTCGCAATATGGCGGCATGGTGAAAGTTTTCTGTTTTCTCGTATAAATAGTTCAATAAATAATCAATATTAAATCTGAATACTATAGATTTTTTTTAACTGCGTATGAAAACTTACACTATTACACTTACTTTCTAGTTTTTCGAAAATGATCATATAATCTCTCATAACACGTAAAAAACAGAACTTAATCGATAAAACTAATTACTTTTTATCAACTAATTTAGAAAGTAACGCGAGCATTTTTTCGTCCATTTCCAAGCGCTCTTTATGTCGTTTGGCACGCGCTTCCTACTCTTCTGATTTTTGCCGGAGTCTCTTCTTCAATAGGGAGGCCACATTCTCTTTGGTGAAAGCCCACTCTGACCCACCAATATTTTGTGGGCGAAGTGGGCGCGATGTGGTCGCGAACAGTGACGTCATCTATGACGTCGAGTGATCGCTCGCGACGACCACGGCCCTTAGGTGGAACGATACAGAGGGTGTTACAATCGTTGCGGGCGTTTAGTGGAACGTACCCAATAGGTGCCTTTTTGGCGGGAATAGCGTTTTTCATTATCTGGAAAATTACATTTTGTGGTTTTTGATGTATATAATATAATATATAGTGTATTGTTCAGCAAAGTACCTTTTATATTGTGCTTATTGTGTAGGATACTTAAATAAAAGTGTGTATGCTGTGGTTCGTGTTCCCACAAATTCCCGAAAACTTCAGCAAAAGTTCTATCAATTTGCTGAAGTTTAACACACTTTTAGCAAAGTATATTTTAGGTTAGTTTCCATTTTCCAAGAAGTTCTAGAGGAAAATTAACAATGAATGTGAAAGAAAAATAGTGAAAACTGTGGAAAATAAAAAAAATATTTATGAATTCGGCTGAAGGACTTTCCATTTGATGAATATTATTAGATATAAAGTTATTGTTCAGCAAAGTACCTTCTATGTGTTTAATGTGTAGGATTTAATGAAATAAAGTGTGTATGCTGTGGCTCGTGTTCCCACAAGTCCGCGAAAGCTTCAGCAAAAGTCCTATCAATTTGCGAAAGTGAACACACTTTTAGGTTAGTTTCCAAGAAGTTTTAGTGGAAAATTAACAATTGATTGTGAAAAATAGTGAAAACTGTGGAGAAGTGAAAAACATTTATGAATTCGGCTGAAGGATTTGATTTCATAGCCAAGAAAAAATAAAACAAAAACCAACCAACAATAAATAACGTCATCATCATCATCTTGACAAAAAACGTCCACTGACTGATGGACAAAGGCAAGTAACTAGTATCTCATCTGTGGCTATTAGAGCATGCACCCGGTTCTACCCGGTTCAAAAAAAACCGGGTATACCCGGTTCCTAGGTAGCTCAAAACCGGGTCAAAAATTGAGATACCTGGTTCTACCTGGTTCTTGTGAATAGAGTATATGTGCATAGAAACTTACCTAATTACCTTCTTTTGCTAGTGATTATTCTGATTTGTCTTGGAATAACAAACTACAACGTGCTGTAGGCCATGTACAGTTATCGTACAGTTTTGTACCGTACCAAGTTTTATAAAAATTGTTAGAGCCATTTTTAAGTAAAAAAATAATAGGTGATTTATTTAGCCTTATGATTGGCAAGTTCCTAAATTCTTATTATCTAATTTGCATAGCATAAGCCACACAACTGGCAATAGTTGACATCATGTACAAAAAAAACGATTCAAGATGAAATTGAACATAGTTTTTCAGAAATTCAGGTAGAAGAAGACGAAGAAGACATTCCTTGCTTAAAGCTTAGGCTTTAAACGTAATCTCATTTTTACGCTGCTATTATCAAAATAAGAAAGACAGGAAGTGTTAATTTGTTTTATTACCTGTGAGAAAATAAGTCTAATTTTATTTTATTTCCTCTTTGATTTATTAAAAGATTCTGAAACTTAATAATGTAGTACTCGTATGTATGAAGCTGAGAAGACAAGCTAGTATTTTTTTTTAATATAATTGGATGACTATTTATTAAAAAAAAGTTGTAACACATTTAAGTGGTTTTATACATATCAGCATTAGCACCATTAAAATTAATATCTAGTTTTATTTTGTCCTAAAGGAATTTTGTTTTAAGAACCGAATAGAACCGGGTACCCAGTTCTTAGATACGGACCGCTCCTGCATCCTCTAGTGGCTATACTATCCAATATATAAAAATGAATCGCAAAATGTGTTTGTAAGCGCATAACTCGAGAACGGCTGGACTGATTTCGCTAATTCTTTTTTTGTCGAGTTCGTTATTGTCAGGAGAAGGTTCTTATGTAGGGTAGGGTAGGGTAGTGTAGTGTAGTGTAGTGTAGGGTAGGGTAGTGTACGGTAGGGTAGGGTAGTGTAGGGTAGGGTAGGGTAGGGTAGGATAGTGTACGGTAGGGTAGGGTAGTGTAGGGTAGGGTAGGGTAGGGTAGTGTAGGGTAGTGTAGTGTAGTGTATGTAGGGTAGGGTAGGGTAGTGTAGGGTAGGGTAGTGTAGGGTAGTGTAGTGTAAGGTGGTACGAATTTCGCCAGGAATACTAGTAATATATGAAAACCCCACATTCTGTTACGAGTCTTTGAATGAGCTGCACCTAAAACGCTTTATACAGGCTGATTGATTAAGTAAATGAGTTCGCGTATGTTGCTATTAGACTTACTAGACAGTTCGTCAGAGGACGAAGCCGACTTTGACGAAGTGACGATGATGCCGAAGATGGGAGCGGGCTTACCAAGATCCCCCAACACAATGGGGATCTGGCTATCTTATCTTCAAGCCGGAACACATCAATGCTGTAAACCACCTCCGTGGCGTAATGGTTAGTCCATTCGCTTTACACCAGGAGGCCACGTGTTCGATTCCCGGCGGGGTCAACTTTGTAAGACTCGGTTTGGTTGGTGGTAGGGCATTTTCATAACCCACCATCTTATCTAAGTCATGCCGCCAAACATCAGTTTTAACAATATTAATGTGTTCCGGCATTGGGTTCTCCATTGCATTGGGGAATCTTGGCAAGCCCGCTCCCATCTTCGGCATCATCGTCACTTACCTTCAGGTGAGATTATGCCAAGGGCTCACCAATTGTGAATAAAAAATAAAAACAGATGTTTGGCAGCAACACTTAGATAAGATGGTGGTAGCTAGCCAGGCGGGCTATGAACAATGCCCCGCCACCAACCAAACCGAGTCTTATAAAGTTGCCGGGAATCGAACCCGCGACCTCTTGGTGTAAAGCGAATGGACTAACCATTACGCCACGCAGGCGGTTGAAAACTGTTTTTAAACATGCTGTATTTATCTTAAGACTAGCTTTTGCTCGCGGCTTTGCCCGCGTGGATATCGTTTTTATGACTGTCTTCGAGGGTGAGTGGTGCGCGAGCCGCAAGCGGCTCGCGAACGTGGACATGCGTTTTATCCAGATCCCTCGGGAACTATATCTGGCTATTCTGATTAGCAATCTATGTCACTTCCCACCCTCTCAACCAATTCTATACAAAAATCACTTCAATCCGTCGCTCCGTTTTAAAGACGCTGACGTGCGCGAGCGTGGAAATGAGTTTTCCCCAGATCCCTCAGGAACTATGTCGGGATATGCTAATTTGTAAATTATGTCATATCCCACCCCCTCAACCATATCTGTGCAAAAAATCACAGTAAGCCATTGGTCCGTTGCGATGTTAGAGAAATTAACCAAAAAAGAGTATTTTTTCAGTTCCCTCACAGTAACTGCATCGGACTATGCTATTTTTACGTAGTTTTACGGGATAAAAAGTAGCCTATGTCCTTCCCAGTGACACAGGCTACCTGTATGCCAAATTTCATCAAGATTGGTTAAGGTGTTGAAGCGTGAAAAGGTAACAAACAAACACATTTTCACATTTATAATATTATTATAGTAAGGATAAATATAGCCGCTCGCGCGGTATCTCTCGGTATCTGCAGATAGACGACGACGATGAAATATATATTATGTGCCCCGTGTGTGTAGTCTCATTAATTTCTATGAAGAGCGATATTGTAAGATGTACGTTAAAGATATCTTATAGTATAGCTCCCGTGTGTGACAACCTAATTTGTACTATGCCGCCATCGTACCTATACTAACATTTTGAAAACAGTCTCCTAACCTCTATACTTTTATGCTTTCAGTCAGTCAATGACTAAAACCGTATAGTAAGTAATTAATATGCTCAGTGTCAATCCTGAGCGCTTACGAGCGACTCAAATTTTTCACACGCCAGGCGTGTGTGATTGATGGATGACTGATTATTCGCGCTCTTTTCTGCGCACAAGCATTGGTGCTTGACCGTTGGGTAAGCTCGTGCTCGTGGCAATGGCAGAAGCAGTGGCATCGCGAGTGACTTCTTTACATACTCGCGCTGACCCTTTGCTGACCACTTTCCTACCCAACAGGGCTGAGTATAAATGCGCCATAGTATGTACCTAATGTCAGGGCTTTTTCGGAGCTCAAGGCAAATTGTGTCTAGCCTGCCACGCTCGCTGCATTGCACGCCATATGACGGCCTTTGTTGGGACGAGCAGCTGCGTTCGCAAAACGACCAACCGCCGTTAGTACCTACCTGAGCAGGTAACAGAAGCAACAGGTCATTTCACTGGGGCGGGGGGGCTCCGTCCCCGCCGCCCCGCTGCTGCCAGAACGCGTCGCGCGAGTCCTCACCTCACCTCAGTCTTCACTCGCACCGCACGCACGCGACAGCGACAGTCGCGCTCCGTAGCCAGACGTGAAACTACGTTACATACGTAGGTGCTCTTGCGTCGCACGCACCGTACTTTCACGCGATCTAAGTTATGTGCCCGAACGCACGATCCTCCGCGCTTCCCGTTACCCAATTGTGACAGTGCCAATGTCTCCTAGCCTCGAAGGGATAATGTTCAACAGGAACGCCAACCTGTCTGCGCGGAGGCCGCTGCTCGCTGAACCTCAAAAGCCTGTCGTTGTACCGCCCCGAGTGCCTCCACGCGATACCGGCCCGCACAGGCCCCTACCTGCCCCCAGGAATAACATTACCGCTGATTACAACTATAGTTATCGGCCAGACTATTGGAAACCGTCGAATGTTGAACTCGAGAGACGCCTGCAGGAGGCGCGTGCCCGCGAGAAAGTTGGATACTTTCAAGAAAAAGTTACGGCCCCCGAGCTCAGTTTTGACCGCAGTGAGGCTGAACTAGTCTTCAGGTTTGACCCTCACTCGTCAGCTGAGTACTTGTCGAATCAGTACCGTGCACCTACGGTGCAGTACACCAAGCCCCCGACGCCGGCAAACGGGTTTGCAAGCCATCTCCCCGACCGAGACGGGCCTTTCGTGTTCGGAGTGCACAGCCCGAGCCAATTTCCCTTGCCGAGTCGGGATGACGACTATGATTACTCAGAAGTTACCGAGGAGAACGGTCACACCGTGATCAAAGATGATGTCTCTGACGACACAAATTGCTGTGATAAAGTGAACGAGTGGACCGTGCGGGACAAGAAAACCAGACGGACATTGAATCGGATGTTTCAGATAAAGGATAGAAGAAAGGTGAAAGGTGGCAAGAAAGAGAAGATAAAGTGTGTGTTGGTTGGTGACGGTGCGGTGGGCAAGAGTTCCTTGATAGCGGCGTACGCGCAAGACACTTTTCGGGAAGATTATCAACCTACGGCTTACGACACATTCAATGGTAAGAAATACACATAAAATAACATTAAAAGTATTAAAACGCTTAATCATTCCCGTCAGGCCTATTCAATTTTCGTACTTAATTGTACAAAATGACAGACCACAGGTAATATTGTAATAAAGAAACAAGCCAAGACAAAGGCACGCTCCGATGCATCATTATCTTGCTATCACTAGTTATCGTAACGGCCCTGATTTGGAAAGATAATAAGCGATTAGCCCAGAAAATGATCGTTTGGCAAACGACAAAAACTACGCAACACAATGAACATGTCTTGAGGCTAGTCATGGCGCCCTAGGTAATGATAGTAACATGTCATTAGAAGGAATTTGGTCATCTTAACTATGACAGACTACTAGACTGAAATTTACCAACTGAATAGGATTCTGTTTTTGAAACACACTAAGTTGAAACTGCAGAATACGCTTATTTCTTGCAGCTCATTAATCATCACCAAGACAGTAAAACAGAAGAAGTCAACGACACACGTCCGACACATTATTTGGCCTTTAGAGAAACCAGTTTCAATTTAATAATAATAACATCGATCGGTATAAAATTATACATGGACCACATTTTAAAAAATCCTTTTACGCTTTCCCGCATATTATTAATTTATTACAATTACATAAAAACCGCCGCGCCCCTGCCACCGGTCAGATTCAAATACCTACCGAATATGAAAACCATTTTAAAGCTGGTAATGTTATTCAACAGTTGTTATGAATGGCTCAGCAGTGAGCATCATCCATTGTTTCCAATTCTCTGTTCTGTTTGTTTCTTCTCGTCTTGCGAATCTTGTGATAGTATAAAACAAGCAAAAATGCTTTCTATGACGTTGTACAAAGAACTACCTTTCAATGGAATTTATAATAATATTGGTTAAGTTATATATGTATAATAATAATCCATTGTTATAAGATCAATATTATTTGATTTGATTTTGCAAAAAAAAACCCAGTAAGATGGGTACGTGCTTAACTATGTTTATGAATATCGAAAATTCGAAACAGAGAAACAGTTCAGGTCTCTAAACACCTGTCAACCTGTCATAGTTCAGCAATCTCCTTTTAATGTCCTGTTCCTCTTATTAATACCATTTCTACGTGGCCTGGCCACAGATGAGACTAGTTATTTGTCTGGCTGGCAGTTTTATAGTTTTCTATTGGTCATCATTAATCATCTGTTTGTAGTAAGCCAAACCTTCCAATCTTACGGGAAGATAGGTAGGTAGGTACCCATGTTTTACAGTAGGTATCACAGAGGTTAAGAGGCCTTAAGATGGGTCAAATGACAATATTCAATTCAAATTATTGAAAGACTGTGTAAAGCTATCACCATGAAAAAAAAACTTAAATTAATAAAAAATCGATTTAATTGAATACAATTTTGAAAATATTACCACTTTTGGTGTAAAAAAAAATACTGTAGGTAGACCCTGTTTTTGGCATTAATTGCAAAATGCTCGAAAACAACTAGTTAATGTTGAACACATGTTGAAAGAAAACAACTAGCTAATGTTGAATGAAACCAACACACAACAATCGGTGACTTTAAGACCTTTCATTTTAACTGAACATATTTTTTTAAAACTTATTTGAAAGTGATGAAAAGTAAGTAATAAAAACATGTAAAAATCGAGAATTAGGCGTTCGGTTTCAACGTAACGGCCGCGCTGAAGCCCGCTTTGATTTGAACTTAAAATGAATATACTTACGTTCGATATTATTTAAACACGTATCAACCTGCTCGGAATGAGTGATCTTAAAGCCTTAAAAGGTAAGAATGAAAAGCTAACTTCTGCTATGTAAATATGTAATTTACCTCTCATAACAGCTCATATATACGTCCCCACCGAGGGGCTCGAGCCTGCCCTGAATTAGGGCGATCGGGCCTTAGTCGACCACCCACTGGGGTTGGTTAACTTCACACACAACCTTCGAGTATACATATTATTATGTACCTACCATACATATCGCTCGATTATCGATTTGCTTACGAGTCTTATTATGATGATCGATCGATACTTGCCCGTCACTTTCACTGCCCATTAAGTTTTTGTCACGGGAGTATATACGATGCGATTATTATTTTCAATACTTAATTTCATCATTACTGAATTAATGAATGAAGTACAAGTACAGTGCCCGTAAAGTTTTAGATTATTTTATCATTTCAATCTTTAATCTATCACATAAACTCATCATCATCATCATCATATCAGCCGAAAAACGTCCACTGCTGTACAAAGGCCTCCCCCAAGGATTTCCACGACGACCGCTCCTGCTACACTCATGCTCATTTATATTTATCCTCCTGATTTTAAAATTCATTTTAATGATACCAATTAATTTCCTATTAATACACACTTTTCTTAATATAACACACTTTTTACCCCGTTTCGCTTGTTTTTATATTACAGTTAAGCTTTGTATAACATCACTCGATATAACGATTCACTCTTTGAAACGTCAAAATTTTCAGGCTCCAGTTGGTTTACTTTAACACTAGCTTCTCTCTGTATAACGAAACCTCTCAATAACGTCACAAGATGCCCGGTCTCTTGACTATCGCTATATAGACTTTACACTGTATTTAAATAAGTACTGTATTTAAATAATGCATAGGTATATAATATAATTATAATACTACATAGTACATAATTACCCAGGAATCATATAGGATTTAGGTTAACGCCTTGTTATTCTCTCAAACACGCATTATGGCATATGGCATTAGCTCTTGAAGGTCGTATGTCACAATTACATTCCTGAAGAATTATAGACCACTAGCTTTTGCCAGCGACTTCGTTAGCGTGAATATAGTTTCTATTGTAACGCGGTACGCTATTATTCGTTCTTCTTTCATTCGACCTTTTTTTTCATTCCATCTATTTGTTCTTTTACGCATGCGCTGTCATCTATGTGCCTTTTCATTCAAAAATCAAAATTCTATCATCCAACTTCTATTATCTAAGTTTATTTCTTTATAAAATAATAATAATTAATTTATTAACCCGCTGCTTTCTTAAAAGACCCTTCTCGGGTAAGATAAAATTATATTTTTGCTATATTTGTGATATTTTAACGTGTTCTTATCCTTTTGTAATTCTTATATATTTCTTTCTAGGTCTTTATTTCACAATTAAGTTCTTTTCATCTGTTAGCACGCTTCTTTTTTAAAACCCACGCCCACTACCGTACCTACATACGAAGTCGTGCTACACTATGATTATCGCCGACGGTGCGCAGGCCGCTAGCGGGTCGCTAGAGTGGAAAAAAGTAGCCTATATGTTAATCCAGGTCCTAATCTGTCTGCCTACCAAATTTCATCCAGATACCTTTAGTAGTTTTTGCGTGAAAGTGTAACAACATCCATACATTTTTTTCTACTCTTATGCGTAACCACTGTTTCAATTGCGAGACTGGCTCATCAATTAATCTATGTATCGTATTTATCAGAAAATAATTAGATTTAAGGACCAAATAATAGGTCATTTTGGTAATGAAAGCTATCATGCATGTAGTTCATGAAAACTTTAAAGTAGGTAGGTACTTAGCTAATAAAATACTAGGTATCTAATCTAATACCTAAGCAAAGTATACTTATTAGTACTAACATACAGTATGGACACTCACTGCTGCTCTCTAGATCCCGACCTCGACCCCTCGTCTCCCAGGTTGATACAGAGTTTAGTACTCGAACGTATAGAATTTAGCCGTGATTTCGTTTGCTCCGTCATTTGTTTTTAGGACTATCATTTCTCGGGCGTTGTATGAAGTGTCCGGGGTGTGACCTTAAGTAAGTCCTTGCGAAGAATAGTTACCTTGTACCTAGATAATAAATGATACGATAACCAAGAATTCGCATATCTACAGAACATTTACAATACAAGTATAGTTTAAGTATAAGATAAGGTGTCAAATCATTTTTTCATGATGAAACTCGTACGTTTTTTGTATTTAGTAAAAATATACCTACTTACACTAAAAATGATACTATCATAAATAACTTTAGTATTTTTCCACGGAAAATAGTATTTCGACGTTACTAAGAAATTTTCCCTTTTGCCTTATTTACGTAAGTCGTAGTAAGTATAAACCAAACAAATGAAAAATCTTAAAGACTTTGTAATTCCAGTCTGACTGAATATAGTATAACAGTTTATAATATAGTTATATCACGACTGAACAAAATGTGATAGAGTGGAATATTAAATTCAACTTACCGAAATCAAAATATGTATACGGAAGATCACAGCATTCCTGTGCGTTCGGGGTCAAAGAACTGTTTAATATGGAGGCTCTATCCTCCTTACTAGCCGTATAATTAATATTGTAAACCTTTATTTTTATTTGAATAGGTACCACTATTGTTTGGGCCTTCATTAATCAGGACTCAGGATTTGAAAAGGATGGCGGATAGGTAAACGTGGGATTTAATGGTAATTAGACTAATAGCGTCGGTGGCTCAACCGGTAACGACTCGGTCCATCTAACTAGAGGTACCGGGTTCAAATCTGGATGGCCAATGTACCAATGAGTTTTTCAAAAAAACTTACGTACATTATACTTACCGATTGCTTTAACGGTGAAGGAAAACATCGCGAGGAAACCTGCACACGCCTGCGAAGAAACTCGAAGGTTGTGTGTGAAGTCGACCAACCCGCACTGGGCCCGCGTGGTCGTCTAAGGCCTAATCGCCCTGATTCAGGGTAGGCTCGAGCCCCTCGGTGGGGACGTATATGAGCTGTAATGATGAGACTAATTAGTCAGACTCGTAAGACTACAAAAATATCGGTCAGTGTTGTTAGGTGTTATTGTTGCAGGTGGAGGGCAACGAAATTTCCTTTATTATTGCGGTACAAATAATACAATGTAAAAGATTTGGAAGACATGTTTCATCCTTTTCGAATGACTATGAACGATGAGGTTCTGTTTATGTGGGTACCTTGCACCTCGGCCAGCTTTTAGACTACATACTTACTTATAGAATGGAATTCCATTTTAATACCTCTAATTATCAAGGATGGCGTAATAATGATAAAGAGTTAATGACCGTACAAAAAGTATTTTATCTAAAATATGGTCGTCATTACGTTCGTGAAGCCAGGCGGTCCTTTTTAACGGTAATCCGTAGAGCACGTCCCATCTCAAGGTAGGTAAGTACTTAAATTCGTGCTTTACATCACTGGCTGGAATTGTTTTTTTTTTGTTTATCTCAAAATTGCTCATCTCTTTTGTTGATGGTACAGGTAAGATGTCTAAAGAAAGAAACATAATCCAGCCAGGACTTTCATTCCATAAATTAAAAAAAATAACACGTAGGCAATGTAAGTTAATGTTTACCTAATCCTTGTTTGTGGAAGTTAGTAGATAAATACTAGCTTCATAACATTTGTTCTTTTCCCTTTTAAGGCGAGGTATTGATTAGAACAGTTGTCTCTATCTTTGTCTTTACGTGTAAAGAGAAAAGATAATAACCACACTTTTTCAATGGTTTTTCGTTTCAATCAAAACAACAATGAAAGTTAAATACATAGAGTTCAAAAAAACTAAAAAACACGCTTTTAAAGTACATCAGACTAAAAAGTAAAAAATAATTCTTAATATAAGTTGAAAATAATAATTAACAAATTAGGTACTAGTATTATTGTGAAAAAGCGTGGGGCGCTCTGTGCCATATTTTTCGTCTATCGAGCAACCCACACTTTTTCACAATAATACTAGTAATTTGTTAATTATTATTTTCAACTTATATAAAGAATTATTTTTTACTTTTTAGTCTGATGTACTTTAAAAGCGTGTTTTTTAGTTTTTTTAAACTCATTTTTTTATTTTTTAGTTCAAACTTATGAAACTATGTATTATATTGTCGCTGATTCTTGATAAGTCCACAAAGTTTGAATTAAATCTGTCCCTTTAAAGTGGGTCAAAATCGAGTCCAAAGGAGTCGGTTACTTACATACAAACATACAGGTGAAGCGAATTGAGAAACTCCTCCTTTTTTGAAGTCGTTTAGAAATAATAACATTACTCACTTTGTATTATCATAACTATTCATAACAAATATTGTTGTATCTTTTTTGAAATTACTTACTTCAAAATATTAGTCATACCTAGAGTTGAAATTAACGGTGTAGACTTTGATTAAGGGTGTAGACCTATCTTTGGGCCTTTTTTTCTATCGAGCCAAAACTGTTCAATCGTGTTTCTAATAGCTTTTGACTTTCGGGAACATCATCAAAAATAAGGTTATTTTTTTGCAACCCTGAGTTTTCTATCTTTAAGGAGTAATTGACGTCAAAAATAACGAAAATCTGCACCTAATATTACCGCCTATCGGGTTCAGAGTTGAAAATCCACAATGCATCGTTTTTGCACTCGCTGGCTTCCTTGAACGCACGTTTCATAGACAATTACACGACACTTCTGGTTCTTCCATTAGGTACGTGACGTCTCACGGAATAGCGAATGAATATGTCATAAACGTCACCGTAGTATAGGTACCTACATAATTCTCAGCTTCTTAGCTGCAAATCCGAATAATAAGTTATCTACTTAACTTGCTTGCTTGACCGTTTCCTGAAGAACGAAATGTTATGTTCGTTCGCGCGCAATTATTGTGAAAGTGTAGACAATCGTGCTTTCCCCAGAGTTTATTTACATGCAAATAATTTTGCACACTCTGTACGTACTTACGGCAAACACGCTGTATTTATATGTAGACAGGGCAAATTGTATAATCAGTGATAAAACTGATAAATGATAATACATCATCACATCAATTCGGTGATAGTCTGGTATAAACAAGTTAGGTACTGTATTCTAGTTATAAAGGTACAGTTTCAATATTATGTTTTAAATATTTGATGACATTACTTAAAGATACCTAGGTTTTTTTATATTCACAATTGGCAAGTCCTTGGCATCATCTAACGTGACGGTAAGTGACGATGATGCCGAAGATGGAAGCGGGCTTACCAAGATTCTCCAATGCAATGGAGAAAGTAGTGCTTTGCACCGGAGAAAAAATTCATCTCCGGGTTTTTTAAAACCGGTTTTATGAAAAAACCGGAGAATTTCCGGAGAAATGTCAAGTTTGTGTACCTTTTTGGATTTAAAGTTTTTTGAGTATAAAGGAGAGAAATAACGTCATTATAGAATTTATATCGTCCAACAGAACGTCTATGGTCTCGTAGAAAAACCTTTATAGCTTACAAATAATGTCAAGAATTAAAATTACACTCTCAGTTTGTGGTGTTTGCTGGAAGATCAATACATAACCATATATTCTTTTCCTTTGCTTATTCTAATATTTTAATATCTTCTAGAGCATAAACATTCGAGGGGTTCCGGGCTATTTGTTGGAAGCGCCATTTTTTGAACTTTACAGGAGAGCGATTTTTTGGGAACAAAAAATCATAACTTGTAAATTATCAATTATTGAACAAAAAAGAAGGTAATACTGATTTCTGTATTAAAGTCCGCATAATTTATGTAAGTACATTTTTTAAAAAAGCTTTTATTACTAGAAATAACTGTCGCTTGATTCAAAATGCACTAACCTCAAAAACAGGATAAATGATTCAAGCGACCTATGTTGTAAATAATTGGTTCAGGTAAAACGATTTAAGTGAACACAGGTATTTTTTCAATGTCAGGCTAAATGTATTTACCAACGTTCTAATAGAAATATAGAATCCGGCTATTTAGCTTAAGTATCTGAAGTATCAAAAAGTAGCTGGAGATCAAAATGATTCATGTCGCAGATTGTGCTTAGAATTGAGTTGTTTTAAATGACATTAAATTAGTTTGTTTAGTAAAAAATGTCAGTTATGCCAACATTATTTTGCTGTGTTTTGAAATCTGTCACAATGAAATGTTCTGAGTAGGGTGAAAAATAAAACAGTTATAGTGATATAAATCAAAGTAGTTTTATTTTTATAATACTTATGTATCAAAATAATTTTACTAAAAAAAACCATCGGGCTTCAGTTGTATATAACATTAGGTTTCATAATCTTACTATGCTAAAAGAATAACCTTGTAATTAATAGTGCCTCGTTCATCACAAGTTTTGATGTATTTTTATAGTATTGTTGCTATTTCATTACTATCCCTTTTACCTTCAGTTTCTCCACAGATATAGCAGTAACTGTTTCTTGTCACGCTTTCATGAAAACATGTATACTGTATATTTCCTGGAGTAAAATGATAACATGCTTTTTCCATAAGGAGTGTTCAGAAACTTTTGTAAATCAAAGGAGGTACACAGTATAGAAGTATTATTTTTTGGAATTTCGCGGTGGAATGTTAATATTTTTCTAAGCTTCTTTCTCTTCCAAGTGGTTTTTCATTTCTGCATTTTGAGTCAAATCTTTGCCTTCAAGCCTTAAACATTTAAGACACTTGTCTTTTTTTTGGCACATGAAATCCAATGTTAAAATCTTACGGCATCCACATTCTTGCTGACCTGTTCCTCTTTTTAAATTCTGTACAAATTTTTAATGTTTCTGAATTCAACTGGAAGGTATAATGTGAAGGGAGGGCTGGTAATTTTTTTAATAAAGTTTATTGCTGAAATCCTGACTGTTTCAGAAGTTTTATTAGTTGGTATAATTTTTCCTCTTCGATCTGATTTTGCTGATCCCATAGTAGCATTTGACACTGTATAATAAATTTATCTTTAAGTAACATCAAGAGTTTTCATCGTAAATTGCAGGCATACTTGACGCCGCCCTTCCCCTTCCCCTTTATTAATGAAATATTCGAAAGTATTTGCCCGGTATGTGGAATCATTAGATCTTTTTCTTTTAATTTCTTTTTTTAATGTCATTGATACCAGCCAATCCTTTTTTTCCTCCAGTAGTGATTAAATACTTGTCTTTTTTTCTCCTCACTTATATTGACATAATTATGTCCACATTTTTTTCCCGTAAAAGTATTTTCTTGCAGCTGGTTTTCTCTTATCATTGAACCATCTTATACTCTTAACTGCTTTACTTTGCTTCTTTTCCACTCTTCTTTTTATTTATTCTCTTTTTTCTTAAGCCATCATCGCCTACTGACTCCTCTGTTAATATTTTCTTTTATTTTTTGCGCTTGCTTCTTTGATTGTCAAGTTCACTAGATGTTGATTCGTCACCAGTTCCTTTCCACGATGTAGAGTCCCAAAGAAATCTTTCTCTTCAGACATAAAATCAACATAACTTTTTTTAATTCAGCCTCTCGTCTTTTTTTAAAAAAAATTGCAGGGTTTTCGTCATCACCTTTTCAAGCAGATGTAATGTCGTCAGCAGCTGTCACATTGTCTTCTTTATCAGCAGATATCATTATGTCTTTGTCTCTTTCAGCAGGTCTTATTACGTCATTATCTATTTCAGCAGCTGTCTTACTGGCTTCTTTTTTAGCAGGCGTTTCTTCATCAACTTGTTAAGCAGATAATATGCCATCTCCTCTTTCTGCAGGTGCTACGTTGTCTTTTTTTCAGCAGGTGTCGTTACGTCCTCATCTCTTTCAGCATGTGTCCTTATGTCATTATTTATTTCAGAAGGTGTGACATTGATTACTTTTTAGCAGTTGTGGTTACGTCATCTTTGCTTTGAGTAGGTGATAAAATGTTGTCTTCTTAATCAGCAAGTTTTTTAAATATTGTGATTCAAAGGAGGCAGAGTAGTTAAAATTATTTCCTCAGTGTTTCCATCTTCCTACGATTTTCTCAACATATTCATTTCTGTTTAGATACCTCTTCTCTTATGATGGATTGATGGAACATAGATGTTTAAGATAGATGTTTATTTTGCTGTTGATTTTCTGCTAAATTTTGGTTCCTAATTGCAATTTCATCTTTTCCTATTACTTTTCCGTTATTTTATTGATTTTCCTTTCCTTGCTCTGTTGTGTAAATTTTTTCAACTAAATTATTTTGTGAAATCTGAAAGAAAAGTAATAACAATTAAAACAAAATTATTGTAGATTTCATTTGAAATAAGTTATTATAAAAATTTACCTAAAAACGTAGCTCTTCCTCGATTTCAATTAATATTTAATTAACGTGAAGAGTCTCATTTTCCTTACTGTCCAGGCCTGATATTTCTTTCAGTGTGATTTTTTAGTTGTTTCCATTATCAACTACGCCTTTGTGTTTTTTTGTATGATTTGAGCATTAGTAATAAAATCCTGAAAAAGTGGAAATCATGTTAGCAAAATTAAGGTCGATAAACTAAACAAAAAAAGACATTTTGAAAAAAATTAAGTAAATAACTTACATCTTGTTTATAGTCTTCAACTGCCATATTTTTCTCTACTAATGCTGATTAAAGATTTAGCAGGACTTGGTTTTGTTCAAGGTATGAATGACTCCCTAAAACTGTAACTTCTGTATCTGAAGAAATAGCAGAACTTTTAGTAATACGTTTGCTTGGCGATTAAGATTTCGCGGTTTAGAATCGCTCACTGTTTCAGACAACTGAAGGGCTCCCCGCTGGTAACGCAATATAAATATTGTCGCGGTTCAAAGACACCGGCGCCAAAAATTCGTTGTTGAACTGACATACACCAAAATATTCATATAATATTAGAGCTGTTTTAATAAACATAGCTCTCATAATTTTGTAACGAGAAAAATGTTTCAACTTCCACAAATCACAGATTTAGTTTGTCGGAAGCGACATAGTTTAATAAAATCAGGTAAGGATAAATAGTTTAACAGACATACAAAGGCAATATGAATTGAGGATTAAAATGGTTTAAACGCCTACCTGTGTTAAAATCTGACGCAGCTTAAATGTTTTAAGCGACATTGACTATTGACTGCAAATACAGGTTAAATGTTTTAAGCGACATTCCTGTGTATTTTTGAGTTCAGGCAAAACGCTTTAACCATTGTCACCTATGAAATTTAGAGGCAGGAAAAATGATTCAAACGCCTCATGCTTTCAAAATTATGACAAGAAAAAAAAGCTTACATACAAATTTGTAAAAAAATTACTGTATGAAGTCCATGATGTCTCAAAATGGACAGAATTTATGACGCATCAAACAAAGCGAATTCCAACTGGCCCCAAATTTTCCATTGTATCAAGCGCCAAACAAGTGCTCAGATCGCCATCAAATCGAGCCCAAACGACGCAGAAAAATCCGCTGATTCCGTATATGTATATAACTCAATATCGGCTAGGATGTCGCTTAAAACAAATAGCCCGGAACCGCTCGATTTATTAACATACGTACTATCCTTCATATACAAAGTTTTATTTGTTAGATAATAAGTTCTCGTAATTTCGTCTAGTTTCATATGTTGGTCACTGTAATTATTACTTACTAGCTGTTTCCCACGGCTTCACCCGTGTGGACCACGTTTCTATGACTTTTCGAGGGTGCGCAGTGCGCGAGCCGCAAGCGGCTCTCGAGTGTGGTAAAAAGTAGTCTATGTCTTAATCCTGGTCCTAATCTGTCTACCTACCAAATTTCAACCAAATCCGTTTAGTAGTTTTTGCGGGAAAGCGTAACAGACAGACAGAGTTACTTTCACATTTATAATATTATATTAGTAGTTTATAATATTAGTAGGGAAGGGATATGATTCTAAACCAAAAACCCGAAAAAACTATAGAACTATCTCACTCATCTAACACACAAGCCAACAAAGTTCTACGCATCCTAATCAAGAGGCTAAAAGCCTACATCAATGGACAGCCGGGATTCGTAAGAGGCTGAGGTACGAGAGAGTAGATTCTGAACATAAAACAATTAATAAAAAAAATGCAGGAAGCATAACATCGCTATACGATGTGTTTTATACACTACTCCAAGGCCTTTGATTAACATCTCTGAGTACAAAAGCCGTAAAATATCATGTTTTCTGGAACCAGTCTTTTACACAAAAAAACAATTTTCTCCGGTTTTCACAATCTCCGGTTTTTTACCGGTTTTTCCAGAACCGGAGCAAAGCACTAGAAGAAAGGTATTAAAAATCCTCTAAAAACAATGTTTTTAGTGTCTTATTTTGTAACATTTGATTATTAAGAGTCTGTAGGTACATTAATCGCAATAAAATTTGGAATTTTGAATTAAAATCGAAATTAATTAATTAAAACGAAAGAAGATCTGAATTTTAGATCGTTTTCACAAGCTTAAATTTTGGTGTAGTTGTGGTTTATTAATTAATTTTATTGTCTTAGTCTTTAGTTTAAATTAAGTATATTACGCAATGACTCAAGTATTACACAATTACTAATTATATCTCGTATAAACTAATGGATATTTGTAAACATGCGTTGAAATACATAACTACTTTCTAAAAAACAATACACATAGTACACAAAAAAACCGCTTCAGAAAATTTTATGTGATGGTGTCTCTTTTTTTATTCTGGTTTAACACATACCCGACATAAAATTGCTTAATTTCAAGTGTACTAAGTATTGTATGGACAGCTTATTATTTACATAATTTTTGGACGTCAGCTATTCAGGGCATTTTTATGTTAGTAATGAATGTCACAGTATTACGCTATATTGTAATACTGTGGTAATGTATAACATACTAAATTTGTCACTGCCTCATTTTTTTTAAATAAAATTATATCAAAGTATATATATATATTAGTACTAACATACAGTATGGACACTCCCTGCCGCTCTCTAGATTGCGACCTCACCCCCTCGTCACCTAGATTGATGCAGATTAGTTACCGTTTGGTTGTCAAACGTATAGGATTTATAATAATAATATACTTTACAATCTTTGAACTACGTAATAATAGTTCAATGTTTACAATGTAAAATTTAATACAGAAAAAGGAAAATCTAAACATCACATCCTAATTACCCGACTACGAAAAAAGGATGGTTATGTTTTTGACAGTCTATGTATGTAGATATGGATGTTCATCTGTTCCCTCGTATTTCCTAAACCACTTAACCGATCTTGACAAATGTGGTGTCTTTGGATTTGTACCATCACTCCGCGTGTCATCATAGAAAAGTCGTAGTTGCAAGCCGTATTGTAATCAAAATTTTATCATAACACCAAAATCAAAACATTTATCGGCTTAATGGGCAAACCTAAAAATTGCTCCCGGCCTTTTCAGAAAATCGCTATCGATTTAATTGGTCCCTTACCCTTAACTCGTAAATTAAATAGATACGTATTAGTCGTCACTTGTTGTTTCTCTAAATACTGCCTCATTTAACCCATTAAAAGAGCATCAATTTTGACATTTAATTTTATTTTACAGTTTTAAAGTTTTGTGTTGAAATATTGAAGGATGGAAAGAATTTTGAATCCCATGTGTCACAGTTTATTCAAATTGTGACACATGGATTGTTTTGTGCCAGCGCATGCGTAATAGAACAAATAGATGAAATTAAAATAGGTCGAACGAAAGAAGAACGAATAACAGCGTTACCGCGTTACAGCGACTTGGCTATAGCCTTTATTTTTCCCTTCATCTGGAGTAGATGAAGGGAAAAATAAAGGCTATGATTTCAGGCGGGAAACTCTTGTTTTCATACTTTTCCGTAGTCGGGTTTTATTTTTTTTAACTTATATTTTGTTTAGAAATCTGTGTTGATAAAAATTAAGATTTAAAACTTTCTTGAAATGGAGCTACGCTGCTCAATAAAATATACTACATATTTTGTCATAAAATTCAGAATAAAATATACACAACCATTACCTTACAACAAATATAGTACTTACATAACTATGTCCATTAAAAAAAATCTTTCGTCAGTTGCAACATTGCGTCCTATATTCTAACGATAAACTTCGAAATATTAGTGTGTTGCAAGCTCAGACGCTGCAATTTAGGTCACTCTATCCCTATTTTTTATTCCGTTTTCTTTTATATGTTTGTATGAGCTAAGCACGTAATATGTTACTAAATTAGAAATAGTACATTACTGCAGCGGCCAGCAAAACAGGCATTGATGGACGTACGTGTAAACGTAAGTCCATCAATGCCTAGTTGTGGCCAAGGTTTATATAGTACTTTTCTTAAATAATTCGTGGTAATTAAATCTTCAATAATTACTACTCTACTTGATATCCAGGCAAGTGCCAGAGATGCTCCAGAGCCCACGTGGCCGGCTACGACAACACTAGTTGCGCGCAGTTGCGTTATAAGTTGAAAAGTGCGCAGTGTCTGATTTTCAGGTCTCAATCAAAGTGCGGGACGCGGAGGTCGCTCGCACTAAGGGACGCCAGCCCCCCGCGTAACCCGCGCTACACTACCTGCGCGCACAACCGCCGTTTCTGTTCAACTTATACGCCGCGAATTATACTCGTGACCTTTTTGCCTTGTCTGACTAAACCTTATCAGTCATTTTGCTGCGCTGTGCTTACTTTTATCATTTCCATCTTCAAATGACGTTTCACTAAACATATCTGTAATATGTCGTAAGTTGTGAAGTCTATCCCACCAAAACTTAGACATGATTCTATCTTGTCTAAGCACCAAAAGCATTTATGTAAAGTAGGTTGGCAACACTCACTAGATCATTACGTTTTCACTGTAAAAAAGTAATCATTAGATCCTATCAGGTCTCATGTAGTGTAGAGCCATGCCCCTAACTCTACAAGGACTAAATCCACACGCCTTAACTCAACAAACCCTACATCTTGGTCAAAAGGTATGGCTTAGTCGTTTCAAGAAACTATTGTACTTATGACACAAAATTAGAGACAAGGGACTTAATTTCTTACCATAGACAGCCCATGGTGGGAGTGTGTGTGTGACAGCCGCGAAACGACCAAGCTATACTTTTTGACCAAGTTGGTAGGGTTTGTAGAGTTAGGGCACAGTATATATATTAGTACTAACGTAGTTAGGGCTTGCATGAGATCCGATCACTTTTTAAGTGAAAGCGGTATTGTGTTATGTATGATTTGAGTTTGTAAGTCTTGGCACCCTACTTTACATCTAATATTTTGGTGGTACTTCATTTCTTTTTGTAAGATGCGCTAGTTATTTTTATTTTTTTAGAGCTGTGTGTGTATTTCTCAGCGTCACCTATTCCTTTTTTCATAGACCGCTCTGTTTTTGGTTGTTTATATACATAATCTACTATCTTTCATATCAAATTTCAACTTTCTAGAACTTTTTGATGTATGTATTTACCATGAGAAATTTTATATACAGACCTGCACCCCCCTTTGTAGGGGGTTGGAGGTTGAACGTTACAGATTTCTTAATTTTTTCGTTGTTGGTGTGCAAATCTCAGCCTCAGCTTTCTAGGACTCTAAGTCTCCTTTTAAAGAGGTTTAAATGATCATGCATGACTCATTAAGTCATTAGTGAGTCAGTGACGAACTCCACGTAATTTAGGTATTATTATATCAGCTCATATACGTCCCCACCGAGGGGCTCGAGCCTACCCTGAATCAGGGCGAATTTAGGTATTAATAAAATCTAAAGTCAGTAAGCAAGGCAGGCCTCCCACACGGTGGACTGACGACCTGGCAAAGGTCGCGGGAAGCCGCTGAATGCGGGCAGCGCAGGACCGGTCGTCCTGGAAATCCCTAAGGAGAACATTCGACGTCTTTCGGCTGATATGATGATTATTAAAATCTAAAGTTTAAAAGCTAGACAAATGAAACTTAGTGTGCTAACTACATACTCGTATTATCTTGAGATAAGGTTCTCTAGTGTTATCCAGAACTAGATCGAAGCTATGAAGGTTACAAAATACGACGAAATGCTTCGAGAAAAGGTAGGTGGTAGTGCCCTGCTTCCTTTGTCTCGTCTTGGGTCTTCGCGGGAACACTACAGTGCCCTCAGATTTGTTATTCGGAAGAATGCTTAACAACCATTTGTTATTCGGAAGAATGCTTAACAATGCTTTAAAAACCTGTGTTCTTTTGATATAAAATAATTGGAAACGTTCAGGGCTGTAGCTAGAGTCGAATTTGAGGAAGGGCAACACCGATATTATAATTAAATAGACCAAACTCGCTTCATGTTATGGCGCTTCAAATGTCATCTATACAAAGAATTAATACATTATGAAATTAATGTCACAAACTGTGGTATGTTCGGAAAAGTTTGATACCTATCGCATCAATTTTTTTTTAATCTTAAACTATGAACAAACAATTTAAGTATAATAATTTATTTTAGTTTTTGGTATTTTTAAGGTAGGGTATTGTGATTTCAAGGTAGGGCATTGCCCCACAATGCCCCCCCCCCCCACCCCACCCCTAGCTTCGGCCATGAACGCGGCAACTTATTTTTATAAATTATTGATTTGATAAAATTTATATGGGATCAGCTTAGTTATAATAAAATGAGAATCATAAAAATCGGTCCACAATCTGTGAAGATATCGTAGAACAAACATGCAAAAAAAACATATTGTCGAATTGAGAACCTCCTCCTTTATGAAGTCGGTTGAAAATAGCAACAAAGGAATACAACTTATTTGAATGAATGATTTATTTATTTATTGTATTGCTTAGGTACACAAACAAAAAATAAAAAAGAGAAGTTAACCAAAAACAAAAATTAAAATTACCTACTATCTACTCACAACAAAGGAATAAATAAAATTTAATAAAATGAAACAAAAGCAATACAAAAGGCAATAAAGCTCAGGGTAATTTCTAACTTAAACGGCAAAATGCTGTTATTCTGCTATCGCCCGGACCGAGTATCGAGAGATGTATGTCGCTAAAAAATATATTTTCACAAACATGCTTGGATATTTGAGCATTATTCTTCGAGGTAAATCAAAATTGCTGTACTGGCCAAATACATGTGAGCAGCGACCGGCAAAAGTTGTATGAAAATCTATATCTGTAGTGTTTAACGGCCAAATAAATTACTATGTAAACTCATATCTGTCGTGTAATTTAAAGATGGAACTATTTTACACCGAAACATGGCAACCAAGGAGGTAACTTATCAAAGGTTTTATTTAAATTTCGAACTGACTTGCAAATAGAAATGACCATTTTGGCGCGTGAAAAATTTTTGTTGTTCGTTGTTCATCATACACCGGGTTGTCTGGAAATCCCTTTGAGCGATAAGACCGCCCAAATTGTACCGCTATAGTACTTACGAAGGATTTTGTTTTTATATTGTGTTTTTCAATTGTAATAGTATTGTAATGCACAATTAAGAGTATTTATATTATCTTTATCTTAACTTTTATTTTTATCATTTATTTACAGAACGTATCATTTTCGTGTTCAAAATTCAATTTAATCATTTGGCCAGGTGACATTTTAAAAAACTATGTCATCCATCACCGTGTTCATTCCCGTACAGCCGGCTGTGTTGGCAGCTGCCTCAACTCTTTGTGCCTTCTTCCACGAAAAATAAAAAAATAAGGCACTATAAGGCCTCGGGTGATTATCTTTTAGAAAAGGGCGCCCGATGCCTTCGGGAACCTTTTCCTTTTTTATGGGACGTCAGCGCAGCGGCCATTATGGCTCAGCCTGGCTGGCTGCACGTAGGTAATACACGTTTTATTTGAGCCGTGGCTGACATAAAAGAACGCAAAATAATATAAATTTGATTCGATATGAATTATAATAGTTTGGAATATAGATTAGGTTAAGTTTTGCTATCTTCAACAAAATAATATAACTAGATTGTAATTGATTCCTATTCTCTACTTTACGAGAAATATGTATAAGTTTTGAGATCTTGAAAACTGCTCTAATGATTTCGATGAAATTTGCTATGTGGCGGTTTTCGGGGGCGAAAAATCGATCTTACTAAGTCTAATCTCTGGGAAAATGTTTTTTTCCGAGTTTTTACGAACATGTTCTTTTCCGTGCAACATAAGATCGGTAAGGTCTCTGCACCAGATACATAAGCGATAGTCCAGTGGTCAAAGCACAGACAACCTAGAAAATATTGCGTGAGTGAAAGCGTTGGACTTCCTCATGTAGAGCATGGGTTCCATTCCCGGTCCGGTCGAACCTATCTGATTTGATGATGATTTAAGAAGATATCCACAAATCTACAAATATATACATACAAAAATCAACTAAACTGGCCATAAATTTCTGAGAAAAGTTTAAGCTTATTTTGTGAAGTTGTAAACTTGTCTTACAATGCATTGAAATTTTGAATATTCATATGATTTCTTAATCACACTAATATTATTAAGTCGAAAGTATGTGAGTGTGTATGTTTGTTACTTTTTCACGCAAGAAGTACTAAAAGGATCTGGCTGTAATTTGGTAGGTAGACAGATTAGGACCTGGATTAACACATAAGCTACTTTTTTCAAGCTCGCGAGCCGCTTGCATCTCGCATACTGCGCACCCTCGAAAAGTCATAAAAACGTTGTCCACGCGGGTGAAGCCTCAGGAAACGGCTAGTATTTAATAAAAACCATATTTTGTGATGTAGATGTACATAATTAACGTTGAATGAAATCTGTAAACGTTAAAACCTGCAATAAAATACACGCATCCGGAGAAGAAGTCATTGGATAAATTAAACTGTTTCTCACGGCCAGTTCTAAGGTGCCATCAACTATCCGGTTGCATAAGAAGAGAACTCATGCTGGTATGCGATGTACGGCCTGTATGGCTTATAATGTCTTTTCAATGGTTTGTATTGGGCTTCCCGTTATCTTTGTATTTGTATATCAAGCTAGTATACGGGCTATTCAAATCCGATGCTTTTTGGTTTTGGGTGGGATTTATTAATAAAGCTCCTCAATTTAATTAGGCACATAACATTTACTTTGAAAATGTAAATTGATTTTGTTAATATCCGTTGAATATATCAAGGTATGTATTTAATTACTTCCTGTGAATGTTTCAGAGTATGTTAATAGCAAATATTGCCTGACAAGTGTTAACGACAGAGATCACAGGTTAGTATAGCATACCTATTTGTTATGTGTAATGAACTGAACAAACTCACCCCGGAGGCCAAAAACTGGATCCAGAATCTTGATATAGATTTGTAGTTTATATTGCAGGAACTAAATGTGGCCATACGATAATAATAATGTGTAATGAACGAAATATCTGTTGTAATAATACGTTATTTCTTAATAAAAAGTAATAATTCCTCAAGTTTACCATTTAGGATCCTTTTTATACTTTTCCAAACCAGCATAGTTTAATTTTTAGTATAGTGTGTGCCACTAAAGATGAGACTTGACACACCACGTAAAACATTAAAAAGACATAGTAGGAAGATGGTTTACGACGTGTACACCTTATGTCAAGAGAAGTAAAGGATTATGGATTTATGCATAACTATTACGTACACCTCCTACTTTGTCTTATTCACCCCTGACGCAAAAAGTGGGATGTTATAAGTTTAATTTGTGTATCTGTGTGTCACAGAAATACACATTATGTAAAAATTTAAACTGTCTACCTTATTAAGTTTCATGAAATACAGCCCCGCTGACAGACGGACGGACAGACGGGATACTAAATATTAGGGTCTTGTGGGTCACCCGTTGGATGTACAGAACCCTAAATAGTAGTTCAGACTCACACTGACTAACTCACATCAACGCCCACCCTAAACCCTTCGACCTCTAGGTCAAAGCTTATGCTGAAATTTTGCTTTAATAATGTTTATCTTTTTATAGGCATTTTTAACCGACTTCCCCGACTACGGCAAAGCCAAAAGGAAGGGTTATGACTATAGTACTCTTTGTATGTAGGTATTATTATGTTACACCGTAGCTCTTAAACTACTGAGCAGATTTTAATAAGTAATGTTGTATAGTTTGCTTGGCTTTTTATTATCTTTTGCACTTTCCAAAAGGTCAACATCGGTCGTTTGCCACGAGACCACAACCTTTTCCGTGGCCGTACTTGTTACTTGCAGTTAATTTCCATAAGTTAATTGCTAGAGAGCGGAAGAAAACTTCATAAAGAACGTATTTTTAATCTGTTTTAATTATGCAAAACTAAAATACTTTGTTGTTATGTTTAACACTGCAAGAAATAAAGGCGGTTTTAGACAGAATTGTCTTGTACAATGAAGCATAGCAAAAATGCAAAATCAAGTCGGTATTACGCTTCGTGGAGCAGGCCAGCTTGACCGCAGTTCTTCCGTTAAAAAAAACCATGTCAAGAACAAGTGTACTACCCTAATGTAATCGAATTCCTTTATGTAACTTGTAGTTGTTATATCTATGGATTGAATCAGGTCACTTACCTTGAAAAAATCGGCCAAGTGCGAGTCAGAACCGCACACAAAGGGTTCCGTACCATCATACTAGATGGCGCTAGTATTTTCGTGTTTAAAAAAACACGTTTTTTGTATGGAGACCCCCCCCCTTATTTTTTTCTCTTTTTCTATTTTTCAGTATTTGTTGTTATAGCGGCAATAGAAATATGTAAATCATATGTGAAAATTTTAATCTATCACGGTTAATGAAATACAGCCTGGTGACAGACGGACAGACAGACGGACAGAGACACGGACGGACGGACAGCGAAGTCTTAGTAATTGGGTCCCGTTTGTACCCTTTGGGCACGGAACCCTAAAAGGAAAGCTTGTTGTGCATGTTACTGACGTTTATTTTAACATTGAAAAAGTTTTTTCGTTGGCTCTGACCTACCAGAAAAAGGTACCTACCCCTAGGTACTAGGTAGTGTGACAAAAATTTTGGGAACTGGCAATAAAAACCCTCAAGGAATTTGCCACATATGATACGTAAGATTTAGAGGTAATAAATTAAAATATAATTTGAAATTTGTATTTAATAACAGCTAGTATCAAAAGGAATTGGTCACCGCGAAATGTAAAATGGTACTTATAATAATATCAATTTTCACTAGGTTGAGAGACTATGATAAAATTGAACATGGAGTACAAATGTGTGATTACACTTTTAGTTATTGTTAAACCTTAATAAGTAGTAGAAGGGACAATCCATACGTATAGATTGTTACTCTTAATTCTGTGATAGATAATACCTTAAATTAAACGTAAAAAGGCACACATAAAATAATAACACTGTTCAATTTCTAAAGTTCATGAAAACCAAAAAGAATCTTGACCGGGGAATAGGGAAATGTGAAGAAAAAAGGTGACTACTTCCCTTCGCAGGTGGCACGACGGTGGTAGATGCTCAGGCTGACGAAAAAGGTATTCGAGCTGTACCAGCCAAGACTCGATCAGTTATTTGCTTAGCCTGCTGATGTAATACGTCGGCTATTTCGCCGTTATTATATTAGTTGTCCATTAGGTACTCGGTAAAAACCCTTGAAATATCGGCAAAGGATCTGTAATATACTAAAAAACTGCACCATACAACTTTGAAAACAGCAAAAGGCAACTTATTAAATTTATAGTCTTATTTACGGTCAAAAATAGGTTTGCGGTGACCACCATTCGGTTGTTATTTTTTAATCCCTCATCTTCTTGTCAAAAAGAAACAAATATTTTCAAATTCAATTTCCATAGACGAACAAAATCTAACGAGAATTTAATTATGAAACGCAAAAGGGAGATTGGCTCGAAACGATAGTTTGCGTTTCAGTAGGTACCTTTTTCAGCGAAATTGGTACATGGAGATTACTCCAAAAGTATTTAGAGTATCTTAATAATTTATAGTCGATTTTTTAAGTCGAAAATTTTTTTGAAAATCGAAAAAGCATAGAGTAAGCATTTTTCTGTCAACTTTATGGCATGAAAAGCTCTATATCTTAAAAGATTAATATATTATGTTACTGAAAAAATTAACAAAAACACCTGGAGGTGCAATGTAGAATATATGTTATGCTATGTTTATTGCATAAAAAATACAGAGCCGCAGTTCGTAAGTATGGATGGATGCGGACTCGATTAATTTATGTAGAATATATTAAGATATTTTTTTTGACCTGAGTTCATTTTCAATATACATACACAAAGGTCATGTAATGCATGGGATCTGTGATTTTTTATTTATTTGTCTGATTAAGTAGCCTTTTTATTAATAGCTCAATTCTACAAATTAATGACAGGTTAATTTTTTTATAACTAGAATCTATAGAAATATAAAAATGAACCCCTAATTCTTTTTTAATTAATTGTCTAATTCCTAATTATTGAGTTTGTTTTTTTAATATTCTTTAAGTTAAGTTTTTATAATTTATTTATATTTTTTTAATTAGTGTGTAATAAAGAGTATTTATCTTATGTTATCGTCTTCTGGTCAACGCATCACGCGTGAACAGCTGGACCGATTTCGCTAATTATTTTTTTGTTGAGTTCGTTATTGTTATGAGAAGGTTTATATGTAGGGAAGGGTAGGGTAGTGTAGTGTAGTGTGAGGTGGAACGAAGTTTGCCGGGACAGCTAGTATATCATAGATTAACTGTAGTGCTCTACCTAATGGAATATTTAATTGTCTCTATGAAACAGTGAATGCACTTTCTCATCAAATATTAGACAATCTAAGCAATAATAAAGGTCAGGTTATAATAATACCAATAACCAATATCTTAAAGTTGATTTTTAACCTAAAATCGCTGTATGTATATGGTATTTTGTAGAATCAAAAATAATTTATAAAATTTTATACAGCACATCGCGATCTAAGGGAGGGAGGGCATCCGGAGCCTTAATTTGGGTATGTAAGCTAGGAATTGCATATAAACAAAGAAAAAATTAAGATATTGAAAACTGCCCCGTCAACCCCTCGTATAGGGGGTGCATGCATATCTGTGCGGTTTGTACATTTCGAACCGTCATCATAGCTTTGGTCCGGATGATGCTGGAAAGCTGAAAATTTCAGGAAAAGATATTTCTTAGAAGATTTATCAAACGTACAAAGTATCACTTGTGTTTTACGGTTTTATTTTATGGTTTCATATTTATTGACATCTGATGGGGACATCTGAAATATTTAGTAATTAGGGGCCTCCACTCGTTTGTTGCCCCAGGGCCTCCAGACCTCTAAACCGGCCCTGATTCAGCAAATAGCATACCTTATAAAATATTATCTAAAAATCTTACTTGTTTGACTCTTTATCGTAAAATTAGTTCGTCAAATATATATTATGTGACGTCATATTTGTGCAACCCGAATACTTTTAGAACAAAATAGCTTTTTAAACTGATTTGACTAAGTGGAAAATATATAATACCGTATTGCTATCATCATGATTATTTTCACATCAGCCCACCGCTGGATATAAGCCTCCTCCAAGTTGGGGGGCAGGTTTACCAAGATTCCCCAACAATGTAATGGAGACATACCTTAAATATAAGTTAATGAACTTCAGTTATAAACATTGTTAAAACAATACTGGCCGTTAAAAATAGTCTTCCGTAGAATCCCGACAAACCAGTTTTGCCTCACGTGTGTTCGATTCGATATTCAAACCGAGATTTGTCCGTGGGCCGGTGCGTGGCTTTTAAAGTAATATTTTTTAACCTTTGGCGTGGCTCTTGCGTTATTGGTTCCCACAGGCTAGCTGGAGCATCGGGATAATTTGAGTGATCGTTTCTTTTGTCGGCGTTGTTTTAGTTTAACATTTAAGCCATGGATTTTACGTAGGTACATACTTATTCGTTTACAGCTTAGATAAATAAGGTAAATATAGTTGAATCCATCAAAAATAAGTTGATTAAATTGCCCTCTTCCTAAAATAAAAACCGTACTCTCTTTTTTTTCATCAAGACTTCAATTTTTATTTAATCAAATTCATGAAATAGTACCAATTTAATGACGCCAATAATAATAATGTATACTATTTTGACGGATATTAAAAACCGGCCGAGTGCGAGTCAGACTCGCGCACCGAGTAGGTTACGTGTAGGGCATTTAGATTTACACCTAAGGACGTGTGCAACACGACCTTCATACACATCTGTAATCAGATGTGCAGGTTTCTTCATGATGTTTTCCTTCAACGTTAAAGAAATCAGTAAGTATATGTATTTAAGTTTTGAAAAACTCATTGATATATTGGCCGTCCGGATTTGAACCCGGGACCTTTGGTTAGGAGGACCAACTCGTCATCGTTGAGCCACCGACGCTTTTTCTACGACGACGACAACTTCGCAGTGAAGCAACGGATTGTTGTGATTTTTTACAGAGGGGGGGGGGGGAAGGGGCAATGACATAGATTACTAATTAGCATAGCCCGACATAGATAGGGTATATAAATATGGTTATATGGTCATAAAAACTACGTCCACGTGGGCAAAAGTCAGTGCTATGCTATATTATTTATTAGACATACATAACAATAAGTGGATAGGTACACACACACACATATTCTTATGTCGTTTCAAGAGACAACGACTGGTAACGAGAATTAATTGCATTAATGCAAGAGGTCCCAGGTTCAATGTGTTATCAAATCAAGCGACGCCACTTGCGGTCAACTCAATATTGGCAATTAGTGTTTACAATTTGTAAGGAAATGACCACAAATTACTGTGAAATTAATCCCTGGGAAAATCATTTCATGGTTTTAATGTTATAAGTACTTTATTAAATTTATCTATAAATTATAAGACTAATTTAAATTTAATTTTCAAGATAGAAGAACGGATCAGTTTTTTCTCAAACATGCTTGGAAATTTGAGCATTATTTTGACAACCTTCTTTGAGATAAATCGAAATTGCTGTGCTGGCCAAATAACATACATGCGAGCAGTGGCTGGCAGTTGTATAAAAATCCATTCTGTCGTGTTTAGCGGCCAAATAAATTACTATGTAAACTCATATCGGCGTATAATTTAAAAATGGAACTATATTTTACTCCGAAACCTGGCAACCAAGGAGGTAACTTATCAAAGGTTTTATTTAAATTTCGAACTGACTTGCAAATAGAACGCCGTTTGATGAAAAAACACTTAGTAACTAGTATCTCATCTGTGCTTTGGCGCGTGAAAAATTATTGTTGTTCGTTGTTCGTCATATATTTTGAAAAGTAATTATTGAAGTTTTAATTTCCGCGCATTATTTGAGAATAGACTATCAAAAATTACATTACATAAGTCTAAAATTGTTTGTGTTACAGGCTTGAGACGCCATTTAACCGCCTCTGTGCTGTAATGGTTAAGTGCTTCACATCATGAGGTCACGGGTTCGATTCCCAGCGAGTCTAACTTTATAATTAACTTTGTAACGGGATTTTTTAAGCCCGCCTGGCTAGCTACCACCATCTTATCTAAGTAAACATCAATGTTAACAGCATTGATATGTTCCGGCTTGAATATAAGCCAGTTCCGAGTTTTTTTAAATCACCTAAATTACATGTAACGTAATTAGTATTTTATTATTTGTGTAAATTTTACTATAATTGATACTTTAGTAATGACATTTATATTTAAATTTTATAAAATCTCATTTGAATTATACTTATAACCATTTGTTACTAATAAATAATTTCATTTCATTTTATTTCCAATTGTGTTGGGGAATCTTGGTAAGGCCGCTTCCATCTTCGGCATCATTGTCACTTACCGTCAGGTGAGATGGAGTCTAGGTCTTACCAATTGTGAATAAAAAAATGTCTTTAACGAACTAATTTAAATAAATATAAAATTAAAAATCTTTATAAAATGGATTAAAAATTATTTTCGAAACACCTAAAAGTTTTTGGGTACAAGCTTTTTAGTATCAAAGTACTCTTCAATACGAATCAAACGTGCCCAAACTCGATGGGGTTGTGTCGTTTTATTGCGTAGTTCCTATGACTACCTTTCAGCTACATCATCAGATCAGCATCATATCATCATAATATTGCATTGTCACGCGATACACATATGCATGCAAAATTTCAGCTCAATCGGAAACCGGGAAGTGGGTCTAATTTAACTTGCAAGATTTCATTAGAGACACATTACATTAGATTAGAGTCACTCGGGACAGGTTAAACTAAATAAAAGCTTGTAATTTAACAGATGAGTAAGTTTTTGTGGTTTGATAGGAGAAATGCTATTAAGTGATTATTTTTCATTATAATTTATCTTTGATATCGTCAAATACTAAGAAGTTGGTAGTTTTACTAATACAAACGTATAGATTCAGTTGAAGTTAAACATTAAGATTTATAACTAGAAATTACAAAATCTTACTCTCTGACAGTGTTCCGTTGTTTTGAAACGAGTCAGTCGCGTGGAGCTATATTTAACTATTGCGGATTTAGAGTTGAGTAAGTAGTAGATGAGTTGTATGTAAGTAACCGAATGGACTTATACGAACAAGTTGAAAGTCTAAAAACTTAAACCATCTGACTTATCCTTAAAATAAAACTATGGAACAAACTAAAAACTTTAACTTTTATTTATATTTTTCTTTTTTTATTTAGTCGAACAACCCGCACTGGGTCCGCGTGTTCGACTAAGGTCTGATCGCCTTAATTCAGGGCAGGCTCGAGCCCCTCGGCACAGTATATATTAGTACTAGCGTACTCTCGGTTTGGACGTATATGAGCTGATATGATAAAAAGCTTTTATTGAAGTGAAAACTTCTTTAGCGGCGTTGTGCACTTTTTTTTGTAATGGGTAAAAAATGTTAAACTCGCGTCAGGACACGTGACCTGATCGAAAATTCGTAAGACGGATGGAGTAGTGAAAACTTCTTTAGCGGCGTTGTGCACTTGTTTTGTAATGGGTAAAAAATGTTAAACTCGCGTCAGGACACGTGACCTGATCGAAAATTCGTAAGACGGGTGGAGTTGATTTTTTGTTGATTTTTCTGAGATATAAACTTTTTAATGTAATATAAATTGTCATGTTTGTGTACTATAGCGCAATAAATAAATATTGTATTCTACCACATAAATAATAGTACTTTTATACTGATAATCAAAGCAATTCGTGCAAAATTATTCCCTAACCATTCCAAAATATCAAAAATGCACAACGTTAATATTCAAGTTTTCACTTCTGCCGGCACTCCCGGAGTGCAACCCGTCGTTTTTTTTAATAATCGTGCATTGTCACGAGAAAGAAACTTTGTATTAAATTTCAGCCCGATAGCTTCAGTGGAAGTGAGTGAAATATTGATTGCGGGAAAATGTAGCCTATCTTTGTCACTTCCCACCCCATCAACAAAAGTCACGTAAATATTTTTTTAAATTCATAATTTGTAATCCCTTGGCATCATCTCACATGATGGTAAGTAAGTGACGATGATAGGCGGACTTAGAAAATGCCCTTCCACCAACCAAACCGAATCCTAGACTCCGCCGGGAAGCGAACCGGCGACCTCCTGATGAGAAGCTACTGGCCTTAACAATTACGCCACGGAGGTGGTTTAATGTTACTATGTACCTAATTTACGGTAATATGTTGCTCCGTTGCAACATGAAGGAAGGACATACAAACAAACACACTTTCATACATTTATAATGTTATAGTAAGGATTTTGGATATATTTACCCTAGGACACAATGTGGATCAAGATTCAAGACGAATTCAGGGATAGCTCATTTGTTTTAATCATTTCAGTATTTTAGGCTGTACGATTCAGAACCAGGAAGGGTTCTGAATCGTACAGTAATAATCATTTCAGTATTTTAGGCAGAACCAGGAAGGGTTCTGAATCGTACAGTAATAATCATTTCAGTATTTTAGGCAGAACCAGGAAGGGTTCTGAATCGTATAGCCTAAAATACTGAACTGATTTAAACAAATGAGCTACCCCTGAATTCGTCTTGAATATTGATCCACATTTTATCCAAAAAATAGTAGGTTGCGATGCTTATTCTGCCTTTACTAGGGGTAAATAAACAAAACGAAAAGGACAGTAATATTTTCTCTTATTTCCCTCCCTTTCTGACCTATTGAGGAGTTTATTATATGTAACGCGTTTATACGGTTCCGTAGTCAAACTAGGAACCCTTAACAGTATGTCACAACTGTTCTGCTCATAGACGTTTTTTTTGTTTTAAATAGTACGAGTACTTTAGGATAGAATATTTTATTACGTTAGTCGGTTGTAAAAACGTGTCTTTAAAAAAAATAAATCCTTTCTCTGATTTTTTGTTCTTGTCCAGTATTTTTTTAAAATTGTATTTTCATCAAGTTTTAAGGCGTTAAGATAGGTCAAATGACAATACTCAATTCAAATCATTGTAAAACTGTGTAAAGCTATCACTTTGAAAAAAAACTTAAAGTAATAAAAAATCGATTTAATTGAATACAATTTTAAAAATATTACCACTTTTGATGTAAAAATTTTATACTGTAGACCCTGTTTTTGGCATTAATTGCAAAATTGCTCGAAAACAACTAGTTAATGTTGAATTAAACCAACACACAAAACTCGGTGATATTAAGACCTCTCCTTTTAATTGAACACATTTTTTTTAACTTACTTGACAGTATAGAAAAGTAATAAAAACATGAAAAAATCGAGAATGGGGTGTTCGGTTCCAACGTAACAGACGCGTTGAAGCCCGCATTGATTTGAACTTAAAATGAATAGACATACGTTCGATATTATTTTAACACGTATCACCCTACTCGGATCGAGACATCTTAAAGCCTTAAGCTATGTTTAAAGTTGAATCTGAACATACACGAAAGTGCCACAAAATGGTGGGGACGACTTTCATACAAATTTACCCACTGTCCCTCAGCAAAAGTAAAGTAAACTAACGAGACTCATCATTGCAGCTCATATACGTCCCCACCGAGGGGCTTGAGCCTACCCTGAATCAGGGCGACTAGGCCTTAGTCGACCACGCGGGCCCAGTGCGGGTTGGTCGACTTCACACACAACCTTCGAGTTTCTTCGCAGGCGTGTGCAGGTTTCCTTACGATGTTTTCCTTCACCGTTAAAGCAATCGGTAAGTATGTACGTAAGTTTTTGAAAAACTCATTGGTACATTGGCCGTCCAGATTTGAACCCGGTATACCTCTGGTTAGATGGACCGAGTCGTTACCGGTTGAGCCACCGACGCTTTTTTTTTTTCTAACCAGACTATTTAATTTTAAATTAATATATGTAATAAAATGGGTACAGGAATTTAAATGTACATTGCAAGTATTGCAACAACTGTACGTCAAGTACCTACATAGGATATTGTCACGTATCTGGTCATACGATTCTGTTTGGGAAATAGAATCGCAGTTTTACAAACAGGCTGAATTAATAGTTCTAGACTCTAGTTTAGGTTCTTGCAGAATACCTGCGCTGTGATTGCTACCTATCTATACAATATGCTGAGTCAGAACCATTTCCTGGAAAAAGCACAGTCAAAGCATATATAGGGTGACCTCAAATTAGTTCTTGATAGCAAAGGATATGAATGTACTCGTGATTACAAACAACTTTCCCAAAGAAACTATATGTCGAATCAGAAAAAAATTTTAGGTCCTCGGTACATAACAAGTTATCAAATCGACAAAAATGTACGAAGGACCAAATTTTTTTTTTCATATTTGACATATAGTTTCTTAGGGAAAGTTGTTTGTAATCACGAGTACATTCATATCCTTTGCTATCAAGAACTAATTAAAAGTCATCCTATATAATATTAATACCAACATACAGTATGGAGACTTCCTGCCGCTCTCTAGATTCCGACCTCACCCTCTCGTCACCCAGATTGATACAGATTGGTTATAGTTTAGTTCTGGAACGTATAGGATATCGCTGTGATTTTGTTTGCTCCGTCATTTGTTTTTAGAGATGTCATTTCATGACCGTTGTATGCTGTGTCCGGGGTGCTGCACAGTGCTGCAGACTTTCTGTTTTAGAAGCATTTTCTAGTTGTATTTTTATTATGTATTAGTAAGCTATTTATTATTATTGTTTTACTTGACTGCGTAAGAAGAGGTTTTTCGAATGTATCATCACTTACCATCAGGTGAGTTGCAGTCAAACGCACTCAAATTATTAATAAAAAAAAAAAAAAAATGTATGTATGTAATGTATGTATGTATATATATATTTCTTTGGCACGCTCTGTAGCCTAAACGTCTTGATAGATTTTTGAGTGCGAGGTGTGGTTAGATATGTCTTGATCCCGTGAGTGGCAATTTACCCGACTAGCCAAAAAAGAGGGTTTAAGATTTTATGCAGTCGGATTTTTAATAATTAATTAAATCATGTTGTTGTTTCTTTATTTTATTACTAGCTTTTGCCCGCGGCTTCGCAAGCGGCTCGCGAGCGTTAACATGAATTTTCTCCAGATCCCTCGGGGACTACGTCAGGATATGCTTGTTAGTAAATCGTGTCATTTCCCACCCCCTCAACCATCTCTGTGCAAAAAATCATACAATCCTTTGTTCCGTTGCGATGTTAAAGAAATTAACCAAAAAAGAGTTTTGTTTCATTTCCCTCGGGAACTGCATCGGGCTATACTATGTTCACGGGATAAAAAGTAGCCTATGTCCTTCCTTGTGACACCGACTACCTGCATGCCAAATTTCATTAAGATTGGTCAAGGCGTTGAAGCGTGAAAAGGTAACAAACAAACACATTTATAATATTAGTAAGGATTTTGTGTTGAGTTTCTCGGAATAAACGTTTTCTATCTATCTGCTTCTGTACTTTAGCACTACCTAATTTTAGTAACGTACAGCATACAGGCACAGTATTACGATATGGCTTACAGTAGCGCAACGCCTTCGTATCGCACGATGCGCTACCGGTGTAGCCCATACTAGCCTGTAATCAGCCTGGCAAACTGGCGGAGTTTGCCAGGCAGTGCCCCACCGCCTGCTGCTCCGCAAGAACCCTTCCTTTGCTCTGCGTAAACACATTCGTTGCGCTACTGTAAGCCACTATATTGTAATACTGTGATACAAGTATACAAGACGGTACTTTATTAAAACCCGATACAGGGCCTCTGCTCGTGCTTCTGAACAACTTTGTCCAAGGAAAAAATCAAGTTCAAATTACAAAAATAATAATAGACGGGGACAAATCACACATATTACATGGTTTTATTCGTAGCTGCCTATAAAACCAATTAATGTACAAACAGTGTTTTGGTTCGCCGCCGGTGACGCTGGGCTATTATGATGACCCAGCCATTTGCAGTTGCGGAAATTTGAAAAACCGGCCAAGTGCGACTCGGGGTCACACAAACAGGGTTCCGCACCAAAACTTTATCTACCTACATAACAAGACCTCTTAGTGCATACATTGTTCTAGGTAAATTTTAAGTCTACTTATTCTGGACATTTCCTGTAGGAACGGAAATATTTTCAATTTTCTCATAGATTTTCCTTTATTATATGCATTCAACCTCATGTATACTGTGATTTTTTCAATGTTTTAGGTCCAGTAGTTTCGGAGATAGGGGGAGGGGGGAATTGTCCATTTTCGCCTATTTTCTTAAACAACTTAAAAACTATCTTAAAATTATAAAAATATATTTGAGATTCTCACAACATGCCCTTTCATTTGGTGTGTCACACAATTTATTGTCATGAACTATGAACTTTTTTTGTTACATAATTTACCTCCCCCAAAGTGGCCCTCATGTCTAAAATTCATTTATTTACGTTACACGTCCGTCTTTGGGTCACCGACTTACATAGGTGTACCAAATTTCAACTCAATCGGCCCATTAGCTTCCGAGCAAATTGGCTGTGGCAGACGTAAGGTCAGACACACGAGTGATCTCAATAAGTGAACTATTACCCGTTTTTAGGGTTCCGAAGTCGACAAGAAACCCTTGTAGTTTCGCCATGTCTGTTTGTCCGTCTGTCCGCGACTTAGCTCAGAGACTATTAATACTAGAAAGCTGTAATTTGGCATAGTTATACATATTAATCACGCCGACAAAGTTGTACAATAAAATCTTGAATTATTTTTTATGGCACTTACATATAGGTAAAAAGGGGGTAAATTTAGGGATCGGTTTGCGAAATATTAAGCTTTAAAGTGCTAATTTTTTTTTCGAGACAAATGTTCGCCGCCGAAGAGTGTGCATGAGTGTTACAAAGTGTGATGTGCTTGTTTACCTTACCTGCCGCAAAAAGTGGCAGAATCAATTTAGTACTAAGAGCGGGCTTTGTCAAGTCCGTGTTAATTGGTCTAAGTATAACACGGAGTTTACTACGCTGCGACCACTAGCATACCACTACCACTACCAACACGCATTCATGAACTTAGTACCATTTGCGGTCAGTGTGGCGGCGAATGCGTTAAAACAGCTTGTTATTTGGAGTCTTAACCTGCCGCTGCCTGTACCTCCTCACGATTCAATAGACTATTTGCGTCATCTTGCTGACTAAACTATGCACCTGTGTTAACTAACGGCTTTCTGTGTGTCTGTCTAGTCTTCGTCTCTGCGTACCTATGCGTGTCTCGAATCTCCACGCGCCTTTGCACACCACTGTGGAATTACAGGAAGAGATTACGCCTCTCACGCTATCGGCACACAAGTGACCTAGAAACATGTTTTTGTATCAAACAGTAAACACGTAGAAGATCTTCTTTGGCTATTTCAATACCTAACACAACACCACGCGGGACGACGTTTCGGAGCCTCAGAAATATTCATTACTAGGTTTTGTAATAATATTAATTATTAGTCATTTTATTTCGGACAAAGATTTATAATATGTTAGTAACAAGAGTCTTAACCTATGTTACTAAACTACAAAATAACTTAACTTAAATAGAACCTGGCACTGGAGAGATGTGACCTCACCCAATGCCTCAGCAGCACTGTCCAACCTATCGGTTGTGTTCAGAATGGTGTTGGTGCTCCCGCGTACTATGGCGTGGAAACCGTCTATGCGAACCTCGGTAAACATACCTGACAAACAATACCGCGGAAGCCCCAACATTATCCTCAATAAGTTATTGTATTGGACGCGTAGGGCTTGAATCGCTTTATGAGTGTGGTTGACCCGCAGGCCAGGAATAATAAATCTTCAGTACAAGAGTGAATAGGCTCTATTTATGATACATCCTCAGCTAAACGCACTGTTTTTTTTTAAATAAATCAATTTAATGAAAAATACAAATGCATTTTAAGCCTCAAAAAATCCAAGGACATTTCGAACTTTTCTTCGTAGTTTGTATGCAAATTCAAACAGGGTGACCAAAGCGAGCTGCATCTTAATTTTGACTGGAAGTGTCTGGAAATTTTAACGTTCTAGATGCAGATCGATTTGGTCGTCTTGTTTGAATTTGCAACCAAGTTTGTGCTACTGATACTGATACTGCATTTGATCCATAAACAGCACAAATTTTATTCGCGGCCTGTTTTGCATTTTTACTTTTTGGTGTTCCGTTAATGAAAAAAACGGAACCATTATAGGATCACTCGCGTGTCTGTCAAGTTTTCCGTCTATTGTAGCCAATTCGCTCCCAAAAAATACTGAACTGGAGTTGAAAGGTACATAATTTTAAACATTCATTTAAACTAGAAAATTTAAAAAAAGTTTTACAAAATCGTGAGACATATAAAATGAAAGGGCTTGTTGTGAGAATATTATTTTTTTCAAATAATTTTAAGATTAATAGTTTTAAGTTATTTAAGAAAATGGGCGAAAATTGCCAATTCCCCTCTTATCTCTGAAACTACTGGGCATAAAATTTTGAAAAAAAAATACAAAATATAGTACTTACCCATAGATTACAGGAAAACCTATAAGAAGTCTATGGTGATTAAATTAACAGGAAATTTTTCACTCAGCGTACGGAACCCTCTCCACGCGAGTTTAACTTGTCCCTTTTTTTTTAATAAAATTGTAAAATGTAAGTAGGTAGCTGATTTCTTTGTTACTTTCACTATTTTTTGTTAAACAGAAAAAACTAATTAAAATTGGCGGGTTTTTAATTTAATTTAAGCCCGCCTGGCTAGCTATCCACCATCTTATCTAAATATCAATGTTGATATCATTGGTGTGTTCCGGCATGAAGATAAGATAGCCAGTTCCCCATTGCGTTGGGGAATCTTGGTAAGCCCGCTTACATCTTCGGCAAGGGTTTACCAATTGTGCATTTAAAAAAAAAATTTGAATAGTCACCTTTTTAAGTTTATTATTTAACCAGCAAGGTACAAATAATACCTAGCAAAGAGATTTGATTACAAATTTATACTTCTTACAAAATACTTTTTCCCCGACCCATTATGTACACCCGAAAAACGTTATCATCTTGTGGTAAATATGGATAACCGAAATAACATAATGGAAGTCACAACTCTGGGTGGTCCGCGTATCGTGCATGCCTTACATTAAAAATAATAAGCAGTCGTTCACAATACTCATCATAAGTCATAATGCACGTTTTGGGAAGGTGATGAAAAAAAACCGACCAAGTGCGAGTCGGATTCGCGTAAAGTAGGGTTCTGAAGTATTTTCAAAAAATAAATGTTTATTTAAAAAAAAAATATTTACAGTTGGTAATAGAACATTTTGTATGGAAAATTTATGATCGATATCTTAAGTTGGTCGACTATTACTCCTAAACTAAGAAAGCCTACTTAGCCGGGACAGATGTCCTTTAATAGCGGTTTAACTTGAGGAAGAGGGGGGGGGGGGACAATTGACAAAAACGAAAATTACCTCTTTAAAGATTAATATTTTGCAAACCAATCCCTGCAGCAAAAATGGTTTTAGCAAACCCTCAGTTATTTTTAAAGACCTGTTTAACGATACCCCACAAAAAAAATCTCCCTCTTGTTTCCCTACATGTAGTAGGGTTGGATGTATGTACCTACCACAAAAAAATTATAATTATTGTACAACTTTGTCGGCGTGATTAATATGTATCACCAAGGCAAATTACAGCGTTCTAGTATTAATAGTCTCTGAGCTAAGCCGCGGACAGACGGACAGACAGATATGGCGAAACTATAAGGGTTCCTTGTTGACTTTGGAACCCTAAAAATTACCTACATAAAGTTCATCCATTCGAAAATAATCACAACCCAGTTAAAAAATTGTCTCCCATTTAATATTAAACTTTTCACAAAATACCATAAAATTACGAGTAAGTCCATCTGATGAGCATTCAGTATCATGACAGATAATTAATGGTTATTTTTCCATTGCAAAAACTGACCATCTGCCAGCTATTTCAAGCTATTATTAGCTTAACGACATATAGTAAAGATGGAGTTAAATTTACAGTAAACATACAGGTATAAGATGGGAGATTTTAATTGCATACTTATATTGTTAAGTTTTTTTTTAATCCAGTCTGCTTAGAGGTAACTAGATGAGAGTTCTCCTGCAGCTAATGCTGAGAAAAGTCCATTTTGACATCGCACTACACCGATTCCATTGGTCTTATTTGTTTTTTTTTCTGTTTCTATATGTTTTACTTCTGTTTTATGTTGTATTATACAATATTATAGGTGTGTGTTTGTGTCAAATAACGATCTGTCTATTGTCTATAAAATCAACTATCATCATCATATCTGCCGAAGGACGTCCACTGCTGGACATAGGCCACGACGACCGGATCTGCGCTGCCACATCCAGCGGCCTCCCGCGACCTTCACCAGGTCATCGGTCCACCGAGTGGGGAGGCCTGCCTACACTACGTTTTCCGGTGCGTGGTTGCCACTAGATAACTTTACTACCCTAACGGCCATCTGTTCTACGAGCAATGTGCCCCGCCCGCCGCCACTTAAGTTTAGCAATTATTGCTAAAAACATCTAAAATTAATTTAAATCTACGAATAATTAATGTAAATTATAATATTTTTTTCAAAATTAATATTTTTCCGGAGGACTGCTAATTTGGAATATTTTCTGTGGTTCAAAATAAATCTTGAGTAACGTTAACTTTGATAGCTTTTATTTTTAGGGTTCCGTACCTCAAAAAGAAAAAAACGAAACCCTTATTTAGCGTTCTGATGTTGTTGTTTTTAGGGTTCCGTACCCAAAGGGTAAAAACAGGACGGGTAAATACTAAGACTCCACTGTCCGTCCGTCCGTCTGTCTGTTCGTCTGTCACCAGGCTGTATTTCATGAACCGTGATAGCTAGACATTTGAAATTTTCACAGATGATGTATTTCTGTTGCCGCTATAACAGCAAGTGCCTATACTAAAAATTAGAAAAAAGTCTCCATACATAATAGAAACTAGCGCCATCTAGTATGATGGTACGGAACCCTTTGTGCGCGGTTCTGACTCGTACTTTACCGTTTATTTTATATATGACTCTTAAAAAAATAAATATATTAAATTTTAATTTGCTCAGTAACTACTGGATTGAGTTGAAATTTATAAATTAATTTTAACCTTTTGAGGGGTAAAATAGATTTTTTTTAAAAGTGTTTTGCAAACTATATTGTGTGACATATCAAATGAAAGGACTTGTTGTGACAATCTCATTATTTTTTTTCAAAATTTAAGGATAACTAGCTTTGAAGATATTTAAGAAAATAGGTGAAAACTGACCATTCCCGCCCACCCCACCTTATCTCCGGAACTGTTCTTTTTTTATTCACTATTGGTAAGCCCTTGGCATCAACTCACCAGATGGTAAGTGACGATGATGCCGAAGATGGAAGCGGGCTTGCCAAGATTCCCCAACGCAATGGAGAACTGGCTATCTTATCTTCATGCCGGAACACATCAATGTTTTTAACACTGATGTTTGGCGGCAAGACTTAGATAAGATGGTGGTAGCTAGCCAGGCGGGCTTACAAAATGCCCTACCACCAACCAAACCGAGTCTTACAAGGTGACCCCACCGGGAATCGAACCCGCGACCTCCTGTGTAAAGCCAGTGAACTTTGCCTCTGAGCTACGGAGGCGGTTAAAATGGATGATGGGCCTACAATCTTAAAAATAATAGTACATGTATATAACCTATAACAAAATTAGCTGAAACTATTTTAACTGGTGCTTCTACCCATGAAACTGAACAACTTTCTCCATGGAACCCATAGTCAAATCGCAAAAAAAAAATGGCTCTCCCATATTAACTCGATCAGCTGATCAGCCAACTTATTGTTAGTATGGGAAGTAAATTTTTTTTTTGAGATTTGACTATGGGTTCCATGGAGAAAGTTGTTCAGTTTCATGGGTAGAAGCACCAGTTAAAATAGTTTCAGCAAATTTTGTTAGACCTTATATAAGGTTAAATATGCATAGATTACAGGAAAATCTAAAGTCATTCCTTTTCCCTACGAATAGCCTTTTCCACAAGAAAAATGAAATACAGTCTAATAATAAAATCTAAGTCCAGAATAAGTAGACCCCTGTTTACCTAGAACATATTTACTGAGAGGTCTTGTTGTGTTGGTAGATAAAGATTTGGTGCGGAACCCTGTTTGTGTGACCCCGAGTGGCACTTCACCGGTTTTTCTTTTAAGTCTTTACAGTGTACATAATACCGACATCCATTTCTATTATGGCTGCGTAATCATCCGTTGATTTCTTCTTGTAATCAATTTACTATTCACTATCAATCACGTCATAGCAAATAGCGAAATAAGAGAAATCCGTTCGATCAATCAATAAATCTCTTCGTATAAATAATAGTGTTGGCGTTTCATCGTTTCTTCACATCGCAAACGTCGCCGCATTTGATCTGCTATTTTGAAAACTCTTGCGCAGAATATATTGTCTGCCTTCCTGTGTCGGTTTAGAGTTTATTTACAACCAACTGACGGTATTTGAAAGTTTGTTAACGGTTTACAGGTTTGCCATGCGAGTCGGTTATACACTATACACGGTATACCTAAGTGGTTTTCATTATGAATCCAGCGCATGCGCGGTGCATCGTTTCCTGCATCAAAAGCTTAGTGATTCTTCGGTTGATGTTGTAGCTCACAAATTGCTTAATTGAAACACTTTTAATGCGAGTGTTATTAATCTTTCCAAAGTCACCAAGAGTTGACAATTATATGTACGGGTAAGTAAGGTATAACAAAAGCAAGCTATAGCTTAGAGACGTGCGATGTATAAAACTAAAAACTTAAAAAAATATCGACGTTTTCTGAAGTCTCTGGTTTAAGAAGAAAAAGGTTCAAGATGAAAAGTTTAGGAATCTCTACACTTTGTCTCTCAAGGTAGGGTAAGACTGAAATATATATATTTTTAATTAAATCTTATCGTGGTCAACTTAAGCTAGTTTCACACCGCCGCAGTCAAATTTAGGTTTAAATAGTAACAAAAGCAATAGTAAACTGATCATATAAATATCGTGCATCATTCATGTATACGGTTTTAGAAACTATTTCGATCTTACTCCTGTTTTACTCTTGCGACAAAAGCATTATTTTTGTTCTTTATTTTTACATAAGAATAGCTTTAACAGATGTTAGGTATCCATGTAGTGGGAAAATACGTTCTTTCTTCTTTACTTACGTACGATATACAATTTTCCTAGTTTACCTTAATATGCTTCGTTTCACAACGATCCAAATAACAACATTGCTCATCTCAGAAAACAATCCGAACTCGTATACAAGTGGGAAAAAAAATGTTGTAGGACCCGTTAACCTGGGGTTCTACTCATCATACTGAATAACTTTCCCCAACGAACCCATAGTCAATTCTCAAAAAGAAAATGGGCCCTCCATGCAAAAATGCACTTGCTCGATCAATTTGTATGAAGAGTTTTTTTTTGCGATATCAGCAAAATCATAGAACAGTGGGCAGGGCACATAGCTCGTAGAACAGATGGCCGTTGGGGTAGTAAAGTTCTCGAGTGGCGACCGCGCACCGGAAAACGTAGCAAAGGCAGGCCTCCCGCGCGGTAGACCGACGAACTGGTGAAGATCGTGGGAAGCCGATGGATGCGGGCAGCGCAGGACCGGTCGCCGTGGAAATCCTTGGGGGAGGCCTTTGTCCAGCAGTGGACGATTTTCGGCTGATATGTTTATGATAGAACAAAAGTTGTTCAGTATGATTAGTTAATGGGACCTACACCAATTTTGTTACACTCTGTATACTATATACATATTGATTTACAGATTGTTAAAAACGGTAGCGAAAGGCACTTTTAATTATACCATAATTAATGCTACTTTACCGAGAACGCAATCTTTTATGAGACTTTTGTTTAGATAGGTATCTTTGTTCTTCGTTATCATCTTTATATTTAGATGCACCTTTACAATAACACGTTTTAAAAACATTACTTAATTCAATATTCAATAAAGTCTTGATTTATTCATCAATATTGTTAAACACTCAGTATTGTTTATCTATCACTCATGTCCTCACAAAACCGATACAAATACGTGTAACAGGCAGTCTTTATTTGTAGTGGTTATTACTCATTACCATAGGTACTTTATTATTAGTCATTTCATTACTCGCCCTAACCGAACGAGGACGATTTTGGAACCAAAACAAAACTAAAATGTTAACCCGGCGCCATATTCGCCTCTGACGCCTCGTTACTGCGTGTTTTCCACACAAATTGTCCTTCGATTTATTTTATTTATTAATAGCTGTCCCGGCGAACTTCTTAACGCCTTATACTACAGTACACTACACTGCAATACACTACCTACACTACACTGCACTGCATTACACTAAACTACATTTCACTACACTACACTGCACTACACTACACTGCACTAACTACACTGCACTACACTGCACTAACTGTACTGCACTACACTACACTGCACTACACTTCACTATTCTACACTTCAACACACTACACACTACACCCTACGCCCTACCCCCCTTCTCACTACACTACAATACTTTTTGTTGATAATGCAGGAATTTTTTAGGTAATTTTTTTACAACTTGGGTTACATTATTAGAGCTTTAGAAGTTTCTTTTGATTGTATATGTACGCAATATTGACAGGAAATTATTAAAATAACATGGAAAAAATGGAATACTAAGAATTTAAAACAACATTTTTTTAAATTTGGAATGTGTTATTTGTCAAAATAAAAAAATATAAGGATAGAGATTGTTTAATTTAATTTCTATTTGTTTGAAATGCTAAAAGCATGTATGTATTTTGACGTTTTTGTTATAGTTCGACTTTGTGTCTAGATTCAAGATTCAAGATATTTATTCAAAATAGGTGCAAATTACACTCTTTCTGATAGTCATAAAATAGTGGTTACATAGAGATTGTTTGTAAAAATCAAGAAATAAACAATCATTAGTTAATAACGTCAAAATCTAATCCTTGGAAGTTATACATTAAAATCATTGAATGTCATAAATGCCTTTGAAAAATGTAGGGCAGTTCACACGGACAGCACCCGGTCACGAGTTATAACGCGAGAATCAGCCATCGCTCCTCTCCCTAATACTACTACTACTACTACTAACACCACTACATCTACTTCTACTAAAAGTAACTTTTTTTATTAGGGTTCCGTACCTCAAAAGGTAAAAATGAAACCATTATAGGATCACTCGTATGTCTGTCTGTCCGTACGTCAGTCACAGCCATTTTGCTCGAAAACTACTGGACCGATTTATTTGAAACTTGGTACACATATTTAAGTTGGTGACCCAAAGACGGAAGTGTAACGTAAATAAATGAATTTTATCATTTTTACTTTTGGAGGTAAATTAGAAAATGTTTAAAGAAAGTTTTCCAAAATATATTGTGTGACAAATCAAATAAAAGGGCTTGTTGTGAGTATCTTAAGTATGTTTTTTATAATTTTTTGGTAAAAAGTTTTGAAGTTATTTAAGAAAATAGGCAAAGATTGATCACCGTCTCTCTTATCTCCGAAACTACTCGCTATAAAATCTTAAAAATAGTTGTATATCAAGTTAAATGGATAAATTACAAGAAAATCTAAAATCCTTCCGTTCCCCCAGGAAAAATGAAATTTCTAAAGTCCAGAGTAAGTAGATCCCTATTTACCTTGTCCTTAGAGCAAAGTATGAAATGAGAGGTCTTGTTGTTGGTAGTTAAAGGTTTGGTGCGGAACCATGTTTGTGTGACCCCGAGTCGCACTTGGCCAGTTTTTTGTTCTACTTCTACTTCTTCCACTTGATAGTTTCAATGTCTTATCAAGTTCAAAGAAGTAAACCACTTCCTATCAGCTATCTCATAAAACCTGTCTTAGTCAATAGATTGGACTTCCTGTGACAAAACACTTAACATTGTAATGTGATGACGATTCTAACTTTCCAGAAAGTACATGTCGTATCGACAGTAGTTAGTACTAATTTAAGTAGTGTTGTCTTATCGATGACGATCTAGTATCTCGACGTTTGATAGCACCCGGTCAAAGTATATATTATTAGTACTAACATATAGTATGGACACTCCCTGCCGCTTTCTAGATTGCGACCTCACTCCCTCGTCACCCAGATTGATACAGATTGGTTACAGTTTGGTTGTCGAACGTATAGGATTTCACCGCGATTTTGTTTGTTCCGACATTTGTTTTTTGATTTATCATTTCTGGCCCGTTGTATGAAGTGTCCAGGGTGTGACCCGGTGATCGGTGAGTTTGATGGTGTGCCGAAAATAGATAGTAAATAACAATCCCATGGTCCACCTTAAACATTGGTAAAGAAAGGAAGTCAAGTTCGATACCCAATAAAACAAATGAGAACTAAGTGGGTACCAGGTTCTAAGTGGTTTTTGTAGCTACTGTTGGAATTCAAATTGAAATAATTTCAAGACTTATACATTTTTTTTTACAATTGGTAAGCCCTTGGCATGATGATTATGATAAATAAAATAGATCATGTACAACGGTTTTCAGTTGCTTAAAAGAAAATTTGTGATGTTATTAATGAACTTGGCAAAACAACCTGTTATATTTTTAAATGGCGTATATTTTCAATAACTTAACCAATTTAGTTAAAGAATAATACCCGGACTACATTAACACATTACCCCTGTTTTTGGACAAAGTCAGGTAAAAATATACCCTATGTCATTCACGAGAGCAAGAAGAATCCAATGACACCAAGCATTCTGAAATCTATCAAACCGTTTAGGCTACATGCTCAGCCAAAGAAACAACTTTCTACCACTGAGCTATAGATTACATTTTTACCCCACTGACAAAAAATAATAGTTATGTTTTTTATTGTAGTCAGGTTATTGGCTCTTATATTATTGAGATTTCTGTCGGTTTATAAATAAATAGAGCGTGCTATGTTTGGAGTTTCCCTTCGGCGCTGGGGCAGTAAAGTTCTCGAGTAGCGCGACCTCCGCCGAAAGACGAAGCGTAGGAAAGCCTCCTACTCAGTGGACCGACGACCTGGTGGAGGTCGCGGCGGGAAGCCGCTGTGGATGCGGGCAGCGCAGGACCGGTCGTCGTGGGAATACTTGGCAGAGGCCTTTGTCCAGCAGTCTAGCAGTGGACGTTTTCCGGCTGATATGATAATTAATAAATGCTATTTCGTTTCAAATTATTATTTATTCAATACTAGCTGTTTCCCGCGGCTTCACCCGCGTGGACCACGTTTCTATGACTTTTCGAGGGTGCGCAGTGCGTGAGCCGCAAGCGGCTCGCGAGCGTGGTTAAAAGTAGCCCATGTCTTAATCCAGGCCCTAATCTGTCTACCTACCAAATTTCAGCCAAATCCGTTCAGTAGTTTTTGCGGGAAAGCGTAACAGACAGACAGAGTTACTTTCGCATTTATAATATTGGTAGGGATTAGAGGGATAGGGATTTATCATCTCAGATACTACATATATGTAGGTACCGGTGGCAGCCAAGGTCAAAATCAAAGCCGTGAATTCGACGGTGTCACATTTACAGTTAAACTTGGCGTGAACTCGTCTGTCATGTCAGTCAGGCATGTCAAATTCCATCTGTCGGACTGTCATCGCATCGCTTCCTGTCAAGGCAGCTTGATTATTTGACTATACAATGATGGGCGGGTACAGCTCCTTGCATGCAAGTCACTGGGTGGGTACAAATTGTACTGTAGAGATCTTATGTCTCTACATTTAGTCATTTGCGTCTCCTTTGATTTTTTTCTGATCGCGTGTCGTTTTAAACAGATATTTTTTTTAAATATGCAAAAAAAAAATAATTAAATGGAACGTTCTCTGGAACAGTTGAGAGTCATTATTCGTTGTGCTACGAGCCAAGACAGATGTCCATTTCATCATCAAGTCTTAATTTTATAAAATAGAAAAATTGCAGCATAGAATAGTATCTAATTCGAATTAACAATAAGCCAGCCGCCAGAGCAAGGATCAAAGTGAAATAAAAGTAATATCTGTCGTTTTTACTTATTAGCAAATCCTGAAGTTTTTAGATGGAGATTCCCTGTGCTACGGCCATAGGGACGTTATAGAACCGTACAATAACGAGTGTCTAAGTAGTTACCTCAGATCAAAAAAAAAGTTCAGATAGAACCACACGTAAACTCAATGTGAAGCCAATTAAAACCACTCCAAAATACTCGATAGTTTGTGCCAAGACGTGTTGGCTGAAGACAAGCACTCGCACAACACACACCGATACCGCACACATGTTTCAAAAAGAAAATTCAACTTGACAGCGAAGTAACTAGTATCTCATCTGTGTTGACAGCTCGCAGCATTTTATCTGAACTTTTTTTTTGTCTGTGGTAGGTAGGAATATATCTACAGTTCTCCTGAAATACCTTAAAAAAATTAAAGAGGTCTTCAGCTCATGAAACTGTAATTACTTACAACTTTGGCCTCGCCATACTAAATTAATCAGCTGATAGCGAACTTTGTAGGGTGTCCAAATTTTTTTTTGCAAATAGAATAGGTACTGTAGAGGCCTATACATACAGGCCTCTAGCTCGGGGTGCGTAGCTGAAAAACAAACTAATAGATGTTTTTTTTTCACTTATTCCGAGTTCCGTACCTCAAAAGGAAAAAAAACTAAACCCTTATAGGATCACTTGTGTGTCTGTCTGTCCGTTCGTCTGTCACTAACGTAAATTTGCTCAGAAACTACTGGATCGATTGCGTTGAAATTTGGTACACATACATATGTAACTTGCTGACCCAAAGACTGACATGTACTCGTAACGTTAATAAATTAATTTTAAATTTGGTGGCCACTTTTGGGGGGTAAATTGGAAAATATAAAAAAAGTTTGCGAACTATATCGTGTGACATATCAAATGAAAGAGCTTGTTGTAGAGAATCTCAAATTCGGCAACATCGTCACTTACCTCCAGGTGAGATGTTGTCAAGGGTTTACCAAATGTGAATAAAAAAAAATAAAAAAAATATTTTTTGACGTGATAACGTCTTATAATTCGATGGAGCCGGCTGCACGCACGAAAAAACATGACTCATGCGGAGTTACCTCGCTTTGAGGCGTTCCATTTAAGGCTTGAAGTGCAAGCGAGAGCGCGCAATGAGCGACAAAGAGGCACAATCGGCCTCCGCGTTCGGCAGCGTTCGACATCTGTCTCTCTCCTACTTGAGTGAGCGATGCGTCCGCGTGGACAGCTGCTATACATTAATACATTTACATGTTTTCGTCAAGTATGAAGTGCAGTGAAAAGTGAATGTGGTGTCAATTGTTTATAGCTACGATAATTGCGGCGATAAATGTAATGATTCTTTCGATATTATGAAACCATTCCATCACTATTTTCTTATGACGTTGTCACGTTCAACTATCGTCAGTAAACTGACATTACAGACAACCGATTTTTTTTTCGTTATTTTAAGGTAAATAGTTTTGAAGTTCAATAAAAAGGAGGGGGTCTTATTTCCGAAACTACTGGGCCTAAAATTAGATTGCAGGAAAATCTATGAGAAAATCTAAAGTCCTTCTGTTTTTACAGGAAAAAATATATTTCCAAAGTCCTAATGATTAGAAACTAGCGACACATAGTGGGACCTAGTCTTCTTCTACATAGTATCTTCTATACATAGTTAGTTTATGTTGTAATACGACACAACAGCAATTAGTTCTATAGACGGCGCTATAGATGAAAATTAGTTTTTGGTACGGAACCCTGTTTGAGTTTGACTCGCACTTGGCCGGTTTTTTTTTATTTCCTTAGATTTGTATATTACGTTTTTAATTTTGGCTCTGCGTTGGCAAGCTAATTAAGATTTACTGCTTAGTCTAGTGTGTGCAGGCGTTGGGTCAACTGTTTTATTTCAAACTGTGATTTCAAATATCATGCGCCCGATGTCGATTTCCCCGGGTCGTTTCTTTCCCTCTAATATGGTTGATAGGAGCGATGGCTGACTTTCGTGTTATACTCGTGACCGAGTGCTGTCCGTGTGAACTGGCCTACTCTTGTCAAAGGCATTAATGACATTCAATGATTTTTATGCATTACTTTTCGTGTCATATTGTTTTCATGTTCTTATGGCATAATCTGGTTTATTTCAAGGATTGAATGTTGACGTTATTAACTGATGATGATTGTTTATTTGTTGATTTTTCACAAATGACATTATGTTATTTATTTATGACTATCAGAAAGAGTGTAATTTGCACCTATTTTGAATAAATACCTTGAAAGTCATTTGATTTTCCCAGTCCAATGCTAATTGAATAATCAATCTAGAAGATTCCTGATAGAAAAATTAAAATTTTATATTTCTAGTAACGCGCGGCTAGTACGCTACACAAGAAGATGCGATGCATGGTTGTATGTAATGAATGACCAATGAGATCATTACAAACTCTATTTGTTTGGAAATGACCAAACATGTAAACAAAACATTTTAGACAGCGAGCACGTTTACACAAGCATTTTTACTTCATTTAATACTTCAAAACCTATTTAAACTAGTTTATTTTTCACATTTTGTTTACATCATCATATCAGCCGAAAATCGTCCACTGCTGAACAAAGGCCTCCCCCAAGGATTTCCACGACGACCGGTTCTGCGCTGCCCTCACCTATCGGCTTCCCGCGATCTTCACCAGGTCGTCGGTCCACCGCGTGGGAGGTCTGCCTACGCCATTTCTAAACAAATAGATTTCATAGGTTTGCGTCGAAACCATTTCTTGGAGTACCTAAGTTTTTCAGTCTCTTAATTCAGCTTCGTTAAAATGTATCCTTATATCTATTTTCTACTGAATTAACCAAAAAAAACTTTGAGTTGGTTGGTTATTTTACCGTTTCGATATTTATTATCATATCAGCCGAAAAACGTCCACTACTGAACAAGGGCCTCCCCCAAGGATTTCCACGAGGACCGGTTCTGCGCTGCCCGCAACCAGCGGCTTTCCGCGACCTTCACTGGGTCGTTGGTCCATCGAATAGGAGTCGTGCCTGCGCTACGTCTTCCGGTGCGTCGTCGCCACTCGATAACGTTACTGCACCAACGGCCACCTGTTACACGAGCTATGTGCCTCGCCCACTGCCTTTTAAGTTTAGCGATTCTGTGAGCTATGTTGGTTACCTTGGTTTTCCTTACGAATCTCCACATTTCCTATTCTGTCGCGTAGAGCGTAGGGTAACTCCGAGCATAGCTCGCTCCATCGTCCTTTAAGTGACCTTGAGCTTTCTTATGAGGCCCCTAGTAAGCGACCATGTCTCAGTTCCGTATGTCATCACTGGCAACACACACTGGTCAAAGACAAACAAAAGTATTGAGGTACTGCGCGGTATTGTGAAGATATTTATAAGTATTGTGACGATCGCTGCCCAGCCTATTCGACGATTGATCTCTTTGTCGAAGTTGGAGCTACCTTATTTGACTGTTTGTCCCAATATTTATCTATATATATATAAAAATGAATCCTTATTTTCCTTGGTCACGGCATCACGCGTGAACGGCTGGACCGATTTCGCTAATTCTTTTTTTGTCGAGTTCGTTATTGTCAGGAGAAGGTTCTTACGTAGAGTAGGATAGGTTAGTGTAGTGTAGGGTAGGGTAGTGTAGTGTAGGGGAAGGTTACGGTAGGGTAGTGTAGTGTAGTGTAGGGTAGGGTAGGGTAGGGTAGCGAAAGGTAGGGTAGGGTAGGTTAGGGCAGTGTAGTGTATTTTGAGGTAGAACGAAGTTTTCCGGGACAGCTAGTCATTATCATTGACTATTATGATTTTTTCCTTTTCACCGAAAGTGTGATAGTCAGATTTCTCAAAATTTTGATCCTATTGAAATGAAACTAGATGATCCTTCTAGTGTTAGTGGCGGTCGGCGGAGCAAGTGATGATGATGGCTGATGATGATGCCTTGTTAATCACTACAACTAGTCATTGAGTGTGACCGCTTATTAATAACCGTCTGACTTGTACGAGTACATTTCCTTTGTTTGATTTTTCTAAATTATTATTGTGATTCCGTATACCTACACAAAACTCAGATAAGTTTCTTTGAGTTAAAAATGAACATCGGACACTAAACATTTCCTTATACGTACGACGAGCGATTAAGTTAATCGTCAAATGATTCACTGCGCAAATTCACTATCTTCTGAGGCGCCGCCTTACATATTATTATTCATCGATAAACTCAATCGTGTGGGTGTTTAATTTCCAATTTATGTTAGAATCGACGATCAAAAAATAATAAAGGTCAAGGGAAAAAGACAAAGCGACGATCCCAAAGATTTAGATTGTTCAACCGCCTTCGTGGCGAATGGTTAGTCCATTCGCTTCACAACAGCAGTTCGCGGGTTCGATTCCCGGCAGGTTTAAATTTTCAAGACTCGGTTTGGTTGGTGGTAGGACATTTTCGTAGCCCGCCTGGCTAGCTACCACCATCTTATCTAAGTCGTGCCTCTAAAAATCAATGTTAAGAGCATTGATGTGTTCCGGCTTCAAGATAAGATAGCCAGATCCCCGTTGCGCTGGGGAATCTTGGTAAGCCCGCTTCCATATTCGGCATCATCGTCACTTACCATTAGGAGAGATGATGCCAAGGGTTTATCAACTGTGGTTTAAAAAAAAGTTATTTGCGAAGTTGGTGGCTTAGTAAAAACAGAAAGGGTTCAGGTCAATTGTGTTCCAGTACCTACATCACATCAGCCATCCAAATAGGGGATCGAACTGCGTCAAAAATAAAATCAGAAATATGATTTTCTAAATTGCTCTCCTCTTGAAGTTTCAAAAAACCATACTTGTTTTGTTTTTTCATCACGTCTTCAATTTTTAATTAATCAAATTCACAAAATAAGTTCGTCAATGACGCTTAAAATCTATGACGTCACTTGTGGGTATTTCAAACATTTTTAGAACTAATCTTCGTTTTTGACAGATCATAAAAAGTAACTCAAATGACTAGCAGTCCGATCCCCTACCCAACTAGCAAAATGGCTTTATAAACAATCTTTTATAAGAATAAGACCTTATAAAAGACTTATATCTATCCTGACTAAGAGAACTTATCTTACAAAGGCATGTTGAAAGACAATTCGCACTCAAGAGCAATCAAACTTACTAAGCCCTCTTATAGACGTCTGTAAGAAATCTTTATAAGTCATTTGTAAGGATGAAGCCTTACAAGAGCATCGTATAAGGTTAATTGGTCTTCATCAATATTTACACTTAGTAAAGCATCTTAGAAGTGTATTCCTTCTTAGTAGCATCTTCTTAAGTGTGTCATAAGGCTTTTACTCTTAGTAAAGCATTGTTATAACTGTTGTAAAAGCAATCATCTTTAAGTCCAATCTGTATGTTTTAAGGCTTTTGTAAGATCATGTTATCTTACAGGAGCCATAAGACATCTCTTTTAAGTATTTAACATAACCTCAAATATTGAGTTGCTGAAATCATTTTAAGAAAATGGATTTAAATAAATGGAAGCGTTTCAAAAGAAGTGGAGCATATTGACGAAAAGTAAATAAAAAATACTGTGAGTTAGCACAAAAGCCACTGGAGTCCTTACAAGTTTTGACTGGATCTGGTGAAGTTGGAACTAGCAGTTCACATGATGGTTCCGTACAACCGAAGAGCGAAAGCAGTACTGAAAATTTGGAACAGACAGATTCTTTAAGTGAAATGCCTGAAAGCGAAAGTGAATCAGACGAGGAGAAAATGGAATATGAAAAAAATCTACAGTTGCGAGAAGAAATTAAAATTTGGGCCATGAAATTTAATTTATCGCATGCAGCATATAATGAACTTTCTGTAATATTGAACAATAGATTTCAAAATATTTTACCTAAGGATGCTCGCACACTTCTTCAAACAACTAGACAAGAAATACAAATTACTGCATTGGGTACTGGACATTTTAATTTTAATTTTCAACATTCTGGGCATACTCATATAATTATGTCACTGAATAATAAATATTTTGTTTCCCAACTAAGGAACCCTATAAATTATAAACATGGCCACAGAGAGATTGTCTCAAGTAGTGTATAAGAAGATCAAACACTTATAATTGACTTAACGAGTTTTAAATAAGACATATTACACTTACGATTAACTTATTAGAAACTGAGAAATGCCTATTTACGTTCCGAGATAGATTCATTAAATCATATTCAACTTCACAAATAATTAAGTATATTTATAATATTCTACTCTCATTTTGGAAAGGGCCCGTGAAAATATTGTTATTTACTGGTAAATCTATCACGGCCATCTTCTCTGCCAGATTGTTCAGCATTATAATATCAAGATTGGCTATAAATAAATAATATCAAGCATATATTAATTATATGAGTTATTTAATAGTACACACTCAACATATACGAAAATAAACTTTACGTTTTTTAGTTTTTTTTAATCCACTTGCACGATCTTTTTTGCGTCTTCAACAAGTTGTGATAGTACACTTACAATGATATCACAGAGAGGAATTTAAGAGTAACTACACTTAGAACGGCATTAAGAAGACCACCCAAAGGCTTTTTAACCTTACAGTATGCCAGTATAAGTCTATTGTAAGTGTTAATCCTTGCAATCGCATTAGCAAGATGATTGTAAGGTTAAAAATGCACTTGCTAAGTCTATAATAAAGCAACTGTAAGAGCAAATACTCTTACTAAGTGCGCCCAAATCCAGACTTATAGACCTTTGTAAGTGTGATATAAGGGTAAAAAAAGTGCTCTTAAGATACTTGTAAGAGCAAATTTTGCTAGTTGGGTATTATTGGAACTGGAATAAATATAATGTAACTGCATAATAAACATTCAGTCCGCAAAATAACTACTTGAGCGGCAAGATTTCATGATTGAGCGGCAGAAAAACATGTCTATAAGCAGCAACTCAACACTGTAGGAAGAGTGTGGTACGGGGAGTTCTAAATGGAAGCGGGAGCGAGCGAAGCTAAGCTCGCCTCCCCGCACAGTCGTAGTGTTAGGTTTAACATGAGAACACAGAAGTAGGAGCCCCGAAGGGGCTCCGTCGACCACTCAACACTGTAGGAAGAGTGTAGTACGGGGATGTTTAAAATAATTACAGCCATCCAGAATGACATAAATTGCTGATTGATTTTGAAATGTTTGCTGACCAATTAGCTATTTCTGCTCACCGATTATATTTTTCTGCTCACAGAAATAACAATACTATGCTAACCATTTAATTGACACCCTATTGGAACTACCTATCTGTTATCTCTGTAAGACAGCTGTCGATAGGTTGAGGTGTAGTATCTTTGAAATAAAATTTGTTGCTATACCATTTTATACTACACTAGCTGTTGAACGCGGCTTCGCACCCGTGGACATCGTAAGTTAGCCATTCCATTCTAACTATTGGTGAAAAGATATTTTAAATTGAATGAGTAGTTTCAAAGATTGCCTTCTACATACAAACATACAAACTTTACCTCTTTATATTAGTTATACTAGGTACAGAGGCCAGCACATGAAGCTAGACACTTTGGACTTTGTACCGTTCTTATGCCATATGCGGATATCTTTTTTTTTGTAAAAGTACAGTGTAGCATTAAGCGCTAGTGAAATTGACCTTCTCTTCTTAAGGATTCGTATTTATTATTTTACAATCTTTTGCCCGCGGCTTCACCCGCGTGGACATAGTTTCTATGACTGACTTCGAGGGTGCGTTTTGCGCGAGCCGCAAGCAGTTCGTAAGCGTCCATATGAGTTATCTCCAGATCCCTCGGGAACTATGTGAGGCTATGCTTATTAGTAGTCGGTGTTACTTTCCACCCCCTCAACTATCTTTGTGCAAAATTTCACGACGCAATCTGTCGTTTTTGTTCAATAAATTTCGACGTGAAAGAAATCAACAAAAAATAGATAATTTGAACAGCTATCCCACGGGAACCGTATGAGAAATCGGGATAAAATATAGCCCAAATTCCTTCTCTATGCCTCAGGCTATGTGCATGTCAAATTTTGACAAGATTGGTTGAGGCGTTGAAGCGTGAAGAGGTGACAACAAATAAACACATTTTCACATTTATGATATTAGTAAGGATAGCCAAACATGTAAATGCAGCATCAGCGTCCTTCCCGCGTACTGATGCCTCCACAATGTGATCGCCAACTTGCCTGCCAAGCGTGGCGTTTCCGGCAAATCCTCCCCCCCAACTCGGAGAAGCCTAAGGTAACTATTTAGTAATCTGTGGCCTAAGTCCATCCAGTAGTGGACATGCCAAAGCAGGCTGATAACCAAACACAAGACAATACAATTTGATCAAATCATTTGTTATGCAGTATACGCAGTCAACATTTAACATTTTAATTGATTTAGACTATTTTAGACCGCATGCTATATTAGTATGCATCCCTACATGCGATCCCTTATAGGATCGAAAGCAATATAAGGTACGTAGTATCCGAGCAATCGTGAGGGGAATCGATTAGGATCTGAATGAAATCGATATACTCTTCAACACTACAATTTAATTTTTAGCTAGTGTATAAATGTTTATACACTGAAGTTAGTACTACAGTAGGTTTGTAAGTATTTTAATAATAATTATATTACACTAGCTTGTGTGCGCGGCTTCGCTATCGTGGAAATCGTTTTTATGACTGCCTTTGAGTGCGCGAGCCGAGCGTAGACATGAGTGTTCTCCATATCCCTCAGGAACTATATCTCGCTATTCTGATTAACAGTTTTATGTCAGTTACCACCGTTCAACCATTTCTGTCCAAAAAATCACTTCAATCACTTCCTTGCGATGCCGACGTGCCCGAGCGTGTAAAGGGGTTTTCCTCAGATCCCTCGGCGGGAATTTATGTCAGGATATACTAATTACTAAATCATGGCATTTTATGTTCGTCCTCCTTAACTATTTCTGTGCAAAAAATCACAACAATCCATTGTTCCTTTGCGATGTTATAGTAATTAAGCAAAAAAGAGTATTTTTTTCAGTTCCCTTAGGAACAACATCGGACTATGCTATTTTCACGGCATAAAAAGTTGCCTATGTCCTTCCCAGTGACACAAGCTACCTGCATGCCAAATTTCATCAAGATTAGTCAAGGTGTTGAAGCGTGAAAAGGTAACAATCAAACAAACAAACACATTTTCACATTGATAATATTAAGTAGCTTTACTCAAAAAAGCAAGGAAATAAAAACAATCCTTACTAAGATAATAAATGTCAAAATGTGTTTGTTTGTTACCTTTTCACACTTCAACACCTCGACCAATTCTGATGAAACTTGGCATGCAGGTAGCGTGTGTCACTGGGAAGTCTACTTTTTATACCGTGAAAATAGCATAGTCCGTTTAAAATTTGAAAAAAGCAATTAGTGAACCTCAGACCAAGGAGCTTTTATTTATCGGACTATGGTGTTGTCACTTGGTTGTATGAGATTTGTGTTCTGTGCCTCTCAGTGAGTTATATTATAAAAAAGATTGATAATTTTTTTTAAATTACTCTTTTTTTTGACGATTCTGTAATCAATCACGTATTTCCTGTCTTCTTTTTAGGAATATTAAGCGAACATTACTTAAAGCATGTTTGAGTAAAACCTATTTACAGGCAATCGTAATCTAGTGAAAACGCAGAGAAAATTACAACGAATCTTATTGAAAACGTTGAAACACGACAAAAAATAAACAGAGCAGCCTATCTTATCTTTAGTGGAATAAGCAGGTACTCATATTATGACAAGGTTGTCTGCGATAAAAACGCATTTAGCGACAAAAGCCACTTGAGTTCAATAGTTACACGTATAGAACTGCGAAGTGCATGATATATAATGTTTCTTTATAACAAAAGCAGCGAAAACTGCTTACTAGTAACCCCCACAGTATTACCAGATCCAATAAGCTTATCTTAAAAAGTCCAGTGTCCCCATACAACATTGCAAAATGTTTTCAATAAATACTGTGTTTTACTCATGCAAAATCTTACAGGTAGATAATATGAAAATACAGTAAACCTACTGTTATTAATTAAATTACCTACCTTAATAAAGTGTTTTACCCGACTGCCTCAAAGGAGGGTATTGTTTCAAGAGAGTATGTAATAAGTAAATATGTATGTATGTCTGTTTCTTTGGCTAAGCCTGTTGCCTAAACGGGTTAATGGATTTTGATGCGTGAGGTGTCGTTAGATTCGTCTTGACCCCTAGATACCTACATCAATATAGAACAATTAGAGATACAATCTGGTTTTAATTTTTTGTTTAAATTAGTTACCTTTTCGCGCTCGCGTTGATGTGTTTTGTTTGTAATGTGAATAGGTATCATTGTCATAGTTGTGTGTAGAGGTGTGGTGGTACGGAACACTCGGAGCGCGGGTCCAACTTGCACTTGGTCGGTTTTTAGGGTTCCGTAACCACAGGGTAAAAATGGGACCCTATTATTGAGACTTAGCTGTCCGTCTGTCTGTCAGTCGGTCTGTCTGTCCGTCCGTTTGTCACCAGGCTGTATTTCGTGAACCGTGATAGCTAGATAGTTGAAATTTTCACAGATGATGTATTTCTGTTGCCGCTATAACAACAAATACTAAAAAAACAATAAAGTAAATATTAAAGGGGGCTCCTATACAACAAACGTGATTTTTTTGCTCTTTTTTGCTCGATATTGATAACGGCAACAGATAAATTAAAATAAAACAAATATTTAAAAGGGGGCTTCCATACAACAAACGCGATTTTTTTGCTTGATATTTATAACGGCAACAGGTAGACGTTTGAAATATTCACAGAATATTGATTTGTATTATTCACTTTAAAAAAAATCAATTAAAATAAAACAAATATTTAAGGGGGGCTCCCATACAACAAACGATATTTTTTTTGGCGTTTCTGCTCGATATGGACAAAGTGTATTTATTAGTACTATCATGATATTGATAAAGGCAACAGGTAGACACTTGAAATATTCAGAGACTATTAAGTTATATTTCACTTTAAAAATAAATAATTAAATTAAAATAAAACAAATATTTAAGGGGGGCTTCCATACAACATACGTGATTTTTTTGGTCGTTTCTGCTCGATATGGACAAAGTGTATTTATTAGTACTATCATGATATTGAATATTGATAAAGGCAACAGGTAGACGCTTGAAATATTCACAGACTATTTAGTTATATTTTCACTTTAAAAATAAATAATTAAATTAAAATAAAACAAATATTTAAGGGGGGCTTCCATACAACATACCTGATTTTTTTGCTCGATATTGAAATCATAACGGCAACAGGTAGACGTTTGAAATATTCACAGAATATTGATTTGTACTATTCCCTTTAAAAATAACTGAATTAATTAAAATAAAATTAATATTTAAGAGGGGGCTTCTATACAACAAACGTGATTTTTATAGATAATTGTACGGAACCCGTCGTGCACGAGTCCAATTCGCACTTGGCCGGTTTTTTCACCTTCTTTCACTTCGTAACAGAGCAACGGATTGTTGTGATTTGCAGGTAGGGCAAGCAGGTATGGTTTATGTAATTTATGTTTACAAGCAAATTATCAACAGCGAGGAAGTGGCCGATAGAGTTTGGTCCTTATTGCCATTGCCAAATCCGATAAATGTGGTTGTAAAACTTCGCAAGTCATGACTTAACTACCTGACTCGAAACATGGTGTGCGAAAACATCCCGAGGCTTATTACCAAGTTAGGCAGTTTCATTTCGCAAATTACGTAATACATACTCGTATATATGGTGTAACAAAATTAGCTGAAACTATTTTAACTGGTGCTTCTAAACATGAAACTGAACAACTTTACCCATGGAACCCATAGTCACATCGCAAAAAAAAATTGGCTCTCCCATACTAACTCGATCAGCTGATCAGACAACTTAGTATGGGAAGTTCAAATTTTTTTTCCAGATTTGACCTACGAATGACTTATCTTCGTAGGATTTGACTATGGGTTCCATGGGGAAAGTTGTTCAGTTTCATGGGTACAAGCACCAGTTAAAATAGTTTTGGCTTATTTTGTTAGACCTCATATAGAGGTTCTTCTCACCTTATTTTCAAACAGACTTAAAAAATACCGCGTATGAACTTAACCGCAAAGTACAGTCTTCGCTCTCATTCATTGATGTTAACTACTTTTTTTTGACGTGATAACGTCTTATAAATCGATGAACGCCGGCTGCATGCACGAAAAAGTGTTACGTTCCGCGTGCAAGCGAGAGCGCGGAACAAGCGATAGAGAGGCACGATCGGCCTAAGCGTTCGGCTTGTCATCAATGTTTGTTATCACGTAAAATTAACGTCCGTAAACCGACTTTACAAACAACCAGTTTTTTTGTATTAATGAAGTTATTTATTATGATTCAGCAGGGTCAGCAAAGCTAAGCTTATACATGACACATGCTGTATTGTGTGAACTTTAATCGCAAAGTAGGTTCGGTCCTAATTTCACTGACTTCCACGGACACATCTCTTGTGACTTCTTTATTTTCTGGGCGTCCGTATCACAAAAGGAAAAAATATTATACCCTTATAGAATCACTTCAACTTCTTTATTCATTTAGAATTATTTTTTTACAACATTTGTAGCAAGTCGAGGTTTGTAGGTAGGTTATTTTAAAATAACATATTACTTACACAAAAAAAAACACATAAATGCCAATGCAAAAAATAACAATAAATGTCAGGAGATAGACGTAATAAATGATAAGTAACACTTATTATTCTTATTAATTACATAATAAAATACCTGCAGACGCTACATGAGCTGGAGCTTTGTTTGCAAGAGTTCTTTTATGTCGTAGAACTGTTTTTCTAGAAGCCACTCCTTAAAGCGAGGTATTGATTGGAATAGTTGTCTCTGTCTTTTTCTTTACGTGTAAGAAAATAACCACACTTTTTCAATTTTTTAATGGTTTTTCGTTTCAATCAAAAACTACTATGAAAGTATAAAACATAATAACATTACTCACTTTGTATTATCATAGCAAATATTGTAGTATATTTTTTAAAATGTATACTTCAAAATATTAGTCATAACTACAGTTGATAATAGCGCAGTAGACCTATCTTTGGGATTTTTTCAACCAAGCCAAAACTGCTCAATCGTGTTTCTAATAGCTTTTTACTTTAAGAAACATCATCAACAATAAGGGTATTTTTTTTCAACCTCGGGTTTTCTATGGTTTAGAAGCAATTGACGTCAAAAATAACGAAAATCTGTAATATTACCGCCTTAAGTCTCATTATCCGTCTGTCGGTCGTTCTGTAATTTTTTTTTCAGGCACACGTGAAGGAAATATTATCAAATTGAAATTCATATCGAAAACTGAGGTCTACGGTCCCTTGGAGTTGTAAAAAAATCGGGCGTCTAAAGAGCAATCAAAAAACACTGCGACTTATGTCGCATATTTTGACACTAGTGAGTAAATCAAAATCTGTAGACTACTTTCCGTTGACATAGAATCTGAAATTTGGCGAGTAACAAGGTCTCGCAGTTCAAGTAAAGAAAAAAAAAATTACCACTCCGGGAGTGCCGACAGAAGTAAAAACTTTTTACAGTTTTATAAATTTTGACCCTTCGAGTGTTCCTGGCGAACGACTAGTTTCACAAAGTTTTGACCCTGCGAGTGCTCCTGGTACGGTGTCGGTTACGTTACATTACGTTACATTGTCGCGAGTTCAATGGTTTTTTCCCATCTCAAAAAATGCCCAACGCGCCTAAAGTTTGGTTGTTGGTAGGGCATTTTCTAAGCCCGCCTTGCTAGCTACAGTCTTGCCGCCAAACATCAGTGTTAAAAACATTGATGTGTTCCGGCTTGAAGATAAGATAGCCAGATCCCCATTGCGTTGGGGAATCTTGGTAAGCCCGCTTCCATCTTCGGCATCATCGTCACTTACCATCAGGTGAGATAATGCCAAGGGCTTACTAATTAAAAAAAAAAGTTTTCACTTCAAAAATCTGTAATTTGTAGTTTTATCACATATAAAAAGATATTTTAGCGATTATAAACTAATATTTACAGTTTTAAAATTTACCGTGACTAATACCGTATATCGATCTAATCTTCGAATCTAACTCGGCTGGGCAGCATTCGGGATGCTTCGCAATATCTTTACGTCCCAGATACCGAGAGTGCTATGCTCGGAGTTTTTCTGCGAGATCGAATCGGAAACGAGGAGATCCGTAGGAGAACCAAAGTAACCGATATAGCTCTCAGAATTGCTAAACTTAAGTGGCAGTGGGCAGGGGCTCGTAGAACAGATGGCCGTTGGGGCAGTAAAGTTCTCGAGTGGCGACCGCGCACCGGAAAACGTAGCGTAGGGTGGCCTCCCACTCGGTGGACCGATGACCTGGTTAAGGTCGCGGGAAGCCGCTGGATGCGGGCAGCGCAGAACCGTTCGTCATGGAATTCCTTGGGGGAGGCCTACGTCCACCAGTGGACGTCCTTCGGCTAATATGATGATGATCCTTCGGCTAATATACCCGACAAAAATGACCCTCCTTTTTAGGCGGTCAGGTAAAAAAGGATTATTATTTTCACCTCGCGTTGAAAGTTTTTAACCTCTCTCTTTCTCTTCTGTGAATTTCAATTTCCATCCCACATAGTGGCAGGGACTGCCTTCCTTGTCTTTCCTCTCCACTCTTGTTGGAGGCATCGTCAGCAGTACATATAATAATTTCGGAACCTTTCACCGTTAATGGAGATTTAAAAAAACATAATTGTTAACTAACTGCTATAATTAACCTGTCCTATAGGTACTTAGAGTTACTATTAATTGTTTACGGATGTCTCAATCTCTCCCAAGCCTGATAATAATTACATAGAACGACTTGTTTGATTGATATTACCCATGTTAGCTTGTAAAACAATTATTTATTTATAGTCGTGGCGCCTTCAACATTTATTTCCTTGTTGTCTACATGTAAATTATATTGACAATCTGTATTCTTGACTCAGATGCAATGCCATATTGTACGTAGGCAAAGTATATATATATATATATATATATATACTAGCTGTCCCGGCGAACTTCGTACCGCCTTACATTACATTACACTGCCCTGCCCTACCCTACACTACACTACACTACCCTACCCTACCCTACATACACTACACTACACTACACTACCCTACCCTACACTACTCTACACTACCCTACACTACACTACCCTACCCTACCCTACACTACCCTACCCTACACTACCCTACCCTACCCTACACTACCCTACCCTACCCTATCCTATCTCTCAAGTTGGATCGAACTGCACATGGTGTGCGAATTTTATTATAATCGGTTAAGTGGTTTAGGAGTCCATTGAGGACAAACATTGTGACACAAGATTTATATATATTAAGAAGAGATATATATATATTTTAGTACTAACATACATTGCGACCTCACCCCCTCGTCAACCACATTGATACAGATTGTTTATAGTTTGGTTCTCGAACGTATAGGATTTCGCCGCCATTTTTTTGTTCCGTTATTCCTTTTTTGAAATGTCATTTCTGGCCCGTTTGTATGAAGTGTCCAGCAGGGTGACATAGGTTTGTCCGTGTATGTTGCTCGTTTAAGATTCATCATCATATCAGATGAAGGATGTTTACTGCTGGATAACGGCCTTCCTCGACGACCGGTCCTGCACTGCCCGCATCCCATTTGGGGGTTATGCCGTAATCGCCACGCTTGGCAAGCGGGTTGGCCATCGCAGTGCGGTTGCAGGTTGGATGAATGTTGCAATTTTGTACATGTATTTGTTTATTTTGATGTACAGAGGCCAGCACATCAAGCTGTACACTCGTAGTGCGATTCTGATCCATACGCATTCGGCATTAGAACGGTATAAAGTCCAAAGTGTGTAGATTGATATGCTGGCCTCTGTACAATCAAGAGTTATTTGTGTTTGAGTCGACTACCAGGTGCGCGGAAAGGACGCTGCTGTCCATCAAGCGGTTTAAGTTCCTTAGTCTTTCCTTAGTCGTCTCTTACGACGCCCATTGGAAGAGACCCCATCTTTTCCAATGGGTGTCATCCCAATGGTCCAATTCTAAGCCGGGAGCCATACGGCATTTAAGTTTATAACTAGATAGTAATTGCTTACGTCTTCGTCTAAGTGGAATTTCAAATGCGTCTTTTGTAAAATCCTCGTTAACCGGAATGAAATTAAACACATTCTGCACGTTAATGAAAGAGGGCACCCCAAACTTTGTCATTTATAATATTCGCAGTAGGAAGATAGGCACATAGCTCGTAGAAAGGATGGCCGTTGGGCAGTAAAGTTCTCGAGTGGCGACGGCGCACCGGAAAACGTAACGTAGGCAGGCTTCCTACTCGGTGGACCGATGACCTGGAAAAGGTCGCGGGAAGCCGCTGGATGCGGGTAGCGCAGAATCGGTCGTCGTGGAAATCCTTGGGGGAGGCCTATGTCCAGCAGTGGACGTCCTTCGGCTGATATGATGATGATGATGAGGAAGATTTATTTGAGATTCTTCTGTCTTACCAATGAAACCATATCCATTTTATATCTTTTTTTTATTTAAGTGCTATTTTTACACTGGCCTCAGACGGACTATAAATGGCACGAACTGTTTATGGAAGAACGTGCCATGATTAATATGAGATGCAGTTGTACCTTAGAATATGTATTACCTACCATACCAACGTACAGGAGAGTCCTGCATCTTCCTTCGTAGCTGTAAACACAAACTGCACATTTAATTTTTTTATTGCACCTTAATTCTGCCTAGGGTGTAATTTTTTTTTTAGTTAACGCACGCATCACTTCTCTTTCGTAACCGTTTCGGCGGATATTGAACCATCTCCATTAACACACAACAGATTTTCTTGCATCTTAACAAAGAATACTTAACATCAAGTCAACCCTCCAAACAATAAAAACTGCAAAAATCAAAATCGATTCACCTGTTTTGGAGCTACGATGCCACATACAGATACACAGATACAAACGTTAAACTATTGAAACCCCTCTGTCAGCGTTGGGGGTTATAAATGGCTTTTTCAGATTCTTTCCTTTTTATGGTTCCGTACCCAAATGGTGCCAACGGGATTCTATTACTAATCCTCCGCTGTCCGTCTATCCGTCTGTCAGCGGGTTATATTTCATGAATCGTAATAGGTAGATAGATTAAATTTTCACACAGTGTGTATTTCTATTGCCGCTATAACAACAAAAAATAATAAAAATAAAATATTAAAGCCCCATAAAATACACGTGAAAAGTATTTAAAAAGTACTTATGGTTATATCTCGTAGTGCCTAGTTTTCCTGTAGTATCTAACTAGACACAGGTTTTTGACATATTACTTGTTGTCTCTAATTCGTTCACGTACTTGTTTTGTCCTTATCATCCGATTTCTAAGATTACTCACTAACTAGTTATTTGCTCTGATCACTTGATATTGGCAAAAAATACTGTAGGTAGTTGCCAAATATCAAAAATTGAATTGGATTAGATAATGAGTGCACTGTTTGTACTTTGCACATTAGGTGATGACCTTACCCAAAGAGTTATCGTAAGAGACTCTTACCTAAAGAGTTATCGAGACTCTTACTAGTAACTAATTAGTAATCTGTGCTCTTACCGTAAGAGTTATGTTTGGTAGAATTATTTTATTAATACGGAAATGGTTTCATTACATATCCATGGTGCAAGCTTTTATTTGAAAATAATTTTAATTATTTCGTATTCTTTTTGACTAACACTTTCATTTCATACCTATATCATTAAAAAAACTGGTCCGCTATCTTTGGGAGTCCGCCATATTGGATTTAAAAAAACGTCTTTTAGCTAACCATGCATTATTATATTCATCATGCAAGTTAAACGTGTTTGCAAAATATCAGCTCAATCGAAAACCGGGGACGTCAGTTAAATACTTACAAAATTTACAGAGGACAACTTACTTACAAATTCATTGCCTTTACTAGCTGTCCCGGCGAACTTCATAGCGCCTCATACTACACTACACTAAACTACTTTTTGTAGATAATGCAGGATTTTTTAGGTCATTTTTTACACCTTGTGTTACATTATTTGAGTTTTAGTAGTCCTTATTTTTTTTAAAATATAATATAGTCTATAGCAACCGCGGATAGTGTAGCTTCCCAACGGTGAAAGAATTTTTTAAATCGGTCTAGTAGTTTCGGAGCCTATTCAATGCAAACAAACAGACAATCAAGTCTTTCCTCTTTATAATATGTATTATTATATCAGCTCATATACGTCCCCACCGAGGGGCTCGAGCCTACCCTGAATCAGGGCGATTAGGCCTTAGTCGACCACGCGCTCCCAGTGCGGGTTGGTCGACTTCACACACAACCTTCGAGTTTCTTCGCAGGCGTGTGCAGGTTTCCTCACGATGTTTTCCTTCACCGTTTTAAAGCAATCGGTAATTATATGTACGTAAGTTTTTGAAAAACTCATTGGTACATTGGCCGTCCAGATTTGAACCCGGTACCTCTGGTTAGATGGACCGAGTCGTTACCGGTTGAGCCACCGACGCTAATACTCGATATATAATGCTAATACTCCAAAAATATGTATTAGTTAGACAAACATTGCAAGTTAAATAAAATATTTTAAAAATGTGAATCTGACTGATAGACACTGGCTATAAAGGACAACACATAAAGTGACAAGCGGCCGAAATCAGGAATCCGGCACCTTGTCTGGCATCACGACAACGCCACTCCGCACACTTCTGCCAGAACACATGATTAAAAAAAAAATAATGTGTCTATCGTACTCCTCCTGCCATATTCCCCTGACCTAGAACCTTGTGATTTTTACCTCTTTCCAAAAGTTAAAGCAAAACTAAAGGGCAAGCGGTTTGAAGTAAGGCAGATGCACTGGCTGCCTATAAATGTGAGATTTCTGAGGTGTCTGAAGAAGAGTGATCTTTGGCATTTTCCAACTGGTTTAAACGGATGGTAAAGTGTATACGTGTTCGAAGTTAATACTTTGAAAAGATTGATATCCTACTCGTACCAATATTATAAATATCTTGGATGTATGTATATTTGTTACTCTTTCACGCTTCAACCACTAGACGGATCGGGATGAAACTTGGCACATATATAGGTTAGGTTATGTCCTAGAATAGGACATAGGCTTCTGTTTACCCCGGGAAAATGTCTTAATCCCAGGGGAAAATTCGAAAACAACGCAAGCGTAGCCGCGGGCCGACGGCTAGTCTGTAATTAAGAATTAATTTCATAACTTTTGAGTATCTAGTTTCTTTTGGCATGCCCCCTCGTAAATTGCGTCAAATAAAAAAATACTTAACAAATATTAAGGTCAACGCTATAAAATCAGATCGACCTCAGTAAATATCGATAATGTGTTTTATACAGACCTCAGTCACCCGTTACTTTTTTATTGTACTCAATAAGTATTGAAAAGTGGCAAGTGCGTATCGTATCACGCTCAATAGTTTTTGATGTGTAACATCTTTATCCTCTCGCTTTCCTGCACTTTGTGAGAGTGATTTCGCGAAAAGAGACGAAGGTGTGTAACAGGAAATGCGTTTTTTTCCGTCACGAAGGCGTAGGAAACATGGCCATGCCGCCTAATACGACTACTGTAACGCTCTCTTTTTTATCAATGATATCCGACTCGCAGAGGAACACTAGCAGTCTTGGCCGCCCTAGGCCGACCATGTAGTACCAGCCACCCCCCTCCTAATATGTTTAAAATATATAATTTCAAAATAAAACATTCAAATTTGATGGTAATAAAGTATAAGTACTCGTAGCTTTACGATGTCAACATAGTTATTCAAACTGGTTTTTTTTCGTAATTATGCTTTAGTCGTTACATGTTCGCATTAGTATATTTTTGCCATGTCATTTTCAATGTTCAGAAGGTCTAGTGACAGACTTTAGTACAATGCATGTAAAAGTCTGTATAATTTTTATTCTCGTATTAATACCGGATTGTAAGAAAATTCCGGCCAAGTGCGAGTAGGACTCGCGTTCCGAGAGTTCCGTATCACTACAGCTCTCCACACAACTATGAAATTGATACCTATTCACATTACAAACAAAAGACGCAACCACAGAAAATTGTTTTTTTTTCTTCATTTAGTTCAGACTCCTTAGCTCAAGTATGACTCAATTTGGTCAGTTTTTCGGGTTCCGTAGCCAAATGGCAAAACACGGAACGGATTCGTCATGTCTGTCTGTCTGTCCGTCCGTATGTCACAGCCACTTTTTTCCAAAACTATAAGAACTATACTGTTGAATATACCGCATTAAGATTTTCACACAAAAATAGAAAAAAACAATAAATTTTGGGGGTTCCCCATACTTAGAACTGAAACTCAAATTTTTTTTTTCATCAAACCCATATGTGTGGGGTAGGGCTTCCAATCCCGCATTGTATTGCGGGATCTCGGTATCGGCGGGATCCAAAATTTTCAAAGGTGCGGGATCCCGGTATAACGGGATCTTGCATTCTTGATAAGAGTGGTCAAAAATAACAAGTCGACGAAGAAACTAGAGCGCCGACCTATGCATGCGTAGAACTCGATTTCTGTGTTAATTGTATGAGGGTAAACATGCGCGACGCATTCGTTCAGCGTTCAAGAATCGTTGGTCAAGGAAGGTGTAGTATAACATAGCATGATAGCATTTATTCGAACATAAGTCAAAGAGAAACATGACTGGTATCATAGTTTTATTTAATAAGTACACTCAGAACAGAATTAAAGAAGAAATACAAAAATATAGAATCACTTTTCATTTTGAAAGTGTTTTCGAAGGAAACACAACATCCCCAACGTATCGTCAGCCAAACTACTTCGTATCTTACTGGCAAGATAACCGGCAGAAGAGAACGCCCGCTCAGCTTCTACGCTTGTAGGTACTACAGAATTTAGAGCCTTATGAGCTAGCGTTAAATATTTACCCATCGACCCTCCTGATTCATACAGAGTCATCTCTTTCTTTATAATTGTTTCGATCAGGGGTATTCGAGCAGGCGATGGACAAATACTTGTCATGGCAGAGTTCAAAGTTTGCTCTAGCTCCTCTTGCAATGTCAGAGATCGAGAGCTAGTATTCCCCTCCATGTTAGAAGTGGAAGTACCAGCAGCTTGATTTTTGATCTGGACATCACTCATAGCAGAAAGAGGAACTTCATCATCATTGGCCTCACAGGGAGATAACGCATTAAACTTCAACTTCTGGATTAACTCCTTAATTTCTAATTTCTTAATTTAAGACGTCCCTGTATTGCTTATCAATCCCGCAAAATCCCGCGGATCCCGCACTTCCAATCCCGCAGTTAGCGGGACTGAAAAATCATGTGGGATCTCGGTATTTTGGGATCTCGGTATACCGAGATTGGAAGCCCTAGTGTGGGGTATCTATGGATAGGTCTTCAAAAATGATATTGAGGTTTCTAATATCATTTTTTTTTCTAAACTGAATAGTTTGGCGAGGGCACTTCCAAAGGGGTAAAATGTGTGCCCCCTTCCCCCCCCTGTAACTTCTAAAATAAGAGAATGATAAAACTAAAAAATATATATGATGTACATTACCATGCAAACTTCTACCGAAAATTGGTTTAAACAAGATCTATTTAGTAGTTTTTTTAATACGTCATTTATTATAGATAATGGTGCGGAACCCTTCGTGCGCGAGTTCGACTCGCACTTGGCTGGTTTTTATTATTAGTAGTTGTCACTTTAAGATAAGCGTGAAACTTGGTGAGTATAGTTCAGACGAAGTTTCATATTTCTTGTATGGGAGCCGTTTAATTTTTATTTATTTATTGTTATAGTTTATTTATCCACCATTGATAATATTAAGTCTTGGCATCATCTCACCTGATGGTAAGTGACGATGATGCCGAAAATGGAAGCAGGCTTACCAATATTCCCCAACGCAATGAAGATCTGGCTATCAGATCTTTAAGCCGGAACACATCATTGCTGTTAACACTGATGTATGGCGGCAAGATTAGATAAGATGGTGGTAGCTAGCCAGGGGGGCTATGAAAATGCCTTACCACCAACCAAACCGAGTCTTACAAAGTTGACCCCGCCGGGAATCGAACCCGCGACCTCCTGATGTGAAGCGAATGGACTAACTATTACGCCACGGAGGCGGTTAAAATAAATAGTGGCAATTTCAAACAATTTCAAAAATTTCAACTATTACGGTTCATGAGATACAGCCCCCTGACAGGCGGACAGACATAGAGACAGACAGCTGTATTATCTGTACAGACAGCAGAGGCTTAGCAATAGGGTCCCGTAGCTCACCCTTTAGGTATACAGAAGCAAAACGGCTGCGGATTGCCAAAACTTTAAAGCGACGCATTGGAAACAACTTTTGTTCTACGACTTTGGTGAAAATGCAAAATAATTTTTACTCTTCATTCAAAACCGATCAGCTGATCGACCAATTTTGTGCATTTTAGTATGGAAGGTACTATTTTTTTTGAGAATTGAATTGTTAAGTTAGGTTACCCCCAGTTAACGGGTCCTACACCAATTTTACACACTGTATATATATATATATATATATATATATATATATATATATATATATATATATATATATATATATATATCATCATTACAGCTCATATACGTCCCCACCGAGGGGCTCGAGCCTACCCTGAATCAGGGCGATTAGGCCTTAGTCGACCACGCGGGCCCAGTGCGGGTTGGTCGACTTTCACACACAACCTTCGAGTTTCTTCGCAGGCGTGTGCAGGTTTCCTCACGATATATATATATATATATAGTATATAAATAAATAAATATATATATATATATATTTATTTATTTATTTATTTATATACTTTGATAAGGCTTCTACTCACGAAATTGAACAACTCTCCTCAAGAAACTCATAATCAATTCAACAAAAAAAGTTACTTCCTACGGCTAATCAGCTGATTGATAAATAATAATTTAGATATGATTTGTATGAGAGGGTATAATGTTTTTGCAAATGCACTTTTTTATATTATTTTATTACTAAATATAAAACATTTAATTGACAACGCTAAATAATAGGTACTTACGTAAAGAACAACCGACATCAGTAAATTAAACCGACGACAAGTTTTCCCATTGATTTCGCACAAAAAATTCCATATTTTGAAAACTGCTTAACCGATTTTGATGAAACTTGCACTGTTAGGGAATAATGTCGATAGATCGTCTTGATCCCGTGAGTGACAGAGGATAAATTTTTACCCGTCTGTCCAAAAAATAGGGTTAAGTTTTTATGCAGTCGGGTTTTTAATTATATCCTAATATTTTTAAGTTAAAGTTAGTTAAAAATAGTCGTAATTCCCGTCTCCTTAGCTGTACACAGGGCGCCCTATTATCGCCAATAACAGGTCACTGGCCCGTTATTCATGCCATTCATACATGCATGCTGCATTAAATAAACTTATTTATTACTTATTGTGCTTGAGTTATTGTGCTCTTCGCGAACTGTGGAACTGCTTCATTGTTAAAGATAAATAATGAGCTAGAACAAAGTGGAAGTGTGTATATTATAGTTTGTGTAAAATTTGTGTTTTAAGAACTTTTGAGATATAACGGTCTAATGAAATGAAAATAATATATATATAAACAGGAAGTAAAAAAAAAATGGTGTAGGACCCGTCGACTGGGGCTTCTACTCATCATACTGAACAACTTTCCCCAAGGAACCCATAGTCAATTCGCGTAAAAAAATTGGTTAATCAGCTGATTTTTTTTATGAAGAATTCAAATTTTTTTTTGCGATTTCAGCAAACTTGTAGTACAAAAGTTGTCAGTTTGAGCCCCCGTTAACGGGACCTACACCAATTTTGTTACACCCTGTATATGTGTGTGTGTGTTTATTTTATTTAGATCGTTACATCTATGCAAACATAAAGTTTTTGAAAAAAACGGGAATATACGGACATAGATTTTTCTTACCTGATCGTATATAAATGGATCCTTTTATCAAACAACTTCTTGTTTTCGAATGATCAGTAGACTGCGATTTGTAAGCCGAAAGACGTCCACTGTTGGATAAAAAAGAAAAGAATTAGATTTAAAAAAATAAAAAAATATGTAGAGATTGAAAGTTCCTATAAAGTTATACCCGTTCATTCGATTGCGTTGAAACTTCGTGCAGTTGTTGCGCACACGCGGGAAAGTAATAACAACAAATAATTTTGGAAAAACCCTAAAACTTTAAGGTACAAGCTTTTATTTAAAAAGAGTTTCTATGCTCAAATAAATATACACGATTCCAAATAAAAAAAGCGAGCATAGTAAAGTCTAGTTCTTTGGAAATGGCCAAACATGTAAACAAAACATTTTATCATTTATACGAGCATTTTATTCATTTAATCATCATGTGTGTGTAGTTCATTAAAGTACTTAAATTCCAACTGAAAATGGTTTGTCTTTAAGAAAACACGTCACTAAAAGACGATTCTGGAACCTTGACTCCACCTCAAAATTTCATCATCGGATCAACTTCAAAATACCAAAAGGATCTATTGTCACTGAGAATACGGCTTCGTACCAAATTTTAGCTCAATAAAACCCCTGGAAGCCGTTCTAAAATCGATCGCAAGATTTGGTTTAAACAAATTAAGATACTATACAGACATTACTAGTTAAATAATTTTTTTTAAAAAACGGCGAACCGTTTGCGGCTCGCCCAGCGCGCACCATCGATATCCATGCGAGCGAAGCAGTGGTCAAAAGCTAGTTGACTATAACACGTTATTATTATGTTGTAATTATAATTGATATTTTTTAAACAATGACATAAATTCAAATCAATGACGATGAAAAAACCGACCAAGTGCGAGTCGGACTTCGCACAAAGTAGGGTTCCATTGTCTTTTCAAAAAATAATTTATATTTTAAAAAACAAAAACACATTTTACAAATCCATACTGCACATCTTAAGTTGGTCGGCTATTAACCCTAAACTAAGAAAGCCTCCTTAGCGGTGATAGTTTTCGTTTAAAATTGATTATATGTCCTACTATTTAAAAAAAAAATCAGATGTGTGAAATAGCGGTGAAGCTGGTAGGAGAGTGGGGGAGACACTTGACTGTAACAAAAATTTGCACTTTAAAGCTTAATATTTCGTAAACGGATCCCTAAATTTAAAAATGTGTGTAGAAAACCCTCAGGAGTTTTAAAAGACCTATTAAAAGATACCACACACGATAGGGTACGTCAACTAAAAAAATCACCCCCTCTCTACATGTCTCTACCATTTTATTTTTTTCAATCTTTTATTGTACAACTTTGTCAGCGTGATTAATATGTGTACCCATGCAAAATTACAGCTTTCTAGTACTAATATATAGTCTCTGAGCTAAGCCGCGGACAGACGGACAGACAGACGACATGGTGAAACTACATATAAGGGTTCGTGGTTGACTACCCTAAAATGCTAACTCGGGGCTCTGACTGTACTCAAAGTAAAGATAATGCAGTTTTTTTTTTCAGAATAAAGAGGTAATTATTTTTTATGACAAATAAACAAATCAAGGTAAATTGGAACATAAAATATGTGAACCTTGATCTTTTCAGTTTACATGCTCGTTGCTCGCCTTTCGTCACCGAAATGCCAACTTTGACGAATTCCGACAGCCACAGATCAAAATATTACTTAAATATACATTTCAATATGTTTTTAAGGATTGCCTCAGTAACCGACAGTGCCAGAGGGCGGGGCACATAGCTCGTAGAACGGACAGCTCTTTAAGCAGTAAAGTTCTCGATTAGCAACCGCGTACCGGAAGATGTAGCGTAGGAAGGCTCTCACTCAGTGGACCGACCTTGCAAAGGTCGCGGGAAGCTGCTGGATGCGGACAGCGCAAGACTAGTCGTTGTGGAATGCTCGAGGAAAGCCTTTGTTTAGCAGTGGACGTCTTTCGACTATGAGCTATAATATGATGATGATGACGATGATGAATTGCTTACAGTTGACTGTTTTAAATGTACGATATATAATTTCATAATAAATATTTGTGACACAGTGGCGCATCGGGACTCGGGAAACTACTTCGTCTCGGGAGCCGTATTGTTATTTTCCCTCTAATCGATGGTTGACTGTCGCGTTATACTCGTGACCGGGTGCTGTCCCTGTAAACTGGCCTACTCTTGACATAGACATTAATGACAATTTAATATGTATTTATAATGTATTACTTCTCGTGTCATATTGTTTTTAAAAGCTTTTATTTAACTTGCAATATATGTACGAGTATATATGTTTGTTCGGGTGAAGTCTTGCAAGTTAATTTTGACCCAATCCAGAAAACTGTTACACCTGCAATCGAAGCCGATGAATACATAAATAGAGGTATAATACACATGGATATTAGAAAGTATTAAAATGAGTGGGCGAGGTCAGAAAAGGAATGCGAAGACCGCCGTAAAAGTCAAAATTTTAAAAACAAATTAAAAAGAAAATAATATAAAAACAGATCGAAAACAAACTAAAAAGATTGACTTCGTTACAAGCAGTCGCATCAAAGTATGTTAAATGTCTTCATAAGTAGATACATTTCAACAGCCTTCGTGGCAAAATTGTTAGTTCATTTTCCATCAGCTTCAAACCAAGAAGTCGCAGGTTCTTTCTCGGCGGGGTGTAACTTTGTAAGACTCGGTTAGGTTGGGGGTAAGGCTATTTTTTTAAGCCCACCTGGCCAGCTACCGCCATCTTATCTAAGTCTTGCCGCCAAACATCAATGTTAACATAACTGGATCCGCCCTTGCACAAACTTCGACCCAAATTCCGTGTCAGATCGCGAACCCGTTATAGAGCACCGAATCCATTCAATTCTTCCTTAAATCTTATATCTGCATCTCTTGATTGTACCCTTGCAAATCGTTAAATAAATAAAACTGAGGCACTATAATATTATCAGGTCATTCATTAAATATCACCGTTGTGGGTACCGATTTAATTGGATTCTCTCTCTCTTATCGTGTGGCACAATTAACCATGCCATCGAAGGGATAGACGGCGGTTGCCTGGTGTTGCACTTACCATCACCCGCAGTCAACTGTGTGCATCGCGACCTTCATACAAATCTGGAATCAGATGTGCAAGTTTCCTCACGATGTTTTCCTTCACCGTTAAAGCAATTGTTAAGCATATGTAAGTAAGTTTCGAAAAACTCATTGGTACATGGGTCGTTCGGATTTGAACCCAGGACCTCTAGGAGGACCGAGTCGTTACCGTTGAGCCACCGACGCTTTTATATAATTGGATTTACATCAGTTAACGAGGCTTATGGGGCTAAGATAAACAACTTCCTAGTGGTCAGATGAGGTCTATCGGAGCGGCAATTTTTTTTCTTATCTGTGAACTAAACCATGTACAAACACGGTCCCAATTAAATCTAAGTTGGGGTTCTGCTGTGAAAAGCGAAGCTCGTAAAAAGTCAAAATGCTCATCGTAAAAAAACTACAACCCTATGCGTATAGTTAAACACGCGTTAAACCGTTGATGGCCTTGTATTGGAGTTTGTCAACACTGTTGACTATTGTATGGTAGAAAACTACTCTATACACATAGAAAAACAGTGAGAACTAGAGTTCAATTCCTACTGATAGGATTTTAGTGGTTGCTAGTAATCTTTTTGATATTAATCTAGGACCTAGGAGAAACAAAGGACAAAGGCAAGGATTTCTACAACAAACGGTCCTGCGCTGCCCGCATCCAGCAGCTTCCCGCGACCTTCACTAGGTCGTTGGTCCACCGAGTAGGAGTCCTTCCTACGCTATGTCTTCCGGTGCGTGGTCGCCAGTCGAGAACTTTACTGGCCCAGGCCTCGAGGCTTAATCAGGCACAAATAAGGACGTTATACCTATAGTCATTCGTCACTTCTAGTTAAGGTCTTTTGGGTTTATGATCCTGCCTTTTAGACCGGTGTTAGAGGGTTGGTTTCTCACTCAGCAGAAACTTCTTGTGAGGCCAAATTTGTGTCTCTTGTGAGTCTTGGATATGGAAATTCCAGTAACAAATAATTTCCTTACTGAAACATTCTAAAACCACTCGTAGTAGACCACTATGGGTGATTTGCTTATATACGATTGGTACACATAGTGTCTCTGTTAACTGTAAGGCGGCACTACACCTGTGACAACAGTTGTCAGGCCCGTATTTTGACAGAAAACCCATTTAAGGCCTGTATTGCCAACCTACTGTGCTTCCATTTTTGCGTATTATACTAGGAGGTCACGATAAATTTGGTAACAATAACGGAAATTGGTAAACTTAGGTTGAGAGCGCATAAATGGCAACCCTGTGATGTTAAATATGTCGGTCTGCCTGCGCAAAGTGGTTGCGTTATGTACTTATAGAGCCTGAAAAAACTAGTTATCGTGATAAAAAAAAACGATAAGGGAAATGGCTGAGTAAGATATAAAATGAAAGTACTAGTTGTACTCATGACAATTATGCAAAAACTCACTAAATATTTGGTTAATTTTATTAATTCCTAAAAATAATGGTGTCGCCCCCCATTTTTAGCGTTTAAATCGTTTGGTCCCATTTCGCTATCTTCAAGCGTTTCCGAGATAGGAATTCAAGGCAACTTTGGGGCTCCGGCAGGTGGGTGGGATCCTGGCACAGAACTCTCGCTATTCCTGCTACTAACGGGTGTTGCTCCATAACGCAACCGAATATTTGGTCAGTTTTTGCATATTTGTCATGAGTACAACTAGCACTTTCATTTTATATCTTACTCAGTCATTTCCCTCAGTTTTTTTTTGGCCACGATAACTAGTTTTTCAGGCGTTATAGTACATAACGCAACCACTTTGCGCAGGCAGACCGATATATTTAACATCTAAGGGCCATTTATCCTCTCAACCTAAGTATATCCATTTCCATTCATCATATCAGCTCATATACGTCCCCACCGAGGGGCTCAAGCCTACCCTTAATTAGGGCGATTGGGCCTTAGTCGACCACGCGGGCCCAGTGCGGGTTGGTCGACTTCACACACAACCTGCGAGTTTCTCCGCAGGCGTGTGCAGGTTTCCTCTCGATTTTTTCCTTTACCGTAAGAACGTCGGATAAACGTACATATGAAATCTAAATTCGGCAGATCACATTGGTACGTGGCAGGATTCGAACCACGACCTCCCGGACAGGAGTCGGCGGCCCTAGCCGTTACGCCACCGACACTTTTATCCATCCATTTCCATTATCATTACCAGATTTGTCATGACCTCCTATAGTTCAAGAGGTCCTATAGTGAGCGGTTATATGTATTGCGGCGAATCCTTTATATTTATAACCAAATTGTACCCAGCCGAAAGACCAGTTATGGTTTATTTACGTAAGTTGTAGAATTTGAGGACCAAATTATTATTTTTTCAAATTGATTTGCGTAGGTACGTATTACGTATTTAAGATCCTACTTTCTGACTTAAAACTAAGAACTTCTGATTAACAAACTATTAATTGAAAGCCATGGCTAAGTTCCAAAATTTTGTGGTATTTATTTTTACACCATCATCATTATTTATTTATTTATTCAGGAAAAATACAGCTTACAGTTATATGAACTGATATGATAAAACTGATTAAATATCAGCTGAAATACGTCAACTGCTTGATTTCCCCGACGACCGGTACTGCGCTGCCCGCATCCAGCGGCGGCTCCCCGCGACCTGCACCAGGTCGTCGATCCACCGTGTGGGAGGCACCGTGTTTTTACACCCTAATATAACTGAATTAGACAATCCCACCCCCGTACCAGCGCGGCGCCGTCTAGACGTGTCTGTGGAACTAGGTCGTTGAAAGGGCATAGGGTTGATTGATTTAGGAGAAGGTCGGTCGCGAGAGTAATACTTACAGTGAATCCTTTTTTTTATTGTTGATTTTTTTTTTCGTTTTACTGACGATAAGTGACGTACTGCCGAGGATGTATCACGTAAGTTCGAGTAGTTTTTCACTCTCGCCTTCAAGATTCCTAAATTATACTAGCTGTTTGCCGCGGCTTCACCCGCGTGGACTACGTTTCTATGAGTTTTCGAGGGTGCGCAGTGCGTGGGAAAAGGTAGCTTATGTGTCCTAATCTATCTTCTTACCAAATTTCAGCTAGATCTGTTCATTAGTTTTTGCGTGAAAGAGTAAACATACATCCATACATTCTTACAAACTCGCGTTTATAATATTAGTAGGATGCAGGCATCGCGGAACTCAGATATACGTCACTGCCAGAGAATTCCACTCCTATATTTATTTATTTTGGTTGATCCTTCATTGCTAGATTTCACTTGGAAAATTAAATAAAATTTAAAATACGACTGAGGTTCAATCCAAAACAATGTCATTTAACGTAGGTGTAGTCCATTTCAAATACAAAACCACATTTCACTTATTACTTAACAATGAGGGCTTTTGTTGACCAATTATTTTACTACATCAACACTTAAAATGAATATGATATTAAGTTGTAAAAACAACAAGTAAACTTTAGCATGAAATAAATAACCTCACCAATTTAATTAAAAATTGAAAACCCGACTGCATAAAACATTACCCCTTTTTTGGGAAATTGGGAAAAAATGTATCCTATGTCAATCACAGGACCAGAACGAATCTAACAACACCTCGCACTCCAGAATCTATCTAGCCTTTTAAGCTACAGGTGCAGGTTAAACAGACATACATACATACACCCGAAAAACATTTTCCTCTTTTTGGGCAGTCGGGTAAAAACAGATCTCTTTCTCTCTCTCTTCTTCCCATAAGTTTTATGTCTTTTGTTATCGATCGCTTGTAAGTATTGCTCTCAAGTAGAATTTGACCATGGTATTTGAAATGGACTATATTTTTTTACATAGGACTATTTCGTCATTGTAATTATTTTTGAATTTGGAGGGAAATTCCTCCTAGTTTTTGCTTTGTAATTTGTGTTTTTATAAAATAAATAAATATTCTGGGACAAATCACACATGGTCATCTGGCCCCAAAGTAGGATTCCCTGTGTTATGGGTTACCAGAGACTGATATACATACTTATATACGTTTAAACACATACATATACAGATATAATTTAACACCCAGACACAGAGCAAACAAATCTGCTCATCACACAAATGCTTGCCCTGGGTGGGGATCGAACCCACGACTCAGTCAAGGGCACTAACCACTGAGCCACAGAGTCAGTCAGTCAAAATAAGTAGGTATTCAAGATTGCACGCCAGGCACCTACCGCAAAGTAAATTGCTTTTGTTCCCAGTGTTTTTATTTCGTTTGTAATTCAAATTATGTTTTTCTTATTACAGAGGAGTAGATACGAGTATACAGAAATAAACAGACGATCAAAATCTATCTATCTAAAAGAGTTAACTTTACTGGTAAATTTTATAGAATTTTGGCTGAAAGTTTGCAATCGTGTACTTCATCATCATCATATAAGCTCATATACGTCCCCACCGAGGGGCTCGAGCCTACTCTGAATCGTGTACTTACCTGGTGGAATATCCATGGAAATTTTACTGATTTTAAAAATGCAGAAATGCGTTTCAAATGTTATCTTTTGCCTACGTCATGTACATGTTTTTATTACATCAGTTACATCACACGAGAGTCGAGACACGACCTAAGGCTCGTGACTAACGGTCACGGCACCATTGAACTGTCCTCTCTCTCCTCTCGTAGTCCATGACTCATTTAATCATCTGAAGCGCTTACAGCATTCCTAATTTATTCCACTGCACTGTCTTTTTTGTATACAAACTTTTTACCATTCTACAAGTACTGGCAAGTGATACTTTCGATTTTCAGATCTCCTGCTGGCTAAAAAGGTGGTTTTTAGGGTTCCGTAGTACAACAAGGGAACCTTATAGTTTCGTCATGTCTGTCTGTCCGTCTGTTCGTCTGTCTGTCCGCGGCCTAGCTCCTAGACTATTTATAGTTAAGAGCTGTTTGGCAAAGATATTATACCTACAAAAAACGCGGAGTGAAATGTAAAAGAAAATTGGAAAAAAAACTTTTTAAGGGTACCTCCCCTACAAGTAAAGTGGGGATAATTTTTTCTTCTCGACAAACCCAGTCATCAAGTATCGTTGGTTAGAGCTTTTAAGACCATTTTATATTTAGGGTTACGGTTTCGAAAAAATAGGCTTGTAAGTGCAAAATTTTGTTGGAGTCGAGTGTCCCCACCCCCTAACAACTAAACCGCTGTATTTGGAAATTTGAAAAAAATTATGAAAGTAGTCTATGTAAAGAATTTAAAAGAAAAACTATCAAAGCTAATAAGGCTTTTCTAGTTGACGAGCAATAGTCGATCAAAAAAAATTGTACGTATATACACTAACCTGCTTAAAAATTTTACTAGCGCGTTTTAGAATATATCAAAACAGCTTTTGCGCGCGGCTTCGCTCGCGTGGACATCGTTTTTATGACTGTCTTTGAGTGTGAGTGGTGCGCGAGCCGCCTCCAGCGTGGACATTAAGTTTTTCCAGATCCCTATCCCAAATCGGGCTATTCTGATTAGTAGTCTATGTCATTTCCCTCTCCCTCAACCATCTCTATACAAAAATCACAATAATTCATTATTCCGTTGCGATGTTAAAGAAATAAACCAAAAAAATACTATTTTTTCAGTTCCCTCTGCATATGTATATGTATTTAAGGTATTTACTTGTATAAGGATTAATGCTGTATTGCTTAAAATCGCTTCGTAAATAAGTCATTATTTCTCGTAAAAAGTAAAGGATAAAAAATGGTTATTGCGGGTTATTCCTAAGAGATAGACATATACCATCGCGGACTTTTTTGTAAGATGTGCAATACTGTAGTACATTATTTTGATCTATCCCGTAGCATTCAGCCAGCGTTTGCAAGGAAACGCAAAAAGTGTTAATTTACGACATCACATTAGAAACCTCTAAAATTATCAGTGTTTCTCTACTGTATCATGCATGTGTTATACATATAAACCTTCCTCTTGAATCACTCTATCTATTACAAAAACCGCATCAAAATCCGTTGCGTAGTTTTAAAGATCTAAGCATAGGACAGACAGACAGCGGGAAGCGACTTTGATTTATACTTTGTAGTGATGTAAGTAAACTACGGAACCCTACATTGCGCGTGGCCCGACACGCACTTGGCCGGTTTTTGTTACAGCGTATCCGCAATAAAACTTTTTTGCTGCGAGGATCTTATGTTATGACGATGACTGTACAAATAATTTATGATTGCATCGTATTGTTAAGATCTTCATTGTACGAGAGCGGTTCATCTTCGACACATGAATAGATTTAAAATGATTAAACTTTGGTCTTGCATTTTACATGATTTTATCTGCTTCAGGCTAAATGTGTTTATTATCTTTTTTTTCTCGTTTTGTAAAATACTGGCTGCACAGGTTCTCGAAAAAAAAAAAAAAGTTTTAAAAACTAAAAACCGACTTCAAAATGAAATTCACTCAAAATATTAATATACTTAGATACACGACATTAGCCAACAATACCGAAATCAAAGGTGGGTACGATTTAAATTAGGGGCCTAAATTTTTTTTTGAGGTCGGTATCAGCACACAGCTACTCACGTTTTACTTATGGCAATGCTGACACCGACCTTCATAATAAATTTAGCTCCCTAATTTATATCGTACCCACCTTTAATTTCGTTATTGCTGGCTAATGTCGTGTATCTAAGTATAATAATATTATTTCATACATTTGAGTGAATTTCATTTTGAAGTCGGTTTTTACTTTTTTAAACTTTTATTATTATTTTTATAGAACAACGTTAAACCCAATCACCCACACCCCAATCAAAGTCAAAAGTCAAAGTATATTTATTGCAATTATAGGTACAAAAATATGGTCTTAATTAATTAATTTAATCTTACCTCTATAATTTGCCTAACACGGCGTGCAATAATGATTATTCAAACCATCAAACATATAATAATTTACACACAAGATATTCAATATTTGCAACACAACACAATTTAATAGTTCGATGTTAATATTTATATAGACAATAAATTCATAGAACATGTACAAAATTTCAAACATTTAACACCTTTTTAAATTCTACAATGTTACACTATTAGGATCAAATTTATCTATTTGTATAATTACACACAAGATATTCATTAAACGCAACACAATACAAATTACTAGTTTGAAGTCAGTATTAATATAGACAATAAATGTCATAGAAAATATACCCATTCCAATTTTACAATGTTACACTATTTTCAAATTAGGTATGTCCATTTGTTATTATTACGCACAAGATATTCAATATTCGCAATACAATACAATTTCATAGTTTGATGTCATTAATAATAATAATAATAAAAAAATAATGTCATAGAACCTGTACCTAATTCTAATTTTGCAATATTACACTATTATTTACTATACTGACGCTTAATTAGAAGAAATTTTATTTTTATTCTTGTCGTCAAAAAACTCCTTCATACTGTAGTAGAGTTTACCAAGAAGCCATTTTGTTATTGCTTTCTTAAATGCTTTGTCGCTAAGACTTTTATAACAGTCTGGAATGTTGTTGTATACTTTGACGACCATGTAGTATACGCTATTATGGAAAAAACTAGATTTATGAATTTCAGGAAGAACGAGGTGGTTAATGTGTCTTAAGTTTCTTTGATATATTTTTTTTGTTTCATAAAAATGTAGATGTTTCTTTGCAAATACCGCCACTTCCTTTATGTACAGACATGGGAGAGGTAGAATATTGTAGTTTGTAAAGAGGGGCTTACAGGAGTCCATCTGTGACCACCCGCAGAGGGCTCTCACGCAGCGCTTCTGTACTCTGAACGCCTCAACTGCATTAACCGAATTACCCCAAAAGATGAGACCATAGCTTAACAAGGACTGTACGTGTCCAAAATATGCAAGTAATGCCGTTTTTACCGAAGATTTTTGTGCAATTTGCCTTATAGGATAAGCAAATCGCGACAGCCTATCACATAAATTTTGGACATGTGGCTTCCAGTTACAATGGCAGTCTACCAGAAGGCCTAAAAACTTTGTTGTCGTAACACATTCTATAGTGCTCGAAGAATATTTAATATGTACATCCAACGGTTGTCGTTTGGAGGAGTGAAATTGTATGAAATGAGTTTTTAAAAGATTTATCTGTAGACCATTTTGGTTCATCCAATAAATTATATCTCTAAGAGCGTTGTTTATGTCACATTCATATTTATCCTCCACATCACACCTCACTAAAGCCGTGCTATCATCAGCGTATAAAATCATTTGTTGGCTTGTGCACCTTGGTAGGTCGTTGATGTAGAATATAAACAGAAGTGGTCCTAATATGCTTCCCTGTGGCACCCCCCTATCGTTGATTCTATAGTCAGATCTTATATTCTCAACTGCCTTTATGTCATTTGCAAAATATCGAATTTCAGTACATTGATGTCTATCACTTAAATAAGATTTAATCCATTCTAGAGCCGTTCCCCGTATTCCATAGCGCTCCAATTTATTTAAAAGTATGTCATGGCGAACACAGTCAAATGCTTTTGACATGTCGGTAAATATTGCTGAGATATTTACTCTTTTATCAATAGATTTATAAATGGGTTCCAGTAATTGATAGATTGCCAAATCTGTTGATCTATTTTTTCTGAAGCCATTTTGCTGATTGACAATCAAACCGTATCTATCAGAAAAATTTACTAGTCTTTTCGCCATAATGCGTTCAAATAGTTTAGAAAATAATGGAACTAGTGTTACTGGCCTGTAATTACCTAATTACAGGCCAGTAACATTAATCAACCATCAAATCATAATGCATGTGTTTCATTAACAGATACAGATTCCTGTGGCTTCCATCATCATCTCACTCAACAGCATGAAAGTTATGGAGTTAAATCTTACAATCTACAAGCCATATTTTTTTATTATTCTTAAGCCCTTGACATCATCTCACCTGATTGTAAGTGACGATGATACCTAAAATGGAAGCGGGCTCCAAGATTCCCCAAGGCAATGAGGAACTGGCTATCTTATCTTCAAGCCGGAACACTTCCACCAATCAAATCGAGTCTTACAGAGTTAGACTCCGCCGGGAATCGAACCCGTGACCTTCTGATGTGAATTTAATGGACTTAACCATTACACCACTATTTCTTTGAATTGAACAACACGTAACTGAAAGTAAATAAAGATCTGTTATTGTGTAACCGATTACCGAGTTCACAACACAATAAAAATAGGTGCCATGTCCGCTGTGGCATTTGAAAACATGCAAACAAACTCAAACAAACTATCTAAGATCTACAATATCTTGCAATCGGTGCTTTAGACTTATTTAAAAGCTGTTTAAAAGGTGCAATGTTTGTATGTATGTTTTTTTTATTTCAAATCTTGCGATCGATTTTAAAGCGACTTCTAGATTTTCTTCTAGATCTGAAACTTCGAATGAAGCCGTATTCCCGGTGACAATAGATCCTTTTGGTAGTTTGAAGTAGATCTGATGATTACATTTGGAGGTGGAATTATGGTCCCTTAATCGTCTTTTATTTTCTATAGAATCGTAGGAAATTTAGCCTTTTTTTAAATTTGGAACCGTGTATTTACATATATTTATTTGAGCATTCGACTTCAGCATAAAAACTCTTTTTAAATAAAAGGTCGTACCCAAAAGCTTTTAAGTTTTTCGAAAATTATTTTTAACAAGGTTCTCAATTCGATCGTTTTTTTTTTGTATGTTACACGCGATATCTTCGCAGATTGTGGACTGATTTTCGCGATTATTTTTTTATACGATGCTGCCAAGTTATCCCAAATAAATTTTATTAAAAATTAGTGTATCAATCTTTTTTTAATCAACAAACACCAGAAATAATATTGAAAAATTTTAATAAGTAGTTTTGATTGAAGTAGTTTTTTTAATGTTTGACTTTTTTCCTTTTGTTTCAGTTGTGGTGGATGTGGACGACAGACCTGTCTGCGTGGAAATCTGTGATACTGCTGGGCAGGTAAATTTGTTTTTAGCAAATCCTTTTTGATTAGTTCACCTCAGAACAATGGATCTCCCAAAAGAATTACTGGAAAAAAAAGGGAAATCTTTCCAAAATTTTGCTTATGAACGTAATTTTACATTCTGTAAGTAGCTAAGTTAAATCCTGTTTTTTTAGTTACCTACTAGCATGAAAATTACAAACCGGCCAAGTGCGACTTGAATTCGTGCGAAAAGGATTCCGTACCATTTAGTTTTCCATAAGAATGTTACGTCTTAAGATTTTTTTAAATTTTCCTGTAAACTGTAGGCATTCCTTATTTATTCATTTTTTGCCTTATTACTTTCGGAGTTACGGGATCGGCTTGCTATGCTCAATTTCCGTAAATTTGTTTATTTATTATTTAAAATTTTATTATGTACAAAAAAGATTACATAACAGGCAGAAATTAGAATTATTATAAAATTATTTGTTTTATATCTTCTAAAATGTACAATTCATTTGATATATCACACTACATTTAAAAAACGTTTTTGAAAATTTTCTTTTTTTCGATAGACGGACAGACAGACACATGACACATTCTTTAGATTTTACTGTACGGTAATCATTTGTGATTAATTTTTTTTTCAAATTTTTGGCTCAGTAGTTTTGGAGATTATAGGGTGCTCAAATACTCAATTTTCGTACATTGTTATTATCTTCTAAACTGTACACTTTAAAATTATCAAAAATATCTTTGCCATCATCCTCACAACGAGCCCTTCCAGAGGCAAGCCCCCACACAACACAATATAAGTTGGAAAAACGTTTATTTTTTTACTTTGACCCCTTTAAACTGAATTAGTTTATTTGCCTTAGTCTGTATATTATACTCGTATAAAAGGAAAAGGTAACGGACTGGTATATCAACGCACAGCCGAAACCACTGAACGGTTTCGCTGAAATTTGGAATGTTATCAATTAGGTCGTGGAGTTCCACTAAGAAAGGATTTCGGGAAATTCCCACGGGAACGGAAAAAAACGGGATCTGCGCGGCGCTATATAATCTATTTTGATAACACTTTAAGTAGCAGTACTGGTTATTCTGGCAATATTCGCCAAAGGCAAACCCCCATACAACGGCAATATTTTTTTGAAAATCTATCCGCTTCTTTGTATATGGCTCGCTTTTACGACTTCAATTTATAGGCTTCTACACCTGGTAACGGAACCTTATTACTGAGCCTACGCCGCTGTCCGTCTGTCCGACTTTTGTAGGGCTGTATCTTTTGAATCGTAATAGGTAGCAGGCTGTTTTTTTTTACAGAATATGTATTATTGTAGGAGTAAATTAAGGGATCCCCATACAAGAATCATGTTTATTTTAAGTTTTTATTTTTATTTTTGCTCTATCATACAAGCGTGAAACATGGTGTGATTATAGTACCAATCCTAAAGTAATAAAATAAACGATAAAAACCGACCAAGTCTGAATCGTCCCAACTGAATGGAAATATAACAGGATTTGCTGTCGCTCGCATTGATGTCTTTTGTTTAATAGGTATCATCGTCCTACTTGGGTGGAGAGGTGTGGTGGTACGGAACCCTCGTGCGCAAGTCGCACTAGTCCAGTTTTTAGTACTTCTGAAATGCTGTTGATTATATACGTTTTCGCGAAAAAGTGAAGCTTGAAGATAAGATAGTCAGATCCCCATTGCGTTGAGGAGTCTTGGTAAGCCCGCTTCCATCTTCAGCATCATCGTCACTTACCATCAGGTGAGATGATGCCAAGGGCTTACCAATTGTGAATAAAAAATTAAAATAATGAAAGTGCAGTCACACCTTGGACACTTCATATAACGGACCAGAAATGACATTTCAAAAAAGGAATGACGGAACAAACAAAATGGCGGCGTAATCCTATACGTTTGACAACCAAACTGTAAGCAATCTGTATCAATCTGGGTGACGAGGGGGTGAGGTCGCAATCTAGAGAGCGACAGGCAGTGTCCATGCTGTATGTTAGTACTAATATATATACTTTGGTGCAGTGCTGCTGTACGATTTAAAAATTATTTGTTATTTGGGCATTCCAGACCGCGGATACCACACGAGAAAGTATGCACAGCGTGGCTATACAATTTATTTAATCGTGACTTGGTGCTAGGTCATGGTCACATTTGCTTGTCAAAAGACGCCTCACACCTACACATTTCCGTAATACATTCCAAATAAGGTTTGGGATCATAGTATGAATCAGCGATATTCATCCAAATGTTATTTTTATTATTTGGCGGTCAAAGGTACGGCATAAACAATAATTAATTATTGCCCACATGGAGTTACGTACCATAACCACCCATAACTATACTTTAATTATAAGCACAATACGAGATTTATGTTTTAAGGTGTTAAGGTCAAAGATGATCTGTGATCTCCATCGATAAATAATAAATAATATTGACCTATATACATCTGCTGTACATGTATTAATTTGACATTATTATCGTTAACTCCTTGTACAATTTTTCATTTCACCATAAATTTTGCTAAAGAATTTAAAAATCGGACTTACGAATCACTTTATTTTTATTTTCGGGGGTGAAAAGTGCCAGCCAGTTCAAGGTTAGTTAGCTAGCAGAACAGCCATGTTTTAAATTGCGGTAAAATCGGTAGCGACATTTCGCGATTCATATATATGAGCAAGTGGAGCGAGCGTACAATTTCACGATATTTCGTGATACACATAGGTACGTAAGCAGTATCTTCAACATTAATGCGAGCGAAGCGAGTGCGAAATTTCACGATTCCGATAGGTCAACCCACAATCAATGTTAAAACGTTGCGACATTTCGCGATCTACATACGTACCTTGGCTGCATCTTCAACATTAACGCGAGCGATGCGAGTGCGAAATTTCACGATTCCGATAGGTCAACCCACAATCACTGTTAAAACGTTGCAACATTGCGCGATATACATACGTAAGCAGTATTTTCAATACTAATGCGAGCGATGCGAGTGCGAAATTTCACGATTCCGATAGGTCAACCCACAATCAATGTTAAAACGTTGCGACATTTCGCGATATACATACGTACCTTGGCTGCGTCTTCAACATTAACGCCAGCGATGCGAGTGCGAAATTTCACGATTCCGATAGGTCAACCCAGAATCAATGTTAAAACGTTGCGACATTTCGCGATATACATACGTACCTTGGCTGCGTCTTCAACATTAACGCGAGCGATGCGAGTGCGAAATTTCACGATTCCGATAGGTCAACCCACAATCAATGTTAAAACTTTGCGAAATTTCGTGATATACATACGTACTAGGTACCTTGGCAGCGTCTTCAACATTAACGCGAGCGATGCGAGCGCGAAATTTGACGCTTCTGATGGGTAAACTTTGATTCTGAAAGGAAATGTTCGGAAGTAGCCGCGAAACGAGCCGATCGCGATGCGCGCCAAAGAAGTTTTCACAGATTTCGGAGAGGGGGAGGGGAGGGGGGGGGGGGGAATCATACAACACCCATAATAATATCTCTACCCCTGTCTACGTTCCTGACTGGCCCGACCATATCACGATGTGGGCGAATTGCATGAAATACAACCACTTCATGAAACGGTCAGTTCTATGATATCGTGGCGATATACATAATTAATAATTATTATCGACGTGGAAATCCTTGGGGGAGGAGTTCAGCAGTGGACGTATTTTGGCTAATATGATAATGAAGGTATATCGTTATAATTAACATCTTATAAGATGCAACATTTCCAGTTAATTTATCCCATACAGTCCAGATGCCCAGTAATGTTCTCGAGTGGCGACCGCGCACCGGAAAACGTAGCGCAGGAGCTCGGTGGACCGATGAACTACTGGTGAAGGTCGCGGGAAGCTCAGAACCGGTCGTCGTTGAAATCCTTCGGGGAGGCCTAATGTCCAGCAGTGAATGTCCTTCGGCTGATATGATAACGATGATGATGATGTCCCATAAAAGCAGGGTTGGCTTCCCCGAACCCAAAAAACTCACAGGGTTAAATTGGGTAAAAACAGGGGTTTTTTGATGACTGTTTTTTTTTTCTTAAAACTTGAATTAAAAGTTGTGATAAAGCTATCGAGATCTTTCTTTATTGACAATCACTACCACTGTTAAAAATTTTCCGACAGACAACGACAACGATTTTCGGGGTATTCCCCTTCATGATTTTTCCAGGTCTGCCACTTTATCCAGTATTGAACAGATTTTATACATAAATTAAATTGTATCCGAAATTTCATTAAATAAAATTTAATCAAAATTTAATCTGAAAACCCCAACAAAATCCCAAAAAAGACCAGTGGGTTGATATTTTTTGAAAAAACCCGGATCTTAGCGAACCTCGCATAAAAGTTATTACACTACACCAATGATATTAATGTTACGACTACACCCTCTATAAACGAGTATCTATTCTCCGTATGTGAACTCAGAGCTGTGTTTGTCGAAATAAACACGTTCTTCTATTTTCCCACCAACTGCTTCCACATTTTTGATTCTTATAATTTTTACGTTCATGTTTTACAAGCACGTGGATCGCGTACCACGCGGCTCCCAGCTACAGCTGTAAACAGAAAGACGATCCCGTTTTTTTTCGGATCGACTGACAATGCACAATGGTCGCCTCATGTTTCCCACAGTTTCTCTGAATCTACCTGCATTGGGTACAGGGACGTATTAAGGAAAGGAAATGGCTGATTGACTTTTAAACAAATAGCGTTTCAATTGCTGGGACATCTTTTCATGTGGTTATTTCAAACCCAGTAGTTTTATATCGCTAGAAATTGAACCCAGTTGTAGATAGTGTTAGTAGGTACAATAATCAAATATCAACTAAATTAAGTCGACCTAAGTGTGTATTAACCACGCATTTTTTGCCCCCAATTTTCCCGTGAGTATCTGGTCGACTTTTTCTAACGTTTTCCTAATTCTAGTAGGCAACTTTATAGTAAAATTATTCTACTATAAAGTTGACATTTTTATCACGCTTTTAGTAGCTTCACCTGTATGTATGTTTGTAACCGACTTCTTTGTACTCGATTTTGACCCACTTTAAACGGACAGATTTAATTCAAACAATACAATAATTTCATGAGTTTATATCATTGTCCTGAACTAAAAATTCAAAAATAAATATAGTTTAAAAAAAACAAAAAAAAATTTTTTTAATCAATTGGGATTTGCCATTGGTTATTATTCATGATATGTAAGTGTTCATATGACCGAAATAATAATAATTTTTGAAATTACATCGTCGTAAGCAAAATGCGCCGATATGAATTCCTTCCTTTGATTTGATTTCTGATTAAGGATTGCTACAAAAAGTAGGTAGGTATCCACTTACATAATTTACGGTTATCTAACGGACACAACCCGCTGCTAAACCTCCGCCGTCCGTTCATCCGTCCGTCTGTCTGTGAGCGGACTGTATTTCATGACCAGTAATGACTATGTAGACAGTTGAAATTTTCAGTGTATGTATTTCTTCTTCTTATCGAGTGCCACAATAAATCGTGCTATCCAAGGGATAGGCGGCGGTTGCCTTGTGTTGCACTTAACATCACCCGCTATCATGTGTAGGGCATTTAGATTTACACCTACGGACGTGTGCAACGCGACCTTCATACACATCTGGGATCAGATGTGCAGGTTTCCTAGCGATTTTTTCTTTCACCGTTAAAGCAATCGGTAAGTATATGTACGTAAGTACATTAGCCGTCCGGATTTGAACCAGGGACCTCTGGTTAGGAAGACCGAGTCGTTACCGGTTGAGCCACCGACGCTATTTCTATTGCCGCCATAATAATATATATAACTAATAAAAATTAAATTAAAAATGAAGGGGAGTGCCCATATAAGAAACGTGTTTTTAACTTCTTTCTAGATTTAATAAATTCCAAGCGAAACACGAAATCTATACAGGTTACAAAAAAAAACTTAATTAAAAACAGTCAAGTAGGCCTCCAACTCGGTAGACCGACGATTTGGTGAAAGCCGCTGAATGCGTGCTGCGCAGGACCATTCGTTGTGGAAATCCTTTAGGAAGACCTGCATAAGTATGTCTAGCAGTGGGTGGACGTCTTTTCGCTGATAATATGATGATGAATGATGAATAAATCGTCAAATCCAAATTTTTACTGACAAACCGTGTTCTGAGTCGCTTGACCTTCATAACCGAGCAGCGCGACGATGGCATGCATGCCACCACGTAGCTTTCGAGCCAAGCGAATGAAAATACCGTACCAATACAAATTGTGTTTAAAATTATGTTTTTTATTTAAAAATATGTCGATAGTTGATATCTAATATTGGGCAAAGTATTTTTCCGTAGAAAAGACATCAACGCGGTAGTCAGGTGGTCCTTTTTATTTCAATTTCTGTGAGGCACAATAATTTTCATTTTAAACCTAAATGCCAACCTGCAGGAAAGGGGGAGGGTTCCTACTAGTACCACAGTATTATACGATATGGCTTACACTGTAGCGCAACACCATTGATGTCGTATGATGCCGCCACGGCGTAGGTACTAGCAGTACTAGCCTGTAGCCCGCAAGTTTGCCAAGCTGAGCCCCGCGGCCCGCTGCCCCGCAAGTAACCTTCCGTTGCTCTGTGCAAGTACATTCGTTGCACTACTGTAAGCCGCTATATTGTGATACGTGCTAGTACTATAGAATAAGATGTAGATTTTTATATCGCCTTTTCTTCTTCTTCCCTGGTAGGTAAGCAGGTTTACCTCTCGGTGCCATTGTGTAGCGCGCCTGTGTCAATATTCGAGCGTTTTTACAACGGTTTTATAACGATTTCGCACGCACCCACCATGTGTTGAGTATACTTGTAGAATCAGGAAACAAGGCTGAGATTATTGCTCGAGGAAGCAGGAACAGAGCCTACGAGGCACTGAATAGAGATGGAATAGAGAGTCCGAGAAGAGACTCTCCCTTCCGTGTCCCGAAGACTCCGAAGTATGGAAATTCGAGATGAACCTAACAAATTAAGTCCCTTTGCTACTATTGCACACTATTACAAACAATGATTTCAACATGTTTTTCGTTTGTTTTCTTTTTCAAGAACATGGTGAAAGTGTGTATTTGGTTTATAGTAATGACTAATGAATTAAGTATCAAAATGTGGGTAGGTATTGATTGACAAGTGCTTTAATTAGATGATTTTTAAAAGTTTTTTTAATCCTTACTAATATTATAAATGTGAAAATGTGTTTGTTTGTTTGTTACCTTTTCACGCTTCAACGCCTTGACCAATCTTTATGAAATTTGGCATGAAGGTAGCCTATGTCACGGGCAAGAACATAGGCTACTTTTTATCCCGGGAAAATAGCATAATATCCTGAGGGAACTAAAAAAATACTCGATTGCTGTGATTTTTTGCACAGAGATGGTTGAGTAGGTGGGAAACGACATAATTTACTAATCCCCCTTAACTTAAAGACAGTCATAAAAACGATGTCCACGCGGGCGAAGCCGCGGGAAAAAAACTAGTAATATATAAAACTGAAAAATTAGATCATTTTTTCTCGACTTTAGTCATGAATAAGGCCCATGTCTTAAAAACTATGGACACGGTACTGCTCTTTGTAAGACCTATTCAACCATACCCTAACTAACACCATAGGGTAGGTGATCCAAAAAAAATCAGCCCCTCACTTCACATTTAAAACAGAGCCAACACGATGGGATACGTTAAAAAAAATGCAATTTTACCATATGTTTACATGCGTCTCAAATCTGTTCGATACCAATTTTCAGGTTATAAGCCGTAATAAATCTTTGAGTAAAATGGCTGTGACATACCGGCGGACAGACAAACATGAAATGACCATGGCGAAACTCTAAGGGTTCCCAGTTTGACTACGGAACCCTAAATATGACCTAGTTGCCGAGATCTATGCGAGAATTAAGGGTTTAAACTCACACAATTTGGAGCTATCCACAAAGATCGGTGTCTTCATGGTGACAGTGCTGCCCTCTCCTTTACTCGTCTGAAACCTGGTGCCTATACCGCTAGCATACCCTCACACTTGACGACTCCACCTGAAGAAAAATGCGAAACATGAAGAACTACTACGACCTGATGTCGGAAGAATTTAAGCCCATTTGATGGCGTTAACTTCCTGGTATGGACATGTCTCGCGTGTGCCTGATGAGATGAGAGAGAGGCGTAGCGCATCTTCGCCAGCGAAAATGCGGCGGACAGCTCATATACGTAGCAGCTCGAGCCTTCCCTGAATTAGGGCGATTCTAACGTAACTTAATACATTTGAGAAAAAAACAAAACTCTAGTAAGTGTACGAAAAATATATTTTCAGAAAAATATTGAGTTTTTAAGTTTTTCTTGGTTATTTAATTATGCGCTTTACTTCTTTTGAATGAAGTGTTTTGAAAATCAAAATTGTAAACTTACTGCAAATTACATTATTAATTTTCGAGAAATTAGATTAATTAGTTTGTATGAAAGACGATTTTGTTAGGGAATTCCGAAATTGGTTGGATGACATTAAATTTAAAAAGTTGATTATACATATTTTTTCATGCTTCACATGAAATAAATCGCTTCAAAATCTCGCACACAATACTAAAACAAAATCTAGAATACTGATATGCTGACATCAAAGCGCTTGTATTTGTAAACTTCGTAACGTTCAGATGTAAACGGCGATAGATTACGACGGGATTAGGCAATAAATAATGGCATTAACAGCTAAGACTGGCTGACTGCGCGTCAAATAAGGATTATCGGTTGAATCACTTAGTATGACGGACGAACGAGAAAGAGCGTTTATATTTAGCGAGTTTGGACTATGATGGATGGATTTCGAAACCCACTAACTTTGCACTAAGTTTAATTATATATATAACATTAAAATTAACCGAAAGTTTTGACTTTGACCATGTATTGCAGTAAAGTCATCTCGAGTGTAGGTCGATAACAGATGCCTTGACAAGACCCTAGAAACCCTTGTCAAACATAACACGCGCTCGCTGATAAAAGTATCCGTACCCAAAGGGTAAAAACGGGACCCTATTACTGAGACTTAGCTGTCCGTCCGTCCGTCTGTCTATCTGTCTGTTCGTCTGCCACCAAGCAGTATTTCATGAACCGTAATAGCGAGACAGTTGAATTTTTACACATGATGTATTTATGTTGCCGCTATAACAAAAAACACTAAAAATTAGAAAAAATAAATAAAAAAGGGAGTTTATCCATACAAAACGTGTTTTTTTAAACATAAAGAAACTAGCGCCATCTACTATGATGGTAAGGATCTCCTTGTGTGCGTTTCTGACTCGCACTTGGCCGGTTTTTTTTATTCGTATGGCTTTCCAAGTCGCTTTTCTCAAAACAAAATAATAATAAAAGTTACAATAATATATCTAAATTGTTCACCCATTGGGCTGTGTCTTTATTAAGAGAGAAAAGATCCAGGTTATTACCAGTGTACTTCCGTTTTGGACAGTCATGTATGATATGGTGGATGGACTGCACAGGTGCACCCCAGTCACATGCCGGAGTGTCGCGCCACCCACATCTGAACATGTACTTCCCACATAGTCAGTGCTAAGTTCTGAGTCTGCTCAACTGGCACCATTCCCGTCTTGAGGCAGTAAATTTATGGGGTTTTTTTCTCGGGTCGTAGTCCGTAGATGGATTTGACTTGCTGGAAAAAGTTAGAAGGTCCCACTATAAGGAGGATGATGTAGAAGAAAGCAGATACTGGCACAAGTCAGAATACTCTGGGTAGGTAGAAGAAGAAGACTAAGTATTTCCACATGTGTCGACGGTGTCAACCAACTTTGCCCAATATGTTTCCGCATCGACGGCTTTTTGGTTTGGTTTACCTTAAGCAAATCCGCAAAAGTGCAAGGGAATGGCCGGCACCATATGAAGTCTGCCAATGGACCGTATGGCGATGAAATCACACTTCTCTTTTAATGGAACATCCCTATCCTTTCCTAAGGGTCCAGATACACGGACTGCAATCATCATCATATCAGCTCATATACGTCCCAACCGAGGGGGCTCTAGCCTACCCTGATTTAGGGCGATCGGGCCTAAGTCGACCACGCGGGCCCAGTGTGGGTTGGTCGACTTCACACACAACCTGCGAGTTTATCCGCAGGCGTGTGCAGGTTTCCTCACGATATTTTCCTTCACCGTAAGAGCGTCGGATAAACGTACATGTTAAATCTAAATATGAAATCACATTGGTACGTGACAGGATTCGAACTACGACCTCCCGGACAGGAGGCGACGGCCCTAGCCGTTACGCCACCGACGCTCTACGGAATGCAAGCCAGCTGCTTTGCGGTTTGGATGCAGTTCTTCTATTAATTTGCGCTCTAATAACTGCATCCAAACTGCGAATTTGCAGTTAACTTGCAGTCCGTGTGTCCGGACCCGAAGACTATATCACAAAGTACCAGGATCAAAGCGATATATGATGTATGCAATAATCATGTTCATCAAATTTCTACACACCGTTCCATAGATAAGATAACAAAGATAAGTCCTATGATGGAATATTTTCTATTATAGCAATAACAGGTTGGCCCGACTTGGACCATAATTCAAGCTTCACTTTGCATGACAGCACTACATTTTAGTTATGCAAGCAACGCCTGATAGATATTACATTATTGAGTAATAATTCTTCATTGTTATGCGTATCAGAATACTTTCACCGTGGCAATCGCAGAAAACCACCGAGAGCAATTGAAAAGTTGATAGCTCTGATATCAAACTCATCATCATCATCATCATATCAGAACAAAGACATCAACTGCTGGACAAATGCCTCCTTCAAGGATTTCCACGACGACCGGTCCTGAGCTGCCCGCATCCAGCGGCGTCCCGCGACCTACACCAGGTCGTCGGTCCACCGTGCTCGGTCGCCACTCGAGAACTTTACTGCCCCAACGGCCATCTGTTCTACGAGCTATGTGCCTTGCCCACTGCCATATCAGTATAACGATTCTGTAAGCTATGTCGGTTAGGTACTTTCTGATACCAAATTATTGGTAAAAAATCAATTTTCATTACACCTATTCGAAAAACGTCGATTGGTTTACTCATTAAGCGCAAACAAAATTATACTTTGTTCCCTGTACATATAGGGACTTTTGGTTTCTCTCTTCTGATTGGTGCCCGTTCGTGCCTCTGTTTTCTCATAAGTCGTGATGAAATATATTTTATTCTTGGGCGAAGTATATTGAATTCCTTGCTAAGCTACAGGATTCTACAAACACCGGTATTCATTGATATTTTTCAAAAATTAATAGTGATCATAATCATCATCATATCAGCCGAAAAACGTCCACAGGTGGACAAAGGCCTCCCCAAAGGATTTCCACGCCGACCGGTCTTGCGGTGCCCACATCCAGCGGTCTCCCGCGATCTTCAACAGATCGTCGGTCCACCGCGTGGGAGGCCTGTTTACGCTACGTTTTCTAGTGCGCGGTCGCCACTCGAGAACTTTACTGCCCCAACGGCCATCTGTTCTACGAGCTATGTGCCGTGCCCACTGCCAATTTAGTTAAACGATTCTGTGAGCTATGTCGGTTACTTTGGTTCTCCTGCGGATCTCCTCGTTTCTGATTCGATCACGCAGAGAAACTCCGAGCATAGCACGCTCCATTGCCCTTTGGGTGACCTTAAGCCTTCTTATGAGGCTTATAGTAAGCGACCATGTCTCAGTTCCGTAAGTCATCACTGGCAACACACACTAGTCAAAGACCTTAGTCTTGAGACACTGCGGTATTTGGGACGTGAAGATATTGCGAAGCTTCCCGAACGCTGCCCAACCGAGTTGGATACGTCGATTGATCTCTTTCTTGAAGTTGGACCTACCTAGCTGGACTGTTTGTCCCAGGTATACATATTTGTCAACAAATTCCAGTGTAGAGTCTCCAACCTTTAGAGGAGTGGGTGCGACACGGATATTTAACATTATTTTCGTCTTGTCCATGTTCATTTTAAGACCCACTTGTTGAGAGACTTTAATGAGGCCATCGAGCATTTAGGTCTTCCATAGGCTCAGTCATGATTACGATATCGTCAGCGAATCAGAGGTGGGTTATGTACTCGCCGTTGATATTGATGCCGAGTCCACTCCAGTTCAGAAGCTTGAAAACATCTTCCAAGGCGGCGGTGAACAGTTTCGGAGATATCACGTCTCCCTGTCTCACCCGTCGCTGCAACTGGTTATTTTTCGAGTTCTGGTCCTGGAGGCAAATCGACATGGTGGCGTTTTCATACCAACACTTCAACACCTCGATGTACCGCTGGAGAGACTGTAGCACAGCCAACGTTTCGACTGAATCAAAGGCTTTCTTATAGCCCACAAACGCCAAGCATAGTGGCTGATTGTACTCTTCAGTTTTCTGCATAATCTGCCGCAGCATATGTATGTGGTCTATGTTACTAAAGCCTTTTCGGAAACCGGCTTGTTCGGGTGGCTGGAAGTCGTCAAACCTGCATGCGAGACGATTCGTAATGACTCTCGAAAACAGCTTGTAGACATGACTCAGAAGTAAGATAGTTCAGTAGTTTTTCAGCAGGGTGTTGTAACCCTTTTTGAAGAAAAGCACGACCACACTTTTGTGCCATGCCTTAGGCGTTTGTCCCTCGAGTATAACGGAATTAAATAACCTCTGAAGAGCTTTCAGTACCGGTGATCCTCCTGCTTTCAAAAGTTCATAATCATTTATTGGTAAAAAATATTTTAAATCTACGACAAATGTTGATTAATATGTTTTCAAAATGATTATTTCTTTCTTTTCCTTTGGCCCCCGTGTGTGTGTATGGCCTAACCATAGAAATCAAAATAAAATGTGGCCTAACCTTCCCGAGTCTGGGAAGAGACCGATGTCTCGACAGTGGGGACGTTTACGGGTTGTTATCTTACCATGGACCGAGGACCTGGTCGCAGGAAGCTAGTGGATGTGGACAGCGCAAGACAAGTCATTGTGGAAATCATTGAGGGAGCGATGTGAGCTCTTTCGGCTGATATGATGACTCAATAAAAACTATCACATTAACCTTTTATTTTCCACCTCTCCAGGACTCAATGTCGGAGCTCCGAGAGCTCTGCTACCCCGGCACCGACGTCCTGATGCTGTGCTTCTCAGTCGTGCGGCCGGAGACGTTCAGGTCGGTCGCGGAGCGGTGGACAAAGGCAGTCGCTAGTGTGAAAGCGCCCTTAATCCTGGTCGGCACGCAGAGCGATCTGGCCATGGATTCTAGAGTGCTGCAGACATTAAGAGTAAGTTCTTCTTTGTTGTTTCGTATAATATATGGCATTACTAGCAGCAGCCCGCGAAATCGTTTCCATGGGAATTTGTGATGCACATCATGTGGAGACATTTTCTTCCGTTGGGAATTGTAGACTAGTTTAGCTGCCTTTGCGTGATTGCGAAAAACATCAAAACTTTTACATTGTTACATTAGTAAGATAAATCATACAGAGAGAGCGAAGAGAGATATACAACTCGCGCCAAACTTCACTACTAATCTGAACTGTGATGCGAGTGCTTACTGCGCCGGTATAACCGATTCACCGATTAATACCTTTACGTCCTACTAACACCCAAAGTTTGCTACTGCGACGCGTCTTGCGACCAACTTCAGAGCCCTAATTAAAGTTTCGCGCGAGCTATATACACGGCTGCCTTAGGCCTGGATTGGATTACACTAAGTCATATATATGATCCTGGATCTACTACATTGTACATTTCACAGCATGCTGTCAAAAATGATCATTGAGCTACATCTATGATCATATATATATATATATATATATATATATGTATATTTCGGATCATCAGAAGGGTTTTGGCCGGATCTATGAAATAAACTCGTCTTTGAGAAGTTTTGGAGTGTACAATCAATATTCACACACGAGTTCGGCACTAGGCTGGCTTCCCAAGTTGACAGTGCAGCTGCTCGAAAAAAATGTGCTCGTAAAATAATTGGCGCCTCTGTCGTAGCCTCTGTAGGTTGGCTGCATTGTCATTTAATGGTTCGATAATCACAACGATTCTGATTGGCTAACAAACAAGTACCAACACTGCCAACTTCCGGGTTCCGGTCTCACATCGACCACGCCTTGGCCAAAGATGACTATTATTGCTACCCTAGCTAACCGCTTGACGTTTCAAGATAAAACACACGGTGCTTCGACGCATGAATAGCTGGTGGCGCCACGTCCTTGCGCTCCGACACGGCCATACTGACGGCGATGCGTGCCCAGCAGCTGCCATAAACAGTAATGACGAGTGGATGTGTGTTTATGATAAGTTAGGTAATCTGAATACCTAACTTATCATAAAACAACTACAGATAAGTAGGCCAGTGGTGTGGCCCTAGAATAGTACCACCCCATCTCTTCCCGAGGGTGTAGTACGAGGTGACTAATGGATCAATGACCGGAGGATGGGCAGCAGTGTCTTTTCTGCGTACCGTGCCACACACCGCGATCGCTCACCTACCTGCCAAGCGATTGCGCCTTTGTACATTAGTGAACGTTGCCTGGCTGATGTGATGACGATGAGCTGTGCAGGTACTTGAACTCCCCTTCCACAGGGCAAAGCTCATAAAAATAAAGGGAATACGTAGAGGTCGATGCTGTGTGACAAACAGAGGCTCTAAAATGATAAAGGTCAGGTCGATGCTGTGCTCTAGGCGCATATGTCCATATGCGCCATGGTACACAGGGGCCCTAAAAAAAGGAAAGGTCGATGCTGTGCTCTGGGCGGTCTTGTACGCCATGGTACACAGGGGAAAAGGAATGACGGTAAAAATGTGAAATAGTTTGCAGTCGTCACTACAAGTATCATCAGGAAACCTGACCAAACAACACTGACTGTAAACAAATCTACACGGAAACGAACAAATCATACGGTTGGCACCATCTTTTTATTTGTTATAGTTTATGGTTAGTTAGTTTATGGTCAGTTAGTCTATGATGGTTCCGAACCAAGGTGTCGTGTCGGCTCCGTGCGGACATTGAGTCGTCAGACTAAAGAGTCGGACAACCAGCTGTCGTCAGTCTGTAGCATTGTCAATGGTAGTCGTGTACCTACTCAGTGCCTCTTAACTTGCACTGACGCAACAGATAACAACAGATTTCTCTTAAATGAAAACTGCTCACCCGATGGAATTCCAATATTGTGCACCAACCACGCAAAGGTCGACTCTCTTCTCCATCACTGGGGCAGCTTCGCAGGTGCTTCCCTTTTTTTTATGCACATATGGTAAACCCTTGACAACATCTCACCTGGTGGTAAGTGACGATGTTGCCGAAGATGGAAGCGGGCTTACCCAGATTCCCCAACGCAATGGGGAACTGGCTATCTTATTTATCTTCATGACGGAACACACCAATGATATCAACATTGATATTTGGCGGCAAGACTTAGATAAGATGGTGGTAGCTAGCCAGGCGGGCTTAGAAAATGCCCTACCACCAACCAAACCGAGTCTTACAATTGACCCCGCCGGGAATCGAACCCGCGACCTCCTGTGTAAAGCCAGTGAACTTTGCCTCTGAGCTACGGAGGCGGTTTTCTTCGCTGCATCGCTTCCAGCAGCTAGACATGTAGTGGCCCTGCCCCTTGCATGCCGATATGGGTCGTAGATACACAGATCCGTAGTAGCAATCCATGCACGTGCATTCACATCCGATCTATCGAGGTTGAAATCGGGTAACCTCAATTCATGGGACGATGATGGCGTCCGCGTGGCCAGTATCAGCGTCAGAAAATTCTGTATTCGTTGTTCCAGAAGCACTTTCTATTTTGTGTTGCTCACATCACTATCTGGACACGGACGCCCCACGCTCGATATCACAAAAAGTTAAAAAACGTAAATATGAAATCGAAATTCGAAAACACATTGGTACGTGGCAGGATTCGAACCACGATCTCCCGGACAGGACGTAGCGGCCCTTGCCATTAGGCCACCGACGCTCGATGATAAAATTAATAATTTGTTTTATTAAATGGTCGAAGTTAAATAAAAACAAATTTTGAAAAATACAATGTGTCCCGTGACCAAATAGACAAAATATATCTGAACAACTTTTGTTCTATACTTGTTTGTTGAAATCTTGAAAAAAATACTTCCCATACTAAACGATCAACTGATTGGCATACTTTCTATGGGGAGTCCAACTTTTTTTATCGATTTCAGCAATCATATAGAACAAAAGTTGTTCAGTTTCATGAGTAGATACTGTTCACAACGTTTGTCGGCTTGGTCGCTGGCCACATTGTATATGTGGAAAGTTGAAGCAACAACATTTAAATAAAACAAATTTACAATTTTTTTTAAATGTTTTTTATTTACAATTATGACATTTTTATCGGAAATCTGACTAGTATTATTCTCTAGAAATTGTTAACAAATTTATAATTACTGTTTGATCAAAGTTCGTTCGCTGAATTAGCTGCACCTTTGATAGATGCCGTTCGCCGCTAACGGCTAGCGTCAAACGGTTATATCAAAGGGGCCGCCCTGAGTTCAATCGTGACGCCGCCAGCGTAACAACCGCACGGGGTCGCGCGGATCTGGTTCAGTCTTTAATTATAAATGTACGCAACGATTCTGCAGATAATTCGTCCAGCAGTGAAAGTGTATAAAATTAATGATAACTTCTAAATAAAAAAATACCTATTTAATTTTAATTATTTTATCTTTTAATATATTTTCAGAACTCCATTCGGGTGTACTGCAGCTAATTCCCCGAACGTACTATAATATTCTAGAAAGAACCAAACTACGTTTGTATGCAGGGCGCTAGGAGTATGTGTCAATCTTTTTTGTTTTTTTTTTCAATATACCAACCTGGTTTTATATAATCTTTTTGTTTATTTTTACTTTTTTTTATCTGATTGGTTTTTTTTTTTGGAATTGTCATTTTAATCCGGATCATTGTTCTGTTTTATTGGTTCACTTTATTATTTTCTTATTTCAATATAAATAGACTTTCGACTGGTGGTAAAACGCATTTTACTTAATTTTGACCCTGCTCCTCTCTGTTTTTTTATTCACAATTGGTAAGCCCCTGCTGGCATCATCTCACCTGATGGTAAGTGAAGATGGAAGCGGGCATACCAAGATTCCCCAACGCAATCGAGAACTGGCTATCTTATCTTCAAGCCGAAACACCTCAATGTTGTTAACACTCTTGATCTCTCCATGAACAACTATCCTACTTCCTTTTTGTGCTTGCAACGGCGTAGATTGAGGTTGCTCCGCATGCCGCAAATACACTCCTCTTATTAGCACTCTGAACCTAAAACTGAATTTAAAAGAGTGAACTTACCATCACCTACTTCCAGTGTCAGTGACTTTAGGGGAAGGGGGGGCAAGATGGGGTCCTTAACGTTTGCGGAGTAATAAAACTGACAATATTTGCGTCATGAGAACTGGTTTATTTTAATAATCTTCCTATAAAGAAATAAAAAATCAATAAGTAAAAAAGGCATATCACCCCATCTTGCCCCTAGGGGGCAAGATGGGGTATGCTAAAATTAACCCATTATTGCTTACAAAATTCGAACGTAAAGGTTGAATCTTCATCCTCATCCTCTACTCCAGCGCAGCTGCAATTAGCCCATTTGCCGCATGCTGCACAAGCAGCCCAACCTTCGTTTGAATCCAAGTAACGACCACTGCAGTACAGACTAGGAGTATTTTAAGGCAGTGATCGCTGGTATCCACTCAAGTAGGATATGGGCTTATATTTTCTAACTGTATTTTCTCGTTTCCAGAGTCGCGGCGAGCACCCAGTGTCAGAGACAGAAGCGAGAGTCCTAGCTGCCAAAATCAACGCCACATACGTGGAAACGTCTTCTAAGACACGAAGGCAGTTAAAAGATGCCTTCGACGCCGCCATCTTGGCCGGCCTACCTGTCATACATACAAAAAGACCGTTCTGGAAAAAACTTTGTTGTGTAAATTGACATTTTTTTTTATAAATCTGTGTAAATAAAATTGAGACTAAATGTGTTAGTATTTACAAATGTTGTGCATGAAATTGTTTTAAACATAGATACCTTCCTATCTACTTAGCTAGGTACTTAACTAACTTACCTGATTTAGGCATGCAGTGTTCTAGTATACAGTATAGTTCTAGGTTTTACTCTTAAGGCCTTAAGATGGGTCAAATGACAACATTCAATTCAAATTATTGAAAGACTGTGCAAAGCTATCACTTGGAAAAATATATAATATAGGTACTTTAAAGTAATAAAAAAATGATTTAATTGAATACAATTTTTTAAATATTACAACATTTGGCATTAATTAAAAATTTCTCGAAAATAAATAGTTAATGTTGAATGAAACCAACACATAAAAATCGGTGACTTTAAGACCTTTCATTTTAATTGAGCACTTTTTTTAAAACTTATTTGAAAGTATAGAAAAGTAATAAAAACATGTAAAAATCGAGAATTGGGTGTTTGGTTTCAACGTTACAGCCGCGTTGAAGCCCGCATTGATTGAATAGACCAAGGATATTGTCTAAATAATGTGCTAGTTTGTTACACAATAGGATGCACTTTACTCGATCCAAAAAAATCCCGAAAACAGGCTAAAATAAACGTCTAAAACGATTGTCTAATTTTATACAATTTCTAACTTTGCACATAATTTTTGTACGGAGATACTTGTTTTTGTTCGTAATACATTTATTTTTGCGGTTACGCAACATATTGTTGAATTCTCAAAATGTTGAATTTTTAAAAAAATTGAATTTTAAAATGTTGAATTCTCAAAATTTTGAATTCAACATCTGCAAAATATGTAAATTTATGATCGCAAAAAATATATATTTTTACCTATGTATCTTTTGATGTTGATTTAGAAGATTTAATATTTCACACCTTAAATCTTCCCATTTTCTAAAAAACTGTAAATGAGCGAGCAAAGCGAGCGATATTAGGTTCGGTCATATTTGATTGATTATACAGTCATGGGTAACAGAATGCTGCGCAGAAGAAGAAACGCTACACTCTACACGCTTGATCAATCACGAATTCAACATTTAAGAGATTTGCGGTTCAACATTTTGAGAATTCAACAATAAGATAATTAAACATTATGTTCCGGAATGATTTTAGCATACATGTACATAACGTAAAGATGGAATAAAACAGTAATTAAAGTTTGTATACGCACCCTTTATGGGCATAGCAGATGCATGCGGGGAGCAGACCGTCATATTTATGTACTAAAGAGAACATGCTAAATTTTAGTTTTTAACTGAAGGCCTATATTTATTATATCCATATTTATCCTAAAACCTGAACGCTGCCTAGTGGTGTGACGACATGCCACGCTGCCCGCTGCCCTGCCAGTCACAATCATTTTTCGCGTTCAAATGCCTCGCCTATAATATTAAGCCAGGTATCTAAATAATGCCTTGTCCAAGTTTTACTTACGAGACACCTAGTCGGATAAATTAGGTAAGATTACCTACCTTCTGATTTCATTACATACCTGCACTGCACATTACAATTGTTAGTCGCGAACGAAGAAATAACTACTACTTCATCATCATCATCATATCAGCCGAAAAACGTCCACTGCTGGATAAAGGCCTTCCCCAAGGATTTCCACGACGACCGGTCCTGCGCTGCCCGCATCCAGGTTACTACTATACTACTTAGTAGGTTATTTTCCTGATGTACTAAATCTATACTAATATTATAATGAGGTAAAGTTTGTATATAGGAGGTATCTTCGAAACTAGTTTAAAATAGAATTTCAGAGTGGACATAGGCCAAAAATATACCCGCTCTCTTTAGATATCCACGGGGACGAAGCCGCGAGAAACAGCTAGTAATTTATAAATTGGGTAAGTACCCAAAAAACTCAGGTGATAATTAAGTATGTTTTCATACAAATTATCTATGGCTTACGCTAATTACTGGTGGGTGACACAATTTACTTAGAAGTAATTAATTACGATTACAATTGTTGTTAAATAAACGAACGAAGTGCCTTTGAATTTGAATATCACGAAAGAATTTAATAAAATATAAGATGTAAGTATTATTCGCAGAATAAACATGGAACTAAGTAATTTTAACTTAGTTAACGTGATGAAATTAAGAACGATAAAATCTCAGATTAAAAATAATGTAGATATTGAGTTTCATACAACAATCATAACAAAAAGTGGGTAACACTGGGTGACTTTTAAATAGTTCTTGATAACAAAAGATATGCATGTACTCGTGATTACTAACAACTTTCCCAAAGAAACTATATGTCAAATCAGAAAAAAAATGTTTGGTCCTCAATACATACATACATCAAGTCGGCAAAAATGTATAAAGGACCAAAATTCTATTTTCATATTTGACATATAGTTTCTTTGGGAAAGTTCTTTGTAATCACGAGTACATTCATATCCTTTGCTATCTTAGAGTATTTTGCTATCAAGAACTAATTAAAAGTCGCCCTATATACGTATGCATCTTTACCTTAAGGGGTGATCTCGAATAATGTTTCGACACGTGAAGGTCCTATCCTTCACTGTAATTAAGTCAGGTGCATTTGAGACATGTCGCAGAACATTTAGGCATATAGACGGTAAGTCTGCCAACGCTTGACTGTAAACAAAACTCTGCTCCATCGTGAGCAGAGTTTAATAAACCCCGTTTTCTAAGCGCTAACACGAAACCTACCTTTTATTTTTGATCTGAGGATAAAATTTATAAATTAATTAATTAACTATTTACCCGTTCTACTCATGTCTTAATTTGTATTATTCGGAATTAAAAAGTTGTATCTATAATTTACGTTTTGTCTTACTTCTAATGTTAGTTTAAACGTTGTTACACTAATAGACAAGATACTCTGTATATAAATGTGGAAAATTGTTGTTTTGATACTCAACACGAACTGATTTTAATAGAAGAAAGTTTTTGTTTTATTTATACCAATGCTGACGACACTGTCTCTTGTATTCTTACTATTTAGTCCTATTGTAGGTCCACGGGTGATAAGTGTCAAATAAATAAATAAAATAGTAGGACTTCGGTAGGCAAAGTGGTTCTGTTTTATTTGGACTGTTTAACCACCTGCGTGGCGTAATGGTCAAGGCCATTAGCTTTATATCAGGAGATCGCGGGTTCGATTCCCGGCGGAGTCTAACTTTGTATGACTCGGTTGGGTTGTTGGAAGGGCATTTTCTAAGCCCGCCTGGCTAGCTACCACCATCTTATGTAAGTCTTGCAGCCAATCATCAATGCTCCCAACCCGCTACTCGTAAATGCCGCCGTTTACGAGCTACCCGCGAACCCCATTCGCGTAATCCGACGCCCCAGACATGTACTCACTGACCCCGACGACCCGAACACGCTAGCCGTAGCTGCCCTGACCCCGCCCCCTAACCCACAGAGAAACACTGCACCGACATTCTGCTCTCGCCGGCGAGGGCGGCGTCCCCTCGCTTCTGGCGCTTACCAGCGCTACCGGCATATACCAGGCCGCTTCTCTCCGATCCTCCCACGTCCAAGCAACGACCTAAGCCGAGGTCCGTGCCCACCTGGGCGCCCTTAGGCAGTTGCATCTTTTTGCTTTGCACTAGGTTGAGTGCCTTCCGTACTCGCCTCCCCTGCCCGGTGAAGTTGTAAAGGCCCCAACGGCCAACAAGCTTGTGCTTTCGAAAAAAAAAATCAATGCTTACCACGTTGATGTGTTCCGGCTTGAAGATAGCCAATTCCCCATGGGGCGAAGAACAAAATGGTAAGACCGGGAAAACACGTTCGTTAATTTGTTGGTTTTTACAGCCTGTTAGTGTCCGTACTCCATACCCCACAAGGTTCCGATGGGCACCTGTTATGGCAAATATTACCTTTTTTTTATATTCACATTTGGTAAGCCCTTGGCATCATCTAACCTGATGGTAAGTGACGATGATGCCGAAGATGGAAGCGGGCTTACCAAGATTCCCCAACGCAATGGAGAACTGCCTATCTTATCTTCATGCCGGAACACATCAATGTTGTTAACACTGATGTTTGGCGGCAAGACTTAGATAAGATGGTGGTAGCTAGCCAGGCGGGCTTAGAAAATGCCCTACCACCAACCAAACCGAGTCTTACATGTTGACCCCACCGGGAATCGAACCCGCGACCTCCTGGTGCGAAGCGAATGGACTAACCATTACGCTACGGAGGCGATTTCTAAAACCTTTAAAAAACATGACCCCTCTTTTTTGGACAGTCTGTTAAAAATGTATCCTATGTAGCTCACGTGATCAAGACGAATTTAACATCTCGCACTCAAAAATCCAGCCAATGAAACATACATACCCGAAAAAATATATACCCTCCTTTTTGGGCACTTTAGTAAAAATCATCGTCACTTACCATCAGGTGAAATGGTGCCGAGGGCTTACCAATTTCGGATAAAATAAAAAGTAAGTTCAAAAACCATAAATCCGAATGTTACTGTAAAATCGCGCTGTAAAAAGTATGAAAATAAAACCGGTCAAGTGCGAGTTGAACTCGCGTGGAGAGGGTTCCGTACAATACCAAAGTCAAATACAAAATATCACATTTAAAATCCTCACAGTAAGATGCGAGTTATTTTTTTTGGTATTGAAAATTTTTGTGTGTTTGGCTGCACCTCACCTGATTGTAACTGCTGATGCAGCCGAGGATGAAACGCCAGCTCAAAAAGTGCTTATTCACTCTCGTCTTGAAGATTCCTAAATTTCACGAATCAGGGAATAGTGACGCCGGAAGGGAATTCCATCCCTTGGCCGTTCGCATGATGAACGAAGAAGCAAAACGCTTCGTGTGTAAAGGTGGAACATTGACGACAAAGGGGTGGAACCGCCCTCCGCACCTGGTCGGCCGATGATGAAATGGAGAGGGGGAATGAGGTCGTGAAGCTCCAGGACAGTCTCCGAAATGAATCCTTTAGAAAACCGATAGACTATTTTCTATTATGACTAGAACAATTTTCCGTAGTTGAACGTATTACATTGAGTTTACTACCTTTTTTTTTCAATTTATAGAATTCTTATAGATTTTCCTGTAATCTACTAGCAATGAACTATATTTTGTATTTTTTTCAAAATTTTAGGCTCAGTAGTTTTGGAGAACAGAGGGGGGGGGGGGGGGAATGGTCAATTTTTGTCTTCTTCCATGAATAAAATCAAAACTATTTATTTATAATATAAACAATTATATATGTAGGATTCTGATAACGGGCACTTTCATTTGATACATGACACAATAAGGTTTCCAAAACTTTTTCTTTTAATTTCCTAATTTGTCCCCGGAAATACCCCTTATTTAAAAAAAATATATTTATTTACTTTGCACATCTGTGTTTGGGTCATAGAATCACACCATCCTACAAAATTTCACCTGTTTTGGTCCAGTAGATTCGGAGCAAATTGGCTTGGACAGACGCACGGACAGACAGACGCACGAGTGATCTTAAAAGGTTCCATTTTTTTTGTACGGAACCTAAAAATAATTATTCTCATCTAAAATTGTTATGTAGGCACAAACAATTCAATATTCATACGTAATATATTTAAATTTATTTATTACCTTTGTCCAGCAGTGGACGATTTGTGGCTGATAAGATGATATGATGATTACAATAATATTTGTAATGATGTTCAGAGGATAGCCGTGGGCATATTATGCCACTTATTTGCCCTTAAACATATGATCGCTTACTACTGTACAAATGTAGGTAGGTGGCATATGACCACGGCTAGTCTCTGAACATCACTATGAATATGTATTTTTAGAGTAGGCTTTTATTTGAAAATGAATTTTATGCTCAAAAGATGTTGGTAGTTCCTGTCTGTCCCCACGAGACGGCAAACAGGAATAAAAATACCTGTCTGTCCCCGAATTTGAAATTAGGGACAAATAAACGCACCGTTCACTCTCGAATGTAGTCATAGAAACGATATGCATTATCGGGCAAAAGCTAGTAAACGATAAGCACAACTTTCTATTATAGGTAACTTTTACCTACAAATATAAATTCCTCGGGTAAACTTGTTCAATATCATCTGCAAAAACCATCCAATGTAGTGGCAGCAGTACAGTGGTGGCACTACAGGTGGCACCTCATGTAGTTACTAAATATGTATACTAGCTTTTGCCTGCGTCTTCCCCGGGTGGACTCATCACTTTTCTGGAGTGTGGAGTGTGTAGGTTAGGTTAGTTTGTAAGTATTGCTACATCTTTATATCGATGAGTGCTAGCGACAACATGTTGACAATGATTGTCAAAAATAATGAAAAATGTTAAGTGAAAAATATTTAATACTAGCTGATTCCCGCGGCTTCACCCGCGTGGACTACATTTCTATGACTTTTTGAGGGTGCGCAGTGCGCGAGCCGCAAGCGGCTCGCGAGCGTGGTAAAAAGTAGCCTATGTCTTAACCCAGGTCCTAATCTGTCTACCTACCAAATTTCAGCCAAATCCGTTCAGTAGTTTTTGCGGGAAAGCGTAACAGACAGACAGAGTTACTTTCACATTTATAATATTAGTAGGGATTTATGAATTCGGCTGAAAGATTCGTTTCCAAGGCCAAGATAAAATAAAAATAAATTGTTGGCAGAATGCAACACGAGAATGTCCGACCAGCAATGCCTGACCTGATAATTGAAGTATACCATATTCAGGAATAGCTCTCGGATTATCAGAGTGGGTGGATTGGAGAGTAGAGTGGAGAGCCGAGTGGACTGTAGAGCGGAGAGTAGATTTGAGTGGAAAGTACAGTGGAGAGAGGAGTGAAGAGTAGTGTGAAGAAGAGAATGGAGAGTAGAGTGCAGTGTAAAGTTGAGTGGAGTGAAGAGTGGAGCGGAGAGTGTAGAGTGGAATACAGTGGTGGACAGTGAGGTGGAGAGTAGAGTGGTCGCTAGTCTCCACCATTCCACTCAACTCTACTCTCCACTCCACTTTACTTTACTCTCTACCACTCTTCTCTCCAGTACCCTCCACTCTACTCTCCACCACTACTCTCTACTCCGCTCTCCGCTCTACTCCACTCTACTATCCACTCTACCCTCCAGTCTGCTCGCCACTACTCTTCACTCCACTACAATCTACTCTCCACTCTACTCTACACTAGTTACTCTACTCTTCAATACTACTCTTCACCACTCTACTCTCCACGGGTAAAACACTACTATAAAATAATATTTTATTATTGTTGTTGTTGAATAGGAACGGTGTGTTATTACCTTACCTTGTATATCTCAGCATATACAGGATGTCCAGTAAGTATAGGTAAATATTGAAAGTGGAGGTAGATCAGATCGTGAACTTTCAGAATTTAAAAATTTGATGTCATTTGAAACCCTACGGTTTCCGAGATATGTAGGTTTGTCATAAATGCACAGATAAGAAAAAAAAATTGCCGCTCCGATAAATTGCTGAATGAGGCGTGGCAGATGCGTCAGCTTCTTGTACAACGAGACATGTTGCTGTCATTCGTAAACGATTGTACTGCGCAGACATTGCACAACTTCATGGCAAGCCGAGCTCCGCATGTTTTAGTGACAAAATTGCCGAGAAGTGCAATAATAAGCTGCAAAAATACAACTAGCATAGTAAATTTATTAGATAGAGGAGTTTCTTACAATGCGTAAGTGAAAAAATTAAATAAAAATCAATAGATAAAAATTGGTTATATTTTTGGTTTCTTGTTATTTGGTGCGAGGGTATTGTCGATATTTTGCAACGATATTGTTTTTTCTTTTAACATTCAGTTTTTCAAAAAATCCTGAATTAAAGTAAAAGTAGATTAGAACTACAGGACGTAACAATTGGCTTCCCACAAAATCAAGCACTGTTTGCTCAAAGCATTTCAACGATGATGACTTTGTTAAATGCACAAAAGTTTCTGCACTGCCACATATACATACACGTATATCTCAACCAGAAACACAAACTCCAAACCTTTGGAATTTCGCGGCTTGATTAGGGTTAATAGGACTTTAAATCGAAAAGCCAGTTGCTTAAACTTGCAAGTGCTAAAAAAATCCGGTTTTAGGCCAAAAATAAAACGCAGTAGATTCTAACTACATTTTATAAATCTTTATTAAAATATGATTTGTACTATTTATAGTTATATTTCTGTCCTCTAGCAATAGCCTTCAAAAAACCTTTTTTTGTAAAAATTTACCGTAAAATTTTTCATTTTCGCGGGGGCGGCGCCTGTTATTTATTGGCATGACGAAAAAACCCTAGCCTTTTTAAAGTAATATTTTTTACTCTTTTCCCTAGCCAAAATTTCTTCACGACTGACAACCCTACAGTGAATTTAAACACACATGCTAACGTGTAAAAGTGTAGGTACTTAACTCTGGTCGTTGACTTACAATACAATAATGGAGGTCAGTGACTCTGGTTCAAAGTTCAAGGAGTTTATCTTTGGCTCAGGTTACCTGGTGGTTCATAGAGAATAGAGAACTTGAACTAAAATAAATAACTTTAATTACTTGCACCACCAGCCGCAAAAAAAACACTTAGAGAGAGAGAGAGAGAGAGAGAGAGAGACAGTGACAACTAGCGGAGGCAGCGGACAGCCAGCTGATCAGGATTTTTGTTGGCGGGATTTGTGGTGGATGCATTCGTAGTTTTATTTTATTGTACTGGCATTGTTTTCTGCTAGAATTTACTTCATAAAGTGGTGCGTTTTGGAGAAAATCGTCTGGTACACGTGAGCAATGTGAAGAACAAGAAAATAAAATGAAAAAGGACGTGAAAACCAAATTTGCACTGGGTGCAGTTTTATAGACCTACTGTAACCGGGTGTTCTGCCTCAGAATTAGGCTGCTGCAAATGCTGTCCAGAACTTCAGAAAGATTTGTAATGCACCGGCACTAGCATTACAAATCCAAAAACAAATGAAGTGAAAATTATTTACGAATTCGGCTGAAGGACTCGTTTCCATGGCCAAGAAAAATTCACAACCAACCAGCTGATCAAAGCGAATATAACAAACTACGTTGATTTAAGTTTTTTGGCGGGATTTGTGGTAGTCGTATTCGTAGTTTTATTTTGTTATTTTTTCATTGTTTTCTGCTAGGATTTTGTTCAAGAAGTGGTGCATTTTGCAGAAAATCGTCTAGTGCACGTGAGAAATGTGGAGAACAAGAAAATAAACGAAGGAGGACGTGAGAACCCAACTTGCTCTGGGTGCAGTTTTATAGACGCCCTACAGCAACTGGGTGTTCCACCTCAGAATGTAGCTGCTGCAAATGCTGTCAAGAACTTCAGAGAAGATTTGTAATGCACCGGCACTAGCATTACAAATTAAAAAACTTAAGGAAGCTTAAATACGTCAGACCTGGCTGTATGGTCTTAGTCACCATTGCCTTCTCCGCTCTTTTGAAAGCCGGAGAGAACAAAAAAAAAACTACGTTTCAGCTGATTATGACAGCAAGCAAGCGCGCCAAGCCGAATCTCCTTGTTTTTTGATAATAAATATTTTGAGAAATCTCGTCTAAATTGTCAAAATAAACATGACTGAAGAAGAACAATACGCTGACATTGAACTACCGGACGTGGTCGACGATTCTGAGCAATTCGCCGACATCGAACCCCATAGCCGTGATGCAATGATCTTGGAGATCGAACCTCACGCAGTATTTGACTCTGAGCTAGTAAACTCTGAAGATCTCTTGCTGGTGGACAAGAAACCAGTCGTTCAAGGGCAGAAAGTAGAGGTTGTAAGGAGTACCAGGTTGCCAATAGCCCGGATAAAGAACATTATGAAAATGGATCCTGATGTCAATATAGTGCATGCAGATGCTGTTTTCTTAGTTACCAAAGCTACCGTAAGTTATTTACTCATGGTATATAACGCGGAATGCGCACAAAGTAGCATCATCATCCTCATTCAGCCAGAAAACTATTACTGTTGAACATGGCTTCTGTCATTGCCTGATGATAGTAGTGTGATCCTGATCGCTTAATCATCTTAAGCTAGCTCTGACGACTGATGTCTCTAGTTGGTGGCCGCCCATCACTATGTCTTGCTGCTCTGGATGATCACCTGGTTGCAGAAATTGGCCTGAGGCTGTACCTAATGTTAAATCCTTGCATTAATCCCACACCTATGTATCCAAAGGTATTCTAACAGTCATTATTAATAACTGGGTTTTTAATTATTGTCTGCTAAGGTATGCATCGCTACTGAAATCTATTACTAAAGGCCATATTCAAATGCAAGGACCATGTCACAGATATTCCAACATAGGCCCAACAAACTCGCATACCTTACATGCCTTATGGATGTGCACGAGCATACCTCAAAGCTGCTCATTTTAGTCTGCACACAATTAATCCTGTATGTTGATAAAGCCTCTTTAATAAAATGAAATGCCGTATTGCACCATCACAATCTTAAAAAACTTCAAAAGTTGTTATTCATGTAATAAAAGTATTAAAAATGTGACACACTTGGTTTTCATATGGTTGGAAGTACTTGTGGCTTTTAGTCCAATTTTCTGTGTGGCTATGTCTCAAATAATAGGTAAATTTTTACTTTTTAAAGAATATTTATTTGCATTTCAGGAAATGTTTCTTGAAACAATGGCAAAGGAAACCTACTCGTATATGCCGAAGAACAAGAAAACTATAAACAAGAAGGAATTGGACATTGTCATTAATAAAGTGGACTGTTTATGTTTTTTAGAAGGCGCTATGGACTTTTAACTTTTCATTTTAAGTTTTTTAATAACAAAATAAAATAACATACACTTAAGGTTTCTCTGTAGCCAAGTGGGTTAAACACAGTACCTAGTCCAATCAATCTCACTGTCGTCACTTAAACAGTAAAATAAAAATTAAATGCTGTTTGTTGGTAACTTGAGAACAGCTTTTTTAAATGTTCTTAATAGTCCAAATAAAGTTATTAGGAAAAATCGGAAAAGTTGCCCATATAATGGGGAAATGTATGAAAAACTGAAAGTGCTTTTTTCTATGCAATGATTGTATGAACTCAAGACCATAACTCACGATTCATGCAATGGACATGTCTTATTTACGATATGACATTTGAACAAGATGTCTGTCGGGTCAGCTAGTATAAAATAAAATCTTACAAAAACAAAAAGAGACACTTGAACATACAAAAATAATAAATTGGTGGAGTTAAAAACAAACAGAGTTCAGAAATTGAAACTTGTAATTCATGCTAGTTTAGCTGAAACCATATCTAATGTGATAAAATCTTTTACAAAATAAAATAAAAACTAGTTTTATTTTTTGAAAAGGAAGTCTACCTTGTGTAGTAGTAAATAAGAACAATTTCTACTTTGTACATAATTTATTAAATAAAATTAAGTTACACAAATAACAAAATAGGATTTCATTAATCAAGTTTATTGAATTTTGAAGGCCGAGTTTGCATGTATGATCATTGATCATCAGCAGCAGTTCCGCACAGATTGAAGAGCTATGGCACAGTGAGCCGATACCTCCACACTGGACTTTTGAGCGAATTTCCTGTAAATCATAAATAGAATATGACATTAAAAAATGCCCTGAAGCTTAAAATCTTTAAAATGAGCACTAGGAACTTAAAAATTATGTTGGGCATTTTGTGAATTGGAACATATGCGAATTGGACCTTCTGCAAAATGGACGTTTTTTTTTTTTTTTTTTTATTCACAATTGGTAAACCCTTGACAACATCTCACCTGGTGGTAAGTGACGATGTTGCCGAAGATGGAAGCGGGCTTACCAAGATTCCCCAACGCAATGGGGAACTGGCTATCTTATCTTCATGCCGGAACACACCAATGATATCAACATTGATATTTGGCGGCAAGACTTAGATAAGATGGTGGTAGCTAGCCAGGCGGGCTTAGAAAATGCCCTACCACCAACCAAACCGAGTCTTACAATTGACCCCGCCGGGAATCGAACCCGCGACCTCTTGTGTAAAGCCAGTGAACTTTGCCTCTGAGCTACGGAGGCGGTTAAAAAAATGATTATGATGGTTTAGCAAATGATTGATGTTTTGCGACCAAAGTCCATATCAATAAAAAAAAATTATATTGTAACCAAACCAGATTACTTCATGTCTTGTTTAAAACTAAAACAATGATGTAATATTTTATATAAGGAATCATGGATAAAATATAACATAAAAAAGCCCTGAAGGTTTTAAAATGAGGTCTCGGTACTTAAAAATTGAACTGAAATTCAATCCTATGCAAATTGGACCTTGCAAAATGGATGTTTCGCATATGTTTGATGATTTGCAACCAAAGTCCATAAGAATAAAGAAAAGCATAATGTAAATAAACCACATCACTTTATGTCTTGTTTAAAATTAAGACAAAAAACTTTGTTAATCTTTTAAATTTCGGGAGTGAAGATATTGTGATGGAAAAAAAAACAAAGTTCAGATTTTGATGGGGATCAATTGTTTTACACTAAAAGAGTCTAAAAATGTGTTTCTATATGTCCATCTGGTGTTTAAGTCTTTATCAAATCAAATACTTTCTTCGCAAAGTGGCTCCCATACAGTTTAAACAGTTGGAAGTTTGAAGATATGTCCAGGAGCAGCAATATTATGACATCAGGTTTATTATAATTGACAAACCCTTTCTCGAGCTTGCAGTCTACTCCGGAAGCCACAACCCTCAGCTGCGGTGGAAGCAAGCGCAGACTCGAAAGGTCCACCGTCTCGTCTGAATCAGACAGGTTCACAATGCCAAGCACGACCGGGGAGCCAGGGAGGAGCCTGTGGAAATAAGCCTTTACATTTTCTTCAGACCAATGATTTTCTTATCTTACAATAGAAAATGCCACGGCTTGACGGAAAAGTGGAGTCAAGTGACAGAAACAGACGTGTCTGAGAAAAATTATACTATATATTTGTATCACGCCAAAGAGTAGGGATTATCACAAGATCACGCTCAATACAGCAACCTATATGAGAAGGAGTATGTCACATAGACGTGCGCCGTATGTGGGAGCGCTGGGTAGCGCCTCCTCCCCCCAGCCTCCATCCTACTTTAATGAAAATTAAAGCGCGATCCAGACCATCCGATTTGATCCTAATTATCGGATGAAATAGGATAATGTATTTTGCAACATATCCTTATTTTATTTTTATTATTGCCAAATCGGACGTTCCAACCATCCTTTTCCTAAAATCGGATCCTAAATAGGAAGGTGTATAAAACATTCGAGAAACTTCGTCCGACAAACTGTCTCACGAACGCATCAGCAGCAGCGTGGAGTTGAGACGTAAGTAGTAAAATATCGTCTGACGAAGAATGCGATACGCCATCAGACCGCCAATACTTTGTTGTTTTTAGAGACTTGTAAGAAAATGTCGGTGCTTGTGGGATAAACCCTTGGCATGATCGCACCTGATGTTAAGTGACGATGATGGAAGTGGGCTTACCAAGATTCCCCAACGCACTGGAGAACTGGCTATCTTATCTTTAAGCCGGAACACATCAGATGTTTGGCGGCAAGACTAAGATAAGATGGTGGTAGTTAGCCAGGCGGGCTTAGAAAATGTTCTACCACCACCTATACCGACTCCTACAAGTTGACCCCGCCGGGAATCGAACCCGCGACTTCCTGGTGTAATGCGAATGGACTATAATCTTGTTTATATATCTATATATATAAAAGAACGTCGTGTTAGTTACATCATTTATATCTCAAGAACGGCTGGACCAATTTTTGTGATTTTGCATTTGTCTTCATCGAGAATAGGATAATAAGTATTAAAATATGATATTCATCAATAAAAAATATTATAAGTCAAAAATTAATTGGTTAGGCTAGTGTAGTGTAGTTAGGGTAAGGCAGTGTAGGGTAGGGTAGTGTATTTTAGTGTAGTGTAGGGTAGTGTAGTGTATTGTAGTATAGGGTAGGGTAGGGTAGTGTAATGTAAGGTGGAACGAAGTTCGCCGGGACAGCTAGTTATATAAATTTATTTATATGTATAGAGTATTCAAATAGAGACTTAAGAACTAAGGCCTATGAAAGCCTATTGTAAGTTTTTAAAAAGGTTCGAAAAAATGCCACATTGACTGATAAGAAAAATAAAATTGGCAAAATAGCACGTCTGCACCGAGTCACCGCTAAAGCCGATCTGATAAAAGGAAGCACAGAGCGGAAAGTGTGTAGAGAAGTTTCCAACTTAGGATTTCCTACAAATCGGATAACGATCGGAAGGCGTGGATTGTGCTTATTAAATTGGTGCCTATTGAAATGACACGACCTCCGTGTCGGAATGGTTAAGACCATTAGCTTCACACCGGGAGATCGCGGGTTCGATTCCCGGCGGAGTCTAACTTTGTAAGACTCGGTTTGGTTGGTGAAAATGTATTTTATAAGCCCACCTGACATTACCAGCTACGGCATCATCGTCACAAAATTTTGCATTACCTACATTACCTAATTCGAACATACATATTTAATTACCTATTATTTTTGGCTTTTGTTTTTTTTATAGTACCACAACGATTTTGATAAAATTTATATGGAACCGACTTGGCAGCTTAACTTATCCAATTAAAAAAAACAAAAAAAACAGCGGAGTGAATTGTGAACGGAGGAGGTTCACAATTCACTCCATTATGTTTGTTTTGGAAGTCGGTCGAAAACAGGAATGACTAGGTACATTAAAAATAAGCTATGTGTGTGTTTGTGATAAGATTAGTGCTCCCGCCCATTCTGGACCCTGTGCACGGCTATGATATGAGGTCATGAGTCATGCATGAGGAATACTGCACGTGGGGTAATATTTTTAACTGCGCCGCTGGTGTAGTGGCCAGCGCTCCTGCCTGCTTGGCCACGGGTAGTAGATTCGATTACAACATTCGCGTGACGAACAGGTTTGTTTGCTCTGCGTATAAGCATATATTTAAATGCATATACGTTATATCAGTCGGTCAGTTGGGGGTTAGATGGCTGTCCCCGAATAATTAGTAAATCAGGATGATGCCAAAGGAAAAGTGCTTACGAATCTTATCACCAGACAGCGGCCGCAATAAAAAGCAGCGCTACGAAACTTCATACTATGGACTTTAATTGTATGGCAAATAACATGAGAGACAATTTATTTCAGATCCTAGGCTAAGGAACCCCTACGTGAAACCAGATACCAGAAACAGAAATTTGCAACAAAAAAAATCTGCCCTATAAAATTGTAAGTAGGTACATAAGTTAAAATTGTAATGTAAGACCATTATCACATCAGCCAAAAGACGTTCACTGCTGGACCTCCCTTGAGTTGGGGAGGGTTTTTTGCCGTATCACTACGCTTGGCAGGCGGGTTTGCGGTCGCATTGTGCAGTGTGGTGGCACAATACATACAAGGGACTATCCTTATTCCTCATGTTATTGACCCCTTAGTCGCCTGCTACAAAACCCTCAAGAAGAGATGAGTTTGCACTAGTCTAGGACTACACCACAGGGGCTACATACATACACCACAAAAACTTGACCAACTTTCTTGGGGAGTCAGGTAACAATACATTAAAACACTGGCGGGCGACTTACCTTGTCACCACTAAAATGGAATTGGAAAAAGCTCTGGAGTCCAGGTCTCCGTATCGCACAGCATTGGATTTCTTCACAGCCGCGATTTCTTTGTAAAACTGGGAAAAGGGAAAACAATTAAAAAAAAATAGTGGTATTTTATCCTTTTAGCAAAATCATTAAGTAGCGCTAGCGCGCGAGGCGTGGGCGCATGATGTTTTCCCACATGTCATATACATACGGCATATTTTAGGTGTTTTATAAATGATGACGATGACAAAAATTTGAAAAACACCTTTAGAAAATGAGATAAAGATTGCACACCAAATATACAGAAATGGAAAACATATTAACTAGCAAAATAAACAAAGATATGCAAGGGCGGACTTATCGCTTTAAGCGATTTCTTCCAGGCAACCTTTGGTTAATGGAGAAAAAAAAAATATAATTTTTGTGGAAGGTACCCTTAACATTTTAGAAATAAAAATTTCAAATAACCACGAATTAATTTAAAAATTAAAAACGCGACTGCATAAAAAGTTAACCCCTCTTTTTGACCAGACGGGTAAAAATGTGTATTCTGTCACTCATGGGGTCAAGACGAATCTAACGACACCTCGCACTCCAAAATCCATCAAGCCGTTTAGGCTACAGAGCATAAATACATACATAACCCTCCTTCTGGCGCAGTCGGGTAAAAAAAAAGGCGATAATTTTAAATATAGGCACATGTGAAAAATTCATCAAAATCGGTTAAATAGTTTCTTTGCAAACCGAGGATACGGACACACGTACACACTTTTTCTAGAATATGTTTTTTTGGTGTCTATGTATACTAATATTATAAAGAGGTTAAGGTAATCTTAGAAACTACTCATCCGATTGAAATAAAATCTGAATATGAAATTTCAGGTTTTACGTACATTTACATAGGCTAAAAAAACCCGGTATCCACGGGAGGATAAGCCGCGGCAATAGCTAGTCAGTAATATAGAATGCATTTCGTAAAAATTTCGCAGTCGGTATCTCGGGCGATCACCTAACTTTCTATTTGCTCCTTCGTCGCACGATCGAAGGTAGAAGAAACTAACCTTATAATGACTCTTAGTCGCAACCAACTGCGCTGCCAAATTCACCGTCTTGTAGTTGTCGGCAACCGGCAACCACGTCCCATTCGTAGTGGTAGAGAACCCAGCGTTAGCCGTGCTATCCCAGTGGTACGGGGTTCGGTTGGGGTCGCGCGATTTCTTCCAGTAGTTCACGGGATCGTCGGTGTTGCAAGCTTGCGGGTCTACGGTATCTTCCCAGGAGACGAAGCCGTCTGTCATGGCTATTTCTTCACCCTGTTAAGTTGAGAAGAATTGTAATAGTTATTTTTGATACACGGCTGGTAAATGGCAAACGAGTGATAGCCTGAGCCGCAGGCGAGTGCTACCATCGTCACGAGTTTGCTAATTATTTGTAATAGTCATATATCATAGGAAGTTTTTTTAATACAATTACAGTTGTGAGAAAACAGGTAGAATAAAAAAGTTCAGTACAGTTTACAAGGCTATAATTTTATAGCTACTCATATTCACAATTTCTCAATGCAGTTTTACGAAAATTACGCATGCGTAAGTTTTCTTTAATGCGACCATAAATATATATATATATAAGGTAAGCATGCAACCTCCTTGGTAAAGATCACCTTTTAAGCTGCGCGACCTACCTAAACTCCTACATAGACTACCTACTACCTAAACTCTTCAAAACAGAACTCCGCCTATCAACGGAGATCAAGTACTTAGGTGTCACACTCGATAGCAAACTAAACTGGAGCAGCCACCTCACCAAGAAAATAGATAAGGCAACTATTGCCCTGTGGCAGTGTCGTAGAATGGTAGGTAGGAAATGGGGCCTTACCCCAAAGATAAAGCTATGGCTATACACAGCGGTAATACGTCCAATGATAAGCTACGGCGCAGTAGTCTTGTGGCCACGAACGAAGCTATCTACGGTCGTGAGTAAATTGCAACGCTTTCAAAGAATGGCATGCATAAGATGATAAACACGGATTAATAAACACCTATTCGCTCTAGGTATCACCGACAGCCCCCTATGCAGAGCGTAAATGGGCGCAGCGGTCGCCTGGTTGCGGAAATTAGCCCGCCCCTAACTTCAACTTCAAGCTGCGCGTCCACCGTGACGGCATTATTGCTAAAACGCAGTCCCCTATAATGTAAAAATAAGTTGCTTAGCACAAGCAACTAAGTACATTTATATCTATACTAGACGTATGATATCATGTCACACATGTACGACACTGGTATTTGGACTAACCTGGTACGTGATAGCGACTCCCGGCAAGAGGAGGGCCAGCAAATTCATGGCGTCGACGCGGTCTGTACCCTGCCTCGACGCCAGGCGGCTTTGGTCGTGGTTGCCGTTCTGTAAAAAAGTCACAAGAGTTAGTGCTTGTACAGATGAAGTCGCGCGTCTGAATTCGTATAGCGCCCACATGGCGCTACTTACGCGCCATTTACTCGCGAGCTTTGTAGGACGGTTTCTGTCAGTCAAAAAATAGAGTCAGAATAAGCGGTTGTGTAGTGGCTTGTGTACCGTCGATGGAAACGACGCAAACAAAGAAAATCGCCAAGACAAGAACAATGATTTTTTATTCGGCCTTTTAGCCTTTGCAGTAATATACTATTCTTGTAGAGTGAATATAAGACAAATAAAAAATCAGACATACTGGGAAAAAGGTTTGTTTTGAGGTTCGTGCATTATGGAGAAAAGTACAATGTTATATTCAGACCAACTAGACCGGATTCCACACCAAGGAACCAAAAAAAAGAACAAAAAAGTTGTTGACTTTCCTTACTAAATACGGCCACCCGCAGCAACAATAGGGATGACGAATACTAGTCATCTGAGTTACTTTTTATCATCTGTCAAAAATGACATTTTGTTCTAAAAATGTTTGAAATACCTAGGCGTGACGTCATAGTTCAGCAGCATCATTTATGTACTCATTTTGTGATTTTATTGAGGTAAAAATAAAAAAACGAGTAAGGTTTTCCGAAGTTTGAGTAGGAGGACAATTTAGTGATCAAGAGTTCATAATTTCAGAAATAAATTATGCTCTCGTCATCCCTATTGTGAATTGCGCGTGTACTGGACGGACCAGCGGTGTCCCTAGTATCTCAAGTCGCGCGCAGACCGCGCCTCTGTCGCGCGACTCAAGGTTCTCGTGGCTTGCAAGCAGCAAAGCGCGCGACTGCATGTGGACAGAATGTATGAATCTCTATATAGTATCTCACAGTCTCGCGACTAAGTACGCGCGACTCGAGTTACACGACTGGTTGTGGATCTAGTCGAGAAAACAAAAGTGGATCCTTTTATCTCGTTGCTATGGTAACTGGACCACATAATGTAACTTACCACCCAGTTAGCAGTCTGTCCGCTCGGCATATACGTCATCCACTTGTCTATCACCCCCTTGATGTCTCTTGCCGTCGACTTGTTGTGGATTTCGCCGAGAAAACTGAAGTTGAACGGAATGGATCCGTTGCGCTTCCCATTGCCATAGTAACGGATCATCAGCTCTAGGTCCGTGTAGGCCTCGGTCATCATGATCTTGTACTCGCCCTGTATGATTTGGAATTTTATTATAAAGGGCTTCAATTAACAAAATACTGTCGTAGAACCCGCTATCTAGAGCTTCTTATACTCATCATGCTGAAAAACTTTCCTTAGGAGACCTATAGTCAATTCGTATTTAAAAAAATTAACTTTTCACTTCATACAAGTCGATAAGAACTGTTTGGCAATGTAATAGAGTCTAAAACAAATTTTTAGGAAGGGCAATTTAGGACACATTTCATAAATTTATTTTTCTCGGTCGTACCTCAGTGCCACTTGCGTGTTTGGGTCGATCACTAACCTGAAACACGGTCATTACTTAGATGGGTTTGACTGTTAGTGGCATTTTTCTCAATCGTTCCCATGCTTCGCAAGGCAAGTTAAGCCGTTGGTGCTGGTTACTATCACTAGATGGCAGTCGTTAAGCCGTGTCAAATGCCTTAAAGACGGCTTTAAAACTTGACAGTGGGGTTCGCCCCTACAACCTCCACCAACCCAAACTTGGGTCCCCGTGTGGAGCACGGCCTAATCTTCCCAGCTTTGGGAAAAGACCCGTTTCTCAGCAGTGGGGACGTTTACAGGTTTTTAAATTTATTTTTGATGTAATCCTTACTAATATTATAAATGTGAAACTGTGTTTGTTTGTTACCTTTTCACGGTTCAACGCCTTGACCAATCTTAATGAAATTTGGCATGCGGGTAGCCTGTGTCACGAGGAAGGACGTAGGCTACTTTTTATTCCGTGATAATAGCATAGACCGATGCAGTTTCTGAGGGAACTGAAAATATACTCTTTTTTGGCCAATTTCTTTTACATCGCAACGGAACAAAGTGTGATTTTTTGCACAGATGGTTAAGGGGGTGGGAAATGACACGATTTACTAATAAGCATATCGTGACATAGTTCCCGAGGGATACCAATTAGGAATAAAAAATAATAAAAAAAAATATGGAGAAAATTCATGTCCAAGCTCGCGAGCCGCTTGCGGCTCGCTCACCGCGCACCCTCTAAGACAGTCACAAAAACGATGTCCACGCGGGCGAAGCCGCGGGCAAAAGCTAGTATTTCATAATTACAGAGCGTCGGTGGCGCCATGGCTAGGGCCGCTACAGCCCGGCCGGGTGGTCTTGGTCGAATCCTGCCACGTACCAATGTGTTTTCGAATTTCAATCTCATATGTTCTTTTATACGATGCTCTTACGGTGAAGGCAAACATCATAAGGAAACCTGCACACGCCTGCGAAGAAACTCGAAGGTTGTGTGTGAAGTCGACCAACCCGCACTTGGCCCGCGTGGGCGACTAAGGCCCAATCGCCCTAATTCAGGGCAGGCTCGAGTCCCTCGGATGGGACGTGTATGAGCTGATATGTTGATTTAATAATTTATTTTTGACACAATCATGGGTCTTCACGCTCACCTGTTTAGCGATGTACTCGTCCAATACGTCACGCCAGTCGTAAACCACGTCGTAGGTCTCATCGAGGTCCTTCGTGTAGATGTGATTGAGATACTCATAGTCGTCCGGTGTCGCGTCGGGATCTCCTGGAAATGTACGGTTAGGCGCTTTGCACACGACGGGGCGGGGCAAAGGGAATTCTATACACCAACGCACATAGAGGACAAAAAGGCCGCGCCGAACGCGTTGCCTCCATGTGCGTTGGTAGTATAGGATTCCCTTTGTGCTATCGTTGGCGGCGAAATTGACCGGCCCGCCCCGCCCCGTCGTGTGCAAAGCGCCTTACACATCTAGCAATCTACGTCATAAAACCACTTTTCAAAAAAGGAGACAAACTTTGTATGAATAACTACAGACCTATTGCTTTAATTCCAATATTGTCTAAAATATATGAGAGAGTAATTCATGACATATTATATACTTACTTTGAAAAGAATAAAATATTGTGCAGTGAACAAAAGGGCTTCAGAAAGAATAAAAGTATTAATTTAGCAATATATGACTTCTTAAGTAACATACTTATGAAAATGGATCGAGGATATCCAGTAGTGTCTCTATTTATGGATATGACTAAAGCTTTTGATTATGTTGACCATGGTTTGCTTTTAGATAAATTGATGAGATATGGGGTGAGAGGAAATGTTTTAAAACTGATTAAATCATATATTACAGATAGGCGTCAATTAACTTACATAGAAAGACTTGATATGAAAAATAAAACTGTCACGTCTTACTCATCGAACCAAAGAGTGATAAAATACGGAGTTCCCCAGGGAAGTGTTTTAGGTCCCCACGTCTTACTCATCGAACCAAAGAGTGATAAAATACGGAGTTCCCCAGGGAAGTGTTTTAGGTCCCCTCCTTTTCCTAGCTTACATTAACGATCTCCCAAAAGTTACAAATCACCCAATGATCCTCTTTGCTGATGATGTACCGTGATTTTTCAAGGCAATGACATGAAAGAAGTCGTATCTGAAATAAATAATAACCTGAATGATATAATTTATTGGTTGGAGTGCAACAATTTAAAAATTAATTTGGACAAAACAAAATTTATGATACTTAGACACAGACAATCAAGAATTTTCCACCTCAACATTAATCACAAAAACAAGAAGATTGAAGAACATGTCATGAGATTTTTAGGTTTGCAAATAGATCAAGGCGTTACTTGGAACTCCCATACTGAGATACTGTGCAACAAAATTCATCAATTAGCTTATAGATTGTACATGTTAACAAAGATAGTTAACAGAAAGACTGTCCTAATAGCATACCATGGTTTCGTAGCATCAACATTAAGGTACGGAATTATGTTTTGGGGTAACAGTACTGGAAAGGAAATGGTTTTCAAAGCTCAAAAAAGATGTATTCGAGCAATCTGTAGCCTTAAGCAAACTGACAGTTGTAGGCCATTCTTTATAGAACTCCAAGTACACACCGTTCCCTGTTTATATATTGTCGAAACAGTAGTTTTTGTAAAGAGTAATTTGAGTTTGTTTGGCCACGTTAGTAGCGAAAGACGACGACACAAATTAAATTTGATACCCTGCAAAACCACCTCACTGCATAAAGTATATTTGCAATGGCACCGAAACTGTACAATAAGTTGCCAACAAGAATAAAAGAGATTGACTGTTTAGATGTTTTTAAAAAAAAAGTTTGTGATATGTTACTGAAGAAGGCATATTACTCTGTTGACGAATATCTTAATGACTAAAATGGGACATTTCCTACTTTATTATAAATTTGACATGTAACTATTTTTATTCATCTGCGACTGGTGCTACCTACCTAATGATTTGTTTCTGTTATTTTTAATTTAATTGACCTCTTGTTAATCAATGAACTTATTATTTTATTATTAAAGTGAATTTCTCTAGTTAATAATTTGAAATGTTTTAACTCCTTTTAATTTTTAAACTATACTAGTGTTTTTCTTTTTATGTAATCATTTAAATTTGTATTTCATCACCATGTTACTAAAGATTTGCATGCCGTTTTACGGCAGAATATTTAAGGCACTATTATTTAAGACTACAACTTTTGTTACCAATATTCTGCAAATAAAGTTTTACTTACTTACTTACTTACTAGCTCTATACTCAGTAGGTTTGGCAGGGACCCAGCCCTCGGATGCGGGCGCCCGGCTGAAGTTACGCATTGATCACGTGACGTCCCTTCCGCACCGCTCCACTACACAACACAACTCTTTGGACCTTACATGGAAAAGATTTACTACAGCACCAAAGAGACTCCGATATTAACGGCTTAAAGATGCGACACTCGCCAGCCAGCCTTTGCCAATATCACGTCACCGGTGGCGTGCTTGTACGATTGATGTTGACCTGATAATAATGGCATAAAGATGCGACACTCTCCAGTCAGCCTTTACCAATAAGTATCACGTCAGCTGAGGCGTCCTTGTACGATTGGTCACTACAGGTTGGGACTGAGGGCCAGTCCACGACCTTAAGTGGCAGCGGCTAATCAAAGTGTGGAATCATTCTATTCCGTGGTCATCTACGGACTGGAATAATATTCGGACTTCGCTGTAAAGTCGTGGTATCCTACGAATATTCCGAATACATTACTATTGCCGCTGCCACCCTCGCTGCCGCTCAAGGTCGTAACCAAGCCTTTAGATGACACTACCAAAGGTAAGTACCTAAGTACCTACACATTTTTGCTCCATACTGTTTGAGTGCTAATATGTGCCGCGTACCATCAATATCCATGCGGGCGAAGCTGTAGGCAAAAGCTAGTCATCAATATGAAATAGAGTAACACACCTGAAAGCGGCTCATCGGGGTATTTCCCACCGTGCTGTGCAGCATCAACCTCGTACATCATGTTGATGGCGTCCACACGGAACCCCGACACGCCCTTGTCCAGCCAGAAACGGATCACCGACTGAAAGAAAAGTTTCGTGTGTGCGTCAACGTTAAATATGCACGTCAAGTGCACGTTAACAAATGAGATATCATTTAAAGTATTTTTCATTAAAATTTTTCAACATTGTAAACAAATAGTTTTAGATATTATTTTAAGTATCATTCATTACAATTTTTCAACATTGTAAACAAGTAATTATATATCATAGTATTTTTCATTATATACAATTTTTCAACATTGTAAACAAGTAATGAGATATCATTTAAACTATATTTCATTACAATTTTTCAACATTTTAAACAAGTAGTGAGATATCATTTAAAGTATCTTTCATTACAATTTTTCAATGATGTAAACAAGGCTCATTATCATCACACTGTCTATGATTATTCCACGATAAATTACAAAAGGATATTTTCTAATCATCATCATATCAACCGAAAGACGTCCACTGCTGGACAAAGGCCTTCCCCAAGAATTCCTCAACGACCGGTCCTGCGCTGCCCGTATCCAGCGGCTTCCCGCGACCTTCACCAGGTCGTCGGTCCACCGAGCCGAGGAGGTCTTCCTACGCTACGTCTTCCGGTGCGCGGTTGCTACTCGAAAACTTTACTGCCCCAAGCGCCATCTGTTATACGAGCTATGTGCCCTCCCCACTATCACTTAAGTTTAGTAATTTTGAGAGCTATGTCGATTATTTTGGTTTTCCTACGGATCTCATCGTTTCTGATTAGATAACGCAGCGAAACTACGAACATAGCACGCTACATTGCCCTTTGGGTGACTTTGAACCTTCCTATGAGGCCCATAGAAGCGACCATGTCTCCATTCCGTATGTCACTAACAACACACACTGGTCAATGAACTTAGTCTTGAGGCACTGTGTTTTACGGGACGTGAAGATGTTGCGAAGCTTCCCGAACGCTAACCAACCGAGTTGGATTTTCCAGTATCAAAAAAAATTATAAAATATTATTAGGCTAATAGCATACTAAGGTTATTCTAAAATACCCAAACCTTACTTGCATGACTTTTTCATTACGTATTTTTAAATTTTATTTTTAATTAAATCACACAATTAGTTCGTCAAAAACGTAACATATATCTGTGACGTCATATTTGTGTAACCCGAATAATATTAAAACAAAAAATAGCGTTTTTTACAGATATGATAAAAGTAACTAAGTGGAAAATACCCTCAGTGGTGTGACTAGCATAAATAAAAAACATAGGTAACATAACATAACCATAAACGATCGAATGCCAAAGTCAAGTAGCGATATTTGTTGACATTGTTGGAAAATTCTAATAAACTATACTTTGACAAGAGTCTGTCTCTTTCACAAGATTGAGCCACTTAGATTAGATTTGGAATCTCTGACTTTTTGCATCCATAACGTTCCTCCAATGTATTTTATGTAGCTTTAATATCTCCTGTCATCATCATCATATCAGCCGAAGGACGTCCACTGCTGGACATAGGCCTTCCCCCAAGGATTTCCACGACGACCGGTTCGGCGCTGCCCGCATCCAGCGGTTTCCCACTACCTTCACAATCATAATATCTCCTATATCAAAGATGAAACCGTTACTTTTCTTCCCTTGTTTCCAATTCTTAGACAAACAAGGTTCGACTGCAGTGGAAAGGTTGCAGGATAATATTTCCACTCATTGGGAACTATGCACTTTGATTGAAACATTTTGTTTCTTCAATTTAATGTTCACAATCGTACGAGCTCTTGAAATCTCAGATGTAGTGCAAGTCCATAATATGATTTTATACCAAAATTCGATAATCTCGTTTCTAATAAATTGTCCCGAGTGGTTGAACAGCGGCGACTATGGCAGTTTGGGCTCGACCCTAGGCCCCCGCCTTGTCTATAGATGTCTACGTTGGACGACTGCATGGATCCTTTAGATTGTGGTTCACGTGAATACATACCTTCATCTCCTCCTGAACTTTGGTCTCCCGGTAATTGAGATCGGGCTGCCCGATGACGAACTGGTGCAAGTAGTATTGGCCTCGCGCCGCGTTGTACTCCCACGCACTCTTGCGAAATATGCTCACCTAGTACACAAAAATATTGTTCAATGACTGGAAACATCATCATATAAGACAAAAAACTTTCAACTAAGACCAAACAGGACAAATAAGACCTCTCCCCAAGGATTTCCACACGATCAGTCTTGCGCTGTCCGCATCCAACGGTTTCCCGCGACCTTCACCAGATCGTCTACCGAGTGGGAGGCCTGCCTACGCTACGTCCCGTCTCCGCCACTCGAGAACTTTAGTACCCCAGAGGCCATCTGTTCTACGAGCTATTTGAGCCGCCCGCTGCCATTTTACTTTAGCGGAGACATAAATAAACCAAACTTTTTTTTTATTCACAATTGGTGTACCCTTGACAACATCTCACCTGGTGGTAAGTGACGATGTTGTCGAAGATGGAAGCGGGCTTACCAAGATTCCCCAACGCAATGGGGAACTGGCCGTTCTTGACCGTGCTTCGCAAGGCACGTTAAGCCGTTGGTGCCGTTGCTATCACTAGATAGCAGTCGTTTAGCTATGTCAGATATGACAGTAGCCCTACCACCTCCACCAGACCAGAATTGGCCCCCATCATGTGTGGAGTAAGGCCTAACCAAAGAATGAGTACTTATGCTTACTAGCAGGCCCGCCGTAAGCGGACGTGCAAGGCGTGCATGGCACGCGGGCGGTACGTCTAGAGGGCGGCAAAATGAGCGACTGAAATAAAGTTAGGTAGCAATAGCTGCAAACCTAACTTTATTTCAGTCGCTCAATTTGCCGCAATAGCTATTGCTACCTAACTTTATTTCGGTCACACAATTTGCCGCAATAGCTATTGCTACCTAACTTTATTTCGGTCGCTCAGTTTGCCGCAATAGCTATTGCTACCTAACTTTATGTCGGTCGCTCAATTTGCCGCAATAGCTATTGCTACCTAACTTTATTTCGGTCGCTCAATTTGCCGCAACAGCTATTGCTACCTAACTTTATTTCAGTCGCTCAATTTGCCGCCCTCTAGACGTACCGCCCGCGTGCCATGCACGCCTTGCATGTCCGCTTACGGCAGGCCTGCTAGTAACCACTTTTCCGAGTTTGGATAAAAAAATTCATGTCTCAGCTGCAGAAGCGGGAACCGCGTTTAACGCTATAAATTTAAAATTTTGTTTAGACACCCTAACACACATTCTTAATTTTATAACTGAATTCATCATCGTTATCATATCTGGCGAAAGACGTGCACAGCTGGACAAAGGCCTCCCCCAAGAAAAAAGACCCGTGCAGTTGGGAAGTTTATGGGTTGTTACCGATGTTCTTAACTGTCCTCAAACATTACCTGTACAATCTATGTCGTGCCGCCAAGCATCAATGTTAACAGCATTGATATGTTCCAGCTTGAAGATAAGATAACTAGTTTTCAATTGCATTGGAGAATATTGGTAAGCCCGCATCCATCTTCGGCATTATCGTCACTTACCATAAGGTGAGATGATAACATGGGCTTACCAATTGTGGATTAAAAAACAACTTACCCAATTGTTCGGCGGTGACATCTGACCAGCGCTGTCGACGGTGCCATTGGCCCAAACATAGAAGTTTTCATACTGAGCGTCCCGTTGCGCAGATTTGAGGAACCATTCGCTGTCGTCACTGGTGTGGTTCGGCACGAAGTCTAAGATGATGCGGATTCCTGGCGATACAGGCGATCTTTAGACATGCACGAGAAATTTATTTCTCCACAGCAGTTACCTATGTCTTGAGCATCAAGTATATGGTTTTGTATGAAAGAGATAGAGAGAGAGAGAGAGAGTTTAGGAACGGTGTGTTCTTCTCTTCTTTATGAAGGGAGAAGGTGACGACAAAGTTTTTTCGCGACGCGCATGTCAACCCAGCTGGTCGAGAAACTGGCTTGTTGGGGAAACAGATCAATCACTGAATTTCAAGATGAATAAGGAAATTAAACAGTTAATGAAAGTGCAGGCCTTCCACGCGGTGGACCGACGACATGGTGAAGATCGCGGAAAGCCGATGGATGCGGGCAGCGCAGGACCAGTCGTCGTGAAAATCCTTGGGGGAGGCCTTTGTCCAGCAGTGGACGATTTTCGGCTGATATGATGAAAGTGTTTACAATCATCCATTAATAATGAGGCGTTTAGGGGTAGGGGGGAGGGAAGGGTCGAGCCAAATCTTACGTCTCGGCAAATATCACGTAATTTTTATTTCCGCAACAAACAGTGTAAAATTGCGAGAAAACTCTAGGTTCAAGCAATCGCTCGTCTCCTTATTTGAACTGAATTAGAATAAATATCCTTTTACGAATTTTAGTAGTGCCTATTTAAACACTATTTTAACTTTTCGCGCGTTTACAAAAAAAACACTTAAAACTAAATTAATTTATAAGAACTGAGAGGGTAAGTACAGAGCGTCGGTGGCGCAACGGCAAGGGCCGCTACCTCCTATCCGGGAGGTCGTGGTACGAGTCCTGCAATGTACCAATGTATTTTCGAATTTCGATCTCATATGTACGTTTATCCGACGCTCTTACGGTGAAGGAAAACATCGTGAGAAAACCTGCACACATCTGCGAAGTAGCTCGAAGGCTGTGTGTGAAGTTGATCAACCCGCACTGGGCCCGCGTGGTGGACTAAGGCCCGATCGCCCCAATTCAGGGTAGGCTCGAGCCCCTCGGTGGCGACGTATATGAGCTGATATGATGATGATGATGATGATGATAACTTATTATATCGAGGGCCAAACATTTTTTTTCATATTTGACATTATAGTTTCTTTGGGAAAGTTGTTTGTAATCACGAGTACATTCAAGAATTAATTAAAAGTCATCCTGTATACCTACAATAATGGCTAAACTAAATATGAGAAACACGTTAGCACATGCTAATCACGAGTACATTAAAGAATTAATTAAAAGTCACCCTGTATACCTACAATAATGGCTAAACTAAGTATGAGAAACACGTTAGCACATGCTGAGAGTAAATTATCTACAAACAATAGTAATCACCGCGCCTCACATACACGTGATATTATGAACAACCACCAGAAAATTATTAATAGTGAGTGACCACGAGATTGAAAATCGGGATTGCGACTTGTTTAAAGAACTTGGATATTTTACAGTAAACAAACAGATGTCTTTAACTAAAAAAGCGATATTTATATTGAAAATTTAATAACTACTACATAAAAAAAATTGCCCTTTTTTCGGGAAGTCGGGTAAAATGTGTCCTATGCCACATATGGGATCAAGGCGAATGTAACGATACCACGCACTCAAGCCGTTTAGAAGATATGGTGGAATAAAGAAACATACATACATTTACATTTTAACCGCCTCCGTGGCGTAGTGGTTAGTCCATTCGCTTCACACCAGGAGGTCGCGGGTTCGCTTCCCGGCGGGGTCAACTTTGTAAGACTCGGTTTAGGGCATTTTCATAGCCCGCCTGAATAGCTACCACCATCTTATCTAAGTCTTGCCGCCAAACATCAGTGTTAACAGCATTGATGTGTTCCGGCTTGAAGATAAGATAGCCAGACCCCCATTGCGTTGGGGAATCTTGGTAAGCCCGCTTCCATCTTCGGCATCATCGTCACTTACCATCAGGAGAGATAATGCCAAGGGCTTACCAATTGTGAATAAAAAAAATACATACATTAGACTTGAAGATAATCGCTACATTTTTGTGGGCGGTCGTGTAAAAAATACTTTAAAAGTAGTAACACTTAAAAATATTATTAAACCGAAAGTACGTTAGTACTAATGTATATGTCGCAGGATAATTTGATACGCAGGATAATTTGATAATCCGTCGTTTCGCGAAAATCCTAGGAAAATTGGATACTATGGAGTAGAAAACTCCTAATAAAACCAAGTCGGACGGAGCCCCGCTATGCGGGGCTCCTTTTTACGGTAGAAAAAGACATGCTAACATAACCTAACCTATTTAACGAAGCGGGGCTCCGTCCGACTTGGTTTTATTAGGAGTTTTCTACTCCATAGTATCCAATTTTCCTAGGATTTTCGCGAAACGACGGATTATCAAATTATCCTGCGACATACGAAAATCCTAGGAATATTAGATACTATGGAGTAGAAAACTCCTAATAAAACCAAATCGAACGGAGCCCCGCTTCGTTAGGTAGGTTAGGTTTGGTTAGCACGACTTGGTTTTATTAGGAGTTTTCTACTCCATAGTATCCAATTTTCCTAGGATTTTCGCGAAACGACGGATTATCAAATTATCCTGCGACATATATACTTTGCCGAAAGTAAGTCTGTCTGACTGTTACTCTTTCCGCTAAAGCTACTGAATCGAATTCGCTGAAATTTTGTACAGACCTGAAATAAAGATATCAATAGGGATGTTGACTGGTAGTCATCTTTGGTACCTTTTTTTCATCTATCAAAAACCAAGTTTTATCCTAAACATTTATGTAATGGGAACGTGTGACGTCATAGTCTTTCAGCGTCATTGACGTACCTACTCATTTCGTGAATATTATTAATTAAAAATTGAAGAATTGATGACAAACATAACGAGTAAGGTGTTTTAAAATTTAAGAAGCAGGACAATTTAGGAAATAACATTACGTTATTTATTTTTGATGCAGTTAACATATTGTCGAATTTCATAATTATCACAGCACAGTTCTCAAGGTTTTCGAAGAAACAAATTTTCACTTCCACGAACGGCTTGCGATTCGTCACTGGCCATCTACCTTCAAAGACAGTCGTAATAATAACTTTAGGAAATAATTAAAAACTAAAAACTCAACTGCACGAAAACTTAACCCTCATTTTTTGGCCAGTCGGATAAAAATGTATCCTATATTACTCACGGGATTAAGACGAATCTAACGACACCTCGCTCTCCAAAATCTATATCAAGGCATTTAGGTTACAGGGCGTGCCAAAGAAATATAACCCCTCCTTCTGGCGCAGTCGGTTAAAAACTATACCCACGTGGGTAAAGCTGTGGGTTTAATCTAGTAACAGTAATAATAAAAACTTACCCAACTTCTTGGCCTCAGCTAACAGCTGTTCGAAGTCAGCCATGGTCCCGTACTCCGGGGCGATCTCCCGGTAATCCGTGATATCGTAGCCGAAGTCCGCCATGGGCGAGAGGAAGATCGGGGACAGCCAGACTGCATCGAATCCCGTCTCGCGGATGAAGGACAGCTTCGATGTTATGCCTGCGGATGAAAAAGTGTGTTCGACAGTATATCAAAAATAAATTATAAAATACTGGCTGTGCCCGTTACTTCGTCCGCGTGGAGGTTTAGAATTTTCCCATGGGAACTCTTGAATTTTCCGGGATAAAAAGTATCCTATATGTTAACCCGAGCTATAAGGAACCACCATACAAAATTACATCAAAATCGGCCTGGTAGTTTTTGTGTGATGCGCGAACATACAGACAGACAGACAAAAATTCCAAAAGTTGTTGTTTTGTCCTCTATATCGAGTACAGACACGGCCCCGTTACAGTTTTATCATAAGTACTCGTTTATTTAGATTATACACCAAAAAGTATTTCTGCTACAAAAGCACAAAAAATTAATGATTCGAATTTTTTAAATGTATTTTTACTTTCGAGCGACAAAGGAGTGAAGAACGTATTGTCGTGGCAAAAAAAATCGAGGTTGAAATATTGATAGAGGTCGATGTCTTACAATAATAGAGTCTAAAAACAAAAATAATAAAAAGTATGTATAGGGGTGCATGTCCAGTAGTGGACGTCCTTCGGCTGATAAGCAAAGGAAAAAATAGACTAGAATATAGTTCGTTCGCTCATTTAACCGCAAAGGAGCCGCGCCGCCCGCCGCCGGCACGTCGGGCGGCATGATTGAACTTAGGGCGGCACCTTTGACAGAGTGTTTGTCGGGAGCCGTCAAAATGAGCGAACAAACTTTACTTCGACCAATATAATATTTGGTCGAAGCTAGTGTTGCAATCAGTTGAGCTTCAGTAGAACTCTGAGGTGAAAAATTCACCCTGCCTGTCCCGTTTGTTCCTTTTTCGAACCACCGGAATTATAGAGGCCGGCAGGAGGCCGGTCTGTAAGTCACTCAATAGACTCAAAACTCAAGTCAGCCGGAGTAAAGAAAATCGTTTCAGGTGGGGGTTTACGGATGGTGTAGGTGTGGTATTCCACAAAAGCCCATCTGATTGCTTGTTCAATTATGTGTACTAACACCTGCACTTGGGAGGAGATAATGGACGCCACCGATAGCGCCGTTATGGTGGCCACATACTGGGCATGCGACCCTATCAAAAAAAAAAAGATTTAGCAAAATCGGACTATTCTGTAAAAATTATATGCGTGATCATAGATCCTACATAAAAAAAATATACGGGTCGACAAAATCTCCTCGGTTTTTTCGTCTGTTAAAAAAGATTACATCCTTCGATTGGTGACGAACTAGTGAGGTTCGCAGGAAGCCGCTTGCGCAGGATACATATGGCTCCGGTGGGTGAGGTCGGTATCAATAATAGCTATCGTCCGGCTGAAGTGATACTGATTAATAAGTTCAAACACTAACCGTTAAGATCCCCGATGCCATCGCCATTGCTATCCTTGAATGAGCGCGGGTAAATCTGGTAGATGAGGGCGCTTTGCCACCAGTTTAACCCGTCGACGCTCGCCGCCACCGCTACAGAAGCCGTGGTGAGTAGGATCAGGTATATTGCACGCATGGTTGTACCTATATTTAGGGATAATTGGTTAATAAATTAGGAAACACCAAAATGATATATAAATCTCAGTTAAAGGCGAAAAATTTACGTTCTTTGAAAAGATGACCTATTATTTGGTGTAACCTAAGCGCTTCATTAAATATTTATTCTCTTTTCTTCACAAAGATATAACGCAAAGAGAATCTTATCAGCTAGCGTTATGTACTAACCTCACGGAGGAACAAGCTATCTCTTTTAAAATTCTCCTATCAAAAGTCTTAAAGAAGATTATGTATCTTTGGTTATTAAATTTTTTTTATTTGCTAAAAATGTCTCGTTTCTCCGAGCTAGAAATAAAAAAGTGGTATAAAGTAAAAGCACGTGTGCGGTAAAATCAATTTTGCACACACTTGACTTCTATATAAAAGGACCACTTGTCGAGCAATTGTATTGAAAATAAAATTAACAACGCCAACTGCGATGCACTTGTATAAATAAAAACACAAATATCCACCTACCTCAACGCCGCCACGCAGCGCCGGCTGAAAGCACAATGCAATTTTCCCACTGGTCGCAACCTTTAATATTCATAAGTTATCACAACGACAACGTTTAGTCTAGATAACGATCGCTTTAAATGGCGTTATAAGTGTTTTGTTTGTGATCTTGTTGAGATTGTGTATAGGTAGTCCCGAGTCACATATACAGGGTGTAACAAAATTGGTGTAGGTTCCGTTAATTGGGGCTTCTACTTAACATACTGAACAACTTTTGTGCTACGACTTAGCTGAAATCGCAAAAAAAAACTTCATACAAATCGATTAGCTGATTTTGTGCATTTTGTATTGCATTTTGTGTGGAAGATCCAATTATTTTTTTTAGAGTTGACTATGGGTTCCTTAGGGAAAGTTTTTCAGTATGATGAGTAGAATCCCCAGGTAATGGGTCCTACACCAATTTCGTTAAACCCTGTATTGGGTTGCTGATTTGTAACTGAAAACCCTCAATAATATAACTCTACGATATACTTATCCACTTTGTGACTAAATCCTTACTTATTATAAATGTAAAAATGCGTTTGTTTGTTACCTTTTCACGATTCATCACTATGAGCAATCTTGATGAAATTTGGCATGCAGGTAGCCTGTGTCACGAGAAAGGACATAGGCTACTTTGTATCCCGCGAAAATAGCATAGTCCGATGCAATTCCTGAAGGAACTAAAAAAATAACCTTTTTTTTTGTTAATTTCTTTAACATTGCAATGGAACAATGGAGATGGTTGAGGGGTGGGAAATTACATAATTCATTAATTAGCATATTCTGACATAGTTCCCGAGGGATCTGAAGAAAACTAATTTCCACGCCCACGCACGTCGGCGTGCAACGGAGCAACAGATTTGATTTTTTGTACAGAATTGGTGGAGGGGGGTGGGAAGTGACATAGACGGGTAATAAGAATAGTACGACAGGGATAGGGATTTAGAAAAAAATTATGTGCATCTCGCGCACCACTTACCCTCAAAGGCCTCAAAGATAGTCATAAAAACGATGTCCACGCCGGCGAAGCCGCGGGCAAAAGATATAGTAATTGATAAAAAAAGCTCTATTTCAAATTCTTTTTCACTAAACATCGCCAAACGTGACTTTCAAAAATTTCTTCTTGTTTTTTCGTTTAAGGAAAAACGTTCCTACCACAAAAATGTCACCTTGAAAGTCGTTAGTACAAAGAAAATAAAAATTTATTTTTCCCATAAAAGGCAAGGGGACATTCTAAGATACTGTGAAGGAAAACATCATGAGGAAACCTGCACGCACACGCCTGTGAAGAAACTCGAAGGTTGTGTGGACCAACCTGCGTGGTCGACTAAGGTACTATCGCCCTAATTCAGGGTAGGTTCGAGCCCCTCGGTGGGGACGTATATGAGCTGATAAGAAGAAGAAGACAGTCACGGAATTTAATTGTTTAGCAGATTAATGTCCTTAAATTTTGCCATTTCATGAAATTAGTTTTTCTTGTTTTATACCTTCTTTTTTTATTTATTTATTTTAATATAAAACTTAAAATTAAGACAATACAATACAAATATAAGAATACAATCTCTAAGAGTTACAAGTAACGTCAAAGAAGATCGATGTAGTTTCTTCTTGGTAAGTCTAAAAAATAATTAATAAATCTTTATTTAAAAAAATATTGGTACCTACTTATAACCCGGCAAAATTGAAGTTACGTGAATCTGCTAAACAAACAATTAAATTACGTGACTGTTTACATTCAGATTCATTTGAAAAGAGTAAGTTGAGTGATGCCCAATTTAAATTAATCAATAATTTCATAATAACACGAATGCATAGAACAATGCCTTTTTTTGGGAAGTGGGTAAAATGTATCAAATGTCACTCATGGGATCAAGACGAGTTTAGAAGATATCGTGCAATAAAGAAACATACATACCTACATATCATCATCATCATATCAGCCACAAATCGTCCACTGCTGGACAAAGGCCTCCCCCAAGGATTTCCACGACGACCGGTCCTGCGCTGCCCGCATCCATCGGCTTCCCGCGACCTTCACCAGGTCATCGGTCCACCGCGTGGGAGGCCTGCCTACGCTACGTTTTCCGGTGCGCGGTCGCCACTCAACATACATATAACATATAACATTATTAGATCTGAAAACAATACGCTCCTTTTTATGGGCAGTCATTTAAAAAAGTCGTAACCATAAACTTCCTTAAATTCGAAATTTTTTGTATCGTTTTGGTAAATGAGTTAGCATCTGAATTTATGTTTTAACGGGTCTTAAAGACAAGAAAAAGATATCAAAAGAAATATTTTCTCTTCTAATTTCTTTATTATAATTTTTATCATCAGGTTCTTGGATGTTGGGTACTTGGATTTTCTGCGGTTAAGATCAGTCATCCAAACTTACACGCCTTATTAAACAATCAAAGGACCTATGCATACTAGGAGCGTTCAATAATTTGTCTACCATAGGGTGACTTCACATTAGATTGATTCACATTCACCGCTGATTTTCTCAGGAAAACTTGGACCTGCTTGATGACGCCCCTGCAACTTTTTCGCAACGATTGGTGACGGCTTATAAAACATGGGTCTACCGTAGAGACCCTGAATCGAATGGAGTGGAGTCCATGCAGTGGAAGTACAAGGTGTCTCATACACCGAAAAAGTTCAAAGTGGAAAAATCTGCAGGCAAGGTCATGGCGACGGTGTTTTGGCATGAGGAATAAATTTCCTTGTTGGAGTTCATGCCACATGTTAAGACTACAATAATGGGAGAGATCTACAGAACACTGTGAGAGCATTTGATTGTGACTATAAAGGAGAAAACGCCCGGAAAGCTCACATCAAACTTCTGCTCTTTCATGATATTGCTCCGATGCACATAGGTGCAAAATCACAGTCCGCCCCCGGGACTGCCCTTTGTGATTTACCCTATAGCCCTGACCTGGCTCCGACAAATTATTGTCTTTTTCAAAACCTAAAAAAAACTCCTCTGATGGCAGTTATTGATCAAGAACTTGGATTGACCAGCAACCATAAGTGGGGGAGATCATATTAAAAAGAAATTATACTTACAATATTGCTTTTTTCTGGCATAGGTAGATAAATTATTGAACGTTCCTTTTATTTGTATGGGACACGTATCGTAATCTTAATCATACATTACACACAACTACTTCTTTCAAACATAAAATGAGTTTCTCATAATTAATATTTCTTGGCTGCATTCATATTCAGTGTAAAAATTATTTTTATGGGTATGCCTTTCGACAAATTCAATTAAAAAGCTTAATTCCATTTTTTCAGTTTTCATTTTAATAATGACAACTATTTTAATTTCATAATAATTATGTAGATTCTAATTTTGAATTATCTTGCTTAAAGATGATTTCTGATATTTAAAAAAATGTATGATTATTAGTAGTATTGCGACGTTTCAATAATATCTAAAACAATGTGTACTTTTAAAAATTTATTAAAAATAGTTTAACGAAACTATCTGAAAGTTAACAACTTTACTATAAACTAAAAAAGGGGTAAAATTTTTAAACTCCACATACAAATCAAACAACGAATCAATTAAATGTATGTGTTAGTCTGTTTTGTGTACTTGTATGACAACTTGAATTTGTGAAAAGTTATTTAGTTTCACGATTTATTTTTTCAGCTAGTTTCTTAAACCTTAAATTTTGGTTGAGTATGTAATTTTATTTTACACAGTTTTTATTGGTCATTCAAATAATAATATTAAATTGTCGAAATAATATCATGTCGCCGGGTCATTAAATTAAAAAGATTATAAAGAAAGCAATGTAACGTAATATGGTAATATGTAACGAAACTTAGAGTGAAAAATAATGAGACCAAATAAGGAACTTCCATCTACTTCAACTTAATACAAATTAATAGATTCACGCTTTGTCGATAGTTTTTTTTAACATTTTATAAATATTTACAAAATGTACAAGTCATACATATTTTTAAAATCTTACAATTGTTGAATTTTATCAGATTTTTTTTTAGGTATTTTTTGTACGATGAATGGAAATTACATATTTTTTGTTACGTAATATTGGTCAAATTGTTTTTTTTTCTCAAGCACCAACAAACTTTTCTGTTTTATTGCAGTTATGCAACGTAACTTTCATGATTAATTATTTCATGATTTGTTCTTTATTATTATTTTAAATATTGGACATCAACATTAAAATATATATATCCCTAACAACGCTGCATAAACCTTAGTACTAAATGCCAAGTTATCATTCAACACATTTGGCAGTCAAAATATGCTTCCAAAAATAATCTTAAGGCTCTATCAAAAAATCGTCGTCCATACAAACTAATACCATGTCATCATCATCATCATCATATCAGCCGAAAAACGTCTACTGCTGGACAGAGGCCTCATACCATGTAAATTTCTCAAAAACGATTAAACCTATTCTAATGTAACTTTATACATTTGAGCAAAAAAAACGAAACTCTAATCAGTGTACGATTAACTTTTTTGAATTAAATGTTTCGAAAATCTAAATCGTACTCTTAATACAATATAGTGTTTTACTTATAATATTACAAAGTATTATATAACAACCGGCCAATTAATTTTTATGAAATTAGAATTATTACTTTGTATGGAAGACGATTTTGTTAGGGAACCTTAATACACATGTAACAGAAATACAGAAAAACATTGGTAGTTTTACGGAAACGATAGCTTTGTCAGATAGTCGTCAATAAGCTCGAATATGTTATGTTGCTAATATTTTAATCACTAATCTATTTGGAACGGCAAATTTGCAGCCAGTCGCAGTTTCTTTTTCTTCTGCGGCTTTTGTGTCGCCTCCGGCCCTTTCTGTACCTGAATCAACATAATTGTCTTTTGAAATCTCGAAAAATATACGGTAAGTACAGTTAGCGCTAAACTTTATTGCTGACTTTATTGATGACGTGTGCGCCGGAACAATCGAGTAGTAACCACCTTTACGCCTCGCTAACACCCAAAGTTTGCAACTGCGACGCGTCTTGCGATCAACTTCAGAGCAGTAAAAGTTTGGCGCGAGCTGCACTACATTAAAAGGATCTACACAGTGTTCTAACTCCTCTGATAATTAAATAATAATCAAAGCCGGACATCACTAGTAACGGGCACGCGCTCCTGAGCCACCTATGCCTGGACGTATGAAGCGTCTCGCTCGAGATTTGGTTATGGAATCTGGGCTCGACTTCTACCGAGTCGCCCCTCGGCCCCCCGCACGATTACCAAGTCTAGGAAGTCTCCGTTGGACTACTGTATGGATTCTCTAGACTGTGACGGTACACAGGCTGACAAATTAACGGCCCGCTTTCATCTTCGGCAACATCGTCACTTACCACCAGGTGAGAAGTTGTCAAGGGTTTACCAATTGTGAATAAAAAAATAAAAAAAATCGGGTTTTTTTAGTCATACCAAAGAAGATAGTTCAAAGAATCAGCTGTGTAGTTTTTCACGTTCAGCAAGCTTTCGACTCAACATATTTTAGCAAAAATTCACTAATTTTGGGAGCCTGCTCTTACAGTTAGAGTGATGAAAGACATACCTGCTGTGGAGTAGGTTGGGCTTCAGGCACCATTGATTTAGGCGCCGGCAACCCCTCCAAATTGCGTCTCGTAGAAGGACCGCTGGGGTTGTGTACTCGTCTGCGAAAGTCACCATATTAATGATCTTTTGGCATCACTTGGTAGTCGATGATCTGTGTCAAAGGCCATATAGGCGGCCTGAAAACTTTTTTGATTCGCAATTGGTAAGCCCTTGGAATCATCTCACCTGATGGTATAAGTGATATACTAGGAGGTAACGACTTTGGTAACGATAACGGAAATGGATAAACTTAGGTTGAGAGGATAAATGGCAACACTCTGATGTTAAATACATTGGTCTGCCTGCGCAAAGTGGTTGCGTTATGTACTTATAGCGCCTGAAAAACTAGTTATCGTGAAAAAAAAAAACTATAAGGGAAATTGCTGAGTAAAATATAAAATGAAAGTACTAGTTGTACTCATGACAATTATGCAAAAACTGACCAAATATCGGTTGCGTTATGGAGCAACGCCCGTTAGTAGCCCCGCAAGTATCCTTCCGTTGCTCTGCGTAAGTACATTCGTTGCGCTACTGTAAGTCGCTATATTGTAATACTGTGGTACGGCCGGTTGCAGTCTTTAAAACTTGGGTATTCGTGTTCGCCTGGGTTCACTTTATAACAATTTCACAAAAGCAAACGCTCAGATGATTTGAGGCAAAAGGTAACCTTTTTGTAATTTAAATGTCCACGGGATGCAGGCTACGTCTTCAGATGCAGTCGCCACTCGAGAACTTTACTACCCCAACGGCCATCTGTTCTACGTGATATGTGCCCCGCCTACTGCCACTTAAGTAGAGCGATTCTGAGGGCTATGTGTCGGCTACTTTGCATTCAATACCGTTTATTACATCAGTAGGTAGGCAATTCCTTCAAGTGTTTACAAACGCTTGAGCTAAACACCGTAGATTGCGGTGATGACTGTAACTGATAATTAAATCAAGGGTAATGGTAGGAAATGACGTGACCGCCAGTGTGGCGCTAGGTTTCAGGGTTCCGTACCAAGTCACGGGACCCTATTATTAGTTGCCGATTGGATAAAAATGTTTAAAGAAGAAAACTAATATTAAGAAAAATAGTTATTAAAACAAAATTAATTCTCAAAATACCATTAGAACATTAGAAACCAAATGGTGGTAAACATATGCCTTTTGTTTAGATATTTTGAGAGCACGGTGGCGTTAACCCTATGAAGTCAAGTTTTTTTACCTGAAAAAATCGCCTATTATTGAGGCAAAAAAACCATTATTAATTTTAAAGCTGTATTGCAGCAGTATCTTCGTTACTAATGTCATATTTGGTAATACTCCGCGTAAGATTTTATCACTATCAAGAAAATTAACTAGTCTAAAAAATTGCCCCATCTGATCACTAAGAGTACGCCTTTGTTCCATTCAATGATTTCAATTCAAGCTCAGGGGATTGAAACATGAGACATGCCACTAGTTTAGTTACTAATAAAATACCATAAGTAGTGTTACCATAAGGTCAATAATAAAAAACAATAACTTTTTTTTTTCAATAAAAATTGGCACTGAATCGGCAATTTCATATTTAAAACTTCACTGTACGTCTATCTGTCCGACTTTTAAAAGGCTGCATCTTTTGAACCGTGATAGGTAGCCGGCTGAAGTTTTCACAGAATATGTGTTATTAGAATATACGAAATTACTAACAACTAGCAAAAAATTCAAAAAAAGAATTAAAATAAGGGCTCCATACAAAAAAAAAAAGATTTTAAAGGTTTTTTTTTGCTCTATTGTAAAAACGGTTATACATACAACTGTGAAACTTGGTGGTTCATAGTCTAAAGTAAATAACCATTATTGCACAAAAACATTACAAAAACTTAATTTAAATATGTGCAAAGGCGTCCTTATCTCTTTTAGCGATTTCTTCTAGGCAACCTTAAAGTAACCGTTAGGGGTTGGTAGGTAAAAAGGCTAAATGAGGGTGGCTACAGTTAAAACATAATCAAGATTATTACGAAAATATATAAAAATGTTTGAAATGAATAGATACAATTGTGTGGAGATGTGGTGGTACGAATTCCTCGGGGGCAAGCCCGACTCGCACTTGGCCGGTTTAAATTGTTGTTGAAAGTGACTAAGGTTAGCTTTCGCCCAAGGCATAGATTACAATAATACTTGTGATAGTACATAAGCACAGTATATATATTAGTACACATAAGTGTGTATAATTTTATAAACGGATTAATCGCATCAATTTACACTTAAATCCTAAAGATTATTTACAAATACCTAAGGCCCGATCGCTTCGAGCCCCTCGGTGGGGACGTATATGTAATGATAAGATGAAGATTTACAAATACATGTACACACTCATACATTAGCTAGTCTTGATAACTCGTGACCTAAGAAGGTGCTTTTTGTGGTGCTTTGTATGTATTTTTGTTTTTAACGAATAAACTCAAAAACTAATGGACCTGTTTCTAAAAATATTTTTTAATACAGTTGCTCGAAAAGTGGTCCTTTATATGCCAGTGAAGTGTTCGCAAAATTAATTTGACCGCATACGTGCTTTTACTTTACCACTTTTTTTTAATTTCTAGCTCGGATTAACAAGACATTTCTAGCAAATAAAAAATATAATAATAACCAAAGATACAGAACCTTCTATAAGACTTCTGATAGGAGAATTTAAAAAGAGATGGGTTGTTCCTCCGTGAGGTTAGTACATGACGCTAGCTGATTAGATTCTCTTTGGGTTATATCTTTGTTAAGAAAATAGAGCTTGCTCAACCGGTAACGCCTCGGTCCTTCTAACCAGAGGTGCCGGGTTCAAATCCGGACGGCCAATGTACTAATGAGTTTTTCGAAACTTACGTACATATACTCACCGATTGCATTAACGGTGAAGGAAAACATCGTGAGGAAACCTGCACACACCTGCGAAGAAACTCGAAGGTTGTGTGTTAAGTCGACCAACTCGCACTGGGCCCGCGTGGTCGACTAAGGCCCGATCGCCCTAATTCAGGGTAGGCTCGAGACCCTCGGTGAGGACGTATATGAGCTGATATGATGATGATGAAGAAAAGAGAATATGATGAAGCGCATAGGTTACACCAAGGAATAGGTCATCTTTCCCAAGGTTTTAATGCTTATTATAATAATATTATCCCAAGCCTAATTGTAGTCTATTTATGATAATATTATAAAAAACTTACGCATGCGTACCTGTGCTAGCTAAAATATAGCGCAATTTTTAAAAAAACTGAATTGACAATTTAGTTGTAAAAACGAATAAAATTATGAATAGTTAATATATGTGAAATAAAAAATATACTTATGTGTATGTATAAGAAAAAAACAAAGTGAGATTACTCCCCGGGCATTTGAAATGAGCCACAAGTCGTATAAAATGAACTTGGTTGCCGAAACCTTCATAGGTATATATCTACAACATGGCTGGTCATATACAGGTGTGATCGAATCAGAAACGAGGAGATCCGTAGAAGAACCAATCCTCTCAGAATTGCTAAACTTAAGTGGCAGCGGGCGGGGCATATAGCTCGTAGAATAGATGGCCTAGGGCATTAAAGTTCTCATGTGGCGACCGCGCACCGAAAAACGTAGCGTAGGCAGGCCTCCCACTCATTAGACCGATGACCTGGTGAAGGTAGCGGGAAGCCGCTGGGTGAAGGTAGCGGGAAGCCGCTGGATGCAGGCAGCGCAGAACCGGTCGTCATGGAAATACTTGGGGAGGACTTTGTCTAGACGTCGTTCGGCTGATATGATGATGATGATGATATAGGGTATGATGTAATTGGTGTAGGACCCGTTAACTGGGGCATCTACTCATCATACTGAACAACTTTCCCTAAGGAACCTATATTCGAAAAAACCGACGCTCCATACAAAAATGTTTAAAATCGGTCTATCAGCTGATCGACTTGTATGAAGAGTTCAAAACTTTTAGTTGTAGTTGTCCCAGTTATCTGGTCCTACACCAATTTTGTTACATTCTGTAAATAACAAATATTGCTCGTTTCATAGTGTAGGATATTATATAAAATAAAATACAACTCCATCTAGTCTTCACTTTGTCATCTTTTATGTTGCTAGACGTTCGACGGAACCATACGGCAAAAATCATTTAAAACGTCTTTTGTTTTAAACCAAGAATGGTAAGACTTTATCATCTTTTATGTTGCTAGACGTTCGACGGAACCATTCGGCAAAAATCATTTAATACGTCTTTTGTTTTAAACCAAGAATGGTAAGGTAACTTTAAAGTACAGTTATTAGGTAAGATCCCTAGCTACAAATGCGTTGAAGAGTAAGGAATCCAATAACTTCAATTTGTAGGTATCTTAAGGAGACGAATTGAAAACTTTGGTGGTGGAAGAATTCGATTTTTCTCAGCAATTACAAAACATATGAAAGTGATATTTTGTATCCAGATTCTTCATTTCAATGACTTCATTTGGTTAGTTGCAGAAACACGATTTGTTAACTTTTATAACAGAAAAATATATATAAACCTCTTTTAAAAGAGAGATTTTCATTCTCCAGGCAAACCAGACCGACATAAACCTATAAATGTTCTTAGTCGATTAGTCTAAACACACACTTCAATATGCCAGTTGGATTTTTGAAAACTAATTGTAGTTTTTAATTAAACGAATAAACATTAAAAAAGTGCAAAAGTGTGGTTATTTTCTTTACTTTTCACACGTAAAGAACAACAATACAGACACAACTGTTCTAATCAATACGTCGCCTTAAGCTTTTTGCTTAAAAAAATCGCTTCTAATTGACCCCCTATTTGTACGGAAATGTATTGAGAAAAAAATAGGTGTTTAATTGTTTGAGCCGCCGAGTGTCCAGCATTACAGCTCATATACGTCCCCACCGAGGGGCTCGAGCCTACCCTGAATCAGGGCGATTAGGCCTTAGTCGACCACGCGGGCCCAGTGCGGGTTGGTCGACTTCACACACAACCTTCGAGTTTCTTCGCAGGCGTGTGCAGGTTTCCTCACGATGTTTTCCTTCACCGTTAAAGCAATCGGTAAGTATGTACGTAAGTTTTTGAAAAACTCATTGGTACATTGGCCGTCCAGATTTGAACCCGGTACCTCTGGTTAGATGGACCGAGTCGTTACCGGTTGAGCCACCGACGCTTCATGTAGCCGAGCCGCCGAGTGTAGTACAATACAATTTGATATACCAATATATTCATATATTTTTTAAAAAACTTACCGCGTCTGCACTTGAAGTGGTACGAAGGGGTTGTTTATCTTGTAACTACTGTTGCTCGCCTGATGGGCGGTCTGGGCGACTGATGATGGTGGTGGACGCTGATAAAACAACATAATTAAATTACGAACAAAAGATTAAGAGGATTGCTCTTCACTAAAGTACGGCATTCAAATTTATTGAGACTTTCTTCACTAAAGCTAAGTATTCAAAATTGAGACTTTATTGTAATTCGTGGCTCCATCGGATATTCTTTCTTTCCATTTATTTTTATTTTTTCTTCCTTTTTTTGTATCTTGCTTATCCAAACCTAATAGTTCTAGCCGTTCTAAAGTAAAGCGCTTACCAACGGACATCATTTATTTTTTTATTACATAGATTAACGACAAGAATATGAACTCACAAAAAGAAATAATATCAGATGGAGCCAAAAACGGCAAAAAACATTAAAATGTTTAAAATTTTGCGCTATGGTAGCAAGGCACGGTTAGAATGTAGGTAAATATTAGTTTCTTTTTCAAATTTATTGAGACTTTCTTTACTAAAGCGCGGTATTCAAATTTATTGAGACTTTAAGCGCATTTAAACAACCAAAAAGACTCGAGACGAATTTTCTAGGCATGTTACACGTTGCAAAACGTTTCGGGGTAAAGAACCTAAGTAAATAACAAACGCGGCATGGCCACTTTTGGACTCTTAAGATTATGGGTAATAGGCAACAGATAAGGGTGTTTAAGAGGACAGTGAAACCACGGGGACAATTTGACTTTTCATACAAAAAATTCGGTTCACTTTTAAGAGGTGAAAGCGATTTTCACCTCTTAAAAGTAAACCGATTTTGACCAATTTTTGATAGGTAGTCAGTCAGAACAAAAGCCAGTTTTATAGGTTTTGTTTTTTTTAAATTATTAAATAAAAAGAAACAATCAATAGTCGAAATTAATTTTGTATGAAAACACGTGAACGACAGTAAAATTAAACTTATTAACTTTATAAAAAAAACCTATAAACCTTGCTGTCGTTCTAACTGATAACCTATCCTTTGGAGAAAATCGTTTAAAATTTATGAGGAGAAAATCACTAATGCCGTTTATATGAAAAGTCGCAGCTTCTCCTTGCCATACGAGTATCTTCAACTGTTTTCAAACTATTTACTTGAATACTGACTTACCTTATCTTGCTCAGTGGGCAGAAACTGATTGTTATGGTCCTTATTCCAACTCGGTCCCAAAGTGACATTAGGCCCAATGTTGGGCAAATGTACGGGAAACGATTGTCCCCGGATCTGGTGCTGGTTAGCAAACCGAGGATCTTGGTGGTGGCGCTGTTGGAAGTGGGGGTTCTGGAACTGGGGGAAGGGAATCTGGTTGGGCTGGGGGTGAGGGACGTAGTTGGGGAAGGGGGGGATTGGTGGTTGGTTCTGTGGAATAAATGTTTTTATTTACTTAGTGAATTTTAAAGCAAATTGGGAAGTGGATTCAAATCTAAAATATTGTGGTTCAAAAAAGACCATAAAGTGATGCCAGACTTTTAGTTGTAGTGTGAAGTTTACGAAGCCTCCTAAGTGCTAGTCGCTATTATTCCACATGTTTTCGGAGTTTATTGGAGTTTACCTATTTAAGAATCGGTTTTCACATACAAGCCCGGGGTATGAAAATTTATGGGGAGTAAAATAAAAAAGTTATGCGTTGTGCGATAGTTGTATAGTATAGTTATGAATACCCGTGTATGTATGTATGTATGCGTGTATGTATGTACGTGTATGTTGTGTGTACTTGTGTTCACAAATATGCCCATGTGTGCACATGTGTTTTAAAGTATATAGTTATTAATTTTGTGCGCAACTTATCTTGCGCATCCCCCAGCACATTTATAATCGTTCGTAACGATTAAACTCCAGTTGTGCGTCGGAGCTGACACAAACACTTTTTATTTATTTATTTTACTTTTATCTATCCTAACTAATATTATATATGTGAAATTAACTTTGTGAATAACTAAGACTTTATAAGATCTTCCACTCTGGGTAGTTCCTTAATCCATGAAAAATTTAAATAATGTACCTCCCACACAAATACAAATTATTTGTAAATATTTCATCAAGTCAGGTACATCTTTATTGTTTGCTTGGTATGTACTGAGTAAGCTTACTGTTTGTTGTTGATTTGTGTGAGCCCGACTTTGCTAGACGATGAAGTTTTCGTGAGAAAGTATGCACAGCGTGGATGTACAATTTATTTTTATCCCAGACTAGCTGTTTCCCGCGGCTTCAACCGCGTGGACAACGTTTCTATGACTTTTCGAGGGTGCGCAGTGCGCGAGCCGCAAGCGGCTCCCGAGCATGAAAGCAAGTAGCCTATGTGTTAATCCAGGTCCTAATCTGTCTACCTACCAAATTTCAGCCAGATCCGTTCAGTAGTTTTTTGCGTGAAGAAGTAACAAACATACACACTCACAAACTTTCGCCTTTTTAATATTAATGTCATGTGATAATCAAAGCGTTCTCATAGGACAGAAATCAAAGAGTATTCTTGGGATGGCTCAATATATTAATTAAGGAACACCTGGAGCCTGGAGGCTCGAGCTTCCAAACAAACGTAGTTCCGCTGAAACAACATGACGGAATTCATTCAAACTTTGCAAATATATTGAGTAGACACGTATCGATGTTTGTAATTAGTTTTCATCGTAGAAAATTTAAACACAATTAAACAAGGCCTCTTTTAAACTGCTCTTATTTTCTTCCGATTTATTTTAGTACATCGAAAATAAATTTGAGACACTGAATATGTGTCCTCTCAATATGTTTGCAAAGTTCGGATTTGATCCGGCATGTTGTAGTTTTAAAATGGAACAGCGTTTGTATGGAAACTTAGCCTCCAGGGGTCCCTTCACTGATAGATTGGGCATGTCTCATCATATCAGCTCATATACGTCCCCACAGAGGGGCTCGAGCCTACCCTGAATTAGGGCGATCGGGCCTTAGTCGACCACGCGGGCCCAGTGCGGGTTGGTCGACTTCACACACAACCAGCGAGTTTCTCCGCAGGCGTGTGCAGGTTTCCTCACGATGTTTTCCTTCACCGTTAAAGCAATCGGTAAGTATGTACGTAAGTTTTGAAAAACTCATTGGTACATTGGCCGTTCAGATTTGAACCCGGTACCTCTGGTTAGAAGAACCGAGTCGTTACCGGTTGAGCCACCGACGCTAGGCATGTCTAACACAGAACATTTCTCTTTATGTCTCGTCATATGTTTAATCTCGTATAATCAAAATGATCTCGCAGGAAAGGAAGAAAACTGTATAACAAAATGGCTTAATGAATTAAAATGAAAATTTTACTGCTGGATTACGCTCATTCATTATGGTAACACCTGAATAAATTTACCTACGAAAATATACTTAATAAATATATTTGATCTCGGAAAATCAAAGGGGTTTTTAAGGGAAGCGAAAGAACTCTTTGTTTTTCCTTTGATTGGGCGTGTCGAATATCGTAGGTCGTCGGGAAGTCGACGTATATTGGGTATGCTAAACCGCTTAAACAAAGCCGGTCAGCGCATTTAAAACAATCAATTAGCATTGTCCAATACACACCTACTTCCCGACATAACTTAACGTAGGGTAATAGAATAAAGTGTTAACCGAGAGAATGAAATCTCAAGTCGCTGGCACCAGATATAAAGACTACAGTCATAAAAAACGTTATCCACCCCACGCCGGCAAAGATAGTATTTTACAAATTCTTAACAAAAAACCTTAACAATCGACTGAGGGCTGGTTTAAGGCAAAAATTTGATTGCTCGTAATTTCCTTGATAAACAAAACATCGCAAAGTCACCTCTAAAACAACACTGATGTCAATTGTGTACTGATATAACAACTCGTATAAACTTAAAACTTGAAAAATTAAATACTTATGAAGGTAAGCGAGGGATACTATTACCATTTTTAGGGTTCCGTACCCAATGAGTAAAAACGGCACCCTATTATTAAAACTTCGCTGTCCGTCCGTCTGTCTGTCTGTCCGTCTCTTAACATGCTGTATTTCATAACCCGTGATAGCTAGACAGTTGAAATTTTTCACAGATGATGTATTTCTGTTGTCGCTATAACAACAAATACTAAAAATTAGAAAAAATAAACGTATTTTTGAAACATGAAGAGACTACCGCCTTCTAGTATGATGGTAACTCGCACTTGGCCGGTTTTTTTTAATTGCATTATTTACGTTTCCAACTTTCGATTTATTTAGTTCACAAGAGGGATGTTTCTGCGATACTGGGGGTGTTAACCTCAGCATAGACACAAGGTCTTTCTGGGTTGTTTTGCTACTGCAACAATTAAAATTGTAAAGCCGCACTGTGCATATTTTCCAGCGAAGCCTTCTCCATTTGGCGTAGAAGGGCATACACACATCAACAATAAACAAAGTGGCAAAGAGTAAAGGTATATCAGAATTGATAAACAATATACGCTAAAAAAAAGGATTTGTATGGGAGATACCTTATTTATATTCTTCCTGGAACAATGAACTACTCAGTGTAGTGGAATTAGTAAGTCATAGACAAAGTTACGATTAAATCGTTAGCCATTTTTGAGAATAAGTAACGAACTGATTTGAGTGTTATAGCTGTGGGTTGTCGCTAGGTTCAGATGATGTCGTGTGCAGCTGTTGTTTACCTTGTTGTGAGCAGTGTTGGTCCATTCACTGGGCGCTTTGTTGTTCTTGGCAAAGTTGTTAGCGCCCGCGGTCTCGGCTCGCCAATTCTGTAGTTGAGGCTGTGGCGGGTGCGGCACAGGGTGGGACGCTTGACTCCTACAGCAATAAATCACCATTTATACATATACCTCTATTTTTTCATCCACAATAGGGTATTTGACAGCGTTTAAAATAAATTAGAAAATATATTTCACTGAATGGCATTTCTCCTACAAAAGCATAAAAACTTATTTATTTAACATTTTATTCTAATTTCAATTTTTTTATATTAATTAAAATCACTAAATTAGTTCGCCAAAGACAATGACGTCACAAGTTTGTAATACAAACAATTTCAGAACAATGTCGTCTTTGACAGTTGATAAAAAGTAACTCTAATGACTAGCAGTCAAATACCGGATTGGTAAGCCCTTGGCATCATCACACCTGATGGTAAGTGACGATGATGCCAAAGATGGAAGCGGGCTTACCAAAATTCCCCAACACAATGGGAATTGGCTCTCTTATCTTCAAGCCGGAACACATCATGGTGTTATCATTGATGTTTGGCGGCAAGACTTAGATAAGATGGTGGTAACTAGACAGGCGGGCTTAGATCCACCAAATTATCCACTTCCTCCAACCAAATTATGTCTTACAAAGTTAGGCTCTGCCGGGAGTCGAGGCCTCGACCTCCTGCTATTATGACATAGTTCCCGAGGGATCTAGAGAAAACTCATGTCCACGCTTGCGAATCGCTTGCGGTTTGCGCACCACTCACCCTCAAAGACAGTCATAAAAACTATATCCACGCGGGCGAAGCCGCGGGCAAAAGCTAGTGACTAAATAAATGTTTTTTTTACAGTAGTAAGGATTGATAAACTTGTTAAAAAGCCTCAGCCAAAAAAAGAACGAGACAATAATAGGGTAATAATTGACTGCATCAAAAATAAATTATGAAATATTGTCCCCTAAATAGTCCTCCGGTAGCATTTCAAAAAACCCTGTTTTGTTTTTCATCACGTCTTAAATTTTTAATTAATAAACATCACGAAATCATATATGATGTCACACGTAACATTTTTAGAACAAAATTTCGTTGCTGACAAACGCTAAAAAGTTACTCAAATAACTAACACTTAACTACTGTGTGGCTAATAAAGACGCAGATTGGTTTTGCAGTCCTCTGAAGAAGCTTCTCAGAATCGGCAACGCGGGAAAGCCGATGGATGCGGGCAGCGCAGGACCGGTCGTCGTGGAAATCCTTGGGGGAGGCCTTTGTCCATCAGTGGACGATTTGTGGCTGATATGATGAATCGGATGACCTATCAAAATACTTAAAAAACCAAACAGGAATCCATTATTAACCAGTAGAAGTATTCAGGTTTTTGACCTGAAAACACGTCTTTTTCACTCAGCTCGTTATCTATTAGTTAAAAAGCCTTGCCGGTACCGACATCAAATTCATAGTGTATTTCATTTTACGTAGTATTTGAAAAACTACAATTTACTAGGAAAACAAAAAAGAGTGGCAGTTTTGAACGAAAGAAACTGACTGAGATATCAACGCACGTCCCAAACAGCTAGGTCTAGATATTCGCACGTAGGTTCCTTATGAGGTCTAGGGGTGCATTAAGAAGGATTTTTCATAATTCACCCTCTTAAACAATGGTCCAAAGTTTGTAGGGGGAAACAACATTAGTTAAGACTATTTTATTCGAAACTTCACAGGAGTACTCCTATCAATAAATGAGTAAACAATTGTTTCAGGTTTTTTCAGAATTCAACCCCTAAAAAGGGGAAACGGGGTATCTATATACATAAAAGAAAGTCGTGTTTGTTACAACACTTATAACTCGAGAACGGCTGGACCGATTGCCATGGTTTTTGATTTGTTGAATTTGTTTCCGTCCCGAATAGCAGAATACATCTTAAAAACAATGAAAACGGGTTTTCCTTCCTGACGCTATAACTCCAGAACGCACGAACCGATTTCGCTAATTCTTTTTTTGTCGAGTTCGTTATTGTCAGGAGAAGGTTCTTATGTAGGGTAGGGTAGGGTAGGGTAGGGTAGTGTAGTGTAGGGTAGGGTAGTGTAGGGTAGTGTAGGGTAGTGTAGGGTAGGGTAGGGTAGGGTAGTGTAGGGTAGGGTAGGGTAGTGCAGTGTAGGGTAGTGTATGGTAGTGTAGGGTAGTGTAGTGTAGTGTAGTGTATGTAGGGTAGGGTAGGGTAGTGTAGGGTAGGGTAGGGTAGTGTAGTGTAGGGTAGTGTAGAGTAGTGTAGGGTAGTGTAGGGTAGTGTAGTGTAGTGTATGTAGGGTAGGGTAGGGTAGTGTAGTGTAGTGTAGGGTAGGGTAGGGCAGTTTAATGTAATGTAAGGCGGTACGAAGTTCGCCGGGACAGCTAGTAAAGAATAAAAATCAACATGGGTATCGTTTGTAAGATTTATCGGGTCGCTGATTACGAAACAACACCAATTTTAAAGTCCAACGTGGCGGACGTGAAATACCGTCTCATCCCCTGTTGGGGTGCGATGGGGTTGAAATATCTAAATATCAATATGGATATCGTTTTTATGGTTTTTTGGGAGGTTAATTACGAAAATGAAATCGATTTGTGGACATAAAAATTCTTGAGATTACCAGCACTTAGAGAAAAGTATACTTACCTATCAAATATTATAGATTCGATGGCTTGGCTGGCTGGCACCGACCTCAAAAAAATTGTAGGCCCCAAATTTGTTTCGTACCTAACTTTGATTTCGTTACTGTTGGTTAAATTCGTGTGTTTATAAAAATATTGGTGAGGCAAACAAACCAAAATTTAAATGAAAAATATAAAATTTTAGAGAGCGTTTATTTTAGGCAAATATGAGTTACAGCCGTTATATATAACAAAACACGTGCTTATTATTTTTACATGTTCTCAAACATATGATCAAACCAGAAATTAACTAGTAATTTGCTTGAAAAAATCTCGTTACAGAAGTTACAGGGTTTAGTCATATTTTAGTACTTTGGATGACGATCCTCCCAATAGGGATGACAAATGCTAGTCATCTGATTTACTTTTTATCATCTGTCAAAAACGAAATTTTGTTCTAAAAATGTTTGAAATACCTAGGCGTGACGTCATAGTTTTGCAGCGTCATTTATGTACTCATTTTGTGATTTCGGTGAATTAAAAATCGAAGACTTGATGGAAAACAAAACGAGTAAGGTTTTCCGAAGTTTAAGTAGGAGGGCAATTTAGTGATCAAGAGTTCATAATTTATTTCTGATGCTGTCGTCATCCCTACTCGATGAATTAGGACAGCTAAAAGAAGTCTTTTATTTTAGACTATAAAAGTTATTTTTTATTTATTTCAGGCACACTAGTACATAATATGACGCAGGAAGTTTAACCCATAGAAGGATTAATTAAAAAAAAATATATAATAATAGTTTATCAGCAGACTGCAGAACCTGCACTATTCTATAACATATATCAAAATTAATCAAATCGGAACCGGACAGTTGGGGTACCTTTCCTTGTTAGCCTTCAGGAGCCTCTTAAGGTTTGTGTTATTTTAATATCATAATAGGTCTTTACATATGAAATTGCCAATTCAGTTTTTGAAGTTCGATGCCAATTTTTATTGAAAATAGTTATTGTTTTTATTATTGACCTTATGGTGACACTACTTATGGTCTTTTATTAGTAACTAGAGGCATGTCTTTCATGTTCTAATCCCTTGAGCTATGTACCATTGAATGGAACAAAGGTGTTTTCATAGTGGTCAGATGGGGCAATTTTTTAGACTAGTTAATTTTCTTGAATTTTTCCTGAAAGTGACGAAATCTTATGCGGGGTATTCCCAAATACGAAATTTTTAACGAAAAAACTGCTACGATAACTCTAGAGCTTTAAATTAAATATTTGTACTTTTTGCCTCAATAAAAAAAATATTTTCAGGTGAAAAAACCCGACTTCATGGGGTTTAAAGCCATCGTGCTCTCAAAATATCTAAACAATACCACCACCATTTAGTTTATTATAGTCTAATGCTATTTCGAGAATCAATTTTGTTTTAATAACTATTGTTCTTAATATTAATTTTCATCTTTAAACTTTTTTATACAATCGGCGATTTCATAGATGAAGACCTAAATACAATGTCATACCTTATTTTGTTTCAAATAATAAAAAAAATGCTGAATGCGGGGCTGAATTCGCATGACAAGAAAAAACCTTTTGTATGTATTTTTATTGGTTGGGATTTTTTTGTCAAGGTTCTTAGACATAAAACAAAGATAAAACAAAAATTTTAAAACCACAAAAGCGGTTGTTTAGCTTGAGTTTATAACGCAATCCTAGTCTTATTGAGGCTTACCTAGTCAACATTTCCCAAAAAGGTTGTTCAACGCTGCATGTAAATAAACGTACACTTTGAATTACAACCTTTTTCTTAATTTTATTATTTAATTAAATTGTATTTTTCTTACCTTTGAGGCAGCGGTGGCGCCGAAGGGTTGGTGTCGTTCTTGGCGCGCCAATTCTGCTGTCCGTTAAGATTCTACCAACAAAATTAAACATAAAAACTCAAGAGGTGTCACCATTTTATTTTATTTAAGATGTTATTTTAACAATAAAGAATTGTATTGTATTGAACAAAGTACGTAGTACTCATAAATTAATTGCAAGCATATCAGCCGAAATGCTTCCACTGCTAGACCAAACCCCGGACACTTCATACTACGGGCGAAAAATGACCTTTCTAAAAACAAATGATGGAAAAAATGAAATCACGGGGAAATTGTATACGTTCGAGAACCAAACTAGCACCAACCTTTATCAATCTGGGCGACGTCGTAGGGGGTGAGAGCGGCAGGAATTGGCCATACTGTATGACAGTACTAATATATAACAAATACTTTGGCTAGACAAAGGCCTCGCCCAAGGATTTCCAAACGATTGATCCTGCGCTGCCCGCATAATATAGAGGCTACCCGCGGCCTTCATCAGGTCGTCGGTCCAACGAGTGAGAGGCCTGCCTACGCTGCGTATTTCGGTGCGCTGTCGCTACTAGAGAATAGAGATGAAACGGATAGTTGTTTGGCCAGATACCGGATAACGGATATCCGGCTGTCGGATATCCAGTCATCTACATATCAATGTCTCTATCTTGCTTTTCGCTATAAACACAGCTCCTTGCAGCAGTGTTTATAGCGAAAGGCTGTTTTCTGAGGCAGGTCTGGTATACGAAAACAAACAAAATCGCCTGTTGCCTATGAACGCCGAAATTTAGTATTTATCCACCAGAATTTGTCACTTGTAAATTATGAATATTAATTTTTAACTTGATCAAAACATGTTTTTGTGCGGTAGATTAGAGTGCTTTGCTTTGTGTTCAGTTTTTAAAGTTTTATTATAGTTGAATCACAGACTTGTTTAAATTAATTTATGTTTTTTAAAACGTTGTATTTTAATTATAGCCTGTGTTTTTTTCCTTATAACCGCTGTTAATAAAAATCATCATAATTGCGAGCTGTTGTCTTATTTCATGTAGGGTTTAAAGGATTTTTTAGAAAAAATTATGCATATCCGGTAGCCGCCGGATATTGAATTACTATAATATTCGTAATTTTGGGCCGGATAGACCGGATACCGGATATTTACCGGATATCCGTTTCATCTCCACTAGAGAATTTTAGTGCCCCGCCGAATTTTACTCTTTCATAGTCTGCAGTTCTACCATTATGATTCTATGAGAAACTCGCCTATTGTAACATAGATTGTTTCTATTAACATTTAAAAAATAGACATATATTAAAAATATTTTTCTCGTATTATTTACTCGATACTGAATAACACCTTAAGATTTATTCCAGATTTTTCGTAACATTATAACTCAAATGACAAGTAATCAAGAACCTTAATAAAAAATTGAAGCAAACAAACCTTATTGTTCCTTTTGGCGCTATCGGTTTCGTTCTCGCTGATCTTCAACAAACTGCGAAGCAGGTTGGTAGCGCTTTCCTATTGGAACAAAATACGAGCATGCAGTGTTAATACCTACCCACAAACCAGTTTCAGTCTATGGCCGGCCTCAGAGTAATCTGGCTGTATTCAGAAGGCCTATTTCCCTGACGAAAGGGTCAAAGCTATAGGTTAGACAAGTGGTGTTGTACAGTTTGGACGCAGAAAACAATTCTCCACAATGTAACAATTTTAGTAATGCAGGAAGTGTCACATAGGAAAACGATTTAGGGTATTCTGAGACAAACAGTTTCAAGTAATGACTCTGAAACCCTGCATTATGCGTGGTCTGACACGCACTCTGCCGATTTTTTTTAGATTTAGCTGTAAGAAAATCACTTATTATTCAGCGCGCTGAAATCTTGCGCCGTGATTGGAAGATAGAGTTAAAGCCTTGTCACAGACGCATCTTGTATGACAAGGCTTTTAGTGGCATAATCGCAGACAGTCGTGCGCCAACTTGTTGAATCGTGAGGAAAGAACTCTAGGATTGCATAGCTAGCAATAATGTGCCATCATCGCATGTAAATAAAGCTCCATAGTAGTTAGACTAGTGTCGGAAATTAATGCGCTCTATTCTGCGCAAACGATAACCGCCGATCGGAAATTTAAGGTGGGTGAAAATTTAAGTACTTCCTTGTCTAACTTATGGCTTTGTCCTTGATAGGGTTGTCTAAGGCCAGCCTGCCAACTTTTTTTATTCGGGTACAAATCACACACGGTCATCTGGTCCCAAGCTAAGATTCCCTGTACCATGGGAAACCAGACGCTGATATACATACTTATATACGTTTGAATACATACATATTTCCTATAATATAAAACGAGCAATATTGATGAACCCCCAGACACAGAGCAAACAAACCTGTTCGTCACACGAATATTTGCCCTGAGTGGGGATAGAACCCACGACCCTCAGGTCAGCAGGCAGCAGCGCTGAACACTGGACTAACGAGTCGGTTAAATATGACATCACAGTTAAACTAAATATACAAGACAGTAACCTCTTCCCCACACGTTGACTGAAAGCTAAGGTTAGACGATTAATGTTGTAAGTATTTTCTTGTATATGTCACCGTAAGAATTGTAAATTCCGTTAGATTATAATCTAACGGGATCTATCTCGCGAGATTGTAAACTGTCGAAAGATTGTGAACCGTAACATACTGCTTAAATTTTCACTAGTGTCATTGTAATCTCACTCGTGACATTACGATAACACTAATCGAAGTGAATAACAAATAAATGAGCGAGCGAAGCGAGCGATGGTAGGTTCGTTCAGGTTTGATTGATTTAAAAGTCTTCGCGAGGCTCCCCCCATGATAGCAAAATGCTTTGCAGAAGAAAAAATCATCGGTTTTATTCGGAGATACAAGAATGGGCCGTGAAATTGTAAGCCGATTGACAATTTACCGTCATATTATAATGTGACTGAATTAAGTGTAGTGAGATTGTAATATCGCGGTGTTGACAATATACCGGTGACATATACACCCATTCACTTTACGTCTGTCGCACGGACCAAGGCTATATGCGTAAGGGATGTACCTACAACATTCTTATCAAACCTAACAGCTGTGTCCCGCTCGGTTCGTGCGACAGTCGTAACGTGAATTTAACGGACTAGGGTGTTATCAGTTGGCTTAATTAGTTTTGTGTTCTTTGCCTCTTATATAATATTTTTGCAATGAACAAAATATTTACTCTCCAATAACGAAATTACATAGCCACTTTCCGACTCGGAGCCGGGAATTAGTTTTTTTTTAATTTTACGATCCTGAAATCACGTTTTTTTAGAATGTGAAATAGCGTGTTTGAGTAAAATATGTTTTACGTACATATCTCAGAAACCAAAAACTCTGTGCGGCGTTCCAATGCAATGCAAGGCAGCGCAAATGAGTCAACCTTTAGTTCCATAAACCACTTTCGCAAATAATCCTTTTCCACACATGCATTTCCAAAAACAACGTTCGCATGCTTCGATCACACATAAAAGAAAACTACATCCTAGGTTTGGTACAAAATGATCTTCAAAAACCATCCGGACTTCGTGTACTGACCAGATGGCTGTATGACTGCATCGATCACGCGAGTTAAGCGGCTACGGGCACTCTCAGTGCTGTTTGAGAAATTTTTGCCGCATTTCTCTCGATTACGCAGGATAAAGTGGATGTATGAACTTACTTGTACGCACAGACTTATCGCAAATATAAGTCTGTGCTTCTACGTATAGCTAGTTCTCAGCTTGTACAGTCAGCATCGGAAGTAGGTGAGCAACTTATGTGGCCAAATAATTATAAATTCAAATTGATCAATAACATCTAATACAACATAAGGTTCAAAACTGATGTGGGCACTTCTTATCTATACATATAATAAAACTGTAACGGGGCCGTGTCTGTAAATGAAATATTTTTGGAAAATAATGTGGTGGACATTACTAACGATATAGAGGTTAAACTTTTAAAATTTTTGTCTGTCTGTCTGTATGTTTGCGCATCACGCAAAAACTACAACGCCGATTATGATGAAATTTCGTATGGTGGTTCCTTATACCGCAGGTTAACATAAAGGATACGTTTTATCCCGGAAAATTCAAGAGTTCCCTTGGGAAAATTCAAAACCTCCACGCAGACGAAGTCGTGGGCATAGCTAGTTTCAAATATATTCTAAGCTGTCACAATGTCAAAGGAGCAAATAATAAGGGGTAAAAACTGATATGAAAAGTGAGTGACGCATAAGATGCTAACAAAAATGCAGATTAGTTGGACATTTAAGGAGTGTAGAATAGGGATGATGACTGCTAGTCATTTCAGTTACTTTTTGTCGTATGTCAAAAACGACATTTTCTTCTAAAATAAAAATGATTAAAATACCTATTTAGGAACTGTGTGTTCCTACTTGACGAGAGCAAAGCGAGAAAAACAAGTGAGGTGGTATGCCTGGGGTCCGGCCGTGGACCATACGTTGATGATTGGAATCTGTATTATATATTCTTAGTGGCGAAGAAATGTTAATAGCGCGTTCTAGATGATAGTTGCCGCCACACCTAGACATGACGTTATGGATTTTCAGCGTCATTTATCCACTGATTTCGTCGTTTTGATAAATAAAAAATTGAATACTTGATGGGGTAAAAAGCGAGTTAAGTTTTTAAAATTTATGTATGAGGGAAATTGAATGATCAATCGTTTTTTTTTTTTTGATCCAATTTTTTGAGCACTTAAACTGCTCTCATATATCTGCTACTGACTGTACAGCGGCTACAGGCAGCGCCTGGTTTACACATAAGCTGTGGCGGAGGCGTGTTCTGAGCTTGCGTCAGTAGGGTTGACATCTATTGGGATTTGGCCCTTGTTTGTCTAGATATGAATGGCACTCTAGTGCCATTCACCTCCACTTGTAAAATGGAGGTCAGTGTCGGACACTGAATAGAATCGGCGTGTTTAAAGTACCTACTACTACATAAACAGTTGACGTTTGTAAATGCGTAAATGTGTGTAGGGCTGTTCGCCAATAGTCCTTGTAATCAGCTAGGTACAACTGGGTACTTACCCACGATACATTTTGCTACAATCAGTCAATATTTGGTATTCTTTGCTAGAGCCCCGGCAGTGGAGATGCCATGAGAAGTGATGCATGAACTTACCGGTCCTTGCGGCTGGTTCTCAGCTTGCACAGTGGCTACAGCAGGCGGCGCGTGGCTCACGACAGACTTTGGTGGAGGCACGTTCCAGTTTTCCGGCACTACTTGGGCGTTCCTCGCGTTTCGTGAGTAAGTGTTGTTCTGGCGGTTAATTGGTGGACTAGATAACAGAAAATAAAGATTAAAAACGGTTGTCTGTAAAGTCGGTTTACTGACGATAGTTGAACGTGACAACGTCATAAGAAAAAAGCCTTAAACGGAACGCCTCACGGAACGCCTCAGAGCGAGGTAACGACGCATTTTTCGGAACGCCTCACCCTCAGAGCGAGGTAACGACGCATGGTAACGACGCATTTTTTCGTGCGTGCAGCCGGCTCCATCGAATTATAAGACGTTATCACGTCAAAAACCGGACAAGTGCGGGTCAAATTCGCGTAGAGAAAATTCCGTAACATTTCCGTAAGAACATTGAGACTAAGGATTTTCGATTAGGTTTGAGGCCCTATATTTTAATAGTTTCGGAAGTAAGGGTGATGCTCGATTTTAGTATGTTTCCCGTATTATCTTTTAATTAAAGTATGTATTTTAAAATAACAAAAATATATATTTGTATTTCTTACAACGAGCCCTTTCATTTGCTAGGCCGCATGATACATTTCAATTTGTTTTCGTCCAGTAGATTCATGGTGTGACAGATGGATAGATGAACAAACAGGACAGATACTTTTTTGAACACAAGGGCCCTTTTTTGCGTATCGACTATGGGTGCCCTGGGGAAAATTGTACCGTTGTTTTTTCATTAGTATTTTAGGAAAACAACCTATTGGAAAATACATGATTTATTTTTAATCTTCAAGACATTGATTTAATTTCTGAGCGAAGGTTTTATGTGCTGTGTGTGATTATTTTGGGAAATCCCCTTTCTTAAATGTATACTTCATTGATGCCAATATATTCATGTAAGCTTGGTACTATTTAACCAAAAAAAAGTATGGTGGGTCTTAAAATAAACAGGAAACTCTCTATAAATTCTTATGTATAATCTTAAACTGAAACTACCTTCAAAGTTTTGAATACTTAACTTTTGAAAAAAAAATGCTCCAGAAAAAAAATCGTTTTTATTAAACGGTTTTTTGGAACACTGCGAATAGAAGCAACTCTTTTAGATATTTTGACAGCACTTCAAATACTAATTGTAAGTACCTGTAGGTAGCGAAGGCCGAGTGACGTCCGTCGTCTACGTTGACCACCACTGCTGTTCGCAACTTGCGTCCGTACGAAATGTTGATCATGTTTGTAGGCAGCATTCTGGTAGGGAAAGGTGAAAAATTAGACAAACGTATAAGGACGGAAAGTCGTCTCCCATACAAAAATTTATATATTCTAATAAAACTTACAAACAAGTAAGCAGCGTAAGCGAATACGAAATAGGGTAATTGACTGCAATAAAAAAAAAAAAAGATTACTAATTTTTCCTTTTTCTGAAACTGGCATTGTTCAAAATAATTGGCAACGCTAAATACGTTAAACCAGCGACTTCAATCTCAAGAATTACAATTTTGATATATGTTTTGTTTTCATTAAATTTTTTATGTATGGCTCCGTATGGCTCCCGGCTTAGAATAGGGCCATCCTATTTCTTCCAATAGGTGTCGTAAGAGCCGACTAAGGGACTCAAACCGTAGGATTAACAGCAGCGTCTTTCCGTGACTTGCAGTCAATCTGCAATAACACTGCGATCGCCAACCCGCCTGCCAAGCGTGGCGATTACGGCAACACCCCCTAATGATCGACACAAATAAAAAACGGCCCCTAGTCCCCGGCGGCCCCGCTATTCCTGGCTCCGGTAGCGGTCAAGGTAACGGCGGGGCATGGGGTGCGAAGAATCCCCGGCAGATGCCAGGCTACCCAAACAAAAGACCTCTGGCCCTGGCAACCTACAACACGCGCACACTGCGAACCGACGTAAAGCTGACAGAACTCGAGGAAGCATTGAACAGGTTACGATGGGACATCGTAAGATTGTGTGAAGTCCGAAGAGAGGGGGAGGACACCATAATCCTTAAATCCGGAAACCTGCTCTATTTCCGGGAGGGCGACCAACTGTCCGAGGGTGGTGTCGGGTTTCTAGTCCACAAGTCCCTCATTAACAATGTGGTCCGTATCGAGAGTGTTTCGACGAGGGTAGCCAAATTACCAAACGGTATTCGCTGAAGGTTATTCAAGTATATGCACCGACCGCGCAACACTCCGACGACGAAGTGGAGATCCTATATGAGGACTTCTCTAGAGCTTTACATAATACCTCCCGGACCCAATACACCATTGTTATGGGGGACTTTAACGCGCAACTGGGCAAACGAAGTGATGGTGAGCTGAGAGTTGGATATGGAGAGAGAAATGCACGTGGCCAGATGCTGGCCGACTTTATGGAGAGGGAGGGCCTCTTTAGGATGAACTCCTTCTTCAAAAAGTCTAAACAGCGAAAGTGGACATGGTTGCATCCCAATGGCGTAACGAAGAACGAGATTGAATTCATCTTGTCGACGATAAGGCAAATATTCAATGATGTCTCTGTGATCAACTCAGTAAAAACAGGAAGCGATCACCGAATGGTAAGAGGCACATTGAATCTAATTATGTCAAACGTCCGTGTAATACCTACTCCTCTGAAGGTTAGAGGCTCTACACTTGAAGTTGTTATCGAATATGTATACCTGGGACAAACAGTCCAGTTAGGTAGGTCCAACTTCGAGAAAGAGATCAATCGTCGAATCCAACTCGGCTGGGCAGCGTTCGGGAAGCTTCGCAATATCTTTACGTCCCAGATACCGCAGTGTCTACGACCAGTGAGTGTTGCCAGTGATGACATATGGAACTGACATGGTCGCTTACTATGGGCCTCATAAGAAGGCTCAAGGTCACCCAAAGGGCAATGGAGCGTGCTATGCTCGGAGTTTCTCTGCGTGATCGAATCAGAAACGAGGAGATCCGTAGGAGAACCAAAGTAATCGACATAGCTCTCAGAATTGCTAAACTTAAGTGGCAGTGGGCGGGGCACATTGCTCGTAGAACAGATGGCCGTTGGGGTAGTAAAGTTCTCGAGTGGCGACCACGCACCGGAAAACGTAGTGTAGGCAGGCCTCCCACTCGGTGGACCGATGACCTGGTGAAGGTCGCGGGAAGCCGCTGGATGCGGGCAGCGCAGAACCGGTCGTCGTGGAAATCCTTGGGGGAGGCTTATGTCTAGCAGTGGACGTCCTTCGGCTGATATGATGATGACGAATTTTTAAAAAAAAGTATTGAACCGATTATGATAAAATTTATATGTCACTAACCTCAAGGCATAATCTATCAAATAAAAAAAGGATAATCGAAATCGGCTCACGATCGGCGAAGAAATCACATAACATACACAAAAAATGTCGGTCAACTTACTAGATTCTCGTAAACAACCAATCTTGTATGTACCGTAACGCTAGAACTAATTATAGACAAAATTCATTCATAAATTGGATATCAAAAATATATAACAAACCCATTAACACATGTATTTAACCTGTTTTTGCACCAGCACTGCTACAGTTCGAAGGGTTTTTGTTTAAGAGTTTTTCGGTCTCTTCTCGCCTCAACTCTTGCCAGACCATTAATCATTAATCTGTCTTTTTAATGTAACAAGTAAACACGCCTAAGTTTTCTTTTTTTCTTTCGTGTTTTTTTAGCATTTCTGATTCCTTGTTTGTACCTACTAGTTCTTATTTTTATATCAATTGGTGGAAAATTATTAATTTATTTGTTTTCTGTTATTATTTGCTGTAATTTTTAAATAAAAATATAATAAATAAAAAAAGTTATTATTTTTAATGAAAATTTTGACTTATTTATATCCTTTTGGTGAGCCCTTGGCATCGTATCACTTGATTGATGATAAGTGATGGTGACGCCGAAGATGGAAGCGGGATTACCAAGATTCCCCAACGCAACGGGGAACTGGCTGAAAACATCGATTTTGTTTGGCAGCAAGACTTATATAGTCGTAAGATGGTAGTAGCTATCCAGGCGGGCTTAGAAATGCCCTTTTCGCTTTACCAACCAAACCGAGTCTTACGTTAGTCTCCGCTGGGAATCGAACCAGCGATCTCCTAGTGTGAAGCGAATGGACTAACCATTACGCCACGTAGGCGTTTAAATGTATGATGAAATGAGAAATTGACAGTGTAATTTTAGTTCAACTCTGTTGTAAACAAACAGGTGTTGAACTTTATATGTAACTAGCTTTTGCCCGCGGCTTCGCCCGCGTGGACATCATTTATGTGACTGACTTAGAGGGTGTGAATTTTCTCCAGATCCCTCGGGAACTATGTCAGGATATGCTTATTGGTAAATCGTGTCATTTCCCACCCCCTCAACCATCTCGGTGCAAAAAATCACACAATCCATTGTTCCGTTGCGATGTTAATTAACCAAAAGAGTATATTTTCAGTTCCCTCTGGAATTGCATCGGGCTATGCTATTTTTACGGGATAAAAAGTAGCCTATGTCCTTCCTTGTGACACAGGCTACCTGCATGCCAAATTTCATTAAGATTGGTCAAGGCGTTGAAGCGTGAAAAGGTAACAAACAAACTAACAGAGAAACACATTTTCACATTTATCATATTAAGTAAGGACTTTAGTACTAATTCTTATGTAACACAACAAATAATATAAACCAGCCAAGTATGAGTCGTACTCGCGCTAAGAAATCCGTACTGAATGAAAAATAATTCAGTCGCTCGCGTTGATGTCTTTTGTTTTGGACAATTCCTGGGGGCCCTTTAAGGATAGCTTGCTAGGGATAGGTGGAACTAGTGGTTTACAACCATGAATAAAGTAATTCAAACTCACCTATAAAACCTGGCATCTTCAAAGAGGTCCTCCTTCATTCCCCCTGGGAAGGGCTCATCAAACATCACTTGATAACTGGGCTCAGCGTTCAATTTATCCGACAGCCTCACTGTATTCGAATCTGACGGTTGGTAGATAGCAGTGATCGTGCCTTTGGCGCCGAAAGGAGGTGTTATATTTCGCGCGCAACACACCACTCGATCATACATCTTGAAATCTGCTTTTGGGTCAGGAGCAATATTCCCTTGGTGAAGCTCCGGCTGTAGGGAGAAAAGGGGTACGGTAATTTTATTGGTGGTCACTTGGGATAGTTCATTTTACTAGCTGGTGATATGAGGATTACAATCCTTTGATACACGTCACTTGTTCGAATTGATACTAATGGTTTAGATCTTTTTGGGCGCTCCTTGTTTTAGCTGATTGGCGGTGCTGGCCATTTGAAGAGTTTGGATCTTCTTGGTTTAGTGATACGTGGTTGGAAGTATATTCTGCTTTGGTGTAAGTACAGGTATAGCTAGCGTTTTATTGATACATTTTGGACAAGGTACGAAAAGGGGACTCAGGGAAAAGTTTTGAACGGGATGAATTCGGGCGCTTTCGACAGGGGCCGGCGAGTGTTTTTTGTTGTAAATAAAATATAATAGTATTCTATTTACAACAACAAACGCTTGTAATGAAACAAGGTGACTTTTTTTAATGAAAATCTGGCAATGGTAGATGCTACTAATGACGCTAAACAACTTGGCCCTAAGAAGAAAAAAAAGTGAAAGTCTTCAAATTTATTTTATGAGTCCCCAGGACAGCGGCTTTTGTGTTTCTGTGTTAACGAGCCTGGCTTGTTTTCGTTTGTAGAACCTAGGCTTGAATTGTATTCGCTTAGCGGCTTTAAGCACTGAACCCCCAGTGCTACGTATCTCTGCCGAGTTCATGACCCACCAGTGGGCCCAAGATAACTCAACGGGCCCAGCACGCGTCTTTGTTTGGGCCTGCAGGTGTCGAATACTCCGTTAACAAGGGGATAACCAACCGGAAACGTTATACTTTGAGCGTTTCTAGTATTAATATGTGCCAAAAATAAGGTCGATCCGTTGCTAAAGTGGTCGTTCTTACTTTTAGTACATATGCTATCTATAATTACAGCGAATTATATTTCACAGAGTTGTTAGTCTCTAAATAAACTACAGTACCTATTCTTCAAATTCGTTTAAAATTTTCGTCAAGTACTCAGCGAGTAATTATTTTTTAACTAAAGCTGATCTCTTCTGAAGTGGGATCTCTTTGAGCTTAGTCATTATGTGGGCTATGTTGGTTACCTTGGGTCTTCTACCATTCTCCTCTATTCTGATTCGATAACGTAGGGAAACTCTGGTATAGCTCGCTCCACGCAATAGCGTCGAGTAGATGCACTAAAAGTAGAAACCTAGTTGTAATAATTGTTAATGTCGCTAGATGGCTCTTTATAGATTAGGGCGGTGGCAACGCAGTGACCTCAACAACCCGCGTCCCACGTTTCGGCTACGCTGTTTTTGTATGGAGATTTGCGTTGCGATATCGCCACTCGCATCTTTCCTCACTGCGCTGGATGTATGTGCGCTGGATGTAAGTTAATGAGGAGGCCTAATGCTATGTTCATCAATGGATATCTTCCGGCTGAGACATGATGATGAAGCACACTAAACTCACCTTATAAAGGAGGTTCCACTTGACGTGAAGCGTTACTCACCTTATAAAGGAGGTTCCACTTGACGTGAAGCGTTAGTTTTTTCTCTTGTCCCCGCAAGTCGTCTATCTCCTTCTGAAGCGATGCCGCTAAAGCCTTCATTTCTTCCGGCTCCAGCGCGTCAGAGCCACATTCCCGACGTAAAGCGGAACTGTGAGGTTGATTTTTGAGCCATGCTTGCACGTCTTGGGCTTTCTTCTCGCTAGAAAAATGATTTTTTTTCAATACAATAGGTAGTAAAGTGGTACTGTATGTGGCTTGAAAGTTCATATTTACATGTCAGTATACATGGCTCGAAAGTTAATTAACGCCTCAACACTACTTTTCCTTTTACAAATACAAATACAAATATATTTATTACCAAAGAATGGTGTACGGTACAGTATAAAGTTTACCTTGTGACCCCACACTAGGCAGAGCCCGTATCGTGGTGGTCACGCCAAAAATACATTTACCAACCAACCAGTTTAAAGATAATTTACAAAGTTATATTAAATTAAGTCTAAACAACAAAAGAAAAACTATGATTTATATTACTTAAGTTAACAATAGATATACCATGGAATTATAGTGTAAGAAATATAAACATAAACAGTAGTTAAATAAAAAGAAAAAAAGTACAAGCTAATTAAAATTAAATTAAAATTACAATTACACTGCTAATGGTGAATTTCTAAAAGATTTTCAGTGTCCAGATAAGTTAAGCTACATAGCCAGCACTTAACTTTGTTTTTTGCGAGATATGTACTTAAAAGTTTAATATTGCACACTTTTACAACTTTGTTATAAACAAAGGGATGAAGAAAATTTTTGAATCTCTGAGCAAACGAAGTATTAACGCGAGGTTGTGGCAATCTAAAAACTCTCCTTCTTATCAAATCTTCAAACCTGGGCGATGAAATTACCGACCTATGCATGGTGATCGTTACCTTGTAGATAAAGAGCTGTCTAACTGTCAAAACACCACATTCCTTGTACAGGCAATCAGTAGGATATCTAAAAGGCTTACATGTCATCATTTTCAAAAGCGAGCGCTGGGCTCTCTCTAAGCGAATCATGAGTGTTTTATGTGTGCCACCCCAAACAGTGATGCAGTACGATAAAATGCTTTCACACAAACTTGTGTAGACCAACTTTAAAACTGAGGAAGGTGCTGCTAAGCGAAGAGATTTCATAACGCCTATCAATCTTCTCACTCTACCAGACAAAGCCTCAAGGTGAGGTCCAAAGGTTAACCGGTCGTCCAAAACAACGCCAAGATATTTTAAATTACTTACCCTGGAAATCTGTTCACACTGACAGTTTGTGTTAATGTGAGTCTTGGAAATCGCACGATGAGCGTCGTACAAGGGACATTGATGAATTTTGAGTGTGAAGGAAGGAGGAGGGCTGGAGGACGAAGTCTTATGAAAAGCTAGGAAATATGTTTTACTTGCGTTCAAAGTAAGCAAGTTTTTATGAAGCCAGTTTTTCACCTCCAACAAGCCTCTCTCCGACCGAATAAAAGTGTCATTCCAGTCCTCTCCATTAAATAAGATCGCCGTGTCGTCCGCATAACAAATAACTTCAGCATTCAACAGAGGCATTTCAGTCAAGTCATTCATATATAAAATAAATAGCGTAGGGCCAAGAATACTGCCCTGGGGTACGCCAAAGACGACCGGAAGTTGACCACTAACGTTTCCATCCACTCTTACAAACTGTCTGCGATTGGTTAGGTAACTACGGAACCAATTGAGTGCAACACCACGTATACCGGATTTTTCCAATTTAGCAAAAAGAATAGAAAAGGAGACAGTAAAAAAACTCTTTTTTTACTCCTACTTTTTACCCGACTGCACCAGAAGGAGGGTTTCGTTTTTCGAGTGTTTGTATCCTTACTAATTATATTATGCGAAAATGTGTTTGTTAATTTTGATGAAATTAAGCATGCAGGTAGCCTGTGTCACGGGGAAGGACATATGCTTCTTTTGATGCCGTGAAAATAGCATAGTCCGATGCAGTTCTGAGGGAACTGAAAAATCGTATTTTTTTGGTTTATTTCATTTCATGTTTATTGCAGCATCATAATCAATCATGTACATTCATACGAGTAGGTAAATATATAGATTTTAACTTATTATTAATTATGACGCCCCGTAAGGGCCTACTCGTAGCAATTTGCAGAGGGTTTATATAATATTATTTCTTTAACTGCGCAACTGAAATTGTTGTGATTTTTTTGCCCAGAGATGGTTGAGGGGGTGGGAAATTATATAATTTACTAATGAGCATATCCTGACATAGTTTCCGAGGGATCTAGGGAAAACTCATTATTTCCACGCTCGCGCACGTCCGGCTTCGCAAGGGAGCAACAGATTAAAGTGTTTTTTCTGTGTGGAATTATTTGATGGGGGTGGGAAGTAACATAGACTGCTAATCAGAATAGCCCGATATAGTTCCCGAGGGATATGGAGAATGTCCACGCTCGCGTGCGGCTCGCGCACCACTCACCCTCAAAGACAGTCTTAAAAACGATGCCCACGCGGGCAAAAGTTAGTTTATTTATATTTCTTAGGAACGCTCTGTAGTCTAAACGGCTTGACTTTGAGCTAGAGGATTTTGGAGTGCGAGGTATCGTTAGATTCGTCTTCATCCCTTTAGTGACATAGGACACATTTTTACCCGACTGGCCAAAAAACGGGGTTAACTTTTTATGTCGTTGGGTTTCGTTTAGTCATTATAATCGCAGTTTAATATTTTGAATTAAATACAGCGCTTAACTCTGCCGCTTCCTAATGATAAATTTACCTGTTTTCTCACAACTGTATTGAAAAACGTCGTATGATACAAGCCACAAGGGTGTAAAAACTAATTGCAAACTCGTGACTATTGTAACCCCTCGCTTGCGGCTCGGGCTTTCCCCGACCTACATGCAAAGATCAGTCAAAACACGTCCACTGCTGGATATATTAGGCTACCTCAAGGATTTCCATAACGACCGGTCCTGCGCTGCCCGTCACCAGCGGTTTTCCGCAACCTTAAACAGGTCGTCGGTCCACCGAGTGGGAGGCCTACCTACGCTACATCATTCGTTGCGCGGTCTCCATTCAAGAACTTTACTACCTCAACGGGCATCTGCTTTACGAGCTAAGATATGTGCCACGCCCAATGCCACTTAAGTTATGTATGTCATTCGTCATTATAGAATTTCTAAGTGTATACAGGCATTGCCTAAACTGGACAGGAAGTTTTGGAAAAATGAACGTTGGGTTGTACTGCCATACGCCTTCACGAGGGCAATGCAACGCTCAAAGTTATTAATGACCCTGCATTTTTTACTCACCCGACTTCTCCGGGCCATAACTGCGCCTCCCAACACGTCTTTGTTCAAAGTGTGGGTGATCTTATCAAATAGTTCCGGGTATTGTCCTATACGCCTTCACAAGGGGAATGCAACGCTCGAGTTATTAATGACCCTGCATTCTTATTACTCACCCGGCTAATCCGGACTATAACTGGGCCTCCCAAAACACGTCGTTATCAATGTGTAGGCGATCTTGTCCAACAGTTCCGGCTATTGTCCTATACGCCTTCACAAGGGGAATGCAACGCTCGTAGTTATTAATGACCCTGCATTCTTATTACTCACCCGGCTTTACGGGCCATAACTGGGCCTCCCAAAACACGTCGTTGTTCAATGTGTAGGCGATCTTATCAAATAGTTCCGGCTATTGTCCTATACGCCTTCACAAGGGGAATGCAACGCTCGAAGTTATTAATGACTCTGCATTTATATTACTCACCCGGCTTCTCCGGGCCATAACTAGGCCTCCCAAAACACGTTCAAAGTGTGGGCGATGTTACCAAACAGTTCCGGGTGTCGTCCTATACGCCATCACTAGGGGATTGCTATGCTACGAGTTATTAATAACCTTGCATTTTAATAACTCACCCGACTTCTCCGGGCCATAACTCAGCCTCCCAAAACACGTCGTTGTTCAAAGTATGGGCAATCTTATCAAACAGTTCCGGATATTGTCCTGCATACGACTTCACGAGGGCAATGCATCGTTCAGAGTAAAGCCATGCGTTGGTGACCTTGCAGCGGCGGGTGTAGCCGGAGACTTCTTGGTTCTGCAATGAGGATTATAATTTAGTTTTCAATTTACATTATCAAAATGTAGGGTTATAAAACAGTTTTGTTTTTTTTAGAATAAAAAAATCTTTGTTTTAACTTTTTCTATTCAAGTAAAGTATTTAGATCACAGATTAACCAACACCACGAGACGGCTCATCATCTTCAATATTAGTCGAAATACGTCTACTGCTGGACAAAAGGCCTTTGTAACCAAGGATTAGCACAAGGAACGGTCCTGCACTGCCTGCATTCAGCGTCTCCCCACGACCTTCAGGAGGTCGTCGGTCCACCGAGCGGGAGGCCTGCTTACGATACGTATTCCGGTGCGCGGTTGCCACTCAAGAACTTTACTAGTCAAATAACATCTGTTCTACGAGCTATGTGCCCGGCCATTGCCACTTAAGTTTAGCGATTCTGTGAGCTATGTCGGTTACCTCGGTTTTGGTCGTCGGTCCACCGAGCGGGAGGCCCGCTTACGATACGTATTCCGGTGCGCGGTTGCCACTCAAGAACTTTACTAGTCAAATAACATCTGTTCTACGAGCTATGTGCCCCGCCCACTGCCACTTAAGTATAGCGATTCTGTGAGCTATGTCGGTTACCTCGGTTTTGCCACGGATCTCTTCATTTCTGATTCGATCGCGTAGGGAAACTCCGAGCATAGGTTGCTCCATCTACCTTTAGGTGAACTTGAGCCTTACGAAGCCCAAAGTAAGCGACCATGTCTGAGTTCCGTATGTCATCACTGGTTAACACTAAAGTCTCGAGACACCGCTCAAATAAACAACCATAAAATTACTTAAGTAAAAATTAATAACATGAATAAACAATGCAGAATACTTGCAAAGCTACGTACCTTTTTGTTGAACTTCAAGTTGAGTCCAATGTTGATTTTGTTGATGTTCTCTGTGGGCAAGTCGTTTCTCTCGCCTGGCACTACAAATATGCAGCCCGTGATGCGTGACAGCATCTGTGCTGATATACCTGCGCATGAAGAGATTTTTCAATGGGTAATCAAATAATTTTACAACACATTTGCTCAAATAATGGTACTTTATACGCCACTATGTATTTTCACATATCTTATCTACTTATTCGATAATCGCCGTTTTTAATTTTTTTAATTAATCTTCATTTAAATTAAACTGTTTTCTCACAACAGTACTGAAAAACGTCGACCGATACACGAGCAAAGAAGGAAATCGCAAATTCGTGACAATGGGAAGGCCTCGCCTATACTTTTTTACACCCCTTGTAGCTATATTGAGTCAGCATTTCACATGGCATGACCGTCCAACAAGTAGCCACTCAACAAGTTTTATTTCCCGTCGGTTACCTGCTCAGCGAATTACCAGTGCGGTTCAAAAGTTTCTGGTCTAAGATATTTCTAAATCTCTAAAAGTAACAAGTTATACGTCACTGTAATTTTCATTTATCCTGCTAATTCGTGTTTAATTTTTCGATTTCTATCCTCCGTAGTATTGATTCCTCGACTCTTAGAACAACAGGAAGTCGCTAAATGTTTAAATTGGAATATCGGATTGTGATTTTACAAAGGAAGGTGTTATCTTGACTGATATCAAATAAAGATTGGATAGTGTGTACCCGGATTATTCTTTATTCTCTATCATTTTCCACCGTCAAAGATTGGTATAAGCAACTTCATTTAGGACGAGAGCCCATTGACGACGAACCTCGCTACGGTCGCCCCGAAAAGGCACTCATTGCAGACACCATGAAGTTAGTGGAAGAAGTAGTTCAGAACAACCCAGCAAGGACAGGGTTTTTAAAAACTACATTCTTAAGCATTCTTCGTGAAAATCTTCAAACCGAAACTTCTTTCAAGTGTGCAACGAAGTGAACGCCAACATGCTCTAAGGAGCTTTTTGGAGGCCCATAAGAGAAACGGAAAACAGTAGTTTATTTATTTATTTATTATAGGTAATCAACAGCTTACAGTCAATCTTCTCTGGGGGATGACACTATGGTTCTATACTATGACGCACCAACGAGTCGTCAGGGGGAGAAAAATCAGAGGGGTCACTTCGATGATTGAAAAAATGGGGCTCCGCCGGCTGGCTGATTATTGGGCTGAGGTTACCAGACTAAGCTAGTGTTGCACTCTTGCTATAAAAATGTAAACTTCGACCACGGATAAAGGGACCTCTGTCCTGGCTCGCGGTAACGAATACAATGTCACTCAACTGTTTCAGAAAGGCTTTCGAACGACCCACTAGTTCGAATTTAGTAACTAAGCTTTTTAATACAATCCGCGGGTAGCAAGATTGCAAAGGAGATGCAAGTGCGCGAACGCAGAGCTATACGATCTGTAGAATACTATGATCCCCTTTCCAAAAGAGTCGATGGAATGGCGTCGTTCTTGTGAAAAATCGCCTAGAAAGCAGAGGCGAATGAAGGCCGGCGGGCATCGACTTATATATTACTGGCGTAAGGACCCGGCCAACGCGCGCGACTTATGCTACCAGCGAATTGATGCATAAATCGAAAGTTTCGCACACTCGCGACTCAGTCGTCTGCGGGAAATCGTACAGTGTGGTGGAAAGATATTTCATATAAAAATGCCTTATTGTGTTGTTAGAGGCTGTAAAAATCATGAAAGAAAGGCTAAAAAGAAACATGGGATGTCGAATCATCGTTAAGTAACCTTACATTATATTTTTTCTTGTAAACAAATTAAATAAATGAATTTTTAAAGCGACAACTCTACCAAGGTTCATTTAACGCGGCACTGACGTCAACTCTCGCCCACTCTAGTTCGTACGAGTTATGTCAGATGGCGCTACTTTTTGCTTGTATGAAGAAAATCTGAGTAAAATATGGAGACGGGCGGATCCTTCTGTTCAAATCTGTGCCGACGGGCCTGTTTGTTTTCTTTGTTAGGCCGGAAACTTGTGGACCGCACTACGTACATGACCTGCCCATTATTCGTAAAACAAGTCCTATGAGCTACTTCGCTTACTACCGATCCCCTCGTTTCGGGTTTCGCGCTAAACGAATGCCATACCTACTTATTTTTACATGATGATGCGTCATACAGACGGACGCATTTCAAAAGGTGAATGAGAAGACCAACTTTTCCAAAAAATAACCTATAGTCAATGAATTGAATTGGTGAACCAAAAAAAAAATGGACTTGACTTTAAAATCGGTTTTTAATATGACAGTTCATTAGTCAACTTTGTATGAGATTTCCAATTTTTTTTTAAATAATTGACTATTGATTCCTTGGGAAAAGTTTCATCATCACATTCACCTAACGAAATGCACCCATCGTTCATGTTGACAATGATAAAGACCACTTGTTTAAAAAAAACTTGAAAAAATAATTAAAGAGTATCAAATTAATTAAGAACACTGTAACTTACCTTTGTTAACTTTCTTTTAAAATACTTATAATTTGGTTGTTATTTTAAAACAAAAGGCCGTTATCATCGTCAACAGTTCTGTTGACCAGTGACCCTATACTGAGCAGAATAACAAGTATAAACTTTAAACGCCGCCGTGGCATAATGGTTAAGTCCATTAACTTCATATCAAGAGGTCGCGGGTTCAATCCCGGCGGAGTCTAACCTTCTAAGACTGTTTGGTTGGTGGAAGAGCATTTTCTACGGCCGCCTGGCTAACTACCACCATTTTATGTATGTTTTGCCCCCAAACATCAATGTTAACAGCATTTATATGTTCCGGCTTGAAGATAAGATAGCAAGTTCCCAATTACGATGGAGAATCTTGGTAAGCCCGCTTTCATCTTCAGCATCATCGTCACGTACCATTAGGTCATATCAGCTCATACGTCCCTAGCGAGGTGCTCAAGCCTACACAGAATTAGAGCGATGGTGCCTTAGTCGACCACGCGGGCCTAGTGCGGGTTGGCCGACTTCACACACAACCTTCAAGTTTCTTCGCAGGCGTGTGCAGGTTTCCTCATGATTTTTTTCTTTCACCGTAAGAGCGTCGTATAAACGAACATATGAAATCGGAATCCGAAAACGCATTGGTACGTGGCAGGACGCGAACCACGGCCTCCCAGACAGGAAGTAGCAGCCCTAGCCCTTACGCCACCGACGCTTATCAATTGTGAATTTGAAAAAAAAAAAGATACTTACCGCACGCGGCGGCGGCATGGTTGGCCATACGGTAGGGGCATGCAGCTGTGTGCGGCTGCGGTATCGGCTCGGCTGTCTCGGTCACTTGTACTTTTATGCGCCCGCTTTTTACCGATTCCGAGTCCACTACCTGAAAATTTAGGCAAATAAAACAACATTAAAAAAAACAACAGTGAAGCTGAACTAGTGCCTTTCCAATGCACAGCAAAAACTGTCAGTTTGTTATTGTTTTTTTTTTATCCTTTTGTATTGCTGTGTTTTGAATAAAAGCATTTATCTATCTATCAGTGGATAATAACATTTTTTATAAAGTCGGTTAATATGTATCCTATGTCACTCACGGGATCAAGACGAATCTAACGATACCTCGCACTTAAAAATCCATCAATTAGAAGATATCGTGGAATAAAGAAACATACGAGTACATACATACGTGCATTACAAACAATACACTCCCTTTTTTGTGGGCATTCGTGTAAAAATAAATAAGAATAAATATTCAGTGTTAAGTGACACACGGTTATATGGTCCCAACTAGGATTCCCTCTGCGGGAACCGGAGACTAATTATACATACTTATTTACTTTATATATAAAAAATATAAAGATATTTAACACCCAGTCACACAAAAGAGAAGTTTACCCTGGATGGGAATCGAAATCACGACTCTCGGCCTAGCAAGCAGAAACGCCGACCACTAGAACACTATTTGGCACTAAATAGTTCAGAAAATGGGGCAACTTGTACAAAGAGTTGACCAGGGTGGGAATCGAATTCACGACTCTCGGCCTAGCAAGCAGTAGCGCCGCCCACTAGACCACAGGATCAGTTTTGACACTAAATAGTTCAGAAAATGGGGCAACTTGTACTAAGAAATGCCCTGGGTGGGAATCGAATTCAGGGCTTTCGGCCTAGCAAGCAGGAGCGCCGCCCACTAGACCACAGGATCAGTTTTGACACTAAATAAGTCAGAAAATGGGGCAACTTGTACTAAGAAATGCCCTGGGTGGGAATCGAATTCACGATTTTCGGCCTAGCAAGCAGGGGCGTCGCCCACTAGACCACAGGATCAGTTTTGTCACTAAATAGTTCAGCAAAAAGGCAACTTGTACAAAGAGTTGCCCTGGGTGGGATTCGAATTAACGACTCTCGGCCTAGTAAGCAGGAGCGCCGACTACTACACCACAGGGTCAGTTTTGACACTAAATAGTTCAGAAAATGGGGCAACTTGTACTAAGAAATGCCCTGGGTGGGAATCGAATTCAGGACTTTCGGCCTAGCAAGCAGGAGCGCCGCCCACTAGACCACAGGATCAGTTTTGACACTAAATAGTTCAGAAAATGGGGCAACTTGTACTAAGAAATGCCCTGGGTGGGAATCGAATTCACGATTTTCGGCCTAGCAAGCAGGGGCGTCGCCCACTAGACCACAGGATCAGTTTTGTCACTAAATAGTTCAGCAAAAAGGCAACTTGTACAAAGAGTTGCCCTGGGTGGGATTCGAATTAACGACTCTCGGCCTAGCAAGCAGGAGCGCCGACCACTAGACTATAGGGTTAGTTTTGGCACTAAATAATTCAGAAAATGGGGCAACTTGTACAAGAATTGCCCTGGGTGGGAATAGAATTCACGAATCTCGGCCTAGCAAGTAGGAGCGAGAGTCACATACGCACTCTTTTTCCAACATAACTCGAGCTCTTTTCAAGCGACTTCCAAAAAGGAGGAGGTTCTCAATTCACCTGTATGTTTTTTTTTTATGTTTGTTACCTCAGAACTTTTGACTGGGTGAACCGATTTTTATGATTCTTTTTTTATTTGAAAGCTAGTGCTTTCCGTGTGGTCCCATATAAATTTTATCAAAATCGGTGAAGTACTTTAGTAGAAAATTAACAAAAACCAAAAATAATAATGCAAAAATGTACTAATTGGTTGCGATGGAAGTCGGTTTTTTAACGTGTTTAGCGTTTTCAATTATCTTAGTAAGTTTTCCACGATTAAACGCACGACAGAGCGTTTGTCTAAAAATCTGAGAAACTTATTGAGCATACAGAGCATATTTAATGTTTTGATTCTTCGTTCATTATGCGAACGGCCAAGAAGTGGAATTCCCTGCCGGCATCTGGTATTCCCCGATTCGTACAATTTTCAAGTTGAGAGTGAATAAGCACTATTTGAGCTTGCGTGTCCATTCCTAGGCTGCATCGGCACTTACCATAAGGTGGGGTGCAGCCAAACGGACTAAATTTTTTTATTAAAAAATATACAGGGTCAAACGCAACTCGGTCAATATTTATGTGATTTGACCAAGGCAGTGGAATTGCCAAGGTATTTATCTAAAACGAGCTGTTGCCCGCGGCTTTGCCTACGTGGACATCGAGAGTGCGCGGTGCGCGAGCCGCAAGTGACTTACGATCTTTTTTATGGTGAAACTGAAGGTCTATTTTAAATACTGGTGTAATAATTTTTTGAAATCGGATGAGTAGTATCGAAAATTACTTTCTTATAAACTACCCAAAATAACAAACTTTACTTATTTGTTAGGTTTAATTAGCCGCTGGATGCGGGCAGCGCAGAACCGGTCGCCGTGGAGATCCTTGGGGGAGGCCTATGTCCAGCAGTGGACGTCCTTCGGCTGATATGATGAATATCAATATAGATAGTATATGACATTGACACAGGATCACTTAACAAGAACAAAAAAAAGCCGATCAAGTGCGAATCGGACCCACAATCTGAAGGTTCTGTACTACTGCACCTCTACACACAACTATGACTATGATAACTATTGACATTAAAAACAAAAGAGATCAACGCGAGCGATAGAAATATACTTTTTTTATTGAGTTCGGACCACTTAGCGCGTGTACAACTCACACTTAGCCGGTTTTTGTTATTTGTTGTTTTATTTCAGAATTATTACTATAATAACCATTGATCGGAATAGGTAGAGTTTTTTCCGGCAATTATGTCATAACGTTGTCAATAGTATGGATAAGCTTCTCCGGATTTCCGGATTTGAGGGTCTTACAAAGTGAAATAAAAACTTTTTTGGAATCATCTTTTTATTGTTTATAAATGCATAAATTACTTGTTTAAAACAAATTACATCAATAATTATACAATAAGAATCAGTAAATAAACAAATGGGAAAATGTATTTGTGCAAGTATTTCTTAATAAAATCTTGCACACACGGATTAGCATTTTGTTGAGTCTTGAGTTAATTGCTTCTAAATGAAAAAAAAACCGGATACCAGATAAAATTAAGCTTATCCATGTTTTGCCAACGTTGCAAAAGTACATGAAAAAACTCTACCTATTCTGATCATTGATAATAACACCAAATTTAAATCTCATATGTATTACCGTTTTTACGATATGGCTTAATAAAAAAGTACGTGAGCGACCGAGCGATACTCAGTCTTCTAGGCATGTAAACTACTTTTTTTTTGTAAAACCGGATTTTCAGAATAAACAACTTGAAGTTAAACCCATGTCATTTAAAAATTAACAAACTAGGTTACGTCTTTTCTGCTACGACCCGTGGGTAGACCGAAATAACCGGCCAAGTGCGAGTCGGACTCGCACAGGAAGGGTTCCGTATCATCGTACAAGAGGAAAAAACACGTTTCTCGTATGGGCCCTAACATTTACTGTTAACCTATTACGGTTCATGAAATACAGCCAGCTGACAGACAGACGGACGGACGGACAGCGGAGTAATATGATCCCTTCCGTTGGCACCCTTTGGGTACAGAGGTCTAAAAAGAAAATCAAAACAACAGAAGTCAAGAAGCATGGATGGCAATGATTTACGCAGGTATGTGTGTGTAACAATATGACAACGAGAGATTGTTGTGTTTGAAAAGCTATGAATAAAAGAAGTAGGAAGGATTTGTGCAGTTATTGTAGTAGGTCAGTATTGTATGTCATCATAGTCATATCAGTTCATATACGTCTCCACCGAGAGGCTCGAGCCTATTTTGAATTAGGACAATCGAGCCTTAGCCGACCACGCTGGTCGACTTCACACATAACCTTCGAGTTTCTTCGCAGGCGTGTGCAGGTTTCTTCGCAATGTTTTCCTTAACCGTAAGAGCGTCGGATAAACGTATATATGAAATCGAAAATCGGAAACAAAAACACATTAGTACGTGGCAGGATTTGAACCGACCTCCCGGAAAGGAGGTAGCGGCCCTAGCCGTTGCGCCACCGACGCTCAGTATAGCATTTATGTTTTGGCAGATAGCTGGATTTCACACAGCTACTCGTAATTTCGAAAGTTATAATACCTTTGCTGTCACTTACCGTGGCTAAGCAACCGTAGTACTGTCCCTGTGTCAGTAAAAACACAGTATCCCCATTGGGATACGCTTCCTGCGGCGTGGAATATTTGCCCACCTCCTGAACAATGTGCGCGGAAACATCGCGAACTATGGCTTGCAACGCGTAACCGCAGGGAACGGTGCACCATTCAGGCTCTAAGGCCATTTGGGTATTCTCTTGTATTATGTATTTGTAACCTGAAAAGTCCAAGACGATTAGTTAGATTAAAAGTTCAAGGTTATGAGTTAAAGCTCGTTCGCTTAGATAGTGTCTTTGTAAATACCGACACAGCGCGTGCCGCCGCATTTCAAAGAACGCCGCCTTGACATCAAAAAATGCTGACACATGTGTATTATTAATTTGTATTTATAAATTGTAAATTGACTATTAAAGTAGATTTAATTCTTGCATTTTGTTTAAACGAATGACACTATCTGAGCGAATCGACTTTAAAAGAAAAGGTCGAGCATAAAACTAAACAAAGCAATTTTGTTAAAAATTAAAACCCGACTGCTCAAAATGTATTCTAAATGTGTAGCCATAACAGGCACCCCGGGCGCGAGTACACAACGTTACGTTTCGGGCGCTTTATAGAATTTAAATGCAACAAATTACCGCGGACGGCGGGCGCTTAATGTAATTATTTTAATGACGCGGCGCACCACGGGCGCCTGTTATCGCACTTCATAATCCATCAACCCGTTTATGCTACAGGCTCAGCCAAAGAAACAGACATACATACATACAAGTCGAAAACATTCTTTTTAATACAGTTGCTCGAAAAGTGGTACTTTGTATCCTAGTTTACTGTGCGCAAAATTTATTTCACCGCACACGAGCGTTTTACTTTGCCACATTTTTAAAAATTTTAGCTCTGAGAAACAAGACATTTCTAGCAAATAAAAAAATATAATAGATACAGAATCTTCTTTAAGACTTTTGAAAGGAGAATTTTAAAAAAGATAGGTTGTTCCTTCGTGAGGTTAGTACGTAACAATAGCTGATTAGATTATCTTTGGGTTATATCTTTGTGAAGAAAGGAGAAAAAATATGAATGAAGCGCATAGGTCACATAGAATGGGAATAGGTCGACTTTTCCAAGGAGGTTTTAATGCTTACAATAAAATTATCCCAGTAATCTGTTCATGGAAATATTTAAAAAAACTTACGAATACTTACGTGTACCTATTTAGTGTGTAGATATTTAAAATGAGCCACATGATGAACTTTGATTGCCGAAACCTTGATAGGCATGTACCCATGTATTTTGTTTTTCTGTCACGGTTGTTTTTATTTTACCTGTTTTCTCACAACTGTCGTATAATACATAAAAAATGTCGTATAATATATGGGTGTAAAAGGAAATGCCAAACTCGTGACGATGGTAAACTCTCGTCTGCGGCTCGGGCTTACAAATGTCACTCGTTTGCTATTTACCTATTCAACTATTTTTAACGATTTAAATAACTATATTTTGTTTATTTTCAATCTGTTTTGTATAATGTTAATTTGTCTTTGTTGTGTTTTCAAATGTTGACTTTTCTTTCTGTCTTCCAATGCCTCACTACATTATATCAAATACCCTTATTTAAATGTCATATTTTATTAAAACAAAATAGCTGGTGGTAAAACATATATTTATTTCTGACTCTAGTCCCATTGCCCTCTAAGTTTTAATTTTATTTTAAACAGACTTCAAAAAAGCAGGAGGTTTCTCAATTCGACCGTATATATATTATTTTTTTATGTCTGTTCGCGGATAACTTCGTCTTTTATGAATGGATTTTGATGATTCTTTTTTGTTGGAAAGGAGATATCCCAAGGGTGGTACCATAATAAGGAAACCAGGATCTGATGATGCATCCCAGAGAAATCGAAGGGAACTTTAGTTTCCTTTTTTTTGTTTTTTTTAGTTCAAAATTTTGTGCTAGATTACACGCGGTTCTAAGGCACATCGAGTCCGTACCCTCTTTCTTTATTAGTCGGGTAAAAGGAAAAATGGAATTTGAAAAAGACACAAGTTAAGGCGGTTCGATTAGCACAGTAGCGCCGCCAATAGAAATTCATTATTTACTCATTCTAGGACTTTAATCGAAATCATTAAGCATTTTGCGCATATAGGGGGGCAACAACTATTCTTTAATTGTTATTTTATAACTGTGAATATAGCAACAAGTTATTTTTTGTAATACTGTTGACAATATCGACATACATAAACTCTTGCTCATAGGTAAAGTTATAAAGCACCAATTAAACAATAGTTTTGCCCCCCCCCCCCATTTCCTATATATGCAAACTACTCAATTATTTCGATTTAAGTCCGTGAGAATGAGTAAAATATTTATTTCTATTGGCGGCACTAGTGTGCTAATCGAACCGCCTTAAATGTGATTGACAACGGTAAAGTAACGAGTCTTACCTTTGTGGTTAACTGCGTGTACTATGACAGAAATGTCGCCCAATTCTATTCCAAGTCTGTTCATATTACTGAAAAGAAACAATTTATAATGTTACTTGATACACATACCTAAAATCAAGGTTACGGAGGATAATTATCAAGATTTTCCTTAAAGTGTGTATGATATTAACCGCCTCCGTGACGTTATGGTTAGTCCAGTTAGGAATTCGCAGGTTCGATTTCCGGCAGAGTCTAATTTTCTAAGACACGGTTTGGTTGGTGGTAGGGCCACAGATGAGATACTAGTTAGTAGGGTTTTTCCAAGCCGCCAAAACATCAATTAACAAAACAATTAACAGCATTAATGTGTTCCAGCATGAAGGTTCGATTCCCGGTGAAGACTAACTTTCTTGCCGCCAAACAATCAATCAATGTTAAGAGCATTGATGTGTTCAGGCTTCAATATAAGACAGCCAGTTCCGTTTGCGTTATGGAATCTTGGAAGGCATGCTTCCATCTTCGGCATCATTGTAACTTACCATAAGGTGAAATGATACCAAGAGCTTATTAATTGTAGAAAAAAAAATTTTTTTTCATCCAGCGAAGTGTCTCTTACAATTAAATTGATATTTAGTTTAATTTACACTATTTATAGTACAATTTCATAAGAAAATCATTGAAAATATGTTTTTGTATTAATATGCAACAGTTTTCGAACGAACCTGTTTTAGATATTTTTGTTGCCTGTTTTTAAGCTTTGTCTAAAACGGTCACTAAAAATAAAAGAATTGTAAAGAAAAAAGTAACATCGACACTAGATCACTGGATAATTATCGAAAAAACAATTAAGTTGAAATAGTTTAAAGTCTGCGTATAAGCGAAGCAACATGCTGCATAAGTGAGAACACAACATTAAAACTCGACGACGTATAATCATGTCTAAGCTTTCACCATATTGGATTTCTTAGGACAACATAACTGGTTCAAATTTTAGACCAAGATCAATCTATTATTAATAATATTACTATTATTATTATTCATCTGGGTGATGACAGAAAATATTGGGATTGCCGACATTGGCATTCATCATATCAGCCGAAAAACGTCCCCAGTTGTTGTAACGCCTCCCCTAAGGATTTCCACGACGACCGGTCCTGCGCTGCCCGCATTCAGCGTTAACATTGGTAATGCATTAACCTAACCCATGCATATACTATACTAGATGTTAACCGCGGCTTCGCCCGCGCAGAAACCGCTTTTTGCCGTTCCCGTGGGAATTTCCTAAAATCCTTTCTTAGCGGACACCTACGTCATAATTTCTACCTGTATGACAAATTTCTAACCGATCCATCCGTGATTTGAGCTGTCTAAGTTGTGCGTTGATAGATCATTAAGTCAGTCACGGTTTCCTATACAGATAGGTCACCTGGCTATCGGTGTTCTACGAATCTACAGCATTAATTTCGGACAGTGTGCCTAGGAGTTTCACAACCTTATACCCTCTTCTCCATTTCATCATCGGACGAACAAGCGGGCGGAGGGCGATTCCACCACTTTGTCGTTAATGTTCCACCTATATGCACAAAGCGTTTCGCTTTATCGTTCATCATGCGAACGGCCAAGGAGTAGAATTCCCTGCTGGCGTCTGTGTTCACCCATTTGTATGAATAGGCACTATTTAAGCTATTTGAGCTTGCGTGTTACACTCATTTTTTTTAAAACAAAAAAAAACTTAAAATCATCAATTGCTTGCAAGTGGCGAGTTACAGATATAGACAGGTGGTAGAGAGTCAATTGCCTGCTTTGAAAACAAGCATTTCCTTTTTCTAGGCATAATTCTCACATATCTTGATCAGTTTTCAAAGATCACATAAGCACACAAGCGTGCAAACCGCAGAAAAAGTCAAGATAGTGTTTTGTGGTGCAAAAATACACTAATATGTGGTGCAAATAGCCTGTGAGGTTCATATTAGTGTCATAACGAATATTCGCATATTTATTGACATTCGCACTTGCATTCGCTAATTACGAGTACCATGCCAATATGTTGCAAATATGAATATTAAAAAACAATGTTTTATACGAAAATGTAGAAACAAAAAAAAAATAAGACAAAAAATATTAAAGTAAGGAAGCTGGGCAATATACAAGTCTTTTTCATTCTTTTACTATTCGACAGAGATAGCGTTTCAGATATTGAAAATTTGTCAGATTCTACAACTATGAAAGACACTTGTTGTCTCCCGGCGGTGTTGCCAAGGAATGCTGAATATTAACTACGGATTAGCTCGGCAATTTCCGGAATAACGTACCTAAAGGTGACGCTAGAGCGAGCCGTAGTCACGCTAACCGAGTAATTGATTTGAAAGTTGGTATTCTTAATATTCGCATTTCTATTTGCGAATACCGGCGACATATCCACATTCGCGTCATTGAGAGCGTCGGTGGCGTAACGGGTAGGGCCAATACGATTTCGAATTTAGATTTCATATGTACGTTTATCTGACGCTCTTACGGTGACGGAAAACATCGTGAGGGAACCTGCACATGCCTGCGAAGAAACTCGCAGTTTGTGTGTGAAGTCGACCAACCCGCACTGGGCCTGCGTGGTCGACTAAGACCCGATCGCCCTAATTCAGGGTAGGCTTAAGCCCCTCGGTGGGGACGTATTTGAGCTGATATGAATGAATACACGTTCGCAAATGCCAAAAAAATTACATCCAGTATATTATATAACCTTAAGGCGTAGCTTTGCTGCACTGATGTGTTCCGGCTTGAACAGATAAGATAAGATAGCCAGTTTCCCCATTGCATTGAGGTGTCTTGGTAAACTCATTTACCATCAGGTGAGATGATGCCAAGGGCTTACCAATTGTGAATAAAAAAAATAAAAAAAAGAACTAAAATGACATTGTACTCACTGCTCAATGATGGTAGAGCGCTGTGAGATCCACTGGTCCTTCATGTTTCCATAGTTGTCCTCCTTAGTATAGCTCGGTCCGTTCATGTTGTTATTCTCTCCGTCCACGTGGTGCAGTCTCATCTTCTCGTTCGATACTGATATTACTCTGAAAAAGAATACTTCGTCAAGTAGGAAGAGATTTTTATCCACTACTAGCTGTGTCGGAGAACTTCGTTCCACCTTACACTACACTACACTACCCTACCCTACACTACACTACCCTACCCTACACTACACTACCCTACCCTGCCCTACACTACCCTAACCTAACTACACTACACCTACACTACACTACACTACCCTAAAACCAATTATTTTTTGACTGATATTTTTTTTTATTGATGAATATCATATTTTTAATACTTATTATCCTATTCCGGACGAAGACAAATGCAAAACACAAAAATCATAATAATTGGTCCAGCCCTTCTTGAGTTATAAATGGTGTAACTAACACGACTTTCTTTTATATATATATAGATTTGTAAGCCGTTGACTCCTGATTAATGATGAGCCGCCATCCCCAGTAATTTACTCGAGGCGCGAGTAAGTTACTCAGTAACGTTACAGGGAAAATTCTCTCTTTTTTTTTTAAATAAGTCTAAAGCCTTGAGCATCGCCGCAAAGTTTTGTTAGCGCAGTTATAACGTGCAATAACCTTACGGCAGACTAGATGACACTACTATTTCACTGTAAAATCTACAACCACATTAACCAATCTTGATAACCTGCCACTAGCGGCACTTACAAGAAATTATCAATGAGAACACTCGCCACTTACTTGGCTCTAGTAAGATGCGGCCACCCCACCCACACCACCTTCCCCAGCAGCTCATTGGCCGCCCGTTCCAAAGGCGGGGCGATGTCCTGCGTGTGAATCAACTGTATGATCATATTCTCGTTCCGGGACGGCTGGTCGAACACCTTCACTTTGCATTTCTTTAGGTTTGTCTACGAATAAAAAAATATAGTTATTAAACACATACCAAAATTTTTTTTATTATCCACAATTGGTAAGCCCTTGACATCATCTCACCTGATGGAAAGTGACGATGATGCCGAAGATGGAAGCGGGCTTACCAAGATTCCCCAATGCAATGGGGAACTGGCTATCTTATCTACAATCCGGAACACATCAATTCTGGTAACATTGACGCTTGGCGGCAAGACTTAGATAAGATGGTGATAGCTAGCCAGGCGGGCTTAGAAAATGCCCTTCCACCAACCAAACCGAGTAACACAAAGTTGGACTTCGTCGGGAATCGAACCCGCGACCTAGTCTCATCAAAAATACTAATTGTGCATCAAAAATTGAACACCAAAATAAATAAAACTTAACATAATATATTTAACTCGTCAAGCAAAATCTACTTCCGGATACCTAAAACGCAAGCAATCGATGGAGCCCCTTCATGGGCTCATGTCTCATGTCAAAGGCTTCGTACTTCTCATATCATGTACTCGTAAAAGTTGTGATGTAAGAGTAGAACCAGGTTCTTCTCTTGCACTACAGGAGTCGGGATGCTCCGAATTCGGTATTAGCAGCAATCGACGTAGTGGAGTCATTTAGTAATTTTGATATGCAATCGATAACTTTGTATAGTCATATAATTGGTGCTATAGTTGTTTAAATGATGGAATAATTAAGTGTGCGTTTTTGTACCATTAAATACAGAATCTTTAAAAAAGTCAAAAAAAATACCAATAACTTTTATTTCACCTGTAAAACGTTTCAACATTTTCCACATGTTACTTAATACATAGCACTACACACACTATTGACAAATCAGCCGTATTTTACACACACACTTCTGAAGGTGGTAACAATACATTTAATGAACTAGCAGTAGTATTATACCGTACAAACAAATGCCTGGTAGTAGGAAAACTGAAAATACGGCGTCTTACGTATCTAGAAAATTAGAACACTCCAATCTGACGTTACCTTATATTCCAAATGCCTGGTTGTAGGAAATCCAGAAAATACCAAGTCTTTCAAGTATCTAGAAAATTCTAACACTCCACTCTGACGTATACCTTGTATTCCAAATGCCTAGTAGTAGGAAATCCAGGGAACAACATGTCTTTCTTCGCATTGGGCAGCATGCCTCGCTTGAGCTGATGCTCAGGCACATCCAGTTCTTGGCGGTACACTTGCGCCTCGATAGCGTGGCAGTCGGCTATAGGCGAAAAGTAGGAAGGCGCGTATGCTGGTCCTGAGAAATCCAGTAAAAATTTGAAAATGTATGAAATTTGTATGGAACTTGATGCACTTTTTTAGTGTTCCGCAGTCTTTTCAAACATAAATCAACTAGGTATGTAAGTTTTAAAAATTGTATACCTAGTTGATAAGCTAGTTAAATTAGGAAGGTTTTTCCGTATTTTGCACCCTCACTGAAGTACTTATAACTATTTTTAGTAAAATCACGATGAAATTAAGCAAATGTGTTTATTACACAAAATTTTATAGTATAATTGTCGATAAATGGAAATCTAACAAACTTTGCACTAGGATATGCAGAGGTAAAACACTCTAAATAGGATGACTTGTCAGCACACGCCGGTTTGACGTTATGTTTTTTTTAACACCTATATGTACAGATATACGTCTAACAAAATTGGTGTAGGTCCCGTCTCGTTACCTGAGGCTTCTGAGGATACTGATAATTTTTTGTTCTATGACTACTGAAATAGCAAAAAAGTAACTTTATACAAATCGATCAGCTGATCGACCAATTTTGTGCATTTTGAATGGAGGGTCCAATTTTTTTTTGAGAATTGACTATGGGTTCCTTGAGGAAAGTTGTTCAGTATAATGAGTAGGAAACTCAGTTAACAGATCCTACACAAATTTTTTCACACTTTGTCTCTTTTTTTTCTTGTATAATAACTGCAAGGACAGGATAACATTCTGTGAAAGAAAAATAGTTGCTAAAGCTTACGTTTGTCCATATAATAGGGATAACGAATGCTAGTCATCTGATTTACTTTTTATCATGTGTCAAAAACGACATTTCGTTCCAAAAATGTTTGAAATACCTAGGCGTGACGTCATAGTTTTGCAGCGTCATTTATTTACTCATTTAGTGATTTTGGTGAATTAAAAATCGAAGACTTGATGGACAACAAAACGAGTAAGGTTTTTCGAAGTTTAAGTAGGATGGCAATTTAGTGATCAAGAGTACATAATTTATTTCTGATGCTGTAGTCATCCCTATTATCGAACCTGCTCATAAAATTCACGAGAATTGGTTGAGAAAATAGAAAAGCTACCTGTAGAGGAAAACAGCCGTACACACGAAAGCATTTTTGCCAATTTTGAAACGGACACGCTTCGCGCTCGCTCGGTCAAAAATAATTAATTACTCGCTGAGTACATACCTTAACGATAATGTTAAACGATGAAAATGAGGAATCGGTACTGTAGTTTATTTAAAAACTATCATCATCATCATCATCATCTGTTGAAAAACGTCCACTGCTGGACAAAGGCTTAAAACTATCAACTCAGTGAAATAAGTTCGCTGTACTTTCAGATAGCATATAAGTGTTAAAAGTGGACTACTAATACTAAGTACACACAGTTGTGTTTTTTCCTAAAATAACTAAATCGACGAAAAAATCCATATAATAGGGGATCGGACTGCTAGTCATTTGAGTTACTTTTTATGATCTGTCAAAAACAAAATTTTGTTCTAAAAATGTTTGAAATACCTACAAGTGACGTCATAGATGTTTAGCGTCATTGACGAACTTATTTTGTGAATTTGATCAATTAAAAATTGAAGACGTGATGGAAAAACAAAACAAGTAAGGTTTTTGAAACTTCAAGAGGAGAGCAATTTAGGAAATCATATTTCAGAATTTATTTTTGATGCAGTCCGATCCCCTATTATCGAACCTGCACACAAAATTTCACTACAATCGGTTGAGAAATGCGACCTGTCGAGGAGAACAGTCGTACTTTCGGACATCAGGACATCCGGACAGACATGCAAAGCATTTTCGCCTAAGCTGAAACGGAGACGCTTCGCGCTCGCACAGTCAAACCGTACACATATTCTTCATTTTCATCGTTTAACATTTTCGTTAAAGTACATATTCTTCATTTTCATTGTTTAACATTTTCGTTAAAGTAGGTATGTGTTCGGCGAGTCATCATCATATCAGCCGAAAAACGTCCATTGCTGGACAAAGGCCTGTCCTGAGCTGCCCGCATCCAGCGGCTTCGCGCGATCTTCACCAGGTCGTCGGTCCTCCGCGTAGGAGGGCTGTCTACGCTTCGTCTTCCGGTGCGCGGTCGCCACTCGAGAACTTTACTGATTCGGCGAGTAATTATTTTTTGACTGATGGCGGCGCTAGTTAACTGGGGGTATTAGCCCCGTGAGGGAAGTTATTCTTATTCAACTCGGACACGGGAGTTCAGAGAATAAGAACATACCGAGACTCCTGGAGCTCCAGTTATAGATCAGCATCGGTCCGTGGGTGTTCCTTTGCAACTCCTCCTCAGTCAGTCTCTGGTAGCACGGCGCCATGGCCGAAAGGAGGTTTACCTAAACAAATACTTTATTGTATGGTGCTATATCACTATTTTAGATTATTATACAGGGTGAAAAAAAAATGGTGTAGAGCCCGTTAACTGGGGGTTCTACTCATCATACCGAACAACTTTGCCAAATGAACCTATAGTCAATTCTCAAAAGAAAATTTGAACCCTCAATGCGAAAAAGCACAAAATTAGTCGATCTGCTAATCGATTGTATGAAGAGTTGATTTTTTTTGCGATTTCAGCAAAATCAGAGAACAAAAAGTTCTTCAGTATGATGGGTAGAAGCCCCCGTTAACGAGACCTAACCTACACCAATTATGTAACACCTGTATACAGGGCTTTTACTTGTAATTTTGAACAACTTTCTCCAAGGAACCTCTAATGAATTTGCAAAAAAAAGGACTTTCCATAGAAATCGACCAGCTGACTGGACAACTTCACTTTGCATGGGATGCTGATTGATGATAGTTTTCTTGGACAAAGTTGTTCATAATCACTAGTAGAAGCCCAGTATAAAACATAAGGTACTAATAAAATAGAATCTTATACATATAAGGTCATTTCTGAACCCCTTGTCAAAACTTCAAAGTGGCTTCTACTAAACTGAACTTTTGTTTAAAAAAACTTCGCAAAAATAGCAACAATTTTTTTTTGACTTCTCAAACAATTCAATAAGCGGATTGGCCATGTTTGTATGGCCAAATGTTTTAAATTCAACGTTTAGTTGGTTAATATTAAGAGTCATCTTTATAAAACTAATTTATCCCCTTCGACAGTGTACGAAACCGCCGGTTCGTAACCAGTTACGATCGAATACTTTTTCTACCTTGTACGAAACCAATTCTCTATCTCTTATCGTGTCGCACAATTAACCGTGCTATCCAAGGGATTGACGGCGGTTGCCTGGTGTTGCACTCAGCATCACCATCGGTCACGTGTAGGGCATTTTTTGGATTTACACCTACGGACGTGTGCAACGCGATCTTCATACACATCTGGAATCAGATGTACAGGTTTCCTCACGATGTTTTCCTTCACCATTAAAGCAATCGGTAAATACATATATGTACGTGAGCGTCGGTGGCGTAACGGCAAGGGCCGCTGCCTCCTGTGCGGGAGGTCGTGGTTCGATCCTGTCACGTACCAATGTGTTTTCGAATTTCGATTTCATATGTACGTTTATCCGAAGCTCTTAAGGTGAAGGAAAACATCGCGAAGAAACCTGCATACGCCTGCGTAGAAACTCGAAGGTTGTGTGTGAAGTCGACCAACCCGCACTGGGCCCGCGTGGTCGACTAAGGCCCGATCGCCGTATTTCAGGATAGGCTCGAGCCCCTTTGGTGGGGACGTATATGAGTTGATGTGATGTGACGTAAAAACTCACTGGTACATTGGCCGTCCGGATTTGAACCCGAGACCTCTGGTTAGGAGGATGGAGTCGTTACCGGTTGAGCCACCGACGCTTTAGGAAACCAATTACGATCGAAGAATCATCCTCGTACAAAACTTGGGGGAGTCCCGAGAAACGAGTTTAACCCGGCGAGCATGAGCCAGGGTATCTGATACCCTGGTAGTATTAAAAAAGTGTCGGTTTTTTTTATTTTTTGTCTGGCAACTCTAGCTCGCTCAGTAGCTGGAGCCAGTGGTGTGCGGGAGGGGATAGTGGCGTGACCGCAGTGTGGCGTGAGGCGCCGGCCGGAATATTCGTGTACGAACCTGTTTCGGGTATGTCACGCCCTGCCTCATTTTTGATGTATTTTTTTTATGTATTATTTTTTAAATTATTTTATCAAGTTGTTATTATTGTTTATTATTGTTTATTCTTATTTATAATTTATTTTGGTTGACATTGTGTTATTCTTTTCAGTTTTTCATCAGTTTGGAGCACGCAAAATTTAGGTGCCAAAATTGTACTGATCTCGATGGCAGTGATTAATCATATATTCAATTAAAAAAATATAATTAAGTTTTTAAGAAGAGGATCTCATTATCTTTCAGTTTAAATTTGATTTATAGTACAAATAATTACTTTTTTGTTATAATTGTTGATTTTTGTAAACCTCTAAACTTTTGTTCCTATTATTTCATAGTATAAGAAAAACATGAATAAATAAAAATAATTTCATAAATAAAACTTCTCTTTCATTTAATTCTATTAAATAATTCATTATTTAACAACATACAATCGACAAAACAAAATAAAATTTAAATCAACTATATTATGGTACATTAAATTTTGGGTATGTCATACCCTGCCACACGCTTGATGTAATTTTTTTCCACCTCATGCTCGCCGGGTTAATTGAGAGAGCGAAAAAAAAAATCAATCGCAACTGGTTTCGTACAAGGAAAAAAATAGTATTCGATCGTAACTGGTTACGAACCAACAGTTTCGTACGCGCCCGAAGCAAAGCCACCTGTGCCAAACTCAATTTAATTACTAACCTCGTCAATAAAGGGAATGAGAACAACCGCCTCCCAGTCGTTTCTCTTGCCGTTGAGATCGGTCTCGAAGTTGACGGGGTAATAGTGCACTATGGGGGACTCCTCATCCGTCATCAGATCGTGGAATGGAGCCGGTAGCAGGTGCTTACTGGCAGCTGGCAATACTGCTAGTAACTGTAATAGAAAGAGCCGTTTAGTAAACAGGAAGTAGGCAAACCTAAAAAATAACAGTTATTTGTCATGCAAGGCTGCAAAATTGTGATTTGGCGCGAGTTACTCAATTGAAACCTGAGCGTACGAAGGTTTCAACGGTACGAGACGCAAAAAAACTTTGCTGTAATGCGGTGAAAAACACACAAATTTTCACCTCACTACAGCAAGGAAAATTTGTAGGTGCAAGAAAAACAGCATAATAGTTCATCATCATCATCATATCAGCCGAAAAACTACCACTGCTGGACAAAGGCCTCTACTCCCCCAAGGATTTCCACGACTTATTGGTTTTAATTTTAAAAACTCTTTCCACGCTAGCTCTTAAAAAGCAATTTTACGCGCTAAAATGAAATGACCGACAAAACCTTTCCGAGCGTGTGAGCTAAAACTTGTATTTTGTGGACCATGGCTCACAGAACGGTTAAAGTATATTTAAATCCACAATTGGTAAGCCTCTGGTATCATCTAACATGAAGGTAATTAACGGTGATGCCGAAGATGGAAACGGGCGGAAGGAAACGCAATAGGGAACTGGCTATGTTATAAAAAAACCTTTAAAACACGATTCTTGTATGAGGAACCCCTTATTTTTGATATCGATTTGTAAATCTACAATTACAGATCTTGTGTGAAATTTTAAGCCCGCTACTTATTAAGATTTAAAAGATAGCCCTTTAAAGGTGTCAGAACGACGGACAGACGTACGGCGCAAGCTTAGTAATAGGGTTCTTGGTACAGAACCTGGCAAAATCGCTAAGTCATGTCAGAGGTCTTATTTATGTGCAGACAGAGTTTTTAATCTATTATGGTTATTCTAGTTACTGCGCTGGCTTAGCGACAGCATCTGTGATATGTATAAGTCAAAAAAACGGTCAAGTGCGAGTCGGACTCGCGCTCTGAGGGTTTCGTTCTACTAAACCTCTCCAGACAACTATAACAATGATACCTATTCACATTAAAAACAAAATAGATCAACGCGAGCGACAGAAATATACTATTTTTAATTGAGTTTGGACCACTTAGCGCGAGTACAACTCACACTTAGCCGGGTTTTGTTATTTGTTGTTTTATTTCAGGATTAGTACTATAATCAACATATGTTATACAGTTTACCGCTCATATGTTTTACCGTTTTTACGATATAGCTTTATCAAAAAGTACCTGGGCGACCAAGCGATGCTCGGTGTCTTCTAGGCATGTCAACTTTTTTTTTTGTAAAACCGGATTTCCAGAATAAACAACTTGAAATTAAACCTAGAAAATAGTTATAATAATAAAAAAAGTAAGTTTTGAATTGGGGCCATTCGGTTTGTGAGCTAAACTCTGTAACCACTGGACTAAAAACGCTTTAGAAAGGTTTGTGAAAATATGATACATATTATCTCCTTATATTTTTACTCCACCAACAAGCACCGTCCACTTTTAAGTTGCCTAGCAACATATGTCCGCGCCTGCGCGCTGTGCGTATGCCCGTCGCCGCGTTTATGTACCTGCTGAATTCTTGTTGCAAATTTTATTTTAATTTGTAGGTAAGTTGAGATATCAACTAAGTGTTTGTAAAATCCGATGTAAAATATATTTATTAGTATTCATACACTGATCAAGTTTGGCGCCCGTATTTACAACGTCGTAAAAATCTCAGATATGATATTTTTTATTCAGTTCAGACTTTTAACTCGAGTACGACTCACATTTGGCCAGAGTTTATTATTTTGTTGTTTTACTTCATTGTTTGTACTGCAATCACACTAAGTTTCAAACTTGTACGTATTTTCGTTTTTACGATAGAGCTAAATCACAGATACCGGTTGACTGTTGATCTGTTTTACGTTCTGTATTCAAACATGTCAATAAAGATTTTGCAAACAAACAAACAAATCTCTAGAATCATGTTTTTTTGTACGGACACCGTCCTATCTTTTTCATTTTTTGTAATTTTTAGTATTTAATGTTATAGCGGCAATAGAACTAGAAATTCTGCGAAAATGGCTGACAGACCGACAGACGGACAGCCGGACGGACAGACAGCGGAGGCTTAGTAATAGGGTCCAGTTGGTCACCCTTTGGGTGTATGGAACCCTAAAATAGCGTGGCTGTACAATTTATTTTCCTGTCCTGTATTCCATACCTATCAGCTTTATAGAAAGCGTTCACGACAATATATCAGAAGGTGAAATTACGTTAAGTAGACGTCTATTGAGAAGCCTCATTAATACTCATCCATCATCATATCAGCCGAAAGACGTCCACTGATGGACATAGGCTTCCCCCAAGGATTTCCACGACGACCGGTCTTGCGCTGCCCGTATCCAATGGCCTCCGGCGACCTTCACCAAGTCGTCGTCGGTCCACTGTGTGGCAGTCCTGCCCATGCCATGTCCTCCGGTGCGCGACGCCATTCGAGAACTTTACTACCTCATCGGCCATCTGTTCTACAAGCAATGTGCCCTGCCCACTGCCACTTAAGTTTAGCAATTCTGAGAGCTGTCATTTATCTTGGTTTTCCTATGGATTTCCTCATTTTGATCACGTAGGGAAAATCCGAGTATAAAAGACGTTGAGAAGCCTATATTCAACATTAAACGGTATGAGGCAGGATATCTTCAATTTCTGGCTTCAGGCTGAAATGATGATGATGTAACATCTCTTTCACATCCCACAAACCTGCTCAAAAGGCTTGAACGGCTCGCCCAACTCGAACTCAATCTTGAGATCCTTGAAGCCCTTGATGTCGGAGATGTAGGGCGCGTAGTGGTGCGGATAGAACCAGCACCAGGAGGGGCAGCCCTTGTAGTAGTACCACAGGTTCCACTGGATGGCGCGCACGTAGCCCTCCGCTTGGTCCAGTAACACCTGACTAAGATATTTAAGCAGATTTTCAACCAACTTGAAAAAGGAGGAAGTTGAGGAATCTTGGTAAGCCCGCTTCCATCTTCAGCATCATTGTCACTTACCATCAAGTGGGATGATGCCAAGGGCTTACCAATTGTAAATAAAAAATTAGGAAGTTCTCAACTCGACTGCATGTTTTGTATGTTACGCGTTTCATTCGCCGATTGTGAACCGATTTAATATTTTTTTTATTTGATAGATTATGCCTTAAGGGTGGTGGTGTAACAAAATTTGTGTAGGTCCTGTTAACTGGGGCTTCTACTCATCATACTGAACGACCTTTGTTCTACGACTGCTGAATTTTTTTACTCTTCATACAAATCGATCAGCTTATCGACCAATTTTGTACATTTTAGTATGGGGGGATCAATAATTTTTTTTAGAATTGACTATGGTTTCCTTGGAGAAAGTTGTTCAGTATGATGAGTAGAACCCCTAGTTAACGGGTCCTACACCATTTTTTTAAACCCTGTATAAATAATATGAAAATTGGATATACACTTTTTTGAAAATTAACAAATACAAGAAAATCAAGGTAGCAAAATTCCTCTGTTTCCCACCCTACTGCCAGACCTTTCCACCACCAGTAGTAAATGGGGCAACTTATATTGCCCACCTTACAACCAATTTTACTACCCACCTTACAACCAACGCTTGCACCCACCTTACAACCAACGCTTGCAGCAGTAAAGGCGCTTTTATTTCCCCTCTTTACTACCAGATAACCCGATCCTAATCTCCTTCGGTACGAATACCCTGGGTGGCGGATCAATCATCGACCAAACCAAGTCTTATAAAGTCAGAACCCCGCCGGGAGTAGAACCCGCGACCCCCTGGTGTGAAGCGAGTGGAATAACCACTACGCCACAGAGGAGGTATTTCTTACAAAATATCCTCACCCTCAATGTGTGAAATAACTTTCGCTCAGAACAAAGGACTACAGGAAGATAATGTATTTGAAGGACTCTTCAACACATCAAATAGGTTTAAAAATCGGCAAACTACAAATAATGCAAGCAATGTCAATGTTTTTTTTTTATTGATTATAAGAAAATAATAATTACTACTTTTTGCCCGCGGCTTCGCCGGCGTGGTATGCATGTTTTCCGAGGGTGCGCTGGAGAGGCTCGCTAGGGTAAACTTTAGTTTATCTAACATCCCTCTTATTCACTTTTTCGGGGTAGAAATTATCCTATATTGTGCTATAGCTATACCCTTTCAGTTAGCTCCTATGCAAAATTTCAACGGAATCGGTTTAGCCGTTTAGGCGTGAAAGTGAAATAAACAAACAAAACCCATGCATTCGCGTTTATAATATTAGTTTAATTGCAAAAGTATAATAGTGAGACCTACTTTTGAGTAATCTAATTTGTTCAGATAGAAATCTTAAGCACTTACAGTGTAACTTTTCAGTAGTCTGTTCATGTAGTAATCTTGAGCACTTAATGTGTCACTTTTGAGTATTCTAATTTGTTCAGATAAAAATCTTGAGCAATTACTGTGTAACATTTGTGTAGTCTAATTTGTTCATGTAGTAATCTTGAGCAACTTTTGCGTAATCTAATTTGTCCAGGTATAAATCTTAAGCACTTACTGTGTAACTTTTGAGTAGTCTAGTTTGTTCATGTAGTAATCTTGAGCACTTACTGTGTAACTTTTGAGTAGTCTAATTTGTTCAGGTAGTAATCTTGAGCACTTACTGTGTAACTTTTGAGTAGCCTAATTTGTTCAGATAGAAATCTTGCGCACTTACTGTGTAACTTTTGAGAAGCCTAATTTGTTCAGGTAAAAATCTTCAGCACTCACTGTGTAACTTTTGAGTAGTCTAATTTGTTCATGTAATAACCTCGAGCACTAACTGTGTAACTTTTGAGTAGTCTAATTTGTTCAGGTAGTAATCTTGAGCACTTACTCTGTAACTTTTGAGTATTCTAATTTGTTTATGTAGTAATCTTAAGTACTTACTGTGTAACTTTTGAGTAGTCTAATTCGTCCAGGTAGGAAGAAATCTTAAGCACTTACTGTGTAACTTTTAAGTAGTCTTATTAGTTCAGGTAGAAATCTTGAGCACTTACTCTGTAACCTTTGAGTAGTCTAATTTGTTCATATAGTAATCTTTCTTGTGTAGAACAAACTCCATTTCCATAGTGGCTTCCTCTGTAAAAGAACTCAGGTTTTAATTTAAACAATAATAAAAGTTAACTCGGTATTCTAAATCATTAGAATACGTACCATCACTAGTTTCTTCATAATCCTCGTCATTTTCGCAATCGTCGTCCATAAACTGTCAAAATAAAGTTCAAACAATTTACAAAAGGATATTTTGGTCTATCTACAGCATAACTGAGATATCGCTAGGCGGTAGGTGCGTGACATGCGTGCGTAATATGGTTGGTGATAACCATCGAATTGAAAAAAAGGCTTTCTCCCAATAGGTCACTTGGGTTTGTGCTGGAACCACGGTGGTCGTCTTGCGAGGGGGTGATATAGGTTAAGAGGGGTATGGCTATGGTATGGTAGTGGGGACGCGCCACTAGCGTTTCTTGATTCCAGAGCGACAGCTAAACATCAGCCGGGGTAACATGTTCATCGTGAGTAAAATTTCGCTTTTCTCATCATATTTTGTATGGCGATCGACGAGATAGTGCGAATACAAAATTTTGTCACGCTGGGCATATTAGCTTTTATTATAAGATTAATCACTAATTGGTAAGACCTTGGCATCATTTCACCTAATGGTAAGAGTAGATGATGACGCCGAAGATGGAAACAGGGACCAAGTACCCCTAAAGCAATTGAGAACTGGCTATCTCATGTTCATGCCAGAACATATTAATGCTGTTAACATCATTGTTTACCGGCTAGACTTGGATAAGATGTTCGTAACTAGCCAGGCAAGCTCAGAAAATGCCCTACTACCCCGTTCGATCCCGCCGGGAATCGAACCCGCGAAACCTACTGGTGTGAGCGAGTGGAGTAACCACTACGCCAAGGAGGCAGATGTAAGAACTATTGCGCAATACATAACTAGCGTACCACACCTACGTAAGGTCGCCTAAGTTAAGCAATATACCTCAAGTTCAAAAACATTTAAAACGAAATTTTGATTACCATATCTTGTGTGGCGTTGATGAGGGCCTGCAATTCATCGTCGGGTTTATTTGCTTTTATATCGTCGATATTAACATTGAACGTTTCGTCATTGTTAGGCTTATACTGAAAAGGAAATTTTAAATATCAGTCGACATAAGAATTTACAGTAGTCAGCTGTTAGAAGAGGAATTTATAAAACATTAACATTTACACCAGCATTGATCCATCAAATAAACATTTAACTTTAACCTCGCGAATCAATCCATCTATACGTAAAAACCGGAACAAAAGAGATAAAAAATACGTTCAGAATTTACGAAGGTTATCGCGCAAAGCGTCGGTGGCTCAACCGGTAACGACTCGGTCCATCTAACCAGAGGTACCGGGTTCAAATCTGGACGGCCAATGTACCAATGAGTTTTTCAAAAACTTACGTACATACTTACCGATTGCTTTAACGGTGAAGGAAAACATCGTGAGGAAACCTACACACGCCTGTGAAGAAACTCGAAGGTTGTGTGTGAAGTCGACTAACCCGCACTGGGCCCGCGTGGTTGACTAAGGCCTAGTCGCCCTGATTCAGGGTAGGCTCGAACCCCTCGGTGGGGACGTATATGAGCTGTAATGATGATCGCGCAAACAGAGAGGCGGCAAAGGGGATTTGTTTAATTTTGAATAGTTTATACTATATTAAGTTGCTGTTTTTAACATCTAGATCGACTCTACATGACAAAACAGCTTAGACAAGTTCTAACTTATCTAAAATCTTAGATAAGTTTTAACTTGTCCAAGCTCTACATGACAAAATAGCTTTAATTTTCTTTATATTTTTCACGCTTCTCGTGACAGATTTTGGTGAAAATTTTCTGTCATAACGTAATATTCTGTTGTAAGTTCAACTATTTTGACACATAATCAAAATTGTACAAATAAAAGATGGTACGTAAATACACAGCCTGATCCATGAGCAGTCACTATGTGAGGTGTATTAATAACTTACCAATTTAATTTAAAAAATAAGAACCCGACAGCATAAAAAAACATTACCCCCTTTTTTAAGGTAGTCGGGTAAAATGTATCCTATATCACTTAGGGAATCGAGACGATTCTAACAACACCTCGGACTTTAAAATCCATCAAGACGTTTAGGCTTCAGGCTCATCCAAAGAAACAGACGTACATACACGCGAAAAATATTACCCTCCTTTTTTTTCGGCAGACGGGTAAAAATAAAGTTACCAGGCTAAATAAAGATTACTCCACATGACTATAAATTTTTAACCTGGTGGTTATTTTTTTTTACCAAAAATCCTCTAGTATTTAGCAATTTACAGTTAGGCTAGATTTAATTAGACCACAACCAGTATGTAGCCACTTAGGTACTCTTACTTTCAATATTCCACTGATCTCTGGCAGCTTTTAACCACTTTTGCCTACCATCATTAAGTCAGCTTCTCCTACTGGCCCTTAAAATGCCAACATGTTAATTTAAAAAAAAACTTCCAAATCAGGCAGAGAACAATAACAAGGCACATGCAATTAAAAAAAAATCAGGGGTAACTCGATTTGATTGAATTTCAATATTATCTACCTGTTTTCTTTCATTTGCATTGGGCCTCCTTCCAGTCTTAGCCTCAAAGTATTTCAAGTCGGCATACGTATCCTGAAACTTCTCTTTATCTATCTTAGCCAACTCTTGCATAAATATCTCGAATCTTCCCAGATTCAAGTTGCCTGCTTCGTTTATATACCCTGAAAAAAAATGGCATGAGATATTATTTACGTTGGCATCTAAAAGCTGATAGCATGCAACACATTCAAGAAAGAAGTGTTAAATATAATACCAGAAGGTATCTAAGTATAGACAACGAATCATTGCAGTTTGTTTTTCACATGTGTAAAAATTTGTTCTAAGAGTGTTTGAAATCGATAGTCGTGACGTCATAGTTTCAAGCAACTCACTTCATTACCTTCTTTCACAAATCACCTATTTCAGCTTTAGACCTCAGAACAAAAAACAAATGTATAGAAGTAGTGTAATGACGTTTAAATGTCTACTTTCATACACACACACACATCATATCAGTCGAAAGACGTCCACAGATGGACAAAGGCCTCTCCCATGGATTTCCACGAACGACCGGTTATGCGCTGCCCGCATCCAGCGGCTTCCCGCGACCTTCGGTCCTAAGATCGTCGGTCCACTGTGTGGAAGTCCTGCCTACGCTACGTCTGCCGGAGCGCGGTTCACGTCACTTACGCACCAAAATGAATAAGCATGGTCACAGACTAAGACATTTGCCATTAAGTGACTTTTAATTTAGTGGCGTAAAAGTAGCCAAATACCTTAACAAGACCCAAAACAGTGGACAATTATACATTATACCTGTATCTTTCTGTCTCATTATTCTGTGTATTGGAAAGAAAAGGACGTAAATATAAATCAATTACACTACTTCTATGTTGTTCTGTGCGTTCACTGGTGTCAATAAATTAAAAGTCATCCTACTCATACCTTCTGTTCTACTGGGGACAGAAATCATGCATAATAATATGAAATATCTAAAAAAAATTGAAACCAGAACTGATATCAAGAAGATACAAAAGTTAACTTACCGTCCAAAGTGGGTAATACCGTCATATAAGTCTTATACAACAGAGGCAACGCATCATTGCTTATATGCATATTTGGAAGATTGGGAATAAAGTCATTTCCTACTAGAAATCCCATCAACACCCAGTCATCGACGACCTTCTCTATGTCAAAGGGGAAAGGTAGGTTGTTCTTTATCACGTAGAACTCCTGTTCTAAGTACTCCCTCATGAGGGATAAGTGAAGGAGATAGAAGTTTGTTTCTTCAGGGCTCGTAGCGCGTTGGGTAGTTTTGCCGAATTTCACCTAAGGAGATAACAATTATTATTGGGTTTACTATTGCATGTAATGTTCTTACAATACCCGCCCCAGATATAGGCTAAACTCTGTGTGAGAGACAATTTCCAAAGAAATATTTGTCGACTTATGTTCAAACATTTGAAGAAATGTATGCCCGTCTTTGTCAAACGGCCACTTTTTAAAGAAATATTTGCGAAAGTCTGAGACAAGCATTTGAAGCTACGTTTGGGAGAGCCTTAAGGTTTATATGTTACAAAACTTGCTTTGCTGTCGAAATTTGAAAGATAATCGACACAAGTAAGTCGCTCCCATGGAGGTGCCATAGTTTTTCATAATCGCACATCTTTTAAATATTTCTACGCGTTATCGACATTCTCTCTAAGGAGGTCCCAGCGCATGTCCAAGCTAGCACAACCATTGACAAAAGCAGCAGCTCTACTGTAAGTAGAGCAAAGTATGGTTCATGGGTGCACAAGTCCGCAACATAATGGTGAACTCACATTTGTGCGCGCCGAAAGAATCGAACGAGCCGAACGAAACGAATTTTAGATTTTTTTATTTGATATCCTATGAAACCTCGCTAACCAATCCGCATCGAATCAGGCGATTCGCCGGAAAAATTCGGAAGTTGCTTGATTCTCGGAAGAATTCGGATGACGTCATCAGATTCGGCGCGGAAAATGCGGACGAAGCGACCGATGCGCTAGCACTCTTTCAGTTATATTTTAGTTTACTCTGACTAAATAAACGTAGGTAACAAAATAAAAACAACAACTTAATAAAATTTTGTTATTCAGAATACGATTTGGCACGTAACGTAATGAATAACCGTACGAGGTCATCAATGGCCGTCAAGGAAATGCACGAAAGTAGACGCCTTTTTCCTTCAGCGCGGTCGATTCGTTCGGCGCGGATAGGTGTACGAGGCCTTATGAATATTCTTTTCGTTCAGCTCGTTCGATTCTTTCGGCGCGCACAAATGTGCGTTCACCATAACAAGATGCAATGCAGCAGCTATTGTTGGTACCATAAACATCATCGCGCTATCAACTTTTTTCTTAAAATAGCTATAAGTTTGACATTATTAAGGCTAGAATTGGCATTGATCAAAGAAATTAAGGTATTTTTAATAGGAAAATACAGATTATATTAGAAAATATATGTTTCTCAAATGATAAAAAATGTCACAGACCCATGTAAGTATATATACATTAGTACTAACATACAGTATGTACACTCACAGCCGCTCTCTACTTTCCGACCTCACCCCCAGATTGGTGGTAGCTTGGTTTTCGAACGTAAAAGATTTCGCCATGATTTTATATGTTCGGTCATTTGTTTTTAGAAATGTCATTTCCCGCCCGTTGTATGAAGTGTCCAAGGTGTGCCAAAATAGTATGAAAAAAAAACGCCCCTAGTACTAATTTCAATCTATACTAATATTATAAAGAGGGAGATTTTATTGTTTGTTTGTTTGTATTGAATAGGCCCCGAAACTACTGGACCGATTTGAAACATTCTTTTACCATTAGAAGCCGACATTATTCCTGATGAACATAGGCTACTTTTTACCTTGGGAAAATGCTTCATTCCCACGGGAAAACGGCTAGTTGATAAATATAAAGAAATTCAATTATTGAGTGTTATTAAATGACTTTTTACGGTATAGAAGCGTTAATCTCTAAATGTTTTTATTTTATTTACATACCCTATTAAAGACTGAACAGTGCCAAATTATCAATGACAAAGTCAAGTCAAAGTATATAGGGTCTTAACAAAGGTACGCACTTTTTTTTACTGGAGCATGTACTCATGAAACTGAACAACTTTCCTCAAGAAACCCGTGGTCAATTCGCTTTTGTTTTTTTAATTAAAATTACTAAATTGCGCGGAATACGCCAGAATACGCTGCGGCGGCGTGGCGGGCCGGCGCGGTCATTGAACTTTGTCAATACGCGTATACCAGCTGGGAGTTGTATTGTGAGCAGTTGATAATTTAATTGAAAAATAAAAAATGCGAATTGACCATGGGTTTCTTGGGAAAAGTTTTTCAGTTTCATGAGTACAACCTCCAGTTAAAAAAAAGTGCGTACCTCTGTTAAGACCCTATATAAGGTCTAACAAAATTAGCTGAAACTATTTTAACTGGTGCTTCTACCCATGAAACTGAACAACTTTCCCCTTGAAACCCATTGTCAAAAATCAAAAAAAATTTGAACTTCCCATACTAAGTTGGCTGATCAGCTGATCGGGTTAGTATGGGAGAGCCAATTTTTTTTTGCGATTTGACTATGGGTTCCATGGGGAAAGTTGTTCAGTTTCGTGGGCAGCACCAGTTAAAATAGTTTCAGCTAATTTTGTTACACCTTATATACTAGTACTAACATACAGTATGCCGCTGCGCTCTCTAGATTGCGACCTCACCCCCTCGTCACCCAGATTGATACAGATTGGTTACAGTTTGGTTGTCGAACGTATAGGATTTCGCCACCATTTTGTTTGTTCCGGCATTCGTTTATTGAAATGTCATTTCTGGCCCGTTGTATGAAGTGTCCAGGGTGTGGTCAAGTAGTGCAAAATGCGGCTCGTGGGTGCCAATGCCAAGCATTATAAGATCCATAACGAGTCCATAATTTCAGGCAGCAGCAACAGTTGGTACCATAACCAAAATCGGTCTAACAACATATTTTTCTAAAATAGCTATAATTTTAACATTACTTAGAGTATAATTAGCGTTGACAGGTTCAAAAATACTGACCTCCTCTCTTAGTAGTGCAAAGTGCGGCTCGTGGGTGCACATGCCCAGCATAATGAGGTCCGCATCCAGTCCGTACAGACAGTGGCGTATGTTGGGGTCGTAGTCTTCTTGCGAGCGCGCCCACCGGATGTAGTCCATTATCTTGTGCTCGCCTTCACCTGGTGTCTGAGGACAAATGTATACTTCTGACAAACATGCCTTTATAGCGGTAGTACCTAGTCTCTACTAATATTATAAAGAGGTTAAGTTTGCATGTATGATGTAATCTTCGAAACTACTCATCAGTTTAAAAAAAAAGAATAGTTAGAATGGCATTTCAGGATGGACATAGGCTAGAAAAACCCGCTCACTCAGACTTACTCTCGATATTCACGAGGGCGAAGCCGCGGGCAACAGCTAGTCTTTCATAATACGGCTTTGACATACTGACGGACGTAGGGATACACAGAAGACATGGCGAAAAATTAAGGGTTCCTAGTTTGACTACGAAACCCTAATAAAATAGAATCATTGACCGATAAAACTACAAATAACAAACGATACTACCGAACCATTCATAACATCTCTGCTTTAGATGTTTATTCCATGAAACAATATACAAAAAGGTATTAGGACAGAGTATGTTAATAACAGGAAAGGGAATATAAAACAAAGCCATATCTTCTATATATAGGGTGATCTTAAATTAGTTCTTGATAGCAAAGGATATGAATGTACTCGTGATTACAAACAACTTTCCCAAACAAACTATATGTCGAATCAGAAAAAAATTTAAGTCCTCGGTACATAACAAATTATCAAATCGACAAAAATGTATGAAGGACCAAATTTTTTTTTCATATTCGACTTATAGTTTCTTTGGGAAAGTTGTTTGTAATCACGAGTACTTTCATATCCTTTGCTATCAAGAACTAATTAAAAGTCATCCTATATACAAAATTCTCGTGTCACAGTGTTAGTTGCCATACTCCTCCGAAACGGCTGGACGGATTTCCATGAAATTTTCTGTGTATATTCGGTAGGTCTGAGAATAGGTATAGAAAAATTTTCACCGGGATCTGAGCAGCGAAGCCGCGAGAAACAGCTAATATATATATTTAAAAAAACGAGCGAGCCTTACAGTAGTCGCTTATGATGTGTAACATCTGACATAAGTGAAAAATCTAACGCCCTCGCATAAGGCGGCATAACCATGTTTACCTAGCCTTCGTGACTAAAAAAACGCATTACCTGTTACACACTTCCATCCCTTTTCACTAAATCACTCTCACAAATTGCAAGAAAGCGAGAGGAAAAATGTTACACATCAATAAGGAAAAGAGTAGGAAGAAATTGGAAAGGTAATCTCTCTCTGTTAGCAGGGGTACACTACTTGGAAAAGATGATGTAAAACAAAGCGAGCAAGGTTTTATAAAATTTCTGTAGGAGGTCAATTTTGTGAACAAATAGCTTGTGACGAAGGGATACTTTTTGGTTAGATTTAGACCTGTTTTTATATTACTTTAATTTGTTTTTATGTTTTCAATATTTTTTGACTTTTTCGGCTATCTTCGTTCTCCTGTAGTTTAACTTCATAACTCATATTATTTATTATTATTATTACTCATAGTCTTTGATTCATTTGTTAACCAAAGAACCGATGTTGAAATAATTTTATATCGATAATCGGATGACGTACTTATTATACTTATATTATAGTATACTTATATCTGTGTCGGTATCGCATTACTTTTTTGAAAAACGAAACAGGAATCCATTTAATACCAATAAATTTGTTTTCCGTTTTTTACCCTAAAAACAAGTTTATTAATTAATAATGGATTTCTATTTCATTTTTCAAAAAAGTGATGCGGTACAGACAGACATACGTCATCAGATTATCGATATAAAATTATTTCGACATCGGAATCAAATGTATGGGATTTATGAACTCCAGCGGGCTCTTAACAATTTATTTTAGATACAGTCAAATACCGTATTCTAATCTATACCCGTACATAGTACTGTTTTTTTACGTTTTTCAACAAAATTCCAAACAGAAGGTGGTTCTCAATTCAACTGTATGTTTTGTATGTGTGTGCGCGTGTATGCGTGGTGTTACGAGTACGTGATATCTTCGCAGATTGTGAACAGATTTTCATTGTTATTTTTTTATTCAATAGGTTTTTGATAAGATTTATATGCTTCCGAGTTGGTTCCATATAAAATCAAAATCGGTGTAGTACTCTTTTAGAAAATTAACAAAAACCAAAAATAATATGCAATATTGTACAAACTTATTGCAATGAAAGTCGGTTTTTTTTTACGTGTTCAAAGTTTTCCATTATTTTTCTACTACATATGTTTTTTTATCAAACAGGTGCACTCACATAAATATTTACTTGGTGGTTATACCTGCCGGGGATTCTTCGCTCCCCATGCCCCGCCGTTACCTTGACCGCTACCGGAGCCAGGAATAGCGGGGCCACCGGGGACTAGGGGCCAAAGGTGCGAAGAATCCCCGGCAGATGCCAGGCTACCAAAACAAAAGACCTCTGGCCCTGGCAACCTACAACACGCGCACACTGCAAACCGACGTAAATCTTTACGTCCCAGATACTGCAGTGTCTTAAGACCAAGGTCTTCGACCAGTGTGTGTTGCCAGTGATGACATACGGAACTGAGACATGGTCGCTTACTATGGGCCTCATAAGAAGGCTCAAGGTCACCCAAAGGGCAATGGAGCGTGCTATCCTCGGAGTTTCTCTGCGTGATCGAATCAGAAACGAGGAGATCCGTAGGAGAACCAAAGTAACCGACAGCTCTAGGATTGCTAAACTTAAGTGGCAGTGGGCGAGGCAGGCCCATGTAGGCAGGCCTCCCAATCGGTGGACCGATGATCTGGTGAAGGTCGCGGGAAGCCGCTGGATGCGGGCAGCGCAGAACCGGTCGTCGTGGAGATCCTTGGGGTAGGCCTATGTCCAGCAGTGGACGTCCTTCGGCTGATATGATGATGGTTATAACTATTTTTACGTGTTTAGACCTGGTTCCCTTGTCATCCAAGTCTTCATTGTACTTTGTGTACGCATTGACGCGCGTCGGAAGGCGCGTCGACGCTGCAATGTTGCTGATCCACTCACCTCATGCCCAGAAAGCACGACCTTCACCTTCGCCCACAACGGGTCAGTGCTCATCTTCTTCTTGACGAAGTATTTCAGCTGTTCATGCAAGCGCGCCATGAACACTGTGCCTGGCGTGATGCAGTTGCTATCAAACCGCTTCTCAGTGGGGAGAACCTCACCTGGGGGAAAATAAGTTTTATTTTAGTCTTCTATTGTTACAAGGCAAATAATTCCGCAGAATTTTATTCTGTGAATAAATATGTTACTGAGAAATTTTATTTTTTATTACATTATGTAAATTGACATAGTTCATTTCACTTTGATTCATTTTGATATTATTTTTTTTTTGACATTGTTATCAATGTTTCTTTTGAATTTAATGTTGACTTTCTTTTTATGTTTCGACTTTCTACACTTTTGATACTTTTACATTTTATTATTATTTTGACAATTATATTATCCTTTTACTTTTTAGTAATATGTAATTTGACATTGATAAATAAATTGAAAATAAATAAGTCTTATGTCAATGTACAGGAAAAATTGCAGTGAAGTTTATCATGATTAGAGAAATTTGGCCAAGTGCGACTTTAAAAAACTTTAACTACCAACAGAACAAGACCTTTCAGTATATAATGACAAATTAAAAGTATATACTTAAAAAAAGTTTTACAATCTATATCGTGAGAAATATCAAATGAAAGGGCTTGTTATGAGAAATTTAAATATATTTTTTTATATGATTTTCCTGTAACCAATGTATTCAACCCCATTTTCTATGATTTTTTCAAGTATTTCTCTGAGAAAAAAATATACAGTGTGTATCGGATAGGATTACCGATATTTTAAGGGCATGTAATACACCACATTTCATCGACGAAAACCCCCCATTCGGGAGTCGCATTCTTCTCCCCTCTAAATCGCAGCAATTTTTTTATTTTTTTTGTACTGTTCATGAAAAATATGTTTTTTCTTGAATTAGCAGCGAGACCATTTTGAAGTCTGTACACTTCAAAATGGTCTCACTTTAAAGGAAATTTGTTTCTCTAGTGATCCACGTATAACATTAACCGAATAATTTGAGGAAAAAAAAAGTTTAAAGAAATAAACGCAAAATAAAATATAATTTTATTTTTCTGTTCTTGAACCTACTGCAACCACGAGGTCATTAACTTCCTCTTTTTTTCTTCTTAATCGATTTATTTTGTGCTAAGCTATAAAACGACACCAAATTATGTACCATTAGATTGTTACTTAGTGTGCCAATTTGGTTAATACGCGACCCTCACGGTTTGTTACTTGGAAATGGTCAGACGGGCTACACAGCGGTTCTAGTGAGAGCTACAGCGTGTCTGCAGAATGAACCGTCTGGATATTTTGTCCCTTTTGTTTTATCGTAGAAGTAATAGTAGAACTAGATGGACCAACCCTAGTAGATGCTACTCATTAAACTGAACAACTTTCCCCAAGGAATCTAAAGGAAGTAACAAAACTGGTGTAGGAGCCGTAAAGTGGGGCTTCTACTCATCACACTGAACAAATTTTCCCAAGAAATGCAGACAATTTTCAAAAAGAAATTGAACTATTCAAACAAATCAATCAGCTAATTGACCAATTTTGAGCATTTTTGTATGGAGCCACGAATTTTTTTCATTGAGCAATTCTCAATTATATAACAACAATACTATTAACAATAATATTCACTTTACTGACTATGGGTTCTTAAGAGAAAGTTGTTCAGTATTGGCGGTGAAAGCCCGAGTCAAAAGGTCCTATACAAATTATGTTTCACCTGTATACAATTGGAGCAGAAAAGTTCAAGACTCCATACAAATTTTGCAAATTGACTGATTGATTATTGAAAATCTATTTTTTTTATTTGGCTCTGGTTGTATAGGTTCTTTGAAAAAAAATTCAGTTGCAGGAGTAGAATCTACCATTTGCCGTGTTTCATGCAATTAAAAGTCAGCCTACTATAAATTTGCCTCTGTCACACGAAATTGCAAATTTTTAAAAATAGCTCATTCATACGGACTAGATTCTGCCATAGACGAACTTCTGAAATATTCTCTTGTACCTTTTTTTCTAGCCTCTTCTTCCAATTTTTCGGCTTCTCTAGCTGATCTGAATCTGTAACAAAAAATTTGAATGGAAAACAGTAAAAAATTTGGTAAAGAGGAGTGTAACCCTAGCATGCTCCATACAAATGTTTTTATGCAGTTCTTTTTTGAATACTGTTAATCAATCAAAGCTACTGAAATTTTGTAATATCTGTAAGTGACTGTGGTTTGTCAGATATTAGTAAAATTTTGTGTTATTGTTCTGTGAAATTTGAAGCACAGTTGAATGAAATGGTATATTTTTTGGAACAGTGTCCTTTTAGGGACTTGTCATAACAGGGGCGCGCAGAACGCTGCGTTTCGGGGGCGCTCAATAAAACTTATATGCAACGAATTACTACGAATGGCGGGCGCTTGATGTGATTAGTTGCATAAAAATTCATAAAATTTTATAGAGCACCCGAAATGTACCGCCCCAAGCATTTGTTATGACTAGTCCCTTTGAATCAAACATCAAAACTCTCTGACACGAAAGGTCGTTTCGGTTACGAAAAAAAATTATATATCTTTGTACTGTGTCTATATCAGGCATGTAAATAGGACTCCTTCCTCAGCTGTGCAAATAACATGAAAAAAGACTTTGTTTGATCTATTTAAATCGTGGTCTATTGTTTGATCTATTTAAACGTATTTAAATTTTCTGTAAGAAGTTGCGACATCTACAATGTGAATATGATTCAGTTCAGAATTTTTCCACATCGCTGTTACCTAAAGAAATTTTAATTTTTATCATTTCCTTACGTTTTAAAAAAAACACTCAATAAGCCTCTGCAGTATTTGATTACTAGCCATTCGAGTTACTTTTTATCAACTATCAAAAAAAAAAGTACCCTAGTTGAAACTCATACTCAACCATAAATTGCTTCATTTCATCTCTCAGTGATAATGTACTATTATCTCACACTCGCAGGTGAGATACATCACAATGCCACTGGCTCTGGAAATCTGGGATGGCATTAGAGACCCATGATAACTACATCACCCAGTTATAAGGACATAAAAAAGAATAACTCATTATTTTACAGCTTAGCTTAGCTAATCCAGTTCCTTGCAGTAGATTCTAAGGCCTCCAACATTGACTTTGAACCTGCATGGGTTTTTGAAAGATCCATAGGAGAACCAAAGTAATCGACATGACTCACAACATCGCTTAACTCATGAGGTATGGGCCAGGCACATAACTCCTCGAACAGATGACTATTGGGGTAGTACCATTCTCGTGTGGCGACCACACACTGGAAGACATAGTATGTACTATGTACTAGGGAGGCTTCCTACTTTGTAAATTGATGACCTGCTGAAGGTCATGGGAATTGAAAGAGGGCAGCTCAGGACCAGTTTATGTGGAAATTCTTGTGGAAATCTTATGGGTAAAAAAAGGGCCTATGTGCAGTAATGGACATCTTTTGGCTGATATGATAATGACACATAACAGTTACCGTAAATGGGCGCAGTGGTAACCTTGTTGAGGAAACCAGCCTGCCCCTAACAATAACAACAGACTCTTTATACCAACCTCCTTCCTCTCTGCTGGTTCATCTTCGCCCTTGGAGCTACTCCATCAATGGCCATGAAGAACAATTTCTTTGGCTTGATGATTTGGAACAGAATCTCTATGTAATGGAAGACATCGCTGAATATCTTCTCCTCAGTGATACGAAAGTGGGGGTTTGAGTCATCTGGGTGAGAACAGTTGTGGATGATGCCGTTCATGTCTAGGTACATGTTGTCGAAATCTGGTATCTGAGGATAAGTAGTTTAAAATTGATTAAGTTTCTAATTATTTTAGGATAACAGCTATCTTCTGAACCAAGAGGTATATGTATGTTCGGAGGTCACAAAATCAAATACAAGAATGGACAAAAAAACTGAAATCCTGTTAAATGCACTGCCTACTGGTGTCAAAAAACCTTTCATTGTATCCACCAACAAATCCACACTATAATTATTAATGTTGCAGCCATATTGTACAAAAACCGAAGAGTAAAAACGAGTTAGACGGAGCCCCGCTTCGCCGGAGTCCTTTTCACGGTAGAACAAGACATGCCTACATAACCTAACCTAACCACCTGTTATTCTGTCCGACCTAGTTTTATTCTATTTTATTCTAGTTTTATAAGCAGCATACAATATTGTAAAATGGCTAATTATACAATATGGCTACTACTACATCTATACCGAAGGGGACTGGTTTCTGTGAAACAGGGTTACCACCTCCGTGGCATTACTTCAGGTGGTCGCGCATTTGATTCCCAGCGGAGTGTAACTTTGTAAGACTTGGATTGGTTGGTGGAAGGGCATTTTCTAAGCCTGCTTGGCTAGCTACCACCATCTTATCTAAGTCTTGCTGCCAAACATCAATGTTAACAAAATTGATGTGTTCCGGCTTGAAGATAAGATAGCCAGTTCTCAAAATGTTGGGGAATCTTGGTAAGCCCGCTTCCCTATTTGGCATTATTGTCACTTACCATCATGTGAGATGATGCCAAGGGCTTGCCAAATGTAAAATTTTTTAAAACCCTAGTCTAGAAACCAGCGGCAGAAATAGATGCATGCAAGTATTTTTTAAAATTCTGAATCTACTTTATTTGCTATTTGTTTTCTATGTGAAGTATTTGTTGTCTAAGTGGAGTTATTCTTATACAGTTTAAACTCTGTAGAACGACACTTAATATAACAATTCACTCTTTGAAACATCAAAATTTTCTGGCTCCAGTTGGTTTACTTTGACGCTAATTTCCCTCTGTATAATAAAAACTCTCAATAACGTCACAAAATGCCTGAACCCTTGAGTGTCGCTAAATTGAGTTTACACTATATATTCGGATCTAAAGGAGAGTGTTCACCTCGATGGCATTGTCAAGAAAGCAAACAGTGTTCTATATGCAATTAGGTGATCATTTCAGCACCTGACTTCAAAGATACAGCTGAAGGTCTTAAAAACCTAGATATGACTGCTACCTAAACATTAAAATATTGAACTTGATGAGGCGGAAGCCCATCACATCAGAGTAGACCTTATTAAGATCTACAAAATTCTTAAAATACAATACAACTGCAAAGGGCTCTCAATATTTAACAGGAGAGCAGATATAACTAAACGAATTAATAAAAATTAAAAACCTGACTGCAAAAAAAAACTGAATCCCTCTTATTGGCCAGTTGTGTAAAAATGTATCCTTTGTTACTCACAGGATCAAGACTAATCTAAAGACACCTCGCACTTCAAAATCCATAAAGCTGTTTATTTATTTACATATTACAGTCGAAAAACATAATGCTTCTTCTGGTGCAGTCCAGCGAAAAGAAAGGCAGCCTTATCACTTGAGGTAATAAATTTAAGCTAAGTAAATACAAGCCATAAGTTTTCAAATAAATAATTTATCAGTTGCAGGACATGGGACTTATAAAGACAATTTCAAGCGCGTAAACACCAACAGTAACATTACAGTGACTGACATACTTTTCAGTAGAAAACATTATCTATATGGCATAACAGTTTGTTGTGACAAGATTACATACCTGATACTGCTTTACGAGCTCGTTGAGACAAGGGTATCTCTCGCTGGTGTACCTGAAGAATTTCGGGACACCCATGCTGGCAGATTTTCTTGAAAATCAGCGAAAACACAAAACCTAACAAATGACCCCCTGCCCAAAATCTTACTTTAGTTTACAAACATATACAGCGCTCAGACAAAAGCGCTAATGTCCAAAATCTGTTTAATATTCTGACAGGGTCCTGAATGTTGGTAAAAGTACAGTAATGGATCAAAAAATATGCAATTTCTCAAACATTTTGACGGTGGCTGATTGAAATCTAAAAACGTTAGTTTGTTTTGTTATATTCGCTTTGGTCGATTGTTATAATAAAATGGCCGACACGATAATACACGATCTACACACGATAGTGCCCGGCCGATACCTTATATTCTAACCTGGAACAATCATACTGACTTTCCTGGCCGGCTATTTGCTGTTTTTTCACTAACCGGCCCAGCACCGGGGCTTCGTTTTTCCATTGGGCCGGTGCCGTCGCCTTTGTCGGTCAGTGGAAAGACGCTCCATATATTAAGCTATTGTATAGCTTTTATCGCGGGCTTTCAGGGGACCGAACATTGAGTATACATGTTACCTACATGATTACTCTGAGGGACCGAATCAAGAAATTTCGTAACGAAAATAAAACACACCAAAAAAATATATATTGAGTTCTAAAAAACTTACAGTGCCATCAATCTATCAATCATGATGATGGTGATGGTGGTCGTGATGGTGGTGGTGATGGTAGTCGTGATGGTGATGGTGATGGTGGTGGTGATGGTGGTCGTGATGGTGGCGGTGGCGGTGGCGGTGACGATGACGGTGTCGGTGACGGTGGCGGTGACGGTGGCGGTGGCGGTGACACGATGACGATGACGATGATGATTTAACTTTCTTAGTGTTAATTTATTACATAAATATCCCGCGCCCCAAGGACTATATGGTACTGGTAAATACTGCATAAATAAATAATTATAATTGCATAAGTTGATAAAAAATGCTATGCAATAGCTTTACCGCGGCAGTCCCCGAGTGCCACACGTCTTTTTTTTTCATACATTTTTGCTTCCTGGCAGCCGAGCCGGTACTGGTGTGGTGCCGGCTAGTGGAAAAACACACATTAACTAGTAACTGACCTAGACCACAAATGATTCTAATACACTAACAGTACTATACCTCATATCAACCAAAAAAAAGCACAATGTAAACAAACTTGGTAGGGATTTGACAGTTTCAAATGTCAATTCTATAGTACTTTTGTTTACCTTTTGCTTTTTTATTGGTTGATGTATGGTATACGTACCTAGACCCACAGTACAAAATCGATAAATTTCTTATTTTTTTTGATATTATCTGTGATCGTCGTCTAGCGACTGTTCTATTTATCTCTTTCTTCTGTTCTTTTACGATTGTGTTGAGAGAAACGCATTATAACTATAAAAGTAAAGAATCTAATAGTTTTCCTACCCTGCTATGCAGAATATTATTCCAGAATTCGACCCATCTCGTCAGGAACAACCATAAATAATATGGCTATATAATGTCAATGAGTGCGCCATTATTTATAATTGTAACGATAGACAAATAGTACATTGTGCACTTCCTTAATTAAGAGGGGCTGCTCAAACATGGCGTGAGAGGTTTATTGTTACCGTTTTATTGTCATGGAAATAATGGCTAATTACGCGCAGCATTTCCTAGCTATGAAAATTATGGTCTGATGCTAGCAATCATGTTAGGAAAACGTGCTAAATTCGGGGACTCCCTTGAGGACTATTTTCAAGAAAAGTTTCTGTTTTTAAATAGATGTGGGATAGGTGGGAAAAATGCTATCGATTGCACTATTTATGGTATAAACAATAAAAGTATTCGACTTAGTGCTGAAGCCGCACAATTTGGCACACTAGATAAGTTTCTTTGTTATCTTCGAAACTCGACAGACATTAAAAAGCAGTTGCAGTGCTCTAGACGTATACCCCCGTGAGATACCAAAAATGAGCATTTTTGAATGCTTTTGGTCTAGAGAATTTGCCCAGAGGACTTTACTCTGTTCATTTGCCCATTTCTTCAGCATTCTTTTTCCCGTAGAACGTGACACTCCCACTATTGGTTCAGGTCCAATAGCTGGTGTCTCTGCTCCGGTTCTTGCAAGCTCAACTGCTATTTCGTTCCCCTTGATGCCGCTATGTCCAGCACCCAGTATAAGGTGACCTTGTTTAGTCTCCCTAGCTGGTCGAAGGCAGTATAGTACTAGAGGTACGCCAAAAAACTGCAATTTTATGTCAAAAGAATTCCGCTTGGCACAGTGATAGTTATTACACTTTAGAATGATTTTAGGGGGTGATTTTTGGGGGTGGGAGGTCAGATACTCCTTAAATTCTTTAAATTGCTAATCTTAAACGATATTGATAATCAAGGAGTCATTTTCGCATAATTTGATTTTGCAGAATTGGAATTTGAAGTTATTTTGATCATTCGAATTGCGATTTTGGATATTTTAGAGCTTAGAAGTGTTTTTTGGTCCAAACTTTCTAATGTGCAGGGCCCTGGACAAGTGCGGCTGCAGCACCAACTGTGGGACTCAAAGATGCAAGTGCCGCCATCGCCAACTCCTGAGCACCCCATATAAATCGTTCCCCTATGATCCTAAAATAAACTGTAAAAGAAATAAAAATATAATATCAATAAAACATAGATTAATAAATAGAACTACTTTTGCTTCACGTCAGTTTAATAATCAATCCTCCTTTTTGTATAATATAACTAACAAACTTCTGCTCATCTATCCAATGAACCTGTCTGAGTGTAGAAAAAATATAATACTATGGTTAGAACCCCTTAGCTATGATGAAGCTGAACGCCTTCTCGAGGTTGTAGCCTGAATCACAAACACACACACACACAATGGCACACACGCACGCGCAGATACACACACACACACACACTCAAACACTCCCACTCACCACACACACACACACTCATACACTCACACTCACCACACACACACACACACACTCAAACACTCACACTCACCACGCACACACAAACACACAGACACACACAGACACCAAAATCCACTTGCATCAAATTAAGATCTATTTATTATATTTGTTTTATTTTAGTTAAAACTTAGCATTTACCTACTTCAGTTTACCTAAACTCTGTTATTGCCAATAATTATTATACCATAGATTAAGCGATGGAAGAGTGAGATTTTCTAACACAGGTATTTTTTACTTAAAAAGGAGATCTCAGCCTTAAAAAGCTGATAACTTTTGGTAACCCATAAAAAATTTTCATTTTTCAAAAATTGCGAGAGCGGGAAACTTTAAACTGAATGACTATAGAGAAGAGTGGTGTCAGACTAAATAGAGGTTCCATATGTTTTTACACAACTGTGCCAGAAAGAGGGTTATATTTATCGAATGTATGTATGCATTTATGTATGTATCTATGTTTATTTATTTGGCACGCCCTGTAGCCTAAACGGCTTGATGTATTTTAGAGTGCGAGGTTTCCTTAGATTTTTGTGAATCCCATGAGTGACATAGGATATATTTTTTACACGACTAGCCAAAAAAAGAGGATACTTATTTCTTTGGCACGCTCTGTAGCCTAAATGACTAGATGGATTTTGGAGTGCGAGGTGCCGTTAGATTTATCTAAATCCCGTTAGTGACATTCAGACATATTTTTGCCCGACAGGCCAAAAAATAGAGGTTAAGTTTTAAATACAGTTTGAGTTCCAATTTTGTTTTACTAATTTACATTATTTTTTGAGTTTGGAATAGTAGATAATCGGCCTACTCTGCAAATCCAGCCATAGTCTCAATACAGGGTCTTAACAAAGCTATGAACTTTTTTTAATTGAAGCTTGTAGTCATGAAACTGAACAACTTTCCCCAAGAAACACATGGTCAATTCGCATTCGTTTTTTTTAAATAAATTATTACATTGCGCGGAATACGCCAGAATAGGTTCGGCGCGGTATCGTAAAGTGAGTGCCCGCGCGGTCATTGAGCCTGCGTGGCCTCAGATGGGACTTGTATTCTGAGCAGTTTGATAATTTAATTAATAAACAATTATAGCGAATAGACAATGGGTTTCTTGGGGAAAGTTGTTCAGTTTCATGAGTACAAGCTCCAGTAAAAAAAGTGCATATCTTTGTTAAGACCCTATATATCAATGAGAAGACATTATAATTTCAATCATGCTTCACTTTCACGTAAGTTCGCTTAATTTCTCAATTCCATGAATTTACCATGCATATATTTGAATTATCATGTCCGGTATTCCTGGCCGGCTATTCTCGTATAGATTTATACAGTGTCACGCATTATTGTCTCCCGTTCAAAGCCCGTTCATCTATTTCAATCACTAGTAGTGATAGAAGCTAATAAAGGTACTGAATAAATTACTTTGGTAGTCAAAGCGGATTGTGTTTTTTTTTTTTTGAAACAAAACTCTAGCAGAAAACAATGCAAAAAAAAAACTATGAATGCGTTCACCACAAGTCCCGCCAGTTAGGCTGCTGCAAATACTGTCCAGAGATGACATTTGTTGCGCTGGCACTAGCATTTCAAATCAAAAAAGAAATGACGAAATATGAAGACTGTCTCAAAAGGGCTTGTACCCAGAGTCGTTAATATAATCTTACCTACTTTTTTCTTATATTTTTGTTGATTGACAGCGTACGTAGTGTATTATATTCTCTTTGGACAGCGTATTGTGTACAATCGCAACAATATTTATGCGGTTTTTTTGTTTGCTTTGCTTTATAGCAGTGGAATTTGATTTTCCGAAGCTTCTAAATTCACATGCAATCGTGTTTTAATAGGAGCTTAGTGAAAACTTTGCAAATGGACAGCGAAGAGCTCGGTGGCGACTTGGTACGCTTGGACAACTACCTTGTTGATGAGGATACGTACCATGTCGTCAACTCTGACGATATTCTTGGTAAGCAATAATGTACACATAACTATATAAATGTCATCCAAAAAATTAAGACCATCACAATATTTTAACATTTTGTTTGAAACATAACCTCGTACTTATCACTTTTTCCAGAACAAGAAGAGAACAATTCTGATTCTAACTGTGGTGGCAGAAACGCGCCTCTGAGAGAGCAGGATCGCTTTCTACCCATCGCTAATATTGCAAAAATCATGAAAAGGGCTATCCCTGAGAATGGAAAGGTATGTTTACAATTCTGTCAATGGTAGTGTCTATTTTAGCAAGCTTGCAAAATGAAAACACACTAAGTGTCACTAGCAGTATACAGTAGGGCCTAGATAATCGAACGGGAAAAAAGGCTCTGATGGATTATTGAGATGTCCAGATTGTCGTCAGCAATTTTTGTTCCTAATAAAATAACTTTTGAACACAGTATCTTAGGTTTAACAGTTGACTGACAGTAAGTAAGCACTCAGAGAAAAAAATATCATTTTGATGAAGAAGTCTTATAAAGCACATAATATTAAGCTCATTTTAATTGAAAAATGCAGTATGCAACACTACACTTCCAACCGCCCCCGCTGAAGCTCTGGTGGCTGTGCGGATTGTCTGGATAGCAGTCCGGATTATCAAGTCCCTACTGTACTAGTGAAACCCAATGGATATTGCTATTTTCTGGTAAATGTTGTACTTCTAATGACAACTAGATGGGTAAACTCTTATTAACTTATCTGTTGCTAGATCGATCTTGAGTTAATGATGAATTAATGACAAAAACGCAAAGCTATCTTTCTTAGGAATTTTTATTTATAAAAAATACAATAATTATGAAATAATTTATAAAAAAATGAAAAATCTGTTTTTTTAGCCCTGAAAATATTTGATGTGTGTGAAAATAATTGTATATAAATAAATATATAAATATTGTGTTAAGAAAATAGATTGGTACATTTTCTTTCATTTAATTAGGTACCTACGACCAACCCACAATTGCTTTAATTTTTAACTTAGGTATGATTAGTATTCATAATCAACCAATAAGACTAGTAAAAACAATTGACACAAACATATATTTGTGGCGATATTATAGAATTGACCATTTTATAATATGGTGGTCATATAATTGGCCTTTTCTTTAAATAGATGGACCAGATCATGTAATGGCTGGCCATATCATGCAAAAGGAACCTAAACTGCCTTCCACTACCTAGAGGAGGGAGCCTCGCTTCAGGCTCTTTGACAGTATCATCCATCATCAAACCAAACGAACCACTTGCTCAACTCAGATTTTAATGATTATATCCTGATCACACCAATATCCACCCGACCATTACATGAATTGGCAAATTTAAATGATATCCTGCATATTAGCTTTAGTAAAATTATAATTTAGCATGTGATATATTTGGCTGATATGATAATAACTCCTCATTTATCAAATAGCTTTAGTAAAATTATAATTTAGCATGTGATATATTTGGCTGATATATTAGGCAGGCCTCCCACGCGGTGGACCGATGACCTGGTGAAAGTCGCGGGAAGCCCATCGGCAGCGCAGGGCCGGTCGTCGTGGAAATCCTTGGGGGAGGCCTTTGTCCAGCAGTGGACGATTTGTGGCTGATATGATGATGATGATGATGATATTTGGCTGATATGATAATAACTCCTCATTTATCAAATTAGTATTGCACCCTTTTCCACAGATAGCAAAAGATGCCAGAGAATGTGTTCAGGAATGCATATCTGAGTTCATATCATTCGTGACGAGTGAAGCCAGTGACCGTTGCCAGGTGGAGAAGCGTAAAACTATCAATGGAGAGGATGTCCTATTTGCCTTGAATACACTTGGGTTTGACAACTATGTGGAGCCATTAAAGATGTATTTGAAGAAATATAGAGAAATCGTTCTGTCTCCAGTAAGTATAAAATTTTTCATTAGAATTTTTATTATCTGATAGTTAGATCTGTTCTTTTTTTTGGCATATTATTCTTGTTCTATTGTTTGGACGACAAGACATGTAAGTATAATTCTTTATTCTCTTGTACCATCCAAACCACTAGATATTTTTTTAAATTAGATTTGTCGTAACTACCCTGGTGATGGGTTTTTCTTAAGTTTAAAATTATTTGTTCACATGTTTGAAGGAATTAAAATTCAAATATTTTTTATTTATTTCAGGTCACTATCAACAAGTTGAACAAAACACTTGTGATTTATAATGGAGGTAAGTCAAGATTAATTAAAAATTGGATAAAAGAATGTCACACAATTGTTTTTGTGTTTTACCTTCAACTTTTACTTTCTGGATTTTGCTTCCATAAAACTCAACTAATTTTAAAAACCATATATGAAGCAACATTGTTTATGGTGTTGGCAATATAATTAATAGAGATGCATACATATCTATGCATACATTTATATCATTTGGCTTAAGCATATTGTGAAGTTTTGGGCCCTCGTGGACTAAGGCCCGATTGTCCTAATTCGGGGGTAGGCTTGAGCCTCTTGGTAGGGACAAATGACATATGAGCTGATATGATAACATTGTGAAGTTTTGCAATCCAGTTACTTCGTGGATTAGTTTGTTCCCATAAGATTTATGTTTAATTAGACCATTTACTGCAAACACATGGATGTACCTTTATATACTTCTTTTCGTGTTAACGGCGTGTTTTTTATCCATAATTATTGGTAAGCCCTTGGCATCATCTCACCTGATGGCAAGCGATGGTAAATGATATATTTTGATTTTAGTTAATATATTATTTAAATTTCTGTGTGTGTGATTTGTCGCGGGATGTTAAATTATTTATAATTGATTGTTGTATTCTGATTTATCAGGCCTTTTACCACCTCCGTGGCGTAGTGGTAGTCCACTCACTTCACACCTGGAGATCGCGAGTTCGGTTCCCAGTGGCGTTTAACTTTGTAAGACTCGGTTTGGTTGGTGGTAGGGTATTTTCGAAGCCTGCCTGGATACCTACCATCTTATCTAAGTCTTGCCGCAAAACATCAATTTTAACGGTATTGATGTATTCCGACATGGAGATAAGATAGTCAGTTCTGGGGAACCCTAATGGGTTGTGTTAGGGGATTTTGCTAATCCTGTTTCCATTTCCTGCGTCGGCGTCGCTTACCATCAGGTAAGGGCTTATCAATTATGGATAAATACACTCCATTAAGGCCCTAAGATAGGTCAAATCATCACAATATCCAATTCAAATTATTGAAAGACTGCGCAAAGCTATGGAAAAAATATATAATATACCTACTTAAAGTAGTAAAAAAACTATTTAATTTCATTTTTACATTTATACAATTTTAAAAATATTACCAATTTTGATGTTAAAAAAGTATCCTGTAGACACCTTGTTTTTTGCATTAATTGCAAAATTTCTCGAAAACAACTTGTTTATGTTGAATTAAACAATCACAAAAATGTGTGACTTTAACACCTTTCATTTTAATTGAACACATTTTTTTAAGCTTGTTTGAAAGTGTAAAAATCGATTAGCGAGCCATTACACATACAGCACACTACAAACAGGTTGATGCTATTGGGTATTTTCTTAAAGTAACCTCCCACAAAAACAAAAAAACAAACCTATAAAATCATTAAATAAAAGTAGACTTAAAAATTTATAACATAAGATTGAGTTTATGAAAATTGACAGAATGACAATGGCAAGGTGATACCAGGATAGAAAACTGCCCAGTTTAATTGATGAGCACTAAAAGTTTAAAAAATAATGTGATTATTTAGAACTAAAGAAATAATATTTAATGTTGTGCAATTCATGAAAAAACATTTATTTCGAATTAAATTTCGGATCGTAAGATTAGAAGTAAAGTTATTCAATTGAAACTTTCCGTGCAATATTGTTTCCAAAGATGGTATCATTTTCATAGTATTGTGGTTATAGTTAGGCATTTTTTTCAATATCGATAGATTATATTAGGAATGCGAGGTATGATAGATTTTTCAATTACTACGCCGATTGCTTCGAAAGTGACCACGGATTCGTGGTCAGAGCCCTCAAGGACCTTCAGATATCGATTAGGTGTTTATTAAAATTTCATTCTCATAACCTTCATTTTATTATAACATATATTTTAACTACTATAACATTATAATTATAAACTATTAGCCTTATATATTTTCCTTAACTCAAAATTACACAGGATGTTTGTGATAGATATAGTGCAGAAACAAAACAAAAGTACAACGGTTTTCAGTTTCTTAAAAAAAATATCGACAATCACACTAAATAACAAGAAACCAAAAATAAAAATTCATATTTTTATATAATTATTGATTTTTATTTAGGTTTTTTCACCTACACGTGGTAAGGAACTCCTCCATTTATTAAATTTTGCCAGTTACATTTTTGCACCTTATTATTGACCATTTCGGCAATTTTGACACTAAAACACACAGAGCTCTGCCTGCCATGAAATTGTGCAATTTCTGCGCAGTACAATCATTTACGAATGACAGAAGCATATCTCGTTGTGCACGAATCTAACTCGCTGCCACGCCTCCTTCAGCAATCTATCGGAGCGGCAATTTTTTTTTCTTATCTGTACACCTTTCGACGTAACAGCCTCGTTGAAGCCTGCATTGATTTGAACTTAAAATGAATCGACTTACATTCGATATTATTTTATCACGGATCGACCTACTCGGATTGAGTCGTCTTATAGCCTTAACACGAATAGAAAAATATGAAGTAACGTACCATACATCCACGTGTTTGGAGTAAATGAACTAATTAAACATAAATCTTAAGAGAACTAACCTGCATCCACGACGTAAATGGATTGCTAAACTTCACAGTATAGGCGCAGGCAAGCCGAATGATAGAAAGAGACGATTACAAAGTTGCAGATAGGTATCCATCTCTTCTTACTATATTGCCAACGCCATAAACGGTTTATGACTCAGTTGCCCCAATATTTTGTCCCACATTCTAATAAATGCCTCCTTTGTCCTACACTAGTATTAAATTCATGGTTCGTCCCATTTTAATATTTTACTTTGTTTTTAACCACCTCCGTGGCATAATGGTAACGTCCATTAGCTTCACATCAGGAGGTCGCGGGTTCGATTCCCGGCGGAGTCTAACTTTGTATGACACGGTTTGGTTGTTGGAAAGGCATTTTCTAAGCCCGCCTAGCACCACCATCTTATTTAAGTCTTGCCGCCAAGCATCAATGTTAACAGCATTGATGTGTTCCGGCTTGTATATAAGATAGCCAGTTCCCCATTGCGTTGGGGAATCTTGGTAAGGCCGCTTCCATCTTCGGCATTATCGTCACTTACCATCAGGTGACATGATGTCAAGGGCTTACCAATTATTGAAAAAAATATCATTCCCAGAAATGAGGCCTAATTTGTTAATCACTTCAACATAATTGAAAACGCTAAACACGTTAAAAAACCGATTTCCATCGCAACAACTTAGTACATTTTTGCAATTATTATTTTTGGTTTTTTGTTAATTTGCTAATAAAGTACTACACCGATTTTGATAAAATTTATATGGAACCACACGGGAAGCTCTAGCTTTCGAATAAAGAAAGAATCATAAAAATCGGTTCACCCAATCAAAAGTTCTGAGTTAACACACATAAAAAAAACATACAGACCAATTGAGAACCTCCTGCTTTTTGGAAGTCGCTTGAAAAGGAGGTTTCTCAATTCGACCATATATATATATGTGTGTGTGTTCGCGGATAACTTCGTCGTTTATGAACCGATTTTGATGATTCTTTTTTTTTTTGGAAAGGAGATATCCCAAGAGTGGTACCATGATGAGGAAACCAGGATCTGATGATAGCATCCCAGAGAAATCGAGGGGAACCTTAGTTTCCTGTTTGAAGTCGGTTTTGTTTTGTTCAAAATTATTCTTACTTCAGTAACCTTTTTTGACAGATGACAGTGGCAACAACAGCGCTCAAGTTGATAGCGAGAGTGACAGCCACAATGACAGCGCTGTCCTCTACTCCTACCCCAAAGTCATCGGTGATTTCACCATCAGTTGAGTGAAGGCCGGTCCAAACTCAGTTTTGGAGTGAATGGTATTCTAATCCTCTAAGGACTTTCGTAGTGTTGAATTAATTGTGTACTGGGTAGTTGATTGCATCCTTACTATACCGGTGTTAATCAGTCGCTGCCCCCGGGGCAATAATGTGGAAGCAGGACCCCCAGGTATAGAGCAACCTGTCGCACTTACGGGTCATATAAAAAGGCATAGTGACGCTGCACCATTGTATCGATAACACAGTGACAATTTAGAAAAAAGGTAACGAGGCGATCACAACACGCTTTGTTTACGCCAGCGCGCGTGTTCGTGCTTTCTTCCGGGAATCGATAAGCGGCCCACTTACTGCTAGCGTTCCAATCCCTAGCGCACAGCATATGGTTTATTGCCCCGCGTGCAGCGAATGTTTAACACCGGTATAATATTATAAATGCGAAAGTGTGTTTATTTGTTTGATTGTTCGAACTTCACGTCCATCGCAGCGGAGCACCGGTTCAACGTGTTTTTTAAACAAAGATAGTTAATGGGTTGAGAAGTGTCTTAAGCTACTTTTTATTCCATAGAATTTGCATAGCACAACGTTATTCCTGCGGGTTTTGGAAAAAAGCCTTTTTTTGTTTGTTTTTCATTCGCTTCGCGAAGGAGCAACGATTTTATTTATTTGCACGAGATAGTTAAAAGGGTTGATAAACATAAGACTACTAGCATAACCCAAAATAGTCCCCAAAGGATTTATTTTATTGTATTTGGAAAATTTCGCACCTCCCACCCTTGAAGACAATCATAAAAACAATGTTCACAAGAGCGAAGCCGCGGGCAGAAGCTAGTCAAAAAAAATTAACAACTTTGTTCATTAAATTACTTTCCTAGTGATTTTTTTTTAAAAAAACCTCGCTTTGTTATTCTTTAAATTGAATCAATCAAACAAAATTAATATAAAGATCTCAGATCAAACAGGTTTAGATAGAATGTTGCGAACTGTCAGGTTCAGTATGTGTCTGTGTGCGTGTCTTCGACTACTCCAGTTTTGATATCTATATGTGAGTGTAGAACAGTGTACGTACAGATTTGGAGTATTTTTTAAAGCTTTACATTTTTACGTGGGGTCTATCTAAACTTTTATTTGATTTGAGATATAACTTATAAAAACTATATTATTATAACTTATAAAAACTTCTTTCGGCATTGCTATTTCAAACATTTTTATAGCAAAATGTTGTCCTTGTCAGAGGATAAAATGTAACTCAAATTACCAACTGTAGTCAACTGTCTTTTTTAGACTGGATTAATTGAAGCGCATTTTCAGTTTCAAGTTGTTTATTGCAAATTAAACATAGGTAGAATTAGTTTTGAATGACGGACGCAGTTTTTTTATCCATAATTGGTAAGCCCTTGACATCATCTCATTTGATGGTAAGTGACGATGATACTGAAGATGGAAGCAGACTTACCACGATTCCCTAACGCAATGGGGAACTGGCTGTCTTAACATCATGCCGGAACACATCGAAGCTGTTAACATTGGTGTTTGGTGGCAAAACTGGTTGTAGCTGGCCAGACGGTCTTAGAAAATGCCCTTCCACCAGCTAAACCGACTTACAAAGTTACATCCCGCCGAGAATCGAACCTACGACCTCCTGGTGTGAAGCGACTGGAGTAACCACTACGCCATGGTGGCAGTTAAAAGGTGACAGAGGCGTTCAGGAGATGAATGAGAAGACGAAACCGAATGACTTTACATAAGAAAACTATGGTCAATTCTCAAACAAAAACTTCATACAAGTCGATTACTCCAATTTTTTTTATTGTGTTAAATCCGTGGGGTAGGTTGCACTGTTTCGCCTTCTCATTTAGCTCCTGAAATGCGTTTGTCTTTCAACCAAAGTCTTGGCAAATAAGAAACAATGTCATGTCTTGTAAATTTTATTCGTTATTTTAAATTTTTATCCTATTTGTACATAAATGAAGTTCAATATGCAGTATACAATTTTATAAATTTTTAATCGTCTCCTATATGAAATAATTCTATGTTGTATTAGAAAATGATTAGTATGCAATGCTATTGAGGCCTAGATACTGTAAATCACAAAATTAGTGTAAGTTTATTACAAATAAAAAAATATTGGTAAGGAAGATAAATTAATATTTAAAATTATGATTTGCTTATTTGTGGTTATTTTTTGTACTAAACAAAGTTTAACTACAAAAAAGAGGAATAATTTTAAATTATATTAGGTACTTTTTTTTTGACTATACAAAAGGAAATATTTATAGTTGTAACTATTGAAAAACAATCATTTTAGATAACAAAACATTGAAAAAATAAAGACAAGTGGCATCTATTTAATTGTATTTTAAATTCATCAACTTAATAATTCACATCAATTCATCTTTATCAATCAACGATTTCTATGCAAATTAGACTGTAGACATGTACTCGTAAATTGCACATAAAAATATTTGGATTTACTGCAATTTTTATTATAATATAATAACAGATAATCTTTTCTTACGCGCAAGTGATAAATTAAAAAGCCGTCAGGGGGACGCCTGGCAGATGTGAAACACACACTACTACATATAGACTGTATATATATACCACGCGTTGCCACGCCAGAAATTGGTTTTAACGTGCGGCTATAGATGTTTCACATCAAAAAAATCTCGTTAATTGGACGGAAATTAGGACGGACTTATCTTTTCATCAATAATGCAATAGGTAACTAAACCTAAATCACCCTAACATAACTTAGCAGCTGCCTGCGGCAGGCATCAAAATACAATAACTTGTTTACGTAACAAAAACGCGAAATTTTATAAAAAAAGACATTTTTATTTCACGCGCAGTAGATTGAGACACAAAAAACAGTACCTCGTGAAATAACTATTTTTGTTAATTTATTTATTAATTTGTCGTCGGTGGCGTAATGGCAAGGGCCGCTAGCTGTACCGGGAGGTCGTGGTTCGAATACTGCCACGTACTAATGTGTTTTCGAATTTCAAGTTCATATGTACTTTTATCCGACGCTCTTAGGGTGAAGGAAAAACATCGTGAGGAAACCTGCACACGCCTGCGAAGAAACTCGAAGGTTGTGTGTGAAGTCGACCAACCCGCACTGGGCCCACGTGGTGGACTAAGGCTCAGGGTAGCCTCGAGCCCCTCGGTGGGGACGTATATGAGCTGATAACTAATTTGAATTTAATAACCACTAAACTTACATCAGTCCCTAAATTTATCCAGAAATAATTTGATAGCGGCATCAAATACAAAAACACGTTCCCATAGTAAAAACGGTAATTTACTAAAATTTTGCCAATATTATTCAGTATTTTTTTTTGTTTACGCGCAGTTCCTAGATTGAGACACAACAAAAATGAATTAATACCTCGAGAATTGAACGGAATTGCTCTTTTCAGTAATCTAATAACCACCAAACATAAATCACTCCCTAAACTTATCCGTAACATAGCTAGGCAGCGGCATCAAATACAGAAACATATTCAGCAATATGATACCCAGCGAAAACGCGAACGATATCCCCAAATTGAAATCCATATCAAAATCACCCACTTGGTAGATGTCTCCAACAAAACCTTTGGACGTGAACCTCTCTGTTAAGAAGGCTTTGCCTGAGGCGTATCGGCAGTTGGCGTTGGAATTTGTATTGAGGTTGGATGAGGTTTGTATGAGACTGGTGATGGATGTGCAGTTTTCGGTGTCGCTGTATGGGAGGATGTTGAATGTGGGTTGTTTGAAGATGTTCCGGTGAAGGAAGATGGACGCGTAGCGGGTGTGGGTGATGTATGTGAAGTAGTATAACCATTCCTCGTAGCCTTTGTAGGACCTGGAAAAAAAATGTGAACAGACACCTAGGAATTAACAAAGATTTTTTTCATATTACCATGGGATGTGGTAGGAAATGTAGGAAAAATATTTTTCTAAAAATTTCAGATGTAAGGGATTTGGGGTAAAAATGTCTACTTATAGTATTTAATTTTGTTTTGTGAAGGATTGGAGAAATTCTGATTAGCAGAGCCACTTCCAAGCTAGTAATAGAATAATAAATAATTTATTGTCAAAACGAATATGCAGATTAAAACTAAAAGAAAACATGTTGTTGCCTCAAAGTCGCCTGTTTATCGGTGTTCTACAGGATTAATTTCGGAGAGTGTGCCCTGGAGCTCCACGACCTCATTCCTCCTTCTGCATTTCATCATCGGACGACCAGGCGTGAATGGCGATTCCACCCCTTTGTCGTTAATGTTCCACCTATACGCACGAAGCGTTTTGCTTCTTCGTTCATTATGCGAACGGCTAAGGAGTGGAATTCCCTGCCGGCGGCGTTTGTATTCTCGATTCGTATAATTTAGGACTCTTCAAGACGAGAGTAATATTTGCATGTTACATCCTCGGCTGCATCGGCACTTACCATCAGGTGAGGTGCAGCCAAACGCACTAGAATTTTTAATAATAATAAAAACACGTAGGCCATCAGCGAGTTTGCCTCCTCACCGACATCGATAATTTCTCACCTCAACACACCGCCAGCCAGCATGATATAAACACAGCTGATGTACAAATTCACCATCGCAGCAATCAGACCGTTCTTCACGAACAGCATCACGGCAATGCTCTGCTGTTCGGTGTAAATGTAGCAAGACCAGAGGACTAGCGCGAAGTTGAGATAGTCCATGGTTTCCGATATATCCGAGAGGATCCTGAGAAAGTCATGATATAAATTCAAGTTATTATAAATAGCTTACACATAAATAAGTTGTACAGCCAAGCTGTGCATACTTGCTTGCGTAACAATCACTAAGAGTATCTCTGGCATACGAAGTTAACATTAAAAATAAGCTTCATCATATCAGCTCATATACGTCCCCACCGAGGGGCTCGAGCCTACCCTGAATTAGAGCGATCGGGCATTAGTCGATCACGCGGGCCCAGTGCGGGTTGGTCGACTTCACACACAACCTGCGAGTTTCTCCGCAGGCGTGTGTAGGTTTCCTCACGATTTTTTCCTTCACCGTAATAAACGTACATATGAAATCTAAATTCGAAATCACATTGGTACGTGCCAGGATGCGAACCACGACCTCCCAGACAGGAGGCGGCGGCCCTAGCCGTTACGCCACCAACGCTCCAAATACGCTTACCTTATATCAAACAACAGTAGTGAAAATAATTCAAATAAGCTAGATTTTGTATGGGAGGTACATTATGATTTTTTTTTTCTAAAATAATGAACTGCCTTGTATAGTAGGCCTCACTAGGTTCTAGTTACTCGCAAAGCTTTATTAAAATCGTTAAAGTCATCATTGAGAAAAAGTAACTACATACATTATTTACTTTTTTAAATTTTATTAATGTCAAGACGATCGATCCCCAACATAAACTCAATTTCAATTTTTTGCCATTGTAATACCTTCTTCACGCTTTCATTGCTCGAAAGTAATACAGTCTTTATCTTTTAATATATATCAAGGATTTTTTTTCCTCTGCACCAGGAGTATTTCTACAGATTTAAGTATACTAAGGCGGTCTTATCGCTAAAAGCGATCTCTTCCAGACGACCCTTGTTAGGGAGAATTAACTTGCAAAACAGTAGCAATGATAAGAAATTTCTAGTGTAATTTTTTTATATAGCTCGTAGAACAGATGGTCGTTAGGGGTAGTTAAGTTCTCAGGTGGCGACCGCGCACCGGAAAACTAAGCGTAGGCATGCTTCCCACTTGGTGGACCGATGACCTGGTGGAGTTCGCGGAAAGCCGCTGGAAGCGGGCAGCGCAGAACCGGTCGTCGTTGAAATTCTTGGGGGAGGCCTATGTCCAACACTGGTCGTGCTTCGGCTAATATGATGATGATGTAATCATAATATAATACCGGAGCGTGGTGAGAAAATGCTATGTTTTCATTACAAGCTTTGTATTAACTCGCTGTTAGTTAGTTAGTCTGTTAGTTTAGAACAATAAAACGGTTGCTTCCCGGTTTCCGATTTAGCTGAAATTTTGCATACACGTTTAGTTTGGAGAACAATGAATGGATAGCTAAGTTACGTCATTCTCAATCCAATAAAGCGGACTCCCAAAGACGGCGGACCAGTTATGTGTTTATGCACTCCCATGATATGGGTATCAAAATGAAAAGGTTTGCTGAGAAAAATACGAAATAATTAAAGTAAGTAGTAAGAAGTTTTTAGGATTTTCGAAAAATCTTTTATGTGTCTATTAGTAACGAATACTTTGAAAACTTACGGATAAATAATAGCAGCAGAGGCAAAAGTAGTGACGAAAGAAAACGGTATGGAGATGAGATTCCAGGCCAGCACAAGGCTCGCTCCACTGTACAATCCTTCTTGAGATTCCTGATAGTATCGAGTTCGATACGGGCCGACTGAAACATTCAAAACACATTTAATATCTCGCTCTGTCTCATAGACGTTTGTATGCAAAGGAAAGAAACGGAAGTAATCATATCCCAACAAAAACATTCTGTAGAAACGTGCCAAGTCTCGATTAAGATTACAGTCTAAGATAATAAAAGAAAATTAGTGACGTAGCTGTTAAACCTTTTGTAAGATTAGAAGTGACTTAAAATTGTTACAATAATAAGCATATGAAAATAAAAACATCTAAATCTTATACTATCATCTTCTATTCACTACGATACTACCGTGTCCCCGGATAATGTGCGTTTGAAAACAAAAGCTGCGGCTTTTCATGAAAGTCACCTCGTGATTATCACCTCTTACATGTGAAGATTATTACAATAATAAGCATATGAAAATTAAAGCATATACATCTACTAGTACCATCTAGGTACTTACTATTTACTACGATACTACCGTACCCCCGGATAATGTGAGTTCGAAAACGATACTTAAGAGGATTGTTAAGCTGCGACTTTTTATAAAAGTCACCTCGTGATTATCACCTCTTACATGTGAAGATTATTCCAATAATAAACATATTAATATAAAAGCATCTATATCTATTACTACCATCTACTATTTACTACGATACTACTTACCGTGTCCCCGGATAATGTGAGTTAGAAAACAATACTTAGGGGATTGTTAAGTTGCGACTTTTCATAAAAACGGCGTTAGTGATTATCACCTCTTACATGTGAAGATTATTACAATAATAAGCATATGAAAATAAAATCATCTACATCTACTTACTTACTACGATACTACCGTGGTCCCGGACAATGTGAGTTAGTAAACAATACTTATGAGGATTGTGAAGCTGCGACTTTTCATTAAAACGGCGTTAACGATTTTGACCTCTTACATGTTAACCGATTTTGACAAATTTTTGATAGGTTATCAGTCCGAACAACAGCTAGGTATAATAGGTTTTTTTTTTCAATACAATTATTAAGTTAATTTGTTCTCTTTCACGTGTTTTTATATAAAACTAATTACGTCCATTTTTTGTTTATTTTAATCAATAATTTAAAAAACCTATAAACCTAGCTTTTGTTCTGACCTATCAAAAATTGGTCAAAATCGGTTAAATTTTAAGAGGTGAAAATCTCTTTCCCCGTTTGTAAGAAAAGTCTAGTTTTCGTTTTGGGTCCTCTTGAAGAAATGAATAAACTCTTGGAACTGAACAACTTTTCTTGAAAAACGCACAATCCCATAAAATTCGATCAGTGAGTTAGGCAGGTTTCTTGTGGAAAGTTGTGTAGTTTCAGTAGTATTTACTAATTAATTAAAGGTCATCCCGTACAACTTACACAAACAGATCGTGTTCATAATACTGATGAAGTATGTTCCAACCATCGCGTTGAAGATAAGACCACTTTTCGTTACAAAAGCCCTTTGATAATCCTGCAGAAAAAAAACCGATAAAGTTAATACGGTTCAAAATGGATTTAAAGTACTCATAAAAGCATTACGATATGGCTTACAGTAGCGCAACGCCTTTGATGGCGCACGATGCGCCACCGGCATAGGTACTAGCCTGTAGTAAGCCTGGCAAACTTGCGGAGTTTGCCACGCTGTGCCCCGCCGCCCGCTGCCCCGCCACTACCCTTCCGTTGCTCTGCGTAAGTATATTCGTTGCGCTACTGTAAGCAGCTAATTGTAATACTGTGCCTTGGGTGTTAGTACGATTGAGGGGGGAGGGGTGTACGAGTGGAAATAGAGGGGGGGGGCGATGTATGACTTGTATTACTTGTACTACAGCTGGTGTCCAAAACAATAGAACTATTGGTGGGAGGATTTATTTCTAAGCCTTCCTGTCTACCACCATCATATATTATGTCCTGTGGCCAAACTTCAATGTTTATCGTACATAGACTTTCACGATACAAGCCTAGCCTAGTGTGGGGTCAATGCTGAAACAGAATCGTTATAGACATTTTACATTAACAAATTCTTTTTCTTATCGTCGATGTAATGATATATACCTACACAGTTTCTCATCGCGTTGGGATTGTTGCTAATCCCAGTTTCATCATTACTTACTATCAGGTCATTACATGACTTAGAAAGGACCTTACCTTAGCCTCGTTGTAGAATATCCACAGTATGAAGAAGTATAGGGGCAGAGTGAAGAGTCGCATGAACATCTGCTTTATGCCGTGCCTTTTCAAGTTGAAAATCGATGCCAGCATTCGTCTGAAAAAAATGAAGATTAAGTTTGATTTAAATGTAATTTCTTATAATCTTCTCTTACGGCATGGCGCAACACTAGGAATATCGGGGTATGCGGGTGCGCGGAAATGTATTCCGCTATTATACAGCTAAAAAATCGAATCCAACTTATCCAACTTTCCAATAGCGGCCCTAACTATATGACCAAGTTGTCGGTGAGTGAGGACGCTATATCATAAACCTGGTAGTTTAGCGTATCTGGTAGATATACTTTCCAAACGTGGGACGAGCTATTTTAAAAGCTTTTATTTAACTTGCAATGTATGTATGTTTGATGAGGTGAAATCTTGCAAGTTAAATTTGACCCACTTCCCGGTTTCCGATTGAGCTGAAATTTTTCATGCATATGTATATCGCGTGACAATGCAATATCAAAAGCTTGTACCTAAAAGTTTTTAGGTTTTTCGTAAATTATTTCATTTGTTTCCATAAAAACGATGCCTAATTCAATAATTTGAAGTCAGATTATTTTCTGTCCAGTTTGCCAAAGTAACATCCTCCGTCAGAACATCATCGTATCAGCCGAAAAAGTCCACTGTTGGAAAATGGTCTCCCCAAGGATTTCCACGATCCTGCGCTGCCCGTACTCAGCGGCTTCCCGCGACTTTCACCAGGTCGTCGGTCCACTGCGTGGGAGGCCTGCCTACGCTACGTCTCCTGGTGCGCGGTCGCCACTCGAGAACTTTACTACCCTAACATCTATCAGTAGATTGGCAGTCGTTAAGCCGTGTCAGACTTAAAAACTTCTGACAGTGGGGTGTTGTCTTTGACTTGCCCCATCTACAACCTCCAACAACCCTGACTTGGCTCCTTGTGTTGAGTATGGCTTAACCTCCCTGAGTTTTTTTTATTCACGAAAAAAAACAGACGAAACGAGAACGACGACGAACGTTTGAGACGAGACCCGTGTCCCAGCCCAAACAGTTGTTAACAACTGTACCTACTCTGTAGAACACAGATTATACAAGGATTCCCTACTTTTCAGCTGGAAGACGTCCACTGCTGAATACGGGCCCGTGTCACAGTCCAAACATTTATGGGTTGTTAACAACTATACTACTCTGTAGAACACAGATTATACTAGGATTCCCTACTTTTCAGCTGGAAGACGTCCACTGCTGAACGCAGGCCCGTGTCCCAGCCCAAACGTTTATGGGTTGTTAACAACTGTACTCTGTAGAACACAGATTATACAAGGATTCCCGACTTTTCAGCTGGACGACGTCCACTGCTGAACGCAGGCCCGTGTCCCAGCCCAAACTTTTATGGGTTGTAAACATCTTTAGAACACAGATTATACAAGAATGCCCTACTTTTCAGCTGGAAGATGTCCACTGCTGAACGCAGGCCGGTGTCCCAGCGCAAACGTTTATGGGTTGTAAACAACTGTACTCTGTAGAACACAGATTATACAAGAATGCCCTACTTTTCAGCTGGAAGACGTCCACTGCTGAACGCAGGCCTGTGTCCCAGCCCAAACGTTTATGGGTTGTTAACAACTGTACTCTGTAGAACACAGATTATACAAGGATTCCCGACTTTTCAGCTGGACAACGTCCACTGCTGAACGCAGACCCGTGTCCCAGCCCAAACGTTTATAGGTTGTTATTGTTAACAACTGTACTACTCTGTAGAACACAGATTATACAAGGATTCCCTACTTTTTAGCTGGAACACGTCCACTGCTGAACGCACGCCCGTGTCCCAGCCCAAACGTTTATGGGTTGTTAACAACTGTACTACTCTGTAGAACACAGATTATACTAGGATTCCCGACTTTTCACCTGGAAGACATCCACTGCTGAACGCAGGCCCGTGTCCCACCTAGCCCAAACGTTTATGGGTTTTTAACAACTGTCTCTGTAGGACAGATTATACAAGGATTCCCTACTTTTCAGCTGGAAGACATCCACTGCTGAACGCATCTCCCCCATTTACTTAAACTCAACCTAATTCTGACCCATTTTCGTCTTAGTCTGCGAGCTTTACTGTAAATCAATACACCTAGTGTCTTTCGGCCCATGGTCAGCGGTCGACACTCGAGTAATTTTTTTTCTCCGCTTCTTTTATATACTTACTATTGCTGATATGATAATCATCACATCAGGCGGGTTGGCGATCGCAGTGTGCAGTGAGGCACAGAACGCGGAAAGGACGTTGGTACAGTGTTGCCAGATTGTTGTTGAAAAAGGTCGTACAAAAGAAGCAAAAAAAACGCATAGCCATGTAAAACATGGAGCATAAAATTCCTTCGCCCATATAAAACATAGAAATGATGGAATTAAGAAAAATACGTATTCCTATACAATTCTACCAAAATTTGAATCTTACGGACAGTCATATAATCGTAGGAATACGATTTAAATATTTAAATGGTACATTTAGCAACACTTTTCTGCTGCCCATCCTCCGGTTTGATCCCTTAGTCGTCTACGATACCCTTGGAAAGAGATGGGGTGGTGCTGTTCTAAGGGCAACACCACAGGTCTAATAGACACTAAAACTTACAAGTACAGCATCCAAATGATCCTCATTCCCTTGGGCCTGCCGTAATTGAGCTGCAGCTTGTTCGGGTTGATGATGCGACTGTGTTCGTTCAGGTTGCCCTGCATGATACCCTGGCCTTCGATCTTGAATTTCTCGACTAGTGCTGCGATCTGGTGGTTGGATTCTATGAAGCGTTCGCGTGAGCGACGGTCTACGGTGGAGAGGCATACTGAGAAACAAAAAATATAGGAGGTAATAAGAAAACGTAAATTCTAAACGGTAAATTAGTGGGTAGGTAGTTTATTTTGGCGCCTCATACAGATATTCTGTTGATTTACTTTAACTGTAGTTGCATCATTGTACACTCCACAGACATCGGTACACTAAGTCGCACGTCAGTGGTGCTACCTTGATGATCTCTGATCTCGCTACTTTTTGGGGTTCCATAGTCAACAATGTCGCCATGTCTGTCTGCCGCCCGCGGCTTACCTCAAAGACTAGAAAGCTGTAATTTGGCACGGGTATACATATTCATCAAGCCGACAAAGTGGTACAACAAAATCTTAATTTTTAAGGTACCTCCCCTACATGTAAAGAGGAGGTGCTTTTTTTTCGTTTACGTACCCTAATATCGAGTGGGGTATCGTTGAATAGTTCTTTCAAAACTACTGAGAGTTTGCTAGAACTATTTTTCTATAGATTTTCCATACAAAATGTTCTATTAAAGTTCTATTACCAACTGCAATACAGTTTTGTTTTTTAAAGTATACATTTATTTTTTGAAAAGGCTACGGAACCCTACATTGCTAAAGTCCGACTCGCACTTAAGCGGTTTTCTTGTATTAAAATTTTAAGCGTTTAACTACAACTCACCAGATAGAAAATGGCGGTGCAGTTGAGGATATTACACGCAAACTAAAGTGACTATTTAATTCAAGGTCTGGTTGATGCCAAGGGCTTACCTAAATAAAAAAAATCACTCTCGCCTTGAAGATAAATTGTGAGATTCGAAAAACACTAACGCAAGCAAGGAAATTTACTCCTACCAAGTCCGCATATTAAATAAGGGAGTGTAACGCATCGCGCGGAAAGGCGGGTTATCGACAACAAAGGGGTGGAAACCCTCCCTACGTCTCGCTGACCGAATGTGGAATAAAGATAGGGGAATTAAATCGTGTAGTTCTTTCCCAGTTTTCCCACACTCTCCGAAATTGATTCGGTAGTGATGCTCATGGCTTTGGGGCTAGTTTTTCACAAGCTCGTCGTCGCCAATGAGTCTACGGGCGCCTCGGTCGATGGCATTCCAGGTATCCAGCTGATAGCGGCTAATCCATCCCGTAAGTGTGAACAGGTTTCCATACACTATCGGACTTGTCTTTGCTACAAGGTAAGAAGCTGTTCAGGTGTGAAATAACGTCTCGCTTTTTATTAGAGAATGCCCAGCTCCGTTGCAGCAACTTTTGCCTTGGACTCCATATATCGACCGAAATTAAGATTTGCTGTAAACGCCAAAGATATCCGATATCTGACTGAATCGATTCATTCCGGAGAGTTGGAGTCAAGCAGTCAAGGTGAACGGACTCCGTTTGGCGGAAATTAATGAAGTTATAGCGTGCTATCGACCGTACATCAGAGTAGTTTCTATACTTTGATTTTAGTTTGCAGAACGACTACTAGTAAGGCTGTCACTGTTGTGTTAAGGTAGGCAGTTTTTTTTTACTCGAGAGGTCTAGGGACTACACATAAGAGGTACCCGAGGCGCGCGCCCAGAGCGCTGAGTTTAGGGCGTTCTACAAAATCGTATGAATTTCTATGCAACGGATTACACCAAGCGTCTGTCCCGTCAGTAATTCGTTGCACAGGTATAAATTCTATAGAGCGTCCGAAACGCAGCGTTCTGGGCGTGCACCCTGGGCGCCTGTTATGACTAGCCCCATATGGCGTCATTTTATTAGACGTATAGACCATAACAAGAACCTCATTATGTATTGTGGTACTTACGATAATACATCAGTGGGTTCTCCAGCTGAGGGCAGGGGAAGCCGATGCTGCCGAAGTAATCGAGCAGGTTCCTCGTAGGGCCAGCATATACCACATCTCCCAGGCATAAGTAGACCACACGCTCCAAGAATGGGAAAACGTCTGTAAATAATAATAATAATATAAAAAAAAATTTTTGAAGTCTCTTCCATTTGTAAAGCTTTCTTTGTCTCGTGTTGAGTTGGTAAGTATGTTTTTAACCAAACTGCTTAAGAAGGACGGTAGGTATCTAATGTTTTTAGGATTTATTTATGTAAGTAATTAATATTTTAAAGGTACTCAGTTATTCCAGAAATAATTTCCGTACCATAAATAATAAATTGAATAAAAAAGAAAATTAATAAATACAACGTCTTATCTACTAAATTAAATTAAATTACACAAATCAATAACAGGTCATGACGTCACACACACAATTACATCAGTATTTATTGCTGTTTCTTTGGTTGAGCCGGGCGGCAAATTTTTTTTTCTTATCTGTGGTTGAGCCTGTAGCCTAAACGCATTGATGGATTTTGAAATGTGAAGTGGCGTTACATTCGACTTTAATTCCTTAGCTGGAGTGCTTTAAGATACATTTTAAACAGTCTGGTTTTTTTTTTGTTAGTTTGTCATAAACGGACTTCAAATAGGTGGTGCTTTATATTTTCACTTGTATGCTTGTTGTGCGCCAGTTTCTCGGTATTGCATCATTATTTTGAATCAGATGATTTCGAGAGCTCTAATGTTATCTCGGTCGGTGACCAAAGAGGATATTTTATGACTGACTGTTCCGACCGAACGAAGTTTTAGAACATATTAGGAACCTCCTTGCTTTTTCTCCGAGCACTGGGTTGTCTGGTAGAAATCGCTTTCAGCGCTAAGACCACCTAAATTGTATGTCTCTTAGTTGTTAATTAAATCTTTTAAATGTGTTTTATTAGTATTTTTAATTTTCTTTTGATTATCTTTTTATGTTTGACTTTTATACTTTTATAATTTATTACTATTCTGACGATCATATTATCCTTTGACAAATTATTCAATAGGCTTTATTGTAATCTGACATTGATAATAGTCATAAATAAATCTAATCTAATCTATTTGTTTATTTTGATGTACAATAAAAAGTTATTTGAATTTGAACTTAATTGCAAATGCTGAATAAATGAAATGAAATGAAAATTATGGAATTATAATTATCTTCTTAATTAACTTACCTGATCTCGGTTTCTCCATGGTAAGTATGATGGCAGTGCCATACTTCTTAGCTGCATTGGATAATATTGAGATCACCAGGTATGTGTTGAGAGGATCCAGATCCCACGTTGGCTCATCAAGTAGCAAGATTACTGAAAAGGTTAATAATATAAATTTAATAGCTATTCATCTAAATTATTACAATGTACCAAAATATAAAATATTCTAATAATTTTTTAAAATAATTATTTGGAGGGATCGTACCAGGCAGCGGAACCCTATTATTACTAAACCTACGCCGTTTGACTGTCTGTCCGTCCGTCTGTTTGTCTGACCTTTAAAACGCTATCTTTTGAACGATCGTAGGTAGCCGGCTGAAATTATCTCGGAATTTGTGTTATTATGTGGGATTTAAAACGTAAAAAATAAGGGGTCTCCATACAGGAAGGTTGTTTTTAAAAGATTTTGTTATACCGTTAAAAACGGTAATACATACACTGCTCAACATTACCTAGGGATATTTCATAATGTTCATGCAAAACATGTTTTTTTGAAAAGCTATTAATAATTATTTTGGACGTGTGGCGTGCAATACAGGGTTTAAAAACTTTCAAGATGGGCGAGTGCTATATTTCTCTGCTATACTTAGTTCTTGTAAACATGGGTTCTACTAATTTCATATAATCTGTGCCATCCTTCTATGACAATGTACAAACTCAATTTTCATTGTCAGTGCGTTTTATACAAAAACCACCTAAAACTAAATTAATTTATAAGAATTGAGAGGGTAAATATAGCAATTGCTCATCCATCTCGAAAGTTTTTACCCTCATGTCTTAAGTAATTTTTATAGCTACTCAAAAAACATTTTTTTGTATGAAAAGTTTTAAAATATCTTTAGGCAAAGTTGATGTGTGTAAAGGCGTGAAATTTTGTTTTATAGTACTAATCCTAAACTAAACCAAAAAATAATAAAAACCTGCCAAGTGTGATACGAGTACACGACTCACTTGGCGCTAAGGCGTTCGAACCGAATAAAGAAAATATTTTTTCTGTTGCTATCATTGATTTCTCTTGTTTGAAATGAATATTTATAATTGTTGTACTCTTGTGGAGGGGTGTGGTTGTACAGAATCCTCGGTCCGGCTCGTACTTGGCTGTTTTTTTAATCGGTTGATTCAGCCCCCTAATTAGTTAGGAAGCATAATTATTATTCCAGCTGGAAGCCGTTAACTATTGAACATAGGTCTCCCCGTCAATCACCGCATAGCGCGACCTGAAGCACTTGCATCCAGCAGCAGCTGCCTTTACTATATTGCATTCCTAAAGCTTCACTATAATTATTATCATTCTAATCGGACCCGGGAGCTTTATTGAAGGATGCTTACGGGGATCTCTAATGAGTTGTACACCAATGACGAGTCTTCTGTATTCGCTCTTTGTCAAGCTCGTGACGCATTTTTGGGCAACCTGGAAAATTTCAATACATATGTTGTAATGTCCTTGTATTTACTGGTAAGACCATTTAATCATTCACGATAAAATTTGTAATTCTTTGGTAATACCTGGGATAACGCCAAATCTGCCATGACCTGCTTTACTTTGGAAGACTTCAGGTATCCGGAAATCTGAAAACATGCTCATTTAAAAATTTGATTAAGTAGGTACTGCCTTGGCTGTTTTAACCGTCTCCGTGGCGTTATAGATAAGTCCATTAGCTTCACATCAGGCGGTCTTGTGTTCGATTCTCGGCGGAGTCTAACTTTGTAAGACTCGGTTTGGTTGGTAGAAAGGCATTTTCTACGCCCGCCTGGCTAGCTACCTACCACCATCTTATTTTGCCTCCAAACATCAATATTAAGATAATTGATGTGTTCCGGTTTGAAGATAAGATAGCCAGTTCCCCATTGTGTTGAGGAATCTTGGTAAGCCCGCTTCTATCTTCGATATCGTCGTCATTTACCATCAGGTGAGATGAGATGATGCCAAAGGCTTCCCATCGTTAATAAAAACCCTACAATAATAATAATAATAAAGAAATAAATATCAGTTTATTTTTTACACCACATCATCATACAGTTATTAACAAAAAGATAAAAAAATATTATAGAGATGTGATGGACTGGTGCCTGAGCTAGACTTTAACAAGTCTGTGTTTCTGGACACCAGGCCCCACCCTATGGATTTGGTACAGATATTACTTTTAAAAAAGGACATCGTTTCATACCATCCTTCATATAATTCTTGCATGCGTTTGCGTTTTCCAACTCATATAATTTAGGGATCTTCATGGCGAGGGTGAATAGGCGATATTTGAGTTTGCGTGTACTATCTTCGACTACATCGTCACTTTGCATCATTATGATCAGTTAAGATGTAGTTAATTGCAATCAAATTTGAATAATAAAAAAACCAACAGTTTTCGTCGTCACTGCTGATTCGAGAATTAGAATTTTCAGAATTAAGGCATAGTTACCTACTCCAATATGACCTCCATATGATAACACCGAATTTTCTCTCATTTGTGGGCTAACCTTCCTACAATATGGAAAGAGGCATGGGGCCTTAGCAGACGCTGTGTGTTCTTTTATTAAAAGGCTTACTCCGTACTCTGGGCTCCAATCTTCATTAGAAGAAACTACTTCTTGGGCTTTAGAAGAGGAGGAAATTTTGGAGAACAAACTTGGCATGGGGTGTACGTTAGGCGCGAGTAAGGTCCAACCTGAAAATGTGTAGGTCTACAGCCGACATGGCTCCGTACCTGCAGGCACAGCCAGCGAGTGTGACGCTGGTCCTGATGGGTACGTATGGCCCTGGGTTACGCACTGTCGACTGGTCTTCCACGACTCGGTCGACGATGACTGTGACTTTCTATAGTTTAAAAAGGTGTCTGTGCACGTGGTTGCTGGTCGCCTGATCGGCTCGCCGCGCAGTTGCGACGTGGCAACCAAAAAATAGTAGGTACGTACGAATTTCAATAAGCTTTCACACGTACTTTTCAAAGTAATATCTTTTACTCTTTGACACGACGAACTACTTCCGCGACGACCACACACCTGAACTCTAAATTTAGTAACTCGGCTTGGTCTCCCAGCCTAGTTGCACATGTTTTTGTCGCCGAGAAACCAAATCGCCCGGGCGACAAGTCGGAAGAGCATTTAAATGGACCTAACCTGGTGGGGCAGTGACATTTTGAAACCGTCTGACATAGGCACTTATCCCAACCGCCAACGAGAAAGCGACTAACTATCGACTATTTTGTAGCTCAAGAAACGTACAATATAGATGTAGATCTCCTGTCAATAAAAGAGATACATATATTGATAGTTAATCGCCGGCAGTGTGAACACATATATATTTCTTTTATTATGTCGGACTTTTAATTAGATGTAGTGATCTGACGTTTCGTGGGTAAGTAAACGTGTCATTTCCTTACCAATGGAACGTCTAATTAGATATTAAAAGTCCGTAGACGCTTTCTCGTCGGCGGTGGGGCAAGTGCGAAGAAACAGTCCAACATCATGATTGGCAATGGATTGGGTAGACATATGAGTTTTTTCCCCCTCGGACTGCGGAGGAGGGAAAGGGGAAAATGCTTTTACGCATACCAATACAGCCGGCTGTATTGGTTATGTGGGACTCACAGACCTGCGCCTATATGCATACATACCCATTATATACATAAGGTATATAATAAATAAATATGCACAGGCCCAAAACTACACTACGCACTAACAACCCCCTGTAGCCTTGGCAGCTAAGCAAGTAACTATTTAGTAATCTGTGGCTAAGCTGCCTTAAAAGCTAATCGGAGCGACTTATGAGTATATAAACGCACCTTAGTAAGTGACAGTGCCAAAGTCTGCTGCACGCTAAGGCCTGGCAGCAACTTGGTCGAGTGGCGCACCAAGGCACACGTGTTCTTGAACTGTTCCTCTTCTAAAGGGACACCTTCCAGCAGGATGTGGCCTTTTGAAGGCACGCGGCGGGCAATCACGTCGAGGAGGGCGCGTTTGCCGCTACCTGGGCAAATGATAACGAACACTTTATAGCGTAGGATTTGCGAAGATTATGGACGTGGATTTATGAGGTTTTACGAAATTTACTGAGGCTTGTACTATCATAATCAATCAATCAATCAAATAAGCTTTATTGTACAATAACAAAAATATATATACAGAATAGACAGTAAACTTTTAAATTGTATATGTCACCGGAAAATAACAAGACTCGTAAGTTGATCAATTTTCAAGGTAGTTGATCAACTCCCGGAAAATAATAAACAGCAGTTAAAATTTATTATTTAACGTATGTATTTTAGTAAATTGATTAATTTACGGCGCCTTGTCGTAAGATCATCCGACGAAGGCGAGGTGTACGTTGATTGGTTAAACGACTCACGTGCTTGCTTTTACATTGCTCCCCGCCCGCCACCCGGCCGCCACCTTCACCCTTCACTTTTGTTATTTAAAATATTTTTCCTTTTATTATACTAAGTCATAAAGCTGTATGGCTAAATAAGAATAAATATAAAATATTAAAAAAATATACATGATCTTTCACATCTCATCATCGGTATTAAAATAACATATCTAAGTCTTTGTATGAATAAACACTAGCCAAATGCTTATAAAATGCCCTCGACCAATCAGAGAACAGTGTATTATGTGACGGGTAATAGTATACCGTTAAATAGTACACTGAGCAACGATTGGCCCGTTAGTGGATGATTTTACTTGTGGCACAATCGTAAATTATTAAATTACTGCCAGGTACTGTAAGTTGACCAATTAGCTAAAATACACTGCGTTAAATAATACATTTCTACTAACGTTTGTTATTTTTCGTCAGTTAATCAACTAACTAGAAAATTGATCAACTTACGATTCTTGCTATTTATCGGTGACATATATAACGAAATTGCTAAATCAATTTCTTCCAGGCAACCCAGAGGAAAACAAAAGGAAGGGCTGTGTAAAGCAAACATACATTCAACAAAGTTGAATAAAACAATTGACTACAGCTACCTTACTAACGCTCGCGGCAGTGAAGACCTATTATTAATATATGATAACTACCCTAAAATCTAAATCATAATATAACATATAATAAAAATACTATACAAAATATATAATAATATAAACTATACTTACATATAATAAAAATATATACTAATATCCTTATGAATATTGATGTAGTCAATTGACTAATTATTAGAGAAATTTTATATGGAAGCCAGTTGTACATATTTTGAGCTCTTGACGCTTGTTCACTTTCACTTTTCTTTGTGGCTGCAGATGTCGCTACAGTACATTAACAAGTTCATGATTACATTAGCCGGGATTCAATCTCGAAGCCGGGGCCATTCTTTTCATAGGGAGAATGGAGTGGCCGTTCCAGGGGACATGGGGCGCCTGTAAGAGTAAGGTCTCGCGACGGCGACGGCGTCGTGCAAAGCGCCTTTAATTTTGTATGCCGTTTTCTTTGTTTGCGCTTTTGATCTCTATATCTGGCCGCAACCCTTACGTATCTTTATTTATTTTGTATTTGGCAAACAAATTGCCAGTACTCATAACGTATAAAAAAAAAACTGAAATTCCATTAAAAAAAACCAGACAAGTGCGAATTGGACTCACCCACTTAGGGTTCCGTACAAATTTGTAGGTACATATTATATATAACAGTGCAAACTGTTAGGTAATACATATACACCTAAATTATCAGGTGCCTGATACCCATACATTATATGGGAATTTTTAAGCTATTGTATAGCTTTTATCGCGGGCTTTGCGAAAAAACCTGACACCCCCAAAAAAAAATATATATATTGAGTTCTAAAAAACTTAAAGTGCCATCTATCTATTCATCATGATGATGGTGATGGTGGTGGTGATGGTGGTCGCGATGGTGGTCGCGATGATGGTCGCGATGGTGGTCGCGATGGTGGTCGCGATGGTGGTCGCGATGGTGGTCGCGGTGGTGGTCGCGATGGTGGTCGCGATGGTGGTCGTGATTGTGGTCGCGATGGTGGTCGATGACGATGATGATTTAACTTTCTTAGTGTTAATTTATTACATAAACATCCCGCGTCCCAAGGACTATAATAATATGGTACTGGTAAATACTGCATAAATAAATAATAAATAAATAATTATAATTGCATAAGTTGATAAAAAATGCTATGCAATAGCTTTACCGCGGCAGTCCTCGAGTGCCACACGTCTTATTTTCATTCTGCGTCATAAATCGAAAAATATACATCATAAAAATAATAAAAAAAATTCGAGCGAGACCTACAGTACTCGCATATGATGTGTAACATGTGACAAAATACTTTATAAAAGGACGGCAAAGATACGGCAGACTAAAATAGGCTGTATGGTCATAGAGATACCTTTGCCTTTTCCGCGCTTTTAAAGCCTGAAAAAGGGACGGCAAAGATACGGCAGACTAGGCTGTATGGTCATAGATACCTTTCCCTTTTCCGCGCTTTTAAAGCCTGAAAAAACGCGACTTCCTGTTACACATTTCCGTCCCATGGGACACATTTCCGTCCCATTTCACGAAATCACTCCCACAAATTGCAGGAAAGCGAGAGCAAAGATGTTACACATCAAAAATCTGTTTAAGCTTGTGCCAATGTAACCCTTATATCCCACATGTGACATGATACGGTTAACTCAATTCAAAATTTGGAACGCCGTTCCTTGCTTAAATGATTACGTAGTTTAAATAAAGACAATTTTTTAATGATTTAATTACAAATGTATTGTTTTTTGATTTTTCCCTATACTTGAAGTATGATGGTATTACTTACCTTTTAAATCATCATATCAAACGAGAATCGTCCACTGCTGGACAAAGGCCTCCCCCAAGGATTTCCACGACGACCGGTCCTGCGCTGCCCGCATCCATCGGCTTCCCGCGATCTTTACCAGGTCGTCGATCCACCGCCTACGCTACGTTTTCCGGTGCGCGGTCGCCACTCGAGAACTTTACTGCCCCATCGGCCATCTGTTCTACGAGCTATGTGCCCCGCCCACTGCCACTTCAGTTTAGCGATTCTGTGAGCTATATCGGTTACTTTGGTTCTCTTGCGGATCTCCTCGTTTCTGATTCGATCACGCAGAGAAACTCCGAGCATAGCACGCTCCATTGTCCTTTGGGTGACCTTGAGCCTTCTTATGAGGCCTATAGTAAGCGACCATGTCTCAGTTCCGTGAGCCATCACTGGCAACACACACTGGTCAAAGTCCTTAGTCTTGAGACACTGCGGTATTTGGAACGTGAAGATATTGCGAAGCTTCCCGAACGCTGCCCAGCCGAGTTGGATTCGTCGATTGATCTCTTTCTTGAAGTAGGACCTACATAGCTGGACTGTTTGTCCCAGGTATACATATTCGTCAACAACTTCCATTGTAGAGTCTACAACCTTATAGTTGACTCACTTGTTGAGAGACTTTACTGAGGCCATCGAGCATTGTGCTCATGTCTTCCATAGTCTCAGCCATGACCACGATATCGTCAGCGAATCGGAGGTGGGTTATGTACATACTAGCCGTTGATATTGATGCCGAGTCTACCCCAGTCCAGAAGCTTGGAATCGAACCCGCGACCCCCTGGTGTGAAGCAACCATTACGCCACGGAGGCGGTTAAACTCCGACACGTACTAATCTGTGTCTCGTTAGTTACACTGACCTTTAGATCCAAGTATAGCGGTGACCTCCCCACTATGAGTGGTGAAGGAAACATCTTTGAGGATGATCCCAGTCTTCACACCGCCAGTGAGTCTCTGGATGAAACTTCCTGGCTCCACCTGAAAATACGGTAAAAAGTGTGGTATAATAAATCAAGTAGGTACAATAGTTATTTATGCCACTGCAAAGTAATGAGAGCCATTGTAACATGAGTGCTAGTTTGTACCACGTAGCGAATCTGAGTGGCACAATAGACAGCACGAGTGTTACAATGGCTAATTAATTTCGTGCAGTGGCATACAATACTTTTTCTACGACCATGAAATAAATAAAATACATTGAAATTTTGTCATAATTATTTAGCCATAAAAATAGTTAAATAAAAAAAAAAACATTATAGTAGGTACCGTTGTCTTGTTTTGAAATGATCATTGTAAAACGACTTGTAGGAATGAATACTTTTGTGATATGATTTGAGGTTATGTAATATGCAAATTACTAAATGGGAGTAGATTTTAATCTTGTGTCATAAAAAAGAAGTTAACGAAATAGGAAACTATTTTTTTTCATCACACATAATTAATTAAAAACCAACGATTGGTTCCTCAATACAATAAGTGCGAAAAAAATTCTACTTTGCCTTCTGTAGGGAAATTAGTTTCTCTCTTCTGATTGGTCCACATTCGTGACGGTTTTTTTTGTCATATTTGAGTGTTAAAAAATGTAAATATCACAAACTGACATTAAATTATCTATGGTGATAAACTCACTTTTGTGATTGGTTAGCAAGGAGTTTGTATTAAAATACTAGCTCTTTATTGGTTAGTATTTTAAAAGTTAACCAAAGAGGTCGAAAGCATAATTTAGAAGAAGTTACAAGTCTGTTAGGTTTTGGCGGCAGTGCGCGCTGAAAAAAAGAAAACGGTCAAGTGCTTAAAAGACATCACCGAACGCACTACTCCGATCCGCAACCCATTGTTTGCCAAAACGTAAACATATCGCGGAAATTAGAAAAAAAAAGAAAAATGAAAATATCAACCTTTTTAAAACACACATGTTTTATGTTATTTTGTGCAGTCTATTTTGAAAAATAATAGGGTCTCTAGGTACGTACCTAAGTAATAATAAACTAGGTTCAAAACGACCCCCAATTTGTTTGTAACTTTGTATTTATTTAAGAATGTAACTGTGCAATTGTGCGTAAAGTTCGAAGTTTATGAGTAAAACTTACTAGTCCAGAGTGGAAAACATTGCACAACTCCAATGTGTAGTCGGATCCAATCATCTTCTCTTTATTTTTTTTTAAACTTTTCCTATCAAAATCACTCAAAACATTGATGAAATAGTTAAAGAATCGTTTTAGAGCGACGCACCCATCCCTCACCAAGTCTTTAGCAAACTACTTAACTGCAGTTCACTTCATGTTGTTCGCAGTTAGCGCTGTTGCCAAACTTACTTATTGCTAACTTCAGCTTATTAACTGTACTTAATTTTTAGAACATATTGTTAGCCTACTGGTTTGAAAGCTAATGCAACGTCTTAAAGTCGGAAGTTGTACGGATACGATTAAAGTTTGGGTTAAGGTAAAGTTAACATCCTAAAAGCTACTCTACTCTCATAAAAAAACTTAACTTAAAATCATAGGGCCCGTCCATACATTACGTCATCGATTTTTGCCGATTTTAGACCCCCCTTACAATTATCCTATAGTTCCCCCCCTCCCTCTCGAAAAACTGACGTTATTTCCAGTAATTGTTGACAGAGTAAATAATATATGGACAGTCCCAGGTAAGTTAATCTGAGTTTTATCGTTCCAGTTAAAATATCGATGCAAGTACGTACCTAATTAAATAACTTTCCTTCTGGCGCTGTAGGGTAATAAAATTATCATCAAGGCTCAGAATACGGATGTTCTGTATCCTGAGCATCAAGCTTACCATTCCATAATTTTGTTACATTACATTGGCTCATCACCACAAAAACATAATCAATATTTACTTAGGTACATAATTGTATAATAATTTATTTATCAAATAAAATGTCTTATGAGAGAGGATTGTTGCAAGTAAAAAAATAACAGCTTTTTGAAAATGAGCTCCAGTACTACCCCTTTACTAAAAGAATGGACCTGGCGTTGATGACGTCACTGCAACACATGGTTACGGTGTGCAAAAAAAGCATCATTAAGAATATTTATGAAACTTAAACTAATGTTTGTGAAAACTCTAGGTATGTTGTGATAGATTTCATAATTATGAAAATAATAATAATAATAAGACCGGTCGCAGCGGTATTCAGTCCGTTAGAGACCTATTTTAATGTTTCAAGATGAGATTCAAAATAAATAACACAATAATGACTTTATTTCAAATTCAAATAGTAACAAAAAGTACTTAGTTTCAAAACACAAACTTAATAAAAATAGTCCAAAAACGTAACAGTGATAACTGATAACAAAACAATACAAATTAAAACAATTCAACAAAAAACTTAAAAAGGATGTTCAAAAAAGCTCAACGTTATGTCAGAGACGAAAGTAGACGCGTATGGGTGACATAGATGCGAACTGTACTGATGCGACAGGAGAATGCGGGGAAGCGGGAGAGGGGTCATTCTTTTAGTACATAACCGGGTAGTAATTAATTTATTAATCATTAAGGAACCTAAAATACTGAAATCGAGAAGGCGACTTCGCCTTAACTATGAAAGCCTCAATTTCTCGCTTTAGCACAATGTTGCCGCTCTTATCCACATGCGTGAACCCGTATAAATAATGTTAAAATGCTGCTATCCTATTCTAACATGCTACCAAACCAAAACCAAGATGAGGCTTCGCAGTTCGCATAGAACCTTCATTATGGCTGGATTTAACGCTTGTTTTCTATCTCACTTTGTACTGAGGAGTTTTCCGTGGAGGGACAGAGAGGCACACACCTGCGCTGGCGCAGGCAATGTCACTGACTGACTGAACTGACAGTCTGGCATCGAACCGTGTACACTGTTCAAGCCTCACTGCGGCAAAACATTTAAACTGTTTTAAAACAAACGAAACGAACGAAACATTCGAATAATGAAATTAAACTGTATTTGATAAGTAAGGAGGTCAAGTAACTGAGTGTTTTGTGTTGGATCTCTGTAGTTTTCTGTGAAAACTTGTGATTTTTGTGTGTTCTTTCTGTGGTGGAGCTGTGTCCCGTTGGCCGGTGTTCCAAGTAAGTTGTCAGTTTGTCACTGGAACGGGTTTTCATTATTTATGGAGGTATTTAGAGGTTTAGCTGTACGTATCTTTATCTAAACTAAAGGCTTAACCAATAGTCTCTATTCTTTGGCCTTACTACTGTATTTCAAATCCACACAACTTTTTTTATCCATAATTGGTAAGCCCTTGACATCATCTCATCTGATGGTAAGCGACGATGATGCCGAAGATGGAAGCGGGCTTAAATAAATATCCTTTATTGCATACCAAATCAGCATTACAGAAACTTAATTTAAATATGTACAGTGCAAAGACGGCCTTATCGCTTTTAGCGATTTCTTCCAGCGGGCTTACCAAGATTTCCCAACGCAATGGGGAACTGTTTATCTTATCCTTAAGCCGGAACATATTATCAATGCGTAGAAAAGATGGTGGTAGGTAGCCAGGCGGGCTTAGAAAATGCAATTCCACCAACCGAACCGAGTCATACAAAGTTAGACTCCGCCGGGAATCAAACCCGCGACCTCATGATGTGTGAAGCTAATGGACATAACCATTAAGCCGTGGGTGTGTCCGATTTTCGTACAATTCCCAATGTAACGAGAGTGTATTTATAGTAGGTATGTGCCTAGTATAGTAGTAGGTGAAATGATGCCAAGGGCTTACAAATTATGAATAAAAAAAAGGTACGCACTTCTTCTAAGCCTCCGTGTGCTTTAAAAATTTACGATTGGCAACCAAAATCAAACCCCAACAGGTAAGCTATGGATTCTTTCATCAAATAACTTTCGAAAAACTTAAAAACTTTAGGGTACAAGCTTTTAATATTGCATTGTCACGCGATCATAAGCATGCAAAACTTCAGCTCAATCGGAAACCGGGTAGTGGGTCAAATTTAACTTGCAAGATTTTATTTATTACAGACACCGGGACAGGTGAAACTAAATAAAAGCTTGTAAAATATACGGAATTCATCTCAGCATGTCTCAACCAACATATACCTTTATATGGTATGTTTAGGAAACTCATCGAAGGTTTCCGGAGAATAAACTCAGATGTCCGTAACAAAAAATTCGTCAAAAATCGTGCAGCAACTCATCAGGTTTCCTCAGGTCAAACTCCTCACAAAAAACGAGTTCCAAGTTCCACCGTCAAAGGCAATACCATCGAAGAAGGTCAAACCGGGTGTCGCAACGAGTCAACCGTTAAAGTTTCTTGTATTAATTATGTACTTTGTATTAAGTTAGGTAGGTTAGCATATTGCTGACAAAGAATTGCAGTAATTTCTAATTAATTGTCAAAAATTCAATGAATAAGCGTGAAAAATTTACAGCGACGACATTGAAAATAGCGTCGTTCATTTTTAATTAATTTTGTAATTAGGTCAATCACACTAATATTATAAAGGCGAAAGTTTGTGAGTGTGTGAGTGTGTATGTTTGTTACTTCTTCACGCAAAACCTACTGAACGGATCTGGCTAAAATTTGGAATAAGCGTGAAAAATTTACAGCGACGACATTGAAAACAGCGTCGTTCATTTTTAATTAATTTTGTAATTAGGTCAATCACACTAATATTATAAAGGCGAAAGTTTGTGAGTGTGTGAGTGTGTATGTTTGTTACTTCTTCACGCAAAACCTACTGAACGGATCTGGCTAAAATTTGGTAGTTAGACAGGATAGGCTACTTATTTTCACGCTCGCGAGCCGCAAGCGCACTGCGCACCCTCTGAAATACATAGAAACGTTGTCCTCGCGGGTGAAGCCGCGGGAAACAGCTAGTAATAAATAAAAATAACACAGTAATACAAGATCGTTTCAAGTGTATATCATACATAACAAGTCTATCCCAGTTAAATTTTCACGCCAGTTCGTATAGCCTTCGCATGAAGCGGTCGTAACTCAGTGTGATTTGCGTGGGTGGGTTGATCACGTAGGTTAACTGACCGAAGCACGGTCATTAACCAGATGGGTTTGACTGTTAGTGGCCTTTTTCTTGACCGTTTCCGTGCTTCGCAAGGCACTTTAAGCTGTCGATGCCGGTTGCTATCACAAGATTGCTGTCTTTAAGCCTTGTCAGATGCCTCATAGGCGGCTAGAAAAGCTCCTGATCGTGGAGTTGGCCGCTAGCCTTACAACCTCCAGTCCTACGAGTAATATTTAAGTCACTGGCCGACGGCAGTGCTACGTCACTCGCCTATACCTAACGCAAAATGTACCTACGCTTAGCGACCCACTCGGACGGGCTCTCACCCACCGTGTGTCTTGTGTAGCTATAGATATGTAATATAAAAGATCGAGATAGGTAGGTAGGTAATTATTATTATTGTGTGTGCTAAGTGGAAGATAGTGGAAGTCTATGTATGTAGGTAATAAAAAAAAATAAAAAACAGATCTAATAAAACTGACTAAGTGAGTGCCGGATCATGAACAAAGTAGGGTTCCGTAGTGATAAAAAAATGTAAATTAGAAAAAAAAACTAAGTTAATTTTGCAGTTTAGATTTAGACATTTTGTAAGGAGTTGAACTTTCTACAAATATTACTGCACGTCTTAAGTTAGTCCACTATCACTCTTTAACTAAGAAAGCCTACTTAGCCGTGAAAATTTTTCTTGTTATAATTCATTATGTGTCCTACTATTCCAAATCATATTCAGATTTCCTGAAATAGCGGTTTCGAAACTGTAACAAAAATCACCACTTTAAAACTTAATATTTCGTGAACTAGTCGTTTATTGACGGACATGGCGAAACTATAAAGGTTCTTAGTTTGACTACAGAACCTTAAAAATCACCGACGTACCGATAAAAACAGGTAAGTTAAGTAAATTTTAACCGCCTCCGTGCCGTAATGGTTAGTCCATTCCGTACACACTAGGCGGTCGCGGGTTCGATTCCCGGCGGGATCAACTTTGTAAGAGTCGGTTTGGTTGGTGATAGGGCATTTTCATAGCCACCACCACCACCACCATCTTATCTAAGTCTTGTCGCCAAAAATCAGTGTTAACAGCATTGACGTGATCCGGCTTGAAGATAAGATAGCCAGATCCCCATTGCGTTGGGGAATCTTGGTAAGCCCGCTTCTATCTTCGGCATCATACTATCAGGTGAGATGATCCTAAGTAAGGGCTTATCAATTTTGGATTTAAAAAAATACTATCGGGTCCTATTCAGGACGCGTCAATCAGGATTTAGCTAGTAAGTACCGCGCATTTTTTTTAACCAAACAAAAATGAAAGGTAACTTGTAATTCGTTTTAAGCTGGCGCACCTTCTAGCATGATCATCTAGTACGACTGTTACTTAAACTTATCAAATAAATAAAAACAATTACTAGTAAAACTTTTAGTTTCATTTTCATGAATCAACCCTAGCGCTAGAACGCCGTACTGTCGCCGCCGCGATTCGCGCGCCGCCCGTGTACGCAGTTATGACCGCTAAGTCAAGCGTCTTAATACCCATGTTTCCGTGTATTGTCTGACAGTGGGAACGAGTAGGTTAATAAATGCGTAGGTATTTTCATTTTATAAGGAAGTGCAGTATCTGTTACGAAGTAACTAGTATCTCATCTGTGCCTACGGTATATTTTTTATAGGTAACTTACTTCTTAGAGAATTTCCTTTCGCAATAGTTCCAAGCGGCTTCAAAAAACTTAAGTCAACTTGTATATTTTAACCGACTTCAAAAAAGGAGGAGGTTTCTCAATTCGACCGTATATTTTTTTTATGTGTGTTCGCGGATAACTTCGTCCTTTGTGAACCGATTTTGATGATTCTTTTTTTGTTGGAAAGGAGGTATCCCAAGGGTGGTACCATGATAAAAAAACCAGGATCTGATGTTGGCATACCAGAGAAATCGAGGGGAACCTTAGTTTCCCGTTTGAAGTCGGTTTTTTTTGTTCAACATTATTTATGTGTGACCACGCGTAACTTTTTAAGCTTTGTAAGGAGTAGTTGGATTTCGTTTAGGCGTTAAGCGTCACAAACTTGTTATATGTAATTTCAGCTTAAAAGCGTTTTCACAAAGTCGTTTCCCATACAATCTTAAAATTACTACTTCTTGAAAATGGATGGGCCGATTCTAACAAAACTTTATGCACAGCAAGTAACGAAATTCAAGTTGGTGGATATGTAATCTATGTTTTGAAATAGTTTTTTTTATATTAGCAAACTTTAAGATTCCTATAAAAACCTTAAATCACTATTATTTATTGACAACACATTTAAAAAAAAGTAATCTATCAAAAAACTAGAATTTTGTGACTTGCGTGTAAAAAGTTTCATTAAATTCAGCCTATCTATTTAAAAAATATAGGTAGTAATTTTAAGTTCGTATGGGAAACGATTTTGTGAATAAGAACGATAATAGTCTTTGAGTAAAACGTTGTGACCCCTTATCTTGAGGGTCCTTAGAAAATACACTTCACCTTTTCATCATCATCATCATCATATCAGCCGAAAAACGTCCACTGCTGGACAAAGCCCATTCCAAGGATTTCCATTTCATTTCATTTTTTTATTTTTAAGCCTTTTAGTAGTACAAAAATCTAGAAGTCTCAAAATATAAATGTAGTTCTTACCTTTATGTGAACTTATGCTACCTACTCACTTCGTTATCCATGCACGGTGCCAATAAAATTCGCTGATAACGAAACATGTTACTTGCACAACGGATGTGAAGAATTTAAACAAAAACGTGGTAAAGACCTCCCAGGATGTGGGTATGAGTCAGTGGTCTTGTCGCGAAGAATATTTTTTTCTTTTCCTGTTGCCGAGTTTTTAAAATTATTTATTTCAAAGGTAGTTCAACCGCCTCCGTGGCGTAATGGTTAGTGCATTCGCTTCACACCAGGAGGTCGCGGGTTCGATTCCCGATTTCCGGTGGGTTCAACTTGTAAGACTCGGTTTGGTTGATGGTAGGGCATTTTCGAAGCCCGCCTGGCCTAGCTACAACCATCCTAAGTCTTACTGCCAAACATCAGTGTTAAAATATTGATGTGTTCCGGCATGAACATAAGATAGCCAGTTGGGGAATCTTGGTAAGCCCGCTTCCACTTTAATTTTGCGAAAAAGTTTTACTTTTAAAAAAATGTGTTTTTGTACATATAGCCCTTGGCAAAATTTAACACTTAAATCATTACGATACCCTAAAAACTTTCAGAGTACCTAATCGCGATGTCACACTTTCTTTGAAAAAGGTAAGTACCCTTATCGGAGCGAGTGAAAAAACAAAGTGAAAAAAACTCATCTTCACCTACTATTTTAAGGCACAGTATATATATTAGTCGTAAGGTGTATGTATCTGTCTTGCGGATGATGGATATTATATAATCATATAAAATGATTTAACAGGTATTTCACAAACTAAGTGTAAATATTGTCTAAGCCCTGTTTAATAGTTCGCAATGTTTGCGGACACGAAATCGTCGTCGCCCTGAATGACACCAACTAATTAGTAATCTGTGCCCATATCTTCTGCAAATATTTGTAAGAATGCGTAATTTTGTGACTAAACTTGAGATCATTGTGAGTTTTAGACTTAATTAGGATGTGTAAGAGCAAAATTACCAAAGTAAGTACACATCATAAAATGATAAGGCGAGAGTTTTAAAAAGTTGCTTCTTCTATTCGTCATATCAGCTCATATACGTCCCCACCGAGGGGCTCGAGCCTACCCTGAATTAGGGCGATCAGGCCTTAGTCGACCACGCGGGCACAGATTACTAATTAGTTACTAACGCGGGCCCAATGCGGGTTGGTCGACTTCACACACAACCTGCGAGTTTCTTCGCAGACGTGTGCAGGTTTCCTCACGATGTTTTCCTTCACCGTTAAAGCAATCGGTAAGTATATGTACGCAAGTTTTTGAAAAACTCATTGGTACATTGGCCGTCCAGATTTGAACCCGGTACCTCTGGTTAGAAGAACCGAGTCGTTACCGGTTGAGCCACCGTCGCTTTTTTTTCTTTCTTCTATTCATGTCCTATCATTACTTGAGGGGGTAAAAAGGTTCGTTTCCCGTGGTCCTACTTGGCACTACTGGTAATTTTTAGGGTTCCGTGCCCAAAGGATAAAAACGGGACCCTATTACTGAGACATCGCTTTCCGTCTGTCTGTCCGTCCGTCCGTCTGTCACCAGGCTGTATATCATGAACCGTGATAGCTAGACCGTTGAAGTTTTTACAGATAATGTATTTCTATTGCCGCTATAACAACAAATACTAAAAAAACAAAATAAAATAAATGTTTAAGGGGGCTCCCATACAACAAACGTGATTTTTGGCTCCTTTTTTGCTTGATATTGATAACAGCAACAGGTAGCCGCTTGAAAATTCACAGAATTGTATTATTACAGTTGTATTATTCTCTTTAAAAATAATTAATTAAATTAAAATTAATATTTAAGGGGGCTCCCATACAACAAACGTGATTTTAATAGATAATGGTACGGAACCCCTCGTGGGAGGGAAGAGGTTGGGGGGGGGGGGGGGGGGGGTGTTAGCCTTTTAACAGTGTCATCTACAAACCTAACGAACCTATGGTACTGGTATTGCCAAGCATTAGGACCACGGGAAATAAAGTAGTAAATCACAGTGCTCTCAATCTCATCTGCCTTATGAGTCGCATACCATAGGATTTATTTGATGACAAAACTTGTCTGAAATCTGACCATTTTTTTAAATAAATAATTTCCATTCAAAATAGATGATCCCTAACCTAGTCAAATAATATGCTAATTTTATGTCTATCAAACACCCACTAGCTTCTTAGCTTCTAGCTTCTTGGTACCCAAAATACGTGAACTGGTTGAGATAGATCAGTTGAGATAGATCAGTTGGTTGATGGTGACTGTACTTACAATCCGTGGATGACAGAACTTTGGGATTTTCCCTACGCTCAAAACAATATGTTTTTCTGTCAGATAACGACTGTAACACACACATTATATTAGTCATGTGAATTCCCGAACTAAAAATATGTAAACATAAAACTTTTTAGATAAGAGTGGTCGGCATAGGTACATCGCATTTATTAAGGAAAACCAGACTTCAATAACAAGAGATAAATAACTTACGTGGACATTTGATAGTTGTTTGAAAAACGGTCTTAAAAATATGCAATTTAAAAGTAAAAAGGACCCTAGGTCAGTCGGGCCAATGGAGAAAGAAAAGATAAGCGAGAGAGAGGACCTACTTGGAATCTGAAGATTGTCTGAAAATTTCATCGAAATCGGTCCAGCCGTTTTGGAGTCTATAAGGAACATTTTTTTTTCCTTCACATAACACAGAGATAGACTGGATTCAAGTGCTAATAACTACAGCCTCCCTGATATAATAAAAGGATTTGAATGTAAATCACATGTTAAACGCTCATAAGAATTAGAAATGATTTGAACGATTAAAAATTATTCAAAATGATTACAAATCAAATCATTTTTAATCCTTTTTAATGATTTTGTTTAATCAGGGCTGTGATTAAAATAACTAAAAAAGAGATTATAAGGTTTTCTTATTTGTTTACTTAGCTTAAGTAATAAAAATATGTATCGTTTATTTAAGTAAATAAACTTTAAACAAAAAAAAATGTTATGAGAAAGTGGTAGCCCTAGTTTTGATAAGCATTGCTATTTAAACGGAGACGGAGGGTCGAAATGATTCATATTGTTGCAACCATTCCGGTCAAATGGAGTCCCAAAAAAAAATATGTATCAATTGTGGCCGAGTGTACGATTTCAGCCCATTTTGGAGGTGGTGCAGAGACTGCGGAATAAATAAATTTATCGAGGAGAAGAAAAAAAAAAAAAAATAAGTGTTAATCTTCCGTTCACACATCATGAATTTCGTGTCTAACATTTTTTTTGGTGTTTGTCTAAACGTACTATCCTCATAGATAGCAGTGAGAAGCCAGTGCTGTCGTTAGCTGGTAAAGATATTGAGTAAGTTAGTATTCTCAAGAACCTGGAAGCTATTATCGATCCGACTCTGCAATGATCTGAGAACAACCGGACTATACGCTGTTATCGCCGATTCCGGGTACATCAATGTACAAGAGCTCTTTTCTTGTCCTTGGAGTTGCTTTCTGGAACTTTGTGCCACCTGCTGTTTCAACTGCTGCTTCCCTGGATGAATTCAAGACGATGCTACAACCACTTACTTGCTATTGAGCAAGCTAAGTCGCGAGTGCATAGTTTCTGGTGTGTGATGTGCTGGTAGGGCTGTCAAGTGTTATATGATACAATACTTTTTGTAAATCGTTTTGTTTCTGTTTTTTTAAATGCCATGAGTTTTATATTATTTTTGTCTTTATTTTAAAAAAAAAGGTTGAGCTAAAGCTTTTGTATTTTGTAATGATAAAGCCTACTCGAGGGTAAGCAGGCTAAAATCTTAAAATATTAAAAATTTTAAATACAGAACATAATTATAAAAAGCGTCTGATTATGGAATCTATGTAAATGGAGAGGCATCAAGATTTAATTAATAAAAGGAAAGATACAGAAACCATAGATAAGATCTACCATGATTTAATTAAATTAAAATAATCTTTAAAAAGTACCGTTGTTACAATTTCTTGGTTAATTAGTTGGAAATTTAAATTTGCGTTTGTATTCATGTAATTTCAAAATTTGTAATTGTAAGTGTCTTTTAAACTTTATGATTATATTTATGTAGTTCAAAATTGACAACCCTGGTTATCTGGGTAGGTGATTTGAATGACTGACTGTATAATTTGTAATATTACCAACTGTACATAAGACCAGTGTTAGCACACGGTTTTGGCTGTCAGTTGACCAATAATAAGATTTATGAACGCATTGTTCATGTGACTTTATAATTTCTTAATATTATAGTGTTTTTTAACTAACGTTAAGATAATTAAAGTTAATGAATTAATTAATTAAGTTACATAGTTGGACTCACATGAGTTTATTTATTTTAATATGGTTCCAAATTTAACGGACAAAACAGGTTATAAGTATTCACCGCTATAACCTGTCCTCAGAACATTTTTTTTTGTTTAAAGTTTATTTACTTAAATAAACGATACATATTTTTATTACTTAAGCTAAGTAAACAAATAAGAAAACCTTATAATCTCTTTTTTAGTTATTTTAATCACAGCCCTGATTAAACAAAATCATTAAAAAGGATTAAAAATGATTTGATTTGTAATCATTTTGAATAATTTTTAATCGTTCAAATCATTTCTAATTCTTATGAGCGTTTAACATGTGATTTACATTCAAATCCTTTTATTATATCAGGGAGGCTGTAGTTATTAGCACTTGAATCCAGTCTATCTCTGTGTTATGTGAAGGAAAAAAAAATGTTCCTTATAGACTCCAAAACGGCTGGACCGATTTCGATGAAATTTTCAGACAATCTTCAGATTCCAAGACGGTCCTCTCTCTCTCTTATCTTTTCTTTCTCCATTGGCCCGACTGACCTAGGGTGCACGGAGAAAAAAATATCGTCAGAATAACTATTCAAAGTTTATAGTTAAATTAGTTAAAAGACGTATCGTTAATATAGCCAACTGTTTCGTCAAACTAAGGATCTGTATCGCTGAATTGGCTATACAGATCCTCAATTCTAGAAAACAGTTGACTACATCAACGATACGTCATTTAACTAATTTAACTATAACTTTGAATAGTTATTCTGACTATATTTTTTTCTCCGTGTGCTTTTTATATTAATAATATGTATGTTGCAGTCGTTATCTAACAGGACAAAGTATTATTTTGAGAGTAGGGAAATTCCGACGGAAGTACGGTACTGCTATTGGTATCTGGCAATTGCATGACACCACCTCGTGGTCAAATAATATAAGTAAAATAGTCTTTTTCTTTCTAATTTAGAGGTAAGGGTTAATTTTAAGGGTCTTAGGAAATGAAAATGTAAAAAAAAACACATAAAAGTTATGCAAATTTAAAATATGCGACATTAATACCGTAGATAAGTTTATATAGTTCAGGATCGTGTATAAAGATATGCATAGAGCTACTGTTTCGTAATTAATGTTTTACTTAAGAAGAAATAGGTCATAGATATAATTATAGAGTAATTTAGGTTTCTTCTTTGTTTGCTAGTGAAAACTGCCAATGTTTTTATGTTATTATTTATTATCTCGAGTTGTAAAAAGATTTCTTTGTTTCTGAAACTTTATATGTGTAATTAGACATTATCTTCATTAAGTTTTTATAGAGTGTATAGACTTCATTTGTGACATTTGATGTGTATTTTCGTTCATTCTCTAAAAAGCTACAAAATTTGCGAACTAGTCACAGATTTGTAAGCTCTCAGATACCATAAAATTCACTATTTATCAACCATTATGATTCAGCATAGAACGATAGCCATCCAACACATTAAATGGTCATTCTTTAGCGCCTACATGTTTTAGAATATCAAAATCCACTGAATATATGTTATGAACCTGATGTGATGTCTTGTTTACGAAAATGCCATTACTCAGCCATAATAAATCATTTCGGATAACATCTGTGTTTCATTTAACGCTCCCTGTACAATTATAAACAGTGCGCATGGTTAAATTTTTTATAAGAATTTTCTAGTTGTTTTCTTCTAATCTTTTGATGCGCACTCACAGAAAATCTCGTCGAGTTTAGTTAAGTCCTTACTTTTGGATCCGAATAAATTCTGAGTACAATAAACCTGAAAATTGAATGCTCTACTTACCTCCCTACCTAATCTTTGGGCACTATAAGTTAGCAAGATTCTAAATGAATAGATGAACCTATAACGATAGAACCTTGTTATTCCAAGGCGACGATCTCAGCTTTCAGCAAAACATTAAGTAATATTTTACACTAAAATCTCTTTTCAAAAATGCTTGGAAATTTGAGCATTATTTTGACAACCTTCTTCGAGATGAATCGAAATTGCTGTACTGGCCAAATGCATGCGAGCAGCGGCCGGCTAAAGTTGTATGAAAATATAAATGAAATATAAATCCATTTCTTTCGTGTTCAGCGGCCAAATAAATTACTATGTGAACTCATATCTGACGTGTAATTTAAAAATGGAACGAATTTTTACTCCGAAACATGGAAACCAAGGAGGTAACTTACCAAAGGTTTTATTTTAATTTCGAGCTGGCTTGCAAATAGAACGCTGTTTATTGAAAAAAAAAAAACAAATAAACACTTTGGCGCGTGAAAAATTATAGTTGTTCGTTATTGGTCATTAATTTTGAAAAGTAATTTTATTAGACGAAATGACTTCATGTTAAGACAATGAGTGTGATAAACTTAATTTAACGCCACCTGAAATTCAAGAGGCGGCAAGAGCCGTAAAAGAAAACTTGTTGCCGCCAAAATCGAAAGAAATGTAAGTACTAAGTACATATTAATTTGAGAAAAGTACTTAACTATACAAGCCTTGGCCACCACTAGGCGTTGATGGACTTACTTACGTATCTGTGCCTCTTTTGCTGGCCGCTGCAGTAATGTAGGTACTATTTCTAATATTGTTGCTGCTTCGGCCAGATAACTATAATGTTGCCATAACACAAACATAAGAGGAGTACCTTTATCCCTAGCGCGCTCTGTACAAACGAAGGGTTGGTTCATCAGCACACACTAAAGTACATTACTGCAGCGGCCAGCAAAAGAGTCATTGATGGACGAACGTGTAAATGTGGGCCCGAAACGAAGCCGTAGTAAAGTTGTGGCTAAGGCTTTTCTCAAATATTGCGCGGAAATTAAAACTAAGTACCTAGGCAGAAATTTTTAATTTGAAAAAACAGTTATTGAATGACGAACAACGAATAGCAATAATTTTTAGTGTTCATTTGTTTTTTTTAATAAACAGCTTTCCAATTGCAAGCCCATTCGAAATTTAAATAAAACCTTTGATAAGTTACCTCCTTGGTTGCCATGTTTTGGAGTAAAAGTAGTAACTAATTAGTAATCTGTGGTAAAAGGTCGTTCCATTTTTAAACTACACTACAGATATGAGTTTACATCTCATAGTAAGTATGTATACTTACTCTGAGGTTTACATAGTAATTTATTTGGCCGCTAGAACACGACAGATATGGATTTTCATACAACTTTTTTTAACCGCTGCTCGCATGTATTTTGCCAGTATAGTAATTTATCTCGAAGAAGCTTCTCAAAAGAATGCTTCCAAGCATGTTTGAGAAAATATTATAAATGTAAAAGTTTGGATGGATGGATGTTTGTTATTCAATCGCGCCACAACAGCTGAATGGGTCTGAATGAAATTGGGTTGGACAGATTAGTGCCTGGATTAACATAATATAGGCTACTTTATTTCCACGCTCGCGAGCCGCTTGCAGCTCGCGCGCTGCGCAAATTCGAAGACAGTCATAGAAACAATGTTCACGTGAGTGAAGCCGCTAGCAAGAGCTAGTATTTGAATATTGAACAATCAAAGTTATTAAAATATTGTGGACACGTGCTAAAAACTAATATCTGTATTATGTTATGTATGCATGAAATACAAGTAAAATGTTTCTTGTCAACGGTAGTCCTTCTAGTCGAGTATATACATCAACCTTCAACCTGTGTATGACCACACAAACTAATTTACGCTATTATACACTATTCCTTGACTATGTTAGTACTAAAATATATACTTTGCCTTGACGCACTTGCGTCACAGCGAGCAGTCTTCAATAAAATTTGTCATGCGTCGGGTAATCGAAAACCGTTTCATTTGTTGTGGGTACTTACTTACTTGGTGCGTTAAAACTGCACTTCAACCACACATGAAATACCTCGTCTTCAAGTACGAAAAATATATTCAGCTGGCTTTCATTTGACCTCTAATTAGCCTAAAATCTTGAAAAAATCACAGTAAATGAAATTTAATGCATACATTACAAGAAAACCTATGAGAAAGTATATTTTTCTTCCCTTCCCACAGAAAAAGTAAAAATTTAAAAGACTAGAATAAGTAGACCCCTATTTTACCACGACCAAAGTATGTACTGAGAGGTATTGTCTGTTGGAAGTTAAAGTTTTGGTGCGGAAACTTGTTTGTGTGACCCCGAGTCGCCCTTGGCCGGTTTTTTTTTTCATAGGACTTGCGACTGTCACCTTATCATTTTTTGTCATTTAAAAAAATATAAAAATAACCAGTGATTGAATTATAATAATGTTGAAATTAGTTTCGTAAAATGGTCTATATTTTCATTAAAAACATTAAAAAATACTAGGGATGCATCGATACGCCTTTTTGCCGATACGATACCGATACCGATACTCTTATAAAAATATCGGCGATACCGATACCGATACGCTTATTGAATTCAAAAAGGAAGGTAGAATAAATAAAACACAATTAATTACTAGTTTTAGTAATCAAAATTAACATTTATAAGATTTTTTTTTAAAAAACAAAGCATTCTTAAGTTTTGCGGGCAAAGGCGATTTCGCAAGTCTGTTTGAATAAGACCTGCGGTGGAAAATAGTCTCTCAGATGCGACAGATGCCTCGTTTGCAACGAAATAGATGGGACAACACGCGCGTTTACATTACATTTTCAAAGCGCGAAATTTGAAAAGTATCGTTGAATCTGCCATAAAAATATCGCCGATACCGATATATCGGCAAACCCGAAGTATCGCCGATATATCGGTATCGGTATCGGTATCGGATGCATCCCTAAAAAATACCTTAATTTTTTCGAACAATACCAATTGGATTAGACCATACGTCTAATCCAATTGGTATTGTTCGAGGTTTAGTTGATTACTGGTGACGTGAAAAAATTGGGCGTGGCTAATCGGATTTAAACCAATAACAGGTGATCATTGTATATAACCCCCAAGAACTATAGAACGAAGTAACTGGTATCTCAGCTGTGCTATAGGCATCCGGAAAAGTTCGGATTGCAAAAAACAAACATTTAAAGGATATCATACAACAAACGTGATTTTTTTCCTCGTTTTTGCTCGAAATTGATAACGGCAACAGGTAAAAGCTTGAAATATTTACAGAATATTTACTTATATATTCACTTTTAAATTAAATTGTAAGGTTAAAATAAAATTAATATTAAAGGGGGGCTCCCATACAACAAACGTGATTTTTATAGATAATGGTAGTTAACCCTTCGTGCGCGAGTCCGACTCGCACTGTGCCGTTTTTTTATTATTTGTTCCTTTTCTTCGGCATTATAGTGCGGCCGTCCAGAGAATGCTGATTTGACACGTCAAGACAGCGAAAGAATGTCACATTCGATGAATCTCCGAAATTGTAAACAAATCAATCTTTAGTTTCTAAGCTTAAAAAAACATAAAAAAACATTTTTTTTACTAAATAATACTAACGGAACACATATATAGTTTTTTATTTATGTATAAAGACAGCAGAATGTGTATTTTGTAATTGCATGAAACATTAGTAAAACGTTTACGTTCTATGGTCGTTTCTTCTTAATAATAGCGATGTCACCACATGTAACTATTAATAACGTATTTGTAAACTGTTATGAATATATGATGAATAATTCATTACCACACAAACAATTCTTTCTTGTTGCGTCAATCAACCAACCATAATAGTTTCAGGCATAAAAGTGATATGTTTAAGTAATAACAATAGTAGATTGTACAACAAGAGAATAAAACAAGCCATTAAACCCGAGACGTTCATTTAGCAAACCGAGCCGGTACGGCGAGGGTGTATAGTCACGTCGAGGGTAAAATGGGTTTCATGCTCGAGTTTTACACTCTGCTTTTCGCTTCGATTACAAGAAAGTAATAAATATTCAACCGCAATACAACAAATTTGGTTAATTTTACCGAATAATTGGTTTCCTGCCACACAATTTTTCCTATTTTCCACCCCCCCTTCACCCATTACCACCCCTAAAATCGATGGTCCACAAAGTACACTTTAGCCTCGGGTTTGGCAACACTATTTTGGTAATGGTAATTTTATTTCGATAAATGTTACATCTACATGATAGGTACAAAGTATTTACTATGGATGTGGACACATCACTAGTTACGTCAAATCAGCATTCTCTGGACGGCCGCAGTATAGTACAATAATCACATTTATTATACTCGCATTTTACAATCTGCGACAGCATTTATCAATTTGCCTGACCGTTTATATACAGACGAATTATGCAGTTTGCCTGACCATTCATTGTAAAATTACTAACCAATAATCATACAATATGCCTTAATCATTTTACAATCTGCGTATAGAATTTACTACTTGCCTGACAGTTTATACACGGACGAATTATAAAATTTGCCTGTCCACTTATAAAATGACTAATCAATAAAAATACAATATGCCTCACTCATTTTACAATCTGCGTACAGCATTTTAAAATTTGCCTAACCGTTTATATACGAACGAATTATACAATTTGCGTAACCATTTGTAAAATGACTACTCATACATTCGCTGGTTATTTTACCATCTGCGTACAGCATTTTACAATTTGCCCGACCGTTTATATACGGACGAATCATACAATTTGCCTGACTATTTGTAAAATGACTAATCAATAATAATCATACACTATGCTTTGCTCATTTTACAATCTGCGTACAGCATTTTACAATTTGCCTGACCGTTAATATACGAACCAATTATACATTTTGCGTGACCATTTGTAAAATGACTAATCATACATTCGCTTGGTTATTTTACCATCGGCGTATAGCATTTAACAATTTGTCCGACCGTTTATATACAGACGAATCATACAATTTGCCTGACCATTTGTAAAATGACTAATCTGCCTGCCTGCCACATAATATAAGGTACCGTTTTTACGATATTAGAGCAAAAACAAAAACATCGTTTTCTAAAAACGAGTTTATAAATTATCGACGCTTCCCCTTAATTTTATAGTAGGTATTATTATTTGGTCGTCATGCAGAACGGTCGTCATGGGAATCCTTGGGGGAGGCCTATGTCCAGCAGTGGACGTCCTTCGGCTGATATGATGATGATGATTATTATTATTATTTGGTAAATCCCCTTAATAGCACATATTCTGTGAAAATTTCAGACAGCTATCCAGATATACATACAACACAGGCTTTTAAAGGTCGGACAGCCAGACAGACAGACAAACGGACAGCGTAGCCTTAGTAAGTAATAGGGTCCCGTTAGCTGGTAAAGAACTGTAACGGGATGTTACCTATGTACGGTTGTACGATAGATGGGTTGCGTGGAAATGATGAAAAGTGACTAAGTTTACGAAAGTCCGAATTTATTTCGATTTAAAACAATAATTTTACATGAAGTAAGTTTAATATTCTAGTGCTTAATGACTTTTTTTTCATCTGATACTTTGTTCAGTGTCCAAAATTCTAAGAAAAGCTCATACCACGCTTCAAATGTTTGTTCATTTTCGTTAAACACTTGTAATGTTCCTAAATACACCGACGCAACCATCCTCGACGCCACTTTAATATTCTAGTGGGTTGTTTAAATGATACTTAGTTTCTTAGATAGAATTATGTTTTATTCAAGACTCTACATAATTTTTATAACGCACCGACAGACATCTTGTCAAAATCAAAGACACACAAAAACCATAGATAACAATATACTAAAAAGTTCCAAAAACATCACAGTAAGGTTGTATCCTACGCTATGTCTATAGCGATGCGCGAGTAGGGAACGACTGGCGAGCCGAGCCCAGTGCATTGGTTAGCTGCTTATAAAGCGCAAATAAAATAAGTTGTACATGTCGCTACAGAATCTTAAAAATGTTTAAACTTAAAAATTCTTGTGAACCTACTATGTTTATAAGGTCAAGTTTCTCGGTAATACTCGTAATAAATACTTAACGTAAAAGCCCTTGACTTTTCCATATTGCGTCACATCGCCTAATATTGAGAACAGACAAACATTATCAGTTTCATAGTTAAAAACTTCTAGTTATTTGTTGTCTCATAGAGCGTCGGATAAACGTACATGTGAAATCTAAATTCGATAACACTTTGGTACTTGGTAAGATCACGACCACGACCACGACCTCTTTGACAAGAGTTAGCGGCCCCAGCCGTTACGCCATCGCCACCGACACTATATTATCTACATAAAGAGGATTAGAGCTTGGATAAAGGATATTTAATTATAGGGACACCCTTTCAGGCCCAAATTCCCAGTAAGTAAACGCACTTTGGCTGCATAATACAGGCAGTGTATGTTTACAAGATTTGGCCGTCTGTTCTTAGCGTGACTTATAAGATCTTATGAAGCAATTACTTATAAGGCGACGCACTGGAAACTTTGGTATCTCGATTTTTCTCAGCAATTACAAAACATTGAAAGTAATGTTTTGTAATCGGATTCTTCATTTCAATGACTTCATTTTGTCAGTTGGAAAAACACTATTCGTTCACTTTTATAACACAAAAATTATATATAGGTATATCAAAGACACCTCTTTGAAAACAGATTTGCATTCTGCAGGCAAACCAGACCGATATAAACCTGTTTTTCGTAGTCGATTAGTCTAAACAGACACTTCAATATGACAGTCGGATTTTTTAAAATGTGTTATAGTTTTTAATTAAAACGAAAAAATATTGAAAAAGTGCAATAGTGTAGCTATTTTCTTTACTCTTTACACGTAAAGATAAAAACAATGTTCCAATCAATGCCTTGCCTTAAGTGTATATCTCATTTACTTAAGTGCAATAGTTTCACCTTTATATAAAGCGTCTGGACCCTCTCAAAATTCCCATTAATATTAATTTATCTTCCTTTACGTAAACTATTAATTCCGCCAAACCAAAATCCACTTCTCAATGGTTAACTTTTCTTTCAAGAAGCACAGAACCAATTGCCTTATTTGGGTACCTAATACGTAATGATTACTTACATTAGGCACTTTCGTAGTTAGAGTAATTCACAACACGAACGCAGCTAATTATGAAACTGTTAAGTTAAACAATGACAGACGACGTATTAGTATGGTATTAGTGTCATCCGCGACTGTGCTGTGTCGTGCGTGAGTCGTGACAGCCTCGTCGTGTCCGTGGGCTTGCGAACGGTGACTAATGCGAAGGCATTTTAACTCACGCATCGCATGGCGCAAAAAGTAAAGTTACTGCCGCAGCCAATGAATTTTACTTTGTCTTTTATATCGTAATAGTACCTACATTACTGCAGCGGCCAGCAAAAGAGGAATTGATGGACGAACGTGTAAAATACATACATACGTAATTCCATCAATGCCTAGTTGTGGCAAAGGCTTGTATAGTACGTTTCTCAAATAATGCGGAAATTAAAACTTAAATAATTAATTTTCAAAATCAATGACTACACAGAACAACAATAATTTTTCACGCGCCAAAATATTCATTTGTTTTTTTGTTTGAATAAACAGCGTTCTCTTTGCAAGTCAGTTCGAAATTTAAATAAAACCTTTGATAAGTTACCTCCTTGGTTGCCATTTTTCGGAGTAAAATATAGTTCACGCTTCAACAATTTGACCAATCTTGATTAGATTTGGTATGCAGGTAGCCTGTGTCACAGGCAAGGACATAGGCTACTTTTTATCCCGTGAAAATAGCATAGCCCGATGCAGTTTTTGAGGGAACTGAAAAAAAAGACTTTATTGGTTTATTTATTTTACATCGCACGTAACGGAACAATGGATTGCTGTGATTTTTTGCACAGAGATGATTGAGGGAGTAGGAAATGACATAGACTGCTGATCAGATAGCCCGATCTGGGATCTGGAGAAAACTAAATGTTCAAGCTCGCAAGCCGCTTGCGGCTCGCGTACCACTCATCCTCAAAGACAGTCATAAAAACGATGTCCACGCGGGCGAAGCCACGGGCTGGCAAAGCAAGTAAATAATAATTCCCAAACATCCAAAAATCAGCTTTTACTGGAAACATAGATACTAAAATTAAATTGAGTAGCTCTAATTTTTATACTCCTGCATCATTACATAAACAAAATTCAGATCTGGTAACACTGCACCCGCGTCTCTAAAAAGGTGCCATCAAAATTTTATTTTGCGCTGGGAATTGTATTTCGCATTTGGCTTTTTTGCGCCCCTGGTCACCTGGCTCCTAGAGCGACCGCCGCTCCTCTCGCTCTATTTACCCCAGCAGGACCGCGAAACCGACGTTTAATTATTTTAACACCAAGGTTAACTAAAGTTGACATATTTTTGGCTTTGCATCTTGTACTCGTACATAGATTGTAATCATAATACATGTATGTATTAGAAAATTGCATTTACAATTCTGAAGTTGTTGGACAAAAACGCACCTACCTATTATTTTATTTTTATTCATTTGTTTATATCAGGTAACAAAGAACAAAGTACCATTGAAGAATTATTACAAGCGTAAATAATTCTTCAATACAAAGTACAGACCCATACATAATATAAACTATAATACAATTATAAAACACTAGCTGATTCCCGCGGCTTCACCCGCGTGGACCACATTTCTATGACTTTTCGAGGGTGCGCAGTGCGTAAAAAGTAGCCTATGTCTTAACCCAGGTCCTAATCTGTCTACCTACCAAATTTCAGCCAAATCCGTTCAGTAGTTTTTGCGGGAAAGCGTAACAGACAGACAGAGTTACTTTCACATTTATAATATTAGTAGGGATAAAATACTATATATACATAGAATCCCTACTAATTATTATAATGCGAAAGTAACTCTGTCTGTTACGCTTTCACGCCTAATCCAGTGAACCGATTTTAATGAAATTTGGTATAGAGATAAACTAGAGCTTGGAAAAATATATAGGTAAGCTACCTTTTATTGCGAAAAAGGCTTTAAGGGGTTGAAATAGGAGATGAAAGTTTGTATGGAAGTTCGTCATTATCGAAGATAAAACTATGAAACTTTGTATTTAGACACTTGTGCATAATTCGTTCCAGCGTTTTTGAAATCGCGACCTACTTGGGGATAAAAGTTCTTATGGAAGTTCAAACAAATGTGTCTATGTTAAATAATTAATTTAAAAAAATGTTGTCTATACTGATCCACAAATAAATATGGGCAATTGAGAATGGTTGTGTGAAAGGGCAATTTTGGCGCAGAGAAAATGAGACTACTGGCCGCGCGTGTAATTATATCAGATGTGGAGGGGGATGTTATTGACTACCTCTCAGTAGACAATGTTATGGACACTGAACAAGTGAAATCGTACCCTATAGGGCTTCTCAACTCTTTATAATTATCAGGAGTGCCTTCCCATAAGTTGAGGCTGAAAACGATTTTGAAAGTGAAGAAAAGCCAATAACAGGGTCTACATTTTTTTGGCTTTAATTGCAAAATTTCTGGAAAACAAATAGTTAATGTTGAATGAAACCAACACAAAAATCGGTGACTAGAAGACCTTTCATTTTAATTGAACACATTCTTTTTAAACTTATTTGAAGGTATAGAAAGGTAATAAAAACATGTAAAAATTGAAAATTGGGCGTTCGGTTTCAACGTAACAGCCGCGCTGAAGCCCGCATTGATTTGAACTTAAAATGAATAGACTTACTTTCATTATTATTTTAACACGTAGTATCAGCCTGCTCGGATTGAGGCATCTTAAAGCCTTAAGGATTAAATGCAGCTACATACAAGCTACTTAGCAAAAAGCAATTGCCTACATGAGGTCAACTTTGAAACTTGTATATACATACTTGTTGTGCCTCAACTTTAAGTTGGTAGGTATGCAAACAAAACACAGGACTTAAGAGCCTGCTGGAGTTCATAAATCAGGAATCCATTATTAATCAATAAACTTGTTTTCAACGGAAAACTCCTTTTTTTAACGGAAAAGAAGTTTATTGGTTAATAATGAATTCCTATTTCATTTTTAGAAAAAGTAATACGATACCGACACAGACATACGTCATCCGATAATCGATATAAAATTATTTCAAAATCGGTTGTTTGGTTCAAGCCAGAACACATCAATGCTGTTTACACTGATGGTTGGCGGCAAGACTTAGATAAGAAAGTGGTAGCTAACCAGGCGGGCTATGAAAAAGCGACAAGAGTACAAACTACCTATCAACATCTAGAACGCGCTAATAACATTTCTTCGCTATCAGTCAACCCACTTACCCCTGTTTTTTTTTTGCCAACCATCCACGGTTGGTCCACGGCCGGATCCCAGGCATTCCACCTCGCCTGCCGGAGATATATCCCTTTGCTCTCGTCAAGTATAGAAAAGTTTACTAGTTTTTTATCGAGTTATTATAGTACCAGCTTTTGCCAGCGCTTTCGCCCGCGTGGAAATCGTTTTTATGAAGTCTTTGAGCGAGTGGTGCGCGAGCCGCTAAGTTTTTTCCAGATCCCCCAGGAACAATATCGGGCTATTCCGTTTACTAGTCCATGTCACTTCCCACTCCCTCAAAAAAATGTATGCAAAAAATCACTTCAATCCGTTGTTCCGTTGCGTGCGCGAGCGTGGAAATTAGTTTTTCCCCGATCCTTCAGGAACTATGTCAGGATATACAAATTAGTAAATTTTGTAATTTCCTACCTCCTCAACCATCTCTGTGCAAAAAATCACAACAATCCATTGTTCTGTTAACCAAAAACAGAGTAATTTTTCAGTTCCCCCAGGAACTGCATCGGACTTTACCATTTTCACTAGATAAAAAGTTGCCCACTGCCTATGTCCTTCCCAGTGACACAGGCTAACTGCATGTCAAATTTATTCCAAATTGGTCAAGGTGTTCAAGCGTGAAAAGGTAACTGACTCGTTGGCTCAGTGGTTACTGCTCTTGACTGCTGATCCGAGGGTTGTGGGTTCGATCCCCACCCAGGGCAAACATTTGTGTGATGAGCAGATTTGTTTGCTCTGTGTCTGGGTGTTAAATATCTATATATCTATATATGTATGTATTTAAACGTATATAAGTATGTATATCAGTCTCTGGTTCCCATAACACAGGGAATCCTACTTTGGGGCCAGATGAAGATGTGTGATTTGTCCCAGAATTATTATTATTATTATTATTACAAACAAAAAACACATTTTCACTTTTATAATACTAATAATAAAGAGAGACAGCAAATTAGTTAATGATTAAAAGGTGGCAGTCAGGCGGCCCATGTGGAAAAGTAATTATTTGGTGCAAAAAAAAATATGTAGGACCCGTTAACTGGGGCTTCTACTTATCATACTAAACAACTTTCCGCAAGTAACTCATAGCACAGATTACTAAATAGTTACCTCATAGTCAATTCGCAAAATAAAATTCGCGCTTCATACAAAAATGCACAAAATCGGTCGATCAGCTGATCGTTTTTTATAAAGAGCCCCATTTGCGCTTGTCACCATTCGGGACAATTCAAGGCTTTAAGATGCCTCAATCCGAGCAGGTTGATACGTGTTAAAATAATATCGAACGTAAGTCTATTTATTCATTTACGTTGAAATAAATGCGGGCTTTAACGCGGCTGTTACGTTGAAACCGAATGCCCAATATTCGATTTTTACGTGTCTTTATTACTTTTCTATAGTTTCAATTAAGTTTAAAAAAATGTGTTCAATTAAAATGAAAGGTCTTAAAGCCACTGATGTTTGTGTGTTGGTTTCATTCAACATTAACTGTTTGTTTTTGAGAAATTTTGCAATTAATGCCAAAACCAGGGTCTACAGTATATTTATTTTACATCAAAAGTGTAGATATTTTTAAAATTGTATAATATTTAATCAATTTTTATTACCTTAAGTATATTATATATTTTTTCCATGGTGATAGCTTTACACAGTCTTTCAATAATTTGAACTGAATATTTCATTTGACCCAATTTAAGGCCTTAATTCATTTAATTCATTCTGTCATTAGCAGAGCAGGAAGCTGGGCTCCGTCGACTTTTATTCTGAGTTTTTCTCAGTAGGTACTTTACAAAGCTCCTAGGCGGCTTGTAAAATAGCTAATTTTACAAATTGATTGAGCCAGATACACCTAGTTATGGTTGGTATCCTACATATGTTTAAATGGTTCAACGACCAAAATAATAGCTATTGGGATACTACCAATAAAAATGCAACTGATTCATTCATTTGCTCATTATTTTTTAACCAAAACGAAACGGAAAATGTTTCATGGTTGATCGACCAGACACAAAAACTCGTTTGAAAGCTTCAACGAAAATACTAATTTGTATCCGGAAAGTTGATGTTTAATGCTAATTTGTGTTTCAAAAGTTCGTGCTGGGTTTTGACCCCCATCATTGACGTTCGATTTCATTAACAATTTGTTTAAAAATACAAAACTTTGAGAGTGGAGTTTGAATATTGACATGCTGGGGATTTATTATGATTTTATTGCTTTAACACTTTCTATAATGTTTTAAACATTATAAATACTCCATGATTAGTTAGATTCATAATCATAAGCCGCAGAGATATTTTTTACTTTGAAGAAGGTATTATGATGGAAAAAAAATTGAAGTTGAGATTTTGATGGGGATTGATTGTCTTACACTAATAGAGTGTAAAAAGTAAAAAATAAATATATGTATGTGTGTGTTATTTAGATATGCCACCATAGTAAAAAAAATATTTTTTTCAAAAATAGCTCAATACTTTACAAATTATTTGGATTTGTACCTCCCATACGAATCTAAATGATTTTTATCTTTTACTAGCTTTTGTCCGCGGCTTCTCTCGCGTGGGCATCGCTTTCATGACTGTCTGTGTGGGTGAGTCGTGCGCGTCATAAGTTTTCTCCAGATTCCTCAAAAACTATATCGAGCTATTCTCTGATTAGCAGTCTATGTTACTACCCGACCCCTCAACCATTTCTATACAAAACATCACTTCAATCCGTTGCTCCGTCGTTGCGACGCCGACGTGCGCGAGCGTGGAAATGAGTTTTCCCCAGATCCCTCAGAACTATGTCAGGATTAATTAGTAAATTATGTCATTTCCCATCCCCCCAAATATGTCTGTGCAAAAAAAAATATCAACAATCAATTGTTCCGTTACGATGTTAAAGAAATTAACCAAAAAAGAGTATTCTTTCAGTTCCCTCAGGAACTGCATAGAACTATGCTATTTTCACGGGATAAAAAGTAGCCGATGTCCTTCCCCGTGACACAGGCTACCTGCATACCAAATTTCATAAAGATTGGTCAAGGTGTTAAAGCGTGAAAAGGTAACAAACAAACAAACACACTTTCACATTTATAATATTATACTAGCTTTTGCCTCTGGCTTAGCCCGCGTGGACATCGTTGTTACATTGTTCTGACATCGTTGTCTGTGAGGGTGAGTGATGCGCGAGCTGCAAGAGGCACGCGAGCGTGGATATTAGTATTCTCCAGATCCCTATCCCAGATCGGGCTATTCTGATTAGTAGTCTATGTCATTTCCCACTCCCTCAACCATCTCTGTGCAAAACATCACAACAATCCATTGTTACGTTACGGTTTTATAGAAATGAGCCAAAAAAGACTATTTTTTCAGTTCCCTCTGGAACTGCATCGGACTATGCTATTTTTACGAGATAAAAAGTAGCCTATGTCCTTTTCCGTGACACAGGCTACCTGCATGCCAAATTTCATCAAGATTGGTCACGGTGTTGAAGCGTAAAAAGTAACAAACAAACAAACACATTTTCACATTTATAATATTAGTAAGGATAGTAAGGATTGAGGTTGGTACGGACTTTATTCTTGTCACTAAGTAAGCGTTGTGTTTATTGTTGACTAGCCGTCCGCCCGCGGCTACGCCCGCGTTGTTTTCGATTTTCCCGTGGGAATAAGATGTTTTCCTGGGGGTTTAAAAGTAGCCCTTCTCCAGTAAATATCCTATTCCAGGACTTAACCTATGTCCTATATGTATGCCAAGTTTCATCCCGATCCGTCCAATGGTTGAAGCGTAAAAGAGTAACAAACATCCATACATACAAACTTTCACATTTATAATATTAAGTAGGATTTGTGTATGCCTTAACTACGCTATACGATGAGGGCTATTCGCGAGAAACTATGCACAGCGTAGCTGTACAATTTATTTATAGAGTTTAAATATATACGTCTTTTTAGGGTTCAATTTAATTTAATTTAATTTATTTATTTACCAGACAACATGGGCCCATGATATGTTAGTAAAAAAACTTATTGACTATGTTAGTAAAACAAGAAAAATAAAGAAATCAAGTAATATAATAAATCTGCCCAGCGTGTGGGTGAATCAGGGCTGACACCCAGTGCTTCTGCAGCACATTGTCGGGTCTGTCTGCCAGCACCCTCAGGCCAAATGAACTCAAACAAAAGGTCCTATTTACTGCACCTACGGTACGATATCTGTTTGTTAAAAAATCACAAATTAAAATGAATAACTTTTCCCATGGAACCCATAGTACGATAGTACTAATATACAGGGTGTAACATAAAGGTGTGGTGATACTTTAAGGTGGGCTTGTACCCATCAAACTGAACAACTTTCTCCATGGAACCCATAGTCAAATCGCAAAAAAAAATTTGGCTCTCCCATACTAACTCGATCAGCTGATCAGCCAACTTAGTATGGGAAGTTCAAATTTTTTTTTGCGATTTGACTATGGGTTCCATGGAGAAAGTTGTTCAGTTTAATGGGTACAAGCCCACCTTAAAGTATCACCACACCTTTATGTTACACCCTGTATATATACTTTGCCCATAGTCAGATCTCGGGAAAAAATTTGAACCCTTCATACAAAAGACGATGGCTGAGGATAGGAAGAATTGGCGATTACCCCGTAGACAAGAGCGGTGTTCTTAAATTAGATGATGATACAACAATGCACAAAATTGGTCAAACAGCTGATCAAAAAGACTTCAAATTTTTTTGCGATTTCAGCAAAGTTATAGAACAAAAGTTGTTCAGTATGATGAGTAGAAGCCCCAGTTAACGGGACTTACACCAATATGGTTACACCCTGTATATATTGTTCTTATGTTGCGGTGATACGAATCTTTTGAAATAAAACTTAACCAAATTATCCAACGTAAGGAACCCTCGGCGCACAAGAATGATTTACACTTGGTCGGTTTTCCTAATGATTTTAATCACAAGGTGACACTAAAAAACTCCAAAAAAACATCACACATTCATCTCAAACAAAGAATAGAGCTTTACGTAAATCCAGCAGATGGTCAAAGTACTATGGTCTGTGACCTTAATTATTTGTGGTCACAAAATAAAAAATAACCAACGGTTCTTTTTGTAACGGTGACTTTTTGTACACTGTTCACGAGGTCTGTGTTTCGGAAGCTGCGGGATGGATGACGGTGTTCTATCTTCGTTTGTTTATCCGTTTCCCAGAACCTAGCCACAACAATAGACTGTGAAATGAACAGACTTTGAGTAAGTGATTTAGTATCATTTAGCTAATAGGTGTAGACCTGTGGGCCTATTTATATTTTCCTTATAATGACGTGTTATTGAATCATGGCATCTTGACAGTCAAACTTTCATATCAGATGCTTGCCTTACATGGTATCAGAGTTCAATCAGATAGGTAATAAAATAATTAGGTAATATAAGTACTGAGAATATATCTTCAAAACGATTTTATTACTTGCCTTATTTTTTATGTACTACCACTAGCTTTGGGCCGCGGCTTCGCTCGCGTGGATATCGGTAAACGATCTTGAATTCAAACAAAAATACTTAAAGGAAAAAAGCACTTTCATTTTTTCCCGAATTTACCAGTTTTCCAGGAAACTTTTCCAAGTTTCAGACTATTACGAACACGAAGACATAAAATAGCCAAATCGGTCTAGCCGTTTTCAAACCACTTGAGCGCATCAGCGCTTGCCAAGGAAAAAATATATATGTATAGATTTATTGATTTTTTTTTGGGATTGCACTTAACTAATTCGGCTAGTGCATTACTGGGTAGGTAACCAGCTAGAATCGTATTGACGCAACAGTTTTCCTAGTGCAGACTGCGCAAGAGTGCGTCGATACGGAACGCAGCTATTGTTTTACATTTTTATCTTCGGTAACATCCAGATCAGTGTCGATATGGACCGGACTACGCCGGGTTTTGCTTTTGCAGACGATTTGTGTTTTGGAATGGTAAATTGGGCAGTAAACACAAAGATAAAATCACCAAAAGATATAGAACCAAAAATATTATTTTAACATTCTGACATTTTGTATTGATATAGTTATCTATGTATATATTAATATAAGTACTAGAGACGATTATATGATAGTTATATATATTATTTTTTTACTCGTAAACTTTACCTGACCGTATGCTCTGATGTCCTTTCAGCATTCCAAGGTTGACTGGAAGAGATCCCGAAAGGGATAAGTCCGCCTTTGCTTAATGTATTTTCTTTTGTCTAAATATTTAATGTATTTGTTTTAAAAGCAATAAAGAGTTTACAAACAAACAAACCTTGTTTACAAGTAAGAGGTTTAAATACCTACTTAATATACCTATTTCAGATTAAAGATAGCTTTGTAGGTATTTGGGGCCGAATCTCGCTTTGGTCAGTGGCTATCTCTTTTACTCTTGTGCTTTCCGTATCTGAACTGTACGCGAGGGGAATAGGGATGACGACAGCATCAGAAAGAAATTACGAACTCTTGATCACTAAATTGCCCTCCTACTAAACTTCGGAAAACCTTAGTCGTTTTGTTTTTCATCAAGTCTTCGATTTTTAATACACCAAAATCACAAAATGAGTAGGTACATAAATGACGCTGCAAAACCATGACGTCACGCCTAGGTATTTCAAACATTTTTAGAATCAAATGTCGTTTTTGACAGATAATAAAAAGTCAATCAGATGACTAGCATTCGTCATCCCTATTTTTAACCCCCGACGCAAAAAAGAGGGGTGTTATAAGTTTGACCGCTATGTGTGTGTGTGTGTGTCTGTGTGTGTGTCTGTGTGTCTGTCTGTGGCACCGTAGCTCTCAAACGGGTGAACCGATTTGGATGCGTTTTTTTTTATTTACAAGCAGGTTTTTTGGCGATGGTTCTTAGATACGTTTTATCAAAATCGGTTCAGCCGTTTCAAGGTCATCAGCTCTTTTGTTAGCTGTGGTAGGGTTCTTAGACTCTTAATGTGTATTTACTTTACTTTCAAACATACATGTGACCTAAAACTTGAAACACTCATGTATGCTTAATAACTATGCAGGATTATGGAACTCTTGGTCTGATGCTGCAGCCAGGATATCCAGAACACTAGCACACTCTTAAAAAAATAATAGCAGATATGTCGTGTTTGGACTCGTTTTGTTCAGTATTTGATTCTGCATACAATGGAATGGTGGCAACACGGTGAGCTGATGCTGCAGCCAGGATATCCAGAACACTAGCACATCCTTGAAAAAATAATAGCAGATATGTCGTGTTTGGACTCGTTTTGATCAGTATTTGATTCTGCATACAATGCAATGGTGGCAACACGGTGAGCTGATGCTGCGGCCAGGATATCCAGCACACTAGTACACTCTTAAAAAAAAATAGCAGATATGTCGTGTTTAGACTCGTTTTGATCAGTATTTGATTCTGCATACAATGCAATGGTGGCAACACGGTGAGATTTACTAAACCCTCCGAGACTTTTAAATTCATCCGCAACATTACTCGAGCGCCTATTGCGATTTTAATAGAACTGACTAATCCTCCCGTGCAGTTCGGATCTTGAGGAATAGAAGAAAGGTTTGGCTTTTGACCATAAGTAGCGGGATCCCTGGATTCATCGTGAGCATGTAACGTATAAATTTTGACTGTTCTGGCCATTAGTTCCACCATTTTCTCATTATAATCATTAACAAGTTTGACTGTAGGGAAAATACGAGAGCTAAATTCCCATGGCTTTAAATAAAAAAAAAATAGAAACGATCTCACCAAAAATGATTTCCAAAAATTTTAGGAATTGATTCTATTCGATTCTTGTTCTGATTTTCAGTAATTTATGTTACATGTACGTACACACAAAAACTAAATTTTATATTCAATAACTACCTAATAATTTACGAGTATTCAATAAAAATGTTAAAGAAAACATAAATATTTTTAAGAAGGAAAAAAGTGGCGCTCGTTGATGTATTAACGCAGCCTTTCATAATAAAATATTTCAACGCGCGCCTAAATAATTTAGCATCTCTTACATAACTTCCAAACATGTTGGTTTAAAAACAAAACAACCGAACATAATTTTGATGAATGTTTTATAGACAAATCTATATCCTTTTAGATATAACTGTACTTGTCATTAATTATTTTGAAAATAAGTTAAAAATTTTGAAATAAAAATTAAATTAAAAATTTAAACCCCCCCCCCCCCCGCAAAAAAGTAAAGCGGACATTTAAAAAGTAAAAAATAATACCCCTCGTTGAGCCATCAAATTCATTTCAGAAATACCTATATATATATTTTAATTATCGAAATCGATGGATGGCACGATAGGGTTTGCTCATTAAAATGGCGCTATAATGTCGCGTCGGGGTACCGCTAAGTTTAAAGCAATAACTAGTATTTTGTGAATGAGGCTGCTAACTTCCCAAATATAATAAAATACATAGCTAAAATAGAGAACTTTCAAACTCATAACGCTCCCAGACTCATAACACCCAATGTTACTAGATTTGTCACAAAAGTTGATCGTCGTCGCAAGTTGGTCGAAAATACTAGTAAATAATAGATAGTCAATCAAATGAAGGGTCTGATTCACTAAAGCGGTACCCCGACGCGACATTATAGCGCCATTTTAATGAGCAAACCCTATCGTGCCATCCATCGATTTCGATAATTAAAATATATATATAGGTATTTCTGAAATGAATTTGATGGCTCAACGAGGGGTATTATTTTTTACTTTTTAAATGTCCGCTTTACTTTTTTGCGGGGAGGGGGTTTTTTAAATTTTTTGTTCTATAGCGTAGCGTAAGCGTTTTGTGCACGCTTGTACAAGGAAAAGATACGAAATTAATAATTGCTAGCGGCCCCAGTGGATTTTTTTTAAATAAATTAGCCAACTGGAGCCGCGGCACCAGTTTAAAGCGGCACGGGTTGACTAAAGAGCCCAAAAATGTATCAAAACTAAAGTAGGTACTAGCAGAAAGTCAGCAAAACATGTGTCGCTTATTTTAAAATTAAGTTAGAACAATCGCAAACCTAATGAACCTTTCGTACTGTTATTTGAATTTAAATTTAATGATAGTTTAATACCTTCAATTTTTTTTTTGTAAATACTGTATAAAATTAAATTTGGACTGTAAAATTACATTTACATAATTCGTTACTCTACCCTGAACCGTTAACCGTAAACTTAATTCGCCGTAATTTAGTCTAACTGTTCATTATCGTACATAATCATTAACCGACAACGTAATGTTCATACTAAAGTCGTTTAAGTTTAAGGACGTAAATATAAGTCATTCAACAAAACCACAAAAAAACACGAATTAGGACGAGTTGCGAAAATATATTTAAAAATAAATGCATAGCAACGCAATCTATGTAGATAGATACTATTAGAGAGAGAGAGAAAATTATGAAGCAGATATAAAAATTGACAAGTTCGGTAAAAACTTTAGAAACAACGACTTCAATGACGTGTTTTTCCAGTATTACCGATGACGTATTTTTCCAGTGATTGGTATACACATAACAGTCCATTTATCGAAAACAACTGAACCGATTTAGATGAAAATTGACTGTTCCGTAAGTTGAAAGATACTTAATCCAATAAAAAAAAGAATTGTTGCTTTTCGATTTATAATTTCTGAAAAATACGTAGACAATCATACAGATATACAAACATCATCATCATCCATATCAGCTAACGAGGACATCAAGCCTACCCTGAATTAGTACATACATACACTAGTGAAATTTGGCATACCTGCTTAGAAGCCCACATAGACTAATTTATACGAATATTGTTCAATTGATAACCTCTTTTTTTGAAGTCGGTTAATATAAAGGATAGATTAGCATTTCATAGTCGTTCCTCGCATTTTTGATAAGCGTAATCTTAATATTTTTTTAAAATTTACAAAAGCCTTCTGCAACCTCTCCCTGCTGGTAACTGAATCATCATCATCATATCAGCCGAAGGACGTCCACTGCTGGACATAGGCCTCCCCCAAGGATTTCCACGACGACCGGTTCTGCGGTAACTGAATACCAAAGTTAATACAGGGCCTCATATGATCATCATACCACAGTATATATATTAGTACTAAATCATACTAAACGATAAACTTGCCAAAAGTTAGCGCAAGCCAGAGTTTGGGAATAGGGGTATACGTACTAGCAGCAAACAACCAAACTATGTTTTTTCGTATTTATCATAAAGCAATAAAGTTCTAAAAATCGGTAGGCGGGGCTTTGCAGATAGTATGTATACATCCTGAGATCTGAGTAATGAATGCACAGAAAACCTGATTACTCTGATTTAGCGCTCATAAAATGTTAGGAAATATCCGACAGATTGTGCAGCCTGCTCTATCTGGCTACTGATCTCTTTGAATCGGCCTTTGTAGCAAGAGCAACTACCTATTTAAAATTAACTTGATATTGATAGTTACCTTTAAGAGCATTGTAAAGCTGCGACTTTTCATACAAACGGCGTTAACGATTTTTACCTCTTTGTTAACCGATTTGGACCAATTTTTGATAGGTTGTCAGTCAGAATAATAGCTAGGCTCGTATACTGTTTCGTTTTTTTTAAATTACTGATTATAAATAAACAAAAAATGGCCCAAATTAGTTTTGTATGAAAACACGTGAACGACAATAAAATTAAACTTATTAACTTTATTGAAAAAACAAAAAACGTGCAAGCCTGGCTTTTGTTTTGACTGACGACCTATCAAAAATTGGTCCAAATCGGTTAACATTTAAGAGGTGAAAATCGTTAACGCCGTTTGTACGAAAAGTCGCAGCTTCACAATTCTCTTAAGCGACAGACTTATAAAGGTACCTACCTACCTATACTCGTACGTTGCGGTGAGGAGGGGTGTGTTTTTCGAGTGTATATGTATGTATGTGTGTATGTATATTTATTTCTTTGACACGCTCCGTAGCCTAAACGGCTTGATGGATTTTGGAGTGCGAGGTGTCGTTAGATCCGTCTTGATCCCGTGAGTGACATAGGATACATTTTAACCCGACTGGCCAAAAAGAGTGGGTAAGTTTTTAATTTTAGAGGGCGAAATTTTCCCTTAAATATTTCCCTTCAGGAACATTTTTGCTTAATACATCCCAATATTCTGTGAATATTTAAATGTTGCCGTTATCAATATCAAGCAAAAACGACCAAAAAATTACGTTTGTTGTTGTATATTTGTTTTATTTTAATTTAATAGCTAAATATTCTATGAATATTTCAAGTGTCTAACTGTTGCCGTTATCAATATCTAGCATAAACGAGCAAAAAAATCACGTTTGTTGTATGGGAACCCCCCTTAAATATTAGTTTTATTTTAATTGAAATATTTATTTTTATAGTGAATATATAACTAAATATTCTGTGAATATTTCAAGTGTCTACCTGTTGCCGTTATTAATATCGAGCAAAAACGAGCAAAAAAATCACGTTTGTTGTATGGAGACCCCCCTTATTTTTACACTTTTTTTTATTTTCTTGTGTTTTTGATATTATAGCAGCAACAGCAATACATCATCTGTGAAAATTTCAACTGTCTAGATATCGCGGTTCATGAAATAAGGTCTGGTGACAGACGGACGGACGGACGGACATACAGACGGACAGCGAAGTCTCAGTCATAGGATCCCGTTTTTACCCTTTGGGTACGGAACCCTAAAAATATCATAGTTCGAAAAGTCGAAAAATTCGCGAGGTCTAGCTACAGCTTGCAGAGCCACTAGCTTATTTTTTGAAAAGACTTCGGAACCCTACTTTGCGAGTGGCCCGACACGCACTTGACCACTTTTTATCAAATGCGATAACGATAACTATAGTACTTTGTCTTCTCCAAATGTTAGCAGCACTACAACGTTCTTGAATTTGATCGAAAATGACCTCCGTGCCTCTGTCCATTCGTTGGTACATAATTAAATGTTGACATTGTACATTAGTTATGCAGTACAGTACTAACGAGTCGGTGGCGTAACGGTTACGGCCTCTACCTCCTGTCCGGGAGGCCGTGGTTCGAATCCTGCCACGTACCAATGTGTTTTCGAATTTCGATTTCATATGTACGTTTATCCGACGCGCTTACGGTGAAGGAAAACATCGTGAGGAAACCTGCACACGGCTGCGAAGAAACTCGAAGGTTGTGTGTGAAGTCGACCAACCCACACTAGGCCCGCGTGATCGACTAAGGCCGTCTATCTATCTCTCTAATTCAGGGTAGGCTCGAGCCCCTCGGTGGGGACGTATATGAGCTGATAAGATGACAGTACTGACGATCGTTGTCGGCGCGGTATGCACTATGTACGATGACATTGAGTCAGGTCGTGGGCTATCATCAGTCATCACTGATGCAATGCGGCGTAAAGGTGCTTATCCACCGACTAAGATGAGAGAGAATTAAAAACTTGCCGGCCCTCCTAAACGTGAAAACAATGCAAAAGAAAAGAAACTAACTGCCGAAGCCTAAAACCATGATTTATTATCAATCGATACATTTGCATGTGCGTGAGCATTAATATAGAGAAAGTAAAATATTCTAACATTTTTTTAACCGTTTCACACGTTAATTGATTCAACTTGAAGTGTTACTGCAGATAAAATTATCGGTTTAACTGTCTGTTCATATTAGTTCGTAATGATATAGATTAAGAATACATTGAACGCTTTCTTTAAAATTCATTAGCCGTTTTGTTTGAAACGATCAATGGTGGTCGCAAAATTTCATCTGCTTGCAAAAAGAAATGCAATGTAGCGTGAAAATGATGCGGTCGAATCAACTTTGTTTTTATTGAGTTAATGGCATCAATATTTCCGCTCCATTGCAGATCTGATGAGATACATTTGAGTTGCGATTTGAATTATGGATACAGTTGTTATTTTCAGGCTGTACGCCGATTTAATTCTAAGACAGACTTGTAGTTATTTATAACGTACGTCAGCAATTCGCTTGTCTTTGAAGGTTAACCTATTCCAACCCTCGCTTATGTCTTAGTTCCTGGGTGCGAGAAACCTGGTGCAAATGAGGACTCCCTGGTCATTGGAATAACAGCCTCCGAGGCGTTATGGTCAGTCGATTCGATTCATACCAGGAGGTTCGATTCCCGGCGGGGTCAACTTTGTAAGACTCAGTTTGGTTGATGGAAGGGCATTTTCATAGCCCGCTAGGCCAGATTCCCATTGCATTGGGGAATCTTGGTAAGCCCGCTTGCATCTTCGGTATCATCGTCACTTATTCATATTCATATTCATTTATTTCTGCTTACATGTACTTAACATAAAGATGGAACAAAAACAGCAAAAATTGTAGTTTGTACACGCACCCTGTAAGGGCACTGCAGATGCATGCGGGGAGCAGACCGTCATATTTAGCCTTTGCTCAAAAGGGTTACATTGAAAAATATAACTATTTAGATATAATTAACAAATTAATGAATTATTTTGTTTCGTTATTATTAAAAAGCAAATAAGCTAAATCAAATGTACAAAAATAATTAATATAAGTAAATAATAATAATGTAAAGTATATAATTGAATTGCCTAATGAATTATTATTGGTTAATTATTATAAACATGCGAATTATTTGTCATTATAATAGTCTTTAATCGAGTAGTAGCTTTTCTCAATTAGTTACCATCAGGTGAGATGATACCAAGGGCTTATCATTTGTGGATAAAAAAAATCAGAACAACATACATAGGTAAGGAAACATCAGTCACCTTAGAAACAGTGGAATAGGCGGTACGAACCTTTGGACCAACGCAACCTTTGGACGGAATCTTTCCCATGCTCCTGCTAAAAACATGGGACCATATAAAGCACTAACTGTGCAATTTCCTACAAAGCAGCGTGGCTTTAGGACACATTCCCCTAGATGGAGGAAAGTAAAGGCAGTTTTCATACCAAAACCGGGAAAAAAGTGCTACTGGGAAGTTAAACCTTTCCGCTGCATCAACCTTTCATCGTTCGAACTGAAAACTCTAGAAAAGATGCCTGCATTAGGACAATAAGTAACTTACCACTACACGGCAATCAACATGCCTTCATGGGGCGCCCTACATGGGGAAAGCATAGGGGAAGCCCGGGCAAGAAGCATAAGTCAGGTAAAAATAATAATGAATTTTTCTAAAAATCTATACTAGATGGCGCTAATAAATTTTGCATTGGCCTCGCGAGCGCGGCAGGTGGACGCCATGACAGTTTGACCAAAACAATAAGCGCGGGTTATGTGTTGTGGAGAAAAAATAATAAATTAGTGTTGTTTTCTTTCGATTTTTGCAAAGATTGGTACACTTAGTTTGTATATTACCATTCAGCTACTTATAAATAATATTTATTTATTCCATTACTAGTATATGCGAGTGTAATTTGCGATCATTGTTTTTCTTTTACCTACTTGCAATAGTTCAAGCATTAACTTGTTGTAGATATTGGTACGTTGGGCAAAACGAATATGGACAAAACGGTTAGGGTATTCTTTCTAATTTCTAATGTTTGGTGTGCGCTGGGAGGTACACTGATACTCCAACAGAAGATTGGATTCAGTGTGATCAGTGCAAAAGTTGGGTTCATGAGGATTGTAGCTCCTATGTAGGAACCGCTAGTAATTTTTGCGATGAATGCCAAGATTAATGTTTATTTTATTAGTATATCCTTTTTGCCCTTAAGGCTTATTCGTTTTGCTCCACCCCCCTGGGCAAAACGCATAATTGACAACTTTTTTTAAAATTTCCATTATTTTTAGAAAAATTTTTAAGTTTCTTAATTTTAATTGTTATTTTCCAAAGATGATTAACCAAAGTAAAAATAATAAGTACAAAGAGTTCGATTGTTGTTTTATGTATACTTTCCCTTAACATATGCGTCTTGCCCGGGCTTCCCCTACCGTCGGCATTGTCTAGATGGGCTACACCTATACTGAAGAACCGTATTATACCAGTGACATTAGGTACAAAAACAAAAACTGTAGTGGCTAGGAGAGGATTCCCACAGTAGGGTTGTTTATCTCCACTCCTGTAGTGCCTTCTTATAGACGGCCTGGTAAGTTACATTAACAAGCAGCACATATACATGCAAGCCTACTTAGATGATGTGGTAATTTTAATCTCAGGAAAGGTGCTAAGCACCGTTAGAGCCATAACAATGAGAGGACTGAAGAGTGTCAGGACAAGCGGCTTGGCCTCAACCCAGTCAAAACAATTTCGATTCTCTTCAACAAGATAAGAAAAAGCATATATATTTGGCACCGATAACGTTAAGGGGAACCATATTAGAAACCACTGAAGAAATAAAATACCTAGGTGTAACTCTAGACAGAACTCTGAACTTTAATACTCACATAAGGGAGCAGAGTAAGATGGCCATTATGACTCTAATAATGCAATGCAGGAGAGCAGTAGGGAAGAGGCTAAAACCTCAGGTTTGCACGTGGATATACAAAGCATTCATACTTCCAAGACTGTATAGTGCGATAGTGTGGTGGCATAGAGCCAACATTTCATCGAACATTCGAGAGTTAAGGCAGGTACAAAAAAGCTGCTATTCTAATGACTAATGGTGCTATGACATCCACAGGCTAAGCGAAGAGCAGCAGATCAATGGTATAAGGATCACAGCATGTGAAGAATGAAAGGCAAACCTTACGGATACAGGTCACACCTCAATAGAAGATGCATTGAGTAGGAAAATGTCGCTATCAATGACAAATAACGACCTAATCAAGAATTCTTCAACAAAAAGTTTAGAATACACATAAGAGAAAGATCAAACTGGGAATTGGAATAAACAGATGGATCTAGAATAAAAGGTACCGGACTAGCAGGCACAGGGATACATACCTAGCAACCCAGAAAAAGACGAGGCTCCAGCCCTGGGAACTTACGCCAGTGTCTTTCAAGCGGAGGTATTTGCAATTAAGGAATGTACAGAAGAAGTGCTGGAGGACTCTTGGAAGAGGCCAACGATACTATAGTTTATTCAGATAGCCGGGCAGCAATCCAAGCACTGGCCAAAGCAGAGACTTCATTGAGGCTAGTCATAGAGTGTAAAGAGGCACTCAATAAACTAGCCTAGAGAATGACGGTCACGATAACATGGATTCCGGAACATCAAGGAACTTTAGGCAATGAAAGAGCAGACATGCTGGCACGAGAGGGCGTCAGCTCAAGATTCATAGGACTGGAGCCTCGACTTCCAATATCAGCCAAAGACACAAAGGGAGTAATCGCAGAGCTAATGAAGCGAGAACCCCAGGAAGTATGGGTAGGCAACAATAGCTGCAGACAAGTTAAAATGTTTCTGAAGGGAAGGAATCGCAGGATGATCAGAACATCACTATCACCAAGCCGGAAAGCTTGGCAATAGTCATGGGAATATTGGTCATTGTAGGCTAAATCGATATGTCCCTAATAGATAGGACCATAGACCCTTCCTGTCTGAACTGCAGAGAACTGCAGACCAGCCAACACTACTTAGCTGAATGTGTACTCTACAGCAGGCTGAGGTGGGACTTTTAGTGCCGATAGGATCAAGGAAAAAACTATGCGAACTAGACATCAGTCGCATAACGGAGTAATGTAGAAGGAGCTCAAGGTTTAGGGGGAGGATGCCACCGGGGTCACAGTAACCATCGTACCACTATGGGAACAGGATTTAATTAATCCACCTAGAGACTTGAACAGCCGCCTGTACCCCGCAGGCGTCCCACCCAACATTATATATGTCTTAGAAAATCAATCAAATCAAAAAAAGAAAATGTCAAGGTAATAAAGAATGAGTAATCTAAAACAAATGCGTGGTAATGCTTATTTACTATACACACCTTATTATTACGTAAAACGTTTTCGATTATAATAGCACAGTGACTCACTGATATTGAAACAAGTTTACGTTAAAGTAAACTTAAAATTTATTATTGTTGCGCTGTTTGTAAATAATGAGTCAGTGACCCTGTAGATTTATTAATTATCGTGAATAAATTTATGTCCAACACATGGCTGGAATGAAAACCTATTTCGAAGGCCGACAAAAAAATCGGCCAAGTGCGAGACGGACAAGTGCACCGAGGCCGAGGGTTTCGTGCCACCACATTTAGAGCTAAGGAACCTTGATTAATCGACGTGTACATCAATTATATCTATCCATCGTCATAAATATCAGCTCATATACGTCCCCACCGAAGGGGAGACCACCCTGAATTTAGGCGATCGGGCCTTAGTCGACCACGCGGTTGACCAGTCGATATCTATTCGTTTCAACCAAAAGATGAGAGTGATAGAAAAAAGTTTTATATTTCATTCTGTTCTGAATCCTTCTGACTCATGTTTTGCTGCTTTTTAGGGTTCCGGACCCAAAGTGTGCCAATGGTTTTAACCACCTCCGTGGAGTAATGGTTATAGTCCATTCGCTTCACACCAGGAGGTCGCGGGTTCGATTCCCGGTGGGGTCAGCTTGTAAGACTCGGTTTGGTTGGTGGAAGGGCATTTTACATAAGTTTTGTCGAATGCAAATTAGATGATCATATTGTGATTGGAAACCCTATCCATAAACTTTAATTAATATTTAAAAAATAACAAATTTGGAGGCAAGGAATCGTTTGTTCGATTTTTAAATTAATTTTCTATGAGTAGTGCACTGATCGAAACTTGTCTACCACTAAGGACCATAGAAAGGTGGTACATTCAATTCAGTAGCGGCGATTTTAACTTAGAGGTGATGCAAGGTCCGGCAGGCCGATAGAAGTGACTACCGATAAGAATATTGAGACTGTTCGAAAATTATTTGAGGAAACCCTAAAGTTAAGTGCTCCAACTGTTCATCAGATTCTTCACGACCATTTGTAAATACAAAAACTTTGTTCACTCTGAGTACCGCACTTGATGAATAATAATATTAATAGTTACCTATAAGAGGATTGTGAAGCTGCGAATTTGCGTACAAACGGCGTTAACGATTTTCACCTCTTAAATGTTAACCGATTTGGACCAATTTTTGATACGTTGTCAGTCAAACAAAAGCTAGGCTTATACGTTTTTGTTTTTTGTTTAATTTTATTGTCGTTCACGTGTTTTCATAAAAAACTAATTTCGGTCTTTTTTTGTTTATTTATAGTCAGCAATTTAAAAAACGAAACGTTCAAGCCTAGCTTTTGTTCTGACTGACAAGACGACCTATCAAAAATTTGTCCAAATCGGTTAACATTTAAGAGGTGAAAATCGTTAATGCCGTTTGTCTCAGAAGACGCAGCTTCACAATCCTCTTAAAGGTAACTATCAATATCAAGTTAATTTTAAGTAGGTAAGTACTACAAAGGCCAATTCAAAGAGATCAGTAGCCAGATAGAGCAAGCTGCACAATCTGTCGGATATTTCCTAACTTTTTATCAGCGCGAAATCAGAGTAACGGTTTTCTGTGCATTCCTTACTCCGGCCTCCGGACGTATATACTTACTCGTACTATCTGCAAAGCCCCGCCTACCGATTTTAAGACTTTATTACTTGATGATAAATAAGAACATAGTTTGGTCGTTTGCTTCACAATCCTCTTAAACGCATGTTGTATTGTCACTAGACTTCTACAAATGAGGTTGAAGCTTGATTTCTCCTTTGCATCTATTCGTATTAAGTTTAATTGGCATTACGCGTATCGTTCCGTTCCGGGCGCTTTCTTCTGTCGTATCAAGGTTATTTTGCTCTCACCCGCACAGGTGGTTAGCTGTGTTATGGCTGTGTGGCATGAGCATAAATGTCTGCGGCTCGCGGTCGATGAAGTAAATCGTCGTCCTCTTTTCAACTTTCGAATGATAACGATCAGTTTGCAAGAACATAAAAGCTTTGAAAGTGGCTAGTATAAGTAAGTAGGTATAGGCACAGTCTAAGAAACATACAGTCGTCCAACGGAGACCTGTTAGACAGGGCAATCGTGCGGGGGCCAAGGGGAGGATACATCCCCCTGGTCCATACCTACATATCGTTTGTTCAGTCCAGCGGGAGAGTTCATTGCGGGTAAGAAGCGCGAGCACTGGGTAGTTGTTACTAGTGGATGTCGGCGTTGTTGACGCAATTCTCAAAGGCGTTGGACGACTTTATGGATTCTTAGACTGTGTTATACAAATGGTCATAGTTATAAGTCAGTGTAGGATAGCTTACTTCCTTTTATTTAACGAAATCACTGGATACATCGTCACTTACCATGAGGTGAGATCTGGTCAAACGCACTCAAATTTTTAATATTATTTTTTTTAAAAACGAGTGCTTACTAAGCATGGTTTGTTCCGGCTTGAAGATAAGATAGCCAGTTCTCTATTGCGTTGGGGAAACTTGGTGAGCCCGTTTCCATCTTCGGCATCATCGTCACTTACCATCAGGTGAGATGATGCCAAGGGCTTACCAAAAAAGCACCAACGGCTTAGCAGTCGAGAAAAATGCCACTAACAGTAAAACCCATCCAAGTAATGAGCGTGGTTCAGGTTAGTCAACCGGCGTGATCGACCCAACCACGCAAAGATCGCTCCCGATGCTATTACGAGATATCAGTTGTTAAGCCACAAAGGCGGCTTGAAAAACTTCTGACAATGGGGTTCGTCACTAGCCACAATCTCCACCAACCCAGGACTTGGGCCGGCCCCTTGTGTTCCCAACAGTGGGGACGTTTATAGGTTGTTAAAAACAACTTAATAAGTGCTACGTCGACTCGGTTTGTACGGATCGAGTCGACGGAGCTTCGTTTCGCGGGGCTCCGTTTAAACGTTGGCACCAGATATGTTGAACTAATCTAAAAGCGTTAATTATCCATTAAGTCACTAATCAAATGAGACATTACGAGATTTTGCGGAATTTACGCGATCCTATACGGTGATACTACGCATAGATTGATTTCAGATTAGGCGATGGAGCGAGCTATGCTTAGAATTTCCTTGCGCGATCGAATCAGAAATGAGGAGATTCTTAGGAGAACCAAAGCAACCGACATAGCTCACAGAATCGCTAAACTGAAGTGGCAGTGGGCAGGGCAGATCTTGGAACAGATGAACGTTGGGGTAGTAAAGTTTTAGAGTAGCGACCGCGCACCGGAAGACGTAGCGAAGGCAAGCCTCCCACACGGTGGATCGACGACCTGGTAAAGGTGATAGTCTTCGGGCTTACGGCGATCTGGTCATCGGAAGCTGCACCTGCGGCGGATTACAAGCCGCTTTGCACAGTGATACTAGGGACCAATATGAATGATTTCATTCGAGTAAATGAAAATTTCATCCACTGGAATTCAAGATGGCGGACCTTTTCCAAAATGGCGGCGGCATAATTTTAAAATAATTATAGTGTCAAAACGGCTGCACCGATTTTTGTGATTGGGGTGTCAATTGATTTGTATTGAAAAGCTCTTATCAAAAAAAAATACCATTTCATAAATAAAAGATGGCGGCCGAAGATTACCAAAATTGTGTAAAATTTCAATTGTTTTTTTTTTCGTTCTATTGAAAATAATAACGAAATATTCTATGATATGGTTATGGTTTTTAATTTAAATAAAACCTGATAATATTATCTACAAAATAAAATAAAATGCTTGAAAATCCGACGAATAGTTTTTGAATTATACGCATTACAAAAGAAACGCGTGGTTTTGAAAGCCTTCATGTCACGTGATGTGATGCATCGTAAAATCAAAATGAGAGCACTGATTTCAGTTTTTTTCATTACAGATGATTTGTATTTAATCCTGTATTATATGGCGTCTCTGTGAAAACGGGCTAAGTGCGAGTTGGACTCGCGCATAAAGGGTTTCGTACCACTACACACATAATTGTTTATTTGTTTTAATCACAAGTGTCACAACTTACTAAAATGTCATTCTGAATCAACAGTTTCAGTTATATGTTTTTTATGTAGTTATGACTATGTTTCTTTTATTACCTATGTAGAAATCTCAAATCCTACCTGGTTTAGTTTTAGGGGATATTATATTAGGCCCTCGTAACAAAAACACAACTTTGATGGCCCCCTTTTCTTTATTTTTAGACGTAAAGCAGAAATCGGAAGATCTTCCGATACAGATGTTTTGGTGTTATTAATCTCATATTTTCATAAAATGTCAATTGAGAGCGGCCTGCAAGAGGTATGGCTACTGACCGGAACTGCAAATAAACGCCGTTATGTCGAAGTCCATAAAATTGCTGAAACTTTGGGTCCTGACAGATCGACTGCTCTTCGTGGTTTTCACGCCTTTACAGGGTGTGACACTACTTCTTACTTCCACACAAAAGGAAAAAGGTCGTGCTTTAAAACGTGGTTGTCACATCCTGAAGTTACTCCGGCTTTGAAAGAAATATCGCAGCCATTACAAAGACTTTCTGCAGAAACAATGGCTATGCTGGAAAAGTTTACTTGCTACCTGTATGATCCGCAAACAGCACATTTATCAGTGAACTTGGTACGCAAGGAACTGTTTGCCACAAAAAATAAATCAGTAACCAGCATCCCACCAACAGCGGCAGCATTAGAAAAACACGCGCTCCGTGTCGTTTATCAAGCGGGCCACTTATGGGGCAATGCTCTAACACTTGATGGTGCCTCTGTGCCATTGCCATCCTTTTGGGGTTGGAAGACCTTGAACGATAGCTGGGTACCGCAGTGGTCTGAAGCCAGGGAGATATGGCGTGAGTTGTCATATTTGGATCATTGCGGTTGTAAAAAAGGTTGCGAAACAATGCGCTGCACATGTCGGCGGGTGGGTCTTCCCTGCACAGTGCAATGCAGCATATGCAAAGGCAGCTGCAAAAACGAAAGGTATATAACATACTATTTATAAATTATATTAGGTATATTTTGTTCTGATTTCATATGAATTTTCTCTTCTTTCAGTTTAAGCACATCGGACGAGGAGTGATAATAAATACCTAAGTTTGGTTAGTGATTATAAGTTTTTATTATCTTGGGCGGGAAGGTAGTGTTATTATATATATAATATATATAAAAAATATATATACACACATACATACATATGTACATTTCTGCTTTACGTCTAAAAATAAAGAAAAGGGGGCCATCAAAGTTGTGTTTTTGTTACGAGGGCCTAATATAATATCCCCTAAAACTAAACCAGGTAGGATTTGAGATTTCTACATAGGTAATAAAAGAAACATAGTCATAACTACATAAAAAACATATAACTGAAACTGTTGATTCAGAATGACATTTTAGTAAGTTGTGACACTTGTGATTAAAACAAATAAACAATTATGTGTTGTGACAAAAATAAAGGGAACTGGGGATAAAAACCCTTACGGAGTTTGCCACATATGATACGTAAGATTTAGAGGTTCGGGTCTAAACGGAGTTTTAAGGAAAAAAGGTTATGGGGTAAATTAGAATATATGTATTTTTATGATTATTTTAAAAGGAAGGAACAATAAACAATATGAGTATAAAAAAAGGTGCGATTACATTGGTTGACCGTGTTGAAAATTTAAAACAATGACCTACTTTATTTATGGGCAATTCCCGGACATTAATTTAAAGTTACAATTTTATTAGTATATAAAAAGGTTATTTTATAGAATGCCGGTTGGCAACGATCGTTACCTACCGGCATTCTATAAAATAACTTTTTATATACTAATAAAATTGTAACTTTAAATTAATGTCCGGGAATTGCCCATTAAATAAATATGTGACAAAAATAAAGGGAACTGGGGATAAAAACCCTTACGGAGTTTGCCACATATGATACGTAAGATTTAGAGGTTCGGGCCTAAACGGAGTTTTAAGAAAAAAAAATGTTATGGGGTAAATTAGAATATATGTATTTTATGATTATTTTAAAAAGAAGGAACAATAAACAATATGAGTATAAAAAAAGGGGTGTGATTACATTGGTTGACCGTGTTGAAAATTTAAAACAATGACCTACTTTATTTATGGGCAATTCCCGGACATTAATTTAAAGTTACAATTTTATTAGTATATAAAAAGTTATTTTATAGAATGCCGGTAGGCAACGATCGTTACCGCCCCTTTGGTACTTAAATAAATTACTAAGCTCTAAAATAATTAAATTTCGCTTTGGTCTGAATTACCCTATTTTTCTAACATAACACGTATCAGATACAAAACACCTTTAAAATTTAAAATAAATAATTAATGGTTAGAAACTGGATGCAGGAAATCTTCTAGGAAGGCAGAAAAGTCAAAGAGTTAGAGAGACGCTCGGGACAAAAGATAAATAAATATTCACTTCCCTTGGCAAGCAGCTGGGCGGGCAGTGAAAGGACTGGCTGGTGGTCAGCACAGCTCCATCTCAAGATTAATCCTTATTGAGGAAAACCGTCGGGACGTCAACCTCGCAGGGGGGTGGATGAAACCCTACGGAGATATATAAATGTAGTTCGCCGCAGTACCAAAAATACACGCAAAGCGGTTTCCTTATACAAATTACTTACCACAGAATAAAATTGTGGGCCTCAACAACAACTTATAAAACAATTTATCCAAAAAATTTAAATTCGCATGACTGTAGACGGGATCACGATCAACCTTTGTTTTTCTCTTGTCAAAAAATAACATTTATTTTCAAATTCAAATACCATAGAGCAACGACATCAAAAAAGAATTTAATTATGAAACGCGACCAAAGAGATCGGCTCGAAACGATAGTTAGCGTTTCAAAATATCCACAAACTCACAAAAAAAAAGGCGAGAAGTCCAAAAATTTTTGAAATTTGGACAACCCTATAGACGTTGGACAGCCCTGAAGAAGAAAAAAAATAAAAACTCTCTAAGTAACTAGTTAACTACGAACGTTTACTTGAAGCTGGTAGAAGTTGACATTTATACACGAACGTACACATACAAACGGCAAAAACTCCATCTAAAAGTGAACCAACTTAATAACCCCAATAACACACTAGTGTTAAGGGATCGCTATGCACAGCCTAAAATAGTCAACTAATGCCGAAAGAGCATAACTAAACAACTAATTAAAACTAGATAGTATAAAGAGAGAACGAAGAAGGAAAAAAGGAGCACTCCGCACAATAGGCAAGTAGGGCTGTCAAGCTTAACACATCTCGAGGGAAAAAACCCCAGAACTAGTAAAACATTAAAGACCAGTAGGGTTGTCAAAAACTGAAAAAACTTGCGAAACATAGTCGGTTACGCCAGCGAAAATGTGGACAAAAACGGTAAAGGCGGATGCGTGAAAATCCGACTCACGGATAAAATTAACACCGGAAGTCCGAAACGCGATACGCAAGAGTCTAAAGGGACAACTCTACCAAAAAATAGGCCATTTGAGGTAAGACAAGGGCAAGATTAATGAAAGAAATTTGAAAAATGGGAAATTGTTATAAGACCTCAAGAAATCTAAACAATACTGCGGAATACAGAAACGTTGTCACATAAAAGTGAACAGGGTACGCCAAAAATTTAAGGAGTACCTCGCAAAGCAACGCGTAAAAATATTCCAAACAGTAACCCTTAAAGATTTTTCCCTTAAAACAACGTTAAATAATCGTGAACTAAAAGTAAGTCTGTCCCGACTTTCGACTGAAAGAAATCTAGAGTCTGGCCATTGACTACTTAAATTAAAAATTCTCTTGGAATCGTAAGGGAATACACAGGCAAAAACAACTCAACAACACGTAAGCAATTATCCGAAAGAGGTATAATGCCATTAAGCCGGGACAAAACGACCCGTGTGAAGAGAAGCAAAAAAATACCGTGCATACAAACAAAAAAACCTTATGTTTCAAAGAAAACTGCACGATTAAATTAAGTAAGGGTCTTGAGGTATTAAAACTTGAACCATAATATCCGGAAAACGGATACACCCACGAACGACAAAAAAACGGGTTCGTTAGGGAAAGATTAAAGGCAGAAAAGGGGATAAAACATTAGTTCGGGCGCCATAAATATGTGACAAAAATAAAGGGAACTGGGAATAAAAACCCTTACGGAGTTTGCCACATATGATACGTAAGATTTAGAGGTTCGGGCCTAAACGGAGTTTTAAGAAAAAAAAATGTTATGGGGTAAATTAGAATATATGTATTTTATGATTATTTTAAAAAGAAGGAACAATAAACAATATGAGTATAAAAAAAGGGGTGTGATTACATTGGTTGACCGTGTTGAAAATTTAAAACAATGACCTACTTTATTTATGGGCAATTCCCGGACATTAATTTAAAGTTACAATTTTATTAGTATATAAAAAGTTATTTTATAGAATGCCGGTAGGCAACGATCGTTACCGCCCCTTTGGTACTTAAATAAATTACTAAGCTCTAAAATAATTAAATTTCGCTTTGGTCTGAATTACCCTATTTTTCTAACATAACACGTATCAGATACAAAACACCTTTAAAATTTAAAATAAATAATTAATGGTTAGAAACTGGATGCAGGAAATCTTCTAGGAAGGCAGAAAAGTCAAAGAGTTAGAGAGACGCTCGGGACAAAAGATAAATAAATATTCACTTCCCTTGGCAAGCAGCTGGGCGGGCAGTGAAAGGACTGGCTGGTGGTCAGCACAGCTCCATCTCAAGATTAATCCTTATTGAGGAAAACCGTCGGGACGTCAACCTCGCAGGGGGGTGGATGAAACCCTACGGAGATATATAAATGTAGTTCGCCGCAGTACCAAAAATACACGCAAAGCGGTTTCCTTATACAAATTACTTACCACAGAATAAAATTGTGGGCCTCAACAACAACTTATAAAACAATTTATCCAAAAAATTTAAATTCGCATGACTGTAGACGGGATCACGATCAACCTTTGTTTTTCTCTTGTCAAAAAATAACAACTATTTTCAGATTCAAATACCATAGAGCAACGACATCAAAAAAGAATTTAATTATGAAACGCGACAAAAGAGATCGGCTCGAAACGATAGTTAGCGTTTCAGTGTGTAGTGGTACGAAACCCTTTATGCGCGAGTCCAACTCGCACTTAGCCCGTTTTCACAGAGACGCCATATAATACAGGATTAAATACAAATCATCTGTAATGAAAAAAACTGAAATCAGTGCTCTCATTTTGATTTTACGATGCATCACATCACGTGACATGAAGGCTTTCAAAACCACGCGTTTCTTTTGTAATGCGTATAATTCAAAAACTATTCGTCGGATTTTCAAGCATTTTATTTTATTTTGTAGATAATATTATCAGGTTTTATTTAAATTAAAAACTATGTAACCATATCATAGAATATTTCGTTATTATTTTCAATAGAACGAAAAAAAAACAATTGAAATTTTACACAATTTTGGTAATCTTCGGCCGCCATCTTTTATTTATGAAATGGTATTTTTTTTTGATAAGAGCTTTTCAATACAAATCAATTGACACCCCAATCACAAAAATCGGTGCAGCCGTTTTGACACTATAATTATTTTAAAATTATGCCGCCGCCATTTTGGAAAAGGTCCGCCATCTTGAATTCCAGTGGATGAAATTTTCATTTACTCGAATGAAATCATTCATATTGGTCCCTAGTATCACTGTGCAAAGCGGCTTGTAATCCGCCGGAAGTGCAGTTTCATTTTGCTAAGCCCTAAGACTATGACGGAAAGCCGCGCAGGCAGCGCAGGAACGGTCGTTCGAGGAATTCCTTGGTGTAGGCCTTTGTCCAGCAGTGTACGTCTTTCGGCTGATATGATGATGATGATGATGATGATGAATCTCGTTATAGAGATATTTGGAAACGGTAACGACTTCAATCTTAACAACTTAGTACAATTTTAAAATTTTTTAATCATCTAAAAAGTACTTAACCGTTTTGATCAAATTTAATATAATATCTATGTGACCATCATGTCAGGTGAAAATCGGTTCACAACCTGCGAAGATATCGCGTAACAAACATACAAAAACATACATTCGAATTCAGAACTCCATCCTTTTTGGAAGTCCGTTGAAAGTAAATCATTGGTTAAATTAGCAAAATCGTGTTTAATATGGTTTCATTTCAACCTTTCTACCCTAATTACACCGTTTTAAACCGTTACGTCAGTTTTCGTGCATTTACTGGCTAAAGCGTTTAATCAAAGTATACAGTATGGACACTCCCTGCCTTTCTCTAGATTCCTACGTCACCGCCTCGTCACCCAAATTGATGCAAATTGGTTACAGTTTGGTTCTCAAACGTATGGGAATCCGCCGTGATTTTTTTTGCTCCGTTCTCAATTCAACCTTTTTTTTATGTGTGTTCGCGGATAACTTCGTCGTTTATGAACCGATTTTGAAGATTGTTTTTTATTGGAAAGGAGATATCCCAAGGGTAGTACCATGATAAGGAAACCAGGATCTGATGATAGCATCGCAAAGAAATCGAGGGGAACCTTAGTTTCCTGTTTGAAGTCGGTTTTTTTTACGTTCAAAATTATTAGAAATGCAATTCCACGACCGTTGTATGCAGTGTCCGAAGTGTGGTATAGTCGCGTCAAAAGTAAAAAACACCATCCATCATCAGTGATTCCGTAATACCAGTTACGTGTAACGTTACAACGGCTACGTCCACTGCCTAAACAGTTATTCCTATTACTTGCACCGTTCTTTTCGTTCATGTGTTCGGCCTTCGCTCCGCATGGCGCCCCAACAAAATATAGGTCCAGTGACCTGTTTGAAGACCTTTGGAATCTGTTAGTTCTGAAGTTTAAGCACTGTAATTTGATAGTGAAGCTATTACGCTATGTATAGCTTGTTAGCTTTACTATCAAATTACAGTAGACAGTGACAAGGCTGTTGGTTGTCATGTCATGGATATTTTTTGGAGTGAAAATTTCTTTAGACGCGTTGGGCATTTTGGAGATAGAAAAGAACTATGTTTTATTTTATTCACAATTGGTAAGCCCTTGGCATCATCTCACCTGATGGTAAGTGACGACGATGCCGAAGATGGAAGCGGGCTTACCAAGATTCCCCAACGCAAAGGAGAACTGGCTATCTTATCTTCATGCCGGAACACATCAATGTGATGTTTGGCGGCAAGACTTATACAAGATAGTGGTAGCTGGCCAGGCGGGCTATGAAAATGCCCTACCACCAACCAAACCGAGTCTTACAAAGTTGACCCCGCTGGGAATCGAACCCGCGGCCTTCTGGTGTGAAGCTAATGGACTAACCATTACGCCACGGAGGCGGTTAAACGTAACGTAACCGACACCTTACCAGGAAAACTCGCAGGGTCAAAACTTTGTCAACCTAGTCGTTCGCCAAGACCATTCGGAGGGTCAAAATTTATAAAACTGTAAAAAGTTTTCACTTCCGTCGGCACTCCCGGAGTGGTTGGATTTTTTTTAGTAGGACCGAATACCTAGTTGAGCCACCGAGGCTTTTTGGGTACCTCACTAACTGACTGAAGAACTATAGGATAGGTATTAAAAAATTGAATGACAAGTTTATTGAAATAAATAGATGTAGATAGGTGTGTTTATTTAATTGTATTTTATTTTTAGGATTGCTAGAAAACATCATATAATCAGCTCATATACGTCCCCACCGAGGGGCTCGCGCCTACCCTGAATTAGGGCAAACGGGCCTTAGTCGACCACGCGGGCCAATTGCGAGTTGGTTGACTTCACACACAACCTGCGAAATAAATATTTAGTAATCTGTGCTGCGAGTTTCTTCGCAGGCGTGTGCAGGTTTCCTCATCACGATGCAATGTTTTCCTTCACCATCTACAAAGTAGAAAGTAGGTAGGAACAGAATCACAAAAAAAACTGATTATTCCATTAATCTTTCTAAATAGTTTGTATTAATTTTAATCAACAATCAAAACCCCTCTTATTACGTGCTATGTATTAGCTAGAAAAGTAAAAAAAAACACTAATAACTATAACTTTATAATTTAATATAAATACGAGTACATAAAACAGTACCACTCTCTTTTGGGAGGTCATTTAAAATGCAACATAGCATTCATTTACTCGCTATTATTCCGATTTCGGTGATCCTTTGTCTCTCACGCTGGATCAAGACAAATCTAACGATACCTTGCACTCTGAAATCCATCAAGCCGTTCAGAAGATATCGTGGAACAAAGAAACATGCACTATTTTTTGTGGGCAATCGTGTAAAAAAGACTAGTATGTAGTTAGTTACCGAAACCACACCTAAACAAATTTTGTGTAAAACAAACCCAACCAGGCACCGTTCGTTACCTAAACCTGCCACTGTTTTACAAATACATTGCAAACCTCAAAAGTTTCCACCTCAAGAGTCATACTCGCACATAACTCAAACAGTACATTTCACAGGCCGAATTACGTCTGTCTGTTACAAGTTAACATAATAATAAGCTCAGTTATTATGACCGGCGGTTACCGTAATCTAACGGCGCAGGCGGCGGCGGTTCTAACCTTTCGGTTGCGAATGGTTTTCAGTTTTTCTTCGGTTAGTAAGGTTAAATAGCTCGAAAGTGGATCAATTTTTAAGCATTCAAAGAAAAACCATGGCAGTCCAAATAAAGAGAATAGTAGAATACCCAGTTACCCCTGTTTTTTTTGTATAATTACATGTGTTTTGTTATCATTTTCTTTTCTTGGAAAATGTATTTTTTAAAAATTTGGGCGTTTTAACAACCAGTAACAGGGAATCAGACTTACTAAACACCTTAAAAACCGACTCTCATCGCAACAACGTACAAGTTTGCATTAATATTTTTGGTTTTTGTTAATTTTCTAAAAAAAGTACTTAACCTATTTTGATTTTAAAAAATATGAGACCAACCTGTGGCAGCACACGCTATCGAATAATAAAAGAATCATGAAAGTCTATTCACGATCTGCGAAGATATCGCGTAACAAACTTACAAAAAAAAACATACGGTCGAATTGAGAACCTCCTTCTTAAGGCTTGAAAAATAAGGCTTGATCCTTGAAGATAGGAAGATTTTGATTTGAAAATACCTAAATGTTTTAGAGAACTTAGGACTAAGGGTAAAACGAATCACTTGTGGGTCTGTCTATCCTTACTAATATTATTGATGTGAAAGTGTGTATGTTTGTTTGTCCTTCGTTTACGACGCAACGGAGCTACGGTTCAACCTGATTTTTTGCACAGAGATAGTCGATGAGGTGGAAAATAACAAAGGCTACGTTTCATCCCGTGAAAATAGCATTCGCAACGGAGCAATGAACGGAAGTGACTTTTTGCACAGAGATAGTTGAGGGGGTCGGAAGTGACAAGATTACTAATTAGCATATATTCTTCTTATTCAAATTTAAGAGATAATGCTCTTGTCGATATATAGCCCAACATAAATTCTCAAATAACAAATACAACAACAGAGATAGTCGATGAGGTGGAAAATAACAAAGTCTACTTTTCATTCCATGAAAATAGCATTCGCAACGGAGCAATGAACTGAAGTGACTTTTTGCACAGAGACAGTTGAGGGGGTGGGAAGTTACAAGACTGCTAATTAGCATATTATATAGCCCGAGATAAATACTTCAAATAGCAAATACAACAATTTATTTTTTATTTTTGTTAGTTGTTTGTTTGTGAAATCTTTATTGCATTTAAAAAGAAATAAGTTAACAAAATAATATTAGTTTATCAAAGGCGGACTTATCCCTTTCGAAATCTCTTCCAGTTAATCCAATTTCCTAAAAAGTACGATGATGATTTTGATACCTACAATTTATATCCCAAGTCCCATATCCCAATCTAAATAGCAAAATGGCATTCTCAACTTAATTTAGTTTGATTTTAGTTTTGGTCTGTCGGATAAGTTAAGTTGAGTTTTTCCGAATAGCAAACGTAATTATGACACATCTTAACCTAATTTTAGTTCAGTTTAGTCGATTTGTGCAAAACCGAATCGACATCATTGTTAGTCTAATTAATGAATAGGCCATTTATCATTGTATATATAGAGCTATTGATGTTATTGTATGAACCGCTGGTTTCCAAACATTTAAAAATAAAAAAATAAATATAAGATAAGCTTTGCATTTATCCATGGAGTACGAAATTTGTACAGAAAACTACAATATACCATATGATTTAAAAATGATACAAAGCCATAATGACACAGAAACTTATGTCCGTTGAGCAGAACTGCTGTGAGCACATTGTTTGCTATCCATAGCTGTTCTAAAACGGTTTTTTTTTCTAAAAAAATCACTCGCATGCGTTCGAAAATCATTTTTTTTTCTTTTTAAACATAATATGTAGCTTCGTGTGACTCCTTTTCACGAGCTTAATTTAATTGTAAATAAAAAACCTTTATATAAGTTACAAGTAACTGACAACTATGGCATAGACTATGGGCTCCACTAGCCACATCAATCATTATGAGACGCTAACAACTTACCTTCTTCTAACAACTACAGACAGACTGTTCTTGTTTCGTTTTTAAAGCCAGCTATTCATCCAGATATGCGTGCGAAAGAGATCCGCTATCACATCCGAGAAGATTCTTATGCTAATCAGTTTCTCATGGGGTTACGCACGGCCAAGGTAACTATGTCACCGATTGTGACAAATCCATTGAGGTCCTGTACAGATCGTTCACGATAAGAATGTACTCTACCAGCGCCTTAACTAGGCCGGTGCCAGCGGTTCCCAGGCACAGGGCACAGACCTTGGAGGGGCGCAAAATGACCAGACCTTTAAAGTAACATTTTGGGTCATAATTAGTAGCATACTCGTACATATAAAATACTTACCTATGTATCGCGTTATACAGGTGTATTAATATTTGTTACGAAATCCGACTTCCTCCTTCCCTTTTAGTTAGTCCCTCAATAAGAATTGTGTGTGACCGAGAGGTGTGGCTACTTCAATTTGCCTGTGGTCTAGCGCTCCCGTTACTTTTGAGTTCGTTCTTCTTCTTCTCTAATTTAAGAGCCAGGCTCTTGTCGGAGCTGCATGGAGTTCGTTAACTACCCATAAACCCTACTGCTGGGCAATTCTTCTCTCTTCCCAAACTCAGGAAGGTAAGGCTATACTCCACACACGGGGGCCAAGTCCTGGTTAGTGGAAGTTTTAGGGCTAGTGGCAACCCCACTACTGTCACAAGTTTTTCAAGCCGACTTTAATCTGAAACGGCTTAACGACTGCCACTTAGTGAAAGCACCGGTATCAACGACTTAAGTGTGTATCAGTTGTGTAAGGACAATGTCCTGGATTCATAAGCTCGAAAGAGTGGCCACCCTACTCGCCTGATATAAATCCAATGGATTATAGTTTGTGGTCGATCTTGGAGACTAGGGCCTGTGCTACTAACATAAAAGTGTAGACACTCTGAAAACAACCCTTACCAAAGAGTGGGCAAAAATAGCGTTTGAGGAGCTGCGGCATATCGTTGACAATTTTATAAAATGTTGGCATTTGTTTATCATAAACAAAGGAGGATATTTTGAAGACACCATCTTATCTAAGTCTTGCCGCAAAATATTAATGTTTACAACATTCATGTTCCCCATTGCGTTAGGAAATCTTGGTAAGGTGTCTTCCATCTTCGGCATCATCGTCGCCAACCATCAGGTGAGATGATGACAAGGGCTTACCAATTGTGAAAAAAAAAGATTTAGTATAACGGGAGAGACAACCATCACTTCCCTCGACCATATTAGAGGGAAAGAGACGAACCGGCTCCCAGTAATTGGACCGTATTAGAGGTAAGGGACGAACCGGCTTCCGGTAATTTTATGTTATATCGTTTAGGGCTTATCAATCGTGGACAAAAAAAGAAGACTAATAGTTTTTTAATGTCATTTAATAACAATTGTGTGAGTTTTAAAAAATCCAAAAAAATCTTTGTTAACGTGTTTTAGGTCACCATTTATAATTATATTATTAATCCCTCATTAGAGGGTCACATCCTTCTCCCCTATAAATGGCAGCCATTTTTATTTTCACTTTATTTTTTGTACCTGCTCATGAAAAATATGTTTTCTCTTGAATTAGTAGCAGCACAGACTTAAAAATGGTCTCATGGGAAAGGTAATTTAATTTCTCTGGTGATCCCCACACATAAAATTTACCAAAACATTTCAGAATAAAAAAAAGTTTAGAAAAAAAAATTGCAATACAAATATTTTTTCTCTTTTTTTGAACCAACCGCAAAAACAAGTTCGTTACGTGTTGTTTTTTTCTTCTAAATCGATAATAGATTTTTTTACTTCTGATTATACTACATTGTACTCGTCAGAAAGTTGCAGACCTCCCTCTGTTAGTTTTTGTAAATTATTGTTGGTATATATATATATATATATAAGAACTATGAAAGCTATATCCTTACTAATTTTATAAATGTGAAAATGTGTTTGTTTGTTTATTTATTTGTTACCTTTTCACGCTTCAACACCTCGACCAATCTTGATAAAATTTGACTTGCAGGTAGCCTGTGTTACTAGGAAGGAAATAGGCTACTTTTTGTCCCGTGAAAATAGCATATTCCGATGGAATTCCTGAGGGAACTGAAAAAATACTCTTTTTTAGGCTAATTTCTTTAACATCGTAACGCAACAATGGATTGTTGTGATTTTTTGCACAGAGAGGAGTGAGGAGGTGGGAAATGACATATAATTTACTGATTAGCATATCCCGATATAGTTCCCGAGGATTGGGGTAAAATTAATTTCCGCGCTCGCGCACGCAACGAGACAACGGATTGAAGTGTTTTTTTTTGAAAGAATTGGTTGAGGGGGTGAGAAGTGACGTAGACTGTTAATCAAAATAGCCTGATATAGTTCCTGAGAGATCTGGAGAAAACTCATGTCCACGCCCGCGACGGCTGGCGCACCCACGCGGGCGAAGCCGCGGGCAAAAGCTAGTTGATGATAATTTTTGAAAGTTCCGCCCCACTGAGCCGCTAATCATACCGTTTGCCTTGGCACGACTTTAAAATCATATGGGCGTGCTTCTGCCTCAGGAATCTTAATGGTTCGAGTTCGAGCCCAAACTCGTTCTAACTTGCAATGTTTAAATGTATGTTATGTTAGTTTCTTTCATCATCATTATATCAGCCGAAAATCGTCCACTGCTGGACAAAGGCCTCCCCCAAGGATTTCCACGACGACCACTCATGCGCTGCCCGCGTTCATCGGCTTCCCGCGATCTTCACCAGGTCATCCCACGCTACGTTTTCCGGTGCGCGGTCGCCACTCGAGAACTTTACTGCCCCATCGGCCATCTGTTGTACGAGCTATGTGCCCTGCCCACTGCCACTTCATTTTAGCGATTCTATGAGCTATGTCGGTTACTTTGGTTCTCCTGCGGATCTCCTCGTTTCTGATTCGATCACGCAGAGAAACTCCGAGCATAGCACGCTCCTTTGCCCTTTGGGTGCCTTAGTTTGTTTAGGTCTTGCTAACGATTTAAGACAGAGTTACAAAAATCTGACTGAGCTTTTGGTATGAAGTCGTAACTCCGGTGACAATAGATCCTTTTGATATTTTAAGTTGATTTGATCATATTTTGAAGTTGATTTGATGATATTTGGAGGTGAAATCAAAGTTCGAGGATCGTCTTTATTATAATTAGAATCGTAGGAAATACTGAGCTCGCCTTTTTAAAAATTTTGAAGCGTCGTGTTTCTTATACGTATACACATTAATTGGTATTTGCCTTTTTGAGAATAAAAACTATTTTCAAACAAAAGCTTGTACCTGTTTTTAGGTTTCTCGAAAATTATTTATTACTCCCGGCGAACTTCGTACCACCTTACGTTACTCTATACTACACTACACTACACTAAACTACCCTACCCTACCCTATCCTACCCTACACTGCACTACACTACACTACCCTACACTGCACTACACTACACTCACTACACTACACTACCCGCCCTACTACACTATACTACACTACACTCCCCTACCCTATCCTACCCTACATAAGAACCTTCTCCTGACAATAACAAACATAACAAAAAAAGAATATGCCAAATCGGTCCAGCCGTTCACGCGTGATGCGATGACCAGAAGAAATAGGGGTTCATTTTTATATATATATACTAGCTGTCCCGGCGAACTACGTACCGCCTTACATTACATTACACTGCCCTACCCTACCCTACCCTACACTACACTACACTACCCTACCGTACACTACACTACCCTACCCTACACTACTCTACCCTACACTACACTACCCTTCCCTACACTACTCTACCCTACACTACACTACCCTACCCTACACTACCCTACACTACCCTACATACACTACACTACACTACCCTACACTACACTACCCTACCCTACCCTACATAAAAACCTTCTCCTGACAATAACGAACTCGACAAAAAAAGAATTAGCGAAATCGGTCCAGCCGTTCTCGAGTTATGCGCTTACCAAAATATTTTGCGATTTATTTTTATATATATTAGATATAGAAGATGTAGTCAAACGCATTAATTTTTTTAAAAAATATGAAAAATAATTGTAGGTACGTACGTACTAACATGTGAACCAAGGGGCTCAAAAAGGCTCAGACCATAATTAAACAGTGCATGCATAAGTCTCTAATACCTTACTAATAGGATTCAAAATGAGGTTCTTTCATAAGGTATCATACCTACCTACCTGAAAATGCAGCCATAGGCGAATAAATGCTGAGAGGCTCAGAAAACCTGCTATTTCGATAAACCAAGAAAGGTAAGCTCTTTAGTCAACTAGCCTTATAAGGCTCCTCCGTCCCTAAAATAAGCAACTCGATTCACCATGTTTCAAACATCGAAATAGCTTGAAAATAAAGTTCTAGTCAGCTCGTACTGTAACGTGGCTATTACGTCAATCGCTGCGGACGAATCGTGCGAAAATTGTGGGTTTTAATTCATTATAAATAAAATAAGAGGAATTTCCAAAAAGTAAAAAAACAAAATCATTTAATATTGTATCATTAAAATGTTCATAAATTATCAGAATGTGTCGATTAAATTTGCAGCAGTTCTATGGTTACAAATAAAAAAAAGGGTGCATTAGGATATATTTTTCTTTAGTTCTGTATATTAAAATAGAATTCGAGGAAATCTTTATCACTCCTCATATCCTGTAAATTACAAATCATTTTTTTTAGATAAAAATATCCTTAATTGAAGTAAAAAGCTGTAACCAAGTTGGTCTTGGCGGCGGTATATAAGCCATGATAAGCCTTAATAAATAGGCTTCACCCTACCATAAGTAAAAATAAAGACCCTACGAAGAATCACCTTTTTTAATCTGCTGCCACTGAAAACCGCCAGCCAGTGTGCAAGAGCTTAGCTCGCAGATTCCGACGCGGATTCACGATGGCTGTTAATTGGATCCATTTGTCGCATTACCATGAATTACCACAATATCATGCGCATGTTTACTATTGATATGACGAGTGGGTCCATGTGGGTGGTCAGTGTAGATGTCTGTGTAATTCGCTGATTTTGATGTACAGTAAGTTTATTTAATTGAATTACATCCTACTTATATTACGAATGTGAAAGTTTGTATGTATGGATGTTGTTACTCTTTCACGCAAAAACTACTGAACGTATCCGGCTGAAATTTGGAAGGTAGACAGATTAGGACCTGGATTAACATATAGGCTACTTTTTCCACGCTCGCGAGCCGCACTGTGGCTCGCGCACTGCGCACCCACGAAGACAGTCATAGAAGCTATGTTCACGCGAGCGAAGTCGCTGGCAAAAGCTAGTCTTTCATAAATGAGTCAAAAATAAAACAGTTATTATTGGGGAAAGTGGCAGGTGCAATTTTTGGTGCAATTGACTCCGGTCCAATAGTGACTGTTTTAGATTTCTCATACGTCATGTACTGGTCTGTACTGTATGTTTCCTAAACACTTAATTAGGAGAGACCACTAAAATACATGTCTATTTGAATTAGTATTTGTCCATAAAAAGAATCATAATCATCACATCAGCTCATATATACGTCCGCACCGAGGGGCTCGAGCCTACCCTGAATTAGGGCGATAGGGCCTTAGTCGACCACGCGGGCCCAGTGCGGGTTGGTCGACTTCACACACAACCTTCGAGTTTCTTCGCAGATGTGTGCAGGTTTCCTCACGATGTTTTCCTTCACCGTATGAGCGTAGGATAACCCGATAAAAAGAATGCTAAAACTTAACTGAGATGTTTGATTCTGAATGTTGTGATACGATTGAGCAACTTTAAAAGTCATGCCAGAAATCGTATATGAATTATTATCACGATCGACGATTGTTCGATTAAGGATCTGTCAGCTGCTGAACCGATTATGATGAAACTTCAACAAACTAGTAGGTAGATCTACGTGCACAGTTACACAATGAGACAATCCGATAGTGTGACTAATGATGACTGGTTGGTTATAGACCAATATCTATGCAAATAGCGCTGTCAAAGATTGGTAAATCAGTTGTACTGTTTACGTTCCAATTAGTTCACTGGCTCTGACCTTCATTTGTTTATTACCCGTCTGCCCAAAAGGAGGGTAATGTTTTTAAAGCGTATGTATGTGTGCCTGTTTCATTGGCTCAGCCTGTAGACGAAGTAACTATTTAGTAATCTGTGCCTGTAGCCTCAACGGCTTGATCGATTTTGGAGTGCGGATGTTGTTAGATTCTTCTTGTAATTGATGGTTGGTTACATTATTTCATTATCAGCTCATATAATTACGTCCTACACTGAACCCTATGCCTACCCTGAATTAGGGCGATCGAGCTTTAGTTGACCACGCGGGCCCTGTGCGGGTTGGTCGACTTCACACACAACCTTCGAGTTTCTTTGCAGGCGTGTGCAGGTTTCCTCACGATGCTGTCCTTCACCGTAAGAGCGTCGAAAAAACGTACATATGAAATCGAAATTCGAAAACACATTGGTACGTGGCAGGATTCGAACCACGGCTTCCACGACAGGAGGTAGCGTCGGTGGCGTAATGGCAAGGGTTTTGCCATTACGCCACCTACGCTCAGTGTTACATTGTTACGCGCAGGTAAAGCTTTGCAGAAAACGGTATTATTATTATTTTATGACTATCAGAAAGAGTGTAATTTGCACCTACTTTGAATTACCTTGAATCTTGAAATTAGAGATCTAAGTTAAGTAGATAAATATCAATATTACCATACGTAAGAGATCAGTGAGATCGACACTCGGCGGATCGACGACCTGGGAGAAGGTCGCGGGAAGCCGCTGGATGCAGGACCGATTGTTGTAGAAATCCTTAGCAGAGGACGTCTTTCAGTTAATATGATTAGGTACCTATACAGAGTGTAACAAAATTGGTATGGGACCCATTAACTGGGGCTTCTACTCATCATACTGATCAACTTTCCTCACGGAACCCATAGTCAATTCTCAAGAAAAAATTGGTTCTGATCAACTTCAAAATACAATAAATTAAAAATTTAAAAAACCCCGACAAAAACCTCTTAAAAGTAAAAAATAATGTTTATTGGCCCTTTGAGTTTAATTTAAGTAGTAATATTTTTATCCAGGAGTCGTCGCGTTGGGGGACCGATAAGTTAATAAAATACAACAAAATACAACTGATTTACTTTACTACAACTAATTACTAATAATTTCACAACTTAGCGGTCCCACTACGCGACGACTCCTGGATTAAAATATTACTACTTTTAAACTCAAAGGGCCAATACGTATTATTTTTTACTTTTAAAAGGTTTTTGTCGGGGATTTTTAATTTTAATTTATTGTATTTTGAAGTTGATAAGATGATAAACTTTTGAGATGGAATCAAAATCCTAGGATCGTCTTTTATTTTAAAAAGATTCGTAGTAGGAAATACACTTTACTATAAGCACAGTGAGCATTTGGCTTATTGACCATAAAAACTCATGTCAAAAAATAGCTTGTACCTTCAAATGTAAGGGTTTTTCTTCAACTTATAACTGAGCCCCATTTCACATCATTACTTCGATCAAACTATGTATAATAGACGATTTTCCTATCAAGTCTCAACTATGGCTAACTAGCCATAGCTAACCACCTCTTAAACCCCAGAACCATTACTCGATTCGAGGCATAACTAACCAGCGTCTGATCTCGAACTACCGATACTTCACGATACTGCCAATTCGCAGTGCTCTGCTTACGACGATTCTAGTTTGCTTGCGATTCTAGTTTATTGTAGCCTCGACACTCGACGCAGCTTCCTGACCCACGCCGTAGGTAGCACATTCAATTAGTGACAATAGGATTCAATTAAATTAACTAAAGGAATACCACCAGCAACGGACTATTTTTAAAAAGAACACAGAAAAAATAATAATATTTGAACAAAACAAAAAATTATGGAACTATAAAAGCAGATAGAACATAAAAGAAGAAACAATTTAAAAAGATCATAATAGAAAATAAAATAAGTTAAAAAAAAGGAAAATAAAAACAGATAGAAAATAAACAAAAGATATGACTTTGTCACAGTATTTCTAGCATAAGACGTGTATGTAGTTTCTATGACTGTCTTCAAGGGTGTGTGGTGCGAGCAAGCGGCTCGCGAGCGTGTAAATGAGTTTATACCATTGCTCCTCTAAAAAGCTTATTTTATTCACTGAAACCAGTGAATAAAAAGCTCTTTTAATCACTATTTTGATGTTTGCATTTAGAACACACCAATATATTCGACCTCGCATCTCAGCTATACAACCTCCTTGCGCAAAAAAATACTCGATAAAAACTTCGGGCTTCCAAAGAATATCTGACATACAAACTCCTTGTGCAAATAATTCCTCGATATTTTGATTGTTCGATATTTTCGAAAAGGAGTTTAGCATTAGAAAAGAAACTGTTTTGTGTTCTTTGCTGTCATTTCATTAGTAAATTGGCGCTATTTTGAATACTGTAAGTTGTACGACCACAAAGAAAATTACTTTTCATTTTAGTAATTGTTCCAATTTTAATGAACATTTTAATTAATTTAAAATTCCTTTTTTCTTCATTAAATGTCTATTTTCGCTTTAATGTTGCTTTTTCTCGGAGTCATGGTATAAAGTATAGAATGCAACTCTTGAATAAAACGGATTTATATCGAGGGCCATGAATCACTCGCTACACTCGTGATTCAATCATCATGCATCACTCCCTACGGTCGTGATTCAGTCATTAGAACCCTTCACTTGCTCGTGATTCATCTATGGCCCTCGCTTTAAATCCGTCCTTTATTCACTAGTTGCATGATATACTATTTTTCGAGGTCCCTTGGGAACTCTGTCGGGCTATACTACCTAATTAGTAGTCTATGTCACTTCCTTCCTCCGCAACTATCTCTGTACAAAATAACACGTCAATCCGTTGTTCCGTTGCGTATGAAATGCGCGAACATGGAAATGAATTTTCTCCAGATCCCTCGGGAACTATGTCTGTCAATGGTAATAAGTAGTCTGTGTCACTTTACACTCTCTCAACTATCTCTGTGCAAAAAATATCACGTCAATCCTTCGTTTCATTGCGGCCTTAAAGAAATTACCTAAAACGAGAAAGTTAACAACCAGCTATCCCAGAAATCGGGTTAATAGATAGCCTACGTCCTTCTCTATGCACAGACTGCGTGCATACTAAATTCCGTCAAGATGTGTTGAGTGAGGCGTTAAAACGTTAGAAGATTACAAACAAAAAATACATTACCTTTATATTATTCTAGCAAGGATTGGATAAAATGTGACTTGTTTTAGGGTTCAGTAAACCGTACGGGTGACCAACGTGATCCTATTACTAAGCCTCCACTGTCTGTCCGTCTGAACGTCTGTCCGCCCGGGACAGCAAAAAACATCCTTACAGAGAATCGCCCATATGCTTAGTGCCTATTTTTATTACATGAACATTAATTTAAACATGACATACCCTCATTAAAATGATTTTTTTGTTTTTATTTTTATCATCGTCATTAAAGACTGTTTTGATCCTAGAAATTTAGAATCCTTACTATCCTTAGTAATATTATAAATGTGAAAATGTTTTTAGGCTTCAACACCTTAAAGCGATAAGGCCGCCTTTGCACTCTATGTTTTCTTACAAATTATAAGTCCTGTATTGTTTTTGTGGCTTGCAATAAAGTATATTTACTTACTTACTTACTTACCATCTTTATGAAATTTGGCATGCAGGAAGCCTATGTCACGAGGAAGGACATAGGGCTACTTTTTATCCTGTGAAAATAGCATAGTCCGATGCAGTTCCTGAAGGACCTGAAAAAAATACTCTTTTTTTATACATTTCTTTAACATCGCAATGGAACAATGTTGTGATATGTTGCACAGAGATGGTTGAGGGGGTGCGAAATGACAAAATTTACTAATTCCTGACATAGTTCCCGAGGGATCTGGGGGCAACTAATTTTTAAGCTCGCGCACGTCGGCGTCGCAACGGAGTAACGGATTGAAGTGTTTTTATTGTATAGAATTGTTTGAGGGGTGGGAAGTGACATAGACTGCTAATCAGAATAGCCCGATGTAGCTCCTGAGGGATCTGAAAAAAACTCATTTCCTCAAAACACTCAGACAGTCATGAAAACGATGTCCACGTGGGCGAAGCCGCGGGCAATAGCTAGTATAATTTATATTATTTTGTGCCTATTTTTACGAGAATATTCAAAATGTGCTGTACCCCTTGATATGATAAGATGGTGTCAGGGTTGCGAAGTCTTTAAAAAATACTAGCTGTCCCGGCGAACTACGTACCGCCTTACATTACATTACACTGCCCTACCCTACCCTACCCTACCCTACACTTCACTACACTACCCTACACTACACTACCCTACCCTACACTACCCTAACCTACACTACCCTACCCTACACTACCCTACCCTACATACACTACACTACCCTACCCTACACTACCCACCACTACATTACCCTACACTACACTACCCTACCCTACACTACCCTACCCTACCCTACATACACTACACTACACTACCCTACCCTACCCTACACTACACTACCCTACCCTACCCTACACTATCCTACCCTAAAATAAAATGTTGGCCGATTCTCAGACCTACTCAATATGCTCACAAAATTTCATGAGAATCGGTCAAGCCATTTCGGAGGAGTACGGGAACAAACATTGTGACACGAGAATTTTATATACATATAAGATTAAAATTTAAACTGTTTATTGCAGAATAACAAAGTAACATTTATACATGAAAGGTCATCAGTACGCTTAATCTAATTAATTAGATCGTGTGCGCACCAAACACACACGCGTTAGAAATTGTGAATTGTAATTTGTTTAGATGTTGTTTGTTTCTACTCAACCATTCCTTACTAATAAATTAAACTAGATTTTGCCAGCGGCTGCGCTCGCGTGAACACAGTTTCTATGATTGTCTTCGAGGGTGCGCAGTGCGCGAGCCGCAAGCGGCTAGCGAGCGTGGAAAACATAGCCTATGTTTTTCCAGGTCCTAATCTGTCTACCAACCAAATTTCATCAAGATCCATTCAGTTGTTTTTGCGTCAAAGAGTAACAAACATCCATAAATACATTTATACATCCATACACACAAACTTTCACATTTATATTATTAGTAGATGTGAAAATGCGGTTGTTTGTTACCTCTTTACGCTTCAACACCTCGACCAATCTTGACGATATTTGGCACGCAGGTAGCGTGTGTCATGGAAAAGGACATTGATTACTTTTAATCCCGTGAAAATAGCATAGTGCGACACAGTTCCCGAAGGATCTGACAAAATGACTTTTTTTGGTTGATTTTTTTAACATTGCAACGGAGCAACAGATTATTGCGATTTTTTGCAAAAAGATGGTTTAGGGGCTGAGAAATGACATAGAACACTAATTAGCATAGCTCGAGATAGTTCCCGGGGGATCTGGAGTAGACCACTTACCCTCAAAGACAGCCATGAAAAAAAGCTAGTAAGGTAATAATATTTTAAGGTGTTTTTGTAAAGGTATGTATAGTTAGGGAATATGATGATCTCGTTGATGTCTTTTATGACGAAGGTTTGTTTGCTAATTGTTGTAATTGTGTTTTTGTGATGTTTAAAAAACACCCGAGTTATTTTTAAGGTGTCTTTTTTGACCAGAGCTTTAGATAATTTAATTGCACAAAGTTTTAAGAGGATTGTGAACCTGCGACTTTACATACAAACGGCGACAGCGATTTTCACCTCCTAAAAGTTAACCGAACTTGACTAATTTTTAATAGATTGTCAGTCAGGACGAAAGATAGTTTTATGTTTTTTTCTGTACATTTAAAGAGTTAAATTTTATTTGTCGTTCAGTTTTTTAAAACACTACCAATTTCGGCCATTATTTGTTTATTTTTAATCATTAACTAGCTGTCCCGGCGAACTACACTACCCTACGCAACCTTACCCTACCCTACCATACACTACTTTCCCTACCCTACCCTGACGTACCCTATACTATACTACACTTCATTACCCTACCCTACATAAAAACCTTTTCCTGACAATAACGAACTCAACAAAAAAAGAATTAGCGAAGTCAGTCCAACCGTTTTTGAGTTATAAATGGTGTAACTACATGACTTTGTTTTATATTAGGTCTTTACCTATGAAATTGCCGATTGTATAAAATAGTTTAAAGATGAAAATTAATATTATAACAATGGTTATTAAAACAAAATGTATTCTCAAAATAGCATTAGACTATTAGAAATTAAATGGTGGTAAACTTATGCCTATTGTTTAGATATTTTGAGAGCACGGCGGATTTAACTCCATGAAGCCGGGTTTTTTCACCTGAATTAACCTCACCTTTATTGAGGCAAAAAACATTTTTAATTTTAAAGCTCTAGAGTTATCGCAGCAGTTTCTTCGTTACTAATGTCATATTTGGGAATACCCCGCATAAGATTTCGTTACTTTAAGGAAAATTCAAGAAAATTAACTAGCCTAAAAAATTGCCCTACCTGACCACTAAGAAAACGCCTTTGTTCCATTCAATGGTACATAGCTCAGAGGATTGCAACATGAAAGACATGCCTTTAGTTACTAATAAAATACAATAAGTAGTGTCACCATAAGGTCAATATTAAAAAACAATAACTTTTTTATTTTCAATAAATATTGGCATTGAACATCAAAAACTGAATCGTCAATTTCATTAAAGACCTATGACATAATATACGAACCTACGAACGAACCTAGTTTTTGTTTTGATTGACAACCTATTAAACATTTGTAGAAATCGGTTAACTTTTATGAGGTGAAAAACGCCATCGCTGTTTGTATGAAAAGTGCTTATTTTTACTCATAATAAAACACTTCGTATATTTCGTAAAAGATTATCCTTTAAAAAATAGAAAAGTATGAAGCGTCTAAAAAAGAAAACTAATAGACTAGAGATTAAAACTCCTTCGCTCTTTTGTGCTACTAGGTAGGCTATAATATTAGGTAACACACTTTCCATTTCTACATTGAAATTTCACGTTCAAGAGTCACGCTTACAATGTCACCTATCACCTGTCATGTTTACGTCGAGCAATTCTTTTATTTCGATTCTCTGACAGCAGGAATGCGTTAAAATTGAACTGTACTTAAATTCCTGAAATAAGAAATTTTACTATGTAACCTACACCTGGTGTTAAAAAAGAATGAAAAATATTTTTCGAAAAACCTAAAAGTTTTTAGGAACAAGCTTTCATTTGAATTGAGTTTTTATGCTCAAAATTCCAAATTAAAAAAAGGTGAGCACAGTATCGTATTTCCTACGATTCTATTGAAAAATAAAAAAGACGTGTGGCACTCGGGGACTGCCGCGGTAAAGTTATTGCATAGCATTTATTATCAACTTATGCAATTACAATTATTTATTTATTTTTTATTTATTCAGTATTTACCAGTACCATTATAGTCCTTGGGGGCGGGATGTTTATGTAATAAATTAACACTAAGAAAGTTAATCATCATTTTTTTATGAGAATTGACTATGTGTTCTTTGGGGAAAGTTGTTCAGTTTCATGAGTAGAAGCCCTCCTGAAAATGGCGTTGTCGACCAAACAACACCCTGTATTTTTTTTGGGGTGTCAGGTTTTATTTTCTTCACGAAATTTCTTGATTCGGTCCCCTCAAAGCCCGCGATAAAAGCTTTACAATAACTTAAAAGACGATTCTCGGAAGTTCTCGGACCTTGATTCCACCTCTAAAGTTCATTATCAGATCAACTTTAAAATAACAAAAGGATTTATTGTCACCGAGAATACGGCTTCATTCCAAATTACATTTTAATCGGACCCCTGGAAGTCGCTAAAATCGATCGCAAGGTTTAAATAAACAAGCATACATATACATATACGTCCCCACCGAGGGTTGGTCGACTTCGCACACAACCTTCGAGTTTCTTCGCAAGCGTGTGCTGTGCAGGTTTCCTCGCAATGTTTTCCTTCATCATAAGAGCGTCGGATAAACGTACATATGAAATCGAAATTCGAATACACGTTGGTACGTGGCAGGTTACCGTTAGGCCACCGACAATCTATTTGTATCGATATGATTGGTTATTATTGGTAAATAACTTTCAAGTAGCGCCTACGTACTTTATGAAAATTATTTTTAGGTACGTTACGGATAATGTGATTGGAAACTAATTGTTTCATTGTGCGGCACTGGAATTGCCATTGTTCAGTTTCTTTAAAAAGCATGTAAAATTATTAAAAAAATTTCGAGAAACAACAATTTCATTCTGAAAAAGTAATATAATAATAGTAAATAAATTTAATTCATTTCTATATTGTCAATTTGAAAAACTAGAACTAGGGCCGTTTTTTTCATACCATTTGGGACTGTAACGTCATCACTTTTTAATATTTGAAGAATCATTACAAAATAAACAGTGATTAAAAACAATCCGGTTGTTTTTTTTTCTATATTTAAAAAATAACTTAATTTTTTACCAATCCCAATTCTGTGCAGATTCAAAATTTAACTGATGTATATTGTTTACTAACATAGTATAAGATTATTGTTATTATACTCGTATCCTTTAAGTATTGTGCAGATCAGACAAACTCGTAAGTGAATAAATTATAACTTTATTATTTTTTATTATTATAACTTTACATTTTAGACATAATTTGAGAAATATTTCATTTATACCAGTCTGCCCAAGAGCGAAGGTCATGTTGTTGAGGTGTATGTACCATTTATGTATGCAGGTATGTACATTTGTCTTTTTGCAACCGACTTCCAAAAAGGAGGAGGTTCTCAATTAAACTGTATGTTCTTTTTTTGTGTGTGTGTTTATTACGGAATATCCTCGGAGATTGAAGACCGATTGTCATGATTCTATTTTTATTCGATAGGGTATGCTCCCAAGTTGGTCCCATATGAATTTTATAAAAATCGGTAAAGTATTTTTCAGAAAATTAACAAAAACAAAATTAATAATGAAAATTGTACTTAGTTGTTGCGATGATATTGGGTTTTTAACGTGTTTAGCGTTTCCAATTTTTTTGACTGAGCCCGTAGCCTAAACAGCGAAGCCTGTAAAGTGCGAGGTGTCGTTAGATACGGCTTGATTCTCGGAGTGACAAATTTTCTTTTTATTTGGCATCATCTCACATCTCTATATAGGACACAGTTTAATTTTTAATTAAATTGGTTGGATTATGCAAATCAGTCCGTTTGAAAATAGTAGGTAACTATGTATGATTATCATTTAAAATATTGTACTCGTAATATTGGACCGATGACCTGGTGAAGGTCGCGGGAAGCCGCTGGATGCGGGCAGCGCGGAACTGGTCGTCATGGAAATCCTTGGAGGAGGCCTATGTCCAGCAGTAGACATCCGTCGGCTGATATGATGATGATAACTCGTAATTGCCTACTTTCCAAAATAAATACAATTTCTTTCTTTCTTTGAACTTTGAATTTTTAAAGTCTGCACGTGACTCCGACTGAACCCATGGCGTGCGTAACGAAGTACAGCACGCACGTAAAACCACGGTGTGTCTTGTATACTCTTGTTGCTTCGTGAGTGTCGCTACATGACCGTGGCGAAAGTGACTGTCAGCTTTCGTGAACTTTATAATTTTAATTTCTTTTGTTTTTTCTTATTGTTGCAGGAGCCAGGGGAAAGCGGAAATTGAGTGATGTAAGTTTTCACGAATTTGCTTTCAACTTTTTACTGCATTTATTTTTCCTGCTGTGCATACCTAGTCATTAATTTTCTAATGCCCAAGCTAAGAAAATATTTTTTAGCTGCATAAACTCTTTACCTACAGTAGAAAAGCTCCATTACAGTTGTAAAGTTGTGCAAATATTTTTTTACAAGCCTATATTTAACTTGCAATGTTTATATTATGTATGTAAGTTATCCGCTTCAAAATTAGCAAGTTAAATTTGACGCAATTCCCGGTTTCTGATTGAGCTGAAATTTTACATACACGTTTAATGCTGATGACAATGCATGATTATGTTATTATAAATCCAACATGGCGGATTCTCATAGATGGCGGACCAGTTAAGTCACGAATATCGAATGAAAGGGATTGTTGAAAAGAATACGAATTAATTAAAAATATTTTTAAATAAAAGCTTGAATCTAAAAGTTTAAGGTTTTCGATTTCCCGCATTCCGTTTGCGGAAATCTCGAGGGAGGCATTTGTCCAGCAGTGGTTATCTTACAGCTCATATGATGATAATGAATCAGTTTTATAATTTTAATTGGTCTTCAGTGCCTCGATAGTGGTAATATCGATTCCGTATTAGGTGCAAAGTATTTATGTAACAGATATTAAACAATAACGTCAGCAATTACCTAGATTCCGTTTATGATTAGTGACTTTAACAAACGAAGCATAGTAAATGGCTACATAACTAGCTATAAGGAAATGTCAGTCCTTAATTAACAAAGGAGAAATTTCAAGAATGTCTAGGTGAGCTATAAATCTTATTTCTGTATGAGTCAAACATAGCAATGCTTGAATACAAACAACGCAGTGTTGTAGTCACCAATGTTTCTGAATAGGCTTTATTTAAGGCTTTAACAGAGTGCCAAACCAGACCAGGACAAAGATCAGTAGGCAGGCCAGCTAGCCGACAGTCAGATCATGACATTGTTAACGTCAGCGTTTTCTGGGCGAGACTGACGAGGGACCGAGACAGTGGCGTGCAAAAAGATTGGTTTATACAATACAATATTCATTATTGCATCACGACATAAAAAAGAAGAAAACAACAAAGAAGAAAGTTTATACAATAGGCGGCTTTATTGTTAGGTAGCAATTTCTTCCAGGCAACCTTTGTGTAGAAAAACAGCGATAGAATAAGATAAGGGGCGGTGTAATAAAGAAAAACAGATTTTTTTTCAAAAAAGCAGTAACATAAACTACTTAAGTATTATAATCCTTACTAATAATATTATAAATGTGAAAATGTGTTTGTTTGTTTGTTACCTTTTCACACTTCAACGCCTGGACCAATCTTAATGAAATTTGGCATGCAGGTAGCCTGTGTCACAAGGAAGGACATAGGCTACTTTTTATCCCGTGAAAATAGCATAGCCCAATGCAATTCCCGAGGAAACTAAAAATATACTCTTTTTTGGTTAATTAACATCGCAACGGAACAATGGATTGTGTGATTTTTTGCACCGAGATGGTTGAGGGGGTGGGAAATGACACGATTTACTAATAAGCTGACATAGTTCCCGAGGGATCTGGAGAAAATCCACGTCCGCTTGCGGCTCGCGCACCGCGCACCCTTTAAGTCAGGCACAAAAACGATGTCCACGGGGGTGAAGCCGCGGGCAAAAGCTAGTAATACTATATAAAGTAAAATAATGAATAATATATACCTACGTCAAGAAACAAAAACATATAATATGCAAATATATTTAGACATATTGTATCTATGTATGGCGTATGCTAAAGAAAGGAAAATGCCAAGAAAAAACAGGCCAAGTGCGAGTTGAACTCGCGTGAAGAGTGTTCCGTACAATGCCAAAGTCAAAAACAAAATATCACATTTGAAATCCTCACAGTAAGACGCGAGTTAACTACTACTAGCGCTATCTAGTGGTATTTTAGTGAACTATTTTCCGTGAAGGTACTATGTATATTGAGTTTACCACTTTACTTTCAATTGATAGAACTCTTAAAGGGATAATATTTTGGGGAAACGCAACTGGTAGGGAATTAATATTTAAGGCTCAAAAAAGATGTATAAGATCTGTTTGTAACATTTATCGAACTGACAGCTGCAGACCTCATTTCAAAAGACTAAAACTGTTAACTTTTCCTTGTATGTTTATCTACGAAGTAGCTGTATTTGTGAAATCTAATTTGCATCTATTTAAGACTTTAAAATCTCAAAGGCATGGTAACACTCTTTGCACAGTTCCATGTAACACAGCCCTGCTCCACAAAAGTGTATTTACATTAGGTCCTAAAATATATAATAAAGTACCTCGGGAAATCCGTGAGTTTGACGACATTACGAGTTTTAAAAACAAGTTACGTGAACTGTTACTAGAAAAGACATACTATGACATGTACGAATATTTAAATGATGACATATTGTGAAATTATTTGATTTATTTAAGTTCGACATTATACATTAAATTTATGTTCTTGAGTACAACATTTGACATTAATAATTTAAAATTTAAAGGTATTATGCAATTTTTAATAATTTTTTTCTATTTTTTATGTATTTTTTTTGTGTAAGCTGAAATGTATTGTATGCCTCTTTAGGCAGATTATGTGAAACTTTATGTTACTTTAAGATCTTTGTACCATAATCAACAATAAAAACTCTGATTCTGATTCTGATTCTGAAAGGTTTTCCTGTTATCTACAAGAAAATTCCTAATTCCTAATTTGTCCTCCGAAAATAAACCTTATTATAAAAAATAATTATTTATTTACTTTGCACATCTCTGTTTGGGTCATAGTATTACATCATCGTACCAAATTTCAGCTGATTTGATCCAGTAGATTCGGAGCAAATTGGATGTGACAGACGGACGGACAGACAAACAGACGCACGAGTGGTCCCATAAGGTTTCCCTTTTTTTTGTACAGAACCCTAAAAACAAAAGATTTAAAAGCAGAGGACAGAAATGTTAAGTAATGAACTTTTACAAGCCTTTTAAAATACCTAGTTATACCCGGTTTATACCCAACAGTCAGTATGTGGGCATGGAATCATGTAAGTAAAATCCCACCAAAAACGTTCTGTAAACAACTAGCCAAGTCTCGATGGAGCTGCTTGTTTATCTCTAAAAAGTAATGAAATCTAGACAAAGTCGTGCCAATTCTAAGGTTCCTTAATGCGATTCCTTTAGTATTATAGTTAATGTTGTGTGACTTGGCCGTTGAAGGGTACACAAGGGTACAAAACCAGGTGCTCCATTGCACCAATCTGCCGCCAGAACCGCTACCCATTGACGATGGAAAATTGTCACTTGAAACAAACAGTATAAAAAATTATTTCCAGTACAGATGGACTTCTAATCATTGATAGAAGTCCGTCTGTACGTCTATTTCATGTTAGATCAATGGCCGATTTGACGCTCCAAGAAGAAGTGTTTGTTTCAGGCTCGCCTATACATAAGTATTATTGAAATACGCAGCTTTATCAAGCCTACAATTTTCTGGTTATTGAATCAACGTTTTCCAAGTGGCAATTTTCCATCGTCAATGGGTAGCGGTTCTGGCGACAGATTGGTGCAATGGTGTCATGGAGCACCTGGTTTTGTACCCTTTAACGGCCAAGTCACACAACATTAACTATAACAATCGCAGTAAGGAACCTTAGAATTGGCACGACTTTGTCTAGATTTCATTACTTTTAAGAGATAAACAAGCAGCTCCGTCGAGACTTGGCTAGTTTTTACAGATTGTTTTTGGTGGGATTTTACTTCTTTTTGTAGAAACGTGTGCATAGTGATTTATTTTATTAGATTTTCTTGTTTGACAAAAGGAACCTCTGAGTATACCGTTTTCATACACTTCAAAAGTGAAGGGATAGATTTTTCCAGCAGCCATAAGCTCAGAAGCTGAGCCGTAAGTAGTGGATTTCATCACATCGCTCGTGTAGGATTGCGCGCTCGTGTATACGTCACCATCAGCATCACACGTGTACACTTGCATTTCGTCCCAATGTTCAGCAACGCGATTTTTTTATGTACCAATAGTAGAAGGGGGCATTACCATATCTCTAATACAGCTGAGACCAGCTGAGGGTTCTTCATCAGATACTTCAGACCTTCGATTTTTGACATCAAAGGAAGCGGCCCACCAAGTTGAATATTTTTTGTAAAGGCTATGTCGATCGATCTCTAATAGTTTGGTTGGGCTCTTGTGTTTTCTTATCAGGGTCACCAGGTACTCCAGATCTTCGATTATCCTAGTTTTTATAGATTTCCCTTTATGTGGCCATTAAACCCTAACTCTGTACCAAATTTCAGCTCTCTGAATTTATGGGAAGTACTAGTTCTATTCTGATGATCATGAGTGAGTGAGTGAGTGTCATAAATGCGAAAATTTGTTTTCGCTTAACTTTGGAACTAAATGACCTACAGACTTGAAATTTTGGATTTTAAGTATGTGATCATAGCTTACTGGATGACGAAAATTTCTGCGTTCTGGTCTTATCCAGAGCTTCTCAAATAGGGGCCTGAAAATGCGGCGAAATGGTTCCAGTAAAGGATGGTACGACAGTGTTTGCTTCGCGCTCGACTTGGCGCGGGCACTACCGTGCCCCCTGATAGTAATAGAGAAGTTTGTTTGTTTGTTTGTAAACTCTTTATTGCTTTTAAAACAAATACATGAAATATTTAGACAAAGTTAAGTTAAGGCGGTAATATTACAGATTTTCGTTATTTTTGACGACAATTACTCCTAAACGATAAAAACCCAAGCACAGATGAGATACTAGACTAGACCCAAGGTTGAAAAAAAAACAAATTTTTGATGATGTTCCATAAAGTCAAAAGCTATTAGAAACACGATTGAGCAGTTTTGGCTCGATAGTAAAAAGTCTCAAAAATAGGTCTACACCGTTACTATCAACTCTAGTTATGAGTTGTGACTAATATTTTAAAGTATGTATATATTTTTTAAATACAGCAATATTTGTTATAATGATACAAAGTGAGCAATGTTATTATTTTTTAGACTTTCATTGTAGTTTTTGATTGAAACGAAAAACCATTGAAAAAGTGTAAAAGTGCGGTTATTTTCTTTACTCTTTACACGTAAAGAAAAAGACAGAGACCACTGTTCCAATACATACCTCGCCTTAAACGCTTTAATGAAATGAGTTACTTGATAGAAAGCAGGATAAAATTAGTGTTCATCTAAAGTGGGTACTAAAATTTATTACATGTAATTCAATTACCTACCTACTTTACAGTATACTTGACGTTGCAGATCAAATTGGGACCACGTCTTGTCGTTCGAGAATGACGTCTTGCATAGATATGCAGGTCAGATAATCAGATTTAATTTAAAGAAAATGCTAGAAAATGGTATGATATTAGTGAGCGTGTTGTCTGGCGTCTCGATGGGTGGTTAAAGAAACTCGATGTTGGCGGAGAAGTAATAAATTAATGCAGAAAACTTTTGTGTAAGCGGACTTAAATTTACTCGAATTAAAAAAGAACTCATAACAAATCTCGTTTAATAAATTTTGAGATGTTTGCCGCTTTTTTCGGGTTCCGTATATCTAAAGCAAAGTATATATATATTAGTACTAACTACAGTATGGACATTCCCTGCCGCTCTCTAGATTGCGACCTCATCCCCTCGTCACCCAGATTGATACAGATTGGTTACAGTTTGGTTGTCGAACGTGTAGGATTTCGCCGCCATTTTGTTTGTTCCGTCATTTCTTTATTGAAATTCTGGCCCGTTGTATAAAGTGTCCACGGTGTGCCTAAAGGGTGGCCAATGGGACCCTCTTACTAAGCCTCCGCTGTCTGCAGGCTTTATTTCATGAACCGTAATAGTTGACAGTTGAATTTTTCACAGAGTGTGTTTTTCTATTGCCGCTATAACAAAAAATAATAAAAGGTATTTTTATTATTTTTTGTTATAGCGGAAATAGAAAAACACACTCTGTATTTTTGTTTTTGCTCTATCGTAAAAATGGTAATATGTACATTTAAGCGTTGAACTTGATGGGACTTTAGTACTAATTCTGAAGTAGAACAACAAATAATAATAATTTTAAATAAAAAAAACCCGACTTCAAACAGGAAACTAAGGTTCCCCTCGATTTCTCAGGGATGCCATCATCAGATTCTGGTTTCCTTATCATGGTACCAACCTTGGGATATCTCCTTTCCAACCAAAAAAAAAATCAAATTCGCTTCATAAACGACGAAGTTATACGCGAACACACATAAAAAAAATATGCACGGTCGAATTGAGTAACCTCCTCCTTTTATTGAAGTCGGTTAAAACCAGCCAAGTAGGAGTCGTACTCGCGCTAAGGAGTCCGAATTGAATGAACAAAAATAGTTTTTTTATGACTCTTGCGTTAATGTCTTTTGTTTGTAATGTGAATAGGTATCACTGTCATAGTTGTGTGGAGAGTTGTGTTGATACAGATCTCTTGTAGCGCGAGTTTGAATCGTACATAAACGAGTACTTCTTCCTCTAAGACACAGAATTCTAAATATTGAATATAGCAAATATAAAAGGGTGTTTTTTCATTTGTCCTCCGTTCACGTCGCAACGGAACAACGGTTACAAACTTTACCTCTTTATAATATTTAGTATAGATTCTGTGCCCCAATATATAATTGCAACAATTAATAACCCTGGAGATTCGATATGAAGCAAAAAAATCTAAATCGAATTACCTAACTCGATGTAAAATGAGTTTTAAACTCTTAATCATTTTATTTTTATTAGGAGAACACAAACGGTAATGTACATTGATATTTATGGGATAAAATATAAATAGAAAGGTAAGTCTATACATTCCAACAACGAGTTCCACAATTATTTAAAAATATAAGCCTACTTATCAATCTACCGCTATAAACAGTCAAAAAGCTGTCATATTTGTTTTAAAAAAACTATAAAATAAATTTAGAAAACAATAGCAATTATAAAAATTGTAGTAAAAAGAATAGATAACTTAGAGAAAAAAAATTACAGTAAAACTAAGAATCAAAAAGTTTGTTAAAAGACAATAAAAGTGCTATTCTATGCGCTGTTAAGTATAGAGATAATATTTGTTCTATATCTTGTCAAGGGTGTGTTGAATATATCGAGATCAGATCGAATCATGCGGGAGGAACACAATAATTTATGCTCCATTCAGTAAAAGATTACTTGAATAAAAAAATCAATAAACACGTATGGAAGTAACAAGAATATTTAAAATACAGGTACGTTGGACAGTTATTTGTCACTCTCATCCAAATTTATTTTAGCGGTATCTGAACAAAAACCTGTTCACGTAAAATGCTGTCTGTGTGGCTCACAGACCATGCTGCATTCTATATTTAGAAGTAATCATCGGTATATATGTAGAAGAAAAGGATGAATTGTGTAATAATTAATGGTTCAATATAAAAATCATAGATTTAATTGAAAAAATTCTAGTGGCTACTTCGCGAGTTTTTCGAAATGTTTGAAATATGATATTTTTTACGTTTTCAACCCCCATGACTCCGCAATTTTGAAAAAGTCTAAAAACTGAATCGACATAAAAACGTATAATTATCGAATCTGCTAACAAAAGTAGAGTAGAGTAGAACAGCCGGACATTCACCAGACAGACATACGAAATATTTTTTTCCCTAGCTAAAACGAAGACGCTTCACGCTCATTTTGTTATAAATTCCCAATCTGATTGCAGAACTGAAATTAGGAGGTTGTAAAGGATGGCCCGCAGGAAATTTTCTTTTTGTTTGCTTCTTAACTTTTGAACGCGTGAAGGGTGCAGCGCGCTGTTGGCATCAATCGGTAGCTTGGTTCTTGAAATTTTGTTCGCCATGAGTCAGTTCACGGGTGAGCAGGGTGCTTTCGCTGTGCATAAACCTTACGAAAACATTAATTTGTGTGTAATTGTTAGGCGTTTATTAAGTTTATTCTTAGTTCATGCCTAGGTGATAATTTCTATATTTTAGCCAAACCGCCCGATCCGTCCAGTAGTTTGTCAGCCAGGACAAGCGATTCTATAAGTATACAAGATTCCTATTTTAGCGCGGTTAGTGGCCGGCCTTTAAAGAAGGCATTTTAGTTGCACGTGAGCGCGACATTCACCGCTCCAATAGTGGGTCAGCAAGTTTTTCTGCTGCCCGATAGCTACTTGCGATCCTTCGCGCAACATTTCAATCATGTATGTCATGGCATTGCATCTTACAGGACTTTCGCTTGTTTTTGTTTTCTTTTCTATTAAAATAACCACATTTTGGAATGTTAGGGTAAATGGGGTTCGTCGCTTATTTGTGCTAAAGTTCTCAAGCTTTTGGTATTTTGCGCTTCAATTTTAGATCCTTTAAATTCTAATCTAAAACTTCTAAACTAATGAATAATTGTGTAAGTCACTATGTGTGTAGTTTATTTCATTTTTCAATATGGATTTTGTCAGGGTTTTTTATTATTTTATTATTCGCGTAAACTACGTATTTATAGACGGCCAAAATACCGGAAAGACATGTAAGTATAACAATTAACAACGTATGAATACGTCGCTCAATATAACTGATTTACTTTGAGAACGTAGATAAACGTCAGCTAGTAACACCAAATCCTATTGGTGACGTTTTTGCGCCACAAAATATCAAAATCTCAAATCTTTAGCGTCACGCAACATCGAAATTTCATAGCGCTAAGTTGACACTATACGCATATATGTATTTAGGGTGACTTTTAATTAGTTCTTGATAACAAAAGATATGCATGTACTCGTGATTACAAACAACTTTTCCAAAGATACTATATGTCAAATCAGAAAAAAAATGTTGGTCCTCGATACATTATACAAGTTATTAAATCGGCAAAAATGTATGAAGCACCAAAATTTTTTTTTCATATAGTTTATTTTTGAAAGTTGTTTGTACTCGTAATCACGAGTACATTCATATCCTTTGCTATCAAGTACTAATTAAAAGTCACCCTATATATAGGTCTAACAAAATAAGCTGAAACTATTTTAAGAGCAAGTTCAGCAAACGAAACTGAACAACTTTTACTTCAGCGACCATACTGAAATCTAAAAAAAAATCGCCACATTCCATTATTGCCTACTTAAAAAAAAATATTCTCGTAGTACGGGCCTGCTTTTTGTTTACATCGCTGGATTCGTGCCGTGCCGCAACGAAACTGTGCACTATGCCCGGCCGTTGAACTTTGCTAGTTCTCTCAATCAGTTCTTTATAAAGAATATTTATTATTATTATTTATTTATTCTTATTTAAATTACTTAAAACCTTACAGTTCCTTCTAGCTGTAGGTAGTAAAATACAACCTAACAGGTATTTACACTTTACGACACAATCCCGTTCTCTCTCACACACAACGTCTATATACGGTTTTTCATGCATGGGTTGCGATGAACATTGACGTGCACTAACGTCAATGTCATTACACGTCGCATGAAATAAATAAGACAAATCAGAACATTTTGATACGTTTGCATATTTATATAAGAAAAATATGCGTCACGACCGACATGTGGTTTTGTAGTACCATGCTCGCGCGAATGTGTTAAAAACTTCACTTCACGATGAGTTTGTTTGTTTATTTATTTGTCCTCAAATCTTTCAAATCAAACGATTATAGAGCGACTTCCAGGGCTCCGATTGAGCTGTTTGGCATGAAGCCGTATTCCCGGTGACAATAGATCCTTCTGGTGTTATGAAGTTGATCTGATGATGAAAATTTCTATAAAAACTCCAGTGCGCTCGCATTTTTTGAATTTCGAAACATTCGTTATAAGATCCCAATAATGCGCGAGCCTATATACACGACCCATGAATTACAGCCTGATAATTGGCCGGCCCATAACTCATGGACTTGAACTGAAATAAAAGCTTGTACTTACTTGAAAAAATAGAGCGTGATTATTATTTTTTCTGCGGAATATTTTGCCCCATAAACTTCCTTCCCCATATATACACCACACTATATAAGGTGTAACAAAATTAGCTAAAACTATTTTAAAGGATGCTTCTAACCATGAAACTGAACAACTGTCCCCATGGAACCCATAGTCAAATCGCCATAGTAAAATCTGACTCCTACTTTCCGAGATGAATCTATCCAGATCTCCGACCATCTTGAGCTCCTTGGAGTTGATTTAACATCCGATCTAAATTTCGGGAGATACATTGAATCCAAGGCAAAAACGGCTGCCAAAAAGCTTGGTATCCTCTCGAAGGTGAGACTTTACTTCACACCAGAGCAGCTTCTATTATTATACCAAGCTCAAGTTCGGTCATGTATGGAGTACTGCTCTCACTTATGGGACGGATCGGCTCGTTACCAGCTAGATGCCTTGGACTCTATCGACCGACGCGCTAGGAGACTCATTGGCGACGAGGAACTTGTTTTAGACAGGCTCCAAAGCTTCAAGCATTGCCGCAAAGTCGCCTGTGTATCGGTGTTCTACAGGATTCATTTCGGAGAGTGTGCCCTGGAGCTTCACGACCTCATTCCCCCCTCTCCATTTCATCATCGGACGACCAGGCGTGGAGAACGGTTCCACCCCTTTGTCGTCAATGTTCCACCTTTTCGCACGAAGCGTTTTGCTTCTTCGTTCATCATGAGAACGGCCAAGGAGTGGAATTCCCTTCCAGCGTCTGTATTCCCCGATTCGTATAATTTAGGAATCTTTCAGACGAGAGTGATTAGGCACTATTTGAGCTTGCGTGTTACATCCTCGGCTGCATCAGCACTTACCATCAGGTGAGTTGCAGCCAAACGCACTCAAATTTTAAATAAAAAAAAATTTAAAAGAATTTGGCTCTCCCATACTAACTCGATGAGCTGATCAGCCAACTTATTATGGGAAGTTCAATTTTTTTTTTGAGATTATCTATGGGTTTTATGGGGAAAGTTGTTCAGTTTCATGGGTAGAAGCACCAGTTAAAATAGTTTCAGCTAATTTTGTTAGACCTTATATACGTATACACAATATACGCACCAACTTAATATAGAATTTATATTCCCCATACTGGCTACGACCTAAATGGCTGTGTCAAACTCCCATCGCTCTTCATCTTGACTTGGTCGACCTACACTCCTATCCTATCGCTCCCCTCTGATTTGTTGGGTCTCCGCACCCTTGCTGCAGTTATTTTGAGAGGGGTGGAGGGGGAGGATTGAACTGAATTGAACTGCTAGCCTAACATGCGTGGTGCGACAAACTTTTGTCATCGGATCATCTCGCTCTTGTATCGCCATACAAATATAACGAGAAAAGCGTCGACGAAGTTTTCTCGCGGCGCGCATGTTAGTTCGGCTAGTCAAGTTAAAATAAAATCACCTCAAAATAAAAATTAAAAATAATATGTCATTGATTCTCGGAGGTTCTCTGGTTTTCCTCATCGAAAATAAATGGACCTACATTCCGATGCAGTGACTAATCTACCTCGGTAGAATCTTGCGCAAGTCCATACGTTAGATAGGAAAGTCAGGTAAAACAGAGGTACTGACAAACGAAAACATAATTTACATAAAGTTTGAATTGGACTGAGCTTTACAAAAGTTGTGGATATATATAACCTACCTATAATATCAAATTAATTAAAGCTTCCGCTACAAGCTAAATAACTTTAAATTAAAAAATAATAAAAACAAGTCTGTATTAATACACTACTTTTTTTTGGGAAGAAATGTATTTAACTTCACTCACGAGATCAAGACGAATCTAACGATACCTCGCACTCTAAAATCCAATAAGTCGTTTAGAAAATATCGTGGAATAGAAATACAAACATACATACATAAGACCTAAAAACAGCACACTTCTTTTTTGTGGGCAGTCGTGTAAAAAGGTTACTTTTTAGGTATCTAGGAATCCTGAAAAAAAGGAACATAATTGATAAGCTTTTGGAATCATCATCATCTTCGTCTTTTACATATCATCTCAGTCATCATAGGGTCTGCTTTTCAATTAAATTTTTTTAAACTTTCAATCAATCAATCAATCAATCAAAAGTTCATTTGTAAAATATGTTAAATGTTCAAAGATCTTAAAAATTCTGGATAGTCTCAACATATTTAGCATCAAATTCACAAATGCCATACATGTCCAATTTATAAGGAATCGGGTTTCCACTTCCTCTTTAATGAGATCGTTCTCTCACATACGCACCCTCACTTTCCCTTAAGAATGATCTTACTAGAAGTAATTTGTTAAATCTGTGTGAAGATCTCATTGAAGTCTTATTAAATCATCCTTCAACTCAGCACGCTGCCGTGTTGAATAGCAGGATGTATTACAATGAGCTTCCACAACGCTGTGTTACCGAAGCCATACCTATATGGTTATAAGCAACACTAATTTACAGCATGGTTTCAACCGAGATATTTTAATTTGCACGTGCGGAATTGCTACTCGATGTCAACACCGGACTGTGACGTGTTGAATTATAGGAGAGCCGTTATGAAGTTAATTATAAATCGGGCAACTCAAAATACTGAGTGAGTGACTAAATTACTGAGTGAGCGACTACAATATTAAGTAAGATTGAGCGAGAGAAGCGAGCGATAATAGGTTCGTTAGGTATGATGATGATACTGGTTTGATGAGGATACTATCCCCTGGCACTAGGATACTAACTCGAAGGTTGTGTGTGAAGTCGACCAACCCGCACTGGGCCCGCGTGGTCGACTAAGGCCTAATCGCCCTGATTCGGGGTAGGCTCGAGCCCCTCGGTGGGGACGTATATGAGCTGTAATGATGATGACTATCCCCTGGGTGGTGGAGGTACTTTCAGACACAAAATGTACATTTAATGTTAAGTCTATTACAATATCACATTTCATCTATCAAATAAACTACCTGTTTATCAAACAGTACTTATCTTATTAAAACTTAAGTAAAAGTCTTTTAAGTACTTATTAAAGTACACTTAGCTATTAACTACGCGGGTGGTAGATTAAAGAGAGTTTTGAATACCATTTCTTAGTGAATTTAACCTACATTAGGTAATTTATGAAAAGAAGTACTACCTAGTTCAAGGTAAGAATCTAATTAGCATCATATTTTCCAACTGTAAGAAATAAAAGAAGAAATATCTGGTAATATAAAAATTTAATGTATTCTTTTAATAATCAGTGTTTTATTTTTTAATTACCTAATGTTCCTTACATGTGGAACTTGTATACCCAACGTTTCAAGAAGTGTAGCAAAGTGAGAAGAAACGCTGGGCCCAAAGAAACTCACTTTTACTCTTTTTAAAAATAAACGTACTTAAAGTCTATTACAATATCATATTTCATCTATCAAATAAACTATCTATTTATCAAACAGGGTTACAGATTAAAGTACTTATCTGGATTTTAATATAGATGGCAGTGGAACCGACTGACTGGATTATCTCGTAACAAATATCCCGACTCGTGGCATTACAGCCCCTTTTATGTATGTCGATCGAGTCCACTCCACATTTTTACAACAAACTGACAGCTGTCAAAGTTCTCGACTTTGATTGACTAGCCAACTTAGACCTAGTAAATTAAAAACAATAGTTAATATTTTCTTGATATAAATATCTATGTTTGTAATATCTTTCTCTTCTAAATTTGTTGATTATTTAGAAAATATTTTAGTTATTCTAATCGCTAAAACAATATTCCAGATAACAAATAAATAAAACATTAAACTGTTACATTTCACAGGATATTGTCATTACAAATAATATTCATGATTATTTCTTGAATGTTGCTACTTACATCTCTAAAATTTCTAAATATTGTAGCAACATTTTAAATTTTGAAAATATTCAAAATTAGTGCTTTTGATTCACATCATATTTTAACACTAATTCAGGCATGTTGAGCTGAAGGATGATATCACTAGGTTATTTATGGATTATATGGCATGGAAACTATTTGAAATGGTCTCTGATGTATTTTATATGAATTGGAAATAGTGTGATAGTCATGTAGAAGTGAAAAAAATAATAAAAAGTATAATGGAATAAAGAAACATCATACATTAGATCTGAACACAATACACTCCTTTCTTGTGGGTAGACGTGTAAAAAGAGTTAAAAATAACTTTTGAAAAACCTTAAAAACTTTTAGGTACAAGCTTTTAATATTGCATTGTCACGCGATATACATCGGTCAATCGGAAACCGGAAAGTGGGTCAAATTTAACTTACGAGATTTGATTACAGACACCGGGACAGGTAAAACTACATAAAAGCATGTAATAAAAAACGAGGTAAATCAGTACTTTGCAATAAAAACAGTGAAAAATTGATATCTTATATTTGTAATATACATATAGGGTGACTTTTAATTAGATCTTGATAACAAAAGATATCCATGTACTCGTGGTTACAAACAACTTTCCCTAAGAAACTATAAGTCAAATCAGAAAAATATTCTCTGTCCTCGATACATAATAAGTTATCAAATCGGCAAAAATGTATAAAGGACCAAAATTTTTTTTCATATTTGACATACAGTTTCTTCAGGAAAGATGTTTGTAAACACGAGTACATTCATATACTTTGCTATCAATAACCAATTAAAAGTCAATAAATAGTTCCTTTATGCACATATGTTCGTTGCATTTAAATAATACGTGCTAAGAATTCTACGGTCGTTTATGCAGACAACTCCTACATATTAATGTTTCTAGAGACTAAGCGTAGAAAGTGAAAATATACCATTATCGCTAATTATTTATTTTAAAATTGTACGCCAAATGGAGCATTCAATTTAGATTAGAGGATAATTGTTCATCTATTTGCATCGATATAGTTATTACGTAGTAGTGTTTAGTCTACTTCAAGCCAGTCCAACATACGGCCTGCGAAGGCACTTCGTCTGGCCCGCGAACTAGTTAAAATTTAAGCCATTTAATGTACAGTTGTTGCGCGAAGCTACTTACCATAGCACGACGGATAGGTGTAGGGTACGGTAGGTATGATGAGGGCGTGGGTTTCAAAATTCCGTTCGTGGACACGTAATAAAATTTAATGATGAAAATAAGACCTACAAAGAAATATATAGAAAATATAAAAGGATTACACACGTTAATTTATAGGCCAAACCCGATTTTTAAGACAAACTAGTTTTTCCTAGGCCAAACCAGTTTATCCTTTATGCGATAGGATAAACCGGTACAGCCTAGGATAAACTGGTCCGTCATATATAATATATATTAATATTTATTATTATTATATGGCCGATAGGAGAAACTACTGATTGTGAGTAATCGGTCCCCGAGACAACCAGTGCAATTGACAAGTCTCACGTGATTGAAGGTTTCACTTGATGGGACAAAACGTCTAACGTTAAGTCCGATCAAGTGCACGTGCCACAATCGCCTACCGATTTATGCCCATCACACCATAAAAAAAAGAAAAAGGAAAGAGACGATGGTGTAAGGAATGGTATAAATTGAGATATCGATTCACTCATGAACATTTTGCAAAGAACTCTTCAAGCAACTGAGCCGGACGATTATAAAAAATTCTACGAATGGACAACGCTTCTTTTGAAACATTGTTGGAGTTGATTCGACCCAATATTTTAACGTCGTCTGCCATCTTCGATGTTCCGGCCGCAAACAAATGAAAAAAGCTTGTCAAGTCACGTCAAGTCGCGTCAAGTCAATCAAAATTTATGTCAATTGTGATCAAGCCATAGGCCGCTTGACGGTAAGCGTCAAGTCAATGAGGTAAACGATCAATATTCGGTTCAATCACGTAGACTTATCAAGTGCACTTGATCTTCTCGGGGACCTTTAACATATTTTAAATGAGCAAGCGAAGCGAGCGATGTTAGGTTCGGTCAGGTTTGATTTATTATAACAGTCAGTCAGTGAGGCTCCCTCCCCGGGTCTTGTTAAGTGCACATGATCGTCTTGGGGACCTATAACATATTTTAAATGAGCGAGCGAAGCGAGCGATGTAAGGTTCAGGTTTGATTGATTATAACAGTCATTCAGTCAGCGAGGCTCCCCGCCTGGGTAGCAGAATGCTTCGCAGAAGAAGAAATCATCGGTTTTTTACTCACTACCTAGTTTACAGTTTCTCCTATCGGCCATAGGACGGACCAGTTTAGACTAGTAGTACCTGTTTATCCTATCGCATGAAGGATAAACTGGTTAAGCCTAGGAAAAACAAGTTTGTCCTAAAATCGGGTTTGGCCTAGGACAAACGTCCTAAGATCGGGTTTGGCCGATAACATATACATGTAATGGAATCTTTGAACGTGATTTTCACTCACTTCAAGTCGTCGGTTTAAATAGTAAAATTGCACATGTATTAAGAACCGATGACATTACAATAATGTAAAAAAGGTATATGTAAGAGCCGACAACAGTACAATGATTTAAAAAAGTGTGGGGTGCTTGTAGAAACCTGCTATATTTTAGTAAGTACTTAATTAGTCTTCTGACTTCATTTCTTTTTGATTTGCAATGCTAGTACCGGTGCATTTCAAGTCTTCTCTGGAGTTTTGACAGCATTTGCATCATCTTTATTCTGAAGAGGACCATCCCCGGTTGCAGTATGGCGTCTATAAAACTGCACCCAGTGTAAGTCGCGTCTTCACGACTTATTTTATTTATTTTTTTGTTCTTCACATTGCACACGTGCACCACAATGATATTCTCCCAAACGCACTACTTTTTGGAGCAAAATTCTAGCAGAAACAATTCGAACTAAATTGGCATTCGGACAATTTAAACTAAAACTACGAACGTGTTGACTACAAATCCTGCTAAAAACTCCGGAAAAGTAGACAGAACACTGGTATTGCCAAAGAAAAGACAATTTTATTTCTCTACCATTGCACCCATTTTTAGGGTTACGTATCTCAAAATGAAAGAAGGAACCCTCATAGGATCACTTCTTCGTAGTCCGTCTGTCTGTTAGTTTGTCTGTCTGTCAAGATCCTTTTTCTCAGAAACGCGTGGAGTTTTCAAGTTAAACACAAATACTAAGGTCAAATACCTTCCTCAAATTGGAAGAGACGCGTGTCCCAGCAGTGGAGACGTTTATGACTTTTATCTTACTAAGGTCTACGGTCCCTTAGCTGTAAAAATATCGAGCTTCTAAGTCAAACATTTTTAAACTCGCGAGTATCGTAAATCAAAACCTATAGGCCATCGGATATTCCCGTCGACATAGAATCTAGGCAAAGGCTCACTGCACAAGTACAGGAAAATAACTGAAAATTGAAAATTTATAGTTCATCATATTAATCATTGATGTGTTCCGGCATGAAGATAAGATAGCCAGTTTTCCATTGCGTTGGGGAATCTTGGCAAGCCCGCTTTCATCCTCGGCATCATCGTCACTTACCATCTGGTGAGATGATGCCAAGGGCTTACTAATAGTGAATAAATATATATATATATATATACATACTTACGTCCCCATCAAGGGACTCCAGCCTACCCTGAATTAGGGCGACTGGGCTTTAGTCGACTACGAGAGTCCAGTGCGGGTTGGTCGACTTCACACACAACCTTCGAGTTTCTTCGCCGGTGTGTGCAGGTTTCCTCACGATGTTTTCCTTCACCGTAAGAGCGTCAGATAAAGGTACAAATTAAATCGAAATTCGAAAACACATTGGTATGTTGCAGGATTCGAACCACGACCTCCCGGACAGGAGTTAGCGGCCCTAACCGTTACGCCAACGACGCTCTTTTGTAACATTACATAAAGTTAATAAATAAGTTAATAGTTACATCACATAAAATATTATTGTTTTGTTACAAACTTAAATAAAAAAAACAATAGTAGTGTATATATAGCGGTTCTGGCTCACCAGTGCGAGTGAGAGAGAGAGAAGATACGAAATCCTATGTGTTAGAGCGAGACAGAGCGATGGTGTGAGTGAGAATGACGTCATACAGTGCGAGTGAGTGAGGGGTAAGATGCGATACCGCATGTGTTAGAGCGAGACAGAGCTATGGTGTGAGTGAGAATATGCGTAGGCGTAGTGGGCGTGGCCTTGGCATCGACCAATCACAGCGTCAGCTGTCAACATGACAGCTGTCAAAGTCAGCTGTCACAACTGTCAACATGACACACCTGTCATTGGACTGTTATGTCAGCTGTCACCATAGCAGCAAAGTTAGCGAATGTGTGAATATAGATGACGTTAGTGAGAAAAAAAACATTCGTTTGGTTAGATTTGAATCCACTGCGGCGGCGGCTCTGAAGCGACGCGAGTAGCCACACACACCGCAGAGCCACAGCACCTGATAACGTTAGCAATGAAATATTGATATCCATGGCTGGATATGACGTCACGGCGGGTGCCCAAGGGGGCGGGGGCGGGGGTGCTGAATGATGTGGACAAACATGCATGAGTGATAGAGAGAGAGAGAGAGAGAGAGAGAGAGACACATACACATACCGCGGCCTGCTAAACAGTTTTTGCGCTAGGTGTTAACTATACCTATGAGAGAAGACAGAGATAATATGCTGCGGCTCACGGTGGGTGCCTAGGGTGCGGGGGCGGAGGCGCTGAATGATGCGCACAAACATGGTACTTACTACTATCAGCTGTGTTTAACTCCGATGATGGAATACAATGGTGGTGCAGTACCAACACTCTAGTAGATGATAATGTTACACACACACGCCGCTAGATGGGGTGTACTATGCAAAAATCCATTGACATTGTCAGGAATCGAACCTGTGCTCTCCATATTATATAGTGTGGAGCATATCATTCAACCTCGACACCGGCACGGCGGGGGCCGGACCGAGTCTTATCAAGCAGCAGCTAGTAGGTATAAAGTTTAATAGAATTTTATGTAGTTAACGAGAAGAAACACCTTTTTAGGGTTTCGCATGCGAATTTTAAAAAAATAAAAAAACCATTTTCATATAATAAGCTGAGCACCTGTGATCTGTAAAGTACCCTATGACTACTATAAAATTCCAGAAGGTAGGTATATTATAATATGTATGAGGTAAGTAATAAAACCATTTCTTTCAAATTCATTACTCATTTATTAAAAAAACAATTAAACAAATATTATTCGCTTTAGCAATATACTTAATTCATTAACAACAAAAAATCGCTTAGCTGTTCTTTAAAAAATGAAAAAATAATGTTATATTTCTTCTCTTATTTCTGAACACATTCTTTTACTCTTTTGTACAACCACCATGACTTAAAGTACACATATCTTGAATAATATGAATAAAGGGTGATCATCGAACTCCATCACCATGTCTATGATAAGGAGGTATTTTTATCCATTCATACAAGCAGCATAATATCTTAATACCTACCTACCTCCTCACCAGCATGATTAAGGTAAAAAAACTAGAATAAATTTATCCAATTCGCTTTAGCAGGGAGAAACAACATCTTTTGAGGGGTGGTGGTGGGAAACCTTCAATTTCATGCAGATGCAGGTGTGCTTCAATGTGATCGGTAGCGATCCACTTAACAAGCAGCAGTTTACAAAAGACACCCTGCGGTCAAAATCAGTACTAGCAAGTCCACATCATTACATAAAGAGTAGATAGCTACCTGAAAAACATCTTAAGGGGTGGTGGTGGTGGTGGTAGAGCAGTGTAATAACATCTTAAGGGGTGGTGGTGGTGGTAGAGCAGTGTAATAACATCTTAAGGGGTGGTAGGAAACCATGAATTTCTCAACATCTTTTGAGGGGTGGTAGTAAACCTCGCGGCCCAAAACAATCCGTCGAGAATTCAACAAACAGAGCATAAAAAACAAAAAAATACAGAGCAGTGTAATAACATCTTTGAGGGGTGGTGGTGGTGGTAGAGCAGTGTAATAACATCTTAAGGGGTGGTGGTGGTGGTGGTAGAGCAGTGTAATAACATCTTAAGGGGTGGTGGTGGTGGTGGTAGAGCAGTGTAATAACATCTTAAGGGGTGGTAGTAAACCTCGCGGCCCAAAACAATCCGTCGAGAATTCAACAAACAGAGCATAAAAAACAAAAAAATATAGAGCAGTGTAATAACATCTTAAGGGGTGGTGGTAGAGCAGTGTAATAACATCTTAAGGGGTGGTGGTGGTGGTGGTAGAGCAGTGTAATAACATCTTAAGGGGTGGTGGTGGTGGTGGTGGTAGAGCAGTGTAATAACATCTTAAGGGGTGGTAGTAAACCTCGCGGCCCAAAACAATCCGTTGAGAATTCAACAAACAGAGCATAAAAAACAAAAAAATATAGAGCAGTGTAATAACATCTTAAGGGGTGGTGGTAGAGCAGTGTAATAACATCTTAAGGGGTGGTGGTGGTGGTGGTAGAGCAGTGTAATAACATCTTAAGGGGTGGTGGTGGTGGTGGTAGAGCAGTGTAATAACATCTTAAGGGGTGGTAGTAAACCTCGCGGCCCAAAACAATCCATCGAGAATTCAACAAACAGAGCATAAAAAACAAAAAATATAGAGCAGTGTAATAACATCTTAAGGGGTGGTGGTAGAGCAGTGTAATAACATCTTAAGGGGTGGTGGTGATGGTGGTAGAGCAGTGTAATAACATCTTAAGGGGTGGTAGTGGTGGTGGTAGAGCAGTGTAATAACATCTTAAGGGGTGGTAGGAAACCACATGAATTTCATGCAGATGCAGGTCTGCTTCAACGTAATCGACACCATTTTCTCCAAGTGAAGTAAAACTAAATCATCACATAAAGATTAGGTGATCTGTTTGCTATCACTTTTTTCTGTTTTTCAAACTTGTTGTATACAGACACTGACTCTTTCGTCTATGGCATCAAAACCAGGGAATTTTATGAAGATATTAAGAGCATCTAAAGCAATACTCAGTTTAGTGACCGGTAGATCGTAGAAGTGTTACTTTAACATATATGATAAACGTTACATAACCAATGATTGTATTAATACCCTAGTGTGGGGGGTCACTATAAAATAAATATGATATAAGCTTTTCATAAAATAAAATTAACCAACAGAGTTTACATTGTAAGCGAGTTATACGGGAGAAAGGTTAAACCGACTAACGAAAGATTCGGAACATGGCCGCTAACGGAAAATATAGGTAACCTAGTAACAGATATTGGAAATATTAATTATTCGCAAGAGCGCTTATAAAAGCAGAATTATCTCATATAAGATTTCTGAGAAGAAAAAACACTTAACCTCCGAAGAATTTATGGAGGGTGTGCGGGGTTAGTCATCAATCTCATCAAGGGAAAAATCAGCGAAGTGGGGAGCGCAGTTAAAATTAATATGGAGCTATTTGGATTATACAAAAAACCGGAGACTCTGGATGGAGAGGAGGAGGCAACGGGTTCAGAGTATCAAATCATTTAATACCATGAATAAAGTAATTCACCTCGCTGATAACTTAGATGAGATATATGATTCATTTGTGAACGCAATTAAAACTCAGGCCAATGAGTTTCAAGAACGTGATAGCGGATGGGCCCTCTCAGAGGTGTTGTATTTAGAGGTGAATATTAATAAATACACACCTCTAGCGGGGTCCAGTTATATACCACTGCCCAAGTGGATACAGGATAAGCATGCCTGTGTGAATGTGCGAAATAATGATGAGGCATGCTTCGCTTGGGTGGTGGTAAGCGCGTTGTATCCCACCACCGCAAATGGGGGTAGAACCTCCTCTTACCCCCACTACCGGGAGGTGTTAAAATGTGATGGGGTGACTTTCCCCACATGTGTAAATAGAGACATTAAGTGCTTTGAGGATAAAAATGATATTAGTGTTAATGTATATGAGGTGAGTGGGCAGGAGATCACAGGTCCACTCTACCATACCCCAAAAAAACGGAGGGTGCATGTAAATCTTCTCCTCATCGAAGATGGGGGAAGCAGCACTACGTATGGATAAAAGACCTATCGAGGTAAGTAAGTTCACAGCTCACCAATCATGAACATAGAGTATGGATCTGTGATGAATGCCTGCTCACCTTTAATAGTGATATTAAATATAAAGAACATCTAAAGGAAGATTGCTCGCATGTAAGAACTTTCATACCGCGTGAGGGAAGTATGTAATATGGAGGTGTTGAATCTTCACACACCCTCGAGAGAAGCCACACTCACAGGGAAATCTCGTAGAAACCTTGAAATTCTCTAGATTCAAGCGCAGTAAAAACCTCTCTATAGAGGGTCCCACTACAAGAAGAGAAGGTGTTCGCTTAACCTCAACCGACACCAGCAAACTTGCAAAGGTGGGAGATATGACTCTCGCTATAACTATAATATGTCGTCAAAGTTTGAGTAGGATCGCTTATATTTACTTACTGTATACCGATGCAGATTCATTAAGCTATAAAATTAAAACTTACAACCACAGAACACTATTACTCCATAATATTACAACTGCGACGTGTTTGCTATCGCTTTTGCAAAGTTCATACCTATGTATGGAATAAGTTTGATATCAAAAGGATATAATATAAAGATTTTGCATCAGTTCAGTTAAACAAGACTTCTGTTTATTGTAATAAACCTATATTTCTCAGTATTAGAATTTGACGTTTGAATGGTAGTGTATATTTAAAGGAATGGATGAACCGATTTTAATGAAATATAAAACTTCATATTTATATTGATACAGGTTCAAGATTTAAAAACCTAAAACAAAATATAGTTTAACCCTTGAAATTGCAGTAAACGATGTATCTGGCGAGGACTACTATAGATGCATAACAGGTTCACCTGCGCAATATAGGAACTATGGTGATAAGAGATTTTCATTACCAGTTGCGTTGCACCGAACTTCAGCAGCATTAGGATATACTGGAATAGAAAAATATTATTTTATATGAGCCTATAAATGCTATAACTAATGAATTTAAAATATAAAACAACCTATCTAAATAATTTTAATTATAAGGTTTTTTAGGGATATTCTACCCCACACCGCTCAAAGTTGTATGAGAGATTTTACTTTTTTTTTTTTTTTTTTTTTTTTTTTTTATTATTATTTGAAACCTATCTAATGTTTAAATTGGGTTATATACTAACCTTTAAGTTCCTGTCACCGACCCCTTAAGATGTTATTACACTGCTCTACCACCAGAGCTGGAAAAAACAAGTTAATTTTTAGTATGAAACTACTAATATACTAATAGCTATAACCTCAAGTTATTAAGCACTAGCTGTTCCCCGCGGCTTCACCACGTTTCTATGACTTTTTGAGGGTGCGCAGTGCGCTATGAGATATGTGATATGAGGTCTGTTGTTATTAGGTACCAACCTGTTGACATATGAGCTATGAGGTCAGAGCTATTCCTAAATTATTAGGGATAAGACCACATAATCTACAGACCTGATCCAATATCATCAGCTATCAGAGCTAATCTCATCTGTTTAGCTATTTGAGGGTGCGCAGTGCGCTATGAGATATGTGATATGAGGTCTGTTGTTATTAGGTACCAACCTGTTGACATATGTATCTGGCTCGTCAGGTATGAGGTATGAGGTCAGAGCTATTCCTAAATTATTAGGGATAAGACCACATAATCTACAGACCTGATCCAATATCATCAGCTATCAGAGCTAATCTCATCTGTTTAGCTATAGACCCTGTTTCATATTTTTTAGCTACAAGACCTCATATTATAAGCTATTAGGTCTAACGGTTAAGGTAGGTATATCAGTTCTATCTATCTATCTATCAATCAATAGGTATCTCCCTCACCTAGCGAACACCTTCTCTTCCTGTTCTCTATGCACCTTTTGAATATTGATAAATGGTTTCTGCTCGTCACCTGAAAAGGGATAATAAAAATAATTTTAAAAAAACATACATTCATCCTATGTGGAACCCTAAAAATTCTTAAACTGTTAAGTTGAAATTTTGTTAAAACTAATCAAGTATGAGTTGAACTTATATTAGGAGAGGGTTCTGTATACTTATAATAAGTTTAAATAGGATGGGCGCTTATGAAGCTCTAAAATCACACACTCATTATTAGCATTGAAGAATGTTTGAGATTGATGAGAAACTTAATTTTCAATGATATATTACTAAATAATAAAAGTAATCCACCAATGGGGAACCCTAAAAATTAATAAAGTTGAAATATACCCAACCTTTCTACTAAAAGTAATTAAGCATGAGTTTAACCCTAAAAATTCTTAAACTCTTTTAACTGAAATAGAAAAAAACGTAGCTATGATGAAAACTAAAGTGTGAGTTGAACTTATATTAGGAGAGGGTTCTATAGTTTTAATTAACCCCCTAATATCATTAGAGATAAATTAGTACTTTACTAGAAGTATATTCATAAAACAGTTAAATGTAAGTAAGTCTTACATGTTGGGTTCTGTATATAGTATATTAGTAAAAAGTAATCATTTGATATGGAACCCTAAAATTTTTAAAAACTCCTTTAAATTGAAATACATAATATCATATTCAGTTAAACCATAAAAGAAAGATGAAAAACTATTTGTTAAAAACCGGTGTGAGTTGAACTTATATTAGGAGAGGGTTCTGTAGTTTTAATTAACCCTCTAATATCATCAGAGATAAATTAGTACTTTACTAGAAGTATTTTCATAAAACAGTTAAATGTAAGTAAGTCTTACATGTAGGGTTCTCTATATATAATATATTAGTAAAAAGTAATCCCTTGACATGGAACCCTAAAATTTTTAAAAACTCCTTTTTAAATTGAAATACATAATATCATATTCAGTTAAACAGCTATAAAAGAGAGATGAAAACTAAAGTGTGAGTTGAACTTATATTAGACGAGGGTTCTGTATAGAATAAATTTAAATGGAAAAGTTGTGGAACCTTAAAATCAAAACACTTGCATTAGAAAATGCGCTGAAGCTATAGGTAGGGGTATATAAATCAGTTAAGCTCTATACATACAAAGAGATCACTGCAGCAGGGGATGTGATTGAATGAAAAAATAATCAAAGTAAATACTCACCTCCATCTTCCCAGTTATTTTATAATCTCGTATTTGCACTTGACCCATCTGCTAACACTTCGCGTAACCGCTAACTATTTTTACCTCGGCGTTGAGACGTATACCTGAGATCGAATTAAAATAAAACATTAATGGAGTATGTTAACAACACCATTTTGTATTATACTGTGATATGAGTTTTAGTAATACGACTAAAACACTCTATATCGAATCGAATGGACTAGCTTCGGATACAAAGTCGGATTCAGTATGAAACAGCTTGATGAGTTTAAAAATGCGATCTCATTAGCCTTATTTTAGAGATTCTCATAAAGATATCATAATTAAGAATATTTTTTACTCTATAGTATACCGTAGTGATATAGGTCTATTTCCACACCTACAGGGTGGTAAAAGCTTTTCAACTTATCTGAGAAAAGTATGTTGATATTGGTACCTATATCACTACGGTATACTATAGAGTAAAAAATATTTCTAATCATGATGTCTAGATGAGAATCTCCAAAATAAGATTAATAAGATCATATTTAAATACTCACCCAGTAGTTACACCCTGTATCCAACTTCATATCTAAAGCTAGTCTACTCGACACGATATAGAGTGTTTAGTTCGTATTACTAACAACTTATATCACCGTATGATACAAAATAGTGTTGTTAATATAATATATAGTCCACTATAAAAACTTTTTAATTTTAACTTAATCTCACCCGTAATGCACCAACTGCTGTGATGAACTGTATGATGATAATGATGGGTGGAGCGCAGCAGCGTAGTGTACGAAAGAAGATTCACAATCACTGCGTATACTGTGACAGGATGTGTAGGCGGGCTGTGATAGCATCCTCACACTGTGCTGGTTGATAACATTGTTTTTTGTATGTTTCAACCACACAATTTCAACATTTTACAAAATGTTTAGGTACCTACCTACACCCAATAAAATTTACTTTTGTTGGTTTTTAAAGGTATCAACCGCATAGCATAACATACCTATTCACACTCTGTTATCACTCAGCGGTGTGAGTTTTGTGCGAACGAGGGGTAGTGGGTTCGGCTCTCGTGCAAGTTAAATAACAAAAATAGGTGAGGTAGTGGTAAGGCGTCCAGTTCAGTATAATATTATGATCTTCACCATATATACACGGTTATAAAAACAAAAAACAAAAAAAAATAAATTATAAAAACCTCTAGGTAATCACTGATTGTGAAATAGTATATTTTTGTCTAGATTTTTTTTGTTTAATACCTATTTTTTATAAGTTGTTGAAATAAAACGTAGGCACTTATTATATGAATATAAAATGGTTTTTTATTTTTAAAACTTAAATATTTATAATTCACTACAATATCAGTTAAATATTCACTTATACAAACTACATACCTACCTACCTAGGCAAGTATACCACTTCAAACATAAAATGGATATAATTTTAAAAACAAAAATAGTTATAATTCACTTATATATATATAGGGTATATAGCAACTATACATAGGTACCGCTTCAGAATATTATTATTATTGATACTTATACAATATTTGTTTTTTTAAACTTGAATTTATATTTCACTTAAGTATACAAACTATATGCCGCTTCAGAATATAATATAGATATTATGGGGGAAGAAAAACCCCATGATTAATAAGAGTGCAATCATATTATGAGCTTTTTAAGCGCACATCAGTCGAAGGATGTCCACTGCTATACATCATAAGCTTCCCTCAAGGATTCAGTTCTATGCTAGGGTGGTCTTCCTACGTTTTCCAGTGTGCGGTCGCCACTCGAGAACTTTACTACCCCAACGACCATCTATACAGGGGGTGATTTATAGTACTACAATGAAATCACTTAGAGCATAAAACATCACATTCAATAATTTGTTTACAACACATTCATTAAATTCGTCGGTGTATGCAAAAGATTCAGAGTCTACGTCTTGAAGTAGTGTGTACCACTCGGAGAATGATAAGTTCGCGTCACCAACCCGCTCTTCAATGTCACTTGCTATATCATCCCACATCTTGGAGAGAGCGTAGTATAGACCATCTTCTGTATCTAAATATATATTTCTTAGTGTAGCACCCACTTTATAGTTCAGTGTGTGAAGGGGGATCGGAATCGTCCAATACTTCAGGAAAAGATTACGACTGAAACCTTGCAACCATTGATTCTTACATATGTTGAAATAACGTGAAATGAGTGAGTCATCATCATCCTCCACTTTTATAAATTGTTCATCAGCTGTTGTAAGAGCAGCAGCTGTGTTATCCGACTCCATAGATTGCTCATCATTTGTTTGTGATTGTTCTCCTGTAACAACAAAAACAATTTAGAAAAGAAAAAAACATCCTATAGTCGCTATTTTTTATGAAAAATAAACTAAAATGTACCTGATTTTTCCATTATTATAAAAATATACCTAGGTATTATATTAACAGCTCAGCAACATATACAGTTTAACTTATCTGTAAATAAAAAAATAAAAAATTAATAACATACCTATATATAGTTTTCACAGCTGTTTCTCTCCTTAAATTCAATAACAAATGTTTTTCCGTTTGCGTGTCGTCTTATAATACACACGCCAGATTTTAGAAACTCCAATACTGTCTCATCACTATTATTGAATCTTGAGGGTAATGTGAGGTATCCGGTTTTGAGTTCAACCATAATTTGCATTTTGTTAGCATCAAATTTTGATGGGTTGACGGTGGCATTTTTTATTAGATATGGTTTATTTTCAATTAAATCCCCCATTTTTAACCATACTTTTGACCCAGTCTCATTTAATTTTTCCATTAAATTAGTACTCATGTTACTAACTTTTCACACGCACTCTGCACACGTTGGTTGAAGAAGAAAAAACAATAGCTTATAGTGGTTTAGCTCATGAAATCAATTACTTTTATACCCCACCACCACTAGGTATCTGGTGCATATATGTGTGTGTGTGTGTGTGTGTGTGTGTGTGTGTGTGTGTGTGTGTGTGTGTGTGTGTGTGTGTGTGTGTGTGTGTGTGTGTGTGTGTGTGTGTGTGTGTGTGTGTGTGTGTAACCTTGATTCCTACTCACCACATCCGACTTCCTCTCCACGGTTTAGGTAGTGCACCAATGCAAAATTCTCTATCGTTTTCACCTTTATCTATTTTAATTATCTCATTTTGCGCCCACATGCTTGCCTGATATAATACATTACGGTACTCTTCGCATTCATAAGATAGAGGATCCAACCAAGTAGGAAGTGTAGTTGTAGTACTGGTAGTACTCGTTGTTGTTGACATCGTTGTTGGGGTGGGTGTAGTGGTGGTGGTGGTGGTACTTCCAGATGTGGTACTGCTTGCATCAGGTGGTATTTCAGTGGGGGTAGTAGCTTTTTCTTTTTTCTTATTTACTCTTACTGTTATCTCCATACCATCATCATCTTTAATCACTTGATAAAACTGTTTAGAGTTGATTGTTTGAGAAACATTAAGCTCACGACGTTGTCTACCCCTCCTTCTAGGTGATTCACCATAAGATCTTGATACCTCCAGTTTTAATACCACCATGCTGTTCACCATACAAATTGGGAAATTAAACAGCTGATTCTGGTGTAGCTCAATGATTCTTTTGGGCACTGTTTCCCCTCTCTCCCCCATATATAATTTCACACTCCATACTGCTGGTAAAGTATTATGTTTTGTGTTTTCATTTATGTGAACACTTGTTATATACCACAAAGAAGATGTACACAAACTAAAGAAAACATCATCTCTCAAAGGTGGAATAGTTATAGACTGTTTGAAACCACTTTCATTAATTAGATTCAAATGAATCATAAACGGTACAATGTTGGATAAATACATTGTTTATATAAAATAAGTACCTAGTGCGCCTGCTGCACTCTACGATTGCTCCCTTATTAATGATTTATTATTAATCTCTATGCACTATTGTGTGTATGCGATAGGAAACTAGGTCTAGATCCTTGACACAAATGATTACCTACTTGTCTATTTAGAACAGAGCATCCGCTAGGCAAATAAACTACTGAGAGTATATAATTATAGGTATTTCACAACAATGTAAAATATAAGTCGTCTTATCAGCGTGTGATTTTTTTAGTTCCTACAGATGAAAATGGTTTTTTATTCGCATGCGAAACCCTAAAAAGGTGTTTCTTCTCGTTAACTACATAAAATTCTATTAAACTTTATACCTACTAGCTGCTGCTTGATAAGACTCGGTCCGGCCCCCGCCGTGCCGGTGTCGAGGTTGAATGATATGCTCCACACTATATAATATGGAGAGCACAGGTTCGATTCCTGACAATGTCAATGGATTTTTGCATAGTACACCCCATCTAGCGGCGTGTGTGTGTAACATTATCATCTACTAGAGTGTTGGTACTGCACCACCATTGTATTCCATCATCGGAGTTAAACACAGCTGATAGTAGTAAGTACCATGTTTGTGCGCATCATTCAGCGCCTCCGCCCCCGCACCCTAGGCACCCACCGTGAGCCGCAGCACAATATTATGTGTTCGTCTGTCTGTCTGTCTTCTCTCATAGGTGGTATAGTTATCTCCTGAATAGAATATCAGCTGCATAGTAGTAGTAGTCAACTCTTCATATGGGAACACCCCGCGCAAAAACTGTTTAGCAGGCCGCGGTATGTGTATGTGTCTCTCTCTCTCTCTCTCTCTCTCTCTATCACTCATGCATGTTTGTCCACATCATTCAGCACCCCCGCCCCCGCCCCCTTGGGCACCCGCCGTGACGTCATATCCAGCCATGGATATCAATATTTCATTGCTAACGTTATCAGGTGCTGTGGCTCTGCGGTGTGTGTGGCTACTCGCGTCGCTTCAGAGCCGCCGCCGCAGTGGATTCAAATCTAACCAAACGAATGTTTTTTTTCTCACTAACGCCATCTATATTCACACATTCGCTAACTTTGCTGCTATGGTGACAGCTGACATAACAGTCCAATGACAGGTGTGTCATGTTGACAGTTGTGACAGCTGACTTTGACAGCTGTCATGTTGACAGCTGACGCTGTGATTGGTCGATGCCAAGGCCACGCCCACTACGCCTACGCATATTCTCACTCACACCATAGCTCTGTCTCGCTCTAACACATGCGGTATCGCATCTTACCCCTCACTCACTCGCACTGTATGACGTCATTCTCACTCACACCATCGCTCTGTCTCGCTCTAACACATAGGATTTCGTATCTTCTCTCTCTCTCACTCGCACTGGTGAGCCAGAACCGCTATATATACACTACTAACAATAAAAAAGGGGAAAACATTTTTGTCTACAAAGTTAAGTTTGTCCTTCAATCCGATTCTTGTAATGGTTGATGTTTTGGTAAGTGTTAAGTTGGTAATTGGTAAATGTGTTTTGGTAAGGAACCCTCAGTTACCGATTGCTTTAACGGTGAAGGAAAACATCGTGAGGAAACCTGCACACGCCTGCGAAGAAACTCGAAGGTTGTGTGTGAAGTACGAAGTAACTATTTAGTAATCTGTGGTGAAGTCGACCAACCCGCACTGGGCCCGCGTGGTCGACTAAGGCCTGATCGCCCTGATTCAGGGTAGGCCCCTCGGTGGGGACGTATATGAGCTGAAATGATGAAGGAACCCTCAGTGCGTGACTCTAATTCACACTTGGACGGTTTTTTTAAATAATTCCAATACCTACTTTAATAAGCATTAATCAAACACAATATCATATTTCATAACAAATTCTATACGAACTTAATTAGCTACATATTCGTATTTCGGTGCTTACTCAATATTAAATATTGGATTTTAGCGATTACGTTGAATACGTAGGTACCTATTATTTGGTATGTAACGAGTTGTCAGAATACTTCACGAAATCTGTGGGTGTCAGTCAATGAATCGGTATTCTTTGGTTGTCGTAATATTTTCTATGGCTTCCAAGGTGTTACTCTAAACACAATAATATGACAAGACATCAACATTTAAAATGGTAGGCATTAAAAACATGTTTTTTATCTTTCAGTCATACGCATCAAATTGTTGCTTTGGATTGAATGATGTGCTAGCTATGTGCTAGGTTAGATACATAGAGTTCTAAACTCCGTTTTGAAGGTTTTGTGTACCTACTTAAGTGCATACTATGTATGTAAGTGGTTGGATCCGATCCTTGCCACGTACCAATGTGTTTTCGAATTTCAATTTCATATGTATACGTTTATTCGACTCTGCGAAGAAACTCGAAGGTTGTGTGTGAAGTCGACCAACCCGCACTGGACCCGCGTGGTCCCCTAAGGCCCAATCGCCCTAATTCAGGGTAGGTTTTTGAAGGTTTTGTGTACCTAAGTCCAATAGTGTTTAGGTGGTTGGAATTGGTTACCAATGTGTTTTCGAATTTCGGTTTGATGTGTACGTGTAGTCGACGCTCTTACCGTGAAGGAAAAGATCGTGAGGAAACTTGCATACGCCTGCGAAGAAACTCGAAGGTTGTGTGTGAAGTCGATCAACCCGCACTGGACCCGCGTGGTCCACTAAGGCTCAACCGCCCTAATTCAGAGTAGGCTTGAGCCCATCGGTGGGGACGTATAATGAGTTGATAAGATGATTATATATAATTCACTTTAAAGTAAAAGTGCATTACAAATCATTGAGGGATACATTTCTAAATTTCCACTTGCTTCATATACTTTGAAATTACATCTACAAAATTGCACAAAAATACCGCTATCTTGCCGCTATCTAAGTGTCAAAGCAATTCCTAAAATTGCAACCATTATGACATTACACTCGAAATATCAAAACACTTTGCCTTTGTCAGGTATAAGAATGTGTGACAACGACAATAAATAGGCATAATAAATTGTTACTGTACTTCCTTAACAATTTGCTGTGAGAAGGAAATGCAGAAAATTATTAGGTTCCATATGTCGTCAATAGAATAACTGAAGAATGATGGGACCTCTCCTATCATCAAATTCACATTTACGAACAAAACAAATTCTATAGTAAGTAGTAGTTTGAAGTGAAGGTCGTAAGATACAAAATTGCCATCATTATAATATGTCTTAACCTCCTCAGTTTTGGGTTACATTCTTACAAAAATAGGTATAGCTTCCTGCGTATATCTGTGTGTACCCGTATTTTAAAATGTATCCTGTCATCCATCACTTAGATACTCTAGCCAGGCCTGTCGCACTGTAGGCATGAAAATGTACCTTCGCCAAAGTATATTAAATTATATTAGTACTAACGCCTACGCCGCGCGGCCCCCTGAATGGGGCAAATTCAGTAGTCAGATGAGTTAAGACTTACGCGATAGAAAGAGAGACAACTTGTAGGTGAATATAACTGTGTTGGTAATTAGCACTGTGCGACCTGAATTTGCAGGTAACCTTCTTTTACCTATGTAGTAAATAGTCTCCAGCACCAGGATTTTTAATAATCCGCGACCTTTATGTCTCAATGGAAAGAAAACTTTCGATAATTACTTATTAATATTATAAATGTGTCATAAAGAAGGACATAGGGTACTTTTTATCTCGTCAGAATATCAATAGTGTCCGCTACAGTTCTTGATGGAACTGAAAACATAATCTTTTTTTGACGTGATAACGTCTTATAAATATAAATCGATGAATGCCTCATTGTCACGTCCCGCCTGAGCCGAGCGTGCAAGCGAGAGAGAGCGGAACAAGCGATAGAGAGGCACGATCGGCTTAAGCGTTCGGCTTGTGACAAGTTATCACGTAAAATTATCGTCCGTAAACCGACTTTACAGACAATCAGTATTTTTTTTGGTTGATTTCTTTAACATCGCAAAGCAGCAACGGATTGTTGTGATTTTTTGCACAGAGATGTATGAGGAGGTGGGAAATGATATAGACTACTTATTAGCATAGCCCGAGATAGTTACCGGGGGATCTGGGAAAAATTAATTTCCAGGCTCGCGCAATTCGGCGTCGAAACGGAGCAACGGATTGACATCATTTTTGTAGTCAAATAAATTGTATTATATTATTTTCTTGGGGAGTATTCCAATATTTTGTTACAATATGCTTCGCATATGGCGAATCCCGGACCTGGAGCGCTCACTGCGAGGCCGGAGGCGAAAAAATGCTAGGGACACATCCAGGGACGTCAAAACTGCAGTGTAACCCGACACATCCCCACCCGATTTTTGAATTCCGTAAATCTTTACCGAATTCTGTCTAATCTTACAAAATTTCAATAACTTCGATTCATTAAGATATAAGACCCAAATCATATTATGGAGAGCGCTAGGGATACATTTCTCTTACAATTTTCAGTCTGCTGCGAAGGTTCCTCAGTACAGGGTGTTATTGAGTAAGCGTTCTAAATCGGTTATACTATCATCTCGATCTTAAAGAAAAATAGTAAAAGATTTGAATAGCTTGCGATAACGCATTTCCCTTCTAGGTAATGGGCTATAATCAGATCGTTTTCAAATCAGCGAAGCGCAGGCTGCTATTCTTTATCATTCAATTCTATTGTTGAGTGGCAGAACGTGTAGAATGTTTCTGAAAACTAGTTGTGATTTAGTTTATTTTTGATATTATGCATTGTAATATAATCTGTTTTGCTTTTCTGATTTTCAGGGTTCCCTGCCCAAAGGGTGCCAACAGGAACTTATAACTAAGCCTTCGCTGTCCGTCCGTCCGTTCGTCCGTCTGTCAGAGGGCTGTATTTCATGAACCGTAATAGGTAGACAGTTGAAATTTTCACAGTGTGTATTGCCGCTATAACAACAAATAATAAAAATAAAATTTAATTAAAAATTAAACTTAATTTGTCCCAGAATATTTATTATTATTATTATTAATTTTGTTATCTTCTACGATGTTACAGAACCCCGCGAGTCCAACTCTTAGGGTTCCGTAGTTAATAATAGTTTCGCCATTTCTGTCCGTCTGTCCGCGGCATAGCTCAGACAGTAGTAGTACTAGAAAGCTGTAATTTAGCATGGGTACATATTTTACATATTTTAAGTCACGCCGACAAAGTGGTAAAATAAAATTCTGTAAAAATTTTTTTAGGGAACCTTTCCTACACTCGGAGGAACTCCTACATGTAAAGAGGGGGTGGTTTTTTTATGTTGACGTACCCTATTTTGTGGGGTATCGTTGAATACGTCATTTAAATCTACTGAGGGTTTGTTAAAACTTTGCTTGATAAACCACTATTTCACGACATCTGTTTTTTTTTTAATAAGTAGGACATATAATCCATTTAAAAAGAAAAATATCACAGCTAAGTTGGCTTTCTTATTTCAGGAGTAATAGTCCACCGCTTTGGTGGAAAGTATAATATTGAGTATTTTTTCAACACCGCATCATACAATACTGTCTTGAAAATATACTTCGTCAGAGCCACTGCTGTACAACCATGCGACGTGGAGCTAGATCAGCTGCAGGAGATCGATGCATTTTCAGGTTAAACCCGACTTTTATGGCCGTATTCAGGTGTGCAGATTTGGAGGACTAACCCGAAAACCCGACCACAATCCGATGCTATCCGACGACGCTAGCCAACCTACCGACTTACTCAGCTAAGAGGTCCCCTTTAGGACCAGAAACAAACAAAAAAACTCGTTTTCTTTGTGGTAAAGACTTAATCCCCACCAGCCCCCCTCCTTCCCCCCTCCCAAGAAAATACCTTGCTACTAAATTGTGCCTAACGGACACCCTATGCCAGTTTTAATCTTGGAGATATTATTTTCTTAAATGGGTTGTAGACCAAAGCTAATGTTATGAGGCCCTCCTCTCTGCAATGCTTTTAGTTTACGCTATTGCCACATACATGAGCTAATGTGTTAATCCGGCCCTGGCTGCGCACGTGAACAGTTACGTCAGATAGGTACGCACCGAAACACCGGGTTCGCCATAAATTCTATCTGACTCGATTGTGTGTCATGCATGATCACTTCACTACGTAGCTATTTACCCGACTGTCCAAAAAGGTACTTAATGCTTTTTGGGTTTATTTACATACTAGCTTTTTCCCGCGGTTTCGCCCGCGTGGACATCGTTTTTATGACTGTCTTTAAGGGTGATTGATTACTGATTAGTAAATTATGTCGTTTCCCACCTACTCAACCATCTCTGTGCAAAAAGTCACAACAATCGAGTATTTTTTTAGTTCCCTCATGAACTGCATCAGATTATGCTATTTTCCCGGGATAAAAAGTAGCCTATGTCCTTCCCTGTGACACAGGCTACCTGCGTGCCAAATTTCATAAAGATTGGTCAAGGCGTTGAAGCGTGAAAAGGTAACAAACAAACAAACACCTTTTCACATTTATAATATTATTAAGTAAGGATATATGTACATCAGTTTCTTTGGCTAAGCCTGCAACCCAAGCGGCTTGATGGATTTTGGAATGCGAGGTGTCGTTAGATTCGTCTTAATCCTATAAGTAAGTAACATAGGCACCATTTTTACCCGACTGTTCAAAAAAGACGAGGTAATATGGGTGCTATGGGTTTTTAATTATTTTTACAAGAGATAAAAGTAACAATGTCGAAACATTTGGAGCACATCTTGAACATGTCAAATTGTTTTACATTTCTATGACAATAGTGTCGATTCGGTGTAACACGATTTAATTTATTTGACAGAACTAAATTAAATTTAAGCATTCTATCCTTGTCTTTTCGATACAGAAAGTAAAAGACAGAATGCGTAAATTTAGTTTAATCCTGTCAAATAAGTTAAGTCGTGTAACACCGAATCGACACCAATATCGAGTTATTGAACGATTTAGTTGAAACAACGCACTAAAAACTTTGATTAATAATAATAATAATTGACAATGCTAAACACGTTAAAAATAACCGACTAGGTAGGTAGTTCGAAATTAATAGACAAAAGCATTTGTAAAACAGTTGTCTCTGTTTTTTCCTTTACGTGTAAAGGGTCAAGAAAATAACCACACTTTTACACTTTTTCAATGTTTTACGTTGTTATTTTAAGACTTCAATTTAAAAACTAAAATTTAGCAGATCCTCTGTAGTACATAAAAAGAAATATTTCCATATAAAAACTATGTGCAAATTTAGAAATTTTATTAATACAAATTGGTTTTATACTTTTTTTAGACGTTTTAGACCTGTTTTTGGATTTTTTTATGATCGAGCAAAGTACACACTATCGTGTAACATACGAGTATTAGCACATTCCTCAGACAATATCCTTAAGTATGTCCAATATTTTTTGCAAGACCGATATTTAGTAGTGATTACCCAAAAAAATTGATCTAGCAAAAGGGTTTCTCCGTTTCTCCACCGGTGCCTCGCTCTTTTACTTGTTTGGCACTGTTATTTTAATGAAAAAAGAAATAAAAAGACATCTAGCTGTGACGATACTACCTAAATATCCCGTGCCATTCTATGGAAACAGTGATAAACAGTGATTAATAGTATTATGTAACACGATTGTTGCAATAAATATGAGCAACTATTGTTTCTGAATCTCACCTATAAGCAAAAAAAACTTTTAGATAGTAGGCCTGAATATTTAGGGCCTTATTTTTTACAAATGGACAACGGGAACTTTATACACAGGCAGTATTTGTTAAAAAATGCGGAACTGAGTCTTTCCAGCCAGCAACTTGATTTATCGGATGCCGGATTACAAACTGCTTGCTCGATGCGCGTGAGACTATACATAGATGGACTGCACGCTAGTATTACATACACGGAATAGTTAGTAACATTTCAGTTCGGCAATTCAGCCACGTAATATTAGGTACTACTGTAAATGGACATGAACCTGTATAACTTACTTACGATTATGTTATGCTCAATCTATCTCCTACACAGGGTGTAAAAAAATTGGTGTAGGACCCGTTAACTGGGGGTTCTACTCATCATACTGAACAACTTTCCCCATGGAACCCATAGTGAATTCTCAAAAAAAAATTGAACCTTCAATACTAAATTCACGAAACTGGTCGATCAGCTGATCGATTTGTATGAAGAGTAAAAAAATTTTTTGCGATTTCAGCAAAGTCGTAGAACAAAAGAAATTCAGTGTAATGAATAGAAGCCCCAGTTAACGGGACCTACACCAATTTTGTTACATCCTGTATATATAAAATTCTCGTGTCACAGTGTTAGTTGCCATACTCCTCAGTAACGGCTGGACCGATTTACATGAAATTTTCTGTGTATATTCGGTATGTCTGAGAATAGGCACAGACCACTAAATAGTTACTTGAAATAGGTATAGAAAATTTAATAATGTTAGAAAAAGCTTTCAATAAAATAATGTCTCATAAATTAAAGCTTATCTTTTTATTCCAACTGCCACACATGCTCATATCAACTCCATGAGCGAAGTCAGGTACTCCAGCTAGTATACGTATAAGTTTGTCGCGCTACACAACTAAAGGTTCATTATGTACTCATAAAACTAAACAGCGTCCCTAAAAGCACACCCCGGACATTGCATACAAATGGTCGTAAAATTACATTTCTGAAAACAAATGACGGAGCAAACGAAATAACGGCGAAATCCCATACGTTCGAGAACCACACTGTATCCAATCTGTATCAATCTGGGTGACGAGGGGGTGAGGTCGCAATCTAGAGAGCGGCAAGGAGTGTCAATACTGTATGTTAGTACTATTATATATTCTTTGCTAAAAGCATGGTCAATACGGTGAGGGATGTATGTATCCTACGGCAGCCTTGGCTGCGACAAATTTTTGTTCCGCTAAATGGTATTGCTGTTAATAATTTAGGAATCTTCAATACCAGAGTAAATACACAATTTCAGCTTGCATAATATACAGAATGAAATTTAAATCGTGGATCAAACTGTAAGGACCTACTCCACTCCTGAAACTGAACAGCTTTCCCCAAGAAATCATACATCGAAGCAAAAAAAAATTGGGCTCGCTTGATTACCAACTTTGTATGGAGAGTCCAATTTTTTTTTGCTCCGATCGTGGGTTTCTTGGGGAAAGTTGTTCAGTTTCATGAGTGGAGTATGTCCTTAAAGTTTGGTTTATGATTTCAACTTCCTACGCGGATTAGGTTGTATGGCTGTATGGCCATGGAGCCTTAACCTTTCTGATATAAAAGATGACCGACATAAAACGTGAGTTAACAAGTGAATCAGAAACACATACGAGTAGCTCGTAGAATAGATGGCCGTTGGGGCAGTAAAGTTCTCGAGTGGCAACCGCGCCCCGGAAAACGTAGCATAGGCAGACCTCCCACGCGGTGGACCGACGACCTGGTGAAGATCGCAGGAAGCCGATGGATGCGGGCAGCGCAGGACCGGTCGTCGTGAAAATCCTTGGGGAGTGCTTTGTCCAGCAATGGACGATTTTCGGCTGATATGATAAAACAAGTTAATACTCGAATTCACTTTCCAATAAATCCAATAAAAAAGGGGAAACGTGTATGACACAGAAACTGTTCAATTTGAAACCAGCCCGATTAACGACGACTAGACTTCGATTCGTGGCGTAGAATCGACAAAATAGTGGAACGGATTCGAAAAAGGTAAACTAAAAAGACAAAGAGTCGAATCCGTTCGATTGTTTTGTCGATTTTTTTATAATGAATTGAAGTCGAATGATCGTGAATCGGGGGCAGAGGGTTGGTACAATAAAGTTTGTGTAGGTCGGAATTCCGAAATACAAGCAATGTGGATATTTTCCGGAGGTGGATTTATCTTGATATTGGTTAGCAAGCCCACACGTGAGTAAACAATGGCGTTAAGCCTTCAGTATAGCCTTCAGTCCTATATTATGATGCCTACACATAGGAATCATTGTCTTGTTAAGTTGTAATTAAAAATGTTAATTAGATAATGTGACGACAGATACAATGTCATCGAAGGAGGTTTTTGAAGTGAAAACTGCTTAAGGCGCGTTGGGAATTTTTGAGATGGGAAAATAACATTGAACACGCGACACTGTAACCGACATGGTACCAGGAACACTCGCAGGGTCAAAAATTAAATAACGAATATAACGATAGTTCGTACTCCAAAATCCATGAAGCCGTTTAGGCAACAGGCTCTGCTTATCAAAAATACATACACACGAATAACATTAACTCTTCTTCTGGGGCGGTCGGATAAAAACCCTTACTAATATTAAAAATGTGAAAATGTGTTTGTTTGTTTGTTACCTTTTCTCATTTCAACACTTCGACCAATCCTAATGAAATTTGTCATGCAGGTAGCCTGTGTCACTCGGAAGGACATAGGCTACTTTTTATCCCGTGGAAATAGCATAGTCCGATGCAGTTTCTGAGGCAACTGAAAAAATACTCTTTTCATCCTACCATCTCGGAAACTGTAGTTTTGCTCTTCGATATCTGAGTGCAAAAGTCGTTTTTATTCGCTAGAGGATAAGTAAATATCTGAGTGCAAAAGCCGTTTTTATTCGCTAGAGGAGAAAAGTAGATTAAATTTAGAACATCGTGAATTAAAAACATTATTATACCTATTTACTTCTACCTACTAAGCGTCGGTGGCTCAACCGGTAACGACTCGGTCCATCTAACCAGAGGTACCGGGTTCAAATCTGGACGGCCAATGTACCAATGAGTTTTTCAAAAACTTACGTACATACTTACCGATTGCTTTAACGGTGAAGGAAAACATCGTGAGGAAACCTGCACACGCCTGCGAAGAAACTCGAAGGTTGTGTGTGAAGTCGACCAACCCGCACTGGGCCCGCGTGGTCGACTAAGGCCTAATCGCCCTGAATCAGGGTAGGCTCGAGCCCCTCGGTGGGGACGTATATGAGCTGTAATGATGATGACTTCTACCTCCATGGTGCCGAATTTATCATACAACCTTTTTTAATTTGTTAAAAACTCAGACTCGGAACCTTCTTGGTGTACCTGTTTTGTTATTTGCTTTGCGCGCGCCATTTTCTTTTCACGACATATTGTTAAAACCTTAGGTTAAAAACAAGAAACAAGTGAAAAACCTAAAATTAGTGATTATACTATAAATAAACTTCCTCGTCACTATAATCATTATAGTGACCAGGAAGTTTATTTGACGCCAACAGGATTGACTGAAACTGTTTGTAATGCGCAAATATATATTTTTTCCATTCAGTCATTTCCTCGCTGAGGTGGAATGAAAAGTTACGTGTTGCACTCGAGTGCAAAGATTTTTCACCTCGTGCTCTTTTGATTCCCTCGCTACCTCTCAGGATTCTAATTTTAGAATCACTCGCTGCGCTCGTGAATCAAATTTAGACTCCTTCGCTTGCTCGGTCATCAAAACTGAGCACGCGGTTAAAAATCAACTTTGCAATCTTGTATAACAAATAACTATTTTTTGTTAGATTTCTTGAACATTGCAACGGAACAATGTATTGTTGTGATTTTTGCACAGAGATGGTTGAAGGAGTGGTAAATGACATAATTTACTAATGATCATATCCTGACATAGTTCCCGAGGGATGTGGGGCAAACTCCTTTCCACGCTCGCGGCGCGTTGGCGTCGCAAAGGAGCACCGAATTTAAGTTATTTTTTTGTATAGTATGCCACGTTTGAGGGGGTGGGAAGTGACAAATACTGTTAATAAGAAAAGCCCGATCTGGGTTAGGGACCTGGAGCTTGCGGCTCGCGCAGCACTCACCCTCAAAGACTGTCCACAGTAAAATCAATGTCCACGCGGGCGAAGCTGCGGGCAAAAGCTAGTATATTTTAATTAAAAATTACATTTATAAAAGAACTAGCTGTTTCTCGCAGCTTCGCCCACATGGATATCGTTTTCGTTTGAATCGTGAAAAATCCCGTAGAAAAAATCACATCAGCTTTTCCCGAATTTTCCAATTTCCGAGCAAGCGGCTTGCAGTTTATTTTGTTATGAAACTTTCCGGGTGTACGCGGAACGTTTCGCCAAAGTTTCATTGCAATCGATCAAGTCGTTTAGGAGTTGCACCATCACCGCACACAAGATTTTTATACATTAAGATGGGTACATACATATAAAATTACAATTCTTGTATATTATACTCGTATATACTTGGTTTCTTTGAAACGGCTCAATTAGACCTGGGTTCGAACCTCGGCGGAGGCGTGAAAAAATTTTTTTTCTTGATATTTTTTTTGTTCACAATTGGTAAGCCCTTGGCATCATCTCACCTGATGGCAAGTGACGATGATGCCGAAGATGGAAGCGGGCTTACCAAGATTCCCTAACGCAGTGGTGATCTTATTAATGATATAGGCTTATTTCAACTTATTTATTCTGAAAATCCTTTTTTACACAAAACAATATTTTTAGTTGATGACAACTAAGGCATGAGCCTTAGACTCTTATCCACCCACCCAGGTACTTTAAATTTTAGAGCTGCTTCGGTGAACCTTTTCCAATCTGAATAATAAACAAAGGAGTTTTATACTAGGACTTATTTTATACACAAAGTATGTTACGTCTCCTTTCTGTGTCTACTTACTTCAAGCCTGCGAAGCCGCATGATACTACAACATATACATCCAAAAGCCTCTAGTCTCGCTCGTAGGCTTTATTTGCACACTCACCCACACTCCCACGAAGCGAATCGACACCTCCAAGCAAGTATTGAACATTCCAAGGCAATGGGCCACAATAGGGCCATCGACCGGGTCGGCGACCCGCGTGCATTCCTCCAGTAAAAATAGCACTGCATGCGCTTGAGTCGCGCGGGAATACCATCGGGATTCGCGTGTGGATTATCCATCCTGAGTTCTAAGTCTTTCACTTCTTATTTTGTGTTGTGGCGTTTTAGCCGTGTGATTTCCATTGGATATTATAACAGCTGTCTATTGTTGCCATTTAGCATCATCCATCAGCGTTTCCATGAAACTGAACCTAACTGGCAGTTACTTTTTTAGATTTGAAATTGTTTACGTTAATTGCTGCAGTCTGGACGTGCTTGACTGAGACTAAACTGTAGAGGTGTTTGATCAGTCTTAGTTAGTCAAGTCAGTGTGTACCTACCTATCTTGTCTAAGGTGTGTAATGTCGAATTCGTAAAAATGAAAAAAAAAAACGATTTTTATTAAGTTTTTAGGTTCCGTACAAAAAAAACAAAACGGAACCTTATAGGATCACTCGTGCGGTCTGTGCGTCCGTCCGTCTGTCCAAGCCCATTTGCTTCGAATCTACTGGACCAAATCAGGTGAAATTTGGTAGGATAGTGTAATCCTATGACCCAAACACAGGTGTGCAAAGTAAATACTTTTTTTCAAGGGTTATTTTCGGGGGAAAAATAAGGAAATTAAAAAAAAGTTTTGGAAACCTAATTGTGTCATAATATATCAAATGAAAGGGCTCGTTATCAGGATCTTAAATGTGTATTTTTTAAATTGTAAAATAAATAGTTTTGATTTTATTCATTCATGAAAGAAGACGAAAATTGACCATTCCCCCCCTCCCCTGTTCTCCGAAACTACTGAGCCTAAAATTTTTAAAAAAATACAAAATATACTTCATGGTTTTTGATTACAGGAAAACCTATAAGAATTCTATCAATTGAAAAGAAGTGGTACGTTCACCTACGGAATAAATTTCTAGTCATAATAGAAAATAGGATATCCGTGTTCTACAGGATTCATTTCGGAAAGTGTGTCCTGGAGCTTCACGACCTCATTTCCCCTCTTCATTTCATCATCGTACGACCAGTTGCGGAAGGCGGTTCCACCCCTTTTTCGTCAATATTCCTTGTTCGAGAGTTATTACGAATCGTCTCGCACGCAGGTTTGACGACTTCCAGCCTCCCGAACAAGCCGGTTTCTGAAAAGGCTTTAGTACCATAGATCACATACATACGCTACGGCAGGTTATACAGAAGACCTAAGAGTACAATCAGCCACTATGCTTGGCGTTTGTGGACTATGAGAAAGCCTTTGATTCAGTCGAAACCTGGGCTGTGCTACAGTCTCTCCAGCGGTGCCAAATTGACCATCGATACATCGGGGTGTTGAATTGTCTGTATGAATACGCTGGTGGCGTTTTTATACAGTTTTTTGGAGGGGTAAGACAGGGAGACGTTATATCTCCGAAACTGTTCACCGCCGCCATGGAAGATGTTTTTAAGCTTTTGGACTGGGGTGGACTCGGCATCAATATCAACGGCGAGTACATCACCCACCTTCGATTCGCTGACGATATCGTGGTCATGGCTGAGACTATGGACGACTTAGGCACAATGCTCGATGGCATCAGTTTACTTATAAATTATTATCATCGGTGGCCTCAGTAGAGCTGCTCAACAAGTAGGTCTTAGAATGAACATGGACAAGACGAAAATTATGTAAAACTATCGTGTCTGACGTCCGTATCCTCGAAGGTTGGAGGCTCTACTCTCCAAGTTGTTGCCGAATATGAGTACCTGGGACCAACTATCCAGTTAGGTAAGTCTAACTTCAAGAAAGGGATCAATCATGGAATCCAACTCGGCTGGGTAGCGTTCGGGAAGCTTCGCAATATCTAGTGTCTTAAGACTCCGACCGACCAGTGTGTGTTGCCAGTGATGACATACGGAACTGAGACATGGTCGCTTACTATAGGTCTCATAGGAAGGCTCAAGGTCACCCATGGGGCGTGCTAATTTTGTAGTTTCTCTGCGTGATCGAATCAGAAACGAGGAGATCCGTAGGAGAACCAAAGTAACCGACATAGCTCTAGAATTGCTAAACTTAAGTGGCAGTGGGCGGGGCAGATAGCTCGTAGAACAGACGGCCGTTGGAGCAGTAAAGTTTTCGAGTGGCAACCGCACACCGGAAAACGTAGCGTAGGCAGGCCTCCTACTCGGTGAACCGATGACCGATTGGACCGTGGACAGATTTCATTTCAGTTTTTATTCGTTTGTAAACTAGATTAAGGTGGTTCGAGTAGCACACTAGCGCCGCCAATGGAAATAAATAATTTACTCATTCTTAGGGACTTTAGTCGAAATCATTGAGTATTTTGTGCATACAGGGGGGCAACAACTATTGTTTATTTGTTATTTTATAACTGTTAATATTAGCAACAAGTTATTTTTTTGCAAATCTGTTAAAAGTGGCCACTTTTAACAGTTTTGCAAAAAAGTGGCATTATTTGTTTCTATTGGCGGCGCTAGTGTGCTAATCGAACCACTTAACCGAGATGGTTTTAAGCCAAGTTTGATAGAAATCTATTCAACCGATTTAAATAAAAAAATGAAAAAAAATAATCAAAACCGCAGCTGGGCAAGGGTAAGAGATAGAGGGATGGGTGCTTTGACTAAAAATATTGTACAACCGGGCAGATTTTAGATGTTATACAAAACAAAATGACGGAAAATAAGGTAAGGTATAATCTGATTTGGTGAAGATTTCGTCTGGGGTTTTTTTTTTATATAGTTATTTTAATATGCTATTCGGTTAGTAGATAATAAATATCCCTGCTTGACCGTTTAGTTTCTCTGAATTATTTATTGTAAAATAATCATCATTATTTGTCCAGCATTCGACGTCTTTCGGCTGATATGGTGATGATTGTATAATCAGTTTTTTCGTATAAAAATATATGAAATCCTTGTAAGGTTCTAATCACTCAGACTCAGAACATAAGCGATAATCATTTAAACTATGAATATGACACGATTTCTTGCGTAACTCTGTGTGACTTTGAAAGATAAAGATGTGACATAATACTCGTAGTTACTTCTTGCTTTTCACCGTACTCATGATAGATCATAAAGATCATGGATTTAGGGAAAATACCTGACTATACCGACTGACTATACTATCTCCTCTGTGCCCATCAGCCGAAAGAAGTCCACTGCTGGACAAAGGCCGAAAAGGCGTATACTGAACTTTAAATATTGAAAATTTTATTCAAAGAAGACTTTAGTTTTAGGGTAACAACGGGACCTTATTACTAAGCCTGTAGCCCTGTAGGTACCGTCCGTCTGTCTGTCCGACTTTCTGTATCGTTTGAATCGTAATAAGTGTCCGAACTATGATTTACAAAATAAGTTAAGCTGTTTTATTTACTAACATATAATGAAAATTACAAAAAGTTAAAAAACATAAGGATGGTCACCATACATGACACGTGTTTTTTCCAGGTTTATTGTTTTTGCTCCATCGTAAAAACAGTAACACATATACAACCCTCAAACTTGATGTGATTATAGTGCAAACCTTAAAGTAAAATAAAAAATGATGAACACCGGTAAGTTTGAGTTTTAAAATATTAGTGGCATCCCCACTGTTGGGCAGGTTACGAGTCTCTTTCCAATATATTGTCTCGTAAAAGTTAAGCCATGCTCACACGCGGGTTTGAGTCTTTATTGGTGTCTGGAAAGTCGCCTGCCTAAACCTATTCAATTTTATCTTATTAACAGCCTTAGATCAAAAATTAAATGTAGATTGAGCGTTAGCGCTCTGAAAACGGGGTATAAAAAACTATGCTCCAATCACGACGGAGCAGAGTTTTTCTTAAAGTCACCCGTTGGCAGAATTACCTTCAACATGCCGAAATGTGCTGTGTGTGACATATTGTCTCAAATGCATCTGTCCCAATTAAAGTGAATGATAGGGCCTATATCACTTGTCGAAACATTATTCGAGGTCACCACTTAAGGTAAAGATGCATACGTTTATAATAGAAACAAGCGTTACCCCACTTTATGTTATGATTCTTGTATGAAACTCTATACCTATATTGTATTTTTAATCTGAATTATCAGCCATTAAAGATCCGATATGATAAACTTACTTATATATTCAACACCATCTGTATTAACATACAAAGCCGATCGCCCACTGACAGGAAATCCAAGATTTGCGTCTTGCATTCTTACTTTCTATGGTAAACGTTGAAAGGACACAACGATGTAATTGGAATACAAATAAGTCTATTTCTTCGATTGGCTACTTTACTCTAGCGGGAAATCGATCTCCGATTTGTAATAGCAGTAGCAGTGAGAAATTTTCATCTAACTGTGTTTTTAATCTTGCTTATTACGGTATTATAATTAATAATTATGGGATCTTTATCATTCTGAATTGTAAGTATTTTCTTCTCTATCATTGTACGCGGAAGATATTTTTCTTGCTGCAGTAAAAGTGTTTTTAGTTTTGAAGATTTACAGAACTTTTACTATGTGTCATTCAAGGATTCAGTAGGTACTGTTATATTTCTTACATGTTACTGTTTTGTTATATCTTAGGTACTTACGATGAGTACCTATTTGTCATAAGGGCATTCCCCTACCTAACTAGAGCCGTAAAAAAAATCGCTTTTTGAAGAATACCTAGGTACTCTAGTTTATTGAGAAACTATCAACTCTGAGAAATATATAGTTCTCTGAAGTTACAGACAGCCTAAGCACAGTATTACAATATAGCGGCTTACAGTAGCGCAACGAATGTACTTACGCAGAGCAACGGAAGGGTACTTGCGGGGCAGCGGGCGGCGGGGCCCAGCCTGGCAAATTCCGAAGCCATATCGAAATACTGTGGCCCAAGTGCTAAAATTTCCCACTTTTGGCAGTTATGCTTTACGTAACTACAGCCACAGATGAGTTACTAGTTACTTCGTCTACATACAGCGAATTATATTTTACAGTGACAATAGTTACGACAATAAATGAACTACACCTACATTATTTATTTACATTCTTTGAAAATTTTCGTCAAAGTTTGTACTCAGCGAGTAGGTAATTAATTACTTGTTAATTGATGGCGGCGCTACATAGCTAGGGCATAGTAGACGTAGCTAGGGGATGCCCAAAATGCCTAAAGGGGAGACACAAAATGCTCCAGAAATTAGTTTTGATAATGCGTTACAGATTGTGTAAATATGTAACAAAAGTAGGTACTTACGAGTACCTAGGTGTCACATACATACCTATACAGAATGTAACAAAATTGGTATAGGTGCCGTTAACTGGGCTTCTACTTATCATACTGAACAACTTTTGTTCTATGAATTTGTTGAAATCGCAAAAAAAATCTTCATACAAATCGATCAGCTGATCGTCTAGTTTTTGCATTTTTGTATGGAGGGCCAAATTTTTTTGAGAATGGAGTATGGGTTCCTTGGGGAAGGTTGTTCAGTATGATGAGTAACAGTTAACATGATCTACACCAATTTTGTTACACCCTGTATATCCATAGGTAAATATTTTAAGATAAGTAAAATATGCCACCTTGTCTCAATTAAGAAAATAGATATTAACTAATATGTTTACATTAACTAAAAAAATATGGTTTGTTTTCATTTGGTTTTTGTTGATAGGGACAAACTTTAATAGACAAGTGGGGATGGGCTATGGGTTGTTAAAGTAATAAATAGTAAGTAGGTAAAGTATAAATGTTATTGCAGTTGTCTAATTTAAATACAATAGTATCCAAGATGTCTACTTACATAAACATAATCATTCTGTCATATCTACAAAACATTAAGATAATCCTCACGCAACTAATAAGCAAGCGGAACCGGACATACAAAATGGTTGTATTTGCAAATAAGTTGTTTACGGAAGATCGAAAAACGCCGTATCGAAATCACGGCATCGAAATTATAATCAAATTATTCGTCGCTACATCTCTGAAAATGGTTAAGACTTAAGACAACGTTTCGATCTTACGTCAATCGATGTCGTGACTTGCGATGTTACGTATACGGAACGAATAAATAGGTGAGGGTCTACTAGATGCAAAGACTTTAGAGTTAGAGGCAAAGCAATAAACCTTATGTATTAATACAGAGATGGTGTATTAGCAAAATTATTTTAATACTTATATATAAGGTACTTGAGTTGACTTAAGATCGCGGGAAGCCGCTGGATGCGGGCAGCACAGGACCAGTCGTCCTTGGGGAGTAGACGATGATAATGAAGGTACTTGAAGCGATCGTAGCTCAATGCGACCCGTGTGGTTAGGCCGATCAGGCAGGTTAACTGACCTGACGCATGGTCATTACCTGGATGGTAGTCGTTACGCCGTGTTCTTTTACACTGCCATGCCTGAAAAACTTCTGACAAGGAGTTCAGAACTAGCATTCCACTAGACCTAAGTATAATCTCCACCAACCCGAACTTGGCCCCCGTGTGTGCTATTAATAATCACAAATGGAAAAATGGTAAGGCCAGAAACACAATGTGGACGATACCATCTTTGAGTTTAACACACAGGAGCGGCCCAAAGGGTTCAATGAAAGCCGACAAATTTGGTCAACCCTTAACCGCATAAGAACTGGTGTCGGCAACTGTGCTTACCTGTGGCACAAATGGGGTTGGACTGAATCGGCTGCGTGCGCGTGCGGAGATCCAAAACACATGGTATTTGAGTGTCCCATCAACATCCTTTTAAGGGGATAAAATACATCTAATTTAGAACAAAAAAAGGTATACTAACTGGGGGTCGGAAATCAACGGTTTTCGAGTTAAAGCCCATTTAATTTTTCAATTTTGTATGTAAAACGCATTTGTTTAAATGTTTTGTGTTTTTCCAAAAAAAAAACTAAAATATAGTTGACTTGCAAAATACGATAAAAACTTCCTTATTTTATCATCTTTCCATTAAAATGAAAAAGGTTAAAAAAATACAAATAAGATGTACAAAAACAATGATTCCTGTCAAAAGGGTGTCTCCCGTCCCATACTAATTTATCCAACAATTTTGTATGAAAAAAATCAAGTTCGAGTTTTTGGATGAGCTTGTGAATCAAAGTTAGTCGATGATGGTAGAGGGTCATAGATTTCTGTTAATGCGAAAAACATCATAAATCTTGGAATTTAAAAACAATAATTCTTGAACATTTGTATGGGATTTGAGGCACCCTTTTGACAGGAATCATTGTTTTTTGTTACATCTTATTTGTATTTTTTTAACTTTTTTTTATTTTAATGGAAAGATGATAAAATAAGGAAATTTTTATCGTATTTTGCAAGTCAACTATATTTTAGTTTTTTTTTTGGAAAATCACAAAACATTTAAACAAATGCGTTTTACATACAAAATTGAAAAAATAAATGGGCTTTAACTCGAAACCGTTGCTTTCCGACCCCCAGTTAATATGACTTTTTTTTGTTCTAAATTAGATGTAGTTTATCCCCTTAAAAGGATTTGCACTACTTACCAGTCACCCTGTATATAAGACGTCATGTAGTAGGCTGGAACCTTCACGTCAGTGAGGCTCACGGGGAGGCTAGGCGTTGTTCTGAGATTTGGCAACTTTATGGCAAACCAATGTCTGGTCAAATTTTTGATTTAATGAGGGAATCTCGCAAAGTATTCAAATCTAAATTGAAGTGGTGTATTAAACACGAAAATCAGATTAAAATGAATATTATTTCTAGTCAACATAAGAATAAGGATTTTAGATCATTCTGGAAAACCACAAATAAATTGAATTCAAAGCCTGGCCTGCCCGAGAGCGTGGAGGGTGTCAGTGACCCTACTCAAATAGCAAATCTGTTTGTGCAGCATTTTAGGGTTCAGGCATTGCCAACTAAGAGTGTACCGGGTTGTGCGGGGTCGCAGTCGGAGATGGTCGAAGCTGCAGCGCGGCGTAGTGAGGCACCGGTCAATTTCTCGGCAAGTGACATTAGAAATATTATTAAACACATGACCCGAGGAAAGTCGCCTGGCCACGACGGGCTCAGCGTCGAGCACCTCCAGCATGCAGGGGTGCACTTGCCTCGCGTGCTTAGCATGCTATACAACCTTTGTATTAGGCACACCTACCTGCCTCCAGAACTCATGCGGACGCTGGTGGTCCCGACCGTAAAGAATAAAACCGGTGACGTAGCTGATAAGAACAATTATAGGCCTATATCGTTAGCGACAATAACTGCAAAGGTGCTTGACGGGCTCCTTGATAACCAGCTAAGCAGGTATCTGTGTCTGCATGATGCTCAGTTTGGCTTTCGAGCCGGACTTTCCACGGAGAGCGCGATATTTGCACTCAAGGAGACCGTCCAGTACTACACGCAACGCGAAACACCGGTATACAGCTGTTTCCTAGACCTTTCTAAAGCGTTCGATCTTGTGTCCTATCAGTTGCTTTGGGACAAACTCGGGGCCACTGGTTTGCCTGGAGAGCTGGTAGATCTTTTTAGGCATTGGTATGCGGGTCAGGAAAACTGTGTAAGATGGGCGGGTCACTTCTCGGACACGTACCGGCTGGAGTGCGGCATGAGGCAGGGTGGGCTGACGTCTCCAAAGCTCTTCAGCCTGTACGTGAACGAGCTGATCGTTGGGCTCAGCAGCATGCGGGCAGGATGTTCAGTCGATGGCCTAATGGTCAACAACATAAGTTACGCGGACGATATGGTGCTGCTGAGCCCATCGGTCTGTGCACTGAGGGAGTTGCTGCGTGTTTGCGAGTGCTATGCCGATGCTCATGGGCTCAAATATAACAGCAAAAAGAGTCAGGTGATGGTATTCGCAGCGCGTGGCACTTCTCCTGGTCATGTGCCTCCCATCAGACTGTACGATGAGGAGCTGTCAAGAGTCAGCCAATTTAAATACCTAGGGCACATTGTTACCACACATTTAAAAGACGATTGTGATATCGAGAGGGAACGTAGGGCATTGACGGTGCGCGGGAATATGCTGGCACGCAGGTTCGCTGATTGCACAGATGATGTGAAGGTCACTTTGTTTAAATCATACTGTCAATCATTCTATACAAGCGGCCTGTGGGCTAGCTATACCCTTCGGGCTTTCAATGCTCTACGGGTCCAGTACAATAATGTGTTCAGGATGATGTTGAGGTTGCCCAGGTTTTGCAGTGCTTCAGGCATGTTTGCCGCAGCCCAAGTAGACGGATTTCACGCATTAATGCGCAAAAAAATAGACTCGGTCCGCAGTAGAATGCTGGGCAGCAACAACACCATCCTGAGGGTGCTGACAGACAGACCTGACAGTGTGCTGCAGAAGCACTGGGTGTCAGCCCTGATTCACCCACACGCTGGGCAGGTTTATTATATTAATTGATTTCTCTATTTTTCATGTTTTACTAATATAGTCAGTAAGTTTTTTACTAACATATCATGGGCCCATGTTGTCTGGTAAATAAATAAATAATAATAATAATAATAATATTAGTACTAACATACAGTATGGACACTCCCTGCCGCTCTCTAGATTGCGATTTCACCCCCTCGTCACCCAGATTGATACATATTGGTTACAGTTTGGTTGTCTAACGTATAGGATTTCGCCGCCATTTTGTTTGTTCCGTCATTCCTTTTTTGAAATATGTCATTTCTGGCCCGTTGTATGAAGTGTCCCACGGTGTGCCCTGACTAAGGCCGCGAGTTCATATCTGCGGAAATGCAAGTTTTAAGTTTTTTTAAATTTCATATTGTAAATGTTTTTCATTTTTTTTCGTTATAACCAGTGTGTAATATGAATGCCATACGATAAATAAATAAATAAATCACATAATTATCCTTAGTAGATTTCATCATTTGCGTTCAGCCTTTCTTACTTGACCTCGTTATACATTTTTAAAAGTTTAGTTAAAATTTTCAGTCACTAGTTAGACCTACAAAGTCTAATAGTTATGTTGTTTCCGTTCATATCCGACCAACAAAATAAATGGTATTAATAAATTTGCCTCATAACTGTGCGAACGTTGTTAAACTTACATATTAATTCAAAAGAAGTGTTGGAAAGAAGTGTCATTACCATCTTAATAAGATGAAACAATGGCTACGAATCCCACGAGTCAGTGTTTTATAACGTCATTCCTAGGTCTAGTTCAAGGCGCTATCACAATGATTTTGTTTCTAGATACTGAAGGCTTGTCTTTCCGGTTCATAACAATTGTCTGCTTCTTTGATGGAAGTTTGAATTAGCTAAAGTACGGTTTCAAAATCTGTCTTGTTGTACATAAAAAGTTTGGAAGTTCTAAGTGATCCAATCATCTGAACATAAAAACGTCAGTTAACACTTAAATAGTTGCGCCCTATTTGTTACTCAAATAGTCGATAGGGCGACCACCGGACCCAGTACATATTGTAAGATTAATCTAAAACTGCGTTAACTTTTTAATACGAGTCTTTATAGTAAAAGAAAAAACGACGGGTTGCACTCCGGGAGTGCCGGCAGAAGTGAAAACTTGAACCATCCGTCTCACGAATTTTCGATCAGGTCACGTGTCCTGACGCGAGTTTAACATTTTTTACCCATTACAAAAAAGTGCACAACGCCGCTAAAGAAGTTTTCACTTCAAAAACGTGGAAAAGTATAAAATATTGTTTTTGCTTATAAAAATGGAATGACAACAATAGGCGAAAAATTTGGCAAAAATTAATGTCAAAAAAACGGCCAAGAGCGAGTCGGACGAAAGGTAAGCGGCGATTTACGAACGAGTTGTCGTCTGTTCTTGTATTACGGGTCGGCCAGTCTTCTATATGCTATAATTTCTGAATAGTTAGTAGAGATGGAAAACAGAGATTACACTGATTTCTGGTTCTTTGACTAATGTGTATTAAAATAGGTATCGTATGCTCTCGTTTGTGGAGCAATATTCAACTCTTCCATTCAGCATCTTTTTCTGTAATTTTAAAGGTTACACTTTTGACGGTGTAACTATGTAAGACTACTTACTTCTCTTAAAATATACAAAGGTATCAATATGACACGAAGCAAGAAGCTCAAGGAAAATTACAAAAGTTTGACGCATAGTAGCAAAAACTTCCTTCAACGCGTAGCCGAAAATAGCAAGATTAAAAACGGTCTGCCGATGTGTGCTTAAATGTTTTTTTTTGTATCTATGTAGTATCTACGTAAAAATACTGGTGAAATGTGACATTCGAACGTTTTATTTCGCCTGACAGAAGTGTAGTGATCTTCTAACGCGTTTTAGTTTTGCGTTCTGGAGAGCATCGGGAACCGGGTCGTTCCTTTCCCTCTAATATGGTTGATGGGAGCGATGGCTGACTCTCGCGTTATACTCGTGACCGGGTGCTGTCGTGCATGAGTAGGCTACTCTTGTTAAAGGCATTATTGACTTCTATTCTAATGACATAATCTGGTTTATATCAAGGATTGAATTTTGACGCTATTAACTAATTATTGTTTATTTCTTGATTCTTCACAAATGACACCGTTGTTATTATTATATGACTATCAGAACGAGTGTAATTTGCACCTATTTTGAATAAATATATTGAATTGAGTTGAATTGAGGCTGACTGCCATAGTAAGTTAGTACTAATATAACTTTGGGCATAGTAAAAGCAAAGTATATATATTTTAAGAGAGTACCCACCTCAAAACTAGGACGGCAACGCTCCTTCTCTAATATATGGTGTGACCTACGTAAAACTTCTTTGATAGGTACCTACACTGCTCCCACAAAGACATTTCACTATTATTATTAACCAATCCTGCATGGGATAAGTCAAATATTTCAAATGCATTCGCAAATTTGTCATCCCGATAGCATCTCTCGTTAGCATAGTTAAACTGAATCAAACGTATGTTGGTCGGTCGGTGTGCTTGCGCAAGCAACAATGCGTTGTCGCGGCGGGCGTGACCGCGGCCGTTGCGTCCGGTATATTGGACTGACGCAACGTGTTACGAGTATGTTAGGGACGTCTGTGTACAATTCTAACATGTAAATAGCTGTTAGTTTATCGATGATGAAAGTATGGAAGAGTGGGAAGTGACACAACTCAGGATTTACCAGCATGAGACCAAAATGAAGACATTGGAATGACTTAAAATTTATGGTAAACAACTAGGAAATAATTAATATAAAAACTATCAATACACTTATATATGTCTCATCTACATAAAAGTTTTTAAGATTAGGATTCTAAAAATCTTTAAGAGATCTGTTTTTAGGGTTTCATACCTCAAATGGAAAAGAGAACCCTTTTAGAATCACAAATAACAATATAAAATACAAAATGAATATAAAATACGTCGCGCATTTTGAGACTCGCAAGTAAATCGAAACCTATATGGTACTTCATGAAATTTGGCAAGAGACATAGTCTTACAGCACAAGTAAAGTAAATAACCTAACCAATTGAATTAAAATTTAAGAATTCGACTGCATTAAAACATTATCTCTCATTTTTGGGTAGATGGGTAAAAATGTATCCCTATGTCACTGAGGAGATAAAGACGAATCTAATGACACCGCGCACTTCAAAATCCATCAAACCGTTGAGGCTACAGGCTGATCCAAAGAAACAGACATACGTATAGACACACCCGAAAAACATTACCCTCCCTTATTTAACGTTTTTACCCGCCTAAAAAACCAAAAAACGTTAATTTATAGCTTTATCATATTAATAACAATATTTTTGTGCAATAGGGGATCGGACTGCATCAAAAATAAATTATAAAATATGATTTCCTAAATTGCTCTACTCTTGAAGTTTCAAAAAACCTTGCTTGTTTTGTTTTTCCATCACGTCTTCAATTTTTAATTGATCAAATTCATAAAATAAGTTCGTCAATGACGCTAAAAATCTATGACGTCACTTGTGGGTTTTTCAAACATTTTTAGAACAAAATTTCGTATTTGACAGATCATAAAAAGTAACTCAAACGACTAGCAGTCCGATCTCCTATTACAAAATTACATTTGCAGTTGGAAAATTGGCCGTGATGTTTATTTTTTCAACTAGGTAAAAAGTTAAGGTTGTCCTGCGATCCTAATGTTTTGTGTAATTACACAATAAACTATGGTGTGTGTGGTGCGAAACTCGCAATGCGTGGATCCGACTCGCACTTGATCGGTTTTATCTTAAACATTTGTCTTATTTGCGTTTATCTATTCTTTCTCTCTTGACGACGCCTCGTCTTTTCTCCAGCTTTTTTTTAACACCAAGAATATTCCGTCACAGGTTGTCTATTGTCCCAGAAAATCATCATTGCAGCTCATATACGTCCCCACCGAGGGGCTCGAGCCTACCCTGAATCAGGGCGACTAGGCCTTAGTCGACCACGCGGGCCCAGTGCGGGTTGGTCGACTTCACACACAACCTTCGAGTTTCTTCGCAGGCGTGTGCAGGTTTCCTCACGATGTTTTTCCTTCACCGTTAAAGCAATCGGTAAGTATGTACGTAAGTTTTTGAAAAACTCATTGGTACATTGGGCGTCCAGATTTGAACCCGGTACCTCTGGTTAGATGGACCGAGTCGTTACCGGTTGAGCCACCGACGCTTTTATATCCCAGAAAATAAAAGCTTTCAATGAGTACTTATTTGACTTTGATCAAAAAAGAGTAAGTAATTGCTAATGACGAATTAAATCATAAAATAGCAACATTAACGGTATAAATTTTAATTATGTTTAATTAATTGGCGCAACCCTGTCACATGGCCTCTATGGCTGCGCGTCTGATTCACGAGACGAGTTTTTAACAAACGGGGCATGCATCTTTAATATTATGCCATCTGTGCCATTGTCATACTGAAGTGACTATCTGCACCGGTTTGATAACACGCTGTATAAAAGGTGACTGGTTAAACGGCGGACGCATTTAATGATGAGGTAGGTAATTAGTAGAAAAAATTAGACAACTTATGTTCTACAGATTCGCTGAAGTCAATTGTAAAAAGCAAGTTTAAGTAAGTTTGATTTAGAGCGATATCCACTAGTTTCGTGTGGGCAGAGCGGTTCCATACAGGACAAGCATATTCGCCGGTGGAGAAGCAGAGCAGGTCGTTCGTAAAGTTCCCGGCGAAGCTCCTCACTTGGTCGAGGTCAGCCTTGCAAGGAGGTTATTTCTAGTAGACACCTGCTAATGGCTAAATCCATTTTATGGAAAAAGACCTTCCCTTTTACAGAAAGTTTTATCTCACAACGAGAGGCCCTCCTCCCGGGCAGTGACTTGCCGTGGTCTATTTGGAAATCTCTGAATAGACTGCGGACTCAGGTTGGCCGATGTAGGAAGAATATGTGTCGATTGGGTTTCTGTGACGGAGAAGAGTGTCCATGTGAAGTCAGCTCACGCATTTATTTCCTTGCCCCGAGTGCCCGGACACCTGCACAATGGAAGACCTCTGTGGGGCCACTGATAGTGGCATACGCATAGCTAAATACGCATAATTGGGCCAGTAAGATATAAAGTAACTAAGTGAACATATTCAAACCATCGATTCGAAAAGAAGAAGAAGCTGAAGTCAAATAAAAAAAACGGCATAGTGCGAGTCGGACTCGCGCACTGAGGGTTCCATACCAAAACACATTTGTGTACAAAACTCTACAAACAAGTACAATCTGATTGAAGGACAAACTTAACTTTATAGTTACGAAAATGTTCTCTCATGCATCGATATTCGTCACGGCCAATTCTGCTACTGCAAGTGTAAGATTGTGATCGCAAAAAATGATTTTTGTGTGATAGTAATTTACAGTTTTCCGATTTTTTTCTTTACCTGTGCTGTCAGACCTTGCTTCTTGCCAAATTTCATGATTCTAGGTCAACGGGAAGTACCTTATAAGTTTTGATTTACTTGCGAGTATCAAAATTTGTGACATAACTGGCCGTATCGTTTTGATACTTTGACTTAGAAGCTTAAATTTGTACGGCTTCGAAGGACCGGACTTGAAAACTGCTACACGCGTTCCCGAGAAAAAGGATCTTGACAGAAAGACAGAAAGTTTTTTCTTTCGAGGTACCTGCGAAAAAAAAAACTAAGTACTTTAACAAATCGGTCTACTTATTAGTCAACTGAATGAGGAGACCACAGTCATGTTGTTTTTTTTTGCGATTTCAGTAAAGTTGTAGAGAAGAAGCTCCTCTCTTTAGAGCGTTCGTCGTTCAACTAGTCACCCTGCGGAAAAAGCCTTGATGGCGACGAACGATCCATAGTAATGATTGTCCCTTTTTTGTTACAGATGACAAAGACAAGGAAGGAATGCTGACGATACGATGTGCAGCTTACAAGAGAAACGATCGCAAGTAGTGTTACGATGACATAGGTTGGTATTTTATACGTAAAAGACGTAGTAACAATTATTATCTATTAATTATGTGGTATCAGACCAACTCTTAATTTTTACCTGTTTTTCCAAGAAGGGGGGTAAAAAAGTAGTTTTTTTCGGGTATATGTATGTATGTAGGTATGTCTGTTTCTTTGGCTGATTCTGTAGCCTAAACGGCTTGATGGATTTTAGAGTGCGAGGTGTCATTAGATTCGTCTTGATTGATTTCTTGGGTGACAAAGGATACTTTTTTAAACTTAAAATAAATTCGGATTTATAATTTTCTATTAAATTGGTTAGATTAATGGATATTAATATTATAGAATCAAATTTGATGTAAATATTTACTTATCTACTTACTCCGCTGGCTCAACGACCCAAAGTGTGTCCTAGCCTCCGATACGAGAACTCGTCGATTGTCCCGGTCTTGTGCGGTTTCGCGCCAGTCGTCAGCTTGGAGCTCGCGTAGGTCCGCGTTCACCACATCGCGCCATCGATACCTGGGGCGACCGACCGGGCGTCGACCTGTTGGTTGACCCTGATAGGCTCTCTTCACATATCGATATTCTCCCATTCTCTCTAGGTGACCGAGCCACCGGAGTCTGTGAGCTTTCGTCTCTCCGATAATGTCTGGAACAGCCACCAGCTCTTGGATCTCGGCGTTTTTTTAATGTAAATATTGAAGTAAATAAATTATGTAAATGATTTTTGGCTCAGACAGGACCTGTGGATAGGGCTCCTAAGCACAGATGACCTAAATACAATAAAAGGCTGGACAAAATATAGTATTTTCGGGAAATTAGCCGCAATACACCCGAAAAGAGTTCTGGAAATGTGTTGAAGGATAAAACAATTTTGCAAAAATCTTTTTATTTAGAATTTATTATTAATTTTCGTCAAGTATCTTCAGAATCGTCGCATACATTCTTCTTCTTTTCGTGTGAAAGCGTCTTTATACATATTTTATCCAATGCCGTGCCACTTGAACCGCGCTTTGTGTTGCCTATATTTAATAGTTAAAGACTAAACAAGATTCGCGCGACCCCGTGCGGGTGTAACGTCAGGGGCGTCGCGATATTACACTCAGAGCGGCGCCTTTGTCGGTACCGTTTGATGTGAGCCGACAGCGCAAGCGGAATTTATCAAATGTGCGGTTAATTGAGCGAACGAACTTTAAAAATTCATCTAAGTAGCTAGGCTGTGGAAATGATGCCTACTTACATTACCTTCTTGTAATAATATTAATGCATCATACTTCAGCAGGAAGCCCTGTTCATCACAAGAACGTTTGTCGTAATCCTTACTAATATTGTAAATGTGAAAATGTGTTTGTTTGTTTGTTACCTTTTCACGCTTCAACGCCTTGACTAATCTTAATGAAATTTGGAATGCAGGTAGCCTGTGTCACGAGGAAGGACATAGGCTACTATTTATCCCATGAAAATAGCATAGCCCGATGAAGTTCCTGAGGGAACTGAAAATATACTCTTTTTTTGGTTATTTACTTTAACATCGCAACGGAACAATGGATTGTGTGATTATTGCACAGATATGGTTGAGGGGGTGGGAAATGACATGATTTACTAATAAGCATATCCTGACATAGTTCCCGAGGGATCTGGAGAAAATACATGTCCACGCTCGCGAGCCTCTAGCGGCCCGCGCACCACGCACCCTCTAAGACAGTCATATAAACTATATCCACGCGGGCAAAGCCGTGGAAAAAAGCTACTTTAGAATAGATCCAGAATAGGTCGTTGTGGCTTGGTTGGGTTTTTGTAGAAATCATTGTGGGAGGCTTCTGGCCTATATTCACCAGTTGATATCTTTTGGCCGATAACATGAAACCTTGGTCTAATCAAAATCCTATATCCCAGTTTCAGGCGATCAATCAACCTTCATCATGTCACAGTCGGCCCTGGGTCTGGGTGCCGAGAGGCGCTACTCGGTGCCCTCAAACCCCATGATGCACGACCCTAGGGGCATGCACTCGGAAGACCTGCATGCTTGGTCTATTTACCGGTAAGTCTTGTCTTCTATTTCTTATAGTCAACACTCACCATGTCACAGCTAGAGTTGGGTTTGGGCGACGCTTTTCTTGTAAATGATGGTCCGGACATGCTTCTTAGTGACGCCGCACGCGCTGATGCATAATGGCGTCGAGCTCTGGGTGCGCGCATTCAGGATGCATAAAAGATCTGTACGAGCCATAGTGCGTATGCCTCGTGACACCCCAGGACGACCATATTTCATGGGTTACTAGCGTTGCCGTCACTCCTAGTTCTGCAGACAGCTTAATATGTGAGAGAAAATATGGGAAAATACACTAAAAGTGGTGACAGTCATAAATACAACTAGCGTGATAGGGAGAATGGTGTCGATTCGGTGTAACACGATTTAACTTATTTGACAGGACTAAACTAAATTTAAGCATTCTGTCCTTGTCTTTTCTATACAGAAAGTAAAAGACAGAATTTAGTTTAATCCTGTCAAATAAGTTAAGTCGTGTTACACCGAATCGACACCAATATCATTTCTGTCCCCCACGCACTAGAAAAATCCGCCAAACTGATGCATGCAATGGGACCTTCGTTGTACAACCGGTTGCCCCCGCGTGCAAATAGGCGCCATCCTTCAAGTCGCAGCTGAAACTCGCTATTTTTATAGTTAGGAGGAATTTATAAATAGACCCTTATTATTTTTTTAAGAAAAAAATTATTCAATGCATTTTCTCGACTCGTAAATGAATTTATTCTTACAACCAAAAAATATATTCTTACAATTACAATTATTTCTGATCTTAATGTATTATCTAATAAGTGACTATTATGTAGGACAATTAAACTTGCCAAAAAGCACCTCAATAAATATATTTTTATGGTCATCTATTGAAACCTACACGGTGCTTTTATGTCCCATGATCCTCAAACGATCCTTGGGGCATGTACTCTGAAATCCTGCCCGCTTGGTCTATTTACCGGTCAGTTTAGAAGGAGATACATGACTATAAGAAAAAAAGGATTACAAAACAATATGTAGGATAACCCACCTCGACCGTTTCCGTGCCAGTTAAGCCGTTTCAGAGGCCTTCTAGGCCGCTTGAAATTTTCCCCCTATAGGTGAATTACTACATTGTCTAACCTTCCCAAATTAATTTTGGAGAAGAGACCCTTGCCCTAGGGATGGAGTTGTAATGGGTTAACTACATGGTCACTCAAAATTGACTGACTTTTTTGGCGATGACATAGGTAGTATATTATGGTAGGTGAGGTTATTGTTTCGTCTTATCGTTTTAAGGGTTCCAAAGTCAACAAGGAATGTCTGTCTGTCTGTTCGTCTGTCCGCGGCTTAGCTCAGAGACTATAAGTACTAGAAAGCTGTAATATTTCATATTAATGACGCCGACAAAGTGGTGTAATACAATAATAATAAAAAATAGGTTACCTTCCCTACATGTAAAGAGGTGATTTTTTTCGATGACTTACCCTATCGTGTAGGTAGGGTATAGGGAATAGGTCTTTCAAAACTTCTAAGGCTTACTATTTATTTTCCGAATCAGGGATCGGTTTGCAAAATATTAAACTTTAAAGTGCTAATTCCTGTGTCCTCCCCCCCCCCCCCCCCCACAAGCTAAACCGCTATTTCTTCAGGTCATCTGAAAAAAATTGAAAATAGTAGGACATAATATCATCATTTAAAAAAAAACTGCAACAACTATGAAGGCTTTCTTAGTTTAGAAGTAATAGTCGACCAACTTAAGATGTGCAGTTGGATTTGTAAAAAGTTCATAGATTTTTATTACAAAATGTGTTATTACCAACTGCAAATATAATTTTGTTTTTCAAAATAAACATTTTATTTTTTGAAAAGACTACCGAACCCTACTTTGCGCGAGTCCTACTCGCACTTGACCAGTTTTTGTTTTGACTTTCGATTTATTAGTATGAGCAATGAGTATACTGTTTTTGTTTTGTTTATTCTTAAGCAATTTTTTATTCGGTTAAAAAAAATAAAAGACCACAGAATGTAGCAGACAGCTGTCATGAATATTTATTTGTTTCAGGCAAAACTTAAACTCGGATTTCACGGATAGCGCCCTCGGGAGTACGGACAAGAGTCCTCTGCCGTACGGAAACTTCCAGCTACGAGACACCACCGTGCAGTCTATTTTGTCTCACCCTAGATATGGACCTAAGTAAGTCGATTTATATTAAGGGTGAGCCCTCTGCCGTACGGAAACTTCCATCTACGAGACACCACCGTGCAGTCTATTTTTTCTCACCCTAGATATGGACCAAAGTAAGTCGATTTATATTTAGGTAGAGCCCTCTGCCGTACTGAAACTTCCAGCTAAGAGAAAACACCGTGCAGTCTCTTTTGTCTCACCCTAGATATGGACCAAAGTAAGTCGATTTATATTTAGGTAGAGCCCTCTGTCGTACTGAAACTTCCAGTTAAGAGACACCACCGTGCAGTCTATTTTGTCTCACTCAGATATGGACCAGAGTAAGTCGATTTGTATTCAGGCAGGGCCCTCTGACGTGCGGAAACTTCCAGCTACGAGACACAACCGTGCAGTGTTTTTGTCGCACCCTAGAAAAGGAACAAAGTAAGTCATTTGTATTTAGGTAAAGCCCTTTGCCCTGCCATACGGAAAATTCCAGCTGCGAATCACAACCGTGCATTCTTTTTTGATTCACCCTAGATATGGACAAAGTAAGTTGAGGTATTTAAAAGTTAACTGTATAAAGAGGGATCCGGGTTTAAGGAGAGCTAAGGTAATCAGTCGGGACAGTAAAATGTGGGAGTAGGACGCCACCCAATCTCACTTGCGGGCCTTATGGGAAGGCATAGTAAGTAACGCTCCACTCTCGTATCGATATCCCAGAGCAGGTGATGAGGCGACCCCGCATAATGTTTGTGCCATCGCCAGCACGCTGCGTGCTATCTGCCGGGAATCTGCTAGCGCCTATCGGTACCGCTACGACGATTTATTTGCCCGCAGGTACCGAGTTTTTTACTCCACTTTTATTGTTTTTCGCCTGGGCTGTAAAATAATGTAATTTTGAGCATCCTCATTAGGTATTTATAACAAAGCATTGGTGGTGCCTTAGTATGGTGCGGATCAAAAATCAGAGGGTGGACAGCAGCTTCCTTTTCGTGTACAGCCACCACATTGCACACTGCGTACTGTGATCACAATCCTTGCTCCCGCTTGGGGGAGGCCTTTGTCCAGCTGTGGACGTCTTTTGAGTGACGTGTAATGGACATTGATTTAAGACCCGTTAACTGGGGCTCTTGCTCATCATACTTAACAACTTTGCCCATACTTAACAATTCTAACCTATGTCAATTTGCAAAAAGAGAATTTTGGAGAATTGACTATGGGTTTCATGACAAAAGTTCTTTAGTTTAACGAGTAGTAGCCCCAGTTAACGTCTCCTACTCCAGTTTTGTTACAACCCGTATATGAAGCTTGAACTTACGTTGTTACTTGCAGATCAGCTCTCGGCTCAAACATGTACACCTACCTCAAGTTTGGGCTTCCTCGAGTGTTCCCGCCGAACCACAATGGCTCCCAGAGATCAGGGACCCCCAAACCGAAGACCTCTATAGGCAGTGCCATGAAACCTGCTCCCAGGTAAGATATTAGTTACTTGCGTATATATCAAACACCTCCGTTTCGTAGTGGCGAATCCACTCGCTTGGCATTGATGTGTTCCGGAGTGAAGATAAGATAGCCATTTCCCTGTTTCGAAGAAGAACCTTGGAAAGTCTTCTTCCATCTTCGCTATCATTGTCTCTTACCTTAGGTGAGATGAATGCCAATGGCTTACCAATTGTGAATAAAAAAAAAGAAACCATCGCTACGCTCAGGATTCAATAGAGGTAACTCGCGCTAAATAACGACTTACCAAGCTGACAAAGCTTACCAAGGTTCCCCAACGAAATAGAGCTATTGTTAACACTGATGTTTGGCGGCAAGATTTAGATAAGATGGTGGTAGCTAGCCAGGCGGGCTTAGAAAATGCCCTACCACCAACCAAACCGAGTCTTACAGGTGGACCCCACAAAATTTTTAGGTGCAAGAAAAACAGTTTCATAGTTATTTGATTCTAATTTTAAAAACTCTTTACACGCCAGCGGTAATTTTGCGCGCTAAAATGGAATGACAAACAAAACCTTTGCGAGCGTGTGAGGTTAAAAATAAATTATCTACGAGTACTTGTTTTATGATTTGTTACAGGATACACAGACAAAGCCGCGGTATCCGGGAGACGTCTTCAGGTTACGACAGTTCAGACAACGAAACGTCCACAAACTACAAATACAGCAGAAAGTACAGATCAGATCCGGACTTCAGGATGCAGAGTGCACATCAACCTTATCATCAGGTTAAAAAATAGCTTCAAAACGACTTCTGCTTCAACCACAGGCTACAACACTACATTGCGTCTTCTTAAAATCTAATGTTATATTGGTCGAAGAAGCTCATAATATGAATTTTAAGGCTTCGTACCCAAAGGATGCCATTGGGACCCTATTAGTAAAGTATTAGTACTAACATACAGTATGGACACTAAGCCTATTACTAAGCTTCCGCTGTCCGTCCTCCGTTCCTCTATCTGTCAACAGGCTGTATTTCATGAACCGTAATAGTTAGACAGTTAAAATTTTCACAGAGTATGCATTTATATTGCCGCTATAAGAAAGGAATAATAAAATTTTAAAAAAAGAAAAATTTATTATAAAAAATATTAGAAAAGGATTTTTTAGGTACCTAGTTATTTTTAATTTTGGTCTATCGTAAAAACGATAACACATAAAAGCCTGTGATCATATGTGCTTGTTCTGAAGTAAAACAAAAAATAATAAGAACCGGTCAAGTGTACGTTGTACTCGCGCTCAGGAGTCCGAACTGAATAGTAGAAAAAGCATTTTTCTGTCGCTCGCGTAGATGTCTTGTTCGTAATGTAGATAGAGGTATCATTGTCATACTTATGTGGAGAGGTGTGATAGTACAGAACCCTTGGAACACGGGTCCGACTCCCACTTGGCCGTTTTTTAAACTGATAATTAAGTAAACTTAAGTGCACATAGCTCGTAGAACAGATGGCCGTTGGGGCAGTATAGTACTCGAGTGGCAGTCGCGTACCTGTCTAAGTGTATTAGAGGCGTTTGTCCAGCAGTGGATGTATTTAAGCTGATATGATGATGATGATGCTCTTATACCTTTTCCAGTGGTCTGCTTTAGGAGCGCCCGAAAGGTGATAAAAAGTGTTAAGTGGCCAAAATGAAGTCCGTAGGAATAACTGAATGTCCTTCACGTGGTCTGGCCAGACATTCTGTCTCACAAAGGAAAATACTTTATCTAATTCTTCATGTAAATAAATTTACTGCACTAAACTGAACACCGATTTTCGCACTGCCGAAAAAAACAATCTCCGCCTTAAAGTTTTATTTTCCGGAGCACTGGTAAGAATAATCGTTAACTAACCGTAAACGTACCCACTGCTGGGGACGGGACTCTTCCCAAACTCAGGAACGTTAGGCCATACTCTACACACGGGGGCCAAGTCCGGGTTAGTGGAGGTTATAGTGCAGTGGTGGGGCACAGAGTGAGACTCTAAAGTTTTTTAAGCCGCCTATAAGGCACCTGACATGGCTTTACAATAACTGCCGTGTAGTCAATGCAACTGGCACCAACGGCTTAACGAAGCATGGAAACGGTCGAGAAAAATGTCACTAACAGTCAAAACCATTCAGGTAATGATCTCGCTTCAGGTCAGTTAACTTGCGTGATCAACCCAACCACGCAAGTCGCACTGAGCTACGACCTCTTCAAATCACATTTAAGGCTAGCAATTAATGTGTACTCAGCGATAGACCTGTATGTAGGTTAATCAATGGATCTCTTTCGACAGCACGCGACAGGAGTGCCACTAGTAGCAATGCAGCAAGCCGGCATCAGAGGCGACCCACATTGGACGAACGCGCGGCACAAATCGGTCAGCGAGGCAAACCTCCTTGGGATAGACGCGAGACCACCACGGCAGCACTATGGCAATAGGAGGAACAGTGTGGCCGAATTCGCGCCGGAACACGATCATCAAAGGTCTGTACGAACGAATCAATCGTTCAATAAAAATCTGCACAAATCTGTAAGCGAGGCAAACTTCCTTTGGATAGACGCAAGACCTCCACGGTAGCACTACGGCAAACGGAGGAACAGTTTCACAGAATTCGTGGCGGAACGCGATCATCAAAGGTCTGTAGGTACATAAACGAATTAATCGGTCATAACGAATTTGCACAAATCGGTCAGCGGGGCTAACTAAAATAGGGTAGACGCGAGACAATCACGGCAGCACTATGGTAGCCGAAGGAACAGTTTGGCAGATCATCAAAGGTCTGTAATGAACGAACCAATTGGTCAACACAAATCGGCACAAATTGGTCAGCGAGACATACCTCCTTGTAATAGATGCGAGACCACCACAGCAGCACTATGGCAACTGAAGGAACGGTTTGGCAGAATTCGCGGCGGAATACGATCATCAAATGTTTGTACATGAACGAATCATCGGTCAGCCAGGCAAACCTCACTGGGATAGACGCGAGATTACCACGGCGGCACTATTGCAACCAGAGGAATAGTGTTGCAGAATTAGCGTCGGAACACGACCATCAAAGGTCTTTAGGACCATAAAACTATGATATGAGGCTATAATAAAGTTGAAACTGGAGTTGGTACTTATATATATAAGGTCTAACAAAATTAGCTGAAACTATTTTAACTGGTGCTTCTACCCATGAAACTGAACAACTTTCTCCATGAAACCCACAGTCAAATCTCAAAAAAAAATTGAACTTCCTATAGTAAGTTGATCAGCTGATCGTGTTAGTATGGGCACAGGTATGGGAGAGCCAAATTTTTTTTTTGCGATTTAACTATAGGTTCCATGGGGAAAGTTGTTCAGTTTCATGAGTAGAAGCACCAGTTAAAATAGTTTCAGCTAATTTTGTTACACCTTATATATATATATATAAACGAAATTTAGAATGTTTGGTAAAAATACAGCAGAATTTTTCAAGGGGGGCTTCGACTCATGTTCATGAAACTAAACAGCTTTTGTTTTCTTGTATAACTTTGATGAAATCGCACAAAAATTTGGACTTCCCATGCAAAATTGGCGAGTTAGCTGATTGATTTGTATGAGAAGCCCAATTTGCGGTTTCACCAACATATGTTTGTATGCTTCACGAGTACAAGGCCCCTTCAAAAATATCGCCTATTTTATCTAAAACCTTCTATTTTATCAACAACTTTATTATCGACACATAAAAAATATTTAATACTGCACTTGCTAAACGTAATGTAAACTTTAACTCAAATTGAAGCAAACGATAAATATTAGCATAATATTGGTATATTTCCTCTCATGTAAGAGACTGCTAAGTCTATAATCAGGTAGCAGAGGAAGAGTACATGACCAGTGATGTTGGCTTCGACGCCTTTACGCCTAACCACTGTTTGGATTCTTAATTTGTGGTGAAGAGCGTCGATGGTAGCTAAAGCCGGTACCTACTGTTCGGAAGGTCGTGTTTCGAATCCTGCCACGTACCAATGTGATTTCGATTTCATATTATGTACATTGATCCTACGCTCTTACGGTGAACGAATACATCGTGAGGATACCTGCACACGCCTTCGAAGAAACTCGTAGGTTGTGTGTGAAATCGACCAACCCGCATCGAGCCCGCGTGGTCTACTAAGGTCCGATCGCCCTTATTCAGGGTAGGCTCGAGCCTGTGAGTGGGGATGTATATGAGCTGATATGATAATGATGACTGTGGCGAAAAGTGCAAGTTCGCCCAAAATGTCTAAAACGTATTTACAAAAATTTTTGTATAGCAAAGCTCCTGGAGGATTAAGTCTGCATGTCTTGATAATGCAGATAACAGTGAGTGCTACCATATGTTCGCTCTACCCTTTGCTTGCCTTATCTGGATTGGAGTTTCCCGACTACTCTTGTAGGTTCTTTGTGGAACAGTCAGTTATACTTGAAATCTTTAAGAATCCTTGTTTGTTTCCATTCCAGCTACCTGATGCCCGCTTCACACCTCGGAGGAAGAATGTCAAAAACTGGCAGCCACATGTCTTTAGCGCAGTCACGGAAACACTCCACCTTGCGGCCAGGGGACCACCTAGACGGATACACGCATTCCGCATACATCTACCCTAATTATTACGTAAGATATTCATTATTTCGACAGTTTAATGTGAAGAAAGCTAGAGAGGTATGACACCATATTAGGTGGGGTATTATAGAACATCAGTGTATTTTGACAGAAGCGAAGCATTTAAGTGAGCCTCTTTAGAACCCCCGTGGTATTCAGAGGGGTTTAAGAAAAAAATATGAACATATGGTCGAAGAGCTATGGCTGACTCTCGCATTATACTCGTGACCGGACGCTGCCCGTGTGAACTGGTTTACTCTTGTAAAAGGCATTAATGATAAATTCAATAATGTTAAGTAAGGTAAAGCGCCCAATTTTTTTTAAATCAGATATTTTTTTTCAAGTCAGGTAAACGACAACAAAACAGCAATTTAAAAAAATAACAGGTGTAAGTCTGTTATATAAATATGTTTCTTTTATTAACTATTTTTTAGATTTTACAATAATAGGTAAGTTGGGTTAGTATTATAACTTCTCGTGTGTAGGTACTTTCAGTGTTCATTTCCGAATTTATATTAATTATTTTATTTTGACGTTATTACGAGTAATTAATGATTGTTTGTTTTTAAATTTGTCACAAAATTTTACATTATGTAATGAAATTACTATTTTATGGCTATAAAAAATATGTAACTATGCTTGTACTTTGGATAAACGTTTTGAATATTTTCTTATGAAAACCCTTAGAATCACCATCAACAACAAAAGGCTCCCGGACAAGCAGGCATCAAACCCTTTAATTCTTTGAGTACCGAAATCTAGGAAAGAGTAAAGTACTTGAGACGAATGAAATCTATATTCTATCTAATCAATCAACATCTCAGACATTATCATAATCATTTATTGGATATTGGAGTACTTATATTCAAACTATCCTAACAAGTTAACACAGAGCCTCTACTCAACTTTCAAGTTCAAGTTTAGTCGCAAAAACAATTGAAACATCCGTATTAATTACAGGTAAACAGTTTAGAAATAACGTCGCCAGAAAACAAGTCCACTTTGCTAGTCTCCGGGCTGAGTTTCGAGGTGAAGTCCGGGGAGATTCTAGCCGTGCTGGCGACTTCACAGCATGAGGCAACTGGTCTCCTAGACGTTTTGGCTGGGGCTAGAAAGGTATGACAATTTTGAAGCGTTTCCTCCCTAGAATAAAAAAATATATATAAAGACAAAAAAAAGTAAAAAAACAAAGAAAAAAAAGATGAATAATGTGTGGTGTGTGTATATAAGTGAGTGTGTGTATGTGTATGTGTGTGTGTGTTTGTGCGTGTGTATGGTGTGTGTGTGTGTGTGTGTGTACACGAACATGTTGAAGAACAAAGTGAGGAAAATCTTTTAGATGGACAGTCAATATGTCTTTTTTTCTGTCTTTAAAAATAAATAAATACCTACCTACCTACAGTTTTCAATTGGGTAGTTGATTCCATCAAAAATAAATTGTTCACTAAATTGCAACTAAATGTCAAAAACCTTTACTTGCTTTGTTTTCCATCATCACGTCTTCAATTTTAACTTATCATGACACTTCAAAACTGACCTCACGCCTTGCTAATTCAATCATTTTACAAAATGTAGTTTTGACAGATGATAAAAATATAAACTAAATTGACCAAACACCTTAAAGCTTATTCTATTCGGACCTTATAAAGTATTTGAATACTCTAAATTTAAAACCGAAAAAACCATAAACTTACGTTTTCTTTCCAGAAACTCTCCGGAGACATTGTCCTAAACGGCCAGCCAGTAGCGTCGTCAACTCTCCGCAAAGTCGCTGCGTACGTTCGCAAAGACACGTCGCTGTGTCCGAACATGACGGTGGAGCACACGTTGAGATTCCACGCGGTGTTGCGCCGGCCGAGACACAATCATAGTCAGGTTAAGATGGATGATCGAGATCGGGTGAGTTGAGACATCTCACACAGAAGACAAAAATAGAACTGTTGCATAATGAGGGGTATTAAAACACGAGTATGAGTTTAAAAACCGAGCCTTGGCAATGTTTTTAATTGTACATTTCATTAATTATTTTTATTCTAATGGAACGCCTAAGCGGGACGCGCATTACAATAAAAAAAATCTAATTTGTACGTGTCTGTGACAGCGCCCGCTTTAGCGCTTACGTGGTGATGAGCTGGGTTGGCTTTTGGCTCTATAGATAACATATATTTTTCTTACTCTTTTAACTTTTATTTTTTATAGCTTTTTCCCGCGGCTCCGCCCGCGTGGACATCGTTTTTATGACTATATTTAAGGGTGATTAGTAAATTATGTCGTTTCCCACCTACTCAACCATCTCTGTGCAAAAAATCACAACAATCGAGTATTTTTTTTAGTTCCCTCAGGAACTGCATCAGACTATACTATTTTCCCGGGATAAAAAGTAGCCTATGTCGTTTCCCGTGACACGGCTACCTGCATGCCAAATTTCATAAAGTTTGGTCAAGGCGTTGAAGCGTAAAAAGGTAACAAACAAACACATTTTCACATTTATAATATTATCAAGGATTTAGTTTGTTCAATCCCAATGTATGAGATTATATAAAATAGTGTACGAAGCTGCACATAACTAGGTATTAAAACACTCGTATGATACTTTTAAATAATTTTTTTCAATTCCAGATAAACTTGCTCATAGAAGAATTAGGATTAGAACAAGTTAGAGATACAAACGTAGGCCGTTTGACTCGTTCCGAAATAAGACGACTAAACGTAGCCTGCCAGCTTCTTCTAGACATGGCTGTGCTGATTTTAGATCAGCCAACGAAGGAGATGGACATTTTCGATACATTTTTCTTGGTAGAGTACTTGAGAAACTGGGCCAGTACGGGACGAGTTGTTATAATTTCGCTGCATCCGCCGACTTACGAAATCTTCGCAATGCTTACCAAGGTATGATAGAATGTTACTTACCCTGAATATTTAAATTGCCAATCCGGCTCGAAGGACCAAAAACATGTCGTACTTTATGTTAATTGACTTCAGGTGGTGCTAATATCAGCTGGACGGACAATGTTCAGCGGTTATAGAAGAGATATGTTGCCATATTTTGCCTCTATCGATTACCCATGTCCTGCCTTCAAAAACCCATCAGATTACTACCGTAAGTACCGTCAAATTCTAACCAAAAACAAAATATTGTTATGCAATTCACCGAAGAGTCAGAGTTCAGTATATTGGATCTTACTCTTTTCGGGGGCTTTATTTTTTTTTCACAATGAAACCTACAGCGTACAATTTGAATATTTGAATTTTAAATACAATAATTCTACAGGCCAAAGCATATTTCGTACGTAAATTTTAAATTTTAAACAGTTGTTAAGGGATGGGGGAGTTAATGGACGGAACTGATACGCATTGTGTAAGTTATGCGTGTGTACACACGCGTGTGTTTGTGTGTGTGTGTGCATGGGGGGAGATATGTGTGTGCGTGTTTTTACACACGAAGTGTGTTTGTACGCGCCAATACCAAGCATGTTTGGATAGTCCAACTGATGCAACTCTATCCAGAAGAATACAACTCCTGGTTTAGGGATTGGGGCATTCACGGGCTTCTTGGAGTGACCATGCATTATTGAGGATTTTTACGTTGTTTGCAGTCAAAAAACTAAAGTCCCATGTTTCAGTGGACCTGGTTACTCTGGATGACCTATCAGCAGCAGCGATGCTGGAGTCTTCGGGACGCATCGAGGCACTAGCGGGGGTGTTCGCCGGTGCACATTCCCCGCCGGAGCCTCCTCCCCCCGTGCCACTTCCTGCACCCCTGTCTAGACCCAACGCCTTTGTGCAAGCGTTCGCGTTGCTTGAGTAAGTCGCAGATCAAATAACCTCAACAATTTAATTTGTGGCGGCAACTGCAGTAACCCGCCACTGAACCTTAACACTAGCGACGAAAGGAAAAAAGAAATACGATATGTAGAACGGGCTATTAACATTTCTCCGCTACAGATACCAACCATCAGCGGTTGGTCCACGGCCTGACCCCAGGCATACCACCTTGCCTGGCCGAGATATCTCCCTTTGCTCTCGAATAGTAGGAACAAATTAAAAATGTATCCTATGTTACTCCGGGGATCCAAACGAGACCTCACATTCCAAAATCCATCAAGTCGTTGAGGCTACAGGCTCAGCCAAGGAAACACATACAACATTCATACTTACATCCCTTCATACGTCTTTGTCCAGCAGTGGACGTCTTTCGTTTGTTATTATGAAGACGGTATAGAAGTCATCGGGACTCTTCCAGAGGTTAGCGATAGCTCAAGCGCCCTGGACCACTGCTGGCACCTCTGTACCAGCCAGCGTCTACACTGAGTCCTCTACCGCTGAATTGATGATTAAGTAAAGCTTGCAAGAAGACCTTTTTCAGCAGTCTTTGCGGCTCAAACAATGAGGAAATCGATATAATTTCGCCCTGATATAATTTATTTACTCTTAATGATGATCTCTCACCAGCAGCGATGCTGGAATAACTGAATTACAACTTACAACTGGAACCATTAGAAGATTCAGTTGATGATGAATTGATGATAAACCCATAAACCAATAATCTTAACTCGTAGAACAGAACAAGTAAAACTTATATGACATGGAGTATCTACCTAACAAGAAAACTGAGCGACACCTAATCTTTGCAGGAAAAGCTTGCTGTTCACCCAAATGACTACGCTGTCGAACGTCATCACTCGAGTGCTGATTGCTGCTATCATGTCTCTTGTGACGGGAACCATCTTCTGGGATCTGCCTACGTCTGACCCAAAGGTAAAAAACATTTTTTCTTACAAATGAGTTGCGATACCGACCTTTGGCCATCAGCCTTTTTGCAATTTTTTCCAACAAACATTAAAAACTTTTCATATGAATGCTACCTACTCTAGGCACATATGATCATAAGAGCTCCTTTGGTCGTCTCAGCCTTTTTATATTTTTTCCAACAAACATTAAAAACTTTTCATATGAATGCTCCCTACTATCATAAGAGCTCCTTTGGTCGTCTCAGCCTTTTTTCTGTTTTTTCCAACAAACATTAAAAACTTTTCATATGAATGCTCCCTACTCTAGGCACATATGATCATAAGAGCTCCTTTGGTCGTCTCAGCCTTTTTTCTGTTTTTTCCAACAAACATTAAAAACTTTTCATATGAATGCTCCCTACTCTAGGCACATATTATGATCATAAGAGCTCCTTTGGTCGTCTCAGCCTTTTTTCTGTTTTTTCCAACAAACATTAAAAACTTTTCATATGAATGCTCCCTACTCTAGGCACATATGATCATAAGAGCTCCTTTGGTCGTCTCAGCCTTTTTTTCTATTTTTTCTAACAAACATTAAAAACCTTTCATATCAATGCTACCTACTCTAGGCACTATGATCATAGTAGTTCCTTTGGCCGTCAGCCTTTTTGCTATTTTACCAACAAACATTAAAAACCTTTCATATCAATGCTACCTACTCTAGGCACTATGATCATAGTAGTTCCTTTGGCCGTCAGCCTTTTTGCTATTTTACCAACAAACATTAAAAACTTTTCATATGAATGCTCCCTACTCTAGGCACATATGATCATAAGAGCTCCTTTGGTCGTCTCAGCCTTTTTTCTGTTTTTTCCAACAAACATTAAAAACTTTTCATATGAATGCTCCCTACTCTAGGCACATATTATGATCATAAGAGCTCCTTTGGTCGTCTCAGCCTTTTTTCTGTTTTTTCCAACAAACATTAAAAACTTTTCATATGAATGCTCCCTACTCTAGGCACATATGACCATAAGAGCTCCTTTGGTCGTCTCAGCCTTTTTTCTGTTTTTTCCAACAAACATTAAAAACTTTTCATATGAATGCTCCCTACTCTAGGCACATATGATCATAAGAGCTCCTTTGGTCGTCTCAGCCTTTTTTTCTATTTTTTCTAACAAACATTAAAAACCTTTCATATCAATGCTACCTACTCTAGGCACTATGATCATAGTAGTTCCTTTGGCCGTCAGCCTTTTTGCTATTTTACCAACAAACATTAAAAACTTTTCATATGAATGCTACCTACTCTAGGCACCGTATGATCATAATAACTCCTTTGGCCGTCAGCCTTTTTGCTATTTTTTCCAACAAAAATTAAAAACTTTTCATATGAATGCTACCTACTCTAGGCACATAATATGATCATAATAGCTCTAGGTTTCAAGAGAAAAGGAATGTATATATATATATTTTTAGAGTGATTGATTTATTTATGCCTGTGCTGCTTATGGTTCCCTTAGAAAATCGTCTTCCATACAAACTAATATAATTTCACGAAAATTAATTGGCCGGTTGTAATCAAAATTTGTACACATAAGTAAAACAAGAAATTGTGGTAATTGTACGATTTAGATTTTCCAAAAACTTAAAGTGATGAATATTTATGAATAGTAGTTAATGAACTCAGGTGAATAAACCCAGGTTTTAATTAAGTAACGTAAAAAGCTTATTGTAAAAGTACTAAGAAAAACTTAAAATACCAATATTTTGGTAACATTTTAATTTTTCTAAAAAAACAAATTTAACACTTGCTGGAGTTTCGTTTATTGCTGAATTAGAAGAAATTTAAGAATATGTGAAAAATTAAATTATTAAGTTTGTAAGGAAGACGATTTTTGAATAACACGACAAATGATCCCAAGTAGAGTCCAATATACCTATATTGGTTGTTTCTTATACACTCTCCAGCTGACACAAAACGACCGAGTCGGCTTCCATTACGCAGTGATGTGCCTGACTCTGTGGCCTGTCCTTCTGTGGCTGACGGCGAGAGAGGCGAGCTCGATGCGAACCCACGTCGAGAGGGACATAGCCGTGGGACTATACTCGCGGGTAGTCTTCATTTTGTTCGATGTGAGTAAACATTGTAACGGTATAAAGTTCTCGAGTGGCGAAGATCCAGCTTAGGCGGAATTCTCCCACTCAGTGGACCGACGACCTGGTTAAAGTCGCGGAAAGCTACTGGAAACGCGCAGCCGACTGGTAAGTAGTGGAAATCCTTGGGGGATGCCTTTGTTCAGCAGTGGGCGTGTATTACTACAAAAATGGTTCGTTAGTAAAAGATTGTCAGCTGTTCGATCAGCCTTTCTATAAAAACTTCACTATCCCTATTCGGATTTATTTTTTTCCTTTGAAGGTTTCCGTCTAAGAACTACTTAATTACTTGTAGTCTCCGTAGACAATTTGTAATTACAATACTCCTGTAGCGTCATTAATATCGGTGCCTCTGGTGGGGCCCTAGAATAGTACCTTCCAACCCAACCTTATCTTCCTGTGGGTGTAAGAGGTGAAAATCAGGTAAGAGGTGACTAAGGAAACAAATACCGGAGGCGTCCTTTCCGCGTACTATTCCACCACTGCGATCGCCAAACCGCCTGACAAGCGTAGCGATTACTGCAAAACCCCCCAACTCGGGGGTGGCCTATGTCACAGTATTACAATATAGCGTGCAACAATGTACTTACGCAGAGCAACGGAAGGGTGCTTGCGGGGTAGCGGGCGGCGGGGCACAGCCTGGCAAACTTGCGGAGTTTGCCAGGCTGGCTAGAGGCTAGTACTACTAGTAACTACGCCGTGGCGGCATCGTGTGACATCAAGGGCGGTGCGCTACTGTACGCCATATGGCAATACTGTGCCTATGTCCAGGCTGATTGGCAATTATAATACGTATTCGAAACTTTAAAGTGGAAAAAAATCTAATTTGATGTGAATTTTCAGCAATGGCTAGAAGTTTGGTCGGCAATATTGACGTGGCTCGCTTATCTGGTGCCAAGCTACGCCATGTCCGGGCTCTACGCGCAATCACCGGGCTCCTTCGACGGATTTTATACGTACCTAGGTATGTTTTTGATACCTCGATGATGATATTGTTTGATATGATATCGCACATTTCACCTTGTTTTTTTGTTTGTGAACTCTTTATTGTACAACAAAATATACAATTATAGATACAGAATAGCAGTAGCATGCACAAAGGCGGACTTATCCCAAACAGGGATCTCTTCCATCCAACCTTTAATTACTGAAATTCGTGATGGTAATTTTAGTGATTTTGTAGTTTGACCTCAAAAATCGTTTTTAATGAAACTTACTAACTTAACTATACTTAAGGTTATACCTAAATTAGTTTAGGCGTTGTAGAACCCGTTAACTGGGCCTTCTACTTACTATCATACTGAACAATTTTCCCTAATGGACTCTCCATACAAGGCCCTTCAAGTTGAAAACTTCAACTGATCGGCTTGTACGGTTAGTTTTTTTTTAGGTTTAATATGGGATTTATTGTTGAAAGTTGTTCAGTATGTGAGTAGAGGCCCCAGTTAATTTTGTGTTTAGATATAGGAAGGATATTTCATGACGCGCATTTCATTTCACTACACTCGCGAGCGTTAAAACCCGGCAAGGTAGTTTAGACTTTGGAAGGCCTCCTCGTAACTTTGGATTGAAATTAAATCATAAATCTAAACATTATTCACAAGGTAATAAACTAAACGTTATAGTTCTTGCAATTCACTTTCAATTCTTCAATTCTTGGTGAACAAGTAATCTGTATATGTTTCAAAGTGTGTGTGAGAGCTTTCGCAAGGGCCACTTGCCACGGCCGACTAGATTGTACCTAATCGAGTTGGTCACGACGTGTATCTAGATGGCCACACACACTACCGCAATATGCATGTACACGTTCAACCACAAGTAAAGCCCGCTCGCCTTCGTGAATTGCAAGAACTGTAATTGGGTCGATCAACTTTAAGTTGTCCTTCCTACTCCTTATCTTGTCCCCAAACAAACAAAAATTGTTTTCATGAAAATAAATATTTACTTATTTTTAAAACATTAAATAAAATTTTAGTAAAAGAAGGACAATAAATGGTAGTTTTTGAATTGATTCGTATTTTAGCGGTTGCCCAATCGACGTCAAACTCCATTTCATAGTGTTAGAACTTGACCCCCAGCAACAGTTGTAAACTAAAATTTACGTTGCGAAAAAAGTCTATAATGAGGTTAATTTTCAATACATACATATGAAGTAGTACGTATCTAGTTTCCAATAAACACTTGAAATTTTTTTGGTTATTATATGAACTATTTTCCGTGTTAGTGATTATTCCTGTCCCTATTAATGTCACAAAGCATAAGTCACTTAGACAACCACTTAGAAATTCAAACTAAATAACATAAATAACGCTAACATAATAACATAAATAACGCTGTAACAGTTGTAAACTAAAATTTTCGTTGCGAAAAAAGTCTATAATGAGGTTAATTTTCAATACATACATATGAAGTAGTACGTATCTAGTTTCCAATAAACACTCTTGAATTTTTTTTGGTTATTATATGAACTATTTTCCGTGTTAGTGGTTATTCCTGTCCCTATTAATGTCACAAAGCATAAGTCACTTAGACAACCACTTAGAAATTCAAACTAAATAACATAAATAACGCTTTAAGTATTCAGACAACGAGATGATTGCTTGTAGCGCCAAACCCATTTCGGTTTGTGTTCACGGTATTCGCGGCGTCATTCGTCAGAGATTCCGTTAAGAGAGTGGGTGGCTTTATTGTGTGTCCGCTGAACCACCGCAACAAAAACAGAAGTGAATTGATTTGTCATTATGAATTTAATTTAATAGAATCCTTTTGATCTTGGGTTCACATAGCAAAGTTGATAAGACGAAATAACTGTAGTCTATTTAACAAAAAATACCCAAAACTCTCCCCGCGACCTTCACCAAGTCATCGGTGCACCGAGTGGGAGGCCTGCCTACGCTACGCTATTTTTCGTACAAAACCGACCAATCTGCTGACTGATTTGTACGAAAAATCTACAAAAATTGTGCATTCAGCAAAATTGTAGAACAAAAGTTGATCAGTTTGATGAGTACAAACCACCTTAAAGTCACCTTTATGTTACACCTGTATAAAAAAACATGTATGGAGAAACTCGGCATTAAATAGGTACTTATCGCTTACAGGCTACATGCTGGTCTACCTAATCAGCACCCAAATGCTGTGCCGCGCCATGATATTCTTGGTACCGATGGAGAAGACGGCAGCCATACTATCTGGCCTCTGTCTACTGCTAACTACTTTGGTGAACGGGGTCTTGTTACACCAGTCGGACCTGCCATATTACGTCAAATGGCTGGAATACGTATCGCCTAGTAGATGGACGATGCCTGAAGTGTTGGAGAAGGAGTTGAGTGAAATGGCGTTGAGAAGCAGTATTAGTAAGGAGATTAGGTGTATCAATAAACAGGTAAGTAATATATTTGAATATAAGAATGCGTTGGTAGGTTGTATTGAGAAAAAGAGAGAAGAGAGTTATGGATACGAGATGGTTGCTGAAGTACTTACTCATAGAAGCTATGTTAACGTTACAACAATTTCAAATAAAGCGAAAGATGGAACTCCTCGCCTGTGTCAGTGTTTTCCGATTTCTATAATTTTGGAATCTTCAACGCGAGAGTGAATAGACATTATTTGAGTTTGCGTGTACCACAATCGACTACATCATTACTTCCCATCAGGTGCGTTGCAGTTAAACGCAATCAAATTTTCAACACAAAAAAAAACTAGTAACAGCGATTCGCAAAATGTCCCGCTCCTCAACTAGATAGAAATGTTTTAATAGTTATCAACAACATGATCACTTTAACTTGCAGGGCGGGTCAGGAAAAAGTTTACCCTTTCACTTCTTCCCAACTTGCAGTGTATTGATCGTTTCCTTATTTTCCAGCGGCCCTACCAGGACATAATAGTGCAGTCCCCATGCCCACCACCAAACGGCACCCAAGTCCTGTCAAACTTTGAGTACCTCCGAGGAGAAAACATCTGGGAATGGACAAGGGAGAGCTTCCTCGTAGCCCTGGCTATCTTCTACGCGGTGTTCGCACTAGCAGCGATGATCGCTTTTGTGTCAGACTGTACAAAATACGTCAAAACTAAGGAGCGAGCGTCTGTAAAAGGGCATAAGGTTACCGTGAATACTCCTTGAGGTCTAGAAGACTTGAGTGGATTGGTCACTGAGAAATCAAGCTTAACCAGATTTGATGATGATGTAAAGAACAATCATATAATCATTAATTTACACCTATAACATGCATAACCCGAAGCTAATGAATCTCGCAAGCTTTGTTTGTAGCTTGCCTCGTCTAGCTTAACAAATGAGATGTCGAGAGGAGGTAACTCCAGCAACAAATTGAACTGTACAGCCTTCATCGTCTGTAGTAGTGTGGCATACACAATTACACTTACTTAGTAATTTGGGGACTAGAGCACGGGACAGACGCACAGGCACACATACACATTTTTAATTTCTTTGTTTTTTAGACTTTTAGTGTTAAACAATCAATCCCAATCAAAATCTCAACCTATTTTTTTTTTATTCTTGTTCATTTTTATCGCATGGCTCAAACTTTTTGTGGACGTTATGCTATTATATCAACAGTAATCGAGTAACCAAGAGTTTAAACCTATAAAACAGAAAAAATAACGTCCTTACAACCTTTCTAAGTTCAAAATTTTGTTCATTTTTATCGCATGGCTCAAAACTTTTTGTGGACGTTAAGCTATTATATCAACAGTAATCGAGTAACCAAGAGTTTAAACCTATAAAACAGAAAAAATAACATCCTTACAACCTTTCTAAGTTCAAAATTTTGTTCATTTTTATCGCATGGCTCAAAACTTTTTGTGGACGTTATGCTATTATATCGACAGTAATCGAGTAACCGAGAGACTTTAAACCTTTATATCAGAAAAAATAACATCCTTACAACTTCTGTAAATTCATTTTTTTTTTCATTTTTATCGCATGGCTCTAAACTTTTTGTGGACGTTATGCTGGATGGTAGTTCCTGGAAACAATTTTCTTTTATAAAAGCATTAAACTTCTAACGAAAGAAGTTTGAAGCCTTTTTTAAATGTTTTTCTGTGCTTATCCTTTCATCACTGGCAACACATAATGCAACAATAACTATGGCAACATTAACCAATATGGCTCACGCTAGACGTCAGGTTTTTGTGCTTTCTCTTCAAAGAGTATAGAAATCACTACGTTTTTTCTCTTCTTTTGCATCAATTATTAATTCTGGTTGAACTGTTTTAGGTAATTATTTTTTTATTTTTTGTTTGGATGACTCATGAATGAACATAAAATCAGTCTCAATGAGTATTTTCTAATCGTGGATAAAAAAAATGTTTAAATAATAGAAAAGTATTTTATTTGTTTCTTTAAACTAATGTATGAATAAATGTACAAAAGTAGCTGTGTTTAACCTGTTGTAAATTTTATTAAATATAGGTTAACTCACTTTAAAGAAAAATACCTACATGTATATAGGTTAACCTACTTTGAAGTAAATACATGTAAATAGGTTAACCTACTTTGAAGTAAAATACATGTATAGATAGGGTATCCTAACGTTGGAGTAAAATACATATGTGTATGAGTAAATACTGATCAATTGATCATGATTATCCAAGCGCAAGGCTGATAATGTCTTCCGTAGCTTCAATTTCATATAAATTTATTGTTACTAATTGTTAATAGGTAGGTATAATTAATTGAATTATTGCATAATAATGTCCAATGGTGTCTATTTTGGTTATATAGTCAATATATTTTCAATAGGAAATTTTTAAAATTTGATTATAAGTAATATTACAAGTTTGAGTTACGTTCTATGATCTTATGAATAATAGGTGTGTTAATCTTATATTAAAGGGCGGACTTTACTCGTGGAATGAACAAGATTTGTTCTTAGACCTTGCGAATATAAACTTTATGATACTTAAGTCATTTTTTTGCGATTTTAGCAAAGTTGTGAAAGAACATATTATTGTGTTTCACGAGTAGGGAAACGCTAAACACGTTAGAAAACCGACTTCCATTGCAACTACTTAGTACAATTTAGCATTATTATTTTTGGTTTGTGTTAATTTTCTACATTGATTTTAATTAATTTATATGGCAGGCAGCATACCCTATCTACAAAAAAAATCATAAAAATCTGTTCACAATCTGCGAAGATATCGCGTAACAAACATACAAAAAATCATAATACAGTCGAATTGAGAACCTCCTACTTTTTGGAAGTCGGTTGTATATTACAAAACTTTTGTAAACCCTGTAGGTTCAGTCAGCCACATCTTTATAGCCTCTTTTTTATAGCTTTCATAGCATGCATTTTCTTCTTTGCATTTGTTATAGAATGCGATGTCCCAATGAAAACTTCTGAACTCTATTTCATTACCTACCTAACAGCTTTCTCTTCTCTACCGATAAGTAGAAAAGTAATACAAGCAATAACAAAAGTATCATTTTACAAAAAAATATTTAAAATTAAAAAAAGCTTTTTTAATCACTGCCTTTTAAATGATGCTCAAGAATTGGCGTAATAATTTATCTAATTTAAGTTTCTAATTTTCGCAAAATAAATATATATTTTTACTAAATGTATCAATCACCGTTTATTAATCATTGTATCTAGATACCTATTTAATTATATTTTAAGTATATTTAATTAAAATGCAAGACAAATGTAGTAAATGAAAATCGTGAAGCCATATCATTTAGTTAGCAAAATTTAGGGAAAAAACTAACTTTAAGTTACCTACCTACCTTAGCTTCTCTTAAAAAAATGTAAGTAAGTTAAGAAATGGATTATTCAATAAATTCGAATTAAATTAGTTTGCTTTATTTATTTTTCTCTTACACCTCAAGGTTTTAAGATGACTCAATCCGAGCAGGTTGATACGTGTTAAAATAATATCGAACGTAAGTCTATTAACTTTAAGTTCAAATCAATGCGGGCTTCAACGTGACTGTTACGTTGAAACAGAACGCCCAATTATTGATTTAGGTATTACATGTTTTTATTACTTTTGTTCACTTTAAAAAAATGTTGAATATTGTCATTTGACCCATCTTAAAGCCTTAAGGGGCAGCCCCCATCTTGATTGAACAACAAATAACAACAGTAAGTACCTATTTTTAATTTTCAAAGTTTAAAATTTACTTTTATGTGGCGGCGCTAGTTAGGTAGAACTTGTGTAATATCCAAAGGCTAAAATCTAACTATCAAAGTAGGTATTTTGAAAAGGGAGTTTTAGGAGCGGCGAGATTGGGTAACCCAGTACAAAAATCCACGGCACGGCTTTGCTTGCACTCGCTATGTGGGAAGGACTACGCCGCACAGCCTTTTCCAAACAAGCGCGTGCGCAACACTTTAGGTAAGACATCAGTCTGTCACGAACAGCTAAATGAAGATAAATCCATGTCAACTGAAGTTGAGCAGAGCTAAGATCTGCATTTTTAGGGTTCTGTAGTCAAAATCTCACAAACAGGACCCTTATAATTACGTCATGTCCATCAGTGCGTATGTCACAGTCAATTGTCTCTGCTAATATTTAGACCCTATCCCGAAGACACTATCCCATCCTCCCCGGTGACCCTGCCCTGTCAACAGAGGGGGGGGGGGGGGGGGTATAAGTATGCTACACCGCATTACTACCCCAACGGTCCTCTGTTCTACGAGCTGTGTGCCCCGCCCACTGCTACAATCTTACCTTTAGCTCGCTCCATTGCCCTATGGGTGACCTTGAGCCTTCTTACCTTGACCTTTGAAGTTTTTTAAATAAAGTAGCATATTTACAAAATATTCAAAGAGTGTTTTGATTGTGGTATCGCTGAACAGATCCTTTAAAATGAGTTAAAAATGTATTTGAAAACTTTTATGATTAAAGTAGCATTTACAAAATATTGAAGTCTAATTTGACGTGTTTACTTTCTATTCTAACTTTTTAACTGTAGGGCTTAACCCGTGGAGCGTAATTCGATTTTTTCCGCTAAAGTGCCTTGAGCGTGTTGAGTCATGAATGACGTCATTCAGACTCGGCTAGGACCTATTTTTTTAAGTTTTTTGTAAATATATAATTAAGTTATATACTATTGTTATATACCGTTGTAAAGATTAATAAATTGCCTAGGTATTATAATTAAAAGATATTTAGAAATAACTCACCTGATGAAGACATTTTGTGGTTTTCATCATCATTTTCAAAAAAAATCTTGATTTTTGCACTTTTAGTCGCTGAATGCACCCACTTACACAACCTTATTACACATTTTCGCAAAAACTAAAAGTATCATAGCATAATACACTTTCATAAGGGTATATAAACTAAATATTTCACTTCGAATCACAATAGTTTTACTACAAAATTAGGATAAGTTTCCAACGACAAAAAACGGAGTTCATCACTTTGCCGTTTTGCACAGTACTTCGTACTTTTCACAAATTATTTTTGCAAATATTTGAAAAACTAATCACTTCCACATAATGTACATTTTTTTCCGAGTATTTTGATATGAGATTTATATAACAAAACATACTATTTACGTCTGAAATTAATTTTTCATTTGTTCAAAAAAATAAAATTCGCCATTTTGCCGTTACCAAAACTTGGTCTCAGTTTTAACAAATTATTTTGCATTTATTTCAAAAACTAATCATTTTAACATAATCTTCATTCTTTTCCCAGTAATTTGATATGAGATTTATATAACAACACGAACCGTTTACGTCTGAAACTCATTTTCACACTTTACTATTCTCACAATACAAACGACACGGCAAAACAATATGGCTGACTATGGCCGCCCGGCTTGGAAATAATTTATTTTTGAATGATATTCGAATGGCTGAACGATAAAAAGAGGATAAAACAGGTCACAACATGATAGAGTTTGTGTATAAAAAGATTCGTTCCTATACGGTCGGTAAGACGGCAACCAATCACATAAGAGTTTATTTGGTCTACCGGTAGTCCAAAACACGCTCCACGGAGACATTTTTTCTGGCCTACCGGTAGTCCAAAACACGCTCAAGGAGTTAAATACAGATACTAGCTTTTTGCTAATATGCGCAAACAAAAATGATTTTGGTCATGAAAAAAAAAAGTTTTTTTTATTATTTTGAAATTTATATAAATAAAAAACCAGCCAAGTGCGAGTCAGAACCGCCCACATAGGGTTCCGTACCATCATACTAGATGGCGCTAGTTTCTTCACGTTTAAAAAAACACGTTTTTTGTAGGGAGACCCATCTTGTTTTTCCACTTTTTATAATTGTTAGTATTTGTTGTTATAGTGGCAATAGAAATACATCATCTGTGAAAATTTCAACTGTCTAGCTATCACGGTTCATGAAATACAGCCTGGTGACAGACAGACAGACGGACGAACAGCGAAGTCTTAGTAATAGGGTCCCTTTTTTATCCTTTGGGTACGGAACCCTAAAAATGGAGTACCTACTTTTGTCTACCAAAAAATTTTTAGGGCAGCCTCGCATAATTAATATGTAAAAGCGGTAAGAACAAAAAAAAACGTGAATTGCGTGGAGGTATGATAACGGGGAATTGATATTTTTGAACTGACTTCCAATTCGTTTTTTAAATGTTTGTAACGCGATATCTTCGCATCTTGTGAACCGATTTTCATGATTCTTTTTTATTAGATAGCTGCCTGGGTATGCTGCCAGGTTGGTCCCATGTAGTTTTTATCAAAATCGGTATATGCACTTTTTTGTCCCTGGTGTTTCTAAACTTTCGGACTTACTAGGTAATCCGAGACAGTTTTTAAGTAATGATTCCAAAACCCTACATTATGCGTAGCCCGACACCCTGATTTTTTATGTTTTAGGGTTCCTCACCTAAAAAGGAAAAATAACCCTTTAGGATCATTTTGTCTTTCGTTTTTCTGTCTGTCAAGACCTTTTTCTCGGGAACGTCTTGAGGTATCAACTTGAAATTAATAACAAATATTTAGGTCCTTTGAAGCTGTACAAAAACAAGATTTTAAGTCAACGCAATAAAAAAAATCACAATTTATGCTTGCCGCATATTTTGACACTCGCAAGTAAATCAAAACCTACAAGGTACCTACTTTCCGTTGTTTTGGAATAATGAAATTTGGCAAGAAGCAAGGTCTCACAGCACAAGTAAAGGAAAAATCCGAAAACCGTTAATTTGTATTTTTACCACATAATATTTTTGGCGATTACAACCTTACATTTTCAAAAGTGACCGTGATATATCGATGTAAGAGAGAACATTTTTTCAAAAAGTTAAATTTGTCCTTTAATCAGACTTTTTTGTAAATACGTAACACAAATATATTGTGTAGTGGAACGGAACCATCGGTGCATGAGCCCGACTCACATTTGACTAGTTTCTTTCTACATTGATGTCAAAATAATATTTTTCTACTGTTTATTCATGTGAGTTATGTATTAATAATTTTCCTAGCTCCGCCCGCTGTAGGTACTTCTGGTGGGCAGGCAGCCTCAGCCTAACCCTATCTGTAAAATTAAAATTTTATCACTATAACGCTAATCATATGATTAGCGTTATAGTGTTCAAAATTTTAATTAGTCTATATGGAGATAGATAAGCCAAAACCGCTCTTAAATTAACCTGAATTAATTAACAAATGGTAAAATGCACTCAACCTTATAACGCGTTGAATCCATCTACAGCGTTTTCATCAACATAACCTGTGCAACCGGTTTTTTTTTACACACGACCTTTATTTAACGTTAATGTACTTAAGCATGCATGCTTGTCATTATGGTGAGCAAAAACGCTCCGTAACTGTGAATAGCTTGTAATGTGCGGTAGCAAACAGATAATGTGCGGTAGTAGTTAAACATAGACTGAAGGAAACCGGAATCACAATCAGTGAATGATTACGATCGACGTTTTGAGATTCCGTTTATAGTCTAAACGGAAAGTTTACATTTGACATAGTTATCTCAAACCACACGCAAACACAGTGCATGTCTGTTAATAATACAGCGTAGGAGTCTGACAATTGATAACAGACTAGATAAATGTAGTTGGAGTTTGCATTCAAGAAGTAGGTCCCCAAGTGTTAGTAATACGACTGCCTCGTTACAAATATGATCATACTTGCGCTTATTCTTGTGACATTAACCGCGTATTTTTATTCGACTCGAAACTACAATTACTGGAAAAATAAGGGAGTGAAACATGACAAACCACTGCCCTTAGTGGGCAACAATTTGTCGAACTATTTGATGAAGAAAAGCGTGACGGAAGTAGCGGTGGACTTGTACTGGAAATACCCTGACGAGAAAGTAGTTGGGTACTACCGCGGGAGTGAACTGGAGCTCCTCATCAGAGATCCTGCCATCATTAAAAAGGTACTGACAAGTGATTTTCATTACTTTTACCCTAGAGGGCTAAATCCTCACAAAACTGTAATAGAGCCGCTGATGCAGAATTTGTTTTTCGCTGATGGAGATTTGTGGCGGCTGCTCAGACAACGCATGACGCCCGCCTTTACCAGCGGCAAACTAAAGGCCATGTTCCCTCTCATTTGCGAGAGGGCAGAGAAACTACAGCAAGTGGTGGCTGCAGCGACACGTAGCAGCGAACCCAAGGCACTAGACGCTCGCGAAATTATGGCGCGATACACGACAGATTTTATAGGCGCGGTGGGCTTCGGATTAGATGCCAATAGTTTGGCAGATGAAAACTCGGCCTTCAGAAAGCTTGGATACAAAATTTTCAATATTAGCATACCTAATGTAATAGTTGCAATATTAAAAGAACTGTTCCCTGAGCCGTGCAAACATCTACATGTCTTGTCTAGGATTGAGAAGGAACTAATAGATTTAGTGAATGAAATTTTGCGGCAAAGAAATTACGAGCCATCTGGTCGAAACGACTTCATAGATCTGTTGCTAGAATGTAGAAAGAAAGGGGTTATTGTCGGTGAATCGATAGAAAACGTGAAACCAGATGGCACACCGGAGAAGGCTACTCTGGAATTGACTGATCTTCTCATTGCTGCTCAAGTGTTTGTGTTCTTCGCGGCAGGATTCGAGACATCGTCCTCAGCTACAAGTTACACTCTACATCAACTGGCCTTCAACCCTGATAAGCAAAGGAAAGTCCAAGAAGAAGTAGACAGAGTACTTGCCAAGTATGACAACAAGATGTGCTACGATGCTGTTAAAGAAATGACATATTTGGGATGGGCATTTAAAGAAGCCATGCGAATGTTTCCATCCCTCGGATTCCTCATTCGTAAGTCTGCAAGGAAGTACACCTTCGAAGATTTAAATCTTACTATAGATCCTGGTGTAGGAATAATGATTCCGATTCAAGCTATACAGAATGACCCGCAGTATTTTGAGAATCCAGAAGTATTTAGACCAGAGCGGTTCCATCCAGACGAGTTCAAAGTTGCAAAAAGTAAATTCGTTTACTTGCCGTTTGGAGAAGGCCCTCGGGCTTGTATTGGTAAGTACCTATTTATTATTGCTAGAAAGGAAGATTCTGTACTCGAGTCTACCAAAAGGTAGGCAGAGTATGTTTTCATTGATAGTTAACCCCACAATCAAAAGGACAAAATAATATTCCCTTGTCACATTTTTTTATTTTACATTGGAAGTATTTGGGCGACCAACCTTCACTCGTTCCTTGTGAAACCGAATATTCCCCCTATAACCCCCGTAAAACGATATCATTAGAGCCTTTTGTGAGAACCGGATAACACGAAAATTGCTGGCTTTTAAGGTTCCGTACGAGGTATCCTATTACTAAGTCTACGCTGTCTGTTAGTGTGTCCGTTTGTCCAAGTTTTTAAGGCTTTACCGTAGTTTCATAAAACTTTTTTTAAGATTAGCCTTTTATTTAAAGTCTGTAAGAAATACAATGACTTATATATTACTGGCGTAAGGACTCGGCCAACGCGCGCGACTAGTGGGCCCAGCGAATTGGTGCGAAAATCGAAAGTTTCGCACACTCGCGACTCAGTTGTCTGCGGGACATTGTTCAGTACGGTGGAAAAATATTCCATATAAAAATGCCTTATTGTGTTGTAAGAGGCCGTAAATATCATAAAAGAAAGGTTATAAAGAAACATGGGATGTCGTATCATCGATAAGTAACCTTACATTGTATTTTTTCTTGTAAACAAATTAAAAAAACGAATTTTTAAAGCGACAATTCTATCAAGGTTCTTTTAACTCGGCACGTCAGTCAACTCTCGCCCACGCTAGTTCGTACGAGTTATGTCAGATGGCGCTACTTTTTGCATGTATGAAGAAAATCTGACTAAAATATGGAGACGGGCGGATCCTTCTGTTCAAATCTGTGAAGAAATATTTCAGTTGACATTTTGATCATTTCCGCAGGAGAACGCCTCGGTTTGATGCAGTCACTTGCTGGACTCGCAGCGGTGCTCTCCAAGTATTCTGTGGAACCAGCTAAGGAGACCATTCGATACCCAAAAGTAAACCCCAAATCGTCGATAGTGCAAACCATCTACGGAGGTCTGCCACTTATGTTTAAGGAAAGGACATATTAAACGCAAATAAAAAATTGAAAATGAAATGACACTATGACAAGATAATGCCTTTATATTGTCAATTCAATTAGTTTATGCACTCTATCCATGAAAAAGTATTTATGTAAACATAAATTTGTATAGTATGACCACGAGGAAACAGCAACTATATTTAGCCCGCTTAGACTGATTGATTATTTTAATCGCAGTAGGTAGGTATACAGATTCTTCAGAGAAACGAAGTATCATTGAATGAATGAAATGATAAGTGTGTTTTAACTACACATATTTCTTTAATTTCAAGTAATGGTTAATTTAATATTTTTTTTTAATGCAGTTGCTTGAATTTATCGTAAAAAATAAAGTGGCCCAGGTACGTGTTGAACCACGCGTAAAGTAAGGTTCCGAAGCCTTTTCAATAAAAAAATATAAGTATATTAAAAAAAAAAAGTATTATTTGTAAATATACTACATAGCTTGAGAGAAGAGAATTGTAAAGCTGCAACTTTTCATACAAACGGCGTTAACGATTTTCACCTCTTAAATGTTAACCGATTTGGACCAATTTTTGATACGTCCTTGAGGGAGGCCTATGTCCAGCAGTGGACGTTCTTCAGCTGTTATAATGATGTCACATTAGAACAAAAGCTAGCCTTATACGTTTTTGTTTTTTCGATAAAGTTAATAAGTTTGATTTTACTGTCGTTCACGTGTTTTCATACAAAACTAATGTCGATCATTTTTTGTTTATTTATAATCAGTAATTTAAAAAACAAAACGTATAAGCCTAGCCTTTGTTCTGACTGAAAACCTATCAAAAATTTGTCCAAATCGGTTAACATTTAATGGGTGAAAATCTGAAGAATTGGGGACCGAGAGATAGAAAACACGTCTTGATAATACGGATACGTTTTTTTTATTTTGTTCAGTAGGTGCAGATTGAGAGAAACAACTCAGTCAAGTGGTTTTATATATTAATGTTAATCAGGCGCCCTCTGTTGTATTTTTGTGTAAGACAAATGAACTTTACATACTGTACATCGATAGTAAGGTAGGCGTTACGAGACGAACATAGAAAAGGAGTTACAGGTTAGATGGCTTTATTATTGTATTGTCATTGGTTCTTAACACGTGTGCTTTTTTAAATTATTGTATTGTCATCGGTTCTTAACTTAGACAAGGTTCTTAATACGTGTGCTTTTTTTTTTTTAAATTATTGTATGTGCTGTCATCAGTTCTTAATACGTGTGTAAATTTTCTATTTAAACCGACGTCTTGAAGCGCAATCAAAGATTCAGTTACATAGAATATATGCATCTGATACATACAGTACAGTTGAAACTAAATTACATACATACAGGTGAAGCTATACAAAGCGTTTAATCAACCCCAGTACTAAATTCAATTTAAGATTATAGATTTAATTTAATAATGACTTAGTTTTATTTAATGACTTTACAGTGTTATCTAATTACTTTTTAAAGTATTAAATCGTTCAATATACCTATATCCAAATGTTTTTTTTTTATTTCCATGCCTCATAAAAACCTAAGGAAAGCCAATTAGGCTATCATCATCATATCAGCTCACATACGTCCCCACCGAAGGCCACCGAGGAGCTCGAGCCTACCCTGAATAAGGGCGATCGGGCCAATTAGGTTAAGTCCAGTAATATTCAGTATTCTTAAGTTTTCTTCATATTAAGGGGCGCATCGCCAGAGCACAGTATATATATTAGTACTAACGTAGCCAGAGCTTAGTTCATACATTTTGTTACCAAAAAAGTGGACAAATGTGTGTCTGACGGACCTCACGCAAGTAGGGTTCCGTAGTATTTTCAAAAAATAAATGTATATTATTTTAAAAACAAAGTTACTTTTCCTCACGATATTTTCCTTCACCGTAAGAGCGTCTGATAAACGTACATATGAAATCTAAATTCGAAATCACATTCCTCCCGGACAAGAGGCGGCTATCAACTCTGTTAAATTTAACTCGCTGTAGTTAAATGTCGCCCATATGCTATATCACAGTATATATATTAGTACTAACGTACAGTATGGACACTCCCTGCCGCTCTCTAAATTCGACCTCACCCCCCCGTCACTCAGATTGGATGTAGATTGGGTACCAAACGTAAAGGACGAGCTACGCGAGCGCGATAAACGTCACTTATATTCACTTTGCGCGCCGCTGTGATTTCGTACACCGGAATAAAAAGTAACTAGTTACCGAACGTAAAGGACGAACTACGCATGCGCGAAAAACGTCACTTATATTTATTTTGCGCGCCGCTCACCGCTCGACGCCAATAGGCGGCCGCGGCGTCTCAGCATGCCTCGTATCATGATTGGCTGACCACCAATATTATACGACCAAATCTAAGAACAATCAGTTCCTATGAATCTTCATACTAGCTGTATCTTTTTTTTTTAGAAATGTAGTTCCTTTATGTTTTTCATAAGTCAGATGTCAGTTTGTTATTGTGGCTTGTGAGATATTTTGTTCGTTTTATTTAATGATGATTGTGTGTAATAATTTGATTAGATGGTGTGAAAGTATGAGTTGTATAGAAATATCTAGTGGTGTGATATTATAAAATGTGATCTCGGAATTATAGATTGAGATTGACTATTATTGTAGGTTGCTAAATGAGATTGTTTCACGGACAAAAGCTCCTGTGTTTGAAGAACAAATGAACAATGTTATCCATGTAAGTTACTTAATCATGTAAGATAACTGTTGATTGTTGCTTGCAGCACAGTATATATATCTTGCAGTGTGCATGCAGTAAAAAACTAACAAACATTTCGTGACCAATACCGCCGGTGTGATTCAACCCTGCCTGCATTCTTGCCTATAGATACGTCAGTTATATATATATGTATATCATTTCTCGCTCGTTTGTATGGAGTGTCCGGGGTGTGGCTATATGTTACTACAGCAAACTATACAGGATGTAAAAAAAATTGTGTAGGTCCCGTTACTTTTGTTTTACGATTTTGCTGAAAACGTAAAAAATGTTTTACTCTTCATACAAATCGATCAGCTGATTGACCGATTTTGTACATTTTATAAGGAGGGTCCGATTTAAAAAAAAAAAACATTGACTATGGGTTCCTTGAGGAAAGTTGTTCAGTATGACGAGTAGAACCCCCAGTTAACGGGACCTACACCAATTTTGTTACACCCTGTATTTCACAGAGTTGATAGTTAAATAGGTGAAGAGTAGGTATGGTGGTTACCGTACCTACTCTTCATTTTCTTCGTTTACAATTTTGTTAAAGTATTTGCTCAGCGAGTAATTATGTTAGCAATTATGTGAGTAGTTAGCTGCGGGTAGCCCCTTTAATTGGTCGACTGTTACTTCTAAACTAAGAAAGCCTGCTAAATCGTGATTTCCTTTTAAATTTATTATCTTCTTCTTCTTCGTTGGTACACTCTTGACAGAGCGGTCGTGGTCGGCAATCCATGTTGGTGCCACGCTTCACAATCCGTCGCCATTCCTCTCGGACGGTTGCTTTCCTAGTGCACTCAGTCACGAAACCTTCCAGTGCGTCTTGTAGCGAAAATAAATAATAACGGGCTAAAATACCATCACAGAATTCGCCACATGATACGTAGAATTAGGAAGGCCTGCTTATAGAGGAAATAAGCAAAGAAAAATATTTTGGGGTAAATCGGAATACTTTTAATTTGTAAATATTCTAAAGAAAAAAGGGGTACTTAAACATACTAAAAAAGATGACGGTGTGGATACAAAGACTAAAAATAACATATAAGTTGGCAAATCACAGGAAAAATACCTAAATTGTAATTTTTTTTGTAAGTAAAAAACACCAAATTGACAAACTTCAATAAAGCCGGTTAAGCAACGATCGTCGCCTCTCCCCCCTTATATTCAATATGGCTTTAAATACCAAAATGTTAATAGTATTAAATTATACAGTTGGCCGGAAATACCCTAAGGTTGTTAATATCACTAAAGTGCAGAATACACTCAATTATTTTAAAATTAATAAACGGAGGCAAAGAATTTTTGTAGGACGGCAGTAGCGCTCGATGAAAATAAATTAGAATCTCGCTGGGCAGCAACAGATTGATAACGAAAGGCCAGAGAGTCGCTCAGGAGAAAGAAATTAAAAGTATAGAGTCAATTTCCCTTTGGGCGTACTGCCGGAGGAGCAGCGCAGCAAAAAGACCGGCTAGCGTATGGCACAGCTCCGCCCCACTTCCCTTTAGGCGTACTGCCGGAGGAGCAGCGCAACAAAAGGCCGGCTGGCGTATGGCACGGCTCCGTCTCAGGTACAGCCTTGGAGTGAAGGAGGCTCGGCACTTCAAACCCGAGGGCTGAGTAAAAAGGCCCTACGAACATAAGCAAAACTTGTTCGCAGCAGCACCAAAAACATATACAAAGCGGAATCCTTTCACAAATCACTTACCTCAGATAACTATTGAGGGCCTCAAAATAACACACAACAATTTAAATTTTTACAACACAAAATATAACATCCACATTACACCGTCATCTCTTTTTTCTCGCTATTGTCAAAAGGTAACAGTTATTTCAAAATCAATACTACAACAAAGAGTGGAATCAAAAATAATTTAATATGAAGCGGAAAGCAAGAAGAATGATATTAAAGCGTTATTAAGCTCTTCGAATTACCCACAAACTCACAAAAAAAATATTTTCTTAATCTGGTATTCATTAATTTAATCTGGTAAATTTATTGTATTGTCTACTATTTCCAGTACTTTCAGATTTCCTGAAACAGTGGTTTAGTTGGTAACTAGTGGGGACATGGTAATTCTATAAAAAATCATTAATTGAAAACTTTATATTTAAATATTTTTCCAAAAAATATTCTTGGACAATTCTCAACAGTTTGAGACATATTCAACAATACCCACACGATGGGGTATGTAAATAAAAAAACATCACCCCACTTTACATGCAGGGGTGGTACCCTAAAATATATTATTTTTACTGATTTTCTTACATATAGGTGTTACCATAGATTTGTGTCACCACAGATTTGTATAACCATACCAAATTTCAGCTTTGAATACATAGCAGTAAGTCTTTGAGTAAAACGACTTATTTAATGGGAACAATTTAAGTGCTCACCAAATTATTTTTTAATACCTTAACCCCTAACCGCACCACAGACCATGCCGCACCTCCTCAAATGCCCAGCCTGTCCCTACTCCTGTAGCGAGCAAGACCAAGTCGACGCAACGGATAGGGCCATCGGAGCGGCCACTTTCTGGCAAGCGAAATGAGCAAGCGATGTTAGGTTCGATCAGGTTCGATTGATTATTATACAGTCAAAGAGCCTCGCAAGGAGAGGCTCTCCCCCCCCCCCCCCTTCTCCCCCTCTGGGTACCAGAATGCTTCGCAAAAGGAAGCATTGAAAGAAAAGAAAATTGGTAACATCTATTTAGCGATAAAATAAAATATTTTGTGTGAAATTAACTTTAACGGCGTTTACATATTTTTGTGGTATATGCAATAAAAAGTAAATTATCTCCATTTCTACAAGAAACATAATTTGGTGAGTATTTAGCCGTTTTGGCAGGCATTTCGAATTTATTGTATTATCCCCATTGCGTTGGGGAATCTTGGTTAGCCCGCTTCCATCTTCGGCATCATCATCACTTACCATCAGGTGAGATGATACCAAGTAATATAAGTGCATTTCTGGTAGGCATTTAAACACAAGCCCTTATTATTATCATGAGTTATTAATTATAAAAAAAGCGTCGGTGGCTCAACCGGTAACGACTCGGTCCATCTAACCAGAGGTACCGGGTTCAAATCTGGACGGCCAATGTACCAATGAGTTTTTCAAAAACTTACGTACATACGACTTACCGATTGCTTTAACGGTAAAGGAAAACATCGTGAGGAAACCTGCACACTCCTGCGAAGAAACTCGAAGGTTGTGTGTGTAGTCGACCAACCCGCACTGGGCCCGCGTGGTCGACTAAGGCCTAATCGCCCTGATTCAGGGTAGGCTCGAGCCCCTCGGTGGGGACGTATATGAGCTGTTATAATAAATTAATTATATAAACTTTTAAAATACTGAACAAAGCTAATTAAGGCGGTAGTATCGGTAGTACCCAACCTACCAAAAAACCCTATACTTACTAATTGTCTACTATTTATTATACAGGGTGTAACAAAATTGGTATAGGTCCCGTTAACTGGGGCTTCTACTCATCGTGCTGAACAACTTTTGTTCTATGACTCTGCTGATATCGCAAAAAAATAACTTCATACAAATCGATCAGCTGATCGACCAATTTTGTGCATTTTTATGGCGACAATTTTTTTTTGAGAATGGACTGTGGGTTTCCTAGGGAAAGTTGTTCAGTATGGTAATTAGTACCTTTTTTACACCCTTAATAGAAATGGAACTGAGACGGACCAGTTTTAAAGTGTAGTTATCATTTGTGGATACACACATTATTGAAAGAGAACAACATTTATTGCAATAAGAACAATAAAGTACTTAACGCTTATAACAATCCCGGAATCTCGTAATTTCCTAAACGAAAATGTATATGTTTATTCAGACAGGCATATACAAATAAATCAGCTGATCGACCAATTTTGTACATTTTTATGGAAACAAATTTTTTTTTGAGAATGGACTGTGGGTTTTTTAGGGAAAGTTGTTCAGTATGATGATTAGTACCCTTTTACACATTTTATAGAAATGGAACTGAGACGGACCAGTTTTACAGTGTAGTTTATCATTTGTGGATCCACACATTACTGAATAAAAACAACATTTACTGCAATAAGAACAATAAAATACTAAACGCTTTTAACGACCCCGGAATCTTGTAATTTCCTAAACGAAAATCTATATGTTTATTCAGACAGGCATATGTCCATACTGTCTTTTCTTGTAACTCGGAAAATTTTAGCACAATATGTCGCACGGCAGGTGGGTAGGTAGGTAGGTAGGGAGTGGGTTCTTTTAAAATGCCGTGTGTACTCGGATAATTTTATTAGTAGTAAAAGAAAAGTAAAAGACCTGAAAATAACACACAAATTAGAAAAACGTTAGAACACTGAAATTTTAAATATAAATCACAAACGTATAAAAACATAAATTAATCTTACCTGTAATGGGTCTTTTGGAAGATATTAAAGTATGAATTTATTAAATTTATTGTAATGAGAGCTGATAACGTGTTTTTTTAATGAAATTGTCAGATGGCGTGAAAAAGAAATAGATGGAATGAAAAGAAGATCGGATGAAAGAAGAATGAATAACAGCGAACCGCGCTACAAATATACTGTAGAGATCTAATATTTGTATATTTATCCGTTCGCCTCCTTTGCAATTTTTCTATTCGCGTGTCGTTTTAAAAGTAAATTTCAAATTTAAACTAAATTTAAGTTTAAAATTTAGAATGGAATGTTGTCTAGAACGGTCTAGAGACATTTTTTGTTGAGCTATCCAGGACAGAGTTCCTTTTCATCGTTTATACGTATATTTTAGAAGAAGAGTCGCAAATATTAATTTTAATCTCTAATTCGATCCAATCATAAGCCAGCCGGCAGAGAAAAGCATAAAGTGAATAAATAATTAATAGTCAATTATTTTTTTTATTATAACGAGATAAAGATCTAAGCTACGTATTCCCCTGGCGACTTATCATCATAATTTAAGAGCCGTGCTCTTGTCGGTGTAGCTCTTTCTGTCTTTCTCTGACGACTTATAAGGGGGCGTCATAAACCTATTCTTCAGTCTAAGTAGGCATTGAAGCGCAAAATAACGCTTCAAAATCATTCTTCTTGCTTTCCGTTTCAAATTAAATTCTCTTTGATTCCGCTCTTTGTTGAAGAATTGATTTTAAAATAACTGTTACCTTTTGACAAGAGCGAGAAAATAAAAAGATGACGGTATACAATGTCGTGTGATGTTATGTTTTGTGTCGTAAATATTTAAATTTTAGGTTTATTTTGTGGCCCTCTATAGTTAACAGAGGGCCTTTTTACTCCGCCCGTGTAATTGAAGTCCCGAGGCTGATCCGCTTCTATGTAAGATCCCGGGACGGAGCTGTGCTATCTGCCAGCTTGACTGTTTGCTCGAAGGGAAGTGCATTCTATTCTAATTATTTCTTAATCGTGAGCTACTTTCGGTCCGTTCGTTGCTAAACACTGTTGCTGCCCTGCGGGATACTGATTTGTCCATCAAGCGCTACTGCCGACCTAAAAATTTCTTTACCTGTTTATTTTAGCGAACTAATTTTGAAATTATTAAGGGTATTGTGTACCTTTTTACTGATATTTGCAACCTTGGGGCATTTCCGACCCTAAGAGAAATTTAATACTATTTTCATTTTAGTATTTGGTTTTGTTATTTGAATACCAAGGGAGGGGCGACGATCGTTGCCTAACCGGCTTACTATTGAAATTAGTCAACTTGGTAATTTTTAATCATATAAAAATTGTTAATTTAGGATTTTCCAGTGTATTGTCCAGGATTATGTTATAACGTGCCTTTTTAACCACACCGTCATCTTTTTCCTAGTATGTTTACCCCTTTTTTTAAAAAAAATAGTTACCAATTAAAAGTATTCCGATTTACCCCAAAATATTTTTCTTTCCTAATTTCCTCTATTAGGCAGGCCTTCCAAATTCAACGTATCATGTGGCGAATTCTATGATGGTATTTTAGCCCTTTTATCATTTATTTTCGCTACAGTATATACAAATTTTCAATCGGAAAAAACTATGTTTGTTCCGCTACCAGTAGTTTATCGAGTGGATTAAAGATTCGTATTCCTGCGCAAATTACGAACGAGTTTGAATCATACACGTTTTCCCATCGCCGTTTACTTGCAATTACTTACTTATACGGCAATCTTTACTTATAGATAAATACTTAAGTGTTGTTAACTTAAATTGATAACACTGGTTTGTAATACATATCATAATATTATACAGGGTGTTAAAAAATTGCGTAGGACTCACTAACTGGGGATTCTACTCTATATACTAAGCAACCCAAAGGAACCAACAGGCAATTCTAAAAAAAAAATTACCCTCCATACAAAAATGCACAAAATCGATTTGTATGAAGGGTTATTCTTTTTCAATTTCAGAAAAGTCATGGAACAAAAGTTATTCAGTATGATGCGGAAAAGCCTCAGGTAACGGGTCCTACACCAAACTTGTTACACCTGTACTCGTATATATAGATATCAGTATGATGAGGAAAAGCCTCAGTAAACACCAAAGTTACATCATAGATAAGTATTTTCCTTTGTAGAAATTACGTGAAAATAAAAGTGGAAAATTTTGATTTGTTGTTTTTATTCGTTAAACTGTAAAATCAATTAAATACATTACCGAGAATAAAATACATTTACCAATTAACATGACAAAAAATAAAAGATATGAAGACCTTATTGCAGAGTTAAATAAAATAAACGATTAATTTTTAATATTATTAAAACAACATTATTAAAATAGACAAGATTGTTGATATTTTAATTCATTTTATTATAGTTTACAATATCTATAACTTAGGTATATTAAAATTAAAGCTTTCTTTCGCTTGTTTTGTCAAAACAGCTCTTAAAATCGTTTCGAGTTTTAAGGCACCTTACATGGTAAGTTCAGATCACAATTAAATAGATAATGTAATTAAATTAAATTGATTAATTTATTTAAATTGAATGTAAGTAGTGCTTTCAATTATAGGCATTTTTAAACTTAATAATGAATTTCGGAGGGATTTTGTCCTAATTTTATGATATGGTTAGTCGTAGGTGTTGACACTTTTTGAGGCGGTATTATTAAACATTTCATGGTACCTTTTACATATCTCACAGATGCACGGTGCGATGGCATTGAGCTTGCTCCGTGGTGTGGCCTTGGTTAGGGGGTCACTGGAATTGGCCTGTTCTATGAAATGACTTCTCAGAATCAGCTTGCTGCGAGCCTTCTCGTCTGATGAGCCTTCGTCGTGGTAGTCCAGGGTTGATCTGTAGGGCGATAAGATTATAATAGTTAAGGGTTCCTCAACAGCGAAAGGGGATCATAGCCAACAGATCAGAAGAATAGCTTCGTATTAGACCTTGGGGTTTAGTTAGGCCTTCCTTAAGGCGGTTCGATCAGCACACTAACGCCGCCAATGAAAATAAATAATTTACTCATACTTATGGTTTTATTCGAAATCATTAATCATTTCGAATAAAACCATAAGAATGAGTAAATTATTTATTTCTATTGGCGGCGCTAGTGTGCTAATCGAACCGCCTTAAATAAATAATAAGGTAGTAACTAACTGGAGTAGGAAGGAGATGATTCAAATTAAATTGGTGTGCGACCCGTTGGCTAGGGGCTTATACTCATCAATCATCATAGGTACTAAACAACTTTTCCGAAGAGACAATATAGCCAATCGAGAAAAGTCCGCATTTGCTTTACTATTATTCGTTTCTAAACTTCATTATACCAGCTCATATACGTACCCACCGAGGGGCTCGAGCCTACCGTGAATTAGGGCGACTTTGTTATTTGTTTTGTTTTTAAATGAAATAAAGAGTTTAGAAACAAACAAACTTATCAGTTAACGAAGGAAGCTCTAGTTAACTGATCCTACACCAATTTTGTTACACCTGCATTTAAAAATTTTAAAAAATTAAGGAGAAAAGTCATACAGTAAATACATAAAATAATAATAGGTAACTATTTACTATCTGATAAAAAAATACATAGGTAGGTTAGTATAACCCGTGTAGATAAAGAAACAATGGTGGCCACTACTTCCGGCAGCGTCAGCAAAATAGATTGTCAAGCATAAATAATATTTTATTGATATTCATTTATTTCAGAAAACCAACAGTTCTTACAATTACCATTTTCAATAGGCAGATACAGATTAGGTATTTTAGCACAAGTCAAATAAAGATTTCACTATAATATTTAATGAAATGAAATTAAAATTTTGAAATATTTATTCATACACAGACAGATATATTATGAGCGAGCGAGATAGCATGACCTCCAGCCGCCATTAACAGATTGTTTCTTTATCTACACGGATTATAGTAGACTTATAATATAAAGGTTAGTAAAACCCAAAAGAAAATAATCAATTTATTTAAATAACCCAAGGGATTGTTTCACCCATGATTTCTGGATGGGACAATCCATCCGGTCTGCAATCATCTTTATAATACCGTGTTGCCACTGCTCCGAAGACGTATTAACTTGTATCTCATCTGTGCCCGAAATCTGAGTAGCATGGAGGAATGTTTTTCCGCATTTTAACGTAAAAGTCATCTGTACGAGCCTCCGCAAACATAGGGACTAGATGCACTACAGAAACGTGGCAGTTTCAACAGCATCCTAAGCGCGCGTATATACTTAAGAGGATTGCGAACCTGCGACTTTACATACAAACCTCATAAAAGTTAAACCAGAAAACTGCCCCTAGTCCCCGGCAGCCCTGCTATTCTTGGCTCCGGTAGCAGTCATGGGGTAACGGCGGGGCGGGGAGTGCGAAAAGTTCCCGGCAGATGCCAGGTTACCAAAAAACGTAGCGTAGGCAGGCCTCCCACGCGGTGGACCGACGACCTGGTGAAGATCGCGGGAGGCCGATAGATGCGGCCAGCGTAGGACCGGCCGTCGTGGAAATCCTTGGGGGAGGCCTTTGTCCAGCAGTGGACGATTGCTGATATGATGATGATGATGAAAATTAAACGATTTTGAATAATTTTTGATAGGTTGTCAGTCTTAAAGATATGCGAAAATTGCTATCGCCGTTATATTAAAGTCTAATAAATTTTCACCGTAGGTTCACAATCTTTTTAACCCAAAGGCCGCTCGAGTAGAATGATTGGCAGTATGGAGTGTAAATAGTACCTGATTAATTTCTAGTCAGTATCTAGTCTAGACATGTTGTTTAATCTAAGAGCCAAGCTTAAATGTGTGTGTGTGTGTGTGTGTATGTGTGTGTGTGTGTATTCTTTAATTTTGTCAAACCGTACTAATTGTTATGTAATTTTTACTAGTGTATAGATAACCAGTGATCGGAATAGGTAAAGTATAAAAAAAAGTGTAAAGTTCGCGGGAGGATATAACATGGAGTTGTTAAAACCACCAAATAGATTGATTTACTTTTGTTATCCTTTAAAATTGTATTTTTGCGCGGTGACTAAGTAAATAAAACCAGCTATGCGATGACTAAAATATTTCATTTTTTGTTCAAAGATTTCTAGATATCTCTTTAAGCCCGCGATGCAGAATAAATATTTAATCACCTTATACATACGTTAAAGATCATGCATCTACAGTTTCTCTGCATACTTTAAAAACCATTAATACGACGCGGAATTACGGTTTTTAACAAAAATTAATCAATATATTAACAACCCTATGTATCGAATTTTATGAATTTATACTCTACCTATTCCGATCACTGGTAAAAACCTAAACAATTTCATTAAAATTAAAAACCCGACTGTATAAAAGTTTTGCCCCTCTTATTTGTTAAAATCGGGTTAAAAATTTTAACGTTTTAAAAATGTAAAATGTATAATGCTAAACGGCTTGATGGATTTTGAAATATAACCTCATACTCCAAAATCCATCTAGCCGTTTAGATCATTCAAAGAAGAAAACAAACATAAAAACATACACACATAACATACATACCACCCGTAAAATATTACCTTCCTATGAAAATATTACCTTCCTATGTAAATATGACAAGAAAACACTGTAAAAACACATTGATTGCGCCTTATTTGGTGGCAATGACACGTATTTTTACCCGAATGTCCAAAAGGAGGGTTTTCAGGTTTATGTATGTATGTCTGTTTCTTTGGCTGAGTCTGTAGCATAAACGGCTTTCGTAGTGCGAGGTTTCACTACAATAATCTTCATCCCGTGAGTGAAATAGAATACATTTTTACTCGATTGACCAGAAAAGAGGTGTAATGTTAATTGGTTATTATTAAAACCTGTCTATTTATAAATTATCATTAGAGACACGTTACAATGAAACAGAATTCAATTGGCATCGTTTATTTAAGTAGGTATGATGTAATTCTTCTATAATTCGAAATATTTTTCAAGAACGATATAACATAATGATTACCGGGAGCCGGTTCGTACCTTTCCCTCTCATATGGTCCATAATAATTACTGGGAGCCGGTTCGTCCCTTTCCTTTTAATATGGTCCATAATAATTACTGGAAGCCGGTTCGTCCATTTCCCTCTAATATTGTCGAGGGGAGTGATGGTGTTCTCTCCCGTTATACTAACTCTTTTTTTTACAATTGGTAAGCCCTTGTCATCATCTCACCTGATGGTGAAGATGATGCGGAAGATAGAAGCGGTCTTATCAAGATTCCCCAACGCAATGTGGAACTGGTTATCTAATCTTCAAACCGGAACACATCAATGCTGTTAACATTGATGTTTGGCGGCAAGAATTAAGATAAGATGGTGGTAGTTAGCCAGGCGAGCTTAAAAAATGCCCTTCCTCCAACCAAACCGAGTTTACAAAGAGAGGACTAAGTTAGATTCCGCCGGGAATCGAACCCGCGACCTCCTGATGTGAAGCTTAACCATTAGAATCGCGGTTCGCGATAAATTCAATTATTTTAATGTATAACTTCTCGTGTAATATTGTTTTCATGTTCTAATGGCGTTATTTATTTAAAACATGATTTTATTTTGACGTTATTTTATTAAACATTGATTCATCATCATATCAGCCGAAGGACGTCCACTGCTGGACATAGGCCTCCCCCACGAAGGATTTCCACGATGACCGGCCATCCGTTCTACGAACTATGTGCCCCGCCTACTGCCACTTAATAACGATTAAGTTTGTTTTAATTTTTCACATATATTTAAAATATCTTTACTTTTTTATGACTATTAGAAAGTCTAACTAACTATGCACATACTATGAATATATATTATAAAATTTGAAATTACTTAAATAATTTAATTTCGCATATTTTAAAATTTGAAATACAATAATTAAATTGCGCAGACATTTTGAAATTTGAAATAAAAAAATTAAATTTCGCGTATGTATCGGTATTCATTAAAAATAATAATTACTGAGATAAAGGCACTACAAATTTAATAAACTACGGACAAGGTTTACTGGACTACCTTCAATTAGAATATGAAAAATGACAACCTGTCGTAACTACTTTACTGGTATTGAAATCAGTAAAAATACTACCATTATCGGAATCAGCAAAACTATTATGGAAATCACTAATTCTACCTTATCGAAATCATTCAAACAACTTCTATTGGAATCGGTAAAATGCTAACTCAACATCTAGCGTCTAACGAGGTAAGAAAACAGCCTAAAAATTAACCTTAGATCATGGCTGTGTTCACCATCTTCAGCCGCGTTGAGCGCACAGTTCACAACGCCCTTCCACTGTTCGCCCGTGGGCGGGACTCGAACGTTGTACACTGCGTACTCGCGGCAAGGCAGGTGGGACTCTCGTCCGGGCGGACATACTGACACTCGGGATTTCGTTTGCATGGGCCTAGAATTCCGTAAGGGGATTAAAGTGAAAGACGCGTTGATTGTGGTTCACACGAGCGCAAGGTTCACTCTATTTTCCACTACAGGAATACTACCCGAGGACGGGATTCGAACATTGTACACTGCGTAGTTGCGGCAAAGTAAGTCTAGAACTCTAGAGTCTAGATCGCCATGAAACGGAGGTTTCACACACTTATAGTAAGATAGACTCCTTCATTATGAATGACTAGAGCACAAGGTTGTTTTTCAATCGATTTCCAAAAAGGAGGGAATTACAATTCGAATGTATGTTTTTTTGTGTGTGTTACGCGATAACTTCGCAGATTGTAAACCGATTTTCATGATTCTTTTTTTATTCGATAGGGTGGATATAAGCTCCCGAATTGGTCCAATACAAATTTTATAAAAAACGGTGTGATACTCGTACTTTATTAGAAAATTAACAAGAACCAAAAATAATAATGCAAAATTGTACTAAGTTGTTGCGATTGTGTGTGTAAAAAAGGCACTCTTTTGACAGGAATCATTGTTTTTTGTTACATCTTATTTGTATTTTTTAACTTTTATTTTATTTTAATGGAAAGATGATAAAATAAGGAAGTTTTTATCGTATTTTGCAAGTCAACTATATTTAAGTTTTTTTTTTGGAAAATCACAAAACATTTAAACAAATGCGTTTTACATACAAAATTGAAAAAATAAATGGGCTTTAACTCGAAAACCGTTGATTTCCGACCCCCAGTTAATATGACTTTTTTTGTTCTAAATGAGATGTAGTTTAATCTCTTAAAAGGATTTGCACTACTTACCAGTCACCCTGTATATTAGTACTAACATACAGTTTGGACACTTCCTGCCGCTCTCTAGATTGCGACCTCACCCCCTCATCATTCATATTGATTCAGATTGGTTACAGTTTGGTTGTCGAACGTATAGGATTTCGTCACCATTTTGATGGTTCCGTAATCCTTTTTTGAAATGTACTTTTTGGCCCGGTTGTATGAAGTGTCCGGGGTGTGGCCATACTCCACACACGGGGACCACATACGCATTGGTGGAGGTTGTAGAGCCAGTAACGAACCTCACTGTCAGAAGTTTTTCAAGCCGCCTATAAGGCATCTGACGCGGCTTAAGGACTGCCATCTAGTGATAGCAACCAGCACCAACGGCTTAGTGTGCCTTACAAAGCGCGGAAGCGGTCACTAATAGCCAAACTCATCCAGGTAATTACCGTACTTCAGGTCAGTCAAATTGCGTGATCGACCCAACAACGCAAGTCGCACTTAGCTACAACCGCTTCAGTCTTCAGTACTTAAATAAATAGGTGTACAATAGAATACTTACTTTGGACACGAACAGGAAACATCAGGCTCCTTCAAACTACAGAAAGAACTAGTACTTATGCAGTTCCTAGATCTAGATCTTGATCTCGAGCGCGGTCTTGTGCTACATTTAAAACTGAAACAAAACAAACTTTTATTTAGAAAAAAACGGTCAAGTGTGAGTTGTACTCACGCACCGAGGGATCACACACCTCTCCACACAACACAAGTACAACAATGATACATATTAATTTCAAACAAAAGACATCCACGGGAGCGACAGTTTTTTTTTTATATTCAGTTGGGACTCCTTACGGCTCAACTGGTTATTATTTTTATTTTTTTTTCTTTAGGATTAGTACTATAATAAATAACACCATGTTTCCCGCTTGTATAAATTACCGTTTACCGAAAGAGCAAAAACAAACAAAAAACAATCTTTAGTTTTTGTACTTTTTGTAAAGGGGTTTTAAAATTTTCGTATGGAGACTGCCATAGTACCAGGTCCGCCATTTTCAAAACAGCGTCGCACAGCTAAACCTGTATATTTGATTAGAAGACATTTAGATAGACAAAAAACGTAATTTAGCGTTCGTCATAAAACGTCACGATATGGAAATAATTATTAGACTTAGAGAAATTTAATAATAAAACCACTGCACCATGCTGAGTTTTGAACCTTTTCAGCATAAAATTTCATTTTAGTTTTTAAGTCTTAATCTTTAGCTATAGTTTATTTAAATTAAGTACCTCATACTGTAATTATTTTTTCTTTTTTTTTACACAATAAACTTCTTTTCTTTCTTACTTTCTGAAAAAATTTAAATATTTTGAGTCCTTCTGAAATTTTATGTCCAGTTATCTCCGTAACGTGTCGTTTTAGAATCTTATGATATTTTTTTTGTCTACATGTTGCACATCTAAAAATATAGGTTTCATCGAACGACACAATTTTGACGAAATTATTAAATGGAATCATTTTTAAAACCCTTTATTTTTTGTTAGCATATTCGTCCCATTGCCTGGTACGGAACCCTAAAAATAATATCCACCGATAACCACTTTCGTGGCGTAGTCGTTAGTCGAATCACTTCACACCAGGAGGTTGCGGGTTCGATTCCCTAACTCTTTTAGGGTTTGGTTTGTGGTAGAGCACTTTTGAAGCCTGTCTGGCTAGCTACCACCATCTTATTTCAGTCTTGCCGCAAAAGCATTGGTGCATTCCGGAATGAAGAAAATATAACCAGTTTCCATTGCGTTGGGAAATTCCATCCATCCATTCTATCTTCAGCATCATCGTCACTTACCATCAGGTGCGATGTGCCGAGGGCCTACCAATAACGTAGATAAATAATTTAATATAATTTAGGAATTAATTAAAAATTAAGAACCCGACTGCATTCAAGATATTTATTCAAAATAGGTGCAAATTACACTCTTTCTGATAGTCATAAAATAGTAATTACATAAAGTCTTTTTTTTAAATTCACAATTGGTAAGCCCTTGGCATCATCTCACCTGATGGTAAGTGACGATTATGGCGAAGATGGAAGCGGGCTTACCAAGGTTCCCCAACGCAATGGAGAACTGGCTATCTTATCTTCAAGCCGGAACACATCAATGTTGTTAACACTGATGTTTGGCGGCAACACTTAGATACGATGGTGGTAGCTAGCCAGGCGGGCTTAGAAAATGCCCCACCACCAACCAAACCGAGTCTTACAAGTTGATCCCACCGGGAATCGAACCCGCGCCCTCCTAGTGTGAAGTGAATGGACTAACCATTACGCCACGGAGGCGGTTTTACAGCATGTTAACAGTGAGACCCTGCTTCTTGCCGAATTTCATGATTCTAAGTCAACGGGAAGTACTCTATAGGTCTGGATTTACTTGCGACTATCAAAATATGTGACATTGGCCGTATCTTTTTATTGCTTTGACTTAGAAGCTAGATTTTTTTACAGCTCTAAGGAGCCGTAGAACTAAGTATTTGATATCAAATTCAACTTGATACCACCATGCCCCCCTGAGAAAAAGGGACTTGACAGACGGACGGGCGGTCAGACAGACAGACATACGGACAACGAAAATCCTATAAGTGTTCTTTTTCCTTTTGAGGCACGGAACCCTAAAAACGATGTTTGAAGACAATTAATAGGCAGAGGCGTATTTAAGAATCCGGCGCCCCGGGCACAAAAAAAAATCCGCCCATCTAAGTGACAAAAAACCGACCAGTGCGAGTCGGAGCTGCGCGCTTAAGGTTCCGTACTGCCACATGATAAACGTCACCTTATACTGTAACCTTCTGTTTGCATGTTCGTAGTGGTTCGTCACCCTTATTACCGCTAGTCCGACTCGCACTTGGCTAGCTTTAATATTTTCGGTGAACCAAACCTCCGGCCGCCCCTCACCTCTTGCCGCCCCGGGCAATGTGCCCCCCTGGATATTTGTTTATTTGTTTATTCACAATTGGTAAACCCTTGACAACATCTCACCTGGTGGTAAGTGACGATGTTGCCGAAGATGGAAGCGGGCTTACCAAGATTCCCCAACGCGATGGGCAACTGGCTATCTTATCTTCATGCCGGAACACACCAATGATATCAACATTGATATTTGGCGGCAAGACTTAGATAAGATGGTGGTAGCTAGCCAGGCGGGCTTAGAAAATGCCCTACCACCAACCAAACCGAGTTGTACAATATAGGGTAAATACGCCTCTGTTAATAGGGCTTAGTAATCTGAGCCCTATTAAAAGTATGCAGTCTGTGGTCTGACAGTCCGCTGTCTGAGGTTCGAAGTATGTCTGTCCGACCTTTAGAAGGCTATATCTTTTGAGCCGTAATAGGTGAACAACTGAAATTTTACAAAGAATATTTCTTATTACGGAAGATAATAATAAACTTACTTTAGGGGGGATATACAAAAAATGTTTATTTTTCCTATCGTAGAAACAGCAATATATAGGTGTAAAAAAAATGGTGTAGGACCCGTTAACTGGGGCTTCTACTTATCATACTGAACGAGTTTCCCCAAGGCACCCATAGTCAATTCGCAAAAAAAAACTTTCGACGGTCCATACAAAAATTGGTCGATCAGCTGATCGTTTTGTATGTAGAGCTCAACTTTTTTTTTGCGATTTTAGCGAATTTGTAGATCAAAAGTTGTTCAGTTTGATGAGTAGAAGACCCAGTTAACGGGACCTACACCAATTTTGTTACACCCAGTATACAAGTGTTAAACTTGGTGTGATTATGGTACAAACAGTAAAATAAATAAAAAACAAATAATAAAAAGACGGCCAAGTATGAGTTGTATTCGCGCAAAGGATTCTGAATTGCATTAAAAAATATATTGTCGCTCTCGTTCATGTCTTTTTTGAATCATTTTATTAGTTTTACATACATACTCGTGTGAAGACAACTCGCACTTGGCCAGTTGTATTTTTTGTTCTTCATTAAAAAAAACCGGTCAAGTGCGAGTCGAACTCGCGCAAAGTGGCTCTCCGTAGTCTTTTCAAAAAATAAATGTATATTTTGAAAAACAAAATTATTTTTACAGTTGGTATTAGAACATTTCGTTCCGTTCCGTTCCGGTGGCGCACTGACCAGAAGTTCTTCTGCAGGGGTATCGATATCAGTGCAAAAAGGAGAACAGTCTAGGCTAAAGCACCCGTCGCTATGAGCGTATCCCCCGTAGATGGGCCTGGCATGAGACGGTACTCCTGAGTAAATGCGGTCTGCTACCTCAGATTCCCGCTGTCTTCTACCAGCTACATCTGACGGTGGCCACGCCAACAGCGTCTGTGGTGTATCAGCAATCGCTATCTGCCATTATGCAACGGAAATCTTCCCGAGACACCAGTGGCCACGTAGATGCGATCAGGAGTGTAGGGTGTTCGCAGTTAGGACGGGACTGAAGGGAAGTTGAGCCGACAAGTATACTAGCAACGAATCAGCATATTAGGAGGATAGATATTATACTTGGTGTGTCATATATACAGGGGAGGATTACAACTGCGTTTTTTGTAACTAACATCCTTCTGGTAGTCTCACTTCTCGTTTGTTTTTTTTTGACCCGGTTTCTTTGTCCATGTGTTGTGTGTATCGGGTTATCATTGTTCATTGCTAAGTTATTCTGTGGCTTCGGAAGATTCTAGTTCTGGTTCCGATTCGGTATCTGTCTCTTGAGCCTTGTAAATTAAGTCCTCGGCAACGGTTTTTATTCCGTCCCTGGAATCTGCAATAAGTTCCCAATATTCTATTGGCCTGTTTGTGTACCTTAATGAGTCCTGGTTCAAAGAATCCTCCCATGTGAGAATGGGGCGACCCACTTTTCGCTTATTCTCCTTGTAATCTCTCACCGCGTGTAGGATGTGCGGTCTTTCGCGTCTAATGATGTGGCCCAGGTAACACATTCTTCTTACTTTAAGAATTTTTGTTATTGTTTTTCCTTCTAGCATGTCCTTAATTTTAGTTCCTTTGGGGCTGTCCCTAGAGTTGGCCAGTATTTCTCTTAGAATGTGTCTCTCGTAGCGACGTAGGCGTGATCTATTAGCTTTGGTTAGGGCGGATACATTTAAACCGTATGTAATTGTTGGGCTGATGACCATTTTGTATATGAGACGTGCAATCTTCCATTCTATTTTGTTTTCTTTTATAAAAGGCATTATTATCTTCGTATTTTTTAAAGCTTTTTCGCATCTTATTTTGATAGAGGTTCGTCTGTCATGTTTGGCTGTAATGTATGTTCCTAGGTATTTGATTTCAGTAACTGGTTTAATAAGAATATCACCAATGAGTATTGGGGACAGTGCCTCGTGTTGGGGTGCAATCGGGTCTCTTATAACAAGTTTTGTTTTGCTGCCATTGATTTTTAGCCCTACAGTCTTAAGAAGATTTTTGAGTTTTATGACTATTCTGTTGAGAACATCTATGTCTGTGCCTACAATCACAAGGTCATCCGCAAAGGAGAGTATAACCGGCAATGATATTTCCTTGTCTTGGTCTAGTTTGACGTCTTCGTCTTCCTCTTCTAGGGTCCTCAAGACGTCGTCCATAAGGATGGTGAAGAGTCTAGGGGAGAGAGGGCAACCTTGTTTGACTCCTTTGCCTTTTGAAATAGTTCCTGTAGTTTGGCCGCACCATGCTATGAAGGTCTTTTCGTTCATACATGCCTCTACTATTCTGTTCGTCAGTGGGATATTAAGCCTTGTGACAAGGATGTCTCTAAGTGCTTCTAAGTTGACCGTGTCGAAGGCTTTTTCAAGGTCTAGTGCTGCTACATAGATTTTAATCCCTTCTTTCCAATTGGTATCTAGGACGCGCCGCAGAGTAAATATGTGGTCGTCGGTGGATCTATTTTCGAGAAACGCTGCTTGGTAGCTGCCTAGGCTGGTTTTTTCGTCGACTTTTTGCAGAAGGTAGTTTGCATATATTCGATAACCTACGTTGCATATCGATATTTTTCTAAAGTCCCCGGTTTGTTTGGGGTAAGGAATTTTCTTTATCGGAACCTGTTTGGTCAAGCGCCATTCGTCGGGAATTTTATTGTTAATCCATGCGTGTTGCATTGTTTTAACCACTTGGTCTATGAATTTGGTTGATGGAAAATCCATGAAAATTTTACAAATCCAACTGCACATCTTAAGTTGGTCAACTGTTACACCTATACTCCTAAACTATGAAAGCCTACTTAGCCGTGATAGTTTTCCGTAATGGTTTACGGACGATAATTTTACGTGATAACAAGTACCCGTCCGAGTCCCCGTCCAAGTGCCCGTCCAGGTCCCGGTCCAAGTACCCTTCAAAGTACACGTCCAAGTCCCCGTCCAAGAACCCGTTAAATTACATGGCAAAGTACACGTCCAAGTCCCCGTCCAAGTACAAGTACAAGTCCAAGTCCCTGTCCAAGTCCCCGTCTGACAACGTTTTCGTGATTAGGGACCTCAGGGATCCTTAGATATCGATTTTGGAAGCAATCGATTAAGTAACGAAAAAGTTAAAAATGATAACTTTTTTCAATTCTGACAACGGATTCGTGATCAGGGACCTCAGGGAACTTCAGATATCGACTTTGGAAGCAATCGGTTCATTAACTAAAAAGTTCAAAATTGCCGCCATTTTTTCCAATTATTTTTTTTATTATTATTTTATTCACTATTGGTAAACCCTTGACAACTGATTCTTGTTCAGACCTCAAGGACCTTTAAATATCGATTTCAAAGCATTTTTGTACGTGACGGTATTTTTTTTCAGTGACAACCCTTGGTTCTGTGATCAGTGACTAGTGAATGCTAGTGATGTCGGCGATGACGCGATTATCAAAGGCGTTGTACGTTTCTATGGATTTTTAGGCTGTGGTATTACTATGTAATAGAAAAACATAAACAACTATGACGTGCAAAGTTTTATCAAAATGGTTAGAGCCGTTTTTGAGAATAAAGAATTAGTGTTTGTTATATGACTCTTCGGTTTGATGGTACCAAAAATTGTTGATAATCCGTCGATAAAATAATTAAAACTCTCTGGTCCCAGTCGGACTAAGGATTTAGCCTCCAGAGTCAAGCGTGACGGACGGACGCACAGACAGAATTTAGATATTCGGTTTTTCGGTATGAGTTAATGATACTCGTATATCTATGGAAATATCTATAGAAATACCTATATCTAATTCTATAGAACACATTTTCTTGAAAATTGGATAAACTTTTTTTCGCGATAACATAATACTTCCTCTACCCTACGTAATAAGGGGACGAGAATGTTAAAAATTTTCCCCCTCTACTCTTCTTTGTAGGGGAGGTAACCTAAAAAAAATATTTTCCAATATTTTTTAATTTTTTATTGTCGGCGTGACAAATATGTATACCCATGCCAAATTGCAGCTTTGTAAGTCTCTGAGCTAAGCCGCGGACAGACAGACAGACGGAAAGACATTAAGAAACTATAAGAGTTCCTTTTTGCACTTGTTCTTGACCCTAAAAGTAATCGTACTTATTTTGACCTCTGTTTTTTTAAGAATAATTTGTATTTTCATTGCTTGACATTGTATTTTTCTTGATTCATCATCATCATCATCATATCAGCCGGAAATCGTCCACTGCTGGACAAAGGCCTCCCCCAAAGATTTCTACGACGACCGGTCCTGCGCTGCCCGCATCCATCGGCTTCCCGCGATCTTCACCAGGTCGTCGGTCCACCGCGTGGGAGACCTGCCTACGCTACGTTTTATTTTTTTCTGGATTAATTAATGTTTTTTTTTCAATTAATATTAGTCATTACTTATCCTTCACAAAATTACCGGCCGGATCCTAAAACACTGCTGGATCCGCCGAGTACCGGATCCAAAACCATACCCCATATCCATATCTAATTAAAGCTAGTAATTAGAAGTACCTACCCGTGGGCATACCTATGGTACAAAGGCGAGTGGCAGACTTGCCTCTGCCTCATCAGCTCGGCTTCGGGCCGCTTACAGCTGCATGCTTTGATATTGAGCGACTTTGTGGTCAGATCGTATGACTGGCCGAAGATCTCATCCAAACGGACCTTGGTGGAAATTTCGATCTTGGGTGCGAGGATACCCTGGAAATAGATTTATGGTTAGAAGGTATTTTAGCCTTTCATAATATTATACGGGGACAAATCACACACGTTCATCTGGCTCCAAACTAGGATTCACTGTACTATGGGAACCAGAGACTTACAGGGTGTAACAAAATTGGTGTAGTACTTGGGTATCTATTCGTCAAACTGAACCACTTTTGTTATACAAGTTTGTTGAAATGGCAAAATAAAATTTGAACTCTTCATACAAATCCATCAGCTGATAGACCGAGATTTTAAACTTTATTGTATGGAGCGTCGATTTTTTTTAGAATTGCCTATAGGTTCCTTGGGTACAGTTTAGTATGATGCCACAATTAATGGGTCCCACACCAATTTTGTTAAACTCTGTATATGTTTAAATGCATACTTAAATAGATATAGAACACCCAGATACAGAGCAGGAAAATCTGTTCGTCACAAGAATGTTTACCCTGAGTGGGGATCGAACCCACGACCCTCGGCGCAGCAGGTAAGAGCGCTGTCACTGGACCAGTTTAGCGATTCTGAAAGCTATGTCGTGTACTTTGGTTCTCCTGCGGATCTCCTCATTTCTGATTCGCTCGCTCTATTGCCCTTTGGGTGACCTTGAGCCTTCTTATAAGGCCCATAGTAAACGCCCATGTCTCAATTCCATGTGTTATCACAGGCAACACACACTGGTCAAAGACCTTAGTCTTGAGACACTGCGGTATTTGGCACGTGAAGATATTGTTGACCTAGAATCATGAAATTTGGCAAGAAGGAAGGTCGCACAGCATAAGTAAAGGATAAATCCGAAAATGGTATATTTGTAATTATATCCCTTTTTTGCATTTATACGTACATTTGCAGTTTGTTTAGACACTAACAACATCTACTGGGATCTAGATAGTTGATTTATGATTTTTATCAATTACTGAGCAGGTTATAGCTATTAGTTCCCTTTTATATCTGTCACCGGGATGTTGTAAAAACCACGATATTACAATCTCACTAGTTGGATTATGATGTAATGGTAAATTGTGAATTGGATCACAACTTCACGGCCTATTCTTGTACCTCCGAATAAAACCGATGATTTTTTCTGCTGCAATGCATTCTGCTACCCAGGGGGAGCCTTTGGGAGGGGGGGGGGAGGCTCTTTGACTGCTAAATCAATCAAACCTGACCGAACCTAACATCGCTCGCTTCGCGAATTCGTTTATTTAGTGTTTTTCACTTCGCTGAGTGTTATTGTAATGTCACTACTGAGTTTACAATGTCACTAGTGAAATTATAAACAATATGTTACAGTTCACAATCTCGCGAAACAAATCCCGTTAGATTATAATCTAACGGAATTTATAATCTTACGGTGACATATCTATAGACAGTGCTTTACGTAGAAATTAGTTCCTTTTTGTACAGATTGATGTATAGAAGAAAATCACACAGTTAAGTACAAAGTTAAGTTTGTCCTTGAATCGGATTGTTGTACTTGTTGATGTTTGTAAAGTGTCATACCAAAAAATTGTTGGATACGGATCCGGAACAATCATTGCACGAGTCCGGCTCGCACTTGGTCGGTTTTTTCTAGCAATGCGAGGAAAATAAGGTGTATATTTTCCTCGCATTGCCCAAGTTAGGATACCAGATGAGTGTAAGACTACTTACAGGGAACTCCTTGGTCCTCCTCATCAGGAGATCGACTCCCTCGGTAGAGCACATGTTGGACGGGAACAGTACGTCGTTCAGCGCGCCGAGGTACTGCGCTAGGATTGTGCATTCGCCAGCGGAACAGTTGTCGCACCACTGCACAAGTTCGCAGTATATTGTTTCGTTCTCTAGAAGAGAAGTAAGTAGATTGGTAACTTTTTTTTGGTAACAATTGGTAAGCCCTTGGCATCATCTCACCTGATGGTAAGTGACCATGATGCCGAAGATGGAAGCGGGCTTACCAAGATTCCCCAACGCAATGGAGAACTAGCTATCTTGTCTTCAAGCCGGAACACATCAATACTGTTAACAATGATGTATGGCGGCAAGACATAGATAAAATGGTGGTAGCTAGCCCAAATATGATATATAAAGGTAGATATAATATCCAAATACGCTAGGAAATCCAATAAAATTAATAGTCTATCTATGTCACCTAACAGCCTCACAGATGGAGTAACAACACTGTACTTGACTGACGTTATCAAGTCGACAAGGTCATAGGTAGCCAGAGATGACACTTATTTAAATAGACTTGATGTAAAACAGTAGCTACATACAAAAAATTCATGTAAATGATTAATTTAGCTGGATTTCACACTTTGTAAACAAACTTACTCAACAAACAGCAGATATTATTGACAGCACAAGTCTCCTGGAACCGTTTTCTGAAGTAGAACACATCATGGAACATCAGCGGGAACATTGGCGGTAGCAGGCAGGTCTGGTAGCTGGTGTCCAGTGCGAACACAGTGAGGGACACCCGGCCATCCTGGCACAGCCATACGCCTGGACATGATACCTACGGTGTAAGGAAATAGATGTAAAAAATTCAATAATAGGGATGACGACAGCATCAGAAATAAATTATGAACTCTTGATCACTAAATTGTTCTCCTACTTAAACTTTGGAAAACCTTACTCTTTTGTTTTCCATCAAGTCTTCGATTTTTAATTCACCAAAATCACAAAATGAGTACATAAATGACGCTGCAAAACTATGACGTCACGCCTAGGTATTTCAAACATTTTTAGAACAAAATGTCGTTTTTGACAGATGAAAAAAGTAAATCGGATGACTAGCATTTGTCATCCCTATTAACTTTAATTCCTAAAATCTTCAAGGTCAGCTTTCAGAAAGTGATTAGGTAAATAATAGTGCTACTATACTAGATGCTCCAATTTTGAATTAGTAGTATAAACAAAATTAAACTTCAAATTGGTAAAGAGGACAGGTTTCTGTCAATGATTTTGTATGAGACCCATAATCGACTTGTTAAGGAAAGTGGCCAAAGTAGAGTTCGGGTTGGATCTCAAAATGTGACACCTGAATTTGAAATAAATATAAAAGGAAGGTTTCTTGAGGTTTTGTGGTGGCTAGAATCCACTGCATTATTTTTTTTCTAGGAAGTGCATTTTATGATTTTTTGCTTTACTTTCTTATAATCAAATCTTTGACTTATAGCATGGGAGCCCACAATGTTAAATGGGGATTCACTCAAGTGTCGTGGGCACCTATTGGATTTTAAAGATTAGATGGTAGAAAGAAAAAAAGGTTATAAAATTATACACTTTCACAGATGGCGGGAGCCTCTAAAGGCTTTCAAAAATGTAAAAAAGAACAGTCACATGGAGCTACTCGAGCGCATCAGATATTGTGCGGAAAGAGAACTGTCGTGGCGTAAAATGGAACTAACATTTAATACATTTCCCAGGAGTTCCTAAACTTTTAAGATAACGGAACACCTACTAAATTACCTTTCATTTTATAGAACCCCATATCAAATGATTACAAATCAAAGACACCATAATTTAAATAATAACTAAAACTTTTATTAGAAATATTTTAAAAAACACTTTATTCTTTAATTTCACTTTCAATGTGAAGAATTAACATGTTTCACTGTTTTATTAATTGTTGCTAAAAACTATAAGTTCACTATTATGTCGTGGAACCCTGGTGACTTTTCTACGGAACCCCTAGGTTCCACGGAACCCCACTTTGGGAATCGCTGATTTAGACAATTATTTATACATAATCTAAAAACATTATATTCCAACACTAAGTTAATATAACTCTATTATTCTAAGATGTTCAGTCACACTATAATGACATAACTTGTCCACATGACAAATACAGTAGTAAAGCACAGCAGCTCCCTGAAATCTTACGACGGTTATCTTTCTACAGAGAATCTAGTGTATATGTCTCACGTGTCTCTGATGAAGGAGGCATGTTAATCTGCCGGTTTGAGTGATGGGGGCGGCCGTACCGAAGGGTTAAAAATGTAAGAAAAATTAACTGGAGCGTTTAGATATTCACAGGGGATGTTATGTGATCCGGACAAAGCTCTCATTCGAAAGACAGATGCTTCGGATGTGACGCAACCTTGTGGCGGCTTTTTAGGGTTCCCTACCTCAAAAGGAAAAAACGAAACCCTTATAGAATCACTTTGTTGTCTGTCTGTATGTCAAGACCCTTTATCTAGGGAACGCGTGGAGGTATCGAGTTAGTACAGTCCTTTGAAGCTGAAAAAATCAAACTTCTAAGTTAACGTAAAAAAAAGATACGGCCGTTTATGCCGCATAAAACGTATATTTCGACACTCTCAAAGGAATCAAAATTTATAGGGTATTTTCCGTTGACAGCGAGGACAGAGGTCTCTTATCTGTGGTCGAATTTTAGCGCAGTGCAACTCTAGCTTAGTCTGGTACTCTCAGTCAAATAATCAGCCAGCCGGCGGAGCCCTATTTTATTTTTGATGTGAATAAAGATTGCTCTACATCTTTCTTCACAACCTAGAAACTGCGTTATGAATCAACGACGTGACCCCACTGAGCTTGCTCCCCCTGACGACTTGTTTGTGCGTCATAGTACCTACCTACTTAAGTGTTTTTTTTATCTAGTAGTATTATACATATCCTATTTTAATAGGATATTCAACAATCATAGGTCACATTCAGTTCACATAGAAAGCAGACAATAAGGCGGACGCGGTCTTTTTGTCCTCCATGTGCGTTGGTAGTATAGGATTCCCTTTGTGCTATCGTTGGCGGCGAAATTGACCGACCCGCCCCGCCCCGTCGTCGTGTGCAAAGCGCCTAAACGTTAATACAGCCCTAGATTTAATTACTCGTACTTAAGCACCCAACAATAAATTATAAATTAGTGCATAGGCAGATTTTAACCGCCTCAGTGGCGTAATGGTAACAACCATTAGCTTCACATCAGAAGGTCGCGGGTTCCATTCCCGGCGGAGTCTGACTTTGTATGACTCGGTTTGGTTAGTGGAAGGGCATTTTCTAAACCCGCCTGGCTAACTACCATCATCTTATATAATCATCTTATAAGTCTAACGCAAAGAATCAATGTTAACAGCATTAATGTGTTCCGGCTTGTAGATAAGATAGCTAGTTCCCCATTGCATTGGGGCATATTGGTAAGCCCAAGATGATATTCTCTCTATTCATAGTGACGCATTAACCAACAAACTACTACAACTTGAAATTCAGCACAATAAGGACCTACGAATCGCACGAAAAGGTCACATAAACTCATCATCATCATCATATCAGCCACAAATCGTCCACTGCTGGACAAAGGCACATAAACTCACAATTGTCAAAATGTAATCCATCGGACATGTGTCGGGGCATGTGGCGAGTTATTGCATCGGAGACCGGGCGGGCGAGCGGCGGCGGCGGCGGCGCCTTGGACGTGGCAGCCTGCTCTAACCCTACTAAAGCGACCACCTACCTGAATAAGTTTCTAGAAAGTACACCTACCCAGATGTACGCGCATGAACCGTTTTCTTTGGGCGAGTTTTTGAAAATCGTAGGAGGTATAAAACGTAAGCACTCTAAAGACATCAATGACATGTCAACGTATGTACTGGACTACCTACCACCAGTTGTACTATCCTTGATATGCATGCTATGTGACCGATGCATCCAGTCCGGTGTGTATCCTGATAGTTTAAAAAATGTAAAAGTGCAACCTATTTACAAAGGAAAAGGGGAAATGAACTGGTACAAGAATTTCCGCCCAATATCCCTCATACCTGTAATATCGAAAATCTTTGAAAATATGCTCAGCAAGAGGCTCATGTCATTCTTCACTACTAACAACCTGTTGAATAAACAACAATACGCGTACCAAATGGGCCGGTCCACAGTAGACGCGACTCGCGACGTGCTGGAGCGGGTGATTGGTCACCTCGAGGGCGGGCGGCAGGTCGCAGCGATCTTCTGCGACCTTTCGCGCGCCTTCGAACTGGTCAGTCACCCGCTGCTCCTACAAAAACTGTACACGTACGGTATACAGGGAAGCTTTCTTCATACAGTTGCCGCCTTCCTAAGACATCGCAAACAGAGCACACAGGTACACGAACATAGGTCGAATCTCGAAATGATGGGTGACAGCGCTGTCCCCCAGGGCTCAGTGATGGGAAACAACCTATTTTTAATATTGGTAAATGACGTCACAGCTGCTACCGATGAAAGTGAATTTGTAATATTTGCTGATGATACTTGTATCATAGTAGCAGCTGACAACTTTGATAGACTTAAAGGTAAGTTATCCCTGGTAATGAATAACATATCTGACTGGTTTACAGCAAACGGTATGATGTTAAATCTTGACAAAACAAATATAATGCATTTTCAGCTTAGAAAAACTAACACTGACGCCTTAAACATTTCATGTAAGGGTTTCAATGTACCGCAAGTCGAAAAATCCAAATACTTGGGCTTTACAATTGATTCTGGCCTGTCGTGGTCCGACCATATTGATGTCATATGTGGCCGACTATCCTCCGCCTGCTTCGCCTTGTCTAGGCTAACTCCTACCTTGACCACTGAAAACGTCATGAAAGCTTATTACGGGTACTTTAGCTCAATACTTACATACGGCCTTGACCTGTGGGGTGATGCTGCGGATAGGCTACGGGTATTCAGACTACAAAAACGTGCTATACGCATAATTGCAGGTGTTCCAAATGACCATCCGGCTCGGGAACTATTTAGAACCTACAAAGTACTCACGATGCCGAGTCTGTACATCCAAGAAGTAGCTAAATACGCTAGGAAACATATACACATGTTCGAAACCGTCGGCCAATCGCATCAATTTATTACTAGGCACCAAAATCGACTTCGATTACCGATGCACCGACTAGTTAAGTCGAAGATGTGTATAAAAGCAATGGCACCGAAGGTTTACAACAAACTACCGCAAGGAGTGAGAGACAGCCCTAGCTACGCGACCTTTATGACTAAATTAAAGGAAATGTTGGTTGATGCGGCATTATATGACACAAATGAATTCCTTAATAAAAAGTGGTCCAAGTGACTCAGCACTACGAAGGTAGAATAGATAAATTATTTTTTAATTAATCATAATTTTATATTTTATTTTTAACTAATATTATGTTTTAAATTGTGACGTGTAAATTTATTCAAATTTATAAATAAATGATTGTATTGTATTGTATTGATATCAAGGGCTTACCAATTCAAAGACGTTTGGTGGAGGCACAGTTATTTGGGAGATAAACCAGAAAGGTACCCATTTTGACACCATGTCATAGACAGGCCTGAGTTGCTTTTGCAAGGAATTATGTAAACTGGACAGAACATCAATGGAAGAATGTACTTTTTTCTGATGAAACCAAATTACAGTGTAAACTCTGTATAACGTTACTCGATATAACGATTCACTCTTTGAAACGTCAAATTTTCTGGCTCCAGTTGGTTTACTTTAATGCTAATTTCTCTCTGTATAATGTAAACTCTCAATAACGTCACAGAATGGCCGGCCCCTTAAGTGCCGCTATATAGAGTTTACACTGTATATAGAATATGCTCTCATGGCAAGCAGTACGTACGCTGACCTGCTAATAAGGAATCTGACCCAAAATACAAAGAAAATATTGTAAAGCACGGGGGTGGAAGCGTCAAAATGTGGGGTTGCTTTGCCGGTTATCGTATGGAACCTACCAGTCTGATACAAGGTAACATGAACCAATACCAATATAAACAGATTACTCGGAAGAATAAAAAAATAAAAAACTTTAAATTAAAAAAGGAATAAAAAAGCGTCGGTGGCTCAACCGGTAATGACTCGGTCCATCTAACCAGAGGTACCGGGTTCAAATCTGGACGGCCAATGTACCAATGAGTTTTTCAAAAACTTACGTAGGTACATATACTTACCGATTGCTTTAACGGTGGAGGAAAACATCGTGAGGAAACCTGCACACGCCTGCGAAGAAACTCGAAGGTTGTGTGTGAAGTCGACCAACCTGCACTGGGCCCGCGTGGTCGACTAAGGCCTAATCGCCCTGATTCAGGGTAGGCTCGAGCCCCTCGGTGGGGACGTATATGAGCTGTTATAATAACTCGTAAGAATGTATGCTGCCATACGCTGACAATAATCTCCCGGTAATTTGGATATTTCAGCACGATTATGACTCAAAACACACTGCCAAATCTGTAAAAACATTCATCAATAGGCAAATGGTAACTGTGTTAGACTGGCCACCAAATAGCTTAATCTTAATCCCATAGAGTTTCTGTGGTATCAAGTTAAAAAGAAATTGTCTAACATAGTGTGTGGTACTACATGTGTGGTAACATGAATGAACTTTACAATGCATATGTTCTTTAGTTAATTTCATTATGAGAAACGCTGTTAAATTCACTTTAAATTAATAAATGGCTTAAATTATAAAGTTGTTGTTAGTTTTATTATAAAGTTTTAACTTGTTCTTGATTATATGTCCAGCCTCTTGCCTAATGCTATGTGAACCAGACTTAAACAACAGCTTATTAAATTGATTATTAAATACTATTTCATAGTTTTCTTCTTTGATTATGTTGGTCTCATAAATGTACTAACCAGCAGTATAGTCAATATTGTTCAATAAGGTTTAAATATCTTTATTATGACCATATACATTTTGATTATGAAGCATTCTTATGTGACTACCACTGTTCTCAAAAATGCCTCTTATGATTTTAATGAAACTTTGACTTAATAAGGCCTACTGCACTGGGTACCTCATTATTCCAAGAAAAATCTGAGTAAGGTGCCTCCCATACAAACCCAAATAATTTGCAAATTTTTCATTGACATACCTATATAGCTTTATTCTTTACTACTAATCAACAGACGGTGAAGTCTTGGCGAGAAAGTAAGCACAGCGTGGCTGTACAATTTATTTACTAATTTGATCGGCTGCCCTACACGCGCAGCAATATATAGAGTGCATAGATATGGTAGAGGTACTCAAAAGGGTACCCACCATGGGCCAGGAATCCTTCCATATGTTAATCTGCTGCGCTCAAGTAAATCTCAAAATCCCCTTTCGGGCTACTACTGTTATGAAGACTGCCTAAAAATCTTTATCTGGCTACCTTAGGCTAGCGTAGGCTTAATAATAGGCTCCCGTTTACCTTTGGGTACTCGGAAAGTGTTGAAAATTATGGATTATGTCAGAGTTTACTTACGTACTTTTTGAACTTCTAACTGCAGAGTCAGCTCAATAATTTTTCGTGGCATTTTAGCTCCCATATGTCTGTTGAACTACAGTCATCGTAGCCGAATACTCAGTCAGTGGTTACTTAGATCACCATATTCCTTTCAAAAAAAAATATGCACGGAAAAGAGGTGTTCACAAACATCGCTAAGACATGCAGAAAACGAAAACCTTGATTAATTGAAGAATTTGAAGTTATATCACTACATTTCGTGTTTTTGTTGTTTATTTTTTGTTGTCAAGTGTCGTCAGTCACAACCAGGGGGGGGAGTGAGGGAGCGGAAGAGGAGGACGTTTTTTTTTTAATATCTTAACGTCTTACGGGTACAAAAGCCCTTCCGAGACAATCCCCATTTAATTCATCTTCATTAGTTTTTTGATTTGTAATGCTAGTGCCAGTGTATTACAAATCTTCTCTGAAGTTTTTGACAGCATTTGCAGCCTCATTGTGAGTTAGAACACCCAGTTGCCGTAGGGCGTCTATAAAACTGCACCCAGTGCAAGTTGGGTTCTCACGTCCTCCTTCGTTTTATTTTCTTGTTCTCCACATTGCTATCGTGCACTAGACGATTTTCTCAAACAAAATCCTAGCAGAAAAAAAATGCAAAAACAACAAAATAAAACTACGAATGCGTTCACCACAAATCCCGCCAAAAAACTCGAAGGAGACGTTTTTTTTTAAGAGTTTAACGTCTCACGGGTACAAAAGCCCTTCCGAGACAATCCCCATTTAATTCATCTTCATTAGCTTTTTGATTTGTACTAGTGCCGGTGCATTACAAATCGAAGTTCGCCGGGACAGCTAGTTTTAAATAAATATAGAAAACAAAACATCCCATAAACTGAACCAACCTACGAAACGGGACTCCATTCACACTGCATTTCTAAAAAATATACAGATAGCAAATATGAAGATTCATACAAACTTGTTGTATTTACATTTAGTAGTGTAGTAATCTATTATTTACTAGTGAACGGCCAATCGTGAGTCGAACCATGCTGCCGTCGTGGCCACGGAATCACGTACGAACAAAGAGACTTGGCGACATGAAAAATATTTAATCGAACTTTCAATATATTTTCGATAGGTGAAGTTAACGTAATTTTTTTAGAGTTATTTACCTTAAAAGGGAAAATGGAACCATTATATGATCACTCGTGTGTCTGTCTGTCCGTCCGTCCATGTGTCGCAGTCAAATTGCTCCAAAACTACGGGATAGATTGAGATGAAATTTGGTACAAATAATTATGTAAATCGGTGACGCAAATGCGGAGTTTTTAAAATACAATTTAAAGATAAATAGTTTTGAAGTTAAATAAGAAAGTAGGCGAAAATTGACTATTGCTATTGACCTTCCTTATCTCAGAAACTACTGGGCATAAAATCTTGCATAAATCACAGTATATCGACTGTAAACTTTAAAAATTTCATTTTTGCTGTGGGAATGGAAGAATTTTATATTTTCTCAAAGGTTTTCTTGATGTATTCAACTCATGTAATGTGGTTTTTCCAAGATTTTAGGCTCAGTAGTTTTGGAGATAGGGAGAGGGGGAGGGATGGTCATTTTTCTTTTATTTTCTTAAATAACTTTAAATCATGTCAGGTTATATACGTCCCCACCGAAGACCTCGAGCCTACCCTGAATTAGGGCGATTAAACCTTAGTTGACTACTCGGGCCCAGTGTGGGTTTGTCGACTTCACACACAACCTTTGAGTTTTCGCAGGCGTGTGCAGGTTTCCTCACGGTGTTTTCCTTCACCGCAAGAGCGTTGGATGAACCTACATATGAAATCAAAATTGTAAAAAACATTGATATGTGGCAGGATTCGAAATAACTTTATACTGTTGGGGAGGCCGTATGCGGCCATCAAACCACCGACGCCACCACCAAGCATATTTGTTACATTCCCTCTCGTATACCAGATACGTTGAAACTACCAGGTTTATGATATAGCGTCCCCACTTTCCTACCCTTGGACATACTTGTTAATATTTTTTACAGTCAAGGATAATCTTTTTGGAGTCTATTTCCTACAGTTCCTACTTTACTACCAGACCTTTCTACCTGTAGTAAATGCGAAGCGAGCGATTATAGATTTGTTAGGTTTGATGATAAAACAGTGGGGAATAATACTTTGAGACCTTTAGGAACTATAATTATCTTTGCTTTGAGATAAAAAACGGAGGGATCCCCTGGGTGGCAGGTCTGACAGTTACGAAAAAAAGACTTCGGTATAAAAGTTCATTTACTACTTGTAATAAGACCTGGTAGTAAGGTGGTAAATGGAGGGTAGTCAGCCAGAATGATTTACGAGAGTAATCGATAGTGTAGGTAAACGTAGCACGATAGTGTAGGTGAACGCAGCGACGAGGATTTCTCAGCCAATAGGATGTGCACTTAGCCGCCCTGCTGGCTACTGGTAAAATAAAACAACTAAGTATGTTTGATTCATGTTTTATTTACAATGGAATCTATATTTGAAAATAAACAATAAAAATACACATCTTTTATCTATGTTTTTAAACAACAATTACAATTCCCTGGCAAGGCTCAGTAACTCAATATGAAACACAGCACTCACATGAACGAAAAATTTTATTGGTCTAAGCCATCTTTCGCCCTTATAACGCGGTGTTTGTCTTTCCTTTTTTTAAAGAAAGGGTATACAATAGGTAAGACTGAATTAAACATAACCGAAGTCGTCAAATTTAGTAGTAAAACAAATCCATATGCCATCAACGATCAACTGGGTTTTGCCAGTTCCGGCAAAAGTTTATTGCAACCAGCAACTGGAATTTGCCAGTTTGACCAAAAATGGCCGCTGCCACTGATTGGATAAATTATCAGGCCGGGCATGCCTATTTCGGTCATTATTGGTCCGTATAGATAATGGCCGACACGTAAACGCGCAGCCGTTTATGCACTGCACGGTTATACACGTATATAGGACCCAGAGAATAGCTACGTGATAATTCTGGTACATTGTAAATGAATTATCGGGCCGGGCATAATCCTTTTGGCCATATGGATGGACCTGTTCTGTGGGATGGACCCTTGACATTGAGTTGAGAAACGAGGAGTTTTTTTGGCGGGATTTGTAGTGAACGCATTCGTAGTTTTATTTTATTGATTTGCATTGTTTCCTGCTAAAGTTCTGTTTCAACAAAAGGTTCGTTTTGAAGAAAATCGTCTGGTGAACGTGAATAATGTGGAGAACAACACAATAAAATGAAGAAGGACGTGAAGACCCGACTTGCACTGGGTGCAGTTTTCTAGACGGTGTTACGGTTTTACTGTGACCAGGTGTTCCACCTCAGAATGAGCCTGTTTTAAATACTATCAAGAACTCCAGAAAAGATTAGTAATGCAATTTCAAATCTTCAAAGAAATGAAGACGAAAAATGAAGAAAGTCTCAAAAGGGCTTGTACCTAGAGATGTTAATATATTCTAACCAACAGTAACTAAAAGGTAACCCATTAACCAACCAAATTCCCCACAGATGTAGTAGATCTGTGAAATTCCCCCAAAAAACAGAAACGAAGCGAATATAAATTGGTCCGTGTTTGTTTGGGTTTGGGATTGGTTTGTTTTATTTACCCTACCGTACTAGTTTCATGGGCTGCTGTATCTTTGAAAATAGGTCTTATAGGTCACTTAAGTAAAGTTTTACCATGTCGAAGGTCCCATCAGTTATCCACTGGTTTAGGTTAGATTTAAGAATACACGATAACCTTGCTCTTCGCAACGCAATAAACGAAGTAAGTTCAGTATTGTTGCTTTATCTGCATCCTCAGCCCTCATATATTCTAGTCAATTTCAAGTAGTAAACCGGCATTTCTTATTTCAGGCTGAAAATCGGAAACACATTCTAAGGCCAATCTACATAATTGATCCGGACATAAAAAATAAAATTGGCGGGAACCGACTCAGGTTCCTCATACAAAGCTTGCAGAATCTCGACGAAAACCTTCGAAAGCTAAACACACGCCTGTACTGTGTCCGCGGGAAAGCCGGAGAAATATTACCCAAGTTATTTGATAAGTGGCAGGTAAAGTTTTTAACATCACAAGTTGATATTGAACCAGAAATTCTGAAACAGGAAGAGATAATTGAAGAAGTTGCTGACAAAAAAGATATTTTCATAGTAAAAAGAGTACAACATACAGTTTACGATGTTCACAGTGTGTTGAAAAAGAATAATGGAGGTGTACCGCTGACATATCAAAAATTCCTGTCATTAGTACAAGATGTTAAAGTCAAAGATGTAATTGATATAACTAAAAATATATCAGACCACTGTAAGTCACCTAATGAAGAAGATGACTATAATGTACCACAATTAGAGGAATTTCTAGATGAGTCTTCTCTAACACCATGTAAATATCCAGGAGGTGAGACAGAAGGACTGAAGAGAATGCATATGTACATGGCAAAGAAACAGTGGGTATGCAAGTTTGAGAAACCAAACACTTCACCAAACAGTATAGAGCCAAGTACAACAGTATTGAGCCCATATCTGAGCCATGGATGTTTATCTTCAAAGATATTCTACCATAAGTTGAAAGAAGTAGAGAGTGGTAGCAAGCACTCTGAGCCACCTGTTTCTCTCCTAGGACAACTAATGTGGAGAGAATTTTACTATACAGCAGGGGCTGGGACAAAAAACTTCGACAGAATGGTTGGTAACCCAGTCTGCACTCAAATCCCTTGGGGTAAAAACGAGGAGCATTTAAAAGCTTGGGCAGAAGGTAGAACTGGGTATCCATTTGTAGATGCCATAATGAGACAGTTAAAACAGGAAGGCTGGATTCACCATTTGGCAAGGCATATGGTCGCTTGCTTCTTGACTAGAGGAGATCTGTGGATTTCTTGGGAAGAAGGAGCCAAGGTCTTTGAAGACTATTTACTCGACTATGACTGGTCTTTGAATGCTGGCAACTGGATGTGGCTCTCTGCTTCTGCCTTCTTCTACAAGTACTTCAGAGTGTACAGTCCAGTGGCATTTGGCAAAAAAACTGATAAAGACGGTTTGTTCATAAAGAAATATGTACCGGAGCTGAAGAAGTATCCTACTGCATTTATTTATGAGCCATGGAAAGCTCCGAAATCTGTTCAGAGGACAGCAGGATGTGTAATAGGCGAGGACTATCCTCACAGAATAGTAGATCATGATAAAATACACAAAGAAAATATGCAGAAAATGTCAGTAGCATACAGGGCTAACAAAGAGAAGAAAGCTATGAAAAGGAAAAGGTCTGAATAAGTACAAATAATTATGTTGTGTTTTTTTTATATCATTTTGTCTGTGATATGTTCTAGATAAAATAGTTTTGTTTGTGTGATGATATGTTATGTTCTAGATAAAATAGTACTTACGTAAATAAATAAAGATTAAAGTATTTTTTCAGGCACTGCATCTTACCAATTTATTAGTCTTTTTACTTTGCTTGCTGTCACTTAGGAAATGCCAGACATATGTATGTACAGTACAGGACACAGGTCCAGCTAGAGTAGAGTAGGAAGAAAAAGCCCTTAGATATTTTAAGTACATACATAAAGTGATCTGATAAACCTCATTGCATACCTAGAGTTTGTGAATAAAATATAAGACTTGTGCCTTTCGCAAAATGTATCCTGGTAGCTATAGGCCAATGACTTCTGGTGTAAATCTGTGCTATAGGCCCATTCTGAAAATGTCCCAATCGCAAAAGGACCATGTGGTAGTAAAATACCCCTTTCGTAAAATGTTATGATGCGACGACGTAATTAGCGGTAGGACTGTACAATAGGGTCCATCGCTTTGGGGGTTGGGAGTGGGGAGGAGGGGAACCCTCCCCTAGAAGATGGAAGTTAGGAGGGGGGTAGTTTTCGAGAAAATGAATTTTGAAAATTGGTAATTTTACATACTCTTTGGGCGGAAAACCGTTGAAAAATCGCTGCCGCTTATTAAAAAAAAAGCTCATCTACTTCTGTCATCGATATACTAACTTCTGTGACAGCGAAAAAATCGCTACCGCTAATTAATAAAAAAGGTCACCTGCTTCGGTGCCGGCGGAAATCGCTACCGCTTATTAAAAGTCGGCCCCGCGTGCTTTCCCCCGCCCTTATACTCCCACATCCCCTCGGATCCCGAAGGTTTGTTGGGTGTTTTAAATGGGTGGCGGGGGCTATGCCCCCGTTAGGGGTCCGCTTCGCGGACCCCATATTATGAATCTCGGGGTTCCAATTGACTAACACCTTTTTGTAATAAGCGGTAGCGAGTTTTCCGATCAAAGAGTATGTAAAAATACCGATTTCAAAGGACCAAAGAGTACCTAAATTACAATTTTCAAAAATTCATAACTCAAAAACCGCTGGTTTCCTAACCTTGAAATTGGATGTTCAGCTAAAGCATATCTCTTACCAAAAAAATCGCGGACTGCCAAATCGATGGACCCTATTGTACAGTTGAGCCCATTACACATTTTACAAAGTAAGGTCACACAAAGGGTACAATACAAGCATATTTCTAGAGAAAGGTCATTGGGCAGCATAGTATGAAACCTATACCCACGGCCTACAGAAAAAAAATTAGGTAGGATGTTTAGATAAACGTCTCTAGTTCACGAATATATATGTCGCATTAACGTAGTTAATGGGATTCAAGCCAAAAGCTTAAAAAAGAAAAATATAATATTGAGGTTAAAACTTTCGTGTTAGCAACGTGACAGAACGTCCTTAAACGTTCTTGAGGTAAAAAAAATAGATGGAGCCTATTGCTAGTGAAAAGCAGAGTTGTACAAATCGATGGAGCCTCTTGCTAGTGAAAAGCAAAGTTGAAAAAATGGATGAAGCCTCTTGCTAGTGAAGAGCACAGTTGAAAAAATCGAAGGAGCCTCTTGCTAGTGAGGAGCAGAGTTAAAAAAATAGATGGAGCCTCTTGCTAGTGAGGAGCAGAGTTGAAAAAATAGATGGAGCCTCTTGCTAGTAAGGACCAGAGTTGAAAAAATCGATGGAGCCTATTGCTACTGAAAAGCAGAGTTGTACAAATCGATGGAGCCTCTTGCTAGTGAAAAGCAAAGTTAAAAAAATCGATGGAGCCTCTTGCTAGTAAAGACCAGAGTTGAAAAAATCGATGGAGCCTCTTGTTAATGAAGAGCAGAGTAAAAAGAAGTGATGGAGCCTCTTGCTAGTAAAGACCAGAGTTGAAAAAATCGATGGAGCCTCTTGTTAATGAAAAGCAGAGTTAAAAAAATCGATGGAGCCTCTTGCTAGTAGAGTACGGAGTTGACAAAATAAATGGAGCCTCTTGCTACTGAAGAGCAGAGTTGAAAAAAAAGAGGCTCCATCTATTTTTTCATTTCTGCTCCTCCCTAGCAAGAGGCTTCATCGATTTTTTAAACTCTGCTCTTCACTAGCAAGAGGCGCCATCGCTTTTTTTCACTCTGCTGTCCATCAACAAGAAGCTTCATCGATTTTTTCAACTCTGCTTTTTACTAGCAAGAGGCTCCATCTTTTTTTTCAACTCTGCTCTTCACTAGCAAGAGGCTCCATTTATTTTGTCAACGCCGTACTCTACTAGCAAGAGGCTCCATCGATTTTTTTAACTCTGCTTTTCATTAACAAGAGGTTCCATCGATTTTTTCAACTCTGGTCTTTACTAGCAAGAGGCTCCATCACTTCTTTTTACTCTGCTCTTCATTTACAAGAGGCTGCATCGATTTTTTCAACTCTGGTCTTTACTAGCAAGAGGCTCCATCGATTTGTACAACTCTGCTTTTCACTAGCAATAGGCTCCATCGATTTTTTTATTTCTGGTCTTCACTAGCAAGAGGCTTCATCCATTTTTTCAACTCTGCTTTTCACTAGCAAGAGGCTTCATCGATTTTTTTAACTCTGGTCTTCACTAGCAAGAGGCTCCATCACTTCTTTTTACTCTGCTCTTCATTTACAAGAGGCTGCATCGATTTTTTCAACTCTGGTCTTTACTAGCAAGAGGCTCCATCGATTTGTACAACTCTACTTTTCACTAGCAATAGGCTCCATCGATTTTTTTATTTCTGGTCTTCACTAGCAAGAGGCTTCATCCATTTTTTCAACTCTGCTTTTCACTAGCAAGAGGCTTCATCGATTTTTTTAACTCTGGTCTTCACTAGCAAGAGGCTCCATCACTTCTTTTTACTCTGCTCTTCATTTACAAGAGGCTGCATCGATTTTTTCAACTCTGGTCTTTACTAGCAAGAGGCTCCATCGATTTGTACAACTCTACTTTTCACTAGCAATAGGCTCCATCGATTTTTTTATTTCTGGTCTTCACTAGCAAGAGGCTTCATCCATTTTTTCAACTCTGCTTTTCACTAGCAAGAGGCTTCATCGATTTTTTTAACTCTGGTCTTCTCTAGCAAGAGGCTTCATCCATTTTTTCAACTCTGCTTTTTACTAGCAAGAGGCTCCATCTATTTTTTCAACTCTGCTCCTCCCTAGCAAGAGGCTCCATCGATTTTTTCAACTTTTCTTTTCACTAGCAAGAGGCTCCATCGATTTGTGCTTCACTAAAATTGTTTTATTTACGCATTTATATTTTTTTCTTAAATTTTATTCCCATGGTTTAAAAAAGAAAAAAATATTTGTAATGAAATGTGGGTTAATACTTAACAATTTAAAACTAATTTGGTTTTTGTAGGATAACTTTAGTTAACCGGGTCAGATTTTGCCCAATGACCTTTCTTCCAGCAGATCCTATTATCATTTTTTTGCTTTAATAACTTTGGTCTATTTTACTACCCAGTTTGTCGTGCACCAAAGAGAATATAATACACTACGTTCGTGCACACGCTGATGCTGATTTTTTACACGGCAAAAATTTTTTCTTATCTGTGGTGTCGTGGTGCTTTACAGATGAACCATCTAAGAACATTTAAGAGAAAAATAAATCATGAAGAACGCAACTTGAGGTTATTTAAAATGCAGCTCAATGTCATTGTTATTGTCTCTGAAAAAAAAAAACTGTCATGTTTGATTGATCAAGTTTGTCGTACAGTTCATCCACAGCCTTTATTCATCGAAGTCCACAGCACATCCACAGTGTACCAACCCTACCTAAGCCACATAAGAGATACTTCCTAACTTCCTAAACATAAAAATAGTGTAGTCAGTCTTTCTTAGAAGACAGCGCCCCTAGCCAACCATAATTGAACTACAGAGTAAATATAAAAAATAATTTTGAACTGAACCACATGTGAAATACTAGTTACACCGTAACCTGAACTTCGATTTGAACTCGCGCACTCAAGCATGCTTAAACTTACGCTCTAACTACTCTGCTAATCCCTATTACATAAGAAGGTAATCTTGATTGCAAAATTATAAATCATATTGCGCGGGAAAGTCAAGTTGCGTTGCAACAAATTATTTTGAAATACGATGTCGGTTCGATAAGTCCATGCCCACCAGGATAAATCCAAACTTTTTTTTCATAATTCAATGTTTCATAATAAGGAACTCTAACTAATTACCTTCTTTTTCCCATTTTGGCGATGATTACTCTGAGCCAAATACATTTAAAAAATATTAAGGGGATTCTGCGACTTCTCCTGGAATGGTACATAAGTGGTTCACTGAATTTCGTTGTGGACGTACTACCACCAATGACGCCACGCCGTGCGCCCAGGAAGACCGATTGAGATCACCACTCAGAGTATGGTTAGTAAAATCCACGATGTCGTTTTAACATACCGTCAAGTAAAGATACACGAGATGATTGCGACAAAAAAACAAATTTAGTTTCGTGTGAGTATTCCTTCTCCCAAACATGAAGCTATTTCGAATTGGCGTAAAACGATTTTCATCAAACGAGGAAGTTGTAACTGAAATTGAGGCCTAGTTTTCAAGGTTTGATAAAAATATTTTTGCGATAGGTTGAAGAGGATTGAACATCGTTGGACTAAGTGTATGTATAATATTATAGAGTTGAAAGGAGATCACGTTGAAAACAAAAAGTGCCAAATAAAAGTTGTTCTTTCAAAAGTCATGGACTTGTCAATTACTTGTCAAACAATTGTATACAGGGCTCCTCTCCACAATGCGCTGTCATTTTCGATTTTTCGTGTGGCTGGCAGCCGGCAGTCTCACAGACCGGTTTCTGAAGAGGTAATGTTTTGAATCTAATAAGATTTTGCAGAATCTAATAGGATTCTTGTATGTTTTTTACTAAAATAATAATCTAGATAGAGCATTTTATCTTTTTCTATTTTATTATTTTTACAATAATATTGAGTTGCACTTAAAATTCAAAATTTAAAATGGGGCACCTAAAAGTTTACTACATTTCTTGATTGCAAACAAATAAAACAATTATTGTTACTTATATTATATTTTATTTAGACATTAATACGTTTTAAATAAAATTAAAACCAAACATCACATGTCACCATACATTTTTCTTACACACCACATGTTTTAAACTTGACACAAAATGCTGTTGTATTTTGATTGACGCATTTTTCGTTTTTTTTTTATTCGAAAAGTGTTCGAAACCTATGGGTTTTTAGCTGTCCTGCTCTTTCTTGTTCGTTTTGTGGCGCGTTAGAAAGGATACGAACTGTTTTATACGTTAGATTTGGCGTGAAATGAGAACACTTGATTGTTACGGCGGCCGGCCACACTCACAGATACGGAAAAGTGTCATTTCCGGCGGCCGGAAGTTTCACTGGCCAGTGGTTAACAAAATTGGTGTAGGTCCCGTAAACTGAGGCTTCTACTCATAACTTTTGTTCTACTACATGCTAAAATTTCTAGAAATCTCTTCATAAAAATCGATCAGCTAAACGACCAACTTTATGCATTTGTATGCACTGCCCAATTATTTTTTTGAGAATTGACTAACCCAGTCGTTAGGGTAAGTTGTTCAGTATATGGAGTAGAATCCCCAGTTAACGGGACCTACACCAATTTTGTTTCATGTTTATAATTTTATAAAACAAAATTAAAATATAATTTATATATATAAATCTCGTGTCACAATGTTTGTCCTCAATGGACTCCTAAACCACTTAACCGATTATAATAAAATTCCCACACCATGTGCAGTTCGATCCAACTTGAGAGATAGGATAGGGTAGGGTAGGGTAGTGTAGGGTAGGGTAGTGTAGGGTAGGGTAGGGTAGTGTAGTGTAGGGTAGTGTAGAGTAGGGTAGGGTAGTGTAGTGTAGTGTATGTAGGGTAGGGTAGGGTAGTGTAGGGTAGGGTAGTGTAGTGTAGTGTAGGGTAGTGTAGGGTAGGGCAGGGCAGTGTAATGTAATGTAAGGCGGTACGAAGTTCGCCGGGACAGCTAGTATAATTTATATAAGTTAGATGCCAAAGGCCTGTGGCACAATCTATCGAAGAATGTCTTAACTATAGATCTTGACCATACATGGACACTTCATACAACGGGCCAGAAATGACATTTCAAAAAAGGAATGACGGAACAAACAAAATGGCGGCGAAATCCTATACGTTCGACAAGCAAACTGTAACCAATCTGCATCAATCTGTGTGACGAGGGGGTGAGGTCGCAATCTAGAGAGCGGCAAGGAGTGTCTATACTGTATGTTAGTCATTTGAGTAACTTTTTATCAACTGATAAACAGTGCCGTAAATAGGGCGGTGCCACCGGTGCCCAGGCACAGGGCGTAAACTCTGGGGGGCGCAAGAATGGCCAGACCAGGCAGGACTATTATTTTTGCGGTTTGCTCCTGTTATGGTCCCGCTGCGCCCCTAGTGCTCGATTCCAACACATACGTACGTACATGTTAGTATCATCAAAGAAAAAATATCACGCTCATTTTAATGAAACTTTACTGGGTGTTATTTTATTATGGAAGTGTGAAGACCCATAGTGGCCCAAAAATTAAATCTTAAGCATCAGGGTGGACAACGCATTTGCACTAGTGAACTTGCGTTTTAGTGAGTGAGACACAGTGGGTGGATGGTCCACTTCACATCCGATGGCTCGTCTGTTTGTTTGCCCACATCAGTTTAAAAAAAAATAGATTTTTCTTCCAAAACATTAGATAATAGGTCCACTAACACCAAGTTCCTTGTGCCTTATTTTATCACGCTGAATGAAATAATGTAGGCCTATACATATCATTGCTCTAGGGTACCTATAATATCTAAAAAAAACAAGGGCGCAGTTATAGAAGCTCGCACAGGGCGCAGTTATAGAAGCTCGCACAGGGCGCAGAAAAGGCTATTTTCGGCACTGCTGATAAAAACGTCATTTTGTTCTGAAATTGTTTGTGTTACTAGCTTGTGGCGTCATTGTCTTTGACGAACTAATTTAGTAATTTTGATAAATATCAAATTGAAATTCGATAGGTACATTAAATTGATAAGTTTTTATGATTTTGCAGGAGAAATGCTATTTAGTGAATAATATTTTTTAATTTATTTTAAACAATGTCAAATACCATATCCTGAGGTCCTCTAAATCACGCAGTACCTTATACAGAATGTAATAAAATTGGTGTAGATCCCGTTAACTGAGCCTTTTACTCACCATACTGAACAACTTTTATGCTATGATATGACTTTGCTGAAATAGCAAACAAAATTTTCAACTTCATACAAATCAATCAGCTGATCGATTAATTTTATGCAGTTTTGTATGGAGGATCCATTTTTTTTGAGAATTGACTATGGGTTCCTTGGGAAAAGCTGTTTATTATGATGAGTAGAACACTCAGTTAACGGGACCTACACCAATTTTTTACACACTGTACATACTGAAAATAAAGTATTCAGTCGTCAGATTTATCGTCGCGGGCCAGGTTTTCAAATATATCTGAGCAGTGTTGAATTTCAATAAAACATCTAATTTGTCATAAATACCTGAGCAGCAGATTTTTCAATATGTAGCATTTTAGAAAAAAAGTAACTTGCGTCAAAGAACTTATTGAAAAATCTACTATTCAAGATATTTGTGACAAAGAAGATGCTCTGTTAAAACAACTCCATAATTTATTAAAATTCAACACTGCTCAGATATATTTGAAAACCCCGCCCGCTACTATAAATATATCTGATGGCGACTGAACTTGTTTTATTTTGTTTTTTTTTTATTCTCATTTCGTAAGCCCTTGGCATCATCTCACCTGATGGTAAGTGACGATGATGCCGAAGATGGAAGCGGACTTACCTTCCCCAACGCAATGGGGTACTGGCTATCTTAACTTCAAGCCGGAACACATCAATATTGTAACATCAATGTTGTTAACATTTTCAATGTTGTTAACATTGATGTTAGGCGGCTGGACAGATAAGACGGTGCTAGCTAGCCAGGCGGACTTACAAAATGCCCTTCCACCAACCAGACCGAGTCAGAGTTAAGTTCCGACGGGAATCCAAACCGTTAACTCCTGATGTGAAGCTAATGGCCTTAACCATTACGCCACGGAGGTTTAGAAATAGTTTAGAAATTATTTATCATGTAGCGTGGGCAAGTCAAGTCGCGTTGAGTTAATTTATTTTGATAAGTATGATATGAAATTATAAAGTTTAAAATGTTATGAAACATAATAAAAATGTGTTTTTATATTATTTTGAAATAGAAAAATCTCAATGGCTTGTGACGCCATCTATCGAAGAATGGCAAAACTCGACAACATTTTCTCCTAGACTCATATCTCATACCCTCCCACTCCTCCCTTGTGGAGTAATAGTGTTCTGTGCTCCCACTGACCAAAGAGAATATAATAAACTATACGTTTTTCCACTGACTGATAAATTGATTGTTGATGATGTTGGTTTTGTTTCCTGTGTTTATGTGATGATGTGTTGATTAAAATTGTCGAAAACTTGAATTTACTCATAAGAGTAAATTAGAAAATGTTTACAGTAGTAGTTATTAAACGACACAGTTAAAAATGTGACATAAGAAGAACAGAAATGCAGGTAATGGAGTTTATTTTGAATATATCTCGTAAACTACTTTTTTGTGATTTCTCTCTCCTGTATAATGGCCCTGTTGGCTAAAACGTAGGTAGTGATTACATGCTCAGTGCTATTGGCCCTTCACTCATTTCCTGATCTACCTCCAATTCGGATCTCCTAAATTGTACAATAAGTGTAGTGTAGTTTTCGTAGATATTTAGCTCCATCCACCCGTTGATAAGAACTAGCACATAGGTACTAGGCTCAGAATACAAAATAAATCGAACCCGCGGGTGGCTATAATAGTGAAGCAACTTGCACTTGTATGAAACTACTTTAGGAGTACTTAGTTTTGACGTTTTGGCCCTTCTAAATCCTGCATGCAGGTGGTAAATGTTGGTGCGTAAAAGCATCAAACAGTCATCATCATTATCATCATAGTATAAGCCGAAAGACGTCAACTGCAGTAAAACAATCAGTGGTTCTTCCTAACTTACCTAACTCAAAAAGTTTAATATCCTACGTACAATAGCAGTATTAGCCAAGGGACAAAGGGTAGGTGCAGAGTTTTGGTTGGGGTGCACATAACCGGGTAGCCATACTAAATAAAAAAATAGGTTTGTTAGGTTTGATAATGATTATACTGTCAAAGAGCCTCGCCTCGCCTCCTCCTATGGCAGCCTGGTTATGTGTACCCCAACCCTAGTTTTAGGCTCGTGCCACACAGTCACATGATTTTCTTTTACAAAATGCAAAAAATTTGTGGACCATCGCAGGTCAGTGACCTTTGATACATTGGCACCATTTTAGTAGAGGTTTGGCAACTGTGCGACCTACTGCCAGTAGGTGGAGGCAGGCAGTGTTCAACACAACAGGCAACATCGCAAGGCAACACGGGATGAATGAACTTTGTTATAGAGGCCTGTGCAGGAATAACTTAAAAAATTATTGGAAATTTTGGAAAAAATAGTTATTAGTATGTTTTTTTTTGTGGAATATTAACAGAATAGTTTATACTCACCTCCTTAAAGGTTTCATGGGTTTGTTTACAGGGTTTAACATAAAGGTGCTACTTTCAAGGTAGGCTTGTACTCATCAAACTGGACAACTGTTGTTCTTAAACTTTTCTAAAAATTACATTTTTTTTTTATTTTGCATACAAATTGGTCAGCTGAATGGCAGACTTTGTATGAAAAATTCCAAAAAAAATATTCACAATTTCCGCAAAGTTGTAGAACAAAAGTTTGATGAGTACAAGCCCACCTTTAGGTATCACTGCACTCTTATGTTGCACCCTGTATACACAATGTGGCTATGTGCCTAGACAGTGTTGAGCAGTGATAATAGGCTATTTAACTGTAAAAAAAATACTATTAAGTAAATACCATTTCAAAAACACTTGCTCATTTGAAATATTAAACAAATTTTAATTTTATATTTGTTAAAAACAGCAAATCAGTTCGTTAAAGTCTATGGCACTTATGTTGTGTATGACGTAACTAAATGCAAATAATTGCAGAACAAACATTCATATTTGAAAGTCGATAAAAAGTTACTTAAATAACCAATAGTAAAATACCATATTACAGCTTTTCTTGGAGGACTACATTCATAGACTCTTAAGCGGAATAGGCACTTTCCATTTACTGATTTAATATTATAATAATCACCATTTTCATCCCTATGTTAATCCATCCCTGAATCCAGAGAAAAAGTAGAATATTTTAATTTATTTCCTTTATTAGATTCCATGATTTAAATTCTACATTGTTATCTAGTTTCTCATTAAATTAAAACACACAATTTAAAATTATTTACTACTAGCTTTTGCCTGTGGTTCGATGCCTTGGGCATCATTTCTATAACTGTCTTTGAGAGTGCTTGATGAGTGAGCCGCAAGCGATTCATAAGCATATACAGAAGTTTGCTCTGGATCCCATTATCTTATACATTGGGATATCCTGATTAGCAGTCCATGTCACTTCCCACCCTCATCAACAATTTTTTTTGCTCGACTTGCCAGAGACTGGAAAGGAGTTTTTACCAGATCCCTCGGGAACTATCTTAGGCTATGTTAATTAGTACTCTATATCATTTCCCACCCTTGGGGGACTTTGTCCAGCAGTGGACATCTTTCGGGTGATATGATGATGTAAATGACGTAAAATTAAATATACAATTACAAATTACTGAAAAGACTACATAATTGAATACAATACACTTGACCTGTTCATTGTTTTACACTTGGAGTATACTACTGCGTTTCAGTATGTTATGAAAAGAAAGCACCCGCCTGCACACAGGTAGGATGGGTAGGTGGGACTATTTAAAATGTGTTTAGCGCCAATGACTCAACCTCGTAGTTCTTTTACTTTCAAGTGATGAAGAAGGAAATAGAAAGTTGTGAACATCATAATTCTATAAAAATGTGGGTACTAATAGACATCAAAAAAAGTGGTCGATATTTTTTTTATTTTATTTATTTATTTTATTTTATTTTTTAAGGAAAACTAGGTTACATTATATGATCAAACATTATGTGTATGTTGTATGTATATCTGTTCACCAGTTTTGCGGTCTAACAGATTTTGATGATGAAATTTTGCACACATAGTTTTAAAATTCTATTCCAGTGGTACTTTCTTTTGACTTTTTATTTTCAAAATATTTACTGAAGTTGCCCGTTCACGGATAGGACTACGGGGATGATTTCAGTGGAATCCACTCGCCATATATCAGTAACCTCGTGCGCCAGGTCCAGGTACTTGGTTCTTTTGTCGGCATCAGCCTGTACGAGATTTTCATCATATGGGATATAGTGATATCAACCAAAAACACCCTTGAGTGCGCCCGATCCATCAGCACGATATCAGGCTTATTCGAAGGAACACTATAGTCTTGTCCGTGATAATGGGTCGGTCCCAGTGGAGCTTGGCGCGGTCGTTTTCGAGAACGGGCTCCGGCGTGTACTTGTAATACGGCAACCGCCGAGATATGAGACTATACTTTAGAGCGATCTCTTGGCTGCTTGGTTGTGCCTGTATCCTGGTTGCTTGGTTGTGCCTGTGCAAATACTCAGTGTTTACAAGCATGGAACAACCGGAGGTTATATGACGCAGGGACCAGGGTCTCCCCTGGTTGACGGCACAACCGACAAACGTCCAATGTGCCGTCTTTTATTATGAACCTCCTACAGTTGTTCAACTTTACCACCTGATCCTGTATTGCACATACAAAACCCTCGGTCTCCGCAAAAAGGTCACCGAAGCGCAGCCAGTGCACGGAGGCCTTTTGATCTACGAAGGATCCACAAAGGGCCTTGAAAAACCTACCGTGCAGCTCTTTGTCTTTCCAGGTGGCCTGTCGCTCAGTTGTGCTAAGTAAAGCCGGCGCCTGCCAGTTCTCTTGGGCCATGGATAGAGGCTCCTTCATCACACACTATGACAACTCTATGCAAGACACTATCGACTTTCGTCAGGAAGTAACTTCGGAGGCTGCCTATCTCGCGGTTGTGCATTTGTTTTGCACTTAGAAGGCTAAGACCGCCATTCTTCTGTGGGATATACAGCCTTATCACTGCCGACCTCGGGTGATGCATCCTATAGAGTGTCATACTAGTAGTGCGGACTTTCCGATCCAGGGCATCCAGTTCGGTCTGTGACCATCTGAGTATGCCGAAGGTGTACAAAAGAACAGGCATGACCTAGGCGTTGAATGCTCGTATCTTGTTAACGCCCTACAAATGGCTCTCAAGAACAAGTCAAGCGCTCCTAAACGTGACGTGTCACAAACCGCCTGTTTCAATCTGTCTCCTGAACACCAATACTCTGCGACATACCCAGATACCGGTATGTATCAGTTTCAGAGAGGGTGCGGATGTTAATGGAGTCGATTTCGACTCCATCTGAATGTATCACCCTGCCCCTGTCCACGTAAAGGATCGCTCACTTATCCACTCCTAGCTCAATGTTGATAGAACTGCTGAAATCACAAGTGATTTTCAACAGTTCCACCAACTGTGTTGCATTTGGAGCGAAAAATTTTAGGTCGTCCATGTAGAAAAGGTGGGTCATGCATGAAACACCTCTCCGAAACTGAAATCCTGTCCCTGATTTCTCGAGCAGAAAGCTGAGTGGATTCAGCGACAGGCAAAACCAAAGTGGACTCAGACAGTCGCCCTGGAATATTCCCCTCTTAATCCAAAATCCGGTCCTCAGCATTCGACAACCGCTGACCATGGAGACTAAGGATCGTTCTCCATTGCCCCATACACGATCCGAGGAAGTCTCGAACTGTTTCATCTATCTTGTACAGTTCGAGGACCAGAGGGTCCTCACGGTTGAAGAGTCAACCATGAATGGGGGACCGAGTCGAAAGCCTTCTTATAATCAATCCAGGCAGCGGAGAAATTGCGTCGATTGCGGTTCACTAATTTACCCACGACCGCGTCTATCAGAAGTAGCTCCTTCGTACCGCCCCGAGAGCCATTCTGAGTTACCGCCATGATATCATTCGCCTTAATGAAGGTGTCAATTTTGGCCTTCAGAATGGATGTCAGTGTCTTGTAGGTGGTGGAAAGACAAGTGATGAGCCGATATTGACTAGGGCCAGCGGTATTACTCGACTTAGGAGCCAAATGAATGATCCCAGTGGTCAAGAAGTTCGGAACCTGACGCTGCTCGAGTGCTAGCTGGAACTGGCTAGCCAAGGACCAAGGTCTCGTGACTCGCATGAAACCCCTTAAGCCAATAGTGGTGCAGTCCATCGCTCCCTGGAGTTTTCCAGTTCGTTATTATTATTGTTATTAATGGGTTCTATTATTATTAATGGGTGGGACGCCTGCGGGGTAAGGTCCGACCGAGATCTCGGTCTCGGCAAATCGCGGCCGAAAATCGTGCCGAGATCTCTGTCTCTGGCCTAAAACTGCGGCCGAGATTCTCGTCCTCGGCCGAGACTCCAGGACACTCGATTTAAATTTTTGCGCGTGGTTTACCGCGGGCGGTGCAGGTGGCGCGAGCTTTTGTTACGATTTTGATTGCTTGCCCCGCCCCGGCTCCGTGTCGTGCGACTTTACCGACACTCGCGCCCGCAACCTGCTGACAACTTGTTAATTTTTTTTTCAAAAACGAATTGTTGAAGTAACGACGAATAAAGAAAAAAATTGGTTTACGAGATACTTTAATGATAATATGATATAATACAATACAATACAATACCGAAAAATTGATTTTTTTGTCGTACAATATTTGCTTTTTAATTATAACGGATGTTTCTTTAGGTAAAAAAAATGCAAATATGGAAAAAAATCCTATTTCTCCGTGTCTGGGTCTCGGCCGAGAAATTATTTTATTCTCGGTCTCGGCCGATATTAAAAAAGTAGGGTGCAGACGGGTGTTCAAGTGACTAGGTGGACTCATTACACTCTATTCCCATAATGATTCATTGGTTACTGTGTGGCGTCCCCCCCAAAAATCTAGAGTCCTTCTACAGTACTCCATTATGCGGCTTATGTCTAGGCCGCATAGTTCCTCTTCCTTCATCCTGTCAGTACTAAACATCTCCCACGTGAGCCTGCTGTAGAGTACACACTCAGCCAAGTAGTGTTGGCTTGTCTCCAGTTCTCCGCAGTTGGGGCACAGATTACTAAATGTTGGGGCAGGAGGGGTTTGTGGTCCTATATTTTAGGGACATGTGTCGATTTAGCCTACAGTGTCCTGTGACTATGCCAATGACCATTGTCAAGCCTTTCTGGCTTTGTGATAGTAATATCCGGCTTTTCCTCTAATTCCTCCCTTTAGAAACAATTCGCTTGTCTACAGCCATTGCTTCCTACCCATACTTCCTGGGTTTCTCGCTTCATTGGCTCGGCGATCACTCCCTTTGTGACGGTGGCTGATATTGGAATCTTGAGTGCCTTCTCGTGCCGACATGTCTCCTCATTCATTGCCTAAAGTTTTTTGATGTCATGGGACCCAAGCTATCGTGATCGTCACTGTCGCGGCTAGTTTATTGAGTATCACTTTGCACTCCATGACTAGCCCCGACGACGCGGTCTCTGCTTTGGCCACTGCTTGGCTGTCTGAATAAATTATAGTGCCGGTGGCCTCTCCCCATGAGTCCGCCAGCATTTCTTCTGCACATCCTTTTATTGCAAATACCTCCGCTTGGAAGACACTGGCGTATTATCCCAAAGGCCGAGCCTTGTCCTTGCCTGGGTTGCTGGGTATGTATATCCCTGCTCCTAATAGCCCGTTGCTTTTCATTCTCTGGTTAAACTAAATGTTTAGTAGGACGTTAGCCAAACACCCTGTACAAAAAATATATTCTGTGGTGGTACACAACCCTCCGTGCACAAGTCCGACTCGCACCTGGCCGTTATTACGTATTTAATTTTGTTTAATACCTGAAGACAATTTTTGTCTTATTAATTTAGCCGGACTCACAGTGCATGCTTCTACTAAAAGTTAAAGCTGATCTGTGTTGTTGAAAATTGTATACAGTTCAAACATAATTCCTCAATTTGGAATAGATCCTGATAATCCTGAATCAGAATCCGGTAATTGACTGATAGTCATTTGAGTTACTTTTTATCAACTGTGACGTCATTGTCTTTGATGAACTAATTTAGTGATTGTGATATATATAAAATTGAAATTAGAATAAAATGTTAAATGAATAAGTTTTTATGCTTTTGTATGAGAAATGCTATTTAGTGAATAATATTTTTTAATTTATTTTAAACAATTGTCAAATACCCTATTGTTTACTAAAATAAGTCATCCAACCCGAAATAGTTACTTACCCTTCTGACCTTACCACAGCTGCTCTGCATTTTAATTTCTGTTCCAAATTCAAATAGGCAGACACACACAGACGGCAGACACGAGTTCTGTTTTAGTAACAAAGTCACGTGTCGTACGATTTGTACAAGTGACCGTTTGAACCACAAATTGGTGCCGGCTCGACTATCGTCAGTTAAGAGAATTGTGAAGCGCGTTAATGATTGTCACGTCTTAAATGTTAACCGATTTGAACTAATTTTTGATAGGTTGTCAGTCAGAACAAAAGCTAGGCTTATACGTTTTTGTTTTTTCGTTAATAATTTTAATTTTATTGTCATTCACGGGTTTTTATACGAAACTAATTTCGGCTATTTTAGTTTATTTATAATCAGTAATTTTAAAAAAGAAACGTATAAGCCTAGTTTTTGTTCTGACTGATAACCTATCAAAAAGTGGTCCAAATCGGTTAACATTGAAGAGGTGAAAATCGTTAACGTCCCGTTTGTATGAAAAGTCGCAGCTTCACAATCCTCTTAAGGACATTAATACATAGATTAAATAGCTTTCTATTCCCGACGATTCGGCCTCTGCCTGTCTATCTTCTTTAGAATTATTTTGAGACCAGTCTGCCCGTAGCGTCAAAGATACTATTACTCCTATATTTCTTTTGTCCGACTCATCTTTAACGTCAATGAGACGCCTATGACAGTAACGAAAGGATTTTCTCATTATTTCCATCCAGTATTCAAAAAGGCTTTTCCGGGGCGCGGTCGCCACTCTTAATGCCTGAACGGCCATCTGTTCTCCGAGCTATGTGCCCTGCCCACTGCCACTATGTCGCAGCGTAGGCAGGCCTCCCACGCGGTGGACCAACGACATGTTGAAGATCGCGGGAAGCCGATGGATGCCGGCAGCGCAGGACCGCTTGTCGTGGAAATCCTTGGGGGAGGCCTTTGTCCAGCTGTGGACGTTTTTCGGCTGATATGATGATGATTTAAAAAGGCTTATTCCACAAAAAGCAACGGTAAAGGTTCTTATGAGATGGTAAATATAAGGATTTTGTATGTAGGTACTGTTGGACTCGTGTGAGTCCTGGGGGCTAGGGGGTTGTAGCTAAAACCGAATTTGAAAGCAAAAGACTGGAAATTTTCGTTTTCTCGTTTTAATTATTTGTTTTGGAGCTATTTGAAAAAATATATGCACGCACATTCAGAATACTAGCAAGGAACTGAGGGATCCACGCGCGACCAGCGTCCGGATCTAAGTCGAAATTATTAATGAACGCTGAAGGCATCCCAAACGCAAGCCGTTATTATTAAAAATTTTGGCTTTTTCTGTTGCGTGCGGCCTGTACGCGTACATTTTTTATCGGCCACAAATGGTTAAGCCCTTGGCATCATCTCACCTGTTAGTAAGTGACTATGATGCCGAAGATGTAAGCGAGCTTACCAAGATTGCCCAACGCATTAGGGAACTGACTATCTTATCTTCAAGCCGAAACAAATCAACATTGTTAACATTGATGTTTGCCGGAAAGACAATGAGGTGCAATGGACGATTGCACAGAGATCCTTACAGTACCTATTCATTTCCGGGTTTTACTATTAGAGTTTGGAACATGCTAGGACTTACCAATGAACGTTGCTAAAAGTTTTTAAGTCTACAATTGGTATGCCCTTGGAATCATCTCACCTGATGGTAAGTTACATTGATGAAAGAAGATGGAAGCGGGCGTAACGCGGAACTGGCTATATTACTTTTGTTTGGGAATATTCGTCCACCAGTTGTTGCCGAATATGTCTACCTGGGACAAACAGTCCAGTTAGGTAGATCCAACTGTAAGAAAGAGATCAATCGATGAATCCAATTCGGGGGCAGCGTTCGGGAAGCTTCGCAATATCTTCGCGTCCCAAATATCGAAGTGTCTTATTTATGACCAAGGTCTTCTTCGACCAGTGTGTGTTGCCAGTGATGACATACGGAACTGAGACATAGTCGCTTACTATGGGCACAGATGAGATACTTGTTAACTATGGGCCTCATAAGAAGACTCAAGGTCACCCAAAGGGCAAAGGAGCGTGCTATGTTCGGAGTTTCTCTGCGTGATCAAATCAGAAACGAGGAGAACCGAAGTAACCGACATAGCTCACAGAATCGCTAAACTGAAGTGGCAGTGGGCAGGGCACATAGCTCATAGAACAGACGACCGTTTTGGCAGTAAAGTTCTCGAGTGGCAACCGCGCACCGGAATGCATAGCGTAGGAAGGCCTCCCACCAATGACTTATATATTACTGGCGTAAGGACCCGGCCAACGCGCGCGACTAATGGTCCCAGCGAATTGGTGCGAAAATCAAAAGTTTCGCACACTCGCGACTCAGTCGTCTGCGGGAATTTGCAGAGTGCGGTGGAAAGATATTCCACATAAAAATGCCTTTTTGTGTTGTTAAAGGTTGTAAAAATCATGAAAGAAAGGCTAAAAAGAAACATGGGATATCGTATCATTGTTATGTAACCTTACATTGTATTTTATCTTGTAAACAAATTAAATAAACGTATTTTTAAAGCGACTAATCTACCAAGGTCCTTTTAGCGTGGTACTGACGTCAACTCTCGCCCACGCTAGTTCGTACGAGTTATGTCAGATGGCGCTACTTTTTGCATGTATGAAGAAACTATGACTAAAATATGGAGACGGGCGGATCCTTTTGTCCAAATCTGTGCCTCCCACGCACTGTAAGGCTATGAGAAATAAACGATTTATCTATCTATCTTTTAAATATTTGTTAGTAAATTCCCCATAGTAATCAATAACACATATTCTGTGAAAATTTCAGTCGACATACCTAATGCAGTACATAAGATACAGCCTTTTGAAAGTCGGACAGACAGCGTAGGCTTAGTAATGGATTCCGGTTACCTGGTACTGAAAACTAAAAATTGACAAATGAAACGAAGCATTCTATTGAGAGATACAGCATCGACCAGGATGTTTCTGTCCACCCGACAATAACGTGTTCTTCTTTAGGTATAATGAATGTATTTTATTCGCAAGTAAAGGGTGTCTATTATGTGTTCATCCTCAAACACAATCTAATCAGAGAGAAGCCGGCAGTGATCAATTGGAAGATTCCAATGGTAACTCTCCAATCGTCAATAACAGGATAAGCGGTTGATCTCCTGACTACTTCCTCTTTGAGCTGGTCAGTGACTGGAGCGGATAGCAAAACCTAGTTAGGTATTTAGATCAAATCAACATTAGGTCGTCAGCCAGCGTCGGGTAGATTGAAACTACCAAAAAAAACCCGGCCAAATGCGAGTCGGACTCTCATACAAAGGGTACAATATTAAAAAAAAAACAAAAAATCGCGTTTCTTGTATGGGACCCCCTTTAATTTTTAATTTTATTTTATTTTTATTAATTTTTGTCATAGCGGCAATAGAAATACACTCTCTGTAAAAAAATAAACTATCTACCTATAACGGTTCATGAAATACAGTCTGCTGACAGATAGCGGAGGCTTAATAATAGGGTCCTGTTGGCACTCTTTGGGTGCAATACCCTGAAAATGATCTGGAAAATTGAGTGTTTATATTGACTGTTCGTAGTCTCCTGCAGAGGTTGGCAAAGCGCGCTTTTTACACGACTTACAAAAAATGAGTGTACATATTGTTTTTAGGTCTAATGTATGTAGTTTCTTTATTCAACGATATCTTCTAAACGATACGATTCCCAACTCTTTTCGCAGTTCATGCATATACTGGTCGGACAGGGCTCTATGCTTTCTGTAAGTGGTAGGAGCATGGGGTGTGGAGGATTGTTTTTACTTTTATTGTTGTTTTTACAAATCTGTGTTCTACTAACATTATTGTAATAAGACGATTGTGTTACTAACAATAATTGAAAACGCTAAACACGTTAAAAAAACGACTTCCATCGCAACAACTTACATTTTAGCATTATTATTTTTGGTTTTTGTTAATTTTCTAATAAAGTACTACACTGATTTTGATAAAATTTATATGGGACCATACGGGAAGCACCAGCTTTCAAATAAAAAAAGAATCATAAAAATCGGTTCACCCAGTCAAAAGTTCTGAGGTAACACATATAAAAAAAAACATACAGAAGAATTGAGAACCTCCTCCTTTTTGGAAGTTGCTTGAAAATGGACCATGTTGTCTGACAGATAAAGATAATAATAATAATAAACAGCTTGATAGATTTTATAGTGCGAGGTATCGTTAGATTCGCCTTGATCTCGTGAGTGACAAAGGATAAATTTTACTCGATAAAAAAAAGAGTAATGTTTTTATGTAGTCGTGTTTTTATTAAATACATATTATAAGACTGAATCTCTGGAGATTAAACAGAAGATGCCATTGTCAGTAGATATAGAGTGACAGTAGATATGGATTTCTCTCAATAATCTCAGAATTCTTTTCAGGAGGAGAATGAAACTGAAAAATAACATTCCTTTGAAGAATTTGGAAGAGCTATTATGGGGTAGCCAGGATAAGGTAAGTTTTGGAAATATTCTCAATAAAAAAAAAGTTCTTTGACTGTAGTTCAATTGGAGCAAAAATTTAACTCTCTCTCTTATCGTGTGGCACAATTAACCGTGCTTTCCAAGGTATAGACGGCGGTTGCTTGGTGTTGCACTTAGCATCACCCGCGGTCACGTGTAGGGCATTTAGAATTACACCTACGGACATGTGCCACGCGACCTTCATACACATCTGGAATCAGATGTGCAGGTATTCAACTTAAACTCATAGAAATCGGAATTATAATAACTTAAACTGCAAATCGAATTTAATACAAACTTTGCAAATATATTGAATAGACACCCATCGATGTTTGTACCTAATAAGTGTTCATCTTAGTAAATTTAAACACAACTAAACAAAGGCTTAAATTAGTTTTGTATTAAAAGTTTCAAGCTGCTCTTATTTTCTTACTTTCTCGACCCCGTAGTACGGTACGTATCTTGGGTTGGGGAACATCTAACAATATTAATACCTTTAAACGAGCAATCCTTGTATATATTATTTATATTATACAGGGTGTAAAAAATTGGTGTAGGACCCGTTAACTGGGGCTTCTACTCATCATACTGAACATCTTTCCTCAAGGAACCCGTAGTCAATTCGCAAAAAAAAATATTCGACGCTCCATACAAAAATGCACAAAATTGGTCAATCAGTTGATCGTTTTGTATGAAGAGTTCATTTTTTTTTGCTATTTCAGTAAACTTGTAGAACAAACGATGTTCAGTTTGATGAGTATAAGCTCCATATAAAGGGACCTACACCAATTTTGTTACACCCTGTATATGTATAATCTGGATCTCGGAAACGGCTTGCTAAAGGATTTCAAAGTTTGGATTAGTTAGATCCTACTTTTACTTTTGTAAAACTACATTTACTTTTACAACGAACTACATTTGTATGGAAACTCAATCCTTTGGGGACACTTAATAACATTGGTAAAAGTAAATAGGTAACAGGTATTTAAAAAAAAATCACAAATAGGGTGCGGGGAATTTTATACACTTAAACTTTCCTCATGAATCACTCCCTCCATTGGTGAAAACCGTATGAAAATCCGTTCGGAAGTTTTTGAGTTTATCGCGTTCAGACAGATAGACGCGGCGGGGGACTTTGTTTTATAATATGTATAGATTTATTATGGACCAACATACAAAAACAAGATAAAGACATACAAAAGGTGCAGCTTATTTCTTTATCAAATTTCTTACAGCACACCTTCGGCAGAGAAAAAGTGACAAAGGATATCTTTACTTTTTACTCGACTGCAAAGAAAGGGTATATTTTTCGTACGTATAGATCTTTACTTTTTACTCGACTGCAAAGATAGGCTATATTTTTCGTACGTATAGATCTTTACTTTTTACTCGACTGCAAAGAAAGGGCATATTTTTCGTACGTATAGATCTTTAATTTTTACTCGACTGCAAAGAAAGGGTATATTTTTCGCACGTATAGATCTTTACTTGTTACTCGACTGCAAAGAAAGGGCATATTTCTTGCATGTATTTTAGTATCTAGGACTCTTTATACCTTTGTAGCACCCATACTATTAGATACTATAGCTTTTGCCAGCGGCTTAACTCGCGTGAAAATGTTTCTATGACTGTTTTTGAGGGTGCGCAGTGCCTAAATGTTAATCCAGGTTACTTTTTAAATTAATATTTTTCAATCTTTGTCCAGGTCTTAATTTGTCTACCTACCAAATTTCAGCCAGATACGTTCAGTAGTTTTTGCGTGAAAGAGTAACAAACATCCATACATATAGGGTGACTTTTTATTAGTTCTTGATAGCAAAGGGTATGATGAATGTACTCATGATTACAAACAACTTTCCCAAAGAAACTATATGTCAAATCAGAAAAAAAAATTTTGGTCCTCGGTACATAACAAGTTATTAAATCGGCAAAAATGTATGAAAGACCAAATTTTTTTTTTCATATTTGACATAATATAGTTTCTTTGGGAAAGTTGTTTGTAATCACGAGTACATTCATATCCTTTGCTATCAAGAACTAATTAAAAGTCACCCTATATATACAAACTCACATTTATTAGTAAGGATATTATTTCAAAGTGCGATGTGGTGTTAGACTTCTTTGATCATCTTAGTGTCATACATAAGCTAGTTAAAGTTATGTAGTCGGGTTTTTAGGGTTATAATTAAATTGGGTTGGTTTAATTAAATCGCTAGCCGGGTCGTTCGTTTCCCTCTGATATGGTCGAGGAGAGTGATGGCTGACTCTCGCGTTATACTTGTGTCCGGGTGCTGATCGTGGCATAATAACTAGATAATTTTAATGTATAACTACTTGAGTATCTTTCATTACAAATTTCCAACAATTTCAACAATAACCTAACTTAAAAATTAAATTATTAAAGTGAAACTTTTATTACATCGTCATTTTTTCGTCTGTGTGTTGCATGTCGCGTGACGGTCGCTTTCGTCTGACGGTATGATCTTTTCGTCCTCTGTACCGTAGCGAGAGCAGCCATGATCGTTTCGTCTGTAAAGTTTCACTTTTACCGTGGTTTCATAAAACGATACACTTACTTTTTTCTTTATAAAACAATTCTGATATAAATGTTTTAATTTGTAACTTCTCTTGTCATATTGTTTTCATGTTCTAATGTCATTATTTGTTTTATGTAAATAATTTAATTTTGTTTGGTTTTAAATTTTTAGCTTAGAGTCCTAAAATACAGTCGACCAACTTATGTTGTGCAGTTGGATTTGTAAAAATTTCATAGATTTTCCATACAAAATGTTCTGTTACCAACTGCAAATATCATTTTGTTTTTTTAAAATATACATTTATTTTTTGAAAAGACAACGGAACCCTACTTTCCGCGAGTCCAACTCCCACTTTGCCGACTTTTTAGACATGAATGGGTTTTTTTTTATTTACTATTGGTAAACCCTTGACAACATCTCACCTGGTGGTAAGTGACGATGTTTCCGAAGATGAAAGCGGGCTTACCAAGAATCCCCAACGCAATGGGGGAACTGGCTATCTTATCTTCATGCCGGAACACACCAATGATATCAACATTGATATTTGGCGGCAAGACTTAGATAAGATGGTGGTAGCTAACCAGGCGGGCTTAGAAAATGCCCTACCACCAACCAAACCGAGTCTTACAATTAACCCCGCCGGGAATCGAACCCGCGACCTCCTGTGTAAAGCCAGTGAACTTTGCCTCCGAGCTACGGAGGTGGTTTATCGCTTGACCTATATTTTATTATATTATCTTATCACTTCGATATCTACGAGTATCTGTTGTTGATTATCACAGGTTGTACTTACGTTCTTCTTTATATTACAGACATTATATTAACAATTTTATCATTCGTATAAGTTAAACTTTCTGGACCATTTCAATTAATCTATCTGGAATTTTTTTAGGGTTCCTTACCTTATAAGACAAAAAAAAGGAACCCTTATACTATCACTTTGTTTTCCGTTTCTCTGTTTGTCCGTCAACCCTTTTTTAGGAACGCGTTGAGGTATCAAATCATCACATCAGCTCGTATATACGTCCCCAACGAGGGGCTCGAGCCTACCCTGAATTAAGGCGATCGGGCCTTAGTCGAACACGCGGGCCCAGTGCGGGTTGGTAAACTTCACACACAACCTTCGAGTTTCTTCGCTGATGTGTGCAGGTTTTCTCACGATGTTTTCCTTCACCGTAAATAATTAAAATCAAATCAAATACTTAAAATAAATAATTAACTAAAGATGTTTCTGTACGGAACCCTCAGTGCGCAAGTGCCACTCCCACTTAGGCGATTTTTTTCTTTTCGTCGTCCTCCATTTTTTTAAATTCACAATTGGCAAGCCCTTGGGGCATCATCTCACCTGATGGTAAGTGACGATGATGCCGAAGATGGAAGCGGGCTTACCAAGATTCCCCAACGCAATGGAGAACTGGCTATCTTATCTTCATGCCGGAACACATCAATGTTGTTAACTTTGATGTTTGGCGGTAAGACTTAGATAAGATGGTGGTAGCTAGCCAGGCGGGCTTAGAAAATGCCCTACCACCAACCAAACCGAGTCTTACAAGTTGACCCCACCGGGAATCGAACCCGCGACCTCCTGGTGTGAAGCGAATGGACTAACATTACGCCACGGAGGCGGTTATTTAATCATATCACAATGAACGAGAGCATTATATGTTCCTATCTGTATAATTATCCCCTTGACATTGCCTTCGCAACGAACGATGAACTCTGTGTCATTGAATTCATTGAGTAAGACAATAATTGTGATGCAAGGTACAGGATGACTTCATGTTCACTGAAAAGCGGCTATTATGAATTTAAAAAAAAAAGTATATTCTTCTCATGAAACTGGTCAATTTTCCCGAAGAAACCATAATGATTGGTATTATTATAATCATCATCGTCATATCAGCCAAAAATCGTCCACTGCTGGACAAAGGCAATATATTATAATACTTATGTTGTATTATGTATGATTTAGATAAGTATCTGGTAGAGGTAACTGGTAGATAAGTATCTCTAACGTAGGTAGGCCTCCCACTCGGTGGACCGACGACCTGGTGATGTTTGCTGGATGCGGGCACCGCAGAACCGGTCGTCATGGAAATCCTTAGGGGGAGGCCTATGTCCGTCGGCTGATATGATGGTTTTTTTTTATTTTATTATTCACAATTGGTAAGCCCTTGGCATCATCTCACCTGATGGTATGTTTTCTTTTTACAATTTTGTTTTATATTATGTTTGTTTTGCACAGCCCATTGTCCTTTTATAAAGACTTTTCCAACCTCTGGGTGACTGGAAAAGATAGCTTTAAGCAAAAAGGCCGCCTAAATTGTACAATGGTAATTTTTACTATCTGTACGATTCTTTATTCGATTCGTCTTTGTACAGAGGGTCGGTGACGTAGCGGCTAGGGCCGCTACCTCCTGTCTGGAAGGTCGTGGTTCGAATCCTGCCACGTACCGATGTGTTTTCGAATTTCGATCTCATGTACGTATATTAAACGTATATCCGACGCTTTTACCAAAGTATATATATTAGTACTAACATACAGTATGGACACTCCCTGCCGCTCTCTAGATTGCGACCTCACCCCCTCGTCACCCAGATTGATACAGATTGGTTACAGTTTGGTTGTCGAACGTTTATGATTTCGCCGCCATTTTGTTGTTTCCGTCATTCCTTTTTTGAAATGTCATTTTTGGCCCGTTGTATATGAAGTGTTTAGGGTGTGCTTTTACGGTGGAGGAAAACATCGTGAGGAAACCCCCAAGAAACCCATAAATCCTCCATACAAAAATACTCAAAATTGGTCAATCAAGAAGAGGTATTTTTTTTCGAGTTGACTAGGGGTCTTGGGGAGAAAAAGTTTTCGGTATGATGAGTAGAAGCCCCACTTAACGTCTCATACACCAATTTTGATACACCTGTAGATTCCATGTAGAAAGTTTTTAAGTTTCATGAGTAGCACAGATGAGATACTAGTTACTGAGTAGTGTCTACCATAAGCCGCTTTTCAGCGAATAACAAGTCGCCCTGTATATGAGACATCGAATCAACTTTCTTTGCGCTCATGCATGATAAAAAATATCTATGTATTATTTGCGAAAAACCCCTTACTAATAGGCTGAAGTTTAGATGTTTTGTATGTTAGTTTATTTTTTAACCGTCTCCATGGCGTGATGGTTAGTCCATTCGCTTCACACCACGAGGTCGCCGGTTCTATTCCCGGTGGGGTCAACTTTGTAACACTCGGTTTGGTTGGTGGTAGGGCATTTTCATAGCCCGCCTGGCTAGCTACCACCATATTATCTAAGTCTTGCCGCCAAACATCAATTTTAACAGCATTGATGTGTTCCGCTTGAAGATAAGCTAGCCAGATCCCCATTGCGTTGGGGAATCTTGGTAAGCCCGCTTCCATCTTAGGCATCATCGTCACTTACCATCAAGTGAGATGATGCCAAGGGCTTATCAATTGTAGATTTGAAAAAAAATTACAAAACTGTTGCACCTATCTGACAGAATTGTCACACAGATAGAAGTATGACGTGGATTTACATAAAGGCTTCTTTTAATTTCGCAAAGAACCCCGTACCAAAAGTATGGAAAATGTGGTTTCAGTTAAATATTCTGAGGTTTTGATATAATATAGATTTTAACGTCCCGGACAAAAGTCTCTATGGGGGCTACCACTGTTGCCGAGTCCCTTTTAGAGTTACGACTCGTTTTGTACCCTCAAGGAAATCGACTCTATAGTACCAATTCGCGCCTTGTCACAGTGATAGTAATATCAGTAATATGACACCTCCAGTGTCTTTTTCAAGTGCAAAATAAATCGTTTCATAAATATTTTACGAAGTTCTTATTACAACGACACACAGATCATTGGAACATATTTTTGTGCATGACAAAACAAACTATAAATAACGGGTAAAATGAAAAAAAAATAGTGATACTCGTTAAATCTTATCTACATATATTTTCATAGATACACATGTACACTTTTAAACACGGTTTATTAAGGGTTCATTTCAAATCAGTCATTACTCTGAAAGGGACTCGGCAACAGTGGTAGCCCCCATAGAGACTTTTGTTCAGGACGTTAAAATCTTTATTCCATTAAAAATCTCAGAACTTAACTGAAACCACATTTTCTATACTTTTGGTACGGGGTTCTTTGTTTCCGTTTAATCTAAAAAATGGTCCACGTGATGGTGAAAACCGAATAAAAATCCGCTTAAAATCGAACACACAGACAAACGCGAATTGTTTTACATTTTTTAGAGATGCCATTTTCAATAGAATCGGGCATAAGTTTTAAGGTATAGTTTTGGGGTAGTTTTGTTTCAATAATTTTCTAGAAAATTTTCTAGGCGGACAATTCGAGACTATCAGGGACTTCTTGAAAAGAGGCCAGGTCAAGAGTACCCTAAACCGAAGAGCATGTATGAAGGGAATAATGAAAGTGGACGAAGCGAAACAAGTATATAAGGATCGTAGCAAGTGGAAAGAAGTGGTCGGGAAAGAGGCGTGATTATATGTATGTATGTAATTTTCTAGAAAATCAATGGACCTATGTAAGATGTTTCTCAGTATGCAGCTGCAAGGCATATATACATTTTAATTGGTTTGATTTTATGTCTCTGTGGCGGAAAAACAAAGTGTACACGGAAGGAAATTCAATCAACGTAACATTGCTATAATTTCGCCGTAAAAACAACGATTCCTAGCAAACCTCATTATTATTAAACGAATGACTCAATAAAAAAACTGTTTGCTAAGCGGATTATACGACGCAGTCTGTGCAGGTGGGAATGATGTTGAGAAACGATTTTCTATGCTTTTGAATGTATGATGTGGTGCACGGTGCATTACTTTATTTTACGATAAAATATGTGTGTATATATTATGATACCAGTGTGTGTTGCCAGTGATGACATACAGAACTGAGACGTAGTCGCTTACTATGGGCCTCATAAGAAGGCTCAAGGTCACCCAAAGGGCAATGGAGCGTGCTATGCTCGGAGTTTCTCTGCGTGATCGAATCAGAAACGATAGGAGATCCGTAGGAGAAACAAAGTAACCGACATAGCTCTCAGAATTGCTTAACTTAAGTGGCAGTGGGTGGGGCACATAACTCGTAGAACAGATGGCAGATGGGGTAGTAAAGTTCTCGAGTGGCGACCGCGCACAGGAAAACGTAGCTTAGGCAGGCCTCCCACTCGGTGGACCGATGACCTGGTGAAGATCGCGGGAATCCGCTGGATGCGGGCAGCGCAGAACCGGTCGTCATGGAAATCCGTGGGGGAGGCCTATATCCAGCAGTGGACGTCCCTTGGCTGATATGATGATGATGATGACGGTAAAAGATGACGTAACAGGACCTATCCGAAATGATGTAACATTTTACCGAACTGGTTATAATAACTGTATTTAATAAAAAAGAACTACTACTAATTACTTACTAATCAGCCTGATTTTGCATGTAATAATGGCGACATAGGCCTACCCCGAGTAGGGGGTGAGTTGGGGGTTTTTCCGTAATCGCGACGCCTATACAAATAGGCCTAGCTTTTGTTTTGACTGACAACCTACCAAAAATTGGTCCAAATCGGTTAACATTTAAATAACATAAACGGTAAACATTTAAGAGGAAAGCCGTTTGTATGAAAAATTCCAGCTTCACAATCCTCTTAACACAATGAAATGGCTTAAAGATAGTGTTAGTCATCACGAAGTTGCTACCTACATGATGTCAGATTTCCTTTAGCTGATTTAAATTACATATAGGTAGGATATAACTCAACACCATGAAATGGCTGAAATATAGTGTAGTCATCATGAAGTAGCTATACACGTCAGATTTCATTTAGCCGATTTAGATTACATACATATACATAAAAGCGTCGGTGGCTCAACCGGTAACGACTCGGTACATCTAACCAGAGGTACCGGGTTCAAATCTGGACGGCCAATGTACCAATGAGTTTTTCAAAAACTTACGTACATACTTACCGATTGCTTTAACGGTGAAGGAAAACATCGTGAGGAAACCTGCACACGCCTGCGAAGAAACTCGAAGGTTATGTGTGAAGTCGACCAACCCGCACTGGGCCCGCGTGGTCGACTAAGGCCTAATCGCCCTGATTCAGGGTAGGCTCGAGCCCCTCGGTGGGGACGTATATGAGCTGTAATGATGATGATGACATATACATACAGGGTGTAACAAAATTGGTGTAGGTCCCGTTAACAGGGGCTGCTACTCATCATTCTGTACAAATTTTGTTCTAAAAACGTAAAAAAAAAATATTACTCGATCAGCTGATCGACCGATTTTGTGCATTTTAGTATGGAGGGTTAAAGTTATTTTTTTCAGAATTGACTATGGGTTCCTTGGAGAAAGTCGTTCAGTATGAAGAGTAGAACCCCCAGTTAATGGGACCTACACCAATTCTGTTACATCCTGTATAGATGGGTGGCTAAGCCCTATAACTCAACACCATGACATGGCTGAAAGATGTGTATGTTGTTAATATCATGAAGTACCTAACTTTATAACCTCAGATTTAATTTTGCAGATTTAAATTGCGTACAATACAAGTTATCATCCACCATTGATCTCAAAATGAGTTGATAATTAGGGTTCCGTACCCAAAGGGTAAAAACGGGACCCTATTACTAAGACTTCGCTTTGTTCGTTCGTCTGTCTGTCCGTCTGTCACCAGGCTGTATGAACCGTGATAGCTAGACAGTTGAAATTTTCACAGATGATGTATTTCTGTTGCCGCGCTATAACAACAAATACTAAAAATTAGAAAAATTGAAAAAATAAGGGGGGTCTCCATACAACGTGTTTTTTATACGTGAAGAAACTAGCGCCATCTTGTATGATGGTACGGAACCCTATGTGTGCGGTTCTGACTCGCACTTGGTCCAGTTTTTTACTCGACTTATACATCTGAATAATTTATTTCTTACTTTTAGAGATATTTGTTGCATCCAGCGATTTGTTACCCTAGATGGGTTATGCTCTAACAAACAACATTTTAATATCAGATTCATATCATTCGGAACGCCAATACAGATATTAGTTTTTAGCACGCGTCCACAAAATTTTAATAACTTTGATCAATATTCAAATACTAGATTTTGCTAGCGGCTTCGCTTGCGTGAACATTGTTTTCATGACTGTCTTCAAATTTGCGCCTAAAAGTAGCCTATATTATGTTAATCCAGGTCCTAATCTGTCTACCTACCTAATTTCATCAAGACCCATTCAGCTGTTGTGGCGTGATTGAATATCCATCCATCCATTCAAACTTTCACATTTATAATATTTTCTCCTCCACGTGACCGCGGGTGATGCTAAGTGCAACTCCAGGCAACCGCCGTTGATCCTTTGGATAACATGGTTAATTGTGCCACACGATAAGAAAAAAGCTAAATTGGTGAGGTTATTTGTAAAAGCTAATGAATACATACAGAAATGTTAGTTTGAGTTCCTATAGAGATCTGTAAGACAGGGCCTGCTTAAGAGTCCCCAGGAGGCTCGAGTTTCCATGCAAACGTAGTTCCGTTTTAATACAAAAACTACATGCCAGATTGAATCCAAACTTGGCGAATAATATATTGAGTTGACACATACTCGTATCAATGTTTGAAATTAATTTTCTTTCGATGTACTAATATAAAACGGAAAAAAATAAGAGAAGTTTCAAACTTTCAGTACAAAACTAATTTAAGCCTTCGTTTAGTTATATTTCAATTTACTACTGTTGTATATGGTATCCCTATTTGGTGTCTATGGCCATGCGCCCTTGTCATCCATCTTGTGATCTTGATTCTTGTCCGATGCATTGCTGTGTCACATGTTGTACCGCACTACCAATAAACTTGTTAATATTAAAACATTCGTCGTGTCATTGATTTAACGCAAACCAGTAACTAATACATGGTGTCAGAAGTAAAAATCGCGCTTAATCATGTCTACAAAAGAAGGCGACACCGAGAAAGATGCCAGAAGTCACACGCCGAAGAAAATCAACATGGCCGTGGCATGTGCTCAAATGAATTTTACAGGTAACCTTTCTAATAACTGGAAGAAATTCCGACAAACATTCAAAATGTACTTGCGAGCAAGTTCAATGGAGGATGAAGCAGACTCTCGCAAAGTGGCTTTACTATTACATTTAATTGGTGACAAAGGGTTAGAAATATTCAACTCATTCGGCGTAGACGAAGACACGGTTAAATACCAAGAACTGCATAAACTGTTCGACGATCATTTTATTCCACAAACCAACGTCACATATGAGTCACATAAGTTCTTCTCATGCAAGCAATCAGAAAGCGAAAGCATAGAAGAATTCGTCACAAAATTGAGAAATCTTAGTCAAACATGTCAATTCGGTGATTTACAAGATCGTCTTATAAAAGATATTTTTATCTGTAACATGAACGAAAAATACAGAAACGTCAAAGAAAAGCTTTTGTTGGAATCAAAATTAACACTAGATAAAGCTGTACAAACTGCACAAACAATACTTCAGTCGCAATCACAAGCCTCTACGCTTTCGTCATCTTCAGAGTCGGTGCCAGTCATGTATATGTCAAAGTCAGCTAGTCAGCCATCCTCAGCATACACAAGGCACAGGTCCAAGTCCCATTCACAGTCACTACATAAAAATAAGTCGAGATCAAAGTCAAGAGATCCAGTCTGCGGACGATGTGGTCAAGTCCATCGTTATAAGTGTCCGGCTAATGGTGTGAAGTGTCGTGCCTGTGGGCTATTATATCATTTTGAATCAGTGTGTAGAAATAAAAATAAAAGTGTAAGGAACATTCAAGTTGAAAGCCAACAAGCAGAAGATTTTTTGTTCATTGGTCATGTAAATTTAAAGGACAGTAATAATTCTATGTGGAAAATGCCCATTTTTATTAATGGTATAAAAATTGATTGTTTATTAGATACTGGAAGCGATGCTAATGTCATGTCAATGTCTGTTTACAAATCTTTAAATTGTGGTGTACTTTCAAACTGTACAAGTAAAATATGCTCATATAGTGGTGAGAAAATAACAGTTTTGGGTGAAATAGATTTGCCAATTGAATATGATCTAGATAACAAAAAAATGACACAAAGTTCAAAGTTCATTATTGTGAATACATGTAAGTCACCAACTGTTATTGGCCACCAGTCATGTGTTGAGCTAGGTTTAGTAAAAAGAGTCTTTAATGTCAATGATGTGTCAGAGCTTGATAAAATAATCTTACAGTATGCAGATAATTTTACTGGCCTAGGCTGTCTACCAGGTGAATGCAATTTGGTAGTGGACAAAAACATTCAACCAAAAGTCGACCCACCTCGAAAAGTTCCATTTGCTCTTCACGATGATCTGAAAAGGGAGTTGGAGACAATGGAGAGGATGGAAGTCATTGTCAAGGTCACCGAGCCAACTGCTTGGGTAAGTTCTTTACTTTTAGTCAAAAAGAAGAATGGAAAATTAAGAATATGCCTAGACCCAAGAAATCTCAATCAAGCTCTACAGAGAACTCATTATCCGATCCCTACAGTTGACATGGTACGTGCTAAAATGACAGGCTGTAAGTATTTCTCTACTCTAGATGCCAGTAGTGGATTCTGGATGTGCCGTCTAACAGAAGAAAGCTCTTATCTGACTACTTTCAACACTCCATTTGGTCGGTATCGTTTTAAAAGGATGCCTTATGGTATAAGTTGTGCTCCTGAATACTTTCATAGGGTAATGACTGAAACATTCTCAGACATCCCAGGAGTAGCAGTCTACAGTGATGACATTCTAGTTGGTGGAACAACATTGGCTGAGCACAATGAACGCCTAAAGTTGGTGTTACAACGGGGTAAGCAAGTAAATGTCAAATTCAATAGGTCTAAGTGTATATTTGCCACACAGAAAAAAAAATACTTAGGACACATTTTCACTGGTGATGGTGTAGTTCCTGACCCAGAAAAGGTCAGAGCAATCCAAGATATGCCCTCCCCTACATCCGTCAAGGATCTACAAAGGTTCCTAGGGCTACTCAATTATTTGAGGCTCTTCATCAACAATCTCGCGACAGAGGTAAGTCCTCTCCGAGACCTCTTGAAAAAGGATGTTATATTTCAATGGAATGAGACGTACGAACAGCTGTTTTGTCACCTAAAAAACATAATTTGTGCTGCATCAGTTCTCGCTCACTTCGATGTGAAGAAACCGGTATGTCTATCTGTCGATGCCAGCAGTACAGCTGTTGGAGCCGTTTTATTGCAGGAAGGCCACCCCATTTATTATGCGTCAAAAACACTGACCGCGTCACAACAAAAAATGGCTCAAATAGAGAAAGAACTCTATGCCATAGTATTTGGGTGTATCCGTTTTCATCAATTTGTCTATGGCCAAAATGTCAAAGTCGAAACAGATCATCAACCTTTGATAACCTTATTTAAAAAATCCCTTGTTGAAGTTCCAACACGTCTCCAAAGAATGATGCTGAAAATTCAAGCTTATAGTCTAGATGTAACCTACAAAAAAGGTACACAAATGTTTATAGCAGATACCTTGTCTCGCGCTGCCTTGCCAGAATCAAGTGCAGACGAACTTGACGATGATGTCGTAATACATGTAAATTTACTTCTAAATAACTTACCTCTCTCTACAGAACGCCGCAAGTGGCTGCAAGAAACGGTAAACACAGACAAGTCAATGCAAATCCTAAAAAGTTATTGCAAAAATGGATGGCCTTCATGCAAAAAACAAGTGCATAAAAATGTGCAAGAATATTGGAATTACAGGCAGGAAATTCACTGTGAAGACGAGCTGCTGCATCTACAAATGAGTCTGTTGAACCGGTAAATGATGTAAGTACACAGCCAAGGCGTAGTAGTAGGCAGCCTAAACCAGTAAGAAGGTACATTGAAGAGTGTTAAAATTAATTCAATTTCACAACATTGTCATTTAGAGGTACTCACTAAAAATAAAATAAAATAGGGTCACTTCCCAATAAGTTCACTAATAGGGTCACTTCCTAATAATAAGTTCATGTAGTGTTCTTTATACAATAAGTTTATTGTTATGTTCTATAAAATGTAAAATTAACTAAAAATAAAATAGGGTCACTTCCCAATAAGTTAATTAATAGGGTCACTTCCTAATAAGTTAATGATAGTGTTCTTTATAAAATAAGTTAATTATTATGTTCTATAAAATGTAAATTTAAAATAAAATGTAAAAAAGAGCTTAATATCTAGAGCTATAACTAATAGTTAAACAAATTTAAACATGTTTTTTCTTTTTAAAAATAAGGGAGATGTTGTATATGGTATCCCTATTTGGTGTCTATGGCCATGCGCCCTTGTCATCCATCTTGTGATCTTGATTCTTGTCCGATGCATTGCTGTGTCACATGTTGTACCGCACTACCAATAAACTTGTTAATATTAAAACATTCGTCGTGTCATTGATTTAACGCAAACCAGTAACTAATACAACTACGATGAAAACTACTCAATATATTTGCAAAGTTTGGATTCAATCCGGCGTGTAGTATTTGTATTAAAGAGGGACTATGTTATGTTTGTATGGAAACTGGGGACCCTTAAGGCCTTAAGATGGGTCAAATGACCATATTCAATTCAAATTATTGAAAGACTATGTAAAGCTATCACCATGGAAAATATATATGTAATAATACTTACAGTAATAAAAAATTGATTTAATTGAATACAATTTTAAAAATATTACCACTCTTGATGTAATAAAATATAAGTACTTTAGATCACCTGTAGACCCTGTTTTTGGCTTTAATTGCAAAATTTCTCGAAAACAAATAGTTAATATTGAATGAAACCAACACAGAAAAATCGGTGAATATAAGACCTTTCATTTTAATGAAACAAATTTTTTTAAACTTTTTGAAAGTGATGAAAAGTAAGTAAAGTAAAAAGTTTTTACTAAAAAATTAAATTAAAAATTTAAAAAACCCCCGACAAAAACCTCTAAAAAGTAAACAATAATATGTATTGACCCTTTGAGTTTAATTTAAGTAGTAATATTTTGATCCAAGAGTCGTCGCGTAGGGGGACCGCTAAGTTGTGAAGTTATTACTAATTAGTTGTAGTAAAGTAAATCAGTTGTATTCTGTTTTTATTTTATTTACTTAGCGGTCCCCCTACGCGACGACTCTTGGATCAAAATATTACTACTTAAATTAAACTCAAAGGGTCAATACATATTATTGTTTACTTTTTAGAGGTTTTTGCCGGGGGTTTTTTAAATTTTTAATTTAATTTTTATTTCGTGCTTTTTAAACTTTACGTAACTATTACATACAATCGAAACTCTACCCCCACATTCATACAAATAGTTTCCGGGACGAAACACGATACTGCGACACAAAATCTAGCCTATTTTGAATCGATCAAGCCTGTGGAAGTTGCTCACCTCCCTTGTTTGAAGCTGCAATTAAATGTGTTATAACTCTAAACTTCAAATCCATGGACCCATGGAAGTTTTTTACTTTTTTAACCGCTGCTTCAGCAGATTCCAGGAGATGCTGCAGCATCAGGTCAAGGTTACCATATTATATCTAACACCTATTCATTGAGACTATTCTAATAATTTCTATTCTAATTCTATTTAAAAGTGTGTGTAACACCTATTTGAAATAAATTGTTTTGAATATTTTTTTTGAGCCCAAACACGATACTTCTACTGAAAGTTTTTGAGGAGTTGGGTATTCTGTAGATTCTAGGAGATGCTGCATCAACAGTTCAAGGTTATCATGGTTTTGCAATATTTTTACATTAACAGGGCACCAAATTTTGAATCGATCAGACCTGTATAAGTTGCCCAGATCCCTTAGTCACCTAGATAAGAGCTGATAACCCTCAAACGGCTGAACAGATCTTTATCGATTATAGCTAAGAACCACCGCAAGGAAACTTGTTTCACGTAAAAAAAACCGCATCAAAATCGGTCCATCCGTTCGAGAGTTGCGATGCCACAGACAAACAGACACAAACACACAGAAATTGGCGTCAAACTTATAACACCCCTCTTTTTGCGTCGGGGGTTTATATAAGAAATCAAAGCGAAGGTTTATCTCAATAATATTTAGTTCACAGTTAGTCATAGTTTCAGGTACGTAGGTATGTCAAAAATTTAACGGATTTTAACAACATCAGCTCACCGTGTTGCCACCATTGCATTGTATGCAGAATCAAATACTGATCAAAACGAGTCCAAACACGACATATCTGCTATTATTTTTTTAAGAGTGTGCTAGTGTTCTGGATATCCTGGCCGCAGCATCAGCTCACCGTGTTGCCACCATTGCATTGTATGCAGAATCAAATACTGATCAAAACGAGTCCAAACACGACATATCTGCTATTATTTTTTTAAGAGCGTACTAGTGTGCTGGATATCCTGGCCGCAGCATCAGCTCACCGTGTTGCCACCATTGCATTGTATGCAGAATCAAATACTGATCAAAACGAGTCCAAACACGACATATCTGCTATTATTTTTTTAAGAGTGTGCTAGTGTTCTGGATATCCTGGCTGCAGCATCAGACCAAGAGTTCCATAATCCTGCATAGTTATTAAGCATACATGAGTGTTTCAAGTTTTTGGTCACATGTATGTTTGAAAGTAAAGTAAATACACATTAAGAGTCTAAGAACCCTACCGCAGCTAACAAAAGAGCTGATGACCTTGAAACGGCTGAACCGATTTTGATAAAACGTATCTAAGAACCATCGCCAAAAAACCTGCTTGTAAATAAAAAAAACCGCATCCAAATCGGTTAACCCGTTTGAGAGCTACGGTGCCACAGACAGACACACAGACACACACACACACATAGCGGTCAAACTTATAACACCCCTCTTTTTTGCGTCGGGGGTTAAAAACAGAATTGGGCGTTCGTTTTCAACGTAACAGCCGCGTTGAAGTCCGCATTGATTTCAACTTAAAATGAATAGACTTACGTTCGATATTATTGAAATACGTATCAACCTGCTCAGAGTCAGATTGAGTGATCTTAGCGCCTTAATTAAAATGAAAACATAGGTTCATTCCACATACTTATTTGGATGATTAATCGTTTGCCTAAATTCTATTTCATTACAACGTACACGATACGATACCTTGCAAAGCAAAGCTCAATATTTACAAGTTAAAGAGTGAATGACTGATGGACTGACAGACAATGCCGCACCAAAAATAAGTACCTATCTACTGATAGTGGCTCACTCGTCTGTAAATTATGTCTGGACATTTTGCACCTTTATGCACGCGCGTCGGCGGTCATAGTCATGTCACAGTATAACGATATGGCTTACAGTAGCGCAACGCCTTTGATGTCGCACGATGCGCTACCGGCGTAGGTACTGGCCCATACTAGCCTGAAGTCAGCCTGGTAAACTCGCGGAGTTTATCTTTTACATCAACCGGAACACATCAATGTTGTTAACACTGATGTTTGGCGGCAAGACTTAGATAAGATGGTGGTAGCTAGTAAGGCGGGCTGTGAAAACGCCCTAGCACCAACTAACAGAGTCTTACAAAGTTTACCCCGCCGGAATCGAAGCCGCAGCCTCCTGGTGTGAAGAAAATGGACTAACCATTAAGCCACGGAGGCGGTTAACAGCATTGACGTGTTCCGGCTTGAATATAAAATAGCCAGATCCCCCATTGCGTTGGGGAATCATGGTAAGCCCGCTTCCATCTTCGGCATCCTCGTCACTTCGTCAAAGTCGGCTTCGTCCTCTGACGTAAGTCCAATAGCAACATAGGTGAACTCATTTTCTTAATCACCCTGTATATAACGTTTTAGGTGTAGGTAGCTAATTCAAAGACTCTTAACAGAATGTGGGGTTTTCATATATTATGTATAGTACAGCTCCCGTGTGTGATACCTTGCTATGCTATAATTATTTATCCGGCGCCCGTGTGTGACAGCTTTAGTACTGTGCTCATGTAGTGTGTTGAATACAACGCGTGAACGCGTATACACGGTTTCTTATCATTCCGCGGTCATACATCGCGTGGGTCGTACGCGTTCGCGGGTTAAAAATAAAAAAGTTTCGCGGACACCTTAGTCCGTTATATAGTTATTCTTTTTTGCATAGAAACTCTTTGGAGTTTTAGTGTATAGTGTGCTTCAGTGGATCTGGTTTTTTTGTTTTATTTCACTTGTTGTGAGTATATTTTCATCGTTTATTGGTACATAATGCTAAATTGGCTGCAAATGCTTGTTTAGGATCGTCATCATTATATCAGCCGAAAGACTTTGTTTAGGAATTTTAAATTTAACCCTTTAAGCACTGAACTTCAAAGGAATGTATTGTTTTATTTTCTTTTTGTACAGTTTTATTTTTATTTTCATGTAGCAGTAATTTTTTGAGTAATTTTTATGTAGATTTCAATAGAAATACAGCGAGGGTACATTAAGGTTCCAAATTGTTTGTTCAAGGTACAAAAAGGTTCAACGCACGATTGTATTACTCTGTGCTCAAAGGTATAAGTAACTGGGAATTGTCATGCGAGGAAAATGCATGTCTAATTGAATCATTTGCTAATAATTATGCAGGCAAGATATTATTTTTTCACTGATACTATAAGTGGTAAAATCACTATTTTCAGTGCAGTGAATAACAATTTGCTTCAATTTATAAAATAGGTAGTCGCTTAAAGTATTTCACAAAAATTAACCACCTCCATGGCGCAATGGTTAGTCGTTCACATTAGGAGTTCGCGGGTTTGATTCCCGGCGGAGCCTAACTTTGTAAGACTCTGTTTGGTTGGTGGAAAGGCAAAGAAGATGAGATAGCCAGTTTCTCGTTGCTTTGGGAAGTCTTGGTAAGAGCGCTTCCGTCTTCGGCATTATCGTCACCCAGGTGAGATGATGGGCTTGATAATAGTGGATAAAAAAGAATATCCTTTTTCAACCTCGACCAAAAAGGAGGTACTAATACCTAATACCAGAGATAAAAAAGAAAATCCTTTTTCAACCTCGACCAAAATGGAGGTATTGTCTGTTATTCTAGGATTTGAGAGAAGCGTTTACATGTGTGTCTGGTGGACTGTTCCGTTCTGAAACCGCTTTTTATCCGATTAGCAAAAATAGGGTTACAATTTTGGTTGTGGTGGGGCACCGGGAGTCGGGTCGTTCCTTTCCCTCTAATATGGTCATGGAGAGAGATGGCTAACTCTCGCGTTATACTCGTGAACGGGTGCTGTCCGTGTGAACTGGCCTACTCTTGTCAAAGGCATTGACGAGAAATTCAATAATTTTATGTATTACTTCTCGTGTCATGTTGTTTTCATGTCCAAATGTTTTTTTTTGATGGTAAGTGACGATGATGCCGAAGATGGATGCGGGCTTAACAAGATTCCCCAACGCAATGGAGAACTGGCTATCTTATCTTATCTATTTGTTTTATATAAATGATTTTATTGACATTATTAACTGATGATTGTTTGTTTATTTTTTTCACAATCTGACATGTAATTTAATCGCTATCTTACGACCATCAGAATTCAGAAAGAATGTAACATGCACCCTATTATAAATAAACATTTTGAAATTTTGAAAGTTCTAATTGGTAAGCCCGCTTCCATCTTCGGCATCATCGTTACTTACCATCAGGTGAATGATACCAAGGACTTATCAATTATATAAAACAGGCCTATTGCGAGTTGGAATCGTGCTCTGAGGGTTCCGTACCACCACACCTCACTACACAACTATGAAAATGATATCTATTCACATTACAAACAAAATACATCAACGCGAACGACAGATTTTTTTTCATTCAGTTCCGACTCCTTAGAGTGAGTACGACTGACACTTAACCAGTTTTTATTTTTGTTGTTTTATTTTTTATTTATATCACACCAAGTTTCACGCTTGTATAATATGTATTACCGTTTTTACGATAGAGCTAAGTGAAAAATACCTATAAAAACACGTTTTTTTTTTGTATGGGGACAACCCTTAATTTTTATTTTTTTCTAATTTTATTATTTGTTGGTATACCGGCAATGGAAATACCTACACAGTCTAAATAAAATACAGCCCGCTGATACACAGACAGACGGACGGACAGCGGAGGCTTAGTAATAGGGTCCCGTTGGTCACCCTTTGGGCGTTCGGAACCCTAAAACTCGCTTTTTGAGATGTTTCTTAGCGATGTTCGATAGAAATTGATTAACGTGCATAATATTTAGTTCTTCTTAAAGGTGCTCGGCTGAAATTTAAGATATAAAATAAAAAATCCGACTGCATAAAAAACTTAAACTCTCGTTTTGCCTAGTTGGATAACAATGTATCCTATGTCACTCACGGGATCAAGACGAATCTAACGTCATCTCGCACTCCAAAATCCACCAAGCTGTTTAGGCTGCAGAGCGTTCCAAAGAAATAAACATACATACATACACTCGAGAAACATAGCGCACTTTCTGGCGCAGTCGGGTAAAAACTTTGTCGTAAAATTCCTCAGTTGAGTGAGTAGTCATTACATCCAGAAGTGTGATGTTTCATCTAAGTCTAGAACCTATATCTGGATCTCAACGACCCTAAAAGCTAAAAAACTAAAGACTTGGTGTTAACTAGCAATCTTCACACCTGAAATCTTAATATTCTAGCTATTACCACAGATTACTAAATAGTTACTTTTATTACCACAGAAATTGATACGTCTATGTATAGTTAGGTACTATTTACCTATAAAATATAGGATGTCAAGAACAGTAATCTAGACTTGACCAACATTAGGCAACTAGATATCCAATCCAGTATCCACAGACCAACATCAGGCAACAAGATATCCAATCCAGTATATCCATATCGATCACTATGGTTAACCGTCACCAACACGGCTAAGTCTGTGACATTCGATATTTCAAGCCAAAGGGTTGGCACGGGGCGATTGGTCAGAGTTAATGGTTGCTAAAGCAGGCAAATTAGATTTCATACGAGCAGATTAATTAACAGAAGGTAATTTGAACGATAAGACAACATAAATTTAGCAGTTAGCATGTAATGGTAATAAACCGCATGTAAAGTAACTTAAGTTCATTCTTAAGTCCTTATTATAATATTCATTTCAAATTATTGAAAGACTGGACAGGTATCACTTTGGACAAATATATAATATAATTTAATGTAAAAAAATAGATTTAATTAAATACAATTTTAAAAATGGTAACTTTTGATGTAAAAAAAATATACTAATTAACCTGTTTTTGGCAATTATTGCAAAATTTCTCGAAAAAAAAAGTTAATGTTGAATGAAACCAACACACAAAAATCGGTGACTTTAAGACCTTTCTTTTTAATTGAACACCTTTTTTTAAAAAACTTATTTGAAAGTATAGAAAAGTAGTAAAAACGGTTTCAACGTTACAGCCGCGCTGAAGCCAGCATTGATTTAAATTTAAAATGAATAGACTTACGTTCGATATTATTTTAACACGTATCAACCTATTGGGATTGAGGCATCTTAAAGCCTTAAATTAAAATACTAGTAGTACTGGGAGGCGCAAAAGTCACGAAGGGATAAAAAAAAGACATTTCCAACGACTTTCATCATCATCATCATATCAGCTGAAGGACGTCCACTCCTGGACATAGGCCTCCCCCAAGGATTTCCACGACGACCGGTTCTGCGCTGCCCGTATCCAGCGGCTTCCTACGACCTTTACCAGGTCATCGGTCCACCGAGTGGGAGGCCTGCCTACACTATGTTTTCCGGTGCGTGGTCGCCACTCGAGAACTTTACTGCCCCAACGACCATCTGCTCTACGAGCAATTTGCCCCGCCCACTGCCACTTAATTTTAGCAATTCTGAGAGCTATGTCGGTTACTTTGGTTCTCTTACGGATCACCTCGTTTCTGATTCGATCACGCAGAGAAACTGCGAGCATAGTACGCTCCATTGCCCTTTGGGTGACCTTGAGCCTTCTTATGAGGCCCATAGTAAGCGACCATGTCACAGTTCCGTATGTCATCACTGGCAACACACACTGGTCGAAGTCCTTGGTCTTAAGACACTGCGGTATCTGGGACGTAAAGATATTGCGAAGCTTCCCGAACGCTGCCCAGCCGAGTTGGATTCGACGATTGATCTCTTTCTCGAAGTTGGACCTACCTAACTGGACTGTTTGCCCCCAGGTATACATATTCGGTAACAACTTCGAGTGTAGAGCCTCCGACCTCTAAAGGAGTAGGTATGTCACGGACGTTTGACATAATTTTCGTCTTGTCCATGTTCATTCAACGACATTCACTATTATTTTATTTTCAAAAATTATAAAATATACTTTAGAGATTCAGCATGGTTTGGAGCACAGACTTATATCTATGGTTTGTGGTTTGGAGATTCATTAGTTTCACCGTTGTTACCCAACGTACCAAAATCATTGAATTTTATATTGGTCTTTCGGTAGCGTTTATTCTTAAGGTTTTAAACGTTTAACAGGCCCGCTTGTTTCCCAGATTTTACAGGGCCAGATTATTTTCTTTGGGGTTGTTTAAAAGAGAAGCTGTGGAGGTTAAATTTAGTACTGGGGCCGTTTTTTCATAGTATTTGGGCCTGCGACGTCATCATTTTTGAAGTAAAACTTCTTTACGCACGCTTGACTTGGGTAGCAAGCTGGTAGATGCGTGACGAGAGCGTTACGGAAATGGGATCGGATGAGGCGAACGGAAGTTTAGAGGGTGTATATAAATTAGTGTAGATAGAAAGAGAGATACTATTTATTTTTGTTTACCAACAATATTGGTTGCCGAGGAAATAATATCGGTTGTCGAACGAAACAATCAAAACAAACATATAAGGTATATGTAAGATAAAAAAGATTTGATCATTTTCACAGGATAATAAAACTCTTTTCGTAAACTGTCTATACCTCCATATGACAAAAAAGATTTGATTATTTTCTGAAGACATAGTATTTAGTTTTATACATATAGATGGAGCTAAAGCAGTTTTACTTTAGTCGTGTGGTCTAAAGCACACTCGTATTTTTTTATCATTTAAAAATCATAAAAAAATAACCAATCATTAAAAGAAATACTCAAATTAGTTTAGCAATGAAAATCTTACTATTCATATATTTTGATTTGTCCCTGAATATTATTATTCATATTATTCGCGATTTTTTTCATAAAAGTGTTTATTTAATTAAATGTATGCCTTTCATCAAGATCGGTTCAAACGTTTTTGCTTGATTAGAAAAAAAACATACAGACTTTCATATAACTTCAGTAAGATATAATCAATAACATTTGCTCAATTAAACACATGTATTATTGAATATTGCCTAGTCAGTTTTATTACTGAAATACGTAGGTACCTAGTTAACCAACAAAACTTATCTCATTATGTTGAAACAAACCGTGTTACAGTAGCTAATAAGTTCAATGCTACAAGAACGGGTAGGATAATTATAGACTAGTCGTCAAATACGTTCTACCTACCTTATACTAATACTATCTAATCTAATACCGATTGAAATACAAACTCGACTAGTAATAACTGTATTTTCCCGTAATAGCAATATTATTATGACGATTATGTCAAAGAACGCCCACTTAATTAGGCACCTACATAATATATGTATACGCGGGCCACAGCGTTACGTATTTCTCAATCTCAGCCGACGACGTCAGGAATCGAACCCACGATCTCATGGAGCCTGGTGGGTGACTAGCTACTGCGTAACAGTGAGTGTGAGTCGTTTTTTCTTAGCCTTATACCTATTTTACAATAGGGTTTACACTGTTAGATAGCTTTGATCTTATGGGCTTGGTTTTTGGATTTATTCAAATGATAGGTACACATTTTTTTCCGAATATCATAGTTGCGGTCTTAGTTATTTGACACTAGCTGCTTACCACGTGGACAACGTTTCTATGACTTTTCGAGGGTGCGCAGTGAAAAAAGTAGCCTAATATGTGTTAATCCAGGTTCTATTCTAATCTGTCTACCTACCAAATTTCAGCCAGATCAGTTCAGTAGTTTTTGAGTGAAAGAATAACAGACATAAATTCGTACATCCATACATTCTTACAAACTTTCGCGTTTATAATAATACTAGCTTTTTCCCGCGGCTTCGCCCCCGTGGACATCGTTTTTATGACTGTCTTTAAGGGTGATTAGTAAATTATGTCGTTTCCCACCCACTATATTATCTCTATGCAAAAAATCACAACAATCGTGTATTTTTTTACTTCCCTCAGGAACTGCATCAGATTTTGCTATTTTCCCGCGATAAAAAGTAGCCTATGTCCTTCCCCGTGACACAGGCTACCTGCATGCCAAATTTCATGAAGACTGGTCAAGGCGTTGAAGCGTGAAAAGGTAACAAAGAAACAAACACAATTTCACATTTATAATATTAGTAAGGATTAGTAGGATTAGTAAGAAGTAGGATAGGATTTATGGTCGAATATTACGTACTACTTTTTCTACACGCGCGCAACCAGGTTATAAACCAGCTTTATTTTTGTAAATATAGTTCGTTCGCTGAATTAGCTGCGCCTTTCATAAATGCCGCTTTGATAAATAAATAAAAATGGAAGCGACAAAGGGGCCGCCCTAAATTCAATCGCGGCGCCGCCGATGCATCTTCGGCGTCGCGCAGAACTCAGGCCAGCCCCTTTGTCGCTACCGTTTGACGCGGCGAGCGGCATTTATCAAAGGTGCAGCAAAGAACCAACTATAGGCAGAAAGGTGACCCCTAAATCCGGAGTCAATGTCACCAGGTTAAATTCCTTAAACATAGAGTCAACAGCATTGAGGTTTTAGGGTTTCGTACCTCAAAAGGTAAAAACGGAACCATTATAGGATCACTCGTATGTCTGTCTGTCTGTCTGTCCGTCCGTCCGTCCGTCTGTCACAGCAAATTTGCTCCGAAACTACTGGACCGATTGAGTTGAAATTTGGTACACATAATGTAAGTCGGTGACCCAAAGACTGACTTGAAACGAAAATAACGAATTTAAACATTATGGGGCCACTTAACTAAAATAATAAAATTTAAACAAGGGGCCACTTAATGAAAATAAATTAAATTGAAACATTATGGGGCCACTTAACGAAAATAAATGAAATTAAAAAATGGGCCAATTAAAGAAAATAAATTCAATTGAAACATTATGGGGCCACTTAAAGAAACTAATTTAAATTTAAACAAGGGGCCTCTTTTCTCACTCCACTAAGTATTTGGGTCGAAAAAGAGCCAAAATCGTCTCATGTAATTAATGGACGAGCCTAATGTGGTATAATTTGTTTAGATTGCTATGTGTGCATGTCTTCATATCAGCTCGTATACGTCCCCACCGAGGGGCTCAAGCCTACGCCCTAATTCAGGGTGTGCATGTAAATCCTTACTAATATTATATACGCGAAAGTTTGTATGTATGGATGTTTGTTACTCTTTCACGCCACAACAGATTAACGGATCTAGATGAAATTTGGTAGGTAGACAGATTAGGACCTGGATTAACATATATACTACTTATTTCCAAGACCCTCTAAGACAGTCATAGAAACTATGTTCAGGGGATGAAGCCGCTGGCAAAAGCTAAAATACGAATACTAGTTTATGTTCAGTCAACGATACTTTTTATAATTCACTATATTTCGCCCGCGGCTTCGCCCGCGTGGATATAGTATTTAAGATTGTAATCGAGGGTGCACGATGCGTGAGCCGCAATCCGTGGAATAAATTACCCTATCTGTTAACCAGTACTTGATCTATCTACCTACCAAATTTTAACCAAATCCGTATAGCTGTTTAGGCGTAGAAGTGTAATAAACAAACAAACGTTCATAATTTGTGTGATTAGTTTAAAGAATGGTTATAAAAATAGTTTTTATGTGATGCGACCGGTTGCTTCACAGTTAACCCAGATATTACGATACTAGTTAAGATTAGTTAAGAACGCTACGAAGTTTCATCATCATCATCATCTAATATAAGCCGGCCCCGATACACAACAGGCGAAGCACTAACTGCAAAAATACCAATGTCTCCTCTACCCACCCGTTAAACTACTTTTAGGGTTCCGTACAACAACAGATAAAAACGGAACCCTTCGTTCGTCTGTCTGTCTGTCCTTCAGTCTGTCACAGCCAATTTGCTACGAATCTACTGGACAAAATCAAGTGAAATTTGGTAGGATGGTGTAATCGTGCACACACATGTGCATTTTTTTTAAATAAGGGTAATTTTCAGAGGAAAAATCAGGAAATTTAAAAACAAAGTTTTGCAAAACTTACAATGTCATACTCGTATATCAAATGAAAGGGCTCGTGATGAGGATCTCAAATATATTTGTTATTATTTTAAAATCAATTGTTTTGATTTTATTCATGAAAGAAGACGAAAATGACCATTCCCCCCCCCTGATCTCTGAAACTACTGAGCCTAAAATTTTGAAAAAAATACATAATAATATAGTTCATTGCTTGTAGATTACAGGCGCGGATACCGCGAGCCCAACTCGCACTTGGCCGGTTTTTTTCTCTTGTAGTAGTTTACAATGAATACATGTGAAATGTTATTCATTTCGTTCCCGCAGCACAGTGACTGTGTTTCACATAGTATAGGTACTTTAGAAAATTTTAAATTTCGAATATTTTAATTAATTTTAATTTGGATATGTATCTTCTTATCGTCAGCAAAATATTATTAGATTTTTTTTTAAATACACTATTGGTAAGCCTTTGACATCATCAAACCAGCCCCAGTACTAATTTTAACTGACGATTATGAAATGAATTTAGTTATTTGGTGTTATTTCATTACTTTTTACCCGACTACGAAAAAAGGAGGATTATGTTTTTGACAGTCTCTGTATGTATATAAATAAGTATGAATGTTCATCTCCTCGTATTTACTAAACCACTTAACCGATTTTGACAAAATAGGTGTCTTTGGATTTGTGCCATCACTCCGCGTGTCACAGGATATATAACATTAATTTTACATATTTTTTTATAACATTATTAAACCGGCCAAGTGCGAGTTTGACTTGCGGTATGAGGGTTCCGTACCCCCACATCTCTCCAAATAACTATGACAATGATACCTATTAACATCAAACAAAAGACACAAATGCGAGCAACAGAAAAATACTATTAACGCGCTATCTAATGGTGTTTTAGTGAACTATTTTCCGTAAGTGAACGTATTATATTGAGTTTACCACTTTATTTTCAACTGATAGTGTTCTTATAGGTTTTTCTGTAATCTACAAACAATTTGATGAACTATATTTTGTATTTTTTTCAAAATTTTAGGCTCAGTAGTTTTAGGCTCAGTAGTTTTGGAGATCAGGTGGGGGGGGGGGGGGGGGAATGGTAAAAATTCAATTCAAAGTAATCCTTATAATGAGCCCTTTCATTTGATATATGACACAAGAAAATATTTATTGACTTTGCACAAGTTGTATTTGGGTCATAGGATTACACAATCCTACCAGATTTCATCCGGTAAATCGGAGCAAATCGGCTGTGACAGACGGACGGACGGACAGACAGACAGACGCACGAATGATCTTATAAGGGTTCCGTTTTTTTGTTGTTGTACGGAACCCTAAAAATCAACTTCGCGGATTTTATAGGTGAATTATCTTGTTTGGTATCAAAAGAAAGGTCTTCAAGAACACATTCTAAATATATATAATACTTCAGCAAATATTTTTAAATTCTTAGCAAATGGTCTCACAAACGGCATTACAAGACGGCTCAATGTAAGTACGCGCGCCACAATCCAACAACACGACACGACACGACACGCCGTCGTCGCGGGTAGCGAGGTGGGGTGGCGTTGTACTCTAAGCACAAAAATATGGAAATAAAACAAAAGTAAAATAACTAAACTATGGAAAAGTATGAAAACAAGAGTTTCCCGCCTGAAATCATAGTCTTTATTTTTACCTTCATCTGGGGTAATAGCAGTAGCGTAGTCGCAAGCCCTATCGTAATCAAAGTTTATCCGACGCTTTTAAGGTGAAGGAAAACATCGTGAAGAAACCTGCACTCACCTGCGAAGGAACTCAAAGGTTGTGTGTGAAGTCGACCAATGCGCAATGGGCCGCGTGGTCGACTAAGGCCCGATCCCCTAATTCAGGATAGACTTGAGCCCTTCGGTAGCGTATACGTATATAAGTTGATATGATGAGGGTCACTGGTACATAACTGCGAACCTCTTTAACTGATGGTTCTACTGAAGAAACTGAATATCTTTTGTGAAATCGAAAAAAAAACGGACTTCTCATACAAATTTAATCGATTTCTGGCTCTTATCTAAGGCTTGCTGCCAAACATCAATGTTAACAGCATTGATGTGTTCCGGCTTAAAGATAAGATAGTATGATGAGATGAGATAAGATGTCTTTGGGAATCTTGGTAAACCCGTTTCCATTTTCGGCACCCTCGTCACTTACCATCAGGTAAATTGATGCTAAGGGCCCACTAATTGTAGTTAAAAAAAACCTAACCACTCCAGGAGTGCCGACAGAAGTGAAAACCAACCACCTTAACGTCTTGTACACCAATTGTTTTTTTTTTAAATTCTTTCATAATCGTATTCTATCGTATCGTTTTATAAAGGTAAGAAAAGTTTTAAAAGTTTCGGTATCAGGCAACGAGGTAACTTGAATTCAATGGTTTTTTCACCATCTCAAATACAGTTTTTATATGTTTTGTTTCTGGTGCCCAACGCGCTTAAATAAGTTTTCACTTGAAAAATGTATGAGAATTCCAAACATGTTTTTTCGATTTCAGCATAGTTGTAAAACAAAATTTGTTGAATTTCACGAGTAGGACCACCATTTAAGAGGTTTGTAGTCTGTAGTTGACCAGTTACCACATAAGCACACCCTGAACACTTAATACAACGGGCCAGAAATGACATTTCAAAAAAGGAATGACAGAACAAACAAAATAGCGGCGAAATCCTATACGTTCGACAACCAAACTGTAACCAATATGTATCAATCTGGGTGACGAGGGGGTGAGGTCGCAATCTAGAGAGCGGAAGTGAGTGTCCATACTGTTGTCAGCATAACCTTAGAATTAACTGAACTTCTGAGTATATCTTTGCAAATGTACGGAAATTAAAGAAAGTAGCCTCAACTTTTTATTTATTTTTGTTGTTACGACTTGCTTACATAGGAAAGGTGTAAAAACGACCAACGAACTGTATTGTTTGATCAATACATAAAAACGATGTTTTTCTTTTGACGATAATGTTGATTGGCAAGAACGTAACTGTAACCATGTGTTACAAACTTCAGGATATAGTTTTTGCATTCTATCAAGACGCCGGAATTTACTTACACACTTGATGTATACTTTCACATTACCTATGTTTACCTAGTAACAAAATTAAGTTTACAGTGACAAAATACGTGTTCTCACGTTGAAAACTTCTCTTGCGTGAGAATACGGTTTATATTTACGGAACACTGTTTCGTAGGCGACTTCTTGTATTGGTCAACTAGTCAGTGTTTGGCATTCGATCGTTGCGGTTATTCGAAAACAGCAGTTTAAAGGAAATACCGGCTGATTAGAAAGTGTTATAACAAACAAACATGTTGCCATGAGTCGCGTACTGGAACTTCGAAGGATGCTACTTCGTCACGACACTGCTTTGACTACAGCGGACGCGACACACTTGGATAATGCTGCTACTTCCACACGAATGCTAGTCGACAATGGTAGGTAAATGGTTGAAACATCTAAGAGGGGAACGGGGGTTAACTTTGAAATTTGGGCATCTTTGAAATTGAAGTTTTTCATCTTTTCAGTTATCGTATCATGGTGGCTGCAGTTGCAGCGACACTTCGACCCAATGGGGTCTTTTGTGTCTACCCCATGTAGGTCGATGGTCTACCCCTCCTATAACCTTTGCGCCCCAACCTACTCGAAGATGTGCTGGATCAATGCAGCAATTCCGCTGATAGGAATTGTAGTCCTCCGGTTTTGGGTAGCCATACGCTTGCTAGCCAGGACATCGCAGTGACACAGTAAGTGTTCCATTGATTCTGTATTTTGAACACAGACCCCATACGCTTGCTAGCCAGGACATCGTAGTGACACAGTAAGTGTTCCATTGATTCTGTATTTTTACCACAAGCCCTGCAGGTTGGGTCATTTGTCAGGTCGATTTTTCCCAGGTGTGCGTTTGTGGCAAAATTGGCCCATCGACGCTCCTGTTACAGCTCTGACGCGCGTCCTGCTGTTTCTCCAAATGTACTTGGTTGCCTCTGTGGTTATCTCACCGATGAAGAGCTTAGAGTGTTTGTGTCCATCCTTAGAGAGTCATGTCAATCTGTGTCTTCCCTCGGCCTGTCGGCCTTTAATGCCCTTATAATAGTGCTCCTTGGTAGCACTATGCCTGGTTCTGGACCACACATAGTTGTCTGTGATCCCATTCTAGCCAGTTTGTCTGCTTCTTCATTGCCTTCCACTCCTAGGTGTCCAGGGACCCAGACCAGTTGCAGTTTTTTGTGTCGTCCCAACTTGTTGAGGACGTTTACACAGTTTAGCACTAGCCCAGAGTCAACCTTGCAGGAGTCAAGAGCTGTAAGCACAGCTTGGCTATCGCTGAGGATATAGATGGTTTTGTCTTTGACTTCCCTCTCTATAATTGGAAGACTGTTGCATATTGCCTCAGACTGATACTCGCCGAGTAATCCTCAGTTAGCTTTGATGCAATTTTATTAAACAGTACGTTACTTAGTAAATAGTAAATCCTTTGTGACAAATTGCCTTTATTTATATAGATTTTGATTTCTTGTCTAGACTTTTACTAGGATCATTTTCTTTTTATTCCCAATGTTAAAGTTACTATTATATTATATTAAGTTTGGCTTTTTATTTCCACATTCCATTACCTGTTCACAGAAAAATTCTAGACATAAAAGCAAGTTCCGTACTTAAGAAGGCGTAAAAAGCAAATTGAACATTTTAGACATGATTTATCTGAATCCATGCTTACATGCTTAGTAATAAATTCCTAACTAAAAACGTATGATATCTAATAGATTAACTGGCTGAGGGCTGACACTGAGCGGAAACATAATTGCTCAAATTTTCCTCGACTTCCTCAACATAACTCGTATAGATATAACACCTTAAAGATTAAAGAGCTTTTTATTATTACTAGCTGTTTCCCGCGGCTTCACCCACGTGGACAACGTTTCTATGACTTTTCGAGGGTGCGCAGCGCACGAGCCGCAAGTGGCTCGCGAGCGTGAAAAAAAATAGCCTATGTGTTAATCAAGCTCCTTATCTATCTACCTACCAAATTTCAGCTAGATCCGTTCAGTAGTTGTGAAGAAGTAACAAACATACACACTCACAAATTTTCGCCTTTATAATATTAGTGTGATTAACAATTGGTAAGCTTTGAATTTTGTATGCTCTAAGGGCCGAGGCTTTATTTCTACTACCATTATTATTGTTCTGTTTTATATTTTAAATTCATTCATTAAAAATGTCTGTTTTTTCGCGGCGCTATGTTTTCTAAGCGGGATGGCAAGTTAAGGAAAAACATTTTGCTTTACACATCCTCTTAACATTAAGCAGAGCCTAGCAACTGGTTTCAAAGGAACCGGTCAGTCAGACAGCCCTCGCACGTCAAACATCACTGGTTTCATGGTTTCCAAGGAAACTTGTTTCCCTTCATGGATAAAGTAGATTAAGTATAAGAGGGCGGGATGATAAGTAATTTTCTCAAACATGCTTGGAAATTTGAGCATTATTTTGACATCCTTCTTCGATGATGATGCCAAAAAATTTACCAATTGTCAATAAAAAAAAAGAAAAGAAAAAAAAAGATAAATCGAAATTGCTGTTGTATGAAAATCCATATCTGTCGTGTTTAGCGGCCAAATAAATTACTTTGTAAACTAATATCTGTCGTGTAATTTAAAAATGGAACTATATTTTACTCCGAAACATGGCAACCAAGGAGGTAACTTATCAAAGGTTTTATTTAAATTTCGAGCTGACTTGCAAATATAACGCTGTTTATAAAAAAAAAACAAATGAACACTTTGGTGCGTGAAAAATTATTGTTGTTCATTGTTCGTCATTGATTTTGAAAAGTAATTATTGAAGTTTTAATTTTCGCGCATTATTTGAGAAAAGTACTATACAAGCCTTGGCCACAACTAGGCATTGATGGACTTACGTATGTGCATGTGCCTCGGCTTCGCCTCGGCCCACATTTACACGTTCGTCCATTAATGCCTCTTTTGCTGGCCGCTGCATTAATATACTGTAGCCTAATAAAAAAAAATTCAAGTTGGTGTGATAAAATCGATTTTATTTTTCGACATAGTCTTCGTGTAGCTCTAAGCACTTATTCCATCTTTGTTCTAAAGCTGTGATGCCCTCCATAAAATGAATTCTTTCAAGGTCTGCAAAATATTCCTCTACAGCGGATATGACTTCATCATTTGAGGCAAACTTTCTTCCACCCAAAAAAGTTTTGAGATTAGGGATTAGGTAGAAGTCTGATGGTGCTAGACTAGGCGAATAAGGTGGATGGGGCAGCAAATCATAGTTCAATTCATAGATTTTTGCCATAGCTTTAACACGTGTGTGAACCCTAGCGTTGTCTTGATGGAAGATGCTTGTCGTTGTTGCTGAATACATTAATGACGCTTATCTACAAGATTAGCGTCCATTAATATTTTGACACTTGGAAAGGAAATGTATTATCAAAATTCCATTAGCATCCCAAAAGACGGAAGCCATCACTTTTCCAGCCGACTTTTCAGCCATAGCTTTTTTTTGGGGCGAACACCCAGATTCAGTCCACTGCTTTAATTGATTTTTTGATTCCGATGTGTGATGGTGAACCCATGTTTCGTCTGTTGCTACAAATCGCCGCAAAAAATATGCTCTATTTGTTTTAAAACGATCTAAACATGCCTTCGAGTTTTGCACCCGAATTCTTTTTTGGTCGAGAGAGTATAAGCAATCGCGGCATCCAACGGGCGTATAACTTTTCTAAATTCAATTGCTCGCTTAGGATATGATGTATACCCGTTTTTTCGAGATACCTGTAGTGTCAGCTATTTCAGATAGCTTCAATCGTTGATCTGCCAAAACCATCTCATGTACTTTGGAGACCATTCCCGGAGTCGTGACGATTTTTGGACGTCCGGGGCGGGCTGCATCTTGGACGTTTATACGGCCGAGATTAAACTCTGCCAACCAGTTTTTTTTTACTGTGGCATAACAAAGAGCACATTCACCCAAAACATTTTTTAACTCTTCATAAATATCTGTCCTCTTCATAACCTTCATATAAAGAAACTTTATCACCGCTCTTTGTTCAATTTTATCCATTTTGAAAACGATCGACACAATATATTTTCAAATGACAGCAAACCAATAAAATATACGCGCCACCAAATTCAAATTTAGAACACAGATAGCCAGAGGAGACACAATTTTTAAAATAAGGCATTTTTTATTCAAACGTTTTAAACAGCTAAGGCTAATTACTTATCATCCCGCTTACGTACTTATTATCGTTAAAACAGATTGCGGACTTTTGCATTAAACTATTCAAATTGGTGGGGCCACATTAATGCGTTTGACCCTTTGATTTGAGTTTTGGGACACACTACAGACCACTGTCTGTTTTATAAATAGATCTTGCTTGTACTGTGACGGAAATGTATTTAAAACGACGACGTGGCAAGTAAGCTGATTGATTTTTATGAGAAATTAGAATTTACTTCTATTGTCCTTATCTCAGAAGTTGATCAAAATCACGAGTGCAATTCCAGACCCCTGTTAAAATATCGGGAATTAGGCTCTCTTAATTAAAATGAACAAAATATAACATGCTAGGTGATAAACAAAACCTAAGTTGTCTCTTAACGTAGTGACCCGTATAACAGCATTTATAAAAAGTTGGAATACCATAATACCTATAACGGTTTTCCAAAATGCGCAGAAAAAATGGCCCATAATAACTGGGGTTTTACAATACGAGTCAACCATTATCGCGTGCTTATTATACAATACTAGCTTTTTCCCGCGGCTTCGCCTGCGTGGATATCGTTTTTATGACTGACTTTAAGGGTGATTAGTAAATTATGTCGTTTTCCACCTACTCAACCATCTCTGTGTAAAAAATCACAACAATCGAGTATTTTTTTAGTTCCCTCAGGAACTGCATCAGATTATGCTATATTCCCGGGATAAAAATTAGCCTATGTCCTTCCCCGTGACACAGGCTACCTGCATGCCAAATTTCATAAAGATTGGTCAAGTTGTTGAAGCGTGAAAAGGTAACAAACAAACACATTTTCACGTTTATAATATTATATAAGTAAGGATTACGTGGCATTAACAACCTTCCGTTTTGGTCGCTCGTTCAGTTTACCAGGGGTGCATCTTTGGGTCACTCTCGACACGTTCAGACCTTTTTGTTATACTTTTTACTTCTTCGTTCGGGGTCTATAGAAGAGCACCTTGTTAAGAATTTAATACAGTTACTTTTTTAATACAGGAGAATCTGATTTCTGATTATGGATTATTTTAATCAATCATGATTTGCCATTAATTATTTTTCATGGTAAGTTAGTGTTTATTTGATCGAAATAATAAAGATTTTGAAATGACCAAAATTGCAGTAGCGTAAGGAGGCGGTATTAGAAGTATGTACTTAAATAATTTACGGTTGTCTCTTGGACTTAAGCCGTTGCTTATTACAAGCTTTTATTTAAGTCGAGGCATTGATTGGAACAGTTGTCTCTATTTTATTCTTAACGTGTAAAGGTCTTTGTTTTATTCTGAACGTTTAAAGAGTAAAAACAAAAACACACTTTTGCACTTTTTCAATGTTTTTTCGTTTAGTTTCAATTTTCTGAATGAAAGTTTAAAAAATAATAACATTTCTCACTTTGTATTATCATAAAAAATATTGATACAACAAATGATACAAAAAATTTAAACTTAAAAATATTAGTCATATGTAGAGTTGAAAGTAACGGTGTAGACCTTTCTTTGGAATTTTTTTCTATAGAGCCAAAACTGCTCAATCGTGTTTCTAATAGCTTTTGACTTTAAGGAACATCATCAAAAATAAGGGTATTTTTTTTCAACCTTGGCTTTTCTATCGTTTAGGAGTAAATCACGTCAAAAATAACGAAAATCTGTAATATTACCGCCTTAACTTGCAATGTATGTATGATGTTCGGGTGAATCTTGCAAGTTAAATTTGACCCTTTTCCCGGTTTCTGATTGAGCTGAAATTTTGCATGCATATGTATATTGTGTGGCAATACAATATTAAGAGCGTGTACATCTAAAGGTTTTTAGGTATTTCGAAATTTATTTATTTTGCTTTCTGGATGATCATTTATGTTTTTCTTTTCTGAACAGTGCAGTGGATCTTTCGAGGATCAATAAACTTCATTTTGACAGTATATAATACTAGGTTTATGTACACGTGATTACCTAACACATTTTACTACTTCACATAAAACCCGTAGTTAGTGTTTAACTGTTTATTGATTGATTACTCAATAACCACCTAACTGTTTATTACCACAACCGCGAAGGTTTTCACCTGGGCTTATATACATAGCGAGGAGTGTAGCTACTAGTTTATTAACTACTGCATTTGTAAGATCTGTTATTTCTATGAATCCCTTTCTATATTTCAATGTGTAAATTCTGTCAAGAATGTTATTATTAATGTTAACGGCAGCGAACAAAGAAAAATAATAAAATTGAAAAATTCTGCGATAGTAGAAGTATTTCCTGGATTGTGTTTTTATCTTATCGGTCTTCTCGTATAACAATACTTATCTAGATCTCAGTACGACTACCTACTTAGGAACCAGACATACGGATTGCAAATTCGCAGTTCTCCTAACTAACTAGGACTTCTAGCGCTTCAACTGCATCTAAACTGCGAATTTGCAGCTGGAATTCAGTCCGTGTGTCTTAACCCTTAGGGTCTTTACAGATAGATTACATTTGGACTGGATGTCAGCTACAGCAGCTGTTAGAACTGCAAGTTCGGATTGCACTAACGGTCGGCAGTTTCGATGAAGTTGTTAAAACTGCTAGCAAACTGCATTCAAACTGCAAATTTGTGGTGATGATGACTGGTGTTGCACCTAGCATCACCCGCAGTTACGTGTAGGGCATTTAGATTAATACCTACGGATGTTTGCAAAGCATTCTATACACATCTGGAAACATCGTTTTCCTCCATCGTTAAAGAAATTGGTAAGTAATATACTTAGGTTTCGTAAAACTCATTGGCCGTCCCCAAATTCCAACCCGGAACCCCCGGTAAGTAGGTCTGACTTGTTGCCGCTGAGCCACCGATGGTTTTTACTTAGTGCTCATCATTTCGACTACTCTCTTTGAGTTCTAAAAGGTCTTCTACCTTGAATGCGTCTGATTTCTTTTTAAAGTTTCTTAAGCTTCCCATAAATCTAAACAATGTCTACACCTAGTGTCGGAAGGACTGCTCATTAAGCCAGATTACCCTAGTGATCGTTAAAACGATAAAAATTCATTTATTTTTTATTTAAATTTAAAATACTTTTTCCAAGTCAGGAAAAAGATAACACATCACATCACACATCATGTGATTTATTATCTTTTTCCTGACTTGGAAAAAGTATTATTTTATTTATTATTTGAATTTTAAAATACATAATTTCAGGGTAAAGTGGGTTATTCGACCGCTATATTTTGAATTTAGCAGGTCTCCACTTTGACTGCATTTTAAAGTCATCGGTTATTATCTAGTATCTAAATATACTGTCAGGATTGTCTATACGTTGGGCCGCTCTCTTAGTAGACTTGGGCTACCTTTCCATAAGGAATATGAAGTAATCTTATTTGGTGGTTTTTCCTCCCGCACCGCTTAGCTATCTCGCATAGCTTTGATGGAAAAGCAGCCTTAGAATGCTTTCTTTGTTTGCGTTTGAGTGTGACTTTTAAGTCGAGATGTAAGAATATGCAATTGGCATTTGTTCAGTTTTTAATGAGACATGTAAATAAAAAACTATTTGGAGATATAAGATTTTGTACTGGAAAAAGTAATTCAATAACACTAAAAAATAAAATTCATTTCTTAATCGTACTTTAATTTTTTGAACAATGCTTACCTTTTTATTTTATTTTCAAAATCTTTTAACTAGCTTGCCGTGTTAGTTTGTTTGTTAGATTAGGACAAATCTTAGAAGCTAAATTAGAACCACTTCCTGGTTTCCGATTGAGCTGAAATTTTGCATACACGTTAAGTTTGGAGCACAATGCATGGTTAGTTCAAATGACGTCATTGTAAATCCAATATGGCGGACTCCCAAAGATGGCGGGCCAGCTATTTTTTATGCACCCCCATGATATGATATGATATGATAAGAATACTATGAGTAATTAGAATTATTTTCAATTTAAAGCTTGTACCTAAAACTTTTTAGATTTTTCGAAAATTATTTATTGTAAAAGTGGCAATGGGTAGACCGCTACCTTTAAACAACTGTGAAGCTAAGTGCAAACTATTAATACTGTGCCAGTTCACACATCAGTTCTTTGCCATACCTATCTGTTGTTGGCAAGTATAGAGCGAGCAATAATATTTACCTAAAGTGGTATTAAACACTCGCTGCTCGTAAGGATGGCCACGTATAATGCGCCATGTCGCACTTACGGGCCTCATGGAAAGGCATAGTGATGTTCCACGCTCGTATCGATGTCCCAGAGCAGGTAACGAGGTGATCCTTCGGCTATTATATGCACCAGGGCGCGCCCTCTTGCTTTTTTCCGGGAATCGATAAGCGGCGCACTGCAAGCGCCTAACACTAGCATAACGATGGCTTTTGGCCCCGCGCGCGCGACTTTTGAAACTATACAAGGCCAGAACGCAGAGGCTGGAACTGGAACGTACAGTTTCAAGTTGTAAAACATATCGAACGTTTTAGAAAGTGTACATGATTTGTGCGTACTAGACGTGTATACTTTCCTGTACTGGTGTTGTGAATTATTTTGGAAAAATATACAAGGCCAAGAACAACGCCCAGGTGGAACTGCTGAGTTGAGTGAGCGAAGCTAACGATAATAGGTTCGTTAGGTTTGATGATGATCAAAGCCTGGGTTAGGTCGAATCTGTTGTATATGGTTGAATTTTGTAAAAAAATACTGAATGTGGTAAAATTTGGTCGAATTTGGCGAAATGTGATTGAATTTGGTTGAGAATTATCGAATTTGATGACATTTGGTTGAAACTTATCGAATTAGATAGAATTTGTTGAACATTTGTAAAATTTTGGTGTAATTTCAAATTTAATTGGTCGAATTTGGTAGATTTGATAAAATTTTGCCAACGTAGCGTAGCACTAATACTAGATAGGCAAGTAACGTATAATTAAAGTTATTTAATATTAATGTGAATAAAAAAAGAGGAAGAAATAAATCAAAATGGCTACCTCAAAACTAATCGCGTATAGATTATCGCGTATAGTTATTGGAAAATATACACGGTTAGTACGTTATAATTAGGTATAGTTTCTTAAACTTTTGATATATTTTACAACTTGAATCGGTAGTATACTTTCAAAAGTCGTCCCGCGCGCAGCAGCGAGTCTATAACACCACTTTTGTCGAACTATGCATAAAAGATCCAACCACTATTGAAATCTATCTAATCAGTAATCAGTACATTCTAGTCTTTTTTGTGCACGCTGTTCCTCTCCAGTTACTTGCTAATCTTATTTAGTAATTACAAGTCTTAACAGACTAGATCATCATCATCATCATCATCATATCAGCCACAAATCGTCAAGGATTTCCACGACGACCGGTCCTGCGCTGCCCGCATCCATCGGCTTCCCGCGATCTTCTCCAGGTCATCGGTCCATCGCGTGGGAGGCCTTCCTGCGCTACGTTTTCCGGTGCGCGGTCGCCACTAGAGAACTTTACTGCCCCATCGGCCATCTGTTCTACGAGCTATGTGCCCTGCCCACTTCCACTTCAGTTAGACTAGATAGATTAGATAGATTACTATTATGAAGTGATCTTGTTTCGTTCATTGACGTGCAAGAAAACCTTTCATAGCGTTGACAATAGAACCAACCAGTTATCATGGTGTGTCGATATAAATTACTATTGTGTATTAATTATGTACATCAATTATTCTTGGTTTTTCTTTGAAACGCATTCAGAGAGGTCGTGAACTCGACGTTGACGCACTACTAAAGAAAATAATACTAACTATACAACTGCGTGCTAGCTAGACATAGACATTAGATATAGGCTTTATGACATGTGTACTGGATTAGATCGGGTCTAACTTGGCTTGATTAGGACAATATTCTATTATCTTTATAGACATGCTGACTGAGGGCTGGCAAAAAAAACACGATTGCTCATAATTTCCTCGATATTATGAATAATTTTAAACACAAAAAACCGACTTCAAACAGGAAACTAAGGTTCCCCTCGAGTTCTCTGGGATGCCATCATCAGATCCTGGTTTCCTTATTATGGTACCTCCCTTGTGATATCTCCTTTCCAACAAAAAAAAAGATTAATCAAAATCGGTTCATAAATGACAAAGTTATGCGCAAACACACATAAAAAAAATATACAGTCGAATTGAGAAACCTCCTCCTTTTTTGAAGTCGGTCAAAAATCACAAAGTTACGCCATATAGTTTCGCCATGTCCATCCGTCTGTCGGTCCGCGACTTAGCTCAGAGACTCTTAGTGCTAGATAGCTGTAATTTTGCATGAGTATACATATTAATCACGTCGACAAAGTACACCCTGGACACTTCATACAACGGGCCAGATATGACATTTCAAAAAACGAATGACGGAACAAACAAAATGGCGACGAAATCCTAAACGTTCTACAACCAATCTGAATCAATCTGTATGATGAGGGGGTGAGGTAGGAATCTAGAGAGCGGTAGGGAGTGTCCATACTGTATATATATATATATATATATATATATATATATATATAGATTTTATTATTTTATTGTACCACTTTGTCAAATATATATATATATATATATATATATATATATATATATATATATATATATATATATATATTTGACAAAGTGGTACAATAAAATAATAAAATCTTGAAAAAAAATTGTTAGGGTACGTCAAGCGGGGATGTTTTATTTTCTCGTCTATCCTATGATGTGGGATGTCGTTGGATAGGTCGTCCAAAATATTGTGGGTGTGTGAAAGCCATTTTTTATGTTCAAGTATCCGTTTGTGAAACATTAAGCTTTAATAATCCTCTGCCAGCTAAAATTAACAGCTATTTTTGCAAATCTGAAAAATAAAGGAATAGTAGGACATATTAATCAATTTATAAACAAAATTATCACGGCCAAGTATGTTTCCTTAGTTTAGGAGTAATAATCGACAAACTTAAGGTGTGCCATTGGTTTTGTAAACAATATATATAATAGGTCTTTACCTATGAAATTGCCGATTTAGTTTTTGAAGTTTTTTTGGAAATCTTAGTAGGACATATTAATCAATTTATAAACAAAATTATCACGGCCAAGTATGTTTCCTTAGTTTAGGAGTAATAATCGACAAACTTAAGGTGTGCCATTGGTTTTGTAAAAAATATATATAATAGGTCTTTACCTATGAAATTGCCGATTTAGTTTTTGAAGTTCAATGCCAATTTTTATTGAAAATAAAAAGTTATTGTATTTTATTATTGAACTTAATTATGGTCTTTTATTAGTAACTAGTGGCATGTTTTTTATGTTCCAATCCCCTGAGCTATGTACCATTGAATGGAACAAATCCGTTTTCTTAGTAGTCAGATGGGGCATTTTTTTAGATTAGTTAATTTTCTTGAATTTTCCTGAAAGTCGAAATCTTATGCGGGGTATTTCCAAATATGACATTAGTAACGAAGAAACTGCTGCGATAACTATAGAGCTTTAAAATTAAAAATGTGTATTTTTTGCCTCAATAAAGGCGATTTTTTCAGGTGAAAAAACCCAACTTCATGGGGTTAATGCGAACGTACTCTCAAATTATCTAAACAATAGGCATATGTTTACCACCATTTAAATTCTAATAGTCTAATGCTATTTTAAAAAATAAATTTTGTTTTAATAACTTGTTCTTACTATTAATTTTCATCTTTAAATTTCTATATACAATCGGCAATTTCATAGGTAAAGACCTAATATTTTCCACACAAAATGTTCTATACCAGGTGCAAAATAACTTTGTTTTTTAAAATATACATTTAAATATTGAAAAGACTACGGGACCCTACTTTGCGCGTGGTCCGACACGCACCTGGCCACTTTGTGTTTTCGATTTATTCTGCAAAATATTTGATAAATTTGGAAAAACATTTTGCTTTATACGCCTTATTAATCTAAACCTTATTACAATGATATGAGTTAAAATTGCCTAGCCTAGAACAGGTTTTAAGAAATAGTTTGTATTTGGATTCTGAATATTTGCTCGAATTTGCTCTAGCTAGGATTATGCACATTCAAACTTTAAATTGAGTTATGGGAAACGGCCATTTTAGAAAACAGGACAGCTTACCAGTTGCAGATTAAAAAAACCGGCCAAGTGCGGCTCGGGGTCACACAAACAGGGTTCCGCACCAAAACTTTACCTACCAACAGAACAAAACTTCACAGTACATCCTTTGCTCTAGGGAAATAGGGGTCTTCTTATCTGGACTTAATAAATTTATTTTTTTCTATGAGAACGGAAGAACTTTCGATTTTCTCATAGATTTTCCTGTAATCTATGCATTAAACCTCATATACTGTGATTTTTTTTAAGATTTCAAGCTCAGTAGTTTCGGAGATGAGAGGGTGGGGGGAGGGGGAATGGTATTTTTGCCTATTTTCTTAAATAACTTCAAAACGATTTATCTTAAAATTATAAAAGAAATATGTTTGAGATTCTCACGATAACCCCTTTTATTTAATATGTCACACAATATATTTTAAAACCCTTTTTTTAAATTGTCTAATTGACCCCCTAAAGTGGCCCTCATCATTACAATTCATTCATTTAGCACGTCCGTTTTCGGGTAACCAACTTACATATGTGTACCAAATTTCAACTCAATCGGTCCAGTAGTTTCCGAGAAAATTGACTGTGACAGACGTACAGACAGACAGACATACGAGTGATCCCATAATGGTTCCGTTTTTACCTTTTGAGATACGAAACCCTAAAAAGAAAAAAGAAGTTATTTTTTTGCTTTGGCTTAAGGCTGTGTAGGTTCCTTGGGGTAAGTGGTATAGGGTCCTGAGTAAAGTTTAGATTATTTAAAACATTTTTATCGAATAAAAATTCAGCCTGTGTATTCTGCTTATTCGTCCATACCAAATCCCGTATCGTATCTGCTTTTAAATTCAAATGAAGCAAAATTACCAATTTATTGTTGCAAATTGGACACATTTCTGCAAATTTTAGACAAACAACACGTTTGAGGAAAAAAAATCATTACCTACCAATATTGTTGTTACTATATTACTACATCACTTATTTTGTAATATTATGCTAAATTTAGGAATTAAAAAAAAAAAAGTTTTGAATACCTTACTGTGTCATATATCAAATGAAAGGGCGCGTTTGGAGGATTTCAAATATATTTTTGTTATTATTGTAAAATAAATAGTTTTGATTTTCTTCATGAAAGAAGAGGAAAATTGACAATTCCCACCCCCCCCCCCCCCCATATCCGAAACTACCGAGCCTATAATAATGCTAAATTGTACTAATTGTAAGTTGTTGCGATGGAAGTCTGTTTTCTTAACGTATGTATAGCGTTTTTATTATTTTTGGAACCCTAGTTTTCGCGTGGTCCGACACGCACTTGGCCCCTTTTTTATTTTATATACCTTAGAAGGTGACGATTTGCAGCAGTGGATGCGAGAAAGCAGCTTTCCTTCCAGATGACCGTGTCACATAAGTGTCACTGCCAGCACGCCGACGACAGGTTTGTTCGACGATCTCGGAAAAAACATCGTCTGTCGTGACTTGATTAATGTGATCCATTACTAGCTTTTGCCCGCGGCTTCGCCAGCGTGGACATAGCTTCTGATGGTCTTCGAGGGTGAGTGGTGCGTGTAGATTGTAAGTGAATTTTCTCCAGATCCCAGCATCCAGCGGTTTCCCGTTGTTGACTGCAAAATAAAATTTACTAAATAGACCTCCTTCTGTAATTGGAGAAAACCATAGTGATTTAGTTTTCAATAACATGTTCAATTTTTGATTGATCAAAATCACATATTACTCGTAATTAGTAAGTACTATAACGGCAAAAAAAACATAGCTTCATATAGTTCAATATATATACTCGTATATAAATCGATGTATGTATCATCATCATCATATCAGGTCACATACGTCCCCACCGAGGGGCTCGAGCCTACCTTAAATTAGGTCGACCGGGCCTTAGTCGACCACGCGGGCTCAGTGCGGGATGGTGTATGTATGATCAAAATCACGTATAGTTGTTGTTACTTCAACGGCAATAAAAAATATAACGTAATAGTCAATATAAAAGTCGATGTGTTCCATATGGGCTCAAAAAGGGCGAAAATGAGCCCAGCGGGTGACCCTGTGCAAAAAAACGAGGGTGGAGAGGGTCACTATAATAATTTATACAGTTTTAGAACAAAGTTTCGTTTTTGGCAGTTCATAAAACTTAAGTCAGATGACCGACGACTTGGGGAAGGTAGCGAGAAGCCGCTGGATGCGGGCAGCGCAGGACCGGTCGTCGTGGAATTCCCTGGGGGACGCCTTTGTCCAGCTGTGGACGTCTTTCGGCTGATATGATGATGATGGTGACGAAGTCAGATGACTTGTAAGCAACTAGCGGATTGTCCAGCCAGATTCTAGGTACCTACCTACCCGTTCATACCTAAGCTCATTCAGTACAAAAAGTATTACAGCAATTTACCACTTGAATAATGGCCAGTAGGTACTCAGCGCTCTTATACATCTTGTCACGTTTATTTCATACAATTGATGAGTATCATGTCATGTCGTAACAAACAAACTCATTTTCTTGTCTACATCGCACCTAGTGTATACATTTAAATTATAGAAATAATAGTTGTCTAATTCTTGGGTGGCGTCAGAGTGATTTGCTGGTATAAATATTTTCATCACCCCTCTTCGAAAAACGATTATTGGTTCCTCAGTAAGTGCCAACAAAGTTCCACTTTTACTCCCTGTAGGGAGTTTTGTTTCTCTCTTCTGACTGATCGGCGATCGTGAAGGTTGAATGTAAAAAAAATGTAAATATCACAAACTAACATTAAATTCTCTATGGTGATAAACTCACTTTAGTGATTGGGATTGGTTAGCAAGGAGTTTGTATTAAAATACTAACTCTTTGTTGGTTAGTATGTGAAGTTAACCAAAGAGATCGAACGCATAATGTATGACCGCAGATTACTAAATAGTGTATGACGAAGTTACTAGTCGGTTAGGTTTAGGCGGCAATGTACACTGAAAAAAAAGAACGGTCAAGTGCAATCATCTTGCATTTAATTTCTTTTATCTACACTCATGTCGTAAATCCTTCATTTACTTATCAGAAACGCTAAGCAAATGATATACCTTTCGATGGAGCCGTGACTAAGGATCCATACAAATTTCATTTCGTTATCGCAAAGTTGTAACAAAATGAAGTTTTTTTTTTAAATTTTTACGCAGATGCTTGCTATTTGAGCACACTAGCGTGTTTCGGAACGCAACCTTGGCGGCGCGCATGCGCGGTGCGATATTACTGCAAATTTATTTTCGCGCCATTAACGTTTGTATATTTCCTTATGCAGTTTGTATAATATGTAATTCGTTATTCGTTGTAATAAGTAAGTCGTTATTACAAGTTTTTTTTACTAAAAACCCAGTAAAATGTCTGAAACTGATAGTGATATAGACGAAAATTTGACACCCCCGGATATTCTTGAAACAGCAACTAAAATAACCTTTAATAATTGTACCATACAAAATGTCAATAATTATTACAATAAACAATGATTACTTTATTTGTTGGATGAGTGTAGATAAACTATTGTATGCAACTGTACATAATTAGTATTTAACACTCGTGTATACTTTTATGAAACTCGCTGCGCTCGTTTCATAAACCACACTCGTGTTAAATACCCCTCATTATGCAACAGTTGCATAAATAGCTATTTCTCATAGGTTGTTATGAAAAATAATTATGTTTTTCACTCGGGGCCAAAATGTTTTTGATGTGTAACATCTTTGCTCTCGCTTTCCTGCAATTTGTGGGAGTGATTTCGTGAAATGGGACGGAAATGTGTCCCATGGGACGGAAATGTGTAACAGGGAGTCGCGTTTTTTCAGGCTTTAAAAGCGCGGAAAAGGCAAAGGTATCTATGACCATACAGCCTAGTCTGCCGTATCTTTGCCGTCCTTTTATAAGTATTTTGTCACATGTTACACATCATATGCGAGTACTGTAGGTCTCGCTCGAATTTTTTATTCTCGTGCGACGTACCTATATTGAATTACTATAGAATCCTTCGCTAAGGCCCTCGGGACAAAATATTACTTACTTTGTCTCCTTGTTACACAAATAACTAATTCACTACAAATTAAATTAAAGAGATGATTAAAGAGATTTTAGTTTGAAATTAATTATCGACTGAAAGTATTGACTTACCGTCTTAAATACTTGTAGGTATGTACTATTGTCATTGATTCGTATCGATCTGATGATCACACGCAGTTGAAGCGTTGCCATTGCTGCACCCTTGTTGAGAGCCAGCGATTTTTTCTTATCTGTAGTTTCACCCTTGGACTATGGAAAACTGTACCTAGTACTTTAAAACTATACTTCCTGAAAATGTCGTGATAATGATTTAAAAAAAACGGCCTTTAGCTAGTCGGACTCTCACACGAAGGGTTCCGTACCATCGTAAAAAAAATTATCACGTTATTGCTGCCCCCTTTATTTTTTGTTTTTGTTATTTATTGTTATAGCGGCAATATAAATACATATTGTGTAAAAATTTTAACTGTTTACCTATTACGGTTTACGAAATAAAACCCGCTAAAAGACAGACAGAACAAATAAAAATCGCGTTTTTTGTAATTTAGTATTAATAATATTCCCCCTTTAACATTTAATTCATTTTTATTTATTGTTGTTTTAGTGGAAATTGAAAAACACTGTGAAAATTTCTACAACTACTTATTACGGTTCATGAAATACAGACCGCTGACAGACGGACAGCGGAGGCTTAGTAATAGCCTAATAGGGTCCCGTTGGCACTCTTATCATATCAGCTCATATACGTCCCCATCGAGGGGCTCGTGCCTACCCTGAATAAGGGCGATCGGGCCTTAGTCGACCACGCGGGCCCAGTTGGTCAACTTCACACAAAGCCTTCGAGTTTTTTCGCAAGCTTGTGCCGGGTTTCTCACGAAGTTATTCCTTCACCGTAAGGGCATCAGTTAACATACATAATGTCATACATCTTTACATACTCTTTGAAAACCGAACCCTAAAAAAAAGGATTGCACTCTCTAAGCAAAGTAGCTCAGTAATCGCTAGGTACACTAAACTAAATATTCGCTAGACTGAAAGTAGACTTAGCCTTCTTGTCCTGGATTTCTAATAATTTAATTTCTTAAATATGCACGAAATCATGGGACCATCATTTTGCGTTTTGTTTCGGTTCCTACACCCCGCATTTGTTACATCATGTAATGTATTGCGAAATAGTACAATCTTATTATAACATTATTTAAAGCAAATCTGTGAATAACCGATTAGTTTTGTATACATTAGGAATGCATTACTCAAACTGATTAAAGAAACGGAAGGTGTTGCATACACTTCACTGTATTTTATAGTAATTCTAAAGTTTTACATTATAGTAGCTTAACTTATACTAATAAAGGGCCGATCTATGATGACCGCTATGTTTTACTATTTCACTATTTTAGTAAAGTTAGTTTTTACTTTCTCGACCCCGTAGTAACGTACGTACGTCCATAGGGTACAGGAAGTATAATATTGTTATCGCGATAAAGAAGTGTTTCGATTTTCATGAAAATGTGTTCTATAGCAACACAATGTCATATCGAAAAACCAAATATCTCAATTTCGTCCGGCCGTGCCAGGGGCAGGTCCAAGATTTCAATTTTATGGCCATTCTGACAAGGTTCGGAAAATTACAAGTAAACAAAAAAAATCTTTTTTTATTACGTGCATTGAGTTATACAAAATAAAGTTAACGCGCCTTGTGCTGCTTTTGGCAAACTATACCTGTCTATGATGCTATCCACATCAACTAGGAATCAAGAATTAGTTACATCGACCAAGTGTAATAATTAAAGACAACGTGGTGTCATACCATGAAGTCAAGTGTTTAGTGAGGGCCGAAGGATAGGCAATTACTCCACCGGCAAGAGCGTAGTTCCTAAGGAAAAAGAAGGGATTCTGTGCACTTGATTGAGATCGATTTAAAAAGCACTACAATTAGTAAAACGATTTCCAACATGTTAAATACTCAGTGAAGTCGAGATCAGATTACAGAGTGATAATATAAAGTGCTCTATGTCTTAGTAAACTGTTCTGTCTCAAGTATGGTAGATATGATATCTCAAGTCTCGCAATAACATCAAATTACAAGGGTTAAGATTAGATAAAATATTTCAGCGGCCTGAAAAGGTTATCCTTATGTTTTGTGTGTGCAATGTCTAGTAGATTCTATGTCTATGGTTCCTGTATACTGGATATCATGTCAGATATAACTCAAGATAGACAGAACCACATAAAACTCAAATTGTCTCGTAACCGCCTCCTTGGCGTAATGGTTAGTCCATTCGCTTCACACCCGAAGGTCGCGGGTTCGATTCCCGCCGGGGTCAACTTGTAAGACTCTGTTTGGTTGGTGGTAAGGCATTTTCTAAGCCCGCCTGGCTAGCTACCACCATCTTATCTAAGTCTTGCCGCCAAACATCAGTGTTAACAACATTGATGTGTTCCGGCTTGAAGATAAGATAGCCAGACCCCTATTGCGTTGGGGAATCTTGGTAAGCCCGCTTCCATCTTCGGCATCATCATCACTTACCATCAGGTGAGATGATGCCAAGGGCTTACCAATTAAGAATAATAATAATAATAACAGACTTGACGCTGGGCCGAGAGTCGTAGGTTCGATTCCCACTTAGGGCAAACATTCATGTCACGAACAGGTTCGTTGGCTCTGTGCCTGGGTGTTTAATATAATAAGATGTATGTATTTTAACACGCTCCTATATTAAAGGGAATCCTTGTTTGTGGCCATTCCGTGTGTGATTTGTCTTCAGGTTAAAATAATGGGATTTTCCCTGAATCAACTTTTGGGAAAATAAGGCTTTCTTTGGAACTAGATTAATTTTTAAAGCTATATCTAAAAGGGTGTCCAGTGGAAAATTTTCAAGTTTAAAATTAAATGTTAAAAAGATTAATTGTAGTTCATTTTTAGGGTTCGGTGGTCAAGAACCCTTGTAGTTTCGCCATGTCTGTCTGTCCGTTTGACCGCAGCTCAACTCAGAGTCTAATAGTACTAGAAAGCTGTAATTATATATATTAATCATGCTGACAAAGTGGTAAAATACAATGTTAAGTCTTTAAGACGACTCAATCCGAGTAGGTCGATCCGTGATAAATAATAACGAACGTAAGTCTATTCATTTTAAGTTCAAATCAATGCAGGCTTCAACGCGGCTGTTATGTTGAAACCAAACGCCCAATGCTCGATATTTACATGTTTTTATTACTTTTCTTTCAAATAAGTTTTAAAAAAATGTGTTCAATTAAAATTAAAGGTGTTAAAGTTACCGATTTTGGTGTGTTGGTTTCATTTAACATAAACAAATCTTTTTCTTGAAATTTTGCAATTAATGCAAAAAACAGGGTCTACAATTGTATTACTTAAATCGTTTTTTTATTACTTTAAGTATAATATTTTTTTTTTCATAGTGATAGTTTTTCGCAGTCTTTTTTTTTTTTTTTTTTTACAATTGGTAAACCCTTGACAACATCTCACCTGGTGGTAAGTGACGATGTTGCCGAAGATGGAAGCGGGCTTACCAAGATTCCCCAACGCAATGGGGAAACTGGCTATCTTATCTTCATGCCGGAACACACCAATGATATCAACATTGATATTTGGCGGCAAGACTTAGATAAGATGGTGGTAGCTAGCCAGGCGGGCTTAGAAAATGCCCTACCACCAACCAAACCGAGTCTTACAATTGACCCCTTCAATAATTTGAATTGAATATTGTGATTTGACCCATCTTAGGGCCTTAAACAAAACTTACCCCCTACCTTCATGTAAAGAGGTGGTGATTTTTTTGTTGACCTACCCTATCCTGTGGGATAATTGAATAAGTCTTTCGAAACTACTGCGGGTTTGCGCAAACCTCTTATTGATTCAGGGTTCTGTTTGCAGAATATTGAGCTTTAAACTTTTTTGTACTTTTCTACTGTACTTCATATCTGTAAGAACTATTTTTAAATTGTCTTTTTGTTTTACATTTTATTCGTTAAGGAACGTCATATCATTCTTTCTTCCGGAGGTGGGCGTTAGTAACTGCGACACAGTCCTCGACTAATGCAGTTGCTATCGTACACATTAAATTTGTACACTTAGTTTAAGTTTGAGATGAGATGAGATGTTGTCAAGGGTTTACCAATTGTGCATAAAAAAAAAAAAAAGTTTCAAATAAATAATTTTTTTTAAAAAGTGCTAAGTTTTGTTACCCGTACATAAATAGCGGATTCAGAGGTCCTAATATCTGAAAAAAAAAATACTAGGACATATAATAAATTAGAAAGGAAAATCATCAGCACTAAGTAGGCTTTATTTGTTCCAACTTAAGATTTGCAGTTTGATTTGTAAAAAGTTTGTAGATTTTCCATACAAAATGTTCTATTACCAACTTTATTATATTATCTACAATCTATAAACAATTTTGTTTATTAAAGTATACAGTTTTTTTAAAAGTCTACGGAACCTTACTTTGTGCGAGTCCGACTCGCACTTTACCTGGTTTTTATTATTTTCATAAAATGAATGTTACAGATCATTTTATAAAAAATAACTAAATTTTTTAGTTTTCTTTCTGTTAATTTTAAACTTGAAAATTTTCCGCTGGACGCCCAGAAGAAACGATCTGTAAAGTAAGCTGGAAGCTTCAATCCTCGCTTCAGATTCTAATTACCAATATTTATTATGTGATCTGAATTGCATTAACTTTTGAAGTAAAGTCATAACCGGTAGTTTTTATCTTGTGTGCATGGATATTTTTCATTCAAATCTTTATGGCAGTTTAAATTACAACAAGGTTACTTATATGATATACCCGATATGAATCGGATTCATTTATTTTTCATTTACAGACAGGTTGTTGTCCTTAAACTATAACTAATAAATTGATCGATACGTCGATACTAACTGGAATCTGAAGTTGGAATGTCGATTAATGAATAATTTAAGCTTGACGTATTTGGCGTAGTGTAAAGTAGACCTGGTCCAAATCAAGTACTTTTAGTAAAGCTATCGAGTGAATCCCCTTAATTTTTTTTATTTGATTCCCACTGGGAATATATATTTTTTTAACAAATCCACAAAAGGACAATTAGTTTTATTTGTTTTTTGGCGATACTGCTAGGTAAGGATTAGATTAAGACCTTTTCCGTGCTTGAAAAAACGGCGAAAGTACGACTCACACTTGGCCAGTTTTTATTATTAGTTTTTATACTTTAGAATAAGTACTATAACCACATCAAGTTTCACGCCTGTATGTTTAACGTTTTTATGTTAGAGCAAAAAAAAAACCTTTTAAAACATGTTTCTTGTATTGGAGCTTTAATTTTTATTATTTTTTGTTATAGCTGCTAAAGAAATACACGCTGTGTGAAAACTTCAACTGTCTACCTATTACGGTTCATGAAATACAGCCCGTTGACAAACAGTCAGACAGATAGGGGAGGCAGGCGAGGTATTTGTTTGGAACAGTTGTTTCTGTGTTTTCTTTACACGTAAGAGTAAAGAAAATAACCACACTTTTTCACTTTTTCAATGGTTTTTTGCTTTAATCAAAAACTACAATTAAAGTATAAAAAATAATAACATTACTCACTTTGTATTATCATAACAAATATTGTTGTATATTTTTTAAAATTTAAACTTCAAAATATTAGTCATAACTAGATTTGAAAGTAATGGTGTAGACCTGTCTTTGTGATTTTTTTCTATCGAGCCAAAACTGCTCATTTGTGTATCTAACAGCTTTTGACTTTAAGGAACATCTCCAATAAGGGTATTTTATTCAACTTTGGGTTTTCTGTGGTTTAGGAGTAATTGAAATCAAAAATAACGTAAATCTATAATATTACCGCCTTAAAAATAGGGTTCCGTTGGGTGTACCGAACCCTAAAAAGATCTGACATACTCTCTTTACCTTTCTCCTTTATCCAGACTGCCTCTATCTTATCAAACAAATTAAAATGGATTTTGAACTGTTTTATCTTAATAAACGTACTAATAAATGGACCTTCTTACCGCATTTTTCAATCTTTCTTATTGGTATTAATGACTGAGCCTTGTTATGTACTCTGTCGAGAATGTGGTCTGACCTCGTACTTGAAGTTTCGTTGACGGTAATTTGTATAATGACCAGTTTTTGTTGTTTTTCAAGCATGCCGCAGCCACTAGTCACAGACTATGCCACAGATTACTAACTGCCTTGATTATTCATTATTGTATTGAAAGGAAATACAACAAAGAATGCAAACCTGCAGCTTAAATATTATTAACTTAGGCTGCCTACCTATGTGATGGGCATCATTTTTAACGGTATATTTGCTGAATGTTTCTTTCGCAAAACGTCCCATTTCACAAGATTCCTTGCTAAGGCAAAAAAAAAATTCATCCCCCCATCTCGGAAATTGTATTTTTGCTCTTCGATATCTGAGTGCAAAAGCCGTTTTTATTCTCTAGAGGATTAAGTAAATATCTGAGTGCAAAAGCCGTTTTCCTTCGCTAGAGGAGAAAAGTAAATTGAATTTAGAACATCGTGAATTCAAAACATTATTATACCTATTTACTTCTACCTCCATGGTGCCGAATTTATCATACAACCATTTTTAATTTGTTAAAAACTCAGACTCGGAACCTTCTTGGTGTACTTTTTTTTAATTTGCTTTGCGCGCGCCATTTTCTTTTCACGTCATATTGTTAGAACCTTAGGTTAAAAACAAGAAACATGAAAACTAGTGAAAAACCTAAAATGAGTGATTATAGTGACGAGGAAGTTTATTTGACGCCAACAGGATTGACTGAAACTGTTTGTAATGCGCAAATGTTTTTTTTTCATTTAGTAATTTCCTCGCTGAGGTGGAATGAAAAGTTACGTGTTGCACTCGAGTGCAAAGATTTTTCACCTCGTGCTCTTTTGATTCCCTCGCTAACGCTCAGGATTCTAATTTTTGAACTACTCGCTGCGCTCGTGATTCAAATTTAGACTCCTTCGCTTGCTCGGTCATAAAAATTGAGCACGCGGTTAAAAAGCAACTTTGCACTCATGTATAACAAATAACTATTATTTCCTTGTTTTCAACTCATTCCAAAATTATAAAAAAAATTACGTGTTTTTACATTATTGAAAGAAACGTGCAAAAACCGCCTCCGTGCCGTAATGGTTAAGCCCATTAGCTTCAATAGCTTCGTATCAGAAGGTCGTGGGTTCGATTCCCGGCGAGGTCACACTTTGTAAGACTTGGTTTGGTTGGTGGAAGGACGTTTTCGAAGCTCGCCTAGCAAGCTACCACCATCTTATCTAAGCCGCCAAACATCAATGTTAACAGTATTGATGTGTTCCGGCTTGAAGATAAGATAGCCAGTTCCCCATTGCGTTGGGGAATCTCGGTAAGCCCCGCTTCCATCTTCGGCATCATCGTCATTTATCATCAGGTGAGATGATGCCAAGGGCTTACCGACTGTGGATAAAAAACGGATGTTTTGCACAAGGGAGTTTTAGATACCAGGGAACATTTGGCGAAAATTGTTTTGTTTTTGCCTTTAGTTAAAGGAACATTTAAATAAAGAGATTTTGTGCGAAAAGGAGTTTTGCAAAAATGACATTTTGTGAATAAGGATTGTGTTTGTGAATAAGTAATGGAATTTCTTCGTCGTTTACAATGCAATATTACCAACACTTGCATGACCCCAAAAACAAACAAACACCCAACAGACAACTTTGTTACTTGTGGCAAAGTATATACAATAATACTAACATACATTATGGACACTCCCTGCCGCTTTCTAGATTCCTACCTCACCCTCTCATCACCTAGATTAATACGGATTGGTTAAAGTTTGGTTCTCGAACGAACAGGATTTCGTCTTGATTTTGTATGACCCGTCATTTGTTTTTAAAAATGTAATTTACACGATCGTTGTATGCAGTGTCCGGGGTGTGCTTGTGGTGTCAATCCTAACCAAAGGGCTCCTTTTTTTACAGGCAGTGCCTTGCCAGGCGACAAATTTTCACCAAATTGATCCTTACTGTTGATGCGTTTATGAAACGAGTGACTTTTTCCATGAAATCTCGTCTCAATTCCTTTGTTCTGGTTTTATCCTTCTTCCCTTTCCCTTCTTTACGGGGAATTGAAACAATCCTTGTCTTCTTATTTCAAGACCAAATTATCATCATACCTTACGAAACACGTCCACTACATAACAAAGACCTATCCCAAGGATTACCACAACGACCGGTTTTGCGCTGCCAGCATCCAGCGGCTTCCCGCGACTTTCACCAACTGGTCGGTACGCACCGAGTGCGAGGCATGAGCCTGGCTGCGCTGGGTACTTCTTTCTGAGCGTGGTCGCCACTCGAGAACTTTACTGCCCAACGGCCGGCCGTTCTTCGTGCCCCGCCCAAGCGACTCTGTGCGATATTTCGGTTACTTTATATTCTCCTACGGACCTCCTCGTTTCTGATTCGATTCCTTTTAGTACCTTTGAGCACAGTTTGCTCTACCGCTCCTTTATCCTCCTTATGACCTAAACAAAATACTAATTAGCTACCTACTTAATTGGTCATTAAATAAATTGCACCTAATTTTTTTAAACAAGTTATCATTTAAGTACCAGTTCTCAAAACTTGTTTGTAAAATCGAACAAGAAGTATTTTATATCAATTATTCATTATTTTCTTCGTTAATTGGATTTGAAGTTTGCAATCATACATAAATCATTGGTCCCACTATACAGGTGTAAAAAAATATAAAAAAATTGGACCCTCCATACAAAAATGCACGAAATTAGTCGATCAGCTGATGGATTTGCATGAAGAGTAAAATTTTTTTTTTGCGATTTCAGCAGTCATAGAACAAAAGTTGTACAGTATGATCAGTAAAAGCCCTAGTTAATGGGACTTACACCAATTTTGTTACATATTATGTTTTGTTACATACTGTATATCTTATTCCTTTTTTGATTGATTTCTTACGATTAAGACTAGTTTAAATTCTTCTAACTAGTTAGGATTATGATTGTCGGTTTCTTAATAGTTTTTTTAGATTAAGTTTTGTATTGGTTCCATTTTTTTAAATAGAGCTTGTTGTATAGTTTCAAGATTCGAATCTCGTTTGTTTATCGAAAGTTTTTGCTACTTTCTTTTCTTTCTGTAAGTAAGTAGGTATGATGTGAGTTAGATGCAAAAAAAAAAACTAGAAAGTAGCCTTACATGCGTAGGAGCACTTCACTTTACGGAAGTATTCAATATAAAATAAATTGGCGTGGTAAAGTAGATATACAGGTACCTAATACAAGAACAACGTGATCGAATGTTCACTATGCACGTGTTGAAAGGAATTTTCACAACATATAACGATATTTTTTACGATTTCTTTTTAATAATACCGCTATTGGCCAGTTTGGTTTTACATATACGTACGTTGCGACACCATAGATCTATAATTTTAATATTTTATTAGCACACCTACCTTTGAAAGGAAACATCTGTTCGCGTGAAATTATTGTTCAATTCAGTGCTTGTCACCTCGGAAATTTTACACTTTGTGAGTAATTTGGTTTTGATTACAATGTATTGTTTCAAAACTAAAACGTGCTCTAGGTATTTCTATGTTAAACTCGATAATATTTTCTTTCTGAAACGTAGTCGCTCTTACATAAATTAAGTTGTGTGAATTAATTATCACTTGTGTAAATAGTTGATTCATCATCATCATCATCATATCAATTTAATTTAGCGTTATCTTAAAACCACGTAGGTTTAATTGTTCCTTGAAACTGAAGTGTATTTACATGCAATTGTTAACCGACTTTCAAAGAGGAAGAGGTTCCCAATTCGATTGTACGTTTTTTTGTATGTTTGTTACGCGATATCTTCGCAGATTGTGAACCTACGTGGTTTTGTTGTGCCTTGAAACTAAAGTGTATTTACAGTGTGTTTACATGCAATATTATCAATCGACTTCTAAAGAGGGGGAGGTTTTCAATTGGACTGTATGTTCTTTTGTATTTTTGTTACGCGATATCTTCGCAGATTGTGAACCTTCGTGGTTTAATTTCCTTTGAAACTAAAGTGTATTTACAGTGTGTTTACATGCAATATTATCAATCGACTTCCAAAGAGGAGGAGGTTTTCAATTCGACTGTATGTTTTTTTTTGTATGTTTGTTACGCGATATCTTCGCAGATTGTGAACCTTCGTGGTTTAATTTCCTTTGAAACTAAAGTGTATTTACAGTGTGTTTACATGCAATATTATCAATTTACTTCCAAAGAGGAGGAGGTTCTCAATTCGACTGTATTTTTTGTATGTTTTTTACGCGATATCTTCGCAGATAGTGAACCTACGTGGGTTTATTGTGCCTTGAAACTGTAGTGTATTTACAGTGTGTTTACATGCAATACTATCAACCGACTTCCAAATAGGAGGAGGTTCTCAATTCGACTGTATGTTTTTTTTGTATGTTTGTTACGCCATATCTTCGCAGATTTTGAACTTGCGTGGTTTTATTTTCCTTGAAACTATAGTGTATTTACATTCAATATTATCAACCAACTTCCAAAGAGGAAGAGGTTCTCAATTCGTGTTTTTTTTGTATGGTTGTTACGCGATATCTTCGATTCGATTTTCATGATTCTTTTTTATTCGACAGATGTTGCTAGGTTGGTCCCATAATAATTTTATAAAAATCTGTGTAGTGCTCTTATAGAAAATTATTAAAATCCAAAAATAATAATGCATAATTGTACTAAGTTGTTGCGATGGAAGTTTTAACGTGTTTAGAGTTTCCAAATATTTTATTATTAAATTTTTAAAGATTTAGCAAAGTATCCTACTATAATATTATTAACGCGAAAGTTTATATGTATGGATGTTTGTTACTCTTTCACGCAAAAACTACTGAAAGTATCTGGCTGAAATTTGGTAGGTAGACAGATTAGAACCTTGATTAATATAAAGGCTACTATTTTCCATACTCGCGAGCTGCTTGCGACTCGCGCACTGCACACCCTTGAAGACAGTCATAGAAAGTATTATCTCGCGAGTGAAGACGCTGGCAAAATATTAGTACAAACGTACAGTATAGCTACTCCCTGCCGCTCCCTAGATTCCGACCTCACCCACCCCCTTCGTCACCCAGACTGATACAGATTGGTACTTAGTTTGGTGCTCTATTTGGGACTACTTATAACAGGCGCCCGGGGCGCGCAGCGTTTCGGGCGCCTATAAAATTATATGTATTTCTATGCAACGAATTACATCAAGCGCCCGCTGTCCGTAATTCGTTACATATAAATTGTCTATTGAGCGCACAAAACAGCCCGAAACGCAGTGTTCTGTTCTGGACCCTTTTGCCGAGATTTCGTTTGTTCGGCAATTTATTTTTAGAAATGTCATTTCTTGCCTATTGTATGAAGTGTCCAGGGTGTGGTTCTAGTAACAAAAGTAGGTACAATAGTAAGTACAGTACAAGTACAAATAAATGCAACATTCATTGCGGTCAAGCGCATCCTGTGTAGGTGCATATTGGTCATAACATTGTGTCGTTGTTTTTTTATATAATTCGTTCTATTACGCACCATTTATACAGGCTGTAGTAAAATTGGTGTAGGTCGCGTTAACTGGGGGTTCTACTCGTCATAGTGAACAACTTTCTCCAAGGAACCCATAGTCAATTCTTAAAAAAAAATTGGTACCTCCATACTAAAATGCACAAAATCGGTCGCTCAGCTGATCGATTTGTATGAAGATTAAAAAATATTTTTTATGTTTTGATCAAAGTCGTAGAACAAAAGTCGTTCAGTATGATGAGTAGAAGCCCCCAGTTAACAGGACCTACACCATTTTTGTAACACCCTGTATACGAATCAGTGCATTTCAGTAATAATTGCTATTGCCTACAGCTCCAAATAAAGTTATTGAAATTGTATTATAACAGATTTTTACCTTTGGAATTGTCGATTCAGTTTTTAAGTTCAATAAAATTATAAAAAAAAACTGTTATTTTTTTAATAGGGGATCGGACTGCTAGTCATTTGAGTTACTTTTTATGATCTGTCAAAAACGAAATTTTGTTCTAAAAATGTTTGAAATACCCACAAGTGGCGCCATAGATTTTAAGCATCATTGACGAACTTATTTTGTGAATTTGATCAATAAAAAATTGAAGACGTGATGGAAAAACAAAACAAGTAAGGTTTTTTGAAACTTCAAGAGGAGAGAAATTTAGGAAATCATATTTCAGATTTTATTTTTTATGCAGTCCGATCCCCTATTTTTGATTGTACAGGCGAAAAAAAATGTAGGTCCCGTTTACTCTACTCATCGTAATCATCAACAAAGTTTTTCATACTAAACAACTTTTGTTCTAGGACTTTGCTAAAGTCGCAAAAAAAAATTATTCTTATACAAAATGACCAATTTTCTGTATTTTTGTTTGGAGGTTCCATGTTTAAAATACGTATTTTTTGCATAATAATGGCGATTTATTGAGGTAAAAAACCGTTCTTCATGGGTTCAAAACCACCGTGCTCTCAAAATATCTAAATAATAGGCATATAATTACCATAATTAATTTCTTAGTCTAAGGATGTTTTGAGATTAAATTTTGTTTTATTTTTTATAGTATTTTTTTAATCAAATCTGTTTATAGGTAACCTATTAGTTAATATCTGTTTGTTCGTTGGTGGTAGGGCATTTTCATAGCCAGCCTGGATAGCTACCACCATATTATCTAAGTCTTGCATGTGTTCCGGCTGGAAGATAAGATAGCCAGATCACCTTGCGTTGGGGAATTTTGGTAAGCCTGCTTCCACATTCGGCATCCTCGTCACTTACCATCAGGTGAGATGATGCCGAGGGCTTATCAATTGTGGATAAAAAAAGTTTTTTTTTTCGGAGGAGGTGGTAAAAGTGTTTTTCTATGAACACTCCTCTTAGCTTTAGGCAGTATTTTTTTGTTTATTTTCACTCTATTTTTACAATTACATTATTTTCACTCTATTTTTATAATTATGTATTTAAAATTACATTTATTGATTCACTTCTAAGAAAATATTAAAAAAAACTTTGTTGAACGAAACTTAACATCTTTTTGTTTGTTTGTCCGCAGATACTTGTAAATTAGTATAAGATGGCGCTTGGATCAGTATTGAGCCTAGGCGAAGCCGGGCTGAAGTCTAGTCATAGGATAAGCAAGAATTTTGTATTTTTCGTCACGGCAACATTATTATTAGGTAAGTAATTATTATTTATCATTTTGGGTTTTCAAGATAAGACGACGAAGAAGAACAAGTAGGATTTCTTATTTTAAGAGTAATAGTCTACCAACTTAAGACGTTCAGTCGGATTAAAAAAAAATCATTAATATTACATACAAAATTGTTTATAGCAACTGCAAAAATAACTTGGGTTATTAAAAATATATTTTTTTAAATGACTACGGGACCTTACTTTGCGTGTGGTCCGATACGCACTAGGTCTCTTTTTAATCTAAATCACAAAATGAATTCATCATTGATGTTGAAAAACTATGAAAATTACCAAATTGTTGTTTTTGACAGATGATAAAAAGTCAAATGATTGCTCAACTGATAAAATATATGTTAACCCTTTTGACGAGCATTGATGTTAGCCAGGAATGCTGTGACCTCGAATAAGGTTCAGTTTTATCTTGTTCGCCGTAGTTGAGTTGCTAGTGAAAGGGTTAAACTACCAATAGAACAACACATTCTTTCTCAGTATACATACTTTCCTCTGGGTAAATAGGGGTCTACTTATTCTGGACTTGGAAATTTTATTTATTCTGTGGGAACGCAAGGACTTTACGTTTTTCTCTTCATAATTTTCATGTAATCTACGCATTCAACCTCATGTACTTTGGTTTTTTTTCAAGATTTTATGTCCAGTAGTTTAGATACGGTCAATTTTTGCCTATTTTCTTAAATAACTTCAAAATGTATATCTTAAAATTAAATAAAAAATAAATATTTGAGATTATCACGACATGCTCTTTCATTTGATATGTCACACGATATAGTTTACATTTTTTTTAATTTTATAATTTACTCCCCAAAACGTTTACGTTAAACTTCCGTCTTTGGGTCACCGACTTACATCATAATCATATCAGCCGAAGGACGTCCACTGCTGGACATAGGCCTCCCCCAAGGATTTCCACGACGACCGTTTCTGCGCTGCCCGCATCCAGGGGCTTCCCGCGACCTTCACCAGGTCATCGGTCCACCGAGTGGGACGCCTGCCGACGACTTACATATGTGTACTAAATTCCAACTCAATCGGCCCAGTAGTTTCGGAGCGAATTGGCTGTGACTGACGGACGGACGGCAGACAGACAGACACGCGAGTGATTCTAAAATGCTTTCGTTTTTACCTTTTTGGGTACCGAACCATAAAAAAACTGTTTTATGATAAATACATTTTTTTATTTTCAGGTGTACCGAGTGCACAATGTCAAATAGAGAAATTGTATGTAGACATTACAGACCTCAATCTTCTTGTCGATGAAACTCATCTATTCAAAGTGATTCAAATGTGAGTATGAATTCGCGACAAACACCAACCACACCACCTAACACTTGTTCACTACACGGAACTTTACCCAACGGAATTACCGAATTTTCCTGGTTCAGTGTAGCAGACCAAGTATTTATATGGCCTCTCGTTTACCGTTCTCTACACGCAACTTTACCCAACGGAATTACTGAATTTTCCTGGTTCGATCTAAGCAGACCAAGTATTTGTATGGCCGCTTGTTTACCGTCCGGAAATCCAGATGCCATTCCGTGCAACTGGTTTTTACTGGGCAATACAGGTGTTTTTTTTAATGATTTGATTTGCAAAATTATGAATGAAACTGGCTCCTGGTGAACGTAGGGAGATATACGTTAGGTAAGTTAGGCGACAAATTCAAAGGATTTTTAGTTTTTTTTAGTTTATGGATTTTTCTAATAATATGTGAATCTTAAGTTCATTGGTTTGAATCTTGATTATTTGTATATAATTTTCATTTTTATTTTTGGATACAACTACTTCGTTTTGATGTCACAAAGCGAACATCCTTTTTAGTTTCCATTCCCATTAAGGATATTCAGATCCGAGTTTTTGCTGTCATGTACACAAGCGTTACCGCGTTTCTTAAACGTCCGGAAAATTCAGAAATTACAGACGGTAACATTCGGTGTCGTTCCGTGTAATGTACAAGCGCACTAAACGGCCTTTTGTAGTTAAAGCCCAAACAAGCTGCAGTATAAAACGGCTTTTAAATATCTACTTGTCTGTGTGGACTGTGGCTTAAACTGAGCGACCGGTCGTAAAATATTTATAACATATACTTCAAATATGACAATCCCATAAATCCGCAGAAAGCGCTTTGCTTTGTCTTTTACTATTGTAGCTATGATTGATTTATTTTGTCATTTAGAAATAGACAATTTATAGAACCTACCTTGACGATTGCGCTTCAACTCAAATTACGTTTGACATGTTATAGTATGTCATTATTATCAAGCCCACTCCAGTCGATTAAGTAGGATTAACATCCAGTTTTAAAAACTATCTATACTAGGAGTAAAAAAATGATGTAGGACACTTTAACTGAGGATTCTACTCGTCATACCGAAGGAACCCATAGTCAATTCTCAAAAAAACCATATGGAGGGTCCAGGATACAAAAATACACAAAATTGGTCGAACAGCGATAGATTTGCATGAAGAGTTAAATATTTTTTTTGCGATTTCAGCAAAGTCATAGAACGAAAGTTGTTCAGCATGATAAGTAGAAGCCCCAGTTAACGGGACGTACACCACTTTTGTTACATTCTGTACATTTTAAAGGAACTTAAATCTTTCATTCGATAGATGCCTTTACGCGCAAGAGTGGCAAACAAAGTGTTTGCGTGTAAGAGCATCTGCTACGGCAATGGGTGCATGTACATTTTGTGTATGCAACGTCTTAGAATTATCGAATGTGTCCCTCATCCACCACTGAACCACTTACCATCAGATGAGTTGATGTTAAGGGCTAACCAAATGTGGATTTGCCTACTCATGTTAAATGCATTCAATGATTTTTATGTATAACTTTTCGTGTCATATTGTTTTCATGTTCTAATGACATAATCTGGTTTATATCAAGGATTTAATTTTGACATTATTAACTAATTATTGTTTATTATTTTCGATTCTTCACACACAAATGACATTGTTATAATTATTTTATGACCATCAGAAAGAGTGTAATTTGCACCTATTTTGAATAAATATATTGAATTGAATTAAATAAAAAAAAAACACAGTGTAAGAATCAATACAACGCCTTAGATGTTTCAAAGCTACTCATGTACTCGGTCGCCGCCGCGCCGCCTGAATCTATGAAGTGTCCCGAGGTTTGACTATGAAACGTGGGGCCTCGATCTCCCTCGTCTCGCCTCATCTTGCCCTGCACGGGTGCCCTGTGGAGACGTTTTCGTGGATTCTTAAGGCTTTAAGATGACTCAATTCGAGCAGGTTGATACGTGTTAAAATAATATCGAACGTTAGTCTATTCATTTTAAGTTCAAATAAATGTGGTTTTCCAAGACCAATTTAAATTTAGTGGTCACCAAAATAGGTCGCGATTAAAATTGGTTCAATTTTAGTTTGACACATGTAAAATATTGTCGTTCCGAATAGAAAAATGGCGATCTAAACTTAATTTAGTTCGATTTTATTTTAGATCTGTCAGATAAGTTAAGTCGAGTTTTTCCGAATAGCAAACGTAATTTTGATACATCTTAACCTAATTTTAGTTTAGTTTAGTTGATTTGTGCAAAACCGAATCGACATGAATTCGCAGCTTCACAATCCTCTAAGAATGTGACTGAACTGAACCGCTCTTTCAAGTGGTGAACGCCAAATGTGCAAATTATTTTCCGCCCCTTTGTCTTGCGTTGTCAGAGTGGTTTTAGTTGTGTGTGGTATAAAGAACAATATTTATTAGTTTTATATAATCTAAAAATTATTTATTCCAGTGGGGAATACAACGAATCTCTACAAGTAACAGCCAACATCCAACACCCAGACATAGTACAGTTCGTGCCACTGACCATCGATATCCCAGGGTCGGAGCATCCCAACACTAGTAAGGAACTGACGTATGACATCTGCGCTTACGGGAAGAGCCCTGGGCATTCGGAAGTCACTTTCAATGTAACTCCCAGTGGATATGTCAAGTGAGTATGAAGTTATGGTAATTCTATTACATACTATAGGTTACGAAGTAACTAGTATCTCATCTGTGCTATAAGGCTCGTATCGACCTTTCCTAAAATACAGAAGCAAGTACTATTATAATCATAAGTGGAGCGATGGCAACTCTTGGAATTTAAGAGGTGACTAGAAGAGCCCACGGAACGCGGAAGTATCTTTCAATGTTATGGATATGTGGAAGCCGTATTGTTAAATCAATGTGGTTTTCCAAGACCAATTTAAGTTTAGTGGTCACCAAAATGGGTCGCGATTAAAATTGGTTCAATTTTAGTTTGACACATGTAAAATATGGTAGTTCCGAAAATCTGCCGGTTTCCAAAACAGCGCGCCGAACAACGAATGGCGGTGTCTTTTCATACGGCGACATCACGTTCAGCTGGGTTGAAATTAAAAAAAAAACAAATGAAAAAATTGTATAAAAAAACTACTGAGTAAAATATTTTAAATGAGCGAGCGAAGCGAGCGGTGTTAGGTTCGGTCAGGTTTGATTGATTAATGATTATACAATCAAAGGCGAGGCTCCCTACCTGGGTAGCAGAATGCTTCGCAGAAGAAGAAATCATAGAATTTTTTCTCAGTACCTAGTTTATAAAGCGGCGCAAAATCCGCCGCTTTACAATTCGGCGCCATTCAGCGCGCCGTTTTGAGAACGCCGGATTCTACGTAACGGCTGCGACAGATACGTTAAGTGAGTCTGTGGTAATAGGATAAAGAAAACTTATTTGCTGAATTTAGAAAAATCCTTACCCCAAAAAACTAACCAGACTATAATCTAGCCGAAAAAACAGATCTTGTCTAACTAACTTGCCACTTTACTAGAGTTCGTTTACTCGAATTACTCAGATGTTCAATTACTCGTAACTTCTCTTGCTTAAGATATAAAATATGAACCTAGTATGTAAAATTATATTCTCTGTTTTCCAGCATGGACACAGTATTCCTCCGAATCACAGTGATGCATTCCCACGCAATCAACGTGATCTCCTACATTATGGGCTGGATCTACTTCGCGGCCTGGTCCGTCTCCTTCTACCCTCAGATATACACCAACTTCAAAAGGAAGAGCGTCGTTGGACTTAACTTTGACTTTCTGGCGCTCAACATCATGGGGTTCACGCTTTATTCCTTGTTCAACTGCGGACTGTACTACTCGAAAGAGATTCAGGTGAGTGGTTCATCTCTCATCTTATTAGTCTCTCTTATCGTGTGGCATAAGAAGGCTCACGGTCACCCAAAGGGCAATGGAGTGTGCTATGCTCGGAGTTTCGATGCGTGATCGAATCAGAAACGAGGAGATCCGTAGAGAACCAAAGTAAAAACGATATAGCTGTCAGAATTGCTAAAATTTAGTGGCAGTGGTATAGCACATAGCTCGTAGAGCAGTTGGGCTTTAAGGCAGTAAAGTTCTCGAGTGGCGACCGCACACCAAAAGACGTAGCATAGGCCCACTCGGTGGATCGCCGACCTGGTGAAGGCCGCGCGAAGCTACTTGATGCGGGCAGCGCAGGACCGGTCGTTGTGGAAATTCTTAGGGGAGGCCTTTGTCTAGCAGTCTTTCGGCTGATATGATGATGATGATCATGTGACATAATTAACCAAACGCGGCGGTTAACTGGTGTTGCACATAGCATCACCTAATGTCACGTGTAAATCTAAATTTTCACACACGGATGTTGTAAACTCGTTAAGCAGCCGTTGTAGTGATCATTAATTAATCACTTTATGAACGCATTGTCTCCTACATACTAACAAATATTTGTTAATTGATTGTTTGTAATGTCAATGATCATTAACTATAAATAATAACAATAACAGCATTCCTCCTCGATAATGTCCGGATAGTCCGACGCTTTCTTTCCCCGTCGTCGCACTGAACTCCAGCCGACTGTGCTTCTGCTGGAGGTGCTCCTACCACTTTGCCTCGTGCCAAGTTAGCAGAGAAGCTTAAATTTTATATTTTTAATAATAATAATAAATCTTGATTGACAAAACCACCTTAAAGGTACGGTGCTGTTTCTTATATGATAATATATTAAAAGAGGAACAACAATTTTAATTGGTAATTGATAGCAGGAAACATAATAAGGTGTACTAATCTCCAAACTAGGGGGACCCTTAATCTTGGAGATCAGATTCCTTTGGTTTGACTGGTTTCACTATATTGGCCGACGTGCGATTTATTTGTCGACTGAGCCACATATTGGCACCGATTGGCATGTAGTTGCTTGCTTGTCTGCAGTATTATGAGTACTTCTGCGATGGATGATATTTTCTTTAACTACTATTGGTAAGCCCTTAGGCATCAATTCACATCATAGTGAATGGTAAATTGGTAATCATGCCAAAGGAGTGGTTAAAAAAATCCTGAATCCCAAATATTTTTTAACCCGATCACTGGTATAACCAAAAGCAAGGCTGATTAATAAATGTCATAACTCAATATTTTTTAGGATTTGGGCCCTAAAGCCTATGCCGCCTGTCCGCCCGTCTTACCTTTAAAATGTTGTATCTTTTGCACGGTTATAGCAAAGAATGCTAACTATTACGATTGTAGGTAGCCGGTTGAAATGTTATCCGAATATGTGTTAGCGTTAAACTTAGTGTGATTATAGCGCAAAAACAAAAAATAATAAATGTGTAAGTCGGTCCCCAAGGAATTCTTAAGGCCCAGTGGTATTTAAAAATCTGTCTTTGTCTTTTTCTTTACGAGGGAAGAAAATAACCACACTTTTGCACTTTTTCGATGTTTTCGTTTTATTTTCATCATATTTGTCTTTAATAAAAATCCATTCGACGTTGTCCCTTCATTCACCTATGAACTTTATTCTTGTAAATAAATCATATCAAAATTTTAAGAATAAAACTGAAAATAGACAATAAAGTGGCTCGAAAAGAGGTACCTTTGCGAAATTATTCTGTCGAGCCAACTTTATTAGATCGTGTTTCCATTCGATAAAATCCCTCGTAACTATTCTCAATAATACCAATATGTTTTCCTAGATTTTAAATTTACTGTTAACTACTTCAAAAATGAATTCTTAAAACCTGGTTAAGTGGATTTTAAGGTACCACTGCACCTTAACTTAATAAAAGAAAAACAATTTGGTAAATAAACAACACAATATTGTGTGGTGGTACGGCACCGTGGGTGCTTGAAACTGACTAGAACTTGGTCAATTTTTAATCCGACTGCTCCAGAAGGAGGGTTATGTTTTCCGAGTGTTTGTATGTATGTTTATTTATTTCTTTGGCTGAACTTGTAGCCTAAACGGCTTGATGGATTTTGGAGTGCGAGGTGTCGTTAGATTCGTCTTGATCCTGTGAGTGACATCTTTGTCACTCACGGGATCAAGACAAGGCGACACTTTTATCCGACTGACCAAAACAAAGAGGAAATTTATTTCTTTGGCACACTCCGTAGCCTAAACAGCTTCATGGATTTTGGAGTGCGAGGTGTCGTAGATTCGTCTTGATCCTGTGAGTGACATCTTTGTCACTCACGGGATCAAGACAAGGCGACACTTTTATCCGACTGACCAAAACAAAGAGGAAATTTATTTCTTTGGCACACTCCGTAGCCTAAACAGCTTCATGGATTTTGGAGTGCGAGGTGTCGTTAGATTCGTCCTAACCCCGTGAGTGACGTAGAATAAATTTTTACCCGACTGGCCAAAAGGGGTTAAGTTCTTATGCAGTCGGGTTTTTAATTTTTAATTAATTCCTAGAGTTATTACTGTATACGAATTCTGATTATTTATTGTTTTGATGAGTGAGGATAATGTATTGCACCCTTTTTTTTTAAAAACAAACTCTTGAATCAGTTTTGATCTAAAATTTGTTTAATGTTAATTACGTCTCAGATCTATGTGGTGGACGCTATTCGTATTCGAATTTCAGTTTCACTAGCCTTAGACTGACAGCTTAGATTTGTAATCTCTTTCTCTCTCTCTCTGCTATCGTGTGGCACAATAAAGGCGAGGTATTGATTGGAACAGTTGTCACTGTCTTTTTCTTTACGTGTAAATAGTAAAGAAAATTACCATACTTTTTCATTAGTTTTTCGTTTCAATCAAAAACTTCAATGAAAGTATAAAAAGTAATAACATTACTCACTTTGCATTATCATAACGAATATTGTTGTATATTTTTTATAATTTATACTTCAAAATGTTAGCCATAACTAGAGTTGAAAGTAACAGTGTAGACCTATCTTTGGGATTTAATTCAATCGAGCCAAAACTGCTTAATCGTGTTTCTAATAGCTTTTGACTTTAAGTAATATCATCAAAATTAACGGTTATATTTTTTAAAATTTGGGTTTTCTATCGTTTTGTAGCAATTGACGTCGAAAATAACGAAAATCTGTAATATTACCGCCTTAACCGTGCTATCCATGGGATAGACGGCGGTTGCCTGGTGTTGCAATTAGCTTCACCCGCGGTCTCGTGTAGGGCATTTAGATTTACACCTACGGACGTGTAACTCGAGATTTGTAATGGTTTCTTTTCAGGCGGAGTACTTCCACCGTCACCCGCGTGGCCTGAACCCCGTGCAGCTCAACGATGTGTTCTTCTCTCTCCACGCTGCCTTCGCCACTCTCGTCACCATCGCCCAGTGCTTCCTGTATGAGGTTAGGCAAATTCAAATACTGCTTGTTCTATCATCCATCATCATCATCATATCAGCCGAAAGACGTCCACTGCTGGACAAAGGCCTCTCCCAGGATTTACACGACGACTGGTCCTGCGCTGCCCGCATCCATTGGCTTCCCGGTGGACCGACGACCTAGTGAAGGTCGCTTGTTATATAGACAAATTCTTTCCTTAGTCTTTGCCTTTTAATGTTTCACCTAGATGTATCTAAACCACAGAAAACCCACCACCACGAGAAGTGAAATACGCTTGCGACGCTTTCTGCCAAGCAATTGCACATTCATGTGCCCATATTAAGCCTTCGCAACTACGCGCTAACTAGTCTTTACTATGTCATTGACCTTTGAACTGTATTTCGCCGTTGTTAAACTATTTTAAAACGCGGAGAAATACAGTCACAGGTCAGTGACTTGGTCACGACTAGTTAGAACTAGGGGCAATTACCGCGTAGTTGCGACGAATGGTAATTGTGCAAATGCGTGACAGACATTTATACTATTTATTTATTTATTCAGTCATAATTGGTTTACAGATTCCATAATTGTCATAGTCGCATTACACTTCTTGTGGTAGTGGGTGTCCTATAAGGGTATCTCAATATTATTAATATAGTTTATTTTCATACCGCATTGATAAGTAAAAACTTTTTCTTCCCATCAGTTTATTTGTTAAGATTCTGAACCTATTTCAATACCTGTCTGATGCTCCGACCAACCAAACGTGTGAACAGATTTCTGAACCTAACCTAACCTAACCTATTTCGATACTGGTCGATACTCCATCAACCAAACATTTATAAAGATTTATGAACCTATTTCAATATTTGTCTGATATTCCAACCAACCAAACATTTAAACAGATTTCTGAACGTATTTCAATACTTTTCTGATGCTCCAACCAACCAAACATATTTAAAGATTTATGAACCTATTTCAATATTTGTCTGATGTTCCAACCAACCAAACATTTGAACAGATTTCTGAACCTATTTCAATACTTATTTGATGCTCTAACCAAACAAACATTTGAACAGATTTCTGAGCCTACTTAAATACTTGTCTGAGCTCCAACCAACCAAACATTTGAACAGATTTCTGAACGTATTTCAATACTTTTCTGATGCTCCAACCAACCAAACATTTGAACAGATTTCTGAACGTATTTCAATACTTTTCTGATGCTCCAACCAACCAAACATTTGAACAGATTTCTGAACGTATTTCAATACTTTTCTGATGCTCCAACCAACCAAACATTTGAACAGATTTCTGAACGTATTTCAATACTTTTCTGATGCTCCAACCAACAAAACATATGTAAAGGTTTATGAACCTATTTCAATATTTGTCTGATGTTCCAACCAACCACACATTTGAACAGATTTCTGAACGTATTTCAATACTTTTCTGATGCTCCAACCAACCAAACACATGTAAAGATTTATGAACCTATTTCAAAATTTGTCTTGATGTTCCAACCAACCAAACATTTGAACAGATTTCTGAACCTATTTCAATACTTTTCTAATGCTCCAATCAATCAAACATTTGAAATGATTTCTGAACTTACTTCAATATTTGTCAGATGCTAAAACCGACCAAAAGTTAGACATATTTCTGAACCATTGTTTGATGCTCCAACTAACCAAATATTAAAACAGATTTCTGAACCTGTGTCAATACTTGTCTGATGCTCCAACCAACCAAACAGACCATTTTGATATGATATTTCATTCTTTACCTTTCCAGCGTGAAGATCAACGCGTTTCGTTCACTGGGCGTGGCATCCTGTCCGTATTCACTGGCGTCGTCATCATCACTGCCAGTTTGGGTGCCGCTGGTATCCTGGAGTGGCTGGACTTTCTCTACTACTGCAGCTATATCAAACTGTGCATCACTCTCATCAAATATGTTCCCCAGGTTAGATTGTCATCATCGATGTTATAATTGCCATCGGCTGAGTCATCACTACCGCTAGTTTGGGCGCTGCTGCTATCATGGAGTTGTTCGCCTTTTTCTACTACTGCGCATGTCAAAACTGATAATCACTCTCATCAAGTATTTTGCTCACGTTAGTCTTGCTAAAAATTAAAAAAAAAACCTTCGGATATAATGTTTTTAAATTTGTAACAACTTCTGTTGCAAAAATATTATTGCCCGACTTCTCAAGAAACTGGGTATGTGTTGAAGTGTATACGTTTTTAATCCGAAATTGGTAAGCTCTTGATATCATCTCACCTGATGGTAAGTGATGATGATGCAGAAGATGGAAGCGGTCTAACCAAGATTCGCCCACGCAATGGGGAACTGGCTATCTTATCTTCAACTCGGAACACATCAATGCTATTAACATTGATGTTTGGCTGCACGACTTACATGAGATGATGGTAACTAAAGACAAAGGCCTCCCCCAAGGATTTCCACGACGACCGGTCCTGCGCTGCCCACCGCGTATTATACCGTGGTTCGAATCCTGCCACGTACCAATGTGTTTTCGAATTTCGATTTCATAGGTATGTACATATAGTTTATTCGAGGCTCTTACGTTGAAGGAAAATATCGTGAGGTAACCTGCACACGCCTGCAAAGAAATTCGGAGATCGCGTGTGAAGTCAACCAACTCGCTCTGGGCCCGCATGGGCCCGATCACCCTAATTCACGGTAGGCTCGAGCCCCTCAGTGGGGACGTATAATATGAGCTGATATGATGCGGTATGTGTTATGGCGGATTTCCTTACAAATATATGTTTTTATACAAGTAGTAATAAGTATGGTACCAAAACAAGAAGCGCGTTATTGTTAATGCTCTATCTTAAAAACGGTAATACAACGCAAGCATCAAACTTGGTTTGATTACAATGCAAACAGTAAAAAAAATAATTAGGGACAAGTGTGTTTCGTATTCGCGCAAAACGTTTTCTGTTGTTGATCGTCTCCTTGATGTGTTTTATATGGATCTAAATATACAGGGTGTAAAAAAAAACCTGTTAACTAGGGGTTCTACGCATCATACTGAACAACTTTCCGCTAGAAACCCATACTCAGTTCTAAAAAAAATATTTTGGACCGAGGGACAAATATGCACATAATTGGTCATTCAGCTGATCGATTTGCATAAAAAAATATTTTATTTTGCGATTTCAGCAGTTAAGCCCTAGTTAACTGGACCTATACCAATTTTGTTACAGCCTGTATATATAGAATACATACTCATATACTACATTGTGTAGTAGTATGAAATCCTCATGTTTATCGTGTGTCATTTATTTCAGGCGTACATGAACTACAAGAGAAAATCCACCGTCGGCTGGTCCATCGGAAATATCTTCCTCGACTTCGTAGGCGGTTTCCTCTCCATCCTGCAGATGATGCTCAACGCCTACAATTATAACGACTGGATCTCCTTCTTCGGAGATGCGACCAAGTTTGGACTCGGAGCCTTCAGTCTAATCTTCGATATATTCTTCATTCTGCAGCACTACGTCTTCTATAGGTATGTCTATGTTTGGATTTGGTTGGAGTTGTCATGTGATAGGTTGTGATGGCTTTTATCTTCTATCTTCTTCTTTCTTGTTATTTTGTTTTTTTGTTGGTTATTGATGACATTGTCATCACAATGAGGCTGAATGACGTCAGTTTCAACCAGCTACAATCAGCTGCACAATTTAATGTAACACCAAAATTTTCTTAAGAGCCCGCTGGAGTTCATAAATCCCATTCAAATTAAGTATTTGATTCATTTGTTAACCTAAAAATCGATTTTGAAATAATTTTATATCGATAATCAGATGACGTATATCTGTGTCGGTATAGCATTAGTTTTTTAAAAAGAAACGGGAATCCATTATTAACCAATAAACTTGTTTTCCGTTTTTTACCTTGAAAACAAGTTTATTGGTTAAATTTTCCGTACGGAAAACTAGATTATTGGTTAATAATCGATTACTGTTTCGTTTTTCGAAAAAGTAATGCGATACCGACACAGATATACGTCATCCGGTTATCGATATAAAATTATTTCAAAATTGGTTGTTTGGTTAACAAATGAATCAAATACTAATTTTGTATGGGATTTATGAACTCCAGCGGGCTCTTTATACTAATTCGTACAATGAGGCGTCCAAACAGCAACGATTTTTTAGAATCAAGAAAAGTAAGGGTACAACAAGGTGCAGTCATTACATTGCATCCCTGACTACAAATGTGATGAAGAGCACGAAATTCTGCAGATCCTTGGGAACTCCGTGGACTGCTCAAAACAATGAGCATAATGGATTTTTTCGTATAATGGAAGATTTTGCCACTCACGGCTTAGTTAGCCTAGTTTTTTTTTATCCCCTTTTCGGAGGGCGAGAGGATTAAAAAATGCATGACGCATACCAGACAACCGATCTACGGTCTGGTTATGTGGAACTCACCACGTACCCACTAAAAAACCTCCCTGGATGACAAGTCTGCTAAGACTTATGAATCCTTCATCTGAGCGACTCCCCCCCCCCCCCCCTCCCCCTAGGCAAGGGGGAAGTGCTAGGGGGAAGTGCAAAAGAAAGCGCTCAGTGACTTAGCCTAGTGTGGGGACCACTGTTTTATACAGGGTGTACATCCTGTTAACTGGGGCTTTAACTCATCATACTGAACAACTTTTGTTCTATGACTTTGCTGAAATGGCATTTTTTTTAATAAATATCGATCAGCTGATTGACCAACTTTATTCATTTTTGTAAGGAGGGTCCAATTTTTTTTTGAGAATTTACTATGGGTTCCTTGGAGACTGTTGTTCAGTATAATGAGTGGAACTACCAATTAAAGAGTCCTACACCAATTTTTTACCCGACTGCGCCAGAAAGAGGGTTTTTTTATACCCTGTATATATGTACTTGTATTTTAATTACTTATTTATTTATTTGCCAACGGATTTCCCGAGGTTCTACAGAATGTTGGGCTCCTCGACATATTTATAGCCAGGGATCTAACCCAATGACTGCACTTTGCAATGTCCTTACTTTTATTGATTAAATAATTGTTGCTAAACAGTGAATGAACGCCCTTTTGTATGAACACATATTGAGAAAAAAAATAAGTGTTGTGTTATTGTGTAGTGTATTTATTTACTTTGGTTTTTCTTTGTAATTTATTTATCTATAACAAATCACCTAACCGTTTTTAAGATACTACATTTTGCTCAAAACCTTTCTCTTAAGACAAAATTTGACATGACAACTCCTCGCATATTTTGTGCATTGCTTTTTAATCAATTATGAAAGTTGTATATTTCTGTTTCTAAATTTTTATTGTCTAACTTTCATCCACGCGGGTAACGGTTGCAATCTACCATAGACCTAAGTAGCTATCACTAACACTTTTTTACTCACTCACTTTTCAATTTTTCTTTGTTTGAAAAAATAACTGAACCCGATAATGCCAAAAGATTAAGGAAAGATAAAAAAAACTGTTGCGATCATCAATCACATATTCAAATATTTTGAAATGAAGAACAATATACTGGAACCATAAATTCAATAATGTAAACTGCTGTATGGAAATTCAATCGCAAATCGAAACAGAAAAGATGTCATAAAATTTCTAAAATAATTTGAACAAAGACGAAATAAAGCACATAAAAATAATCTTAACGGATCATGATCTTTATTTTCAATTTCGATGAAGAATACGAGAAATTAGTGAACCAAAATTTACATTGATGAACGATACAGAAATTAATGATACAGAAATTACACTGGGAAGGCTGGACTCGATAGCGCAGGTTGGTTCAAGAAGAATTGTCGATTATGCAATGATTGTTAAAAAGTTTATAAAAAACATGCGAGGAAATATGTTGTTGAACAGCCGAGGCTCTTGAGCAAAGAAAGTGAAAGAAGATATGTTTTATCAGACGCACATGGAAAAGGAATCATTAAACAGAATACAAACCAAATCAAATGTAAACAAAAAAAAGAATGAACAGACACCTTAGATGTTCTATGACAAGTAAACATAGAAACATAACTTTCTAAAAGTCAAAGCAAAGAATACAAATAATACTTTAACAAAATACACACAATTTTCATCGGGGAAGATACACCGCTTCGCTTTACAAACTCACGCAAATCAATATGGTAAACAAAATTGGGGAAATAAAGCTTTTGAGCAATACTGGGAATAAATGGGTTTTCTGGAAATATTGTATTAAAAATGGCGAATATTTTGTGGTTGATTATTTCAGACCTGTGAAGGAATTTGTAAGTGAGAGTAGCGAAGAGAGTCTCAGTGAGTCCACGAAACACTTTGACGGGCGGAAATACTTTTTGGTGGAGACTTGGTATGTAAATCTATCAGTTCCGTTAGTCAGGTTGTAACGTCTTTAGTTTAATTTAGATTAAAGCGAATTTTGAATGAGTGTGTTCGAAACACTGAAAATTTATTTCGTTCATTCATTCATTTATTTTCTTCCTATTTTTACCCGATTCCCCAAAAAGGAGGGTATAATTCGGGTACACAAATGGCGGTCGTTCGCGCAGGTAGGGAGCGCGCAGGTTTCGCGGGGGGCTTGCGTCCCTTGGTGCATGCGACCCCCGCGTCCCGCACTTCTAATGAGACCTGATAATAAGACACTGCGCACTGTTCAACTTAGATGCCGCGATCTTTAATGTATTTTATAGTCGATATTATTGAATAATGCTCTGTCCAATGTGCTTCTATATAGATTTTATTTATCTATTGTTTACATATTAATTTTATCATGTATAAAATATATACATATTATACATATTTGCATTGCTTTGATTATCTTCACGTTAATTCTTCTTGTATTTCTTATTGTTTGAACATATTTCGCTTTCGAACACACTCTTCAAATTACATAAAAATCGAATTGCATTAACATTGTGTATTTTCTTTAAGGCACGCCGATGAAAAGAAATACGATCTCGACGTCAAAGCGTGAAGAGCACTTTCAGAAGTAAGCAAGAAATTATAGAAGGTCCGACGCTGAATCTTCTTCATAAGGAAATTTATAGGATTAATTACTAAAGTCCGAACGATGCCTTCGCTTCAAACGGGGAAATTAAAGTGTGGGTAGTTAACGCATATTGCGCGTCTGCTCGCACTACGAGCATGGTGATCTGAGCATAGTTATTACCGGCTCTACCTATCATTTCATTGCCTCGTTTGCAGCAAGGATCGTACGGACTATACCTGTTATACGGGAACACTTTGCGAACTTTTGGAGTCCTCTCGTGTCCAAAGCGCAAAACTTTCCTATTTTCATTTTTTTTTCCAGTTAATTGTTCTCCCTTTCTAGGAGTACAAAAACTCTCTAAATTTTTTCGTAGTTTGGTATGCACTGCTTTGTGCTCGAATTATAAAAATCTCATCAATTTGATTCAGCAGTTCACAAGTAACAACAAGTCATAATTAGAGTTATGATATTTTCAATTTGTCTTTAATTTAAGGATATTTTATTAGTAAATCAAGGGTCCCTTTGTTTTGCTATGAAATAGATGTAATTCATCTATTTACGGATAAACACCTTAAAATTCCTTTGATAACAAATGTTATTTCTATTAATTTCTTAAGAGGATTGTGAACCTACGGCAAAAAGAAGACTTTTCATACAAACGGCGATAGCAATTTTCACCTCTTAAAAGTTAACCGATTTTGACCAATTTTTGACAGGTTGTCAGTCAAAACAAATGCTAGGTTAAAGCGATGTTAAAGAAATTATTTAAAAAAAAGAGAATTTTTTAAGTTCCCTCAGGAACTGCATTGGGCTATGCTATTTTCACGGGTTAAAAAGTAGCCTATGTCCTTCCCCGTGACACAGGCTACCTGCATGCCAAATTTCATCAAGATTGGTCAAGGCGTTGAAGTGTGGAAAGGTAACAAACAAACAAACGAACATTTTCACATTTATAATATGAGTAAGGATTGATCAAAACGGGTAACTTTCACGAGGTGGACTGTTTTTATGAAAAGTTGCAGTTTCCCAACCCTCTTAAAAATGTAGCATTACTTTCAATATCATATTCCCGGTATTCGATGATTTGGTGCATTTCCGTTAAATTGACTTGATTGATTACTGAACTTTGGAAAATTATACACATATAAACTACTAGACTTTGCCAGCGGCTTCGCTCGCGTGAACATAGTTTTTGTGACTATTCTCGAGGGCGCGCAGTACGCGAACCGCAAGCGGCTCGCGAGCGTAGAAAAAAGTAACCTATGTTTTAATCCAGGTCCTAATCTGTCTACGTACCAAATTTCATCCAGATCCGTTCAGTAGTTTTTGTGTGAAAGAGTAACAAACATACATCCATACATACACACAAACTTTCACATTTATAATATTAGTAGGATTTCCTAAAATAGGCATTTAAAATAAGTATGACGATAGTAAGATTATTTTTTATATGTTTCCCTGTTTTTGTTTTAATATTTATCATTGTTGTTAGTCCCAACTGTTTTGATCTGTGATGATATTGAAACAACACATTTTATATTAAAATGTGTATTAAATTACCGCATTTTTAATTTTCAACCTTATTTGCGATCTAATCGACACATTCTGAAAATAAAATGTAAGTTTTATCTATATTTGTAAGTCTTACCTAAAATTTGAGATGGCTGTATGAAAATCGTTGATAGAATCTAAGATTTTAGTTTATAAATAAATATGTGGTTTTTTTGCTGTGTTTTATTTCAAAACCCTTAAATATCTATAATATCATCATCATGATATCAGCTCATATTTATACAGGTTTTAACAAAATTGGTATAGATCCCGTTAACTGGGACTTCTACTCATGATACTGAACAACTTGTTTTACGATTTTGCCGAAATCGCAAAAAAAATTTTACTCTTCATACAAATCGATCAGCTATTATGTGATTTTAGTATGGAGGGTACAATTTTTTTTTGAGAATTGGCTATGGGTTCCTTGGGGAAAGTTGTTCAGAACGATGAGTCGAACCCCCCAGTTAACGGGTCCTACACCAATTTTTTTACACCCTGTACAAACCGTAATTTAAATGTCTAATCAACCTAATCTCTTTGTAATCTTTAAGCAAAATAATACTACTGCAGTAGGCAGACATAAACGTTGATAAGGTCACAGGGACTGCTGGTAAAAGCCAGGAAATCAGGCAGACTGATGATGAAACTCGTGGGGAGCCGCTGAATGCTGAATCAAGTCACTCGGAGTCTCACCCGTTCCGTTTCTTTCTCTTGTTACTACCAATCTTACTATCAGTTGTTAGAGGGGAAGATTTTTTCGCTTTCTCCTGGTCGTTCCACCGATGGCACGAGAAGGATTTCATTCCCCGTCGTGCCACTGATAGAAACTGTTGTGTCGCTTAGTGAAATATGCTCTACAAAAAAATTAAAAAAAAAATCATGAAATTTTATTTTATACTATTATAAAAACAGACTACCTTATTTTTTTCAAAAATATTTATTAATTTCGTGGTCTGTCAATTCGTTGTTCTTAGTCTTTGTTGCTTCCACTATAAACTATAATCTCACTAAACATATTGAGCAAAGCAAAACTGAAACGCTTCTTCGAGATCAAAATATTAGAAAATATTAAAAATCAACAAAATTAGAGGTACCTACACACGGTGGCATCTCACACTATACAAAACCAGTATACTCGGACCTCACGTATTTTGAAACGCACAGGCATCGCGGCCAGTTTATACTGGTTTTATATAGCTTGATGTGGCGCCGTGTGTATATTTCCAAGTTATAAATAATATTATAATTACAAACGTTATTCTTATAAAAATAAAAAGTTTAAAAAACTAAAAATCGACCTCAAAATGAAATTCACCCAAAAGCATGAAATAATATTATTAAACTTAAATACACGATATTAACCAACAATAACGAAATCAAAGGTAAGTACGAATTAAATGAGAGTCTTAAATTTTATTTGAGGTCTTTGTCAGCACACAGTTACTTACGTTCCAAATGTTTTAGGGTTATTGGTTTGCTGACACTGACCTCAAAAAAAATTTTAGGCCCCTAATTTAATTCTTACCTACCTTTATTTCGTTATTGTTGGTTAATATGGTGTATTTAAGTTTAATAATATTATTTCATACTTTTGAGTGTATTTCGTTTTGAAGTCGATTTTGGTTTTTTAATTTTTATTTTCTTTATTTTAAGTAATAATGCTATCTATCTAACAACGTTAAACCCAATCACCTACTCGCCAATAGTAATAATAGTCTTATTGCATGCTTCATTAAAATATACACAGACTTCTATCATCATCTCAGCAGCATGAAAGTTAAGGAGTTAAATCTTCCATCATCAGCTCATCTGAATAACCTGAAACAATACAACTATCGGTCTATGCGTACCTACGTATAATATTTCAAGAATTATCTTCCAACTCCAAACCATTAGGGAGTTGTACCATCCGTAATCACCTCATTAACATAAGATGATGACTAAAAGACGCTAATACTTTAATAGCTTTAGAAAACATATGAATCACGTAAAACGTGCCTATAAAATTTGAGGGTTTTCCCTTGATTTCCCTGGGATCCCATCATCAGATCCCAACTTGGTGACAATGGGACCCCCTCGGAAGTATACTCTTTCGAATAAAAAAAGAATTTTGAAAATCGGTTCACATCCTGCGGAGATATCGCGTAACAAACATACAAAAAAAAATCATAGTCGAATTGAGAACCTCCTCCTTTTTGGAGTCGGTTGAAAAGTAGTTGCAGTAAATACAATTTAAAACTCAACTTTTGGAATAACTGATAAATAAACTCATCATTTACATTTAAGAATAGCTTTTCTATCTCGGTAATAAGTTTTAAGGAAACTTATAGCATTAACGCTTCTGTCACTCAACGATGTTCTGATCTTATTACAAATTATACATTATTAATTAAAAATAATACTTAAATTTTAAATAAATGTTGGTGTGACTGTAAATGATGCAAGTAAAATTGTGTTAATAACATTGTATAAAAAGTAGGTTTTTTATTTGATTTTATCGTATATTGAAAGACAGATAGTGAGAAAATGATATGCACGTATAAAGTACCGAAAGTATCGAAAGAACCGGGATGCGTTCGCTGAAGACCCGGTACCGGGTTGTTTAAAAAATCCCGGGATTTCCCGGTATTTTCGAGACCGAGATTTCCCGGGAGCATGCCCTACCGCTAGCACTATACGGATCTCATTTCTGATTCTATCACGTAGGTAAACTCTAAGCTTTGTTGACAAGATAAGTAACACTAATAGCTGAACCACAATCGAGAAACTATATGCCCTAATCGGTACTTGGGCAGGGGATAACATTGACTCGATAGTCCCTGTTATCCCCGGCCCGTGCGTTTCGCTGAAGGAATTGGTTCAGAAAACGTAGAGCCTATTACTGACAGTATGACTTAAGAACCAAATGTAGGTAAGACTTAGTTAATGTAAGTTCTATTGACATATAGAGACGGCTGAACAAACAAATTATGAATCTTTTCAATGGATCTGAAGTAGATAAGTAAGTATTGAAAACAGCTAAACGTGTTGTCTGAAAGTAGCAAAGATAACTAGAAAAGTGTCACTTGTTGGTAACCCTATCTTTGACAAGATAACAGAGACATCTAGCGAAGAAAGTCAGAACTAGTTTATTACTATAATAACAATGCAATAAGTGTTAAAACCAGCTAGTTACATGTTTTCACTTGAGAAGTATACAGGATGTTAGCATATTTAAGAGAGCTTTTATTCATGAAACTGTAATCAAATTAATGTATGACTAAGCTTTGATTGTAAAAAAAAATTTACCTACCATTAAAATTTGGCTAATTAGCTGATAGATTTGGATGAGAAGTTTAAAAGATGCGATTTCAACAAATTTGTAGAACAAAGGATGTGGAACAAACATTATAGAACAAACATGGTAGAATGTAGAAAGTACAAACGTTGTAGAAGAGAATATATAGAACAAATATTATAAAACAAAAGTTGTAGAACAAATACTATAGAACAAAAGTTGTAGAACAGAAATTATAGAATAAAAGTTGTTCAGTTTCATGAGTAAAGACAACTTTACTGTATCGAACCAGCGCCGCCGTCAACACCCGCAAGCTCTATGGCAACTGTCATAGAGGTGTAACCACCAGTATTATAGTATTATTATAGCTTGTCCAGTACTAAATAGTAGTGATCTGTGGTACTATAGAGGTGTAAAGTAGGTTTCATCATCATCATATCAGCCGAAAGACGTCCACTGCTGGAAAAAGGCCTCCCCCAAGGATTTCCACGACGACCGGTCATGCGTTGCCCGTATCCAGCGGCTTCCCGCGACCTTCACCAGGTCGTCGGTCTACCTACGCTACGTCTTCCACCGTCGCCACTCGATAACTTTACTGCCCCAACAGCTATCTGCTCTACGAGCTATGTGCCTTACATAATGCATAATGTAGGTTTAGGTCGTTTATAAGAACCCTGAAGGGCGGTACTGGGCTGGGTTTTTGAAAAAAAAAAACCATTTGAGTCCTGTACTACCTATACCTGCTCCCAACTCCAGAGGACAAGTTATATCAAACGACATTTATATACTTTTACACAAAGTATATAAATGTCAACGAATAATTAGCATGGCAAGGTGTATAATGTGAAGTCAACACAACAAGTAAGTCGTTAATAGATAACAGTAAAGTTATGACGGCAAACAAACTTGGAACTTTTATCTGCATCTAATGTGTCAAACCGCAGTGAAGATAGCACCCCACTTTGCCGGACCCCTTTTTGTTGTGTATGCTGTGAACACGCCCTTACTATAAGGGGGTTAGCACCCTTAATCTTACTTAATTTACCAACAATCGACACTACCGTACAAATAAAATAATTTCAACTGTCATAAAGCCTTTCTTTTCATCTTTGTCCATATCCTACCTTGATTAATAGTTCAGTCAATCTATAATATATAGCTGAGGTACCTACCTAAATAAACAAACGCACAGCACAGACGAATTATTGTGAAGTGGATAACTGAATATCAGCGTAAGTATCTACCTACCTATCAAGCAATAACGAAAGGATTTCACTACGAAAACAAAGCTTACTTTTGATCACGCACGATTAAACAACAGTTTCCTCAAATCGTTACTCAAGTGAATTGTACCTACTTTGAAAGAGATAGATAAGTACGGCTCCCTATTCAAATACATGAGGTGAAGTGGGTAAGACACATGTCGGCATGTTAAACAGGCTCTGCTGAATCGTTTAAGAGACAGAACGACTCCAGTTAATGTTCATATTTTTGAGATATTTGCGTCTGAAGATTCTATATGAAGTCGAATTTTTCAAAAAATTGAACTCCACTTTTAGGTACTTTGCACGAGGTGAAGTGGGTAAGACACATGTCGGCATGTTGAACAGGCTCTGCTGAATCGTTTAAAAAACAGAGCGACTCCAGTTAATGTTCATATTTTTGATTTATTTACGTATAAACGTTGTTTCTGTAGTCGATTTTCCAAAAAATTGAACTCTTCTAGGTACTTTGCATGAGGTGAAGTGGGTAAGACACATGTCGGCATGTTAAACAGGCTCTGCTGAATCGTTTAAGACACAGAGCGACTCCAGTTAATGTTCATATTTTTAAGATATTTACGTCTAAACTTTATTTAACTAGAAACAACGTTTATACGTAAATAAATCAAAAATATGAACATTAACTGGAGTCGCTCTGTCTTTTAAACGATTCAGCAAAGTCTGTTCAACATGCCGACATGTGTCTTACCCACTTCACCTCATGCAAAGTACCTAAAAGTGGAGTTAAATTTTTTTGAAAATCGACTACACATATAAAGTTTAGACGTAAATATCTTAAAAATATGAACATTAACTGGAGTCGCTCTGTCTTTTAAACGATTCAGCAGAGCCTGTTCAACATGCCGACATGTGTCTTACCCACTTCACCTCATGCAAAGTACCTAAAAGTGGAGTTCAATTTTTTTGAAAATCGACTACACAAATAAAGTTTAGACGTAAATATCTTAAAAATATGAACATTAACTGGAGTCGCACTGTACTTTAAACGATTCAGCAGAGCCTGTTCAACATGCCGACATGTGTCTTACCCACTTCACCTCTTGGAAAGTACCTAAAAGTGGAGTTCAATTTTTTGAAAAATTCGACTTCATATTATAGAATCTTCAGACGCAAATATCTCAAAAATATGAACATTAACTGGAGTCGTTCTGTCTCTTATACGATTCAGCAGAGCCTGTTTAACATGCCGACGTGTGTCTTACCAACTTCACCTCATGCAAAGTACCTAAAAGAGGAGTTCAATTTTTTGGAAAATCGACTACACAAATAAAGTTTAAACGTAAATATCTTAAAAATATGAACATTAACTGGAGTCGCTCTGTGTCTTAAACGATTCAGCAGATCATGTTTAACATGCCGACACGTGTCTTACCCACTTCACCTCATGCGAAGTACCTAAAAGAGGAGTTCAATTTTTTGGAAAATCGACTACACAAACAAAGTTTATACGTAAATAAATCAAAAATTTAAAATATGAACATTAACTGGAGTCGCTCTGTCTCTTAAACGATTCAGCAGAGCCTGTTCAACATGTGTCTTACCTACTTCACCTCTTGCAAAGTACCTAAAAGTGGAGTTAAATTTTTTGAAAAATTCGACTTCATATAGAAACTTCAGACGCAAATATCTCAAAAATATGAACATTAACTGGAGTCGCTCTGTCTCTTATACGATTAAGCAGAGCCTGTTTAACATGCCGACATGTGTCTTACCCACTTCACCTCATGCAAAGTACCTAAAAGAGGAGTTCAATTTTTTTGAAAATCGACTACACAAAGTTTAGACGTAAATATCTTAAAAATATGAACATTAACTGGAGTCGCTCTGTACTTTAAACGATTCAGCAGAGCCTGTTCAACATGCCGACATGTGTCTCACCCACTTCACCTCTTGCAAAGTACCTAAATGTGTAGTTCAAAATTTTGAAAAATTCGACTTCATATAGAAATTTCAGACGCAAATATCTCAAAAATATGAACATTAACTGGAGTCGCTCTGTCAATTATACGATTCAGCAGAGCCTCTTCAACATGCCGACATATGTCTTACCAACTTCACCTCATGCAAAGTACCTAAAAGAGGAGTTCAATTTTTTTGAAAATCGACTACACAAATAAAGTTTAGACGTAAATATCTTAAAAATATGAACGTTAACTGGAGTCGCTCTGTACTTTAAACGATTCAGCAGAGCCTGTTCAACATGCCGACATGTGTCTTACCCACTTCACCTCTTGCAAAGTACCTAAATGTGGAGTTCAATTTTTTGAAAAATTCGACTTCATATATAAATTTCAGACGCAAATATCTCAAAAATATGAACATTAACTGGAGTCACTTTGTACTTTAAACGATTCAGCAGAGCCTGTTCAACATGCCGACATATGTCTTACCCACTTCACCTCATGCAAAGTACCTAAAAGTGGAGTTCAATTTTTTTGAAAATCGACTACACAAATAAAGTTTAGACGTAAATATCTTAAAAATATGAACATTAACTGGAGTCGCTCTGTGTCTTAAACGATTCAGCAGAGCCTGTTTAACATGCCGACATGTGTCTTACCCACTTCACCTCATGCAAAGTACCTAGAAGAGGAATTCATTTTTTGGAAAATCGACTACAGAAACAACGTTTATACGTAAATAAATCAAAATATGAACATTAACTGGAGTCGCTCTGTCTTTTAAACGATTCAGCAGAGCCTGTTCAACATGCCGACATGTGTCTTACCCACTTCACCTCATGCAAAGTACCTAAAAGTGGAGTTCAATTTTTTTGAAAATCGACTACACATATAAAGTTTAGACGTAAATATCTTAAAAATATGAACATTAACTGGAGTCGCTCTGTACTTTAAACGATTCAGCAGAGCCTGTTCAACATGCCGACATGTGTCTTACCCACTTCACCTCTTGGAAAGTACCTAAAAGTGGAGTTCAATTTTTTGAAAAATTCGACTTCATATAGAATCTTCAGACGCAAATATCTCAAAAATATGAACATTAACTGGAGTCGTTCTGTCTCTTATACGATTCAGCAGAGCCTGTTTAACATGCCGACATGTGTCTTACCCACTTCACCTCATGCAAAGTACCTAAAAGTGGAGTTCAATTTTTTTGAAAATCGACTACACAAATAAAGTTTAGACGTAAATTTCTTAAAAATATTATGAACATTAACTGGAGTCGCTCTGTACTTTAAACGATTCAGCAGAGCCTGTTCAACATGCCGACATGTGTCTTACCAACTTCACCTCATGTATTTGAATAGGGAGCCGTACTTATCTATCTCTTTCAAAGTAGGTACAATTCACTTGAGTAACGATTTGAGGAAACTGTTGTTTAATCGTGCGTGATCAAAAGTAAGCTTTGTTTTCGTAGTGAAATCCTTTCGTTATTGCTTGATAGGTAGGTAGATACTTACGCTGATATTCAGTTATCCACTTCACAATAATTCGTCTGTGCTGTGCGTTTGTTTATTTAGGTAGGTACTTCAGCTATATATTAGTTATAGATTGACTGAACTATTAATCAAGGTAGGATATGGACAAAGATGAAAAGAAAGGCTTATGACAGTTGAAATTCTTTTATTTGTACGGTAGTGTCGATTATTGGTAAATTAAGTAAGATTAAGGGTGCTAACCCCCTTATAGTAAGGGCGTGTTCACAGCATACACAACAAAAAGGGGTCCGGCAAAGTGGGGTGCTATCTTCACTGCGGTATGTGTCAAGTACCTATCAATTATACAGCGTAAAGAAAGGCCTTAATAAAGACGCTCCCGACGTGGGCTTCCCAGCGAGGTTCATAAAGGGAAAGTGCTTTAAATGTTATCTTTTTATGTTCATAATGATCATCATATCAGCCGAAAGACGAAGGCCTACCCCAAAGATTTCTACGATGACCGGTCATGCGCTGCTTGCATCCAGCGGCTTCCCGCGAACTTCACCAGGTTGTCAGGCCTCTGTGGGCTGGCGCTACGTCTTCCGGTGCACGGTCGACAATCGAGAACTTTACTGTCTACGTGGTTCTCTTCCACGAGGCACTCGCCTTGCAGAGTACCGGGACAAGCGTCTTGGCGGCAAGACCTACCGTAACTGGTCCTTGTCTTTACCTTATGGTGTTGGCAGGAATAGCGGCCCTCACTATATGACCTAGCTGTCGGAGAGCGAGGACGCTATATCATAAACCGTTTAGCGTATCTGGTAGATATACGAGAGGGAATGTCCCAACGGCCATTTGTTCTACGAGCTATGTGCCCCAGCCACTGCCACTTAAGTTTAGTGATTTTATGAGCTATATCGATTACCTTGGTTCTCCTACGGATATCCTGATTTCTAAACCGATCGCGTAGGGAAACTCCGAGAATAGCTCGCTCCATTTAAGCTTTAAATATTAAAAGTAGGAAATTCAACTTAGAACTGATACAATTAAAAATAATGCAAAACCTTACGAGAATTTAACCGGAAAAATGTGAAAAAGTATAATAAATTGAAGACAAATCTTTAAATGCAGTTTGAAATAGATTTAATTCAAATTGAAATAATGTCAATTTCAGAAATTTACTCAAAGCTGACTTCGTCGTAGTTAAAAAAATATTTCCAACTGCATTTAAAGATTTTGTTTGCCTCAACCTGGAATAAAACCGGCAAATAGTGACAAAAAAGTTTTTCATGGTCGTCCTTCAATTTACGAGACCAAAGGCACAATATAAAAAAGTAACAGTATTTTATCTTGATACAAACTGGTCGAAACGACGCGCTTCGAAATCTCAGCCTATCTCGGCACCCAACAGTCGCGAGTGTCCCGCAGTTACGTTGGGACGTGAACGGTCGGTGAGAGACGCTTTCCCTCGCATTTTAAGTAAATTATGGCACGAAATTATCGGCAGTATTGTTCCGTAAATGGTTGTTAGAATTCGTCGATATCAAAACCAGGAATAATTTTTTTTAGATTACCAACTCAGTCGGCTAGGTAAGATTATAAAAATTACATTATTGTTAGTTCTTACATTTTATTTCTGCTGGTTATGGCCTATGTTAAGTAGTTATCGCAGCAAGCATAACTTCCTTGATAGGTATATAGGTACCTACTTAGTAGGTTAGTACATATCTGTATTTTATTGCCATGTATTTTTTAATCCACAATTGATAAGCCCTTGGCATCATCTTACCTGATGGTAAGTGACGATGATGCCTAAACGCGCTTTCAATTTCTTTTTTTAGATTAAGAGACGCACGTACAAATCCTTACGGGTTTTTGTTGTACCAGTATCACTTTTTCTTAATTTTAAGTTTTTTATTGTAATAAATTAATAAAAAAGGGTAAAATTCTTTAAAAAAATCTATCATTCCATACAATTATTTTTACAGATTATCTGAGACTTTTTCCTCAAAGATTACTCACGTCAATGCTAATAAAGTTGTTTACACTTTCCTCAAGTGTGAAAGTTGAGTCACTGCCTATTGGAAATAACGAGTTGTTTCGAAATAGTCATATCGATTTTCCTGGCATGGGCGTCCTATGTCAAAGGTTATCCGAACTCGCGTCATTATTCAACATAACAAGTTGTTTACGAAATGGTCATACCAATTTTAACAGCAGGGGCGTCCCAGTCAAAGGTTATCCAAACTCGCTTCTACATTTAACATAGGTAAAAAGTTGTTTACAAAATGGTCATACTGATTTTGCCAGCGAGTCTACCCTACCACCAACCAAACCGAGTCTTACAAAGTTACCCCGCCGGGAATCGAACCCGCGACCTCCTGGTGTGAGGCGAATGGACTAACCATTACGACACGGAGGCGGTTCATGGTTCATACTTTGTATGCGTTTTAATACTTTGAGTTTTTTTTACCTAAATACCTTATTTCTGTGGCAATAAGCAAAATTTATTTCTTGATTAATTAATACTACCTATTAAAATATTACCTACCTATATTTTATAACTAGTGAAAAGATAATACGACAAATTTAATAGAGCATAATAAATACGTAACCCAAGACAGACAGCCCTAGGCCCGAGTGCGTGTTGACGCAGTTGTAGGGTAGGTAATGATTTCAAGGTCACTGCCGAGTTAAAATACTGTTACTTATCTTTATTGTGCCAAAGGGTTGTTGTGATGGTTATGTATGATGGCTTCAAAAAAAAAATTAGATATGTCTCTTTTACGATGTTGCTGGTTTGATTCCCGGCTAAGGCAACAAGTTTCCAAAAATATTTAAGTTTTCCTTATTTTATAACATAAAATTCAGTTCTACTTAGTTTTGAACAAGCGAGCGAAGTTCTCAGACTCTACTGGAACAATCCGGCGTTTGTATGTATGTATGAATGTTTTTCCGACGATAACTCGGGTATCGTTGATCGGAACGTCGTGAAATTTGGGAGTGGGATTTCTTAAGTTCGAATATGAGTCAAATCAGTCGATGGGTTGCCGAGTTAAAGAGGGTTGTAAATGTTGAAAACATGGTTTCTCTAAACACCACTAGATGGCACTGGACAGATGCTACATAGCGCAAGCGTTAATGATCGTACCTATATTTTTTAATAAAAACGTGTAGGTATGTACAGAGGCCAGCACATCAAGTTAGACACTTTGGACTTTGTACCGTTCTTATGCCGTATGCATTATGGATCAGAATCTCACTATGTGTGTGTAGCTTGATGTGCTGGTCTCTGTACATCGTGAGTTCGCTGTTCGGGGTGACCCACTATAAAATGAATGGAGTCAACTTTGAGTATAAATCGCTATCTTTATTTTGATTCGCGGCCTAGGAAGGCAATTTTAAAAAATCGTATGAATGCAGTCCCACTTGATCGTATACAACACGCTGTTAGGGATGGTATCCGAGGGTAGTGCCACCGCGGTCATCTATAATAGCGATGCGTGGATTTGGTTGGTCAAATCCTCCAGGGTTATCGCACAATTTTAGCATATAATAATAAGTTTCTAGGGCTTGATTGAGCTTAAATTTGGTATTAAGCCGTATTCCCGATGATTTGTTATTTTGAAGTTGATCTGATGATGAACTTTGGAGGTGAAATCAGGGTCCCAGGACCGTATATTGTTTTTAGTAGATACCTACTGTGCTCGTCTTTTTTTGAATTTTGACACGATGCATTATGAGATCCTAATGATGCGCGACCGGATAATGCACGACATACAGCTACAGCTTGATAATGACCGGCCGATAACTCGTGTTATGAACTTGAAATGAAATAAAAGCTAGTACTTAAAAAGTTTTTGAGCGTGATTATTTAGTTACTGAAATTACAAGTACTTATTACTCTCACCTTGAAGGCCCCCAAATTGTGAAATTCGGGAAACACTGTCGTGACGCAGGCAAGGAATAATTCCGCATAATAAATGAGGAAGTGTAACACATTGTACGGATAGGCGTAATATCAACAAAAAAGGGGTGGAAACGTCTACTTTGGAGTCTGGAATAAAAATAGCTATATGCGTTACAAAATTAAAGCACGTTACCTAGAATATCGACGGTTCAATTCAAAATACCTAATCCTTATCCTTTTACAGGCACGCAAGATACATCATCCTGCCTGGCACCACTACTGTCTCCGTGGAGAATCTACAAGAGGAGAACGATGCTCCCGATGGCGACCAAACACAGACGTCAATAGACGCACCTTATCAAGGAGCTCCAACGTAGAGGAATATAATGAATTAAAATTTCAACGATGTAAACAGAAAAAGGAAGAAGTACCAAGGAAATAATTGAATGGGGCTGCAACGTGGCTGCAACGGTCTCGATATGGAAGAAACAGATGGGTCAAGATTAAATGAATAATTCGTACCTTGTTGCAAAGTTATAGATTGCAAAGTCCTTTGGAGCTATTTTTCAACAATACAAATGGCTAAGTAATAAGTCATATTAAGTATATGAAAAAGATCTGAGAGAGCGTCGGTGACCGAGAGCGTCGTTGGCGCAACGGTACGGTTAGGGCCGGTACCTCCTGTCCGGGAGTTCGAATCCTGGCACGTACCAATGTGTTTTTGAATTTCGATTTCATATTATGTACAGTTATCTGACGCTCTTACGGTAAAGGAAAACATAGTGAGGAAACCGGCACGTGCCTGAGAAAAAAGGTTATGTGTGTGAAGTCGACCAACCCGCACTGGGCCCGCGTGCTCGACTAAGGCCCGATCGCCCTACTTCACGGTAGGCTCGAGCCCCTTGGTGGGGACGTAAATGAGATGATAGGATGAGGGTCACTGGTACATAATTGCGGACCTATTAACTGGTGGTTCTACTGATGAAACTGGACAACTTTACTGAAATCGAAAAAAAAACTTTATAAATATTGATAAAGTAATATTACAATGCAGAAAGTAAGAATTGACGAATATGAAGACTTTGTGTTTTTGTTTTCCATAAATAGCGACTTAAATAGTCTTTTTTTTTTATTAAAAAATTGAGTCCGTTTGGCTGCACCTCAATTGATGGTAAGTGCCGATGCATTCGAGGATGTAACTCGCAAGCTCAAATAGTGCCTATTCAAACAAAACAAAAAAATAATTTTTTTTTTATTATTATTAAATTCAAATAAAACAACCATAAATAGAAAATGTGAGATTGTCTGGGACTTGAAAGTATCAATTATATGCCATTATACTATTCTAACATTTTATTAGTGCTTAATGCGATTACTTTAGATATTGTAAAGTGCGACCTGAAAGATATACAGGCTCTGAGGTTAAATAGAGAATATTTTTGAGAGGAGTTCCCATACAAAGTTAACTAATAAGCTGATCGATTCCTATGAAAAGCCCTTAAAATTTTGGTGGTAGGAACAAATGTCGTTCATTTTCATAAGCAGAAGCCTTTCTAAAAATATGTTGTACACAGGGTGAGTTTTATTAGCTGACAAGCGGCAAATGGTCGATGCTACTAATAAAACTGAAGAACTATCCTTAAGAAACCTATGCAATCAGAGCATGAAATTCTCATACAAAAAATTGCAAATCGATTGAACTAGTATTGGAAGACATTTTTTTTGCGCCGATTATCATTGTGCCTTGGGGAAAATTGTTCTGCGTCATGAGTAAAGTCTACCATTTACCTTAGACCAAAAGCGCTAGTCACAAAGCTTAAATGAGATTAACTGGGACTAAGACTTCTGATATTATTAGCTCTTTAAGTGTTTAGGTTAATACAATGTGTGACCTAAAAACTAAACACTTGTAATGTTATCAACGCTTTAAGTGCATAGGTTAATGCAAAGTGTGACCTGAAAACGTAATACTTGAAATATTGTCAGCCCTTTGAGTGTTTAGGTTAGTACAAAGTGTGACCTGAAAGTTTAATACTTGATATATTATTAGCGCTTTAAGTGTTTAGGTTAATACAAAGCGTGACCTAAAACCTTAATATTTCTAATATTATCAGCGCTTTTAGTGTTTAGGCTAGTAAAAAGTATGACTTAAATACTTAAGACGAATGTTTTCAGCGCTTTAAGTGTTAAGATTAATACAAAATGTGATCTAAAAACTTAATACTTGATATATTGTCAGCACTTTTAAGTGTTTAGCTGACCTGAAAGTATGACCCAAAAACTTATGACTCATAATATTATCAGCGCTATAACTGTTTAGGTTAGTATAAAGTCTGACCTAAATCTTCAGAAAAATATTATCAGCGCTTTAATTGTTGAAGTTAGTACAAAGTGTGACCTAAAACTTAGACTTGTAATGTTATCAGCGCTTTAAGTATGACCTAAGTAATAAAAATTAAAGATCGTATACCACCTCGCATTTTGATTGAAATATGACTTTAAACCAAAAGTGAACGTCATGAAGAATAAGTTTGAACAAAGAAAAACCGACTTCACTTCAAACAGGAAACTAAGGTTCCCCTCAATTTCTCTGGCATGCCAACATTAGTTCCTGGTTTCCTTATCACGGTACCACCCTTGAGATATCTCCTTTCCAACAAAAAAATCAATTTATAAACGACGGAGAATATACGGTCGAATTGAGAAACCTCCTTTTTTTGAAGTGGTTTAAAAAGTTAAGATTAATTGGGGCTCAAAATATCAACAATACTATAAGGTTGTTGCAATATTTGATTGCTTTATAATGTAAATATTTATAGTTATTTAACAAAGTGGACGTGGATAGTGATAATGTAACTAATTGCAATTAGCGTGCTGCAGACATTATTAAAATCATTATAAACAGTGATAAAAAAGCTGCATAGTAGGTGCATAGTGATAACATTGACAATACTAATATGTGTAATGTGTATGTTTTATGAGAACGTATTTAATTAGAGCTTAAAGTAGATAAATAAATATGTACTTATCAGATAAAATAGTTATAATTATGTACTTGTTTATCTTTAACTGTTCTAATGGATTTAAAAATCTAAGACCGGAGAGAGTATTTATTGACAGCATGAAAGACGACGACGAAAACATTTAAGAAGGTGATTATGGAGACGAAATGAAACACTGCCTAAGTAGCTCATGGTTAATTTGTCAAAGATTTTGATCTTGTCACACAAAACAAAGCTGGACAAAGGCCTCCGACGATCGGTCTTGCGCTGCCCGCATCCGCGATCTTCACCAGGTCGTCGGTCCACCGCGTGAAAGGCCTACGCTACGTATTCCGGTGCGCGGTCGCAACTCGAGAACTTTACTGCCCCAACGGCCATCTGTTGTACGAGCACACAATCGAATTTAATGTAGTAATGAGTAGTAGACATAGAAATATAAGACCCGAAATGGGTCTTCAAGAGAGTATCAGTTTAAAAATTTTACATACTCGTACATTCCCATGTCGCATGTTGGACGAGGGAGCAAATAGAAGGTTATGTGATCGTGCAACAAACAGATTTGTCCTTCGTGAGGAGTTCAGTTTGTTTTTTGCGAAATGACCATGGGTTCTTTAGAGAAATTTATTTAGTTTCGTTTTCTCAATAGCTTCTTTGATTTTACTTTTATTGTAATGTTATGACAAACGTGACCAGTTAAAGGCCCGACCACCTGCGACTATTTCATACAGTTACGAGGGTGGCATACTTAAATTCGTACCTTTAAATCTCGCACCGAGCAGACGTGTCGTCGCAGCTCTGTTTAATTAATTACAAAGTGCATAGTAATCTAACCCATAGCAGAAGGGAATAGTAAACAAATCTCTGTGAAGTGCAGTGCCGTGTTTTTAAATAATTACTTCATAACTCGTCGAGGCTGCTCCCCTCACCACCCCGAGTAAAAGAAACGGGCTCCAATAATTCAACTCTGTCTAACGCAAGAGGTATGAATACAGTCCGTACCCCACCACCTAAAACTCAAGCCATCGAGGCAAACAACACACATGGATCTAACTCGGATCTCACCGACGGCGACTTATCCGATAGAGCTAGGAATGAATTGACCCGGCAAAAGCGTAAACGTGAAGACAGCAATGCGGAGGTGTTAAGGTCCCTATCAGAAATGAGAACAATGGTACTGAATATACAAAATACTAACGAAGAACTAAAGTCGGGGATTAGTTCCATCAACTCCTCAATATGCGACATTCGCACTGATCTTAATGCTGTTAGGTCCGACTACCAAAAAGCAATGTCCATCATCACGGACATGCAAGATAAGAATGTCGAGATGACAAATGAGCTCACTGCCGTGAAGGAGTCCATAGAATTCCAAGCATCACAACACGACTCCCTCCAGAACCGTATTAAATCCCTTGAAGATAACAACAAAACCATTGAAATCTCGATCGCCGAGTATAAAAATCTCAAAAACTTAGTCTCCGACTTGAAATTTGAGGTGCAGCAACAACACCAATGGGAGAGAATGCTTAATCTTGAACTGTCGGGAGTCCCCGAGACAAAGACAGAGGATCTGTATGAATTATTCATTCGCATCGCAAAACACGTAGGAGTCACCCTTAGTGCTGAGGACATCGTCCATGCATCAAGGATACAACCACGAGTAAACACTTCCGGGCGTCCCAGAAATATCGTAGTGAAGCTAAAGAAACGTATTCACAAAGACAACATTATTGCAGGGTTGAGGGCAACTAGGGGTGTGACCACTCTAGACGTTTCTATGGTCGGCGATTCCCGTCGCATCTACGTCAACGAGCATCTGACGGTAGAAAACAAACAGCTATTCAAGAAATGCCGTGATATAGTAAAATCAAAATCCTATCAGTTTATATGGATAAAAAACTGCAGGATCTACGTGAGAAAAGACGATACCTCGCCGCCGATAAACGTAAAACACGAACTAGACCTTACCAAACTGTAATTGGAGCTTTTCTGTTTTCTGGTTTTTTGATAACGTTTTTACTTTCCATAGTTATAAAGATTAACACTTATTGTTGTAGACATGCAGTGCACACTGTCTCTTTGTTGCGAAGTCTGTACTGGAAACCTGCCGGCAGTATTGCATGGATAATTTCTGACCCTTACAATGCCAATATTTACGCCTCTAATCAACAATACCTACCTAAAACCATGCATTTGTTGTGTTGCAATATATTTACAGTTAACCTACACCTACACTATACATTTATTTCACTTAATTACTCAAAAAACAAAACAAAATCACATCTACGAGTAGATATACTCCTACCTACAATCATGTCTACCCGCAGCTGCTGTTGTTGGCTATACCTACTTACTTTTCAATGTGTGTTAAAATTGTACCCGCAAATACACATAATCCGAATAACTCCTTCTGACCCATTTTCTTGCTATGACCTGTATAATTCATCATCATATCAGCCAAAAATCGTCCACTGCTGGACAAAGGCCTCCCCCAAGGACTTCCACGACGACCGGTCCTGCGCTGCCCGCATCCATCGACTTCCCGCGATCTTCACCAGGTCGTCAGTCCACCGCGTGGGAGGTCTGCCTGCGCTGCGTTTTCCGGTGCGCGGTCGCCACTCGAGAACTTTGCTGCCCCATCGGCCATCTGTTCTACTGTATAATTATAATGATACTATCACCAATACAAGTAATTCGATCGTTGTAAGTACCTATAATTCCTACCTACTACACCGCTTTATATCAATAAATGCTTATTTTTTTCCAAACAAAAATGGATCGTATAAATCTTAGTATTTACTTTCAAAATGTACGCGGTTTGCGTACAAAAACGCATAGTTGTTTTCAAAACATTTTAAGTAATAACTACGATATCATAATAATGATTGAGACGTGGCTTTGTGATAGTATTTTTGACCGAGAATTTTGTGACGACCGATACGATGTGTTCCGTTGTGACAGGGATTTCGTAGCTACGGGAAAGTCAACCGGCGGCGGTGTGATGGTGTGCGTGCGGCGCGAACTCAATGCTCAGCTATTGCCTATTGTTTGTTCACCGACTGAATTACTTTGTATTACGATACCGGCAAATAGTTTAGGCATACCCTCAAATCTTAACATTTTGGCAACTTACGTCCGCGGTGAATATTCGTCTCAGCCTACAGACCTCAAATGCCTTTTATCACTTTTAAAAAATATCCTACCTAAAGGCGATAACGAGAATTTTTTAATCACAGGTGATTTTAACATGCCTTTCGTACAGTGGATAGATGGAAGCCCTGTTTTTTGCTCTAAACGCGAGTCAGCTGAAAGTCGTTTATTAGGAGTTGAATTGATTGAACTTTTATCTCTCCATGGCTTTACTCAATATAATCAGTTTCTCAACTCAGCTAACAACATTCTTGATCTCATTTTTTGTAATTTTTCAATGGAACTATCTATCTCACAATTTCCCCTAACTAAAGTCGACAGCTTTCACCCCCCCTTAAGCATAAGTGCTTCAGATATTTTTCTCAAGCCCTTTACCCAATGTAATAGAGTCATACATCAATATTTCAAAGGAGATTACCAGAAAATTAATGATTTCCTAAATTCCATTGACTGGGAAAAGGAGTTTACTGCCAAGGATGTGAATGAGTCATTGGAATTATTGTACGAGTCGATTTTTATTAGTATACAGTTACATATTCCCATTACTTTTTCAGCCAATAATAGACAAAAATACCCCGTTTGGTACTCCAAAGCTTTAATTAAAATTATACGAGAAAAAGCCAAGGCGCACAGGAACTGGAAAAAGTTTAATAATCTCAATGATTACCATGAGTTCTCGATACTAAGAGCCCGCTACCATAGGGTTCATGCTGCCTGTTACAGTAAGTTTTTATATAAAATTCAAACTTGCATTTCTAAAAACCCGAAACACTTCTGGTCTTTTGTTAAATCCAAAAAGGGTAGGAGCTCTTATCCTCAATCCTTCACTTTTAATAATACGCCATTAAATAACGGCCCTGACATTGTTTGTGGATTTAATGATTATTTTCATAATATGTTTACTCCCCCTGCATCAATGTATCCCACTTTAGATTTTACTGAACCACAAAACGCATCTTTTAATGACATAAACACCTTAATTGTCAACGAAAGTACTGTGGAAACACTATTAAGAAAATTAGACACAAGTAAAGGTGCTGGTGATGATAACCTGCCTCCTATTTTTATTAAGAACTGTGTCAACTCCCTGATCACACCTTTAACGTTAATCTTTAATAAATCTATTAAGGAGGGAACAGTTCCTGATAGGTGGAAGACTGCGCGTATTGTACCTATACATAAAAAAGGATCAATTAGTAAAATTGAAAATTACCGGCCAATCTCGATACTGAACATTTTTAGTAAAATTTTTGAAAAGATCATTTATGATTCTGTCTATCATATTATTCTAAACAGTATCCCTAAAGAACAACACGGGTTTATCACTGGCAGATCAACTACAACTAATCTCACTCTATTCGCAAAGTTTGTGCGCGAGTCTATGGAAAAGGGTCGTCAGGTTGACGTTGTCTACACCGACTTTGAGAAGGCGTTTGATCGCGTGGATCACGTCATTCTGCTTTCAAAACTTAACGCACTTGGTATCCATGGTGATCTTCTTCGGTGGGTAAAATCATACCTGACTAATAGATCTCAAGCTGTTGTCCTCGGTGGGTTTAAATCAGACTATATTACTATACCTTCTGGTGTACCCCAGGGCTCTCTTCTGGGCCCACTCTTCTACAATGCCTACCTATATGACATTTTTAACTTTATATACAATTCAAAATTCTTGATGTATGCTGATGATACCAAAATATTTTTAGATGTAGGCACTGAAAATGACACCTTGAAGCTACAGCAAGACCTTGATCGACTAAGTCAGTACTATAAATCTAATCGTATTGTAGTTAACACAGCTAAGTGTCAAGTAATTTCATTTACACTGAAACACCGTCCTATATACTACAGCTATCACATCAATGGCGCAATTTTGGAACGTGTTAACTTAGTTCGTGATCTTGGTATACTATTTGATCATAAACTCTCCTTAACTCACCACATAGATAAAATAACTGATAAAGCTTTTAAAATGTTAGGTTTTATTATGCGAACCTGCTCCCCATTTCGTAATTCCACCAGCATTAAAAGCGTTTACTTTGCATACGTTCGCAGCGCCCTTGAATATTGTTCCGTTGTTTGGTATCCTATTTATGACAAATACTCAATTAATATCGAAAAAATTCAAAAGCGCTTCGTCAGATTTTTGAATTATCGCACAAATAATCCCAATAAATCATATGATGACAGTTGCCAAACTCATAGTTTACTTCAGCTTGATAAGAGACGTATTCAACTAGATATGAATTTCTTATATGACATATTAAACTCAAACCTTGACTGCCCGGAGCTAGTCGCAGCCATGGGGCTCAGCGCGCCCCGACGGCGACAGCGTTCTTGCAATACTCGCCTTCTGCATGTACCCTCGCACCGCACTAACTACGGAAGAAATGAAACCCTGACACGTATTGCGGATACATACAACAAACTATTCTCCGATTGCGATCCTTACCTGCTCTCAAAGAATTCTTTCAAAGATAAAGTGCGTATAATTCTCCTCGAATTGTAGCCAACATAGTAGAACGCGGATGTTATCTTGTAGACACACACACACATATATACAACACACCACCCTCACACACACACACACACACACACACACACACACACAAGTTCCTCATCAACCTCATGCATACATGAAAACCTACATTAACTCGTGGCAACAAACGCAGGTTTTTAGTTCACACTGTATCTGAGCTATTTTTTAATATAAATGTGTAATATAGTAAAATTTATGTGCTGCCTAACCTAACTGTCTGTTTTTTGTGCACAGTGTTTGGCTTATCTAGGGTAATCTGTTATTTGCCTTGCTGTTTCTCTCCTTAATAAGCTTAATGTTAAATAAGTTTGCTGTTGATTGCCTTAAGTAAATAAATAAATAAATAAATAAATAAATGCTGCGAAGATTGGCTACATAAACCATCTTCGAGCGCACGCGTGGCAAACCGACTAGGAGTCGAATTGGTCGCCGAAATCGGTCGGATAGATCATCATCATCAATGTGAAAATAATATTTTTTTTTCTGACTGTTTATTTTGAGATTAAATTAAGATAAAAAAATCAGTAACCACATAAGTCCTAAAGTAACCACCACCATGAAGAAAAGAGTTAAAAGCGTATTCACAAAATCGTTTCCATACAATTAAAATTACATTAGATTTTTTTTTAAATACATTAAAAAAAAAAGATAAGCGATCACCCTAATTCTGGGTGGGCCGAGCCCCTCGATGGGGACGTACATATATGAGCTGATATAATATGATGAAGCGAATTTTAAGATTACTATGAAAACCTTAAATCACTTTAGATTTTTAAAATTTAATCTATCCACAAACTAGAATTTCTTGAGTTGCTTATGTGTATAAAGTTTCATTAAAATCGGCCTATCGATTTTAAGAAGTAGTAATTTAAGTTTGTATGGGAAACGATATTGTGAATACGCTCTTAAAGTACCATATACTAGTTTTAAGTAGTTACTTAGTGAATTTTGTAGTAATAACTGCCCTTGGCCTTGATTCTAAACGCTTTGAGTTCGATTCGTTGCACGAGATCGGCGAAAAAATCCAACGGATTAAACTGTTTTGCCTTTTTATGGTTGCCATTATCAAATCCGTTCGACTATTTTGTTGACCCCTTTTGTCTAATCACACTCGAAGTGTTCAGAATATGGGCCCTGTATTCAATAAAATATGATGTTACTCGTATGTTCACATAAGTTATAATCGCATCTAAAATAATAATAAAAACTGTGAAGATCTGGAAACCTTGTATTTCTAACTAAATTTTAGTATAGAGGCCAGCACAAACTAGACACTTTAGAATTCGTACCGTTCGTTCTTATGCCGTACGCATATGGATCCGAATCGTACTACGATGTCTAGCTTGATGTGCTGGCCTCTGTACCTTACTAACCACAATGTTATAATCGTTATAATTGCATTAAAGTAGTAATTAGCGAGACATTAATGTTATGTTCTTCATCCTCGAAAAGTATATTAAGTATATTTAAGGGTTATATGCTTGTAATTTTTTAGTAGTGCAATAAATATACCTACCTACTTACCTACATAATTACTTTTTTTTCCTTTATTTTAAACTTGCTTTTGCCCGCGGCTTCACTCGCGTGGACATCGTTTTTATTAGGGTTCCGTATCCAAAGGGTTTAGTGATCAACTCAGTAAAAACAGGAAGCGATCACCGAATGGTAAGAGGCTCATTGAATTTTAAGACCAAGCAGGAAAGATGTCGACTGATAAAGTCTACGCTCCGACCAGCGCCCATCCAGCTCCAAGACCCCGAGAGCTTTCAGCTCGAGTTACACAATTGCTTCGAATGCCTAGCCTAGGAGACTGCGAAAATGTGGACGATTATAATGACAGGTTCGTGGAATTTGTCCAAACGGTCAGGTCTAAGATTTTAAAACTCGCCGTTTAAACAGAACCAAAAAAATCTCGGACTTCACCAGCAACCTTATGGAACTAAACAGGCAGATCTCTAAGTCTCTAACTTGCGATTTGCGTCAGTATAATTACAAATTGTATTAAAGAGGCGATTGAGAAAAACAAAGGCTGAAAAAAGTGTTCGCGAAAGATCTGTCTGTTGGACAAAGCCAACTAACCAAGCTGAAGACTGAGGATGGCAGGATCGTATCGTCTAAAGGCCGGTATCCACTTTGATTAGTGCGAGTGCAGGTGTTAAGTTAAGTGAAAGTAGAAGTACATTGCTTGGTTTACTGCAGTGCTGAACTACACCACAAAGCGACCAAGCAATGTACTTCTACTTCACTTGTCACCTGCACTCGCACTAATCAAAGTGTATATCGGCCTTAAGACTGAGTTGTCGGAAGAAGTTCAGAAGTTCTACGGACAATTGTATACGACCACACGTCTGGCTAAGGACCCAAGAGTAGACTAACCCGACACTATACCAAAGATATCCTGGACGTCAGCCTGTACGAGATTAGAATGGCTCTCAAACAGCTCAAAAACAATAAGGCACCGAGTGATATTGGAATTACGGCTGAACTTCTAAAAGCAGGTGGAACACCGGTACTTAAAGCTCTTCAGAAGTTATTTAATTCCCTTATACTTGAGGGACAAACGCCTAAGGCATGAAACAGAAGTGTGGTCGTGCTTTTTTTCAAAAAGGGCGATAATACCCTGCTGAAGAACTACAGACCCAACAAAACTCGGAACCTATTCAGCTGCAGCGAGGGGTGAGACAGGGAGACGTTATATCTCCGAAACTGTTCACCGCCGCCCTGGAAGATGTTTTTAAGTTTTTGGACTGGGGTGGACTCGGCTTCAATATCAACGGCGAGTACATCACCAATCTTCGATTCGTTGACGATATTGTGTTCATGGCTGAGACTATGGACGACTTAGGCACAATGCTCGATGGTCTCTATAGAGTCTCTCAACAAGTAGGTCTAGAATGAACATGGACAAAGCGAAAATTATGTCAAACGTCCGTGTCGTACCTACGCCTCTTAAGGTTGGAGGCTTTACACTCGAAGTTGTTACCGAATATGTGTACCTTGGATAGTCCAGTTAGGTAGGTCCGACTTCGAGAAAGAGATTAATCGTCGAATCCAACTCGGCTGGGCAGCGTCACAGATGTTAATAATAGTGCAGCGTTCGGGAAGCTTCGCAATATCTTTACGTCCCAGATACCGCAGTGTTTTAAGACCAAGGTCTTCGACCAGTCTGTGTTGCCAGTGATGACATACGGACCAGAGACATGGTCGCTTACTATGAGCCTCATATGAAGGTTCAAGGTCACCCAAAGGGCAATGGAGCGTACTATGCTTGGAGTTCCTCTGCGTGATCGAATCAGAAACGAGGAGATCCGTAGGAGAACCAAAGTTACCGACATAGCTCTCAGAATTGCTAAACTTAAGTGGCAGTGGGCGGGGCCCATAGCTCGTAGAACGGATGGCCGTTGGGTTAGTAAAGTTCTCGAGTGGCGACCGCGCACCGGAAAACGTAGCGTAGGTAGGCCTCCCGCTCGGTGGACCGATGACCTGGTGAAGTTCGCGGGAAGCCGCTGGATGCGGGCAGCGCAGGTCCGGTCGTCATGAAAATCCTTGGGGGAGGCCTATGTCCAGCAGTGGAAGTCCGTCGGCTGATATGATGATGAGCCAAAGGTAAAAACGGGACCCTATTACTAAGACTCCGCTTTCCGTCCGTCTGTCTGTTTGTCCGTCTGTCACCAGGCTGTATTTCATGAATCGTGATAGATAGACAGTTGTATTTTTTTACAGATAAAGATGATGTATTTCTGTTGCCGCTATCACAACAAATAAGTACTAAAAATTAGAAAAAAACCGTTTTTTTTAACATGAACAAACTAGCGCCATCTAGTATGATGGTACGGAACCCTTTGTGCGCGGTTCTGACTCGCACTTTATCGGTTTTTTATGACTGTGTTAAAGGGTGAGTGGTGGTAGGCAGGAGCTTACTCCAGATCCGTCGGGAACTATATATGGCTGTTCTGATCATCAGTCCTATGTTATTTCCCACCCCCTCAACTATTTCTATGCAAATGTCAATCCGTTGCTTCGTTGCGACGCCAACGCGCGCGAGCATAGAAACGAGTTTTCCCTAGATCCTTCGGGTTATGCTAATTAGTTGTCTGTCATTTCCCACCCCCTCAACCATATCTGAACAAAAAACACAACGAACCGTTGTTCCATTACAATGTAAAAAAAATCAACCAGTCTTTTTAGATCCCTCGGGAACTGCATCCGACTATGCTATTTTCACGGGAGCGAAAAGTAGCCTATGTCCTTCCCCGTGTGATACAGGCTACCTCCATACCAAATTCCCAGATTGGTTGAGGTGTTGAGGCGTTTAAAGGTAATAAACACATTTTCACATTTATAATATTATAGTAATGCTGAGAATGTGCTAGCGTGGAAATGAGTTTTATCTAGATCTTTCGGGAACTATATCGGGTTATGCTAATTAGTAATCTCAGTCACTTCCTTCCCCCACCACTATCACTATACAAAATAATCCGTTCTCTGTTGCGTACGGCATGCGCGAGCGTGCAAAGTTTCAAGTTTTCTCCAGATCCCTCGGAAACTATTTCAGGCTACTCTAATTAGTAGTCTGTATCACTGTCCCCCCCTTCCACTTTCTCTCTGCAAATTATCAAGTAAATCCTTCGCTGCATTGCGACGTGAAATAAATTACCAAACAGCTTTCCCACGGGAACCATTTTAGAAATCGGGATAAAAGATAGCCTATGTCCGTCTCCATGCCGTAGGCTACTTGCATGCCAAATTTTGTCAAATTGGTTGAGGCGTTGAAGCGTGATTAATATTAGTAAGTATGCAAAAGTTGGATAGATTTTTGTTACTCAATTTAAATACTTATTCTATTTTATTCTCAATTTAAAAATACCAACAGCGTTCCCAAATATCTAAAACTAATAATCGCAGATGATTTTTCATCCTAACCCAACAAGACATGTCTATTAATATGACTGTGTATCTTCTGTCAATTTAACAAAAGTTTTAGTAGCACTTCCATACATTACCTACATTCTTTCTGCATACTTCACACTTCAGGTTTCACAGGCGATATAAACCAATTTTGAAAACTTATAGCTGTTTAAATACGTTTCGCTAAAGATAACAAATTATAAACGCAAATTATCATGTGACTACACGCCAGTTAACACTTGTGTACCTATTATAAGGCATTATATTTACTCAAGCTTCATCATGTGACTACAATTTACTTAATAACATTGAATTATAAAGTTATAACAGTTTAACATTGACAAAAATCTTAACTTTTTCCTGTTATTAAGCACCGGACCGCTCTGTGCCACTGGATTTTCTACTAGCGGAACAAAACGGGAAAAAATCCGCCCTGCGGCACTCTTCCTTTTTAAGGGCCTAGGAGTATTTCTATTGAGACATATTTAATTATTGAAATGTAGAAAATAAATATAGATAGTTAAGACGGTTCGTTTAGCGCCGCCAATAGTAATAAATAATTTACTCATTCTTATGGACTTTAATGCACACACATTATACCTTATATCGACCACTTTTACCAGTTGTGCAATATTTAAGTAACTTGTTGCTAATATTAACATACGAGATTTTGCCAGCGACTTCGCTCGCGTGAACATAGTTTCTATGACTGTCTGCGAGGTTTCGCAGTGGAGAAAAGTAGCCTCTATGTTAATCCAGGTCCTAATCTGTCTACCTACCAAATTTCAGCTAGATACGTTCAGTAGTTTTTGCGTGAAAGAGTAACAAACATCCATGTATCCAAACTTTCGCGTTTATAATATTGGGATGGTATAAATTAACAGTTAAACAATAGTTGCTCCCTGCGTAAAATAGTCAATGATTTTGATTAAGGGCCATAAGAATGAGTAAATTAATTATTTCTATTAGCGGTGCTAGTGTGCTAATCGAACCGCCATAAAGCGAGGCATTGATTGGAAAAGTTTTCTCTGTCTATTTCTTTACGTGTAAAGAGTAAAGATAACAACACTTTTTCGCTTTTTCAATGGTTTTTCGTTTCAATCAGAAACTACAATAAGAGTATTAGAAATAATAACATTACTCACTTTGTATTATCATAAAAAATATTGTTGTATATTTTCTAAAATTTATACTTTAAAATATGAGTCATAACAAGAGTTGAAAGTAACGGTGTAGACCCATTTTGGGATTTTTTCTATCGAGCCAAAACTGCTCAATCGTGTTTATAATAGCTTTTGACTTTAAGAAACATCATCAACAATAAGAGTTTTTTTTAAACCTTGGATTTTCTATCGTTTAGGAGTAGTTAACGTCAAAAATAACGATAATCTGTAATATTACCGATATTATTGATTATCGTTATTTTTGACGTTAACTACTCCTTAACGATAATATTACCGATATTACAGATTATCGTTATTTTTGACGTAAACTACACCTAAACGATAGAAAATCCAAGGTTTAAAAATAACTCTTATTGTTGATGATGTTTCTTAAAGTCAAAAGCTAATAAAAACACGATTGAGCAGTTTTGGCTCGATAGAAAAAATCCCAAAATGGGTCTACACCGTTACTTTCAACTCTAGTTATGACTCATATTTTGACGTATAAATTAAAAAAAAATATACAAAAAAATTTGTTATGATAATACACTAGCTGTTTCCCGCTGGGTAGCTACGTAGTCGTAGTAGTATGTAGCGTTACGTAACGTACGTAGCTCGTACAAAAGATTGTCCCAAAAAAAAAAGACATCAACGCGTGATAAATTACTAATTTTATCTACACAGATTTCATAAGTCCTCTAAAATGCGTTCAAAATCCGTAGGCAATGACCAGCATTATGACAACCAATTTTACTATGACAGCTGTTCCAAATTTAAACTCATAACGATACCAAAATCGATACTGTAATATCAATACAGTACAGATTTTACCTACTACCACAGACAGGAAAGTTCTCATAAAATTGGTTGTCAAAGCTGGTCATTTCCCTACGGCTTCTGAACCCATCTTAGAGTACATAAGTATGTAGATAAAATAATGTATGCAACTGTTGCAATTAGGATTCGCCTCATTTAGTTAAAACAAACTCTTGTTTTAAGATCTGTCATTACATAACAGTCGCATAAACTACTTTAATTAACAAACAAATGTTACCTAGGGTTAAGATGTTACCTACATATTTTATTGAAATACCTCCTCATTTAAAACGTCGGTGGCTCAACCGGTAACGACTCGGTCCTCCTAACCTGAGGTGCCGGGTTCAAATCCGGACGGCCAATGTACCAATGAGTTTTTCGAAACTTACGTATATATACTCACCGATAGCTTTAAAGGTGAAGGAAAACATCGTGAGGAAACCTGCACACACCTGCGAAGAAACTCGAAGGTCCTGCTTGGTCGACTAGGACCCGATCGTCCTAATTCAGGGTACGTTCGAGCCCCTCGGTGGGGACGTATATGAGCTGGCATGATAATAATTTCCCGCAAATAATGAAAGATAAGAAATAACGTCGGAACCTTGTGTATGTACTTAATATTTTCTTTATCTAGAGTAGTGCAATGATCTTTCCTCAATGCAAGTTATCGTATACATTACGTGTTTTTTGCCCGCGGCTTTGCCCGCAGCTTTGCCCGCTTGGATATTGATGGTGCGCGGTGCGGCTTTTTTAGGTATATGTTGATTCTGAATGTCCATTGTAAATATTTGTAAAATAATTTTTGAAATAGGATAAGTCGTTTCGGAGATTACCTGTATAGCCGATAGAAATAAAACAACGAACTCAATTTCGAAACGGAGCGCGTTCAAAGTCCGCTTGGTAGCCACGTCACAGATTACTAAATAGTTACTTCGTAAGCCACGTACGGTGGTTGGTGTGGTACTGAGCCGTGAGAGGGTAAGGCTTGGTATTAAAAGTGCAGGTACCTGCGAATCTTTGTACGCGCTTCAATTTGGTAAAAACATAATGAAAATATGTAGTGCGTCGCCTACAACCTGTTACATACATCCAAACACACTTTACCTTTTATAATATTAGTAGAAGATCGATAAGAAAGGAGAAAATAATGTCACTTGCTGGGAGGTAAGATTATAAGATAAGATAAATACTCTTTATTGTACACCAAATACACAGAAATGAAATACATATGAACTAGCAAAACATACAATGATATACAAAGGCGGCCTTATCGCTTTAAGCGAATGTTAATTATCTGGTTTATTTGAAGATTCATAGTGATAAATTTAATCTGCGGTTTTTACATCCTGCCAGCCTTTTTCGCACGACAGGTAGGTAGGTTGGTAGGGAGTGGGTTCTTTTAAAATGCCGTGTGTACTTACTCTGATAATTTTATTAGTAATAAAAGTAAAGTAAAAGACCTGAAAAAAACATGCAAATTAGAAAAACGCTAGAACACTGAAATTTTATTTATAAATCACAAACGTATAAAAACATAAATTAATCTTATCCGTAATGGGTCTTTTGGAAGATATTAAAGTATGAATTTATTTAATTTATTGTAATGAGAGCTGATGATCCAGTTTTTTTTAAATGAAATTGTCAGATGGCGTGAAAAAGAAATAGATGGAATGCAAAGAAGATCGGATGAAAGAAGAATGAATTAACAGCGCACCGCGCTACACCTTTATATATTTATTTTATTTAACAGACAACATGGGTCCATGATATGTTATTTAAAAAAAATATATCTAATCTAAGTAACGAACGACGAATCGTTTAGTTTATACAGGGTGTAACAAAATTGGTGTAAGTCCCGTTAACTGCGGCTTCTACTTATCATACCGAACAACTTTTGTTCTATGACTTTGCTGAAATCGCAAAAAACTCTTTATACAAATCGATCAGCTGATTGACCAATTTTGTGCATTTTGTGTGGAGGTTCCATTTTTTTTTGAGAATAGAGTATGGGTTCTTTGGGGATAGTTGTTTGTATGATGAGTAGAATCCTTCACCAATTTTGTTACACCTGTATAGATATGAAGCTAGGTAGGTAGGTATGTAGATGGCTTCGATTAAACTAGCTGTGCCTGCGACTTCGTCCGCGGGGGGTGGTTTTGAATTTCCCCACGGGAACTCTTGAATTTTCCAGGATAAATAGTATCCCATATGTTAACCCGGGCTATAAGCAACCACCATGGCTTGGTAATTTTTGCGTGATGCGCAAACAGACAGACAGACAAAAATTCCAAAAGTTGTTGTTTTGGCCTCTATATCGTTATTAATGTCCACCACAGTTATTATTTTCAAAAATATTTCATGTACAGGCACGGCCCGTTACAGTTTTATTATATGTATGTATACAGTTATTTTATATAATTATGTATAGATACAAGGTAAGTGGATGATCCACCTTTCACTTCGTCAGCGAAGGTAACCCGTAAAAGTATTGGAACAAGTGTGTGTCCGTTCATGTTTCATGAACCTGTTCTATGTTCGTTTCCATAACATCCAGAAAAGTTTAGCTTTTCCTTCCGTAAAAAATCCTGATGTAAATCAAATCAAATCAAAATAATTTATTTTAAATAGGTTATACACACTTACACACACTTTTAAATAGTAAAAAAATATATACTTATTGTCTATTACTTTCATGATTCAGATGACAGTCTCAGGTAATGGTATTTGTTATAGAATCAACATATGTATCTTTGTCATTTACATAATCCATTATTTTATAATATACTCTAGAGCTCAAGCATTTTTTGACATGAGTCTTGAATTTGTTCTCTGACAAACTAGTTACGTTTTCTGGAATTTTATTGTAGAATCTTATACACTGCCCCACAAATGACATTTAACCTTACTCAGTCTCGAAAAGGCTATATCAATTATATTTACATTTCTTAAATTAAAATTATGCCTGTCACTGTTTTTAGGAAATAAATGTAAATTTTTACGAACGTGCATAATGTGTTCATATATAAATTGACTAGCAACAGTTAAAATATTGATTTCTTTTAATTTATTTTTAACGACTCACGTGATCGCATCTGATAGATTGCGCCGATAGCTTTTCCTGCAAGACGAAAATAGTTTCTTTATCACCCGCTTGCCCCCACAGTAAGATGCCATAAGACATTATACTATGGAAGTAACTAAAATACATTAGTCTCGCAGTGCCTACATCCGCTATCTGTCTTATTTTCTTAACGGCATAAGCAGCTGAACTAAGCCTTCTCGTTAAAGTTTCAATGTGTGGTCCCCATTGAAGTGAAACATCCAAAGTTAAGTATACCAAGGAGCACCGTAGTATTTACAAATTCTAATTTATTACTGTCTAATATTACACTATTATTGACCTTTTTTACAATAAGGAAACAGAATTTTATACATTTTGTTTTCTTAGCATTTAATAATAAGTTGTTCACAGTAAACCAGTTCAGTATCTTTGAAAGAGTGTTGTTTACATCGTCAATTTTGTTTTTTTTCCTATTTACTTTAAAAATAAGAGAAGTATCATCCGCAAACAACACAATATTTGACAGATGTTGCACCATAAAAGGCAAATCATTTACTTAAACAAGGAAAAGAAAAGGCCCTAATATGGAACCCTAGGGCACACCCATTTTCACTCTAGATCCAGATGAGTTCATGCCATTTACTTGTACTTTTTGTGTTGTGTTGTCTAAATACGAATTTAAAAGACTGAGAGCCCCATCCTCTAGACCAGGGATCTCCAAACTATTTTGGACAAGTAACCCCTTTTCCAAAATGAACTGTTACCCCCATGGCCAAATTACCTACTTTTAAGATCAACCCCCTTATTCGTAATGGTCCGCTAACTTAAAACAGCTGCTACAGAGTGTTATTTTTCATTCTGACTTAGGTCAATAGGAGAAGACAGAATGAGAATTAGCAATGATTTAAGTTAGCAGACTATTATGAATAAGGGGGCCTATCTTTAGTTTTTTCCTATTGATACAAAATACCTAGGTATTAAGGTACCAATTGGAAAACTTTGCACTTGGTTAAGTGAGTAAAGTTGACTTTATTTATTTATCAAAATTTAACAAAATAAAAAGACATACAATTCAGTAAATATCAAGTTTAATTTATAATGATTATTAAAAATTAAGTACTTAAAGAATATTAAGTAGGTAGGAAATTATATTTAAAAAAGTATTAATCGCAAAGAGAAAATAAAACATTCAGTGTGATGGATGAACCTGGTGACTATCTACCAATCTAGCTATATCCGGTTAAATATTGGTGAGTTGCAGCCTTAAATCTCCACGTTCGTTGATTTTCAAACGGTTGATTTGTTTCGTCAAAATGTTTGTTACCACACTGAAGCTTTTTTCAACTAGGTGTGATGATAGAAAAGCGAAAAGGTATTTTCAGCAATGTTACACAATGTAGGATACTGTGTTTCAATGTTGCATTGCAACCAGAACTTCTGATAGCCTTGGTTGAACTTCTGCTTAAGCTCTTCGTCTGTGCTGATGGTAATCAACACTTCTTGCATTATCACATTGGCTTCTTCTACGGCTGTGTAATTCTATTTACTGGTAAATTTTTAAAATTGAAACAATTGTGGCAACTGCAAACGGTTGCAAACAATCTACAGATAGCTCAACTGATCACTATCAAATATAAATAAATAAATAATTACATTACATTACATCTAATGCTGATGCGCTGTTTGGTACTTACCCTGTTAATTTTTCATAAACTGCAGATATTGTATGGTTACGCTATTAACTCGCGTAGGTAACTCGCTATTAACTTTTTCAGTCACTTTACTTCACTTAATTTAGCTATGTAATAACTTTGTAATCTCTTGAAATAAATGAGTACTTATATGAGTTTTTATCGTTCAAGCTCCAACGAATTTCAAAACGCAAATGAACTTTCAACCTAAGTGCAAGCTCGTTAAATAGTAAAATATCAGGAACATGTTTGGACTTGCAACTTGATCATGAATTTGTTCGTGTTAAATCGCGTAAGCGTCCAATAGAGAGCAAGTCAAAACGCACCTGAAAGACCTACGCTCGAACTCATTATCTTGCACAAACTTGTCCACACTGACTTGCCGAGTTTTTCATCTTGTACGAACTTGAGACTTTACAGTACTACAACAATGCTATTTCCTACAAAAATATTAATTACTAGCTTTTTCCCGCGGCTTCACCCGCGTGGACATCGTTTTTATACTGTCTTTAAGGGTGATTAGTAATTTAATATGTCGTTTTCCACCTACTCAACCATCTCTTTGCAAAAAATCACAACAATCGAGTATTTTTTTAGTTCCTGCATCAGATTATGCTATTTTCATGGGATAAAAAGTAGCCTATGTCCTTCCCCGTGACACAGGCTACCTACATGCCAAATTTCATAAAGATTGGTCAAGGCGTTGAAGCGTGAAAAGGTAACAAACAAACAAACACATTTTCACATTTATAATATTAAGTAAGGATTCTTAGTACACGTAACATAACATAAACAATACAGTACCTACCTACTTATCTTGAAAGTTTTAATTAAGAACTTGTGTTAATTTAATAGGGGTCGATTTTTAGACCTCGTCGACCCCCAAAATCAGTTTTCGTTTATGGCGACCCCTAGGAAACCGATATCGACCACTTTGGGAATCCCTGCTCTAGACCATTGCTTTAACTTCACAAGTAATGTTTGGTGTTCAACTCAATCAAATGCCTTATTAGATAAATCACAAAACACTCCAATTGCATTCTGCGATTCCTCAAAGGCATCATAGATGTTGCGAATAAGTGCTACTCCTGCATCGGTTGTTGATCGCCCTTTCGTGAAACCAAATTGTTGGTTAAGCAGTAGTTTGTTTTCTGTAAAATATTGTAGCATTTGTTTAAGCATAACCTTTTCAAACACTTTACTAAGAACTGGCAGCACAGAAACTGGTCTGTAGTTGCCCGGATCAGTTTTTTAACCAGATTTATATAAAGATATCACTTTACTAAGATTCATGAGATCTGGAAAGACGCCACTATCAATGCTAATATTAAAAAGACAAGATAAATATGGCGCTAAAGTATAAATTACATTACTGATCAAGCTTACCGTTTAACTTTAAGAGATTTAAAAGTTTTTACAATAGCTTGAGTTTCAATTACTTTAAAGGAGAATATTTGATCACAAATACTAACATTATCCTTTAGCAACCTTTGAGCATACATAGGTGATGAGTTTAGGGCTATTTGTGAAAAAAGTTTCAAGTTCTTTGGCTACATCGGCTTTCGAACTAATTTTACCTTGATCTGTGTGTAAAACATATTCGTTATCGCGAGGTTTGACTTTACCTGTTTCTTTGCTAATAATATTCCAAACAGTTTTTATTTTATTATAACTGACAATTTTATTTTTCTAGCTAGATAATTAGATTTTGCTACGCGGCAAACCTGTTTAAATTTTTTTGAATATTGTTTCACATAATTTCTAAAGGTCTCATCAAAAGTGTAAGTTTTTTTTTGTCATAAAGGTCAAGCAAAGTTTGGCGACTTTTGTATACACCTATAGTAACCCATTTACTGAATTTAAATTTGATGTTACTAACTGTGGATTTAGACTTAAATATACTTTGGGATTCCCTATCCAGTACTGTAACAAAATCATTGTAAAAACTGTTGGCTTGCACTTCATTATCAAAATCTGTTATGGGCAGTTTTTTATCTAGCACTTTTTTAAAATTTTCTATTCGACTAACAGTGACCGGTCTCGTTTCAATTTTGATTTGTTCCGCAGTAATACTTACGGAAAAGCTAGCCATTATTCCGCTATCGCTATGATTTGACCTCAAACGATTAAAAATCTGTTTATTTAAATAACTGCAATTACAAAATATGTTATCTATACATTTAGCAGAGGTCTTTGTTATTCTTGTGGGTTCCAAAAATATATAATCTAAAATAAATGACTTGAAGAGACAAGTAATTCTAGTCGCCAAGGACTTTTTTCCAACAAATCAACATTGAAATTGCCGCATACTATCACCGATTTACGGCTTTTACTAACAATATATAAAAAAAAAACTACTAACAATATCTAAAAATCATTTCTTGATCTTTGAGCCAGTGTTCTGTTACACAAAAAATATCTACAAAGTATTTTTTCAGAAAAAGTTCTATTTCTAACTCTTTGCCGAGGAAGCCTTGAATATTTTGGTGAACTAGTTTTAAAGAACTTGGCTTCTTCGTTGTCTTTGAGCCTAGTTTAAATCTGGAGTTTGAGCAGGGGATCGCAGGGTGTACTATTAAGTACATTTATAGCCTGTGCTATACCTGCGGTACCGTCACCAGCGGCGGGCTGCTCCGTCGTTATGCAAGTTAATACCGACTGAATACAGTTGGTACGATTTAAAATACCGTAAGCTAACGATTTACCTAGTCTCTTTTTCTGTACATAAGGCAAGTACATTTTGTCTTTAGTCAACCTAAACTTATTTACAAACCTATTTGTATCAAAAAATAATACAAAGTCCCTATGACTTCAAGTCAATTTGTATAAATATAAATAAAACAATTTTGTATTATAGTTGGGTGTTTCATTAGTACAGTAAGGAAATGCACACACTGTTACTTTACATTTCTTTTCCTTGCTGAGCTCAATTAGCTGGTCGGCAGATTTTTAATGTGAGCTTTCTTTTGTACTACTTATTTCCTAACATTAACACAAGTGAGGTGTATTGATCACAGGAACTATTGCACATTTTACCTACTATATAATCTAAAGAGGCATCGGGGTAGCACGAAAAAAAAGGAAAAGTCTAATGGTCAATTCTTTATTAGAACGTAGAAGGAAATAGCGAATAACATAATCATTTTAATTAAAACCGGTGAAGTTCGAGTCAGAACCGCGCACAAATTTCTTCACGTTTAAAAAAACACGTTTTTTGTATGGATACTTTCACTTTTTGTAATTTTTAGTATTTGTTGTTATAGCGGCAACAGAAATACGTCATCTGTGAAAATTTCAACTGTCTAGCTATCACGGTTCATGAAATACAGCTTGGTGACAGACGAACGGACGGACAGCGGAGTCTTAGTAATAGGATCCCGTTTTTAACCTTTGGGTAAAGAACCATAAAAACAAGGAGAACCCATACTGCTGCTCAGCAGTTTTTTTTTATATTGACATCAAGAGTGCGCGGTGCACAACCCGCAAGCGGCCCGCCATCGACGTTGCGCGGTGTGCAAGAATGGTCGCGTTGAATTTTCACACCTAGCTTTCCTCCAACCCAACCAATTTAAGTGGGCAATAGCTCACTTCAAAGAGCTTGTTCCAACAAGTGTTCTTAGACCAGAACGAACCGCGAACTTCAATTATCACCGAAAATATTAAAATAAAGGTATGAAAATCGCGTTTGAGTGTAACTTGAGAAGGGCGAAAATTTGGTGGTTTTAATGCTTGATGACAAATCTGTGCATCAACATCTTTTATTAAGCAAATTGGTTTGATAGAAAACGGCCGGACGGACTAAAAATAGATTTCATATTTTTAACCGACTTTAAAAAAAGAAGGTTTCTTAATTTGACCGTATATCTATTTTTTTATAAATGTGTGTTTTCAGATAACTTCGTAGTTTATGAACCGATTTTGATGATTCTGTTTTTGTTAAAAAGGAGATATCCCAAGGGTGGTACCATGATAAGGAAATCAGGATCTGATGATGGCATCCCAGAGAAATCGAGGGGAACCTTAGTTTCCTGTTTGAAGTCGGTTTTTTTTGGTTCAAAATTATTTAAAAATTCATTTGAGAAGTCGAAAGTTAGATGATTTTTCAATGCTTGATTGAAAATACTTTATTATACACAACATAAGAGGAAAAAACAGATACAATGATTGACGAAGTTGTACATATAGTCGGTCTTATCGCTAACAAGCGATCTCTTCCAGACATCCTTGATGACAAATTTTTACATGAATTCATTAAAAAAAAGGAAATCGGTTGGATAAAACCGCCGAACGCACTCACATTAAATTTCATAAGTTTTTTTAAATATTGATAAGGGCAAAAGTTAGGTGATTTCCAATACTTGATGACATAATATCTGTGCATTAAACGAACCTTTCATTAAAAAAAAATGCAAATCAGTTGGCTAGACCTGTTGGACGGACTTGTATTAGGTACATTCTAGAGAGAGCACGGTGCGCGAGCCGCTGGCGGCTCACGGGGTTGATTTTCAATGCTTGATAATAAATCTGTGCATAAAACGAACCTTTCATTAAAAAAAATGCAAATCAGTTGGCTAGACCGGTTGGACGTACTCGTATTAGGTACATTCTAGAGGGAGCACGGTGCGCGAGCCGCTGGCGGCTCACGGGGTTGATTTTCAATGCTTGATGACAAATCTGTGCATAAAACGAACCTTTCATTTAAAAAAAAAAAGCAAATCAGTTGGTTAGACCGGTTGAACGGACTCGTATTCTAGAGGGAGTACGGTGCGCTAGCCGCTGGCGGCTCACGGGGTTGATTTCCAATGCTTAATGACATATCTGTACATCGATACCTTTCATGAAAAAAAATTAAGAAAATCGGTTCGATGGATCGGCCGGTCGGACTCGCATGAGATTTTTATTTTTTTATTTTTATTCATAATTGGTTAACCCTTGACAACATCTCACCTGGTGGTAAGTGACGATGTTGCCGAAGATGGAAGCGGGCTTACCAAGATTCCCCAACGCAATGGGGAGCTGGCTATCTTATCTTCATGCCGGAACACACCAATGATATCAACATTGATATTTGTCGGCAAGACTTAGATAAGATGGTGGTAGCTAGCCAGGCGGGCTTAGAAAATGCCCTACCACCAACCAAACCGAGTCTTACAATTGACCCCGCCGGGAATAGAACCCGCGACTTCCTGTGTAAGCCAGTGAACTTTGCCTCTGAGCTACGGAGGCGGTTAAAGGATTTCATAAATTATTTCATTATATAGATTAAAAACCACACTGCACAAAACATTATCCCTCTTTTTTATGCAGTCCGATTAAAATGTACCCTAGGCCACTTTCGGGATCGAAACGAATCTGACAACACCTCGCACTCGAAATTCCATCAAGCCGTTTAGGCTACAGGCACAGCCAAAAAAGCCGACATACCTGCTTACATACACCCGAAAAACATAACCCTCCTTTATGGGCAGTCAAGCGTCGGTGGCGTAACGGCTAGGGCCGCCACCTCCTGTCCGGGAGGTTGTGGTTCGAATCCTGCCACGTACCAATGTGATTTCGAATTTAGATTTCATGTGTACGCTCTTACGGTGAAGGAAAACGTCGTGAGGAAACCTGCACACGCCTGCGGAGAAATTCGCAGGTTGTGTGTGAAGTCGACAAACCCGCACTGGGCCCGCGTGGTCGACTAAGGCCCGATCGCCTTAATTTAGGGTAGGAGCTCGACTCCTCGGTGGGGACGTATATGAGCTGATATGATAATGGGCAGTCAATTAAAAATAAAATGGCATTAACTGCCATGAGTAGATATGTCGCAAAATCAGTCCCTTGAAGCTCTAAAAAATGGTGACGAATGACGATCGTTACCGTCATCAAATTTAGACGGCCAATGTACCAATGAGTTTTTCGAAACTTACGCACATGTACTTACCGATTACTCTTCTTTTTTTCTTATCGTGTGTCACAATTGACCGTGCTATTCAAGGGATAGACCGCGGTTGCCTGGTGTTGCACTTAGCATAACCCGCGGTCACGTCTAGGGCATTTAAATTAACACCTACGGACGTGTGCAACGTGACCTTTATACACATCTGGAATAAGATGTGCAGGTTTCCTCACGATGTTTTCCTTTACCGTTAAAGCAATCGGTAATATATTGTACGTAAGTTTCGAAAAACTCATTGGTACATTGGTCGTCCGGATTTGAACCCGAGACCTCTGGTTAGGAGGGCCGAGTCGTTACCGGTTGAGCCACCAACGCTTATACCGATTACTTTAACGGTGCAGGAAAACATCGTGGAGAAACCTGCACATCTGATTCCAGATGTGTATGAAGGTCGCGTTGCACTGCACAGGTCCGTACCTAGGTGTAAATCTAAATACCCTACGCGTGACCACGGTTGATGCTAAGTGCAACAACAGGTAACCGGTACGAGGGAATAGCTACCATCATCTTGGTATCTATTAAGACACATATAAAATTAACCTTAACCTTAACACATATAAAATTGACCTTAAAAAAAATTTTAGGCCCCTAATTATATCCTAGCCACCTTTGATTTCGTTATTGTTCTTTAATGTCATGTATCTAAGTATAATAATATTATTTCATACTTTTGAGTGAATTTTTAATTTAATTTTATTTATTTTTAGTGATAATGCTATCTATCTACAACGTTATACCCAATCACCCACTCGCCAATAGGAACCATCAAATCATAATTCATAATGCATGTGTTTCATTAACATGTCCTGTGGCTTTCATCATCATCATCTCAACAGCATGAAAGTTAAGGAGTTAAATCTTCCATCATCAGCTCATCTGAATACCCTGAAAGAATACAACTATCGGTCTACGTGAAATTTTTAAAGAATTATCGTTCAATTCCTAACCGTTAAGGAGTTGTACCTTCCTTCATCAGCTCATCTGATGATGATGATGATAATGATGACTACCAGACGCCAAAACTTGGATAGTTTTAGGAAATACATGAAACACGTAATATGTGCCTTTAAAATTCGAGGGTTGTTCTCGATTTCCCTGGGATCCCATCATCAGATCCTGACTTGGTGACAATGGCACCCCCTCGGGAGTATACTCTTTCAAATAAAAAGAATTTTGAAAATCGGTTCACAATCGGCGGAAATATCGCGTAACAATCAGCGTATCACTCAACAGCATGAAAGTTAAGGAGTTAAATCTTCCATCATCAGCTCATCTAAATAACCTGAAAGAATACAACTATCGGTCTACGTAAAATTTTTAAAGAATTATCCTCCAGCTCCTAACCGTTAAGGAGTTGTACCTTCCTTCATCAGCTCATCTGATGATGATAATGATGATGATATGATGACTAAAATATTGTTTTTGACAGTTGATAAAAAGTAACTAAAAGACTAGGTACCTAGTCAAATACCGGATTCTAAAGGAGTAAGTAAATTCCAAAAAAGGAACTATCTACGAACCTACCTCACAACGTAATAGGTCGGTATACCTACATACCTATTGAAATTCCGCACACCGATTCCCAATTTCAAATACTTTGGAAGCAATCCAAATGAATCGGTATAACTATATAAAAGTAAATATATTATTACTAACATATAGAATGGACACTCCCTGCCGCTCTCTAGATTCCGACCTCACCCCCTCGTCACCCAGATTGATACATATTAGTTATAGTTTGTTTCTCGAACGTATAGGATTTTGCCGTAAATTTGTTTGCTCCTTCATTTGTTTTAAAAAATGTCATTTCACGACCGTTGCATGGAGTGTCCGGGTTGTGCCTATATGGCTGCTGTTACTGTGTTAATAATTGTGTACCACAGTTAATACCTAGTAAAGATTCTATTCTATTAATACGATATACTATGTCAAAGAGGTCGACGGTCCACGTTCTATTCTGTGTTGTTCATAAAAATACGCGGGAGAGCTGCGTAGCGATCAGTCTACTGTGGTAGCGATCTAAAGCTCACTTGAAAGTCACAGGAAACGAAGACTTGGAACTAAAAGTGATACTTATTATTTATCTTCATAAAACTGAATCTCTTCACCTTTGTCTGTCGCAACCGGGAGCCGGAAATGCTAAGACGCGACCTTCACTATGTCATCGGTCCACCGAGTGGGAGGCCTATCTACGCTACGTACTCCGGTGCGCGGTCGCCACTCGAGAACTTTACTGCCCCAACGGCCATCTGTGTTACGATCTATGTGCCCCGCCCACTGCCACTTACGTTTAGCAATTCTGAGAGCTATGTCGGTTACTTTGGTTCTCCTACTTCTAATTCGATCACGCAGAGAAACTCCGAGCATAACAAAAATTAATATAGTTTATTTAATAGGCAACAATAAAAAAAAGTATTAAGGTTATAGGACTACCACCACTCTGACAAGAGTGTATCGACTAAGTAGAAGAAGGTTAAATATAAAAATTGTTTAAGATGCTGTTTGCTTGGCTGTAAAAGATTTGTATTCTTTGCCACTGTGATCGATCGATTTGTATGACAAGTCCATGGACTATTTGCGAATTGAAGTGTGTTATGAGATTGTTGCAATTTAAAAAATGCTACTCTCCTGTAATAAAAAAACATAACCGACCCGGAAAGTGGTTTTTATTGGGACGATCCTGTAATCACGTATCTCATAGCGTGTTTGAGTAAAAGCATTTCACGTTTTTGATTACGTATTTAGATACTTAATATTCTTTGCTCAGACGATTTGATGTTTCCTACCTTCATCGAAGTGCTATTTATACCTACAGATACTAAGGTCTTTGAGACCTACAGGTTATAAATAAATATTGAGTTGCCTTGACAATTAAGTAGGTTTATTGATTTGATCATGTATTCGTGTCTGCAGGTCAGAAATAACTTGTTTGCGAAAAATCAAAACACTTTTATGGTCTTTAGGCTGTTTGGCGGTGAATAGCGTGGTCTGGTTGATCACGCAGGTTAACTGACCATACGACGGTAATTATCTGGATGGGTTTTAGAGACACTTATTCCAAGGCACCTTAGTCATTGTTGCTTGTTGCTCTCAGCAGAGGGTAGTCGGTGAGAGGCTTTACAGTCGTGTTGAAAACTTCTGTGGAGAGACTCGTGCCACAACAGTGGCGAGTACCATCGTAAGGCACTTGTCCCACCGCCGACGAGAAAGCGACTAACTATCGACTATTTTCTCACTCAAGAAACGTACAAGTATATGTAGATCCTGTTTCAATGAAAGAGTTACATATATTAGTAGTTAATCGCCGACTGTTCACACTGCCGGCGATTAACTATTAATATATGTATCTCTTTCATTGACATTGGATCTACATCTATTGTACGTTTCTGGAGCGAGTTAAGCGAGAAAATAGTCGACAGTTAGTCGCTTTCTCGCCGGCGGTGGGACAAGTGCCTGGTTGTGAACAGGCTGTGCAACTAAGTATTATCATCCATTATGCCGATTCCCCCTAACTCAGCGTAGGCTCGAGCCCCTCGGTGGGGACGTATATGAGCTGCCATGATGATGATGCCGATTCCGAATAAAATAGTAGTTTAAAAACCGAGCCTTGGCGAGGCCACCTTATATTTTTACTTTTTCTAATTTTTAGTATTTGCTATTTTAGCGGCAATAGAAATACATCACCTGTGAAAATTACAACTGTCTAGCTATCACGGTTCATGAAATCAGCCTGGTGTTGACGGACAGACAGACAGATAGACAGATAGACGAACAGCGAAGTCTTAATAATAGGGTCCCGTTTGTACCCTTTGGTTACGGAAAAAGGAAATGATGGATTGATAAGATACAGTCTGATATGGTCTGATAAAGTATCTCAGTAGGTGTTTTTTTACTCGATCTGGAACGTATTATTTAACGCCCTTCACATAAGTATTCAACGCGCAACAATTTTAATGTTACTGGGTCACGGAGAAGGAGAGACAAAAGATCTCGTAGGCATAAACTGCATTTTAAATTACACGGTAAGGAAGCTAAATTTACTCGTAAATACCTACCTTTGTCCAATCCCTTAGAGATTACATTAAGAAAACTAATCACACTTTAATTAGGTGTTAGAAAGAAAAAAATAATAATCCTAAAACACTTAAAAGTGACCAAGTGCGTGTCTAACTACGCGCAAAGTAGGTTTTCGTAGCCTTGAATAATTATTTTTAAAAACAAACTAATTTTGTAGTTGGGATAGATCATTTTCGATGGAAAATCTATGTTTTTTTTTACAAATCCACCAGCACATCAAAAGTTGGTCAACTATTACACTACTATACTGAGAAAGACCACTTGGCCGTGTCAATTTTCCTAGTTAGGGGCGGGCTGATTTCCGCAACCAGGCGACCGCTGCGCCCATTTTGCGTTATTGGCCGGCCCAGCCCAGCTTCTCCAAGAAGCCCAGTAGCCCCCGTAGGTTGCCGACGACTTCCTAGAGTGACCTCGGGTCACCGAGGTGACAATTTTCCTTTTGAATATATATTTTCAATAGGTACTTTTCATATTTTCTAAAATAGCGGTTTAGCTGTTTAGAGGGTGGAGACATATTAACTTAAACAAAAATAACCGCTTGAAAAGTTTAGATTTTAGTATTCGAAAAATTTATCAAAAAATGATTTTGGCAAACCCTTAATAGTTTTAAACGATCTATTTAACGATACCCGCACACGATAGGGTAAGTAAACAAAATAAATCACCCGTACTTTACATGTAGGGGAGGTAGACCATTTAAAAAAAATGTATATCTTTTCCAAATTTTAGTTTAGTAGCTGTAATAGTCTTTGAGAAAAACGGCTGTGACTTACCGAGCGATGGACAGACATACGGACATGGCGAAACTACAAAGGTACGTCGTTTGACTATGGAACCCTAAAAAGGACAGGAAGCTATTTATGTACCAGTTCACAAAATTAGGATAAAGCAAGTCTTATTGATCAACTTAATAGGGTTTACCTATTTGATTTATTTATTTTATAGTTTATTGTACGCAGGATCTTTGCAAGTGGGGGTCGCAGTTGCAGCGACACTTCGACCCAATGGGATCTTTTGTGTCTACCCCTATAACATTTGCACCACAACCTACTCGAAGATGTGCTGCATCAATGCAGCAATTCCGCTGATTGGAAGGTGCTTGTAGTCCTCCGGTTTTGGGTAGCCATCACCTAGGAGGTATATACGCTTGCTAGCCAGGACATCACAGTGACACAATAAGTGTTCCATTGATTCTGTATCTTCACCACAGGTCTTCAGGTCGGGTCATTCGTCAGGCCGATTTTTTGCAGGTGTGCGTTTGTGGCTAAGTGGCCCGTTAACGCTCCTGTTACAGCCCTGACGCGCGTCCTTGTTGTACACAGGATACATAAAATACACAGTTTATTAAAAAAAGGTCACACAAAGGGTACAAAAGAAATTTCTTCCAGCAGATCCGCGAAAGAAGAAGAAAGTTTTGACCGAGACGCAGACGTGTTCACAACTTAATAAAAAAAAGTAATACTTAACGTTATTTTAAATAAATACTAAATTTAAACATATATAGACAACAAATACATAAGTATACTGAAATAAAGATACTTTATTGGTATATATGAATACATAGATAAATGTTAATTAACTAATATAAATATATAGGTATTGTAAATCAATTACATATAATAAAACTAAACGAGGCCATGTGTCTGTACATAAAATGTTTTTGGAAAATAATAACTGTGGTGGACATTACTAACGACATAGAGGGCAAAACAATAACTTCTGGAAATTTTGTCTGTCTATATGTTCGCGCATCACGAAAAAACTACCTGGCCGATTTTGATGAAATTTGTATGGTGGTTCCTTATAGCCCGAGTTAACATATAGGATACTTTTTATCCCAGAAAATTCAAGAGTTTCCATGGGAAAATTCAAAACCTCCACGCGGAAGAAGTCGCGGGCACAGCTAGTAATACATAAAAATGTCACGGCTAATTAATTTATTCAAGATGACAGTATTCTTCCAATTTCTTTTTAGAAGAGAAATCTAATTATAGTTAAGTAGTTCCATTTAAACAAATTTAAATGCTCTAATAAGACTGTTCCTCTTTTCAACGTTATTTAAAATTCCAATATTTTTTTATTCAACTAAACTGGATGAGTAGCTTATTACTAAGTATCTCAGATCGTGTTCCGTCAATTTAGCTTTAATTTATTGAAACTACTTGCTAACGTGTGATAGCTAAGTTGATTCTCATATCGACATTAATATTGCCATGCAAAACAAGTTTGAGGAAATAAAATCTGCTCGTATCTAGGCTACTAGAGGTATGTAACTTACAAATCGATGCTATTCTGTTGGACATACCAGAGCACATGCTTTCTTGCTTGGAGGTTATGAACTGCGTGACAGTGACAGCACAGTCCTGTTTTCGATGACACCTTACAAATAATATATTTTTTACACAATCACTTTTTAAGTTCACATGTATTTCGATTTTATTAATTCCTTCCACAGTTATACCTAATGCATCAAACGAATTTCTTCCAAAAATACAAAAACGAAGAAAAGAAAAAAATCTTTTTTAAATCTTTATATTCAACTAACACTTGAATAAAGCCATGTATAATAATTTAAGTCACTTCTCTCCAGCGTAGGTATAGGTCAAATAGAATGTGCTAATTCTTTTCTTTAGATATTATTGTATACGTAGATCACGACTCCACTTCAAATCTCATTGTTCTTCCATTTATTATTAATTGTGTAAACGCTGATGGGACTTTCTGCTTGCCTCTCAAACAATACAAGCCTGGCAAGCACTCCTCCTCCTGTATTTCATTTAACTTTGCACTCTCTTTTCTAAATCTAAATATCCTGTTTTTTTATATATGTAGCACTTCTCCGACACAAACCTACACTTTTGATATAAGTGACTACCTCCACATCGATACAATTTCAGTTAAGGTTTGCTTTGATCGCCTAGGTACTGTATTTACCTTTATAGGTTCCACGCTATTACGAGAGCACTGTGATCATGTTAAAAGAATTTTAAATTTTCATCACGTTTCTCTGCTTCAAGCGCCATTTCCACTGCAATTGCATATGTCAGATTTGTTTTTTTTTTAAAAAAATTCTCTTAATTTGCTATCATTAGTACCACATACTTATCCCATATGGTTCTTTCTAAAGCTGTAAAGTTGCAGAATCTGCTCATTTTCCTTAACTCAGCTATGTAATTTTCTTCTGATTCATGGTGTGAAATTTGTAGGAATTAACTATTTCATTTGGCCGGGGGCTGTAGTATACATATTATATTTTTACGACTTTTACCAGATTAGTTGTTCAATCGTATTTGGAACCACTAAAAACTCAATCAAATTGTAATATTTTTTCCCGCATGACGCGAAAACACTTGCCTTCTGCTGTTTTTGATTGACAACCTCACGCACCTCAACAAAGTAACCAAATCTTTCGATATTTGCCTCCCAATTTATACCTATCATATTAAAAGTCTAAAATGTCGTGTCCCCCATCTTTACACTTCACTTTTAGCAATTTATTTTTAATAAACACGTATTTTATCTCGTCGCCACTATTCTGTCGGACATACCTGAGCACAGTCATGCTTTCTTGCTTGGCATTGAGTATGTAATCACTAATTGGAGGCTATGAACTGCGTGACAGTGACAGCTCAATCCTAGTGTCGATGACACTTGACAAATCACTATATTGTAGACCATGGTCTATATACTACATATGCTTACAAATGAATACTAACGGGGGCACTAGTTTGCCTCCAGACAAAGGTAAAAAATATTACTTAAAACCCAGATCAAAACTAAGCACATTTTTACACGACTGTCCACAAAACAGGAGAATATTCTTTTCAGGTCTTATGTATAGCAGTATGTATGTGTGTTTCTTTATTCCACGATATCTTCTAAACGGTTTGATGGATTTTAGAATTAGAGGTATCGTTAGATCGTCTTGATCCTGTGAGTAGAATAGGATACATTTTACCCGATTTCTCAAAAAGAGGTAGGTAAGTTTTTTAGGCAATCGTGTTTTTATTTTTTTTATAATTCGTTTAGTTATAATAACATTTATTTTTAATTAATAATAATGCAATGTTAATGACATGAATTTTATGAAAAGTGATAGTGAAATAAAATGTTATTAGAAGAAAGTGATGAAGGATTCAAAGTACTGGCTATTAATAAAAAAAAGTCACAGGCAGATTAGGAATTAGGTAATTACATGAGAACTTTCCACGATGAAGGTTTTGATTTCCTTGAGTGACATTACAAAAATAACTCGAAAACATCAATCATTTTTAATTTTAGATTATTCATGGCGTTAGTCAAACGCCGGGCTATTATCTCGTGATCTTATGACGCAGGTATGTATCGACACACACCCTCCCTAGAAAGGCTTGTAAACACACGATGTCACATTACGTCATTAGGATTCAGAATAGTTAGGTAGGCGATAGTTTCAATTCAAGAGTCCACCATCTGTATTGAAGGCAGTGGTATTGATATTGGTAGTGAGCTCTTACTTCCACATTTAGACTAGACCCAACTGCCTAAAAGGAAATGTAATGGTTTTTCGGGTTGTATCTATGTAAGTATTATGTATGTCCGTTTCTTGGCAAAGCCTGTAGTATTAACGGCTTGATGGATTTTGGAGTGCGACATGTCGTAGATTTGTCTTGATATCGTGAGTGCCATAGGATTCATTTTTACCCGACTGTATTATAAGAGGGGTTTTAGGAACGGTGCGTTCCTACTCGAAGAGAGCAAAGGGAGATATCTCCGCCAGGCGAGGTGGTATGCCTGGGGTCCGGCCGTGGACCAATCGTTGATGATTTGTATCTGTATATATACTCAGCGCTGAAGAAATTCTAATAGCGCGTTCTAGATATCATATTTCTTTTGTTCTTTCGTCGCTTGTGTTAATGTTCAGTGACGGGTAACTGCAGTTGCCACCACAAGGGGTAATGTTTTTATACAGTCTGGTTTTTAAATATACCCGTTAGGTTATTCGATCCTTTATACCTGCAAGTGTGATTGACTTGTCCAGCCAACCCAGCTCCATCCAGAAGTATGGAAGTCTCCTGGGACATTCACAGGTTTCTCAGAGTGACCCCATGTCATTGAGGATTTTTGCCCGGTGTTTGGTCAGACCAGTGTGTTCCAGGACCAGACATGACTAACTGTTTCTTCTGTCTCAAGTTAACTCCTTTACAGCGGACTTTTTGTGATATTCATAAAGGATGACAGAATGAAAACTATTCGAAGATCGTGTCGGTTGAGACTGAGCAGTTTCCAGGTCAGTTGTGGTTTGAGTTGAAAGTAGTTTATTCGGAGCCTCGCTCAATCAGGCATATACCTACATAGAATGAAATAAAGGATACACTGCAGCAATCATGGACAATAGAATAAACTAAAGCTAAAATAAAAAACTCACAAACGGGTCCGTACGATCAAGGGATACATTATGTGGTAGCCCCTCTATCCCCCATCCATAAATAAGGTTTCTGCTTTTACCTGAAGGGCATGCTTTTAAAGATATTTACAAGGGCTGAATGTTTCACCCTCTAGAATTTTCTAGAACAGTACAAAAAAAAAAATATCGTGTTAATGAGATCCTTCCGAAATTTGGCAGATTGTCCTGAACCGTCGAGCTGCACAATAAACTGATAACCCTATAATGACAGCTACATCATCATCATCATATCAGCCGAAAGACGTCCACAGCTGGACAAAGCCGTCCCCCAGGATTTCCACAATGACTGGCCCTGCGCTGTCTGCATTCAGCGGCTCTCGCGACTTTCACAAGGTCATCAGTCCACTGAGAGGGAGCCTACATCTGCCTACGCTACGTCTTCAGGTGCGCAGTCGCCATTCGAGAACTTTACTACCCCAACGGCCATCTGTTCTATGACGGCTACGTGCAAACAAAACACTTCTCCAGAGTGTATCTGCAAAGAGACTGTACTCTAAGGGTCACTAAGGAGCCGACAAACTGTGTAATGCGTTTTTAAGATTTCGTAGACATAATTGGGATCCTATTATTAGTGTCTGTACAAACTATATTAGTATAAGTCAATAATAGGTACGGAAGCAAAAAAAAAAAATCATAATTAACATATATTATAAAAGTAAATGTGCATGCCGCTAAAATTCACAAACGGGTCCCCGCACGATCAAGGGATACATGATGTGGTAGCCCCTCTATCCCCCATCCATGAAAAGGGTTCCTGTTTTTACCTGAAGGTCATGATTTTGAAGATATAAGGGCTGAAATTTTCGACCTCTAGAATTTTCTAGAACGGTCCAATTTTCTAGAACAGTCCAGAATATTTGAGAATATTCGAGCGCATTCCACAACAACACCCCAGATCATTGTGGAGCATTCCTGAACGCTCTTGAATGTTGCTAAATGTTCTACATTAAAAGATTTTTTGCATGAGTGCGGCTTCTCATTGGAAGGGGTATATAAAGCAAGATCCGATCATAGCGAAGCTTGTTTGTTTAAAGTAATTTTTGTGCCTTAAAAAAAGAACTTTGGTACAGAGGCCAGCACATTAAGCTAGACACTCGTAGTGCGATTCTGATCCGTATAAATACGGCATAAGAACGAACGGTACAAAGTCCAAAGTGTCTAGGCTTGATGTGCTGGCCTCTGTACCTAGGTACAATTCTCAAAACGGAAAAATTTCTCTACATTTTGACGAACATGGAGAAGTACCTAATTAATAAAAGTTTCAACAATTATTTGTTTACAGTGCTGTCTGTCATGTGACAGGAGATAACGCTGTAAAAAACACTGATTTACAATAACGCCCCTTTAATGTCATACACAAATATATAGGCATAATAAAGTATTTTAGTCATCAAACAAAACAAAAACTGTTAGTTCACTATTTCAGCTCACGAGTCGAACAGCTGAACAATGTTCATATATACGAGAAAATTCAGTTCCTGCTTCAGTATAGACGTAAACGTTGCGGGGTGCAAACGCGTGCGCATTAGGCAAAATGTTGAATCATCGAAGTGTAACGCAGCTTCATTACTGACTCCGATATTCCTGATAAAATAATGTGATATTAGCTATAAGTTGCAATTCCTGTGATATTGTGAACAAACCTCGTAACTTTTCCTTAGTGTTTTTTTAGTTTTGTTGGAAAAATGGCCGAAAAGTAAGTACCCCATCTGTTTGGGAAAATTTTGTAGAAATTTTATATTAAGTATTTGTATTTTGTGTGTTTCAACTCCTTGATTTGTATCATTTAAACTGTTTTGTTTCTGTGAAGATCGTTTAATTATGAGTGTCGTACATAAATACGTCCTTCGTTCGTAACTCTGGAACTGGCTCTTAATTAATGCGATTGTATTTTAATTATAATCAAACAAAAAAGTGTACGATATTTCGACTATCTTTGTTCCATTCCAATTTGTACCTACCTCGCCTCCTTTTTCCCCGTCAGCACAAAAAGGATGGTTATGTTTTTTCCCCAACTTTTCAACAGGTAGGGTAATGTTTTTCGGGCATATTTATGTATGTATGTCTGTTTCCCTGGCTAGCCTGTAGCCTCCATTATCATCATCATATCAGCCGAATAACGTCCACTGCTGGACAAAGGCCTCCCCCAAGGATTTCCACGACGACCGTGTCTTGCACTGCCCGCATCCATCGGTTTCCCGCGATCTTCACCAGGTTCTCGGTCCACCGCGTGGGAGGCCTGCATACGCTACGTTTTCCGGTGCGCGGTCGTCACTCGAGAACTTTACTACCCCAACGGCCATCTGTTTTACGAGCTTCAGTTTAGCGTTTCTGTGAGCTATGTCGGTTACTTTGGTTCTACTGCGGATCTCCTGGTTTCTGATTCGATCACGCAGAGAAACTTCGAGCATAGCACGCTCCATTGTCCTTTGGGTGACGGCTTGATATATTTTGGACTGCGAGGTGATGTTATATTCGTCTTGTTCCCGTGAGTGACAAGGATATTTTTTTCCCAACTGCCCAAAAAACAGGGGTACGGTCCTGCCCCCTTACTTCACCTATGTGGTCGAACCACGTGGCCGGAGGCTAAGTTTTTATGCAGTCCGGTTTGATTTTTAATTAATATGATTATTTATTGTAAACCGTTTTTGGATTGTAGGTTCTAGGTAAGTCAACTCTTAAGTACATAGTCATAACTTTGAAGCCATTGTAGATGGGGTACTAAAAGCAAATGTTTTTTTCTTTATTTGCCCGATGTCTCCAGCCAAAAACCTGCACGGTTTTAATACCTCTTTGTCTCTAGCAGTGATTACGTGGAGTCTTGCTGGTCATCTTCTCCACATCAATGGAGGATGACATACCTACTCCTGCAAACCATTATTCTACATCGGTTATCAATTCGTAAAAATTTTACACAAATAAATGAATTTATTACATTACCAAAACAGTAGTAGCAACTTTGAACAATGTTTTTTACCCGACTTCAAAAAAGGAGGAGGTTTCTCAATTCGACCGTTTATATATTTTTTTTATGTGTGTTTGCGGTTAACTTCGTCGTTTATGAACCGATTTTGATGATTATTTTTTTGTAGGTAAAGAGATATCCCAAGGCTGGTACTAGATAAGGAAACCAGCATCTGATGATGGCATCCTAGAGAAATCGAGGGGTACCTTAGTTTTCTGTTTGAAGTCAGTTTTTTTTGTTTAAAATTATATAAACTTTGATTAATGGAAATAGAACATATACAGGGCATAGTTGGTTTATCAATTAGACACTCTTGAATAACATTGTGATAATATTTACGCGCTTGAGGTCAGTGAATAGCCAGGCCTATACAATGTGTAGTTTTGTTGGTTATGTTTTACTAAAAACAAAATATGTTATTAGGTTACACAAACAACATTGCCAATTTGTGTGCAATGTAAAGTTTTTAACTAAATAGGTTTTATACAGAGTGTAAAAAAAAATTATAGGACCCGTTAACTGGGGGCTCCACTTATTATAGTGTACAACTTTCCCCAAGGAATACATAGTCAATTCCAAAAAAAATTACCCTCCATCAATGACTTATATATTACTGGCCCTCCATACAAAAATGCACAAATTTGGTCGATCAGGTGATCGATTTGTATGAGTTATTTTTTTTTTGCTATTTCATCAAAGTTATAGACAAAAGTTGATCAGTATGATAAGCAGAAGCCGCTGTTAACGGGACCTACACCAATTTTGTTACAACCTGTATAGTACTTAATTTTAATTTTATCACAGTATTTAGGTACTTATCAACATTAACGCACTGAAATACGGAGCGTAGGCAGGCCACGACCAACGACTCGGTGAAGGTCGCGGGAAGCTGCTGGATGCGCAGTGCCAGTCGTTTTGGCAATCCTTGGTAGATGTCTTTTATTACCAATTGATGATGATGTATCAACATTTGATTTTATTCATCATCATCATAATGTCAGCTGAAAGACGTCCACTGCTGGACAAAGGCTTCCCCCAAGGATTTCCACGACGACCGGTCCTGCGCTGACGCATCCAGCGGCTTCTCGCGACCTTCACAAGGTCGACAGTTCACCGTGTGGGAGGCCTGCCTACGCCACGTCTTGCGGTGCGCTGTCGCCACTTCATAACTTTACTACCCCAACGACCAATTGTTGAATTTTGTTGAAATTTCATTCAAGTTTTATTAAATTTTATTTAAATTATAGTGTTTTTCATTAAAAATATCTGTTACTTTTATTTGTTATTACTTGTACATATTACTCAAAAAAAAATTTTTTTAAAGAAATTTTAAAAAAAGTTTTTTTTAATTTATGTGTTTTAAAGTTTTTGTATGTTAAATTACTATTATGTAAAGGTGTACTGTGGCAAAAGAGTTCATTTAAAAAGTACACTCCCTACAAGGAGGTCTGACCGTAAGGCGCTTTGCACACGACGGGGCGGGGCGGGGCGGTCAATTTCGCCGCCAACGATAGCACAAAGGGAATACTATACTACCAACGCACATGGAGGACAAAAAGACCGCGTCGACCGCGCCGCCTCCATGTGCGTTGGTAGTATAGGATTCCCTTTGTGCTATCATTGGCGACGAAATTGACCGCCCCGCCCCGCCCCGTCGTGTGCAAAGCGCCTAAAGGGATATGATATAAAAAAAATGATGAAAATATTTTGCAGAACTTCACACTCTTTTAATTTAATTTATCAGCAGAAAGTCGGCGATGTAACTTTGAAACAAAAGAGTGTTGTTTGTTCGCGCATGGAAAGTTGATTGCGTTTTGTCCAACGACATTATCTTTATTGTCTGTGTCTTTTGACGTCGAATGTATTAAATAAATGTGTAGATAATTCCACTTACAAGTCGCACCTAAACTAATAAAGTTTCTGGGCCAAGTAACACGTATTTTGAACAAGGACAAATAAAATTACTGGATCATTTCCTTAAATAGGACCTTCTGAAATACCTGGAAATAATTTAAGCAGGGGGCTAATGAAACAGTTTATTTTCCCCCAAGGAACCTTTAGTCAAATCGCAAAGTATTTTTTGGACATGTCCAACTAATTTGATCAGCTGATAATACATTTATTTTTGCAAATTCAGTATAGGTTCTTTGGGGACAGTTGTTCCGGATCACGAAGCCGAACCCTCCCTTAACAACAATTTTTTTATTGTGTTCGAGTGTTGTTTCTGACTGACCCTTAGATCTATACTAATTACTAATAATAATTATTGTATCTGTTATAAATATAAGAGGAAGTCGTTTTAGTTACACCATTTATAACTCAAGAACGGCTGGACCGATTTTGCTCATTATTTTTTGTTAAGTTCGTTATTGTCAGAAGAAGGTTTTAGGGTAGGGTAGGGCAGGGTAAGGTAGTGTAGTGTAAAGTGGAACGAAGTTCGCCGAGACAGCTAGTTTACTAATAATTAATATAATAAAGAGGGAAGGTTTTTAATTTTTTATGTTTGTGTGTAGGAAATTATCTTTGAAACTACTCATCCGATTAAAAAAACTTTTACCAATTGAATTGAATTTTAGGACGGACAAAGGCTGAAAAATCCCCGCTCACTCTCGATATCCACGGGGGCGAAGCCGCGAGCAACAGCTAGTTAGATATTAAAGAACGAGATTCATGGTCAATAGTGTCCGAACATAAAATCAGCCTTTTTATTCACGGAGGTGTACTTTCGCGGTTCTTCTTCTTTGTCTCACATAGCTACTTGTACATCTATATCTTTGTCTCGTGTCAAAAAACTGTCCTGACCTTTTTGAAGTTTGTTTTGTATGAAACCAGGGATCTAGTTCTTTTATATGTGATCTATGTCCTGAGCATTAGAAAAGAGCTTTAAAACTCTATTGTCTACATATTGTCTACAATGATGTTTGCTCCGGGTTCCAGGCCAGGCCCGGATCTTGGTGAGAAGACTTCCTTCGGCTGATATGATGATGGGCTATTATATGTCATGAACCGTCATAGGTAGATAGTTAAAAATTTCACAGAGTCTGTATTTTTAGTGCCGCTTTAACAAAAATAAATAAATAAAGTGGGCTTCCCTTCATAAGAGAAACGTTTTTTTGTTGTTCTGTCTTTCTTTCAGCGGGCTGTACGGCTTTTCTTTCTTTCATGAACCGTCCTACGAAGAAAGTTGAAATTTTTACAGAGTATGTATTTTTAGTGCCGCTGTAAAAAGTCACGCCTGGTCACTCTCTTACTGGTGCAACACTAAATTGCTATCCAGAACAAGACGTCAGCAACACTCCAACCAACTTATTAAAGTTCTGGTCAATTTGTTCCAATATGAAACAAACATTCCGGTACTTCTGGAAAAATAATTATCTAACAACGTTGCAAAATCGTCCTAAATGGCACAATGTCATGACCAATGTTAAGATAGGTTCTCTCGTTAAACTGAGAGAGCAAAATGCACCACCATTGCAATGGTCCATGGCACGAGTAACTAACGTTTTTCCAGGGGCAGATGGCATAACTTGTGTCATCGAACTAAAAACCGCTAATGGCCATACTCACCGACGGTCCATTACTAAGGTGTGTATTTTGCCTATAGAAACATAAGTACTTAGCCTTTTTAGGCCCCTAATTATGTCAGAGACATGTAAATTTGTAATGAATTCTGGCAACACTAGTCTCTCTTTTCTACACCGTGCTAAGTCTTGAACCCTTTTGTGTTGTGAAATATGTATTTATAAAATACTGTGTGCGATATACTGAACTTTTATTGTACTATTAACTGCGCCTAGCTACCGCTGAGTGTCGAACATGGCTCGAGCCCTTCGGTGGGGACATATATGAGCTGATATGATGATGATAACAACAATTAATACAAAGAAAAAAAATTAGGAAACGTGTTTTTTTTTAAACGTGAAGAAACTGGCGATGTTATGTATAGTAACTAGTATTATCTACTTTATAGTTGATTTATGGAGATGTTTAGTACGGAGTTGTTTTTTTTAAATATTGTATTTGTTCATAAGTATTTTAAATGCACACAGACGATTTGTACTGTAATAAATAATTTTGATGCCAAGGGCTTACCAATTGTGAATAAAAATAAAAATAAAAAATAAATTGTAAAAATCTTAGTAGTTCTTAATTTTTTGACGTGATAACCTCTTATAATATAAATAGATGAACGCCGGCTGCATGCACGAAAAAGTGTCACGTTTCGCGTGCAAACGAGAGCGCGGAACAAGCGACAGAGAGGCACGATCGGCCTAAGCGTTCGGTTTGTGATCAATGTTTTCTTATGACGTTATCACGTAAAATTATCGTCCGTAAACCGACTTTATAGACAACTAGTTTTTTTTGCTCAGAAAGCGGCAAATGAAACTCTGCCCCTTCTCCCCCTTTTAAAAAGGTCCCGGGCGCCTGCCTACCAACTAGGCTTGTGGTTAAATATAAAATGCATGAATAACCATCGACTTCCAAAGAAAAACATGAAGGAAAGTGACGTGGTTTCGTGCCAAGTTGCATTTTGCCGCTTTTGTCAGTGCAAGCGCAAGGTTAGAGCTTGGCCGCCTTCCAGGGGGCAATGTCTGGACTTGCGTAGGCACGCCGGCTGCGCGTGATCGGTCAACAACCCATTGTTGACAGTAGCATTGTCTTATTAATAGGTAACGATTCTACTAGGTCAAGGTTGAAGGTTGGGAGAAATAATTTTCTAATAAACATGATTTTAATAAATCCGCAGGTGTAAAAGGGTTATTGAAATTTTAGATACAACAAAATACATAAGCACCTACTAGTACCTTATAATCATCATATTAGCTCATATATCAGTACGTCCCCACCAAAGGGCTATAGCCTACCCTGAGTTAGGGCGATCTCTCTCTCTTTCTCTCTCTATAAATCGTTTAATAGTATAGGATACTTACGACTATACTAGAATTCTGACAAATTTGGGTATGCAAAAACTTTATTATGAGTAAGAGATCGCCCTAGGTCGGGCTTTAGTCGATTACGCGGGCCCAGTGCGGGTTGGTCGACTACACACACGACCTTCGAGCTTCTTCGCCGACGTGTGCTGGTTTCCTCACGATGTTTTCCTTCACCGTTCTTGCATCAGATAAACGTACATATGAAATTGAAATTCGTAAACACATTGGTACGTGGCAGGATCCGAACCGCGACCTCTCGGACAGGAGGTGGCGGCCCTAGCCGTTACGCCATTGACGTTCACTTCCTAATAACAAACTAAAACTAAACAGTGTTCAGATTGTATATTACATAAATTATCTTGTTGTACTAATAAACAACTAAATTTCATAACAATCAGATAAGGAGTTTAAAAGTTATCCTCGGCCATACATACAATACTCGTACATATGATACTCGTACAAACAAATGCTAAAAACCAGCCAAGTGCGAATTGGACTCTCGCTCCGAGGGTTCCGTACCATCACACCTCTCCATAGAACTGTAACAATAATACCTATTCACACTATAAACAAAAGACATCAACGCGAGTGACAAAAAAATCCTTTTTATTCCTTCAGTTTTTGTGCGAGTACAACTCACACTTGGCCGGTTTATATTATTAATTTTACTTACTTTTTTACTTTTAAATTATTAGTACTATAATCATACCAAGTTTCACGCTTGTGTTTATTACCGTTTTTACGATAGAGCCATATCAAAAATACTTCTATAGACCTATAAAAAACACGTTTTTTTGTATGGAGCCCCCCCTTATTTTTTCACTTTTTCACACACTAAGATAGAGCTGAATAAAATATCTCTATAATACATATAAAAACACTTAGGGACTATTTATGTGGAACCCTTTAATTTTTCAATTATTTTTATTATTTGTTATGCGGCATTAGAAATATACGTTCTTTAAAAATTTCAACTTTTTACCTAAATCTATCTAAATCTAAAACCTTCGCTCGCTTAGTGAAAAGTGATTTCAATCGAAAATTTAAACTTGAGTTACCTATGCCGATTTTGCCGATATTTGACTAAGCTTGTCGGTTCCGACTTCCAAAAAAGGCAGAGGTTCATAATTCGACTGTATGTTTGTTACGCGATATCTTTGCAGATTGAAGACCGATTTTTATGATTCTTTTTTTATTCGATGGGTAAGCTTCCAGGATATGTATATTTTTAAAATAGGTGTAGTACTTTTTTAGAAAATAAAGAACCAAAAATAATATTGCTAAAAAAAATTAAAAGTTAATGTACTAAGTTGTTGAGATGTATGTCAGATTTTAGGGTTCCGTACCCAAAGGGTAAAAACGGGACCTTATTACTGAGACTTCGTTGTCTGTCTGTCTGTCTGTCTATCTATCCGTCTGTCACCAGGCTGTATTTCATGAACCGTGATAGCTACACTTGAATTTTTCACAGATAATATATTTCTGTTGCCGGTATAACAACAAATACAAAAAAATATAAAAAGTTAAACAATGGGGGGTCTCCAAACAAAAACGTGTTTTTTTAAACATGAAAAAACTAGCGCCATCTAGTATGATGGTACGGAACCCTTTGTGTGCGGTTCTGACTCGCACTCGGCCGGTTTTTTATTCGGTGGTTATGCTTCCAGGTTGGTCCCATGTATATTTTTTTCAAAATCGGTGTAGCACTTCTTTAGAACTGGCCCTTGCAATTTACAACACGCGTACACTGCGGACTGACGAGAAACTTACAGAACTCGAAGAAGTATTGAGCAGGTTACGGTGGGATATCTTAGGTTTATGTGAAGTCCGAAGAGAGGGAGAGGACACCATGATCCTTAAATCCGGAAACATGCTCTATTTCGTTAAACTGAAGTGGCAGTGGGCAGGGCACGTAGCTCGTAGAACAGATGGCCGATGGGGCAGTAAAGTTCTCGAGTGGCGACCGCGCACTGGAAAAGGTAGCGTAGGCAGGCCTCCCACGCGGTGGACCGATGACCTGGTAAAGATCGTGGGAAGCCGATGGATGCAGGCAGCGCAGGACCGGTCGTCGTGGAGATCCTTGGGGGAGGCCTTTGTCCAGCAGTGGACAATTTGTGGCTGATATGATGATGATGATGACTTCTTTAGAAAATTAACAAGAAACAAAAATAATAATGCAAAATTGTACTAAGTTGTTGCGATGGATGTCGGGTTTTTTAACGTGTTTAGCGTTTCCAATTATTTTTCTTATTATTCAAGAGGGTCAGAAGTAGGTAAACGACGTTGCTTCTAAACACTAATCTAATAATTAGGTTATTTATTTTAAGATAAGTCAAATGACATTATACAATTCAAATTATTGAAAGAATGTGTAAAGCTATCACCATGGAAAAATATATCATATTATTAAAGTAATAAAAAATCGTTTTTTTTTTTTTTATAATATTACCACTTTTGATGTATAACAATATACTGTAGACCCTGTTTTTAGCATTAATTAGTGCATTATAAAACAAATAATTAATGGTGAATAAACCAACACACAAAAATCGGTGACTTTAAGGCCTTTCATTTTAATTGAACACATTTTTTTAAACTTTTTTGAAAATATATAAAAGTAATAAAAACATAAAAATTCGAGCGAGACCTACAGTACTCGCATATGATGTGTAACATGTGACAAAATACTTTATAAAAGGACGGCAAAGATACGGCAGACTAGGCTGTATGGTCATAGATACCTTTGCCTTTTCCGCGCTTTTAAAGCCTGAAAAAACGCGACTCCCTGGGACACATTTCCGTCCCATGGGACACTTTTTCGTCCCATTTCACGAAATCACTCCCACAAATTGCAGGAAAGCGAGAGCAAAGATGTTACACATCAAAAATTGAGAATTGGGCGTTCTGTTTTAACGTAACAGCCGCGCTGAACACCGTATTGATTTGAACTTAAAATAAATATACTTACATTCGATATTATTTTAACACGTATCAACCTTCTCGGATTGAGACATCTTAAAGCTTTAAATGAGCAATTTTATTCAGACAATGTATCACATTTCAATTCTATCTAGATAGGTGTCATTTCTGAGAAAATCTGTTTTCCCAAAAATAATGTTTTACACTCGATACAGGCCTAGCCTAGTGTGGGGACCACTACTTACTCTATTATCGTTTAACTGTGTTTTTGGTAATGAAATAAAAATGTATTATTATTATTAAATGCCTGGACACTCCGAGCAACGCTTAGATTGTTATAGTCACGGTAGAGTAAGATTCGTACACCGCCACCATGGCGTAATGTTTAATCCATTTGTTTCACACCAGGAGCTCGCGAATTTGATTCCCGGTGGGGTTAACTTAATAAGACTCGGTTTCTTTGGGGGTAGGGCATTTTCATAGCCCGCCTGGCTAGCTACCACCATTTATGTAAGTCTTGACGCCCAACATCAGTGTGAACATCAATGATGTATTCCGGCTTGAAGAAAAGTAAGATAGCCAGATCCAAATTGCGTTGGGGAATCTTGGTAAGCCCGATACCATCTTCGGAATCGTCGTAACTTACCATCAGGTGAGATGATGCAAAGGGCTTATCAATTGTAAATAAAAAAAGATACAAAAAAACTCTCTTCCTCTCCTGTGATTAGATTATGATCCCGTCAAAACAAAAGTTTTGTGTGTCAGAACTACTCGTAAAAAACCTAGGTATTTAAAATTACAGTTATAATAAGTAACCACTACTTAAATACATAACAATAAGTGCCGCATTTATCACCATGAATTCTATGAAACTTTACAACAGATTATAAGGTACTGGAAACAATAGCAAATCAATCATTTGTAATATAACACTTTAAACGTTCACGATTATTCATAAAGACAAATTGAAAGCGGGACTTGACGTGATTTTATATAACAAATGAGCAGGTATTGCTGTTGTTTTTACCTCAACGTTTCGACTATGCTTCGATAGCCGTGGTCGCAAGTAGACGAAAAAAAGCAACATCTATACCTGCTTATATAGGGTGACCTTAAATTAGTTCTTGATAGCAAAGGATATGAATGTACTCGTGATTACAAACAACTTTCCCATAGAAACTATATGTCGAATCAGAAAAAAAAATTAGGTCCTCGGTACATAACAAGTTATCAAATCGACAAAAATGTATGAAGGACCAAATATTTTTTTTCATATTTGACATATAGTTTCTATGGGAAAGTTGTTTGTAATCACGAGTACATTCATATCCTTTGCTATCAAGAACTAATTTAAGGTCACCCTATATGTTATATAAAATCACGTCAAGTCCCGCTTTCAATTTGTCAATCATTTGTGTCACAGAAATTATTGATTTGCTACGAGCTACTACGATCCTCGTAGCTGCGTTGTTTGTGAAACGTGATAGTGTTTTTAAATCATGTGCAAAAGGGCATACAGAGAAAGTGGAACCGTTAAAGTGCTACCGTACCGACGTACAGTCAAATATGTAGTGACCGAAAAAACCATCAAAACGTTACCGCGACAAACCGTATCAATGCGTTACCATCCGTAAAATCGTGATAAAATATGGGATACAAGACGAGCAAAAGTCACTGGCGCAGTTTTCTGGTTACAATCATATCCTTATCAACCGTCTTTCAAAAAGGACGAGGTTCTTATTTCGACCTTATGTTGTTTTTTTGATTGATTGAAAAGACTTTATTGCATAACATAAGTGGACAATACAGGTACAACGAGGAAATTGCACATTTAGGTGGTCTTATCGCTAAAAATCGATCTCTTCCAGACAACCATTAGGTGGAGGAAAACGTGAAAAATTATTATTGCGGGGTTGTCAGTGGGCAATAAACAAAATCATTGAGCTTATAAATTTCAATAAATATTTTCGTTCTTCAACTTCTTAAACTACGTTAAACTAGGGGTGTTCAACATAAAGTGATAATGAGTATGACGCAATTATCTTTTATTAAATGTTAGTACCTGGGTGACCGAGCTTTGCTCGGCTTTGCTCGGTGTTGAAACCTATCTAAATTGATTTTTCACCCCCAAAAATCCCCGTATACTAATTTTCAAGCAAATCGTTGGAGCCGTTTCCGAGATTCAGATTATATATGTCACCGTAAAATTGTAAAAACCTAACATGATATGATTATAATCTAACGGGATCTATCTCGCAAGATTTTGAACTGTCGAAAGTTTGTGAACCGTAACATACTGCTTACAAATTCACTAGCGTCATTGTAATCTTATTAGTGACATTACAATAACACTAAGCTAAGTGAATAACATTAAATAAATGAGCGAGCGAAGCGAGCAATGTTAGGTTCGGTCAGGTTTGTTTGATTTAACAGGCAAAGCCCCTGGGTAGCAGAATGAATAAGAAAGAAGAAGAAATCATCGGTTTTATTTGAACGGCCCGTGAAATTGTAAGCCGATTGACAATTTACCGTCATATTATAATCTAACTGAATTTAGTGTAGTGAGATTGTAATATAGCGGTTTTTACAATATCCCGGTGACATGTATATACAGGAATTTCTCGTTTAAAGGTATTAGATTTCATTTTTCGATATAATGACATTTCAGGTTTATACACTTTGTACATCCCTGTCTCACCCCAAGTCGGTTAAAAATACATAATTCTTGGGATCTGGAAAAACTCCTTTTCTATTTGTCATTCTGATACGTTGCAACAGAACAACGGATTGACATGATAGTAAATATATGCTACTAAATGGCATAGCCCGAAAAAGTTCTCGAGGAATCAGTAAAAAACTCATTTTCAAGCTCGCGAGTCACTTAAAGTTTATGCACCACCCACACTTAAAGACAGTTATAAAAACGATGTCCACGCTGGCGAAGCCGTGAGCAAAAGCTATTACTTAACTGTAACGCAAGGAAATTAGATTGTTTTACGTATCAAAATTTGCGCATATAAAAATACTTTACATAAAACTGTGATCAACTGATCACGCTTCACGCACATGAAATCTGAAATTGAGAGGAAATATTCCAACGTATGTCGTGTTTTCTTGGCAGTGACGAACAAACATAAGTAGAATTTTTGTTGTTTTAAAATTGACGCATAAGAAGCTATAAAAACTTAGCTTTAGATTAAATTGTTGACAACAGCTTTTAAAGATTGACAAAATTAATTTCGAAAATCTGTCGGTTTTTTTTTCACAGTCTGGTTCAAAGAATCAAATATTTATACAGTCTACAAATTATAAAGGTGACAGCATTGATTTTAAGATTTCAATTTGCTCTCACGCACCTAGGCGTTTTCGAGAGTTGATCGCGCACTGGAATATATAGCGAGGGGGCCTCTCACTCGGTGGACCGATGACCTGTGAAAGGTTGTGGGAAGCCGCTGGATACGGGCAGCACAGTACCGGTCGTTGTGGAAATCATAAGAGGCCTACGTTTAGCAAAGGACGTTTTTCAGCAGAGCACGTTTGCAAGCAACTAGTCCCAATTCGTAGGAATTGTGTTCCTATCCTACTTGTCGGGGCAAAGAGAGATATCTGCGCCAGGCGAGGTTACTGCAGATGCCTCCACACATTCTTGGCATAAGAGTAGTAAAACCATGGATGATCCAGTAGGTAGGTACAGCACAGTGTGAGTGAAGTGACAAAGTAAAAGGCAATCATTGCTTTCTTTGACTGAGGACTGGATCGCTAGAGCACAACGCATTCAATCCAGTCGCATTCTTAATTTCTGTAGGATATCTTATTCCTTATATGTCCATCTTGAAGTGTCTATAGTAACGTTGTGTTTGAGAGTACTCCGAGAGCAAAGGCAGACTTCTCCGCCAGGCGAGGTGGTATGCCAGGGGTGCGGCCATGGACCAACTGTTGATAGTTGGTACTTGTTAATAGCGCGTTCTAGATGTCATATACATTTTGTACCCTCATCCCTTGTGTTAAGGTTCAGTATTCTCTGCTTCGGGTTACTAAACGTGTCGCTACATGTCTTCGTCGAGGCATTCATAATCTTTCGTCATCCATTCCGATTCTCAGCTTGCCTCAGGGCGGCAGTATACAATTCTGTAGTGGTTTTTATTTGTACAGCCTAGCGCATTTGCTCTCAAATTTGCCAACTATTATGAGATTTTTGAGTTTGACTAAATCTCTCCTGGCTATGTGACCAAATTAGCTGAAATTCTCAGACTTTAAAAAAAATTAAAAGTTTGAGTGCGTTTGACTGCAACTACTCACCTGATGGTGACGATGCAGTCGATGATGGTGCACACAAACTCAAATAATGTCTACCTCGCCTTAAAGGTCTCCAAATTATAGGAATTAGGAAACACTGACGCAGGCAAGGAGTTCAACTTCTTCGCTGTCGCTGTGAGGAAGCGTCCTCAGAAGCGTGAGAACCCCTCCCTGCGTCTTATTGACCGATGGTGGAATGAAGCCGGGGGAACGAGTTCGTGAAGTTCTTGCTCACACTCTCCGAAATGAATTCAACATAATACCGATAGACAAGTGACTTTGCGGCGATGCTTAAGGCTTTTGAGCTTGTTGTTGACTAATTCGCTGTTACCATTGAGTCTCCGGGCACAAATTGTAGACAACACATTATAAACAACCAATATACTAACAGTCAGTTGCAAAAGTTTATTAAGATCAACCTTACTTATTAAATGCTTAATTTCAGCTTCACCTGATTGTATTTATGTAATGGAATTTTTGAACGGGATTTTCAGCTACTTCAAGAAGATGTCGCATTGAATTGAAGATTTGTACACGTATTAGGAACTAATGGCAATACAATAATTTAATTTAAATAACTTTAGGAAATCATTAAAAATTCAAGACTTGACTGCGAAAAACTTAAACCCCCTTTTTGGCCAGTCGGGTATAAATGTATCCTATGTCACTCACGGGATCAAGACGAATCAAACGATACCTTATACGATTAAATCCTTCAAGCCGTTCAGGTTCAGGCAGGGAACAAAGAAATCTACATACATTCACTCGAAAAACATAACCCTCCTTCTGAGGCAGTCGGGTATTTTTTTTATTATGTATGAGTTCGGTTTTCCATTTCGTAATTATCAACGAGGGGCTCGAGCCTGCCCTGAACTAGGCGATCGGGCTTTAGGCGACCACGCGGGCCCAGTGCGAATTGGTCGACTTCACACACAACCTTCGAATTTCTTCGAACCGGTGTGAAGTTAGCAGCCAAAAGTTAGCAGCCGTTATAAACCGACCATATTAAAAAGTCATCTTATATCTGAGTAAATAAGAACCAAAGGAGATAACTAAACATTATATTCGTTAGATCTACACTTTCTGATTCCCAGAATACTAGAAATAAGATATAAAATTGATTACTAAACGAGTTATGAAAAAAAAGAAACTGTTCCTGAGAGAACACAAATATTCGTATCTGAGTATTTGCTATTGTACAATTTCAGGGTCATACAACAAAATGAACCTAGGAGTGCTGGTCCAGCAAACCTGATGAAAGGAAACATACTTAGAAACCTAAGATATCCGTTAAATCCAGATTTGAAGACTTTTCTAGCTTTCTAGATTTGCTATCAACACATTGAAGCCATTTGGTAGGTACATAATGAGGAAGAGAATCTAGACTGCTTCCAGGTCGCGCAAGTCAACTGTGCTAACGGAGCGGCTTCATATAGTCCGCAGATATCGAATGCTATCGACAAATTTAGAATTATCGATTTCTAGGACACCAACACACGAGTGCGAAATTTGAAAAAAATAAGTTTTTTCAAACTACGCATCAGACCGTTCTAAGGAGTGGAAGTCCACCGCACCTGTTTTGTCGGGTGGAGATAAACATGCTGCATCTAAAAATACCATCAGCAGTCGAAACTTCGATTGCCGTGACACCCGTAGGACGATTTAATCAAAAAAAGGCATGTCCATACTGAACGACCGTAATGTCCTCGTTCCCCGCATCTAGCCCCAACCGAAACCCATATGAAAGTTAGCAAACGTCACCGAGCATCGTTTCCAGCCTCCAGAAGTGGACTTTTCCAGCTAGATTTTCTCTATAAGGCTGGCAGCCGTTCTGTAACTGCATAATGAGGAAGAGGATTTGGACTGCTTCCAGGTCGTGCAAGTCAACTTTGCTAATGGAGCTGTTAGATATAGTCCGCATGTATCGAATGCTATCGACAAATTTATAATTTTCGATTTCTAGGACACCAACACACGAGTGCGAAATTTAAAAAAAAAAGTTTTTTCAAACTACGCATCAGACCGTTCTAAGGAGTGGAAGTCCACCGCACCTGTTTTGTTGGGTGGAGATAAACATGCTGCATCTAAAAATATCATCAGAAGTCGAAACTTCGATTGACGTGACACCTGTAGGACGATTTAATCAAAAAAAGCCATGTCCATACTGAACGACCGTAATGTCCTCGTTCCCCGCATCTGGGCCCAACCGAAACCCATATGAAAGTTAGCAAACGTCACCGAGCATCGTTTCCAGCCTCCAGAAGTGGACTTTTCCAGCTAGATTTTCTCTATTAGGCTGGCAGCCGTTCTGTACCTGCATAATGAGGAAGAGGATTTCGACTGGTTCCAGGTCGTGCAAGTCAACTTTGCTAATGGAGCTGTTAGATATAGTCCGCATGTATCGAATGCTATCGACAAATTTATAATTTTCGATTTCTAGGACACCAACACACGAGGGGGAAAAGTGGAAAAAAATAATATTTCAAACTACGCATCAGACCGTTCTAAGGAGTGGAAGTCCACCGCAACTGTTTTGTTGGGTGGAGATAAACATGCTGCATCTAAAAATATCATCAGAAGTCGAAACTTCGATTGACGTGACACCTGTAGGACGATTTAATCAAAAAAAGCCATGTCCATACTGAACGACCGTAATGTCCTCGTTCCCCGCATCTGGGCCCAACCGAAACCCATATGAAAGTTAGCAAACGTCACCGAGCATCGTTTCCAGCCTCCAGAAGTGGACTTTTCCAGCTAGATTTTCTCTATTAGGCTGGCAGCCGTTCTGTACCTGCATAATGAGGAAGAGGATTTCGACTGGTTCCAGGTCGTGCAAGTCAACTTTGCTAATGGAGCTGTTAGATATAGTCCGCATGTATCGAATGCTATCGACAAATTTATAATTTTCGATTTCTAGGACACCAACACACGAGGGGGAAAAGTGGAAAAAAATAATATTTCAAACTACGCATCAGACCGTTCTAAGGAGTGGAAGTCCACCGCAACTGTTTTGTTGGGTGGAGATAAACATGCTGCATCTAAAAATATCATCAGAAGTCGAAACTTCGATTGACGTGACACCTGTAGGACGATTTAATCAAAAAAGCCATGTCCATACTGAACGACCGTAATGTCCTCGTTCCCCGCATCTGGGCCCAACCGAAACCCATATGAAAGTTAGCAAACGTCACCGAGCATCGTTTCCAGCCTCCAGAAGTGGACTTTTCCAGCTAGATTTTCTCTATTAGGCTGGCAGCCGTTCTGTACCTGCATAATGAGGAAGAGGATTTCGACTGGTTCCAGGTCGTGCAAGTCAACTTTGCTAATGGAGCTGTTAGATATAGTCCGCATGTATCGAATGCTATCGACAAATTTATAATTTTCGATTTCTAGGACACCAACACACGAGTGCGAAATTTGAAAAAAAAAGTTTTTTCAAACTACGCATCAGACCGTTCTAAGGAGTGGAAGTCCACCGCACCTGTTTTGTTGGGTGGAGATAAACATGCTGCATCTAAAAATATCATCAGAAGTCGAAACTTCGATTGACGTGACACCTGTAGGACGATTTAATCAAAAAAAGCCATGTCCATACTGAACGACCGTAATGTCCTCGTTCCCCGCATCTGGGCCCAACCGAAACCCATATGAAAGTTAGCAAACGTCACCGAGCATCGTTTCCAGCCTCCAGAAGTGGACTTTTCTAGCTAGATTTTCTCTATTAGGCTGGCAGCCGTTCTGTACCTGCATAATGAGGAAGAGGATTTCGACTGGTTCCAGGTCGTGCAAGTCAACTTTGCTAATGGAGCTGTTAGATATAGTCCGCATGTATCGAATGCTATCGACAAATTTATAATTTTCGATTTCTAGGACACCAACACACGAGTGCGAAATTTGAAAAAAAATGTTTTTTCAAACTACGCATCAGACCGTTCTAAGGAGTGGAAGTCCACCGCACCTGTTTTGTTGGGTGGAGATAAACATGCTGCATCTAAAAATATCATCAGAAGTCGAAACTTCGATTGACGTGACACCTGTAGGACGATTTAATCAAAAAAAGCCATGTCCATACTGAACGACCGTAATGTCCTCGTTCCCCGCATCTGGGCCCAACCGAAACCCATATGAAAGTTAGCAAACGTCACCGAGCATCGTTTCCAGCCTCCAGAAGTGGACTTTTCCAGCTAGATTTTCTCTATTAGGCTGGCAGCCGTTCTGTACCTGCATAATGAGGAAGAGGATTTCGACTGGTTCCAGGTCGTGCAAGTCAACTTTGCTAATGGAGCTGTTAGATATAGTCCGTAGGTATCGAATGCCAGCAACAAATATATAATTTTCGATTTCTAGGACACCAACACACGAGTGCGAAATTTAAAAAAAAAGTTTTTTCAAACTACGCATCAGACCGTTCTAAGGAGTGGAAGTCCACCGCACCTGTTTTGTTGGGTGGAGATAAACATGCTGCATCTAAAAATATCATCAGAAGTCGAAACTTCGATTGACGTGACACCTGTAGGACGATTTAATCAAAAAAAGCCATGTCCATACTGAACGACCGTAATGTCCTCGTTCCCCGCATCTGGGCCCAACCGAAACCCATATGAAAGTTAGCAAACGTCACCGAGCATCGTTTCCAGCCTCCAGAAGTGGACTTTTCCAGCTAGATTTTCTCTATTAGGCTGGCAGCCGTTCTGTACCTGCATAATGAGGAAGAGGATTTCGACTGGTTCCAGGTCGTGCAAGTCAACTTTGCTAATGGAGCTGTTAGATATAGTCCGCATGTATCGAATGCTATCGACAAATTTATAATTTTCGATTTCTAGGACACCAACACACGAGTGCGAAATTTGAAAAAAAAAGTTTTTTCAAACTACGCATCAGACCGTTCTAAGGAGTGGAAGTCCACCGCACCTGTTTTGTTGGGTGGAGATAAACATGCTGCATCTAAAAATATCATCAGAAGTCGAAACTTCGATTGACGTGACACCTGTAGGACGATTTAATCAAAAAAAGCCATGTCCATACTGAACGACCGTAATGTCCTCGTTCCCCGCATCTGGGCCCAACCGAAACCCATATGAAAGTTAGCAAACGTCACCGAGCATCGTTTCCAGCCTCCAGAAGTGGACTTTTCCAGCTAGATTTTCTCTATTAGGCTGGCAGCCGTTCTGTACCTGCATAATGAGGAAGAGGATTTCGACTGGTTCCAGGTCGTGCAAGTCAACTTTGCTAATGGAGCTGTTAGATATATTCCGCATGTATCGAATGCTATCGACAAATTTATAATTTTCGATTTCTAGGACACCAACACACGAGTGCGAAATTTGAAAAAAAAAGTTTTTTCAAACTACGCATCAGACCGTTCTAAGGAGTGGAAGTCCACCGCACCTGTTTTGTTGGGTGGAGATAAACATGCTGCATCTAAAAATATCATCAGAAGTCGAAACTTCGATTGACGTGACACCTGTAGGACGATTTAATCAAAAAAAGCCATGTCCATACTGAACGACCGTAATGTCCTCGTTTCCCGCATCTGGGCCCAACCGAAACCCATATGAAAGTTATCAAACGTCACCGAGCATCGTTTCCAGCCTCCAGAAGTGGACTTTTCCAGCTAGATTTTCTCTATTAGGCTGGCAGCCGTTCTGTACCTGCATAATGAGGAAGAGGATTTCGACTGGTTCCAGGTCGTGCAAGTCAACTTTGCTAATGGAGCTGTTAGATATAGTCCGTAGGTATCGAATGCCAGCAACAAATATATAATTTTCGATTTCTAGGACACCAACACACGAGTGCGAAATTTGAAAAAAAAAGTTTTTTCAAACTACGCATCAGACCGTTCTAAGGAGTGGAAGTCCACCGCACCTGTTTTGTTGGGTGGAGATAAACATGCTGCATCTAAAAATATCATCAGAAGTCGAAACTTCGATTGACGTGACACCTGTAGGACGATTTAATCAAAAAAAGCCATGTCCATACTGAACGACCGTAATGTCCTCGTTCCCCGCATCTGGGCCCAACCGAAACCCATATGAAAGTTAGCAAACGTCACCGAGCATCGTTTCCAGCCTCCAGAAGTGGACTTTTCCAGCTAGATTTTCTCTATTAGGCTGGCAGCCGTTCTGTACCTGCATAATGAGGAAGAGGATTTCGACTGGTTCCAGGTCGTGCAAGTCAACTTTGCTAATGGAGCTGTTAGATATAGTCCGTAGGTATCGAATGCCAGCAACAAATATATAATTTTCGATTTCTAGGACACCAACACACGAGTGCGAAATTTGAAAAAAAAAGTTTTTTCAAACTACGCATCAGACCGTTCTAAGGAGTGGAAGTCCACCGCACCTGTTTTGTCGGGTGGAGATAAACATGCTGCATCTAAAAATTCCATCAGCAGTCGAAACTTCGATTGCCGTGACACCCGTAGGACGATTTAATCAAAAAAAGGCATGTCCATACTGAACGACCGTAATGTCCTCGTTCCCCGCATCTAGCCCCAACCGAAACCCATATGAAAGTTAGCAAACGTCACCGAGCATCGTTTTCAGCCTCCAGAAGTGGACTTTTCCATCTAGATTTTCTCTATAAGGCTGGCAGCCGTTCTGTAACTGCATAATGAGGAAGAGGATTTGGACTGCTTCCAGGTCGTGCAAGTCAACTTTGCTAATGGAGCTGTTAGATATAGTCCGCATGTATCGAATGCTATCGACAAATTTATAATTTTCGATTTCTAGGACACTAACACACGAGTGCGAAATTTGAAAAAAAAAATTGTTTTCAAACTACGCATCAGACCGTTCTAAGGAGTGCAAGTTCATTGCATCTATTTGGTTGCGTGCAAACCAACTTGCTGCATCCAACAAAGCCATCACCACATTAAATTTCGATTTCCGTTATAAAAGTTAACGAATCGTGTTTCCGCAACCGACAAAATGAGTCATCGAAATGAAGAATCAGGTTACAGAATATCACGTTCATATATTTTGTAATTGCTGAAAAAAATCGAGATCCCTGCGACCAAAGTTTCCAATTCGTCGCCTTTACTACTATTATACACATCTAAAGGCTTTGTAATATGCAGATAGCGACAGTCGCACTGTAATTATCACGCTTTTATTAGCTTCACCTGTATGTTTGTGTGTAACCGACTCCTTTGGACTCGATTTTGACCCACTTTAAACTAATTAAGTAATTCAAACTTTGTAGACTTATCAATAATCAGCGACAATATAATAATTTCATAAGTTTTAGTATTAATAAGTATTTAATAAGTTTTTTTCACAATAATACTAGTAATTTGTAAATTATTATTTTCAACTTATATTAAGATTTTTTTTTTACTTTTTAGTCTGATTTACTTTAAAAGTGTGTTTTTAGTTTTCACATAGTTCTCACATAGCAACATACCTATCTGTTTAAAATGAGTAGAAATAAATATTATAACACAGGCGGTAAATTAAATTAAAACAAATAATTAAAGATTAGTTTTTATTAAAGGCACACACAAGTAGATTCAGATTTGAATCGTTAGTCCACTTTTACATTTAATATTTAAAGAGTAGTCATCATCATCATTACAGCTCATATACGTCCCCACCGAGGGGCTCGAGCCTACCCTGAATCAGGGCGATTAAAGAGTAGTCTTACAAGTAAATTCAGATATGAATCATTAATTGGTCCACTTTTACACTAAATATTTACTAATTTTTAGATGCTATTTTACTATTTCATATTTATTTATTCACATATTATTTGCAATAGTAAGTTCACAGTACATGTGTAAATTAGATGGTATGTCAATTACAAATAACCTTTTTTAAGGCATTAGTGAAAATAAATTACTATCTTAGAACATAATGCAAGAAATTAAAAAATAAATGTCAATTAATAAAGAAATGTCAAATAATACCGTCCATCTTATACAATCAATTATTAAAATTGTTAATTTAAACATGATTTATAAATAATTCTAATAAATAATTCTGGGACTAATCACACATGGTCATCTGGCCTCAAAGTAGGATTCCCTGTGTTATGGGAACCAGAGACTGATATACATACTAATATACGTTTAAATACATACATATATAGATATTTAACACCCAGACACAGAGCAAACAAATCTGCTCATCACACAAATGTTTGCCCTGGGTGGGGATCGAACCCACAACCCTCGGATCAGTAGTCATGAGTACAAACCACTGAGCCACCGAGTCAGTCTATTTATAATTTGTCATCAAAATATTCCTTCATTGTATAATAATTCTTATTCATAAGCAATTTCTTTAATTCAGTCTCAAATTTACCACCTTGGAGGGCCTTTATTGAGTTTGGTAAGTGATTAAAGGTTTTTATAGCCATGTAGAATGGACCACTTTGGTATATAGCAAGTCGTGTGGCTGGCAACACAATATCATCTCTTTGGCGAGTAGCATAACGCCGTGGCATATCGCACTCTTTTATTTGTTACACACTGGATATTTTGGCACATAATAGTATAGATTTTAGGTATGATTTTAGATCTAGAAATATTTTTTTCATCTATAAAGTCTCGTCTAAAAAAGTACCTCCGTTATAGAAACGTTCATTTATATGTTATTTAATTGAAATCATTTATTCCGGCAATTTAATATTTACGCCAGGGGTGAGGGCGCGGCGAGTGTGACTAACTAGAAAAAGCGCCCCCGCAGCTATTTATAGAGAAGCTCTCAGCGGAAGCTTGGTGATGTAATCTTGGCGTTGGCTTTGGCTTTGGCGGATGTGATTGGCTGGCTGGATAGACACGCATCGGCTAGCTGGCTGTAGCATCAAGGCGTGGCCCTCTGGCGTTACAATATATCTAATGATTAAAAGGTAAGCTCAATCCTATAGTAAAACGTAATAACTTCAATAATAAAGTCAAAGCTAACTTTATACACATTTGGCAAAACAAAACAACTCCTATGATTCTTAAGTAAAATGTTAATGTTATACAAATACCATTGAATAAGTACAAAAAACAGGACTTTAATTCGCCTCTATAATTCTCTTATTTAATTTCTGTAATGAATATCCAGTGTAGTAACCTATCTTCTGACATTATTTTTAGAACATAAAATACCCATTTATTTTTACCTAAGCATCAGACACCTGTAAAAAAAAAATTAGCATAACTCAAAGAGATTTTTAATTTCATTTTTCTTCATAAAAGCCCTTTTAAAGATGCATGATGTAGAATGGCAGGATTCTGTACAAAAAAGAAGGAGGAAAGAAACAAGCATATTTTGCTCAAATATTAAGTACCTATCAATATTTATAGGTTTTTATGGATACACACTGCGGTTTGCGTTTGTTTTTCTTTCAAGAAAGGTGTATTATATATAATATTATTATTTATAGTATACAGAATTAAGTAAATCGTCCAACCCACAAAAAACAAATTTTACAGTAGAGCCAGCCGTTTTCAAAGTTTCAAATTAAAAAAACTTGTCTAATTTGTGAATGTAAGTAAGTTTATATAATTTTATAAAAATATGTTAAAATTGTTAAAAAAGTTGCTCTTTCGGAAGCTTTTACTTTTAGAACTCTAGCTTTCATGGAACAAATGTTATATATAAGGTGTAACAAAATTAGCTGAAACTATTTTAACTGGTTCTGCTACCCAAGAAACTGAACAACTTTCCCCATGGAACCCATAATCAAATCGCAAAAAAAATGTTCTCTAATACTCTCATACTAACTAACGTATAAGTATTATAAACTTTTTCAAAACTTTGGAGCAAAGACGTAAATACATAAATAAAATGTATAGGTTTTAAAAAATTCACCTCTGTATATTTATAATGATTTCCTACGTTTTAGAGCTTCTCAATAAAAATCATTTCTTATTTTTTTCTTCATTTTTCTTAATCATAAAAGCTCTATCATATAGTAATTATGTAATATGATTCTTTAAAAGGGTATTCTTTTACTATCATTATTAACAATTAAAGGCGCACAGAGGACACACTACAATTTGCGTCATTATATTCTATTATTATGAATATTAAACAGAATTAAGTAAATAAACTCCATCAAATAATTCTTACTACTCAAAGAATCTGCGAGCTACATATAAGCATGCATGAATTAGAATGATAAAATGTAAACCGGGGCTTTTGCCCCTAGATCGGCTCCTCCACCCCTACACCGATATTCCATTCCACACCTGTTGAGCTTTTTATATGGTCATTATTACAATTAACAGTTATATCGAACATGCACGATTTCGAATGAACCTGGTACTTTGGAAAGGAAAAGGCATGCTGCGTTACTTCGTATACATGTTGCACAAATACTTAAAAATCTGAAAACATTTACAAATTTTCATCTCTTGCTTTCTGTATAAGTATTATAAACTTTTTCAATACTTTGGAGCAAAGACGTAAATACATAAATAAAATGTACAGGTTTTAAAAAAATCACCTCTGTATATTTATAATGATTTTCTACGTTTTAGAGCTTCTCAATAAAAATCATTTCTTATTTTTTTCTTCATTTTTCTTAATCATAAAAGCTCTATCATATAGTAATTATGTAATATGATTCTTTAAAAGGTTATTCTTTTACTATCATTATTAAAAATTAAAGGCGCACAGAGGACACACTACAGTTTGCGTCATTATATTCTATTATTATGAATAGTAAACAGAATTAAGTAAATAAACTCCATCAAATAATTATTACTACTCAAAGAATCTGCGAGCTACATATAAGCATGCATGAATTAGAATGATAAAATGTAAACCGGTTTAAAGGCGCATCATAAGTATGTTTATATATAATGCGAAAAAGTATAATACTCAAATAAATTCCATTAAATTAGAAGGTACATTATTGTACATACACTCATCGAAAGAACGGCAAAATCAGGTACCAAGTAGCACCTCGTACATGCAGAGCAAGAATAATCAGTACATACACTCATATTTAAATTACATGGTAAAAAGTAAGTACTTATTTAGATTGATTTATTGAATGAATGCTTAGCAAGTTTATTTTACGTTAAATAGTATGTCTCATGTAAGTATAAATGATTACATGGTTAAGGACATAACATATTAAGACAGATCATAGAATGATGTAGGTCCCAAGAGAAAACTATTGTAATTATTATTACCTACCCACTTACTGAGCTTCACATAAATCGCATTGGGTTCTTTCAAATTTGTCTTTAATAGATTTCCCCGAGTTTATGTCTTCACTAGAGAGGAGACACACGGCATGTATTTTCCTAGTGCATTTACGGCACTGGTAGCATTTCCATTTGACAGTCTTGCCACAAAATAGACAGATATCTTTCATATTATCGCTGTTCTTCAAAATATTGATTTTTAGTTTATCTCTATACAAATCAAAATTAACATCTTCTAGTAAATTGTTTTTACAGATTATATTTTCGAAAATTTTTATCAAAATTGGTCCACAATTGTAAAAATCTTTTTGAGTTACGTGATTCGGAATTAGGACTTTTAGTTTTTTAAGGATGATCTCCTTTTCTTTTAACATTTTTTTAACATTTGTCAAATACTTATTTTTAATTTCTTTTTCTTTGCCCATGGGATCAATCAGAGTTACAGTTTTATTTTTAATCGACAAAATAACCATTGTGTAGTGATTATGTAGACAGATAGGAAAAACATTGTCTTTATTAAGGCTTATTTGTAAATCTGTGAAAAATGAAGGATCAACCTCAGCCTCACTGAACAATATGCAGGATTTTTCAACACAGATAACATTGTAATCATTTTTCAAGCTATATTCCTGTAACAAATTTTCAATCAAGTGATCCACCACTAAACTTGACACAAATTCTGGTTTTTGTAAGGTTTCATAGTCTTCTTGTAACAAATAATTGAAAGTATTCTTTAGCGAATCTTTTTTTGTTACCACATATCCACGGTTTAGCTTTTTGTAGTACTTTATGTCATTTATTAAGCAGTTGTCTAAAAATTCGAAATTATTTGATGTTATTTCTCCTATCGGCGTGATATTCAAACTGTGGCACATTAAACAAACGAAAGAATCTTCGATGTTTTGTACCTGTGCACATTTTTGATGCACCCAGCGTTTACATTCATCACATTGTATCCAGTCCGTTAGGACTGTTGCCTGTATATCAGGTGATGAAGTGTGCGGCAACATATCTGAGCCGCCTCCACAATATGCACAGTTAATGACCTTATCGTCTTCATCTTTGATCTCTATTACTGTATCTGTGATTGTTTCACATTTTAGTATTTCTTTTTCTTCTTCAGATTTTTGTTTCTCTATTTTTCGTTTTTTCAAGTATCTGCCCTGAAAGTGTGAAAACGGAAGTTTTCTTTTTCTTTGCCATTTTTCTTCTTCTTGTTTTTGTTTTTGATAGAGGCCTGTTTTGGGTAATTTGAGACACACTTCTTTTGTATATCCCAAAATGAGAGACCGTTCTTTTCGCATAAACTGTGTGAGTTTCAGTTTTTTTTGTGAACTTAAAACATTCTTTTTAAATTGCCAAAATAATTTTCCACACAGGCGTTACTTACACGTTTGTTTTTGAACAAGTTGGTCCAAAGCGGGAGCAATGGTATGTATTTTCTTATGAACATTTTGAAAAAATCTGGGTTATAAAATGTGTTCCGGTTTAGGCCATCATTATTTATGGTAACCTTATCTATAACATTTTGCGACCTAATATAATATGGACTTGTTTTATATAGTGTAGAACTATCAGTTTCTTCTAAACTTTCAAAGGTTTCTTTATTTTCATTACAGTCACAAATTTCTTGTGCCGCTGCTTCTAGGGCTTTTTCTCTAAATAAAGTTTTCTGTGCTGTCTCTAATTGTTTTGTACTGGTCGGACTGCAAAACATTACATAGAGATTTTGTAAGAAATTGTCAATGTCGTAGAGTGTGCCTAAAGAAATCAATTTTGCCAAAATATCTTTCACATACATTTTTTCAGAACTGCTATTTTTTTCAAGTAATTTGTCAACATCTTTGCACATATTTTTAAGCAGATGTGCACAGCAGAGAAATACTGGAGTCAGTTTTTGTTCCTGCAATTTTTTTTCTTTTTCTGTGTTTTTTTCTGTTAGTACAGCGAGATTGTAGGTGTGCACCAAATATTCTTTTAATGACATGTTATTGTAAGCTTTTAAATTTGCATTGATTAGAGCAAAACTAAAATCTACTACGACTCCTGAAAGAACAGGCCATGTTGTGTGAATTTCTGTAAAATACCTAAAGTCATTTAGGAATTTAAAGATTGTATTCGAATCATGTTTAGCTGAAATCATTGACATTACTGGAACTATTCTTTTGTTTTGAGAGTGGTTTATGACACCTGCATAATAGTAAACTCTTTTTTCCTTTTTTTCTTTGCTTTCCAACCCTCTGACTACATTTCCTGTAGCATCCAAATGTAACAAAGGTAAACCTGCATTATTTTCTGACTTCAGGACTGTTAATTGCTCTTTGCTATACATTTTGACACAAAGGGGAAAATATATTTCCTGGACGAAATTGTTATGGTCCTTTTGGTATAGGTACAGATCTAGCACATCATTGCTGGATCTGTCTTTACATGCCAGTGCTTCAGACCTTATTTTTCGGTATGTTGTGTCAGACTTGACTGGGTCAATATTTTTGGTCTCTTTTATTGTTGCATTATCTAATTTCTGAATGTCTTGAATTTTAACATTTAGTGGTTTATCTCTCTTTAGTTGTTCTATTTTGATAGACCGAGCTAATCCTCTCACCTGACTGGTTATGTATGATTTATGTGAAAAATTTACATCTTCTGAATACACCTGAGCCATACGATTGCTAATTTCAATTTTAAACTTTTTACAGCCTTGAGACTTGCAATTGGCATTTATAATAATTTTGTTGTATTTTTTTTGATATTTGACATACTTAAACACTAAGCAACAAGTGTTATTAATACGTGAAAAAAGTTTGCGGATTACATAAGGGTAGTACTTTTTATTTAACTTACCATTTTCTCCACAAATGAATGACCACAAGTCTGGCTCAATTTCAAACAAACCTTCAAAGTACTTGATACCTTGTTTTTTATTTATTTTTTCGGTATTGCAGGTTTCAGGCGGTAGCAGCGGGGCCCCTTTGTCTGGACTTTCTAAATTTAAGATTGCCTTGGGAATTTTTTGATCTGGTGTAATATCCAGAACAGTAGTACGAGAGGAAGGGGAATTTTCACTTAACCCATGTGAAGATATTCCAAGTGTATCTATTTTACATAAATTAGAGTTTGCTATAGTCAAAGGTTCATTGGAAGAACTGTCAGAAGAGGATGGGCTGCCCATTGGAATATCGTAAGACACAGATGTGGGCGATAGATTAAAAGACTCAATGCTAGATGCTGGTTTTGCAGGGGCAGGCGAGTTGTTTGGGGTATAAGTTGGCGAATCAGCACAAGAACCATTTCTAGAGCTGGACTTTGGTGAATCATTAGAGTTTGCTTTAGTCAAGGGTTCATTAGAAAAACTGTCAGTGCAGGGCGAACTGCCCATTGGAATATCATAAGTCACAAATGTGGGCAATTGTTTAAAAGAGCTGATGCTAGATGTCTGACAAGCAGGGGCAGGGGAATTGTTCGGAGTATAAGTTGGCGAATCAGCATGAGAATCATTTCTAGAACTGGACATTGGTGACTCATTGGAGTTTGCTATAGTCAAGGGTTCATTGGAACAACTGTCAGAGCAGGATGGGCTGCCCATCGGAATATCATAAGACACAAATATGGGTGATTGTTTAAGAGAGCTGATGCTAGATGTCGGACTAGCAGGGGCAGGAGAATTGTTTGGAGTATAAGTTGGCGAATCAGCACAACAAGCATTTCTAGAGCTGGAAATTTGTGAATCACAATGTAGATGAAGATTGTCTTTCAACTTTCTGTGGCTTTTCAGTATTAATTTTAGATACTAGATTGATGGCTGAATTTCTAAAATGGTATGTTTTAAACCATTTCTTTTTAGTCAACTTTTGGATAGTGCTAGGATAACCATATTTAGTTTTTTTAAGATTTGCTGCTATTTTTTTACACGTTTTATAGTCAACAACCTCGTTTCTATTTAAGTGAGGCAAAATATTTTTCAGATGTGTTGATATTATATGAATTGCACGTTCCTTAGATACGAACATTTTTCTAGAAGACTATGTAGGTAGGTAACCACTGAGAAACAATGTACCTATTAAAAATAGTTAATTTGGAAAAATAGATAATAATAGAAGTCAAAATCAAATTACATACGGTACATGTATTTGCCAATTTCATTCAAACAATCTTTCCTGTGGGAAATTCAATTATCCACAGTTGTGTAAAAGAAAAGACGAAGTAATACTCACAGTCTTCGTCAAGCTCAAAAGGTTTATATTTGAGCACAAATCGAATTATAATAAAAAAGCAAGTAATAAAATTAAGTAATATAGCAAATTAAACAAAACAAAAATTCAGCTCAGCGCAAAACATTAGGTACTTTCGTAAACGTAAAGACGTTAGATATGACATTTTTTTTTTTTTGGTTTCTCGTCTCCGGCTTTCAAAAGCGCGGAGAAGGCAAAGGTGACTAAGACCATACAGCCTGTTCTGACGTATTTAAGCTTCCTTTAGTTTTTTGATTTGTAATACTAGTGCCGGTGCATTACAAATCTTCTCTGAAGTTCTTGACATCATTTGCAGCAGCTACATTCTGAGGTGGAACACCCAGTTGCTGTAGGGCGTCTATAAAACTGCACCCAGAGCAAGTTGGGTTCTCATGTCCTCCTTCGTTTTATTTTCTTATTCTCCACATTGCTCACGTGCACTAGACGATTTTCTCCAAAATGCACCACTTCTTAAACAAAATTCTAGCAGAAAACAATAAAAAAACAACAAAATAAAACTACGAATGCGAGTACCACAAATCCCGCCAAAAAACTCTCTTAGATATGACAATGAGATGATGAGTTGAGAGTTGTAAATTTTTCTTGGCCATGGAAACTAGTCCTTCAGCCGGATTCGTAAATAATTTTCACTTTCTTCTTTTGTTTTTGGATTTGTAATGCTAGTGCCGGTGCATTACAAATCTTCTCTGAAGTTCTTGACAGCATTTGCAGCAGCTGCATTCTGAGGTGGAACACCCAGTTGCTGTTGGGCGTCTATAAAACTGCACCCAGAGCAAGTTGGGTTATCACGTCCTCCTTCGTTTTATATTCTTGTTCTCCACATTGCCCACGCGCACTAGACGATTTTCTCCAAAATGCACCACTTCTTGAACAAAATCCTAGCAGAAAACAATGAAAAAACAACAAAATAAAACTACGAATGCGTCCACCACAAACCCACCAAAAAACTCTGAGATGATGAGTCATGCACAGGGTTTCCAGATGTGATTTTCAAATTTTTGCCAGATTAAATTTAATTTTTTGCCAAATTGATACATTTTTAAAAAAAAAAACGCCAATCTTGATTGAGCAGGAATAACAAATAAATAGATAGATATTCTTCCCTTGGTCATAAAGTTCTTCATTAATAGAATATTGATATTGTATTTTTGCAATACAATAATATAGGTATTACATTGTGTAAACTATCCAGTTTAGATTTAGATCCTATTACATTAGATTTGTATTTGTAATTTATAGTTTTTTCTATTCCCCAATTTGATTTTTAATAGGTACTATATTTCCCCAAACAATTAAAAAACCTACAACATATTTATTTTTATTAATAAATAAATTGTGTTTATTTTTAATAATCATTATAATTTACTTATTTACTAGCTTTTGCCCGCGGCTTCGCCTGCGTGGACATCGTTTTTATGACTGTCTTTGAGGGTGAGTGGTGTGCGAGCCACAAGCTGGATATTAGTTTTCTCCAGATGCCCCAGGTACTATATCGGGCTATTCTGATTAGCAGTCTATGTCACTTCAAACTCGTCAGCCAATAAAATTCTCTACAAAAGAATACTTTTATCCGTTGCTCCGTTGCGACGCCTATACCTAGTATAGTATATAGTATTTATAGTGTAGTGTAGTATGGTATAGTAATATAGTATAGCATAGCATAGTATAGTATAGTGCTGCAGTCACACCCCGGACACTCCATACAAACGAGCGAGAAATGATATACATAATTATAACTGACGTATCTATAGGCAAGAATGCAGGTAGGGTTGAATCACACCGGCGGTATTGGTCACAAAAAACACCACTTTCCGAATGAAAGTGAAGGACCTTTTTTTAATAAGCGGCAGCGATTTTCGGCGTCATAGAAGTAGATGACCTTTTTTTTAATAAGCGGTAGCGATTTGTCGGTCAAGGAAAAAGTGTTTAAAGTTTGTACATCTTTAAACACTTTTTCCTTGACCGACAAATCGCTACCGCTTATTAAAAAAAAGGTCATCTACTTCTATGACGCCGAAAATCGCTGCCGCTTATTAAAAAAAGGTCCTTCACTTCTCTGACGGGCGAAAATCGCTAACGCTTATTCCAAAAAAAGGTGAAGTCAATTTGATCACCAAGATTCATGTTATGGGGTCCAGGGGGCACAGCCCCCTCCACCCATTTACAGTCCCCAAATTTTATGGAAAAAGTGTTAGACCGTATAAAATAATAGTAGTTTTCAGTGTTAATTCATACGTCCACGTCGCAGTTACCATTTACAATGTTTTATAGACTCATAGTCTCATACTGTGTATGGTGTATTCGGAAAGTGGTGTTTTTTGTTCGAGCGGTGGTTGTTTACAACATGACAAGTATGAAAAAAAAAAAGATTTCAGTTAGGCCTTTACGTTCGGTAACTGGTTGGTTTTTATGCTTGTGAACGAAATCACAGCGGCGCGCAAAGAGAATATAGTGAATAAAAGTGCTTGCGTAGCTCGTCCTTTACATTTGGTACCCAATCTACACCCAATCTGAGTGACGGGGGGGTGAGGTCGAATTTAGAGAGGGGCAGGGAGTGTCCATACTGTACGTTAGTACTAATATATATACTGTGCTGCAGTGCAGTGCATTGCAGTGCAGTAGTAAAGAGTGAGGATTCCATTAGTATGAATCTATCTTAAGTTTCAACTGCTTCGTCTTCATTTAACTTTGTTATGTAAGTATACATATTCCGAGTTGTTTTTTTTTACATTTTAGCATTTAACTCAAAGTTGATACACGCGCCACTGGAGACCGAAGGTAATATCTGATTCTCATAATGTTGTTAGTTGTGTGGTTTTATTCTCATCTTTAAATTGTGGATCAGCTATCCAAGCCGGTCTATAAAACGTCTAGAACTTCGTGACGACATTATGAAGGTCGAATTCCAAGAGAATTTAATCACAAATCACGACACAAAGTTGAAAATCGGAGTGTATGTATTAAGTGTTTGTTGAATGTTGACAAAGTACTTAATGCTGTATAGGCAGGAATGAATGAATAATAGAGTAAGTCAGGTACGAGTAGATGAGTCGATGACTTTTTTTTTCGGCTTCGGAACATAACCATATAGTTATAATCGCCAGAAATTCTCTTGTTCAATTGATTTTCGCCAACTATTTCGCCAAAATCTCAACAGTCCCAAAACTTTTTGCAAGTTTGGCGAAAAAAAGAAAGTTTTTTAAAATATATTTATGCTCTGGGTACAAGCTTTTTTGACAAAATCTTAAAATTTATATTGGTCTTCATTTCTATTTAATTTGTAATGCTCTGTGCAATAGCATTTCAAATTATCTGTGGAGTTGTTGACGAAATCTGCAGCGATCTCATTCCAAAGTGGACCACCACCCGGTTGCAGTAGAGCGTCTATAAAACAGCACCCAGTACAAGCCGGGTTTGCGATTGATAGATTTGTTGTTGCATTATGTCACTGTATATTTTCTTGGTCATCAGTCATCGGCTCGCAGAAATGGAGGTCAACTCGCTACTCGTCGGGGGCCCGGCTGATGGACGTGCGGACCCTGGACACCACTCGAACACTTCAAGTCTTGCTTCTTCAAGAATTTTTATTTTTCATCTTCAAATGAGGCAGTGGTTCATTGCTGATTGATTTTATTTCTTCTGTCTTGACTATCGAACTTCGTTTGCTTGGTGCTTCTATTATTTTCGTTTTTGGTTCTTACTTGATGTTGCTTTAAAATTAAAATTTTTAGGACTTCATTTTTTTTTCCAGCTTGACTGCTGGAATGCCATGAGGTATCTCGTGCACCGTTGATCTAAAGTGCAGCTATGTACTTGTATTATGGCATTACATTATGTGAAGAGATTCTAATTTGTAATCATAATTTGTAGTCCGTAAAGTAAAATAAATAGAGTTAAAAAAAACTAAAAACACACTTTTAAAGTAAATCAGACTAAAAAGTAAAAAAAAAATCTTAATATAAGTTGAAAATAATAATTTACAAATTACTAGTATTATTGTGAAAAAAACTTATTAAATACTTATTAATACTAAAACTTATGAAATTATTATATTGTCGCTGATTATTGATAAGTCTACAAAGTTTGAATTACTTAATTAGTTTAAAGTGGGTCAAAATCGAGTCCAAAGGAGTCGGTTACACACAAACATACAGGTGAAGCTAATAAAAGCGTGATAATTACAGTGCGACTGTCGCTATCTGCATATTACAAAGCCTTTAGATGTGTATAATAGTAGTAAAGGCGACGAATTGGAAACTTTGGTCGCAGGGATCTCGATTTTTTTCAGCAATTACAAAATATATGAACGTGATATTCTGTAACCTGATTCTTCATTTCGATGACTCATTTTGTCGGTTGCGGAAACACGATTCGTTAACTTTTATAACGGAAATCGAAATTTAATGTGGTGATGGCTTTGTTGGATGCAGCAAGTTGGTTTGCACGCAACCAAATAGATGCAATGAACTTGCACTCCTTAGAACGGTCTGATGCGTAGTTTGAAAACAATTTTTTTTTCAAATTTCGCACTCGTGTGTTGGTGTCCTAGAAATCGAAAATTATAAATTTGTCGATAGCATTCGATACATGCGGACTATATCTAACAGCTCCATTAGCAAAGTTGACTTGCACGACCTGGAAGCAGTCCAAATCCTCTTCCTCATTATGCAGTTACAGAACGGCTGCCAGCCTTATAGAGAAAATCTAGCTGGAAAAGTCCACTTCTGGAGGCTGGAAACGATGCTCGGTGACGTTTGCTAACTTTCATATGGGTTTCGGTTGGGCCCAGATGCGGGGAACGAGGACATTACGGTCGTTCAGTATGGACATGGCTTTTTTTGATTAAATCGTCCTACAGGTGTCAAGTCAATCGAAGTTTCGACTTCTGATGATATTTTTAGATGCAGCATGTTTATCTCCACCCAACAAAACAGGTGCGGTGGACTTCCACTCCTTAGAACGGTCTGATGCGTAGTTTGAAAAAACTTTTTTTTTCAAATTTCGCACTCGTGTGTTGGTGTCCTAGAAATCGAAAATTATAAATTTGTCGATAGCATTCGATACATGCGGACTATATCTAACAGCTCCATTAGCAAAGTTGACTTGCACGACCTGGAACCAGTCGAAATCCTCTTCCTCATTATGCAGGTACAGAACGGCTGCCAGCCTAATAGAGAAAATCTAGCTGGAAAAGTCCACTTCTGGAGGCTGGAAACGATGCTCGGTGACGTTTGCTAACTTTCATATGGGTTTCGGTTGGGCCCAGATGCGGGGAACGAGGACATTACGGTCATTCAGTATGGACATGGCTTTTTTTGACTAAATCGTCCTACAGGTGTCACGTCAATCGAAGTTTCGACTTCTGATGATATTTTTAGATGCAGCATGTTTATCTCCACCCAACAAAACAGGTGCGGTGGACTTGCACTCCTTAGAACGGTCTGATGCGTAGTTTGAAAAAACTTTTTTTTTCGAATTTCGCACTCGTGTGTTGGTGTCCTAGAAATCGAAAATTATAAATTTGTCGATAGCATTCGATACATGCGGACTATATCTAACAGCTCCATTAGCAAAGTTGACTTGCACGACCTGGAACCAGTCGAAATCCTCTTCCTCATTATGCAGGTACAGAACGGCTGCCAGCCTAATAGAGAAAATCTAGCTGGAAAAGTCCACTTCTGGAGGCTGGAAACGATGCTCGGTGACGTTTGCTAACTTTCATATGGGTTTCGGTTGGGCCCAGATGCGGGGAACGAGGACATTACGGTCGTTCAGTATGGACATGGCTTTTTTTGACTAAATCGTCCTACAGGTGTCACGTCAATCGAAGTTTCGACTTCTGATGATATTTTTAGATGCAGCATGTTTATCTCCACCCAACAAAACAGGTGCGGTGGACTTGCACTCCTTAGAACGGTCTGATGCGTAGTTTGAAAAAACTTTTTTTTTCGAATTTCGCACTCGTGTGTTGGTGTCCTAGAAATCGAAAATTATAAATTTGTCGATAGCATTCGATACATGCGGACTATATCTAACAGCTCCATTAGCAAAGTTGACTTGCACGACCTGGAACCAGTCGAAATCCTCTTCCTCATTATGCAGGTACAGAACGGCTGCCAGCCTAATAGAGAAAATCTAGCTGGAGAAGTCCACTTCTGGAGGCTGGAAACGATGCTCGGTGACGTTTGCTAACTTTCATATGGGTTTCGGTTGGGCCCAGATGCGGGGAACGAGGACATTACGGTCGTTCAGTATGGACATGGCTTTTTTTGATTAAATCGTCCTACAGGTGTCACGTCAATCGAAGTTTCGACTTCTGATGATATTTTTAGATGCAGCATGTTTATCTCCACCCAACATTACAGGTGCGGTGGACTTCCACTCCTTAGAACGGTCTGATGCGTAGTTTGAAAAAACTTTTTTTTTCAAATTTCGCACTCGTGTGTTGGTGTCCTAGAAATCGAAAATTATATATTTGTTGCTGGCATTCGATACCTACGGACTATATCTAACAGCTCCATTAGCAAAGTTGACTTGCACGACCTGGAACCAGTCGAAATCCTCTTCCTCATTATGCAGGTACAGAACGGCTGCCAGCCTAATAGAGAAAATCTAGCTGGAAAAGTCCACTTCTGGAGGCTGGAAACGATGCTCGGTGACGTTTGCTAACTTTCATATGGGTTTCGGTTGGGCCCAGATGCGGGGAACGAGGACATTACGGTCGTTCAGTATGGACATGGCTTTTTTTGATTAAATCGTCCTACAGGTGTCACGTCAATCGAAGTTTCGACTTCTGATGATATTTTTAGATGCAGCATGTTTATCTCCACCCAACAAAACAGGTGCGGTGGACTTGCACTCCTTAGAACGGTCTGATGCGTAGTTTGAAAAAACTTTTTTTTTCGAATTTCGCACTCGTGTGTTGGTGTCCTAGAAATCGAAAATTATAAATTTGTCGATAGCATTCGATACATGCGGACTATATCTAACAGCTCCATTAGCAAAGTTGACTTGCACGACCTGGAACCAGTCGAAATCCTCTTCCTCATTATGCAGGTACAGAACGGCTGCCAGCCTAATAGAGAAAATCTAGCTGGAAAAGTCCACTTCTGGAGGCTGGAAACGATGCTCGGTGACGTTTGCTAACTTTCATATGGGTTTCGGTTGGGCCCAGATGCGGGGAACGAGGACATTACGGTCGTTCAGTATGGACATGGCTTTTTTTGATTAAATCGTCCTACAGGTGTCACGTCAATCGAAGTTTCGACTTCTGATGATATTTTTAGATGCAGCATGTTTATCTCCACCCAACAAAACAGGTGCGGTGGACTTCCACTCCTTAGAACGGTCTGATGCGTAGTTTGAAATATTATTTTTTTCCACTTTTCCCCCTCGTGTATTGGTGTCCTAGAAATCGAAAATTATAAATTTGTCGATAGCATTCGATACATGCGGACTATATCTAACAGCTCCATTAGCAAAGTTGACTTGCACGACCTGGAACCAGTCGAAATCCTCTTCCTCATTATGCAGGTACAGAACGGCTGCCAGCCTAATAGAGAAAATCTAGCTGGAAAAGTCCACTTCTGGAGGCTGGAAACGATGCTCGGTGACGTTTGCTAACTTTCATATGGGTTTCGGTTGGGCCCAGATGCGGGGAACGAGGACATTACGGTCGTTCAGTATGGACATGGCTTTTTTTGATTAAATCGTCCTACAGGTGTCACGTCAATCGAAGTTTCGACTTCTGATGATATTTTTAGATGCAGCATGTTTATCTCCACCCAACAAAACAGGTGCGGTGGACTTCCACTCCTTAGAACGGTCTGATGCGTAGTTTGAAATATTATTTTTTTCCACTTTTCCCCCTCGTGTGTTGGTGTCCTAGAAATCGAAAATTATAAATTTGTCGATAGCATTCGATACATGCGGACTATATCTAACAGCTCCATTAGCAAAGTTGACTTGCACGACCTGGAACCAGTCGAAATCCTCTTCCTCATTATGCAGGTACAGAACGGCTGCCAGCCTAATAGAGAAAATCTAGCTGGAAAAGTCCACTTCTGGAGGCTGGAAACGATGCTCGGTGACGTTTGCTAACTTTCATATGGGTTTCGGTTGGGCCCAGATGCGGGGAACGAGGACATTACGGTCGTTCAGTATGGACATGGCTTTTTTTGATTAAATCGTCCTACGGGTGTCACGGCAATCGAAGTTTCGACTGCTGATGGTATTTTTAGATGCAGCATGTTTATCTCCACCCGACAAAACAGGTGCGGTGGACTTCCACTCCTTAGAACGGTCTGATGCGTAGTTTGAAAAAACTTATTTTTTTCAATTTTCGCACTCGTGTGTTGGTGTCCTAGAAATCGATAATTCTAAATTTGTCGATAGCATTCGATATCTGCGGACTATATGAAGCCGCTCCGTTAGCACAGTTGACTTGCGCGACCTGGAAGCAGTCTAGATTCTCTTCCTCATTATGTACCTACCAAACGGCTTCAATGTGTTGATAGCAAATCTAGAAAGCTAGAAAAGTCTTCAAATCTGGATTTAACGGATATCTTAGGTTTCTAAGTATGTTTCCTTTCATCAGGTTTGCTGGACCAGCACTCCTAGGTTCATTTTGTTGTATGACCCTGAAATTGTACAATAGCAAATACTCAGATACGAATATTTGTGTTCTCTCAGGAACAGTTTCTTTTTTTTCATAACTCGTTTAGTAATCAATTTTATATCTTATTTCTAGTATTCTGGGAATCAGAAAGTGTAGATCTAACGAATATAATGTTTAGTTATCTCCTTTGGTTCTTATTTACTCAGATATAAGATGACTTTTTAATATGGTCGGTTTATAACGGCTGCTAACTTTTGGCTGCTAACTTCACACCGGTTTTCTTCGAAGGCCTGTGCAGTTTTCCTTACGATGTTTTTCCTTCACCATAAGAGCATCGGATAAACGATGCGATGAAATCGAAATTGGTACGTGGCAGGATTCGAACAAAGACCTCCCGGACATCCACCACCGACGCTCTTTTGAGTGTATTTTGAACTGTAAGTATTGACTGACTCTGTGGCTCAGTGGTTAGTGCCCTTGACTACTGATCCGAGGGTTGTGGGTTCGATCCCCACCCAGGGCAAGCATTTGTGTGATGAGCAGATTTGTTTGCTCTGTGTCTGGGTGTTAAATATATCTACATATGTATGTATTTAAACGTATATAAGTATGTATATCAGTCTCTGGTAACCCATAACACAGGGAATCCTACTTTGGGGCCAGATGACCATGAGTGATTTGTCCCAGAATATTTATTATTATTTATTTTATCATTTGCACAGCAAAAACGATGCAGGCTTATTGTTTCTATTGAATGAAACTAGAGGGTATCAGTAACATAAAATCTTTTTTTTGCTCCGATTGTGTCACTTATACCTAAGGAACCTTTCTTAAGGAAAGTTGTTCAGTTTCATGGGAAGATGCTTAATATAAAATTTGATAACAATTAAAACTTCACCCTGCAGTTATTTGCACAAGTGTTACTAGGTACAAGTAGCCTTATCAATATAAGGATCTCATTATTCTCTTATCTACGAGTGTTGCTAGCTTATCAGGATGGCAACATTAAAGGAACACGTACAGCAAGAGTGATACGAGTAAATACGTGAATCCTCTTCTTTATAAAGATATCAGTTATAGTTATAGCTTTTGCCCGCAGCTTCGCCTGTGTGTACATCGTTTTTGCCTTCGACTTCGTTCCTGGTTTTTTCCCTATCCCGTGGAAACTTCGAAAAATCTGTTTTCATTTTTCTTTTCTTAATCAGAAAGGGAAACTATGTGCCAAATTTCAGCTTTTAAGTCCAAGTGTTTGGACTGGGCGTTGATGCCTCAGTCAATGACTGAGTAAGGACTTAGTACATATATAGTAACTCGGACGTGCGTGAAATCTCGGAAATACGTATTTTCCCAGATATGAGAGCTATTTAGATCGATTTTCGCTCCCCGAAAAACGCCTATTTATATGATATCCAAATCGTTAGAGGCCGCAGACAGAATAGAGATAAGCAACCGCTGATCTTTTTCTCTCTCTCTATCATCATATCAACTCATATACGACCCCACCGAGGGGCTCGAGCCTACCCTGAGTTAGGACGATCCCTTTCTCTCTCTCTCTCTTTCTCTATAACTCGTTTACTAGTATAGGATACTTATACTAGTATGCTGTCAAATTTGGGTATGCAGAAAGGTAAAATAAGTGTATTATTAATATTGAATAATATACCACTTCAAAAAGTTAAGTTGTTTTTGAGCCTTAGTTTTGAACTGCGTGAAAACGCTCTTATCAATTACACTAAATGAAGACAATATTGGAATTCCTGCTTGAATTATCATAATAGGAAGTTAAAGTGGTAAGGGTCCCCAGGTGGCTCCAGTTTCTTTAATACAAAGTCTACATGCCAGATTGAATCCAAATTCTGCGAATATATTGAGTAGACACATATTATCGATGTTTAAAATTAGTTTTCGATGTACTAATATAAAAAAGAGCAGTTTCAAACTTCTTCTTTTCGTGTGAAAGCGTCTTTATATATATTTTATAGTTTCAAACTTTAAGTACAAAACTAATTTAAGCCTTCGTTTAGTTATGTTTAAATTAACTATGATTAAAACTAATTACAAACATTGATATGTGTCTACTCAATATATTTGCAAAGTTAGGATTCAATTCAGCATGTAGTTTTTGTATTAAAGTGGAACTACGTTTGTATGGAAACTCGAGCCTTCTGGGGATTCTTAAAGCATTAACATCTTGCCAGCAAAGTCAAACCCTCTAATTGTAGGTTTAGAAAATACAAGTAGGTAAGTACATCTTAAAATGCGTTATTTTGCTACAACTATGCCTAGCCCCATAACTCTAAAATACACAAATTAATTCAGTATTGTATGCATTTGAGCCGCATTCAAGAGAGGTCGGGGGCCTATGCAAATTTTCTCGGTTACGAAACCATTACATATACTCGTATTGAACGCATGGAAAAATTTCCGACAGAAAAGGAAAGGAAGATTGAAATTTAACGAGTATTTTTTAGATTATCTATACTTTTCTATTTTTTGAAAAGTAAAAGGAATTTCTTCAAATTTTGCCATTTTTCTGAAAATGACACACATCTGTATAAATTACAAACCTACGCCTACGCATTCAGACCGTTTCCAAGTCTGTACCAAACATGGATTTATTAAATATAGTAAAAAAATATACGTTTGTTTATTTTAGGGTTAATGTAACAGGACTCTATTACGAGACCTTCGCTGTCTGTCCAGCTGTATGTCTGACTGTCCGACATTTAAATAGATGTATCTTTTAAACCGTAATAATAGGTAGCTGGTTATTTTTAAAATCACAACGGCTATACTTATCGCACCTTCGGTCGCTTTAAATGAGCTAAAAATTAAAACCCATATAAGGATCGAGTTTTAAAGGGTTTTCATTTTTACATGATTGTAAAAACTATATACTTTTTTTTTATTCGTAATTGGTAAGCCTTTGGCATCATCTCACCTGATGGTAAGTGACGATGATGCCGAAAGATGGAAGCGGGCTTTCCAAGATTCCCCAACGCAATGGAGAACTGGCTATCTTATATTCAAGCCGGAACACATCAATGTTACTAACTCTGATGTTTGTCGGCAAGACTTAGATAAGATATATTGCAAACCTTAAAGCAAAACAATAAAAACCAGCTAAGTGCGCGTCACACTCGCGCTTAGAATTCTAAACTGAATGATAAAAAAAATACTGTCGGTCTCGTTGACGTTTTTAATATAGCAATGTTTGAACGATACGAAACCCTCTCGGTTAGCGAGCCCGACTCGTACTTGGCCAGTTTTTATTTTTTGTTTACAGAGAGATAACAGTCACAACGACACACGTGATGATTAAGAAGAATGCATGAGCCATTACCCATTTATCATAACTTAAAGAAATGTACGTATGTGAATGGTAATTGTTTCAAACAAGAACAGTCTACTAATAGCCCTTACACACTTGTGTTTCGATCGGCGATTTCTCGGCAGTGCGCGACCGCGGCGTGCACGCGGCGAGCTTGCTGCGACATCGCTGCAGTTGAAAATTGCGGCAAGTACGCAGCGAGCGCGCGGCGTTATTGTGACGTTTTGTAAATCACGGCGATATTGCAGCATGTATGCCGCAACTTCTTAGCAATAAAGTACCTACTCATTACCTGCTACTATCAATTACATTTTCTATATATTATTATTTTTAATTACGTAAGTTATTTGACTTTGACCACAACACGATGAATGAAATTATCGTCGCGTGCTCGCTGCGGGTATGCACGCGGCGGCGACTTTATGATATCATCACAATTTTGAAAACGATGCGATAACGCCGCGTGTTCGCAGTCTTGCTGGGCCCGTCGAGAAATCGCGCATCAATTCGCCAGTGTGTAAGAGCTACTGTAGTTTATAAGTTTAGTTTTTGTTTTGTCTACTTTATAGTATCTAAATGCTGGCGATTTATAAAAATTCCTTTTTTAGAATTTCGGAATTTTAATTTTAGTAAAAATTTGTAAGAATTGCGTGAAAATTCTGTAAAGTTTTTTTTACGGATTTTAATACATACAATACACAGGTACTACATGAAGTATTACATCCTAGGTGTAGCCAATTATTAAAATTAGCTACACCTAGGATCCTTTGGAAACGCATGGAACTCATCACCTTCAGTAAACGCTCATCTCATTTTTTTTATCACCCAAACCACATACCAAAGTATTACAATGCTTACAGTAGTGCAACGAATGTACTTATGCGAGCAACGAAAGGGTACTTCAGGGGCAGCGGCTGGCTACAGGCTAGTACTGCTAGTACCTACGTCGTTGCGGCATTGTCCGACATCAAAGGCGTTGCGCTATTGAAAGCCATATCGTAATACTGTGTCCATACCCTCTTCATATAGGTAAATAGAATCTTCCCATAGGTAGCAGAAAACGATATGACGTCACGGGGCTCCTTTCTACGGCAGTATTAGACGTTAAAGGAACCTAACCTTTAGTATTTATCGGAGCCCCATGATGAAATGCCTGGGCCTTTCACGATCTGCCTAGAATATCTGGGCATTTTTTTGTTTCACGATCTGCCGGATTTTTACGATCTGGCGCCCCGCCATTTTGCTATCTTCAAGCGTTTCCGAGATAGGAATTCCAGGCAACTTTGGGACTCCGGCAGGTGGGTGGGATCCTGGCACAGAAAACACGCTATTCCTACTACTAAGGGGCGTTGCTACATAACGCAACCGAATATTTGGTCAGTTTTTGCATAATTGCCATGAGTACAACTAGTACTTTAATTTTCTATCTTACTAAGCCATTTCCCTTATCGTTTTTTTTTGGTCACGATAACTAGTTTTTCAGGCGCTATTAGTACATACATAACGAAACAACTTTGCGCAGGCAAACCGACATATTTAACATCAGAGTATTGCCATTTATCCTCTCAACCTAAGTTTATCCATTTCCGGTATCTTTACCAAATTTTTCGTTACCTCCTAGTATATAAGCTACTTTTTTCCACGCTGCGCACACTCGAAGACATACATAAAAACTATGTTCAAGTGAGCGAAGCCGCTGGTAAAAGCTAGTCACTATATAACTCGGTATCTACTCATTTAGATCTCTGTATTTTTTTTGTATCGAACTTGGCCTTTCACATTTATTTTTGTTGGGATTATTTTTTTACAAACAAATCTTAAAAACCCTAGATTTTTTTTTTAAATCGCAACCTACGAAAAGTATTTTTTTTCACCAAATTCCAGAAAAGGATGAGGTTCTCAAACCGACTGTACCTATGTTTTTTGTATGTTTGTTACGCGATATCTTCGCAGATTGGGGACCGATTTTTATGATTGTTTTTCTTTTATTCCATGCCAATTGGTCCCATAGAAATTTTATCAAAATCGGTGTAGTACTTTTCGTTAAAATTCATAAAAACCAAAAATAATATTGCATAATGTACTGAGCGGTTACGATGGAAGTTAGTTTTTAAGGTTTCGTACCCAAAGGGTAAAAACGGGACCCTATTACTAACACTTCGCTGTCAGTCTGTCTGTCAGAACCGTGACAGCTAGACAAAAAATACTAATAAACCGGCCAAGTGCGAGTTGGACTCGCGGTATGAGGGTTCCGTACCACGACTTCTCTCCACACTTCTATGACAATGATACCTATTCACATTACAAACAAAACACACAAGCGCGAGCAACAGAAAAATACTACTAGCGCAATCTAGTGGTGTTTTAGTGAACTATTTTCCGTAAGTGAACGTAGTATATTGAGTTTACCACTTTATTTCAATTGATAGAATTCTTATAGGTAAACTACAAGCAATGAACTATTTTTTTATTTTTTTCAAAATTTTAGGCTCGGTAGTTTCGGAGATCAGGGGGTCAATGGAGGCATGGTCAATTTTTTGTCTTCTTTCATGAATAAAATCAAAACTGTTTATTTTACAATAATAACAAAAATATATTTGAGATCCTCATAACGAGCCATTTTATAGGATTGCACCATCCTACCAAATTACACCAGATTTGGTCCAGTAAATTCGGAGAAAATTGGCTGTGACAGACGGACGGACAGACAGACAGACAGACGCACGAGTGATCCTATAAGAGTTCCGTTTTTTGTTGTTGTACGGAACCCTAAAAATTAGAAAAAGTGAAAAAATAAGGGGGGTCTCCATACAAAAAACGTGATTTATTAAACGTGAAGAAACTAGCGCCATCTAGTACGATGATACGGAATCCTTTGTACTAGCGCCACGTAGAATGAAAGTACGGAACCTTATGTGTTCGGTTCTGACTCGCACTTGGACGGTTCTTTAACGTGTTTAGTTTAGCATTTCCAATTATCCAAGTCCGCTCACCCACCCCATCCAACTGCCAATCGAAGTAAATTATCACGCGATGCCCTACAAATGTTTTACTTGATATTAAATTGCGCTTGATTGTTTATTTATATAATGTGTTTTGTTTCGATTGCCGATAACTACATTCAAGGACAAATCAGTCTCATTTAGAGCCGACCCGACATGATTGGCATTATTATGGCGGAGAAGATGATGATGAAATCACACTCTTACACGGTCATCTGACACCAAGCTAGGATTCCCTGTATTATGTGAACACATGAATCAGAGCCTGATAAAATATACTTCATCATCATCATCATTACAGCTCATATACGTCCCCACCGAGGGGCTCGAGCCTACCCTGAATCAGGGCGATACTTATATAGAGTGTAACACAATTTTTGTAGGACCCGTTATAATATGAAGCTTCTACTCATCCATCATACTAAACAACTTTTGATCCACGACTTTGCTGAAATCGCATTTTTTTTAACTGTTCGTACAAATCGATCAGCTAATCGACCAATTTTGTGTATTTTTGTATGGAAGGTGCATTTTTTTGAAATGACTATAGATTCCAAGGGAAAAGTTGTTCAGTATGATGAGATGCATACAGGTGATGATGATCTATCCGACCGATTTCAGTCATGGCGACCACTTTGACTCCTAATCGGTTTGCCGCGCGTGCGATTGAAGATGGTTTATGTATCCAATCTTCGCAGCGAAACTCCTCGCGCAATGGCATTTAATAGGAATTTAAGTATGCCTCCCTCGCAAATGTATGAAATGGTCGTCAGTGGTCGGGCCTTTAACTGGTCGCGTTTGGTATCAAGGTCAGCTTTACGCTGATCCTCGAACTCGCGTCTTGCCTATTCACAATCCTGCGCCATTCTGGCCGTTCAGCTGCCAAACTCTTTCATTGAGAGGGTTCTATGTTGCATCCTTTCATATGTCGCTTCTAAACATCTTTGTACCGGAGGAGCTGTCCGCCATGTTTCCGCTTACCCTCCTCCGGTTCAGAATAAAAGATGCGCTTCGCCACTCTCTCCTCCTTTATACGTGATACGTGACCGCACCACCGAAGCTGCCGACGCATTAAATAGGCTTCAATGCCACCGACATTGGCTCATCGCAGAACATCGGTATTAGCCACCCGATCGGACCATATGATCTTCATAATGGAGCGGAGGCATTTGAGGTGGAAACGATCCAGAGTACGTATTGGCGGCGATACACGCACCACGTCTCAGAGGAATATAAGAGATTTGGCAGCACAATTGCCATATATACTGATATTTTAGTAGCCAGCTTAAGGTCGACCTTGTAACACAGCTTCTCAAATGCTGCAGCTGCAGCACCGATCCGCATACAGGTATTAAACATCCAGACACAGAGCAAACAAACCTGTTCGTCACATTGTTGTTTGCCCTGAGTTGTAATCGAACCCAGCAGGCACGTTACATCTCCGAAACTATTCACCGCTATCCTGGACGGCGAATATATTACCCACCTTCAATTCGCGGACGACATCGTAGTCATGGCTGAGACTATAAAAGAACTAGGCACAATGCAACGATGGCCTTAGAAGAGTCTCTCAATAAATAGGTCTTACGAGCATGGCAAGACGAAAATAATGATAAATGTCCGTGTCGCACCCACTTCTCTCAAGGTTGAAGACTACGAGTATATCACTTAAAGTTGATGGCAAATATGTATTATTATTATATCAGTTCATATACGCCCCCACCGAGGGGCTCGAGCCTACCCTGAATCAGGGCGATTAGGCCTCAGTCGACCACGCGGGCCCAGTGCGGGTTGGTCGACTTCACACACAACCTTCGAGTTTCTTCGCAGGCCTATGCAGGTTTCCTCACGATGTTTTCCTTCACCGTTAAAGCAATTACCATCAGGTGAGGTGCAGCCAAATACACTCAAATTTTTAATAAAAAAAAATAAAAATAAATAAATCGGTAAGTATATGTATACGTAAGTTTTTTTTTGAAAAACTCATTGGTACATTCGCCGTCCAGATTTGAACCCGGCACCTCTGGTTAGATGGACCGAGTCGTTACCGGTTGAGCCACCGACGCTTTTATGTATACCTGACACGAATAGTCCAGTTAGATGGGTCCAACTTCGAGAAAGAGATCAATACGGAACCGAGACATGGTCGCTTCGTATGGGCCTTATAAGAAGGCTCAAGGGTACCCAAAAGGCTATGGAGCGTGCTGCACTCGGAGTTACGTTGCGTGATCGAATCAGAAAAGAGGTGATCCGTAGGAGAACCTAAGTAACCGACATATATCTCAGAATTGCTAATCTTAAGTGGCAGATGGCCGTTGGGGTAGTAAAGGTCTCAAGTGGCAACCGCGTACCGGAAGACATAGCGTAGGCGGACCTCCCAATAGGTTTTATGAAATACAGCCTGGTGACAGACGATCAGACGGACGGACAGCGAAGTCTTACTAAAAATCGGTCCACAATTTGCGAAGATATCGTGTCTCAAAACATACAAAAAAACATAGGTACAGTCGAATTGAGAACCTAATCCTTTTTTGGAAGTCAGTTGAAAAAAATTTGATTTCGTAGGTTGTATTTTCGTATATGCGATTTTAAAAAAGATGTTTTTTTTCCAGCTTAAGATTTGTTCGTGAAAAAAGAATCCCAACAAAACATAAATATGTGAATGGGAGCCAAGTTCGATACAAAAAATTTACAGAGATCTTAATGGGTAGATACCAAGTTAAATAGTGACTGGACCGACGACCTGGATGCGGGCAGGGCAGGACCGGCCGTTGTGGAAATCCCTTGTCTAGCAGATGACGTCTTTTGGCTGATATGATGATGATGAGTAAGGCATACTGCACTGGGTACCTCCCATACAAACCCAAATTATTTGGAAATTTTTCATCAAGTCTGATATACCTTAGTTTATTCTTTGCTACTAAGTTAAGTGAAATGTTTATTATTGTGATTTGGGTATACCGCGGTATATACGGCTGTAACGCGGCACGCTGTTAAGCGTTCTTTTTTCATCCGATCGTCTTTTCATTCTATCTATTTCTTTTACACGCATGAGCTGACATTTTATTCAATAATCAAAATCCATTATATTTCCTGTCTTCAATATTTCACCTTCGTAATTTTAATATAAAATATTATGTAAAGAAAACTGTGAAGCTGATTCTTTGTAACACCCATCTCGGGTACGATTCATTAATGTTTCTTTGTGATTTGTGTTTGTAATTTAAGGACCTATATTCTATTGTTTTTCTAATGTTTTTTTTGGTCTTATATTTAATAAAATAAATTTGTAAATATTCGTGAGCACGAACATAATTTAAAAACCCACACCCTACACCTACTCCTTCCGTCGTGCTACAAGGGTTCGGGTATGCACATAGTGACTGTACAATTTATTTATACAAAACAGGAACATGGACACTAATATACTTTGACATGGATGTCCTATCATCATTGACACAAAACATAAATTTTATCTTACCCACCTATCATTTTACTTGGGCACTACCCAACCGCACGTGGTGGGGTTATCAACCGCACGTGGTGGGGATATGACATGACGACGTGTGACTCAAACAATCACAGATATCACAGTCCACATGCAAGTACGTATCCAATCGTACATTCACATTAGTTTTATTTTTAAATGTTATGATCGAAAGTAGTTATTTGTTTTACAACGTGACATAGTAATATTTTTTTCATAGGGCGTATACGCCGCCCGAGAATAAAATATGTTGGCCCCGAGTGACACAAACAATGTTTCATCAGATTCTATGAGAAAAAGAAACCCGTAGAATGAACACGGACCAATCAGGAGAAAGAAAGCTCGAACGCGAACCAATCAAAAGAGAGAAACCTTAAACTCCCTAGGGTACAAACTTGAATTTTGATCCCGCTATCCTCTATAGCCAAGCGTCGTTTTTCGAACAGGTGTGATGAAAAACTTATTTGGATACCTACATAATAGTGGTTTTATCATAAATTTCTAGTATAATAACGAGTGAAAATCTGGTGAATTGGAATGTGCGCGGATGTTTACCATTATAACTCGTAACTGAAAAGTTATCGTTTGTTTATAAATGAGTGTTTATTTTAGTGGTGTAACACAGTTCGGTAGGTGTCTTACCAGCTGCGTTCGAAGATGGTGATCCATAATTAGAATTCGTGCTTACTTTCGTCGTGGTTACTATAATACGGATAAAATGACTGTCGACAGTCCCAGCACGGCATCTGCTTTGAAATCTAAAGACGTACCTTTCTATGGCTCAACAATGTAAGTTGATTTTTTTGAAGTGCTCATGAATGTTTTATGCTAATTAAGAAAACAACATTATCTAAACCAACAATTTTGTAATTCTCATTATTTTTGCCCGACTGCCTACAAAAGAAGAAAATGTTTTTAGGGTGTATGTATGTATGTAGGTATGGCTGTTTCTTTGACTGAGCCTGTAGCTTAAACGGCTTGATGGGTTTTGGAGTGCGAGGTGTCGTTAGATTCTTCTTGATCCCTAAATGATATAGGACACATTTTTACTCGACTGCCCAAAAAGGTTAATATTTTATGCAACCGGGTTTTTAATTTTCAATTAAATTGGTTTGATTATTATTAACCGATTTCAAAAAAGGAGGAGGTTCTCAATTAGTCAGTATGTTTTAAATAAAAAATAAAATAAATAAATAAATAAATGAATCTTTATTTCAGGCACACTAGTACATAATATTACGCACACAGTTTTACCCATAGAAGGATTAATGTCAAAACATAATAAAATAAAAAATGTCAAAATAAAATAATAAAAATGTCATAACAATAACATAATTAATACAATAATAGTTTAATAGCACAATGTCAGGTTGAAATGATTCGTATTCATATAAATGGTGCGGAACACAGCAACAATTATACTGTTCGTACATTTGATCAATCTTATGTGGAATGATGCTTTAGACCTACGCAACACAGCATAGAAATCGTCAACCCTATTCTCCGCGAACATACCAGACGCACTACACCGCCAGGGCAGATTGAGCATGGCCCGGAATGCGTTGTTATATTGTACACGGAGCGTATTGTAGGTACTCTTCGCGTACTTGTACCAAAGTTGGCTGGTGTAGAGCGCCTGACAGTACGCTTTGAATAGGGTCACCTTAAGAAACTTAAAAGTGGGCTTCCACTCGTCAAATTGAACACTTTTCTCCAAGAATGGAGAAAGTTGTGATCAATTGCCTATGACCAATTCGCAAATGTATTTTGACTCCTAAAATTTTCCGACTTCAGAAAATTGCAGAACAAAAGTGGTTCTTTTTTATTTATACCTTAAAGATCACCACACCTTTATTTTACATCCTGTGTATGTGTATATTAGTACTAACATAATATAATATAATAATAAAGACAGAGACAACTGTACCAATCAATACATCGCCTTAACTAAGATGATCGCAAATTGTCAATATTCCGGACACATTGCATTGCTCAAATGAGGTCGATTTTCATTTAATACGACGACGTTGTTATGACAATGACGAATAATTGGTCCTTTTCGGCATTTCGTTCGCTTGCCTACATCCTTTGTAGTTGAGCCGTCTTTTATTGCTAGAGTAGGCCTTTTGTAGTTACACTAAGAGCGCCATATAATTGTATTATAGCGCCATGTATTTTTGGTCGGTATAACCGGTAAGTGAAATTCCAATTTGCTACACACCTATTTAAACTACAGATTTGTCAAAACTGATGAAATATGCAGTATCACTGGATTTTAGGCAAAATATGCATTAACCGTCTGTAAATACTAGAGTAGGTCTTCTCGTAGCTATACCAAGGGCGCCAAATAATTGTGCAACAGGTATTTTTGGTCGGTATTAGCGGTAATGTGAAATTCTAATTTGCTACCACCTACTTTAAATTTAAACTACAGATTTTTCAAAAACTGATAAAATATGCAGCTTCACTGGATTTTCGAAAAAAATATGCATTAACTCGTAAAAAATGCCAAAAAAATATAAATTTATAAATTGAGGTATGCAATTGCATCCTGGTCACAGACGAGATACTAGTTACTTCGTAATCCTGGTCTCTAGTTATATGACACACAAAAAGTTAGGTGAAATATTTAAAATAATCAAATCTCCTGAATATTTCGCTGATTCTAATCCAGTCACAGCGAATCAGAGGCTGGTAATGGAAAAGGGCATAAAAGTTTAGTTAAAGGTATGAAGTAACTAGTATTTTAACTGTGGTATAGGCACACCCCGGACACTTCATACAAGGGGCGAGAAATGACATTTCTAAAAACACATGACGAAACAAATGAAATCACGGCGAAATTCTATACGTTCGAGAACCAAACTTAAACCAATCTGTATCAACCTGGGAGACGATGGGGTGAGGTCGGGCTCTAGAGAGCTGCAGGGAGTGTCTATACTGTATGTTAGTACTAATATGTATATGGTATAGGTACAAAAATGGTGTACTGGAGTGCGTTCTCTTGAGGGCAAACCTTTTCATATAAATGTGCATAAAAATCTGTGGAAAAGTACGTAGCTGGATACTGAAACGAAAACCATATTTTCTTACTAGCTGTGCCCGCGACTTCGTCCGCTTGGAGGTTTTAAATTTTCCCAAGGGAACTTTTCTATTTTCCGGGATAAAAAAGTATTATACATGTTAACCCGGGCTCTAAGGAACCACCATACAAAATTTCATCAAAATCGGCCTGGTAGTTTTTGCGTGATGCGCGAACATACAGATAGACAGACAGATAGACAAAAATTCCAAAAGTTGTTGTTTTGGCCTCTATATCGTTAGTCATGTCCACCACATTAATTATTTTCCAAAAATATTTCATTTACAGGCACGGCCCCGTTACAGTTTTATTATAAGTATATAGATTTTAAAATATACCGGCCAAGTGCGTGACGGCTACGCGTTGTAGGGTTCCGCTGTCATTACTTCATAACTCGAAAATTGTTCACAGGATACTAAACCGAAATAATTTTCATTGAGTTCCTAATAAGACCCATGTGGGTAATTTAAAGCTCCTATGTCAAAACATTAAGAAAGGCCAGGGGAGGACAATTTTTTCACGGCTATGGCGGCCAAACGATATACTTATCATGTTTACATATTTATTTACACTTTTAGTACACAAAAATACAGTTCCTACCTATGTTTAACAAATCCTACGTGTTATTTCTATAAGTAAATATGTTCTTGGAAGCTCTACTTCATTAAAAAAAATACATATTTAACAATATCACACACAAAGTGGTGCACTATAAAAAAAACCTTACCTTTACATGCATGTACGGTACCCCAAAAATTTAAACTAAATAAATTTGCGTTATCATTTAAAGTACCAAATTTCATTTAATTCGTTTCAAAAATGTTAAAAATATAAGTTTTTGATTTTCTGTACTACTATGGCACACCCCGGACACTTCATACAACGGGCGAGAAATAATATTTCTAAAAACAAATGACAGAACAAATTTAATTACGTCGAAATTCTTTACGTTCGAGAACCAAACTTAAACCAATGTTTATCAACATGGGAGACGAGAGGGTGAGGCCGCAATCTAGAGAGCGGCAGGGAGTGTCCATACTGTATGTTAGGACTAATATGTATACTTTGAATGTGGCTGGATGGACGGACAGAACATATGCTTATGAGGCTAGAATAGGGACTACAGAACCCTAAAACTTTTGTGAAACTTAAAAAAATGGGTAGTCACATACCCGATGTGAATGAAAGACAATCGAAGCAAAAAGCAATTTCCACGTTTAAAATCAATTCATCAATTTGTATTGAAGGAAGAAAAACAAGAAGCAGGTAAAACTGTTCACCTTGAAAACTGTTTCGCAACGCAAACGTATTACGCTGTGTACTGCACAATAATAACACTGATGTGATGGATGAGCTGCGGACACAAGTAATCGCTTATTTATGACATAACGCCCATATCGGACGCTATCTAGCGTTGGACGTTATCAGTCGCACCGCTAGGGTTGCCAACTCCTGAAAGAACCTACCCGGGAGACTTTTATGGATGTTGAATGGAGGGGGGGGGGGGAAGAAAATAAATTTATAAATTAATATTTATTTTGCTTTCGAGCAGCATCTAATATTTGTTGGTTTTTCATTACAAAATCATAAAAGTTTTTACATGCAAAATCGAAGTTTGTTAGTACTTGTAACTCTGCTTTTACTAAAGAAATACTCATTCGGTTTATACAGACGAACAGGTTTATACAGGCAGCAGGACGTGGTGTTGTGTGTGTGTGTGTGTGTGTGTGTGTGTGTGTGAGTGATTGCAATGAGAGCGAGTAGCGAGGAGCGACGAGCGAAGGATGCGAAGGATGGGTATTATTTAAAAAAAACCGGAGAAATTATTGTTCCCCGGGAGGTCGGGAGATTAACCACTATTACCGGAGTCTCCCGGGCAATCCGCGGCAATGCGTGGAACCATGTTCTCAATATTGTCATAGTGGTTGAGCTTTTTTTATCAACTATTGGTTATTTTGCCTTGCTTAGAAACTGAACACGATAGCCAAACAGCTAGGGTAGGGCCGCTACCTCCTGTACGGGAGGTCGTGGTTCAAATCCTGGGACGTACCAATGTTTTTTCGAATATGACGTTTATCCCACGGTGAAGGAAAACATCGTGAGGAAACCTGCATATGCCTGCGAAGAAACTCCAAGGTTGTGTGTGGAGTCGAGCAACCCGCACTGGGCCCGCGTGGTCGACTAAGGCCCGATCGCCCCAATTCAAGGTAGGCTCGAGCCCCATGATGGAGACGTATATGTGCTGATATAATGATTTAGTTAATTTACCAAAATTCAAAAAAAGGAGAAGGTTCTGTGTTAAACTGTATGTATGTTTTTTAGGGTAAAAACGGACCCTATTACTAAAGACTTCACTGTCGGTCTGTCTGTCTGTCACCTAAACCGTGATAGCTAGACAGTTTAAATTTTCACAAATGATGTATTTCTGTTGCCGCTAAATAACAAATACTAAAAATTAGAAAAATGTAAAAAAATAATCCATCCAATATTCCATACAAAAAACGTGTTTTTTTAAACGTGAAGAAACTAGCGCCCTCTAGTATGATGGTACAGAACCCTATGTATGCGGTTCTGACTGGCACTTAACTGGTTTTTTTAATGTACGTTCACCGATTTCTCTGTCAATTGTGGACTGATTTTTAAACTTTTTTATTCGAAAGAGGTGATCCTGAGGTTGTCTCATTGTCACCAAGTTAGGATCTGATGATGTGATCCCAGGGAAATCGAGGGCAATCCTCAAATTTGTATTCTTTGTTAGTAAATCCGCTATAATAGAATATTATGTGACAATTTCAGCTGGCTACCTATTACGCTTTAAAAGATACAGGCTTTCAGAGGTTGGACGAACATACGAACGGGCATCATAGGCTTAGCCATAGGGTCCTGTTACCTTGTACGGAACCCTAAAACTGTCTAAAGTTACGGACTGACCCATAAGACCAATAACAAACAATCTAAAAAATCTAGTGACGATGAGAGAATTAATTGAAGATGCATAACATGTTGTTAACAGATGAATAACGATACATTGTTAACTAGCGTTGTTCGTTGTTCAAAACGCGTGCGATTATAATCAAATGATAACAGATGAGGTGAGTTGTCCGCAGCTTTGCCCGCGTGGATATCGAGGGTGCACGGTATATTTTAACCGACTTCCAAAAAGGAGGAGGTTTCTCAATTCGACCGTTTATATATTTTTTTATGTGTGTTTGCGGATAACTTCGTCGTTTATGAACCGATTTTGATAATTCTTTTTTTGTTTAAAAGGAGATATCCCAGGGGTGGTACCATGATAAGGAAACCAGGATCTGATGATTGCATCCCAGAGAAATTGAGGGAATCTTAGTTTCCTGTTTGAAGTCTGTTTTTTTTGTTCAAAATTATTCTAGTCTTGTTGATCCTAAAGGTCCATTCTAAATGTTGGTGAAAGATTTTTCTGGATAAAATAAAAGTTCAAAACTAAAACCGGATTACGGCAAAGAAACTACGTAAGAGTTTTCCGCCTGAAAACATAGCCTATATTCTTCCCTTCATATGGGGTAATAGCCGTGGCGGCAAGTCATCATTATAGGTATACTCATGATAAAGAATCGTCGGTGGCTCAACCGGTAACGACTCGGTCCATCTAACCAGAGATGCCGGGTTCAAATCTGGACGGCCAATGTACCAATGAGTTTTTAAAAAACTTACGTACCTACATATACTTACCGAACAAATGAAATCACGGCGAAATTCTATACGTTCGAGAACCAAACTTAAACCAATCTGTATCAACCTGGGAGACGATGGGGTGAGGTCGGGCTCTAGAGAGCTGCAGGGAGTGTCTATACTGTATGTTAGTACTAATATGTATATGGTATAGGTACAAAAATGGTGTACTGGAGTGCGTTCTCTTGAGGGCAAACCTTTTCATATAAATGTGCATAAAAATCTGTGGAAAAGTACGTAGCTGGATACTGAAACGAAAACCATATTTTCTTACTAGCTGTGCCCGCGACTTCGTCCGCTTGGAGGTTTTAAATTTTCCCAAGGGAACTTTTCTATTTTCCGGGATAAAAAAGTATTATACATGTTAACCCGGGCTCTAAGGAACCACCATACAAAATTTCATCAAAATCGGCCTGGTAGTTTTTGCGTGATGCGCGAACATACAGATAGACAGACAGATAGACAAAAATTCCAAAAGTTGTTGTTTTGGCCTCTATATCGTTAGTCATGTCCACCACATTAATTATTTTCCAAAAATATTTCATTTACAGGCACGGCCCCGTTACAGTTTTATTATAAGTATATAGATTTTAAAATATACCGGCCAAGTGCGTGACGGCTACGCGTTGTAGGGTTCCGCTGTCATTACTTCATAACTCGAAAATTGTTCACAGGATACTAAACCGAAATAATTTTCATTGAGTTCCTAATAAGACCCATGTGGGTAATTTAAAGCTCCTATGTCAAAACATTAAGAAAGGCCAGGGGAGGACAATTTTTTCACGGCTATGGCGGCCAAACGATATACTTATCATGTTTACATATTTATTTACACTTTTAGTACACAAAAATACAGTTCCTACCTATGTTTAACAAATCCTACGTGTTATTTCTATAAGTAAATATGTTCTTGGAAGCTCTACTTCATTAAAAAAAATACATATTTAACAATATCACACACAAAGTGGTGCACTATAAAAAAAACCTTACCTTTACATGCATGTACGGTACCCCAAAAATTTAAACTAAATAAATTTGCGTTATCATTTAAAGTACCAAATTTCATTTAATTCGTTTCAAAAATGTTAAAAATATAAGTTTTTGATTTTCTGTACTACTATGGCACACCCCGGACACTTCATACAACGGGCGAGAAATAATATTTCTAAAAACAAATGACAGAACAAATTTAATTACGTCGAAATTCTTTACGTTCGAGAACCAAACTTAAACCAATGTTTATCAACATGGGAGACGAGAGGGTGAGGCCGCAATCTAGAGAGCGGCAGGGAGTGTCCATACTGTATGTTAGGACTAATATGTATACTTTGAATGTGGCTGGATGGACGGACAGAACATATGCTTATGAGGCTAGAATAGGGACTACAGAACCCTAAAACTTTTGTGAAACTTAAAAAAATGGGTAGTCACATACCCGATGTGAATGAAAGACAATCGAAGCAAAAAGCAATTTCCACGTTTAAAATCAATTCATCAATTTGTATTGAAGGAAGAAAAACAAGAAGCAGGTAAAACTGTTCACCTTGAAAACTGTTTCGCAACGCAAACGTATTACGCTGTGTACTGCACAATAATAACACTGATGTGATGGATGAGCTGCGGACACAAGTAATCGCTTATTTATGACATAACGCCCATATCGGACGCTATCTAGCGTTGGACGTTATCAGTCGCACCGCTAGGGTTGCCAACTCCTGAAAGAACCTACCCGGGAGACTTTTATGGATGTTGAATGGAGGGGGGGGGGGGGGGGGGGGAAGAAAATAAATTTATAAATTAATATTTATTTTGCTTTCGAGCAGCATCTAATATTTGTTGGTTTTTCATTACAAAATCATAAAAGTTTTTACATGCAAAATCGAAGTTTGTTAGTACTTGTAACTCTGCTTTTACTAAAGAAATACTCATTCGGTTTATACAGACGAACAGGTTTATACAGGCAGCAGGACGTGGTGTTGTGTGTGTGTGTGTGTGTGAGTGATTGCAATGAGAGCGAGTAGCGAGGAGCGACGAGCGAAGGATGCGAAGGATGGGTATTATTTAAAAAAAACCGGAGAAATTATTGTTCCCCGGGAGGTCGGGAGATTAACCACTATTACCGGAGTCTCCCGGGCAATCCGCGGCAATGCGTGGAACCATGTTCTCAATATTGTCATAGTGGTTGAGCTTTTTTTATCAACTATTGGTTATTTTGCCTTGCTTAGAAACTGAACACGATAGCCAAACAGCTAGGGTAGGGCCGCTACCTCCTGTACGGGAGGTCGTGGTTCAAATCCTGGGACGTACCAATGTTTTTTCGAATATGACGTTTATCCCACGGTGAAGGAAAACATCGTGAGGAAACCTGCATATGCCTGCGAAGAAACTCCAAGGTTGTGTGTGGAGTCGAGCAACCCGCACTGGGCCCGCGTGGTCGACTAAGGCCCGATCGCCCCAATTCAAGGTAGGCTCGAGCCCCATGATGGAGACGTATATGTGCTGATATAATGATTTAGTTAATTTACCAAAATTCAAAAAAAGGAGAAGGTTCTGTGTTAAACTGTATGTATGTTTTTTAGGGTAAAAACGGACCCTATTACTAAAGACTTCACTGTCGGTCTGTCTGTCTGTCACCTAAACCGTGATAGCTAGACAGTTTAAATTTTCACAAATGATGTATTTCTGTTGCCGCTAAATAACAAATACTAAAAATTAGAAAAATGTAAAAAAATAATCCATCCAATATTCCATACAAAAAACGTGTTTTTTTAAACGTGAAGAAACTAGCGCCCTCTAGTATGATGGTACAGAACCCTATGTATGCGGTTCTGACTGGCACTTAACTGGTTTTTTTAATGTACGTTCACCGATTTCTCTGTCAATTGTGGACTGATTTTTAAACTTTTTTATTCGAAAGAGGTGATCCTGAGGTTGTCTCATTGTCACCAAGTTAGGATCTGATGATGTGATCCCAGGGAAATCGAGGGCAATCCTCAAATTTGTATTCTTTGTTAGTAAATCCGCTATAATAGAATATTATGTGACAATTTCAGCTGGCTACCTATTACGCTTTAAAAGATACAGGCTTTCAGAGGTTGGACGAACATACGAACGGGCATCATAGGCTTAGCCATAGGGTCCTGTTACCTTGTACGGAACCCTAAAACTGTCTAAAGTTACGGACTGACCCATAAGACCAATAACAAACAATCTAAAAAATCTAGTGACGATGAGAGAATTAATTGAAGATGCATAACATGTTGTTAACAGATGAATAACGATACATTGTTAACTAGCGTTGTTCGTTGTTCAAAACGCGTGCGATTATAATCAAATGATAACAGATGAGGTGAGTTGTCCGCAGCTTTGCCCGCGTGGATATCGAGGGTGCACGGTATATTTTAACCGACTTCCAAAAAGGAGGAGGTTTCTCAATTCGACCGTTTATATATTTTTTTATGTGTGTTTGCGGATAACTTCGTCGTTTATGAACCGATTTTGATAATTCTTTTTTTGTTTAAAAGGAGATATCCCAGGGGTGGTACCATGATAAGGAAACCAGGATCTGATGATTGCATCCCAGAGAAATTGAGGGAATCTTAGTTTCCTGTTTGAAGTCTGTTTTTTTTGTTCAAAATTATTCTAGTCTTGTTGATCCTAAAGGTCCATTCTAAATGTATGTGAAAGATTTTTCTGGATAAAATAAAAGTTCAAAACTAAAACCGGATTACGGCAAAGAAACTACGTAAGAGTTTTCCGCCTGAAAACATAGCCTATATTCTTCCCTTCATATGGGGTAATAGCCGTGGCGGCAAGTCATCATTATAGGTATACTCATGATAAAGAATCGTCGGTGGCTCAACCGGTAACGACTCGGTCCATCTAACCAGAGATGCCGGGTTCAAATCTGGACGGCCAATGTACCAATGAGTTTTTAAAAAACTTACGTACCTACATATACTTACCGATTGCTTTAACGGTGAAGGAAAACATCGTGAGGAAACCTGCACACGCCTGCGAAGAAACTCGAAGGTTGTGTGTGAAGTCGACCAACCCGCACTGGGCCCGCGTGGTCGACTAAGGCCTGATCGCCCTGATTCAGGGTAGGCTCGAGCCCCTCGGTGGGGACGTATATGAGCTGATATAATAATAATAAATGATAAAAAATGCGATATAGTTAAAATGTGCTCGTCAAGACCTTTCTTTTGATATCAAACACATGAAAATCCAAAAATAATTTATTTGTTGTTTAATTCATTAAATATTTAATATAAATAATATCCGCCATGTTGATTTTTTAAACCTACGACAAGCGGAGTGATGGCATGAATCCAAAGTGTTTTAGGAAATACGAGGGAACAGATACATCCATACATACATAGACCGGAAAAAACTTAAACCTCTTTTTTTTCTAGCCGAGTAAAAAGGATGAGTAGCTTAGGAGATTGTCTTAAATTTTACTTCTTGAAGTATGAAATTGACGATCCAGTTTTGAAAGTTCAATGCTTCATTATTTTTTTAAATATTATTTTTTGGTATTGACCTACGCTAGTGACGCTGCTTATGGTATTTTCAACCGACTTCCAAAAAGGAGGAGGTTCTCAATTCGACTGTATTTTATTTGTGTCTGTTACGCGTAATCTTCGCAGATTATGAACCTATTTTTAATATTAACTTTCCAGCAGGGTTATGCTGCCATGTTGGTCCTATATAAATTTTATAAAAATCGGTGCATTGCTTGTTTATAAAATTTAAAAAAAACTACTAAGTGGTTGCGATGGTAGTCGGTTTTTTAACATGTTTAGCGTTTCCAATTATATAAGTGACTAGTGTTATGTCTTTCAAGTTCCAATCCCCTGAGCTATGTACCATTTAATAGAATAAAGGAATTTTCTTAGTGGTCAGATGTGGATTTTAAAAAAAAATAATTTTCTTGTATTTTCCTGAGAGTAACTAAGTCTTACGCGGGGTGTCCATTTATGATATCAGTAACGAAGAAACTGCTGCGATAAATCTAGAGATTTAAAATTAAAAATATCAATTTTTTTGTCTTTGAAAATGGCTATTTATTAAGTTGAAAATACCCGTCTTTATAGCTTTAAATTAAAGCCACCATGCTCTCAAAATATCTAAACCACCATTTAGTTTATAATAGTCTAATGCAGTTATAAGTATACATTTTGTTTTACTAACTATTTTTTATTCATCATCATATCAGCCGAAAAACGTTCACTGCTGGACAAAGGCCTCTCTCAAGGGTTTCCACGACGACCGGTCCTGCGCTGCCCGCATCCAGCAGCTTCCCGCAATCTTCACCAGGTCATCGGTCCATCGCGTGGGAGGCCTGCCTACGATACGTTTTCCGGTGCGCGGTCGTCACTCGAGAAATTCACTGTCCCAACGGCAATATGTTCTACGAGCTATGTGCCCTGCCCACTGCCACTTCAGTTCAGCGATTCTGTGATCTATTTCGGTTACTTTGGTTCTCCTGGAGATCTCCTCATTTCTGATTCGATCGTATAGGGAAATTGCGAATATTTTTATTAAATTAATTTTATTCTTTAACCTTTTTTAATCCAATCGGCAATTTCAAACTTAAACACAATATTAGTAGGTAGGTACAAAAAGTAAGTATTCACTATTTTTACTTAACTACAACATATACTTTTGACGAAGTTTGAGATATTTAGTTTAAAGGTTAATTAAATCTCCATGAACCCTATTCGTATACAAAATGGTTACTGTTTTTTTAAATAAAGAAACTTCAACAAGTATTTCATAGAGCCACGTGCGCAATTCACAGATACAAACAAAATAATTGGCCTCGATACAAAAAATGAATTCTATTTAAAACATATCGGATTGAGAGTAGGGTTGTCGGCGATATGTTCGTAGAAAGGAGACCCGCTTCGCGACTTGTTTTTTTTCGAGCCCTTCTATGATATGCCCGGACTTTTTATGATCTGCCTGATTCTAGGACCGACCGCAATGCGCCAGCTATTGCTTTTAAAAATTGTACAAAATATTTACACTGAACGACTTCCAAAATGAGGTTCTCAATTCGACTGTATGTTTTTTTATATGTGTTACCTCAGAACTTTCGACTGGGTGAACCGATTTTATGATTCTTTTTTTTGTTTTTTTTGCTTCCCGTGTGGTCCCATAGAAATTTTATCAAAATCTGTGTACTACTTTATTAGAAAATTAACAAAAACCAAAAATAATAATGCAAAAACGTACTTGTTGCGATGTAAGTCGGTTTTTTAACGTGTTAAGCGTTTTCAATTATGTACGATATTAATAACGATGTTTTTCAAAATTATTAATTGGTAAGCCCATGGCATGGCATCATCCCCTTAGGGGTGATAATTGTCAATTTTCATAAGTTTTTTTTTTAAATAACATCTTATGGAAATAATTTGTATTTTAACCACCTCCGTAGCGTTAGTCCACTAGCTTGACACTAGGAGGTCGCGGGTTCGATTCCCTGGTTTGTTATCTTCATATCGGATGAGGTAAGCCTGCTTCTATCTTCAGCATCCATCACTTAACATACTATGCGTTAAAAATATGATTGTATTTCTTATGACGAGCCTTTACATTTGGTACTTACGTCATAATAAATAATAATGCACTATAAAAAAAGGTTTACAAATAAAATATTCATTTACTCTTTACGTCTGTGTGAGTCATCTAAAGATGTAAAAATACCACTCCCGGAAACTTAAACTGGGGTTTCAACTCATCATACTGAACAACTTTCTCCAAGGAACCCATACTGAAATCTCGAAAAAATTTTGGACTCCCCATACGAATTTGGCCGATTAGCTGGCTGATTTGTATGAAAAGCCGAATATTTTTTTCCGAGAACTCAGTATGAGTTCCTTGAACAAAATTGTTCAGTGTGATGAGAAGCCCCAGTTTAAGTTTGCGGGAGTGGTTTTTTTACATTTTACATACAGGTATAATATGTACCAAATTTCTCTTCTTCTAGTAAATTCAGAGATAATCGGGTGTGACAGACAAACGGACAGACAGTTCCTTTTTAGGGTTCCTTACCACAAAAAGAAAAAAAACATGAACCATTATAGGATGACTTGCTTGTCTGTCTGTCCATCCGTCTGTCACAGCCTCAAACTACCTACACATTTTAAAACTACTGGACCGATTGAGTTGAAATTGGGTACGCATATGTAAGTAATTAAAGGGCTTGTTGTGATAATCTCAAATATTTTTTCAATATTTATTTTAATTTAGATATTTTTGAAGTTATTTAAGAAAATAGGCAAAAATGGACCATTCCACATTAACTACATACCCACTAGCCTAAAATTTTGAGAAGTACAGTTAATAATGATTATTAATCAATTATTTTTCTGTTGTTATTGCTCGCGTACTACCTGTCTCCTTGCTTTTTATCCGAGCACTGGGTTGTCTGGTAGAAATTGCCCTCAGCGATAAGACCGCCTAAATTGTACGGCTCTGAGTTTTTAGTTAAATTTTGTGTATGTATTTATTTATTTTGATGTAAGTACAATAAAGAGTTATTTGAGTTTGAGTTTCATAATAGTTCTTTACCTATAGATTACAACATAACCTACAAGAAGTCTGGTATCTAAAGTAACATAGGAAATTTCTCAATCAACGTACAGAACCCTCTCCACGTGAGTTTAACTCGCACTTGTCCCGTTTTTTGAATGCACGGAACCACAGTATTGCGATATGGCTTACATACAGTAGCGCAACGCATTTGATGTCGCACGATGCCGCCACGGCGTAGGTACTAGCAGCACTAGTCTGTAGCCAGGCTGTACCCCGCCGCCCGTTACCCCGCAAGTACTCTGCGTAAGTACATTAGTTGCACTACTGTAAGCCGCTATGTACAGGTTCTTAACAAAGGTATGTACTTTTTTAACTGGAGCTTTTACTCATAAAAATGAACAACTTTCCCCAAGAAACCCATAGTCAATTCGCAAACAAATTTTTGAACTTCCCATGCAAATCGATCAGCTGGCGGGCAAACTGTGTATGGAAGTCCAATTTTTTTTTTGCGAAATGACCATGGGTTTCTTGGGGAAAGTTGTTCAGTTAAAAATAAGTGCATAACTTTGTTAAGACCCTATATAATACTGTGACGGAACCATGTAAAATTCGGAATTGAGCGAATGTGAATCCCTGGTGATTATATTCCAGTCTCTGCATCAAATATCCTCGAACATAACAAAATCCATTTTTCTTTCTAGAACCGACGCCATTCCCATGATCCAAAATGGGACGAAGCCCATCGCTTGGAAAACTCCTCCGTTACCGGAGTATCCGCGCCCCAAGAAGTCCATGGAGGGCAGAGGGAAAGCCCTGAGGCAGGTCCTGGCTTCATTCGTGGCGAACCTTGGAACTATTAACACGGGAATGGCATTTGGATTCTCAGCCACTGTGCTACCTCAGCTTAAGGAAGCAAACTCAACATTGCATATTACGGAGGACCAGGCTACTTGGATAGGTAAGAAAGTCTATTTTTGCTACACTTCATTGCAAGGTCCCATGAAACTAGAAAAAATAACAATTTGACTGTATAATTAGTGAGAACAATTAAAAATGTGGATTGTTTATTAAGGCTGGTGGTGTATGGAAAAGTAATCCCGGATAGATAATCATTACTCTGAGCCATATCTACAAGCTGTTTTCGAGAGTCATTAGTCATTACGAATCGTTTCGCATGCACGTTTGACGATTTCCAGCCTCCCGAACAAGCCGGTTTCCGAAAATGCTTTAGTACCATAGACCACATACATACGCTGCGGCTGATTATACAGAAGACCGAAGAGTACAATCAATCACTAAGCTTAGCGTTCGTGGACTATGAGAAAGCCTTTGATTCGGTCGAAACTTGGGCTGTGCTACAGTCTCTCCAGCGGTGCCAAATTGACCATCGATACATCCAGGTGTTGATTTGTCTGTATGAAAACGCCACCATGTCGGTTCGGCTCCAGCACCAGAACTCGAAACCTATCCAGTTGCAGCGAGGGGTCAGACAGGGAGACGTTATAACTTCGGAACTGTTCACCGCTGCCCTGAAAGATGTTTTTAAGCTTTTGGACTCGGCATCAAATCAAGCTCTTGAGCAGTTTGAGAGCCATTCTAATCTCGTACAGGCTGACGTCCGGGGTATCATATTCATATTCATTTATTTCTGCTTACATGTACTTAACATAAAGATGGAACAAAAACAGTAAAAATTGTAGTTTGTACACGCACCCTGTAAGGGCACTGCAGATGCATGCGGGGAGCAGACCGTCATATTTAGCCTTTGCTCAAAAGGGTTACATTGAAAAATATAACTATTTAGATATAATTAACAAATTAATGAATTATTTTGTTTCGTTATTATTAAAAAGCAAATAAGCTAAATCAAATGTACAAAAATAATTAATATAACTAAATAATAATAAAGTATATAATTTAATTGCATAATGAATTATTATTGGTTAATTATTATAAACATGCGAATTATTTGTCATTATAATAGTCTTTAATCGAGTAGTAGCTTTTCTCAATTAGATATTCTTTTAATTTTTTATGAAATATTTTTATCCTATTTTCGTTTTTTATTAAGTTGGGCAGTTTGTTATATATCATTATTCCTCGGTAGTATGGACTATTTTTGTACAAGTCAAATTTTGGCTCTGGTAGGACTAGGTTGTCTTTACGACGTGCGCTAGAACAGAATGTAAACTGATTCATATTTTTTTTCACGAACAATGCTGTTTCCAAAATATAAATTGAGGGGAAAGTCAATATGTTTTCTTTTTTGAAATATGGTTGACAACTTATTGTAGGCCCTATGTTAACCAAAATACGGAGACATTTTTTTTGAAGGACAAATATATCAGTAGCATGGGTGCTGTGTCCCCACAACATGACCCCGTACCGGAGCCACGCGTACGCGTACGCGTAGTAAGCGGACAGGGCTGTCGGGAAATTTGTGTTAGACTTAAGGACTGCTAATGCATATGTGAATTGCGAAAGTTTTGTTTTTAATTTTTCGACATGGGTTTTCCAGTAGAGGTGTGAGTCGATGGTCAATCCTAACAGAGTGCAATTATTTACTTCTTCAATATTTAATTTTGAAGTTACGGATTTTAAGTCAAGGGGTTTCTTTTGATAGGGTCTAAATTGAATTATCCTTGTTTTACTTAAATTAATTTCTAAATTATGATCTATTAACCATTTATTTATTGTATCGAATGTATGTATTATATGATCTAAATATTTGTCTTCTGTGCACTTAAATAGCAATGATACTTCGTCCGCGAACAATATACAGGGGTGGTTCACTAATTTGGGTAGGTCGTTTATGTAAATCAAGAAGAGTAAGCAACCAGTCACACTACCCTGGGGTATGGAGCAATTCAATGTTTGGGTTTCAGAATATACTTTACGTACCTCTCCACTTTCAAAGTTGCAGTAGTCTATTTCGACGTACTGCTTTCGGTTAGTTAGGTAGGATCTGAACCAGTTTAATGGTTTTCCTCTGATACCCGCACCTTGCAGTTTATCCAGTAAGATACTGTGTGAGACCCTATCGTACGCTTTCGACATATCGAGTAGCAACCCTACCGCATAGGCTTTGTTTTGGATGAAGGTATGTATTTCTTGTAAGTATGTACTTGTTTACAGCGTGTGTTGTTGATTTATTTTTACGGAACCCGAAATGGTTATTATGTAATAATCCAAATTTTTCCAAAAAGTGATAGACCCTGTTTACTATTGCTTTTTCGATTATTTTTGAGTATAGTGTCGGGTTAGTCTGGCTCTCGGGTCTTTAGCCAGATCGCTGACAGGCAGACGTGTGGTGGTGTAAAATTATCCGTAAAACTTCTCGACTTCTTCCAGCAACTTAGTCTTTCCTGCCATCCTCAGTCTTCAGCTTGGTCAGTTGGCTTTGTCCAACAGACAGATCTCTTGCGAAAACTTTTGAGCCTTTGTTGTTCTCAATCGCCTGTTTAATATATAGGTAGACCGTTTAAATGAGTCTTCGCCCGCGTGGTATAGGCGCGCGAGGGTAAGGCGACAAAGGGGATCGAGAGAGAAGCGGCGGCAGGCGCATTGTTGTGGCAATAATGCGCGGGCGGTAGGCAGTTAAAGCGTATTTATTATAATTGGTATTACACTAGCGCAAATAACTACTTCGAGATCTGCCTGTTTAGTTGCCGATACTGAGTAGCGTCTTCAGAGGACAGCAAAACCAATCTGCGTCTTTCTTCCATGAGGTTGCTGGTGAAGTCCGAGATTTTTTGGTTCTGTTTGAACGGCGAGTTTTGAAAACCTTAGACCCGACCGTTCGGACAATTTCCATAAATCTGTCATTATAATCGTCCACATTCTCGCAGTCTCCTAGACGTTAGAAGCGATTGTGCAACTCAAGCTGAATGCTCTCTGGGTTTTGGACCGCGATGGGTGCTGGTCGGAGCGTAGATATCGTTAGTAGACATCTTTCTAGCTTAGTATTTAGATTCAATGTGCCTCTTACCATTCGTTGGTCGCTTCCTGTTTTGACTGAATTTGATCACCGAGTCATCATAGAATATTTGCTTCTTTGTTAACAAGATGAGGTCAATCTCATTCTTCGTTACGCCATTGGGATGTAACCATGTCCACTTCTGCTGTTTAGGCTTCTTGATGAAGAAATTCATCATAAAGAGGTCCTCGTTCTCCATAAAGTCGGCCAGCAGCTGGCCGCGTGCATTCCTGTCTCCATATCCAAATTGCCCCACTCTCAGCTCACCATCACTTCGTTTGAGCAGTTTCGCGTTAAAGTCTCCCATAACAACGGTGTGGTGTATTGGGTCCGGGAGTTATTATGTAAAGCTCTAGAGATATCCTCATAAAGGATCTCCGCTTCGTCGTCACCCTTCCGGAAATAGAGCAGGTTTCCGGATTTAAGGATTATAGTGTCCTCACCCTCTCTTTGGACTTCACACAATCCAACGATATCCCATCGTAACCTGCTCAATTCTTCCTCGAGTTCTGTCAGCTTCACGTCGGTCTGCAGTGTTCACGTGTTATAGTTGCCAGGGCCAGAGGTCTTTTAGTTTGGTAGCCTGGCATCTGCCTGGGTTTCTTCGCACCCCATGCCCCGCCGTTACCTTGACCGCTACTAGAGCCAGGAATAGTGGGGCCGCCGGGGACTAGGGGCCGTTTTTTTTGGGTATATCATTGGGGGGTATATCATGTAATCGCCACGCTTGGCAGGCGGGTTAGCGATCGCAGTGTATAGCAGGTTGACTGCAAGTCACGGAAAGGACGCTGCCACCCATCCTCCGGTTAAGTCCCTTAGTCGACTCTTACGTCACCTAATGGAAGAGATAGGATGGCCATATTCTAAGCCCGGAGCCATACGGCATATTGTCCTCAAGCAATTTAACGAATTTTAATAGTACGTGTTGTTTTGGAAGCATGAATCAGAATTCAATTCGCTACAGAAGGCGATTTAAGTCACTCAGCAGTCTATGGAGAGCAAATCAAAGCAGCTCGTAGAACCGATTACTGATGGAGAAAGAGAGGTTCTAGAGTAGCAACCATTGGCTGGAACTCGTTGTGTTGGATGGCCCGCCGCAAGATGGACGGATGACCTGGTGAGGTTCGCAGGATGCCGTTTAATCTTAGGCAAGATTGATGCATGTGGCTCGAATTTTTGCTAAGTGGAGAGGTCTATGGGGAAGGCCTATATTTAACAATGGATGTCTTCCGGCTGAGATAATGATGATGGTTCAGAGTCGATTATGGAAATCCGTTTTTAACTGACTGCGCCATAAGGAGGGTTATGTCTTTATAGTGTATGTATGTATGTGTATTTATTTTTTTGGCACGCTCTGTAGCCTTAACGGGTTGATGGATTATGGACTATGAGGTGTCGTTGGATTCGTCTTGATCAGTGAGTCATCATCATATCAGCTCATATACATCCCCACCGAGGGGCTCTCGCCTACCCTGAATTAGGGCGATCGGGCCTTAGCCGACCACGCGGGCCCAGTGCGGGTTGGTCGACTTCACACACAACCTGCGAGTTTCTTCGCAGGTGTGTGCAGGTTTCCTCACGATGTTCTCCTTCACCGTAAGAGCGTCGGATAAACGTACATATGAAATCTAAATTCGAAATCACATTGGTACGTGGCAGGATTCGAATCACGACTTCCTGGACAGGAGGCGGCGGCCCTAGCCGTTATGCCACCGACGCTCAGACATAGGATACATTTTTACCCAGCTAGCCAAAAAAGAGGGATTCAAATTTTTATGCAGTCGGGCTTTTAATTAATTCGTGTAGTTATTTTTAAACAATGTTGGCACGTTCTAGGGGTCTATTATTATAACCACTCCTTCAATATCACTCGATCTTTTCGATGTCTCTGTTCCAGCGAGTCTCAGCGCTGCCGGCACGCCTCTCGGCTGCCTTGTCAGCGGCTATCTCATGGACAACATTGGCAGGAGAATGACTCTGATAATCACCGAGTTGCCACTCATCATCGGCTGGCTTATGATCTCCTTCGCCGTTAACATACCTATGATTTATATAGGTAAGACTAACAGGGCCCTAGAGTACGTAAGGTCCATCAAAAAAATATATATACACAAACTAGATTATTTTTCTTTTCGTTCTTATTTTGAAAGAACTTGTTCTCACAAATTTGCAAATGTCGACATAAATTTTTGTGTGCTTTCATTTAAAAGTTTTCATACCCTGTACCAAGATAAAAGAACTTACTGTCGATTTACCAGTTAATCTACGTGCCAATCCATTGTTTCTAACATTTCAAAAGCAGCTGTTACTCTTTTCAATCCTTTGTTTTTCTACTTCCAGGCAGGCTACTAGTAGGCTTCGGATCGGGCATGGTGGGTGCCCCAGCTAGAGTGTACACATGCGAGGTCTCGCAGCCACATCTCCGAGGCATGCTGGGTGCTTTAGCTTCAGTTGGAGTTTCTACTGGCGTTCTAATACAGGTTTGTTAACTCTCTCTTCACATATCTTACTTCTTATAAATTATAGATTCTTATAAATAAGATAGTGATGTTTTTTTTAAAAAATGGAGCAGATCTTTGTTCATTCGGGAAATTATTCGGGATTTATTCCCACGGAAGACTCATTACAATATCCACTCTCACGAATTCGATGTCTTTAAGAACCTTAAAAGTCATAAGTTTTAACTCTTCTTTTGTGTGTGCAAATGTTCACTTGATTTAAAAGATGGTACAACGTATCACTTAAAAGAACTGCTGACTTTCGATTTAAAAGTTAAAAAGAGGTAAACCAATCACACTATCACACTAATATTATAAAGCCAAAGTTTGTGAGTGTATGTGTTTGTTATTTCTTCACGCTCAAATGGCTTGACCAATTTTGATAAAATTTGGTATGGAGGTAGCTGATACCCTGGATTAACATATAGGCTACTTCTTAACCTTGGGTAACACTGCGGGGCGCAGCTAGTTATAATATAAATGCGAAAGTTTGTAAGAATGTATGGATGTATGTTTGTTACTCTTTCACGCAAAAACTACTGAACGGATCTGGCTGAAATTTGGGAGGTAGACAGAATAGGTCCTGAATTGACACACAGGCTACTTTTTTCCACGCTCACGAGCTGTTTGCGGCTCGCGCACTGTGCACCCTCGAAAAGTCATAGAAACGTTGTCCACGCGGGTGAAGCCGCGGGAAACAGCTAGTTCCTGTATAGTTCAGCAAATAATTTGCCCCGCGGTCTTCACAAATTGAGTAATTAGAACTAATGTGTACGTAGACTTTAATATACTTATTGCCACTTTATCAAAATTCGTTGCGGTTTCCATATGGTTTATTTTTGTTGTTTCACGATATAGGTATTTAAAAACCACAAGTTAAAATTATGCGTGGTAACACTTAAAGCGTACATGTATTGTTAAGGTATTCATACAATGTTTTCACTAAAGTGTTGCGAATCGTGATTCGAATGCATGTCGAACTACTTGTCATTTGCTTTATTTACTTATTTAACACCTGGATTTTAATGACGAAAAACATCTTTGCAACTAGTTTAAGCATTCAAAAGGCACAGTAACTAGACTTCATGTTGTTTATAACGGAGAAATAGATTTTCGGGTGTAACAAGTTGGCTGAAACGCAAAAAAAACAATTGAACTCTTCATACAAATCGATCTTCTGAAAGACCGATTTTGAACATTTTTGTATGGAGCGTCGACATTTTTGAAGTGATTTTTTATAAATCGATGGACGCCGGCTGCACGCACGAAAAAGGTTGACTCATTGTCCCGTTACGTTATGACGTTGTCATGTTAAACTATCGTCCGAAAACCGACTTTACAGACAACCAATTTTTTTGAGATGATTTTTTGAGATGGGATGGGAGAGACGGACATCCTTTTACCGTTACCGTTTTTTTTAAGAATATGTTAACGTGTCTGGGTACAAGACCTTCAAGTGTTAATTTCTGTCGGCACTCCCGGAGTGGTTAGGTTAGGTTAGGTTTTTTTAGTACTATGGGTTAATTAGGGAAAATTGTTAAGTATGATGAGTAGATGCCCCAGTTAACGGGTCCTACACCAATTTTGTTACAACCTGTATAGTTCTATAGCTATTATGTAAGGCGAATTAGCTAACACTAAGAGTTAAGAAATTTTAAAGCATAAAGTTATCTATCATGAGTTGTGTCGCGTGTAAATCACCGCGTGGCCACGGACCCCTGGCCTTGAAGTAGCCCACGGCCAAATAACCAAACAACATGTTAGAAGTGTTAACAGTGACTTCACGCAAAACAGGGTTGTGCGATGTAAAGATAATAAATACAACATAATAAACTTCATAAATAAACTTTAACTACTAGTATATTTTAAACAGTAGGTACTTAGAAAACGAATAACTTTTACCTTAAATGGTAAAAACGGAACCGTTATAGGATCACTCGCGTGTACTTATTCTTTCCTTTTACTAAAGAAGTCGTTCTTAAGTTATTATTGTAGTGTGCGTGCGTGCCTACTGACGCGCACGCATACAAACCGCGCGATGTACCATTGTATGAAGATAACCTACTATTCTTTCTTTTAACTATAGTTAAAACTACCAATACGTGGCGTATTAACCACCTCCGTGGCGTAATGGTTAGTCCATTCGCTTCATACCAGGAGGTCGCGGGTTCGATTCCCGGTGCGGTCTACTTGTAAGACGCGGTTTGGTTGGTGGTAGGGCATTTTCTAAGCCCACCTGGCTAGCTACCACCATCTTATTGTAAACAAATTAAATAAACGAATTTTTAAGCGACAATTCTACCAAGGTTCTTTTAGCGCGGCACTGACGTCAACTCTCGCCCACGCTAGTTCGTACGAGTTATGTCAGATGGCGCTACTTTTTGCTTGTATGAAGAAAATCTGACTGAAATATGGAGACGGGCGGATCCTTCTGTCCAAATCTGTGTGCGGCATGATAATTTAATTATTTCACGAGTAAACAATATTAACTTGACACAGGTGACAATTGGTTATTCTTTTGTAGTAATTGTAATGACGATTTTAATTTGGTTTACGGCCAGTACGTTTTTCAACAGAAAAAGTTTGCATACTTGCCGACTTGCTGGTAGAAACTCGAAAGCAGGAAGTAAACTAAAGACAAAACTAATAATAAAACACGTTAATACCTTTTGAGTACTCTGTTTCTGATTAAAGATATCATATGCCAAGATATTATTAAGTGTCTAGTTGTATCTTAGTTGGTAGTTGTGTACACAGCGAATGATAACTGCATTAGACATAACTTTCATTTATTCCAATACCTACCTAATAAAAACTCTTTGCTATTTAAACTCAAATTTTAATAAAAAAAATTATCCGTAGCCAAAATTATGGCAGGTAACGAGTGTACTTGTGTGAAGGTGTGTGTGATTACGTCATATTATTAGGGCGTGTTACCCTTGAGATTTATTGAATTTGTGAATTATTTAAAAAATTAATATCTCGAAAATTAGGCTTTACTGGCCCATGTTTATATTACTTTTTTTATCTAAATAGGCATTAGAATATTTGGTTAAAACCTGTCGGTATACTCCTTCCCACCCTGTATATTGAGTTCTAAAAAACTTACAGTGCTATCTATCTATCCATCATGATGATGATGACAATGACGATGACGGATAACGCATGATGGATGACGATGACGGATGACGGATGACTGACTATAACGAATGACGGATGACGAATGACGAATGACGGATGATGATGATGATAGTGATAATTAACTTTCTTAGTTAAGTTAGTTAAACAGCATCTATAAAAACAACGGCGGTGATTTCCAGTTTAGCCTAAAAATACAACGTAAATTTTAACCTTCCTAAGAACAAAATTAGGGTTTATAAAAGTTTTGGTTGTGTTCCAAATTAACAACGATCGTCGCTAAATCCGGATAAAAACCCCCTACTAAAATACAAGTTTAAAATTAATGTCCAATAAACAGAAATGTACTATAAACTAATGTGGCCGGAATTACCCTGAGGTTAAAACATACAAGTACTTAAAATTTTGTTGTTGGCCATGTGATACTGATATTTAAATTTCAAAAAGGTTTATAAATAAATGGCAGAATAACAGGTGGATGTCCGAACGGCGCGGAGACAGCAGACCGATATGAGTCGACAAAAGGAAGGGACAGGATAATTTGTATGGTACTTCCCTTAGGGCGACTGGCGACTGGTTCAGGATGGCAGCGTCTGCTGTTTTAGGTGGGAGAGCCGTCTGCCTGGCTCCGGAATATCACTATCCGTCCCGTTGCGGTGCGCCGCAAACAGTCTATGACGGATGCCGGTGGAGGCAGCCCCAAAAGCAGCCCGGTATTAAAAGCCCTAAGAGACAAACAGTATTGTCACAAAAAGGCCGTACTAAGCACTTAGGAAACCAAGAAACACACTACTCACCATTTACAAAAACTCGGGCACAGCATATAATTATTCATTAAAATTACAAACGGAAAACACAAATAAACAATTTAGAAATAGATAATAAACACCTAGAGGAAAATTTTCATTTTCTCATCAAAAAATGTCAAACACAGTTTTTCAAATTTATTCATCATACTCTCCAAAAAGAACAAATAGTACAAACAAGTGAAAAATACTATTCCAAAAAGAGTTTTTATTTTGAGACGAAATATTTTTCGTCACAATTAGTAGGATAGTAAGGATGTATAGATAGATTCCCTGGTGGCGTTTATTGGCATACATAATGTGGACTGGACATAGGTAGATATTACACCAACGTAATTAATTAGTAAATATTTATTTTCATGGTCACGCGACAAACTATTGACTGTTATCTGTAGCTAAGCATACATTCGTTCGTGATAACGTTAAATAGAAAACCACGCATGCAAATATAATACGCTTTGTTGTACGTAAGTTGTAAAATTAGATCAGTCACAGGCTAAACAAACAAACAGACAAGCAGCTACGGTTTGTCGACAGATTCTAGATAATATACTCAACATCGTCTAGATAATTTGGTTAGGATATACCAGAGCATTTTACAGCGTATAAAAAGGAGCAACATACAAAATTAGTCAAATAGCAGATTTTTAGCGATTTTAGAAAAGTCGTAGAACAAAGTTGTTCAGATTGATGAGTACCTTAAAGTAAACTGCAACTGGTCTAGGTCCCTGGACATGTAGGAGTGAAAGACAATAAAGAATCAGACAAACTGGCTAGAATGGGATCACAGACAACAATATGTGGTCCAGAACCGAGGATAGGGCTACCAAGGAGCACTATTATAAGGCCATTAAAGGAACAGGCCGAAGGGAGACACAGATTGACATGGCTATCTAAGGATGGACACAAACACTCCAAGCTCTTCATCGGTGAAGTAACCACAGGAGCAACCAAAAACATTTGTAATAACAATAACAGTAGGACTCGCGTCAGAGCTATAACAGGAGCGTTGACGGACCAGTTTGCCACAAACGCACACCTGGAGAAATCAGCCTGATGAATGATCCGACCTGCAGGGCCTGTGGTTAAGATACAGAATCAATGGAACACTTACTGTGTCACTGCTATGTCCTGGCTAGCAAGCATATGTACCTCCTAGGTGATTGCTACCCGAAACAGAAGGACTACAAGCACTTTCCAATCAACGAAATTGCTGCATTGATGCAGCACATCTTCGAGTAGATTGGGGTGCAAAGGTTATAGGTATTTTTTATTATTTACAATTGGTAAACCAAATTCAAAATTGGTGACACAAAAGATCCCATTGGGTCGAAATGTCGCTGCAACTGCAGCCCCCACTTACAAAGAAGTTAATATAAGATTGGTGCGCAGTATTTTTACATGCTGTATAGAAGAAGAGTATATTATTTCAACTATACGTAAACGACATAAGTACAGTAAAATGGGAGAATAAACGTAATAATATGTAGTGTGAAAAGTTGAAATTAGCTCCAAAAATCCTTTTTAGTAATGTTTACCATCTTAAGCTTATTTAAATAAGCTTGAGCCACAAATAAACTAAGAGCTTTAACTACCTACTTACTCGTAGTGAACGGTCTTATAATGGGGACGCTCGAATTACAGCGGCTATTTTGTTAAAGCAACATCTGTCAACAAAAATTGATATCTTCCTTTGAGGCTATCATAAATAGCTGGTCTATGCCAATAAATCGCAAACAATAGGTGTTCTCAAAGTCAACATGAACGCCATCCAGCATGTGCAGCTAACTTTATGCTACAAAGCCAAAGAGCTGTGTGCCCTGCCCACCTCCACTTAAGTTTAGCGATTCTGTGAGCTATGTCGGTTACCTTGGTTCTCTTACGGATCTCCTCTTTTCTGATTCGATCGCGTAGGAAAACAACGTTATAATCCATACTTAATGAAAGACACTTTATTTTTCATTGGAGGTTACTTTTAATCATCATATCTGAGTTCCAAATGCAAAATAAAACAAAAAATCCTAACTGGTTACAGTATGTCATCGGCAGCGCGACGTCCTGGAACATCCTGGCCGGGGTCAGTGCCATAGTCCCCATACTCTCTCTACTCGGGATGTTGATCCTCCCAGAGACGCCAAACTACCTTCTAACCCAGGATAAGAGGGAGCGGGCGGAGAGCTCCCTCGCCAAGCTGAGAGGGTCTACTTGTGATCTGGATGACGAGATACAGAGGATGATAGCGTTTAAGGAGAAGAATCATGTGGAGCCGTAAGTGTCCTTGAATAATTGTTAATAGTTGACCTTCCTTTGTTAAACAGTATTTTTGTTTTATCACAAGCACACCCTGGACACTTCATACAACGGGCCAGAAATGACATTTCAAAAAGGAATGACGGAACAAACAAAATGGCGACGAAATCCTGCACGTTCGACAACCAAACTGTAACCAATTCCTATCAATCTGGGTGACGAGAGGGTGAGGTCGCAATGTAGAGAGCGGCAGGGAGTGTCCATACTGTATGTTAGTACTAATATATGCACTTTGACAAGTATCCATTATTTTATCCAAATGATAGAGAAGTTCCAAATAATAAATTCTCATCGTCATAATAGACATGATTTGTGATGAGATTTTGATTTATCGATAGCTAGGTACTTAACTATTTAAGATTAAGTATAATCAAATCGCAATATCTTCACGTCCCAAATACCGCAAAATCTCAAGACTATAAGGTCTTCGACCAGTGTGTGTTGCCAGTGATGACTTACGGAACTGAGAAATTGTCGCTTACTATGAGCCTCATAAGAAGGCTCAAGGTCACCCAAAGGGCAATAGAGCATGCTATGCTCGGAGTTTCTCTGCGTGATCGAATCAGAAACGAAGAGATCCGCAGGAGAACCAACGTAACCGACATAGCTCACAGAATCGCTAAACTAAAGTGGCAGTGGGCAGGGCACATAGCTCGTAGAACAGATAGCCGTTGTAGCAGTAAAGTTCTCGAGTAGCGACCGCGCACCGTAAAACGTAGCGTAGACAGGCCTCCCACGTGGTGGACCGACGACCTGGTGAAGATCGCGGGAAGCCAATGGATGCGGGCGGCGCGGGACCGGTCGTCGTGGAAATCCTTGGGGGAGGCCTTTGTTCAGCAGTAGGCAGATATGATGATAATGATAATCAAATTATATATAAATAAATATTTTTTAAATTTTTATTTTAGATTAAACAAATTATAGAATTGTTATTACAAAAACCACATAAAAACTATGTTAGTAAAATTATAAAATAAGTAAAATAATATCAATGTCAAATAAAACTATCAGCGGCTATAGGCGACTTACTACTTACCTAATTATTATTGGTCGCCGTCGGTGGCGTAACGGCTAGGGCCGCTACCTCCTATCCGGGAGGTCGTGATTCGAAGCCTGCCACGTACCAATCTGTTTTCAAATTTCGATTTCATATCCGCCGGTGAAGAAAAACGTCGTGAGGAAACCAGCACACACTTGCGAAAAAACCCGCACTGGGCCCGGGTGGTCGACTAAGGCCCGATCGTCCTAATTCAGGGTAGGCTCGAGCCCCTCGGTGGGGACGTAATATATGAGCTGATATGATGAAGGGTTATTTTGAAGTCGGTGTAGAAGGCCTAAACTTATGTCATAAAGTCAATGTCCTAAAACTAAAGAGTTGATGATTTACTCCAACTGTAGGTACGCTCTGGATTTTGATTTTCCATTTTTAGGGTTACGGCAAAATGCCAAAAAACGGAACGCTTATAATTTCGTTATGTCCGTCCGTCTGTCCGTACGTCACATTCAATTTTCTCTGCTATTATTAGACTTACAGGCACACAGATGTAAAATTATGATCCAAAATGGAAAATGAAATCAACATGTTAAAAAAATAGGTTAGCCTACCTTACATCACTTACATGTAAGAGGGTAATGAAAACTTTTTTTGAATATACCCTCAAATGTTGTATCGTTAAATAGGTCTCATAAAATAAATTAAAAAACACTTTTTAAATAAAGTAGCATTTAAAAATATTCAGTGAACATTTTCGTAACCCCACCCTATTTTTTTTAATTGTGTAAATAAGTTATAGTATCGGCCAGTAGGTAAAAAGCTGGCACTGCAGTTGCTACCCAACATTGCGCAAGCCACTAAAGTAACTAGGCGCCCTGTCAGCATTTCAAGTATTCCACAGGATGCAACCCGATCTAACTGTTTACCGGATTAATGTATTGTTATAATTACCATTGTTTAATTAATTCATTCCATATCTAGCATCGAGCTGAATTAGACTAAGCTTTATTTGTAACTCTTTACTTTTAAATTAAATTAGTTTAAAGTCATTTTGGTTTTTTTTGGGTCCTCCGGTTGTAGCTATCGTAATTGGCGCAGTCGGTAGGATACTCAAAAAAAGCTAGGGCCGCGTTCTCACATAGAATTGTGGACCCTACTATCGCGCGTCGTTAAAAAGATCATCGGCGGCGTTCGAGTATCCTGAATACGAACCTGGCTACCGGCTGGAGGAGACATCAAGACATAGATCCCGCAGAGAGACCAACATGAAATACATGTAAGTCAAGTACATATGAATTGCCCTTGTGTTGCTTGTCCCTAAATATATTTTTTTTTCCTGTGTGATTACCTGGCCCCAAGATTTTCCATCCAAGAAAATCCTGTTCCGAAAGCCCTGCTCCGGGTAGGCAATCGCGTAGGGAACGCTTAGATTGTCATAGAAACTTAGATTTTAACTTAGATATAATATTAGAGGAATCAGTAATGGACCCAGAAACCATTTACAAGGTCCTGAGACCTCTTCCCGAATTTGACGGGAACCCTAATATCTTACCTAGATTTATAGACCTTTGCGATCAGTTATGCGCACGTTATATAAAAACGGATCCCGGTAGTGAGCTATCAAATCTGTGCCTAATAAATGGTATCCTAAATAAGATAACTGGATCCGCCGCGCGTACCATAAACTCTAACGGTATCTCACAGAATTGGATTGGCATCAGAAACGCTTTAGTAAATAATTTTGCAGATCAAAGAGATGAGACAGCTCTTTATAATGACCTCTCTCTTGCTACCCAAGGTAATCGCACCCCACAGGAGTTTTATGATCACTGCCAAAATTTGTTTAGTACTATCATGACGTACGTAGGCCTTCACGAGACCATTCAGACCACCATTGAAGCCAAACGAGACCTGTATAAGAAGCTAGCTAAACAAGCATTTGTTCGAGGTCTAAAGGAGCCCCTGGGCTCTCGAATCAGGTGTATGCGTCCTGATAGTATAGAAAAAGCGTTAGAATTTGTGCAAGAGGAATTAAATGTGATGTACTTACAGAATCGTAGTGACTTCCCAAAAATGCAAACTCCAAGGTCTATTTTTGCCTCGCACATGGCTATGCCAGCGCAGAGATCATTTGTTCCTCATGCACCTGTTCAGCATTTACAGCAGTCATTTATGTCACCCATGCCACGTGGAAACCAGCAGGCTAATACTATGGCAACGCCACCTATGCCACCTCAACAGCCATGGAGACCCCCAGTGAACCAGTTTCCCCAAGGTCCAACTCGCACTCAACAGGTATTCCGCGCGTTACCTCCCAATTACAACCCCCAAAGTAACCTCTTTAGATTACCACCTAAAAACCAGTTCCAAAACGTAGGCCCCAAGCCCATGAGTGGAGTAAGCCACTACGTAACGAAGGCTTTACCACCAACCGGTTTCCCTGGACATAAGTGGTCGAAACCAAGTAACCCAACACCTTCCAACTATTTCAAACCCCGCGAGATGAATCTCAATGAGTGTCTAGGTTATGATGGTTACTATTATCCTGAGTACAGCCCTGAAACTGACATGTATAACTACCAACTAGGTGACATTAATTTCACAGACATGACTCAGACATATGACTATGATGAGACCCAATACTACCCAGACTGTAGTAACGTGATTGACGTCCCCTACAACAATAACCATGATGATGAACAGCCGCAACCTTCCACCAATAGCTCTGAAGAAAATTTTCAGAAGGCTCCGTATTCAAGAAAGTCAAGATAGAAGTAAATCTTCAAACGCAGAGGCAGTTGCCTTATATCCAAATATCGGACCCCCCAATAAAGCTACTTATCGATACAGGAGCCAACCAGTCATTTATTGACCCTCAAATTGTCGAAAATTTTTTTTCGCATGTCCCCCTTAACTACGACCCTTTTGAAGTCACCAACGTACATGCCACCTCCCGGAATGACTATTCTATCACTGTACCATCATTTGCAGAATTTCAAGACCCCAACGATATAAAATTATTCGTTTACAAATTCCATAATTATTTTGACGGCCTTATAGGCCTTGACCTGCTAGAAAAATGGGAAGCGAAGATTGATCTCAAGGACAAATTACTCATTACTCGCTCTGCGACTAATCCTATACAAATGTATAACTCATGTAACGTTAACCTTTACGAAACTGTTATCCCAGCCAACACAAGCAAATTAGTGAGGCTGCCCATCAACTTCCAAGACGGAGACGCTTTCATCCCTGAACAATCTATATCAAATTGTGTTATCCATGACTGTCTAACATCTGTAAATAATAATCGTGGAGTACTAGAAATTACAAATCCATCGCCACACGACGTCATTTTTTCAATGGACCGTCCCATAGTAGCCGAGTTGTATAACGAGTGCACGCGCACCGAACAAGTACCGCCGCGTGTTAGAGAAGTTTTATCACGATTGCGTATGGACCATCTTAACGCTGAAGAACGCGCTAACTTAGAAAGTTTGTGCTCGCAATACGCTGACATCTTTTACCTTGAAGGTGAAGCACTAACTTTTACCAATAAAATTAAACACAATATAAGAACGACTGACGAAATTCCGGTGTATACTAAAAGCTACCGTTATCCATACGTACACAGAGACGAAGTTAAGGAACAAATTGGAAAAATGTTAGATCAAGGTATTATCCGCCCCTCTGACTCCGCCTGGAGCTCTCCCATCTGGATTGTGCCAAAAAAGTCTGATGCTTCTGGAAAAATTAAGTGGCGTCTAGTAGTTGACTTCAGGAAGGTTAATGATAAGACAATAGACGACAAATACCCCATTCCCAACATAGCAGACGTGTTAGATAAACTCGGAAACTGTCAGTACTTTACAACCCTTGACTTAGCCAGTGGATTTTACCAGGTAGAAATGAACCCTGATGATATTCCCAAGACAGCTTTCAATGTCGAGCACGGGCACTTTGAATTTCTACGAATGCCCATGGGATTAAAAAATTCTCCATCCACTTTTCAACGTGTGATGGACAATGTCCTAAAAGACCTTCAAAACAGAATATGTCTCGTCTATCTGGACGATATCATTGTCTTTAGCACCTCCTTACAGGAACATATGCAAAACCTGGAAAAGGTCTTCCAAAGACTACGAGAATCCAATTTCAAAATACAGATGGACAAATCCGAATTTTTAAAGCTGGAAACCGCTTATTTAGGCCATATCATCACTAAAGACGGCATCAAGCCTAACCCAGACAAGATTATTGCTATACAAAAATATCCAATACCTAGAACCCAGAAAGAAATAAAAAGATTCTTAGGCCTTGTAGGGTATTATAGAAAATTTATTCCTGACCTAGCCCGAATCACTAAACCCCTAACCAAATGCTTAAAGAAAAATGGAAAAGTTATACTAGACAAAGACTATGTTAGCTGTTTTGAAAAATGCAAAACCCTCTTGACTAACGACCCTATATTACAGTATCCAGACTTTAGTAAAGACTTCTTGTTAACAACAGACGCTTCTAACGTGGCCATTGGAGCCATTCTTTCCCAGGGCCCCGTTGGGTCAGATAAACCCGTGAGCTATGCATCCCGAACACTTAATGAGAGCGAACTAAATTACAGCACCATAGAGAAAGAGCTGCTTGCTATGGTGTGGGCCACTAAGTATTTTAGACCCTATCTCTTTGGCCGCAAATTCAAAATTCTAACTGATCATAAACCCCTACAGTGGGTAATGAGTATGAAAGAGGAAAACACCCGATTTACAAGATTTAAGCTAAAGCTCTCTGAGTATGATTTTGAAGTAATCTATAAAGCAGGAAAAACTAATTTAAATGCAGATGCCCTTTCCCGCGTAGAAATCCATCACGAAGAGATAAGTTCAATAATTGCGAATGCATCGCAGAGATCACCATCGATTACCTCTATAGGATCATCATCATCACAAAAGCCACCATCAGTGGTCACCCTTGGTTCATCTACAGAAACAGCTCACACAAGCCACGAAAATCCAATCCTCAATGTCCCTATCGTAGACGACCCATTAAACAAATTCCATCGACAGATTCACATGACAGTAGTAGGCGACATTAAAAAGAAGACTAAGATGACCAAACCGTTTGACACGCATACGCGAGTCTCAGTGCAGGTTAGAATGTCTTACATAGAAGATGACGTAGTAGATGCCATTAAAGAGTATGTAAATCCCAAAGTTAAAACAGCACTTTTAATAGAACCAGCCCTCTCTATGTATGACGTGATCCCCATCATCCAGGAAAAATTCAGAAGTTCAGCCATGAACCTAGTGTTAGCCAAGAAAGAGCTAGAAAATGTTAGTGAGTACCTTAGGCAACAAGAATTGATTAAAAACTATCACGATGGCAAGACCAATCATCGTGGCATCAACGAGTGCTTCATGGCTCTATCCCAAAAATACTACTGGCCTAAAATGAAGGACCAAATTACTAAGTACATCAATGACTGCACCATCTGCGGTCAAGCCAAATATGATAGAAATCCCATTAAACAAAAGTTCAATCTGGTACCACCAGCAAGCAAACCCTTCGAAATCGCTCATGTAGACCTATTTACAGTAGAGACAGAAAAATACTTGACTATCATTGACGTCTTTTCCAAGTACGCGCAAGCTTACCACCTTCGTGATAGTACAGCTCTGAGTGTTATAAACAGTCTGGTGCACTTCAGTACCCATCATGGGTTCCCTCTTACACTGATATCAGACAATGGACCTGAGTTCACGAACCAGCTGTTCACTGAGTTTACTCAGTTACATAAAATCATCCATCACAAGACACTGCCCCATGCCCCCAATGGTAATGGTAACATAGAAAGGTTTCACTCAACAATCTTGGAGCATCTGCGTATCCTAAAATTAAAGCACAAAAATAAGCCTGCCATAAACCTGATGCCCTATGCTGTCCTAGCATATAACAGCTCCATTCACAGTTTTACAAATTGCAGACCATATGACATAATCAACGGACACTTTGACCCTAGAGACCCCGTAGATATTGACCTCACTAAACATCTTCTTCAACAATACATACTACACCACCGTGAGCAAATGAAAACCATATACGAACTGATAAATGAAACCTCACTGACCAATCGCGCTGCTCTCATAGATAACCGAAATGTAGATCGCGAGTCTGAAGTCGAATACCAGCCCCAACAACAGGTGTTTGTTAAAAACCCTTCTGCTAGTCGTCAAAAACTTGCAGCTCGTTACACCCACGATACTGTCCTGGCAGACTTACCTATCCATATCTACACCTCAAAAAAACGCAACCCTGTAGCTAAATCCCGACTAAAACGAGTACCAAAATCAGCCCAATTGTTACAGGATACTGTCAATGCTAACTGCTCTCGTGACAGTGGAAATGCAGGAGATAAAACTTGAAAGCTTGGACGACGGACCTGGACTGCTACCTTTCAAACTTGGTACTGCTAGACTGACTAGACACTATCATACATTTCTGCAGTATATCGAACTAGAAAACATTGAAGAAAAAGTAATAACCTTACAGACCCAGCTCTTTAAATTTAAAGACCGACTTGACAATAATACTCATGCTTTGTATGAACTCCAAATAGATTACTTGTCCGATAAACTAGATAAGATTTTAGAACATTTAAGAGGCTTAGAACCTAACCGTAAGAAAAGAGGTCTTATAAATGGATTAGGCTCTGTGATAAAAAGCATAACCGGTAATCTCGATTATTTAGATGCAGCTAAGTACGATGATGCCATTAAAATTCTAGAGGGTAACCAAGCAAAAATTTCAGACGAATTTAACAACCATGTTAGCATAAGTAAGGAATGGATGGCACACCATACCAATATAATAGATCAAATAGTAGAAAATCAGAAAAAGATAAAAGGCACTCTAAAATTACTTTTAGATAAAGAAATTTACAGAGACTATAGTCTGATTAAATTTGCTAAGTTTGCACAACTCCTTACTATACTAACAGAGAATACAGATGATATACTGACAGAAATATTAAGAATAGAGAATATGCTAGCCTTTGTGCGTACCTATAGCACTCACCATTCAATGTTAAAAGTAGATGTGTTAAGAAAAATGTTTAAAAAAGTAAGATTAATTTACGGTAAGGAATATGTTATAGATCTAGACCTAAGGGAATATTACGATATAATTAAACCAGGCTACTATTTTTCAGACAGACGCATAGTTATAACTTTTAAAATTCCGATAATAACTAAGGAACACTTTGATTTATACAGATTGTCTATCCTTCCTAATAAATTTAACCAATCCATTATCCCTCCTTATCCCATCATAGCAACTAACAGGAACACATTCATGTACATAGAGACAGAATGTCCGAAGCTAAGTAACGGTTATCTCTGCGAAGAAAAGTTGAACAGCCAAATCCGGACTCAAGCTGATTGCATCCATAACCTCATCACCAACCATGCTCTAGATACTACCTGTAAGATGACTACAATCACCCTGACCAAGGAAGCTGTAGAAAAACTGGACGAGAGACACTATGCTGTATCTTTCCCACATCCTACTAAAATTCACACTGAATGCGGACGAGAAGATTCTAACATGGTACATGGAAGTTTCTTAGTTACAATACCCCCAAACTGTCTGCTACGAACAGAAGAGTTTACGATCAGCAACTCCAACGACCAGATAGAAGGCCAACCATTGAAGATCATGAAGATTTCTCTCGATAATATGAAGCAGAGTTTCCAACCACTGCCTGAGATCAAATTGAACTCTATAAACTTAAAAGGACTACACAGCGCGCAAAACAAGGCAATGTTACAACCTACCTTACACATAGACAAGGCGTCCTCTGCAGCTATCTATCATACTACAATACCAATCTACAGCATGCTATTCGGTGCAACTGTACTTATTATAGTAATAATAATCAATCGTCGTTATGGAACTATCCTATGTAGAAGCAAGTATGGAACTTCAGAGCCTGCTGCTGCTGCGAAACCTGCCAAATTAGAGCCAGCTGCTGCAAACCCTGAAAATTTGGAAAATCAGCCAAGATTTCCAGCAACATTTTCTCTCAATGTTCTAAAATAGTTGCTGTTCTAAGGGCGGAGGAGTTATAGTATCGGCCAGTAGGTAAAAAGCTGGCACTGCAGTTGCTACCCAACATTGCGCAAGCCACTAAAGTAACTAGGCGCCCTGTCAGCATTTCAAGTATTCCACAGGATGCAACCCGATCTAACTGTTTACCGGATTAATGTATTGTTATAATTACCATTGTTTAATTAATTCATTCCATATCTAGCATCGAGCTGAATTAGACTAAGCTTTATTTGTAACTCTTTACTTTTAAATTAAATTAGTTTAAAGTCATTTTGGTTTTTTTTTGGGTCCTCCGGTTGTAGCTATCGTAATTAATATACAAATACTAGACATTACTAAAATAAACAAACGAAAACTATCCAAACGAGAATTAACTGCCCAATGTAGTAAGGTTTACTACACTAAAACATTCCTAAAGCTTTAATAATGCCTTGTTAGGTCCTAGTTATTCTCAAAGTTTGATTAAAATCGTTAGAGTTATTTTTGAGAAAAAGTAACAAACAACCTGGATTTGTATGGGAGGTACCTTATTCTGATTATTTTTGGAATAACAAAGTATCGTATGCTATAGTTCATGTAAAGTTATAGTAACGTATTGAGTTTCATTAAAATCGTTAAAGCCATAAAAACAAACGGGAAATTAAAAAAACCGTCTAGAGATGTATAAAAAAACTATTGCTCCAACCCAAATTTTACCCAAATACTTCCAGTAGTTTGGGAACTAGAGTACCGGACGGACGGAAGCACAGATACATAACCACACTTTTTTTAGACTCTTAGTGTAGCGCCCCCCATTAAAATCTTAACTTAAAAAAAATTTGCCATCACAATACCCTCTTCACTGCTTTAAAATTACTTCACTCCTTTAATAGTAAAAATTAATTCCATTTGTTAAACAAAAAACTACTAGTAAAAGTAAGTCAAAGTGGCACGAAAAAATTGTTTGTATATGTTTGTTTGTTTGTATGGGGCTAATCATTGGATTGGTCTTTTTAAAATTAAATGAAATCATGCTTTTTGCTAACATATTATTGCCAGATGTTTTGTTAGCACGACAAAGTCGTTAATAACGTTTTACTGGTGTTTCTAGACTATTGGACCTAGGAAAATGATTTAGGGTTTCAACTGTATAGTAGTCACTCCGGAATCCTACACTATTTGTAGTTTGACGCACCTGGCCGATTTTTTCACCTTTATCTTTGATAGGGGTGAGACTCGAGTAAAATTGGATGTATTTTATTTATTTGATTTATTACCTAACATCCTAATATGATTGTTTATATTTTTTTTCTTCTGTAAGTATTAATTTTAACGGGAAAAACATTCATTTAATATGTTAAGGAAGAGCGGTACCTCCTGACACAGGCTGTTTATATAATAATAATAATAATAATAATATAATAATAAATCATTTATTCACAGGTAAAAACCCATATCACACACAAAATATACAAAGAAATACGATAACGATAATAAACACAAAATACTCAAAGAAATACGATAAGACAAATGTCAGACAGTCATTTCCTGTTTATGCTTAAGGATCTACAATCCGAGCAGGTTGATACGTGTTTCAATAATATCGAACGTAAGTCTAGTCATTTTAAGTTCAAATCAACGCGAGCTTCAATGCGGCTGTTACGTTGAAACCGAACGCCCAATTCTCGATTTTTACATGTTTTTATTACTTTTCATCACTTTCAAATGCGTTTAAAAAAAATGTGTTCCATTAAAATGAAAGGTCTTAAAGTCACCGATTTTTGTGTGTTGGTTTCAGTCAATATTATCTATTTGTTATCAAAAAAAAATTGCAATTAATGCCAAAAACAGGGTCTACGGCAGAGATATGCTATATATAAGGGGAGGTAGATAGGTTACGTGCATCCAAAAAGTGAAGCAAAAAAAAGATGCCAATTGGCATCTCTTTTCTTAGTAGCATCGGTGCAACGGAAGCGAACTGCTTGTAATGTTGTGTGTGTAAATGGCTTCGATTTTCAAATGTAGTTTGTTAGTGCATAACCCATCTATGGTAACAAATCTCTGGTCTACGGTATATTTTTTTACATCAAAAGTGGTAATATTTTTAAAATTGTATTTAACTATATTGTTTTTTTTTTACTTTAAGTATATTATATATTTTTTTCCATGGTGATAGCTTTACACAGTCTTTCAATAATTTGAATTGAATATTGTCATTTGACCCATCGATCTTAAGGCCTTAAAAAGAGACACAGACCGTAACTCAAAATGTACTCCTTGTTAAAAATAATAAACATATTTTTTTATTAACAAATCAATTAATCCTGTACAGTCACTTACGGCAATTTCGAACGATACTCGTATCTCTGATACTACTCGTAACAATATTAAAGGTAAAACTATTTCCATATTTTAGATTGAAAACTCCACGGGAAATCATCAAAGCTCTTCTGTCACCGTCGGCTCTGAAACCCTTCGGCATCCTCGCGATCTACTTCTTCATTTACCAGTGGTGTGGAGTTAACACTGTCACTTTCTATGCGGTGGAAATATTTGCGGTGAGAACTATGATTAAGCTTATGTTACACCGTGGTTATCTAACAGAGAAGATTGCATTGAGAATTTAAAAAAAATATGGTACAGGACCCATTAACTGGGGTTTCTACTCATTATACTGAACAACTTTCCTCAAGAAACCCGTAGTCAATTCTCATAAAATAAATTGCGCGAAATCGGTTGATCAACTGATCGATTTGTATGAGGAGTTAATTTTTCTTTGCTATTTCCGCAGTCATAGAACAAAAGTTGTTTAGTTTAAATGATGAGTAGATGTCCCAGTCAACGAGACCTAGACCAATTAAGCTATTGCATAGCTTTTATCGAGGGCTTTGAGCGCGGCGACCGAATCAGGAATTTCCGTAACGAAAATAAAACCTAACACCCCACGCTCGGTCGGTTTCTAAAAAACTTACAGTGCCATCTATTAGCGATTTGCGGTACAAAAAGGACTTAGTAAATTTTACTGGTGTAACTTTCTTAGTGTTAATTTATTACATAAACATCCCGCGCCCCAAGGACTATATGGTAGGTACTGGTAAATTATAGTAATAATAATAATAATAAAAAAATAATTATTTATTTAGGCAATAAACCCATTAAAATACAATATTAAATAAACAAAATTATAATAATAGTACACTATTAAATCAGTATATTATATCGTCATTTTTTATTAGGGTCTCGGTGAACCAAGACCCAATGTCTTGTCATGGGACTGGTCAAGTCCTAATAAGTAATAATTATAATTGCATAAGTTGATAAAAAATGCTATGCAATAGCTTTACCGCGGCAGTCCCCGAGTGCCACACGTTTTTTTTTGTTGCACCCTGTATAATCCAACAAATTATTGACTTTTTTAGGGTTCCGAAGTCAACAAGGAACCCTTATAGTTTCGCCATTTCTGTCCGTCTGTCTGTCTGTCTGTCCGTCTGTCTGAGGCTTAGCTCAGAGGCAATTAGTAGGTACTAGAAAGAAGCTGTAATTTGGCTTGGGTATACATATTAATCGCGCCGATAAAGTTGTACAATAAAATCTTGAAATATTCTTTTTGGGTATCTCCCAATATAGACACAATCATTTTTTTTACGTTGAAGTACTGTATCGTGTAGGGTGTGGTTGAATAGGTCTTTTGAAACTAATGAAGGTTTGCTAAGACCATTTTTCGATAAAGGGATCGCTTTGCGAAATATTAAGATTTAAAGTGCAATTTTTTTGTTAGCGTTGAGTGTCGAGTGGTCCAACCAGCTAAACCGGTATTTCAGGATATCTGAAAAATTTTACATTACTGCAGCGGCCAGCAAAAGTGACATTGATGGACGAACGTGTAAATGTGGGCCGAGGCGAAGTAAAACTAACAACAACAAGTTCCTAAGAAAAACACGAGATACCTTATTTTTAATGACTTGAAATTAAACCCTCAGTCATGTGGCACGAAGCTCAACAAGTACTGGCTAACGATATCCATGGGGGTCGTCCGGCTGCTGTTCACCATAGTGGGGTGCGTTGCTTGTCGCCGCTTCGGGAGAAGGCCTCTCACTTTTGTTTCTGGTGAGTCCCATATCTCCTATTAGTCCAGATAGACTGATGATCGAGTGAAGCACGCAGGAATTCGCTGGATGCATGTAAATCAGGATCGGCTGCTTTAGAAGAAGTCCTCTCACTTTTATTTCTGGTGAGTTTTGTGTCTCATATTAGTCCAATAGACTGATGTCGAGTGAAGCTCGCAAGAATGCGCTGTATGATTGTAACTCAGGATCGTCCGCTTCAGGGGAGAACCTCTGACTTTTATTTCTGTTGAGTCTTGTGTCTCCTATTAGTCCAGATAGACTGATGCCTAGTGAAGCTGTAACTCAGGATCGGTCGCTTTGGAAGAAGGCCTCCTACTTTTATTTCTGGCAAATCTCTATTTCGTATTAGTCCAGGTGCACTGATGATCGACTGAAGCTCACAGGAATGCGCAGGATCGCGTTAAGTGGAGGTCATATATTCAACAGAACATCTTCAGACTTAAATTATAAGGCTTCCGTTCTTTATTGTCGTGCACTTATATACTCGTGATAGTCTACCTACACACAACCTTCTAGCACAAAACAGATAGATACTTGTAGTTTCTTCGCAGGCGTGTGCAGGTTTTCTCACAATGTTTTTCTTCATCGTAAGAGCGTCGGATAAACGTACATATGAAATCGAAATTTGAAAACACATAGGCACGTGGCAGGATTCGAACCACGACCTCCCGGACAGGAGGTAGCGGCCTTTGCCATTACACCACCTCCGCTACGCCACACTCGACTTTCTGGTTACTCAAACTCAATTCCTTCCCCAGCGGTCGGCTGCGGCACCACAATGCTGACTCTAGCCGTCTACTTGTACTTCCTGAACTACTGGAAAGAGAACAATATCCCAGTCACGCATACATGGATCCCAGTGGCGTGCATCTACATCTTCACCATAGCCTGCACCATCGGGTACCTCATCGTACCCTGGGTCATGATTGGCGAGGTTTATCCCACGCAAGTGAGTAAATTTTCGCAATGAAAGCAGAATTAGCTTCCCGCCCCGAGGCTTCGTTCACGTTTTTCTTTTTCTACAAACCCTTTTTTGGCGTGCCCACAACAACTGTACAAAATTTCAAAGCAATCAGTGAAAAACTTTCGGATAAACGAGTTTAATATTCTCAAGATACGAACATTTACGTTTATACATATAGTTAGAAGGGGGCAGGGGGTTGCAATGGGACGTGGTAGGGTAAACTGTAGGTAGGGTATCATATCAGCTCATATACGTCCCCACCGAGGGGCTCGAGCCTACCCTGAATTAGGGCGAACGGGCCTAGTGCGGGTTTGTCGACTTCACACATAACCTGCGAGTTTTTTCGCAGGCGTGTGCAGGTTTCCTCACGATGTTTTCCTTCACCGTAAGAGCGTCGGATAAACGTACATATGAAACCTAAATTCGAAATCACATTGGTACGTGGCGGGATTCGAACCACGACCTCCCGGTCAGGAGACGGCGGCCCTAGCCGTTACGCCACCGACGCTTTTTGATAATCTGGTAATCACGAGCGAGAAATGACCTATATGTTGCGCTCATCGTGAATCCAGTACTGGCCATGACGTCCGATCTAAAAGAAACGATCAAATTTAAAAGAGTAAAGTTTAATAAACACGTTTTTGATCCCAAGTGCATTGTACAGTTCATTAGAACTACGAGTATATTGGCTTCGATGAAGTTATTATAACAGGGGCACTGATCACAATAGATCTTCTTAGGTTGCGGTGACCCTCCTTTGGCTCTATTGCCCTTACAAAAAGTTGACGGTCCATCTATTGGAAAGTGACACAAAAGCATCTGATGTAACACCAAAACAGTTATCATCGGATTTCAACTTATTTTGTGCAGCGAAAAACCACGCGTAGCTTGAGAGAAATCGCAAGAGATAAACTGCAGTCCTTGTATTGGTCTCTCGCCCAATAAATAAAATATTAAAAATTAAATAGCCGAATGGTTTCAAGGGTTGCCTCCTTGTTATTATTTTTTAAATCCACAATTGGTAAGACTTTGGCATCATCTCACCTGATGGTACCTAAGTTTCGATGATGCGGAAATTGAAAGCGGTTTTACCAAGATTCCCCATCGCAATGGGAAACCTGATATCTTATCTTTAAGCCGGAACACCTTAATGTTTGGCGGCAAGACTTAGATGGTGGTAGCTAGTCAGGTGGGCTCAAAAGATGCCCTTCCACCAACCTGCGAATTTCAAGTACTCTATCGTTCAACTGAGATTAAAGTCTAGTTCCTTATCAGCTTTGAGCTTATATTTCTCTAACAAATAGGTAGGTACTAGGAACTTACTAGAGTAGTAACGGATTTGTTTAAACCCTCAGGTGCGTGGAATCGTGGGAGGCATAACGACTTGTGCAGCCCATCTATCCGTGTTCTCAGTGGTTAAGACATACGCCTTCCTCAAACACAATATACACGACTACGGGACCTTCGGCCTGTACGGGTCCATGTCCATAGTTGGTGAGTGTAAGCTTGTGTTGGTTTAGTGCTCTCATATTAGGCAACTTAGCAGAGCTACGCAGCTAAGCCGCGCTGCTACTTTTAGGCTGGAACTCTGCCACGCTGCAGCTGCGGTGCTCATTTAATGTGGAACTCAGTTGCGCTACAGCCGTAACTATAAATGGTGCTATTTGATAGATCTGAATATCACCGCTTGGGAAAAGGTAGCATTCAAGATCTTGGTGAGTGCGACAAGCGACCGTTATCATGTCACGCGATCTACTGTTCTAAATAAATACTGTAGCGCGGACCAGTAGCTTGCATTCGCCAGTTATCATCATATCAGCTCCTATACGTCCCTAACGAGGGGCTCGAGCCTAGCCTGAATTATTGCGATTGGGCCTTAGTCGACCACGCGGGTCCAGTGTGGGTGGTAGACTTCACACACAACCTTCGAGTTTCTTCGCAGGCGTTTGCAGGTTTCCTCACGATGTTTAACTTCGCCGTAAGAGCGTCGGATAAACGTATATGGAACCGAAATTTACACATTGGTACGTGGCAGGATTCGAACCACGGCATCCCGGACAGGAGGTAGCGGCCCTAGCCATTACGCCACCGACGCTCCGACGCATTCGTCAGCGCTTTATATCTATTTAAAAGCAGTGGGTTCCGAGAACTGATTCGCGTCGCTGGTTGCCAAGATCGAAATGCTACTAAAGTTTTTTTTTTCCTACATCCATTTTAACTCACTAAGTTACTTAAGACGTGATTTGCATCTTTCTGAAGTAGATTTTTTTTCATTCATAACTGGTAAGCCCTTGGCATTATCTCACCTGATGGTAAGTGACGATGATGCCGAAGATGAAAGCGGGCTTACCAAGATTTCCCAACGCAATGGAGAACTGACTATATCACCTTCAAGCCGGAACACATCAACAACAAAACAACACAACAAAATGATGTTTGGCGCCAAGACTAAGATAAGATGGTGGTAGCTAGCCAGGCGGGATTCGAAAATGCCCTTCCAACAACCAAACCGAGATTTACAATTTTAGACTCCGCCGAAATCGAACCCGCGACCTCCTGATGTGAAGCTAATGAACTTAACCATTACGCCACGGAGGCGGTTAAAATATCATTAATAATAATAATAATAAAATTAATTTATCGACCAACAATGGATCACAATAGTAATCACATCAGCTCATATACGTCCCCACCGAGGGGCTCGAGCCTACCCTGAATTAGGGCGATCAGGCCATAGTCAACCACGCGGGCCCAGTGCGGGTTGGTCGACTTCACACACAACCTTCGAGTGTCTTCGCAGGCGTGTGCAGGTTTCCTCACGATGTTTTCCTTCACCGTTAAAGCAATCGGTAAGTATGTACGTAAGTTTTTTTGAAAAACTCATTGGTACATTGGCCGTCCAGATTTGAACCCGGTACCTCTGGTTAGAAGGACCGAGTCGTTACCGGTTGAGCCACCGACGCTTTTTAGTCACACAATAGTGTTAGTGACTTATTCTAGGACTTAGACTAGTGTTAGTAATATACACAATTACATTTACATTATATGAAATTTATTTACAATATCACGACTGTTATTGGCAACGTCAACCAAGCAGCAGTGGTTAATGATTCCCATGTATTCTTTTACAGGTCTAGTATTCTTCTACATGTTCCTCCCTGAAACTAAAGGAAGAACACTGCAGGAGATAGAAGACTACTTTTGTGGAAGAACAAAAAGCCTGAGAAAGCCTAGCACAGCTTCAGGTGCCTGATGACTGTGATGACCTTTGGAAATCTCCCTTTAGAAATGGTTTCGAGAATAGGAGGAGAAGATGAAAAGAAATCCATATATTGTCGTCACTACTGTTGGATATATTTATTGATATGAGGCCTGCCATATAAACAGAGTGACTGGTTGACCTGGTAGTCGTATTTAGGGAGGTAAATAAAAAGTAACATCAATTTTCCCAAGAAAAACTTAACCAATTTTTCGAGGATTTACCATAGATTCCTTGAAGAAAGTTGTTTGTTTGTTTGTACAACAGAATATAGTGTTAGGTACAGTATACTGTATATTCCTATAGGAATAACATGTACAAAGGTGGACTAATCCCAAACAGGGATCTCTTCCAACCAAACTTAATTTATTGTAAGGACTCCGATAACGAGCAAAAAATCACGTTATTACACGATTTAAACAAAAAATTTAATACCTACATACTTTACTTTACATACCTATGTATACTACTAGCTGTTTCCCGCGGCTTCGCTCGCTCAGATCTCGGTGAAAAATTTTCTATACTTATTCTCAGACCTACGGAATATACACAGAAAATTTCATGGAAATCCGTCCAACCGTTTCGGAGGTGTATAAACACTAACACTATGAAACGAGAATTAGGGATAGATAGATAGTTATAATATATACTATACTTTACATACAGGGTGTAACAAAATTGGTGTAGGTTCCGTTAAGTGGGGCTTCTACTCATCATACTGAACACCACTTGGTTTAGAACTTTGGTGAAATGGCAAAAAAACTTCATAAAAAATAAGCAGCTGATCGACCAATTTTGTGCATTTTTGTAAGGAAGGTCCAATTTTTGTTTTACGAATTGACTATGGGTTCCTTGGAATAGTTGTTTAGTATGATGAGTGGCATCCCCAGTTAACAACTCCGACACCAATTTTTTACACCTCTATAAATATATATACTTAGTACAAGTACATAGTTGTTTAGTTTCGTTTTTCATTCAATTTCCTAGATGCGACCGTGATCGTTCAACCTTACAGATCTTGGACCATGGGTTCGCTAAAAACCCATAACAACCCCAGTGCTGCCGGAGAAGGGTCTCTTTCCGATCTCGGGAAGGCGAAGGCTACTTTATACACGGGGACAAGTTTTAAAGACTCAAAAATGGGTAGGTAGAGCTAATTTCTATTAATTGGTGCTAATTTTTGCCACCTGTTTTACTTAAAGCGCAAAAGTATTTTTATTTTCTCGACCTCGTATTTGTTCTGGGAAAAATCGTGTTTGTATAGTTCTCCTACAAATTAAATTGAAACTTGCGATTGGAGCTATTGAATTGAAACTTGCGATTGGAGCTATTGAATTGAAACTTGCGATTGGAGCTATTGAATTGTACTAATAAGTGTATGATTTGGTCGTGCAACATGAATACATCAAATTTTTCTTTTTAAATACAATTTTTGATAATACGCAAATGGAACGTTGCGTATTATCAATCGATCAAAAGTTAGTGGAACTATAATCATAATCATTTAATGATAAACAATGTTTGTACGTCAATTTCGATTTAAAAATTAAATTAAAATACAACATTGTAAAACATTCAGACAATACAATAATAATAATAATATGTTTTATTATAAAATAAAAATTACTCATCAAAAGATAATAATAATATTATCATGTAGTGATATAAAATTAACTTACAAGCAATTTTTTTTGTGATATAAAGTTCACTAAAAGCATAATAGATAACTTAGATAATTGATTTTTGTACATAATTGTTATTTAATAACACACATATTATTAATGATAAATATTCTCGAGTGGCGACCGCGCACCGGAAAACGTAGCGTAGGTGGACGCAGTGGACCGAAGACCTGGTGAAGATCGCGGGAAGCCGATGGATGCGGCCAGCGCGGGACCGATCGTCGTTGAAATCCTTGGGGGAGGCCTTTGTGCAGCAGTGGACGTTTTTCGGCTGATATGATGATGATGATGATTGTATTTTGGAGGAGGAGTCTGTATAATATAAGTACCTAGCTAATTTTTACCCAGTGAATAAAATAAAAGATAAGTACAATGAAGTGCCTTCGAACCTAAAATTTTATTACTTAAGTAATAACTGTAGCAAAGCATAGTATATGTGATAATATCTATAAATAAGTACATAATACATTGTTAACCGAGGGCAGAAAGTGATCAATTCGCACTTTCTCCTGAGTGAAACACAACGTTTTTTTGTACAGTTGTACATTTGTTAGAAAACAGGTAAAATAACCTAATTAATTTAATTTAAATTTAAAGAACATTACCCTCCCTTTTGGGCAGTCGCATAAAAATTTAAGTACATTGTTACTTACGGGATCAAGACGAATCTAACGACACCTCGCACTTCAAAAGCCATCGAGTCGTTTAGGCTACAGGCTAGGCTCAGTTGAAGAAACAGACATACATACATACATACACCCGAAAAATATTAACCTGCTTTTTGGGAAGTCGGGTATAAAAAGGCAGTAATTAAAAAAGTGATAAAGTAAACGCGCTGTTAGAAATAATCAAATTTGCGCTCGCATTATAAAGGCACAGTGAGATATAATCAACTTTGCGCCCGCTAAACTAAGCAAAGCCTTTGTCCAACAAAGTACAACGAAAAGCAACTATATTAAAAATTAGATTTTTAAAACACGCAAGAAACTCGGTCTATAGATTGCAAATACATAACTCTCTGTTTAGTAGGTAGGTAATAAATAAAGTGCCATCTTGATTTACCTCGTTCTCATCAAATAAGTTCTGATTGAATCTAAGCAATAAAATTGTATTATTTAAATATATCATGGATAGCTTATGTTTATTGAGATAGTATGAAAATTAAAATGAATTCACAAGGCCTAAATATGTGTTCTCGCTATATTTAAGAAGGTGAATAAGAAGCTGAAACTGAACAACTATCCCCAAGAAACCTATTTTGAATTCTCAAAGAACAATTTAGAATTTAGCACGTAGTGTAGGCAGGCCTCTCATGCGGTGGACCGACGACCTGGTGAAGATCACGGGAAGCCGATGGATGCGGGCAGCGTAGGACCGGTCGTCGTAGAAATCCTAGGGGGATACCTTTGTCCAGCAGTGGACGTTTTTCGGCTGATATGATGATGAATTTAGACTTCCCATACAAAGTTAATCAGCTAATCGATTTCTATGGGAAGTCTAAACATTTTTTTTAAATTGACTACAAGTTTCTTGGAGAAAGTTGTTCAGTTTTGGCTTGTTAATCACCTCTTTAAATATGGCAAGAATGCACCTTATGATATAAGATCCTATAAGACCTTTATAGGCGAGATTGCTTTGTATATATTGTGTTAAAAGTTGCAGGCATTTGTTGTGCGTTTTGTTTCAGTAAGTATTATTATATTTTAAAGCATTTGTGATAAGTAGAATATTAAAAATGTCAGTTTAAATGTTTATATAATATTGTTGTTGAACAAATAAAATTATTCAATAAAAATTGTTTTCTTATTCATAATTTTAAAATCGTAGTAGGTACTTTATTTTTTAATATTTATTTTGACATTTTTTTGTTACATTTATGAAAAATTAAATTGCCATTTTAGTTTTATTTATTTTAACTGCCATTTTTAGTTAATTTATTTTAACTGCCATTTTCATTTTATTTAACTGCCATTTTCACTGTTTCCAGTAAGAGTGATGCATGATCCATTACTTAGGAAATTAGGTACGTTCGGTTTGTGTCCTAAAGCCTCATATAGGTAAGTACGAACGTTATTGGAGGCAGGTGGATTTTTATGTCCTTTCTACTTAACGTACCAACCGACATTAGGCCTTAAGACGCGAACGTAATTTCGTAAGTACACGATGAATGCTTTATTGCTAATTGTATGCGGATTTTTAAGGCGAGTCATTTGTAAGACAGTTGTCTCTGTTTTTTCCTTTACGTGTAAAGAGTCAAGAGAATAACCACACTTTTGCACTTTTTCAATGTTTTACGTTGTTATTTCTTTTAAGACTTCAATTTAAAAACTAAAATTTAGCAGGTTCTCTGTAGTACTAAAAATAAATATCTCCATATAAAAACTATGTGCAAATTTAGAAATTTTATTAATAAACAATTCGTTTTAGACTTTTTTTTTGACGTTTAAGACCTGTTTTTGGGATTTTTTATGATCGAGTAAAGTACACAGTATCGTGTAACGTATTAGCACATTCCTCAGACAATATCCTTAAGTATGTCCAAATTTTTTTTGCAAGACCTATATTTAGTAGTAATTGCCCAAAAAATTTGATCTAGCAAAAGGGTTTCTCCGCTTCTCCACCGGTGCCTCGCTTTAAGTCCTTTTTACTTTGGCCACAGTGTAACATTGAAACGATGAAATGAGCAATAAATCGTTAATGGTGTATTTACGAAATAAGTTTCGTGTCCTTAGGCCTATTATAGGTTGGTACGTACGTTAGTGGGGACAGGCGAATTTTTTAATTCCTTTCTACTTGTACCACCCAGAGTCTAATATTGAAACGATGTGGCTGCCTCATTTAAAACACAGTAACTGCAAAATTTTTAGACCGGTTTTTTTTATTATATTGCATTTTTAATTACTTTTAGGACTTAATTTCAAGTGTTTTTACTTCCAAATATTTTTATTGCAGTATTTTCTGTTCATATTTTTTTTTTGTTGGCGCGCAAAATTTTTTTTGTGAGGAATATTTTAAAAAATCTGAGAATTGTCAGTTACTGTGTTTTGAAATTGGGCAGCCGGATGAAATGAGCAAATTTTAGTAATCTGTGGTATTGTCGGACACTGGGAACGCGTAGGTGAATAAATGCATAGGTATTTTCGTTTTATAAGGAAGTGCAGTATTTGTTACGAAGTCACTAGTATCTCATCTGTGATATAACTAGGTATTGAAACACTCTTATGACACTATTAAAAACCTCGCCATGGCTCGGTTTTTAAACTCATACTCGTGTTTTAATACTCCTCATTATGCAACAGTTTCATAAACTACTTTTATGTAATACTAGCTTTTGCCCGCGGCTTCGCCCACGTGGACATAGCTTTTATGATTCTTTTTGAGGGCGAGTGGTGCGCCAGCCGCAATCAGCTCGCAAGCGTGGACATGGATCGGGCTATTCGGATTAGCAGTCTTTGTCACTTCCCACCCCCTCAACAAATTCTATACAAAAAATCACTTTAATCCGTTGCTCCGTTGCGACGCCACCGACGTGCGCGAGCGTAGAAAACAGTTGTCCCCAGATCCCTCGGGAACTATTTCAGGATATACTTATTAGTAAATTATATCATTTTCCACCTCATCTCTGTGCTAAAAATCACACCAATCCATTTTTTCATTACGATTTTAAATAAAACGAACAAATAGTATTGTTTTAGTTTCCTCAGGAACTGCATCGGGCTATGATAATTTCCACAGATAAAAGGTTGACTATTTCATTCCCAGTGATACAGGCTACCTGCATGCCAAATTTCATCAAGATTGGTAGAGGTGTTGAAGTGTGAATAGGTAACAAACAAACAAACACATTTTCACATTTATAATATTAAGTAAGGATTTCTAAATCTTAAATAAAATATAGAGCGTCGGTGGAAAAACGGTTAGGGCCACTACCTCCTGTCCGGAAGGCCGTGGTTCGAATCCTGCCACTTACCAATATCTATAAGAATATCGATTTCATACTGGTATGTACTCGTACGTTTATCCGACGCTCTTACGGTAAGAAAAACATCGTGAGGAATCCTGCACACGCCTGCAAAGAAATTCTAAGCTTATGTGTGAAGTCAATCAACCCGCAATGGGCCCGCGTGATCATCGAAGGCCTGATCGCCCTAACTCAGGGCAGGTCGAGCCCCTTGGTGGGGACGTATATAAACTGATATGATGAAATAACACATATGCCTATATTATCAAAAAACTAATTTCAATCATTATAGGTATCAATCTAGTAATAAAATTTCCTAACAATATTAATTTGGGTCAAATCCTCGAGTCGTATCAGCTCCAAAGGAGCCCACGACGCACTTCTCGTTGCCGCGCTGGATGGCAATAGACAACCTTAGCAGCAGGTAGGACCTCACGTCACATCTCCTCTCTCGAAAGCGAAGGCCAATCTCCTTTGTGAAAGCAAAGGCCTCTGAGGGTTCAGCAGCCGGTTGTCTCACAGACCAGCGGCACAAAGCAGTAATTTGCCTCCAAGACCGAGTACTTATTATGCTTCTTTCTCACCGCAAATTGAGCAGCAGTACCATACGGGTGAGGAGTGAGGCAGAAAAAGTGGCTTCCCAAAGCAGACACGTTCCTCTCTGCCATAGCACCTGTTTAAACCCTCCGGCCTTTTGCCATCAGATCGCCTAAAGCCCGGTCGGCGGCTGCATCAAAGATGGAATATTCTACCTGGCCGAGACCAGTACCCTCCGAGTGAGGTCATTAAGGAACAGACCAGCGGCACAAAGCAGTAATTTGAATCATGAATAAAATCGGCCCGGTAGTTTTTGCGTGATGCGCGAACATACAGACAGACAGACAGACAGACAAAAATTCCAAAAGTTGTTGTTTTGGCCTCTGTATCGTTAGTAATGTCCACCACAGTTATTATTTTCCAAAAATATTTTATGTACAGACACGGCCCCGTTACAGTTTTATTATATTAATAGAATAGATAGATTTTCCAACATTTAGTTAGTTTTCGAAGTACTTGATATTTTTTTCTATTTGTATGGATTTTTTTTTCAGATTAGCCTACGTTTGTTCACACTAGTTCCATGGAACTGTTTGACAGCAAAATTAGCAAAAATTTTGTTTGATTAGCTTAGGTACAGAGATTTTCGCTAGTTCTGCTATGTGTTATATATAATGTATAGAACTGATGTAGGAACCTTTAAATAAGACTTCAACCTACTCATCAAACTGAACAAGATTCTCTGAGGAACCAATAGATAGTTTTCAGAAAAAATGCTCTCAATATAAAATTGGTTAAAGGGGCTGATTTGAAGGGTCAAATTTTTTCAAGATTTTCAGCAATTTTACTACAGTCATTACCTACTTGGTAAGTGCATAACTCGAGAACGGCTAGACCGATTTCGCTAATTCTTTTTTTGTCGAGTTCGTTATTGTCAGGAGAAGGTTCTTATGTAGGGTAGGGTAGGGTAGGGTAGGGTAGGGTAGTGTAGTGTAGTGTAGGGTAGGGTAGTGTAGGGTAGGGTAGGGTAGTGTAGTGTAGGGTAGGGTAGGGTAGTGTAGTGTAGGGTAGTGTAGGGTAGTGTAGTGTAGTGTATGTAGGGTAGGGTAGTGTAGGGTAGTGTAGTGTAGGGTAGAGTAGTGGGGTAGAGTAGTGTAGGGTAGGGTAGTGTAGGGTAGGGTAGTGTAGTGTAGGGTAGAGTAGTGTAGGGTAGGGTAGTGTAGGTTAGGGTAGTGTAGTGTAGGGTAGGGTAGTGTAGTGTATTGTAGGGTAGGGTAGGGCAGGGCAGGGCAGTGTAATCTAATGTAAGGCGGTACGTAGTTCGCCGGGACAGCTAGTTAATCAATAAACTTATTTTTAAGGTAAAAGAGGGAAACCAAGTTTATTGGTATTAAATGGATTCCTGTTTCGTTTTTCAAAAAAGTAATTTTGCTACGTCATCCGATTATCGATATAAAATTATTTCAAAATCGGTTGTTTGGTTAACAAATGAATTAAATAACTACGTTTGTATGGGATTTATGAACTCCAGCGGGCTCTTAAAGTCGACGCTTATCATGCATTTGTTCGATTTTATCAGCTTTGTTAGTAAACTTGTAAAACTAACACGTTTCCGTCTAGAAAAGAGAGCAGAGCCATGAGAGCCCAGTTGGTAGTGTGTTGTGTGTTTATGCTGGATACATTCAGTGCCAAGTGTGATGACGACGACCAGCCAGCCTTGGGCAGCGCAGGTGAGACATTTAATTTTTATGCCGAATTAATGTCTTAGCTGGTGACAAAACACATTGGTACGTGGCAGGATTCGAACCAAGGTGGGGTCTAAATGACCCGAACATAAGTGACTCTTGAAACTGCAATTATTCTTATTTTCACGTCACTGCTTGAACCCGTCGCCTTCATAAATTCCATGTTTGAGTAAATTCTTACTGAAATCCCATCTCCTTTCATCCCAGGTCCAAAAAAAAATCGGTTCCGCAATGGCGTAGAGTTCAACGAAGTGACACGGAGTGAACTCCTGAAGATCCTGGCGACCTTTGAAGAGAGCATCCAGAAAAGGCTTTCAAACACTCAGTTTCAGAAGATTAAGCCGTATTTCACGGCGGAGTTTGCGAACAATAAGTACACCAAGCCGTTTATTCTGCCCAAGGTCACTAAAAAGAAGAACTTGCAATTAAATTTTACTTAACTTTTTTGGGTTTTATTTTTGTTCTTCAATTATTCATTACGGCTATGAAATAGTAGGTTTTTAGGATTTCGTACACCAATAGGCAAACAGCAACCCTTAGGCGCTTTGCACACGACGGGGCGGGGCGGGGCAGGGCGGGCCGGTCAATTTCGCCGCCAACGATAGCACAAAGGGAATCCTATACTACCAACGCACAAGGAGGCGGCGCGGTCGGAGCGGTCTTTTTGTCCTCCATGTGCGTTGGTAGTATAGGATTCCCTTTGTGCTATCGTTGGTGGCGAAATTGACCGGCCCGCCCTGCCCCGTCGTGTGCAAAGCACCTTATAGGATCACTTCGTGATGTCTCTGTCTGTCTGTCAAGACACGAGGATGTCTCGAATCAAAATAAATATCAAATACTTACAGGCCTACACAGTCCTTTGGAGCTAGGAAAACATACACTTGCAAAGAAATCAAAACATACAGGTTACTTCCCGTTGACATGAAATTTGGCAAGAAGCAAGGTCTCACAGCACAAGTACTTAAAGGAAAAATCTGAAAATCGTTAATTTCTGGTTATAATACTTATTTTTTTGTGATTACATACTTACATTAGAAAATCGACCGAGACGTATTGTCAATGTATGGGATAACATCTTTTAAAGTTATAAAGTTAAGTTTGTCTTTCAATCTAACTAAGTTTTTATAATTCACAACACCAATATACTTGTGTTGCGGCACGGAACCCTCGGAGCGCGAGCTCAGCTAGCACTTGGCCGGTTTTTTTGTATTGTAAGAGGTGGCAGCCTGCATGATAGAAAGTGAAATTGATTAGCTACCACCGCCTACAAACACCTGTACAACCAGGAGCTTAATATTAGCATTGAATTTTACATTTAGCTTAACAGAAGAAGAAAAAAATATAATCATATTCGTAGTGTGGTACGGGATGCATTAATGTTTCAGACTATTCGTAGTGTTAATAGTGTGCCAGGGGAAATATCAGTGCTTAAGACTATTACTGTTCCAGGGAAAACATCAGTGCTTAAAACTATTCTTAGTTCTAATACTGTACCAGGGAAGACATTAGTGTTTAAGACTATTCGAAGTCTTAATACTGTGCTAGGGGAGACATCAGTGTTTAAGACTATTCGTACTCTTAATATTGTGCCAGGGGAGATATCAGTGTTTAAGGCTATTCTAAGTCTTAATACCGTGCAAGGGGAAACACCAGTGCTTAAGACTATTACTGTATCAGAGGAAACATCAGTGAATTAGAGACTCCTACCAATAAGCTTGCCCTCTGACCAAACCACCATCAGCCAGCAGTCTAAAGGTAAACTAGTGGGGACCAGAACTGGAGAGGCTCAGGAAAAAGGTCAGAAAGCTTTTAACAGAGCTATGAACACAAATGATGAACAGGACTGGGACCACTACAAAACCGCCAAGTCCAAATACAAGAAAAGAATACGATACCGCAGCATTGAATCGTGGAGAAGTTTCTGCGATGGAGTTGAATCGTTTCAGCAAGCAAACAGGGTAAGAAAAGTCCTCTCCAACGGGCCCAGCCAAGGCTTGGGTTCGCTTAAAAAACCCGACGGCACTCTCACCAGCACGCCAGATGAGACGGAAGATGTATTACTGCGGACACACTTCCCCGACTGTCGTATTGTATCGAAGTTAAGCTGGAACGATGATCCTATACTAGCAACTGAGGAGGACTGGCTTGTCGCAGACAGGGTGGTCTCCACAGATAAGGTAAGATGGGCGCTAAACAGCTTTCAACCCTTTAAGTCAGCGGGCTGCGATGGCGTCTTCCCAGCACTACACAGTGGGGGGGGCGACGCAGTGGTAGTAGCCGTGGCCAGGGTCCTCAGGGCATGCCTAGCCCACAAGTATGTGCCACATGCTTGGAGAGAGGTGAAAGTGGTATTTATACCAAAACCAGGGAAGTCTGACTACACGGATCCAAAATCCTTCAGGCCCATAAGTCTTACGTCCTTCCTACTGAAGACACTGGAGAGACTCTGTGACAGGGAACTGAGGGAAAACGCACTGAGGGACATACCCCTGCACCGCAATCAACATGCGTATAGCTAGGGTAAGTCTACAGAATCGGCCTTGCATGCTGTCGTTAGCAAGATCGAGGCAGCAATACAGAACAAGTCTATGTGCTTAGGCACCTTTATAGATATCGAAGGCGCTTTTGACAAAACAAACTTCAGCAGCATGAGGGCGGCACTTCTGAAACATGGAGCAAACGCCACTATGACCGACTAGATTGAAAACATGCTCCGACAGCGGGTCATCAGACTAGTGAAGGAGGAAACCAAAGCGGCCATGGTAGCTATCAACTAGCGTTATTAGGTAACCTCTCGGAGAAACAACCTATCTCTTTTAAAATTATCCTTTTAAAGAAGATTTTGTATCTTTGGTTAACATATTTTTTATTTGCTAGAAATGTCTTGTTCCTCTGAGCTAAAAATTAGGAAAAAATGGCAAATTAAAAAGCACGTGTGTGGTAAAATCAACTTTGCGCACAGTACACGGGCAGACTAAATACAACTTTTCGAGCAAATGCACTGAAAACATAAATCTAGTTGTAGAATTGTACGGCATACTCCCCGTGGGCTACGTGACCTACCTAATTGAAATGTACCTCTGAAGATATAGAAACTCATTGCTTAAAAACTACTTTATTCTTCTTAGTGAGAATCTCCTTTAGTAATCAAGGAGATACTAGTCTGTGTTGATTAAAGAGAATAGAAATCACTAGGAACGGTGTAGATTTGTGACCTTGTTAAAACAACTTATAACAAGTGGTGTAGGGTTTTAAAATTGAATGAACTCAAATAAGTATAGGTATTACACCTTAGAATAGTGTAATAAATATATTATAATACAGATGCCAGTGAGTACTTGTACAACGCAAACTACTTAGATTCGTCTCCAAAACTGCTTTGTTTAGACTGAAATAAATCATTTGAAGTTGCTATCTTAGGGAGGAATCTCGAAAATGTCCCTTACGAAGTCGACCATCCCGACACCCAGTAACAAGGAGCCCGTGTTCTTCACGAAAACGTCTCTCATCCAGTTCGGTTTCGCCATCTGGACCAGCTTGACGGAAGTGGCTGTAGGCCTGGCTTTTGGGTTTTCCGCTGTCGCAATTCCTCAGTTGCATAAGAGTGATACAGTCATCAAACTAACTACAGCTGAGAGCGCTTGGATTGGTAAACCTTTAGATTATTCTAACATACTATTGACTATCAGTCCACCGAAGATTTTCTTAAATCTATCATCTACTATGGTGTACCCACAACTCGCGCGCAGACACGCACACACACCACCACACACAGAAACATACACACACACACGAACACGCACACACATACACACACACACACAATCGTCACACTTGTTTAAATTATAATAAATAAGGATACTTAGATTTAAAATATGTAAATAAGTATAGGTACTTACCTTATTGTAGTCCAATAAAAAGGGAAGGAACTAGTTTCCAAGACACAGTCTAACGACTAGTTTGGAAATTAGGGCTTAATTATATGTGTTTAGAACTTGTAAGTGCCAAAATAAACATTTTCATTTCATTTCATACTTCGAAGACTGCTCACCAGTTAAAGAGAGCCTTCCGTGAGTCAGCCTCAGAACCTCACCTCTCCCTTTTCCCCATACCTACGTTCACTAGAGAGTAAAACAATAAGCAGTAAGGGCGTTCCGTGAGCCAGCGTCAAAGCCTCTCCTCTCCCCCTTTTCCCATACCTACATTTATTAGAGAGTAAAAGAATAAGCAATAGCGCGCCATATCGAATCTACTGCACTTTCTGACTGAATTAGTTTATTAAAAATTATTTGCAAAGATATCTAAATTCTGTAGCAGTGAAATCAATTAAAACTTATGATTGATTTACAACCTAGTTTGATAAAGTTTTATTAAGTATTTAAATAGAGTAACGTTTGTTTCAAAACCCACATATTACGGTTTTTGAGGTTATTTTGGGATTAAATTGTATCGAATGAAATTATAAATCGTGTATCGGTGGCTGACTTGTCTAAGATAATATCATCAATTTTCTTGAATATTTTATTCACATCTACAAATTTCAGCGTTTCTCTTAAAACGAAGATCTTGTAAGGGGTATTTAGGAATATCTGGCTCACGGAACGGCCTTAAAATGCAATCCCAGGTACAATTTTAACCGAGCTCTCAAGGTATAGACGGTGGTCGCTTGAAGTAGCACTGAGCATCACCCGCGATTACGTGTAGGGCATGTTAGATTTACATCTACGGATGTGTGCAACGCGACCTTTTTTACATTTGGAATCGCAGATAGTATGTAGATATATAAAGATATAATATATATGTATATACAGGTTTCCCATAAATCAACGTCAACCCGGCGAGTGCTGATGAGCTAGGTCATGACTAGCCAGAATATGTAAATTGCAAAGTTTTCGAGATATTGGCACTTTTATGAAATTCTGCTTATAGTATAAAATTAATATTTGTTCATTATAAAAAAAGATATTTTTATTTTTTGTGAGCAAACCGTTTTATACACAGATCTTTGGTTACATTCGATATCCTTGTTCTTTTGTAGTACCTACTGAGAAAAAAACAGAATTTCATTAAACCTAAATTTGCAGATGTAGCATCCATTAAATTGACCCAAGAGATATTTAAGAATTTTTTAAAAGTGCCAATATCTCGAAAACGATGACACTTTTACTAAAGTGAAATTCACGTATTCGGCTAGTCATGATCTAGCCTATTAGCACTCTTGGTTTATGGAACACCCTATATATAGGTTTCCTCAGAATGTTTTCCTTTTAATTTAGAAAAGTCATTGGTACATTGGCCGTTATCGGATTTTATCTCAGGACCTTTGGTTAGGAGAACCGATTCACTTCCGTTGTGCCACCGATGCTATTTATTGTACCTACTGTTGAGCCACCGACGACCGAGCGTAGCGAGGTAGTAAAATAAATTGTTCAGCCAAGCTCGGCTAAGAAAGTTCTCGCGAAACCTTCACCATATGTCATAGTCGGGCATAGACAAATAACAACAATAAACAATAGGCTTACTTATAAGCAAAGGATAATGTGAATGTATTAATGAATAATTTGGGTTCCTATGAAGGTTTAAGTCAGATTTTTTCCAGAATATTGAACTAATCAGTGTAGTTAGGCCTTATTAATTCTTTGGTATTCACAAAAGTTCATCAAAATAGTAAGAGCCATTTTCCAAATCGGTTAACACTTAAGAGGTGAAAATCGTTATTGCCGTTTGTATGAAAAGTCGCAGCTTCAGAGTCCTCATAAGTGAGGAGTGAGTCACGAAATCGACGTAATTCAGATGTCAATAAATCCATAAAACCATAAAAGCTATATAATTGATACTTGATATATTTGATAAATCTACCGAGGACATCTTATCCTGACAATTTCATCTTTCTAGCACCATCCAGACCAAAGCTTTGATGGTTCGAAAATATGACAAATCACTTTCAGAAAAGGTAGGTATTCCTCATTCCTTTGGCTCGTCTTGGCGGGGGTACTACCGTGCCAACCCTGAATTAAGGCGATCGGGCCTTAGTCGACCTCGCGGGCCCAGTGCGGGTTGGTCGACTTCACACACAACAGTCCGAGCAGTGCGAAAATAAACGCAAAATATTACTTTCCACGCAATTGCGTTACCGATTTGAGAAATTTTAAAAACTAAGACGCATTACATTACCATCTACATATTACATATTTGTTAATTTAAATAAACCGATTCGAGTTTTAGTCTCCAAGCGGTTCAGGTTAAACTATTATTTAATTTAATAAGATAAGTGGTTAACAAACTTAGCCCCAATACATTTACCGATGGTTAAGAAGTGCGTCAAGAGCGATGAGCATGCAAAAGACACGAGTGTATTTTTTTGTATAGTGTAGATATGCCAGATGGGAAAGGCTACGCGAGTATGCACAGCGTGGCTGTATAATTTATTTCTGTTCTGCCAGTCTTCTGACATGAAGATCGGAGACGAATTTATGAGGTTCTTACTCCACATTTCCTATGCTCATACATAACTCCACGTTCCAGCCAGTGTCCTGACCCTATTCGCACCAATCGGTTGTGTAATGGGAGGCTACCTCCTGGACAGGTTCGGCAGGCGATTTTCACTGATATTCTGCCAGATACCGATGGCTTCAGGATGGCTGTACACTGGAATGGCGAATTCTGCTATGCACATGATAGTGGGTAGGTTACGAAATTATGGCCCATTTACTTATTAGATAGTCGAAAATCATTATTTGTTTTTTTTTTACTAACTCCGGCTTAAAGAAGGACAGTTTTCCATTGCGTTAGGGAATGTTGGTTAGCCGGCTTTCATCTTCGAGATTATCGTCATTTACCATCAAGTGAGATGATGCCAAGGGCTTACCAATTGTGAATCAAATGAAATAAAATGAGGGTGTGCGGTTGAGTGTATTCTTTTCAAAGAAACTGGGTTTGCAGTTCACGAAGGCTATGAATTTATTTGCATTAAAATAAATACCGAAGATCGAAGAGTACAATCAGCCACTATGCTTGGCGTTCGTGGACTATGAGAAAGCCTTTGATTCGCTCGAAACTTAGGCTGTGTTACAGTCTCTCCAGCGGTGCTAAATTGACTATCGATGTATCGAGGTACTGAAGTGCTTGTATGAAAACGCCACCATGTCGCTTCGCCTCTAGGACCAAAACTCGGATTCTGTCCGGCTGCAGCGAGGGGTGAGACAGAGAGACGTCATATCTCCAAAATTGTTCACCGCGACCCTGGAAGATGTTTTTAAGCTTTTGGATTGGGGTGGACTCGGCATCAATATCAACGGCGAGTACATCACCCATCTTCGATTCGCTGACGATATCGTGGTCATGGCTGAGACTTTGGATGACTTAGGCGCAATGCCCGATGGCCCCAGCGATTGAATCGCAATTGTAACCGAAATAGCTCACAGAATCACTAAACTGAAATGGCAGTGGGCAGGGCACATAGCTTGTAGACATATGGCCGGTGGGGCAGTAAAGTTCTAGAGTGGCGACCGAGCACAGGAAGACGTAGCGTAGGCAGGCCTCCCATGCGTTAGACCGACGACCTGGTGAAGGTCGCCGGAAGCAGCTGGATACGGGCAGCGCAGGACCGGTCGTCGTGGAAAGCCTTTGTCCAGCAATAGACGTCTTTCGGCTGATATGATGATGATGATGAACTCAAGCGCTTAAAGACGTGATTTACAGCTTTTCAAAACGTTAACCCTTTTTTTTTTAATTCACAATTTGTAAACCCTTGACAACATCTCACCTGATGGTAAGTGACGATGTTGCTGAAGATGGAAGCGGGCTTACCAAGATTCCCCAACGCAATGCAGAACTGGCAATCTTATCTTCATGCCGGAACATATTGGCTGGGTATTATAAGTTTAAAAGAGTGGAACTAAAAATAGTTAAGGTTTTATTTGAATGTAAGTTAAGTAATTGAAAGAGAATTGAAATTTTGTATAAATATTCTAAGTCTTTGTTTATTTGGTCGAATGTATTACGTGTGTCATTTGGTCCAACTAAACAGTTATGTATCATCTGCATAAAGATGTGATTTACAGTTTTTTAAATTGTTAACCATGTTGGCTGTGTATAAAATAAAGATAATAGAACTAAAAACTGTTTGAATGTTAGTTTAAGTTATTGAAATATTTTAAACACGTTCTAGAAGCTAATGTTTAAGTTTGACAGAATTTCGTAAAAATTATGTCATTTTTTATAGAAATTGTATTGAAATTGAAACGCGTTTACAAATTTTCAATAACTGATCTGATTAATTAATATTAAAATAAGAACCACACTATTATGCAACGCAAAAGCAGCCTGCAGCGATATTAGGTTTAATGTAAGGCACGATTTTAATAGAGGGTGACGGACATTATTAAATTTTCAGGTAGAATAATAACAGGCATAGGCATAGGCTTCAGTGTAGGAGCTACCAGAGTGTATGTTACGGAGATATCCCTACCGATAATGAGAGGGGTGCTGGGAGCCATAATTAACGTCGCACTGGCAACGGGTGTGACATTGCAGGTACCTATGTTTATTCAAGTTTAACACTTTCAAAGACCAGGGTCATTATTAAACTTTCAGGTAGAATAATAACAGGCATAGGCATAGGCTTCAGTGTAGGGCCTACCAGAGTGTATGTTACGGATATATCCCTACCGATAATGAGAAGGGTGCTGGGAGCCATAATTAACGTCGCACTAGCAACGGGTGTGACATTGCAGGTACCTATGTTTATTCAAGTTTAACACTTTCAAAGACCAGGGTCATTATTAAACTTTCAGGTACGTTAAGTAAGTTAATACCACTATTTAGAAACATACGTCAAGTTGCTGAGCCCTAAATTGAAAAAATATTATATCTCGCCCAGTGTAAATCCGTCCTAAGCTACTGTATCGTCACCTGGGGAGGTTCTTGTATATCCCACTTGATTCCGTTAGAAAGAGCTAATAGAGCTATTTTAAAGGTCGCAACGTTTCGCGGTTTCCAGTATCCTACTGACTAACTATATAAGGAATGTGAGGTGCTATCAGTTAGACAAATATTAATCGCTCATGTAATTCTGAAAACTCACACTTCTTTGCCATGCTCACTTATTACGGCTGCAGCTTCAAAAAGACGGACTGACCGAATTTGTCCTACAATAAACTGTCGTACGTCTTTTGCCCAAAAACATTTCAGTTTCCTTAGCAATTTTCTGTACAATAAAGCATGCGCCCATGAAAACCTATTATACTTCCTGTCATCCCACAATTGCAAGGTGAAAATGAATGAATGGCTAATGTCTCTTAGTTTTGACGAAACAGAAAAACTGTTACGAATAATAAGTTGATTATCTTTTTTTTTCTTGTATTAACAGGCTCACATGTATAAATCTAACACTCACAACACACCCGCTCGCACGCACACACACACACACACACACACACACGCACACACACATACACACACATACACTCACACACACACACAGACACACACATATACACGCATTGCATGCTTGCATGATAGTTAAGGATTATTGTACTTTTAATTTTAGTGAACCTTTTAAATTGTTCTCTCCGTTACTTCTTTTTATCAAAATAAAGTATTGCGCCAACTGGAAGAGGACTAATGCCTATAACACAGGCTCTTGCCTAGCTTAGGCTTTAGTTGTAATAATTTTAATACAATAAGAATATAAGAACTGTATTTCTTGCTGCATGTGGAGAATATTTTTGTAAACTTTTTGGTCAATAAATAAATAAAAAAAAATAATTAAATAATAACAGGCATAGGCATAGGCTTAAGTGTAGGGCTTAGCAGAGTGTATGTTACGGAGATATCCCTACCCATAATGATAGAGGTGCTGGGAGCCATAATTAACGTTGCACTAGCAACGGGTGTGACAATGCAGGTACCTATGTTTATTCAAGTTTAACACTTTCAAAGACCAGGGTCATAATTAAACTTTCAGGTAGGATAACAACAAGCATAGGCATAGGCTTCAGTGTAGGGCCTACCAGAGTGTATGTTACGGAGATGTCCCTACCGATAATGAGAGGGGTGCTGGGAGCCATAATTAACGTCGCGCTAGCAACGGGTGTGACATTGCAGGTACCTATGTTTATTCAAGTTTAACACTTTCAAAGTCCAGGGTCATAAGTGGGTCATCACATGTGGGTCTCGGTCGATAAGCCTTGCACGTCTAGTAACCACATGTGGACCCTACATTGCTCAATTTGTTGGAATAAAAACGTATTAAACCAAGATATACATGTACAGTCGTAAAAGGTTATCGGTATGGTAGGTCGGTGTCATACTGGTGTGTCGTCCAGTTCATTTTTAGGAGTCCGGTACCCAAAAAAATGTTACCGATTCCACGGAACAGGTTTCGCCTTTTTAAAGGGGACTGTGAAAATGTTAACATTACGTATTTCGTCATTCGGTATCATGATACCAGGAAAGTGTTATTTTATTAGTGTTTACCTAATATTTTAAACCGGGTCACTACCTAATGTAATATAATTTCGACTGTAGAATTCTACTCGTGATTCGGAAAAATTAAACAATAATTTTTAACAAAACAAACCGACTTCAAACAGGAAACTAAGGTTCCCCTCGATTTCTCTGGGATGCCATCATCAGATCCTGGTTAACTTATCATGGTATCACCCTTATGATATCTCCTTTCCAACACAAAAAGAATCATCAAAATCGGTTCATAAACGACGAAGTTATCCGCGAACACACATAAAAAAATATATATTTATATATACGGTCGAATTGAGAAACCTCCTCCTTTTTTGAAGTCGGTTAAAAATGGTCGTATAGCTCCCAGGCTTAGAGTTAAGCCACCCTATCTCTTCCCGTGGGTGTTGTAAGAGACGCTAAGGGACTAAACTGGAGGAAGGCCGCAGCATCCTTTTCGCGTACTGTGTCAACTGCGATCGCAAGCCTGCCAGCGTGTCGATTACGGGCCAATCCCCTAAATCGGGGAAGGCCTATGTCCAGCAGTGGTCATCATCATTACTGATATCGATTTGTTTGTAAGTCCATTTTATTGTAAGAATTGATTATTTCTTCTGTGGAGTAAGTTTTTCAGCATCACGTAGTCTAGTGAAGCTCTGTTTCAAATAACGGGTACTAATAAAGTAACACCGTCCTAATGTCATCATATCAGCTCATATACGTCCCCACAGAGGGGCTCGAGCCGACCCTGAATTAGAGCGATCAGGCCTTAGTAGACCACGCGGGCCCAGTGCGGGTTGATCGACTTCACACACAACCTTCGAGTTTCTTTGCAGGTATGTGCAGGTTTCCTCACGATGTTTTCCTTCACCGTCAAAGTAATCGGTGAGTATATGTACGTAAGTTTCGAAAAACTCATTGGGGCATTGGCCGTCCGGATTTGAACCCGGCACCTCTGGTTAGGAGGACCGAGTCGTTACCGGTTGAGCCACCGACGCTTTTTATTGTCCTGATGTATGTCTGTACAATCATTTTAGTGACTTTAGTAGTTGTAGACATCGAGTGTGATGCCTTGTTATCACACCTCTGTTTATCCCATGCCTAAAGTGACTACCTCGACTCTACATAAAGTTTACTTATCTCAAAAACAATATTTTGGGCACACACTCTCATGAATTATATCTACCTACATATTATAAATGAGAAAGTGTGTTGTGAAACTACCTTCAGATCGCAAAAAAGCAACGGATCAATTTGTTTTTTGCACAGAGGTGGGAAGTGACATAGACTACTTTTTATCTTGTGAAAATAGAAAAGGGCGAAGCAGTTTCTGGTGGAACTGAAAAGAGTCATTTTTTGGTTCTTTATTTCACATCGCAACGGAACAACGGATTGACGTAATTTTTGCACATTAAATAGTTGAGGGGTGGGAAGTGTCATAGACTAATAATTAGTGTACTCCAGATGAAATTCCCTAGGGGTCTGGAAAAAACTCATTTCCACCCCCGCGCAAGTCGTAACGAATTAACGTGATTTTTCGCACATAGATAGTTGAGGGGGTGGGAAGTGACATGGTCTACTAATTACCCTATCTCTACATAGTTTCGAGGGATCTGGAGAAGCCGCACAAAGACAGTCATAAAAACGATGTCCACGCAGACGAGACCGCGGGCAATACTAGTAAATATATTTTATAGCTCTTTCAAACAAAACCAGTCACCAATTACGAAAAGTAGTACCTACCTCTAATCAAACATCATACTTTTTTTTCAGGCCCTCCTGGGGTCCTTCTCGAATTGGAAAACATTGTGTTACATCGGTGCAACCTACACAAGTGCCCTCTGTATCACTAACTGCTTTCTCCCTGAGACCCCGTACTACGTGCTTCTTAAGCAAACACCTGAAAAGACCAGAGAAACTTTAAAGAAGTACAGATCCAATGATTACGATATTGACAGTGAAATGAAACATTTGATCCAGTACAAACTGGAAAACGAGATTCGTAAATAGGTTGAAATGGAAACATTAGGTAAATAAAATTATTAAACTTAGCTTACATAGCATACCGAGGTAGCATAGCGCAAGAACTTCACGACCTCATTCCCCCGGCTCCATTCCACCGTCGGTCAACAAAACGCAGGGAGGGGTTGCACCCCTTTGTTGTTGATGTTCCACCTTTTCGCACGAATCGTTACGCTTCTTCATTTATTATGCGTACAGCGCAGGAGTGGAACTCCTTGCCTGCGTCAGTGTTTCCCGATTCCTATAATTTGGGGATCTTAAAGGCAAGAGTGAATAGGCATTATTTGAGTTTGCGTGTACCATCCTCGACTGCATCATCACTTACCATCAGGTGAGTTGCAGTCAAACGCACTCAAATTTTTATTAAAAAATAAAAAGATTTGGTGCTAAATAATAGAGATTTGTATGTGTATAGAATCTGTCTATTTATGTAATATTTTGTTAACATCAATATGATAAAATCTAAATATATATAACTCAAAGGTGACTGACTGACATAGTGATATATCAACGCACAGCCCAAACCACTGGACGGATCGGACTGTTTGGCATGCAAGTAGATGTTATGACTTAGGCATCCGCTAAGAAAGGATTTTGGAAAATTCCCACGGGAACCGCAAAAATCGGGATCTGCGCGGGCGAAGCTGCGGGCATCCACTAGTTGTGTCATAAAATTGTATATCGGGGTATCTATCTATCTAATCTAATTCAGGTAGCGCCTTCTGGATGTTCCTACATAGTATGCGCTCTCGTCGCTTGTGTTAAGGTTTATTTTAGTTGAAAGCAGTTTTTTTTTCTTTCCATATAATTTTCTGTTGACACGACATTGGTGCCATCTGTCGAGGTGTAGATGAACCATTTGTGGTGGGTACTGCAGGTGTCACCACGAGTTCATGTATATCATGGGCCCGACCACAGATAAGAAAAAAAGTTTGCCGCTGTGGGTCCGACTTTGTCTGTCTGTGCCCGAGCAAGTTACCACGCCCCCCTCCCTAAGTTGTTTTAAAACCAGGCTCAACACTTGGCTGATCGAGCACTCGATCTACAGTTATTAAATTTTAATTCAAATTGTAATGAACATTTTTTTCTGTATACGGACTAATTAGATTGGCTTGATTTTAGTATAAATTTACTTAATTTGTTTTAATTTTGTGGCATTTATAATTTCTTATTTTTTTTCAATGTTTTTCTCAAAATTAATTAAGATAATAACGAAATGTTTAAATTTTTAATTTGATATTTAAGTTCAAAATAATAATGAGTATATTTCATAATAATCGACATGATTTATGCCGCGGCATTTAATATTAAAATTTTAATTATACTTTAACCAACATAGCTCTCAGAATTGCTAAACTTAAGTGGCAGTGGGGGGGGGGGGCACATTGCTCGTAGAACCGTTGGGGCAGTAAAGTTCTCTAGTAGCGACCACGCACCGGAAAGCGTATTGAAGGCAGGCCTTCCACTCGGTGGACCGATGACCTGGAAAAGGTTGCGGGAAGCCGCTGGATGCGGGCAGCACAGAACCGGTCGTCGTGGAAATTCTTGGGGGAGGCCTATGTCCAGCAGTGGACGTCCTTCGGCTGATATGATAAATAATGATGATGATACTATAATTTACATGACATAATTATAATATCGTGTGTTTATTTGTTTTCTTTATTTCAGGTTACCATTGAAGCAGAAATTTAAAGCGTTATTTAAAAGATCAGCCTGCCAGCCGTTTTGGACTATGATACCGTTCATCGTAATTTCACAAATGTCGGGAATAACAATTATGATTTTCTACACTGTAGAAATGTTGCAGGTATATCTAGATCGATTTTCATTATTATTTTTACTCGAACGGTCGGCTGCACGTACATATAATAGGGATGACGACAGCATCAGAAATAAATTATGAACACTTGATCACTAAATTGCCCTTCTACTTAAACTTCGGAAAAGCTTACTCGTTTTGTTTTTAATCAATTCTTCGATTTTAAATTTATCAAAATCACAAAATGAGTACATAAATGACGCTGCTAAACTATGACGTCACGCCTAGGTATTTCAAAAATTTTTAGAACTAAATGTCGTTTTTGACAGATGATAAAAAGTAAATCACTACCATAGCTGAACCAAGCTGTACAGAAAACTGCACACGAAGCGAGACCAGCTCAAGGTCAAAGTGTTACTATTGACGTACATCCGACTGTACTTCTCCTCTCATATACATAATGACTGATTAAACGACCGGCGTATTTATAGAGGTGAATAAGTAGAGGACAATGAACAAAACTTTCCTCAGGAAATTGTAGTATATTTGCAAAAAGGAATGGACTTCTCCTACACATTACACGTAGGTACACGTATTACATGAACTTCACATTCACCATGTTTTTTTTCATGGGAAGTTGTTCAATGCTGTCATACAACCAGTTATCTTCTATTTTAACATTTTCACCCCCCCCCCCCCCCCGCACGCAAAAAGAGGGGGGGTTATTTGTTTGAAGTCTAGGTCTGTATGTCCGTGTTTTTGTACATGTCATCGAGTTACTAAATGGATGGACCGCTTTCAATGCGTTTTTTTTTTTAAATTTTTTTATGAATTTGAATGCTAGATGAACTGACGTGGTCCAAGGATGGCCGTTTATGAAGATTGTGAACTGCCCGCCAAAACAGTATGAGATAGAGCAGTGCTGTCCCATTAAAATAATGCACACCGTCAGTAGATTTTAGGTGCACTAAAAAACTAAACAAAGCAGACAACAAAATGGCCGCCGAAAGTGAGGTTGCTCCGATTTGGCTGAAATTCGATCAGGAGAGGATAAAAATTATATCTAAAGCTGGAGTCTGCTTATTTTTAGGGTTCCGTACCCAAAGGCTAAAACAGGACCCTATTATTAAGACTCCGCTGTCCGTCTGTCACAAGGCTGTATTTCATGAAACGTGATAGCTAGACCGTTGAAAATTTCACAGGTGATGTATTTCTGTTGCCGCTATAACAACAAATACAAAAAATTAGAAAAAAGAAAGTATCCACACAAAAACGTGTTTTTTTATGTACTACTAGTATGATGGTACGGTACCCTTTGTGTGCGGTTCTGACTCGCACTTTTTCTCTAATATATATTGTCTCATACGTAATCGTATAATTTTTTTTTGTCACAGGAATCTAAGTTATCCGTAGATGCTTATGCAGGGAATGTAATGATGGGAGTAACCCGGCTGATTTTTGCAATAATCGCCGCATTTCTTATTTACAAATTCAAACGAAGGCCCCTCGTGTTGTTTTCTTGTGAGTTATTTTTATGTCTAATAGCTTTTATAAGGAAGTGAAATATCTGTTACGAAGTAACTAGTATTTCATCAGTAACTAGTATCTCATCAGTAACTAGTATCTCATCTTTGCTAGTAGTTTCACTAAGTATAATTAATTATCGACACTTCTTACAGGGTGACTGGTACCTCTTAGTTTATGAATAAAACTGAACAAATTTCCAAGGAATCTATCATCTTATCAGCTCATATACGTCCCCATCGAGGGGCCCGAGCCCACCCGGAATTAGGGCGATCGGGCCTTAGTCGACCACGCGGGCCCAGTGCGGGAAGGAATCTATATTTACTCAAAATGTAAAACATTTTTTGGACTTCACGTATAAAGGTAGCTAATCAGATGTTCAATTAGGGAAGGCTCTTTTTTGCTAATGGAGTTTAATAAGGTTCCTTGAGGAAAGTTGTTCAGTTTCATGTGCTGAATTACCAGCTAAGAGGTTTGCAGTTCCACACATCAACTTTGCCTAGGGATATTTTTAGACTTTTCATGCAAAACGTGGTTTTTTGAAGAACTATAAAATACAAATTTCGAGACGAGCAATGGCTTTTTACCCTCTCAATTCTTATAAATTAATTTAGTTTTATGTGGTTTTTGTAAAAACGCGCTTAAAATGAAAATTGTGTTTTTATATTGTCATAGAAGGATGGCACAGATTAATTAGTAGAACCTATGTTTTTATGAACTGAGAAGGTACTCGTAAATATAGCACTTGCCTATCTTGAACGTTTTTATACCCAGTACTGCACATTTAAGTAATTGAATTAGCTTTTCAAGAAACTATGTCCCTAGGCAATGTTAAGCAGTGTGTTGTAGACCGCTAAGACATGGCACTGTTTCAATATTTTAGTTCATTCAATATTTTTTTGCTGTCTGAAGGGGGGTCGCAGATAATGCCAATTGCTTACATTATTTAAAAAAAAACGCAGTGTAAAAAAAATTGTGAAATAGTGTAAAGTTACCTACTTGATCAAATCAGAAATGAGGAGATCCGTAAAAAAGCAAGGTAACCAACATATGCTCATCAACATGTGCTATGCTCGGAGTTTCTCTGCGTGATCGAATCAGAAACGAGGAGATCCGCAGGAGAACTAAAGTAACCGACATAGCTCACAGAATCGCTAAACTGAAGTGGCAGTGGGCAGGGCACATAGCTCGTAGAACAGATGGCCGATGGGGCAGTAAAGTTCTCGAGTGGCCACCGCGCACCGGAAAACGTAGCGTAGGCAGGCCTCCCACGCGGTGGACAGATGACCTGGTGAAGATCGCGGGAAGCCGATGGATGCGGGCAGCGCAGTACCGGTCGTCGTGGAAATCCTTGGGGGGAGGCCTTTGTCCAGCAGTGGACGATTTGTGGCTGATATGATGAACCAACATAGCTCACAGATTTGCTAACCTTAAGTTGCAGTGATAGCCGTTGGGGTAGTATACCTAGTTCTCGAGTAGTGATCGCGCATCGGAGTGTATCATACTTGACTGTGCCATCCACCCCGTTAAACGCCGGGGCCGGGCTACCTAGATCGATGAAACAATTTTTCCCATCCACCACGTTACCGAGGCAGGGCTACCTAGATTGACGAAGCTATTTTTCCCATCCACCCGTTACCGAGGCAGTGCTATCTAGATCGATGAAACTATTTTTTTCCCATCCACCCCGTTACCGAGGCAGGGCTACCTAGATCGATGAAATAATTTTTCCCATCCACCCCGTTACCGGGCTACCTAGATCGATGAAACAATTTTTCCCATCCACCCCGTTCAGGAGGATGGGATCGAGTCGGCATTAAAAACGGTGAATGCTTTGATAATGAGTTGGCCAGTTCACACAAACAGAACCCGGTCAAGAGTATAACGCGAATCCTGCTCCTCTCAATCCGCTTCCACTAACCACTAATCTTTTAGTTTTCAGCTTAAGCGTAGTCTGTACAGTTCTTGGTATGTATCTGTTGGTCGCTGAGAGCCATAATGTGTTTCCATTGATATGCTACGTTGCTTACATCGCGTGTGCGTCCGTGGGATTGTACTCGCTTATGTTGGTGATTATGAGCGAGTTGTACCCTTTACAGGTACATTTATTACATTGGCAATAAAAATATCTATACATATATTAAAACTGTAACGGGGCCGTGTCTCTACATAAAGTATTTTTGGAAAATAATAACTATGGTGGAAATAACTAACGACATAGAGGCCAAAATGACCAGTTTTGGAACTTTTGTCTGTATGTTCGTGCTTCACGCAAAAACTATACCTGGCTGATTTTAATGAAATTTTGTATAATGGTTCCTTATAGCCCGGGTTAACATATAGGATACTTTTTGTCCCGGAAAATTTAAGAGTTTCCGTGGGATAATTCAAAACCTCCACCCGGACGAAGTGGCGGGCACAGCCAGTTGGCAATAAAAATAATAATAATCATCATCATCATATCAGCTGAAAGATGTCCACTTCCACAACCGCCTCCTAGGCGTAATGATTAGTCCATTCGCTTCACACCAGGAGGTCGCGGGTTCGAGTCCGTTGGGGTCAACTTGTAAGATTTGGTTTGGTTGGTGGTAGGACATTTTCTAAGCCCGCCTGGCTAGCTACCACCATCTTATCTAAGTCTTGCCGCCAAACATCAATGTTGACAGCATTGACGTGTTCCGGCATGAAGATAAGATCCAGATCCCCATTGCGTTGGGGAACCTTGGTAACCCCGCTTCCATCTTCGGCATCATCGTCACTTACCATCAGGTGAGATGATGCTAAGGGCTTACCAATTGTGAATTAAAGAAATTAAAAAAAAACACCCGGTCTCGCGCTGCTCGTATCCAGCGGCTGTAGAATAAAATAATTAATATCAGTCTTAACAGAAAAACTGAGAATCATTGTTCCACTTGTTCTAAAATGTTCCAAATAAGAATCGGTACCTATTACTGGTTTTGGCGTTACCAAATTAGTACTTCTTGTAAGCCAAAGAAATGAAGTATAATATAAACGAGAAAAAATTCAGTAGCATAATATTAGATTAGCTATTGGGTGCAGTATGAAAATTAGTCCATATTTCGTGTATTCATCATATCAGCTCATGTAAGTCCCCACCGAGGGGCTCGAGCCTACCCTGCATTAGGGCGATCGGGCCTTAGTCGACCACGCGGTCCCAGTGCGGGTTGGTCGACTTCACACACAACCTGGGAGTTTTTTGGCATGCCGTGTGCAGGTTTACTCACGATGTTTTCCTTCACCGTAAAAGCGTCGGATAAACGTTCATATGAAATCTAAATTTGAAATCACATTGGTATGAGGCAAGATTCAAACCACGACCTGCCAGACAGGAGGCGTGGACCCTAGCCGTTACGCCACCGACGGTCTTCGTGATATTGCTATTCGGTAATTTTTCTTGAATTTCTCTAGCAATTTTTGATCTTCTCATAAATTTTGACAGATTTTTTTCTTAGTTACGTTACACTTCCTCTCTTTGACTAGCAATTGATTCAATTTTTACTTAGAAACATAAATGTTTGCCATCGTATCTCAGTTTTGGGAGATGTCAAGCGGTAATATTACAGATTTTCGTTATTTTTGACGTCAATTACTCCTGAACGATAGAAAACCCAAGGTTAAAAAAAATACCCTTATTGTTGATGATGTTCTCTAAAGTCAAAAGCTCTAAGAAACACGATTGAGCAGTTTTGGCTACTTAGAAAAAATCCCAAAGATGGTCTACATCTTTACTTTCAACTCACGTTATGACTAATATTTTGAAGTATAAATAAAAAAAAATATACAACAATATTTGTTATGATAATACAAAGTGAGTAATGTTATTATTTTTATACTTTCATTGTATTTTTTAATTGAAAACCATTGAAAAAGTGTGGTTATTTTCTTTACTCTTTACACGTAAAGAAAAAGACAGAGACAACTGTTCCAATCAATACCTCGCCTAAAAAAAAAACGACTTTTTAATTATCTTAGTACTCAGTAATTTTGTACAAAAAGAAAGCACGAAAGGAATGGAGTTGTCCTTAAAACACCTGATTAGTCTGCAAAAAAAGGAGAAGGTTTTCAATTCGACTTTACATATTTTTTTTATTTGTGTTTGTTAATTTCTATTTTCGCCGTATGTTACCTGTGTGTTAATTTGAATGATTTTTTTATTGAATAGGTTATAACTTGAGGTTGGCTCCGTTTAAATCAGTTCAGTAACTTTTTAGGAAGTTAAAAAAAAACTAAAAATGTAAAATTAAAATAAAATAAATAAAAAATAAATTAAAATGTAAAATTTAATGCAAAATTTGACTTAGCTAGTGTTGCGAATGAAGTTGGTTTTTAAGTGTTTAGCGTCCCCAATTATTGCTAGTGTGGACTTTTAATGCAGGTATTAAAGTTGGAAAGTTGTTTCGTTGTAGTCATTGGAGACACGTGTTCTCGTAAATACAAAAAATGTGAATTGACTATGAAGTTGTTTAGTTTTATAAGTAGTCATTTTAGTTTTAGGGTTCCGTACCCAAAGGGTGCCGACGCCTCCACTGTCCGTATGTCCGTCTGTCTGTCAGCGGGCTTTATTTCATGAACCGAGTAAGGAAGATAGTTGAAATTTTCACAGATTGTGTATTTTTTATATCCGCTATATCAACTTATAATTATTAAATAAAATAAAGTTTAAACAGTTTATAAAAATATTTTAATTAAAATAAAACAAAATGGCCCCATACGAGTAACGTGATTTTTTTCTTGTACGAACGTTGGAACGGATGGAACCCTACGTATGCGAGTCAGACTCTCACTTGGCCGTTTTTTTATCACCTGCATAAGTAGCAAAGGTAGACACACCACAGCATCCATAATAAGTATTTAGAACAACAATTTTATTTTTTTGCAGGTTCGTGGTGTTTTATCCGGAATAACCGTCTCGCTACTCAATCTGGCGGTGTTCGTAGCCAATACAGCATTTCCATATTTGAAAAGGGCAGTTGGTCTGGCTTGCATTTTCTTTTGTTTTGGAGTAAGTGCCTTACTTGGTAAGTAACAAATAAAAATTTATAAATGTTTATTACAAAAGAAAGATACTTACATAACTATGAACTTTTACTTAAAAATCTAATGTGTGTGCAGGATAGCTGTATTGTAAATAAAAATGAAAGACAAGTATTTATACAATTTGTACCAAATAATCTAGTATCTTAAGGGTCCCCAGGAGGCTCGAATTTGCATACAAACGTAGTTCCGCTTTAATACAAAAACAACAAGCCGGATTGAATCTAAACAAAAAATGAAAAAAAATGCATCATTGGAAATATATCGTGTTGACACATATCGATGTTTATAATTAGTTTTCAGCGTAGTGAATTTAAATATAACTAAACGAATGCTTAAATTAGTTTTGTTCTAAAATTTTGAAATTGCTCTTATTTTTTTTGTACATCAAAAACTAATAACAAACATCGATATGTATTTACTCAATATATGTATATCCAAAATATGGATACAATCGAGCATGCAGTTTTTGTATTAAAGCGGAACTACGTTTGTATGGAAATTCGAGCCTCCTGGGGACCCTTAAGTAAGCCTAGCAGACATGCTAGGCAGTCAAAGAAACATGTCGAGCCACAGAATTTTTGCACTTCTCGTACCTACTTGCCGATCAATGGTGTCGATTCGGCGTAACACATTTTAACTTATTAGACAAGACTGAACTAAATTTACGCATTCTGTCTTTTTCTTTCTGTACTGCAAAGGCAAGGACAGAAGGCTTAAATTTAGTTAGGACTAAGTCCAGTAAATCTGTATTCCCCGATTCATATATTTTAGGAATCCAAGACGAGAGTTGAGTACCTTAGGTTGAGTGCCCTCCGCCTCGCCACCCCGTCCAGTGAATTTGTAAAGGCCCCCACGGCCAACAACAAGCTTGTCCTTTCGAAAAAAAAACGAGAGTTTATAGGCATCATTTGAGAATGCGTGTTATATCCTCGGCTGCAACGGCACCTGATAGTGAGGTGAGGCCAAACGCACTCAAATTTTTAATAAAAAAAAAATCATATAAATTAATCGTCTTACACCGAATTCATACCAATATTAGCAGATTTGTAAATTTTTTGTGTGTATACACCATTGTTTCTTTATTTTATAGACCATTCTTTTCTTGAGAAAATTTGTGCAGTTTCACGAGTATAAACCAACTTTAAAATATTGCCACACCTGAAGAGATGTTACCGGTCAAATCTAGTTTCAGGAAAAACAAATTTTTCGTATCCTAAACTGGTTATTCTCATAATAAAACTTAATGGATAGGTTTTCGTGCTTAAGTATATGCCATAGCAGAATGTATTTACGCACATGCAGCCTAGATCTGTGTCAGAAACGTACTAACTTTTTATACAGAATGTTACAAAAATAGGTTTCAATATTATCGTGAAATGGAACAACTTTTCTCAAAGAATTGAGCTTCCAATACTAACTGATTTCAAAACTTTGAATAATTCAACCGTCTTCGTTAATACATTTGCTTCACACCAGGAGGTCGCGGGTTCGATTTCCGGCGGGGTCATCTTTGTAAGACTCGGTTTAGTTGGTGGTAGGGCATTTTCATAGCTCGCCTGGCTAGCTACCACCATCGTATCTAACACATCAGTGTTAACAGCATTTATGTGGTCGCGCTTGAAGATAAGATAGCCAGGTCCCCAATGCGTTGGGGAATCTTGGTAAGCCCGTTTCCATCTTCGGCATCATCGTCACTTACCATCTGGTGAGATGATGCCAAGGGCTTATCAGTTGTGGATAAAAAAAGTAGAGTCCAATTTAAATTTACTAGAAGTCCCTTAGGGAAAGATGTTGAGTTCTAAGAATAGAAACCCCGCAAAAAATATTATTACATATTAATGTTTCACCCCGTATAACTTTTGCTTTTATTTTATTTAAGTTAATAAGCTTTCACTTTTTAGGATGAAACGTATTACTTATAAACTATTATTAAAGAAAAGTCTTCGGTGGACATTAGTAAAATAATATCACATCTTTATGTTACATCCAGTAAAGCTTTTATTTTATTTAAGTATGCAACCACTATCCATATTAATTATTACCAACGAAAAGTCTTCGATGGACATTATTGCAATATTATTACATCTCTATGTTATATGTCGTATAGATTTTATTTTGTTCCATTTATGTATGCTTTCACTATCCAGGATTAAATGGATTACTTAACCCTAGAGTGCTCGCGCTATGAGCATTTTGCCGCCCTCGGCAAATAATGTACAATATTTTATAAACTATGCACTCGCCAAGGTCAAGCCTCCCAGTAGCTGCTTCTCTGTCCTTTACCTACCTGTATCTTAAGTTGGAAGAACATCAGTGCGCGGGTGAACGCGGGAGGAAAGTGTTATTGCTTGCCAGGACCAAAAATAGTTGCATTATATGAGCAAATTTACTATGGACTTTTTACTTATTTTTAATAAAATATGTGCCGAAAGTTATGAAAATATATAAATCTGCCATTAAATTAAAGATTTGAACAAAAACTTATGAAGATACATAAATATGGTAAAAATTCAGCAATTTTCCCAAAGATCTGTGTTTTTTTTTAAAGTTTTAAATTTACTTAAATAAATATTACTGCTTTGTATAAAACATGATTGATATTTATTCTTCTAAAAACATTTATAGGTTTTTTGAAAGCATTTTAACATAGGCGGCAAAATGCTCCCCACGTGACCACTCACGTTTCTCGGAAAGACGCGACTACTCTAGGGTTAACTATTACCAAGGAAAAGTCTTCGATGGACATTATTGCAATATCATTACATCTTTATGTTACACCCCGTGTAGCTTTTATTTTATTTGATTTAAGTATGCATCCACTATCCAGCATTAAATGGATTACTTATTATTTATTATGACCAAAGAAAAGTCTTCGCTGGTCATTATAGTAATTGTCACCTTTCTTCACTGTTTAAGTCTGAGTGCACGGTAGTGCGCCAGGCCAAGCTCCAGAAATCACGACGTGTGTCTTCTCTAAGCGCACGGGGCAGTGCGCCAGGCCAAGTTCCAGTAAGCACATACTACCTTTCTCCTAACATACCTTTCTTTTATTTTAGATGCCATATTCCTATACTTCAGGTTACCAGAGACCAAAGGGCTCACTCTTGAGGCGATAGAGGAGTTCTACAGTAAGGGTAAACCTTTGTCCCAAGAATCTCATCAGAGTATAAGTAAGAGCAACCTTCCAGATGAAGAAAGGCAAGTTCAGGAAGCTAGTGTGAGTACAGTATATCCTATAAAGAAAACAGATACGAATAAATCATTTTAACAACAAAATTGTGGTAACAAGAATTTAAGACAGTTTCATGTAAAAAGGGAGTTTTTTTTGACAATTATATATTTTTTTATTGTTCGAAAGCTGTCTTTCCTTTTATTCCATTTTTAAATGGTATAGTTGATTGCTCAGCTTGTAAAGAAGCTTTCCCTGAATATACAGGGTGTAAAAAATGGTGGAGGACCCGTTAACTGGGGAGCTGAACAACTTTCTCCAAGAAACATAGTCAATTCTAAATAAAATAGACCCTCTATACAGAAATGCACAAATCCGGTAGAATAGAATAGAACAGAACACAACAGAACAGAACAGAAAATAAAAGAAAAGAAAAGAACAGTTCAGGACAGAACAGAACAGAACAGAATACAACAGAAAGCAGAGCAGTACCGAACAGAACGGAACAGAACGGAACGGGACGGGATGGGATGGGATAGAATAGAATAGAATAGAATAGAATTAATGTTTATTCAGTGATAAGTACGCACAAGTGAAATATTGCGTAGTTTTTAAAATATATAATTTGTACCTATCACTGAAAAGGTAGCAGCTCAGCACAGCATATGCTGTCATCATAAATATATGCGCTAATTAGCGGTAGATCAGCTGATCGGTTTGTATAAAGAGTTTTTTGCTATTACAACAAAGTCATGGAACAAAAGTTAAATTAAATGTTACCATTTAAATTAAATTTATTATTGAAAAAAATGAGTAGAAGCACCAATTAACGGGACATATACCAATTTTGTTACACTTTGTAATCTGCGACTTTTCATACAAACCTCGACAAACTTCCTTTGATGTTTGCCCAAAAACCGACACGCAACCGGATCGGTGACAAGCGCAGGCAAGCACTCGCAAACTTGCCAAGCAACGACAAACCACACGTTTGTGTTCGTCGTCGCTTGACAAACCACAGCAAGCGTGTGGAGTAGGGTTGCCAGATTAGAAAACTATATTATCTGGATATTTTTTTAAATGTCTGGATTTTGGAGTTATTATCTGGAGAAATAAATACTAAGATCCAAAACTTTACTTTTTATTTTTAAAATCAACAATCTTGACAAAATGACTAAACCCTATTCAATAATAAAAAAATTTGAAATCAATCAAACTCGCACCTTAATTGTTTCCCTTATCAAACTGAATTTTTACGTTGCACGTTGCCACAAGTATTTTGTGTTTGATTTTACTGACTCTATCAATTTAGAGCCCTAAAGTGTGTTCAGGAAAGATTTAAAATTTAAACAATTTACATTAAATTTCGCCTAGTTATTAGTTCGGCTTTGATTAAGTAGAAGGACATGCGATTCCTTTCATTTGAGAATAGATTGTTCAGCAAGCTTAATACTCATTCGCAGTAGGCATTGCTCACTGGATCGACAAAAAATATAAAAATATTTTTTCTTACCGGCCGGTATTTTACGATAAATTGTTTATCTGGAGGTTTTATAATTTTTCTGGAGTCTGGAGATTATATAAAATATCTTGAGAATCTAGACGAATCCAGACAATCTGGTAACCCTAGTGTGGAGCCATCATAAAATGTTCCGTGATCGATCTCTTTGCTGATATACTAACAATACTCACATTCCAAATTAAAATCACTTTTCCTCACTAAGGATCAAAGAGCTATTTTGGTCCCTGTTTACGAGGAACCAAACAGCTCTTTTTGAACAGATGTGATAAAAATATACATTTAGTTAATGGTTCCTAGATTTACACAAAATCATCAAATTTTCTAAAAATCATTAGGTTTTTGTTAAAAAAATACTTTGGTAGTTTTAAAATTAAGTTCTGCTGCTACTCACCAAACTAAAGAACCTTACCCTAGTTACCACAAGAGCTCTTCAAGACTTCACTTCAAGACGGATTAAATAAAAAATTTGAACACTCGTAAGAACCGATGACAATACACAAATCTTCAAAAAATATATACAGGTGTAAAAATTGGTTTAAGGCCCTTTAAGGGTGGGTTCTACTTATCATACTAAACAACTTTTCCCAATGACCCCAGTCAATTCTCAAAAAAAGGACCCTGCATACAAAATTGCTCAAAATTGGTCGATCAGCTGATAAAAAACGCGCCGACGCCGCCCGCACGACCCAAACGATCGGTACAATTGCGCCGGATCAGCGGGGGTCGGCCGCAGTATTTTTCTCAGTATTTTTGTATGAAACCTATAAAACTAATTACTGATCTAGTAAGCTGATCAAATTTACTTTTTGATTACATTTTTTCTAGATTTCTTCTATCACAAAACATTCAATAGAACACGATTAATTTGAAAGTTTTGTTTTTTTTTGTTTTGTTTTACTATTTCTTTTTATATTCTACATATTTTTTTTTCTAATGGCTAGGTAATGTATCTACATGATAAAAAACAAAAAAGAGATAGCCTAGTGCAAAAAACATTAAAAAAAATATATTGCTTCATGTGTTGTTTCCCCGTTTTTTTTCGCTCCATAGAATGTTTTTATAATTTTTTTAAGAGTTTTTTCGAGCAAGATACCGTGATAAAATCACAACACAGTGAAGCAGTATTACGTTAAATATAAGTTACTTACCATTCCATTCCAATTCCATGTAATTCCAACGAAATTAATCCACAAATTCGCACAAAAATAATTTCACTTTACACAAATGACAACACATTTTTATAAGAGTATTTTTTCCACAAAGAAAATGTCTAAAAATCACTTCACACTATCGCAGTAACACCACACGATATATATACATACAATTTACTGAGCATTCCGTGATAATTTCATCAAAATTGAGACATAATCCCACACGAATTTCTCAAACCGGTACCAAAACAACAACAAATGGCGGCCATGAAGAATTTTAATTTTTTACCTTTCTTACCAGAATTATTTTACTTATCGATTTGTATACTTTTTTCAACCATAAACGGAGCGCGCCAGCCAAGTGATCAATAGGTCCGTTGAGCAGTTGAGCGATTTGCGTTTTACGGACGTTAAGGTCAGTTGGTCGCTTCAAAGGTATAAAATAAAATAAGTTCAGCATGATGATGACCGGCGTCCGAAAATTATTCCAACCTGAATTTAAGCAGCTCGCGAGGGTGGAAATGTGTTTACTCAAATCCTTCGGGATCTTTCTACATTACTTCCCACCCCTTTAACTATATCTTTATTACTTTCCACGACTTTATCTCTGTGCCAAAAATCAGCTCAATTTGTTGCTCTGCAAAGGACAAAACATCATTTACGTTTCAAGTTAGGATTTTTTTTCTAAGAATCCGATTGTCTAAATATATTTTCTTCTACGTTGTTTTTTTCTTATATATTGTACTGTTCTAAATAAATATTCCTCAGAGCAAAATGTTCTTTTCAATATTTATACCAAGTAGAATGTATAAAAAGTAGTCTGTCACACCCTGGACACTGCATACAACGGTCATGAAATGACATTTCTAAAAACAAATGACGGAGCAAACAAAATCACGGCAAATTCCCTTATGTTCAAGAACCAAACTGTAACCAATCTGAATCAACCTGTGTAACGAGGGGGTTAGGTCGCAATCTAGAGAGCGGTAGGGAGTGTACATAGTGTATGTTAGTACTATTATATATACTTTCACTCTGTGGTACGTAAACACCATATGTATGAACTATAGAGCTGTGATACTGTATATAACTTCTTTGCTTAATTTTAGAACGTAGTGGTTACATGCTCCTTGCGTAATTCTTTTCAAAACTCCTTGCTTCTTCTATGTCACAGTGGTCTGTTGCTTAGGCTTACCGATTGTGAATAAAAAAGTTTTTTTTTTAATTACAATAATTGGTTAGGCCTTGGTATCATCTCACCTGATGGTAAGTGACGATGATGCCGAAGATGGAACACCATGTTTGTTACCAATATTCCCCAACGCAATGGGGAACTGGCTATCTCATCTCCAAGCCGGAACTCATCAAGTTGTTGCGATTGAAGTCAGTTTTTAACGTGTTAGCGTTTACAAATTACATTTAAGAGTTATTTTGATAATTGGCGTTGTTCAAAAAAATTGAAGTATTAAAAAAACAATAATGGACTTTCTAAGAACCTTATTTGAATATTTTCTGGTTTCATTCACTGGTAATTTCTTTATGATTTTTCAAATGTTGAACGTTTAAATGTTTATGATGACGTCACAGGCCCAAGCCCAAATACTGTGAAAGAAAAGTCCCCAGAGTACTAATTTCAATTGACGATTATGAATATAAATAAATTATTTAGTATTTGTTTATGTATGTGTGTGTTTATGTATATTGCGTGATCAAATCAGAAACGAGGAAATCTGAAGGAGAACCAAAGTAACCGACAAAGCTCACAGAATCTCAGAAGAAGTGGCACTGGGCAGGGTACATAGCTCGTAAAACAGATGGCCGTTGGGGCAGTAAAGTTCTCGAGTGGCGACCGCGCACCGGAAAACGTAGCTTAGGCAGGCCTCCCACGCGTTGGACCGATGACCTGGTGAAGATCGCGGGAAGCCGATGGATGCGGGCAGCGCAGGACCGGTCGTCGTGGAAATCCTTGGGGGAGGCCTTTGCCCAGCAGTGGACGTTTTTTGGCTGATATGATGATGATGTGTTTACAGCATTAAATCGTTATATATCTCTAAACGGTACTTTTTTTACGTGCGTCCTAAAAAATCTGAACAATGACAATTTTGTAATGCCGGCAGTGATGTCATCGTAGTTCAATCGAGGGCAAATCACATTTTTTATAATAATGTACCAAATCACTTGAAATTCCTGAAATCTGATGAGTGGAAAACTGTCGCAAAATGTTTTCAAATTAAGTGGGGTTCATAATTATACACTGAACAATCTCAATCCATAATTTACATATTATGTTGCCAGAGATTTGTCAGGTAAAGGTTTCTTGCACGTCACTGTCTGTTCCTTCGATCAAAATAAAAACGACGGGTTGCACTCCGGGAGTACCGGCAGAAGTAAAAACTTGAATATTAACGTTGCGTTATGAATTAGGGAATGATTTTGCTTTGATTATCAGTATAAAAGTACTATAATTTATGTGGTAGAATACAATATTTATTTATTGCGCTATCGTACACAAACATGACAATTTATATCACATTAAAAAGTTTATATCTCAGAAAAATCAACAAAAAATCAACTCCATCCGTCTTACGAATTTTCGATCAGGTCACGTGTCCTGACGCGAGTTTAAAATTTTTTACCCATTACAAAAAAAGTGCATAACGCCGCTAAAGAAGTTTTCACGTTTATGTATATTGCGTGATCAAATCAGAAACGAGGAAATCTGAAGGAGAACCAAAGTAACCGACAAAGCTCACAGAATCTCAGAAGAAGTGGCACTGGGCAGGGTACATAGCTCGTAAAACAGATGGCCGTTGGGGCAGTAAAGTTCTCGAGTGGCGACCGCGCACCGGAAAACGTAGCTTAGGCAGGCCTCCCACGCGTTGGACCGATGACCTGGTGAAGATCGCGGGAAGCCGATGGATGCGGGCAGCGCAGGACCGGTCGTCGTGGAAATCCTTGGGGGAGGCCTTTGCCCAGCAGTGGACGTTTTTTGGCTGATATGATGATGATGTGTTTACAGCATTAAATCGTTATATATCTCTAAACGGTACTTTTTTTACGTGCGTCCTAAAAAATCTGAACAATGACAATTTTGTAATGCCGGCAGTGATGTCATCGTAGTTCAATCGAGGGCAAATCACATTTTTTATAATAATGTACCAAATCACTTGAAATTCCTGAAATCTGATGAGTGGAAAACTGTCGCAAAATGTTTTCAAATTAAGTGGGGTTCATAATTATACACTGAACAATCTCAATCCATAATTTACATATTATGTTGCCAGAGATTTGTCAGGTAAAGGTTTCTTGCACGTCACTGTCTGTTCCTTCGATCAAAATAAAAACGACGGGTTGCACTCCGGGAGTACCGGCAGAAGTAAAAACTTGAATATTAACGTTGCGTTATGAATTAGGGAATGATTTTGCTTTGATTATCAGTATAAAAGTACTATAATTTATGTGGTAGAATACAATATTTATTTATTGCGCTATCGTACACAAACATGACAATTTATATCACATTAAAAAGTTTATATCTCAGAAAAATCAACAAAAAATCAACTCCATCCGTCTTACGAATTTTCGATCAGGTCACGTGTCCTGACGCGAGTTTAAAATTTTTTACCCATTACAAAAAAAGTGCATAACGCCGCTAAAGAAGTTTTCACTTCAAAAATAAAAGCAGCTAAGTGAGTGTCGGACCAGACACAGTGTAGGATTCCGCAGTCAAAAAAACGAAAATTCTTATTTATGGAACACCCGAAATATTGTTAGTACAATAACTTGACTTGCACTTGTGAGCTGAGCAAGTGCTTGATGGCTCTTTTCTCATCGTCTCGCTAAGTACGAACTTACATGGGGAATTTCAAGTTTCTAGGTCAAAATGTGTTTTGAAAAGCCTGGCAACTTCAATAAACTGACTTTATACTAACGATTTGGCAGTGGGCAGGGCACATAGCCGTTGGGGTAGTAAAGTTGTCGAGTGGCGACCGGTGAAACCACTCGGTGGACCGACGACCTGGTGAGGATCGCGGGAAGCCGCTGGCGATGAGGGCTGCGCAGGACCGGTCGTAGTGGAAATCTTCGGAGGGGGCCTTTGTCCAGCAGTGCACGTCTTTCGGCTGATATGATGATCATGATAAAACTGACAAAAACGTGTTGTTAGGAAATTCTAATTCTTTTGAAAATATCGTTTTTTTCGTTCCCCTTTACATTCTTTAGTCTCAGACAATGGTACCTACCACTCCTAAAAAAACCCGACTCGATGTCATACAAACAGGGTTCCGCTCCAAAACTTTATCTACATAGAAAAAGACCTCTCAGTGCAGACCTTGCTCTGGGTAAATAGGGGTCTACTTATCTGGACTTTGAAAATTTTGAATGTTTTTCCCGTGGGAACTTTAAAGACGGACTTTAGATTTTGTCAACCTAATATACAGTGATTTTTTCAATATTTTAGGCCATGTGGTTTTGAAGTTAAGGGGGGGAATTGGTCCATTTACACCTATTTTCTTAAATTATATATCACACAAATAGATTGCAAAACTTTTTTAAATTTTCTAATTTACTTCCCAAAAGTAGCAACATGTTTAGAATTCATTTTTTACGTTTCAGTCTTTGGGTCACTGACTTTCATATGTGTATTGTGTACCGAATTTCAACTCAATCAGTCCAGTAGTTTCGGATCAAAGTGGCTGTGCAAGATGGACGGACGGCCAGACAGACACGCGAGTGATCCTATAATGCTACCGTTTTTACCTTTTGAGGTACGGAACCCTAAAAAGAGGTTTTTGGTCTCTCAAATTAAGATCGAATTATATCTAAAATATTTTATTAGAAATATCATGTCATCAGTTAAGGCGAGGCACCGGTGGAGAAGCGGAGAAACCCTTTTGCTAGATCATTTTTTTTGGGTAATTACTTCTAAATATCGGTCTTGCAAAAAATATTGGACATACTTAAGAATATTTTCTGAGGAATGTGCTACTATGTTACACGGTAGTGTGTACTTTACTCGATCATAAAAAATCCCAAAAGCAGGTCTAAAACGTCTAAAAAAAGTCTAAAACGAATTGTTTATTAATAAAATTTCTAAATTTGCACATAGTTTTTATATGGAAATATTTCTTTTTAAGTACCTACTACAAAGAATCTGCAAAATTTTAGTTTTTAAATTGAAGTCCTAAGAGAAATAACAACGTAAAACATTGAAAAAGTGCAAAAGTGTGGTTATTGTCTTGACTTTTTACACGTAAAAGAAAAAACAGAGACAACTGTTTTACAAATGCCTCACCTCAAGTTGGTTTTAGTATACTTGTTAAGAATTTAAGAAGTTTATAAATGTAAAATCTGTGCGACAGACGTAGTACTCCTTGGTTGTCAGACAAACAGACTGGATAACCCTAAAAACTCTTTCTGTTCTGCTGAGTTATTGCCGGTGCGTCATAAAGTCTTTCATTTGCTATAGCCCATAAACATCTCTGCCTGAAGTATGGAGATTGATATGGTTCTCTTGAATTTTCATCGAGCGGCCCGCGCGAAAGCTTGAAAACAGTAAACAATATTGAAAAATTTATAAAAGTCCTAACAGAATCTAATACATGGACAGTCAGTGAACTCATAGTTTATTTGCTAGCAAATAAGAAGAAAGTAAAAAATAGAGACAAGGAATGTGTAAGGAAAAAGATGCAGACAATAGTCGACCAGGATCCCCCCGTCTGCTCGAAGACTTCATGCATTCAGATTTTCTACGGACTTTGGGTGAATCTGGCTGAGGTTGCCATCGGGCTGGCAATAGGATTCTCAGCAGTGGCCGTGCCACAGCTTAAGGAGTCTGAAAAGTTCGTAGCCACATTGAGTGAGCTAGCGTGGATTGGTGAGTCATCAAAGTAATTTCACACGTAGTTTTGGACAGCCCCTTACTAGGTAAACTGATCTAGTAAAGCTTATGTGAGGTACTGGATTCATGAGACTCAGAATTGTGTTGGTGAGAGATCAAAGTAACTTTGGATGAAGGGTTACCCACTGTGTGCCCTTGGAATCCTTCGCCATTGGTTTTTGTTAACTCAAAGCTATAGAGCGGGCAGCGGAATGAAATAACAACGTAGAAATCTTGGTTCTGTCGTATTAAGGCCTTTTCAATAGACGTGACACAAATATTTAATATTTTACACATTCACTGAGATTATAATATCAGCAGAAAAGACATTAAGTTAAGACATGTAGCCTGTGGAGGCATTATACGCAAACAACGCGTTCCGGGTGCTGGTGGTACTGACTTGCTTCTGCAGCGCATCAGGCATGTTACAAACGCGCATGTAGACTGCTTTTCTCTAGTGTGCCGGGTGGCGTTATAAGAGTACAAAGGAGGCTGCAACACAGACAGGGTTCGTAAATATAAATAACTACAAACACGACTACACCACAAATATTTGAAACTGTCTGCACTATGATTGGTTTCGGAAGGTATTGTTTTGGTTGGTACGTTTTAGTTGAAATGGCAGACATGTACACAAATAAAGAATCTAGGAATTAAAATAAAAACTCATTCAATAGTGTAAAATTTATATACCTAGTTTAAATAACTTTATTAAATACTTATATAGGTCTAATTATATAATATAGAATATATTATATAATAAATAATATAATACTTACATGACTTATCGACCTCAAGAGAAAGGGAGAGGTGGCGCTCCTTGAGTTTATTTTTAAAGGAAAAGATGCTCTCACAATCGCGTATTTCGTGAGGCAGAGAATTCCACAACCTGACAGCATGTACAGAGAAGGAGTAAGAGTATAAATCTGTGGTATGGAGGGGAACGTTCAGGAGGGATTTTAGGTGGGATCGGGATAGTTGTTCTGACTGGCGCTTCCAAATGAAGCGTTCGCGCAGGTAACAAGGAGAGCTGGGTTTATGGGGGATGTTAAAGAGGAGACAGAGGATGTGCATGTTCCTGCGCAAGCGGATCGACAGCCATTTTAGATGGTTACGAAACTGTGAGACGTGGTCAAATTTACGTAATACAAAGATGAATCGGATACATAGATTCTGTAAGCGCTCGAGTTTGTTAAGGAGATCCTCGGTGACGTCCAAGTAACACGAGTCAGCATAGTCAAGAAGCGGTAAAAGAAGCGTTTGAGCAAGAGATATCTTCGTTTTCAAGGATACAAACCATTGGAGACGCTTAAGGATGTGGCAGGAGTAGTGAAGTTTCCTACTGACCTCGTTGATATGAGCTGACCAAGATAGTTTGGAGTCAAAGATGACCCCCAGATTTTTAGCTGTAGAAGTGAAGGGGATTACAGCGCCATCGTTAACAACAGCTGGAATTTTAGTCAGATCAATTTGTTTCAACATATACTTGCTCCCAATAAGCATCGCCTGAGATTTTTTAGGGTCCACCAATAGACCATACGTATTTGCCCAATCGCAGATATGCTGAAGATTGTCATTGATAAATTTTATAGTCTAGTTATAATTGGACACTTTGAAGTGATTATATAGCTATAAGTCGTCTGCGTAGAGATGGAAATTGGAGGAAATTACTTTAGTGGCAGTATCAATGAACATTGAAAAAAGAAGAGGGGAAAGAACGCCACCTTGTGGCACGCCCGCAGCCAGGTTACACCAAACTGAAGACTCATCTTCTGAACGAATACATTGCAAACGGCCACGAAGATACGAATCGAACCAAGATATTACCAAAAAAGAAAGATTATAAGAGCGGAGAACAGTAATAAGTATGTCAAAGTCGACGGAATTGAAGGTCTTTGTTACTTGAATAAATAAATAAATTAATGGGGTGAAAGAAATGTTAGTATATTGTCATTTATTTCACCATGTGGTACTGCCATATGAAAATAAGGGCGATACAGGCGAGCTCAGAGCAGAGAACGGATGATCTAGTAGAACTTGTAAGATAAAGATTTATATATGTACCTACACATAATTGAAACAGAGTCAGCTCTTTAAAAGTATCAAGGCAAATAACTTCAGTTTGATTTGATTTCATAACAAACTTACGTTTCAATTGAAAAATTGACCGTGGCGCATGTCAATGTATAGCAGATCATTTTTTTTAACTAAAAAGTTAAATTTTTCCTTCAATCGGATTGTTGAAAGTACTCGTTGATGTTTGTGGGATTTTGTACCCAAATGTGTTTTGAACGCTCAGTGCGCAGGGTCCGACTCGCACTTGGCCATAATACTGGCATTGTGTGCGTATTATTTTTAAACGCCTTCAAAAAGGAGGAGGTTTTTCAATTCGAACGTATATATATATTTTAATGTGTGTTCGCGGATAACTTCTACGTTTATGAACCGATTTAAATGATTCTTTTTTTGTTGGAAAGGAGATATTCCAAGGGTGGTACCATGATAAGGAACCCAGGATCTGATGATGGCATCCCATAGAAATCGAGGGGAACCTTCAAAAATCGTAGTGGCGATAGTGCGTTTTTAATTTTTTTTGAGTATTTTCTAAAGGTATTCAAGTATTTGCGTCGGGTAGTCATCATCCCATGTTGCAGAGCTGATGATGGAAGGTACAACTCCTTAACGGTTAGGAGGAGGAGTTTTGGAGGAAAATTCTTTAAATATTATACGTAGATAAGTAGGTATACATATAGACCGAATGTTGTATTCTTCCAGGTTATTCAGGTGAGCTGATGATGGAAGGTGTAACTCTTTAACTTGCATGCTGCTGAGATGATGATGGAAGCCACAGGACTCTGTATCAGTTAATGAAACTCATGCATTATGATTTGATGATTCCTATTGGCAAGTAGGTGATTGGGTTTAACCTTGTAAGATAGATACCATTATTATCACTAAAAATTAAAAATTAAATAAAGTTTAAAAAACTAAAAACTGACTTCAAAAAGAAAATACTTAAAACTATGAAATAATATTATTATTTTTTTATACAAATAAATACACGAAATTAACCAAAAAAAGTGGAATCAAAGGTAGCGTAGGTACGAATCAAATTAGGGGACTACAATTTTTTTGAGGTTGGTGCCAGCTAAGCGATCGATTCTTAAACATTTATTAGGTATGTAAGTAGTTGTGTGCTGGTACCGACCTCAAAAAAATTTTAGTCCCCTAATTTAATTCGTACCTACCTTTGATTTCACTATTGTTGTTTAATTTCGTGTATTTATATGTATAAAAATATTATTTCATACTTTTGAGTATTTTTTTTAAGTCGGTTTTTTGTTTTTAAATTTTTAACCAATGTGTATTACTGTCCAGCCAGCGTTCTGACACTTTCTTCGCCACTGGGATGCCTTGCCTGCGGCCTACTTATCGATAAAATCGGTCGGCGTATGCTGCAAGTCATCAGCCAGTTGCCTATGGCTATCGGCTGGTGGTACACTGCGCTATCGACTACCCCGAAACATTTTATTATAGGTTTGTTGAGTTTGGTTCTTTTCAGCAATCTTCTGCTTTCTTTGCCTTTAGTTTTTAGTTTGATGACCCGTTGGTTCAATGCCAGCCCGTTGGTCACGGGCCAAAGGTCATGGGTTCGATCCCCACCTAGGGCGAACATTCTTGGGATGAACAGGTTTGTTTGCTCTGTGTCTGGGTATTCAATATCTATATGTGTATGTATATAATCAAGTATATCAGTGTCTGGTTTCCTTAGCTTAGGGAATCCTACCTTGAGGCCAGGTGACCGTATGATATACACTCGCGAGCATTAAAACCCAGAAAAACCCTTTTCTTTGCTATACAAATTTTTTTAACGATTTCAAAAAAGGAGATTCTATGTTCCACTATATGTTGACTGATTTCTCTGTCAATTGTGGGCCGATTTTCAAAATTATTTTTTAATCGAAAGAGTATACTTGCAAGCAAAACCATCGATTTGATAAATAAGTAGCTGTGTGCTGGTACCGACCTCAAAAATAATTGTAGGCTCCTATTTTGATTCGTTCCTACCTTTGATTTCGTTATTGTTGCTTAATTTCGTGAATTTATATTACTCAATTAAAAATATATTTCATACTATTGAGTGAATTTCTTTTTGAAGTCGATTTTAAGGTTTTATATACTTTCAATGAATTTTTTTTTTATTGAATTAATGTTGATGTTTCGTTTATTATTTATTATCTCGTAAAAAATGACAAAATTTAATTTCTATCCAGAGTTTGACCTCCAAAAATTCGTCGGGTTTAAACGCTCAAGAGTTTATAATAGTTACTTTATAACTATCCCCCGCCTCCTTGAATGAATTTCCCAAAACGGCGACTATGGCAGTTTGGCTCGACTTCCCCCGTCTCGCTCCTCACGCCCTGTCTAGACGTCTCTGTTGGTCGACTGTATTTTCTTTAGACTGTGGCAGTACTTCACTGGAGTACAATAGGAAATCGGACTGCTAGTCATTTGAGTTACTTTTTATGATCTGTCAAAAACGAAATTTTGCTCTAAAAATGATTGAAATACCCACAAGTAAAGTCATAGATTTTAAGCGTCATTGACGAACTTATTTTGTGAATTTGATCAAATCAAAATTTAAAACGTGATGGAAAAACAAAACAAGTAAAGTTTTTTGAAACTTTCAAGAGGAGTGCAAATTAGGAAATCATATTTCAGAATTTATTTTTGATGCAGTCCGATCCCCAATTGCCCAAAACGGCGACTATGGCAGTTTGGACTCGACTTCCGCCGTCTCGCCCCTCAGGTCCTGTCTAGATGTCTCTGTTGGTCGAATGTATATAGATTATTTTCTTTAGACTGTGGCAGTACTTCACTGGAGTACAATATTGTCAGCTAGCAGTCACAACGATAATGAATTAAAAAGTTTTTGCAGGCAGAGTCATAACGGGCATTGGAGTGGGCATGTCATCAGGGCCTATCCGAATATACACAACTGAAATATCACTGCCCAACATGCGAGGGGTGCTGGGCGCGTTTCCCAACACGGCTATTTCTGTAGGAATCACTGCTACGGTAAGTTTGAAACTTTAGTTATGAGTAACTAACTTTTTCCCGCTCGCGTGGATATCGTTTTTATTATAACTGTCTTTGAGGGCAAGCGGCTCGCAAGCATAGATATAGCTTTTGTCATTCAAGAATAATATAACTTTCTACTGGTGAAATAGTTTTCAAAAACGGTTAAGTAGTTCTGGAGTTTATTTCCTTTCCTACAAACAAACTCACAAACTTACAAACTTTACCTCTTTAATAAGAATTCATAGATTTCACTGCTAGCTTGACGAGGATGCAAGGAATTTTTCTACTTATACATTTTCTACTTTATGTTAGCTGCTGCAATTAGTGTCAGTTGGTCTTAATTATATCTAATGCTTTTGCTATACGAGCGCATAATATGTTTCTTGGTACTAGCCAATTTATTACAGAATGCTATGCTACTAAACCTACAATGTACCAAATTTCAACCCAATTGTCCAGTAGTTTCGAGGCAAATTGGCTGTGACAGACAGACACCCGAGTGATCCTATAATGGGTCCGTTTTTTACTTTTAAGGTACGGAACCCTAAAAATCGATGGGCCTTTTAAATGGGAAGAGAAGAATCTCTAGGGTAGTTATTACTATAATTATAGTTTCGCTATGTCTGTCTGTCTGTCTGTCTGTCCGTCTGTCCGTAGCTTAGCTCAGAGAATATTAGTACTAGGAAGCTGTAATTTGGCATTGGTAATAATCACGCCGACAAAGGGGTACAATAAAATCTTGAAACAATGTTTTTTTAGGGTACCTCTACTACATGTAAAGAGGGGGTGATTTGTTTTTTGTTGACGTACCCTGTGATTTGTTTTTTGTTGACGTACCCTGTGATTTATTTTTTGTTGACGTACCCTGTGATTTGTTTTTTGTTGACGTACCCTGTGATTTGTTTTTTGTTGACGTACCCTGTGATTTGTTTTTTGTTGACGTACCCTGTGATTTGTTTTTTGTTGACGTACCCTGTGATTTGTTTTTTGTTGACGTCTGGGGTATCGTTGAATAGGTCTTAATAGGGCTAGAAACTTTTGAGAGTTTACTTTGATATTTTTTTAGATTCAGGGATCGGTTTAAGAAATATTAAACTTTAAAGTACTAATTTTTGTTAAGTCAATTGTCGCCCCTACCCCCACCAGCTAAACCGCTATTTAAAGACATCTGATTTTTTTTCAAATAGCAGGACATTTAATCAGTTTAAAGAAAACTATCACGGCTAAGTTACTTTAGTTTTGGAGTAATAGTCGACCAACTTAAGGTGTGCAGTTGAATTTGAAAAAAGTTCATAGATTTTCTATACAAAATGTTCTAACACCAACTACAATTATCATTTTGTTTTTTAAAACATACATTTGTTTTTTTTTAAAGACAACAGAACCCTACTTTGCTTGAGTCCGACTCGCACTTGGCCGGTTTTTTGTTTTCTTTTTGATATGTTTTATTCTAATAATTAATAAATCCTGCAACGTACCAATGTGTTTTCGAATTTTGATTTCATATGTACGTTTATCCAACGCTCTTACGGTGAAGGAAAACATCGTGAGGAAACCTGTATACGCCTCGACTCGAGGGTTGTCTGTGAAGTCGACCAACCCGCACTGGGCCCGCATGGTCGACTAAGGCCCGATCGCCCTATTTCAGGGTAGGCTCGAGCTCCTCGGTGGGGACGTATATGAGCTGATATGATGATGTTTTATCATGGCAATGAAGCATATTGTATTGTATGTGGGGCGACCGAGCGGAAAACGCCCGGTTGGATGACCCAAATACCGCTGAAAGATGAATTCAAAAAAGACCTGAGCGCTATCCAAAAAAATTGCCAACTGGCAAGCAATGACGCATGATCGTGACGGATGACGTTCAAAAAGTGTCAGAGGTCAAGATTCTCTTGAGTAAGTAAGGAAGTATTGTATCACGCTCCACTCGCTTCACGGAGAAATCCGTCGGACCGGTTTCCGTACCGGCGCCAGCAGAATATCAGCGCTGTAGGTACATAATTACCTGCAGCTTAAGCTCGGAGCCATATCTTAGGTATCTACCCTCTTTTTAAGCTTAAATATAAGAAGGTTTTTTATTTTTTATTTTCTTTTTGTGAATCAACTGTAATGTAGCTTTGAATAAATGTTTTATCTATCTATCTATTAATTATTAAGTGTCCTAATCTTTTGATCCTTTCAACCAATTGCAGGCTTCCATGGGTGCAATCCTAAACTGGACTACCCATTGTTACATCTGTGGACTATTCTCCGCTTTCCTGATGATGTTCTTCTACTTCTTACCCGAGACTCCTTACTATGTTCTCATGAAAGACACTACGGAGAACTACGATAACGCAAGAAGAGCTCTTAAGAAATTTAGATCAAAGACTTACAACGTCGACGACGAGATGGACCAACTCATAGATTACAAGACTGAAAACGCGATTCGTAGGTTATAATTATTTTAATCTCTAAACAAATGAGGGTTATACTTGTTTTTTAATATTTTAGTATTGTCACTATTTTAGCTGCAAAGTTTTTTAATAACCCGTATTATCACTCCCACTACTGCATGCTGGAAGGCCTCACTTCTATTTCCCCACTGACCTCTGGCCTTGGCTATCGCTGTATAAGCATACGTTATGGTAGTGGCACATCCCGGACACTACATACAAACGGTCGAGAAATGACATTTCTATAAACAAATAACGGAGCAAACAAAATCACGGCGAAATCCTATACGTTCAAGAACTAAACTATAACCAATGTGAAACAATCTGGGTAACGCGGGGTGAGGTCGCAATCTAGAGAGCGGCAGGGAGTGTCCATACTGTACGTTTTTACTAATATGTATATATACTTTGATATTGGACCCGATTTGTCTTCTTCGATTCGATTTTGGCTCGCTGTGCTAATATCTTAGAGCATCTCTTCTGGTCCTCGTGCTGATGGGGAAAAAAGGTCATCATCGAATCGGGGATTTGTTGATCTGCCGTCCCCAATGTCAGTGCCCATAGTCATCGGTGAAAGTGCAACTAGATCAACAACCTCCACCAAACGGGACTGGACGGGTGCATGGCCTGAAGCTCCCATAAAAGGAAAAAATTGGAGTAAAGCAAGGTGGCAGATAGCGAGGAGCGAAGCCACGCGCCGTGAGGTTTGACATGATAGAGATAGATAAGCCCGTGGCACCATCTTACCCGATGGTAGTGATGATGACGAAGATGAAAGCGGGCTTACCAAGATTCCCCAACGCAATGGGGAGCTGGCTATCTTATCTTCAAGCCGGAACACATCAATGTTAACATTAATGTTTGGCGGCAAGACTTGACAAGATGGTCATAGCTAGCCAGGTGGGCTTAGAAAATGCCCTACCACCAACTAAACCGAATCTTACAAGGTTTGACTCCGCTGAGATCAAACCCGCGCCCTCCTGATGTGAAGCTAATGAACTTAACCATTACACCACGGAAGCGGTTAAAATTTTTATATTAGTTATTTTGTTACTGAAACTCTTTTATTTTTTTGCTGTTATTTTTTATTACTTTAGATGCTCGCTATTAACATGTCAACCTAATAATCAAGATATAGCCACTTTTATCATTTTAAAATGCTATTTCATAGGTACTTTATTACTCGATTAGTTTTAACAAGTTGCTTTTTTTGAATACTTAGATGATCGTTTTTACATGCCAACCTATTAGTCATGATATCCATTTTCATTATTTTAAAAATCCTATATTACAGTTACTTTGTTACACGATAAATTTTAAGAAGCTGCTATTTTTAAATACTTAGATGATTGATTTTAGATGTCAACCTATTAGTCATGATACCCACTTTCATTATTTTTAAATCCTTTATTACAGGTTACTTTGTTACTTACTTGATCAGTTTTAACAAGCTGCTATTTTTAAATACTTAGATGATCAATTTTAGATGCCACCCTATTAGTCATAATATCACTTTCATTATTTTAAAAATTCTATATTACAGTTATTTAAAGCTGCTATTTTTAATTTTAAATATTTAGATGATCGATTTTAGATGCCAACCTATTAATTATGGAACCCATTTTCAGTAATTTTAGCGCTCGCTTAAATACATGCACCTTTTTTCAGGATATCGTTAATGCATAAGATAAAGGCTTTGTTCCAAGTGTCAGCCTACAGACCGTTCCTTTTAGTAATGCCATACATTTTGGCAGGGCAGGGCTGCGGTATTTCTGTTATGATGTTCTGGACTCTTGACATATTAGAGGTATTTTCATGAAATAATTAATGTAGACATACGACTAAGTATATGATAGATATACTATAATCGTGGTTCGAATCCTGCCATGTGTCAATGTGTTTTTGAATTTTGATTTCTTTTGTACGTTTATCCGATGCTCTTACGGTGAAGGGAAACATCGTTAGGAAACCTGCACACACCGGCGAGGAAACTCAAAGGTTGTGTGTGAAGTCGACTAATCCGCACTGGGCCCACGTGTTCGACTAAGGCCCGATCGCCCTAATTCAGGGTAGGCTCGAGCTCCTCTGTGGGGACATACATATATGTAGCTGATGTAAATTTATAACAAAGACTCGGACTCAGACTTGCGCACCGAGGGCACCGTATCGCCACACCCATTCTTTCAATCAAAAGACATCAATGAGAGCGACAGAAAAGTTTGAACTCCTTATTGCGAGTACGTACCCTGGCCAGTTTTTATAATTTTTATTTCTCTCTGGGCAAAAATTGCACTTGTGCTTTGTTCAATATAATCAAACTTAGTTAACACTTGTGTAAATTACAGTTTTTATGATAGAGTAAAAACTAAAATACTTTAATTTTAAAAACACTTTTATTGTATAGGGACTCCGATATTTTCTACTTCACATAGTCTGAAAATTTCAGCCTGCTACCTATAACGTTTCAAAATATACAGCCTATTAAAAATCATATTGACGGACAAACAGACAGACAGACATATTATGATAGGCTTAGGAAATGGGTCCAATTACCTGGTAAGGAACCCTAAAAACTAAAAACGGATAAATATTTCAGTGAAATAGTTACTTGTAATTGTGTATTTACAGACATCGTTGTAACTTGTTGCCTTAATTTACAAAGTGGATTACTAATATTAAAAAGATTTATTCAAAATATTACAAATCAAATTTCAAATCGCAAATAACGTCAGTGAATGTGGCGCATCACCACCAACTATGGCGCTCTTATTATCGTGCCCAGCACACGCGGGTACTTATCATCGTGCGTAGCGTGTCCCTAACCTGCACACGCAAGAATTTATTATCGTGCCCAGCGCGTCCCTAACCTGCACACGCGGGTACTTATCATCGTGCGAAGCGTGTCCATAACCGGCACACGCGAGGACTTACAATCGTGCCCAGCGCGCCTCTAACCTGCACACACCAGGACTTACTATCGTGCCCAGTGCGTCCCAAACCTGCACACGCGAGGTCTTACTATCGTGCCTAGCGCGTCTCTATAATCTGCACACGCAAGGACTTACTATCGTGCCCAGCGCGTCTCTTACCTACACACGCGAGGACTTACTATCGTGCACCAGCGCGTCTCTAACCTGCACACGCAAGGACTTATTATCGTGACCAGCGCGTCCTTAACCTGCACACGAGAGGTCTTACTATCGTGCCCAGCGCGTCTCTATAATCTGCACACGCAAGGACTTACTATCGTGCCCAGCTCGTCTCTTACCTACACACGCGAGAACTTATTATCGTGCATAGCGTGTCCCTAACCAGCATACGCGAAGACTTATTCATAGTAACTGAAAATGCTTTGCTTACGCGTTGGTTGGCAAATACTGGTCTAACAAGGCCATCATCATCATATCAACTGAAAGACGTCCACTGCTGAACAAAGGCTTCTTCTAAGAATTTCCACAACGACCGGTCCTGCACTGCCCGTATCTAGCAGTTTCCTGCAATCTTCATCAAGCCATCGGTCAACGAGATACAACAAAATCATCATGTCAGCTCATATACCTACATCCCCTTCGAGGGGCTCAAGCCTACCCTGAAGTAGGGCGACCGGGCCTTAGTCGATCACGCGGGCCCAGTGCGGGTTGGTCGACTTCACACACAACTTTCGAGTTTTTTCGCAGTTGTGTGTGTAGTGTAGGTTTCCCCACAATGTTTTCCTTCACCGTAAGAGCGTCGGATAAACGTACATATGAAATCTAAATTCGAAAACACATTTGTACGTAGCATGATTCGAACTACGACCTCGCGCACAGGAGGCTCTAATCTAATAGTCTAGTCTGATTGATAACAGAATATAAACACAATATTTTACCATCGACACGAAAGACGATCTTTAATAACTAGAACATTTTCTTTGCTTTCAGGCCTCCAACCTAGGTTTGAACGTGTATTTGTGTAACATAGGGTTGGGCGTAACAAGGATATTTTCTGGTCTGATCACTTCAATTTTAATGTATTATTTTGGCAGAAGAAGTTTGGCGCTAATCTCAGGTTTTTCCTTTAATGGTTCTTATATAGATAGCAATAAACCGAGCAAGTGTGAATCGAATATGTGCATTAACGGTTCCGTAACACTAACTAACGTGTTCTGTGGAGTAGAGTGGCTCGCAACCGTGCAGCTATTTTATTATTTGACATGTAATAGTAAACCCGTATTCTGTGGAAATTTCAACTTGCTATGTAGTAAGGTTAAAAAGATATAGGCTGTAACACACCGCCAGACAGACGGCGTACTCATTGGTAGGGTGCATATAAATAGGGTGCACCCTTGGGTACAATAGGGCCATAGGTTCAGGGGCATTGGTTACGGAACCCAAAAATATGACATAAATGAAAAAACCGGCCAAGTGCGAGTTGCACTAGTGGTCCAAGGTTTCCGTACCATTAGAACTGTTCACACAACTATGACAGTGATGCCTATTCACATCACAAACAAAAGACATCAACGCGAGCGAAAGAAAAATCCTTTTAATTTATTCAGTTTGAACTCCTTAGCGCGAGTTGAACACACATTTGGCTGGTTTTCTATTATTTTTTGTTTTACTTCAAAATTATTACTAAAGTCACACCATAGTGGAAGAAGTTTTCAAGCTTTTGGACTGGGGTGCACTCGGCATCAATATCAACGGCGAGTACATCACCCACCTTCGATTCGCTGACGATATCGTGGTCATGGCTGAGACTATGGATGACTTAGGCACAATGCTCGATGGCCTCAGTAGAGCCTCTCAACAAGTGGATCTTAGAATTAACAATGGACAAGACGAAAATTATGTCAAACGTCCGTGTCATACTTACTCCTCTGAAGGTTGGAGGCTCTTCACTCGAAGTTGTTACCGAATATGTATACCTGGGACAAACAGTCCAGTTAGGTAGGTCCAACTTCGAGAAAGAGATCAATTGTCGAATCCAACTCGGCTGGGCAGCGTTCGGGAAGCTTCGCAATATCTTTACGTCCCAGATACCGCAGTGTCTTAAGACCAACGTCTTCGACCAGTGTGTGTTGCCAGTGATGACATACGGAACTGAGACATGGTCGCTTACTGTGGGCCTCATAAGAAGGCTCAAGGTCACCCAAAGGGCAATGGAGCGTGCTATGCTCGGAGTTTCTCTGCGTGATTGAATCAGAAACGAGGAGATCCGTAAGAGAACCAAAGTAATGGACATAGCTCTCAGAATTGCTAAACTTAAGTGGCAGTGGGCGGGGCACATTTCTCGTAGAACAGATGGCCGTTGGGGTAGTAAAGTTCTCGAGTGGCGACCACGCACCGGAAAGCGTAGTGTAGGCAGGCCTCCCACTCGATGGACCGATGACCTGGTGAGGGTCGCGGGAAGCCGCTGGATGCGGGCAGCGCAGAACCGGTCGTCGTGGAAATCCTTGGGGGAGGCCTATGTCCAGCAGTGAACGTCCTTCGGCTGATATGATGAGTCACACCCAGTTTTACGCTTTTATGTATTAAGATAGTGCTAAAGCAAAAGTGGAGACCCCTTTTTGTGTAGTGACCCCTTACTATTATTTTTTTTCTAATTTTTAGTATTTTTTATTATAGCGGCAATAGAAATACACAATCTGTAAAAATTTCAAATGTCTACCTATTACGGTTCATGAAATATAGCCCGCTGACAGACAGACAGACAGACAGTGGATGCTTTGTACGGAACCCTAAAAATCATCAAGAGATGAGAACGTTACCCCGTCACATTAAGCTATCCGTTGCGTGTTATACCTTCTTTTGCTTTGCGGATTCTTTTAAATAATAACGCCTTATTTACTATTTTATGCTTATAACTGATCATCATACTATATTAATGTCGGTGGCAAAAAGGTTTTACCCATCTGGTTTCCTGCGCTGCCCACATCGAGCAGCTTCTCGCGATTTTCACCGGTTCTTTCATCAAGTGGGAGGCATTCCTACGCTACGTCTTCGGGTGCGCGGTCGCCGCTCGAGAACCTTTCTATCCCAATGGTCGTCCGTTCTATGACCTATGTTCCTCACCCACTGCCACTTGAGTTAAGCGATTCTGTGTCCTATGCCGGTTACTTTAGTTCTATTAACTTTTAGCTTGTTTTATTTGCAGGTGTAGGAGTTTCCATAGTTTGCTTCTCAGTGGCAGGCCATTTGATCAGCGCATCATCTCCCACCTGGTACCCGCTAATCGGTTATATGTTCTACATGTTATTCGCCTCCTTGGGCTTCTACACTTTACCGTTACTCATCATGTTCGAGCTATACCCTTTACTGGTATGTTTGATGTGTGGACGTAGTTGTTCTTGTAAAGTATACACTACACTACCACACTCTGGACAATTCCTACAACGGGCCCAGAAATGACATTTCAAAAAAAGAATGACGGAGCAAACAAAATGGCGGCGAAATCCTATACGTTCGACAACCAAACTGCAACCAATCTGTATCAATCTGGGTAACGAGGGAGCGAGGTCGCAATCCAGAGAGCGGCAGGGAGTGTCCATACTGTATGTTAGTACAAATATATATACTTTGACACAACACTGCACTGCACTGCACTACACTAAACCCTTAACGAATCGGCTTAGATAATTACGATTAAAATAATCCACTGATTTCAGGAAACTGATCGGGAAAAACACGAATGAAAATTAAAACGGGACAAGTGCGTACTATGTACACAATTGGTTAGGGAAAGTTGTAGTTTTAATTGGTCAGGCGGCATAAAACCTAATAATTTGATTGTAACTGGGCAGACATTTAATTGGTAGCAATTATTTAGGAAAGCTCGAGTTTCCATACTAAGTTAGTTCCGCTTTAATACAAAAACTACATTCCGGATTTAATCGAAACTTTGAAAATATATTGAGTAGAGACATATCGATATTTGTAAGTAGTTTTCATCGAAGTAAATTTAAACATAACTAAACGAAGGCATAAATTAGTTTTGTACTGAAAGTTTGACATTGTTTTTTTTTTTCGTTTTATATTAGTACATCGAAAACTATATACAAACATATGTGTCGTCGCAATATATTTGCAAAGTTTGGATTCAATCCGGCATGTATTTTTTGTATTAAGGCGGAACTACGTTTGTATGGAAACTCGATCCTCCATGGGGACCCTGCAAGAGTTAAATTTATTTTATTAGAAAACACTGTTTAGGCTCATTTTTAAATTCTAACCCAATTTTGAAAAAAGTATACCGCACTTGCCCGACTGGCCTCAATAAAGTATCAATATAATCATGACATTTTTCTTTTCAGTTACGTGGTTTCCTCGGCGGAATAACAGTGTCTTTAGCAAACCTTTTCATATTTGCTTCAAATCAAATGTACCCTATCATGAAATCGTCCATTGGATTACCTAATACATTTGTCATATTTGGGACATTCGCTTTACTGGGTAAGATTTTTTTAATCCAGCATCGATAAGCCTTTGGCATCATCTCACCTGATGGTAAGTGACGATGATGCCTAAAATGGAAGCTTAACAACATTCCCCAACGCAATGAAGATCCGGCTATCAACACATCAATGATGTTAACAATGGTGTTTGGAGGTAAGACTTATATAAGTTGGTGGTAGCAAGCCAGGCGGGCTATGAAAATGCCCTACCACCAACCAAACCAAGTCTTACAAAGTTGACCCCGCAGTGAATCAAACCCACGACCTTCTCGTATGAAGCGAATGGACTAACCATTACGCCACGGAGGCGATTACTTAAATTTTAGTTTTCTTAAAGTTTTATTACGGTTTTTTTGTTTTAAATATAAATAAGTATTAACAATGTTTTGTCTTTTTGATTGTTTTTCTTTTAGTACTTTTTTTTCTAGGAACTGTGTTCGTCTACATATTTTTACCAGAAACAAAAGATTTAACGCTGCAAGAGATAGAAGAATACTTTAATAAGAAACGGCCTACTTTAATATCCCGGCGCAGTGTGAACTGGCAGAGTAGGAGTCAAGAAGTCAATGCAACCTCTCTAACTTCTGTTAGTAAAAAAAAGTCCTTGGAACACCACAAAACAAGCGCCACGTATATGCAAAAACAAAACAAAACTGGCATTAAAAAATCAGAAAATGTCACAGAATCTGAGAACTATAAAGATGTGGATAAGATTACGGACGAAGCTAAAAAAAATGCATCAAGTGCACGTATTACTATTGACCCTAGCACAAGTGGTAGTTCAGTTACGAGTGGACGTGGTAATACAGTAACTTCTACTAACAGTAGTAAAAAAAGTGTTGACCCAACTAAGAAAGATAGTAACTAAGCTGCGACAAGCGTCGAGACTCGGAAAAGGCCAGACTCAAGTAGTGACTCTAATGACAGTGACAGTAATAAAAAGATAAGACAAAAACGAGACAAAGATAGAAAAAATGAGTGAAAAAAAAATAAAGAAAAAAAATTGAAAATAATATAAAATAACAAAAGTTTTAAGTACTGGAAAGAAAGCACGATTTATACGATTTTTTTTTGCCACATTAGCAAAGATGTAAAACAAAAAAGCTGTTTAATTTTGTGAGCAGAAAGAACGCAGAGGTTTCGGGTAAATTATGATGCTGCTACTGCTAGGCTTATTTGATTTGGGTACCTATTTCAACGATTTTGGGGACGAAAATGAGGCTGATTTTGTCATATCAATCTATGTGCTTCCTGGTGATACAAATCAGCATTAAGCGCGTATCTATAAAATCGTTTCCCACACAAACTTAAAATTACTACTTCTTGAAAATTGATGGGCCGATTCTAATGAAACTTTGTACATATAAGCAAGTTAGGAAATTCTAGTTTGAGTATAGATAAAATTTCCAAAAAAAGACATCATCATATAAGCCGACGGACGTCCACTGCTGGACATAGGCCTTTCCATGACGACCGGTTCTGCGCTAGCCGCATCCAGCGGCTTCCCGCAACCTTTACCAGGTCATCGGTCCACCGAATGGTAGGCCTACCTACGCTACGTTTTCTAGTGCGCGGTCGCCACTCGAGAACTTTACTGCCCCAACGGTCATCTGTTCTACGCGCTATGTGCCCCGCCCACTGTCACTTGAGTATATCAATTCTGAGAGCTATGTCGGTTAGTTTGGTTCTCCTACGGATCTCCTCGTTTCTGATTCGATCACGCAGAGAAACTCCGAGCATAGCCTGCTCCATGGCCCTTTGGGTGACCTTGAGCCTTCTTATGAGACCCATAGTAAGCGATCATGTCTCAGTTCCGTATGTCATCACTGGCAACACACACTGGTCGAAGACCTCAGTCAATCAAAAAAATGTGTTGTCACTAAATAATAGTGGTTTAAATTTTTATCAAAATAAAGTATTTCGAAAATGTAATCTATCTCCAAACTAGAACGTCGTGACTTGCTTATGTATATACAGTTTCATTAGAATCGGCCAATCCATTTTCAAGAAGCAGTGATTTTAAGTTTGTATGAGAAACGATTTTGTTAAGTCGGCCAATCAGAATATTTAAAATAATATTTAAAAGAAGGGATTTTAAGAAAATCGGCGGCTGCAAAACTGAGAAAATGACATGTTAACTGAGAATAAACACGATAAGAAAGTGACGTTTATTATTAATTTATTATATTTAAAAAAATATATTTTTACAATAGACATACGTAAACTTTAAAAAACTCTTATCAAACACGAGAGTAAGTTTTGTAACTCAAGATAATTTTACTTAGAAATCAAAACTAACTATAATTTTAATAATTTTTAATAGGCAAATAAAACAAAGAAACAATTTAACGTACTAATAAAAGAATAAGTATATTTTAATAAAAAAGAAAATTATGTTTTCGTCCACCTTTACGAAAAACGATAATTGGTTCGTCAATAAGTGCAAAAAAATCCACTTTGCTCCCTGTGTGGAGTTTTGTTTCTCTCTTCTAATTGGTCCGCGTTCGTGAAGGTTTAATGTAAAAAAGTATGTAAATATCACAGATTAACATTTGATTCTCTATGTTGATAAACTCACTTTCTGATTGGTTAGCGAGGAGTTTGTTTTAAAATACTTAATCTTTGTTGGTTAGTATTTGAAGTTAACCAAAGATGTCGAACGCATAATGTATGAAGAAGTTATGTACTAGTCAGTTATGTATTGGCGGCAATGCGCGCTAAAAACGCGCTAAAAAAAGAACGGTCTTGTGCTTCTTCTTTTCATTTCTTTCTTTTCATTTGTTTTTCTCTGTTGTGATGAAAAATTGTGTGTATCACTCGGGGCCAAAATATTTTAGAATCGGTCGACGTATATTGATTTTCTCGCTATGCTCAGTATCCTACTAACGCCCTCAAAACAAATTATTACTTATTCCCCTTTTTACAAAAATAACTTTTTGTTCCTAAATTGACAGGACCCTGAGACAAGGAGTATTTTTTATGCTTTTCTGTATAAAAACCGTAAAAAAATTAAAGTCAAGGAAAGCTTAACCTTAGGGTCCAGACACACGGACTACATTTCGACTGCAAGCCAACTGCAAATTCGCAGTTTGGGCGCAGTTTGGATGCAGTTCTTCTAGTTAGTTGCGCTTCAACTGCATCCAACCTACGAATTTGCAGTATTTTAGCCAAAATCACAGGAACCTAGCAATTATTGACGTGATTTCCTTGCACTTAGGGTTCAAAAACACGGACTGTTATTCCAGCTGCGAATTAACGATAGTAAATAGTTCGGTAACTATAAGTTACTTTAAGGCTGCGCCAGAGCCGACTGCACCACAGACTGCTAAGGAGATACGAATAAACCGCGGGTTGCGAAAGGCGATGTGATATATTTCGTTTCTTTCATAGACACTACGCACTGTATCTTTCTAGCAAGGATATACATTTTTCTAAGTTTTAATTTATTAGCATAAATTGTAACTGAAAACTAAATAATAATCATCACATTTAAAAAAAAAAAATTAAATGACTACGTATGGGACATCCTTTTTTTTAAATTTCTTACAAAGTTGTAAAACAAAAGTTTTTTTTTCTTGAAAAATATGCTCTATTTTATCAATAGATACGCTTTATTCTGTAGATATGAGAAAAAAATAAAAGAATTTTATTTTAATATCTATCTCAGTTTTATTTCAAATGACATAATTATTGTAAGACACAACTTTTCTTCGTTATGACTGAAACACATATTTTTTTTCAGAAAATAACATAATCCCAAAGCCGTACATTTTAAAATCCGAGCATTTAGCCATATCTAGATAATATAATAACAGTAGTTAAATATTTTCGTGTTCAATTGTTAACTGATCATTTTAGCAGTTCGGGAATAGTTTAGTTTTTTGATGTAATTTTTGTTATAGATTTTCCGACACAAATTTTCGACAAAGTGTAAGACATCGGAAAGGTTAAAAAAATCGCGGATATTAAAACAGCCATTTTCTGATAGCAAAATAGCCCTATATAAGATTTGGAAACCCATCGTCTAAAATGTTTTTAGGATTCTGAAGGAACTGCCTGTCTGTCTGTCTTTCCATCTGTCCGCGACTTAGCTTTGAGACGAGGGTTACGAAGTAAATAGTATCTCATCTGTGTTATTGGTACTGGAAAGCTGTAATTTGGCTTGGGTATACATAATTAATCATGCTAAAAAAGTGGTACAAAATAATCTGTAAAAAAATATTTTACGGTACCTACTTTGCATATGAAGCGGTGAATTTTGAACCCTATCTTGTGCGGTATCGTCGAATAGGCCTTTTAAAACAGCTGAGGGTTTGCTAAAATTATTTTTCGATTATGTGATTGCTTTATTAAGCTTTAAAGTGCAAATTTTGTTAGAGTCAAGTGTCGTCCCCCCCCCCCTCCCCTTTAAGTTAAATCGCTATTTCAGGACATCTGAAAAAAGTTGTAAATAGTAGGACATATAATCAATTTAAAAGGAAAACTATCACGGCTAAGTAAGTAGGCTTTCTTAGTTTAGAAGTAATAGTCGACCAACTAGTTGGATTTGTAAAAAGGTCATAGATTTGTATTGTTGTCAAATGCAAATGTAATTTAGTTTTTTAAAATATACTTTTATTTTTTGAAAAGACTACGGAACCTTACTTTGCGCGAATCCGACACGCACTTGGCCGGTTTTATTATTTTATGTAATTATTTTAAAAGCTTAGACGTTAGTTACAGCTTCCAGAACTTTCTCCATGACGTCAATGCCTTTGAGGTACTCTTCCACGTGCAGTCTCTCATCGTGGCAGTGAAGGAGAAGGGGCGTGTTTAGGATCGGAGTGAAAGAGATGGCAGGTATCCCTTGACGGCGGACGTATCTTGCGTCTGTTGCTCCGGCGCAAATAGCGCAATCAAGTTTTATTCCCCTGAAACAAATTGAATGGATTTTTTAAAATCCTAACTAATATCAGAAAGGTGATAATGTGTTCGTTTGTTTGTTTGTTACGTTTTCACGCTGACCTTTGTGATGAAATTTGTCATGCAAGTAGCCTGTGTCACGGGGAAGGACATATATTACTTTTTATCCCGTAAAAATAGTATATAGTCCGATGCAGTTCCTCAGGGAACTGAAAAATACTCTTTTTAGGTTAATTTCTTTAACATCGCAACGGAACAATGGATTGTTGTCATTTTTTGTACAGAGATGGTTGAGGGAGTGGGATTTGACATAATTTACTAATTAGCATACTCTGACAAAGTTCCCGAGGGTTTGGGGAAAACCCATTTCCACGCTCGCGCACGTCGGCGTCGCAACAGAGCAACGGATTGAAGTGTTTTTTTGTATAGAATTGGTTGAGGTGGTGGGAAGTGACATAGACTGCTAATCAGAATAGCCCGATTTAGTTCCTGAGGAATCTGGAGAAAACTCATGACCACGGTCGCGAGCCGCTTGCGGCAGGCGCACCACTCACCCTCAAAGATTTCTGTGAGATGTGTTGTAGTTGTAGTTGTATTTTTATTTTGTTAATGTTTCCATTCACTATTTGTGCCGTATGTTTAATATACCCATGGATTGCGTTGTGGGTTATGTACACACCAACTTATGTAATGTTTAACACTGATTGTATGTTACTTTGTGCATAACTGTTTGCTTTCCCAAATAAATAAAATAAAAAATAAAAACAAAAGATAGTTTTAAAAATAATGTCCACTCGGGCAAAAGCTAGTAAGTTACAAAAGGTGTATATGTATTCATTGTAGATATATCGTACTAGAGGATCGGTTTGAATTAAATTTGGGGTATTTACATCAATGTTAAATGGTCATATTGCTCTTAATTCGATTTTCATGAGGAATCAGATGTTTGACAAAGTAACACAGAATATCTCCTAATACGTTATATCAATGCACATTGGGGAATGATCGAATTGGGCTTGATTCGATTTTTACGAGTAATAAAATGTGTGATAAGATATTACAGGATATCTCCTAATTCAACTCCAGAGTCTCACAAAGAGTATAATACCTTAATCTATTTCTAAGAGATTAAACAAGAAGTTTTTGGGTAAAACTGGAGGCCACACTCTAAAAACCTAATTGAAGCAAAGAAATATGGCATTGAAATGTCTCGTTACCGCTCCGTCTCTTTTCAATTACCGGGTGTGAGCAAGAGCTTTACCCATACACGTCTTGTTCACACCTCCTAATTAGAAAGAGACGGAGCGGTAACGAGAAACTTCAAGGCCATATTTCTTTGCTTCGATTAGGTATTAAGAGTGTGGCCTCCAGATTTACCTACAAACTTCTTGAGTTTAAATTTAAACTTTATATTCTGTTTTTCTATGTAAGATGAAATAAACATAGGTACATTAATTATAATAACTCACATATCATAGACACTCTTTTGAAGGGCCAAATAGAAAGGGTCTTCACTGCTAGTGCTTTTGATTTCCGGATTTTTTACTAAATATTCATACGTAACGCCTTCTCCAGCTTCAAGACACCATTGATCTATCTGAAAAATTAAATAACGATAGCAACTTGTGACAAAACCTACCGCCTATCCTGAATCCAAACACAAAAACATGTGTCTTGTCGAGATCTGCGATACGACAGAAAGACGTTTAGATCTAAATCTAAAAAAAGAGGTGAAATCTACACATCGGATCATAAAATCAAATCAAGTCAAAAATGTGTTTCATTTCTCATGCTGGTAATGTTGTTAATTATGTCGATAAAAGGCTGCATAAAATGGTTTTTCATCCTCTTATGCATAAAGTAATTCTATTTTAAAATTGTTATTTTAAGACTATGGTAAATGATGCCTTACAGCCACATACACAATACTTTTTCATTAAATAGATATGTTTTTAAACGATTTAGGTTATATCTTAATTTAATTACGACATAATATGTATTATTACTATATGAAAACAAATTTAACATAAGTTTAACATTGAGTTACCATAGTCAAACGTCACAAGTTGAAAATTTTAAAAAAACATGAAAAATTGTGTTTTGAAAGTAATTATTCGTCAAAACTAACTAAAAGTGTTGTATTGCGGTTGAATAATTATTATTTTCTTGCAGTCGAAGTGAAAAGCAGAGTGAAAAACTCGAGCATAAAACCCATTTTACCCTCGACGTGGCTATCCACCTGCCAAGTGGCAGTTATGGATAACCCCACCTCACCCCCGCAACTTAAGACAGGCTTATGTCCACAAATGTATGACTTTTGGCTGATGTGATGATAATCAAGGTGAGCATCATCACATCTGCCAAAGCAGGCTGGTAAGCACTAAAATAAATAACCAATTGGATAAAGCCGTACATGAAATTAACATAAATGACAAAGATCTATTTTTAACATCATCACTCACCATCTTCTCAAAAGCTTCACAATCCCTGTCTGGTGCTATTCTTATATCAAACGAAGCTGTCAGGTGTTCTGGCAACACATTCACTTGTACACCACCCTGAAAATTTGGTAAATATTAATGAAATCAAACCATAAGGGACTCATACCCGCTCCTTTGCCCTGTCAACTACTACTTGACATAAATTCTGCCCTCCAGATTGCCCGTGTCAAGTACCGCTTGACATGGGGCCCCTCTGCTCCCTTGTCGTTGATTTTGTTAATCATGCTGTCCCTGTTTTTTTGGGGTCTATTTGTATATATATATATCCTGCTTCTGTGTAAGACTGTCTACCCAATGAAGCCAAAACGTTACTCCATGCCATGAAAAAAAAAAGAAAAGTCGAAGTGAATGTTGAGTGCGCAGCTGCGGGTGTTATTGTGAGTTTTAATTTCAATAATTTTAATACTTTCGATAATTAGATTTACGTGGTGTTTTGTTATTTTTAGGGTAAGGTATCTACTAATACATAGAAATAAAGGTTTCAGCATGAGACACAAAATTTAGCCTTTTCTAAACCCGATACATTTCGTAGTACTATTTTGTATATCTCTGTGTTCAGCGTATCATAATTCTACACCGTAGTTGAATACTAATAAACAAAACACTTAAATATATAGCTTCATTCATACTTAACATAAAAAACATAACACTTGATAGTGTTACAATAACAACTTGAGACACAATGAATGGCCTATTGAAACCCGAGCCGCGCGGCGTGGCGCGGCGGCACTTATAAAAAATTACGGGACGCTCGGGGGTGTGCGGGGGAGGCCGGTTCGGGCAAAGGAGCGGATACCGAAGGAGAAAAGTTTTCTCACGGCAACGGGTGAAATTTGAACTGATACCAACACTAGAGTCAAAATATGGTGTCCCGTAATAGGTGGGACAAGTGCAAATGGGAATTAGCTTGACTAAAGACCTTTAGACCAGAGCGTCTCGGTGGTATAATGGCTAGGGCCGCTGCTTCCAGTCCGGGATGGTTTGAAACCTGCCACGTACCAATGAGTTTTCTAATTTAGGTTTTATTTTTCCGACGCTCTTACGGTAAAGGAAAACATCGTGAGGAAACCTGCACACGCCTACGATGAAAAGCCTGGCTAGCTCGCCGGTACACATCAATGCTCACAACATTGATGTGTTCCGGCTTGAGATAAGATAGCCAGCTCCCTATTTCGTTGGGGAATCTTGGTAAGGCCGCTTCCATATTCGGCACTTAACATCAAGTGACATGATGCCAAGGGCTTAATAATTGTGTTTTTTTTATGTCTGAGTATTTTTAATTGTTTGAACTCTGCATGTGGCTAACAAAGCAAAATATGACTCAATTGCACTGTGATAAACCTTTTCGTTTATCAAACTGTAGAGGCAATTTAAATTACCTTGGTCCAACCAAGTGTACCAATCAGGTAAACATATTATGAAAAAAGGCTCAAGGTCACCTAAAGAGCAATGAAACGAACTATGCTCGTCGTTCCCATACGAGATCGAATCAGGAATGAAATCCTCACATAATGCATTATATAACTCAAAAAAACGTAAAATTCATGTGACAGTGAGCCATATAGCTAGGAAAACTGACGGCCCGTTGGGGTAGTAAAGTTATCGAGTGGTGACCGCACATCATATAAAGCGTAGCCTTCCACTCGATAGTCCGATGACCTGGTGACGGTTGCGGGAAGCCATTGGATGAGGGCAGCGCAGAACCGGTCGTTGTGAAATTCCTTGGGGAGGCCCTAGTCAGCACCTGATTTGCCAACTTTGTATGAAAAAACATTCTTTTATGATTTCAGTAAATATTGGATTTTTTATAAAAAAATAATCGGCTGATTTGCCATCTATATATATATATACACGAGTATTTAAAGATTTTTGAAGTGAAAACATCTTTAGGCGCATTGGGCATTTTTGAGATGGGAAAAAAACCATTGAACTCGCGACACTGTAACGTAACCGACACTTTACCAGGAATACTCGCAGGTTCAAAACTTTGTCAACCTAGTCGTTATCCCAAAAACACTCGGAGGGACAAAACTTATAAAACTGTAAAAAGTTTTCACTTCTGTCGGCACTCCCGGAGTGGTAAGGTTTTTTTAAAAAAATATTTTTGCAAATATTCGATTTTTCATAAAAATAATCAGCTGATTCGCCAGATTTGTATAAAAAAATCATTTTTTTAATGAAAAATAACGAGCCGATTCGCCAAACTTAGACCATTTTTTGTATCATTTTTAATGATATATCAGCAAAGTTGTACAACAGATTCTGTTCAGTTTCATGAGTAGAATCCCCCTTAATGTTCTACCCAACTGCCTAAGAACGTAGGTAATGTTTTTAGGGTGTGTATGTTCGTAAGTATACAAAGTATGTAAGTTTACTCTTTGGCTGAGACTAAACCTAACCGGCTTGATGGATTTTAGAGTGCGAGATGTCTTTATATTCGAATTGACCCCCTGAGTAATAAAGGATGATTTTGGAGCAGTCTGGTTTTATTTTTTCATTAAAATGGTTAGATTAGGTTACATTTCTCATTCAACACAACCAACTCAAGAAAAGTGTTGAAAAACGTGTTTGGTGACGTCGCCTCGCCTTATGAAATAACTTACACAATTAATTAAAAATGAAATCCCAACTGCGTAAAAACTTAACCCCTCTTTTTTAGACAGTCGTATAAAAATGTATCCTATGTCATCCTCGGGATCAAATCGAATCTTACGACACCTCCAAAATCCATCAAGCCGTATAGGCTACGGAGCGTGCCAAAGAAATAAATCCACACACATAAATTACATTCATACGAAAAACATAAACCTCCTTTTGGCGCAGTCAAATTTTAGTTATAAAAAAGTCGGACAAAAACACAAAAAAAGGATTGAGGAACGCGCTGAGCTTAGTCGCGAGCCTAGTCTAGGCCAAAGCTTACAGCCAGATACGAACTCGGACGTGGCAAGAATCACAGGATAAGAAAACCAGTTAGTACGCATTGGGAACTGACTAAATTTTAAAACCCGAAATCATTTACGCACCCACACCCTTCCCTAAGGGTGTGGGTCTATCCGATGAAGGATTTTACAGGTCTTGTTAGACCTAAATCCATGGGGGGAGTTTTAGTAGGTAGGTTCAGCCTTCAGCTGTGAGTCCCACATAACCAGTACAGACGGGCTGTACTGGTACGCATGATGCATCACTTCCCCTCCTTCCGAATCTTTCTGTTTTACCTTAAAAACCTTAAAAACGGTGTGTGTTATGAAGCTTATGAAATATAAATAGTTAACATTGTATTTAATAATTTACGAGCACCAATCTTGCACTTCAAGAAAAAGTAATGCTGATCAGGACTGAGGTTCGGTAGACCCTCAAGTTTTTTCCCAGATATGATGCCCAAACCCCCGCGATTACCCTATTTTCCCCTTCTAAAGTTTAGTGTCCCACCTGTGGTTTTTAGGGATCCGTAGTCAAACTAGGAAGCCTTATAGTTTCTCCATGTCCGTCTGTCTGTCTGTCCGTCGTTATGTCATTACAGCTACGAGTATAAAGCTTAAATTTAGTATGGTTATACAAAACTGTGACGCCAAACATTATGAAATAAAATATGTAAAAAATATTTAGGGCACCTCTCTACATGTGCCTCTCTACTCTATAGGAACCCTTTTTTACCCGCGACGGAACGGAGACGGTATATGCGTTTGGGGTAAGAGGGTGTTTGTGCAAAAGAATTTTGCCATTTTCTCCTAAACTACTGGTCCGATTTTGATGTTGTTTTCAGTGATGGGTTCGGATTTTATTGGTGCATGTTCTTAGATAGGTGTTACGGTGGCAGCTCACCAGGCGGCGCTCCAGTAAACATTTTTTTATAAAAACCAATGTCACCATTTATCTCCAAAACTACTAGTCCGATTTTGATGCGGTTTTCAGTGATGGGTTTTGGTTTGATTGGTGCATGTTCTAAGATAGGTGTTACAGTGACAACTTACCAGGGGGCGCTGCAGTAAAAATTTCTTTGTACAATCCAATGGTTGCTATTTATCTCCAAAAATACTAGTACAATTTGGATGCGGTTTTCAGTGATGGGTTTGAATTTGATTGGTGCATGTTCTTATATATAAGTTACTATGAAAACTCACCAGGGGGCGCTACAGTAAACATTTTTTATAAAAACCAATGTCACCATTTATCTCCGAACACCATTTATCTCGAAAACTACAAGTCCGATTTTGATGCGTTTTTCAGTGATGGGTTCTGGTTTGATTGGTACATATTCTTAGATAGGTGTTACAGTGACAACTCACCAGGGGGCGCTGCAGTCAACATTTTTTTTTTACAAACCAATGTTGCTATTTACCTCCAAAACAACTAGTCCGATTTTGATGCGGTTTTCAATGATGGGTTTGGATTTGATTGGTGCATGTTCTTAGATAGGTGTTACGATGACAACTCACTAGGGGGCGTCGCAGTAAACATTTTTTTTGTACAAACCAATTTTGCCATTTATCTCCAAAACTGATACTCTCATTTGATACGGTTTTCAGTGATGGGTTCGGGTTTGATTGGCGCATGTTCTTATATATATGTGTTACGATGAAAACTCACCAGGAGGCGCTGCAGTTAATATTTTTTGTGCAAAACCAAAACTACTAGTCCGATTTGGATGCGGTTTTCAATAATGGGTTTGTGGTTGATTAGTGAGGATTGTTTAATAGGTGTTACGGTAGTAGGTGGCGCTGCAAATATCTAGTCAGATTTTGATGCGGTATTCAGTATAGGGTTTGTGGTTAATTATTGAAGGTTCTTAAAAACTTTTTTTTTGTTTTGTAATCAAAATAGCATTGTGTAGTGGGGAAAGTATTTTCCTACATTGCCCAATGTGAAGTATGCACAGTGGTTGACGATATTTACTAACTTGTATGATAAATAAACGTGACTATGTGAAATGTTACCGACAATTTGCTTGAAATCGTTTAGGTGTAAAGGGAAACAAACAGATTTAACGCAATGTCATTTTTTTCTTACTTTATTTGAAAATGTCTTTTCAGCCGTCATTTATTAATCTGCTTAATGATATCGAGTTGAGTTACAACAAAACCCCCGGCAAAGTTTAGTTGTAAATACTTATTAAAAGTATATTTTGATATTTAAAAAAAAACCATATCGATTTTGTATAGTGTATACCTATGCTCTTTAAAAAGTTTGAAATAAAAAGCAAAATTAAAATTTTGAACAAACCCACACGGTTAAAAGGCAAAATGTAAATGTTAATACTTATTCCAATTTTATATTAATATATCTATTAAAATAAAATATATCTTTTTTATAATGTATGTACCTATGGTCTTTAAAAAGTTTGAAATAATAAAAAAAAACCCACGACGTTTAAAATGAAATTGGAAAAGGATAAAATAATTAAAAACCCCGACTTAAAGAACTCTGTTACTAGTGATTATAAACGTAAAAAGCTTTTATATGAAGATTTGATCTCTCGCAGAGTCGGACATATGAACAAAAGAGTATCAGTTTTCATAGCACTTTCCTACGTACCTATTTGATTCCCGAAGATGTAGATGTGGCAATCAAATATTCAACTCCCAATGAACTTAATAAAAAACCCAAGAAAATTCGATGGCGATCCTGCGTGCTCCTCCATGGCCGCGATACACCTCCGAAGCACCGAGCTGACGACTAAGCACACACGTCCTACCGGGACAACAGACGGTGAGCCATCCTTTTTTTTACTGTAATCGAGGGTGCATACCTTTTTAATACTAGACTGTCTGGCAGGTTGATAATCTGTGGTTTGCTACTTACCGATAACTCAGTGAGGTTGATCGTAGTGACTTCTCCTAGAGGCACTCCACCGTCCAATTTCTTCTTCTCTTCAGCTCTCAGTTTCATAAACTTGTCTATTATGTAGTGTATCTGAAATATTGGTTGTCATCTTCAACGAATACTTTTTTATTTGTGCATTTTTCAAAACACGTGCCTCCATCTTCTGCACTGTGACACAGAGGCAGTCAAACAAGAACTTTACACTTATGAACGGTTTTATACAGGTTGTCAAAATTGGTCCATCCATACAAAAATGCACCAAATTGGCCATTCAGCTGATCGAATAGTATATATGGAGAAAATTAACAAGGCATATTGTATAAATTAGTCATTTTAAGTCAGGAAAATTGTAATAATTCGGCCGTATATGAACGGTCAGGCAAATTGTAAAATGCTGTAAGCAGATTGTAAAATGCCAGCCAGGCAAATTGTAAAATGCCGTATGCAGATTGTAAATGAGCGAGCGAAGTTAGGTTCGGTCAGGTTTGATTGATCATTCAGTCAAAGAGCCTAGCGCTCAACCCCCCCCCCCCCCCCCCCGCACCCTAGGTAGCAGAAATCTGCGTATGGCATTTTACAATTTGCCTGACCATTTGTTAAAATTCGTAGGTACCTGAATTTTCAACGAAGGCAAAATTTATGGCAATTGTTTATTCATCTTTTAGCCATCGAGCCAGTACATACACGAATAGAAAATTTGTTGGTTCATCTATGGATCCAAAATTTGCTCAAGGTGTAATAGATTAACGGTGTTCATTATTTTGTCACCATTAAATTAGTAGGTACCTAAATTTTCAACGAAGGAAAAGTCTACAGCAATTGTTTCTTCATCTTATAGCCATCGAGCCAATACCTGCACGAATAGAAAATTTGTTGGTTCATCTATGGATCCAAAATTTGCGTAAGGTGTAATAGATTAACGGTGTTCATAGTTTTGACACTATTAAATTCGTAGGTACCTAAATTTTCAACGAAGGAAAAGTCTATAGCAATTGCTTGTTCATCTTTTAGGCATCGAGCCAATACCTGCACGAATAGAGTATTTGTTGGTTTATCTATGAATCCAAAATTTAGGCAAGGTGTAACAGATTAACAGTGTTCATATTAGCCAATATCTCAACGATTGTAGAATTTATATATATTTATAGAGATTTATATACCATTTATAGAGCAGCAATAAAGATGAACCTGTGCCTTTCCAATGCACAGCAACAACTGTCAGTTTGTCATTGTTTTAGCTTATTTTTAGTTTATCCTTTTGTATTGCTGTGTATTGAATAAAAGCATGTATCTATCTATCTCTTCCAGCAAGAATCTATCTGTAACGGATAGAAGCGAAATTCGCGCTGAACTGGGAATCCATCCGTTACGGATAAAACTCTGGCGGCCGCCTTTGATCTCCCCTCTACTGTTCTGATCTTAGTTAAACTATACCTTAATACTGCGGAGGGACTGACACATCAATATTTATCGTTTATTTGAGGTTTTTTTTCCAAAATAACGGTTTCTAAACTTTTCGGTGTCAGATTTCATACAAACGTCAAGATGTTTGCAAAAAAATGCAAAAAATACAAAAAAAAAAAGAAATCTTGCTTAAATTGATATTGATAGAAAGAAGATTTCATTAGCTAACTAGAACAGTAATTCTTTTTTTTGTTTTGTACAAAAATTCTGAGAAATATTGGATATCAGCAAAGCGTCGAACGGACTGCCGTGCGGTCAAATTACACTCCCCAATTGAACCTCGGCGGCCGCCTTTAATCTCCCCGCTGGAAGGGCTATCTATATATCTTGTTGGTAAACTTTTGGGACATTTAACCCAACACCTGAACCACAAAGAAATTTAGTTCATTTATTGGGCTCTTACCGTTCACACTGATCAGATTTGTATAACTATATAATTATATAATATATTTAATAATATATTATATAATATATTTAATCGGCCTTGTGTGCCTGAAGGTTATTTTTTAACAGATTTGTATAGATTTCCAGTTTGAAAATTTAGCAACAACTTTGAACTATTCCTAAATTATTATCATAATTTTAAAACAATTTACTTTTGTTAATATTCGTAAATATATATAACTTTACACTTTAGGTAACCTTTACAAAACAATAAGTACTTAAAAAAATATGTTTATAAAATTCCAAAAAAAGTAAATTTTTATATTTTATTTGCGATTTTGTATTGTTTAGTGATTTTGTTTTGTATATCTTTTTGGTACTGTTTTTGTATTTTTGGTGACCGATCCATCATTTTGAGTACAACGTTTTGTAATTGGTGATCGAAAGCGTTTAATTGGTGATCTATTAAATAGTACTGATAAAAATTATTACATACTTTTTCACCTGCTGTGTTGGGTACTAAGAAGGATCCGTGTGTCGGTTCTCCTCTGCATTTCACTTTTATCTCTGAAAAAATAAAATACAGATAAGGAAATCGTTTACTTGTAGCACAATATAGGTTCTATATTGTGCTTGTAGATGTCACCGTGAAAACCGCGATATTATATACAATCACATTAGTTAGATTATGATATAACGATAAATTGTGAATCTGATCACAATTTCAAGACCTATTCTTGTACCTCTGAATAAAGCCGATGATTTCTTCTTCTGCGAAGCATTCTGCTATCCAGGGGGGGGGGGGAGCCTTTGACTGTTTAAACTTTGTTTGTTTGAAATCAATCAAACCTGACCAAACCTAACATCGCTCGCTTCCGGCTCGCGCACTGCTCACCCTCTAAAAGTCATAGAAACGTTATCTACGCGGGTGAAGCCACGAGAAACAGCTAATAACTGATATTTTCAAGGTTTTAAATATTCTCAAAAAGAACTGATGCCCTACTTGTAAGCTGCTGATTGGAATGAGAAAACGGAAGTTAGCTAATGTCAAATCAAATCTCAAACGGAAACACAAAGAGGTTGCGTTTTGATACTTGTATCGAACACTCCATAACCCGATTCTTTACGTAATATTTTTATTCAAACATCAATTAAGAGCAATCATACAAACGGCGTTAACGATTTTCACCTCCTAAATGTTAACCGATTTGGACCAATTTTTGATAGGTTGTCAGTCAGAACAAATTAAGAGGTGAAAATCGTTAACGCCGCTGTTTGTAGGATTCCTCTTAATTGATGATTGATTAAAAATATGTATTACGTAATGAACCGGGTTATGGAGTGTTCGATAATCGAAAAGAAATTCCTCATAACCAGGGGTATTCAAAAATACCCATGTTTGATGCGCGATTTGTGTAGTTTTCGAGTTATAATTTTTTGCCGTGTTAACGTCTAATAAATCGATGGACGCCGGCTGCACGCACGAAAAAGGTTGACTCATTGTCTTATTAGGCTCATTGTCCCGTTACGCTAATTGACTCGTCATAAAAGTATGCAATCATTTCATCAATGTTTTGTTATAACGTTGCCACGTTAAACTATTATCCGTAAACCGACTTTACAGACAACCAATTTTTTTTTATACTTAGTTCTTTTAGATTTTTCTACCAGGAGTTTAAAAATTTCTATCTTTTTTTTTTGTAACGTGATCTTCTTGAATGTAAAATTTATACGGTAAAATGAAAACTTCCTAAAATTCCTGCAAAATACTTAGATAGTATCGAAAATAAGTATTCCAGTTTTTAGTGAGATGAGCTTAAAATTTTAACTTCAATTTAAAAATCTGAAAAGGATGTTTCATGAGTTTTAACTGATTTTAAAAACTGAGTTAGTCTTAAAACTATGTGAAACATACGAAAAATGGTAATGGTATTGTTCGCTGATATCGTGCCTTCAAAATTGGACAGGCAAGAAATCGTTTAAATGCAATTTTAGCTTAAAAAAATATTTTGTAATATTTTTAGTATCCCTATTGTAAACTAAAGTAGAAAATGAAATGTTGAAAGCTGATATACCAGTAAAAACAGACACGTGCAAAAATGTGATTCTAAATTTTTGAGCTGTTAAACAGGTTTCGGACTCATCACGGCCAGGTAATAATAATAAAGAGGCCGAAAACCCCCTTCCCCGTACCCCTTTAATCACTGATTTGTGACGTGCCGTCGAGTGTAGAGTCCTAGTTATGTTAGTCGTTTACTGCCATCGCGCGTGTTAAGATTACTCTGTTGTTTTCATTCCCTTTTACGACTCTCGCTGTCTTAACTGGACCCTGGATTTGCCTTACGACTGACCTGTGCTTGTTTTTTGAACTCTGTTTGCCTCCTACTACGATTAACTTGTGCTGATTTTGGTAATCTGTACAATGAGTCTTTCACTCAATCAATACGCCGAAATACATTTTTATTATGGTGTTGCCCTTCTTAACGCTTCTTTAGCTGCACGCTTTTTGAAAGATGCACTATTGCGGCAATGAGAAGTATTGGAGCATTATCCGGATCACAGAGTTTTTCTGAACACACATAATACTCTGATTTCTGGACGTGTCCTTGGTCGAAAACAATCTCGCGCGCAGAGAGTAGATGCCGTCTTATATAGGAAGTCCAAAAAGAGCCGTCTACATATTCAAGAAACCTGAAAAGTCGAACTGGAATACCGCGAACTTCGGTTCAAAGAATACTTAAGAAAGGTACCTAATCCTTGGACAGGTGTTTTTTATTTGCATTTAGTATGCTTAGAACACGATCTACACAGTGCCAGCAAAACTCCATCCATAACTCATAATGCCTCTTTAAATTCAACACGTTTAATTGATCATTAAATTTAACGCAAACATTTACGAAAGGACCATGTTGTAACACCAGTTTTACAATTTTCCAGCCTAACTTTTGCAGCAGGGTTTCATGCGTACCATATCCAGCGCGTACAACAGGCCGATCACCCAAGAAAAGTAGCTTTCTGTGAATGAATGCTTCAACGATCTCAACAAGAACCCGATTTTTTAATCCACATCTGGTAAGGGCTTCAAAATTCCAGCAACGTTTCAATGTGAACCTGTAGTCGGGAGTCCTAAATGGTGAACTCATTGGACCTTTTGAGTTAGCATCCAGGTTATTTTATTTATTTATTTTATAATTATTTTTTTAATTAACACAAATTAATAAATTATTTTCATTTTTTAAAGTTTTTTTAATTAAATTTTATTAATTAATGATTTTTTTTAATTGAATGGAAAAATTAAAACATTAATTATTAAAAAAAACAAACTATTTTGAACTTAATGGGTTATTAGAAGATGTGAACCTAGAGTTAAGGCGACACAACATTCTTCAAAATGACGGTGCTCCTTGTCATTATGCAAAACCCGTAAGAGATCACCTTTATCAAACTTATCCACAGAGATGGATTGGGTGTGCAGGGCCGATCCAATGGCCTGCACGCTCGCCAGACCTCAACCTTTTCGATTTCTTTATTTGGGGTTATTACAAGGAGTTGGTGTCCGCACAGAAAACCAGCATTTAAGAAGAATTACAGCGAAAATTACGAGAAGCCGAGAGAAAAATCAAAGATGAACACACAAGCTCATTTAGACGGTTAAAAAATAACGTTGATTATAAAGGAAAATTTTTGACACGTTGCCGACTTTTCATTGCAGTTAGAGAAGGTTATTTTGAAAACCTTATTTCTTTAATATAAAAAATAAACAATAATTTATCTAAAATAGCCAATTTTTGTTTATTTAATCGCTTTTCAGATATTTCATATAAAATTTTGCATGAGAATGTTATCAAATAGACAAAATATTTTTTTAGGCTGAAACTGCGTTTAAACGATTTCTTGCCTATCCGCCATTGAAGGCCGATTTCAGTGAATCCCCATAAAGTAACATTTTTTGTATGTTTTTCATAGATTACAGACTATATTTCAGTTTTTAAAATCAGTCAAAACTCATGGAACATCCTTTTCGTATTTTTAAATTAAAGTTAAAATTTTAAGCTATCTTTCTAAAAACTGAAATCCTTATTTTCAATACTTTTTTGAACAACTTGCGGGAATTCTAGGAAGATTTTATTTTACCGTATAAAATTTAAATTCAAGACGATTACGTTCCAAAAAAAAACCTCGGAAAAAACGTTTTGTAAATGGCTTGATGTTTTGTTTAATGAAGTCGATTCTGAATCATCCCATAAAATATCACATCTTTTTTTGCCTTGGAGGTATTTACGAAGCTTAGTACCTAATCATAATATTAATTCATACCATTACGATAAACTAGCCCAACAACTTAATAGTATTGCAACAGATTGCTTCTGCCTATTTCTTCACTCAATTAGGAGTACAGTTAACCTAAAATTAAAACTTGCGGCACTATGTGAAACAAGCGACAGAGCTGTTTTATATACTCGATAGCATCAGCATTTGGTAACTAAGTGGCTCTGACGATCTTCCACTACCATGATAGGTATCATAAATCCTATCAACGCATCCTTTTGAGCAAGCGGTGAGCGGCGATAGCCATCGCAAAATTTTGTAATTTATGTCACACCCTGGACAATTCATACAAAGAGCCATAAATGACATTTCAAAAAACGAATGACGGAACAAACAAAATGGCGACGAAATCCTATACGTTCGACAACGAAACTGTAACCAATCTGTATCAATCTGGGTGACGAGGGCGTGACGTCGCAATCTAGAGAGCGGCAGGGAGTGTCCATACTGTATGTTAGTACTTATATGAGTATATACTTTTCCTACGTACCTACTTTTAATTTCATACATTTTACGACTGGTCATTTGTCTATTCTACCTAGAGCTACCCGGCTAGGTGGAGGTCGCAGCTGGAACTACGGGTCCGGCTGTTTGGATCAGGGTACTACGGGGTCGGGGGTAGCCCACCGCTTGCCTGCCGTTGGATCTATCGCATTCGGCACTCTGGCTTGTCGGTCCCCCGACTGGGTCATGGACTCGTAGTGGTATGTGGTTATAGTTGCAGGGGTTGGGCAATGTGTGTTGCCTGGCAAGCACGTTGCGTCCAGGCGTCCTTCCCCGCGCGCATAGTTGCGCATAGTAGTCTGTTGTCGTAGCCGGCCATGTGGGCTCTGGACGAAAACAACGCGGGGCACGTGAGTTGTCCATTAAGCGGAACTGCTGGTTGAATTACTGGCAGGGAAGCATCTCCGGCACTTGCCTGGATAGCAAGTAGAGCTAAGCTAATACTGCTCCGGCTCTGCAACGTGACCCATCTCACTTCTGAGCCATGTCTACAAGCTGTTTTCGAGAGTCATTACGAATCGTCTCGCACGCAGGTTTGACGACTTCCAGCCTCCCGAATAAGCCGGTTTCCGAAAAGGCTTTAGATAGTTAGACCACATACATACGCTGCGGCAAATTATACAGAAGACCGAAGAGTATAATCAGCCACTATGCTTGGCGTTTGTGGACTATGAGAAGGCCTTTGATTCAGTCGAAACCTGGGCTATGCTACAGTCTCTCCAGCGGTACCAAATTGACCATCGATACATCGAGGTGTTGAAGTTGTCTTTATGAAAACGCCATCATGTCGGTTTGCCTCCAGGATCAGAATTCGAAACCTATCCAGTTGCAGCGAGGGGTGAGACAGGGAGACGTTATATCTCCGAAACTGTTCACCGCTGCCCTGTAAGATGTTTATAAGCTTCTGGACTGGGGTGAACTGGGCATCAATATCAACGGCGCGTACATTTCCAACCTCCGATTTGCTGACGATATCGTGATCATGGCTGAAACTATGGAAAAACCTAAGCACAATGCTCGATGGCCTCAGTAAAGTCTCTCAACAAGGGGCCTTAAAATGACCATGGACAAGACGAAAGTAATGTTAAATGTCCGTGTCGCACCCACCCCTCTAAAGGTTGGAGACTCAACACTGGAAGTTGTTGACGAATATGTATACCTGGGACAAACAGTCCAGCTAGGCAGGTCCAACTTCAAGAAAGAGATCAATCGACGAATCCAACTCGGCTGGGCAGCGTTCGGGAAGCTTCGCAATATGTTTACGTCCCAAATACCGCAGTGTCTCAAGACTAGGGTCTTTGACCGGTGTGTGTTGCCAGTGATGACTTACGGAACTGAGACATGGTCGCTTACTATGGGCCTCATAAGAAGGCTCAAGGTCACCCAAAGGGCAATGGAGCGTGCTATGCTCGGAGTTTCTCTGCGTGCTCGAATCAGAAACGAGGAGATCCGCAGGAGAACTAAATAAATTAAAAAAATTATTTACATTCTGTGTTTTCTGACTGGGACTTACATTAGTACAAGGAACCAACTGAGTGAAGTACGGGTTATTAGTTTATAACTATAACTAGTGGATGCCCGCAACTTCCCCCGCGCAGGTCCCGATTTTTGCGGTTCCCGTGGGAATTTCCCAAAATCCTTTCTTAGCGGATGCCTACGTCATAACATCTACCTGCATGCCAAATTTCAGCCCGATCCGTCCAGTGGTTCGGGCTGTGCGTTAAATAAATAAATCACTATGTCAGTCGGTCAGTAACCTTTGAGTCAAATATATTTAGATAGGTATATTTAATCGAAGAGTCGAGCATCTGAAAATCTGAAGTCGGTGTCCACTAACTGCAGTTTATAATACACTAGTTTGTACGAATGTTAGATTTACCCTGATAATTAACAAATTTAATACAAAATAAAGAACACGACTACACAAAAATATAACAACTCTTTTTGTGCAGTCGGGTAAAGTAATTTTTGTCACTCAGGGGATCTAGACGAATCTAACTACAACTTGCACTCCAAAATCTATCAAGCCGTTAGCCTCTGCCAAAGAAACATACGTACATACATATATACACCTTAGAAACATTACCCTCCATTTTGGACAGTCAGGCTAAAAGTAAGGTATACTCACGCCTAGAAGTCCTCTCTCCGTAAAAGACGTAGAACATGTCTGGTTCGTCCTTGGGACAGCTCTCGTCCAACTCAAAGCCTATGTGAAGGTTCTTGAACTCTTCAGACTCTGAGAATGCTTTCATACCATCTATGCTTCCGATTTCCTCATCTGGAAGTGGTATCATTTTGTTTGTTTTAAAATCTATAAAAAAGTAAGCAGCTTCAAAATTTTGATAAATAGAACTTCGTAACTATAATAACATTTCTGTAATTGTTAGTGTTAATCTCGTCTTACTCAGAACCGAGATGAGCTTCTCCCATGAAGTTCTTGTTTTTTGAGAATATTAGTCTCCATAACGGCATAGTCGACTATTAGCCTAGTGGACGGAAATTATATAGCTCATTTCCTTATAAGTATTAACATAACATATACCTCAGACCCGCACCACAGTATATATACTGTATATATATATATATATATATATATATATATATATATATATATATACTGTGCCCGCACTCCATTGAAACGGGCCGTACCCTCATGCGGATTTCGTTTTCATTAGTCTATAATAACGAAATCCGGATTTTCGCGAAAGTCTGGTTGCCGTAAAATTGAGATATTATGAAAAATCGCGTTAAAGTGTCACCCCGCAAAAATTCGGAAAACACGAGTTGAGTTACAGTGGATTTTCACATATCAATGGATTTTTCTAAGTGTCGGCGACAGTTAAGAAAAGGGGGCGGGCGGGAGAGTTTTGTACAAACAAAACTCGCAAAAAATGCAAATATGGTACATATCAGAAGGCGAATTCCAATGGTCGCTACCTTGTCTGCGGCGAGTTCCCGCATGCTGTGTATCGCTAATAACTATCGACCAGCAAATTTTACGAGTCGTTGATGCCTTCCTGCAGACAAACCTTGACTCGAGTCTCGACATATTTACCCAGTAGACCCTAAAGTCATTTTCCGGATGTAGGGCTCGGAAGAAAGTCATCAAGTAGTGAAAATGAGCCAATAAACTATTGCTACTTTCTTACCAGGTACAAAACTGATGTGCACAGTTCTCTTAAGCCTCTTGCCTTGGTCCTTGAGTCTCCGGACCGCTTCGAGATGGATCATGCCAACGGACTTCATGTCCTGCGCCCCCCGTGCATATATGAACCCGTCGTCAGTTAAGTGAGCTTCGAAAGGCGGATGGGTCCAGTGTTCCTAGAAAAAAAAATACACATGTGGGTTCGATCCCCTACCCAGCACACATTTGTACGAACGGCTTTGTTTGGTGTGTGTCTGGGTGTTCTGTATATGTATGTATTTAAAACGTATATAGGGTCTTCACAAAGGTATGCACTTTTTTTTTAACTGGAGCTTGTACTCATGAAACAGAACAACTTTCCCCGAAAAACCCATGGTCAATTCACAATTATTATTTTTTTATTAAATTATCAAACTACTCAGAATACAACTCCCCGCTCAGGCCACGCAAGTTCAATGACCGCGCGGTCACTCACTTTACGATACCGCGCCGTACTGTATGGTACTATTCTGGCGTATTCTGCGCAATTTAATAATTTTATTTAATAAAAACAAATGCGAATAGGTTTCTTGGGGAAAGTTGTTCAGTTTCATGAGTACAAGCTCATGTTAAAAAAAGTTAATACCTTTGTTTAGACCCTGTATAAAAATATATATCCTGTTTCCAATAGTACAGGGAGCTCTGGTTTGGGGCCAGATGATTGTGTGTGAATTGTCCTTTAAAAAATGCAAGGTGCCAAGGTACCGCAGTGTATTATAAGGGTTCCGTACCTCTACAGGGAAAAAGGAACCCTTATAAGATCACTTCGTTGTCCGTCCGTCAATCTGTCAGGAACCTATTTCCCAGGAACGTGTGGAGGACCAAGTTGAAATTAGTTGTCCCTTCTAAGTCAAAGCAATCATAAATTGTACAGCCACGCTGTGCATACTTTCTCGCGACGCCTTCACCATCTGTCGTATCCGGGCATACACAAATCAACAATAAACATTACACGCTTGTTCAATCAACCTTCGGCCTAGTCATTCAATTGAATGTCGCCAATCAATCAACGGGCTAGCCTTTCAATCAAATAGCAAATTTAACCAGATGGCTGCGTCATATCTACCATGTCAGGCATGTAGCTTAATTATCCATTCAATTAACTGCCTATGCCTAGCCTTTTAACTAAATGGCGCCGTTCAACTAACTGCCTGAATGATTATTCAGCCATTCAATTAAACGCCTAGGCAAACGGCTTGGCTTCGCTCGTTTAATGAATGACCTAAACAACAGTCAACCAAGTCATTAAATGTATTATCATTCAGGCAGTTAGTTGAATGCCGCCATTTAATGAACCGGCTAGGCAGTTCATTGAATGGCTAATTAACCCAGTTGGCTGCGACATCTATATTGAAAACTGTTCTGACTTCAACCACAGTCTAGATTCTTATACTGTGCTTGAATTATGGAATCAGTCTTGACTTTCGAACAGTCCCGAATTTTAATTACTTAATAACAACATTATATTATTATTATTACCTACTCTAAATAAACTTTCAAATTAAATTGTGAAGTAAAAAAAGTAAAAAATAAAAAAAAAGATAAATCATTTTGAGTTTGCGTTTTGGTATCTAACATTTTTGTAACATCTATTTTATACTAGCTGTCCCGGCGAACTTTGTTCCACCTTACACTACACTACACTACCCTACCCTACCCTACACTACCCTTCCTACCCTACTCTTCATTAACCTACCCTACCCTACCCTACACTACCCTACCCTACAATACCCTACCCTACACTACTCTACCCTACCCTACACTACCCTACCCTACACTACATTACCCTACCTACACTACAACTACACTACCCTACCCTACTCTACTCTAAAACCAATAATTTTTTGACTGTTTTTATTTTTTATTAATATTGATGAATATCATATTTTAATTATTATTATTAGGGAGGGATGCATCCGATACCGATACCGATACCGATATATCGGCGATACTTCGGGTTTGCCGATATATCGGTATCGGCGATATTTTTATGGCAGATTCAACGATACTTTTCAAATTTCGCGCTTTAAAAATGTAATGTAAACGCGCGTGTTGTCCCATCTATTTCGTTGCAAACGAGGCATCTGTCGCATCTGAGAGACTATTTTCCACCGCAGGTCTTATTCAAACAGACTTGCGAAGTCGCCTTTGCCCGCAAAACTTAAGAATGCTTTGTTTTTTAAATAAAAATCTTATAAATGTTAATTTTGATTACTAAAACTATTAATTAATTGTGTTTTATTTATTCTACCTTCCTTTTTGAATTCAATAAGCGTATCGGTATCGGTATCGGTATCGCCGATATTTTTATAAGAGTATCGGTATCGGTATCGTATCGGCAAAAAGGCGTATCGATGCATCCCTAATTATTATCCTATTCCGGACGAAGACAAATGTAAAATACGAAAATCGTTAAAATTGGTCCAGCCGTTTTTGAGTTATAAATGGTGTCACTAAAACGACTGAATATACTGAGATTCTCGGTCATTGAGCCCGATGTTTAAAAAATAGATAAATAAGCTTATCTTTCTACTGGTATGTACGTTAGGGAGCGATACTCGTATCAAGTAAGCACCTTCGTAAATTCTGTCTATCATTTAAATAACTGTAAGTACCTAGAATGACTTATGATAATGTGCCAACTTATCTTTATCTAATTCTTATTATTCAACCATTGTGTAATTATCTGTATTCAACGACAATATTGGTAAGCCGAAGACACCGACTATCCCATACTTTGATGCTTTAAATGAGCAATTCTTGTGTATAACTTCGTCATCATATCAGCCGAAGGACGTACACTGCTAAACAAATGCCTCCCCCAAGGATATCCACGACGATCGGTTCTGCGCTGTCCACATCCAGCGGTTTCCCGTGACCTTCACCAGGCAGTGGGCGAGGCACATAGCTTGTAGAACAGATGACCGTCGGGGCAGTAATGTTCTCGAGTGGCGACCGCGCACCGGATAACGTAGCGTAGGCAGGCCTCCCAGTCGGTGAACCAATAACTTTATAAATGTATAAAATTCCAGTGTTCGTAATTTTTCTTCTCCGAAAAGGCTCAACCGATTTTAATGGGTTTTTTTTAGATATGGGGTCACATTGATGATTCTTAGCTATCGTTGGACCGGTAGGTAGCGCTGTTGTCGAGATCCAGAATTTTTTACAGCGCCACCTGCTGTATTTAAAAATATCTAAGAAAGAACCATCCAGGTACCAAAAAAATCATCAAAGTCGGTAGAGCCGTTTAGGAGGAGAATAAATACAAAGACACGCACACCTACTCCTAAACGGCGTGACCGGTTTCGATGTGTTTTTTTTCACATTTGGGGTCACGTGGATGGTTCTTAGCTATAGTTGACCCGGAAGATGGCGCTGTTGTTGAAATCCTAGTTTTTCTTGGATCCAACTAAAGCTAACAATCCTCCAGATGACCCCATAAGTACAAAAAATCATCGTTCAAACCGTTTAGGAGAAGAATTACGAAGACACGCACACCTAAGCTTTCTATATGTCGCCGGTATATTACTAATAAAACCGTGATATATCACACTACACTAAATTTAGTGAGATTATAATATCACGGTAAATTGTCAATTGGCTTACAATTTCACGGCCTATGCTTGTATCTCCGAATAAAACCGATGATTTCTTCTATTGCGAAGCATTCGGCTACCCAGGGTCCCCACCTTTCGCTTCCCTTCGCTTCGCGAGGCTCTTTGACTGGTTAATCAATCAAACCTGAACGAACCTAACATCGCTTGCTTCGCTCGCTTATTTATTTTCTGTCATTACTTCGCTTAGTGTTATTGTAATGTCACTAGTGAGATTGTAATGACACTAGTGAAATTGTAAGCAGTATGTTACGGTTCACAATCTTTCGACAATACATAACCTCGCGAGATAGATCCCGTTAGATTATAATCTTACGGTATTTACAATTTTACGGTGATATATATAAAGAAGACTTCCGGGCAAATTTTAATCGCGGTTGGAGCCTAGTATAGGTACTTAAAAATACATATAAAATGGGTTTCTCGGAAACGACTCTAACAATTTGGATATTTTTTGTATTAAGGTAATGTTTTATATTCTATCAGCCGAAGGAAGTCCACTGCTGGACATAGGCCTCCCCCAAGGATCTCCACGACGACCGGTTCTGCGCTGCCCGCATCCAGCGGCTTCCCGCGACCTTCACCAGGTCATCGGTCCACCGAGTGGGAGGCCTGCCTACACTACGCTTTCCGGTGCGTGGTCGCCACTCGAGAACTTTACTGCCCCAACGGCCATCTGTTCTACGAGCAATGTGCCCCGCCCACTGCCACTTAAGTTTAGCAATTCTGAGAGCTATGTCGGTTACTTTGGTTCTCTTACGGATCTCCTCGTTTCTGATTCGATCACGCAGAGAAACTCCGAGCATAGCACGCTCCATTGCCCTTTGGGTGACCTTGAGCCTTCTTATGAGGCCCATAGTAAGCGACCATGTCTCAGTTCCGTACGTCATCACTGGCAACACACATTGGTCGAAGACCTTGGTCTTAAGACACTGCGGTATCTGGGACGTAAAGATATTGCGAAGCTTCCCAAACGCTGCCCAGCCGAGTTGGATTCGACGATTGATCTCTTTCTCGAAGTTGGACCTACCTAACTGGACTGTTTGTCCCAGGTATACATATTCGGTAACAACTTCGAGTGTAGAGCCTCCAACCTTCAGAGGAGTAGGTATGACACGGACGTTTGACATAATTTTCGTCTTGTCCATGTTCATTCTAAGACCCACTTGTTGAGAGGCTCTACTGAGGCCATCGAGCATTGTGCCTAAGTCGTCCATAGTCTCAGCCATGACCACGATATCGACAGCGAATCGAAGGTGGGTGATGTACTCGCCGTTGATATTGATGCCGAGTCCACCCCAGTCCAAAAGCTTAAAAACATCTTCCAGGGCGGCGGTGAACAGTTTCGGAGATATAACGTCTCCCTGTCTCACCCCTCGCTGCAGCTGCATAGGTTCCGAGTTTTGATCCTGGAGGCGAACCGACATGGTGGCGTTTTCATACAAACACTTCAGCACTTCGATGTATCGATAGTCAATTTGGCACCTCTGGAGAGACTGTAACACAGTCCAGGTTTCGACCGAATCGAAGGCTTTCTCATAGTCCACGAACGCCAAGCACAGTGGCTGATTGTACTCTTCGGTCTTCTGTATAATCTGCCGCAGCGTATGTATGTGGTCTATGGTACTAAATCCTTTTCGGAAACCGGCTTGGTCGGGAGGCTGAAAGTCGTCAAACCTGCGCGCGAGACGATTCGTAATGACCCTCGAAAACAGTTATATTCTAAGTCTATGTAGATAGGTTTTATCTATGAAAAAAAAAGTTTTCAATAAAAAAAAAGTTTAGTTTAGCTACTCCACACCACCCAAGTTCTACACTACAAACCACGTAAAAGTGGTTTAGGTGGTAAAGTTCTCGCGGTGGCGCGGGCGTAGCGTAGTGACTTTATCTCAGGCGAGTATTATCGAACATTTTAGCCAATTTTTAAATCGTCACAAAAAATAGATTTTCTCAGAAAATACACTTTTTGAGTGTATATTAATTAACTTTGTACTAAAACTTAAAAAAAATAAGATGATTATTTTAATGAACACTATTTATCGACAGTAGTACTGAAATAGAGGCACGCTCTCTCTCTCTTTTGTGGCACAATTTGTGCTAGACAAAAACAGAAACCCGAAAACAGACTTGTTTAAAACTGTTGTCTATTTAATAAAGGAAAATCATGATTTAGTAGGTAGGTGTTTTGAAAATTGCAATCGTGATAACCACCAGTGTAACCATCTCAAAAATGGTGAATCTGTCCGGACGCTAGCTATAAATCTGACAAAAACTACTCCAGAAAATACCATAAATGTGTCATCCATCATTTTATTGCCTCCATGTAGACGGGAATGATTAAGTCATTTATAATTAATAACGTATTCAAAGGAGTTTGAGATAATTTCTCTCTAATGATCCATTAATCGTAACGGTAAATTGTGTTCTATTAGCACACTATTAATATTCCTTAAAAACTGTTGCACTTGAAATAGTTTAATGAAATTTACAGTTTGCAGTAAAAATTGAATTAGAATAAAAAAAAAGATATTTACACTTATTGTAAAGTAGTATAAGTTGAACACATATGGCGGTCGTTTGCGCAGGTAGGGAGCGGGTGGGTTACGGGAACTCGTAGCGTAGCCGTAGGTAGTGATTTTTATTTTCTTTCTGCACGCACGCACAAACACAAGTTGAGTTGAGTTAACACAACAAAAGTTGCCAGATCAGTAAGTAAAATAATATCGATATTTTTACCTAATAAGTCTTAAGAATAAAGCAAAGAATATGACATAGAAAATATATTTAAGGATTTCCTTGAAATCTTACAAATTCTGCCTCTTTTTCTTTGGAACCTGTTAAATTCTGCCAAATTTTCTAAACTGTGTGCTTGTTCTGACAAATTCTGCCACTTTTTCTAAATTGTGTGCTGGTTTTTTTTTAATTACGTCTCTTGGAACAAGCCTTTTTCAGACGGTATTCATATTCATATTTGATTTTGATTTGCAAACCTAGTGCCGACGCATAACAAATCTTCTCTTGAGTTCTTGTCAGCATTTGCAGTGACCTCATTCTGAGGTAAATTACCCAGTCGCAGTAGAATAGAATAGAATAGAACAGAATAGAAAATGTTTTGTTCACGAACCAACACAACTCGCAACAGATAAAAAAAGTGGGGCAGTAGGGCGTCTACAATACTGCACCCAGTGCAAATCGGGTCTTTACGTTCCTTTTCCATTTTATTTTCTTGTTCTTCAAATTGATCACGTGCACCAGACTATTTTCACCAAAATTCATCACTTCTTGGATCTAAATTCTAGCAGAATAAATAAACCTTACTCTATTTATATGTATTTCCAGATCATTTATATTTATAACGTTTTACGTTACTTTTTGATCGCATTGTCATTTACCTTACAAGGCTGAAAACGAACTTTACGTTACTTTTCTGAATGACCTGACCTGACATCAGCTCATATACGTCCCCAACGAGAGGCTCGAGTATACCCTGAATAAGGGCGATTGGGCCTTAGTCGAACAAGCTGGCCCAGTGCGGGTTGGTCGACTTCACACACAACCTGCGAGTTTCTTCGCAGGCGTGTGCAGGTTTCCTAACGATGTTTTCCTTCACCGTAAGAGCGTCGGATAAACTTACATATGAAATCTAAATTCGAAATCACATTGGTACGTGGCAGTGACTTTTCGGAATAATGGGTAATAATTTGATATTGTAGATGAAGTTCATCTTTGGTTGAATCGACAAACTAGGTAAAACAAAACGCAATCATGTGTCAATAACAGGTATCAATGCGCTTTTATCTGTGGCACGGCGCGTGGATGTCATTGACAGGGAGGCGCTACTCGTAAACAAAGACGTCAACTGAAACATCAATGCCATAGACCGTTGTTGGTGTAGTTCCGATTTTGATGATAGTTAAGGATTCCGTTTCTAGCTAAAATAATTAAGGACTAATTATGCTTGTATAATGCGTGCCACTAAAGATGAGACTTGATACACCACACAAACCATTAAAAAGATAGAGTAGGAAGTGTACGAAATCGTCATGAATAATTTATAGTTATCCATAATCCTTTGATTCTTTTAACACATAGGTGTACACGTCGTGAACTATCTTTCTTCTTTGTCATTTTAATGTTCTACGAGGTGTATCGAGTCTCATCTTTGTGGCGTGCACTATATAGTGTATTGATGATGGGAACTGGCGACACTAAACTTTATTTAATTCTTCCTCGGACTGAGTTTCTAAAACAGGTGCGTTCGTAGACCCAGATCTACTGCTTGGTTTCAGTATACAAAATGTTAAATAATATTTTTAAGGCCTTATCTAATTAGGTGATCGATTTGTATGAGAAGTCAATTTATTTTGAGATTTTAGAACTAAATTTTTTTTAAAAATTGTTCAGTTTCGTAGGTATGTAGAACCTCTCCTAAAAAAAGTTGGTGCCTAAGGTGGCATTCATTCATGAAATTCATTAATGAAATGGTATTATAATCACCTCTTGGTGCCTAAGGTGTAACCCATACACATTATTTTTGAAATTGTATGATAATCACCTCATAAACAATAAGCAATGAGTTGGTGCCTAAGGTGGCATCCATTCGCGAAATTCACGAATAAAATTTTATCATAATCACCTCATAAACAATAAAGAATGAGTTGGTGCCTATTAATGTGGCATCCATTCATGAAATTCATTAATGAAATGGTATTATAATCACCTCTTACACAATACAGCGTGAGCTAGTACTAATATATATACTGTAGCGTGAGTTGGTGCCTAAGGTGGAACCCATACACATTATTTATTATTGAAATTGTATAATAATCACCTCATAAACAGGAACGACATCCATGTGCGAGTTGAGCAGTATACTGGGCAAGTCTGGGTGCGTGCCTACCCATGTGATCACCACCACGGGCTTTCTTGGCACGAACTCGTACACACACACTGGCAGCTGGAGTGACGTAGCCTGTCCCTTCAGGAACTTGACGCAGTCACCTGGACAGGTAAATGTCATAATTGACATAATCGAAAACTACTGGACCGATTTCGTTGTGGTTTTTTGCATTTCGTCATCATTATCGTGTCAGCCGAAAGACGTCCACAGCTGGACAAAGGCTTCCCCCAAGCCTTTCCACCATAACCGGTCCTGCGCTGCCCGCATCGGTCGTCGGTCCACCGAGTGGGAGGCCTGTCTACGCTAGGTTTTTCGGTAAGCGGTCGCCACTCGATAAATTTATTACCTCAACTTCCATCTGTTCTACGAGCTATGTGCCCCGCCCACTGCCACTTAAGTTTATCAATTCGGAAGGCTTTGTCGGTTACTTTGGTTCTCCTACGGATCTCCTTGTTCCTGATCCGATCACGCAGAGAAACTCCGAGTATAGCACGCTTCATTGCCCTTTGGGTGACCTTGAGCCTTCTAATGAGGCCCACAGTAAGCGACCATGTCTTAGTTCCGTATGTCATCACTGGCAATACACACTGGTCAAAGACCTTGGTCTTAAGACACTGCAGTATTTGGACGTCCCAAATACTGCAGTGTCTTAAGACCAAGGTATTGCGAAGATTCCCAAACGCAGCAAAGCCGAGTTGGATTCGACAATTAATCTCTTTCTCGTAGTTTGACCTACTTAACTGGACTGTTTGTCCCAGGTACACATATTCGGCAAGAACTTCGAGTGTAGAGCCTCAAACCTTCAGAGGAGTAGGTGCGACACGGGCGTTTGACATAATTTTCGTCTTGTCCATGTTCATTAGTAGATATCATAGATCACATCCATATGCTGCGGCAGATTATACAGAAGACCGTAGGGTACAATCAGCCATTATGCTTAGCGTTTGTGGGCTGTGAGAAAGCCTTTGATTCGGTCGAAAGTTGGGCTGTGTTATAGTCTCTCCAGCTGTGCCAAATTGACTATCGAGCTACTGTATTGAAATATAGTAATATAAATATAATAGAGTTGGTTTTAGGGACAACTAACTAATTTCTTTGAAATGGTATTAAAACCCTTATTTTTCTAGTAATGTTATAAATTTGATTTTGTTTGTTTATTTGTCCTTTCTTCACGTCTCACCACGGAGCAAGGAGAAAACTGATCAACGTGATTTTTGCAGAGAATTTTTTGTCAATATAGGAAGTGGCTCAAGTACTCGTAGGCTACCTACATATTATCCTGTGAAAATATCATAGACCGACAAAGTTAGTTCCTGGAGAAACTGAAAAAATCTATTGTAGTGTTTTCTTTTGTACATAGGTAGTTGAGGCGGTAAAAAAGATATGGATTAAGTAGTAATAGCTTAGCCCGACTAAGTTCCCTAAAGATCTGCGCAAAACTCATTTCCACACTCGCGAATGCCGCAACGGAGCAACGGACTGACGAGATTTTTGGACAAAAATAGTTCAGTGGGCGAGAAATGACGTACACTACTAATTAATAGCTCGTCGAAGTTCCTGCGGGATCTGTAGAAAAATATCTCCACGCTCGCGAGCCGCTGCAGCTCGCGCACCACACAGCTTTGTTCAAAGACGGTTATAATAAAAAGGATGTCTACGATAATCTAGTGTTATTAATAACGTAAAAATTACTGACATTTATATTTGAAACATTCAGAAGAATGTTGTTACAGCTTTACTTTATAGCATTTAAATATTGGTCTTTTTGGTCGCGTAACACTAAAAAAAACACATATTCCAAATTCAAAACTCAGTTTGAAATTACCTATTTTGGTCGTACTTAAAAATTAAAAGTAATTAATTATTATTATTTTTTTAGTAATAAATTATTTACCATGAAGCGGTTGTAACTAAGTGCAACTTGTGTGGTTGTTTCTTTCACGCCGGTTAACTAACCTGAAGCACAGTCATTATCTAGATGGGTTTGACTGTTAGCATTATTTTCCTCGACCGTTTCCGTGCTTCGCAAAGCACGTTAAGGCGTTAGTGCCAATTGATATCACAAGATGGCAGTCGTTAAGCCGTTTCAGATGCCTTAAAGGCGGCTTGATATGCCAATAGCCCTACAACTCCTACAACTGGACTTGGCCCACTTGTGTGGACTATGGACTAACCTTCCTCAGTATGCAAGAGATCCGTGCCCCAGCTGTTACGTTTAAGGGTTTTTAACAACAATCACTTACCATAGTCCACTTCTGGATGAACACTTGGTATCCTCAAATACTCTCTCAGCCTCTCTATCATTACGTTATTTTCCCACTTGCTACTCATGTTTTTACAAAATTCTTAATTAATTATTATAAATCTTCTATATAAATGGGAAAAGACTTTACTTCACCACTATCTGTGTTAAACTGAGAGCAAGTGTTTGATGTTGGTATCAATTCTAATATATTACTGTCGTAAAGATAAATATTAACATAATATCGTGGGACACTGACTTTATTTCAATATTTAATGTTCTTATCAAGCAAGTTAATAAAGGTGAGAAGATAAGTAGGAAAAGTTAAACACCTAGAAAGGATGTTTACAAATCATATAATTACATAATACATTACTGTAGTAACTCTATTTACGTAGAAATCAATCTTTTGTAGCGCCAGAATATTAGAAAAAAAACAACTAAAGGCACACTATGTGCAAGATGCGTGCATCGGAACGTAAACTGAGAAATCCGCGCGAACCCTCCTACGCGGGCCTTTCAAAAACTTCACATTCGCACGCGGCCACCAAGAAGTTTCGCTACCATACCGCAGTCAGTCTCTTTGGTTGTGAACGTATCTCACGTGGCCAATCTAAAAAGTAAATGTTCGAAAATTTAAATTAACTTTTTGGTGACAAGAGTTGAAAGGAGATCTAATTAGTTAGTGCTGTGAAAATGTTTCCAAGAATAAGTGTGGTGTGTTGCGTCTGGGTTTTTGCCGTTTCGCTAAGTGATAGCGCAATTTCAGCTGAAAATGTAAGTGGAAAGCAAGAGTGAAATAGGTATTTATTGTTTGGGAAGCTTTAGAATCTGCACGAGGCATGGTTAAGTAGGCCTTTTGGGTTTATGTATACGCCTTAAACTTACAAAGATCACTTAAATTGAATTTTGTTTTTGGTAAAGACCTCATTAATTTTTTTAATTGTGGTATTTAAAACATTTATAGAAAACATTCTTCGGTGTTACTTTTACCCAATATAAAATTTATTTTAAAGCTATCTGTTTAGCAAACCTACCCACTTGGTCGATTCACACACAGAATTGTTTTTTTTTTCTTATCTGTGGATTCACATACTTTTGCTCTAGTTTCTAAGCTGTGTGACCTTGCGCTCGCTGCTTGTCAGTTTTGTTTAATAATGTGACAACTTTAACGAGGCGTGCAGTCGATCTGTGTATTAAAATGCAAATTTATTAGTAACCAATTAGCTGACTAACCCGCACTGGGCCCGTGTGGTCGACTAAGGCCGATCGCCCTAATTCAGGCTCAAGCCCCTCGGTGGGGACGTATATAAGCTGATATGATGAATTAGCAAATACATTTGAGAAGACATTTTTTTTTTATTTACCGTATGTTCCTTCGGAAAAGTTGTTATTGTAAGAGGTAATCTCCGAAACAGCTGATCCTTTTTCAAAAAAATATTTCATTAATTATTCTTATTTTCAAAAGTTCCGTACCTCAAAAGGGAAAAAACGGAACCCTTATAGGATCACATTGTTGTCCGTCCGTCCGTCTGTCTGTCAAGACCCTTTATCTCGGGCACGCGCGGAGGTATCGAGTTGAAATAAAAAAACCATGTATTTCGGTTTAGAGTTGCTTGGAGCTGTGAAAAAATCAAACTTCTATGTTTACATAAAAAAAGATACGGCCGTTTATACCGCAAAAAACGTAAATTTCGACACTCTCGAGGGAATCAAAATTCATTGGGTATTTCCCATTGACAGAGAAATATGAAATTTGGCAAGTAATACCGTCTTTTACTACAAGTATAGGAAAAATTTGAAAACTACACATTTGTAATTAAATCATTATAAATATAGTCTTTATTTAAAGTACGTACTTAATCAATTATGCAAGGAACGGCGGTACAATTTTTTAATGACATAACCGTCTCATGTGGGGTATCGTATGAAAGGCCTTAATTGGCACAAGCTTAAACAGATTTTTAATTATTTTTTTCATGTATAGTTTTCGATTTATGACGAAGAATGAAAAAAAATCTTGTTCCTTTTTTATATATGTATAGGAAGGTACCTAATAATTTAAGCGTATGTCCTAACAGTCTGCATTGTTGTGATTTCAATTATGTACAGTCGAGTTCATTAGTATATTGGCAGGGCCAATGGTTCAAAGCATTGTAAGCGTCAAAATGAACATAAAGTTTTATACAAACATAATGTAGATGTCAATAAAATGTTATCATGGAAACGGTTCCTTAATTGTTTAAATAGAACTTTATATTCATTTCGACGCTTACAATGTTTTGAACCATTGACCCTGCCAATATATTAATGAACTCGACTGTACCAGCAAATTTCGGTGGGCGAGTCAGACTCGTACTTGTCCAGTTTAAAAAAAAATTTGCATTAAAAATTTTCATGCCAGCAGCTGGTGAAATATAAAGAGACTAAATAACTTTCATCCAAAATGTACATTTCAAGCAAATAAACATTTTATTATATTCTCTTCGTTTTCTTAACATTTAAAATGGACCTTTAGGATCAACATATGGTAAAAAAAGACGTGTGACGTGGCGCTCGGGGACTGCCGCGGTAAAGCTATTGCATAGCATTTTTTATCAACTTATGCAATTATAATTATTTATTTATTTTTTATTTATGCAGTATTTACCAGTACCATTTAGTCCTTGGGGCGCGGGATGTATAAGTATTAAATTAACACTAAGAAAGTTAAGAAAGTTAAATCATCATCGTCATCGACCACCATCGCGACCACAATCACGACCACCATCACGACCGGCATCGCGACCAACATCGCGACCGCCATCACCACCACCATCACGACCGCCATCGCGACCGCCATCGCGACCACCATCGCGACCACCATCGCGACCACCATTGCGACCACCATCGCGACCACCATCGCAACCACCATCACGACCACCATAACGACCACCATCACCACCACCATCACCACCACCATCACCATCATCATGATGGGTAGGTAGGTAGATGGCACTGTAAGTTTTTTAGAATCAATATTTTTTTTTTGGGGTGTAAGGTTTTTTCGTTACGAAATTTCCCCTCAAAGCCCGCGATAAAAGCTATACAATAGCTTAAAAAGGTCCCGATTCGCTTGCGTACACTGCACACCGTCAATATCCACGAGGGTAAAACTGCTGATACCAAATATATACGACAAATCCAAAAATGTTTTTGCGAATTGAGTATATGAGTAGGTATAGGTCACCCTGTGCAGATTATAAAAATCTATTAGTCTAGTTACATAATTAAGTTTATATCTACACTAGCTGATTCCCGCGGCTTCACCCGCGTGGACCACATTTCTATGACTTTTCGGGGGTGCGCAGTGCGCGAGCCGCAAGCGGCTCGCGAGCGTGGTAAAAAGTAGCCTATGTCTTAACCCAGGTCCTAATCTGTCTACCTACCAAATTTCAGCCAAATCCGTTCAGTAGTTTTTGCGGGAAAGCGTAACAGACAGACAGAGTTACTTTCACATTTATAATATTAGTAGGGATTAGTACTTTTAGTCCTTACTCCCTAAACACACGACATAATATTGCACACACTTCTAAATCCGAATTGCTGGAGTCAAGTAGCAACTAGCAATAAGGTACCCGGGACTATTTACATTTGCAGTGTTTCCTCAATGGGAACAATCCCTAAAATTAAATTCCTTCTTTTCTGAAAATTTCCATTACTAACAGCACAAATATGCATATGTTACTGGAAAAAATTAAATTTGACTTAAAGATTGCTTGCTAATAAGTCACAAAAATTCTAAAAAAATCAGTAGCTCTGTTGTCACATCTTACATAACTACCATCATAACTTTACCATAATAATTTCACAGTGTAAGATCGATAAAGTAGTCCAACGCCTGTGATAAAGAATTCTCAGATCTCATGCATTATATGACCTTCATGTATATTGAAAATATACTCATTTAATAAAATTTAATAAATTTTGTATATATTTTTTTTAAATTTCAAAATCAATTGTAAGCAGTCATTTTCTAAATTAACAAATCGAGCCCGCATGCATACTTACGAATTGTGACGCTGAACATAATACACTCTTATTTATAAATCAATTCCAAATTTAAAATGTAGCATGAAATTACACCACTTAAATTTAAAAAAAAAACTTATATTTTGATTAAATTTTAAGATATAGGTATGTCTGTTCATGATTAAAGTCGATAAAAAAATTACATAGTCTTTTTAGTTCTTCTCAATTTTCAAAAAGAGATGTTGACTTTGAAAAAAAAATCTATATTATATCCTTTGTCAACACATTTTGACATTTAATTGATTACGATACTCCAAATACTTTCAGAGTAATCGCTATGTCACACTTTCGCTGAAAAGGGTACCCCTACCGGAGAGAGCAAAAAAAAATTTCAATGTTAAATGCATCAAAGAGCCGACATCACCTAGTAACGGGCACCGCGTACTCTTGAACCACCTGTGCCCAAAAAAAAGTGTCGGTGGCTCAACCGGTAACGACTCAGTACTCCTAACCAGACGTGCCGAGTTCAAATCTGTACGGCAAATATACCAATGAGTTTTTCGAAACTTACGTTCATATATTTACCGATTGCTTTAACGGTGAAGGAAAACATCGTGACGAAACCTGCACATCTGATTCTAGATGTGAATGAAGGTCGCGTTGCACACGTCCGTAAGTGTAAATCTAAATGTCCTATAAGTGACCGCGGGTGATGCTAAGTGCAACACCAGGCAACCGCCGTCTATCCCTTGGATAGCACGGTTAATTGTGCCACACGATAAGAGAAAGAGACCTGTGTCTGAATGTATGAAGCGTCCCGATATTTAACAACAATAGAATCAGGGGCTCGACTCCACCGCCTCGCACCTCAGACCCCGCACAATTGCCCTGACTAGACGTCTCTGTTGGACGACTGAACGGATTCTTTAGACTGTGGTAATTCGATTCAACTAACATAGCAACATAATTTTATAAATAACAGTATCTAATCAGAGTCACACCTATATTAGAATATCTACCCTACCTATACAACTTTTACTTGATTTGTAGGTAATTTTGTAATACAATTGCATCATCTTGTTGTAATTAGAACGATAAATACTAATCTCCTGTCTCCTTTGTGTACGTGTATCAATCAATAAATTCAAATCGATTCACTTCTCTACGTTTAAAAAATATGATCATCTAAAGGATCTATCTATCATCTATTGCGTTGGGGAATCTTGGTAAGCCCGCTTCCAATTTCGGCATCATCGTCGCTTAACATCAGGTGAGATGATGCCAAGGGCTTACCAATTGAGAATAAAAAACTTAAAAAGATTGCGCACTGTTACCAAAAAAATCGCTGGTGATAGATTAATTAAAGTATGTTCATGCATCACTAGTTTTTGACCGGAACAAAAGTCAGAAGTCCTCAGCAATTGGTGCGTAGAATTCAATGTTCAAAAATATGATCATCTAAAGATAGCACACTGTAACCAAATTATACTCTGGTACCTAATAAAGTTTTTATAATATATTCACGTATGTTTCTGACTGGAGCAACAGTCTGGTGTCCTCAGAATTCAAACTGATTCAATTCTCTACGTTTAAAAAACATGACACTGTAACCAAAAAATAAGCCGATAACAGAGTAATTAAACTAGGTTCATGCATCACTAGTTTCTGACCGGACCAAAAGTCAGGTGTCTTCAACAACTGGTGCGTAGAATAGAAACAACGACGCGGGAGAAAGTAAATCCGTTCCAAGTGCTGCCTTTTGAAGCCGCCGCCGGTTATAGCGTATGCTAATTATAGTTAATTTAAGTTCGTATGTGGTATGTAGGTGTTTAGCGCTAACACGACATGCTTTCGGTTTGTAAAGTTTGCCAAAGTTGGCACATTAGCACTGAATAAAATCTTACATATAAAAATAAACATTTGTTTGTTTTATATGTAAGATTTTATGTGCTGCTATACCGTTCGTGCGATTGCGTTGAAACTTTATACAGTACACTGCTCAACATTGCCTAAGGATATTTTAAAAGTATACTCAACAAAGTTAAAGCACAGAATAAGTTCAAGATACTTGTGGAAAACTGAGGACCTATGAATTGACATCAATTTAAAAAATGCATAATAGAACAATGGTCGAATCCAACTCTGCTGGGCAACGTTCGGGAAGCTTCGCAATATCTTCATGTCCGAAATACCGCAGTGTCTTAAGACTGAGGTCTTTGACCAGTGTGTGGTGCCAGTGATGACCAGTGGCCTCATAAGAAAGCTCAAGATCACCCAAAGGGCAATGGAGCGTGCTATGCTTGGAGTTTCGCTGCGTGATCGAATCAGAAACGAGGAAATCCGTAGGAGAACCAAAATAACCGACATAGCTCTCAGAATTTCTAAACTTAAGTGGCAATGAGCGAGTCAGAGAGCTCGTAGAACAGATGGCCGTTGGGGTTGTAAAATTCTTGAGTAGCGACCGCGCACCGGAAGATGTACCTTAGGCAGGAAGCCGCTGGATGCGGGCAGCGCAGGACCGGTTGTTGTGAAAATTCTTGGGGGAGGCCTTTGTCCAGCAGTGGACGTCTTTCGGCTGATATGATGATGATGATGTAAAAAATATAATAGGTGATTAGCTGAAATAAGCAGGCGGTAGGCATCACTTGGCTGAAACTATAATGATTAAATAATTATCAAATGCCTACTTTATAAAAAAAACTCTAAACCATAGACTTAGGATATTTTCGCTGTGCTCTAAACAATCATCCTTCAAAGATGACAAAGCTTCTTATGAAAGTTTACAAACAATACTATCCTTATGTTACTAAGAATTACTGTTACAGTTTCTAAACACAAATTTCATATTGTGTTACATTACAATTCATTTCTATACTACAACCTATTTTGGAATAGCAAATAAGTAAAATGTATTCATATGTCAATTCAATTTGCAACGCTTTCGTAACTTGGATGCGTAAACAAATAACCCTATTGTACAACTATAGTTGCAAGTACTTGTTTTACAAAATAAAGCCATTATACCACAAAGATTTATTACACAAGTACTTAGTTAACTAACGAACGACTTGATTTGCGGTATTCCGCAAAATATGCCAGTACTTAGGTACCTCTGACAAAGTTACTTATCATTTAAGTTTTTGCCTCGATGTATGTCTGTTTGTTTGGCTGAGCGTGTAGCCTAAACGGCTTGATGGATTTTGGAGTGCGAGGTGTCATTAGATTGGTCTTAATCCTGTAATTCGTTTTACCCTTGATATATAGGATAAACTTTTATCCGACTGTCCTAAAAAAAGGGGTAACTAATATGTAGTCAGGTTTTTTTCAATTAAATTGTTAAGGTGTTGATTCTTAACAATAAAGTTATGTTTTTATTGACAATGTACAGATGTCTACAACAATAACTTAAAAGTCATAGTACCAGTTTATGCGTTTTTTTTTAAAAAAAATTGCACACTTGTTTTAGTGATAAGGAAGGAGGTCAATGGTCAATTTTCTTAAATAACTGAAACAATTTATCTTAAAATTATAAAAAAAATATGTTTGAGATTCTCACAACAAGCCCTTTTGATATGTCCACACATTATAGTTTGCAAAACTTTTTTTTACATTTTCTAATTTACCCCCAAAAGTGGCCTCGATGTTTAAAATTGCGAATTGACCATAGCTCGCTCTGTGAATGTGGAATTGAATCGAGCCTCGGGCCCGCTTCGGTCAAATCAATTTCTATGCTAATATTTACTAGTATCAAACAAAACCAACCAGCAACCAAGAAGAACCAAGGTATCGCTAAACTTAAGTGGCAGTGTGTGGGGTACATAGCTCGTAGAACAGAAGGCCATTGGTGCAGTAAAGTTCTCGAAATGCGACCGCGTGAAGGTCGCGGGAAACCGTCGGATGCGGGCAGCGCAGGACTGGTCGTCTTGGAAATCCTTGGGGACCTTTTTCCACCAGTGGACGTCTTTTGGCTGATATGAATGTTATGATCAAACAAAAAACACATATGTATATAGCTTTTGCCTCCAAAGACGTATATTACAAAAAATTGAGCTAACCGCTTCTGCCCACAGATAACCTTATACGTACCGCTTGTGTCCATATAAGATATTTAGCAAGGTTGAGCTCGCCCACTTATGATGTGGTGACTCAATCAATATACCTACCTATTTTGCTGACTGTGGCCGAGAATCTTAAATAACTGTTATATACAGATAAAAATTAAGTATGACTACGATTAGGCTATTTTACTGTATAAAAAAATTAAGTATGACTACGATTAGGCTATTTTACCGCAGTGTCTTAAGACCAAGGTCTTCGACCAATGTGTGTTGCCAGTGATGACGTACGGAACTAAGACATGGTCGCTTACTATGGGCCTCATAAGAAGGCTCAAGGTCACCCAAAGGGCAATGGAGCGTGCTATGCTCCGAGTTTCTCTGCGTGATCGAATCAGAAACGAGGAGATCCGTAAGAGAACCAAAGTAACCGACATAGCTTTCAGAATTGCTAAACTTAAGTGGCAGTGGGCGGGGCACATTGCTCGTAGAACAGACGGCCGTTGGGGCAGTAAAGTTCTCGCGTGGCGACCACACACCGGAAAGCGTAGTGTAGGCAGGCCTCCCACTCGGTGGACCGATGACCTGGTGAAGATCGCGGGAAGCCGCTGGATGCGGGCAGCGCAGAACCGGTCGTCGTGGAGATCCTTGGGGGAGGCGTATGTCCAGCAGTGGACTTCCTTCGTCTGATATGATGACCGTATAAAAAATAAATTAAAAATCACTTTTCAACAAATAGCATTTCTTCTAGAATAGCAAAAACACTCGAGCATTTGGAATATTAAACAATTTTTATATTTACAGCAAATGAGTTCGTTACAGAGTATGACGTCACTATTTCAGTAACACGAATAATTTAAGAACAAACTTTCTTTTTTGAGAGTTGATAAAAAGTTACTCAAATGACTATATTAGTACAATACCGTATTATGCACATTCGAGATGATAACAAGTATATACAGGGTGTAACGAAATTGATGTAGGTTCCGTAAACTGGAGCTTCTACTCATCACACTGAACAAATTTTGTTCTACAAGTTAGCTAACATCACAAAAAAAATTGAAATGTTCATACAAAACGATCAGCTGATCGACCATTTTTGTGCATTTTTGTATGGAGCGACGAATTTTTTTTTTGCGAATTGACTATGGGTTCCTTGGGGAAAGTTGTTCAGTTAACGGGACCTATACCAGTTTTGTTACACCCTGTATTTTAGAACTAACATACAGTATGGATACTCCCTGCCGCTCTCTAGATTGCAACCTCACCCCCTCATCACCCAGATTGATACAGATTGGTTACAGTTTGGTTCGCAAACGTATAGAATTTTGCCGTGATATTGTTTGCTCCGTCATTTGTTTCTAAAAATGTTATTTCACGACCGTTGTATGCAGTGTCCGGGGTGTACCGAGGGGGTGTGCCGAGGTTATCGCAAGAGACGGGTGCCGAGCGTGGCGATTACGGCAAATCCCCCTATTCGGGGAGGCCTGTGTCCAACAGAGACGTCTTTTGGCTGATTATGATGATTTTTTCTACTTCGTTTTTTTCACAATCATATATTTAGATTAAGACAATCCTTTGTACGCAGGAGAACCAAAGTTACCGACATAGCTCATATAGAATCGCTAAACTGAAGTGGCAGTGGGCAGGGCACATAGCTCGTAGAACAGAAGTCCGTTGGGGCACTAAAATTCTCGAGTGGCGACCGCGCCCCGGAAAATGTAGCGTAGGCAGGCCTCCCACGCGGTGGACTGACGACCTGGTGAAAATCGCGGGAAGCCGATGGATGCGGGTAGCGCAAGACTGGTCGTCGTGGAAATCTTTGGGGGGAGGCCCTTGTCCAGCAGTGGACGTTTTTCGGCTGATATGATGATGATGAGTCCTTTATTTATAGCGACAACACCGACTCGCTTGTTTCAAATCAAATCAAAACGATATCTTCTAATTTAGGAAATTTCTATAAACCAACCCTATTATTACTTATTTAATATTTTATTATGTTTTTGTCTGAAGAGTGAGTCGCACATAAAATATCCTGCCTTTTGCTTGCATTATTTAAACATCGATGGGGTGGAACTCCTTGCCTGCGTCAGTGTTTCCAGGCTCTTACAATAGGGATGACGAATGCTCGTCATCTGATTTACTTTTTAACATCTGTCAAAAATGATATTTATTATTTATTTTATTTATTTATTTATTTGTTTTAGGAAAACTTACAGACAAATTAAATAATAAAAATAAATATTCTAAAATATATATATATGTAAAGAAGTGATTCAATTGTGGAAAAGAGAAAAAACAAACAACAGCAAAAATAAAAATAAATCAAACAACAGCTAGCATCAAAAACTTAAAGAAAGAAGTAAATTACAGTTCGAAAAACTCAGCTATGGATAAGGTACTGGAGCAAAAGAGGTCAAAATTATCACATAAACTGTTAAATTTTCTAGATACGCGTATAAGGAAAGAATTTTGTCTATAGTTCGTGCGAATAAGTGGTACATGGAGAAGAGGGCTTTTTCTGTAATTTAAGAGGTCAGTACGCATAGTTATTTTTTCCAATAATTCAGGGCAATCAATAGCACCCGATGATATATTTTGTTCTAAAAATGTTTTAAATACCTAGGCGTGACGTTTTGCAGCGTCATTTATGTACCCATTTTGTGATTTTGGTGAATTTAAAATCGAAGACTTGATGGAAAACAAAACGAGTAAGGTTTTCCGAAGTTTAAGTAGGACTGCAATTTAGTGATAAAGAGTTCAAAATTTATTTCTGATGCTGTCGTCATCCCTATTTGGGGATCTTCAAGGCGAGAGTGACTAGGCATTATTTGAATTTGCGTGTACCATCCTCGACTACATCGCCACTTTCCATCAAGTGTGATGTAGTAAAAATTACTAAAATAAAAATAAAATCTGAGTGCAATATATAAAATATGTAGTATAATAACATAGCGGTCATCTATCATAGAACGGCCCTACAGTAATGTCTTCAATAAACGCACATTGCATACTTGCGTTTGACCGTGGCATGGCTCGCGATGGGCATCTGTTGCGTAAAGGTCGTCTCCAAATATGGGATCACTCCATACTACCGTTAGGTTGTTGTAATATAATTTTAGGGATACGTTACGTTATTTCAGTGTACCTCACTGAATTAAGGCTGTCTGTCTTTATGTGACTCTAATGCGATCTATAATAGTAAATTACGATACAAGGGTGGATGGAAAGTAGGTTAGTGTAAACGAGCTGTCATTAACAAGCCCGAACCGAAGGCGAGGGTTTTTAATGTGACGAGTTTGCAATAACCTACACGCCCGTATTCACGACGTTTTTCAATACAGTTGTGGAAATTAGTAAAAAACAAATCAAAGAATTAAATATGTTTATTTAAACATAACATACGTACATAGGTAAATTAGGTAATTCGAAAATGGCGCGTTTTTGCGAATGGACATTTTTTTACAACGAAACTAGGCAACGGGCTCGTACGCGTATACAGCCTATTCGATTTTAGACAGATGTTGATGTAAAAATAATTAAATTAAAACTATGGGCTCGCGTGGTCGACTAAGGCCCGATGGCCCTAATTCAGGGTAGGTTTGAGCCCCTCGGTGGGAACGTATATGAGCTGATATGATGGCATAACTTAATAGTCTGTGAATATTTGTAGCGTCTACCGTTGCCGTTATCAATATCGAGCAAAAAAAATCACGTTTGTTGTATGGGAGCCTTAAACCCTTAAATAACCCCTTAAATATTAATTTATTCTGTTTTTTAGTATTTGTTATTATAGCGGCAACAAAAATACATCATCTGTGAAAATTTCAACTGTCTAGATATCACGGTTTATGAAATACAGCCTGGTGACAGACGGACAGACAGACATACGGAAAGCGAACTCTCAGTAATAGGGTCCCCTTTTTACCCTTTGGGTACGCAACCCTAAAAATCACATCAAAAAGCATCAGCAAACTTATCATATTTGATAGGAAAATTCCTTCTCCTAGATTTTGACGGGTTTCATTTCATTTCATTTATTCATTGCAGTGTCACAACTAATGGTGTATAAACATAATAATATGTGTAATAGTAGATAGGTGTTTCAATTAAAGTTAAGTTAAGTCAGGTTAAGTTCGATTTTAAACGAAATCAGACTTTTAGAATGTTGTTTTCTAAAGATTTAAACCACTTTTGTAGCAAAATATGCCTACTTTAGGGGTCTATAATGGGCTTAGAAAGCACGAAATCAACATAAAAAGATGAGAGGTGTCTGTCTAGGGACACCCCCTTGGAACGTAGTTGACGAACAATCACAATACCTTCTTCTTCAAGATAGATAAAGGTTATTTATTAGAGTAAATTATTATTAATGTTATTACATAAAGTTAAAAATTTCTTACCACCACTAAAACTGGAACCCGAACCTCCATCGACATAAGCACTAAGCACAGTGTCGGTTATGTGTGTGTAAATAAAATAGTCCATCCCAGCGGTTCTCAAACTTTTTTCGCGACGGAGCCCTTTTGCAACACGCGGAGCACACTTTGAGTATGGCTGGACATTATCCCAAGGCACCCGATGAAAACATCAACAGTAATAATAGTTTTGCTCGTAAAACAGATGGCCGTTGGGGCAGTAAAGTTCTCGAGTGGCGACCACGCACCGGAAAGCGTAGTGTAGGCAGGCCTCCCACTCGGTGGGGCGATGACCTGTTGAATGTCGTGGGAAGCCGCTGGATGCGGGCAGCACAGAACCGGTCGTCGTGGAGATCCTTGGGGGAGGCCTATGTCCAGCGGTGGACGTCCTTCGGCTGATATGATGATGATGAATAATAGTTTAAACCGCCTCCGTGGCATAATGGATAGTCCATTCGCTTCACACCAGGAGGTCACGGGTTCGATTCCCGGTGGGGTTAACTTGTAAGACTCGGTTTGGTTGGTGGTAGGGCATTTTCTAAACCCGCCTGGCTAGCTACCACCATCTTATCTAAGTCTTGCCGCCAAACGTCAGTGTGTTAAAAACATTGACGTGTTCCGGCATGAAGATAAGATAGCCAGTTCTCCATTGCGTTGGGGAATCTTGGTAAGCCCACTTCCATCTTCGGCATCATCGTCACTTACCATCAGGTGAGATGACGCCAAGGGCTTAACAATTGTAATTAAAAAATATATAAAAAAGTAGACGAAAACAAAAGTGTCGGTGTCGATCATGTTCATGAAGCAAAAAACCAGTGCAGAGAGTGTACACGTACATTTGTTCCAAAAGCAACTCCTCGAACGCGCTCTCCTCTAGTTTTGGTTCTGGTTGGTGTCGATGCTTATAATATTTTTTCAGCCTAGCTCCTGTTCGCCAAGGAGAGTAACGTGCAGTAAGAAACTACGGTCCAAAAAACTAAAGTTTATAGTGGACACGTCCGCTTTTGTTCCTAAGATCCTACATTTTCGTAATAGACTTGCAGACAGACGCTATTGGCTAAGACTTTAAGTCGGTTATGTAACAAGTTGACAGTGCTTGCATCTAGCTAGCCGGTTGGTTGAGTAATTAAGCGACCTATTAAATATAAAATTTGCTAGTAATAAATAACTAATAGATAACAGGCAAAATTAACGTAAAATAAAAATAGGAAAATATAAAAAATTGATTAAGATATGGTCCCACTAGTCTAGTGCCTACCTACATATATATATTTCCGAATATTTTCGGTTAGAATGCTTATTTAATATTAGCTGTTGCCCATGACTTTGTCCGCGACAAATTATGAAAAAACTATATGAAAATTATTCATTTAAAAGCCTAAATAAAAAAAAAACAGTAGTTGATCGTCATTGCGAAACAGACGCTTACAGGAAACACTTACGCGTTTGATATACAACAGGACTTTTTCGGTATGAGGAGGATGCGAATCAAATCAAACAAAAACGAACAACTAACGGATATGATGTATCAAATTTCAGCTTAATAGTAATTGAGTAAAACATCTGAGACATCCAAACGTACGGACAGACGGACATGCGAAACTATGAGGTTCTTAATGTAAGTTAATTATTGTATATTACGAACTCGTGCCCTTCAATCTCGCTAAGGATACGATCATTTAAAGTTGTCATTAGCTCGTTTTAAGGAGTGAATATAGCCCGCTCACACACACATGAGATTTCTTGGTGTGCTATTGACCATGATTTTTTTTATTATTTACAATTGGTATCGGCATCATCTCACCTGATGGTAAGTGACGATGATGCCAAAGATGGCAGCGGGCTTACCAAGATTCCCCAACGCAATGGGGATCTGGCTATCTTCAAGCCGGAACACATCAATGATGTCATCATTGATATTTGGCGGCAAAACTTAAATAAGATGGTAGTAGCTAGCCAGGCAGACTAAGAAAATGCCCTGCTACCAACCAAACCGAGTCTCAAAAAGTTAGACTCCGCCGGGAATCGAACCCGCGACCTCCTGATGTGAAGGTAATGGTTAGTATCATAACATCACGGAAGCTATTAAAATCATCCCTAAGCGCTGCAAATTAGTACCTCAATAGATGGTACATTATTACACATAGACTGGCAGATGTATCAATCCATTGGTGTCCGATAACAACCCCTTTTCGACCTTGAGAAGCACGACTGAAAACTTTTGAGCGTGAACTCTCCGAGCCATGTACAAAGCGCTTGAAGCAGGCTTTTACCTTACTGGCAACGTCTGGCGTAATGATAGCTAAAGAGAACCGTGATAATATCACCCATCGTACGATTTTCCCTCTGGATGTCCTGGAGTATTCTTATCACACCTTTCTTGTAAACCACAGTGCACTAACCTCAAACTATTAGACAACAGTCCTGAGACCACCCGGACTTTCTCATTGTTTGTGTCGCCTGATTTCCATTTTAAAAGTATACCAGTGAGCAATGTGTTTCCGCTACCTGCCGGTGCATCAAGAACGTTTCTCAGAGCTCAGAGCTACAGCTCCACGCTTCTTACTTCTTTATAGAAACCCACACAGACTTGTGGAAAACCACTTTGCTTAACTCCGTGTCTTGGGGTGTTATCACTCCCGATCATGTGAGCTGCACTGTTATCGGATTTTAACATGTTCAGTTACTCATTTGAAGTCACCCTAAATAGTTTTTTTCGAATACCTTCAATCTTCGGCGTTAGTAGTTTACTATCTTCACGCCAACGTCCAGTCGTAATGGAGCTCTGAAGTATACTAACTTTGTACTAATCAAAGGTTTTTTTGCTGGTTTATGTTTCTCAGTCAAGTTTCGAGGTTTTACATGCATTACGATAGTCCAGTATATAAGTTGCTACTATGCAAAGTTTTGTCACAATCCTTTCAGTGGTTTTTGTGTGATGCGGGGTCAAACAGACAGACAAACAAATAGACAATATTTTTTAAAACTGTTTGAAAAAGTTCAGTTACTCAATTTAAGTAGCCTTAGTTTTTAAGGGTTCCGTACCCAAAGGGTAAAAACGGGACCCTATTACTAACACTTCGCTGTCCAGCCGTCTGTCCGTCCGTCTGTGTGTCTGTCTGTCTGTTCGTCTGTCACCAGGCTGTATTGCATGAACCGTGATAGCTAGACAGTTAAAATTTTCACAGATGATGTATTTTTGTTGCCGCTATATCAAGAAATACTAAAAATTAGAAAAAGTAAAAAAATAAGGGGGTCTTTATACAAAAAAACGTGTTTTTTTTAAACGTGAAGAAACTAGCGCCATCTAGTATGATGGTACGGAGCCCTATGTGTGCGGTTCTGACTCGCACTTGGCCAGTTTTTTTATTATCTTCAATGTACAGACTTTTTGTTTCTTCGATTTATTATATGTATAGATACTAAATTTTGCATCATACAAGGTTATGTGTGTGTGTTTGTGTAAATCTATACTAATTTATATTATTTTATTGATACGATCTCTTCGTTCAATATAACTAAACTGTTTCTCAATTTTAAAATAAATCTAGTTCCAATATTAACCACGAGGTTACCCTCATTTCGAGATAAATTTTGCAACTATCTATTCACGAAGAAATTGAGTAACTGCAGTGCGTGTGGACAAAACTGATAAACTATCTCACATAAGTTGACTAACCTACACTTTACGACTTTTCTTTGCTCAGTTATTCTGTAAATTGTAATGTCCTAGAGATAAACGTATATTTGCTCTTTACACAATCATTTTAGCATTGCACGATACTTTACTGTGTAATGTTTTGGCGAGTCAAAGTGTTCGTTACAATGTTATACATATTATTCAAACTAGCCAAATATTTAACTTTGTATGCATGCGACTTTTCATAGGTTATAATGTAAGTACATGTATATCGATGGTTATAATACTTTTTTCTTTAAGGATGTACAAAATATTTAATACTTACATGATCGCGAAGCTGGTAAACTGTCTTTGACTCTCACAGGACAGGCTTTGCCTAGTGTGGGGGTAGCAAGTAAACTAATCTTATTGATCTATTTTTGCAAATAAACTTTTTATTCTTTTATTATTTATATAGGATGTACATATATTATGTCAGGACTTGTAAGCAATTTATTAATTCCTAGATATAGTAAACACATCAGCTCATATACGTCCCACCGAGGGGCTCGAGCGTACCCATTTTTAATTAATCTAAATATTTTTAACCGACTTCCAAAAATAAAGACATTCTCAATTCGACTGTATGTTTTTTTGTCTGTTCGCAGGTTGTGAACTTATTTTCATGATTATTTTTTATTCGATAAAAAATTTTTTACATAATCGGTGTAGTACTATTTTTAAAAATTAACAAAGACCAAAAATAATAATGCAAAATTGTACTAAGTTTATGCGATGGAAGTCGGTTTTTTAATGTGTTTAGCGTTTCCAATTACATATATCTAAATTGCTACGTAATAATTTTATTGAGCAGAAATATTACATAATAAGCACGTAATACATTTTATCTACTCACCTATCGTAAAATTAAAATTATAAACTTTAAAACGAGTTTCTATTGACACACTTTATGTATACCATACGTGACCATACCGAAATTTAAAATTAGAATCATATTACAACAGTTTTTTTTAACAAAACAATGTTATAAAATGTTTTTTTACTATTACGATAAAAGACAAATCCAAGAAGTTAATATCACCAAGGAGATTCCATCAATTATTTTTCTTCTAATGGAACGCATATGCGGGGCGCGCCATTTCACTTAACTTTTGATTCCAATTTTGACCTGTCCGTGACAGCGCTCGCTTTAGCGCATGCAAGAAGATGTTGGATTTTGGCGCTAACATACGTTTTGTTGTACTGAATTTCATAGGATTTTTTTTACTGTTTTAACTTTTATTTATTATTAGTGGGTTCAATCCCAATATATGAGATTAGATAGAGTATTGTAAAAAACTGCACATAACTAGGTATTATGCAACAGTTTCATAAACTATTATTAACCACCGTCAATTCAGAACAAACAAATAAGGCAACACGCACCACCCAAGCGAAGCGACCTGCATCACTAGTTTAACATAAAACGAACTATTTGCAACAATTTGTCAAACTATTACCCACCAATGACGCCCAACGAAGCAGGACAGCCATTGATGTAGATAATGAACGTGGCGAGTAGACATTGTTTTAGTAAGCATTTAGAATTAAGAGACAATGCACAAAGCCAGGTCTCTTTCCCATGACCCAGGCAGTGGGTCAAAAACTTCACTTTGGTTCTTGCATTTTTGGGGTTAAAAGGATGAATTAAAAAGCAGTTTATTTTTTTTTTATTAAAAATTTGAGTGCGTTTGACTGCAACTCACCTGATGGTAAGTGATGATGCAGTCGAGGATGGTACACGCAAACTCAAATAATGCCTATTCACTCTTGCCTTGAAGATCCCCAAATTATAGGAATCGGGAAACACTGACGCAGGCAAGGAGTTCCACTCCTGCGCTGTACGCATAATAAATGAAGAAGCGTAACGATTCGTACGAAAAGGTGGAACATCAACAACAAAGGGGTGCAACCCCTCCCTGCGTCTCGTTGAACGACGGTGGAATGGAGCAGGGGGAATGAGGTCGTGAAGTTCTTGCGCGCACTCTCCGAAATGAATTCGATAGAATACCGATAGACAGGCGACTTTGCGGCGATGCTCAAGGCTTTGGAGCTTGTCATTGACTAGCTCGTCGTCACCAATGAGTCTCCGTGCGCGTCGGTCGATGGCGTCCAAGGTATCCAGCTGATAGCGGGCTGATCCATCCCATAAGTATGAACAGTACTCCATACATGAGCGGACCTGTGCTTGATACAAGGTAAGCAGCTGTCCAGGTGTGAAGTACCGTCTCACCTTAGAGAGAATGCCCAGCTTCATTGCAGCAACTTTTGCCTTGGACTCAATGTAACGACCGAAGTTAAGATTGGGTGTTAAATCCACGCCGAAGAGTTCCAGGTGGTCAGATATCTGAATCGGTTCATTCCGGAGAGTTGGAGTCAAGGTGAATGGACTCCTTTTGGCGGAAAAAAGACACGCCTGTGTTTTAGAGGCATTAAACCTTACGAGGTTGGAATCACCCCATTCAGACACTGCCTGAAGTGATAGGTTAATGCGCTCTATCATGGCCTCTCTCAGAAACAGCGTATCAGCGCTGTTAGCTCGTGCATTGGACAGGTATCTTTCTACAACCGTGCTATCGTCTGCATAACCAATTATACCTGGTTTCAGCAGATCGTTTATGTGAAGCAGAAATAGTGTTGCGGAAAGAACAGATCCCTGAGGTACCCCGGCATCAATCGCCAATAGGTCTGAGGAACAGCCATCAACGACCACTCGAATAGTTCCGTTCCCTCAGGAAATCAGCTACCCAGTTACACAATCCCAAATGAAGACCATAAGAAGGAAGCTTGCCAATAAGGCTAGCGTGCCAGACCCTATCAAAAGCCTTCGAGATGTCGAGTGACACAGCGAGAGCTTCGCCATTCTTCTCGAGAGCAAAGCTCGCCCGTGTTTCAATGCTGATTGCTCAGTGGCCGAAGCACTAAAGCTTTCAGCTTACCAGGCTTGGGCAGATGCTCGAAATCGTAAAGCTCCGGACACGCGAGTTAAAAAGAAAGCCTTCAATAAAGGCGCCAAGTCCTACAAAAAGACGCTGCGTAGGGCACGACTCGACCATATAAGCCGTATAGGATCAAAACTACCTACCCTTCTGGGAGTAAGGCGTTTTGGTCCTTGGCTAAATCGGTCGAGGCGAACTTTTGCTGCTCGTCTTTGCCTCCACTGCTGAAATCTGATGGATCATTGGCTCACACGGAAACTGAGAAGGCTAATCTGTTTGCCTCTATGTTTTCCGAAAATTCACGTCTCGATACAGCGAATAGAATACCACCCCAGTTATCTCCTTGCGATACTACAATGCCCCCTATTCGTATCAAGCAAAAGGAGGTACTCAAAACACTTCGCAATCTTGACGTGAACAAAGCCAGTGGACCTGACGGTATACCAGCTATAGTGCTTAAGAACTGCGCTCCTGAGTTGTCTCCTGTTCTGACACGTCTGTACCGCCTCTCTCTTGAAACGGGTATAGTCCCAAAGTCCTGGAAGCTGGCCAACGTGCAGCCGGTGCCCAAAAAAGGCAGTCGTGCCGATCCCGCAAACTACCGCCCTATAGCAATCACCTCCGTAATCTGTAAGATTATGGAGCGTGTATTGAACACCCGCATTCTGGCATACCTAGAAGACAATGACCTCCTTAGCGATCGACAATACGGATTTCGCCCAGGTCGATCTACTGGAGATCTTCTAGTGTGTGCTACGCATATATGGGGCGAGGCCATCGAGTTATTGATGTTTAAGGTTTCATACATCCGATGATAAAAAGGATCCCTAATAAGATCACTAAAGTGTCTGCCCACCCAGAAAAAGTAGAAAAAAGACTGAAAATCTGGTTGCAAGAAGATAACATTTGGTACCTTTCTGAGTTTGCTGACCCAGTCATGACCGTATAGGGCAAATAAAGGAATTTAGATTTAAGGGGGGAAATTAGAAAATTAAAAAATAGTTTTTCCAAATGTATGGTGAGACCTTGTTGTAAGGATTACGTGTATAAGCATATTTTTTACAATTTCTAAGTGTAAAGTTTAAAAGATATTAAGTAAAGAAAGTGAGTGTTCCCCTAATATCTTCTAAAGAACTGAGTATTTTTTTTAAATAAATACTATAATTTTAATTAATTTAATTTTAATTTATTTATTTATTTCAGGCTTCATTGACCCATAATTAATGTGTTAATAACAAATACAAAAACCTTAAATAACTATTGTTAGTAGAGTACATCTAAATATTCAAAGAAAATAATAATAATAGTAATATAAGTAATTAAATAAAATGTCAGTCTTACGAAGGGGAGCGGTAGATACTACCTCACTGTGTGAAGGTGCATCCACCGCTCCAGCATCGGACTGTCCCACCTATCAGCGACTAAGCCCAGGATACTGTTGGTACTGTCGCGCACACGTCTCAGCATGGAGGCACAGCGTTTCCTAATGATGGCATGGAAACCATCAATTTGTGCCGCCGCAAACATACCTGAGGCGCTGCAATAGCGCGGCAGACCCAACAGTACCCTGAGTGCATTGTTATACTGGATACGCAGAGCCTCGCATGCACTCTGCGTATACTTGACCCATAGGCTGCACGTGTAGAAAGACTGACAGTATGCCCGAAAAAGCGTCTTTTTAACCTCATTAGTACAGCGTGCAAACCTACGGGCCAGCATGTTGCATCGGACAGACAAAGCTCTGCGCTCCCGTTCCAAATCTAAGTTATCACTTAGGTTAGCATCGACCCAGTGACCCAGATATTTAAATTGCTCTACTCTCTTAAGAGGAACACCCGAAAGTGTTACTTGAGGCACAATAGAGTAGCATTTGGTGCCTGCTTTGAATACAAGCAATTCACTTTTTTTGGCATTGTATCTGAGCCCGTGGGCCTCAGCATATGACTACTATAAAGCCGGACTTAAATATAACAGAAAAACCTAAAGAAATTGAAATCATTGAAATCTGTCTGTTATTATTATTTTTTTATATAAAAATGGAGTATTCCTCCCTCTCTCTTTATCTCATAGGATAGGGCCTCTCTTACAGTTTACGGGAAAACCAAAATCCTAAGTGTTAACGTTCTTACCTACGGAAAACGGAATGGTACGGAATCCTCTCCACGCGAGTTCGACTCGCACTTGGTTTTTAGGGTTCCGTAGTCAACAGGGAACCGTCCGTCTGTCTATCAGCGGCTTAGATCACAGGCTCTAAGTATTAAGAACTGTAATTTGGCATGAATATACAAGTGGTAAAATAAAATCATGAAAAAAGTTTTTTTTTTCAGTGTACGGAGGGTACACGTAAAGAAATATATTTTTTTTCGTTTATGACATAATGTGGGGTGTGAAAACTAAAGTAACTGAGATCCTTTCAGAATTCCCAAGGTTGACTGAAAGAGATCCCGAAAGGATAAGTCCGTCTTAGCTACTTTATATTTGTTTTTTTTTTTATGTTCATGTTGTAATTTTATGTTTTTTTGTAAAGAGTCCATAATCAAACAAACAAGGCCTTAATAAAGGGCAAAGAACAACAAAGCATACTCCTTATCCCGAAAGAAACCATAATTCCCGAGGAATCTAAAAAAAAACTCATTTTGGCAGGTTAGGTTCAATGGAAAATGCCAAACGTCATATGTCTATATTATTGCATAGTTCTGAAATCTGGAAACATTGATCTATACTTTCTGATTAATTGTTGGTCTTTTTGATTCGCAGGAAAAAAGGTGCCGCAACCCACCCACGGCGCCGCAGAAGATCGAACGTGTGATCACTCTCTGTCAGGATGAGATCAAACTCTCCATCCTAAGAGGTATTGTAAAGTACAAACAGTGCAATCACCGATATAAGATAGGCTTTGCATTAATATGGTTGTAAAGCAGGCATCATAAGTAAAATAATAAAAAATGGCCCGCGCCGCGTTACACTATCGTAATAATATTCTTTGTTATCGGTGAACACAAACGATAATGCAAAAACCATCTCTCGCTGATTTTCCCATCATCATCGTCATCATATATGCTCAGCCGAAGGACGTCCACTGATGGACAAGCCTCATAAGGCGAAGTAACTATTTATTTTTTATTTTTTATTTTTTATACCTGTAAAGTGCTCGAGTAGCGGCCGCGCACTGGAAGACGCAGCGTAGGCAAGCCTCCCACTCGGTGGACCGACGGCCCGGTGAAGGTCGCGAGAAACCACTGGATGTGGGCGGTGCAGCACTGATCGTTGTGGAAATCCTTGGGGAGGCCTTTGTCCAGCAGTTGACATCTTTCGGCTGATTTGATGATGATGAAGAAATGTCTACATACCTTTATTAAAACTGTAATATTTGATAACTACATACTATTAAGATGACCCTCCGTGCTCCTTGCTTTCATTTCGTCTTCGATATGAAGTAACAAACACATATTATCTCAGAGCAAATTGTTACTAAATTGACATTAAGACCAGCCGCGCAGGTATCCGATCAGCTGCTCCCGCGCAGCCAAGGTCACCGTTGTACGCGCAGTGAAAGTAAACAGCACTTACCGCATTGCTGACCACGTAACACCGTCTGATATTGCCGTCGAATAGAATATGTTTAAAAAGCCTCTCGAAAGGGGCCCGATTCTCATTATAATAAAACAAGTTCTGTTGGTCTTCAAAACGCAAATTTTTAGGGTTCCGTAGCCAAATGGTAAAAAACAGAACCCTTATGGATTCGTCATGTCACGATTTTTTTCCGAAACTATCAGAACTATGCTGTTGAAACTTGGTAAGTAGATGTATTCTGTGAACCGCATCTTAAAATCTTAATTTTCACACAAAAATAGAAAAATAAAATTAAATTTTGGGGGTTCCCCATACTAAGAACTGAAACTCAAAAATTGTTTTTCATCAAACCCATACGTTTGGGGTATCTGCGGATAGGTCTTCCAAAGTGATATTGAGGTTACAAAACATCATTTTTTTGAACTGAATAGTTTGCGCGAGAGACACTTCCAAAGTGGTAAAATGTGTGTTTAGAAGTTACAGGGGGGTGGGGCCCCCCTGTAACTTCTAAAATAATTAAACAAAAAAATATATATGACGTACATTACCCTGCAAACTTCCACCGAAAATTGGTTAAAACGAGATCTAGTAAGTAGTTTTTTTAATACGTCATTTATTATAGATAGTATTGTACTATAGTTGATTTATGAATATCAGCAATAAGCATAGTCTGCATCACGTAAATGGAAAGTACGTAAAGCTACTCCCGTACTCCCAAATCGCAATCCACTTTTGTTATATAATTTTGTATTTAATGATAAGACAAAAGTTACTGTTATGCAACGACTTATACGAGTGTTCTTTTGTAACTATGACAACTTACAATTAAGTTTTTATGGTTCCGTACCAGTTATCAGCCTACGCTCTCCGTCTGTCTATCTGTCCATTCGTCTGTCTATCCGACCTTTAAAAGGCTGTATCTTAGGAACCGTACTAGGTAGCTGGCTGAAACTTTTACAAAATATGTTTTACATAAAATGCGACTCGGGGTCACACAAACAGGGTTCCGCACCAAAACTTGAACTAACAACAGAACAAGACCTCTCAGTACATACTTTGTAAAAAAAAATTGCAAAATATATCGTATGACATATCAAATGAAAGGCCTTGCTAGGAGAAGCTCAATATATATTTTTTTATAATTTAAAGTTAAATAGTTTTGAAGTTATATAAGAAAATAGGCGAAAATTTACCATTCTCCTCCGTATCTTTGAAACTACAAGCCCTAAAATTTTGAAAAAACCACACAATATAAGATTGAAAGCTACGATTACAGAAAAATTTATGAGAAAATCTAAAGTCCTTCAGTTCCCACAAGAAAAATGAAACTCCAAAGGCCACTCTGAAATTTGGAAATCTCAGTACAAACTACAGGGCCTAAAATTTTGAAAATACCACACAATATGAGATTGAAAGCATAGATATTACAAAATCTAAAGTCATTCTGTTCCCAAAGGAAAAATGAAACAGTTCAGTTTTCCTATAGGAGCGGAAAGATTTTAGATTTTCCCACAGATTTTTCTGTAATTTATACATTCAACTTCATATTACTGTGTTAGGCCTCGTAGCTTCGAAGGAGAGGGGGCGTGGGAATGGTCAATTTTTAGCCTATTTTCCAAAATAACTTCAAAACTATTTATCTTAAATTTATGAAAAAAATCTCGCAAGTAGCCTTTTCATTTGATATGTCACTCGATATATTTTACAACAAAAAAAAATATATAATTTACCCCCAAAAGTGGCCCTCATGTTTAAAATTCAATTATTTACGTAACACTCTAAAAGATAAAGAGATATCAGACCTTAGAAGCAGGACTAATATTTCAGAAGTTGCAGCTACCAGGAATTAATACAGAAGCAACTAATCAGTACTAAGTCAACATGAAGGAGATCACAAGAAAATACTAAGATAACAGCACAGTCTAAATAGTCTAACAACAAAAAAGCTAGTACTAGAAAGCAAGTAGTACTAGAAATACGAGTATAGGTACGTATAATGAAGTGAGTTACGATTAAAGAGTTTTATAAAAACAGAAGCGTAACGAAAAAAATTATGATCTATTCGTTACCTACAATAAAGTACAATAAAATAAAATCATATTATGAGTAGAAGAACCAAAGTAGGTAACCGATATAGCTCTCAAAATTGCTAAATTGAAGTGGCAGTGGGCAGGGCACATCCATTGGGGTAGTAAAGTTCTTGAGTTATGACCGTACACCAGAAGAAGTGGCGTAGGTCGGCCTCCCAACCCGGTGGACCGAGGACCTGGTGAAGGTCGCGGGGAGAAGCTGGATGCGGGCAGCGTAGGACTGGTCGTTGTGGAAATCCTTGGGAGAGGCCTTTGTCCAGCAGGGACGTCTAGATAACCGATCCGGCGTGAATATCCTATCTAACCAATCCGTGAATCTAATCGTCAATAGCCTCCAATCCTCAGCCCAAGTCTTAGGAGACTGGTTTAGGAAATGGAGGATCGAGGTAAACCTACATAAAAGCGCAGCGATTCTGTTTACCTTCAAGCAGCTTAGTTCTGTTAATAACCCCATAGACCGCAACATTACCCTATCCCTAGGTACAGAGCCCTATCCCTCGGGAACGCTCGGTCAAGTATCTGGGGGTAACCCTACATAATCGACTGACGTTCGAGGACCATATAACACGAGTACGCAACAAGGCTGCGTTCGTACTAGGCCGTCTCTACCCCATGACCAACAAGCGGAGTAAACTGTCCCTTAGAAATAAGGTGACATTTTTCCAAAACTTGCGTCCGCCCCATGCTCACCTGCGCTGGTGTAGCTTTCGCTCACACCAGTCCCCGCCTCATACACCTACTTCAGGTCATTCAAAATCGCTTCATGCGTAGAGCCACGGGCTGCCCGTGGTTCCTATGGAATGAAAATCTCCATTGCAATTTAGAGCTCCCCACCATAGCCCAATACCTGAAGCAGGCCTCTATCCGCTACTTTAAGTCTGCCGAACACCACCCCAACCCCTTACTCGTAAACGCCGCCGTTTAGGAGCTACCCGCGAACCCCATTCGCTTGCTCCGACTCCCCAGACACGTACTCACTGAACCCGACGACCCGAATACGCCAGCCGTAGCCGCCCTGACCCCGCCCCCCCAACCCACAGAGAAACACTGCACCGACATTCTGCCATCGCCGGCGAAGGCGGCGTCCCCACGCTTCTGGCGCTTACCAGCGCTACCGGCACATACCAGGCCGCTTCTCTCCGATTCTCCCCCGTCCAAGCAACGACCTAAGCCAAGTTCCGTGCCCACCTGGGCGCTCTTAGGCAGTTGCATCTTTTTGCTTTGCATTAGGTTGAGTGCCCGCCGCACTCGCCTCCCCTGCCCGGTGAAGTTGTAAAGGTCCCCACGGCCAACAACAAGCTTGTTCTTTCAAAAAAAAAACAGGGACGTTTTCAGCTAATATAATGATGATGATTAGTTGGAATCATTCTACATATGACATTTTCTGGCTTAAAGTATGCTTAGAGCGCACTGCCACTAGTATAAAAGGAACTTGCAAAGTCACAGCCAGGAACGTCTACTTTCTACACCTATATTATAGTTACATATTATCTGCACCTATCAGCTCCTATACGACCCCACCGAGGGGCTCGAGCCTACTTAGTCGACCACGCGGGCCCAGTGCGGGTTGGTTGATTTCACACACAACCTTCGAGTTTCTTCGTAAGTTAGTGTAGGTTTCCTCACGATGTTTTTCTTCACCGTAAGAGCGTCGGGTAAACGTACAGAGGCCAGCACATCAAGCTATACACTCGTGGTGGGAATCTGATCCCTACGCATTCAGCATAAGAACGGTACAAAGTCCAAAGTGTGTAGCTTGATGTGCATATGAAATCGAAATTCGAAGACACATTGGTACGTGGCAGGATTCGAACCACGACCTCCCGTACAGGAGTAGCGCCCCTTGCCATTACGCCACCAACGCTCATTCCCTAAATTAGTTTAATTAATCAGTATTAAAAATAATATCACAATAATTACCTAAAAACCTAAAATATAGTACCTAAAATACCTCATATAAAACACCTAAAATAACTCGTCCCTCGTCATCTCCGGTGCAAAGGTGTCTGTCCATAACACTCGCTGCATTTCCGCGCTGAATGGCTATGAACAGCCCCTGCACCAGGAGCGATCCGGAGCGGGAGTCAAAAATAAGTAAAAATTAGTAAATAGTGAATTGTTGTATTTCTGTGTGCACGTGCATTTGGAATTTTCGAGGCACAGTTTGATACTTTGCTCTAAGCGCCAGAAGGAAGACAGGTTTCAACTAGGAAACGTAATAGATAATTGGAAACGCTAAACACGTTAAAGTAAATTGTATAGCCACGCTGTCCATACTTTCTCGGGAAGCCTTCACCGTCTGTCGTAATCGGGCGTACACAAATCAACAAGAAATTAAAGTTTAAAAAACTTGTCGGTTTTGAGTTTTTTAAACTTTTAAAACGTGCCTATTAAATTTGAGGGTTGCCCTCGATTTCCCCGGGATCCCATCATCAGATCCTGACTAGGTAACAATGGGACCAATTTATAATTTTGAAAATCGGTTCACAATCGGCGGAGATATCGCGTAACAAACATACAAAAAAAACATACAGTCAAAATGAGAACCTCCTCCTTTTTGTAGTCAGTTGAAAAACAGACTTCCATCGCAGCAACTTAGTAAAACTTTGCATGATTATTTTAAGTTTTTGTTAATTTTATTTAAAAAAGTGCAGGACCGATTTTGACAAAATTTTTAGTGGGATTAACCTCGTTAATTAATCTATCAAATAAATAAAGAATCAAGAAAACCGGTTAACAAACTGCGATGATATCACGTGACAAACATACAAAAAAACATACAGTCAAATTGTGAACCTCCTACTTTTTAAAAGTCGGTTGAAAATATTCACTTACTTATTTATCAGTACATTTATCGTAATTAAACTTAAAATATGCTTATTTATATTATTCTTATTTTTAATGTTTAGAGACTGGAAAAAGAATACTAAAAAGCTCATTCTTTGATTTATCTTAAACTAGCTGTGCCCGCGACTTCGTCCGCGTGGAGGTTTTGAATTTTCCCACGGGAACTCTTGAATTTTCCGGGATAAAAAGTATCACATATGTTAACCCGGGAAATAAGGAACCACCATGAAAAATTTCACCAAAATCGGCCTGGAAGTTTTTGCGTGATGCGCGAACATACAGACACAGAGACAAACATTCCAAAAGTTTTTGTTTTGGCCTCTATATCGTAAGTAATGTCCACCAAAGTTATTATTTTCCAAAAAAATATTTCATGTACAGGCACGGCCCGTTACAGTTTCATTATAATGTAATAGACTGAATATGATTTGTGAGTGTAACTTAATTTAAAACACAAATGTATATACCTAAAATCAATCAAAACAAAAACACAATATAAACAAACTTAGTAGGTATTTGACAGTTTCAAATGTCAATTCCATAGTACTTTTGTGTACCTTTTGCTTTTTTTGGTTGATTTAAGGTATACTTACAAACAAATTATAATTTAACAAGTAAGGTATTGGTGTCGATTCGGTTTTGCACAAATCAACTTAACTAAACTAAAATTAGGTTAAGATGTGTCAAAATTACGTTTGCTATTCGGAAAAACTCGACTTAACTTATCTGACAGATGTAAATTAAAATCGAACTAAATTAAGTTTAGAACGCCATTTTGCTATTCGGAACGACCATATTTTAGATGTGTCAATAAAATTGTACCAATTTTAATCGCAACCTATTTTGGTGACCACTAAACTATAATTGGTTTTGGAAAACCACAAAAGTGCAAAATTTGTGATGAATATCTAAGTAAAGTGATGGTATTAACCCTGATAAACACTCCAGGACACTGCACCTTTGACCTGAAGGTCTCATGATGACCAGGTTGGTGGCTGACAGCCCTATAAAACAGTCAAAGCTAGAAGTTTGGCGTTTGAACCAAGATAAATCAGCACACTGCGCGACTCTCACACGAAGAAATTCTGATCTGAGGGTTTGACTCTGATGATGATGACCAGGTCAATAAACCAGGTTGGAAGACGTATAGTCTTATGTCTTTCAAACTTTCAGCTTCTGCAGTCTTAGGAAGCCATCGATTGCCAACCTGGTCATCATCAGACCTTCAATTTCTCCAGATTCTGACAATTCCCAATATCCCGACGCACTTTTAGGCAAATTGAAACTCCTTAATAATCCATCAAGGATTCCAAGGCAAAAAATAATAAAAAAAACATAATCATCTGTTTTTATTGAACGGTTTATAGATTATATTCTAAACATAAATGACATTAAAAACAGAGAGGGCGCTATAGAAAATTATATCTTGTTTTCTCTTTCACTTACGGTAAACAAGTTACGTCAATCATATTGTTCATTCTTTCGTTCATCCTTTAACATAGTCTGTGAATTCAATTTGATCGTGTTTAATCCTGTCTAACTAGGCAACCAAATTTAGTTCGTGCATAAAACCGAATAGCACATGAAAACGACTAAACTTATTTTAGTGGAATTTTAGTTTAGTTTAATTAAGTCGAGTGTTTTGTTCGAATCGACACCATTGTAACATTGTTGTTAGTCATTACGACCTTATGGAGCTGGTGTCTATACGTGCGTAAAACAATGTGTTGGTCGGTAATGGTAATGCGTTCACTCTGTTACCTTGTCTTGCATTATCGAGTTCTAGCAAAGGCCACGGAAATAAAATTTAACTCATATATCTAGGTACAATTTATAAATATTATCCACAATTTATCGTGACTTTTGGCAACTGGCTTTAAGCTACTGTGAGCTTTCATTTTGGTGATAAGACCACAACGTGTCTGTTTTGTTATTTAATTAAGTAACTAGCTTTCTAGACTAGGAGATCATGGCATATCTGTTAACGATAACGGAAATGGATAAACTTAGGGTGAGAGGATAACAGAGGAGGCAACTATCTGATCTTAAATATGTCAGTCTGTCTGCGCAAAGTGGTTGCGTTATGTACCAACATTATAGCGCCTGAAAAACTAGTTATCGTGACCAAAAAAAAACGATAAGGGAAATGGCTGAGTAAGATACAAAATGAAAGTACTAGTTGTACTCATGACAGTTTGTTTGTTTGTTTGTAAACTCTTTATTGTTCAACAAAATATACAATTATTGATACATAATAGCAGTAGCATGTGCAAAGGCGGACTTATCCCAAACAGGGATCTCTTCCAGCCAACCCTTAATTACTGAAAGGATTTACACTTTAACCAAATATTCGGTTGAGTTATGGAGCAACGCCCGTTAATAGTAGGAATAGCAAGTTTTCTGGACCAGGATACTCCCCTGGCGGAGTCCCAAAGTTGGAAATGGCGGATTCCAACTTCAAACTTTGGTGCTCCGGCAGGAGGGTGGGGGCCTGGTCCAGAATCCCTACTACTATCGGGCGTTGCTCCATAACGCAACCAAATATTTGGTAAATTTTTGCATAATTGTCATTCGTATAACTAATACTTTACTTTTATATCTTTCTCAGCAATTTCCCTTATTGTTTTTCTTTTTTGGCCACTATAACTAGTTTTTCAGGCGCTATAAGGACATAACGCAACCACTTTTCTTACGCAGACTGACATATTTATTATTAAGTTTATTCATTTACGTTATTGTTCAAACGGTCGGGTCTAAGATTTTTAAAACTCGCCGTTCAAACATAACCAAAAAAATCTCCGACTTCACCAGCAACCTCATGGAAGAAAGACGCAGATTGGTTTTGCAGTCCTCTGAAGACGCTACTCAGTATCGGCAACTAAACAGACAGATCTCTAAGTCCCTAAGTCGCGATTTACGCCAATAAGATACAAATTGTATTAAAGAGGCGATTGAGCACAACAAAGGCTCAAAAGTGTTCGCGAGAGATCTGTTTGTTGGACAAAGCCAACTGACCAAGCTGAAGACTGAGGATGGCAGGAAAATATCGTCTAAGAAGTTTCTGGAAGAAGTTGAGAAGTTCTATGGACAATTGTACAAGACCACACGTTTGCCTGTCAGCGATCTGACTGAAGACCCAAGAGCCAGACTAACCCGACACTATACCGAAGATATCCCGGACGTCAGCCTGTACGAGATTAGAATGGCTCTCAAACAGCTCAAGAACAACAAGGCACCGGGTGATGATGGAATTACGGCTGAACTTCTGAAAGCAGGTGGATCACCGGTACTAAAAGCTCTTCAGAAGTTATTTAATTCCGTTATACTCGAGGGACAAACGCCTAAACAGAAGTGTGGTCGTGCTTTTCTTCAAAAAGGGTGACAACACCCTGCTGAAGAACTACAGACCCATCTCACTTCTGAGCCATATCTAAAAGCTGTTTTCGAGAGTCATTACGAATCGTCTCGCATGCAGGTTTGACGACTTCCAGCCTCCCGAACAAGCCGGTTTCCGAAAAGGCTTTAGTACCATAGACCACATACATACGCTGCGGCAGATTATACAGAAGACCGAAGAGTACAATCAGCCACTATGCTTGGCGTTTGTGGACTATGAGAAGGCCTTTGATTCAGTCGAAACCTGGGCTGTGCTACAGTCTCTCCAGCGGTGCCAAATTGACCATCGATACATCGAGGTGTTGAAGTGCCTGTATGAAAACGCCACCATGTCGGTTCGCCTCCAGGACCAGAACTCGAAACCTATACAGTTGCAGCGAGGGGTGAGACAGGGAGACGTTATATCTCCGAAACTGTTCACCGCCGCCCTGGAAGATGTTTTTAAGCTTCTGGACTGAGGTGGACTCGGCATCAATATCAACGGCGAGTACATATCCCACCTCCGATTTGCTGACGATATCGTGGTCATGGCTGAGACTATGGAAGACCTAAGCACAATGCTCGATGGCCTCAGTAAGGTCTCTCAACAAGTGGGTCTTAAAATGAACATGGACAAGACGAAAATAATGTTAAATGTCCGTGTCGCACCCACTCCTCTAAAGGTCGGAGACTCTACACTGGAAGTTGTTGTATACCTGGGACAAACAGTCCAGCTAGGTAGTTCCAACTTCAGGAAAGAGATCAATCGACGAATCCAACTCGGCTGGGCAGCGTTCGGGAAGCTTCGCAATATCTTCACGTCCCAAATACCGCAGTGTCTCAAGACTAAGGTCTTTGACCAGTGTGTGTTGCCAGTGATGACTTACGGAACTGAGACATGGTCGCTTACTATGGGCCTCATAAGAAGGCTCAAGGTCACCCAAAGGGCAATGGAGCGTGCTATGCTCAGGGGTTTCTCTGCGTGATCGAATCAGAAACGAGGAGATCCGCAGGAGAACTAAAGTAACCGACATAGCTCACAGAATCGCTAAACTGAAGTGGCAGTGGGCAGGGCACATAGCTCGTAAAACAGATGGCCGATGGGGTAGTAAAGTTCTCGAGTGGCGACCGTGCACCGGAAAACGTAGCGTAGGCAGACCTCCCACGCGGTGGACCGATGACCTGGTGAAGGTCGCGGGAAGCCGATGGATGCGGGTAGCGCAGGACCGGTCGTCGTGGAAATCCTTGGGGGAGGCCTTTGTCCAGCAGTGGACAATTTTGGCTGATATGATGATGATGATGACGTTATAGTTACCAAATTTGTCGTTACCTCCTAGTATATTCCGTTCTCGGCTTCCCCCGCGTTTTTTTTACCAAAAATGGCGTGAAAGTTTCAAAGCAATCGGTAAATAACACTTGGGGATTTAAGATTTTGAATATACGAACATTTACATTTTTATTCACATAGATGTTCTTTCAAGTAATTAGTGTGTAATTGAATTAAAACAAAAAAAAATCGAAACATCAAACAGTCGAATGTACTTTTTATTAGCACTTGAGTTCATTGACATAACTGGAACATTGACCTCAAATATGTAAACTATGTATGTAAAAATTTTTCAAATCCTTTTTTACTGAACGAAAAATAAACATTTATGTAAAATTTCAAAGGCTGTCATCATTTAGCAGACAACAGTTTTGTCATATTAACCTACATCTCAAACCATTTAAAAAACTTTACAAACGTAAAATAAATGTACAAATGTGTTTACCACTAGTCAATCTCAACTGTCCTCGATGCATATTTGTCAGTTTAGTTATTAGCCAGTTGTTTAAGGAAGGTTGAACTAACTGTTTTGTTGAGATCATCCTGAGTCACGCCGGAAGATAAATTTTCTCGTGGGCTGAGTTGGCCTTTTGTGGATAAAATTGTACCTTTTCACGCACAAAATCCACACGTAGGACAAAGAGGCGCATTTTTTTGACATCATTATAGATATTGAATTACGAGAGAATGCGCACCTACATAAAATCAATAAACATATAAGTCATCTTCATCATCATATCAGCCGAAAAACGTCCACTGCTGGACAAAGGCCTCCCCCAAGGATTTCCACGACGACCGGTCCTGCGCTACCCGCATCCATCGGCTTCCCGCGATCTACACCAGGTCGTCGGTCCACCGCGTGGGAGGCCTGCCTACGCAACGTTTTCCGGTGCTCGTTCGCCACTCGAGAACTTTACTTGCCCAACGGCCATCTGTACTACGAGCAACGTGCCCTGCCCACTGCCACTTCAGTTTAGCGATTCTGTGAGTTATGTCGGTTACTTTGGTTCTCCTGCGGATCTCCTCGTTTCTGATTAGATCACGCAGAGAAACTCTGAGCATAGCACGGTCCATTGCTCTTTGGGTGACCTTGAGCCTTCTTATGATGCTCATAGTAAGCGACCATGTCTCAGTTCCGTAAGTCATCGCTGGCAACACACACTGGTCAAAGACCTCAGTCTTGAGACACTGCGGTATTTGGAACGTGAAGATATTGCGATGCTTCCCGAACGCTGCCCAGCCTAGTTAGAATCGTCGATTGATCTCTTTCTTGAAATTGGACCTACCAAGCTGCACTGTTTGTCGCAGGTATACATATTCGTCAAGAACTTCTAGTGTAGATTCTTCAACCTTTAGAGGGGTGGGTGCGACACGGACATTTAACATTGTTTTCGTCTTTTCCATGTTCATTTTAAGACCCACTTGTTGAGAAACTTTACTGAGGCCATCGAGCATTGTGCTTAGGTCTTCCATAGTCTCAGCAATTTTTTTATTTAACCTGTTTTCTCACAACTGTATTAAAAAATTACGTATGATTCATGGTTGTAAAAGGAAATGACAACTTACAAACGTTATTAACGTTTTACCACCCTTGTATCATAAATAAATATTGTGCCTTTCATGTAAAAGTGATAAGTTCTTATAGCTATTTGTAGGGTTATTTTTACAGAGACATCAACGCGACATCACGGGATTTTGTTTTTTTTACTCGACCACGCCAGGGTTATGTTTTCGAGTGCATGTACGAATGTATGTATATAGTTTGGCATGCGCTGTAGACTAAACGGCTTGATGGATTTTGGATTTCGAGGTGTAGTTACATTTGCCTTGTTCTCGTGAGTGACATGGGATACATTTTTACCCGACTAGCAATAATTGAAAACGCTTAACACGTTAAAAAACCGACTTCCATCGCATCTAATTAGTACATTTTTGCATTATTATTTTTGTTTTTTGTTAATTTTCTAATAAAGTACATCACCGATTTTGATAAAATTTATATGGGACCACACGGAAAGCACTAGCTTTCAAATAAAAAAAGAATCGTAAAAATCGGTTCACCCAGTCCAAAGTTATGAGGTAACAAACATAAAAAAAAAAAAAAAAAAAAACATACAGACGAATTGAGAACCTCCTCCTTTTTGGAAGTCGCTTGAAAAAGGGGTATTTATTGTTTGGCACGCTCTGTAGCCTAAACGGTTTGATGGATTTTGGAGAGCGAGGTGTCGTTAAATGCCTTTTAATCCTGTTAGGGACACCGGATATATTTTACCTGACTGACCAAAAAATAGAAGTTAAGTTTTTAATGCAGTTAGGTTTTTAATTTTTATTATTTCCTAAAGTTATTTACAATTCCATTGTCATATTTTTGTACACGCTCTACCCGTTTATACTGACATGTCTCTCACACTTACTGGTTTGTTAGCAGAAAATGTTTTTTTCATCATTACAGCTCATATACGTCCCCACCGAGGGGCTCGAGCCTACCCTGAATCAGGGCGATTAGGCCTTAGTCGACCACGCGGGCCCAGTGCGGGTTGGTCGACTTCACACACAACCTTCGAGTTTCTTCGCAGGCGTGTGCAGGTTTCCTCACGATGTTTTCCTTCACCGTTAAAGCAATCGGTAAGTATGTACGTAAGTTTTTGAAAAACTCATTGGTACATTGGCCGTCCAGATTTGAACCCGGTACCTCTGGTTAGATGGACCGAGTCGTTACCGGTTGAGCCACCGACGCTTTTTACGAAGCAGAAAATGTTTTTTTACTTAATTAAAAATAAACAATTGTGGACAAAAAATGTTTTACCAAATGTAACTGCAAACAAAATAATAATTACAAACCTTTTTCTTAACCGAAAGTAATACGGCAGACAGTCCTAAGTTTCAAATAACCCTAGAAGTAACTTAGCCACGGTACAACATTTTATGTCAATTATGAGTTTAAGTATTCTTTGTAAGTTTAACGGAACCAAAATAAGGCAATTATATCGAATTAAATAAATACAAGAACTCTAAATGATGTAACTGTACCAACATTATACAATTTGAAAGGTATGATAAACACATGAGCCAAAAGTAACCGCCTTCGGAATGACTGCCAAAAAAGGTCGATCATACATACTATAATGAATGAGAGAGCGCTTTTGAGTATTCATGAATATTTTTACGAGAAATCCCTCGTAGATAATGTGTGTATTATTTGAAATCCTTTAACCAGTTCTTTTTAAATAGGTATAACACATATATAAGATAACAACTATTGATATGTATATGTACATATGCCTGAGCCAAAAGGTCGAATTATCCATTTAAGGGTCCTCCGTCCCTACATAAATATCAACTCGATTCACGATGTTTCAAACATCGAACGAAATAGCTTGGAAATAAAGTTCTTGTTAGCTCATACTGCACGTAGCTGTTACGTCAATCGCTGTGGACGAATTCTGCAAAAATTGTGGTTTTAATTTATTTTAAATAAAATAAGAGGAATTTTCAAAAAGTAAAAAAAACAAAATCATTTTATATTGTTTAGTTGAAAAGTTCATAAATTAAGTATCATACTGTTTCGATCAAAATTGCAACAGTATAGGTTACAACCAGAAAAAAAATTAAAAAAGGGTGCATTATGATTTTTTCTTTAGTTGCGTATATTCATGCTGCCGGGGATTTGTTAAAGCAATCGAAGAGCTATCACTTTAACCAAAGAAAATCCTAAACTCGCGATTGCATCGTGATCGGCGAGCGGCCTATATACCGCTGCGCTTGCGCAAGCCTTGCATAACCGTAGTTGCAACGACATGCGATGTGCACCCGACTGTTGCTTTACACTTTGCGAAACGGACCAATAGCGGGCGATTATCCCATTTGTTCACAGTTGATTTTTTGTTTAATTTATCTTAAAAACTATAAGCTTTCTGAGAAGGAGTGGTGTATTTACAATAAATATAATTAAATAGCCTTAATCACAATCTTTTATTAACTGTCCTGATGTCTGTTATCAAATCTTGCAAGTTTAGTTCGGGGCCACTTGACATGGAGCTAATCTGATGATTGAGCTGGAAGGTGGCCATGGGAACTCTGTAATAAAAGGACGCAACCCCATCGGGTTTGGGCCCGTTTGATTCGTCTTGACAAGGACTCTTGTCGTAGATCATATCCAGGGTCTGATGATAAAGACCGAAGCCCTGGAAGGAGGCGAAAAGTTTGAACCTAAAAAGTTTTGGGTTTTCTTTGCTTGTATTTAATAGCCTTTCAAATATGCCGCTTTTCGTTTAGTGGTGGCTTACAAGGTGGGGTCTTTTAGACCTCAACGGTTTCAAAATGTAATATAAAAAAAAACGTAACGGCGAGAACTGTAATTTTGAGTAGCTGGGTTTGCGCCATTGCCACGTCAACCCGTTTGGTTAATTCAGTGCTGCATGAGCGTTTGACTGTGATAGACGTGTTTAGAGTCAGTGAGACGCATATTTGTTTTGTGAAGATTTTCTCAAAATTAAAAAAATATATACCTGGAAGTTCCCAACACTAGTTACTATTTTAAGACTTAAAAATGTTTTTTGTTTTTTCTAACATCATTTAAGTTTAATTGAGGTTTTAAGACTGATTTGTCTATGCTTAGTTATTCAGTTTGAATGAGCCTCATGAGCCTCATATTTAACTGCAAAATTAAAACAAACCATTGATTGCAAGTGAAAGTTGACTTATCATTGTCGTTCTAACTACCCTTTAAATTGATAAACACGCATTTTTAAATTAATTTTTTAAAGTTTGTTTACACAGGACTCACTTATGTTCGGGTCATTTAGACCCCACCTTATATGGCACGTAACTTTTTGTCACTTTGTATGCGAAGGGTTAAGAGCAACCTTTTTTAATTATTGAGCTGATAAACTGTTAAAGTTTTTAAGAGTAATTTAAACCTATGAAACATCCATTTTGTATTATTAAGAGAATTTTGAAAATTTATCTCCGTCCAACCCAAACCTAAAACTGTCACTTTTGACCTCTTTATCGGTAACTTGTTATGAAGAATGTTGTGTATTCGGTTATTATTGTGCAAGAGTGATTTAAGAGGATCGTGTTGTAGAAAAAGAAATCAAAAAATTTTTAGAATTGCACAAGTTATGATTTTTTAATTTGCTAGAGTAGAAAATTTAAAAATCATTTAAAAATCATAACTTCTAAACTACAAAAAATCGCTGAACATACATGGGGTATTTTCGGATACACCCAGGTGTGAGGAATCTTTAAAAAATTATTAACGTAACTTTTTGGACCACCCTGTATATTATTAGCGGCCCGTCCCGGCTTTGCAAGGGTGGACATACCTATGTTTTTTAAACATTTTGTGATTTTGGCAGCGCTACTGCGTTTATACTTTGTTTAGATTATCATAAATCCGTAATATCTTTTAAATGGAATGTCCGATTTGAATAATTCAAAAAGTAATCTACAGGTATTGAAACAATCTTGTACGAAAAGATTTATTTGGATAATGATTAATACAAAGGTATGGATAACATGGCCTGATTTTGTTCGGCATTTCTATCAACTTTTAAAATGTAAAAAAGTAGTTGTAGTGACATAACTACAATAGTTGGACACAAGGTATTGCGATATTTTTTATACATATTGATACGTATTTTAATATTGTAAAACATTTTTTTTTGTTCTATCATCAATAGTTTCCCCAGCGCCTTCGATACAAGAAATTTTTGGATATCTTTTTTTACACAATGGGTTACATTATTGAAGTTTTAGTAGACATCCCTAACTTAATAAATATAGCGTATGTTACTCAGAGATAATATTGCATTCTAATGGTGAACGAATTTTTGAAATCGGTTCAGTAGTTTTTTTTTTATTTGTATATAGGAACACATACAGTCGCATTTAAAGAATGTAGCTTAAAAATTTCATTTAAGTAGACCTGGAGGTTCCTTATTTAAGTACTTATGATAGTAACATTTGAGCACAAAAATTACAGTTATGTAGTTTATTCGTTACAAACATACAAAAATACAAATATTTCCCTTTTTATAATATTAGTTTAGATTATTTATTTATTAACTAATTTTTTGTTCAGTTATATCTAAGTATTTACTGCAAGATAAATTATTACTTCAATTAAAATTCTAACCTCATTCAAATGAATCAAAAACTATTTTACCCTGTAATTACACGAAATTGACTGATAATCCAAAACAATCAATCACAGTAATTATACTAAAACGGGCGGACCCAAATACCAATTATATGCAATCGGAACTTGCGTCGGCGCAACACTTCCTCCATCCGCAATAGTTATGTTGCAGGATATTGTAACACCAATAATTTGGATATCGATCTATTTACACAAAATGATAGAGGTCTGCCGTTGTGTGCGTATCATTTAAAAAACTACCAGGATAAATTTCGATAATTTTTTTAAAGCTTACTTCTTAGATACTTAGTCTTTATCTAAAAAACCCAGGAGCCGATTGCGTAACGGCGAGAACTGTAATTTTGAGCAGCTGGGTTTGTGGCGTTGCCACGTCAACCCGTTTGGTTAATTCAGTGCAGCATGAGCGTTTGACTGTGATAGACGTGTTTAGAGTCAGTGAGACGCATATTTGTTTTGTGAAGGTTTTCTCAAAATTAAAAAAAATATACCTGGAAGTTCCCAACACTAGTTACTATTTTAGGACTTAAAAATGTTTTCTGTTTTTTCTAACACCAATAATTTGGATATCGATCTATTTACACAAAATGATAGAGGTCTGCCGTTGTGTGCGTATCATTTAAAAAACTACCAGGATAAATTTCGATATTTTTTGTAAAGTTTACTTCTTAGATACTTAGTCCTTATCTAAAAAAAACCCAGGAGCCGATTGCGGCTCGCGCACCGCTCATCCTCATTTTCCAAGGGGGCAAGACCGCGTGCAACAGCTAGTACTTAATAGAAGATGAAGGAATCTTTATTAACTAACATTAAAATTTAATTGTTCTCACAGAAAAACTGGCTAGGTATGCTGCAGTAAATATAGGCGCCTTCTGGAATACCTGAATAAATTAAAGGCGGCTTCAGCGTTTGAAACTTAACAACTTAATTTCAATTTGAGATAAAAATACATTTACCCAATCAGTGATTTTTTTGGAGTTATCATACTAAGTAATTATTAAAAAGCGTCGATCGCTCAACCGGTAGTCCTCCTAACCAGAGGTCCCGGGTTCAAATACGGACGGCCAATGTACCAATGAGTTTTTCAAAACTAACGTACATATACTTACCAAGGAAAACATCGTGAGGAAACCTGCACATCTGGTTTTAGATGCGTATTAAGGTCGCGTTGCACACGACCGTAGGTGTAAATTTCAAACGCCACACACGTGACCGCGTTGATGCTACGTGCAACACCAGGCAACCGCCGTCTATCCCTTGGATAGCACCGTTCAATGTGCTACACGATAAGAAACAGAGAGAATGTCTGTTATCTAGCTGGTAGTTCCACATTTTTTTTTGTGATTTGAGTAGGTAAAGTTATTTGGTTTCAGGATCAGTAGCTCCATTATTTTGTTAAGGGGTTTTGCAATGACTTTATATGTATCAAAGTAGAGCTGAAGATATAGCTAAAATGTACCAACATAGTACGGCACATGTGCATTTTACTTTGCCACTTTTTATTTTTAGACAAGTAAATTAACAATTGTAACCATTGATACAGAATCTTCTTCTTTGAGACTTTTGAAGGTGAATTTAAAAGTGAAATAAAAAAAGTTATGCTCAAAGTGTTATATACTTTCTCATGAATGGGTGTTAAATATGGTCATTTCTAACTTCCAGAGGCACTGGACGTAATAAAGGAGGAGCACACGATGCCAACGGAGAGGCGGCGGAACAAGAGAGAGGTGCCCTTCACACATGACGAGAAACGCATCGCTGGGGTAAGAGCCACCATGTTCAACCATTTCTAACTTCCAGAGGCGCTGGACGTAATAAAGGAGGAACACACGATGCCAACGGAGAGGCGGCGGAACAAGAGAGAGGTGCCCTTCACGCATGACGAGAAAAGCATCGCTGGGGTAAGAGCCACCATGTTCAACCATTTCTAACTTCCAGAGGCGCTGGACGTAATAAAGGAGGAACACACGATGCCAACGGAGAGGCGGTGGCACAAGAGAGAGGTGCCCTTCACGCATGACAAGAAACGCATCGCTGGGGTAAAAGCCACCATGTTCAACCATTTCTAACTTCCAGAGGCGCTGGATGTAATAAAGGATGAGCACACGATGCCAACGGAGAGGCGACGGAACAAGAGAGAGGTGCCCTTCACGCATGAGGAGTAACGCATCGCTGGGGTAAGTGCCACCATGTTCAACCATTTCTCACTTCCAGAGGCGCTGGACGTAATGAAGTAGGAGCACACGATGCCAACGGAGAGGCGGCAGATCAAGAGAGAGGCGCCCTTCACGCATGACGAGAAACGCATCGCTGGGGTTTGTGCCATCATGTTCATCATGTACCATCATCATTATCATCATATCAGCCGAAAGACGTCCACTGCTAAACATAAGCTCCATCCAGGGATATTTACAACGACCGGTCCTGCGCTGTCCGCATTCAGCAGCTTCCTGCGACCTTGACCAGGTCACCAGTCCACCGAGTTCTAGGCCTGTCCACGCTTAGTCTTTCGGTGACCGTTTGCTACTCGCAAACTTTACTTTCCTAAAAGGACACTTACAGAGGCACTAAAAAAGGATGGACGTTTCATATTACGCTCGCTAAAATATACTCAACATACGATACTTGACCAGCTAACACCTTTTTTAAGAAAAGGGATGTAAATAAGGTTCAATAATCAGGATCACTTAAAGCTTGCTCTGAGTGACTTATGCCGATGCGTTATGTTAGGGACACGATGCCGATGCTGCATAAACGCCATCTAAGACCAGATTGAATAGGCACTATTTAAGCTTGCGTGTTAGTGCCTCGGCTGCATCGTCCCTTTACCATCAGACATCAATTATTTAATTTTAAAAAAAAAAACAGATTGCTAAGGTGTTTGCACAATTTTCTACGGAGTCGCCGAATATAAATAGATGAAACTGTATCGGCCACTCTGCTATCTCTATTATTCGACAGATTATGTCATGTTACCAAAAAGATATCATCAGCTATCGCTCAGATCTGATCAGACAGTAAAATGTCCAAGCAGAGCGTGATGGGCCCATATCTGCGATCGACCGAAAACAAAGATATCAAACTTATACTTATAAATCATAATTAAATTAATTTATTGAAAGAGGAAGATCAGCCCGTTTCTCACTATAGTGTTTTTTTAAATCCACAATTGGTATCTCACCTAATGGTAAGTGACGATGATGCCGAAGATGGAAGCTGGCTCACCAAAATGACCCTACGCAATGGGTAATTGGCTAGCTTAGCTTCAAGCGGGAACACATCAATGCTATTATCATTGATGTTTGGCGGCAAGACTTAGATAAGAAAGGTGTAGGTAGACAGGCGGGCTTAGTAAATGCCCTCCCACCAACCAAACTGAGTTTTACAAAGTTAGACTCAACAGGGAATCAAACCCACGACCTCCTGATGTGAAGTTAATGGACTAACCACGGAAGGGGGTATTATCTATAACTTAGTACAACCCGCGCGACGATTTAAGATCGCGCGGCGAAAGTAGAGAAGAATACACGCGTATATTTTTTCTGACTCACTCACTCCGTAAATGAGAGAGATGAGTATACTCGCATATCCTTCTCCACTATCGCCGAAAGACCTAAAACCGTCGCGCTGCCAACCACAGCGCCGTTACAGACGAGTAATGAACATTTCTTTTTTTATTCCAGTGTTTACTGCAGTGCGTTTACCGAAAAGTGAAAGCGGTGAGTACTACCGTAATTACCACCATACCACAGTATTACGATATGGCTTACAGTAGCGCAACGCCTTTGATGTCGCACGATGCCGCCACGGCGTAGGTACTAGCAGTACTAGCCTGTAGCCAGTCTGGCAAACTCGCGGAGTTTGCCAGGCTGTGCCCCGCCGCCCGCACTACTGTAAGCCGCTATATTGTAATACTGGACCATACCATACAATACACATCATAGATAAGCTATCTGTGAGAACTCAAGAGAGTGTTTAAGAAATCATGTAGTATGCTCCAGTTCTCTTAGTTCTCTTTTCTCTAGTTGCCGAAGGTATTGGAGCTACAACACGGGAATGTCACAGTACAGGTTTATTTTTTCGATTTGACTCTATTTTAAGTACTTATAACTGAATTATTTTTAGTAAAAATTTATGGGTTATCTATTTATCCTACCAATTTAATTACTATCTTACTCGAACTAAATTCATACCCCGGGCACGGCACTCAATGCTTTCGATAAAATACTATGTAACTTTTAGTAGTTAGTCTAAGTGCCTTTACGCGAGTTTTAAAGCAGCGACAGTGAGTCTTATATGTTATTATATTATGTCATGCCTTAATATCACGTAGAGTTATATGTAGTAAACGAAAGACTGGACTGTGACTACTAAATTTAATAATTATATACGTACCTACCCACATTTTATTATTTTATAGATAAGATTAAAAGCAAACTTACTTTGTACATAATTCTTAATGTGTGGGGACCAGGGTTATACTTATTGTACGTACACTAGTTATAAGTTTGTTTTTGATACAAAAAAATATTTTTGATTTTAATTTTTCGATTTGATCTATCAAAAACACCATGGGCCGTTTTCTTCCATTTTTGGGTTCCATAGCCTAGATGGCAAAAACGGAACTCTTATAACTTCGTCATGTTCACCCTTCTGTCTGTCCGTATGTCACAGTAAATTTTCTCTGCGACTATTAGACCTACAGTAATGAAATTAAGTAGGTACACAAATGTAGAATTATAAATCAAAATGGAAAATCAATTCAATATTTCAAAAATATTTTTAAGGTTTTACTAGCGGGGTTGGTTTTTTTAGATCTACAATAATAAAATTTTGTAGGTACACAGATTTAGAATTATTAACCAAAATGGAAAATTAATTCAATATGGCAAGAATATTTTTAAGCTAGGGGGGTACTTACAAGCGGGGTTGGAATTTTTAATGGTATACCCGCTCGAAAGGGACATCGTTGAATAGGTCTCATACATTGTGTTATTGCTTTAACACTTGGGGTTCCTTACTTCAGAAAAAAAAAATGATTGAATCACTTTGTTGTCCGACTGTCTGTCTGTGAAGACCCTTTTTCAACCGACTTCCAAAAAGGATAAGCTTCTCAATTTGACGGTTTCTTTTAAATGTTTGTTACCTCAGAACTATTACTGGGTAACCTGATTTTATGATTCTTGTTTTATTTCAAAGCTAGTGCTTCCCCTATGGTCCCATTTAATTATCAATTATCAAAATCGGTGTAGTACTTTATTAAAAATATTAACAAAAACCAAAAGCGGATGGAGATATTAAGTTTAAATTAATATAGCTCGTCAAAGTATGCTCGATTAAGTATATCCTGAGACAAACAGTTTTTAAGTTATGACTCCGGAACCCTACACTATGCGTGGTCCGACACGCACTTGGCAGATTTTTAACCACAAAATAATGTAGTGCAACTACGTGTTTCTAAATGAGAAAAGTAGGAAAACATTCAATAGATAGGTAGGTTCTGTACGTATCACCGAAACATTTTATTTTCAGTAGGTTACAACTGAAATATAACGTACTTTTTACCCGTCCGCCTCAGAAGGAGGGTTATGTTTTTCGAGTATATGTATGAAGTAGATTTCTATGTTCCCTACTACAGCTTGAACGGCTTGAAGGATTTTAACGTATGCGGTATCGTTAGATTCTTCTTGATCCTGTAAGTGACATAGGATGCATTTTTACCCGTCAGGCCAAAAAGGGGTAAAGTGTTTAAGCAATCGGTTTTTAATTTTTAATGAATTTCTTATCTTACTACGTAATTTTTTTTTAGCTCTCCCGTTTAGTACTCATCTATTTTCTAAAGCTTCAAGCAATATCTTTGCTAAGCTAAGTGCAACCTTGTCATTGTGAACCATGTCAATAGCACGACGAACCGCGAATACTCACAATACCATTGTTTTGTTCTTCAACTTTAAATTGTAAAGCACGTCCCTACAGCTGGGGTACGGCCCACGGGTCCAATACACTGACAGAAGTCTTCAAGTCGTGTGTAAGGCTTCGGCCGTGGCTTGAAGACTGCCACCTAGAGACATCAAACGGCACCAGCGGCTTAATAAGGTGCCCTTGCAACGCACAGAAACGTCAAGCGTGATAAATACCCTAACAGTAAAATCCAGCCATGTAACGACTGTGCTTATGTTTATACAGGTGTTTTTTATACTTAGTGTGCAAGCCATTAAAGTAGGCGTGTATTAATTAAGATGATGTTAAAACTTTTTGATAAAAACTACTATATAGTCTTTTTTTTCTTATCTCCAGGTGGATAGCTACGGTTTCCCAACGCTGCAGGGACTGGTGGGTCTGTATTCGGACGGGGTCAACGAACGTGGCTACTTTATGGCTGTTCTCGAGGCTTCCAGGGAGTGCTTGATGCGACACCATGATAGTTTCTCCAGGACGGTGCCTATGGGTAAAAGAAACTGCTATTTTGCTTGCGGAAGGGAACGTATTTCATAGAACCATCAAAACTAAAAAATGTGCATAGTTTCTGTGCCGAAAGAGACCCGTCGTAAGACTTGAGGGCGCTGCTGTGCTTAACTACCGTATTTGTCATGTTGACAACACTAATACGTCATTTAAAAAAAATATATTAAAAATTTTAGTGCGTTTGACTATATCTCACCTGATGGTAAGTGACGATGTAGTCGAGGATGGTACACGCAAACTCAAATAATGCCTATTCACTCTCGCCTTGAAGATCCCCAAATAGAAGGTGTCGGGAAACACAGACGCAGGCAAGGAGTTCCACTCCATCGCTGTCCGCATAATAAATGAGGAAGCGTAACGCTTCGTGCGCATAGGCTGAATATCAACAACAAAGGGATGGAACGTCCCCCCGCGTCTCGTTGACCGAAGGTGGAATGGAGCTGGGGGAATTAGGTCGTTAAGTTCTTGAGCACACTCTCCGAAATGAATTCGATAGAAAACCGAAAGACGGGCAATTTTTCGGCGATGCTCAAGGCTTTGGAGCTTGTTTTTGACAAGCACATCGTCACCAATGAGTCTCCGAGCGCGCCGGTCAATAGCGTCTAAGGCATCCAGCTGATAACTGGCTGATCCATCCTTATAGTGTGACTTTAACATCTTAGAATAATATAATTATATGATCTTAGAGAAGATATTTTTCTCTAAAATAATATAATTATATTATAGATCCGTGTTAATAATTGTCTAAACGAAATGTATTTAATGTTAGTGCCATTTTAAGCCACGAATGTTTTCTTTCCGCACAGACTCTAAGGGTCGATTTATACTAGCGCAGAGTGGAAGCGCATCGAAGCGTCAATCCGACCAGCGTTGCCAACTCTACGTCTTTTAACGTAGATCTACGTACTTTAGGCCTTTCCTGCAAACCTACGAACTTCAGTCCCAGAATCTACGTATTTTCTTAAAATTGTAAAAATAACAAACTAAATAAAAAAAATAAATTAATAAATGTTCCGTTTTATACTAGCGCAAACTCGCTTCGCCCAACACAACACTTGCGTTGTGTCATTCAGTAATTTTATAAACAAAGTTCCCATTCCATTCCATAGAGCTGTGTGACTGTAAAACGAAACGTCTCATCTCGCCAGCTTGTAGATGATCTGTGGCCAATGTCGAGCGGCTGTTTTCTGCGATCGATCAATTTAATGAAAACTAATATCAGAAATAGACTTTCTACTGAAACGCTAACAGGCTTACTTTTTACGAAAAGTGGCTTAAAAAAACCGCGAGCCTTCTCAAGAACACCTAAATTTGTTTAATAAATATATGTATAAATTTAATTTGACTGAAAATGAATAAATTGTATAACAAAAAAAACATTTTATTCAGTTTTACCTACCCTACCCTACCCTCTTCATTACACTCGGGAAAAAAGTTCGTAGATCTACGAACTTTACATACGCAACTTTTACTAAATCTACGTAATTTTCTAATGTGGTCTACGCCTTTTTCAAAGTCCGAGTTGGCAACACTGAATCCGTCACTTAATATAGCCAATTCACCCTACAACGTCATGCACAATTTCTTCTAAGATAAAAAAGACGCGCTTATCTATTTCTATCGCCCTAATTCAGGGTAGGCTCGAGCCCCTCGGTGGGGACGATATGACCTGATAAGAAGAAGATATATCTTTTTATCCATATATCACAGGAAGTTAAAGATGTAACTTTCAAATACCCAGTGTAATTGTATATCGACGAAATAGACCCGATGGCGACAACGCGGAGTAACTAGTATTTTATCTGACAACGCACTTACCACAGGACTTTATTTTATTTTTAGACACGTTATTAAAACTAGTTAAGTTAGCCAACAACTCTAAGAGTTTTAGTCCCATCATATCAAACAATGATGCTAAATCATTTAGTCAGCGTTGTGGACCCTAAACTCATCCACGAACATTTGGGTTTTAGGCCTTGAAAATCCTGCTGAAGTCAAACACTTAAATTAACTCAGTACATAGAGAACGGTTTTGAGGGCGGAGTTATCACAGGTGCAGTATTTGTAGACCTTTCAGCTGCTTACGACACAGTTAACATTAAACAGTTACTTACTGTGGAACCTCTCCTAAATTACAATCGACCAGAAATTTGTGAAGAATCTAGGCGAACTATTACGCAATCGCCGTTTTCAAGTTCACTTGCGATCGGAAAGAAGCAGATGGCTAAAACAAAAAAAAGGGTTCCCCATGGTAGCGTATACTGGCTCCAATGCTGTTCAATGTCTACACTAATGACACTGAACGTTTCTTGTACGCCGACGATCTGGCGCTTACTTCCTGTGCTGGTTCCTTTGACTCAATTGCGGCTAATTTGTCGGAGGCAATTAAGATCAATAACAAAAGTTCCTAATTTGACCAAAATGCCCAATCTGTCTAAGAATCAGAGCTGCGCATTCCACCTAAGAAACTATCATGCCTACCGAAACTGAAACATTTCGTGGCGAGGGGTGCCAATCTCACACTGTAGACATCCCAGATACCTTGGCATTACCTCGATAGGTCCTTAATATACAAACCAAACTGCATCAACACCAAGCAGAAAGTTTGCGCCAGGAAAAATTTTTTGCAATGGTTAACATCTACCAAATGGGGTGCGTGTCCGACAGTGTTGCGTGCCACAGGAATAGCACTATGCTTTTCTGCTGGGGAATATGTCAGTCCATTAAGGAGCCTCTCGGCACATACCAAGCTTGGGGATGCAGTACTACTTAAATAAAACGTGCCGAACCATCACAGGGTGTCTCAAGTCCACTCCGGTCACGATGCTGTAGGGTAAGGAAAGGTATATAAAGGTATATGGGCGACTTGGTGTTATTTTTTCAAATGTATTTCACATAATTACCTGTACAAGCACGTTTACGAGACAGCGCTAGCAAGTTTACACAAGTGCGAGGAAGACAACCATATGTCTCCCATTTCGATTGACCACTCGAGCATTTTATGAGATACGTTTGAAAAAATGACACCAAATTGCCTATACCACCAACATACCTTTCCTTGCCCTACTCACTGGCTGGTATTGCGCCTCCAGATGTTTGCAGCAAGTGACTAAAGATGAATACTGACTCCCACCACTGTATAAATGTTGACGTCGCAGGGCCACTCAGACTAAAAATGAAGTGGTATCCTTCAGGAAAAAAGATCCTTCCGAAGTCAGGTTGAATATCTGGAAGCACAGTTAAGGGACCGCGCTTCTTCTTCTACCATCTGAAAAGCTTCCTCCAAGACAAGATCTGACATGGCAGACATGGAGTTCACTAAATAGATTCCGGACCCAAGTCGGCCGATGTAAGGATAATCTGTGCAGGTGGTGCTACCATCTGTAAATGTGACGCATCCCCAAAAAGTATAACGCACTTACTATCTTGCCCATCATGTTGCGTGTCCCTACACGCAAGCACCTGCTTCCAGCAACTCAAACTGCTGTTCTCGTCGCAGAGTACTGGTCTGATAAAATATAAATAAAATTAACATGATTTCCATCTACACAGAACCACTAGACTAACCGCTAGGTTAGCGCTCCTACCTGCTTAGCCAAGTGTCGTAGTGGTTTTTTTTTCTTTTTTTTTTATTAAAAATTTGATTGCTTTTGACTGTAACTCACCTGATGGTAAGTGACGATGCAGTCGAGGATGGTACACGCAAACTCAAATAATGCCTATTCACTATTGCCTTGAAGATCGCCAAATTATAGGAATCGGGAAACATGGACGCAGGCAAGGAGTTCCACTCCTGCGCTGTACGCATAATAAATGAAGAAGCGTAACGATTCGTGCGAAAAGGTGGAACATAAACAACAAAGGGGTGCAACCCCTCCCTGCGTCTCGTTGACCGACGGTGGAATGGAGCCGGGGGAATGAGGTCGTGAAGTTCATGCGCACACTCCGAAATGAATTCGATAGAATACCGACAGACAGGCGACTTTGCGGCGATGCTCAAGGGTTAGGAGCTTGTCATTTGTTTTTCATTGATTTTTGTTTGTCATTGATTCCAGCCATTCATTTGATGAACAGATTTGTTTGCTTTGTTTCTAGCTAATTAATGTATGTATGTATTTGATGTCGTAGCAATATCATAAAATTGACGATTTCATGAAAGTGTTGATCATTAATGAAATCGTCAAGTAAAACTGACCATCTCAGCTGACCATATCATTAAAACGTCAATTCACGTTTAGCAAGATCATGAAAGGGCCGAGCATATCATGCTAAACGAACTTAACCTCAATTGAAAGGGCCGAGCATATCATGCTAAACGAACTTAACCTCAATATGCATTCCGCTGCCCAGGGCGACAGTACCTTTATCAAACCTAACGAACCCAAAATCACTCGCTTCACTCCCTCAGTGTGTTTTAACGACATTTCACTTCACTTTTATCTTCAACTAGCTGTTCCGGCGAACTTCGTTCCACCTTACACTACACTACCCTACCCAGTGGCGTAGCTAGGTAACCAAGGGCCCTGGGGCAAATCAAAAAATTGGGCCCCACTGCTTTCTAAACTGGTTAGGTTTTATCAAGTAAAAATATTAAATATACAAATACTTTAAAAATGCTAAGCTAATCATCAGCTCTTTTTCGTGCACTCAAGGGCAGGTAAAATAAATATTAAACAGTAACAACATAAATTACAATTATTACTTGGTGTAGGTATTGGGCAATAAAACGAAATAGAAAAATATTCAAGGGTTTATTGTATAAAGGTCGGACCTACCAGCTGACTACATAACAATTATTTTTACAACCTTTTGACTTCAGTTTTCGCAAAAGTATCAATGAATTCGGTTAAATCTAGGCTTGATGCGGTTTTTGTTTTCAATTGCTATTAGCGAGAAATTTCGGAGTCGAGTTTGGCACATTACTATTTCTTAAATCATTTTTTATCATTTTTAATTTGCTAAATGACCTTTTTAGCTGCTGCAGAAGTGACAAGAATTGTAAAGAAGAATAACATTGCTTTAAAACTTCCGTTAGATAGCATTCAAGCACTCCATATTTACTCATTATTTCCTTAGGCCGCTGCAAGACTTCGTGGGGGAATCCCCAGCAAACATTTTATCGCCGCTAGTATTACCACATTTAACGGTGGAGACCAAGAACGATCTCCTCGCGCGCGGGCTTGAATTGATTCACCTAATGCAGGTGACCTGCATTTTTTTCACGATATTTTGCGTTATACAATGAGTAGCCGAAATCTATGACATGATTTATTGACGTAACGGACATCAATATGAGTGGTACTAAAATCAACTAAAATTCAACCACTACATTGACCAGTACTAAAAAGTTTATTGACATTAGCTTTCTTACTCCTGAATCCTGATACATCATTAAGTTTTTAACCGTTCTCGAAAAAAAAATGTTAACTCGAATTCACAATAATTCATCGATGTGATGAATAATAAAACGCACATATCGCTATCCGTCAAAATGACAACACTGCCAACCCACAGAAAGAATTTAGGGGATTTCCCTAGGTATAACTTTCGAATTTCTCTCAACTGAGTTGCCATGATTAAAGTTGGGTTGCAACCTGTCATATTTATTTTAAATATGTGAGAAATTTTCAAAAGTTCAGATTAATCGAGATTTTCTGGTAAGGATTTTAGGGCCCCCTGAGCCTAAGGGCCCCGGGGCACTGCCCCACCTAGCCCCTAGGTAGCTACGCCACTGGTCCCTACCCTAAAACCTTTTTTCTTCTTACATATTTTTTTTTTTATGAATATCATATTTTAATACTTATTATCTTATTCCCGACGAAGACAAATGCAAAAACACAAAAATCATAAAAATTGGTCTAGCCGTTCTTAAGTTATACATGATGTAACTAACACGACTTTCTTTGATGATGCGTCACAAAAACAAAACGATATCAGCGCCTCTGACGGTGGATAATGTTACTATTTTACGATACGACCACTTATGTTTGACAATATCACGAAGTAGTCCTGCGTTTAGCTGTACATATCGTCAAACGCTGATCCATTCATTGAGTCAGCCATACTATAATATCATGATGTGGGCAAGATTTCATGAAATTTTAAGATTTCACGATCTGGTCAACCATTTCATAAACTGGTCAATTCTATGATATCAGGCTATCGGCACAATATTTATAAGTAGGCAGATATTATGTAATCAGTCTCTGGATCGAATAGTACAGGGAATCCCAGCTTGGGGCCTAGTGACCGTGTGTACCTAAAATATTTGTTTGTTATATACGTAGAGTAGTCTAGATATTAAGAACGGTTACAATCTCTAAGTGCATTTTAACCGCCTCCGTGGCGTAATGGTTAGTCCATTCGCTTCACACCACGAGGTCGCGGGTTCGATTCCCGGCGGCTTCAACTTTGTAAGACTCGGTTTGGTTGGTGTTAGGGCATTTTCATAGCCCGCCTGGCTAGCTACTACCATCTTATCTTAGTCTTGCCGCCAAACATCAGTGTCCCGGCTTGAAGATAAGATAGCCAGATCCCCATTGCGTTGGGGAATCTTGGTAAGCCCGCTTCCATCTTCGGCATCATCATCACTTACCATCAGGTGAGATAATACCAAGGGCTTACCAATTGTGAATAAAAAAAATGTACAATTTATGCATGCATATGTATGTATCCGGTTTCTTTATGGTTATGGTTAAGGTTATGGTTGGCTGAGCCTATAGCCTAAACGGTTTGATGGATTTTGGAGTGCCAGGTGTCGTTAGAAATAATGCATATTAAAGAGCAACTAAGATTCTGTATTCTGTAAAGGTCACATTATAACAAATATTTATAAAAAAATACAAAACAAACAAAAACTTGAATTAAAAAAATGATTTTTTTTTTCAGACAATGGGCGCAACTGCGATGTCTCCTTCGACATTTTCGAGTGCATCTCAGACCGCATCGGCGAATACTGCGGTAACAGCGGCCTCTAGACTCACAAGAACTACGAACCATACGGCGCGTACACATCAGGGTTACTATAAAACCTACGTATTAGTTAAATGATGCTATGTTTTCATCAGTTTTTTGCTTAAAATTGAATAGTTTGGCCTCAAAACTGTGAAATAGACACTTTATTATCAAAACCGAGTTTAAAAGAGGTTAAAAACTAAAATATTTTTTTTTTATATTCAAGACCTACTGATAATTTGATACGACACGACGTTTTAAATGTCGTCTAAAAAACAAATGAGGTTTTATTTTAGGTTTCTGCTCATGGAAGTATATACTAATGAAAACTAAAAAAATTGATATCTCGCGCAACTAACACTTTTGCGAATTTTAATGAAAATGACATTTTAAATGTACTTAAGTACAGAGGACAGCACATCAAGCTAGACACTCGTAGTGAGATTCTGATCCACACGCATACGGCATGATAAAGTTACAAAGTCCCAAGTGTGTAGCTTGATGTGCTGGCCTCTGTACATTACAGTAATCACATGACCTTTTATTAGTACATTTTTAGTAATCACATAATCTGAAACTTTGACAGTAGTACGCGCAAACTTTGTTCAAGTTTTCGAAAATTTCTTGTAAATAGGCTTAACAATTTTATTGAACTAGATAAAGTAAAATATGATGCTCAATAATTTTTAAACTATATACTTTTGTTAAGTTATTAGAAGAGTTTATTATCTTTCTCATAATACACAAATTTATTTTGGTTGTGAAACAAATTGAAGTTTTTAAATATACCTCTGAATAAAAGTACCTGTGTCTCTACGTCACAATAATAATGTTTGTTTTTTTTTCTATAAAAGTTGCATTCATTAAAAAAACAATGTTAGTGATCTTTTATTGTATGTTAAATGTAGGGACGGAAATAAAGCTTTTTAACGAACTGATAGATTAATATTAGCTTTAAGTAAATTCTAATACACCTGTATATACCTAAATAAATCTGTATATACCTGAACATTGTTATCTATCATTATCAATAAACCTTCCTTACGAGTACTTACTTATTTCTTTGGCTCAGCGACCCGAAGAGGATCTTGACCTTAGACACTTTTTGACGCCATCCGTCAGATTCTGCGCAACTTCTTGCCAGTTTGCTATCTGGAGAGGCGTTGAGGTCTGTGGCTCGGCCACGTGGAGAGGATGTGAGAGAATCGCGCCGTCAAAGCGTATCAATCAACCTAGCTTTAAGAACGTTCATCCCAAAATAAGTCGAAATTAACAATTTAGCTATTTTCAACGGTCGAAAAAACCATAATGTATTATGTTTAATAACGATATATTTACATCTTAGTGTTAAGCGATTCCTACACATGAAAAACTAATTAAAATAGTTCGACTATATTTTGAATATTTTATTACTTTCTACTGGCCACTTTATAGTAGTTTATGAAACTGTTGCATAATAAGGGTTCTTAAAATACGAGTGTAAGTTACAGCATTACACGAGTGTTTTAAGACCAAATATGTGCAGTTTCATACACTACTTTATCTAATCTCATACATCGGGATTGAATCAACTAAAATACAAAGATCAAAGTTAAGAGTAAGAAAAAAATCCCACGAAATTCAGTAAGTACCTACAACAAAACGTGTCACAGCGCTGAATCCCAGCGCATCACCGCGTTTGCACTGAAGCGGACGGTGTCACAGACAGGTAAAAACAATGTTTTCACTGATCTCAGACATTATTAAACAAGAATTAAAATTATCCACGAAATTCAGTATCTACAACAAAATTCAATGAAAAACCAACACATCACCGTGCATGCGTTAAAGCGGGCGCTGTCACAGACAAGTAAAAATTGGAATGAAAACTTTTTGTATTGCTGTAAAAATGGCGCGAACCACATGTGCGTTCCAATGAAAAAAAAAATGATATGGAACTTCGTTGGTGATATTATCTCTTTGGTTTAACTTGTATCGTAATGGAAAAAAAATACATTATAACATTATTTCTCTAATAAAATAATGTTATATTGTATTTTTTTTATTGCGGTATTGTGTTTATAAAGTATGCCAATATAAACTCGTTTTGAAGTTGATAATGCGAACTTTACGATATGAGAGTAGATAAAATCTTTAATTCTTGAAAAGTTTTCGTTAATTACGATTAACCAAAAATAGTGTCCTTAGGCCTTTAAAAAATGAGTCTGCTTTAATAATAAAAAGCCTATAAAAATGCGAAGCGTTAATCGGCCACCAGATCGCACGTCGCAAGTCGGCCTGGATTGGTCACAATCTCAGAAGGCATACTCTTACACCTAGGCAAGCGCTAGAGAGGGCCGTACTTACGAGCAAGGTAAGAGAAAGCGCGGCCCTCCTAAACAACCCTGGCGGCATTCAGTGGCAGCAGGCTTGAAGGCGACCGGGTTGTCATGGCCCGAAGTAAAGCACACATATCCCAAGACAAGATAGAATGCATTATCGAAGCACTGTGGACGCCCTCTGCTCCTGACCTAGGTGACTTATGAAATAAGTGAAGCATATATGTGCCTATATTGACGACTCCTTTGAAAGTTTGTTTACATCATGAAAAAGTACTAGAACCATAATCAAACTGTAGCGCCATCTTTATAAATACTATCGTACCAATGGAGTTACACTGTTGACGCTACCATGCGCTCGCGCAAGATACAGCAAATACGACTCTTTATTGTTCTGTGCTCTTCAGTAGCGCCTCAACAGATGGTGACGTTGTAGTATTTTTTTAAATTAACAATTATTGGAAACCCTTGGCATTATCTCACTTGATGGTAAGTAAGTAAGGAAGTAGTAGTCAAACTTATCTCCAGGGTTAATTGGATAAACAAATGACAAATAATCTGTATTTGTATGGGAGGTATCTTATTACGATTTTTATGGAATAAAACCACCTATTATTACTATTACTCAAGTCTTACTGGCCTTACAAAGTTTTATTAAAATCGTCTTGAAAGTCAGTTTTGAGGAAAAACTTTTTTGTTACTATAGGGGCAACCCTAAAAATAAAATGGGGAAAAAATTCAAAAAAGAAGACTGGAGATATAAAATTAATAATTCCCTAACCGTACCTTAGTAGTTAGAGCCTGGAAATATTTTTCATTTTATTTTTTGGTTTATTGATGCAAAATTTAATTGTTATTTATTAGTATGACAATCGATGCCCATAAAAAAATACTTGGACTTTTTTGCCATCACAATACCTTTTTCACTCCTTCGTCACTCGAAAGTAAAAATTGTGGCGTTAATCGCTTAAATCAGTTGTCGGCTAACGTCTGCATCGCAGTTACAGAAGGAAACCAACGTGGTTAACTATACCTACTTGGTTATTTGTAGTAAGTGGAAACTCCGCTAATAGCTCGTTGATGACTTCATGAGGGATTACATAATTAGAACATGTTATTTCCAAAAATGTGTATGGTGCATTTATTAAAAATATGCATTTAGAGAAATCATCATCCTCTTTATTAGAAGTCGAGTAAAAGGAAAATCTTTTGGCTTTGACAGGGTCTCTGCTAACGTCGGTCGGCCGAGGTCCGCGCGAAGAAACCATGAAGATACGAGGGACCTTCAGTCCATTAGTACACCTTGGTAGATGCCAGCTCTCTAATATTTACATTACAAATTAAGCCTTTATGATGCCTCAATCCGAGCAGGTTGATACGTGATAAAATAATATCGAACTTAAGTCTATTCAATTTAAGTTTAAATCAATGCGGGCTTCAACGCGGCTGTTACGGATTTTTACATGTTTTTATTACTATTCTATACTTTCAATTTACTTTCGATTTTTGTGTCTTGAGAAATTATGTAATTAATACCAAAAACAGGGTCTACTGTATATTGTATTCAATTAAATAGATTTTTTGTTACTATAAGTATATTATGTATTTTGCTCGCGTGGGGAATATTAAACCCCAATTTTCAAAGTAAAATAAAACACATTAATATACTGCTTTTTATTATTTTTATTATTTAAACTAAAAAAAAACAACGTTTTAAAGGATTACAGTATAACTAATTAACAATTTTGGTAAGATGATAAAGAGATCAAAATATATATCTAGGAACATTCTAATGAATAAATTCATCATATACCATAGTGGAATGGTCATGACAGACGTGCTGGTGGCACTTAGCACGTGATAATCCTATTTTTTTATCTCTGGACCTTAGGCATACATGGCATCTTTTCTAAGATGTTGATGGGCCACCTCTGGAAGGGAGCCAGGATCCTGAACATCTGCACTTCTTTTGAGACGTTTTTGTATGGCCCGGGGCAGTTGTGGTATATTGTTGCACGATTTTGTTGGTGAACCTTTGTCAGATCAACCACAAGATGTCTGAGAAACTCCCTTCTGGATATTCCGTGATCAATTCTCAATCACTTTGAATGATTTCAGCTTCCACTTCATCTTCGTTGGAACTGTCTATGGCGAGTTCTTCCTCCTCTTCAAATAAGCACTAAGCAATCTGATGCTCATAAATTCGCTTTCTTGCCATTATAACCGTTCCAACCTAAAAAAAATATTAAATTCAGTAAATAAAATAAGACTTAAAAAAAAAAAAAAAAAAAAATTAAGAAAATATAGCAATACTCACTTGTCAGAAAAAGTTGCACTAATGCTCGCGTGGGACGATATATACCCCAGACGCGGTCTCTTGATTCAACCAAACGGCACAGAGCGGTACACGCGACTTATTCACGGAGCGAGGAGGTAATTAGGCAGCTACTAGGAACGCGATTAAGGCACCTTGAAAAATGAAGGTATGCCAAGCTGTCAAACATGCCGTGGGGCAAAATATACCCCACGCGAGTAATTAAGGGTTAATATTGTCATTTGACCCACCTCAAGGCCTTAAAATGTAACATAGTGTGAATTCCACAAGCGAAGAAAGTATTAGTGTTAAGGTAGTAAAAATTTTCGGTAAGGCTACTCATTTTGTATTGGGGTCCCTAGAATATGGAAAAAAAGGCACGTGCACTGGACCGAGTGATGTGGGCACAGAAGTAACCTAAACCTCTATTCTTACCATTTCACCTAAAATGAAATTCTGATCTTTTCATCTGGATAAAGACATGTCATTAAGTCATACTCTCTCTCCTACGGTTGCTAGGGTATGCACCAACTGCCACATTGGCTTGAGCCAGCGCTGCCTTAACCCAAATGAACTCTGGATCCGCTACTCGCTCATAAGAGAAGTGATTGAATTCGAAATGTACACAGGCCAGCACATCAAGCTAGACACTTTGTACTTTGTACCGTTCTGATGCCGTATTTGTATGGATCAGAATCGCACTACGAGTGTCTAGCTTGATGTACTGGCCTCTGTACCTAGGTATTTTAGGTAATATCTAAAACTTATCTGAATGGAAATCTTCTAAATAAATAATACTTAACAAATAGCAAAATACATTGCTCTCTTCTTCCTCGGTCCCTCACTGATGAGGATCGCGACCACATACAGTTTCTCTCCACAGACTGCGATTAGATGATGTGTGAACTGCACAAAAAATACATTACGCATTTTTTTTTTATTTATTCACAATTGGTAAACCCTTGACAACATCTCACCTGGTGGTAAGTGACGATGTTGCCGAAGATGGAAGCGGGCTTACCAAGATTCCCCAACGCAATTTGGAACTGGCTATCTTATCTTCATGCCGGAACACACCAATGATTTCAACATTGATATTTGGCGGCAAGACTTAGATAAGATGGTGGTAGCTAGCCAGGCGGGCTTAGAAAATGCCCTACCACCAACCAAACCGAGTCTTACAATTGACCCCGCCGGGAATCGAACCCGCGACCTCCTGTGTAAAGCCAGTGAACTTTGCCTCTGAGCTACGGAGGCGGTTACGCATGCCAAAAACTCTTTGATTCTCCCGTCTTGAGCGGCGTAAAATTATTTTCCCTCTCTGAGGCATACCTTACAAATACTCATCAGCGATAAATGAAGGCTTCCTCGTTATAACTCACACTCATACATAACTAACAAAGTGCATGCTTAAGCAAAATTGACGATCGCAATCTACAATTGTTCGTTTGTCTGTCTGTCCCATGACCTCTCTCAGATCCGTTTATAAATGTTTGAATTACCTATAGCACGTGTGTACAGGTACAAATCTATTTTTTTAATGATTCTGCTTCTTCTTCATCGTATGAAGGTGATCAGCAAATCTACTGATGGCCTTGACAGCTGTTATATTATAATTTGGCCAGTAGTTTTTCTGCCACAATTGCTTGAAGTGCAGCGTTTTTAGAGTCTTCAAAGGTTAAGATAAAGTAAGCACTGCCACATGTGTGCTGTATTTAGTCATCTTTGGCATTTCATTGTTTAAACTCTCACTTCCATGAATGAAAAAAAATATTAAAGCGCGTGAAGCCGCAATTTTTTTTTCATGCCCATTTCCCTACTCACAAAGTTTCCTGCATAGAAGAGCAGAATGATTTGAACATTAGCAATAAACGTAAGTTTTTAAAAAGATTATTTAATTTGCAATATTTGTATTTATGTTAGTTTGTTAATTTCTTCATTCTTTTTTTGAAATATCATTTCTGACCCGTCGTGTGAAGTGTCCAGGTTGTGCCTATGCTAAACTGGCTCGAAGGATCAAATTATAGGAATATAGTAGGTATAAGATAGACAGGCAATGGACATACTCTGAGTGATATCATCCATTTTTAGTTTATGAACTTTTAATCAGTATTTTATTTTTTTATTCAATTGTGTTAAGTGCTTACATCAGTTCTCTGCTGTTTAAAAACTCTACAGCCGGCTCTGGTTTTTGAATTCAATTGCGCAGAGTAATTAATGTGGTAAGCTTTACCTCTAACGCCATTAATATGCGGAGTTTTCTGTTTGAATTAGAATCCGGAATCAACTAATTTTTCCGTAGGTTTTTTAACCCTGTCTGCCTAGACTTCATAAATTGTGCTACTTCGTTTCATTAATTTTAGCGACAACACGGTCGTCTAGTCCCAAACTAGGATTGCCTGTAGGGGAAACGAGGTACACTTGATCCCTAGGGGATACATTGGCTACATTACAAACATACATTGTCTACATACATTAATGCATTGACTAGGGGATAGATTGTATAAATTTGAAATCTTAAAACCATTAAAATTTAGACTCTAATAAAAAAGGGGGATCAAGTCTACCTCGTCTGTTTAATATCTATGTATAAGAACTACTCTTACGGTGAAGGAAAACATCGTTAGGAAACCTGCACACGCCTGTGGAGGAACTCGCAGGTTCTGTGTGAAGTCGATCAACCTCACTGGATCCGCGTGGTCGACTAAGGCCCGATAGTCCTAATTCAGGGTAGACTCGAGCCCCTCGGTGGGGACGTATATGAGCTGTTATGATGAAGAACTACTGTATAAGAACTAGGCAGTCATTACCCAGACAGAGCAAACAAAAATACTAGTCACACGATGTTTGCTCTGAGAAGAAATTGAAACCAAGACCAACCGGCCTATTAGTCAGGAAGGCTTAGCACTGCTTCTCCGAGTCAGTCTAAATAAATCTAATATACGGGAACAAATCGCACACGGTCACCTGGCCCCAAACCAGGACTGCCTGTACTATAGGAACCAGAGACTGATAAACGTTCATATGTTTAAATATACACATCTATATATATATAAATGAATCCCTATTTCCCTTGGTCACGGCATCACGCGTGAACGGCTGGACCGATTTCGCTAATTATTTTTTTGTCGAGTTCGTTATTGTCAGGAGAAGGTTCTTATGTAGGGTAGGGTAGGGTAGTTTAGTGTAGTGTAGTGAGTGTAGGGTAGGGTAGCGTAGTGTAGGGTAGGGGTAGGGAAGGGTAGGATAGTGTAGTGTAGTGTAATGCAGTGTAGTGTAGTGTAGGGTAGGGTAGGATAGTGTAGTGTAGTGTAGGGTAGGGTAGGGTAGTGTATGTAAGGTGGTACGAAGTTCGCCGGGACAACTAGTTACTATATAAATAGATATTAAACATTCAGACACAGAGCAAACAAACCTGTTCATCACACGAATGTTTGCCGTGAGTGGAGATCTAACCCATGAGTCTCAGCGCAGAAGGCAGGAGCTCTGACCACGGAACCACGGAGTCAGTCTTAGTTAGTTATAGATTACAGCCGTATACAGATATAGGGTTGCCAACCCCATTTGCATGCATGGATCTCGGATTACGAGCATCTATCTTGAAGCTTCTAGAACTGGTATGAATTTGCGATCATTCCAAGAAGTTGGTGCATGTTGACCGGTACCAAACTGTATTAATTATATTACGTAAAGGGCTCCTTTCGAAAGTAAACAGTAATTATTTAGTAACTAACTTTGCTTTTGTTCAATCAAATAACTTTTATATCCTATTGGACATAAATTAACAATGTTTCGCCACAGTATTAAGCTGCTATATTGTAATACTATGTGGTTTCGCCTTACGGTCTGAACTTCATATTTTTAGTATATATTGCGAACTGACCTGATTACAGTTTTATGTGTTGCAATTAAAAACTACTTCTAATATCCACAGTAGCAGTTTTAATTAAGCTTTACATTCTTCTTCTCTTCTTATCGTTTGGCAAATTAAACATCCACAGTAACAGTGTTAATTAAGCTTTACAGTCTTCTTCTCTTCTTATCGTTTGACAAATTAAATATCCACATTAGCAGTTTTAATTAAGCTTTACATTCTTCTTCTCTTCTTATCGTTTGGCAAATTAAATATCCACAGAATCCTCGGGGGAGGCCTTTGTCCAGCAGTGGACGTTTTTCGGCTGATATGATGATGATGATTACTTATTTATTGTATATGTCGCAGGCATACTGTATAAATCGTCATTATAGTCAGGAAAATTATATAATGGCGAGGCCGGGGAGCCTATTAAACCTGACCAAAACTAACATCGCTCGTGCGCGAGCTCATTTACAATCTGCTGTACGGCATTTTGACAATTTGCCTGACTACGGACGAAATATCACAATTCGCCTGGCTCGGCATTTTACAACCTGCGTACTTACAAAATTTTACATTTTGCCTTACCGTTTACATATGGACGAATTATTACTAATTGCCTGTATCGGCGTACAGCATTTTACATTTTGCCTTACCGTTTACATATGGACGAATTATTACTAATTGCCTGTATCGGCGTACAGCATTTTACATTTTGCCTGACCGTTTACATATGGACGAGTTATACAATTTGCCTGACCGTAAGTAAAATGACTAATTATACAATTTGCCTGCCACATAATATCATTATTTATTTAAGTATATTACAATTATATTATGTGTAAATATTTGTTTAATATTATTTTCTTACGTTTCTTCTTATTACAATTACTTTTGGTTGGTGGTAGGGCATTTTCTAAGCCCGCCTGGCTAGCTACCACCATCTTATCTAAGTCTTGCCGCCAAATATCAATGTTGATGTCATTGGTGTGTTCCGGCATGAAGATAAGATAGCCAGTTCCCCATTGCGTTGGGGAATCTTGGTAAGCCCGCTTCCGTCTTCGGCAACATCGTCACTTATCACCAGGTGAGATGTTGTCAAGGGTTTACCAATTGTGAATTAAAAAAAAAAAACTTTTAAAATAACAATGTATGTAGTAGGTATACGTAGTAGGTATACGTAGATGTAATCGTGTTTGTAATCGTAAAAACTTTTGCAATTACCTTTTGTTAATGTAAATTGTTTCCGGTCGTAACAAACTATCTTTTTTTGTTTGTGAACAGATTACATTTTTGAAATACTTTATTTAAAAAAATAACTAGCGAATTTTAAGATTAATATAAAAAAAACCTTAAATCACTACTGTTTAGTGACAACACTATTTTTTGATAATGTAATCTTTTCACAAACTTGAATTTCGTGACTTCCTTTTTTGTTTGTTTAAATCTCAAATGTAATTATTAGGTTGACGGAAAGTAATCCTGTAAGGGATAAGTCCACCTCTATACCACACTTATCTGTTTTATGTTCTGTATTTAAACATGACAGTAAAGAGTTTACAAACAAAAAAACAAACGACCGACTTTATAAAGACCGTTCTCAGTTGCAACAAGTGTTAAGTCCAATCATTATTTTTTATTCACTATTGGTATGCCCTTGGCATCGTCTCACCTGATGGTAAGTGACGATGATGCCAAAGATGGAAGCGGGCTTACCAAGATTCCCCAACGCAATGGGGAAACTGGCTATCTTATCTTCAAGCCGAAACACATCAATGCTGTTAACACTGATGTTTGGCGGCTAGACTTAGATAAGATGGTGGTAGCTAGCCAGGCGGGCTTAGAAAATGCCCTACCACCAACCAAACCGAGTCTTACAAGTTGACCCCACCGGGAATCGAACCCGCGACCTCCTGGTGTGAAGCGAATGGGCTAACCAATACGCCACGGAGGCGGTTAAAACCAAACCACAACCAAAGTATACATATTAGTACTAACGTACCACAACTGACGGGTGTAAAAGCAAAGTGACCTCAGTCCATATTTGGTGGTTTTTAATCTGTGAATGTCAAGTTTTTCTTTGTGTCTATGGCTATGTGTCAGCAAAAAAATTAGGTGCAAATACGCTTCAGTCTTGAGTTACAGTGCCACCAACTTATCTGTTCAGTAGACGGCGGCGTCGCTACTGTAGCGATTAGTGTTGTTATTTTTTTTTACCAGGAGCTTAGGGTATTTGAAACAAACAGTGGACATAATGTATACCTTTTACGTTTAAGAAAATAAAGAATAGTAAAGATGGTGCACTAGTTTGTAGTGGGGGTGATGTATCAGTTTTATTTCTAATTTTCAGAGGATATATAGACAGTAAAATATGAAACATATGCTGAATATTAAAATAATTTAAGTGGGGACTTTTACTGTCATTAAACTATAACACTAACTCATACCTTGTAAACTGACACGCAGAATGACATTTCAAAATGGCGAATTTAGTTCCGATTTTGTCTACTGAACAGATAAGTTGGTGGCACTGTAATCTTTTTTCTAAAACGACTTTAGCAGCAAACACGCCTCATTCCAATACAAACTGTATTCACGTGAAAACAAAAAAGATGGATCTCGATTTTCAGTGTCATGGGACTGAGGTCACTTTGCTTCTATACCCCTCAATTAAGCCTATGCTAAGCAGCCTTGAGTCACAAGTAGATATCGGCCCAAACCTGATAGCTCACTGGTATATTCTCAGCCACGATTCGTTGAGCTACGCAGCCACCGTAAAGATGGGAGATGCCCTTCGAACTTCCATTGTGGCAACCAGCCTTCGTGACCTCCGCCCCTCGGTTTGGTGAATGTTCGTTTTCGACTGTTCGATTATTGGTGTATTCGGTAGTTGAAATTAATATCCAATACTTAGGTCTAAATAAAAGAAACCGGCCAAGTGCGAGTCGGAGTAGCACTCCAAAGGTTCCGTACCACCACAGCTCTTCAAACAACTACATAGTCTATTGACAATGATACCTATTAACATTACAAACAAAAGACATCAACGCGAGCGACAAAAATGTGTTTTTTTTAGGGTTCCGAAGTCAACAAGGAACCCTTGAAGTTTCACCATGGCTGTCTGTCCGTCTGTCCGCGGCTTAGCTCATTGACTATTAATAATAGAAATATGTTACTTGGCATAGTAATACATATTATCTTGAAAATTATTTTTGTGGTACTTCCCCTAATAGCTAAATCACTATTTCAGGACGTCTGTAAATAGTAGGAAACATAATCAATTTAAAAGGAAAACTATCACGGCTAAGTAGGTTTTCTTAGTTTAGGAGTAATAGTCAAAGATGTGCAGTTGGATTTGTCAAACGTTCACAGATTTTCCATACAAAATATTTTATTACCAACTGTATGTATCATTTAGTTTTTTAAAATAAACATTAATTTTTTGAAAAGACTTCGGAACCCTACTTTGTGCGAGTCCGACTCGCACTTGGCCGGTTTATTGTATTTCAGTTTATAGTTTTGGACTCCTTAGCGCGAGTACAATCTACACTTGGCAGATTTTTATTATTTGGTGTTTTACTTCAGTATTAGTACTATAATCACACCCAATTATAAGCTGTTTTTTTGGAGCCCTTATTTTTTAACAAATTCTAATTTTTAGTATTTGTTGTTATAGCGGCAACAGAAATACACATTCTGTAAAAAAAACAACTGTCTAGCTATTACGGTTCATGAAATACAGCCTGCTAACAGACGGACAGACAGCAGAGGCTTAGTTATAAAGTCCCGTTGGGTGTACGAATCCCTAAAAACGACCATACACCTCTCCACACAAGTATAACGGTGACACCTTTTCATTACGAGCACAAACAACAGATAGCGGCCCTAGCCGTCCGTAACTGGGGGCGGGTACGCCGAAATATTACTAAAGTAGTTTAGGTCGCTAAAAACCTATAAACGTATAATTTTTCTTACAAAGAATATAACGAACCACCATTGAACCCGTTGATGTCTTTAAATATAGAAACGTTGAGATATCATAGAAAATACTTCGACGCGAGCACCACTGACATACAAATTTCACTGCTCTTGTAAACACGAGAGGTACACTCTGGATATGTACACTTTCAACTACAGTAGGTACGTAATAAATTATTGATCTGTATTACAATACAATATTATTATGCACACGCCTGCGAAGAAACTCGAAGGTTGTGTGTGAAGTCGACCAACCCGCACTAGGCCTGCGTGGTCGACTAAGGCCTAATCACCCTGATTCAGGGTAGGCTCGAGCCCCTCGGTGGGGACGTATATGAGCTGATATAATAATAATTACAATACTGAACTCCAGCCGACTGTGCTTCCGCTGGAGGTGCTCCTGCCACTTTGCCTAGTGAAAAGTGAGCAGAGTAGCTTAAATTTGATATCTAGAAATTACAATACAAAAGTACGATAGTAATGAAAGACTAAATTAAAAATTAATAAATCTTTATTCCGGAAAAATATCAATATAGTGTTAGTGTTTTAGTTGCGTTGTTTAATTATTAGCTACACTCGCGAGTGATAAAACCTGAAAGTTTGAAAGGCCCAAGTTTGGGTAGGAATTAAATCATTAATTTAATCATTATTCACAAGCTAATCAGTCAATGCATATTATATAAAAAAAGTTAAAAAAAAGTTAAAACCGACTTCAAAATGAAATAATATTATTATACTTAAATACACAACATTAACCAACAATAACGAAATCAAAGGCGGGTACGAATTTTTTTTTTTTGAGGTCGGTGCCTGCACACAGTTACTTACGTATTAAATGGTTTAGATTCGATGGTTTGCTGACACCGACCTCAAAAAAAAATTTTAGCCTCTAATTTAATTCGTACTCACCTTTGATTTCGTTATTGTTGGTTAATGTAGTTTATTTAAGTATAACAATATTATTTCACACTTTTGAGTGAATTTAATTTTCAAGGCGTTTTTAAATTTTTTTAAACTTTTTTTTATTTTCTTTATTTTTAGTTCTAATGCTATCTATCTAGCAACGTTAAATCCAATCACCTATACTCACCTATAGGAATTATCAAATCATAATACATGTGTTTCTTTAACAGATACCTACAGAGTCCTGTGGCTTCCATCATCATCTCAGCAGCATGAAAGTTAAGGAGTTAAATCGTCCATCATCAGCACATCTGAATAACCTGAAGGAATACAAGTATCGGTCTATCCATACCTACGTATATATCTATGTATAACATTAAAAAGAATTTTCCTGCAACTCCTAACCGTTAAGGAGTTGTACCTTCCTACATCAGCTTATCAACATGAGAATATGACTAACAGACGCAAGTATAGAAAACATATGAATCACGTAATTAGTGCCTTTAAAATTCAAATTTTTCATTATTTTTGAAGGGTTGCCCTCGATTTCCCTGATCCTGACTTGGTGACAATGGGACCCCCTCGGTAGTAAAAAAATCCTCTTTCGAGTGAAAAAAATATACAGTCGAACTTAGTACCTCCTCCTTTTTGAAGTCGGTAAAAAGATAGTGTACAATGTGCGTGTTGCTAAAACTCAGAAACGAGTCCCCGTACTATCAAGGAAGTTGATAGCTCTCTATCCCCCACTCATGAAGAAGGTTCCCGTTTTTAGCTGACGGGCGTGCTTTTGAAAATATAATTATTGAAAGAATTGCCCTCTAGAGATTCCCAGAACAGCCCAGAATATTTGAGAGCATTGGAGAGCATTCCCCAACAACACCCCAGATCATTTTGTAACATTCCAGAAAACTCCCGAATGTTGTGTGGTGTTCTGTAACAGTTTGGACTATTCGAAGCCTTTTTGTATGGGTTTCTTAAAGTAATATTTTTGACTCTTTGTATGGGTAGGGCTACTCCCTGGGCTAAGCTATAAATGATGAACAAAAAGTTAATTAAATATTATTTATATAACAAAATAAACAAAAGCAATAAGTAACTCACTTTAGATAGGAATTAAATCATTAGTTTAATCATTATTTACAAGGTAATAAATGATAAACAAAATATTAATTTAACATTTATAAAATAAATATTGTATTTAAAATTTGCAAAGAAAAGGGGAGCCGGGTTTTAATGCTTGCGAATATGTTTTAGTATTTTATTGTTGGTACAACTACAGAGACTCAATGTAGATATTGCCTTTCATAAATTGGCATAAACTCACTTAATTTAGAACATATCGACCATAAACGGATATCATTAATCACTGCTATCACCACCGATCATATTTCTGCACACTCCATGGTGCAACTTCCTCCAGCTACCCCCATTCAATGTTAAACGTATTCGTCATGGTCCGTCGAAGCCGGACACCATAATCCCATCCTACTTCTACTAAACATCGCCCTAATAACACTAAAAAGATTTTTGTATACAAACAAAATTCTTTTGTTTTGCGGAACAATGTTGTATCTGACTTCCGACTTGAATTTGTAGTTTTCTGTGTTTTTAGGGTTCCGTAGTGAACAAGGAACCCTTATAGTTTCGCCATGTCCATCCGCCTATCCGTAAATTAACATACATATACATTTAATCACGCCGACAAAGTGGTAAAATAAAATCTTGAAAAAAATGTTTTAGGGTACCTTCCTCTACATGTTAAGAGGTCTTTTAAAACTACTGAGGGTCTGATGAATACATTTTTCAATTCAGAGTTTCGATTGCGACATATTAAGTTTAACAGTGCTCGAGCGTCCCTCCCCTCCTACCATCTAAACCGCAATTTCAGGGCATCTGAAAAAATAATATGTAGTATGACATTTAATCAATTTAAAAGGGAACTAACATGGGTTAGTAGTCTTTCTTAGTTTAGGAGTAATAGTCTACCAACTTAAGATGTGCTGTTAGATTTGTAAAAAGTTCACTTTTTTTTTCATACAAAATGTTCTATTACCAACTCAAAAAACATTTATTTTTTGAAAACACTACGGAACCTCACTTTGCGGAAGTTCGACTCGCACTTGGCGAGTTTTTAAGGAGTTAATTTTAAAGCCTTATCCGTGTACTAGTGGAGTAGCCAGGACTAGTCCGCGTGGATTCCTGATTTAAACAGCTCGTCAAAAAAAAACCTTTTTCCATACAAACTTTGAATAAATATATGACCTACTACTATTACAACCGTACTGCTCAGATCATAAATAAATTATTTTTAATCTGAGTTCGCCATTAAAAAAGTTAAAGAGAGCTTCCATACAAACGTTACAAAAAAAAACCCCAGAGTGAATCCAAACTTTGCTAATATGTTGAAAATACACATGACGTTGTTTATAATTTGTTTTCGATTTACTAAAATAAAACAAAACAAAATATGAGCGATTTGAAACTTACAGTAGAAAACTTATTTAAGCCTTTGTTTAATTCTGTTTAAATGTTTACGTACGATATGAAAACAAATTACAGACATCGATAATAATATGTGTCTTTTCCAGATATTGTCTTCTCAATATTATTTCAAAAATTAGATTCAATCCGACATTTCGTTTTTGGAACCGAAAAAGGAGTACAAGTTAATGGAAACCCTACTACCACACCCTGGACACTTCATACAACGGGCTGGAAAGACATTTCAAGAAAGGAATGACGTAACAAACAAAATGGCGGAACAACCACAACAACCAAACTGTAACCAATCTGTATCAATCTGGGTGACGAGCGGGTGAGGTCGCAATCTAGAGAGAGCGGCAGGGAGTGTCCATACTTTATGTTAGTACTAATCTATATACTTTACTAGCGGTTGCCTGCGCAGATCCCGTTTTTTGTCATTCCCGTGGGAATTCCCCAAAACGGACGCATTGTCATAATTGCTATCTGTATGCCTAATTTCAACCCGAGCCGTCCAGTGGTTAGTTATTCAGTCAGTCAGTTAGTCAGTCAGTCACGGTTACCTTTTATTAAACAGATATGTTGATATATTTTTAGAGATATGTGCTTAGTGCGCCTTGCGTGGTTAGATCGATCATGTTGGTTAACTGACCTAATCACGGTCATTACCTTACCGGTCTTGGGTTTGACTGTAAGTGGCATTTTTTCCGACCGTTATAGCGCTTTGCAAGCTAAGTTAAGCCGCTGGTGCCGATTACTATCACTATTTGACAGTCGCTATGCCGTGTCAGATGCCTTAAAGGCGGATCGAAAAACTTCAGACAGATGGAATAATAACTAGCCCTACAAACTCCACCGACCCGGACTTGGCCCCCGTGTATGGCTTTACCTTCCTGAGTTTGGGAAGAGACCCGTGTGCTAACAGTGGGAACGTTTAAGGGTTGTTAGCGATTGTTTTTAGAATACCGCCGCTGAAGCAGGTTCGGGTAGGTATGTAGTATTCAAACTTCCACCACACCTCGAAACTTCATACTACGAGCAAGAAATGACATTTCTAAAAAACTGATGATGGAACATACAAAATTACGGCGAAATCCCATACGTTCGAGAACCAAACTAACGCCAAACTGTATCAATTTGGGTGACGAGGGAGTGAGGTCGCAATCTAGAATGCGGCAAGGAGTGTCCACACTGTATGTTAGTACTAATATGTATACTTTGCTTCCACTGTGGTACAGGCTATCAAAACCGGGAGAGGAATAGTGTTAAAAGTAGCGCTTAGTTTGTTAAAGCAGAGAATGGGAAATTAATTCAAAATTTAAAAAAAAAACTTTTTTTTTTCACCATCTATCTATAATTACTAATTGATTGAGACCATTCTAATGAGCCCAAACACGATACCTCCACTGTAAGTTGGTAAGGAGTCAGGGTATCCTGCAGATTCTAGGTGTGATGCTGCAGCATCAGGTCAAGGTTATCATTAATTCTCCTCGGTTCTCAATACATGTGCAAATTTCCGATTTAATCCGACGTCTTGTAGTGGGTGAAAATCACGTTCAAACATTCCGTTACAAAGATAGACATCATAGAGATAGATATCATAGAGTTGACCATTCCCTGAAATTGCCGTCGTAGAATTGGCAATTTCATGAAATAACTGACCAGATTATAAAATGACCGGCCATATCACGCGAACCCAGCTTAAACTGCCTCCCACCACCCAGGGGCGGTCACTTTACGAGGCTCTTCGACAGTATCATCGTCAAACCGAACAAACCTACTTCGCTCGCTTCGCTCGCTCAACTCATTTCACGATCTTGCCGATATTCGCCCGACCATTTCATGAATAGAAAATAGGCGAAGCTAATAAAAGGGTGTTAGCCCTACAAACTCCACCGACCCGGACTTAGCGCCCGTGTATGGCTTTACCTTCCTGAGTTTGGGAAGAGACCCGTGTGCTAACAGTGGGAACGTTTAAGGGTTGTTAACGATTGTTTTAAGAATACCGCCGCTGAAGCAGGTTCGGGTAGGTATGTAGTATTCAAACTTCCACCACACCACGAAACTTCATACTACGAGCAAGAATTTCACGATCGCGCCAATATCCGCCTGACCATCCCATGAAATGGCAAATAGGTGAAGCTAATAAAAGGGTGTTGAAAATAAAGATTTTCACGATCGCGCCTATATCCGCCCGACCATCCCATGAAATGGCAAATAGGTGAAGCTAATAAAAGGGTGTTGAAAATAAAGATTTTCACGATCGCGCCTATATCCGCCCGACCATCCCATGAAATGGCAAATAGGTGAAGCTAATAAAAGGGTGTTGAAAATAAAGATTTTCACGATCGCGCCTATATCCGCCCGACCATCCCATGAAATGGCAAATAGGTGAAGCTAATAAAAGGGTGTTGAAAATAAAGATTTTCACGATCGCGCCTATATCCGCCCGACCATCCCATGAAATGGCAAATAGGTGAAGCTAATAAAAGGGTGTTGAAAATAAAGATTTTCACGATCGCGCCTATATCCGCCCGACCATCCCATGAAATGGCAAATAGGTGAAGCTAATAAAAGGGTGTTGAAAATAAAGATTTTCACGATCGCGCCTATATCCGCCCGACCATCCCATGAAATGGCAAATAGGTGAAGCTAATAAAAGGGTGTTGAAAATAAAGATTTTCACGATCGCGCCTATATCCGCCCGACCATCCCATGAAATGGCAAATAGGTGAAGCTAATAAAAGGGTGTTGAAAATAAAGATTTTCACGATCGCGCCAATATCCGCCTGACCATCCCATGAAATGGCAAATAGGTGAAGCTAATAAAAGGGTGTTAAAAATAAAGATCTTATTAGTTTAAAACTACCGATGCTGGAACTTTTACGTACTTGCCTATGCTCGTCGATATCCGGTATTTCGATATTTTCCCAGTCGCTGGGGCATGAAGCTCATACAATGGGTACTTAGTAGGTATTTTTGAGAAATACTTTCAGAATTAAAACAGTGCCCACCAGTGAAAATTTATTATAGCTCAGTTAAGATCACAAGCAGATCACTCGGTTCGTTGGTCAGCCTCATCTCCTCGCTAAACCATTTTCCGTCCGTTTTCTCACAACAGAAGCAAAGTATAATATTAGTACTAACATACATGGACTCTCTCTGCCGCTCTCTAGATTCTGACCTCACTCCCTTGTCACCCAGATTGATATAGATTGGTTATAGTTTGGTTCTCGAACGTATGGCATTTCACCGTGATTTTTTTTCCTTCGTCATTTGTTTTTAGAAATGTCATTTCTCGACCGTTGCATGCAGTGTCCAGGGTGTGACAGAGGCGTCCGCGGATCTTGTAAATAATTTATAATATAAAAATGAATCGCAAAATGTGTTGGTAAGCGCATAACTCGAGAACGGCTGGACCGATTTGGCTAATTCTTTTTTTGTCGAGTTCGTTATTGTCAGGAGAAGGTTCTTATGTAGGGTAGGGTAGTGTAGTGTAGTGTAGGGAAGGGTAGTGTAGGGTAGGGTAGGGTAGTGTAGGGTAGGGTAGTGTAGGGTAGGGTAGGGTAGTGTAGTGTAGGGTAGTTTAGGGTAGTGTAGTGTAGTGTATGTAGGGTAGGGTAGGGTAGTGTAGGGTAGGGTAGTGTAGGGTAGGGTAGTGTAGGGTAGGGTAGTGTAGTGTAGGGTAGTGTAGAGTAGTGTAGGGTAGGGTAGTGTAGTGTAGGGTAGAGTAGTTTAGGGTAGGGTAGGGTAGTGTAGTGTAGGGTAGTGTAGTGTAGGGTAGGATAGTGTAGGGTAGAGTAGGGTAGTGTAATGTAAGGCGGTACGTAGTTCGCCGGGACAGCTAACTTATATATAAAAATGAATCCTTATTTCCCTTGGTCACGGCATCACGCGTGAACGGCTGGACCGATTTCGTTAATTCTTTTTTTGTCGAGTTTGTTATTGTCAGGAGAAGGTTCTTATGTAGGGTAGGGTAGGGTAGGGTAGGGAAGGGTAGGGTAGTGTAGTGTAGTGTAGGGTAGGGTAGGGTAGGGTTGAGTAGGGTAGGGAAGGGTAGTGTAGTGTAGTGTAGTGAAGGGTAGTGTAGGGTAGGGTAGGGTAGTGTAAGGTGGTACGAAGTTCGGCGGGAATACTAGTTCTTAATAAAAAAGCAAGATCGAACATTTGAACCAAGCTTGTCCTCTGGGCGGTATCACAACAGATTCATATTCAGATATATTTTTGGCAAAGACGTTTAATCTACCGCTATCGGTATCGTCTATACAAGAACGTCCATGAAAACAATTTGTCCAAATACTGATAAGTTATAACACTTTAAACTTTCACGATTATTCATACTGAAAAATTGAAAACGGTACTTGACGTGATTTTGTATAATTGATTTCTACTCGCGACTACGGCTATCGAAGCATAGTCGAAACGTTGAAGTAAAAACAACATCAATATAGGTAAGTCATTATTTACATTAAAAAAAATACAAATTCCAATATATTTATTTTAATATATAAAAACAAGTGCAGAAAACCTGCATAGGTACGTACAAAAGGATATCATTAAAATCTTATATCAGCTATGCATTAATATTAGATCAATTTATTAAATAATAATAATAATTCTTATAATAATATTAATTAAATAATTAATAACAATTTTTAATTATTTGAATTTGAATATTTTTTTTAATTTAATCATCATTACAGCTCATATACGTCCCCACCGAGGGGCTCGAGCCTTCCCTGAATCAGGGCGATTAGGCCTTAGTCGACCACGCGGGCCCACTGCGGGTTGGTCGACTTCACACACAACCTTCGAGTTTCTTCGCAGGCATGTGCAGGTTTCCTCACGATGTTTTCCTTCACCGTTAAAGCAATCGGTAATTATGTACGTAGGTTTTTGAAAAACTCATTGGTACATTAGCCGTCCAGATTTGAACCCGGTACCTCTGGTTAGATGGACCGAGTCGTTACCGGTTGAGCCACCGACGCTTTAATTTAATAATTATCTACAATTGTGGCAATTATTAAATACATTATGTCAAAATTACGTTAACTGCAACTGAGGTTACACTTATATATTTGAAACTAAGTATTGACATGACAAGTAACAAATATCAGGTCGGGCTTTTGGAGTCCAGAAGACTTACTCAGACCTCTCCATCATTTAGTGGAACGCCTGCACAATAGCTGAAACGAAAACTTAATAATCAGCTAGCTAGCAGAGCAAAAAATAACATAAAATCTTTTTTTATCCACACAATTAGGAAGCCCTAGGCATCATCTCACCTGAAGCTAAATGACGATGATGCCGAAGATGGAAACAGGCTTACCAAGATTCCTCAACGCTATGGGGAAATAAAACCAAAAGTGAAGTTATCAATCAGTTTTACTTTTCAGCTACGAACCCCAAATTAAAAGACATGCATAGGCCTCTACAGTGCCTGAATTTAAATAAAATAAAAATTCAGACACTGAAGTCCATAGGCAACAATACTTAATTAAATTTTGAAATTAAGTACATTTGTTAAATACAACAGGTTAAGGAGTAGGCTATGTTACACCCAACAATTCTGTCCAGTACCTGCAGATGGGGAAAGTTATGAAACAAGACGTAATTGTTGTTGTAATCAGTAGGTTGCTGGATGCAAACAGTCTGTTCCTGAACCTGGCCACCCTGTCCCGGATTAGTGCATCCAGGGTGCCTCCTAGAACATTTCTGAAGTACCTTACCAACGAGGAAACCTGCCCTGCGCATTCAGTTTCTGTACCTGGCCATTAATTCCACCTGTATTGATTGCATGTCCCGTGCATACTAAACTAAAAGACGTACCGTCAAAACTAGGCAATGGAACTACGATCCATCAAGACCTCCACTTAGAATTAGAGGTTTATCACGCATTGTGCTTAACCGACAGACGGATGGACGGACAAGGAAGCGAAACAAACGCCGGATACGGTTATTAATTACCCCATAATGAACCCTATTAATGATCATATTGGACATAACATCCTCCTGGTTATAATGTCCTTCAGCTTACGTTAGTTCAGCTTACAAGTTTTTCTAGTAACTGATCCATTGTTTTTGGGTATAATATCGTTTGTAATTATATTAATTAATCACGTGAAAACTATACATGTTATCTTCTCTGCACTATAGCAACTATGTGTGTGTGAACTCGACCAACCCGCACTGGGCCCGCGTGGTCGACTAAAGCCTGATCGCCCTAATTCAGGGTAGACTCGAGCCCCTCGGTGGGGACGTATACGAGCTGATATGATGATAGCAACTTTACACTATACAACAATATAATTAGATAACAACGAAGTTATTCGTATAGGCAACATAATTATATCGTAACAATGACCCCTCGAAGAAGGGTGAGTTAAGTGAAGGTAGATGGTACAGGCCCTATATTCAACAGTGGACATTCACAGAGGAAATGATGATGATTTGAGAACAATGATGATGATGATGAATAATGGCAATCTTGCAGACAGTAAATAAGTGATCGATCTTGAATGGTTATAGCAGTTTAAAACATAACGCTAAAATTTGTATTTCAAGGAGTCTTTATGGTACTTAACACTCACTATAGAAGAACCTCAGTAGAGTAAGATATACTTTACTAAAAAGTATGGTTAACTATAATTTTTAGTGTCGGTTCCTGGTAGAGACGGAACAGAGGATGTAGTGGCCCTCGTATCATAGATGCTTCATCTCATAATTAAAACGTGATGTCCACTTTCAGATGTACTATGTAAAAGCTATTGTGTACGATATATTATAGTTTTTTAACCCTGGCTCTGGAGCAAGTAAAACATAACATTACTCAGTAGGCAGTTTACGGTGAAGTGTTAAATCTGTAGTCAACGTCTTACCGATTTCTTTAACGGTAAAGAAAACATCGCGAGGTAACCTGCACATCTGATTACTAGTGTGTAGGTGTAAATCTAAATGCTCTACACGTCACCGCCGGAGATTCTGAGTTCAATCCCTTGGATAGCACGGTTTATTGTGCCACATGATAAGAGACAGGGAGTGAATGTCTGAACGGGTTTGACATTCTTACTTAACTTATGATATTAGGGATGGCCACTTAACGTGTGACCTTTACTCCTACTCAGACTCTACTGTTCTTTCTATGTTAAATCTTTTACAATACCTATGGAAAAAGATCACTGCATATGAGTATACGTGTATTAATTTATGGTACGATTAGTCACATTTTAGTAGTGGGGACAGATTCGTAGGTAGTAAAAAGTTTCAAACTAAAACTACCAGAAACTAAGACATCGTCAAACTTTTTCATGTATTTTTCGATATCATAAAATAAGGTGATTCATGAAGTCCTTAACGTTACTTTCTATGAAATTGTCAGATACAATATTTTGTTCATAAAATGTTTTCAATATTAAACTATGACATAAAAATGATTTGATCATAGTTACACAATTAATATGTTAATAGGGTGCTGTTAACACCAATTATGTGTGTCATTTTAATAAATTTAAAATCGAATACGAAATGGAAAACCAAACGAAATAAGTTTTTGTAATAACATAAACAGAGCTAAATAGTAAAAAATACTGCATGATTAATGTTTGAGTCAATCAACACAAAATTCCGATATCTTGCTACCTATACACCTCTCATGTGCTTTAGTTCTTACTGCATCGATCCATAGCTTACAAATCGCCGTAAGTATGTCAAAGTCTTACCGCGTACAATAAAACATGCTAACCATATCCACCTCTCATAATATGCCTTATTCCACTGTATCCATAGCTTATCTCCCCGTATAACAAAGCTTTATCGCGTACAACAATACTCGCTGCCCATTTTCACGCGGCTGCCTCCAAACCTCATTCATTTCGGCGCCACATATAAAAGAACCTGCCCGTCTGATTTCCATAGTCATACCCGAATCCTTTGTGAGGAAACGTATGCCGAGATGAAATATTAAAGTACTTAACAGTGTAATAGATATGGTTTGGAGAGTGATAAGTGTGGTGTGCGTGTGCGCAGTGGTGAGGACGCAAGTGATACCGGGAAAGTCCAGGACTAACGACGGAGATTATAATACTGTGAACACGGATGGATCGTTTGATTTTGGGTATGTAAGTAATAATCTGGACTATATGTCCTAGGTACACATATTCGTCAATAACTTCAAAACCACAGAAAAGAACTTAAGTGGCAGTACAGCTAGTAAAACAAATGACTTTTGCGGCAGTAAAGTTCTCGAATGGTGACTGCACACTGGAAGACGTAGCGTAGAAAGGCCTCCCAATCGATGAAGTCCTGGTGAAGGTCGCGGGAAACTGCTGGATGCAGGCAGCGTGGGACTGATCGTTCTGGAAATATTTGATGGGGGGGTTATATAGACAATAAGGAAATTTGTTTGACAGCGTCACGATGTACGTACAGTGCGACTGGTTAGATGAAGGTGAAAAGCAAAACAAGTTTAGTATCACTCTGTACTAAGTTGACTTCAATTCAAAGCAATCAATTTGCGAGTCCAATCTTTACCCAACAAATCCGTAGGTACACGTCCCCACTGCTGGGGCAAGAGTCTCTTCCCAAACTCGGGTAGGTTAGGCCATACTCCACACACGGGGGCCAAGTCCGGGTTAGTGGAGGTTGTAGGCAAAGTATATATATTAGTACTAACGTACAGTATGGACACTCTCTAGATTGCGACCTCACCCCCTCGTCAACCAGATTGATACAGATTGGTTACAGTTTGGTTGTCGAACGAATAGGATTTCACCGTCATTTTGTTTGTTTCGTCATTTGTTTTTTGAAATGTCATTTCTGGCCCGTTGTATGAAGTGTCGAGGGTGTGTTGTATGGCTAATTGCAAACCCGACTGTCAGAATACAAGTTGCCTTTAATGCATCTGACACGGCTTAACGTCTGCCATCTAGGCACAGGAACTGACACCAACGGTTTCACGTGGCTTGCAAAGCACGGAAACGGTGAATGCCATTAACAGTCAAACTCTTCTACTATGTAACGATCGTGTTTCAGGTCAGTTAACGTACGTGATCGACCTAACCACGCAGGTCACACTGAGCTGACCGCTTCACTTACTCATCCACTATTTTCTTTAAACTTTCTTACTCACTCACCCAGTATTTTCTTTAAACTTTCTTACTCACTCACTCACCCAGTATTTTCTTTAGACTTTCTTACTCACTTACCCAGTATATTCTTTAACCTTCCTTATGATTTCTTGTTTTCTTCTGAGAAACTATACATATTCTATTTATTTTAATACTGTTTAGGATTTCTAAAGCAAAATTCGTTCATTCAACATCATCATCATTATCAGCCGAAAGATGTCCACTGCCGGACAAAGGCCTCCTCCTCCAAGGTTTTCCACGACCGGTCCTGCGCTGCCCGCATCCAGCAGCTTCCCGCAACGTCGGTCGTCGGTCCACCGAGTGGGAGTCCTGCCTACGCCACGTCTTCTAGTGTGCGGTGGGAGTTCAGTCTACGCTACGTCTTCCAGTGCGCGGTCGCCACTCGGGATCTTTACTGCTCCAACGGCCATTTGTTTTACGAGCTATGTGCCTTGACCACAGTCACTTAGAGGTAGCAATTTTGAGAACTACCGCCAAAATAGGAGAACCAAAAGCTCATTATAAGACTTTATTCATGCCACTTTTAAAGTTGTGTTAAAACATTTTGTTAATTTTAAGAATCATGTTGATCTACCAGTTGGACTGGTGTATAAAAATCACTAAATTCTGATCTTACCAAGAGCAACGCGCGTAGTTCCGGTTACAATTTTATACACTTATAAAACTTTAATGTGTTTATTTTACATCTACTCTATCTTATTCTAAGAATTATATATTACCTTTGTCTTGATTGAGTTTACTACCGTTCTGAACAGGGACTGAGTGAGTGCATTTTTGAGCATAAGTAATCAATTTTATACTGTGAAAGTAAATCTTTAAAAGTTTAGAAATGTTGTAACCAACTATTTTTGTTGTTTTTTTATTTATTTACGAGACAAACAGTCTCATACTTACGTAGAATTAAAAATGCATTAGTTACTTAAAGACTTAGTGGATTCCTAATTTATAGTTGTTTAAGCTGTTTCTATTGCTACTACTTAGTAAACAAAATACAAAAGAAAACCCAAACGATGCAAAAAAATTTGGTGTTATTACTATTAAGAATTATTACTAACCTCTTATTTTTCATTATTTATTGTTAATTCTATATCTCCTACAACAAAAATTTGGAAGAAATTATATTCATATTGTTATAATTTTGCCATTAAAAAACCGACCTCAAACAGGAAACTAAGATTCTCCTCGATTTCTCTGGGATGCCATCATCAGATCCTGGTTTCCTTATCATTGTACCACCCTTGGGATATCTCCTTTCCAATAAAAAAGAAACATCAAAGTCGGTTCATAAACGACGAAGTTATCCGCGAACACACATAAAAAAAATATATATACCGACGACCTGGTGAAGATCGCGGGAAGCCGATGGATGCGGGCAGCGCAGGACCGATCGTCGTGGTAATCCTTGGGGGAGGCCTTTGTCCAGCAGTGGACGATTTCCGCCTGATATGATGATGATATACGGTCGAATTGAGAAACCTCCTCCTTTTTTTGAAGTCGGTTAAAAAAAATGGAATTCAATCTTTTGAACTACTATAAAGTAGATGATCCTATACAGTATATTCTATATCTCTAAAATAATAATTATTAATTAACAATTCAAAAATAAACAGACACTTTTTAGATCAGTAAGCTTCAGTCAAAAAGTCTGCCCCGAAACGCCCCTAATGTAGAAGTACCCAGAACGCTGGGAGCGTTGCCTCGCTGTATCGCCAGCTTAATGCGCTGCATCAGGAACGAGCCGGAGCGGGGATCTCCGCTGCTGCCAGTCAGACACTTCCCCAGCTCCCACGCAAATTTCTTGGTCTCTGCGCACCAAGCGCCGCTCACCTTCACGGCCAAACGGGACGAAAATATATGACCCTTCAAGAAGCTTGTATTCTTTATTATTTGTACCTACAGTAAAGTTTAATTAATTAATTGCTTTCTTAAATTTGAGAATACGTAGTCCAATGAAAAATGTTGTATATACTCGTATTGTGCAAGTCACAGACATGTCAAAAGAAAGTGTTACCTGTATTATTGACTATATATCGTAAAACAGAATAAGTGGCGTCTTTTACAAGCTTTATATTTTGGGACAAGTCTTGTAAGTTAAATGAGAACCACTTCCCGGTTTCCGCTTGAGCTGAAATTTTGCATACACGTTAAGTTTGGGACGTTATTTTTTAAATCCAATATGGCAGACTCCCAAACATAGCGGGTCAGTTATTTTTATGCACCCCCATGATATAATAATATATAATATATCAAATGAAAGGGTTTGCTGTGAAGAATACCAAATAATTAAAATTATAATTAATTAAAGCTTGTACCTAAAAGTTTTTAGGTTTGTTTTTTATTAAAAACTACCTACGGGGAACACGTAAATAAATTTTATATAACAAGTTTATACGAGTATACCCACCCCAGTATTTTTCAAAATAACTGCAGTACCTAAATTTTGACACGAGACTTTCCAAAATAGCAGTGTAAGGTGTTTAGGGAATGTTATGTTTTAGCTTGTCAATCGCATTAAAATACAAAACAATGGCCTAAACTTTTATGGACGTCTCTATTTCTTCAATTCCTCAGATATGCGAACAAAGACCGGGGCTCTAGCTACCACTTAGCCCATGGCAGCAGCACTGGGGTGGTCGGCGGACGGTTCGGAGCCAAGGATCCTGCCACCAACACCATTAAGGAGACGGTCTACACTGCTGGTCCTAGAGGGTAAGGTGATGGTGGTCCATCCGTCTAACATTATAAAAAACAAGTGCGGTTTTCTAATAGAAAAGAACCAGGTGATATCTTTACTAACATTATAAACTAGTTTTTCATCGTTTTATAACATTTCATTGAGGGTGAATAGTGCGCGTGCCGCAAGCGGCTCGCGAGCTTGGACATAATTTTCTCCAGATTCCTATCTCAGATCGCGCTATTCTGATTAGTAGTCTATCTCATTTTCTACTCCCTCAACTATCTCTGTGCAAAAAATCACAACAATCCATTGTTCCCTTGCGATGATAAAGAATTGATGCAAAAAACATATAATTTAATAGTGGAGATGAAAATATTATAATTATACATTTTTGAGATTATTAAATTAGTTATGAGTTTTAAAATTAGCATGAATCCCTCTGTTTGAGGGTAAAGGCCTCCTCCAAAGACGCCCAGTAGTCTCTAGTATCTGTGGGTTTTTCTCTCCACAGTTTACCAGCCGTCTATTCAATTTCGTCTGCCCATCTGCATCTAGGTCTTCCTCTTTTTCTAGTTTCCCGAGGCCCTGGCCATAAAGTCACCCGAGAAGTCCATCTATCGCCGCTCATTCTTGCTACGTAACCCACCCATCGCCACTTAAATCTCAAGGAGTAGTTTAGTGCGTCTATTATTCCTGTTGTTTCTCTTACGAGTATGGTAGTGTTGTAATTTTTTTAAACTTTTCGAATTTTCAGTATACTTCTTTCCAAGTTTCGTTTTAATTACAAAACATGACCTTATTTGTCGAGGCAATATGGCTACACTGTTATGACAGTATGATTTTATTAGGTATATTTTATGTCCAGTTATTGGGCAGAAGAAGAACATTAGTGTAGTAAAAAACAATTTTATTTAAAGTATGACCCCTTACTAATACTTATGCACGTACCTTGACGTAGGGGATCAGGGTGGGAAGAGATGCAATAACCCCTTTTTCTTCCTCTGTATCCGTGCCTGTGTATAGGTTACTATTATTCCCATTAGGGGCACGGCAGTCAAGTCGAGAAAAAAAAAGCGGTACGGCCGTACCATCCTTTTCTCGAAGCAGTTCAGGCCATTTTCGACCCCCCCCCACAACTTCGTTGTAGATAAACCTAGAAGCCTGAATTTTCTGTACCCAAGCAGGCATCATATAAGCACGGTATATTCCAAATTTCATTCAATTTGAACCATTAAGAATTATAACTAGTCAAAGTTTCCTAATTTGTCACTCACTGACTGACAGATCATCAAAATTCCAAGGCACTTCTAGCCGACATAGAAGATTCAAATTTAGAGTACAATCAATCTTTAGTGTATAAAGCAAGGAAAAACTCAAACATTTTGCAATTTCGGTCCAGTTTTCTAGTTACACAAACTACATAAATAACTTTGTAATCCCATATAAAATATATAGGATTACAAAGTTATTTATGCAGTCGCAGGACCGAACTCCTTGATTTACTAGTTTTTAAGGCGCAGTTCATGAGTCAATGTAGTTTTCTACAAAAATAAGTGAAATCCCACCAAAAACATCCTGTAAAAACTAGCCAAGTCTCGATTGAACTGCTTGTTTTTCTATAAAAAGTAATGAAATCTCTAAGCAAAGCCAAGCCTAGTCTAGGGTTCTTTACTGCGATTTCTTTATTATTATGGTTAGATTTTATGTGACTTGGCCGTTGACTTGGATGTCTCAAGGAGTAAATATGCATAAAGAATGTTCAACGGCAGGTCACATAAAATCTAACCATAATAATAAAGAAATCGCAGTAAAGAACCCTAGACTAGGCTTGGCTTTGCTTAGAGATTTCATTACGTTTTATAGAAAAACAAGCAGCTCAATCGAGACTTGGCTAGTTTTTACAGGATGTTTTTGGTGGGATATATATATATATTAGTACTAACATACAGTATGGACACTCCCTGCCGCTCTCTAGATTGCGATCACCCCCTCGTCACCCAGATTGATACAGATTGGTTATAGTTTGTTTCTCGAAAGTATAGAAATTCGCCGTGATTTTGTTTGCTCCGTCATTTGTTTTAAGAAATGTCATTTCACGCAGAGATATGCTATATATAAGATTTCACGACCGTTGTATGCAGTGTGACCTAAGATAGGAGAGGAAATCGCAAAATTGCGTAAAAAGTCTTAGAAACGATTCCGATTCCAGAACGGTTATTTTAATTAATAATTAACTCAACAAGGTACATTCTAAGTGCGAAGTAATCAACGCCTATCATATGAGGAATTGTTTGTATATATACAATATACTCTTTATTTGTACAAAATATACTTAAAATAATTTTAATTAAAAAAAGCTCGTGTACAAAGGCGGACTTATCCCTTAGGGGGATCTCTTCCAGTCCACCTTATTATTTTATTTATTTTAACTTATTTGGAAAACAAACAGTATTTTATGACTATTTAAAAAGCTAATTAAAGAAACGAAGTACTTTTCATATGTTTTCACATGTACAAATCTACACGCTAGCTAAACTTAAAAAAAATGTAAAAAAAAATAGAAATAAACTTAAACAAAATCTAAGAAGGAGTTAAAATTTAAAACATAAAGATGAACAAAAAAAAATAAAACGATAATATATTGCAATAATATACAGAGGACAAAGAAACACGTAATTAAGTACAAACCAGTAAAATAACATTAATACAACCAATATTACATTACTGAATACTTGACTTGACTTATAGACTTAATACGTCTCTAATCACAATTTCTAGGTTTCGTGCGAAAGGTCCCAACGTTCACCGTAAGATGGACCTAGACCAGCGGCCGCGGGGTCCCATCGGAAACAAAGATGACCCCTATTTCGACCCTAACGAGGACCCCAGCTACGCGTTTAAGTTTAACACGAGAACCTACTCGAAGAATGAGAATGCTGATAGCAGAGGGGATGTCAAAGGTTAGTGGAAATCTTGTTTTGTGTACGCACTAGCGACAATGATGCCGAAGAAGGAAGAGAAACTCACTAAGATAGTAAAACTTCTTTATTGCGTCACATAAAAAAGAAGAAAACAACATAGAAGAAACATTATTCAATCAATTTCTTCCAGGCAACCTTTGCGTAGGAAAACAGCGATAGAATAAGATAAGGGGATGTGCAATAATGAAAGATAGAAAAAAAATGAAAATACTGAAGCAGTAACCTAAAATACTTAACTAATCTATTATCGTGTTAAAGAAGGTATGTCATGTTACCTTAGGTTGGTGGCAAAGATTTAACTTTTTCTTAATAAACAAGAACGGACAAGAGCGCAAGAATAATCAGAAGAAAAGATTGTTGAGACATAGTATCCAACAAAGCATAGTACCTTTGAGGATCATCTCAAGTCTTAAATTTAGCTCAAAGGACGCAGTACCTACTCTCATGGTTATTATTTTGGTCCACTTATTATTTAGGTCAATCAAAGGCATTTGTTCTACCACTTTTTAATTATCAAAAAAATGCCTTTGCATACAAATTGTTTAGCTACATTTATATTTGTATAAAGAGTCCTAAGATTTTCGACGTTTACTAACACAGTGGAAGAACAAAATTAAAGAGAATTATAAATAACAGACAAGTGAAAACTTGTTCGACAAGTGAAAAACTTGTAAGGGCTATATTATCTTGCTATATTTTATATTCTACAATAAATTAATTAGCCGTAAGTTTTCCTACTAAATAAAATAAAAACAAAATAAATAAAAACGTTACAAAATCGATAAACTCAAGTGACTGTGTGTGACTGTGTTGATCGCACACCGAAAGAAAAACGTAAGTAGGCCTCCCACAGGGCAGCGCAGGACCAGTCTTTGTAGAACCCTTGGAGGAGTCCTACTATGTACAGCAGGTTTCAGTTGACATCATAATGATGACTAAGTATAATCATTCTACTACTCAAGTCACTATACTCACTGGTTTTAAAGCATGTTTTAAAATTTTAATTTGAAACCCATAAGCTTAGAGCCCTTGTCTTAATAAATCAACTTTGTAACAATTCCCAGGTCACTACTCCTTTGTGGACGATGTGGGCGAGCGCCACGACGTGTCCTACATAGCTGGACGAGATACTGGCTTCCACGTATCGTCAGCTGTTCCTGACAACCCTAGCATAATCGGGGCTCCGTTCCACCGCGCGCCATTGGTTCGGGGAGAGAGCAAGCCTCGTGGAAGAACGGCGGTACAGAGGGGGCTCGATGGGTCTTACAGGTAAACCTTCATCATCATCATATAAGTCAAATACTTACAGTCGCTACTCACCATCAGGTAAAATGATGCCAAGGGCCTATCAATCCGATATTTGACTGCTAGTTTTTTTTTATTCACAATTGGTAAGCCCTTGGCATCATCTCACCTTATGGTAAGTGACAATGATGCCAAAGATGGAAGCGGGCTTACCAAGATTCCCCAACGCAATGGAAAACTGGCTATCTTATCTTCAAGCCGGAACACATAAATGCTGTTAACACTGATGTTTTGGCGGTAAGACTTAGGATGGTGGCAGCTAGCCAGGCGGGCTTAGAAAATGCCCTACCACCAACCAAACCGAGTCTTACAAGTTGGCCCCACCGGGAATCGACCCCACGACCTCCTAGTGTGAAGCGAATTGACTAACCATTACGCCACGGAGGCGGTGTCATTTGAGTTACTTTTTATCAACTGTAAAAAACGACATTGTTCTGAAATTGTTCGTGTTACAACCTTGTGACGTCATTGTCTTTGACGAACTAATTAAGTGATTTTGATAAATACAAAATTGAAATTAGAATAAAATGTTACGTTTTTATGTTTTTGTAGGAGCAATGCTATTTAGTGAATAATATTTTTTTAATTTATTTTAAACACTATCAAATACCCTATTGTGTGTAAAAAAAGACGTCCACACCTAGAATTTCCACAACGACCGGTCCTGCGCTGCCCGCATCCAGCGACTTCCCGCAACGTTCACTAGGTTGTCGGTCCAGTGAGTAGGGGGTCTATGTCTCCCGGTGCGCGGTTGTTATTCGCCACTCGGGATCTTGCTTTTAACATTGATGCTTAGCGGTAAGATTTAGACAAGATGGTGGTAGCTAGCCAGGCGCACTTAGAAAATGCCCTTCCACTAACCAAACCGAATCATACAAAGTCTGCCGGAAATCGAAACCGCGACCGCCTGATGTAAAGTTAATGGACTTAACCATTATGCCACGGAGGCGGCTAGATAAAACTGACATTTGTCTTACGCGAAAAAGCGTGCAGGCAGTTTCTGTGATCGGAAATTCTCCCATTTATACATGAAAAGTGTTGGGTGTTATTTCGATATGTAATTAATATTTTTTATTATATTTTAATCCTTGTATTTTATTTATATTTGTGATATGTTTAAAAGTAATACAATTATAAAACTTACAGAATACACTTAAAATAAAATTCCTAAAATACTTAAAATAAAACACCTTAAATCACACCTAAAATATCTAAAATCACACCTATAATGACTTACAAAAAAACACCTAAACTAACCCATCCCTTGTCATCCCCGATGCAAAGGTGCCCATAACACTAGCTGCATTTCCGCGCTGAATGGCTATGGACAGCCTCTGGCACCAGGAACGATCCGGACCGGGAGTCAAAGCCTCTCTGAACTAGGCGACGCCCTATCTCTCTTACAAATCGACGTGCCTCCACACTCCAGCTCCCCGCTGTCTCCACCGCAAATGGAGTAAATATGTATTTGTCACGGAGTGTGCTATACTTTTCGTGCTTTTTAATTGCCGCTAACTCTGCGGCCGCCCCGGCAACATGTGTCGTGCGTTCCAAGTGGCTAGGGGCGAAAGTACTTACGCAGGTTGCATCACACAGTAAGTTTTAAACATATCACAAATATTAATAAAATACAAGGAGTAATTAATATTTGACTAATTAATATAAATCTAACTCGGCTGGGCAGCGTTCGGGAAGCTTCGCAATATCTTATCGTCCCAAATACCGCAGTGTCTCAAGACTAAGGTCTTTGACCAGTGTGTGTTGCCAGTGATGACTTACGGAACTGAGACATGGTCGCTTACTATGGGCCTATAAGAAGGCTCAACGTCACCCAAAGGGCAATGGAGCGTGCTATGCTCGGAGTTTCTCTGCGTGATCGAATCAGAAACGAGAAGATCCGCAGGAGAACTAAAGTAATCGACATAGCTCACAGAATCGCTAAACTGAAGTGGCAGTGGGCAGGGCACATAGCTCGTATAACAGATGGCCGATGGGGCAGTAAAGTTCTCGAGTGGTGACCGCGCACCGGAAAACTTAGCGTAGGCAGGCCTCCCACGCGGTGGACCGATGACCTGGTGAAGATCGCGGGAAGCCGATGGATGCGGGCAGCGCAGGACCGGTCGTCGTGGAAATCCTTGGGGGAGGCCTTTGTCCAGCAGTGGACGATTTGTGGCTGATATGATGATGATAAATTAATATAAGTGAAGCCACATATTTATGATGTCACAGATTATTTAAAATTTATTGTATTCAAAGCTATCAGTTTTCAGAAACTTAATTACCATTGCCTTATTATTTTTGATTCATGAACATGCTCAGATATTGACGAACTCGACTGTATCAACCTACCTACTCAACATGTGTAGTCACGGAACACGGTAAACACACAGAAACTAAAATTCTAATTTTTACACAGGTTTATATCAGCAGGGCCAGACCAAAGGAGAACAGAAAGCAGTGACTCTCATGGAAACGTAAGAGGATCCTACACATTTTTGGACGACAAAGGCGTTCAGAGGTAAGAAAACTACTTACTTTTTATTTTGTCTTGTTTTCTACCCACTTCAAAAAAATAGGAGGTTCTTAATTCGATTGTAGGCTTTTTAGGGTTCCGTAGTCAAAAAGGAAACCTTATAGTTTCGCCGTGTCCATTCTGTCCGTCTATCCGCGATTAATCTCAGAGACTCTTAGTAGCTAGAAAGCTGTAATTTGTCATGGGTGTACTTATTAATCACGCCGACAAAGGGGTAAAATAAAATTTAATAATTGTGAGCCGTCACGGGAAGCCTGGTAGATGTGAAACACACACTACTACATATAGACTGTATATATATATACCATCATACGAGTATAGCGTGGCGAAACGTCGCCACGGCATGTGTCGCCACGCCAGAAATCTATTTTAAGTGCGGCTATAGATGTTTCACATCAAAAATAAATGTGTTTCTCCCCACATGTTAAAGTGGACGTGATTTTCTTTTCTCGTCTATCCCATGGTGTGGGTTGCCGTTGGATAGGTCGTTCAAAAATATTACAAGTGGGTGTGGACAATTTTTCGATTCACGGGATTTGTTTGCGAAATATGAACCTTTAAAGTGCTATTTTTAGAGTCAAGTGTCCGGTTAGATAAACCGCTATTTTAGGACATCTGAAAAAAATTAAAATAGTAGGACATATAATCACTTTAGAAGGAAAACTATCACGGCTTATTAGTTTAGGAGTAATATTCGATCAACTTGAGATTTGCAGTTGGACTTGTAAAAAATTCGTAGATTTTCCGTACAAAATGTTCTTATACGAAGTGCAAAAATAATTTTGTTTTTTTAACAGTTTTCTTAGTTTTTGGAATTTAACTTTGCGCGTGGTCCGACACGCACTTGGCCACTTTTTTATGTATTTAAGTACGCGATTTCTAAACCGATTTAATGGTTTTTTTTAATAGATGGTCCCTAATGAACTGTAATTTATCAAAATTGGTTATGTACTTTTTAAGAAAATTAACATAAATAAAGAACAATGTAAAAAAAAAACTTAGTTGTTGCGATTGAAGTCGGCTTTTTAACGTGTTTAGCGTTGTGAATAATGTTCGACATATCCCTATCAGCTATCCCTCCTTAAGGAGAAATTGATTTTTTTCCGCTTATCGCACACTCTCCCCTCTTCTTTCTGAAAGTAAAAAATTATATTTTTTCTAACCGATAGGTATAGCTTAGTAGGGATAGGTATGTGGAAAAGCCCCTATTTATTTATAGAATTTGTAAATCCCTCGCTGTACCACTTGAAGTTTCCAGGTCTATTGAAGGAGAAGCAAATTGATGTCAAGTACTTTTCCTTTATAGGACTGTCCACTACATAGCCGGTCCCGGCATCGGCTACAGGATAGTAAAGAACGGCCAGGACCCGTATATCCCTGCGTATTTCCCTACCATTCCCAGCGCGTACGATCCAGACTTCGTGAGTGCTGGTTCCACTGCAGCGTTTGCATCTGATGATACTGGTGCTGATGATGTCTTTAAAGGTAAATCAGGCAAAATTCAACCAAGTTTACTATACATCTAAGAATTATATAACCTGTAGGGACGGATGTGCTCCTACATGACGAGAAGAAAGGGAGATATCTCCGCCAGGCGAGGTGGTGTGCCTGGGGTCCGGCCGTGGACCAACCGTATATGGCCGGTGCTTGTATATATGCTTATGAGCAAGGAAATGTTGATAGTGCGTTGTAGATGCCATCTATCGAGATGAAGATGCAACTTTCCATAGTATGACCGATGGTTCAGTCTTGAGTTGAGGTATGTAGTTGTTAGTGGCGGGTGCTGCAGATGTCGCCACAAACCTTTGTTCTACATAGAACTGTTACCTCAGCTTCTCAGATTTCATAAATGCTAGTTATAAGTACCTACCTGTATACTAGTATACACAGTTTCTATATCTATAGAGAGATGCAATGTCTTCACGACTCGATGGAGAAGTGGAATCAAGTAACAGATTCAAAGACGTATCTGGGAGAATAAAACTATATGAAAATTACATTATATCTGTCTCACTCTCACTACAAAAACCTATGAGGAGTACGCCGTACGGCATACTTAAACGTGGGGCTATTTACGTACCAAAAATACTAATAATTCGTTTACCTCTCCAGTAGTTATCTTTCAAACATGTTCCCAAGGAGAATAAAAAGCTACCTTATGCTTCGTTATATTATTTTGTCGAAACCCCAAAATCCTAACGAAATAATATCTAACAATTCAATCAAAATAATGGACTCTAGTGAATGAAAGGCTGAATTTTTAGCAACTTTTTTATTCTACAGGACCTGAGGGTACAGCTGCATCAGGCCACGTTAAGCCTCCACCATTCCCTGAGAAGGATAGGCCTAACAAAAAACCTTCCAACCAACCATCTGGCTCCGAAGAAAATACTTCTGATGAAGGCAACTTTAATCAAGGATCTGGAAATTCTGGAAGCTCTAACTTTGGCCCAGACTCTGGCGAATCAGGGTATGGTCAGGGGTCAGGGTCCACTGGTTCTGGGTCCAGTTATGGAGGTCCAACAGCTTCTCCTAGCAGGCCCACTTTTAGTCAAGGATCTGGTCAAGGTGCGAGCGGATCCAGTTTAGGGTCAAGCGGGAGCTACCCGGCTAACGGCGATGAAAGCTACGTAGACGAAGAAGGAGTTTATGGAAAACCCAACAAAGGATCAGGTGATGATGAATAATGGATAAATACGATAGTTGATGATGATTTTTAAGCTTTCGGGTTGAGGAAACGCTTCTGAAGATGCACCATGGAATTTTGGAACCAATGCTTACTACGGACAACGCAAGCATTTGCACATAAATATCGATATTATTTATATTTTTAAGGTACTTAATTAAGTACGCTATCACGCCCACTCCTACACATACTTTTTTTAATTGCACCTGTATACCTGCTAAAGTAAGGTTAAAATCCAAAAATTGCTAAAAAGCAATAAAACCAATTCACAAGCCAATTCGTTTTATTACACCCTCACCCAGCACTGGCACAAAGCACAAGAAAGAGACTGAGACGTTATTAAACATTGCAGGTAAGCCAAGACCGAACCGCCCTCGACCGCGGCCCGGCAAGCCTTTTAGGCCAACGAAGAAACCCTACGTTCCTATAAAACCCTCACAAAACAAAGACGATGAGGACGATAAGGAAACGCCAGAATTTGCTATAGGCTTTGATATACAACATAAACCCGGCCCAGGAGGTAATCTAAAACCTGGTACGACGATAATTCGAAACATAGGTCAGGATTATTTTGGAGTCCCGCCTGGGGTGTCTGTAAGGGCACATGTACAAAGCATTGACTTGTACCCTTACGAATCCAAACCTATCACGCCAGCTGAAGCTATTGAGAAAGATAAAACCTAACGTTTTGTAAAAAGCTATTCCTTTCATTTTAAATATAATCTTATAATATACTGTAAAGTAGGAGACGTAACTTATTCAAAGAATAAAAATTTGTAAGTCAATTTTGTATCGTTTGATTTCACATTGAGGTGATAATAAAAAAAGGGAGAGGAGTTAAATGTCATATGTTTTTGTGAAACATCTATACATTTAAAGGCTACATTAATACATAGAAGAGAATGTGAAGACTAGATATAGATCCGTGAGATATAGGTAGCTACATTTTATCTCACTGATTAATTTACTTTTATTTCTTAAACTTTAGTAACTATTTGTCTCGATGAGTTCTCTGCTATAATAAAAGATAGCTGTGTCTTAAATGCTAGTTGATGACTCGAGGACACTAGATCTGGTTAGTCATACAAAAGAGCTATTCTGGAAGAGATTGCTTTTAGCAATAAGACCGCCTAATGTACACTTTATTATAGTATCTCTACGTATTAACATTACGAAATTGTTTTGGTGTACTATAAGTGTAAATAAATAAATAAATAAAAGAGCGAAGGCTAGTTCCCCGGGGGAGTGAATTGTTATTTGATATATTGTCTATGAAGTGAAGTAGCAACATGCAGTAGGTACTCGAGAAAGTTATCGCCGAGTTTTTAAATTAACCAGCACCAACGGCTGAACGTGGCTTGCGGTCGTAGCTTAGTACTGTCAGATAACTGACGGTTTGGTTAAGAGCAGAATATAAATACATGCGCAATAAGAATTTTTTTTTAAGCATTTTCCTTTACTAGTGTACTACGTTTTAAGAAAGGTATTTTAATAATTTAAAGGTCTCTTTAGACGTTTTATAGAAGATTGACTAATTGTACAATCAGATATTATTTTATTTTTTTCCACCGCTTTTTTGTTTGTTTAGAATGATGAGGAGAAGCCTCAGTTTAAGTTGTGGATGATTCTTTGTACACCCTCAATTCAATTCAATATATTTATTCAAAATAGGTGCAAATTACACTCTTTCTGTTACCTAGGTTACTAGATAAGTTTTGCAATACACAAATATGAGACAAAGAGGTGGCATATCATATATATATATTTTAAAACTATATTTCCATAGACAAAGTTTGGCGGAAAAAAGATTTCTTTTTTTATTATTTTGTTATTAAAAAAATAGATTTAATATTTAAAGATGTCGGCGTGGTCTAGAGACGACTTACGAGTTGTAATTCGTTACAACTTTGAGAGGGGTCTGTCGTTAGATGACTGTCTCAAGGAAATGCAATCTGTATTCAAACAAAACTGCCCTCATCGTACGACTGTTTACCGTTGGTATTGGGAGTTTAAACGTGGAAATTTCGAAGTTTCTGATGCACCAAGATCGGGACGACCCAGTGACGTGTGTACTCTAGATAACATTGCCAAAATAGAAGAAATGTTAAGAGTTGATCGTCGAATGACCTATAGGCAAAAAGAAGAAGCCCTGGGCATCAGTGCACCAAGTGTTCACAAAATTTTGCACGAAATTCTTGGAGTAAGAAAAGTTTGCACTCTATGGGTACCTCACGATCTAACGGAGGAGCAAAAGGACTGTCGTGTATTATGGTGTAAAAAAATGTTAAAAAAAATTAAAACGGGTCAAGTGCTTATGTTAACAGCATCGTCACTGGTGACGAAACTTGGCTATATTATTATAATGTGCCATCTAAAAGTAAAAATAAAGTTTGGCTCTTTGAAAATGAGTCTACGCCAACACAACCCTGCAAATCAAAATCTGTTAAAAAGAAGATGATAGCTGTATTTTTTACTAGCCGTGGTATAATCGATCGAGTAGTTCTGGACAGTCAGCGTACTGTAACAGCTAACTGGCACACTAATGAATGTTTACCTCAGGTGCTTGATAAACTTAAGGAAATGCGTCCCAACTCCAGACTCGGTACTTGGCATTTTCACCACGATAACGCACCGGCACATCGAGCGGCTCTCACAGTGAATTTTTTGACAACTGCTAGGATAAAAATGTTTGAGCATTCACCATACAGCCCCGACCTAGCCCCTTGTGACATTGCTTTATTTCCTATTATCAAAGATAAGCTGAAAGGGCGGAAATTTACCAGCGACGAGGAACTTTTGAGAGCTTGGGATCATGAGTGTGCTGTACTTCCAGAAAACAAATGGAAATATATTTTTTACAATTGGTTTTTACGCATGACTAAATGTATTAACTGTAACGGAAATTACTTTGAGCGATTGTAAAAAATAAAATCGTTTTGCAAAATTTATCTAGTAACCTATGTAAGTCAAAAAATAATAACAACAATTTCATTTGTGAAGAATCAAGAAACAAACAACAATTAGTTAATAACGTCAAAATTAAATCATTGATATAAACCAGATTATGTCATAAGAACATGAAAACAATATGACACGAAAAGTTATACATAAAAATCATTGAATGCATTTAACAAGAGTAGGCCAGTTCACACGGACAACACCCGGTCACGAGTATAACGCGAGAGTCAGTCATCGCTCCTATAAACCATATTAGAGGGAAAGGAACGACCCGGCTCCCAATGCGCCACCATCCGCATCCCTGTATATGGATAATAATAAATGCTTTGTGTTTTATAGTTTTTTCGTATTTTTTAAAAACTGTAAATATCTGGATCTTCGCTTATTGGTACATGTAATTAAGTAGGTATTAGTCTTTTTTTTGGATTTTTCACCTAGCTAACTTCGGAGATGGTATTTTTTTTAATATTGAGTGGCATTCAGAAACTATGACGTGGTCTAAAAAAATGTCTTGCAATGTGTACATACATGCTTTTGCTACCCCACATGACCCCTTTCTCTACTTTATACATTTTTTCTCCCCATATCATACCCTATTTTGATTAATTATTAATTATGGTGTCGAAGTATTTTACTTTCAGTTTGTTTGGGTTAATATGACCTGAAATTGTAGGAAATTTTAACTCCATAGTTTTATTGGTTACCGTATAAACAGAGATAGATTTTTTAAATCAAAATTTCAGCCAAATTTGAGGTTTGTCGATGTTATTCACAAAACAACCGATCAATTTCGTTCAAGTTTAATAGTATTTTTACCTGTTGAGTCTAACCGTAAACTAGACACCACCTCTAAATAGTCAGGACATCAGATAGTTAGAGCTCCGTTCGTGCCAAAAGTGTCCTTGAAATATATTTTTTAAAAGCAATATGCAAATATTTTAAGTTCGACTTCGTAGTACGGGTACTACGAAGTCGAATTTAAAATATTTTACATATTAAAGTAATCTATTGTTGCCTTTGTTCTTCAAAACGGTATACAGGCTGTAACAAAATTGGTGTAGGTCTCGTTACCTGGGGCTTTTGCTCATGATACTGAACAACTTTTGCTCTACGAATTTTAGTGAAATCGCAAAAAAAATGACTCTGATACAAATCGATCAGCTAAACGACCAATTTTATGAATTTTTGTATGGTCTATTTTTTTTTTGAGAATCGACTATGGGTTCCTTGCGGAAAGTTGTTCAGCATGATGACTTTAACCCCCATCCCCCCACCCCTAGCGAAAAGCCAAATGAAAGACGTTCCATGTTAAAAATACCACTCCCTACATTTAAACAACAATTTTGCTTAATAATTTATTATTCGAACCACAAAACTGTTTAACAATTCTTATGACTTTGAGAGCGTTTTCATAAAGTCGTTTCCCATACAAGCTTAAAGTTACTACTTCTTAAAAATGGATGGGCCGATTCTAATAAAACTTTTTACACGCAAGTCACGAAATTCTACTTTGTGGATAAATTACATTTTTGAAATACTTTTTTTTAAAAAGATTAGCGATTTTAAGACTAGCATGAAATCCTTAAATGACTATTATTCAGACCCAACACAATTTTTTAAATGTAATCTTTACACAAACTGGAATTTCGTGACTTGCATATGTGTATAAAGGTTCATAAGAATCAGCCCATCGATTATCAAGAAGTAGTAACTTTACGTTTGTATGGGAAACGATTTCGTGTTTACGCTCTTATGGTGTTTATTTGTGCTAGTGTTCTCTCTTACTCCGCTCCTAAACGTATCTAAATACAGACTGTTTTTTAAAAGTGCAAGCCTTAAATAAGGCTCATCTACTGAAACTAAAAAAAACCCTAAGAAACCAATACTTACTAAATTCAAGAAAAAATTGACTTCATACAAAGTTAGAAGTTCTGATCGTCTAATCGATTTATATGAAAAGGTTTTTTGCAGATTATGTATGAGTTACTTGTGGAAATAGTTTCAAAAAAAAGCCTAGTTTAAGGCTTAATACTTAAAAAGAACACGCTGTATACAATAGTTTAACTGTATAGGTAGGTAGATAAAGATGTAACAAAGATACAAAGAGAAACGTTAGTAGGAAGGGGATTTGGCAAAATATGCGGAGCTAACATAGAATGTTTAGCAATAAGCAGAAATATTAATATTTATAACGTTACTTCATATTGGATCAAAGTTATGTTGTATGAAATGGTTAAAACTTTCAAAAATACATCTGAATTATCAATATCAATACAATGCGGGATTTTATTAAATTCTAAATAGATACATTCTTACTTCTTGATGCGATGATAAGATTGGTCTGTACTTAGGTATCATCATCATATAATTAATCAGCCGAAAGACGTCCACTGCTGGACAAAGACCTCCCCCAAGAACTTCCACAAAGACCGGTCCTACGCTGCCCGCATCCAGCGGCTTCTCGCGACCTTCACCAGGTCGTCGGTGCACCGAGTGCGAGGCTTGCCTACGCTACGTCTTTTGGTGCACGGTCGTCACTCGAGACGCACTTAGGGTATTGGTATGAATAGGATAAATAAAAAAAAATATGTTTTTTATTGTGATGGTATTTTAAAATAACCAAAAATCTACACTTACAGTTAACAAATTCTAAGATCTCTTCGATACACCATCAATTCACAATCCTAACAAAAAAATACTTAGAACTACTTGGGCTTTACCTATCTTAAAATAGCAGCTTGATTCGCGTTAGTACAAATTTAGATCGAAACTAAACCGAAATAACATTCATAACAGTGCGCGCCGTAACGTGGTGGTTACGACTACTTTTGTGAGCAATATAGATATTTTTAGAGCAATATCCTGTGAAACTCATGAAATGTATAGTTGAATCACATAACTCAGTCCTGCTTTAAGATATCAAGAAAACTTAAAGTAATACTTCGTAACTAAAAATAAACATTTATTTCGACGGAGTTTTTATACAGCAACGTAATAAAGTGAATAAAAACAAACCTTACGACATAAAGCACTATAGAATAGGAGGTCATGACAAATCTGGTAACGATAATGGAAATGGATAAACTTAGGTTGAGAGGATAAATGGCAATACTCTGATGTTAAATATGTCGGTCTGCCTGCGCAAAGTGGTTGCGTTATGTACTTAAAGCGCCTGAAAACTAGTCATTGTGACCAAAAAAAAAACGATAAAGGAAATGGCTGAGTAAGATATAAAATGAAAGTACTAGTTGTACTCATGAAAATTATGCAAAAAAGGAGCAACGCTTGTTGTTAATAAGAATAGCGAGAGTTTTGGACCAGGATCCCACCCTGCCCCATCCCACCTGCCGGAGCCCCAAAGTTGCCTGGAAACGCTTGAAAATAGCGAAATGCATAATTGTCATGAGTAGGTACAACGAGTACTTTCATTTTATATCTTACTCAGCCACTTCCCTTATCGTTTTTTTTTGGTCACGATAACTAGAGGCAGACCGACATATTTAACATCAGAAGGTTGCCATTTATCCTCTCAACCTAAGTTTATCCATTTCTGTTATTGTTACCAAATTTGTCGTTACCTCCTAGTATACTAGGTAAGCTTTATTTTGAACTAACATTGTGGGCCACCAGCTGTGCCTAAGTTTTACTAGAGACGCTCAAAGTCAAGCGTTTAAGATCGGTTAAGCCCTTAAGTAGATAGTTTAACAATTTAAAAAAAAATTGAGTGCGTTTGACTTTTTCTCATGTGATGGAAAGTGACGATGTAGTCGACGATGATGCACACAAACTCAAATTGTAAACAATTTTTTAAAACGATTTTTTTTTGTTGTACAGGGTCATTGGGGGAACGATTTCATGAGATGATAAGGGAACTCATTTAGAGTATTTAACCCTAATTTTTAACGTGTCCTAGTGCAAAGTTTCCAAGATTTTTTGATATTGGAATTTTGTGTTTTTTTTGTGGGTTTATAGCAGTTTATCTGGTTTAAAACTGAAATAGCAAGTTTAAAAGTATTCATTGCTTATCATTACACACAAGGAGACTCCTATCAATTAATCTAAGCCAACAATACATTTAAAAACAAACTAATTATGAAATTATGCTCGCGAAAACCTGGGAAAAAGGTTTTTTTTGTAGAGTAATGATTTTTTGTGGTTTCAAAACAAAAAAAAACTGTTCTAGGAGATGCACTCTAAATTAGTTCTCTCGTCATCTCCTAAAATGCCTACATCGTTCCCCCAAAGACCCTGTATATTTAGGCTCTTTACTCAGATCAGAATGTTACAAAATTTAACGTAAAATACATTCAAAATAACACGTATTTATAACCTAAATAAATAACATATTTTATAACAAATGCATTCGCTATCAAATGAAGCTTTGCTCCTTACTAGTTACGAGTAGCTATTACAGATCTTATCTACTAAATCTAAGTATAAGAATTTGCTTACATAATTAGTCAGTATATAAAAATCTATGCATTATATATTTTATTAAATAGAAAAATGTTAGAAAAGATCCTAAAAGGCCTAGCAAATCACAAGAGAAAGCTTTTGAGCTAATAATCGTGTAATCTTTCACATTATAATATGTTATAGGGTGACTGCATACCTCATAAGTTGTGATTCTTGTAATTAAACTTTTTTACCCAACTGCACCAGAAAGAGGGTTATGTTTTTTTAAATTAATGTATATAAGAATGTATGTACAGAGGCCAGCACATCAAGCTATACACTTTGGACTTTGTACCGTTCTTATGGCGTATGCGTATGGATCAGAATCGGACTGCGAGTGTCTAGCTTGATGTGCTGGCCTCTGTACAATTCTTTGGCACGCTCTGTAGCCTAAACGACTTGATAGATTTTGGATAGCGAGGTGTCGTTAGATTCTCTTGCTTGATCCCGTGAAATATAATAATTTTTTACTTGACTGGCCGAAAATTTTTGCCGTAATCGCTTGGGAGGCGTGTTGGCGATCGCAATGTGCGCTGTGGTGGCCCTATACGTGGAAATGTTGTTTAGTTTTTTTTTTTTTTTATGCACAATTGGTAAACCCTTGACAACATCTCACCTGGTGGTAAGTGACGATGTCCCGTAGTCGTCTCTTACGACACCCACGGGAAGAGATTGGATGGCCCTACTATAAGCCGGGAGCAACATGGCTAATTTATACATTATTATTAATTAATAATAACCAACGTAGGCTAAGTTTACTAACAAATAATGGATCGCTGATGTTGTCTAAATACATTTTGACATTTTGATTTCTTTAAGACTACTAGTTCCAAACACGAGGCTTGCAATTGGTCAGAGGAACAGAGTGTTTAAAGAATCTCTCTTCGGAACAAACATAGGGAAGTTCGCTTCTATCCCAAGGGCACTTGGAATTAATAAGGTGGCGCAGTATATAGATATATTCACGTGTACACTGACGGAATTCGTAAAAAGTAGTTGTAAGTTATTTAAGTAACATACAATTAATCTTCTTTTATTCTTTCTTTTAAGCTTGTTGTTTTTAGTTAATGTTATTGAATTGGGGTAAACCTGTAATGATAGTGATAGTAATGTAAAGATATAAAAAAATATAAATGATGAATCACCAGTTATGAGGTTGAGGTTACAAACCAGTTACCCTGAGTTGTCTATGTTCATTAGACCACAAAGTTTTGTTTTAGGCCCAGGTAAGTTTATCGAAGTGTAGAAGGTTAGAATTCGGTCCACATTGCAGTGGTCGGTCTACGCAAAAAAACCGCAAATCGATGTAAACGAAGCCGTTTGTTGCACTAGCACTATCATCATCATATCAGCCGAAGGACGTCCACCGCTGGACATAGGCCTCCCCCAAGGGTTTCCATGAAGACCGGTTCTGCGCTACCCGCGACCTTCACCAGGTCATCGGTCCAGCGAGTGGGAGGCCTGCCTACGCTACGTTTTCCGGTGCGCGGTCGCCACTCGAAAACTTTACTGCCCCAACGGCCATCTGTTCTACGAGCTATGTGCCCCGCCCACTGCCACTTTAGTTTAGCAATTCTGAGAGCTATGTCGGTTACTTTGGTTCTCCTACGGATCTCCTCGTTTCCGATTCGATCACGCAGAGAAACTCCGAGCATAGCACGCTCCATACGGACAGGCACAAGTTAAAACAATAACTTTGACCGATTGTTCTTCAAAATAGTTTGCTTGGGGGCGAGTTATGGCTTCATCTATTGGAAGCGGTCATATGCTCGATGTAAATGGCGTGGTTAAAGGTCCATACAGTAAAATATGTATGGGACTTGAATTATTTTTTCTGAAACCTATCGTGACGGGTATCAATTAAAAGGGCTTTATGAGCCGGTTCTATAAATTACTACACCATAACCTTTTAGACACTTGTTTTCTAAAAATCCAATAAGCTTTTTCAAAACATTCGTGAGGTATACCGAGTTTGGGCTTCTCTAGTTATGAATCAGCAAAGACTTTTTTGTAAACGGCTATCCTGTACATTGATTTGCGTTTTTCGATCCATATTGGCTTTGTACAATTCAACGCACGTAAAAAGAGCTCCAGTGGTCAAGTGGTGGGAATGTGTTTGCGCAGGCGGGAAACAAATGACAACTGGCGAACCAATCACGCGACAGCAAACAAGAGAGACGCGTGTTTCCCCCGTCGCGCCTCACCCCTTACCACCAATTTGGCCCGCAATTCATTCACTGCGCAGGTAGGTCGCTCGGAGCTCTTTTTACGTGCGTTGAATTGTACACTGCCATCAAAATAAGGGATTCACCACAATTTAATATTAATCTATCCTCGGGGAGCAGCTTTTATATCAACGCAGTAAGAGCGTCTATCTGCATCGACTCGGCCGAGTTGCAACAGTTGCGCCCACGGAATTCTAAATATGTATATATTTATTTAGAATCCTGCGGTTGCGCCACATGACCTGTGTCGGTACATTGTATCAGTAAGTCGAATTAGTAACTGGTGCCGAAACGCTGTTGCGATCTCAGAATACAGAACAAACTAGAACAAACGTACAGTGAGAACAGTGTGACGCGCGCGCCGAAAACTCCGCGTCTACCCTCCTTCCCTTGGTCAAAGTATTCATATAGTATGGCCACTCCCTGCCGCTCTCTAGATTGCGGCCTCACCCCCTCGTCTCCTAGGTTGATACAGATTAAGTTTGGTTTTCGAACGTATAGAAAGAATTTCGCCATGATTTCATTTGTTCCGTCATTTGTTTTTAGAAATGTCATTTCTCGCCCGTTGTATGAAGTGTCAGGGGTGTGCCTTGGCTGTATTATTGGTATTGTAAGTCGGATGTTAAAATTTTTTGAGATAGGTAAGTATGAAAGAAGTACAGCTTGTTTACTCACAAAAATAAACCACCTGCATGCAGGATTTAGAAGGGTCAAAATGTCAAAACATTAAAGTACAAGTTGCTTCACTTTTATCGCCGTACTCGAGTTCTGATGGTTTGTTCTGTATTCTGAGGTTGCGATATAAATGTGTCTCAGGGCTGTGGACGACCTATTATTATCTTACAATGTTAGGCAAGAAATTACTTCGTTATGTTACAAGTATGTTATAGGCCCGGCTTTCAAGTTCATAGCCAGTATGCTCATTTGTAGGTCCTACAGATTGTGGCAAATTTTGTTAAATACCTATTTTAACATGGACTGTTTTTTTTGTTTCACTTTAATTTCACAGCCATTATTTACCTACGGCGTGTTTTTATCTTAATGATCCGATAAAGTTTCGAAGACTAATACTTTAAACGAAACATAAGTACGAAAAATATACATATTGTGGTGCAGAGATGTTCTCTGCGCTGTAACAATTAGGAAAAAATAATGTTAAATACATGCTGACAGGTTAGTAGTGACAAAAAGCTATTGTTCATTTTATGAATTTTAATTGGACTAAAAAGACAAATTGCAGCAAAACTAACTGTAAAATAAATTCATTTTTATAAGCATAAAACCATTGTGTTATTTAAATCGAACACAAAACGCTTACAAAATTAAATAATTTCTATTTTTTTTTCTTGAAAATTACAAGCACCATTCTCACAACTATAATATATTATGTTGTGCATTTTTCTCACATTTTATATATAACAATAACACATTGAGGTTACAAATTTATGTGTAATTATAGGTAATATTCGAATTTTGTGCGTGACAAATATATTTTGTTATACAGTGTTTGTTTGCGAACAGTACGAATGTACTAACAAAAGCAAAAATGTAATATAACAATGTTCTTATTTTATTACGAACGAGACTAGAATTTTACATTTCTTACTAATTTCTTTCTTACCTACTTACATAAAAATAAGATAGATATTATTTAGAAATTGATTTACTTAAAACTGCTCCTAAAGGTTTGCGATAAGTTACTCATGCAAGTGTATTACCTATAAATGCATGATACAATCTACTGCAGTAGGTATTAACAATAATAACCATAAAAACAAATGGTTTCTCAGTAAACACAACTGTCTCAAAATACATCATAATATACAGAATTATAACAAAAACATCAAATTTTAGTCAACATTGGCACAGATTTTTTAGAAATAACACTTACGTGTATGTAAATTTAATAAATAAATAACTTGTTAATATTGGTTAATTTCTTAAAAGTTACAGGAAACAAAACTCTGAGCAAGGTTCAAAACCCGATGTTAAATTTTACACAGGTTAAATTATTTTAATATCAATAAATTTTGACTAACGATCGAGTGACTAAAAATGTTTTAAATATACTAAACATTTCCGGAATAAAAATATTATTTAATGCTCCTTAGCTCCTTTTCCGACCACTTTCTATTAAATAGATTTAAGAAATAATGGTCCAATTAGGTATTTGAGAAATTTCCTAAGCTATGTCTACCTAACTACTTATACAATATTACGATAATGTAGGTATTTTCGCTACTTAGGTATCACTTAAAGCTATCAACTAAAAACCATGCACTTCTTTCTGTATTATATAAAAATGGTTTAAGAAGAACTACAAGAAATTCAGATCTATATCCCGTTTCTGAATAATTAACACCGGATTATTTTTTCAGAAATTAATTTAGTTATGATAAATATTTATTCAGAAGAAAGTTACGCTACAACTTTTACAGTGATCCCACACTAGGCAATGCCTGTGTCGTGATAGTCATAAATACGATTACAAAGTAATTACTATTACGCGGCTGTATCAATCTGTATTGAGATGAAATTTAACAAAATTAGTAATTATTAATTAATTCGAAAAAAATATCATTTTTTGTCCTACGACTTTGTTTAAATCTTAAGTTCACTTTGCACGGAACTCCAAAACATTTTTTTTAAGTTTTAGTAGTTTTACAAAAAAAATGTTCACTTTCATTCGTAGAATCAACAGCTTTAAAGTTTTTACTATTTTACAAATAATCTTTTAATTTTACAAATGAATTATAGTAAACTGGCAACTTTTTTTACAACTGATTGCATCAAATACAAAATAATATTGAATTGTATTTTTTTTATAATAAATATTTCATTTATCAAGCTACTTGTTTTACAAACATTTTTCCGGTTTTTCCATTATATAACAAGTTAAATCAAAAATACAAAGATATACTTGAAACGATAATTTATGTTGTTTTTCATCAAGCTATAATACCTATATAAATATACATACAGAGTGCACCAAACACCACCAACCAAGTAGTACATAATTTGGTTAGTGCTCCTGCCGGCTGAGTCAAGAGTTGTGGGTTCGATGCCCACTCAGAGCAAACATTAGTGTAACTAATAGTTTTGTTTACTCAATCTTTATATCTGGGTGTTTAATATCTGTATGTATGCTTTTGAACGTAATATCGGAATCATATCCAAAAGACCTTAATTGCTGGACAAAGGCCTCCATAAAAGATTTCCACAACGACCGGCCCTGCGTTGCCCGCATCCAGCGGCTTCCTGCTAAACATATAAAAGTATGTATACCAGTCCCTGGTTTCTATAGCACAGGGCATCCTAGTTTTGGGGCTGATGACCTGTGTAATTTGTATCTGAACATTTATTTAATTATTTATTTAAGTGGTAATATAAAATTAGAGCCTTTCTGCTCACTTGGCACGAGACGAAGTATTATTAATATTATTATATCAGTTCATATACGTCCCCACCGAGCGGCTCGAACCTACCCTTAATTAGGGCGATCGGGCCTTAGTCGAACACGCGGGCCCAGTGCGTGTTGGTCGACTTCACACATAACCTGCGAGTTTCTCCGCAGGCGTGTGCAGGTTTCCCACGACGTTTTCCTTCACCGTAAGAGCGTCGGATAAACGTACATATGAAATCTAAATTCGAAATGGTACGTGGCGAGATTCGAACCACGACCTGAAGGCGGCGGCCCTAGCCGTTACGCCACCGACGATTAAACCAATTTAAGAGGTTACCCCCAGCTTAATAGCGCTGTCATCAGTTAAGAATTAATTACTCGCTGAGTATTTACAATTTTGATTTCATATGTAAGTACGTTTATCCGTCGCTCTTCGTGACCTCGCTACCCGCGGCTGCCTGCTGCCCCAGATATTTATTTATTTGTATAGGCGCACACAAATCTAAAGCTTGCAATAACGTCATTTGTTTATGTAGAAGTAATAGGTACTTATAACGCGCCAATTTATTGTGTTTCCGGGGAGTAACAGAATGAAAAAAGAGACTCAAGACAAGGATATAAATATTCAAAAAGCTAGGTTAGACAGAAAGGGAGAACCGCGCAAGTACACCCCCGTGAGCGCAACGGGTGACTAAATTCGAACACTTTTGACCACTTGACCGTGAAACTAGTTCTTCTATGTGTGATCGAAGCATGACTGCGACACACATTATGATCGTCTTGCGGTAGTCTTACTCATAACACACAAATATAACAAAATAAACGGGATTCTACCAATGAATGGTGAAATCTGAAGCTGAACAACCAAAACTATACGCGTCTCTTCTAACGCGTGGAGGAGAGCCAATATTACGTGAATTTCATCTTCTTCCCGGTCTCCTCTAGCATGTCTTTAATTTTGGAGAGCGGCGAGCGCTTGTCTTCTAAGGTCTTCGCCACGTACGAAGCTGGCAGGTGGATCTGTAGGGGGTCGCGGAGGCGGGCCAGATCTTTTTCTAATTTGCTTATCTGGAAGAAAAGGTAAATAAAATAATTATAAGATAGTCTTTTATCCTTTGAGGGTTCTATAATATCTCCAGATGGAAATTCTATGTCACGTAAATGATCCCACGTTTGAGCTTGACATACTGCTTAATCCTCGTCATAGTTAACCGTACGAAAATTACACAATATAATTCTCAGTCTCATTACAGCAACCGTTGCTGTAGTGAGAGTGAGAGTGAGACAGATATAGTGTTATTTTCATACAGCTTATTTTTCTCAGCTACGTCTTTGAATCCGTTACTTGACTTCACTTCTCCGTTCGGGTCTTTTCACGACATTTCGTCTCTACAGACATCATATTGTTTTACCTATTGAATCATAGAAACGATGACGTCCATCAGAAGTTTCAAGTATTTTTACTAGCTTTTGCCCGCAGCTTTGTTCGCGTGGGCATCGTTTTATGACTGTCTTTGAGGGGGTTGTGGTTCGCGAGCCACGAGTGTGGACATCAGTTTTCCACAGATCCCTATCTCAGATCGGGCTATTCTGATGAGCAGTCTATGTCACTTCCCACCCCTTCAACCAATTCCATACAACAAATCACCTTAATCCGTGGCTCCGTTGCGACGCCACGCCGACGTGCGCGAGCGTGAAAATTAGTTTTCCTCAGATCCCTCGAGAACTATGTCAGGATATGCTAATTAGTAAATTATGTCATTTTCCACCTCTTCAACCATTTATGTGCAAAAAATCACAACAACCCATTGTTCCGTGGCAATGTTAAAGAAATTAACCAAAAAAGAGTATTTTTTCAGTTCCCTCAGGAACTGCAATCGGTCTATGCTATTTTCAGTGACACAGGCTACTTACATGTCAAATTTAATCAAGATTGGTCAAGGCGTTGAAGTGTGAAAAGATAACAAAGAAACAAAGACATTTTCACGTTTATAATATTAAGTAAGGTTTCTAAACTTCATTTTCAACATTTTCATCAAAAAGAATATTGAGCACTTACTAATCAGCCTGCTGCCAGACGTCCACTACAGGATATAGGCCTCCCCCAGGCCCCAAGTCACCATAATCGACACGCTCGCTCGGCAGGCGGGTTAGCGATCGCAGCGTGCAGTGTAGCCAGTGTGGTGGCACAGTACGCGGAAAGGACGCTCGCTGCTGCCCATCCTCCAGTTTTTTTTAAATTAAAAATTTGAGTGCGTTTAGCTGCACCTTACCTGATGGTAAGTGCCGATGCAGCCGAGGATGTAACACGCAAGCTCAAATAGTGCCTATTCACTCTCGTCTTGAAGCTTTCTAAATTATACGATTTGGGGAATACAGACGCCGGAAGGGAATTCCACTCATTGGCCGTTCACACGATGAACGAAGAAGCAAAACGCTTCGTGCGAAAAGGTGGAACATTGACGACAAAGGGGTGGAACCGCTCTCCGCGCCTGGTCGTCCGATGATGAAATGGAGAGGGGGGAATGAGGTCGTGAAGCTCCAGGGCACACTCTCTTGATCCTTTAGCCAACCTTTACTACAACTTCGGGAAGAGATGGGGTGGTACTATTCTAGAGCCGCATTTAGGTTCGCAAAAATTCTAAATATGAAAATGTGAAAACGAGACGAATACTGTATGAGACCCACAAGTCAAACTTGTCAAAAACAGGATGTCCCTCGATAAGCTTTACTTTTTTATATATTTGTAATATACCTAAAAATACACTTTCTTTGGGTCTTTAAATCAAAATTTGAGAGCGATTGACTGTAACTCATCGTATCAGCTCATATACGTCCCCACCGAGGGGCTCGAGCCTACCCTGAATTAGGGCGATTGGGCCGACCACGCGGGCCCAGTGCGGGTTGGTCGACTTCACACACAACCCTCGAGTTTCTTCGCAGGTGTGTGCAGGTTTCCTCACGATGTTTTCGTTCACCGTTAAAGCAATCGGTGAGTATATGTACGTAAGTTTCGAAAAACTCGTTGGTACATCGGCCGTCCGGATTTGAACCCGGCACCTCTGGTTAGGAGGACCGAGTCGTTACCGGTTGAGCCACCGACGATTCGACTGTAACTCACCTAATGGAAAGTGATGGATGATGCAGTCGAAGCTGGAACACGTAAACCGAAGTAATGCCAATTTCCATTCGTGCCTTGACGGTCCCCAAATTGTAAGAATCGGGAAACACTGACGTCGGCAAACTCCTTCTCTCTCCGCGCATAATATAAGAGGAAGCGTAACGCTTCGTGCAGATAAGTGGAATATCAACAACAAAGTGGTGGAAACTTCCCTGCGTCACGTTTACCGGAGGTGGTGTGGAGGTGAGGAATGAACACCGATTGACAGGCGACTTTGCCGCGATGCTCAAATTTATGGAGCTTGGTTTTGAGACGCTCGTCCAACTTCTAAACCACTAATATAGCTTTGTCCTCCTAGTTACCGGAATCTTGAAAAAAAAAAGTTGTTATAGGCTAAAACAGTACGTATAACTCTGGACCTATAACTTTTGGCTACGAAAAAACTAAGGCCGTAAGTGCAAAAACTGAAAAAAGAGAAGTTAGAACAAACCTCATCCTTGAGATGGTTGTACTGGTTGATGTCGAGGCCTATCTTTTTCGCCTTCTTGTGTAGAGTGAGCAAGTGCTGGCGGTCTTTCACGTCTGGCAAGATGTATTCCTGAAAATCAAATTATATTTCTCGTTATTCATTTACGTATATTGTGATCCGAAAAACTCTCATTTTCTCGGATGAGATGAAGAACTTGGACACGTAATATTATACAGGTGACTCTTCTACCAAATTTATTAGACCGGCTCTGTCAATACATCTAATAAATATAAAAATGAACCCCTAATTTTTCTGGTCATCGCATCACGCGTGAACGGCTGGAGCGATTTCGCTAATTCCTTTTATTTTTGAGTTCGTTATTGTCAGGAGAAGGTTCATAAGTAGGATAGGGTAGTGTAGTGTAGCGTAGTGTAGTGTTCTGTAGTGTTCTGTAGTGTAGTGTAGTGTAGCGTAGTGTAGTGTTCTGTAGTGTAGTGTAGTGTAGCGTAGGGTAGTGTAGGGTAGGGTAGGATAGTGTAATGTAGTGTAGAGCAGAGTAGTGTAAAGTAGTGTAGTGCAGTGTAGGGTAGGGTAGGATAGTTTAGTGTAGGGTAGGGTATAAGTAGGATAGGGTAGTGTAGTGTAGTGTAGTGTAGCGTAGAGTAGTGTAGGGTAGGGTAGGATAGTGTAATGTAATGTAGTGCAGAGTAGTGTAATGTAGTGTATTGCAGTGTAGGGTAGGGTAGGATAGTGTAGTGTAGGGTAGGGTAGGGTGGGGTACGGTAGTGTAGTGTAGGGTAGGGTAGGGTAGTGAAGGGTAGGGTAGGGTAGTGTAGTGTAGTGTAAGGTGGTACGAAGTTCGCCGGGACAGCTAGTTAATCTCATAAAAATGAGTCAATACAACTACGAGTACATCAAACACACTCTCACACCACTATAACAATGACAGTGATAGAGACGTACTCGGAATATAACACGAATGAGAAAAAAAATCACTCATTTCTATCTTCAACCCATTTGGTGAATACTGATCGATTGAGACGAAATAAGCTAATGCGCTCATTCTGTAGGCATCAAAACTACTGATCGCGTAGGCCGGTCTATAGCTGTTATATTGGTCGTAGGGGTGGCTGGTAAGACCACGGACGCATTTCGGGAGGTGAGTCAGAAGATGAATCTGAACAACTTATCCCCAAAGAAATATATGGTCAATTAGACCTTTCATACAAATTGACAGCTCATCAGTCAACTTTGTATGAGAAGTCCAAAAATTATTTTGCGAATTGAGCATGGGTCCCTGGAGGAAAATTATTCAGTTTAGTCTTCTCATTCACCTTCTGAAATGCGTCCGTCGTCTAACCAGTCACCCTGTACAGGAGAGGTGTTCAGAAAGTAGCGAGAACGGGTATGTTAATTAAAATTCTTGAAACTTCTCAATAAATACAGGGTGTAACAAAATTGGTGTAGGCCCCTATAACTGGGGATTTTGCTCATTATACTGAATAGCTATTCTCAAATAGGACCCTCCATACAAAAATGCACATAATTTGTATGAAGAGATAAATATTTGTTTGCGATTTCAGCAAAGTCACAGAACAAAAGCTGTTGAAGTAGAAGCCCCAGTTAACGGGACCTACACCAATTTTGTTACATTCTGTACAAATATAAATGTTATATTACTTTTCAATAACGTCATCTTTTATTACAAATATAAATGTTATTTTACTTTTCAATAACGTCATATTTTAGAATGCTTAATTTAATTCAAATATCTTCCTACACTAAAAATATTTAAAAGTTATTTAAGTCTGAGCGTCTAACAATGTAGATCGTAGTACGTCATGTATGAGCGAATGTTCTTTGCTTTAGTGAATGTTCTTTCACCTTTCAACTTCACAAAGCATATTGAAACTTGAGAACATGAGAGAGCGTTACCCCTTAATGTTTCTCATAAATAATTACTTACTTATTTTATACATCAACCACTAATAGTAAAAGTAAAAAAAATACACTCTCAAAAACACGGTATTTCACGGGAATGTGTCAACCAAACAAAATTTTATTTCCAGGACCTAAATATTCTTATTACTTACTGAACAGAGGTGTATCTTATTATGTAATAAATTATAATATATTGTACAGCCACGCTGTGCATACTTTCTCGCGAAGCCTTCACCGTCTGTCGTAGTCGGGCAAACACAAATCAACAGTAAACATTACACTTACTTAGTAGCAAATAATAAAGCTAGATAATATATCAGATTTGATTAAAAATTTATAAATAACTAGCTGTCCCGGCGAACTTCTTACCACCTTACACTACACTACACTACCCTACCCTACACTACACTACCCTACCCTACCCTACACTACCCTACACTACACTGCACTATCCTACCCTACACTACACTATCCTACCCTACACTACACTAAACTACACTACCCTACCCTACCCTTCCATACCCTACATAAGAAGCTTTTCCTGACAATAACGAACTCGACAAAAAAAGAATTAGCGAAATCGGTCCAGCCGTTCACGCGTAATGCCGTGACCAAGGGAAATAGGGATTCATTTTTATATATTATATAGATTTGGGTTAGTATGGGAGGTACCTAACTCAGGTTGGTACCTTTCCTGGAATAATGAGTAGTGTAGTAGGCCTTACTAAGTCCTAATTATTCACAAACTTTCATTTAAATCGTTAGAGCCATTTTTGAGAAAAAGTAACAAACAACCTGGATTTGTATGGAAAGTGCCTTATTCTTTGAACTTTCGCGTACTGTAGACCATATACAGTGATAGCAACATATCGAGTTTCTTGAAAATCGGTAGAGCGGCTTTACTTTTTTTACTATGGTGGCAACTCTAAAAAACTAATATAAATGAAACTTGAAAAAACGCCTGGAGATAAAAAAAAATATTGCCCTAAGGCAAATTTCATCCAAATATGTCCGGTAGTTTAGGAACTAAAGCACCGGACGGACGTACAGACACTCACACACACACATTTTTTCTTTTTTTGACTCTATTAGTGCAACACAATCGATCCCCATCAAAATCTCAATTTCGTTTTTTTTTCACAACACAATACCTTCTTTACTCATTCGTCGCTCGAATGTAAAAAGAATACGAACACATACCTATTTACAAGCGAACTTCCTAATGATTTCTTGGGAGAAGTTATTCAATTTCCATAAGAGCCTATGAATCATCACAACTCGTACTAGATATCGGTAAACGCCACATTTAAAGTAATAATAATTGGGTGGGGTTAGTCACAGGAAAAATAAAATAAATATGTACTAACAATAAAATAGGAACTAACATAGATAATAAGTCAATATTGTTACTAATACACTAATATACTATGGATATTGTTTTTCCGAAATAAAGCTTATTTATTTATTTATTTATTTAATACATACATTTGACGATAAAAAGAGACGAACAGTGAATAGGACACTTTCTCACAGCACATGACCCACATTTTTTTAGGTTTACTAGACAATAAACTTACCGGAACACCCTACTATTAACCATACATTAGATAACAAAAAAGGTATTTTTCCAAGTTATCTGGCAATTTCGGTCTCTCGTAAACGTGTAATGTTACCGCACTATTTACGAAGACGGAAAGGAAAGCATATTTATGAGAAAACTTTATCCAACTTGTCCTTTATTGTGCGTGATTATGAGTAAAATGTCTTTATTTTCGGTTGTCCTAGCTATACAATTGTATAATTATTGTCATTGCTATACGGACTGAGCTATTTAGCTTTTTAAATGGTTCTCTAAATGCAATAATCTAAACTTTTTTTAACAGACTTCAAAAAAGGAGCAGGTTTCTCAATTCGACCGTATATATATTTTTTTATGTGTGTTCGCGGATAACTTCGTCGTTTATGAACCGATTTCGATGATTCTTTTTTTGTTGGAAAGGAGATATCCCAAGGGTTAGTACCATGATAAGGAAACCAGGATCTGATGATAGCACCCTAGAGAAATCGAGGGGACCTTAGTTTCCTGCTTGAAGTCGGTCTTTTTTTGTTCAAAATTATTTAACTGACAATTTTAAAGTTAAGTCCCAGGAGTATTTTTGAAAAGTTATCTGGGCTAGACCCGAGACTTATATTACCAGGCCTAGACTCGTCTAGCAACCAACTGTATCTTACCTTTTTAAAGGTAAACTCTTGTCTAATACACAACTGTGAGAAAATAAATCAGTTCCTACCTAACCTAATGTACGCCCTTTACTATCAAAAGGAGAACGTTTTATAGAGTAAATAAACAAAGGTTTTTTAATACAAAATCATAAGAAAATAGTCCTTTACCTGTTTGGTCAACACGAAATAAGCGTAAGCCGCCATCGCGGTGCCGTAAGTGACGAAGTAGGTCACCGGCTCCATGATGTCCCAGGAGTACTCCCACCAGGTCAGCCTTGCAAGAACACCGAACTGCACGCCCATGAGGCCTAGACCAACCCAGGTGAGAGCGGAAGTTTTACGGGTGGCCTCCACTTCGAGGGACATTCGTTTCTGAAAGAGGAATCTGGTGTTTCATTGAAGGACTTGATAAATGAGGCAAGTGCAAAGACCAAGGACCATATTTGCCAAGGACCCGTATAAACACAGAATTTCACACCAATTGAAATAAGTTATCACATCTTACAGCTTAGGCAGTGTGTGCCTGTATAGCCATCATCATCATATCGGCGACCACTGCTAGACAAAGCCCCCCTTACCCCCAAATTCCACAACGACCGGTTTTGTCCTGCCCGCATTCAAATGTTTCCTGCAACCATGACCAGGTCAGCGGTCTACCAAGTGGGAAACCTGCCTACGCTAAGTCTTCCTGTGCGCGGTAGCCAGTCAAAAACGTAAGTGCCCTAACGGCCATCCGTTCTACGAGCTATGTGCCTGTATAAACTACCGTTAATTGTATAAAAATTAAATAGATTATTTGGTCCGTAATGGTTTAATTTTAATGCTTCTTCCACATCATCTTCAGCAACAAAGAAAGGGTTCTTCTTTCTTGGTCTCCAGTTCTATATGCTTTCTAATCAAATAATCATCACCCACGCCAGTGCAAAATTTGACATACTTCTTGCGCACTTCCAGCAAACTTGCGATGAAAAATATTAAATATCACTCTACAGTCTATTTACTTAACAATCTACTTACTTCTTCAAGCGGTTGCAGCTCCGAAGACAACTTTTCCAGCTGGGATCTCAACTCCCTTTCCTTCTTAATCTGGTGTTCACGCACGTTCAGCGCTTCGTATAGTTGGTTCACCAAGTTTCGGACGTCGCTGAGCCTTGTGATTTCTTCGGAGTTCAGCCGCTCCTGGAAACAGCAATAAAGGACCAAGGTAGTAGAAAGTAAATATTTGAACTGTATTTAGATAGATGGATAACATATAACTGATATTGGCTTGGCACTTTACCATTTTAGACTGTAATGAAGTTTTTACTCGACTACGGTGAAGTCCAAAAGGAGAGTAATGTGTTTGACCTGCATGTAAGTATGTCCATTTTTATTTTCCCCCGTAACTACTAAACGGATCAACCGTTTTTGTTAAATTCATCATATCAGCTCATATATATCCCCACCGAGGGGCTCGAGCCTACCCTGAATTAGGGCGATTGGGCCTTAGTCGACCACGCTGGCCCAGTGCGGATTGGTCGACTTCACACACAACCTGCGAGTTTCTTCGCAGGCGTGTGCAGGTTTCCTCGCTATGTTTTCCTTCACCGTAAGAGCGCCGAATTAACCTACATATGAAATCCAAATTCGAAATCACATTGGTACGTGGCAGAATTCTAACCACGACCTCCCGGACAGTCGGCGGCAGCCCTAGCCATTATGCCACCGACGCTTTGTTAAATTATAAGTTATTAAATTCGTCTTAAAATGGCACGAGTGTCATTGTCATTGTCATACAATCTTATGTTTTTAAAAATCAAAATGTTAGATTTTGGGCACAATATATTAAGGATTTGAAAAAAAATAATTCAAGTGAGTTATCAAAATAAAGAATTTCTAAAGACGATTACTTTGTTTAATTTGAAAAGACAAATTATATGAATATTAAATTTCATTACAAGAATAAAATAATAATATAATTACAGCATTTAAAAAAATATTAAAAAAAACTAAAGGTTTTCTGCTCGTTTTTTGCTTTTCACTTTGTAGTCAGGTTTAATAGATTTTTAATTACTTTTTGAATTCTATTAACATATTTCCATAAATTCGGGAGCAGAACAGGAATTTTGAAAAGATAAGATTACATAAGATTAACTGTTTCCGGTTTTTAGCGTTTGAGACAGTTCATTAGATATTACTGAAGAGTAGTGCTCTAAATAATCGGCATCTGTTATATGCAGATGGGCTGATTAAATTATTTTTTTATTCACAATTGGTAAGCCCTTCGCATCATCTCACCCGATGGTAAGTGATGATGATGCCGAAGATGGAAGCGAGCTTACCAAGATTCCCCAACGCAATGGAGATCTGGCTATCTTATCTCAAAGCTGGAACACATCAATACTGTTAACACTTATGTTATGTTTGGCGGCAAGACTTAGATAAGATGGTGGTAGCTAGCCAGGCGGGCTATGGAAATGCCCTACCACAAAACAAACAGAGTCTTACAAAGTTGACACCGCCGGGAATCGAACCCGCGACCTTCTGGTGTGAAGCGATTGGTCTAACCATTACACCACGGAGGCGGTTACAAATGCAATTTCTTTTTTACTAACAATACCCAACATTAACAAGATCCCAGTAGGACATTGTTACAACTTGTCAAGGTTACTTTTCAACTGTATCCATCTGTCTGTAGGACTGCGAAAAAGCTGTGCAAATTCGTGTACTTTTGTACTTTGCTCTCATTAAAACCGCCAACCGTAAGCGCGACGAGTATTACAGCTTTGGATTGTGTAATGGAGTAAACATTTTTAGCTCCTGAAATAAATAATTCGTAGATCCGGAGCGTGAGATTCATTAATCCTTTGGTTTCGTTTTAAAAAATATGCTTTAAAATCATTCGTGCGTGTTAAAGCATCTAACTTTAATTGAGTAACTTTAGGCCATGGATGATGACTGCTTGTCATTTGAGTTACTTTTTATCATCTGTCAAAAACGACATTTTGTTGTGGGTTTTTAAAAACTTCATAGTTGTCCAGCGTCATTTATATACTGATTATGTGATTTTGTTGAATTGAAAATTGAAGACTTGATTGAAAATAAGGCGAATAAGGATTTTTTTTAATTAAGGGTAATTTAGTGATCAATCGTTTATTTTTCAGTTTTCAGTTATTTTTGATACAGTCATCATCTCAATAAAAATTCATTGAAAAACTGTAGGGGCAAATGTGAAATTAATCCTGTCTTAAAAAAATTAAAGTTTTTATTTAACGACATAAAGACTCCACATCAAAAGATTGATCACAATACCAAGCCATGTCTTGCGTACCAGTTAATCAGTTTATTTATCAACTTAAAAACTTTGCCCTCAGATGGCCCTTTACTATTCATAATTAACGGTACACTTGATTTTATCAATACATTTTTAAACAAAGGAGCGTCGAGATAGCAACGATTATTTTTCTGAAAACAAGAAAAATAAAGAAAGTACAAAGTGCAGCCATTAGGTTAGATTTCTGGCTACAAGAACACCACATTCTGCAGATCGTTGGGAACTCCATAAACTTCTCAGAAAGAGCACACGGTAAATAAGCAAATTTTTCACACATTTTGCGGAAAAATCACTCTCTTTGTTTAAAGCAATCTACGGAGTTCTCGAGAACCTGCAGAATATTTTTTTTATTAAAAAATTTGAGTGCGTTTGGCTGCATCTCACCTGATGGTAAGTGCCGATGCAGCCGAGGATGTAACACGTAAGCTCAAATAGTGCCTATTCACTCTCGTCTTGAAGATTCCTAAATTATAAGAATCGGAGAATACAGACGCCGACAGAGATTTCGACTCCTTGGACGTTTGCATAATAAACGAAGAAGCAAAACGCTTCGTGCGTAAAGGTGGAAAATTAACGACAAAGGGGTGGAATCGCCCTCCTCGCCTGGTCGTCCGATATTTCAAAGGGGGGAATGAGGTCGTGAAGCTCCATGGCACACTCTCCGAAATGAATCCTGTAGGACACCGATAGACAGGCGACTTTGCGTCGGTGCTCCAGGCTTCGGTGCCTGTTTGATACAAGTTCCTCGTCGCCAATGAGTCTCCTAGCGCGTTGGTGGATAGAATCCAAGGCATCTAACGAGCCGATCCGTCCCATAAGTAAGAGCAGTTCTCCATACATGACCGAACTTGAGCTTGATATAACAGAAGCTGCTCTGGTGTGAAGTAAAGTCTCACCTCCGAGAGATTACCAAGCTTTTTGGCAGCCGTTTTACCTTGGATTCAATGTATCTCCCGAAATTCAGATCAGATGTCGTGCTCTTCGAAACATTTGAGCCAGGGATGTAACCAGTGAAGTCAGTGGTTTTTAATTTGTGGCTTCCTTACTTTCTGTATTACAAAAAAAAACTGTTTGGACGCCCCTTTGTATGAAAATTTATTGAGAACATTAGGTGTTCTATTAAGGGTCGCCACACCCCGAAACTGAATTAGGTGTTCCGAGAAAATACGAAAGCAAACATTTATGTTTCTAAATTAAATTGGAACCAATCGCTAGTCAAAGAGATGAAGTGTAACGTAACAAAGAAAAATGCAGTTAAACTATATGAGGACAAAAATTCGAGAAAAATGACTGAAAAGCAATATTATGTCAAATAAATTTTGATATAATATTTGCAAACTGAACACAATAGATAATATTATACCATCTCTTTGCCTATTAAGAGGAAATGCGGGCGCCATTTTTCCCCTACAAACGTAGTCCCCTGTTTTCTCCCTGGATAATGACAATAGAGCAAAAAATGTTTTTTTTTTCGTAAAACCTATATCTACCATGGCCATGCCCCTAGGTTTTATTTATCCCATATTCCAATTATAACAGGAAGTAGGAGCCTTCAAAAACTGAGAAAATTGCCCAATTGAAACGTCATTTTCAGACACCCACCAAAAATATAATACGCATATTAACAATAACATGAAATGAAAACATAAAGGCATATTTAAAGCATTTTTTAAAGATTTTTGAAAAAAAAAATTATTGCTCAACTTTTGGTGGAGAGAATCGGGGACTACGAAATGCTGTTTTGGTCAGTTTTAGTAATTTTAGTGCCTGTTATTGGTCTGCGCTGCAGTTTTCCCTTTCTTGCTGTGTACGAAGAAGTTTGGGGGAGGGAGACAGCAACATTTTATTCAAATACCTATTCTTTAGAGTTTAGACCGTGTTTCCTCTTAACGATAGGTACCAATTATATTTAGAACCATAAAAGTTGGCTATAGTTTTTTCCAGTAATGCCGACCCTTAATTGTGCCGCTGAGTGTACGTTTATCTGAAAGTTTAGGAGCCCTTAACCAACGGATAGACATTAACATGAATACTTTATACTCCATTAACAAACTTTATGGTTTCCGTGGGTGATACGGTGGCCGCATCATGAAGGCTGCACCAATCCAGCAACGATTGGCTTATCGAGCCAGGGAATATATTGATGTAACTACTGGGAGCCTGATCACGCAGGGTAACTGATCTGAAGCACGGTCATTAACTGGATGGGTTTGACTGTTAGTGGCATTTTTCTCGACCGTTTCCGTGCTTCGCAAGGCACGTTAAGCCGTTGGGGCCGGTGTTAAGTAACTAGATGTTAAGGCTTATACCGCCGCCAACGACGAACTTTATAATCACTTTTTACTTCAGTTAAGGAATTTTTACCGATTTTTTTTTTGTAATTTACAGAATATGAGGAGTGATTTTAATGACCTCGAATTCTACTTTAATGCACAGAACTAAGAAAAAATATCTTAGTGAACCCTTTTTTCTATTTGTAACTATAGAATTGCTGCAATTTTAATCGAAACATTATGATCATTTATGAACTTCTTAACAAAACAATATAAAATGATTTTGATTTTTTCATCATATTTCAGCCGAGGACGTCCACCGCTGGACATAGGCGTCCCCCAAGGATTTTCACGATGACCGGTTTTGCGCTACGCGCATCCAGCGGCTTCCCGCGACTTTCACCAGGTCGTTGGTCCACCGAGTGGGAGGCCTGCCTAGGCTAAGTTTTCCGGTGCGCGGTCTCCACTCTAGAACTTTACTATCCCAACGGCCATCTGTTCTACGAGTTCTGTGCCCCGTCCACTGCCATTTAAGTTTAGCATTTCTGAGAGCTACGTCGGTTACTTTGGTTCTCCTACAGATCTCCTCGTTTCTGATTTGATCACACAGAGAAACTCGGGTCATAGCACGCCACACTGCCCTTTGGGTGACCTTGAGCCTTCTTATGAGGCCCACAGTAAGCGACCATGTCTCAGTTCCGTATGTCATCACTGGCAACACACACTGTTGGTCAAAGACCTTGGTTTTAAGACAGTGCGGTATTTGGGACGTGAAGATATTGCGAAGCTTCCCAAACGCTGCCCAGGCGGTTGGATTCGACAATTGATCTCTTTCTTAAAGTTGGACCTACCTAACTGGACTGTTTGTCCCACGTACACATATTCGGCAACAAGTTCGAGTGTAGAGTCTCCAACCTTCAGAGGAGTAGGTGTGACACGGACGTTTGACATAATTTTCCTCTTGTCCATGTTCATTCTAATACCTACTTGTTGATAGGCTCTACTGAGACCGTCGAGCATTGTGCCTAAGTCGTCCATAGTCTCAGCTATGACCACGATATCGTCAGCGAATCGAAGGTGGGTGAATTACTCGCCGTTGATAGTGATGCCGAGTCCACCCCAGTCGAAAAGCTTAAAAACATCTTCCAGGGCGGCGGTGAACAGTTTCAGAAGTATGACGTCTTCCTGTCTCACCCCTCACTGCAGCCGGATAGGTTCCTAGTTTTGATCCTGGAGGCGAACCGATATGGTGGCGTTTTCATATTAACACTTCAGTACCTCGATATATCGATAGTCAATTTGGCAGCGCTGGAGAGACTGTAACACAGCCCAGGTTTCGACTGAATCAAAGGCTTTCTCATAGTCTACGAACGCTAAGCATAGTGGCTGATTGTACACTTCGGTCTTCTGTATAATCTACCGCAGCGTATGTATGTGATCTATGGTACTAAAGCTTTTTCGGAAACGGGCTTGTTCGGGAGGCTGAAAGTCATCAAACCTGCGTGCCAGACGATTCGTAATAACTCTTGCAAACGGCTTGCAAACAGACATGGCTCAGAAGTGAGATGGGTCTGTAGTTCTTCACCAGGGTATAGTCACCCTTTTTGAAGAAAAGCACGACCACACTTCTGTGCCATGCCATAGGCGTTTGTCCCTCGAGTAGGTATAACAAAATTAAATAACTTCTGAAGAGCTTTAAGTACCGGTGTTCCACCTGTTTTCAAAAGTTCAGCCGTAATTCCATCATCACCCGGTGCCTTATTGTTCTTGAGCTGTTTGTGAGCCATTCTTATCTCGTTCAAGATGCAAGATTCAACTGGTTTTCTAACTTTTTGGAAGTCCATCTTTTTTTGATTTATATCAGCTCATATACGTCACCACCGAGGGGCTCGAGCCTACCCTGAATTAGGGCGATCGGGCCTTAGTCAACCACGCGGGCCCAGTGCGGGTTGGTCGACTTCACACACAACTTTTTTTTATAATGAATTAAAAAACACAATTTTCACACGATTTGTCTGCAGCAATTGACGTATCAGCCACGTTGCAGTACGAGCTGACTAGAACTTTATTTCCAAGCTATTTCGTTCGATGTTTGAAACATCGTGAAACGAGTTGCTAATTTTAGGGACGGAAGAGCCTTAAGCCGGCTTGAAAAACTTTTGACAGTGGGGTTTGCCACTAGCCCTACAACCTCCACTAACCCGAACTTGGCCCCCGTATGTGGAGTATGGCTTACCTTCCCCAGTTTGGAAGAGACCCGTGGCCCAGCAGTGGGGACGTTTAAAGGGTTGTTAACAACTGGGAGCCTACAGAGTGAAATTTAAATTATTGGGCGAATAGAGATAATGACTGATGGCAATCCGAGTTACTTTTCAAACGACTTCCAAAAAGGAGGAGGTTCTCAATTCGACTGTGTTTTTTTATGTGTGTTACCTCAGAACTTTTGACTGGGTCAACCGATTTTGATTATTCTTTTTTTATTTGATAGCTAATGCTTTACCGTGTGGTCCCATATATATTTTATCAAAATCGGTGTTGTAGTTTATTAGAAAATTAACAAAAACCATAAACAATAATGCAAAATTGTACCAAGTTGTTGCGATGGAAGTCGGTTTTTTAACGTGTTTAGCGTTTTTTTATCATCTTGCATCTGTCAAAAACGACATCTGTATATTTTAAACTGTGTATCACGTAGCGTTACCGATATTTTAAGGGCATGTAATGCACCACATTTCATCGAAGAAAAACAGCCCATTAGGGGGTCACATACTTCTCCCCTCTTAATGGCAGCCATTTTTATTATCTTTTTTTTTGTAGCTGTGTTGTAACATGAATCGTTTTCTCTTGAATTAGCAGCAGTACAGACTTCAAAATGGTCTTGTTTGACTTGTAATTTTCTTTACCAAAAATAAATTGAATTGAATTTGAACGGTGATTAATTTTTATCTTCCTGTGATCCACAAATAAAATTACCGAAACATTTAAGGAAATTTTCTTTTTCTTTTTCTGTACCTACTGCAAAATTTTAGCGGGCGCTAAAAAATATTGATTCTCAAAGTGGGTGGTAGACGAAATAAGTTTAAGAACCTCTGAGCTAGACACTTTTGGAGTTTGTACCGTTCTTATGCCGTATGCGCATGGATCAGAATTGCAATACGAGTGTCTAGCTTGATGTGCTGCCCTCTGTACCATTTGTGCGGTCGGTTAGCCATCTTGCATAAACTTAGAATTCTTGTTTAATCTAAGTCTAAGGCATCTTGATACCCAAAAATGATTGGCCAATTGATCACTTTTTTTATCAGTATAATATCTTAAAAAATCTTTTATTTAGAGCATAGTACAACAATTTCCAACCCGCCTGCCAAGCGTGGCGATTACGGCAAAACCCCCTATGAAATCCACACCCAGAAAACGGCCCCTAGTCCCCGGCGGCCCCGCTATTCCTGGCTCCGGTAGCAGTCATGGTAACGGTGGGGTGGGGGGTGCGAAGAATCCCCGGCAGATGCCAGGCTACCAAACCCAACGACCTTTGGCCCTGGCAACTTACAACACGCGTACACTGCGGACTGACGAGAAACTTACAGAACTCGAAGAAGTATTGAGCAGGTTACGGTGGGATATCGTAGGTTTATGTGAAGTCTGAAGAGAGGGAGAGGCTACCATGATCCTAAAATCCAGAAACCTGCTCTATTTCCGGGAGGGCGACCAACAGCCCCAGGGTGGTGTCGGGTTTCTCGTCCACAAGTACCTGATTAACAATTTGGTCCAAATCGTGGGCGTTTCGACAAGGGTAGCATACCTTATACTCAGAATCACCAAACGGTATTCGATGAAGGTCATACAGGTATACGCGCCGACTACGGAACACTCCGACGACACACCCAGGACACTCCATACAAACGAGCGAGAAATGATATACATAATTATAACTGACGTATCTATAGGCAAGAATGCAGGTAGGGTTGAATCACACCGGCGGTATTGGTCACGAAATGTTTGTTAGTTATTTACTGCATGCACACTGCAAGATATATATACTGTGCTGCAAGCAACAATCAACAGTTATCTTACATGATTAAGTAACTTACATGGATAACATTGTTCATTTGTTCCTCAAACACAGGAGCTTTTGTCCGTGAAACAATCTCATTTAGCAACCTACAATAATAGTCAATCTCAATCTATAATTCCGAGATCACATTTTATAATATCACACCACTAGATATTTCTATACAACTCATACTTTCACACCATCTAATCAAATTATTACAAACAATCAATAAATAAAACGAACAAAATATCTCACAAGCCACAATAACAAACTGACATCTGACATTGAAAAACATAAAGGAACTACATTTCTAAAAAAAAAAAGATACAGCTAGTATGAAGATTCATAGGAACTGATTGTTCTTAGATTTGGTCGTATAATATTGGTGGTTAGCCAATCATGATACGAGGCATGCTGAGACGCCGCGGCCGCCTATTGGCGTCGAGCGGTGAGCGGCGCGCAAAGTAAATATAAGTGACGTTAATCGCGCATGCGTAGTTCGTCCTTTACGTTCAATCACAGCGGCGCGCAAAGTGAATATAAGTGACGTTTATCGCGCTTGCGTAGCTCGTCCTTTAAGTTTGGTACCCAATCTACATCCAATCTGAGTGACGGGGGGGTGAGGTCGAATTTAGAGAGCGGCAGGGAGTGTCCATACTGTACGTTAGTACTAATATATATACTGTGCCGACGACGAGGTAGAGACTATGAGGACATCTCTATAGCCTTACATAGCACCAGGACCCATTATACCGTTGTTATGGGGGACTTTAACGCGAAACTAGACAAACGAAGCGATGGTGAGCTGAGAGTGGGGCAATTTGGATATGGAGTAAGAAATGCATGTGGTCAGATGTTAGCCGACTTTATGGATAAAGAGAGCCTCTTTATGAAGAACTCCTTCTTTAAAGTCAAAACAGCGGAAGTGGACATGGTTGCACCCCAATGGCGTAACGAATAACGAGATCGACTTCATCTCGTCGACAAGGAGGCAAATATTCAATGATGTCTCCGTGATCAATTCAGTCAAAACAGGAAGCGATCACCGGATGGTCAGAGGCACATTGAATCTAAAGATCAAGCTAGAAAGATGTCGACTGATGAAGTCTACGCTCCGACCAGCGCCCATCCAGCACCAAAACCCCGAGAGCTGTCAGCTCGAGTTGCACAATGCCTAGGAGAATGCGAGAATATGGACGATTATAATGACAGGTTCGTGGAAATTGTCCAAACGGTCGGGTCTAAGATTTTAAAAACTCACCGTTCAAACAGAACCAAAAAAATCTCAGACTTCACCAGCAACCTCATGGAAGAAAGACGCAGATTGGTTTTGCAGTCCTCTGAAGACGCTTCTCAGTATCGGCAACTAAACAGGCAGATCTCTAAGTCCCTGACTCGCAATTTACGCCAATATTATACAAATTGTATTAAAGAGGCAATTGAGCACAACAAAGGCTCAAAAGTGTTCGCGAGAAATCTGTCTGTTGGACAAAGCCAACTGACCAAGCTGAAGACTGAGGACGGCAGGACCATATCATCTAAGACTGAGTTGCTGGAAGAAGTTGAGAAGTTCTATGGACAACAGTACAAGACCACACGTTTGCCTGTCAGCAATCTGGCTGAAGACCCAAGAGCCAGACTAACCCGACACTATACCGAAGATATCCCGGACGTCAGCCTGTAAGAGATTAGAATGGCTCTCAAACAGCTCAAGAACAACAAGACACCGGGTGATGATGAAATTACGGCTGAACTTCTGAAAGCAGGTGGATCACCGGTACTAAAAGATCTTCAGAAGTTATTTAATTCCGTTATACTCGAGGGACAAACGCCTAAGGCATGGTACAGAAGTGTGGCCGTGCTTTTCTTCAAAAAGGGTGACAAAACCCCGCTGAAGAACTACAGATCCATTTCACTTCTGAGCCATGTCTACAAGCTGTTTTCGAGAGTCATTACGAATCGTCTCGCACGCAGGTTTGACGACTTCCAGCCTCCCGAACAAGCCGGTTCCCGAAAAGGCTTTAGTACCATAGACCACATACATACGCTGCGGCAGATTATACAGAAGACCGAAGAGTACAATCAGCCACTATGCTTGGCGTTTGTGGACTATGAGAAGGCCGTATGTCCGTGTCGCACCCACCCCTCTAAAGGTTGAAGACTCTACACTGGAAGTTGTTGACGAATATATATACCTGGGAAAAACAGTCCAGCTAGGCAGGTCCAACTTCAAGAAAGAGATCAATCAATATCTTCACGTCCCAAATACCGCAGTGTCTCAAGACTAAGGTCTTTGACCAGTGTGTGTTGCCAGTGATGACTTACGGAACTGAGACATGGTCGCTTATTATGGGCCTCATAAGAAGGCTCAAGGTCACCCAAAGGTCAATGGAGCATGCTATGCTCGAAGTTTCTCTGCGTGATCGAATCAGAAACGAGGAGATCCGCAGGAGAACCAAAGTAACCGACATAGCTCACAGAATCGCTAAATTGAAGTGGCAGTGGGCAGGGCACATAGTTCGTAGAACAGATGGCCGATGGGGCAGTAAAGTTCTCGAGTGGCGACCGCGCACCGGAAAACGTAGCGTAGGCAGGCCTCCCACGCGGTGGACCGACGACCTGGTGAAGATCGCGGGAAGCCGATGGATGCGGGCAGCTCAGGACCGGTCGTCGTGGAAATCCTTGGGGGAGGCCTTTGTCCAGCAGTGGACGATTTCCGGCTGATATGATGATTATGAGAACAATTTCCAGGTACAATTTACAAACGATAGAAATAAACTATAAAAAATGGCTGTACTGTGCACCATTGGCGAACTATGTATGATTTCCCTAAAAGTAGGAACTTTGGCTTTACCAATTAAATACGTTTTAGAAGTTAGTTGACGGAGCTCGGAGAACTAATAAAACAACGCGTTATCAAATGAGAGGCAATGAAAAATGTGCCTACCCGACTGTAATTGGCCGGTAATAAGATTCTTTGGGTAAATGTAGACATGAATTCTCGCTAGAGAACTCATCAGACCGTAAAGTCGATTAAGCCGCAGGAATCTCAGGTAAAAAAGGTTAAAAATATGAGAGCATCCGAGCAACCTCCAGCCGTAAATATGTAGATTTACTTCATTTAAAGATCCGAGCTCTGGAGCAGTCCGCTGCAGAGAAATGATCCAGTATTTGTAACGTGCGCAGTGAATTAAGATTTTGTTTAAACTGGCAGCCTATTTGTATATAAAGTATAACAATAAATTAAAATTCCGATTTCTTACTCATCATCATCATTCATCATTTATCATTACAGCTCATATACGTCCCCACCGAGGGGCTCGAGCCTACCCTTAATCAGGGCGATTAGGCCTTAGTCGACCACGCGGGCCCAGTGCGGGTTGGTCGACTTCACAGACAACCTTCGAGTTTCTTCGCAGGCGTGTGCAGGTTTCCTCACGATGTTTTCCTTCACCGTAAAAGCAATCGGTAAGTATGTACGTAAGTTTTTGAAAAACTCATTGGTACATTGGCCGTCCAGATTTGAACCCGGTACCTCTGGTTAGATGGACCGAGTCGTTACCGGTTGAGCCACCGACGCTTCATTTATACGAGTATTTATTTATTTTACAGCTATCCATTAATTGTTAGAAAAGTTAGCCTACGTTAGTTCATCATATTATCAGCTCATATACGTCCCCACCGAGGGGCTCGAGCCTACCCGGAATTAGGGCGATCGGGCCTTAGTCGACCACGCGGGCCCATTGCGGGTTGGTCGACTTCACACACAACCTGCGAGTTTCTCCACAGGCGTGTGCAGGTTTCCTCACGATGTTTTACCTTCACCGTAAGAGCGTCGGATAAACGTAAATATTAAGTCTAAATTCGAAATCACATTGGTACGTGGCAGGATTCAAACCACGACCTCTCGGGCAGGAGGCATCGGCGCCTAGCATTACGCCATCGACGCTCCACGTTAGTTAATTATTGTTAATTTATTATAATGTAAATTCATTAGTCCTGCAGACTTTCAATACTTTTTACAAACTTTATATTAACTTGCCGTGTTACCTATAGGCCGTCAACGTCGTGCAGTCTGCACCCACGGGGTACAGGTGTGGGAAGGGACGAGGTAATACAGTCTCAGAGGGGAAGCGAGCGGTTTGGCGGGAGGGCGACCGTGGCGTGGCCTTGCGCATGGCCGCGTGCTACCTCGTCCCTTCCCACACCTGTACCCCGTGGGCGCGGACTGCACGACGTTGACGGCCAGTTAATTTGTTTATTAGTTATGGGAGAACAACTTCCCGGTTTCCTGAGATGAAGTTTTGCTTACACGTTAATTTTGGATAAAAAATGCATGGCTAGCCTTAGCTAACCGTCGCGCGTCACTTATGACGTCATTCTAATCCAATATGGCGGACTCCCTAAGATGACCCCACCAGTTATTTTTTTATGCACCGCCATGATATGGGTATCAAATGAAAAGGTTTGCTGAGAAGAATACGAAATAATAAAAAATGTTTTCAAATTAAAGCTTGTACCTAAAAGTTTTTAGGTTTTTCGATAATTATTTTAATTTTTTTTTATTGTTACACCTGCATGTATATTGGATAAATAATCTACGTCTGATTATAAATCACTTCTAAAGAGAACTAAACAAGAAGGTATTCATTTTTTATCCACAATTGATAAGCCCTTAGCATTAACTCACTTGATGGTAAGTGACGATGATGCTAAACATGCAAGCGGGCTCACCAAGATTCCCTAACGCAATGGGTAACTTATCTTTAAGCCGAAACACATCAATGCTGTTAACATTGATGTTTGGCGGCTATACTTAGAAAATATCGTGGTAGCTAGCCAGGCGAGCTTAGAAAATGCCCGTCCACCAACCAAACCGATTTTTAGAGTTGGACCCGCGACCTTCTGCTGTGAAGCGAATGGATTAGCCAGTACGCCACGGAACTCGAAGGCGCTTAGGCACATACACAACCTTTTCTTTCCTAACTAGCTGATCCGGCGAACTTCGTAGCGCCTCTGAAACTACACTACACTACACTTTATTTCACTAAACTTCACCGTTCCATACAAAATGTACGGAAAATGGATTTTCTTAATTTTTTTAGTGAATTTTTCCGATGTTTTAATAGTTATTCTGTTATTCGGGGCGAAGACAATTATTTAAATCCACAAAAAAATCAAAGATCGTGAAAAACAGTCCAGACGTTATTGGGTTATTGTAACTAGGCCGACTCTGTTTTATATGTACAGGGTGTTTATGTAAACCCAAGAAACATTTAAGGAGGTGAATATGAAACCGAAACTGAACAATTTTCCCCAAGAAACCATGGTCAATTAAAAAAAACTGATGTCTTCCCATAGAAACTTGGCTTGTCCGCTGAACGATTCGTATGGGAAGTCCAATATTTTTTTTTAGAATTGACCATAGGATTCTTGGAGAAAGTCGCCCCATTACGGTTTCTTATTGACCTGCTTAAAGGTTTCTTGGGTTTGCCTCCGTGGCGTAATGGTTAGTCCTTTCGCTTCACACCAGGAACGCGGGCTCGATTCCCGGCGGGGTCAACTTTGTAAGACTCGGTTTGGTTTGTGGTAGGACATTTTCACAGACTGCCTGGCTAGCTACCACCATCTTATCTAAGTCTTACCGCTGTAACACTGATGTTCAGTGTTAACACCATTGATGTGTTCCGGCTTGAAGATAAGATAGCCAGATCTCCATTGCGTTAGGGAATCTTGATAAGCCCGCTTACATCTTCGGCATCATCGTCACTTACCATCAGGTGAGGTGATGCCAAGGGCATATCAATTGTGGATTAAAAAAAAAACAGCCTGTATAGTGGAAAATAACCAAATTATATTGTACTATGTTGTTGTGATATTTTCAGTTCAAAATTTTCACTGTTAAAACTGAACGGGCGAACAAAAAAGCAGTAAGTAAACAAAGTTAACGTAAGCTGCCAACTACAGTTCAGTTCAAGCGAGTCCGAAACGTCCGCCACGTTATCAACTAAGCACTCACTCAACTACTATCGCAACCTAAAACAACATTCCGCTCTTATTACCAAGCAATAAAGTCGAAAAGTGAATGCACAATTAAATTTTGGCAATACTGCTTAAAAAGTCCAGTACAGTCAAGCGGCGTTCTCTGTCAGTTTTATTTATGTGGATATGACAGTTTAGAGTACTGCTTAAGTGCATTTAAAAGTTAGACTCGCGTTAATTTTTGCTCACCATTGGAGCTATCCGAATTTTCAATTTAATAATGGACAGTAAACAACGTTGGGGCAGTAAAGTTCACGAGTGGCGACCGCGCACCGGAAAACGTAGCGTAGGCAGACCTCCCACGCGGTGGACCGACGATCTGTTGAAGATCGCTGGAAGCCGATGGATGCGGGCAGCGCAGGACCGGTCGTCATGGAAATCCTTGGGGGAGGCCTTTGTCCAGCAGTGGACGTTTTTCGGCTGATTTAATAATTCGAGACTTAGAAATTCATTTTGGATACCTTAAACAAAAGTTGAACCTCATCGCCGTCCAGTCAGAAAAGCTTTTACAAACAAAGTTACGATTTCAAACAGACCCTAAGCCAGCCTATTCTATCGTATTTACACGAACCCGAGACAAAACCACATTTTAAAGGCAAACCTTCAAGGCCCTAACAAGGCTTAAATCACTTACCATCAGGTGAGGTGCAGCCAAAGGCACTCAAATTTTTAATAGAAAAAAAATATTCAATTCAAATTATTGAAAGACTGCAATAAAGTTACCATTGTGGAATAAAATGTATAACATTCTTGAGGTCATAAAAATTTATTTAATTGAATAGAATTATAAAAATACTAGTGGGTGCCCGCGACTTCGCCCGCGCCGATCCCGTTTAGTTTGTTTGTTTGTAAAGTCTTTGTTGTACAAAAAAAAAGTTGTTTGTTTGCTTTTGTTTTTTGCCGTTCCCGTGGAAATTTCCCAAAATCCTTTCTTAGCGGATGCCTGCATCATAATTGCTATAATAATGCCATATTTCAGACCGATCCGTCCAGTGCTTTCGGCTGTGCGTTGATATACCAGTCAGTCAGCGTTTCCTTTTATATATTTAGATTATCAATTTAAAAAATATTTTGTAAACCTTGTTTTTGGCATTATTTGCAAAAAAATGACAACAGACAGTATATTTTGAATAAAACCAACACACAAAAACTGAACTTTAATTCAACAATTTTTTTAAACTTAATTGAAAGTGAAGAAAAGTAATGAAAACATGTAAAAATTGAGAATCGGGCGTTGGGTCCTCAGTTCCGCATTGATTTGAACTTAAAATGAAATGTGTTACGTTCGATATTATTTCATCACGGACTTACCTGCTCGGATTGAGTCGTCTTAATGCCTTAAATGCCGCGGTCTGAAATCGGCAATAAGTACTACAAACAGTAATGATCAAACCACTAAAATCACAACCCAGTACCTACCTACTATACCTACCACGATTAGTAGGTAGGTCCAGTGAAAGCTCCTCAGGGTGAACAAAAAATTGATAGCAGCGTCAGCAAAGTTCATCAGTTTTCTCCGGGAATCATTGGTAAAAAGTCTCCGAAGACAAGCATGCTGACCAATCGATCATGGTTAGATGTCTTTCAGAATACAATATGTATTTCTCAAGTATTGTCATATTTTACGAAAAGCGCAATTCAGGAAATCAGTTTTTGACGTTATTAAATCAAAATAATAAAAATAAACATACATTCACACACGCATACACACCATCATACACTCTTACACACACACTAACACTAACAAACAACACATCTGATGTAGTCGATTGCACGCGGATAGATAGATTAGAATAATTATGTTAATTTTAAGAACTTGAAATTTATTGGCATATGCATTTTCTAAAGTTTAATTACTGTAGATTTAAAGCTGTAATTTCAATAAATCCCCTACTAATATTATAAATGCGAAAGTAACTCTGTCTGTCTGTTACGCTTTCCCGCAAAAACTACTGAACGGATTTGGCTGAAATTTGGTAGGTAGACAGATTAGGACCTGGATTAAGACATAGGCTACTTTTTACCACGCTCGCGAGCCGCTTGCAGCTAGCGCACTGCGCACCCTCGAAAAGTCATAGAAACGTGGTCCACGCGGGTGAAGCCGCGGGAAACAGCTAGTATATATATAAAAAAAATATAAATTAGCAAGGTGTGAAAGTGTATCGCCTAAAAAAAATAAATTAAAAAAAGTAAATTAAAAATAAAGAAGCCGACTGCCTCCTCTCTTTTTTGAGGAAGCGGGTAAAAATGTATCCTATCTTACTCAGGGGATCAAGACGAATCTAACGACACCTCGCACTCTCAAACCCATCAAGTCGTAAGGGTATACTGGCTCAGCCAAAAACAACATACATACACATAGACTAGACTAGAATCTAACCGCCTCCGTAGCCCAGCGGCAAAGTTCACTGGCTTTACACAGGAGGTTGCGGGTTCGATTCCCTGCGGGGTCAATTGTAAGACTCGGTTTGGTTGGTTTGGACCACCATCTTATCTAAGTCTTGCCGCCAAATATCAATGTTAATATCATTGGTGTGTTCCGGCATGAAGATAAGATAGCCAGTTCCCCTTGCGTTGGGGAATCTTGGTAAGCCCGCTTCCATCTTCGGCAACATCGTCACTTACCACCAGGTGGATGATGCCAAGGGTTTACCAATTGTGAATAAAAAAAATAAAGAATCCCAGTTCTGCAGTAAATATTTTTAACCGACTTCTAAAAATGGAGGTTATTAATGCACCCCGTATGTATTTAATATTGTTGGATTGAAGTCCACGTATTTCTCAGAAACAAGAAATCGAAATGCAATAACTCTTTTTTTATTGGGTTAAGCATCTTTCAATTTAGGGATGAGCTCAAGTTTCATCAAAATCGATACAGCAGTTTTAAGATTTTTCGACTGTTAAGTGTGTACCAATCACTGGAAAACATATCGGTCGGTTTAACGCCGCAACTTTGGGATTGACGTCGTGTTCTTAAGGCTTAAAGATGACAATATTCAATTCAAATTATTGAAAGACTGTGTAAAGCTTTCACTATGAAAAGAATGTTTAACATAGTTATAGTAATAAAAAATATATTTAATTGAATACAATTTTAAAAATATTACCACTTTTGATGTAAAAATATACGAGAACACTGTAGACCCTGTTTTTGAAACCAAAACACAAAAATCGATGACTTAAGACTTTTCATTTTAATTGAACACATTTTTTAACCTTATATGAAAGTATAGAAAAGTAATAAAAACATGTAAAAATCGAGAATTGGGCGTTCGGTTTCAACGTAACAGTCGCGTTGAAGTCTGCATTGATTTGAACTTAAAATGAATAGACTTATTACGTTCGATGTTATGTTAATACGTATCAACCTGCTCGGATTGAGGCATCTTAAAGCCTTAACGTTTTTCAGATTTGTCAATTATTTTTATTTCTTAGTTTCAATTATTGAGACTTGGTTTATGTTTAGGTAAATTAAATATGTGGGGCGACTAGGTCATAATTTCCAACATCTTAAATGGCGATTCTACTTAGGAAACTGAACAACTTTTATACTACAACTAAACAACTTTGTTCAAATCTCAAAATATTTTTGAGGCTTTCATAAACAAAGATAAGCTGATAATTTTGCATAACAATGTATTTTTTTAGCTTTCGTCTTAGTTGTATAACAAAAGTTGTTCAGTTTCATGAGTAGAATCACCAATTCAGAGATTTGCAGTTATGTACTAATTAATAGCTACCATGAACAGTTTATAAGGATATTTGCAATTTTAAGCTGTAGATGCTTTTTGTAGATATACTATGCTGTGTCTCTAATACTTGTATGATTCCAAGCGCTTTGAAAATTTTAGCCTACTTTCCAACCTACTACTCACTACTGCACCTCGCAGCACAGACTATCCACGATCGTTATCCAAAAACCTGTTAGCTGATGCCCCTCCAGATTCAATTATGCAATGTTATGTAGGTAACTGGGTAAACTGTTCGTCGTTTTGCACGGGGCGGGGTTTTCATAAATTGACCCATTTATGCCGAAATACACGACCTGTGAATGTACAGCCCGATAACTCGTGTCATGGACATGAATTGATATAAAAGCTTGTACCTAAAAATAACTTTGTTCCTGACGGGGGTCCCCCGAACGCACTCGTTTATTTTTGTTCTACAGAACCTTAGAAGATTAAACTGTGTCTTTTTTTAGATGTGTCTATACGAAAATCTAACTTAACATAAAAACATGAGGACCAAATGAAACTGTTAATAATTTTATAAAATGACCGCGGTGACTCACAAATCAATTCATTAACGTTTGTTCAATTGTTTACTCCTGGATTGAAAATCAGCGAATTGATTAGAACGTAATTTAATATTATAATTGGGGGAGGCCTATGTCCAGCAGTGGACGCCCTTCGGCTGATACGATGATAATAAAAAACGGTCGATATCCAATTTATGAGCTTTACAAGTTTCAGCAAAATAAAAAGCTGCCATGACCGAAGTAGTAATCCTTATTAAAATTATAATCATATCAGCTCATTATACGTCCCCACCGAGGGGCTCGATCCTACCCAGAATTAGGGCGATCGGGCCTTAGTCAACCACGCGGGCCCAGTGCGGGTTGGTCGACTTCACACACCACCTGCGAGTTTCTTCGTTTATTAAAATTATAAATGTGAAAATTTGTTTGTTTGTTTCGCTACAACAACTCAACCAACCTTGATGTAAGGCATGCACGTAGCCTGTGTCATGGAGAAGGCTTAGACAAGACCAACTTGTGTAAGGAAGAAGGACATAAGCTACTTTCGTCCTGTCAAAATAGCAAAGTCCGATACATTTCTAAGTAAACTCAAAAATACTGTTTTATTTGGTTGATTTTATTAACATCGCAACGGAGCAACGAATTGTTAAGATTTTTTGCACAAAGATGGCTGAGGAGGTGGAAAATGACATAGACTATTTATTAACATAGACCGAGATAGTTCCCGAGGGCTCAGGGGAAAACTCACTTTCAGGCTCGCGCACGTCGGTGTCGCAACGGAGCAACGGATTGACGTGATTTTTTGCATAGAAATAGTTGACAGTCATTATTTTACTAAAACTCTAATAAACTGCAGAAACGTTTAAAACCTATGTACACATATCATGTAAATTCTGCTACAGAAGTGTAAATTCAATGACTATTAGCTTTTGCCCGCGGCAATTTTACCCGACTGCGCCAGACGGGAGGGTTATGTTTTTGTAGATTATGTATGCAAATTGTTTGGCACGCTCTGCTGCCTGAACGGCTCGATGGATTTTAGATTGAGAGGTGTCGTTAGATTCGTATTTACTGTGAGAGTGATACTGGGTATATTAAAATAAAAAACAAAATGGCGGATTTTTGGCGGCAAATGTTAGGCACGCTCTGCAGCCTGAACGGCTTGATAGATTTAGCTTGAGGGGTGTCGTTACGTACGTATTTACTGTGAGAGTGACACTGGGTATATCAAAAAAAAACTAAATGGCAGATTTTCGGAGAATTACAGCAATCGGTGTTTGTTAAGTTCGACGACCGCACAATAAAAAAAAATCAACCAGGAGTTGGTGTACGGATTGAACCATGTACGATTGATTTTGACGCACTTGGCGGACAAGGAAAAATTTAACGCAGGATATTGCCCTTAAACCTGAATTAGGCTGTAACTGTCCACAAACTTCAGAATACTACACTCGATCGGGCGGTTGTGGACCTCGGCTCACATATATTTGCTAAAAATCAAGCATATGTAGCTCTTAGTCGAGTTAAAACATTAGCTGGATTGGTCATACACAACACTTGATAATAAAAAAAAAAATTGAATCGGCCACACGATCAGAATCTTTAATAGAGCTTCAACGTTTACGAGAATATTATTCTATTAACTGATAAGTTAATAATCTGCGTAATCTTAATGTGTGTCATGGTTATATAGGTTACTATACAAACTCATTCAATAATAAATCTAAAAAATAAAGAGATATAGGCTTAGTGAATTGAGAGCACTCAATTCCTATACCTATATTACATTGCAGATTACCCAAATCTACTGACTAGACGGCTGACTTTCTAGAATGGGTCTCGACGGCTAAAATTTTTCTTGTATTTAAAAAAAATTGGTAAAAATATGTACAATGAGCTGCTGTTCTATAATTTACCTACCCCTATTAGTCGAATGCCCGTTTGCACTAAACTTCTTAAAGCGCCTAAAGACTATTATGTGAGGTCTCAACTGACATTTTTGGTATGAATTTGACGCTTATAAGCATCGCCTTAGTAACTTTGGCGAGTTAAGTGCAATCGGGTATGACGGGTATGAAGACGGTTCGCGAGCGTAGACATCAGTTTTCTCCAGATCCCTTTGGAAACTATATCGGGTTATTCTGATTAGCAGTCTCTGTTACTTCCATTCCTCTAAACTACTTCTATGCAAAAAATCACGTTAATCCGTGGCTCTGTTGCGACGCCGACGTGCGGGAGCGTGGAAATGAGTTTTAGGATCCCTCGGGCACTATGACGGGCTATGCTAATTATTATTCTATGTCATTTCATACCCCCTCTACCATCTCTGTGGCAAAAATCACAATAAGTAATTATCCAATAAAATGTATCTTTTTCAAATCCCTCAGGAACTATATCGGACTATGCTATTTTCACGGAATAAAAGCAGCATATGTCCTTCTCCATGACACAGGTTACCTACATGCCAAATACTCGGTGTCATTAATAATGAGCCGGCAACCGTTCACAAGCAGACTCAGTGGTGTCGCTGGTGGAAATAGGCACGCGAATCTTCAGTTTCTGCTTGAAGTTTTCGTGTTGACTACTAGTCATACTACTATTTACTACCCAGTATGTGGCCAACTAAGTGGCGTTTTAGGCGGCGTCCATAAGCTTTTCCTGAGTGCAGGTTTAAGTTCACTTTGGATAGGAAACCACGAAGGCCATGGTTTGCGGAGCACCACACCCACACTGCAGGTCTGACCAGTCAGTAAACCTCCACCGTCGTCGTCAGCTTAAGTGATCTCTGACATAAGAAAAGTCACGTGACAGTTATTGGACTGGCAGTGGAAATTTCATTCTAACAGCTCAATTCCACATTCGGTCAACGAGACGCAGGGAGGGGTAGAGGAATGCCATCCAAAGACACTACCCCTCAGGAGAGTTATACCTCAATAGAGCTGTATCATTTCTGAGAATTAATCTTACCTGAGGAGGACTCTTGACCATATACTCGGTGTCATTAATGATGAGCCGGAAGTCGTTCTCTAACAGCGACTCGATGGTGTCGCTGGCTGCGATGCGCACGCGCTCGTCCGCCGCCATGGCTGTTGCGCGCTCCACCCCGCGGTCTTCCTTCTTTACCTGCGAGGTACGAAGGTATTTACACTGACGAGTGATTTATAGTAGTGACAATAAGTGAAGTAAATCATGCTTTGCTATGATATCCGGTTGAATGCTTGAATACACATTAGATTTAAGAGTGGTCGACCTTTTAGCTGGCTAACATTACTTCTTTCAGCTTTGCATGATACTGGTAGTTCTTTTTTATTTTATTTATTTAAGGAAATCTTACGTAAAGAAAAATAGTTAACAACCCATAAACGTCCCCACTGCTGGGGCACAAGGTCTCTTCTAAAACTCGGGAAGGTTAGGCCATTTCACACACAGGGGCCAAGACCGGGTTAGTGAAGGTTGTAGGACTAGAGGCGAACTCCACTGTTAGAAATTTCTCAAGCCGCCTATGAGGCATCTGACACGGGTTAACTACTGCCATCCAGTGATAGTAAGTGGCACCAACGGCTAACGTGTCTTGTGGAACTCAGAAACGGTCGAGAATAAGCTAATAAAAGTCAAACCCCAGTGGACCGATGACCTGGTAAAGGTCGCGGGAAGCCACTGGATGCGGGCAGCACAGAACCGGTCGTAGTGGAAATCCTTCGGGGAGGCCTTTGTCCATGTGGACGTCCTTCGGCTGACATGATGAGTCAAACACATCCACCGTGATTAAGATCAGTTAACCTGCATAAATGACACACAACCACGCAAGTCGCACTGATCTACATACGACCGCTTAGCTACTTACAAAAGAAGAACAATTAAAAAACTATATGCTCTAACATCAACAGAATGCTATTAAGAAGTATAGATTTACTTTGTTATTGACTGATAATGAAGAATGACTTCGTCTATTATAGTACCTGCTTTGTGTTTATCAGAAATAATAATTATTTACCAATAACTAGAAATAATGATTATAGGTTTCGTTTTACTATGGTATCTGCGACTCCAGTGTCAGCGTGAACCAGCATATACATTTTCTTGGCTGCTCTAGTAAGGAACCACGGTTTATGAGACTGGTTGCAGCAAGAACCGGCGTCTTTCTTGGCGCGACGTCAATGGTACCAAAGATGGTACTGTTAGCAATTAACATGCATCACCATACTGATCACTGTTATGCCTGATCGAATGCGTCGCTCGGCGGTCTGTGATACCAGTCACAATGTGCACCGGCACCTCGACAGCAGTACCTCATCATCATCATTTCAGCTCATATAGGTCCGCACCGAGCCTACCTTGAATTAGGGCGAGCGGGCCTTAGTCGACCACGCGGGCTCAGTGATGGGTTGGTCGACTTCACACACAGCAGTACCTACCCTTATAAATTATCATCGCTTCCCTGTGGATCCGGTAATTCGACCCATTAATAGATACATGGTTAATTTTATATTCCATTATCACAAATGAACCACACAGAGATCAGGGGACATAGGTACCTGCTCTAGCAGGTCGCCAACGGTTTGTGAGACCGGTCGCAGTGTGAACCGGCATCTTTCCCGGCGGGAAGGCAGCGGTACTGTTATCACCGGCAATCCTCGCCGATACGTCACTGTCACTTCTGTAACAAAGAAGAAAATAACAATCGTCATCCAAAAGTCTGTATAAGTTGCTGGTAAGATATGATTGATATGATGATTATACATTTATTATTTAGAGTCAATCAATCAATCAATCAAATTGTACAATTACAAAAATTACAAAATACAAGTACAGAATAAATAGTAAAAATTTTAAATTGTACAATGTAGACGGCCTTATTGCTTAAAGCAATTTCTTCCAGGCAACCCAGAGAATTGATACAATTAAATAAAAGTATGGGCTGTGCAAAGCAAACATTTGCAACAATATTGAAAATAGAACAATTTACTATATAATATATAAAAATATAATAATAAAATCTAAATCATAATACAACGAACTTAAAAATACTATACAAAATAAAAATAATAATATAAAATATACTAGTCCCTATATATTTATTAGAGTCCCTATAAAAGGTGTAAAAAATTGGTGTAGGACCCGTTAACGGCTTAATGGATTTTACCTTGAAAGGTGTCGTTGGATTCGTCTTAATTGTGACAGTGAAACTGGGTAAGTATATTAAAATGATAAAAAAACTGGTTTTGGCGCCAAATTCTATGTCTTCAAAAAATTGTTTTCTTTAAAAATTATCGAGTAAGGTATCAAAAGAGAGGGTTTTATAGAAGGCTTATAAGTTATAATAGTTATTTATGAAACAAGGGTGGTAAAAAGGTAATTAACAACAGGCGAGGGTTTACGTCACGAGTGTTGCCAATTTTGAAGCGGACAACTTACATCCGAACATTGCAAGTTAAATAAAAGCTTGTAATAAAATATTATTTTTGACTTACATTAAACCGCAATTTTTAACTTAAGATTATTGTTTTCACTTCTTTTGAATTGTGTACTGATTTGCTTTTTCGCTTATAGTTTAAATCAGTAATTAAGGGTTAGCTGGAAGAGATCCCTGTTTGGGATAAGTCCGCCTTTGTGCATTATACTGCTATTTTGTATCTATAGAGTTCACAAATAAACAAAATAAACAAATATTTATTTCTTAAACATGTTTTGCCGAAAAGGTTCAAGACTCAGTATACTCGTACCTACTATGAAAGAGGATATTCGAAGGAACCCTACGGATAACATTCGGCGAAACCTCAGAACGCGTCGCCTCATCAAAGAACGGCTTTGTTATCTTTAATCATCGATATCGATAAGTCATTGTTATCTTAGCCTATTAGTCCCATTCTCTGTTTCGATCTATTAAAAAGGATAGTGAAATGGTTCGTGGATAAGAAGGCGGTTGCTGACCATTCAGTCAGGCTCAGGAAAGGTCTGACAATCAAGAAAATGTGAGGCACTATTTCTACGAATAACAAACTAATTTCAGCCACCTGTTCTGAGGCAGGTAATCCATCTAAAAGAACAAAAAGAACAGCGCTGAGCCTTCTAAGAATTAATTACATGGACGACCTTCATCACCACAGCCATTTCCAGGCGACAAAAGATTGATCAATTATTTCTATTTTTTTGCAAGGACGCTGAAGACAGAGAAAACCTTAGAACTATTTAGTAATCTGTGACCTTAGCTTTTGCTGTGTATTGAATAGAAGCGTTTATCTATCTATCTTTGAAAAATGACAATTATTCTGGCATCTCGAAGTATTAATGCCTCAAGTTCGCTGACACTTGTGCAATTTCTGATACAGGATAAAAATAAATGGTTCAAGAGGGAATGAATATATATTTTAATATTTTGCGAAACATGTAGTATGCTCCACCAAGACTTCATAAACTTGTTTACAACTGATCGATTCTTTGCTCAAAGTTCAGGGAAAGTATTCGTTCCATAGCCAAAAGGTGCAAATGGCATCGCCTTCTTAAAGCAACATCTATCAAATATAAAATGATTCCAATTCAAACTTTCCTTTGATATTTTATTGAGTTTAAAATTAATTTTCAACTTTCAATCTTCGTAAAATACGAGGTGAAACGTCTCGCATATTGAATTAAATTAAACTTTCCTTTCTATTACAAGAATTGAATATAAAAGGAATTGTTTAATTTTCAAACAATAACCAACTAAAACATTTTATCTACTACTCGTAAAATTCGAATTATAATCTTCAAAACGAGTTTATATTGTCCTAAACACCATACCGAAATTTAAAATTAGGATCATACTATAACCCTTTTTAATAACAATGTTATAAAACATTTTTTTACCAATACTATACAGGGCAAATCCAAGAAGTTATTATCATCATGGAGATTCCATCAACTGTTGCTTCTAATGGCACGTATATGCGGGGCGCGCATTACAAAAAAGTTTTTGATTCCAATTTTTACCTGTCTGTGACAGCACCCCCTTTAGCATATGCGCGGTGATGTGTTAGGTTTTGGCGCCTTTCATCCGTTTTGTTGTACTGAATTTCATGGGATTTTTTCCTTACAATTTTAACTTTGATCTTTTATTTAGTAACTTTTATCATTAATCCCAATGTATCAGATTAGATAAAGAAGTGTATGAAACTACACATAACTCGACAAGTAATAGAACTTTGGTTTTGTTTAGTTTATTTCATATATAATAGTATTAGTACCAGGTAAGGGGATCCTATCACCTCTATTCTCTATTCATAATGTTAATTTTAAAAATTAATCTTGGATTTTTTTAAATTCATTTTAATTATAAAATTATAATTTTATTTAATATTAATTTAAATAATATGTTATACGATTAAAATGATTAATAAAAACATATTTTTACATTAAAATATCTATAATATTTATTAAATGTTTATTGATGTGTAACATCTTTGCTCTCGCTTTCCTGCAATTTGTGGGAGTGATTTCGTGAAATGGGACGGAAATGTGTCCCATGGGACGAAAATGTGTCCCATTTTAACAAGAAGTCGCGTTTTTTCAGGCTTTAAAAGCGCGGAAAAGGCAAAGGTATCTATGACCATACAGCCTAGTCTGCCGTATCTTTGCCGTCCTTTTTTCAGGCTTCAAAAGCGCGGAAAAGGCAAAGGTATCTATGACCATACAGCTAAGTCTGCCGTATCTTTGCCGTCCTTTTATAAAGTATTTTGTCACATGTTACACATCATATGCGAGTACTGTAGGTCTCGCTCGAATTTTTTTAAATTCTTCTCTTTCCTAATTGATAATATTAATTTTCAAAATTAATCTTGGAGTTACTTGTTTTTAGTTCATTTAGATTACAATATATCAGTCCCTCTCTCCGTATGACTTTTAAAACGCTGTATCTTTTAAATCGTAGGTAGTTAGCCGGTTGAAATTTTCACAAGCGTATGTATACTCATTATAACATCAATGTTAACAACATTCATGTGTTCCGGCTTAAAGATAAGATAGCCAGTTCTCCATGGCATTGGGGAATCTTGGTAAGCCCGCTTACATCTTCGGCATCATCGTCACTTACCATCAGGTAAGGTGATGCCAAGGCCTTACCAATTGTGAATAAAAAAATGAAAAAATAAAGCGGACTATTATAGCGGATTTATATTAATAAATAATAATAATAATAATTCATACAAGAAATATGTTTTTATAAAGGACTTTTTGGTTGGAGCCGGCGCTCGTAGGTAGCTCCACGGGATTTCGCGTGCGCGTGCGACCAAAAGCAGCGAGTAGGACGGGTGCCGCACTGCGTGGACTTACCCGGGGCTTGCCCACGCGGTGACGGCATCTACTCGCCGCGGCGCTATTGAGGGTAGGTGATCCCCTCCGACGCGATGAAAAACGTCGGGTGCTGCTCAGAGGGTAGTTGCATCAGCAACTACCTCGAGATTGCAAAGTGAGGGTAGGTCCGGGCACAGCGGTAGTGCAGGACACGGCTACCACGCAAACGAAAGACAGTCCTACGACTATCTACTGCGCTGTCAGTTGTTTTATACGATTGTCGCACTTCTGCCTACATACTCTTTGGTACTGCTACGACTTTAAATTATCTTATCAGGTCATACTTTAAAGTCAGCGCGTCAACTCAATCACATCGAAACGCCCTTAATTTATCAGATTTGAGCCTGTGTCACTTTGAAACTAAATATTTTTAGACAAACAAAAAATACAGATATAAGGTTTTGAAACACGTTTAAAGAATTTTAATAAATTTTATTGATAAATATTTAAATAAGAATCAAATCACGTCTGTGTGGGGCGCGCTTGGTATACCTACAAGCCTTTTAAGAAAAATATCTTACGCCAAATTATTCATTACGATTCATAAAGTATTAAAAATAAAGCAATCATAAAATGGCAAACAGTAAGGCAGTAAAGTGTAATAGGTACAGAGTACAGTCATGTTCAAAAGAAATTGATTCATTAAGGGGCGCGGACAGCGGCCGCGGACGCAGCTTGCTGATTGTCGACGCGCTCCAATTAGCCACACAAGTACCAACGTGTGGAAAATGGTTTACTGTGTTTCAATTAGTATTAACAGGCTTCCAAATTAGGTATCTGTTGAAACTGAAAATTGTTCAGTTTCATTTAATGGCTCCGTTTTAAATTTTCTATCGAGCCAAACCAAAAGTAAGAGTTGAAATAAATTAAATGGACTACAGCTCTAGGCATACAGCAGTGTGTCAGCCAAGTTCGCAAAGGAAAAAGTGATTCCGGCTGTGGGTTTTATTATAAACGAACTATTTCGGGCCACTTCTGATTTTACTTCACTAATCTTAAACAAAATGATTTTGAAAAAAAACGGACTTCAAACAGGAAACAAATTAAATTTCTCTAAGATGCCATCATCAGACCCTAGTTTCCTTATCATGAGGACATCTCCTTTCCAACAAAAAAAGAACCATCAAAATCGGTTCATAAACGACGAAGTTATCCGCGAACACACATAAAAAATAAATAAATATATACGGTCGAATTGAGAAACCTCCTCCTTTTTTGAAGTCGGTTATTTATATATATATATAAAGGTTGTAACAAAATTGCTGCAGAATCCGTTAACTATGCCTTCTACTAATCACACTGAGTATTTTTCTCCAAGAAACCCATATCAGTTCTACATAAAATTTCGACGCCCCATACAAAAATATATAAAACTAGTCAATCAGCTAATTGAATTGTATGAAGAGTTCATTTTTTTTGTCGAATTAACTATGGGTGTGTCTTGGGAAAAGTTATTCAGTATGATGAGTAGAAGCCCCCTTAACCAATTTTGTTACATTTATTGTACTTGTTAAAAAGTTTCATATCTTTGATTTGTCCAAATTCTATAAATTAAACTTGCTTCAACTTTAAATGATTACAGACAAGACATGGCAAGCATTTCAACAAGATGTTTCCGCCACTTGGAGACAGGATTACATTAGTAAACACAAAGATTTTGGAGCATTTACTCGGAACTTCTTGAAATAGCTTTTATTTATGCTAAAGGAAAGTTAAGTCTATTACATAATACAAAAAGCCTATCTTCATCCTGCCTCCAAATTTTTAAATAATTTTTCGAACAAAAGTCTAATAAATGCTCCCATTCATTATCATAATAAATTATTTAGGAATGGCAAGGCAAAAAACGTTCTTTGGTCTCGTTTACTTTTCGTCTTCATTCTTGTAACCGGAGAAATGTCGGAAGAAAAATTAATTTTCTCGTGAGACCATTTGCTCACGACTGTACATATTTACAAAACATTCAAGCAGTCTTATCGCCCGTCCGTACTCAGTAGAGACACAATACAGACAGTTAAGACAGAGACGACTTGCGAATAGAGTCACCCAGATAAGTATCATTTAATTGGCTGTCTCAAGTGGTGTTTAAGTCTACAAACGGACGAGAAAATAAACGAAAAAATTTCAAATAAATGAAGTCATATTTTTTACGATTTCCCTAGTGACTTTTACCCTCGCAAGTGAAAATTAATTTATAAAATTAATTAAGTGAATTTCAAGCTTTAGGATTCCTGGAATAGATCCTTATTTTGAATGTAGTCTTTATGCTACTTACGCTTTAAGGCCACGTGAATACAACTCGTCACACACACAGGGGTTATATAAGGCAAAATGAACATTTTAGAAATTATTTATCGGATAATTCCGACATAAGCATATTGCTTAGTTTGTAAATTCCAAAAAAAATATTTTGGTAATAGACTATCTGATTTAGAGCTGACTAAAGAGCCTGCTGGAGTTCATAAATCCCATACAAACGTAGTATTTGATTCATTTGTTAACCAAACAACCGATTTTGAAATAATTTTGTATCGATAATCGGATGACGTATATCTGTGTCTGTACCGCATTAGTTTTTTGAAAAACGAAACAGGAATCCCTTTGATACCAATAAACTTGTTTCCTGTCTTTTACCTTAAAAATAAGCTTATTGATTAATAATGGATTCCTGTTTCGTTTTTCAAAAAGTAATGCGGTACAGACACAGATATACGTCATCCAATTATCGATACAAAATTATTTCAAAATCGGTTGTTTGGTTAACAAATGAATCAAATACTACGTTTGTATGGGATTTATGAACTCCAGCAGGCTCTTTAGTCAGCTCTAAATGAATCAAATACTACGTTTGTATGGGATTTATGAACTCCAGCGGGCTCTTAAGGCGAAAACAAGTTTGCTCATAATTTCCTAGATAAAAAAAAATCGCGAAGAAACCTTCTTTTTAACTGGCGTAATGCCTAAGTCCATTAGCTTCACAACGGGAGGTCGCGGATTTGATTCCCGGCGGCTCGGTTTGGTTGGTAGAAGGGCATTTTCTAAGCCCGCCTGGCTTATTACCATATTACCACCATCATGTTAACAGCATTGATGTGTTCCGGCTTGAAAGTAATATAGACGTTCCCCATTGCGTTAGGAAATCTTGGTAAGCTCGCTTCCATCTTCGGCATCATCGTCACTTACCATCAGGTGAGATGATGTCAAAGGCTTACCAAATAAGGAATAAAAAACCTTTAAAAATTAAACTAAAATGTTAACTTTGCACTCATATAATAACTCGAATAAACATAAAACCTGAACAATTATATTACCTTTAATACCTATGAAGGTGACCGAGGGATACTAGATTAATATTTTAGGGATCCAGAACCAAAACGCCAAAAAACGGAACCCTTACAACTTCGTCATGTCCATTCGTCCGTCCGTATGTCACAGTCAATTTATCTGCCACTATTAGAGCTGAAATGAAATTTTGTACACAGATGAAAAATTAAGACCTGAAATGGAAAATCAAGTCAATATGTCAAAATTATTTTTTAAGGAGGATGTTTTTCTTAGTGAACCCATCGTTACCCATCGTTGAATAGATCTCATAAAATGAATTGAAGAATTCTCTCACTTTTTTTCTTAAAAAAAGTAGCATTTACTGAATTTTGAGCACCAAAGTGATGATTTTCAAGTCTCTACACCTCTTCTTATCTTCGAATTATGAGACTTAGCATTATGAAAAAAATATAGATTCTAGAGTTAACTAAAAATGAACAAACTAAAATTATTTAGATCATGAAAAAAAATTGAGGGTCGCTCGAGTGGCGACCGCGCCACCGGAAGACGTAGCATAGGAAGGCCTCCCACACGGTGGACCGATGGAGAGAAGAAGCTGGATGCGGGTAGCGCAGGACCGGTCGTCGTGGATATCCTTCGGGGAGGCCTTTGTCCAGCTGTAGACGTCTTTTCCCTTACAAATTGAATAAAGTTAAAGATACCGAGTAGTTCATTATTCTAGGAAAAATATGAATAAGGTACCTCCCATACAAAGCCAAATTATTTGTAAATTTTCGATCCAATATGATAAAGCTTTAGTCTTTGCTTAATGTTTATTGTTGATTTATATATGCTTAACTATGTTAAACTGTGAAGGTTTGGTTTTTTAAATGAAGTAGGTTGTGCTTTCTAACAATAATTTTTAGGGTTCCGTACCCGAAGGGTAAAAACGGGACCCCATTACTAAGACTCCGCTGTCCGTCCGTCTGTCTGTCTGTCCATCTGAAACCAGGCTACTGTATATCATGAACCGTGATAGCTAGACAGTTGAAATTTTCACAGATGATGTATTTCTGTTGCCGCTATAACATCAAATACTGAAAATTTTGAAAAGTGAAAGTATCCATACAAATAACGTATTTTTTTAAACGTGAAGAAACTAGCGCCATCTAGTATGATAGTACGGAACCCTTGGTGCGCGGTTCTGACTCGCACTTTGCCGGTTTTTTCGTCAGAAGTGCCGTTAGCTCGTCAAAATCGTCAAAACGTGTCTGGTTGTTACCTTGTGTTTTCTAAACTATAAGACAGAGGAAAATTATTTAGGGTATCCCGAGACAAACAGCATTCAACTCCGGAACCTCACATTATGGGTGACCCGATACTCTAAACTCCATTTTTGCTGCTCCTGTTGTGTTTTCTAAGCGGGATGGCAAGTTAAATCATCCCCATCCATATATCTTAAATCATCCCCATCCATATAATATCTTAAATCATCCCCATCCATATATCTTAAATCATCCCCATTCATATATCTTAAATCATCCCCATCCGTATATATTAAATCATCCACATATGGTGCATATGGATTACTTAGTCCTAAGTGCAGTGCTACTGCTCTATTCAATGCACCGCCCCACTCAAGTAGACAGACGAGACAATAAAATTACTCTGTCACTTTCCTAATTATCCGCATAGCGCGTCGCGTCAACCGTCGTCGTTGTTTCTCCCCGTCCCCAACAAATCAGTATACGAGTAGATTTATCTATCACCTTTGCATGCGATGTTACTTTTGTATTTGTCGTTTTTAAGAATAACTATTATTCATGACTCGTAACACTGATAGTTAATGAAATATGGGATGTTTTCCATTGTCCGTGGTGATTTATTTATTTATTGTCGAGTCAGTGTTTTTTTAATTTATTGAACTGCCGTTTTTGTGCTTGTCATTACAGAAAACGTGTATATTTTTTTAAATAAACTATCTTAATAAAATCCTGGGCAGAGAAATTTGAAGCACTCTTGGGAATTTTTTCATCCTACATCAAGTGTCAAATTAAAAAAATGAAAGATATTTTCTTTGTCAAATTTCCATAATATGAAGGCAACATTATTCATGGGTTTGAATAAGTGAATTCGAGTGGCAGAAGCGAAGGGCAAAAAGGATATTTTCATGAAAGAAATTCAATTGTCTGAGTAGGTAGTCCGCCTTAACAAGAAAGGTTAAGATTAATAAATAAACATTAAAAGATTAGCTAAGGATAGCTAACTATGAATCACCTTGTTTACAAAAGACAAATGCGTTCACAATAATAAGCCCTTTTTCATTATTTTTCAACCCGCACTGAGCACGCGTGATCGACTAAGGCCCGATCGCCCTAATTCAGTGTAGGCTCGAGCCCCTCGGTGGGGACGTATATGAGCTAATATGATGATGATTTTCTAAAGCTTTAATGGATACATCACAACATAATTTATTTCACTATAGTAGTAATTTATGTATTTTATTTTATTTTATTTCATTTGGGGAGCTTACAGCCTTATTTACAAACTAGTAAATATAAATAGTTACTACAAGCTAATTACAAGCTTCCACATATTAGAAGAAAATAACAATGAAAATTGCCTAAAGGCGTTAACCGTGCATATTATGAAAATCAAGGTTATATTTCACAAATAGAAAAAGGAAACAAAACTCAAAAGTGGAAAAAAATAATAATCGAAGAAAGTAAATACGTAATAAAAAGAAATGAATCGCAGAGATAACTACTACGAAAGGGATACCTGGACAACATACTTTTAATGTTACAAATGCTGTTACAAAATATGTCGAAACGGTGTCACACTTTATCTCCATTTATAACTAACATTCAATTTAATCATTCAAACAATAGTTCAAAATTTTAGCTTTAATCTAAACCACAAGACAGGAACCTTACTCATCTCTATTAAACACATGTCTCTATTTTCTTAGAAACGTAGCCTTATTTCACAGTAACACCACCACGGCGCGGTGCACGGTTACACTTTTTTAGTCTGTACTACATATCACATCATACCTACCTTATATTTATTACTCATCTATTGACGTACGACGTACTTAATAACTATTCAAGAAGATGAAATTACCATGGTATAATTACAAGTGCTCGTCAATAAGATGTACTTAGCGAACGATTCGTATCGTAAACTGTGAATAGCTATGTTAATTGGAATAGCGCATAGCGCTCTCACATGCTTAGTTTTCGTTTTTAGAATTTAATTTCACTACAACGAATATCATTGCATCGAACAGTGCTTAGAATACGCGCTGCGACGATGGGTATGTGCAATGCGTACAAACAATCTTGGTATTTTTTTTTGTTATTAGTAAATGTTTTTTTTAATCGATGGGAAATAACTTTCGACTTACAACCCAAGAGAGTCATCCTTCAGAAAGAAGAAGAAAATATATATATTGAGGAATAATAGAATAAGTTAGTATTGTGAGGTTAGTAACAAGAGACATTAGAAAAAAGGGCAAAATGAGATTTTTTTTAAATACTGTAGAAAAGCGTTTAGTATAAAAAGGGAACTCCAGGAACCTCAGCCAGAAACTAATGAAATAATGATTCTATGAAATATTTAGTACAATTATTCAAAACATCCAGCCAGCGGCTCTGTCATCTGAAAAAGATTAATTGCGTGATTGACGAATTTCATAATCTAGAATTTATTTCTGGCCATAATATTCTAACAATCACAAAGCATTCCCCGCATACCAACGCGGTTCTGTTTATATATCAAATAAATTCTTCGTGTTATAAATTTGCTCACTGTTCGTTGCGTTTTAATAGAACTAAATTTTATATTAAATATTATTTACAGCTACACCGGAGAACCCGTACGGGCTTCCGGAGCGGAGACACACTTGAGGCGCTAGTAACATCGTTTCACAGCGACGCGGATTGCTCCCCTACGGTACCCGGACTCCTGTACACTTCCACGCTAGCGCCTCGCTGGCACATTCATCGTTTCACAGCTATCTGGACGCTACGTATACGCGCGCGGCCGGTACGGATAATTATGAAATCAGCCTATAACTTATTGCACGAGACAGATAATGTAATAATTTAACTGCGAGTATTTTGAGATAAAAAAACTTATTGTATCTGTAAGTATCACACTCGGAATATACAGGATGTAACAAAATTTGTGTAGATCCCGTTAACTGGGGCTTTTACTCATAATACTGAACAACTTTTGTTCTACGACTTTGCTGAAAACGTAAAATTTTTTTTTTACTCTTCATACAAATCAATCAGTTGATCGACCGATTTTGTACATTTTACTATGGAGGGTTAATTTTTTTTTGAGAATCGACTATGGATTCCTTGGAAAATATTGTTCAGTATGACGAATAGAACCCCCAGTGAACGGGATCTACACCAATTTTGTTACACCTGTATATGTTTATTTATATATAAAAACCGAACATTCTGTTACGAGTCTTTGTAACAGCTACTACACGTAAAACGTTTTATACAGAGCGAATGAAAAATGATTTCGCGTTTGCCGCTCACAGGACAGTTCATCAGAAAACGGAGTTGATTTTGATTTACATGCTGCTGTATCGTGCACCAATAAGCGAAGGATTTGGATAGAACCAAACAAAGTTCAGAAAGGAGCGTGGTGAATTTAACCGTTAATTTTAAACAACAATGTGAACACATTTCAATTATAAAGTATGTATATATACAGGATGTAACAAAATTGGCGTAGGTCCCGTTAACTGGGGGTTCTACTCATCATACTGAACAACTATTCCCAAGGAGCCCATAGTCGATTCTTTAAAAAAAAATTGGAGTCTCCATACAAAAATGCACAAAATTGGTCAATCAGTTTTTTGAGATTTTAGCAGTCATAAAACAAAAGTTGTTCAATGTGATGAGTAAAAGCCCCAGTTAACACGACCTTTACTAATTTTGTTCCACTTAGAATATTATCTGCTCCTTGTGTGTTTACATTCATTGATTACTATACAGAGCGAAATTTTAAGACATGCGGTCAGATACAGGTATCTTATAGTATCTGTCCCGTGTGTGACAAACTTAATACAGGAAAGACATGCGGTCAGATACAGGCATCTTAAAGTATCTGTCCCGTGTGTGACAAACTTCATACAGGAAGGATATGCGGTCAGATACAGGTATCTTATAGTATCTGTCCCGTGTGTGACAAACTAAATACAGGAAAGACATGCGGTCAGATACAGGTATCTTATAGTATCTATCCCGTGTGTGACAAACTTAATACAGGAGAGTGAAGGAATTTTGATAAAATAGAACGTATTCAATATGTCTCCATAAACTGTGCAAGCAAATTAAACACACATTTCTCACAAAACAATGCTGGCTGTGTACGAAAAGCCTTTGAATTCGAATTTGAATTTCGAACACATATTGAAAGCCGTAGCCGTTAATTTTACGACTGAATATTGGAATGGTGCAAATTACAAGCCGCTTCCAAGCCCATCATTAATTTCAGCAGGCATTAGGTAGGTTTTTTAGAGTGAAAAGTAATACTGAAACGGGCGAGGCAAGACAATAATAAAACTTGTCTATTGAATCCAAACAGGGCAGGGAGGCAAGAAATACGGTATTTTATCATTATCATCATTATATCAACCGAAAGATATCCACTGCTGAACAAAGGCATCCCCCAAGGATTTCCACAACGACCGGTCGTGCGCTGCCCTCATACAGCGGCTTTCCGCGTCCCTCAGCAGGTCGTCGGTCCACCGAGTAGGAGGTCTGCCTACGCTACGTCTTCCAGTGCGCGGTCGCCTCTCGATAACTTTACTGTCCCAACGGCTCTCTGTTCTACGAGCTATGTGCCCGGCCCAATGCCATTTAAGTTTAGCAATTCTGAGAACTATGTCTGTTACTTTGGTTCTACGGTTACACGGCATTTTACTTAGTCATTTGAGTTACTTTTTATACACTATCAAAAACGATTTTTTGAAGTGAAAACTTCTTTAGCGGCGCTGAGCACTTTTTGTTGGATGGGTAAAAACTTCCAAACTCGCGTCAGGGTCACGTGATGCTGATCGAAAAAGCGTAAGATCGAGGGGAAAGAGAGGAACAAGTATCTCCCACTCTTTCTACCGTGCCTGAGTGTGCTGCTCCGCTTAGGCAGCACAGGGCCACAGTATATATATTAGTACTAAACAGGGCGCTTTTCTCAATTTTCCATCTGCCGGTTAGTAGCAAAACTACTCGCCTAGCGACCTAACATCGACATATTGATGTCACTACGTAGTTCAGCTATTTCACACTAGATGTCAATAAGTGTAGAAAGTAATGGGACGTACTCAGAACTATGAGCTTTAAAAAGTTTGTGTAATAGATGAATAAAATGAGGGTTAACATTTTTACTGTTTTGTATGTGTACTGACGTACTTAAAATTTCTAGCACAAAATAATAGACAAATTATTATTACGAACATAATTTTATTTACAAAATTCAATTACCTGCGAAAATAACAGTTTTAGTTAGTTGTTGTCGGTTCGTTGCCCTATCGTTTTGAATGGTTGCGAAATGCTTAAAACGAATATCTATATATTTTTCTGATAAAGATTTAATCAGCAGTATAATATGATTTACAGTCGGTGATTGGTCAAAGCTGTAATTTAAAAAATAAAATGAAATACATACTTATTCTCCTAAAATAATTGAAACTCGGTTATACAAACAATACCGAAACCAACCGACAAATCCAGTTTTAAAGTAGGTAAAGTGCCCATCTTTAATTTTTTATGGCCTTTTTTTGTCACTATGAAGTCTGCATCATTAAAATGGCAAGAACAAAATCTTTGTATATTTTGTCGGAGTCCAATCCGGTCTATTCACTTTTGTGATCCATTGTTGTTTTAAATTATCATCGGATGGAAATCTAAAACAAACAAAAAGAAATAAAATTAACTAGGTGGTAAATTATCTTAATATGAATAAAATGATTATTTAACATTCGAAGTTCTTTCAATTCATGAACAGTCACGGAGAATAGTACGAGTATGTATACAACTCAGATCTTTGTTACTTGAAAATATTTGCTATGAAAATGTTATTTCATTACTGACCATAGCCGTGTGTTATTCGGTAAAATTATTTGAATCTAATTACGGCCCTGGATATTTGGTACGTTGAAAATAGTTGTTCTTGTTGACGATAGATGGCGGCCTGTTTACAATATAATTATAAAAATCACTAAAGTACTGTTTTGGCGACTAAAAAGTATTCAGGTTTAATTGTATACTTTAATTTTCAGTATCCACGTATGATTATAACTATAATATACCAATGCGGAACTTTACGTACTCGTATTTTTTATTCACAAAAGTTACGCCACCTAGTGTCGAGAAGTATAATTTATACTTGAAAGCCGAGAATTTTCTAGAACTATTTTAATAATTACGTATAAAATTACTTACAAATGAAATGTGATACCATTCATAGCATCAGAACGTCTGTCTGAATAACTTCGACACGATAAAACACAAATTATGAATAATAACATGTAAATTGTCATATTTGTGTACGATAGCGCAATAAATAAACATTGTATTCTACCTCATAAATGATAGTATTTTTGTACTTATAATTAAACACAACGTTAATACTAAAGTTTTCACTTCTGCCGGCACTCCCGGAGTGCTACCGGTGTGTTTTTTTAAATATTTTTTAAATATTTCGCGTTACTCGCATAGTGATTCTCTGTTTATTGAATATTATTTTTCAAATTGTTTTCAATTAGCCTATTTTAGTAAACAGCTAACTGGATTACCTTCAACAATAAAAGATTTGTCCATGAATAAATTTAAGATACTATTCTTTAAATGGCTTGTTGAGAAGCCTTTATTTCTGTAAAAGAATATTTAAATTTTAAAATATCACAATAAACTGTACTTATTTTGTATAATGTACTTAAGTATAAATGAAATATTAGGCTATATAATTTAATTAATGACATGCCCTAGGTTGAGTGCCTTCCGTAATCGCCTCCCCTGCCCGGTGAAGTTGTAAAGGCCCCAACGGCTAACAACAAGCTTGTCCTTTCGAAAAAAAAAATGACATGATTCTGTTATCTCATTAATTATTAATTATTATTATTTTTTAATGATATTTAACCGATCTTCTATTTAACCAAATAATTCTTTTACGTTTGACAAATACGATTAATAATATAGAATATGATTTTACATTTTGACATCTACAAATATTTTGGTGTGATAACAATGTTATTAAAAATATTTACATAATTTTGCATGCTTCTCTTAGGCTAAACATGAGAAACTATATATTGTAGAAGCTAACATCTTATTTTAAAGCGAAATAAGACGCGTCGGTGGCTTAATGGCTAGGGCTGCCGCCTTCTAAAAGGTTTGTTGCTCTTGCAAGAGAGTGAGGAAGTCTTATGTAATTTTATTTACATTATGTGTTGAAATATATCTTTCTACTAAAGCGAAGGTAACTGGTGTACAATACAAATGAAATGAAATGAAATATTTATTTCGATTTCATTTTTATTTCATATCAGCTCATATGCGTTAAGCCTACCCTGAATTAGGGCGATCGGGCCTTAGTCGACCACGCGGGCCCAGTACGGGTTGGTCGACGTCACACACAACCTGCGAGTTTCTTAGCAGGCGTGTGCAGGTTTCCTCACGATGTTTTCCTTCACCGTAAGAGCGTCGGATAAATCTAAATATGAAATCTAAATTTGAAATCACATTGGTACGTGGCAGGTTCGAACCACGACCTCCCGGACAGGAGGGGGCGGCACTAGCCATTACGCCACCGACGCTCTTTAAAGATACATAGTTTTAAAGTTATTTTAAAAAAAGGTGTAATTTTTACCATTCCCACTAATCTCCGCAATTACTGAATCTAAAATCTTGAAAAAATCACAGTATAAGAGGTTAAATGCATAGATTACAGAAAAATTTATAAAAACGACCCCTCGGAGAGAAAAGCTACGTAGTAATTCTTTGGAATAGCTTTTTAAGGCCTTAAGATGGGTCAAATGACAATATTCAATTCAAATTATTGAAGGACTGTGTAAATCACTATGAAAAAAAATTATAATATACTTAAAGTTAAAAAAAATCGATTTAATTGAATACAATTTTAAAAATATCACCACTTTTGATCTAAAAAAATAAACTGTAGACCCTGTTTTTGGCTTAAATTGCAAAATTTCTCGAAAACAAATAGTTAATGTTGAATGAAACCAACACACAAATATAGGTGGCTTTATCACTTTTATTTTAATTGAAAACATTTTTTTTAAACTTTTTTGAAAGTGAAGAAAAGTAATAAAAACATGTAAAAATCGAGAATTGGGCGTTTGTTTTCAACGTAACAGCCGCGTTAAAGCCCGCATTGATTTGAACTTAAAATGAATACTTACGTTCGATATTATTTTAACACGTATCACGACATCTTAAAGCCTTAACACACTTTAGCAATTGTTGGTTATATTCAAAGACTAGATATAAAAATCTACAAAGATGTAATGTGCATGTCGATTTGAAAATTATAGAAAAGACTTCTGAACCGATCGATTTTTGACTAATGTTTGACATCAGCAACTTTGAACCACAGATAAAATAAATGTCAAAAGTCATTGCCAACAGGAGGGAATCCCTTGAGAGGGCGACGAGAAAAATGGCCAGTGCTCGGAGAAGTTCATGTCGTAATGCTTATTCACATACCTTCGACGTAGAAAAAGCTAGAAAACAGGTACATATTTTCAACCGAGTTAAAAAAAGTAGCGAGTCAACCCGTATAACTTTTTGTAGAGTAGTCAGCTTTCGATATTTTTTTTATTGGACAGGTTATGCCTCCAGGGCTCTAGGGTGGTCCCATATAAATTTTATCAAAATCGGTTAAGCACTTGTCTGGAAAATTAGCAACAACAAAAAAGTTGCAAAATTGTACTTGTTACGTTTAAAGACGGTTTTTTAACGTGTTCAGCGTAGAAAATTATGTAAATTGTCATCACTACATAATTTAAAATAATCACAGGTCAAAACTGTGCATGATCTCCTTGAAATTTAGTTAAAAGTCTACCTGTACTGACTACTCACCAGGTGGTCCAGTGGTCAGCACTCCTGCCTGCTGGGCAGCGGGTCGGTGGTTCGATCCCCACCCAGGGCCAACATTCGTGAGACGAACGAGTTTGGTTTCTCTGTGTCTGGATGTATCATATCCATTTACAGAGCTAGAAGAATATTATGGTAATTTTATGACGTTGACACCCTAATATATATATATATATATATATATATATATATATATATATATATATATATATATTAGGGTGTCCCAAGCTATAAGGGCGATTTTTTTTTGTGAATTTAGGTACGCATACCCGCTATATTTTTTCGATTTGACCCTTAAGGCTTAAATATGAAATATTATTGCAATCGGATGATGATAACCCGTGCCGACTTAGCACCAAAGTTTGAACCTGAAAGTTAGTATGGAGAAATATAGGAGAATTTAAGAACTTAATTTTAATTCAGTTAATAAAACAAATTTTTATCAGTAACTTGTATTATTCTCATAATAAACATAAAAAGGGCTTTATTTTTCATATTTTCTTATCAATGTTTGCTTTTTACAGTCCGGATACATTTGCCTGTGTTCTTGTACGCAACGTAGCAGAAATTGCTTTTGTTCCTCTTCGACAGTGACCAAGCCATGAAAGTCTTGCATTAACTTGACTGCTCTTTCGGCGGTATCGTTTACTGCTCTTAAGGTCTGTACTTTCATTTTAGCCTGTTGAAACGAAGAATTATTTGACCACAAAGAGGGAGACTCGTTAAGAAAGCTGTCATCAAGTTTTAGGCGAATAAACAAAGATTTGCTCTTGACAGAAATAAAGTCTTCGAGGCTTTTCTCGTAAAGTGGGCCACAGAGTTCTTGTTTTGATGGCATGTAGCGCTTACCATGAGCTGATGGAATTGTGTTGGATAAGTTAGCAACCATTTTAGTTTTAGTTTCTTGGTCTACATCATCATCAAAAAGAGACAAAATAGTTACCTCATCGGTCAAATACCACAGGTGCTGACAGAACTTCTGTAAAGCTGCCTTTGAGATGCTTTTGTCAACTGCTTCGTAGGCCTTCATGGCTTTTAAAAAGCAGAGGTCTTGGTAAGGAGCTTTCACTGCCAAAATACATTGCAACCAAGGTTTGACATAAGATGTGACGATGAATAGACAGACGTCGAGGAGGGCTTCTTTTTCCTTTTTTGCTATTCTGCATTGCGAGCTTAGAAATGATATTTTGAGAGAGTAAATAGCTCTTGCCATCCACCTAGCTTGGTGCATAGCGCCTGGAGGCCGGATTTTAAATTTATTTTCTGTATCTCCGTCAAGAAATTTTATTGAAAGCTCTATTAATTCGCGATAGTCATCTCTAACAATATCTTTAGTTAATTCTCTCCGGTAAAACTCTAACAGTTCCTTAATCTTTGCATCACTCAGGCATGATAGCTTTTCTTTGTGACTCTCTATTCTCTCAGAATTTATGTTTTTCCAGTTTTCTCGGAATTTTTTGAACAATGGGATGTCAGGGCTCGTCGTAACTTGGTTGATTTTAGCTTCAAATACGCCTTTCAATACTAATTCATAAACATGATGCCGACAAGCAAATATGAGTATTTCTCTGTTTAATTTCTGTTCCAGGAGCACACAGGCGCCATTAATTCGACCTGTGTTTGAAGCAGTAGTATCACAACAGAGCATCTGCACTTTGTCCTCAAGATTCCAGTCCAACAGAGCATTCCAAACCGCTTCTGCTTGTTCACGACCTGAAAAGTTGTCCAATTTAGGCACAGCAAGAAGTTGTTCTTTATCATCATATGAAATAAGTGTTGGAAGTCGTTCTTCTTTACATTTTCGTGAATCTAAAGCGGGTAAAAGCTTTCCGTCCCAATTAACAGTTACAGTATCTGGTACTTTGTTCTGGAAATCAGCTTTAATTGCTTCTGCGCGCTCCGTTCGCTTTTCCGTACGAATTCTTTGAATGGTCGACTTACTAATTGGAAATTCGTCAATGTTATGCCCAAGAGCTTCAATAGTTGCTTCTATAATGTAAACAGAATTCCTCATACTTATCTGACACCGATCTTATGCAGCAACCAGTTTTGGAGTTATGAAACTTTTCCTTACAGAAATATTAGACTCGGATCGTGAGCTCTCAACGGGTGCATGAAAAATTTCTTGTGAACTGTTTTTTTCAGAATCAGATGATGAATCTTCTTGAGGAATATAAGATGAAGTTGAAGGCGCCAGAATTGAATAGTGTTTAGCACGCCGTTTTTGCTCTTCGATGCTTCTAACGCGCGCCTTTTCTTCCTTTTCAGCCAGTTTTTTGTCTACTCCAGCTAAGTGACCAGGCCGACCTGGTTCTCTCTGTCGTTGTAAGAAGATCCTATCTTCGTCAATCTTAATTAATTGCAGCGCATCGGCATGTGCAATATCAAATAAGTTGTCTAAATTTGTAACAAACTCCTGTCTACGCTGCTGAAATACATTTTGCGTCTTATTAGCATTCTTTTGCAAATCCCTCCAAACTTGGTACAAATTCACTAGTTTCTTAACGCAGTTAGGAAAAGATTTAGTTGGAATTCGTGCCTTTTCCCAATAAATAATGCACTCGCGAATAGCCAGATTCGCACTTTCACTTACACTTAAATTCACTTCACGAATATTGTAGAATAGAACTGCGAGTATTTGTCCATTTGAGGGAAGTTTTGAACCAGTAATTTGGTGTTTTACGTTCCCTATTAAAAAAATATCCTTTTTTGAACTGCGTAACTCGACCGACATCTTGATTGTACGAAAATAATGCGTTCACTGATTAAACAAACAAGTAATAACATGAATATCGGTACGATCGCTGCCGCGCGCCTAGTAAACAAGTACCCACATGTTTCGATGTAAGTCGGCACGGGTTGCCGTGTTTCAAATGACATGAAATTTTATATACGGTAGTTTTGACATTATTCGAACAAAATAAGAGGGTATGCGTTATAAAAAAACAACTTTTTTTTTTTGGGACACCCTAATATATATATATATATATATATATATATATATATATATATATATATATATATATATATATATATATATATATATATTAATACTAACATACAGTATGGACACTCCCTGCCGCTCTCGTCACCCAGATGGATACAGATCGGTTACAGTTTGGTTGTCGAACGTATAGGATTTCGCCGCCATTTTGTTTGTACGTCATTCGTTTTTTGAAATGTCATTTCTGGCCCGTTGTATGAAATGTCCAGGGTGTGGCGGGGCGCTCCTTGGAACAAAGATAGCAACCGAAATTACAATTCCATAGTTCCTATTTTTGCCACTTGCCAAATTATCCTTGTCGCTCTGTATGTTTGTATATATATATAAGTATGGATATCAGTCTCTGGGTCCCACAGTACGGGGAATTCTAGTTTGGGGCCAGATGACTGTGTGTAATTTATCCCTGAATATTATTATTATTACTAGTGGTCCGCCCCGAACTGTTTACTCCCGATGTACTCGTTTAAAAAAAAATAGGATTTAGGATCTGTCCAGCGCCCTCTAGTAGTGTTTAGTAGAGGAAACATGGCGTAACGGCTAGGACTGCCGCCTCCTGTCCGGGAGGTGGTGGTTTGAATCCTGTCACGCACTAATGTGATTTCGAATTTGGATTTCATATGTACGTTTATCCGACGCTCTTAACGTGACGGAAAACATCGCGAGGAAACCAGCACACGCCTGCGAAGAAACTCGAAAGTAGTCGGTGAAGTCGACCAACCCGCACTGGACCCGCGTGGTCGACTAAGGCCCGATCGCCCTAATTCAGGGTAGGCTCGAGTCCCTCGATGGGGGGGGACGTATATGAGCTGATATGATGATGATCTATCCTTTGTCTCGGCAACCCCTTGACCACATAGAAGTATTACAATAATTAATAGTATGGCACTTTCCATATTATTGTTGTAGTTTTAAAAATAAAATACCGTCACAAGAAAGTGAACGAGTTTGAATACTATATTATGCTAAGGGTAATAGTAATATGTATACTCGTATATTATTATACTTACGAACTTTGGGGTTATCTTATCTTTATTACCGGGTCGCAAGCGCCGCGGGCAGGCATGCTACTCTATAGTAATTATAAAATTAGTAATTAACATAAGATACCAACCAAACCGACAAAGTTTCAGAAACAGGAAATGTAACAACTTTAACTAAAGTTAACATGAGACATCAGACCCTTTTTACCCGCAAAAAGTGTAATTTTAGGTTCTCAGCTGCGAATGTGAATATTAAATAAGCTTCATAAAAACTGTTCGTGCGTAAGCTTTCACCTCTCGGTGTAATAAACCCACCCTGTCACCACATTTTTAAATCTCACTAGATTTGAAAGTAAAAACAATCTTGTAAACTTTCTGCTTAACACTAAGACACTTGAAATGAAAGTTGTTACTTAAAATGTAGCTAAAATTTTAATGTTTCTGTATTTAATTTAAAAACCTTCTAAATAAAGGCTTAATCATATCACTGCCCTTTAGTAATTGGCGGTGGGTAAAAACCTAAAAACTCACCCGGAAAAAAGAACTGGTTTTAATCCAAATATCGGTTATCTTGGTGTCAAACCAAGACACTTGAAATAAAAGTTTATACTTTAAAATGAAGCTAAAATTTTATTATTTGTCTATTGATTTTACCTTCTAAATAAAGGCTTAATCATATTACTGCCCCTTAGTGATGGACGGTGGGTAAAACCTAAAAACTCACCCGGAAAAAAGATCCGGATTTAATCCAAAAATCAGGTACCTTGGTGTTTAACCAAGACACTTGAAATGAAAGTAAGTATCTAAAAATGTATCTTAAAATTTTACTCTTTCTCTATTTATTTAAATAAAAGCTTAATCATATTACTGCCCTTTAGCAGGCCTGTCGTACTCTGCGCTACAGGTATGAAAATGTTTAAAAAGTACCTACGCCGCGCGGCCCCTTGCAAGGTGCAAATTCAGTAGTCAGAAGAGATAAGATTTACACGATAGAAAGAGAGGCAACTTGTACGTGAATTTAACTGTAGGTAATTAGCGCTGTGCGACCTAAGTTTGAACTTTATTGTGTCGTAGCAAGAGTCGAAATTGATTTAAATGATTTTGCGGAGTTAACCTTCTTTTACGTAGTAAATAGTCTTTATTCTTTGCCTTTTGTGATGGGCGGTGGATAAGGAACCTAAAAACTCTCCCGAAAAAATTACCCAGTTTTAACCCAAAAATCGGGTAAATTTTTACTCAGACTATAACCCATGTTTCAGAATATTAGGTGGGAATTTTGGAATGAATCCAGGTTCAAATGAAACCATTTTTTGGGTAAAAACCCGGGCGATTGGGCATCTGCTGCCCATTAATAATTCATACTCAATACTTCCAAATCAAATGAACGTACCAATTTGTCATACTTAGTGTATTTTGATCGTCAGAGCCTATTAAACAGCACACCACTTTATAATTGTTAAAAAGTGGCCAAGTTAGTGTCGTACTACGTGCAAAGTAAGGATCCGTAGCTCTTCAAAAAAATATTAAAAAAACAGTTACTTTTGCAGATGGTATAGAACATTTTGTATAGATAATCTATGAACTATTTACAAATTCTAAGTTAGCCGACTGTTACTAAGAAAACCTACTTGGCCGTGATACTTTTCCTTTTAAATGACCTACTACTTCCAACACTTTTCAGATTTCCTGAATTAGCGGTTTAGCTGATAAGGGGTGGGGACATGTAATTCTAACACAAAATCACCACTGAACAGCTTTATATACGAATCATTTATTAGATAAGTTATCAGCAAATACTTAATAGTTTTATAAGACCTATTTAACGAAACCCCAAAAAAAATACTCCCACTTTACATGTAGGGTAGCTACCCTAAATATATTTTTTTACGGATTTTATGTCACAACTTTACAGGAGTCACAGATGTGTATAACTATACCAAATAGTTTTTGAGCTACACGGCTGTGACATACCAACGGACAGACAGACAGACATGGCCAAACTATTAGGGTTCCTAGTTTGACTACGGAACCCTAAAATGTGGACAAAAGGACAATTTAAACACCGATGAACTAGCGGGAGAACGGTATATTTCAAAAAATACATTTTAAACTAGAAACTTATTCAAATTTGTACCAATTTAGGCGCGATACTTTAACAAACTTTTGTTTTGTCTTTGTTTATTCATGGCAGGTAAAATTATAACTCATTAGTAACAGATCCATGCTTACTTTAATATAAATATGAAAGTCTGTTTACAGTCTCTCACGTCGCAACAGAGCAAAGAATTAACGTGTTATTTTGCATAAGGATAGTTGAAGGAATGGAAACTGACATAGACTACTAATTAGCAACATATTCCCCAAACGTACTTCCCAAAGGATGTAGAAAAAACTCATTTCCACACTCTACAGTATACACAACTAGAACACATCCTCAAAGACATTAATAAAATGTCCAAACGGGCGAAGTAGCTTGAAAAAGTTAGTACAGAAATAAATTTGCAGGTGCCTTAATATTGATACTTTTCAACCGACTTTAAAAAAGGTGGAGGTTATTAATATGTGTTATTAGTATGTGTGTTATTTTATTGATATTTATAAACCGATTTGGATTTTTTTTTTATTTGAAAGGATACTTTCAGATTGATCCCATAGAAATTTCATCAAAATCAGTTCAGTACTTTTCTTGGAAATTAACAAAAACAAAAATGTAGCAAAATTGTACTTGGTTGTTATGACTAAAGTCGGTTTTTTAACGTGTTTAGCGTGTCTAATTACTATATTACTTGCGTTGCATCCTTATTTATTATTAACACAAACGTATATAATAGATATAAGCCCAGAGAGAGCCAACGGGACGTTATTCGTAATATGTACATAGTTTATAATTATTTGATATTATCAAAGTATACATATTAGTACTAACATACAGTATGGACACTCCCTGCCGCTTTCTAGATTCCTACCTCACATCCTCGACTCCAAGGTTGATACAGATTGGTTATAGTTTGGTTCTCGAACGTATAGAATTTCGCCGTGATTTCATTTGTTTCGTCATTTGTTTTTAGAAATGTCATTTTTGCCCGTTGTATGAAGTGTCCGTGGTGTGGTATTACTAAGCATCCCTCGCCCTTCTGTCTGGCCGCAGTAAGCGAAATCACTGAAGATTATCGCTAGTACTCTTTATTATACTGTGATTATAGTGTATCATATTCGTTTACCATAGGGAGCCTGTTGAAATTTTCACAGAAAACGCGTTACATATTAGGGTTGTCGATTTTTGTTTTATTTACAAAGAAACGAACCGGGTTAGTGGCGAGTTGTTCCCGCGCATACGCGCTACCTTGACACGCAGCGGCTTACGCACTGTGCACCTATTATTATTTAAGCCGCTTCGTGTCAAGGAGCGCAAATGCCAAAACTCGCGCTAACCCGGTTCGTTTCTTTGTAGATAAAACAAAAATCGACAACCCTGCATCACTAAAACTTGAATTTCAATTATAAACAGTATATCGTAACTGTGGCATTGTTTATCTTTCTCTTGCATAAATAAACCCTCTATAGAGAGAAAGGAACGCACACATCAGAAGAAACTGACGGCATGTCTTTCAAGCGGAACATATTGCAATGTGTGCGGAATTTTTAGGTTGAAATTTTTAACTAAGCCGAGATAACTGTATGCACACTGTACAAAGCAGAATTTCCATAAAAAAATATTTTCTGCTCTTTCCAAAATAAAGAATTTTCACAGGCAAGTATGCAAAAGCACGAAGATAAAGAATATTAAATCTAGAAAAAACATGTTTGTTGTAAAAAAGTCGTACTAGAAAAATAAGACATTCATAAACATACAAAAAACAACAAGTCCTGAGAAACTGTAAATAAAGCGGGCGTGACTTAATGCAACCTGAATTGACGCGTCGATCATTCAGGTTAACTTACCATAAGCACGGTCTTTCCTGGATGGGTTTGACTCTTAGTGGCATTTATCTCGACCACTTCCATGCTTCGCTAGGTAAGTTAAGACGTTGGTGGTGGTTACTATTAGTACGATGGAAGTCGTTGAAACTTCTGCGTGAAAACTTCTGGCAATGGGTTCGCCACTAGTCCTGCACCCTCCACTAATCCGGACATGACCCCGGTGTGTGGAATATGATCTAACTTTCTCGGTTTAAAAGGGTTGCTAACGATCTGAGAAATTGTTTCAAACTCAAGATTTTCACCTAGACTGAAATTCAGTTTAGAAAATCTCACCAAGACACCTATATGCGACCATCATCATCATACCAGCCGAAAAACGTCCACTGCTGGACAAAGGCCTAACCCAATGATTTCCACGACGACTGGTCCTGCGCTGCCCGCATCCATCGGCTTCCCGCGATCTTCAACAGGTCGTCGGTCCACCGCGTGGGAGGCCTTCCTATACGCTACGTTTTCCGGTGTGACCATCACTAAGTTTATTTAGGAATAATTTTATGTTTCCGGGCTTCTTAATCAATAAAACTAGATGCTTATGAACCTTTTGTTTATCTTCTAGGACTACTTTCCGACAAGCAGTGTTGCGACCAATGAGTTTTGCGAAAGCATTTTTCCCGGCCATAGCTGTTACGCTGATGGCTTCTTTTATAGCAAATAAACTGGATGGAGCCACCCTGTAAAGTTTCGTGTAAACGACTTAACGCAGGAGTATAAGAGGCAGAATCTAAAATCTTTATTCGCATTTCGCTCTGAGTTAAGGGGCTACTCGCAGCTTACTAGCGCCGTATAAAATTATTACTCGCTGTGTAGTAATTTAATCTGTATTTCACAGAGTTGATAGTTTCCAAATAACTTCTTCATCGTTGAAAGTATTTACTAAGTACCTAATTATTTTCTAACTTATGGCAGCGCTAGTTAGGTAGGGGATCCCCTTCAGATAGAAGTAAAAAACCAAAGTAGCAGTAGGGAAACCCATTCAGATAGAATTAAAAAACCAAAGTATATGCAGCACCGTCATTTCAACGTACTGTAACCACCACAATGCACAATGCGACCGCCAAGCTGCCTTCCAAGCGTGACAATTACGGCAAAACCCCCTTAACTCATTTTCTTCTCTTTTTATTTTACCACTTTATTGGCAGTCACTCTTAGGTCTTAGCTACATAAAGGATCAAGTAGGGTTTCCGGTGAAATGCGGCATCTCCAGGAAACCGTTACGTTACTCAATGGTTTGCTTTCTATCTCAACCACGTACAAATATCAGCTACAAAAAAAAATAACATGCTACTACAAAAAGTTTCTACAAAGCATCCCTGCATCGCTACACTCTGTTTTTCTTAAAAAACGGCACATTTTTAGCCGGCTTTTCCAGGCTGCTTTACTCAATAAGAACCATAGAAATATATCAATGGCTCAATAAAACTGCAAGTATTCCCATCATAACGTACACTGCTGCAAAAAGGCTTCTCTCAAGGTTTTCCACAACGACCGGTCCTGCGCTGCCCATATCAAGCAACATCCCGCGACTTTCACAAGGTTGTCGGTCCACCGAGTGGGAGGCCTGCCTACGCTACGTCTTTCGAACCACGGTCTCGCCACTCGAGAACTTTACTTCCCCAACGGCCACCTGTTCTATAATTAAATGCCCCGCCCACTGCCCCTTAAGTTTAGCGATTTTCTGAGTTATGTTTGTTACCTTGGTTCTCCTTCGGATCACTTCATTTAAGATTAGATTGCGTAGGGAAACTCAGAACATTCCCGAGAAACGTAAAATTTTCGGAAACTAAAAAATATTCTCTGGTCTTTATGTACAGTCCAAAGAGGGAACCAGGGAAGGGGGGGCATTCAACTAGACGGTTGCTCTTTATTTTTGTCCATAAGATATCATCTATAGAAGAATCACATATAGAAGAATCTTATGAGAAAAACTATTTTCTATAAGTTAAGATACCTAAGTTTCTGATAATTCAGGCGACAAAAAGGCAATCCCAGGCGAAGCGGTGGCAATCGGTCTCTTCTTCCGAAGCGTTTTCCATCGGGAAAGCAGTAGCTCGTGTAATTAGTAGAAACGAGAGCGAAGCGATTTCCGAGCCGCATCGCACCACAATTAAGCCGTGAGTAGACAACTATGTTATAGGAGGAAGCGGTTAAAATGTGGTTGGCTGATAAAAATATGAATATTAACTCAAGGGAGAGAATTAATAAAAGGATCACCAAAGCACTGATAAAACTACCATAGGCAGCGGTAGCCATCTCCCATCGGGTGAGTCGCCACCTCGCCCTATCGATGTGATTAGCGCGCAATTAATTTAAACAGTAATTTACGGTCTGATCCTTATGACAATAGTAAGGTGACAATTAGATTTAGAAACACGCGACTTATCTTGTACTGCCACACAATCCTCTATCCCATTTATAGACCAATTGAAACACTACGTCACCGCTTAAGACTCGGTCTGTTAATTAACAATAAGGCGGGCGCGCGATGCGCATGCGACGCTACGCTTCACATTCGTATTGTTGGCCGCTCGGACAGAACGCGGCGGGCGTCCTGACTTCGACACCCACCAACCAGGACATAATTACTAGTGAAAGTTAAAAAATCTGTTGGAATTCAAATTCCGAAGACACGGGTGGCTTCGAGACTGCGAAATTTAAATCTGAAGTTGACATTCCATTTCTAGTTTGAAGCTAAAGCTTTTGAAATTGGAACTGGACTATTGAGTTGGTGGTGTCACGCATGTGAGTGAAACAGTGAGTGGCATGGGGTAGCGATGGGGGCGGGCCACAGCGCAGAGGGCGATGGGTGCGCGTACGCAAGCGACCCGCCCGCCAATGAACGGCGCAGAAGTTGCAACAGGAGGCGAAGGTAAGCTTTCTATAAGATCTTGCGGTCAAAAAACATTAGCTCTTATTTTCGGGAGGCAAAGTAGCTCTCAAACTAATAGTGTTTTATTTAACTGATAAACATCAAGTGAAGGATAGAAACAGTTGCGGTATTTGTAAGCCAAAGTTCAAACAAGAACAGAGAGTTCCAAGAATTCACTAATAACAGCACTAGGGAATCGTTGTCGACCGAATAGAAGCACTATTTAATATTCGAATCTTAATACTGCATATAAGCAATTTGTTTTCAGTTTTAGCAACTAGATTAACAATGAATATGAAACTTATTTGAAAACCCTGGAAACGCACTTAACTCGAAAAGATGTAATTACACACCCAACAATTTCGATACATATTTCATCTCATGTCTTACGGGTACAGTCGAACATAAATTGTTCCATTAATTTTGCAGGAAACACGAGCTGAACTAAATTATATTGGGTCCTACAGTCAGCCGCATGTAAAGTTAAGCTTAGGTTAAGCTTAGTTTAAGATTACTATTTTACGTGACTGCATTGAAGCTAAGAATTAACCGACGTAAATTTGACTGCTTTATATACGAGTAGCATTGTTAAAGTTACTCAATGGGGAACTTGTAAACTAGTCATTTATGTTATTTTTTATCATGTACCAAAAACGGAATTTTGTTCTCAAAAAGATTGAAATATCAAGGTGTGGTGAAGTCATAGTTTTTCGGCGTCAATGCAGCTGCAGCTGCACGATGTATCCCGTTATCGGTTTGATTTTTTCATTCACAATTGGTTAGCCCTTGGCACCATCTCCCATGATGGTAAGTGACAATGATGCCAACGATGGAAGCGAGCTTACCAAGATTCCACAACGAAATGGAGAACTGGCTATCTTATCTTTGATGTTCGGCGGCAAGACTGACATAAGATTGTGGTAGCTAGTCAGGCGGGCTTAGAAAATGACCTTCCACCAACCAAACCGAGTCTTACAAAGTTAGACTCCGCCAGTAATCGAACCCGCGACCTCCTTATGTAAAGCTAATGGACTTAACCATTACGCCACGGAGTTGGTTAAACTACACGGAGGTGGAGATACTAAATTTGAAAATTTGATTATTCAAAAATTGATGACGTGATAAAAAACAAAACGGTTTATTAAAATTTCAAGAGGCGCACAATTAATAAAATAATATTCCATAATTTGTTCTTGGTTCAGTCACCTATTCTAATTGTAATCGATAACCATCTCCGAATATCATAGATTACATCTCAAGCAGACTAAAAGCCATGTTCATTCAATGACAAGATAAACATAAATGTTGTATCGTCCAAATAAAATAAAAACATTTCAAAACGACATAAATATAGTAACAATATGTAAGTTCGACCAAAGTAACTTAGCTTAATTGTATTTGCCTGAGACGATACACCGAATACGAAATTCATTCAACTCTTATCTAAGATAGACAAACTTAAATTTACCTTCTAAATAACTAAACTCTAGAAGATTTATTTATGAAGGTAACCGCTAAATCTCGGCTTTATTTACTTACACGTGGATCCATCTTGTGCTATGCTCGGAGTTTCTCTGCGTGATCGAATCAGAAACAAGGAGATTCGCAGGAAAACCAAAGTCAATATATTTATTCAAAATAGGTGCAAATTACACTCTTTCTGATAGTCATAAAACAATAATAACAATGTCATTTATCAAGAATCAAGAAATAAACAATAATTAGCTAATAACGTCAAAATTAAATCCCATTAGAGGGAAAGGAACGACCCGGCTCCCGATGCGCCCGAGTAACCGACATAGCTCACCGAGTCGCTAAACTGAAGTGGCAGTGGGCAGGGCACATAGCTCGTAGAACTGATGGCCGTTGGGGCAGTAAATTTCTCGAGTGGCGACCGCGCACCTGAAAACGTGGCGTAGGCAAGCCTCCCACGCGATGAACCGACGACCTGGTGAAGACCGCGGGAAGCCGATGGATGCGGGCAGCGCAGGACCGGTCGTCGTGGAAATCCTTGGAGGAGGCCTTTGTCCAGCAGTGGACGTTTTTCGGCTGATATGATGATGATGATGAATTTACTCACACACCTCAGTGAACAAAAATGTTTTAAGGATTTTTTGTTCTGAATCTTTAAGGATGTTGATATAAGTAGGTAGTATAGGTACATTTACTACGGATTTTTGACTTTTTAGGGTTTCGGGGTCAAAATGGTAAAAACGGAACCCTTATAATTTCGTCAAGTCCGTCCATCCGACTGTTGACTGTACCTATGTCACGGTCAATTTTCTCTGCCGCTATTAGACATACAGTAATGAAGTTGAGTACACAGATGTAAAATAATCATGACTCGAAATGGAAAATGAAGTCAATATGTAAATAAAATATTATAGAGTAGCTTGTAAAAGGGGGAAGAGTTTTATTGTGTATTCCTCAATTGGCGTATCATTGAACAGGTCTCATAAAGTTAATTTCGTTGCTATGAAAACTTTTTAAATTAACGTAACATTTACAAAATATTAAGCTCCAAAGTGACATGTTTCGTGCAGTAACGAATGACATTGAGTAGGTACGCATATGTAAAATTAATCATGAATCGAAATGGAAAATGAAGTCAATATGTAAAAAAAGTATTTTAAAGTAGCTACGAGTAGTCACGAAAAAAAATTTGTTTTAAAAAAAGATTATTATGACTTGGGTATGTTTTTATGGGTATATACATATATGTATGTTTGTTTGGGTATGTATGTCTTTTATCAATATACCCACTGCTTTATGTGGGTCTTACATCACTAAGGAGGATCAAGACAAATCAAGGGACACTTCAAAATCCATTAAGCCGAAGAAACAGACATACATACAAACATACTTAAACACAAAACTCAGCCGGAATACGTCCAATGTTGAATATACAATAAGCTTTCGAGAAAGATTTCCACGTTTTACACCGCTTCTGAGCGACACGCGTCAAAAAAGAAACATAGTTTTATGAAAATACATAGGTAACACAAATGTGTGGTGGTATAGAACCCTCGGTACGCGAGACCGACTCCCACTTGCCCATCTTATTATTATTTATCTTCCAGAATCCTTCAATAAAAATTGATTAAAACGGATAAAGAGTCCCAAAGAATGCAAATAAGGAAAAATGTTCCGCTAAAAGCCTAAAGCCCCTAGAATATTGATATAAATTGGTCGAAGGCGATCTCTTATTGAAGAAATTTAGTCATGCTGGTGAAATAAGGCGAGACACATAATATGAATATACATTCTACGAGATTCCGATATTCTGTTTTCTATTTCAGGAAGAAAATTCAATAACCTTCTTATAAATTCAGCCAGGCCGTGCGCGACATATCACTAAAATAAACGAAGTTCGATCCTTCCTTCCATTGAGGTGAACTAATAAGAAAGTGAATTTATTTAAAACGTCATCTGTGACTGGCATTAGTCGGCAACTTTGTAAAGGAAAATCCTAAAAAAAAATATTTTAAAAAACACATGACTTCATAAAAACTCCTCTTTTTTGGAAATTCGGATAGAAATGAATATTGCCCTATCTACGAGTATCTAATGTATTTATGTATGTTTGTCCTGGGTGTAGATCAAACACAAGTCCTTCGGTCCAGCAAACAAAAACTGTCCACTGGACCAACACCATTAGTTATGTAATGATAATTAAGTTTAAGATATACAAACTATACAGGGTGTAACAAAATTGGTGTAGGACCCGTTAACTGAGGCTTCTCCTCATTATACTGAACAACATTTGTTCTACGACTTTGCTGAAAACGCAAAACATTTTTTTTACTCTTCATACAAATCGATTAACTGATTGGCCAGTTTTGTGAACTTTAGTATGGAGGGTCCAACATTTTTTTTGAGAACTGACTATGGGTTCCTTGGGGAAAGTTGTTCTGTATGATGAATAGAACCCCCAGTAAACGGGTCCTAAAACTTTTTTTACACCCTGTATATACATTCCTCGAAAGCATCGTCACTCAGGTGAGTTGCAGTCAAATGCACTTAAATTGATAATTTAAAAAAAGTTAAATTTTCGCCTGATAGTGACAAACGATAGAAGCTTCTAATGTGTTACTGAAAAACTTTTCTTAAGGAACCCATAAATCAAAGGAAAAAATTACAAGACTTGCCATACAAAATTGACAAAACGACTGATCAATTACAGCCAATTAGAGTATGGAAAGTCAAAAACTCTTTTTGCTTCAATTGTATAGGTTCCTTAGAAAAAATATGTTTAGTTTCATAAGTATCACAAAGGATTTGCAACTGTTTAATGTTTTTTATGCTTTCATTAATTTATCTTAAGACATTTAAACTAAAGTCACGGAGATATTTTCGAGTTAGGTTTTGAATATTAGGTCACGTAAATGACCGTCATTCACGGCATTACAACGACTGGCTCTTCTGAGAGCAACTTTCATAATTTTTCTCAGAACACCAGGAGAAAATCGGTTGTAAATCTAGCGAACGTGCAAGCGTATTAAACATTGAGGTTCTTTAAATTAAACGCATCAGTCCTAAAAATAATATCACACTTATAACAAATTACATCTAAAATAAAATGCCTAAAACACATAAAATAAAACAACTTAAATGCCTGAAATAGATAACCCGTCCCTTGTCATCCCCGGTGCAAAGGTGCCCATAACCAAAGTATATATTATATTAGTACTAACATACAGTATAGACACTCCCTGCCGCTCTCTAGATTCCGACCTCACCCCCTCGTCACCCAGATTGATACAGATTGGTTACAGTTTGGTTATCGAACGTATAGGATTTCGCCGCCATTTTGTTTGTTCCATCATTCCTTTTTTAAAATGGAATTTCTGGCCCGTTGTATGAAGTGTCCAGGCCAGGGTGTGCCATAACACTAGCTGCATTTCCGCGCTGAATGGCTATGGACAGCCTCTGCACCAGGAACGATCCGGAGCGGGGGTATTCATTTAAGTCTAAGGCCCGATCACCCTAATTCGGGGTAGGCTCGAGCCCCTCGGTGGGGTGTACATGAGCTGATATGATGATGATGATGATATTCGTAATTTCGTAAATTATACTAACTGTCTAACACAAATAAACGTATATTTATCTCACAGCAATATTTTTATAGCAGCACGATAAAGTGGAAATTATCTATTAAATCAATGACCGGTAAGCTTAAAACGATATTTGCATTTGTTGTCTGACGTTCATAAAAAGTCCACAAAAATGCCTACGATTACTTATATTGCATGATGTTCTGATGGATTGTATGTATTTATGAGTTTTGTTGTGCAAATATTTTGTCAGCAACTTTGATGTCAGTAGTTAGCTAGTAAAAGTAAGTTAGTAAAAAGCGTCGGTGGCTCAACCGGTAACGACTCGGTCCTCCTAACCAAAAGTCCCGGGTTCAAATCCAGACGGCCAATTTACCCATGAGATTTTCAAAACTTACGTACATATAATTACCAATTGATTTAACGTTGAAGGAAAACATCGTGAGGAAACCTGCACATCTGACTCCAGATGTGTATGGAGGTCACGTTGCACACATCCATAGGTGTAAATCTAAATGCCCTACACGTGACCGCGGGTGATGCTAAGTACAACACCAGGCTACCGCCGTCTATCCCTTGGACAGCACGGTTAATTGTGCCTAATGTTAAGAAGAAGTAGTTAGCTAAATGTGGATAGTCGCTAAAAATTCCTAAATCCATAAATTAATTCCGTAGTTATCGAAGTGAAAACAGCCTTTTAAGTTTTGGACTTTACAGCAATAACTTTAAATTACATATTCAATAAAAACCGACTGCATGAAAACATTAACTCTCTTTTTGGGAAGTCAAGTAAAATGTATTCTATATCACTTACGGTATTAAGACAAATATAATAATATCTCGCACTTTAAAATCCATCAAGTCGTTTAGAAGATACCGCTTTGTTGTTGATATTCCACCTTTTCGCACGAATTGTTACGCTTCTTCATTTAATATGCGTACAGCGCAGGAGTGGAACTCCTTGTCTGCGTCTGTGTTTCCCGATTCCTATAGTTTGGGGATCTTCAAGGCAAGAGTGAATAGGCATTATTTGAGTTTGCGTGTACCATTTTCGACTGCATCATCACTTACCATCAGGTCAGTTGCAGTCAAACGCACTCAAACTTTTAATTTAAAAAAATCGTGGGATAAAAAAACATACATACATATATTAGACCTGATAACAATACATTTTTTTACGCAGTCGTGTAAAAACACCTGCAAGGGACGTAAAAGTCAGCTGCATTTTATCGCGCTTAAGGGTGGAATTTCGATAACAACCCATAAACGTCCCCACTGCTGGGGCACGGGTCTCTTCCCAAACTTCAAAAGTTTAGGCCATAGTGCACACACAGGGGCCAAGTCCGGGTTAGTGGAGGTTGATGGCCAGTGGCGAACCCCACTGTCAGAAGTTGTTCAAGCCACCAGTAAAGCATTTGACACGGCTTAACGACTGCCTTCTCGTGATAGTAATCACAATACGACTGCTTCACTCAGCTACGACCGCTTCATTGAGCTACGACTGCCTCACTCAGCTACGACCGCTTCACTGAGCTACGAACGCTTCATTGAGCTACGACTGCTTCACTGAGGTACGACCGCTTCTTTGAGTTACGAATGCTTCACTGAGCTAAGACCGCTTCTTTGAGTTACAACTGCTTCACTGAGCTACGACCGCTTCATTAAGCTACGACCGCTTCACTGAGCTATGATCGCTTCATTGATCTAAGTCTTCTTCACTGAGCTACGACCGCTACATTGAACTGCGACCGCTGCACTGAGCTACGACCGCTTCATTGAGCTACGACCGATTCATTGAGCTACGACCGCTTCACTGAGATACAACCACATCATTGAGCTACGACCGCTTCACTGAGCTACGACCGCTTAACTGAGCTACGACCGCTTCATTAAGCTATGACCGCTTCATTGAGCTACGACTGCTTCACTGAGCTACGATTGCTCATTAAGCTATGACCGCTTCATTAAGCTATGATCGCATCATCGAGCTACGACCGCTTCACTGAGCTACGACCTCTTCATTCACCTACGACCGCTTCACTGTGCTAAGACCGTTACATTGAGCTACGACCGCTTTGTTACATCAAAAAAGTGCCTACCATAAATAATTGTTAAAAGTGGAAAATGTGTTATGAAACCGAACATAAACACTTCCACAAAGTTCCATTGTTCCTTCATTAATTGTTCTACACGAAATCTGATAAAAGTGGACTAGAATGTATAAGTAAAATGTAGACTTAGCTCAATTAGCTCACTTCGCTAATTACGTGGCACGTAAGGCCCTTAGACTTGCAGCAGGCAGAATATTTCATCACGAACACCTAACGAAACGTGAAGGAAGTATTTTTAATTAACTAAGTGGGGTTTCATTTTTGGGGCTATTAGTTCATTTACATACTCGGTCATGGTAAGCAACACGTTTACTGACAAACACGCACTAAAGGGATTCTAGACACAATGTTCTTTTTCTGCTTCTGTAAAATATATTTAGAACACTCAGGATCCTAATTTAGCCATCATCAATGGCCACACACAGCATCTTGTCAGATGATGGTTGCAGCGGCGGCGCGTGAGATAGCGTCTTGAAACACCACATTCTTGCTTTAAACAACCAAATAAAACCTTTATCTTCTTTATAAATATATACGATAACTTTTCCTGTGGGAAGCACCTTTTAGTAATTACAACCCAAAATCTGAAAAAAAGACGAAAATTTCGATGTTTTTTGATCACCACGCAGTTAGCACAGGTCTTTCGAAGTTGCAAACTTAGTGTTACTATTGGTATATATTCTAAAAACATCCCAAAAAAACAGGACTGTTCAAATTATTGCGACCTAACGCGATTTTTGAGTTCATCGTGACCGGCCTATTGTGACTTTAAAGGGCAATGGTGGCGCTTTATCTTTTGCCAGATTTGTCCCAGGTGAAACATGAGACCAATGGTGGGTCGTTGTCATGACGACGCAATCGCGTCTGATTGAGTTGGTCCAGTCGTGCTTCGCCATACAGGTTTTGAGATGCACCATTTCAGTTGCTCTGTCGAGTATGTCTCCCAGTTGCCACGATCGATATGAAAACTCTTCAGGTCATGTTTGCAAGAGTCTAAATTTCAACATCGGACGGCCCACTGGTCGTTTTGCTTACATATAGCCTCCCCCAGTATCACCACACGTGGCAACCTATTTGACTCCATGCGTTGGACATATTAAAACCACTGCAGTCTTCTTTGTTTTATCATTGCTGTGATGCTGGCAGTATCTGTTAAAGACAAAACTTGTAGCACGTATAAAGGCTTGTCTTTAACAGATGAATTTCATGAATGATGCGCCACCATCCACTTCTAAAAAGGAGGAGGTTCTCAATTTGACTGTATGTTTTATTGTATGTTTGTTACGCGATATCCTTGCAGACTGTGAACCGATTTTTAGGATTATTTTTTTATTTGGTAGGGTATGCCGCCATATTGGTCCCATATTTTATTTATCAAAGACGGGTAAGTACTTTTTTTAAATCGACAAAAACCAAAAAATAAAGCAAAATTGAACTAAACTGTTAAAGTTTAAGTCAGTTTTTAAGTCTCGTCTGTAACATCGAATTTTCCGAATTTTTTTTCAGATTTTGGCTTGTAATTTCTAAAAGGTGTTTCCCACAGGAAAAGTTATCGTATACATTTATAAATTAAGAGGCACCTGCATAGTGAACTGTAAATACATCAAATTTCATCAGCAATAGATGAATAACTGAGCTCTATAAAAAAACTAGTATTGTGACTAAGTCATACTTTTTATTTGGTTTTTGATTGGTCTTGTATCATCTTTCAATTTGTTTCTTTTTCGTTTTTGTTTCGTTTTCGTTTTTTTGGTTCTTTTTAATTTTTTCAAGTTTTTGACCCGTTGCGTTGTTATTCAAACTCTATCCTCACTTCTGTCATTCCTCTTTTCTCCGTGTGTGTTTTCATTGGTTTTATTCACCCAAATGAATTTAAAAGAAAGTTATGGGACGTCCGTTAAATACGCAAGGTATTTTTAAGAAAAGCTGGACATCCGCCTCACCCTTGGTGAGTTTGGTTCTTACTTTAGTGAGATTTCTCCTTAATTATTGGACTGTCCATTAAGAAGGGAAATATTTGTAAATAAATAAATTTCCTCTATATTTTCGTCTATTACAGCTCAAACCAATACCCAATAGTTATTGATAAAGTATATTAACGAGTGAAGTTTTGACATTTTGCTGGAACCCTTATCATTGTATTGTGCCTTACTCCATATTGTGACCAAACGTAATTAATGTCCGCTCCCATAATTAACACATGTAACTTAATTAAAGCATGATTTCTCTTATGTTGGTGGCTTCAGAAACTATCTCTGGCCGGACTAAATCTTAACTTTATGCGGTGTACGTACATTAGATTCTTGATACTTCTCGAAGGAAATTACCAAGCTCGGTAAAGATGTGTTGCATAGCTGTTACAGTTGAAATACACCATAGGGCCATACAACGTTATTATGATATGATGATTTTCATATTTTTTGTAATTAACAAAACCGTGAATGTTTATAACGTAGTTATTTCGTATTTCGAGTAGTGGTTATTAGCGATTTTAACTTCCCTTGTGTTCCTACAAGCGCTCTCCCACGAACCCACGAACTTGACATTATTCGTAGTGTCTGTCTTAATTTTCTCTAACATATATATATATATATATATATATATATATATATATATATATATATATATATATATATATATATATATTTATTTATTTATTTATTTATTTTATAGTTTATTGTACACAGGAAACACAAGTTACACATTTTACAAAGTAAGGTCACACAAAGGGTACAGCTTATTTCTAAAGAAATTTCTTCCAGCAGACCATGTTTAAAAGTAATTTAATATTTACATTTTACAGGGATAAATACAAAACAATAAAATCCTCATAGGTTTGTCAATTGAATAGACCCATTATGCTCGTTGCATTAATGCGCTGTATGGCAAAAAATATATATATATATATATATATTTTTATTTATTTATTTATTTTATTTTATAGTTTATTGTACACAGGAAACACAAGTTACACATTTTACAAAGTAAGGTCACACAAAGGGTACAGCTTATTTCTAAAGAAATTTCTTCCAGCAGACCATGTTTAAAAGTAATTTAATATTTACATTTTACAGGGATAAATACAAAACAATAAAATCCTCATAGGTTTGTCAATTGAATAGACCCATTATGCTCGTTGCATTAATGCGCTGTATGGCAATGCACAATCTTTGGACCAGGGAATAGCCAAGATCTTACACATTGCCGCGGAGTCGGCGACCTTGACGAATCCTTGGAAAAACAGCTCATCATCAGCCCATGGTCCATCCAAGCTGATCTTCTATTGGAAATCTTAGTATGTCTGTTCTATTGAACATGATTTAACCTACCCCGAACATGGTCTTGTAACATGTAACTTCTGACTAAGACAGCCATATCTGGCATAGCGTGTACCAATTTCAGTGCATGACTTTACTGAATTTCGTCCATTCATCGCGAAACTTCGACAGCCACTGAAAGGACAAGACTCTCGCAAAGTTTGCCAGTATGTGCGACATGTCGAACTGAGGCACTTACAGTAAACGACTCTTTGAAAGTTAGAGCTATTAACGTTTTAGCGTGTATTTATCCGAATGCCCAAAATGAGGGTGATGTTTTTTGGGTGTATGTATGTCTATTTGTTTGGCCGAGCCTGTAGCCTAAACGGCTTGATGAATTGCGAGGTATCATAACGATACCTAATATATAAATACGTCTTGATCCCGTGAGTGATATAAGTAAGACACATTTTTACTTGATGGTTCAGTAGGGTTTTCAATCGGGGTTTGGTGGGGTTTTATTTTTTTAATTAAATTGGTTATTTTGTATTCGTAAAAACCGTCCAAGAGCGAGTCAGACTAGGGCTCCGAGGGTACTGTACCAGTAGGTTTTTTTTTATTTGATGTTTCACTTTAGGGTGTATACAATAATCACATCAAGTTTGACGCTTGTATGTATATATTACCGTTTTTACGACAAAGCGAAACACTTTAAAAACACGTGTCTTGTATGGGGATTGGGGAACCACCTTAATTTTTTACTTTTTTATTACTTGTTAATTTGGGTACGGAACTCTAAAAATAATCAAAAAAAGTCAATTGAAATAAATATAAATTACTGTTAAACCTAACTTTCATACACATAAGGAGATTAATATCTTGTCAATCTAAAGGGTGTTTCAAGAGTTCCGTATTTGTTACCTTGGGGTAACGGAACCCTATTACTAAACACACACCGTCCTTCAATAATAGTTATCTAGTTCAAATTTTCACAGATTATACGTATGTGATTTTATGGTGGATTTTCTAATAAACAATTTATATAACAAATATAGTAAAAATAAGGGTTCCCCATACAAGATGTGTTATGCTTTTTTTTTGTTTTACTCCGTCGTAGAAAACAGTAATACATACAAACGTCAATCTTTTTAAGATTATAGTGCAAGCCCTAAAGTAAAACAATAAAAAGTAAAAACATACCAAGTGTTCGCTAAGGATCCCGAACTGAGTTAGAGAAAAAAACCTTTTTCTGTCGCTCTTGTTGATGTTTTTTTAATGAAGTGAATAGGTATTATTGATGTACTCGTTACTATTTTAAGGTACCTTATCCAGAGGTGTGGTGGTGAGAAATTCTTGGTGCGCGAGTTCGACTCGCGCTTGGCCGGGTATTATTTACAGTGTACAAGCCGCTAAAACATGTAAAACTCAAAAAAATACCTAGGAAATCCATACTGAAATTGCAAAAAAAAAATCATACAAATCGATCATCCCGATCGATTGCCAACTTTGTATGGAGAAACCACTTTTTTTTTAATTTTGTAGCTTTTTTGTCCTTGAAGAAAGCTGTTCAATTTCATGAGTAAAGCTTGCTCTTAACGGATTGCATACTCTTAAAAACACCCTGTATATACTTCTTTGCTATCATATCGAGTCACAGACAATCGCAGCTGACAGAAGCACGCGCCCGCGTGATAATTGGCATCTCATTACGCGCCTGCGCGATGAGGAGAAATTCTGTAACAATGCCTATATACCAACTCGATCAACAACTCAGATTATATATATATATATATATATATATATATATATATATATATATATATATATATATATATACGTTAGATAACAGTAGTGTGTTGTAATTTTATTTGATGCAGAAACCAAACACAAACTGATTCACTTACATAACAAAATTCTTAAAAATAAATATATAAATCTTTGATTTATTTCTTCTTTGGATGAACTTACTTGATTTGATTTTCGGAAAATGTAATAATGTTATTATTGTTCTCATATTCCGTTGCAAAAAATACCGCAGGCGAAAGCATAGAGTTGATCAGCTCGAAGTTTTATTATTTAGTAATTTAAAGCGTTTTTTAAAATGAAAAGTATTGTATCATTTGTTAAAACCATTTTGGCGGTGATTTTATAAACATTAAAATGTTTAATAGATTTCTAGAAAGACAATGCGAGACCCAAGCCTTCTAAAAACATGAACTTATTGCAAATTTGTCTTTCTGAGTCACAAGTCACGTACAAAAATATTCATACGCCAACCGTACGTCTTGCCTTCCAATTTCATCCAAGTACAACTCATAAATATATCATAATTGTTTGCGCATAATTATTATGAGGAGATGCGCACTCACAGCGCATAGCGGACTGCAACGCGAACTGGAGCGTGCACTAACTGAACACTGGACTGCTGAGCTGGCGCGGTCCAGCTCTGGACGTGACCGTTACTGACTTATGGACTGCATGGGCGTCTTTATTTGATCACTAGCTTTAGCCTGCTGCTTCGTTCGCGTGGGCCTCGTTTTTATAAGTATTTAGTATTTAGTTTTTATAAGTTACTTTTATAAGTATTTCATTAGTATTTTTGATGTTGCTTTATTGTAAAAACGGTAATACGCGTAATACGGTAATAAGCGTGTAATAGAGTTGTGTGGAGAGATGTTGTGGTACGGAACCCCACGGAGCGCGAATCCGACTCGAACTTGGCAATTTTTTTAAAGATTAATATGTTGTTTTTACTGTTTTGATTTTTTTTCCACTGTTAAGCTGTAATTCCCCCACTGTGTTTGTTGAAACCGCAAGCCGGAATTCAACAGACAGGGTTCTGGGCGCGCTATTGTGTGGATTTTCTGTGAATCTAAATTAAATATAGTGTGTTTCCATTTAAAACATTATTCTAATTAAAGTCTTTTCATTGTTTTTACTTTAATATTATGATAATTGATAATGATAATATTGATGTTTACTATGGGCTAAGTAACTAGTATCTCATCTGTGCTATGGGGTATCTAAAAATAAACTTTTCTATTACTGTTATTTACATCTTAGTATGTTTCTAATACAAAAAAAACAAAATAACACATAACAAACAACACAACAAAACAAGTAGCACACTCGCGACTTGAAGTACGAGAACGAATTTTGAGTGTGTATACCCCACATGACACGGTTAACTCAATTCAAAATTTGGACCGCCGTTCCTTGTATAATTGATTACGTACTTTAAATAAAGACTATTCTTTATGATTTAATTACAAATGTATAGTTTTCATATTTACCCTATACTTGTATTAGAAGACGGTATTATTACTTGCCAAATTTCATAGTTCTAGATCAATGAAAAATACCCTATGACTTTTAATACCCTTGAGAGTGTCGAAATATACGTTTTTGCTGCATAAACGGCCGTACCTTTTTTACGTTAACTTAGAAGTTTAATTTTTTCAAGGCTTCAAGGGACCAGTAGTAGACCAGAGTATATGGTTTTAATTTCAACTCGATCCACGCGTTCCCGAGAAAAAGGTTCTTGACAGACAGAGGGACGGACAACAAAGTGATCTTATAAGGGTTCCGTTTTTTCCGTTTGAGGTACGAAACCCTAAAAACAGGTATCATACTAGCTCAAGCCTAAATAACTCGTATTATTAACCATTGACCTATTACCTTATACAGAAGTATGTATCAAACAAAAGAAAGGTTTGTTTCTTAACTTAGGCATAACGGAATTCAAATTGCATAATATTTTCTTGCACTTAACAATTTAAATAAATTTCTGCTAATGCATTGCAATTATTCTGACGGATAATACCATGCACAATGCACATTCTCGTACGATAATGTTAATCTTGCAACGGACGTAGGGTTTTACTGCCGGCGAAGAAGAATGGAACCTCTGATTACTCACAAACCTATATTCAGCAAAATCTGTCCACAATAAAGTAACCTAGTGACATCGTTCAAAAAGTCATTTATAGGAAAAAAATCTGTATAAAAAAAACTAATGTCAGTTCTGTAGACGAGATAACCAATAAATATTCAATGTTCTAACGTTACAGTGTAGTAAATCTTGTATTTGTATACTTCCTTCTTGTAATGCAGAATGTTATGTTACTTTATTGCCTTTAAGGTGAATGCGCGAACTATTACTTCGTAAAATAGTCATTCCCTCGTCAGCATCATCAGCCATCAGCCTGTAGGTACTACGATAGTCTACTGCTGGTTAGTGGGCCCGAAAGTGTTTATAAAGCACGCCACGAGGAGTGGAGAGAATATTAAGAGACCGCGGGACCTTATAAATCTCATACAAACGTAGTATTTGCATCATTTGTTTACAAAACAATCGATTTTGAACGTATTTTATATCGATAATCGGATGACGTACGAGTATATCTGTGTCGGTCGGTATCGCAATACTTAAAAAAAACTAAACAGGAATCCATTATTAACCAGTAGAAGTTTTCAGGTTTGTGTCGTGAAAACACGTCTTTTTCACTCTATGATAAAGAAGGGTTTTTTTAAGTCCTTGCGGTACTAACATCAGATTTATAGTGTATTTTCATTATGATTAAAAAAAAATGGACAAAAAAACATGTACTAAAAACACCATGGACTTTTTACGAATACAAAAAGGTGCCGTTTTTTTGCACTTTTGCTATTTATAACTTTAATTAATATTTTACACAGTTTGTGATTTCCAAATAAATTAACGTAAGAACCTATACTTCAATCTTCGCCGGCCGATTTTCGTTAAACTGTGCACTCAGCGAGGCATGATTTTTTTACTAATAGGTTTTTTAGATGTCTCCACTCCAACTTTTATTTTCACCTTCACATCGCTCGCAGTAGAGCCCCACCCGGACTATGTATAAAAACCGCGCGCAACGAAGCGTAGTGGCCACTCTCGAGCGTTTCTCTGCATATCTCTCTATGACACAGATCACAGCCTCGCGAGCCACGCGGCCGCGTCTGCACAACCGACTCATCTGATGAACTGATGTGTACGTATACACGTAAACATAAGTTTTATGAGGTACGTACATTGTAATTGGCGACGTGTAAAAAGGAAAGTAGTAAGTACAAGACCTATGCGAATAGTTGAAAAAATATTTAATTTAAAAGCATTTCGAACCTACACTAATATAATTATCTCGTTCTGACTAGTTGGATTTCTTTGTAAGTCTAACACAAAGCAACTTGGTAAGCCCGTTGCGATCTTCCGCATCATCGTCACTACCAACAGGTAAGATGATACCAAGGGCTTACTAATCGTGGATTTAAAAAATATATACTTGTATTAATTTTGTTGTTGACACAATAGCTGACAGGTGCCTCAAAAATTCATTAACTTTCATACTATTTTTATTACTAGAGGAGGCTGCAATGTCATTGATTTCTAAATTTCATATCTCTATTCATGCACATAGATCCACAGTGTCCAGTCAACTCAGCACTGAGCCCGAGTCTGAATAAATCATCCATCATATGAAGCAATCCACTTATCTCGGGATTCAGTTAAGCAAGCTCAGGTCAGGCGCCTCTTAGAAGGCTTAGACGGCACTTAGATGAGTAGGCCTTTAAATGAAGAACGAAGGGGTTAAGGGGCTAACTCCACCGCACTCATTAAAAAAAAGTATTTTTATATACACAATTGGTAAGCCCTCGGCATCATCTAACCTGATGAGTGATGATGGTAAATGACGATAATGCCGAATACATAAATTAACGAAAATAATAAACGATGAATTTTAAGAATAGTTTACTTAGATACTATCTCTATAGTTTATTTGCCTAGGAGTAGTAAGCAGTCGCGATAGCCATAATCGGCTCCGGAGGATATATATCTTAGACAGAGTCAATAGTATATTTAAATAAACAATAGTTACTATTTTTAATTATCATCGTTGAAAATTTTCGTTAAAGTATGCATTCAGCGAGATATTATTTTTTTACTTAAGACGGCGCTAGTTAAGTAGGGATGCCCTTAATGCCAAATGCTGATTCTACAGGTGAAAGAAATATGTAGGCAAAGGAAACGTATTCTCACTTTCTTATAACTCAGATGGTTATTCGTGATTGTTTTTTACATAAAACTAGCTTTTTCCCGCGGCTTCGCTTGCGTGGGCGTCATTTTCATGAGTTTTTTAGTTTATGTTATTTGTCATTTCCCATCCCCTCCACCAGCTCTGTGCAAAAAAAACACAACAACCCGTTGCTCCGTTGCGATGTTAAAGAAATCAACCAAAAAAGAAACTTTTTTAGATCCTTCAGGAACTGTATTGCACTATGCTATTTTCCCGGAACAAGAAGCAGCCCATGTCCTTCTCCATGACACAGGCTTAGCGCATGTCAAATTTCGTCAAGATTTGTTGATGTTATAAAGCTTGAATATGTAACAAACAAACAACACATTTCCACCTTTATAATATAAGTAAGGATTTTTTTACCAAATCAGTAGATATCGTAATTACCTGGTAACCCTAAAATTTATTTGAAATGTACCCAAAATTGTGTATAAATAAATAGTCTGTATGAAGATTGTGTTCGAAACCGGTTGCTGACAAATTATAAATGCAGTTTCATTTGTTTTATGTGGAATTAGTGTAGATAATATAGGATAAGGATTAGAGTCACGCTTTGTCGTTAGAGAATCCTAATTTATTTTCTGTCTAGATAATACCTCTAATGTTTCCAGTTTGCATCTAATAACAACAATGTCTCGATATCGCAAACTTCAGACTTCTTTAATTCATTAAGTTCAAAAAAAAAAACTGCATTGGTTATCTTAAAATCATTAGTTATATGAGTGAGTGAATGTTATATGTAAATACGAGCATATTAAGATCATCATCTCACTTTCTCCAAACGGTTCGCCCGCTGTTCGGTCAGTGCACTTCACTTTCCTCTTTTTGGTAGTTACAGTTTTAGAACAGGTTACAATTACAAATAGGAAACATAATTAGATTATTAGGAAAAATTGGTCAAATATAATGTGAAACTTCTTTTAATGCAACTGTTTATTATTGGTTGACCATTGGCCTAAAACAAATTGTACAGCCAAGCTGTGCATACCTTGTCGCGTAGCCTTCAGCGTCTGATATACAGAAATTACAAAAAACTACTACCACTAGTAACAAAGAAAATAGATATGTATCATCATCATCATCATATCAGCCGAAGGAAGTCCACTGCTGGACATAGGCCTCCCCCAAGGATCTCCACGACGACCGGTTCTGCGCTGCCCGCATCCAGCGGCTTCCCGCGACCTTCACCAGGTCATCGGTCCACCGAGTGGGAGGCCTGCCTACACTACGCTTTCCGGTGCGTGGTCGCCACTCGAGCACTTTACTGCCCCAACGGCCATCTGTTCTACGAGCAATGTGCCCCGCCCACTGCCACTTAAGTTTAGCAATTCTGAGAGCTATGTCGGTCACTTTGGTTCTCTTACGGATTTCCTCGTTTCTGATCTGCGGCAGATTATACAGAAGACCGAAGAGTACAATCAGCCACTATGCTTGGCGTTCGTGGACTATGAGAAAGCCTTCGATTCGGTCGAAACCTGGGCTGTATTACAGTCTCTCCAGAGGTGCCAAATTGACTATCGATATATCGAAGTGCTAAAGTGTTTGTACGAAAACGCCACCATGTCGGTTCGCCTCCAGGATCAAAACTCGGAACCTATCCAGCTGCAGCGAGGGGTGAGGCAGGGAGACGTTATATCTCCGAAACTGTTCACCGCCGCCCTGGAAGATGTTTTCAAGCTTTTGGACTGGGGTGGACTCGGCATCAATATCAACGGCGAGTACATCACCCACCTTCGATTCGCTGACGATATCGTGGTCATGGCTGAGACTATGGACGACTTAGGCACAATGCTCGATGGCCTCAGTAGAGCCTCTCAACAAGTGGGTCTTAGAATGAACATGGACAAGACGAAAATTATGTCAAACGTCCGTGTCATACCTACTCCTCTGAAGGTTGGAGGCTTTACACTCGAAGTTGTTACCGAATATGTATACCTGGGACAAACAGTCCAGTTAGGTAGGTCCAACTTCGAGAAAGAGATCAATCGTCGAATCCAACTCGGCTGGGCAGCGTTCGGGAAGCTTCGCAATATCTTTACGTCCCAGATACCGCAGTGTCTTAAGACCAAGGTCTTCGACCAATGTGTGTTGCCAGTGATGACGTACGGAACTGAGACATGGTCGCTTACTATGGGCCTCATAAGAAGGCTCAAGGTCACCCAAAGGGCAATGGAGCGTGCTATGCTCGGAGTTTCTCTGCGTGATCGAATCAGATATGTATATCAGACGGAATTTATTGAACTAACTAACTTGAGTAGTGGGTCTTATTAAATTATAGTTACTCACAAAGTTTCAATAAAATCGGTAGTGTAGCATGCAACGCTACTGGACCCTCGGGCTCCCTTGCCATGGTAACGCACGCCCAGATCTACCTGCTGGCTGAGAGCACGCCAAAGGCGGGTGCCATGCGCGTCAGTCGTACAGCTCCGTTCGCCGCCCGCACTTAGCGTATCTCGTGTTTTGTTACTTGTATGTTTGTTGGTGTTTTATTTACTGTAACGGTATAAACTATAAAAGAACCTAGTGTTTCCGTCTCTACACCTTTTTTAAGTTTTACAGTAGTAAATTTTAAGAAAAAAGGATTTCCTTATTCCGATTTTCCTGGAACAATTATCATTAAACTATAGTAAGTCGTACAATGTTGTAGTAATATACAAAGATTTTTTAATATCATTAGAGCCATTTGTGAGAAATAAAAAAAATAGTATTTTTTACCATGGTGGCAACCCTGAAAAATCAAGACAGGAAAAATTTTAAAAAACAGCTGGAGATATAAATATTTCAGTAACCCAACTCAACTTCGATTTTTTTGCCAACATTATACTTTCCTTCACTCCTTCGTCGCACGAAAGTTAAGAGAAACCCGACTAAAAGTATTTACTGGTATATAACACTAGGTGATAACTTGATAATTTATTTAATAAACTAAAAATATAAAGTTAAGTGTAAATTAATAATAATACAAACATATATGTTAGTATGCAGGAGAAATAAAGACCTTCTACGTTATTATCGTATTAATCTTGCCATGCATGACACCGTTAATTAATTAATCTGTTTAAGGGTGTGGCGGGGAAGTTACACCCTGGCATGAGTTCATGACCCGTATATTAAACTACATACAACTAGGCCATGCAAGTGAATACAATTACAATATCATTTGACACATGCAAAACAACAAAACAAAATTACTGGACCGATGGCCTGGTGAAGGTCGCGGGAAGCCGCTGGATGCGGGCAGCGCAGAACCGGTCGTCGTGGAAATTCTTGGGGGAGGCCTTGGTCCTGCAGTGGACGCCTTTGGCTGATATGATGATAATGATATAAAGAAGGCATTTAAGCAGTCATATTTTCAGTAAGAAATCCTTTAATTTAAACTACCGCGGTAGGGAAACAAAGCGGATTTTCGGAACAAAATAGTGCATAACATTTTGAACTTTATCTCGATTAAGTAACGTAGAAATCACATATGAAATCAAAAACGAGTAGCGCGTCTTCCGCGGTAATACTCGAGGATGCTCGAGCATTCTCGATAATTCGCACGGCTGCCGTTGACGACATCAAGGGTATCCACGGGAAGGAGCGCGTAGAGAAGAGCAGAGCGGCGTCCACTATTCTCTTATTTTAAGTAAAGTTTATTAAACACATGTTCCAACAGCAAAGCGCAGTTGCGAAAATTCTCGAGCCTTCGCGAGACTTCAAGCGCCTTCTCGCGCATCAATGAGAAATTGACGCTTCCCTTCCATTCTCTTCTGCGCTGATGTAAATTGCCCTTAAGAGTAGTCCAGGTAAAGAATAAATTAGTATCCTTCAAAATTTCATCATCATCATATCAGCCGAAGGAAGTCCACTGCTGGACATAGGCCTCCCCCAAGGATCTCCACGACGACCGGTTCTGCGCTGCCCGCATCCAGCGGCTTCCCGCGACCTTCACCAGGTCATCGGTCCACCGAGTGGGAGGCCTGCCTACACTACGCTTTCCGGTGCGTGGTCGCCACTCGAGAACTTTACTGCCCCAACGGCCATCTGTTCTACGAGCAATGTGCCCCGCCCACTGCCACTTAAGTTTAGCAATTCTGAGAGCTATGTCGGTCACTTTGGTTCTCTTACGGATTTCCTCGTTTCTGATTCGATCACGCAGAGAAACTCCGAGCATAGCACGCTCCATTGCCCTTTGGGTGACCTTGAGCCTTCTTATGAGGCCCATAGTAAGCGACCATGTCTCAGTTCCGTACGTCATCACTGGCAACACACATTGGTCGAAGACCTTGGTCTTAAGACACTGCGGTATCTGGGACGTAAAGATATTGCGAAGCTTCCCGAACGCTGCCCAGCCGAGTTGGATTCGACGATTGATCTCTTTCTCGAAGTTGGACCTACCTAACTGGACTGTTTGTCCCAGGTATACATATTCGGTAACAACTTCGAGTGTAGAGCCTCCAACCTTCAGAGGAGTAGGTATGACACGGACGTTTGACATAATTTTCGTCTTGTCCATGTTCATTCTAAGACCCACTTGTTGAGAGGCTCTACTGAGGCTATCGAGCATTGTGCCTAAGTCGTCCATAGTCTCAGCCATGACCACGATATCGTCAGCGAATCGAAGGTGGGTGATGTACTCGCCGTTGATATTGATGCCGAGTCCACCCCAGTCCAAAAGCTTGAAAACATCTTCCAGGGCGGCGGTGAACAGTTTCGGAGATATAACGTCTCCCTGTCTCACCCCTCGCTGCAGCTGGATAGGTTCCGAGTTTTGATCCTGGAGGCGAACCGACATGGTGGCGTTTTCATACAAACACTTCAGCACTTCGATATATCGATAGTCAATTTGGCACCTCTGGAGAGACTGTAACACAGCCCAGGTTTCGACCGAATCGAAGGCTTTCTCATAGTCCACGAACGCCAAGCATAGTGGCTGATTGTACTCTTCGGTCTTCTGTATAATCTGCCGCAGCGTATGTATGTGGTCTATGGTACTAAATCCTTTTCGGAAACCGGCTTGTTCGGGAGGCTGGAAGTCGTCAAACCTGCGTGCGAGACGATTCGTAATGACCCTCGAAAACAGTTTGTAGACATGGCTCAGAAGTGAGATGGGTCTGCAGTTCTTCAGCAGGGTATTGTCGCCCTTTTTGAAGAAAAGCACGACCACACTTCTGTGCCATGCCTTAGGCGTTTGTCCCTCAAAATTTATTTCTGTTTAAATATGACAATCTCTAGAATCTAGATGTACGTTATCCCGACCTCAGCGTTAAATATCTCATACACATTCAAAAACTATTCCGGACCAAAATACTACTTTCCAATATACCAATTCGCCGAGTGGATGTAATGCGCGTGAGTAGGCATAAGTCAAGGGTAGGTATGGGCATTTTGTCAACGTTAGCGACTAGCGCAAAAGATGTCTGGATATAATAGGATTAGGAAATTGTTTTGTTAAACAAAATATATAAGCAAATAATTTAAATTAGAAAAAAACGATAAATGTTGATTAATATGTTTGAAATTAACTCCCTGCCTAGTCAATAAGCCCTCCCCGCAGTCAAAGTATACATATTAGTACTATCATATTGTATAGACACTCCCTGCCGCACTCTACATTCCGACCTTACCCCCTCGTCACCCAGATTGATACAGATTGGTTATAGTTTGGTTCTCGAAGCCCTCCCCGCAGTCAAAGTATACATATTAGTACTATCATATTGTATGGACACTCCCTGCCGCACTCTACATTCCGACCTTACCCCCTCGTCACCCAGATTAATACAGATTGGTTATAGTTTGGTTCTCGAACGTAGTTGTATGGAATGTCCCCCCCCCCCCCCCCAAACGTGCCCATGACGTGATGCGTTCCCCCGCTGGAACACACCACAAAAAAAAACACTTATCTTGTCTCTAATTGTCAAATCATTAATATTCCAATCTTTTCAGTAAATATTTGTCCTAGGTTTCCGAGTCAGTCAGAATTATGAAGTCGTTCGTGATGCATATTTAAATGATGATGGCTGTGTCAAGCAATTTGTCATGTCAAGGCGATTGACCTGTCATTAACGTAGCAGGACTATCGACGCATCGTGTGATACCAAATATACCTACGGCTTTAAATATAGAAGTTTAATCCAAGAAAACGTAATACTATAACTCAACACTCTTCTATAATATAAGTAAATTTTAAGATATCCGGAAAAACACTATCAAACTTATCTTATTAATTCCATTTTTTATTTTTGTCCCGCGGCTTCGCCTCCAAGAACATCGTTTTAATGAATCATGAGCAAAGTTATGGCCTTGAGTTCATACGAAAATGCCGTAAAAAAATCACTTGCAGTGTTCCCCGGATTTCCCAAATTTATTTCCCTAGAAACCTTATCGGAACTATTACAAATATTTTTTTTATTAGCCAAATTGGTCCAATTGTTCCCAAGTGATGCGCTTATCAACGAAAAGCATTTAATTTTAATTGATTGTTAAATATGGCAAAAGGCCGAGGCACTTCCCATCAGGTGACGTTTAATGCCAAAGGATCACCAATCGTGAATTAAAAAAAAACTGCACAAGGACGAATAGATTTAATGAATGAATGAATCCTAATTAGGTGTCAGTCAAGTCAAGGGCAAACAAGATCAGAGTTCGCGACAATTTATCTTGATTGGGCAGTGGGCACCCGAAGCCTGGACGTAGCTACATAGTGCCATATAGCGCGGGCTTATTAAAAGGTATTTTTGGTCATCATATCAGCTCATATACGTCCCCACTGAGGGGCTCGAGCCTACCCTGAATTAGGGCGATCGGACCTTAGTCGACCACGCGAGCCCAGTGCCATTGGTCGACTTCACACACAACCTTCGAGTTTCTTCGCAGGCGTGTGCAGGTTTCCTCACGATGTTTTCCTTCACCGTAAGAACGTCGTGTTTTTGGTATTTAGATTTAAATGCATCAAAATGATCGTAAAACAAAATTCTAGAACGTATTGCTTGACCGCTGCGGGGGGGATTACTCAAATTGGAAACCGGAAAAGTTTGAAAAGCGTAGGCGTGTATTTTGTTGCAGACGCTGTAGCCAGTGCCTGAGTAGTGACTATTTTGCCGACTGTACATGCGAGAAGAAACAAGAAGACAGAGTTAGCAGGTGAAATAAGGCAGAAATTATAAAAGAAACCAGAGATTTGTTACCATGATGGGTTGTGCACTAACAAACAACATTTGAAAATCGAACCCATTACATAAACCAATATTATAAGCAGTTCGCTTCCGTTGCAGCGAATGCTACTAAGAAAAGAGATGCCAATTGGCATCTTTTTGTTTGCTTTACTTTTTGGACGCATGTAACCTATCTACCTCCCCTGCCTACCTATCATTTACAGCATATCTCTGGAAGAAACTGTTTTGGAAACCTATATTTATCTAATATACATATAAAAATCAATGTTTGTTTGCTCGTATTTATGCACTGCCACATACCGTTCATCCGATTGAGTTGAAACTTCGTAAGTACAGTTGTAGCGGACGCGCTCGGGAAGGTCATGGGCAAAAAAAGGACGTGCCGCTTGCGTTTCACCACACGACCATCAATATCTATGCGAGCGAAACCGCGGGAACTCCCTAGTATATACATAAAAGAAAATTTAAAAAAATCAAAACGAATCTTTTTCTGGTTTACGTTATAATTCATCTCTTTGTCTAGCCTAAGCCCTACTTGTATTTTATATAACACCACCTAGCTTTATAGTTTCGCCATGTCTGTCCGTCTGTCAGCGGTACCACGCCAAAAAATTGGTAAAATAAAATCTTGAAAAAATATTTTTTTAGGGTACCTACCTCCTAAAAGTGGAGGTGAAATACTCTTATATTTTCTCGTTTATCCCATGGTGTGGGGTGCCGTTGGATAAGTCGTTCAAAAATATTGCGGGTGTGTGAAAGCTGTGATTCAGGAATCCGTCAGTTTGCAAAATATTGAGCTTTAAAGTGCATTTTTTTGTCAGAGTCAAGTCTCTCTTCCCCTCAATGCCAGTTAAATAGCTATTTCAAAATATTTGTAAAAAAAATTGTCCGACATATTACTAATTTTAAAGGAAAACTATCACGGATAAGTAGGCTTTATTAATTTAGGAGTAATAGTCGACCAACTTAAGATGTTAAGATTTGTGAAAAGTTTTTCCATACGAAATGTTCTATTACTAACTGCAAAATTTTAAAATATACATTTATTTTTTAAAAGACTGCGGAACACTACTTTGCGCGTGGCTCGACACGCACTTGGCCACTTTTTTCGCGTAACGCGAAACCCAGTTTACGTGGTGCCGAATTCTAACACAAGTTACTATGTGCGTGCCACTAAAGATGAGACTTGAAACACCATGTAAAACATTAAAAAAGCAAAGTAGGAAGATGGTTTATTACGTGTACATCTTTATGTTTTTTTTTTATTCACAATTGGTAAACCCTTGACAACATCTCACCTGGTGGTAAGTGACGATGTTGCCGAAGATGGAAGCGGGCTTACCAAGATTCCCCAACGCAATGGGGAAACTGGCTATCTTATCTTCATGCCGGAACACACCAATGATATCAACATTGATATTTGGCGACAAGACTTAGATAAGATGGTGGTAACTAGCCAGGCGGGCTTAGAAAATGACCAAACCGAGTCTTACAATTGACCCCGCCGGGAATCGAACCCGCGACCTCCTGTGTAAAGCCAATGAACTTTGCCTCTGAGCTACGAAGACGGTTAAAATGTCAAAGGAAACAAAGGTTAAGGATAACTATATATTATGGATAACTATTTCGTACACTTCCTACTTTATCTTTTTAATGTTTTACGGGTGTTTCAAGTGTCATCTTGAGTGGCACGCATTGTAACACCTTTTTCTATCGCCTTTAATAACTCACTACCGTTTTTTTTTTAATTTGTTCAACAATGTTTAGGCTCCCTCTACAAATAAAAGGTTGACAAGATTGTGGCCAGCAGATTGTGACAAGATGATTAATAGTGCTCTTTGACCGAAGGGGAGCGAGGTACAACAATTATTGGGCCATTGTTAGGATACAATAGACCGTTGTCGTTGAAAATCCTGCTGTAATTAATAGGGTTGCGATTTATAGACAGATTAGTTACCTAAAATGGCTTGTTAAGGCGAGGAATTGGTAAAACAGTTGTTTCTGTTTTTTTCTTTACGTGTAAAGAGTACAGAAAATAACCACACTTTTGCACTTTTTCAATGTTTTATAGTTTCTATTAAAAACTACAATTAATTTTTAAAAATCCAACTGGAAGACTAATCGACTAAGAAAATTTAGAGATTTAAATTGGTCTGGTTTGTCTGTAGAACGCAAATGCAAAAAGAGTTTTCTTTGATGTATTTTTTTCGGTCATAAAAGATAACGAATTTTGTTTCTGAAATTGATAAAGTGAAGTCATTGAAATGAAGAATCAGGATATAAAATATCACTTCCATATGTTTTGTAATTGTAGAGAAAAATCGAGATCCCTGAGACATTTTTCAGTAAATGTCTTGGCAAAGGCGACCGGCGGCCCGACTGCTGTAAATTAGTGTGTAGCACTAAGATCGGCGATGGCGTAACGGTAAGGGCCGGCTACTTCCTGCCCTGGAGGTCGTGGTTCGAACCCTGTCACGTACCAATGAGTTTTCGAATTTCGATTTCATATGTACGTTTATATAACGCTCTTACGATGAAGGAAAACATCGTGAGGAAACCTGCGAAGCTCGAAGGTTGTATGTGTGAAGTCGACCAACCCAACTGAGGCCGCGCGATAGCCTAATTCAGGGTAGGCTCGAGCTCCTCGGTGGGGACGTATATGAGCTGAATACGAGCGACCGGGTTGCGCGATGTCGCCGGTCGCCCGACGCCAAGATTGGCATGCCAGGAACCTTTAAGCCTACACTTTGGATGAATACACGTAAATGTAGAAATCCTTTGATAATAATTTTAGATTGAACATGAGATCTTGCAAAAATGCGAAAGAATCAGTCAAAAAAAGCAGCAGAAGAGAATATAGACGTTGTTACAATCAAACCATACGCTGCCTTAACTGTATATACCAAAAAAATCGTTTCAAAAAACAAATTTACTAAGACAATGTGAAACTCGATAAAATATCTATTTAATTATTAATATCGGAGACCAAAACATTATAGTACAATCATCTTTAACAATAAAGATGACACAAGCCTGACGGGCTTCTTCGTCATGCAATGAGTTTTCAGTTACAAGTATGCTTAGTATTTTTAAAAGGACTTGTGCTACTACAGAGTGTAAAAAAAAAATTCCTTCCATTTCCAACATATACTTTTTCATAAGTATAATTGAAGTATAACTGTGCTGTACATATTTCTCCCGCAGTTCTTTAAGTAAACTGTTAATTATACATACATACATATAATCACGCCCGTAGGGGAAGGCAGAGACCACTTAATTATTTTAGGTAATAAATAGGAAAATAATCTCTTTCCATAGAAATTGTTGAATTAGTAGTAGGTACTAGCCTATACTAGCCTGTAGTCAACGGCGGGGCACAGCCTGGCAAACTCCGCGAGTTTGACAGGCTGTGCCCCGCCGCCCGCTGCCCCGTAAGTACCCTTCCGTTGCTCTGCGTAAGTACATTACATTCGTTGCGCTACTATTAGCCGCTATATTGTAATACTGTGCCATTGTCATACATACATACACAAACCATCGCTGCCTTCAGTTCTAAATTCATATGGACAGGTGACTCAAGGACTAATGCAATATGCAACAGCATAACCTGAAGATAACGTGAATATTGTATGAGCATTTTGCACGCCCCTTTACCAAAGACTAGCTGACACTATAAGATTCACTGATGTCTATTGTTTATGGTAACAGTCCAAAATGACTTACTATAAACAAGGTAAAACGTGTTCTAAAACCACCTTCTGTCTGGATAACATCCTTCAGTTTAGTGGCTATTGGGCAATAATCCCACTATTTCCTTGTTAATGAGCATAGGCCTCGTGGGAACGCTATTTTCTCCGGACCCTCACATAATCTACCTTAGAATTTCCTTTCTGTTTAAGTGAAACATATGAACGAAAATTTATTTGTTGTTAGCAGCAAAAAAATATTTCTGTGCTTGGCAATAGGCAAACGTTCAAATAAAGGATTGAAAATAAAAACATAAAACTAAAAATAAAAATAAAAAATTCTGTTGTTGAATGTGTTAAACTAGTGCTATAGCATTTTAAAAATAAAACATGCGAACAAAAAAAGGTTCTACAAATTTACCCCTTTTTACCCGACAGTCCAAAGAGGAGAGTAATATTTTTCGGATGTATTTATGTCAAATAAAAATCTGTTCATTGTCTAATTGTAAATCAAATTAGTTAGGTTAATTAAATCCTTCTAAATTCAGTAGCAGTTCGAGCAGGAACGAGAGTACGAAATAAACTTATCCATTTTAAACAAGCTGTTCATTCTATTTTAGTAGTTTAGCTAGACATAAGTTAGCGACCACTTTCTAGCTCAGTTCATATAGAGAACTTACCAAAACATACAACAGAGAACATTATTGTTTATGTTCAAGTCAACTATATAAGTGGGATGCCCGTGACCTCATCCACGGGAATTCGATTTTCAGACAGACTTATTTTAAATATTAACTAGGAATGTTACGCTTGGGCCCTTTGAACCCTCTGCGTAACAGGTGGAAAATAGGTGGCGTACTAGGTGGGGTCTAAATGACCCGAACACAAGTGATTAATGTGTAAATATACATTCAAAAATGCTTAGTTAAAAAATGTTAAGTATTAAAATAGTAACTAGTGTTAGGAACTTCCAGGTACTTTTTTTCATTTTTGAAGACAATGTTTACAAAACAAACATGCGTATCACTGAGACTCTAAACACATCTATCTCGGTCAAGCGCCCGCGCAGCATTGAATTAACCCAAGAGGTCGACGACGTGGCAAATTCGCTAATCCAGCAACTCAAAGCTACAGTACTCGCCGTTACGTAATTTAAAAAAAATAGATTTTAAAACCGTTGGGGTCTAAGAGACCCCACCTTGTACGCGGAGGGTTAATTACGATTAATCGTAATGAATGACGTAATCCCCCCGTACTTACTTCTACGTGCAAGTAGTCGGCTATTACGATAATCGATTAGTCGCCATGGTATTGGCCGAATCGTTGCACGTAAAACTAAGGGGTCGTCCATAAATTACGTGAGGCATTTTTCAGGATTTTTTGACCCCTCCGCCCCCCTCTGGTGAGATTTCGTGAGATTTTTATCAACTCCCCTCCCCCCCCCCCCCAAATCTCATGTGAGATTTTTTAAATTTGTGTTTTAGCTGGAAACGCGTTGGATTTATATAGAGTCTAATAAAAGTTTAATGAACCACGAATGTTTTCAATCTTCAAACTGAACTCAAAATACGACAAACACTGTTGTGTGAAATTTAGCCATATTTTCATTCTAGATTTTTTTTTACATTGGTTTTTCTTTTCTTTTACGCAATTTTACACCGTATTCTACTAGAAAAAAATACGTGATATTTACTTAAACCCCCCCTCTCCCCCAAGTGAGATTTGGAAAGATTTAGCTTGACCCCCTCCCCCCCTTACACACCTCACGTAATTAATGGACGCCCCCTAACGAGTACAGAGAAGTACATCATTACGATTTCAAAATGTTTAACTTCTAAATAGATAAAAGGCAAACCTGGCTGACTCTTCTATCAACGAACAGACGAAACTACTGAACGGATTTCGCTGAAATTTGGTATACAGATAGTTGGAATGACGCAGGCATCCGCTAAGAAAGGATTTTTGAAAATTCACCCCCTAAGTGCTGAAAAAGGGTGGTGAAAAAGGGGTTAAAATTTTGTATGGAAGTCCGTGATTTTTAGAGCTAGAAGCCTGAAACTTTGTTTTAGGTTAAAGATTAGAAATAAAAATTAAGTAAGGGTTTTTGAAAATTCAACCCCTAAGGGGGTGAAAAAGGGGTTGAAAGTTTGTATGGGGAAACAAGATTAGTTAAACTATTTTATTCGTAATTTCACAGGAGTAGTCCTATCAATAAATGAGTAAACAAGTGTTTCAGGCCCTTTTAGAATTCAACACCTAAAAGGTGGAAAAGTGGTGACAGATTCTAAAAATCAACATCGTTATCGTTTTTATGGTTTAGGGTCGCTGATTACGAAAACATCAACTATTTCACAAAAATTGCACCAAAACATAAAACAAAATATATTTAAACAAAAAAATTGCACAAAATTATACCTGAACCGTAATAATAATTTAGAAATTAAAAAACAATGAAAATAAACAACCACACCAATTTTTTTTATTTTCAAATTAATAAAATGGCAAAATCAAAAGAAATACTTAGGTACCTACCTATTTTGTATTGATCTTCAAGTTCCAATCGCTACCAATAGATGGCATTGGTATCGTTTTAGAACGCTGTGTTGTGTTTTTTCGAAATTATATAAAGTGAATGGTGAATGGGCGCTTCCACCTATACCACATACGGTACCTATTCACTGTTTGTTTGTTTGTTTGTAAACTCTTTATTGCTTTAAAACAAATACCTGATGGTAAGTGCCGATGCAGCCGAGGATGTGACACGTAAGCTCAAATAGTGCCTATTGTTGATAGAACTATTTTTTCTCACTGAAAAAATGACTACAGAAACTCTTAAGGCGCAATGGTACTAAAAAATATGTCTTTGTCTTTTTCTTTACGTGTAAAGAGAGAAGAAAATAACCACACTTTTGCACTTTTTCGATGTTTTTTGTTTTTATTTCCATCATATTTATCTTAAATAAAAATCCAGTCGATGTTGTCCCTTCAGTCACCTATGAACTTTATTTCAGTAAATAAATCATATTATCAAATTACTTATTTTAAGAATAAAACCGAAAATAGACGATAAAATGGCTCAAAAAGAGGTAACTTTGCGAATTTTTTCTATCGAGCCAACTTTATTAAATCGTGTTTCCAGTCGATATAGTCCCTCGTAACTATACTCAATAATACCAGTATGTTTTCCTAGAATTTAAATTTACTGTTAACTACTTCAAAAATGTATTCTAAAAACCTGTTAAAGTAGATTTTTAGGACCCACGGCGCCTTAATATTAAAGGAAAAATGGAAGAACATACTGTCGTCCCCATTATAGGTGACGGCGCCTGTTTGTTTCGTGCTCTTTCATTTTTCAAGCGTCTTCCAAAAAGGAGGAGGTTCTCAATTCGTCTGTATGTTTTTTTTTTATGTATGTTACCTCATAACTTTGGACTGGGTGAACCGATTTTTATGGTTTTTTTTTATTTGAAAGCTTGTGCTTTCCGTGTGGTCCCATATAAATTTTATCAAAATCTGTGTAGTACTTTATTAGAAAATTAACAAAAACCAAAAATAATAATGCAAAAATGTACTAAGTTGTTGCGATGGAAGTCGGTTTTTAACGTGTTTAGCGTTTTCAATTATTAATGTACCGAACCCAAGAAAATTCGATGGCGGTGCGTTCACAAATTGTTAGATTTGTGGTAAATGAGGTTTTCAGGTATGACCCACGACAGAAATGGCAAAAATGAAACTTAAGGTGGACTTTGTGAATTGGTAGCTGCAGGATTAATATTTCCGTTTCGGTTTGAAGTATATCGAAACGGTCTGCTATACACAGAGTCCGAAAGTGATGTCTCTGAAGGGGCTCTGCTGACTACTTGCTTGCTGTGATATGATCATAACATCCTTAAGGGTATGATTTTACAACTATGATAACTTTATTGGGAATATGATTCGGTCTAGTAATATTACTCTTGATATGATTGTATCCCTAGGGTTATAGCTATATGATGGCTTATTTCTATCTTACGGCAACAGATGCATTTGCCCGACATTCAAGTTAGTCGTAGCGATTCGTAGTTCGTAGCACATGTTCGTAGTATTGCAGATACTTGTACATGTGTGGGCGAGAAAACGGTGATGCATTTTTTTATAATTTCCTATTATTTCAATGAAACTGTCTCAGTCGTAGATAATTATAATTTAAATGTAAATATTTACTAGTTGTCTCATATTCATATACTTAACTATTTATCTATCATAGTAATGATTTGCTTTCATCTACTCTCATATCGTAAAATTCGAATTATAAACTTCAAAACAAGTTTATATTGATGTCGTGCCTTTATAGAATGGAACATTTCATGAAACGGTTGACCAGATCATGAAATCGACAATTTCATAAAATCCTCATTATCCGCTGCTCACATCATGATATAATCAGGCTAGATCAATGAATGAATCAGCGTTTGACGATATGAACAGCTAAACGCAGGGCTATCTATTTCATGACATGGTTAAACATTAGTGATCATATCGTAAAATAGTAACATTATCCACCGTAAGAGGCGTTGATGTCGTTTTGTTTTTGTAAAAATTGAAGACAAAATATCGCTACGACACATTTAGCAAACGAAGCGGGCGATAATAGGTTCGTCAGGTTTGATGATCGCCTCCCTTGGCTGGCTGAATGCATTTTGGTTAAATTCGTTTAGCATGATACGCTCGGCCATTTCATGATCTGGTCAACCATTTCATGAAATAGTCGTGCATTTCATGATCTGGGAAAACGAGGATTGGAATATCAGTCAGTTTTAGTTGACGATTTCGTGAAATTTGACGATGTCATGAAAATATATGACATCGATTATGAAATTTTATGATATCGATACGACATTGACATACTTTATAAGCACCATACCGAAGTTTAAAAATATTATAACACGTTTTATGTAACAAATAATGTTATAAAATATATTTTTTACCTTTACGATACAGGACAAATCCAAGAAGTTAATTTCGTCAAGGATATTCCAATAATTATTTTTATTTTAATGGATCGCATATGCGGGGCGCGCCATTTTTTGAACATAAAAAGTTTTCGTTCGAATTTTTTCCTATCTGTGACAGCGCCCGCTTTAGCACATGCGCGATGATGTGCTGGGTTTTGGCGCTCTCATACGTTTTGCTGTACTGAATTTCGTGGGATTTTTTTTCGCTCTTTTAACTTTTTTTCAGTTTGTTCAATCCCAATGAATGGGATTAGAGAAAGTAGTGTATGAAATATGCACATAACTAGGTATTAAAGCACTTGTATGATACTATTAAAAACCTCGCCAAGGCTCTTTGAATACCCCTCATTATGCAACAGTTTCATAATAATTATTTATGCCACTGCCAAGTTATGAGAGCCATTGTAATATGAGTGCTAGTTGGTTGCACGAATCGAAGCTTAATTGGCACAATAGACAGCATGAGTGGCTAATAGCGTGCAGTGGCATACAATACTTTTTGTACGACCATGAAATAAACAAATTCATAATCATATATTGAATTTTTGAAGCCAGAGCTATAAAAAATATTAAAAAGTTTCAGTGTAGTACAGTTCTCGTTTTGAAATGATCATTGTAAAACGGCTTGCAGGAATGAATTACCTACTTATTTTTGATATATTAAGCAAATTACAAAATGGGAAAACTATTATTTCGCATAGAATATTAGCGTTTTTAAGCACTTCTCCATAGTATTACTAGATTGGTGGTACCAATTTTATTATGGAGTTTTTTTTAATAATGATTAATGGTTGTAGATCATTTCAGCGTAACAACTTTTTACATAGAGTGACGTTCAGTGCCATCCATCAGTGAACTACGGTTTTTTTTTTATAAGAAAAACGTTCACTGTATTAAAGACGAAACAGAAAACAAAGCATTTCTTGTATTTCTCGAGAGTGTTCTGTCCTAAGCTTACGCCGGATTATCCGCCCTTTTAGATCAACCTTTATTTGGAAATAATACAAACCTACAAAGGCCTTTTCGTAACAGCTTCACTTACCTGGAAGAAAAAGGATTTTATGTTATTGCCTTCAGCATGTGAATCAAGCGTCTTGAGACATACTTCATCTTTTTTATATAAATATGGTGATCATTGATCAATAACATGAGTACAGAATGTTATATTCTTGATTCTAAAAGATTACTAGAAATCGAAGTTTTTTATAATTAATCAGAATCAGAGTTTTTATTGTTGATTTTGGTACAAAGATCTTAAAGCAATACAAAGTTTCACATAATATACCTAAAGAGGCATATAATACATTTTAGCTTGCACAAAGAAAAATAAAGAAAAGATATTACATACTAGCTGTGCCCGCGACTTCAACAGCGTGGAGGTTTTGTTTTTTCACACAGGAACTCTTGAATTTTCACAATTTTGAAACAAAAATTCCAAAAATTGTTGTTTTGGCTTCTATATCGTTATTATCGTTTTTGGAAAATGACTGTGGTGGACATTCCACCACAGTCATTTTCCAAAAACATTTCATGTACAGACCTGGCCCCATTACAGTTTTATTATTTGTAATAATAGATACGAGTACCTTTAAATTTTTAATTATTGATGTCAAATGATGTATCACAGATAAGATACTAGTAAGTTGTATGTTGTACTTAAGAATATAAATTTAATGTATAATGTGATTTATTTAATCACGTAATGAATTTTATGTAAAAAAGAACCTCAAAGATTTTCTGTACAAATACCCTAAGTCTTTTGTTCCAAATATTATAATTAATTCACAACATTAAGGTTATACCGACTTAGCCACCTGTTGGATGTGATATTAAGAATTTCAAATATGGAATACGTGGATTAATAAACGTTATAATACTCATTTTGGTATATATTTTGTGTTGAAACCGGTCGCTGACAAATTATTACGTGTAGCTTTATTCAATTTCTGTAGAATGAGTGATATAGTACCAAAATAAGTGATATAATGTTCCACCAAAAACCTACAATCAAAAGTATCAAACGTTATAACGTTTCCCAAAGTTTTCAACAATTCAGCCTCGTACTTGGCAAATAAACATTTAAGTTATACTCCTCTTTGATACTATTTGAGTCATATGCTTGAAACAACAGGAAACTGAATTTTATTGATGAAAGAATTTATTAATTACTTAGTTTAAAGTTATCCGAGTAAGATCAATTGGTGTTTACATTATGTTTAAACTTGGCGTACATGTTATGTTCTAAAATTTTAAGTTTGGCTGCATGCTCGACACGCTCTTCCTCTTTGATCTGGTACTTCATTATGGATTGGTTTTTCTTGCACTTCTTTATAAATAGACTATTTTTTCAAGACGAGAGTGAATAGGCGCTATTTGAGCTTGCGTGTTGCATCTTCGGCTGCATCGGTACTTGCCATCAGGTGAGGTGCAGCCAAACGCACTTAAATTGTTAATAAAAAATTAAAAAAATAGGTTTAAGAACTCCAGTTAGACGTACGCGTCAAACAGCTCTACTCCACGTTCCATCACACTGCACGAATTATGCCCGCAATAGTATTACCACCAGATGTCACGCACGTTCAACAAAAGATTTGGTTATCTTAATCCTTTCTAGACCTCTAAAATTTTATTAAAGCAAGGTATTGATTGCAACAGTTGTCTCTGTCTTTTTCTTTACGTGTAAAGAGTAAAGAAAATAACCACAATTTTTCAATGGTTTCTCGTTTCAATCAATAACTACAATGAAAGTATAAAAATTAATAACATTACTCACTTTGTATTATCATAACAAATATTGTTGTATATTTTTTAAATTTATACTTTAAAACATTACTCATAACTAGAGTTGAAAATAACGGTGTAGACCTATCTTTGAGTTTTTTTTCTATAGAGCCAAAACAGCTCAATCGTGTTTTTAATAGCTTTTGACTTAAAGGAACATCATCAAAAGTAAGGTTTTTTTTTTAACCTTGGGTTTTCTATCGTTTAGGAGTAATTGACGTCAAAGATAACGAAAATCTGTAATATAACCGTCTTAAGAGGTGAGTTTAATAAATTACTGGAAAAATCGGTAAAAGCCTATCGTAATAATCCGTACTGTTTTTAATATTCATTTAATTTAGAAGATTTTCCTTTAATTAAATTACTTTGAAAAAAATACATTAAGAGTAACATAAAATCGAGTATCCGTACCAACCTACATACATACTTCCTCAGATGGTGGGAAAAAGACGCATGCACCAACCTTGCCCCAACGGCGGGGACTGTAGGCTTTTGATGATGATATTTTAATGCTATGGTCTCATCGCTAATAGGACGATTAAAATGTTGTAACCACTTACGTCAATCCGTCCGCTTCATACCAGGAGGTCGCAGGTTCGATTTCCAGCGAGGTCTAACTATGTAAGACTCGTTTTGGTGAATGTAGGGCATTTTCTAAGCCCATCTGGCTAGCTACCACCATCTGAGTGTTGCCGCCAGACCTCAATGTTAACAGCACTGATGTGTTCCGGCATGAAGATAAGATAGCCAGTTCCCCATTTCGTTGGGGAATATATATTGGCAACCATCTTCGGCATCATCGTAATTTACCATCAGGTGCTATGATGTCAAGAGCTATCAGTTGTGAATAAAAACAGGTAGACAGACAGACGGAACCCTAAAAATAGGACTGAGCTCAATTAAAATTTTGACGGTAGACAATGAAAACATAATGAAGTTCTCGTGTGGTGACCACGCATAGAAAGAGGTAGCATAGGCAGGCCTCCCACTCAGTGGACCGACGAACTGGTGAAGGTCACGGCAAGCCGCTGGATGCGATGCATAACGCCATTTTAACAACATTAAATCTTCGTCAATTTTAAAGAGATCGTGTCAATGTAATACATATACCAAGAGTAAAATGAAGGGTCAAAAAAGCCAGGTCGCACTTATCCCAAAAAATGCTTACAAAAAGGTCCCGAATGGATCGGATACCCCGTTTCCGCAACTCGCCTCCGGCTACACCCTGTTAATGGACACCCAGGGTTATTTTATCTGGGAAATGTATTCGCAATTATACCGATCCAGTCTAAAAAGGTTCATTTTGCGTAAGCTTTAGTTAAATCTTGTTAATAAGTCAGAAGGGGTCTTGAAAAAGTAAATTCTTAATGGATTCAATTTAAATGGACATAGAGGGCAAGATTACAGTTAGTAATCATGATGATAATACTTTTTTCTTAAAATTACTGTGAACCTTCGACTTTTTATACAAACAGCGATAACGATTTTCTCCTCATAAAATTTTACCGATTTTGAGCAATTTCCGATAGGTTGTCAGAACAAAATCTAAGTTTATAGGTTTTTGTTTTTTCAATACAATTAATAAAATATGTTGAATTTTTCTTTAGTACAAAACTAATTTCGGCCATTATTTATTTACCCGGTAAGATTGGATGAAAGAGATATCCTATAAAGACAAGTCCACCTTTGTGTACGTCCTTTGTAAGTGTTTTTCATGTAAATGTTTGTGTACAATAATAATATGGTGCAATAATAATTTGTGTACAATAAATATATGGTGTTACCTTGTCCGAGTTTTTAACTAAATCTCGGCACAGTGTATTTTTAGCAGCCAGGGAACGCTTCGGTGTCAAAAGGTGTTGGACGCGAGATGGGTACGTATTCGTGCTAGGTGACGACGAAACGCGGCATCGCATAATTTCACTTGCTGAGCTGCAGCGAATCCCTACCTCGGAGAAGGCTACTGGTCCCTCGAAAGCACCTGCTTCTACAAAGCCCATGGCACCAGCCACGGGCTCTAAGCCCATCGCCCCACCCGCCAAATCTCATGACAAGCCACGTCGTGCTAGAAATGTGTGATTGGATTAGTGTGATGACTACACGCAGGTACAATTCTACAAATCGTGTTCACACTTTCACTTTGTACCCTCCACATTTTCACTTGTTATAATTATTGTCTTGTTTACCTATGTACATATCTAATATTTTATTTTTTATTGTCAGTCTTGCTTTTCTGTCAACTGTCAGTCTTGCATACAGTGTAGTTTATTATATTTTCTCTTTGCATACAGTGTCAGTTGAGTGATGTGTTGTTGATGCGTTTTATTTGTTTTATTTTATGTAAAGTCAAAGATGACCTACTATAAAACGATTGTTTGTTGCGTATAATATTAGATGGGCTTTGTTTTTATCTAAATACGATGCGCGTTATTGGTTTTCTCCACGTTTTTCTCTTTTTTTTTATATTTGTGTATGAATTGATTATTGATTCCTAGACATACGTTCCGTTCACGCATTGTTTCGTAAGACAATTTATTTCCCATTCAGTTTGTATTATCATGTTTTACACTGCTGACTAGGATGGATAAAATAGTAGTATTTAGTTAGTAATTCTAGCTTAAGTTAATTTTAATTGAGTTTATTCATATATTATTATATTAATTTTTATATATAAGTACTTACCTATAATATGCCAAATTTTATGGACAACTCTGACCAAAGTGTCAATTTTTTCTCATGTACATCTGATCGGATTTAACAGACAGCAGTGATAGTTATCAAAGCCTTCCTTCCTTACATGGTTTGCTTGAAGCAGAGTTTTCCAACCTTCCTAAAAATTTTAATGTCGTGCACTTAAACGCTCAAAGCATTCCCGCTCACTATCCCGATTTCTTATCCACTTTTGAAAATAACAACAACATCCATGCCATTTTAATTTCTGAATCTTTCCTCCACCCGAACTTGCCGTCTACGTCATATTGTCTTCCAGGATTCATACTCATTCGCAATGATCGTACTAATACCTCCCATGGTGGTGTGGCCATTTATCTTCGGAGCTACATTCCTTATAAAATTCTTAGTCGCTCTCCACAGCCACCTCCACCTGGTACTGCTGAACATCTTTTTATTGAAGTCACTCTGTCACACAACAAATTACTTCTTGGAGTCTACTACAGCCCTTCTCTAAGGGTCAATTATTTTTCTTGTTTCGAAAAACTCCTTGAAGATTTCACTTCTTCCTATAATCACTTGATTATAATGGGTGATTTCAATACTTGCCTTCTAAAAGACGATGCTCGCTCTCGTCGTCTAGTCGACATCACTAAATCTTGTAACTTGAATATTCTACCATCTGATGCTACTCACCTTTTCCCTGGCTGTGTCCCTTCTCTTCTCGATCTTTCGATTGTGTCTTCTATTAGTCATGTTCATAGACACGGGCAGCTGACAGCTGACTCGTTTTCGTATCATGACTTGATATACATTTCCTATAAAATTCGTCCTCCCAAACCTAAACCCCGCATCGTTCTCCTACGCAATTTTAGTGGAATGGATCTGGATAGCCTACGCACGGATGCCAAAGAGATCGATTGGTCCATTATTGAGCAGGCACCCTCAGTCAATGATAAGGTAGTTCTATTTAATACATTGCTTACCCAGCTTTATGACGTACATGCGCCAATTCATCCCGTGAAAGTCAAACATGTCCCTGCCCCTTGGCTTACTGACGATATCAAAACCTTGATGGTTAAGAAAAATTATGCTAAATCTAAATATAAGGCGGACCCGTCAAACAAAAACGAATCCAAATACCATCGTCTAAGGAATCGCTGTAATATGGTTTGTAGAGATGCACAAAGACGTCATATCCACCAGTCTGTTGAGGAAGGCAACCCCGCTAAAGTCTGGAAATTTCTCCGAACGGTGGGTATTGGAAAATCTTCTGTGAACCAGGGTTCCAGTAACATAGACCCCGATTCTTTAAATGCTCATTTCTCCTCCTCCCCCAATATCGATAGTTACGCTAAAGCTTGTACTCTTAACCATCTTTCCTCCTTGCCTTCCCCAAGTATCCCTCCCTTTAGTTTCAGTCAGGTGTCTGTTGACGAAGTTAAGAAGAACATTCTTGCCATTGGTTCTAAAGCTGTCGGAGTTGATTGCATTAGTCGTACTATGATCATTCCCATAATCGATATCCTATCTCCCGTTATCACCAAGATCCTGAATCAATCCATAGTTGCTGGAGTCTTTCCTGTTTCCTGGAAAGATGCAAATATAATCCCCCTACCCAAGAAAGCCAATCCTTCTGCCCTATCTGACTACCGTCCTATCTCCATTCTTCCTTTTCTTTCTAAAGTGCTTGAACGTTTAATCCATAGCCAACTTAATAACTTCCTAGTACGTAACGACCTGCTAAATCCCTACCAGTCTGGCTTCCGCCCTGGTCATAGTACGACCACTGCCTTAATCAAAATTACAGATGATGTTCGATCAGGTATGGATAACCAGCAGTTAACAGTGTTGACCCTGCTTGACTTTAGTAATGCATTCAATACGGTAGATCATGATATACTGCTTGGGATGCTACGTTCTCTTAACTTATCGCCATCGGCATCTGACTGGTTTCGTAGTTACTTGTGCGGGCGTCGTCAGCGTGTTCGCCTCGAGGATTCATACTCATCGTGGTGTAATACGTGTGCCGGTGTCCCTCAAGGTGGCGTGCTCTCTCCTCTTCTCTTTTCCATATTTATAAATTCTATTTCTCATAACTTGTCTTCATCCTACCACCTGTATGCCGACGATCTGCAAATCTATTCGCAGGCTCCAATACACAAATTGCATGATGCTATTAATAACACGAATAAGGACCTCTTTTACATATCACAATGGAGTAAATCGTACGGTCTGCAGGTGAACCCTGCTAAGACTCAATGCATTATTTTGGGTAGTCCTCATTTTATTTCGAGGGTGAATTTGGACCAATTGCCACATATAATGTTTGATGGAGTTCGCATTAACTTTAGCCATACGGTTAAAAATCTCGGCGTTACGTTCGACACCACCCTTTCCTGGTCAGCTCATGTCTCCGAAGTCAGCAGAAAAGTATTTGCTTCTGTGCGATCCTTAAACCGTCTCCGCTATTTCCTTCCAAATGCTACCAAAATTGCACTCGCCCAGTCTCTTCTTCTTCCTATCCTCGACTATGCCGACTCCTGCTATCCTGACCTCAATGTCGACCTTTTAAATAAATTAGAGCGTATGCAGAACCTGGCGATTAGATTTATATATGGCCTACGATATATATAAAGTGGCTATCTGTCCGCCGTCGTAGAGACGCACACGTTCTATCGCTTCTATATTCTTTATTATTTGGCCATAAATCTCCTACTTATCTTCAAACCCCTTTTCACTACTTGTTCTCTACACACAACCGACCGCTCCGTTCAGCGACTTCGCTCCGTTTGCATGTACCTCCACACTCTACTAAATTCTACTCCAATTCTTTCACTCTGCGTGCCATCCACTTGTGGAATTCCCTTCCAGATCCTATACAACGCTCTCCGTCACTTCCTATCTTTAAAACTCAAGTGAAACTCTACTTTCTGTCTCTGTAATTCTGTTCCTCCCTTCCGTGTTCTTTTTGTCGCTTCGCCATTTTGTAATTGTTCTAATTTGGTATAGTTATTTTTTCGTAATTTATCTATGAAATTTAAATATGTATTAGTATATATTTATTTGTATGTATAGAATACATGTACATATATGTGTATATATATAAATATATATATAGTTATATAATTGTTACAATATGTATTGAATAATAAAATTAGCATGTATTGTTTTTTAATTAGTTAATTAAGTTGCTCATTTCTCTGCCCTTTTGTAAAATTAAGTATTTCGTGCTCTCATTTAACTAAAGGTTGTCTGGAAGAGATTGCTTTTAGCAATAAGACCGCCTACTGTACACTTCATTATAATACCTATATGTATTAGCTTTACGAAATTGTTTTGGTGTACTATAAGTGTAAATAAATAAATAAATATATATTAATATCTTCTTTAATATATATAAATCTCGTGTCACAATGTTTGTCCTCAATGGACTCCTAAACCACTTAACCGATTATAATAAAATTCGCACACCATGTGCAGTTCGATCCAACTTGAGAGATAGGATAGGATAGGGTAGGGTAGTGTAGGGTAGGGTAGTGTAGGGTAGGGTAGGGCAGTGTAGTGTAGGGTAGTGTAGAGTAGTGTAGGGTAGGGTAGTGTAGTGTAGTGTATGTAGGGTAGGGTAGGGTAGTGTAGGGTAGGGTAGTGTAGTGTAGTGTAGGGTAGTGTAGGGTAGGGCAGGGCAGTGTAATGTAATGTAAGGCGGTACGAAGTTCGCCGGGACAGCTAGTACATTAATATATATTTTTTGTTTAATGATTTAAAAAAGAAACCTATAAACCTAGCTTTTGTTCTGACTGACAACCTATCAAAAATTGGCAAAATTGGTTAACTTTACAGAGGTGAAAATCGCTGTCACCGTTTGTATGAAAAGCTTAATTTTGGCCTTCTGTTCACAATCCTCTTAACATTGTAATTAATTACTGATGTTGACTAGTGCCTCCGAACTTATACAGGTGTAGCACAATTGGTTTAGGATCTATTAAATGGGGTTTCTACTCATCATATTGAACTACACTTTCCCCAAGAGACCAATGGTTAGTACTAATGGTTAATGTGAAAGAGATTTTTTTTAACCCTTGATAGAAAGCGATTACCTGAATTTTTAACATTTATAACAAAAACAAATGTTCTAAATTTATATATAAGGGATTCTTTTTTAATGAGACTACTATAGGTGTTTTGGCGAGTCGTTCAGTATGATGAGTAAAAACCCCAGTTAGCCAGTCCTACTCCAATTCTGATACATTCTGTACTTTTGCTTGTTTGTTTGTAAACTCATAATTAAAATTCTTCTTACAAACATAAAAACGTTAAAATATAAAGGCGGACTTATCCTATACGGGATTTTTTCCAATCAACCTAATGATTAATTGAGATTTAAAACAAAGAAAAAAGGTAAGTGCAAAAGTTACAAACACGACTTTAGTAAACTATACATACAGGTAATTTTTACATCTATACATACAAGATAATTTAAAACGTAATTAACCTAGTAGTAAATACCTATAAATATACAATATTAATAACAATAAATATTCTATAATAACAATAATAACTAAATAATAAATATACTGTAGAGATCGTATGTCTTTCTTGCCAGCGCAAGTCGAATTAAGAATATTAATTTAAATTTGAATTGGTATGTCGTTCGAAAGCTTTTCAAAAGAATAGATGTTCATTCTATGGTGGACCGTGAGCCTGGACGGAGGTCCTTTTACCAAGAGTATATTTTTGTTATCCGCGCGTCTGGGCTAAGATCCCTAGCAAATGGCAAGAAAGTGATAGGAATCGATAAAGAAATAATAATCAGTCAGTCGACAGAGCCTTCTACCTTTTTTTTACGTGTTAAAAATATGATCATCTCTGATGATCTTTAATACGTATTTGAATCTTTCTTTTTGAAAAAGTAAGCTAGCTATATCCCCCGGCGTCCCGTAGACGACGTCACAATACTTAAGTAAATATTTTAATGTTAGGTAACGAAACTTTGGAGCGATATTCTACATGAAAAGAAGAAGCAAGCAAGAAACCCATAAATATAACTCTCTGTTAGTGTATTATGGAGGGAGGACTAAATATTTTTGAGTCCTAATCTTTGAAGTAGTGTGGATCATACTCTTATCCAAAATTCGAGTTAACCTAGACTTTCAAGCACAACGCACTAAGTACCTAAGTTTAAGCCTTACTTGTATAGTTCAGTAATAAAACTGCTAACACTGGTCGTTCTGCGCAGTTTACCTTCAAAACTAACTTCGAATGGTGCTAGTTCAGAAAACTTAAACAAACATCTAAGCGGCAACTTAGTTGCGAAGGTAGCTGTGAAGTTAAGAAAATCCGTTATGAAGTATGCAGGAACAGTATACTTTCTTGTTAGACATAGCTCAAAGGAAAAGGTGAAGAGTTTGGGTTGCATTTTAGTTTTAAAATTACGAGTATACTTGAGGGTCACCACAAAACGATTTACGTAGGTACATTCTGCACAAATTCGTTGCGATTGGAAATAGGAAAATTTCATTTTTCTATATCTATCTATTGATTGAAAATTCTTATCATATCAACCGACGTCCACTGCTCACATGGGAATCCCTCAAGGATATCTATCCACGACGATCGCGAAGCGCGTTAACGTTATTAATAAGTTAACAGTTAATACAATTTAAAAAACAACGGTTGATTTTTCAAACGCCTACATAAGAACACTTAGCAATTTATCTAAAAGAGCTTTCATTAGATAAAAGTAAGGAAAATAAAGACTTACTTACTTCGTCTTCGCTTTCAATTTTGTATACGAAACCAGCTGTATACCTAAACGTAAATGAGAGAGATTTGTTTTTTATAATATGACTTGTTATTATTTCATTTGAAATTTCCCTTCTGACTACGACTGACGACGGCCGTGTGTGCTTGCCGCCCATAGCAACGTTTTTGAAGAGATAAGTGCGTATGAAGAATTGTATCATTTATAAAATCAAGTTTCAAACGTCAAAAGTCAGTGGAGCGACGACCTGGTGAAGGTCGCGGGAATCGCTAGATGCGGGCAGCGCAGGATTGATCGTTAATCTGTCAAAAGTTTTCTAGCCAACTATAGGGTGTCTGGCACGGCTTAAAGACTACCATCTAGTGATAGCAACCGGCTTAAAGTGGCTTGCGACGCACGGAAACGGTAGTCAAATAATTGAAAACGCTAAACACGTTGAAAAACCGACTTCCATCGCAACAACTTAGTACATTTTTGCATTATTATTTTTGGTTTTTGTTTATTTTCTTATAAAGTACTACACCGATTTTATTCAAATTTATATGGGACCACACGGGAAGCACTAGCTTTCAAATAAAAAAAAAAGATTATAAAAATCGGTTAACCCAGTCAAAAGTTCTGAGATAACACACATAAAAAAAAAACATACAGACGAATTGAGAGCCTCCTCCTTTTTGGAAGTCGGTTGAAAATGAAACTAACAGTCAAACCTATGCAGGTATTGACAGTGCTTCAGGTCGACTACCCTGCGTGATCGACGAATCCCGCAAGTCACACTGAGTTACGACCGATCTAGTATTAAGACTAGTAATCCAAAATGTGGGCTAAATCCAGTGCGGACGGCGGGAAGTGGGCCTCGATCGTTTGATAATACGCAATGCAGAAGCGACGCGACGGCCTCGCCTGGGGCTCGTAACATCATTCAAAAGCCTGTACTTGTACGCAGCCTATACACAGTCTGGACGTTGAAAAGGCAAAATACGATCCAATTTTAGCTTGGTTCTGTAAAAACTTGGACAGACTGTCCTCTTAATAATTTATTAAGTCTTAAAAGCATTTGAAAGTTTTGTTACCAGTTGGCGTAATAAACGTTTTTCTTTTTATAGAAATTTGAAAATCCTCGGCTTTCCGCCAGTCGACTGGTATTGAAAGTGTTGAAGACAAAGCAATAGAGGCATTAAGTAATTTGGAGTTATAATTTATGTACGTATTATGTTAGATCCTTATCCTTCTATGTATTAGATATGGCCCGAAAACGAAATAAAAATTGTCGTAGGTAATCTTTTAGTTTTTTTAGGTCGTGGTCCGAATCCTGCCACGTACCAATGTGTTTTTGAATTTCGATTTCATATGTAGGTACGTTTATCCGACGCTCTTACGGTGAAGGAAAACCTGCACACAGTTGCGAAGAAACTCAAATGTGTTGTGTGTGATGTCGACCAACCCGCGCTAGGCCCGCGTGGTCGACAAAGGCTCGATCACCCTAACTCAGGGTAGGCTCGAGCCCCTCGGTGGGATGGAATATGAGCTGATATGATGATATGCCTAGGAGACACCGACCAACCCCCGATCGCCCAGGCTTAAATAAATACATATAATAATGTAATAAAATACATAAAATGCACAGGACGACCTAAGGGAAATAATTAAACATAAAACCATAAATTAAATAAATAATTAAATCATGATAATATTTCTCATCTCAAAGCAACAATTGTAAACTATAAACGGAGCAAAATAACAGTTATTTGTAGAGGACTGGTGCCTTAACTAAGACAATAATGACTTGTGTAAGGCCCTCACCCGGAAATACTTGTAAGCTCACGTAATGAAATTCAATAAAAACACATACACGTCCACACTACTGCTAGCAACCGGCACTTACGGCGTAGTCTGCCTTGCTAGGCACAGATACGGCAGTCTATCTGTCTGCCCGTATGTCGCAGTCAATTTTCTCTGCCACTATTAGACCTACAGAAATGAAACTTAGTATACACAGATGTAAAATTATGACTAAAAATCCTACTAATATTATAAACGCGAAAGTTTGTAAGAATGTATGGATGTATGTTTGTTACTCTTTCACGCAAAAACTACTGAACGGATCTGACTGAAATTTGGAAGGTAGACAGATTGGGACCTGGATTAACACATAGGCTCGCGAGCCGCTTGCGGCTCCCGCACTGCGCACCCTCGAAAGGTCATAGAAACGCGGGTGAAGCCGCGGTAAACAGCTAGTGGAAAATAAAGTCAACATGTCAAAAAATTTGGAGTAGGCTCCCCTACATCAAAAGTTTTTTGAATGTACCTCCTGTCCGTGAGGTATCGTTGAATAGGTCTCAAAAAACGAATTAAAGGTTTTTTGATTTTTTTTAAAATAAAAGCAGCATTTACAAAAATATTATACTCCAAAGTAATCCTTTTGTATAACTCAATTTTGAACAAAATACAGATACTAGATGTTACTTAAATGAGCAAAAGAAATTTAGAACAGTGATGAAAATGTTTTGTTTCACACTTACAACAAGTGATACTCGATGTAAAAATATAACATTTTGTAGGTTCATTAAATTTATAACGCAAAATGAAAAATGATGGCCCTTAGTCATACTAGTTTTTCAGGGGTACAAAAAGCGGCACTATTTTTTTTAACCCCTTGCTAAATTGGTCTTTTTAAATAAAGGAGTTCTTTCTAACAACAAATTTTGTCAGATGTGCCGCTCTCAAGATATAAAGTCATTAAAACCTCGTCACTGACGTTTCCAACATATTGGACCTAGTAAAACTATTAAGGGTATCCTGAGGAAAACAGTTTCCAATAACTCCGGCACCCTACACTTTAAGTGGATCTACACGCACTGGACCGATTTTTTTAATAAATGGGTCTTACACGTTTAAATAAAACCCGTCAAGGGTTTAATTGATGTAAGTACAATGGTTCTGTTAATAAGACACCAGCGGATTAATTATTGTTTCACCCCTTTAATTCCTTTGAAATGTTTCCATTTAATCCTTCAAAAGGTTAATCACAAGGAACTCGACCTTTTAATTAGGTATTCTAAAATTGAAACTTTTAATTTTCGTCTAATCATAACCACTAAGTAGATATTTTTTGTTATTCTGTAATCTTAAAAACATTAAGGTAAAAAGTTTAATTTGAAAAGAGTTTTAATTATTTTGTACTAGCTTTTGCCGGCGGCTTCGCTCGAGTGAACATAGTTTCTATGATTGTCTTCAAAGGTATTCTGTAATCTTAAAAACATTAGGGTAAAAAGTTTAATTTGAAAAGAGTTTTAATTATTTTACTAGCTTTTGCCGGCGGCTTCGCTCGAGTGAACATAGTTTCTACGATTGTCTTCAAAGGTACGCAGTGCGCGGGCCGCTTGTAAAAAAGTAGCCTACGAGGGTGGTCCCAGAAGTAGCCGACCTAACCAAGAAAAATCAAAATAAATGGGATAAACTATATTTATTTCTCTACATAGCTTCCTTGTAGCTCGATACACTTTTCCCAGCGGTGCTCTATAGCTTCAATGCCACGTCTATAGTAGGAATCGTCGAACTCTTCAAAATAGCCATTAACCAAAGACTCAACCTCTATGTTGCTTGAAAATCTTTTCCCGCCGACCCATTTTTTTAGGTTTGGGAACAGAAAATAATCTGACGGGGCCAAATCTGGTGAATAAGGTGCATGGGGAAACAATTCAAATTTTAATTCTTCGATTTTAGCCATTGCAATGCCGGATGTGTGGACTGGAGCGTTGTCTTGATGAAAAAAAACTTTTTTCTTTGACAAGTGAGGCCGTTTTCTCTTTATTTCTTCACTCAAAAACTGCAATAACTTCGCATAATACTCGCCATTAATGGTTTTTCCTTTTAGAAGATAAACTATAAAAATTATGCCACGCGCGTCCCAGAAAACTGAAGTCATGACTTTTCCTGCCAATGGAACTGTCTTTGCCTTCTTTGGAGCTGATTCTCCTCTTTCAGTCCATTGTTTTGACTGTTCCTTAGTTCAGATGTAAAGTGATGAACCCATGTTTCATCCATGGTGATAAATCGACGCAAAAACTCGGCTTTGTTGCTGCGAAATTTTGCTAAACATTCGACTGACACATCCTCACGACGCTGTTTTTGTTCTACTGTGAGTAATTGCGGCACCCATCTTGCGCACAGCTTTCTCATGTCCAAGTTTTCTGTTAAAATACGATGGACTGCACTTTTTGAAATGCCTACCATATCTGCTAGCTCGCGCACTTTCAGTCGACGGTCATCCAGTACCGTTTTGTAGATTTTTTTTACTATTTCTGGATTAGTCACCTCATTTGGTCGTCCACTGCGATGTTCATCTTGGCAGCTCGAGCGACCGCGCTTGAACTCTGCCACCCAATATTTTATTGTTGTAAATGACGGAGCAGACTCCCCCAAAGTAGAATCTAGCTCCACTTTGATATTAGTTGGGCAGAGACCTTTCAAATAAAAGTATTGAATTACGTAACGAACACCAATTTTATCCATAGTCGAAAAATTCGATGAAAGCTTTCACTAAATATGCTTCAGAACAAATGCCAAATGACCTAGCACGTTCGAATTCTAAATTTAAATTTCTTTATGTTCACGCTTCCTAAAAAGAGTATTTAATCAAATAAAAACTGCCAGTAAGTAAGTAAGGTCGGGTATTTATGGGACCGCCCTCGTAGCTTGGAAGAAAGTTGCCTATATGTAAAGCCAGGTCCTAATCTGTCTACCTACCAAATTATAGTAGTTTTTGCGTGAAAAAGTAACAAACTTTTACATTTATAATATTAGTAGGATTCTTCCCAGTAAACCCTTTCATTTGATACCCATATCATGGGGATGCATAAAAATGGTCCGCCATCATTGGCAGTCCACAAATATTGGATTTAGAATAACGTCACTTAGTTAACGATGTATTGTCATCCAAACTAAACATGTATGCAAAATCGGAAAACAGGAATTGGGTCAAATTTAACTTACCAATTTTAAAGCAAACAACTAACCTACGAACGCGGAAAGCTTACAATATTAACATTGTTAGATGCGCATTAAAATTGTGAGTAGATATAGTACATTACTGCAGAGGCCGGGAAAGTAAGCAAAAGTAATTGCTGTTCCGGCCGAGCCCTGTGTAGTGTTTTATTCAAACGAAGCAAGGAAATTAAAACAATAACTAATATTATTTTCAGTAAACACTATCGATACTAAAATAGTGGCCAAAGAGTAAGGAATGTTGTGACGCACATTTTTGCTTTTCCATCGATTTACTTTTTTATGACAGCGCCGCCATCGCCGCGCTGCCGCCGTCCCGTTCAATATTAAAAAAAAAGCGACCAGCAAACCTCAGACCAAGGAGCTTTTATATATCCGACTATGGTGTTGTCACTTGGCTATAAGAGATTTGTGCTGTCACTTGGCTATATATTTAAAAAAAGCAGCCAGCGAACCTCAGACCAAAGAGCTTTTATTTATCCGACTATGGTGTTATCACTTGGCTATATGAGATTTGTGTTGTCACTTGGCTATATATTTTTAAAAAAAAGCAGTCAGCGAATCCTGAATTTCATTTTGTAAGATAGGCGAGTTTCAGACCAAGGAGCTTTTATTTATCCGACTATGGTGTTGTCACTTGGCTATATATATAAAAAGAGCAGCCAGCGAACCTCAGACCAAGGAGCTTTTATTTATCCGACTATGGTGTTGTCACTTAGCTATATGAGATTTGTGTTCTGTGTCTTTCAGTGTGTTACGAGATTATTGCAATTTAAAAAATACGGTTCTCCAGTAATGAAGTAGTTTTTTTTGACGATCCTGAAATCATGTATTTTCTGCTTTTTTTTAAGAATATAAGGCGAAATAACGTAGCGTATTTGAGTAAAATAAATTACAAAATACTAAAGTCCAAATTCAAAGTATTCAAAGACAGAACTTTTTATACGGAACTAACTACAGATAGATCAAGATTAGCGAAGTCTCTAAGAGTTCCGTAATTACAGTAAAAACTTCGCAAAAATTCTTTACTTTCAGGTATCTTTTGGATTCAAGACAGCAGCGTCAAGATTCATTGCTTTGAAGTTTGTTCGTATTATTAATTTTCTTCTTTGCTCAGCTTTGTATTCTGATATTCTGACAATTTTCTGAAATTTCCCTTACTACGACGCGACGTCCAGTTAATCGCTAATAAAAATACTACAGATTAATATAATAGTTACTACTTACACTAACTACAAGAAAAAAAACTGAACTCCCAAACGGATCAAAGCGTTAAGCCTCACATTTTTCAATTAATATAGTGTGATTTTCTATTAACATCATCATCTGCCTGCGCCATCTCCCATAAAGTGTGATTCTCCATAAAGTGCACTTATGATAAATGAGTGAAACTAGGCTGAAAGCTTTATTATTTTTTCTCGTAGGTTAAAAAGGGCCTAGTTTCACACATTATTATATGTGCACTTTATGGAAAATCATTTTCAAAAAAAAGCAAAAGTATTTTTTACAGTTTTCCAAAACACCATTTATGGCTTTTTATACTTAGACGCTAGTATGTTCTCTCGATGGCGAAAATTTTACAAATATCCTTGGGCCATTTTTGAAAAAAGATAACTTTTAAGCTGTTTTTTTGTGACAGGTGCTATTTTTGGTTTTTCAGATTTACCACATTATTTCAGATGATAATAAGTGTTATCGATGACAAAAGTTTTAAAAATATCCTCAAGACCATTTTTGAGATTAAAATATAATGTTTTTGTACGGGAAGGTACCCAACCTACCTTGAATTTTTTGAAAATAAAAAAATCTATATAATCTTACAATCTAATAAAAAGGGTAAATAATTTTAAACATCTACGAGTATACACAATATTTTATCAAAATCATTTCAGCCGATTCTCTGCAAATTGGTTATACGGCAAACTAACGCAAAATGTTCTGAAACAAATGTGTGTGTGTGTGTGTATGTATGTATGTGTAAAAACACTTTTTTTAGTTAAATCAAAATATCGGAGCTGCTTTTTCGGCAGATCACATTTATTATTATTATTATATCAGCTCATGTTCGTCCCCACCGAGGGGCTCGAGCCTACCCTGAATCAGGGCGATTAGGCCTTAGTCGACCACGCGGGCCCAGTGCGGGTTGGTCGACTTCACACACAACCTTCGAGTTTCTTCGCAGGCGTGTGCAGGTTTCCTCACGATGTTTTCCTTCACCGTTAAAGCAATCGGTAAGTATGTACGTAAGTTTTTTGAAAAACTCATTGGTACATTGGCCGTCCAGATTTGAACCCGGTACCTCTGGTTAGATGGACCGAGTCGTTACCGGTTGAGCCACCGACGCAGATCACATAACATTCTTTTATTCTTAGCTAGAAGGTAAGGTGGAAACCTTTTTTCCTTACCTATAAAAACGACATTAAAAAAACAGGCCAAGTGCGAGTTTGAATAGCGAAGTAAGGGTTCGTACTAAATAACTACTATATACTACTAAATATTACAACATGTCACTAGTTTTATCATGTTAAAAAAAATCACGGTTTTTGTATGGGGGCACCCTTTAATTATTTTACTATTATTATTATTAGTTGTTATAGCGGCAATTGGAATACACACTCTGACGCACTCTGAAAATTTCAACTCTCTACCTATTACGGTTCATGAAATACAGCCCGCTGACAGACAGATAGAACAAAATCACGTTTCTTGTATGGAGGCTACCTTTAATTATTTTATAATTTTATTTTTTTTTGCTAAGGCAGCAATAGAAATATATACTGTTTGAAAATTTTAACTATCTTATTACGGTTCATGAAATACAGCCCGCTGACAGACAGATAAAACAAAATCACGTTTCTTGTATGGAGGCTACCTTTAATTATTATTTTTTTATCATTTTTGTTATGGCAGCAATAGAAATATAAACTGTTTGAAAATTTAAATTATCTACCTATTACAGTTCATGAAATACAGCCCGCAGACAGACAGATATACCAAAATAACGTTTCTTGTATAAAGGCTCTCCCTATAAGTATTTTTAAATTTTATTTATTTTATTTGTTATTATGGCAGCAATAGAAATATATACGTTTGAAAATTTCAAATATTTTCCTATGACGGTTTATGAAATACAGCCCGCTGACGGACAGACCGACAGACAGATAGCAGAGGCTTAGTAATAAGGTCCCTCTGGATGTGCGGAACCCTAAAACGAAGGAGGTTTTAACCACCTCCGTAGCTCAGAGGCAAAGTTCACTGGCTTTACATAGGAGGTCGCGGGTTCGATTCCCGGCGGGGTCAATTGTAAGACTCGGTTTGGTTGGTGGTAGGGCATTTTCTAAGCCCGCCTGGCTAGCTACCACCATCTTATCTAAGTCTTGCCGCCAAATATCAATGTTGATATCATTGGTGTGTTCCGGCATGAAGATAAGATAGCCAGTTCCCCATTGCGTTGGGGAATCTTGGTAAGCCCGCTTCCATCTTCGGCAACATCGTCACTTATCACCAGGTGAGATGTTGTCAAGGGCTTACCAATTGTGAATAAAAAAAAAAGGTTCTCAATTCGACTGTATGCTTGTTTTGTATGCATATTACGCTATTTCTTCGCCGATATCATACGTAAGTACATACCAGGAGCTTTCAATAATATATCTAGCTAAGGGTAAAGTGCACCGCTCAACAAGTCGAGAAATGTTCATGCTATGTTTCTTCGTGTGACGCGTTCGAAGTTTCAATTCAGTGCGATTAATACTTTGAGAGTGAGAGCATGGCAAGCGCATCGATGTCTGAGTCTACTAAAAAATTGCTCAAATTAGAGCAGCGACCGGTTGTTAAGTTCCTCACTAAGAAGGGAAAGAAGCCTAAATAAATTTTCGAACGTTTAACAACAAAATATAAGGAGTCTGCGCCCTCTGAATATAAAGTAAAATTTTGGAGCAAGCAGTTTAAATGGGGAAGAGAGTCCATAGAAGTTGACCCTTACACGGGTCGGCCCGTGACAGCAACGACTCCAGAAAAGTGTACAATAGTGGAAAAATTCATTTTGTAGGATAGGCGAGTGACTGTTTGCAGGATAGCTGAAAAAATGGACATCTCGGCAGGCACAGTTTGCAATATTATTCATGAACATTTGCTAATGTCTAAATTAAGCGCAAGATGGGTCCCGCGGTTTCTGACGCTACTACAAAAGGACGCCCCAGTCTAAAATAAAGTCCATGCAGTAGAAGCACAGATCTTCACCCATCCCTAAAAAGGTTAATGTTGAAAAATCTCCAGGCAAGGTCATAGCCACAGTATTTAGGGATAAGGAAGGACTTTTACTGCTGGAGTTCATATTACATCATCATATCAGCCACAAATCGTCCACTGCTGGACAAAGGCCTCCCCCAAGGATCTCCACGACGACCGGTCCTGCGCTGTCTCATATTATAATGGATTTATATGAATAAAACAAGGTTTAATAAGTAAGAAAATAAGTCTTTTTATTAAAACTATGAATCATAAATGCAACTTCTAGAGCAAATAACGAAACAACTCATTATTATGATGTCTGTCGGTTGTCTATCTTGCCTGGTTCCGTGGCAAAGGTAATAAGAATTTTATTTCAATAGTCCTGTGTGCTTTAAAAGGTACTTAAAACAACATTGTTAGAAATAATATTTTCTATGTCGAAATTAAATAAAATGTTAATCTACTATATAAAAATAAGTCGGGTTTTTCTTCCTGACGCTATAACTCCAGAACGGCTGGAACGATTTGGCTAATTCTTTTTTTGTCGAGTTCGTTATTGTCAGGAGAAGGTTCTTATGTAGAGTAGGGTAGGTTAGGGTAGTGTAGTGTAGTGTAGTGTAGGGTAGGGTAGTGTAGGGTAGGGTAGTGTAGGGTAGGGTAGGGTAGTGTAGGGTAGTGTAGGGTAGTGTAGGGTAGGGTAGGGTAGTGTAGTGTAGGGTAGTGTAGTTTAGGGTAGTGTAGTGTAGGGTAGTGTAGTGTATGTAGGGTAGGGTAGTGTAGGGTAGGGTAGGGTAGGGTAGTGTAGGGTAGGGTAGGGTAGTGTAGGTTAGGGTAGTGTAGGGTAGGGTAGCGTAGGGTAGGGTAGTGTAGTGTAGGGTAGTGTAGTGTAGGGTAGAGTAGTGTAGTTTAGGGTAGGAAAGTATAGGGTAGGGTAGTGTGGGGTAGTGTAGGGTAGGTTAGTGTAGGGTAGGGTTGGGTAATGTAGTGTAGGGTAGTGTAGTGTAGTGTAGTGTATGTAGGGTAGGGTAGTGTAGGGTAGGGTAGTGTAGGGTAGGGTAGTGTAGGGTAGGGTAGTGTAGGGTAGGTTAGTGTAGTGTAGGGTAGGGTAGTGTAGTGTAGTGTATGTAGGGTAGGGTAGGGTAATGTAGGGTAGGGTAGGGTAGCGTAGGGTAGGGTAGTGTAGTGTAGGGTAAAGTAGTGTAGGGTAGGGTAGTGTAGTGTAGGGTAGGGCAGTGTAATGTAATGTAAGGCGGTACAAAGTTCGCCGGGACAGCTAGTTAATTAGTAAATTTCACTTGTATTTCGGTTGCATTTATTTCACAAAATCGTATGACGAAACACTGAAGATTAAAGGAAAAAACATTCGAACGTGAAGCTCATTCGGATTGGACGAATACACTGAAATGAGGCCAGCTATGATAATATGCATAATCGTTGCCAAATGTCCAGTTTACCCCACATTTTCAACCGACTTCCAAAAAGGAGGAGGTGCTCCATTCGACTGTATGTTGTTTTTTTTGTATGTTGTTACGCAATATCTTCATACAACCTATTTTCATGATTTTTTTTATTAGATAGGTTATGCCTAAGTTCATCATATCAGCTCATATATGTCCCCACCGAGGGGCTGAACCCTACCCTGAATTAGGGCGATCGGGCCTTATTTGACAACGCAGGCCCAGTGCGGGTTTGTCGACTTCACACATAACCTTCGAGTTTCTTCACAGGCGTGTGCAGGTTTCCTCACGATGATTTCCGTCACGTAACAGCGTCGGATAAATGCCTTAGTTAGACCCACATAAATTTTATCTTAATCAGTGTATTCTTTTTTCTTTATTATAAAAATCAAAAATAACAATGCAAAGTTGTACTAAGTTGTTGCGATGGAAGTCGGCTTTTTAACGTGTTTCCAATTATTAGAACCTCTTATCATGTACGAAAAAAAAAAATGGAGGAATTATCGTGACAATTTTTTTACCGAGCGCTTTTGTGCCTTTTGTGTGTCGACAGATACGCACGCGAATCAATTAATACTTATAATAATACAAGCTTTTGCCCGCGACTTCATCCGCGTGGACATCGTTTTTATGACTGTATTTGAGAGTGAGTGTATTATAAATAATGTCATTTGCCCACCGTTTGAACCATCTCTGAGCAAAAAATCATAACAATCCATTGTTCCGTTGGGATGATAAATAAATTAACCAAAAACTGCTTCGGACTATGCTATTTTTAGGGGATAAAAAGTAGCCTATGTCCTTCCCAGCGACACAGGCTACCTGCATTCCAAATTTCATCAAGATTGGTCGAAGTGTTCAAACGTGAAAAGGTAACAAACAAACACATTTTCACATTTGTAATATTATAGTAATGTTGTAATAGTAAATATTATTCCTTGTTTATTGGAATGGATATTCCTAGAGAAATATTACAAGTACTTTTGTATTAATGTCTTCATTTGGTCCACGTAAGGCTGATTGTGGGTTAAGTGTCCCCGTGGCCCTGGGCCATTATCCCAACTGGATGACTTGGTTTTAAATGAGGGGTAACGGATAAATGGGATACTTTTTCTTAATCAGTGAAAAAACTATTTGTACTTTTTCAAAAAGGTTATTTGGATCATTTAACCAGCAAAAGCAAGGGGGTAACGACAATTAGGGTTATTAACTAAATACTACTAGTGGCTCTCCCTAAACTACGAAGTACACGTTTTTAAAAATATAGTTACGATTATTACCGTTTGCCCGATGTAGTTCCGTCCAGCGCCATCTAGTGGTGTTTGGAGAAACCATGTTTTCAACATTTACAACCTCCTATATCTCGGCAACCCCTTGACAGATTTGGCTAATGTTCGAACTTAAAAATTGTTTTGGTCCAATTAATTCGCCTATCTTTCATGATGACGTTCCGAATTATCGTCAAAGAAACACATATACATACATAACGCCGGATTGTTCTATTAGACTCTGAGAACTGCGCTCGCTTCATTCGGTCGTTCAAACCAAGACCGATCCGGACTTAGTCGCCTTATGTGGATATGGCCTAAAGTTCCCAAGATTTCCCCCAGCAGAGGAGACGTTATGGGGGTGATAACTAAATCACACATTTAATTAAAATAACATTTCACAATATTAGACATATTAGATCTTTTCAAATCCGTTTATATCACAGAACCTATATACCTATGGATGTTGTTGGCATTTCGTCTGTGTGTAATTGTTTTTTTTAGGATGCCGACGACTGACGAAAAATGTTTAGGAGTCCTGAGATTCCCTTTGTTGAGTTCCACACACAAAGGATGCCATAAAAACCCTACTACCACAGTATTACGATACGGCTTACAGTAGTGCAACGCCTTTGGTGTCGCACTTTGCCGCCACAGCGTTGGTACTAGCAGTACTAGCCTGTAGCCAGCCTGGCAAACTCGCGTAATTTGCCAGGCTGTGCCCCGCCGCCCGCTGCCCCGCAAGTACCCATCCGTTGCTCTGCGTAAGTACATTCGTTGAACTACTGTAAGCCGCTATATTGTAATACTGTGCTACTACTGAGCCTCAAAATACAGAAATTATAACCCAGCGCCCGCGTACGGCGATAAAAGTGAAGCAACTTAAACGAGTGTTTGTATGACACTACTCTAATTGAGAGTAGTTTTGACGTTTTCTCCCTTCTAAATCCTACATGCAGGTTGTTTACTTTTGTGGGTAAACAAGCAGTCATCATCATCATCATATCAGTCAAAAGACGTCCACTGCTGGACAAAGGCCACCCCCAGGATTTCCACGACGACTGGTCCAGCGCTGCCCGCATTCTTCGGCTTCCCGCGACCATCACCGGACAAGTGCCAGTCGAAATCACCCACCGACGGTTCCGTACAAATTTGTAGGTACATATTATAAATTATAATCGTACAAACTGTTAGGTACTACATACACCAAAACTATTAGGTACTTACCTATACAATATATAAAAAATTAAAACGATTTTTTTTCCATTCTGCGTCTTAAATCGAAAACTATACGTCATAAAATTACTTAAAAATTTGTGCCAATAAAGCCCTTTCATACGATTTTTTTTATTATTAAAAATTTGAGTGCTTTTGACTGCAACTCACCTGATGGTAGTCACCTGATGGACGTCAGCAGTTTCTGAGCCACCTATGAGGCGTCAGTCACGGCGTAACGACTGCCGTCTAGTAATAATAACCAGTACCAACAATCAGAAATGAGGAGATTCGCAGGAGAACCAAAGTAACAGACATAGCTCACAGAATCGCTTAACTAAAGTGGTAGTGGGCAGGGCACATAGCTCGTAGAACAGATGGCCATTGGGGCATAAGTTCTCGAGTGGCGACCGCGCACCGAAAATCTTAGCGTAGGCAGGGCTCTCACGCGGTGGACTGACGACCTGGTGAATATCACGGGAAGCCGCTGGTTTGCGGGCAGCGCAGGACCGGTCGTCGTGGAAATCCTAGGAGGCATTTGTCCAGCAGTGGACGTTTTTCGGCTGATGATGATGATGATGAACAATGGCTTAGCGTACCCTGCGAACCACGAGAACGTTCGATATAAATGCCGCTAAAGTCAAACTCCTCCACATAATGATGGCACAGTTAACCTGCGCGTGATCAACGCAACCACGCAATACGCACTGAGCGACGACCGCGTCTGAGTAAGTATAATATATACTTTATTGCACGCCAAAAACAACACAGGACTTACGATTAATCCTTACTAATACTAGTGGCTCTGTGACCTCGCGAGTTTTATGAAATGGCTGAAATATTATATTTTTTTACGTTTTGAACGCCATTTTGAAAAATTTTCAGAAATTGAATCGACAAAAAAACCATATCATCATCGAACCTGCTCACAAAATTTCCCGATAACCGGTTGAGAAAAACGGAAAGACATACGGAAGTATTTTTGCCCAAGCTGAAAAGGAGACGCTTCGCGCTCGTTCGATCAATTATAAAATTCATAAATGTGAAAATGTGTTTGTTTGTTACCTCTTCACGCAACAACACCTCAATCAATCTTGACGAAACTTGGCATGCACGTAGCCTGTGTCATGGAGAAGGACATAGGCTATTTTTCATCCCATGAAAATTGCATAGTCCGATACAGTTCTTAGTGTCAAAAATACTTTTTTTGGTTGATTTCTTTAATATCGTAACGGAGCAACGAATTGTTGTAACTTTCTGCACAGAGATAGTTAAGGTAGTGGAAAATGATATAGCTACTAATTAGCATACCCGAAATAGGTCCCATAGGATAAGGAGAAAACTCATTTCTAGGCTTGCGCACGTCGCAACATAGCTGGGCATTGTCGTGGTTTTTGAAGTAAAACTTCTTTACGCATGCTTGACTTGGGGAGTAAGCTGGTGGAGGCGTGACGAGAGCGTTACGGAAGTGTGGTCGGGCGAGGCGAACGGAAGTTGAGAGGGATATATAAATTAGTGAAGATAGAGAGATACAAAATGCAACAATATCGCTTGTCAAAACAATCATATAAGATAAAAAAGATTTGATCATTTTTAGAGGATAATAAAACTCTTTTCAAGCGTCTTCCAAAAAGGAGGAGGTTCTCAATTCGTCTGTATTTTTATTTCATATTACCTCATAACTTTTGACTGGGTGAACCGATTTGTATGATTCTTTATTTATTTGAAAGCTAGTGCTTCCCGTGTGGTCCCATATAAATTTATCAAAATCGGTGTAGTACTTTATTAGAAAATTAACATGAACCAAAAAAGTACTAAGTTGTTGCGATGGAAGTCGGTTTTTTAACGTGTTTAGCGTTTTCAATTACCATAAACTGTCTATATGACAAATTTGATTTCATTATTTACTTTCATACATATAGATGGAGCTAAAGAAGTTATACTTCAGTCGTGTGGTCTAAAGCACACTCGAATTTTTTTGCACTAACGTGGTTGAGCAGAAAGGAAGTGACATAGACTACTAATTAGCATAGCTCGACATAGTTCTCGAGGGATCTGGAGAAAACTCACTTCCACGCTCGCGAGCCGCTCGAGGCTCGCGCACCACGTACCCTCAAAGACAGTACCCTAGAAACCAATCTATACGGGCGAATCTGCGGGCGAAAGCTAGTAGTATACATAAAGTGCAAAGGCGGCCTTATCGCTTTAAGCGATTTCTACCGAGGGTGATTGCAAGGAAATAAGAACTCTTTACGCAAATATCATTGCCAGTTAGTCGGCTCAGAGTTATCATAGCGTCCCCAACGTTGGGACACGGGTATGCTGGAATGCCAGACAGGGTTAGTAGATATTGTTGGTTGTTTCGTTATGATATGAATAAAGTTGCCACAGCTGCGTCCAGCTATAAAGTGCCAGTTGAGTGGACGGGTGAGGGTGAACCGACTATATAAACTTGCCAAATAAGTTGTAAAATACAAAGGCAGTCTTTGTAAACGTCATTCTCAGGGCACTTGTGTTTCGTGGTTTACAAGCTTTTGTATTAAACGTAGTTGTTTTGTCGAGACTGAAGTTCATGCATGGGTTAACATTTGAAGACAAAACATCGGCCAAATGCAAGTCAGACCCGCGCACGAAGTAGTATTTTTTGTTATAGCGGCAACATCATCATAACAGCTCATATACGTCCCCACCGAGGGGCTCGAGCCTACCCTGAATCAGGGCGATTAGGCCTTAGTCGACCACGCGGGCCCAGTGCGGGTTGGTCGACTTCACACACAACCTTCGAGTTTCTTCGCAGGCGTGTGCAGGTTTCCTCACGATGTTTTTCCTTCACCGTTAAAGCAATCGGTAAGTATGTACGTAAGTTTTTGAAAAACTCATTGGTACATTGGCCGTCCAGATTTGAACCCGGTACCTCTGGTAACGGCAACAGAAATACATCAATTGTGAAAATTTCAACTGTCTAGCTATCACGGCTCATGAAATACAGCCTGGTGACAGACGGACAGACGGACAGCGAAGTCTTAGTAATAGGGTCCCGTTTTTCCCCCTTTGGGCACGTAACCCTAAAAATTAAGTTACTACATATTTTATTGTTGTCCGCTAACGGCGAAACAACGGAAGGGTTATGAATAGGTATAAAATGTATTTGCGTTAATGTGGTAGGTACAATGTGGTGACAAATAAATTAATACTTCAAGACACATTTAGCCTAACAAAGGCATCAATTAAAAAAATACGTTTTTTCATCTAAGAACTCCTTAATAGAGTAATAACAGTTTTCAATAAGTAACTTTTAGTGATTATAAACATTTGATAAACATCAATTCCTTTATGTCCTCAGGTAATTTATTATACAGTGTAATACACATTGAATAACATTTTTTTTTAATTCTTGTAGTTCTTGGTACATAATCGCGGACTTGTTTTTTATATCTTGTAGTTTTAGGTTATGAATTGAACGGTGATGAGTGTGTCTTCGACTAGTGTGTGTTGCCAGTGATGACTTATGGAACTGAGACATGGTCGCTTACTATGGGCCTCATAAGAAGGCTTAAGGTCACCTAAAGGGCAATGGAGCGTGCCATGCTCGGCGTTTCTCTACATGATCGAATCAGAAACGAGGAGATCCGCAGGAGAACCAAAGTAACCGACATAGCTCACAGAATCGCTAAACTGAAGTGGCAGTAGGCAGGGCACATAGCTCGTAGAACAGATGGCCGTTGGGGCAGTAAAGTTCTCGAGTGGCGACCGCGCACCGGAAAACGTAGCGTAGCAGACCTCCTACGCGGTGGACCGACGACCTGGTGAAGATCGCGGGAAGCCGATGGATGCGGGCAGCGCAGGAACGGTCGTCGTGGAAATCCTTGAGGGCGGCCTTTGTCCAGCAGTTCTTCTATTCTGTGGTCCCCACTTACCGATCCGCTTAGGGCAGTTTATTCTAGTAATAACTGCATACCTTATACATTAGTGTTCATATAAAGTCTGCTCACCGCCGCGCCGCGCCGCGCCGCCGTAAGAGCTACGTGCTACAGACGCCTACGTAGCGGTAGTGCGTAGTCGTACGTAGCGTATCTTGTGGATTATCTTTTTTTTTGCGATTATTTCGCAACTTCCAGACGGGAATGAAAATATATTGGTCACAATGCCGTGCTAATAATAATAACACTGTATTAAAAAAAATGAACGAATTATTTTTTATTGTTTTCGGGTTTTATTTTTTAGCTGCTTAGTAATTAGAATGAAAAAAACATATTGATTTTTAACCGACTTCCAAAAAGGAGATTTTCAATTTGACTGTATTTATGTATGTTACGCGATATCTTTGCCGATTGTGAACCGATTTTAATGATTCCTGTGAAGTGAATTTTCTTTATCGACGGGGGGGGGGGGGGGGATCAGGATTTCTTCTGTCACGAAAAAGCGTTACGGCCGCGTGGAGGGGGTAGACAGCGAAAGGCTGGCAGCAGCAGCGAAGAAAGGGCAACGTCTCTGTATTCGTAGATAGAGAAAAGTTGAGATGGAGATATAAAGCAGGTACTTAGCCTGGGTTACCCTTTCCACTTGTCCGTTGAAGTTTCACTTCTACTATGTGAACCAACACACATTTCGATATTTTTTTATTTTTAAATATAATATAATATATAACCTATTTAAAAATAATAAAAAAAGGTATATATAGGTAGGTAATTAAAATAATAAAAACTCAATTCACTGTAGGTTATTATTCTGGTTGCTCAAGCCTAGAAATGCTCGATTCAAATATTCTAGTGCCCAAATTTTGAGGAACCTAATTAGAGTCTTGCTCGAGCTTTCTCTTTCACGAAATTATCGTACTAATACAGTCAACAAACAGACGTAAACGAGTGTCAACCTATTTCCAATTATCGATCTGCAACTCCGGTAACACGGAAAGCGGTTTTATTTGAAATAGTCCTCGTTAGAGTAGAAATACGAGTATGTTCCTTGTTACTCGTAACAATGTTTCGAAAAATTGGTAATTGTCCACTGTTTCGAATAAAACTCCCTTCGATTAGGTGATTTTTGTTTCTTACAATGCGGCTTCCGGCTAAACAGTTTGCGATTTGCCTTTTTTTAGCGTTTGTTTTAAACCTAATAAAAAAAACTGAAAAACACGCTTTTAAAGAACATCAAACTAAAAAGTAAAAAATAAATCTTAATATAAGCTGAAAACAATACTTAACGAAAAATACTTACTATCGTGAAAAAAGCTTCGGTTGCTCGATATACGAAAAATATGACACAAAGCGCCCCAGCCTTTTTTTTACAATAATGCTGGTATTTTTCGTTCATTATTGTTTTTAGAGAATATTAAGAATTATTTTTCACTTCTTAGTTTGTTGTGCTTTAATTGTGCGCGATTTTTAGTTTTTTTTTAAACTACATTTATTTTAAAATTTTTAGTTCAGGATAATAAGATAAACTTATGAAATTATTGTATTGTCACTGATTCTTGATAAATGTACAAAGTTTAAATTAAATCTGTCCGTTTAAAGTGGGTCAAAATCGAGTGCAAAGGAGTCTGTTACAAACATACAGATATACTTACAGGTGAAGCTAGTAAAGCGTGATAAAATAACAAAGACCAAGAATTTTTATAGGAAGTACCTTATTTAAATTTTAAATGAAATCACATATAGTAGGTCGCATAATGCTGTTGTAACAAGTTTTATTAAAATAGTTTAAAGATTTAAAAAAAAAAAGTTTTATTTATTGTGGTGGCAACCCTAAAAAAATCAAAAAACAATAAATTTTAAAAAAGCGACGAGCTATAAGAATTATATTTCCCTTCATCGTATCAGCTGATATATGTCCCTTAAGGTGCTCGAGCCTACCCTGAAGTCGGAGCGTCGGTGGCGTAATAGCTAGGGCCGCTAACTTCTGTCCGGGAGGTCGTGGTTCGAATACTACCACGTACCAATGTGTTTTCGAATTTCGATTTCATACATACGTTTATCCGACGCTCATACTGTGAAGGAAAAATATCGTGAGGAAATCTGCACACGCCTGCGAAAAAACTCGAAAGCTGTATGCAAAGTCCATCAACCTGCACTGGGCCCGCGCGGTCGACTAAGGCCCGATCGCCCTAATTCCAGGTAGGCTCGATTTTATAATATTTCCCTTCATCATCATCATCATATCAGCCGAAAATCGTCCACTGCTGAACAAAGGCCTCCCCCAAGGATTTCCACGACGACCGGTCCTGCGCCGCCCGCATCCATCGGCTTCCCGCGATCTTCACCAGGTCGTCGTTCCACTGCGTGGGAGGCCTGCTTTTCCGGTGCGCGGTCGCTACTCGAAAACTTTACTGCCCCATCGGACATCTGTTCTACGAGCTATGTGGCCCTGCCCACTGCCACTTTAGTTTAGCGATTCTGTGAGCTATGTCGGTTATATTTCTCGTACCCGAATTTTATCTTAATCCGATTAGTAGTTTAGGAGCTAGAGCCTGGACAGACAGACAGACATACACACACACACACACACACATACACACCATATGCACGTACACACGCACGCACATATTTTTTATTTGTTGGCGTTAAGGGTTGCGTACTATTACTAAACCTCTGCTGTCCCTCCGTCCGTCCGTCTGTCACCGGGCTGTATTTTATGATCTGTAATAGGTAGAAATTTCTATTGCAGCTATAACAACAAACAATAAAAACAAATTAAATTATAAATTAAACCCTATACAAGACACATGATTTTTTCTTGTACGACGGTACGAACTCCTTCGTGTGCGAGTCTGACTCACACTTGGCTCATATTTTTTTACTGTATTAGTGTCAGTCGATCGCCCCATCAAAATCTCAACTCCGATTTTTTTATGCCACTAAAATACCTTCTTTACTCCTTCGTCGCTCGATTTAAAAATAAATTAAAAAGTAAATCCCATATTGGTCTGAGGCTGTTTAATTACGTTAGACACGAAAAACTTTTACTTTTAAATTAACCTGCCTTAATAAAAGCAATGAAATTTGGGAATGTTTGCATAAGCCTGAAAGTTTACCTCACAGATCAAAAATCCCTGACGCAGGTTTACGCAAACACGATATGACAATAAATCTAGAAATTAATTAAACTCTTTGCTGTAACCTTTTGTTTTTTGTGGTTGTTTCAAAATAAATTACGGTATGGAGCAATTTTGCAAAAAAGACGTCCACTGCTGATTTCCACAACGACCGGACCAACGCTGCCCCCATGCATTTTGACTTGGTGTTAATAACCTTCTCAATGATCTTTATTTGGCTAATGGTGTGGGTTTTACAATAGGAATGACGAATGCTATTCATCTGATTTACTTTTTATAATCTATCAAAAACGACATATTTTTCTAAAAATGTTTGACATACTAGGCGTGACGTCATAGTATCGCAGCGTCATTTATGTACTAATTTTGTGATTTTGATGAATTAAAAATCGAAGACTTGATGAAAAACAAAATGAGTAAGGTTTTCCGAAGTTTAACTAGGAATTTAGTGATCAAGAGTTCATAATTTATTTCTGATGCTGTAGTCATCCCTATTGTAAAATTAGCCGATTGTGGCAATTGGCACGGTACGTTTTTATAAGGCGTGTAAATAAAAAAAAAATGGAAGTGTAACGATTTTATACTGTAAAAAAAGTAATTTATTAACATTAGATAACTAATGTTAGGACCGGTCGTCGTGGAAATCCTTGGGGGAGGCCTTTGTCCAGCAGTGGACGATTTGTGGCTGATATGATGAGAGACCTAAATTCATTTTATAATCGTCAATTGAAATTAGTGCTGGTGTCGTTATTTTTCATAGCATTTGGGCTTGTGACGTCATCACTTCTTATCATGGAAAAAATACATAGTGATTAAAAAAATATATTCAAATGTCCGTTTTTTTGACTGAGCTTGTAGGTTGATGGATTTTGGAGTGCGAGGTATTTTTAGGACATAGGATAAATTTTAATCCGTTTGCTAAAAAGATGGGTAATGTTTTTATGGAGTCCGGTTTTTAATTTTTTTATTGATTTTTAAATTAGTTTTATTAAATAGTCTATATCTATATTTAAATAAATACTTTTTGTAACAACATTTATTTAAATCGATTCAAGGAAATAATATTGTGTTACTATTTCAGTCATCAAAACATATTTTTATTTTATTTTTAGCTTTCTATTTCATTAGTCTAAAAAAAACGGAAGAAAATAATTATGAAATCACTAAATAAAAAAAGTTCAGCATATTTTTTTAGACTCAAGTATTTTTCAAACAAAAAAATAATTCAAATAGCCCTTTTCAACATAATTCTAGCAAAATACAGTCCAGTAACACCTCCAGGGTAAAGTTTTCCTCGTCATTCACTTTACTTTTTCTTTTCCTTTGAAGAATCTGTTCTTTACTTAGCGTACTTCAACAATGGTACCAGTACGTGTGGAGCATTAAATTTGAGTGTGAGACAGGTTCGGCTTTGTTTTCAGCTATAAATCTAAGCGTTAGACATGTCTTGAAAGAAGACTTAAGGTTTGAGTAAAACCTGCATATACAGCGTGCAAAAAAAATTGGTGTACGTCCCGTTAACTGGGGCTTCTACTCATGATACTGAACAAATTTTGTTCTATGACTGCTGATGTCGCGAAAAAAAAAAATTTTACCCTTCATACAAATCGATCAGCTGCGATCAGCTCGATTGGTTGATACCAGGTTGTGCATTTTAGTATACTCACATCAGCTCATGTATACGAGCTCATATACGATACCAAGGGGCTCGAGCCTACCCTTAATTAAGGCCATCGGGCCTTAGTCGACCACGCGGGCCCAGTGCGGGTTGGTCAACTTTGGGGCTTCTATTCATGATACTGAACAAATTTTGTTCTATGACTGCTGATGTCGCGAAAAAAAATATTTTACCCTTCATACAAATCGATCAATCGCGATCAGCTCGATTGGTTGATACCAGGTTGTGCATTTTAGTATACTCACATTAGCTCATGTATACGAGCTCATATACGATACCAAGGGGCTCGAGCCTACCCTTAATTAAGGCCATCGGGCCTTAGTCGACCACGCGGGCCCAGTGCGGGTTGGTCAACTTCACACCCAACCTTCGAGTTTCTTCGCAGGTGTGTGCAGGTTTCCTCACGATGTTTTCCTTCACAGTAAGAGCGTTGGATAAACGTACATATGAAATCGAAATTCGAAAACACATTGGTACGTGGCAGGACTCGAACCACGAACTCCCGAATAGGAGGTAGCGGCTCTTGCCGTTGCGCCACCGAAGCCACATTTTAGTATGGAGGGTCCCAATTTAATTTTTTGAGAATTGATTATGGTGTTCGTGAGGAAAGTTGTTCAGTATGATGAGAAGAACCCCCAGTTTTCGGGTCCTACACAAATTTTTTTACATCCTGCATAATTTAAGTCAAAAAGTCGTTGAGTATATAGGCAACTTTTATTTTGAAAAGTATATCTTTGTATTTTGTCTTTGATATTTTCGAGAGTAATAATAAATGTTGTCATATATTTTTATTAGCTTTTGCTCGCGGCTTCACACGCGTGGGCATTGCTTTTATGGCTATAATCGAGGTAACAAATAAATAAAGTTTTTCTCAGATCCCAAGGAACTTTATATATTTTCAGGATATAAAAAGTATACTATGTAGTTTTCTGCATTTTCATTTACCTATATAGGTATATGCCAAATTTCAACAAAATCGGTTCTGTAAATATAGTGTGAAAGAGAAATAGACAGATAGACCGCAGCGGTCTTACTACTGCATCATGAATTTTTGTTTACCTAAACTCGTAAATCCTCACAGCAAAATTGAAAAGAAATTGCGCCCCTAACAAACATGACATACTTTTCTTCCCTGGAGAGATATTTACACAAGATCCAATGCTTGAATTCCAATATAGTAAAACCAGTCGTAAAATTCATTTTATTCCACGAAATTTGCAGTTGATAGTTTGATTTCTATGTGTTCTAGGAAAACCCAAGAATCCATAGATGGATGGCTATTTGTTTTCGCGAACATAGCAAGAATTGTACCTACTGATACTACATGTATTCGACTATTATTTGCTGGTCAGACCAGACCTCCAAATATGTTATCTTACAACACACAAGACTGTTTATCGGTGCTACCGGATTCATTTCGGAAAGTGTGCGATGTCCAGCCCTTTGTATTGTATGAAAAATCTTTCCTCTAGCTTTCCTGCTGGGAGTTATTTCGAGCAGACAAACGAAAAAACCTTAAAAACCCCGCATCTTGTATGGAGACTCCGTAATAATTTTTGACCTTTCCTTATATTCAAAGTTGGTAAGCCCTTAGCATCATCTCACCTGATGGTAAGTGACAAAGAAGCGGACTTACCAAGATTTCCCAACGCAATGGGGAACTGGCTATCAGGTTTCAAGTCTGACTGGCTTCAAGTCAGAACACATCAGTTTTGTTAACATTGATTTTTGGGGGCAAGACGGTGGTAGCTAGCCAGGTGGGCTTATAAAATGCTATTCCAACAACTAATCCGAATTTTACAAAGTTAGACTCTGTCGGGAATCGAACCCACGACCTCCTGGTGTGAAGCTAATGGACTTAACCATAACAACATTAACTCTATAAAAAAATTGTAAGGTATATTTAACGGTTCAAAAGGTATCGCCTTTTAAAGGTCGGAAAGACGGACAGCGTTGGCTTACTAAAGGTGTTCCGTCACGCCCTACTTACATTGATACTTACTAGATCTAATCTTAATCTTCTAATAAAGTTCGTAGATAGCCGCTAGATGTCGCTAAGTGGAGGTCAATGTCCTATACGACGTCTTCCATTTGAAATAATGATAACCTTTACCGGAGCAGAAATATTTCATCATCATCATCATCATATCAGTCGAAAGACGGCCACTCCTAAAGATTTCCACATCGACTGGTCCTGCGCAGCCCGCATCCAGAGGTTTCATCCGCGTCGGTCCACCCAGTGGGAGCTTTTAGTGCGCGGCCGTCACTCGAGAACTTTACCGTCTAAATAGCCATCTGTTTTGGGAGATATGTGCCAAGCTTGCTGCCACATAAGTTTAACGTTCATCAACTTTAAGTTTATCATCATACAAGATTCAAACAAATCTCCGTGCCTGATAAGAGTATAAGAGTTACGACATTATTTTATGTCTTATTCCCATCCCAACAAAGACGAAAGCTGAATGTGAGCTCATATTACTTGAGCTAAGTATGTATATCATGTATGTTTTTGCTACAAAATCAATCTTCTTGTTTCCCATCGCATCTCCTGCTGTTGGTTCTTTTCAGTTTGGATTTACTTTCACTTATCGAACTGTTTTAAAAATTTATATTAGTTAATGAGTTTTTTTGCATTTTTGTATATTTGGTGTGCAATAAAGTATATTTATCTTTATCTTATAGACTCAGATTTTGTTGTCGCCAAATGAACCGGATTTTCTCCTGATTATTTACGAAATTAATTATTTGTCAATGTTCAATTTCCAAATGTAGTTTTGTTCTGCTTTTCGGTGCCCTTGCCGGATTTTTCAAGGGTTCCACCTTTATTGCAAGGCTCCATAAAGGACACCAACCGCGAGTGATCTATGATGCTTTGCACGCCTTACATCTTCGAGGAGAAATATTCTTGACACTTTTATCGTGCAACGCCAATTGGACCCAATGCCGACGTAGACCCCGGAGGCAAAGAATATATATATTAGTACTAACATACCCGTGGTCTATTCCTAGCCCTGCGCGTACTAGTAATATCTTTTTATTTTAAGAAATTTAAAAAGCTCTTGAACCTTTTTAGTGAACCTGATGTGTTTTGATGTGATTTCCTAATTTCATTTAAGTACTTGTTAAGGTTATTACGGCCCCGTACGTACGAGGTTGCCAAACCTCCCAAAATGATGTAATTAAAATTTCTATTTTAGGTGTTATTTCACATTGGCAAATTACTTTCAGTTTCGGCCATACATATCCAAATTTCGGTCTGATGTTTTCTTTTAAAATTTTCTATATACTGGCGATGACAAAAGGTTTTCTACAGTTTTAATAAGATTCTTTAATATACTTTTTACTTACCTGATCTTCTTTTTCCTTTCCTAAACTTCAACTTTTAGGCCAAACATTCCAAATCTTTATATGTACTCATGTAGCAAATGGTTTTAGGGTAACTTTCTTAAATTTAATCATATTTTGCTACAGTAGGTATGAATAGTATGTAGATATTTATTAAATTTTATTTAATAAGTATGTAAGTCTTTTATTATTATATTTATGTACAAACAAACAAATCTGTGGAATCACCTTCACGTTCGTATGAGGTCACAGTTAACTGCGGTGCGGTGACCGCAGCTGCGGAATACATTACTCTTTCATGGAAGACCGCACTTCCGCAATAATATAAAATTTGGTACACTTAACAAAGGAAAGAGATAAGTTATCATTTCTGCCATTCTCCTAGGACTCCTAGTAAAACAGCGTCGGCAGCTCAATCGGTAACGACTCGGTCCTCCTAACCATAGGTTCAAATCCGGACGGCCAATGTACCAATGAGTTTTGCGAAACTTCGTAGATATACTTACCGATTGCTTTAACGGTAAATGAAAACATCTTTAGGAAACCTGCACATCTGATTTCAGATGTGTATGAAGGTCGCGTTGCTTACGGCCGTAGGTGTAAATAATGCCCTACACGTGACCGCGGGTGACGCTTAGTGCAACACCAGGCAACCACAGTCTATCTATAGGATAGCACGCTTAATTGTGCCACACGAGGCACTCTTACTCCTAGTTAAACATGGCGCCTTTTAATTTTTTTTGTTTGCTAAGAAGCTAGATTGTACCTCTGACACTGAACATCTTTTTTTAAAAAAAACCTATAGAATCCGAGCAAAAAATAATGGCTTTCCATATTGTCAGTATTCTTTATAATCCTTTCCGGGCATATGCACAACAGCTCGCCAAACTTCAATCGTAATCGGTCACGCTGTTCAGAAGTTACACGATCGCTAACAGACGCACATGTTTTTAAATATAAAGATATATACAAGAATTATATTTTAAACTATTGCATAGCTTTTATCACGGGCTTTGAGCGCGGCGACCGAATCAATAAATTCCGTAACGATAAATAAAACCTAACACCCCCCACTCCGCCTACCATGTAGCTTGGCCGAGCGTAACGTAACGTTACCGCGTTCTAAAAACTTACAGTGCCATCTGTTAGCGATTTGCGGCACTAAAAGGACTTAGTCAATTTTACTGGTGTAACTTTCTTAGTGTTAATTTATAACATAAACATCCCGCGCCCCAAGGAGTATATGGTACTGGTAAATACTGCATAAATTAAAAATAAATAAATAATTATAATTGCATAAGTTGATACAAAATGTTATGCAATAGCTTTACCGCGGCAGTCCCCGAGTGCCAGTGCCACACGTTTTTTTTATCCACAACTGGTAAGCCCTTAGGATAATCTCGCCTGATGGTAACGGACGTACATGCATGCCATAATTGAACACGCTGAACAAGTTAAAAAAACCTATTTCAATCGCAACATTCAAGTTCAATTTTGCTAAATTTTTGTATGTTTTCGTTAAATTTCTAAATTTATATGGGACCACCTGTCAGCATACCCCCTATCGAATAAAAAAAGAGAATTCAAATCCAAATCGGTTTATAAATGATGGAGTTCTGAGGTAACAAACATAAAAAACTAATTAATTAAGAATTGAAAACCCAACTGCATTCCAAAATCCTTCACGCCGTTTAGGCTACAAACGTGCCAAAGAAATATACATACAGTCGAAAAACATAACCCTCCTTCTGGCGCAGTCGGGTAAAAATACTACCGAATTGAGAACCTCCTCCTTTTTGGAAGTCGGTGGAAAATTCCCCAACTTATTAATTCCCAAATTTGGAACAGGCTATCTATCTTCAAGCCGGAACACATCAATGCTGTCAACTTTGATGTATTCGATACAAGAATTGCTCACATAAAGTGTAGGATTAGGTCTGTTTGAAGATGGAGACCGGCTATTATGCAACTGAACTGAACACAGAGGTCGGTTAGTTGCGCTGTGGGTTTCCGAAATTTCGTATTTGTATTCATTGTTGGTCCTCGTCTCAGCATTTAGATACGTAAGGGCGACCATGTGATTTCTGCGCCTTCATTTGATCTTTTCAGCAAGAACAAAAAAGGGCAAAACTAAACTAAAATCTAGTTGAGTACAACGCTCATTTTTTGCAACTGGGCAGAATCCAGTTGTGAGTAGGTACAAAGTTTATCTATTGCAACTGGGCAGAATCCAGTTGTGAGTACAACGCTCATCTATTGCAACTGGACAGAATCCAGTTGTGAGTACAACGCTCATCTATTGCAACTGGGCAGAATCCAGTTGTGAGTACAACGCTCATCTATTGCAACTGGGCAGAATCCAGTTGTGAGTACAACGCTCATCTATTGCAACTGGACAGAATCCAGTTGTGAGTACAACGCTCATCTATTGCAACTGGGCAGAATCCAGTTGTGAGTACGACGCTCATCTATTGCAACTGGGCAGAATCCAGTTATGAGTACAACGCTCTTCTGTTGCAATTGGGCAGAATCCAGTTGTGAGTAGGTACAACGCTCATCTATTGCAACTGGGCAGAATCCAGTTAAGTACTTAAATAAATTATAAATAAATAAACACGCCTTCCATACTAAAAGGAGTATGAACTGAGATTGACTCTAACCTTATTTGGATTTTCGCAGCTCATGCTATGTTCAATAACGATATTTTTACATTAATCTTATCTTGATGGGCAAAGATATCCGGAATCCCCGAAATCACAAGTTACACAATTCGTCAAAGTAAAGCCAGAAGGCTGAAATTGAGTAAAGTAATAAAACTAAGTTAGAGGCGAGCGACACCGAAACTTAGCATCTAAGTTCGCCATCTGTCGGTGATCTTGATCTGGCTATCTGGGATTTTAGGAAGAATTAGGCTGGGCCTACAAACATCGCATACAACCGGCATTAGACTAATTTGTAACATTTCTCGTTATTAAACGTTTACAATGAAAATAAACTATATATTGGAATTATCTCGACGGTCTACGACGGTGAAGCGGTCGTAGTTCTGTACAACTTGCATGATGGGTCGATCACGCAGGTTAACTGACCTGAAGCACGGTCATTACATGAATTGGCTTGACTGTTAGTTGCATTTGACCGTTTGCGTGCTTCACAAGGCACTTTAAGCCGTAGGTGCTATCACTAAACAGTCGTCGTTAAGCTGTGTAAGATGCCTTATAGGCGGTTTGTAAAACTTCTGACAGTGGGGTTCTCCTTTAGCTCTAAAACCTTAACTTGGCCCCCATGCATCGAGTATTACGGTATAACCTTCCCCAGTTTGGAAGAGATCCGTGCACCAGCAGTGGGGACGTTTATGAGTTGTTAACAAACCTCTACCTACACGAGGACACGAACTTCAATATTTGTTGCCCAGATCGTGTGGCACAATTAACCGTGCTATCCAAGGGATACACGGCGGTTGCCTGGTGTTGCATTTAGCATCACCCGCGATCACGTATAGGGCATTTAGATTAACACCTACAGACGTGTGCAACGCGACCTTCATACCCATCTGGAATCAGATGTGAAGGTTTCCTCACGATGTTTTCCTTCACCGTTAAAGCAATCGGTTATAGTCAGTATACTTAGGGTAGCGAATACCAGAAAATCGGGCAAAATGAAAACAACTGCATGGAATCAAAAATCGATGAACTTTGTTTGTACCTACCCCTACAATTTAAATAAGTAAATAAGAACTTTTCTTCTCTCTCTTCTATGCACCTTAAGAGGAGTGTATTCTGATCGCGCTCTGTACAAGCGTAGGTTTGTTCTTAGTTGAATATTATTCATCAAAGTTATTAACATTTTGTTAACACATTGAAGAACCTAATATCTCTGTGTGTGTTTCGTCAGATTTTTAACTAATGTATTTTTTTAAATTCCTATTTTAAACAGATCTTTCTGAATTTTTACTTTTTTTACGGAAATCTGGCAAACTTAGTATGTAGAAAGTCTTTACCAAATTTTAATAACTTTGTTTAATATTCAAATAAGAACCTAACCGATACTATGCATCTTCATAATTTACCATCAGGTGGGATAGTGCCTAGAGCTTATCAATAATTACTATTCTTCTTCTTAATGTGAGGGGCAGGGTCATTGTCGTTGTATTAACCACAATTTTCTTCTATCTTGCGCTATTTCCTTCCACATCTGGTACGACTGACATTCAGATCATGTTTTAAGTTGTTGGATGTTAGTGATTCTTGGTAATCCCCTTTCTCTTTTACCGTCCATTTTTGTATAATCAATCAGATTGTGATAGCGTGGAATGTATCCACAACAGTTAGCTCTCCTTTTTTCTATCGTGCTCAAGATGTTCCTTTTCTCTTTTGCTAGTTCCAAAAAGTGTTTAGTTTGTTTTCATGTCTGTCCAGCTAATCTTTAGCATGCTTGAGACCAATATTTGTGGATTAAAAAAAACTATGTTTTTATGGAACTCGCTGGGGATACACTCTTCTTAAACACCAAAAATATCACATTTCCAGTAACAAAATGAGTGATATTACATTCCGTTAACGTCTCAAAATCCTTGCTAGCCTATGTACGTAAAATGTCGTTATATATTGGAAGTTTGGTTGTTTCTTAAAGAAATTGTCAGGTCAGGTTGGCTAGGCTTATCAGTATTCATGGCGCGAGCTCCGCTCGAAAAGCACAAAGCCCTGAAAATATACTCCCTCGATCAACAAATTGATGGCTCTATTAAATTTGTGTGATAATTCCACAAACAACTTCTTCGTTTAATGTATTTTAAGGGTTTGTATCGTATTTAACTTGGCTGATTGTAAATCACTCGGTGGACCGACGACCTGGTGAAGATCGCGGGAAGCTGTCGATGCGGGTAGCGCTGGACCGGTCTTCGCTCCTTGGGGGAGAGCTTTGTCCAGCAGTGGACGCCTTTAGGCTGATATGATGATAATGGCGATGGTATATTTAAGAGCGAAACAAGTCAACTACCAAAATCTAGAATTAAGAAACAAAGACAAGAAAGAAGTACATTTATTGGTTTCAGTAAAATAAAAAAAAATAAAAATAAAGAAAAAGGAGAAGGAGGGTTATGTTTTTTTGAGTGTATGTATATATGTACATATATTTCTTTGGTACGCTTTGTAGCTTAAACGGTTTGATGTATTTTGGAATGCGAGTTGTCGTTAGATTCGTCTTGATACCGTGAGTGACATAGAATACATTTTTACTCGACTGGCCAAAAAAGAGGGGTCTAGTTTTTATGCACCCGGGTATTTAATTTTAAGTTAATTCGTTTATTTTTATGTATATTTACTAGTTGGGTGCATATTGTATAAGATATAAATTAGGTATAAAATTCGATCTGTATTTTATTGTTTATTATTGGTGTGCAATAAAGCATATTTACTTAGTTACTAAACTGAATTTATAGTCATCATATTAGCACATATGCGTCCCCACCGAGGGGCTCGAGCCTACCCTGGATTAGGACTATCGGGCTTTATTCGACCACGCGGGCCCAGTGCGGGTCGGTCGACATCACAACACAACCTACGCGCATCTTCGCAGGCGTGTGCAGGTTTCCTCACGATATTTTCCTTTACCGTAAGAGCGTCGGATAAATATACATATGAAATCTAAATTCGAAAACACATAGGTACGTGGCAGGATTCGAACCATGACCTCCCGGACAGGAGCTCAACGCTCAGAATTTACAGTAAATCAGAATATTATAGTATTTCTAGGACAGCTACACTTGCTATTATAGAAACTCCTATATTCCTAGAATACTGACAGCGTTTGGCACAGAATATTAATATAGTTTTTGTCTGATCTGATACTATCAAGAAATTGCGTAAAAGTAGGCACACTTCAAATTAATAACACAGCGTGATTAAATAACGTAGACAAACGCCATAATAATTGGTTCGCAAACATATATTTTCTCCGCGTGTGGTTAGGTTTATAGTATATGATCAAACGAACTTCTCAAGTGAAGTTCGATCAATATAATATGAGTGGTTTCATTTGAAGATACAAATTAACAGGTAGTAGTCCTTTGACCTACAAGGCAACCCTCGCACGCTTTAAGAATTTTATAATTTATTTAGTATCGATTATTTTTAACTCGATTAAAAAACCAGTATTCTACCTCCCCACTATAAGTAGCCATGACAGTTCATTCTTTTAAAGTAACAATTTAATTTCACTCTTCCCGTATTTTACAAAACTGGGATACGGGCGGGTGGGAGATTTGTATCTTCAAATGAAACCACTCATATTATATTGATCGAACTTCACTTGAGAAGTTCGTTTGATCATATATAATATTTCGTGGTTTCATTTTCGATACAAATTAACAGGTAGATGTTTAGAGATTAAGTTTTGTCAGTATTTATTGGGGTTTATCTGTACACGATAAATGGAATACGAAGTAAGAGTGAAAAATCAATATATTTAATCATTTATGGTACTTATATTTAACCATTACACAAAAAAAAAACTTAATAATTTAAGTTATTTCAACACAATTGATCATCAAATAAAGATTAGGTTTATTCTGAATCATTATTATTGGACGGTAAACAAACTGATTTTGCAAAATTTGACTCCTGTATGAGGGTTCTATGATAAAATTTGGCAAAAGTTTGGGACGATGCAGTCCAGCCAGCAGTTTTGCGGATCACGTCGACACTGAGGCCAGTGGCGCTTGCAGCCGACGTGGCGGCGTGCCGGACGCTGTGCGCGCCGAACACCGCCACGTCGATACCGCTCGCGCACAACGTTTGTTTGATCCATCTGCTTATACTCTGTGCTGTCGCGCCCCTGTGGGGACGCTTCACAGTAATTAAGAGATGATCAGTACTCGTAGGTCTTAAGTCTCGAGTCATAGACAAGTAGTCAACAAGCGTTGTGGCCGGACAAATCGAAACATTTTCGCGGAAAAAGGGTAAAAACAAAACTGGCTGGTCTCGTCCTATCCCTGAAGTTTTAATCATATCTGATATCACAATCTCTACTCCATTAGCTTTTAGTTTAATGTTATCTGTTTTAATTAAAGAAAGCGTTTGGACTCGGTGTGCCGTACATAAGGCCAGTAAAATAGCTAATTTTTTGGTTAGTTTTTCTAAACTTAATTGACTATTGGGAACCCAGTCTGAAATATGATTTAACACTAGTTGTGGGTCCCAAGTACTTGAATATTTCGGCAAAGACGGTCTCATTCGAAATATTCCCTTCATTAGCCTTTTGATACAGTCATCCGAACCTAGACTATTGCCAAGGAATAATGACAGGGCTGAACGGTGACTATTAAGCGTGCCGTAGGACGCACCACTTTCAAACAATTCTGATAGAAAAGATACAACATGGGCAACCGAGGTATCAAATACGTTGTAATCGTTATCGTGGCAAAATTTCCACCACAGTTTGTAACAAACCCCGTATTGCTGCAAGGTTTTATTCGACAGCGACCCAATCATTAAATTTAGGGCGGCAGGCGGCACGCCGCGGCGGGAGAACGCGCACCGGAGAGCACCGCTGCACCCAGGGTAAGCGTCCGGTGGAGTGGGTGTTGCTGTCTGAAATGTGAGAGTACTAAGTTTGGCCGAGGGTCTAAAATAACTATATCACTAACTAATAAGTCCATTAATTGAGGATACCAAGCCTGTGCAGGCCACATCGGGAATACTAATATTCCTGTAGCTTTATCTTGAATAATCTTTTGCATACAGTTTAATAACAATGCAAAAGGGGGGAAAGCGTAAAAGAATTTCTCACTCCAGCTTATTGTAAATGCGTCTACGCTAATAGCGTCTGGATCCTGTTTCCAAGCTACATATTCGAGACACTTTGTGTTAGTGCGAGAAGCAAACAAGTCAATCTCTGGGTTACCGAGCCTTTTAACGATGCAATTAAAAGCTGCTTCTGATAACTCCCACTCGGCATCAGGATTCACTCTGCGTGACTCTTCATCAGCCTCGAAATTGTCCTTCGTATTTATATACGAGGCAAATAGCCACAGCTGTCTCGACTCACACCATTGCCAAATATCACGAGACAGTGTGTTCAAATGCTGGAATTGTATACCGCCCATGCGGTTTATATAACTAATAGCTGTAGTGTTGTCTACGCGGAGTAAGATAGCACAATTAGACTTATCTTTTACAAAACATTTAAGAGCCAAGAATATAGACAACAGTTCCAAATAATTAATATGGAACTGAAGTTCACTCTCTTTCCAAGAACCGTTTACCCTGGAACCATTACAACAGGCACCCCAGCCAGTACGCGACGCGTCAGTATAAATTTCCATAGTATAGGTTTCGTTTTTTATAGGCCTGTCTATTATGTAAATATTATTAATCCACCAATTTAGGTCGTTTAAAATAATTTTTGGTAGTTTTACTTTAGCTTCAAATGTACCATGTTGTTTTAACAAAATGTATTTTTGTCGTTCCAATATTTTTGTATACAGCCAACCATAGCGTGCTGCTGGACAAGCTGATACAAGGACGCCTATTAATTGAGAAAACTCACGGATGGTGACAATGGGTAATTTAGCAAATCTTTGAACCATACGGGCTATCTTATTACGTTTATCTAAAGGTAACGAAAGGGTCATTTGAGAGGTATTATATATAAATCCTAAAAATTTGCACACTTTTTGTGGTTGTAACTGACTTTTATCGTAATTTATTACGAAACCTAAACACTCAAACAGTGCTATTGTGTCTTGAACATTACGGAGGCATTCATCATAGCTCTTAGCTATGCAACAAATGTCGTCAAGATAGCAGACAGATTTGTGACCACGATTACGCAAGTGTGCTACAACTTCTCTGACTATCTTAGTAAAACACCTAGGTGCTATCCCTAAGCCGTAACATAGAGCACTAAACTCGTACGTTACAGTTTCATTTGAATTTGGTGCGATGTACTGAAAACGAAGGTATTTTCGAGATTCTATATCGATAGGTATAAGTAAGTATGATTCCTTTAAGTCAATAGTTGCCATAAACCAGTTGTTTTGTAATAACTTGCAGGCAGTCCGGTAATCCTCCATTTTAAAATGGGTCTTTGGTATAAAACGATTTAATGATTTTAGATTCAAAATAAACCTTTTTGTACCGTTTGGCTTAGGGGCTAAAAACGTACTCGAAATAAACTGATCTTCACAATGATCGACTTGTGAAATAGCACCTAGTTGAAGTAAATTATCGATAGCCATGTACATTTCATGCTGTTCTTTCGATGACCACGATAGTCGCGGTACGTTTGATTGATAAGGTTTGGTGATAAACGGAATAGGTACTCCATTCAGAACCCAGCTAAGAATATTAACATTATCTGTAATGTTAAGCCAACAATTATAGAAAAATTGAACGCGACCCGCATGTACCTGTATTAAGGACGTGGTGGGGCACGTGACTTGCTCTGGTACGCCTTGGGTTGTGCCAACGGGGCTGTTGCTGGTCGTCTCGAAGACGTGGGTAACTTCCTGTGGCCTCCTCTCCCCCCCCTGTTTGTCGAGTATCGAGGAGGCCCGGTCCAGTTTCCCTGGAATGGTTGACGGGCCGCACTTGTGCTGGGAGCAACGGGATTAGATCTCGGCGGAGGTACTGTCTTTTTAATTTGCAGTCCCTGCTTCTCAATAGTCTTAGAAGCTTTAATTTTCTCCGGCAGACTGACACCGAACAACGTTTCGTCACGTTCACTTTCCTGGATGAGGTTCAAAAAGGGTTTCGCTAGCCCTGGTGTGATCATTTTGATCCTAGCCTGGGTTTCATGATGATGCAAATCACATAGAATGCGACAACCGTCACTGAGCATTTTAATCGCATCTATTTTGTTGTCGCTTGTTAATAATGTCGACATAGCCCGGCTGATAGCGGTGATCCCTGCACCAAGTTGTTGTTGCATAGCTTCGACTTTTTTGTCACGCAATCTGACCATTTCTATAACTGCCGCCGATATCTCAATGTTGAGTTTTGGGGCTTGCAATAAAGTGCAATTGCTGGGAATAAGGTACTGTTTTAATACCTTTTCTCTAACTTCCTTGTCCATACCTGTTTTTAACAATGGGAGCCAGAGCTGGGTTAAATTATTATGTATCTCTTGACCCCACTTTGGTCCTGAATCTGTGGCCTCACCGAGGGCGGATAGAATTTCTGGGTCGAGAGGTGGACAAGTCTCGGTCTCTGACGGCGCCGCAGTCGGTGCCGGTGCCGGTGCTGGTGTTGTTAGCGGTGGCAGTGATAAATCATTTTGTAAATTGCGTTCATCCATTATCGGTGATGTAGTGGCGATAGCATGTTCGTCCAAATCAGGGAATGGCTCCCCTCCGTCCCGGTCAGGCTCGGTCAGGTGCACCGTCGAAGTTTCGCCTTCTAGAGGACAACGACAACGACCAATAGGTTACGTAAGTCAAAAAGAAAATGACGGTAAACAGGAATAGTTCATAACTTGAATCTATAACCTGCAAAACATTAATAGTTACGCCTTGTTCATTTTTGAATCTATGGCGGGTAGGTTGCATAAATTTATGGCGGGTAGGTTGCATAAATTTATGGCGGGTAGGTTGTAAAATATTGCCGGGTTCTAATTAGAATCTATGGCAAATCATCGTAACAAAAGGTACTTTCAAATTGAACAGTATTTGTACGATTCTTTAGCGAAAATAAGATTTTGGATATACCACTTACCTTGAACATTATCTATTTTTTCTTCATTTGAAGATGAGAACGAATCTGAACGCCGACGTTTACGTCGATGTTTATCTCTCAATTTTTCCATTTTTTGCAAATAATACTCCATCTTCTCGTCGAACGATCTTTTAGGCATCGTGAACGTCGAAAAATCAAAATAGTTTTACTTTGTTAACAACTCGAAGGTAGGAGCGCGTGCGCTCGTTGCCTCGCACGGAAAAAGAAATGAACTGTCATGGCTACTTATAGTGGGGAGGTAGAATACTGGTTTTTTAATCGAGTTAAAAATAATCGATACTAAATAAATTATAAAATTCTTAAAGCGTGCGAGGGTTGCCTTGTAGGTCAAAGGACTACTACCTGTTAATTTGTATCGAAAATGAAACCACGAAATATTATGGACATTAACATGCAAAGTCGATTTGAATACTCGCAGGTAGGAGGTTTATAGGCTTACAGTTACGCCATGCAGAATAAATGGCCATGAAACAAAATTAACGCACACGAAACGAAAATGTCTGTGATAATTGAAAACGCTGAACACGTTAAAAAACCGACTTCCATAGCAACAACTTTACATTTCGGTTTGGTTGGTGGTAGGGCATTTTCTAAGCCCGCCTGGCTAGCTACCACCATCTTATCTAAGTCTTGCCGCCAAACATCAGTGTTAACAACATTGATGTGTTCCGGCTTGAAGATAAGATCTACCAGTTCTACATTGCGATGGGGAATCTTGGTAAGCCCGCTTCCATCTTCGGCATCATCGTCAGTTACATCGTCGTGAATAAAAAAAATTAAAAAAAAATTGCCTCATTTTTTTGGTTTTTGTTAATTTTCTAATAAAGTACTACACCGATTATGATAAAATTTATATGGGACCACACGGAAAACACTAGCTTTCAAATAAACAAAGAATCATCAAAATCGGTTCACCCAGTCATAAGTTCTGAGGTAACACACATAAAAAACATACAGTCGAATTGAGAACTTCCTCCTTTTTGGAAGTCGGTTGAAAATTAAAGGACATTGGCAGAGTTTCGAACCAAATGCGCTGCCCAGAAGTGAAAGTACATTCAGTGATCTCCTTGCATTTATATATACCTATTTAAAAAGAAAATATTGGTCTGTGAGAAAACAAATTAAAATAAGTTTTGTTTTTATGTTTTTTTTTCTGGGAGCTGTTATTAATATATTTTATAAAATTACATTTTGAGATGTATGCGCTCAAAAAAATTTATCCACCTCTAACTGACCAATTGCGTCGTCTCCGTAATAGGCTTGTTGAATTAATATCCATGTATCGACATTTCTTATTCGTTATATCGATCTTTATTAAAAAAGCTTTTTTTGTAATGACTCCTCGGATAGATTTTGAAGCGCTTTGGTTTATAGACTAGTGATAGCCTAAGTAACATAATTCACTAAGTGTTAATTCTGGGCAACCCATGGTCGAACTTCCATACAAACACTGTCAATGTCCTTTCATGCAATTTGATCGATGAAAAACGATGTAAATAGTAAAAGTAAACAAGTCCGATAAGGTCGAGGAGATTTCTGTGCATCAGAAAGGAGCCGGGTTGGCCACCAGCACCAAAGTATATATATTGTACTAACATACAGTATGGACACTCATTCCTACCTCACCCCCTAGTCTCTCAGACTGATTCATATTGGTTACAGTTTGGTTGCCGAACGTATAGGATTTCGCCGCCATTTTGTTTGTTCCGTTATTCGTTTTTTGAAATGTCATTTCAGGCCCGTTGTATGAAGTGTCCAGGGTGTGCCAGCACGGTGCAAGTATTAAAGGACTGCACAGAAAACTAAAAGGGTAGACAGGAACCAACTACCAATAAGGTAAAACAAATACATAGGCTCAATTCAAAACAATCTGGTGGCAAAGAACAATCCCAACATACTGTCATAACGCTAACCCCATCATACAAAAATAATCCAGTGTGCAAGATATTTTTATTTTTATTTAACTAGGGCGGGAGCTGGGGCGGCGGCTTATATCAGTAACAGCGGAGATACCCGCTCTGTATCGTTCCTGTTGCAACACATAGGGCACAACACAGAAGAATTCGGAGAGGAATTTTTTTTTCTTATCTGTGGAATATAGACTGCCTTTTTTTCCACAAATAAAAAGAAATGGTTGCCGCCATGTTTGGTTTCGATTACTGTCATGTGCATGTCTTTAGTGAAACTCGCAAAATTAAGACAAATTGATTGACGTTAGAATCATTAAAACTGGCTCACGCGTTTGGACTCTAGAGCGCCACAAAGCAACAAACATACATACATAGGCTGATAAACAAAATACCCTCCTTTGCGTCGCGCAGTCGGGTAAAAATTTTCGCCATATTGTGGATTATAATTATGAGTATAATTATATTCCCCAAGTGTGGAATATAATTATGAGTATAAATATATAAATGTGGATGTTTGTTTGTAACACATAAACGTGTGAACTGATTTGGATGAAATTTAGTAGGTATGTCAAGCTTTTTTTAAATTTCAAAATGTTCATACAAAGGAGGTACATAGTTACACTATCTAGACCAGCGGTTCCCAACCTTTTCTTGGTCAGGGACCACTTTTATATTATTCTTCTTAGAAGGGCCCACTATGTAGATATAATAAAAATAAACTGAAATAATCGAACTGAAACTATAATTAAAAACTCAATAAGAATTTACAAAAAAAGAAAAAATAATATTTTTAGGATAAACTTCTGTAATTTTGTATTAATGTGATTTCTGAGCTTGCGCATCTTCTTCACGAGTTCGGCTGTCCTCAATATTTTTACTCAAAGCTACACGCTAATCATCAACTTTCTTTCAAACGATTCCTCGCCTTATTTTTAATTACCAAGAAAGCAGAAAATCCTTGTTCACATAAATAAGTTGTTGAGAAAACCATAAAATAGCGCAAGGCGATTTCTCGAAGTTAAGTACAAGAAATCGCGTTTATACACTAAAACAACTTAAGTGAATGCGATTTAAGAGCATCCTTGCAGTTTCTGTCATTTTGGAATACAATTAGTTCTTCCTGAATTACTTCTACCCAAAAACCTAAACCAAAACTTCTTCGACGGTTTTGAAACACGGTTTCTCAAACGATCTACGGCTCACCGCCCGCTAAATTTAAAATCATATTTTGGCTTCTGCGGACCACTGGTTGGGAACCATTGATCTAGACTATTAGAAGTCATAAACATAGTAATTGCATTACATAATGTCAAATTATGTGAAAAATTTAAAAACAAACATAATGATCCTTATTAGTTAAAACGTCAAAATAAAATCATTGATATAAAACAAATGTCATTAGAACATGAAAACAATATGGCACGAGAAGTTTTAAGTACAGAGACCAGCACATCAAGCTAGAGTCTAGCTGCTAGACACTCGTAGTGCGATTCTGATCCATACGCGTATGGCATAAGAACGGTACAAGTTCAAAGTGTCTTACTAGATGTGCTCGCCTCTGTACAAATGAGATGTTATACATTGAAATTATTGAATTCATCATTAATTCCTTGGACAAGAGTAGGCCAGTTCACACGGACATCATCCGGTCCCGCACGAGTATAACACGAGGGTCTGTCATCATCATCACTGGATTTAATTTTCATTCCACCCTCGCGAGCCACTTACGGCTCTTGCCCCGTTCACCCACGATTACAGTTATAGAAAGAATATCCACGCGAGAGTATAGCCGCGGGCAAAAGCTACTTAGTGTTATATAAATTACAAGAAAGGCCTTATTTTCCCGACATGCATTTTCTTTTGTCTAAATATTTAATGTATTTGTTTAAAAGCAATAAATAGTTTACAAACAAACAAACAAAACTCGTGTCCAAATCAATTTTGTTACGATCAGGGCCGAATCACCCGAATTAGCCCACTACAAGGGTACAATTCTTCACTAATCCAATGTCAACCATCGATCGATATAGTATCGATATTGAGATTGGACAGTATCGATTACTTACGAAAACAGGTCTGTAAACAAAAGCATCGTTCTGTTAGCTTACACTGCAACTACGTGTCATACAATACCTACTCGTAAATTTACAGCTATACACTATACAATAAGTAAATGATATTTTGAACCAATCAATTATTTAAAAATGAAAATGAAAATTATCAGTTCTTAACTCCGCCGAGGTTATCCCGGAGGATTCCAGCATTGGTAGTATTAAATCTCTTCATCATCATGCTACTAATATTATAAACGCGAAAGTTTTTAAGAATGTATGGATGTATGTTTGTTACTCTTTCACGCAAAAACTACTGAACGGATCTGGCTGAAATTTGGTACGTAGACAGATTATGACTTGGATAGGACATAGGGTACCTTTTTTCTACGCTCGCGAGTCGCTTGCAGCTCGCGCACTGCGCACCCTGGAAAAGTCATAGAAACGTTGTCCACGCGGGTGAAGCCGCGGGTGAAGCCGCGGGAAACAGCTAGTCTCTTCATAATTGGCAACGCTAACACGTTAAAAAACCGACTTCTATCACAACAACTTAGTACAATTTCGCATTATTATTTTTGGTTTTCGTTAATTTTCAAAAAAAAGTACTACATCGATTTTGATAAAAAAAATATATGGGACCAACCTGGCAGCATACCCTATCGCATAAAAAAGAACATGAAAATGGGTTCACCATCTGCGAAGATATAACGTAACAAACAGTCAAAAAAACACAGTCGAATTGAGAACCACCTCCTTTCTGGATGTCTGTTGAAAAAGAAAATAAAATGCATCTGTATCTGTACATTTCGAAAAGACTGTGAATGTTCGCAACAAGTGTTATTGAATTTGACGTTAAATCCATTAATTACTTTCGCCTGAACGCCCCGTCGTCGTTTATATGAGTGGAGTGAACTTGAAAGGAGATTTTATGCAAATAACTCTGCGCAAATGAAAATGATGTAAACTGTCGTGGTTAACCATGAATATGTATGATGATGAGACTCTTTGGAGCCAGCCGGGGAGGTTATATACAGTCTGTGGAGACAGAAAATGGGTGGCATAGTCACAATATTTAGAGTGTTGTTTTGGTCGACAACGCCCTTTCCAGTAATACTAACGAAACTAAACAACTTTTGGTCAACTACTTCGCTGAAATCGCAAAAAAATCTACTTTTCATACAAATTGATCAGTTTGTTGATCATTTTGTATGGAGCCATTTTTTATTGATATGTGTTCATTTAAGCGTCACGTTACCGAGATATATTCAATTTGAAAAATTAATTTAAAAAAAAGACAACGCTGCTACTTACTGCATTTGATTAAGAGTTTATGCTTTATAGACAATTTAGTTGAGTTTTCGTTGTATTTTCGTAGATTTACGTAGTCAAAATAAAAGAAAACTGTTTAAGTTTCCAGGAATGTCAAGGACTCTGCCCTTTACGAGTTAGTTGCGTGCAACTCCATTGTATTGGCGCCCAATGTGGGACAATATTTAACTCAAAATATCTGACTCAAAACGTGACGCTTTAGGTCAAAATTTCGTAATACATTTTCGGTGGCTTAATGGTTAGGTACCTTCGGTGAAGAAAAACATCGCGAGGAAACCTGCACACGTCTGCGAAGAAAATCTAAGACGGTATGTATTTGCAATTGACACTAAGCCACGCTCCATACAAAAATGTTCCAACCCCTATATCCAAAATGCTTATTCGAAACATTATTTCACAGTGTTCTAAACTCGAAGTTTTTATTTTTTATGCTAGAATGAGCTTCTGCAGCAAAAAGTAATAAAAAAGTACAAAAATAAAATACCTAGGTATTTTAGTTAATTTTCTTAAAAATGGGAGGGTTCAGTAATGGGATTGCAATGAGATTGAAGTCGTGTAATAACATCGCCTACTCGGTAGGCAGGTACCAAGATACGCATAAAAAAAACTTTTACATTCGAATTCACCTGTAGAGGAATCTTTCAAACAAAGGCACAATTTTATCTCATTATCAAAACGGAACATTACTACAACAAGTGCAATAAAAGGATAATGGCAGCAAGTTTAACCGCAGCGCAGTCGTAAAGAGCGGTGGACATAAAAGATAAGTCCTTACCGCCCCAACAAGCTTCCGATATAGTACTCATGTGTCAAGAGCCCTTGGGAATAAGAAAAGCTAATTGGCAATGTTAAAAAAAGTATTTTTTAAATATGACTATTATCTTTCAGTTACAGTGTTTTGGAAGCAGGAGCAAAATTAAACGTATAAGTAGGTGATTATCATACCTCCTACAGTTCAGTAAGTAATTCGTACTTTATTTTACTGATTTTATGGTATTCGTAAAAACCAAAAAAACTTACAAGGCTAAGGCGCTAAATGAAAAATCTAGACAGTATTAAATACAATATAATATGGACCAAAGAAAGTAATTTCAATATTTTTCTTTTCAATCGCATGTTATTTTGTATGACTTTTAAAATGTTAGAAAGTGATGAAGGCCACAGGCCCAAATAGTATGAAAAAAGGCCCCAGTACTCATTTCAATTGACGATTATTTAGTACTAGTGGGTGCCCGCGGCTTTGCCCGCGCAGATCCCGTTTTTTGGTGTTCCCGTAAGAATTTCCCGAAATCCTTTCTTAGCGGTTGCCTACGTCTTTATAACTGTCTGTAATCCAAATTTCAGCGAAATCTGTTCAGGGTTTCGGCTGTGCGTTGATATACCAGTCAGTCACCTTTTTCTTTTATATATAGGGTGACCTCAAATTAGTTCTTGATACCAAAGGGTATGCATGTGCTCATGACAAAGAACAATTTTCCCAAAGAAACTATATTAAAAAAAAAAATTTTTCATCTTTATCAAAAATAAACAAAAAATTCCTACTAACGGTGTGAGTGTGTCACCCCTGCCTGGAAATACCACACCTGTAAGCCACTCTCTTTTTTCGCTAGATTCCAACTTTTCTACCATATTTTTTTAGACTTCAGACAAGCACGGACTACATAAGTAATTTACTTGATATCAGAAGTTAAAAATAAGAAAATTAAAAAGAAATATCAGTATCACAGAAATCACAGAAAAACTATCAAGCTACTAAAGTACCTGCGGTAGGTATGACTGCCATGTTTCAAAAAAGTCGCCTAGCTGCTGCACTGTTTCCATCTTCAACGTAGAAGGTAGCACCACACCACATTATTGTATCGAATTTCTACTCAGTAAATCACAAACAAACAAAATCACGATCATATGGCGTATACGCATTACGCATCCAGGAAGGTTGCGGGAACGCGGGGGCACTGACGGACGACGTTGACCTCCATTATTACTTGCATAGGGGTGACTGCGTGACGTGGTAGGGATCCGAGAAAAGTATCGATACCTGAGTTTACTCGATACTTTTATTACAATACCAAGTATTTTGTTACTTGATACTTTTTAGTACGATACTGAGTGGGAATCAATACTTTTCACATTACTGAATACTTTTCTACCAGCTAGCAACGGGAAGATATGAAAACGGTATTTCTGGCGAATAAACATTTGTCGTAATCATTTTATTAAATGATTAGCTAGGGTCACAATATTTTTGTGTTTTTATTAACTGTAATTAGCTAAACAAAAAAGTACTCGACACCTAATTAACTAGATACTTTACAATTAAACACAATTATCGATTACTTTAGTTGCAATATTGCTCATGACTACAGTATCGATACTTTTGTTTTTGATACTCTTGTTACAACGCTTTATCGACACATCGACGTTGTAGAAGTTTTGATGTTAAAACATCAATGTTTTTATTTTTCTTTCAATGTTATTTAGAAACAACGAAATAAATATTAAAAGAAAATAAATAACTTCCATAGTAAAAAAATCATATGATAAGAGCTGATGATCTTGAAAGGGGCTAAATAGTTTTTGTTTCATTCATAGCTACGGACACTCTTGATGAATTCACCTTTCAACAATAAAGAAAACTAAATCAAAATCGGTCCATATGTTCGTAGCTGCGATGCAGACAGACAGCCACACAGATACACACGTTAAACTAATAACACTACTCTGTTTACATCGGGGGTTAAAAAATCGTATGGTAAGTAATAATCTTTATTCAATAATAAGTAAGTAATTTAACCTAAATAACTTTTAAATCATCAGTAGATTATCATACCAGCTCATTTACGTCCCCACCGAGGGGCTAAACCCTACCTTGAATTAGGATGATCGGGCCTTAGTCGACCACGCGGGCCCAGTGCGGGTTGGTCGACTTCACACACACCCTGAGAGTTTCTTCATAGGCGTGTGCAGGTTTCCTCACGATGTTTTTCTTCACCGTAAGAGCGTCGGATAAACGTACATATCACACTAACATTTTAAAGGCGAAAGTTTGTGAGTGTGTATGTTTGATACTTCTTCATGCAAAAACTACTGAACGGATCTGGCTGAAATTTGTTAGATAGACAGTTTAGGACCTGGATTAACACATAGGCTACTTTTTCACGCTCGCGCACTGCGCACCCTCCAAAAGTCATAGAAACGTTGTCCACGCGGGTGAAGCCGCGGGAAACAGCTAGTGAAATCTAAATTCGAAATCACATTGGTACGTGGCAGGATTCGAACTAAGTCATAGAAACGTTGTCTACGCGGGTGAAGCCGCGGGAAACAGCTAGTGAAATCTAAATTCGAAATCACATTGGTACGTGGCAGGATTCGAACCACCACCTCCTGGACAGGAGGCGGCGGCCCTAGCCGTTACGCCACCGACGCTCTAATCGTCAGTACTCGTAGGTAAGTAAAAAATACGATCAAAGTACCGAGATAGTATGGAGTTACAGGTAGCTAAAAACATCGATATTCCCGAAACATCGTAGGTATCGTTTGCAACCCTACCGAATTCATGGAAAACCCGACCCAGGTTTGTTTGTTTCCGCACTGATTTCCTATCTCTTTTTGTCATACCAAGTCGCCCGGCGCAAGACGAGGAGCGCCGACGCGCTAACAAGTTGCAACCAGCTGATAGTATCTAGTGCAAAAAGAAGTTAGTAGCACAGATTTGAACATTTCGTTCGTTACTAATTTGCAAACAAAAATAAAAATGTTGCATTGTTGCTACAGTGGAAAGAAGAGAGTTGTGTGTGTTTGTGTGTGGAAGATAGTAAATAAAATTTGTGTTTGTGAATACGATAAAATGCAAACTGTGACAGAAAGTTCGGTCACATGTTTTTACATCTAAAGGTAGGGAATACTAAAGTTCTCTACTCCAGTGACAAGCAGGACTGATGTAAGTTTAATTGATTTCCTTTATCAACAATTCAATTATCAAAAGGTATGTACATTTGTTGAAATTTAAGGTTGCTGAAATTTTTTTTGTTGACGTCCTAGAAACTACCAACTCATTTTTCTTGTGAAATTCACTCGTGTTGTCGGAGGACGAGTTCGGTGTTCTCTTGTACTGGCGCGGTTTGCCGACCACAAGAAATGACGAGAATTTACATGCATTCAAGTAGGTAAACTACACATACTATGTCTTCAGTCTTCGCGGTAATTGGCTATACTTACATAACATTTTAGTAGGTATCATTCAATAAGGGCGGCCGGTGTGAGAGAGATGGTAGGCGTGCGAAACGATCAAAATTTAAATATGATTGAACTGCGGCCGACCGGCGCTTACACCGTAACAGCTTATTAATTAATTTAATTTATGTAAAATTAAAAAAATGAATTTAAAATATATATGTTTCTTAGGGAAAGATGTTTGTTATCATGAACACATGCATACCCTTTGGTATCAAGAACTAATTTGAGGTCACCCTATATACAGATAATTTAATACATTTTTTAGTGTATAAAATCGTTATCTCTCTAAATGTTTGTTTGGTTTTTTTACTAATCTGTACAGTTATGTTATTCCTTTGGTTAGGTGCTAAAGTCCACAATTATACCATATGTACGTCTCCACTTGAGCCTATCCTGAATTAGGGCGATCGGGCCTTGGGCGACGCGGGCCCAGTACGGGCTGGTTGACTTCACACAAAACCTTCGAGTTTCTTCGCAGTCATGTGCAGGTTTCCTCACGATGTTTTCCTTCACCGTAAGAATGTCGGATAAACGTACATATAAAATTGAAATTCACAAACACTGGTATGTGGCAGGTATCGAACCATGACCTCTCGGGCAGGAGGTAGTTAGTGGCCCTAGCCGATACATCACCGGCAATTATACTAACCCAGTGATAACTGTGCCATCGTAATATAAATTTGCGGCAAAAAACACTGGTGTCCAGCAAAAAGAAGAGTTACTGGGTAATCCTATACTTTTAGTGAACAATTTATTGTATATGTTGCAGGCATACTGTATAATTCGTCATTATACATACGGTCAGGCAAATGTCAGGCAAATTATATAATGGCGATAGCGATTATTACAATTTGCCTGACTCGGCATTTTATAATCTGCGTACAGAATTTAAATTTTGGCTGACCGTTTACATACGAACGAATTATTACAATTTGCCTCAATCGGCGTACAGCATTTTACATTTTGCCTGACCGTTTACATACGGACGAATTATACAATTTGCCTGACCGTATGTAAAATTACTAATCATACAATTTGCCTGCTACATATATATCATGACTAGCTTCGCTCGCGTGGACATCGTTATATGACTGTCTTTGAGGGTGAGTGGTGCGCGAGCCACTTGCTAACGTGGACATGAAATTTCTCCAGATCCCTCAGGAACTATATCGGGCTATTCTGATTAACAGTCTATGTAACTTCCCACTCCCTCAACCAATTCTATACAAAAAAAAACACTTCAATCCGTTGCTCCGTTGCGACGCTTGAGTGCGTGCGTGAGTTTGGAAATGAGTATTCCACAGATCCCTCGGAAACTATGTCAGGATATTTTAATTCGTAAATTATGTCATTTCCATACCCTCATCCACCTCTATGCAAAAAATCACAAAAATCCATTGTTCCGTTGCGATGTTAAAATTAACCAAAAAAAAGTATTTTTCAGTTCCCTTAGGAACTGCATCGGACTATGCTATTTTCACGGGATAAAAGTAGTATCTGTCCTTCCCAGTGACACAGGCTACCTGCATACCAAATTTCATCAAGATTAGTCGTGGTGTTGAAGCATGAAAAGGTAACAAACAAACAAACACATTTTGAAATTTATAATATTAGTAAGGATAATGTTATAAATGCGTAAGTATGTTTGTTTGTTTGTTCCTCTTTCACGCCTAAACGGATTTGGATGAAATTTGGTAGATAGATAGATCAATCACTGGATTAACTTATACATATAGGCTAATTTTAAACCTGTAAAATGCATGGTTCTTGAACGATAACTAGTATAGGAAATTTTGTGGGTCTGTCTGTTTGTTAATTTGTCTGCTGATATAAAAAAACTTTTGAAAACTCCCTAAACAGATTGCGTTATATATCTAAATATATATATATAGGGTGACCTCAAATTAGTTCTTGATAGCAAAGGATATGAATGTACTCGTGATTACAAACAACTTTCCCAAAGAAACTATATGTGAAATATGAAAAAAAAAATTTCACCCTCGATACATAATAAGTTATCAAATCGGCAAAAATGTATCAAGGACCAAAATTTTTTTTTCATATTTGACATATAGTTTCTTTGGGAAAGTTGTTTGTAATCACGAGTACATTCATATCCTTTGCTATCAAGAACTAATTAAAAGTCACCCTATATATAACTCAAAATTGACTGACTGACTGACATAGTGATCTATCAACGCACAGCCCAAACCACTGGACGGATCGGGCTGAAATTTGGCATGCAGGTAGATGTTATGACGTATAGGCATCCGCTAAGAAAGGATTTTGGGAAATTCCCACGGGAACCGCAAAAATCGGGATCTGCGCGGGCGAAGCTGCGGGCATCCACTAGTATTTAATATATTAAATAAATTATTGGTCCATTGAAACTTTTCTCACTTCGTTTGTATTTTCTTTACTCCCGAACCCAGTTATAACCTTAAAAAATAGCTCTCGTCGGTTTCGTTAAACTCGGCGGAAATTATTTGAAACCATCGGGTTAGATGATGTCAAGGGCTTATCATATTCATTGTAGATGAAAAAACATACGAGTATAACTAAAAATTGTAATGCTTTATATCTATCGATAAGGTAAATAGAATGTGCCTCGACAAAAACATTATATATGTTTAGCAAATTGTACTTAATAAATGAAGTTTAAAAACAAAGAACGCAATGAAATGGAACAATTAAAACACAATGCAACGATTTCTAAAACTTGTTATTTTTCTTTTCAGGTAACACCCATCCCTGGAATGACTGTGAATGGGGTCAGTAACCAGACTATTTTGGGTTTATTTTTATAACCTATGTGATTATTTCGGTGCGACAATACACACGAGTAATAAAAGGATTAACTGAATTCAACTTTACACAAAAACAATCATCTTTAATTAAATAACCTACATTAAATTAGACTCGTTAGTTTTCTCCAATAAAACCACTATAAACAAGATAAGCTTGTTTAAAAAAATATAAAAGTTTTTCACAGGAAGACCCATTTACTATAGCCATAAAGATCACATAAAACGTCGGTACGACTTTTATATTTTAAACTAACCTAAGTGAATGGACAATAAAAGTTTTAGTAAACTATAAAAAATAGGCATTAAAAGCCCGAACAAACCACGACTTGGTCACGGGATTGGTCGTATATCGTTCTAAATTATATAATATAATCACTTATTAATTTTCGCAGTTTTTTTAGCGCATAGGTAGTATCCTACGCTATGCATTAAACTTAAAATTGGATCCGGATTCCTTAGAAAACGGGGAAACAAAAATGTTGAAGTGAAACCAAAAAAAAATTATATCTTTGCAACGGTGAACTTTGGAAAGCTCAAAATGGTTTCTGATATAGCTCATTTTTGAGATTTTTCTAGGTGTATTATCAGTGCATTTAAAACGCGTACGGATTTCTTGCAATATTTTTTTTTCGGTGCAGAATAATTGCCAATTTTCAAAAAAAACATTCTTCTAAACTACATAAGATCGGCGCGTGAAACTTTTACAAGTGCCTTGTGAGATGAAACTCTATACAATAATGAAAAAAAAAGGTAAACGCCCGATTTTAGGGTCCCATAAAACACTGTGCGTTTGTAGGTTTCATATCCAGAATATGTGTTTAGCTACCGAATCCTTAGTCAGCGAGTTCGACTAGCACTTTGCCGGTGTTTTTATTATTTCAGCCAGAAAGTTGTAAAACAATAGTTATTCAGTTTAAGACTAGAATCACCAGTCTGCACTTAATCACTAGTCACCCAGTATACATATTTTAGACATAGAATACCATACATGAAAAGCAGTATTTTAGCACAGGAATGACTCGAGTTGAGTAACTGTAGATGTCTGATCTACAGTTACTCGAATCGCACCAAATATAGAAGCACACGCATACAACGGAACAGTTTAAAAAACGAATTCCCGATGTATAAATTAGCCTTAAATTAAACAGATAAATTGAAAGCGTTTTTCAGTTTTTTATTAGGCACGTAAATGAAAAACCACTTAGATAAAACGAATTTATAGTGTAAAAGTAATTTTATTAACCTAAATAACTAAATTCTTATATAATCGTCAATTGAAATTAGTAGTACTGAGGACTTGATGCAGGCCAGTGACAATGCAATTCGCGTGGCTGGATTTTGGGAGGGTACTATCTGAGTTTGCTGGCGACTCGAAAAGAAGTAATGAGGCCGTATTATTCTTAGTATTTGAGCCTGTGACGTGACGTCATAACATTTGAAATGTCATAAAAAAATAACCAGTGATTACCATCATATCAGCTCAAATACGTTCCCACCGAGGGACTCGAGCCTACACTTTAGTCAACCACGCGGGCCCAGTGCCGGTTGGTCGACTGCACACACAACCTTCGAGTTTCTATGCAGGCATGTGCAGGTTTCCTCACGATGTTTACCTTCCCCATAAGAGCTTCGGATAAACGTACATATGAAATCGAAATTCGAAAACACATTGGAACGTGGCAGGATTCGAACTACAACCTCCCGGACAGGAGGTAGCGGCCCTAAGGGTTACGCCACCGATTATAACCAGTGATTATGAACGAAAAATTGTTCAATTCAGTTTCTTAAGGGTATATTTTAATTATTTTTTTTTTTCAAAAACCATACCAATTACAGAGTATGTCATTATACCACTTGTTCAAGACATCAAGACTACCTATCTGTTTTGTGTCAAGACCTTGTACCTCCAATTCTCCACGCTTGGAGTGGTTCATCACATGTGAGAACCGCCCATCCGGTCACGAGATCTTCAAATGTACCCAATTACTCGATAGTGACTATTTGAAAATGATTAGGTATACCTACGAGTACATGATTTTTCTCAGTGTTGAGATGGTTTTGACTTTAGGCTTTAACAAAATCTTAAGTAAAACATAACGTTATCTCTATCATAATATGGTGGATATACGATACAATACCTACATACAATAGATCAATCAAAGATGCACGGATCTGCAAATTGAACTACAATTGATTTGGAGTAGAAGTCGCGTTTGAGCAAACGTAGTGTTTCCTCCGGTGGCGGCGAAATAACGCAAAGCAAATAAAACTGCTATGTACATGCGCAAGAATGATAGGTAACAAGCTATAAGGACGTTTTGAGTTTTGTATGTTTTGGGTTTTAATGCCAATCATAACTTTAATGCACAAAAACATCTTACGATTTAGATCAGGATGATGTCTTCTAGGCTTGCACCTTGAGCATTTTTTTTTATCAAAAATTTGTGTGCGTTTGACTACATCTCACCTGATGGTAAGTGACGATGTAGTCGAGGAACACGCAAACTCAATTAAAGCCTATTCACTCTTGCCTTGAAGATGCCCAAATTGTAGGAGTCGGGAAACACAGACGCAGGTAAGGAGTTCCACTCCATCCCTGTCCGCATAATAAATGAGGAAGCGTAACGCTTTGTGCGTATACATATAGGTTAAATATCAAGAATCATGGGGTGAAATCTCTCCCTGCGTCTTGTTGACCGAAGGTGGAATGGAGCTGGGGGAATCAGGTCGTGCAGAAATGAAATGAGTTCGATTGAACTTAATTTTATTGAAATTAGTTTGAAGCCTTTTTTTAACAAGCTCATCGTTGCCAATGAGTCTCCAGACAAACCTGGACTTCGTACACAAAACAAAAATAACGACTCAAAACTTTCTACATGCGTTGTCTTCGTAAGATCTTGGGTATAACATGGAAGGATAGTCACCAACTAGGGTTATAAAAAAATGGGCAGCTGCCTAGCCTAACCGCGTTTCTCAAACAGAGACGTATGCATGTGTCAGGGCAAAGGTACAGGATGGAACCTGCACAGTCACCACGACGTGTTCTGCTGGGCGCAGTAGCGAATGCAAAAAGAAACGTTTAAAGGACAATGCTTCGCTTTAAGGACTTCGCCAAGCGGCACATTGCCTTTAAAATAGACCACTAAGAATGGGAGGAGCTCGCAGGAATTCGGCTGAGATGGTAAAAGCGTATTGCGGAAGGTCGCAAGCTGTGCAACGAGGCCTAGTTTGTGGCGTTCGTTGCCAAGAGGCAAAAGCGCAACCAGAGCGGCAATACCACATCTGCCGCAATCTTTCTCTTCCATGCTTGGCGCGAGTTTGTTGTTCACGCATCGGGTTGCTAAGCCACCAAAAGCATCTAGGCCAGGACACTGTAGTGAATTGTCAGTAACAGACGTAGAGGCCAATAATGCTTTGGGTTTTAATCATCATATCAGCACATATACGTCCCCACCGAGGGGCTCGAGCCTACCCTGAATTAGATCGGGCCTTAGTCGACCACGCGGACCCAGTGCGGGTTGGTCGATTTCCACAACCCACTTCAGGTTCTTCGCAGGCGTGTGCAGGTTTCCTCACGATATTTTTCTTTCACCGTAAAAGCGTCCGTCAAAAACATAAATATGAAATCGAACTTCGAAAACACATTGGTACGTGGCAGGATTCGAACCACGACCTCCAGGACAGAAGGTAGCGAGCGGTGCTAGCCGTTACGCCACCGCCGCTCCTATTTTAATGGGTTAATTTGGGTTTTAATGCCACTGATAAAACAGAAGATATCACCACATTTTGACGCCGATTCTTCTCCTCGATCTTTCAGTCCGAAACTTTCTTATCTCTACCGCAAACATTGAAACCCTCTCCCTGAAATAAATTGTGTTAAAAACAAACAAAGAGAGTGTTACACTGTGCGATCGCTTACGCAACTTTCAAAGTTCCCTCGTCGTTTTTGTCAACGACGCGACAATAATGCTACAATACAAATGGGAAGAGGGAATTGGGAATAGGTGTTGTCAGTTAACATAAGCACAGTCTAAGAATCCATACAGTCGTCTGACGGAGGGCGTCAGACAGCGCAATCGTGCGCGGGCTGCGGGGCGGGTAGGGCCCACTAGACTATTGTCTGTTGTTTGTATGGTGCGGTGGGCCCATTCATTGAGAGTCGTTACGTTGCATTTTTCTTATCAATCATTCATGCACGGCTAATTATTATCTTTTGATTGATTTCGGTTCGTATTTTTTTGAAAATTATTAAAAACTATTCAATATAATTAATTAAATATTAAAACATTTTGTTACAATTAATTTTTAATAAATTTCTAATTAATAATTTTGCTATAACTATTTTCTAATAAATTTTAAATTATTAAAAAAATAATTGTAACAGAGTTTTAATAATTTATTATATAATATATAATAATTATCGATACTTTTCTAAATTAAAAATTTTGTGTGAGTTAGACGACATTTCATTCTCATCTCATCATCATCTCATCATGGTAAGTGACGATGTAGTCGAGGATGGTACACGCAAACTCAAATAATACCTAGGCACTCTCGCCTTGAAGATCCTGATATGGATCATTTTATAGGTATTATTGGGGTGTTTTTTTTTACGAATATGACATACATACTATAATCCGTTGTTGAAAAAACTGGCCGCCATTTTGAACTTTTTAGTTACTGGGCCGGTTTTTTCAATTCTGACAACGGATTCGTGATAAGGGACCTCAGGGACCCCCAGATATCGATTTTGTAAGCAATCCGTCTTGTTACTATAAAGTTCAAAATGGCGGCCTTTTTTTTCAATTCTGACAACGGATTCGTGATAAGGGACCTCAGGGACCCCCAGATATCGATTTTGTAAGCAATCGGTCTAGTAACTATAAAGTTCAAAATGGCGGCCCTTTTTTTCAATTCTGACAACGGATTCGTGATAAGGGACCTCAGGGACTCCCAGATATCGATTTTGGAAGCAATCGGTAGATTAAATAAAAAGTTCAAAATGGCGGCCACTTTTTTTAATTTTCACATCGTATTCTTAATAAGGGACCAGATATCGATTTTGGAAGCAATCGGTCCAGTAACTATAAAGTTCAAAATGGCGGCCGGTTTTTCAAGTCGGGCAACGGATTCGTAATAAGGGACCTCACGGACCCTCGGATATCAATTTTGGAAGCAACCGATTGCTTCCGATTGCAACAGTTACTAAAAAGTTCAAAATGGCAGCAACTTTTTTTCAATTCTGACAACGGATTCGTGATTAGAGAACTCAGGGACCCTCAATTTTTGAAGCAATTGTTTTAGTAACTAAAAAGTTCAAAATGCCAGCCACTTTTTTCAATTCTGACAACGGATTCGTGATTAGTGACATCAGGAGACTTCAGATATCGATTTTGGAAGCAATCGGTTCAGTATTTAAAAAAATAAAAAAAAATATATCTAAGGTGCACATTATTTACACTATTGAAGTAATTTTTCTACGTAATGGCATTTTCTTTTATTTAATTGTCCAGTATTGTGACAACCCTAGGTACTGTGATCAGTGACTCGTGAAATCGGCGATGACGCGAGTATTATAGGCGTTGGACGACTGTATGGATTCTTAGACTATGAGATAAGTTTGTTTCTTATTAGCCTTTCGAAGTTGCTTTGCGGTACTTAAAATAAAATAAAAAAAATAAAAATAAAATATTGTTTATTTCTTCATTGAGTTTACAAATAGTATACAGTTTCTGAATACTTCTTTTAAGCAACAGTACTTGCACCACTTACATATATCATCATAATTATATCAGCCGAAAGACGTCCAATGCTGGACGAAGTAGAAAGATTGCCGTTGTGACAGTAAAGTTCTCGAGTGGCGACCGCGCACCGGAAGATGTAGCATAGGTTGGCCTCCCACGCGGTGGACCGACAACCTGGTGAAGGTCACGGGAAGCTGGATCCTTGGGAAAGATCTATGTCCAGTTATATACATACACTGCTCAATATTGCCTAGGGATATTTTAAGATTTTTCCATACAAAACATGTTTTTTTTAACTATAAAAAACACTTGGGACATGTGTAAGGTAGAAACTTTTAAGATGGACAAAAGTGCGGCCGTTAATTGATGACACTATTTTTTTGAACCACCTTGAAAATATACTTAGATCGTGTCGCAATTGGTAAAGATATCGCGTAACATACACCAAAAAATACTGTCGAATTTGATAACCTCCTTTTTTGCAGTCGGTTAAAAAATACACAATACAAGAAATAAAAACGTCTGAACTATTTTAAGTGTCTGAAATACGTATTTAATTTTTTGTGTATTGTTTTTTTTATGTTTTATTTCATAACAATCTCTCATCGTCTAAGAGGTTCGTGAGCATTCGGGGAATAGACGTTCGAGGAAATGGATATAACGGATTGACTGGACATTCCGGGAGCAAGACCAAATGGGCATGGGGAAGCTTCAATAAAACTTGGGGCTGGAGATAGCTTTCCAAGTTTTTGTAATATTATTAGGACTAAAGAAGAAAAATACCTAGAAAATGTTTGCGAAACTGGACGCTAATGAAATTTGTTACTCCCGTTCTCGACAACAAACTAACATTCCATCCACGAAAACTTCCACAAAAGAAACTACTTAATTAAACAAGTTGTCTACAGTCCACGATATTTAATATATTGTATCGAAAAGTCGCTGAAAAGCTGTTAATGGTAAGCTCTACTTATGAAAGCAATCTTTCCCAGTTGAACCTAAAATATCGGATTAAAAAAAGTGTTTTCATACAAAGTATCCTCTTAAACGAGCAATATTTGTGTATATGTTTGAGATCTCTAAAACGGCTACAACGATTTTGATGACATTTGCTATATAAGGGTTTTTGGGGGCAAAAAACGATTTTCCGAGTTTTAGAGTTTCATTAAAATCGTTAGAGCCATTTTTGAGAAAAAGTAACAAATAATTTAGATTTGTATGAGATGTACCTTTTTCAGATTTTTCCTGGAATAGCGAACTACCGCGTTTAGTAGGCCATACAAAGTTATAGTCACATACAGGGTTTCATTAAAATCGTAAATGGCTCACGGGGATGGTGCGCAGTGGGCAAGCTGGATGCGGTTTGCCATCGATTTAGCGCAGTGTGCGACCCGCAAGCGGCTCGTGGGGTTTTTTAATAAACCTTCCTTCCTTCCTAGTGTGCCCACAGATTTCACAAAAGTTTCATCGTAATCGGTCGAGCCGTTTTCAAGTTTTGCTGTTAGCAACACATATAAGGATTCTCTATAAGGGTTCGAAAGTCAACAAGGAACCCTTAAGTTTCGCCATGACTGTCCATAAGTCCGAGGCTTAGCTCAGAGATTATTAGTACTAGAAAACTGTAATTTGGCATGGGTATACATAATAATCACGCCGACAAAGTGTACCACTAAGTGTACAGAATCATAAAAAAATATTTTTAGGGTACCTCTCCTGCATATAAAGAGGGGGTTAATTTTTTTTCGTGGACGTACCCTATCGTGTGGGTGGCGCTGCCCCCACATTTATTTTTTGAAAAGACTACGGAACCCTACTTTGCGCGAATCCGACTCGCACTTGGCCGGTTTTATTATAAAGATTGTTCATTAAGTCTGATTTAACCTTCATTCTTTGCTACTGAGTAAGCGTATCTAATGTTTAGTGTTGTTTTGTGTATGCCCGACTGCGACAGACGGTAAAGGCTCCACGAGAAAGTCTACACAGCGTGACCACCGGCAAAAAAAAATTCTTATCTGTGGTGACTACAATTCATTTATTTTACATTTTTTTTGGACTCGTATAGTAGGTCGGCAAAATGAGGTTTCAAGAAGTTTCCGTTCAAGTCGTATTGGAAGTAGGGTTACATTGGTATCAATACGCTCATTACGATCTCCTGAACACAAACATATTTTATGAGATGACAAGCGCGCAAACTGTGAGGGTAGAAACTATGACGTCATAGATGGTCATACAAATAAATAAATAAAAATATAAACATATCATGTGGGATATCAAATGAAAGGACTTTAATATATATAACATAAACTATAACATTTTAACTTTCAAACAAATTATTAGAAAACGCCCAAAAATACTACAATTTAGAGTCCAATTTAAACTGCTGTAGATTGAAAACCACTGAATGGATTTTTGTAAAATATATTTCAAATGACTCAAGATGCCCTCTTTATATTGTCAAATAATAATGAACTATATTATATTTGTTATGTAAATGTTTAAAAAGCCTTTTTATTTAATACCCCACATGATATGTTTCAATGATTTTTTTAAATTGTTAGGCCATCTTTATGACGTCATAGTTTCTACCCCCACAGTCTGCGCGATTATAATACGAAGTTATCCGCGAACACACATAAAAAAAAATATACAGTCGAATTGAGAAACCTCCTCCTTTTTTTGAAGTCGGTTAAAAATCACTTTGTATTTGAAATATGTTTGAACGTTAATGATCTAAACTAAATAGCAGACAATTCGATTAAGGCGGTACGTGAGGATTCCTACCATTGATGACTGCTGCGTGCTGAAATTCAATAAGATCGGCACGTGACGAACGAACGCTACACGTAGTGGCCAATGTGACATAGATATTCTGAGAGCTCTCTCGGCAAAAAATAAAAAATAACAGTATAAGAAGACTGAATGAAATCCATCAAGTTTTACACTAAATATATTTAGGTACTTTTTTGTGGGCTCCAAAATGAAATAAGTGCGGCCTCGACGCGCAAAAAAAATAAAAAAGGTATGAGATACGATGAAGTGTGGATGAAGTTAAGAATTTAGACATTAAAAAAAAACTTGAATACAAAAACGTAACAAAAACAAATAAATAAATTGAAAACAGATTGAAAAGAAACTAAAACTAGCAAACATGAATTGTTTTTAATATAACTAATATTTTATATCCTCAAAAATAAACGAAAAAAAATACTATTACAAATTGGATATTTTAGATCAAACTTAAAATAATGTTGATCAGACGAAAATAATGTTAAATATATACGTGTCGCACCCAACCCTCTAAAGGTTGGAGACTCTACACTGGAAGTTGTTGACGAATCTGTATGTATACCTGGTACAAACAGTCCAGCTAGGCAGGTCCAACTTCAAGGAAGAGATCAATCGACGAATCCAACTCGGCTGGGCAGCGTTCGCAGCTTCGCAATATCTTCACTTCCCAAAAACCGCAGTGTCTCCAAGACAAAGGTCTTTGACCAGTGTGTGTTGCCAATGATGACTTACAGAATTGAGACATCGTCGCTTCCTATGGGCCTCATAAGAAGGCTCAAGGTCACCCAAAGGGCAATGGAGCGTGCTATGCTCGGAGTTTCTCTGCGTGATCGAATCAGAAACGAGGAGATCCGTAGGAGAACCAAAGTAACCGACACAGCTCTCAGAATTGCTAAACTTAAGTGGCAGTGGGCGGGGCACATTGCTCGTAGAACAGATGGTCTTTGAGGTAGTAAAGTTCTCGAGTGGCGACCGCGCACCGAAAAACGTAGCGTAGGCGGGCCTCCCACGCAGTGGACCGACGACCTGGTGAGATCGCGGGAAGCCACTGGATTCGGGCAGCGCAAGACCGATCGTCGTGGAAATCCTTGTGGAGGCCTTTTTCCAGCAGTGGACGTTTTTCGGTGATATGATGAGATCAAACTTAATCATTGTTATGAATACATGCAAATAAATAGAGGTTCCATTCTTTGCAATAAAAAATACTCATAAATAACATAACCCTTTCACGGCTCCATAGGTTACGGACGGGACGGACGTATCGTTTGTTAACATCGTATGTTACATGGGCGACCGAGCGGTGCTCGGAGTCTCCTAGGCATGTGAACTATCTTTTTGTTGTGTGAAAACGGGCTTTCTGAATAAATAAGTTGAAATAAACCCATGACATGAAAAATAAATAAAATAAACAGAAAAAAACACGCCTCTGTTGAGGTTTGAACTCACCCACGTCTGAACCGGTTTGCGGGCTTGACTCGTTAACAGTTTGGAAGCTCGCTTCTGAAATCATCATATCATCTCATATACGTCCCCACCGAGGGGTTCGAGCCTACTCTGAAATAGGGCGATCGGGCCTTAGTCGACCACGCGCGCCCAGTGCTGGTTGGTCGACTTCACACACAACCTGCAAGTTTCTCCGCAGGCGTGTGCAGGTTTCCTCACGATGTTTTCCTTCACCGTAAGAACGTCGGCTAGACGTTCATATGAAATCTAAATTCGAAATCTCATTGGTACGTGGCAGGATTCGAACCACGACCTCCTGGACAGGAAGCGGCGGCCCTAGCCGGTACGCCACCGACCCTCTTAGCTTCTGAAATAGTTAGTTGAAATTTGATACTTATTACGCGACATCAAACACATTGCGTAAAAGTCGGGAAAACGCGTTTTCCCAGAGATGAGACCTATTTAGATTGATTTTTGCCCCCAAATTCCCCTATATACCAATTTTCAACTAAATCGTTAGAGTCATTTCTGAGAAACCAATTATTACATAAGAATTGCTCAATTATAAAGTAACAAGAATATCTTGAAAATACCCAAAACCCTCTGTACCTATATTTAAGGAACCAATTTAAACAAAACTTAATCGAGGACTTCAGATCAACGTAAAACAAGAATAGTCAAACTGTTCAAGTAGGTAATCAAATTCGAATGTAAAATCTTAAAGTTTTAAATTACCCAAGAACTCCGTACAAACTTCATAATTTGATGAAAGATACCTTTTGAGTAACAAGGACCTTGGAAAATCTTTACGCCAGAAGCTTAGATCACATACAAAAGAACACGATCCCTGTATTATACAAAACAAACTTAAAAAAAACGTTTAGACAGTTGTTTGACAGGGGACAGGGATAGAAATATTCGATTAGCTAAATGAGATAGAGAGGAATAACTGAGGAAGCACACCTCCGTCCGTGAACAGAAAAGGTGACAATGTTCGGAGCGTGATCATTAATCTCGTTTATTATACGTGATCTAAGGCCAAAAGCACAGTATTACGATATGGCCTACAGTAGCGCAACGTCTTTGATGTCGCACGATGCCATACGATGCGCTAACGGCGTAGGTACTAGCACGTACTAGCCTGTAGTCAGCCTAACAAACTCCGCGAGCTGCCACCCACTGCCCCGCAAGTACCCTTCCGTTGCTCTGCGTAACTTCGTTGCGCTACTGTAAGCCGCTATATTGTAATACTGTGGCCAAAAGGCTCGAGTTTTAATACAACTACTGTCGATGAGAAAATAACTTCGTTTGATATTTCCGCTGCGTCTTAACTTCTGAAGGCTCCCAGTTAGTAGTTTTAATGAAATCCTCAGCAAATTAAGTGACTGTTAGCTTTTAGTTTGATAAAGACATTAAAGATCTTCGTTTGCGAGTAGCGAAATAGGCTTTTTTTTATTTATGCTGTTTTATGATAGGTTTGATGTTTTGAGGTTAAGAGTGTCGGTGGTGTAATGGCTAGGGCCGCTACCTCCTGTCCGGGAGGTCGTGGTTCGAATCCTGTCACGTACCAATGTGTTATCGAATTTCGATTTCATATGTACGTTTATCCGACGCTCTTCTTCTTCTTCTAAGTCGTAACCCCAGGGGTTGGGGATCGTGACCATCATAAAGTCGAGTCCGTAGATGTAGATTGGGGCCGAGTTAGGTACTTCCATTTTTCCCTGTTTGTGGCGGTGTGGATAGCATCGTGCAGGTGGAGTTGCAATTGTTTTGTTTGGTCACACCATCTGGCGGGTGCTCGGCCCCTTTGTCTTTTCCCCTCCACTTTGCCCATTAGTATCTGTTTTTCAAGGGACTCTGGTTCTCTTCGCGCAATGTGACCGAGGAATTTGAGCATGCGGGTGCGGCATGTATCTGATAGGCGCGTCGTGATTTTCAGCTCTTCCAGAATGGAGTCATTTCGTCTGAAGGCTGTCCACGATATTCGCAGCATTTTCCGCCAGCACCACATCTCTAAAGCGTCAATTCTCGACTTCATGGTTGCTTTGATAGTCTATGTCTCGGAGCCGTATAGAAATATAGGAAACACGAGCGCATTAACGAGTCTAACTTTGGTGCGTTTGGTGATGTCGTCGTCTTTCCAGATTTTTTCCAGTTTTGTCATGGCGCTTTTTGATATCTGGATGCGTCTTATGATCTCTCTGTCGCAGTTTCCGTCACCAGTGATCGGTGATCCAAGACAGACGAACTTATAGACGCGATCTAATCCTTGAAGGTCTGTAGATTTGATCAGTACTTGTTCACGGTCAACTACCATCAGTTTTGTCTTGGATTTGTTTATCCGTAGGCCAAGCTTGAGACTTTCATTCTCAATTCGGCTGAATAAGATATACATCTCCTCTTCACTGGTAGCAATAAGGGTTGTGTCATCCGCGTACCGGAGGTTACTGATTTTCTTACCTCCCACAGACAGACCTCCCTCCCATCCTTCTAAGGCGGCTCGGATAATATGTTCACCGTAGATGTTGAAAAGTTTAGGGGATAGGATACAACCTTGGCGTACGCCGCGTTCGGGTCGTAAGGGATTCGAGATCTGATCTTCAAGTCGGATTCTGGCATTGCTCTCAGCGCATAACGACGCTCTTACGGTGAAGGAAAACATCTCGTGAGGAAACCTGCACACGTCTGCGCAGAAACTCGAAGGTTGTGTATGAAAGTCGACCAACCCGCACTAAGCCCGCGTAGTCGACTAAGGCCCAATCGCCCTAATTTAGGGTAGGCTCGAGCCCCACGATGGGGACGTAATATGAGCTGATGATGATAGATTTGAAGTCAGAAGAATACAGCTGTAATAGACTGGTGACTTAGGCCGTATACAAAGTGTTGGTCGGAAAACTTTTTCGCAATTGTTGGAATCTATGGCGATATTAGATCCAAATACACGCCTGAGTCAAGGCGAAGAGAGGTTTTCTGTAGAACTTATCGCCACTCGCCCAAGCACTTCACATTTTAAATTGACGGAGCTTGTCGAAACCACAAGGAAAATATTTGTTGTAGTTACATCTACAGGGTGTAACATAAAGGTGCAGTGATACTGTAAGGTGGGCTTGTACTCATCAAACTGAAAAACTTTTTTTCTACAACTTTGCTGAAGTCGCGATTTTTTTTTCATACAATTCCGGCCATTAGCTGATATGAGTACAAACCCAACTTCACTGCACCTTCATGTTACGAACATCCTGTATAGCATGCCATTTGAGGGATCTAAACATTATTTTACTTACACTAAATCTATCATTTTAAATGTTAATGAAATAATATAATTTTTAATGGTATGTTTTTTTTACTTTACAATTGGTAAGCCCTGGCATCATCTCTCGTAGACGTAAAGCGCGTTCGCTTATGGTGTCACTCGCCCTTTGTAAATAGGTACCGACACAGCGCTTGCCGCCGTGTGTCAAAGAACGCCGCCTTGACATCAAAAAACGTTGATACATGTGTATTATTTGATCTGTATTTATTATATTAGTACGGTAGATTTAATTCTTGCATTAAATGATTTTGAAGAGTGACACTATCTAAGCGAATCGACTTTACCTATTTGTTTAAAACTGTATACTCGTAACTGTAATGATGCTGTATTTTGTGTACTTAAGAGTCTCTAGGAGGCTCGAGTTTCCATACAAACGTAGTTCAGCTTTAATACAAAAACTACATGCCGGATTGAATCCAAACTTTGTAAATGTATTGAGTAGACACATATCGATGTTCGCAATAAGTTTCCATCGTAGTAAATTAACGAAGGCTTAAATTAATTTTGTACTGAAAGTTTGAAACTGTTCTTATTTTTTTCCGTTTTATATTAGTACATCGAAAACTAATTTCAAACATCGAAATGTGTATCCTCAATATATTTGCAAAGTTTGGATTCAATCTGGCATGTAGTTTTTGTATTAAAGCGGAGTGACCATCATTCATAACCCTTCCCCCAAATACCTCGGCGTTCTACTGGACTGGTCCCTCACTTTCAAAAAGAATTGTGAGGGCCTAAAACGAAAGGTGCACTGCCGCAACAACCTATTACAGCGTCTGGTAAGTACTAAGTGGGGAGCTACGCCGCAAGTGCTGCGAACTTCAGGACTGGCGCTAGCATTTTCTGCCGGCGAATTCGCGTGCCCCGTACGGGGCCGCTCTACTCATGCCAAGCTTGTGGATACACCCTTAAACGAAACCTGCCGGATTATTACTGGATGTTTGAAGCCGACACCGGTGAAGTTGCTGTATCCACTGGCTGGCATAGCGCCGCCAGTTGTTCGCAGAACCATTGCAAGCTCGCGAGAGAGGGCTACGTTGGATGAGGACATGCGGCATCCCCTACATGGGCACGAGCTACCGCTGCAAAGGCTAAAAAGTCGGAAAAGCTTTTTAAAACATGTCGACCCCTCACAACTCAGCCCTCTCAAGCGAGATGCAACATGTGGCGTGCTCGAACACCGCTTCTTGAACCCTTTGTCCCGCTTTCTGAGAGTCGGCCGGCTGGACATGTATTACCATGGCCGATCTGGAAGTCTTTACCTAAATCGACTTCGGACTCAGGTCGGCCGGAGCAAGGAGAATATGTTCAGGTGGGGACTCTCGGAAAACCCAAATTTAGACTGTGTGTGTGGAGCGGTGCAGTCAATGGCTCATTTAGTTTCCTGTCCTACCTGCCCTGTCACCTGTTCGCAGCAGGACTTAATGGACGCCACAAATAGTGCAGTCGAAGTGGCTAAGTTCTGGGCCGGAATGATTTAATTTGTCATCGACACGCAAAGAAGAAGAAGAAGAAGAAAGCGGAACTACGTTTGTATGGAAACTCGAGCCTCCTGGCGGCCCATAAGACTTAGGTTTAAAAAATTAAACAAATGGATATAAGAATCAATAAACATTGTGAGATTAAGTAGGTTTTGGTTAAATGAACAGATTAAAGAGAAAAAACTTGTGGTCTACCGAGCTTGCCGATTGCTATTGAACAGCAGGAACAACTAAATAATTACCTGAAACAAAAAAAACTCAATTAGACCCAAGTAATGCAAACTTAAAATAAGTTTGACGTGTATTTACGCAATTCAGTCACTTTCCAATTCAATGCCAATTGCCAACTAATCACCAGCAAAATGCGACAAGGGACCGTCTATCTGACCTTAACTAATCTACCAATTATAGGTAGGTATTCAGCTAGTATACGTGTTTTATCGTTGTACCTATGAATAATTAAACTGGACAGGGCTATACGTAAACTTTAAATAAAAAAGGTCGGGGAAACAGTATCTCCATACTTTGTATGTAAATTCAAATATGGCGACCAGAGCAAGGTGCATTTTGAACGATAATTATTTTAGACTGAAATCGCTTGAACCAAGTTTGTGCTACTGACTGATACTGCATGAGGTTCATAAATAGAACAAATTTTATTCGCGGCCTGTGTAATTGTAGGTCGTGGTTCGAATCCTGCCACGTACCAATGTGATTTCGAATTTCGATTTCATATGTACGTTTTTCCGATGCTCTTACGGTGAAGAAAAACATCGTGAGGAAACCTGCACACGTCTGCGTAGAAACACGAAGGTTGTGTGTGAAATCGACCAACCCGCACTGGGCCCGCGTGGTCGACTAAGGCCCTATCGCCCTAATTCAGGATAGGCTAGAGCCCCTCGGTGGGAAAGTATGTGAGCTGATATGATGAGGGTTTCCTAGTCAACAAGGAACCCTTTTAGTTTCGCTCTGTCTGTCGGGCGGTCCGCGGCTTAGCTTAGAGACTATAAGTACTGGAAAGCTGTAATGCCATACCAAGGGTATGCATATTAATCACGCCGACAATGTAGTACAATAAAATCTTAAATAAAAAAAACCGGTTGTCTGTAAAGTCGGTTTACGGACGATAATTTTACGTGATAATAAGTACCCGCCCAAGTACCCGTCCGAGACACACTGATGTTAGGTATAATAAACGCCTCTTTTTAGTATGACGGTTTTCCTTACAGAGAATCGACCACATTGGAACACCTCTTGTAAGCTCCTGGAAGCCTAGTACTTTTAATCCATTGACACACTTGTTTGGACAAACAAATATTTTTTGCACATCACTGGTTTTTTAATGCATACCTACGTACAAAGAGCTATTGTTTTTACCTCTGAGCCTATGTAGATACAGAACTTCTGAATGTAGGAAGGAACAAAAAAGTTTTTTTTATGTCTGGATCGCTTCAATTTATAGTACGCCGCGGGCTGGCGTCCTGTTATATTGATTGAAAGACACACTACCCGTTGACTGCAAGGAGATTGCATGTTTACCTTAGGTTTTTTTATATTAAAATGTATTTATTTGAAAAAGGTACAACTATTTTACAAAAAAATCTAATATCTAGGAAAGGAAGCACAAAATTATTGTGTGCCTGAACTATAGGATAGGAATCCTGTGCTTCAGGCCAAAAAGTACTTGTAGATTACCCTAAGAAAAACTTACTATAAAAATGTAATTAAATTGTATGATCATTTTTTGTATACAGTTTAAAAATGTGTATAATTACTGAGCAAGATGTGAGGTAAAATATATTACCAAAATATTTAAGGTGATTTTATTGTCATTAAATTGAACAATTGAACAACTTTTCTAAATCGCAAAACAATTTTCGGACTTCCTGTACAAAGTTGGCGAATCAGCTGATCTTTTTGTATGGGAAATCTGCTTTTTTGTTTCATGTGTAGAAGAACTCCCCTAAAATTGTGTTCTGTTATATAGGTACCTAACATCCTCAACAAAAATCTATCCTCGAATATGCCCAGCCGGTAAATATGACCCGTAGGTAATATCTCGAAAACGAAACAGCACAAAAAGCCGAAATTGTTCATGCACTCGGCTCCGAGGCCCGTGATATCTGCTTTGTGCCCGTGACGCAATGGTGCACCAGCCGCCCCTCCCGCGCAGAAGCCAGTCTGTTGAGAGCGTAGTAAACAAAAGACGTGTTGCGATTATAAATTTTGCTGGTGAAATTTCGCCTTCTACTTTCATCTAAAGGTTTGCTTGTGTACTTACGTAGTGATGTATTTTAATACTTCTGTGTAATTGTATATGTTAAGTTTAACTCGTTTTTTGTTTCAGGTGAACAAAATAGAAATATCATAACTGAAAATATCGCCAGCCATATAAAACAAGTAAACTTATTTGACCTTGACCACCCTGACGCCTAAACTTGTGATCAAGAAAACGAATTAGAAAATCTTATCTATCCGCCCAATTACAATAGCATATGCATTAACTTATGTAACTATTTTCACACGGTCAGTATGGCCACGCAGGCGTGGGTATATTAATAGACAGTGCCAGGAATATGGTCAGATTCTCAATTTAAACAAATGTTTTTCTCAAAAGTTCATAATCTTAGATCATCATTACAGCTCATATACGTCCCCACCGAGGGGCTCGAGCCTACCCTGAATCAGGGCGATTAGGCCTTAGTCGACCACGCGGGCCCAGTGCGGGTTGGTCGACTTCACACACAACCTTCGAGTTTCTTCGCAGGCGTGTGCAGGTTTCCTCACGATGTTTTCCTTCACCGTTAAAGCAATCGGTAAGTATGTATGTAAGTTTTTGAAAAACTCATAGGTACATTGGCCGTCCAGATTTGAACCCGGTACCTCGGGTTAGATGGACCGAGGCGTTACCGGTTGAGCCACCGACGCTTAGATAGATACTCTTAAATACTACCTATCAAATTAAATCCATATAAATACACTATTAAACTTAGTAGCGATGATTAGAAAGAATTGAAAAAAATGGCTCCGAAACTTAAGGTGGTCATACTGGACCCACAACCTTATATGTTACCTTATATGTGAATGTCCGATATAATCTTAAAGAATTTTAACACACACCGGTGTATGCCTACAACCACCAGTTTCGAGGGTGTAAATCAAAGCTTTCGTGTTCATGGTATAAAAAACAAATGGGTAAAATCTTGGTTTTCTTCAAAGTTTCGTGAAATATCGATAGTCCCATTACAAAAACTATTAATCGTATCCATAAATATATTCTTTATTGTACACAAATAATTAAAAATGAAAAGCACTTAGAGAGGACATGTACAAAGGTGGACTAATATACATATCCATTCATCCATTGTTAAGGTAATTTAATGAAGATTAAATTAAACTATTGTCAATTTCCTTCTAACTGTTACCATTTCTCTGTAAAATTAAAAAAAACCACGAAAAGGGAGATGGCAGGGGTAACACTCTAGCAACACATCTTAAATTGAAGGTATGGGTGTGTATAGCGTTGCCAGGCGTCCGGATAAAGCCGGACAGTGTTAGGCTTTTTGTGTCCGGCCAAATTAGAAGGTGTCCGGCCTGTCCGGCTTTTTAGGTTTAATGATTTTTCCAGTCACCTGGACATTCGGGTGAGCGCTGTCGTATTTATGAGACTATGGCGGCGTTTCTTTGTCTGATTAGGACCTCGCTAAAGGCCAGTAAACATGACTGATTGATTTAGGGATGTCTAAAGAGGGCTTTAATAATTTAGGGAGTCCGGCTTTTTTACCCAAAAGTCCAGCTAAACTGGCAGGTATGTCCTGATATTTAGTTTTAAGACCTGGCAACTCTAGGTATGTACAGTACAAAATTCGTGCAGAACGGCATTGCGAAATCATTATGTGCGAGTTGGTATCGTGTTTTCAAGCTTAACGTCTGGACTATTTATTAGGTTCATAGTCTCGTTGGAATACATGAAAAACAATTTTTGTCAGTAAAAATAGAATAGATTTTATTGAAGATTGTCTCAAAAAAGCTTGTACCCAGAGACGTTAATACATTCTCAAAAAAAGGGACTATGTCCGCGAAAAATGTAAAAGAAAAGCGAATGATCTATTAATTAAAGTTTGGTTATTTTTTTAAAATTTTTATTATTCAAAATTCGTAAACATTATTAAAGATTTCAAATAAAACCTTGATGAAAAACTAAGGGACTAAGGTTTATTTAAATCTCAGTTGTAGGAAGGCAATTTAGTAAAATAGTTCGTATTTCAATTTCGATGCAGCCAAGTAACTTCTGTAAGAAGTTTCTATATGGTTTTATGTCACTGATTAAGAATGCTGAAAATCAACCAATCATAAATACTCGTATAGTCAGTGAACAGCGACCATAAATAAAAAGCAAAAATCATAATGAATTATAAAAATTCGTTTTAAATTTTCGAGTACAACATAACTGCAGTACAACTTAGGTCAAAAGTTCACTAATGTTTAATAAAAAAAAGATTAAGTAAGCAGTGTTAAACAAGAAAAAAATTTGGTAAAATAAATAAACAAATGGCGAAACCTAAATCCGCACCTAAAAGAAAAGCTTCCACAGTAAGTCAAGCTTCATCTTGTAAGATAAGCTCAAAAACCGAATTCCCTCATTGAACCAGATGAGAAATACACAATTGCCGAATCTATCTTATAATAATTTCGCCTATTTGTACAAAAATCCAAAAAAAAAATTATATAGGTAAGTTCGGAGCCCCGCGTTATTTTTATTTCGTTCAATGAGCGAATTTAGTCATAGAGCTTACCACATGTAGTAATCTTTGGGCTTAATTTTGCTTCCATGCACAATATTGGTGGCACGCTATTCGGTGTTCGCGTTTTTTTCGGCTTTGTTCGCTATATTCGTTTGTCCAAATTACAAGAATACACCGTCTACACATCGTTCATGAACAGCGAATATAACAAATATTATACTTCGCGCTTCGTCCTCGAGATAAGTATGAAAGGTAGATATAGACACATGTAGTAACGCATATGGGCCACCACTCTTGCACTTAGTTGAGGGTAGTTAGGTTATAAAACTCAATGTTGAATTTGATCAAAATGTGAAGGTAGGTTGTTCTTATTACGGGTACGTCTCATGTCACCCGCCTCACCCGCTGTGTTCGTCATTCGCATTTTAGTGCCACGCCACTCAAGTTCACTCAACACGATTCAAAATAAAAAGTGATTAATTTTGTGAAAATATTGTGGTATAAATAGTGTTATAAAGTGTTCGGAAAAACAATTACCGAAAATGCCCAGGACTGTCAAAAGGAAACAGTCGGATCCTATCGAAATTGAGACCATTAACAAAAAGTTAAAACATTTAGAAGACATGATCAAGAACACGTGTCGGCGGTCGCGATCCCGGCACCGGCGCGGCCCAAGCGAGGCCCAGCGTCGCCGCCGCCGCCGCCGCGTCATCGAGTCGTCGTGCGACGCATCCTCTAGGGAGCCTTCGCCTTCTCCGAGGGACCCATCAGGTGATTACAGTGCAAATTCTATCGAAGCATGCAAAACCGCCACATGCGTGACGTAACGAATGCACCCGGTGCAGTCTATGGGACTGTTCCAACGCATTCAAAAGAGTTTGCGTTCTATTCTTCGGGAATATTACCTTACTCACTTCAGAATCGTGTGACCCGAGCTGTCTTAGGGACTGTCTCGAAACACTAGATACCCATAAGTACACGAGTTCCGTTATACTCTGAGGTAGTATAACACTCATTCGTACTGAAGTTTTTTTTTACCTACCTACTTACTACTTACATATATCATCTTATGCAGAAATATTGAGTTTGAATCTTATTTCTCTGGGAATAAAACCTTCCCTTCTAGAAACTTACACACAAAGTAAACCTTTTTGTTAAGGACACGTTTTACGTGTTTACAGACGGAGAAAGTAGCGAATCCCGTGAGGGACACCAGTTCGACTACAATCTGACGACGGCTGCGGAGGTACACGCCCCTCCGAGAGTGAGGACGCGCACGAGCCCCGACGCGCACGATGCGATCCTGTCTGAGATCCTCGATGCGGGTGCCGCGGGCGCTCCACCTGCCGTCGCGCAGCCGGAACAGGCGCCAGGGGCTCCACAAACGACCGCGGTGCAATCACCCAACGATGCCGAAGCTATCAATTCGCCCGCCGACGAAGCATTAGACAATATCATATTAGAGATACTAGGAGAGGACCCTACGATAACTGCAGAGTACGCAAAGGAAATACATAAGGAACTTGCTAGCAGGTTTGAACATATAGCTACTGCAGGACTTACAAAAGAAGTTCGCAAGCAGCTATTTGATAAATATTTGACCCCGTCCAATTGTATTCGCACGGGAGCCCCTATTCTCAATGCAGAGATTAAGGCTGCCTTACCTGAGACTCTCCTGAAAAGAGACAAGGGTATAGAGACAAGACAAAAACAAATCGCTACGGCAATTTCCTGCTTAGCCGAAATAACCACAGAGCAACTTACCTGCAAGGAAAAGAACCACGATCTTATAAAGAAACTCGTGGACACCGGACGCCTACTTTGCGATATTCAGCACGCTGAATCTATAACCAGGAGGAGCTTTGCCATGTTTGCCTTGAAAAAAGACATGAAGGAACACCTGCAGCATACAAAGATAGATAAATACCTATTCGGAGAAAACCTTTCCGAAGCACTCAAGACAGCCAAGGCAGTTTGCAAGTCTGGGACGGACCTGAAAGTAAATAACAAGACTGCCAAAAAACCACGCACTGCGGCAGCCAGTACTATGAAAGCCCAATCTTCGAAGGCTTTAAACTGGAAGACTCCGGCCCCAGCGCGCAGGCAGCCGGGTCCACAGAGGAGCCGGGAGCCTGTCTCGCGGCGCAGCCCGCCCGCGACCTCATCGAGGCCGTCATCGTATCCGCCGCGGCCGACGACGCGCCGCCGCTAAACCCGGTAATGTACGCTGGTCAATTGTCACTTTTCTATGAACAATGGTCACTTATTACTAAGGATCGCACAATACTCGCATGGATACAAGGGTACAAAATAAAATTTGCCACACAACCTGTTCAACATGGCGTACCTATTCAACCTCACTACTCTGAATCTGAAGTTCAACACTTTAAAGAGAGTATAGAAAACCTTCTCTCATCTGGAGCGATATCGGAGTGCCAGCCATGCGAGGGGCAATTTATATCAAGCATATTTTTGCGGCCCAAGCCGAATGGCAAAATAAGGTTTATTTTAAACTTGAAAAAACTAAATAAGTTTATAAATACTAATCATTTTAAGCTCGAAGACCTGCGAACGGCTGTTAAACTCGTAACTAAAGACTGCTATATGGCTAATGTGGACCTTAAAGACGCCTATTTCTTAATGAAAATCCATCCTGAATCTAGAAAATTTTTAAGGTTTACTTGGAATGGAAAACTCCTCGAGTTTAACGTTTTGCCATTCGGTTTGAACACGGCGCCCTACATCTTCACAAAAATAATGAAGCCTGTCGTTAAATTGCTGCGATCATGCGGTCACTTGTCCACAGTGTACTTAGATGACCTACTTCTTCTAGGTGCCAACACAAAAACTTGCATGGATAATATTAATACAACCTTGCAGTTGTTAAACGCCCTAGGTTTCATTATTAATGAGGAAAAGAGTAATCTTACTCCACACAAAACATGCAAGTTTTTGGGGTTCGTTATTAACTCTCATTCAATGCAGATTACATTACCTGCAGATAAACGAGAACGTATTAAATCCGAGCTAAGGAGGTTTGTCAAACTTAAACGCTGCAAAATAAGGACATTTGCTCAGTTAGTAGGCTTGCTTGTCTCAGCTTGCCCCGCAGTGGAGTACGGGCTCCTCTACACGAAGCAACTTGAGCGGTGCAAATACTTAAACCTAACTGGTCACGAAAATTATGACAGGCGGATGAGCATACCGGGTTCACTGCAGCCAGATATCTTATGGTGGTTGAATGAGATCGACTACTCCACGCATAGGATTAAAGATGATAGCTACGCGATGGAAATATTCTCTGACGCCTCAACTACGGGGTGGGGCGCAGCGTGCGGAGCAGAGACCGCCAGCGGGCCGTGGACCGAGACCGAGAGCCAGCGCCACATAAACTACCTCGAGTTACTCGCCGCATTTTTTGCCCTCAAAACATTTGCTAAGCAATTAGGTAATTGTCAGATCCTTATGCGCATAGACAATTCCACTGCTATTTCTTACATTAATCGTATGGGTGGAATCCAATTCCCTCATTTGACACAAGTAACAAAAGATATCTGGCAGTGGTGTGAACAGAGGAAAATCTTCTTATTCGCATCCTACATAAGGTCTTCCGACAATACGGTCGCTGATGCAGAATCCAGACGGATACATCCAGACATTGAATGGGAGCTGGCGGACCACTCGTTCCAAAAACTCGTCCGTACGTTCGGCTCACCTGAAATTGATCTCTTTGCTAGCCGTATCAATAAAAAATGCACAAACTATGCATCATGGCATAGAGACCCTGATGCCTTGGCTATCAACGCTTTTACAATATGTTGGTCTAACTATTATTTTTACGCTTTCCCTCCCGTTGCAATAATACTAAAAGTTTTAAGGAAAATTATCGCGGATCAAGCAAAAGGTATCGTAGTAGTACCTATGTGGCCTACACAACCTTGGTACCCCGTTTACACTAGCTTGCTAGTTTCAGATACAGTTCAAATGGAAATTAATATAAAAAATATTGTATCTAATTCCAGCAACCGGAATATCCACTCCAGCCTTATCCTGGTGGCCGCTGTATTATCCGGGAGGCGTTATTACGACGAGACGTGCCACCAACGTCCTTAGAGATCATAGTCGCTTCCATCGCCGAACCCTCTATGAAACAATATAATGTTTGCTGGAAACAGTGGTTCAGTTTTTGTAACAAAAACAAAATAAGTCTGTACGAGCCATCAATCCCTACAGTTCTTAGTTTTTTAACGGAGGTGTACAATAAAGGCAGCCAATATAGCACTCTGAACAGCTACAGGGCAGCCTTAACTTGTATTCTAGGCCCCTCAATCTCGGAAGATAGTATGATATCTAGATTTTTTAAAGGGGTGTTTCGACTCCGACCGCCGTTGCCAAAATATGACGTAACATGGGACTGCAACCTTGTCTTAAATCACCTGAGCACATGGTTCCCTAATGAAAATCTATCGCTGGAAAAGCTTTCCAAAAAATGTGTCACTTTATTAGCTTTGGTGACAACACACCGAGTTCAAACTCTATCTAAAATCAACATTAAAAACATCGAGAAAAATTCCGCTCAGCTAGTAATTAAGATCCCGGATTTAATAAAAACATCTCGAGTCGGCGCCAATCAACCTTTATTATGCATACCATTTTTCGAGGAAAAACCCGAAATATGCCCGGGAAAAACCATTACAGCTTATCTCAGCAAGACTCTAAGCTTACGTAATACGGATAACATGTTCATTAGCTTTAAGAAACCATACAACAAGGTTAACTCCCAAACTATAAGTCGTTGGATCAAAGGGACACTAAAAGACTGTGGAATCGACGTGTCTATCTTCACAGCGCATAGTACGCGGCACGCCGCCACGTCGCGCGCGCACCAGCTGGGCGTCAACCTAGACCAAATCAGAAAAACGGCTGGATGGAGCGAAACTTCTAATACGTTCGCTAAATATTACCAACGAAATATTGTTGTGCATTCACAAAATGATTCCGTTGCCAGAGCTATAATACAATGATAAATCGTTTAATTTTGCTGTATTGATTTAATGTACCTAGCTTATGATGTCGATGGAACCTAAGACGTAACTAATTGATTTGTTATAACATATTGTGTCACAATACTACATGTATTAGAGAACATAAATTACTTATGTACGAAGTATAATTATACTACCGTTGATTAAACGAATAATTTTGGTATCTAATTAATTTTTCCATATTTCCTGAACCTACTCTAAAAGTCTACATGTGTCTATATCTACCTTTCATACTTATCTCGAGGACGAAGCGCGAAGTATAATTAATGATTAAACGAACTTACCTAAAGTGAAGTTCTATCATAATTATACGAAGCGCTTCGTCCGAAGAGATAAGTAACACCCACCCACCCGGATCTGTCGCCCCGTCCCCAGAGAGAAGCGGTTCCGGAAATATCCTGGTCTGACCGTAGACTCCAAACGAAATGACGAACACAGCGGGTGAGGCGGGTGACATGAGACGTACCCGTAATAAGAACAACCTACCTTCACATTTTGATCAAATTCAACATTGAGTTTTATAACCTAACTACCCTCAACTAAGTGCAATAGTGGTGGCCCATATGCGTTACTACATGTGTCTATATCTACCTTTCATACTTATCTCTTCGGACGAAGCGCTTCGTATAATTATGATAGAACTTCACTTTAGGTAAGTTCGTTTAATCATTAATTTTTGCTATAGTATCGAACGCAAAGATAGACGTGTTGACTGCAGCAGCGGCTTATTATTTTCATTGTGCTAATCACCAGTACATGTTATGCGTACATAAAATCAAAGTCGTTATAAGACCATGGAGAAGACGCTTCTGTTTTTATGAGATGCATGTTGCGGGTCCCATATACAGGGATGCATTTCATAGTATTCCAAAAATCGCATGACAAGGACATTTGTCCAATCCATTTTGGCGCCATCGAGCTATAAATAAATTAGGTAAATACGTCCACCGCTGTTGCGCACCGCACACTACTGAGCGAGCGATGTGTGGACGGCAAACGAACATATTCGGCATATTCGCAATCCTTTGATATGATGCAAAAAATCGACAAGCAGGCGCATAAAGGTGTTCGTGTATTCGCGTATTCATCTTGTTCGTGGGAATAGGCAAATATAGACGAATAGAGTCACTTCACATTGTCATATTTGGGCGAATAAGACAAATACGCGAACACGAAAAGCTATGTAAAGTGCCAGCATAATGCACTAACAACAACTGACATATTGATGATATTGAACTTACCAGCAAAGAAAAATCGTTCCAACATCTGAAAATGCTCCTCACATATTTCAAGGAGTGGCGCCTTGTACCAAGTATCTCTTAAACCTTGTTAGGTACTTATGTATTTACTCCGCTGGGGCGGCCTTGAAATACAAGTGCAAGCACCTAGGAGTAACCCCTAGACAGGTCGCTCACCTACAGACATCACGTAGCTAAATAACACAAAAGGTGACAATATCTTGAATAGGTAACATCTTGGGGAGCAAGCGCGGACGTTGTAATTAAATTCAAATATTTTATTTCAGATAATAAATTTCAATTGAAAAATATTAAATAGCTCATACTTGTAATTTTTTGTTTTGTTTCTTTATATTGAAAACCCACGGAGGGCGCAACGAATGTTTTTTAAGGAGTCTGATTCGCCCATTAAAGTTGACGTATCAAATTTCAGAGTCAAATACGATCTGGATCTGGAAAGGTGATGAAAGGTACTCTGAGTGTCAAACCTTTGAAGAAGAAGAAGTTGGGTGATGGATATGGATTAGGGAAGTGCCCCGTATGTAAGAACGAGTTGGGCGTGAACACGAGACTGCTCGCTTCGACGATATGCGGTCATGTATGTTGCCTTCGGTGCTTGCTACGGACTCTAAGGAACCAGAGGCTTTACAAAAGATGCCCTGTGTGCCATACGGAATTGGAAGGACCTGTACGGTTTCAACCGTTATATTTAGACCCTTAGAAGCAAAAAGACCCGAAGATGGGGCATTCATCGCGGCCAGGGCAAGACAGATGGTTCTCCTCTCTGTTTTAGAAATTTCAACTTAGCTTTTAAGCTAAACTTTAGTTCAAAAATAGGTTTAGTCATACAAAGAGGTGGAAAAAAGTACGACCGAATATAAGAAAAATCTACGTGCAAAAATTGACTTTTTATAGAAGTCGGTTGTAACTTGGTATGGGAAGGCTAACATTTTTTTCACTTTTAAACTATTCCTTAAAGCTTAAATGTTTTCACATCCTTTGTTTACTTACTATGTAGTTACCTACATATTAGATACTCAACATAAGTTTTCTCCGTTTCATATTCCATCATTCGTTTTACTAGATATTTCAAAATGGGTCATGACTGGAGGCACGTAGGAATAAAGGTAAGAGTAAAAGAATTTCAGTTTTAAAAATAAATATTAATTTAAATCCCGCTTCCTGCCGCTTTGTTAACACCCACCTATTATTGCATTTAATTTATCTAAACACAATTGTAACGTTTTGTATTAATAATTTAGCATATTACATTGTTTTTGTCAATAAATTTATAAATCTTTGTCTTTGAGTATTTTGTTACCTACAATTTTTTATAACAACCTTCTTGCAATTTGGCAAAAATCCTCTTGAAAAATAAAGAGATTAAAATAATGAGAGCTTTATTCGGCGTCTAGACATGTAGCGCCATCTTGAGTAGCTAAACTAATGAAGACATTACCTAAATACAATTTCATCCAAATCGTTAATCTGTTTACGAGAAACCAAATAAGAAGAACAACACGTTCACGATCTCGCTTTTGCAGTAGTTTCCAAAAAAATATATTTTTTTATTTATTTTTTCTTTAAACTTATTTGGGTTTTTTCTTTAAATGCTTTGGTTAATTTTATGTGTGGATCACCAGGGAAATTAAATAACCTTTCAAATGAGACTATTTTCAAGTCTGTACTGCTGCTATTTCAAGAGAAAACATTTTTTCATGAACAGCTACAAAAAAAACTGCCATTTAGAGGGGAGAAGGATGCGACCCCAATGGGGGATTTTTCGTCGATGAAATGTGGTGTATTACATGCCCTTATAACATCGGTAACCATATCCGATACACACTGTTTAGATACAAGAATGACTTATTTTAGGGTACATATTTCCATATTTCTAAAAATTAATACCTTTAATAGGGCCGTTCTATGATGACCGCTAAGACCTGACACTGGTGTCGATTCGATGTAACAAGGTTTAACTTATTTGACTACACTAAATTTACGTATTCTTTTTGTTTCTATATCGAAAAGACAAGAACAGAATGCTTACATGCAGTTAAGTCCTGTCAAATAAGTTAAATGCAAAATGCACCCCCGATAACAGTCTAAAAACGATATCTACGCGGGGAAGCCACGGGCTAAAGCTAGTACTAAATACATGATAACCAAATCACTAAGTCATAAGATAAGACAGCCTTTGCACTATATTATACACTATTAATTTTTGTGTGAAAATCTTAATGCGGTTCACATAATACATCTTACTTACCAAGTTTCAGCAAGTTTCGGAAAAAAGTGGCTGTGACATACGGACGGACAGACAGACAGACATGACGAATCCATAAGGGTTCCGTTTTTTCCATTTGGCTACGGAACCCTAAAAATGTATGAGGTTGATATTCCATTAGTGTTTATTGGCGGATTATAATTCTTATTATCGTTCCTGCAACTGACAATCACAAGATTACTTATATTGAGGCTGTATGAAGGAAGGCAATAAAGGTGCTACAAGTGAAATTTTGGCAAGGTAACGTCAACATTAGGCTGTTTTAAGCATGAGTCTATTTTGATGCGTGAAACGCATAGAGAGACTTCGTGGATTATTAAATCCACCTTCGATTGATTCTCTTAGTTAGAATCATTAGCGACGATGAGCTTGTCAAAAACAAGATCCTAAGCCTTGAGCATTTTTTTACTCTCAATTGGTAAGCCCTTGGCATCATCTCACCTGATGGTAAGTGACGATGATACCGAAGATGGAAGCGGGCTTACCAAGATTGCCCAACGCAATGGAGAACTGGCTATCTATCTTCAAGCCGGAACACATTACTGTTGTTAACACTGATGTTTGGCGGCAAGACTTAGATCTTATGGTGGTAGCTAGCCAGGTGGGCTTAGAAAATACCCTACCACCAACCAAACCGAGTCTTACAAGTTGATCCCACCAGGAATCGAACCCGCGACCTCCTGGTGTGAAGCGAATGGAATAAAGAATACGCCACGGAGGCGGTTAAACCGTAAAGTTGCCTATTTTTTGGTATTCTATCGAATTCATTTCGGAGAGTGTGCGCAAGAACCTACAAGATCCTCATTTATTAAGAAAACAGCGATGGAGTGATGGAAATCCTTGCCTACGTCTGTATTTCCCGGCTCTTGATAGTAGCGAGAGTGTAGAGGCATTATTTGAGTTTGCGTATACAATCGTCGACTACATTGTCACTTTAGATGTAGTTAAATGCACTCACATTTTTTCTCATCATATCAGCCCATAGACGTACTGCCCCAATGGCCATCTGTTCTACGAGCTATGTGCCCCGACCACTGCCACTTAAGTTTAACAATTTTGAGAGCTATATCAGTTACTTTGGTTCTCCTACGGATCTCCTCGTTTCTGATTCGATCACGTAGAGAAACTCTGAGCATAGCACGCTCCATTGCCCTTTGGATGACCATGATCATAGTAAGCGACCATGTTTCAGTTCCGTATGTCATCACTGGCAACACACACTGGTCGAAGACCTTGGTCTTAAGACACTGCAGTATCTGGGACGTAAAGAAATTGCGAAGATCCCCGAACGCTGCCCAACCTAGTTGGATTCGACGATTGATCTCTTTCTCGAAGTTGGTCCTACCTACTTGGACTTTTTGTCCCAGGTACACATATTCAGTATTTTTTTAAGAAATAATTGATCTCCAGCGGTTTGTATAGGTAAATCACAAAAAAGTCAATGTTTAGTTTTACAAGCACAAGATAAAAGGTAAGTATACCCATCTACGCAGTACCGAAGTAATCAAATTCAAGGGAATAATTTAGTCGCGAAGAGACTAAGGACAATACCAAGCTGGGCTTCAAGGACCGAGTAATTTGTTCTGGACCAAAAGCAATTAACTGATCCAGTCCCTAAAGAGTAACTGCCTTTAAAAAATAATGCTGCGTAATTGATAACAACCTTTTCGAGCTATACTCGTAAAGAAATAGAAATATGAAAGCTTGAATGATGTTTTTCGATAAATATTTACAGATGAAAACTTCCTTAGTCAACATTAGCGATAAATGGACAATTGGACATACTAAAAAACTAAAAATAAGCAAAAAAAATAATAAAGAAAACAAGCTTAAACCATTGATAGACAAATTGTACCGCTATAGTACGCTCATAAGATTTTGTTTTAATTTGTGTTTTTTTTTAATTTTAAGTTATTGTTTTTAAGTTTTACATTGTGTTTATTTTTGTGTACAATAAAGAGTATTTATCTTACATTATATCTCAATACGATTTCAACAAGCCCAAACACGGCTAGGATACTGTCTTGTCCCGTCGTAATGGAATTCCAACGCCTACCCGTCCGACTCTTATCATCATATCAGCTCCATGGTACCAAATTTATTATTGTATTGTTAGACGGACTACATGCACTTGCAAAGTTTTAGATCGATTTTAATATTGAAAATGTTTTTTCGCTGGCTCCCGTGGGGATACCTTTTCAGCGAATAGTTGACATGGCGATTACTCATTAAGTATTTGGGGCACTATAATGATTTACGTGCAAAAATGTATGTGAGATTTGATGTAAAAAAACAATTTACTTTTTCAGCAAAAGTGTGACATGGCGATTACTCATTAAGTATTAGGGCCACCGTAATGATCCCTAATCCCTAAGCCAAAATGTGGCAAGAGATTTAATATAAAAAACAATTCTCTGAAAGTCAAAATTTTTTAGAAAAACCAAAAAAAAACTGAAAAATTAGATTTTGTTTTCTCGACTTTAGTCATGAAAACGCGCATATCTTAAAAACTTATTCATATAATTAAAAAAATTGAAAATAATTTGGGTTCTGATGTCATGCTACATTTTAAATGCACTAAAATTTAAATTGGTTGATAAATAAAGGTAGATAGTGGTGTCAATTCGGGGTAACACAAGTAAACTTATTTGACAGGACTAAACTAAATTTAGGCATTCTGTCTATTTTTTTCTGTATCGAAAAGACAAGGACCGAATGATTCAATTTAGTTTAGTCCTGTCAATTAAGTTTAATCGTTTTACACCGAATCGACACTAGTGTGTACTTTACGTAGAGTGCGAGGACCTTCAGCGCCGCAGTTCGTAAGTATTTGTATGCATGTGGACTCTACTTAGTGATGAACAAAATAACTTTTAATAATGGCTTTTTTAAATAAAATTAAGAATAATATTGAGATAAAGCTGAATTTCGCCTGAGTCCATTTTCAATGTACATGAAAGTCATGTAACGCTTGGGATCGTTGAATGTTTTTACATACATGGTTAGATAAATGGTTTTTTTTCCATACTTGGTATGTAACTCAACAACAGAAGCTTACAGAAGCACGTTAATAAGGAAACCCGCCAAATGTGAGTCGGACTCGCTCACGAATAGAAGGGTTCCGTACTGTAGAGATCTAATATCTCTTTAATTGTGCATAGCGCTCCCTTTGCAACTATTCTAACAGCGTATCGTTTCAAACGTAAATTTTGAATTTGTTTTAAAGAATGGAATGTGGTCTGGAACTGTCTAGATAGATTCTTCGTCCAGCGCTGATCCAAGACAGAGGTTCTTTTCACTATCGAGTCGTGTATTCAATTTAAAAAGAACAGTTTGAAATATACAATTTTAATTCTAATTCGAAATAAGCCAGCTGGCAGAGCCAAGTATTTGTGAATAAAATAGTTATTAATCGTCAATATTAAATTTTCATTTAGTTACGTGGGTGACTAGGAAAGTTTTGAGATATGGCGATTTTAAAAATAGAACCTACATGAATTGCACCTTTTTAAAATCCTCGTTTATTTGAAAATTTAATGCCATAAGTCATTTGACAAAATATTAAAAAATAAAAATGTTACTTTCATTTCTTTATTGCGATTCCCGCGTTTTTTCTATCAACAATGGAATTCGAACGTGAACATTTTCGTGCAATGATGTTGTATGATTTTAAAGTTGATTTGAGTGAAACTGAGTGCCAAAATAGAATTTGTCTGCATTTGGCAACCTTGCACCATCCCGTGCAACAATTTTTAGATGGTTTTCACAATTTAAACAGGGAAAACTATCTTTGAAAGATGATGAAAGAAGTGGCCGTCCTGCTACTTCTGTAACTAAACAAAACGTCGAAGCGGTAAGGAAAATTTTGCTTGAAGACCCGAAAACAACCTACAAGGAGATAGAAGAAACCCTATAGATTTCATCGCCAGTAATCAATGAAATTTTACATGCCAATCTTCAAGTAAGGAAGCTTTGATCGCGATGGGTTCCTCATGCTTTGACAGCCGAACAAAAACAAGCCCGTGTGACCTGGTGCCGGGAAATGCTTCAAAAATTTGAAAATGGAGAGGGACGTAATTTAGTATTATTACTGGAGACGAGAGTTAGATCTACCAATATGACCCGCTCACTAAGCGGCAGTCGATGGTTTGGGTCTTTCCGGACGGAGACCCTCCGCGGAAAGTCAAACGAAGACGCAGCGTGGGTAAGCAAATGGTGGCAACATTTTTTAGTGCAAGTGGTCATATAGCAACAATTTCTTAAGAAAATCAAAAAACTGTTAATGCTCAATGGTACAGCGAAGTGTGTTTACCAATTGTGTTTGACGCGTTACGGCAAAAGCGTCCAAAAACAGGGTTGCGAGGGCTTTTTTGCATCATGACAATGCTTGTGCGGTTATGCATCACCGCACAAAGCCAAAATTACCCTAGAGTTTTTGAAGACCTCAGAAATTCAACAATTACAGCCCCGATCGAGCTCCGTGCGACTTCTTTCTCTTCCCGAAAGTGAAGCTTGGACTCCGTGGTGTTCATTTTCAAAGCCCTCAGGATGCTCTGAATGCTTTCATAGCAGCGGTTGAGGACATCCCGAAGGAAGAGTACCGCCAGTGCTATAAATCTTGGTTTACACGAATGAATCGTTGTATAGAGACTAATGGAGAGTATTTTGAAAAACTATAATAAAAAAAATACTCCCAAGCCAAAACTTTGTTCGTATCTCAAAACTTTCCTAGTCACCTAACGTATACTGCCCTGAGCTAGTCCCCTGGTGATCATACGGATAACCATAGTGCCGTTGTACAAGATAAAAAAACATCAAAAATATCACGTTTCTTGTATGGGGGCCCTCTTTATTTTTGTTTTTTATATTTTTAACAGACTTTAAAAAAGGAAGTAGTTCTCAATTCGTCGGAATCTTTTATTTTTATTATTTGCGTTATAGCGGCAGTAGAAATACACACTCTGTGAACATTTTAACTATCTACCTATTACAGTTTATGAAATACGGGCTGTATTAACAGACAGACAGACGGACGGACGGAAAGCGGAGGCTTCTTAAAGGCACACCCCGGACACTGCATACAACGGGCCAGAAATGACATTTCAAAAAAGGAATGACGGAACAAAAAAAATGGCGACGAAATCCTATACGTTCGACAACCAAACTGTAACCAATCTGTATTAATCTGGGTGACGAGGAGTTGAGGTCGCAATCTAGAGAGCTGCAGGGAGTGTCCATACTGTATGTTAGTTCTAATATATATATACTTTGGTAATAGGGTCCCATTGTTGGCACCCTCTGGGTACGGGACCCTATCAATGTTAGAGCCCACGAATGAAGAAGGCCCCTCAGTATATTTCAATGTACAGCTCGGCCAGTTAAACTTTTATAACGGCTAGACTTTACTAAAGCTGAAAAGGAAGTTCTATTCCTGCAGGGTTCCTGAGAACACTTTAAAGTAGTTCAAAGGCTTTCGGACTTTTAAATCAAAAACGGATAGAAAGGCATCATAAGTAGAAAGAAATTCGTCTAAAATGTTTGTAAATTCAATATTAGGTACACCTATTCCACATTGACAGAATGGTGACAAATGATAAAATATTCACAAATAATATACACGAAATTGAGCTCCCTACATCTGCCAAAGTGTGGTTAAAGTCTTAGACCTGTGTTGATTGGTCTAAGGTTAATGTCACAGAAATCGAAATAATGATTTCTGTGGTTAAAATACGTTTTGTAATGGTGAACCTAAGATCACATATAGAAGCTTTAGACCACTGGTTTCATACAAAACAAACTTTAAAAACCGGCCAAGTGCGAGAAGGACTCGCGCGCAATATCGTTCTGTAATCTTTTTTTTAAATTAATGTTTATTTTAAAACACAAAGTTATATACAAGGTTACTGGTACATATTTCGATAGAGGACAAACTACAGCTCATTTGCAAAAAAGTCTTATAATACAGGGGTCGAAAATCAACGGCAACTTTTTTTTTATATTTTGTATGAAAAACACATTTCATTGTATTCATAATTAATTTGTAAAAAAAAGTACAGTAAGTGCGCTACAGAAAAAACTTCCTTATTTTATCAGCATTCCAACAAGATATAAAAGTTTTAAAAAATCAAATTATTAATAACAAAAAATCCCGATTTCTTTTACAAAGGTGGGCACTGCAGGCAAAACCAAACTATCCGAATTGCAAGTCATCCCAAATAAACTAATCAAAATGTTATTCCTTTATCCTTACCTAACCTCAACTACGTTGGCCCTAATTAAAAAACCGTTGATTTTGGACCCCTGTATTATATGACTTTTTTTGTAGCAAATGAGCTGAAGTCGAATCGAATTACCAGTAACCATGTGTGTCCTACAGTTAAAATTTTTTTTTCAGATGTTCTGAAATAGTGGTAAAGTTTGTAAGGGGGGGAAATTGACTCTAACAGAAATTGTAACTTCAAAGTTTAATATTTCGCAAACCAATCTCTGAATCGAAAAATGGGTTAAAAAACCCTCAGTTGTTTTAAAAGACCTATTCAACGCAACTCCACACGATATGGTACATTAAAGAAAAAAAATACACCTCTTTACATGTGGTGGAGGTAGTGTACCCTAAGAAATCTTTTTTTTTCCAAGATGTTATTGTAACACTTTATCTGCGTGATTAACATGTATATCCATGCCAAATCACAGCTTTCTAGTACTTAGAGTCTCTGAGCTAAGCCACGGATAGACAGACTATAAGGGTTCCTTGTTGATTTCGGAACCCTAAAAACGACCAGACATTTTTTTGGCATGACACAAAGATAGAAATATTTAAAAAGCTCTATGGTAGACAGAGAAGGAGAACCGCGCAAGTAAGTACACCTCCTTCGTAAGCAAAAAGGGTGTCCGGATATAATCCAGACACTTTTAAAAGCGTGACCGTGCATCTCGTTATTACAAGCCTTTATTTAACTTGCAATGTTTGTATGTATTTTTATTTAGGTCAAATCTTGTAATTGTTTTAGAGCGAATTCCAGGGTCTGATTGTATTTAAATTTGGTATTAAGCCGTATCCGCGGTCTTTATTTCTTATCGTGTGGCACAATTAACCGTGCTATCCAAGGGATACACGACGGTGGTTACCTGGTGTTGCACTTAGCATCACCCGCGGTCACGTATAGGGCATTTAGATTTACACCTACGAACGTGTGCAACGCGAATTTTATACAAATCTGGAATAAGATGTGCAGGTTTCTCCACCATGTTTTCCTTCACCGAATATTTACGTAAGTTTCGAAAAACTCATTGGTACATTGGCCGTTCGGATTTTAACCCGGGACTACTGGTTAAGACGGCCTAGTCGTTACCGAATGAGCCACCGACGCTTATCGTTAACGCGGTGACCGTAGATACTTATGGTATTTTGATGTTGATCTGATGAAGAACTTTGGAGGTGGAATCAAGGTCCCAGGATCGTATTTTACTTTCATTAGAATCGTAGGAAATACTGTGCTCGTATTTTTTTGAATTAGGAAACGTCGTGTACTTATATTCACATTTGGCACACTGAGTATTTATGAGGAAAAAAACCTTTTTTCAATTTAAAGTTTGTACCTAAAAGTTTTTAGGTTTTTCGAAAATTAAATTATTTAAACTGAGTTATGAACTCAACTGTAGTATTTAAAAGGTAACTAAAAAGAGAATGTCCGTCAGATGCATCGTCAAAGTAAAGATCAGCGAGTGTTTGTTTATTTGTTGAAACTTGGTTAAATCGTGTTTTTTCAGAATCTAAAATAGCGCAAAGCCATTTCAGCCATTTATCCAAAAAGTTAAGTCGCCAGAATGTGTTACAATAAACATTTGTGACAAACAAATCTAGGCTAAAGCTAGAAATCTAATCAAAACAAAGTAACATGAAAAGGGACAATTCCTTCACGTTAGTGATGAGTAAAATTGGTCTTGGTCTTGCAGTCTTGGTCTTGGTCTTGCAAAAAAGCAAGACCAAGACCAAGACCAATACTATCCTTAGTCTAGCAAGACCAAGACCAAGACAGAATAAACAAGAACAAGACCAATACCAAGACCGATTATGCAAGACCAAGACCAAATACGCAAGACTCAATCGAAAATTCTTACTAACAGTGTTTATATGAGATAAAATATTTGTAACAGCGTTAACATATGCTTTTCTCGGAACAATATAGTTGGCCTGTTAAAGTTAATAATTAATTTTAAACTATTTATTTATAATTTATGATTAGATAACAATAAGCAATAACGTTTTAACTAATTTTTTTTTAATTTATAGACAGTGAATTTATATTTTATATTTAGAAATGTTTGTTGATAAAAAACGGAATGTTGAAATATTTGTTGAAAAATGTTTGTTAAGACCTTATTGCAAGACCAAGACCAAAACCAAGACTAAACGTATTTCAGCAAGACCAAGACCAAGACCGAGACCAAGACCAAGACTAGACGAATTTGAGCAAGACCAAGACCAAGACTGAATAAGCAAGACCAAGACTGTCCAAGTCTTGGTCTTGGTCTTGCTTTGCTCATCACTACTTCACGTAACCTTTGTCAAAGTAGAATGTTGCGCCTTTTTACTAGAAAGCGTTTGATAAACACTTTTTTGGGCATTCTTACCCAAAGGTAAAGGGACCCTATTACTAGACCTATGACGTCCGTCCGTTCGTCCCTTTAAAGAGCTGTATCTTTTAAACCATAAATGATAGGATTTCTTATGCACGAGTTATGGTTGTACCACACCCTGGACAGTTCATACAACGGGCCAGAAATGACATTTCAAAAAAGGAATGACGGAACAAACAAAATGGCGGCGAAATCCTATATGTTCGACAACCAAACTGTAACCAATCTGTATCAAACTGGGTAATGAGGGGGTGAGGTCGGAATCTGGAGAGCGGCAGGGAGTGTCCATATTGTATGTTAGTACTAATATATATACTTTGGTTGTACAGAACCAAAGTATATAAGTACACGGAACCACAGATTACTAAATAGTTACTTCGTAAACGGAACTCTGGATGCGCTAGTCCGACTCGCACTTAATGTCCTTGAATATTCCGTTTCAGCAAAAGTCGAAAAATAAAATGACCATACGAAATATTTACTTCGTCGCGCCTTTTGCAAAACCAGTCCTACAGGGCTCTCTACGAATTTGGTTCGAACGGGTCATTGTATCTCCATATGAGTCTGTGACAAGTCATGAGTGTAATGCTCGCTGCTCTTGAACAAAGCTACGGATTACTAAGGAGATAGTATGCTGTCAAATGATATCACGGTTCTACCCTCATAGGCGCATCAAATTAGCTTAACCTGGACATAATTCGATAACTAGTTGTTTTGATTATTTTATCGGATATTGATAATTAGTATCAAATATTGATTAGATATATGATGTAAAAAATTCGCGGTGGTAACCGTTTCTTATAAAAAACATGAGATTTCGAACACTACCAAAATTTTTCCTAAAAGCAAAATAGATAACCAAATACCTTGTTAGTATAATTTTGAGGTGAATTCAAATGATGTCACCTAATAGCAAAATTAAACTGAAACCACTTTCGCATGTATGTTTTTTTTCACGGTATTCATCTGATCGCAATATCTTGATAAGCAAAAATGGTAACTATAATGTTTGTATCTTTTTAAGTTATATTGCGTCTTTTTAGTCATTTATGACAAAAATTAAACATTTAATTTTTAAGTTTTAATAATAATGTATTTCTCAGTAGTTAAAAATCGTAACTGTAAAATTTTCGTTTAATAATACGTTTTTGTACACTACAATCTTGTTTTCATCAAAATTAAACATCTTAATGTGACGTTTATGAAATTGAAAATTTAATTCAAAATACGCGCAAGCCAGTAATGGAGCCGGGCCGGATGCATGCGGTGCGGGCAGAGAGCGCATGCTCGCGCGGCCGCGGCCGGCCGGCTCGCGCACTCGCGCGGTGACACGGGTCAAATGACAATATTGAATTCAAATTATATTGAAAGATTGTGTAAAGCTATCACCATGGAAAAAAATTATAATATACTGAAAGTAATAAAAAATCGATTTAATTGAATACAATTATAAAAAAATACCACTTTGGATGTACTTATGTAAAAAAATATAATGTAGACCCTGTGTTTGGCATTGATTGCAAAATTTCTCGACCTTCCATTTTAATTGAACTCTTTTTTTAAACTTATTTGAAAATGAAGAAAAATTAAAAAAAAAACGAGAATGGGACGTTCTTTTGAACTTTGAACTTAGAATGAATAGACTTACGTTCGATATTATTTTAACACGTATGAAGCTCTATGCCAGCGCGTAGGTTTTATTTTTGCAAGTGTGCGCTCACACACTCATACGCAATATGCGACTCCACTCCCAGCCCAGCTGCCCGCAAAACGGTTATCATATCAGTAAGAAAAATATTGGTAGAGTTAAAATATGTTTTTAGTTTTATCTTAAAGATTTATTTAATTCTAAAAACGATCCACTTCGAATTTGAGCTCGTTTGATTTTTCTTGGTGAGAACTTTGGTCTCAGGTAGTTTTCAAGATCTAATGCTGTGTTACTTATTTATTACCAGTAAGATAAATTTACGTAATTTAACTTCTCAGTTCATTTACTTTTGAAAACCGGTCCTGCTTGTCCACATTCAGCGACTTCCCGCGACCTTCACCAAATGGGAGGCCTGCCTACGCTACGTCAGCCGGTACATGGTCAACACCTGAGAAATTTACTGCCCTAACGATCATCTGTTCTACGAACTATATGGCCCGCATATATCACGTAGTAAGTTAGTAAAGTTCCCGAGTGGTGAACGCGCACCAAAAGACCCACAGCACACCGCATTGGAAATTAACGGTCCTGCACATCTACATCCAGCGGCTTCCCGCGACCTTCACCAGGTCATCGGTCCACCAAATGGGAGGCCTTCCTACGCCACGTCTTTGGGTGCGCGGTCCCCACTAGAGAACTTTACTATCCCAACGGTAGCTTTATGTGAACTGGCCTCATAGCTCGTAGAACAAGTGACTGTTGGCTAGTAAAGTTTTTAAGTTGTAACCGCGTATACTGGATGACGTAGCATAGGCAGGCCCCCACTCGGTGGACCGATGACCTGGTGTAGGAAGCGGAAAGCCGCTGGATGCGGACGAGCAGGACCGGTCATTCTCTGCGATAAGTCTTTTAGTGCGTAGTCGCCACTCGAGAACTTTAATACCTACCCCAAAGGCCATCTGTTCTACGAGCTTCACGGCCGGGGCAAATAGCTACCATTGGGGCGTTAGGGCAGTAAAGTTCTCTAGTGGCGACCGCACACAGGAAAACGTAGCGTAGACAGGCTTCACACTCGGTTGACCGATGACCTGGTGAAGGTTGCGCAAAGCCGCTAGATGCGAATGAGCAGGACAGGTCATTTTCAATACGGTGCGTTTTAGTACGCGATCACCACTCAAGAACTTTACTACCTCAACGACCATAATATCTGTTCTACGAAGTATGTGGCTGGGCCAAATCAATAAGTATCTTCTTAGAATTTAGGCTTGTTTTATTTTTCTTGACGAGTCCTTTGATGCAGGTAGGTTCCAAAGTCTGAAGTTGGACCACTCTCTTGATCAGCTTCTGGGTCCAGTACAAAAAACTAACCGTGACAAAAAAGTTAAGGTTTCAAGAAAAAAAAGTAGAAAACACAAACGAATATTTATACTTGATAACCTGCACATTTTTCTGTGCTTCTAGAATGTATGGCAGTTCTCGAATGTCAAGAGATCTGGGCACACGTAAATCAACCAGTGAAATAAAGTAGCCTATTGTTAATCCAGGCCCTAATCTGTCTACCTACCAAATTTCAGTCAGATCCGTTAAGTTGTTTTTGCGTGAAGAAGTAACAAACATACACACTCACACAAACTTTCGCCTTTATAATATTAGTGTGATGAATCGTCTCGCACGCAGTCATTATTATGAATCGTCTCGCACGCAGATTTGACGACGGTGACAACACAACAAACTTCAGCTCAAATATTAAAATCAAAAAAGGTATACAAACTTGACATTTCTCCTGAGATTCTCCGGTTTTTTCATAAAACCGGTTTTAAAAAACTGGAGCTGAATTTTGTCTCCGGTGCAAAGCACTAGAGGCCATGGAGCATTGTGCTTAGGTCTTCCATAGTCTTAGCCATGACCACGATATCGTCAGCGAATCGGAGGTGGGTTATTTACTCGCCGTTGATATTGATGCTGAGTTCCCCCCCAGTCCAGAAGCTTGAAAACATCTTCCAGGGCGGCGACGAACAGTTTCGGATATATAACGTCTACCTGTCTCATCGTTGGCTGCAAACGGATAAATATTGAGTTCTGGTCCTGGAGGCAAACCGACATACAGAAACTACAACACCTCGATATATCGATAGTCAATTTAGCATAGCTGGAGAGACTGTGTAGCACAGCCCAGGTTTCGACTGAATCAAAGGCTTTCTCATAGTCCACAAACGCCAAGCATAGTGGCTGATGATAATACTCTTCAGTCTTCTGTATAATCTGCCGCAGCGTATGTATGTGGTCTATGGTACTAAAGCCTTTTCGGAAACCGGATTGTTTGGGAGGCTGGAAGTCGTAAAACCTGGGTGCGAGACGATTCATAATGACTCTCGAAAACAGCTTGTAGACATGGCTCTGAAGTGAGATGGGTCTCTACTCTGTAGTACTTCAGCAGGGTGTTGTCACCGTCGTCAAATCTGCGTGCGAGACGATTCATAATAATGACTGCGTGCGAGACGATTCATCACACTAATATTATAAAGGCGAAAGTTTGTTTGAGTGTGTATGTTTGTTACTTCTTCACGCAAAAACGACTTAACGGATCTGACTGAAATTTGGTAGGTAGACAGATTAGGGCCTGGATTAACAATAGTCTACTGTATTTCACTGGTTGATTCACGTGTGCCCAGATCTCTTGACATTCGAGAACCGCCATACATTCTAGAAGCACAGAAAAATGTGCAGGTTATCAAGAATAAATATTCGTTTGTGTTTTCTACTTTGTTTTCTTGAAACCTTTACCTTTTTTCACGGTTAGTTTTTTGTACTGGACCCAGAAGCTGATCAAGAGAGTGGTCCAACTTCAGACTTTGGAACCTACCTGCATCAAAGGACTCGTCAAGAAAAATAAAACAGGCCTAAATTCTAAGAAGATACTTATTGATTTGGCCCAGCCACATACTTCGTAGAACAGATATTATGGTCGTTGAGGTAGTAAAGTTCTTGAGTGGTGATCGCGTACTAAAACGCACCGCATTGAAAATGACCTGTCCTGCTCATTCGCATCTAGCGGCTTTGCGCAACCTTCACCAGGTCATCGGTCAACCGAGTGTGAAGCCTGTCTACGCTACGTTTTCCGGTGTGCGGTCGCCACTAGAGAACTTTACTGCCCTAACGCCCCAATGGTAGCTATTTGCCCCGGCCGTGAAGCTCGTAGAACAGATGGCCTTTGGGGTATTAAAGTTCTCGAGTGGCGACTACGCACTAAAAGACTTATCGCAGAGAATGACCGGTCCTGCTCGTCCGCATCCAGCGGCTTTCCGCTTCCTACACCAGGTCATCGGTCCATCGAGTGGGAGGCCTGCCTATGCTACGTCATCCAGTACGCGGTTACAACTTAAAAACTTTACTACCCCAACAGTCACTTGTTCTACGAGCTATTAGGCCAGGGCACATATAGCTACCGTTGGGATAGTAAAGTTCTCTAGTGGGGACCGCGCACCCAAAGACGTGGCGTAGGAAGGCCTCCCGTTTGGTGGACCGATGACCTGGTGAAGGTCGCGGGAAGCCGCTGGATGTAGATGTGCAGGACCGTTCATTTCCAATGCGGTGTGCTGTGGATCTTTTGGTGCGCGTTCACCACTCGGGAACTTTACTAACTTAGAGAGCCCATAAATAGGTAAACGTGATTCTACAAAAATAATCTCATCCTGAACAATTAAGTTATTTATTATCGATCTAATTAATAATATTTCAATTTATTCTCCGCCCTAGTCCAACCGTGGCACCACGTGTTTATAAAAGTTTGACAATCATTGGCTATAAGCCTACAACAAAATTATTCGCGACTCGCGAAAGTAAGGCGCATTCCGTTTGTTTTAAAAAAATGCAAGAATTAATTATCTACTTAGACAATTTAAATATGACAGATACAAATCATGTAATCAGCATTTTGTGACTTCAAGGCGGCATTCTTTGACACAGGCGGCGCGCGCTGTGTCGGTGTTTACAAAGGGCGAGCGAAGCTATCTCATATACGTTCGAGAGTTAGTTAGACCTTAGGTCGCAAGAAATAACGTTTATATTGAAACGTAACTAAGAAAAAATATTAAATTATGAATAATCGTGGACATTTATTGTTTAATTTGTTTCTCATAGTATTAATAATATTTTGAAGGCATAAATTAAACACTTTTGAAGTAGTTATGTATTTTGGCTTTCCAAAAAATACAAATATTTGTGACTTTACAGGTTCGCAAAGAGAATCTGTTTAATTTTTAATAATTCATTAACATATTTAATATACTCTTCAGAATAAATTGTTCAATCACGGTTATCTATAATTTCTGGTAAGATAAACCAAAAAATCTGTAATTAACTGAACCTTCTCTATCAATGATAGTTCCGAATGATTAATTAGTTTAATTTTGAATTATTTAACTAGAATGCAAGCGTCATATCATAACAGAGGTACTTTTACAAAGTTATATATTATGCTGTACTTGTAAAATCAAAATGTGTTCAAAATTTAGTTTTTCCGTTTTTTTACATTGACGCGGAGCTTGAAAATGTTTAATTCTTTTTATTTTAACTATAACTAACAATAATTTATGTCCTAGAAAAAGAAAATTACAGTTATCGAATTATGTCCAGGTTTAGCTAATTTGACTGGACTATCAAGCAAAAATAATAAGATTGAAGGAACTACTGGGACAGAAAAGACTCAGTGGCTCCTTCAAAGGGACTGCTATAGGAACTACTGAGAACAATCGGGAAGCAAAGATGTATGAAAATATATAGAGCGTCTTTCCACTGACCGGCAACGGCGACGGCACGGCATCATAATATATTGCTGTGCATCATATTATATCATATAGTATTGTGCGCCGGTGCTGTGCCAGCTAGTGGAAAAACAGCCAATATACAATAATATAAGTACTTTTCTTATCTGTAGTTTAATGAGGTTCAAAAGCTGTGTTCAAAAGATTCAATCATGTCATGAAAATAGTTTTTTTTTTCAAATTCAAGTTCAAATCGTTATGCCATAAAAGGTTTATATGGTTTTTGAGTCGTGGAAGTTTTTAATAGGTACAATGTTTTATAGTAAATCCTTATAACAAGGAATTCACTATTCAAGGTGACCCAGCGCTATGGACCGCGAAGAGAAAATAAAGGGTTTTCGAATAAGAGGTGTTATTTTGAAATTAAAAGAAAAATGCATTTTTTTAATATAAATGGTCGGATGTTTATTTCATTACAAAGAAGAAGGTATGCCGTTGATAGTGGAAAACAACATCGGGCAAATGACCACCACGACCACGCTTACAGGACCATATCCTTTTCATGAAATTTTCCATAACCAAATCGCAAAGTGGCTGCCCTATGTCCTCGATAGCCTCACGAATTCCATCTTTGACCTCCTCTTTCACGTGGCCCCAAAGGAAGAAGTTGCAAGGTGTTAAATCACAAGATCTCGGTGGCCAATTGTGATCACCTCTTCAAGATCAAAATCAAAATCAAAAACAATTTATTTCAAATAGGTGTTTACACAAACTTTTAAATAGGCAAAACAAAAAAAAATTACAGTATATTACAAATAATGTGATGATTCAGATTACAGTCTCAGGTAATGGTATTTGATATAGAATCAACATATATATCTTTGTCATTTACATAATCTATTATTTTATAATATCCTCTAGAGCACAAAACTTTTTTGACATGAGTCTTGAACTTATTCTCTGACAAACTAGTTACATTTTCTGGAATTTTATTGTAGAATCTTATACACTGCCCCACAAATGACTTTTTAACCTTACTCAGCCTCGAAAAGGCTATATCTATTTTATTTTTTCATTCATTCATATCAGCCGAAGGAAGTCCACTGCTGGACATAGGCTATTTTATTTACATTTCTTAAATTCAAATTATGCCTGTCACTGTTTTTAGGAAATAAATGCAAATTCTTACGAACGTACATGATGTTTTCATATATAAATTGACTAGCAACAGTTAAAATATTGATTTCTTTAAACTTATTCTGTTCAGCAGTGGATGATTTGTGGCTGATATGATGAAACTTATTCTGTAACGACTCACGTGATCGCATCTGATAGATTGCGCGGATAGCTCTTTTCTGCAGGATGAAAATAGTTTCTATATCAGCCGCATGCCCCCACAGTAATATGCCATAAGACATTATACTATGGAAGTAACTAAAATACACTAGTCTCGCAGTTAACACTTCGAGAGTTAACACGGTCCGGAAACTTTTCCCGCAAAAGATCAATGGTTTCGTTGCTTGTGTGGCACGTAGCGCCGTCTTGTTGAAAGTAAACGTTGTCCAGATCAATACCGTCCAATTCCGGCCATAAAAAATCATTAATCATGTCTCGATAGCGCAATCCATTCACCGTAACTGTTGCTCCAGCCTCATTTTCAAAAAATTAAGGTCCAATGACTCCGCCGGACCATAAACCGCACCAAACAGTCACACGTTGAGGATAGAGAGGCTTTTCAACAATAACTCTTGGGTTTTCCGAGCCCCAGATGCGACAATTTTACTTGTTGACGAAGCCACCGAGGTGGAAATGGGCTTCATCACTCAAGATGATTTTTCGATGGAATTCCGGATCATTTTCATGCATTTCAACGACCCAATAAGCAAAGACACGACGTTGTTGATGATCGGCCGGCTGGAGTTCTTGTGTTAACTGAACTTTATAAGCCTTAAGACCCAAATCTTCATGCAAAATACGGTGTAATGACGTTTGTGGAATGCCTAATTCCAAAGAACGACGAGGAATAAACAAACCTGGGTTTTCTTTAACACTTTCGGCTACAACAGCAATATTCTCGGCTGTTCTTGAGCGACGTGCACGGGTTTTATTCTTCACATCACTAACTTGTCCCAACAGCTCGAACTTTTCCACCAATTTCTGTATTGCGGTCCGACAAGGTGCTTCACGACGACTCAAAAATGTTCGAGTTTTACGAACCGTCTCTGCCAAATTTTCAGCATTTTTATAGTGAATTTTAATAATTTCAATGCGTTGTTGAAGCGTGTATCGTTCCATTTTTATTAATGGCGTAATTTCTACTTGTCAAATGTCCAAAAATGTCAGTTTCAAAAGTGACATCTACCGAAATTATTTATTGGAAAACCCTTTACATACTCGTATACACCCCTCGTATATATGTATAAACAGCGGAGGCTTCGTAATAGGGTCCCGTTGGTCACACTGACACTGAGACTTTATTTTGATAAGCTGTCAGCCCTCTCGCTTGGATATTGGAAGTAGATAGGAAATTTAAGTCTTTGAACTTCAGGGGTACTTTAATTGATGGTTTATTCTATGAGTTTTTCTAAGAGATAAAAATATAAATTAAGTAGGTATCGTAGTTCGTACTTGCTCTATCTGACTGCAATATAATTTGTATCTAATAAAGCTACTTATGACTATGAAAATATAAAGACATTTATTTAAAATATCCACCAGGACCCTGAAGTTTAAAAGAGATGTCTCTGCTAGTCAGGAATCGAAAAAATAATGAAATTGAACCTAAATAACTTGACTCAAAGGAGATTTCATTTTTAGGGTTGCGACCAAGTCTGTCTGTCCGCGGCTGGTCCAACTCCCTCACAAAGGCACAAAAGTCACACAAGGTACAAAGTCGTACTTGTTCACCAGGACGGAGTACTTCTCGCGCTTTTTGGCCGCGGCAACCTCCTCAGCCGCACCGGCCCTCCGCACCGTACGGCTGAGGTGCGAGTCGGCAAAAGTGCTGACGCACGTGGCGTCCCATAGCAGGCACTTCCCCTTCTGCCATGGCACCAAAGTTAGGCCGTCTGGCCTTTTGTCGTCGGTGCGGCACAGACCCGGGGGCTCCAGGGCGCACGGGACATTGGCGGATATTAAAGCCCTCCGAATGATGTCATTAAGAGCGTGGTGGCGCGAAAATCTTTCCGCACAACGACAGCAACCCAACGCGTGGTGACCGTTCGCCATTTAAAAGGGAAACTATCACGGCTAAGTAGGCTTTCTTAGTTTAGGAGTAATAGTGGACCAAATGAAGATGTACAGTTGGATTTGTAAAAAATTCATAGATTTTCCATTCTTTTACCAATTACAAATATAATTTAATTTTTAAAATGTATTTTTAATTTTTGAAAAGACTACGGAACCCTAATTTACGCGAGTATGACTCGCACTTGGCCGGTTTTTAAAAATTAGTAGCGTTTTTTTAAGTAATTTTTTTTTGGGAAATTTGCTTGCCTTGGGCTGAAATCGAACCGCAGAATGTAAAAAAATACGGGTTGCACTCCGGGAGTGCCGGCAGAAGTGAAAACTTGAATATTAACGGTGTGCATTTTTGATATTTTGGAATGGTTAGGGAATAATTTTGCACGAATTGCTTTGATTATCAGTATAAAAGTACTATAATTTATGTGGTAGAATACAATATTTATTTATTGCGCTATCGTACACAAACATGAAAGTTTATATTACATTAAAAAGTTTATATCTCAGAAAAATCAACAAAAAATCAACTCCATCCGTCTTACGAATTTTCGATCAGGTCACGTGTCCTGACGCGAGTTTAACATTTTTTACCCATTACAAAACTAGTGCACAACGCCGCTAAAGAAGTTTTCACTACTCCACCCGTCTTACGAATTTTCGATCAGGTCACGTGTCCTGACGCGAGTTTAACATTTTTTACCCATTACAAAAAAGTGCACAACGCCGCTTAAGAAGTTTTCACTTCAAAAACCCTGTTTTTATGAAACCAATCGAAAGGGTAAAATTACAAGCATCGTTTCTCCTTTAAACAAAAAAATAAAAGATGGCATTTTAATATTTTTTCCGCATTTTGCCCATCCAATTCCCGGCCAAGGCAAGCGAGTTACAAAAAATCTTTTTCCTTATTTTCTAAAATAAAACTAAGTATCCTTTAAAGAGTATAAGTTTTTTTCAATAAAGTCTCCTGAGAGTAAAATTTACTATTTTTTTCGACAACTGTTTAAAGCTTTTGGTTATAAATTAACATTTTTTTGAATATGGTAGCTTTTGCTTTGGGTTAGTTAAATCAATGACGTGCAAGGAACCTTTACTGCCTCACGTTCCTCACTTTTGTCATTGAACTTTGTATAGAGAAGATAGAATTATCGATTAAGAACTTATTTTTCGTCAGTTCAAGAATAACGACAATCGACAATAAGTTCTTGCAAGCTTGCATCACTTCATTAAAAGCAATACGATACGAAAATAGTTATAATCATACCTATTTCTTTGACCTCTCAAATTTCAGCAATATAAAACGACTTTCATTGAAAGTTAATTGCGTTTACGGAATCAAGTTTTTCTCTGTCGCTCGTGTCAAGGCGAAATAGAACATTCTAATTTATAGAATAGAATAGAATAGAAAAACTTTTATTTAGAGCACAGTACAACAATTTCCAGGTACAATTTACAAACGATAGAAATAAACTATAAAAAATAGCTGTACTGTGCACCAAAACGGTACTGACTCAGCATATGCTGCAGTATACTCTGCAGCGCTGTTATTCTGCCAGAAACCGTATCATACCTATCTAATTATTAATTAAATTAAAACAACCCTTTAGTAGCAATTTGTGAAGTTTCAATCAAAGAGATTTTCACTCATTTATTTAATATCGCGTAGCCTCACCCTCTGGCATACATAAATTAGCATTTAAAAACACTTAAATAGTATCAAAGAAAAGTATAACAGACAAAATAAAAAAAATATAATAATCTGGGTTTGGATAGGAGGTACCTTATTACGCTTTATATGGAATAATGAACTACCTAGTGTAGAAGGCCTTATTATAAGTCTAAAGTTTCACTAAATCAATAGAGCAATTTTTGAAAAAAAAGATCCTTTTTTGTATGGGGAGTACTATATACCAATTTTATTTTATATTAGGCCGTATAAAGTTGTAGCAACATACAAAGTTTTATAAAAATCGTTAAAACCATTTTTTTAAAATTGAAATTTAAGTATACTATAGTAGAAACCCTCAAAACCAAAAAAGGTAAAATTTAAAGAATAAAACAGAAAGAGCCGGAGATAGAAAAAATATATTGCCCTAACCCAAATTTCACCTAAATCCGCTCAGTAGGTTAGGCGCTACAGCAACGGATGAACGCACACACCTACAATTTTTTTTTTTGACTCTATTAGTGTAAGACGGACAATCGATTCCCATCCAAATCACAACTTCTTTTTTTGCCAACTCAATCTTTCTTCACTCTTTCGTGGATTGTATTACAAAGTTTTTTTAGCTCTTTTGGAAAAGGTCTAAAGACAGATAATATAGGTACACTACTTACATATTATTTTTATTGATTAGATTAGGTTTTTCTACCTAGGTTTCAATACCAATAAGTGTGTCCACTATTTCAAAATAAATTGAACTCCCCCGGAGAACATACCTTCTCGCAGAAGAATCTTATTCCAAAAATATTGAGTTTTCCCAGATATCTAGAAAGTTTTGATATGCAACAGTAAGTACCGTTTGGTTTCAAAACTTTCTATAACGGATTACCAGTATACGTTGAGGAGTGGATCACAATTTGGCGCCTGATCATGAAAAAGGCATTGTCTCTGTGCAGGGGGCAGCTGGACCAGAAGAGGGACTGGACTATCTCTAAACTATCTTAACATCTTCACATGCCGAAAACAAACTTATGACAAATAAACTCTAAACGCACAAGGTGCCTGTGAAGTGGATCCCTCGCATTCTCACGGAAAGAACTGTCAAGCAGCTTTGTGATGCTGCTTCTTTTAATATACCTACCCCTGCTGAAGCAACAAAATAGCTGAAAAATTTGCTTTAGATGAAAGTTTGGTAGTTTTAGACTGGGCACCTGAACGAGACCAGTGTTAATTCTGTTTATCTGTGCCGACGAAGAATCGTCTAAAGTTGTTCGTAAGCAAAAAGATTTAACCGCCTCTGTGGCGTAATAAAAAAGCCATAGCTGTACATCAAGAGGTCGTGGGTTCGATACTCGGCGGAGTCGTTAGAAGTTAAAATTATTTAGAAGACTCGGTTTGGTTGGTGGAAGGGCATTTTCTAAGCCCGCCTGGCTAGCTACCACTATCTTATCATGTCAATAGCATTGATGTGTTCCGGCTTGAAGGTATGAAAGCCAGTTCGCAATTTCGTTGGGGAATCTTGGTAAGCCCGTTACCATCTTCGGCATCATCGTCACTTACGATCATTTGAGATGATGCCAAGGGCTTACCGAATTGTGGATTTAAAAAAAAATGATGAATGCAAGCACATGCTGACAACCTTGGATTTTATTTACCGGCATTGCGATCTGGCACTTGTATGCAGAAGGGCAAACAGTTTCTTCAGAGCGTATATCAAATTCTCGGAATGTGTAATTCAGGAGAGCAGAGAGTAAAATTAAATAAAAAAAGAAGTACTCCTTCAGGACTTTGCCGGACCCTATAATAACCGCCTGTGTGGCGTAATGGCACACCCCGGACACTTCATACAACGACGGGCGAGAAATGAAATTTCAAAAATCGAATGATGGAACAAACAAAATTACGGCGAAATCCTATACGTTCGACAACCAAATGGTAACCAATCTGCATCAATCTGGGTGACGAGGGGGTGAGGTCGCAATCTAGAGAGCGGCAGGGAGTGTTCAAACTTTGTGATAGTACTAATATATATATACTTTGGTTATTGTTTTGGTTATGGTTAGTCCGTTCGTTTTACACGGAGAAAAATCTGCTGATAGCGAACTATGTATGGAAGGTAAAAAAAAATTCGAATTCAGTATAGGTTCCTTGAAATAGTGGTTCAGTTCCATGAACTGAACCCCGCCTTAAATTATTTTCAGGTATTTCAAAATAACCCTATATTTACGATTATAGAGTGGGGTGACATTAAAGAGGGGAGCGGGGAGTAACAAGAATACGGTGCGGCGGCTTACCTTACCAGAAAAATTATGTGTTTGCTTTCGTCGTCGGGTTGTACAATCGATGCATTTCCGCGAATCGTGCAAAACCTTGAATGCAAAATCACTTAGCAAATCTAACATAAACGTGCAACTGATGAACTGGTATCATGGCCGCTTTTAAAATATGTTTCACCTGTTGGTAGGCACTAGTCTTAACAACTTATGATCGAAAACATCATAATGTTCCTTATTTAAAGGGTAAAATGGTAGGAAACGTTTTCAAAAATCAACTTTGTAAGCATATCATTTGAATGCGGCATCTAATAATGAAATCCAGATTCATAAGAGTATACATAGGATTCCGTACCTCAAAAGGTAAAAACGGAACCATTTTAGAATCACTCGTGTGTCTGTCTGTCCGTCCGTCTGTCACAGCCAATTTTCTCGGAAACTACTCGACCGGTTGAGTTGAAATTTTGTATACATATGTAAGTCGGTGGCCCAAAGACGGACGTGTAACGTAAATAGATGAATTTAAACATGAGTGCCATTTTTTTTGGGGGAGGGGGATTAATTAAAAAAAATTTAAAACAGTTTTTCAAAATATATTGTGTGACATATTAAATGAAAGGACTTAATATATTCTTGTATATAACAAGCCCTAATCCCTACTAATTCCCTACTAATATTATAAATGTAAAAGTAACTCTGTCTGTCTGTTACGCTTTCCCGCAAAAACTACTGAACGGATTTGGCTGAAATTTGGTAGGTAGACAGATTAGGACCTGGGTTAAGACATAGGCTACTTTTTACCACGCTCGCGAGCCGCTTGCGGCTCGCGCACTGCGCACCCTCGAAAAGTCATAGAAATGTGGTCCACGCGGGTGAAGCCGCGGGAATCAGCTAGTCTTATATATATTTAAGAAAATAGGCAAAAATTTACCATTCCCTCCTTATCTCCAAAATTACAGGGCCTAAAATTTTGAAAAAATCACAGTATATGCATAGATTATACAGGTTAATATATGAGAAAATCTAAAGTCCTTCCGTCCCACAAGAAAAATGAAAATTCTAAAGTCCAGAATAAGTAGACCCTTATTTACCTAGAGCAAAGTATGTACTTGAGAGGTCTTGTTCTGTTGGTAGGAAAAGTTTTAGTGCGGAACCCTGTTTGTGTGACCCCGAGTTGCACTTGCCCGGTTATTGAAATTAGTTTCACTAGTTCGATCAACCGGACTAACAATCGAACTTACAGCTACTACAGGGACTAGGCGTTTCCAATATACGGACGGCTAATGTACCAGTGCATGAGTTTTTCGAAACTTACGTACATATACTTACCGATTGCTTTAACGGTGAAGGGGAAAAACGTGAGGAAACCCACACATCTTATACCAGATGTGTATAAAGGTCGCGTTTCACACGTCCGTAGGTGTTTATCTAAACGCTCTACACGTGACCGCGGGTGATGCTAAGTGCAACACCAGGCAACCACCGTCTATCCCTTGGATAGCACGGTTAATTGTGTCACACGATAAGAAGAAAGATAGGCGGTTTCACAACTCACTGCTGATGTAGCATTTCATTGGTCCCAGGCGTCGTCGACGGGGCTTATGATTAATAATAATAATTTATTAATTGTATGTCATACGGTTGCGGTTGTAATCTGTCTCATCTTAAGAGACTGATCTCACAACACTAGCACAGACGAGATACTAGTTACTTCGACACTAGTCTCTCACTCTACAGATAATGAAGATGTGTCATACACGCACGAGTGCGTTTCTCTGTGATACCTACACACGAAGCTGTAAGGTACCGTAAGTTTCTAGCACTGTCGATACACTTCATTTGCTACTAATTCTTTATTAGTAGCATATCTTTATCTTTTGTAGCCAAGACTTTTCCGTACTTCTAGTCACCTATCGTTTCTTTTTTTATTACAATCAAAAATTTCAGCGTTGTTGGCTTATGAGGTTAAAAAATTACCGTTTTATTAAAGAGAACACATTCGTTCGGCAACAATTATAAAGTAGCTTCTAGTTTAATGTAATGGGGTGTGTCTGTGTTAATCTGTAATATATATGTTACGGCTAAAGTTGGGTGTGAACATAAACTTAAGATTAGCCGGCTAAACTTAAGATTAGCCGGCTAAACTTAAGATTAGCCGACTAAACTTCATCAAGGGGGGAGAGCCTCGCTCTTCGACTGTAAAATCAATTAAACCTGACCGAAACTCATATCGCTCGCTTCGCTCGCTCACCACCCAAAAAACATTACCCAGCCAGTGTTGGGTAGACCTTGTTGTGTACGGTTAAACGCCGAATGCCAACTATTAATCGGACTTTACCCAAACAAGTTTATGTTCACACCCACCTTTAGCCGTGACATATATACCTAAAAGAAAACCGTGACTGACTGACTGATCTTTGATGATGTATTATGAAACAGCTCAAACAACTGGACGGATCCGTTTTTTAATTTGGCATACAGATAGCAATTACACGTAGGCATTCGCTAAGAAAGGATTTTGGGATATTCCCACGGGAACAGCAAAAAAACGGGATCTGCGCGGGCGAAGCCGCGGGCAACAGCTAGTAAGTAATAAAATATAATAACTATTTGAAGTACAACGATAATAACCTAAACAATTGAATCAAAAATTAAGAACCCAACTGCATAAAGATATTGCTCCTCTTTTTTGGGCAGGCGGGTAAAAATGTATCAAATGTCACTCAGGGAATCAAAAGGAATCTAACGACACCTCAAACTCCAAAATCCATGAAGCCGTTAAGGTTACAGGCTCAACCAAAGAAACAGACACACATACATACATACACCCGAAAAACATTACTCTCCGTTTTGGGCAGTGGGGAAAAATAAATAGCTTATGTGCATAGCTAAAAATTCTACATTGCTAGCAAAACACGCAGTTTACATGTAAACTTAAGATACCTACAATGCACAGGTAAATCACGAACGAACGTGACTATTTCCTTTAGATATGATTATGACAATGTATTTAACTAATAAGCAAACGCAACATAATATGCGTTTACTCTCAAGCATCTAAAAATAAAATCTGTGAATGAAATTGTAGTGTAAAATGTTTTAAAATCATCTCCACTACTGCTGTTTGAAAGAAAAGGCTCAAATGCCAGTAGAATTTATAGATGATGTCTATCACTACCTTCTGAAACTAAACCTAGTGCGACCCGTATCAAAGCCCAGTGCATCCTTTGCTCTCGTTCCTTTCAAATTTCCCCTATTTGACAAGACTACTCGAGGACTCGACTCAGGCAGAAACGGAATTTAGAATGATAGTTTTTTTTTTATTAACTTTCTTACTTTTGGTATATTCGAACTGCATTTACTGTTTGTTCGAAAATGCGTTATCAAAGGTTGTGAAACGAATATCAAACATCATGAATAGAAGACGCAACATCATTTTAATTAAACCGAAAGGTATCTGGGTCTGTTTTAATTAGGTATCTATACTGACTAATTGTACTTTAAATTTAGGTTTTGATTTCTGTAATCACTGATTGATGAACATTGTAATTGGCTTCTTTCATCAGACCACAAAAAAATGTAGAGCAAATTGCAAGACTTCGCTTTAAAAGTGACTAAAATACAAAACCTGCAACATCAATGAATAGAAAAATTATACTTCCTAGATTCTATAATATAATATCCAATAATGACCAATGACAATAAAATAAAGTTTCATCATAGTCTACCGTGCAGGCTATAGAGCGAAACGTGAGGGCCGTTAATTCCACGGTTAGCCGCAACACCGGTCGGTTGGCGCCACTGATCTGCGCCAGCACGTGATGCGCGGGCGCACGTCAGACGCGCCGAACTAGCGCGACAGCCTCCCGCGCAAAACATCTCTATACTCAAAACGTATCTAACGCGAGTGACAGTGAACATTTAAATATTATTTTTTTTACTTTTTTGTGAATTTGTGTTTTAAGATTTCTTTGACAGCTTGGATACAGGATGTGTGCAAAGGTAACTTAAATTTTATGACATTTAATTAACTAAAACCTTCAACTTGACTTTGCTAAAAAAATATTGTTTGTCGTTTGTAAACAATGCTGGTAGGTGTAATTAATTATCGTTCACAATATTGTAGGAATTCTTTTGTTTATTTTAATAGCGTATTGTGTTAAGTGTGAAGTGCGGAAGGTTATTCATATGCTAACAATAATAGTTAAATTAAAAATAAATGATATGAAAAAAACAGTTATTCGATTATATTTACCATGTAAAAAATTTTTAGCTTGAACAATCATTCCGCTATTTTCCAGTACCAAAAATAAAATACATATTATTTGCTAAACCGCATTCCTCCCATAATAACTGAAAACCTTACTTATTTTACATTTTAATTATTGTTATAACCCTAAACCTCTAAGATGATTGTTCTACTCATGAAACTGAATAACTTTCATCCCAGAACTTTGCTGAAAACCCAAAACATTGTTGGACTGTTCAAACGATCACAAATCGATCAGCTGAAGTAACTTTGAAGTCCAATTTTTTGCGATTCTAGCAAAATTCTATAACAAAAGTTGTTTAATTTTAGATTGAGAGGTTTTGGGTTAGTTACAAATAACTCGGCATGTTCAATATTTTCATATGTATGTCATCATCATATCAGCTCATATACGTCCCCAACGAGGGGCTCGAGCCTACTCTGAATTAGGGCGATCAGGCCTTAGTCGACCACGCGGGCCCAGTGCGGGTTGGTCAACTTTACACACAACCTCCGAGTTTCTTCGCAGGCGTGTGCAGGTTTCCTCACGATGTTTTTCCTTCACCGTAAGAGCGTCGGATAAACGTACATATGAAATCTAAATTCGAAATCACATCACATTGGTACGTGGCGGGATTCGAACCACGACCTCCCGGACAGGAGGCGGCGGCCCTAGCCGTTACGCCACCGACGCTCTACATAAGTTTCAAACTTATATAAGTATGTGTATCAGTATCTGGTTTCCATAGCAAAGGGAATCCTAGTTTGGGGTCAGGTGACCGTGAGCTATTTGTCCCAGAATATTGTGAGCGTCGGTGGCGTAACGGCTAGGGCCGCTACCTCCTGTCCGGGAAGTCGTGGTTTGAACCCAGCTACTCATAACGGGACCCTACCAATACGTACCAATGCGTGTTCAAATTTCGATTTCACATGTACGTTTATCTGAAGCTCTTACGGTGAAGGAAAACATCGTGAGGAAACGTGCACACGCCTGCGAAGAAACTCCAAGGTTATGTGTGAAGTCGACCAATCCGCACTAGGACCGCTTGGTCTACTAAGGCCCGATCGCGCTAACGCATGGTGGGCTTGAGCCCCTCGGTGGGGTTGTATGAGTTGATATGATGAACATAATTATTATTAGTAGGTATCCGATATTTTACACTTCTTCTCGTGATTCTTCACCACGGAGCTGATGATGGTCCATTCGCTAAAATGAAATTTGGACTTCTCCAACAAATTCAACTGATCAGCCAACTTGGTACGAGTACATTTGGGTTATCATATTTTTTCTGCGGCAAACAGAAAATTTAAATTAACCACAGAAATCTAAATAATATAATTATGCTTACAATTTCTATAAAATATACCTACTATTAGTAAGATGAAGAGGGGCCTATATCAGAAGGTACCGGATAATAATTAACTCTCAACTGTTTAGGGATAGATTCAATTAAGTTGGATAGTGAAAAATAAAGTTGTTACCAATCTAGAAACTCAGGGCACAGGTGAGAACCTAATTAGGTTTCCAGTTCAGACTACGCCGAGCTACCTAGCTTGAAGTAAGGCATTACAGTGTAAAACGTGCCTAATTTTGTAATTAAGCACTAAGAGTAACTATATCTTATATACTAATTATCAAAATCAGATACTTTTTTTTTTAAATAAAGGTACCTAGATTTGATTATTGTTTATAAAAACCGGCAAAGTGCGAGTTAGAATCACACACATTGGGTTCTAGATTAGATGGCGCTAGTTTATTTACGTTTAAAAAAACACGTTTTTTATATGGAGACTTTAACTTTTTCTAATTTTTAGTATTTGTTGTTATAGCGGCAACAGACATACATCATCTGTGAAAATTTCCACTGACTAGCTACCACGGCCCTTGAAATACAGCCTGGTGACAGACAGACAGACGGACGGATAGCAAAGTCTTAGTAATAGGGTCCCGGTTTTACCCTTTGGGCACGGAACCCTAAAAATTACAAAATTATTTCGTCATAAAAGTTTCAAATGTTGTGCGACTTCAGAACGTGTATCAGTTTATTAGACAGATATAATAAAAAGTAATTGAGTAATTGAAAAATACCGGAAATTTCCTTATTTATAAAAAGCGTCGGTGGCTCAACCGGTAACGACTCGGTCCATCTAACCAGAGGTACCGGGTTCAAATCTGGACGGCCAATGTACCAATGAGTTTTTCAAAAACTTACGTACATACTTACCGATTGCTTTAACGGTGAAGGAAAAACATCGTGAGGAAACCTGCACACGCCTGCGAAGAAACTCGAAGGTTGTGTGTGAAGTCGACCAACCCGCACTGGGCCCGCGTGGTCGACTAAGGCCTAATCGCCCTGATTCAGGGTAGGCTCGAGCCCCTCGGTGGGGACGTATATGAGCTGTAATGACGATTTAAATAATAATAAAGAAGTTCCGTATTAAAAATATTATGGTAACTTCTTACTGTTAAACGTTGCGTATAATCAATTGAATAGTTTAGAGATATCTATAAAATGTTTAACAAATTACAAAGGATTTGGTAACTAAGCATTTTCGTTCCAAATACGCAACAATGAGACAAAGGTGTGTCTCAGTGACTTTGTCACAGTAACCGAGATGTTCACTTTCCAATTAGTCTCGCATGTACGAGCTAACAATCACTACAAACAAAACATATCGCAATCGATTGCTCAATCCTTTTACTTAAGCCATAGAATCCATATTCGAGTGGTCAAAAAATTTTGAAAAACCCACGACGGTTAATATGTAATTGAAAAAGGATTAAAAATATTTTTTTAAAAAACCCCGACTTATAGAATTTATGTAACTTTCAACTCCCTATGAACTTAATAAAAAACCCAAGAAAATCCGTACGGGGCTGTCGATAAATAAACTAGTTTTGTAGTTTAATAGTAACGTAACTAATTTGAAGATATTTTTTGCTACACTTATTTATATTTATGTTGAAATTTAAAATTTTCCGTGCGTTTTCAGTTGAAAGTTACATAAATTCTTTAAGTCGGGGGTTTTTAAAAATTATTTTATTCTTTTTCAATTACACTTTGACCGTCGTGGGATTTTTCAAAATTTTTAATTTTGCTTTTTATTTCAAAGAGCACAGGTACATACATTATACAAACTCGATATAGTTTATTTTATTATATTATTATATAATTAGTATAATAAGTGTTTAAAACTAAACTTTGCACACCTACTTAAGAATTCTCACTAATCAACCATAAACCCATTATTGAAAACCGCATCAAAATCGGACTAGTAGTTTTTGAGTTAACTGGCAACTTTCGTTTGCACACACAAACAAACAAACAACCTCTCACACTAAACGTCTCCGTACCGTCGCGGGTAAAAAAAAATAATAGTTACCTATTTCACACATGTACAGAGCGCAGTGAAATCTAAAAATAACACAATTTTGCCGCGTTATCAAAGTAAGATAACACTTTATCTCAAGAGAAGAAACAGATCACAGTTTTATGAAAAGTATAGGTACTCGTATGTATGTAGATATGCAGGTATGTATGTAGGTATGCAGGGCTTGATGGATTTTGAAGTGTAAGGTGTTCTTGTCCCTTGAACGACATAGACTACACTTAAAAAAGTCGGGTTTTTTTATATTATTTTTTTAGTTATTTATTGAAAGTCCTAGTAGGTCTTTGTCTAGCAGTCGACGTCTTTCGACTGATTAGTGGAAACAATCAGTAGCTTTCCTTGGTCAAAGTAACATGTAGAGATAAACCAGGTTTAAAAAGTAAAATGCTAAGTAAGCTGTATTAATACGTCACTTCATGCAATAAATGACTTATTGACACTCTCAGAACTATAGATATAATTGATGCAAATCAATGTGGTGGTGGTGCCACGATGCAGCTCATTAGAAAATGTCTAATCAAGAAATTACAAGAGAACAAACCATTTGCAAATCATTGTTTTAAAACTAAATATGATGTGAGAATCCGTGCAGTCTTCCAACGGAGACATCTAGACAGGGCAATCGTGCGAGGGCCGAAGGCGAGACTGGAAGTGGAGCCCCAATAGAGATGACGAATGCTAGTCATTTGAATTATTTTTTATCATCTGTCAAAAACGACATTTTGTTCTAAAAATGTTTGAAATGCCTAAGCGTCACGTTATAGTTTTGCAGCGTCGTTTATGTACTCATTTTGTCATTTTAGTAAATTAAAAATGGAAGACTTGATGGAAAACAAAACGAGTAAGGTTTTCCGAAGTTTAAGTAAGAGGGCAATTTAGTGATAAAGAGTTCATAATTTATTTCTGGTGCTGTCGTCATCCCTGTCACCGTTTGGGACAATTCATTAGAAGCGCCAGCACAACGCTACTAGTGATGTCGGCTTTGACACAAACATTAATTCATTAGAAGCGCCAGCACAACGCTACTAGTGATGTCGGCTTTGACACAAACATTAATGGCATTGGACCACTGTGTTCATTCTTACACTGTGGTGTTACTCGTTTGTTTGCATTCTGTGTTTCCTTGATTTGGACAAACTCTACGCGATAGGATGTTTTACACCCACACTGACAATTCAAACAGGCGAAAGCATTAGAAGTTTTGGTTGTAGATAGACGTCCCCTATCTGCATCGAGGGAAACATTCATTGTACCTTTTTCGACGTGAGCTATTCGAGTCAAGTATCCAATTTTTTAGGATTAGTTATCTCATCTGAATAGTAGTTATTTAAGGATACCATTTCAATGCTGATGTACTTAACTTCAAATGTAACTTTGTGGTAACTCATTTCGCCTTCGAGCAAATTGAAAAGCCTATCACATATAAGAGACCGAGAAGGGTTAACAAACAAAGCAAATCGAATCAGCTCGAAGTTGCTAACAATATTAAGTGTAAGTACAATGTAGACGTGTCATCACAATTCAGACCTTCAGATCATACAGGGTGTACATAAATGACAGGACACCAAAAGCAAACTAGCCAATCGCAATGTACACCCTATAAATTGGTGTAGGTCCCGTTAACTGGGGGTTCTACTCATCATACTAAACAACTTTTCCTAAGGAATCCATAGTCAATTCTCAAAAAGAAATTGAACTCCATACAAAATTGCACAAAATTTGAATTAGTATAAAGAGATATTTTTTCTGGGATTTCAGCAGTCATAGAACTAAAGTTGTTCAGTATGATGAGTAGAGTTAACCGTTTACGGGACCTACACCGATTTTGTTACACCCTGTCTAAATCAGATATTACTATACGTACAAGAATTATTCGTTAAGACAAGAGTAGGTTCTCAATTCGACTGTGTATATTTTTCATGTTTTAAGCCGATTTTTATATTTTTTTGCAAAATTTTAACCGCTTCTAATGATCATTTTTATAAATAATAAGTTATGCCTCCGTGCAAATTGTATCAAAATCGGTTACATACTCATTAGAAAATTAACAAAAGCAGAAAAAAATTGCAAACTTGTACTTGGTTGTTGCAATTGAAGTTGGTTTTTAGGGTTACGTACACTCTAAGAGTGACCAGGACCCTATTACTAGGCCTCTGCTGTCCGTTCATCTGTCTGTCTGTCAGCTGGCTGAATTTCATGATCAGTAATAGGTAAGCGGTTGAAATTATCACAGTGTGTTCTTTTTTTGCCGCTATTATAACAAATAATACAAATTAGAAAAAGTGAAAATTTCAGGGAGTCTCCATACAAAAAACGTGTTTTCATAGGTATGTTTGTTTGACTCTATCGTAAAAACGGTAATACATACAAGCGTGAAACTTGGTGTGATTATAGTACTAATTCTAAAGTATAACTACAATAATATATATAATAATAAAAACCGGCCAAAAATTATTCGTACTCGCGGTAAAGCGGACTCTTTAGCGCGAGTACAAAAAAAACAAAAAACAATTTAAAAAAAATCTGTCGCTAGCGTTGATGTCTTTTATTTTTAATGTGAATTTGTATCATTGTAATAGTTTTGTGAAAATGTGAGGTGGTACGGAACCATCGGAGCGTGAGTCGAACTCGCACTTCTTAACCGGTTTTCTTAACGTGTTAAGCGTTGTTAATTACGATAGTTTAACATTTAAAATTCAATGGTAACTACTTAGCATTACAACTTTTACGGGATATCAGCCTACTTGTTTACTTTTACTTTCAAACGATAATTTCATAAAATTAACCTCGTACTTTACCAAAGTGTCAAGGTGGACAGGTGGACAGGAGGACGTGAAATATAATAACATGCGTAAGGCAAACATTGACACGAAAACTTGCAGGTAGTTGTAAACTTAGGTAATCAAAAAGTGTACTCAAGGTTTTGCCCAATGAAATGCATTTGACATGCATCATAGTTGACAACACCAAAAACGTTAAGGCGGCGCGGCGTAGGCGGTTCGATTAGCACACTAGCGCCGCCAATAGAAATAAATAATTTACTCATTCTTATGGACTTTAATCGAAATCATTGAGTAAGTATGTTGCGCAATAGGGGGGGGGGGGCAACAACTATTGTTTAAATGTTATTTTATAACTGTAAATATTAGCAAAATTTATTTTTTTGCAAAACTGCTAAAGGTCGCCACTTTTGTTGCCCCTCTACATAGGTTACTTGATAAATTTTGCAAAACGACTTTATTTTTTAAAATCGCTCAAAGTTATTTCCGTTACAGTTAATACATTTAGTCATGAGTAAAAACCAATCATCAAAAATATCTATCTATTTGTTTTCTGGAAGTACAGCACACTCATGATCCCAAGCTCTCAAAAGTTCCTCGTCGCTGGTAAATTTCCGCCCTTTCAGCTTATCTTTGATAATAGGAAGTAAAGCAAAGTCACAAGGGGCTAGGTCGGTTTTGTATGGTGAATGTTTAACCATTTTTATCCTAGCAGTTGTGAAAAAATTCACTGTGAGAGCCGCTCGATGTGCCGGTGCGTTATCATGGTGAAAATGCCAAGTACCGTGTCTGGAGTTGGGACGCATTTCCTTAAGTTTATTAAGCACCTGAGGTAAACATTCATTAGTGTACCAGTTAGCTGTTACAGTACGCTGACTGTCCAGAACTACTCGATTGATTATACCACGGCTAGTAAAAAATACAGCTATCATCTTCTTTTTAACAGATTTTGATTTGCGGGGTTGTGTTGGCGTAGGCTCATTTTCAAAGAACCAAACTTTATTTTTACTTTTAGATGGCACATCATAATAATATAGCCAAGTTTCATCACCAGTGACGATGCTGTTAACATAAGCACTTGACCCGTTTTCAAATTTGTTTATCATTTTTTTACACCATTATATACACGACAGTCCTTTTGCTCCTCCGTTACGTCGTGAGGTACCCATAGAGTGCAAACTTTTCTTACTCCAAGAATTTCGTGCAAAATTTTGTGAACACTTGGTGCACTGATGCCCAGGGCTTCTTCTATTTGCCTTTAAGTCATTCGACGATCAACTCTTAACATTTCTTCTATTTTGGCAACGTTATCTGGAGAACCTACACACGTCACTTGGGTCGTCCCGATTTTGGTGCAGCAGAAACTTCGAAATTTCCACGTTTAAACTCACAATACCAACGATAAACAGTCGTACGATGAGTGCAGTTTTGTTTGAATACAGATTGCATTTCCTTGAGACAGTCATCTAACGACAGACCCCTCTCAAAGTTGTAACGAATTACAACTCGTAAGTCGTCTCTAGACCACGCCGACATCTTTAAATATTAAATCTATTTTTTTAATAAAAAAATGATAAAAAAAGAAAACTTTTTCCCGCCAAACTTTGTCTATGGAAATATAGTTTTAAAATATATATATGATATGCTACCTCTTTGTTTCATATTTATATATTGCAAAACTTATCTAGTAACCTAGTATATATGCGCAAAATAATCAATGATTTCGATTTTTTCCTAACTGCCCAAGAATGTAGGGTAATATTTTAATGCAGTAAGTATTTTTAGTTTTTTTTTGTTTTGTCCCGACTGAATATCAACGCATTATGTTTTTTTGTGTTTCTCCTGTCTGACTAACTACACAGCTCAAACCAATGGACAGATCGGGCTGAAGTTTGACATACATATAGCAATTATGACGAAGGCATCAACTAAGAAAGAATTTTTAAGGAAATTCCCACGGGAATGGCAAAAAACGGGAGCTGCGCGGGCAACGCCGCTGGGCATCCGCAAGTACATACATACATACATATTTACTCTAAAAACATTAATCTATTTTAGGCAGTCGGGTAAAAAAGAGCAGCGTATTTAAAGTTGCTTTAAAAACGAAGAAAACTCTAGAAAAATATTCTTGCGACATAACTTACAACCAAGTCAAATGTGCATGCTGCTTGACGTAATAGGTCGCAGTGAGTGACCATCTCCAACTTTTACTACCGTTTCTTTCGCAACTTTGACTAGTAAGTTAGAATACTGATTGTGTGGAAAGTTTATTTTGCTTAAGGCTCTTCCGTCCCTAAAATTAGCATATCGATTCACGATGTTCCAAACATCGAACGAAATAGCTTCGAAATACTGCTACGTCGCTGTTGCGTCAATCGCTGCGGACGAATCGTGCAAAAATTGTGGTTTTTAATTCATTATAAATAAAATAAGAAGAATTTCCAAAAAGTAAGAAAACGAAATCATTTTATATTGTTTTGTTAAGAAGTTCATAAATCATCATAATGTTCCGATAAAAATTACGGCAGTTCTATGGTTACAACTAGAAATAAAAGGGGTGCATTAGGAAATCTTTTTCTTTAGTTCTGTGTTTTAAAATAGAATCAGAGGAAATCAAAATCACTTCTCATATCCTGTTAATAACAAAACCTTTTTTTTTCGATGAAAAAATCCTTAATTGAAGTAAAAAGTGGTTACAAAGTTGGTCGTTGGCGGCGGTATAAGCCCTAACTGCAGTTGCTGCTTTTAATATCGGTGAGCTACTTATTTAATAAGTACGTTTACGCCAGCTTTTCATTTAATACATAAAGGTTGGCTTGATTTTCCCCAACCCTAAAAAACTCACCGAGTTTAATTGGGTAAAACTCACCTGTTAAAACCCACGGGTTTTTGACAAAAGTGTTTTTTGTTTTTAGGGTTCCGTACCCAAAGGACCTATTACTAAGACTTCGCTGTCCGTCCATCTGTCCGTCTGTCACCAGGCTGTATTTCAAGAAACGTGATAGCTAGACAGTTGAAATTTTCACAGATGATGTATTTCTGTAGCCGCTATAAAATCAAAAACTAAAAATTAGAAAAAGTGAAAAAAGTTAAGGGGGTCTCCATACAAAAAAGGTGCTTTTTTTGGAACATGAAGATACTAGCGCCATCTAGTGTGATGGTAAGGTACCCATGTGTGAGGTTCTTACTCGCACTTGGTTGGTTCTTTAAACTTGCATTAAAAAGTCTGATGAATCTATCAAATTTCCCTCTATTAACAATATCACTAAATATTACTACCACTTTGAAAAGGGGATTTCTCCAATTATTGTCAACAGACTTATCGGGGAAATCTCCTTCATGGTTTTTCCGTCAAATAGTGTAGCAAATTTCTTATGAATTTTATCCGAAAAGAAATAATTTAAGAAAAAACTCGGGTTTTTGCCAACCCTGCTTCACTGTCTCATCTTACTATCTGAATGACGTTACACTTTATCCCCCCTCCCCCCCCCCCAAGGATTTCTACAACAACCGATCCGGCCTAAAGCATAGACGATAAAAAGGGATAGACGACGGTTGCCTGGTGACGCACTGAGGATACGTGAGTAGGGCTTTTAGTACATACGTCTATATACACATCTGGAATCAGACGTGTACAGGTTTTGTCATGATGTTTTCCTTCACCGCTACAGCAATGTACGTAAGTTCTCGAAAAACTGATTGGTACATCGGCCGTACGGATTAGAACCCGGGGATCTGTGTTTAGTAGGACCAAGTCGTTACAATTGAGTTCAGAAAAATATAGGTATTTCAAAGGCTTTTATAATGCAATATCTATAATAGGTACGAGAAAATTATGCACGTTGTAACAAAATTTATGTAGGACTTGTTAACTATAAAGGGCTTCTACTCAAACTATATATACTGTACTTGACAAAAAAAAAATTCGACGCTCCGTACAAAAACGCACAAAATTGGTCAATGAAGTTCTTTTTTTTTTTGCGAAATTGCCAAAAGTGGCTACTTCTATTAAAAAAAAAAAACTTGTTGCTAATATTCATTTAAAATATAAACAATTAAACAATAGTTGTTTGTTGCCCCCTATGTCCTATACGCGCAAAATACTTAATGATTTCGATTAAAGTCCATAAGACACGATTATAAGACTGAGTACATTATTTATTTCTATTGGCGGTTCTAGTGTGCTAATCGAACCAACTTAACAAGTTTTTTATCATCTCACCTGATAGTAACTGACGATGATGCCGTTGATGGAAGCGGGCTTACCTATACTTCTCAACGCAATAGTGAACTAGCTATCTTATCTTCATGCTGAAACGCATGCAAGATGTAACATTGATGTTTGGCGGCAAGATTTAGATAAAATGGTGGTAGCTAGCCAGGCAGGCTTAGAAAATGCCTTTCCACCAACCAAACCCAGTCTTACAAAGTTACTCCATTTGACATTTTGTTTTTTTTTAACATTGTAAATTTAATTTTTGACGATCACCTCACCATTGACATAATTATTTTCTAATTTGACATGTATATTTTATGAATTTGTGTCGTGTGATAAATAAATCTAATCTAATCTATCGAACACGATACCTCCTGATGTGAAGCTAATGAACTAGCTATTAAGCCATGGAGGCGATTGAAACACAGCATTTTTTATTTATTTTTCTTATTTTGTTACACCTGTATACGTTTTGTGATTTCGTGTGTATTAAATATAAAAATAGGTAAGTACTCTTCATGTCATAGATCAAGAACACAAAAACGAGGTGAAGAGCGTGATCGACCTTAGCACACATTATGCCTAAATTTTGTGTGACACACTTGTCTATGGCCATATTACGTCAGTATTGCTAGTTTAACCGTATTATTATAGCTTATTATATTACACACGGCACAGATAATATATCTGTTACTGTCTGGACCTAACGACTTCGACGTAAAACTTGAAAATAGATATTACCCGGCAGATAACATATAATATGTAAAATGCAGATAACATAAATCTGTGCGCCGTGTGTGACAACTGACAACCTTTAGTGTCATGTTTTTTTTTGTTGTAGGTACGCGCAGAGCATCTATCTATGTTTAATAGATTATAGAACTCAGTAGTAGGTAGGTATGTAATGGAAACGAAACGATTAATTATCATAAAAAGTAGCGTCCGACCGAAACAGGATTTGCAGCCGAAACCGAACTTTTTTCCTCGGACACACCCTGGACACTTCATACAACGGGCCAGAAATGACATGTCAAAAAAGGAATAACAGAACAAAGAAAATGGCGGCGAAATCCTATACGTTCGACAACCAAACTGTAACCAATCTGTATCAATCTGGGTGACGAGGAGGTGAGGTCGCAATCTAGAGAGCAAGAAATTTTGTTTTGTATGCTGAAATCTAGTGTATTTTGCTTAAAGTGTATTGTGTCAATACGTGTTAAATGGAGTCAAAAAACAACAATTAAAGTAAGAAATTATGTTCATTATTAACTTCACATGAACACACTGACATGAAACCTGTCATGAATGTAAGTAAACCCCTTTAAAAAAACTACTTTGCGACAATTTCCAATAAAAACTAAAACTAGGCTTCTAAACAAGGGCGACGCGTTATGCTAACCAGCACCACAGATGAGATTACTAGATACTTCCAGCACCACCAATGAAAAAACATATCTTCTTTTAAGATACGATTGTTTCTAGTTAGCATAACCCACTGCCTTAATATTTAGGCACGGTTTTAGCCGAACGAAGCGCGACATTTCACGAACACTGAGTTTCGGCACGGCCGAAGGTTCCGCTGATTTTTGGCCGAAACAAGATTTTTGCCGAAACTGAGCGAAACCGAACATTCGGTCGGTCACTATAAAAAGACACAGATTTGAACTAATATATAAGTCACTGTAAAAAGAACATATAAAAACTTCTTCGCTCTTCTGTGATAAAAACTAAAAAATGCTGTAAACAATATTTACTTATAAAATGTTAACTGTTGTTTTTATAACGTGTGAAGTTTTGCAGTAAAAAATACATATTATGGTTTGATCAATATAACGACAAATTGAAATAACAAATCCTTGAAGCTATTTATAACGAAAACACTTTTTTTATCAATTAAAAATAATCAAACAATTGCCAAAACGTTGCCTCGTACAATACAACAGTACCGTTATCAAACACGCGATCAAGGGGTTTGGACCATAGACAATATGACAGGAACTGTGGTCTGTGACCAGGACATGACAAATATAATTTTACGGCTGATGCTCTTGAATATCAATATATGGAATACACGTGTTTTGTTGATAAGCGACGGTATATGTAAGTTTGTAAAGTAATTTGCGGTTGTATGTCCTCCCCTCTCCATAATATTCCGTTATCACGAGATCGTTTTTATGCTGTGACGTAATAGATGGGGGAATACGTAGGTATGATTTTTAAAATAACAGTAATCCCTACTAATATTATGCGAAAGTAACTCTGTCTGTCTGTTACGCTTTCCCGCAAAAACTACTGAACGGATTTGGCTGAAATTTGGTAGGCAGACATATTAGGACCTGGATTAAGACATAGGCTACTTTTTACCACGCTCGCGAGCCGCTTGCGGCTCGCGCACTGCGCACCCTCGAAAAGTCATAGAAACGTGGTCCACGCGGGTGAAGCCGCGGGAAACAGCTAGTAATAATATATAAGAAGGAATAAATAATAATAGGGCATGTGGTAGTAGGTTAACTTATTTTCTTTTAGTACCCGACTGCCCAAAAAGTAGGGTAATGTTTTCCGGGTGTATGTGTGTAAGTTTTTTTCGCGTCTTCTGCGTCAACAACGTTTTTAATGACTGTCTTTGAGGGTAAGCCGCTCGCAAGCGTGGAAATAAGTTTTCTTTAGGATCCCTCGGGATATAATATGTTGGGCTATGCTAATTAATAGTCTTTGTCAATTTCCACTCACCTCCTCAACTAGGTCTGTGTAAAAATCACGACAATCCGTTGCAACGTGCGCTAGCGTGGAAATGAGTTGCCTCTAGATCCCTCGGGAACTATTTAGGACAGCTTAATTAGTAGTCTCTCTGTGTATTTTCATCTCCTCAACTATCTCTCTACAAAAATCACGATAATTACAAAACCGGCCAAGTGCGAGTCGGACTCGCGCACGAATGGTTCCGTACCATCCCTACTTCCCTACTAATCCCTACTATCCCTACTAATATTATAAATGCGAAAGTAACTCTGTCTGTCTGTTACGCTTTCCCGCAAAAACTACTGAACGGATTTGGCTGAAATTTGGTAGGTAGACAGATTAGGACCTGGATTAAGACATAGGCTACTTTTTACCACGCTCGCGAGCCGCTTGCGGCTCGCGCACTGCGCACCCTCGAAGTCATAGAAACGTAGTCCACGCGGGTGAAACCGCGGGAAACGGCTAGTTATCTATAAAAATCACGTTTGTTGTATGGAAGCCACCTTAAATATTAATTTTATTTTAATTTACTTAATTATTTATTTTTAAACTGAATAATACAACTCAATATTCTGTGAATATTTCAAGCGTCTACCTGTTGCCGTTATCAATATCGAGCAAAAAATCACGTTTGTTGAATGGGAACTCCCCTTAAACATTCATTTTATTTTAATTTAATTATTTATTTTTAAACTGAATTTATAACTAAATATTCTGTTTATATTTCAAGCGTCTACCTGTTGCCGTTATCAATATCTAGCAAGAAAAAAACACGTTACTCCCCTTAATTATTTGTATTATTTTAATTTAAATATTTATTTTTAAAGTGATTATGTAACTTAATATTCTGTGAATAAATTAAGCCTCTACATGTTGTCGTTATCAATATCAAGCAAAAAATCACGTTTGTAGTATGGGAGCCCCCTTTAATATTTATTTTATTCTGTTTTTTAGTATTTTGTTATAGTGGCAAAATAAATACATCATGTGTAAAAAAATTCAACTGTCTAGCACTGTTCATGAAATACAGCCTCGTGACAGACAGACTGACAGACGGACAGCGAACTTTCAGTAATAGGGTCCCGTTTTTACCCTTTGGGTACGGAACCCTAAAAACTGTTTTTTTTTTTTTGCAGTTCCCAAAGGAACTATGCCGTACCAAAGTATTTATATATTAGTACTAAAATACAGACACTCCCTGCCGCTCTCTAGATTGCGACCTCACCCCGTCGTCACCCAGATTGATACAGATTGGTTACAGTTTGGTTGTCGAACGTATAGGATTTCGCCGCCATTTTATTTGTTCCGTCATTCGTTTTTTGAAATGTCATTTCTGGCCCATTGTATGAAGTGTCCAGGGTGTAACCGTACAATGCAATTTACGCGGGATTAAAAGTAGCCTACGAGTATGTCACTCCCCGCCCGTTAAATTATGATCAGTTCGACCCGTTGCTCCGTTGCGAAGGAAAAACACACTAATAATATAAGTGAGTTTTTTGCCCGAGCCTGTAGCTTAAACGGGTCGTTGGATTTTAAAGTGCAAGGTGTCATTAGCTTCGTCTCAACCCCTCTGAGTGTATACATTCTAAGCAAACGGGTTTAATTTTCTAAATGGAATTGGTTAAATTATTTTTTTAAGTATTTTGGAGTGCAATGTGTTGTGAGATTCGTCTCACTCAACCTCCCTGAAAGTATAACATTTTAAGGGCCGCCAGGAGGCTCTAGTTTCCATACAAACGTAGTTCTGCTTTAATACAAAAACTACATGCCAGATTGAATCCAAACTTTGCAAATATATTGAGGAGACACATATCGATGTTTATAATTAGTTTTCGAAGTACTAATATAAAACGGAAAAAAATAAGAGCAGTTTCAAACTTTCAGTACAAAACTAAATTAAGCCTTCGTCGTTTAGTTACGTTAAAATTTACTACGATGAAAACTAATTACAAACATCGATATGTGTCTACTCAATATATTTACAAAGTTTGGATTCAATCCGGCATGTAGTTTTTGTATTAAAGCAGAACTACGTTTGTATGGAAACTCGAGCCTGCTGGAGACTCAGGGCTTAACTTTTTAAATGGAATTGGTTAAATTATTTTTGTGTGGATTTTGGAGTGAAGGTACTTGTAATAATTAGAATAGGTACATCACCGACTTCTTTTCTATATCTCTGTAGGTTCACCTAGGTCCTGGAGCTACTTCGAAATCGTTTCAAATTAGATGCCAGTGTAAACACCTCATTTAATACCGTACTAATTAAAAGCTTAAAATGTAAAAGTGGTCGGTGGTGAGGTGACCACATCGGCATCGCAACACATTTGAGCTGAGCATTTAAGCTTGTGCTCAATACATTGTACCTTTCAATCTGATTTGGCTTCCCCCAGAATCTTTTCGCTCTATAAATACGTGTTTTTTTATCATAAGAAGGTACCTAGATACAAAAATATACTTATATTTCTGAATCAACTAATTAATGATGCATTGGAGTCTGTTTTATCATAACACAAATGATATTACTTAAAAAGTATGGATGTTTGTTTGTTTGTTCTACTTTCGCGCCTAAACGGCCTAACCGAATTATTGTATTAAATAAGGCAGGTGTCTTAATAAGTTTTTTTTTTGCTTCTATTGTAAAAACTGTAGGACATGTAAGCGTGAAACATGGTGCAATTATAGTATTAATCTTGAAGTTAAACAAAAATAGGAAAAAAAACGGCCAAGCCAAGTGTGAGTTGTACTCGCGCTAAGGATTCCAAAATTAATGAAAAAAAAGCATTTTCTGTGGCTCGCGTTGATATATTTTTTTTGTAAGGGATATGGTTTTATTGCTATACTTATGTGGAGAGGTGTGGTGGTACGGAACCTTCGTTGTACGAATCCGACTCACACTTGGCCGGTTTTTTTTTCATCCACGCTCGCGAGCTGAATGCATCGTGTGCCCTCAATTACAGTCACAAATATACTATTTATATCCACGCGGACGAAGCCGCGGGCAAAAGCTACAACAAACAGATTATAAGAAAAAAACATTAATTAATCTTCAATAACACAAAAGACAAAAAAATAACAAATTCGATGTATGATCTAGTAACGGTTGGTATATTTTTCACTAATTTGATAATTAATCGTTAGTTAATGAAAGTTTTTCACGACAATTCCACAACATTATCATCTGACAAGCACAATATGTGTAGACAGACAATTACAAGCCTGGCCTTCGTAACAAGTGAACGATCATCTAGACCAGACAGTGTTTGACGGAGCGTCCCAAACGTTCACGCACCATTACAACTTTAGAACGGTCCACCTCTTCTCGAAGATTACAATTACTAAATGATACATATCGAGAAATGGTGATAATAGTGTTCACTGCAAATAGGTGAACCACGAGTATAGATTAAGTTGTTATATCCCTAATTAATTCTGTAAAGTTATAATTGAAAACGCTAAACACTTTAAAAAACCGACTTCCATCGCAACAACTTAGTACATTTATGCATTATTATTTTTATTTTTTGTTAATTTCTAATAAAGTACTACACCGATTTTGATAAAATTTATATTGGAGCAACTCAGGAGCAAAAAAATAAAATATATATAAAATATAAAATAAAATAAAATATATATAAAATATCGAATAAAAAAATAATCATGAAAATGGTTTATGAAAACGCTTCCTACCTTTTTACCCTATAAATACAGAATATTATTTTCCAATTAACATGTTTTTTATCATTAGTTGTTAAGGCGCTAAAATCACTCAATCCGGGCAGGTTGATACGTGTTTCAATAATATCGAACTAAGTCTATTCATTTTAAGTTCAAATCAATGAGGGCTCCAACGCGGCTGTTAAGTTGATGCCGAACGCCCAAATCACGATTTTTACATTTTTTTTAAAAAAAATCTATACTTTAAAACATGTTTGAAAAAATGTGTTCCATTAAAATGAAAGGTCTTAAAGTCACCGATTTTTGTGTGTTGGTTTCCTTCAACATTAACTATTTGTTTTCGAGAAATTTGCCAAAACAGAGCCAAGTACAGTATATTTTTTGACATCAAAAGTTGTAATATTTTTAAAATTGTATTCATTTAAATATATTTTTTATTACTTTAGGTATATTATATATTTTTTCCATAGTGATTGATAGCTTTACAGTCTTTAAATAATTTGAATTGAATATTGTCATTTGACCTATCTTAAGGCCTTAATAAAAAATCTTAAGTTCATTTTTTATCCACATTTGATATGATAAGCCTTTGGCATCATCTCACCTGATGGTGACTACGATGCCGAAGATGAAAGCGGGCTTACCAAGATCTCCCAGCTATGTTATCTTCAAGTCGGAACACTTCAATGGTGTTAATATTGATGTTTGTCGGCAAGAATTAGATAGGCGGGCTTAGTTAATGCACTTCCACCATCCAAACCGAGTCTTCGAGTTAGACTCCGCCGGGAATCGTACTCGCGACCTCCTGATGTGAAGCTGATGGGCTTAACCACTAAGCCACTTAGTTGGTTATAAATTGTATTCTAGTATGTGCGCAAAATATACCACATCGTATAATACAAGTCTTGGAGCTCTCTTCACCGCCGCCGTTCAAAACGATGTCTACATAAAGCATAGTTACTGTATATTATTTGTTGTCATAGGTGAAAGTAAAAAAATAATTAAGCCTAAGGTTTATAAGATTATGTGCCATACTTCTCATTATATTTTTGTTCATCTGTAAAAGTGTGGATTGTGAAGCTGCGACTTTTCATACAAACGGCGTTAACGATTTTCACCTCTTAAATGTTAACCGATTTGGACCAATTTTTAGGTTGTCAGTCAAAACAAAAGCTAGGCTTACACGTTTAGTTTTTTTATTACTGATTATAAATAAACAAAAAATGTCCGAAATTAGTTTTATATAAAAACACGTGAAGGACAATAAAATTAAACTTATTAACTTTATCGAAAAAACAAAAGTATAAACCTAGCTTTTGTTCTGACTGACAACCTATCAAAAATTGGTCCAAACCGGTTAACATTTAAGAGGTGAAAATCGTTAACGCCGTTTGTATGAAATGTCGCAGCTACACAATCCTCTTGAAAGGTGTCCACCTTTCAAGAGGATTGTGAAGCTGCGACTTTTACTTACGAAACTGAAACTTTTCCCCAAGTTCCTTAATATAATGGTTGGTATTGGTTACCAATTACAATGGAGTAAATTATAGCAAATCTCTTTTGAACTTTCCATACAAATCAGGGTTGGGTTCGAAGTGATAATTGTAATGATAATTATCTTGATAATCATAAAATTAATTGCACAAAGAAAACATTATTAATATTATAGTTATCTTTGACAAAACTCTTAGCCTCGCGCTATGTCTTGTCATGTTTATCCGAACACGATTTGAAGTTTCGTTAAAAACGCGTCAAACCTCGAACTCAGAAAAAAAGCGACAAAAACGAATTTGTTGATTAATAACCGTGATTAAACAATTTAACGCTATTTTTTTATTTTTTATAGATAATGTTTTAGTATTTAATTATCATGATAATTATCAAAAAAAATATCTTGATAATTTCGAACCCTGATACAAATCGAGCAACTAATCAACAACTTTGTACGGAGTCCTGCTTCTTTTTCGCGATTCTCTTGGGGAAAGTTGTTCAGTTTAACGAGTAGACTATTTGGAAAACCTAACCTTCCGTTTTTCGTAGTCGGGTAAAAAAAGACTATTTTTTATTTTTCCCACGAATCCATCTTACCGATACTGTGCTACACGACAGCAAACGACAGGAAATCTTCCGAGTTTATTCGGCAATCATATTTGATTCTTCTCCGCATACAGATTACATCTTTTGCTTGTAGGTACTGTTATCGTCTTATCTATGATTAAATGGTACCTACTTACCTTGATGACATCATTTCTGTTTTGTTCCCTGTAGATAAACCCAAAGGGTTCACTATGATAAGAGTATAAAATTATAAGGTTTTATATGTAACTACGTAAAACAAAGGTCTGAACGAGTAAGTAGGTACTAACGTTATAAAGAGTGTAAATTGTCAGAGGGACATGTCGTTAAATGAAGTAGGTACGCTATAAAGATAATAACAACGTATGGTTTCTGTTGTTACTGAACAATAGGGCAACAAATCATTTTGAATGGTGAATTGTTATACTTAGCTTATAACAATGTAATATTATAATACTGAAGGACTTGTCTTTTGAATACACATTTTACGTAGGTATATATCTACAGTTTCACTGGATATGTGACGTATTCCTTTTAAGAGGATTTAAATTACATCTCATTTGCAATACAAAATGTCATCGGAAGTCAAAAATGTTTGAGTTTGAGTTATGTACAGGATGTAACAAAATTGGTGTAGGTCCCGTTAACTGAGGGTTTTACTCGTCATACCGAACAACTTTCTCCAAGGAATTCATAGTCAATTCTCAAAAAAAAAATTGGACCCTCCATACTAAAATGCACAAAATCGATCGATCAGCTGATCGATTTGTATGAAGAGTAAAAAAAAATCTTTACGATTTCAGCAAAGTCGTAGAACAAAAGTTTTTCAGTATGATGACTAGAAGCCCCAGTTAACGGGACCTACACCACTTTTGTTACACCCTGTATAGCCAATTTAATGTTATGAAAAACGTTTTTGATTGTATTCATCGTAAATTTGTAAATATAATATATATATATATATATATATAGGTGTAACAAAATTAGCTGAAACTATTTTAACTGGTGCTTCTACCCATGGCCATGAAACTAAACAACTTTCCCCATCAAACCCATAGCCAAATGTCAAAAAAAATTTGAACTTCCCATACTAAGTTGGCTGATCAGCTGATCGAGTTAGTATGGGAGAGCTAGTATTAGTATTTTTTTTGCGCTTTGACTATGGGTTCCATGTGGAAAGTTGTTCAGTTTCATGGGTAGAAGCACCAGTTAAAATAGTTTCAGCTAATTTTGTTGCACCTTATATACTACGTTAACCGTGCGAAATACGGGAAAAACTCGGCTGTAACTCGAAAATCGTTTCCGACCCTTAGGTAACAGGACTTTTTTACAAATGGGATAATACTTATTTTATTTATTTATTTTTATTTATCAAAGGTAATCAACAGCTTACAATAAAACGGCATAGTACAATACTGTGTGATAAAAGTGAAATGAATAACAGATAACCCCAGAGATAATTAAAAGATATTAAAGCTTGTTTGTACCAAAGATTTTGAAAATTATATACTTTTTTAACGCCAATTGCGCAAAGGTGCGCGTAGTGCGTGGCAGCGCCAACAGCATCCCGGCTATGATCAGTGATCACTGATGTCACATTGCCAGTCACTTTGTATTCATGGATAATTTGATTTAATAATAGGGGCTCTTTCGAAATGAATTCACAATACTTACTTACTTACTTCTTAGAGCAAGTGTAACAAGTACCAGTTAGTACACTTGCACTAAGAAGTAAGTATTGTAAATTCGTACTATTAATAAACTCGTATTAGTATCGTTTTCACTAATGAGGAAGGTTCAGTTGTATTATTCCTCGCTAGCCGCTTGTGGCTCGTGCACCGCGGTCCCTCTAGTGTTTATATAAATGCATATTAAACCTATTGAATAGAAGGGATTTATAGACGTTGCACAAATCGCTCCTAAATTAGTCAACAATATAGAATTCGTAATAAATAAACTTTTAGGGGCAAATCACACTCGGTCATCTGGCCCCTAAGTAGGATTTCCTGGTGCCTCTACTATGATACCAGACCCTGATAGACTTATTAAACATATTTAAATACTATAGTTTGTTTCGTTACCCTAAACATTGTAAAATTGAGGATGAAAATATTCATCTTCTTTTTATTTCAAACGGGATTACATTGACTTAACCAAAATGTATTTTCTTGCTCCGCAAATTGGGTCTTTTTGTTACTTCAAAAAAATATTACAATCTTGGGACCGGATTAAATTACGCAACTGGATTAGCAACTCTTGAAAAAGGGGCCTTCTTAACTGAAGAATACTTTTTCATAACTGTTTAAGACTCTTATCATAGATTTTGTTATAGGTACGTACATTTTTTGAAATTTACGCAAAAGCAAAGTTATAAGTAAGTAAATATCCTTTATTGCACACTAGAAAAAACTTAACAAAAACTTAATTTAATTATATATAGGATGACTTTTAATTAGTTCTTGATAGCAAAGGATATGAATGTACTCGTGATTACAAACAACTTTCCCTAAGAAACTATATGTCAAATATGAAAAAAAAAATGGTCCTTCATACATTTTTGTCGATTTGATAACTTGTTATGTATCGAGGACCTAAAATTTTTTTCTGATTCGTCATATAAAATATAGTTTCTTTAGGAAAGTTGTTTGTAATCACGAGTACATTCATATCCTTTGCTATCAAGAACTAATTTAAGGTCACCCTATATAGAGCTTATCATTTTTTGCGATTTCTTGCAGGCAACGTTAAGTAAACTGATACAAATTGGTAGGTAAAATAAGGGTGGCTGAAGATAAAAAATAAACAAGATTTTTACGAAATTCTTTAAAAGCAGGTTTCTAATAAATAGACAGTAGGAATAATCTTCGAAAAACCTAAAAGCTTTTAGGTACAAGCTTTTATTTAAAAAGAGTTTTTACTTTTTATGCATCAAAGTACTCGTCAATACGAATAAAACGAGCCCAAACTCGATTGGGTTGTGTCGTTTTATTGCGGAGTTTCTATAGCCACCTTCCAGTTAAGCATCAGATCAGCTTCATGTCATCATAATAGATCATAATATGCATGCAAAATTTCAGCTCAATCGAAAAACCGGTAAGTGGGTCAAATTTAACTTGCAAGATTTCATTTCATTACAGACACCGGGACAGTTGAAAGTAAATAAAAGCTGCTTAATCGGAAACCGGGAAGTGGGTCAAATTTAACTTGCAAGATTTCATTACAGACACCGGGACAGGTGAACGTAAATAAAAGCTGCTTAATCGGAAACCGGGAAGTGGGTCAAATTTAACTTGCAAGATTTCATTACAGACACCGGGACAGGTGAAAGTACATAAAAGCTGCTTAATCGGAAACCGGGAAGTGGGTCAAATTTAACTTGCAAGATTTCATTACAGACACCGGGACAGGTGAACGTAAATAAAAGCTGCTTAATCGGAAACCGGGAAGTGGGTCAAATTTAACTTGCAAGATTTCATTACAGACACCGGGACAGGTGAAAGTACATAAAAGCTGCTTAATCGGAAACCGGGAAGTGGGTCAAATTTAACTTGCAAGATTTCATTACAGACACCGGGACAGGTGAACGTAAATAAAAGCTGCTTAGTCGGAAACCGGGAAGTGGGTCAAATTTAACTTGCAAGATTTCATTTCATTACAGACACCGGGACAGGTAAAAGTACATAAAAGCTGCTTAATCGGAAACCGGGAAGTGGGTCAAATTTAACTTGCAAGGTTTCATTACAGACACCGGGACAGTTGAACGTACATAAAAGCTGCTTAATCGGAAACCGGGAAGTGGGTCAAATTTAACTTGCAAGATTTCATTACAGACACCGGGACAGGTGAAAGTACATAAAAGCTGCTTAATCGGAAACCGGGAAGTGGGTCAAATTTAACTTGCAAGGTTTCATTACAGACACCGGGACAGGTGAACGTAAATAAAAGCTGCTTAATCGGAAACCGGGAAGTGGGTCAAATTTAACTTGCAAGATTTCATTACAGACACCGGGACAGGTGAACGTAAATAAAAGCTGCTTAATCGGAAACCGGGAAGTGGGTCAAATTTAACTTGCAAGATTTCATTACAGACACCGGGACAGGTGAAAGTACATAAAAGCTGCTTAATCGGAAACCGGGAAGTGGGTCAAATTTAACTTGCAAGATTTCATTACAGACACCGGGACAGGTGAACGTAAATAAAAGCTGCTTAATCGGAAACCGGGAAGTGGGTCAAATTTAACTTGCAAGATTTCATTACAGACACCGGGACAGGTGAAAGTACATAAAAGCTGCTTAATCGGAAACCGGGAAGTGGGTCAAATTTAACTTGCAAGATTTCATTACAGACACCGGGACAGGTGAACGTAAATAAAAGCTGCTTAGTCGGAAACCGGGAAGTGGGTCAAATTTAACTTGCAAGATTTCATTTCATTACAGACACCGGGACAGGTAAAAGTACATAAAAGCTGCTTAATCGGAAACCGGGAAGTGGGTCAAATTTAACTTGCAAGGTTTCATTACAGACACCGGGACAGTTGAACGTACATAAAAGCTGCTTAATCGGAAACCGGGAAGTGGGTCAAATTTAACTTGCAAGATTTCATTACAGACACCGGGACAGGTGAAAGTACATAAAAGCTGCTTAATCGGAAACCGGGAAGTGGGTCAAATTTAACTTGCAAGATTTCATTTCATTACAGACACCGGGACAGGTAAAAGTACATAAAAGCTGCTTAATCGGAAACCGGGAAGTGGGTCAAATTTAACTTGCAAGGTTTCATTACAGACACCGGGACAGTTGAACGTACATAAAAGCTGCTTAATCGGAAACCGGGAAGTGGGTCAAATTTAACTTGCAAGATTTCATTACAGACACCGGGACAGGTGAAAGTACATAAAAGCTGCTTAATCGGAAACCGGGAAGTGGGTCAAATTTAACTTGCAAGGTTTCATTACAGACACCGGGACAGGTGAACGTAAATAAAAGCTGCTTAATCGGAAACCGGGAAGTGGGTCAAATTTAACTTGCAAGATTTCATTACAGACACCGGGACAGGTGAACGTAAATAAAAGCTGCTTAATCGGAAACCGGGAAGTGGGTCAAATTTAACTTGCAAGATTTCATTACAGACACCGGGACAGGTGAAAGTACATAAAAGCTGCTTAATCGGAAACCGGGAAGTGGGTCAAATTTAACTTGCAAGATTTCATTACAGACACCGGGACAGGTGAACGTAAATAAAAGCTGCTTAATCGGAAACCGGGAAGTGGGTCAAATTTAACTTGCAAGATTTCATTACAGACACCGGGACAGGTGAAAGTACATAAAAGCTGCTTAATCGGAAACCGGGAAGTGGGTCAAATTTAACTTGCAAGATTTCATTACAGACACCGGGACAGGTGAACGTAAATAAAAGCTGCTTAGTCGGACACCGGGAAGTGGGTCAAATTTAACTTGCAAGATTTCATTTCATTACAGACACCGGGACAGGTAAAAGTACATAAAAGCTGCTTAATCGGAAACCGGGAAGTGGGTCAAATTTAACTTGCAAGGTTTCATTACAGACACCGGGACAGTTGAACGTACATAAAAGCTGCTTAATCGGAAACCGGGAAGTGGGTCAAATTTAACTTGCAAGATTTCATTACAGACACCGGGACAGGTGAAAGTACATAAAAGCTGCTTAATCGGAAACCGGGAAGTGGGTCAAATTTAACTTGCAAGGTTTCATTACAGACACCGGGACAGGTGAACGTAAATAAAAGCTGCTTAATCGGAAACCGGGAAGTGGGTCAAATTTAACTTGCAAGATTTCATTACAGACACCGGGACAGGTGAACGTAAATAAAAGCTGCTTAATCGGAAACCGGGAAGTGGGTCAAATTTAACTTGCAAGATTTCATTACAGACACCGGGACAGGTGAAAGTACATAAAAGCTGCTTAATCGGAAACCGGGAAGTGGGTCAAATTTAACTTGCAAGATTTCATTACAGACACCGGGACAGGTGAACGTAAATAAAAGCTGCTTAATCGGAAACCGGGAAGTGGGTCAAATTTAACTTGCAAGATTTCATTACAGACACTGGGACAGGTAAAAGTACATAAAAGCTGCTTAATCGGAAACCGGGAAGTGGGTCAAATTTAACTTGCAAGATTTCATTACAGACACCGGGACAGGTGAAAGTACATAAAAGCTGCTTAATCGGAAACCGGGAAGTGGGTCAAATTTAACTTGCAAGATTTCATTACAGACACCGGGACAGGTGAACGTAAATAAAAGCTGCTTAGTCGGAAACCGGGAAGTGGGTCAAATTTAACTTGCAAGATTTCATTTCATTACAGACACCGGGACAGGTAAAAGTACATAAAAGCTGCTTAATCGGAAACCGGGAAGTGGGTCAAATTTAACTTGCAAGGTTTCATTACAGACACCGGGACAGGTGAACGTAAATAAAAGCTGCTTAATCGGAAACCGGGAAGTGGGTCAAATTTAACTTGCAAGATTTCATTACAGACACCGGGACAGGTGAAAGTACATAAAAGCTGCTTAATCGGAAACCGGGAAGTGGGTCAAATTTAACTTGCAAGATTTCATTACAGACACCGGGACAGGTGAACGTAAATAAAAGCTGCTTAATCGGAAACCGGGAAGTGGGTCAAATTTAACTTGCAAGATTTCATTACAGACACTGGGACAGGTAAAAGTACATAAAAGCTGCTTAATCGGAAACCGGGAAGTGGGTCAAATTTAACTTGCAAGATTTCATTACAGACACCGGGACAGGTGAACGTAAATAAAAGCTGCTTAATCGGAAACCGGGAAGTGGGTCAAATTTAACTTGCAAGATTTCATTACAGACACCGGGACAGGTGAAAGTACATAAAAGCTGCTTAATCGGAAACCGGGAAGTGGGTCAAATTTAACTTGCAAGATTTCATTACAGACACCGGGACAGGTGAACGTAAATAAATGCTTGTAAAAATACTAATGATTCATCGCCTAGATTTCTTATGATTCATTCTAGGGCTGTTTTGTTTATTTCTTTGTACCTAAAGAATAGCGTCGGTGGCGTAACGGCTAAGGCCTCTACCTTCTGTCCGGGAGGTCGTGGTTCGAATCCCGCCACGTACCAATGTGTTTTCGAGTTTCGATTTCATATGCACGTTTATCCGACGCTCTTACTCGAAGGAAACCATCGTGGGGAAACCTGTACACAACTGCGAAGAAACTCGAAGGTTGTGTGTAAAGTCGACCAACCCAGACTGGGCCCGCGTGATCAACTAATGCCTGATCGCCATAATTCAGTGTAGGCTCGAGCCTCTCAGTGGGGACTTATATGAGCTGATATGATGAAATAAAACAAAATTGATGATTTCAATTTTTCGCCCTAGTTCAGGGTAGGCTCGAGCCCTTCGGTGGGGACGTATATGAGCTGATATGATGATGATGATGATTTCAACAAATATTTAAGGATTTAGGTATTTACCTGAAAAATATCAGTCGATTCCATCTTCGGCATCATCGTCACCTACCATCAGGAAAGATGATGGCAAGGGCTTACCAATTATGACGGGTCCTACAACAATTTTGTAACACCCTGTATAGAACAGAAGAGGAAAGATGATAGGACACCAAATTAGACACGATAATTTTATCAAGAAGACAATAGAAGGAAAGCGCGGAAGAGGAAGACCTAGAATTGCTTATATATAGACCAAGTTAAGAAGAAAGTTAAGGTGGAAACGTATAGAGAAATGAAGGAGACTAGGAGAGAGACCTGGAAAGAGCTACACCGACAAGAGCACGACTCTTAAATTATGATGTATAGGTTATAGGTACACTAACTTTTTAAGGCGATAACGCATGGCACGATCGATTGTTAGCAGCCTTGTACGAATCACGCTTCGCTAAATGACATGCTAAACAAGAATGCGAAATTGTTTTCGGTTGTATTTAATAATGACAACAAATGGAGACACACTTTTTTTTTATTAAAAATTGGTAAACCCTTGACAACATCTCACCTGGTGGTAAGTGACGATGTTGCCGAAGATGCAAGAGGGCTTACAAAGATTCCCCAACGCAATGGGGAACTGGCTATCTTATCTTCATGCCGGAACACACCAATGACATCAACATTGATATTTGGCGGCAAGACGTAGATAAGATGGGGCTTAGAAAATGCCCTACCACCAACCAAACCGAGTCTTACAATTAACCCCGCCGGGAATCGAACCCGCAACCTCCTGTGTAAAGCCAGTGAACTTTGCCTCTGAGCTACGGAGGCGGTTAAAATTTATTCGTTCTTATTCGCACCTATATATCGCTCATTTGGTACTACAATGACGAAATTAAGGTTTTTATCAAAAATGAGTTAAGTATGTCAAACGATATATTTAGGTTGGTTACTTTCGGGGTAAAATCGACGGTAATGTATTTTCATAAACTGCGGCTAGATGGCGTTGACGTCATTGTTACTTTTATACCAAAACGCAAGCATTCTACAGCTACAACGGCGCAGTGTTGCCATCCGTACGAGGTTTCTCGTACAAGTACGAGATTTAGGGGTCCCGGTACGAGGTACGAGGTCACATTCATCCTCGTACGATATTGTACGAGATTCGTTGTTACAAACTTTAAATTGAATTCGTCGATAAAAGTTATGTTTTGGAACGCACCTTCTGAAGCGAGATACACTGCCGCTTTCACTGAGAGTTATATGCAGCATTGTACATCGTTTTCCGGCAATCGTTCGCTGCTTGCTGCTTGGGAATTCCCTCAACATTAGACTTTGCGAAGTTGGTAGCAATGAGTATGTATGCACACGATACACATACATTCATTCTCTTTCAAACTTTCAAAACAAACTACTTGTAATGTAATTTTTAATTACTACTGTAAATTAATTTTCTAATATATTTTGATTATGTTTGTGAAATGCGTATAAAATTAAAGAAAATATATTTCGTTTTAATATGTCTATGCCTTCGATTAATTAAATTATAATTTCTTTCGCAATTAAAATAAATGATTGAATTCATATAGTGTGGTTTAATGGTGTACGAGGTTGTGTTGCCAAAATACGAGATTTTCGACCATGTCTGTACGAGGACAAGCCGTCGACGTCTGGCAACCCTGCAACGGCGATTTAGTCAGTTGTGCGGGGGGGTTCCTTGAAGTGAGGTGTCAGTTTGGTGCAACAACGACGGCAAGATAAATATGACATCACTTTTATCCCCTCCTGGCGGAACAACGACGACAATGCTTAATTTTGTCGTTGTTTCCGTAAAGTGAGGACTTATTTTTTGTGCAACAATGACGATAATATAAATGTGACATTTGTTTTATCTGCACTTGGCGGAACAGCGACGACAATGCTTAGTTTCGTCGTTGTTTCCATAAAATTATTTTGTGTGCAGCAATGACCAAAAGATAAATGTGACATTTTTTTTATATCCACTCGGCGGAACAGCGACAAAAAAGCGTAGTTACGTTGATATTTCCCCAGATATTATATTTATTTTGCGGGAAAACTACGATAATGTAAATTATGAATTATGGAATATACAACTTCTTAATTTTTTTCTCCATTTTTTTGGGCAATTTATTTTTGAGGTCGGTACCAGCACACAGCTACTTTCGTATCAAATGTTTTAGATTCGATGGCATTGCTGACACCGACCTACCTCAGAAAAAAATTGTAGGCCCCTAATTTAATTCGTACCTACCTTTGATTTCGTTATTGTTGATTAATGTCGTGTATCTAAGTAACTAATATTATTTCATACTTTTGGGTGAATTTCATTTTGAAGTCGGTTTTTAAGTTTTTTAAACTTTTATTTTTATTTTATTTATTTTTAGTGATAACTCTATCTATCTAACAACGTTATACCCAATCACCCACTCGCCAATAGGAACCATTAAATCATAAAGCATGTGTTTCATTAAAACATACAGATTCCTGTAGCTTCCATCATCAACAGAATGAAAGTTAAGGAGTTAAATCTTCCATCATCAGCTCATCTGAATAATCTGAAAGAATACAACTATCGGTCTATACTTACCGTATCTACGCAAAATATTTGAAGAATTATCCTCAATCTCCTAACCGTTAAGGAGTTGTACCTTCCTTCATCAGCTCATCAACATGAGATGATGACTAATAGACGCCAAAACTTGAATAGATTTAGGAAATACATGCAACACGTAATATGTGCCTATAAAATTTGTGGGTTGTTCTCGATTTCCCTGAGATCCAATCCCCAGATCCTGACTTAGTGACGGTTTCGAATAAAAAAAATTTTTGAAAATCGGTTCACAATCAGCGCAGATATCGCGTAACAAACATACAAAAAAAAACATACAGTCGAATTGAGAACCTCCTCCTTTTTGAAGTCGGTTGATAATGTATGTAAGTGAAACTCTTGAAAATTGCTTCTAATCGAGAAGTTGAGATTGTTTAAGCTTAAGTGAAATTAATCTTAGTAATACGATTGCAAGTTGATTAAGTGAAAGTGACGGCAAATTTTATATAAGTTTTATACGAGGTACCAAAAAATATTAACAGTGACAGATGATTAAAAATAATGGTTAGCTTTTGTCAACTAAATACTTAATTTCGTCATAATTTATGAGTGTCTTAAGAATTTTAGTTGTAATTGAATCTGTTTTTTAGTTGGCAGAATTGAATTACTTATATTTATAATGAGTAAAGATTTAGTATTAGGCTTAAAAATTAGTCCCTATTGAGAAGTTGTTATTTATACGACTGATAGTTGAATAATTTCAAGCGACTGCGTTTTTCAAAATGTGATTTTCTGGTTAACTAAGTATTGTAGAAGTTACCAAATGAATAATTAAAAATGATTAAAAAAAACTGTTTGCTTCTGTAACCATATATTGCGTTTTGTATGAAAGCATTACATATAATTAAAAGAATCCTGGTGGAACAATGACGAAATTGGGGGTGTCGCTCTAGTTTTGTTTTAATAAAATAGATATTTATATAGATAAACAGTTGACATAGACTACTCATAAAACTATAATACTTATGTCATGTTTTAAATCGCTCTCCTGTAAAGTTACAAAAAGTGCATTTTCGTCATTGTAGTACCAAATGAGCGATATGTCGTGAAATCATAGGCCATCAAAGAAAATTTAATGATTAAATGAAAATTAGCTCCGATGCGCGACAGGAGTTTATTCATCTTGAATTATAATTATTTTTGACAGCCTGTGACAAGAGTGATGTGACGCTGTCAAAGCGCAAAAGTGGCGCAAAATCACAAAAGCAGTGGTCGCAGTCGTAAAAATGTATGTACTGTGGCTTCGCCAGCGTGGATTCCGTTTTTAGGGTTCCTTAGTCAAACTTCGCCATGTCGGTCTGTCTGTCCGTCGGTATTTCACAGCCGTTTTGTTTAAAGACTACCTATTACAGTTATAAAGCTGGAATCTGGTGTGGTTATATACCTACGTTTTTTTACAATTTTAAGATAAATATTTTTGAAGTTATTTAATAAAATAGGGGACAATTGACCGTTCCCACCATCATCTTATCTCCAAAACTACTAGGCCTAAAATTGTAAGAAAAATCACAGTTTATGAGGTTACATGCATAGATAGATTACAGGAAAATATATGGAAAAATTTAAAAGTTCTGCCGTTCTTACAAAAAAAATGAAATTTCGAAAGTCTGATTGTTTATTAATTTACGTAGTAATATTGCAACAGTAATTACTTCCCTTTTACCTATATCTACTCGTATAGACGGCAATGTACATGAAAATTAGTTTTTGGTACGGGACCCTTAGTGCGCTAGTTTGACTCGCACTTGTCCGGTTTTTATGACTATAAATGCTCGAAAATTGGCTTATGTGTTAATCCAGTATTTGATTTATATGCCTACCAGATTTTATCTAGATCCATTGAGCCGATTAGGCGTGAAAGTGGAACAAAACAATTATCCATACTTCGCATTTTTAAAATAAGGGTGATTTTGTGCTTTATGGACAAAGTCACTGTCAGCCTGTAGACATTACCTAGGTATTACCTAGGTATATTAAATTAGAAGGTCATTAGGAAATAAATAAAACTCCAAACGACACTTATCACCATCTTAAAAAAACGCAGAGTATTTTGTACCTGCTAACTCTTCCATGGTAAATTAATCCGTTTATCAAAAAAATAAAAACAAATCTTGCACAATGTTCGATTGACCTTAGCACGGTTGTGATCTTGAGCGCGCGACAATAGCAACGCGGTGAACCGCTCATGCGGGTCAGATGTTTCATTTCGCACTTCAATGCAACAAAAAGTACCTACGAGCACCGGATTATTGTCTACTCGCGCACACAATACTAAACTATTTTTTTAAATTATTTCTCTCCGCAACGCACGTAAGTACACAGTCTGCGTCGCAAACATTGCATATACAGGTTGTAACAAAATTGGTGTAGGTCCCGTTAATTGGGGGTTCTACTCGTCATACTGAACAACTTTCTCGAAAGAACCCGTAGTCAACTCTCAAAAAAAAATAGGACCCTCCATACAAAAATGCACAAAATCGGTCGATCAGCTGATCGATTTGTATGAAGAGTAAAAAAAAAATTCGAGCGAGACCTACAGTACTCGCATATGATGTGTAACATGTGACAAAATATTTTATAAAAGGACGGCAAAAATACGGCAGACTAGGCTGTATGGTCATAGAGACCTTTGCCTTTTCCGCGCTTTTAAAGCCTGAAAAAACGCGACTCCCTGGGACACATTTCCGTCCCATGGGACACTTTTCCGTCCCATTTCACGAAATCACTCCCACAAATTGCAGGAAAGCGAGAGCAAAGATGTTACACATCAAAAATTTTACGTTTTCAGCAATATTGTAGAACAAAAGTTGTTCAGTATGATGAGTAGAAGCCCCAGTTAACGGCACCTACACAAATTTTGTTAATCCTGTATTTGACAGTGTTTAAAATAAATTAAAAAATATTATTCACTAAATAGCATTTCTACTACAAAAGCATAAAAACTTATTCATTTAACATTTTATCCAAGTTCAATATCATATTTATCAAAATCATTAAATTAGTTCGTCAAAGACAACGACGTCACAAGTTTGTAACATGAACAATTTTAGAACAAAATGTCGTTTTTGACAGTTGATAAAAAGTAACTCAAATGACTAGCAGTCTAATACCGGATTACGGACATATCCCTGTGTGACTATACAAAGACTATATAAAGACCTAGAGTAGATTAGATTACATTTATTTATTTCATTATCAATGTCATATAACATTAAAGCTTAATATATAATTTGTCAAAGGATAATATGATCGTCAGAATAGTAATGAATTATACAAGTATAAAAGTCAAACATAAAAAGATAATCAAAAGACAAATAAAATAAATTATTAATAATATCAAAATTAGTGTATAAATAATGTCAAGTAATATGTTATATATGCCAACAACGTTTAATTTTTAATATCGAAATAAAAATATTTTCTCTTTTGTTGGTTGCTATAATTTATATAATCTATTCTAATATATTCTGACCTGCAAAACGAACTTTTTTTATCCACAGTTAGTAAGCCAACCAAACCGAGTCTTACAAAGTTAGACTCCACCGGGAATCGAACCCGCGACCTACTGATGTGAAGCTAATGGACTTAACCACTACGCCAAGGAGGCGGTCAAAAATAGTAACTATTTAAGTTTTTTTTAATATTGAAAATTTTAATGCAACTTTTTAAAGTTATTCAGTGTCGTTTGTGTCATGAGTGCATTGCACCCACATTGCACCCAATTCTTTCCATCGATGTCTTCTGAAATAATAAATAGTAAAGTCTGATAAGATTTCAACTGATTGTTTATTGCATCGTTAACTAATCTTAAATAAAACACTTTCATGTTTGTTCAAGCATTTTCATTTTCAACAATTAGAAAGCTGTCAAGCACATTAGAGGCGGATTTAATTAAATCATTGTTGGTCAATTATAAATAATTGCGCGTAACGACTAACGACTCAATCAACCACGATTCGCATTTCAAGATAAACGCGTCAATTTTGTTTAAAAAATCTTTAGTATTTTTAATGGTTTTTAGAATCGATATATTTTTATTTTAAGTGTACATTTGTGCACTTATTTTATTTTTTTGCGCCTCCTATAAACACCGTTGTTCGAGTCTCCCCGACTTGCTGCCGCAAATTTTATTGATTTTCAACCAACTTCAAAAAAGGCGTTGATTCTCAATTCGACTGTAATGTTTTTTTGTGTGCATGTTACGCGATTTCTTCGCGGATTGTTAACAGTTTTTTTATTTTATTGATGGGTTATCCTTCCAGGGTAAAATATTCCATTTAAGTAAAATCTTTTTTTTTTCAATGTAACAAAATTGTACTTGGCTGTTGCTATTGAAGTTGGTTTTTAGGGTTCCGTACCCAAAGGGTAAAAACGGGACCCTATTACTAAGACTTCGCTGTCCGTCCGTCTGTCTGTCCGTCTCTCACCAGACTGTATTTCATGAACCGTGATAGCTTAGACAGCTGAAATTTTCACAGATGGTGTATTTCTGTTGCCGCTACAACAACAAATACTAAAAATTAGAAAAGTTGAAAAAAATAAGAGGGGGTCTGCATATAAAAAACTTGTTTTTTTAACATGAAGAAACCAGCACCATCTAGTATATATGATAGTTTTTGAAACATGAAACTAGCGCCATCTAGTATGATGGTAAGAAACCCTATGTGAGCGGTTCTGACTCGGTTCTTTTCATGTGTTTAGCGTTGCGAATTACAATATTAAACGAATTTATTGTCAGTGCCTAAAGCACAGAAGAGTGAAGGAGTTTCAACATACATACACAGGTAGTACTATTTCTCCTTATACTGTGCCTGTCTATATTGTTATTTTGAAGGTTACTTTTAATTTAGAGATTTCACAGTCATGTCACGGTACAAGATGTTTGTATTAATTCCCCGTTATGAACCAATTCGGCACAGCTTTATAACAAATCGAAAGTAAAATAAATTAAATACGATGTATGTACTTACTACAACTTTTATTTAAACTTCATTCGATCGTTTTAAACTTAATAAACCCATAATGAAACTAACAAAAGTTAGTACCTATTTTAGCTTTACTCCATTTTAGGTTTAAATACTAATCCATAAAGTTAATTTAGTAAGATGAATTACCACAAACACACCTTAACCTTAAACGATAATATGTGTCACCAAACTGCGTAGCATAGTACCTAGGTAGGTGAACCTTATACATATATAAGGTGACTTTAAATTAGTTCTTGATAGCAAGGGAATGATTTTAATGTACTCGTGATTACCAACAACTTTCCCAAAAAAAACTATATGTCAAATATGAAAAAAAAAATTTGGTGCTTCATACATATTTGCCGATTAAATAACTTGTAATGTATCGAGGACCAAAATTATTTTTTTCTGATTTGACATATAGTTTCTTTGGAAAAGTTGTTTGTAATCACGAGTACCTGCATATCTTTTGTTATCAAGAACTAAATAAAAGTCACCCTATATAATTACTGGTTTGTTGGCAGAAAACTCTTACAGAGTTTAAGCATACCAATTGTGAATCATATGTTTTATTTTACTTATGTATTTCTGATTTACTGTGTACAATAAACAATAAATAAAAAAATAAAAATATGCACTCTAAATGGACTATTAATGTTTGATCAGGGGAAAATATTTTGATTATGCGGTTAATTCTTCGTTCATTAAAGGGAACGGCCAAGGAGTGGATTTCCCTGCCGGCGTTTGTATTCCCCGATTCGTATAATTTAGGAATCTTCAAGTCGAGAGTGAATAGGCACTATTTGAGCTTGCATGTTACATCCTCGGCTGCATTGGTCCTTACCATCAGGTGAGGTGCAGTCAAACGCACTCAAATTTTTAATAAAAAAAAATTAATAAAACTATAACGGGGCTGTGTCTGTACATGTAATATTTTTGGAAAATAATAACTAGGCCAAAACAACAACTTTTGGAATTTTTGTATGTCTGTCTATCTGTCTTTCCGTCTGTAAGTTCGCGCATCACACAAAAACTACCACGCCGATTTTGATGAAATTTTGTATGATGGTTCCTTCTAGCACAGGTTAACATATAGGATACATTTTTTTACATAAAATACAAGAGTTCCTGTGGGAAAATTGAAAACCTCCAAGCGGACGAAGTCGCGAGCACAGTTAGTTGCACGCAACCCAGTTATTATATTCACCTGTGAAATAACAGTTAACTCTAATAATCGCTTCAGACCTTTGTAGGTCGACGCTTCAGACTTTTAGTTTTTAATTTTTAATGAACTCATAACGAAAATTGATATTAACGAAGTGGTTATTACAAACTTTATACAGAACCAAAGTATATATATTAGTACTAACATATAGTATGGACACTCCCTACCGCTCTCTAGATTGCGACCTCACCCCAACGTCACTTACATTGATACAGATTGGTTACAGTTTGGTTGTCGAACGTATAGGATTTCGCCGCCATTTTGTTTGTTCCGTCATTCCTTTTTTGAAATGTCATTTCTGGCCCGTTGTATAAAGTGTCCAGGATGTGACAGAACTAAGAGCCACTACATGCAGAAAGAAGCTATTTAAAGCCTTAATAGTATTTAGCCATACGGTAGCGGTATAACAACACAAACTCAACAGCTGACTTTGACAACAACGGCGCGGTATTTTCAAAACGAATTTCAAAAAGCAAACCGGCACAGATAAAATAGTGTATAGAGCTCTTTATCGAATTCAAAGGTTTATCAAAGTATATATATTAGTACTAGCATACAGTATGGACACTCCCTGCTGCTCTCTAGATTCCAATTTCACCCCCTCGTCACCCAGATTGATTCAGATTGGTTACAGTTTGGTTGTCGTACGTATATGATTTCGCCGCCATTTTGTTTGTTCCGTCATTCCTTTTTGATATGTCATTTCTGGCCCGTTGTATGAAGTGTCCTGGGTGTGGTTTTATATTCGAGGGAGCAAGAGTAGTCACTAGACCAAACACCTTCTATACGACTGAAATAATAGACAGTACACATAGTTACACATATTTGTTATTCCCAAAGTGCGGCGTAGTGTTTACAGAATGTGTGAGATTGCATTTACTTCTGCAGTGATCTTTAAAATGGGACCAAATCTTGTTTCAACTAAAACATACCATTGGTTGGTGGTTGGGCATTTTCTCAGCCCGCTTGGCTAGCTACCACCATCTTATCTAAATCTTGCCACCAAACATCAGTGTTAACAACATTGTTGTGTTTCGGCTTGAAGATAAGATAGCCAGATCCCTATTGCGTCGGGGAATCTTGGTAAGCCCGCTTACATCTTCGGCATCATCGTCACTTACCATCAAGTGAGATGATGCCAAGGGCTTACAAATTTAAAATTAAAAAAATAACAATTGGGACTTTACAAAAATAAAAGGTGGTTAAAGCCGTTAGGTATCCTTCTTCATATCAGCCGAAAGACGTCCACTGCTGGACAAAGGCCTCCTCCCAAGGATTTCCACGACGACCGGTTTTGCGCTGCCCGCAAATTTTAGGTATACTTACTTTATTTGTAAACTAAATTAAAATAAGTTTAAACGGCAACACCAAGAAAATCACCATATCAGCTTATATAGGTCCCCACCGCGGGGCTCGAGCCTACCCTGAATTAGGGCGATCGGGCCTTAGTCGACCACGCGGCCCAGTGCGGATTGGTCGATTTCGCAGGCGTGTGCAGGTTCCCTCACAATGTTTTTCCTTCACCGTAAGAGCGTCGGATAAACGTACATATGAAATCGAAATTCGAAAACACATTGTCGCGTGGCAGGACTTGAACCACGACCTCCCGGACAGGAGGTAGCGTCCTTAGCCGTTACGCCACCGACGACGCTCTTGAAAATATTGAACAGTAACACAGATATTAGCTGAACATGCATTACCAGTAGACTAGTAAATACATAAATAATTTTATCACCATAAAATATGCTCCACTCACATTATCGAGACTTTGTAATAACTCTTCGAAACCTATTTGCAACTGAAACGCTTGTTGGCAAACTAGTTTAGTGGCTAGTCTGATGGATAAGCATCTGATGTCGTGATAATATAACACACGTGTAGACCAATTCAACGAACATGGTGGCGTGTGTTAGGAACACACATCGGAACTGGGCTGTCACGGCCGGAAGAAAGCGACCACAGCAATGTGGGCAAAAACATGGCGGATAAAATGAGTCCATGTGGACTTAGCTGTCGAACAATTAAAAGCGAACCTCCCGTGCACAAAAGTTCACAATACAAAAGCAATGGAATCATTCCAATATTGACTTTTATTTTTAGGGTTCCGTACCGAAAGGTTAAAAACGGGACTCTAATACTGAGACTTCGATGTCCGTCTGTCCGTCTGTCACCAGGCTGTATTTCATGAACCGTGATAACTAGACAGTTGAAATTTTCACAGATGATGTATTTTTGTTGCCGCTACAACAACAAATACTAAAAATTAGAAAAAGTGAAAAAATAAGGGGGTCTCCGTATGGAGACGTTTGTTGTACAACAAACGTGATTTTTTTGCTTGTTTTTGCTCGATATTGATAACGGCAACAGGTAGACACTTGAAATATTCACAGAATATTCAGTTATATATTCACTAAAAAAATAAAATATTTAATAATTAAAATAAAACAAATATTTAATACAACAAAAGTGTTTTTTTTTGCTCGTAGACACTTGAAATATTCATAGAATATTTAGCTAAATATTCAATTTAAAAAATAAATAATTAAATTAAAATAAAACAACTACTTAATGGGGCTCCCATACAACAAACGTAATTTTTAGCTCGTTTTTGATTAATATTGATAACGGCAACAGGTAAACGCTTGAAATATTCACAGAATATTGAGTTATATTATTCACTTTAAAACTAAATAATTAAATTCAAATAAAAACAATGTTTAAGGGGGGCTTCCATACAACAAACGTGATTTTTATAGATAACGGTACGGAACCCTTCGTGCGCGAGTGTCCGACTCGCACTTGGCCGGTTTTTTTATATCCGCAACCATGTAATTCGGTGAAATCGTAACATTAGTTTTGCGGACTTTTTACTGTTTTTTAAAAGTTTTATTGGTCGACGACGTCCCAAAATTAAGCCTGACCACCACCTACTGTGATAGCTAAAAATACTATCACTAAAATAAAATGGAATTTCTCACACTTGTGCGTCAGTCTTTCACATGCTTGCTGTTTAGACATTGACTCATAAAACAACTTCTTAACACTTTTGAACTAACAATTGTCGGCCACCAGATGTAGATAGGTTTCAAGTTAAGCATTTGAGATTGGCTAAAAACGAAAAATTATAATTTGTAATTCCCGCCACAGTTGTAAATGTTTACAACCTCTGCTTCTGCGTGACCTCTATTTCACCTTTTGTCTATTGTCTTAACCGCCTCCGTGGCGTAATAGTTAGTCCATTCGCTTCACACCAGGAGGTCGCGGGTTCGATTCCCGGTGCGGTCAACTTGTAAGACTCGGTTTGGTTGGTGGTAGGGCATTTTCTAAGCCCGCCTGGATAGCTACCACCATCTTATTTAAGTCTTGCCGCCAAACATCAGCGTAAACAATATTGATGTGTTCCGGCTTGAAGATAAGACAGCCAGGTCTCCATTGCGTTGGGGAATCTTGGTAAGCCCACTTTCATCTTCGGCATCATCGTCACTTAACATCAGGTGAGATGATACCAAGGGCTTATCAATTGTGAATAAAAAAAAAAGTTATCTGAAACGAAGTATAGTTTACTGGAAGAAGGCGAGCAATCAGAACTCTTGTCTAAATCTGATCTGATAGTAGACGACAAGTCAATTATCATGAAACCTTGGACTTGTCCATTCGAGTGGAAACCAATTTGTAATAGCACCAGAGCCAGACCCGTCCGTTGTTACCATCATATCAAGGGCTGTAACCCTACCCTGCGGTAATTTACGTAGTCATTTGTCACGGAACAACATATGGATTAACTGAAGCTATGGGTAAATGATAATATGGGTTAGGTGTAATTCGGTCGATTGAACAAATCCAAATTAAACGGATTGTTGTAATATAACCTAACAGATTACATTACAATAGTTCTGGCTATTATTATTGTAACCGGCTCGTAGAACTAGATGACTGATAGGGTAGTTAAGTTCTCGATGGCAACCGCGCACTGGAAAACGTGGCGTAGGCAGGTCTCCCAGTCTGAGATGACCTGGTGAAGGTCGCGGGATACGGGTAGCGCAGAGCCGGTGTGGTTGTAAAAATCCTTGAGGGAGAGGTTTTTGTCCAGCAGTCGACGTCTTTCCGCTGATATGATGATGATGATCGTGATGAAGATGATGATGATGATGAACCTAACAGATATTTTACAGCATAATTACAATAACAATCACATAAATTGGTCTCATCTAGATTTAGTTTCAAAAACCTTTACAGGGTTTCGAACCAGGGTAACAGGACTCGCGCAAAGTAGGGTTCCGTAGTATTTTCTAAAAATTAAATTTATATTTTAAAAACCAAATTATATTTGCAGTTGGTTATAGAACATTTTGTTTGGAAAATCTACTTTTTCAAATTCAACTTCACACCGTAAGTTGGTTGACTATTACTCCTAAACGCAGAAACTCTACTAAGCTGTGATAGTTTTACTTATAAATTGATTATATGTTGTACTATTTACATTTTTTTTCAGATTTCCTTAAATAGCGGTTTAGCTGGTAAGGGGCACTCGACTTTTTTTTTTTATACACAATTGGTAAACCCTTGACAACATCTCACCTGGTGGTAAGTGACGATATTGCCGAAGATGGAAGCGGGCTTACCAAGATTCCCCAACGCAAAGGGGAACTGGCTATCTTATCTTCATGCCGGAACACACCAATGATATCAACATTGATATTTGGCAGCAAGACTTAGATAAGATGGTGGTAGCTAGCCAGGCGGGCTTAGAAAATGCCCTACCACCAACCAAACCGAGTCTTACAATTGACCCCGCCGGGAATCGAACCCGCGACCTCCTGTGTAAAGCCATTGAACTTTGCCTCTGAGCTACGGAAGCGGTTAAGACTCTAACAAAAATTAGCATAATTAGCTTAATATTTCACAAACCGATCCCTGAATCGAAAAAATGGTTTTAGTAAACCCTCAGTAGTTTAGAAAGACCTATTTAACGATACCCTACACGTCAACGAAAAAAACACTCTCTCTTTACATGTAGGGGAGGTACCCTAAAAAAAAATTTTTTCACGGTTTTTTGTACCTCTGTCGGCGTGATTAACATGTATGTATGTATATACCAAATTACAGCTTTCTAGTACTAATAGTCTCTGAGCTAAGCCGCATACAGACGGAAAAACATGGCGAAACTATAAGGGTTCCTTGTTGACTTCGGAACCCTTAAAACGAAACCTATAAACCTAGCTTTTGTTCTGACTGACAGCCTATCAAAAGTTGGTCAAATTCAGTTAAATTTAAGAAGTGAAAATTGGTTTCGTCCTATAAATGAAAAGTATAATTTTCGCTATTGGCTTAATCCAGTTGGAATCATTTCACCTTATGGTAAATGATGATCTGATGACGCCAAAGATGTAAGTAGGGTTATCAAGAATAACATAGATTGGTATACATGTTTTTAACCAACTCTGTGGTGTAGTGGCTTAGTCCACTCATTTCACACCAGGAGGTTGTGGGCTAGACTACCGGCGGATTCTAACTTTATAAGACTCTATTTGGTTGGTGATAGGGCATTTTATAAGCCTGCCTGGCTAGCTATCACCATCTTATCGAAGTCTAAGCTAAAAAATCAATGTTAACAGCACATAAACTACATATACGACTTAACTATAAGCACTTGTACGACTTAAGAGGAAACGCGGTCTAAAGAATAAGTATTCGAATAAAATGTTGCTGTCTCCCTCCCCCAAACCTCTCCGTATACAGCAAGAAAGGGAAAATTGCAGCGCAGACCGATAATAGGCACTAAAATTGACCAAAACAGCATTTCGTAGTCCCCTATTTCCTCCTCCAAAACTTGAGCAATAATAATATTCTTTACAGAAATAATTAATTAAACGCTTTACCTATGCCTCTATGTTTTAATTTTATTGTTAATATGCGTATTATTTTTGGTAAGTGTCTGAAAATGCTGTTTTCATTGGGAAATTTTCTCAGTTTTTGAACGCTCCTTCTTCCTATTATAATTAGAATATGGGAAAAAACAAAACGTAGGGGCATGGCCATGGTAGACATAGGTTTGATGGAAAAAACATTTTTGCTATATTGTCATTATCCAGGAAGGAAACAGAGGACTACGTTTGTATGAATAAAAAACGCCCGCGTTTCCTCTTTACTAGAAGTTTTTCCAGTTTGACTACGGAATTTTAAAAAGAGTAACAACAACTGATGCAGATAATAACAACAAATAAGTTCTTATCTGAAACTCGACGTTGCACTTCCCGAGGCTCCATTGTTCTTTGTGATGGTTGCATCTTCAAATTGGAATCGTCCTGCGTTCATCTAATTAACATTGTCATATGCGAAGGAACCATGGGTTGTTACAGCACGTGACTAATGGTTCTATAACGTTCCGTTGTGTTGAGAACAACTTATCTACGTGTCATGGTCATAATGAGACATGTCTGTTCGGACTTCGGAGTATGTTAATCTCCATGGTCGTCACATCAGCTAATTGTATTTAAACGTACCAAGAAGTAGTTTTTAGGGTTCCGTACCCAAAGGGTGAAAACGGGACCCTATTACTAAGACTCCGCTGTCCGTCTGTCTGTCTGTCTGGTCTATCCATCTAACACCAGGCTGCATTTCATGAACCGTCATGAACAGTTGAAATTTTCACAGATGATGTATTTCTGTTGCCGCTATAACAACAAATACTAAAGATAATTAGAAAAAGTGAAAGTCTCCATACAAAAAACGTGTTTTTTAAACGTATAAACTAGCCCAATCTAGTATGATTGTAAGAAACCCTTTGTGTGCAGTTCTGACTCGCACTTGGCCGGTTTTTGAATGGCATATGGCCTCCATCCAGACTACTACATAAATAATGATTTACAAAAAACTATCCCCGACTACGTCTGCGTGGGATTGTCTTCCGTGTAAAATATTCCAGGATAAAAATACCCCAAATTTCATACTCTTTTTTTATTTTATTTTTTATTTCACAATTGGTAAGCCCTTGGCATCATCTCACCTGATGGTAAGTGACAACGATGCCGAAGATCGAAGCGGGCTTACTAAGATTCCCCAAGGCAATGGGGATTGAATGTGCTATCTTATCTTCAAGCCGGAACACATCTATGTTGTTAGCATTGATGTTTGGCGGCAAGACTTAGATAAGATGGTGGTAGCTAGCCAGGCGGGCTTAGAAAATGCCCTACCACCAACCAAACCGAGTCTTACAAAATTGACCCCGCCGGGAATCGAACCCGCGGCCTCCTGATGTGAAGCTAATGGCCTTAACAATTACGCCACGGAGGTGGGTAAACAATACAATTCTGAAGGGCCATTTCAACGTGAGTTTTACAAATATTAGGTGGCGTATCGGGAGCTGCGTCGTTCCTTTTCCTCTAATATGGTCGAGGGGGAGCAAAAGCTGACTCGCGTCATACTCGCGACCGGGTGCTGTTCGTGTGAACTGGCCTACTCTTGTCAAAGGCATTAATTACAAATCCTATAAATTTAATGAACCTATAACTTCTCGTGTGTAGTTGTTACTTCTCGTGACATATTGTTTCCATGTTCTAATGACATTATTTGTTTTATATATCAATGATTTTAATTTGCCGTGATTAATTAATGATTCTCTTATTTCAATTGTTCCGTACCAGCGCGAACTTATTACTTAATCTCCGTCCGTCCGTCCGCCAGTCTGTCTGTCTGTCTGTCTATCTGTCATTAGGCTGTATTTCATGAACCGTATTCTTTGAAAATTTCAAAAGTCTACCTAATACCCTATCCTATGCTGTAATCACACCAAAAAAGACACCTGTGTGCGTGTAATTTGTATGTGTGTAAGACAGATAGTGCTGCGCTATATACCGAATCTATAAAGGAGTACTCTTTATTATACTGTGATAAAGGTGAGGTTATAAATAGCCTAAATTTACGTATTTGTTATCTTTTTCAATAGTACGCGTATACATTTAGAGTATTATTAGGATTACGTGCCAAAACGCGCGAGCGTCGGTGGCATAACGGTTAGAGCCGCTACCTCCTGTCCGTGTGGTCGTTGTTAGAATCCTGCCACGTACCAAATACCAATGTGCTTTCGAATTTCTATTTCATGTGTACGTTTATCCGACGCTCTTACGGTGAAGGTAAACATCGTGAGGAAACCTGCACACGCCTGCGGAGAAACTCAAAGGTTGTGTGTGAAGTCGAACAACCTGCACTGGGCCCGCGTGGTCGACTAAGGCCCGGTCGCCATACCCAGGGCAGACTCGAGCCCCTCGGTGGGGACATATAAGAGCTGATATAATGACGTGCCAAAACAAAATAGATGTTCTCATAGTAATATTGAGGTAAAAGTCATTTGGTAACATCAACATTCAAATGACTTGTTAACAGATGCAAAGTGTCCGCGGTTGCGCTGACTGACTCTGAATATTTATAGACGACATTCATAATAGCACTGAAAAAAATAGAACTCGAATAATGCTCCCGCTAAGCGGGAAAGATTTTTTCTTTCGAAAGAGCGAAATTGTCTTTTACTGTGAAATGGCAAACGTTATATGCTTGCGTGCACTGATTTCTATTGTTGTTACTGAGCGTTGCAATTAATCTTAAAAAACAGTTCGTTCCCGGACTTTTTTTTTATGTTTAACTAGCTGTTTCCCGCGGCTTCACCCGCAAGCATAACCTTTCTATGACTTTTCGAGGGTGCGCAGTGCGCGAGCCGCAAGCTGCTCGCAAGCGTGGAAAAAAGTCGCCTATGTATTAATCCAGGTCCTAATCTGTGTACCTACCAAATTTCAGCCAGATCCGTTCAGTAGTTTTTGCGTGAAGAAGTAACCAAAATACACACTCACACACTGACAAACTTTCGCCTTTAAAATATTAGTGTGATTGATTACCTACGTACGAACATGCGATAATATTATTTCCCAATATCCAGATATTTTAGCGTCTACATATTATTTGTGTTAAAAATACAGATAAGCGTAGACACGTTTAAAGCTGTAGTTTAAATATCTGCTATCTTTGGTTCGTGATGGAAGGGTATTTTCTTAGCCCGCCTGGCTAGCTACTACCATAATATTTTATCTAAGTCTTGCCTCCAAACATTATAAACAACATTGATGTGTTCCGGCTTGAAGATAAGATAGCCAGTTCCCCATTGCGTTGGGTAATCTTGGTAAACCCGCTTCCATCTTCGGCATCATCGTCACTTACCATCAGGTGAGATGATGCTAAGATATATATATATTTGAACAGTAGCAACATACTTATTATCATTTACCGACCAGCAGCATGTCATGGCAAATCAACATACTATACGTAATTTTGTATAAACGAGCAGACATATTTAAGCAGTGACAGCTATACAAATCAGTTGCTTCATGCTCTGCACATCTTAAGAGGAGTGTATTCATAGCACACTTCATACAAACGTAGTTTGGTTACTGAGTTATTGAAATTTTGTAAACACGTTCTAAATATTCTATATTAACATTATATTATTTTATATAAGCGTCGTCGGTGGCGTAATGGCAAGGGCCTCCTGGACAGGAGGTCGTGGTTCTAATCCTGCCGCGTACCAATGTTTTTCGAATTTCGATTTCATATGTACGTTTATCCGACGCTCTTACGGTGAAGGAAAACATAATGAGGAAACCTGCACACGCCTGCGAAGAAACTCGAACGTGGCCCACGTGGTCGACTAAGGCCCGATCACCCTAATTCAGGGTAGGCTCGAGCCCCTCGGTGGGAATGTATATGAGCTGATATGATGATAATTTTATATTATTATTATTTCTTACTTTTATTTTGTGTCTTTGTCACGAGTTGAGGGGAGGTTTTCCGTAATCCCCACGCTTGGCAGGCGGCTTGGCGATAGCAGTATGCTGTATTGTGGCACAATACGCGGAAAGGTTGCTGTTACCTCCATCCTCCGGTTTCCGATCCCTGAGTCGCCTCTTACACCTGACGTGGTTTTTCAGATTTCCGTAAAAAACTTTTTAAATTCCGTAAAGAAAGGAAACAGGATTATGTCATTTTTTACTAAAACCTGACAAACAACGGACATATTAGTTTATAGGAAGTGTATACCTAATTATTTTAACCGCTTTCGTGGCGTAATGTTTAGTCCATTCGCTTCACACCATCAGGAGGTCGCATCGCAGAGCATTTTCTAAGCCCGCCTGGCTAGCTACCACCATTTTATCTAATTCTAGCCGCCGATCATCAGTGTTAACAACATTGATGTGTTCCGGCTTCAAGATAAGATAGCCAGTTCTCCATTGCGTTGGGGAATCTTGGTAAGCCCGCTTCCATCTTCGGCATCATCGTCACTTACCATCAGGTAAGATGATGCCAAGGGCTTACCAATTTAGAATATAAAAGAAACAAATAATAACCAAACTACCATTAGCTTCACACCAGGAGGTCGCGGGTTCGATTCCCGGTAGGGTCAACTTGTAAGACTCGATTTGGTTGGTCATAGGGCATTTTCTAATCCCGCCTGGCTAGCTACCACCATGTTATCTACGTCTGGCCCCCAAACATCAGTGTTAACAATATTGATGTGTTCCGAATTGAAGATAAGATAACCAGCTCTCCACTGCTTTGGGGAATCTTGGTAAGCCCGCTTCCATCTTCGGCATCATCGTCACTTACCATCAGGTGAGATGATGCCAAGGGCTTACCAATTTAGAATATAAAAAAAACAAATAGGAACCAAACTACGTTTGTGTGGAGCGCGCTAGGGATACACACCTCTTAATAGACGACAGGTGCACTTAGGAATTAGGATTGTTAATTTGCAGTCTACTAATCTGACATTCAAATGGTTGTCTGTAAACGACATTGCGTCAGTCCTTTGTTACCTAATTAACATGAATATTCAAAGAGAGAAACGCTAACGGACTCGAAAATTATAGTATTTTTAAAAAACCTAAACGCTTTTTGGTACACGCTTTTATGTGAAAAGTGTTTTTATGTTAAACAAAAGCCAAATTCTTAAATGAATATTCAAAATACACGATTCCAAATTTAAAAAAAACTGTTTTTTATACGATTCAATTGAAAATAAAAGACGATTCTGGGACTTTGATTCCACCTCCAAAAGTCGTCATCTGATCAACCTCAAAATACCAAAAGGATCTATTGTCACCGGGAATACGGCTTTATTCGAAATTTCAGCTCAATCGGACGACTGGAAGTCGCTTTAAAATCTATCGCAAGATTTGAACTAAACAAACACACATACATACAAAGCTTTTAATCACTGCTACCCAGTTATTCATCGTGATCATCAATGATATCAGCCGAAAGACGTCCACAGCTGAACAAAGGCCTCCCCCAAGGATTTCCAACGATCGGTCCTGCGCTGCCCGCATCCAGCGGCTTCCCGCGACTTTTACAAGGTCATCGGTCCACCGAGTGGGAGACCTGCCCACGCTACGTCTTCCGGTGAGCGGTCCCCACTCGAAAACTTAACTGCCCCAACGGCCATTTGTTCTACGAGCTAGCTATGTGTGTGCCCACATTGCCACTTAAGTTTTGCGGTTCTAAAGGTTATATAGGTTACTTTAGTTCTCCTAAGGATCTCCTCATTTCTGATTCGATCACGTAGGGAAACTCCATCAAGCTTATTTAATTAATTGATACATAGTCAGAATTTTTTTACTCGTTTAACTATTGGTTGACTTACATTCTTAGTGCAAAAGTTATTTTGATGACTACATAGCTATAGATGTATAGGTGCCTACGTTGACAAACATTTTAATGTTTTGTTCGTTATTAAAAAAATATTTAATAACGAACTTTTTTTATAGAAAATAAAAGTAGGTACGAAATACGCCAAATCGTTTTCTGTTGCCGAGACAGACCCATTTTGGCAAGATCTCAAATCGCTTTTGCTGATGGTAGGGGAATTTAAGACTCATTATTGATTATCTCTGAGGCGGGAGATCTGTTCCTGTCTGGCGGAGGTATCGTAACGAAGGCTTAAGTATGTATAAGGCTTTATAGACATTCGTCTGCCATATTTTTTTAAGAATAGGCCGATAAGGGTAACCAACATTTTTTTATCTTAAATGTGAGTGCGTTTGACTACATCTCACCAGATGGAAGCGGGCGATGCAGTCGATAACAGACACTGCAATGCAATGCAAAATAAAAATCTGTCTTTGTCTTTTTCTTTACGTGTAAAGAGGGAAGAAAATAACCACACTTTTGCACTTTTTCGATGTTTTCGTTTTTATTTTCATCATATTTATCTTAAATCCAATCGATGTTTTCCCTTCAGTCACCTATGAACTTTATTTTAGTAAATAAATCATATTATCAAAATACTTATTTTAAGAATAAAAGGTCTCGAAAAGAGGTAACTTTCCGAAATTATTCTATCGAGCCAACTTTATTAAATCGTGTTTCCATTCGATATAGTCCCTCGTAACTATTCTCAATAATACCAATATGTTTTCCTAGATTTTAAATTTACTGTTAACTACTACAAAAATGAATTCTAAAAACCTGTTTTAGTGGATTTTTAGGTACCACTTCGCCTTAATTCGTCGATAAATCCCTTATAGACTCCGTTTTGAATAATGTGTATGTATGTACATATATATGAATGTATGTGTTTTGAATGTTTGTATACTTTGTATAACTACTAGAAGTTTTTATTGAGGGCACCCCGTGTCCTTATTATAATTCTAGGATAGGTAGACCAATCTGTTTTTGGTACAAGTATCCATTGACACATCAATTGACACAGTTTAAATTAATGTTATCCACGCTATCGAGCTGTCTATTTATGATATTTGAACTTGAAACACAAAAAACCGGCCAAGTGCGAGATGGCGCTAGTTTCTTCATGTTTTAAAAAAAACACGTTTTTGTATGGAGACAAGTCCCTTACTTTTTCTAATTTTTAGTATTTGTTGTTATAGCGGCAACAGAAATACATCATCTGTGAAAATTTCAACTGTCTAGCTATCGCGGTTCATGAAATACAGCCTGGTGACAGACGGACGGACGGATAGCGGAGGTTTAGTAAAAGGGTCCCGTTTTTACCCTTTGGGTACGGAACCCTAAAAAGGAGGAGTACGACTTGAATATATGGGTCTCGTGACGACGTGACACATCAATTTCACATCTGCAGATCATATTTTTTTATTTAAATGCCACATTAAAAAAAAACGAACCTGACAATTGTACAGTCACCATCAGAAATATCGTAGCGGGCGAGGTGTTAAATTTTATCTGAGCAGTGTTGAACTTCAACAAACTATGTAGGTACATTAGAAGTTGCTATTAATATCTAAACGTCTAATTCGTCATAAATATCTGAGCAGCTGTACATATTATGTGCATTATGTCTTTAAAATATCTTCAGATATCAAGATCGAGCTAGATGAAATGACGTAGAGGCGAGTGACGACAGATTATCATTTATTATTAAGTACAACCATAGTAAAAGGAACAAAGTGCCTATGTAGTGATAGAGGAATAGCAGGGACTATACTTTCACTTTAATTTTAACAACATGCTAGACTCGCGAGGCTGAATTTATTCGTTCACTAACTGAAAAATTACGACCTGATGAAAACCTTCAGCAGCGGGTAGCGCAGTAACCAGTAACGGTCGTTGTGGAAATCTTTGAGGGAAGCCTTTATCCAGTAGTGGACTTCTTTGGATGATAATAATGAAATAAATAAATCTGCCGGGGATTCTTCGCACCCCATGATGCCAGGCTACCAAAACAAAAGACCGATGACCTGGTGAAGGTCGCGGGAAGCCGCTGGATGCGGGCAGCGCAGAACCGTTCGTCGTGGAAATCTTTGGGGGATCCTTTGGCTGATATGACGATGATGATGAAATAATGCAACTTTCAGACCTTTCCGAACTGAACAACAGATTACAAAGTAAATTGAAATCTTGGCATATCTTGTTTACAGCAGTGCTGTATCTGACTGAAGACTTTATTGTCACTCGTTAGTTGTGCGAGCTGGAATGCTGCCAAGTGCCAACGTCCGACCAAAAGGCTGTCACAAACATTATTCGCATTAAATCAATTACCTCTGCCGTCCCCAACAAAGCCTTTATCACTAAGTCCGAAAGATTAACAAATTTATAACCCTACATCAATATACTTTAATATTTAACCCACTTGACGTCATGCGCAAACTTATGAGTCAAGACATACCCAAACCTACATCTTGAGCAAACATCGCTATCTACAGTTTACAGATCTTAATCTAATCTGCAACGTTTTTCATTTTCAGGCACTCGGTGGACTCGGTCGCGTCGTATTCTAGCCAGAATCACGTTGACCGGATAAGGACACAGAACTTCTCAGCGGCTTCTTGTCAAGACGAAGATTTCGGCTCGATCAAGACAAGCCTCTTCAGAAGGTCGTCTTCAAATTTAGAGTGTCAAAGGCGACCGGAAAGCGTCACCTCTAACGCAAGCTCCACAAGAAGCCGACTCCGAGAACTTGTCGAAAGGAAATCGAGTCAGGACGAGCACAAATCCGCCGCGGATCCCGTCGGTGACATACAATACTTCGAGAACCCAACTGAGACTTTAGAGTTTGACAGACCGCGAAACTCTCTAGAAAAAAAGCAAGAAGAACGTCCGAAAAAGAGGAAGCTATCCAAAAACAAGGATAAAGATAAAGATACAAGTGAGAATAAAAACAAAAAACAAGATAAATATCAGAGCAAACTAGCGGAATATTATAAGCTTCCCATTCAGTTGCCTCAGGATGAGTTCTATCAGCATTTGACGCGGTCAAAAGCAGCGGAAGAGCTTATACAGAAGCGGTTCTCGAATCTTGACAACGAGTTCAGTGGTAGTTACGGAAGGTTGTGCAAGCACAAGGAACCAGAGGGATCGAACCTGAGACGCAGTAGAAGCCTGGCCGTGATAAGAGAGGAGACCTTCACCGATCTGCAGATCCAGAACCACGGCAAAACCAAGAGGTCTCAACTTATACCCCGTGCCCGCCTGTTTGACAAACCGTGTTTCAAAGACAGGTAAATATTTTATCACTTATTGTATTCAATGAAAAAATCACAATAATAAATGAGCGATCTCAATAATTTCCAATTCTTTCCCCTATTTTTTTAAGAGTGTTATGACAAGTAGATTAGACTTTTTTTAATTTAAGATTTGATTTTAGCTTGTTTTCTCTGTTGCCAACTTCGACCAAATATAACGGCCCTATCCATACATTATTCTCTTAAAAATGAGTCAAATACAACTACACGCAAATACACACTCACGCCACTATAGTCTACCGAGTCTCGTTCAAATATAAACAATGACAGAAATAGAGAGACGGACTTGGAATGTAGCACGAATGAGATAACAAATATCACTCACTTCGATCTTCCACTAATTTGGGGAATACTGATCCACTCAGACGAAATGAGCGAATTAGCTCGCTGTTAGAGTAGGCCAGTCCATAGCTGTCGAAGGTGCCCAACACTTTAAGCACTGCTTTAAGTAATGACTTTTATTAAGCCAGCTTTATAAGTCCTTTAATCCGAAAAATTTCAAGTAATTTGAGGGTAGACTCACTCTGTCCAAAAATAAAACAAAACACCCCCTTTTTAAATTTTAAAGGTTTCGTGCCAACGGGACCCCTTTACTAAGCCCACGCTCTGTCTGGCTCTTCGTCCGACCTTTACAAGGCTGTATTTTTTCAACTGTAATCGTGCGAGTCGGACTTGCACACGAAGGGTTCCGTACCATCGCACAAGAAAAAAAAAGTTTCTCGTATGGGCAAAGAGTAAAAAATATTTCTTTAAAAGAATGGGGTCCCCCTTTTAATTTTTACTTTCTCGACCCCGTAGTACGGTACGTACGGGTAGAGGAAGTATTGTTATCGGACAAAAAAGTTTTTCCAATTTTTGTGAAAATCATTAACACATACCGAAAAATTGAATATCTCAATAATTTCGTCTGTGCGTCCGTGCGTCCGTGCGTCCGTCCGTCCGTCACGCTTGGCTCTGGAGGCTATATCTTTAGTCCGATTGGGACCAAATTTGGAACTTAAGAGTTTTAATATATTTTATCGAGGGATTATCAAAAGCTTCTTCGTACCGTCAAATCGAAGAGTAGCTGACATACAACAAAAACTGTTTTTTTTTCAAAAACGGTTCTAACGATTTTAATGAAACTTTTGCATGACGGCGGAGTTTCTTATGTTTATCTATTACATAGTAATACACGTAGTAAATAGTCTTTATTCTTTGGTAATACCCACTGGTCTGAGAAAAATTGTATTTGTATGGTTCTCCTACAAATGAAATTTAAACTTGCGATTTACTCACAAATGGTTGGAGCTATTGAATCTACATGTATTACGAATAATTATATATTTGGTCATGCATTATAAATTCAACAAAATTATTTTAAAAAAAATTAACGAATAGAAAATAATGAAAAAAAATGTCGACATAGTTTAATGCGGACTGTCATGAAAATTATTTTATTAATATTCGTTGTTATAGCGAAAATAGAAATACACTGTGAAAATTTCGCCTTCGTAGCAGCTGGACAGATTCTCAATCGCGGTCTTTCTTTCGTAACTATCAGATCCGTCACCCAGGATCTTCGCGAGGCTCTTCGACAGTATCATCAATCATCATCAAACCTAACCGTATTATCGCTCGCTCGTATGTGAGCAGTTGTGAATCTGTCCAGCAGCTACGATGCAAAAATTCCAAAGGTCTACCTATTCATCATATCACCCGAAAGACGTTGGACAAAGGCCTCCCTCAAGGATTTCCACGCCGACCGATCCTGCGCTGCCCGAATCCAGCGGCCTCCCGCAACCTTCACCAGGTTATTGGTCCAAAAAGTGAGAGGCCAACTTAATTACGTTATGTCTACCTGTTACGGTTCACGAAATACAGCCCGCTGACAGACAGATGTAAGCTTGCTTAGTAATAGAGTTCCGATGGTATCCTTTGAGAGTATGAAACTCTAAAAAGTAAAATATCAAGTACTTTTTAAAGGTTTTTTTTGCTCTATCGTAAAAACAGTAATACATAAAAAGTCGAACATGGTATGATCATAGTTAATCAACATAATTATAATAAAAAACAGCCAAGTGTGAATCGTACTAAGAATCATCATATCAGCCGAAGGACGTCTACTGCTGGACATAGGCTTTCCACGGATTTCCCAAGGATTTCCACGATGACCGGTTCTGCGCTGCCCGCATCCACCGGCTTCCCGCGACCTTCACCAGGTCATCGGTCATCGGTCGGTGTACTAAGGATAAGGAAAAATTTTTCTTTCGCTATCATTTATGTCCTTTGAGTAGGTATCATTGTTGTACTCGTGTAGAGATGGTGGTACGGAACCCTCAGTTTGTTAATCCGACTCGCACTTGGCCGGTTTTTTAAATAATCATATGTTTCTCGAGATAATTATTTTTACCTCAATAGCGTATTTAAAATTTTTAATGTATATTAAAAAAAGGAGTGTATTAGGTGGTGGGATTTTTTTGACACCGAGTATATGTAGATATAGTACGTGGGCAGCACTGAAAATATCGGGAATCAAGGAAGGGATACAACATTATTAGTGGATAAGATATTAATTGTTTTTCGAAATATTCTCCTTGAAACTTGACACATTTTTCCATTAAATGGAACCAATTATTAAAGCATTCATTCCATTCTGAAGTTGGGGTATTCAAAATGACCGTTTTTAGGCGTCTTCTTCAGGTGGCGAAAATCATTGATCACCCAATTTGTTCTTAATTTTGGGGAAAGTATAAAAATAATTCGGGCTTAGGTCAGGGCTGTACGGCGTATGGTCTAAAAATTCAATGTTTCCTTGCTCCAAATATTCTTTTATTCTGTGGGCGGTAGGAGAGCTCACATTGTCATGATGGAGGATGATGCGGCGGTTTCAGTTCTCTTTACGAAGTTCAGAGACGACCTGCGGCAAATAAATACTAGCATACCATTCTGCATTGACATGCATTTTGGAGACAAACGTGGCCACCATTTTTTTGCAACGCATTCGTCACCTGATACGACGCTGTATACAGCATTTGAAGACCCTCCGTGGAATCTCTCGAAAGTTCTGACGCACCAAGTAACGCGAGCCGCTTTTTGCTCCTCACAGAGCGAATGGTTGATCCATCGGGAAAACAACTTTTTTACACCTAATTGTTCATGCAAGATTATTTGTATTTGACTCATGCCAGTGTCCAAAGTTGCCTGAATTTCGCGATATGTCACATGTCGATCTTCCTCAATGATCTTACGCACGGCATCAACGTTATCTTGGGTGATTGCAGTTTTTGGGCGACCTTGAAGGGATCGTCACAGAGCTTGACACGTCTACGTTGATATTCCGCAAACCAGCGATAAATTGTGGTTTTAGATGGGGCTTCATCGCCAAATGCAGAAATAATCCGATCAACACACTGTTTTTGTGTTGAATCACTTGAAAGCCACAATAAATCATTGCTCGTGAATTTTCTCGAGTCAATTCCATTTTCACACCGACTTTACAAGTTCGACCTTGTGACAAATAAATAAAATGTTTTAAAATCAATAAATGGTATTCGATTTATAAAACCAAGGAGTTTTCGATTATAAAGACTTTATTATGCCAGGAACAATGGAAATATTCCATTCCCGATACTTTTAGTACAGCCTATGTACCTTAGTCTTTGCCAGAGTCAACAATATTACCTTTGAAATATTCTTTGAAAACGCCAACGGAGCCAAAACGATCACTGTGGCAAGTAATTGAAAATTTTGGCAGCGTCCATTAGTGGTGCATTGATAAAAGTAATCTCTCAAGTTTTATAAATACAAACAATAGTTAACTTTAAAATTTATGACGCATTTATGTCGTGCTTGATTGTTACAAATTACAAAACAATGTTTCGTTCAAATTTCAGATTAATCGGGCGAGCTAAGTATCAAACTAAAGAAGAAGTCTTGGAGAGTATCTACATTGAAAGCACTGCATCTTGTTTCGGCGACATCAACGGTCAAAAAGAAAACGAGAAACAAGTCGATAATTCCGAAAATAAGACAGAGAAAGACGACGTACTATCACAAACTGGAAGTCACCGTTCTAGATCTAGATCGGTATGCGGCAGTTGGCCCAACTTGAATGAAGAACCAAAACAAACGCATTTATCTGAAGACAGCATCGGCCACTCTCGTAATCCTAGCGACATTGATAGCTTAGATTCAAACTACGTGAGAAAGCACTACAATTTCGAGGCACATCTAAAGAACTACAAAGGTAGCTCTCCAGATACAGAAAGATCTGTCGTTTCACCGATTCAAAGTAAAGAGATTTACGCTACTACTGACGAACACGAAACTGACAGCGAAGATAGGGATAGATCTAAAAATAATACGCCGAAGTCTTTTACTAACGACAGTTTATCAACCACACATAGCGATAAAAAACAAACTGAAACTGAACTTGCTCATGAAACTGATGCAGAATCTTATGACGGAATTTCTATAAGAAGTAAGAAAAGCAAGGTCAAGGAAACGACTGGGTCAGAATCAGCCTTGAATGACATTACAAAGGAAAACGACATACAGTCAGTTGTCTCTGAAAACGACGGAACTGTATCAAGCCCTCCTGACAGTATTACTTCGTATATTTCAATTTCAATAGCTTCTTCCGGTGATAAGTCACACAAGCTAGAGTATTTAGCCAATTCTTTGGCTGAGAAAATAGATGAATATTGTGATTCACAATTTAAAGAAACAGTATCAATTGCATCAAACACTGTTAATTCTGAAAGTAATAATCTCAACGGAGAACCCATATACACAAAAGTAAATAAAAAGAAAACGTTTGCTGATTTACGAAAAGATTCGTCTTCGAGCAAGAGCGGAAACTTTTTCAACGAAATACATAAAAATCAAAACAACGAAGTTTACGTTAGCAACACTTACATCGAAAGCGATACTTATTCTAACAAAAGCAATTGTACTTCTTCCAAAAATATAACAACTGAGCCTTTTGTTACAACATTAATAGAAAATCAATATTATTCCTTGCCCGATTTAAACATTAGTAAATGTTTGAGGAAATCCGAAAGAATTGATGCACAACTGAGAGAAGAGGATCCAGAAGACATTCCATGTGAAAACACTTACGAGATAGCGCAAAGCCATTTCACGGAAATATTTTCCACAAAGGGACACGAAAATTACGGTCAACTTAACAAAACTCTAGCGATCCCTAACTGTGTTCACAATACACAGACAAATCCTAGTATATTCTTACCCGAGTATTCAGAACCGCAAATAATACAAAGTTTCACAAAACTTGAAGACGATTTGAAATCTATTATAACCATCGAAAGTTCTAACAGTGACGAAAGAGAAACTAACTATTATGGTTCGGATACTCATCAAAATGAAAGAGAACTGAACGAGATCGAAGGCACAATACGAAACAATAAACTTATAACAAAAGCTGAAAGCTTGAAAATAACAAATTCTGTTTATAAACCAAACATAAATATATCTAAGTCATTATCAAACGATAATATAAATAAATCATTACAAAAACCAAAAACTGGAGTCAGGAAACATTACTCTCTGCGACAGCGGGATCCAACCGACGAAAATATTCGTTTACCAAGCCCAAGTTCCGTAGAAATGACACCGTCAAAGCAGTCTGTTTCTTTAAATTTCAAATCAACACAGATAGAAGAACTTAAAACACCTTTGGTCTCAAGAGTCCAATCCTTCAAAACATCAGCAGAATCAAGCATTGCAATTGTTCCTTTGAGCGGACACCAAACGATAGTGATCGATCCACCGCTAACACAAGATACAAAAGAAAACGATCAACAATTAAAACCTCCTCCACAAGGAACACAAACGAATTCAGAGCCTTTTCCTAAAGTGGAAACAGAGAAGAGAGTTCCTGATCCTTTAATCAATAATAAAGAAATCATAGATACTAAAAATTACAACTCCTTAGTGGACACTTCTAGTTATTACACTCCTAAAGATCCATTTATTACAATCAAATTAAACAAAGTTGTAAAAACTACTCTACCGCAGTTTAAAAAAGATACGACTGACCAAATTATTAATTCGCAAACGAAAGTTGACAAACCACCGCCAAAATTAATTATTAATGACAATAGGAATACTATAAACGTCCCTATCACAACCTTTACAAAAAATAATTCAAACATGACACGACCACAGGTTTTACAAGTAGTGGACTCAAAAAGTAAGCAATGCACGACGACTAATACGGATACCGCAAAAGAAATAGAATCACTAAAAGAAACGAGAGAACACATTGTCAATGAATTAAAATTTGACAGAAAACAAGAAAACAAAGAACCCAAAAATGAAACTACTGTGAGAGAAAAGATTAAAAACGCAATAAAAACTGATATTGAGTATCAGGAAAAGTTAAATTCCGTTAAGAATTATTGGTCGAAACTGGCAGACAAATCGCCCGAATCGAAAACTTACATAAAAACAGACACAAGAGACTTAAATAGCAACAGCAAGTTCGATATTACAAAGGACGATAGTAATACAGAAACGGAACATAGCAATTGTGATGAAAGTAATAACTGTACAGAGACTTCAGTGGAGAATATCATCAAATCACTGGAAAGTGTCAAAGTTGTTGATAGCATCAGAAAGATAAGCCAAACTAAGTTGCAGCTCTGGAAGGATGAAACGGAAAAGGTTAAAAGTGATACAGAAATCGAAGAAACAACAGTTCAAAAAATTATCAAGGATTGTGAAGGAAATGTTTATGAAAAACCTAAACTTAAAAAATCTGAATCAAATTTAAATAGAGACACCCCCGAAATCGAAATAGTAGAATTAAGTAGTGACGATAACAAAAACTTAAAAACACAAGCTACACTCATAAAAGCCAAAGGATTTGATAAGGAATGTGATGAATTTGACCATGTTCGGTACAAGGTTATGAAGTCAGAACTGTTCAAAAACAGTATGATAGCGAATTATCGCAAAGAAGCGCAATTTGATGGTTTATTACAGTACCTACAAGATTACAGCTTTCAAGAATTACTGGTAAATAATAATATAGTTATCATAGAACCCGTAAGGACTAAAATAGAACCACCAAAAAGAAATACAGAGACGTGCAAAATTCCCCCAACTCTTTTGAAGAAAAGTGACAACGCTACCAGCCACGTAGACCGGTCAAAAAATGCGATTCGCAGACATTTCTTTTATCACCCTATCAGAGTGAATAAAGAGATAATTGAAGAAGAACTGCCCAACCCAGACACGGTGAAGAAGGTTCGTAACTTATTCGAAGATACCTTAAAAATGAAGAATCCAATGACTCAAGATCCCCCATTGATTGACGAAACTATTGGTTTAACAAGACGTGCAACATCGTACAGAAACCTCAACGAAGAATCAAAAAGGAACAAATTAGGTGGAAGGAAGAAGGTCATACGACAGTTAACTATCGACACAAACTTTGGGAATAAAAAATGGGATAGTGCTAGTATGTCAAGTGGGGTTTCAAGTGGAGATCTCAGCTCTAACAACGAATATGAAAATGAAGGACTCAGTCCCTTTACACACAAAAATTTGAAAGAAAACGTGTACAGTTCAAGCGATGAATATTTGTGTGATTCAATGAGTCAAGATTTTTGTTGCGAAAGCCAATATGTGAGTCCCGACATACTGAAGAAGATCCGCGAATGTGGTACTTCTATCACATACTACGGAGGAAAAGTGTTGAACTCTAAACCCGGGTCAAATGTAAGTCCTATGACAAAGGCAATTATGGATGAGATAAAAAGTCTTCAAAAAAATTGCAGCAGAGATTGCTACTCGTGTCAAACTAAATGTCGTGGCGAAAAATGTTCCTGTCTAGGTGGAGAAACACACAAACAAACGATAACTGAAAAGCAAAACTCAACTTCATCCTTAGATTCTGGTAATCCAAATCAAGACAAGAATAAGCGCACAGATGGATTTCCTGGATTTAAATTTAAGTTGGTGAAATCAAACAGTTGCAGTAGCCGTTTAGAACTTGCAGGGACCGATGACTCTAAAAATCCGCGATTTAAATTCAGAAAATCTCAAAATAGAACAGAGGACCCTCCATTACTGTATGACGATGAAAACTCCGTAAAGAATAAAATTTGCAGGTTGGAAAGTTACAACAAAGGTATTGCCAAAACGCCGTTTGAAAACAAAGATGACGACGATAACAAATCCACAATGAGGAACCATAACGAAAGTATGAAAAGCTTGTCTAAGAATTCCAAAGATCGAGAGGTATACCACGAAACTGACGAAAGCGGTAATGTCAAACTAACTGATAAGCCATCGAATGATGCTCATTCCTTCGAGAAAAAGTATTACTACGTGAACGATAACTTGGAAAAAAACAAAGCCACAACTGGCAAGTTCGGCGAGATGGTGTTCGAGGAGTTTGAAGTTCTGGAAACCTGTTACGATAGTTTAAATAGTAATAAGTCCTTGAAATAATCACTCTAAATTGTTTAAACTTTGCTAACGTAAATTGTGATCTGTATTCGAATAACGCTAAATAAATTATTGCTTGTAAATGTAGAACTTAGCTTTAATAATGTATCTTATGTTTAGTTTAGTCATGAAATGTAACTTAGACCTAGAATAACATTCAAATGAAACTTTACCTACTGTAGGTTTGGTGATGGTCTCTTAAATGTTTGTATTAAATGAAAATTGTGAAATTGGTCTGATCCTTGTTCCCCTGCGTTTTACCTTCAGATTTTTGGTGATCAACTTTGTTGGCTTTAGAACCGTGTGCGCAGGCGCTGGTGAAGAAACAACGGCGCGTGGGCCGCCACCTTCGACACCATGACTCCTGGTAAAACAAAGTAACGCTTAAGAGGGATGTTTTCATATAAAGCTCTTTACAAACGTGGTTGGTTCTTATTTGAATATTAACCAATTGAAGTTATTGAAATTTTGTAAACACAATCTAGACACTGTTTGTGTCGCTGGTTTCTCAGATTTCCGAAAAACATTGTCAAAATTTTGTAATTTTATTAAAAATATGTCATTTTTAGGTTTCCGTACACACGGGTGACCAACGGGACCCTATTACTAAGCCTCCGCTGTCTGTGCGTCTGTCCGTCACTCCGTTCGCAAGCGCGCTGTATTTCATGAACTGTAATAGGTAGACAGTTGAAATTTCCAAAGAATGTGTATTTCTGTTGCCGCTACAACAACAAATACTAAAAATTAGAAAAATAATAATAAGAGCGGTTTCCATACTATAAACGTGTTTTTTTAAAGGTCTTTAGAAGTATTTTTGATTAAGCTCTATCGTAAAAACGGTTACATCGTGAAACTTGGTGTGATTATAGTACTAATACTAAAGTAAAACAACAAATAATAAAAATCGGCCAAGTGTGTGTCGTACTCGTACGAACTGAATGACAAAAAAAGCATATTTTTGTCGCTTGCTAACTAATCTCTTTTGTTTGTAATGTGAATAGGTATCATTGTCATTATACTATGTAGTTGTGTAGAGTGGAATCCTCGGAGTGCTAGTCGGACTCGCAATTGGCCGGTTTTTTTAGGGACATCTGACAAACCATCGACACAGATAAACAACATCTTACAATGTCTAGAACGTGTTAAAAAAATCATAACTTTGATGCATTAATAATTATGACATTAAAATTTGTAAGCCGAGCGCTAGGGCGACCCGCACAGCCACACTGACTGAATAGCCTTAAGGGTACACTAACCTGAAACACATAACTTTGAGCGTCTCTATAGTAAAACCTAGGTACAGCTAATGGCCGACAAGGTTAGTTCAAAACAAAGTTTATATAGTGCTTGATGTCGTAGCAATTGATTTTATCCATTTTATTTAGTTGTTGTAGAAAAAACTAAGTCCGTCGAATACATAAAAAAAAACATTTTTGTATCATCTTTGATTTGAGTCTCATTTGACAGAAATTGTTTATAACAAAATATTCCGTGTAGTTTTCGCGATATCTTAGAAGGATTGTAAAGCTGCGACTTTTCATACAAACGGCGTTAACGATTTTCACCACTTAAGTGTTAACCGATTTGGAATTTTTTTTTATAGGTTGTCAGTCAGAACAAAAGCTAGGCTTATACGAGTACGTTTCGTTTTTTAACTTACTAATTATAAAAAAAGAAAAACTGGCAGAAATTAGTTTTGTATAAAAGTCCGTGAACGACAATAAAATTAACTTTATCGAAAAAACAAAAACGTAAAAGCCTAGCTTTTGTTCTGACTGACAACCTATTAAAAATTGGTCCAAATCGGTTAAAATTTAAGAGGTGAAAATCGTGAACGGCGTTTGAATGAAAAGTCGCAGCTTCACAATCCTCTTAAGGGAGGAGATAAGTATGTGATTCAACTATATATTTCATGAGTTTCACAGAATATTCCTCTGAAAATATCCATATTGCTCACGAAGGTAGTCGTAACCACCACGTCACGGTGCGCACTATTATGAACATTATTTCAGTGTAGATTCGATCGAAATTTGTAATAACGAGAATCAAGCTGCTGATTTGAGGTTGGTTAAAGCCTAAAGGGCCGCCAGCAGGATTGAGTTTCCATACAAACGTTAAACGTAGTCCGGTTTCAATCTAAATTTTTCAATAATTTAAGAAGACACCTATTGATATTTGATTTGTTTTCATCGTGATATATTATATATGAAAGTATGCGTGCGGATGGTGCCGAATCGGGAGCCGGATCGTTCCTTTCCCTCTAATGAAGTCGAGGGGAGCGACTTCCCATGATGACAATTTCATTATTTGTTTTATATCAATGATTTTATTTTACATTATTAACTAATAACTTTGTTTATTTTTAATACTTTTCAATGATTACTATTTTATGTCCATCAGAAAGAGTGTAATATGCACCTATTTTGAATTAACATTTCGAAATCTTTGAAAATATTTCTAAAAGTTTTAACTCGCTTTTTAACACGCTTTTATTATTAGCTTCACTTATAACTATGTATGTAAGAAAATCTTGGAATCTTAATTTGACCCACTTGCCGGTCTTCGATTAGGATGAAATTTTGCACACGCTCTAAGTTCTGATGACAATACATGACTAGCTAAGAAACGTCATTACAAATCCAATATGGCGGCCTCCCCAAAATGGCGGACTGGCTGTTTGAAATCCACCCCCATGATATGGGTATCAAATGAAAGGGTTTGCTGTCAGGAATACGAAAAAAATAGTCACGTGACTTAAATCCAATATGGGGGACAGGCTATTTGAGATGCACCCCCATGATATGGGTATCAAATGAAAGGGTTTGCTGCCAGGAATACGAAAAATAGTCACGTGACTTAAATCCAACATGGCGGACATCCAAGATGGCGGATTGGCTATTTTGTAATTTTTAGTGCGTGCTAAAAGCGAGTTTTTTTCGTTTTTTAAACTATATTAAAGTTATTCTGTTTTATTTTATATCGAAAACAAATTGCAGATATCGATTTATTTCCCTCCGGAGGACCTCGTCTACTTTTGTCTTCTCAATATATTTTGAGTTTTACAAATTTTAGTTTCATCTGGTATGCAGTATAGCATTAAAACGGAACTACGTTTGTATTCAAAGATAAAAGATTCAAAATGCTTATTCAAAGTGGTGCAAATTACACTCTTTCTGGTATTCATAAAATAGTAATTACATATACATAATGTCGTTTGTGGAAAATGAAAATTAAACAATCATAGTTAATAACGTTAAAATACAACCATTGATACAAAACAAATTATGTCATCAGAACATGAAAACAATATACACGAGAAGTTATAAATTAAAAACATTGAATATCATTAATGCCTTTGACAAGAGTAGGCCAGTTCACACGGACAGCACCCGTTAACGAGTATAACGCGAGAGTCAGCCATCGCTTCCCTCAACCATATTAGAGGGAAAGGAAAGACCCGTTCCCGATGCGCCACCATCCGCACTTCTTTAGTAAAACTTCGACCGTTCGTGGTAAATCTTAAACCTCATTGTTGACACATCTTTCTCATTGCGAGCGTTAAAACCCGACAGGGTAGACTGGAGGGCCTTACTTAGGATCGAAATTAAATAATTAATTTAATCAATAGTATTCACAAGGTAATACTTAAATGATAAACAAAGCGGTAATTCAACATTAATTAAATAAAAGCAATAATGAAATAAGAGCAATAATATATTCTTATTACAATTTGGAGTATTGCCACAGATTACTAAATAGTTACTTCGGTATTCCAAAGAAAAGGGGGGTGCCGGGTTTAAGGTTCGCGAGTGAATACTCGTATCAGTAAAACTATCGCTTTAAGAATATGACGCTTCAGTAAGTTAACAAAAAGAAAAGAAAAGTTATGCTTAACTCTGCAAGAGTTTTCTGGAATTGTAAATGTTGTATATTTAATTGAAATATTTCTCATTTATTGTGTACAATAAAAATAATTCTTTTATTTTTGCTAACTTACTGAAGCGTCATATTCTTCAAGCGATAGTTTTCCTGATTTTTCTGCTAACAAACCATAAGTAAAAAAGAAATAAAATACAAAAAAATATAAAAACACAAAATGACTACAAGATTCACTAAAAATAATATACATAATATAAAGTAAAAATACTTAACCTACATTGTAAATTCAAAAATTGTTATAATAAATGAATATAAATGATATTAATATACCTACTACATCTTCATCCATCACATAACAGCTAATAAGCGTCCCCACCGAGGGGCTCGAGCCTACCCTGAATTATGGCTATCGGGCCTTATTCAACCACGCCGGCCTAGTGCGGGTTGGTCGACTTCACATACAACCTTCGAGTTTCTTCGCAGGCGTGTACAGCTTTCCTCACGATGTTTTCCTTCACCATAAGAGCGTGGGATAATTGTACACAAGAAATCTAAATTCGAAAATATATTGGTACGTGGCAAGCTCAGGCACGTGGCAGGATTCGAACCACGACCACCCGGACATAACGGACCTACTATTACATAAAATAAATAAAGGAAAAACATAACCCTCCTTCTGGTGCAGTCGGGTAAAAATATGAAGGGTACCAATTTATGAACACTAAGTAGGTAATTCGCCTTAGGATTAACTGCAAGGACATAAAAAAACTGGACAAAGATAGCCAGTTCTCGATTGCGTTGGGGAATCTTGGTAATCCCGCTTCCATCTTCGGCATCATCGTCACTTACCATCAGGTGAGATGATGCCAAGGGCTTACCAATTGTGAATAAAAAAATAACATCTGTTTTATACTAGTTTTATAATTATAAGATGGCAGATAAAATCTACACTATCGTAAAATGTTATTTATTACCCGACTGCGCCAGAAGAAGGGTTGTTTTTCGAGTGTATGCATGTATTTATGTTTATTAAAGTGAAACTTTTATTACATCGTCTCAATTTTTTTCGTCTGTGTGTTGCATGTCGCGTGACGGTCGTTTTCGTCTGACGGTAATATGATCGTTTCGTCCTCTGTACCGTAGCGAGAGCAGCCATGATCGTTTCGTCCTCTGTAAAGTTTCACCTTTACCGTAGTTTCATAAAACCACACCACTTACTTTTTTTATTTCTTCGGCACGCTCTGTAGCCTAAACGGCTTGATGGATTTTGGAGTGCAAGGTGTCGTAAGTATCTTCTCTTGATCCCGTGAGTGACGTAGGATACATTTTTTTACCCGACTGGCCAAAAAAGGCGGGTTACGATTTTATGCAGTCGGGTTTTAAATTTTTAATAATTTCGTGTAGTTATTTTATACTCGGTCTTATCGGTTTGAATTACAGATAAATGTAATAGGTCAGTAAAGGATAATAAATATTTTTAAGAGATCAGTCATGCATATTTGGCCGCGAAACGTGCTTTGAATAATAAAGGAAATTAAAATTCTGCTCCTTCCTTCCTATAACGATGACGTTGAGTTGAGACGTGAACATTAAGTGTTTCTTGACAAAATAAGTGTATGGTTGCCTAATTGAGTATAACAATAGAATGCAATGTTTATATTGGCTGGACAATTAAGATAATGATAGTTAACGATGTTTAAAGTACAAATCTATATAATAAAAGTGATACACATATTTTTTTAGCGAAAACGAATGGCTACGATAACCTTTATTTTACCTTATACATACATACATACATACACTAAAGTAAAAGTAAATTACGTATTCGGAAGTATTACTGTAAATTAATATAAAGCAGTGTGCATGTCAGCAAGATGAAGTAAGTAATAGTCAAATTTAAATAATGACAATGCGTGTCGCGTCATACATATGAGTCGTTAAACGATGTTGCCAACATCATGATGATAAGGATCAATGACTCGATGACCTGTTCACATGACTCGCACAATGTACAGTAAGCCACAATGTTATGTGTAGGTAAAGGTCGTTTTAACTTTTTTATTTTTTCTTACTTTAAGATAGTTTAGTTCTAGTACCTAATAATGCATGTTGGTGTGCTCGTAACGTATAGGGTGTGTGTGACAATTTAAAATAAGTTTTCTTAAGTATAGGTGCCTACAACTCTAAATGATTTTATACACTACACAGTGATCGCTATTATAGGAGTCTAACTAAATAATTTACTATGAAAAACTCAGAATCACTACATAGAATAAAACAATGTCGCTTCCCGCTGTCTGTCTGTCCCTATGTATGCTTAAATCTTTAAAACTACGCAACGGATTTTGATGCAATTTTTTTCAATAGATAAAGTGATTCAAGATGAAGGTTTATATGTATAATACATGCATAATATAGTAGAGAAACACTGATAATTTTAGAGGTTTCTAATGTGATGTCGTAAATAAACACATTTTTTGCGCTTACATTGCTAACGCTGGCTGAACCCTACGAGATAGATCAAAATAACGTACTACAGTATTGTACACCTTAAAAAGGTCTACAAAAAATTCCGCGATGGTATATGTCTATCTCTTCAGGACAACCCACATAACCATTTTTTTATCCTTTACTTTTTACGTAAAATAATGGCTTATTTACGAAGCGATTTTAAGCAATACAGCATTTATACTTATCCAATTAAGTACCTTTAATACATTGTGCATTTAATATAGATCAATATGGCATTTAAATTACAACATGTAATTTAAATAAATATTTTCGAAGATATTACAGATTTTAAATGCAGGGACATAGCGGGTCCACGCGGGCGAAGCCGCGGGCAAAAGCTAGTACAGAATAAACCAGAACACGCGCACGGCGATAAAAGTGAGGCAATCTTGTGCTTGTATGAAAGTAGTCTAAATTGGTATAGTTTGAAGCTTTGGCCCTTCTAAATCCTGCATGCAGGTGAATTATTTTTGTGAGTAAACAAGCTGTACTTCTTTCTTACTTACCTAACTCAAAAAGTTTTAAAATCCGACCTAAAATAGCAATATTACAGCCAAGGGAAGGAGGGTAGGGTAGGCGCAGAGTTTTCGGCGTCAGCGCGCGTCCACTATTCTCACTGTACACGTGTTCTAGTTTGTTCTGTATTATAAGGAAAAAATATTTGATGCCTATTAGCTTTTAGAGTTTCGCGTATAGTCACGTCAATTGAAAATGATTGACAAAGAAGTTTTACAGTCTACTTTGTAATATTAAGGCGGTATATTGGTAAATAAGCAGTGAGAAGCGCTTAGCCAAAATATCAAGAAAATTATTCACGCTTAATTTTTCAGCCTGAAAAAAAGATAGGTTATATTCAAGGATATTTACCTAGGGCCCTTGGAAGTTCATGACACGATTAGATTATAAAAACTTGATCATAAAAAATCCCATAATCGATAGAGCTCACAGAATTGCTGAAGTGACAGTGGGCAGGGCACATAGCTAGTCAGTAAAGTTCTCGAGTGGCGACCGCGCACCGGAAAACGTAACGTAGGAAACTAGGAAGGCCTCCCACGCGGTGGAACCACGACCTGGTGAAGATCGCGGGAAGCCGCTGGATGCGGGCAGCGCAGGACCGGTCTTCATGGAAATTCTTTGGGGAGGCCTTTGTTCAGCAATGGACGTTTTTCGGCTGATAGGATGATGATGATGATACCTACTTAAATTTACTTGCATTCCCGTGCTTCGCAAGGCACGGTAAGTCGCTGGTGCCGGTTGCTATCACTAGATAGAGAGGTCTAAAGAAATCAAACTTCTGACATTGGTATTCGCCACTAGCCCTGCTACCTTCAACAATCTGGGCTTGGCCCTCAGTATGAACTAATTTTCCCGAAATATGAGAACAGTCAGTCCCAGCGATGGGTACCTATAAATACATACATACATATCCATCTGTATGTCACAGCCTTTTTACTCAACAACTCACACACAAATACAGTGGCCTTATGCGTCTGTAACAGAAGATTTAATCAGTGTCTTGGATACAATGTTTTTGTGAATTAATATGCAAAAAAACTTAAATTAAAAAAAAGGCGACAAAAAGCTCTTAAAAGTAAAAATAATATGTTCTTTATGTTTAAGGCTTTAAGATGCCTCAATCAGAGCAGGTTGATTCGCCCTAATTCAGGGTAGGCTCTAGCCCCTCGGTGGGGAGGTATATGAGCTGATATGATGATAATGATGATAATCGAACGTAAGTCTATTCATTTAAAGTTAAAATCAAAGCGGGCTTCAGCGCGGCTGTTACGTTAAGACCGAATGCCCAATTCTCGACTTTTACATGTTTTATTACTTTTCTTTATACTTATTACTTTTATTACTTGCATATTTTGGACACGTACAGTCCTTGTTAAGCTATGGTCTCATCTTTTGGGGTAATTCGGTTAATGCAGTTGAGGCGTTCAGAGTACAGAAGCGCTGCGTGAGAGCCCTCTGCGGGTTGTCACAGATGGACTCCTGTAAGCCCCTCTTTACAAACTACAATATTCTACCTCTCCCATGTCTGTACATAAAGGAAGTGGCGGTATTTGCAAAGAAACATCTACATTTTTATGAAACAAAAAAAATATATCAAAGAAACTTAAGACACATTAACCACCTCGTTCTTCCTGAAATTCATAAATCTAGTTTTTTCCATAATAGCGTATACTACATGGTCGTCAAAGTATACAACAACATTCCAGACTGTTATAAAAGTCTTAGCGACAAAGCATTTAAGAAAGCAATAACAAAATGGCTTCTTGGTAAACTCTACTACAGTATGAAGGAGTTTTTTGACGACAAGAATAAAAATAAAATTTCTTCTAATTAAGCGTCAGTATAGTAAATAATAGTGTAATATTGCAAAATTAGAATTAGGTACAGGTTCTATGACATTTTTTTTTTTTTTTTTTTATTATTAATGACATCAAACTATGAAATTGTATTGTATTGCGAATATTGAATATCTTGTGCGTAGTAATAACAAATGGACATACCTAATTTGAAAATAGTGTAACATTGTAAAATTGGAATGGGTATATTTTCTATGACATTTATTGTCTATATTAATACTGACTTCAAACTAGTAATTTGTATTGTGTTGCGTTTAATGAATATCTTGTGTGTAATTATACAAATAGATAAATTAGATCCTAATAGTGTAACATTGTAGAATTTAAAAAGGTGTTAAATGTTTGAAATTTTGTACATGTTCTATGACATTTATTGTCTATATAAATATTAACATCGAACTATTGAATTGTGTTGTGTTGCAAATATTGAATATCTTGTGTGTAAATTATTATATGTTTGATGGTTTGAATAATCATTATTGCACGCCGTGTTAGGCAAATTATAGAGGTAAGATTAAATTAATTAATTAAGACCATATTTTTGTACCTATAATTGCAATAAATATACTTTGACTTTGACTTTGACTTCTATACTTCCAAATAAGTTTTTAAAAAAATGTGTTCAATTAAAATGAAAGGTCTTAAAGTCATCGATTTTTGAGTGTTGGTTTCATTCAACATTAACAATTTGTTTTCGAGAAATTTTGCAATTAATGACAAAAACAGGGTCTACAGTATATTTTTTTTACATCAAAAGTGGTAATAATTTTAAAATCGTATTCAATTAAATCGATTTTTTATTACTTTAAGTATATTATGAAGCGTCGGTGGCTCAACCGGTAACGACTCGGTCCATCTAACCAGAGGTATCGGGTTCAAATCTGGACGGCCAATGTACCAATGAGTTTTTCAAAAACTTACGTACATACTTACCGATTGCTTTAACGGTGAAGGAAAACATCGTGAGGAAACCTGCACACGCCTGCGAAGAAACTCGAAGGTTGAGTGTGAAGTCGACCAAGCCGCACTGGGCCCGCGTGGTCGACTAAGGCCTAATCGCCCTGATTCAGGGTAGGCTCGAGCCCCTCGGTGGGGACGTATATGAGCTGTAATTATTATAATTATTAAGTATTTATATATTTTTTCCACAGTGATAGCTTTACACAGTCTTTCAATAATTTGAATTGAATATTGTCATTTGACCTCTATATTAAGGCCTTAAGTTTAATATAAGTACGTACACAGTAATGTTTTGATCTAAAAGTTCTCGCGTCGTGGGACCGCTAAGTTGTGAAATTAGTTGCAGTAAAATAATTTATTGTAAAATTAGTATTATGTAGTAAAGTCAATCGGTTGTATTGTTTTTATTTTATTTACTTACTCGACGACTGTTGCATCAAAATATTACTACTTATATTAAACTTAGAGGGCCAATGTATAATATTTTTTTACTTTTTAGAGGATTTTTGTAGGAGCTTTTTATATGTTTAATTTAAGTTTTATTTCATGCTTTTCAAAATTTACATATTACTAGTAGACATGCTACAATCGAAACTCTATCCCTACATATACACAAATACTTTCCACGACGAAACACGGAATTGCGACACGAAATCTTGCCATTTCGAATCGATCAGAACTGTGAAAGTTTCTCACCTCTCTTGTTTGAATCAGGAACTGTGGAAGTTTTTGAGACCACAGACAGACACACAGATATACACGTTAAACTTTTTACACCCCGCTTTTAGCATCGGGGATTAAAAATACCTATGTAAAAAACTTAGGTACATTCCTATAAAGTGATTTTTTTGGTCACTTACTCCATCGTGTACGATATAGTTATGTAGATCTTTTGAAACTCTATTAAAAGTTTACAAAGAATATTTTTTCGATAAATTATTCGTTATGAAATATTAAGTTTCTAAGTGTTTTTTTTTTCTAAAATCTAACAAATTAACATGTCCTTATTACCCACCCCCTACCAAGTACCAACTAAACCGCTATTTCAGGAAATCTGAAAGGATTGCAAATTGATGGACATATAATTAATTTATCGTGAGCTGATAAGATGATAATTAATTTACTAGAAAAAATAACATGACTTTCTTAGCTTGCTTGGGAGTAACAGTCGACCAACTTTACATGTGCAGTTCGGTTTGAAAAAAGTTAATAGATTTTCCATACAAAATTCCTAAACCAATTGCAAAAATTATTTTGAATTTTTTTTAATATTTATTTTTTTGACGACTACCCCACTTTGCACTAGCTGCAAATTTGCAGTTTGGATGCAGATAAAGCACAAATTACTAGGAGAACTGCATCCAAACTGCGAATTTGCAGCTGGAATGCAGTCCGTGTGTCTGGACCCTTAGTCAACAAAATCATGAAATAATGAAGTGGTCAAGTGAGTGTCCGAGCTGCAATTTCGCAGTTCAAATTACTAGGAGAACTGCATCCAAACTGCGAATTTGCAGCTGGAATACAGTCCGTGTATCTGGACCCTTAGTCAACAAAATCATGAAATAATAAAGTGGTCAAGTGCATGTCCAAGCTGCAAATTCGCAGTTCAAATTATTAAGAGAACTGCATCCAAACTGTGTACTCGTAAAGGGAGATGATTTTTTTGACTGGACCCCCTTGAGGTATTGTTGAGTAGGTTTTTTTTAATCATTAAGAGTTTTCCTTGAACAAATTTTTGACAGGTGTAATCGCCAAATTCATTAACAGTGTGTCCCTTGGCATTCCTAAACAGTTTTCCTAAATTGTTTTAGGTATCTTGTTATAAACAGGTTTCATGTTATGTTATGTGCGAAACCCTGCACTAACCATAGACTGACATGCTCTTTACAATGGTAGGTAAGTTAACCAGAAAATTATGAAGTTATGACAGGGGAACCCTACACTATGCATAGACTGACATGCACTTTGCAATGGTAGGTAAGTTAATCAGAAAGTTATGAAGTAATGATGTGACAGCGGAACCCTACACTATGCATATTCTGACATGCACTTTGCAATGATAGGTAAGTTAACCAGAAAGTTAAGTTATGAAGTAATGACAGGGGAACCCTAAACCAGAAAGTTAAGTTATGAAGTAATGACAGCAGAACCCTACACTATGCATAGTCAGACATGTACTTTGTAATGGTAGCTAAGTTAACCAGAAAGTTAATGGATATCTTCTAATTTCTAAGCTATTATTATATTATTTTACAAAATAAGGAAATACTACCTATTGCTACATTGGACCCCAAAAATAATTGGGAACAGCACAGCGAAATGATGACCTACATTTTTATTTCATCACTATGATAATAAGTGTTGATAAAAATAATATTTAGGGTTCCATACACCCAACAGGTGACCAGCAGGACCCTATTACTAAGCCTCCGCTATCTGTCCATCTGTCATCGGGCTGTATTTCATGAACCATAATAGGTGGGCAGTTGAAATTTTTACAGAATGTGTATTTCTGTTGCCGCTATAACAACAAATTACTAAAAATTAGAAAAAGTTAAAAATTAAGGGGGATTTTATACAAAAACATGTTTTTCGTAGGTCTTTAGAAGTATTTTTGATTTAGCTCTATCATAAAACAGTAATACATACAAGCATGAAACTTGATGTGATTATTGTACTAATACTGAGGTAAAACAACAAATACTAAAAATCTGCCAAATGTGAGTCGCACTTGCGCTAAAGAGTCCAAACTGAATGACAAATAAAGCATATTTTTGTAGCTTGCGTTGATCTTTTGTTTGTAATGTGAATAGATATCTGTCATTATTACAATGTAGTTGTGAGGAGAGGTGTGGTGGTACGGAACCCTCGGAGTGCTAATCTGACTGGCACTTGATTAGATTTTTAGTAATTTTTTTTACATCAAGTAGGTAAGTACTTACCTACCTACTTACACAAAATATGGATTATCGTTTTTTTTGTGAGTTACATAGTATGGTAATGTAGGTAGCATGGTTAGTATGACCGAAAGAAGATAAAAGTTGTCCATCGAAAAAGTAAGAATTAAGTACATAAATGACTTCGTAATCAATCATACAACAGCAAATTCGCTTATCTGTGCATTTAACATAGGTACCTATAATTATAGATTGAATTTAAACATACATGTATAGTAGAAAGGTTACAAGTAATTTTGTAGACAGGTATATAGATGGTACCTACATATTTGAAACAAAAGTAAGGGTAAGAAACAGGAATAAATAAATAGTAAAAATGGCATAAAAAAGTAGAATTCTAGGTTACTTTAGTATCAAACAACTTCGAAATGTCACAAGGTAAAAACATTTTAATTAATCTTATGACTATAAATAAGGTTCATGTACCAAGGTATAAGTGCTTAGTTAAAGAAAGTAAGTAGGTACTACGAAACTATACTTTCTGGCAATTTAAAAATCCCAACACAATAAAAGTTTCGAATTCCAAAAATAAATAAAAACAAACGAGCGCGATGACATTTGACAGGTCCCTGCTGCATCTATAGCTATCTATACACGTGCAGTACCGAAACGGTTGGAAACGGTATTATCTATGAAACTGCGAGGAAATAAATTGTATAAAACTAAAAATACATCAGAAACTCACCCTGTTACTTGACAAATCCGTAAATATTGGTGATAAACACAAACCACGATTTAATTCTAATTTTGATAGCAGTCGGCACTTAGAAACACACACAGCCGACGCCATTTTTACTCTACATATGTATAAATAGAGCAAGCGCAAGTGAAGGAAGATTCGTATAGAAAGAAAAGTTTGCCAGTTCTCCGACCAGAGCCGGCCACTAGTTCCTCGGCGCAAAGACGAAACTGAAGGCAACGAAAACTTGTAAATGAAAAGACACCTTTATTCCATAAAATTAAAATCGAACACTTGCTTTGCCATAATAATTATTATACATGATGTAGAAATAAGTAATTATTCCACAGTAAGTACCGTTTGTTTTTATCATAATTGTCTTTTCTTTCTTTTCTACAAATCATAAGAAATTAAACTGGCCATTCTTAAATTAAAGGATTTTGTTATTTTCGACGGAAATTGGAATTCAATTTTACGCGCGCTTTGTTTTACATGTTGGCAGTATTGCGTAAATGTCACTGGTATGGATGCGTTCAATGAAAACATAGACAATAGAACTTCTACGTGAGCAAACGTGCGTGACCATGAGCGATAAACGCGCGGAAAAACCTATAGTGCGTAGTGGTAAAAAATTCTTTATCTATGCTTCATAAATATAATTTTGACAGAACAACATGACATGACAACTTATTCATCCTTCGGTCGGATAATCGGATTTGGTCGTCGTTCGTTTGTAGGTTTCGTCGGCGCGGCGTTTTAGTTTTTCTTTGTAAATCTTATTTACTAATAACTATGGCTGTGCCAGAATATAAACTAAGCGCCGTGCTAAGTGGACACTCACTGGATGTTCGCGGAGTTGCGGCAGCAACGGAATACTGCATATTGACTGCTTCTCGGGACCGAACCGCTAAACTGTGGCACCCGGAAGGGTAAGTAATATTACTATTTTTATGCAAAGTAAAAGTGTTCCACAAAGGCTACTAAACCTCATTTACCACAATAAAGTAATTGCTATAAAAACAGCGCAGTGGTAATAGTGGTATTTGCTGTAGTTTTTTGTAACAGGCACAGGAGTGGTGCACCTAAGTGCTGCTATACAAAAAAAATCTGAGTGAAAAAATAAAAGTTGCACTTTTTGTTTCTGTAGTCCTTAGGAGGAACCCTTATGGTTCAGTCTGTACGTCACAGGTAATCACAATGTCATAACTTGAATTTTTAACCAAAATTGCGGTTGGGCTGCACATAACCGGGCTCCATAGGGGAGAGCCTTGCAGCGAGGCTCTTCGACTGTGTAATAATTAAACCTGACCGAACCTATTTTTGAATTTAATGACAGCCTGGTTATGTGCACTCCAACCCAAATTCTTAGAAATTTAACCTGTGGAGTCCTGAAGTCATGAACTGTATAATATAGCAAAAACCTGGGGGTCTTCAGGGGTTGAAATTGCTCTGACCAGATATAGAGTTCACGGCAGTTAGAGGCATGAAATGTGCCGACTTATGTCCTAATACAAGCTGATCAATTTTTCTATGTTGCTCCATAATAACCCACCACAAGTATTGTATTATTACAGTAGGTAATCTTCATATATGAATAAATAAAATTGGTTAGTTTATGGGACTCTAATGGTGTAAAACAATAGATCGATGACCAGAGCAATAGAGTCCCATCCAAATAACAAGTTCAATTTTCTTGCCATGCTTAATTGTGGGACTACACAGTATTTTGGAAAAAGAAAAGTACAATGTAGGTACTTTACTTTGAAGAAAATTACTCGTTTTGGAGTATTATATCCGCGATTCTGATACCCACCTTCTTACTCCTTTGTTACACGAATGTAAAAATGGGAACATACTTTAAGTGAGTTTCGACGTCAAGACGGTGGCCACTGTAGCTTCATACATTAAAGTTGTTTGCTCGTAAATCCTATGTCCTTTTATGCATATTTTATTAGACTCATGTCTGTTATGTTATATATTATTAGTAAAATTATTATTATTTCACACAAAATTTCACTGATAAACACTCAACAGCCAACATGCACAAAGAAAATTTTTAATTGGTTTCAACTGAATTTTAACCAATTTGGACTAATCAGTGATGACTGCTCTACACCAATAGAAAGCCGTTTTATCCTTCATTCATGCATAAAATAAATGAGAAAAGATCTTAGTTTAGCAACAATAAAGTAAAAAGTCGGAAATAGTTGTTGGCTCATAAATCGTGATGTCAGTATATGCAGAAGATATTTGTGATGTCATGAAGTTACAAGGTCGGTATCCCACAGGTTAATAATTTTCAATATAGATCTTAATTTTGAGTTATAAAAAAAATAAGGGTTCGAAAATATACGATATTTATAATAAATATCAAAATATTGGTTATTTATGATATATATCTGATATATTTCAAAATTGGATATATATCGGATATATATACAATTCGATAATTTTTTTTTCTTTTGTACTGTTTTAATCTATTTTATGTTACTTTTATTACATTGCTATTGAAAAAAACAAGGTTGCATTTTTTTCAATTTATTAGGTTTTCGTATAGAGTTTGCCTACAAGATACACTCGTATCTCAGTATTTTTAAAATCTATAATAATCATGAACTATTAATTAACAAGTAGGCACACTAGTAGCTTTAAAGAAATTAAATCAGCCTAGTAATAATTCTTTCAATTATTAATCTAGTGTTTATACTGAGTAGTAAAATGAGTAAAAGTAAAACAGCAAGAAATTTTAGTAAGACGAAAGTTTATTTTGATATATATCACTAAAAATGCCTTATATCAATTGATATATATCTTCAAACCCTGAAAAAAATTATTTATTTTTGTGGCACCTGCCATATTATAATCCTGTGATATATTGTTAAAGTTATGAATAATGACTGCAGAGCCTTACAATATGCATGGTCATACACACACTTCACCAGTTTTAATTTTTATGGTTCCGTACATATGATGCAAAAAAAGGAACACATCATTTTCTATATTGTCTGATTGTTAGCCAAAGACCTGCCCTATTTTTGGCAATTGAACTGGACCAATTGGTCCCACCATCTCCTTGGTCTACTGCGGCATCTACAACCTTTTGGCATCAATTAGGTGGAGAACCTTGCCTACTTATCTGGATACATGAAGCAGATGGCGATGGCGATGTTGGCGCCGATAAAGTATATTTTGCAGATTTTGGACTCCCTCCCATCAGGGTTGGCTTGACTTAACCCAGCCTGAAAAATCCCACTGGGGTAAATTGAGTAAAACCCTAAGGGCTTTTGACGAAAGTGGATTTTTAAAAAACATTTTGAAAATTCTCATAAAGCTACCAAATCAATCAATCAATAAAAACATATAGAGAATAGTACAGAATACAAAAATGTAAGTCCAAATCTTCGTTTTAAACTAATCATCACTACCACTGTGAAAGAAAACATTAAGGGGATTTCTCTAACTGACAACTGACAAAAATGATTGTTGGAGATAGAGAAATCCCCTTCATGATTTTTTCTGTCAAATAGTGTTGCCACTTTATTCAGTATTAAGTAGATTTGGTAGAAAATCTAATTGAATCCAAAATTAAACTGAATACAATTAAATATAAATGTAATCTGAAAAAATCTGGGTTTTCGCCAACCCTGCCCCCCTTGCGCAGTGATGCGTGCGCTGTAATGTTCGCCCCTATTTAGTTTAGCGGTTTTTTCTCCTACCTCAGCTATATTGGTCATGGAAAACAGGATATTTTCAAAAAGGGGCGGGCTGGTTTTCGCAACCAGGCAACTGATGCGACCATTTTGCTTAAGTTGGTCGGCGTCACTGCCAATCCAGCTTCTCCTGGAGTCCAGTTGCAACAATTTCCTAAATCTAACTCTGGTCACAGAGGTTCATGAGGCTGTACTGTACTAGCTCTGCATTCCAGCAGGATCTAGACAGCAGTACCTTCAACCTTCATGCATGCTCTGCATAGTGGGCTGACACCTAGAGCAAATAGGTGTTTTTAAAATTGACCATGCCCAGCTATTACCTTGTAGAGCTAAGATCTTCCAAGACTCAGGAGCTTCCTGGATAAGCCAGGCCAACCTCGCTTGGCTGCAGGTTTCCAAGCCTGACCAGTATAAATTGTCCCCCGGTCAGTCCTTCAATATTCTTTGTCTGCTGTGGCCTCTACAACCTTTTGGCTTAATTTAGGTGGCAAACCTCACCTACTTTATAAATAATGCATGAAGCAAATGTGCCCCTTGCAGTTTTTTGGCACCATTCAAGTATCACATTTTCCTGATTTTGAATATTTTTGACCACCTCCCTCAGTGCATAGTAATGTTTCGCACCCGTATTGTTTAACAGCTCTTCCTACATCAGCTATATTTGTTATTCCAGATTCTATGAATCCATTTTAGACTAAAAATATTCTTCACTGCACACATAGTACAATAAAAAATGATAATGTGGTATTACAGTAATAAAATCATAAGGTTTAACTATGGTTGTACAATTTTAAGGAGTCCTAAAGTGATTTCTTACAGATAACCCACAAATACTAATATGCTGCTTTCTATAATCCTAATAGAGGTTTTTTTAATATACATTAATTTGAAATTACAATAAAATCCTACTTTACACATAGAAAATTGGCCATTTTTTATGGTATATTAAATACCAAATAATTATATGGGTTCCGGCTTGAAGACAAGATAGCCAGATTCCCATTGCGTTTGGGAATCTTGGACTCTTGGTAAGCCCGCTAATCTTCGGCATCATCGTCAATTACCATTAGGTAAGACGATGCCAAGGGCTTTCCAATTGTAGATTAATAAAATTACCTATAAAAATATTTTATTTTTGTACGAGGGCCCCGTAAAATATTTTTTTTGTACGAGGCTTAGTATTTCACTTTCTTAAATTTTTATTATTTGCCCTTTCAGCGGCAACAGAAATACACATTCTGTGAAAATTTTTAATGTCTGACTTTTAAGGTTCATGAACAGACAGACAGACAGCAGAGGCTTAGTAATATGGGTGTACAGAACCCTAAAAAGTAGTAATACGCATTTTGCTTCTTCTTGTCCAACAGAGTAAAAGACTATGTCAACGTTGTTACATACAAAGGCCACAAGAACTTTGTATCTTGTGTCTGCTGGATGCCACCGTGTGAAGCATTCCCGGAAGGTCTGGTGGTTACTGGTGGCAATGACAACACCATTTTGGGGTATAACCTGCAAGATGGCAGCACACAGATAACGTTGGAGGGCCATGAAAATGCTGTGTGTAGTGTTACCCCAGGGAGAGATAGTGGTATCTTACTGACGTAAGTAATTATTGACTACTCACTGATTTAAAAATGTCAGATGCAAATTTTTATACACATTGAATCAGCAACTCCACATTAAGTTTGAGTAATTCTGTTTTGATCTCAAAAGGAAATTCCAATTGGGATCACTTTTAATTTATTTATTATTTATTCCTGATGGACCCTATTTCGTGAGATCAAAATTAGAAATAAAGTTATTGTTACTATTTCATCGAAGTGACCTTATAACTCATAGTTATACATTAGTTACAAAAAGGAATCAGATATTGTAAAACATCTTTTTAATTATTTATATCCAACAGCTTCAAAAGAGTCAAAATCTATTTTTAACCTATTAGGAAACAGTCTTTGTTTCTAAATGTCACACCAAGAATCTAAACTAGTATTTTTTTCACGTAATCTCTATTCTTTTGGTATGAGATTCATGATCTGCTTTTTGTGATCCATTATTACGGGTATAGACACTGTAAATTTTGCTTCCAGCACCTTACTTAATCATCTGTAACACAGGTAAACACCAATGGGATAATAAAATAAAAAGCCTTTGTTTTTATTCCCAAATGAGCCAAGAAAAGAAAATACAGTAGTTGAAGGGTAAAATGTTCACTTCCTTCACAGTTCCAGTTGGGACAGCACAGCCAAGGCCTGGAATATAAACAGACCTCAGCAAACTCCATTAACCCTGAAGGGCCATCAGGCAGCCGTGTGGGCAGCGGTGGAACTGTACAATGGCATATATGCGACAGCTTCAGCAGATAAAACTATAAAACTGTGGATGAAGAATGGTGATCTTGTTTCTACGTTGAAAGGTTTGTTTTTCCATTGCTAAATGTATGTAAAAGTTTTTTAATCTAAATTTTCAAAAGTAATTTGAATTTAGTTACGTTTGACATTGGGTGCCTTTAGAAGCAAGGTCTTAACTCACTCTAGATTTTTGCAGCCAATCAAGGCGACTTGCGAGCGCTGGATGACTTGCGATTTGAATGAAGAAAAGAGCGAGAATCATATTACACTTTTTCCCTCATATAAATCGAAAAGTAATAAAATAATTTACCCTATTACTTGTCAGATTTATAACAAAATGGGTGGTGGCGCATGCAATAGATTTTGATAAACTGGTCATGCATCATTACAGCGTTCAATCGTGGCGGTTTTGTTGGAGAATGAGCTTAAATAACATGAGATAACTCGAGTTCTCTTCACTACAAAACTGCTAGGCAGACATATAAATAACCGTTCGACTAACACCCAATAATTTTTCAAATCCTCTGGGTATTGATGGAATTACCCGAATCACCATTATTTTTCATAAGGAGCTACCATAAAAGTAAAACTTGGAAGTGAGCTACCACAGCCACAGGTAAAATGTTTGTCTGTCGCGCCGAACAACTTCGCTTTTTAGGGTTCCGAAGTCAACTTGAAATCCTTATAGTTTCGCTTTGTATGTCTGTCTGTCCGGCTGTCTACGGCTTAGCTTAGAGACTATTAGTACTACAAAGCTGTAATTTGGCGTAGGTATACATATTAAGACGCCCATGGAGCGTCGAAATCCCATACAAACGTAGTTTCGTTTTAATTTACAACCAAACTTCACCAAACTTTGAACACTCCAATGCATCATATGTAGAATTGTAATTAGGTTTCGTTAGAAAATATTTAACAAGAACGAAATAAGAGAATAAATGCAATGAATAAATGAAATTAAATGAAATGAAAGAGCGAATTTAATTTCAGTCATTTTTTACGCAAAATACGCATCACTTGCATGCAGCCAGTTAAAAAACACTTACTAAACTTTCAAATTAAATGGAAACCAATTACAAATACTTGTTTTAATAGTGTACTTTGAAAATAAAGCAACATAATATGAATAAATTAAATATTATGGAAATGAAAACGAAATTACCAAAATGGTTCGATAAGTAGCTAAATTTCGGGCCGTCCGCTGCAGCTTCTCTCTCGTTAGCGGGGTGCGGGTATAGAGCGGGCCGGGGGAGGGACGTCTAGCACGGACAGTTGTGTGTGTGTGCAGTGTGTGTGACGGACAGTCTCCGCCATCGTTTCGTTTTTCTTAGCAGTGGCAGCAAACTTGACGCCTTGGGAAGCCATAATACAAAACAAAAAATACTTTCTGCACTCTCAACGACACAGAATCACGTCAAATTACGTTAAAAAGAAATCACAAATACTTTTATCAAGTTCGGGGACAATTAAATATTACAAAAAGAAAATATTGTTATTTCGTAGTATAGACTCCCAGCGCGGTATATTGTACGAAAAAGTTGAACGAGATGATACATTTTGGGAATGAAATTTAAATAAACTACAATGCTTTTTACATGAAGTGTGTTTTACCTGAAATTATTGATCCACGTTTGCCTAGAAAATTACCTATATTGGTTTTATTAGCATTATATCAGCTCATATAAGTCCCCACCGAGGGGCTCTAGCCTACCCTGATATAGGGCGATCGGGCATTAATCTACCACGCGGGCCCAGTGCGGGTTGTTCGACTTCACACACAATCTATTTATTTATAAAAGAAAGGTTTTATTAATAAAAAAAAGATTCTACAAAGTTTTTTTTTTAAATAAGCACTATATTATTATTCAGTGTTCCACCAAGAACCTACTATCGCAAGCATACAATATTATTATAAGAAATGATTCTGTAATATTTTACTGTGATTATAATATTGCTATTTTATAAAGTTGATTTTATTGATAAAAGAAATATTATTGACTGTTTCTTTTTATAAATAAGTACCTACTTAGATTTTCGGTGATTATTATATTGTTATTTTATAAGGCTGATTTTATTGATAAATAAATAGAGTTTAAAAAAACTAAAAAACACGCTTTTAAAGTACATCAGGCTGATTTTATTGATAAATAAATAGAGTTTAAAAAAACTAAAAAACACGCTTTTAAAGTACATCAGACTAAAAAGTAGTGATGATAGACTAAAAAGTAGAAAATAATAATTAACAAAAAAAACTAGTATTATTGTGAAAAAGCATGGGGCCCTCTGTGAAAGTAGAAAATAATAATTAACAAAAAAAACTAGTATTATTGTGAAAAACCGTGGGGCGCTCTGTGCCATATTTTTCGTCTATCGAGCAACCCACACTTTTCCACAAAAATACTAGTATTTTTTACCCGACTGCGCCAGAAGGAAGGTTATGTTTTTCGAGAGTATGTATGTATGTATAATTGTTTGGCACGCTCTGCAGCGTAAACGGCTGGATGGATTTTGGCATGAGAGGTGTCGTTAGATTCGTATTTACTGTAAGAGTGGCACTGGGTATATCAAAATAAAAAAAATACAAAATGGCGGGTTTTTGGCGCCAAATTCAAATGTTTGACACGCTCTGCAGCCAGAACGGCTGCAGAATATAATAATATTATTATATCAACTGATAAGTTAATAATCTGCGTAATCTTAATGTGTGTCATGTGTATATAGGTTACTACGCAAACTCATTCAATAATAAAACTAAAAATGAATAAAATAAAATACGGTAATTTAAAAAACTAAAAAACCCGACTGCGTTTCTGTGTAATTTGTAAATGAAAAACCCTAAAACAAGAAAGTCGTCATACCCGATTGCACTTAACTTAAGAAAAATTGTAGCAGTCGGGACCCATTCTAGAAAGTCAGCCGTCTAGTCAGTATATTGGAGTAATCTGCAATGTAATATAGGTATGTGCTCTTAATTCACTATGCCTCCATTTCTAGAATGGGTCCCGACTGCTACAATTTTTCTTAAGTTAAGTGCAATCGGGTATGACGACTTTCTTGTTTTAGGATTTTTCATTTACAAATTACACAGAAACGCAGTCGGGTTTTTTAGTTTTTTAAATTACCGTATTTTATTGTCAATTATTATTTTCTACTTTTTAGTCTGATGTACTTTAAAAGCATGTTTTTTAGTTTTTTTTAACTCTATTTATTTTTTATTTTTTAGTTCAAACTTATGAAATTATTATATTGTCGCTGATTCTTGATAAGTCTACAAAGTTTGAATTAAATCTGTTTGTTTAAAGTGGGTCAAAATCGAGTCCAAAGGAGTCGGTTACATACATACAAACATACAGGTGAAGCTAATAAAAGCGTGATATAAAAGATTCTTTAAAGATTTTTAAATAAAAACATACTATATAAGAGTTGATTTTATTATATATTACTCTGATTATTTTATTTTTGTTTTATAAGGTTAATTTTTTAAAGTAGATTTTTATTTTTATGGTCAATTTATACCAGGTATTCAAAGTGACAATTCAAAAGCATATTTTATTATTATCTCGAATATAACTATTCCTGAATAAAAATTTAGTACGACTAAGGGCGAATTTGACCAAACTGGAATAAGTTTTTACTTGAGAGTGAACTACTGCTTTGCACCTATGACAGTTCTTTCTTATTCTCGAATAGGTATATAAAATATATAATTATAGGTATATATAATTTTATAAGTATATAGCTCGTAGACGACTGTTGAGCACCTAGACAAACCATTCAGGTTTAATGGTGCTAGATGATAAAATTGTTTGTATTTTGTTTTAAAATTGGTAAATTAAAAAAAAGTAAACAATTACATAGTAAGCTTAATGCACGATTGCACTTAACTTAAGAAAAATTGTAGCAGTCGGGACCCATTCTAGAAAGTCAGCCGTCTAGTCAGTATATTGGAGTAATCTGCAATGTAATATAGGTATGTGCTCTTAATTCACTATGCCTCCATTTCTAGAATGGGTCCCGACTGCTACAATTTTTCTTAAGTTAAGTGCAATCGGGTATGACGACTTTCTTGTTTTAGGATTTTTCATTTACAAATTACACAGAAACGCAGTCGGGTTTTTTAGTTTTTTAAATTACCGTATTTTATTGTCAATTATTATTTTCTACTTTTTAGTCTGATGTACTTTAAAAGCATGTTTTTTAGTTTTTTTAAACTCTATTTATTTTTTATTTTTTATTTCAAACTTATGAAATTATTATAATTATTGTCGCTGATTCTTGATAAGTCTACAAAGTTTGAATTAAATCTGTTTGTTTAAAGTGGGTCAAAATCGAGTCCAAAGGAGTCGGTTACATACATACAAACATACAGGTGAAGCTAATAAAAGCGTGATATAAAAGATTCTTTAAAGATTTTTAAATAAAAACATACTATATAAGAGTTGATTTTATTATATATTACTCTGATTATTTTATTTTTGTTTTATAAGGTTAATTTTTTAAAGTAGATTTTTATTTTTATGGTCAATTTATACCAGGTATTCAAAGTGACAATTCAAAAGCATATTTTATTATTATCTCGAATATAACTATTCCTGAATAAAAATTTAGTACGACTAAGGGCGAATTTGACCAAACTGGAATAAGTTTTTACTTGAGAGTAAACTACTGCTTTGCACCTATGACAGTTCTTTCTTATTCTCGAATAGGTATATAAAATATATAATTATAGGTATATATAATTTTATAAGTATATAGCTCGTAGACGACTGTTGAGCACCTAGACAAACCATTCAGGTTTAATGGTGCTAGATGATAAAATTTTTTGTATTTTGTTTTAAAATTGGTAAATAAAAAAAATAAAAAAAAGTAAACAATTACATAGTAAGCTTAATGCACGATTGCACTTAACTTAAGAAAAATTGTAGCAGTCGGGACCCATTCTAGTAAGTCAGCCGTCTAGTCAGTATATTGGAGTAATCTGCAATGTAATATAGGTATGTGCTCTTAATTCACTATGCCTCCATTTCTAGAATGGGTCCCGACTGCTACAATTTTTCTTAAGTTAAGTGCAATCGGGTATGACGACTTTCTTGTTTTAGGATTTTTCATTTACAAATTACACAGAAACGCAGTCGGGTTTTTTAGTTTTTTAAATTACCGTATTTTATTGTCAATTATTATTTTCTACTTTTTAGTCTGATGTACTTTAAAAGCGTGTTTTTTAGTTTTTTTTAAACTCTATTTATTTTTTAGTTCAAACTTATGAAATTATTATATTGTCGCTGATTCTTGATAAGTCTACAAAGTTTGAATTAAATCTGTTTGTTTAAAGTGGGTCAAAATCGAGTCCAAAAGAGTCGGTTACATACATACAAACATACAGGTGAAGCTAATAAAAGCGTGATATAAAAGATTCTTTAAAGATTTTTAAATAAAAACATACTATATAAGAGTTGATTTTATTATATATTACTCTGATTATTTTATTTTTGTTTTATAAGGTTAATTTTTTAAAGTAGATTTTTATTTTTATGGTCAATTTATACCAGGTATTCAAAGTGACAATTCAAAAGCATATTTTATTATTATCTCGAATATAACTATTCCTGAATAAAAATTTAGTACGACTAAGGGCGAATTTGACCAAACTGGAATAAGTTTTTACTTGAGAGTAAACTACTGCTTTGCACCTATGACAGTTCTTTTTTATTCTCGAATAGGTATATAAAATATATAATTATAGGTATATATAATTTTATAAGTATATAGCTCGTAGACGACTGTTGAGCACCTAGACAAACCATTCAGGTTTAATGGTGCTAGATGATAAAAAAAATTGTATTTTGTTTTAAAATTGGTATATAAAAAAAATAAAAAAAAGTAAACAATTACATAGTAAGCAATAGTTAATTCTCGAGTAATAACTTATTGCAGTTTGATTAAATCCGCCCTAAGTCATTCAAATTTTTTGCCACGCACCACACACAATTCATCATGCGAAGGAATAATTCAACAATAGAAGAGTACCCGTTTGAAAATGACCGAGGGATGCAAACAAAACATTACAACCGCATTTTCAATTTGACTAGGCTGCCCGTTGTACCGTTGGCCACCCCGCACACCCCGCTCCCCAAGCAATACAGGTTCCGTAAGACAATCACGTCTTCTCGCTCTTTTAGCGCCCCGTCGCACTCTGGGTGAGACAGCAACAGAAAAGAATACTCGGCACACGAACCCAGCGCGCGATTTCTTGCTCCATTCGTGGGGCTCTTAATCACGCCGACAAAGTTGATTGATTGATTGAAAACACTTTATTGCACAACATAAGAGAAAAAAAAAAGATACAAACAAAGTTGTACAATAAAATCATGAAATTTTTTTTATGGTACACCCCTACATGTAAAGAGGGGGTGTTTTTTTTTAACGGGAAGATGTCTATTGTTTTGATTTGTATGGGGCTCATTTCTTGAACAGGAGCTTATACACTTTTACGCCACCCTGATGCTGGGGCCCCCGAGCGCTCCAAATAATGACCGTGATTCAGGTTAGTTAACCTGCGTCATCGACTCAACCACGCAGGTTTCCATAGAACTGAGAACCGAACTACAGACCGCTGAAAATTCATCAACATATTTTCACAAAATGTTTGTCTCGACTCGGGCTAGAACCCGCGCTGACTGAATGAGAATTTGTTTATAGCAAGCATATATTTTAAAATAAAAAAATCCACATTCAGTATGATGACTAGAAGCCCCAGTTAACGGGTCCTACACCATTTTTTATACAACCTGTATACAATACAATATTCTTTATTGCATCACAACATAAAAAAAATAAATTTACAATATAGAAGAAAGCCTATACAATAGGCGGCCTTATTGCTAGGTAGCAATTTCTTCCAGGCAACCTTCCAGCAACAGCTGGCAACAGCCTTCGGTAGTATCAACAGCCGGCCCGTAGTCCCAAGGCATAGACATAGACATACCCACGTAAAACTTACAGCTGTATCAAGGATACCCTATCGTATGGGGTAACGTTAAATGGGTCTTTCAAGACCATTACCATATAACCATTTTTTGATTCAAGGATCGGTTTGCGAAATTTTAAGCTTTTAAAGTTTCAGGACATGTGAAAAAAAATTTAAATAGTAGAAAATATGGAGTGACTTTTAATTAGTTCTTGATAGTTAAGGATTAAAGGATATGAATCTACTCGTGATTAGAAACAACTTTCCCAAAGAAACTACGAATATATATCAAAAATATAAAAAAAAATTTGGTCCTTTATACATTTTTGCCGATTTGAGAACTTATTATGTATTGAGGACCAATTTTTTTTTTTGATTTGACATATAGTTTCTTTGGGAAAGTTGTTTGTAATCACGAGTACATTCATACCCTTTGCTATCAAGAACTAATTAAAAGTCACCATATATATATATAATAATTTAGGAAAACTATCACAGCTAAGTAGGCTTTATTAGTTTAGGAGTAATAGTCAACCAACTTAAGGTGTGAAGTGGGATTTATAAAAATTTCATCGATTTTTCATCTAAAATGTTCTATTACCATCTGAAAATATTATTTTTCTACTCCTATTTGGTAATTATGCTTAATGCATAACCCCAAATCATATCACAAAAAAATGACAAAAAATCATTCCTAGTAACACTCGTGCTGTCTATTGTAAACTAGCACTCATGTTACAATGGCTCTCATCACTTAGCAGTGGCATAAATAACTTTTGTTTTTTAAAATATACATTTATTTTTTGAAAATACCACGGAACCTTACTCTCCGCGAGTCCGACTCGCACTTGGCCGGTTTTTTTTATTCACAATTGATAAGCCCTTGACGTCATCTCACCTGATGGTAAGTGACGAGACGCCGAAGATGGAAGCGGGATTACCGAGACTCCTTGTACAGGATATGATCTTGTACAGGAATGCAATGTCAATGTGTCAGTGAGTGTCCTAGAGGTGGTCCCAAATAAAATGCAATGGTCTTGTCAGATGGATCTCTAATTGAACACTGATTTAAATACTAATAAAATTATGCTACGTTGTCGTGTCAATGCACTCTTAACTGGGTCGCGGGCAAAGTACACAGTAGAAGCGCGGCTGCTTCCAAATCTTAACAAAATAATATAAAAATAAATTACATGTACGTATGTAATTCGTACATATTGCCATCTCAAACAAAGAAAATATCAAGTCATTTACGCCATAATAAAAAAATGTAAAATTAAACCACTATTACTTATATAACATAATAAAAATAATGTAAAATTGCTTAGTGTCCCTAGATCTAACTCTAGCACACTTCACTGTGTTTTTGATTGTCAAATGTCACCACACTTGATGTCGGTAGTGTCCTTTTACTTTCACTATACACTTTTGTCACGTGTTTTTTGATTTCACTGTAGCCATCATCGATTTCTTCTTCATCTAGGCTTCTCTCAGGTCTAGATCTTGCGCCGCCACGGCGTTTACCGTCTGTACCTTTTCGTTTCCTTGTCATCTTTCGCCAGTAGCACACAGATGTGACAAACAGTGCAATGCTAATTCCTAAGACTATGTTAATCATGGTATAATGATGCCAATCATGTGAGGTTAATGTTTTTAAGCTCGACTGTTCCTTGATGGTGTCTATTTCAGCTTTGATTTTTTGTAATTTTTCTTCGTGTGTCTCAATTTGCAATGACGTATTTTTTAAAGATGTATTTATTATATTATTTATGGGTGATATTTTCGGAATTGAAATAATATTTGGGTTCGGATCGATGACTGTGATTTGACTAGAATACTCGTTATTTGCCTGTAACATGAACGTGTCACCTCTTAGGACGCATCCCCGTCCGAGTGTTATGAGTCCCGTGTGACGTAGCGTCTCTGACGTCACGCCAGCTGGGCACATAGTGTGGATCAAGCATTCTTCACAACAGTAGTACAGCCAGGAGTTTTGTTTTTGTAATTTGATCCATTTATCGGTGCACGTTCTTATTTCTGAGTGGCAGTAAAAGTCATATTTTTCAATGTTGTTTACTAATAGTGTATCACATATAGACTGGGTTCGGATATTCATGTTATATACAGGATGATTAAATTTACACATTAGTTTTTGATCTTGTATTTTTTGGCATTCGGCCATGTCAAATTGATTCAAAGGTATGAACGAGTATTGGTTTACATTGAATGCAATTAAATCTGACGTAGGAATGACATACCTGACTCGTTTTTTATCTATGCGTTGAGGAATACTCATGAGTTTGTTTATTTCGTACATTTCGTCACTTATTAATGGTACCTTTATTTCCATAATCAAAAAGTGACGTGCCACTCGTGCGTGAATACGGAACAGCCTGTATATCTCTCGCACGTTATCTTTTATGTCAGGCAGTGCCAGGTGATGTGGTAAATGCCGTGCTATTTTATTTAATTCGTTTAGTAGTTGATTTGGAGAAATTAAATGCATGTCAATGTGGCCTTGGTACATATTAGTCAAAGTATTTATGAGAGTATGTTGAATATATTTCAAATTTTGGATCATAGCTTCTGCTGCTATGGTGGATGTCATTATATAAAATGCATTTTCTATTTCGACCTTTCGTTGTTCTGTCTCGTTCTGTAGAGCGTATAGTTGTTCATTTATCAAGTTAAAATGTTTCACCATAGTAGCCTCGTTTCTTTGTAAAATGTTATGTTCGGCTTCTAGGATACTTGTCTGATTTTTTAATAGCTGTAATAAATGATCATCGTTCTGTTGTAAAGTTTTTATGTCATTTTCATATTTGTCAGCAAATCTTTGGTCTAAGACTCCAAACAGTGTGTTTGCAGCATAGCCGATCCCATCGAATAGGCCTCTTTTGTATCTTTTTTGTGTTAGGTGGTGTGTTTTTAACAGCTGATTGTAAAAAATTAGTTCGTTTGTGTTCTGTTCCAATTGATTAATAAAAATATGAAATTGCATTGCCCAACCTTCTCTTTGAAAACCTTTGAGATGAGTAACGTATTTTTGTAACGCTTCAACATTTTGCCAATAATTTGTCATATTGTAATAAAATATTAACTTCCATTCATCTTTTATCTCATAAGCTTCTGCAAGCTTGTCAAAATAAATTGTCTGATTTTGTGTAAAGGTTGTAATTTTTATGCCTTTTTCGGTTTGTTGTACAGATGGAGTTATCATTGTCATTAGTAATAATAAAGAATACCCAAATAAACTTTTCCATGTCATTTTGCCCGTTCTATTTCTTTTTCTGTCACCATTGTCATTTTTTTCATTTATTAATTTTTTGTCGGCCTCGACTAGTGGGACTAGTTTTATCATAGGTCTTTTTATTTCACCTTTTTTCGTTTTTAAGGTGACTACTCTCGTATGTCCGTCTTTACCTGGATGTAAGGAAACTACACGTCCTAATGCCCACCTTCCTGCTGGTAAATTATCGTCCTTGATGCACACAATGTCATTTATTTGAGGGTCTTTGTTCTGTCTTGTCCATTTTTGTCTAGTCTGTAGTTGTTGAAGATATTCTTGGGACCATCGCTTCCAAAAATCTTGGCCAATTTTTTGCACAATCTGCCATCGTTTTCTTAGGTCATAGCTGTCAGTGTCAGGTTCTGGAACTGTCAAGATAGATGTGCCAGTGAGAAAGTGACCTGGTGTTAAACAGTTTGTCAATGTCAATTTCGGCCCGCCATGTAGTGTTTGGTGATGAGCTCGCCAAATGAGCAGGTTAGTCAGTTTATTGTTATGTGGCATAATCATAGAATTCGTTGCGGTCTTCTCCAGATTCGAGTAATTTAATCTCCCTCCAACATGCATGATGTCATTTTTTGATAGGCATGGATTTAATGTCAGTAATTTACTCTTTTTTCCAAGAGATTTGTCAGTTTTTAATTTTGAGATATCCTCCTTAAAAACATGTGCTTGTATGGTTTTCACAATATTTTTTTCAGTGCTTGTCAATTCTGCAGATGTTAAGTAGTTGGTACATAACTTCGTTTTTGTCCTAGTATTTTTAATAAAACGCAAGACCCACGCAAGGATTCGTGTAATGTGAGTCATGTCGCTATACCTATCTAGCAGCTCTATGATGATAGATGACGGTTCTGACTGTACAGCGCATATTTGTTTTTGTTTTGCTTCCAGCTGTGTTTGTATTATTTCCGGTTTCTGTACAGTGTTTTTGTCAAAAAAATTATCCATTCTGGGCCCTGCCACCATAAGGGATGTTTTAGTAGTTGAGAACAGGATAGTCCTCGTGTGGCACAGTCGGCGGCGTTCTCCTCTGATTTCACGTAGCTCCAGTGATCTTTCGGTATGACGTCAGTTATTTTTTGCACCCTGTTACTCACAAACGTTTTCCATCTTGATACATCACCATGTAACCAACCTAGAACGATCATAGAGTCGGTCCACGCGTAGGTATTTTTGCTTACTGTTTCCCACTTAAATGCCTTCAGGACCTGTTTCATGAGTGTTGCAAGTAACAATGCTCCACATAGCTCTAGACGGGGAAGTGTCAATTTTTTATTTATAGGAGCTAATCTTGATTTAGCAGCAATTAGTCTTACTATGTGCTCGTTGTTGTCATTCAAGGTACGTAAGTAGATTGCACATGAGTAAATCTTTTCTGATGAATCGCAGAATCCATGAATTTGTACCGGTTTCGTTGTGTCTCCGATCCACCTAGGTATGTCAATGTCAGTTATGTTTTGCAAATCATTTCTTATTCTTCTCCAGTTTTCTTGAATGTCTTCCGGTAAGCTGTCATCCCATCCACATTGAGATAGCCAAATATTCTGAAACAGTAACTTCGCCCTAACTGTGAGTGGTGTGAGCCATCCCAGCGGGTCAAAGATTTTTGATATTTCTGAAAGTAATATTCTTTTCGTGTAAATCTTGCAATCTGTTTTTATTGTATTATTAAACGTAAAGTTGTCATTTTGTGGGTTCCATTGTAACCCAAGCGCTTTAGTAACACCTTCATTTTTGAAATGTAGTGTTGTTTGGTTGAGTTCAGATGTTGTCAAAGTTTCCAGTAGAGATGGGTCATTACTGTTCCACTTTCTCAGGATTAAACCGGCGCCTTGCAACATGATAATTAATTGTTTTTGAATGTGTTTCGCTTCTTCCAGGTTGTTACTGCCACTCAACACGTCATCGACATACATTTCGTGGTTTAACACTTTGGCTGCCAATGGGTACTTTTTGGCTTCGTCTTGTGCCAACTGTTTTAATGTACGCAGGGCAAGAAATGGTGCAGATTTTGTTCCATATGTTAATGTGTAGAGCTGGTATTCCTCCAATGGGCTACCTTTTGTTTCCCGCCAAACAATTTTTGGTAGCTGCTGATCTTCTTCTTGAACCAAAATCATTCTGTACATTTTTTCACATTCAGCTGTGAAAACGTATTTATACAAACGCCAATCTATCAGTAAAGTTAACAGATCTTGATGCAACTTAGGACCGCACTCCATCAAACTATATAAGCTAAAGCCCGTGTCAGTTTTTTGTGAAGCGTTAAAAACCACTCGTAGTTTAGTTGTCAAGGAATCTTGTTTTAACACTCCATGGTGTGGCAGATCACAGAAGGGTTCAATGTCATTTTTACATTTCTTCATATGTTGCATATCTATATATTCTTGCATGAATTGGGTATAACTAGTAGACAATAGTGTATTTTTGTATAATTTCCTCTCTAGTTGCATAAATTGGGCGATCGCGCGTGGTTTAGATTTTCCTAAAAGCTCACCAAAGTTCGGTTTCATTGGCAATCGAACTGCGTACCTGCCGTCGTCTAAACGTTTCGTTGTTGCTACGTAAAAATCCTCGCAGTACTGCTCCTGTGACGTCATATGTTTTGATTCACCGCTGATGTCTTCGACCTCCCAATACCTTGCTAAGTCCTCAAGATTATTCGTAACTACATGACAGTTGTAGGTCTTGACATTGCCTGACAGTATCCAGCCCAGCTGGGTCTGTTGAGCCATAGGTTGGTGACCTTCACCTTTAATTAGACCGCTCATTAATATTTCAGAATAGACATGTGCATCAAAAAGTATATCTATGGGCCTGGACATGTTGTAGTTAGGATCAGCTAGAGTAATATTTGTCACGTGAGACCACGGTTTTTTGGCAAATGTGTTGTTTGGCAAGTTATTTACAACACGTGTCATAATCAACGCTTCAGTTGTAAATTGAAAGTCGCTGTATAAAGATTTGCATACTAAGTTCAACTTTCCTTTACTCTTATTAGATAAGGTACCAATTCCTCTTACGCTGGCATGCATTTGCTCACGTTTTAACCCTAGTTTCTGGGCTGCGTCTTCATTAATTAATGTGATCTGTGACCCTTGATCAACCAGCGCGCGTAGTGTAATAAAATTACCGTCATAGGCCTGAACCTGTACTAAGGCAGTAGGTAACAAAATTTCGTCATCATTGCTTGATACAAAATTGTTTTGCATATTTTTTATCGACGGCCCGTCTGAGGCTCGACTTGTAATATTAGGCTTAGCGGGCGTTGTTGAGTGCAAATGCCCTGAACAAAGGATAGCTTTGTGCAAAAGTGTGTTATGGGACTCATCGCATTCTTTGCAACGTTTTTGAGATCCACAGTAACCTTTGGAATGTACAAATAAACAATTTTTGCATATTTTATTTTTTATAACATATTTTAATTTATCATTATCTGTCATGTCATTAAACTTTAGGCACTGAAACAGAGTATGATTATCGTTGCATAATGGGCAGATTATTTTATTATATTGATTCGCATTATAGGTATTAAAATTGCGAAAGCGCGTGAATGAACTCTGTGTAGGTTGCTGAATTGCAGATTTTTGTGTTTTATTGAACGGGTAGGGCACATTATGAAATTGAGTTTTTCGCTGTGGTTTTGAAATACTCTCATTTTTATTTTTATGCAAGGGCTCCAATGCAATGAATTTACTCTCAATAAAATCCATAAAATGTTCATATGAGGCAACTTCCCGCGGATCTGATCTTGATTTAGAATATTCAGAATAGGTTTCCGGGTCAAGTTTTTCACATAAAATATATGTACACAAGCATGGGGTCCCAAGTCGACGTGTCAATTCCCAGATTGTGTATAGCATGAATGGATTCGTTCGTAATGTCATATAAACGTTTTAACTCAAATGATGTCTGTTTTTTTAGTGACGGCTGTTTCATAAAATTATCAAAATTTTTCGTAAATAGAACGTGCTTATTATTATATCTATGGTAAAGTAGTTCCCAGCATGTGTCATAATTTTCTGCTGAAATGTGTAAATGCTGGACTAACTTCTCAGCCTCGCCACGCAATTTTACCTTCAAATGTTGCATTTTTTGACCTTTAGAAAGTGAAGGATTTTTGTGTATGGTCTCAGAGTACAAGTCATAAAATGTAGGCCATTGGGTGTAGTTCCCACTAAACACAGGTATGTCCATCTTTGGCGTAGACTGTTGCTGATGAACAGACGTGTTTAATTTTATATTTAAATTACGTTTTAATTCCTCAAAACGCTTTTCGTGCTGGACAAATTCATAATAGTAAGCCTCGTCATTACCTACTAATAAACCATCAATTTGCAAGTGTAATTTGTCAATGGCTTTCCAACGGATCTCCAAACTTTTAAGCTTGTCCTCAATTTCCCATTTTTCGGAAATTTCGTCAATGCAAATACTTTCTACTTACCTCTTTAATGCTCTGAAATTAGCAAATTGCAACTGCTGTAACTCTGTCACCTTGTCATCCACCTTCGCGCCCTCGAAGTGCGAGCTGTCGAAACGGACGGTAACCCCCTTACCATCACCGGTCGTCAATGGATTGCCCGCAGCTTCCTGTGATTTCCAACGGGATATCTCATCACGCGTCCCCTGGTACCAATTCTGGATTACCTTAATAATGTTGTCGGTGTAGTATTGATGAGATTTATCTTCCTGGGTCATCAATTTCGTGTCATTCAGCGTACATTCCGCCCACAGGTTGTCTAATGAATCCAAACGACGCTTGATGTAGTCAGCATCTTTCCTACTTGCCGAATCCTTATTGAAATTAGTATGGATTCTCTTAATCTCCTCTAAAATGGCAGCTTGGCGTTGAATGAGCACCTCCATTGTAAGTAAAAAAAAAAGGAAAGATCTTACTTGATCAGCAGAACTTCTCTTTCGATGGTGCAACTGGTTCGAAGGACGTAGGACGGGAACACTGCTTCCTTCCGAAAGGGCTGCTGTCTTTCGAACTTAAACGTACGTCTTACAGAACGCTCGCGAAAGTAAAAATAACAGTGCACTCGCGACGTCACTACTTTTTACGAAGGACCAAAAAATATTGTACAGGATATGATCTTGTACAGGAATGCAATGTCAATGTGTCAGTGAGTGTCCTAGAGGTGGTCCCAAATAAAATGCAATGGTCTTGTCAGATGGATCTCTAATTGAACACTGATTTAAATACTAATAAAATTATGCTACGTTGTCGTGTCAATGCACTCTTAACTGGGTCGCGGGCAAAGTACACAGTAGAAGCGCGGCTGCTTCCAAATCTTAACAAAATAATATAAAAATAAATTACATGTACGTATGTAATTCGTACACTCCTCAACGCAATGGGGAACTGGATATCTTATCTTCAAGCTACAGCGAGCAAGGTTTTTTATCAGGCAGTTAATCTCCATAAACATTCTCCCAAGGATTCCTGCATTGCCCGCATCCAGCGGCTTCCCGCGCCTTTTACCAGGTCGTCGGTCCACCGAGTAGGAGACTGCCTACGCTAAGTACTCTTATTCCGACTCGAGAACCTTACTGCCCCAGTGGTCATTTGTTCTACGTGCTGCCACTTAAGCCACTTAAGTTTAGCGATTTTGAGAGCTATATCGGTTAATTTGGTTCTCCTCATTTTTCATTCGATCACGTCCATGACTATGGAGATCGGGCAGCTATCAAGACTTTATAAGTTATTCTGTATTTAACATTTTATCTGATTCTAGTCTAACCCTTTGTTACAGGACACACAGACTGCGTGCGAGGATTGGCCGTGGCAAGCCCTGAATCTTTTCTGAGTTGCTCAAATGATGCATCGGTCAGGCTATGGAGTAACAAAGGAGAATGTATCAACACTTATTATGGGCACACTAATTATATTTACAGGTAATTTAGTGTGGTTACAGTTATTAAAAGTTTTCGAGTTGGTGCATGAGTCTGACCCGCTAATCTAGCAGTGAGCAGCTCTGCATGCTGTGCGAGAGTCGTGGGTTTGATTCCCACCCAGGGCAAACATTTGTGTGCCGAACAGGTTTTTTTTGTTCTGTTCCAATATCATATATAATGTTGAATATTATCAGTGGCTAGGGCCGATACCTCCCATGCGGGAGGCCGTGGTTCGAATCCAGCAATGTACCAATGTGTTTTCGAATTTCGATTTAATATGTACGTTTATCCAACGCTCTTACGGTAAAGGAAAACATCGTGAGGAAACCTGCACACGCCTACAAAGAAACTCGAAGGATGTGTGTGAAGTCGAGCAACCCGCACTGGGCCTGCATGGTCGACTAAGGTCCGATCGCCCTAATTCAGTGTAGGCTCGAGCCCCTCGGTGGGGATATATATGAGCTGATGTAATGATGATTTTGATATTATCAGTCTCTGGCTCCCATAGTATAGAAAATCCTTGTTTGGAGCCAGAAGACCGTGTGTGATTTGTGTGCAACAAATTGCACATGGTCTTCCGTCCCCAAACTAAGTTTCCTTTTGCTATAGGAATTAGTCTGATATACATACTTATATACATTTAAATAAAAGCATAAATTAGATATTAAACACTCAGATATAGCAAAAAAACCTGTTTGTTACACGAATCTACCTTGAGTGGAATTCGAACCCACAACTCTGGTCTCAGCAGTCATGAGCGTTGACCACTGGTCCCCTGCGCACATGATATAACCTATACATTTCAATGTAGGAGATGAAATTACAAACCGAAAATGTTCATTCAGTAGGACATTTTAACCTAAAGTGTCATCTGATATATTTTGAATTAAAGATTATTTTTTTTATTTACAACTAGCTCTTTCCCACGGCTCCGCCCGCGTGGACATCGTTTTTATGACTGTATTTAAGGGTGATTAGTAAATTATGTCGTTTCCCACCTATTCAACCATCTCTGTGTAAAAATTACAACCATCGAGTATTTTTTTAGTTCCCTCAGGAACTGCATCAGATTATGCTATTTTCCCGGGATAAAAATTAGCCTATGTCCTTCCCCGTGACACAGGCTACCTGCATGCAAAATTTCATAAAGATTGGTCAAGGCGTTGAAGCGTGAAAAGGTAACAAACAAACAAACACAGTTTCACATTTATAATATTAGTAAGGATTGGTAAGCCCTTGGCATCATCTCACCTGATGGTCTAAGCACAAAAGGGTTAGAACTTTTGTGACAGTATAATCAGGTACATACATTTTTGAACGTAAAATTATCTTTTCCTCGGCGCTCTGCATATATATGTTACAGCCACTTTGTAAAACAACTGAGTGAAAAACTCCGAATAAAACCGAGTCGAACGGACTTTTCACGGTAGAACAAGACATGCTAACCTAACTGTCTGTCTAATTCTACAATATAGCTGCGACATATACAACTTTCAATCATCCACGGTCAAACCACGGCCGGTCCCCAGGCATACCACCTTACCTGTCAGAATATCTGCTTTTGCACCGAGAAGTTAATGTTTTTATAATTTTTTTCCCAGTATAAGCATAAACCCGAGCCTGCCGTCCGGTTTCGCGACGTGCGGCGAAGACGGCAGCGTGCGTGTGTGGTCGAGTGGCGACTGCGTGGCGCAGTTGCGGCTGCCCGCGCAGTCCGCCTGGAGCCTCGCCTGCCTCAGCAACGGTGACATCGTCACAGGTACCATCATCTGACTCAGTTACCTCAGCTGGAAGACGTCCACTATGGAAGATAGGCCTCTCCATAGTTTCCCATGATTCTGAGACACTTGCATTCAGCGATTTCCTGCGTTGGATAGGTCATATTTCAGGTGTATGAAAACCGTGTTCCGAGTCAGGCATCCGTTCGCGATATATTATCTTTAAAGTGTAATTTTCTGTTAGAGTCACACTTGGCTCTATCGGAGGAGGGGAAGGGCGACTGCCAACTAAAGGGTTATTTTAGGAAATCTTGAAAAAAAATTAAATAATCATTTTAAAAGGAAAACAATCACGGCTAAGTAGGCTATCTTAGTTTAGGAGTAATAGTCGACCAACTTAAGTCTCCAGGAGGCTCGAGTTTCCATACAAACGCTTTAATACAAAAAGTGCCGGATTGAATCCAAACTTATTAAATAGACACATATCGATATTTGTAATTAGTTTTCATCGTGTTTGTAATTAATTTTAATGTAACTAAACGAAGGCTTAAATTAGTTTTGTACTGAAAGTTTGAAACTGCTCTTATTTTTTTCCGTTTTATATTAATACATCGAAAACTAATTACAAACATCAATATGTGTCTCCTCAATATATTTGCAAAGTTTGGATTCAATCCGGCATGTAGTTTTTGTATTAATGCGGAACTACGTTTGTATGGAAACTCGAGCGTCGTAGTTAGATTTATAGATTACGTACAAAATGTTCTACTCTATACCAACTGCAAAAATAACTTTTTTTTAATGCACATTTATTTATTGAAAAGACTACGGATTCGTACTTTGAGCGTAGTCGGACACGCATGTGCCACTTTGTTTTTAAATCAGTTTCGTGTCGATGGTCTGATTACATATTTTAATTTGTTGCATCATCAGGTTCAAGCGACGGCATGGTGCGGGTTTTCACAAAGGATCCGTCACGTTACGCCGACGAAGCTATATTGAAAATTTTCAATGAAGAGGTAGAGAAACTGGAGGCCGCATCACAGCAGGAGATTGGTGGATTCAAGCTCTCTGAGTAAGTTTAACCAATGGGGAAGAAATGTTCTCGAGTGGCGACTATAAGATTGTAATTGTTTTTTTTGTTTTGTTTTTCTTTATTTTGTATTTTATTTTTATCTGCACCTATCCTTACTAATATTATAGACGCAAAAGTTTGTATGTATGGATGTTTTTTACTCTTTCACGTCACAACATATAAACGGATCTGGATGAAATTTGGTAGTTAGATAGTTAAGGACCTGGATTAACATATAGGCTGCTTTTTTGCACGCTGGCGAGCCGCGCGCACCCTTGAAGACATATTTTTTTTATTCACAATTGGTAAACCTTTAGCATTATCTCACCCGATGGTAAGTGACAAAAACGGTGGAAATAACAGTATAATAGTATACTATAATTTTATAAATTTCAAACACAGTATTATTTTTTTTCTGAATAAATGTATTGAAGTAAATCACAATTTTAGTTTAGGCTGGCAACATGAATAGCGTTTTCGCCCAGTTCGTCACAAGACAGTTAAGACAAGGACATGCTTACTGCACCTCTCTTCCAACTTATAGTGCTGTCCTGTAACAAATGTGATATCAAAAATACCTTATCTATTTTATCTCTAACTTTTGGAATATTTTGAATAATTTTCCTTATGTCATGTCAAGCGTTGGGGTGACACTTTAGCAGATGTCTGGTTTTACGGAAAATTAAGCGGTGTAACAATCGCGTGATCGACTTATGTTTTTTTTCTAAACATTTCACAATATACGCTGTTGACACAAAATATTTTTTTAAAAAGAGTTGAAATCGAAAGTGATAAAATTAAGGGCATAAAACAAACACAACACAAATGGCGCCAGCGTCATTCTTCATGTGTTTCACTTTCTAGGCTGCCAGGCCCAGAAGTCCTTCTGGAGCCGGGCAAGTCGGATGGGCAGACCAAGCTGATCCGCCGCGGTGCCACCGTCAAGTGCTACTCGTGGAGCGCGGGGGAGGGTGCGTGGAAGGAGGTCGGCGACGTGATGGGCGCCAGCCCGCCCTCCGCCGGCAAGACCATGTACCAAGGGAAGGTCAGTATATGATCTACCGTCAAATGCTGCTCGTGAAGCGCGGGGGAGGGTGCGCCGAACGAGGGCGGCGACGTGATGGGCGCCAGCCCGCCCTCCGCCGGCAAGGCCATGTACCAAGGGAAAGTCAGTATATGATCTACCGTCAAATGCTGCTCGTGAAGCGCGGGGGAGGGTGCGCCGAAGGAGGGCGGCGACGTGATGGGCGCCAACCCGCCCTCCGCCGGCAAGACCATGTACGAAGGGAAGGTCAGTATATGATACATCGTCAAGTGCTACTCGTGGAGTGCGGGGGAGGGTGCGTGGAAGGAGGTCGGCGACGTGATGGGCGCCAGCCTGCCCTCCGCCGGCTAGACCATGTACCAAGGGAAGGTCAGTATATGATCTACCGTCAAATGCTGCTCGTGAAGCGCGGGGGAGGGTGCGCCGAAGGAGGGCGGCGACGTGATGGGCGCCAGTCCGTCCTCTGCCGGCAAGGCCATGTACCAAGGGAAAGTCAGTATATGATCTACCGTCAAATGCTGCTCGTGAAGCGCGGGGGAGGGTGCGCCGAAGGAGGGCGGCGACGTGATGGGTGCCAGTCCGTCCTCTGCCGGCAAGGCCATGTACCAAGGGAAAGTCAGTATATGATCTACCGTCAAATGCTGCTCGTGAAGCGCGGGGGAGGGTGCGCCGAAGGAGGGCGGCGACGTGATGGGCGCCAGTCCGTCCTCTGCCGGCAAGGCCATGTACCAAGGGAAAGTCAGTATATGATCTACCGTCAAATGCTGCTCGTGAAGCGCGGGGAGGGTGCGCCGAAGGAGGGCGGCGACGTGATGGGCGCCAGTCCGTCCTCTGCCGGCAAGGCCATGTACCAAGGGAAAGTCAGTATATGATCTACCGTCAAATGCTGCTCGTGAAGCGCGGGGAGGGTGCGCCGAAGGAGGGCGGCGACGTGATGGGCGCCAACCCGCCCTCCGCCGGCAAGACCATGTACCAAGGGAAGGTCAGAATATGATACATCGTCAAGTGTTACTCGTGGAGCGCGGGGGAGGGTGCGTGGAAGGAGGTCGGCGACGTGATGGGCGCCAGCCTGCCCTCCGCCGGCAAGACCATGTACCAAGGGAAGGTCAGTATATGATCTACCGTCAAGTGCTACTCGTAGAGCGCGGGGGAGGGTGAACGGAAGGAGGTTGGCGACGTGATGGGCGCCAGCCCGCCCTCTGCCGGCAAGGCTATGTACCAAGGGAAGGTCAGTATATGATCTACCGTCAAGTGCTACTCGTAGAGCGCGGGGTAGGGTGCGCGGAAGGAGGTCGGGGACATGATAGACGCCAGCCTGCCCTCCGCCGGCAAGATCATGTACCAAGGGAAGGTCAGTAAATGATCCATCGTCAAGTGCTACTCGTGGAGCGCGGGGGAGGGAGCGTGGAAGGAGGTCGGTGACGTGATGGACGCCAGCCCGCCTTCCTCACAGAATTGATAAACTCAAGTGACAATAGGAGGGTGGGGTAGTGGCGACCACGCACTGGGCCCACGACCTAGTGAGGGTTGAAGAATTTGTGCAGGCAGCACAGGACCGGTCGATGCGGAAATCATTAGGGGAGACCTATGGTCAGCAGTGACTTCTTTCGACTAATATGATGACGACCCAATAATGTCATAAAACCCATCTTAAAAAATGCCTGTGCTCTAGAGGATATTATAAAATTATAGAATTTGTAAATGACAGGATTTTGGACATGTATTTATTCTCCAGCAAACACCATAACTTGAGACTGTTATCTGAATCATGACATTATTTTTTTACTATAATAAGAAGTGTGTGTGAGCACCTATAAATGTTTTTTTTTATTTGCTGATGATTGATGTCCCGTTTGTGGTCTCAGACGAAAATTGATAGGATAGAGGCACAATCGGAACGCAGAAACGCTTAGTCTACTTTATTCTCGAATATATTTCGATTCCTAATTCCCATCTATTCTCAGGCATATTGATTATTTTGGATCAAGTAAATGTTAAAAAAATATTTTTTGTTGCAGGAATATGACTTCGTGTTTAGCGTGGACATCAAGGATGGTGCTCCGCCAATCAAGCTGCCGTTCAACAAAAATGAAGACCCCTGGGTCGCCGCGCAGGGCTTTATCCACAAGTCAGTACAGACTGTTTAGCATATTAACTTACTTTTTTAGTGAGTTTGACTGCATCTTGCAAAACCCCTAACATGATGAACACACCAAGAAAACGGCCCCGGCGGCCCTGCTATTCCTGTAACATAGGGGAGAGGGGGTGCGAAGAATAAAGTCGCGGAATGCCTCTAGATCAGGTTACGTAGGACCGAGTGTCATGGAAATCCTTGGGGGAGACCTTTGTCCAGCAGTGGATGTATTTCGACTGATATGATGATGATAACTGCATATTACCTGATGAAAATGACGATGTAGTTGAGTATGGTACACGCAAACCCAAAAATTGCCTATTCACTCTGGCTTTGAATGCCCCTAAATTTCAATAATCGGAAAACACTGACGCAAGCAAGGACTCCATCGCTGTCCGCATAATAAATGAGGAAGGCTAACCTCCACCAATCCGGACTTGGAGTGTGTGGAGTATGGCTTTACCTTCCCTAGCATTAAAAGAGACTCAAGGCCCAGCGAAGCAGTATGTACGTTTATCCGACGCTCTTACGGTGAAGGAAAAACATCGTGAGAAAACCTGCACACGCCTGCGAAGAAACTAGCAGGTGTGTGTGAAGTCGATCAACCCGCACTGGGCCCGCGTGGTCGACTAAGGCCCGATCGCCCTAATTCAGGGTAGGCTCGAGCCCCTGACGTATATGAGCTGATATCATCATCATCAAGGCCCAGCAGCGGAGAGTTTATGGCTTCTTAACGATTAATTTATTATCATTCTATATAGAGTATGTGCGGAAAGAGAACCGCTGCTGCTGCTGCGTTTGACTACCGTATTTGTCACGTGTTGTCATTATAGTGTGACTGTAACATCTTCGAATAATAGAATTATATTATCTTAGCGTTGAATGTAATGTTTTCAGATTCTGTATGAATAATTGTCTAAATGAAATGTATTTAATGTTAGTTCTATTTTACGTCACGGTGGTTCTCTTTGCGCAGAGACTATATAATTACTGCTATCTACTTGTTGTAGAAACAACCTGCCGCAAGTGTATCTGGATCAAGTTGCCAACTTCATCATCACGAATGCCAAGTTAGACTCGTTGCCAGCCTCAAGTAATGGGTAAGTTTGTTAGCATAATGTTTCTTGAAATTCTGTTGCCAAATCTTTGACATTATTTTTGTATTTACAATGCAACTATGATAATACAATATAATTCACAACCCCCTACCTACTCATCAGACATTATACTGGTAGTTTATGGCCCCGCGCGCAACGAATCTTTAACATAAATAAACTAAAAAAATATTTTCTATGTTTTCCCCACAGATTCGCGGACCCCCTAACAGGCGAATCGCGTTATGTTCCCGGATCTGGTGTCCCCACCCCTGGGCTGCCTCCCCCTTCCGCTGCCGACCCCTTCACCGGGGCTGGCGCTTATACCACTGCCAGTGCCACTAACAGTGTGGACGACAAGCCACTTATACCGCACGATGCTTATCTTCGGTGAGCTAGAGTTTAGTCATTATATATATCACTGTCGGGCGGCGGCGTCGGTGGCGTAACAGCTAGGACCCCTTAACCCTTGACCCGGTTTAACCCTGCCTCCAATGTATTTTCAAATTTCGATTTCATATATACAAAACTCTTACGATAAGTGAAAAACATCGTGAGGAAACCTTAATACGCCTGCGAAGAAACTCGGAAGGTTGTATGTGAAGTGGACCAATCCGCACTGGCCCACGCGGTCGACTGAGGCCCGATCGCCCTAATTCAGAGTAGGCTCGAGCCCCTTGTTGAGTATGTAAATGAGCTGATATGATGATGTACCACCCGTTTTAATTAACATGGTGCTTGGCTTTGGGGGTGACACAATTAATTCGCATGCACCATTCTTCACGACGAGCGCCATGCTAACTCAATTGTACAGTACAAGTACATCGGGTGCGGGACACTGCATGTGCCGGGACTGCCTCCCTCTCCGCTGCCGACCCCTTCACTGGCTTAGACCACCGCCCGCGTTACTAACAGTATGGACGACAAGCTAATATAGCATGATACTTATCATAAGTGAGTTCGAATTTTGTATTATGTTATATCATCATCATCATATCAGCCGAAAGACGGCCACTGCTCATCATCATATCAGCCGAAAGACGGCCACTGCTGGACAGAATTTTGTATTATGTTATATCATCATCATCATATCAGCCGAAAGACGGCCACTGCTGGACAAAGGCCTTCCTCAAGGATTTCCAGACGACCGGTTCTGCGCTACGCTACCCGTATCCAGCGGCTTCCCGCGACCTTTACCAGGTCAACGATCCAACGAGTGGGAGGCCTCCCTACGCTATGTTTTCCGGTGCGCGGTCGCCACTCAAGAACTTTACGGCCCCAACGGCCATCTGTTCTACGAGTTATGTGCCCCACCCACTGCTACTTAAGTTTAGCAATTCTGAGAGCTCTGTCGGTTACTTTGATTCTCCTACGGATCTCCTCGTTGCTGATTGGATCACGCAGACAAACTCCGAGCATAGCACGCTATATCGCCCTTTGAGTGACCTTGAGCCTTCTTATGAGGCCCATAGTAGGCGACCATGTCTCAGTTCCGTATGTCATCACTGGCAACATACGCTGGTCGAAGACCTTGGTCTTGACCTTGGTCAAGACTGCGATATTTACGTCTTTCTTCTATGAGTTTGTTGGTGAATTCTGAGATCTTTTTGGTTCCGTTTGAACGGCGAGTTTTAAAAATCTTAGATCCGACCGTTTGGACAATTTCCACGAACTTGTCATTAGAATTGTCCACATTATCGCAATCTCCTAGGCATTCGAAGTGATTATTCAATTCGACCTGAAAGCTCTCGAGGTTTTGGAGCTGAATAGGCGCTGGTCATCTTTCTAGCTTGGTCTTTAGATTCAATGTGCCTCTTACCATCCGGTGATCGCTTCCTATTTTGACTGAAGTGATCACAGAGACATCATTGAATATTTGCTTCCTTGTCGACCAGATGAAATCGATCTCATTCTCCGTTACTCCATTGGGGTGCAACCATGTCCACTTCCGCTGTTTAGGCTTTTTGAAGAAGGAGTTTATCATAAAGAGGCCCTCCTTCTCCATAAAGTCGGCCTGCAGCTGGCCACGTGCATTCCTCTCTCCGTAGTTTCGCGTCAAAGTCCCCCCATAACAACGGTATTGGGTCTGGGAGCTATTATGTTGTTATTATGTTTAGCAACATCCTCATATAGGACCCCTACTTCGTCGCCGCGTCGGGGTGTTCCTTGGTCGGTGCATATACCAGTGTGACCTTTAGCGAATACCGTTTGGTGATTCTGAGTATAAGGTACGCTTCCCTCGTCGAAATACTCGATCCGGAGTTATGTTGTATGCCCCGTTTGAATTAATATGGCGCTTGGCTTTGGTGGTGACGCATACTATAAAGTACAATCAGTCATAAACAAAAGTTTTCTAGTTATTTCTGTAAGTCCTGTGATCGATTTTAAAGTTTATTTTACAGCCAAAATACATGACTAATACGAAATAAACATGTAGACCTTATTAGTTGGTCCAGTGGCAGCACTTTTGACTGCTGGGCTGGATCGAAGGTCGTGGGTGGTGGTTCGATCCCCACCCATTCGTATGATGGACAGGTTTGTTTGATCTGGGTCTGGTTGTTCAATTTCTGTATAAGGTCTAACAAAATTAGCTAAACCTATTTTAACTGGTGCTTCTACCAATGAAATTGAACAACTTTCCCCATAGAACCCATAGACAATTCGCAAAAGAAAAATTTGGCTGTCCCATACAATCTCGATCAGCTGATCAGCCAACTTAGTATGGGAAGTTCAATTTTTTTTTTGAGATTTGACTGGGTTTCCTAGGGAAAGTTGTTCAGTTTCATGGGTAGAAGCACCAGTTAAAATAGTTTCAGCTAATTTTGTTAGACCTTATATATCATCATCATCATCATATCAGCCGAAGGAAGTCCACTGCTGGACATAGGCCTCCCCCAAGGATCTCCCCGACGACCGGTTTTGCGCTGCCCGCATCCAGCGGCTTCCCGCGACCTTCACCAGGTCATCGGTCCACCGAGTGGGAGTGGGAGACCTTATATATGTATATGTTTAAACATATATGAGTATGTATATCTGCCTGTTTCCCATAGTACAAGGAACACTAGTTTGGGGCAAAATTACCGAGTGTGATTTGTCCCTGATTATTGCTAGTCGACCTCCTGAAAAGGAGGGTAATGTTTTTCGAGTGTATGCATGTCTGTTTCTTTGGCTGAGCCTATAGCCTCAATGGCTTGATGGATTTTGGAGTACGAGATGTCTTTAAATTCGTTTTGATTCCGAAAGTAACATGGAACCATTTTAACCCAACTATCCATTAAAGAGGGGTAATGTTTTAATCCAGTCCGGTTTTTAATTTTTAGGGGTCTGTTATCAACAAGGAACCCCTAATAGTATCGCCATGTCTGTCCGTCTGTCTGTCTGCGGCTTATCTCAGAGACAATAAGTACCTAAAAAAACTGTAATTAAACATGAATATACATATTAATCACGCCGAAAGTGGTAAAATAAAACCTTTAAAAAAATAATTCTAGGGTACCTCCCCTACATTTAAAAAATAATTCTAGGGTACCTCCCCTACATTTAAAAAATAATTCTAGGGTACCTCCCCTACATTTAAAGAGAGGGTCTTTTTTTATTGACGTACCATATTGTATGGGGTATCGTTGAATAGGTATTTCAAAACTACTGAGGGTTCGCTAAAACATTTTTCGATTCAGGGTTCCGTTTGCGAAATATTAAGCTTTAAAGTGCTGATTTTTGTTAGAGTCAAATGTGTGAATGTGTGTGTGTGTGTGTCCTACCAGCTAAACCGCTGTTTCAGAACATCAAAAAAAACAGTAGGATATATATAAACAATTTAAAAGGAAAACTATCACGGCTAAGTTGCCTTTCTTAGTTTAGGAGTAATTGTCGACCAATTTAAAATGTGTAGTTGTATTTCTAAAAAGTTTATAAATTATTCATACAAAATGTTCTGTTACCAACTGCAAAAACAATTTTATTTACATTTATATTTTTAAACTCTACTTTGCGCGAGTCCGACACGCACTTGGTCGCTTTTTAATTATAGTTAACGAGATGTAAATCGTTATGTGTAGATAGTTTTGAGTATTTAAATAGAAATTTTTTTTTTTTTATTATGATTAAAAATTTGAGAGCGTTTGACTACATTTCTCCTGATGGTAAGTAACGATGTAGTCGAGGATGATGCACGCAAACTCAAATTATCACACTAATAGTATAAAGGCGAAAGTTTGTGAGTGTGTATGTTACTTCTTCACGCAAAAACTACTGAACGCATCTGGCTGAAATTTGGTAGGTAGACAGATTAGGACCTGGATTAACACATAGGCTACTTTATTTAACGCTCGCGAGCCACTTGCGGCTTGCGCACTGCGCACCCTCGAAAAGTCAAAGAAACGATGTCCACGTTGGTGAAGCCGCGGGAAACAGCTAGTAGTTACATAAACTGTAGTTGTTGTTAAGTTAAGTTTGTTACGTTAAGCTACGGACTTATATGCAAAAAATACTGTGTTTTAAAATATAACTTCGTTTTAGCTTGAAAGCGCCAGCAATGCAGCGTCTTCAGAAAAAAAAACTATTGTTCCATTCTCAGCGTCAGTACAGAAATTCAACTTCAAAACAGATTGCGGTTCCACAGGTTCGACCAGGCGAACCTTAAGGCGATACACGAGAAACTCAAGGAGTTCAACAGTAAAATTGGGGACGGCAACAGCGCCTTTACCAATGAACAACTAGAGAATATTGTTAAACTAGGTGAAATGGTGAGTACTTTTATCATTTGAATCGAATGACATAGACATATACACTCGAGAGCGATGAATCCGGGTCACTTAAAGAATCCTAAAAATCTCGGAAACTAAGAAGGCTAACTTCATGAAATAAATTGTGTTTAATAGACACTTTAATACCCCTTAAATGAAAGTAATAAAATTTACGAGTCACTACATTTTATTTACAAAAAATTACATAAATAAAAAAAAACTGCTGATCTCGCCTTAAAACAAAAATAGGAAACATGACATTTTTGAACAACATTACGATTTACTTGAATTTTAATACTTCGTATTGCCTCCTCGTGCTTCCATCACTGTGTTTACGCGGTTTGGCATGCTGTACACCAAGTTCCTTATACGATTTTGGGGAATATTCTCCCATTCCTCTGTGAGAGCAATTTTGAGCTCACGAAGCGTGATTGGGGGAGTGCTACTTTGTTTTTTTCGCATCTCCCTAACTCGTCCCAAGCATGCTTGATCGGGTCGATATCCGGGCTGCGTGCTGGCCACTCCATACGAGTAATGTTCATCTCTTGAAGGTAGTCATTCACTATCCAACCCGTATGAGGCCGGGCATTATCATGCATAAAAATAGCATCCTCACCCAAATTGACCATAAATGGACCAACGTGTTCATTGAGGATTTCTTCCACATATCTTTCGCTAGTTAAAGAGCCGTTTTCTATGAACACCAGTTCTGTGCGACTCTCAGAAGAAATTCCGGCCCACACATGTACAGACCCACCACCGTAGGCTACTTTTTCTTCGATGCATGCTTGTTTGAATCTTTCCCCTGGTCTTCTATACACTCTGTGTCTTCCATCGTGCTTGTAGAGCATAAATTTTGATTCGTCAGAGAACATAACTTTTGACCAATCTCCAATACTCCAATTTAAGTGGTTCTGGGCATATCTTAGTCTTAAAATACGATGCCCACGCTCCAGTTTAGGGCCGTTTGCAGGTCTAAGTGGTTTCAAGTTAGCTTCAGCAAGTCGTCGCCTTACTGTCCATGCGCTTGGGTTACTTCCTCCGAGGCGTCGAAACTGATTTGTAAGTTCAGTTCCTGTGAGAAAGCGATTACGAAGCATTGTGTTCACCAAGTATCGATCTTCTCGTGCTGTGGTACACCTGGTTCTGCCTGTTCCTGATCTGCGTAGGTTAGAGCCAGTTTCCTCGTAACGTTGGAGAACTCTTTGTACTGTTGAGAGCGACACACCGACAGTCGTGGCTGTATCGCGCTGACCCCGGCCGTTTTCCAGCATTGTGAGTATTCTGGTGCATTCTTCAGGTGTAAGCGACATGATTACTGCTTGAATAATAAATATGGAACACTATCAACATGGTTTATATACCCACTTAAATGACAGATTAGAAACAAAAGCAAAAACAAATTTAGTAATTTCGTAGTTCCATCTTCGAAAGTATCCCTTTTTCAAATTTGATTTTTTTATGACATAACTTTACAATTACTAAGAAGTTTTAATGACTTCATTTAAGGAGTATTAAATTGTCTATTAAACACAATTTATTTCATGAAGCTAGCCTTCTTAGTTTCCGAGATTTTTAGGATTCTTTAAGTGACCCGGATTCATCGCTCTCGAGTGTATTTATTTTCATCATACCTATTCTAAAAACGACAATAGGGATGACGAATGCTAGTCGTCTGAGTTACTTTTTATCATCTGTCAAAAACGACATTTTGTTCTAAAAATGTTAGAAATACCTAGGCGTGACTTCATAGTTTAGCAGCCTCATTTATGTACTCATTTTGTGATTTTAGTGAATTAAAAATGGAAGACTTGATGGAAAACAAAACGATTAAGGTTTTCCGTAGTTTAAATAGGAGGGCAATTTAGTGATCAACAGTTCAGAATTTATTTCTGATGCTGTCGTCATCCCTATTGATTCCCGAATAAGTACGAACAAAATTCTACTTTGCTCCCTGTACGGAGTTTTGTTTCTCTCTACTGATTGGTCCGCGTTTGTGCTCTGATACTAACGCGGACCAATCAGAAGACAGTACGCTCAAACCAATGTGTACAGGTACATACTAGTTTTTTTTCTCATAGGTTGAGATAAAAAAAATTGTGTGTCACTCGGGGCCAAAATATTTTATTCTCGGGCGACGTACATTGAATTCTTCGCTAAGTCTGGATTCAAACTAACGCCCTTGGAACAAAATATTACTTTGTCCCTTTGTTACACAAATAACTATTTTTACACAACAGACATGATTTTACAGTTAAAAAGATATAATAAGAAAGTACACGACTAAAAATTAAAACATCATGTAGATTTATGTGCCAAAAATCGCGGCTGTGGTGACATAACGCAGCGCTGGTTTCCAGGGAGCCCCAGTTATTGCCCATATCCTTAAACTTATTAACTCAAAATAAAATAAATATTTAGTCTTCCCCCATAAATTCCTACAGCGACCGGTCCTGAGCTACCCGCATCCAGCGGCTCTCCGCGACCTTCACCAGGTTGTCGGTCTACCGAGTAGTCTACGCACCTGTCTTTCAGTGCGCGGTCCTGAACTTATTGCATCAATTCTACGAGCTATGTGGGTTGTGAGAAGGTTACTAGAAAATAAATGAAATATGTTGATTACGCATTGAATGGTGGAGTAAGCGACTACGTAGTACGTAGGGGTGTACTAAAAGTTTCGGGAATAGAATACTAAACTTCATCGTATCACTTTATATTATTTTTTATTTTAAACAAGAAGATTTTTGAACACCTTTTTTTTAAGAAAAAAGGAACGTGGTCATGGCATTATGATTTTTCTAATTCGAAAAGTTGGAATAAAAATTAAATTAACCCGGGAAAATTTTAGAGCCATGATATATTTTGACTAGAAGTGGACTAAGACAAAAATAACGTGTTGATCGGATAGTTTTTGCATTTGGCAATGTAGCACCATCAAAAACCATAATTTATCTTTGGTTTTCTGAATTTCAACGTGACCGTGTCAAGCTCGGCAATGATCCGCGTGAAGGTCTTCCAAAAACTGCAGTCATCCAGGAACACGTCGATGACGTACGTGAGCTTATTAAGGAGGATCATCATGTAACATAAAGTTAAAAAAACACGTCTTTGGGCATTGGGATGAGTCAAATAGAAACAATCTTTCACGAAGTTACGTGTAAAAAACTATATTTTTTCCCCGCTGAATCTCTCATTTGCTGTCTGAGAAGCAGAAAGCCACTCGTATTTCTTGGTGCCGCAAAACTCTCGAAAAGTTCCACGGAGGTGCTTCAAATGCTGTATCAGGTGATAAATCTTGGATATAATCGTACGAACCTGAAACGAAAAACCAGTCCCGTATGGGTGTATGAAAATAAGTTGAAGCCTACTAAAATTATTAGTTCTCGGAGCGTTGCAAAGGAAATGGTTGCCACGCCAGGGTCATATTGCAACTATTACTCTTAAGGAACAAGGGACAGTAAATGCACACTGGTACAGTACCATTTGTTTGCCTCAAATCATCCCTGAACTCCGGAAAGAGAACTCCAACTGTCACATCACCCTCCACCACGTCAATGCAAGTTCCCATACCGCCCGAGTAACAAATGAACTTATGGAGCAGCAAAGCATTGAATTTTTTGACCATCCGCCATACAGCCCAGACATAAGACCCAGCGATTTTTTCACATTCCCCAGAATTAAAAATAAATTGCGTGGTCAACGATTTTCGACACCTGAAGGAGCTATCAACGCCTTCAAAACAGCCATTTTGAGTACTTCGATTTCTGAGAGGAATGAGTGTTATAAAAACTGGTTCCATCAAATGCAAAAGTGTATTAAATTTGTTACAGTATACTTTGAAAAACAATAAATTACTTAGGTTCGAATATACTTTATTCTCATAAAAGACAATGTCACTTACACGAGAAGAAGGCTTCATTAAATTGTATGTAGGTGTTTATCGTTCGCACCGCACAGAACATATTGATATAAATGTTTAGTGAAATTTTAATTATAATTATTAACTGCCTTTCACTTAACTGGTGAATTTCTTAATTGGAAAGGATATGCTGAGCTAATTTGCACTTAAATTGATTAATCAATCTTAAGGCGAGGTTGATTGAACAGTTGTCTCTGTCTTTTTCCATACGTGTAAAAAGTAAAGAAAATAACCACACTTTTGCATTTTTCTAATGTTTTTCGTTGAAAAGTTTTTATCTTATGTTTGGGATTTTTTATTATCGAGTCAAGTTAATCTAATCATGTAATGAACTTACAAGGGCCCTAGGTAATATCCTTGAATATAACATATCTTTTTTTCAGGCCGATAAATTAATCGGGAATAATTTTCCTGATTTTTTTGCTAATAGCTTCTCGTTGTTTATTTTTTTTTATTTTATTTTTTAAGGAAAACTAGGTTACATTATATGATCAAACATTTAGAAGATATGGAACATTGAGAAGTTTTCGCCTTTAGGTTACAGATAAGCTAGCTTGACGTACGCCATACAGTTCGAACAGTAACAGTACAACAGTAATATAAAGAATAATAGTACAACAAACATAAACCTTATAAAAAAAAAGTTAAATCAGTTCTTAGTAACAATAAAATAGAAAGAAAAAGTTAATAATATCCTAAAGTTAGTGACGTTGTTTGAGATTGAGAACCAAAGAATTCGCTATTGTATACGCGTTTTAGGGTATTCGGACTAATGCAAAATATATCAAAATTGAAATTGAAGACTAGGTCATTCATAATGCCTGGTGCACGCAGTAAATAGGAGTTGCGCCTATAGTTAGTTTGACATTGGGGAATGTAGAAGACCCTAGGATGTCTTTGATGAAAAGCAGGTACATAAAAATTTAGTGAATTTACTAGTTCAGGACAATCGACCGTACCATTTAATATTTTTAAAAGATACACTGCATCCATCAGCTCTCTGCGCTGAGCAAGGGGTAGCAAGTGGTGCCGCTTACATCTTTCTAAGTAGTCAATGTCATATTTACCACATTTGTACTGGATATATTTAAGAAATCTACGTTGGATTCGTTCAATTCTTTCGTTGTAACATGCGTATTGGGGATTCCAGACTTGCGATCCGTATTCAAGGACACTACGAACAAACGAACAATAAAGAATTTTAATAGTTTTTATTTCTTTAAAATTATAAGAGCTTCTGATTACAAAACCTAATGACTTGTTAGCTTTAGAAATAATGGAATTGATATGGCAATCAAATAGAAGTTTGTCATCATGAATAACCCCTAGATCACTGGTTACATGAACTCGTGCGAGTGACTGGCCATTAATAGAATAGTTTACTATTGTTGGCGTTGTCTTCCGAGTATATGACATAACTAAACATTTTGGCACATTAAGGTCTAGTTTGTTGAGTAAGCAATAATAAGTCAAATTGTCAAGATCAGCCAGAAGGCTTATAGCAGCAGCAGTACAATTTATTTCTTTAGCAATTTTCATATCATCAGCAAAAAGAAATATTTTAGAATTTTGACAATAAAGTTTAATGTCGTTTATGAATATAATAAATAACAATGGCCCCAAAAGAGAACCCTGAGGTACACCAGATGGTATTGATGACCAATGTGATATGTAACCTTTAGCAACAACAGCTTGAGTTCTATTAGATATGTAGGATGAGTACCAACGAAACAAGTCACCGTGTATTCCTGCTAAAAGCAATTTTTTTAGAAGCAGAGAATGATCTATTCGATCGAAGGCCTTACTGTAGTCCGTATAGATACAATCAACCTGACCTCCACCCTCCATTGACTTTGAAACCAACTCATTAAACAACACAAGATTAGAAATGGTAGATTTACCTTTAAGAAAACCATGTTGTTCTTCAGAAAAATTCGATGCAAGAGCAGAATAAGTCTGATTGAATACCAACTTCTCGAGAACCTTCGCGAAAATGCACAGTTTCGATATTGGCCTGTAATGCTCCACCACAGTCTTTGAACCTTTTTTGTGAACTTTTTTTGGAACCTGATTTGCCAATATACAGCCTTAAACGTGTCAATTTTTTTGGTGGATGAAGGTAGTTTATTATAAAGTTTGACCCCGTCGTATGTAAAATTTGTTTACCGTAGTTAGTTCTGATCGTTGGTAATGCAAGATAGCTGGCTAATTTCTTTATAACTAAATATTCTGTATAACTTCTTAGATTCCTAAAACTTTTAGTGCAGCCCTCGTACACGGTATCTGGATGTGTTTTGATGGTTTAAGCGTTTTCTCGACTGTTTTCGTCTTCATATGGAGGTTCATACGAAGGTTTGGCCATACAATCTTTACGAACCAGACTTGAGCTTGACACCCTCTTGTCTAGCTGGCATAACCTGCCAATTGTCACTGGCCCATTGTACCAGTGGCAACGCTTCTGCCTGCTGGGCCGAGAGTCGTGGGTATTCGTGAGACGAAAGGGTTTGTTTGCTCATTGTCTGGGCGTTCCATATCTATATTTAAACGTACATAAGTATGTATATCAGTCTATGGTTCCTATAGTACAGGGAATCCTAGTTTGGGGCAGGATGATCGTGTGTGATTTATCCACGTATCATGATATCAGCCGAACGACGTCCACTGCTGGACAAAGGCCTCTTCCAAGGATTTTTACAACGACCGGTCCTGCGCTGCCCTTATCCAGCGGCTTCCCGCGACCCTCACCAGGTCGTCGGTCCAATGAGTAGGAGGCCTGTCTACGTTACGTCTTCCGGTGTGCGGTCGCCACTCGAGAACTTTACTACTCCAACGGCTATCTGTTCTACGAGCTATGTGCCCTGCCCACTGCTACTTAAGTCTGTATAACAAAAAATATTTTGATATTTCAGAATTGCACGCACAACAATGAAACTATTACATTATTGAGAAAGATGTTACAATGGCCAAAAGGTAATAGTTTATTTAATTTATTATTGGAACGTAAAACTATTTGATAATGGAAGATATCTTTCTATACTTTGTTTTCGTTTACAGAAATACTATTTCCAGTGTTGGATGTGACAAGGCTAGCAGTTAGGAACAAAGAAATAAATGCACAAATCTTTGACACGCAATATGGACCAAATTTTGTAAAATACCTCCTTACTCTAATGACTCCAGGTTAGTACATTATAATCATTTATCTTCTACATACGAGTATATAAAACCTGACTCACTCACTGGCTAACTCATTTACGCCCAAGCCACATTCTTGGACCTAGAAAGGTGAAATATTCAGAGGTTACTTTTATAAGGTCGGATTTTTCGAAACTCTCATGGGATAGGAAATAAAGTGGAAACGAATTCACGAACAAGAAAACGTTTGCCGTGTTCTGTTAGTCGTCAACAAGTAGGCAGAAAGATATCTGATAATATCCTGGCTGACCCGGTGGCTAAGTGGTACTGCCCCTGCTTACAAGGCCGAGAGTCGTGGTACCCTTGACTTTGAAAATGGCTTCTGGGGCCTTCGTGGCTCCTCCAAAATGTGCACCCTATGACCGGCACATGTAGTATTCCTATCCGCCGAAAAATCCATTAAATTTTATTCACGGTCCGAATTAGTTAGCACCCAACGACTGTAATACACGTGTTCGCGGAGGCATGCGTTATCAACCTATCTCCTTCTGACAGGCATAGTAGCAGTATGAAGAAAAACGATAGCTTGGTATGGTTATATCTGTGTTAAAGAAAGGAAATAGAATATCCACGGAGGCTTATGTCAAAAGGAGATAGGAAGATGTCGCCTTTGTGAACATGTGTGATTACTGCCAACAAGCGTGCGTCCGTCCGTCTCGAGAATTAGGCGTCTTGTGACTGCACTGCAAGGCTTGCAGTCAGTGCGCAGAGATCGTCCATCCCTCTTGCTCCGAGGCCGTCGCGTCGTGCCTTCATCTCATACAATTACACCATATGGCTATACAGAATAACTCTAGAGGGCGTTTTTTTTGCAAAATTCCATAAATGCCCTTGTTTTTTCAGATAATCTTCCAGCAAATCAGATGCTTGCCATGCGAGTATTAGTTAATGCGTTCAGTGACCTGCCCGGGGAGATGCTAGTATTAGCTGCGCGGGAGAGCGTCGTCCACGCCATCATCTGTCTTGCTCAGTTAAACAACAACGCACAGGTTAGAAAGCGACATATCAATTTGCTGAGATTTCACTGATTTAAAGGGAAAGATTCGGCAATCCGAACATTTGCTTCAAAATAGGGGATCGGACTGCATCAAAAATAAAATCTGATATATGATTTCCTAAATTGCTCTCTTCTTGAAGTTTCAAAAACCTTACTTGTTTTGTTTTTCCATCACGTCTTAAATTTTTAATTGATCAAATTCACAAAATAAGTTCGTCAATGACGCTTATAATCTATGACGTCACTTGTGGGTATTTCAAACATTTTAGAACAAAATTTCGTTTTTGACAGATCATAAAAAGTAACTTAAATGACTAGCAGTCCGATCCCCTATTGTTCTAGTGTATCAGCCAGGCTGAGAGGCCTATATTCAGCAGTAGACGTCTTGCGGCTGATGTGACTATAATGACATAAGTATTTAATTCTTCTTCTTATTATTCGTGTGCAGTTTTCCCGTGTCATACTATTTTACACTTTCCAGTTCCACTATAAGGGGAGTTTCGTTTGCCAGATCTTCCCTGGTACAGACATAGTATTGAATTATCAGTAAACCACCTGTCACGTAAAAAGAGGTCGCTTGCAATCAATTCTAGCTCTAATGTATAAGGCTTTAAGGATGCATCAACCTTCCCCACCACTGCGCTCAGCGCTTTTTCACTTGGTGCGGGGATACCCTTTTCCATAAATTCATTCTTAATGGGGGGGAGGGGCACAAAAAAGTATGTGTTCAATTTGAAGAGTTTGTTGTCAGATCGCGGCCGCCACGTTGCTGCTAAACCTGTCGGTGGCGATGGCGCAGCAGGTCGACAGCGTGGAGATAGCCGACGGCATTGTGCAACTTTTGAACAGGATAACTGACAACGAGGCTTATTTCAGGTAATACTCTTTATCTTTTCGCTTTTCATATATCCAGTTACCTAATGCGTTGGGGAATCTTGGTAAGCCCGCTTACATCTTCGGCATCATCGTCACTTACCAATTGTGTTTTTTTTAAAGTCATAATTTGCCCACTTTCCACAGAGCCCTGGTCGCCCTCGGCACTCTCCTAGCGGAATCACCTGAAAAACTGCAAATCAAAACGAAAGTGATCGCCAGCAACCAACTCATCAACCGACTAAAGAGAGATGCGGGCGCCGCTGCCAATGATGCCAACCTAAGGAAAATAGCCACTTGCTCTGCGCAGATTGTCAGGCTGTTATGAACTTAGGATCTAGTATAATTATGTATAATGACACTTAAATATTGGTCCACATTCTAGCCGAATGCTTTTGCCTAGCGCGAGCGAAAGGGATAGAAGATAAGAAGAGTGATGTTGTTAGTACGTCCTTATCTAAATTATACTGCGACTGGGGAATTATAACATTACTTCTCTTGCGCGCTCGTTAGAGAAACGTGTGGATTTGGCATCAGGCTCATTCACAATGAGAGCGGGCAGCAAGTGTTTCGTACTTAACCTTTGTCCCACAAACCTATTACTGACGTATATATGTCGCAGCCATCTGGTTAAATTTGCCATTTGATTAAAAGGCTAACCCGTTGATTGAATGGTGACATTCAATTGAATGACTAAAGGACAATTGGCGAAGTCGTTGAATGCAATGTTCAACGACTTTGCTAAACGTCATTTTGCCAAGTCGTTGAATGGGTATATATGTCGCAGCCGCTATGTAGAATCCGCCGGTTTGCAAAACGGCGTCGTTCGAAACTACGAATAAAACCGATGATTTCTTCTTCTGCGAAGCATTCTACTACCCGTGGGCGAGGCTCTTTGACTGTATTATAAATCAAACCTGACCGATCGTACTATTGCTCGCCGCTATGTAGAATCCGCCGTTTTGCAAAACGGCGGCGTTCGAAACTACGAATAAAACCGATGATTTCTTCTGCGAAGCATTCTGCTACTCGTGGGTCGGCGGGGGGGAGCCTCGCAGCGAGGCTCTTGGACTGAATAATCAATCAAACCTGACCGAACCTAATATCGCTTGCTTCGCTCGCTGATTTACAGTTTTTTACTCAGTAGATTTTTCACAAACTGGCGGCGCCTCATACAATACGGCGTACTTTATTTCAGCCGAATTGCAATCCGGCTAGCTTACAATCATCCAACAATGTAGTTGAACGCTGAGTGACGCTTGTTTAACCAACGGGCTAGCCTTTTAATCAAATGGCAGATTTAACCAGATGGCTGTGATATATCTAAATTTGACTGGTAGTTAATCCTAAAAATCGGCTTACTTTTTCATCTCAACGGCATTTTGTGAGCCATTTAGGCAACCATGACTCCGAATTAAAAAATCCTGCTGAATCCGATTTTGGATGTAGCCAAGCCGAATTTTGGCTCCTTTGCTCAAAATTCAAGATGGCGGCCAAAATGGAGCCTGTATAAAAAAAACTTCCTATTACTCGAATCTTGTCGAGTGGCAAAACCTGCCTAAAACCTGGCATGGGTTTTAGGGGTCACTGAACTCAATTTTGATAACCGGAAGTCCGTCCGGGTACCGGAAGTGGATCAAAACAAGATGGCGGCAATTTTGAAGTACAAATTATTTTTGTTCAACAAGACATTGCGATTCACTCCGTGGTGTCGTTTCCGAGGTTTTCGGGGCTGGAAGACTCAAAAATCGACGCCGGAAGTACCACCGCCTACCGAAGGTGAAGAGACAGACTCAAAAAGGGTGAAAATTGGAACAAGATTTCAAAATGAACATGAATTTTCCGTCATTAATTAAAAACAGAACATCGTCAAATCAATAAAAATCATCACCCTCCACCTCCGAAACGACATCTCGGGGTGGGTCGCAATGTTTTGCTCAACAAAAAATAATTGTATAGTGCCTAAATTGCCGCCATCTTGTTTTCATCCATTTCCGGTACCCAACTTACAAAGTTAGACCTCGCCGGGATTAGAACTCGCGACCTTCTAGAAAAAGCGAAGCCTGCTTGAGCAAAGGAGCCAAAATACGGCTTGGCAACATTCAGAATCGGATTCAGCAGGATTTTTTACTTTATAAAAGTCATGTTGCCCAAATGGCTCACAAAATGCCGTTGAACTTGAAAAAGTCTGAAATAACTACCAGTCTAAATCGCTTTAGAAATGTCTAATGTCACAAGTTTCGAGTTGTCAAATGCTTGTAAAATATTTGGTGGTTGTAATATATTGATACCTACAAAAAATTTATTTGTGTAACGAGGTGACTACACAGTAATGTTTGTTCCGAGGGCGCTAGTTTGAATTATGTGCTAAGCGAAGGATTCTAAATTAGAATCTTGTACTTAGCGAGGGATTCAATATACGTCGCCCGAGAATAAAATAATTTGGCCCCACGTGACACACACAATTTTTCATCATGACTTATGAGAAAACAGAAGCACGAACGCGGACCAATCAGAATAGAGATAGCTCAAACTCCAGCCCGAACACGGACCAATCAGGAGAAAAACTAAACTCGCTAGGGAGCAAAGTAGAATTTTGTTTGCACCTATTGGGGAACCAATCGTAGTTTTTCTAATAGGTGTGATGAAAAAGTTGTTTGTTTGCTTCAATCACTATATCTTACTTTTAGTCGCATTATAATATTAAGTCATCCAAAGCTGGACACGTTCAAAATCGAATAGAATCAATGATATTTTTATCTCGTGAATTTAAAAAAAGGCATTTTTTATTAAACATTTAAAGAAATACTTCCACGGTTCCTACAGCTTTAATTATAGTGTTGTGCTTGCATCTGCCGGGCAGCGCGCCGCACCATGAAAAAAGTGACGCGCGTGTCTTTGCGGATCTTTTTTGTCAAAAATGTAAAAACGGTAACTCATAACATAATACTTGTTCTTTACTTTCGAAGCTATACACTACATATTAATTACGTTTTCGCCTCTGTAGCATGATTGTTTTGTTTACTAGAACCATTTATTTCCATAAAGTATCAATAAATATGACACTCTCAAGAAAAACAAATAAAATTTTGTGACAGTGTTTTAGTTATTTATTTTAAACATAATTTAAGACTTTACATTATTTTGAAAAAACATAATAAAAATATGGGTTTATTGAATCAAAACAATAAAATTAATAGTTATTACTTAACCATAGGCCTGGTTTACATTGGCTTATGTTTTATGCTTTTAGCGCCCTGTTGTTTTTAGCGTGCTGTTTCAAAGCATACTAAAAAGCAAATGTATATATATAAGGTCTAACAAAATTAGCTGAAACTATTTTAACTCATGCTTCTACCCATGAAACTGAACAACTTTTCCCATGGAACCCATAGTCAAATCTCAAAAAAAAAATTGGCTCTCCCATACTAACTCGATTAGCATCAGTCAACTTAGTATGGGAAGTTCAGTTTTTTTGAGATTTGACTATGGGTTGCATGCGGAAAGTTGTTCAGTTTCCTGGATAGAATCACCAGTTAAAATAGTTTCAGCTAATTTTGTTAGACCTTATATATGTGCAACCAACTTCCTGTGTTTCTCAATTCGACTGTATGTTCTTTTTTGTGTTTGTTACGATATATTTAAGCAGATTGTGAACCGATTTTCGTGATTCTTTTTTTATTCGATAGGGTATGCTCCCGAGTTGGTCCCATTGAAATTATATCAAAATCACTTTTATACTTTACTTTTATATAAAATTTACCAAAAACAAAAATAATAATTGTACTAAGTTGTTGCGATGGAAGTCGGTTTTTAGTTAGCGTTTCCAATTATTATAATATCGCACTCACTAAGCACGCTAAAAACATTACCCCTCCTTTTTGGGCAGTTGGGTAAAAAGCATAGATTTTAAATCAAATGTAAACCAGGCCCATTTCTGCTGATATGGCGATAACAAAGAATTTGGTTCTAAAAAAAATTCCTTGGGCGGTTACAACTTTAATGATCAAGTATTGGTCGTTCATTCATTTATTTCTCAATTATTGCTTTTCAAGCTACCTTCTGCTAATTTTCCATTGATAAGGGATACTCGATTTAGCGCGCAGATCCGACAGACCAAAGGTTAAAGATTCTCCCCTTCCTCTCGATTTTGTACCAAGATCTTGTACCTCCTCTGTTTACGAGGTACACAGGCCAGCACATCAAGCTAAACACTTTGGACTTTGTACCGGTTCGTATGCCGAATGCGTATGGATCAGAATCGCACTACAAGTGTATAATACAGGAGGGTTTGAGCTCGGAGGACGTCACCACAGCTCGGACCCACTCATATCTCAACATCTGCACGACGATGTCATTTTTATCTAAAATTGATAAGTCCCTGGCACATTTCACATTTTATATTTGATAATACCGAAAAAAAAATGTAGTTTTGGAAAATAGAAAGCCTGGAATTTTTGTTACCAAAAAATATAACGGTGTCTAAATAACGGCCGTTGATTTTTAGATTCTCTAACTTTTCCCAAATAAAGACTATGCAGACATTATTATTTTTATTCACAATTGATAATCTTTTGGTTTCACCTCATCTGATGGTAAGTGACGATGTTGCCGAAGATGGAAGCGGGATTACCAAGATTCTCCAACGCAATGGGGAACTGGCTATCTTATCTTTATGCCGAAATACATCAGTGCTGTTGACATTGATGTTTGGCGGCAAGATTTAGATAAGATCGTGGTAGCCAGGCTGTTTTAGAAAATGCTCTACCACCAACTTACAAAGTTAGACCTCACCGGGATTAGAACTCGCGACCTTCTAGAAAAAGCGAAGCCTGCTGGAAATACACTACTGGAAGGCAAAATAGAGGACGCGGAAGACCTAGACGTGCCTCTATGAACCAAATAATGGAGCGGGCTGGTGTCGTACCAGATGTACAAGTACCTGGCACAGAACCGTGCGAAGTGACGATTGCTCCACAGACAAGAGCAGAGCTCTTAAATCTAAGAATACCTTCTGGTGTGAAGTGAATGGATTAACTATTACGCTACGGAAGTGATTGAAGCAGTCTCCGTTTGCCGACTATAGTAGGACAGAATAGATTTATAGAACGAAACCTGGTTTTTTTTTGTAACTTAGTAGTAAGAAATGAGTACAAAAACGTAGTGTAATTATGTCTTTGGTTACGTAGTAACTGTTATGTATTATTCTGTGTCTGTGGTAGGCGGTGTGACTGTTGAAATATGGTGACGTTTTGATATGAATACCCCTCTGTCAATGACTTATATATTACTGGCGTAAGGACCCGGCCAACGCACGCGACTAATGCTCCCAGCGAATTGGTGCGAAAATCGAATGCGAAAAATTGTTCAGTGCGGTGGAAAAATATTCCATATAAAAATGTCTTATTGTGTTGTTAGAGGATGTAAAAATCATGAAAGAAAGGCTAAAAAGAAACATGGGATGTCGTATCATCGATAAGTAACCTTACATTGTATTTTTTCTTGTAAACAAATTAAAAAAACGAATTTTTATAGCGACAATTCTACCAAGGTTCTTTTAACGCGGCACGTCAGTCAACTCTCGCCCACGCTAGTTCGTACGAGTTATGTCAGATGGCGCTACTTTTTGCTTGTATGAAGGAAATATGACTAAAATATGGAGACGGGCGGATCCTTCTGTTCAAATCTGTGCCCTCTGTATCTTTTGAACTCATACGTAGAACGAAATCTGTTTTGTTTTAATAAAGAGTCCGCTCTGCCGAGGTAGTCTTGAAGCAGAATAAACAAGCCAGTCATGTCATCCTGGAATACACTTGTCTGACCGAACACCGGGCTAAAATCCTCAATGACATGGGGTCGCTCCTAGAAGCCTGTGAATGTCCCAGACGACTTCTGTGCTTCTGGAAGGAGCTGGGTTGGCATACCTGCACGTATAACGGACCGGAAAAGACCAAATGCGGAAACAGGAGCCCACTACCAATACCACCATGTATCTCGTTAACTACAAGGTACAAATTGTTATCAAAATCGCTGCGTAAATGCGATGGGGGTCGAACTGGGGTGACGGGAACCATAAAATATCTTATACATACGGAAAATAGAGTAGGTCACTATTTCAAATAAGACAGCGCCCCTAGCGGAACGAACCCAAACTAATACAGAAATTTAATTTGAAAATTAGTCGCGATCGCTGACCCTCGTGCCGAGTCGTACCTGGTGCAGCGCATCTCACTGGCATGTCAACGAGGAAACGAGAATAGTGTGATGGGCACTTTTCCACCGGGTACGATTGACATTGACATTTTTTGTAATTATTTTTAGTATTGACATAGTGTTACGAATAAGTAAACAAATTGAATAGAAAAATAGTATTTAAAAATTTTACTGGTTTTGAACTCGCACACATCACAACGGCTTGTGGTGCTATCTACCAAACAAGTGAAAACTACAGTTTCTCATGCAAATTAAAAATGTTCTGAGTGAATAGCCCCTGACGGGAACTAATGTTTTCACACTGATTGTTTTTGACGTCAATACAATGCCACCCTCCCTTCCTAGCCACAGTAGACGGAGCCACCCGGCGCTATCCCTTTCGTGTTTATTCACAGACGTCTTACTTGATTGATCATCATACTTTACCATGTGCGATTATCATACGATTTCTTTATGGCACATTCTTATTGTTTATGGTATTGTAGAATTAATGACTTACAGAAAAAGCTGATAAAAGTTTATATTCATAAATAATTTAGTTAAAATAAAGATAATATATTATTTATTTTTTCTGTTCTGTGCTTTTTGCATAAGATATGCATTATGTTTTTTTTTATATTGTCATTAATTTTACATTGTCATGCAATACTTTCATAATTTTATATTTAAAAAAATACACTTGTAATGCAAAAATACTGATTTGTTTTAATGAAATCTGTTTTGCATAGGCATTACAATTTTCAAAGTATAAGCAATATAGTGCTATAAATCTTTTTTTATATAATATAAACATTTGCAATAATATATCGGCTTTTATTTTACAAATAATTATTATAATACAACCTATCTAATCTCCTAACTCATTCCTTAAATAAAAAAAATGTACATTACAAGCCCGTATAGAAACTTCTAGCACTTTCTAATGCACTTGCTAATATAATAATTATCTTTAAAACCATTTAGTTTCATTAAAAATTCTTTAGGTATTGACAAAATTATTCGTCAGGAAGATTATTTCTGAAACGGAATGAGATATATATTTAGTTGTGACCTTTACTTTGTAAAAAAATATCTAACTACATGAAAACGGACAAGTCATAAAGTAACATATTTTTTCTTAATCTAATGGAAGTTCATTGGGTAAAAGCACTGATAACATATATTAGGTCTTTACCTATGAAATTGCCGATTGTATAAAAAAGATGAAAATTAATATTAAGAACAACAGTTATTAAAACAAAATTTATTCTCAAAATAGCATTAGACTATTAGAAATTAAATGGTGGTAAACATATGCCTATTGTTTAGATATTTTGAGAGCACGGTGGCTTTAACCTCATGAAGTCGGGTTTTTTCACCTAAAAAAAATCGCCATAAAGAGGCAAAAAATACACAATTTTAATTTTAAATCTAGTTATCGCAGCAGTTTTTTCGTTACTAATGTCATATTTAATAAAACCCCGCATAAGATTTCGCCACTTTCAGGAAAATTCAAGAAAATTAACTAGTCTATAAAATTCTGACCACTTAAAAACGATTTAATGGTACATAGCTCAGGGGGATTGAAACAAAAGACATGCCACTAGTTAGGGGATTGAAACATGAAAGACATGCCACAGGTCAATAATAAAAAACAATAACTTTTTCATTTTGAATAAAAATTGGGTTTTGGTCACTTACGGCCACTTCCTCTAATGGCCACTATCCAAATTCCTAGTTCGCCCACATCCTTGAACGACCACTTCTTTTTTTGTACATTTCCTTGTTCGTCCACTTCTTTTTTCATACATTTCCTTGAACGACCACTTCTTCTATTGTACATTTTTTTAAGATAAAACTTAGTAAAAAAACTGTAAATGAGCGAGCGAAGCGAGCGATATTAGGTTCGGTCAGGTTTGATTGATTATACAGTCAAAGAGCCTCGCGAAGCGAGGCTCCTCCCCCATGGGTAGCAGAAAAAGGCGAGTTAAACAGGTGACGAGTTAGGAAAGTGACAATTTAGAAACAAGACAAGTTTATGAAAATGACGAAGTCGAACTGAAAGCACGTGGCCTTTCTAGTGTTATGGTCGTTCGAGCGATGATGGGATGTGGGCATGCCAGGTATGTGGCCGTTTGAGGAAAGTGGCCCTAACAGGTATGTGGCCGTTTGAGGAATGTGGCCGTGCGAGGAAAGTGGCCCTAAGTGACCGGATCCAAAATTGGCATTGAACATCAAAAACTGAATCGGCAATTTCATAGGTAAAGACCTATTATTATGAGAAAAGCACTTACGTTTTATGTACAAAACCCGCTTAAATACGTCACATCTGTCTATTATTTTTCCCCCCTCCTCCTCTCTCACCCACCGGCGGCAGTTCATTCGAACAGTCTTAAAGTTTCGTCGCTGGCATCACGTTTCGCGAAAAGAACAGTCTTCAGAGAGGAAACGGCACCGCCATAAGTAAATCAAGGCTAACAGTAACAGGAATTACAGTAACTTGGATCAACAACTGAAGTGTATGAATTAAAAAACCGGCCAAGTGACAGTCGGAATATTATTTCAATCAAATAAAATCAGCGAGAGCGACAAAAAAATATGTTTTCTTTCAGTTTTTATTACTTGTTTTTTTTACTTAGGGTTCGTAGTACAATTACACCAAGTTACACGTTTGTATGTATTACTATTTTTAAACGAGCTAAAAAGCTAAAAGCTTTTTTTAAACCAAAACCTTTAAAAAAACCGGCGAAGTGCGAGTCAGACTCGCACACGAAGGGTACCATCCTATAAAAAAATATCATTACTTGTATCAATTTTTATTTTTACTATTCGTTGTTCTATAACAGTTTTATTGTTTGTTGTTCTATGACTATAACGTTTTGGTCGCTATAGGCAATAAAAATACACACTGTGAAAATTTCAACTGTTTACCTATGACTTTTCATTAAATACAGACCGTTGGGACCCTTTGGGTATACGGAACCCTAAAAACACGTTCACGGTTAAATAAAAACATGTTCGAATGAGGTATGGGGGGAGAGGGAGTGAACAGGGGAGGAAGGGGCAAAATGGTAAAACAAATGTGACGTGACGCATTAAAGACGGTGCTATTCTCATATTAATTCAATAGGCTTTGAATAAATTATTTGGCCTTGTATAAGGTAGGTAAGAATGTTTGATTATGAATGATTACGATAAATGGAGATGATTATTACAGTAATTCAGGTTTAAGGTTCGCCAGGAGGATCATACAAGGTTACTTGTGATCAACAACGGACCTTTAGCTGGATATTTCACTTTGGCTTTTGTTCTACAATTTTGCCGAAATTAACAAAAACTCTTTATACAAAGCGATCAGCTGATCAGCCAACTTTATATACAATTTCAACAATTGTAGAATCACTAGCCACCTTTTTGGTCACATGACAAATCAACTTAATCCAATGAGTTTTTATATATGCAGAGGGATATTCTATGTCTATGTATGCCGTACGGCAAACTCTCGTTGGTTGCTGTAGGTAGAGTTATTATATCAGCTCATATACGTCCCCACCGAGGGGCTCGAGCCTACCCTGAATCAGGGCGATTAGGCCTTAGTCGATCACGCGGGCCCAGTGCGGGTTGGTCGACTTCACACACAACCTTCGAGTTTCTTCGCAGGCCTGTGCAGGTTTCCTCACGATGTTTTCCTTCACCGTTAAAGCAATCAGTAATGATATGTACGTAAGTTTTTGAAAAACTCATTGGTACATTGGCCGTCCAGATTAGAACCCGGTACCTCTGGTTAGATGGACCGAGTCGTTACCGGTTGAGCCACCGACGCGTTTTGTAGGTAGAGTAAAGAAGAAATATCAAAAAGTAAAAAATTGTACCCCCATACAAATATACACAAAATTGGTCGATCAGCTGATCGATTTGTATGAAGTTATTTTTTTGCTATTTCAGCAAAGTCATAGAACTAAAGTTGTTTAGTGAGATGAGGAAAATGTAGTACAATTAACTTTTCTCAGCTACGGCTTGGAATCTGTAACTTGACTCCACTTCTCCGTCCAGTCATGAAGACATTTCTCCTCTGGAGATATATAGAAACTCATTGTCTTAATCACACATAAAAAACGAGATTCCCCGTTTCACACAAAACGAACTTCAAAAACAGTTGTTTGACAGGAGACAAAGATAAACATATACAAATAGCTACGAGTATGTTAGACAGAACGAAAGAACCGCGTACAGATGTTCCATCTCACGAATTCCGTTTGACTATGATTCCTGTCAGGCATGTACATGCACATCATTCTAATGATCGTTTACGGCAGAAGCGAGTTTACGCACACAAGCACAGTTTCTGTACACCTCTTAACACTAGTAAGGCGCGAGACTTCGTGAGATGGAACATCTGTAGGCACACATTCATGAGCGAAAAAGGTGACTACACATATTTACACTGACTTTAATTTGACTTTATGCAGGGTGTAAAAAATTGGTTAACTGGGGGGTGGGGTTCTAGTCATCAAGAAACCCACAGCCAATTCTATTGGTCAATCAGCTGATCGATTTGTATGAAGTTATTTTTTGCCATTTCAGCAAAGTCATAGAACAAAAGTTGTTCAGTATGATGAGTAGAAAGACATCCCAGTTAACCGGACCTACACCAATTTTGTTACACCCTGTATAGACACTTAAGCGTGTAACCGTGAATCTAGATATTTCATGTATAATTGAAGTATATTAATATAATACCTATTTATACCCCTAACTACATCAACAAAACCTTACTTCTTTTTCTTCAGCTCCTCAAATCGCCTATTCAGATCATCAAAGTCAATTTCATCGGGGGGTGCACTGCTGTTGTCCGAAGTATTGGTATTGGAATTGTTGTTGCTGTGTGGTACGGATGGGAGTGTGAGGTCGGAGGGGACTGAGGGGAGTTCCGGGAGTTCGGGGAAGTGGGTGGAGGGGGGAGGCAGGCGTGCGCGGGGTTGAGGGGTGGGGGTGGGGGCTGGATGCGGCTGTTGGGGCGATGGCTGAAATATTAAAATATCAATTAATATCCTCGCCTCGAATAAATTACTGGGAACGTTACTGGTTAATTTTGTCGCCTCGAGTAATACAGGGTGTAACAAAATTGGTGTAGGACCCGTTGACTGGGGGTGCTACTCATCATACTGAACTAGTTTCCCCAAGAAATCCATAGTCAATTCTCAGAAAAACTGGAGCCCTCATACAAAAATGCACAAAATTGATCTATCAGCTGGTCGATTTCTACGAAGTTTTTTTTTGTTTCGATTTCAGCAATGTCATAGAACATAAGTTGTTCAGTGTGATAAGTAGATGCACCAGTTAACGGGACCTACAGCAATTTTGTTACACTCTGTATAATTGGAATGGCCATCAGTAGTAACGAATGGCGTCCTCTTGTGTCAGAAACCCAGAAACACTAGGTCGCTGCGCCAATGATTACTTAAAATATTGAAGTGATGATTTTGTTTTTATGTAGTTGTAGAAAAGGACAACATATCTGCTAATGCAAACTATAATGAGTAGGAAGCTAGAAGTATTATTATTTTAAAAAAATACTAGTGTGCTTTAGACCACACGACTGAAGTAAAACTTCTTTAGCTCCATCTATATGAAAGTAAATACTTAGTCTTCAGAAAATAATCAAATCTTTTTTGTCATATGGAGGTATAGACAGTTTATGAAAAGAGTTTTATTATCCTTTGAAAATGATCAAATCTTTTTTATCTTACATGTTTATTTTAATTGTTTTGACAACCGATACTGTTGCCTTGAAAACCGATTTTTTTGGTAAACAAATATAAATAGTAGATCTCTTTTTATCTTCACTATAGTGCGGCCGTCCAGAGAATGCTGATTTGACACTTCAAGCCAGCGATAGAATGTAAGATGAATCTTCGAAATTGTAAACAAACAAATTTTTAGTTTCTAAGCTTGAAAAACATGAAAAAAACATTTTTTTACTTAATAATAGTAACAGAACACATATTTAGTTTTATGTTTACATTAAGTTTTAGTTCTGTTGTGAACGTGTTTAGTGAAAAGTTTACGTTCTATGGTCATTTCTTCTTAATAATTAGTGATTAAACGAACTTACCAAAGTGAAGTTCTATCATAATTATACGAATGCTTCGTCCGAAGAGATTGGTACCTGGAAGAAATATCTGTTAGGTATTCACACATGTAGTAACGCGTAGGTGCTACCACTCCTTGCACTTTGTTGAGGGTAATTGTAAATTTACTTTTTTTTTTCTCTATTGAGGGTACCCTTCAGTGCTTGTTCGTCGGTTGGTTGAGCCGGCCTGTCATTCGTTTGGAGTACCGGTGCTCATTTTATTTCAGGCAGGCGTTTCCAAAACTTGGTAATTGGGGCATTTCAGGGTGGGAGGGTGGTACCAATCTCTTCGGACGAAGCATTCGTATAATTATGATAGAACTTCACTTTGGTAAGTTCGTTTAATCACTAATTATACTTCATGCTTCGTCCTCGAGATTGGTACCTGGAAGAAATATCTGTTAGGTATTCACACATGTAGACTTTGAGAGCGTTTTGGAAACGCCACTCTTAGTGAAGGTAAGGAAATAAAATATAGATATTTTATCCTCATTGAGATCTATTATTACCTTGAATCGAGTATGATGATTATACTAATGTAAGTAATTTGGATTAAGCGTCTAGTGCACCATGTATATAGCACCAAAACTGTATCCACGCGGGCGAAGCCCTGAGCGAATGCTCTAGCTAGTATAATCGATAAGTAAACTGTGAAACTAGCTAACTACAATTTCATTATATTTTTAATGTGTGTTTTTCAATATATATTTCTTTTTAAATACATACTTATGATTAAATTAATTACCTAGTAATTGTTTAAGCTAGGTATAAATCAATTAAAGCAATTAGCGATAGCTCGTGCTACTGCACCACGATCTGTTCTCACAATGTCTCTGTTGTAGAACTTGGCGTATGTGGCGTTGTTTTAGCCAGCAGTATGCCGTATCTGGTCGATACTGGCGCCACGTTGCGCCCGGGACGTGGACGCGAGGCGGGTGCTATGTGCTAAGTATACTGAATCGTTAGCATCTCCATCCTTGAGCGTAAACTTAATCCAGCGACTCGAAGTTGGTGTGCTCAAAGCATTATGTTTAAAACTTATAAAGGGGAATGTCTGATTGAACCTTATAATGTTTTGGCCGATCAAATCTCCGGTTTCATTTCGAAAAAATTATAGGCATAAGAACCGGTTGTTTACATTTTAAAAATAAGTTTTTAATGAATTCAAGGATTTTAATTGTGATTAGTGTGGAAAGTTTGGATATATAAATATTTTTTATCTTCGATCAAGTTCGTACTCGTTCGTGATAACGAGCGAGCGCGAGCAGTGTGATACACTTGTAATCGGGTGCTTGGAGGCGAACTTTAGAAAATCTTTTATGCGCTCATCCTGGATATCTGTACCAAAGCTGATTTACAGGGATTCAAGGAGGTGTGCTAACCACCGTTCGCGAATATCTTAGTTAAAATTCAATTATGTGAGGAATTGGCTCCGCCTTACAGAGATATCATACCGTTTTCTTTAGGTGTCGTGCTGCTTAAATGAGTTAGACGCTAAAAAGGCTAGCTTAATATTAACTGAGAATTGCAAAACCCTATGTCGCAGCAGCGCTGCCCTGGCCACCAGGGTTGCGCTGAATGCTGCGATGGCTGGCATAAGAATTTAACGAACAAACTGTGAGTAAAGCTTATGCAGTCTGGTACCATCAATTTTTTCTGCAGCGGGTACCATGGTATGTCGGCCAAGCCGGTATAACAATTATGCCAGTGGCTATATAAAATGGTTTTAAAGACCTTGAAAAATTGTTTCAGAATGGTAGAAATGCATAAAAACGAAACTTTAGCCTAGCTTAAATGCATTGAGCGTCTTTGCCATGATAAGTTCTTGTTACATCTTTTATTCAATCTGTTGACGAAAAGGTCGATAGAAGGATTTCTAAACCTTTCTATGTTTATATTATTGTATGTAAAGCTGACAGCTCCCACTCATCACACTCTGGGTGGGTGCGTCTACGCCGCATGTCTACCTGATTGTCGGCAGATTTTACATTCTATCTAAGAATATTCTCCTAGATTTGAACCACTGACTATGTTAGTGAGGTGGTGGTTTTAGATTCCATTTTATACAATGAAATGACTGTTGGATTATCGATCCGCAGATGTATCTGGCAATATGTGTTATCTGGCCGAAGTTTTTCTGAGCAAGGAACGCGAATAACAACTTGAGGGCTTTGATGCGTTGCCTGCGCTCCTCATCAGACCACCGGCCTCAGCCAGTATGGCCGCCGCAGCCGTGCCCCATCCCGTCGTTGAGGCGTCAGAGTAAATTATCTAGAGGTACTGTGGCGTGGCGTAGGCCACCAATGTAATGTAATGGAGCTCCGGTGATAACGAGGATGGAATGTTCAAGGCTGTATTAATTGTAGTTATCGTCTAATTTCAAACTAAAAATTTGACACCGTTCTAGCCTCTTAGTATAAAGTAAGCCATGTTCTACGGCGGTGCAAGCACAGGCTAGCAGACCAAGAAGCCGTGCAAACTCCCGGAATTGTTACGAGTGTGGTTTGTATAAATCTTTGTTACTATGTTTTTCTTTTGTTAAGCTGAAATGAGAATCAATTAAGATGTATAATTCTAAAAATTTAAATGAAGTGGATTACACTCTTTTTCCATGTTTGCGTTATGAATATATTCTTCATAAGACTAATAGCCATGTACATAAAAAATATCAATGTAATAGTGGTGAGGTATCCACTGGACCTCGGTAATTTTGTCACAAGCTTCGTAATTTGGCAATACAAAAGGTATTCAAACCAAATGGAAGAATGTTAAATTCAAATGTGATTATTTCTTTGATTCGGTATCTACTTTGATACTTAGATTGTTTTTTTTTTTTTTTTACTTTTTCTATTTTATTTCTTAATATGCATCTTTAGGCCTCTGCCCAGCTGTGGACGCCTTTCGACTAATATGATGATGGTGCATCTTTTAAATCGAGGGTTACGATGTAGCAAACAATATTTTGTTAATAACTTTACTAGAGTGCTTCGATTTTGAAATGGTCGGTGTCAATAAATTTATTTTTAAATTTAATACAAATCGGAATTTGCCATTTAGTTTTAGGTCGTAACATCGTGGTACACATTCATTTATTGCAAGTAACTCGCATATGTAAATCTCGAGTTATAGCAGACCGGTGGATCCGGTGCAGGGTGTTTAGTGACCGGGCTCGAGAGTGGTATCTCAAAGTCCCTGATCCACTCGAGGATTGTACGGTCCTCTGTGAGACAAGTCCAATATTTATAAAAAAACGGCCGTTGTCCAGCGAACATTACCCCATTCAGCGGCGACAACTGGCTTCGATAGGGTTGTGGGCGCCTTGCGCTGAGATGTCTGTCGGAGCTCCCGGGTCTTGCAGCTCCTCTGCGGGCCCGGCATACTGGACTCAGCTACTTTTTTTTTTTTGACGGAAAATATGGAGAAATTGCGCCTAGCCAGTGATTTCATATGTTGGATGTCACACAGGAGGCGCTCCATATTTTTTTGATTGGACTGTAATGGTTGCTAAAAGAAACGATAATTATACAATAGCAAGTTGCGTGTTTGCCAGGTGTTCGAAGCGCCTTGCAATTTTGCCATGAACGGGGCGCCGTACTCGGTTTTTGCCGATAGGATCCTTACCGAGTGGCGTCTCTGTGGCGTTGGCGGCGTCGAGGGGCTCCTGAAGGAAGCGTGGCTCTTCGGCGGGCGCGGCGAGGCCTTGGCCGGAGCGAAGGCCGGCACTCGGCGGCGCCTGTGACTGTGCGAGTGCGCGGCGGAGGGCGGCGCCTTCGTGGCGGCCGCCGCCGCTGTCGTGGCTGCACTCCAAGTCAAGGATCTCGCGGACGTCGTCGCTGTCGATTGCATCGACTTCGGCGAATATTCGTTTAGAAAATTTCACCCGTGAATGCGGTGCGCAGAGGCAGGTGTGCGTAAACTTTTTAACGTGTGTAGTCAGCGAGGTTAGCCTCTGTTCGAGTAAAACTCATGCGGACTTAATTTATACATGTTTCGCGATAAGATAGATTTTCAGAAAATAAAATGCAAGTTGCATATTATTTCAATTGATTTTGGATCGGTAAGGTAAGATTCACATAGAACAGAACTGAGACCGATGCGTAAACGTGGCGGGACAGCCTCGCAGGCTTCCCTGGTACGTTTATTTTACACTAATGTGGCTTTAAGAAAATAAAATGCGACCTGAATATACTATGTATTTCAATTAGTTTGAATCGGTAAGGTAAGATTTACACAGAATAGAACTCAAACCGATGTGTAAACGTGGCGGGACAGCCTCGCAGGCTTCCCTGGTACGTTTATTTTACACTAATGTGGCTTTAAGAAAATAAAATGCTACCTGAATATACTATGTATTTCAATTAGTTTGAATCGGTAAGGTAAGATTTACACAGAATAGAACTCAAACCGATGTGTAAACGTGGCGGGACAGCCTCGCAGGCTTCCCTGGTACGTTTATTTTACACTAATGTGGCTTTAAGAAAATAAAATGCTACCTGAATATACTATGTATTTCAATTAAATTTGAATCGGTAAGGTAAGATTTACACAGAATAGAACTCAAACCGATGTGTAAACGTGGCGGGACAGCCTCGCAGGCTTCCCTGGTACGTTTATTTTACACGAACATAGCTTCCCTTTGCAGGCAAGGAATTATTAGAATCAAATATGTTGGTACCTTGAAGGTTATAAAGCGTGGGTGCAGGTTCCCGCGATGACTGTGTCCGATGACAATTCGATGATTGAATCGGTAAGGTAAGATTCACACAGAATAAAACTCAGACCGATACTCGTAAACGTGGCGGGATAGCCTCGCAGGCTTCCCTGTACGTTTATTTCACACGAATGTGGCGAGAGAGCCTCGCAGGCTTCCCTGTACATCATTTGGGTAACGAGGCGAGATAGCCTCGCAGGCTTCCCTGTACGTTCATTTGGAGTAACGTGGCGAGATAGTCTCGCAGACTTCCCTGTACGTTCATTATGCAGTCAATGCACTTAACTTTTGGTAGCAACATATGAAATTATTTAAATTGAACATGAATTAATTGAATTGAATTGATGTAGCTACCTTCCTTATGACGTGGTGACATGACAATTCACTGGTAAGTGAGCGCCGTGGGCGCCGATACTTTTCTTGGATTTGTTTTTCTATCACTTTTAATATTTAATACACTGTGTGGGGACAAAGATAATTATGGTGATCTCGCGCGTTTTCTTTTCGGAATTTCACTTCCTTAAAGGTCGTTTATCCAAAAGGACACGTGTTCGATTTTCAAATCGTGTTTTTAATTTGTACCGACTGGAGTGGTAGGGCACTCGAAAGCGAATGACAGGCCGGCTCAACCAACCGACGAACAAGCACTGAAGGGTACCCTCAATAGAGAAAAAAAAAAGTAAATTTACAATTACCCTCAACAAAGTGCAAGGAGTGGTAGCACCTACGCGTTACTACATGTGTGAATACCTAACAGATATTTCTTCCAGGTACCAATCTCGAGGACGAAGCATGAAGTATAATAGTGATGTAACCACATGTAACTATTGATAACGTATTTGTAACCTAGATTTGTTAAAAATATTATGAATTCATTACCACACAAACGATTAATTCTTGTTGCGTCAATCAATCAACCACAAAAGTTTCAGGCATAAAAGTGATATGTTTAAGAAATAAAAATAGTATATTGTAGAACAACAGCATAAAACAAGCCATTTTACCAGAGACGTTCATTTAGCAAACCGAGCGGGTACGGCGAGGGTGGATAGTCACGTCGAGGGTAAAAATGAGTTTAATGCTCGAGTTTTACATTCTACTTTTCACTTCGATTGCAAGGAAATAATAACAACGGCAATACAACAAATCTGGATAATTTTGACGAATAATTAGTTCCGCCACACAATTTTTCTTATTTTCCACCCCATTCACTGCTTACCACCCTTAAAATCGACGGTCCACAAATTTGGAAATATATTATTCCACTATTTTGGAAATATATTATTCCACTATTTTAGAAATGACTATTTTATTTCGTTATATGTTACATCTACATGATAGGTACATAGTATTTACTTTGGATGTCTATGGGCACATCACTAGTTACGTCAAACTAGCATAAGTCAAATCAGCATTCTCTGGACGGCCGCAGTATAATTTAATATCCCTCTCAACTTCTTTCGCCTCGCCCGAACACACTTTCGTAACGCTCTCGTCACGCATCCACCAGCTTACTCCCCAAGTCAAGCGTGCGTAAAGAAGTTTTACTTCAATAAAAAGATAATAGTGTTTTTATTATTTGTAGCTGCCACTTGAGGTGCCTTAAATGTCTAAACCTAAATTTTAGAAAGTCGTTTAAAGTGTTAAATTTATCAATTAATAAATTCTAAAGATAATACAATGAACTATGCTTGGCTTATTTATCTACATTCTACAAATTAATAGACACTCGCAAACGTTAAAATCCGAAAGGGTAGTTTGGAAGGACTAACTTTGGATATAAAGACGAAATGGATTTAATCATTATTCACAAGGTAATAAATTGTAAACAAAACATTAATTCAATAAAATAAAAACAATAATTTCATTACAAAAAAAAAACTATTATTATAAATAAATTAATTAATTATTTACTATCGGTATGTATTATTTATGTGAGTAGATCAGGTTAGTTTACATTATATTATTATATTAGTATTTTAGTATAATTTTAGGTACACATAGGTTTGCCCCCCGTCCTTTGAATTCTCATAACACCCGGTAAGGTTGGCTGGAAGAGATCTCTTATAGAGATAAGTCCACCTTTGTACATGTCCTTTCTAATTGTTTTTCATGTAAATATCTGTGTGCAATAAAGAATATATATATATAAAGAAAAGGGGGTGCTGGTTTTAACGCTCGCGTGTGTGTGTATTTTAGAGACTACTGCATTATATGGAATACTGCGTGCAAATGGCAAAAATAACAAGAAAACACCTAACCAATTATAAACTTAAAATACCCGACTGCTCAAAATGTATCCATGTCACTCAGGGTAATGTATCCTATGTAGAGGAATAAAGAATATATTCTATTTCACAGGGGAATAAGAATCCTATGTCACTTAGGGGAATGTATCCTATATAGAGGAATAAAGAATATATTCTATTTCACAGAGGAATAAGAAAATGTATCCATGTCACTCAGGGGAATGTATCCTATGTAGAGGAATAAATAATATATTCTATTTCACAGGGGAATAAGAAAATGTATCCTATATCACTCAGGGGAATGTATCCTATGTAGATGAATAAAGAATATACAGTCAAACCTGGATAAGCGAGAGTTCAAGGGAGCACAATCTCATTCTCGCTTAAAGAGGTTTCTCACTAACCCGAGTTTCTCGCTAATGCAGGTACATGGGTAGCGTTTCTCTCTTATAGGAGTATGCAGCAATAACAAGTCACAGCAAGTACGAATGTAGTAAATATGTAATATGACAAAATTATGTGCATGATATGCACAACATAAATTATGTACATATATATTTTTGTATGTTTACGAAAACATAACAAAAATTAATGCACTATAAGTAATTTTATTTTATTTAGAACTTATTTACACTTAAAAAAACCGTCAATTTCGTTTGGATTTCTGTTTTTGTATTTTGAATGTTTTTCTTTAACTCATAAATTTTGTCGAATATGTAATTGCTTGATCAACAACCGCCGCGTATTCAAAGTACTGATGGACCGTCTCCAACGCATTTAAAGCTAGCTTCATTGAAGTGATTTAATTTTCCGTTTTGACATGATGCAGAACAGAACTTTCCTTCGCAGTTGATAACTATAAACTGAGTAAGTCCGACAAACAGGACGGTACACAGGCACACGTGTCCATTCGAAAAGAATGCGATAGAATAACAACTTTATTTAGTTCCACGAAATAGAATAGGTACAATATTGACGAGAAAACAATACAAAAACAATGGTAGGAAGTTCCACGAAAGTTAAGAATGAGTCATAAAATAGCAGATGTTAAATTTGTAAATAAAGCTCGACTGTCGCTTATAGAGGTATAGATAAGTAGCAGTCTCACTTACGGAGGTCTATGAGAGAAAAACTACTCTCTCTTACAGAGGTTTCTGTTTCTCGCTAATAGAGGTTTTGGGAGCTTAAAATGACGGGTCCTGGCTATTACTCTCACTAGAGTTTTCTCACTTATCCAGTTCTCACTTATCCAGGTTTGACTGTATTCTATTTCACTGGGGAATAAGAAAATGTATCCTGTCACTCGGGGGAATAAGGGAATGCAACAATACCTTGCACTCCAAAATTAATAACGGTCAATGGTAATCAAGCCATTTAAGCCAAAGAAAACAGACATACAAATACCCGTAAAACATCACCCTCCTCATTGGGAAGTCGGGTAAATAACAACCTAATAACATTGTTTAACAACCCATAGACTTCCCCTTTGCCGGGACACGGGTCTCGTCCCAAACTCGGGAAGGTTAGGCGATACTCCACACACGGGGTTTAAGTCCGGGTTGTAGGGCTAGGAGTGAACGCCACTGAAGATTTTCACGCCACTAGTGATAACAACCGGAACCGTGTTTAGCGGAAACGCTCGAGAAAAATTTCTATAACAGTCAAACCCATCCAGGCAATGACCGTACTTCAGATAAGTTAATCTGTATGATCGACCCAACCACGCAAGTCGCAATGAGCTACGACCGCTTCCAAACGAAAATGAGTAGTTTACTATGCAATTACCAGGTCATGGTGTATACTGTCGTAAGCCGGAGGTAGATTGCTCATTTCGTCCTGAAAACAAAAAAAAAACTCGTTTCGTTAACAACCCATAAGGCGCTTTGCACACGACGGGGCGGGGCGGGCCGGTCAATTTCGCCGCCAACGATAGCACAAAGGGAATCCTATACTACCAACGCACATGGAGGACAAAAAGACCGCATCCAACCGCGCCTATACTACCATCCTATACTTCCAACGCACGCACACGGAGGACAAAAAGACCACGCCGCCTCCGTGTGCGTTGGTAGTATAGGATTCCCTTTGTGCTATCGTTAGCGGCGAAATTGACCGGCCCGCCCCGCCCCGTCGTGTGCAAAGCACCTAAACATCCACACGGCTGGCGCACTTTAGGTCCATTCTTGTTGGACTAATGGGTAACCAAGTCAGAAGATCTTCAAGTCGCCTATAAGGCATCTGACACGGCTTTATGCCTGCCATCTAGTAGGGGGACGATGATTACCTCTTTTTGCCTTGCACGTCACCCGGGTGGTGCTAAAGAATAATCAACCTTGGATGGTACATTGCTCTCAAAGAGTCTCGTAGCCAGTTACCAGATACAGAGATAACTGCCATCTAGTGATAGCAACGGGCAACAACGACTTAACGTGGTTTGCGAATCGCGGACACGTTCGAAAAAAATCTCGGTGAAAATGTGCAATTTATTTGTTTCTTTTACAGGTAGGTAAGTGCAAAGGCTTGTAATGATGCTAAAGAATGCATACAGATACGGTTTTCATCCCTGGTAACAGTTACAGAAAAATTAGAAGAGAAAAATACATATTAACGACTTCGTTTTTGCAGTAGGTTCAAAAAAAAGAAAAAGAAAATTATATTTTTTGCATTTTTTTTCTTTTAATTTTTAGGTAAAAAAAAAATGTTCTCTTGCATGATGTAGATATTTTTTGTAGTTTATCCTCTCTTATTATAAATGTGAAAATGTGTTTATTTGTTTGTTCATTACCTTTTCACGCTTCAACACCTCAACCAATCTTGACTAAATTTGACATGGAGGTAGCCTGTGTCACGGTGGACATAGGCTACTTTTTATCTCGTAAAAATAAAAAAAGACTTTTTTGTTCGATTTTTTTAACATCACAATGGAGCAACGGTTTGTTGTGATTTTTTTCTCAGGAATGGTGGGAAATGACATAGACTACTAATTAACATAGCCTGAGACAGTTCCCGACGAATCAGAATCAGCGTCAGAGATCAGTTCGCAACGGATGGACGTGTTTTTTTTGCACAGAAATAGTTGAGGGGTGGGAAGTGACATAGACTCCCAAAGGGATCCGAGGTAAACTCCTCCCTATTCACCACTAACTTTCACAGACCATAACAACGATCCCGACTTTCGTAGCGTTCGCAGCGCAGAATTCTCGTAGCAAACAAACCGCGCGAGGTACCGGTGTATGAAGATAACCTACTATTCTTATCTGTACTATGTCACAGATCTTCCCATACAAGATGCAAACAAAGAAGTATCTAGTGTGCGCAGTGCAAATTGAATGCAAGTGATGCATAATGAGAAAAATTCTTTGTAAATACAACATGTTCGTATTATAATCAAAATAATTTAAATCTATTTCAAACTAGAGCGTAAAAAAGCGACTACATTAATCATATGTAACTACGACATCAAAAACTACTTACCAATTACTATTACCCGCGTAGTTAAAGAAACCATCTGTAAATGGCGGCGGCTACTTCCGGTAGCGTCAGCAAAATAGTTGTCAAGGGTTAACAATATTTTTTAATTTATATTAATTTATTTTAGAAAACCAAAAGCTTCTTAAAATTATCATTATCAATAGGCAGATACAGATTACGTATAATTGATTAAAATTAATGGTAAATTCTAAATAAATAAAAAATCTATTTTATTTTGCAGCGGCGAGTTCAAAGGAGCCGCCCGCTACAGGCAAGTCGCCGCTGCCGTCCCGCCCCTGTTGTCATTCAGACCTCGACCTAAGTCATGTAAAAAGTAACCTTACCTTGTCTTTTTATCTTCGATATCGTGCTGGGGTCAAAACCGGTTGCCATAATAGCTCCGGCGTTACTAAATTCCAATGGGTGATAACGCTCCATTTTTTTTTCTTCAAACTACTTTTTAACCTTTGTAAACGATTTGTCGAACATCACTATGTAGAATCTTCCCGCGCTTACGAGAAGCCATGTTTATAAACAGTCCAAAATCCAATAGTAACAAACACTCAGCAAAAACAAGAAATAAAGATCTTATAACCAATAACAGAATTTAAATAATCGAAACAGAGCGCATCGCGTCAACGTAAGTGCTATTCCAGACTGACTGTTTTTTTGTTGTTTACAGTACCGCGCTGTATGAGTATAGATAGATATATGAGTGAGCGGCATAGCATGACCGTCGGCCGCCATTTACAGATTGTTTCTTTAATTAATCGGGAAATACTAACCTGCAAGAAGCTATTCGTCAAGTTCTTGGAGTCGACACCGGGTGGCAGCGCGTAACCGCCACCGCCGTTGCCGGATGGAGGGTAGCCAGCATTGCCGGATGGAGGGTAGCCGGCATTGCCGGATGGCCGGTAACCGGTGTTGCCGGATGACGGATAGCCGGCGTTACCGGACGAAGGGGGCTGACTTGGCCCACTCGCCGGCGGCGTGGCTATGAACCCGCCCACCTTGCCACCTGACGGCTGCTGTGGTGGGAAGATGTTGATTAATAATGTGAATAGTTGATACAAGGTGGCCGCGCGTAACCACCGCCGCCGAAAGGCGGGTGTCGCGAGGGATGACTAGGCCCGCTCCCCGGCGGCGTGGCTGTGAACCCGCCCGCCTTGCCGCCTGACGCCTGCTGTGGTGGGGAGATGTTGATTATTACGAGAAGTGTATCCTTAGCGCGCTCCATAAAACATTGTTAGGGTCTTCATTTAATGTAAATCAATCAAAGTTATTGACATTTTGTAAACCCATTTTCTAAAACAAATCAAATATTAATTTAATTAATTCCATTTTTATATAGAAATCTGACAAATCACTTACACAAATAATAGTTTCTAGAACGGGTTTACAAAATTTCAAAAAACTTTGATTTATATTCAAAGGGTAGTATTTAACCGAGCGACTGTAAATTCAAATTAAAAAGGGCACTTAAATACTGAGTGAGCGGCTGACCGTGACCTATTTTTTATTTCGTAACTGTCAGATCCGTCACACAGTATCATCATCAAACCTAACGAAACTAATATCGCTCGCTTCGCTCGCGCAATTTTATTCCAGTTGAGACTCCGTCCAGTCTTACTTAATAATTGTAGTCGGTCACTCAGTATTTCAGTTGCCCGATTTATTATTCCCCATATTCAAATAAGATTCGAACTACGCAGTGCGCTAGGGCGGCCCACAGGGACGCCTGAAGGTCGCAAGTCGACGACAGGTAAGGAGGGGGTGTAGCCCGATCGCCCTTATTCAGGGCAGGCTCGAGCCCCTCGGTGGGGACGTATATGAGCTAATATGATAACAAAACGAATCGCGGGTTCGATTCCTGGCGGGGTCAATTGTAAGACTCGGTTTGGTTGGTGGTAGGGCATTTTCTAAGCCCGCCTGGCTAGCTACCACCATCTTATCTAAGTCTTGCCGCCAAATATCAATGTTGATATCATTGGTGTGTTCCGGCATGAAGACAAGATAGCCAGTTCCCCATTGCGTTGGGGAATCTTGGTAAGCCCGCTTCCATCTTCGGCAACACCGTCACTTACCACCAGCCGAGATGTTGTCAAGGGTTTACCAATTGTGAATAATAATAAAAAAACTTTTATTTATAGCTTTGCTGAAAACGTAAAAAATTTTTAATTTTTCTATACACATCATCCAGCTGATGAGCTACCTGTGTTTGAAAAAATTGGGATAGGCGAAGAGTTTTTGCATTTGCGCCGGCGGCGGCGCGGGTAGCCGATGAAGCTGGGCGGCTGCGGCTGGCCTCCGATGGCGTACGAAAGCGCGTCTCGAACTACATGTTATAAGCTGTATCTTACAGTTGGATAGGCGAAGGGTTGCTGCATGGGCGACGGCGGTAGCTGGTGAAGCCAGGCGGCCGCGGCTGGCCTCCGATGACGATCAAAAGCGCGTCTCGAACTACGTGTTTTAAGCTGTATCTTAAAGTTGGATAGGCGAAGGGTTGCTGCATGGGAGGCGGCGGGTAGCCGATGAAGCCGGACGGGCGGCTGCGGCGAACCTCCGATGTCGATCGAAAGCGCGTCTCGACTTACACACGTTTTAAGCTGTATCTTACAGTTGGATAGGCGAATGGTTGCTGCATATGGGCCGGCGGCATGGGCGGCGGCGGGTAGCCGATGAAGCCGGGCGGCTGCGGCGGGCCTCCGATGTCGATCAATAGCGCGTCTCGCCCTGCACAATATGACCACATCGTTAAACTACTTGTCTCTCGGAACGCAGATCTCGACGGGACACAATTATTGTTTTTTAATTGTGTCTGGATTAACGACAAAACCAGTGAACACAAAAGACAAATTACTTGTCTGCAACCACTTTTTCTAGTTGATTGTCTTATTACTGTGTCTTGCTTGACGTACGAATGAATCGATGGGACGTCAGAGGTTTTAGTGTTAGTAAAGCTTGTGTAACTTTTTCATTATCATCATCATCATCATATCAATCGAATTATGTGCACTGCTGAACGAAGGCCTCCCCTAAGGATTACAAAATACCTTATTTGCTTTGTTTTCCAAAACATCTTCATTTTTTTTATTTATCAAAATGGCGTCACGCTTTGCTATTTTAAACATTTTTGGCAGATGATAAAAGGTAACTCAGATAATCAGTCATAATCGTTTTTACGGTTCCGTACCCAAAGGATAAAAACGGGACCCTATTACGAAGACTTCGCTGTCCGTCCGTCTGTCACTAGGCTGTATTTCATGAACTGTGATAGCTAGACAGTTGAAATTTTTACAGATGATGTATTTCTATTGCCGCTATAACAACAAATACTAAAATGAAAATTAGAAAAAGTGAGTCTCCATACAAAAAAGATTTTTTTAAACGTTAAGGAACTAGCGCCATCTAGTATGATAGTACGGAACTGAAGAAACTAGCGCATTTTTTTTAAACGTTAAGGAACTAGCGCCATCTGTATGATAGTACGGAACTGAAGAAACTAGCGCCATCTAATATGATGGTACGGAAACCCATGTGTGCGGTTCTGACTCGCACTTGGCCGGTTTTTATGACTGTCTGCGGTGAGTGGTGCGCGAGCCGCCCACATCCTTCACTAGTAAGACCTACGAAGGTCCACCGAGGCCTTCCTACGCTACGTTTTCCGGTGCGCGAAAACATTACTACCCCTACAGCATTCCGTAAGATCTCTGCTTACAAATAAATACATCGTCACCACAGACAAGTGGTTTTATAAATTCTCGTGACATATTGTTTTCATGTTCTAATGACGTAATTTGTTTTATATAGATGATTGTATTTTGACGTTATTAACTAATGATTTTTAAGATATTGCATAACTTTTATCGCGGGCTTTGAGCGCGGCGACCGAATCAAGAAATACCGTAACGAAAAAACCTAACACTTACCGCGTTCTAAAAAAAACTTACAGTGCCATCTATTAGCGATTTGCGGTACTAAAAGGACTTGTCAATTTTACTGGCTCGGCCGAACGTGACGTAACGTTACCACGTTCTAAAAAAACTTACAGTGCCATCTATTAGCGATTTGCGGTACCAAAAGGACTTAGTCAATTTTACTGGTGTAACTTTATTAGTGTTAAAAGTGGATAAAAAATGCTATGCAATAGCTTTACCGCGGCAGTCCCCGAGTGCCACACGTCTTTTTTTTCACACATGATATTATGTATAAGTAATTACTATTTTATAACGTATAAAAAAAGAGTGTACTTTGCACCTATTTTGAATAAACAATTCGAATCTTGAATCTATAGGCATCAAAAAGTTATCTGATTGTTCAAAAAAATGCAGATATTTTGAACTGGCGTTAAGTCGCTTTACACCAGGAGTTGCGGGTTCGATTCCCGGTGAAATCTTACATTGTAAGACTCAGTTTGGTTGGTGGCAGGGCCCACCTGGCTAGCTACCACCATCTTATATAAGTGTTGAGACCAAACCTCAATGTTAACAGCATGGTGTGTTGTGGCATGAAGATAGCCAGTTCCACATGTCGTTAGTGAATCTTGGTAAGCCTCCTTCCTTGTTCGACATCATCATCACTTACCATCATGTGACTTGATGATGCCAAGGGCTTACCGACTGGGTAAAAAAAAGTTTGTAAATACTTTAACCTCACAACCAAGGTAACTTATGTAAAAGTAGTTTAAAAGTACTCCTACCTTCTTCTTCCCTCATCACTTGTTCATCAGGCGTATATTCCACGTTGTAATTCTTGGCTATCTCGATCAGATACTTCTCTATCAGGATCTTGGGCGGACTGTGGACTGACATCTTGTGTCGCAACTTCTCACTGATCGTATTCACATTCTCTGAGCGACACGCATCCGCATAAATTTTGCCGTATTTCGCTGTGAAAAGATCTGATATAACTTTCAGCTCCTGAAAATAAAAATAAAAGAAAAACTACTTTAAATTGGAATGAAAATCATATTAATAAAGCGATTCTTCAAATTTTATTGTCTCAATATTAATTTTTTAAATAATTACTAATACATATTATAAATGTGAAAATGTGTTTGAAAATGAAAAAAATGAAAATGAAAATTTGGCACTTACAAGTTATAAACACATTTAACTAAGCTCCAATTTCCAAACTAGTCGTTAGACTGTCTTGGAAACTAGTTCCTCCCCTTTTTAATGGACTACAATAAGGTAAGTACCTATACTTATTTACATATTTTAAATCTAAGTATCCTTATTGATTATAATTTAAACAAGTGTGACGATTGTGTGTGTGTGTGTGTGTGTGTCTGTGTGTGGTGATGTGCGTGTCTGCGCGCGAGTTGCGTGTACACACTAGTAGATGATAGATTTAAGAAAATGTTCGGTGGACTGATAGTCAAACTTCTGAAGCCAACTGAAAATGATTTTTTTGAATTTGTAGTCAGTTAGTTGTATTAGGTCACTAAAGTTGTCAAAACTGTTATATATTCTAGGGGTTAAGTATTCGTGTCTCTTTTGTGCGAAATTAGTTATGACTATACTAACTGGAAGTTTTGTCGGTCTTCTTGTAGACTGTTTGTCAAAAACATCCAGGGAGGGTAGTATTGAACAGTGATATCTACGCAGTAACTGCAAGATAAAGAGCTTTCGAACTGTAAGTAAATTAGATTTTATATAGATTTCAGTTGTAGGCGAACGCCGGGGTAGAGAGTATGATTTTAATCACAGCTCTTTGAGCTCACTTTAGTCTCATTAGATGTGTCTTAGAAGCAGCCCCCAGGAACAGATGCAGTATGCAAGAACACTCTGACATAATGATTTATAAATTTGGATAAGCAGTACCGTTTCAGCAACTTCTCTTAATTGTTTAAAAACATAAATTAGTTTTCTGGTGCGTGAAGTAGTAGTGGAAATGTGACTGTCCCATCGAAGATTTTCGTCTATATATACTCCCAGATATTTTACTGTATAAACCCTATTAAGAAGTGAACAGTTACAGTTATTCGCATAAAAAGGTCTGTTACGAGTACATGGGTAAGTATGTATTTTAATTGAATAATTGGGATCAGGTGATGGTGAACCGTTTATGGAAAAGCAAATATAGTTTGTTTTATCTACGTCGAGACAACAGATTGTCCTCAAGCCACGCAGTAATTTTCCTTAGCCCGTTTTCGGTTATAATTTGGACTTCTGTACACTTTTAACCATAGAATATTAATACTGTGTCATCTGCAAACATCAGAAGATCTGCGTTATCTGGCGTACTATTACAAAGCTCGTTAATATATATGAGGAACAATGAAGGTCCCAGCGCACTCCCTTGGGGAACACCGTAGGTACATGTAGCGCTTTCACTTAAATGTTGCCCTATTCGAACTTTTTGGTTCCTATTAAGCAAGTAGTCTTGAAACCATTTGTGCGCTGTGCCTCTGATGCCCATGTTCTCGAGTCGCTTTAGCAAGATAGGAAGAGAAACGGTGTCAAACGCCTTCTGAAGGTCCAAAAAGACACCTATACACGTTATACACGTTTGTTACCTTTACACGCTTCAACACCTCAACCAATCTTGATGAAATTTGGCATGCAGCTTAAGTAACTGGGAAGGACATGGGCTACTTTTTATCCATGAAAGTAGCATAGTCCGATGCAGTTCCTCAGGGAACTATAAAAACACTCTTCTTTTTGGTTAATTTATTTAACATCGCAATGGAACAATGTAGTGTTGTGATTTTTTGCTCAGAGATGATTGAGAAGGTGGGAAATTACATAATTTACTTATTAGCATATCCTGACATAGTTCCCGAGGGATCTGGGGAAAAAATATTTCCACACTCGCGTACGTCGGCGACGCAACGGAGCAACAGATTTAAGTTATTTTTTACAAGTATAAGTGTAAGTTATATTTTGTATAAGTTACAATTTATAACAAGTATAAGTTATCCGGTGCGTGGTCGCCACTCGAGAACTTTACTGCCCCAACGGCCATCTGTTCTACGAGCAATGTGCCCCGCCCACTGCCACTTAAGTTTAGCAATTCTGAGAGCTATGTCGGTTACTTTGGTTCTCTTACGGATCTCCTCGTTTCTGATTCGATCACGCAGAGAAACTCCGAGCATAGCACAAATAATTAATAAATAAAAAATCTACAAAAAACATACTAGTTAGAAAGCGTAGTGTAGGCAGGCCTCCCACTCGGTGGACCGATGACCTGGTGAAGGTCGCGGGAAGCCGCTGGATGCGGGCAGCGCAGAACCGGTCGTCGTGGAGATCCTTGGGGGAGGCCTATGTCCAGCAGTGGACTTCCTTCGGCTGATATGATGATAAGTTATATTTTGCACATGGTTCAAACAACTGCTGCTTCAATTATTTTAATATGTGCACATCAAAAGACCTATTTATAAAATAAAAATTACTAGATGTTTCACTATTAATATTGTGTACCTTTTATATCAGTTCTGACTTAAAATTCAACGTACGACCTACACGTCTCCCAGACGTATCTACTTTTAATTTATTTTATTTTTTTAATACGGCTCGCTCGGTGTCCCTCCTTCAGCTACCTTCCTCCTATACCATTTTCTAGACACCATCGACGTTTCACACATAGCAAGTCAGAACGTGTGCATAATAAAGCTTCCGCAGTCTCACATACGTGAGCACGGTGTTTACGTACACGAAATTTGTACGTCTCTTGGTCGTCACGTCGGTGTTTGTATGTGTAGGTAAGCTCATAGTGTCTCGCTGACGTCATATAGGTTTGTTATAATATGTATTAATATGTTCAGAAATATTAAAAATATATAAAGTTGTTCAGTATAATGAGTAGAAGCCCCAGTTAACGGGACCTACGCCAATTTTGTAACATCCTGTATAAGCTATAGAAATCAAGCATGCAAATCTATTTTTCTACATTATTTTGTTTTTTAATTACCTACTTGCTCCAGTTTTCTTAGTTTTATAATTAGGTTTGAATTAGACCAATACATTTTTAGACAAAGCCATCTTTAGGGTACCTTACCCAAAGGGTAAAAACGGGACCCTATTACTAAGACTTCGTTTTCCGTCCGTCTGTCTGTTTGTCTGTCCGCCTGTCACCAGGCTGTATTTCATGAACCGTCATTGCTAGACAGTTGAAATTTTTCAAGATGATGTATTTCAGTTGCCACTATAACAACAAATACAAAAAATTATAAAAAGTGAAAAAATAAGAGGGGGAGGGTCTCCATACAAAAAACCTGTTTTTTAAACATGAAGAAACTAGCGCCATCTAGTATGATGGAACGGAACCCTTGTGTGCGGTTCTGACTCGCATTTGGCCGAATTTATAAAAAAAAATAAGGTCATTTTATTATGAGTTGTCTTTTTTCTACTATGACATTTTTACATACTATCATTATTGTACTTAGGCATTTATATTTTTAGACATTAGACATTATTATACCTAGTCAATTATTCATTTTGGACATTAGCTGCCGAAATCACTAGTGCTACATTAAGACCAGGTCGTCAGCTAAAGGTTAAAAGAAATATGAATCATAAAAGAATACCTTTTAGTGCGATAATTACCTGAACATGGTCTGAGGTAAAAGAAATATGAAATCTAAATGTATATCTTTTAGTGCGATAATTACCTGAACATGTTCTGACTTAAGGAAATATGAAACCTAAATGAATAACTTTTAGTACAATAATTACCTGAATATGTTCTGACTGAAAGGAAATATGAAACCTAAATGAATAACTTTTAGTGCAATAATTACCTGAACATGTTCTGACTTAAAGGAAAAATAAAACTAAATGAATACCTTTAAGTGTGAAAATTACCTGAACATCAGTATGCATCCTTGGTGCTACCCAGATGAGACTTGATATTGGTTCTGCAAGTCCTTCATCCAGTTCCTTCATCTGGGTGACTAATCCAAACCTTGCCAGGATCAAGTCACAGTACATCTCAACTACCTCCATAGCTTCCACCATGTAATCTTCCCTAAAATAAAAGAAATTACCAATTTAAAGAGGCTGTCCCAGATCTATGGGTCGTTGAGGGAAAGTGTGTACTTAAAATATTGAAAATAGGAAACATTCAGCTGAGGAGACTTTGTTTTATTTATTTATTTAATAATTGGAAACGCCTGACACGTTAAAAAATCCGACTTCCATCGCAACAACTTAATACAATTTTGCATTATTATTATTATTGGTCTTTGTTAATTTTCTAAAAAAGTACTACACCGATTTCGATAAAATTTGTATGGGTCTAATTCGGGATTGTACCCTATGGAACAAAAAAAGAATCATGAAAATCGGTTCACATTAAAGATGGGCCGACTATGGGTTTGGCCGGATAGCCACAAGCCGACTATTCGGCCGTGAGCAAGCCGACTAGTCGGCCGACTAGTCGGCTTGGCCGATCATTGCTTTCGGGAACGATCGGGTGCGTTCGTGACATCTCGTGACGTTGCGTTGTAATGAAGCGAATGCAGCACACTGGTTTTAGCGAGTTTAGCCAATGAGAAGATCGCAAAAGTCACGTGTTGTGTTTTGTATACGTCTTTTGCATTTCAGTTAGTTTTACTTGTTGAGGCTAAGTTTTTAGAGGTTAACAAGTGAAAAATAGTGAAAATATATACAAGTAAAGTCTGAAAGGCAGTTACTTCACTATGTCTCGGAAGAAATCGCGTGTTTGGACATTTTTTGATGAAATAGAGGATCAACCCTCAAAAGTGAAGTGCAATCAATGTCAAAGTTTGATTTCCCGTGGTGGACAGGGTAAAAAGGCGAATACTACTTCTATGGTGAACCACATCAAGTTCAAACACAGTGAGTTAACATCGCAATTAACAACTGTTATTAAGAATAGCTCCAGCATAACAGCTTCTCATTCTCCAGCGCCAAACTCATGCGAGATATCTGAGATTCAAAACAATGATAATAAATAATGCTGTAATGCTGAATCAGTCGCACACAAAAAATTCTGGGATTGCTACGAAAATTTGGTGACAAGAAAAATTGATACTGTTGATGACGAACGCTCCAGTTATGCACACGAGCTTCGTTCTTACTGTGCTTTACCAGTGATAAGCCGTAAAGAAGACCCGTTTGCCTGGTGGTATAGGAACAGAGCCCGCTATCCAGCAATGTTCAAGATCGCGAAAAAGTATTTGTGCTGCCCAGCCAGTTCTGTATATAGTGAAAGGCTATTCTCCGAGGCTGGCAATGTCTACGAACTGAAAAGAAATCGCCTACTCCCTGACCGTGCAGAAGCTTTAACTTTTCTGCACCACAATTTGCCATTAATATAACTTTATTATTAGAAACATTACTTAGGAATCGTGATATTCATTGACACAGCTAGAGTTACAAATGAAAATATGGACATGAGTGCCTAATTTTAAGCATATTATATTTGATTACAAGTTACAACTATTACAAGTTTGTTTTGTTTTAATTCTGATAAATTCTGATTTCGTTTAGTAAGTCTTTTAGACTGTAAAAAATAGCCGACTAGTCGGCAGTATTAGCCGACTAGTCGCCGACTAGTCGCCGACTATAAAAGAGGCCGGATAGTCGGCTTCACCGACTAGTCGCCGACTAGTCGGTACATCTCTAGTTCACATACATTCATATACAGTTGAATTGAAAATTTCTCCTTTTAGGAAGACAGTTGAAAGTAAGTCGAACCACATTCCAAGATATTCGGAAAATTGCTTGCTTAAGCCGGGTATACTGGGCACTTACACTGAGCAGAGCGAAAAATGCCTTTAGTAATGGAAGGACTCAATGTTGATGAACAGTGGGCATGCAAATCAAATTTGTGAGAGAAGGGAGGGATTTTAAATTGATACTAATCTCTAAATCAATGAGATTCCGCCTAGCTTCAAGAGCTTGTATCAGTAGAGAAATAATTACAGAAGATTTTTGTACTTTTTCAGTCAACTTTTACTTTATTTGTTTTTAAGTTAAATTCAGCAGTGGATGTCTTTTGTCTCATATGATGATAATAGTTTATTATTCACTATGACAGAAAGAAAAAAGAAGAAAATTAAAAGAGTCGGTGGCTCAGCCGGTAACGACTTGGTTCCTCTAACCAGAGGTATCGGGTTCAAATCTGGACGGCCAATGTACCAATGAGTTTTTCAAAACGTACATACTTACCGATTGCTTTAACGGTGAAGGAAAACATCGTGAGGAAACCTGCACACGCCTGTGATGAAACTCGAAGGTTGTGTGTGAAGTTGACCAACCCGCACTGGGCCTGCGTGGTCGACTAAGGCCTGATCGCCTTAATTCAGGGTAAGCTCGAGCCCCTCGGTGGGGACGTATATGAGCTGATATGATGATGATGATTCACTATGAGGTAATACTGACCTTTATTATTGGCAGTTTTTTAAAAGCGCCATAAAAAAAGGTGAACAGTCAGCATATATTGTGCACCTGCTTGCACCTAAGGAGGAGCATAGTGTTCTGAGCATAGTTATTACCTGGTTGAAATAAGCATTTTATTGCCTTGTCTGCCAGCAAAGCATCAAACAAACTTACACACTCAATAAACTAGCTGGGACAATGATGGTTGCGATAGCATGGGTTCCAGGTCAATAAGGCACTTTAGGCAATGGAAGGGCAGACATGTTGGCACGAGAAGGCACCAGCAACAAGATTCATAGAACCAGAGCCTCAACTTCCAATATCAGTCACTATCACAAGGTAAGTGATAGCCAAGCTAATGAAGTGAGAAGCCCAAGAAGTATGGGCAGGAAGCAATAGCTGTAGACAAGCCAAGATATTCCTGAAGGGAAGAAATCGGAGAAAAACCCAGACATTACAATCACTAAACAGGAAAAGCTTGGCAATGGTCATGAACATAGTAACAGGACACTATGGGATTAATCAACACATTTTTTTTTTAGTTTGAAAAAGGTGAATGTCCCTAATAGATAGAATCACAGACCCCTTCTGCCCCAACAGCAGAGAACTGGAGACCAGCCAACACTACCTAGCTGAGTGTGTACTCTAGTATTGTTGTGATAGCAATAGTTTTTCTATAAATTGACCTCGAAAAAACAGTTGATAGTGCCATAGTCCTACAGAAAACATGCTATCAACATGCTGGAATATTATGAATAGTAAAAATAAGGGGATACTATTGCACTTTGTTGATACTATCGATTCTATCGTTACTATTGCACCAAAAAAGTCGATACTATCTACAGTCTATCAAAACAATTTAATAACATCGATAGTTTTGCCTTAGTAACTATTGACATATCGACGTATTTTCGATACTATCAACTGGGAATAGAACTACCTCTTATGAGCAATATCATCTAATAATATAATGTAATCGCAACATGTTCCACTATCAATAGTTCAATACTATCGACATGCATACTATTGATAGTATCAATAGTGTTTGTACTGATGCTATCAACACTATTGATCTTTAGCAATAGCATTACTTATTTATCAATCGATACTATCCATAGTATCATCAAGGGTCAATAGTTTTGATAGGAATAACAACAGTATGACTGCTTTTCAAGTCTACAATAGTATCACAATACTATCGATAGACTATCGCTAGTGTAACAACACTAGACTACTCTACAGCAGACTCAGGTGGGAGACGTTTGGTATCAATAGAATCAAGGAAGAGGAATTATGCAACCTAGACATCAGATGCATAGTGGAGTACTGTAGAAGCTCGAGGTTTGGGAGGGGAGGGGGGGGGGGAGGGGGGGGGTCTAAGTAACCATCTAACCATCAAACCACTATGGGAACAGGGTGTCATGAGTCCACATAGTGACTTAAACACCTGGCTGTACCCCGCAGGCGCCCCACCCAATAATAATAATTGAACAGACTATAGAAATAAATTGCTGTTTTCACTGCCATACCGAGGCCAATAAAATGGCTGATAAATAAGAAAGAGAATGAAATAAAAATGACTGTTTAAGCATGCATTTCTAGTTTCTCCTAGACTTGAAATAAAAGATTACCTGATGATGTGTTCCACTCGTATTTTGGCCCGCTCACTTTTGCCAGCCGCAATATATTCAGCGATTTCCTTGCGAGCCTTTTGAGCTAGCTCAGTTTTCTTTTTTTCCAACAGCTTGAGACGGTTTATAGCTAGCCGCAAATGGGTTTTAAGCTTCGTATAGTTTGGATTTGATGAAAACATTTTCTTTTTTCACTATTTTCACAATAATCAACAGTACTTGCACAAAAACTCGTCTTTTGCGTGGGCGTGAGTCGTCACCGTGAGGAATGAATCATCTGTTTGCAGTGACATAGATATTTCTGTTTGTAGTTGTATACTGATTTCTATACTCCTTGTTTGTATTGTTTTGATTGATACTAGCATGCCAAAGAGAATAAAGAGAATATAATACACTACTAGCATGCTACAGATAGTAGTGGTGATCTGTGACGTACGTTGTTGTTGTGATTTTTTCTTGGCCATGGAAACGAGTCTTTCAGCCGAATCCGTAAATATTCTAGTTTTCACATTCTCCACTTTGATTTTTGGATTTGTAATGCTAGTGCCGGCGGTGCATTACAAATCTTCTCTGAAGTTCTTGACACAATTTGCAGCAGCCTCATTTGAGGTAGAACACTCGTTTGCAGTATAAAACGCATCCAGTGCAAATTAGGTTTTATCACGTCTTCCTTCATTTTATATTCTTGCTCTCCACATTGCTCACGTGTAGTGCACCAGACTAATTTTGTCCAAAACGCACCACTTTTTGAAGTAAATTCCAGCAAAAAACAATGCAAATACAATAAAAAAAAACTAGAAATGCGTTAAACACAAATCCCGCCAAAAATTCCTTTTGAGTTTTTAATTTTTTTTCGCCTACTTTGGCTAAGTGTTTAAAATCGAGTCAAATTCCCGCGCCGCGCATGAAATTAGTAGGCGGCAAGAATCCGATTTGCGTTGGCTGCGCGTGCGTGCCTACGGCACCCCGCCGCCATGCAAAGGCGACGGCCGACTCACTCGCCCGTGGAGCTGTGACAACGATGCCTTTATCGCGTCCCGTCAAAGCATATTGTATCAGTCTGCGTCTTGGAAAGTTTTGGTGAACTGTTTTAATCACTATACAAAACGCGGCTTGTCGCAATGGAACTTATCGCTTTTGAAGTGTCTGAAAATCCGTACCTATTGAATTGGAACAATAGTAATGTACATCATCGGACGACCAGGCGCGGAGAGCGGTTCCACCCCTTTGTCATCAATGTTCCACCTTTTGGCACGAAGCGTTTTGCTTCTTCGTTCATCATGCAAACGGACAAGGAGTGGAATTCCCTTCCGGCTTCTGTATTCCCCGATTCGTATAATTTAGGAATCTTCAAGACGAGAGTGAACAGGCACTACTTGAGCTTGCGTCTTACATCCTCAGCTGCATCGGCACTTATAGTTGTGGCGCTTGTCTAAGAAAAAAACGGCAAACTTGAAACTTGGCAAAGTTGCTCGGGGAGTTAAAAGAGGCCGATCGAGATCGGATCGGGGGGGGGGGGAGGATCAAAGGGACACTCCGAGTGGACAAACTCGAAAAATTGAAAACGTTAGAATATAGCTATCAGGTTTAGTATAGTTTAGTAGGTATTCAAGTTTGGTATCATTTTCGTGTAAATTAAGGACGAGGAATTCATTTTTGCTATCTAAATTGCAGTTTTTGTAAGTAAAATAAGAAATGACAAAAATTGAACATATAAAAATATATTAGGCTATTGCTTTGAAACCTTTACGGAAATTAATATTATAAAAATATCCTAATATATATTATTTTATGCAAATTCAGAAAAATATACCTTTCATATACTTAGGTAATTTTACAAAATTATGTTGAAAAAAAATCTTGAATGTTATGCGGCACAATAAAACGAAAGGACGTTTTGAATTTTTAGAAGAGGTAGGTAGGTATATTCATAAATGAGTTGTTTTAATTTAATTCCAATAAGTAAATCATGTTGATTTAAATCTACTGGCCGAATTTCCCGTCGCACATAAGGCCGTCAACGTCGTGCAGTCGCCCCTAGTGTGTGCAGGGACGAGGTAGCAAGCGGCCCATGCGCAAGGCCACGACTAGACACGTAGGGATTTACGATCCAGCTGATAGCGGGATGATCCAACCAATAAGTGAGAACAGTACTTCATACAAAATCGGACTTGTGCTTGATATAATGAAAGAAGCTGTTCAGGTGTGAAGAACCGTCTCACCTTAGGTAGAATACCCAGCCTTATTGCAGCAACTTTTGCCTTGAACTCAATGTATCGACCGAAATTGAGATTAGGTGTTAATTCCATGCCAATAAGCTCAAGGTGGTCGGATAGCTTAATGAATTCATTCCGGAAAGTAGGAGTCAAGTTGAAAGGACTCCTTTTAAGGAAAAGAGACACGCCTGTATCTTAGAAGCATTGAACCTTAAGAGGTTGGAATCACCCCAATCAGACAGAAGGGATAGGTTCATGCGCTCTATCATGGCCTCTCTCAAAGACAGCGTTTTAGCGCCGTTCGCTCTTGCACTGGATAGATACTGTGACGTCGTCAACGAGACGCCGGGGGTGTAACTCGTTTAGTATACTATAAATAAAAGTTTAGTATGCTTATCCAATGATCATCGGTGATGATATTTATTGTTAAGCAAAAAAAAAGATAGAAGGCTCTGTCGGCTGACTGATTATTAATAGCTTCAATGATTCCTCTCAATCTCTTGCTATGGTTTAGGGGAACTCAGCCCAGTCGCGCGGATAATTGAAATATACTTTTACTCAAAGGACCTCTGTCCTGGCTCACGGTCAGCCCTCGAATCCATCTATTGTTTCAAAAAGCTTCCGAATGACATACAAAATCAAATTTAAATTAATATTCTTAATACGATTCGCGCTGGCAAGAAACAAAGCTAAGAGGCTGAGAGTAGATGTATGTAGAGACATACGATCTCTACATCACCCACCGCCAATTGAGAAACGCACCGTGAAGCGATGCTTTTCTCCACCTCCTGTCTACACCTACCTATAAGTGCCAACGTCTCTTGGCGCCTACCTATAAGGGAAGACGTCGTCAGAGAGAGATCTTTCGATATTGATCCAACAATGGGAGGTAAATTTGGAAAAGTATATGTGCAGACCAACTACACATATACACCGCGTTAATGTTGAAACCGCCCATTGCCCCAGCAGGTTAAACCCCTTAAATCCCTACTGCTCTCTGTCTAACATGTATACATTTCAAAACTAATTCCTCACTATCTTAAGAAATATAAAGCAAATCTAGCCTGATTCCCTACACCTGACTTAACTCAACTACCCCAAAAATATTTTCTTTAAGTCGCTTAAACCACCTTTAACAAAAATCAAACAAAAATAATTAATGACCATACTATCTGTGGCCTGTAAAAGTTTAAACTATGCAAAGACTATTTTAAAAGTGGTATTAATTACGAGATAAATAAATACTTATTGGTCTGACCATAAAAGTTCCCGGATAATCTGTGGTCATCTCAGATTCAAATAAAAATTTTTCTAAGCACCAATATTTCGAAATCAATACCAGATATCAGAGGAGAAATCAATCATCACTGAGATCCGCCAGAAATCAATGTATTAGGCTCAAAGAAATTTTGCAATATGAACCATAGTCAAACACCAGGGGAATAAACTCCAAATCAGAGCACTTAGCTAGCGTATTGCTAACACTAAGCTCCCCATAGCGATATAGCTATAACTCATAAGTCATACCCATATTCTCTAAGAATAAAGTTAAACAAGAAATTCAAATTCAAATTTTAAGATTATTGGATCTCCTCTCCTCTTCGAACTGGTCAGGTCAGCTAAGGGTCTGCCAACATCCTGGCAACCATGCCGCCTGTTCCTGGAAGGATACTGCTTGTCCGTCCTCAACGGATGGTAGCAGCTCTCTCCTCCCCTCCAAAAGTGTACTGCTTGGTGCTGAATACCCACAGTCGGTCATTTCAATGGTCAGCCAATTCGCCATATTCTCAAACGATTTTGACACATGAAACAAAATGTTACAGTATTAGCAAAAAAAATATATCCTCATTATTACATTCACCATGACCTACCACTCACTAACAAGAAACTTTTATATTACCTACTAATATAAAATTCTCAACCAATAAGTGTGAAATTTTCCTTTAAAACTTTCTATACTAACTAATATAACACCTCAATATTTATTTACATTTTATTTTTACTTCTTTTAATATCATATTTTTTTAATAATTTTTTTTCCATGCATTTTTTTTAATGCATTTTAATATTTTTAATATTTTTTTATTTTCTTTTGAATTTTTTTTATAAAAAAAATAGAAATAGTTATCCTTTATATATTTACAGCAAATAACATAATTGAAATTCTCTAATATTTTTACACATGACGTCCCTATTCTACTCTAACCTTAGGAAAGATTTTTTTTAAACGATTTACATGTACGATATCTCGTCGTGCACCGATATTAAGTTTCTTAACCATATTATTATATTCACAATCACCAACCTGTCCTATCATCATATCTGCCCATGAAAATATATCTTTCCAATTCATCCCTTTCACAACTTCATTATACAGGTTGATACTTTTCTCCCTAAAATATTTTTTCTTTCGAGTGCAAACCAAATTAATATTGCTATGAAATATGCAATGCCTTTTCTTCCTACTACTTCTTCTTTTTATTCCCAAAACACTTTTTCTAGAATGCAAATCCCCATAACATAATTAAACACAATAAAACTTTGCGGGACAGATAACCCAACATTATTTAAACAAATATTAATGAACCACCAAACAATCCAGCAAACCTGATCCCATACTGATATCTTACCAGCAATAGATGATAATGACATATCCAGCTCATTTTTTTGTTCCCCTATATCTCTAATACATAATGCACTTATATCCTCACCTAAACCGACTTCATCAGTTTGCATTTGAAAATCCTTCTTAAACACATCCTGTACATTAACTTCTTTCCCAATATCCGACTTTTTACAAATAACATCCCCGATTAATTCATCATACAAATCTTGTAAAAACACATAATCTTGTTGTTGTGTTATTGTCTGACAAGATTTGACATTTGCTATTGACTCATTTTTTTCTTTTTCTTTAAGGAGATTAACCTTCAAATCTATTTCCGGAAAACTTATATACTTTTTTGAAAAATCTACTACAATCTTATGACGGTTAATAAAATCTTGTCCGAGAATTAATCTACATGACATCTGTTCAATTACTACCATTTGAAATTGAAAATCTTGATTTTCAATTTTGAAAGACATATTTTGTTTGTCCAATCACTTTTAAAATGTTTCCGCCAATCCCCCTAATTATTTTCGAAAATGAATTATCAATACCCAAATTTAATTTACTACACATAATGCGATCAATACAACTGATGCTAGCCCCCGTATCTAACAGTACATTTACATAAATATTATCTACTTTAATAGGAAATACAGGTAATACCTTCTCACTAGCCGATTCTTGCATACGAGTTATTTCCTCTTTCGGAAACTGCGATGTATCAGCTGACCAAACGGCTTCCCTACAAACTTCTTTCTTCGACGTGGATGGACGTGGCATCTGTTCGCTTACCTCCCTGCTTGAAGGTTTCCTTGAATGGAAATATGGTGTGGGACGATTACATGAAAAATGTGGATTTCTCTGTCTCTTTTGAGAAGAATTGCGTTTCCAACCAAATGGGTATCCATACTGTGGCGATGTTGAAAAATATTGTCTTCGCGGCTCGAACGCGGATCGCTGCTGTTCATGATTATTAAATTGTGGTTGACGCTCTCGCAGTCCTTGTGAGATCTGCGGTCGTGGATATCCATCAAATCCTTGATTGTTTGACATACTAATGTTTGCAAGTGCAATTTGCTTAGGGAACGGTAACATTAAATCTTTTGGTACACAATATTCATAAATAGCTCCATATTGATATATAGCTGCTTTCAGCTCTTCTTTAGAGTTGTAAATACGCATGGCTAGCTTTTCTTTATATTTGGGGTTCAGTTTTCGTAAATAATGCATGATAAATGTCTGCTCATCAATGCTTACTTTTGATGCTAAAAGGTCAAGTGCAAGATAAAAAGTGATGAGATCCTCATCTGGCATTTGACTACGGTTAAAAAAAAGATCCAAGTATGAAATATTGGTTTTGAACTCTTTCTTAAATACATTTTCTATCTCTACAAAGTTCGTAACAGATGTCGTGATTGTTTTGTACAGAGATAGGGCCGGACCACTCAGGTAAAACGAAAGGGCTGCTATTTTCTTTTTCTCATCATACTCTTCTACTAACGTAATTGTGTGATATTGTCTAAAAAAGTCTTCCACATCTTCTCCTAAACCACTGAATTTCGCTGCCATTTTGTTAATATTACTAAAAATTAATAAAACACTATACGGAACCCAGATATTGTTTGTTCGACTCAGTTTTCCAGTTTCTTTTTTCTGTTTTCAACTTCTTGATTTTTCTGAAAATATAATGATCGCAGCCCGAATTTCTTATGTGGGTTTCTCTTAGACCCTTTTACAAAATTACACGCGATTTTTTTATGTATGCATCACTTCTTGCATTTTATCGGGATCCAAATGTGGGCACCTCCACCAAATGTGGGCACCTCCACCAAATGTGAGCACCTCCACCAAATGTGACGTCGTCAACGAGACGCCGGGGGTGTAACTCGTTTAGTATACTATAAATAAAAGTTTAGTATGCTTATCCAATGATCATCGGTGATGATATTTATTGTTAAGTAAAAAAAAGATAGAAGGCTCTGTCGGCTGACTGATTATTATTAGCTTCAATGATTCCTCTCAATCTCTTGCTATGGTTTAGGGGAACTCAGCCCAGTCGCGCGGATAATTGAAATATACTTTTACTCAAAGGACCTCTGTCCTGGCTCACGGTCAGCCCTCGAATCCATCTATTGTTTCAAAAAGCTTCCGAATGACATACAAAATCAAATTTAAATTAATATTCTTAATACGATTCGCGCTGGCAAGAAACAAAGCAAAGAGGCTGAGAGTAGATGTATGTAGAGACATACGATCTCTACAATACCTTTCCACAACAGTGCTATCGTCTGCGTACCCAATAATACCCGGTGTCAGCAGATCGTATATATGTAGCAGGAAAAAAATATAGCGGAAAGAACAGATTCCTTAGGTACCCCGGAATCGATTACCAATTGGTCAGACGAGCATTGCAGCCATCAATGACTACTCGAATAGACCGTTCCCTCAGGAAATCAGATACCCAGTTACACAGTTACACCCAGTCACAGGCAGTCCGTATGAAGGAAGCTTGCCAATAAGGCTAGTGTGCCAGACTCGGTCAAGGGCCTTCGAGATGTCAAGAGACACGATGAGAGGCTCACCGTACTTCTTGATGGTCTCACCCCATTTATGCGTAGCGTACACTAGAAGATCTCCAGTGGACCGACATTGACGAAAACCGTATTGTCGATCACTAAGGAGGCCATTGTCTTCTAGGTATGCCAGAATGCGGGTGTTCAATACGCGCTCCATAATCTTACAGATTACAGAGGTGATTGATATGGAGCGGTAATAGGCCGGGTCTGCACGACTGCCATTTTTAGGCACAGGCTGCACGTTGGCGAGCTTCCAGGACTTTACGATTATACCTGTTTTAAGAGAGACGCGGTATAGACGTGTCAGAACAGGAGACAACTCAGGAGCGCAGTTCTTTAGCACTACAGCTGGTATACCGTCAGGTTCACTAGCTTTATTCACCTATAGATTACGAATTGTTTTGAGAACCTTCTTATGGCGGATACAAATAGAGGGCATAGTAGAACCGCACGGACGTAACTGTGGTGGTATCGCTGTATCTAGACGTAAATATTCGGCAAACATGGAAGCAAACAGGTTAACTTGACTCGAACAAAAATTAGCACTTTAAAGCTGGTAAAGTAGTTGAGTTTGGCTTAGGTCTCTAAAGATTCATTGGACCCCTTACACCCCAAAAATTTATATCAATATTGAGTGCTATTAAGAGTGTTGTATCTATCTATAATTTAATCTGTAATATATTATTAAAATGGTAAAAGAAAATAAAACAAAGTGAATATTGTTGTGACAAATATAGATATGTTTGATTACAGACAGAATAACTTAAATTACAAAGTCTACTCTACGTCTTATGTTTACGTAAATAAATATTACAAATAGTTTACAATTTTATAGACTTATTAACGTTAGGAGACGTTTATTTATTTATATACGGACTTTGAGACATGCAAATATTTACTCAAATTATAATATTGATAAATTAATGAAAATAGAGTGAAAATTGCATCTCTCAACGTCACTAAATAAATAAATAAAAGTTTCCTAAGGTCAACAAGTCTATAAAGTTGTAAACTATTTGTAATATTTGTTTACGTAAACATAAGACGTAGAGCAGACTTTGTAGTTTAAGTTATTCCGTCTGTTATTATATCAGCTCATATACGTCCCCACCGAGGGGCTCGAGCCTACCCTGAATCAGGGCGATTAGGCCTTAGTCGACCACGCGGGCCCAGTGCGTCTGTACCTTTTACTTATTGCTTTTATACTATATGTTGAAAAATAAATAAAACATATCTATATTTGTCACCACAATATTCACTTTTTTTATATTCTTTCACCATTTTAATATTTTATTACAAATTGAGCTATAGAGAGATACAACACTCTTCAAAGCACTCAATATTGATATAAAACATTGGTACAGTAAAAAAAATGTGGTTGTAACAATTATTTATAATCACAAACTTTAGGTAAACGTTATCATTAATTTTTAATGTACTTATGTCATGTCCCGCATCCCGGGACAAATGTCCAAGAAAAAAAATATTGTAGTAAGGAAGTTTCGTCTCTGGTCCTCGAAGTTTAGGTAAATAAGCCCTATCTATTCCTATCTCTGCTAAGCAGAGAAGTTAACCCAAAAAAACAACAAAATCTCTTTTAGTTACTTCATTCTCATGCATCGAATACGATTTTTTTTTTAATGTCTGCATTCTGTCGCAAAAGCTGGTTGTCGCAACACTTCTGCGAAATGTAAATACCGTACATAGCAACACTAAGAACTATGGTAAGTCTAGTATGATAATATAGCTGAGGTACCTACCTACCTAAATAAACAAACGCACAGCACAGCCGAATTATTGTAGAGTGGATAACAGAATATCAGCGTAAGTATCTACCTACCTATCAAGCAATAATGGAAGGATTTCACTACGAAAACAAAGCTTACTTTTGAACACGATTACACAACAGTTTCCTCAAATCGTTACTCAAGTGATTTGTACCTACTTTAAAAGAGATAGATACGGCTCCGTATTAAAATAGATCCACTTTTAGGTTTATTGCATACCGCAGTGAAGATAGCACCCCACTTTGCCGGACCCCTTTTTGTTGTGTATGCTGTGAACACGCCCTTACTATAAGGGGGTTAGCACCCTTAATCTTACTTAATTTACCAATAATCGACACTACCGTACAAATAAAAGAATTTCAACTGTCATAAGCCTTTCTTTTCATCTTTGTCCATATCCTACCTTGATTAATAGTTCAGTCAATCTATAATATATAGCTGAGGTACCTACCTAAATAAACAAACGCACAGCACAGACAAATTATTGTAAAGTGGATAACTGAATATCAGCGTAAGTATCTACCTACCTATCAAGCAATAACGGAAGGATTTCACTACGAAAACAAAGCTTACTTTTGATCAAGCACGATTAAACAACAGTTTCCTCAAATCGTTACTCAAGTGAATTGTACCTACTTTGAAAGAGATAGATAAGTACGGCTCCCTATTTAAATACATGAGGTGAAGTTGGTAAGAAATATGTCGGCATGTTGAACAGGCTCTGCTGAATCGTTTAAGAGACAGAGCGACTCCAGTTCAAGTTCATATTTTTTAAATATTTAGGGTAGATACACTTAGGGTCTGAACACACTTTTGCGTCTGAACTTTCTATGTACAGCCGATTTTTTCAAAAATAAAGGACAACTTTATAGTACTTTGCATGAAGTGAAGTGGGTAAGACATATGTCGGCATGTTGAAGAGGATCTGCTGAATAGTATAAGAGACAGAGCGACCCCAGTTCATGTTCATATTTTTGAGATATTTGCGTCTGAAGTTTCTATATGAAGTCAAATTTTCAAAAAATTGAATTCCACTTTTAAGTACTTTGCATGAGGTGAAGTGGGTACGACACATGTCGGCATGTTGAAAAGGCTCTGCTGAATCGTTTAAGAGACAGAGCGACTCCAGTTAATGTTCATATTTTTGAGATATTTGCGTCTGAACTTTCTATGTACAGCCGATTTTTTCAAAAATAAAGAACAACTTTAAGGTACTTTGCATGAAGTGAAGTGGATAAGACATATGTCGGAATGTTAAACAGGCTCTGCTGAATCGTTTAAAGTACAGAGCGATTCCAGTTAATGTTCATAATTTTAAGATATTTACGTCTAAACTTTAACTGTGTAGTCGATTTTCCAAAAAATTGAACTCCACTTTTAGGTACTTTGCATGAGGTGAAGTGGGTAAGACACATGTCAGCATGTTGAACAGGCCCTGCTGAATCGTTTAAGAGACACAGCGACTCCAGTTAATGTTCATATTTTTGAGATATTTGCGTCTGAACTTTCTATGTACAGCCGATTTTTTCAAAAATAAAGAACAACTTTTAGGTACTTTACATGAAGTGAAGTGGATGAGACACATGTCAACATGTTGAACAGGCTCTGCTGAATCGTTAAAAGTTCAGAGCGACTCCAGTTAATGTTCATATTTTTAAGATATTTACGTCTAAACTTTATTTGTGTAGTCGATTTTCAAAAAAATTGAACTCCTCTTTTAGGTACTTTGCTTGAGGTGAAGTGGGTAAGACATATGTCGGCATGTTGAAGAGGCTCTGCTGAATCGTATAAAAGACAGAGCGACTCCAGTTAATGTTCATATTTTTGAGATATTTGCATCTGAAGTTTCTATATATAATGTCGAATTTTTCAAAAAATTGAACTCCACTTTTAGGTACTTTGCATGAGGTGAAGTGGGTAAGACATATGTCGGCATATTCAACAGGCTCTGCTGAATCGTTTAAAGTACAGAGCGACTCCAGTTAATGTTCATATTTTTGAGATATTTGCCTCTGAAGTTTCTATATGAAGTCGAATTTTCCAAAAAAAATAACTCTTCTTTTAGGTACTTTGCATGAGGTGAAGTGGGTAAGACGCATGTCGGCATGTTGAACAGGCTCTGCTGAATCGTTTAAGAGACAGAGCGACTCCAGTTAATGTTCATATTTTTGATTTATTTACGTCTAAACTTTGTTTGTGTAGTCGATTTTCCAAAAAATTGAACTCCTCTTTTAGGTACTTTTCGTGACGTGAAGTAGGTATGACATATGTCGGCATGTTAAACAGGCTCTGCTGAATCGTATAAGAGACAAAGCGATTCCAGTAAATGTTCATATTTTTGATATATTTGCGTCTGAACTTTCTATGTACAGCCGATTTTTTCAAAACTAAAGAACATTTTTAAGGTACTTTGCATGAAGTGAAGTTGGTGAGCCATATGTCGGCATGTTAAACAGGCTCTGCTGAATCGTTTAAGAGACAGAGCGCCTCAGCTAATGTTCATATTTTTGAGATATTTCCGTCTGAACTTTCTATATTAAGTCGAATTTTTCAAAAAAGTAAACTCTACTTTTAGGTACTTTGCACGAGGTGAAGTGGGTAAGACACATTTCGGCATGTTGAAAAGGCTCTGTTGAATCGTATAAGAGACAGAGCGACAGCAGTTAATGTTCTTATTTTTAAGATATTTGCGTCTGAACTTTCTATGTACAGCCGATTTTTTCAAAAATAATGAACAACTTTTAGGTACATTTTATGAAGTGAAGTGGGTAAGACATATGTCGGCATGTTGAACAGGCTCTGCTGAATCGTTTAAAGTACAGAGCGACTGCAGTTAATGTTCATATTTTTGAGATATTTACGTCTAATCTTTGCTTGTGTAGTCGATTTTCCAAAAAATTGAACTCCACTAATAGGTACTTTGCATGAGGTGAAGTGGGTAAGACACATGTCGGCATGTTGAACAGGCTCTGCTGAATCGTTAAAGAGACAGAGTGACTTCAGTTAATGTTCATATTTTTGAGATATTTGCGTCGGGACTTTCTATTTACAGCCGAATTTTTCAAAAATAAAGAACAACTTTAAGGTACATTTCATGAAGTGAAGTGCGTAAGACATATGTCGGCATGTTGAACAGGCTCTGCTGAATCGATCAGAAGCCTGTTCAACATGCCGACATGTGTCTTACCCACTTCTCCTCATGCAAAGTACCTAAAAAAGGAGTTTCATTTTTTTTGAAATTCATCTTCATATTGTAACTTCAGACGCAAATATCTCAAAAATATGAACATTAACTGGAGTCGCTCTGTCTCTTATACGATTCAGCAGAGCCTGTTCAACATGCCGACATGTGTCTTACCCACTTAATCTCTTGCAAAGTACCTTAAAGTTGTTCTTTATTTTTGAAAAAATCGGCTGTACATAGAAAGTTCAGACGCAAATATCTCAAAAATATGAACATTTACTGGAGTCGCTCTGTCTCCTATACGATTCTGCAGAGCCCGTTCAACATGCCGACATGTGTCTTACCCACTTCACCTCATGCAAACTACCTTAAAATGGAGTTCAATTTTTTGGAAAATCGACTACACAAACAAAGTTTAGACGTGAATATCTCAAAAATATGAATATTAACTGGAGTTGCTATGTACTTTAAACAATTCAGCAGAGCCTGTTCAACATGCCAACATATGGTTTACCAACTTCACCTCATGCATTGTACCTAAAAGAGGAGTTAAATTGTGTAGTTGTAACGAAAAAAATCTTAATACTCAATATAAGGTACTGTAATGATTGTGAAAACTGAAAATTGCAATCACTATCTTTTTGCCTTAGACATAATGTTCAATTTCTTTAAAAGTATAACACATAGAGAAATAATGATTTCTGATTATTGTAGAGCGTAGCACGGCCTATACACTGGTATCACAAATGCAGTTAATGACTTTTTGCGGATAATGACTTCTTGCAGTAAGCCGACGATATATATTATGGATAACTATTTCGTACACTTCCTTTACGTGGTGTTTCAAGTCTCTTCTTTGGTGGCACGCATTATAATAGGGTCCCATTGGTCACCCTTTATACGTACGGAACCCTAAAAGTTACTGGATTTATTAGTAAAACGCATTTTATTTTTTAGGGTTCCGTAGTCAACAAGGAACCCTTATAGTTTCGCCATGTCCTTCTATCTGTCTGTCCGTATTATTAATTTTTACTCAAAAATGGCTAAAACGATTTCCATGAAACTCTGTACGTTACTATACAATTCTACATTGCTTATCATCAGGTGAGATGATGCCAAGGGCCTATATTAATTGTGGATAAAAAAAACATTACGAAATCCGTCGTGTCGTAATGTTTTTTTTTTATAATCAGTGTGCTTTTTACACACTCCGCTAGTTTTCCAGGCAGGCTACAGGCTAATATGGGCTAGTACCTACGCCGGTGGCGCACCGTGCGACATCAAAGGCGTTGCGCTACTGTAAGACATATCGTAATACTGTTACACTACCTTCCTAACTACAATTACACTGCACTTTTTAGGGTCCTAACTGAGTTAAGAGTTAACTGCAAGCAGCGATTAAACTACACAGTTTATCGTGTTCTAAAAAGTGTAGTGTACCTAATTGCAGTTTTACTTCTTTTGATTTCATCATTGTTGGTTAATTTCGTGTATTTTTATAGGGTGACTTTTAATTAGTTCTTGATAACATAAGATATCCATGTACTCGTGATTACAAATAACTTTCCCAAAGAAACTATATGTCAAATCAGAAAAAAAGAATTTGGTCCTCGATACTTAATAATCTACACTAATCTTTATATTTATAAAAATTATGTGTCACGTTGTTTGTCCGCGATGGACTCCTAAACTACTAAACCGATTTTAAATTTGATTTGCACACCGTGTGCAAATCGACCCAACTTGAAAGATAGGATAGCTTACATTTCAATTTATAGTCGCAATACTTAAGTCATTAAGGTCTTTAAAGACAGTCATAAAAACAATGTCCACGCGGGTGAAGTCGAGGGAAAAAGCTATATTTTATAGAGGAAAGATTTGATTGTTTGTTTGTCTTGAATAGGCTCCGAAACTACTGGACCGATTTAAAAAAATCTTTCACCGTTGGGAAGCTACACTATCCGCGGATGCTATAGGCTATATTATATTTTCATAATTAGGAACCCTTTCTAAAATTTGAAAAATGTAACCCAAGGTGTAAAAAAATACCTAAAAATTCCTGCAATATCTACAAAAAGTAGTGTAGTGGTAGTGGTGGCGGTAGTGGTGGTGTTGGTAGTGGTGACAGTAGTGGTAGTGGTGGTGGTAGTGGTAGTGTAGTGGTGGTGGTAGTGTAGTGGTAATGTTAGTGGTAGTGTCGTGGTAGTGGTAGTGGTAGTGGTACGGTAGTTGTAGTGTAGTGGTGGTGGTAGTGTATTGGTAATGTAGTGGTAGTATAGTGGTAGTGTAGCGGTACGAAGTTCGCCGGGACAGCTATTAAGTTAATAAAACGGCAAAAATGAACAGAGGAACAAAAACATTTTTTTCATATTTGACGTATAGTTTCTTTGGGAAAGTTGTTTGTAATCACGAGCACATTCATATCCTTTGATAACAAGAACTAATCACATATCACCCTATCCATAAAAATGTTTAAATAATTAACATTAACGTTTTTGAAATAATAATATCGTGAATAAAACTTTCTAAAACTATAAAAATACCAAGCATTTCATATTTTTGATTGAATTTCTTTTTGAAGCCGGTTTTTAGTTTTTTTAAACTTGTATTTTAATTTTTAGTGTTAATGCTATCTAACAACGTTAAACCCAATCACCCATTCGCCAATAGGATATCATCAAATCATAATGCATGTATTTCATTAACCGATACAGAGTCGTGTGGCTTCAATCATCTGAGCAGCGTGAACGTTAAGGAGTCAAACCTTCATCGTCAACTCAGAATAACCTGAAATAATACAACTATACCAGTCTTACGTACCTAAAATATTTAAAGAACTACATCAGTCTTACGACTTTGTTCGCGTGGAGGTTTTGAATTTTCCCACGATAACTCTTGACACCATACAAAAATTCATCAAAATCGGCCTGGTAGTTTTTGCGTGAAGCGCGAACATATAGACAGACAAAAATTCAAAAATTATTGTTTTGGCCTCTATATTGTCAGTAATGTCCACCACAGTAGTTATTATTATCCAAAAATATTTCATGTACAGACACGGCCGCGTTAATTTTATTATATGTATAGATTATTCTCCAACTCCTAACTTCTCATACAAGTCATACACAAAGACGCAAAATTACTCAATAACTGGGTATTTTTTACCTATAATCCTATAATAATCTGGTAGGTCCTTATAGCCAAGCTATCTCTCAATGAGTGACTTAAACATTACTTATCAATTTAATAGAACCATTCTAGGACGTTTATAAATGCGTTTTCACTATAAATTTTTTCCTGTTCTTCCACGTGGTCAAACTAATTTGTCCAACAAGAATAATTTTCCACGTGGTCAAATCGGTCGGCCGTTTTACACCTAGATTAAGAAAAGGTAAAGCATAACAAAAAATATACAAAAAGTAACACTTTATTTTTATCCTTAATAAATACAGAAGTACCTATAGTACAATAATTTCATGTATTTTAAATAACACTGAGACATTTATAAATGCACCGTGAAACAAAAATTATAAAAGGAAAATATAATAATATACGGATACCCGGTACACCTAAGCATACCTCTAAGTTCATGGAAAATTCTTATAATATATACATAATTAATAAATAGGCGTCATTTCGTAAATCATTTAGATATATACAGGCTGTAATAAAATTAGTATAGATCCCGTTAACTAGGACTTCTACTTACCATGCTGAACAACTTTTCTTTTATGACTTTGCTGAATTCGAAAAAAAGAAAATTAACTCTTCATACCTACAAATGGATCAGCTGATTGATTTTGTGCGTTTTTGTATGGAGGGTCCATTTTTTTTGGAATTGACTATGAATTCCTCCAGAAAAGTTGTTCAGTATGATGAGTAAAAGCCCCCTACACCAATTTTATTACATTCTGTATATTGTATTAACTTCCTGTATATTGTATTAACTTGTTATCTTTAACATTTAAACATTGAAGACAACAAACAATTGATCAGATCTCTGGTATTTAAATAAGTACTTTAAAGTACATTTATTAACCATTTATAATAATTTATGGTACATAAAAATCGGCTAATTTTCATAACTGTTTGCCCTGCATTGATTTTATTGGACATTGACCAAATACTAAACACAATAAAATGAGTAAGTACTAAGGGTTTTTTTTTAATAAGTACTTTGAATTGTTTTGTACCTATTAAAACTTTCGCTCTTAATTCCTTATGAACAGTAAGTTAAGTACATTAACTTACAAAAATTAATATGTTTAATAATAAGCAATAAGCATATCACCCTATATAAAATACTTTCAGAAATAAATTGAGACACTTGTTTCGATTTCTTTTATATAAAATACTTCTCTTATTTTCGATGAATTATAATTATTCCATTGCGTTGGTGTTAAATTGACTTAAATCACAAAATCTATTTTGTTCAGTTTCGGCTTTTTATTCACCTTCTTAAATATGGAAAGATTGCATATTCACACCCCGTATGAATAAAAATGTAAAATTAATAATATGCCTATCATAAATTTCCGAAAGTTCTTCACCAATTAGGATAAAACTTTGTTCAATTGTTGTTGACAAGCAAGGTCTATGGCATGAAAAAAAGCAGGCGGAGAGCTGGTTATAAATATGTTAAAATCTGATGTTTTCATTATATTTAAAGCACCAATGTGCAGTTTTGTCAATCACTCAACGGAATGTACTTACTGAATAATTATGTAGATATCGTCAAGCGGTTTCTTCAATAAAAGCACAACATTTACACAATCAAGCTAAGCTCGATTAGGTCATGCCATTATATTGTCGGATGTGAAATATTATGTGATAATTATTGTCACAATAATCATTTCTATATTTGCAATTATGTACTATAAGGACTTAGTACTAAACAAGTATACATACATATTTACAGAAAATAAGTTTAAAGGTTCAAACTGAGATTAATGTTGGGCAGGAAAATAAACAGTCTTTTTTAGTCAATATAAAACTGTTCAGTTGTTAAAAACACTTCGAAAAGTAAGTATACATAGTTCACCTTGTAATCATCATCATCAGCCCGTGCTAGTCCACTGTTGGACATAGGCCTCCCCAAGGTTCGCTACTTATACCAATTTTTTAGATAACCATCACTCAACTTAGCCTGGGGGCATCCCACACTACTTTGGGCTAAACGCGGTCTCCACTCCAGAATTTGCTTTGTCCAGTGGTTATCGGTTCTGCGACAGATGTGTCCGGCCCATTGCCACTTTACTAATTTGCTGAACTATGGTCACTTTGGTTTTTTGGCAAATGACTTAATTTCGTATTGTATCTCACAGAGACACTTCCGACACTCCGACCATAGCTTTCTCCATAGCACGATGTGTGATTTTTATAAACTTTTTGTGAAGTAATTGTACTGTCAGTAGCCATGTATTGGTGCCATATCTCATTACCTTATAATAATAAGAACTACCAAAATTACATCTAACATTCAGTCGTTTTCAGAGGCTGTGTTATTCACAACACTACTCTTTTTAATCTTCTTACTTTGTGAACTATCAAAGTCATCGTGTATGACGACGGTGGTTGCGCTGACACTGGATGGACTGTGCGAGTGGGTCACATTTGTGCGATTGCTATCTGCTAAGTGCTCAAGCTCATGGCTTTCTAAATTGGGAACTCCTGAACAAATAGATGTAACCCGAGACACTGATTTCCTTTCTTCTTTGGCCGTATCTTTAGAATGGTTTCTACCAAATATATGCAGCAAAGAACAAAGGAAAAAAGTTGCATAAATCCAACTAACAGACATGATTAAAGCCAGAAATGTTCCTATTTGAGAATAAGGAAGAAGATTTGAACGTAACAGAAATATTCCAGAGAGTCCTGTTGTTAAAGCTGCAGCAGCCGTAGGGCCAGATGACACTGTTAGAGCATATTTGACTCTCGCTGACTTAGTGCCACTGGCATTTGTGTAACTCAATGCATAATGAAGACTAAAATCTACAGCTAAACCAGCTGATGTGGATAAAGCTATACTTTCAAGAACATTAAGTTTCCAATCACTTAATACCAAAATGGCAATTGTAACAGTTGATGAAAATACCATAGAGCTTAAAGCACAAATGCTTACTACGAAATTTAATGTGGCTGGTATGAGAACCACAAACCCTAAGCTAGCCGAAAGTAGCAGAGCCATAACGGTTCCGCTAGCTAAAGTCCTCTGTAAGTCATAAAACTGAAGATCTGACAGAAACCAGCCATTTTTCATACCTCGTGGTGCATACAACAATTCTTGTTGAGTCCAGTTTTCCACGTGAGCAAAGAAATTATTCATTACTGTGTAAGACATTGAGTACGGAACTACACTCTCAAACTCCACTACTACAGCAGCAATAGTTGGAGGCGTGGCACTTCGAAGAAACTTAGGTCCCGCTACACCTGGCAAGAAAAATTGGCGAGGGGTCTGATATAGCAACTCCATTGCTTTTATGATGCAAAACTCAAAAACTTCTTTCTTGTAAGGGAATCTTGAAGATTCACAACATGGCATTCTATTAATTTTGTCAATATTATCATAACATTGCGTGCTCATGTATTTTATAAAGGTTTCAATAAAGCAATTGGGAAGAAGAGGACCTAAAGTTGGTTGATAAAATGGTTGAGATTTGAGCTTTTTGCAGAACTCTAATAACCAAAGCTGCGACTTAGGATCTGATATGGAAAATTGATCATCAAACACTAAATATCCAGTAGAAGATGGATTCATATGGTTCCCATTGTCAATGGCTTTTATGCCCCAAATCCACCTCACAGGCATTTTACTGCCAGTACCAATATCTCTTCCAAATCGTTCAAATAAAAACTTATCTCTATAAAATATATCATACTGTTCAAATGGGTGTGATGTTTGAAACAATTGAAATTGCTTGGAATCTGGCAATTGAAGCCCTGGAGTGAAAAAAACTACTGTGATACTGTAAATACCAATAGTACCGAATAACAATACTAAAACTGTATGCAGTTTAGATACACATATTATGATAAATCTATTTAATACAATTCTGACATCATCACATACTGCATTGATAGCTTTGAATATTCCATCTAGTGCTTTTCTTTTGCTTACGCAAAGCTTAACATCTACGATGAAGATTGATGCAGGCAACCAAGTAACCATTAGGAAGAAGTTGACTAGAACAGTTGTGCCAGCAAAAACACTAAAACAATTTATAGCCGGAATGTTGCTTACGTATGAAGCATAAAATGCCACAGCAGTTGTCAATGTAGTAACAAATATTGCTACAATAGAATGCCTTAAAGTTTCTTCTACTATTTGAACCAGTATAGTTTCTCCTGCACTAGATATATTTTTAATATCAGTCAAATCACTATCCTGACTAACCACATTGTCTCTGATGAGTTGTTTACTGACCATTCTCCACACCTTGTAGTACAGGAACGCATCATCAGCTCCAATTCCTATCACTACAACTATCACTAACAGATTCATGAAAGGAAAAAACTCCAGGTTGAACACATATATGTACAAGCAATATGCTACACCAAGTGAAAATGTTACAGCTAGAAATAATAGCAAAGTGAGTATTACCGATTTGGTATAAATCCATACAAAAAGGAAAACAAAAACTCCACCCAAACCTATAAGCCAGGTATCTTCAATTATCCAGAGATCAAAAATTGTGTTCTTGAGACCTAAATCCATGGCTGGTACAAGCAGATTTTCATAAGAGAAATTAGAAGTTGGTAATTTTTGATAGTACGGCAATACAGTACTGCTGGCTGGCAATGGTAGGAAGATCATAACATTTTTTACAAAAGTTTGTGATAGATCATAGGGTGAAAATGCCTCTGAATCTACAAGATAAAATAACAAATTGTAGACTGCATCATACTGTGAACAGTAATTAGGAACATTGCAACGATCCAATTCACAAGAGGCCATCAAAGTAAAGTTATGGAAATATCCGGCACATTTTTGTAAAATGTAAATAGCTTTATCTACATCTTCTTCAGTAACATTTTCACATGAATCTTTGTTAGACATTAAAGCTATATAATTTGGCACACTCCAAACTGGACAACACACATCTTCCGAGTGCACAGACCTTTGGCACAGCTCATAATATTCACTTCCTCCTATTTCTACAAGATGTGATTGGAAATCACACATTTTCTGTATATTTTCAAATGTCAACATTGATGAATTTTTTGTGTTTGATATAACTAAATGAATATAATCTGACAAAGGTGCTCCACAGGTCCCAGAAGCTCTGTTCTTGTTAATGGGCTGATCAGGTTTGCGTCGCATTTCTTTGAGAGATATCCATTGTTTCCGTGTGTGATTTTTTATAAGTACAGCATCTTCATCTTCATAAGAAATGTTTCTGCCAAAACCCCAATGCACATGGTCACTGGCCTCATTTGTTTTTGGTTCATCATACCAGACTTTTTCATAGCCAGTGTTGTTAATCTTTTTCTTTTTTTTGTGTCCTTTTTTTTTCGATCCACCTCTACCTGACCTTGGTTTGTCACCTGTAGTTTTATTATAAGTGCGGTTCATACGGATTTGATCTTCTATGTCTTTAGGATTCAAAGCAAGCCGTCTCGAAGGTCTCGTCTCATCAATGAGGTTCTCCCATGCAATGAACCGATCCGCCAGAGTTGTGCCACGGGTCTCAAACCCAGAGAGCGGGTCGGAAAATGATGGCAGGTCGTGACAAAAAAGAGGTATTATAGTGAGAATCGTAGAAATCACACCTACGATGAAAAGAACGAGGTAAGAATGCCGGACAACAAACCTGGCGTAAAAGGACAACATATTCATGGGGTAATTTCACTGCCTTCATTATCATTTTGCTACTCCATCTTCTGTTGTTTAAGGAACACATGTCACATTTGTAAAGCTTAAACTAATAACTGCGTGTACATGAGATCACATTTTGCGAATAAAATAATGTATTTGGGGTTTGGGGTATGGAATTCGTAGAAAAACAAAAATCAACATTACCACGCTCCACGCATCGCAACTAAACGTACATTAGTGACAAAGAGAATATAATACACTACGTTATTAGTGATTTGATTACTCTATCTATACCACTGATCGCAACCACAGATCCACAGCATCCACAGACTATATATAATGTACTCTAACTCTATGCCAGTGCCACAGACTAGAAGTAGAGTAGATCCTTACAGAATGTATTGGCGATGCAAAGATTATCCGCGCGCTACTAGCGGCGAAAGTTGTCTAAGAACGACACTTTGCCAAGTTGCCAAGTAACTAGTATCTCATCTGTGACTTTGCTTTAAAGTTGAGGTTACGGTGAGGTTAAGTTCAGACATCAATGAAAATGAAATGAAATTTTTGCAAGTCTACTACTATACTCAATAATTATAGTCAATACTACACAAAATACACTTATATGCTAATGCAAGAACAATAAAAATAAATGTCAGTATACCTCACTCGTTGCTGTCGCTGCGAGGCGACGCAATGCAAAGCACGCACGCTCTATGTGAGAGTCCCATCCCAGTGCGCTGTTCAAGTAGAAGCCCAGCAGCCGCGTCTCTGTCACCTGCTTTATCTCGTTACCGCCAGCCAATATCTTCATAGACTTCGGTAGATAACCATTGAGATTAAAACGCATAAAATACGTCGTTTTATCTCTGTTTAGCGCCAACCGGTTCAATTGAAACTAATTAAAGAGGCGCTGCACCGTGTCACTAGTTTTTTTCTTCTAGTTGCTGATTTGTATAGGCTGAGATGACCGCGGTTATTATTATTATATGTCTCTGATCCTACTACTACCTGTGGGAGATCGTTTAGAAGGATGCTAAACAGAGTTTTGGACAGGCATGAGCCTTGTGGGACACCCAGTAAGTTGTTAAGGCACGTCCACCATCGTTCACCACAACCCGTGACCTGTCAGACATGAAAGACATGATCAATTTTAAAGCAGGTCCGCGTATTCCGTAATAGGCCAGCTTGTCCGCTATAAAGCGATGGTCGGCAGTGTCGAACGCGCGCGAAAGTTCGCAGCACACGATTGCGACTTGGCGGCCCGCCTCACGCGCCCTTAACACGGACCACTGCACTTTACGGACTAGATCGGTGGTGGATCTACCTGAGCGGTAGGCATACTGTTCTCTGATAAAATAAAAAGGGGGTTCCAGTAGGACAACGCTCTTTGATATTTTTTTTAAACCTCTAAAATTTTTAAACAGCGGGAACGAGGGATATAGGATGATATGATTTAAAGGAGGCTTTAGAGCCTTTGCCTTTGTACAGGGGTGCTATCTTTTTTTTTTGAGCTCTGCAGCAATTATGCCTTCTCGTATGCAACAGTTAAATAACTCTGAGAGCACGTAACAGATGGGTCCACTGACACTCTTTAACGTGCTAGCCGATAAATTATATATGTCGCAGCTATTTTACACGCAATGTGGATATTCAGTATTCTAATAACCTCGTCCGGGGTAAAGGGCTTCAGCCTAAGAGAGCGGTCGCAGGCGGGGGCGCAGGGCTCCAGCGCAGCCAAGCAGCGCACGGTGTCAAGCGCGGGCGCGCCGCAGAGCGCTGCAGCCGTCACGAACTCGCGGTTCATTGTATCGACTGCTAGTTGTTTGGATGGGAAAATGTTACCTCGATTATCCCTTATTAACTCAGTAAAATCGATGTGGCAGTTGTTTTTCTACCAAGTTCGCTGTTAATTACGTTCCACATGCATTTAATTTTGTTAGGGTCGCGCTTTATCAGCTGTAGTAATCGATGCGTTTATGTTTAATTGTGGAATTATATGTGGCTGATATTTTTTCCGCGGCATCAGCGAAACGTATATCCCATGGATATTTATTTTTACGTTTTATTGTGTCGAATAATATTAATTTTAAATTAATAGTTTCCGTGTCCACCCACGGAGTCCATAAGACGCCCTCGCGTGACACATGGTCCTCGTCGATGTTGGAATTAAACAAAAATGGAATATGTTGCTTAAAATTATGGCATGTTAATATAATAATCTATAATGTACATAATCAGACGGATCACGATTACATACAGAAACATTTTGCTAATAAAAGCAGAAATACGAAATAATTTTGCGTTCCTCAATATAGTACTTACGGAGATTCGGAAATAAGTTTTCATTTGTTTTCAAAAGACAAAATTATGAAGAAAAAATGGGAGACTTCTTCAACCTCTGGAGCGCTTTCACGACGCACCACGGTCGGAATAATTTCTCGCCTAATATTGCTTTCACGACGCACCGCAATACGACCGAATAAACTTCTCTATGACCGGTGTCCGATTATCTATGAACATACTATGAGGTTGGATAGTGAGTATTTTCCTATGCAATCTTTGTATGTTACCGGTTTTTAGTAGGGTTTATGGGGCAGGCTTTGATTAAGAGCCAGTAAAAAAATAAAAAACTTAATTCAGTTTCACCGCGCGGCCATTATTGTGTTCATTGTTTCATGGAGGACAGAGAGTCGTGTTGAGATAGTGAAAAGTGATGTTCTGTTTCTGTTTCTTATATCAATTATTAAGAAAAGAATGTAGATTATACGTAAATAATAAGTTTTTGGGATAGTTCTAAAATACATAGTAAAAAAATCGATGAAACTTTTGTAGACAGGGTCGCGCATTCGCCATCATGGAGCCGTGTTTTGATAGTGAAAAGTGATTTTTCTGAGGAGAAAAAGGTTAGTTTCATTTATCAATTTTATATCAAATTACTGAGAAAAGAATGTAGATAATAGGTAAATAATAAGTTTTTTGAATAGTTCTAAAATACTTAGTGAAAAATGCGGTGAAATTTTTGTAGAGAGGGCCGCGCGTTCGCCATCATGGCGCCGCTGTGTTTTGTTTACACGTGGAAAATATTTATTTGTGAATTAAATAGTATACTTCGTAGAAAAGAAGTGAAATAAATGAAAACAAAAGAAAGTGTACCAAGCCATATCAGTGTAAAATATAGTGAGTTCCAATGTTTAGTAGGTTTTAATTTCAAAAAAATGTAACAGTGCAGGAGAAATTTTTGGATGTTCAAAGAAAACCAGAATAAATAAACATCAGGTAAGCGTTTATTCTCAATCAAATTACATCGATTGGTTAGGAAATTTAATAACGAACGCAATGATATGTCTAACATAAGGTAAAATTATTTACTTATCACCAATAAATCAAGTTTACCGAGACCCTATCAAAAAACAAAACCCATTTCCAGGTTCTCAGGCGCGCCAGGACTCTTTTTACGTAATAAGCCGATTTCTCCAGTAATGAGAGTTTTGTTCTCATCATTTTTAAGCTTTAAATTATTTTCTAACAGTAAGTATAATTATATTTTAATTATTTTATTGTACATATTATATTCACATGTATTTTATAAGTTATTTATTTAGTTTAGGCTAAGGCGAGTTTCTTGTAAGATAACGAGATTATGTTTTTGTTCCAGATTCTAAAAGACAGAAGTTGTTCCTAATGTCGTACCGTCTCAGTATATTCCTAAGACCCTATTACTGAGACTGCGCTGTCCGTCTGTCTATCCGTCCGTGCGTCTGTCACCAGGCTGTATTTCATGAACCGTGATAGCTAGACACTTGAAACTTTACAGATGATGTATTTCTGTTGCCGCTATAACAACAAATACTAAAATACAGAATAAAATAAATATTTGAGGGGGCTCCCATATATCAAACGTGATCTTTTTACGCTCGTTTTTGCTCGATATTGAAAACGGCAACAGGTAGACGCTTGAAATATTCCTAGAATATTTAGTTGTTTATTTACTTTAAAGTTATATATTCACTTTCCAGCAAGAAACCACAAATCTGATTTATGTTTAGTAAATAAATTTTTCCGAGACGTAAATTGTATAGAAAACTGTCAAAGTGTCGTTATTAGACAACTTAATTAACCGCTAGAGGCGCAAGTTAGAATCTTTGCATCGCCAATACTCAAAGGTCCAGACAGAGCCAGCGAAGGCAAGCGAAATCAAAAGCGAAAGATGACATCCATTCCTCTTTACACAATTTGCAGACTCAGTCTGCTGAGAGCCGACAGATTGAATCGAAAATAGGTGTGTTGGGGACGTGGACCAGCTGTGTGTTGTATTATTTGCGCTAGCAATCTAAATTGTCAACAGATTGTGTGCGTGTTGAATGGTGAGTAGTGATATTGCCTCCATCTCGGCTCAGTCGCGCTCGCGCCGTCACTGTGAGTAGTACGCAGTGTTCATACCGAATAATGAACAAAAATATCTTTTGATTCTAAATTCATACTTAATATTATTATAAATTTGAAAATTTGCTTGTTTGTTTGTTACCTTTTCACGCTTCAACGCCTTAACTGATTTTGATTAAATTTGGCATGCAAATAACCTGTGTCACGGGCGAAGGACATAGGCTACTTTTTACCCCGTGAAAATAAAATAGTCCGATACAGTTCATGTAAGAACTGAAAAAAATAATTTATTTAACAACGCAATGGAACAATAGATTTTTGTGATTTTTTGCACAGAGATGGTTGCAATAAATTTTAAATGGTTTTCCAATTTATAGAGCCATCTGGGGGCACAGTAGTGCGGGACGAGCCAAGCGAAGCGCAAAGGCACTACCTACCTTTTCTCGAAACGCTTCGTCGTTTTTTTGAACTCTCATAACTTTGCTTTGGATGATGATAAATAGTTAAAAATTTTCAAGAGAGAATGCCATCAGAACAATCATTAAACATACAAAGTTTGAATATCGTAGCTATTATACTTTAGATTTTATTAATGTCTCAAAACCCTCGATTTCGTCACTGACACACTGACTCACTGATCATCAAAATTGTTAGGATACTTCCTGAAGTCCTAGAAAGCTGAAATTTAGTATGTAAGCTAATATTACTACAAAGATAACAAAAAAATTAAAAAACCTAACCTTACCTATCCCCTGGGAATAGGAGGTGGACGCACAGATTAGATAATAGTGCCTACTACGGTGGAAGTTTGTATGAGACTAGCACTACAATTTGTGCTACATAAGTGAAAATTAATTAAAATACTTCTTACAACAAATAATAAATACGTACGTCATAATTTTTCAAAAATCATCCCCTAACTCTTTAAAAATGGGGGTGAAAGCTTAAACACGGTCCGGTGTCACTAGATGGCGCTGACTGTATTTTGAAACGCGGTAACGACTTTTAAATCGGGCAGCCATATCTAGCGAAGTAGGTCATACGACATTCCTAGGTTGAGTGCCTGCCTTCCGTACTCGCCTCCCCTGCCCGGTGTAAAGGCCCCAACGGCCAACAACAAGCTTGTCCTTTCGAAAATAAAAAAAATACGACATTCTTCTGCTACGCTAGTAAAACTTTGGTAAAGAATATTCGAATATCTCATATTGCTGTAGCATACACGGTCCGACGTCACTAGATGGCGCTGACTGTATTTTGAAACGCGGTAACGACTTGTATATCGGGCAGTCTATTGTAGCGAAGTGGTTCCTCGGCTGTTTAGTCGTTTACGACATTCTTCTTCTGCGCTAGTAAAACTTTAGTAAGCAATATTCGAATATCTCATATTGTTGAAGCATCGTAGCCTATTTTGAACTCTCATAACTTTGCTTTGGATGATGCTAAATAGTTAAAATTTTTCAAGATAGAATGCCATAATTCGAGTTATAAGTAAGTTACTGTTACAAATTATTATAAGTATTTCTTTGTTATTTTCTTAGAATTTAATATTGGAAGTTTGAATAGAATTAGGTATAGGATTAGTTTTGTTTATAGAACATGGTTTCTGAAATTGTTGTACTGGAAGTAGAGGTGGGACCCCGCCGTCATCATCTTGTACACATGCCGGGAGATGGTTCCTGCCTCTTCCATTCCTGACCTATCACTTATTTTAAACAGTAAATTATCAAATAAGAAAGGCAAAGATAGAGAGTGGGCTATATAAAAGGTGTGGCTGAAGTGCAAGAAATACACACAAAAAAGGAAGAAAAAATTAACAAAAAAAATCCATTAACCAACTTACAAAAATAAATGAAACCCCATTAAAAACATTTTTATGCAAAAATGTTGCCAAGACGAGTCTACGTAGCTTACCCTGTGAAAAATTTATCAGATCTCGTATAAAGCCAAGCTCTAAAGACTGCACGCTCTAAACCTACAAGCTCTACGTCAAAAAGTGGTCAGATGTCATGTAGAGCCAAGATTTTTCATCTTTGCGCCCTAACTTTACCAGGCCTACCTTGAAATACCGGCCCTCAAGTTTTATAATTTCAAATCAATTAATTTATTCATGCGAATGTCAGTTTACAGAAAAAAAACAATTCACTAACAGTCCATAAAATTAATTATTATCTAGTTTAACAATATAAGCATTTACAAAAAAAATTATCCTAAATGTAATTATCTAGTTATATACAATTTTTATTTAATTTTTACTATTTAAAAATAATTCGATTCAACTTACAAAAATTGACATGAAGAAAGTCAGTATGCTCGATTTACGAGTGCATGTCATTGATGAATTGTATCGTACTAGAGGTAGGAGCATTGCGCCCACTCTGTGTGCGTATGGTCAGCGTTGGCGGGAGCGCAAACAGTGCAGGTCGGTGACGTGCGCGTCGGGGCCGAGCAGGTCTAGCAAACACCCGAAGCCGGAAGCTCCGGAGAGCTGTGGGATTTCCTCTTGTATATCTACCAGATACGCTAAACTACCAAGTTTAAGATATAGCGTCCCTACTCACCGACCTCTAGGTCATAATATAGTGAAGGCCACTATTCCTGCCAACGCCGTGAGGCAAGGACAACGACCAACTACGGTAGGGCTTGCCACCAAGACGTTTGTCCTGGTACTCTGCAAGGCGAGTACCTCGTGGAAGAGAACCACTACATACTCTCCAGGTAGGTCCCGGAGCTGTAGGCTCGCTCACCTCACGCGGATTGTCAACTAGCTGCCACTTACGTCTAAACTCAATAATATTCAACCCCACGATGGCCGACACGAACATTGACGGAATACCATACCCGTACGACTTTTTGTACAGGTACCTTGAGTATTTGCGCTGCATCTTCTTTATCAGTGACGCATATTTATGCTCAGTCGGTTCCCACACAATGGCAGCATATTCCAATTTGCTGCGCAATAATGCAGTATAGATTCCCCTGGATCACAAAACGGACAACTCGACCTCATTACAAAACCCAGTAAACGGCTAGCCCGCTTCGTAATTTTCATTATGTGCCTAAGGAACTCCTCCAGTATGTTGTCCATGATCACCCCCAATTCACGGATCTCGTCAACCTGCTCAATTATGGACCCTTGAAGAATGTATGTAGCTGTAAGTGGTGATTGTAACCGAGAAAATGAGATAGGTACGGTGGGTAAGTCATTTAGTTCGATACATTCAAGGAGAGATGATTTTTTTCACTCCATAAGGCAACGGAGTTTATGTTATGTCTCGTTGCAGAGAGTTAATATCATCAATATTCCGTATTGCCATGTACAGCTTCAGATTGTCAGCGAAAAGGTTACATTTGGCTGTACTGATAGTATAAGGCAAGTCGTCAATCATAATAAGCAAGAACAAAGTTGGACCCAAGTTTCTCCCCTGACTCACCCCTGATCTGTACAGTAGTTCTCAGACTCAAACTCGTCTTATCTGATCTATTAAACACGGTTATTGAGATAACCAGCAAAAAAACTTAAGAGCTTCGCTGTAAATCCAGCGGAGGATAGTTTTTCAAGTTTAAATATATTAAAACATAAGTTTCAATTATCTACGAGGTCGTAGGCCTTTTTGAAGTCGAAATATATAGCATGAACTTCGCGTCTAAGGTCCATTTTAGCCTCGTTGTAATGAGGAACTTTCCAGGCTCCGTTCCTTGAAAAAATCATAGATGGCGCTGTCTAGTGTACTTAGCAAAAGAGAGTTTAACAAACTAAAGTTTTTACTTAGTCAAAGATGACCTTTTATTCCCCATATGTATTAAATGGGTCTAACTGCCTCCTAGGCGTAATGGTTAGTACATTCGCTTTACATTAGGAGATCGAGGGTTCGATTCCCGGTGGGGTCAACTTGCAAGACTCGGTTTGGTTGGTGGTAGGGCATTATCTAAGTCTCGCCGCAAAACATCAGTGTTAACAACATTCCGCTTAAAGTTATGAAAGCCAGTTCTCCATTGCGTCGGGGAATCTCGGTAAGCCCGCTTCCATCTTCGGCATCATCGTCACTTACCACCAGGTGAGATGATGCGAAGGGTTTACCAATTGTGAATAATAAAAAAAAGACTAATAAAATACGTCCTATTTTTTTTTGGATGTGTGCAAAAAGATTAATGCCTACACATGATGCAATATATATGCTGTCTTCGCTGCCGGAGGTCAAATGGTTCTCGTACTCGCTGCCGGCCGAGAGGCCCCTCAAGGTGGCCAGCCATGGCCTCCCCTCCACCACGCCCGGACCACCAACACCACCTCTCGGCCTGCAGCGCCTGCCGTCACTGCTGAGCGCGCCGCACCGGCAGCGCCCGCCATGCAGAGCGGCTCGGCCGCCGTGCCGGCGCCCAGCCGTAAAAATCGAAGAACCCCAAGGAGGAAGAAGAGGCCCATAGCCCGCGCTTCCGCCGCTCCCAATGCCGCCAACACCACCGCCGTGCCCTCCCAGAGCGACCTCCTGCAAGCTCTGGGAGTGATACAGCAGTTGCTTGCCTCAGCCGGGGCTGGAAAGGCTGCCAAGGGCCCTGTGCCCAGCCCAAGAACCCGCTCATCGTAATGGGCGGCGGAAGCAGCCACATCAAGGAGGCTACGCCTCGGGGATGTCTCCCCATCGCCCCCTTCGGGGGCAACGAGAAGAATACCTCGGACTACCACTGACGCACACCGCTAGCAGTCCATTATGACCACTAGCACTTGAGCATCACTTGAGGGCGGAACGTCGCGTTGTTCTCACCTGTGCCTACTGTTCTCATGATGACATAAAATACCCACATAATACATCATATGGGGAATAAAAGATAATCTTTGGCTTAGTAAAAACTTTAGTTCGTTAAACTCTCTTTGCTAAGTACACTTGTTTGCTGTGATCTGAGTAAGTACACTAGACAGCGCCATCTATGATTTTTTTAAAGAACGGAGCCTGGAAAGTTCCTCATTGACAAAATTGACGAGACTAATGGTAGTAGAGCGCACAGGACGAAATCCGTGCTGTGAATCGTTCATCCTAATTCCAATCTGATCTCAAACAGCTTACCAAACACTGACATAACGGCTATCGGTCTGTGGTTTTCTATATCCAATGTCCGTCTGCCCTTCGGAGCAGGGGTGACTCGGGATGTTTTCCAGCACACTGGGTACGAAGGGGCATTGAGTGCTAGATTACATGTGTGCAACAATGGTTCCGATAATACGGATAAACAATCTTACACGGCATCAGGCCCAGCGGAGGAGCGAGATTTTAGTCGTTTGGCTGCGTATTATAGATCCGATTCGTTAATGCAGACTACGGTTGCGTTAGAATCACTTTTCGATGCGGCCTGCTCTGTATTAATTTAAGCGAATTAGTGTGGAAGACAGAGCTAAAGAAATTTGCTAATGCATCTACATCCTCCTGACCATACACTGTGCAAGACCCATATACATAACCCTCATTACCACTCCTCTCCTTTTGCTGGTCTTTTGTAAAGTCCCAAATATTTTTAAGATCTGGATTGATACTAGTAGCGATACGTTGCGAGTAACTTGTACAAGCAGCCTTGATCAGATCCTTGACATACTGTCTGTAATATTGAAACAGTTCCCGGTTGTATTCTATACCTTCAGCTTTAAATCTCTTTAGGTGAAAGTCCTTTAGCTCAATAAATCGAATTAATTCTTTAGTGGACCATGTTGGATATGCGTATCTACTAGAGGAGTTTTTTGTGCGGCATAGAGTACTTAAAGCACTAATAAAGTTTACAGTTAAACTTTTCAGTTGCTAGATTTACGTCAGAGATTGATATAATCTCAGTCCAATTGATGTTAGTAAAAGCAGTATATAATGAACTCATATCAGCCCTAAAAATACACCTTCAAAAACTTTTTTTTTAATAATAATATTCTAAATATTAATTCACTAAGCATGTTGGACTCAATGATAAGGCGAATGAACTCGTTACTCGTGACCCCTCATGAAATCTTGGCGACAGCGGGGATGCGTAAGGGTGGAACGGCGCTCGCGCTGCGAGCGGGGTCAACGGACAACGACCGCGGCTGATCATTTACGGTTTCATTCGCCTATAGGCACATCCAACACGCTTATTGAATTACTATTTAGAATATTAATATGAAAAAAAAAGATTTTAAGGGTGTATTTTTTAATGGTGTATTTTTTTAATGGTTTTCGACTCTTAACATGATACTGAATTACCAGTTTCAAGGATGCAGGTGTTTAACCGAACACCCTGTACTCGGTAATTACGACCTATTTATGCAAACCATGGCAGAAGAACCAAGACATCGACACACCTTCGTCAGCAACTCCTAAGCGACCCTCCAGTCGGTAAAGCAAGCCGCAGCAGTACAGTAGTCCAACGCAACGAAGCCTCATCAGGTTCGCAGTTATCGACGACAAATCGAACTGACGAACTTACAGCTTCACGCTCCAGGCAGCAAGATGTCGGCAGCTCACGCACCGAACCTGCTTCCCGTCAACAATGTCTCCACGTTCAAGTCTTTCGCAAGTACCAACACTCCGCAAAATCGACACAACGCACCGCGTGTTCAACGGATGCTGAATTAGCAAGAGAATCCGGGGAACGCAGTTACAAGTTGCCGCATATACATGTAAACGTAATTGAACTTTTGGCATCAACATGTATAGTAAAGTTTGAAAGAGTTATGAAAAAACTTAGTTATTATGCTAGCTCGTACATACGGTAGGTTATCATATTTCATTATTGTTTCTGCGTAGCATAATAATAAAGTCATTGTTAAAATTTTACAGCTCTGTTGTAATGACTTAACCTTTTTTTCTTTTAATTAAATTTGGTTTATATAACTTTTAGCGTACCAAATTTTAGGAGGGTTATAGTGTAACGACATGTAATACATAATATTTTAATTGCGCTTTGTAAGCATTTAGCAAATCCAATGCACTGTGCGAGGCTCGCCAGTCGTTCCCGGCCCGCGCACAAGGCAAGTCGTTCCCCAATCGCGACGACGTAAAGTCGTTCCGGAACTGCGCCGCGCTATAGACCCAACCTAAGGACAACCTTTTCTCTGTAAAACATTCTTATAAATCTAAATAAATTCGTAATTTTCTTGAACAGCAAACCTGGTCACTTTTCATCTTCTCGACGCAACCTACATCTATCGTACAACCGCATATCGCATCCCGCGACAGCCCGTTTGTGTTTCTGTCCGATTCGTGTAATTTATCAAATTATCTGTAGCTTCACATTTTCTTCTTAAAAGGTATACACAAAAATGTGAGTAGTCATCTACTATGGTATGATAATAAACTCCATTGGAAGTAGAGGTACTTACCGGGCTTGATATGTCTGTATGAAGTAGCTCTCCAATATGACGTGACCTCGATTTAGTAACTTTAAAAAAGGTAATCCTGTGGATTTGTCATCCAAGCATGATCCACAAGGAGTTTCTGAATATGGTAGGTGCAATATTTTAAGATGTTTATTATTGGAATGTCCTTACCTACTATGCCACATATTATTACTAACACTGTCATAAGTTGCATTACGAAACTCATTATTTAAATTAAAACTTATGACATAAAGCCGTCCTAACATTATGCCATACATACCATGTTATATTCTTATAAATGTTAACTGAATTATCATAAAATCTAACAGAACCCTTTTGAAGAAGTTTTTAACTGTTAACAAGTTGTGTGATAAGTTCTTATCTATCAGACAATTAATTTTAATTTAAATATTATCATACTTTACAAGAATGTTGCCTCTCTTTTTGCTTGTTAAGTATTGTCCATTTGCAACGTCAATTCTCACTTTCTTGTCCAATTCTTCTATATCAATCATATCCTGTTCGTATCTGTCCATAATAAGATTCTTTGTAGCACCCGAGTCAATGATACAGTTTATTTCTCCGTCGTAACTCATTGTTTATATTGATACACAATGCTGCTGCAGTAAAAGAGATTTCACTAGTAGAAGCAGCATTCTCTTGTTCAGTTGAGAAGGGTCTCGTTTGCCAAGAAGCCATTGATGGTCACCGGTATCCTTTTCCTCTGTAGTTGTAATAATTTCGTGTTATAGGCCGTCCGCGGCTTAGTCCTACTGTTCTACATTGAGTGGATTTATGTCCTTTTTCCCATATGAATAACAAGAAAGAAAAGATTCATCTCGGTTGGTTATTGGTGTCTTTTCTATTTTTATTTCAGCATCCAACAAACGGACCGTAATAAATTCAATATTTATTGACTTCTCTGTAGCCATAGTTTCTATGGATGTTACTACGTTATTATATTTATCTAGAATTGCTTCCAATAAATAGCAAACTTCAGTTAACCAATTAATTATGATTATCATCCATTTTATTTTACGATCATATTTTGTTATCTACTTATTTAACTGCTTACATGGTTTTATTGAATATGCGCAGTGGAAGCGTATTAAATTTTATTTTTTTTCCCAATCAAAAGACCCAAGATATTTCGTCCATCTTTATTAGCAGATAGAGAGAGCAAAGATAAAATTACCACAGACTAAACACATTTCAACAGGTTCTCTTCAACATGGTTTACCATTTCGCATATCCTGACATAGTTCCCAAGAGATCCGGGGAAAAATTATTTCCACGCCCGCACACGTTAGCGTCGCAACAGAGCAATGTATTGAAGTGAGTTTTTTTTATAGAATTGGTTGAGGGGGTGGGCATAGTCCCTAATAAGGCATGATATTACAGTAGATAGCACTAAGTGCCTATGATATAACAATTTTAGCTTTCGCAGTAACAATTAACGTCGCCATAAAGCCTTTGCAGACATTGGAGAAGAAGAAACTTCTATTGGTTTAACATATATCGCGTTTTCAAGAGTAAAAAAAAATAGAAGGATTTGATAGATTATGTAGTATCAAAGTTAAAGTGTAGGAAACAAGAAGAAATCGGTAAGAGGAATTAAATGCTTCAAAAAAATTAAAAAATGTCTTAAAATTATTTATAGAATACCTAACCATAAAAACCCATAATAACCATAAGAACCTTTGTAGGGTCTCATACCGTGCATTTTAACCTACGTTTGCGGCATCCTATTTTGATGACGCATCGATTTCATTGTAATGAATAAAATACACTCGAGAGCGATGAATCCGGGTCACTTATCCACTCCGCTGGCGCGCCATTTTGGCAGATTATGCGGATCTGTGTTTGTCCAATAGCGGGCGCGGCGGGAATTTGACGCTTATGTGAAACGCCTAAATCTGGACAGATCCCTTTACGCGGGAAGCGACTCACTTCATACCTGAGTATGGAGCGAAAACTATCGCTGCGTTGTTCTATCGTTTGCTAAAGCTCCTTGATAAGACAAGGATAGAGTTAGGAATGAGTGCAAAGCCAACGGTGAATGATTTTCGATAGAAATCTCCTTCGAATCAGTCAGTGCTTTCAGCTGCGCCCGGGCGGTGCGCGTACCTGTTTTTAAAGTGATTGTTTAGTGATTGTTTTGTTGTTTTGCATAGAAAAACTCGGTGTTGTTGAAATTCCCAATAAACTGGGTAAGCAATACAATGTTATTATATTATCTATTGTTATTGTAGCATTCACAGTTCACGTTTTTTTACGTTCAATTGCAATACCTACTAATACCTACTTACCCTATCTTTGGCCGAGACTGTTGAATTATATTTCACAAAGTTTAATACACAAATATTTTAGTCAGATAGTCAGTTTATGACGATTTCACCGTTATAAGTTTTATATATAGTGTCCATACAAAGATATTGAGAAATAATTGTTTTTGTAACCCTTGACAATAATGGCGACCACCCACAAAAAGCCCCCACAGTTGAAGCAAAATGGCGCCGCTGGCAGCGCCAGCTGATTCGTCCTCGCCGCGGACCACATTCCGGCATTTGCCAGGGGAGTCGAAGAATCCTAAAAATCTCGGAAACTAAGAAGGCTAGCTTCATGAAATAAATTGTGTTTAATAGACACTTTAATACCCCTTAAATAAAAGTAATAAAATTTACGAGTCACTACATTTTATTTACAAAAAATTACATAAATAAAAAAAAACTGCTGATATCGCCTTAAAACAAAATAGGAAATATGACATTATTGAACAACATTACGATATACGGGAATTTTAATACTTCGTATTGCCTCCTCGTGCTTCCAGCACTGTGTTTACGCGGTCTGGCATGCTTTACACCAAGTTCCTTAAACGATTTTGGGGAATATTCTCCCATTCCTCTGTGAGAGCAATTTTGAGCTCACGAAGCGTGATTGGGGGAGGGCTTCTTTGTTTTACGCATCTCCCTAGCTCGTCCCAAGCATGCTCGATCGGGTTGATATCCGGGTTGCGTGCTGGCCACTCCATACGAGTAATGTTCATCTCTTGAAGGTAGTCATTCACAATCCAACCCGTATGAGGCCGGGCATTGTCATGCATAAAAATAGCATCCTCACCCAAATTGACCATAAATGGACCAACGTGTTCATTGAGGATTTCTTCCACATATCTTTCGCTAGTTAAAGAGCCGTTTTCTATGAACACCAGTTCTGTGCGACTCTCAGAAGAAATTCCGGCCCACACATGTACAGACCCACCACCGTAGGCTACTTTTTCTTCGATGCATGCTTGCTTGAATCTTTCCCCTGGTCTTCTATACACTCTGTGTCTTCCATCGTGCTTGTAGAGCATAAATTTTGATTCGTCGGAGAACATAACTTTTGACCAATCTCCAATACTCCAATTTAAGTGGTTCTGGGCATATCTTAGTCTTGAAATACGATGCCCACGCTCCAGTTAGGGCCGTTTGTAGGTCTAAATGGTTTCAAGTTAGCTTCAGCAAGTCGTCGCCTTACTGTCCATGCGCTTGGGTTACTTCCTCCGAGGCGTCGAAACTGATTTGTAAGTTCAGTTCCTGTGAGAAAGCGATTACGAAGCATTGTGTTCACCAAGTATCGATCTTCTCGTGCTGTGGTACACCTGGTTCTGCCTGTTCCTGGTCTGCGTAGGTTAGAGCCAGTTTCCTCGTAACCTACCTAACGTTGGAGAACTCTTTGTACTGTTGAGAGCGACACACCGACAGTCGTGGCTGTATCGCGCTGACCCCGGCCGTTTTCCAGCTTTGTGAGTATTCTGGTGCATTCTTCAGGTGTAAGCGACATGAAATCTGCTTGAATAATAAATATTTAACACTATCAACATGGTTTATGTACCCACTTAAATGACAGATTAGAAACAAAAGCAAAAACAAATGTAGTAATTTCGTAGTTCCATCTTCGAAAGTCTCCCTTTTTCAAATTTGATTTTTTTATGACATAAATTTACAATAACTAAGAAGTTTTAATGACTTCGTTTAAGGAGTATTAAATTGTCTATTCAACACAATTTATTTCATGAAGCTAGCCTTCTTAGTTTCCGAGATTTTTAGGATTCTTTAAGTGACCCGGATTCATCGCTCTCGAGTGTATGTTACTTTTACTTTGAGTGCGATTGTAACTGCCGAGCGGCGCGCACATAAGGAAGATTCGCCAACTGATAACTTACGAAACTTTTAACTTAACTGTGAATCTTTTGCAACGTGGTCCATCCTCATTCAACTTACTGCGTATGTGTGGTGGCCACCACACCATACAACCTTCATGTCCCAAATACCGCAGTTTATCTATCAAGACTTAGGTCTTTGACCAGCGCGTGTTACCAGTGATGACATACGGAACCGAGACGTGGTCGCGTACTATAGACCTCATAAGAAGGCTCAATATGACCCAAAGAATCGAACGTGGCGCGCCGGGCATGTGGCGGCAAGTACAGCAGTGGTTTCCCCGTGGAAACTGCACAAAGGATTGTGGTGTTTGTACCTAGAATGACTGTCGGAACAATCACGTCGGGGTCACCAATGGGGTTTCTTAAAACCATGGAATTAAAGATAGTTGTCGGTGGAAAGTTGTATATTGTAGAACACACCGAACACTACAACGTAGCGTAGGTAGGCCTCTCATTCGGACTGGAATGATCATTGTGGAAATCCTTAGGGGGAGGCTTGTTGGAATATACAAAAATAAATACGCTCTCTTTCTAACTACAGGGAGTCTTTCTCTTTTACACAATTTGTTTATATTAACTTCATAATAATAATCCTTTGTTTTGTGAGTCTGGCTCCGATATACGTTACTTCTTTCTCGGCTCCTGCCTGGTTTGACTGTGCACCTACACACACCTTTTAAATATAATTAAATAAATAATCTTGAATTCATTTTACATAAATTCAGGTCTTTCATTGATGTCCATAATTCCTATAGGTTATGGGCCCAGTGAAAAGTCGGTTTACGGACGATAGTTTAACGTGACAACGTTATAAGAAAATAGTGATGGAATGGTTTCATAATATCGAAAGAATCATTACATTTATCGCCGCAATTATCGTAGCTATAAACAATTGACACCACATTCACTTTTCACTGCACTTCATACTTGACGAAAACATGTAAATGTATTAATGTATAGCAGCTGTCCACGCGGACGCATCGCTCACTCAAGTAGGAGAGAGACAGATGTCGAACGCTGCCGAACGCGGAGGCTGATTGAGCCTCTTTGTCGCTCATTGCGCGCTCTCGCTTGCACTTCAAGCCTTAAATGGAACGCCTCAAAGCGAGGTAACGCCGCATGCGTCATGTTTTTTCGTGCGTGCAGCCGGCTCCATCGAATTATAAGACGTTATCACGTCAATAAAAATAAGTTTTGTTAGTATATAAAAAAAGGACACATAAGTGCGTGTTATCTCCAAGTTGTAAGTGACTGCAAAGACAGCTCGTGGAATGTGATTTAGTTTATGGAACTTTTTATAAGTGTTTTTTTTAAATTATTAATATGAATTAGGAACATTAAACCATTTGACGGGGACAAATACAGTGTGTGGAAATTAAGACTGAGAAATTTATTAAATGAACTTAATGTGTTACAAGTGCTCGATGGAAACTCTCCTACTCAGCCCGACAGTGAATGGATTAAGAAGGAGCGTGTGGCGAAAAAAACAATCATTAAGTATTTGTCAGACTCTTTGTTAGGTCTCACAAGTGAAAATAACAGTGCAAAAGAAATAATACTGAAATTTGATTCCATTTATGCCAGAAAAAGTATAGCTACGCAACTTGCATTGCGAAAACCTTTATTGAATTTAAAATTAGAAGACGGCGACCCCCTGATAAAACATTATCAAACTTTCGATGATTTGATATGTGAACTAATGGCCGCAGGTGCTAAGCTCGAAGAGGCAGATAAAGTCATTCATATTTTTATGACTTTGCCCAGCAGCTTTAACGGAGTCAACAAAGCCATTGAAACTTTGGCGGATGACGATTTAACTTTGACATTTGTGAAAACAAGACTTCTGGATCACGAAGTAAAACTTATCAATGAAAGACGTGATACTTCAATGAAAGTGTTAATGGCTGAAACAAAACTTCAATCGGAAAATTCAAAAACAATTCAAAAATTATAAACGGAATAATAAGATGACTCAAGGTTTTTAAAGATCCTTCTAATCAAAGTACCATACAAAACGGCATATAGTGTGCAATTTCTGTAAAAGAAAAGGGCATTTTCAGAAAAATTGCTACGCTAAAATGGCAAAAGAACGCCAATGTCAAGAAAATTTAAGGACAGTCCAAACAATAAGCTGCCTTGAAAATTCAAATATATCGGGATTTGCTTTTATGGTCGGTGGTGAAGAAGAAGAACGTGAAAATTCACAAGATAACATTACATTTATTTTGGATTCCGGAGCATCGGATCATTTAATAAATAGAGAAGACTTGACACTGAACTTTACTGACCTACAAGAGCCAATTAATATTTCTATCGCGAAAAATGGCTCGTTCATACAAGCTACGAAGAAAGGGAATCTTCATGTTACTAGCAAAGTCGGCATTCAAGGTGTACTACAGGATGTACTTTATTGTGCCGATATACCGTACAACTTATTGTCTGTGAGAAAAATTCAACAAGCAGGCATGACCGTTGTTTTTAACAAAAATGGCGATGTTCTCATATGCGATGACGAGGGTAAGACGGTAACAAAGGTGAGTCTTTGAACAATTTAATAGGAGTCAACTTTGTGCTTGATAAATGTGCCCTAAACACTAATTGCTCATTAAATAGCATCACGAATAATAATTACGAACTGTGGCATCAAAGATTAGGCCACATAGGGAAATTAAAATTCCAGTAAATAAAAAATAAGCAAATGTTTTGTGATATGGAAAAAATAAATCATATCACTTCAAATGATAAGATTTGTGAATCTTGCGTAAATGGCAAGCAAGCAAGTTTGCCAGTTAATAAGTCAAAACCAAAAAATACAAAAAGACCGCTATTTAATGTGCATTCAGATGTGTGTGGCCCTGTCAGCCCCTCAACACTCGACGGCAAAAAAACTACTTCGTAGTTTTTATCGAAGAGTATACCCACTACTGTGCGACATACTTAATTGCCCATAAATCAGACGTTTTTGCTACTTTTCAAGATTATGTTGCAAAGTGTGAAGCTCATTTTGGTTTGAGAATTGTCAACTTATATTGTGATAACGGCGGTGAATATTTATCCAAAGGGATGAAAAATTTCTGTGTACAAAAAAGTATAAGTTACCTCTTAACAGTGCCGCATACCCCTGCATTAAATGACATTGCCGAAAGAATGATTAGAACAATAACTGAGCGGAGTCGAGCCATGCCAGCTGGTGCGACGTTAAATAAATCATTCTGGGGTGAGGCTGTTTTGACCGCTACGTACTTAATAAATATCAGCCCCACTAAAGCACTGAAAACAGATAACACACTATTTGAATTGTGGCATAGTAAGAAGCCACAATTAAAGTTCTTAAGAATTTTCGGTTCCACTGTTTATTATTTAAACAAAACCAGAAAAACCAAGTTTGATGAGAAGTCATTAAAAGGTATTTTAGTTGGCTATGAACCGAATGGTTATAAGGTGTGGGATGTGGTAAATAAAAGGTTTGTTGTAGTCAGAGATGTGCTGATTGATGAGATTAATTTCTTATCAAGCCGGCCGCGTCAGTCTGAGTGTATGACTGACGATATCAGCCATCTGGTTGATAACTCTGACAAGCATGCTTTTCAGAAGTTGTGCGAATCTGATAAGTCCAAATCAGATCAATGTAAACAAACAGGCATTATACCCGCATTATCAGTTTTACCGCCCATGGAGTCAGTAAATTAGACAGATTTACGCACAGAAAATAGGTTACAAGATGAGTTGCCTTTATCTCGGAGTGAATCAGTTTCACACAATCTTAGGAGAAGTGAAAGAATTAAAAATTTACCTACTAAAATCTATAACGAAAATGACGATGATATTTCCGTCAACTATCTATTATACGCTGATTCTTTTGTATGTAAAATACCTACTGCATTTAAAGACATGGAATCTAGCGATGATAGACTTTTGTGGGAAAATGCTATCAAAGAGGAAATCAAATCATTAACTGATAATAAGACGTGGACACTGGTTCCGAAACCTCTTGACAGAAATATCATCGATTGTAAATGGATATTTACTATCAAAAATGACGAGTGTCGAAACCCCCTTAAATACAAAGCTCGCTTGGTTGCTCGAGATTTTAGTCAGGAGTACTTGACTGACTATAATGAAACTTTTGCACCTGTTGCAAGGATTGCAAGCTTGATGTTCATATTAGCTTTTGCGAATCATATAATTTACTTGTTCACCATATGGACGTAAAAACAGCATTTCTGAATGGGAAATTAGAGGAAGAAATATACATGAGAATTCCTGAAGGGATCCCATGTGCGGATAATATGGTCTGCAAATTAAATAAGTCGCTATATGGTTTAAAACAGTCTGCACGCTGTTGGTTTCAAATGTTCGAGCAAGCTTTAATTGAAAGGGGATTTCGATACTCATCAGCTGATCGATGTATTTACATTCTAGATATAGGCGATATTATGAAAAATATCTATGTGGTACTTTATGTCGATGATGTAGTTATTTCAACAGCAAAAATGGATACCATGAATAAATTCAAAAATTACTTTATGAATAAATTTAAAATGGTAGATTTGAAAGAAATCAGATGTTTCTTGGGGATTAGAATTCAAAGGCAAAATGCTACAATTACTTTGGGTCAAACGGCATACATAAACAAAGTTTTACAAAAGTTCAACATGATCGACTGTAATAATGTAGCCACGCCATAAGAAACAAAAGTCGATTATGAGGCTTTGAATTCCTGTAAAAGAACAGAGGCTCCTTGTAGGAATCTTATCGGCTGCCTGATGTATATAATGCTTTGTACCCGACCCGACTTAAGCTTTACTGTAAACATCCTAAGTAGGTATTGTAACAAAAACAATCGCTCGCTTTGGTCACAATTAAAAAGGGTGTTGCGATACTTGAAAGGTTCTAAAGATTTAAAGCTTTATTACACCCGCAGTTCCAATATAAACAATGACATACTGTGTGGCTTTGTTGATTCTGATTGGGGAAGTGACCCATTAGAAAGAAAAAGTACAACAGGGTATTTGTTTAAATTATTTGAACAATGTACTATTTGCTGGCAAACATAGAGGCAAGTTACTGTAGCTGCGTCATCAACTGAAGCTGAATACATGACTTTGTTTGAAGCCGTTCGAGAAACGCTATGGCTGAAATCTTTGTTAACCAGTATAAACTTTGAAATTCAAAGTGCAATACCAACTTATGAAGACAACAATGGATGTATTAGTATAGCTAGTAATCCTACTAGTCACAAAAGGTCAAAACACATTGACATAAAATATCATTTCTCTAGAGAACAAGTGGAGAAAAATGTCATTAAAATGGTTTATGTATTTTCAGGTGACCAGTTGGCTGACATTTTATCAAAGCCGATGCCAGCTGTCAGATTCACACAGATGAGAGAAAAACTTGGATTAAAGTGAAACTTATAATTTAACGTACCTTACCTACCTACCTACCTACTTTTCATTCAAAAAGTTCAATTTAAGTTTTAAATACCTAAGTATATATATATATGGTCTGATTAGGTTTTTCTGGGTTTCCCTAATCCTGCGCAGCAAATGCTGGACCATGGAATATTATGTACTCCCAGACTGTTATTCCTATAAGGCCTTTGTCCAGCAGTGGCTTTAAGCTAGTTTTCTCATAAAAGCCACTTATAAACTCAATTATCGTTTTTTCTCATAGTTTCGGCGGACCTATTATGATTTTATAAATGACCAGTACGTCTACACGCTACTGTGGCGTCCAATTTCGGAATAAAATTGTTGTTAGGGAGGCGAGGTAGCTAAATGGCGTAATTCAACGGCGCCGTCGAGACCTATCAAAATCGAAAGATAAAATAATTTTGAAAAGAAAAGCTCGTATGGTAAAAACCATTTTATCGGTGGGTTTGGCGTGTACGGTTTTTCAAAAATGTTAAAAAAAACAGTTACTTGGGCATTCTCCAGTGCGTCAGATATTCATACTACGTATGCCCCAAGTGCCTCTGATAACAACGGTATACTAATCTGCCGGTTTGCGTGGTGGGGTTAGGCATATAAAGTAGTCAAAAATCCAAAAAAAAAATTACTCGAGCGCGTCAGATTTTCGGAAGGGGTGTTAAGTAGGCCCCAAGGAAGCTCCCTTTAAAAAAACTGACGATTTCGGCGTGACGATAAGTTACGATGAATTTTTGAAAATGCAAAAACAAAAAAGTTTTTTTGAAATACTCGAGCGCGTCAGATTTTCATAGGGGAGGTTTATCTCGGTATCCTGAAAGCATATTTTCTTAATCTGACAAAAATGTTGGTGGGTTCTCGTAATCTGACCGAAAAAGGTTTTTTGGTTTCCTTTTTTTTCCTTTCTTTCTCCTTGATAAAACGGGGAATAAAACGGCTGACTGAGGAATGGCCGAGGAACAAGATAGATACAGCGAGTGCGGGGCGGGGCTACAGGGGAGAAAGTTTCCAGCACATTCGAGAAATATACCGTCGGGTCTTTTCTCTCTCTTCAATCGGCGTTTGAGTTTTTATGATGCTTCAAGTCAAAAAGTTTTAACATTGGACAAAAATGTAAAGAGACCTTTTTTGTGTAAAATAAAATTACCTTTTTTGTATATTTAAACTTTTTTTTGTAAAATGTATCGTTCGCGACTTATATGCCGCAACGGGTTTTTCGGAAGACGAAATGGCTCGTCCACACTTCCGGTCATGCGGAAACCGGCAGATTTTGTATTTTTAGTAAGTTTTAGATTATATTCTTCAAAATAAAAAAATAAAAAATCGCGCTCGAGAATGCCGGATTAACGTTTTTTTTTACAAGTTCGCGACCCTATAACTCGGCGGCGTCAAGGACTTATCGTCAGATTAGTTAAATTTAGTCTTAAAATACTAAAATCAACCCCCAATATCTTAATCTGACGCGCTCGAGTATTTCAGACTATCGATTTTTTTTTACTTCTGATCGTCTATCCTAGGCGCGCGTCACTACATATAGAGCTAAATACTTTACAAGGTTGTTCTATTAGGTCTAAGGTATCTCTCATATCTTAAACTGCTACGCTCGAGTATTACCGAAAATTCCCCTATTCGCCTCCTTAACTATTGTGAGCGCTGCTGAATCGTAAATAAAGCACGGCCAACAGCGAATTGTTCAGTAGATTGAGCCAGCAAGTTGTGTTTGGGATTGAATCTTGAGGAGGCTGTGTCAGGGTGGCGTGTACATACACACATTTATACCAAAGATGGAACAAACAACATTACTAGCGAGAGTACCACGCCTAGTTCATCTTTGCCCACGCAAACGGCGTTGAACCTAGCCAACATACGAAAGACGAATTTTACTAACCATCGTCGACTGAACGCACCCATAAATTATTTTGTTATGGTAACATTCCTTTTGTCAGTGACGTCTTGAGATCACAAGACTTCTGAGTTTTCTGTCAAGGCAAAACTGGGCGACAAAGGCCGTTTCCCTCGGGATTTCGTGTAAAATAGCTCCAGTTTGCTTAATAAATATCTCAAAATGAGATACGTACTCTCTTACCTGTTGTTGTTCCTGGTGGGCAGCGCAATAACTGTGTTTTCGATGTACTATCTGTTGACTGGGAAGGGTGAGCAAATAAGTGTGGGATGGTTCCTTGAGGAGACTACCCCGTATATGTGGGCGACGCTGGGCATCGCGTTCGCTGTGTCCTTTTCAGTGGTTGGCGCCGCGATGGGCATCCACACGACCGGGGTGAGCATCGTCGGCGGGGGTGTCAAGGCTCCCAGGATAAAGACCAAGAACTTGATCTCCGTTATTTTTTGTGAAGCCGTCGCTATTTACGGACTGATCACTGCTATCGTACTGTCGGGTTTGCTGGAGAAGTACCCGGAAGGTGATAAATTGACTGATGAACTGAGGCGGTCAAATTGGATGGGGGGCTATGTAATGTTTGGTGCGGGACTTGCCGTGGGGCTGGTGAACCTTTTCTGTGGTCTCTCTGTCGGTATTGTAGGATCAGGTGCCGCGCTCGCAGACGCCGCCAATGCAGCACTCTTTGTCAAGATCCTAATCATTGAAATCTTTGGATCAGCCATTGGTCTCTTTGGGCTAATCGTTGGCATTTATATGGTGTCGAAAGTAAAAATGGGCACTCAAGTGTAAATTAAGAAAATGCAGATAATTGAAAATAAGTGTAAGTATGAATGTATTGTTGCTGTTGAAAATTGTGACTAACTATCTATAATTAATTGTAATTTCTGTCTACGTTTTCAAACAAATCCTACCTAGGTTATTGTTGAGCATACTGTTTTGATTAAAATTGTCCTACTGTTTTGATTAAAATTGTCCTAGCAATGTTAATCAAAACACTTATTCCAAGGATTAATTAGTAAACAAATAAATGTACATTATGATTTGTTTACTAATTAATCCTTAACCCTTCCAGCGTGTATATCAAATGTGCCACCGGAGCTCAAGTGAGTAGTATAATTTCGCCGCACGGGTGTCTGTTTGGCGCTTTGCCGATATCCCCGGTTTTCTCAGTATTTTTGTATAAAAGCTAATTACTGATCTAGAAAGCTAATGAAATTTCCTATCTACACTAATTTATTTTACATGTGTTAGGTTAAAAACAAAGTATATAAATACATTATATTTCTTTTTTTCCATTCCCTTTTCATGTAATTTACTATATCTATTTATATACTATTTATAATATAAAAATAAAAAAAAATTGACAAATTTTATGCTATTTTATGTTCAGCTGCGCTGCATATTTAATTAAATAATTTAAATATTTTTAAATATTTATTTAAAAAGCTGATAAAATTTCTTTTCTAATGCTTTTTTTGTGTTGGAATAGAAATAAATAAAATGCAGGACATTTAAATTAAAAATTAACAAATTTAGGCGAATCGGCAGGGAACCCACTTGAGCAGTGTAACCGGTAGGCGATTCGGATGGTTACACACTTGAAGGGTTAACTGTATCTAAAAATTACATGAAACTCAACTTATTCTATCAGACTAATTATATGTTTTGTTTGCTTAGTTTGATTAATTTTATATACTTTTATTTTCAGTGTACCAATTGCACTGGCTTTCCCAGCCTTCACGTTTTAAAGAAAATAAGCCAGTGTTTGGGAAACCTGTAATTTAACCCAGAGATAAGTCACGAAGCTACAATACCATAGTATTGGACTTGTGTTGTTGAGTGTTCTATGCTAAACATTTTTTTAAATATTAGAGGTCACATGTAAAACAATATTATCTTCTCATCTTAGCACTCGTAACTTGTACTTTCAGCCGTAGATCTAAGCTGGACACAAAGTGAAAGCAGCTCAAGGTCAGTGTTCGGCTTACTGTACTGTAATCTGTAAAGCCTCAAATATAAAATAATTATAATAGAGGAAATTAAGTGTTCTTTTCTTTTAATGCATTTCCTGCTAAGGTAATAGATATAATCATAAAGAGTTTTGAATTGTATTTGGAGTGTTTTTGTAACTTGTTAACAATAGTATTAGCTTTTAGCTATGTCCATTCTCACTGTTTTGTAATTTTGGAATAACTAGATACGCGCCAAGTATTCTTTCATCGTACAATAAATGATTTTGGTGAACAACAGTCCATTTTGGCCGTGACTGTCTGTATGGACTATCGGTGATGTATCTAGTCATTTCATAGGCTTAAACATTCCATGAAACCATATTTTCATTTTCTATGCAAGTTGATTGGTATTGCCCTTGATTTATAGATATTATCATATTTCAATTTATCTATTGAACACTGTTATTGACGAACACTGGAACAGTATGCTTAATTACAGACTGTGTTAAAAGTAATTCAAATACATACATATCTATTGCTCTGCTCATTTGTATAATCTACCATTGAACAAGCACTTTACATAATATTAAATATAGATGCTGTAGAATAAGTCCTTGCAAACACTTGAATTTATCAGTTGCAATCAATTGTAAATATGAATATGCTTCCCTCTACTAATTTATTGTATTTTAAAATGTTATCCTTATGAAAGTACTATAGGCGTTGTGTATGCCATAGTTCTGAACATTTGCTAAAGAATTTTAAAGTTTGTATCATATGCACAAATGGTGCATACTTGCATATTGGAACAAAATTATCTAATTAGTATTATATCAGTCGTTAGTGAACTTTACTGATATAATTCTAAGTTAAATGTACTTTTTTTGTGCAAATGTAGATATTATGTATGTTTATGAAATAAATAGACAAAGTTTAGATGTATATTTTTATTTTATTCTTTCAGAGTATTTACCTACTTACCTTTTTCTAATTCAGACTGCACTAACTCACCATTTGCTATTCCATTTAGTGAATAAGTTCCTGTCACACTTAAAATTCTCGTGCCACCTAGTTTCACCCAACATTGAGCTGATGATCAGGAAGAAAACCAATCGACGGACATTGAGTCATACTACAGTAGGTGTAAACACAATCCAACTTCACTTGTTGTTTTCTATTGGAATACTAATTTGACTAAGTGGACCCGCGTTCCTACTTTTTATCATCTGTCAAAAAATATTTGTGTTATACAAATGTGTAACGTTTTTGATGAACTAATTTTGTGATTAAATATAAATTGAAAATAACTACACGAATTAATTAAAATTTATAACCTGACTGCATAAAAACTTTACCCCTGTTTTGTCAAGTCGTGTGAAAATGTATCCTGTCACTCACAGGATCAAGTCGAATCTAACGACACCTCACACTACAAAATCCATCAAGCCGTGCCAAAGAAATAAATAAACATACACTCGAAAAACACAACCCTCCTTCTGGCACAGTCGGGTAATTAAAGAAAGTCGACTCTTTCAAGCAAGGTTGTCAGATATTTTAAAAGGTGAGCTATTTGCTGAATTATATATTAGTTTATTTTTGATACTGGAAAATAACCTATTGGCCCCGCCAACTAACCTGCGCTGTTTAAGCAGAGATGAGGAAACAGTAGATACTTAGAAAAAATCGGAAAAGAGTAGGGAATACTAAAGAGGTCGTACTCAGAAAAGACATACAATTAATAATGTACTCTAGCTGCGCAGCGATAAAGTGCAGTCTGGCTTACCTGCCGCTCTCAAGATTCAAGATATTCATTCAAAATAGGTGCAAACAAGGACGTTTTATTAATAGGTGCAAATTACACTCTTTCTGATAGTCATAAAATAATTTAATTTGTAAAAAATCAAGAAATAAACAATCATTAGTTAATAACGTCAAAATCTAATCCTTGATTTTTTACAAATCATATCATAAGAACACGAAAACAATATGACACGAGAAGTTATACATTAAAATCATTGAATGTCAAGAATGCCTTCGACAAGTGTAGGTCAGTTCACACGGGCAGCACCCGCTCACGAGTATAACGCGAGAGTGCCATCGCTCCTCTCAACTATATTAGAGGGAAACGTGCGTTTTACTCGTGTTTTAACCGTGGTACCACGGCTTTTGTACCACAGGGGACCTTAGGTATGATATTATAATCGATGGCCAACAAATCCGACATCACTAGTCACTGGTTGCTCCTTCTAACTAGAATAGAATATATATCCGCCTCCGTAGCCCAGAGGCAAAGTTCACTGGCTTTACACAGGAGGTCGCGGGTTCGATTCCCGGCGGGGTCAATTGTAAGACTCGGTTTGGTTGGTGGAAGGGCATTTTCTAAGCCCGCCTGGCTAGCACCCCACCATCTTACCTAAGTCTTGCCGCCAAATATCAATGTTGATATCATTGGTGTGTTATGGCATGAAGATAAGATAGCCAGTTCCCCATTGCGTTGGGGAATCTTGGTAAGCCCGCTTCCATCTTCGGCAACATCGCCACTTACCACCAGGTGAGATGTTGTCAAGGGTTTACCAATTGTGAATAATAAAAAATAAAAAAAGAATTATCCCCAGTGGCTAAACATCGGTTACTAGGGCGATTCAGGCTCAACCTCCCCCGACTCGCCCTGTCTAGACGTCTCCGTCGGACGACTGTGTGGACTCTGGACTGTGGTGTGGGGGTGTAAGTGTAATATTATAAACTAGCGACCTACCCCGGCTTCGCACGGATAGCACTTTGTTTTCTATTGAACCGATCGCTACCTAACTTCATAGGATCATCCGCTGGGTTAATCTGAAGATTGCCTGGAAATTTAATCAAAACTGCTCCAGCTGTTTTGGAGTCCATAGGGAAACATACATCGATTTTTATATATTTAGACAGATTACCACACCTGTAGTTTTTTAAGATAGCGTAATGCGGCTCATGTCATGACTTACAAAAACCGGCGGTAGCCTTAGTCTCAGAGACGTATTCACCCTATGTCCAGGGGGGCACTTGGCCCGGGGCGGCCTCTTTCGGTTGTTCTTTCGCCAGTAGTAGTAGAAAATATTCGTAGTAGAATTTTTTTAGGGATTTGTTTGGTTCACCGAAAAATAATAAAGCTAGCCAAGTGCGAGTCGGACTGGCGGTAATAAGGGTGACGAAACACTATACGAACATACAAACAGAAGGTTACAGTAAGTGGCATCATGTGACAGTACGGAACCCTTAGCGCGCAACTGTGACTCGCACTTGGCCGGTTTTTTGTCACTTGAGGGGCGGATATTTTTTTTGTGCCCGGGGCGCCGGACTCTTAAATACGCTTTTGGGTAGCCTGCTTCAATCTTCTTACACCCAATGCCACCAGTGTTGAGGTAGATGACGTGGGTGGGATCCAGTTCACCGAATATCTAGTCGTTTTTATAGGTCCATTCCCCACACGTCCACTCCATCTACCAACTGTTCTGTGGCAACATTCAATACGAAGGTACAGTAGATAAGAAATAACAATGTTTGCAATAAAATATTTTATTTAAACAATTTAGAAGTATTTGTACCGCTCTATTATCATTTTACATAAAAAACGTGTAAAAGGATGATGATAAAATCACTGTATATTTCTCACAAAAAGGAATGTAAATAATCAAAATGAGCTAAAATTTGCAGTTAATAGTTAAAATTAAAAATTTAAAGATAAGTCCAGTAACAAAATTCAACCTACCGAACTAGATGGCGCTAGTAAATCAATTTGTATAAAATTATAAATAATCTTTCTTACAAAATAATATTGAAGGAATTCGCTCCGTCGCATCGGCCGCCAGTAACGTTATTGACACCGAACTTATTAGGATATTTTTATACTATATTTTGTGTTCCGTTGCTGAATGTTACGTAAAAATTCACAAAAAAATCGTCCTACAAAAATGGCGTATGCTGTCACACATGAAATTTTGAACTTATTTTCTAATACGTAAAGCGTTAAGTAAGTAAGTAAGTAAGTAAGTAAGTATTTATTTGCTTTTAAACAAGGTACAGTAAGTAAAATGATGTTCGTAATTAAAGTAGGAATCACTTGTTTAGCCATATAAAACAACAGCATGCAAATGTTATTACAGTATTAAATAGATAGAAACAAAACAAAAAAAAAACCTTCAAATTTAATCCTTGACATACATCATAATTTATACTGAGCATTAACAAATGGATGGATAATCATCTAGTCACCAGAATCTTATCACATGTTCAAAACTAGTAAATTAGTCCTGATAACTGATTTGGCTATTTTTTAATGTTCTTAATAGTCCTGGTATCTGATTTGGCTGTTTTTTTAAATGGTCTTAATAAGGTTTTCAGGCAAAGAAAAATTGGAAAAGTAGGGATTTTTTGATGGTATTTTTGTATGAACTCAGACCATAACTCATGACTTGAATGATGCACCCTGGATTACAGTCGTAAAACTGAACCACGCCGGCAAAACTAGTAATTTCATAAAAATGAACTTACTATTTTCGATACGTCGTTTTTCTTTAGATCATGCAGCACATTGCAATCTACAAATTATTATACTAGTAGGTACCTACCTAATAATCATTTTACTTATGGCAATATGACACTAGAAAGTACCTAAATAAAGCTTCTTCATAATATTCAACTTACCTAAGGCTATAAAAATCTATTCTATATCTACAAAAGGTGGAATCTTCGTAACACACTCGAAATGCACGCAACACTCTCCATCATTGACTTACAATATAAAAAAAAGATTCCCACTACTATTACAGACTGTCAATTTATTTAAGAGAATTTCAATTCTATTCCTATTTCAGAACACATTTACTACAAAATGGTGTACTTTTGAGCCAGATTTTTACTTTGAAAACTGAACAAATTAGCTTTATTCTTACAAAAATACTCACTTGTGTTTTACAATTACATTGTAACAGGGTAGGTAGGTATATTAAAAGTTATAATATCTATTTTAATGTATTTACAAGACTGACTTTATGTCAACAATCAAACATACATTCACTTTTTTTTTAATATTTCTAAGAGATATATATAACTACTTACACTCTTGCACAAAACCCGTTTGGTCATCAAATTCATTATGCACAAATTCAAACGATTATTACTGAGTATTTTTAAACAATTTTATATAACTTGTTACAATGAATACTTCCCTATATCATAGACAAAATAAATAGCAGTAAATCTATACTATGGCAGTTGGCATATTTTACAGGGCAGTCTTTGCAAATTAAAGTGTAGGTATAACTTAATTCTTATGCATGTATTGATGTTAAAAATTAATAGGACTAACTGAGATTCATTGGAAACCTTGTACTATGATGAGCTATCCGAACTATACTCTCGTTTCAGCGTCGTCTTCAGTAGATTTCCTGAAATAAGTAATAATTTTTGTGTTGGTTAAATTCCCTTGTTACTCGTACCTACATTACCGGGTTACATTACCAGCAATGTACAAGGAAAAAATATTCTTAGCACAAAACCGGGTAATGTATTAAGAAATAATTTTTCTTTGCACATTACCGATTACATTTCCAGTTTTGTACGAGGATGTAAATATTCTTCTTACATTACTTCAATTAAACAATATACTTTTTACCTACACATAACCTTCAATATTAGGTCACAAGTAAATTTAATTTCAGATGATGATGGGACCGAGTTAGGATTGCAGTAAATAAAGTTGTAAGTACTGGTCACCAATTAAGATGAAAAACGCATGCAAAATTTGCAGGTTTGGCTATTTAGATGTTGACGTCAGGGCATCCCCCTGGCTAACTTGCGCCGCCGCAAGTTAAAAAATAATTACTCGCTAAGTCAGCTGATGGATACGGGCAGCGCAGGACTGGTCGTCGTGGAAATCCTAAAGGGAGGCCTTCGTCCAGCAGTGGACGTCTTTCGGCTGATATGATGATGATGATGACTCGCTAAGTATTGTTAGGTCGGGGAAAAAGTTCTTCGTATTTTGTTTGCAAATTCAAACAGGGCGAACAAAACGAGCTGCATCTTGAACGTCAAGATTTCCAGACTATAAACTCTTGAAACAAGTTTGTGATACTGACTGATACTGTATTAGGTCCATAAACAGCACAAATTTTATTCGCGGCCTGTGTTGCATTCTTACCTTTTTTAAATAAAATTTCAAAATGTATGTAGGGAATTTCTCGTTATTTTCACTCTATTTCGTAGACAGAAAAAAAACAATTGAATAATATAAATGAGGGAATTTTTACTTTAATATTTTTTTCATAACCAGCTAGGTGCAAATATCTAATACAAGCAAAGAGATATAATTACAAATTTATACCTACAAAAAACCGAAAACCTTAAACGATGAAAAAAAAGAACTGTGGCTTATTTTTAAACTATTAACTCTGTAAAATATAGTTTTGCTGTAGTTACTACTAGCACTTATGCTATCTGTAACTGTAGCAAACTATATTTCTCAAGAGTTATAGTATCTCAATACACTATTGTACCTATTCTTAAAATACATCGTTTAAAAATTTCTTTAAAGTATGTATTCAGCGAATGATTAGCTTTTTACAGATGGCGGCTCTAGTTACTACAGATTTAGAACCGCAAAACGTAGCGTAGGCAGGCCTCCCACTCTGGAACGAAGACCTCGTGAAAGTCGCAAGAAGCGGCTGGATGCGGGAAGCGGATAGATGTGGGCAGCGTAGGACCAGTCGTTGTGGAAATCCTTTGAGAGGGCCTTTGTCCAGCAGTGGACGTTTTTCAGCTGATATGATGATTATGATGACAGACTTATTAATTATCTAAGATAGCAGGGTTCTACAACGTTTTGTTTTCTACATACCTACTTTATTTGGATTAGTTAATAAACTTGTGACGAACCTACGTAAGAAAAAAAAAAGTGAGGATTGTAAAGTTAATATATAAAGATGGATAAAGTATTGTTTAAGTTACCTCCTCCCTATACGATGCGTGTGGATGATGGAGCGGGCGCGGGAACACCACCGGTTAGCAAAGCAAAAGATGTTTACAATGAGTGTTTCTCATACGACCGCCACCATCTATTGACAATTTATATTACTTACCATTCACATCTTAGTTAAAAACTGTTTAATCGTCTAAAGGTAGACAGCGTTAAATTTAATTACATCATTTATATAAAAAAAAAAACTGATATGAATACTGATGATATAGATACACCCGTCCCATATAAAGCTTCGAATCGAAATGATTATTTACTCTCTACATATAGCGCGGCGGCGCAGAAGCATCGAAGAAATACCGGACAACGCACACCGAGACAAATGTATGACAGGCGGTGTAAGCATAAATCGCTGGCTCGTTTTTATCGCAGTAATTACAGAGGCGGCTCTATCTAGAGAGTAAATAACTAAAGCTTCAAATGTTTGACAAAGCTCCGCGTGGGAACCAGTTTTCTAAGGAATATTTGCCTAAATGTATTTTAGAAATATTTGTGGGAAAAATTGACGAAACATTTGCCAAAGCTAAAGAAAACTTTGCCAAACATTTGAAGCAATGTATAGGAGAGCCTTAACAATTTATAAAACAAGAGTTTATATTTAGTACCATAAATCACCTCGTTCTGTCCATGCATAATTCACACCTACTTTATGTAAAAAAATTCATGCATTATCTGAAGACTATAGTTAAGTAAAGCATATGAACTTACTCGCTAGTTTCACCCATACTCGCCAACGGCGCTCCCAACTGTTGCTGACCGTCTCCTAAGTACGAGAAATGGCAACAATTACAAAAAGTAAAATAATGGAAAGGATTGATATAGTTCCCGTACGTTAGTTTGTTACATTCGCTTTGGTTCTCGTCACGTAAAAAGACCGCAGAGTGACAGTGGAGATATGTTTCCGCACGGGTACAGTCGCGCCCGAAAGTACTTGGCTATTGTTTTGTTTTATAATATTAAAAGTGCTAAAGTTAATGCTTATTGTAGAATACTTGTTAGTACTTTGCAACCGGCTGGCGCGATTGCGCCTGTGCGCAAACACATCTCCTCCACTGTCGCTCAAGGGTCGTTTTACGAAACGAGACCAATAGTTCTTTAGTTTTTAGTTCTCTTCCAAGTATGCATTACGCCGGGTTTCTCTGTTACCTGGGAAGTAGGTGGGTAGCCCAACAGTTAACCACTCGTACACAATTGGCAATGCACATATCTGCCAAATGCGACGTTGCCGATCCGTGCAATCTAGATATTTCGATGCCGTAACGGCTACTCACCCCGCTCCCCAGTCGGCTGCAAGTTCGCGCGCATGATACTTGTGTGACAGGCAAATTTTGAGTGAACGTGAGTATTTTTTAGTTTTACATCTTGTTGTTCATTATTACAAAAACCTCAACATGTTGGCCCTAAGAAGACGCTTTCGATTCAACTTTGAACATACGTATTGTGTATCTGGTGTTAGTTATTTCAAAGTGATGTAAGCCAAATGCTTTCGGGACGGGGTGGTCTACAATTAACCAAACTGCTATGTTCAACAGTTAACCATGGTTAATTGTGTACTAACGAATGGTTAATTATGTACTAAGTAGTGTAATGTTCCCCTGTTTATTTTAATTACAGATGGGCCGGGTTAAAACGACAGCAGAAAACCGGGAGCCCATACAGAAGATTCCATGAAAAGAGCAATTGAGCTACACAAAGCTGGAAGCTTTCTTGTTATTCACCATATCAGCTCATATACGTCCCTACCGAGGGGCTCAAGCCTACCCTGATTTAGGGCGATCGGGCCTTAGTCGACCACGCGGGCCCAGTGCAGGTTGGTCGACTTCACACACAACCTACGAGTTTCTCCGCAGGCGTGGGCAGGTTTCCTCACGATGTTTTCCTTTACCGTAAGAGCGTCGGATAAACGTACATATGAAGGAAAACATCGTGAAAAAATCTGCACACGCCTGCGACGAAACTCGAAACATAATATATATACTTTGCTCAAAGGTTGTGCGTGAAGTCGACCAACCCGCACTGGGCCCGCGTGGTCGCCTAAGGCCCAATAATTAATTCAGTGTAGGCTCAAGCCCTTTGGCGGTGATGTATATGAACTGATATGATTTCAGAACAATCTATCACTGGTATTGTAGTAGTACCCAACTAAACAATTAAAATTATCATCACAAAGAAGCAAAGCGCAAAAAAAGAAATAAACAAACGTGATTATAGCGACATTACCTCGATTGCTTACGTCACTAGTTGCAGCCTGAGTGACGTCACGCAAGGCCACGTGGTCCTCCTCGGCTACAGGGCAAAATAAATATGTGAAAGCTTTTCTCTATTGGGTTGAAAAAAAGCTAGCGTGGGACTCTCTTTGAACTTCATGTGAAAGATAAAGATATTATTTGAAGAAAATTTACGATATAGAAAGGTGCCTCGTTAAAAATTCACAAAAACTTGATATATTGTGACTAGGTATGTAAAGGAAAACAGTGCATTAATAAAAAAAATTACACAGAAAAAACACAGAAATTAATAGACACTATATTACAACTAAAGAACCTTTTATAAGTAAAAAACTCACTCAAAAGGTATTTATCAAAAGACTTATTTAAAATTAAAGCACTCACCTGTGTAAGGAAAATGATATTTATCGTGTGTGTGATGCTTATCCGATCCTTCTGACATTCTATCATTATAATCCCCGTACTGACTTTCCATCTTCCTCTGATAATCATTCTTCAGCATTGTCGCAATCCCGGAATCCCGAAAATCCCGTGGTGGATAGCCTTCATGATCCCGGGTTGTGACTAAATCCCGGGATCCGTAAGTCTCGCTGTTTAGATACTTAGTAGGGCTGTATCCGTAGTCAGAAGTACGGGATGAAAGGTAGGTCTTGGAGCCGTAAGGGTTGCAAGGGAGTCGATACATGGTAGGGGACATGGGGTAGGTGGGGTCGTAAGCCATTTGCTTCTCAGTGTCGGTCGGTAGGACGCCGTACATTAAATCGTCTTCCATTACTCCGTATCTGTGATGAAATGGAAATAAGATAAAAAAAAATATTGACACGATTAACTTTTAAAAAAACAAGTAATTATCAGTACAATGTTAAACGAATAGTTTTATGACACTTAGCCAAATAATAATTGCCCATCCATGGAAAATAGTATTACTGCTGATATCCGGCTCGAAGGACCATGAAATATTTGAATAAAATTATGGCAGCAATTACGTCTTCTGAGAAAAATCTAAGCTTTGGATGAAAATATTAGTTAATTGATTTAAATCATCATTGGTCCCTCCATCAATCTTAAGTTCGACCCTGCTTAATCATCAGTTCTCTTCCTATACAAATAGGACGTTAAAGTGTATTCACAATTTGCATTGGAGCTTCAGCTCACATAAATTGAACAGCTTTTCCCAACGCATCTATGGTTAAAGATTTTTTTACTTCTCAAAGTGATCCGATAAATTTGTATGGGGAGTGTAAATTGTATTATTTGTAATTTTTTCAACGAGAAATTATTTATTTTTAAGCAAAAAATATTATTTTTAAGTCAGATTCCCCTACTGGCTGTTATAACGCCCAAATTTTTAAAAAAAATATTTTGATCAAGGTCAGGAAAATGATAACAAAGCACATACAATTATTTAAAAAAAAAACAGGGGCAACTGGATTCAGACAGCCCCAACAGCATCCTGAAGGCTTGACTGTCCCTTTATGCTTTACTGCAGCAGACTTCACATCCCTAGTAGTTGAACAATATACTGGTCATTAGGATAAGTCATGACTGTACAGGGCGCGCCAAACTTTATTGCGGCTCTGAAGTGTGAAGCGAGTGCTTACTGCGCCGGTAAAACCGAGTAGTAGGTACCTTCACGTCATACTAACAACTAAACTTTGCTACTACGACGCTTCTTGCGACCAACTTCAGAGCCGCAATAAAGTTCTAAGTAAGTACTAACACTTAAATTTCTAATGTGCGCGGACGTGACTGATGTTTTGTGTGCGTACAAGCGCGGCTGCGCGGTGCGCTTGATGCACACGAGTGCATGAAACGTAATGCACACACGCCGCGTACGTATTTCTATCCATTGCTGCTCTCTGGTAAGTCTCTAACCTAGTCCTAACCCTTAATCGAGTCCGGGTAACTTGAAATGAATAATATAATAAAAGCGCCATCTAGTTTAATATACCTGAAACTACCTGGCGCCATCTAATATAGGACTACGGCTACGGTCTTCAATATGAAGTTTAGCAATCTATTCTATTTATCTTTGTTTTGGGCTCAGAATACAGAACAAACCAGAACACGCGTACGGCAATACAAGTGAAGTAACTTGCACTTGTATGAAACAATTAAAATTTAGAGTAGTTTTGACATTTTGGCCCTACTAAATCCTGCACGTGGTTTATTTTTGTGAGTAAACAAGCAGTGATTCTTTTTTACCTTACTCAAAAAGTTTTAAAATCCGACCTAAAATTGCAATATTACAGCCAAGGGAAGGAGGTAGGCCCGAAGTTTTTAATTCGGTAACTGGTATGTTTTGTATTCGGAGATTTTGGGTTAACACTAACAGACTAACCTGTTATCCAAGGGCAGTCTGGACGCATCAACGCTCGCCACATATGTGTCGTGTACATTCTCCAGTATCGAGGGCTGCAGGCGGCGACGGCTCATGTGGAACACGTCGGAGGTGAGGTCGGGGTTTGGAAGCGGATGTGGAGACGGTGACGCCATCACGTTCGGGTTCAAGCCCTCGGTGTCGGAGCCTGTGTCCTGGGACCAGCGGCCCATGTCTGGCCGGTTAGGTTCTAGAAGATAATAATAATAATTGTTATATTTCTTTCTCACCCCGTCGCACTGAACTCCAGCCGCCTGTGCTTCCGCTGGAGGTGCTCCTGCCACTTCGCCTCGTGCCAAGTGAGCAGAGTAGCTTAGATTTTTTTATATATCAATAATAGTAAATATCCTTTATTGCATACCAGAACAAGCATTACGAAAACTTAATTTAAATATTTAAGGCGGCCTTAAGGTAAATAAAACATACAGCCACGCTGTGCATACTTTCACGCATAGACTTCACCGTCTGGCATACAAAATCAACATTAAAAAATACGATTTCTAGCAGCAAAGAAAATAGGTGTATGACTTTATGAAAAATTTCAAATAATCGGGGTTTGTATCATCATCATCATATCAGCCGAAGGACGTCCACTGCTGGACATAGGCCTCCCCCAAGGATTTCCACGACGACCGGTTCTGCGCTGCCCGCATCCAGTGGCTGAGTCCGAGTGGGAGGCCTGCCTACACTACGTTTTCCGGTGCGTGGTCACCACTCGAGAATTTTACTACCCCAACGGACATCTGTTCTACGAGCAATGTGCCCCGCCCACTGCCACTTAAGTTTAGCAATTCTGAAAGCTATGTCGGTTACTTTGGTTCGCCTACGGATCTCCTCGTTTCTGATTCGATCACGCAGAGAAACTCCGAGCATAGCACGCTCCATTGCCCTTTGGGCGACCTTGAGCCTTCTTATGAGGCCCATAGTAAGCGACCATGTCTCAGTTCCGTATGTCATCACTGGCAACACACACGGGGTTTGTATACATTGGAAATATTGAACTCTCTTTCCCTCTCATCATGTGGGACAATTAACCGTGTTATCCAAGGGATAGACAGCGGTTACCGAGGGTTGCACTTAGCATTATCCGCGAGAGCGCACCCACCGCACGCACAGTGCGCAGGCGCGGACAGAGGTTGCTAGGCAACATAAAAGCGGACGGCGCTTATTGGCTCTGTGCACGAGGTCAGCGCCACCTAGCGTCCGCAACTTTGTTGGCTCTGACGTTTTGACATTTAATCACGACATTGTGACAAATATTATTATATTCCAAAATTATCTATTAATTTATTTCCAAAATAACTGTGATACCTTGATTTGGGTGGAGAAAGGATTGTAAAATCATTTTTGGACATTTAAATCAAATGAGGTATGTAAAATTAATTCAAAAAGTGTGTTTTATTTTGAACAAGTCAGGGTTTGTATACTTCATTTTTAGTTGTAGTTTTACTGTAAAACAAGAAGATAAATAATAATAATAATAAATAATTTATCTACTCTCATATCGTAAAGTTCGCATTATCAACTTCAAAACGAGTTTATATTGGCATACTTTATAAACACAATACCGTAATTTAAATAAAAATTACATTATAACATTATTTTGTTAGAGAAATAATGTTATAATGATTTTGTTTTCCATTACGATACAAGTTAAACCAAAGAGTACCAAAGTCACCAACAAAGTACCATATTTTTTTTTATTGGAACGCACATGCGGTTTGCGCTTTTTTACAACAATACAAAAAGTTTTCATTCCAATTTTTACTTGTTTGGACAGCGCCACAGCGCGTTAAACGCATGCGCGGTGATGTGTTGGTTTTTCATTGAATTTTGTTGTAGATACTGAATTTCGTGGATACTTTTCATTCTTGTTTAAAAATGTCTGAGATCAGTGAAAGCATTGTTTTTACCTGTCTGTGACACAGTCCGCTTCAGTGCAAGCGCGGTGATGCGCTGGGATTCAGCGTTATGACACGTTTTGTTGCAGGTACTTACTAATTTCGTGGGATTTTTTGCTTACTCTTAACTTTGTAATTTAGTTGATCCAATCCCAATGTATGAGATTAGATAAAGTGCTGTATGAAACTGCACATAATTTGGTCTTAAAACACTCGCCTACGGCTCGTTAAAAATAACTTGCACTCGTATTTTAAGAACCCTTATTATGCAACAGTTTCATAATTTACTATTAATGGTTTCATTCAATAATAATAAATATATATAATTGTTCCTGTATCCCTAGTGATAAATTAAATATCGGTTTCAGATCGAAATGAATATTATTTTAAGGACCGGGTTTTATTAATTAGGTAAACAAGTCTGATCAGTGTACTATGAGATGACGGATGACAGAGCCAACATTATTTTTACTTTTGGCCACTATGAGCGCTGCGATCGATTATATTACCCCCACCTAGTACTCTGCACCCAGCGAATTGGTGGAATAATAATATAAGGAGATAACGTGTATCATATTGTCACTAGCGCACAAACCGAATGGCCCGAGTTCAAAACATGTAATTTTTTTAGATTACTGTAACTTACTTTTCACGTTATGGATTTAATTTCAAGTTATTTATTCTAAAAATCCGGTTACATAAAAAAAAAATAGTTCGCATGCCTAGAAGACTTCGAGCACCGCTCGGTCGCCCACGTACATTTTGATTAAACTCTCTCGAAAAAACGGTAATACATACGAGTCTGAAATTTGGTGTGATTATAGCATCTGAAAATAACCTCAAATAACACAAAACGGCTAAGTGTGAGTTGTACTCGCGCTAAGTGGTCCGAACTCAATAAGAAAAGTATATTTCTGTCGCGTTGATCTCTTTTGTTTGTAGTGCGAATAGGTATCATTGTCATAGTTGTGTGGAGAGGTGTAGTAGTACGGAACCCTTAGAACGCGAGTCCGACTCTCACTTGACCGGTTTTTATTTAAATTTATCTTTGTGAGTTTGCTCACTGCAAATAAACAAAATCTTTAGAGACTCACACATTCAAATTAATTTTTAAAGTCAATCTATTTAAATCAAATCAATTGCCGTGTGTACGAAATATCATCACTTGAGAATATCACAGAGATTTGGCAGATTTTTTTGTTGTGTTCGTAATCAATAGGACAAGGATTGTGTATCACACCCCGCACCCTCGATATATACATAAACAACACTTACCTTCCCTAATCTGCGAGGGCCACCTTGGGGACATGGCCAATGGAGCCCCCTCAGTGATGTTTGGCAAGTAGTTGCCTCCAGTACTACTTGGAACACGCTCTCCTGAGAAAATGTAACCAGTTTAACCAACTTCGTAGCGTAATGGTTAAATCCATTAAGCCTCACATCAGGAGGTTACGCGTTCGATTCCCGGCTGGCTAGCTTTCACCATCTTATCTAAGTCTTTTTTTAATCCACAATTGATAAGCCCTTGGCATCATCTCACGTGGAAGTAAGTGACAACGATGCCGAAGACGGGAAGCGGGCTTACCAAGATTCTACAAAGCAATGAGGATCTGGCTATCTTGCTGCCAAGCATCAATGCTAACAACCACCAGGTAAGACGATGCCAAGTGCTTACCAAATGAATATAAAAAACAATGTATTGCATGTACATATTTATACATAAAAAATACCGTACCTAAACGCTACGGAAATACATCTTAATTTATTTTAATAGCGGATGCCCCCGGCGGCGTTGTCCGCACTGATCCCGTTTATTGCCGTTCCCGTGGAAATTTCCCAAAATCTTTTCATGCGGATGCCTATGTAATAATAATTGCTACCTGTATGCCCAATTTCAGCCCGATCCGTTCAGTGGTTTAAGCTGTGCGTTGATCAGTCAGGACAACCGATTTTATAACTATAGTTTATCAAAGTAACCGACATAGTTGGCAGAATTGCTACACTAAAGTTGCTCTTAGAAAGGACGGCCGTTTTGGGGTACAAAAGTTCGCAAGTGGAGAAAGCGCACCAGAAGACATAGCGTGGACGATCGCGGGAAGCCGTTGGATGCGAAAAATGCGGGCCGAATGACCTCTTTCGGCTGATGATGATGACCACACTTTGTACCCGACTGCCCAAAAAGAAGGGTAATCTTTTTAGAGTGTATGTATGTATTATGTAAGCATTTCTGTTTCTATGACTGAGACTGTAGCTTAAACGGCTTGATGGATTTTGGCGTGTGAGGTGTCGATAGATTCGTCGTTACAATTTAAGCGCCTCCTTGGCGTAATGGTTAGTCCATTAGCTTCACACCAGGAGGTCGCGGGTTCGATTCCCGGTAGGGTCAACTTGTAAGACTCGATTTGGTTGGTCATCATAGGGCATTTTCTAATCCCGCCTGGCTAGCTACCACCATCTTATCTAAGTCTTGCTGCCAAACATCAGTGTTATTAATGTTGATGTGTTCCGGCTTGAAGATAAGATAACTAGTTCTCCATTGCTTTGGGGAATCTTGGTAAGCCCGCTTTCATCTTCGGCATCATCGTCACTTACCATTAGGTGAGATGATACCCCAGGGCTTACCAATTGTGAATAAAAAAAAGCAGTCGAGTTTTTAACATTTTAATTAAATTGGTTAGGTTATTGTGTATGTGTAACCTCTTATTCACTATACTGCGCGTACGCTTACAGTAATTTTATACTTCTTTAAGGGTCGGTATCCCCCTAAAAAACTGAGTTTGGTGTTCCGTGAAAATACGATAGCAAACATTTACGTTTATAAATAAAATTGGTACCAATCACTAGTCAAATACAGGAAGTGTAACATAATTCAGAAAAGTGCGGTTAACATTATCAGAACATAAAAAAAAGCTAGTGAAATTCAAAAAACGACCGAATAGCAATATCACGTCACATAATTTTTGACTTATTAGCAAACTGAACAAATAGCTAATATTATACTGCAATTTTTCTCGTTTACGTTATGCATTATCTCTTTGGCTACAAGTTTTTTCAAGAACGCCGACCCTTAATATAAGATAGATACTCGTATTAAGAATATTTTCTTTATTGCAGCGTTTCCTCAGTACCTACCATGTTATCGAAATTTGCGTGCAATCAAACATAATGTTAGCACAGCATATGTTTCCGGCAAGAAATTATGGGTAAGGGCTTGTGCACAAATCACGTGAGGTTCGATAGGGGGATGGGAGGTCACGAAAAAATCACGACAGATCACGTTGGGGGAGGGGGGTATAAGGAGACCTCACGTGTATTTGTCTACAGTGAACGAACAAAGAAAAAATCTAACACATGAGTAGATAGTTTTTCTCGGTTTCATTAAAAATAAATTTTCACTTGTTATATACCTACTTCAAAATAGCGAGTTTATTTTACGAAATTTTGGCGCGCGTGGCATTGATCGCGCTTGACCCACCAAATATCATCAGGGAGAGGGAGGGGGTCAAAAAGTAGTCGCAAAAAACTCGCGTGATTTGTGCACAAGCCCTAAGCAAGCTTTCACGTTCAGAACTGATGGGATGATAACAAGGGTAGGTATACACACCAGTAGTGGGTGAATAAAACTACTTACTGCTAGCTGAAGGCGGATGGCTGGACCGCCTTGTGCTCGTCTCGTCGTCATCAGAAGAATGGCTGGACGCCAAGTCCAGGCTCCTAGCACTATCGGTGTCACTGTCGGTTCCTTCCGTCGCCTCTTCACCGGTCTCAGCCGTCGTTTCACCATCTCTTGCATGCTTGCGACGGCGACGGCCTTCATCTACGAAAGAAAATAAGAAGTTGAATTGTACTATCTAACTTTGCTAAACCACACCCTGGACACTTCATACAACGGGCCAAAAATGACATTTCAAAAAAGGAATGACGGAACAAACAAAATGGCGGCGAAATCCTATACGTTCGACAACCAAACTGTAACCAATGTGTATCAATCAGGGTGACAATGGGGTGAGGGCGGAATCTAGAGAGCGGCAGGGAGTGTTCATACTGTATAATAGTACTAATATACAGGGTGATTTGTAATGTCACGTATTCCCCTCATGTTCACGGGAATACGTAACATTACAATCATCCTGTATATATTTAAACACTGAAATATTTGCACTGGGTTAAACAACATAAAATTGGTACAATAACAAAGCAAAACAAACAATGTTGCCTTTTTAAAGTGTTGCAACACTCCAATTTGTATCCGGTTCGCTTCGTTTGCATACTTTTTCCTTGTTTATGCTGTTTTTTTCTTTTATTCTTATTGTGAATCAAATGCCAATGAAATAGTGACTAAAATTATACTACTAAATAAGTAGAATAGAGGCTGCAATGTTTTGCTCGATGTCTACACGTGATTTTGATTGAGTCAGACAACAATCTGAAAACTGTATACTGTCCCTCGGAACCTCATGGCTAATAATTATCATCACGTCCACTGTTGGACAAAGGCCTCCCCCAAGGATTTTCGCGACAACCCGTCTTGCGCTGCTCGCATCCAGCGGCTTCCCGCGACCTTCACCAACACCTTCGTCGGTCCACCGAGTGGCAGCCACACGATCGTCACTCGATTAAATTTAGATAAATAAAGAAGTCCACTTGCTTCAAATAACCTTTAAATTAGTTTTTCGAAATGTAAGTACGTTTAGTTACAGCTTGCTTTAACGGTGAATCAAAACATTGTGAAAAAAACTTCACATTTTGTTCCGAAATTTTACAAATGTGTATGAAAGTCGCGTTGCAAAAGTCCGTAGGTATCTAAACGTCCTATACATATGACCGCGGGTGATGCTAAGTGCCACACCAAGCAACCGCCGTCTTTCCCGTGGATAGATATGGATACACTTCGAGAGGGATAGATAACTCACCATCTTTCCTTGTATGCAGGGAGGAGTCAAACCCTCTGAGGTAGGCAGGCATGTCGCTGGCACTGGTGTTGTAGTTGGATGTTGATGTGCTCGTATGACGGAGCTGACCGTCACTGCGGCTGCAACAAATTGAGCCAACTTAAGAGCATGGAACTCATTATAGACTGTTTCGCCTTCGGTGCTGGCGCGAGTTATATTAATTATCAAGGCCACATTACACTTAAGCATTTATTGAGGTCTGTGAAGTTTGTAGTTTAATCTTTTACAAACTACCTCAACACTTGAACTAAGGGCTGATATACTAAGTAGCGAGTTATGTAGCAAGTTAATCGATGAGCCCTAATAATGAGAAGTGTAAAGTTTGAAGTTTTATCTTTTACTACCTCAACAATTGAACTAAGGGCTGATTTACACGTAGATTAGTTCAGTAGCCAGTTAAGTTGCGACTTAATCGATGAGCCAATAATGAGATCTTTAAAGTTTGTAATTTAATCTTATACTACCTCAACACTTGAACTAAGGGCTGATTTACACGTAGATTAGTTAAGTGGCGAGTTAAGTTGCGACTTAATCGATTCAGATAGGTAAGTAACAAGTTGTTTCCAAACGTACAGGCGAGTTTAGCTTCAAGTTTCGGACGATGACTATCTGTCAACCTATGAACTGTACTTAACTCGCCCGTCTACACACGCGGAGAATCTGAAGTTTTTAAGGTTGTGCATTACAACAGAGTATTTTTAACCGACTTTAAAAAAAGGAGGAGGTTATTGATTCGACTGTATGTTATTTTGGGTATAGTGTTACGCGATTTCTTTGCAGATTGTGAATAGAGATTTTTTCGTTTAAAAGATTACGCCTTCAGGGGTATTATCAATACACGTGGTGTAAAACAATTGATGTAGGACCCGTTAACTGGGGCTTCTACTCATCATACTGAACAACTTTCCCCAAGGAACCCATAGTCAATTCGCAAAAAAAATCGACGCTCGTCATAGCAAAATGCACGAAATTGGTCAATCAGCTGATCGTTTTATATGAAGAGTTCAAAAACTTTTTTGCGATTTCAGCAAACTTGTTACAACGGTACCTACACCAATTTTGTTTTGCTAACGGGACCTACACCAATTTTGTTTTGCTAACGGGACCTACACCAATTTTGTTTTGCTAACTGGACCTACACCAATTTTGTTTCACCGTGTATACATCATAATCGGTTCAGTAGCTACTTTTGTAAAAAAAATATACAAAAATTGTCGTCAATTGCGATTGAAGTCAATTTTTTAACGTGTTGAGCGTTGTCAATTAACAATGTCAGGCTTGCCCAGATAGCACAGGTACCTGTAAGGACTGGAGCTGGTCTTGGTGGTAGATCGCGACGTGGTGGACGAGGCTGATATGCCAATGTTGCGCAACTGCCGCCCCGGTTCCGTGCTACTGTGGTAGGCCAACGACGATCTGATGGAAAAATTTGGTATTAGAGACTTGCAACAACACAAGGGTCTAGTCTAGTGACTTATGTCGAGCCAAGAACGTTTATTTTCACTTCGCAAACGCAGAAGTAAGGACGAACTTATTCCCCCAGGCATGTTCAATCTTCGTTTAATCAGACGCAGGGCCAGTTTCCACCCTTATTTGGTAGACATTCCAAATTAGCGCACGAAGCGCTTTGCTTCATTTTTCATTATGTGAACCGCTAAGGAGTGAAATTCTTCGCAAGCGCGTCTGTTTTTCTCAAACTTTTAATATTGGGATGTTAAAAGCGAGTGAATAGACATTACTTGAGACTGCCTGTTCCACCTTCTTCGAAGAAGGTGGACTTTCTTCTACGTAGCGTAAGCAGGCTTCTCACACGGTGGGCCGAAGACCTGGTAAAGGTCGCGGGAAGCAGCTGGATGCGGGCAGCGCAGGATCGGTCGTGGTGGAAATCCTTGGGGGGAAACCTTTGTCCAGCAGTGAACATCTTTCGGCTGATATGATGATGATGATGTTCCACCTTCAACTCTGTCGTCACTTAACATTAGGTGAGACTGGAGTTAAAACAGTTTCAAGTAGTAGGAAATTTGTAGCACTTAGTATTTAGTCTTAAGCCGAATTTTGATAATTATAAACAAATTAGTTTAGCTTTTGCTCGTGATTTAGCCCGCGTGGATATCGTTTTTACGAGAGTGCACGGTGCGCGAGCTGCATTAGCCTATGTGTTTATCCAATGCTTGAGCTCCACGTAACAATTTTCATCCAAATCCGTTCAGCAGTTTAGGCGGAACAAAGACTCATCACACTTTCGCGTTTAAAATATTACTAGTGATAGCAACCGGCAAATCAGTGATTCATGGTTTTTGGTTTAGTGCAAGTGTACCGCACACCAATAGTGTAAAGCAGTATATTGTTTTAAGTGTATATTTTGTACAATAAAGAGTATAAAAACCAACAAACAGTCTTATCGCGCGCGCTATAGTAACATTTTATCTTATCTGTAGCCGCTACCCCACGACGCATAACTTTTCCTCATACTTACCGATTGACCGTTGACAAGTTATGTGCACTGCTGCTGACTATGATTGAAGTGTCGATAGGAGGCACCTTCTTGCCCATGCACTTGAGTATAGTCCTGCAAAGTGAAAAAAGGCAAGTTAGAAAAAAATGGGAAAGATGGTTCTGAATCGAAAGCTTCTTCTCTTGTTTATTTCTACCTCAAATAACACTGTCGTTTTCATCGGAAGTAAGCCAAACGTTTAGGAACACTTACTGCAGAGACACTCGCGATTCCAAAAATCATTAGCAACATTTTTAGGCACCTGTAGTAAGTCTAACTTTAAAAAAGTAATGAGCTCCTTACCTCTTCAAATTGTCCCGGACTCTAATATTGAAGGCAATGTATCCGAGCGACGCAGCAGTAGCGTGCAAGGCCACAGCTGCAGCGAGCACGGAACTCAGCACGTTGCGTTTGTCGCCAGCTTCGCTGCCCAGTATTAGCCCGCTGGCCCACGCCACGCAGAGTAGAGGGAGACAGATGATGCTGACTGCTAGTAGCATTCTAGAGAAAAAGGGATTTGCAAAGTCTATGAAGTGATTGCAAACGACAGTGGTGCGTAGTAAAAAAATATAATGTTATAGTTATATTATAACTTCTTGGCTCCAATCTTATTATTAGGGAATAAAAAATCCACGCAGCACTACTTACAATCCAATTTAGTTTAGACGTAAGATTTGTGGCGGCAACCACAGTAACCCGCCACTGAACCTAACAGATGCGACAAGAGGACAAAAGAAATACGACATCTACAACACGCTATTAACATTACTTCAGCACTGGGTATAAATACAAGTACCAACCATCAACGGTTAGTCCACGGCCGGACCCCAGGCATACCACCTCGCCTGGCGGAGATATCTCCCTTTGCTCTCGTCGAGTAGGAACACACCGTCCCTACAGTGGTGACCCCGAGCTGAACACAAGCAATGCTCCTTCAGCGCGATACTCCAACACCAAGCCTCCAGCCGGTAAATTAAGCATCAGCAGCACAACAGTCGCATTGCACTGAAGTTTAATCAGGACCATCGCTACCCGAGACGTTGAGTTTTCTGGCCTGCTAGTTCACCTTCAGGCAGCAGCAAGTTGACGGCAGCAGCCACACGCTAATTTTGCGCGCATCAACTGCTTTCCTTGCCATGACGCCTGATGCCTCCCTTCATCCCGACTTACAATGAACATCGGCCTGGCACAAGCGTATCCACCCGACTTGCCGAGGACGACGGCACCCGCGACTCTAGACTGCCACTTCAAATTGGATCGACCTCGGGTATCGGAGTGATGTGTAACCCGCCACTGAACATTAACAAATGCGACGAAAGGACAAAAGAAATACGACATCTAGAACGCTATTTTAACATTTCGTCAGCACTGAGTATAAATACAAGTACCAACCATCAACGGTTGGTCCACGGCCGGAGCCCAGGCATACCACCTCGCCTGGCGGAGATATCTCCCTTTGCTCTCGAAGAGTAGGAATACCGATCCTACAGTGGTAACCCTCGACGTGAAACAGTTCCTTCCTACAGGTTTAAGTAAAGAAATAAAGTATGTATGTCGGAGCGTGTCTAGAAAGTCAAGCTAAAGTAAAATGAGCATTTGCAGATATGGAGAATGGATGGAGAATGCAGTGCATTTAACTTGTCTATAATAGACATAGAACAGTAACGGATTTTACAGCGCAGACGTGCATTGCACATTCATTCTAGCAGCGCAGTTCCTCATGTTATCAGATACATAAAGATATCAATTTTACCTCAAATTGCCGAATCCGATGACGTGATCTCTCACGGTGAAGGCAGCTCGGGTGGCCCCGGCGAGGAAGACCAGCGCCGCCGTCGCGTACACAGCGGCTGGTACCACCACCCACCACACCACGGGCTCGTGGCAGCTCACCCAGCAACTAAGGATGGGATAGACGATTACCGATTAGCGTATCTCATTACAAATGAAGCTAATGATTCTTCATGAAGTTTTTAGAGTCAGTTACGTTTTAGAGGATTTCCTACAGCGTAAGCTTATACAAAGATGTAAAAAGTCGATTTATCTATTGGACTGAGTAATCTAATGATGTACAGCGGTAAATGCTATTGTCACAGCCAAAACAGTGTTAGCAATTCGGTCATCGTCTCACACATAAGACATTATAAAACCGATGTCTATAGAAGCCATGGGGTCGGGATCCACGATTAGAAGTCGGTATAGTAGTATTTAGAAGGCACTGGAAGATACTTACAGCAGGACATTTCCATACTAATGCCGATGATGTCCAGCGCCGAGGCGCTTACGCAGTTGTAAATCACGTGGCTTTAGTTATTGCTATCCACAATTGGTAAGCCCTTGGCATCATCTCACCTGATGGTAAGTGACGTCGATGTTGAAGATGGAAGCGGGCTAATCAAGATTCCCCAACGCAATGGGAAACTGGCTATCTTATTTTCAAGCCGAAATGCTGTTACATTGATTTGGCGGCAAGACTTAGATAAGATGGTGCTAACACGCCAGGCGTACTCAGAAAATAAATTAAACTAATTCCACCAACCAAACCGAGTCTTGCAAAGTTAGACTCCGCCGGGAATCGAACCGGCGACCTTCTGATGTGAAAAGCTAATGGACTTAATCATTACGGCAAGGAGGCGGTTATCTAACTTCAATATATAGAAAATACTAGCTGTTTCCCGCGGCTTCACCCGCGTGGACCACATTTCTATGACTTTTCGAGGCAAGCGGCTCGCGAGCGTGGTAAAAAGTAGCCTATGTCTTAAGCCAGGTCCTAATCTGTCTACCTACCAAATTTCAGCCAAATCCGTTCAGTAGTTTTTGCGGGAAAGCGTAACAGACAGACAGAGTTACTTTCGCATTTATAATATTAGTAGGGATACCTTAATGACAGAATACAATAGCGGATTCCCATACTGGTTATCAAGCCGCTCGCCGTAGTTGGCATCCCCATTACAAATCAAACAGATAATCACTAGCTTGTCGAGTCGTTGTAGTAACACTCGGGGTACTCACAACAGCGCATTGCCATACTGATGCTGATGATGCCCAGCCGCCAATGCCAACGCCACCGCGGGGGCTGCATACGCGGCGGCAAGGTGGGCAGCTAAACCTCCATGGTTGACGTCACGCAGCTCGCGCACCAAGCGGCGTAATTGCCAAGCGTCGCACGCGCACCACGCTAGCGCTGCCACCCACCAGTAGTGGAGCGACATCGCGATCAGCTTGCACGCGAACTGTGAGGGGCATTACTGTTATTTGGTTTTTTATTTCAGAGATATACTCTACTTGAGATAGATAAACAACAAAGAAGAGGTATAAGTACGATATTATTTCTGATTTTTTGGGGGTTCTCAGCTTTGGTTATTGTCACATAAGTACATTAAAAATTTCACTCATTATACAAATCCATTATCACATCGAAATGATTTTTGAAACTCAATTCGATCCTTGCTAACATTATAAATGTGAAAATGTGTTTGTTACGTTTTCACGTTTCTACACCTCGACCAATCTTGATGAAATTTGGCATACAGGTAACTAGTGTCACTGGACATAGGCTACTTTTTATCCCGTGAAAATAGCATAGTCCGATGCAGTTCTTGAGGGAACTGAAAAAATACTCTTATTTTGATTAATTTCTTTAACGTCGAACAATGGATTATTGAGATTTTTTGCACAATGATGGTTGAGGAGGTGGGAAATGACATAATTTACTAATGAGCATGTCCTGACATAGTTCCCGAGGGATCTGGGGAAAACTAATTTCCACGCTCGCGTACGTCGGCGTCGCAACGGAGCAACAGATTGAATTGATTTTTTGTATAGAATTGGTTGAGTGGGTAGGAAGTGACAGACTGCTTATCAGAATAGACCGATATAGTTCCTGAGGGATCTGGAGAAAACTCATGTCCACGTTCGCGGCAGCGCAGGACCGGTCGTCGTGGAAATCCTTGGGGAGGCCTTTGTCCAACAGTGGACGTTTTTCGGCTGATATGATGATGATCTAAAAGGTAGTAGCAAATAATAGTGCAATTAACAATTAAAAACAAAGAGCCATTTGATGTTTAACTTACCTCATTCTGCACGAGACTGCTTCTAGCCTTCAGAGCTATCAGATATAGAAGCTCAGCCACAAACACACAAAATATCAGGTGCTTGTGTATCGAGTTTGACACCGTCGCAGCCCCGCCCCGCATTAGACAGAGTGCAGCCCAAGTGGTCAACAGGAGTGGGAGCGAGAGGCTGAATGCTGTGTATGACGTCACTGACTCGAGTAACGATGGTTCCGGGATGAACTGTGGAGACGTACCTAAATTAGTTGATGTCTCTAAAAAATGTGAAGGAGACAATCACAAAAGTCATAAAAAAAATTAAAACCTACCTCAATATCGACTTCATCGACCAAAACAGCGAAAGTAGAGAGATGGTTGCAAGTGCAGTTGATGAGCAAAGGTTCCCCAGAGTAAGGAGACCAGTCGTAGTCTATTTCTGTGTGACATCCGACACGGGACCACTCGCCGTACCTGTGAATATACATCGAATCTTACAACAAATGCAATTAGTCAAATCTATTTAGAAATAATATAGAAACAAAATTCGTGAATCAAAGAATATTATTTTCTAAATCTTTTTTAACACACTGCTCGTATTAAAAACAAATTTACTGCATCGCTTTTAGTTTCATAGTTAGGATTTTTAAACACGCGTGCTTTGAATTTATATAACAAGTGTATAGCACTTTCAAAGAGTTTTATGTCTCTTCAGTTTGTAACCAAAAGTCCTAAGCATAAAAACTCCTTGGCGCGCGCTGTAAAAAAATCTGCGCACCTTTTTTATTTGCAAAGTAATCACTACAATTATGTGTCAGAACACAGCATGATTCTTTTCTAAGTAAGTTTATAAAATTTAATTTGTTTTTTTCCTTCAAAAATATGTTGTACAACGTCTTATGACCCTCGTGAACAATGGTTATTAAACTCGAGGCAGGATTGCAGCCCCAGCCGACATAGCTCACTTGCATCGTTACGTACTAAATATTTAAACCAATGCGTTTTTCATACAAAATCTGAAAATTGAAAAGCGAATATCTCGAAAACTGTGAAACTTAGGCTACAAATTTATTAAGTCAAATCTATTCCAAATGACCGCCTCTGGCTCCCCTTTCAGTTTTCTGCACTACTTCCCAAACACTCTGTATATAAATTATTTTCTTACCCTCTCAAAGTAGACCAATGCACACATTGCGGGTTGGTCCTAGACCCAAACGTCTCCTTGTTTACATCCAACCACATCTGCAGTCTAACTGGCCTCTTCAGTCTTATTCCACCCATGCTCTTGTAAATCAACTTTTTCTTTCCCATCTCTTTGGTTCCGTTTCCATCTTTGAATTTTGTGTCCACTGCTTCCATAATAAGAGCCATTACTTTAGGGCCTTCTTCATTTTGTCTGTCGTCAACGAAACCAGAGTCGTTCTCTTGCAAGTTGGCATAGACAGGCTTCTCCTGTTTTTTGAAAGCTGGCTGTATGACAACAGGACCATGACTTTGGTTCATTTCTTCATCCAGTGAGTTTTTAGTTTGTGGAATTTTGGGTATGTGATTTGAATGAGAATTTTGGTGACCTTTATTTGCGTACATTATGCCTGAAAAGAAAATTTTGATATTTACTAAGTAGCTACATAGTTTGCTCATACTGAATTTCATTTTTTTTAAAGTTCCATCATTAACCTTACAGCTAAAATTGCAAGTTTGCATGCATTACTTGGACTAAGACAATCAGACTTACCTTCAAAATCATCCATATTGTTCTCCAGCGAATTATCTCCACTATTTTCTTTGGACTCCTTCAGCCACACATACTCAGGCACAAACAAAGCAACTTGTAATATCGGCGATCCTATAGATATATTGACTCCCCAACGACGGCTGACTGATTCGTCCATGCGTAAAGGCATCAGGTTAGATGTGTTTCTAGAGTATTGGAGATAGGAGAAAACGGCTCGTGATTCAATGTTGGTCTCTTGGTTTTCTGAAAAAATAGGAGAAAGTGGAATCTGTGTAATGTTTCCTAAATCGATTAGGATTAATGGAGAACAACTTATTAGAGCACAGTAAGACTGTTTTACTTCCGGCCCTTTAACAAGGTAGTAAACTCCTTTTTTCTGTAGCTTTAATAAAAAAAAATACTGCGTTTGTAAAATTATTTAAACGATTGATGGTAAATGACGATGCTGCGATGTATCACGCAAGCTCAAATAGTGTTCATTCAATCCTAAATTATACGAATCGAGAAACACAGAAGCTGGCAGAGAATTACACTCCTTGCCCGTATTTACGCATGATAAACAATAACAAAAACACTTCGAGCGTATAGGTGGAATATCCGACAAAAGAGTGAAATGCCAAACGTTTTAAGAATACAGGTGGAATATTCGTCAAAGGAGTGGAAAGCCTCTCGCACCTGGTTATCCGATGGTGGACAATTGAGAAATAGAATCTACAGTGACCAGCTCTCTGATTCACAACAGCTCAAGTTCGATTCGTTACACGGAATCGGCAAAATAATCGAACAAATTCGACTGTCATGTCTTTATTTATAAGGTTGCAGTTATGGAGTCCGTTCGACTATTTTGCCGATTTCGTGTAACGAATCGAAATCCAACCGCTGTGAATCGGGGCACAGGGCTACTAAAATAGGGTTTTCAAAGCTCCTGGCTCTAATTAACAATTTCCGAAACTACTGGGCCTAAAACCTTGGAAAAATCACAGTACATAAGGTTGAATGCATAGATTACAGGAAAATCTATGACAAAAATCTAAAATCCTTCCGTTCCCACAGGAAAAATAAAATTTATAATGTCTAGAATAAGTAGAATCCTATTTACCTAGAGCGTAGTATGTACTAAGAGGTCTTGTTCTGTTTTGTAGTAGTTTTGGTGCGGAACCCTGTTTGTGTGACCCCGAGTCGCACTTGGCCGGTTTTTTTTATAGCTAGAAGTACATATTTAATTTGCTCTTACCTTGAATGTTAATATTAGTGATCCCAAGCAAATCAAGCGGTAACAACACTCGCGTAAACTTATCAAACTTGTTCTTATTCCTCACGTAGTTGTTGTATTTGGGGAACGACACTGTAGGGCTCAAGGGTTTTCTGTTCTTCGCTTTCCCATTGCCATAGAAACCAGCTTGTATAGGGGAGTGGATAAAGGCTGACGTGTCTGGGAGGATGACTCGCTCGGTGGTATAGGATTCAATGTTGAAGCGACTGAGTTGGGTCGGCTCGAAACCGTATATCGACTCTGAGGTTACTATGTCAACGCCGATCACTGAAAGAAAGAGCTGGTATTATATCTTTTTTTTTTAAATCTACAATTGGTATGCCCTTGGCATCTCCCCTGATGGTAGGTGACGATGGTACCGAAAATGGAAGCGGGCTTACCAAGATTACCCAACGCAATGGAGAACTGGCTATTCATGCCAGACCACATCAATGCTGTTAACACTGATGTTTGGCGGCAATATTAAGATAGATTAATTAGCATAAATAAACGTAGTATTGTTTCATAGATAGTAGTCCCTGCTAGAAAACTAGGAACTTCTTTGGTACCATATAAAAAATTACTGTTGTGCTAAGATGCACCAATGTTGAGAGCAACTCTTTTTCTTTGTGTTTTGAAAATGGAACACGGTGCTCTACCAGTGCTTGTAGCAATAACGCTATTTGTTCACTTGAGAAATTAGTAACGCTCTCTCTTTTATTAGTATAGCGCTAGAACGAAACAAGTGCTTATCCTCTCACATCGCACGTGAGAAACACTGTTGCGGCAAAGTATATGTATATATTAGTACTAACAAACAGTATGGACACTGCTGTTTCTAGATTGCGACCTCACCTCCTCCTTCACCCAGATTGATACAGATAGGTTACAGTTTGGTTCTCGAACGTATGGGATTTCGCCGTGATTTTGTTTACTCCGTCATTTGTTTTTAGAAATATCATTTCACGACCGTTGTATGCAGTGTCTGAGGTGTGGTTGCGGTACAACATGGTGGTATGCATGCAGTGTCCGAGGTGTGGTTGCGGTACAACATGGTGTCGTATCTAATGCATGCATTTATTCGCCAATATTGCACACAAAGAGCGTCGGTGGCGTAACGGCTAGGGCCGCCACTCCTGTTCGGGAGGTTATAGTACGAATCCTGCCACGTACCTATGTTTTTTATATAAAACATCTGAGTACGTTTGGCTGCAACTCACCTGATGGGAAATGATGATGCTATCGAGGATAGTACACGCAAACTCAAATAATACTTATTCACTCTTGTCTTGAAGATCTTCATATTATAGGAATCGGGAAACACTGACGTAGGCAAGGAGTTCCACTCCTTCGCTGTCCGCATAAAAAATGAGGAAGCATAACGCTTCGTGCGGAACTGTTTTCATACTTCGATTTCATATGTAGGTTTTCCGACGCTCTTACGGTGAAGGAAAATAACGCGAGGAAACTTCATCGACCAAATTAAGTTAATGGGAAATCTGCACACGCCTGCGCATAAACTCGAAAGTTGTGTGTGAAGTCGATTAACCCGCACTGGGCCCGCGTGGTCGACTAAGGCCCGATCGCCGTAATTCAGATATGATTGATTGCACACCAAAAGCACACTTACCTATATCCTTGGTGACAATCTCAAACGGACTGGTATAGGTGTCGTGCTGACTCTCGGCTAAAACGGCTATGTATTTGTCAAACTTCTCCAATAAATGTTCGACGCCATGCCCCGTCAGATGTCTAATGCGACGCCATTCCTTCTCGTATTGGATGTCGAGAATTGTGTTCGCTGATTTTATTATGTTCTGTAAGACGTCGACGGAAGATAAGAAGTTATTGGTATTTTAACAAAAGCTTGAAGAAAAACACATTATTTTTTAAAGCCTTAAATGCTTTCTGGGGCTGTACAAGCAGTTTTTTAAACTGGCTTCAATTGACACAACTTTTTACAATTTTGCTCCATTTTTTAATTATTTTTGTACATTTTCTTAAAAAAGAAAAACACAAAACCAATCGAATTTGATTAACATTATGTAAAACTAACTTGGAGATATACCCTATTGAATAAAAAATAATTGTGAAAACCAGTTTATGATGGACGAAGACATCACGTAACGAACACAAAAAAAAACCATTCGAATTGTGGACTTCGTTTTTTTTCAGCTCCAATAATATTCCCTCAGCTCAGCTTTATACTACTTGGTGTTAGCGAAGTCTGATTGCAGATCAGTGACTTACTTTCACATAATCCTTATCCTGGCTATGCGTCAGGTTCAGGCCAGCTTGCCCCAGCTCATACCCCATCAACTCCAACAATATACCCTCGGCGACCAACACATCAGCTCCATACAACTTGGCAGTCTTGGCGCACGCCGACTGTAGGTCCTCGGCTAAACGCACACCCACGAATGTGTTTACCGATAGTTCGCCGGTCTCTATTTTGTGGAGCTGGAAAATTTATTTGTTTTAGACGAATGTTCGAAATTATTACAATATTCAAAAGTTCAATACTTCAGTTTTCGTTTTCAGTAATAAATAAGTTGAACTGTCAAACGGAGAACATCACTTTTTAAAACTTTTCTCAGACATTCCACCTACAACTTGTTATACAAATTCACATGTGTTTTTGATGTGGAAAGTTTGATAAGACATCTCATGCGCCATTTGGAAGAAAAGAAAATATTATATGCTATATTTCGTGTAATCAGGAATTATGAACATCAAAATAGGTCGAAGGACGGACACACAAATACACACACATATATTTTTGTCTGTACCAATTTATTTGTGTCTTAGTTATATCCTTACTAATATTATTAACGCGAAAGTTTGTACATGGAGTTAGTTAGATAGATAGTTTGTAATTCGGATCAACGGATAAACGGATCTGGATGAAATTTGGTAGGTAGACAGAATCGGACTTGGATTAACATATAGGCTACTTTTTTCCACGCTCGCAGCCCGCTTGCGGCTCGCGCACTGCACACGCTCGAAGATAGTCATAGAAACTATATTTACGCGAGCGAAGCCGCTGGCAAAAGCTAGTAGAGTATATTTTCATCAATGTCGAATTTTCGGACGATCACTAAACTTTCCGTTTACTTCTACGTTTCTCGTAGTTAAAAAATACATACTAAAATAAGTCTGGACGGGAAGTATTTCCTTTTTATCTGCCGCAATAACAATGCTATCGAAGGGATTGAATGTTGCTGTAAAAATCATCATGAACTCAGCACTTTAGAATATTTTTTGAAAAAGACACTTTTAGGTACAAGCTTGACTTTAAAAAAAGTTTTATGCTCAAAAAGACAAATTCTCAGTGAGCCAAATGTGAATATTCCGTTTCCAAATTCAAAAAAGGCGAGCACTATATTTCTTACGATTCTATTGAAAATAAAAGACGATCATGGGACCTTTATTCCACCTCCAGTTCAGCATCAGATCAACGTCAAAATACCAAAAGGATCTATTGTCACCAGAAATACGGCTTCATACCAAATTTCAATTCAATCGGATTTCTGGAAGTCGCTCTAAAATAGTTTGCAAGATTTGACCTAAACAAACTAACATACATACAAACATTTGAAGTTAATAAACGCTTTGATATAATTCGGCTTACCTGGATACTCGCCCTTTTAGCATTACATAGCAGTTCCATAGGAGTTGGAAAAAGTGTTCATCGCTAACGATAAACATACCAATGTTAGATCATACCTGTTTTCTCAGCTGGTAAAATGTGGACGTAGTACAGTTGAACATATCTGGCTCCTGCCAAGGCACCACTTGCGTTTCGTCACACATCCTTGAGGCTTTGCCGCTTGTTCCTAAAAAATACAACATTTTAGCACTCAATAATTAGTTACATTTACAAAACTACTTTTTATTTTTATTTATAGTTCGTTCGTTGAATTAGCTATTGTCCGGTTCAAATGCTGTTAGGATACGACCTTTTGGAATGGAGCGGCATATGATGTCAACTGACCATTAGCAACGCTGTCGGGAAAGCGCGTGACACGTGAGTGACGAATACAATGTCCATTCCAAAAGGTCGTATCCTAACAGCATTTGAACCGGATAATACACCTTTGATAAATGCCGTTCGCCGTTGCCGGCTCGCGTCAAACGGTTGAGTCGAAGGGGCCGCCCCGATTTCAATCGCGGCGCAGCCCACATTACACCCGCACGGGGGTCGCGCGAGTCTTGCTCAGTCCTTAATTATTAATGTAGGCGACGATTCTGAAGATACTTCGAGCAGCGGTGAAATTGATTAAAATTTATAATATTTTTTATTAAAAAAATATTTATTTAATTTAATTTTTTTGTAAAATTGTTTTAGCCTTCAACATATTTCCAGAACTCAGTTCGGGTGTTCTGCAGCGAATTCCCCGAACGTACTATATATGTCAATTGTACACAGTTAATGAATATACTTAAAATCAAATACACAAGATTTACAAATAACTCTACAAGAGTTTTTTGCCAACAAACCAGTAAGTGAGAAGGAAATGAAATACACACAATTTATGATTGAATTAATAAAAGGTTACCTGTAGGACAATCAGTAACGGCTTCTACCCCAAATTTGGTTCGGGGCCACCAAACTCCGTGCGAGAATGAACGTGGACATCCGTCATACACCACTGAAACGAAACATACCGTTAGGCCTGGTTTTCACGTTCGTAATTTTATCGCATGTTGAGAGGCCGTACTCAGGCATACATAAACGATGCGAATAAATTAAAAACGACTGCATTAAGGCATTTTTTTTTGGGAAGTCGGGTAAAATGTATCCTATGTCACTTACGGGATCATCACGAATCTAACGATACCTCGCACTCTAAAATCCATCAAGCCGTTCAGATCAAAAGATATCGTGGAATAAATAAACATAATACATACATTAGACCTGAACACAATACACTTCCTTTTTTGTTGGCAGTCGTCTAAAAAGGGGGATACGGGTGTAGTCTTGGAGTAATTTCAACACGGTACATTTGTTCAGATCCTCCTCTACCCTTTCTTTACTGCTCTCTAACCCTCTTTTTGAAACGATGAAAATACGTCCATGAGAACGGCAGCAGCAAAGTATATATATTAGTACTAACTTACTGTATGGACACTCCCTGCCGCTCTCTAGATTGCGACCTCACCACCTCGTCACACATATTGTTACACATTGGTTACAGTTTGGTTGTCGAACGTATAGGATTTCGCCGCCATTTTGTTTGTTCCGTCATTCCATTTTTGAAATGTCATTTCTGGCCCATTGTATGAAATGTGCAGGTTGTGACGGCGGCTTAGTTTCCAATAACGTTAGCTTGACTACCGATTATGTGCGCACAATCTAACTACTGAACTGTTTAGAATGCTTCTATTTTACAATAAATTCAACGTGGCGCATGCTAGATGGTTTCACTTAGTTATTAATTTGAATTTGTATGCAAGAATATAGCGCGGGCAGGACTCCCACTCCATGGATCGATAACCTGCTGCGCGGGAAACTGCTAAATGCAGGCAGTGCAGGACCGGTCGTCGTGGAAATCCTTGGGTGAGGCCTTTGTCTAGCAGTGTACGTCTTTCGACTGATATGATGATATGCAAGAATGTATTACCTTCACAGCCAGCATTAGGGGCGACTTCGGCATAAGCGTTAGCGCAAGAGTCGCAGGCCCTGCCGATAACTCCGCCGTGGCAGTAGCATTGTCCAGAAGTGGCTTCGCAGGAGCTGTTGAGAGAGCCGGCGGCGTAGCACTGGCACGGAAGGCATTCCTCTGTGTCTGATGGTTTATAGTGGTTCTCCTGTAAAATATTATTTTATTGAGACGTGGTGAGGAAACCTGCATAGATTTCAAATGTGCAAGATCGCATAGCACGCTACTATAGGTGTAAATCGAAATGGTTTACACGTGACTGCGCGTGATCTAGGGTGCAACAAAAAACAACCGCCGTCTGTCTTCCTACTCCTTTTATATAGCGCCATCTGCTGGTCAGTAAGTGAGTGAACTCACCTTGCAGTGGCAGTTCCCAGTGTCTCGCTGGCAGTGCGGATGGTAGCCGCGCGTTACGTCACACGCGCACGGACCACACGCCTGCACGCCCCACCAGCCTCCGGGACAATCTTCTTCGCCCTCTTCTATGCAGCCTGCATCTACGAGCGGTGTTTAAATAATTATTATAGACAGATACAGCTCAAAGCATCTGTGGATAACGGTTTCTTCCAAAATCGCAGATAAGTAATAAAATTTGTTATGTTATGCTGATTTTCACAAATTGCAAGACAGCAATATAAGGTTTAAAGCAATATAATGTATCATAAGGGCAGCTACAATCTTCGGCGTAAATATGAATTTAAATATCCTATAGGTGATGAACATTCTTTTGTGAAGCCAAACTATTCAAAGTAAGGATTACTTGGCGAGAGCCATAATAATATATCAATGTATCCTACCAAAATTGACTGACAACGTTGTGTAAAAATAATGACATTAAGTGTTAATAAAACAACTTTTATAGCCCCTCGGTGGGGACGTATATGAGCTGATATAATAATAATAAAAACAACTTTACAATCTTCAACAAAACCTGACAAAGCGAACTTGCCGGTAAGCAATATGCAAGTACACTAAAAACATTTTAAAACATTGACAGTGGTAGTGTCACTATACTCTGGTACGCACTGTGCATGTCAAACAAGGACGAAAGTCCCACGCAGCGATGCACTACAGACAGAAGCAGCAGCGTTCGCACTCGCATTCCTCGTTGTTAAGTGTCCTAGAAGGCTATGTATTTGTGTTTTACTTACCAGTAAACAAGTACCCTTCAGCACACTGACAGTGGTATCCTCTGTCACTGTCCTCAGGAATACATTGTGCGTGTGCGGGACAGGGACGCAAGTCGCACGCGGCAGTGCATTGCGGACCGAAGCGGCCCCGTTCGCACTCGCATTCAGTGTTATCCCAGCTGGCTATGCATTTGCTCTGTGAAGATATGAGCAGTTGAGAAATGATAAAATTTCACGCGACTTATAATGCAGTCATCTCATACATCAAATGCGAATGAGTGTTATAAAAAAAAATGTCTTGAATATATGGCAGTGTACGTCATTCTATCATGTATTATAGGGTCCCGACAGCCCGATGATGGCCGGTTGATAACTCGTGTAATGGACTTGAATTAGTAGTACATTGAAACAAAGCTATTTTAGAATCATACGTAGGTACAGAAGGTATGACCATAAAAAGAAGTGAAAACTTACAAAAGGTGGACATATCGACAGCATGCAATCAGCTCTCGATTGGCATCCATCCCTCACATTTTCTCTGACTGTTGGACGATTCAATAACGACTGAGCTGTTCCCACGCGAACGTCCTACAAACAGTCAAAACATTAGTCTTTTAATCACTTTAGCAGACACAAAAGATAAACTGTAACAGAATAATGACATGTTATAGGTATCTTGCAACAGAAAAGCACCGTCTATCCACGGCTCCACGGAGAATTAAGTGACGTAACAGAATCTTACACAGCTAAGAAAAATAATCTAAAAATGTTAACAATAGGGGTTTCAGTATGAAATTACCAATTCAGCTTTTAAAGTTCAATGGCAATTTTTATTGAAAAAAAGTAGGTATTGTTTTTTATTATTGACCTTATGGTGACACTACTTATGTCTTTTATTCGTAAGTAGTGGCTAGTATTTCATGTTCCAATCCCCAGACCTACGTACCATTGAATAGAACAAAGGCGTTTTCTTAGTGGTCAGATGGGGTAATTTTTGACTAGTAAATTTCTTGAATTTTCCTGAAAGTGCCGAAATCTTATTTAGGTTTTCCCAAATATGACATTCGTAACGAAGAAACCGCTACGATTACTCCAGAGCTTTAAAAATGTGTGTTTTTTGCCTTTAAAAATGGTGATTTATTGGGTTAAAAATAACCGTCTTCATGGGTTTCATAATATGCTCTCATAATAAACAAAAGGCCACATTCAGAAGGTATTAATTTCTAATAGTATAACGCTATTTTGAGAATAACGGTTTTTCTTAATATTAATTTTCTTTAAACTTTTTTAGCCAATCGGCAATATCATACTTAAACACCTAATTACAACCGACTAAGTCACAAAATTGCGTGTTTTATTGTATAATATTTTTATATGAGTGAGTGTGAGTGATTTCGGTCATGGCGAGCACTTCGAATCCTAGTCGGTTTGCAATTTGTATATATACCTTATATAAACCAAAAAAAGCACAATGTAAACAAACTTAGTAGGAATTTGACAGTGTCAAATGTCAATTCCATAGTACTTTTGTTTACCTTATGTTTTTTTTTTGGTTGATATAAGGTATACGTATTATGTATATACATACGTGTCGAATTAAATACCTTCTTTTTTGAAGTCAGTAATAAACTGTATAAAAGTGACACTTTACTTGTCTCACTCGCACTTCAGCGACCTGTTAATTCAATTTCATTCACTCACTTCATCCATTCGCGCATACAAATGAGTCATAAGGTTTTCTTCACGTGGGGACATGAACGTGATATACGAGTATAACGTTACAAAGAATCTCCCTCTGGAGATTGATATAAATCCAATTTGAAGAGAATTACCTGAATACACCCTTCAAAGTAGCCAAACTCCGACGCGAGCAAACCCGCCGTACTATCCGGCCCACCAATCAGAATCTTCCCGATGTACTGTCCTTGCACCTTATTGGCCAACATCGGCAGTAAGACGGTGCGATGTCCGTAGTCGATGTTGACCGAGATGTCGGTGCCAAGCCATTTGATCTCGACGCGGTGCCAGTTGCCATCAGCGAGGGTTGTTGTGGGGAGGATCATGGATTCTCCGTTGTAGGAATAGTGGAGAAGGCCCGATTTTAGCTGTAAAGAAAGCAGATTGTCTCTACAAGTGGGGGATACTTAATACAACAAGCAGTTAATAACGTGCCCGAAATTGATGTTGTGCATACTTTTTCGTGTAGCCTTCAACGTATGACACACAGAAATCCACATTAGAAAGTATGTCAGACTTGATGAAAAATTTACAAATAAATAATCTGGGTTTGTATGGGACCTTAATAGATTTTTATGAAGTAATGAACTACCCAGTGTAATAAGCCTTATTAAATTTAAGTAACTCACAAAGTTTTATTAAACCTTGGTTTATACGGAAAGTGGACATTACTAAATTTTTTTCTCGAATAATAAACTTCATAGTGTAGTAGGCGGTATAAAGTTGTAATTACGTACAAGATTTTATCATAGTGAAACTATTTTTTATTACAACAAATCGTTCATTCATCCAAATTGAAGAACACTAGATCTGGTTATTCATATAAAAGAGCAGGGCCCGGTTTCCGGGAGAGTGAATGTTTATCTGGGAGCTCGGGAGTGCCCCCGCAAAGTCGAGCACGGCCGTATCATTCTCGGTACTTTTAAGCACCCTGCATCTTTGTTATGGATATAAGTAAGAAGTCTGATAAGATAAGGTAAGACCGCCCAAATTGAACCGCTATAGTTCCCTTTTTTATATTGTTTGTTTTTTTTATGTTTTTTTAAGTTAAGATTTTTAAGTTTTTATAATTGTATTAACTAGTATGTACAATAAAGAGTATTTATCTTATCTGAATTTTTTGTTACCAATAGTACTTACTGAACCTAACCTAAACCTAACCCCTATAATTACAAGTTTGTACCTAATACAGTTTGCAAAGTCTCTCAAGTCACAAGTTCCCTTGTTTTGTCACTGACTCACTCAACGATCATCAAAAATCTAAAGCACTTCTTGCTTACCTACAAACTTGAAATTTGGTACACGGATACAAAACAAAATTTTCGAAATGAGGATATAAAAAATCCAATAGAAAATAGTAAGAAAAATAAGTGAAATCCCAACAAAATATATTGTAAAAATGTGCCAAGTCTTGATTTTTCTTGCCAAGTATAGCGCAAATCAAGCACGGCTGTAATACCCCTTTTTTAGAACTATTCCGGCTGATTTTCAAGCCCCTGTATCTTGGCACTAGGTTCGTACAAAAAGAAGTAAAATCCCAACAATAACATTATTAAAAAACCTGCCAAGTCTCGATTAAGATAACTGGGCCATAAAAAGTAGTGAGATGAAATAAGAGTCGTCTGTAAATAAAAGAAAACCAGTGATTTGTCCGTTGAACATTTCATAAGAGAAGTAAATCTAGTAAATCTAAAGATGGTAGTAGCCATCCAGGCGGGTTTAGAAAATGCCCTTCCACCAACCAAATTGAGTCTTTCAAAGTTAGACCACGCCAAGAATAGTACCCGCGACCTCCTGATATGAAGCTAATGGACTAACCATTACACCACCGAGGCGGTTAAAATATAATTAAAGTATGAAATTAATACAGCCGACACTTCAGCTCATTGAGCGTGCCATATCATAATGTTACTAACATTGGGTTACCTATTCGTCAAGACTTTGTTTTTGTTTAGTACTTACGCTGATAAATATGGTGCTATTCTGCCCGACTTGTATGGACATCAAGAAGGTATCCTGTTGTCTGGTCCTTATTGAAAGCGCGTTTAGCCATGGTAGTTGTATGGGGCGGAGTAGGGGGTTGAACGAAAGCATGCCGTCGCCGCTAAATCGCCACGGTTGCGATGTAGCTAGAGGGAGAAAAGATGAGTTCCATTATTAGGTACATTGTTGTAGTATCATTAACCGCTGGTGTTTGTTATATACCAACCTTGTCCTAACAATAATTACGAACAAAACAAAGAAAACAATTTTTAAACAAACCATTTTCGAGTTTTTGCAAGACTAAAGCACGGAAAATGAATATAGATAGATACATGTATTCATTCTTCCCCTAACGTTGCTTAGTTCAGACACACTACACAGATTTTAATTTTCTTTTACGAATAGGGAAGACGACTGCTAGTCATCTGAGTTACTTTTTACCATCTGTCATAAACGACATTTTGTTCTAAAAATGACTGAATTACCTAGGCGTGACGTGCTCTGCGCACCCTCAAAAAGTCATAGAAACGTTGTCCACGCGGGTGAAGCCGCGGGAAACAGCTAGTTGATAATTGTTAACAACCCATAAACGTCCCCACTGTTCGCCTCTTCCCAAACTCGGGAAACGGGGATACTCCACAAACGGGGGGTCAAGTCAGGTTTGATGTACGTTTTAGGGCCAGTGGCGAACCGCATTGTCAGAAGTTTTTGAAGCTACCTATAGATAGGTATTAGGCATCTGATGCGGCTCAACAACTGCTATCTAGTCATAGCGACCGGGCTTAGTGTGGCTTGCGAAGTACGCTCATGGTCGAGAAAAACCCATCCAGGTAAAGACCGTGCTTCAGGTCAGTTAACCTTCGTGATCAACCCAATCTTTATTTTGTATAATATGGGCTTATACTTACATTCACCACACTCCTTTCCGGTGTATCCTTCGCCACATTCGCAGAGGTAAGTATCCCACAGATCATGGCACAGAGCGCCATTGTCGCAAGGTGCCGAGTCGCAGTGCGAACGCTTCTCGGGGCTTATACTTACATTCACCACACTCCTTTCCGGTGTAACCTTCGCCACATTCGCAGAGGTAAGTATCCCACAGATCATGGCACAGAGCGCCATTGTAGCAAGGTGCCGAGTCGCAGTGCGAACGCTTCTCGGGGCTTATACTTACATTCACCACACTCCTTTCCGGTGTAACCTTCGCCACATTCGCAGAGGTAAGTATCCCACAGATCATGGCACAGAGCGCCATTGTCGCAAGGTGCCGAGTCGCAGTGCGAACGCTTCTCGGGGCTTATACTTACATTCAGCACACTCCTTTCCGGTGTAACCTTCGCCACATTCGCAGAGGTAAGTATCCCACAGATCATGGCACAGAGCGCCATTGTAGCAAGGTGCCGAGTCGCAGTGCGAACGCTTCTCGGGGCTTATACTTACATTCACCACACTCCTTTCCGGTGTAACCTTCGCCACATTCGCAGAGGTAAGTATCCCACAGATCATGGCACAGAGCGCCATTGTCGCAAGGTGCCGAGTCGCAGTGCGAACGCTTCTCGGGGCTTATACTTATATTCACCACACTCCTTTCCGGTGTAACCTTCGCCACATTCGCAGAGGTAAGTATCCCACAGATCATGGCACAGAGCGCCATTGTAGCAAGGTGCCGAGTCGCAGTGCGAACGCTTCTCGGGGCTTATACTTACATTCACCACACTCCTTTCCGGTGTAACCTTCGCCACATTCGCAGAGGTAAGTATCCCACAGATCATGGCACAGAGCGCCATTGTAGCAAGGTGCCGAGTCGCAGTGCGAACGCTTCTCGGGGCAACCGGCTATCGTTCCATTATCAGCCACGTAGCTGAAACAAGGAATTAAAATTCAACAATCACGTTAAATTCTCGTAACATAAGAAAGATTGCGTAGATATAAGATAGTAACAGTGACAAAATAACAGGTTGTTTTGTTACTAGACTAAGGTCAGAAAAACAATAGCTTAAAAAAAATGTAATTTCTGGTAGTATGATATTACAAAAAGGAGTTATGTGTGACTTTTATAAAAATGAGATCAAAGCAGCTTTGATTTAATTGAAAATTTACTAAGTTTAAAAACTATTTTTATACTTTGAAGTCGTTTTAGCATTCAAGGTTGACTTGAAGAGATTCCTTTGCTATACTCTTTGATAAGGTGGTTTCGTTTTGGTTATGGCTAAAAATAAGGTTTTTTGTGAATTACTCCATGTTTAATTTTTTAACAAGTTTAACCTGTTTTGCGACTGTCTTACATTATTGTCAACCAATTTCAATGAATTTTTCAAAGGCAAAACTCCTTATTTTGGATATTATGGGGAATAATCACAAAATATCATTTTTTTCAGGTTATCGCTAAATATCCAAAAAATGGAATTTCAAATTTGACAAATTTATTGAAATTGGTTGAAAAAAATATGTAAGACTGTCGCAAAATAGGTTAAACTTGTTAAAAAATTAAACATGGAGTCATAATAAAAAAAAAACTTTATGAAATAAGAGATTTGTGAAATGACTAAAACGAACCCCATTAACTTTTTTTAATTTTGTGCGCAATAAAGAGTTTACAAACAAAAAAAACCTGTTCAGATCCACGAATTTATGGTCGATGTAGAAATCAGATATGCATCCGGCGAAATCTTTGTTCTTCACTTGGAAACTGCTCGGAATGTTGGGTAAGCCACCTATTTGTAATGGTCCCGTCAAATCTAGGAATCTGGAACAGACACAGGCATATTGATAATTTTTTGATGAAAATAGCATAGTATAATGTGAAGCATAGTTAATGTAGGTAATTGAGTCGCTCAACCGATATTTTATACAGGGCTTCTATTCGCCATGTTATACAACTTTACCCAAAGGAACATAAGGTCAATTCGCAACAAAGGGTTTGGCAGGAATTAAACTGTCGTATGTTTCCGTGGAAAAATAGAAGTTAATATGAAGACTAGTGGAGCTGTATAGGAACTCTTTAGCAACAAAATAATAGATTGAGGTCTGTTGATTCGTCTCGGTGAGATATCTTCTAACAGAAATGTGTCTCTCTGCTCGCCGATGTCTTTTCTATAAAGCAACAAATTAAAACCATCATTCATTAATTTATCGACATACTAGACCTGGCAATTCAAAAGGGCGGTGTGGTTCCGAGGAGTGAATATTCATTAAAATCTTAACCTCTTGACCGCCACGCACCCAGACAACGCGGCCGTATGTTTCACGCCACCATCGTCATATCAGCTCATATACATCCCCACCGAGGGGCTCGAGCCTACCCTGAATTAGGGCGATCGGGCCTTAGTCGATCACGCGGGCCCAGTGCGAGTTGGTCAACTTCACAGTTCGAGTTTCTTCGCAGGTGTATGCAGGTTTCCTCACGATGTTTTCCTTCACCTTTAAAGCAATCGGTGAGTATATGTACGTAAGTTTCGAAACCATACAACTATAACATATATTGCAATCTATTTCTTCATTCATCAATTTTCTTCGTTTGTGATGCCGTTAACAGATTGTTTGTACACCTTGAGTACAAAATAATCAGAAGTTTGTTTATAATGCTGTTAGAAGCAACAAAGGTCTTGAAGCGATATCCCAAGATTGGGGTACGTGGTTCGTTTATTTACTGTCGACTATGGTCGACTTTGGTGGTGAAAATGTTAAAATTGACTGCATTCTTTGATGTTGAGGTAGCGTCCTTTGACACACGGCGGGGGCATGCGCTGCCTTGATACTTACAAGGCGCGAGCGATACTATTTTTCGAATCGAATTTTTGCTTATCAAACTGATTAATTTCAAATCATTCCTACCTATGACAAGTTTCCGTGGGGATATCGCAACGTGGCGGTAGGACCTTTGTGGAAAAGTTTGCGCATGCATATTTGACGCCAAAGTCAGCAGCACCAGCTAGAGATAAAGCCTTGTCACAGTCATCAAGAATCATAGTTGCAGTCTGGAACAAAGAAAGCATAATTCCGTTATATTGTAGTACTCTGGAACAAATAAAGCATAATTCCGTTATATTGTAGTACTCGCTATTCGTTAACAACCCACTGCTGGGGCACTGGTCTCTACCCAAAAGGCTATGCCTACGCATTCCACACGCAAGTCTCGAATTGATTTTCAAAATCAAAATTTCTAAGAGTAAACAATGGTTTACTTCGATAAAAAGCAATCCTGACCTGAGCACATTATCCAGGTTTAACCCGGCGCCAATGACCCTGGGTCATATTGACCCAAGCGATTTACAATTGGGGAAATTTCGAAAAAAACATACTTATTGGTTTTCTCAGTAGCTGGAGATAAGACCCCAATTCATATGATTTGTACCATAGTGTAGTGAGCAAGCGCCAGTGAAGAATGGTGAAATCCCTTTTCTTGAATAAAACGGCTAAGATCATTTTTAGTTCCATACATTTTTAGTTCCAAAAGAGAAATTATTTGAGTTTTGCCCTTTTGAGGTTGTTGCATAAAAACCAAATTATAGTTTGATAACTAAATTAACTAAAACATCTTGGTACTACAATGACTTCATGGTCATGCAATAGTTCTTACTTTGTATTAAAGTTATAATTCAGCAGTTAACCAGATAATTAAGAAAAAAAACATTCGGGTCATATTGACCCAGCGTCATCGTCCGCGTTATTTTTTACACGTCATTGGCGCCGGGTTAAGATACAAATTTCATTATCATTATCAGCTCGTGTTAGTCCACTGTTGGACATTGCATCCCTCATGGCGCACCACTTGCACAAATCTTCAGCCCTGCAAATCCAGCTGTCGCTAGCAATCTTGCGCAGATTATCGCTCTTTTCCCTTCGGAACCATCGGTGATACAATTGCCAGCCACTGACGATTCGAAAAAGACACAAGATATAATTGGAAGCGATAAACACGTTAAAAAACCGACTTCCATCGCAAAAACTTAGAACAATTTTGCATAATTATTTTTGGTTTTTGTATTTAAAAAAAAGTACTACACCGATTTTGATAAATTTTGTATGGAACCAACCTGGCAGCATACCCTATCGAATAAAAAAATAATCATAAAAATCGGTTCACAATCTGCGAAGATATCGTGTAACAAACATACACAAAAACATACAGTCGAATTGAGAACCTATTGAGAATTCTCCTTTGGGAGTCAATTGAAAATAGACAATGATCTTTTACTTACCCTATTGAAATAGTTCACTTCAACATTATGCCACATCCCGTCCGCGACCTCCCCGGCCACCGTCACCTCAGTCTTAGTTCCACCAAGTCCGAATGTGAACCTAAGGCCAGGCCCGCCTCCATGACCAGCTCCTGAACTGATGACTTCCAGGGCCAGAAAGTCGTGGCGTTCGTTGTATCGACCATTGTAAAGCAGTAAGCCTGATGTAGTTTGGGTAGCGAATCTATGGAGAAGAAAAGAGGAGATCACGTAATTTTATGTTGAAAGAAGATATACCAAGTAATAAATGAATAATGAAGATGTTTTGTTAGTTGAAGTAATAATAAGATGTGATAGATAATGAGACTGTTAATTAGACTTTATACGTGAGATTCGGTGGCGTAACGTTTAGGGCCGCACCTCCCATCCGGCAGGTCGTGGTTCGAATCCTGCTACGTATCAATTTGTTTACGAATTTCGATTTCATATGTTCTTTTATCCGACGCTCTTACGACGGTGAAGGAAAACATCGTAAGGAAACCTGCACACGCCTGCGAAGAAACTCGAAGGTTGTGTGCAAAGTCGACCAACCCGCACTGGGCCCGCGTGGTCGACTAGGCCCGATCGCCCTAAAATCAAAGGAAGCTCGAACCCCTTTGGTGGGGACGTATATGAGCTGATATGATAATGACTTGAGATTCGAGAAACAGTAAAATAAAAGTTAAAATTTACTGATTTATTCTAAACATTTTGTTGTGTTCCGGCTTAAGATAAGATAGCCAGTTCCCCATTGCGTTGGGGAATCTTGTTAAGCCCGCTTCTATCATCGTCTTTTCCAATCAGGTGAGATGATGCCAAGGGCTTACCAATTGTGGATAAAAATAAACGGCGAAGTAACTGATGTCTGGTGATAAAGGTAATTAAAACGTCGACAAAACTCACCTTAATTTCAAATGGAACCGATGCCGTCTCTTCAGTCCAGGGAACGTCAAGAAAGAAGACAAGGTGAAACTCCTCGCCCTCAGTTCACACATATCCGTCGTATAAGCGGGATCGATTGAGCAACCCTGACAGAGGATGCCGCCTTCCCTTCTAGTGACACACTGGGAGCCGCTGCGACAGATGGAGCCATCGCCATTGATATCGCAAGTCGCTTTGGTAAGGATGGTCTCGCAGTTGACACCTGAAGTGAAGTTAATATAATAGTCGCGGTCCAAAAGTTAAAGATGTTATTTTATTATGAGCAAACGTCATGTCTCAGACGGTTGTGCCACGACATAACCGTATATTAATCCACCTTATAATGTTTTTCTTTTGTACATATAAACTATGTTAAAATTACTAACATAGGTAGTTTATAAGTTTCTTTGTACTAACAGTTATGGACAAAAATTTGTCTGATAGATTTGTTATTATTATAACTTTTTTATGTAACTGCCCAAAAAAGAGATTAATGTGATTTTACCCGACTACCCGAAGGAGGGTAATATACTTTCGGGTGTATGTATGTATGTCTGTTTCTTGGGCTGAGTTTGTAGCATAAACGGCTCGATGGATTTTGGAATGTAAGGTGTCATTAGATTCGTTTTGACCCATTGAGAGACGTAGAATACATGTAGTTTTTTTTAATAACTTGGTTAGGCTATTAAAAGTTTCATTTTGGCAGGACTAGACCTCTGCTCATCATGATTTTGAGTCAAATTATTTTAGTTCATCCGCTTTCCTTACTAAAACATCAGGCCCTTTGAGCGTCCAACATTTTCGGCCCGTGTTTACCACTCGAGAGAGAACCTTCCGTCCCCAATGGCTTGCCCATTGCCACTTCACCTTGCTTATTATAAGGGCTATGTCAGTGACCTGACCTTAGTTCTTTAACGAATCTCCTGATCCATCGTAAAGAAGATGCCTAACTAAATAAGATTTGTAACAGTCATAAAACTACAAGTTATTGAACAGACTATTGAGATATGGAAAAACGATTCATACAATACCTGTAAAACCAGGTGCACATACACAAGTGTATCCCCCTTCCCTGCGAATGCAAGTTCCGTTGTTGATGCAGGGGGAGGAGTAGCAGAGGTCCACCTCTGTGTCGCACATGTAGTGCTCTCGTGATCCTGAAATAAAGAAACCATAGAGACCCCATATAGCGTTTACTAAATTGAATGATGTTGAAGGAACAACCTTGATAGTAGTAGGTAATGTTAAATGTGGAGGAGGAGGGATCATGGCCCAGTAGAGATGTAGCGGCTACGGCGTATGTAGTCATTTTCCTTAGCCCTGTCGGCAGTCGTTCGCAACACTACATCCTGACAGGTCGACAAGTCCTTCATTATTTCTTGTGATATACCTTACCAAATATAGTGTGTGTGTGCTAAATCAAGGACAATAGTCAATTCTCAAAAAAAAAAATGCCTCTCCATACAAAATTAGTCAACTAGCTGAACTTGTATGAAAAGACACAGTAAGTGTTGTTTTGATTATGTATCTTATATCAGGCCGATTTTTTGTAGGTGTGCGTTCGTGGCATAGTGACCCGTCAACGCTTCTGTTACTAAACATGTCGTACTACTACAGCCCTGACACATGTCCTGCTGTTTGTACAAATGTTCTAAGGTTACCTGTGGTTACCTCTCCGATGAACAATTTGGAGTGTTTGAGTCCATCCATAGATAGCCATATCAGTTTATATTTTCCTTCGGCCTCTTCCTTCAACGCCCTGATTATAGGTCTCCTAGATAGCCCTATCCCTAGTTCTGGACCACACATTGTCTACTGCGATCTCATTCTAGCCAGTTTGTCCGCTTCTTCGTGGCCTTCCACTCCTGCGTGTCCAGCCGGGGACCCAGACCAGCTGCAATTTGTTGTGTCGGCCCTCCTTCATCATGATCATCGTATTGGCCGAAAGGCGTGCACTGCTGGACAAAGGCTTCCCCCAAAGATTTCCACAACGACCTGTACTGCACTGCCCGCATCCAGCGGCTTCCCGCGACCTTCACCAGGTCTTCGATCCACCGAGTGGGAGGCCTTCCTACGTCTTACGGTGCGCGATCACCTCTCGAAACTTTACGACCCATCAGCCAACTGTTCTACGGCCAAAATTGAAGGAAATTTTGCACCAGCCCAAAGTCAACCTTGTAGGACAATGCAGCTTGGCTATCGCTGAAGATCTCTGAAGATCTAGATGTTTTTTGTCTTTGTTAGTACAGCACGAAGGAATATCAAATTACCTGTGAAACCTTGAGGACACTGGCAGGTGAAGGTGGTAACAGGATAGATGGGTCGGAACAACACGCTGTCACTGTTGATGAAGCCAGACGCGTTCCCGAATTTGAGCACGGTGAGACATTCCTCGTAGTTGAGGCAGGGCTCGTGAACGCAGATGTTGTCGTCGAAGGGAAGCACCTGAAGGACAGTTCAGTTTTTGTAAACGATTTACAGGACATGAAAAAACAAAATCATACATGCGTTAACTATGACGATGATAATGTGACCGATTGTAAAGATTCGATTAATTCAATGATACATCATATTAAATCTAGTTAACTTATCCGTACTAATATTATAGATATAGAAATATGTTTGTTTATTACCTATTCACGCTTAAACGCCTCAACCAATCTTGACAAAATTTGGCATTCACGATTGCACGTAGCCTGTGGCATGGAGACGGACACAGGGTATTTTTTATCACGATTTCTTAAGTAGGTCCCGTAAGAAAACTGTTTGTTAACTCTTTCTTTTTGTTAATTTCTTTCGAGCCGCATGCGGCTCGCGCACTACGCACCCTCGAAGACAGTTAAACAATGTCCATTCGGGCGAAACCGCGGGCAAAAGCTAGTAAATGATAAATGTAAGCAGGTACTAAAATTACAGTGCGTTTTTTAGAATTAACCTTGCGCCAAACTGTGAAGTTTATTTAAGTAACGCTGTGTTAATGCTCCAGTTTTCCTACATGAGACCGAATTTACATTTTATAGATGTATTTAATTTTAAAAAAAAACAACTATATAAACACGGCAGTCTTTTCTTAATGAACACTATATTTACAGGCCCTTTGATACTTGTACGCTAAAAACTATCCGGTTTATGCAAGGAGTTTATAGGTAAATCTGGAGGCCACACTCTAAATACCTACTTGAAGCAAAGAAATATGGCCTTGAAGTTTCTCGTTACCGCTCCGTCTCTTTCTAATTAGGAGGTATGAACAAGACGTGTATAGGTGAAGCTCTTGCTCACACCCGCTAATTGAAAAGAGACGGAGCGGTAAAGAGACATTTCAAGGGCATATTTCTTTGCTTCAATTAGGTATTTAGAGTGTGGCCTCCAGTTTTACCTATAAACTCCTTGGGTTTATGATACATTTCCCAACCTTCCATTCATAACAGCGAGGGACATTATACTAACCTGCACAGTAGCAAGTCTGGCCAGCGTGGCCCGATGCAGGTACACCCTCTCACGCAAGTGCGTCGGAGAGTAGTACTGGGATGTGTCGCCGGCGACGCCAATCTCCGCTTCCGGCCGTCGTGCCGAGAAGGAGACGTTTAGAATGTTGCCAGTCACATCTGTGTCATCCTGTTGGCACATTTAATAATAATAATATAATTATAATAAATTCTTTATTTGCAGCCAAAAAGCCATAGAAAAAAATTGAATATAAAATAAAAGTAAAAAAATATATAAAATAAAGTAAAATGAAAAAAAAATATTATTAAGTTTGTCATATTATGAAAATAGATAGAAAATATCTTTTGGTTTATATTATTGAGCTCTAAACCCCTCAGTCATTGGTTTTTACCTATCCTTTTTGAAATATATAATGTTTCTTTGTTCTACAGAATATACTAATTGAATGCAACAATGTGACACAGTTCTATCGCTTTCTGACTCGTAATATTCTTTATTGCACACACTATGCAATACAAAACCAATATAAAAACAAAACCTTATGTGGGTAATAGAGGTACAACTTGGACGGTCTTATCGCCCAAAGCGATTTCTTCCAAACAACCCGGTCATGGAGACAAAAGCATAAAAGCAGGTAGTGCACGAGCATCTAGCTAAAAATCGTTGTCTTTTTTCAGTAAGCGAGGCGGGTGCGATAAACGTCCCTTGTTATCTAATTAACAAGTCTTCAAGGTATATGCGAGAAACCCGTTCGATCTACGAGTATATCATCTTAGTTGTATCAGTCTCTGCCGTAAACGATAAAACTTAAAACTTGTTAAGAGTCTGTGCGGAAAAGAGAACCGTCGTAAGATTTGAGGGCGCTGCTGTGCTTAATTACCTTATTTGACAAATTGACAACACTGTTACGTCATTATAGTGGGACTGTATGAAACATATTATAATAATAGAATTATATTATCTTAGTGTTAGAGTACAATGTTTTCAGATTCTATAAATAATTGTCTAAATAAAATGTATTTAATGTTAGTTCCATTTTACGCCACGCCGCTTTTCTTATCACACAGACTATAGTTTTGTCCAGACACTAGCGTTACACAATTCATGAAATGATCTTTATATAACATAGCATTTATATAGCACGCAGGATTACTGACCTGAAGCACGGTCATTACCAGGATGGGTTTGAATGTAAGTAGCATTTTTCTCGACCGTTTCCGTACTTCGCAAGGCACGTTGAGCCGTTAGTGTCGGTTGTGTCACGTTAAGCTATGTCCGATGCCTTATAGGCGGATTGAAAAACTTCTTAAAGTGGGGTTCGCCACAAGCCCTACAACCTTTAAAAACTTGGCCCCGCAGCTGGGACGTTTATGGGTTGTTAACAATAACATAGATTACCTGTATGGAGAACACATAGATATTCTCCTTCGGGCATGGTATGATCGCCGCCAGACCATCTATGAAGAAACCCAGAAGTGGCGACAGGAACTTTTCCGCTGTCATGTCGTTCAAGCGCACTGTTATTGAGTTGAATAGCATCTCCTCTGTTATCAGGCGCACAGAGAGTTGCATCATCGCTTTTATTTCGTTCACTCCATCTGGGGATAGGTGTATTGGTTCTAGATTTTTATCGTCAAAATTATTATTATAATAGGGTTGACAAATGCTAGTCATCTGAGTTACTTATTATCATCTATCAAAAACGTCATTTTGTTCTAAAAATGTTAGAGATACCTAGGCGTGACGTCATAGTTTAGCAGCGTCATAATATGTACTCATTTTGTTATTTTAGTTTAGTTTAGAATTAAAAATCGAAGACTTGATGGAAAACAAAACCTGTAAGGTTTTCCGAAGTTTAAGTAGGGGAAGTTAATTTAGTGATCAAAAGTTCATAATTTATTTTTGATGCTGTCGTCATCCCTATTATCAACGTCATCAATGTAGAATATAGACAACAATATTTACGGTGATCGATCACTGACCGACTCTGTAACACTGTCAACGGCACGTTTTCATTTGTGTTTCAACGGGCGCCTTACAACTACTCATCATCAACATCATATCAGCTCATATATGTCCCCACCGAGGGGCTCGAGCCTACCCTGATCGATTTCACACACAATCTTTGAGTTTCTTCGCAGGCGTGTGCAGGTTTCCTCACGATGTTTTCGTTCACTGTATATCTAAGAGCGTCGGATATACGTGCATATGAAATCGAAATCACATTAGTACAAGGCAGGAGTCGAACAACGACCTCCCGGACAAGAGGTAGTGGCCCTAACCGTTACGCCACCGACGCTTACAATTACTAGTAGACAATAAAGCGACCACTGATTAGCTATGGTGGTTGATGGATCTTTTAATTGCTTGGCCCCTAGATGATCAATAGCAATTGTCAATTTAACGTAACTTAGATTTATTAATTTAGACGTTACACAAATTAGCTTTTCCATTTGAGAACAATTTTATTTCACTTTCAGATCCATCCGATGGATGATCAGATCAATCAAAACAAAAGAAAAAACAGACAGACATCATTTGGAATTAGTCCCAATGGATTAGTAAACAATATTTATAAAATTTGTGCTAACCACCATCACGGTGGTAGATGTCGTGACCATTAGGACAGCCCCCGGTGGTGGCCGTTTAGTGGGGGCTGTTGGGATTAATCCGTCATTTGAGATCTCACGACTAAGCTCCGTGATAAGAAGAAGTATATTCAGAATAACCTAACCTGTAACTGATATTTCCATGGTAGCCAGTTTAGGAACATTAGTATTCAGTTGTGGTGATAGAGTCATCGACCCAGTCGTCTCATTCAAAAGCACTAGATTCGCATTGTTGCCCGACAGAATTCGGTATTGGAGCTGAAAATTTAAGTAAGTTTAAATCGATATAAATAATCGTTAAAGATTGTAATGTTAGATTTCAAAAAGAAATTACATTTATTGACTATATTTGTATTTTCACCTGTTGTTAAACATTTCGAAAGAAAAAATGTACATGTAGTACTTATTAATTCTCGAGAAATCATGAACTTTCACTCACCTTATCAGTAACATCAGCATCATACGCAGGAACCCTACCAAACGGTCCAACCGGAAAACAGTCCTTGTAATTATTGAAAATGATTTGGAAATCCCTCATCATAGGTGCGTTGTCGTTGACATCTGTCACCAGGATCTCTACTCTGACGTCATTCCATAATGGCGGGCTAGCTGCTCGTATGATAAGCTCGTATTTCTTCCTAGGACTCTCGTAATCTAAGTCTACCATAGTGACTAGTTCAGCTTTGTCAGAACCTTGACGTGTTTCCAAAGAGAAGCTGTTAGAATCATCTCCACCTGAAAAAATACTCCTATGTGTAAAGTTTCTAGAAGCAATACTTTCAAACTTTCGAAAGCAATAAAAATTAAATCTTAACAAGAGCAGTTATCGATAATAATGTCTAGAAGAGTGCAATCGTAGGTTTCTTTACCACTTCATTTTGATGTATATTCCGGTTGTCAATTATCATTCAGCAGTAGTGTTTTTTTAAATTAATTTATTCAAGTTCTACAGTTCATCGCATCAGCTGCAAGACATCCACTTCACTGCTGAACAAAAGCCTTCTCCTAGGATTTCCACAAAGACTGGCCTTGCGCCGCCCGCATCCAGCGGCTTCCCGCGACCTTCACCAGGTCATCGGTCCACCTAATGGGCAGTCACGATACTTCTCCAGGTTCGCTCGAAACCACTCGAAAACTCAACGTCCGTTCTACGAGCTATGTGACCCGCCGACTGCCACTTGAGTGTTCTGTTGTGACGAGGTATTTATTACCACATATTACACTAACTTTTTTGACCATTTTTAAATCTTACCTTTGATAGAATAATGAACCACAGCATTAGGCCCTTCATCGGGGTCATGCGCGTATATCTCTCCTACAGTGGTTCCGATAGGGCTGTTCTCCGGTACGTAAAACGTGAGACAATCGCTTTCGAAGACTGGCGGGGAATCGTTTATGTCCTCGATCTTTAAATGGACTATCACCTGGAATATCAAGGTTGTCGTAAATAGTATGATTACTATCGTGCGATAAGCTGACTATAGCTACGTAAATTACTTTCTGCTTATTTAGAACTAGCTTTCCGCCCCGCGGAGTAGAGTCTTTATTTATTTACGTAGTAAACAGTTTTTAATCAAACAGGTTATGTAATATTCGCATAACATTCTTAAAAAAGACAAAAATACGTGATTTCCGGAGTGTCAAAAAAAGTACTTCTCGACTTGTTAATTGCAACAATCCTACAACACACCGAGAGGCACAGAACACAAATCTCATACAGCCAAGTGTCAACAACATAGTTGGATAAATAAAAGCTCCTTGGTCTGAGGTTCGCTGCCTGCTTTTTTCAAATTTCAACGGACTGACGGAGGTGCGGTGACGGCGGCGCTGTGATTAAAAAAAGGAAATCGGCGGAAAAGCAAAAGTGTGCGTCACGGCATTCCCTACTCTTTGGTCACGGTTTCAAATATCGAGTGTGTTTTACCTAAAATTATAATAATTATTGTTTTTAATTTTGAAAGAAGAAAGAAAGAAAGAAATAAAGTTTATTCGGCAAAAAATAAATAGAAAAATAACTACAATATTAGGTACTTAATTGAAATAAACTTAAAGATTAAAACTAAAAACTAAAATTAAATTTTATGCCGAATAGGTCCAAGACTCAGCATGAATTTCCTTACTGTGTTTGAGTAAAGCACTATAAAGGCCTCGGCGGGAACGATAATTGATGGATTCGTATTATTAAAGGCCTCATCTGCGGTTCTTCCAGCAATCGCTTACTTTATTTAATTATTCTTTTCCCGCAGCTCTATCCGCGTTTAATTCCCTATCCCGTGGGATTTTCGAAACATCCGGCCTCATTCCTTGTCTACATTATAAAAGGAACCTCCAGTTTGGGCTAGGCGTTGATCAGCTAGTCAGTGACAGCCTATAGTTTCAAACAGTATATTGTATATTTGCGTTTAGTTTCAGTACGTTTTCTCTACTTAAGGTCGTTTATAAGCTCGTATATCTCAATAAAAAGAATACTTACAGTAGAACTCTGCGGTGGGGTTCCACCGTCGATAGCAACTGCTTTCAAATCGTACGTTGCTACTGATTCTCTGTCCAGCGCTTTATTTGTCCTTATCACACCTGAAGCAGGGTCTATTACGAAAGATCCTTCTTCTCTGTCTTTTGAGTCCAGCTCGTAATGGACTCTACCATTGAGACCAACATCTGCGTCTGTTGCACTCACTTGGATGACTGATGTACCTGTAATAACAGTAACTTTAAGCAGTGCTCAAGAAACATGTATTAAGTCTGCCAATACTGGGCAGGAGAGATATGACTTGTCATCGACACGATAGAAGAGTAAGTCTAAATATATATAACTCAAAGGTGACTGACTGACATAGTGATCTATCAACGCACAGCCCAAACCACTGGACGGATCGGGCTGAAATTTGGCATGCAGGTAGATGTTATGACGTAGGCAACCGATAAGAAAGGATTTCGGGAAATTCCCACGGGAACACCAAAAAACGGGAACTGCGCGGGCGAAGCCGCGAGCACCCACTAGTCTTCCAATAAAACTGAAGATTGATTTCATTTTATAAACGTTAACGAATTCCAAAGATACGAACCAACTAAAGCATCTTCCATTATGCTGGCGCTGTACAACTGTTGCTTGAATACAGGTGCATTGTCGTTTACATCGACTACAGATATTTCCACGTCTGTAGTGTCTGATAATGATGGAACACCCCCATCTTTTGCCGTTACTGTTAGAAGGTATCCTAGAAAAAGAGAATTCTCATAAAGATTATATGTAACATTATATTTTTTTTATATATTTAATTTATTTACAACTGGTAAAGCCCTTGGCATCATCTCACCTAAATTATTACCATAATGGTACTACTATAACGGTAATATTATTACCCTAAACAACCCAGTATAACGAGAAATACCTACTAATATTATAGACGCGAAAGTTTGTAAGAATGTATGGATGTATGTTTGTTACTCTTTCACGCTAAAACTACAGAACGGATCTTGCTGAAATTTGGTAGGTAGACAGATTAGGACCTAGATTTACACAAAAGCTACTTTTTTTCACGCTCGCGGGCCGCTGCGGCTCGCGCACTGCGCACCCTCGAAAGGTCATAGAAACGTTGTCCACGCTGGTGAAGCCGCGGGAAACAGCTAGTACTTAAATAAATTTATTTGATTTCTGGAGGAGTAGATGATAACTAAAACATCACTGTTACCAGCTAATCATATTTGTCTAGGAACTTACCACTCATGGTCTCTCTATCCAATAGCTTGTTGGTCGTGATGGCTCCAGTTTGGGGGTTGATGCTGAACTCCTGTTCATGGTGGGTGACCGCTTCGTTGGAGATCTCTGAGCTGAGGCTGTAAGTAATCTGTGCGTTCACGCCGACGTCGCTGTCAGTGGCGGACACGACGAGCACCGTGGTGCCGATTGGTGCATCTTCAAATACCTGGCAGATAATGTATGGATGTAATAAAAAACGCTGTCTAACTCTCCTGAAGAGGGGTCTCAACCGTTCCGTTTTCGGTAAGAACGTTAATAAGATTTTTGTTAAGGATTTCCTGTAAACTAGAAGGGAGGCCCTATATTTTCTTTTTTTTCATAATTAATTTTAGACTGGTTTCGAAGCTATCAGCTGAAGGCCAACATTTGAGCTGAAATACGGTTGCTAACTTCTCATGTTCTAAGAAAAGTAATGAGAAGTGCTTTCAAAAGAGCCCGTCTTTGTGAGGCTGAAAATGGTGGTTATTTAAGTGATGTAATTTTAAAACCTCACTTAAATATATCTTAATGAGTGTTTTTTTAATACCTCATAATAATAAAGATGAATTTAAAAAAACAAAAAGTTGTAACCTATTTCAACCCCGTCGTGACTTTTGCGCCGCCCAGTATAAGATACATCATTTTAAATTTCTTTTAGCAATACGACTACCTACTGTGAAGTATTATCCCTACGAATGTACTTTGAGAAATTGTATCTCAGCGTACTATAAGTGTAAATAAATAAATATTGGTATTCGTATAACGAGCCTATTTATTAGATACGTCACATGATGCACTTATTTTTTTAAAATCTATTTAGTCCTTAAAAAACGGAATTCGTTCATTTTTAACGTGTGTGATTACTGATTATTGTACCAATTTCAACCTTTTTTGTCTAGTAGATTCGGAGAAAATCGGTTGTGACAGACTGACGGAGACAGACAGACACAGACAGACACATAAATGAGTGCTCTTTTTAAAGGGTTCTTTTTAATTATCAAATGTACAGAACCCTTAAAAGTTAAGTTTAGGTACGAGGAAATGTAAAAAATCTAGATATTAGTAGATAATGATGTAATTGTTACAGGAAAATAACTTTTAAACGACAACGATAAAGGATATCATTGTAATACATAATATAAAGTGATTTAAGGTTTACTCGAGGTTTCCACACCACCATATCTCTCCACACAACTACATAGTACAATAACTATGATACCTAGTCACATTACAAACAAAAGACATCAACGCGAGCGAAAATATGTTTTTTTCTCTTTCAGTTCGGACTCCTTAGCGCGAGTACGACTCACACTTGGCCGATTTTTAGTATTTGTTGTGTTACTTCAGTATTATTACTATAACCACATCAAGTTTCACGCTTGTACGTACATATAAGCATTTTTACGACAGAGCTAATTCAAAAATACTTCTAGAGATCAATAAAAAAACACGTTCTTTGTATGGAGACCCCCCCTTATTTTTTCACTTTTTCTAGTTTTTCTATTTTTTGTTTTAGCGGCAACATAAATACACATTATGTGAAAATTTTAACTGTCTACCTACTACGGTTCATGATGTACAGTCCGCTGACAGACGGACACACAGCGGAGGCTTAGTAATAGGGTCCCGTTGGTCACCCGTTGGGTTTACGGTACCCTAAAAATCTGAATGCTATGATAACTCATTAAAACTGTACTCACTGATGCAGTATAGGGCGCATTCTCGAACACGGGCGCGTAGTTATTCGCATCGGTAATGTTTATATGCACCATCGCAGTATCAGATCGGCCGCCGGAGTCAGTGGCGGTGACCGTGAGCACGTATCGGCGTTCCTGCTTGAAGTCCAAAGGCTGGGCCACTGTGATGAGGCCGCGTCCGTTCTGAGACGTGATGGAGAAGCGGCCGCGGGTGTTGCCACCGGTGATCTCATAGTGAAGTCTGTTGGAGAAAAGTACCAGTAATGAGATTTTGACTAAGATAATTGACAACGCTAAACAAGTTAAAACAACCGACTTCAATTGTAGACTTGCATTTTTTTTTGTTTTTCTTTATTTTTTTCACAAAAAGTACTAGACCTATTTTGATACTATTTATATGAGACCAAACTGGAGGCATAACTTATGCAATAAATAAATTGTATGACAGCCCGCACTAAACTTTCTCGACAACTTCATACAAAAATTAAACGATTTTTAAAATATGTAATATAATGCAATCATAATGCATGGCCAAATATATAATTATTCGTAGTATACGTCAATTCAATAGCTCTAACCATTTGTAAGTAAATCGCGTTTAAATTTTATTTGTAGGAGAAATTGGAATTTTTTTTTTGGCGATAACAACACTTCATCTACCCCACGTACAGTGTCGAGAAAGTAAAAAAGAAAAATCAATTCAAATCAAATCAATCATGTGACATACATACAAGAAAACATATTTTGATATTACCGCACCGTGCTTTTTACTTTGCTACTTTATTTATACCTCGGAGGAACAAGACATTTCTAGCAAATAAAAAAATATAATAACCAAAGATACATAGGGCAAAACTTGGCTAATCCGTGATATGCAGCAATTCGGCGATAGTTTGTATGTGCTCTATTACCATGTTACTGCGTAAAGACAGAGTTTAACATAAATATTATTCGATGGTGCTGTTCTTTCTTAAACTCTATAATGCACTGCAGAGTCGATCAAAACGAACTCCAAACACTTTTTGAGAAATTAAAAATGTCGATGTCAATCTTTACCGTTAACCTCATATTAATGTGTCTGTGCAAGAGGTAAATAAACAAATTAATGTTGATTAAACTACTTAGAAAATGAGTGAAGATCTCAAAAAGGTACGAGTTGAAAACATTTTTGTTGCATTTGTGATTATGTGTCAAACCGAAAAACTCTGCAAACCACGAGAGAGTTCAAACTATATGTCATGCATATGATTATGAGCAAACCGAATAACCCTATAAGCAAGCAAACTCCTAGAGAGTTGAAATTTCATGACATGCATATGAGAAATTGTTTTAGTCATTCATTGTCCGATATCCGAAACTTTTAAGGAATTATTTGGGCCGATCCCGGCGGCACTGCAATGCCGGGCCGACCCGTGACGGGAGTGGAGCGAGCCCCTAACATCCCGTCTGGATACAAAAATCAGTTTAATATACTGGTCCCTCAGTGAGGGAACTTTCAGATATTAAGCTGAAAAGAACAGATACTACACTTTGATCTTAGCCAAAAGGCCGAGAAGCGATACGGAACAAAGTCGAAGAAGGAAGGTCTTACTCTGCGCGAGAGATTCGATAGTGCGTTTCAAAATCTAACAGCGCCATCTAGTGGCACGAAGTAGAACTAACACTAATCACGGCTGCGTGGTTACAGACTTTTACCACAGTCTGAGTACGTTGTACAATACAGGATATTAGGATTATTAGGAATAAAAAAAGATTTTCTTTTGAAGGGGGGGGGGAGGCTTCTACTTAATCATACATAACAATTTTAGTTCTACAACTTTGCTGAGATCCACTGATTCAATGTACGGAAAGTCCAATTTTTGTTATTTCAAAGTTTGACAGATTCTTGAGAAGAGGCTCCCTGAAGAAATTGTTTTGTATGCATGCCTAGTGCATATTACTAGGTACATAATAGTAGTATATATTTATAAGGTAATCGAATTGAACTAATACCACCGACCCGACTACAATAGACTTAATATTGGCAAAGATATAGATGTAATGCCACAATGCAATATGGCATTACATCTCTATATTCTCAGTGCCGCGACCTTCTAAACATAGAAAAACGCTAAACACGTTAAAAAACCGACTTTCATCGCAATAACTTAGTACATATTGAATTCTTATTTTTGGTTTTTGTCAATTTTCTAATATAGTACTAGACTGAATTTGATAAAATTTATATGGGACCACACGGAAAGCATTAGCTTTCAAATAAAAGAAAATCATAAAAATCGGTTCACTCAGTCAAAAGTTCTGAGGTAACACACATAAAAAAAAACATTCAGTCGAATTGAGAACCTCCTCCTTTTTGGATGTCGCTTGAAAATAATTAAGTACCTAGGCTGTTTGATAAGTAGGTACCCGTTTACTAAATATATTAATATCACTGGCCGAAAATAAGTATACCACCTTTTTAAGCCATTTTTCAGAGGCGGGAAAAAGAAAAAAAAATTGCATTCTTTTGTTTTTTTTCTCATTTGACAGCGATTTAGTGAAAGCGTGAACTTAAAATTGTTAAAATGGAGAAAGAACAGTATCGGTCTGTAATTAGATTCTTGTTTTTTGGAGGAAAAACATGTGATGAAATAAAAGTAAGAATGCAAGCGGTTTACCATGAATGTGCTCTGACAACCGTCAGATATTGGTATAACGAGTTTAAGCGGGGGAGAACAACCGTCTTTGATGAGGATCGCCCAGGCCGGCCAATTGACGTGACTACAGACGATATGGTTAAGAAAATTGAAAATATCGTTTTAGCCGACCGCCGAACCCCATGCGATTTCTTTTTGTTTCCCAACCTAAAAAAATGGCTCGGTGGTAAGCGATTTGGATCAAATGACGAAGTCATTGCCGCCACAGAGGCCTATTTTAATGACTTTCCAAAATCATACTTTTTGGATGGTTTATTGAAGCTTGAGTATAGGTGGAACAAGTGTATAGAGTTAAAAGGTGACTACGTAGAAAAATAAATGCATTTAAACAAAAAAAAAGTTTTTTTTTTGCCATAAACGGGTACTTATCAAACAGCCCTCGTATTTACCTTGCGTCCCCCTCAGTTTGAACATTTTTATCTTAAGATTTAGTTAAGTTTTGTCTCGCACGACGACGATGTGAATACGGAAGCTTGATAACAGAAGTTCTGAAAACATTGTTCATATTTCCCACTTTTTAGGGTACCGAAGTCAAGTCTTATAGTTTCACCATGTCATCTGTGTCTGTCTGCCGGTATGACACAGCCGTTTTACAAACTAGAAAGCTGAAATTTGACATGATTATACAAATCTGAGACCCCTTTAAACATACAGTATAAATTATGTTAAAAAAGTTTTGTAAATACCTACAAGTAAAGTGGGAGTGTTCTTTTTTTATTCACGCAACCCATTGTGTGGGTTATCGTTGAATTGGTCTTTCGAAAATCGAAACTATGGAGGGTTTGAATTTTTTTTTAAATATTTTTTTAAGTAGTGATTTATGTTACAGTTATTATTTGTCTGCGCCACGTACCAGCTAAACCGCTATTTCATGAAACGTATTGGTCACAGTAGGGCTTATAATTAAGGAAAATTATCACGGCTTAGTAGGCTTTCATAGTTTAGGAGTAATAGTCGACCAACTCCAAGTTTTTCAAAATATACATTTATATTTTGAAAATACTACGGAATCCTACGTTGCGTGTGGTCTGACACGCACTCGGCCACATTTTTACTTTATGTGAAAAAGGTTTTTTTATTATTAACAATTGGAAAGAAAATGGGTCATTGTCGTTCAGGACTAGAATGTGTCAAACTACCCAATAAAAGGATATACAGTGTGATTCTTTATAAAGTGCACATATGAAAATAGACGAAACTAGGCTTTTTTTTATCGACAAAAAAAAATACAAAAAAAATAAAAAAAAATGTTTCAAGGTTTTATGATTTTTTTAATTTTTTAAGTTACAAATGGGTACCTCATAAGAGAAATTGTTATAACTTTAGTTCTGAATAAGGTAGCAGGGTCAAACAAAGACTAGTGTGATATTAAAAGATAGACGAAGATAACTAAGTAGTAGTTTTATACAAAAACATAATTATTTACGAAAAATTAAAGAGTATTTTATAAAAATCTTTTGTTTTTTAAGTTTTTTGTAGTAAAACCAAAATTTCTCAAAATAATAGCCCATGAAAAGGTAATTTTTATTTCTTATTTCAATTCTTCAATTCATTACCTTTCTAAAACCAAAAATTTCATACCTCTAACCATCATAAAACTAATTCTACAAGCTGTCAAACACAGACACAATAATTAACTTATTACTCTCTACTCGGAATTCGCCGTTGCATTGTGGCACAGAGGTTCTACATTGTGGTGATTAGTGGCAATGGCTACCTGCTATCGGGTGAAACCGGTTTGGGGGTTTGAGAGTCGCGGGTTGAGGTGCGGGGTATGCATGGGTACTAGACGAGGGACCGAAATGAATAGCATGTCGAGTCATTCATTCGTTTCGAATACGTCTACTACTACGTGTGTTTTTATTACGTTAAAGTTTTCAAGTTTTTGTGATGCCACGTATCACCGACTTTCCAGTTGCGCACATCGCAGATATCCATTATTATTATGGAATGTATCAAGGAAGTGCCAGAGCAGCTCACGAGGCTTACGTTGCTCGATATCCGAATAGGCAGCCTGTACCGTCTGCTCGGAATTTCCAGGAAGTTCACAGAAGACTAGCTGCCGATGGTCTTCGAGTAAATCGAGATCGCCGGGAGCCTGCAGTGATAATTGATCATGCTATCGAAGAAGCTGTATTACGCGATCTGTGGGCCAATCCCCAAATCAGTACGAGGCGTCTGGCTTTGCGTCACGGTATTTCACAAAGTTCAGCGTGGCGTATTTTGAAGAAAGAAGGGCTGCATCCCTACCATTACCAAAGGGTACAGAATTTACACGAAGACGTAGATAGCCGTGCAAGATGTAACATGTCTGCTTGGATTCAGCGGCAAGTAAGAGAAAATCCAGATTTTTTTTTAAAAGTGCTGTGGATGGACGAGTCACAATTTACGAGAGACGGCATCACAAACTGCCGTAACCTGCATAAGTGGTGCACCAAGGGTGAAAACCCCAAGTTGAAGAGAGCTTCGACATTTCAGGTCAGGTTCTCAGTAAATGTTTGGGCCGGACTTATGGACGACACACTGATTGGCCCCATAATCCTGCCACGTACCTTGAATGCCGAAAGGTTTCTTGAACTTTTAAGCGAAGATCTGCCGTCATTGCTTGAAGATGTCCCGTTGACGATTAGGAGAAGACTGTTTCTCCAAATGGACGGTTGTCCTGCTCACTACGCTACGTCTGTACGCAACTTTTTAAACGAAAATTATCGTAACCGATGGATCGGACGGAACGGTCCCGTGGGGTGGCCTGCGCGTTCCCCCGACATGACGCCGCTTGACTACTTTTTATGGGGAGCAATGAAACAGAAAGTGTACGCGACCCCAGTCAATACGGAAGCTGAGCTTCAAGCCAGGATTTTGAGCTGCGCTCAACAAATCAAAGAGGACCCGGAAATGATAAGGAGGGCGACACAACAAGTTTTGGTTCGGGCAACGATGTGTCTACAGCAACGAGGCGGGCATTTTGAGCATTTGATGCATTAGAATTAAGTTAGAAGTAGCTACTTAAGTTAAAATAAATAATTTTGCCGATTAACTGATTGTTTGAATTTATTATTACCTCTTAAAAATAATGGGTCACTTTAGAGAGTAATAAGTTAATTATTGTGTCTGTGTTTGACAGCTTGTAGAATTAGATTTATGATGGTTAGAGGTATGAAATTTTTGGTTTTAGAAAGGTAATGAATTGAAGAATTGAAATAAGAAATAAAAATTACCTTTTCATGGGCTATTATTTTGAGAAATTTTGGTTTTACTACAAAAAACTTAAAAAAAAAAAAGATTTTTCTAAAATACTCTTTAATTTTTCGTAAATAATTATGTTTTTGTATAAAACTACTACTTAGTTATCTTCGTCTATCTTTTAATATCACACTAGTCTTTGTTTGACCCTGCTACCTTGTTCAGAACTAAAGTTATAACAATTTCTCTTATGAGGTACCCATTTGTAACTTAAAAAATTAAAAAAATCATAAAACCTTGAAACATTTTTTTTTATTTTTTTTGTATTTTTTTTGTCGATAAAAAAAAGCCTAGTTTCGTCTATTTTCATATGTGCACTTTATAAAGAATCACACTGTATATTGTACGGGTTTTGATTTTTCGACGAAATACTATAAATCTTAACGCGACCCTAAGTTGACAAACGATGATCTAACACCCTTAAGAGGAAACGCGGGCGCCATTTTCTCCATACAAACGTAGTCCCCTGTTTCCTCCCTGGATAATGACAATAGAGCATACATGTTTTTTTTATAAAACCTATATCTACCATGGCCAAACCCCCAATGGTTTTTTTCTCATATTCTAATTATAATAGGAAGTAAGAGCCTTAAAGACTAAGAAAATTTACCAATCGAATTCAGACATTCACCAAAAAAATTAAACACATATTAACAATAAAACAAAAACATAGAGGCAAAGGTAAAGAGTTTATAAATTTATTTTTGAAAAATATATTATTATTGCTCAAGTTTTGGATGAGGAAATAGGGGACTATGAAATGCTGTTTTGGTCAATTTTAGTAGCTATTATCGGTCTGCGCTGCAGTTCTCTCTCTCTTGCTGTATACTGAGAGGTTTGGGGAAGGGAACCATAGATTCCTAGGGAAAAGTTGCTTAGGATCAGTATAACTACGTAGACCGGCTTTCAGGACTAGAATGTGTCCAGTGATTCAATTATATGTGACTATATTTTCAGTTCCCATTTACCATGTATGACAGATGTTTCTAACTTCTATCCTCATCAAGTAAGATACGGAAGGTGTACCAGCTACATGTCATACTGCGCCAGTGGAAACATTGGGTCGTTTTCGTTCACGTCTTGTATCATACCTGCTATCTTCATCAGCATCAGTAGCAGTGACCGAGACGACAAGGAGTGCAAGGGGGTTTGTCTTCAACCAGCTCCACGTCATACTGCGCCAGTGGAAACATTGGGTCGTTGTCGTTCACGTCTTGTATCATACCTGCTTTCCTCATCAGCATCAGTAGCAGTGACAGAGACGATAGGAGTGCCCGAGGTTTTATCCTCAGCCAGCTGCACGTCATACTGCACCGGTGATAACACAGGGTCATTTTCATTCACGTCTTGTATCACTATACCTGCTATCCTCATCAGCATCGGTAGCAGTGACTGAGACGACAGGAGTGCCAGGGGGTTCGTCTTCAGCCAGCTCCACATCATACTGCGCCGGTGAGAACACTGGATCATTGTCGTTCACGTCTTGTATCACTACTGTTACCGAGGCTGTGGCAGAGCGAGGAGGCGTCCCTCCATCTGTTGCTGTCACCTGCCGAAAAATAGCATTTTACGAACAAGTATTGGCATTAATTTATTTTAAGTTGGTTCTAACACAGAGTTAGCCAATCGGCTGATGAACCGATTAGTTTGAGAAGTTCAATTATGTTAGACTAATGTACTTATTTTTGTGTATTTAGTTGCGTCGTTTTGGGGAGGGAAGGATTTTTTCAGATTTATAGTAGATGTAACAGTTTAAGTAGTTTTTACCTTTAAGCGACGGAGGAGCAATAGAAGGTTATGTTATCGTCCGAAAAACCGACTACGAGATTTTGACGCAAATGCACTCTGTGTCACTTATAGACAAAGACACCAAAAAAACTGTTATAGAAAAAAATGTGTGTCTGTGTGTGTTTATATCTTTTTTTATTATGTTTTTTTAAATTGAACCAGAAATATAAAGTAGATACAAAAATAATAATATTCGATACAAACTCTTAATCATTCATTATCTTAACGTTTTTTTTCAAGGTTTTTATTTAACACAGAAAATAAACCCGTTTTTTTGAAACACTAATCCTTATGTAAAAAGCCGTGAAAGCGACAAATAATTAAATAGGTACAAAGGGTGTGGTATGTTTGTTCATTGATTAATACCATTTGAGATCAAATTCCAAAGCATGAAAAGTATCTACACAGTCTGTTATCGACGTGGATAGAGTGGACAACCATTGGATGAATACTTTCATAATCTCGTTTCTAGCAGAGTTAAGTACATTATCGAAAGAAACTAATAAAATAATCAATAAAATAACGAACTAAACATTTCAACTTACTTGTAGCTGATATTTGGACTGCACCTCCCTATCCAGTTGGCCAGAGGTGTAAACCCAACCAGTCTTCGGATCTATAGTGATGGGTAGTTCATTGTTCCCATAATCATTGTCAGTCAGCGTATATGTAAGTTCTGCGTTTACGCCTTCATCGGCATCGTATGCTTGCACCTGAAAAGAGAAAGGTAAGATGATAATAATAATATAATACAGGCATAGTATATTTCAACACAAAATGTACTATATATATTTCAAACACCAAAGTCATTGTACACTTGAGTTTTACACTTGATAAACATTAGTGGAAATCCTTGGAGTTCAATTTTATTGTCAGTCACTTGTTTTCATACAAAAATAATTTCGGACATTTTTTTGTTTATTTAAAAACTTCAATAATTAAAAAAAACTAAACGTATAATCCTAGCTTTTGTTCTGACTGACAAACTATTTAAAATTGGTTCAAATCGGTTAACGTTTAGGAGGTAAAAAACGTTAACGCCGTTTGTATGAAAAGTTGCAGCTTCACGATCCTCTTATAAGATACCATTATACTAACTGGGTGTCAATAGTTTTTAAGAAGTGGGTGTTAATGTTTATAAGAAGAACGGCGAAATAACATACATCTTGGGTATCATACTTATCATCATCTTTAAGTACTCAACTTTCGTTTGAGAAACAAGCAAGTGTTTGCATCGCCAATTTGCAGAACTAATTATCGCCAAAATTCGTTTTTTGTCAGAGCCATAAACTCCTTAAACAAACTAGCAGCACAAAACCATGACATTGATATTTTCAATATGAGTACAACAATATTAAAGCGTAAACTCACGGCGACGTTACAGGGCCTTCAAGCCCCGGTCCACTAGTACAGTCATGTGAAATTGTTATATACTTAAATACTTTTTTTTCTAGTTTGACTATAAAATTGTGTTTAACATATAATATATCTTCTTGAATTTTATCTGAGAAAACTTGTCATCAGCTTTTAGATATATAAAGTTTATTTTATCATTATTGTATAATAGCAGTAAGTTTTCCAAATATAATAAAATAAAATAAAATAAAAATAATATATCCCTGTCAACTTTCGTTCGCCTCACCCGATCCCACTTCCGTAACGCTCTCGTCACGCATCCACCAGCTTACTCCCCAAGTCAAGCGTGAGTTAAGAAGTTTTACTTAAAAAACCCCGGATTATACTACTTATTTGATGTCAAAAAAACTGGCATAAGTCTAATAAGGTGGGTACCCAACTCACTTTGCCGTTCTTCTTTGCGATCAAATCTAAACCTTCAAAGACTTACCCTAACGATGCTATATCCTACAGGAACGTTTTCACTGACAGACTCCTGGAATAGCGAGGTGTAGAATCTCGGAGCGTTGTCGTTGACATCTTTCACGTTGACCAGAAGCTGGGTGGTGTTGGAGCGAGATGGACTGCCGCCGTCTAGAAAGGCAAATACTCGTACATATGTAATTTTAATCTTCTATTATGGCACTTACAATAAAATGAACGCGAACGCGAATTCTACATTCACTCTCCGTTTTACTTATTATGTCATGAACAGTTCCGTACTTGGAGTTAATTCTTTACGCACGTTTACTCCAGAATCATATTTAATAGATCATCCACTTTCCACATGATAATAATCGAAATAAAAAATCTAAATCGAAAATAATAAGTATTTTGTTGTTATAAGACACCCCATGTTCGGATGCAGCCCAGCCCGTCCCAGACTAAAAAGCCCCAAGAGCTTCCTAGCCACTGTAGCAAAGCCACAAGATGACCCGCTAATGGCTAAATCCAGTTTATGGAAAAAGACCTTCCCTGTCACGGAAAGCTTTATCTCACAACGAGAAGCCCTCCCCCGGGCAGCGACTTGCCATGGTCTATTTGGAAATCTCTGAATAGACTGCGGACTCAGGTTGGCCGATGTAGGGAGAATATGTGTCGTTGGGGTTTCTGTGACGGAGAAGAGTGCCCATGTAGAGTCACCCCACAAACTATGACGCACTTATTGGCTTGCACCGAGTGCCCGGACACCTGCACAATGGTAGACCTCTGGGGGGCCACTGATAATGGCATACGCGTGGCTACCTATTGGGCCAATAAGATATAAAATAACAAGTGTCAATATTCAAACCATCGATTCGAAAAGAAGAAGAAGTATTTTTTTGGATAAGAATAGAATAGAATAAATTTTTAATCAGTGATAAGTACCCACAAGTGAAATATAGCATAGTTTTCAGAATACATAGTTTGTACCTATCACTGAAAAGGTAGCAGCTCAGCATATGCTGTCGTCAAAGAGGTCACAGCGCTGATTTTCAGCTACAATCCCTTCAGGTAAGAGGGGTGGACCATAACATTCTGTTTAGTTTTTATAAAAATATTTAATTTTTACCTTTAAGTATGTTCTGCATTGAAATATTCTTAATCATAGTCGAGGGACTTGACGTCCTCACCCAGACTATCATGATGAATAATGTGCTTATTACCCTGATTATTATTATTATTATTGAGATGTTCTTAATCATAGTCGAGGGACTTGACTTCCCCACCCAGACTATCATGATGAATAATGTGCCTATTACCCTGATTATTATTATGATGCCGCGGGGTACAGGCGGGTGTTGTAGACTAATTACACCCTATTCCCACGGTGGTACAATGGTTAATGTGTCCCCGGTGACACTCGTTCTTCCCCCTCAACCTTGAGCTCCTTCTACAACACTCCGTTATGCGGCTGATGTCTAGGTCGCATAGTTCCTTTTCCTTGATCCTGTCCTGATCCTGAAACTTCTCCCACCTGAGCCTGCTGTAGACACTCGGCCAAGTAGTGTTGGCTGGTCTCCAGTACTCCGCAGTTGGGTATTAGGCTACCCTGATGGTGGCATATTTTGTTTTACTTTGAAGAACCTGACAATGGGTCCTTAAGATTAATGACGCATGAATAACGTAACATTTGATTGTTTCACCTTCAAGAGCCTTACCTTGGGCCCTTATGACCAGGCGGTAGCTCCTCACTTGCTCATAATCGAGGGACTTGACCAGAGAGACGTCGCCACTCAGGCTGTCTATAGAGAACTGCATTTGTGTGTTCCCGCCGATGATGGCATAGCGGATCGCTGCGTTTGCGCCGGTGTCTGCGTCCGTGGCCCTGTTCAATCAAATAAGTATTGTTAAAGCCACGAGGCAATTTGCCCAACATGGCATTTTATAACTAACATCTATACTATCTATCTAGTTTGTATCTTTGTATGTAGGAAACTACTCATCCGATTTAAAAAATGTTTCATCAAAATTGGTTTTTCAGGATGGACCAAGTCATATCGTGTCCTTCTTGCCCTGTCACCTGCACGCGGGAGGACTTGATGCAGGCCACTGACAAGGCAATTCGCGTGGCTGAGTGTTGGGATGGGACTGTCTGAGTTTCCCGTCGACTCGAAAAGAAGAAGAAGAAGAAAAAAGATGGATATAGGTTAAAAAAAACCCGCTCACTCTCGGTATCCACGGGGGCGAAGGCAAGGGCAACAGTTAGTCTTGTATATAACAAAACATCGTTACGTAGATGAACGAAAGTAAAATAATATCGAAAATAATAATGTGGTCTCACGGAGCTTTGAGATAAAACGGAGCATCGGGGATCTCCTATTTGTGAAATCGAACAACTTTTCTTCTACAACTTTGCTGAAATCAAATTTTTTTCGAACTTTTTATACAAATTAATCAGCTGATTAGCCAACTGTGTATGGGATCCAAAATATTTTTTTTCGATTTCCACAAAGTTGTTCAAAAAATGTTCATGAGTGGAAGGTAAATAGGGGTGTTTACCTTACACCTGTATAATAAGGGAACAGACTGCATCAAAAGTAAATTCTGAAACATGATTTCCTAAATTGCTCTCCTCTTGAAGTTTCAAAAAACCTAACTTGTTTTGTTTTTCCATCACGTCTTCAATTTTTAACACTCTCACCGCCATGCGGTCCGCCGGCAGGTCGTAAGATTTCAAGTATTGCAAGCCACCTTAAGTTGCGCTGAGCGGGCTTGTCGGGCCATACGGGTCGCCGGCGCACCGTAACTTTCGCGCCTAAATCAGTCAAAATATTTAAAGATTAAAGACAACCAGTGAGCCCGCCGGCCGCCCGTACGGCCTGCGACACTCGTTACAGATTTTCCACAGTGGCTTGCTAAGATAGCAACCGCGAGGGTCGCTGGCGGCCCGCATGGCTTGCTGTACTGGAAAATTCAATACATAGATGGCGGTGAGAGTGTTAATTGAATAAATTCACAAAAAAAGTTTGCCAATGACGCTAAAAATCTATGACGTCACTTGTGGGTATTTCAAACATTTTTAGAACATAATTTCGTTTTTGACATATCATAAAAAGTAACTAAAATGACTAGCAGTCCGATCCCCTATTATAAATCCGACTGCCCAAGAAGGATAGTACGCTTACCAGAAAACAGGACCCTATTACTAAGCCTACCTTCTACTATGCCTATGCTGTCCCACCGTCTGTCTGACTTTTAAAAGCCTTTATCTTTGGAACCGTGATAGGTTGCTGGCTGAATTATTAATACAGAATGGCTTATTGGGGGTTTGACCAGTAATAAAAATTAAAGAGTGAAAAATTAAGGCAGGTCCCCATACAAAAAACGTGTATTTTATAGGTTTTTGTTTTTGTTCTTTCATAAAAATGGGTGAATTAAGTACTAATCCTGAAGTAAAAGAACAAATAAGAAAAGCTAAGTGAGAGTCGAACTCGCGCCAAGTGAGTTATTTTTTTCTGTCGCTCGCGTTGATGTCTTTTGTTTGTAATGAAAAGGTATCGTTATTAAGGTTGTGTGTGAAGTCGTCCAACCTGCATTGGGCCCGCATGGTCGACTAAGACCCAATCGCCCTAAATAAGGATAGGCTCGAGCCCCTCAGTGGGGACGTATATGAGCTGATATGATGGTTAAACTTGTGTGGAGTAATGGTGTAGTGGTACGGAACCCTCAGTACGTGATTCCGACTCGCACTTGGCCGGCCAGTTTTTTATTCGGGTGTAGGCATGTAGGTATCTGTCTATTTAGGTGATTGCTTGGTGTCGATAGATTCGTCTTGATCCTCCGAATGACAAAGGATACATTTGCAGTCGGGTCTTTAATTTTTAACAAAATTGGTAACTTGCTAAAACAATAATAAACTTAATATGGTAACACACAAGGTGTTCATTTCTTTTTCAGTGTTGCCACCAATGCACAATGTACACAGTTAAAAGTTATCTCGTTTCGTAATCGATCAATCTTGGACTTGGTAACATTTTAACTTTATCTTTTCAGCCCCACAGCTTTGCCTTCAACGATGTAAAACAATAACAACTTTTCACGCTGAATTCCAGACTAAAGGCGCGGCCACCCGCAGTGCGGACGACGTTTTGAATTTTCAACTCTATAAAATGTTATTTGGACTAGACGGGGGAAGGTTTAGTTAGATGTATGTAGATGCAAAATGTCTTATTCTTAGAAAGTCTGGTTCGCACATGATGTGAAACGCTAAAAACGTTAAAAAACCGACGTCAAACGCAAAAACCAAGTACAATTTTGCAAAATTTTTGGTTTTGTTCATTTCTTTAAAAAAGTTATGAACCGATTTTGATAAAATTTATATGGAACTAATCTTTCGAATAGAAAAAATAATTAAAAACCTGTTCACAAACTGCGAATATATCGCGTAACAAACATACAAAAATATGTAGTCTTATTGAAAACCTCCTCCTTTTTTGAAGTCGGTTGAAAATCCGTTTTTAAATCATGTTAATCAAATTCTTTTTTTTAGTACAAAATATCAAAAGAAATTTAAAATAAAAAAGCCTGGTAAAGTGCGAGTCAGAACCGCGCACAAAGGGTTCCGTACTCATATTAGATGGCGCCAGTTTCTTCACGTTAAAAAAAACACGTTTTTTGTATGGAGACTTTCACTTTTTTAATTTTTAGTATTTGTTGTAATAGCGGCAACAGAAATACATCATCTGGGAAATTTAACTATCTAGCTATCACGGTTCATGAAATACAGCCCGGTGACAGACGGATGGACAGCGGAGTCTTAGTAATAGGGTCCCGTACGGACCCTAAAAAGTATATTATAATAAAAAAATAGGTTTTATTAATGATGAGATTTGTGACTTTTTTTATTCCGGTTGCAATTTTTTATTTTTAAATTTAACCGACCATGATAATACTGATGAAGCATTTTTATTGTAAAGCCGTCCAGCCTGTTTGTCTTCCTAATGACATATTGAGACACTGCCAAATTACAACTAAACCCAGTAGAATATTGCACATGCAGCCAGCCAATGTACGACGAATAACGTAATAAATTGCTCTTGTAACGCCAATATAATGGATCCTTCCGTAGATGAATGTTTAACACGACTGGCTTCTGCAAATTGTTAGCTAACACAGCGGAACGTCTCGGAACTTAGATCATGAGCTGTTTATTTCAAGGTTTCGGGGATATTTCTCTTATGATTCATGCAAGCGCAAAAGGGAAAAAATGAAATGAACAAAGCACATTATCACGATCATTGAAATATACTATATTATCAAAAAAAAAGGTTACTCGCGGATTTTTTCCGAAATCAAAAACACAACAAATCTTTCATTGGTGTGTTCCGGCATGAAGATAAGATAGCCAGCCATTGCGTTGGGGAATCTTGGTAAGCCCGCTTCCATCTTCGGCATCATCGTCACTTACCATCAGGTGAGATGATGCCAAGGGCTTACCAATTGTGAATAAAAAAAAAAAAAAAAAAACGATCAACCGTGCAACCCGTAAGCTTTGATGAGTCATCAATGATGACAGATATTATGTATTTAATAAGTTTTTATTTCACTTGCAATGTTGTTAAGTGTTAGATAGGTTCTTAACCTACGATGGATTTTAGAACGAACTTCGAACGAACGAATGAACGATTGAACGAACGTCTTCGACACGAGTACGAGCCACTGTTACGTTTTGACCGTTTTAAATTTTCGATCAAACTAGAAAAAAAAAACACTGAGGATTAGAGGTCCAAATTATAAGTCAATACTTTGTAGATTAGACCCACACTTGGAATAAAATAACAAGTCATGCCCCTGTTTTATTTTTTTCCATATTCTAATTATAATAGGAAGTAGAAGCCTTAAAAAACTAAGAAAATTTCCCAATTGTAACGATGATCAGCCACACACCGGAAAAAAAGCATGTTAAGAATAAAATGAAAAAATAGAGGCATAGTTCTAACTAAAGCTATTATAAAATTACTAGCTTTTGCCAGCCGCTTCGCTCGCGTGAACATAGTTTCTATGACAGTCTCCGAGGGTGCGCAGTGCCTAGATGTTAATCCAGGTCCTAATCTGTCTACCGACTAAATTTCATACAGATATGTTCAGTAGTTTTTGCGTCAAAGAGTAACAAACATCCATACATACAAACTTTCGCGTTAACAGTACTAGTAAGGATTTTTGAAAAAAATATTATCGGCCAAGTTTTGGAGAAGGAAATTTGGGATAAATGCTGTTTTGGTCAATTTTATGTACCTACTAGCTTTCTTATGACCGCTACCATCCTCGGCATCATCGTCACTTACCATCATCAGGTGAAATGTCAAACGCTTACAAATTGTGGATAAAAAAACCGCTTTCATAAGTTTGTTATGTATTATGTATGTAAAAATTTCGGAAGTCGATTTACACCTATTTTTAGGGTACCGTACAAAAAAAACGGAACCCTTATAGGATCACTCGTGCATCTGTCTGTCTGTCCGTCCGTCTGTCACAGTCAATTTGCTCCGAATCTACTGGACCAAATCAGGTGAAATTTGGAAGGATGATGTAATCCTATGACCCAAACACAAATGTGCAAAGTAAATAAATATGATTTTTTGAATAAGGGTCATTTTCGGGGAGAAAGTTAGGAAATTAAAAAAAAGTTTTGCAAACCTTACTGTGTCATATTATATCAAATGAAAGGGCTCATTATGAGGATCTTATTTGATTATTATTATTTGTTATTATTTTAAAATAAATAGTTTTAATTTTATTCATGAAAGAAGAGGAAAATTAACCATTACCCCCTCCCCCCTGATCTCCGAAACTGCTGAGCTTAAAATTTTGAAAAAAATAGAAAAAATATAGTTCCTTGCTTGTAGATTACAGGAAAACCTATACGATTTCTATCAATTGAAAATAAAGTAATAAACTCAATATAATACATTCAATTACGGAAAATAGTTCACTAAAACTCCACTAGATAACGTTAGTAGTATTTTTCTGTTGCTCGCGTTTGTGTCTTTTGTTTGTCATGCATGTGAATAGGTATCATCATTGTCATAGCTGTGTGGAGAGGTGTGGTGGTACGGAACCCTCATACCGCGAGTCCAACTCGCACTTGGCTGAGTTTTTTTGTATTTAAGTATCGTATCGATTTGAAACTTTGCAAGTGGATTTAAATCGGATAATAATACAATAATTTGGTACCATTGAACTGATCTGACAATACATTCAAACGGTAGGCACTGGAACTCTACAACGAGAAAACATATCTTAGCGGTGACTGGTCTAGTGGGAATCGTCTTGAAAAGCACTTTTTACTCAGTTTCAAGCATATTTTTTAGTAATATCTAATTGTTATTGATTATCATCATCATATCAGCCGAAAGACATCCACTGCTGGACAAAGGCCTCCCCCAAAGATTTCCACGACGACCGGTCCTGCGCTGCCCGCATCTAGTGGCGTCCCGCGACCTTGACCAAGTCTTCGGTCCACCACTCCACACAGGAGGCCTGTCTAAGCTACGTCTTCCGGTGCGCGGTCGCCACTCGAGAAATTAACTGCCCCAACGTCCATATGTTCTACGAGCTATGTGCCTGCCCTGTTGTTGATACTCTACAGGAAAACAGAAAGGCACAACATACTTGATCCTCGCAATGACCGGGTTGTCAGCCACGCTGATGTCCTCGTCAACGGTGACAGTGTACGTTTTCTCGCTGAACTGTGGGTAGTTGTCGTTGTCATCCAATACGTTCACGTGGACCGTTGCACTGGAATAAAAAAACAAATTTAGTAAGAATTACGATGAACCATGAGTATATGATATGACAATGTAATTTATCCACAAATTAGAATTTCTTGACTTGCTCATGTGTATAAAGTTTCATTAGAATAGGCCCATCGAATTTCAAAAAGTAGTATTTTAAGTTTGTATGGAAAACGATTTTGTGAATACACTCTTAACTGCGGCTTCTATTCGTCATACTAAAAACCTTTCCTCATGAGATACAGCCAGAATTAACAATTTACTTCGTGTACAGTCAATCTCAAAAAAAAATTTGAACTCTTCATACAAATCGATCAGCTTATTGACAAGTTTTGCGTGGAGAGACCAATTTTAAGAGATAGATTGTGGTTCTCTGGGAAGTTTTTTATCCAGTTGTTCAGTATGAGTAGTAGTCCCAGTCACCCCCCCGTTATAGGCTGCTAAACGAAATTTGTTACATCCTGTAGAGATTTCCAAGTGACCGCAAACTGGATCACCGCATTAACGACTCAGCTTTTTACTTCTTAATAGCCGCTTAATAAGATGATAATTAAGTACATAATAACTCACGTGCTAGACAACCTGTCGGCTGCAGGACTGGCCTGGTCCGTCGCTTTCACGATCACAGTATACCGAGCCACTCTCTCGCGGTCCAAGGAGGCCCGCGTCAAAAGAGCCCCACTTCGACCGTCTACTCGGAAGACCTCGGATGTGTCGACAGGTTCGTCAGCTATGGAATCGTTGTCGTCGGGTGATAGGGTCTCTGCCGTTACTGATTCTATTGAGTACTCCACCTGGAAGTTGTTTGATTAATACATAGAGATAAAAGTAGTTTATTGCATCAAAAAAAAAATTGAAATGTTATTGCTCTGCCGTTGAAATTTAAAAAAAAATCAGTTTTTTTTCTTCTTTGTTTGGAACTTCGTCTTTATTTTTTAATTAAACAAAATCACAAAATTAGTACACATCAATGACGTTAACAACCATTTTTTTTAAATTTTCTTGGTCTTTAAGGTTGCCACCGTAGAAAGAATCATTTAAGTATCTTTTTTTTTCTCCAAAACTGGCTTACGTTTTTGATATAACTTTCCATGGCCTACAGCACACAGTAGTTCTTTATTCCAAGAAAAATCGGATTAAGGTACTTCCCATACAAATCCAGGTTGTTTGTATGGGCATGAAGATAATATAACCAGTCCCCATTGTGTTGAGGAATATTAGTAAGTCCTCTTCCATCTTCGGCATCAACGACACTTAACATCGGGTGGATACTGGATGAAAACTTACCTACCAAGTACTGAGGCAAAACGCCTGCGGGAACCAAACGGATGAAATGTTATCATAAAAAAAAGTGATATAATTAAATTAATTACCTCAGCATTCTTCCCAATGTCCTGATCAGTGGCTTTGAGCGTGAGCACGGTGGTGCCAGTGCTCGCCCCCTCCCGCACGGAAGCCTCGTACTGCTGCATCTCAAACACAGGAGCGTGGTCGTTGCAATCCAACACGTTGATCTGGATCAACACAACAAGTGTAAATGAACTATGCGAGGTTTTAATACGAATTTGTTCTAGGCGACTTTTTGTGGCTGTGGTTTGTTTGTCGCGCGGTCCGTACGGATGAATCATTACTATAAACAAAATATAAAAAAGTAAAAATGCCACTAGGTTAATTCTTAAAACATATTGACATTCCTTGATATTCTCGCGTTTAGTTTTCCTATACAGGGTGCAACAAAATTTTTGTAGGTCCCGTTAACTGGACATTATACTCATGGTACTGAACAACTTTTGTTTTATTACTTTGCTGAAATCGCGGAATAAAAACTGTTCATACAAATCATGAACTGATCGATCACAATTTTGTGCATTATAATATGGAGGGTTTAATTTTTTTAGAGAATTGACTATGGGTTTCTTGAGGAAAGTTGTTCAGTATGATGAGTTGACCCAATGGCAAGGGTTTACCAATTGTGAATTTAAAAAAAAACCCCAGTTAACGGGTTCTACACCAATTTTGTTACATCCTGTATGCAGTGAATTAGGTCTCTTCACATAACTCGTAGGTACGGTGTCCAGACTGATGGGGAGTGATAATTTAGCTAAAAAGTACGTAGAGCTGGACAATTAACAGTAGGTATGCTTGCATAGAGAAAACTTAAACACTGTAACATATTGCAGGTCAGACCAGCATAACTTACCTGTAAAGTGGTAGTCCCACTCCTAGGAGGAAAGGTGTCGTCCTGAGCGACAACCCTGAAGTAATGTACGTCGAGGCGCTCTCTGTCCAGTCTGGCTTGAGTGGTGACGACTCCAGACCGCGTGTCCACGGCGAACATGCCCGCGGACCGTGAATCCAGGAGACTCGACATGGAGTACGTTACGGGACTATTCTCTGGGTCCCTGTGGAGAGGAATGGAGTTTAGAGATTATTGGGAGAACGCATGAAAGTAATACACATACATACTACATCTCGCAAACAATACATGTGATAAAATGTATGTTCTTACGAAATACTACTTTTGTAAAAGGACCTATTCAAAGATAATCCCTATGAAGATCATCCTACAGGTAGAAAGGATATCCTCCTTTTTCATGTCATGAGGTACCACAAAAAATTTGTTTAATTTTTTCTTGCAGTCAAAATTATCCGAAAATCGGTTCAGAAATACAACAGTTATCTTATCTATCACGCTGTAACCGGCTGTGAAAGGCGGATGGATAGAATGATCTACTAAGGGTTCCTTAGTTTATAAAAAGTATCAGTAGTAGGTAAGTACGTTATTAATATCATTCCTGATATTTTATTAAAAATCAGGTGGTGAGAATGTCAAATTTCATGATTTCTGTGTCCTATGAGTTTTTTAAATGTCAGAAAATTAACCATGCATTAAAAAACTATGGTTTTCGTACCCTCAAGGTGTTTTAAAGTAGACGACAATTTTATGAAAGCATAAGTGCAAGTTCTTGAGCAGTTATAGATATTACTTTATCTACACTAAACATGAATAGTTTTCCACGTTTTATTGCCACGCTTTATAAATTTATCTTCATCATTTGGACCTACAGCATGAAGTAAATAGACCTTAAGTTAGGTCCAGTACACTTGGATTATTACGAGAAACATAAAAAGGAATGAGCTATAAAATGCCTCGCAATAGGATATCAATTATATGGCAGTGCAATTCCCCTCATAGCTCTATTACGGCGGCGATCGCCGCTACGTGATGTAGGTACTCCGCAAAACAAACCTAGCTTCGAGTCATGATTGAGGAAATGAAATGTGAGAAGTTGCGCGACAACGCGACGTTTAAACTAATTATAGTAAACACTGGTGAGAGTCCTGCTTCCCATCTAATAGATATCTAGTAGCTATGCTAGTAGGTTGTAACGCGGAATCGATGTTATATAATCTTCTTTCATCCGACCTTCTTTTCATTCCATCTATTCTTTTTCACGCACAAGCTGTCATCCATCTAACTTCATTCAAAAACCAAAAAGTTATCATCATCAGCTCATAATATAATAAATTCGTAACTTAATACTTTATAAAAGACCCATTACGGGTAAGATCAATTTATGTTTATGTGTGATTTGTATTTTAAAATTAAGTGTATGATGTTTTGACTATTTTTATATTTCTTTCTAGGTCTTATTTTTATAATTAAATAATATTAACTACATCATGTCCACGATAGAGTTTTAACCCACGCCCTTATATCTCCTACTCCTATCCGTCGTGTGACAAGGTACTCCGGTAAAATGTGAATGGAAGATGAGAAACATTTAATAAAGTACTCATTGCTTTTTACTGTTTAAAAAAAACCTGAAGTTGGTCGAGCCCGAGAACGTCATACTGTGACGGATAATTGGATTGGTACATAAAGATGACGAACATTGATAAGATGTCATTGCTTTTTACCGGTTTACAAACCAAAAAACCGGACAAGTGCGAGTCGTACTCGCTCATCGAGGATTCCGTACCATCACATCTCTGGTTAAAAAACTTTAAAAATAATAAATCGAAAACTTTACACCATTAAAATCTGTTAAGTTTAGTTAATTCAATTTAACCTTTGAACCGCCGCCGTTCCTTGCATAATTGATTACGTACTTTAAATAAAGACTATAATTTTTATTACAAATACAAATTTAATAATACAATATTTAATTACAAATTTATAGCTTTCATAATATTCCCTATACTTGTAGTATAAGACGGTATTACTTGCCAAATTTCATATTTCTAAGTAAATACCCTATTGATTCCCTTGAGAGCGTCGAAATATACGTTTTATGCGGCATAATCGGCCATATCTTTTTTTAAGACTTTTTTTATTTTTTTTAACTTAGAATCAAGTATCAGTATCAAGGGACTGTAAACCGGAGTATATAGTTTTAATTTCAACTCGATACAGTCAGACGGATGGACAGACAGACGGACAACAAAGTGATCCTATAAATAAGGGTTCCGTTTTTTCCTTTTGAGGTACGGAACCCTAAAAAACGGTGAGTTGGTCCTTTATAGAGAACGCAACAGATATTGCAGCTCGAGAACGTCATAATGAGACGGATAATTGGACTGGCACATATTTGATCCAATTTGAAACTGCCTCTCAAATGCAGTGATATGAAAAGAGACCGGAACTTTTCCCGGAAGATCATAACATAGGTAGCTTTAATAAACGGTAAAATGCGAGTCAGAACCGCGCACAAACGCTTCCGTACCATCATACTAGATGGCTCTTGTTTCTTCATGTTTTAAAAAACTCATTTTATTGTATGGAGACTTTGACTTGTTCAAATTTTTAGTATTTGTTGTTATAGCGGCAACAGAAATACATTATCTGTGAAAATTTTAACTGTCTAGCTATCACGGTTTTTGAAATACAGCCTAGTGACAGACGGATGGACAGCGGAGTCTTAGTAATAGGGTGCCGTTTTTACCCTTTGGGTACGGAACCTTAAAAATAACATATACCTATCTACATCGGCACATAGTTATTATTATTATAAATTATTAAATTATTTTGAAATGGAATAAATTATTATAAATTATATGTATTTTATTTGGTAGCTACAAATCTATACAAGTAATAATTGTATGTTAGTCTTTGGTAAACTTATCACTCGAGAATCGCTGATCAGATTTGGCTATTTTTAAATGCTCATTATAGTTTAAATTTTTAGGGAAAAAAATTGGAAAAGTTGCCCGTTAGAGCGGAAAATTCGTCAACAATTGACAGTGTTTTTTCTTTGGAATTTTTGTATGAACTCAAGACCATAAATCGAACGTTGGATATGCATAATTCACGACACGACATTTGGACTGGACAACGTCTGTCGGTACTGCTATGCTAGTTGTTAATAAAATGACATCTACTGATTTTGTTGTATGACTGACTATTCGTATTACAAAAAGTGTCCTACTTTTAAAGGGCTGTATCTTTTGAACCTTAATAGGTATCCGCTTGAAGTTTTCACAGAATATGTGTTAATAGTGGGTGTTCGCGGCTTCACCCGCGCAGTTCCCGTTTTTTAGTGTTCCCGTGGGAATTTCCCGAAATCCTTTCTTAGCGGATGCCTACGTCATAACATCTACCTGCATGCCAAATTTCAGCCCGATCCGTCCAGTGGTTTGGGCTGTTCGTTGATAGATCACTATGTCAGTCAGTCACCTTTGAGTTTTATATATATATAGATATTATGCCGGATTTCTTATCAAATAAAAATAAACAAATAGTAAAAAAATAAGAAAGGTTTTTTGTTTTTGCTCTACAGTAAAAAAAAATTACATATACAAGCGTCAAACTTAGTGTGATTAGTGCAGACAGAAATAATATGACCTTACCAATAAAATTAAAAACACGAATGCATTAAAACATTCCCTCTCTTTTTTGGGGAGTTGGGTAAAATGTATCCTATGTCACTCACGGGATCAAGAAAAATCTAACGACACCTCGCACACCAGTCCATCAAGCCGTTTAGGCTGCAGGCTCAGCCAAAGAAACAGACATACATACATACATCCGAAAAACATTATCCTTTTGGGCAGCGGGGTAAAACGAGTTGGGTTTGCGCTAAGCATCCCGAATGATGACAAAAAAAATTGCTGATGTCAGGCCAGTTAATATCTTTAAATGAATATGATTTTTGTACTCGTTGCATCGTCGGTGGCGTAACGGCTAGGGCCGCCGCCTCCTGTCCGGGAGGTCGTGGTTCGAATCCTGCCACGTACCAATGTGACTTCGAATTTAGATTTCATATGTACGTTTATCCGACGCTCTTACGGTGAAGGAAAACATCGTGAGGAAACCTGCACGCGCCTGCGAAAAAAAAATTCGCAGGTTGTGTGTGAAGCCGACCAACCCGCACTGGGCCCGCGTGGTCGACTAAGGCCCGACCGCCCTAATTTAGGGTAGGTTCGAGCCCCTCGGTGAGGACGTATATGAGCTGATATGATGACTCGTTGCATACACAACACCTCAATTAATAATGTCTGGTGGTACGAAACTGTCGATGCGCGAGTGCGACTCGCACTTGGCCAGTTTTTAGAACTTAAATGCAATTTCTATCATACATATCATACGGTCTAGTCTACGTTTCCTCTCTCACGTGAACATCTAATGTCATCAACATAAAAAGTTGAGTCAGTTGCAGATGCCATGTGAAAAGAAAGCCACCCATTGTTCCGGTTAGATAAGATCGTGTATTGCTACAGAACTACCGCGAATCATGATTCATGAGAATGTCAATGTGAAAAATTGCTGCTGCTTTAGAAAACGTTTGTGTGTAATATTTTAACCGCGTTCGTAGCGTTATGGTTAAGTCCATTAGCTTCAATCAGGAGGTCGCGGGTTCGATTACCGGCAGAGTTTTACTGTGTAGGATTCGGTTTGTTTGGTGGAAGGGCATTTTGTAAGCCCGCTGGCTAGCTACCAATCTTATCTAAGTCTTGCAGCCAAACATCAATGTTAACAGCAAAGATGTGTTCCGGCTTAAAAATAGCCAGTGCGTTGAGGAATCTTGGTAACCCCGTTTCCATTTTCGGCATCATCGTCACTTACCATCAGGTGTAAGACTCCAAGGGCTTACCAATTGTGAATAACAAAAAAAAGATAGAATGGAAAAATTTAATGTTAGGGAGTAATAAGTATGAGCACTGGTTTTATAGTAAGTATGTAATTTTCCGTTAGGCCCCATCGCCCTAATTCAGAGTAGGCTCGCGCCCCTCGGTGGGGACGAATATGAGCTGATATGATTATGATGTAATCTTCGCAAGCATTAAACGCGCGCGGGTAACTATTACGAGAGATGGCTTAAATATATATTTAAATAAGAAGAGGTGCAAGACTCAGATAAAATGGTGTTAGCTAGCCAGGCGGGCTACCCTGTACCTATTAGAGCGATCGGGCCTTAGTCAACCACGCAGGCCCAGGGCGGGAAGGTCGACTTCACACACAACTAGAGATGAAACGGATATCCGGTTACTATCCGGTATCCGGCCTATCCGGCCATATTTTACTATCCGGCCGAATACCGGATAACAGGACACTATCCGGTTCGGCCGGATACCGGATATTATAAAAATACGCAATATTAAATTTAGGCAAGTACTTTATTTAAACTTATTTAATGCTAAATTTTCATTTGACAACTTAGAAAATTAATTTAATTAATTAGTACTCGTACTGCACGAAGGGCAAATTATGGTGAATGAATACTAATTTCTCTCCATTAAGAGGCAACAAGCGGTTCCGCTTGTTTTCATAAACAAGGCCAGCTTCAGTAAACAGTCTTTCGCTGTACGAATAGACCCGAGTTCGACCGAGTCCGCCCGATCGTTTGTACGCCACCTACACAAGCAAGCTTCTTGCGATGCACCAAACGGCAATGTTTGTCCGGATATCCGGCGGCCGGATATCCGGCTATCCGGCTTGATAGTTAGCCGGATATCCGGTATCCGGTATCCGGCTAAACCACTATCCGTTTCATCTCTACACACAACCTTCGAGTTTTTTCGCAAGCGTGTGCAGGTTTCCCCCCGATGTTTTCCTTCACCGTAAGAGCGTCGGATAAACGTACATACGAGTATGAAATCGAAATTCGAAAACACATTGGTACGGGAAAAGATTCGAACCATGACCTCCCGGACAGGAGGCAGCGGCCTTAACCGTTACGCCACCGATGCTTTTAGTATATTTAAGGCCCTGTATATTTTAAAATAATATTAGGTATTTACCTATGAAATTGCCGATTGTATAAAAAAGTTTATGGATGAAAATTAATATTAAGAACAATAGTTATTAAAACAAAATTTATTCTCAAAATAGCATTAGATTATTACAAATGAAATGGTGGTAAACATATGCCTATTGTTTAGATATTTTGTGAGCACGGTGGCTTTAACCCCATTAAGTCATATTTTGGAATACCCCGCATAAGATTTCGTCACTTTTAGGAAAATCAAGAAAATTAACTAGTCTAAAAAATTGCCCCATCTGATCACTAAGAAAACGACTTTGTTCCATTCAATGGTACATAGCTCAGGGGGTTGGAATATGAAAGACATGCCACTAATTACTAATAAAAGACCTTATGTAGTGTCACCATAAGGTCAATATTAAAAAACAATCACTTTTAAATTTTCAATAAAAATTGGTATTAAACTTCAAAAACTGAATCGGCAATTTCATAGGTAAAGACCTACCTATTAGTTTGCCTATTATTAAAATTTGCAACTCAAACTGCATTGAACCCTAAAATGCAAACACCGTAGCAATAGCCATTGTCTGCCGGGTAGTACTATGAATGAACCAGCTCCGTAGCTCGTAAACAGATCCCTAACGAGCCGGCTCAGCTGACAGCCAATTAATGTGAATCGTGGTTGGTTTATGAGTTTATGACCGGAGTTACACTTATTTTATTTCCTGTGTAATTAGGAAGTTTCAAGTTAGTTTCAAGTGAGATGTTTCCGCTGTTTTGTGAATGTTAACAATATCGACATATATAAATAAGGCTGAACAGATAAGTAATTTACGGCAAAAGGAATATATTTTATCGAAAAACTGTAAAATTATGGTGTTTCAAATAGTTTCATCGCCTCCGTGGCGTAATTAATAGTCCATTCGCTAACCACACTAGGAGGTCGCGGGTTCGATTCCAGACAACTTACTAAGACTCGGTTGATTGGTGGTACGGCGTTACCTAAGCGCGCCTGGCTAGCCACCACCATCTTATCTAAATCTTACCGCCGAACATCATTGTTAACAGCATTCATGTGTTCTGGCTTTAAGATAGCCATTTCTCCATTGCGTTGGAGGAATCTTTGTAAGCCCGCTTCCATCTTCGGCATCATCGTCACTTATCATCAGGTGAGATGATGCCGGGCAGCGCAGAACCGGTCGTCGTGGAGATCCTTGAGGGAGGCCTATGTCCAGCAGTGGACGCCCTTCTGCTGATATGATGATGAGATGATGCCTAGGGCTTATCAATTGTGGATAAAAATAGTATACCTATCTTACACATAAGAAGTCTCTCTTTCCTTATCGTGAGGCACAAATAACCATGCTATCCTAGGGATAGGCGGCGGTTGCCCGGTGACAAGAAGGAGATGAAAGAAGAAGAGGACATAAGAAGTTGTAACATAATGGTTATAAGTCGCCTTTTTTTTCAAATCAATAATTTAAGTGTGTTTGCCTAAATTTGATAGAAACATCGATATACATGATAAAAAAATACGAAAAAGGACCTTACTGTTAATTACAACCTTTTACACTAACTCACCTTGCTCGCACTGTAGTGACGACGACCCCAGGAGGCTGCTCCTCCGCCACCGATGCTACGTACAGAGCCTGCTCGAAGTACGGAGACTGGTTTCTCAGTTCCCTCTTAACCCTCCTCGCTATATCCGTATCATTCAGCTCCTGATGGTGGTAGACAATCTTTAGTCTATGGTCCGAGTCTATGATGTTCGAGTTTTCACAGTTGAACGTGAACAATACTGAAACTTTCCACATCGGCTCGTGGATACAAACATCTTCGTTAGCTACTAAGTCACCCTGACTGTTCTCAATGACGAATCTTGGGTCGCTTACATCCAGAAATTGAACTTTGCAGTGCTTTTGAACAGATCTAGGTAAGAATGCGGTGAGGGAATTGACGAATTGTGACTGTTTTAAGCAAATCCCTTGCCATCGATCCGTTGTCGGTATTGCAAAGCTTGCGTATGTCTCGGATATCCATTGCTTCGCTTCAGCTATTTTCACATCTATCGACATATCAAAAGGGACTACTGAATGAGATCGTTTCTTTCTACTTCTATTCTGCGCTACTGAATCTTCGAATAGCGCCATGTTTGACCACGGATACGCCGCCGTGGACAAAACGTTGTATTGACTAGAGACTAATTCATCGGCTTCTAATAACCTCCAGTCTATATTCTCTATATGAGCTACATCTCTTTTATCTCTAATTGGGTCATCTTCATACTGCAGTGCTGCATCATCCTGATCGTAGACTCTATCAAAGTCTATATCATAGAGATCGGCATGTCGTCTGGTGCAATCTTCGCCTGTGACCAAGACTCTGATAGGCAAGCTGTAATAGTCTATATCACGAATTCTCTCTGAAGTAGAATCAACATAGAAGGTGAAAAGATTTGGATATGGAACGCCATCGCATCGTAATCGTTTCCTCAAAGTAACTAATCCAGTAGTTTTATTAACGCGAAGGATGTGATGGACAAAGTTAGCGGTGCGGTGTACGTCAATAGTGTAGATGCGTTCGGAGCCAAGTTTGAGGACGGCGGCGTCGATGACGGCGGTGCCCGGCGGCGCGCTGTCTGGCACGAGCACGAGGTACGCGCGTGCGCACGCCAGCAGCAGCGCGGCGAGATGCGCGCGCGCCCATGTCGGCGCCATGCCGGCTCACCGATGGCAGCGGCAGCGTGAGCCGCGAGACCAGCCGCTTCGCCACATCTGGAACAAGATAACGTGTTACAGTTACAGTGAATAAGTACTTACAGAAAACATGTGGTATAAAGTAACTTGGCGTAAGTTTCCTGGACCTACTCCCAGCCTCCAATATTTATCAAATCATAATAACACAAAATTTCATGAAAAATATTTACTTGCAACCTGTAGCACTTTTTTATTTTGTTTTTGAATAATGCCCATCACAATGAACAACTTTTGCTATGGCGGCGGCATTTCTCCATCTCTATTAGCTGTGCCCCTATGGTTCCTCATAGGGATGAATAGGGGGCAGATCCTCATTTTGAAAGTTTTCACTTTGTATGGGTACGACTTCCAGCCTCCCGAACAAGCCGGTTTCCGAAAGGGATTTAGTACCATAGACCACATACATACGTTGCGGCAGGTTATACAGAAGACCGAAGAGTACAATCAGCCACTATGCTTGACGTTCGTGGACTATGAGAAAGCCTTCGATTCGGTCGAAACTTGGGCTGTGTTAGTCTCTCCAGAGGTGCCAAATTGACTATCGATATATCGAAGTGCTGAAGTGTTTGTATGAAAACGCCACAATGTCGGTTCGCCTCCAGAATCAAAACTCGGAACCTATCCAGCTGCAGCGAGGGGTGAGACAGGGAGACGTTATATCTCCGAAACTGTTCACCGCCGTCCTGGAAAATGTTTTTAAGCTTTTGGACTGGGGTGGACTCGGCATCAATATCAACGGCAAGTACATCACCCACCTTCGATTCGCTGACGATATCGTGGTCATGGCTGAGACTATGGACGACTTAGGCACAATGCTCGATGGCCTCAGTAGAACTTCTCAACAAGTGGGTCTTAGAATGAACATGGACAAGACGAAAATTACGTCAAACGTCCGTGTCATACCTACTCCTCTGAAGTTTGGAGGCTCTACACTCGAAGTTGTTATCGAATATGTATACCTGGGACAAACGGTCCAGTTAGGTAGGTCCAACTTCGAGAAAGAGATCAATCGTCGAATCCAACTCGGCTGGGCAGCGTTCGGGAAGCTTCGCAATATCTTTACGTCCCAGATACCGCAGTGTCTTAAGACCAAGGTCTTCGACCAGTGTGTTGCCAGTGATGACATACGGAACTGAGACATGGTCGCTTACTATGGGCCTCATAAGAAGGCTCAAGGTCACCCAAAGGGCAATGGAGCGTGCTATGCTCGGAGTTTCTCTGCGTGATCGAATCAGAAACGAGGAGATCCGTAGGAGAACCAAAGTAACCGACATAGCTCTCAGAATTGTTAAACTTAAGTGGCAGTGGGCGGGGCACATTGCTCGTAGAACAGATGGCCGTTGGGACAGTAAAGTTCTCGAGTGGCGACCACGCACCGGAAAGCGTAGTGTAGGCAGGCTCCCACTCGGTGAACCGATGACCTGGTGAAGGTCCTTGGGGAGGCCTATGTCCAGCAGTGGACGTCCTTCGGCTGATATGATGATGGGTACATGTCTATAGACATTATTATAATTTGTATTTTCATTTTTTTTGGTTGTGTACTACATGTTTCTTGTTTAGTCGTGTAATGTTGTTTTGTATAGAGTTATATTGTTGTGTCTATCATTTTTTAAAATCTGAATACCTATCTTTCTAAGGACTTTACATTTTTGTGTCGTGTCGGTGAATGAGTCAGTGACAAAATAAGGGAACTTTAACTTTTTTTTTAACTTTAACTTCAGATATTCGCAAAGTAGATTAGGTACAAACTTGTAATTTGGGGGTAAGCGTAGGTTCAGTAAGTACTATTGGTAATCAAAACTTCAGACTTCTATATATTTTTTTATTATTATTTATACTTACAATCGGTAAGCCCTTGGCATCATCTCACCTTATGGCAAGTGACGCTGATGCCGAAGATGGAAACGGGCCTAACAAGATTCTCCAACGCAATGGGGATACCTGTATCCAGAACAAAGATACTGGGGGCTTAAAAGTACAGTGAGTACCTTCGAGCAAAGGATGGTACAGTCATGTTCGACTTGGCAGGGGCACTCCCGTGTGACCAGATCAAAGTATATTATTAGTACGCCAGATTAAATAATTTACGGCAAAGAGAAGGGAAATATTACTGCTTACGGTAAATATACATAAAAATATCTTACGGTAAATATAAATAATGAAGTATTGTAAATATTTTATGTCCAGCAGTGGACGTTCTTCGGCTGATATGATGATGATGATGATGAAATGTTTTAAATTGGGGTGGTTATTAAACACACGGAAAAGCAAGACTATGACAGAGAGAGAAAGATTTCTCTCCCCTAAATCCAATGTATTTGTTATGTATGTATGACCATTTTAGCGTAGTGTTGCAGTTTTTAATTACACCCAATATTTCACAGAATATGTATGTGTGAACTAATTAATTGCATACAGGGTGTTGATTTGTATAGTATCAATCAACAAGTGCAAGAGTGTATGACTAAACGTATATCTCTCTCTCTCTACGTTTCATGAGTAGAGAGAGAGAGAGAGTCTACTCATGAAACTGAACCCACGGAAAACTCACATCTAATTTTTAAAAAAACTACTGTAAAATGCTGCCTGTTTTTATTTTAAATCTTTTCATCCAGTTCACAAGAAATATCATACTCTCATTCATTACTTTTGTAGAATTTCTTTCTGCTATGTTTTCCAACACAATTTGAAACACTGCAAATAACGGCAACTGCTTTTGCGCCGTTCTTAGTCTTGGGTTAAATTGCTTGAAACACTGCAACAGCTTGTGTGTCCGTGTGGTTATTATTTACTGCGGTTTGCATCACGAAGTAATAGGAAGAAAGGCACAAATGTACTGTGTAACTGAAAGAAAAGTTTACAATAATTTTGGCAATGTTGTTATGTAGCCTCATACAATACAATATTCTTTATTGCATCACAACATAAAAAAAAGAAGAAATGAACAATATAGAAGAAAGCCTTTACAATAGGCGGCCTTATTGCTAGGTAGCAATTTCTTCCAGGCAACCTTTGGGTAGGGAAACAGCGATATACTAAGTTAAGGGGCGGTGCAATAACTTAAAACAAATAAAAATTGGAAAATAAACAGTTACATAAAATACTCATATAATAATACGAAGTATAAACGACTGAAAAAAACCGTCCAAGTGCAAGTCGGACTCGCGCACTGTAGGGTTCGGTGGTCTTTAAAAAAAATGTATATTTTGCAAAACAAAATTATATTTGCCGTTGGTAATAGAACATTTTATATGGAAAATTTATGCACATTTTACAAATCCAACTGCACACTTTAAATTTAACTTTACTTAGCCGTGATAGCTGTCCTAATAAATTGATTATATGTCCTTTTTTCAGATGACAGATGATAGCGGGTGGTGACTTGACTCTAAAAAATATCAGCACTTTAAAGCATATATTTCGCAAACAGTTTCATGGTGAAACGAAAAATGCTTTATCAAACATTCGGTAGTTTCCAAAGACCTATTTAACGATACCGAGATAACGAGGGTACCTTAACAACAACAAAAAACAATCCCCCTTTTCATACACGTAGGGCAGGTACATTTTTTTTTCAAGATATTGTATGATATCATGATATCACTTTGTCGGCCTGAATAATATATATACCTATGCCAAATTACAGCTTTCTAGTACTAAGCGTCTCTGAGTAAGCCACGGACAGAGACACATAGGAATCCTAAAATTACCCTAAAATAAAATAAAAATATATAACACATCTACCTCGGGTAATATTTGAGGCATTCAAAGTAGCAAATTCGTTTATCTGTAATGCATGCAAGTCTCATCTGTTCTGAGAAGTTTAGAATTTGTTCTATAAGTTTTCTTTTATGATCCTTAGTCCCACCAACATGACCAGCTGCTCGAGCTTCAGAGGGGACAAATAATATCTATTTTCATGGATATTAAATAACAAGTGAGTTACTCAGCAACATACATGTAGACTTTGGTCTATAACTTTCAATTTTAATTTTTTAATTAAATTTACTTTTATTTGCATTTATATTTCGTGATTTTTCCCTAAATGTGACATAATAGATATCTATCTACTTTTTTATGTTGAGATATACAGGTGTCCCAGAATGAGTGAATCAAATTGATATGGGAGACAGCTGGTCTAAGGTCCCCAATCAGATAAGCTGAAATGACGTTGTTAAAAATATTACAGATTTTAAGAAATTTTGCTTCTTGAGTTTTAATTTTGTATGAAAAATCCATTTTTTTGAAAGTACCGTGATTTTGTGAAAAAAATGTGTACCAAAATAAGTGCGAAGAATATGAAAAAACTTCCTCATTTAGCAGCTTTCCAACGAGGAACTAAACTTAAAAAATATTTATTGGTTATAATAAAAAAGTAAAAAAAGAAACCCCCAAAGGAGAGATTAAGCAATGATGCAATAATTTTCTTTTGTGATTTCATAATTTCCAAAATTTGCACTTCTTTTTGTGTTATCATACATCTGTGGCCCTTTAGCAATATTTGACTAAGCTTAATTCATAAAAAAAACGAAATCAATTTTTCCATAGAAAATTTGTAGAAAATTGTATGAGACTTGATGAGGGAGTATTATAATCAATAAATGTTTTAACTTTAATAAGTTTTTCATATTCTGTACAATTATAGTAGTACATATTTTTTTACAGAATCACCGTAAATTAAAACAAATGCGTTTTTATACAAGATTAAAATTAATGATGCAAAATTATTTTTAAGGTCATTTGACTCATCTGATAAGTACTTAGCCAAGCCATCTCCCAACAATTTGATTTACTCATTCTAGGACACCCTGTAAATCATAAACGTTAAGTAAGTTATATTAAACAATGTTAGTGAGCCTGATAGGAGGTCTAAACAAACAGGTGTAAAGCCAGATCCAACAAAGCGCTGAAATTACACCCCGTGCATTTACCCTGTAATTACCACTAGGGTTGTACACACACTCTAAAAGAAATTACACCACCTAATTTCATGAAGAAACTAAAAAAACCGGTCAAGTGCACCTTGGATCACACAAAGAAGGTTCTGCATCTGCACCAAAACATTAACTACCAACAGAACAAGATTTCTCAGTACATACTTTGCGTTAGGTAAATAGGGGTGAATTTTTCGATTACGAACGGGAATTCCCCGAACAGTCTAATAATATTGGATTCGCGGCAGGGGAATGCCCTTTTTTCGTTGTTTGACTTGATCTTCACTCGGTGTGACCGTTATGTGCGAAGTTTCTGTCATTTTGGTAGTTTACATTGTTAGTTTATAAGGTTCCGTTTTTTTTCCTACGGAACCTAAATAAGGACAAAAGATATAACCGAATGGTACCCAAGACATGGAAAACGGAAGAGAGGTAGACAAATAAGGACAAGGGAAGATGATCTACCCAAAGGCTGGTGGAGATCAGCAAGGGAAAGAGATGTGTGGAAATGTACGGAGGAGGCCTATGTCAAAGGACAGCCTGACTTAGGTGTAAGTCAGAGAAATAAAGGCTTATATTTTTATTATTATTAATAGACCAAATTTTGTGCTCCTTTTGCATGGCAATGCACCCGTGCACACAATCCATGTCGTGACAGCTACCATACACCAATGCGGTTTTAAACAAAAATAATGAACAAGTCATTATTTAAATATCAGACTTATGCTTCAAAACATAAAACCTCACTTTTTAACTGAATTCAATAAAAGGAGGAGGTTCTTAGTTCAGTTGTATTTTTTATGTTTGTAACCTTAGAACTCCGTCATTTATAATCCAATGGCTAACTGGAATATTATTTTTTTATTAATAGGGTATTGCTGCCAGGTAGATCCCATATAAATTTTAGGAAGTGTATACAGTGCCGCTAGCTAACGTATTACGATCGGTTACGATGCCGTAAGTTTACGGCACACTAGTACATAATTTTAAATAGCCGTAAGTGGTACAGTCAGTTATAGTGCAGTCAGTTACATTGCCGTAAGCTCGCGGCTTACTAGCCGTGCTCAGCTCGACTTCGTCATTTTCTTAAACTTGTCCTTTTTCTAAATTGTCACTTTTCTAACTCGTCACCTTTTTAACTGGTCTTATTTTCAAACTTAAGACACTTTCCTAACTCCTTACCTTTTTAACTCGCCTTTTTCTGCTACCCATAGGGGGGAGCCTCGCGAACTCTTTGACTGTATAATCAATCAAACCTGACCGAACCTAATATCGCTCGATTTGCTCGCTCATTTACAGTTTTTTACTCAAGTATTATCTTAAAAATCTGTAAATGAGTGAGCGAAGCGAGCGATACTAGGTTCGGTTAGGTTTGATTGATGATACAGTCAAAGAGCCTCACGAAGCGAGGCTCCCCTGATAACAACAAAATGCTTCACAGAAGAAGAAATCATCAATCAAGAATATGGTGACGAGTTAAGAAAGTGTCAAGTGTGAAAACGAGACCAGTTTAAAAGGTGACGAGTTAGGAAAGTGACAATTTAGAAAAAGGATCAGTTTAAGAAAACGACGAAGTCGAACTGAGCGACTAGCCGGCCCGACAATTTAAATAGCCGCACGGAACATCATGTTATACTGTAGTTCTGGATTACAATTGATCAATTTATGCAGACATACCTTTTTCATTGTTTCAATTTTACGTGCATCACGCATCTACAACTGACAGTGCTATGCAATATAAACTTTACGGCTCTTTAAACGGTCGCGTTATTTCGCCATGCATACTCCTTACGGCAGATTAGACGGTGTCACTATTATGCCGTAAAACTTACGGTTCCAGAACCGAGTGCGATACAATGCCACTTGCGGTACTCTATCCGAACGTTATACGTTACCGCTAGCGGCACTGTATACACTTCCTAAATTTTATAAAAATTTGTTCAGTCTTTTTAGGTAACAAAAAAAACTAAAAAATGTAGCTAAATTGTACTTCATCATATCAGCTCATATACTTCCCTACCGAGGGGCTCGAGCCTACCCTGAATTAGGGCGATTGTATTTGATTATTGTTATTGAAGTCAGTTTTTAACATTTTAAGCTACTCTACTTATTGTTTAAAAATATACATAGGTATATAGGCCATTCGGCTATAATCATCAACTTATCAATGAACAGTAGGTAACATTTTGATTTGCCTTTAGACTAGATTTTCAATGGCCCATAGAAATCTGCACGCACGACCGACCTGGAGGAGCATTTGGCTTCTTTTATCACCATGTGAGATGGCAACCTCCTTTGCAGCATAAGTACTAAACAATTCGATTTATACTGACCTGAAACATCTGTATGTGATAGATATTCCTCTATTAGCACCACCTCTCATCTTAGTAACTGTCCAGGTGTCAAAATATTCTATGCCACCAATGACTTCTATATTACTAGTATGCCACACACTTCCCGATACTGATGATATCGAACAATCAATATCCTTGATATTCAGTCTGCATTAATGACTTATTATTACTGGCGTAAATCTGTGGTCTGCATACATCAATCAAATTCAAATCTGCATCTTGAGAGGATAGATTTTGTCACAATACAAGTGATTTTGTTTATGTTAGGTTACATAGTTATTTTTATTTTATTTTTCAAGTTTGACAATTGACATTGACATTTGCTATTGTGACTTTATAATAGTAAGTTGCAACTTTTTTTAGGGCTCCGTAGTCAAATTAATAACCTTTACCACAGACATAGATATAAGTATATGGTTTGTGACCTTTACCCTTCAAACGTAACATCTTTGTAGGATGACAACTTTTTATTAGGGCGATATTCTTCAAATATGCGGGATATTCCGGTAAAATAGTGTTTTAATCTTTTTTATAAAAATAATTGTATGAGACCCGTCCTTCCCCTTCAACAGACCCTTTACATGTGTGAGTAGTTTCTTATAGATCTATAGACTAATAACAAATTTTTACCTCAACATCCGTGAGTGTGGAAAATAAAGTATATCCCTCCATAACCTAACCCAACCCTTTCACCGACCAACAGATTTGAAATGTATCTCAAACATATACAGGGTGACTGGTAAGTAGTGCAAATCCTTTTAAGGGGATAAACTACATCTAATTTGCAACAGAAAAAGTCATACTAACTGGGGGTCGGATATTAATGATTTTCGAGTTAAAGCCTATTTAACTTTTTAATTTTGTATGAAAAATTATTTTGTTGAAATGTTTTGTGATTTTTTAACAAAAAGTTATAATACAGTTGGCATGCAAAATACGGTAAAACCTACCTCAATTTATCACGCTTTCAAACATAGTAAAAAAAGTTAAAAATGTACAAAATTAATTGCAACAAAAAACTGATTGTTGTCAATAGGAGGCCTAAAATCCCATACTAATTATCCAACAATAAAAAATAATGTTTATTTGTATGGGATGTGATGCACCCTTTTGACAACAATCATTCTTTTTTGTTGCAATCAATTTGTATTTTATAACTATTTTACTTTTTTAGAATGCTGATAAAATGAGAAAGTTTTAACAGTATTTTTTACGCCAACCGTATTATAACTTTTTTTTTGTAAAATCAGAAAATATTTGAACAAATGCGTTTTTCATACAAAATTTAAAAATGAAATGGGCTCTAACTCGACAACCATTCATTTTCGACCCCCAGTTAGTATGACTTTTTCTGTTGCAAATTAGATTTAGTTTATCCCCTTAAAAGGATTTGCACTACTTACCAGTCACCCTGTATAACATCTTTGTAGGATGACAACTTTTTAATAAGGCGACATTCCTCAAATATGCGGGATATTTCGGGAAAATTGTGTTTTATAATTTTTTTTTGATGTGTAACATCTTTGCTCTCGCTTTCCTGCAATTTGTGGGAGTGAGTTCGTGAAATGGGACGGAAATGTGTAACATGGGACGGAAATGTGTAACAGGAAGTAGCGTTTTTTCAGGCTTTAAAAGCGCGGAAAAGGCAAAGGTATCTATGACCATACAGCCTAGTCTGCCGTATCTTTGCCGTCCTTTTTTCAGGCTTTAAAAGCGCGGAAAAGGCAAAGGTATCTATGACCATACAGCCTAGTCTGGCGTATCTTTGCCGTCCTTTTATCTTTTTTGATGTGTAACATCTTTGCTCTCGCTTTCCTGCAATTTGTGGGAGTGATTTCGTGAAATGGGACGGAAATGTGTAACATGGGACGGAAATGTGTAACAGGAAGTCGCGAAAGCGCGGAATTCTACTTTACGAGAGTCCGACTCGCACTTGGTCGGTTTTTTTCGTTACTGTCAGATCCGCCACCTAGGTACATACAATATCGTCATCAAATCTAACTAACCTAAAGTATTTTGTCACATGTTACACATCATATGCGAGTACTGTAGGTCTCGCTCGAATTTTTTTCATTTTTTTTTATTTCCAAACCCCATGGATATTGAAGTTAAAACTGATTGCTAATCTTTTTTTAGATCATTATGAACTGACACATATCATAGGAAGAGTATTACGATAAGGCCGCTATATTGTAATACTGTGTCGTTAGTACTAATATATATACTTTGACCGTATCATAGGTTTGCTGTAGGGGCAGGGGCAGGGGGGGGGGGGAAGGACCGGTCCCATACAAAATTGGTCATTGTCCTTTGGTAGGTATAGTTATAGAAATCTGACCCCTATAAACTTTAGGGACATAAAATCTGTATTTTTCTTAGGGTAAGTACCTACCTACCTATCCTATATGTACATAAAATGGGGACTTTTTTGTTTACGTATCATGTCGTGTTTAATTTTGTCAGTTACATGTCTACCTACCCTACCAGTTAAACCGCTATTTTAGGTAATCTGAAAATAGTAGGATATTATAATGAATTTAAAAATTATATAGTACTTAGTGCCTAAGTAGGCTTTCACAGTTCAGGAGTAATAGTCGACCAATAGTGGATTTGTAAAAAGTTCATAGATTTTCCAAAAACGTTGGTTTTGTACCAACTCTGCAAAAATAATAATTTATTTTTAGAAAAGACTATGTACGGAATTCTATTTGAGCGTAGTCTGACATGCACTTGACTGCCTTTTTAATAATATAATAACGTCTCTGGATACATTTTCTTTTGAGACAGTCTTCATTATTTTTAATCTATTTATCTTCATTTCAACAAGGATATAAAGAGATATGCATTGATCCTCCAGCAAATAATAAGTACCATATCCTGAGACTGTATCTGAATCATGACATTATTTTATAAAATACTTTTAATAATACGTTTTTCATAACTATTTTTTTATTTCTACACTTATTTGTAAATAAGTATAATTATTACTATTTTGGAATTTTCTTTTTTGATTTGCAATGCCTATGCAGACAAAACTGAAAAACTTTTGTTCAATAACTTCAATGAACTTCCAATAGGTAGCTGATCATTTGGGTGATCAATCATTTGAGAAGTCTAATTTTTTATGCAATTTCAGTAGAGTTGTAGCACAAAATATGAACAAAAGTTGTTGAGTTAGGTAGGATAAAAGCCCCCCTCGAAAATATACTCTTTAACTAACACATTGCATATTTGAGAGCAGAGCAAGTTCCAGCAAGCACGACGTATATCTTTAAACGAAGCTCTTTCACTGGTGTCCAAACTCTCAGACCTTTGTTTCTTTGTTGATAAGACGATAATGTACTTATTATTTATTATTTGTGATGGTGTGGGCGGCTACAACTATCAGTGAGTGCAACCCTGTGCTTCGTTTTGCGGATATTCTGTGACAATCGGACAGCGGAGAGCAATCGGTTACGGGCAAAGATTAATGGCGAGTGGCGCCAATTAGCAGACGCGACAGCCATTTCCCGCGCTTTTCCATGTACAGTCAGAGCACAACAACTGTGACACATTCATAGGTTATGTGACTAACCCGGTGGTTTAGTTTTAGTGGTCGGTTAAATCCACTTTCATTGTAAAATAGTACAGTGTATTATAAGTAAGAATGTTTTTATTTACTAGATTTATCATGACATAACCCCACTTTATTTTGTGCGGTCCAACTTTGCACCACATTGTGGGGTAACTTTGCTTCTTTGTATTTACTTAAGAGAACTCGTATTTCTTATAACAAAAATAACAGATTTGGCCAATTGTGAAATTTTAACCTAAGACATGTAGGTTACGTAAGAACATAATAATAAAAAAAATGTTTTACAACTACTTTTCATTGGTAAAAAATAATTTTGATGAAAATATAAATACAGATATTTTGAAGAAAATAGCAAGTAGTTGGAGTACATTTACACACTTTCCAGTGACACAGTTACCTGCATGCCTTTCATCAACACTGGTCGAGGTGTTGAAGCGTGAAAAGGTAGCAATCAAAATTTTTTTTTTCACATTTATAATATTATTAAGGATTGCTCGTTAATTATACGAGTCCGATTAAAACTAGAACTGTGTTTAAAGAAAGTATATGGGAGCACGGATTAAAGTTACCTGATACAACAGAAGACGTCCGTTTAAATAGGAAACCAACTGTACACGATTTGCCGCCATTTTGTGTGTGCATCGATAGAGTGGCATCATTTCCATTTCACACTCGGCTGTAAATATTGACATGGGGGCTGATTTAATTATGCATTACGTTTTCAACAGGATCCCATCAACAGATTTACTCAGCTTGTGTCTGTCTATTCAGTTGGACCAAAAATTAGCTTAATATGCAGGTTGAAGGTGGAACTGAACAAAGTTTTTAAATGTGAATTGTAGAAAATATACTACTTATGTACAAAGGCAGAATTATCCCTTAGAGCAGTGTTTCCCAACCTATGGTACGCGGACCACCGGGGTCCGCGAGTATATGTATGGGCGTCCGCAGCCTCATTTCTGGACCATTTAACCAAAAGTCTCGTATAGTCGCTACGCTTACATACATTATTGGAATCGGATTTGAGACTACAACTTTTTAGTAACATCAACCCGAATATCACTAATTTAGTTGCAAAATGCAACACCAACCTTCTCATTAAAGTATTGTTTATAAAAAAAGTATTCTTTGTATTTGCAGTATTCAAATAAATGGTCCTTGAAAATTGTGCTTGATTTTCTAGTGGTCCGTGGCTGAAAAAGGTTAGGAAACTCTGCCTTAGAGGGATCTCCTCCATACAACCTTTGCAGAGATACATATTATGTACAGAGAAATTAACTAGGGCAAAGAAACACGTCATCATATCAGCTCATATACGTCCCCACCGAGGGGCTCGAGCCTACCCTGAATTAGGGCGATCGGGCCTTAGTCGACCACGCGGGCCCCGTGCGGGTTGGTCGACTTCACACACAACCTTCAAGTTTCTTCGCAGGCATGTTCAGGTTTCCTCGCGATGTTTTCCTTCACCGTAAGAGCGTCGGATATACGTGGTACGTGGCAGGATTCGAACCACGATCTCCCGGACAGGAGGTAGCGGCCCTTGCTATTTATTTAGGTGTGAACGGACTTTCAGATTTTCATCATCGAGATTTGATAGTTCGACATTTTCGACAAGGAGTTTAGCCTTAGACTAAAAACTGTTTTGTGTTCTTTGCTTTCTTTTCATTAGTAAATTGGCGCTATTTTGAATACTATAAGTTAGACGAACACAAAGAAAATCACTCTTAATTTTAGTAATGGTTACAATTTTAATAAGCATTTTAATTAATTTAACCTTTCTTTTTACTTCATTAAATGTCTAGTTTCGCTTAAATGTTTCTTTTTCTCGGAGTCAATGGCATAAAGTATAGTATGCAATTGTTGAATAAAAAGGATTTATATCGAGGGCAATGAATCACTCGCGTCGCTCAGGATTTTAATAATCATGAATCACTCCCCGTGGTCGTGATTCAGTCGTTAGAAGCCTTTACTTGCTCGTGATTCATCTATGACCCTCGCTTTAAATTCAACCTTTAGTCACTAGTAGCAAAATATACTATTATACCATTGCCACTATAAAAAGATCATTTTATTAACTGAAAACGGTGAATAAAAAGCTCTTTTAATCACTCTTTTGGTGTTTAAATTTAGGACACACCAATATATTTAACCTCTTACTCATTGCTATACAATCTCCTTGCGCAAAAAATACTCGATACAAACTCCTCATGCAAAGAATATTTGACATACAAACTCATTGTGCAAATAACTCCTCAAGATTTGATTGCTCGATATTTTTGAAAAGGAGTTTAGCATTAGAATAAAAACTGTTTTGTGTTCTTTGCTGTCATTTCATTAGTAAATTTGGCGCTATTTTGAATAGGTACTTTATGTTGTACGAACAGAAAGTACCTACTACTCTTAATTTTGGTAATTGTTTCACTTTTAATGTGCATTTTAATTAATTTTACCTTCCTTTTTTCTTTATTATAGGTCTAAATCTTACTTTTTCTCGTAGTCATGGTATAAAGTATAGTATGCAACTCTTGAATAAAACGGATTTATATCATGGGTTATGAATCACTCGCGTCGCTCAGGATTCATATACTTGAATCACTCGCTACACTCGTGTTTCAATCATCACGTATCACTCCCTACGGTCGTGATTCAGTCATTAGAATCCTTTAGTTACTCGTGATTCATCTATGGCCCTCGCATTAAATCCGTAATTTATTCACTAGTTGCATAATAATATACTATTTAAAGCCGTCAACTAACACTATTTGAATTGATATAGTAACTACGAGTACCTAAGTAATAAAAAACTGTACTATTCTAGGGCCGCATCACAGGCCAGGTCGTAAGAGATGACTAAGGGATTAAAAAACCGGAGTGATAGGCAGTAGCATCCTTTCCGCGTACTGTGCCACCCACCTCATAGCACACTGCGATCTCGGCAAACTCGGGGGAGGCCTATGTCCAGCAGTGGACATCTTTTGGCTGATGTGACGATAGTCATCATTGTAACGTGTCAAAAAAAGGCTGAGTAGCCGAAGTAGTACGAAGGTACTTACAAGTAGGTAACGTAATCCGTTCAAAATTACCTATTGCACATACTTAAAAGAAAACAGGATGAACCCATAAATAAACCTTTCCCCATTTAGCACAGTTAATGAATGGTCATTGGAAGAAAATCGAAGCAACTGGTCCCTAAGTGGGGCTATCTGCACTGCTGACTGTTGTCGGAAAATTCGAGAAACAGGGCTGCACTGAGGTGGACGAAGTGGTAGAGCCCCTCCAAAATTTCGTGATTTTAGTTGCTTAATGTTAGTGTATTTTTAATAATCAATTCTATAATTTCTTGGAGATATTTATTCAGTTTTGTAAAGCTTTTCCCACGGCTTTTTAGCAAATATAAAAATGAATATGTATTATTTTGTACTGCTACAATACATGTTATGATAAAGAGTCGTATAAAATCAAAGGTAGATATCTGACAATTTTGGTAAAAAATAGCTGTGAATGTGGCATAGCTCAAATTTTTGATAACTTTTTGCCAATATTAACTTTTCCGTATCAAATATTACAATATCTCGTACAAAAATCACAACAAAGTGACAGGTTAGTTTCAAATCCGGCGACCAAGAAAAGCAATAAAATCTTTATTTTAATTTTGCCACAAATTAGCCGAACGAAAGCTTCGTGATTGTTTATTTACTAGCAGAGAAAGTAAAAGCACTATACTCTATCACTATCTCTATACTTTTGATCGCGTATACAGTTGGGATATCTGGGCTCTGTAGGCTAAGTGCAGCCCTGGGGGAAGGCACTGACTAAGGAATCCGGAGGGCGGGAAACAAACTCCACTAGAATGAAGATTGATGAAGCGAGCGCAGCGCAGAGACAAATGGAGGGATGACTCACAATTATAGGGTAATGGCGGATGTCTGACGGCAGATAAAACTAACAAAGAAATTACTAATCTAAAGATTTTATGACTGTCTTTAATGGTAAGTGTTGCGCGAGCCGAAACGGCTCGCGAGCGTGGACATGAGTTTTCTCCAGATCCCTCAGGAACTATATCGGGCTATTCTGATTAGCAGTCTATGTCACTTCCCACCCCATCAATAGATTCTTTCATCATTTTTATACGTTGCTCCATTGCGACACCCGACATACGCGAGCGTAGAAATGAGTTTCCCTAGATCCCTCGGAAACTATGTCAGGATGAGCTTAATAGTAAATTATGTCATTTCCCACCCTCTCAACCGTCTCTGTGCAAAAAATCACAACAATCTATTGTTCCGTTGCGATGTTAAAGAAATTAACCAAAAAAAAAGTATTTTCCCTCAGGAACTGCATCGGACTGTGCTATTTACACGGGATAAAAAAGCCTATGTCCTTCCCAGTGACACAAGCTACCTGCATGCCAAATTTTATCAAGATTGGTCGAGATGTTGAAGCGTGAAAAGGAAACAAACAAACCCATTTTTACATTTATAATATTAGTAAGGATAAGTGGAATACACGAAATGAAGACCGAACCACAGATTAATATAATAGTTACTGAACCTAAAATAAGTAAACCTTCCTTTAATGGATTACGCGGTCTCTGAATATCCAGATGATTTATTCCAGTCTGTGAACTCTAAAAGAGATAACAAAATTTAAATTGACATCGAATGAGCAGGCGCCTTTTCGAGGTGAGTTGATCGAAGTATCTATTTAGGTATCCGAGAATTACAATGAACCGAAGTAAAAGGAGGGCGGTTCTTAAATTCAGGGGGCGGTTTTTGTAAGGTGTTGGAAATTTGAATGCTTAATCATTTAATCATGCTTTACAAAGAAGTGACTTGCCGTATTTTAGACGACAGTTTAAATGAATATGTCTTTAGCGCATCGAGCAACACGGAAGGGAGACGCCTTAGCTATGAATATTACGGTCAAATAGTTCTGTCATTTCTTGCGGGGGGAAATATGCACACGAATGCAGATCTGCACGCTCACATACAAAGACAAAACTGTAATGATGACACTAATACATTAATTTTTGTGTACGAACGAGTCACAACTCACACATTGACACGATAGGGCTGGAAGCAACTGGAAATGCAGCAATATCGATAGATTTCGAATTGTATCGTATTACTTAAGCAGAAAGCAGAATGAAATAAAATTAACTGAAACATCATAAGTTTTTATTAGAATATAGCAATATCGATAGATTTTGAATTTTATCGTATTACTTAAGCAGAAGGAGAATGAAATAATGAAACATCACAAGTTTTTATTAGAATATAATAGAATGCCGACAGCTTTATACTAAGCTTATTGGTTTTTAAAATGAATTAATTTTGTATATATTTGGCGAATACATTTCACTGGGTTAGATTTTTTCATTAAAAAAGAAATTCTGGTGTCAGTGTATTTCTGCATGATTATTCTGGCAAGTTCTAAATTATGGTCAGTGAAATCATTTTCATATGAATGATTTGTAATAAATGGGAATAAATCTTTGCCAATGAACTTCTCCAGTACTTTTGGCACAATTTGTTTTGTGGTACAAGATCGGGTAGGTCTATTGTCTTCCCCTAATCGTTGCCTTATCTCCTTTTCACAAACTCGGGATAGGTTTATCACCTCTTTTGAAGCATATTTTAAATTTCCTTTGCTTTTTTGATGGATTAAACTGCTTTCATCAACTGGCCCGAGTAAACCTTTAATGCAAGTGTAACATTTTATTTTTTTCGATATAGAATATACAACAAAACCTGCTATATATTCTACAACTTTTTCGCCAAAGGGAGATAGGAATGTTTGCACCTCAATTTCATCCATTAAATCGTCAACAACATTTTGGAAATTGACCTCATCAGTGTTGCCATTGCTATATTCCCGTACAGATGAAGCATTAATTTTTTCAATTGCAGATGTGCAGTTCAATATATTAATTTTTTCTAATGGTATACAGTTAGTCCCACTGCCACAGATGCCTACAGATGAAGCATTAATTTTTTCAATTGCAGATGTGCAGTTCAATATATTAATTTTTTCTAATGGTATACAGTTAGTCCCACTGCCAGTTTGTATTAACTGTGTATTGACCAGAAGTTTTTTATATATTGCTTCAAACTGGTAGGCAGTCGGATTATTAGAATGACCACCATGACTTCTAACATTTGAAAAAAAAAGTTCAATATGGTCCTGGCTTACTCTATGGAGAGGCATATACTGTAGACCGTCTTGAGTGTTCAGTACAAGCTCCTGAAATATAGATTTACTACTCTCTATACAGACCAAAAACCCAAGAAAACCTGTATATCGTAGAGATTTCAGTAAATTGATTTTCTCTACCTCGCCATTACGTTTTTTAACATAAGCTGACAAATTCATTAGAACCTTTTGGACTTCACCCATTCTTTGAAAAGCCTTTTCAAAGTTTTCTTTGTTCAATGCTCTTTTAAAACCATGTTGACAAGACCGCGAATCCAACACATCAAAAACATCATTTATGAGCAAAATAAATTTTGCAGTTGCCGTGGAACCATGGAATTCTGGCAAATCTAATCTCGTTTCACAAAATTCAAGTGCATCAGCAACACTTGCGCTGAAGAGTTGTGCTGCAAGACTGACATTCATTATTTTTGATTTAAAATAAATGTGGTTTTTCCTCAACTTATTAGCCATAAAAAATAATTCTTCTTCCTGTATTTTATTCAATGTTTCTATATATTTCCATTCAATTTTGTTCCCATCATTGTCATAAAAACATTTATAGTCGCCAAAAGTATTACGAATCAACTTCAACATATGACTGGGATCCAAAAAAAAATATATTTTTTGCCCCGTAGTGGGGTCTAGTATGGTAGTTTGTAACTTGCTCGCATCTAAGCAGCAACCCAACTCTGTTGCCATAGCTAGGTTTGCTTTTGTGCCGTCACAAGTTAATGCTTTTATCTGAATCCCTGTTTCATGGACCAGTTCAATTGCTTTTGTTACCAGCTGTGCCTTTAATTTTGCACTTGTGCCTTTTACGAAAAAAAAGCCAATTGGAACCTTCCACGAAGCATTGATGCCGATCAATAAAAAAACAAGGACATCTGTAGCTTCATCCGAATTGTCCGTTACTAAGTCGAACCCATAATCAACATAACCGTATTGTCTGTCACTATTAGGAGGGCTTTCCGTTTTATTCTTTATTTTCATTTCATCGAAAACCAAACTGGCGTAAAGGATTTTTTCTGGATTCGCATCCGTTTTATGTTTTAAAGCTGTTAATGCCTCCTTAGTAAAACCCGGTCGACCATCAATACTGCTGTACCATTTAGTCAAAGTACGCGAATGTGGCACACATGTTCCAAAAGTTTTGCGGACGTATTTATAGGCTTTTGGAGAATAAAAATTAAGTGTTAGAGCGAAACATCTCAGTTCTGGCGAATATTTTGCCCTTGTCAGTTTACCACTTTCACTTTTCTTCTGTTGTCGCTGAATTAGTTCTTTCTCTTCAACGCCAATTGATTCAAGAATCATTTTTTCTTCTTTATCGATTAATGATTTCTCATCAAGGCTTTGTATAATTTCTTTCAAGCTGGCGACTTTTTTCTTCAAAAAAAGAGTTTTAGCCTGCAGTCGCTTTATCTTCTTTTTTTGGTGGTCTATTTGATCCATCATTTTTCTTTTTCTTGGGGTCATTTTAATTTCGCCTTGCGATGTAGTAGATACCGGGGCACTTTTTTCAATAGTAATCTGGAAACAAATAAATATAATCTTAAGTACAGATAGTAGGAAAAAGCATCGATGTTTGTTTACAGATACTTAAGCTTTATACACTATTTGGAATATGTTGTCCATAAAGAAGATACTTAAATATTATTATTCAATCAAAAGTCAATACCTATTCAAAGTTAATATTTTATAATTTTACTAGCTGACCCGGCAAACGTTGCTATAAATTAACGCCTACCCTACACCTACCCTACACGTGATCCAGCAAACGTTGTTCTGCCACATAATTTTTGAAGTGTGTATGTTACTAAACTCCTCCTAAACGGCTGGACCGATGTTCATGAATTTTTTTCTATGCATCCGAGTGGGTTCCTGGATGGTTTAAATTCACAACTGGATCCGGAAGATGGCGCTGCAGTTGGGCAATAATCGTTCTGCCCGGCTGCAGCGCCACCTACCGGATCCAATTGTGAATCTAAACCATCCGGGGACTCACTCGAATGCATATAAAATTAATAAATCAAAATCGCTCCAGCCGTTTAGGAGGAGATCAGTGACATACACACGTACAGTAGAATTATATATATCTATATCTAAATATATAAAAATGAATTGCTGTTCGTTAGTCTCGCTAAAACTCGAGAACGGCGGGGTCGATTTGGCTAATTTTGGTATTGAATTATTTGTGGAAGTCCAGAGAAGGTTTAAAAGGTGAATAAATATGAAAATGCTCGGAATTAAATAAAAAAAATAAAAAATCAGTCAAAAAATAATTGGTTTTAGGGTAGGGTAGTGTAGTGTAGAGTAGTGTAGGGTAGGGTAGGGTAGTGTAGGGTAGGGTAGGGTAGGGTAGTGTAGGGTAGGGTAGGGTAGTGTAGGGTAGGGTAGGGTAGTGTAGGGTAGGGTAGGGTAGTGTAGTGTAGTGTAGGGTAGCGTAGTGTAGAGGTAGTGTAGCGTATGTAGGGTAGGGTAGGGTAGTGTAGGGTAGGGTAGGGTAGTGTAGGGTAGGGTAGGGTAGTGTAGGGTAGGGTAGTGTAGTGTAGGGTAGTGTAGAGTAGTGTAGGGTAGGGTAGTGTAGTGTAGGGTAGAGTAGTGTAGTGTAGTGTAGTGTAGGGTAGTGTAGTGTAGAGGTAGTGTAGTGTAGGGTAGAGTAGTGTAGTGTAGTGTAGTGTAGGGTAGTGTAGTGTAGAGGTAGTGTAGCGTATGTAGGGTAGGGTAGGGTAGTGTAGGGTAGGGTAGGGTAGGGTAGTGTAGGGTAGGGTAGTGTAGTGTAGGGTAGTGTAGAGTAGTGTAGAGTAGTGTAGAGTAGTGTAGAGTAGGGTAGTGTAGGGTAGAGTAGTGTAGTGTAGTGTAGTGTAGGTTAGTGTAGTGTAGAGGTAGTGTAGCGTATGTAGGGTAGTGTAGGGTAGGGTATGGTAGTGTAGGGTAGGGTAGTGTAGAGTAGTGTAGGGTAGGGTAGTGTAGGGTAGTGTAGTGTAGTGTAGGGTAGGGTAGGGTAGTGTAGTGTAGTGTAGGGTAGGGTAGTGTAGGGTAGGGTAGTGTAGGGTAGGGTAGGGTAGGGTAGCATAGGGTAGGGTAGGGTAGTGTAGTGTAGTGTAGGGTAGTGTAGGGTAGGGTAGTGTAGGGTAGGGTAGGGTAGGGTAGTGTAGGGTAGGGTAGGGTAGTGTAGGGTAGTGTAGGGTAGGGTAGGGTAGTGTAGGGTAGGGTAGGGTAGTGTAGTGTAGTGTAGGGTAGCGTAGTGTAGAGGTAGTGTAGCGTATGTAGGGTAGGGTAGGGTAGTGTAGGGTAGGGTAGGGTAGTGTAGGGTAGGGTAGTGTAGTGTAGGGTAGTGTAGAGTAGTGTAGGGTAGGGTAGTGTAGTTTAGGGTAGAGTAGTGTAGTGTAGTGTAGTGTAGGGTAGTGTAGTGTAGAGGTAGTGTAGTGTAGGGTAGAGTAGTGTAGTGTAGTGTAGTGTAGGATAGTGTAGTGTAGAGGTAGTGTAGCGTATGTAGGGTAGGGTAGGGTAGTGTAGGGTAGGGTAGGGTAGGGTAGTGTAGGGTAGGGTAGTGTAGTGTAGGGTAGTGTAGAGTAGTGTAGAGTAGTGTAGAGTAGTGTAGAGTAGGGTAGTGTAGGGTAGAGTAGTGTAGTGTAGTGTAGTGTAGGTTAGTGTAGTGTAGAGGTAGTGTAGCGTATGTAGGGTAGTGTAGGGTAGGGTATGGTAGTGTAGGGTAGGGTAGTGTAGAGTAGTGTAGGGTAGGGTAGTGTAGGGTAGGGTAGTGTAGTGTAGTGTAGGGTAGGGTAGGGTAGTGTAGTGTAGTGTAGGGTAGGGTAGTGTAGGGTAGGGTAGTGTAGGGTAGGGTAGGGTAGGGTAGCATAGGGTAGGGTAGGGTAGTGTAGTGTAGTGTAGGGTAGTGTAGGGTAGGGTAGTGTAGGGAAGGGTAGGGTAGGTTAGGGTAGTGTAGGGTAGGGTAGGGTAGTGTAGTGTAGAGGTAGTGTAGCGTATGTAGGGTAGTGTAGGGTAGGGTATGGTAGTGTAGGGTAGGGTAGTGTAGAGTAGTGTAGGGTAGGGTAGTGTAGGGTAGGGTAGTGTAGTGTAGGGTAGGGTAGGGTAGGGTAGTGTAGTGTAGTGTAGGGTAGGGTAGTGTAGGGTAGGGTAGTGTAGGGTAGGGTAGGGTAGGGTAGCATAGGGTAGGGTAGCATAGGGTAGGGTAGGGTAGTGTAGTGTAGTGTAGGGTAGTGTAGGGTAGGGTAGTGTAGGGAAGGGTAGGGTAGGTTAGGGTAGTGTAGGGTAGGGTAGGGTAGTGTAGGGTAGGGTAGGGTAGTGTAGTGTAGTGTAGGGTAGTGTAGTGTAGGATAGTGTAGCGTATGTAGGGTAGGGTAGGGTAGTGTAGAGTAGTGTAGGGTAGGGTAGTGTAGTGTAGGGTAGAGTAGTGTAGGGTAGGGTAGTGTAGTGTAGGGTAGTGTAGGGTAGGGTAGTGTAGTCTAGTGTAAGTAGGGTAGGGTAGGGTAGTGTAATTTAAGGCGGTACGTAGTTCGCCGGGACAGCTAGTATATATATAAAGAAGATAGGCGTCAGTAGTGACTTACTTGCTGTCGTTGAGATGATGATTCAGCCACAGATGGCAACAAGTTAGGCGTAGCTAAACTGTTAGCCCCATCTGGTAATAGTTGATGGCTCTTAAAATAAATACAACAGAACAGTGAGATGCATTTAGATCAGTTAAATTATTATATCAAAAATACTCAACATGCTTACGGCACAAATGCAATCTGGTATTAATCTTGGTATTGCGTTCTCCACTAATCTTCTCCTCTTATTCGCAAGGACTTGAAAGTCGGATGTCTGGAAATGAGTTGAACAAATCACACTCGTCCTCTTGGGATCCCAGGTTCGCTGATTGTTGCAAAATTTCTTCCATGCATTTTTTAATTCGGGATCTTTAGGGAAGCTGTGAACACAAAAGGTGGATGTCATTAAATAAATCTATTGTATTTGCTTACATAATGTACATTATGTTATAATGTTAATCCGTTATACTATTATGAATTGAAAATGAAATTGAAATTAAGAAATTAAACAACTGTACCGATATTCGAAACCTATAATGAAAATATTTGTGGGTTGAACTATAACTCGCAAGTCGGGGGTATTTATAAAACGCAGACGCGTAAAATTATTACCAACTACCCATAAAAAGCAACCTAAAGTACCTCGGTTATAAAATTTGTCACCGTGGTCGCAATCGGACACGCGGGGGACCTAATATTATTGAACTTGTACGTACAGTCACAATACCCAGTAACAATAACATGCAATGCACAACCTATATCATATATTTTAAATAACTCGTGATTATAATTTCTCATATGATTTTATTACGCTACCGTGCACCGTCCAAATTTATCGATACAATTATGTTGGTCTGTAACATCTTTAAATTGTTCATCGGCGAGAAGTCGGATTTGTTGCTCAACAGATCCGAATTTTGTACGGGCGAGCATACTCGATGTTGGTAAACAAATCCGACAATTATATTACAATAAAATATACGAATTTGGTGTCATAATGCAATTGAACAACAATAATACGATAAAGATTTACTTACATGTGAAATGTAACACCATCTTTTTGTAAGTTTGATGTCCCAGACCTCTTTTTACAGCAGAAAACAGAACAATTCGGCATTTTGTGTAAGTAACGTTCACTCGCGCGACTATTACAAAGTAATTATGGACTACCTATGTCTGAAATAAATTATTAATAAAAAAAATACAATATATATATTGTATTATTAATAATGTATATATATATATATATATATATATATATATATATATATATATATATATATGTATTTTTTTATTTTATATATGTCAGGTTTTTTTCGTTACGAAACTACTTGATGCGAGGCCGACTCAAACTTGGCTAAGTGGAAATACTTACGCATAATAAATAAATAGATATCTAATGATGTATAATTAGGCACTCGTAAAAGATCTATTGGAATCGGGGATTAATTAATTAATTAGAAACTAGAATTACAAGATAAAAGAAGCAGATGTGTTTATACCATTGCCCCTCTAAAATGCTTATTTTATTCACAGAAAACAGTGAATAAAAAGCTCTTTTAATCACTATTGGTGTCTAAATTTAGAACACACCAATATATTCGAGCTCCATCTCTTGATCGGATCACTAGGAATTTTTAAATAATAAACAAAAGGAGTATATGACAGAAGAAGATGTTAGTCCAAAAACGATTAAAAAAATCCTAATATATTTAATTAATCTCTGTTACTATACTTATAGGTACTTTATCTTATTAAGAAGTTGCTTAATCTTACCTTTAAAAGAAAAGTTAATCTATATTCAGATTACTTCATATTTCATGGATGATTGAAAGCCATCTGAAACAAGAAAAAGACAGATTTACAATATACGATTACTAGATTGAAATAACCTACAAACAAACAAAGTAAATATATTAAAAATACAAAAATGATTTTATTTTTATTATAATAATATTTTATTTTGCTTTTGTGTTGTGATCGTACTTAAAATATCTATTAGAAAAGCACAAGGCCCTGTGATCTTGACAAATGAGCCCATTTCACAGACACTACCCAGGCCTTGATAGCAATGAATATAGATTAAACAAAATATTGCCGAGTTGCTCATACACTTTAATTAAATTTGCGGGTAGGTAGTCATTTTATGAACGAGATTACAGGGGGCTTTCAACCTCATAGCTTGTAGGTAGTTCATTTTATAGGCAGTACCTACAGACAAAGTAAAAACAGAAAAGTAGGTTTCAGAACCTCGCTATTTCAATGAAAGTGTAGGTATTATATATTATACACTGACTACTAAAAATGTATACATCACAAGCATAGTAAAAAGCAAAAATTGTTAGTCACCTTCGGACCCGTGCGGGACCTAATAGCCTACTGTCGCGCGTATACGCAGGGCTGTGCCAATTTCTTTTAGTTATGTAGGTAAGTAGATACCTAGTAATGTTTAATGTAAAAATACATATGAAAAAATTAATCGTTACTGCTGTTACATGTACTAAGTAAAATATTGTTTAGAATAGTTGTGAATGAATTTCTAGAATGTTCGCTGCGGATATCAAAACCTTAAATCTAATCCGATGGCAAAATAATTCTTACCTTAGCATTCACGTTAACAATTATAGACATTAGGCCACACTGGGCCCGCGTGGTCGACTAAGGCCCTATAGCCCTATTTCAGGGTAGGCTCAAGCCCCTCGGTGGGGACGTATATGAGCTGATATGATGAGACTTTACCTACATCACGATTATCGAGTAAGACTTGCACCGGCGGCATCCAACGTGGCGGTGTGTTTCAAAATTATGCGTATACAAAGAGCCTATTTCCATTTTTTGACTTCATCCGTATTCGCATGACATTAAACTTTTATATCAAAAACTATCCCAATTCAATTTAATTTTATCATATTTTTTGTTATAGCGGCGATAAAAATAAACAATCTGTGAAAATTTCAACTTTATACCTATTGCTGACAGATGGACGGATACACAGCGGAGGCTAAGTAATAGGGTCCCAAACGAAACCCTTATTTTTTTCAATTGGTATGCAATATTTTGTATCGAAAATCTATGAACATTTTACAAATCCAACAGCACATCTGAAGTGGGTCGCCTATAATGGTTCCGTTTTTACATTTTGAGGTAAGGAACCCTAAAAAGGCTAAATTATTTTATTTCACAATTTTGTCGGCGTGATTATTATGTATAGCCATGCCAAATCACAGCTTTCAAGTACTTACCAAAAGCATAGTAAAAGGAAATAATTAATAGGTTACCTTCATACATGGTACATCGCGCAGTTTGTATGTGTGCGCGTCAGTATAGGCACTCATGCACACTACAATAATTGAATGACTTGAGACTGCTGCAACTGGGAGTACTGGGACCGGCCGTGCCAATCGCGCACTTGCGTCATCTTGTGTTATTATGGAGTAGGTACATACAGTTGCTTGTGTGTTCTCAAATCCAGAGCAAAACGTTAAAGAAAAATGCTTAACTAGTTAACAGGGATGAAAACCGTATCTATATGTACAAGGGTTTGTACCTACCTACAAAACTAAAAAAGGCACAGCCCTATGCGAGTAGGCTATTAAGTTCCGAACAGGGCGGCAGATAACCTACTGTTCCGTTTGTACTATGCTATTATACATAGATAACCGTAGTGGGAGGTTTCGGAGAAAATTACGTAAAGCTATTTATTTAACTAAAACTACGATACAGCGAATTTATTTGAAACTTTAAGTTCATTTATGAAACAAAAAGATCTCTACAATGCAAAAAGTTCAAACTGTTTGTCAAGAGAAACAAATCCCTTTTTCTTAGAAAAACGTTACTGGGATCTCATATATTTAAAAGGTGGTGGACAAAAGCGTGCGTGTCTGGGCTCGGGGCGTTGCTCCAGTATCACCTAGCACCTACAATAGACTGCTGCCATGCCAAGTACAGTCACCGTCAGAGTTGCATCCAAAACATACAAAAATCCATTAGTACCATAGTCAACTCCAGTATCACCTAGTACCTACATTATACTGCTGCCATGCCAAGTACAGTCACCATCAGATTTGCATCAAAAACATAAAACAATCCATTAGTACCATAGTCAACTCCAGTATCACCTAGTACCTACAATCTACATTATACTGCTGCCATGCCAAGTACAGTCACCATCAGAGTTGCATCAAAAACATACAACAATCCATTAGTACCAAAGTCAACAATCAACTAAACTCTCCGTAAAATTGACAACCACGTAGCAACCAGTAGAGGTAAGTGGTTATTTGAGCGCAATACATTCCCTCTAGTACATCTACCAGATACGCTAAAACTACCAGGTTTATGATATAGCGTCCCCACTTTCCTACCCTTGGGCATACAGTGAGGGCCGCTATTCCTGCCAACACCATAAGGTCTTGCCGCCAAGACGCTTGTCCCGATACTCTGCAAGGCGAGTACCTCATAGAAGAGAACCACTACCTACTGTCCAGGTAGGTCCCGGAACTATAGGCAAGCTGACCTCCCGCGGCTTAAACAAGACATGCCCTCTCGCACATCTACCAGATACGCTAGACTGCCAGGTTTATGATATAGCGTCCCCACTTACTTAAACAAGACAGTCTAAAACTTGGCCAGTTTTAATTACATAATTTTATGCTTAAAAATATGACGCCCCCTGTACGAGCAGCGAAAAAGCAGTCTTGGCCGCCCCTTTTTCAGAGCATCAGAATATTTTTGCTACGATTAGCCGCCCTTGATTCTGGCCGCCCTAGGCCCAGGCCTAGTCGAGTAAACAAAAGCCTAGGTACTCTTGATAAAAGGTTTCTGAAACTGGCGAAGTTTTAGGCTAGTAGGGAAATAAAAACAAGATGAAAATAACATTAAAGAATTTACCAGTAAATAATTATTATCGGTACCTACGTCAAGAATGTAAGATTGTAAGAACGTTTGTAAGAACTGAAAGTAGAACTCATAAATTATTCATTGGAAGAATTTTTGGATAAGGTACTTATAAAATACTTTGGAGCGTGCTATGCTCGGAGTTTCGCTGCGTGATCGAATCAGAAACGAGGAGATCCGTAGGAGAACCAAAGTAACCGACATAGCCCTCAGAATTGCTAAACTTAAGTGGCAGTGGGTGGGCACATGAATCGTAGAACAGATGACCGTTGGGGCAGTAAAGTTCTCTAGTGGCGACCGCGGACGGCAGACGTAGTTTAGGTCGGCCTCCCCACTCGGTGGACCAGTTGTGGAAATCCTTGGGGGAGGCTTTGGTCTAGCAGTGGACGTCCTTCGGCTGATATGATGACGACTTAGGATATACGAGTATACTTATGGTCCTAATTTTTTTTAAAGATAAAAGAAATTTCAAATAACCGGCCAAGTGTGACTCAGAACCGCACACAAAGGGTACCGTACCATCATACTACATCGCGCTAGTACTAAGGACTCCGTCCCATCATACTAGATGGCGCCAATTTCTTCATGTATAAAAAAAACACGTTTTTTGTATTTTTTCACTTTTTCTAATTGATAGTATTTTTTGTTGTAGCGGCAACAGAAATACATCATCTGTGAAAATTTCAACTGTGATGGTTCATGAAATACAGTCTGGTGACAGACGGACAGACAGACGGACGGACGGACAGCGAAGTCTTAGTAATAGGGTACCGTTTTTATCCTTTGGATACGAACCCTAAAAAGAATTAAGTCTGGAAGAAATCGCTTTGAGCGATAAGACCGCCCAAATTGTACCGCAATAGTACGCTTATAAGATTTTGTTTTAAGTTGTGTTTTTCTTTAGATTTTTAAGTTATATTTTCTAAGTTTTACATTGTGTTTATTTTTTTAATTTTTAGGTACAATAAAGAGTATTTATCTTTATCTTATCTTATCTTATCCTATTAAAAAATGATATTTTAGGGATATTTCGCCCTGATTCAGGGTAGGCTCGAGCCCCTCGGTGGGGACGTATATGAGCTGATATAATAATAATAAATTTTAGGGTGATGCATTTTAACTGTAGGCAGGCAGTAGAACATAACTGTAGGTGTAGAAACATATTCGATATTATGTCGATGTAAGTTTCTTGAGATTTCGAACGATAATTGCAATAGCGCCGGCGTGTCGTGGCGTGTTTTGACGCTTTGATCTTTGATGGTCACTATTGGTCACCGTAATCTGGCGCTGACTGTAGGTACGTACTTTACTTGAACGTGCGCGTCTGGAGGGCGTGCTAGAGGGACATGATACAGCACCTGTTATAGTGCCCCGACATCGACACAACGACGTTTGCGGAAAAACTAAAAAGGTACAGTTTGGCTTTGTGGAAACGAACACTGGGAGTTGCTGCTTTGTTCTTTTGGTGATTAAAATCCACAATCTCACCAGATGGTAAGTGACGATGATGATCTTATCTAAGTCTTGCCGCTAAACATCAATGTTAATTAACAAAATCCCACCAATCAAACCCAGTCTTCCAAGGTTAGACTCCGACGGGATCGAACCCGCGACCTCCTGATGTGAAGTTAATTGACTTGATCATAACGCCACGAAAGCGGTTTAGACAGGTTCAGTTAACAAAAAAAAATACTTCATTTATGTATTAAACGAATATCCAACGAAATTCTATAACTAGCACGTGGTGTGTACGTAAAAAAACTGTTCAACAATAATTTTCCTATATGTACATTCGAGCACGTACTTGCTGTGTGTATCTTCAGTAAATAGCACTCTGTTAGATCATCATCATCATTACAGCTCATATACGTCCCCACCGAGGGGCTCGAGCCTACCCTGAATCAGGGCGATTAGGCCTTAGTCGACCACGCGGGCCCAGTGCGGGTTGGTCGACTTCACACACAACCTTCGAGTTTCTTCGCAGGCGTGTGCAGGTTTCCTCACGATGTTTTTCCTTCACCGTTAAAGCAATCGGTAAGTATGTACGTAAGTTTTTTTGAAAAACTCATTGGTACATTGGCCGTCCAGATTTGAACCCGGTACCTCTGGTTAGATGGACCGAGTCGTTACCGGTTGAGCCACCGACGCTTTTTTCAGGTTGTACCTAAAAGTACCTAACTCTGTTAGATATTTAATTACTAATAAATAAACAATGTTAACACAAAATGTTTCCATAGAGGAGGTATTTACTTCCAACACTCCGTCGAATCTCAATGCCAGATTCCATGAAAACATTAATGCAGGCCAAAACCACCAAAAGCTTTAGTGCGGCCTCTATAAGATCCTTATAGGATCCTTTTATTTGAAGCACTCCGTTCGTTTGTTCCGTAAGCCGAAAAGGCCATAATCTGCATGCGCCGTGGCAGTTCTGATAGACATCATACGTTATTCTGTTTGAAGATGAACGATTTCATTTTCGCTGCGAACTTTCGCGTAGTTGAGTTATTCGAGCCAAAAGACCGCAGATGGGCAATATGGCTCGGATTTGGGTTCACTTTTTAAACTTTTTATTTTTAGTTTTTCGCAAAAAGAAAGTTGTTTTAGATAATAATTGAAAACCATAAACACGTTAAAAAACCTACTTCCATCGCAATAACTTAGTACATTTTTGCATTATTTTTTTTTGGTTTTTGTTAGTTTTGTAATAAAGTACTACACCGATTTTGATAAAATTTATAGTAGTAACTAAGCACTAGCTTTCAAATAAAAAAATAACCATAAAATCGGTTCACCCAGTCAAAAGATCTGAGGTAACACATAAAAAAAACATACAGTCGAATTGAGCACCTCCTCCTTTTTGGAAGTCGGTTGAAAAAAGTAGCCTTGTTCACTTCCACATGAATTTTTAAAATCATTAATTGTTTTGTTTTATTAACGTTTGAATCGGATAATAAAGGGCCCTTGGATACAGAGGTAACAATCTCGTCAAAAGCTTTATACATAGGGTAAAACTAGGATAATTGCCCCAGGGGTATAGTTGCCCCGATTGTAAGTACTCTAGTTTCGTGGACGAATCGCGTGCTATTTTATTAATCTATCGAAAGATTCCCAAACCATCACTAAGTTGACCGTGTCTTATGTCTATGTACGATTGCATGGGAAGGCAAAATGCGACAAAAGTTTTTGCGGTATAGATGTCCCGTTTCTCGGCGGGGCATCTATCCTAAACGTAATTTACATGGATTAGGCAACTATCCCCTATGTGGGATAGATGTCCCAAAATATAGAGGTCGGCAAAAATCGCTAATACTCAAAAAATATTAAAGATAATGTTTTTTACTTATCATTAATTTGAAGATAAAAAACCAAAGTACGGGCTAGTTTTACTAATAAAGTATTTTGCTTTTTGTACTGAGATTTATAGAGTGATTTCAAAAAGTGTGGCAACTATCTGGCTTTTACCCTATTAGAATCAACCGAAAAGTTTATAAATATTAAAGGTTGATGAGTCTACGAAATACATTAATTTTTTCAGGGCTTTTTTCAGCTTTTGTCAGGGCTTCGCTCGCGTGAACATAGTTACTATGACTGTCTTCAAGGATGTTCAGTGTGCGGAAAGAAAAATTAGCCTAGGTCCTAATCTGTCTACCTATCTACCTGTATACATCCAGATCCATTCAGCAGTTGTGGCGTAATCGAATAACAAAAAAACATCCATCCGTCCATCTATCCATCCATTCATACATTCATCCATCCAAACTTTCACATTTATAATATTAGTGTGATGGATGTGATGGAAAACCTACGGAACTTTATTCAATAGGAAGAACTCCAAAAACTCCCTTGATAGGAACCGTGTCGTTTTAAAACCACGTCACGCGTGTGCCAAACGACCGACAGTGTGACAAAGTCCCGACTCAGATCGAAATCCAAATCAAGTGTAGGCTTGACAGATTGGCTCTCTCTGGCCCGATTTACATGCACAAGTGATAATAAGAAGTACATTGCTTGCTTTGACTGGAGTGCGGGAGTACGTAGGTAGTAACAAAGCAATGAAAGTTTCGGTACTTTGCACTTGACTCACACTGTACTTCGAACGTAATAATTTTCGAAAGACCTAACAACTTTTAGGTACAAGCTTTTATTTGAAAATTTTCAATTATTCCGTATTTTTCTCAGCAAACCCTTTTATTTGATACCCACATCATAGGAGTGCATTAAAATGTAAAAATAACTAGTCCGCCATCTTGGGTGCGCCGCCATGTTGGATTTAGAATGACGTTACACAGTTAACCATGCATTGTCATCCAAACTGAATGTGTATACAAAATTTCAGCTCAATCTGCTCCAAAATTGAGTCGCACGATTTCACCCGAACAAACATATCTCATACATTGCAAGTTAAATAAAAGCTTGTAAAAATCAAGTCTAGGCGTTGAAGCTTGAAAAGTTACCAAACAAACTAATAAACAAACAAACAAACATTTTCACATTTAAAATATTAGTAAGGATAGAAACTCTGTACTGACAATCACGAACACAACAAAAAATATTCAAATCGGTCGAGCTATTTCCAGTTTTTGCGAGACCAAAGAGTAGGAAATATTACGCGAGACTAACGCACGGCAAGGCAATCGGTTTAGTAGTTCCAAAGATCTCCCCTCCCCCACCCCTCCCAACAAACAAAAAACAAACCTCCATCATCATATCAGTCCAAAGACTGGACAAAGGCCTCCCCCAAGGATATTCACAACGACCAGTCCTGCGCTGCCCGCATCCAGCGGCTTCCCTAGACAGACAAATACACGCCTTTAGGCCACACAAATATTAACATTTTCTTTCAAAGTAGGCGTCGGTATAAAGTGCGATTTTTCTGCCTTTGTAAAAATGTCTCAGTAAAGTCTTCTTTACTTCAAATTCTACAATAAAATGCGTCCTCGGAGATCGTAAAGAAGCATTACCTGTTAATTTCAGCGGCCTCTTCGGTAGTCTCTGGAAATACCCCACGAGACGTAGGCTGGTTACAAAAGATGCTAAAATTCTGGTATTGTAAAAATTCACACTTTGATAAATTGAGTCTGTGTCGTAAGACTAAACGTAATGTTCTATACAGTCTTTTGTTTTATCCTGGTGAACGGTTGAATCTCTCTCTTATCGTGTGGCATAATAAACCGTGCTATACAAGGGACAGAAGGCGGTTGCCTGGTGTTGCACTTAGCATCACCCGCGGTCACGTGTAGGACATTTAGATTTACACCTACGGAGGGTGTGCAACGCGACCTATAAACATATTTTGGAATCAGATTTGCAGGTTTCCTCGTGATGTTTTCCTTCACCGTTAAAGCAATCGGTAAGTAAATGTACGTAAGTTTCGAATAACGAACTCATTGGCTGTCCAACTCGAACCCCGAGACCTCTGGTTAGGAGACCCGACGCTTTTAATGGTTGAATAATAAGAGAATATTATATCACCCTAAATGAGCAACTTAATTCGAGTCGGCACAATTTACGAACAAAAACGAAATAAAATTAAATAAAGCTTATATCGGCGCGTAAAGTAATATTACCTTAATAAAACAAATATTGAAGTAAAGGTACTAATGTATATATTTTTTTCCAATTATTTAGACTATCTTTATAGATGAGGACATTCAAAAAGAGGTCTATAATAGTGGTTGCGGTATGTTTTCATCTTAATAAGCTACTGTAGAGCTTAGTTTGCGACCAGCTTTACTGGCTAGACAGTTTATAGCTTAGACCTGAGGCTAGGACGGAGACAAAACTGTTTCCAGTGAACTTTCAATTTATAACGTAAAATGTGATATTGGGTATACGATTTCAATTTAGAAGAGCAAAATGGTATAGGAAAGGTTATAATAGAAATTGAACAATGTGAGACTTTAAAATACGCAGCTATCTTAGATAAGTCATCGACTATAAATCAGTAAAATATAAGAAGTTTAAATAGTACATTACCGCAGCGGCCAGCAAAAGATGCATTAATGGACGAACGTGTAAATATGGGCCGAGGCACACATTCGTAAGTCCATCAATGCCTAGTTGTGGCCAAGGCTTGTATAGTACTTTTCTCAAATCATGCGCGGAAATTAAAACTTCAATAATTACTTTTCAAAATCAATGAGGAACAACGAACAAAAATAATTTTTCACGCGCCAAAGTGTTCATTTGTTTTATTTTTCAAGCGACTTCCAAAAAGGAGGAGGTTCTCAATTCGTCTGTATGTTTTTTTTTTTATGTTTGTTACCTCAGAACTTTTGATTGGGTGAACCGATTTTTATGATTCTTTTTTTATTTGAAAGCTAGTGCTTCCCGTGTGGTCCCATATAAATTTTATCAAATCGGTGTAGTACTTTAGAAGAAAATTAACAAAATCCAAAAATAATAATGCAAAAATGTACTAATTGTTGCGATGGAAGTCGGTTTTTTAACGTGTTTAGCGTTTTCAATTATTCAGTAAACAGCTTTGCAAGTCAGTACGAAATTTAAATAAAACCTTTGATAAGTTACCTCATGATTGCCATGTTTCGGAGTAAAATATAGTTCCATTTTTAAATTACACGGCAGATATGAGTTTACATAATAATTTATTTGGCCGCTAAACACGACAGACATGGATTTTCATACGACTTTTGTCGACCGCTGCTCGCATGTATTTGGCTAGTACAGCAATTTCGATTTATCTCGAAGAAGCTTGTCAAAATAATGCTCAAATTTGCAAGCATGATTGAGAAAAAAATATTTCATTGTAATATGTAAATGAAAATGTGATGCGAGGACTGTAATAAATAACTTAAACTTAATCCTACTTACTCGTTTTCATATTTGGCTCCTAGCATCGTAAAGGTTAGATATCAACTCGCAAACGGATCGTCACCTTATCGCCTTTTTCATCGCCGTCAACCAGGCGGGCGTCAACCTAGCGTAAGGACGTAATCAAAGCGGATTAGTAGCTCCGGCAGGTCGACTCGGCTACGGCTAGGCGATGTCGCGCTTACGGCTAGGCGTCACCTAGGGGACAACTTGATTTCCACTAGTATTCATCAGTTTCAAGTCGAACGTCAGGGTAACGCTTGTATGAGGTATTATGTATTAGTACCTGGGCGACTGAGCGATGCTCGGAGTCTTCTAGGCATGTGAACTAACGGGATTTTTGCGTTTATACACACCGCGTTTTTCTGGAAATCGCGTTTTCCCAGAGTTGAGACCAATCTAAATCGATTTTTCGCCCCCAAAAACCCCTGTAAACCAATTTTCAAGGAAATCGTTTGAGCCGTTTCTGAGAAACCAATTATATATATTACTACAGTGTGTATCGGATATGGTTACCGATAGTATTTTAAGAGCGTGTAATACACTACATTTCATCGACGAAAAACCGCCCATAAGGGGATTATTTTTTTTGTAGCTGTTTAGGTTTATTTTGTTTTCTCTTGAATTAGCAGCAGCAGAGACTTTGAGGAAAAACACAAAAAGTTTAAAGAAAAAAAATATAATTTTGTTTTTCTTTCTTTGAACCTACTGCAAAAGCGAGGTCATTAACATCTTGTTTCTTCCTTCTTAATCGATTGATTTTGAGCTAAGCTATAAAATAACACTAAATTATGTACCATTCGATTTTTACTTAGTGTGACCTCGCGATTTGTTACTAGGAAATGGTCAGACGGGCCACACAGCAGGTTGTAGTGAGAGCTACAGCGGCGTGTCTGCAGAGTGAAGGTAGTCACTTTGAATAATTGTTTTAAGTAGTGTTTCAGTTTTAAACATGTGAAAATGTTAAATAGTTGTGAAATTACAATTAAAGGATTGTCACAACCCCGCACAAACCATCTTAACCATCAATTTGCATCATTGCGTAAGTAACTAATGGTAGACAATTTAGTGTCATTTTGTAGCTTAGCTTAAAATCTATCGACTAAGAAGAAGAAAACAACACGTTAACGACCTCTCTTGCAGTAGGTTCAAAAAGAGAACAACATATTTTGCATTTTTTTCTTTAAACTTTTTTGTGTTTTTTTCCTCAAATGTTCGGATTAGTTTTATGTATGGATTACCAAAGTAATTAAATAACCTTACAAATGAGAGTATTTTCTGTCTGTACTGCTGCTAATTAAGGAGAAAACATATTTTTCAATATCAACTACAAAAAAATAAATTGAAAATGAAAATGGCTGCCATTTAGAAGGAAGAAGGATGCGACCCCCTAATGGGGGTTTTCGTCGATAAAATGTGGTAAAAAAGCCAAAAAAAGCTCATAAAATATCGGTAACCGATACACACTGTATATATAGGTACATCATCATATCAGCCGAAGGACGTCCACTGCTGGACATAGGCATATATAGGTATAGCATATGCATTAGCATTGCTCGTTTAAAGTAATTAACACCACGCAACCGCCGTCGTCTATCCCTTGGATAGCACGTTTAATTGTGTCACACGATAAGAGAGAGAGAAAGTAATTAGATTATCACATTATCAGTGAGCAGGAGGGGCAAGCGGGGCGCGGGGACGGTTGGTCGTAAGCGTGGTGACAGATAGACGTAAGCGCAGTGAAGACTGGCGTAAGCGCGAGGACTGCGAGTTGACCACGCACCGCTTGAGGTTCGTGAGCTGGTCCCGAAGCGAGACGATTCCGTTACGATGCTGATTATAGTGTCCGTTGCAGTAGAGAATTTAATACAAAGAATATTGAACGCCTCGAGTGGAGGCGGTGATAACCCGTTTACGAGTTGATATATGTGCTTCAGCCTTAAATCCTATGATGTTTTTTTTAAATTCTGGAATAACGGCCTAATGTAAAACCAACAGTTTCATAAGTGCGTTTTCACTAAGTGTGAAAATTGCTCTAAGACTGAATTGAGTATGTACAATGGTTTGTGCTGTTCTTATCAAGATATGACTTAGGACTTACGAGGCTAGAATAAATAAAAAAACATAATTGAATTAGCCAGAAAAAATCCTATGAGAATCTCTCTATAATGAGCTTCATCATCATCTAGCCGCATGAATACAAATTATACCTCTTAAAAACTACCATAAGAAATAAGGCGTCCAGTAATCCATAGCAGAGTATGATTAACAGTACAATGTATTGTTTGGGTAAAGGCTATTGATCTAATAGCCTGCGCACGAGTTCACAGCTAGGTGTCAGTTACTCTGTATGTATTAAGCAGGGTGTGGTTTTCTGGGTGCAGATTTGGTCATTTCCCAAAAGTTTTTAGGCTATTGTATAGCTTTTATCGCGGGCTTTGAGGGGACCGAATCAAGATATTTCGTAACGAAAATAAAACCTGACACCCCAAAAAAATATATATTAATTTCTAAAAGAACTTACAGTGCCATCTATCAATCCATCATGATGATGATGATGACGATGACGATGACGATGGCCATGACGATGACGATGGCGATGGCGATTGATGATGACGATTGATGATGGCGATTGTTGATGGCGATTGATGATGGCGATTGACGATGGCGATTGACGATGGCGATTGACGATGGCGATTGATGATGGCGATTTATGATGGCGATTGATGATGATTATTAGTGTTAATTTATAACATAAACATCCCGCGCCCCAAGGACTATATGGTACTGGTAAATACTGCATAAATAAAAATAAATAAATAAATATAATTGCATATATTATAACCCTTAACATGATAAGTTGATAAAAAATGCTATGCAATAGCTTTACCGCGACAGTCCCCGAGTGCCACTCGTCTTTTTTTTATTTTTTTATCAGAAGGCTTAAAGTTAATCATCGAGCAAGCGAATAGCGTGGGAAGGTTTCAGATTTAGGTTGAAGCGTTTGCGCATTTGTTTGTATGTCCGGGGATAACTTTTGAACGCCTTATCCGATTGTTATGAAATTTTCAGCGACTTGAAATGATAACTCGTAGGAAGCAATCTGAATATTATTGGTTTTATACTACTAGTTATTTAGACGTAAGTATAGAAGTTAGTTAACAAAGCTAGGCAGTGGTGTAGCGTGGACTAACCTCCTTAGACGTGAGCGAAGTCGCATCAGCGAGGCCCTTTCAGTATATATTTCCAAGATCAATGCAGAGATCCTACCAAATTTCGTTAATAGGTAAATAGGTATTTTTGTCATTAGGTTCTTAGATCTTAACGTTTTGCGGTACTTATTACATGTGTCACCGTTTGTTACAATTCAAAATTTATAGTATTAAAATTTGTATACTGAAGTGAAAACTTCTTTAGGCGCGATGGGCGCCAGGAACAAAACGTATAAAACTGTATTTGAGATGGGAAAAAACTATTGATCTCGAGACACCTTACCGTTACATGTTACCGAAACTTAAAGGTAAACGATACGATCGATACTATCGTTCTGATACGATACGATATGATAAGTATAACAAAATCAATGTGTAACTTAATCAACACCATGTAGGTATGTAAATGTATAAATAAAGGTAGAAATCGGAGCTATCGGTTATCACTCATACATAATATGATATGTCACACCTTACTACGAAGTCAGATCTCCACATGTCAAATTATAAACCTTAACATGATTTGACACGATAAATAAATTACTAAAAACCTAAAAACTTTTTGGTACAAGCTTTTAATTGAAAAGAGTTTTTATGCTAAAAAGGCCAAATGCTCAGTGTGCTAAATGTGATTGGCGTGATACTGTTTGTCTCTACATTGTATATGAAACTGACTTTATCATGTAAATTACAGATTTTTTTTTGTTTGATCTCATGCTGCATGCCGCTAAACATGCATTAGGATTTATTCCGCGTCTGTGATGGCGCATTGGGTAGTCGGCTGGCTTCGTAACGGAAGTTCGTGGGTTCAATTTTCAGCAGGGTCCAAAATTAAGAGATCTGCTTTGGAAATTTTCGATTATAAATACACATTTCCAAATTAAAAAGGCTAGAAAAGTATTTCCTATGATTCTATTGAAAATAAAAGACCATAATATTAGGTATGACCTTGATTCCACCTCCAAAGTTCATCATCAGATAACCTTCAAAATACCCAAAGGATTTATTGTCACCGGGAATAAGGCTTCATAGCAAATTTCAGGTCAATAGAATTTCTAGAAGTCGCTCTAAAGTTGTTTGCAAGATTTGACTTAAAATAAACTAACAGAAATACATACAAACATTGCGAGTTAAATACAAGCTTTTAAAATATTGCATTTTCGTTGTGTTATGATGTTAATGTTAGGTAGGCACATACTTACAACAATGTTAAATAGATCGAATATGAATACATGATTTAGCTAATGATGCAAACTTATTAGCATTCAAATAAAGTTCACAAAAAAGTTTGAATGCCGTCCAAATTTAAAACCAGCACTGGCCAAATGAGAATCGATTTGAACAGCAAATAGACGTAGTGGTTACAAAGGCATTATCGACCGCGAGGGTCGCTGGCCTATGATTGCAAGCTGCATGACGCGTCATTTGGCGGGAATTTCTAACTTACATCCATTAAAAGAAATCGATATTTCAACCAAGGAGTTTAAATAGGTAGCTTTTGAGTCAGAGATAGGTACTGTAAAATCAATACTGGCCACTTTAGTGTGAAGTAGAAAAGCAGCGCAGACGTGGAAATTAAAAAAGTTAAGTTATTTTATAGTTATGGAACGAAGTGTAAAAGTTACTAAATTGTTCAGCTACTCTGTGCATACTTCCTCGCGTAGCATTCAATTATGTTCTAAGTATGAAAAATTTATAAATTATCTTGGTTTGTATGGGAGTATCTTATTTCAATTTTTCTGGAATAATATAACACACATTCATTTAGTAACATAAAGGTATATATATACCTATAGCAGATTTTGAGAAATACAAATCAATATAAAACAAATACAACTATATGGTTACGGGTGAAAGAGGCTATTGCCCTCATTAAAGTAGATAGTGTCTTGGCTGACCATACTTTGTAGTTAACTGTTTCCAAAGACCTTTTTACTATAACCGCTGTTTAGATAAATAATAAATATCTAATGGCTGCGGAGTACGGAAGATGGAGGAGGCTTTATTTCGAGCTATAAAGTATATTCAATAGAGGGGTTTTACAAATGGATCGATCGGCGTAGTTATAGATTTTTAATATTTTTTTTATCTACAGTTGCAAGATTATTAAGAAATCTAACTTTTCACCGTTTTAAGAAAATTGTCGAAAATTTTCCCTTTTTTTGTGTAGGGTTCCGTATGCCCAAAAGGTGACCAATGGGACCCTGTTACTAAGCCTCCGCTGTCCGTCTGTCTGTCAGCGCGCTATATTTCATGAACCGTAATAATAGGTAGGCAGTTGAATGTTATAAACAGTGTGTACCTATTTCTACTGCTGCTATAACAGTAAATAATAAAAAAATATGAAATAATAATAAATTAGGAAAAAATGAAAATTCAAGAGGGCTCCCATATAAGAAACGTGATTTTTTGGAAACATGAATAAACTAATGACATCTAGTAGGACCTAGTAGTAACTTTTATATAGTTGACTAGCTTTTGTCTGTGGCTTCGCTCTCGTGGGCATTGTTTTTATGACTGTTTTTGAGGGTGAGTGGTGCCGCGGATCGCCGTAGTCAAGTCTTATGAACAGAATTATGTAGCTTTCTACTGGTGAAAGAGTTTTAAAATTTTCCAAATCGGTTCAGTAGTTCCAGAGATTACTTGCTACAAACAAACTCACAAACTTACCAAATTAACCTCTTTATAAAATTAAGGTGTAGATTTGTAAAGATGTTTTGGTACGGAACCATTAGTGCGCGAGTCCAACACGCACTTGGCCGGTTTTTTGATCTTTAGTGACTGGGACTACGAATATATATAAGGTCTAACAAAATTAGCTGAAACTATTTTAACTGGTGCTTCTACCCATGAAACTGAACAACTTTCCCCATGGGACCCATAGTCAAATCTCAAAAAAAATTTTGAACTTCCCATACTAAGTTGGCTGATCGGCTGGTCGGGTTAGTATGGGAGAGCCATTTTTTTTTGCGATTTGACAATGGGTTCCATGGGGAAAGTTGTTCAGTTTTATGGGTAGAAGCACCAGTTAAAATAGTTTCAGCTAATTTTGTTAGACCTTATATATACATATATGGTAAAAAAATTAGCTTACGATTGACCACGTTTTAGGTGTATGATTTTAAAGAAGTTATATTTTATTTATGGCGTCGGTGGCTTAACCGGTAACGACTCGGTCCATCTAACCAGAGGTACCGGGTTCAAATCTGGACGGCCAATGTACCAATGAGTTTTTCAAAAACTTACGTACATACTTACCGATTGCTTTAACGGTGAAGGAAAACATCGTGAGGAAACCTGCACACGCCTGCGAAGAAACTCGAAGGTTGTGTGTGAAGTCGACCAACCCGCACTGGGCCCGCGTGGTCGACTAAGGCCTAATCGCCCTGATTCAGGGTAGGCTCGAGCCCCTCGGTGGGGACGTATATGAGCTGTAATGATGATATTTTATTTAGGTACCTACCGTTACAAATACACAATAAACTGAATAAAAAATATAGGACCAACAAAGATTGATAAACACAGATAGGTGTTTCAAGAGAACTTCATCTAAATACGCAGAAAGATAATGAAATTTAATATTAGAATACCTACTGCAGTCGGAGTTATTCGAAAGGTATTCTCATGAACAGACAGACCTCAGGATTATTTGGATGATTACTCTAATTTTCGTGACTGCCCGCACCCCCGCGGGTATATTAAAATTCATTGAAGTTTTGAAATATGAAAACAGGTAGCTTTATTTTGTTTGAAATATTAATTTCTTTGGTCAGACTAGATGGTTTTGACTAGGGATGCATCGATACGCCTTTTTGCCGATACGATACCGATACCGATACTCTTATAAAAATATCGGCGATACCGATACCGATACCGATACGCTTATTGAATTCAAAAAGGAAGGTAGAATAAATAAAACACAATTAATTAATAGTTTTAGTAATCAAAATTAACATTTATAAGATTTTTATTTAAAAAACAAAGCATTCTTAAGTTTTGCGAGAAAAGGCGATTTCGCAAGTCTGTTTGAATAAGACCTGCGGTGGAAAATAGTCTCTCAGATGCGACAGATGCCTCGTTTGCAACGAAATAGATGGGACAACACGCGCGTTTACATTACATTTTTAAAGCGCGAAATTTGAAAAGTATCGCTGAATCTGCCATAAAAATATCGCCGATACCGATATATCGGCAAACCCGAAGTATCGCCGATATATCGGTATCGGTATCGGTATCGGATGCATCCCTAGTTTTGACCTGTGGTTTTGACATAAATGTTGTACAGTCAAGAAGTTTAATTTCCAACCCACCTAAAGTTTAATATCGTATAGCAAACTGTCACCATAAGAGCTATTTGAAAATTATTTTACAATTTTCTCGATTGACACTGACACAAAAAAAAAACAAATGATAACTTTTCGCAAAGAGAATATCAGTAATGTGAAGTGACAAATAATACGTATATTGACATTTCAATACTTTATCACTCCCCGGACACTGCGTACAACGGTCGTGAAATGACAGTTCTAAAAACAAATGACGGAGCAAACAAAATCACGGCGAAATCCTTTACGTTCGAGAACCAAACTATAACCAATCTGTATTAATCTGGGTGACGAGGGGGTGAGCTCGGAACCTAGAGAGAGGCAGGGAGTGTCCATACTATATGTTAGTACTAATATATATATTTTCTATTACTAAAATTGAATTTTGCATTGCGAATGTCTAACGACATTTCAACGAAATAGGTGGATAATTAAATTCCTTGACTGTACAAGCAAGCAATAACTGCGCACCGTTTGTTTTTGGCCACCTCTATAGTATAAAACCTTCACAATAATTGTTGAAACTATAATACTTTGTGACACAAAGACATATTATAATGATTTGAGTTTTAATTTCTACGCTTTCAGGGTTCCGTTGTCTTATAGTTTCGCCATGTCTATCGATCAGTCTCTCTGTACGTCTGTCCGCGGCTTAGCTCACAGACTATTAGTACAAGAAAGCTGTAATTTGGCATGAGTATACCTATTAATCAAGCCGACAAAGTGGTACAATAAAATCTTAAAAAACATTTTTTTAGGGTACTTCCCTTACATGTAAAGAGGTGGTGAATTTGTTTTCGTTGATGTACCCTATTTAAAAGGAAAACTATCACGGCTAAGTTGACTTGCTTAGTTTAGGAGTAAATAATAGTCGACCAACTTAAGATGTGCAGTTGGATTTGTTAAAAGTTCATAGATTTTCCATACAAAATGTCCTATTTACCAACTTTTTTAAATTCACAATTGGTAAGCCCTTGGCATCATCTCACCTGATGGTAAGTGACGATGATACCGAAGATGGAAGCGGGCTTACCGAGATTCCCCAACGCAATGGAGAACTGGCTATCTTATCTTCATGCCGGAACACATCAATGTTGTTAATATTAATGTTTGGCAGCAAGACTTAGATAAGACGGTGGTAGCTAGCCAGGCAGGCTTATATATAGAAAATGCCCTACCACCAACCAAACCGAGTCTTACAAGTTGACCCCACCGGGAATCGAACCCGCGACCTCCTGGTGTGATACGAATGGACTAACCATTACGCCACGCCAACTGCAAATATAATTTTGTTTAACATGCATTTATTTTTTGGAAAAACTACAGAACCCTACTTTGCGCGATTCCGACTCGCACTTGGCCGGTTTTAAAAAAGTACTGTTTTTTTTTCAATTATTTTTTTCTAATTTTTTTTATTCACCATTGGTAAGCCCTTGGCATCGTCTGAAAATATGCTTAATTATTACGAGTACATGATTTGTATTTATTTATGATTTACGATAATAAGCCCCCAAGGGCTTACATAAGATGCCAACATCACCTTACGAAGGAAGAACGAGCTTATATAAAATCTTCGACGAAATGACTAGCTGTCTTACTGATAATACCGGATCATTTCTTAGCGAAAGATGGCTGAATAAAAGAATGCTGAAAATGCAACTTATTTGGTATCATCATCATTACAGCTCATATACGTCCCCACCGAGGGGCTCGAGCCTACCCTGAATCAGGGCGATTAGGCCTTAGTCGACCATGCGGGCCCAGTGCGGGTTGGTCGACTTCACACACAACCTTCGAGTTTCTTCGCAGGCGTGTGCAGGTTTCCTCACGATGTTTTCCTTCACCGTTAAAGCAATCGGTAAGTATGTACGTAAGTTTTTGAAAAACTCATTGGTACATTGGCCGTCCAGATTTGAACCCGGTACCTCTGGTTAGATGGACCGAGTCGTTACCGGTTGAGCCACCGACGCTTTGGTATCAACGGCGTAAAAAAGCCCTGTTTTATTATTATTAGACTAGCTGTTTCCCGCGGCTTCACCCGCGAGGACAACGTTTCTATGACTTTTCGAGGCTGCGCAGCGCGCGAGCCTTAGCAGCTCGCGAGCGTGAAAAAAAATAGCCTACGTGTTAATTCAGGTCCTAATCTGTCTACCTACCAAATTTCAGCCAGATCCGTTCCGTAGTTTTTGCGTGAAAAAGTAACAAACATACACACTCACAAACTTTCCCCTTCATAATATTAGTGTGATTATCTTTGCTTCAGGCGTTAATTTGTTTTATAGAAAGTTGAATCGTGATAAAGGGATTAACGTCAAATAAGCTTTTAAGTTCGCTCTTCTACGATCGAATAAAGAACAACAAACTAAACAACTCGCCAACTCTATTTATCGCCAACTTGTAGAACACTTGAACAAACTTTTCCAAATCCCAAATCCCAATCAGAGGCAGTTGTTTAGGACTGTGAGTGGTCTAAAAATAATAGTACAGTCAACGCAGCCAGCTCGTACCCCTTATTCACCGTGGCATACAGTGTAAACTCTGTAAAACGTCACTCGATATAACCAATCACTCTTTGAAACGTCAAAATTTTCTGGCTACAGTTGGTTTACTTTGACGCCAATTTCTCTCTGTTTAACGAAAACTTTCAATAACGTCACAAAATGCCCGCGGTCCCTTGAGTGTCGCTATATAGAGTTTACACTGTATTAAGTAACACGAAACAGTGACTGACTAATCTAAAAACGCACAGCTCAAACCACTGGACGGGTCGGCCTGAAATTTGGTATACAGATAGCAATTATGACGTAGGCATCCGCTAAGAAAAAATCATGTGAAGATCATCAGCTATTTTGTAGTTGATGAAGGGATGTGAGCAACTTTCACGGGCCTGATCGATTCGAAACTTGGTATCCTGTTACTTTAATGATATTGCAAGAACACGGTAACAGATAAGATACTAGTTACTTGCCTTAACCTGATGATGCAACATCACCTGAAATCTACAGGATACGCAATTCCTCACAGCAGAGGTATCGTGTTTGGGCTTGAATGGTTTCAATGAATATGTTATTAATAGATAGGTAGTGAAAAAATATCAGCTCATATACGTCCCCACCGAGGGGCTCGAGCCTACCCTGAATCAGTGAAAAAAAGGGTGTAAGGGGTTTTTTAAATTTTTAATTTATACTAGTTTTAAGAATGTATATTTAATTTAAAGTACCTTATTGTGTTTGACCGACGATACTCTAACTGTTTTCAGGGAACTGAGTATACCAACCTACGAAGAGTGTACTATGAGTGTTGATGGTTGAACTGAACGTGGTCCGCTTGAATTGCCCAAAAACCACAAAACAACTTTGCGAGCTAACGCTCCACGGACGTTCGATGGACGAACTTTTAGGTTAATTCCTTTGATCCGCTCCTAATCGTAACGGACAAAGGAAAAATTTGGCGAGAGCTCTGGGTATTCTCGCGTCCATTTCGCGCAGTATTTAGTGTTGTGATGGTATAGTAGAATAGGCAGGGCGCAGCTAAAAAAACCGGTAAAGTGCGAGTCAGAACCGCGCACAAAGGGTTCCGTACTAGATGGCGCTAGTTTCTTCACGTTTTAAAAAAAAACAAGTCTTTTGTATGGAGACTTTCACTTTTTTGTATTTGTTGTAATTATCGGCAACACAGAAATACATCATCTGTAAAAATTTCAACTGTCTAGCTATTACGGTTAATGAAATTTATCTATCATTATTATCCGCCTCCGTAGCCCAGAGGCAAATTTCACTGGCTTTACACAGGAGGTCGCGGGTTCGATTCCCGGCGGGGTCAATTGTAAGACTCGGTTTGGTTGGTGGAAGGGTATTTTGTAAGCCCGCCTGGCTAGCTACCACCATCTTCTCTAAGTCTTGCCGCCAAATATCAATGTTGATATTGGTTTGTTCCGGCATGAAGATAAGATAGCCAGTTCCCCATTGCGTTGGGGAATCTTGGTAAGCCCGCTTCCATCTTCGGCAACATCGTCACTTACCACCAGGTGAGATGTTGTCAAGGGTTTACCAATCTATATTTATAAAAGAAAGTCGTGTTAGTTACACCATTTATAACTCAAGAACGGCTAGACCAATTTTTATGATTTTTGTGTTTTTGCGTTTGTTTTCGTCAGGAATAGGATAATAAGTATTAAAATATGACATTCATCAATTAAAAAAAATATTAGTCAAAAAATAATTGGTTGTAGGGTAGGGTAGGGTAGTGTAGGGTAGGATAGGGTAGTGTAGTGTAGGGTAGGGTAGTGTAGTGTAGTGTAGTGTAAGGTAGGGTAGTGTAGGGTAGGGTAGTGTAGTGTAATGTAGGGTAGTGTAGTGTAGGGTAGTGTAGGGTAGGGTAGGATAGTGTAGGGTAGGGTAGTGTAGTGTATTGTAAGGTGGAACGAAGTTCGCCGGGACAGCTAGTTGTGAATAAAAAAAATACAGCCTGGTGACAGACGGACAGACAGACAGACGGACGGACAGCGAAGTCTTAGTAATAGGGTGCCGTTTTGACCCTTTGGGTACGGAACCTAAAAAACTAGATAAGGCGAGGCATTGATTAGAACAGTTGGCTGTGTCTTTTTGTTTACGTGTAAAGCGGAAAGAAAATAACCACACTTTTGCACTTTTCCAATGTTGCTAATATAAACTCGTTTTGAAGTTGATAATGCGAACTTTACGATATGAGAGTAGATAAAATATATTTTTCTCTAAGTTACCCACATTTATCGACTAGACAATATTTAAGACATCAACAGTGAAAAACATTTAATTGAATATGACTCTCTACTTTCCAAAAAAAACTTTTGAATAAAAAATATCTGAATTTCAATATCCGCACCGCGTAGCAATCACCAAGTATGTAATAAATAACTAGACCTACAATGGGTGATTAACAGTTTAATACCCCGCACACAAATATGGCAACAAGCGTCTAATGTCGTATTTCAGACTAATTTCGGCGTTCACCGCGTGTGTTTGCCAGTTAGTCAACGACGGTAATAAACAGAAGCGGGCGTTTTCAGAAATATGAAGACTATTCAGAATTGAGTATTTCCCCTCAGGCTAACATGAAATCATGTTTTTGGCGTTTGTATTGAAATGTGCGCGCGGTTTGCTTTTAATGACATGTTCATGAATAGAAATCAGAAAGTGAATATCGAAGTGATGTGACACAGAAATGTGATATTTACGTAGATATTTTTTTATGAGAAACTGAAAAGTAAATAATAATAAGTACTTTCAAAAGTACAGAGAACGTCGGTGGCGTAACGGCTAGGGCCGCTACCTCCTGTCCGGAAAGTTATAGACAGGTTTGCCAAAAGCTCATGTTATTAAATAAAAAAAAACTTTTGAAGAAATAACGATTGTGTACTGTAAAAATTAATTTAATAACACTATATAAATAAGTAACTAAATTCATTTTATAATTGTTAATTGAAATTAGTATCTACCAAGGCCGTCATAGTATTTGGGTCACTTGTCACTTTACCTGTTGTCCTGCTACATTTACATGGGATTCCGGATGGACAACCCATCTCTCCATGAAAACTATTTCTATTAGTAGGTAGTTAACCGATAAAGTGAACATGAATGCTTTTTTTAGATTATTTCCACTTCAATGAACGGATATGGAATGGATACAGTTAGCGAGCTACCTAGCTAATATCGCTGCAACTTTGCAAAATACAGGCACCATTTATTCGCGATTAGGTCCATGATTGGAAACTAGCGATCCCGCTGGCTACAAGTATTACTATCAAGGTTGTCTCGCATAACTGTACTTTAAACTCGTTTCCAGCTAGAGCCTGAACCATACCAGTTTCATAAACTTTTCAATTGCTCCTTATCCCCGTTGTAATAGGGCTTGTTAGGTTGCATATTGTTAGGATGTCCTTTTAAGGTGGGGATAAATAAAGGGTTTTTGTACTTTAAATAGAACCATACAGGTTTGACTGTTGCGTGAGAAAAATATTTTTAGGTCCCACTATTAATACTATCGATAAGGAAAATTTACATTTTATATTATTTCAAATATTCTAGTTATATTTTTACTTCGTATTACTTACTTCTTTTATTCCATATGGTTTTAAAAAAGGATTATGGCGTGGACAAAAAAATGTATCTAATTAAGAGAAGCTTACAAATTTGCTATATTAGCAGCTTTAATAACTGCATTAGAAACTACAATATGAGAAACAATTAAATATATATTATCTATACTAATAAAATCGTTAGTCCTGACTTATCAAGGCACAGCTCAAACCGTTAGTTGAAATTTGGCATACAGATATAAATTATGACATAAGCATCCACTACGAAAGGATTTTGGAAAATTACTACGAGAACGGCAAAAAACGGGACCTGGCCGGGGCAACGCCGCTGGACCTCCGCTAGTATAGTTATACAATTTTGACAAGTAGGTGAATAAATGAATTATGTATTATTATGAATTGTGTATGTATATTGTAATATTATTTTAAATTTATATAATTGATTGATTATTACTTACCTAACGAATTAGCTTCTAAGTTTATCTAGATTTAATCACCAAAAAAATTACAGTATATCCCACAACCTAACATTCTTAGATTAGACGGGGTCCCTGATCATATTTTTTTCTGATGTCCACTCCGTTTATACATATATGGTACATGTGAACGGAACACATATTATGTTACATTTGAACAATCACATATTTTCTAACTGTTATTTCAGTTGATAAGAACATTGTTAATTATTATTTTCTCCTTCGTGACAAACACTCCAGTTAGGACTTCTTCATGAGACGCTAAATGAAGAGAAGAGTTACACCTCACTATGTGAACAATGACATATTGTCTTACTGTTTAGGGTTTTCAATCAAACACTTCTTTTTATACTATACCTCGTCACGGAGTCGATCATAGTGACTAAAAGCTTCCTAAAACACAGATTGTCATCTTCTACGATCAATAATTCAATTATTACAACTGTTGTTTCAACTATTACACTTAGTCAACTTATGTGCGGATCCCACAATGTTGCAATGCGAGGCGTACTAACAGCTTTTTTCATATCCATTACCAGGGACGGAGATGAAGGCACTTCGTATATACAGCCAGCAGCCATGTGATTTAATCAAACTTTTTTGTCAACTGTACCTGGACTCTGGAACGTCATTCATGTTACATTCACACTGGCTCGCGGCTTCGTTCACTGTTTTTGTTTGGTGTTTGTAGCCATTTATTTACGGGGATGGTGGGAAACTACCATATGTTGTGTTTGTAAGTTTTTTTAATTCACCTGTACAAATCCAGTGGTTACCCAGTTTCCAAACCAATGTTCTAGCAAATCTTACTTCAGAAATGACAGTACAAATATTTACTACACTTTTCTGACTTTCTTTACTAGTTATTTTTCTGCTGGAGCTTCATGATTAAAACTGTAAGAGTAAGTAGGTACTCACAATTATCTCTTCTAAAATATTAAAAATTTTACTAAAGTCTCCTTCGCTTGAATATACATAGAACAGTCAGGTAGGGGAAGAAACAGAAGCGTAATAACCGAGAGAGCTTCGTTTCGTTATCTCGTCGCAGACGGCACGTCTGAATGGGGCTATTCGGCGCCTGAGTCAGCGGCATTGACATGAGGGCTTCATCAGGGTTACCGCGCTATAATGCAGCATATAAGAACTGAAGCTTCTTTAATCTGTGACGTACCGTATATTTTAGTGTAAAGTCTCCTTGCTACCTAATGAAATGATTACGGAGTGTTTTCGTATTAAAACAAAGACATGTTTCATGCCAAACTAGCACAACTGGGTGGCAAATGACTGGGATATCATATCCGTTCGTTACTCTGGGTGAAAAATGCAGCTTATTTTTGGTTCGAAATGGGATCAATAAGAGTTCTAACAATCCCCGTGGGTGGAAATTAGAACTCTGGGTGCAAGATGTGCGAAGCGAACGAATGAGTGAACGAAGGACCGTTAAGTTCGTTTATCTGGTGACAAATGAGTCGTCAGAATTTCTGAAAGTGCCAAACAGGAATGTGTTGCGTGATTAATGGATTTATGACTTTAGGTACGTGTGATATTGGGAATCGTTTCGTAGTAGTACTCGTATGTGCGAAAGGGTTTTTGTCAATCAGTTTTATATTGAGTATGACAGATGTTTTGCGTATATCTGCTTGGTCCAGGCGGATGCTTGGTTAATTACCGAACATCTGCCGACTTCCGTCAGCTAGCATCCCTAAAGCACGGATGAGATACTAGTTACTTATCGTAATATTATAGTACTTAACATATATTGCACTTCCTAAAACGAAAATACCTATGCATTTATTTACCTTCCTACCCATACACGGAAACATGGGTATTAAGGCGCTCGAATTAACCGTTATAATTGCGTACACGGGCGGCGCGCGAATTGCGGCGGCGATAGTACGGCGTTCTAGCGATGCCTGTAGGCCGCGCCAATGTGTAGGTACTTATCTCGCCTGGGCGACCGAGTGGCGGGGGCCGCCTAAAGTCCTATTATGTTTAATTCTCGGTGATTTCAAAGCTGGCTTCTCACATTAGTTTCTTCTCTTATAATGTAGTGACGTATAACTCTTTCTGTGGAAAGAGCAAAGAAAGCAGATATTAAGAGTAATGAAAATTCCCTTCACAAAAAATCTATTATACTCGTGACAACCATACATCTAGCTCACTGCCCCTTAATTAAGGGGCAAGTGGAGTGGTTTCTATAGCGTCGTGGTACAATGCATTCCGACAGGCTGCACAGGATACTTGAGAGCTTTTCAGCTATTGTCTGCCCTGTCTTTCAACTCAGTATCAATGCCCGGAAAAACTGGCTATATCCGGAAAAACTCGAGAATTCATCCGATAAAAGTTAAAGCTGCAGATACATCCGGAAAAACTCTAGAGTTTTCCTGAGTGCAGTTTGAAAACGCTTGTTTTTAAAGCTAGCCGTACTTTGTTTTGTTAAACTTGTTGGATTGGGACATGCCCTCTCGCACATCTACCAGATACGCTAGACTTCCAGGTTTATGATATAGCGTCCCCACTTACCTATTGTTGGATTGGCCGAAGGACGTCGACTCCTGGACCTAGGCCTGCCCCGAAGATTTCCACGACGACGGGTTCTGCGCTACCCGCATTCAGCGGCTTCCCGCGACTTTTCCGGTGCGCGGTCGCCACTCGAGAACTTTACTACGCGACGGCCATCTGTTCTACGAGCTACGGGCCCTACCCACTGCCACTTAAGCTTAGCGACTCTGTGGGCTATGTCGGTTACTTTGGTTCTCCTCATTTCTGAATCGTGCACATCGTTTATGGAGTATCATCATCATCATCCTCCGAGCCTTATTAATCCCAACTATTTGGGGTCGGCTTTAAATGTTTTTTGTCGCCATTCCGGCCTCATACTGGTCAACTCCTGCGTCACTCCACACTCCTCCATATTTTTCTTCACTCCATCCAACCATTTATGGAGTATATGGCTAAAATTTATTGAGTTTGGTTAGACACCCGTTCCCCAGCAGTGGGGAGTGGGGATATTTATGGGTTGTTAACGAAACTAAGTTTTACCCCGTAAGTAGGTACCCAATCATCCATCTACTTTAAACAAAATATCTACAATTGGTTAGCCCTACTTGTAATATCAGGCTTATCGTGTAAACTGGAAAACGTAAACATCCCATACTATCTGACAGATAAGCCGTTTATTACGTAAGTAAGCTTTTGTGCTAAGCCATTTTGTGAAAATCATATATTGAGGGTTGAAGGGCCTTTGAATAGAGGATTATAATATACCCACCATTCATTCGCCTTAGTTACTTTTCATGACGACGACGGGCTACATGGATAAACGTGGGGTTGTATCGGCTCTATAGCTTCAGCCCGTTGTATTGCTTACGTGATGTAGATATCTGGGTTCTGCTCTACCAGCGGATTTTTGCCTCCTAAACAACCTACGAAATGTGCCTTTATTAAGGTAGAAGCTAAACTTTCTTATTATTTTTATCTGTTTCTACATTTGGAGTAAAATAAACTTACAGCGACCCCTTTCATTTGATACCCATATCTTAGACTGTGCCCATATCATGGGCATGCATAAAAAATAACTGGTCCGCCATATTGGATTTAGAATGACGTCACTAACTAACCATGCATTGTCATCCAAACTAAATGATTGTATGCAAAATTTCAGCTCAATCGTAAACCGGGAAGTGGTTTAAATTCAACGTGCAAATTTTGAAAAGGACAACTTATAAGCACATAGGCATAGTATGTAAGTTGTCCGCCTCAAATTTTAAAAACAAAGGAACATTGCAAGTTAAATAAAATCTTTTAAAAAAATGGACATAATACACTTATAACACATATTGAAAGGAGAGGAAAAACAATGGCAAACATAATATTACAAGATTAACTTTCTTTCACTCACTTGAGCAGTATTTCGTTTCCATAAACAGAATGAGGGTTTTTATGGGACAAGGAAAATTAAATAATATCACGTTCACGCCCAGCCTCTCTCTGAACGGCAATAAATCAAAAAGTGTAAGTAAACACCCTGTATAAAATAAATAGCTTTTACACGGGTGGAAAATTGCCTTCGCCAGTCTTTGAGAAACTTGATACTTAAATACCATATTGTATGGTACAGTATTATCATCTATCAGAGAGATTCGAGTAAAAATTGATATTTTGTGTTACAAAAATTCCATTTTTACATGAGACACAATATTTTTATTTCAATTAGTGGAATGCTGCTTTGACTATTAGGTAACTGTACCACTACCAGACACAAAGGCTCCAAATAATTGTTGCATTTTTCAGATTCCCTTCCGTTTCGCTCGGATCCTTTTATTGTATTGTCCGGTATCGTCATTGTCCATTCGTAAAAGCACACAATATAAGTTCAGCTCCCACTGTACCTTGACCTCCCTTTATCCTTATTTTGTCTCAATCCTCTATGAATTTTGTAAGGCTTCCAGGGACCATCTAAAGTTGGTTATGATATGGCAGAGTAATTTGTTCAATATGATCGTAGATATACAGGTGGCAAGATTTATTCGGGTACGTTTACTGCAGATTAGAATTTTCCTTTTGTTTGCTTTAAAACACACTCCATTTAACTAAACAATAACAATATTGTATTGTTTATTGTTAGTGGCAATGATAAAACGATGACACGGAGCTATATGAAGTGGTTTAAAGACTTTAAATAAGTATAAAAGATTCATGGTCAAAATGGGCGTAACAAAGATGATAGTAAACGCCATAATAAAAAAAATTGTCAAGTGCGAGTCCGACTCGTACACGAAGAGTTCCGTACCATCGTATAAAAATATAAATTACGTTTTCTGGGAGCCCCTTTTATTTTTATTATTCGTTGTTTCGACAGCAAAAATATGTACATACACTGTGATTTCAACTGTCTTACTATTTCGGTTCATAAAATACAGCCCTGTGACAGATAGACGGACGGATGGACAGCGGAGGCTTAGTAAGAGGGTACCGATGGCACCCTTTGGGTACAGAAACCCAAAAGCTTGTGATAAGTAACTATGCTATTTCCTAATATGGCCACACGCATCAAAGCCAACAGACATAATATGTTGGTCTTGCTCACCAAATGCTTTTAGCGTCATGTTATATTTTCAAACCTTCGAAAGGTAGCGCTAATGGTAATACTATTAAAATTTAAAATCATCTGTGCTAATGTGGTGCTAATCAAAATTTCGCACGAACGCGTAATGTGTAATTTTGCATAACGTTACATTTACTCTTTCATTAAGCATACAAACCGTTTCACGGTTCATTAGACCCCAATTCAATTACTAAACAATTTTGGAGAAAATTCAGAAACTTGAACGCAGTTTCAATATTAACACCATATGGCGAGGAAAAGTTGCGATGCGAGTTTCACGAAATTTTGTGTTAAAATCAAACAACAGGGTAAGTAGGTACTCGTACTTAAGGAGAAGTTCTGCTCCATATGTGATATAGTTATTACAGTTTGGCGTACTAAATACTATCAATAACAGGAAAAAAACCGGCCAAGTGCGAGTCAGAACCGCACACACAGGGTTCCGTAACATCATACTAGATGACGCTAGTTTCTACATGTTTGAAAATTTTGAACGTTTTTTGTATGGAGACCCCCCTTATTTTCTCACTTTTTTCTAATTTTTAGTATTGTTATAGCGGCAATAGAAATACGTCAACTGTAAAAATTTCAACTGTCTAGCTGTCACTGTTCATAAAATACAGCCTGGTGACAGACGGACGGACAGACAGCGAAGTCTTAGTAATGGGGTCTCGTTTTTACCCTTTGGGTACGGAACCCTAAAAAGTATACAGTAACAATAAATCTTGTGACAGAAAGAATAACGCAACTATTTGATGGGCGTGGATAATTCAAGTGACATTATCATCAAATTAGAAAAAAACGTTAAAAAACCGACTTACATCGCATCAACTTAGTACAATGTTGCATTATTATGTTTGATTTTGTAAATTTTCTAAAAAAAGTACACCGATTTCGATAAATTTTATATGGGACCAACCTGTCAGCATTACACGTTATATCGAATAAAAGAAGGCTCATGAAAATCGGTTCACAATCTGCGAAGATTTCGCGTAACAAACATAGGCACTAAAAACATACAGTCGAATTGAGAAACTCCTCGGTTGAAAACATGACCTTATAAATAAATATCTTATAAAAAATATATAAGGCAATATACACTAACACATGCTCGAGATAGGTAAGTCATTGGTCAGAGCAGGACTCTTGCCCGACTGCAAGCATAATGTCTATGTTTTTCGTGCGTATCTATGTATGTTGGATTCTTTAATTCCTCAAAGCATCCAAACGGCTGGTTATATTTTGGAAGTGCGAGGTGTCTTAAGATGTTGTCTAGGTCCTCTGAGTGTTTAGGATATTTTTAGGCAGTCAGGTTTTTTGTTTTTAATGAATTGGTTGGATTATTTTTATATACATATCATAATCAATCATCATCATCATCATATCAGCCCAAAGACGTCCATTGCTAGGCAAAGGCCTCCTCCAAGGATTTCCACAACGACCTGTCCCGCTCTGCCCGCATCCAGCAGTTTATTTTTTATAAAATGCCTAAATACTGACTTATCTATCACATTATAATCGGTTTAATGAAGCGTTAACTACTAAGAAACAAAATTAAAGAGTTAGGTAGCGCAAAGAACATTGGTTCGATTTTTAAAGTTAGGCTGTTTCATTACTTTTCTGTACAAAGTGGCTTCCTAATTCTAAAATTTTAAGTTACTTATACCAGACTTACCAGCAAAATCAATAAGTCCTTTGTGGGACAATGAACACTCATATGTATAACAAATTACCCGATGATGTCTTAAATTTGCCAGAAAAACTGTTTAGAAATTGTGTCCAAAGAACTATATATATCTAAAAAATGTTATTATAAGACATCCGATTATTAAAATAACAAAAATTTATGGGTAGACAGTGTGTTTTCTATCAATCATGTATATTAGTAATAAAATTATGACCAACCTAAGAATTGACGTCGAAGCGACAAGACATGACAAGTTTAGTACTTCTTTTAATTAATATTTTTCGATCGGGTCACTTACGGCCACTTCTCTAATGGCCACTATCCAAATTCCTAGTTCGCCCACATCCTTGAACGACCACTTCTTTTTTTGTACATTTCCTTGTTCGTCCACTTCTTTTTTCATACATTTCCTTGAACGACCACTTCTTTTATTGTACATTTTTTTTTAAGATAAAACTTAGTAAAAAAAACTGTAAATGAACGAGCGAAGCGAGCGATATTAGGTTCGGTCTGGTTTGATTGATTATACAGTCAAAGAGCCTAAAAGAAAAAGAAAAAGGCGAGTTAAAAAGGTGACGAGTTAGGAAAGTGACAATTTAGAAAAACGACAAGTTTAAGAAAATGACGAAGTCGAACTGAAAGCACGTGGCCTTTCTAGTGTTATGGTCGTTCGAGCGACATGGACGTTCAGGGATGTGGGCATGCCAGGTATGTGGCCGTGCGAGGAAAGTGGCCCTAAGTGACCGGATCCATATTTTTATCTTAGCATTGACATGAGTGGTGCATGCTCGCTTAAAAGTTCTTGCAGATGGTGACGCATTGGGAGTCGGGTCGTTTCTTTCCCTCTAATATGGTTGATGGGAGCGATGGCTGGCGCTTGCTTTATACTTGTGACCAGGTGATGTCCGTGTGAACTGGCCTACTCTTGTCAAAGTTGACATTCAATGATTTTAATGTATAACTTCTCGTTTCATATTGTTTTCATGTTCTAATGACATAATTTGTTTTATATCAAGGATTGGATTTTGACTTTATTAACTAATGAATGTTTATTTCTTTATTTTTACAAATGGCATAATGTAATTACTATTTTATGACTATCAGAAAGAGTGTCATCAATCATATCCACTCATATACGTCCCCACCGAGGGGCTCGAGCCTACCTGAATTAGGGCGATCAGGCCTTAGTCGACCACGCGGGACCAGTGCGGGTTGCTCGACTTCACACACAACCTTTGAGTTTCTTCGCAGGCGTGTGCAGGTTTCCTCACGATGTTTTCCTTCACCGTAAGAGCGTCGGATAAACGTACCTACATACGAAATCGAAATTCGAAAACACATTGGTACGTGGCAGAAAAGTAATTTGCAGAGTGTAATTTGCACCTATTTTGAATACTTACTCGTAAATATCTTGAATCTTGAATTTTTCGAATTATTCAAGTATAAAAGTTATTGGTGCTTTAAGAGCATTCATAAGTCACATAACTTTATCACAAAATAATACCATGAGACAACTTTTTGGATACTGGCCAACAAGCGCACCTTACAACAAAGGAGCATCGATACCTACGACAGATATTGTTTTGTATTTCCAACTATCAAGATATATTAGTTCCTGTCTCCCGGATAACTTAATATGTCAGACATTTCGGAAAATACTTTTCTTTCGATATTCCTAGTCGTTACTCTAGAATCTAGAGGGAATAGACGTGAAACGAGAAGATTCGTAGGAGAACCAAAGTAACCGACATAGCTCTCAGAATTGCTAAACTGAATTGGCAGTGGGCGGGACACATAGCTCGTAGAACAGATGGCCGTTGGGACAGTAAAGTTCTCGAGTTGCGACCGCGCACCGGAAGCCGCTAGATGCGGGCACCGCAGAACCGGTCGTCATGGAAATCCTTGGGGGAGGCCTATGTCCAGCAGTGGACATCCGTCGGCTGATATGATGGGATGTGAGCTGATTAGGAATAAACGATGTTACATATTTAAATTATTGATAATCTTTCTTTTAATTTCTGTGTTATTTATTATTATTATTCTCAGAAATATCATTTTTAACCGACTTCCAAGAAGAAGGAGATTCTCAATTCGACTGTATTTTCTATGTGTATGTTACGCGATATCTTCGCCGATTGTGAACCGATTTAAATGATTCATTTGTTAATAAATGGGTTAAAACTGCCCACAAAGAGGATAATGTTTTCCATGTGCATGTATGTGTGTATGTCTGTTTCTTTAGCTGAGCCTGTAGCAAAGTGTATATTAGTACTAACATAAAGTATGGACACTCCCTGCCGCTCTCTAGATTCCGACCTCACCCCCTCATCAACCAGATTGATACAGATTGGTTATAGTTTGGTTCTCGAACGTAAAGGATTTCGCCGTGGTTTGATGTGTTCGTGATGCTCCGTCATTTGTTTTTAGAAATGTCATGTCATTTCAGGACCGTTGTTATGCAGTGTCCGGGGTGTGCCTGTAGACTAAAAGACTTGATGGATTTTGAAGTGCGAGGTGTCATAATATTCGTCTTGATTAAATGTTTGTATCAATGTACCTAATGTTTTTAAGCAGGAGTTTTTAATTTTTAATTAATCTGGTTATATCTCAAATGGCACATGACGCAGGAAATGTTAACAAGTCGTTTTTTTTTGTAAAAAAATATAGCAAATATGTTCAAGATATCAGAAAATATTGTTAAAACACAAATTCGCGAAACCAATTCTCCTTGTTTCATTGTCACCCGGCTGGTTTTCTACAGGAGGTTCAAACATCGAGGGCCCTTCTGAAGTCGAGTGCGGGTTCACGCCACTCACGTCAAGGGGCACCCTGTATACGAGTGTTACCCTCGTGTTATAGCATCAAGTGCTTACAGGCAAAATTTGAAGATTTTCCTCATCAAAATTCACGAATACAGGATGTTGATTAATTAAGTTTAGTTCGTATCTTTACAGGGTGCAGGAATAGTTCTATTAACTATGGTCCCATAAAACACATCTCTTGGGAATCGGTAAGTGTTTATTAAGTGTTTAGCGCGTATTCCAAGATACATTTTTAAAAGATTTTAAAATAAGGGATTCTAGTGAATTAAAGTTTCAGTCCATCGGTGGATCGAGCCAGGGTATCCAAGAGGATCGAGGGTCTACTCGTAATGGTAATACGAAAATAACTAAACCAATTTAATTGAAAATATAAAACCCGACTGCATAAAAATATAACCTCTCTTTTTTCGGGTTAAAATGTATCCTATGTAACTTTCGAGATCAAGACGAATCTAACGACACCTCGCTCTCCAAAATTCATCGAGCCGTTCAGTCTACAAGCTCAGCCAAAGAAACGGACATACCTACATACATACACCCGAAAAACATTACACTCTTTATTGGGCAGTCGGGTAAAAAGATTTTTTGCACACTTTGACATCAGCTAAACAATTTATATCATGCAGCTCTAAATTTTTTTTGCGGATCGACCATAATATGTTTGCTTGAGAAAAGTTGCTGAACTCATGAAAAGATTGCTCTTTTCAAGAGTCCATAGTTCCTTAAACACAGTACATTTTAATGAGAAATTTAATGAGAAAATTAACGCAGAAAAGATTGTTCTTAAAAGAGTTCATTTTTTCATTAAATTGATCAACTTTTCTTAAGCAACATATATTATGGTCGATAAAAAAAAATCAGTCAAGTCCGAGTCGTACTAGCGCAATGTAGGGATCCGTAGCATTTTCAAAAAATAAATGTACATTTTAAAAAACAAAATTATATTTGCAGTTGGTAAAAGAACATTTTGTATGAAAAATCGATGAACATTTTTTTTTTAATTCAACTGCACACCTTGAGGTGGTCGACTATTATTCCTAAACTGAGAAAGTCTACTTAGCCGTAATAGTTTTCATTTTAAATTGATATGTCCTACTATTAAAAAAAATATCAGATGTCCTTAAATAGCGGTTTAACTGGTACGTTGGGGTGACACTTGCTTGACTAAAAAAATAGCACTTTTAAGCTTATATTACTTTGGGGCCAGATGACCATGTGTGATTAGTTTCAGAATATTTATATTATTTTTAATATTTCACAAACCGATCCCTGAATCGAAAAATGGTTTTAGCAAACTCCCACTACTTTTGAAAAACCTATTCAACAACACCCCACACGATAGAGATACAACGAAAAAAATTCACCCCCTCTTTCCATGTAGGGGAGGTAACCTAAAAAAAATTTTTTTTCTATATTTTACTAGCTGTCCCGGCGAACTTCGTACCGCCTTACATTACATTACACTGCCCTGCCATACCCTACACTACCCTACACTACCCTACACTACACTACACTACCCTACCCTACACTACCCTACCCTACCCTACATACACTACACTACACTACCCTACCCTACACTACTCTACACTACCCTACACTACACTACCCTACCCTACCCTACACTACCCTACCCTACACTACCCTACCCTACACTACCCTACCCTATACTATCTCTCAAGTTGGATCGAACTGCACATGGTGTGCGAATTTTATTATAATCGGTTAAGTGGTTTAGGAGTCCATTGAGGACAATCATTGTGACACGAGATTTATATATATTAAGATTGTACGACTTTTTCGGCGTGATAAATATGTATACCTATGCCAAATTAGAGGAAAAGTGGCATAAAAGGGCCAGGATATGAAAAAGCCGTTTTCAATTGCATAGAAACTATCGACTGAATTTCTTCTTGTTTTTTTTTTAATTAGTACTACTGGTCACTGATACTGCATAAAATTTCATCATTATTTGTCTAAAACTGACGTTAGTACAACGTTTTAAAATTTTAGACCCCAAAAGTAAATTTTTGATGTTTTTTTATTTATTTAATGACATTTAGATGCCAACAACTCATACAAAATGATTATGCTATAATAATATAACAATTTATAGATTTTAAGTTTTCCGACGATACACATTTAATTATTTAAACACTTTTATTTTATACTGATTTTTAAATAATTATTTTTAACATAAGAAATTATGGTGGAGCCATTTTTTTAATGATCCTGTGGGATAAAACACTTTTGAAATCCCACAATGATCGAGAGCAAAATTAACTGTCAAAACTTTTTGATTATTATTAATAAATCAAAAAAGAGGGTTTATTTAAAACTCTTTTCCTGTTATCAACAATTTTTGCAAGTTACAAGCATTTTTTTGGGCTATAAGCATTTTTATAGGGTATATGTTGTCTTCCCTCACCTCTACAAAAATATCTCGGTACGATCACTATTAATATGGTGTATTTTATAAAGAACCAAAAATTTCTTACATTTTTGGTTTTCAAATCGATAAATAAATTTAATCTTGTGAATTTTTGTCTTTCTACCAATGAAACTTTGTTCTACACCGTCCAAATGATAACTGTACCGTGAAGATATTTTTTTTTCATTCCGTATGAGTTTTTTGGGCCTTGTGTAAAACTGGCTCTTTCATGCCACTCTTCCCCTACAGCTTTCTAGTAGGAACGAATAGTCTCTGAGCTAAGCCGTGAACAGACGAACAGACAGATATAGTGAAACTATAAGGGTTCCTTGTTGACTTCGGAACCCTAAGAATTGGAGTTACAAATCTGACCTGAATTAACGCTTAACGCCCTGTATATTCATTCAGTGCTGTAGAGTAAGATTACTTTTGCGTATATGAGCGAAAGTATTGCGAAACGGGTCGCTAGAGAGTATTTAGGAAATATTCAATATTTTGATTCAAGGATTGCCTGAGAGGACTTACAAGGTCGCTTGGTATTTCTTGTTTGAGTACATTTTACTCGTACATGGCTCCAATTCGTTTGCTTCAAAACCTTGTTAAAAATATTTCTGAATTTGAAACTTTAATAATATACTAAAAAAACACGTAAATGTTGTTTAGAAAAAAACCTAGAATTCACGATTTGTAAGATGTTTAGGTAAGTACGTCGTTTTAGTTTTGTGTGTGTGCGTAGGTTTACGATTACAAAACTCCTATATTTATGCTTCTTCCTTTGTTGTCCAAACCACAATAAGTTGGCCTTAATTCCATAATATGGCCTAAATCCTTAAGGATGTAACCACAGGATACACACCTGTTAATGCGCACAAGTAAGGCTTCTCATGGTAAAAAAATAAATAGTCAAACTTGTAAGCAACAGAATAAAATTATGAGTGTAACATAATTAGAAAAGGTTTTCATTGAATGTACCTAAATGAATTTAAATCATAAAATGAAATCATAACTATTGAAATATTATTCCGCATTTGTGAGCAAAATTTCTGTAGGATCGGTGTGTTTCTACTCTTCCAGAGCAAAGGGAGATATCTCCACCAAGCGATGTGGTATGCCTAGGGTCTGACCGTGGACTAATCGTTGATTATTGGTATATAGTATATACTCAGTGCTGAAGAAATGTCAATAGCGCGTTCTAGATGTCGTATTTTTTTGTCCTCTCGTTAGCGGGTAACTGCAGTTGCCGCCACATTTCCACGGCTTTAATAAAATGAAAATTTCAGTCTGGATATCAACAGAAAGGAAGCAAAAACAGTTTTGTGGTTCTACCCAGACAAGACTAGAACTACACAAGACAAACTAAAGCGCTGACGCTAAGTACTTGCGATAAGTCCAACGTGACAAAGTTAGACTCAGCAAAACTTTTGCAGTTCGTAGTGGGAAATTATTTGCAATCTCCTTTCTGGGGAGAACACCGAAATTTAAGCTTGCGAAGTAATTTACAGAACGGTGAAATACAGGATGTTTTAACAATGTTAGGCTCTAATCTAGGGTTGCCATCCCCAAATTCGTAATATCAGGACATTTCTGTTAAAAAAACAGGACGCAATATAAGAACAATATAGCAATTATGCAATGAAAATAGGATCAATGAAACTCAACTAATAGCAAAAATTAAACTGCAGCCCCTTCATAAGATAGGTACTGTTTTCTCATTTATTTAGAAGTCCCTGCCTAAGACTGTAATCTTGTGTTTGGCCTTTTTTTGATGCTCTTCAATGTCTATCGCACCTCTACTGGGTATAGATATACTCGATTCTCAAATAAGACATTCACCTAAAACCAAGGACACTACTAAAAAACTATACAGGACACCCCAAAAGCAGGACAAGTCCTGGGAAAACAGGACGCTTGGCAACCCTACTCTAATCATAAAACTAAACCAGAAAATTTTTCTACTCATACAATTCATTTCAGTAAACCTGATGGATTGTTTTTTAAAGATTTTAGGGTTTATCATCATATCATAATCACATTACAACATTTTAACCGCCTCCGCGGCGTAATGGTTAGATCCATTATCTTCACATCAGGAGGTCACGGGTTCGATTCCCGGCTTTGTGTGACTCGGTCTTGTTGGTGGAAGGTCATATTCTAAGCCCGCCTGGCTAGCTACCACCATCTTCTTGACGCCAAGCATCAATGTTAACAGCTTTAATGTGTTCCGGCTTGAAGACAAGATAGCCAGCATCCCCATTGCGTTGAGGAAGTCTTAGTAAGCCTGCTTCCATGTTCGGCATCATCATCACTTACCATCAGGTGAGAGATGTCAAGGGCTTACCAATTGTAAATAAAAAAAAATCAGCCGAAAGACGTCGACTGATGGTCAAACGTCAATAACAATCAACGACGGACTACGTCCGGTCCTGCTTCTGAGGGTCCTGCGCTGACCGCATCCAGCGGCATCCCGCGACTTTCACAAGGTCGGGTCCACCGAGACTCAGGATAATAAAGAGTACCTAGTACCGAGAGGAAGGGCCTGCCTACGATATGTCTTCTGCATGAATCTCGTTACATTTTCAATGTTCATTGTTCATACTAGTGTAGCTATTAAAGTTTCACTGAGTAAAGAAGCGAGCGAAGCGAGTGAATTTTCTGAGTCTACTGGAACAATCCGGCGTTTGTATCTAGGTATGTGTAAATGTTTGTATGACAATAACTCGAGTTATCGTTGATCGGAATAGTTATAAGATGAGTCAATTTGGTCAAGGGGTTGCCCTTAAGGGTTGCAAATGTTGAAAACATGGTTTCTCCAAACATCACTAGATGTCGCTAGACGGATCCTACATCGCGCAAGCGTTAGTGAGCGTACCTATATTTTTTTAAACGAGTATTTCGCGAGTTCAGTTCGCAGCGAACTACTAGCACAGATAAGATACTAGTTACTTCGTAACTACTAGTAAGATAGGTAGTTCAATTTCAGATCATGAAGTCTACTTGCTTATTTCGATTTTAGACCACTTTCTTCTCTAGCAACTAAATCGACATGCAGTTCGAAAAGAAACTGGCTTTAAATGATAATTCCGAATATTCCGATTCACAGTAACTATATCGGATCAATAATATTATTGTCTACTTAGCCATTTAAATTCATCCATTTTAATTAGCCAGCTCAGAATCTGCCCATCAACACACGCACTTTACATAGTTCAATACTATTTATCAGTACATACAAATACCTGGTAATGGCCGTCCATCTAGCTGTGGGCTGACAAATTGGACTGCCGGCTTATCCCGACACAGGACCTCTCTATTGCAGGCTAGATTGTCGGAATTATACCGAGAACCGAACTCGACACAGGATTTCACCTGATATCCCGGGGTTTTGAAGGTTTTGTATTCATTCGGCGGGGGATAAAGTGGCGAGTGTTAATTTTGTTTTTGTTCAGAATATTTTTTTTAGTTAAATGAGTTAATTCAAATTTCTCGAAAATAAATTGGCCGGTTGTAACGAAACTTTGTACATATATGTAAAACACGAAAATGTAGTAGATAATAATGATTTAAACTTACTAAAAATCTCTTCCACCTTTGTACATGTCCTTTCTAATTGTTTTTCATGTAAATATCTGTGTGCAATAAAGAATATATATATAAAAATTAAGATTCGGCCTTTTTTGGTTCCGTACAAAAAAAACAAAACGGAACCTTATAGGATCACTCGAGCGTCTGTCTGTCCGTCCGTCTGTCTAAGCCAATTTTCTCCGAATCTATTGGACCAAATCAGGTGAAATTTGCCCATACAGCCAAATCAAGTAGCGGTTTCGACATAAGTCGACACTTATTGTGTCGTAACGGAACTTTTTTGTAACATTGTTCCGTAGCATTACGTTGTCGTGTCGACCTGTGTTTCGACGCCGTTTCGAAAAGTGGGGAATAATCGTAACAGTAACTTCCAGTCACACTGCGCTGTTCCCGTGTCGACACATGGCGACTTATTTGTGTTCAATTCTACCGTGCATTCAATCTTTCATTCATTCGTTTCGTTCTCGTTCCGTTTATTGTACTTGAAATTTTTGTTAGTAAGTCGTATTATTTCTTTTTGTGTATGTGACATTAAATCTTCGACGCCATCATAAAAAATGTGAGTACCTATTTGGTAGTTATTATTTATTTGTTGATCGAAAATACTCTGCGAAGTTCAATTCATCGTGCAGTTTGATGTAACTTAAACAAATTCACCGATGCGCCCTTATAACTTTAAAAAATAAATAAAATGTGGTCTGTTATTGTTATTGTTTTTCATACAAAGATCTACGAAAAAAAGTATTTTTGAACAATGCGGAAGGTTTTGTTGATACAATTTTTATATTAATAATATAAGCTAATTCTAGAAAACTAATATAGTAAGTAATTATGTAAAATTAAGCGAAAAATATTATACTTGTGAAAAAAGTACTTGGGAGATAAAACTCAACACAACGTTTCGTAACTGTGTTTACAAGTGTCGGCATGTGTTGAAATTAGTTACATTGGGACTGTTTTTTCAAAATGGAATTTTGTTATACTTATGTTTGCAGTGGTTCTCAACATGCCGTACAAATTGTAGAAATGGGCCAAATGATGAAGTTTCTGCGACGCCAGAAGAGTGGGTGGTAGAAACAAATCTATACTGGCCTCGTGAAAAAAGTGAGATTGAATCACCTAGAAGCAACGAAAACAGCGTACCAGACAAATCGTGGAAAAAAATGAAGACTGAAATTCATTTAAGTGGGTGGTATTTGTTCATTCGAAGAAGCACCCTATTAGAATACCTACTAATATTCTAAATTTTATTTCTTTTATTAAATTACAGATAATTTCACAAATACACAGAATCAACCTTCGCTTTCTAAAGTAACAATTCTTCTGAAATAAAAGTACTAAACAAAGTAATATATATATCAAAAATGTGACGTCAGTTCTTTATTTGATAACTTAGGTAATTAAAACTTTCACCATACGTAGTAAGAAGTTCTACAGGAAATCATTTAAATTGTATCTTGATTATTTTCTAAAGAGTACTTGATGCAAAATCAAAAAGAACTGGTATTTTGATTACTTTATTAACATTTGAAAATATATTGGAATACAAAGTGAAAACATCGTTATCGATAAATTTGATAATAAATGTATGTAGAATTGTATGTTGATTATTTTCCAATGGGCACTTGCTGCAAAATCAAAAAGAATGATTGTACTTTGATTATTTTAGTAATATTTCAAAAAGTAGTGAGCTAAATGCAAAAATTGTTAATGATAATAAATGTAGGTGTAGGTACTTAAGTATTTTTTGGAAAAAAAGTTTTTGATTGTTGAAACAATTTAACTATAAGTATAAGTTAAAGCGATACTCCTTCTTACTTGTACATGTATTGTTCTTTATTGATTCATCATATCAGCCGAAGGAAGTCCACTGCTGGACATAGGCCTCCCCCAAGGATCTCCACGACGACCGGTTATTGATTAATTGTTCTTAAATAAATTACTTGTTTTATTGACTTGGGTACTTTTATTCAATTATATCGGCCAATCACGACCAAATTTCTGAAACAGTGGTCAAATGTAACAGGCGATGTATCGAAGATTAATTCAAAATAGCGGCACGTGATTGGCTGAAATGAGTTTGACATGAAATAAACACAGTCTATTACATTTGATCGCTTTTCCAGAAACCAGTACTTACACAAAAAAATATTTTATGGAAATTTGTGTCCATTTATCAATGAAAAATCTTTACCTGTTTGTTTATTTACTGAACTCGATCTCATCTTTATACTTTTCTGTAAAAGCTCGATGATAGAAAAAAAAACGCTTTAGTTGTTTATCGCTCATTGTTATGACAGAACAGTAATTTTCTTAAACACAGAATCACTGATTACATTTATGTTGAGGACCATTTGGTTTTTCTGTTTGTTCAAATCCAACCCTTTATTGTCGTAACCGTTACTACACTTGTGTTACTGTAAAATTTATTGCAACTTAGTTTCGACAATGTGTCAACAAATTGATTGTAATATTTACACATAAATTCAAAGTAAACACAATGTGTCGAGATTGAATTTAGAAACAATTATGTCGAAACTTGTCGAAACAGGAACAACACATAGTTACTGTAACATTTTTCGGTGCAAAGTGTTGACACCGTTACTACCCGATTCAACCAAAATCCACACAGTTACAATGTTTAGTAACAGTTACGACACTGTTACTAAGCTGCGACTTTTTGAAAATTTTGCGACCGAAAATGGTTGTATGGGTGGTAGGATAGTGTGATCCTGTGACCCAAACACAGATGTGCAAAGTATTTTTTTTTTTAATAAGGGTTATTTTCGGGGGGCAAATTAGGAAATTGAAAAAAAAAGTTTTGAAAACCTTATCGTGTCATATATCAAATGAAAGGGCTCGGTATCAGCATCTTAAATATATTCTTGTTTATATTGTTAAATAAAAAGTTTTGATTTCATTCATGAAAGAAGACGAAAATTGACCATTCCTCCCCCCTGTTCTCCGAAACTACTGAGCCTAAAATTTTGAAAAAATACAAAATATAGTTCATGGCTTGTAGATTACAGGAAAACCTATAAGAATTCTATCAATTGAAAAAAAGTGGTAAGCTCAATGTAATACGTTCACCTACGGAAAATAGTTCTAGTCATAATAGAAAATAGTCTATTGGTGTTCTACAGGATTCATTTCGGAAAGTGTGTCCTGGATGGAGCTTCACGACCTCATTCCCCCTCTTTCGATTCCACCCCTTTGTCGTTGATGTTCCACCTTTAAGCACGAAGCGTTTTGCTTCTTCGTTCATTATGCGAACGGGCAAGGAGTGGAATTTCCTGCCACCGCCTGTATAATTTAGGAATCTTCAAGACGAGAGTGAATAAGCACTTTTTGAGCTTGCGTGTTACATACTCGTCTGCATCGGCACTTACCATCAGGTGAGGTGCAGCCAAACACACTAAAATTTTTAATTATTAAAAAATAACTCGCATCTCACTGTGAGGATTTCAAATGTAATATTTTGTATTTGACTTTGGCATTGTACAGAACCCTCTACACGCGAGTTCAACTCGCACTTGGCCGATTTTACGAGTTGTTTTTACAATATGCTGCAAAATGCTGCTCCGTCGTGATTGGTGCAAAATTTTTTATATCTCGTTTTTAAAGCGCTAACACAAAATTTACAATTGATTATTGATCTGAGAAGTGAATGATTTAGATTCTCGAAATATGAATTCAAAAGAAGTAAAGCACATTTAAAATGTCTATGAAAAACTTAAAATCTGAATTATTTGTAAAAATATAATTTTCCTAACAATAAACCGTACACTTACTTAACTAGTTTTTTTGCTCAAATGTATAAAGTTACACTAGAATAAGTTCTATTATTTTTGAGATATTAAAATTCTTAGTTTGTAAGGAAGACGATTTTTGATAGGGTGTGTGATATTTATGGTAGATATTTCGGTTGTGCATGTGCTACAGACGCAGTATCATATATTGAATGAATTGGTGTCCCAGGAAAGAGTGATAAGCGGTGGTCCAGAGATGGAGCACTTCCACTGGGTATCCGGATTACCTCCATGTATGTTCCGCGAAAGTCCACGGTTTTCAAGATATTCGTATTTCGATTTTTGTATTTAATATGGAAATCGTTTTTTCTGAACTTTAACGTCAATCCTACTAATATTATCAATGTGAAAGTTTGTATGTATGGATGTTTGTTACTCTTTCACGCTTCAACCACTTAACGGATCGGGATGAAACTTGGCACATATATAGGTTAGGTCCTGGAATAGGACATAAGTTACTTTTTACGATGGGAAAACGTCTCATTTCCAAGGGAAAAACGAAAGAACGCGGGCGTGGCCGCGGTAGTTTGTAAAAATAACTGTGAACCTCTATGGAACATACATGGGGGTGAATTGGGGTGCTTCGAATACCCCATTAGGTGCTCCAACTCGGACCACCACTTATTACTCTTTCCTATAATACCCTTTATACGTGTTTGAGTATATTTCTTACACTACAATAGAATAGGTAGGTACATATATTGTGTTCTAAAAATTTTAAAACCAAAACATGCAATATTGCAATTCACCAAAATATTTTCGGAATATCCTTTACAATGCCAAGGGCTTACCAATTATGAATAAAAAAAAATACTCCAAGTTACCATATTTGTAGTGTTTTGTGAAAAAAATAATGAAAGTTTGCGGCTATCCGTTGGCGTCACCATCCAATTTTTCACGGGAGAAAAAATCGACATGCTGAAATTGATGTCCAGCGCACAGTCCAGCCGGCGCGGGCGGTGGGTACAAGTTACGGAATACGAATACGTTGCGAATACAGCTTACGGATATTTTTGGGTAGAATACTTAAGGCGAAGCATTGATGGTAACAGCTGTTTCTGTCTTTTTCTTTACGAGTAAAGAGTAAAGGTGGTTAATGTTTTACCGTATCAAATAAAAACTACAACTAATTTAAAAAAAATCCAACCGGCATATGGAAATATACGTATTCAGACAAATCGACAAAAAAAATTTAGAGGTTTAAATCGGTCTGGTTTGCCTGTAAAATGCATATCTCTGTTTTAAAAGAGGTTCTCTTGATGTATTTTTTTCTGTTAACAAAGTTAAGGAATCGTGTTTCTGCAACTGACAAATGAAGTTATTGAAATGAAAAATCAGGTTACAAAATATAACTTCCAATTGGTTTTGTAATTGCTGAGAAAAATTAAGATCCCTGCTACTAAAGTTTCCAATGCATCGCCTTAAATTACAATATAGGTGTTAAATACACTAACATTTGTCTGCAACCTCACCTGCGTTGATTTCGGTGTTTTGACTGTTTTAGAAGGTGTACGGTGCGCAAGTCGTTTGAGAATTAAGTATTCCCAGAGCTTTAGAAAACTATGCATTTGTATAACATTATATTGATCTCGGCGTCGGTGGCTCAACCGGTAACGACTCGGTCCATCTAACCAGAGGTACCGGGTTCAAATCTGGATGGCCAATGTACCAATGAGTTTTTCAAAAAAACTTACGTACATACTTACCGATTGCTTTAACGGTGAAGGAAAACATCGTGAAGAAACCTGCACACGCCTGCGAAGAAACTCGAAGGTTGTGTGTGAAGTCAACCAACCCGCACTGGGCCCGCGTGGTCGACTAAGGCCTAATCGCCCTGATTCAGGGTAGGCTCGAGCCCCTCGGTGGGGACGTATATGAGCTGTAATGATGATGATGATATTGATCTCAGTATTTTACTTTATAGCTCGAAGCCAAAGTTCATCGTGAAAGTGTAACAAACAGATAGACAGCAGATACACTGACACACTTTTGGATTGATAATATATATTACAATAGTAAGGATTTTAATTTCTTCCACAGAATGTTTACGATCTTTCAGACAACATCTTAACCATCGTCGACGTGACAGAGTTCTAATTCAATGCACCTACCTGAAAGCTAATGGTCATGAAGGCATAGTACCTACCTACTTAATAATAATTTTGTTATTGATATAAACAGTAATAAATAATAATTATGATTATCAAAATAACATTTTTTTTTATTTTTTTTTATTCATAATTGGTAAGCCCTCGGCATCATCTCACCTGATGGTAAGTGCCGGAGATGGAAGCAGGCTTACTAATATACCCCAACGCAATGGAGAACTAGCTATCTTATCTTATCTTACTTTAATTTGAAATGAAAACCCCGATTGCATATGAACATTACCTCTTGGGCAGTTTGGTAAAAGTGTATCCTATCTCACTCACGTCACGGGATCAAGACAAATCAAACGACACCTCGCACTCCAAATTCCATCAAGCCATTTAGGCTACAGGCTCAGCAAAAGAAACTTACATATATACACCCCAAAAATATTACCCAAATCAAATACTTAGTAAAATAATATTATCAAATAATTAGTACTCAAATTTTTTATTAAAAAAAAAAAAAAAAAAAACATCTTTTTGGGCAGATAAAAACAAAGAGAATACCAGCGACGTCTGTAAGCTGTCGTGGCCTGAATTAGGTGCGTAAATAATCTATAAAGCAATGAATATGGTTAAAATAGACGTATAAAGGACATTAAGGGCTTTAAGTTTTAAGTCTTCAAGTCTCTTGTGACTTGCACCAGCGCAAAACGTACAGGGTATCGTTTGTATCAGCAGCAGCCGACGGAAACCGGCGGGTCCCGCAGGAAATGAACCCCGAACGGAGACGGACGGAACCCCCCCTAATGTCGTTATTTAATGTTACGTCCCCAAATACTGCGAGGATATGCGAATGAACCATATTTGATAAAAATGGTGTGAGTAAAATTACATTTGGACCGTTGACTCGTTGAGTAAAATTACATTTGGAGTATGGTCTAACAATAAATAAACAAAGTGTGGTGTTTTTGTTTTTACCTGACGTCCGAAATGGAGGGTAATGTTTTTGCGTGTATGTATGTATGTTTCGTTGGCTAAGCCTGTATCTTAAACGACTTTTAAGTTATTGCATAGCTTTTATCGCGAGCTTTGAGCGCGGCGACCGAATCAAGAAATTCCGTAACGAAAATAAAACCTAACACCCCCACTCCGCCTACCATGTAGCTCGGCCGAGCGTAACGTAACGTTACCGAGTTCTAAAAACTTACAGTGCCATCTATTAGCGATTTGCGGCACTAAAAGGACTTAGTCAATTTTACTGGTGTAACTTTCTTAGTGTTAATTTATGACTATTATGGTCCTTTAATCAAAAGGATCACACGAAAACAGTAAAACATCAAAAAATAGTGAATAAATACTGCATAAATAAAAAATAAATAAATAATTATAATTGCATAAGTTGATAAAAAATGCTATGCAATAGCTTTACCGCGGCAGTCCCCGAGTGCCACACGTTTTTTTTTTGAAATGTGACATGTCGTTAAATTGTTTAGGTTATTTTTATTAATTATTGCAAAATCAGGTTGCAATCAAAACCGCAGATTTTTAACCGGGAGCGGTTGATTCCTGAGGGATGATATTACAGCCACTTTACAACTAGCATGTTGGGGTTCATTATGTAGATAGGTATGCCTCCGAACCTCGCACGCGACTCCTCAGAGAGAATTCTCAAAATCACTAAATCTCGACCCTAAGCATGAAGCAGAAAAGCATATTATTCCTTATAATAGGCGCAGAAGGGGTAATTTCGTGGAGCAATCTTGTAATACAGTCCAGAGGACCGGTTGCGCCCGAGTTTGGTGCACGCAAACACAATTTAAACTTTTTTCTTGTTTTCGGTACAAAGTTGGTTGCCAGTTTGTCTCGCTGTTTGTGGTTGATAATCTGATCTTTCCAAGTTGAAGTAATTTAGATTGCATTAGGTTTTTGAAAGAAAAACAATCATGGCAACATTATAAAGAGTTATGTGAGCGGTTTACCGCACGGAAGTGGGTAACAAGATCTGTTTCCTGGCTGAGGCTTTTTTAGGGTTCCGAAGAGTCATTAAGGAACCATTAATATTAATACAGTCGAATTGAGAACCTCCTTCTTTTTGGAAGTCGGTTGAAAAGACTACGGGATCCTTTTTTGCGCGAGTCCGTCTCACACTTGGCCGTTTTTTTATCCACGATTCTACTAATGTTATTATTATTATTATAACAGCTCATATACGTCCCCACCGAGGGGCTCGAGCCTACCCTGAATCAGGGCGATTAGGCCTTAGTCGACCACGCGGGCCCAGTGCGGGTTGGTCGACTTCACACACAACCTTCGAGTTTCTTCGCAGGCGTGTGCAGGTTTCCTCACGATGTTTTCCTTCACCGTTAAAGCAATCGGTAAGTCGTATGTACGTAAGTATTTGAAAAACTCATTGGTACATTGGCCGTCCAGATTTGGACCCGGTACCTCTGGTTAGATGGACCGAGTCGTTACCGGTTGAGCCACCGACGCTTTTTTACTAATGTAATACTCCCCAAAGCTATAAGGAACTGACTATCTTACCTTTAAGTCGGAACATATCAATCTTAGATAAGATGGTGGTATTGGTGGTAGCTAGCCGAGCGGGATAAGAAAGTGCCCTTCCACCAACCAAACCAAGTCTTACAAAGTTAGACTCAGCCGGGAATCGAACCGTCGCTCCTAATGTGACGCTACGGAGGTGGTTAATGAGGCTACGAATAAAACAACAAATTTCCATCATGATTTTTCTACAGACGTATTACTGGCTTAGAAAACCTTATTCTACGACAGTAGGAATACCCGGAAAATTAAGAAACATTTAGTCAGAAGGTTTAGTTTTAATTAGTTGAACTTGTTGTCCGTCTGTTCAAATTTTAATTAGTGACACCTGGAGGACCCTTTTCGTAGTCTTTTCAGGTGCTACTTGATTTTAATCCCAATTTCTCACTGCTAAGAAATAAGGCAAAATTTTGTAACTGCAGCGAAGCCTTTTGCTTGTAGAGATTTTCAAGATTATTAGAAGCGAATAAGTCAAAATAAGAGATTAAGAAAAGAATATTAAATACCTTTATTGTAGAGGTACCGCAGGAGAACCAAAGTAACCGACATAGCTCACAGAATCGCTAACCTGTAGTGGCAGTGTGCGCGGCACATAGCTCGTAGAACAGATGGCCGTTGAGGCATTAAATTTTTCGAATGGCGACCGCGCACTGGAAAACGTAGCGTAGGTCCGACGACCTGGTGATTGTCGCGGGAAACCGATAGATGTGGGCAGCGCAGGACCGGTCGTCGTGTAAATCCTTGGGGGGCGCCTATATCCAGCAGTGGAAGTTTTTGGGCTGATATGATGATGAGCGGTACTTACAGATTTAACCAAATTGTATTTACTTGAGTATTTAATTTGTCTAATGTCGAACAGTGTTTTAACAAGGTTTTATTAAACTTGAAATGTTCTTACTATGTAAGTATGTGAGTTCTCTGCTTCAAAATTTTCAAGTTAAATTTGACCTATTGACTGGTTTCCAATTTTGCATACACGATTAGTTTGGATGTCAATTTGCATGGTTAGCTAAGTGACGTCATTCTACATAGCGGACTCTTAAAGATGGCGGACCAGTTGCACCCATGATATAGGTAGGTACCTATCAAATGAAAGGGTTTGCTAAAAAGAATACAAAATAATTAAAATTATTTTCAAATAAAAGCTTGGTTTTTCGAAATGAGCATATTAATATAAGTAACATACGTATGCATGTACTCGTACGTACATATTTAAGTTGCTCTCATTTTCATAACAGTATAAGAACAAAATATTTTCATTCGAGCTAAAAAACAAACTTTTTCATTCTAACTTAATAAGTTTCTAACCTTATCCGTATTCAAATTGAAAATTAAGAAGGTATTTTACTCTGAGCTTCTATCTTTGAAGTATGAATCCGAGGCCTAATAATATTTTCTACAGCAGTAGGTTTAATTACAAGCTTTATATTAGCTTGCCTTGTTAGTTAGTTTGTTTGTTGATTTGGGACTAATCTTGAAAGCTCAGTTACAACCACTTTCCGGTTTCCGGTTGAGCTGAAATTTTGTATACGGGCCGAAACACATAACCGCGTTGTGGCACCGCACCGCCGAAATTAGCGGCGCCGCCCGCCGCTACGCAGAATTTTGTAGTGTGAAACGCGCCTCACATTCCAGCGTTATGACGTCACACTTGTTGACAACAACTTCAGTTTATTTGTAGGACGCTTGCAAATAACACGTTTCAACCCGGTAATTATTTTTTTCATCTATCTTTAATGCTTCATATTTTAGAGAAAAGTACCTACTTGTCATCAGGATTCATAGCCTTGTTAAATATGGACGTATCCAGTGTCTTCTATGTTGTCTATTTAAATTGGAGTAATGTTAGTAACTAATTAGTAATCTGTGGTAATGTCTTCTTTAATACTTTCTTTAATAGAGCAATACGTTTATTGCGATCTATGGCAGAGACAAGTCCATCAACGTCAAAAATTCACAAGAAAATGGTTACCCCACAGCACAGCTACGCTAGTACTCTTTATTGTACTGTGGAACAGCAGTAGATTGAACGCTTTATTTCGCGACGCCGCCGCAACGCGGTTATAAGTTTCGGCCCTACACGTGAAGCTTGGAGCACAATGCATGGTCAGCTAAGTGACGTCACTCTAAATTTCATTGGCGGACTTCCTAAGATGACGGACCAGTTATTTTTATGCACTTCCATGATATGGGTATCAAATGAAAGGGTTTGATGAGAAAAATACGAAATAATTAAAATTATTTTCAAATAAAGGCTTGTGGTTTTTAGGTTTTCCGAAAAAAAAAATCCTACTATAAATAGCATGGAGTAATAAGCCTAAATACACACATTAGGTAGCATTTATGCCAACTCGCCTGGCGATTAAATATTTAACCGCCTCCGTGGCGTCATTGTTAGTCTTTAGCTTCACATCTGGGGGTCACGGGTACGATTCCCTGCGAAGTCTAACTTTGTAAGACTCTGTTTGGTTGGTGGAAGGGAATTATCTAAGCCCAACTTGCTACCACCTCTTATTCTTGCTGACAAAAATCAATGTTGACGTGCGTTGATGTGTTCCGAATTGAAGATCAGATAGCAAAAACAATTGCGTTGGGAATCTTGATAAGCCCGCTTCCAGATGATTGAATTGAATTTGAATTGATTCCGAAGATTCGGCATCATCGTCTCTTACCATCAGGTGAGATGATGCCAAGGGCTTACCTATTGTGGATAAAAACCTCCGAAGCCTAACGGCTCTTAGCCAGCCAGTTTAAGCGGAAATACCTACATCACTGGCCGTTGTGAACTTAATTAGCCTTCCATAAATAAAACGGGCGCGGTGTAAATCGATAATATCTTTGACTTGATTAAAAAATTGAACTTGAAGTTAAAAAGTTTAAATTACAAATTCATAATTTAGAGAATAAACTTTGAACTTGAAATTTCATTAGTTTCCAGGCCCTATACCAATTTTTGAAATCTGAAAACTTATCTGCCTCCAATTCAATACAAATCAAACAAAAACAGTTAATGATATTACAAAATTACCTCGCTTCGTCTTTAGCTTTAAAATGTCGTAAAAAGCAAGTGTGTAAGTAGCTGAGAGCCGAGATTGCGAGTCAAAGGTCAACTACAACAAATGGCCGCTGGACCGTTACAAATCCATATGGACACCGAACATTCTACCAACTATTCTAGCAAGGAAATATGCCCACACAAGCCTGCCTACAACAACGCAGTTTTTGTTAAGACTATGTTTTTTATCGGGTACTGAAACTTCTATATCGTACCTACCCTAATGTTTCTGATGTAAGGTTTTTAACCGCCTCCGTTTTTATTCGCTTCACACCAGGAGGTCGCGGGTTCGATTCCCGGTGGGGTCAGCTTGTATGACTCGGTTTGGTTGGTGGTAGGGCATTTTCTAAGCCCGATTGGCTAGCTATCACCATCTTATCTTAAAACTTGCCGCTAAACAGCCAGTTCTCCATTGCATTGGGGAATCTTGGTAAGCCGGCTTCCATCTTCGGCATCATCGTCACTTACCATCAGGTGAGATGATGCCAAGGGCTTACGGATTGGGAATAAAAAAATATAAATATATGAGTAGGGTGCTTTTGATAAAATTGCTAGTAAGTTTCTTTAGGAAAATAAACTTGATATCAAACTGGAGTTAAAGACTCGCTGCCATAAACCATCGACGGTTAGCAACACCGTGTAAATGTCAGCCGAGGGTGGTAGGAAAATAACAGTTTAAAACAGTGTTCAAACACAAAACACCCTTAGTTTGTACATAACTGTAAGTATCTGCGTGACTTAAATGTTTGCGTAAAGTGTGAATATTATGTAAAAAAAAACAATAGTTTACACTAAATGCCAGGGTTAAGCGCTTGCAGGGCGCCGCTTATCGATATAGCCTAAACCATCGACGGTTAGCAACACCGTGTAAATGTCAGCCGAGGGTGGTAGGAAAATAACAGTTTAAAACAGTGTTCAAACACAAAACACCCTTAGTTTGTACATAACTGTAAGTATCTGCGTGACTTAAATGTTTGCGTAAAGTGTGAATATTATGTAAAAAAAACCAATAGTTTACACTAAATGCCAGGGTTAAGCGCTTACAGGGCGCCGCTTATCGATATAGACTAAACCATCGACGGTTAGCAACACCGTGTAAATGTCAGCCGAGGGTGGTAGGAAAATAACAGTTTAAAACAGTGTTCAAACACAAAACACCCTTAGTTTGTACATAACTGTAAGTATCTGCGTGACTTAAATGTTTGCGTAAAGTGTGAATATTATGTAAAAAAAACAATAGTTTACACTAAATGCCAGGGTTAAGCGCTTGCAGGGCGCCGCTTATCGATATAGACTAAACCATCGACGGTTAGCAACACCGTGTAAATGTCAGCCGAGGGTGGTAGGAAAATGACAGTTTAAAACAGTGTTCAAACACAAAACACCCTTAGTTTGTACATAACTGTAAGTATCTGCGTGACTTAAATGTTTGCGTAAAGTGTGAATATTATGTAAAAAAAACAATAGTTTACACTAAATGCCAGGGTTAAGCGCTTGCAGGGCGCCGCTTATCGATATAGCCTAAACCATCGACGGTTAGCAACACCGTGTAAATGTCAGCCGAGGGTGGTAGGAAAATAACAGTTTAAAACAGTGTTCAAACACAAAACACCCTTAGTTTGTACATAACTGTAAGTATCTGCGTGACTTAAATGTTTGCGTAAAGTGTGAATATTATGTAAAAAAAACCAATAGTTTACACTAAATGCCAGGGTTAAGCGCTTACAGGGCGCCGCTTATCGATATAGACTAAACCATCGACGGTTAGCAACACCGTGTAAATGTCAGCCGAGGGTGGTAGGAAAATAACAGTTTAAAACAGTGTTCAAACACAAAACACCCTTAGTTTGTACATAACTGTAAGTATCTGCGTGACTTAAATGTTTGCGTAAAGTGTGAATATTATGTAAAAAAAACAATAGTTTACACTAAATGCCAGGGTTAAGCGCTTGCAGGGCGCCGCTTATCGATATAGACTAAACCATCGACGGTTAGCAACACCGTGTAAATGTCAGCCGAGGGTGGTAGGAAAATAACAGTTTAAAACAGTGTTCAAACACAAAACACCCTTAGTTTGTACATAACTGTAAGTATCTGCGTGGCTTAAATGTTTGCGTAAAGTGTGAATATTATGTAAAAAAAAACAATAGTTTACACTACATGCCAGGGTTAAGCGCCTGCAGGGCGCCGCTTATCGATATAGACTAAACCATCGACGGTTAGCAACACCGTGTAAATGTCAGCCGAGGGTGGTAGGAAAATAACAGTTTAAAACAGTGTTCAAACACAAAACACCCTTAGTTTGTACATAACTGTAAGTATCTGCGTGACTTAAATGTTTGCGTAAAGTGTGAATATTATGTAAAAAAAAAACAATAGTTTACACTAAATGCCAGGGTTAAGCGCTTGCAGGGCGCCGCTTATCGATATAGACTAAACCATCGACGGTTAGCAACACCGTGTAAATGTCAGCCGAGGGTGGTAGGAAAATAACAGTTTAAAACAGTGTTCAAACACAAAACACCCTTAGTTTGTACATAACTGTAAGTATCTGCGTGACTTAAATGTTTGCGTAAAGTGTGAATATTATGTAAAAAAAAAACAATAGTTTACACTAAATGCCAGGGTTAAGCGCTTGCAGGGCGCCGCTTATCGATATAGACTAAACCATCGACGGTTAGCAACACCGTGTAAATGTCAGCCGAGGGTGGTAGGAAAATAACAGTTTAAAACAGTGTTCAAACACAAAACACCCTTAGTTTGTACATAACTGTAAGTATCTGCGTGACTTAAATGTTTGCCTAAAGTGTGAATATTATGTAAAAAAAACCAATAGTTTACACTGCATGCCAGGGTTAAGCGCTTGCAGGGCGCCGCTTATCGATACCCGGAAATAAGCAAGAGGGCATACAATGGCCGTAAGGATCGCCTTGATACCTGCTCTGGGACATCGATACTGAAAATAATTAATATTAAATAATTATTAATAATAATTAGTAATTATATGTATAATTATGAGTACCTAGCGACATTGTATGGAATTTTCACTATGACCTAAGTGCTTGGCCTGAACTCAAGAATAGCTACTTGATTGTATCAAAGATAAATTAAGAAACTTTATTCCCTGAGTTGCTCTTCTATTATAATTTCAAAAAAACCTTTCTTGTTTGGTTTTACACCCCGTCTTCAATTTTTAATTAATAAAAATCAGAAAATAAGTAAATCAATGACGCTCCAAAATCTGGTACTAGTCATATGAATTATTTTTTGTGAACTGTCAAAATCGAGATTTCGTTCTAAAATGTTTGAAACATAAAACTATGACATCATAATCTTCATTGTCGTTGAATTATGCGATAATATAATTTTTGATTAATTAGAAATAGAAAATGTTATGGTGAAAGCAAATGAGTTTATTTTCAAATCTCCAAAATTACAAAATGAGTACATTAATGAAGCTGCAAAAGTATGGCGTCACGCCTAGGTGTTTTAAACATTTTAGAACAAAGTGCCGTTTTTGACAGATGATCTGTCAAACATTATTTTTGTGACTCAGATAACCAGCAGTCATCATCATCCATATTGTCCCAAACGGTGAGTAGGGCAACGGGCTCGACCTCGGCCCCCGCACGATTAAGTCTCCATTGAACGACTGCATAGATTCTTTAGACTATGGTACAACTTTGAGATTCAGATCACACATTTATTTGACATATACTACAATACAACACAAAAAAAGTAACAAAAGAAAAAAAAATTCGAGCGAGACCTACAGTACTCGCATATGATGTGTAACATGTGACAAAATACTTTATAAAAGGACGGCAAAGATACGGCAGACTAGGCTGTATGGTCATAGATACCTTTGCCTTTACCGCGCTTTTAAAGCCTGAAAAAAGGACGGCAAAGATACGGCAGACTAGGCAGTATGGTCATAGATACCTTTGCCTTTTCCGCGCTTTTAAAGCCTGAAAAAAGGACGGCAAAGATACGGCAGACTAGGCTGTATGGTCATAGATACCTTTGCCTTTTTCGCGCTTTTAAAGCCTGAAAAAACGCGACTCCCTGGGACACATTTCCATCCCATGGGACACTTTTCCGTCCCATTTCACGAAATCACTCCCACAAATTGCAGGAAAGCGAGAGCAAAGATGTTACACATCAATACAGCACAAAAATGGAATGAAATGGAAAAAAAAGGATAGTTATAAATGAAGAGTAGCTGATGACCATGTCCTATACATATAGTGGGTAGCGTTGTAGTGCGATGACAAATAGGTAGCACAGGACCAATTTCAGCATGTGCTGCGGCCTGAGTTAAAACGCTGGTTTTGAAATGCGAGCGAGTGAGTAAGTTTCCCAAAGCCTATGGTCGGTCCGCATATTTTTTTATGGAATTATCATACAAATCGATTATCCAACTCTGTATGTAGACTGTAAAAAACTTTTGATCATAGGATCCACGGAGAATTTTGACCTTTTCTTGAGTAGAATACCCAGTTAAAATCTTGCCAATGACTTTTCTTTTTCTGTATCAAGGACACACGACACTGCTGCCATTTAAGTGACTTAGTAGCTAGAACTATCGAATTTTCAATGCAGTCTAGCGACCAAAAATTTCGACGTTTCATGCATTGTAGCGACTTTTTAAGCAAAGTTACACAATATATTTAGCGATAAAATTGGCAATTTTGTGTTGTTCTGGTGCCATTTTAGTAATTTTTTTAGCGACATTTAAAAAGTCGTCTGGCAACACTGACAAACGAGAGGCCATGTTATGATGGCGACAAACAGTTGGTAGGCAGACGGTGTCGGAACTCGACAGGCTCATCCGCAAAGTGCCTCTATAATTAAGTAGCTTCGCAGACGTGAGGCTTACTCGCAATAGGGGTGTAGAGGGCGTAGGAGGGACGAGAGTAGACGTGATGGGAAACTAGGAAAACGAGTGACATGTTATCTAATTTAAGCCTTTAGTTGTTAAGTTTAAAATCTGGGCGACCCGACCGAGCGTGACTCGAATTTTTCTAGCAATGTTTCCTAACTACATAAAAATAATATTTTTAACTAAAAACAATATTTAAAAAAAACATTTTTGGTGTTGAAAATGGATTTTTTTTAAGGATGAAACATATTTAGATAGACTTGGAATATATATAATACATTATCATAACACAAATATTCATCCAAATAGATAGAGCCGTTTCAGAGAAACCAATCAAATTACAAACGTCGATATTAAATTAAATTAATTAAACGTCGAGATGTGTTTGCGCACGAGTACATTCTCGCAAGCATGCAAACACATCTCCTCTACCACAGTATTAATTAACTCTATCGTAGGCGATATTCTTAATACTGTGCCTCTACTATCGCTCAGAGGTCTTTTTACGCGACGGGAACTATATCTATGTACACTTTGGACACGTTTGAATCTAAGTACAATACAATACTCGTACATAATAATTGTGAGACTGTCGATCCCACAGACAAACTGATCATTCAGTTTTGTGGGTCCAATGTTTACCTGTGTACTCTTTTTTTTTTTCGAATAATTAAAAAAAAACCCTAAACGGTACCTATTGAATTTAACGGTATTAAGAAAGAAAAGGCAAGATCATCGACATCGTGATGAGCCAATGAAGAGCCACTCCAAAGTTATTATTACCGTCAAACCAGAGACGAACTTCATTATTGCATTAACTGAGTCGAATCGCTAAAACCGTGTCGCTGTAATATCGTTCGTGATTCTCGTGGTACTTAGCTATAACTGAGCTATTGTGCAGACTTGAACACCGAATAGCGTTGTTCTTTATAAGTATCACCGCAAATGTTAAAGGTTCTTTTAAAAAAAAAGCTGTTCTAGCGATGCATTAGAAATAATTTTCGAACAACCTATAAACTTATAGGTACAATTTTTTGATATTGCATTGCCACGCGATATACATATGCATCAGCTTAATCGGAAACCGAGAAGTGGGTAAAATTTAACTTGCAAGATTTTACCCTAACAAAAAAATAAATTTCACAACAAATAAAAGTTGAATGGAAAACTGTACCAAATTAATAACTAAAAACTAATCTAATAAAGAAGATAAGTAATTGAAAAACGATTAAAAAACCTAATCACTCCGGAAGTGCCGACAGAAGTGAAAGCTTTTTACAGTTTTATAAGTTTTGACCCTCCGAGTGTTCCTGATTATGGTAACCAGGTAACAGGTAACCATAAAAGTGACGCGACTTCAGTGGTTTTTACCCATCTCAAAAACAATTTTATAAGTTTTGATCCTCCGAGTGTGCCTGGTTACGGTAACGGTAACAGTGTCGCGAGTTCAATGGTTTTTTCCAATCTCAAAAAATGCCCAACGCGCTATATCAAGTTTTCGCTTCAAAGAATATGAACACTACAAATGCAGTAAAACCCAGAACAACGCATGAAACCCTTTTAAGCGAAGTGATTTTAAGTTCCAAGCGAAGTTGTCGAGTTTCATAATCAGATATGTACCAGGCAATCTATATAATACATCAATATATTATAATTAGACATAATTCACATTTATTTTCAAATCCCCAGTGTCGTGTATGCAGTATAGCCTGAAATTCCCGTGTATCAGAAGTGGGGACACTCTTTGTTATCTCCAAATTCTGTAAGTCTCATCGTAAACGCGCTTGCGATAGCAAAACTAACAGCTGTGAAACCGCTTTGAAATTCCCGTTTATCCCGACATTTGCGGGCATTTCATACACATATGGTGCCTGACACGACATCCGGATCCGGAGCCGACCGGTGGAGCTAATCTGCCCGAATTCGCTTGGCAAGTTGGCAGAATTGATTACCAACAAGCTTTGGTTCAGTGCGCTTATCAAATATTAATTCCGTTTGATTTAGGAGATATTATAGTGTTTATGTTTGTAGGAAATATGATGAATTCTATGAGTAACTATATGAGATATTACAGGAACATTTGGTATAGAAGGAAAAATGCTTTGAAATGGTATGTTTGTTTGCTGGGACACTTTTTTATTATTTACTAGCCGCCGGCCCGCGGCTACGCCCGCGTTGTTTTCGATTTTCCCGTGGGAATAAGACGTTTTCCAGGGGTAAAAAGTAGCATATGTCCTATTCCAAGACCTAATCTACATAATATGTGCCAAGTTTCATCCCAAACCGTCCAGTGGTTGAAGCGTGAAAAACATCCATACATACAAACTTTCACATTTATAATACATATGAGTAGATAGTAGACAAGAAGGATACATACAAACTTTCACATTTATAATACATATGAGTAGATAGTAGACAAGAAGGATACATACAAACTTTCACATTTATAATACATATGAGTAGATAGTAGACAAGAAGGATACATACAAACTTTCACATTTATAATACATATGAGTAGATAGTAGACAAGAAGGATACATACAAACTTTCACATTTATAATACATATGAGTAGATAGTAGACAAGAAGGATACATACAAACTTTCACATTTATAACATTAGTAAGATTTGAGATTTCAAAGTGATCGATTGTACACAATATTTATTTTTGTCTTGGAAACAACAAATAATCCATCTGTTGGTTTCAATATAATATTTTGCCATGTATTTAATGCATCTGTGTTCAGTCATTCCACATTTTCCACTGGGCTAACTTTGCTGCTACCATGTACTTAGTTTTATTGTTAGCCAGATAAGATAGCCTATATCGTCAACATTCTATATTATAGTATAGAGTAGAGACAGTATTCAATTAGTATTGGAAGCCGCATACAGTGTGTCACGACTTCACGAGGGACTCATTAATGTTAATAGTGGAACGCTGGACAATCATTTGCTGTAAAGCCTATTTTGACCAAAGTCAAGCACAGATGAGATACTAGTTACTTCAGTTAAAGAGTGAAGGAGTGCCAATAGTGATGGGTATGGATGGCCGTCGTATTTCTTTTGACTAATTAATTATCTTTTGAATATTATTTATTACAGATAACTTTAAAAAGTTAAGTTTGACTCACTAAAAGGCTTCAAGTAAAAAGTAGTAAGCATACTGTACCCCTAGTGCCACAGTAAGTAGTTTATCATTACTAAGTTAGCCAAAGCAGGCTGATAGATAAGTAATGTTATATATAAAACTTAAAAAAGTTCACTAAAAAGCTTCAAGTGAAAAGTAGTAAGCATAAGTAGTTTATCATTATTACGTTAGCCAAAGCGGCTGACAGATAAGCAATGTTATTATAAAAAAACTTAAGTTAGACTCACTAAAAAGCTTCAAGTAAAAAGTAGTTAGCATAAGTAGTTTATCATTATTACGTTAGCCAAAGCGGCTGACAGATAAGCAATGTTAATATAAAAAAACTTAAGTTAGACTCACTAAAAAGCTTCAAGTAAAAAGTAGTTAGCATAAGTAGTTTATCATTATTACGTTAGCCAAAGCGGCTGACAGATAAGCAATGTTATTATAAAAAAACTTAAGTTAGACTCACTAAAAAGCTTCAAGTAAAAAGTAGTTAGCATAAGTAGTTTATCATTATTACGTTAGCCAAAGCGGCTGACAGATAAGTAATGTTAATAGAAAACTTAGAAAAAGTTTAGTAAGACTCACTAAAAAGCTTCAAGTAAAAAGTAGTAACTAAGCATACTGTACCCCTAGTGCCACATTAAGTGGTTTATCATTATTACGTTATAAAAAATGTAAAATATCATTATAACGTTATACAAATATCATTATTACGTTAAATTAAAATGTAAAATATCATTATTACGTTATACAAAATGTGAAATAAGCAATGTTATTATAGAAAACTTAAAAAAGATTAATAGTTAGACTCACTAAAAAGGTTCAAATCTACATTTATAAAACAGGCCAAGTGCGACTCGGGGTCACACAAACATCGTTCCTCACCAAAACTTTAACTACCAACAAAACAAGACCTCTCAATGCATACTTTGCTCTAGCTAAATAGGGATCTACTGGAAATTGGATATTTTTTCCTGTGGGAACGGAAGGACTAGATTCACTCATCGGTTTTCCTGTATTCAATGCATTCAACCTCATTTACTGTGATTTTTTTTAAATTGTAGGGCCAATTTTATCGGAGATAACAAAGGGGAATGGTTGGTTTTCTTAAAAAACTTATTTATTATCTTAAAATTATCATCATCATTATCATATCAGCCGAAGGACGTCCACTGCAGGACATAAGCCTCCCCCAAGGATTTCCACGACGGCTGGTTCTGCGCTACCCGCATCCAGAGGCTTCCCGTGACCCTCACGAGGTCATCGGTCCACCGAGTGAGAGGCCTGCCTAAAATTAAAATGAAATATATTTGATATTTTCACAAGTCCTTTCATTCGATGTGTCACACGATAGGTATATTATGCAATAAAAATATATAATTTACTCCCCAAAATTGAACCCCATGCTTAAAATTAATTTATTGAACGTAACACGTCCGTCTTTGTGTCACCGACTTACACATGTGTACGAAATTTCAACTCAATCGGTCCAGTAGTTTCGGAGCAAATTGGCTGTGACAGACGGACGGATACACAGACAGACACACGAGTGATTCCATAATGATTCCGTTTTTACCTTTTGAGGTACGGAACTCTAAAAAGTAGTCAGCAAATTATTATTAAAATTAAGTATTTGTTGTAATAGTGGCAATAGAAATAAACAACTCTAACTATTACGATTCATGAAACACAGCCCACTGACAGACAGATGGAAAGCGGAAGCCTAGTAAGCACCTTTTGGGTAGGGAACCCTAAAAAGCTTCAAATCTACAAGTAAAAAGTAGTAAGCATACTGTGCCATTAGTGTCACAACTCACAGTACTTTAAAGGCGGGGGCGGTAGCCAGTTTTCCTATGGTAGGCCGTCAGTTGTTTTTATACAAATAATATCAACCAGTAAAGAAATGTAGGTAATTAGGTACCTTTAATACCTTTAAAAAGCGTCGGTGGCTCAACCGGTAACGACTCGGTCCATCTAACCAGAGGTACCGGGTTCAAATCTGGACGGCCAATGTACTAATGAGTTTTTCAAAAACTTACGTACATGCTTACCGATTGCTTTAACGGTGAAGGAAAAACATCGTGAGGAAACCTGCACACGCCTGCGAAGAAACTCGAAGGTTGTGTGTGAAGTCGACCAACCCGCACTGGGCCCGCGTGGTCGACTAAGGCCTAATCGCCCTGATTCAGGGTAGGCTCGAGCCCCTCGGTGGGGACGTATATGAGCTGTTATGATGAATACCTTTAATACCTTTCTTTCAATAGTCATTTATTCACCGGAGTTTTTATTCAATGCCATCGCGATGTAGCTGTCGCAGGCATACTGATAATTCGTCATTATACGTACGGTCAGGCAAATGTCAGGCAAATTATATAATGGCGAGAGCGGGGAGCCTCGCGAGTCGCTTTGACAGTTAAATCAGTCAAACCTGACCGAACCTAACATCGCTCATTGACAATCTGCCGTGCGGCATTTTGACAATTTGCCTAACTCGGTATTGACCGTTTATATACGGACGAATTATTACAATTTGCCTGGCTCGGTATTTTACAATGTGCGTACAGAATTTTACATTTTGCCTGACCGTTTACATACGGACGAATTATTACAAATTGCCTGAATCGGCGTTCAGCATTTTTCAGTTTAGCGTGACCGTTTACATACGGACTAATTGTACAATTTGCCCTGACCGTATGTAAAATGACTAATCATACAATTTGCCTGCCACATAGCTAAGCTAAGTAAAACAAAAACGCATCGAATTCGATCCGACTGAGGATGTGGGAGGCTGGTAAGGCTTCGTTCCACGCGATTGGCTCCAGCCATACAGACTTCGGGACACGAGTGCTGTATACTGAGCTGACATTAAATTCAAGTAATATAAGCCAGGCCAGATTATTCTACGCCTGATTTATACTACAAGCGGTACGTGCGTCCTACACGATCCAAATTAGAGCCGTCATAAGGTAGCCAAGCCGAGGGCGCTCCTGTCTGTAGTAGCGATAATCTGTACAAAATAGCGAGAGATACAATAATATGGATATGCAGAAATGCACCATTGAAGAGACTTGAGACTCATTGGGAGTAGACGGGGATCTACATAGATCATAGATGCTGATACATTTAGGAACGCGATAAGAGACTATACGACACGACGAGATTTTTTATGTTAATTTAATTAATTCCGAATTTTAGTTTAGTATTATTTTCTGAATATTCAAAAATTTTAAGATAGGTAACCGTACCGCTAGTGTGTAGTTTTAGTATACGTACAACGAACTATGGATAGCTGAGTAACAACCTATCTATATAAACACTATAAGTCGATGAGTGTATGTAGGTATTTTTTATGTTAATTTAATTAATTCCGAATTTTAGTTTAGTATTATTTTCTGAATATTCAGAAATTTTAAGATAGGTAACCGTACCGCTACACGCAGAGAAAAATCTTGTTGCATACACGAGAAAAACTGTATTGACAGCGAGAAGTTCTGTTTGGATCCGTGACAGCAGTACCCGCGAGTTGCATTTACAAAACCATTCTGTTATTATTTTGGGCTATTATTTTAATATGGACAGCAACATGATTTAGTTTATTATACATTACATCTATTACTCACTACTAGTTGATTTAAGTGTCTGTTACAAAACTGATATACTTAAGACCATGCTTCTAGTAGACATTACTACAACAATTTGCCTATAATGCTATACTACAAGTAAATATAACCACGTTTTTAACTGTGTTTACTAAATACAATGCTAGAACTACTAATTGTTTTTTACAATTTACAGTAATATTATAATGCTAGCATTACATTTAGTACTCACTGATAGTAGATCTGTGATTAGAACCATGCTTCTAGTAGCAATTACTAGAACAATTTATAGATACTACGAGAAGTATTATGCTACAGGTAATTATAACCACGCGTTTTGATTGTATTTACTAAATGCCTTGCTAGACCTACGAGTTTTTTTTACAAACAACGATGTGTATTATAATGCTAACATTATATTCATTATTAACTACTAGAAGATCTGTATCTGTTACAATACATGTGTAATTAGAACCATACTTCTAGTGAAAATTACTAGAACTATTTGTAAATACTACGAGAAGGAATATGCTACTGGTAATTATAACCACGGTTTTTATTGTGGTTACTAAAAGCCTTGTTAAACCTACGAGTTGTTTTGTACTTATAACGATATGTGTTGTAATACCAGCAATCATGTTATAGTAATGTCAACTATTTGTTTTGTAGTAATTACTGACTTTTAGGTAAAGCTTACAATCCAGCGGACCAGCGGCTGAACAGGTTTTCTTGTCTCTTACCGAGGAAATAGACTATAGTACAGGTTTGTAGTGGTTTTTAGACAACATTTGTTGTTTTTCAAACAATTTTTTTTTTTCAGTTGAAATATTTTTTTAGGCAAAAACTTTTTTTGTTTTTACACACATTTCTTGTTTAGAAATCCACTAAAAACCTGTACTACAGCCTATTTCCTTGGTAAGAGGCAAGAAAACCTGTCTTGGCCGCTGATCCAACATTGTGAGCTTCACCTTAGCACAGTCCAAAGAAACCATCTGCAGATGTGACGCCAATAATAATAGCTGTTAATTATCCCCTTTTTCCAGTTTTAAAAATGCCGTCTACCTTCAAATAGTAGATAGATAGGGTGGATCAATTGTAATACCGGCAATGAGGTTCTTCGGATTATAGGATATTAGTAATTATCTTATACAGGTGACCACTTGGATGACGGAAGCATTTAAGGTGCTAAATATTACTCAACAAAACAAACTGTTTTATCAAATGATCATTTAGAGAAGTCTAACAATTATGTGGATAATTAATAACTGGGAAATTTGTTCAGTTTCTTCTAATTAAAATGCGTCCGTCCTTCAACCAGTCACCCTGTATACTTAATTGATAAAAAAAATCTGTATCGGTACAGAATGCGTCACATCCACGTCACAGATGGCTCCCAGGACCGCCTATGGGTTGCCTGCAAACAGAAAATAAAATATGACATTAGATCAAATTGTTTATTCTTATGAACAAATAGTACACTTATTAAATTGCAGTTACTTTGGAGACACATTTAAAAAAATCATTTCGTGTAATAGGTAATAAATTCATCCTTGACTTCAGCCTTAGAAGTTTACCAAACTTGTTTTTTTAACTTTATGTGAGGGGTTTCCCAAAAGCAGCGGCAATAACATCAATGCAAGGATTGACTCTGCTTCTTCATAGTTTTCATCGTCTACAACAAAAAAACATATAAGTATATCATATACAAGTTTGTTATTGACTGACTCTGTGGTTTAGTGGTTAGTGCCCTTGACTACTGATCCGAGAGTCGTGGGTTCGATCCCCACCCAGGGCAAGCATTTGTGTGATGAGCAGATTTGTTTGCTCTGTGTCTGGGTGTTAAATTATATCTATATATGTATGTATTTGTGTGAAGTCGACCAACCCGCACTGGGCCCGCGTGGTCGACTAAGGCCTAATCGCCCTGATTCAGGGTAGGCTCGAGCCCCTCGGTGGGGACGTATATGAGCTGTAATGATGATGATGTATGTATTTAAACGTATATAAGTATGTATATCAGTCTCTGGTAACCCATAACACAGGGAATCCTACTTTGGGGCCAGATGACCCTTGTGTGATTTGTCCCAGAATATTTATTTATTTATTCTTTGTATATTGTCTTCTTCATACATAAGTATGTGCAATAAAGAGTATTTATCTTGTTTTATAGATTCCAGGGTTTTTTTTTGTATTGAAGACTTTAAGGCTTTGTATAGCCATAAATTAGCGTGAACAAGTTTTTCTCATACATTTTTGAAGTATTAAAAAATTCATAGATGATTGGAGGGCAACATGCTTAGATTCCATCATCAAAAGAGTTATAATGAAAATAACAACGACAAACGCTGTTATTGTTATTGTTAGGGGCGGGCTGGTTTCCGCAACCAGGCGACCACTGCGCCCATTTTGCGTGTTTGGCCGGCATCACTGCCAGCCCAGCTCCTCCAAGAAGCCCAGTAGCCCCCGAAGGTTGCTGACGACTTCCTGAAGCGACCTCGGCTCACCGAGGTGCACGACCCTGTACTGTGCTAGCTCCTTGCAATCCAGTAGGATGTGGGCAGCAGTCTCCTCAGCCTCCATACAAGCTCTGCATAGTGGGCTGTCGGTGATACCTAGAGCGAATAGGTGTTTATTGAAATGGCCATGTCCAGTAATAGCGGCTGTTACCTTGCGGAGCTGAGCTCTCCCAAGTCTCAGGAGCTTCCTAGATAGGCCAGGATTGGTTGTCGGCAGTACCAACCTCGCTTGCCTGCAGGTTTCCAAACCGGACCAGTACAAATTGTGTTCGTTTCTTGTGCGTTGCCTCAGGGTGGACCGCAGCCAGCCAGATGGGAGGGGTATTATAGGTTCCGGTCCCACGGCCATATGCTCTGACCCTCTCCTGGCAAGCTCGTCCGCCGCATCGTTGCCGCGCGAGTTGCTGTGCCAACGACAAACGCTGAGAAAGTGCAAAAGAGTGGGTCCTTATTTTCGAGACTTGTAATACATAAAGAAAATGACACGAGACTCCTTAGGCTCATGGTAGCAAAATTCAGGTAACTATTCAAAAATGCACAAAAAACCACCTTTCTTCAGAAGTTGATACTGCTCAAGTATTTCCTTGACTTCTGCAATGTGACACTTGGACAATGCCATTTTCAACCATTTTGGTTTGACGCCTCCAAAAGTTTGATTTAATTTATATTTCATTTAATCTGAATTTAGCTGTTCTGCGCCATTTCTTCTCCAAAGTATGCAATAGCTCAATACAGTTCTGAAGCCACTGAATATCTTCTTCATTGCAGTTGTCTGAAAGTGCCAAATTAAATTAAATATCATAATATAGGGCTTTAGGTTCTACTCACTAACTAAACATTTTTCCCCAAGAAACTCATACTGAATATACATTTTTTTTATTATTGTTATATTTTTTGTTATCAAAAATATGAGTGCCTTTGACTGCATCTCACATGATACAATGGATTTTTCATACAAAACGATGAGTTCGTTTTTTATCCACCATTGACAAGCCCTTGGCAATATCTCACAAGTGACGATGATGCCGAAGATGGAAGCGGGCTTACCAAGATTCCCCAACGCAATGGGGGATCTGGCTATCTTATCTTCAAGCCGGAACACATCAATGCTGTTAACAATTATGTTTGGCGGCAAGACTTAGATAAGATAGTGTTAGCTAGCCAGGCAGGCTATGAAAATGCACCAACCAAACCGAGTCTTACAAAGTTTACTCCGCCGAAAATCGAACCTGCAACCTCCTGGTGTGAATAGAATGGACTTACCATTACGCCACGGAGCTAGTTAAAACTTCAAACTGCTTTGTATGAAAAGTTCTTTTTTTTATATAGTAAAAAAAGTATCTCACCAGCTTCGACATTCCCATAATTTTTTTTGTCGGCCGTCGCTGTTTGCCGCTGACACTGCCGCTCAAGGTCGCAGTCACGCCCTATTTTCTGATGAGCAAAGAGCCTTGAGGTTCGGGGAAGAGAGGGTTGTTATTCTTCGAATATTGAAAAATAAGATGCTAAACCCCATTCCTCTAGTAATAACTTGACGTCTTCCATTTCGCATAACGAACTGTTGTTGGTTCCAAGCAGATTAGCACACCGACACCGAGCAACTCACTATACGTTTTCGAATTAGTTTTACAGTGGGGAAAAGCTAATTTAATTTTAAGTTTTCTGTGACGTACGTTATTTGTAGGAATGAAAAAACAAAATGGCGTATTCGGGCAGGCGAGTAGGGGAAGCACGGAAGGCGGCTACGTTTTGTTAGCGCAAGTCTTTCTTTATTTAAGCGAACACAATATACTGTAAACGGAACTTGAAGACTAGGCTATGAAAACCTTCCTAATCGTTATTAAAACAATACTGTTTAGTTATAAAAAAGAAACAAACATAATAACACGGTCTACTACACAGTTTGTAAAAATAACTGTTTGCATGTTGTTCTTTACCAGATTATTGTTGTAGCGAGTACAACTTTGTTGTAATAACATGTATAGTAGACCAAAGTAAAGGCAAGTTTTGTACACAATATAATTATAGTTGGAGTAACGAGATTATTGCAATGAATACTGAAAAAATCATTGTTCGCTAATAACTTAACGAACAATCAATCGGAACACCCAAGTTTTGTAATCGTAGACACGACATTGCAGTCTGTACAAGTTAATTTGTATAAAGAAACAGGTATTAATGTTAGTAATACAAAATTCTTGTGCTTTTGTTTAATAATATTTTTCTAGCATATTTAATTAATTGATTAATATACCGAAACATACACTTTGTAAGTGCAAATATAATATCATAGAGATTACAAATAAAATGCATTCTGGACTAGAATTTTAGTTAAACAAATTTAGCCACACGGTTCTGTAGTTCTGGTTGTCACCGATTTCTCTGCGTGTAGTGTGTAGTTTTAGTATACGTACAACGAACTATGGATAGCTGAGTAACAACCTATCTATATTAACACTATCCCACCAAAAACATCCTGTAAAAACTAGCCAAGTCTCGATTGAGCTGCTTGTTTTTCTATAAAAAGTAATGAAATCTCTAAGCAAAGCCAAGCCTAGTCTAGGGTTCTTTACTGCGATTTCTTTATTATTATGGTTAGATTTAATGTGACTTGCCGTTGAACATTCTTTATGCTTTTTTACTCCTTGAGACATCCAAGTCAACGGCCAAGTCACATAAAATCTAACCATAATAATAAAGAAATCGCAGTAAAGAACCCTAGACTAGGCTTGGCTTTGCTTAGAGATTTCATTACTTTTTATAGAAAAACAAGCAGCTCAATCGAGACTTGGCTAGTTTTTACAGGATGTTTTTGGTGGGATTTCACTTATTTTTGTAGAAAACTACATTGATTCATGAACTGCGCCTTAAAAACTAGTAAATCAAAGAGTTCGGTCCAGCGACTGCATAAATAACTTTGTAATCCTATATATTTTATATGGGATTACAAAGTTATTTATGTAGTTTGTGTAACTAGAAAACTGGACCGAAATTGCAAAATGTTTGAATTTTTCCTTGCTTTATACACTAAAGACTAATTGTATTCTAAATTTGAATCTTCTATGTCGGCTAGAAGTGCCTTGGAATTTTGATGTTCTGTCAGTCAGTGAGTGACAAATTAGGAAACTTTGACTAGTTATTGACTAGTTATTCTTAAAGTACTGGTTCAAATTGAATGAAATTTGGAATATACCGTGCTTATATGATGCCTGCTTGGGTACAGAAAATTCAGGCTTCTAGGTTTATCTACAACGAAGTTGTGGGGGGTCGAAAATGGCCTGAACTGCTTCGAGAAAAGGATGGTACGGCCGTGCCGCTTTTTTTTCTCGACTTGGCGGGGGCACTGCCGTGCCCCCAGATAAGTCGATGAGTGTATGTAGGTATGTATGTTCGTATTTTGTGATTTGTATTTTAAATTTCTCGAAGTTGGACCTACCTAACTGGACTGTTTGTCCCAGGTATACATATTCGGTAACAACTTCGAGTGTAGAGCTCCAACCTTCAGAGGAGTAGGTATCACAAGGACGTTTGACATGATTTTCGTCTTGTCCATGTTCATTCTAAGACCTACTTGTTGAGAGGCTCTACTGAGGCCATCGAGCATTGTGCCTAAGTCGTCCATTATCTCAGCCATAACCCCACGATATCGTCAGCGAATCGAAGGTGGGTGATGTACTCGCCGTTGATATTGATGCGGGGCACATTGCTCGTAGAACAGATGGTCGTTGGGGCAGTAAAGTTCTCGAGTGGCGACCACGCACCGGAAAACGTAGTTTAGGCAGGCGTCCCACTCGGTGGACCGATGACCTGGTGAAGGTCGCGGGAAGCCGCTGGATGCGGGCAGCGCATAACCGGTAGTCGTGGAAATACTTGGGGGAGGTCTATGTCCAGCAGTGGACGTCCTTCGGCTGATATGATGATGATGATTTTAAATTTAAGTGTATTATTGTTTTTCTAATTTTTATGTTGTTTCCAGGTCTTTTACTCTTATTTTTCTTCAATAAAAATAAAGCACGCATCGGCATTTTTAAAAGAACCCACTAAAAAAAACACACCACCACCTACCCACCCACCTAACTACCTGCCGTGCGACAAACTGTTTACCAAAATTCTACAAAAAGGATTTTTTCCGGTTTTACGTCATGTGAGTTTACGATGTAATAAACGAGCAGAGTGAGAATTGTTCCACCGAAAGAAATGTTTTGGTCCCTTTTTCATAACTTTATTTTACGAATGTTCTCGTATTGTTTCAGTTCGTGAACAAGCTCAGAGTAGGTTGTATTGGTAAACGATCCACTTCACTATTTTCAACTGGATCCATCATATCAGCTGAAAGACGTCCTCTGATGGACAAAGGCCTCTCCCAAGGATTTCTACAATGACCGGTCCTGCGCTGCCCTCATCCAGTGGCTTTCCGGCTTTCAAATTGATTACCTACTTATTAATTAAATTGTACGGCTGCACGCCAAAACTACTAAAAATTAAAGTAGATAGATTTATTAATTCATAGATTAAATAAGTGTTTAAAAATGTTCATTAATGAATTTTGCCAGAAAGCGTCTGTCCGGCTGTTCTCCTCTACAGCATCGCGAATTTCTCAACCGATTCTCGTAAAATTTTTTGAGCAGGTTCGATATTTTTTTTTGTCGTTTCAGTTTTTGGATTTTTTTCCAAAACGGCGGAGCCATAGGGGCTGAAAACGTAAAAAAAAACTTATTTCAACTATTTCACTAGGTCACAGCTCACAGAACCAGGGCTTGGAAACCGGTTAATTTACTATGGGAGCTAAACCGGTTTCATAAAGGTATTTGTTAATATTTTTTTTTGTATTTTGTCGTATTTACTGAAATAATTAAAGTGGTAAATATAATATGGGCCATTTTTTAGAACTGACATAAAATTGACTCAAGCTAACTTGTATTTTGGAAAATAAAAATTAACCGGTTTCAAGCCCTGCACAGAACCACTAGTTTATATCTTGATTCACATAAGTAGTTTTCAAATAATAGCAAGTTCAAAAAGACCAGTTAAACCGTAAAATCATTTTCAGCCTGGTTACCCCTGTATTAATTGAAAAGCCAAATGAGAGACATTCGGCGTCAAAATCAAAGCAACAACGCTTTACAGCTGACTGTAGATACTGTTTGTAGCGCCAGAGTTTCCCGTGAGTCGATATTAATGTGTTTATTCAAAGATTTTATCAACACATTTCTAATTAAGTTTGAACAAATTCATGAATAAAATTCCATTTTGATTACGACACGCTTGACTGCTTCTAAAACAGAGTTTGTTAATATAAGTACACAATATGCAAATTATGCTTGCACGGTATAGTAGACTTACATCGCGTAGTGAATGTTGTGAACCCAAAGGGGAGGTCTTATCATATCACTTTATGGCGTCGTAAACAAGATAATGTAGTGACTACCTATCTACTACAAACACGTAGTTCGGTGAGCAACTTAACTTGTATCCTATCAGAATGTAAATCTAGAAGAATGTTCCCTAAGAAACCTGTTCCAGTGAATTGATAAAAGTTTCAGTGAATTATTATCAGTTAATTATGTATTAAAGCGTCGGTGGCTCAACCGGTAACGACTCGGTCCCCCTAACCAGAGGTGCCGGGTTCAAATCCGGACGGCCAATGTACCAATGAGTTTTTCGAAACTTACGTACATATACTAACCGATTGCTTTAACGGTGAAGGAAAACATCGTGAGTGAAACCTGCACACACCTGCGAAAAAAACTCGAAGGGAGTGTGTGAAGTCGACCAACCCGCACTGGGCCCGCGTGGTCGACTAAGGCCCGATCGCCCTAATTTAGGGTAGGCTCGAGCCCCTCGGTGGGGACGTGTATGAGCTGATATATCAATTATGTATTTATTCACTTGTAATGATGTTTACACAATTTCCGACAAGTTTCCAAAAGCTAAACCATTACTTTAAAGTTAGGTAGGTAGGTACTTTCACCTCATATTATTTAGGTACGTATTTAATTCTTTGAAGGGTAGGTACAATTCGCGGCGTATAAGTTGAACACAAATGGCGGTCGCGCGGGCGTGTAGCGCGAGTTACACGGAGGCTAGCGCGGGCGTCCCTTGGAGCACGCGCCCCACGCGTCCCGCACTTCGATTGAGACCTGAAAATAAGAAACTGCGTACTGTTCAACTTAGATGCCGCAGGGTATACCTACTTGTATTGGTCTATTTTTTTGTCAGTGTTTTGTTTTCAAATGGCATGTTAAATTTGCAAGATAATAGGCTGTAAATATGGCTCCACATTACATAATTATGTATATACCAACCACGAAAAACAAGACTAAACACTGAATGCGCATACCACCACACAATGACTGCACTGAGAGTCCTCATGTTTCAGTGATGTTTAGTCAATTATTAGCATATCCTGAGCGCAGTTGACGTGATTAGTGACCCGCATGCGAGTTGCGACTCGTGATGAGGATGTTGCTGTGATGAGACTAGCCTTTAGTAATTTACGAGTAATAAGTTAGAAATTTTCTTATCAATTGTTTTAAAGTATTTTTTTAGTACCCAAAGGGCAATGAAGCGAGCTATTCTTTGAATTTCCCTGTCGATCGATGGAATCAGAAATGAGTAGATCCGCAGTAGAACCAAATTAAATAGTTTGTTTTCATGTCTGTCCAATTAATCTTAGCAAATTATCATAAAACTACTTGGTTTGTTTTCATATCTGTCCAAATAATCTTTAGCAAATTATCATAAAACTGTATTTAAAAATTTGATGTCGATCATACCATTAGTTTAGCTGCAAGGGAAAGCATGACAGACATATGGTTTTTTGTTTATACTAGAGATACAAATATTTTGGGTAAAGCAAGAAAAAAAACAGTTGCAGACAGAGGTAACAGGGTCGCGAGTTCAATGTGTTTTTCTCATCTCAAAAAATGACAACATGCTTGTGCATCTATGTACTTATATACACAATATATGTACATACTTATTATATAGAAGGGTGTCGGTTACGGTAGCGGTAACAGTGTCGCGAGTTCAATGGTTTTTTCCCATCACAAAAAATGCCCAACTCGCCTAAAGAAATTTTCACTTTAAAAAAGCACAACGATAAAGCTTAACTCTCTTTACTTCCTCGCTTCGCTCGGTGCGTGGTCGCTGGAAAATCTTTAGCTGAAACACCTTTTTAATTTATAACATGAGCACTCTGGACTCTGGACCCCTGCACACCCTCATCGTTAAGAAGATTCCGCCTCTTTCATAAAGAATGTAAAATGTGCGTTTTCTGGCTGTCACAATTTATGTTTTTCCATCACGTCAGGATATCCGTCATGCGGGCTACCCGGCGAAATGAAGAGGGTAGTGATTTGCATGTAATTGGATTGCGGTGGCCGCCGTTTGTTTTTGATCGAATTAATTTCGGTTTGCAGTGTGCTCCGCATTGATTGCGTGACACAAATGGTTGGGAAACTTTCGAAAAATATCTAAAGTTATGTTGGTAGTGCCAGATACGGGCAGTGCAGTTCTGGTCGTCGTGGAAATCCTTGGGGGATGTCTTTGTCCAGCAGTGGACGTCCCTCAGACGTCGTTACGTGTTAAGAGTAAAGAAAATAACCACACTTTTATACTTTTTCAATGTTTTTTCGTTTATATTAAATTTTCTGAATAAAAGTGTAAAAAATAATAACATTTCTCACTTTGTATTATCATAAAAATTTTTTTTAATATGATTCATAACTAGAGTTGAAATTAACGGTATATTTTTTGGGATATTTTTTATTGGGCCAAAACTGCTCAATCGTGTTTCTAATAGCTTTTGACATTAAGGAACATCATCAACCATAATGTTTTTTTTTCAACCTTGGGGTTTTCTATCGTTTAGGAGTAATTGACATCAAAAATAACGAAAATTTATAATATTACCGCCTCAAAGAAAATCTGTTCAGCCGTTCATGGAGATGGTCAAACGCCCCCAGACACAGTAACAGATAGAGAAGGGTGGTGCGTTAACTAAAATAATGTACACCCTGGACAGATAGTAGGTGCAATTTTTTTAAACCGGCAAATAAAATGGCCGCCGAAACTGAAGTTCATCTGATTTGGCTAAAATTTAGGCAGGGTTTCCTTAATTTCACTGATGAAATGTTAATTTTGAAGCTCGTATCGTCTCCCAATTCCTAATCACGACCGCAGAAGAAAACAAAAATTCTCAAAATAGCACTAAACCACCAGAAGAATGAAAGAGTTTTAAACTATTACTAACATTGCCCCGCGGCTTCGCCCGTGTGGACATCGTTTTTACTGTCTCTGAGGGTGAGTGGAGCGTGGAGATGAGTTTTCTTCAGATCCTAACGGAACTAATTACCAATTTTTCCTTCATGCTTTCAATTTTACAATTTATGAAATAAAATGTCAAATCTATAGTAATCAATAAGTATACAATTTGATATAAAACACAACAATAATTAAACACAAAAAAATCGTTTGCGTGTAAAAACCTATCATAAAAGTAATCTTTTAATCCTTACTGATATTAAAAATGTTAAAATGTGTTTGTTTGCTTTTTACCTTTTCACGCTTCAACACCTCAACCAATCTTGACGAATTTTTGGCATGGATGTATCCTGTATCACGAGGAAGGACATAGGCTACTTTTTATCCCGAGAAAAAAGCAAAGTCGGATGCAGTTTCTGAAGGAACTAAAAAACCTAACCACTCTAGGAGTACCGACAGAAGTGAAAACTTTTTACAGTTTTATAAGTTTTGAACCTGCGAGTGTTCGTGGTAAGGTGTCGGTGATGGTAACGGTGTCGCGAGTTCAATGTTTTTTTCACATCTCAAATACAGTTTTATAAGTTTTGACCCTCCGAGTGTTCCTAAACTGTAAAAACTTATAAAATTGTATTTGAGATGGGAAAAAAACCCTTTAAAAACCATTTAACTTGCGACACCTCGGAAGCGTAGCGCTGGTATTCTGTTGGTACCCGTGGCCGTCAGTCAGGCGCGGACGCTACAGTTTAAGAGGAAACGCGGTCTAAAGAATAGGTATTTGAATAAAATGTTGCTGTTTCCTTCCCCCAAACCTCTCCGTATATAACAAGAAAGGGAGAATAGACCGATAATAGGCACTTAAATTGACCAAAACAGCATTTCGTGGTCCCCTATTTCCTCCTCAAAAACTTGAGCAACTTTAATATTTTTTTAAAAATATTAAAAAAAAACGCTTTACCTGTGCCTCTATGTTTTCATTTTATTGTCCATGTGCGTATTATTTTTGGTGGGTGTCTAAATATGACGTTTCAATTGGGCAATTTTCTCAGTTTTTGAAGGCTACTATTTCCTATTTATATTATAATTAGAATATGGGAAAAAACAAGATAATATATGCAATGCATTTTTTTCAGCGCAATATGTATAACTAGCTTTTGCCCGCGGCTTCGCCCACGTGGACATAGCTTTTATGACTCTTTATGAAGGGTGAGTGGTGCGCGAGCCGCAATCGGCTCGCAAGCGTGGACATGAGTTTTCTCCAGGTACCTCAGGAACTGTATCGGGCTATTCTGATTAGCAGTCTTTGTCACTTCCCACCCCCCTCCCTCCCCTTAACAAATTCTATACAAAAAAATCACTTTAATCCGTTGCTCCGTTGCGACGGCACCGACGTGCGCGAGCGTAGAAAACAGTTGTCTCCAGATCCCTCGGGAACTATGTCAGGATATACTTATTAGTAAATCATATCATTTTCCACCTCATCTCTGTGCTAAAAATCACATCAACTCATTTTTTCGTTACGATTTTAAATAACTTAACGAACAAAGACTATTGTTTTAGTTTCTTCAGGAACTGCATCGGGCTATGATAATTTCCACAGATATAAAGTGATACAGGCTACCTGCATGCCAAATTTCATCAAGATTGGTAGAGGTGTTGAAGTGTGAATAGGTAACAAACAAACAAACACATTTTTAATTTCTGATTTATAAATCTTTAATAACATATAGAGCGTCGGTGGCAAAATGGTTAGGGCCACTACCTCCTGTCCGGAAGGCCGTGGTTCGAATCTGCCACTTACCAATATCTATACGAATATCGATTTCATACTGGTATGTACGTTTATCCGACGCTCATACGGTGAGAAAAACATCGTGAGGAAACCTGCACACGCCTGCGAAGAAATTCGAAGCTTATGTGTGAAGTCAATCAAACCGCAATGGGCCCACGTGATCGTCTAAGGCCAGATCGCCCTAACTCAGGGCAGCTCGAGCCCCTTGGTGGAGACCTATATAAACTGATATGATGAAATAACACATTACCTATATTATCAAAAAACTAATTCAAATCATTATAGGTATCAATCTAGTAATAAAATTTCCTAACAATATTAATATGGGTCAAATCCTCGAGTCGTATCAGCTCCAAAGGAGCCCAAGACGCACTTCTCGTTGCCGCGCTGGATGGCAATAGACAACCTTAACAGCAGGTAGGACCTCACGTCACATCTCCTCTCTCGAAGACGAAGGCCAATCTCCTTTGTGAAGGCAAAGGCCTCTGAGGGTTCAGCAGCCGGTTGTCTCACAGACCAGCGGCACAAAGCAGTAATTTGCCTCCAAGACCGAGTACTTATTATGCTTCTTTCTCGCCGCAAATTGAGCAGCAGTACCGTACGGGTGAGGAGTGAGACAGAAAAAGTGGCTTCCCAAAGCAGACACGTTCCTCTCTGCCATAGCACCTGTTTAAAACCTCCGGCCTTTTGCCATCAGATCGACTAAAGCCCGGCCGGCGGCTGCATGAAAGATGGAATATTCCATCTGGCCGAGACCAGTGCCCTCCGAGTGAGGTCATTAAGGAATTGGTGACGTGGGAATCTTCACAAACACGACTGCAACTCAGTGAGTGATGGACAATTGCCTCCACCGTGGACCCGCAAATACATTGATGAGGTTCACAGATATTGATATTGCAGGCGGAGAGCAACTGCCACACGCAAATAGTCGCCGTCAGAAGAGTTCCCATATCTGTGCCTCCTGTTAAAAGATGCTAAACTCGATTTATGTGTTTTTATTTTTTTACACGATTGGAATCTGTAAAAAAATACCTCTCTGTTTGTCTATGAAACACATCGCTACGTACCATAGTTCCAGAGTTTAAAGTAGCGTATGCTGAAAAATACATAAAAGAAATCAACTCAAAAGTATGAAACAATATTTAAATGTTTTAATACAACTTAAGCGCGTTTTATTATCCCTACAGCGCCATCTATTGACATTCTGCTACTATGATTATAATGTTTGGTATGTGTAGCTAATAAATAGAAAAAAAGTACTCTATTGCTATTATTGTAAGTATCGATAGATAATTTCCCACGGGACCTCTTTAGTTTTCCGGGATAAAGAATACCCGACTATACAATGATGGTCAAAACACCCCATCCCAATGTAAAGGTTTCATATTGTTACGTTGAGCCAATCTAAAGATACAATTTTTTGCATTCCTGTAGGAAACCTAATTTTTTTGGGATTCACAATGTCCCAGTTTCAGTTCTCGATAAGGGTATCAACGTGTAAAATTTGATTGTAATAGGTTAAGCCACATTTGCGTGGTGAGCCATTCTATAAATGAATACTTTTGATTTTCCCACGGGAACTCTTGAATTTTCTGGGATAAAAAGTATCCTATATGTTAACCCGGGCTATAAGGAACCACCATACAAAATTTCATCAAAATCGGCCCGGTAGTTTTTGCGTGATGCGCGAACATACAGACAGACAGACAGACAGACAAAAATTCCAAAAGTTATTGTTTTGGCCTCTGTATCGTTAGTTATGTCCACCACAGTTATTATTTTCCAAAAATATTCCATGTACAGACACGGCCCCGTTACAGTTTTATTATATTATAGATAATAATTTTAACCAACTATTTCAGAAGCGAGCTTAGCCGAGCTTACGAGTCTGGACCACAAACCGGTTTAGACCTGGGTTCATACCTCACTAGAAGCAGAGTATACTAAATATTACTACGACGTATTTTTTTTATTTCAACTTATTTTTCATGTTATGGGGTTTTTTCAACTTAATAATTCCGAAAGTCCGTTTTCACACAAAAAAAATTTCAAATGCATCGCTCGGTCGCCCAGGTACTGATATTATCCTACCCTCGAGTTTAAATTAAATTTTAAGTATAAAGTTCGCAGACTGATTCCTAAGTGCTTGCGTCTGAAGTACCTTATAAAAAAACCTGAAATTTTCATTAAAGTCTGGTCTTTCAGAAAACGAGTACCCACAGAAATGCCATAATGATGCCGTTTGTAAATTTTATTTTGCCTTCAGAAGCAGGTTGCAATTGAATCGTGCTAACTGCTGAGAGCTCGGTGGGTGCATTCAATAAGAACCTTTGCAGTTGAGGTTCGCTTTTTTCTTAATCCAATATGAATGGGAGTTTAATTTGCTTCAAAGAATTTAATATCAAACTTTTTTGAAATTTATCTCTTTGCTAACTTTGTTGAGTAGCTTTTGGAGTAGTAAAACCTGAGACAGTTTTTTTTTATTCACAATTGGTAAGCCCTTGGCATCTTCTTACCTGATGGTAAGTGACGATGATGCCGAAGATGAAAGCGGGCTTACCAAGATTCCCCAATGCAATGGAGAACTGGCTATCTTATCTTCAAGCCGGAACACATCAATGTTGTTAACACTGATGTTTGGCGGCAAGACTTAGATAAGATGGTGGTAGCTAGCCAGGCAGGCTTAGAAAATGCCTTAACACCAACCAAACCGATACTAGCTGACCCCGCCGGAATCGAACCCGCGACCTCCTGGTGTGAAGCGAATGGACTAACCATTACGCCACGGAGGCGTTTAAAAGTTCTTGTGAACATCTGGAGAGGTTGTTTTAATTAAAATTCATAAAAGTGACAAATGAACCCCGAAGGTAAGAGCAATCCAAAAGAGTCCAAGGGCGAATAATTCAGACTTACCTCTCAACTTTTTAATTTCAGATTCAGTACCTGCAAAAAAAAAACCGTAAAATGAAATAATTGTTATAAAAGTACGGGCCTATTACAATTAGAGGTTAAATTAGGATAGGCTCTTGTTAGGGAAAAAGTAAAAGTGGCCAAGTACGTGTCGGACCACAAGCAAAGTAGAGTTCCGTAGTCTTTTCAAAAAATAAATATACAGGGTGTAACAAAATTGTTGTAGGTACCGTTACCTGGGGCTAGAAGCTCTACTCATCATACTGAACAACTTTTGTTCTACGATATTGCTGAAAACATTTTTTTTTCTTCATACAAATCGATCAGCTGATCGACCGATTTTGTACATTTTACTAGAGAGGGTAGTTCCTCGGAGAAAGATATTCAGTATGACGAGTACCCCCAGTTAACAGGACCTATACCAATTTTGTTACATCCTGAATTTTTGATGTGTAACATCTTTGCTCTCGTTTTCCTGCAATTTGTGGGAGTGATTTCGTGAAATGGGACGGAAATGTGTAACAGGAAATGCGAACGTTTTTTAATTCTCGAAAACTAAGGTTGTCATAGCCATGCCGCCTAGTGTGATGGCAAAGGCAAAGATGACATACTACTATTCGAAGGGTCGGCCCGTGAATGTACGACCCGATAATTTATTAATTTCATAAGTATTTTGTCACATGTTACACATCATATGCGAGTACTGTAGGTCTCGTTTTTTTTAAAAAAAATCAATCATATTTTTTGCTGTTAGTAATAAAACATTTTGTATGGAAAACCTATGAAATTTTTAGAAATCAAACTGCAAATCTTCAGTTTTTTTATATTTTTTATTTGATTTATTCTTTATTCTATTGAGAAACTTAATATGTACTAAACAAAATGTTCTTCTATAAAGGGTCCTAAAAACCAAATTCGAATCCTTTGGTAGAATAATATGCGAATACAGGATTTATTCTTTATTCTATTGAGAACCTGTACTAAACTAAAATATGTTCTATTGTCTATAAAGGGTACCAGCTGAGCTCTCGTCTGGGTTAAACGGCTACAGCTGCCAGTTGCACTTAGCATCAACCGCAGAGACCGGAACCCTCATAATTATATCATGTCCGTCCGTCTGTTTGTCTGTATGTCCGTTTTTCACAGTTTTTTTGCCGCAATTGGAACTATAGTAATGTTTAGTACACAGATGTAAACTTATGATTATGACCCGAAATGGTAAATAGAAACATTTTTCCTTTCGAGCGACTGACGAGCGAATGAAGAAGGTATTGTGATTTGTGATGGGAAAAAATCCAAGTTGAGATTTTGATCGGAGAGAGTCTAAAAACTGCCAAGTGCGAGTCGGACTCGCGCAAAGTAGAGTTCCGTAGCCTTTAAAAAAATAAATGTATGTTTTTTAACTGCCTCTGTAGCGTAATGATGTCAGTAGGTCGCGGGTTAGATTCCCGGGGGAGTCCATCTTTGTAAGACTCGGTTTGGTAGGTGAAAGGTTATTTTCTAAGCTCGCCTGGCTAGCTACCACCATCTTATCTAAGTCTTGCCGCTAAACATCAATTTAAAGAGCATAGATGTGTTCGGGCTTGAAGATAAGATAGCCAGTTCTCCATTGCGTTGGGGAATCTTAGTAAGCCCGCTTCCATCTTCGGCATGATAGTCACTTACCACCAAGTAAAATGATGGCAAGGGCTTACCAATTGTAAATAATAAAAAAAATATTTTTAAAAAACTACTGAATCGATTGAGTAAATGTTGCCCTTTCATTTGATATGTCACACGATATGGATTGCAAAAGTTGTTTAAATTTTCTAATTAACCCCCCAAAAGTGGCCACCATGTTATGAGCCCACACGCAAAGTATAATATATTAGTACTAACATACAGTATGGACACTCCCTGCCGCTCTCTGGATTCCGACGTTACCCCTTCGTCACCCAGATTAATACAGATTGGTTATAGTTTGGTTCTTGAACGCATAGGATTTCAACGTGATTTTGTTTGCTCTGTCATTTGTTTTTAGAAATGTCATTTCACGATCGTTGTATGCAGTGTCCGGGGTGTGCAAAGAGTTAGGCCTTACTTTAGTAGAAACTCTCAAGAAAAAATATTTAGGGTATTCTGAGACAAACAGTTTTCAAATAAAGTCTCCGGAACCCTACACGGTGCGTGGTCCGATACTCACTCTGCCGCTTTTTAGCGTTCCGTAGTCAACAAGGAAACTTTACAGTTTCGCCATGTCTGTCCGTCTGTCTGTCCACAGCTTAACTCAGAGATTATTAACTAACAATTGATATTACTCTATTAGCACTAGAAAGCTGTATTTTGGCATGGGTATACAACTTTATCACGCCGACAAAGTAGTAAAATACAATCTTGAAAAAAATTTCAATTTTCAACCTCTCCTACATGCAGGGGGTGATTCTTTTTGTTGACGTTACCCTATTGTGTGGGGTATCGTTGAATAGGTCTTAAACCATTTTTGATCCCCTTAAATATTAAGCTTTGAAGTGCTAATTTTTGATTGAGTCACGTGTCCCCCCCCCCCCACCCTGCCAACTAAACCGCTATTTCAGGATATCAGAAAAAATCGTAAATAGTAGGAAATATAAGTAATTAAAAAGGAAAACTATCACGACTAAGTAGGCTTTCTTAGTTGAGGAGTAATAGTCGACCAACTTAAGATTTGGATTTTTAAAAAGTTTACAGATTATCCATACAAAATTCAAAATAAAATATACGTATATTTTTTGAAAATGCTACGAAACCTTACTTTACGCGAGTCTAACTCGATAGTACCTATAGAATAATGGTATTAATGATGTATACGTATGTGTACGGTCAGCTGCAAGCTAACAGCACCACAAAGCCGAACCGGAACTACGCTATAAAAACTAAAACAGAAACCAGCTTAAGGTCAAACCGAGACATGACCGCTGAGACGTGCGGTCGACTGTCTGTACCCGTGTGTTCCATAAACAAACCAGATTCAAAATTAGTGTTGACGCGCAGAACGAACAAGCCAGTTGGCCAATTGTTGAGCCGTGAAATTCAATATTGTGCAGTATCCGAGCGTCGAGTTCAAAATACGTAAACTAATTATGAGATAATAATGGATGAAATTTTAGTCGCGAGAGTCAGGATGGGAGCCTCAAAAGCCTGGGACGGACTCATGCTTGTTATCAAACTAACACAACGAGACATCTCTACTTATAATAAAATTGCAACAGACCGATGTCTGTATATTATGGATATTTAAGAAAAACTAATATGGGGTCTTTATGTCAAAGAAACAGAAGCCAAAACGACAATTTTAGAATATTTGTCTGTTTGTCTGTCTGCCTGTCTTATGGGATGGATCGACTCGTTACCAGCTAGATGCCTTGGATTCTATCGAGCGACGCGCTAGGAGACTCATTGGCGACGAGGAACTTGTGTCAAGAGGCTCCGAAGCCTCGAGCATCGCCGTAAAGTCGCCTGTCTATCGGTGATCTAAAGGATTCATTTCATTCACCTCATTTCCCCATGTTCCACCTTTACGCACGAAGCGTTTTGCTTCTTCCTTCATCAAGCGAACGGTCAAGGAATGGAATTCCCTGCCGGCGTCTGTATTCCCCGATTTGCATAATTTAGGAATCTTCAAGACGAGAGTACTATGGCACTACGAGTGGCACTATTTGAGCTTGCGTGTTACATCCTCGGCTGCATCGACACTTACCATCAGGCGAGTTGCAGCCAAACGCACTCAAATTTTTAATAAAAAAAAATGTTTCAACACGCATCACGTAAAAACTACTGCAAGGAATTGAATGCATTTTCACTATACGTAGCGGTCTAACTTAAAATATAGTCTACATTGTACCGCACGAAAATATCATAGTCAAAGTGTTTTAAATTTGTATTGCCCGGACGGATCTCACGTTTTTATACGATTGAACTTTGCTTGAGCTAGAAATAATCATTATTTCATTGGAATTAGATGTTGGAAAAAAAGTAGATAATTTTGCATAATTTATGTCTGTCTATCTGTATGTCTATCATAGCGAAACTATAATGGTTCCTTGTAGACTATGGTAAACTAAAAACTAAAGAACTAAAAAAAAAAATTTGAAAAAGAAACAAAGCTAATTGCGAGTTTTACATGAAACTATAAGGTAACTCTGACGCGACCCAAAAATTATAAATTTTACAAATTACGAATTACGAACTACGACAAGGTACTGTCACATTAGCATAATTCCCGAATTCCTATTCCAGAAAGGGCTTAACTTTAGGGCTATATTTTGTGGTCAAATTCTTAATTAAACCTACAAATTGTAGCCTCAATTTCGAGGGGTTTATATGCGAAATGGGCCGTAAGGCAGTCAGTTTATTAAGTGGGGTAGATGGAGAAAAACCGGATGTATCTCAAAGTTGTGCCGATACTTCTATTAGGTATAATTCAGGATTTTGTGTCCAATGAGTACCAATGGAACCGTTTACTAAGCGTAAGCCGTCTGTCTGTCAGTCCGTCTATGTGTTAGTCCGTCTATCTCCTTTAAGGGGCTGTATGTATCGATTGAACCGTTAGGTAGCCGGTTGGTTTTTCTACAATATACAGGGTGTAACCAAATTGGTGTAGGTCCCTTTAACTGGGGGTTCTAATCGTCATACTTAACAACTTTCCCCAAGGAACCCGTAGTCAATTCTCAAAAAAAATTTGGACCCTCCATACTAAAATGCACAAAATCGGTCGATCAGCTGATTGATTTGTATGAAGAGTAAAAATAAATACGTTTTCAGCAAAGTCGTAGAATAAAAGTTGTTGAGTATGATGAGTAGAAGCCCCAGTTAACGGGACCTACACCAATTTTGTTGCACCCTGTATATGTGTTACAACCTAATTAAGGTTTTTTTTATTCACATTTGGTAAGCTCTTGGCATCATCTCATGATGGTAAATGACGATGATGCCGAAGATGGAAGCGTTTTGCTTTAACAGTGATGTTAAATTACTACAAAAAATAATTTTCGAAAAACCCAAAAACTTTTAGGTACAAGCTTTTAATATTGCATTGTCACGCGATGTACATATGCATGCAAAATTTCAGCTCAATAGAAAATTGGGAAGTGTTGCAAGATTCCACACGAACAAACAAACATACATATACATTGCAAGTTAAATAAAAGCTTGTAATAAAGCGTTTTCAACCGACATCGTTTTTAACCGACTTCTAAAAAGGAGGAGGTTCTCAATTAGACTATAACATATGATTTTTAGGGATCCGAAGTCAACAAGGAACAAAGGAAGGTTTGTCTTTCTGTCTATCAGTCCGCGGCTTAGCTCAGAGACTAATTGTAATAGAAAACTATAATTTGATATGAGTAGGTATACATATTAAGTACGCCGACATAGTATTACAATAAAATCTTGATTTTTTTTTGTATAAAGGAAAACTATCACGGCTAAAGTAGGCTTTCTTCATCATGTCAGCTCATATACGTCCCCATCGAGGGGCTCGAGCCTACCCTGAATTAGGGCGATCGGGCCTTAGTCGACCACGCGGGCCCAGTGCGGGTTGGTCGACTTCACACACAACCTTCGAGTTTCTTCGCAGGTGTGTTGTGCAGGTTTCCTCACGATGTTTTCCTTCACCGTTAAAGCAATCGGTGAGTATATGTACGTAAGTTACGAAAAACTCATTGGTACATTGGCCGTCCGGATTTGAACCCGGCACCTCTGGTTAGGACGACCGAGTCGTTACCGATTGAGCCACCGACGCTTAATTAATTTTCTAGAGGCTTTCTTAATTTAGTAGTAATAGTCGACAACTTAAGATGTGCAGTTGGATTTGAAAAGTTCATAGATTTCCCATACAAAATGTTCTATTACCAACTGCAAACATTAATTTTGTTTTTTAAAATATTCGTTTGGTCACATTCATTTGTAATTTGTTAAAAGCTACATTACCAATCGTATCAGTCACCATCACAGTATTAATGTTTTAATTTAATTCACCCTGGGTAGCATCTGCCACAGATTGTAATCAAACCCGCGTCCCTCCACTCTGAGTAATGAAAAATACTATCATTACTCAATGTCACCAGTTATCATTGGTGATTAAAAAGTTTAGTATTTCCTGAGCGAACGGAGCGATTTGTTGCAAAGATTTTGAAACTCAGATCTTCAATATTTGTTAGGGTTGATTGAACGGAGGAGATTAAGTAATTTTTCTTACATTCAAGAAAAATTGTAAATATTAATGTTGAAAGATAAATAAATTGTAAAGTATTTACTTTAGAATATCAGCAATAACACAAAGTAGGTACATATTACACCAACGATTTATAACTCTAAGGTGTAAAATAAAAAAAAACTTTTTATAAAAAAAATAAAACGACGAAAAAAGAAAGGAACTTAAAAGCGAAAAATAAAAAGAACCTTTATTTTAGTCTAACTGAGTTTCTACATTTATTTAAATTACTAATGGGTGTTAATCTTCGAAATAAAAAAAAGAATTATCAAAATCGGACCACTCTGTAAAAAATTATGCGTGGTCAGTCATACATTACAATCAGTGAGTGAACAATCAATCATCCCCTGTCTTTCTGAGTTTTTTTCCAAATTCATATGGGACGAAACTTTCCAATAAAAAAGAATTATCAAAATCGGACTATTCTGTAAAAAGTTATGCGTGGTCAAACTCTATAAAAAGTTGACTAACTAAAGACAAACATAAATTGACGACGCTTAATACCTTAAAAACAACTGAATTCAATTTTTCTATATTTTTTTGTTTTTGTTAGTTTGCTAAAATATCAAAACGATCTTTATAACATTTATATGGGGCCACTCTGAAGGCATAACCTATCAAGCAAAAAAGATTTTTTAGAATTCATGAGAAGATACAAAATACATGCAGATGAACATATAATCTCCTCCTTTTTCAAGTCGGTTAAAAAGCTCATAGAACTAGCAAGTTAAAGTGTCAATTGGAAGGCCATATACTTGTAACTAACTAATCTTCGGTTCATCGACCAAAGATGTAGTTTGGACGCCTTCCCCCATGTGATCTGTTCATCAGGATTCTACGTGTAGTAAAATTTGCAGGACGCCGCTAAGTGCATGTGGCTCTCTATCGCGTTAAATTAGAGGTAAGTGGAAGAGACGTCTTCGCCCAAAAGTAGGTCTGCGCCTGGAATAATGATGACAATAATATGCCTAGTACCTATTTTCTTTTTGTTATAATTTGCATGTTTTTTGGCATTACACAGTGTTATTTTCATTTTCTTTTTGTTGTAATTTGCATGTTCTTTGGCAAAAATCATTTTCCTATTCTTAATATTCTTATTCTAGTAAATCTATGACATTACCTTACTAGACGGTATTTGTTTATAATACACATTATTTAATAGTTTTTATTTTATTTTATTTGTATGTACGAGTATGTAAGTTGTCCGCTTCAAAATTTGCAAGTTAAATTTGACATTATTGCGTTTTCTGATTGAGCTGAAATTTTCCGTACAGGTAAAGCTGCGACTTTTCATACAAACGGAGTTAACAATTTTCACCTCTTAAATGTTAACCGATTTGGACCAATTTTTGATAGGTTGACATTCAATCAATCAAATATGCTTTGTGTACAATTGTTTGCCATCCAGAAAAAAGCTAGCTTTTTATTTTTTCGACAAATTTAAAAAGTTCAATTTTATTGTCGTTCACGTGTTTTCATTCAAAACTAATTTCGGCCATTTTTTCAAATTTATAATAACTATTTTAAAAAACGAAACGTATGCCTAAGTCTAGCTTTTGTTCTGACTGACAACCTTTAAAAAATTGGTCAAAATTGGTTAACATAGTGGAACCGAGAGTAAGACTGAGGGCGCTACCTGTAGAGCGTACAAATGTTTTAAAACTTTCTCCTCTAACAAGGACGAAAGTTTTATTAAATTCAATTTCGGAAAGAATAGATTTATTTAGTTGTTCGTTGACGGATTTCGAAAGGATGACTTTAAATTATTTAAGTAATAAGTTTTAATTATTTTTAAGAGTGGCTACATTGTCGAATTGGGCTGATGGACCTGTAATGATAATATGTGTTTTTGTACAAATTAAAAAACAAAAAAAAACATTTTAGAGGTGAAAATCGTTAACGCCGTTTGTATGTTTGTATGCAGCTTCATAATCCTATTAAGTTTGAATGATACTGCACGGTTAGCTAAATGACGTCATTCTAAATCCATTATGGCGGACAAGTTAATTTTTATGCAGTCCCATGGTATGGGTTAAATTTGACTTAATAGCTCCCGTAGAACAGATGACCGTTGGGGTAGTAAAGTTCTCGAGTGGTGACCGCGCACCGGAAAGCGTAGCGTAGGCAGGCCTCCCACGCGGTGGACCGACGACCTGGTGAAGATGCGGGCAGCGCAGGACCGGTCGTCGTCGAAATCCTTGGGGGAGGCCTTTGTCCAGCAGTAGACGTTTTTTGAGAAGACGTTGTTGAGAAGAATACAAAATAATAAAAATTCTTTACAAACAAAAGCTTGTAGCAAAAAGTTCTTAAATTTTTCGAAATGAGCATATTTTAACACGCTGCCCACAAAAAAGTACTGTATTGTTTTCAGGTCTAATTAATGTATGTATGTTTCTTTATTCCACGATATCTTCTAAAGAATTTGATGGGTTTTAGAGTGCGATGATGTATGGTTAGATTCGTTTTGATCCCTTGAATGACATATAGGATACATTGTACCTGACTTCCCAAAAAAGAGAGGTAATGTTTTAATGCAGTTGTGTTTTTAATCAATTTTTAATTTAATGTTATTTTATTACTTTTCACGATTTACTCTATCCCAGTCATTTATATGAGAAGCCATGATCGCAGGCAGTTAATAATTTTCCTTGTAACCACTCGCTTAGCTTAGGAATGGGGTGAGGCAAGGGGCAGGCCTGCATATTTTGCCTAATGCCTTTATCAAGTCCTGACAGCAGGCCGCTACGGCCGGGACAACCATGTTAGCTTATGAACTCATTCTATTTAATAGAAACGACGTGAACGATGGGTGTTTCATTTTCAACCGACTTCTAAAAAGAAGGAGATCTACAATTCGATTGTGTGTTTGTGTGAGTGTGTGTATTACGCGATATCTTCGCAGATTGTGAACTGATTATCATGATTCTTGTTTTACTCGATAGGGTATGCTCTCGAGTTGGTCCCATATAAATTTTATCAAAATCGGTGTTACTTTATTACAAAATTTACGAAAGCCAAAAATAATAATGCAAAATTGTACTAAGTTGTTGCCATGAAAGTCATTTTTTTAACGTGTTTAGCGTTTTTAAATTATTTCAACTGGTGTTACAAATAGTTTAGCTAGTCACTCGCTTCATCGATGAGGTGTACTATGTCATAAATTTAATTGATTAATTACATTAAGATTTTATACAAAGCATTTTTGATTTTCAACTGTATTAATGTCGCGTATTTAAGTATAATAATATTATTTCATACTTTTGAGTGAATTTCATTTTGAAGTCGGTTTTTAGTTTTTTTAAACTTTTATTTTTATTTTCTTTATTTTTAGTGATAATACTATCTATCTAACAACGTTAAACCCAATCACCTACTCACCAATAGGAATTATCAAATCCTAGTACATGTGTTACCTTAACAGATACAAAGTCCTGTGGCTTCCATCATCATCAGCTCATCTGAATAACCTGAAAAAATACAACCTATCGGTCTATGCATACCTACGTATATATCTATGTATAATATTGAAAGAATTTTCCTCCAACTCCTAACCGTTAAGGAGTTGTACCTTTCTTCATCAGCTTATCAACATGAGATGATGTCTAACAGACGCAAGTATTTTAATAGCTTTAGAAAACATATGAATCACGTAATAAGTCACGTAATAAGCCTACGTAATGAGTAATTTGAGGGTTGCTCTTGATTTCCCTGGGATCCCATCATCAGATCCTGACTTGGTGACAATGGGACCCCCTCGGGAGTATACTCTTTCGAATGAAAAAAGAATTTTGAAAATCGGTTCACAATCGGCGGAGATATCGCGTAGAGTGAATAGGCATTATTTGAGTTTGCGTGTACCATCCTCGACTGCATCATCACTTACCATCAGGTGAGTTGCAGTCAAACGCACTCAAATTTTTAATAAAAAATAAAAAAAACAAATTAACAAAAAAAAAAACAGTCGAATTGAGAATCTCCTCCTTTTTGAAGTCGGTTGAAAAAAACATGTTAAACAGCATGGAATTACTAAAAAGTTTTTATTAATTACTTTACGTACTTCTCATATGTAGGTAAAGAGGACTTTACTCAAATAAACTGAGTCATCTTTTCATTCCATTTCCTCGTATATCATTATCATTAAGTATTTTTCACGGTCCTCACAAAACATGCATAACCGCTTCATTTACCACCGATCCGATAGAAGGCGAAAATTGTCGTAAAAGCATACGATTGTTAGCATAAAGAAAGCGTAGCTCCGGTGTATGTAATTTGGGTTTCGTCAGATACGTTCGCAATAAAACAATCCAGGCATGCCGAAGGTATTGACGGAAAAATGTAAGAAGGTACTCTTGAGCTGCTCAAATTACTGTGAGTTAGACAATTTTACGAGAGCAGGTAGTAAAATGTGGTTAAAATGCGGAGAGAGATACAAGAGCTCTTCGTCTATTTACTGAACTTACTCGAAACATTACGTTCCTGACTGGCTGTTTCTCTAACCCGACAAAAACTGTAGTACTGCAATTAATAATAATAACAATCAGGGACAAATCATATAATATGGTCATCTGGACCTACATTAGGATTTCCTCTACTATAGGAACCAGTGATAAACATCCTACCATACAAATGTGAAAGTTTGTATCTCTGGATGTATGTATGGGTTTTTGTTAATCTTTCACGCTTCAACCACTGGACGGATCAGGATGAAACTTGGCACACGTATCGGTTAGGTTCTGGAACAGGACAAAGGCAACTTTTTACACCGGGAAAACGTCTTATTCCTACGGGAAAATCAAAAACAACGCGGGCGTAACCGCGGGCAGACGGCTAGTTCTTACTAATATTCTAAATGTGAAAATGTGTTTGTTTGTTTGTTACCTTTTCACGCTTCAATACCTCGACCAATGTTAATGAAATTTGTGCACGCAGGTAGCGTTTATCACTGGGAAGGACATACGAGCTATTTCATGCTGTGAAAATAGCATAGTCCGATGCAGTTCCCAAAGGGAACTTAAAAAATATACTATTACTTTGGTTAATTTCTTTAACATCGCAACGGAACTATTTTTTTTTGTGATTTTTTTGCACAGAGATGGTTGAGGGGGTGAGAAATGACATAGTTCACTTATAAGCATAGTCCCGAGGGATTTGGGTATACGCTTGCGCACGTCGGCGACGCAACAGAGACACGGATTAAAGTTTTTTTTGTATAGAATTGGTTGAGGGGGTGGGAAGTTACACATAGACTGCTTATCAGAATAGCCCGATATAGTTCCTGAGGGATCTAGAGAAAACTCATGTCCACGGTGGCGAGCTTCACAGATAGTCATAAAAACGATGTCAAAGCGAGCAAAGCCGCGGGCAAAAGCTAGTACTTGTATTTGTTTAAAAATATCCCTAATATTACTAGTATAAATATATAAATGTTTTTTGCATAGAAATAGTCGAAGGGGTGGGAAGTGACATAGACTGCTAATCAGAATAGCCCGATATAGTTCCTGAGGGATCTGGAGTAAGCTACTGTGTACGCTCGCGTTGCGGCTCGCCCAGCACTCACCCTAAAGACAGTCATAAAAACTATGCCCACGCGAGCGAAGCCGCGGGCAAAAGCTACTACATATTCATATAGATATTGAACACACAAACACAGAGAAAATAAACCTGTCCGTCACATGAATGTTTGCTCTGGGTGGGGATCGAACCCACGACCGGCGGCCCAGCAGGCAGAAACGTTGCCACTGGACCAACGGGTTAGTCTCAAATGAAGATTAAATCAAAATTATGCCTGTTCACCGTCACCGTCAAAACGTCTAAATTAAATCCTCTTGAAACACACCGAGTCAGACAAGGACAAAAATCTTAAAATAAAGGTAACGTTAAATAAACATCTACTATACGTTCAGACTTCAGATAAAATATATGCTTTAATAAAATTTGAAACCAAGAAGCAAGAAAGAATAGGCACAATAAATTTCACGTCATCTCAACTTTTGTGCAAATACTTACAAGTAAAGCTTTCCCTTGTCATGGCCGATGTCACCGCTAAAATTCTGACACTTCACTGTCGTCGTTCAGGGAATCGAATAAACTCTAACTCTCTGAGCTGTTAGCTCGTGGCTGTTATTATTTTAGTTAGGAAGAAGTATTTTTATTATTGAATAGCTGTGCCCGCGACTTCGCCCGCGTGGAGGTTTTGAATTTTCCCAATTTTCCGGGATAAAAAGTATCCTATGTGTTGACCGGGGCTTTATGGAACCATTATACAAAATTTCATCAAAATCGGCCTGGTAGTTTTTGCGTGATGCGCGAACATACAGACAGACAGATAGACAGACAGACAGAAAAAAAATCCAAAAGTTGTTGTTTTGGCATCTATATCGTTAGTAATGTAAGTAACAGTTATTATTATTTTCCATAAATATTTCATGTACAGACACGGCCCCGTTACAGTTTTATTATATGTATAGATTCCTCAGTTATAGGGTTATATTTAGATTTAGACTTTCGAGGAAATTTTGTGGAGAGTATGAAAACTGTACATTTTTGGAAAATTCATAATAAAAACAATAAAATAAAAAAAGTTGCCCTGATTTCAATTTAAACAAAATAAGGGCTATATCGTAAACATGGTATATATAAGCGTGAAACTTAGTGTAATTAATCCTAAAGTAAAACAACAAAGTGTGTGAGTCGTACTCGCGATAAGGATCCTGAACTTAATAAAATAAAATTTCTGTTGCTAGCGTTGATGTCTGTTGTATGATATGAATAGGTTTCGTTTGAATGGTTATGTTTTACTTGTGTGGAGACGTACGGAATATCAATGGTACGGAACCTTCGGCGTGCAAGTCCGACTCGCACTTAGCCGGTTTTTCTTTCTTTGTTTTTATTGCTTATATTATTTATTACCTTTAAAAAATGTACCACTTTGAAACTAAAAAAGAACCGGTGATATTACATAGCAATGTTGGTTTTCAAGTCAGTTAATTTACTAACACTAAAAAACAAACAGGCAAAAGGAAAATTTGTTTTTCTTATTACAATAAAAACATTAACAAAAATGTACCTTTTTGAATTTTTCCATGAAATTCCCGCGAAATTACATAGTGGACCTCTCTTACTCATAGTATTCTTAGCCTTACCAAAGTATATACAATATTAGTAGTAACATACAGTTTGGACACTCCCTGCCGCTCTAGATTGCGACCTCACCCCCTCGTCACCCAGATTGATACAGATTGGTTACAGTTTGGTTCTCGAACGTATGGGATTTTGACGTGATTTTGTTTGCTCCGTCATTTGTTTTTAGAAATGTCATTTCATGTGACCGTTTGTAGCAGTGTCCGGGTGTTGCCTTACATTGATTACGAAGGGCCTCAAATGACATATTTATTTACTTACTAACGATAAAGACTATCCAGACGGTGGCCTAAAATCTATTAAGAGGATAGTGTTAACTAACGTGGTCTGGCCTAGATAATTTTTAAAATTCCGTAGTGAAACTAGGAACACCTAAAATTTCACCATGTCCGTCAGTATCTCTGTCTGTCCGTCAATAATATGTCACAGCCGTTTTACTCAAAGACTATCAGCTATAATGCTGAAATTTGGTATAGTTATACAATTCTTTGACGCCTATTAACATATGGAATAAAATATGTATTAATTTTCGAAAACCCAAAAGGCTTCTTAGTAAAAGCTTTTATTTGAAAAGAGTTTTGATGCTCAAAAAGCCATATGCTCTAATGAATAAGTATAAAAAATACACACGGCTCCAAATTAAAAAAAGGTGAATGGTATCGTATTTCCTACGACTCTGCCTTGACTCAACCTCGTAGCTCATCATCAGATCAACTTCAAAATACCAAAAGGATCTATTGTCACCGGGAATACGGCTTCATTACAAATTTTTGCTTAATCAAAAATCTCTTTGAAATCGATCGCAAGATCTGAACTAAACAAACATACATACTCGTACATACATACAAACATTGCAAGTTAAATAAAAGCTTTTAAAAAAAGACCCGTGTCCCATATGGGTTGTTAATTAAGGTTGTTAAATTCAACTATAAGTTTTTAATTTAAATTTTATCATTTACCTAATACGAGGGCTGCACTAAAAGTTTCGGGAATCTAGGAAGTTATACATAATATTTAGTTATAAAGTAATTTATTGTTTTTCGATGTATTCTCCGCCAAATTTAATACATCTTTCCATTCGATGGAACCAGTTTTTATGACACTCGTTCAACTCAGAAGTCGATATAGTCAAAATTCCTGTTTTGAAGACATTGACGGCTTCTTCGGGTGTCAAAAATCGTTGACCACGCAATTTATTATAAATTCTGTAGAATGTGAAAAAATTTGGGGCTTAGGTCTGGGCTGTATGACGGATGGTCAAGAAATCAATGTTTTGCTACTTGATAAGTTCATTTGTTACTCGGGCGATATGGGAACTTGCATTGTCGTGGTGGAGGGTGATGCGACAGTTGGAGTTCTCTTTCCGGAGTTCAGTGATGATTTGAGGCAAACAAATGGTAGTGTACCAGTGTGCATTTACTGTTCTTTGTTCCTCAAGAGAAATAGTTGCAACATGACCCGATTTGGAGATGAACGTGGCTACCTTTGCTTTGCAACGGTCCGAGAACGAATAACTTTTGTCGGCTTCAACTTATTTTCATACACCCAAACGCGGGACTGGTTTTTCATTTTAGGTTCGTACGTAAGTATCCAAAGATTCATAGCTTGATACGATGTTGTGATTGATTGACTGATCTATCCGACCGATTTCAGTCATGGCGACCACTTCGACTCCTATTCGGTTTGCCGCGCGTGCGCTCGCAGATGACTTACTCGTATATAGCCAATCTTCGCAGCTAAACTCCTAGCGCAATGAGGGCATTTAAGTATGCCACCCTCATAATTGTATGAAATGGTCGCAGGTGGTCGGGCCTTTAACTGGTCGCGTTTAGTAAAGCTTACCTTTATGCGATGTTGTACACGCGTTTGAAGTGCCTCTGTGGAACTTTTCCTGAGTTTCGAGGCACCAAGAAACACGAGTGGCTTTCAGCTCCTCAGACAGCAAATGAGGGATCCAGCGGTAAAACCTCGGTAAAACAGTTTTTTTACACGCAACTCTTCGTGCAAGATTGTTTCTATTTGACTCATCCTATTGCCCAAAGACGTGACTATTTCACGATATGTCACATGACGATCATCCTCAATAAGCTTACGTACGGCATCGACGTGTTCCTGGATGACTGCTGTTTTTGGACGACCTTCTTCACCCGGATCATCGCTAAGTTTGACAAGGTCAGGTTGAAATTCAGAAAACCAGCGATAAATTGTGGTTTTTTTATGGTGCTTCATTGCCAAATACAAAAATCATACAATCAACAGATTCTTTTTGTGTTAGTCCACTTCTAAAGTCATAATAAATCATTGCGTTGGGGAATCTTGGTAAGCCCGCTTCCATCTTCGGCAACATTGTCACTTACCACCAGGTGAGATGTTGTCAAGGGTTTACCAATTGTGAATAAAAAAAAAAAAAAAAATGGCTCAAAATTTTTTCCATGTTAACTCAATTTTTATTTCAACTTGTCAAATAAGAAAAATCATAATGCCGTGACCACGATCCTTCTAAAAAAAATGGTGTTCGAATAACAAGTACTTTTTGTTTAAAATAAAAAATAGTATAAAGTGCTAAATACGATGAATATTAGTATTATATTTCCGAACCTTTTAGTACACCCTTTCGTAGAGATGTGTTCACTGTTAAATTCACCTAAGACAAAGAAAATTTTAATTGGTGTATGTGATTAAATGTCGCTCTATTCTGTGGGTACGACAGTATCAAATGCTTTCTTGCGGCATGTATTTCGCCTCTTGAATCCCAATTCGACCGGTGAGTAGTCGTTTCGTATTTTCTCAATTTTACGACTGTCATTTTATCTCTCGTAAAACTGAATTGAAGTTTTCTGTGCGAGCGCGCGTGCGGTGCGCGTAAGTTGAATATATTTTATAGTTTTACAGGCTTTGAAACACACCTCTATGTCGGGAAAGCCTGGCCACATACTGTTGAATGACAGAAATTGTTTTGAGATTCCTGTAAAGATTTCATGCACTCGTTTGAGATACTCTTTAGCAACATAATATGATGTCTATGCGTAAGCTAAATCAAGTTACAGTTGGAAAGTAATTGGTGAAGAATTAGTATTTTAAGTACTTTACCATTTTTAAAACCGAAGAAAAAAAGGGGTGTTACAAGTTTGAAGACTATGCCAGTACATATTTGTCTGTCTGTATGTCTGTACATGTCATCGTGTTCCTTGACAGGTGGATTAATATAATGGGGTTTTTTATTTGAAAGCTAGATTAACCGACTTTGTTCTTAGCCATGTTTGATATAAATCCATTCAGCCGTAAATGGAGATGATTAACTGCATGCCAAAATTGTAAGAGATAGAGGGTTGGTGCTTTAACTTACATAATTTACAACCTGGGTAGATTTTACGCGTAATAAAAAATCAAAATGGCGGAAAACAAAATGACCGCCGAAAGAAAATTGCTCCGATGTGGCTGAACTTTTTTCGGGGTTTTTAATTCCTCTAATCATAATCTTTGCATTGCAAGTGCTACTTTATACTAATTACTTTTAGGTCTAATTCTCGTGGTACAGCAGATTTTATAGTTTCTAATACGAAGATATGTTAACTTATCATTTTGCCTAATATGTAAGGCATATCGAAGGCACAACGTATCATTTTGCCTTATATGTTAGGCATATACAATCTCTCGACCTGTACTTGCTTGGGGCTTGGGGCCTGGAGCCTGGGGCTTGGGTCTTGGGGCCTGGGACCAGGGGCCTAGTGCCACGGTCATGGGGCTTGGGGCTTAGGGCCTGGAGATTGGGGCCTGGGGCTTTGTGCCTGGGGCCAGGGGCCTAGGGCCAGGTGCCTGGGGCTTGGGGCCTGGGTCTTGGGGCTTTGGGGACCGGGGTTAGTAAAGTTAAGTTCTACAAGTTTAAGGTCAAGGTCAAAGTAAAGTTAAATTAAAAGGATTAAAAGTGGCTTCCAGGATCTTACAAGAGGTGTTCCAATGCGGTCTACTCTCTATGAGAAAAACCGCACCTGTGTGTGTCAATGGAATAAAAGTACTAGGCTTCCATGATCTTATTAGAGGTGTTCTAATGCGGTTGATACTCTGTGAGGAAAACACGTATCTGTGTGTGTCAATGGATTAAAAGTACTAGGCTTCCAGGATCTTATAAGAGGTGTTCCAATTGATTCGGTCAATTCTCTGTGAGGAAATACCAAAGAGTTAATTCACTCGACTATGGGCGGTATTTAACATCTAATTAAAGATGGAGCTAAATCAGTTTTACTTCAGTCGTGTGGTTCTATAGCACACAAGCGTTCGGCTTGTGACACATTATCACGTAAAATTAGCGTCAGTATAAACCTACTTTACAGACAACATCGTTTTTTTTTTAAATTATTTAAGTTTGTAAGTAGAACACATTGTTGTATTTTATTCTGTTATTACTATTACTGTAAAACTTTATTAGCATACCAGCGAAGTCCGCAGATATTTCGGACGGGCTGTAATTATGATGATAATATTCGGTACTAATAAATTTCTCAAAGTAATTGAAACGCGTAATTTGAGTTTAAAATACATATATCACGGGCAGTAAGCGATATAGTCGTTTTCAACAACATCGTCACTTCATTATTCTGCAGTTTATATCGCATTCAGGCCGACCCACTTCTGCCTTTGTCTGGCAAAGTACAGGGTACAATGCACCAACATTACCGGGAAACTACTTTAACGATCCACAATTACAAATTATTCATGGCTTTCACTGCATTTGATGGAAGAAGAATTGATGGGTGGTGATTATTTATTTATAGGCCTTTTTAGCTTCTTTTAAGTACAACTGCTAGATTTTCGTATATACCTAGCTCTGAAAATCACAAAATTAGCATTATTTAAAAAAAATAGTATGAAAAAAACGGCCCCACGATACTAATTTCAATTGACGATTAGTTATAACGATTTTACACCGTAAAAAGCAATTTCATAACACAAAATTACTAAATTTATTTAACATTTTTTTCATAGAATTTGGTCCTGTAACGTAATCATTTTTAAAATTTGAAAAATTAAAAAAGTAACCAGTGATAATTATAATAATACTGAAATTAGTTTCTTAAATTAAAATGGCCTATATTTTTATTTAAAACATACCTAAATTTATTTGACAATGCTAATTGTGTTATCAATATTAGTTAGAATTATTATATATGAGCGAGCGCCACTGTAGTACCCACGCTAACAAAAAGCTCAAGAAGCTTACTGGCACACAAAGCTACAATCGGGCATGTGGCGCACTCTCTGACTAATGCGCTTACGATAAAGTACTCGGTAAACGCTTAAAATTATTATGAGAGAGCGCCACTGTAGTACCCGCGCTATCAAAAAGCTCAAGAAGCTTACTGGCACACAAAGCTACAATAGGGCATGTGGCGCACTCTCTAATTTATGTGCTTACGCTAAAGTACTCGGTAAACGCTCAAAATTATTATGTGAGAGCGCCACTGTAGTACCCGCGCTAACAAAAAGCTCAAGAAGCATATTGGCACACAAAGCTACAATAGGGCATGTGGCGCACTCTCTGACTTATGTATGTGCTAACGCTAAAGTACTCGATAATCGCTCAAAATCTTCACGTCCCAAATACCGCAGTGTTTTCCAAGACCAGTCTTCCAGACCAAGGTCTTCGACCAGTGTGTGTTGCCAGTGATGACATACGGACTGAACTGAGACATGGTCGCTCACTATGGGCCTCATAAGAAGGCTCAAGGTTACCCAAAGGGCAATGGAGCGTGCTATGCTCGGAGTTTCTCTGCATGATCGAATCAGAAACGAGGAGATCCGTAGGAGAAGCCAAGTAACCGACATAGCTCTCAGAATTGCTAAACTTAAATTGCAGTGGGCGGCGGGGCACGTAGCTCATAGAACAGATGGCAGTAGGGGTTGTAAAGTTCTCGAGTGGTGTTAGCGCAATGGAAAACGTAGCGTAGGCAGTCTTCCCACTCGGTGGACCGCTTACCTGATGTAGGTCGCGGAAAGCCGCTGGATGCGGGCAGCGCAGAAACGGTCGTCGTGGAAATCCTTGAGCCTCCCCCAAGGGTTTCCACGACGACCGGTTCTGCGCTTCACGCATCCAGTGGCTTTGTCCAGCAGTGGACGTCCTTCGGCTGATATGATGATGATGACACGGTCATACAATTTGTCAAATGTTTGTAAAATAAGCGTTTGGCAAAGGGCTTTTCAAATTATATAATAGTGTGCGGGCACGTATTTGTTTGACAAAAGCGTTTGTAAATAATTTGACAAATACATATTTGACAAATTGTTTGAGCGTTTACCAAGTACTTTAGATTCTGGATATTACATATTTGTGGTACGAATACGTATTTGGCTCCCTTCCTTTTAAGATAAAATCGTATTGATTCTTTACCGTACGACCGTATCTGTAACGCATCCTAAAGTTCTTCAGTAAGGTCAGGTGGGGTAAGAGGGACGCTGGGGGAAGAGTAACAGTAACTAGTAAAAAGAAAACTATAATGCGCAGCTCTATGGTCACTACGTCGATAAAACAGTATTAGGCGTAGTTCAAATATTCTTGGATAGATGGCGCTGGAACACGGCAACTAAGCGAGTGAAAGAGAAAAAAAATCAGTTGTCAAGCTTAAAAAAACCACTACCTAGCGCGTTCCTGGTTTAAATTAATTTTAATATCAAAAACGGTTGTTGTTGCGGTTGATTGCTATGGTAAGTGTAATTATTACGTTTAATCTTTATTTTCTACGTATTACATTGTTTGTAACGTGTGTTTTTAGTGCTTTTTCGATGTCAATAAAAACATAAACTTCAAAATGGCAAGGTGGGAAAGAGGAACGGCTATACCAGGTTAAGAGAAACATATGTTCCTCTTTTCCGGTTTCAGGGGTAACAAACATTTTTAAAATCCGCTAAAATATAACAGGTTCCGTAAATAGCCATGATTTGCTTTAGACATGTTTTAGACCTAAGCTAGACTGATTTTGAAATTCGGTAAGTATAGTTTACATTTCACTACGAATGTTATTGTTTGTGACAGTATTTTAGTTGTGATACATTGTTGCTTACTATTACGCGTATAGACCAAAGTGAGAAAAGTTCAAAAGTGTTAGAAGTTTATGTTTTGTTTCTTTTGAGTTGATTTTTTAAATTGTAATTAAAGAAATTTATTAAAACCTTATCTGTTTTTAGCATACATTTCTATTTTTAATACATTCATTTAATAGCGGAGTTTTGGCGGGAATTCTGTGAAAGATGGTCAACAGTGATTTGTAATATTCATTTCAGTGGTTTATTGTGGGATTTAGTGCATAAAATTAGTGCCGTTTTGTGTAGTAATGCTCATTAAAGTGAACTTTGATGTGGAATGTTGCAAATTCATTGGAAAATCAAGAGATTCTGTGATATGTGAAACGTGACTTTTTCATACAGATCACCTCTGCTAGGAACCTTGGCTTCACGACCTGAATGTGCAGAATTGTCGCCGAAGCTTCCAGAAAGCTATAAAATGCCTGGCATTAGTATTTTATAGCAAATTACAGTAGACATAAATAGGCTTGGTTACTATAAAACAGACAAGGCTGTATGGGCTACGATCCCATAAGGGATAAATTTAACCAAAAAAAATAATCATTTAATAGCACAAAAAGTTTAGCACCTCTGACCTTACCTATATGTTCCTGTTACCCCAAATTTCGATTTTGTTTGCTGTCATCCTAAAGAAGACCTTATTTTAAACGAGGTTAGGTTCAATTCCTTTCACTCAAATTTTTTTTTAAAACATGCTATAATAACACACAAAAACATGAGTTATTACTTAAAAGTATCGAGTGTTCCTCTTACCCCAAATCTCGGGAAAGAGGAACATTTATAAGACCTAGCTTTGTTGCTAAATTGTTCCGTAATTACACTAAGAATCTAGTTCTGTGTCAAAAAAAATGTAAGTATAATTTAAAAACGAAGATTTGTTTCTATTAATATCGAAGTAAATGTATATTTTTGAGAGCTGAAGGCCAAAATATGCACATACCAGTAAAGTATGTTTCTCTTACCCCACTTGACCTTATATAAAGCAAATTATATTGAAAGTACCTGACAGTTTCATTTTACGCTGCTAGCAGTACAATCGATTCTTTCAAACTTATCCAATTTGGAATGAAGTGTAAAAATGCAACTAAAAGCGCAGTACAAGTCAAACTTAAATTACCTTACTATTAACCTTAAGTTCAATTACAATGTTTTACTACTTTCTTGCGTCAAACTCTTCTGATGTGCGCTGATAAAAGAGTTTTATTTAGATATATATACGGCGCGGCGGCGGGTAGGTTATAATTTATTTACTCATATACGCTATTTAATATTCGCTTCACAACAGGAAATAAGTAATTTCAAGATGGTAAAAAAATGGGTAAGTAATTTAATTACTGTCGAGTAGCATTTTTTAAAATTGCAACAATCCTACTAACTTATAACACAACAAACACACTGAGACGCACAAAACACAAATCTCATGTAACCAAGTGTTAACAACATAGTCGGTTAAATAAAAACTCTGTGGTCTGAGTTTCGCTGGCTACTTTTTTCAAATTTTACACGGATCGGCGGTAGCGCTGCGACGGCGGTGGGGTGATTAAAAAAAGTAAATTGACAAAAACTCCTTGGTCTGAGGTTCGCTGGATGCTTTTTTCAAATTTTGAACGGGCCGGCGGTGGCGGCAACGCGGCGACGGCGGCGGCGGCGTAGTGATTAAAAATAAGTAAATCGGTGGATAAACCAAAAGTGTGCGTCACTGCATTCCCTCCCCTTTGGTCACGGTTTTAAATATCGAGTGTATTTTACTTAAAATTATATTCATTGTTGTTTTAATTTCCTTGCTTTGTTTGAGTAAAGAACTTTACAAGATTCGACCGGAATAGCAATTTTTGCTGGATTCGTATTATGTTATTATTATTATTATATCAGCTCATATACGTCCCCACCGAGGGGCTCGAGCCTACCCTGAATCAGGGCGATTAGGCCTTAGTCAACCACGCGGGCCCAGTGCGGGTTGGTCGACTTCACACACAACCTTCGAGTTTTTTCGCAGGCGTGTGCAGGTTTCCTCACGATGTTTTCCTTCACCGTTAAAGCAATCGGTAAGTATGTACGTAAGTTTTTGAAAAACTCATTGGTACATTGGCCGTCCAGATTTGAACCCGGTACCTCTGGTTAGATGGACCGAGTCGTTACCGGTTGAGCCACCGACGCTTATGTTATATTCAAACTCTACTCATCCAGCAATCGCTTACTTTCCCGCCCTCGTTAGTAATTGTACTGTTGTTGAAACCTACCATCGGGATTATTCGGAATAAATCGGATAACCTCAGGAACTTATATCCATTTTCTATTAGCTCAGGATTTTCGCGATATAAGTACATGTTCGTCCTCCTCGCTCTCGCACGATTTTTAACCCGCCATCCCGCTTACAACAAAGCGGGCGCCGCATAATACACTTTTTTTTATTAAGAAGTCGAAAGTAAAAACTGAAAACAAAAAAATGGTAGGAGAAACCCTCGGTCACCTTTAAAGGTATTTAATTTTTTAGGGTTATGGAGCCAAACGGGCAAAAATGGAAATCCATATAATTCCGAGATTTTTTTAAGGATAGCCTCATTTTTTTTGAGCGTATCCTCTATAAATATAATGGATTTTAACCTGACTGCGCCAGAATGAGGGTTATGTATTTTTTTCGAGTGTATGTATATATGTATGTTTATTTATTTCTTTGGCACGCTTTGTAGCCTAAACGACTTCATGGGTTTTGGAGTGCGAAGTGTCGTTAGAGTCGTCTTGATCACGTAAGTGACATAGAATAAATTTTTACCCGGCCAGCCAAAAAATGAGGTTATTTATTTCTTTGACACGCTCTGTGACCTAAACCGTTTGATGGATTTTGGAGTGCAAGGTGGCGTTAAATTCGTCTTAATCCCTAGAGTGACATAGGATACATTTTTAACCGACTGCCGAAAAGAGAGGAGTTAAGTTTTCTTGCAGCCGGGTTTTTAATTTTTAATTAAAGTTCGTTTGCTGAATTAACTGCAGCTTTGACGGCTCGCGACAAACACTCTGTCAAAGAGGCCTCCTTGAGTTCCATCGCGCCACCAGCCACGCCGCCATACCACGCCATACGCCGCCGTCGACGTTGTTGGCGTCGCGATTGAACTCAGCGTGGCTCCTTCATCGGAGTGATTGACTGTCGCCGCTGCCGGCTAGCGGCATTCATCAATGAACGAAATATTCACATTACCTTTGAGATACTTAAAAAGTAACAACGTTATCTACGTCAAATGCAGTTTGTATTAAGTTCAAGTCAGTTGCACTAGGTAAAACATTTGGCCCGCCGCCTAATAGCATGACGTGTTCAGGGGAAAATTGTTTGCGTAAAGACTCTGGGGCTTAGGGTCTGCTTCTTGCTGCATTTGCAAGAAGTAAGATATACAGACGGTGATCTTGTTAGTTTATGTACCAACACTTGGTCATAAATTAATATACGTACTATTCAATCAAATCAAATCAAAATCAAATCAAATCAATTTATTTGTGAATCACAGGTTACAGTAAAAAGGTGTTATTAAATAAAGTTGGACGCTGTGTTCTGCCTTTTGGCATACAAATTAATACAATCTTAATTAAAATAAACATAAATCACGGAATCAAATACACTATGTCAAAAAAATAATCATAATTCATGAAGCATGTCAAACCAACTTATACACACTATGTCATTTTTTTTAATATATAAATCATGTCAAACTATTTTAACAACATTATTATGGTACATATATATGACCTCAATTAAAATAACAAATAATAAGTATCACCTATATGAGAATGTCAATGGAATGCTGTGTCAGTGTTATCGAGAAACTCTTTAATAGAGTAAAATGTCTTATTAGTGAGGAAGTCAAATAGCTTATTCTTAAAGTCATTGATTGTGGAGCATGTTTTTATATCAGCTGGAAGTTTGTTGTATTGCTTCTACAGATGCGCCAACTATGACTTTGGCCGATTAGCTGACTGGCCGACTAGTCGGTTGCAAAAAGGCCGAATAGTCGGCCAAGCCGATCATAGCAGCTTTTGGTGGAGTTCAGATGACATTGGCAATGCTCGTGATGTTGTATTGTTTTCGTGCAGGCCGGCGACTGAGGGTAATTTATTAAAATAAAACAAAAGACAGTGAATTACTTAAGCTTACCTAGTTTTAACTGCTCATACTGAAAGTGTTTAATTGAACTTAAATCATTTCGAAAAAGAAATTCTCTGCTTCATCATCATCATATCAGCCAAACGACGTCCACTGCTGGACAAAGACCTCCCCCAAAGGTTTCCACGACGACCGGTCCTGCGCTGCCCGCATCCAGCCGCTTCCCGCGACATTCACCAGGTCGTCGGTCCACCGTGTTTGGAGGCCTGCCTGCGCTACGTCTTGCGGTCCGCGGTCGCCACTCGAAAACTTTACTACCCAACGGCCATCTGTTCTACGAGATATGTGTCCTGCCCACTGCCACTTAAGTTTTGCGATTCTTTGAACTATGATATGTTACTTTAGTTTTCCCACGAATCTCCTCATTTCTGATTTGATCGCAAAGGGTCGCAATTACTTCAACAGTCATTTAAACTATGGCATCATAACTTCACATGCGAACTTCACAAGGCCGTCGGTCCACCAAGTGGGAGGCCTACCTACGCTACGTATTCCGGTGCGCGGTTGCCACTCGAGAACTTGACAGCCCCGACGCCCATCGGTTCTTAGAGCTATGTACTTATTTGTGATCTCTAAATTAAAGTTCCTTTTTGCTCATTATCTATTTCTACCGTAGCACAGATGAGATACTAGTTACTTCGTAAACCGTAGGTAGTTCGATCTACGAGAAAGTCAATACGAATAGACACTTGATACTTGAATCTAGTTCTACAATGCGAAACGCGGAAGAAGCTGGCATTGTAAAGTATCAAGATTTGTAATGTGTATGGAGTATGCGACCTAATATTCTGACGCTTACCTAAAGCAGTCTCTAAATTAAAGTTGCGCTTCTTTCTTTCAGTCTCTAAATTATGGTGGCGCATCGGGAGCCGGGTCGTTCCTTTTCCTCTAATATGGTTGATGGGAGCGATGGCTGACTCTCGCGTTATACTCATGACCGGGTGCTGTCCGTGTGAACTGGCCTACTCTTGTAAACAATAAAAAAAAATATAAAAAAAATACTTTGGGACTTATCAGTGCTTTGCCGATTCTTAAAAGTTTTTGATGGATTCATTTCATCAATTAAAAATGTCTGCATTTACAGATGATGGGAAAATTAATACGCAGTCTAGTTCAAGATTTACCACACTAGTGTGTAAGGGCCAAAAGTAAGGGCACTTCAGGAGCTACAGTCTAGGTGATTATATTTATGTATATTTTTTATTAAAAATTTTAGTGCGTTTGACTACATCTCACCTGATGGTAAGTGACGATGTAGTGGAAGATGGTACACGTTAGCTCAAATAATGCCTAATCACTCTCGCCTTGAAGATCCCCAAATTGTAGGAGTCGGGAAACACAAGTCTACCGGGTCACATTTCGCTGGGACCACCACCAGTCTGTTTGATATATCTAGTATCTACCACTCATCTGTGGCGACTCTTGGACCACTTTTGCCTACCGTCTTAAGGTGTGGGTACAAGAGCAGATGGAAACCCTGTTACCCATGATAGTAAGAAACTGTTCTACAGGCAATTCCACAATAGACGAAAGAAAAAGAGACCCATCTTTCTAGTAGTGGGAACGCTGTAGTGTTATTGAAGTAGCTTTATGCGTCTCGTTCAGAGTAGCACTTTATATAATCTAAGTAATCAAATTATTCTCAGCTCCACTCTACTTGTTATGGTTCAATGGGAACGCACCCTAAGCCAGGAAAATGCATCGTCAGTTGTATATCGCAATATTCTTGCAGCTCGGAAAAGGGATTGCATGCAGTACGTAATCTGATGTGAAAAGATTTGAGAGCAAATATTGAATATTGAATATCGATGCTTTTCAATAACGTTTTACATTACACCGCAACGTATTAGGTACCTACACAAGAGTGCAAGGATGAAAAAAGTGGCTAAGTACGTGTCGGACCACGCGTAAAGTAGGATTCCGTAGTCTTAAAAAAAAGAAATATTTAAAAATGCAGTTCTCGTAGTAATAGAAAATTTTGTATGCAAAATCTGTGAACTTTTTATAGATCCAACTGCACATACATCTTAAGTTGGTCGACTATTACTCCTAAACTAAGAAAGCCTACTTAGCCGTGATAGTTTTCTTTTTAAACTGATTATAGTTATATGTCCTATTATTTTCAATTGCTGACACCTCACACCATGGGATAAACGTTTAAAAAACAGTTTTACAAGATTCAAGGTATATTTATTCAAAATAGGTGCAAATTACACTCATTCATAAAATAATAATTACTTACATAATTTCATTTGTGAAAAATCAAGAAATAAATAACGTCAAAATTCAATCCGTGAAGATTATGTCATTAAAACATGAAAACAATATGACGAGAAAAGTTATACATAAAAATCATAGAATGTCATTGATACATTTGGCAAGAGTAGGCCAGTTCACACGGACAGCACCCGGTCACGAGTATAACGCGAGAGTCAGTCATCGCTCCCATCAACCATATTAGAGGGAAAGGAACCAATTGAATTTTTACGAGTTTGATTTTTTACCTGTTTTCTAGATTCTATTTTACCCATACCAAATTACAGCTTTCTATTAAAGAAAATCTGAGTTGAACCGCGGACAGATGGACCTGGCGAAACTGTAAGGGTTCCTTGTTGACTGCGAAACCCTAGAAATTTTATTTATTTGATATTTGACTTAACTAGCCAAACCAGGTATAGCAAGCAGCAAACAAATTGTGCAACAGACCATTAAAAGCATTTGAAAGAATTAAAGTTTTTTTTTTCAGGGAGTTTGACACAAAAGGTACTAGCGCTTTCTGCTGACTATTTTGCATATTGCTTTTTTTTATACACGATATAAAAAAGCGCTGCCGTAAACTGAAACAGAAGATTTTAAATGAATTAAATAAATATTTTATTGTAAAAAAGAAAGATTTACCTGTATGTCAGGAGTTGATGACTCCCCCTGATGTGAAGAACTATATTTAACTTTCTATTGTAACTATAGTGTAAATAATATACTCTTAAATAAGGTAAGTTAGTTATTCATCATCATCATATCAGCAGAAAAACGTCCACTGCTGGACAACAAAGGCCAAGGATTTCCACGACGACCAATCCTGCGCCGCCCGCATCCATCGGCTTCCCACGATTTTCACCGGTTAGTTTAACCGCCTCCGTGGCGTAATGGTTAGTCCATTCGATTAACACGAGGAGGTCGCGGGTTCGTTTCCCGGTGGGGTCAACTCGTAAGACTCGGTTTGGTTGGTGGTAGGGCATTTTCTAAGCCCGCCTGGCTAGCTACCACCATCTTATCTAAGTCTTGCCGCCAAACATCAGTGTTAACAACATTGATGTGTTCCGGCATGAAGATAAAATAGCCAGTTCTCCATTGCGTTGGGGAGTCTTGGTAAGCCCGCTTCCATCTTCGGCATCATCGTCACTTTCCTTCAGGTGAGATGATGCCAAGAGCTTACCAATTGTAAAAAAAAAGTTATTATATTCATGAAACTGAACAACTTTCCCCAGGATTACTTACTGCATTGCCTCAAAAACTGGTATTTCCATACAAAGTTGGCTGACCCACAAATCGATTTGTATACAAAGAAAAAAACGAGACCTACAGTACTCGCATATGATGGGTAACAAATCACTGTTACACATTTCCGTCCCATTTCACGAAATCACTCCCACAAATTGCAGGAAAGCGAGAGCAAAGCTCATTCGTCAGATCGAATAGCGCGCGCTTTTGCGACTTCCTGTTACACATTTCCGTCCCATTTCACGAAATCACTCCCACAAATTGCAGGAAAGCGAGAGCAAAGATGTTACACATCAAAAAAATTGCATACCTTCGTTTAGGTTACTGTGTTTTTTTACACCCTGTATAGTAAGAAGTGCCATTTCGAACTTATCGTTACAAACTATTCATGTAAGGCCAAACTTCGAAGTTTCGGGTGTTACAATTTTCGCCACAATCTTAGGAACTTGCGCGCCTATAAATAAACGATAAGGTTCGAGTCCCGACACGGGTCGCGAAGTTTGGCTGTCACACTTGTACCAGAATAAACACAGTCTACAAACAGTCCTAAGTTTATAAGTTACAAACCCCTTGTCTTGAAAGAGGTTTGTAAGTTACACACACGTAAGTGAAATACTCGTACATATATAAACTCTGGGAGAGTCGGTGGCGAAACGCCTAGGGCCGTCGCCTCCTGCCCGGGAGGTCGTGGTTCGAATCCTGCCACGTACCAATGTGATTTCGAATTTAGATTTCATGTGTACGTTTATCCGACGCTCTTACGGTGAATGAAAACATCGTGAGGAAACCTGCACACGCCTGCGGAGAAACTCGCAAGTTGTGTGTGAAGTCGTCCTACCCGCACTGGGCCCGCGTGCTCGACTAAAGCCCGATCGCCCTAATTCAGGGTGGGCTCGAGCCCCTCGGTGGGGATGTATAAGAGCTGGAACAGGAGGCGACGGCCCTAGCCGTTACGCCATCGACGCTCTTACAAGTACATACTTTAACGAAAACTTTCAACGATGAAAATTATGAATATAGGTACTGTAGTTAATTAAGAAACTATCAACCCTGTGAGCGACCTAACTATGTACTCAGCGAGTAATTATTTTTGAACTGATAGCGGCCTTCTTTAGGTAGGGGGATCCTCTTATGTAAACCCCAGAACGTAAGAACTAAAGTAGTTGTGAAGTAGTCGTTAAAAAGTAGGGCGATCTCCATATATCACGGCTGCCAATACTCCTGAACCCGTAGTTGGAGGCCTTGGGATCACGCGGGTTCCTTAATCGAGATATCCTTCCAATAAAGATGTAACCTTTTTGGTAGATTTTAATCAATTTATGTTGAGGTAGAGGTTGGGTTTCCGCCGAGCAATAATCCCATACAGAAAAATCTCTGAATTGGCGCTTAAGGCGAGGCAATTGTAAAACAGTTGTCTCTGTTTTTTCCTTTACGTGTAAAGAGTCAAGACAATAACCACACTTTTGCACTTTTTCAATGTTTTACGTTTTAATATTTCTCTTAAGACTTCAATTTAAAAACTAAAATTTAGCAGATTCTCTGTAGTACTTAAAAAGCAATATCCCCATGTAAAAACTATGTGCAAATTTAGAAATTTTATTAATATACAATTCGTTTTAGACTTTTTTTAGACGTTAAAGACCTGTTTTTGGCATTTGGCATTTTGGGATTTTTTTATGATCGAGCAAAGTACACACTATCGTGTAACATATAAGCACATTCCTCAGACATATGTCCAATATTTTTTGCAAGACCGATATTTAGTAGTAATTACCCAAAAAAATTGATCTAGCAAAAGGGTTTCTCCGCTTCTCCACCGGTGCCTCGCCTTAAGATTTTTTTTAAACTTTCGTCATCTACAAAGTGTGTTATGTTATACATAAATTACACCTACCTACGTATTATACACATGAGTGAAAACTCTGAAAATGGTACCTGCCATAAATATAAATATTGTACAGTCACACTGTGCATACTTCCTCGCTGTCCTCTGATATTTATAAATCAGCATTAAAATACGCTTGTCTAGTAGCAAAGAAATAGTAAATTAGTGTAGCGGCCAGCAAAATAGGCAATGATGGACGAACGCGTAAATGTGGGCAAAGGCGAATCCGAGGCACACATCAATGCCTAGTTGTGGCCAAGGCTTGTATAGTAACTACTTTTCTCAAATAATGTACGGAAATTAAAACTTCAATAGTTACTTTTCAAAATCAATGACGAACAAGGAACAACAATAATTTTTCACGCGCCAAAGTGTTCGTTTGTTTTTATTTTCAATATAAGCGTTCTATTGGCATGTCAGTTCGAAATTTAAATAAAACCTTTGTTAAGTTACCTCGTTGGTTGCCATGTTTCGGAGTAAGTATTATGTCTTTTCTAAGTGTTTTTCATGTAAATATTTGTGTGCAATAAAGAATATTATAAAATGTAGTCCCATTTTTAAATGACACGACAGACATGAGTTTACATAGTAATTTATTTGGCCACTAAACACGACGGATATGGATTTTCATGCAACTTTGCCGGCCGCTGCTCGCATGTATTTGGCCAGTACAGCAATTTTTTTTTATTAAAAATTTGATTGCGTTTGACTGCAACTCACCTGATGGTAAGTGATGATGCAGTCGAGGATGGTACACGCAAACTCAAATAATGCCTATTCACTCTTGCCTTGAAGATCCCCAAATTATAGGAATTATTTGGCCAGTACAGCAATTTCGATTTATCTCGAAGAAGGTTGTCAAAATAATGCTCAAATTTTCAAAAATGTTTGAGAAAGAGGTATACGAATTGATGAAATATTTACAAATAAGTTTCTATAGGAGGTAGGTACCTTATAACTGTGTTAAAACTATTTTTTATAGTATAACCCAGTTTAGTAGGTCTTATTAAGTTCTAGTAAAATCGATAGAGACATTTTAGCTCATATACGTCCCCACTGAGGGGCTCGAGTACCCTGAATTAGGGCGATCGGCCCTAAGTCGATCACGCGGGCCCAGTGCGGGTTGGTCGACTTCACACACAACTTGCGAGTTTCTTCGCATGCGTGTGCAGGTTTCCTTACGATGTGTTTCTTCAGCGTAACAGCGTCGGATAAAGTATTTACAGTGCATGTCTCTGTGTTTTCTCCGTGTGAGATATAAAATGATCCCCTCACGTTTTCAAAACAAACACTATCACAAATTTGTATCACTACGTCCGCAAAATTGTTTTCGACCTGTCACTAAACGTCGAATCGAATTAAAACATAAACCGATCATTGATTGATTGATTGAAAACACTTTATTGCACAACGCACATCAATGACATTCAATGATTTTTATGTGCCTTAGTATAACTTTTCGTGTCATATTGTTTTCATGTTCTAATAACATAATCTGGTTTATTTCAAGGATTGAATATTGACATTAGTAACTAATGATTTATTTCTTGATTTTTCACAAATGAAATTATGGTATTATTATTTTATGACTATCAGAAAGAGTGTAATTTGCACCTATTTTGAATAAATACCTTGAGTCTGAATCTTTAAAAAAACATAAGAAGAAGAAAAGGTACAATGATTGAGGAAGTTGTACATATGGCGGTCTTATCGCTAACCAGCGATCTCTTCCAGACGACCTTTAGGTGGAGGAAACATGAAAAATCAATATTGTGGGGTAGTAGTGGGCTATAAATAAATTCATAGAATATTTAAATATATATTATAAATAAATATGCACTCTTATACTACGTAATACCAAAGAATCAAGACTATTTTTGCGTAAGTAATACACGTAAAAAATAATGATATAAACTAAAATAAAAATTCATTATCAATATACAAAAAAGTGATATAACTATTGATCATTTTAAAAATGTTTTATGTTCCATAATATGCTGAGGAAACTTGCATCGTGAGGAAACGTGCACACGCCTGTGAAAAAACTCTAAGGTTGTGTGTGAAGTCGACCGACCCGCACTGGGCCCACGTGGTCGACTAAGGCCCGATCGCCCTAATTCTGGGTAGACTTGAGCCCCTCGGTGGGGACGTATATGAGCTGATATGATGACATAATATGCTGCGTTCTGCTTTGTGTAACGTATCTGTAACTTCTACTCTTTTTTTTAAATTAATATCAATAGATGAGCGTTATTGCCGTCGTAATATGCAAATTCTATTGAACCAGCAACTAACACAAGGATTGGACATTTCCCTGCCTAACTGACAGAATACACGTCATTTAAAAGGCCTTAACAAGGCCTTAACAGACAAGGGTTGACCGGTTTTAATCAGAGCCGAAACGAGCCCCCGCACCTGAAAGAAACCTCTGAAAGAAGCCCTTGTCAAGAGCTCTGTGGGAAAAGGGTTGCTGGTTGAAATTCCCTTGTCAGAGGACAAAGGAACTCGTGAAGATATGTAACTTTCGACTTTGTCGTGTATCGAAACAGAACTAACCGTCCTTGTAACTCTATTGTAACTCCAAATTTTCTATTATTAACCGACTCTAAAAAGTAGGAGGTTCTGCATATGTTACGGCTAAAGGTGGTGTGAACATAAACTTAAGATTAGCCTACTGAATATCGAATAATAAGTAATAAATGCATATCGAATAAAAAAAGAATCAAGAAAAGCGGTTCACATAAAGTTCACAAACAAGACATAGCGTAACAGACATACAAAATAACTCATAACGCTAAACACGTTTAAAAACCGGCCAAGTACGAGTCAGAACCGCACACACAGGGTTCCGTACCATCATACTAGATGGCGCTACTACAAAAGGTTCCGTACCATCATACTAGATGGCGCTACTACAAAAGGTTCCGTACCATCATACTAGATGGCGCTACTACAAAAGGTTCCGTACCATCATACTAGATGGCGCTACTACAAAAGGTTCCGTACCATCATACTAGATGGCGCTACTACAAAAGGTTCCGTACCATCATACTAGATGGCGCTACTACAAAGGGTTCCGTACCATCATACTAGATGGCGGTACTACAAAAGTTTCCGTACCATTATACTAGATGGCGTTAGTTTTTTCATGTTTAAAACAGCACGTTTTTTGGACGGAGACCCCTTTATTTTCAGTTTTCACTATTTCTTGTTATAGGTGACAGACGGACGTACAGCGGAGTCTAAGTTTTTGCCCCCTGTACGGAACCCTAAAACCCGACTTCCATCGCAAAAATTTAAAACAATTTTGCTATATTATTTTTGGTTTCTTGTTTTTTTATAAAAAAAAAACAAAAAAAAATTACGAGTATTTTAAATCACTACTCTTTTAACCAATCGTGATGTCCTTGAAAAATTGAAATCAGTCTGTGTCGTTAGCAGCGGCTGTTCTGGTGATATTTATACAACATGAATTATTCAGCTAACTCTCCTGTATGACGGGTACGGCCCCACGATGGCAGCCGTTGTTACAGACGGTTGGATCTATTTTTTATGAGTGCTACACGCTTTGATGAAATGTTTTACTAAGTACCTCAGTCAGTTGGTACTGTAAGGATCTCTTTACAATCGTCCATCGAACCTTCTTGTGTGGGCGTTCTAGCCGCGAGTTATTTAAAAAGATATGTTTAAATTTTAAAACTTTCTTGTTTGGAATTCTGTCTAGAATAGGGATGACGACAGCATCAGAAATAAATTATGAACTCTTGATCACTAAATTAAATCCTTACTCGTTTTGTTTTCCATCAACTCTTCATGTTTAAATCACCAAAATCACAAAATGAGTACATAAATGACGCTGCAAAACTATGACGTCACGCCTAGCTATTTCAAAAATTTTTAGAACAAAATGTCGTTTATGACATATGATAAAAAGTAACTCAGATGAGTAGCATTCGTCATCCCTATTCTCTGGACGCGTTCCTGGTTCAGACTTTGCTTAAAAACGAACTCTAGAGAAGCTCCTCAAATCCTGGTCCTCATAATCTGGAAAGCTTACCAAAAAACTAACATGAAATAATATAAAAATAAGCCAACCGGCACAGCAATATACACAAAAAATTAAGAGAAAGTCACAAAGTAAACGTTTTTTTTACCAATTTATAATAATCTGAGCTCCCCCTGACTTCGCTTATCGAGTTAGTGAGAACATACGATAGTTGATACCTACATTGAATGGTGTTTATCTCTCTAAAATGTAGCTCAGAATGAAACCATGTTGCCATAGATTAAATATTCCTAGTTATTTTCTAGTTTTACTATCATACACATTAAATTTGTAACGCAATTCAGTACATAAGAAATAAATACCTACATTTATGATTTTTTTTTTAATTTCTCAGCGTAGAACTTATACTAGTTACATTTGAAACAACAACCAATTTGAAATTATGTTATTTAATGTTATATGCTTCAACCGTTGGTTTCAAGTCTCAGGAATAAGGCTGAAACTAAAAAAAAATGGTTATTATAAGTTTTCCAGGTGAGCTTTTCCCCCCATCCCTAGATAGCACTTATCTCCATATTGGGAAAGTAATGTCGAAATCTAATCAATAACCATTTCTCGATGTCCGTTTTGATTCAAATATTTATTTTTTCAGGTGTTCTTACCAACACAATATTTAAAGAAAACGAGTGTTTGACAATACATATTTAGTAAATCGATTGCCTTTTCGATGTAAATTACATCATTTGATCTCTTCTTTGAGAGACGAGCGACGAAATTTTTATTTATTCAATTGAATTCAATATACTTACCTACTTTATTGCGTATATGTTAATGAAACAGTAGTATAAACAAAACGCAGAAGAAAATCAATACGCGGCCTTAACTTATATTAGGCAAGCTTTAAGTAATAAAAATAATGATAAAGGTTAAGTGGCATAGGGAAAACAAATTATAACAACAATTGTCAATTTATAATACATTCATATTAGGTACTAGCTGTGCCCGCGACTTCGTCCGCGTGGAAGTTTTTAAATTTTCCCATGGGAGTTCTTTAATTTTCCGGGATAAAAAGTATCCTATAAGTTAATCCGGGCTTTAAAGAATCACAATACAAAATTTCATCAAAATCGGCTTGGTACTTTTTGCGTGATGCGCGAACATACAGACAGATAGACAAAAATTCGAAAAGTTATTGTTTTGGCCTCTTTATCGTTAGTAATGTCCACCACAGTTATTATTTTCCAAAAATATTTCATGTACAGACACGGCCCCGTAAAAGTTTTATTATAATAGTTATAGATTTTTATGTGAAAACATGTTAATCTTAGTAAAGACTATACAGGTGTAACAAAATTGATATAGGTCCCGTTAACTGGGGCTTGTACTTATTTATTCTATGACTGCTAAAATCGCAAAAAAACTCTTCATACACTTCGATCAGCTGATCGACCAATTTTGTGCATTTTGTATCATATCAGCTCATATACGTCCCCACCGAGGGGCTCGAGCCTACCCTCAATTAGGGCGATCAGGCCTTAGTCGACCACGCGGGCCCAGTGCGGGTTGGTCGACTTCACACACAACCTTCGAGTTTCTTCGCAGGCGTGTGCAGGTTTCCTCACGATGTTTTCCTTCACCGTTAAAGCAATCGGTAAGTATATGTACATAAGTTTTGAAAAACTCATTGGTACATTCTGGTACAAACTCTGGTTAGAAGGACCGAGTCGTTACCGGTTGAGCCACCGACACTGACGCATTTTGTATGGAGGGTCCAAATTTTTTTTTGTGAATTGGCTGTGGGGTCCTTAGGGAAAGTTATTCAGTATGATAAGTAGCACCCCTAGTTAACGGGTTCTACCTAAATTTTGTTACATCCCTGTATATACAACGTAGCACTTTCAATTCAATATGTGAGCAAGCAAACTTTGCAGTAATAATAGCAGCGGTACCATTTTGTTCCAGACCCTGCTGTCGGCTTAATTTGACTTATGAGGGTAGTGCGAAACGAATATGCAAGTGGTCTATGTCATAGCTACTGATATTAAAGACAAGATGTCAAAATAAGCTAATTGTCTAAACTTGTGTTGATTGATATGATAGACCACCAGGTAGACGGATGATCTAGAAAATTCTAGGTGTATTTTACAAGCTTTTATTTAGTTTCACCTGTCCCGGTGTCTGTATTGAAGTATTGCAAGTTAACTTTGACCATTTTCCGGTTTCCGATTGAGCTGAAATGTTGCATGCAAATGTTTATCGCGTGACACTAAAAGCTTGTACCAAAAAGCTTATAGATTTTTCGAAAATTGCTATTATTAAGAATCTGAGTGCGTTTGACTACAAATCACCTTATAGAAAGTGAGGAGGCAGTCGAGGATCTTACACGCAAACTCAAATAATGCTCATTCACTCTCGCCTTGACCCCTTGCAGGAAACTGCTGAATGCATGTAGTTCAGTATCACGCAAAGTATGCCAATGGGGATGTTCAACAGTGGACGTCTTATACGTAAACGGCTATTAATCATCATATCTGCCGAAAGAACAAAAGCCTTCCACAAGGATTTCCACAACGACCGGTCCAGATCTGCCCGCATCTAGCGGCATCCCGCGATCTTCCCCAGGTCGTCGGTCGAGTGGGAGTCCTGCCTATGCTACGTCTTTCGGCGCGCTGTCTCCACTAGAGAACTTTACTGCTCCAAGAACCATATGTTATGTTATGAATTGATAAACGGCTGTCATAAAATAGCTATAATATAATTTTGCTTCTGTGGCGTCAAGGATCGTCCATTCGCTTCACACCAGGATGTCGCGGGTTCGATTCCTGGAGGGGACTAAATTTGTAAGATTTGGTTTGGTTTGTGGTAGGGCATTTTATAAGCCTGCCTGGCTAGCTATCACCATATTTTATAAGTCGTGATACAAACATAAATTTTAACAGCATTGATAGGTTCCAGCATGAAGATAAGATAGCCGGTTCCATGCTTTAGGGAATCTTGGCAAGCCGGGTACCCTACAGTCACTTCCATTAGATGTGATGTGATGATGCCAAGGGCTCATCAATTATGGGTAAAAAAACTGATTGAAGATTCACAATATTAAAAAGATACAGTGGTGATTTTAGACTAGTTGGTAAAATAGACCACGTGAGTTTTACACCCACACACAACCCTACCACCCCGAATTCGGTCGGAGCCTGTCGTCCAACTCCAACGATGTATAAAATTCACATTTATGTCCCCCCAGAGGTGCTGTTTGACACGTCACGGGAGTTCCCCAACTTTTAAATTAGATGGAGCATTTATTCGCTAACGTGGCATAGAAAAGTGGGCATTTTGGAGTTCACATACAACGTTGGTTAACTAGTCGAATCGTTATGAGAAGTTTTTTTTTTCATTTTTATTTTTTAATCCACAATTGGCATTGTTCAGAAAATTAAGGTATTTTTTATTTTTTCTCAATGAAAACAGATTTGAATAATTATTCGTTTTAATTAGGTACGAACTGGTTTTATTTTTAAATTTTTAAATGTTGAAATATGACGTTACAGTTCCAAATAGGATGAAAAAGCCCTAGTACTAATTTTAATGGACGTAAATGAAATCTTTGTTTCTCCATATGATTTTCTTATTTAGATGCCTTAAAAAAACAAAAATTGCAATTGTGACCTGATGGTAGTTACGATGACGCCGAAGATGGAAGCAGGCTTACAAAGGTTCCCTAACACAATGGGCACAGTATAACGATACGGCTAACAGTAGCGCAACACCTTTGATGTCGCACAATGCGCCACTGGCGTAGGTACTAGCCCATACTAGCCTGTAGTCAACCTGGCGAACTCGCGGAGTTAGCCAGGCTGTGCCCCGCCGCCCGCTGCCCCGCAAGTACCCTTCCGTTGCTCTGCGTAAGTACATTCGTTGCGCTACTGTAATACTGTGCAATGGGGAACTGGCTTCGATTTAACCAAAATTATACACAAATTAATTTTGATGCACACAACTTCTAACATAATTCAGACCAACAAAACATAAAATACCGTTAAAAAGAAAAAAATAAGGCCGCAATGCAAATGAAATTTAATTCTGATATTTAAATTTAAAATTTTATTGGCTACCTGCACTAAATATGTCAAGTGGACGATTGTAAAAACGCGTAACGTTTTTATTATTCGTATCGTACCGACACAACATCTTTTTACGATGGCAATCGTAAAGGACTTTATTAAATTCCGCCGTTTGCCGGCAGACCGGTCCGTAGGTACTACAGTTGTGTGTATGTATGTACACTCTTATGATGCTACCATAGAAATCTAAATAAAATAGGCCAGATGTATCCTAGTCGCGGAACGAAAGATCTTGCGAAAGATTCTGGGATGAAAAGAGGAGAGGACAGGGAGTGAAGGAGCTGGAAGACCTAGTGTCCGAACCGAATATCATCGGGGAAATAAAAGCAGCCAGACTTCGCAGGCTAGGACATATAGAAAGAATGGGAGAGGATCGAGCTGCCAAAAGATCATATCTTGGAAAAACCTCCGGGAGCTGGAAGACCTAGTGTCCGAACCGAATATCATCGGGGAAATAAAAGCGGCCCGACTTCGCAGGCTAGGACATATAGAAAGAATGGGAGAGGATCGAGCTGCCAAAAGATCATATCTTGGAAAAACCTCCGGGAGCTGGAAGACCTAGTGTCCGAACCGAATATCATCGGGGAAATAAAAGCGGCCCGACTTCGCAGGCTAGGACATATAGAAAGAATGGGAGAGGATCGAGTTTCCAAAAGAGCATATCTTGGAAAACCCTCCGGGCGCCGCCAGGTGGGTCAACCAAGGTATCGCTGGAAAGATGAAGTCGCCAAAGACCTCAAAGAGTTGGGAGTTCCCGAATGGTCAAACTTGGCAAAAAATAGGATAGAGTGGCGCACTTTAATGTCGGAGGCCAAGATCCACTTCGGGTCGCTGAGCCAGTAAGTAGTAAGATGTATCTACTGGTACTTTCAAGATTACATTACACATTTACCTTTGGTACTTGGCAGATTCGAACCACGACCTCCCGGACAGGAAGTAGCGGCCCTTGCCATTACGCCACCGACAACGCTTGTGTTACGTGTTTTCGAATTTCGATTTCATACGAGTATGTACGATTATCCGTGTGAAGGAAAACATCGTGAGGAAACCTACACACGCCTGCGAAGAAACTCGAAGGTTGTGTGTGAAGTCGACCAACCCGCACTGGGCCCGCGTGGACGACTAAGGCCCGATCGCCCTAATTCAGGGTAGGCTCGAGCCCCTCGGTGGGGACGTATATGAGCTGATATGATGATGATGATGCAAGTTTCATGTAGTTCATTTTGACCCGACTGGCCAAAAAAGAGGCCTTAACTTTTTAATTTTATTAGAAACCAATTAAGGATTGGAGTCGCTGGAGAGGCTCGAATTTCCATACAAACTTATTTCCGTTTTAATTTATTAAATACCGAATATATTAAGAAGACACATATTATCTGAAATTGGTTATCGATGTACTAAAATAAAACGATACAACATTAGAACGAGTTGAAACTTTTAATACAAAACTAATTTTAACTTTTATTTTAGTTTAGTTTAAATTTATTATGATGAAAAATTAAAATAATCGATATGACTCTTCTCAATATATTTAAAAACTGTGGTTTCGATCCGACACGTCGTTTTTTTGTATTAAAACAGAATTACGTTGGTATGGAAACTCGAGCCTCCTGGTGACACTTAAGACAAAGTGTTAGTAACTTAACGAATTTAATTAAAAGTTAAAGACCCGACTGCAAAAAAATACCCTTCGTATTGGATAGTCGGGTAAATATAAGTGTATCCTTTGTCATTCAAGGGATCTAAACGTATCTGACGACACCTTGCACTCCAAAAAAATCAGTAAGCCGTTTAGGTTACAGGTTCAGCCAAAGAAACAAACATACATACATACAACCGAACAACATTTACCTCCTTTATGGGAATATTTCTTTATGGGAAGTCGGGTAAAAACGACATTACAAACAAATGAAACTGATGAGTGGATGTCGAAAAGATTAAAAAGAGTGACAAAAGAGGAAGCACTCCTACAAGTATTATTTATTTACTTTTTACCAGACTGCGCCAGAAGGAGGGTTATGTTGTTCAAGTGTAGTTATATGTATGTATGTAATTTTATTTCTTTGGCACGCTCTGTAACCTAAACGGCTTGATGGATTTTGTAGTGCGAGTTGTCGTTAGATTCGTCTTGATCTCGGAGTGACATGTGACTCGTTTTTACCCGACTTGCCAAAAAAGAGGCCCTAAGTTTTTAATTTTGGAGTGCGAGTTGTCGTTAGATTCGTCTTGATCTCGGAGTGACATAGGGCTCGTTTTTACCCGACTTGCCAAAAAAGAGGCCCTAAGTTTTTAATTTTGGAGTGCGAGTTGTCGTTAGATTCGTCTTGATCTCGGAGTGACATAGGGCTCGTTTTTACCCGACTTGCCCAAAAAGAGGCCCTAAGTTTTTAATTTTGGAGTGCGAGTTGTCGTTAAATTCGTCTTGATCTCCTGAGTGACATAGTATACATTTTTACCCGAGTGGCCAAAAAAGGGGTTAAGTTGTTATGTGGTCGGGTTTACAATTTTTAATTAAATAGTGTAGTTATTAATTTTTTTTATCAACCTAACCTAAACCAGTATCATACTTATTAATCTTCCGTTTTTAATAAGTAGCTACGAGGACGCAGGTAGGAACGGTTAGTAGAACGACATATTTAAGTGCCCACCCGTGTAACTTTGGCAGTTTCAGGAGTTCGCGGTATTCTTTGCAACACCGATTCAAACTTAAGGTGAGATGTGCGCATGGAGACCCATTAACATAAGGCGCCGAAATTAAACTTCTGATTTTGAAAGATTACATTTAAGCCTTCATACTCTCTTAGTCGGGAAGTTATAAGATAGAAGAAAGAAAAAAGAAAAGAATGAAAGGTATGAAAAGAGAGTGGTCAGTGCTGTACCCACAGAGGTGAAAAAAATACGCTCCGCTAAAGTATTTGCCTGTAGGTACCTACCATTGTGTCTAATATATATACTTTGCTATTATAGAAGGAGGAGAAATGAGCATAATATTAATTACATCAGAAATGAAGAAATCCGCAGTAGGACCAAAGTAACCGACATACGAGTAGTTCACAGAATTGCTAAACTGAAGTGGCAGTGGGCAGGGCACATAGCTCGTAGAACCTTAGACAAGGTACAGATGCCCGTTAGGGCAGTAAAGTTCTCGAGTAGCAACCGCGCACCGGAAAACGTAACGTTGGTAGGCATCCCACGCGGTGGACTGACGACCTGGTAAAGATCGCGGAAAGCCGCTGGATGCGGGCAGCACAGGACCGGTCTTCGTGGAAATCCTTGGGGGAGGCCTTAGTCCAGCAGTGGACGTTTTTCGGCTGATGTGATGATGATGATGATGACTATAGAAGGCTGAAATTTATGAAAGCTGGTGTATATTATGTGTTTTTTTACAAAAATTTAACAACTTTTTATGACCATTTCACACTTGCACCTCCTCATACAAAGTTGACTAATCAGCCGATGGATTCTTATAAGAATTAAGTAACTTTGGGGAGCATTCTTCAATTTCATGTGCCTCTGCAGTTTTCAGGCAAGTATTTACATTATAAAATACACTCCCTTTAATAATAATAATAATAAAATAATAATAATAAAAGTTTATTTGAAACGACGGTTTGAACAACATAAACTTGTACGATAATAACTGCAGTAGTCAAATAAGAGCGTGTGTCGCTTTAACGCCAACCTCCGTTATAATATTAACATCAAATTATTCCGGGAAACGATTAGAAACATGAATTAACCTACGTATTTCATTTGTTTGCCTAAACAATTAGCAAACTCTCCCTTTGTTGAAATTTCCACTCTGTTAAAATATAACGTATCAGAAAAGTGAGAGGTAGTGTGGGCTTAATTATAACAAATGAGCTTGTTGGCAAACTTTTTGAATTTTCAGTTTAAGCTGTTAATAATTGGAGTAAATTAAAATAGATGTTTAAATTGTAGAACCGAATACTAACAAAACCAAAGAGGATGGAACGAGATCGTTAAGAAAGCGTATGTCAGACAAACAAGCGGGAAAGGCTCAGTTGGTCGACCTGGAAACACCCAGGTGATAACCTGGAAAGACCAAGTCCTCTTGTAAATCTACCAGATACGCTAACTACCAGGTTTATGATATAGCGTCCCCACTTCACCGATCCTTAGGGTGTAAAGTGAGGGTCGTTATTTCTGCCAACACCATTAGGCGAAGGCAAAGACCACGAAAAAGATCTGAGCGCGCTTCAACTATCAGATGCACGCAGCTTCGCCAGCTCAGATTCCGTTTTTTGCCGTCCCCGTGGGAAATTCCCAAAATCTTTTCTTAGCGGATGCCAGCGTCCTAATTGCTATCTGTGTTCCAAATTTCAGCAAAATCCGTTCAGTGGTTTCGGCTGTGCGTTGATATACCAGTCAGTAACCTTTTCCTTTTATATATACAGATTCATAAGTCACAGGATCATGACGGATGGCGCTAAAAAAGACTGAGGCCACTTTCCTTTTTTGGTCACAAAGTTAGCGCATAAATTGAGGAAAGTTAGTATATTGTTGAACTATTTATTTAAATCATCATGTCACCTCCATAGATTTTTTTTTCGAAAGGACAAGCTTGTTGTTGGCCGTGGGGGCCTTTACAACTTCACCGGACAGGAGAGGCGAGTGTGGAAGGCACTCAACCTAGTGCAAAGCAAAAAGATGCAACTGCCTAAGGGCGCTTAGGTGGGCGCGGAAATCGGCTCAGGTCATTGCTTGGACGGGGGTGGATCGGAGAGAGCGCCTCCATAGATAAGAAATTAAAATAGTATGTTTTGGACCATATCGCTAACGCTTGCGCGATGTAGGATCCATTCAGCGCCATCTAGCGGTGTTTATAGAAACCATGTTTTCAATATTTACAACCCAAAGGCAGCCCCTTGACCGATTTGGCTTATGTTCGAACTTAAAAATTCCTATTGTCTCACCAAATTTCACGACGTTCTGATCAATGATACACGAGTTATCATCGATCAAATATTTATACATACATACATACAAACGCCGGATTGTTCCGGTAGACTCGAAGAACTTCGCTCGCGTCGCTAGCTCGTTGAATAAAATTGTACAAAATTATCTTGAAACATCACTATCCAAGAGTCATAAAAATATTAAGTTCAAGCTCATTAAAAGCTTGACGATATCAAGTGCGAATATCGTGCACCATTTCATAAAAACAACATTTTAACTGAGAGCGTTATTCGGAAAGAAATTGTGTTTAATCTTCCGTTATCCCCTTTCATTGCTTGTTCCACTCTGCTCTTCCAGCACAGCCATGAGAACTTAGGTCAAGTCTACCAAGGTTTGAAAATAACCTTTACCGAAAACCCAAACGTATTTTAGGCTTTGATTAAAAATCGGTAATTGGCGATGGAGACTCTTAAAAAAATAGAAGAATTAAAATAACCACTCGCCTGGCACGGTCATTTTTTTGCTACTTTCGGAACTGGCAAGCAACCGATAGTCGGTCGCGCGGGAATTTGCGCATCTGGCAGCGTCCGGCTGCTGGTCGTGGCCCTGTTCGCGGGAAGTGACTCACTTCATACCTGATTATGGAGCGAAAACTATCGCTGCGTGCGTCTAACGTTTGCTAAAGCTCCTTGGTAAGACTAGGATAGAGTTAGGAATGAGTAAAAAGCCAACGGTGAATGATTTTCGATAGAAATCTCCTTCGAATCAGTCAGTGCTTTCCGCTGCGCTCGGTGCGCGTACGTGTTGTTAAAGTGATTTTTTAGTGATTGTTTTGTTGTTTTGCATAGAAAAACTCTGTGTTGTTGAAATTCCCAATAAACCGGGTAAGCAATACAATGTTATTGTATTAAGAATTGTTATTGTGGCATTCATATTTCACATTTTTTTAGGTTCGAGTGCAATACCTACTTACCCTATCTTTAGCTTAGACTGTTGAATTTTGTCTCACATAATTTCATACACAAATATTTTAGTCAGGTAGTCAGTTAAAGACGATTTCATCGATATAAGTTTTATATATAGTTCCCATACAAAAATATTGCGAAATTTTTGTTTTTCTAACCCTTGACAATAATGGCGACCACCCACAAAGGGCCTCGCCGGTTGAAGCAAAATGGCGCTTCTGGCAATGCCAGTTGACGTGCGACCAACTCCTGGAGTCGTGCCAGGCGAGTGCCAAGTATCTGGACTTGTCTTTTTTACCTGAATTATTATAAGTCTTCTTAAAGTTATCTTTTGGAGTTAACCGGCTTATTTAGTTTATGAAAAATATTCAATACATTATTACTGACGTTATTTTTGTCCAAATGGCAATGGTTTGGAGCAGAGTGGAACTAGTTCTTTTTACGGATTTTCGAGAAAGCATCCAATTAGGCCTAAACGAACACAAGAGAGGGCTGGAAACCTGATATTCTTTCAAATACAATCACAACGGCCTGCCGAGATGGCGAATTATCTCGCTACCCTCATTCTTATCCTATCCACACAGACAGACCTAATTCACCTTCTTGCCGAGTATTTGTTCAGTGTTAAGAGACCTATCGATTGCCTTAATTCGGTACAGTGCCACCAACTTATCTGTTCAGTAGACAAAATCGGAACTAAAGTCGCCATTTTGAAATGTCATTCTGCGTGTCATTTTACAAGGTTGTGAATTTTTCTTGGCCATGGAAACTAGTCCTTCAGCCGGATTCGTAAATAATTTTCACTTTCTTCATTTGTTTTTGGATTTGTAATGCTAGTGCCGGTGCATTACAAATCTTCCCTTAAGTTCTTGACAGCATTTTCAGCAGCTGCATTCTGAGGTGAAACACCCAGTTGCTGTTGGGAGTCTATAAAACTGCACCCAGAGCAAATTGGGTTCTCACGTCCTCCTTCGTTTTATTTTCTTGTTCTCCACATTGCTCACGTGCACTAGACGATTTTCTCCAATATGCACCACTTCTTGAACAAAATCCCAGCAGAAAACAATGAAAAAACAACAAAATAAAACTACGAATGCGTCCACCACAAATCCCGCCAAAAAACTCATTTTACAAGGTGTGGGTTAGTGTTATAGTTTAAGGACAGTAAAAGTCCCCCACTTAAATTATTTTAATACTCAGCTTATGTTTCATATTTTACTGCCTATATATCCTCAGAAAATTAGAAATAAAACTGATTCATCGCCCCCACTACAAACTAGTGCACCATCTTTACTATTCTTCATTTTCTTAAACGTAAAACGTATACATTGTGTCCACTGTTTGTTTCAAATACCCTAAGCTCCTGGTAAAAAAAATTAATAGCAACACTAATCGCTCCAGTAGCGACACCGTCTACTGAACAGATAAGTTGGTGGCACTATAATATATTTAATCAGTCATTTAAACGAATCGTTGGATTTGGTTGCATTTGGAAGAAAACAATTTTCTATGATGAGTTGGAAACTTGGAAACAGAGTCACTGTATGAAGGATTGAAGGCAAATAATAGGAACAAAATCCTTACTAGAATAAAAAAAGGATCAGCTTTGCCTCATTCTTTGAGTAAAACGGCTGTGACATACCGACGGATAGACAGACGGACAGATAGACATGGCGAAATTATAAGGGTTCCTAGTTTGATAAAGGAACCTTAATAAACGATTGCATTGAATCGAAAACAATTGACAGTTTAAAAACTAAAGAACCTCCTACTTTTTGATGTCTGTTGAAAAACACGCTTTTACGGCATACCGAACTAATTAATTATTTAATTTTTCTTTTTTTTTACTGTAAAAGGGGGTTCGTGCGCCTGCTTCACAAATTTTTAATTTTTTTTTTTTTAAGTCGTGGTTCCACATTTTTACTTTAAAATACGTTGAGCGCACTCTTTACATAAATATTTAACTGTCGAAAAACAAATTGCACAATTAATTGCATTGTAGTACAGATCAAGCTAATATGAAGCGTGTATATGTAAAGCGTCGGTTGCTCAACCGGTAACGACTCGGCCCTCCTAACCAGAGGTCTCGGGATCAAATCCGGACCAATGAGTTTTTCAAATAACTTACGTACATAAATATATTTACCGATTGCTTTAACCGTGAAAGAAAACATCGCGAGGAAACCTGCACATCTGATTCCAGATGTGTATGAAGGTCGCGTTGCACACGTCCGTAGGTGCAAATCTAAATGCCCTACACGTGACCGCTTGTGATGCTAAGTGCAACACCAGGCAACCGCCGTCTATCCCTTGAATACAACGGTTAATTGTGCCACACAATAAGGAAGAAGAAGCGTGTAAAAATAATGTACCTAGATAATACTCCGATTTAACCGCCTCCGTAGCTCAGAGGCAAAGTTCACTGGCTTTACACAGGGGTCAATTGTAAGACTCGGTTTGGTTGGTGGTAGGGCATTTTCGAAGCCCGCCTGGCTAGCTACCACCATCTTATCTAAGCCTTGCCGCCAAATATCAATGTTGATATCATTGTTGTGTTCCGGCATGAAGATAAGATAGCCAGTTCCCCATTGCGTTAGGGAATCTTGGTAAGCCCGCTTCCATCTTCGGCAACATCGTCACTTACCACCAGGTGAGATGTTGTCAAGGGTTTACCAATTGTGAATAAAAAAAAAAAAAAAAACTAAAATACCAGTAGAGAAGATTACATAAGATGGAATTGCTTAAATTCAATTTATCTTCCGCGAAATGCAGTTGTCTAAAAACTACAGGATCCATTTATCACTCTCAACGTTAAGTCTTCTTCAACTTATATAGAGTAACGTGTTATTCGTTGAAAAGCGGCAAATGGTGTAAATGCTTTCATGAAATTGAAAAACTCTTCACAAGAAATTAAACCGAATAGGTACTGTAAGGATTCACAACCATGCATCTACTTATTTCATTATCATATCAGCCGAAGGACGCCCACTGTTGGACATAGGCCTCCCCCAAGGATTTCCACGACGAGCGGTTCTGCGCTGCCCGCATCCAGCGGCTTCCCGCAACCTTCACCAGGTTATCGGTCCACCAGGTCATCTCCTTATTTACCTACGCTTACTGGCCGCGCGTAATTAAAAAGCCGTCAGTTTAAATTATAACGGCTCTTGTTTGGAATGCCTTCAGCATTCATTGTATAATTTTTGTTTTTAGACTGTACGAAGGTCGAGGCGTGGAACCTTTAGATCCTCGCTATTAGTTCTGGGACGCCTGCATCCTAGATTAATCTCAAATCATTACTAATATTATAAACGCGAAAGTTTGTATGTATGGATATTTGTTACTATTTCACGCCACAACAGATATACGTATCTAGATCAAATTTGGTAGGTAGACAGATTAGGACCTGGATTAACATATTGCGGCTCACGCACTGCGTACCCTTGAAGACAGTCATAGAAACTATGTTCACGCGAGCGAAGTCGCTGGCAAAAGCTAGTCAATAATAAGTAATAGTGTCTGAGCTAAGCCGCGGACAGACGGACAGACATGGCGAGACTATAAGGGTTCCTTGTTGACAACGGAACCCTAAAAAACATGCAAAGCAAAAAATAAAGAAGTAAATTTCCAGTGAATAGTTTTTTTCAGCCACGCAGGCCCCTGCCAAAATGGTGGAGGCGCGCGCTACAGGATGAGGGTTCTAGCTGAGACCGGCTAGGAAAACTCAGTGTTAGCTATAGGCTAACTAAGATCTCTGAATTAGGGAGACTTCCCAGACCTCAGGTACGATTCTTACCATAGAGTTTAAACGTGTCTGAAAAAAAGCCCAATATATTGACATCTCCACAGATCTTAATATTTTTAGCGTTGAACATAAAAATATGGTACAAGCAATGATTTTAAAAACGGTACCCTATTACTACGTAGTATACTAATTTAATTACTCTGAGCTATTATTAAGACTTCGCTGTCCGTCTGTCACCAGGCTATATATTTCTTGAACCGTGATAGCTAGACAGTTGAAATTTTCACAGATGTTGTATTTCTATTGCCGCTATAACTAAAAATTAGAAAAAGTGAAAAAATAAGGGGGTCCCCATAAATAAAACGTGTTTTTTAACACGAAGAAATCCATCTAGAGCCATCTAGTATGATGGTACGGAACCCTACATGTACTGTTTTGACTCGCACTTGGCCGGTTTTTTTGAAAGAGGTCGTAAACCAAAAATATATAAATAAAAACACCTTTATAGTCGAGAAAATAAGATTTCATTCAAGCAGCGAGATTTGTTTAAAATTTTATGCAAAATCCGATTTTTGATAACCGGAAGCAGTGTCGGCTTTAACTTTTCCTGTTTATGTCAAAGTTTAACCGCGATAACAATTAAAACTTCCAAAGGTATTAGTTTCAGTGAGTTATAGGAATTAGGTTTATCAGAACTTGGATTGATGAAAATACTCGTAGGTTGAGCTTTTGCCATACTCTTTAGAGTGCAAGGCAGAGAAGTAGAAAGGTATCTGTTGGTTTTTCCTTGCTGTGGCGATGGGAAGTCATGTTTGGCAGTAACTGGCACCTATGGTACTACTCATAAAGGCTCCAAAAGACGTTGGAGCAGTAGGTATATAGTTTAAAAGTGAAGATAGAGAAAACATCGTGAAGCAAAGTTTTTCTCAATTAATCGGTGGGGGTGATTGTAATTACCTCATTACCTCATTGCAATAGGGTCCCGTTTTTACTTTTTGGGTACAGAACCCTAAAAAAAAAGAAGTCAGTTTCCAGTGAATAATTTTTTTTCAGCTCTACAGTTACAACGACCCCTGACAGTGACAGTACACACAAAACAATATCTTCATTTAATTAAAGCATCTTAACGGTCAATTAACTTTTAATTAAACAGAATGCGTTTAACATAATAATGCGGGACGAAGATTGCACAGATCCGCATTGAGAATGAATGCAAAGTAAAATAAGACCACGACAAAGAGTAGGAAATATAACACCACGATGGATTTTTTTTTTAAACAAGATAGTAATTGGATGTCCCAAAAGCTTACAGTCAACCTTAGGTAGTGAGTGAGTGATAAATTGTAGTATATACGAGTAGGAAGAAAAAAAACATTGGTACGAGTATGTAAAATTTTGATTCCAGTTCGTTTATAAGGCTTACCAATTATGGATAAAAATATCTTAATATATATAAATCTCGTGTCACAATGTTTGTCCTCAATAGACTCCTAAACCACTTAACCGATTATAATAAAATTCGCACACCATGTGCAGTTCGATCCAACTTGAGAGATAGGATAGGGTAGGGTAGGGTAGTGTAGGGTAGGGTAGTGTAGGGTAGGGTAGGGTAGTGTAGTGTAGGGTAGTGTAGAGTAGTGTAGGGTAGGGTAGTGTAGTGTAGTGTAGTGTATGTAGGGTAGGGTAGTGTAGGGTAGGGTAGTGTAGTGTAGTGTAGGGTAGTGTAGGGTAGTGTAGGGTAGGGTAGGGTAGGGCAGGGCAGTGTAATGTAATGTAAGGCGGTACGAAGTTCGCCGGGACAGCTAGTAAGATTATATTACATGTAGAATCACTCCAATTTGACAAACTTTTATTTAACTTGCAATGTATATATGTATGTTTGTTCGGGTAAAATCTTGCAACTCAATTTTGAAGCAGATATCTTCAAAGTCAAAGTCAAAGTCAAAGTATATTTATTGCAATTATAGGTACAAAAATATGGTCTTAATTAATTAATTTAATCTTACCTCTATAATTTGCCTAACACGGCGTGCAATAATGATTATTCAAACCATCAAACATATAATAATTTACACACAAGATATTCAATATTTGCAACACAACACAATTCAATAGTTCGATGTTAATATTTATATAGACAATAAATGTCATAGAACATGTACAAAATTTCAAACATTTAACACCTTTTTAAATTCTACAATGTTACACTATTAGGATCTAATTTATCTATTTGTATAATTACACACAAGATATTCATTAAACGCAACACAATACAAATTACTAGTTTGAAGTCAGTATTAATATAGACAATAAATGTCATAGAAAATATACCCATTCCAATTTTACAATGTTACACTATTTTCAAATTAGGTATGTCCATTTGTTATTACTACGCACAAGATATTCAATATTCGCAATACAATACAATTTCATAGTTTGATGTCATTAATAATAAAAAAAAAAAAAAAAAATGTCATAGAACCTGTACCTAATTCTAATTTTGCAATATTACACTATTATTTACTATACTGACGCTTAATTAGAAGAAATTTTATTTTTATTCTTGTCGTCAAAAAACTCCTTCATACTGTAGTAGAGTTTACCAAGAAGCCATTTTGTTATTGCTTTCTTAAATGCTTTGTCGCTAAGACTTTTATAACAGTCTGGAATGTTGTTGTATACTTTGACGACCATGTAGTATACGCTATTATGGAAAAAACTAGATTTATGAATTTCAGGAAGAACGAGGTGGTTAATGTGTCTTAAGTTTCTTTGATATATTTTTTTTGTTTCATAAAAATGTAGATGTTTCTTTGCAAATACCGCCACTTCCTTTATGTACAGACATGGGAGAGGTAGAATATTGTAGTTTGTAAAGAGGGGCTTACAGGAGTCCATCTGTGACAACCCGCAGAGGGCTCTCACGCAGCGCTTCTGTACTCTGAACGCCTCAACTGCATTAACCGAATTACCCCAAAAGATGAGACCATAGCTTAACAAGGACTGTACGTGTCCAAAATATGCAAGTAATGCCGTTTTTACCGAAGATTTTTGTGCAATTTGCCTTATAGGATAAGCAAATCGCGACAGCCTATCACATAAATTTTGGACATGTGGCTTCCAGTTACAATGGCAGTCTACCAGAAGGCCTAAAAACTTTGTTGTCGTAACACATTCTATAGTGCTCGAAGAATATTTAATATGTACATCCAACGGTTGTCGTTTGGAGGAGTGAAATTGTATGAAATGAGTTTTTAAAAGATTTATCTGTAGACCATTTTGGTTCATCCAATAAATTATATCTCTAAGAGCGTTGTTTATGTCACATTCATATTTATCCTCCACATCACACCTCACTAAAGCCGTGCTATCATCAGCGTATAAAATCATTTGTTGGCTTGTGCACCTTGGTAGGTCGTTGATGTAGAATAAAAACAGAAGTGGTCCTAATATGCTTCCCTGTGGCACCCCCCTATCGTTGATTCTATAGTCAGATCTTATATTCTCAACTGCCTTTATGTCATTTGCAAAATATCTAATTTCAGTACATTGATGTCTATCACTTAAATAAGATTTAATCCATTCTAGAGCCGTTCCCCGTATTCCATAGCGCTCCAATTTATTTAAAAGTATGTCATGGCGAACACAGTCAAATGCTTTTGACATGTCGGTAAATATTGCTGAGATATTTACTCTTTTATCAATAGATTTATAAATGGGTTCCAGTAATTGATAGATTGCCAAATCTGTTGATCTATTTTTTCTGAAGCCATTCTGCTGATTGACAATCAAACCGTATCTATCAGAAAAATTTACTAGTCTTTTCGCCATAATGCGTTCAAATAGTTTAGAAAATAATGGAACTAGTGTTACTGGCCTGTAATTACCTATTTCAGCTTGGTCTCCTTTTTTAAACAAAGGTTTCACTATGGAGAATTTCAACCGCTCTGGAAATTTTCCCGTTTCTAAAGATAAGTTAATTATATAAGTGAGATGTCTTACTATCAAAAGTGCTGTATCTTTTATTATCCGTGTACATATGTCATCATACCCAACAGATGCGGTGTTCTTTAATAGCCTTATCTCATTGTAGATCTCACTTTCAGAGACCGGTGAAAGGTAGATAGTTGCAGTGTTGCAATCTATGAGATCATAACTGCCCTCTATTTGATTCGACAACACGTCGGGGAGCGAGTCGATGAAATAATTGTTAAAACAACTGGCAATCTCATGTGGATCCATTATCTTTGACTCACCCACATTAATCATTTCGATCATTTGCGGTAACATGTTCAGTCCCATCTGATTATTGATTATATTCCAAGATGCTTTACTTTTGTTATCGGAATTGTGCATTATTTTATAATTCATTAATTGCATGGATGTTCTGATACATTTTCTAAACAATTTATTGTAATGTAAATATTCATCTTGTTTTGATTTCTGACCTTTATATCTGACATCTGTATAAAGTTTTCTTTTTATTTTACTTGAAACTTTAATTCCTTTTGTGACCCACTTCTGTTTATTTGAACACTGAATCTTTATTCGTATTGTAGGGAAACATAGATCATAAAACAATTTATATAATTCTAGAAAGGAAACAAATGCAAGGTCCACATCTGTCTCGGCATAGATATCCGAAAACGACAACTGACTCAAACATTCAACGAACTTGCTAACATTCTCCTTCGAATAGTCTCTTTTACTGATGTACCAGTACTTGGGAATTGTCATACGTTTCATTTTAATTGTGATTATCTGTGCAGTGTGGTCAGATAAGCCTAGCATAAGAATGTCAGTATGAATGTTTCTTTTAAAATTACAAATTATATTGTCTATACAAGTTTTAGAGTTTTTTATAATTCAACCGTAATTCAAACTTCAACCGGTTGAGCTGAAATTTTGTATACACGTTCAGTTTAGATGACAATGCATAGTTAACTGTGTGACGTTATTCTAAATCCAACATGGCGGCCCACTCAAGATAGCGGACTAGTTATTTTTATTTATGTCCTACATTATGGGTATCAAATGAAAGGGTTTTTCAGAGAACAATACAAATTAAAGTTTGTATCTAAAATTTTTTTATGGTTTTCGAAAACTATTCCTTTATTGGGGCTCTTTCCTTCGACAAAATGCGTTGCTGCACTCAGCGCGTTGCAGACAGTACAATAGGTAGTTGTCTTCTCTACTTAAGGCGCAGAGGTACCTAAAAATCCACTTAAACATGTTTTTAGAATTCAATTTTAAAGTAGTTAACAGTAAATTTAAAATCTAGGAAAACATATTGGTATTATTGAGAATAGTTACGAGGGACTATATCGACTGGAAACACGATTTAATAAAGTTGGCTCGATAGAATAATTTCGCAAAGGTTTTCGAGCCATTTTATTTCGGTTTTATTCTTAAAATAAGTAATTTGATAATATGATTTATTTACTAAAACAAAGTTCATAGGTGATTGAAGGGAAAACATCGAATGGATTTTTATTTAAGATAAATATGATGAAAATAAAAACGAAAACATCGAAAAAGAGCAAAAGTGTGGTTATTTTCTTCCCTCTTTACACGTAAAGAAAAAGACAAAGACAGATTTTTAAGTGCCACTGGGCCTTAAGAGGTATAATATCATTCGTAGTTACGATACAGGTCATTCTACAACAAACAATCCAACTAAAGCTGTATCGGGTAAATTCGGATATACATACAGACTTTTCGGATATACCTACATACCTTAGGCTAACCAAAATAACCGACATAGCTCACAGAATCGCTAAACTGAAGTGGTAGCGGCCATGGCACATAGCTCGTAAGGGTAGTAAAGTTCTCGAGTGGCGAACGAGCACCGGAAAACGAAGCGTAGGACCGAAGACCTGGTGAAGGTCGCGGGAAGCCACTGGATGCGGGCAGCGCAGGACCGGTCGTCCTTGGGGTAGGCTTTTGTCTTAAAGTGGATGACTTTCGGCGGATATGATGATTGATGATGATGATGATACTGACTTTTCTTAGCTGTACATCTCTGAACTTTATTGTACGTTACGGATTCGTATGGTTGCCGTCTGTTTAAGCATGCGTATGTTGATAATCTCATTAACGCGGTACACCGCCGTGAAACCGTTGATAACGATCAATTAGACAGGTGTTACATACTAAGACTTTAAGATGCCTCAATCCCAGCAGGTTAATACGAGTTAAATTAATATCATACGTAAGGCTATTCATTTTAAGTTCAAATCAATGCGGGCTTCAGCGCGACTGTTACGATGAAACCGAACGTCCAATTCTCGATTGTTACATGTTTTATTACTTTTCTATACTGTCAAAAGAATTTGAAATAATTGGTTCAATTAAAATGAAAGGTTCTGTTTTTGTGTGTTGGTTTCATTCAACATTAACTATTTGTTTTCGAGAAATTTTGCAATTAATGCCAAAAACAGGGTCTACAGTATATTTTTTTAGATCACAAGTGGTAAAATGTTTAAAATTGTATACAATTAAATCGATTTTTTATTACTTAAGCATATTATACATTTTTCCATTGTGATAGCTTTATACAGTCTTTCATTAATTTGAACTGAATATTGTCATTTGGCCTTAACCCTTAATAAGTTTACGAGTAAAATATAATAAACTTACGCAAAGTTAGAATAGAATGTTTGCAAGTACTAGGATAAGTAATAGGATATTATAACTTCTTGATATATGATTTGACGGTAATTGAAGCAACATTTGTTTAGCCAAAGGTAAACATGACCCCTTATTTTAACTATGAAATATTCCATACTTCGAGTGCATAAGTAATTAATTAAGTATTCGAAAAAAAGTTATTAAGCATTTTCTTTTTGCGGTAAATACATGTTAACAGTGGTTTGTTAAGGACTTGTTAAGGAGAACTAACTGTTTGTGGGAATTTCCTATTACCAGGCCAGGTGAGCTCGTCATGAATAACTAGTTCAGTTAGCATACGTGTAAATCCAGTGCTGGCGGGTTCCGTTAGGGATCCGTGCAATTTTCACTATGCAAATAATATACTTGTATATGCCTTTAAAACGGTAATTTCTCTGTTTATCCAGGTGATAAAACATAATGAAACGCCAAAGCGTATTAACTATTTGCGTTATGTTCGATTTGCAGAATGCTCGTGAATCTAAAACCCAATGTCTATGGAATGATTCAAATTAACGATGTAGAATGGTGCCTCAGTCCCTCCCTAGTATTATGGTAAAGTTTGACAGAGATCGCAACAGTTTTCGTATACTTTCTGCAACCGTCAATGACCGAGGTACATTCCGTTACCGAGATCGGTAACGGCCGCGCTTGAGCGAGGCCAGCTTTGTTACCGATCGGTATTATTCCCGCTTGAAAGGATTTTCAATTTGTTATAGTTGAATTGATAAACGAAAAATACATATCCTCATCAAAAGTAGGGAAACACTTTGCAAAACAACGAAATCACCAACATGCCTACAAGCGTGAATAATGGAGCAAATCTATAAAGAATCTAACACAGACATGTGAAAACAATAAAAAAAATCAAGGCTTTAGTGACGGAACGGACTAAGAGTAACTCTAAAATGCAAAGTCAGACTGAAGCAAACAATTAGCATACAAGTACTATGAATGCATACCGAGACACGATAAAGGCAATAAACATAGACATTCACCTTCTATCAATACTATGCGTTGAATCGGTAAAAGTACCCAATGGTCAAAGGAATAGAGTTGTTTTCCAAGCGATTTGGTTTCTATGTCGCTAGCACTGTGTAATAAGATAGACACGCATGGGGACAATGGGGAGGCTAGGAGTAGGCATTGTCAAGAGTACTGATGTGTCGTTGGGATATTATTATTATATTTAAGTAAGGGAATATTCCCACTGATAAGGCTGATTTGAGAGAAACTTTCCAATAATAATGCGAATTTCTGGGACTATTCTCACGAAGTGAAACGCAATTTTCCCGGGTGGAACAGCACTATGCATGACTTAGGAGTCAGAGATGATATTTTGAACGCTATACAGGTCTAAATGTTGAATATCGAATTCAGAAGATGGATAATTTTTAATGAAGTTTGATGACAGCAATTTTTTTTAAATCGATCATAACAAACAAACTTTTCTTTGATATTCAAATGAAATTATGTATCAGACAGTTGGTCCCGGGTGTGGATTACGGCCTAATTAACTCTTGCAGTAATAACTTAATAAGACGGTTAGTTAGGTTTAATTAATTTGATGATCGGTGATGGCATAGCACTATCTTTATGTGCGTACTTCATCTACTTCATAGTATCTTGAACAAAAAGAAACCCTTGAATAATCTCCACGTTGAAAGCAACTATAAAAACCTTAAAAAGAATATCAAGTATCACTTGATTAAGGGGAAGCCTGTGAAGAAACACCATGGAAACCGTACGACTGTCAGTGCCTGAATAGGCACTCAATTTGAATTGCCCCTCAAGATTAAGTTTCAATTAAGCCGCACTTATACTGTTCAGTGCACTATCAATTACACTAAGTAAACGGTACCCGGTGCATGATTAAGGAACGAAAGGCAAGAAGAAAGTTTATACAGCATCCAGAGAGCACTCACTCAAAAACACGACCGACGTTTCAATTAAATCTAAAAAACGGCCAAATACTGTGTTTCCTCATGGTGTGATGGCCGGAACGCCATCCTTATTTCAGAACCGCACGGAACCCTAGAATAATTAGTTGTTAAGACTGTTGTATTATTATTCTTGGAGAAACGGCGACGTTGCCGATCTGGTCCTGATCTAACACGTGCATGCATGCTTGCAATGTTGCCATTATATGCGTTTGGCTGTGTGAAGAATGATTCAGGGAATTAACAAAAGAAGATTTGTACGAGACAGATAGAGAAAGAACGATTGGGCGTACATGTGTGCGAATGCGACGGGAATAATGTGTTTTTGGGGGCTGCGTCTGAGCGTTGGCGCGACGGACGGGGGAGGAACGCGGAGAGGCTGGAGGTCGTCGGTCGTCTCCTGACGGAGAAGGAGCCTTCGAGATGCGTTCTGAGTGAAGTGTCAAAAAAGAAAATGCTATGTGATTGGCGAGACTGGAATTTGGTATGTTTTACGCTTGCTTGCATGAGTGCAGAATAATCTCACAGAATCGTCACATTAAGGACTTGTTCCGTAAGGAATGTTAGTTTAATTCTCCCTCAATTAAAAACGCTCACAACCTCTATAATAATTGCAAAGTATTGTGAAGATAGATTCTGTGTGATTTACCTAAATAATCCTGGTCAGTGCTAATGAATCTAATAATCACCCTAGACAATATTCATAAGTAGTACAAAGCTTTATATCCTGTCGAGTTAGCGTATAGTGACATATTGACATTAAGATTGACCTGAGATCGATTATATAATTTTGATAGGAACTAATCAAAATACCTCTAGTGAGGCATGGAGAGCGCAAAGGCTTCTTTTGGGAACATAAATGTGTATGAGCTTTCGACAAAAGATATTTGTACATTTGTAAATGATCAGACATAAAATGGTTCCTTTTGGTAGAGACAATGTTTAGCTCTTAAAATTGTTAAACAGTGGGATCTAAATAATTATGCCCAAATGTAACTAAAGAGTTGTCAAAAACGACGACTTCTAATATAAAATAAGACGTTACTCATTTTATCTTGTAAAAGTAGTTCCCCTCTTAGGAGATAATAAACATATTAAGTTTTATCTCCAACAATGCATTTTGATTTCTCCACTATCGCCTCTAATTATAATGTCCCTTGAAGAACCTCGTTAAGTACATAGATATAAACAACTCTAGCACTTCAGTTTATAAATATTTCCCTTAATACTCGAGTAAGCTTCTCTGAGCCACTCTAAATCATTCAAATTGCACTCAAGAGCCTTAATTTAGGATTGTAGAAACGCAACTTTCACTCTGGAGCCTTCCGGATTGGTGAGTAAGCGAAAAGAAATAATAGGTAATAGTACAGGATTCACTCCACACAAACTAACAAACACATAACCCTAGGTGATCGCACACGTGGCACAGATTTCCAGTCTCATGAGGCTTTCGCCCTCAGCAGCTTCAGCAGGCCAAAGGCCACAAAAGGCCAGACATAAGGGGAGTGGGACCACCACATCGGCCAAAGTATTTTGCCAAACTCATTTGGCTTCGAGGAATTCCATCGAGTCAAACTCGCGCACCATAAAACAAATTTTAAGCTACAGCACTATCTAATAGATATAGGTAAAAGGGAACTAATTTCTGTTGTCGTATTACAACGTGAATCACTGTGTAGAGTAGACGATACTACTAGATCCCACTAGATGTCGTTGGTTTCTAAATTATCGGACTTTAGAAATTTCATTTTCCCTGTATAAACGGAAGGACTTTAGATTTTATCATAGATTAGCCTGTAATTTATGCATTTAACTTCATATACTACGATTTTTTCAAAATTTTAGGAAAAGTAGTTTAGGAGATAAGGGCGGAGGGGGGGGGGAATGGTCAATTTTCGCCTATTTGCTTAAATAACGTCAAAACTATTTATCTTAAAATTATAAAAAAGAAACACACGATATGGTTTGCAAAACTTTTTAAAATATTTTCTTAGCTACTCCCCAAAAGTGGCCCTCATGTTTAAAATTAACTTATTTACGTTACATCTCCTTCTTTGGGTCACTGACTTACATAATGTGTACCAAATTTCAACTCAATCGGTCCAATAGTTCCTGAGCAATTCGGCTGTGACAGACGGACGGACAGACAGACACACGAGTGATCCTATAAGGGTTTCGTTTTTTCCTTTTATAAAGCTACCACTAAGATGTAATTTAAATAAGTAACTCACTGTATTTATTTTGTAAGCTATTTTATTCTGTATCTAAACATTAATAATAATGACTGACTCGGTGGCTCAGTGGTTAGTGCTCTTGACTGCTGATCCGTGAGTTGTGGGTTAGATCCCCACCCAGGGCAAACATTTGTGTGATGAGCAGATTTGTTTGCTCTGTCTCGGGTGTTAAATATCTATATATGTATGTATTTTAACGTATATAAGTATTTACATCAGTCTCTGGTTCCCATAACACAGGGAATCCTACTTTGGGGCCAGATGACCATGTGTGATTTGTCCCAGAATATTTATTTATTTAATATTTCAATAAACTACTTACTTACTAACTTTTGAGCTACGGAACTCTAAAAATAATCTTCAGATATAAAACAACGAAAATAACATTTTTAATTAAATTCTATTACTCTTACTTTAGTCACACCCTGGACACTTCATACACACGGGCCAGAAATGACATTTCATAAAAGGAATGACGGAACAAACAAAATGGCGGCGAAATCCTATACGTTCGACAACCAAACTGTAACCAATCTGTATCAATCTGGGTGACGAGGGGGTCAGGTCGCAATCTAGAGAGCGGCAGGGGGTGTCCATACTGTATGTTAGTACTAATATTTAAATGTATACTTTGTTTTAGTTAGAGTCAGCTTTTCAGAATCTGTCCTAGTCCAGTTCAGCTTCTTTTTATTAAAAATATGAATGCGTTTGGCTGAACCTCACCTGATGGTAAGTGCCGATGCAGTCGAGGATGTAACACGCAAGCTCAAATAGTGCCTATTCACTCTCGACTTGAAGATTCGAAGATTGTTTATTATTATTACTGTTAAATTAAAATTAACCAACGAAAAACTATAATATCGACAGAAATTTGTTTCGAAATTCAACAAGCATTTCAACAAGTGTCGGTAAATCAACGAATAATGTGGGTTATTGTGCATACCCCACCATCATTGCTAACCTTGGCATCGACCGCTGGACTGCCCTTGAACCGGCCCGCAATAGGCAACACAACGCTCGCATGAGACCGCTTAATTTTATGCACGTCGTTGTCTTTACAGGGCATTGTGTGGCGAAACAGGAATGCAAGTCAACGTCCTGATAGTTGTGTATACGACGACGTGTCATGGGTAGGTAGCAACAGTTTTTATTCTTTGAAGGTAGTAAGATCTTGCGTATTCCATGATTTTATATAATTTTCGAAAAACCGTAAACTTTTAAGGTAGGTCCTTAAAAGTTTACGGTTTTTATTTTATTTGAAAATTAATTTAATTATTTCGTTTTTTTTTCTCAGCCAACCCTTTCATTTCATACCCATGTCATGAGCAAAGTATATATATTAGTACTAACATACAGTATGGACACTCCCGGCCGCTCTCTAGATTGCGACCTCACCCCCTCGTCGCGCAGATTGATACAGATTGGTTGTAGTTTGGTTTTCGACCGTATGTGATTTCGCCGCGATTTTGATTGCTCCGTCATTTGTTTTTAGAAATCTCGTTTCACGACCGTTTGTATGCAGTGTCCGGGGTGAATCATGGGGGTGTATCATGGGGGTGCATAAAAATAACTAGTCCGTCATCTTTAGGAGTCCGCCACATTGGATTTAGAATGACGTCAAATTCAAATTCATTGTCATCCAATCTAAAAGTGTATGCAAAATTGGAGAAGTGGGTCGAATTCAGCTTGCTACATTTGACATAAAGAAACATATACTCATCATACAAAAATTGCACAACAGAGGTACTGAAATAAAACTTTATAATTTAAACTGTCCATCAGAGATATGCTATATATAAGGGCTGTACACAAACTTTTTTCCCGGTTATATCACCATTCATTGTCCAGCCAGTGCTCTTTTTTTTTTTATTAAAAATTTGAGTGCGTTTGACTGCAACTCACCTGATGGTAAGTGATGATGCAGTCGAGGATGGTACACGCAGACTCGAATAATGCCTATGCGCTTAACAGAGCTTTACGACGTAAGTATGTAGCACATTTGAAATAAATTGTCTTTTCTCGCGAAGCCTTCACCGTCGGCCATAGTCGGACATGCACAAATCTTCTATAAACATATAATAAAACTGTAACGGGGCCGTGTCTGTACATGAAATATTTTTAGTGGTGGACATTACTAACGATATAGAGCCCAAACAACAACTTTAAGAATGTTTGTCTGCCTGTCTGTATGTTCGCGCATCACGCAAAAACCATGAGGCCGATTTTGATGAAATTTTGTACGGTGTTTCCTTATAGCCCGGGTTAACAGTGTTAACACATAAGATACTTTTTATACCGGAAAATTCAAGAGTTCCCGTGGGAAAATTCAAAACCTCCACGCGGGCGAAGTCGCAGGCACAGCTAATCAAAATCAATAATGAACATTATACTTAGTAGCAAAGAATAAAGCTAGGTATAATATCAAAGTTGATGAAAAATTTACAAATAATTTGTGTTTGTATGGGAGGTTGTACTGACTCAGATTTTTCTTGGAATAATGAAGTATCCAGTGTAGTAGGCCTTGTTAATTTCTAATTATTCACAAAATTTCATTAAAATCGTTAAAGCCATTTTTGAGAAAAAGTAACAAACAACCTGGATTTGTATGGGAGGTACCTTATTCCGATTTTTATTGGAACAAAAGACTCCCACGTACTGTATGACACATACAGTTATAGTAACTACCAAGTTTCATGAAAATCGTTGGAGTCATTTTTGAGTGATAAGATAATAAGTGTTTTTTTTTACTATGATGGCAATCCCAAAAATCAAGATTTGAAAAAAGCGCCTGGAGAAATAAAAATAATAGTACCCTAACCCGAATTTCACCCAAATCCGTCCAGTAATTTGAGCACTAGAGCACCGGATGGACGTACACGTACACACACACACACACTCACACACACATTTTTGTTTTTTAGACTGTTCTTCTACTTATAAGTCGTTACACTCTTGACAGAGTGGTCGTGGTCGTCATTTCAGTCGGGTGACTTTTTAGACTATTAGTGTAAGACAATCGATCCCATCAAAATCTCAACTTTGATTTTTTTGTTGCCATCGCAATACGTTCTGCACTCCTTCGTCGCTCAAAAGTTAAAACACCACACTGCAGGTAAAGGTGTTAAAATACCTCGGAGAAAATTATTCTACATCTTGAGGGTCTTTGGGAGAAAACAGCTGCAAGACTGTGTAGTCTGAGACTAATTTTGGCCACATCTAATGAAGAATAATCCTACACAATCACGAGTTGTTTGATGGCAGAAACACTCTGTATGAACCTCAAAAAGTTCCTTTTCAAACGACTTCCAAAAAGGAGGAGGTTCTCAATTCGACTGTATGTTTTTTTATGTGTTACCTCAGAACTTTTGACTGGGTGAACCAATTTTGATGACTTTTTTTTTATTTGAAAGCTAGTGCTTCCCGTGTGGTCCCATATAAAATTTACCAAAATCGGTTAAGTACTTTATTAGAAAATTAACAAAAACCAAAAATAATAATGCAAAAATGTACTAAGTTGTTGCGATGGAAGTCGGTTTTTTAACGTGTTTAGCTTTTTTATTTTGTCCTAGCAACACATGCCGCTGTCAATGCGGTGCATAATAAAACATTCTTACTTTTTACTAAAACTTTTTAATTAAGCCGCTGCGCTGGATGCGGGCAGCGCAGGACCGGTCGTCGTGGAAATCCTTGAGAGGGCCTTTGCCTTTGTCCAGCAGTCAACGTCTTTCGACTGATATGCTAATGATGATTTAACTTGCAATGTTTGTATGTATGCAAGTTAGTTTGTAAAGATTAAATCTTGCAAACGATTTTAAAGCGACTTCCAAGGATTCGATTGAGCTAAAATTTGGTATGATGCCGTATTTCCGGTGACAAAAGATACTTTTGGAATTTGAAGTTGATCTGATGGCGAAATTTGGAGGTTGAATGTTCGAGGATCGTCTTTTATTTTCAACATAATCGGTGAAAATATATAATTAAATATATAATTAACCCGCACTGGGCCCACGTGGTCGACTAAGGCCTGATCGCCCTAATTCAGGGTAGGCTCGAGCCCCTCGGTGGGGACGTATATGAGCTGATATGACGGTGAAAATATTGTGCTCGCCTTTTTTAAAATTTGAAAACGTTTATTTTTAATTCACATTTTGCACCATAAACATATGGCTTTTGAGCTTAAAAACTCTTTTCAAATAAAAAGTTTTTAGGTTTTTAATCAACCTATTCTTTGTGCCTCCCCTTCGCCGGCATCGACGATCTCCCCACCCTATAGAAACCGCGGGAAACTAGAATTATTTCATCATCATCACATCAGCTCGTATATACGTCCCCACCGAGGGGCTCGAACCTACCCTGAATTAGGTCGATCGGGCCTTAGTCGACCACGCGGGCCCAGTACGGGTCGGTCAACTTCACACACAACCTTCGAATTTCTTCGCAGATGTGTGCAGGTTTCCTCACGATGTTTTCCTACACCGTAAGGGCGTCGGATAAAAGTACATATGAGATCAAAATTCGAAAACACATTGGTACGTGGCAGGACTCGGACAACGATTTTCTGGATAGGAGGTAGCGGCCCTTGCCTTTGCGCCACCGACGCTCAGAATTACTTAGTACTTGCAAAATAAACACTCGTGTAAGTAACTTGAGTAAGAGAAGCACTGAGCTAAATGAACGGCTTGCCAGCAGCAGAGTCTTGTTCATTAAATTTGCTAGTTTGCGAATTCCTCGTTCAGGGGAGCCAGGGAAGTAAGCGGCTTGCGGAACTACTAATGTCGCATCTTTAGTGCCATATTTCCTCTCGCGACCAAGTAGTTCCAGTGGGTAGACTAACACAGACTAAAATAAGTACTCGAGAACTTTACTGCCCCAACAGCCATCTGTTCTACGAGCTATTTGATGGATGACATACGGACTTAGACATGGTCGTTTACTATGTGCCTAATAAGAAGGCTCAAGGTCACCCAAAGGCAATGGAGCGTGCTATGCTCGGAGTTTCTCTGCGTGATCGAATCAGAAACGAGGAGATCCGTAGGAGAACCTAAGTAACCGACATAGCTCTCAGAATTGCTGAACTTAAGTGGCAGTGGGCGGGGCACATAACTCGTAAAAGTTACTTTTATTCACAGCAAAACTTGCGCATTTTTATGACAACTTTGACGCACGAACAAGCAGAGCTCTTATGGTTCAGTCATTCGTAAAATCCACTATTATTCTTTGACACTCGCAGTGCTCGCCGGCAGGTGTTGTGATGAGGGAACCTGTTTTTTCTCCAGTTTTTTGTTACTGGTTATTGAAGCGTGCCGCTAAGCTCCTATTCAGTCTGTTCTAACAATGTAGCGCAAGCTGCGCGAGTTTAACCGTTAGGTAGAGATTAGAAGGTTAAAACGTTATTCACATTACATTTGGAGATTTCGATTTACCGTACCAATGAAGCAATCGAAGCGGTCGGTCGTAGCTTTGTGTGACATTTTTTTATTTACATTTAGTAGGCCCTTAACATCATCTGACCTGATGGTAAGTAACGATGATGCTGAAGATGGAAACGGGCTTACAAAGATTCCCCAAAACAATGGGGAACTGACCATCTTCTCTTTAAGCTGGAACATATCAATGTTGTTAGCATTGATGTTTGGCGGCAAGACTTAGATAAGATGGTGGTAGCTAGCCAAGCGGGCTTATAAAATGCCCTTTCACCAACAAAACCGAGTCTTACAAAGTTAGACTCCGCCAAGAATGGAACCCGCGACCTCTTGATGTGAAGCTAATGGACTTAACATTATGTGATCATTAGCTGGATGAGTTTTTGGTGAAAGTGGCATTTATATTGACTGGTTCCGTGCTTTGAAAGGCCCTTGGTGAACGTTGCTCTAACACTAGATGGCCGTAACAGAAATGAAATGAAATGATGCGACTTGAAAGTTTCCGATTCAGATTCAAACATTTATTAGACACAACACTACAACTCAACACGAAACAATTTTATATACGAGTAAACATGAAACATGTACACTACGCAAAATACGAATTAATAAAAAGTTAAAAACCAAACTGCATAAAATCTTAAACCCTCTTTTTGGACAGTCAGGTGAAAATGTATCCAATGTCACTCACGCGATCAAAAAGAATCTAACGACACCTCGCATTACAAAATCCATCAAGCCGTTTAAGCCACAGAGCGTGCTAAATAAATAAATAATCTTTTTTGGCTAGTCGGGTAAAAATGTATCTTATAGATGTCACTCACGGGATCAAGACGAATCTAACAACCTCTTGTGCTCCAAAATCTAGCAAGCCGTTAAGGCTACAGAGCGTAGCAAAGAAATATACATATTTACCCAAAAAACACAACTCTCTTTTTGGCTCAGTCGGGTAAAAAAAGAAAATATGAAAATTGAGGTTACCTACCTATCGTACATACCTACATAATAAAAGCTGTGCTGCCTCGCCACGTAAAAGAGGTAGGTGGGCGTAGCTTCTAATTAGTACCGTTCGCCAATAGCGCTACAACCTCCACCAATCGGACTTGGCTCTCTTGTATCTCTTGACTGACTCGGTGGCTCTGTGGTTAGTTCTCTTGACTACTGATCCGAGAGTTGCGGGTTCGATCCCCACCCAGGGCAAACATTTGTGTACTGAGCAGATTTGTTTACTCTGTGTCTGGGTGTTAAATGTCTATATATGTATTTAAGTATAACGTATATTAGTATTTATATCAGTCTCTGGTTCCACTAACACAGGGAATCCTACTTTGGGGCCAGATGACCATGTGTGATTTGTCCTAGAATATTTATTTATTCATTTATTTATCTATAGAGACAGAGATGATACAAGAGAGCCAAGTCCATATATTTCTTTGCCACACTCTGTAGCCTAGGGTCGAGAGGCTCCCCTGACTCTCGCGTTATACTTGTGAACGGGTGCTGTCCGTGTGAACCGGCTTACTTTGTCAAAGGCATTAGATGACAAATTATTGTTTTCATGTCCTATTGACCGTATTTGATTTATATCAATGATTTTTTTGAGGTTTTAAATAGTAAAAAAAATTAAATAGTAAAAAAAATATTTTCTATTAAAAATAATATTATGATTTAGATTACAGTCTTAGGTAAAGGTATTTGTTATAGAATCAACTTAAAGTAAGCAGTTTTGCAATTTTTTTGGTGTGCAATAAAGGATATTTACTTACTTACTTAAAACCTATATCTTTGTCATTTAAATACGAGTAATCTATTATTTTACAATATCCTCTAGAGCATGTTTTACATGATTCTTTATCTTTAACAGTTTAATTAATTAATCTTTAGCAATAAGTATTGTAATTACTATTTTATGACCATTACAGAAAGAGTGTCACCATCATTATCATCATATCAGCCGAAAGACGTCCACTGCTGGATAAAGGCCTCCCCCAAGGATTTCCAAGACAACTGGTCCTGCGCTGATCGCATCCAACGGCAAGAAACCCATGGAGCTTAGATAGAAATAGTGTAATTTGCACCTATTTTAATCAAAAAAATTGAACTTGAATTTTGTGTGGAATATGACCTAACTTTCCCCAGCAGTGGGGACGACTTTATGAGTTATTTAATAGCGAACAAATAAGTAAGTTCAACAGTATTCGCGTTATGCAAATGTATCTGCTGCTCCTAAAATACTTAGTTAGTGGGTAAGTACTGGGCTAGGCTAACATAAGCCACAGGCTCTTAGAAAGTCAGCGGTTAACTTCAGTCGGTCCAGTTCGAAGGATAACCTAGTTCTAGTTTCAAACTAATAGCAACTCGCCATAGAATCACATTAGCTATTTACGTGTGTTTTAGTGTGGTAATGGCAGTCTATGCAAGTCAGATAAAATCTTACTGAAAGACTTACATACACTTAGTTTCAAATACTAGGGATACCCATTACGAATAATCACGTTCTTTTTTTTAAAATTACAAGCTTTTGTTTCAGTTCAAGTCCATGGGCACGAGTTATCGGCCGGCCATTATCAGGCTTTACATTGTGTATGTAAGTAAGTTTATTTTAATTTTAATGTTTAGATACACAATACAGAATAAAAATGGTGAGGTACTTATTTAAGTTATACATCTAAGTGGTAACTTTGGAATTATACTCTGACTCTCCCACTAGGATTCCCTGTGTACATTCATAGGTCGCGCATTATTGAGACCCCTTAATGCATGTTTCGAAATTTTAAAAAAAGGGGCGAGCACAGAAGGGATCTAAGTATTGAAATAATATACAAACCTGGACATTGATTCCACCTCTAAAGTTTATCTGATGATACATACAAAAACCAAAAGGATCTATTGTCACCGATAAATCGACTTAATACCAACACTGGGGGTTTTACTCATCATACTGAACAACTTTCCCCAAGGAACTCATAGTCATTTCTCAAGAAAATACAACAAAAACGCACAAAATCGGTCGATCAGCTGATCAAGTTGTATGAAGTTGATGAAGACAAAGTCATGGAACAAAAGTTGTTCAGTATGATAAGCGAGAGCTATATACACAAATTTTTGTTACAACTTGTATATTTTTATCAAATAATGAAAATAACAAATAGTCAAAAATAAGGGAGGAGCCTACAAGAAATTTGTTTTAACGCCTACCGCCTTTATGTTTTTGCTCTAGCGTAAAAACGGTAACACAATTAAGCGTCAAACTTAGTATAATTATAAATTAAACCCATAGGTAAAAGAACAAATAATAAAAAACAGCCATACATATACTCTTACTCACGCTGAGGTCTCAAACTTATTTTTTTTTTAAATACCGGCCAAGTGCGAGTCGGAATGGCGCACCAAGGGTTCCGTACCACCACACTTCTTCAACAATGATATTGTAGAGATCTGACTTCTCTACACTCACTTTTCGTACCCTCCTTTGTAGTACGTGAAACCGCGTGTCATTTTTAACGTAAATTTTAAATTTGATTGTTTTTCGTGAAAAAAACGTTGTCAGGAACCTTCTGGAACCATTTTGCGTTCGATCTTTGATTGGGACACAAGTGCAGATAATTCTATTGAATGAAAACAACATACCCAATTTACAACTACAATACATAGTTTTATTTAGAAATAATCGCAATGAACGCGGTGAACCGACGACGTGGTGAAGATTGCGGGAAGCAGCCTGGATGCGGACGGCGCAGAACCGGTCGTCGTCGAAATCCTTGGGGGAGGCCTTTGTCCATCAGTGGACGTTTTTCGGCTGATATGATGATGATGATGATGATGATGATGATAATCGCTATAAAAATCTGTCAGCCGGCAAATATAAAGTGAAACGAAAAGATACTGAAAAAGTCAATAAAAGAAGTATATAAAGTTATTCCAACTTTTCATTTTTTTGCTAGAAATTTTCAGCTTGAGTTAGGAACTGAAGGACGATGGATATATTCCTCATAATATCTATTCATTTCAAACAAAAGATATCTATTAACGTGAGCGACAACTTTCTTTTTATTCAGTTCTGATTCCATAGTGCGAGTACGACTTACACTTGGCCGGTTTTATTATTAGTTGTTGTATGTAGGGTTAGTTAGTACTATAATGAAACTAACTTTCTGTATTACCGTTATTACGAGAGAAAAAACGAAAATGCCTTACAACACGTTTCTTGTACTTATATATTTTTCATTCAGTCCGGACTCCGAGTACGACTTCACTTTTTTTTATTTTAATTCATTTCGAAGCGTTTTGCGTCTTCATTCATCATGCGAACGGCCAAGGAGTGGAATTCCCTTCCAGCGTCTGCATTCCCCGATTCGTATAATTTAGGAATCTTCAAGACGAGAGTGAATAGGCACTATTTGAACTTGCGTGTCACATCCTCGGCTGCATCGGCACTTACCGTCAGGTGAGGTGCAGCCAAACGCACTCAAACTATTAATAAAAATAAAATTTAAAAAAATTAAACCAAATCAATTAAATCATTTAATTTTTTATATAGGTACATACGTATAGGTTGAATACATGTCAAAAAATAAGTTATGTATGATTCATAATAGTAATTCACAACATAACTTATGAATTACTATTTGTTTATTTACTTTATACGATTAGTACTTTAATCAGAGTAGGTTAAGCGCATGTAGTACCGTTTCTGTAATAATGCAACATTTTACTAAGTTGTTGCAATGGAAGTCGTTTTTTTTAACGTGGTTAGCGTTTCCAACATCGATAAACAAACCTGGTTTCTAATTATTACGTACTAGGTACATAATATAGGCACACCCTGGACACTTCATACAACGGGCCAGAAATGACATTTCAAAAAAGGAATGACGGAATAAACAAAATGTCGGAGAAATCCTATAGGTTCGACAACCATACTGTAACCAATCAGTATCAATCTGGGTGACGAGGGGGTGAGGTCGCAATCTAGAGAGCGGCAGGCAGTGTCCATACTGTATGTTAGTACTAATATATATATTTTGATATAGGCATGCATTGATAATCATTCTGTATAATACCAGTACCACAGATGAGATACTAGTTACTTCCAGTACTTAAATGAAACTAACATATCAAAGTGTAGGTGACAGACAGTCACTTTCAACTTCGAGTCTCCGAGCACGCCGTGTGGATGTGGAATCCACGAAATAAGTGCATTTGTATTCAACTAGCTTCTCACGCAGACTGGGTATACGACTAGGACAGTCAACAACCTCAGGTCTTAAAGCCTTAAGGTAGTCAGCGTACTTGAGATAAGGTAGGAATACGTTTATTGTTAAAAATTTATGTAATTTTACACGCTAAAAAATTACATGAACCTGTAAAATGTATCTAAAAAGTAAAAATGTAAATTGAAATGTAAAAAATTACATAAATCTGTAGAATGTTCCCAAAAAGCTGTAAAAGTAGTAAACCTGTGGAAAACTACATAAAACGTTAATAGTTTTTATTTTATTTTATATACTTTTCCACAATTTTAGTTACTTTTACACATTTTTTTGGGTACATTCTTTAGATTTATGTATTTTTTTGCATGTAAATTACATAAATTTATTACAGTATGTAGTCTTAACTCATTTTGAATAAGAAGAAATTGAAGGCTTAGTCTCCGAGCCCAACATCATCAGCAAAACCAAAGCTGCTAGACTGCGTCGACTTGGCCACACGGGGAGGAAAGGAGAAGACCGCTCCATCAAGAGATCGATGTTGGGCCACCGAAAAGGAAAAGTCCTGTTAGACGACCCAGATACCGCTGGAAAGACGAGGTCGAGAAGGACCCGAAAGCCCTCTAAATTAGGGTTGCCATCCCCAAATTCGTATTACCAGGACATTTCTGTTTAAAAAACAGGACGCAATATAACAACAATAGTTAATAGCAATTACGTAATGAATATAGGATCATTGAAACTCAATTATTAGCAAAAATTAAGCTGCAGCCCCAACATAAGCTAGGTACTGTTTTTTAATTTTTCGACAATTTCTTAGGGAAAGTGTCTAAGGCTTTAGAAGTCGCTGCCTAAGACTGTATCTTGTGTTTGGGCTTTTTTGATGCTCTTCAATGTCTATTACAACTCTACTGGGTATAGATATACTTGATTCTCAATAAAGACAATTCACCCAAAACCCAGGACACTACTTAAAAACTATCCAGAACACCCCAAAAGCAGGACACGTCCTGGGAAAACAGGACGCTTGGCAACCCTACTCTAAATACCCAACTGGCAAAAAGTGACGCAGGATCGGGACTGGCAACAAAAAATGCCAAGATTCTTTTCTAAGTAAGTAAGTCTTAATATTTATATTGATTAGATGACTGGGGAACCATAGGCTTACTTACTATCTCCCCTCCGGTTCGTACCTGATGCAGCGCATTTCGCTGGTTATACAGCGAGGCAACGCTACCAGCGGTGTTATAAATAAACCTTCATTATATTTCATCTTTATTTTATTGCAAAATATAATATTTATTAACATTACAAACATCAGAGTAAAACTCCGAAATCGATAAGACTTATAGTTTTTCAGGAAAAATAATTTAAAGCTTGCCTATATCCGGAACACGAAATAAAAAAAAAAAAATTCAATTAGTTATTTCGATTACAATTACACCAAATAAATAAACATATAACACCACATCTTTCTACAAGTTTTTGTACATTTACTGTTAATGTATAACGAGATATGAATTTATTTCTTATTTTCAGTTTTATTTTTTAATCCGTGTAATTGAAATCGAAAAAACTAATTGAATTATTTTTTAATATATATTTTTTTATTTCATGTCCCAGATATAGGAAAACTTTGAATTATTTTGCCTGAAAAACTAAAAGTCGAATCGATTTCGGAAGTTTACTCTGATGTCTGTAATGTAAATAACTATTATATTTTGCAATAAAATAAAAATAAAACATAATGAGGGTTTATAATATTTTATCACACTGTGCTTTGCATTAGGGGCGTTTTGGAGCGGGCTTTTTGACTAAGGCTTACTGATCTCAAAAGATTTTGTTTTTTTTGTATTTTGTATTTGAATTGTAAAATCACTGTGTTTGTTTCCAGTTAACTGTGAGTCTATTAAAAATATTCTAATATTGGAATTAGGTAGCCAAAGCACACCCCGGACACTGTAGACAAATGGTCGTGAAATGACATTTCTAAAAACAAATGACGGAGCAAACAAAATCACGGCGAAATCTCATACTTTCGAGAACCAAACTGTAACCAATCTGTATCAATACAGGTGACGAGGGGGTTAGGTAATGAGGATGCAATCTAGAGAGCGGCAGGGAGTGTCCATACTGTATGTTAGTACTAATATATATGTCACCGTAAGATTTCAAATTCCGTAAGATGATAATCTAACGGGATTTATTTCGCGAGATTGTGAATTGTAACATATTGTTTACCATTTCACTAGTGAAATTATAATAACACTAAGCGAAGTGAAAAACACTAAATAAATGAGCTCATCACGAAGCGAGAGCGATGTTAGGTTCGGTCAGGTTTGATTGATTTAACAGTCAAAGAGTCTCCCCCCCCCCCCCCCTTGGGTAGCAGAATGCTTCGCAGCAGAAGAAACCATCGGTTTTATTCGGAGGTACAAGAATAGACCGTAATATTGTGATCCGATTCATAATTCACCGTTATATAGTAATCTAACTAGTGAGATTGTAATATCGTGGTTTTCACAATATCCCGTTGATATATATACTTTGACCAAAGTGTGTGAGAAGAGGTGTGAGTAAATGTAGGGAACTAACTGTACCAACGAAATAACCCCACACACGCGTCTCCAGACCGGGTGTTATTGTCAATTTTGCATTTCATTCCATTTTTACGTTACACTGCGAGCGAAAGTTGAACTGTTTTAGGGTAGTTTGCATAAATATGAACACACTTGATATTACTAAAAACGTCTATCGTGGTGTATACGTACAGTAAAGTATATATATTAGTAGAAACATACAGTATGGACAGTATGGACAAAAGCGTCGGTGGCTCAACCGGTAACGACTCGGTCCATCTAAACAGAGGTACCGGGTTCAAATCTGGACGGCCAATGTACCAATGAGTTTTTCAAAAACTTACGTACATATACTTACCGATTGCTTTAGCGGTGAAGGAAAACATCGTGAGGAAACCTGCACAACACACCTGCGAAGAAACTCGAAGGTTGTGTGTGAAGTCGACCAACCCGCACTGGGCCCGCGTGGTCGACTAAGGTACGTTAGTACTAATATATATACTGTGACTAAGGCCTAATCGCCCTGATACAGGGTAGGCTCGAGCCCCTCGATGGGGACGTATATGAGTTGATATAATAATAATAACAGTATGGACACTCCCTGCCGCTCTCTAGATTGCGACCCCCCCCCCCCCCCCCCCGTCACCCAGGTTGATACAGATTGGTTATAGTTTGGTTCTTGAACGTATATCGCCGTGATTTTTGTTTGCTCCGTCATTTGTTTTTAGAAATCCCATTTTCACGACCGTTGTATGCAGTGTCCAGGGTGAGACTGTACAGCATACATAACGAAGCGTTAATATGTAATGTTCATACCGGATCACATCAATGCTGTTAACATTGATGTTTGGCGACAAGCCTTAGATAGCCAGGCGGCTTAGAAAATGCCCAACTACCAATCAATATAAAATAATATACCCCGCCGGGACTCAAACCCACGACCTCACGGTGTGACGTTAATGGATTTATGCCATCGAGGCGGAACTGAGCTGAGATCGTTGTTATTATTATAGGCGACCTTATATGAGTTTTGGAGAAGAAAAGAATAGTGTTTATTGTCATACTCCGAATAGTCTTAAGTTAGGGCCTTCAGTGTTTAAAATTCGGCAATTTGCCTTAGTTGTTTTTATATCAAAATTTCTACGTTTTCAGTTTCAGTTATCGTCGTATAACTGCAGAAATAAAACATTTAACTCTGCATTTTAATATTATAGTGAACACACAACCGCACATCACATAATATTAACTTGGATTTTAAGTTTACGATGACAACAGCATGATTAACGTCTTGATTCAATGATCCCAACTAATATAAAAAAAACGGCCAAGGCGAGTCAGAACCGGACACATAGGGTTCCGCACCATCATACTAGATGGCGCTCTAGTTTCATGTTTCAAAAACCATCATACTAGATGGCGCATGTTTCTTCATATTAAAAAAAACACGTTTTTTGTATGGAGACCCTTTTATTTTTTTCACTTTTTCTTTTTTGTTGTTGTTGTTATAGCGGCAACAGAAATACATTATCTGTGAAAATTTCAGCTGTCTAGCTATCACGGTTCATGAAATACAGCCTGGTAACAGACCGACACACGGACAGCGGACGCTTAGTAATAGTGTCCCGTTTTTTTACCCTTTTGGTACGGAACTCTAAAAACCTACGTAGGAAATGTTTATAATAGGTATGATGATTTCGGAGAAAGTGTCCATGTTATATTTTGTAAACATGTTGTACTACTCAGGTGAGGTGCAGCCAAACGCACTCAAATTTTTAATAAAAAAAAGGTACCGCTTCGGGCTTTGCCCTACACGAAGCTTGGCCTCCGACTTCGCAGAGAGCGCTCCGACCTACGCGGTTTGTTCTTGGTTGCTATGGAGCCGAGGTTTATTACTCGGTTGCTATGGAAGAAACAGATTCTTTCGCCACTTACGTTACAGTCTTTTTGACGTGGCACTTCGTACGTGATTTTAAATACGTAGGCAATGACTTATATATTACTGGCGTAAGGACCCGGCCAACGCGGGCGGCTAATGGTCCCAGCGAATTGGTGCGAAAATCAAAAGTTTCGCACACTCGCGCGACAGTCGTCTGCGGGAATTTGTAGAGTGCGGTGGAAAGATTCTCTACATAAAAATGCATTTTTGTGTTGTTAGAGGCTGTAAAAATCATGAAAGAAAGACTAAAAAGAAACATGGGATGTCGTATCATCGCTAAGTAACCTTACATTGTATTTTTTCTTGTAAACAAATTAAATAAACGTATTTTTAAAGCGACTAATCTGCCAAGGTCCTTTTAGCGCGGCACTGACGTCAACTCTCGCCCATGCTATTTCGTACGAGTTATGTTAGATGGCGCTACTTTTTGCATGTATGAAGAAAATCTGACTAAAATATGGAGACGGGCTGATCCTTCTGTCCAAATCTGTGTACGTAGGTATCACGTAAAAAATACGAATTTTATTTTTTTGACCTTCCAACATTACGATGTGGTGGTAGTTGTCACAATATAAGTAGTCCTTTACTGCAGAATCTAGAAACATTATTAAAATAAATATAATAAAAAAGACTTAATGTTATAACTTCAAAAATACAAGACAAAAAAGACTTACTTAATAAGTTTGGCACAAGATCTCATGGCAGCTTACGCCTCTGCTTTTAAACTCTTTACCTTGGGAGACGGTCGCGCTCCGCCGCCTGAGAACTCAAGGGTCGCTGGGAACCGCAATTGAACCCCATCGTGGGGACCCATTGTAGGCCACCTTATAAAGACTTGATAACTGACCTGATAATTCATTTCACTTTAAGGAGCCTTGTTTGTTTTCTGAACATTCTAACTACTTTAGCTAGCTACTGAGAGTATAGGAGATAGTTCTTAGATATATAGTATCTTCTTCAGTCGCTCGCGAGTCTGAGACTGTACGTAACTTGTACTGTTTAAATTGTCAGTAAAACGCCACATCAGGAGAACTTTGTATGACTCGGTTTGGTTGATGGAAGGCCATTTTCTTGAAGATAAGATAGCCAGTTACCCATTGCGTTGGGGAATCTTGGTAAGCCCGATTCCATAAGAATACAAACCAATAATAATATATCAAAATTTCTACGTTTTCAGTTTTAACACTAAAATCCAGTTAAAATGTTGTTATCGTCGTATAACTGCAGAAATATAATATTTAACTCTGCATTTTAATATTATAGTGAACACACAACCGCACAACTAACCAATTTAATTTTAAAAAAACCCGAGTGCTTGAAACGTACCCTATGTCACTCAAGGGGTCAAAACGGATCTCACGGTGCAATCAAGCTGTCTAGCACAGCCAAAGAAATGGATATACTTGCATACATACAAGAAAAACATTACCCTTCTTTTTGGGCAGTAGGGTCAAAAGTAAGTTCATCCATTCGCCCAAACTCAACAGAATCATTATTCCTTGGCAACATGATTATGTACGTAATATGCCTGTATTCTACGACTTACGATGAAATACGCGCGTAGCAGTCAAAAGCTCTCAAATTTTTAATATTTTTTTTAAGTAAAACCTAAAATCTTTTAGGTACAACAACAACGGCGGGTTATAAATTATAAGCGACTTTATATGAGTTTTAGAGAAGGGAAGAAAAGTGTTTATTGTCATATTGTCTTAAGTTAGGGCCTGCAGGGTTTAAAATTCGACAATTTGCCCTAGTTATTTTTATATCAAAATTTCTACGTTTTCAGTTTTAACACTAAAATCCTGTTAAAATGTTGTTATCGTCGTATAACTGCAGAAATAAAACATTTAACTCTGCATTTTAATATTATAGTGAACACACAACCGCACATCTCATAAGATTAACTTGGATTTTAAATTAACGATTCATTGATGGCAGTTTATGCTGATACTAATAAAAAAACCGGCCAAATTCAAGTCAGAACCGCACACTTGGCACTAGTTTCATGTTTCAAAAACCATCATACTAGATGGCGCTAGTTTCTTCATGTTAAAAAAAAACACGTTTTTGTATGGAGACCCCCCTTATTTGTTCACTTATTCAAATTTTTTGTATTTATTGTTATAAGTACAAAAGAAATACATCATCTGTGAAAATTTCAACTGTCTGGCTATCACGGTTCATGAAATACAGCTTGGTGACAGACGGACAGACAGACGGACGGACAGCGAAATCTTTAATAGGGTCCCGTTTTTACCCTTTGGGTACGGAACCCTAAAAATAAACCTTCCTTATAATAAACCTTTGACGATTTCTATAAAAGCATTATTTTGTTCTCTATCGGCCTCGATCTTCCAAAAAGGTTATTGTCAGTGGAAAAAATCGCAACGCACGCAGGGAATCTCTCGAAGCTAACGAACGAGCAATGGGTACAAAGTACTATGCTTGCTCAGTATTCCTGTCGCGTAGAATATGTGATACGGCGTGAGATACTCCGATACTGCTTGAATGCCTAGACTTTACTGACAGACACGACTTTGCGAATTCGCGAGAATAGGGATGACGAATGCTAGTCATCTGAGTTACTTTTTATTATCTGTCAAAAACTATATTTTGTTCTTAAAAAAATTTGAAATACCTAGGCGTGACGTCATAGTTTTGTAGCGTCATTTATGTTCTCATTTTGTGATTTTGATGAATTAAAAATCAAAGACTTGATGGAAAACAAAACGAGTAAGGTTTTCCGAAGTTTAAGTAGGAGGGAAATTTAGTGATCAAGAGTTAATAATTTATTTCTGATGCTTTCGTCATCCCTATTATTGTCAGGCAACTATTATTATCCCTTGGATAGCACGGATAATAGGGGATCGGACTGCTAGTCATTTGAGTTACTTTTTATGATCTGTCAAAAACGAATAAAACAAAAGTTTGAAATGCCCACAAGTGACATCATAGAATTTAAGCGTCATTGACGAACTTATTTTGTGAATTTGATAAATAAAAAATTGAAGACGTGATGTAAAAACAAAACAAGTAAGGTTTTTTGAAACTTCAAGAGGAGAGGAATTTAGGAAATCATATTTATGATTTTATTTTTGATGCAGTCCGATTTCCTATTGCGCCACACGATAAGAAAGAAAGATAGGTACACGTATAAAGTAGTTTTTGGTAGTGCTTTAGGCAAGTTTATTGAACCAACAACTACGTCATGGAAAAGGTACAATCATGAAAAGAAATGAAATTTAACATCTATTTTACGAGAAAATTCACGATTCGCTAATTTTTAAAAGCCCTTTTCATATGCTATAAAATTTTCCAAATGAATAAAACCACGGGAAATGCTTCGAATAATTGGAATTCATTTTCCGATGTGGAATGCATGCATGCACTTGTTTTAATTGGTTTGAAAATTAATCGTTTCAAATGCTAAAAAGTAAAGGTAAAAACCTATCGGAGGAACTTAGCTCTCATCTGAGGTCAAGAGGTCTTACCACTAACCACAAATTTTTGAGAAATACAAAAATAATTGGTGACAGAACTAGATATAGATAAGATATAATACAGCGTCGGTGGCTCAACCGGTAACGGCTCGGTTCTTCTAACCAGAGGTACCGGGTTCAAATCTGGACGGCCAATGTACCAATGAGTTTTTCAAAACTTACGTACATACTTACCTATTGCTTTAACGGTGAAGGAAAACACGTGAGGAAACCTGCACACCCTGCGATGAAACTCGAAGGTTGTGTGTAAAGTTGACCAACCCGCACTGGGCCCGCGTGGTCGACTAAGGCCTGATCGCCCTAGTTCAGGGTAGGCTCGAGCCCCTCGGTGGGGACGTATATGAGCTGATAGAACGAATACTGAGCCGTTGTACACCGGAATCTACATGTTCAGTCTTTTAAATAAGGAACTTAGGATCAAAACCACAACATATTCACTTTTTACAATAAGGCAGAAACCAAAATATTTTATGAAATCCTGAAGCTTTTATTTGAAAAGAATTTTTAATCTCAAAAAGCCAAATGCTTTAATGAATATACATAAATGCACTTGTGGCGGCAACTGCAAACATCCGCCACTGAACCTTAACACAAGCGACGAGAGTACAAAAGAGATACGATATCTGGAACGCGCTATTAACATTTATTTGCTACTAAATATATATCAGATATACCAAGTTTAGTCCAAGGCCGGACCCCAGGCAGGCACACTACCTCGCCTGGCAGAGATATCTCCCTTTGCTGTCGGAGAGTAGGTGGAACACACCTTTCCTACACACTGTTGCAAATTAAAAAAGAGGTAACACATTGCAGTAAAGTCTAGTTGTTTGGAAATGGTCAAACATGTAAACAAAACATTTTATCATTAATCACATTTTATTTTAATCTTAATAACATTTTGAACATCGAGCTCACGATTTGATTATTTATATGGCCATTTCCAAAGAACAAGTGTGTTTCCTACGACTCTATTGAAAATTAAAGACGATTCTGAGACCTTGATTCCACCTCCAAATTTCATCATCAGATCTACTTCAAAATACCAAAAAGATCTACTGTCACCGGGAATATGGCTTTATACCAAATATCAGCTCAATCAGACTCCTGGAAGTCATGCTAAAATCGATTGCAACTGCAAGGTTTGAACCTACCTAAACGAACTATATAACATACATACATACATATAAATATTGCAAGTTAAAAAAAGAAGGCTTTTATTAAAAAGAAAGTATAATAGTGACTAAGTTTATTGAATAACTCAAACAATATATAATAAACTAGCTTTTGCCTGAGGCTTCGCTCGCGTGGGCATCATTTTTAAGACTGTCTGAGGATGAGTGGTGCGCGAGGAGTTCACTCCAGATCCTTCGGGAACTATATTAGGCTATTCTGATTAGCATTCTATGCCACTTCCCACCCCCTCAACTATCTGTAAGCAAAAAATCACGTCAATCCATAGCCCCGTTGCGACGCCGACGTACGCGAGCATGAAAATGAGTTTTCTTTCCCTCAACTATATCTAAGCAAAAAAATTCGAGCGAGACCTACAGTACTCGCATATGATGTGTAACATGTGACAAAATACTTTAGGTTAGTTAGATTTGATGACGATATTGTACCTGGGTGGCGGATCTGACAGTAACGAAAAAAACCGACCAAGTGCGAGTCGGACTCTCGTAAAGTAGAATTCCGCGCTTTCGCGACTTCCTGTTACACATTTCCGTCCCATGTTACACATTTCCGTCCCATTTCACGAAATCACTCCCACAAATTGCAGGAAAGCGAGAGCAAAGATGTTACACATCAAAAATCACGTCAATCCATTGCTTCGTTGCGACGACGACGTGCGCGAGCCTGAAAATGAGTTTTACCGAGATCCCTCGGTAACTATCTAGGGCTAGGCTGATTAGTAGTCTATGTCATCCCCCCCCCCCCCTCCAACCAGCTCTGTGCAAAAAATCACAACAATCCGTTGTTCCGTTGCGATGTTCAGGAAATTAACAAAAAAAGAGTATATTTTTTCAGTTCCGGACACTGTATCGGACTATTGCTATTTTCACGGAATAAAAAGTAGTAGGTATGCAGAGATTCCTCCCCTTATATATAGCATATCTCTGTAGGTATGTGTCCTTCCTAATGACATAGGTTACCTGCATGCCAATTTTTGTTAAGATTGGTTAAGGTGTTGAAGCGTAAAGAGGTAACAAACAAACACATTAAAAAATCACATTTATAATATTAGTAAGGATTTTATTGAATTGCGATTCTTGGATTTGCGAACAATTTAACACGAACAAAGAGGAAATAAGCTAAAAAAATGCTTTGCGTGACTTCACATTATTACCAAGAATAACAATAATTTTAACATCCAACCCCTGAATTTCTGGCTAGACTGCTTCAAAAACTTGATTGTTTCTAAGAAAAAGGCTCCTGTTAAAAGCTTAGGCGATTTCCATAGTATTTACTAACAATAATAATCAATCAAGTCGTCCGCTCGCTGCTCGTCCACAATCGCTGCAATTAATCGCCATATTGCTCCCCCTGTATTATATGGGGTGGTAGTAAATGGAACTCTAGATTCGAGTTTTCATACCACATTAAGATTTTTGTGGGATGAAATAATTATCACTATGTCTTATAATTTGTCATCAATGGAAGGAATGTACTTGTAGGAACGGTGTATTGCTACTTTCGAGAGCAAAGGGAGACATCTCCGCCAGGCGAGGTGGTGTATCTGGGGTCAGATCGTGGACCAACCGTGGATGGGTGGCCTCATATATATATACTTAGCAGCAAAGAAATGTTAATAGCGCGTTCTAGATGTTGTACATACTTTGTGCTCTCGTTGCTTATGTTAAGGCTCGTTTTCTCTGTGGCGGGTTACTGCAGGTACTTTATTAATATTCCCTACTCTTTGTTGCAGGTGCCGCCACGTACTTACTATCTATACTGCACAGGACAATATTGTAATGTTTTTGTGCTATAATGGATGCATTATCAACCTTACACGTCCCCACTGCTAGGGCACGAGTCTCTTCCTAAACTCGCGAAGGCCATACTTGTTGTTGGTGTAGGTTTTAGGGATAGTGGCAAACCCCACTGTCAGTAGTTTTTCAAGCCGCCTATAAGGCATCTGACACTACTTACCGGCTGCCATCTAGTGACAGCAACCGAAACGAACGGCTTAAAGTGCCTTGCGAAGCACGGAAGCGGTTGGAAAAGATGCTCTTACAGTCAAAACCATCCAAGTAATAACCGTGCTTCAGGTTAGTTAACCTGCGTGGCCGACCCAATCACACAAGACGCACTGATCTACGACCACTTCACTTATTGTAGTATTCCAGTAAAAAAAAATACTAAGAAATTAATTTATCGTATCAAGATGTAAAACATTTCAGTAATTAAGGGTTGGCTGGAAGAGATCCCTGTTTGGGATAAGTCTACCTTTGTGCATGCTACTGCTATTATGTATCAATAATGGTATATTTTCTTGTACAATAAAAATTTTACAAACAAAACATCAATTCTCAGAGGGTACATTGTGCCTATAGAAGTGTAACAAAATTGGTGCAGGGTCCGTTAACTGGGACCTACTCATCATATTCAAAGACTTTCCCCAAAGGATCTGTAGTCAATTTGCAAATAATTTGCGACAAGCCTAAAAAACCGTTAGGTACCAGCTTTTATTTAAAAATAATTTTAACTAAATCGTATTCTTCTCAGCAAACCTTTTCATTTGATACCCATATCATGAGGGTGCATAAAAAAAATATTCGAGCGAGACCTACAGTACTCGCATATGATGTGTAACATGTGACAAAATACTTTATAAAAGGACGGCAAAGATACGGCAGACTAGGCTGTATGGTCATAGAGACCTTTGCCTTTTCCGCGCTTTGAAAGCCTGAAAAAAGGACGGCAAAGATACGGCAGACTAGGCTGTATGGTCATAGATACCTTTGCCTTTTCCGCGCTTTTAAAGCCTGAAAAAACGCGACTCCCTGTTACACATTTCCGTCCCATGGGACACATTTCCGTCCCATTTCACGAAATCACTCCCACAAATTGCAGGAAAGCGAGAGCAAAGATGTTACACATTAAAAATAACTGGTTCGCCATCTTTGGGAGTCCGCCATATCGGATTTAGTATGTTGTCACTTAGCTAACCACGTATTGTGCTCCAAACTAAACGTGTGTGCAAAACTTCAGCTCATACGGAAACCGGGAAGTGTTTCTAATTTAGCTTCCAAGATTTGTCCCAAACTAACAACAAACAAACTAACACGGCAAGCTATTATTTATAAATCTAATAAAAATAGATTTTACAAAAAAGTTTTCTTTTGAATAAAAAAATTTAAATCTTGCAATATTGCTCCATCTCATAACAATAGAACTAAAAGAAGCGCCGTATAATTCGTAGCTTCACTTTTACTGCTGTCTGCACTGCAGTGCAAAGTCATTTTGTCTATAACGGTTGCCGTTAGTTTTTAGGGTTTCGTACACCCAATGGGTGACCAACGGGACCCGTTGTCGAATGTCTGTCCGTCTGTCCGTCTGTCAGCGGGCTGTATTTCATGAACCATAATAGGTAGACAGTTGAATTTTTCATATAATATGTATTTCTGTTGCCGCTATAAGAACAACTACAAAAAATTTGAAAAAGTGAAAAATTAAGTGCCCATAAAAAACGTGTTTATTATAAGCGTTTAGAACTATTTTTGATTTAGCTCTATCGTAAAAACAGTAATACAAACAAGCATGAAATTGGTGTGATTGTAGTACTAACACAGAGGTAAACCTATGAATACCAAAAATAGGCCAAGTTTGAGTTGCACCGAACTGAATGAGAAAAAAGCATATTTTTGTAGCTCGCGGTGTTATTACTATGTAGTTGTGGGAAGGTGTGGAAGTTACGGAACTCTCGGAGTGCTAGTCCGACTCGCACTTGGCCGGTTTTTTATTTTAATTCCATTTCACGCTAACCACGTCGCTACCTTTCCAGAGTGAAATATTGGGGTTTCAGCGGTTTTATCTGATCGATGGCGCCAGGTACTTGGAATAGTCAAATTGACTTTCGCACCAAAAGTTTTCAAACCAAGTTGCGGGCACTTACGAGTATATTTCTACTTCGAAGCGAAAAATAGCGAACGAATGTGATAGGGAAAAAAAGGATGTGTATGAAAATAAATAAAATGCTTAGAATACTGCTGTTATGCGGGCATAATAATAAGTTATCTGTGGCTGGCTTAACTTTTACCATCTTTTTATCCATTCCCGCCATATCTAAAACAATAATCGCCTCATATTTTAGGATTTTTCGTTTAATATCCTTCTCGCATAATAACGCCACATGTTTTGCGCATACATTGCCCATTCAAATTTCGCATCATTTATTATCTCGGCTTTACATTTGGAATTTTAATTTTATTGGGGGAGGGGAGGGTTGGCCCGGTGGCCCTCCCCGATAATTGTAAATGACTCACCCAGCCCCAGTGCCCCCAGTCTACTCATGTTTGGGTACGTACTAACCTTGGTTCGATCGTAGCACCTAACGGATAAAATTTTGTTGTTGTTGGACACAACTTAGTTTATAATCTTTTAGAAATTCTCTAAATATTCATTTTTCATTTGTAACGCAGCGCAGCACAGAATAGGAGTAATAAATAAATAATATGCAAGGGCAAATCACATAAGGATGGTAATTTTATTTTTTAATAAAAATATATAACGTATAACAACTACAATAAGAAAATATTTACGGGGCAAAAAAACGCACTGTGCTTTGATTTTTACCCGCGACGGAACGGAGACGGTATATGCGTTTGGGGTGAGAGGGTGTTTGTGCAAACGAATGTTGCCATTTTCTCCTAAACTACTAGTCCGATTTTGATGTGGTTTTCAGTGACGGGTTCGGATTTGATGGGCGCATGTTCTTAGATAGGTGTTGAAGTTTTCATAGCAACGCACAGACTAAAAGAAAATGGCGGAGAACAACTTTGCATACTTTTTGTCCCAAAAAATGAAGATTCCCAAAGATCTGGGTAAAAATTAATGCGCCGTACGCCGTACACCCTTTAAATGTAGTCACGATAATTTTCTAAAACCCTAAAAGCTTTTATTTAAAAAGAGTTTCTATGCTCAAAAGCCCAATGCTCAAATGAATATAAATACACGGTTCCAAGTTCAAAAAAGGCTGTATTTCCTACGATTCTATTGAAAATAAAAGACGATTCTGGGACCATAATTCCACCTCCGAATTTAATTATCAGATCAACTTCAAAATATCTATGGGATTTATTGTCACCAGGAATACGGCTTTATTCCAAATTTCAGATCAATCTGACCCCTGGAAGTTACTCTAAAATCGAACAAACATAAATGTATGTAATGTTTTTATGTATACATACTAATCGACCAACCCGCACTGGGCCCGCGTGGTCGACTAAGGCCTAATCGCCCTGATTCAGGGTAGGCTCGAGCCCCTCGGTGGGGACGTATATGAGCTGATATAATAACAATATATAATACATACTAATATTGCAAGTTAAATACAAGCTTTTAAAAAAGAGATCCACGCGGGAGTAGCCGCGAGCTAAAGCTAGTTTAGTATACTATTTAGGTACCTAGTTTGCTGAAAAACTACATTTAAATATATATTTTTTTATTCATAATTGGTAAGCCCTTGGCATCATCTATATATCATTATATTATACTTATTAGTAGGCATACTTACAGTAATGATGGAATGAATGCTGTTATCAAAGGCGCGAAGAGCACCTGAAATGAAGGAAAAAATCTTTTAAGTTTTACCGAAACTCCTTTCCCATACAAAATAAAATTTAGAAATAAAAAAATTTATTACAAAATGGATAGGACGATTCCTGATCAGCTAGCCACGAAATTCTATAAAATGTGTTGATTTCTTTTTCAAAATAGGTACTTTAATTTTTAAAAACCGGCCAATCGGTGACTTTTTTCATTTTAATTAAAAACATATTTTTTTAAAGCGCAAAAAAGTAATAAAAACATGTCAAAATCGAGAATTGGGCATTCGGTTTTAACGTAACAACCGCGTTGAAGCCCGCATTGATTTGAACTTAAAACGACTTAGAATTACGTTCGATATTATTTTAACACGTATCAACCTGTTCGGATTGAGTCATCCTAAAGCCTTTTTTAAATTTAAAGCTACTTTCAGTTATTATTAATTCTTTATCATCACAGGTCGAAATAAAACTGGTGTGGTGTAAACAGAGAGTCATATTAGTATAAACATATCATATTAGTACCTACTATAAACTTCATCTTCAGCATCAGCCATCCATCATATCAGCCGAGAGACGACCACTGCTGGACAAAGGCCTCGCCAAGGATTTCCACAACGACCGGTCCTGCGAAGCCTGCATCCAGCGGCTTCCCACGAACTTCACCAGGTCGTCGGTTCACCGATTGGGAGGGCTGCCTATGCTACGTCTTCCAGTGCGCGGTCGCCACCCAAGAACTTTACTACCCCAACTTTACAATCTTACTTTACTATCTGTTCACTATAAACCTACTAGATTTAAATTTGTATTCTTTGTGTATGTAGAGTAGTCTTACTGTATCGTACTTATATTTTTCTACTTTTTCGTTGTGTTGTACCTTTTTTGTAATTTTTATGTTTTCTGTGTTTATTTTTGTCGAATAAATGTTATCTTATCTTATTTATTACAGCATTTATTGCAGTCATGCAAAATAAGTGATAGATAACGGTTCCGAATCAGAGCACTGTGACAAAGTATATAATCATATAAGTACTACTGTGATCTGAGGCATGTTCCGACAATCATTTTGAATGTTCCGCAACAAACAGCTAGCCGCTTACAAAATAACTACAAGCACTGCGCGACGGCCTTTTGTCGGTGACACTTTCACATAGCAGGGGGTCCATAAAGCGCGAGTTACACATCCATAGGTATCTATATACAGTCCGAGTATAATGAAATGTAGAAGCACATTGCTTGTTTTGGCTGGAGAACGGAACCACTCCACGTGGTACTCAAGCAATGTATGGTACAGAGGCCAGCACATCAAGCTAGACGCTCGTAGTGCGATTCTGATCCATACGCGTACGGCATAAGAACGGTACAAAGTCCATAGTGTCTAACTTGATGTGCTGGCCTCTGTACAATGCTACTAAAGCTGACCTAAGAATGTGTAGGTACCTATTAAGAAAGTTTCAGAATTCCACACAATCCGATGAGTCTCCCTCCATCTACACAGGGTGACTTTTAATTAGTTCTTGATAACAAAAGATATGCATGTACTCGTGATTACAAACAACTGTCCCAAAGAAACTATATGTTAAATCAGAAAAAAAAAAATGTTGGTCCTCGATACATAGTAAGTTTTTAAATCGGCAAAAATATATAAAGGACCAAAATTTTTTTTCATATTTGACTTATAGTTTCTACGGGAAAGTTGTTTGTTATCACGAGTACATTCATATCCTTTGCTATCAAGAACTAAATAAAAGTCACCCTATATATTACACGATCTGAAATGTATAGAATTTTAGATCAATCTGTTTAAGATGTATAATTTGAGTCATTTCAGATAGTTTTTTCTGAATTCAGACTCTTTAATTGTAACTGATTTTGGAAGGGCATTCCGAAAGTTTGGGGTCGGCCTATGTCACTAATACATCGCAGGGGGTCCTTTAGGGCGCGCGCACACGCGCGGGACGCGCTAATGAGATTACGCCGCGGTGTGCATTGGGACGAATCAGCTTGGACGCACAGTAAAGCCCTTCTCCTGGGACTCTTTAGACGTCAGCAAAGGATTATTCTTTGAGACTTGGCGGGAAAGCTCTAGAGAGGTTAGTCTATTTAAATATGTTAACGAAGAGCTTAAAATTAGAATTTAATCAAAAAAAGGACTAATATTAGTATCCTCGATTTACATAGTTACCCGATTGCCCAAAAAAGTGGAATAATTTGTATTTTGACTGCCTACGTGGCGTAATGGTTAGTTCATTCGCTTCACACCAGGACGTCGCGGGTTCGATTCCCGGCGGGGTCAACTTTGTAAGACTCGGTTTGGTTGGTGGAAGGGCATTTTCATAGCCTGCCTGGCTAGCTACCACCATCTTATCTAAGTCTTGCCGCCAAACATCAGTGTTAACAGCATCGATGTGTTCCGGCTTGAAGATAAGATAACCAGATCCCCGTTGCGTTAGGGAATCTTGGTAAGCCCGCTTCCATCTTCGGCACCATCGTCACCTACCATCAGGTGAGATGATGTCAAGGGCTTACCAATTGTGGATAAAAAAAAAACGTGTGGCACTCGGGGACTGCCGCGGTAAAGCTATTGCATAGCATTTTTTATCAACTTATGCAATTATATTTTATTTAATTTTTTTTATTTATGCAGTATTTACCAGTACCATATAGTCCTTGGGGCGCGGGATGTATATGTAATAAATTAACACTAAGAATGTTACACCAGTAAAATTGACTAAGTCCTTTTAGTACCGCAAATCGCTAATAGATGGCACTGTAAGTTTTTAAAACGCGGTAACGTTACGTTACGCTCTGCCGACCTACATGGTAGGCGGAGTGGGGGGTGTTAGGTTTAATTTTCGTTACGGAACTTCTTGATTCGGTCGCCGCGCTCAAAGCCCGCGATAAAAGCTATGCAATAGCTTAAAAATGTATGTATGTGTATGTATCTTGTGTTTGATGGATTTTGGAGTGCAACGTGTCGTTAGTTTCGTCTTGATCCCGTGAGTGACATAGGATACATTTTGCCCGACTCATAAAAGAGAGGGTTAATGTTTTATGCTGTCAGGTTTTCAATTAAATTTCATTCGAAGATTACGAAAACAAAAATTTGAATGTCAATCTAAAGATACATATAGATACACAATACATACATATTCATAGGAGGCAATGCATTTAAAATTTAAATTGCTTCAATTTAAATTAACTCCACAAAAGAAACAACAATGTTGGTTCTATTCCAGTTCGAATAGCTCCATCCATATATATTACTGTTACGATAAATAAGGCGCCGTCTTATCCCAAACGTGACTCATCTCCGGATGGCGCGGCGTCGTAAACGTACAAAAAGTTTGGAAGTTCACTGAAAACATCCAGTTTCGCCGAAAGTCCTTCCTGCCGACGAGTTATGGCCCAAGTTTACTCTTTTAACAGCAGACGGGCTGGGGAGAAACAAAAATAATTGCATGCGTAAATTTCATGCTTAGGAAATTTAAAAAATTTGCCTCTTGTACTCAATTCTGCAGTTAGACGCGTGCCAAAAGATAATGATTAATGAGAATTTGAAGTTGAAGATTTTTTAATTGGCTTGTTCTTTTATCTGGTCTTCTTTTTTATTTTTTATTCACAATTGGTAAGCCCTTGGCATCATCTCACCTGATGGTAAGTGACGATGATGCCGAAGATGGAAGCGGGCTTACCAAGATTCCCCAGCAATGGAGAACTGGCTATCTTATCTTCAAGCCGGAAAAAATCAATGTCAATGGCTCATTGCACAGTGCCTCGAATGTATTGTCTTCGAAAAATAAATATCCGTGTAACATTTATCCTTCCACGCTCAGCAATTCAATATACTAGTAAAACTGTACTCTGTGAGGTAACCTTAAACCAATAATGAAGTTTTTGTTTGATACCTCCTCCATGACGTAATGCTTAGTCCATTAGCTTCACACCTTCACACCCGGAGGTCACGGGTTCAATTCACGACGACGGGGGGAGGGGGGGAGGTCTAACTTCGTAAGACTCGGTTTAGTTTATTTTCTTACCCTGCCTGGTTAGCTACCACCATCTAAATATATATAACTCAAAGGTGACTAACTGACTGACATAGTGATCTATCAACGCACAGCCCAAACCACTGGACGGATCGGGCTGAAATTTAGCATGCAGGTAGATGTTATGACGTAGGCATCCGCTAAGAAAGGATTTTGGGAAATTTCCACGGGAACCGCAAAAATTGGGATCTGCGCGGGCGAAGCCGCGGGCACCCACTAGTCTTATATAAGTCTTGCCGTCAAACATGAATAACAGGTTAGGCATTGACTAGAACAGTTGTGTCTGTCTTTTTCTTAAAGAAAAAAACCAAACTTTTGCACTTTTTCAATGTTTTTTTTTTATTTCAATTAAAAAATACATCCTACTAGCATATTGAAGCGTGTGTTTAGACTTTAGACTAATTTGGTCTGGTTTGCCTGTAGAATTCTAATCTCTCTTTTAAAAGAGGTTTTTTTGATACATTTTTTCTGTAATAAAAGTTAACGAATCGTATTTCTGCAACTGACAAAATGAAGTTAATGAAATGAAGAATCAGGTTACAAAGTATCACTAATTACTGAGAATAATCGAGATTCCTGCGACTAAAGTTTCCAATGCGTCGCCTTAACAGCACTTTGCAATGATGTCTTCCGGCAAGAAGATAGATAGCCATAGCCAGTTCCCTATTGCCACAGTATTACGATACGGCTTACAGTAGCGTAACGCCTTTGATGTCGCACGATGCCGCCACCGGCGTAGGTACTAGCCCATACTAGCCTGTAGTCAGCCTAGAGAACTTGAGGCGTTTGCCAGGCTGTGCCCTGCCGCCCGCTGCCCCGCAAGTCATCATCATCATCATATCAGCCACAAATCGTCCACTGCTGGACAAAGACCTCCCCCAAGGATTTCCACGACGACCGGTCCTGCGCTGCCCGCATCCATCGGCTTCCCGTGACCTTCACCAGGTCATCGGTCCACCGCGTGGGAGGCCTGCCTACGCTACGTTTTCCGGTGCGCGGTCGCCACTCGAGAACTTTACTGCCCCATCGGCCATCTGTTCTTCGAGCTATGTGCCCTGCCCACTGCCACTTCAGTTTAGCGATTCTGTGAGCTATGTCGGTTACTTTAGTTCTCCTGCGGATCTCCTCGTTTCTGATTCGATCACGCAGAGAAACTCCGAGCATAGCACGCTCCATTGCCCTTTGGGTGACCTTGAGCCTTCTTATGAGGCCCATAGTAAGCGACCATGTCTCAGTTCCGTAAGTCATCACTGGCAACACACACTGGTCAAAGACCTTAGTCTTGAGACACTGCGGTATTTGGGACGTGAAGATATTGCGAAGCTTCCCGAACGCTGCCCAGCCGAGTTGGATTCGTCGATTGATCTCTTTCTTGAAGTTGGAACTACCTAGCTGGACTGTTTGTCCCAGGTATACATATTCGTCAACAACTTCCAGTGTAGAGTCTCCAACCTTTGGAGGAGTGGGTGCGACATGGACATTTAACATTATTTTCGTCTTGTCCATGTTCATTTTAAGACCCACTTGTTGAGAGACCTTACTGAGGCCATCGAGCATTGTGCTTAGGTCTTCCATAGTCTCAGCCATGACTACGATATCGTCAGCGAATCGGAGGTGGGATATGTACTCGCCGTTGATATTGATGCCGAGTCCACCCCAGTCCAGAAGCTGCCCCGCAAGTACCCTTCGTAAATACATTCATAAGTACATTCGTTGCGCTACTGTAAGCCGCTATATTGTAATACTGTGGCATTACGTTTTAAAATATTGATAAGCCCGCTTCCATCTTCGTCATCTCATCGTCACTTACCAGCAGGTGAGATATCAATTGTTGATAAAAAAATAATTTTAAAATGATTTATTTGTAAGAAAACCTTAAACCAATTGTGAAGTTGTTAGTTTATACATTATAAGATACGTTCCCCCTTCACTTGAGTAGTTTTACAAAAACTACACGAACGATAAATGTGTAAAGTTAGATAAAAAATTGGGCAAAAAGCGGTTCGCATCACAAAACGCGGCAATAATCGGTTGTAAGGGTAGAATGCACTTAGGGTGCTCGTTCGCGTCCCCCACAGAAGACGGTGGTGGCAATAGCAACGCGCTGCTGGTATCGATTCGCCAGCTCGCCACCGGTCTGTGCACCCCCTAATAAATAAACAGCTTGGGTCATTCAACTGCTTAGTGTAGCGTGAAGATCGCGATCGATTCGCAAATTAGTGAGCTTAACTTGGTTGTGTGTGGTTGTGTGATGGATGGGTGTTAACTGATAATTGAAGATTCGAAAAGTAGAAAGTTGTCTGTCTTTTGATAAACGTGTGAAGATAAGAAATTTATAAAAAAAAAAGATAGCTTAGGTACCTAATTATATTCAAATTTAAATAAGACTTCCTTTTGTGGTTTCTTTTCTTACATTCCTTAGTAACATTCATCATATCATCAATCATCATCAAACATCAGTTTTTTGATATAACGTAAGTAATTAATAATTGGAAACGCTATACATATCTGTTTTATGTTCTTTATTCAATATTGTCAATAAAGAGTTTACAAAAAAACAAACATGTTAATAAACCGACTCCGATCGCAACAACCTACTACAATTCAATCAATCAATCAAATATGCTTTATAGTACAATAAAAAAATAAAGGCAATACAATTTTGTTTTATTTTTTTTGGTTTTTGCTAATTTTCTAAAAATGCCCTCCTACCACCAACCAAATCGACTCTTACAAAGTTTGAAACCGCCAGGAATCGAACCCGCGACCTCCTTGTGTGAAGCAAATGAACTAACCACAACGAACTCTTCACTAACCATTAATACGGTACAAAGCTAGTTGTTTCTGCTGCTTTTAAATATCTGTTTCTCATATACAGAATGTAACATAAAAGTGCAGTGATACTATAAGGTGGGCTTTTACTCATCAAACTGAACATCTTTTGTTCTACACCTTTGTTAAAATCGCGTTTTTTTTATTGTTATGCAAATCGGTCAGCCGATTGACCGGTTTTGTGTGTAAAATAAAAAAAATCGCGACTTCAGCAAAGTTGTAGAACAATAGTTGTTCAGTTTGATGAGTACAAGTCCACCTTAAAGTATTCAGCTTATATATACGTCCCCACAGAGGGGCTCAAGCCTAGCCTTTATTAAGGCGATCGGGCCTTAGTCGACCACGCGGGCCCAGTGCGGGTTGGTCAACTTCACACACAACCTTTCAGTTTTCTTCGCAGGCGTGTGCAGGTTTCCTCATGATGTTTTCCTTCACCGTAAGAGCGTCGGATAAACGTACATATGAAATCGAAATTCGAAAACACATTGGTATGTGGCAGGACTCGAACCACGACCTCCCGGATAGGAGGTAGCGGCTCTTGCCGTTGCGCCACCGACGCTCTACCTTAAAGTATTACTGCAACTTTATGTTAACACCCTGTATTTATGTTAATAGGATACGATTGCAAGGACAGACTACCGACTCCACTAGTTCAAGAAGATTAGAATATTATCAAAGAAATATGGGAAGAAGCTCTGCTAGTGATGACGACTTCTGTATGACAGCTAAAGAAACTGCGCCTAAATAAAATTAAGCCTTTGGACATATATTAGTACTAACATACAGTATGGACACTCCCTGCCGCTCTCTAGATTCCGACCTCACCCCCTTGTCACCCAGATTGATACAGATTGGTTATAGTTAGGTTCTCGAATGTACAGGATTTTGCCGTGATTTTGTTTGCATCGTCATTTGTTTTTAGAAATGTCATTTCACGACCGTTGTATGCAGTGCCCGGGGTGTGCTTTGGATCTAGTCTTCAATTGTTTTTGTCTGCACTAGCCGTTTATCAGTCAGCAAAATCTACAGGGATGTACTCGGACGTCCTCTGCGGGACAATACCTAGGTACCTAATGTTTTCAGTGACATTGTTGATGTTGATCGTGGCTATATACGGAGATGCGATCATTCATTTGTCAAGGCCGTGGCGTATGGAGTTAACTATGACCGTGGGCGGTGCAGGACCGGATTTAGGAAACACATGATCATAATTCATAAGACTCTAAAGGAGAGGTACTTTTCAGTTATCTATACATACATATTTAACCACCTCCGTGGTGTAATAGTTAAGTCCATTAGCTTCACATAAGGAGGTCGCGGGTTCTTTAAGAGACTCGGTTTGGTTGGTGGAAGGGCATGTTCTAAGCATGCCTGGCTAGCTACCACCATCTTATCTAAGTATTGCCGCCAAACATCCATGTTAACAACATTTATGTGTGCCAACTTGAAGATAAGATGGCCAGTTCCCCTTTGAGTTAGGGTATCTTGGTGAGCTCGCTTCTATCTTCTGCATTATCGTCACTTACCATCCGATGAGATGATGCCAAGGTCTTACCAATTGTGGATAAAAAAGAAACATAGTTGGCTAGTTTAATGAAGTAATGCAGTTGATAACGGAGAGGTAGGTGGGTTTTGAATAAAAAAAAATTTAATTTACACATGTTTACCAGTTACACTAAATTACCTAACTTATTCAACAAAAGATACTCCACACGAGTCGTATGAATCAGATCGCTTTTTAGCGATAAGTCTGCTTAAATCTATAACTTTTACTCGTTTGATTGTATTGATATGTGTAGTCCTTCTGTGATGTACAATAAAGTGTTCTCAAGCACAGACTAGGCTTCGTTAGCAACCCGTAAACGTATCCCCACTGCTTTTTCTATTCCCAGACTCGGGAAGGATAGGCCATACTCTACACATGGGGGGCCAAATCCGAATTGGTGGAATTCTAGGCTAGTGGTGAACCCCACTGTCAGAAATTGTTTAAGCCGCCTCAAATGCATCTGAGACGGCTCAATGCCATCTGGTGATTGCAACCGGAATCACTGGCTTTACCTACGTGCCTTGCGAAGCACGGAAATGGTCGAGAAACATGCCACTTACAATCAAATCCATCCAGGTAAGGACCGTGCTTCAGACCATTTAACCTGTGTGATCAACCCAACCATGCAAGTCTTACTGAGCTACGACTGCTTCCTGAGCTACGACAGACTAGGCTAAATCATCCTAAACCTAGGTAGAACTTCAATCCGTTTCACTAACTCCGCACCTGTACTAACGTAAGGTCTATATAGCTCAGCGGTTTAGGATAATTGGTGCAGTGAAATCATGGCTTTGGTTACATTTGTGTTGTTTTGTGCGCTTGCGCTGGTGGAAGGGGGTGCTGGCGCGCCGAGTGACCGTAAGTATCAAACCCTCGATATGATCCAGTTCAGGGAAGCAGTAGCTATTTAATTAATTATGAAGCACCAAAATAAACAAGAATAAAGACCCTTTAATCATTAGTCATTACATAAGAAGACGAATTCACATAACAGCTATTTTTTTTAAATTAGGGTTTTCTAATTATAGGAAACCAGAAACGATACGAAAGTCTTCTTTCTCTGTGAGAAGAATCCGGCAGATATAGATCTTGTAAGATATTACCACGCAGATCGTGATAGGTCTGATGGTCTCCGAAAAATTCTAAGTAGACGAAGCCCCACCGCGCGGGGCTCATCTCACCGGTAGTACCAGACGTGGTAAACGAACCTAACCTTAGTGTTTTCAAGCGACTTCCAAAAAGGAGGAGATTCTCAATACTACTGTATGTTTTTTTTATGTATGTTACCTCAGAACTTTTGACTGGGTGAACCAATTTTTATGATTCTTTTTTTATTTGAATGCTAGTGCTTCCCGTGTGGTCCCATATAAATTTTATCAAAATCGGTGTAGTACTTTATTAGAGAATTAACAAAAACCAAAAATAATAATGCAAAATGTACTAAGTTGTTGCGATGGAAGTCGGTTTTTTAAGGTGTTTAGCGTTTTTGGAACATCAGTGCAGATCGCGAGCTGCCGGATTCTTATGATCTACCGCTGCCATAATAGGTACATCATCATCATATCAGCCGAAAATCGTCCACTGTTGGACAAAGACCTCCCCCAAGGATTTCCATGACGACCGGTCCTGAGTTGTCCGCATCCATCGGCCTCCCGTGATCTTTACCAGGTCGTCGGTCCACCGCGTGGGAGGCCTGCCTACGCTACGTTTTACGGTGCGCGGTCGCCACTCGAGAACTGTACAATATAAGTACATAATATTAGCTTTTAAATTTGTGTTAAAGGAAGGGTATTTATTCTAGAAAAACACCGAAATAATAATAAAAAAAAAACGAGACCTACAGTACTCGCATATGATGTGTAACATGTGACAAAATACTTATGAAATCGGGTCGTACATTCACGGGCCGACCCTTCGAATAGTAGTATGTCATCTTTGCCTTTGCCATCACACAGGCGGAATGGCTAGGACAACCTTAGTTTTCGAGAATTAAAAAACGTTCGCATTTCCTGTTACACATTTCCGTCCCATTTCACGAAATCACTCCCACAAATTGCAGGAAAGCGAGAGCAAAGATGTTACACGTCAAAAATATAAATAGATGAAGTAGAAACACATAGTCAATGATTACCTATTTAGTAAAAATTTTACTACCTTGTAGATACAGATGAAGCCTATTAAGACTTTTAGTGCTTCTGTATATATACCTTATGACTAGTATGGACAGACCAATTCCGGGTATCGGAAGCTTTGTCGGGTTATCATATTATTATAGATAACAACGGCGGTCTCTGTCTGTTATGTCGTTTGTAATATCATGTAATATCCTCGCCCTCACCCATTTTATCATGGGGTTGATCCAATATTGTGACACCATGGGGCGAATAGGGGGTTCTGTAGCTATTTGCACGTGACCGATTCTTAAATGGTCCGCTTTAGATAGAAGATTGCAAGACTTTTGAAATTGCGATTATTAGAGTTCCGTATCTAAAAGGGAAAAAACGGAACCATTATAGGATCACTTGCGTGTCTGTCTGTCCGTCCATCTCTCACAGCCACTTTGCTCCGAAACAACGGAACCGATTGAGGTTAAATTTGGTACACATAAGTAAGTCAGTGACCTGAAGACGGACATGTAACGTAAATAAATGAACTTTAAATATGGTGATCACTTTTGGGGGGGTTAACTAGAAAATTTAAAAAAATGTTTTATATCGTGTGACATATTACCCAGGGCAAGCATTTGTGTGATGAGCAGATTTGTTTGCTCTGTGTCTGGGTGTGAAATATCTATATATGTATGTATTTATACGTATATAAGTATGTATATCAGTCTCTGGTTCCCATAACACAGGGAATCCTACTTTGTGGCCAGATGACCATGTGTGATTTGTCCCAGAATATTATAATTATTATATTATTATATCAAATAAAAGGGCTTGACTCTTAAATATTTTTTTAAATAATTTAAAGATAAATAGTTTTGAAATAATTTAAGAAAATAGGCAAAAATTTACCATTCCCCCTTATCTCTGAAACTACTGGGACTAAAATACAGAAAATAGTTCTTTATCCATAGATTACAGGAAAACTTGAAGTTTAGGGAGCCCTCTCTACGCGAGTTTAATTAAATAAGGTATGTTTTAACACAAAATACAACGTGTAGGATTGATCCGACAGTTTATGTTAAACTTAATGAACTAACATTGTAATTTATTTAGCATCAAAAATGGAGGTATTATTGCCTTAAACTTATTTTGTTGATGTTCAAGAATTAAAAGAAAAAAAAATTTGGTAAAGCTAGCAGCGCGACGTAATGTGTCTAAATATCTAACTAAAATTGTGCAGAAAATATAATACTTGGGAACCCATAAAACATCATATCCGTGTAAAAAGTCACTTTGTTGCTGTTTCCTGTGGTCCTATTAATTTTTACGACTGGTATGATTACACAGCTCTACAAAAAAAAACTATTTTTTTTGTTGCCCTGAATATCTTGGCAAATTTTGATGTTTTCAAGTGCCCAGATTACGAATTTATTCATGAAAGTATTGAATGTGCTCTTGTTTTTATGATCAATTATCGGCTTGTTAGTAATAAAATTTATTTTCCCTGTCACGATAAGAGTTCTGTGCAAAAAAACGAGAGCAAATCTTATAAAATCATTGATAGTTTCATGAATTGTGAGCATAATTAAATCCAAAATTGATCTTATATCTAGGGCAACAAAACCACTGTAGACCAGTGTTATTAGTGTCAAATTAGTAGACATTTTAAACTCACACAAGTTGTTGCCCGCGGCTTCACCTGCACAGGTCCCGGTTTTTTGCCTTACTAGTAGAACAAAATAGATGGACCATCAAGAAAACAGCCCTTTTCCTTGTAAAAATTGCATGTAGGTGTAGTCGCCAATAATTGATCATTTCAATTTGTAAATTCTAGTAAGTAAAGGATAGAACATCAAAAGCTACGGGCCACGTGCAATCAACCGGCGGCGGGAGGTCGAACACCCATTCAGGGGCACGATCGATGGAACTCCTCAAGGCCATAAATAAACTACCCACTCTCCGGTACAACCTGAGGGTAAAGTAAAACGGTTTCGCAGAAAAACACGCGGCACGAAGTTTATTCTTTTAGTTTATTTCTACTGAAGGCTCATAGATATATACTTCTCGCAAAAGTATGGTCATGGAAGGTTCTTTCCTCAAGGTTATGGTGGTAATTTTGAAGTGGTGATAGGTTGCAATGGGTAGTTCCTCTCTGTCCCCACGAGGGGACAAACAGGAACAAAAATTCCTGTCTGGCAGTTAACTTGAATTCAGAGACAAACAAACGCACCGTGCTCTCTCAAATGGAATCATAGAAACACAGATTAGAAACGATGTCCACGCGGGCGAAGACAAAAAAATATATTCCTGTTTGTCCCCTCGTGGGGACAGACGCAGGGACAGACAGGAACTACCCGTTGCAATAGATAAACATGTATTTCCATTTTGAATAATTAAAAATATTCATAATTTTTTAGATGAAGTTTTTTTTTCGAGTGCATCCCCTCGAAGGGGTTTTAAAATGAAACAGAGTTTCTTTTTTTTAACCCGCTTAAAAAAAGGAGGAGGTTCTATGTTCGACTGTGTCCATTTTTTTTAGGTGTACGGTTTGCAAGATAGGCACCCAATTTTTTTTAAAATACGTAAAACTTGTTGAAAAGAAACTTACAACACTATGCGTGGTCCGACAGTCACTTGGCCGTTTTTAGGGTTCCGTATACCCAAAGGGTGACCAACGGGACCCTATTACTAAGCCTCCGCTGACAACACCTACTGCCTCCATGGAAATACTGCTAAATCTAAAGCCACTTCAAATACACATTCAAACAGAGGCGGCCAAGGCCCTACACAGGTTATCGTTAAATGGTATGTGGAATTTTGACATGCCCAAAACCAGACATACCAATCTACAACTAGACACAGGTATGGAAAGGCTTATGCGCATGGGATGTGACAAAATACGGACTGTGCACATATTCAAAAAAGAATATAAAATCTATGTTCCTACGAGGGAAGAATGGAGTAAAGGACTTAAACAACAAGGACCAAACACTCTTACATGGTATACAGACGGATCGAAAATGGAGTCTGGTGCTGGTGCAGGCGTTTATGCTAAGGATTACTCAGCGAGTATTAGTCTAGGGCAATATGCAACAGTCTTCCAGGCGGAGACTTTGCTATCATTGCATGTGCACATGAGATTATAGACAAGGAAGTCAAAGACAAAACCATCTATATTCTCAGCGATAGCCAAGCTGTTCTTAAAGCTCTTGACTCCTTCAAGGTTGACTCCGGGCTAGTGCTAAATTGTGTAAAGGTCCTCAATAAGGTGGGCCGACACAACAAACTGCAACTGGTCTGGGTCCCTGGACACGTAGGAGTGGAAGGCAATGAAGAAGCAGACAAACTGGCTAGAATGGGATCACAAACAACAATGTGTGGTCCAGAACCGAGGATAGGGCTACCAAGGAGCACTATTATAAGGGCATTAAAGGAACAGGCCGAGGGAAGACACAGATTGACATGGCTATCCAGAGATGGACATAAACACTCTAAACTCTTCATCGGCGAGGTCACCACAGGGGCAACCAAGTACATTTGGAATAACAGCAGGACGCGAGTCAGGGCGATAACAGGAGCGTTGACGGGCCACTTTGCCACAAATGCACACCTGCAAAAAATCGGCCTGACGCACGACCCGACCTGCAGGGCCTGTGGTGAAGATATAGAATCAATGGAACACTTACTGTGTCACTGCGATGTCCTGGCTAGTAAGCGTATGTACCTCCTAGGTGATGGCTACCCAACACCGGAGGACTACAAGCACCTTCCAATCAGCGGAATTGCTGCATTAATGCAGCACATCTTCGAGTAGGTTGGGGTGCAAAGGTTATAGGGGTAGACACAAAAGATCCCATTGGGTCGAAGTGTCGCTGCAACTGCAGCCCCCACTTACAAAGATAAGATAAGATAAGATAAGCCTCCGCTGTCTGTCTGTCTGTCTTTCCGTCTGTCAGCGGGCTGTATTTCATGAACCGTAATAGGTAGACAGTTGAAATTTTCACAGAATGTGTATTTCTGTTGCCGCTACACAAAAAATATAAGTAAAAGTATAAAAATAAGAGGGTATCCATACAAAAGTGTTTAAAAGTGATTACACATGTACACACACGCACTCATTCACGCACACACACACACACACACACACACACACACACATTGGCACTTACCATAGATACTTTTGAGATTTTATATAGCTTTGCTTATCTCAAATTGTACCTATATATACTCGTACTTAATATGATTGTTTATCTATATTTTTTTGTTTCTTCTGTAAGTATAAATTTAACGGGAACAACATTCATTGTGTTAAGGAAGAGCGGTGCCTCCTGACACAGGCTGTTTATGCTTAAAAGGAGACACCGACCCCAACTCAAAATGTACTCCTTGTTAAAAATAATAAACTAATTTTTATTATTATTTTTTATTAAACAAACAAAATACATACAAGAGTGAAACTTGGTGTCATAATAGTCCTAATACTGAATAAAAACAGCAAACAATAAAAATCGGTCAAGTAAGTCACTAAGGAGTCCGAACTAAATGACAAAAAAACATATTTTTATCGCTCGCGTTGATGACTTTTGTTTGTAATGTAAATAGGTATCATTGTCATTATACTTACTATGTAGTTGTGGCACAGATGATGTACTAGTTACTTGCTAAGTCCGACTCGCACTTTTCCAGTTTTTTTATTATTATTTGGACGTGGTTGAAGTAAAAATAAAAAGAAAAACACTCCTATTTTACAGCCTTTCCACATTAAAATCTTTAAAATATTTTAAAAGGTATATTTGACTTTTATAAATGTTAGAAGCGTTGTTTTTTTTTTAACATCTTAACTCGAACACGAAACGGGAGAGAGGTTTCGCCTCAGGACACAGCTAAAAAAAAGGACCGGCCAAGAGCGAGAGCCGAACAAATTATAAGGTACTTAGTACTTACCGTCTCAAATGATATGTGAAACTTAGGATACTTTACTCGTATATGTATGCAATTGTAAAGTGTAGAGTGTCGGTGGCGTAACGGATAGGGCCACCGCCTCCTGTCGGGGAGGTCGTGATTCGAATCCTGCCACGTACCAATGTGATTTCGAATTTAGATTTCATATGTACGTTTATCAGACGCATTTACGATGAAGGAAAACATCGTGAGGAAACCTGCACACGCCTGCGAAGAAACTCGGAGGTTGTGTGTAAAGTTGACCAACCCGCACTGAGCCCGCGTGGTCGATTCAGGTCAATTCAGGGTGATTAATTCAAGTTGGCATGGGGAATGGTCGTTCGAGGAAGTGGACATTCGGGGAATGGACGTTTGAGGAAATAGACCTAAGGACTGATTGGATATTCCGGAAATAATACCTAATGGGCCTGTGGGGTTTCCGATGCTAACCGGATTTATTGAACTACGATGTTAGCCATCGGAACAAAAGTTCTACAATCTAAATCAGTCATGGAGCAAATCGTCTACAATTCAAATACATAGTTGCTTCCTAATTGAAACAATCGCTTTTGGGAAATCCTACATCCGACTGAAGTCTAGTCTATTTTGGAACCGACAGAGGCTTAGCTATAGGCCATATACAGGGTCTTCGGCAGATGGTTGAAAATACGAAAATGGGGGATAGGTGGGGTCGCCTCCCACCTATTTTGAGAATTAAAAAAAATCTAGGACTTGTAATTTTTTTTACAGGATTTTTTTTCCTTTTTTTAGAAATTTTGCCATTTTTATACCTTTGAACACATGTAACTTTTTGTTTTTTGAAGCTAGCTCCAAAATCTTTTTTTTAATAGACTTTTATAAGATTGTCGGCTCTAAAAAAAATTATGTTTGTTTCAAGTTATTGCTAAAAACAAAAATGTGGGCCCCCGAACTTAAAAAAAAAGTTGAACAAAAATTTAAAACTCAACTTTGCGATGCATTTAAAAAAAAAATAATGGGGCTGGAAGGCTTCTGATTTTTTTTAAACATCTCTAAAGCTTAGGCTTTTGAATGGTATGTAATTTGTTTCGGTATCACTTCCATATGCCAATAAAATGTCCGCATATTCCGCATTGGTAAATTGAGCCATTTTAAACCACAACAAAGTCTTAACAAAACGTCTGATAATAACAAAAAGTGACAAACAACAAAAAAACTTAACAAAATCACAAACGTTAATAACGTTAACGTTTTTTTTTTGTTTTCGTTAATTTCACTTTGCTGTGTTTGGCCTGCCTACGCTACGTTTTCCGGTGCGCGGTCGCCACTCGAGAACTTTACTGCCTTAGCGGCCATCCGTTCTAGAAGCTATGTGCCCCGCCCATTGTCACATGAGTTTTGAGATTCTGAGAACTATGTCGGTTACTTTGGTTCTCCTACGGATCTCCACGTTTACATCAGACACAATAGTATTATAAACACTATAATAATCTGATTAAAAGGCGTCGGTGGCGTAATGGCTTGGGCCGCTAACTCGTGGCCGGGAGGTCATGGTTCGAATCCTGCCGGGTACCAATGTTTTTTCGAATTTCGACTTCATATCTTACGTTTATCGCTCTTACGGTGAAGGAAAACATCGCGAGGAAACCGGCACACGCCTGCAAAGAAATTCGAAGGTTGTGTGTGAGGTCGACCAACCCGCACTGGGCCCGCGTGTTCGACTAAGGTCCGATCGCCCTAATTCAGAAAGGTTTGAGCCCCTCAATACAATCTAGTTGATATGACTAATAATTTGATTGGCAAAATTAAGTTTGCGATTTTACCTTTAGTTTTGAAGGGAAAATAGGTCAGTTTAATAAATGGACACCCCAGTTTAGTTTCATTACCTTTTGTTAGGTAATATGTACAAGCTTTGAGCGGTAACAGTGGGTGAACGGGTGCGCACAGTAATACCACTAATACGGGGCTCTAAAACGGTCTAACGCGAAATAAATGGCCCCACAGTGGGCGCGGGCCCGCAGTGTTACGAGCCAGAACCTCTCTCAGTTTGTTGTTCAAAAACACAAAAAAATGCTGAATATAGTCATCGCGTAGTAGTGAATGCCGGTGCGGAAGAAATTCGAAACATTTTTGTTGATGATGCTAAAACTCATCAATCAGCCCAAATCTCAGAGACGTACACTTTTGGACAAAGGCCTAAGGATTTCCACAACGACCGGTCCTACGCTGCCCGCATGCAGCGGCTTCTCGCGACCTTCACCACCTTCAAAACTCCAACTCAGTCTGAAAATATGTCTGAAACGTAGTATAAATACAGTGTGTAGGTGATATCTTCAAGATGCAGTAGTGTGAGTATACCGTTGCACCACTCTCTACCTACGCTGGCTACAAATGATGCTGCAGTTACAGTTCTGAATTTGTCTAAGATAAAAACACACAAATAACATGAAATTTAATAGTTGTCAAAGGGGTTTGAAAGTTATTGGCATACTGAGGATTCACCATTTTGTTTTTTTTTTCAAAATGGCGTCTCACAATCTAACCTGTGTTTTTGGATAGAGGAACTTTAGAAGAACAAAAAAAGTTCATATAACATTTTGGCCTAAAGTGTCACGTTTCTGAGATAATATAGAAATTAAAAATATTCACAATTATTATGGAGTATATAATATTCAATTATCTCCGTAACGTGACGTTTTAGGACACTATGTTACTTATAATTTTTTCCCCTATCCAAATATATAGGTCTCAATGTGCGACGTCATTTAAAAAAAAATAATTGCGGACTCCAGTATGCCAGTCGCCATACAAAAATTTTCAAACCCCTTACTCAGACACGCAACCTAAATTGGCTAACTTTGTAAGGAAAGTCTAAAACATTTTTTGCTCCAATTGTACAGGTCCCTAAGGGAAAGTTACAACTAGTAAATAAATAAATTATGATCAATATTTAACTTTCCAAGCATGTACTTCTCTTCTTTATAGATTCCAATATACTTTGAAAGCATGGTTAGTGTTCGGCCTAAGTATCTCAGAAAGAGCAAAAAGATAACCTCCCCGGGAGCTCCAATCCATCTATAGAAGACCAGTTTACCCTCTGGTCATATAATTGATTCAACTTAAATCACCAATTCATTTTTTACCTTACTCCTATAATTTTACGATGGATTTTTAAACGCAACGCCGACACGTCCGCCCGTGCATTCCTATGTAATTATTGGTAGAAAAATAAAAGGTAATTTGGGTCTTCACAATTCACATAATGATACCGTGAGGACGGCGGCGATGCACTGCAGGCACAGATTACTAATTAGTTACTACGTCTGCAGGTTTGTTGGGGTGCATTAAATAGAGGTAGCTTGTCTCTCTCTCTCTTATCGTATAGCACAATGTTACGAATTAAAATTAGTTTGTAGTTTTAAAATGGTCTGGAAATCGTTTTATCTAAGTTTTGATTAGTTTACGTTTAGGCATTAATTCATTTTCGAAAAACGTAAAAACTTTTAGGTATTTGAAAGGAGTTTTTATGCTCAAAAGATAAAATATGCTCAGTGTGCCAAATGTGAATATAAATAAATACACGTTTCCAAATTCAAAATTTTGTTGAGTTCGTTATTGTCAGGAGAAGGTTCTTATGTAGGGTAGGGTAGGGTAGTGTAGGGTATTGTAGTGTAGTGTAGGGTAGGGTAGTGAAGTGTAGTGTAGGGTAGGGTAGTGTAGGGTAGCACAGGGTAGAGTAGGGTAGGTTAGGTTAGGGTAGTGTAGTGTAGGGTAGGGTGTGTAGTGTAAGGTGATACGAAGTTCGCCAGGATAGCTAGTAGAAAATTAAATGCGATTCTGGAACCTTGATTCCACCTCCAAAGTTCATAATCAGATCAACTTTAAAATACTAAAAGGATCTATTACTCTCTATTAGGGATTTATTATCTATCTATTTTTACTAAATTGCATGCCAAATTGTTAGTTTATACTGTGCCTTTAATAAAAATGACATGTATTGTGTGAGCTGGGTGAAATCCTAAATAAACGCAATCCATCGTCACCGGGAATATACTATGTATATGAATATATACTATATGAATACGCCAGGATATTGTCAAAACCGCAATATTACAATCTCACTACACTAAATTCAGTTAGATTATAATATGACGGTAAATTGTCAATCAACTTATAATTTCACGGCCCATTCTTGTATCTCCGAATAAAACCGATGATTTCTTCTTCTGCGAAGCATTCTGCTACCCAGGGGGGGGGACTATTAAATCAATCAAACCTGACCGAACCTAACATCGCTCGCTCATTTATTAATTGTTATTCACTTCGCTAAGTGTTATTGTACATTTATTAATTGTTATTCACTTCGCTAAGTGTTATTGTAATGACACTAGTGAGATTACAATGACACTAGTGAAATTGTAAGCAGTATGTTACAGTTAACATTCTCGCGAGATAGATCATGTTTTTTTTTAATATTTTATTTTTGTGTATAAATTGTAATTTATGTAGTTTTGAATAAATGTTTTATCTATCTATCTATCTATCTATCTATCTATCTATCTATCTATCCCGTTAGATTGTATACTAACGGTTTTTACAATTTTACGGTGATATATATTCATATCAAATTTCAGTTTAATTTGATTTTTGAAGGTCGCTCTTAAATTGTTTGCAAGATTTGAACTACCTAAACAAACTATTAACGTACATAGAAACAGCAAGTTAAATAAAAGCTTTTAATTTAGAACTACGCTTGTCAGGAAATTAACTTTTATGTTCATCAAACATCACAAAAATTCATACTTACCAAAAGGGCACAAATTCATATTATCTTTATTATCTCATACTTCCTTTTACAACCGACTTCAAAAAGAGGAAGTTCTCAAGTCAATCCGTACGAAAGCTCAAGATCTCCTGGCGTGGAGTGACCATCACTCATAACCCTTCCCCCAAATACCTCGGCGTTCTACTGGACAGGTCCCTCACTTTCAAAAAGAATTGTGAGGGCCTAAAACGAAAGGTGCACTGCCGCAACAACCTATTACAGCGTCTGGTAAGTACTGAGTGGGGAGCTACGCCGCAAGTGCTGCGAACTTCAGGACTGGCGCTAGCATTTTCTGCCGGCGAATTCGCATGCCCCGTATGGGGCCGCTCTACTCACGCCAAGCTTGTGGATACAGCCTTAAACGAAACCTGCCGGATAATTACTGGATGTTTGAAGCCGACCCCGGTGATGTTGCTGTATCCACTGGCGGGCATAGCGCCGCCAGTTGTTCGCAGAACCATTGCAAGCTCGCGAGAGAGGGCTACGTTGGATGAGGACAAGCGGCATCCCCTACATGGGCACGAGCTACCGCTGCAAAGGCTAAAAAGTCGGAAAAGCTTTTTAAAATATGTCGAACCCCTCACAACTCAGCCCTCTCAAGCGAGATGCAACATGTGGCGTGCTCGAACACCGCTTCCTGAACCCTTTGTCCCGCTTTCTGAGAGTCTACCGGCTGGACATGTATTACCATGGCCGATCTGGAAGTCTTTAAATCGACTTCGGACTCAGGTCGGCTGGAGCAAGGAGAACATGTTCAGGTGGGGACTCTCGGAAAACCCAAATTTGGACTGTGTATGTGGAGCGGTGCAGTCCATGGCTCATTTAGTTTCCTGTCCTGCCTGCCCTGTCACCTTTTCGCAGCAGGACTTAATGGACGCCACAAATAGTGCAGTCGAAGTGGCTAAGTTCTGGGCCGGAATGATTTAATTTGTCATCGACACGCAAAGAAGAAGAAGAAGAATCCGTATGTTTTTAATTTCTTTTATGTATGATCGATCACGCAAAGTAAGTAGTCCGATTTCAAAAAATGTTTTTTTTATTGCATAGGGTATTAACATATGCGAATATTACGCAATCCCATCAATGTTACATACATTTGGGTCGAATTGATAACCTCCTTGTTTTGAAGTTGGTTAGTAATTACTTTAAAACGCAGCTTATTAATTCTCTTTGACGAAAACCCGTACTTTAACTATACACAAATACACTCAGCGGCACAATTAACCGCCCACCTAAGTTTTCTTAGTACTTACATTTTCACACAGAGAGGTGGCCCAAACAGCTTCGATTTTTTTTAATTAATAAAAGAAAGGAAACTACAAAGTGCAGTCATTAGGTTAGATCCGTGACTACAAATGTGTCGAAGAGCACAACATTCTGCTGAACCTCGGGAGCTCGGTAGACTGCTCAAAACTAAAAGCACAATTTTTTCAGCAAAATGCATGGAAAATTTGTCTATTTATTGTGTACTCTCTTCTAAGCAGTCTACAGAGTTCCCGAGGATCTGCAGAATGTTGTGCTTCTCGACACATTTGTTGCCAGGGATCTAACCTAATGACTGCACTTTACTTATTTTTTTCATTTTGAAAAAATAATCGTGGCTGTTTGGACCACTTCTCTGTATGAAAATGTACTGAGAAAACTTAGGTGGGCGGTTAATTGTGCCACTAAGTGTAGATAACTTAGTGGAGCCATGTCTTACTTAGTCCTCAGTTGTTGTAGACCCTATTAGGACCGCGTTATATCAAAGCCGGCAGATACCTACAAGGGCTCCTAATTAGTCAATTAACTAGTTTAGTTAGTGTTCGGTCTAGACTTTAGACAAGACTAGATAAAGTACACCTGAGTACTAAGGAACGACGTGTCTTATGTAGTGCATTAATGAAGATATAAGGTGCTGCTTAGTTATTACTAGCTTTTGCCTGTGGCTTCGCTCGCGTGGGCATCGTTTTCATGAGTGTTTTAGAGGTAGAGTGGTGCGCGATCTGCAAACACGACAGCCTCCTCTCCTGTTCCCTCGGGAATTATATCACACTATTCTAATTATCTGTCTATTTCACTTTTCATCCCATAACTATTACTATGCAAAGAATTACGTCAATCCGTTGCTCCTAGTTACTATACCTAGTTGTTATAGCTGTTTAGGAGTCCTAGGAACCCTAAATATCGGGTACTAAAAAGTGTTTTAGTTGATATTTTGTAGTACCTGGAACAGGCCGAACGAGCTTTGCACAGTTTTAAATACCAAAACTATACTACAAAGACAATAAAAAAAATACAAAATGATCCTACCGGAACCGGGAATCGAACCTATGATCTAAGAGGAGGAATTCCAACGCTTTGACCACTGGACTATCGCTTACATATCTGGTGCAGTGAAATTACTTATCGCATCACACTTCAAACAACGGGCCAGAAATGTCATTTCAAAAAAGGAATGACGGTACAAAGAAAATGGCGGCGAAATCCTATACGTTCGACAACCAAACTGTAACCAATCTGAATCAATCAATCTGGGTGACGAGGAGGTGAGGTCGCAATCTAGAGAGCGGCGGGGATTGTCAATACTGTATGTTAGTACTAATATATAAGGTCTAACAAAATTAGTTGAAACTATTTTAACTGGTGATTCTACCAATGAAACTGAACAACTTTCCCCATGAGACCCATAGTCAAATCTCAAAAAAAAATTTGAACTTCCCATACTAAGTTGGCTGATCAGCTGATCGAGTAAGTATGGGAGCCATTTTTTTTTGCGATTTGACTATGGGTTCCATGGGGAAAGTTGTTCAGTTTCATGGGTAGAAGCACCAGTTAAAATAGTTTCAGCTAATTTTGTTACACCTTATATATTACTTTGTCTATGCTGTTAACATTGATGTTTAGCAACAACACTTAGATAAGATGGTGGTAGCTAGCCAGGCGAGCTTAAAAAATGCCCTTCCACCAACCAAACAGAGTCTTACAAAGTAAAACTCCGCTGGGATTCGAAACCGCGGCCTCTTGATGTGAGGCGGCTCATAGCTTTAAGTATTTAGACGGTCAACCATCATTTAATTTAAAAGGGTCTTCTTTATGGCGACACTTCTACACAAACGGATAATAAAAGGTCTAGACTGGAGTGGAAATTCAGAGGATTAGGTTTAGGTTGGGCAATCTAAAAGGGATTCGTAGGTAGAGCCCCGTCCTACGTGGGCTGGTCGTGTTCACGCATTTTAATTTTTACGTGCAAAATTAAAATGCTAGTAGATATAAGATATTGATGGATTTTAACATACCTAAAATGTCTACAGATCCCTACAATGATATATACTATAACTGCATATTTCAATCAAAGATGTTTATCATCATCATCATCATCATCACATCAGCTCATATTTACGTCCCCACCGAGGGGCTCGAGCCTACCCTAAATTAGGGCGATATGTTTAAATTCGGATTTAATTATTTTTTGTATGAAGTGTGTTTAAATATAAATAATGTGTTTTCTGAACAAACTAGCTGTAGCATGCGACTTGATTTCCGGTTAATTTCCTATCCAGTGGGAATTTAGACAATCCGGCCCCATCCTTTTTTATATCGTACAGGGAAAAATTTCAGTGCAAAATTTCAGCTTTGGCTTAATGGTAAAGTCCATTAGCTTCACATTAGTCGCGAGTTCGATTGCTGGCGGAGTCTAACTTTGTAAGACTCGGTTTGGTTGGTGGAAGGACATTTTCTAAGCCCGCCTGGCCATCTACCACCTCTTATCTAAATCTTGCCGCCAAACATCAATGTTAACAACATTAATGTGTTACAACTCGAAGATAAGTAAGCGAGTTCCCCATTGCGAAGGGGAATCTTGGCAAGCCCGCTTTTATCTTCGGCATCATTGTGCTTACCATCAGGTGAGATGATGCCCAAGGGCTTACTAATCAGTTAATCACACTAATATTGTAAAGGCGAAAGTTTGTGAGTGTGTATGTTTGTTACTTAGGAAGACAGATTATAGGACCTGGATTAACACACAGGCTATTTATTTTCACACTCTGCGTACCCTCGAAAAGTCATAGAAACGTTGTCCACGCGGGTGAAGCCGCGGGAAACAGCTAGTTGTAGATAAAAAAAACTGATTGTCTGAAAAGTAGGTTTACGGACGATAATTTTACGTGATAACGTGTCACAAGCCGAACGCTTAGCACAGATTACTAAATAGTTATGCGCTTAGGCCGATCGTGTCTCTCTATCGCTTGTTCCACGCTCTCGCTTGCACGCTCGGCTCAGGCGGGACGTGACAAATGTGGACGTGACAATGAGTCATGCTTTTTCGTGAGTGCAGACGGTGTTCATCGATTTATAAGACGTTATCACGTCAGCAGGCCTCCCACGCGGTGGACCGATGACCTGGTGAAGAACGCGGGAAGCCGATTGATGCGGGCAGCGCAGGACCGGTCGTCGTGGAAATCCTCGGGGAGGCCTTTGTCCAGCAGTGGACGATTTGTGGCTGATATGATGATCACGTCAAAGAACACATTATACCTATTACCATCCCAAATTAAACAATTTAAATTAATAATTTAGAACTCTATACAACACTTTCCAAAGTCAACAAATCATGGGTTGGGACGGGACAGCATTCAAATCTGATCTTTTCACACACCGACAACTTTATACTGGATGAAGCTATAAATTTCGCAAATTTTAAGCTATTTATCGTGCTCTCCTGGTCTTTGTCGGTCGGTTGGACAGTGGGTTCAGGGGAGGGGATTTATCTGGAACATTCTGGAAGGTTCGGGGATTAAGGCTTATTCACTGTGACCAGACTTAGCGCAGAGACATAAGGACTGTAAAGCGATTACATCGGATCATATTTTGTTTTAAGTAGGTAGGTAACAGTATTATTATTTTCAAGATTTGGAAGTACATATATACTGAAGGTATGTATTTATTCTGATTTCACTACAAATTCTGCTTACATAGGAAAAGAAGTAAAATCGAATTTCCTGTATTTTTTGTTTGTTTTTTTGTAAACTCTCTACCTATTGCATTTAAAAGACTAATAGACAAAAGAATATAAATATAGCAAAGCGGACTTATCCCTCTCGGGATATCTTCCAGTCAACCGTGTGGGTTAGACAGATAAGCTTTTTATATGTATCATAGTTATGTACAAGTATAACAATACTAACAAAAGACATCAACGCGGGCGGCAGTTTTTTTTTTTTATTCAGTTTGTTGACTTCTTAGCACTAGTAAAAATCACAATGGGTCGGTTTTTATTTTTTGTTGTATTATTTAATTATTAGTACCAAGCTTCACGCTTGTACGCATTTACCGTTTTACGTTAGAGTAAAAACAAAAACAAAAAGAAAAAAACATGGGGAACCCTTAATTTTTTTACATTTTATTCTTTTGTTTTAAATCCCCTATATCACATAGTACCTGGGAGACCGAGCTTTGCTCGGTTATAACTATTTATTGTATTAAGGTGGTGTTTAGGTGATAATCTACATAAACTTAAAAAGTAAAAAACAAAAGTTATTCACCGGGAGGGATTTTAACCCGTAACACTCGTTTCTTGCCGTCCGCGTCTTAACCCGCTGGACCAGACGGACATCATCATCATGATCATATCAGCCAAAAAATCGTCCACTGCTGGACAAAGGCCTCCCCCAAGGATTTCCACGACGACCGGTCCTGCGCTGCCCGCATCCATCGGCTTCCCGCGATCTTCACCAGGTCATCGGTCCACCGCGTGGGAGGCCTTCCTACGCTACGTTTTCCGGTGCGCGGTCGCCACTCGAGAACTTTACTGCCCCATTACCCCATACCGGGAGGGATTCGAACCCGTAACACTCGTTTCTTGCCGTCCGCGTCTTAACCCGCAGGACCAGACGGACAACCGGCAATAAACACAAAATTAGCGACCATATCCTGCGTGGAAAGAAAAACGCATGAAAACTCGAAAACACGCGTTTTCCCAAACAAAGGACTAATCTAGATCGATTGTTTACCCCCAAAAACCCCTATATACCAAATTTCAGCGAAATCGTTAGAGCCGTTTCCGAGATCACAGAAATATTTATACAAGAATTGCTCGTTTAAAGGTATAAGATTCTGTCAGAAATTTCAGCCAGCTATATACTACGATTCCAAAAATACAGCTTGTAAAGGACGGACAGATAGAGTGATAGACCAACAGAGGTCTATAAGAGCAAGTAGGTAACCATATTACGTAACAAGAAGTAAAAAATCACAGCTTGTAAAGGACGGACAGATAGAGTGATAGACCAACAGAGGTCGATAAGAATAAGTAGGTAACCATATTACGTAACAAGAAGTAAAAAATCACAGCTTGTAAAGGACGGACAGATAGAGTGATAGACCAACAGAGGTCTATAAGAGTAAGTAGGTAACCATATTACGTAACAAGAAGTAAAAAATCACACCTTGTAAAGGACGGACAGATAGAGTGATAGACCAACAGAGGTCGATAAGAATAAGTAGGTAACCATATTACGTAACAAGAAGTAAAAAATCACAGCTTGTAAAGGACGGACAGATAGAGTGATAGACCAACAGAGGTCTATAAGAGCAAGTAGGTAACCATATTACGTAACAAGAAGTAAAAAATCACACCTTGTAAAGGACGGACAGATAGAGTGATAGACCAACAGAGGTCTATAAGAGCAAGTAGGTAACCATATTACGTAACAAGAAGTAAAAAATCACAGCTTGTAAAGGACGGACAGATAGAGTGATAGACCAACAGAGGTCGATAAGAATAAGTAGGTAACCATATTACGTAACAAGAAGTAAAAAATCACACCTTGTAAAGGACGGACAGATAGAGTGATAGACCAACAGAGGTCTATAAGAGCAAGTAGGTAACCATATTACGTAACAAGAAGTAAAAAATCACACCTTGTAAAGGACGGACAGATAGAGTGATAGACCAACAGAGGTCTATAAGAGCAAGTAGGTAACCATATTACGTAACAAGAAGTAAAAAATCACACCTTGTAAAGGACGGACAGATAGAGTGATAGACCAACAGAGGTCTATAAGAGCAAGTAGGTAACCATATTACGTAACAAGAAGTAAAAAATCACACCTTGTAAAGGACGGACAGATAGAGTGATAGACCAACAGAGGTCTATAAGAGCAAGTAGGTAACCATATTACGTAACAAGAAGTAAAAAATCACAGCTTGTAAAGGACGGATAGATAGAGTGATAGACCAACAGAGGTCGATAAGAATAAGTAGGTAACCATATTACGTACCAAGAAGTAAAAAAATCACAGCTTGTAAAGGACGGACAGATAGAGTGATAGACCAACAGAGGTCTATAAGAGTAAGTAGGTAACCATATTACGTAACAAGAAGTAAAAAATCACAGCTTGTAAAGGACGGACAGATAGAGTGATAGACCAACAGAGGTCTATAAGAGTAAGTAGGTAACCATATTACGTAACAAGAAGTAAAAAATCACACCTTGTAAAGGACGGACAGATAGAGTGATAGACCAACAGAGGTCGATAAGAGTAAGTAGGTAACCATATTAAGTAACAAGAAGTAAAAAATCACACCTTGTAAAGGACGGACAGATAGAGTGATAGACCAACAGAGGTCGATAAGAGTAAGTAGGTAACCATATTACGTAACAAGAAGTAAAAAATCACAACTTGTAAAGGACGGACAGATAGAGTGATAGACCAACAGAGGTCAATAAGAGTAAGTAGGTAACCATATTACGTAACAAGAAATAAAAAATTAAAGGGTGCATCACTAACAACAAAACACAAAGGTGTCTTTTTTTCTTCTATTATAGAAAAAATAGTAATACATAGAAGGATGGAACTTAGTGTAAAATAAATAATGCAAAGCCTAAATTAAAACATCACGTATAATACAAACTTGCTCACAGCCGTAACGCACAGGTTACAGAAATCTGGGAGAACCATACATATAGAAAACATTTAAAGGGTACTTAGTTGTTATTTAAGTTAATTATTTAGATAGTGTATCACTGTTTGTTTTCCGAATAAAATAAAATAAAAATAAAATATTATGAGCCCACACGCAAAGTATAATATATTAGTACTAACATACAGTATGAACACTCCCTGCCGCTCTCCAGATTGCGACCTCACCCCCTCGTCACCTTGATTGATACAGATTGGTTACAGTTTGGTTGTCGAACGTATAGGCTTTCGCTGCCATTTTGTTTGTTCCTTCATTCGTTTTTTGAAAATTCATTTCTGGCCCGTTGTATGAAGTGTCCATGGTGTGCCACAGGTGTATAATAAACTCTCTGTTGACATTAGGAACTCATCTACTTTTGACACTTTTAAAAGTAAGCTACAGAAATGGCGTATCGAGCGGTCATTTTACACATAATATAACCACCATATAACGAATTTTTGACATACAAAGGCTGAATCTAAATTGTTATTTCAGAATTGTTTCATAATGTTACATGTTTCAAATTTAATAATAATTTTACTTAAATTTCATAAAATGTGTTACTTATTATAATGATGTGACTTGTAATATTAATTACCAATAAATATATGTATTTGTGTAATAAACACCGGCTAAGTGTGAGTCGTACTCTCACTAAGGATCCCAAACTGAATATAAAAAAAATTGGTTGCTCTCGTTAATTGAAATGAATATTATGTAAATATTGTTATAACCGTTGATTTTTTAGGGTTCTGTACTCAAAGGTGTAATGTTACGGAACCCTTGGTGCGCGAGTTTAACCCGCACTTAGTCAGTTTTATTTAATAAACACACACAAAGGCATTTCCCCAAATTCGTAAAACATTTGAATGGGCAGTTAACATGCAATACTTTCGTAAAGTTGGTTGTAAAAATCCTATAAAACTCGTTTATATGAATCGTCACGCTATTCATTCGTACCTATGTAGCAAAGGATTCATTGACCACTACAGTTTTAACAAAATAACAAGAAGGAAGTTAGCTTTTTTTCATTTTTTTTTATTCATAATTGGTAAACCCTTGATAACATCGCTGTAGTTTCATAACTATAAATAAAAATTAACCCCCGACATTAATGAGGTTAATTGGAAGAGATTGCTTTTAGCAATAAGACCGCTTACTGTACACTATATTATAATATCTCTATGTATTAGCTTTGTGAAATTGTTTTTGGTGTACTATAAGTGTAAATAAAAAAAAATTAATTAATTAATATTATGTACTAGCTGTTGTCCCCGGCTTCGCAACTGTGGAAATTTAGAGCGAGCGGCTCGCGGGTTTTGTTTTAGATGAGGACCGAGGATCAAGCCTCTAAGAAGTAGAACTTAAAATAATTTTCGAAAATCCTAAAAACTTTTAGGTACAGAGGCCAGCACATCAAGCTATACACTCGAAGTGCGATTCTGATCTATACCCATTCGGCTTAAGAACGGTACAAAGTCCTAAGTGTGTAGCTTGATGTTCTGACCTGTGTACAAGATATTGCATTGTCACGCGATATACATTTTTTTTATTATATCAGCTCATATACGTTCCCACCGAGGAGCTCGAGCCTACCCTGAATCAGGGCGATTAGGCCTTAGTCGACCACGCGGGCCCAGTGCGGGTTGGTCGACTTCACACACAACCTTCGAGTTTCTTCGCAGGCGTGTGCAGGTTTCCTCACGATGTTTTCCTTCACCGTTAAAGCAATCGGTAAGTATATGTACTTAAGTTTTTTGGAAAAACTCATGCCGTCTAGATTTGAACCCGGTATATCTGGTTAGATGGACCGAGTCGTTACCGGTTGAGCCACCGACGCTATACATACGATATACATACGCACGCAAAATTTTGGCTCAATCGGAAACCGGGAAGTGGGTCAAATTTAACTTGCAAGATTCCACCCGAAAAAACATACAATACATTGCAAGTAAAATAAAATCTTTTAAAAATATTTAAATCTATCCAGTAGTTTTTGCATGATACGCGCACAACGGTAGACCTCCATTATTTTTTTTTACATAGATTAGGTTTCCATTAATATTATTTGAAAATATGAAACCTAAGCTACCCTCACTTGGCACGAGGCAAAGTGGTAGGAGCCAGGGCTTGAAACCGGTTATTTTTTATTTTTCAAAATACAAGTTAGCTTGAGCCAGTTTGATGTCAGTTCTAAAAAATGGCCCATATTAAATAACCACATTAATTATTTCAGTAAATATGACAAAATACGAAAAAATATTAACAAAAACCTTTATGAAACCGGTTTAGCTCCCATAGTAAATTAACCGGTTTTCAAGCCCTGGTAAGGAGCATCTCCAGCGGAAGCACAGTGAACAGAGTTCATTGCATTATTATTACTGTTATTATTATCAGCTATCTATAACCTATTAATTGAATCCATTTCAATGAGTCCAATCACAGTAACTTTGCCGTAAGTTGGTGAGGAGTTGGGTATCCTATTCCAGGTCCTGCAGCATCAGGTCAAGCTTACCATCTCCTTGCAATATCATTAAAGTAACAGGGTACCAAGAGCGTCGGTGGCGCAACGGCAAGGGCCGCTACCTCCTATCCGGGAGGTCGTGGTTCGAGTCCTGCCATGTACTAATAATGTGTTTTCGAATTTCGAATTCATATGTACGTTTATCCGAAGCTCTTACGGTGAAGGAAAACATCGTGAGGAAACCTGCACAAGCCTGCGAAGAAACTCGAAGGTTGTGTGTAAAGTTGACCAACCCGCACTGGGCCCGCGTGGTCGACTAAGGCCCGATCGCCCTAATTCAGGGTAGGCTCGAGCCCCTCGGTGGGGACGTATGTATGAGCTGATATGATGGACAGGGTACAAAGTTCCAAATAAATGAGACCTGTGGAAGTTGCTCACATTCCTTTATCAACTAGAAAACAGCTGATTATCTTAAAACGGCTGAACAGATTGACTTGAATACTTATGACATGACACTCACGATCAAGTCACCGTATTTAAAATTAATTTTCGAAAAACCCTAAACTTTTAGGTACCTAACAAGCTTTTAATATTGCATTGTCGTGCGATATAAATATGTATGCAAAATTTTAGCTGAATCGGAAACCGGGAAGTGAGTCAAATTTAACTTGCAAGATTCCGCCCGAACAAACATGCATACATTGCAAGTGAAATAAAAGTTTGTAAAAAAAACTAAATTTAAATCGGTTCATCCGTTAGTCACAAACAGACGCACAGATACACATGTTAAACTTATAAGTTATATATAACACCCCTTTTTTGCGTCAAGGGTTAAAAATCCAGCTCTGTGCATTATAATGTTCACAATATGAGGCATGTTTTCTAGAAATAGTTTATTTTTTAAAAATCGTAGAACATCCCTTAGGTGAGGGTTTTAATTTAAAATCCATTTACAAATAGCAAACCCGAGCCGGAGGGGAGTTCCCCCCGCCCACTATAAAATATATCTATCTACCGTTAAATGAATATTTTAGTTAGCAACGCTCGGTGTTACTTCGTAAGATTACTAAAATCAAATATTTACTGGATTACTCGGAAGTCGATTGATTTAATAAATAACTTATTTTAAAAGAGAAATACATACAGAATTGCAGGTACCTTACTACGTAGTGAACGTACTGCGTTTTATCCAAAAGCTGTTTTTTGAAGTAAAACTTCTATTTAGACCCCCCCGTTTTAAGATTTTTTCTGTCACGAAAAAGCATTACGGCCGCTTGGAGGGGGTAAACAGAGAAAGGCTGGCAGCGGCAACGGCTGTATTCGTAGATAGAGAAAAGTTGAGATGGAAATATAAAGCAGGTACGTAGCGTCGGTGGCTCAACCGGTAACGACTCGGTCCATCTAACCAGAGGTACCGGGTTCAAATCTGGACGGCCAATGTACCAATGAGTTTTTCAAAAACTTACGTACATACTTACCGATTGCTTTAACAGTGAAGGAAAACATCGTGAGGAAACCTGCACACGCCTGCGAAGAAACTCGAAGGTTGTGTGTGAAGTCGACCAACCCGCACTGGGCCCGCGTGGTCGACTAAGGCCTAATCGCCCTGATTCAGGGTAGGCTCGAGCCCCTCGGTGGGGACGTATATGAGATGTAATGATGATGACGTAGCCTGGGTTATCCACTTGTCCGTTGAAATTTAACTTCTACTATGTGTCCCAGCACATATTTCGTTATTTTTTAAAAAAAATTTGGTATACACATTACACATAATGTCTAGTACTTCCAATAATTGAAAACGCTAAACACGTTAAAAAACCGACTTCCATCGCAACAACTTAGTACATTTTTGCATTATTACTTTTGGTTTTTGTTATTTTTTACAATTTCAAGTTCAACACATAAGATTTTATTGTAACACTTTGTCGGCCTGATTAATATGTATACCCATGCCAAATTACAGCTTTCTAGTATTAAGAGTCTTTGCCGCGGACAGACGAACAGACAGACGAAACTTACAGTTTGTTAACGGTTGTTGCTTGTTAACTTCGGAACCCTAAAAAAATGGTAATAGTAGGTATCTCTCGGACTAAACAACTGACAATAGTGTAGCTACGCATCTTACGCTGCTGTGCTGCTGCGCGCTCCGCCCATGCGACCCGTCGTCGTACGAATACCACAGATGAGATAATAGAGACTTTTAATACCTTTAGCACACCCCGGACACTGCATACAACGATCATTAAATGGCATTTCTAAAAAACAAATGACGGAGCAAACAAAATTACGTTGAAATCCTAAACGTTCAAGAACCAAGCTAGGTGAGGGGTGAGGTCGCAATGTAAAGAGCGGCAGGGAGTGTCCGTACTGTATGTTAGTACTAATATAATATATATACTTTGCCTCACAGATAAGATAAAAAAAATTCCGCTCCGATAGATTGCTGAAGGAGGCGTGGCAGGAGCGTTAGCTTCTTGTTAAAAAATTTAACCAGTCCTAATTGAAAATACCTTGAAAATTTGAAATTCGCGCCATAACCAAAACGAACCGTTTTTGTGTATCTAAAAATTCCAGCTTCGTTTACACGATGCAAATATTCGCCGGGAGTATAGTTGACTCATGTTTAAGTGATTTTTTGCCGCGATCGAGTCTTACTTCTGTAGCCAGTAGCTTACCACGCTAAGCGACGGTCCTATGGAGCGAATCCTCGCTGCGAGGAAACTCGCTCGGCGAAACAAGCTTCTCACTATACAGATGATAAGTAAGAGGCGTACACTACCTATTGAACATGGTCGATTATAATTGCGGCGATTGCATTCGTGGCGAATGTTCGCTTCGTGTGACGGAATCTTTGAGGATATTCGTTCAGATTCATAAATAGCATCTGAACCATATTCTGTTTCTTTGCGAATAAAAAGTCATCAATATGCATTTTTCCGAACATATAATATGTATTTTGATCTAAGCTTCCATCTTCGGCATCATCGTCACGTACCATCAGGTGAGATGATGCCAAAGGCATGAATAATAGAAAAAAAAGTTTTGTCAAACATTCTATTTACTACCATTGAGCGATTGAAAGTGCGATTTTTTATATTTTGCTTTGCATTGTTAGGTAGAGCTAGAGATACGTTAATACACGTCATCAGTACAAAAACGGTAATAAATTGCTTTCCCGCTGGTTTAACGTTTACACCCGCGTAATGCGAGGCCTTCGTCACGTATGGAAAAGGGAACATTCGGATAATAAATGACTGGTCAGATGTTAGACGATTTATCGTCAAGGTCATTCTGCAGATTTGATGGATTTGGATGGATTTTGGGCCTATTTTGAATTAAGTAATTCTATCAGACTGCCTCCATAAAAATCTGCTTTGATAAGAAAATTAAAATGTACAAAATGTTCGGGCTGTGCATAATATTATATTTTGGATTAACCCTTCGCGTACAAGGTGACAAAAAGTTACGTGCCATACATGGTGGGGTCTAAATGACCTGAACATAATTGACTCGTAATGCGTTTTTATCAATTTAGAGGATGGTTAGAACGACAATGAAAAGGACAATTTTCACTTGCAATCAATGGTTTGTTTTTATTTTGCAGTGAAATATGAGGCTCATTCAAACTGAAAAACTAAGCATAGACAAATCAGTCTTAAAACCTCGTTTAAATGTAAATGATGTTAGAAAAAACAGAAAATAACATTAAGTCTTAAAATAGTAATTAATGTTGAGAACTACCAGCTATATTTTTTTAAATTTTTAAGATTTTTAAATATGTGTCTCACTGACGCGCAGCACTGTATTAATTAACCCAACAGGTCGAAGTGGCAACGCCGCAAACCCAGCTACTCAAAATTACAGTCCTCGCAGTTATTGATTGCCTATTTTTTTTAAATATTAGATTTTAAAACCGTTGGGTCTTAAAGACCCCACCTTGTATGCGGAGGGTTAACACGAATCCTATCCAGACGACTGACCTAAACGTAAAAGAACTTTAGGCTTTAAAATGCCTCAATCCGAGCAGGTTGATACGTGTTAAAATAATATCGAACGTAAGTTAATTCATTTTAAGGTCAAACCAATGCGGGCTTCAACGCGGCTGTTACGTTGAAACCAAACGCCCAATTCTTGATTTTTACATGTTTTTATTACTATTCTATCTATGTACTTTCAATTATGATAGGTCTTAAAGTCATCGATTTTTGTGTGTTGGTTTCATTCAACATTAACCATTTGTTTTCGAGAAATTTTGCAATTAATGCCAAAAACAGGGTCTACAGTATATTTTTTTACATCAAAAGTGGTAATACATGTTATATATATATATATATATATATATATATATATATATATATATATATATATATATATATATATATATATATATATATATATATATATATATATATATATATATATATATATATATATATATCATAATTGAAAGTACATAGATAGAATAGTAATAAAAACATACACTTTTGATGTGTATATATATATATATATATATATATATATATATATATATATATATATATACATCAAAAGTGGTAATACTGTATTACTTAGAATCGCCCCATCCATATTCAAGAAGTAGTAATTTTAAGTTGTTATGGGAAACGATTTTGTGAAGAGTTTTATGAAGCGTCAAAACGCGGTAATATTACAGATTTTCGCTATTTTTGACATAAATTTCTCCTAAACGTAGAAAACCCAAGGTTAAAAAAATACCCTTATTGTTGATAATGTTCCTTAAAGTCAAAAGCTATTAGAAATACGATTAAGCAATTCTGGCTAGATAGAAAAAAATCCCAAAAATGGGTCTACACCGTTACTTTAAACTCTAGCTATGACTATTTTGAAGTGTAAACTTTAAAAAATATACAAAAATATTTGCTATGATAATACAAAGTGAGTAATGTTATTATTTTTTATACTTTCATTGTAGCTTTTGATTGAAACGAAAAACCATTGAAAAAATGAAAAAGTGTGGTTATTTTCTTTACTCTTTACACGTAAAGAAAAAGACAGAGACAACTGGTCCAATCAATATCTCGCCTTAAAAGATATGACAAGTTGTAATGTGGCTAGAAAACAGCGACTGGTATTTATTTACCAAGAAGTTATTGCTACAATGTTTAACTACCGTTAGTGCCAAACAGACTGGTATGTACACTTGTACAGAGCCTTCAACTCATCATTAAGTATGTATTCATAGAAAACTCGAATCGTCCACCGAGTCAAAATACTAGATTTGGGAAGTTCTTGAGCAATTAAAATCAATTGACTTTATGGAAATTATCACAAAGCCTCCAAGACCTGAAATATTATGTGACCTATGTTAAATAGAACTGAATGTAATGAATGTATCGGAAGCATAAATTATTTAAAGTAATGTGTGTCACATTGTGATAACCTTTAGTGTTAGAACAATATAAAATAGCGCGTGGGTTGTTGTCGAGTTCATTAATATATTGGCAGGACCAATGGTTCAAAACATTGTAAGCGTCGAAATGAATAAAAAGTTCTATACAAACATTATGTAGGTATAAAAATGTTATGTAAACGGTTCATTAATTGTTTGTATAGAACTTTATATTAATATCGACGCTTACAATGTTTTTAATCATTGGCCCTGCCAATATATTAATGAACTCGACTGTACCTATCGACTCTGATTTTGACAATCGATATACAAAATAGCAAGTAGGTGCCTATCGACTTTGATTTTGACAATTAATGTACAAAATCGCAAGTAGGTAGTACCTATCGACTCTGATTTCGAAAATTTATAATATTAAGTTAGTAGTTAGTAGGTAGCTATCAACTCTAGGCAAATGAATGATTTTCTATTTTCTATTTTTTCGACAATTATCATACAAAACAGCAAGTAGGTACTTATCGACTTTGATTTTGACAATATTTAAAATAGCAAGTATAGGTCTGCTCGAAATCATCGACTCTCATTTCGACAATTTGCGTACAAAATAGCAAGTAGGTTACCTACCTATCGACTATGATTTCGACAATTTATATAGAAAATTATAATCGTAATCACGGAATGCACCGGTACTTACTTACATCCTCGGAACAAACTGAATGATTCGTCAGACTTGCGATGGGTCAAAGACTCAGCATTCGACAAGGATAACACAGATCGATAGCGAGTGCATGTCGTGTAGGGTACACCGCACAGTGGAGGCGAGCACCGAGCACCGAGGGTCCTCCCCTCTGAGTCATAAAGAGGGCGGCCTAACATCACCACCCTCGCACTTTTGGCTCAGTCGATACTACCCTCTTTTGTTTCTCAACCCGAGAGGTACAGTTTTGATGTTTTGGAGCAGTATTATTCCTGTATTAGGACCATCGTCCAAATTTTCTGTATTAAATTGGTTAGGTTGTTTCTGGTTAAGAATTTGGAAAACAAGTTGTTAAAGATCCCAGAGGAACATTAAATTGATACATTTTTAACCACCTCCACGGCGTAATGGTTAGTCCATTCGCTTCACACCAGGAGGTTGCGGTTCGATTTCCGGTGGGGTCAACTTGCAAGTAGGTTTGATTGATGGTAGGACTCGTAGGGCATTTTCTAAGTCCGCCTGGCTAGCTACCACCATCTTATCTAAGTCTTGCCGCCAAACATCAGTGTAAACAACATTGATGTGTTCCGGCTTGAAGATAAGATAGCCAGGTTTCCATTGCGTTGGGAAATCTTGGTAAGCCCGCTTCCATCTTCGGCATCATCGTCACTTACCATCAAGTGAGATGATGCCAAGAGCTTGCTAATTTTATTGTGAAAAAACTGACAAAGCTGAAGACTGAGGATGGCAGGATCATATCGTCTAAGAATGAGTTGTTGGAAGAAGTGGAAAAGTTTTACGTACATGACCACACGTCTGCCTGTCAGCAATCTGACTGAAGACCTAAGAGCCAGACTAACCCGACACTATACCAAAGATATCCCGGACGTCATCCTGTACGAGATTAAAATGGCTCTCAAACAGCTCACGAACAACAAGGCACCGGGTGATGATGGAATTATAGCTAAACTTCTAAAAGCAGGTGGAACACCGGTACTAGAAGCTCTTCAGAAGTTGTTCAATTCCGTTTTGCTCAAGGGACAATGCGACATGGCACAAAAGTGCAGTGGTGCTCTTTTTCAAAAAAGGCGACAGCATTCTGCTGAAGAACTACAGACTACAATTAATTAATTTGCGAGAGTCATCACGAATCGTCTCGCACGCAGGTTTGACGACTTCCAACACGCCGGTTTCCGAAAAGGCTTTGGTACCATATATTTCATACAAACACTGCGGTAGATTATACAGAAGACCGAAGAGTACAATCAGCCACTATGCTTAGCGTTTGTGGACTAAGAGAAAGCCTTTGATTCGGTCGAAACTTGGGCTGTGTAACTGTCTGTCCAGCGTTGCCAAATCGGCTATCGATATATCGAGGTACTGAAGTGTTTTTATGAAAATGCCACCATGTCGGTTCGCCTCCAGGACCAAAATTCGAAAACAAGACAGGGAGACGTCATATCTTCGAAACAGTTCAACGTTGCCCTAGAAGATATTTTAAGCTTTTGGACTGGGGTGAACGTGAGAACATTAACCACCTTCGATTTGCTGACGATACATCGTGGTCATGGCTGAGACTATGGGAGACCTAGGCACAATGCTCGATGGCCTCAGTAGAGCCTTTTGACAAGTGAAAATAAAATATCATTTTTACGTAGGTGCCGAGCAAGTATTCGGGCTGTAGGCAGACAATTTGAACATTTATTGTGAAAAAATTAAAAAAAAAATCAATAATTACTACTTAGTGTTATTTACTCGTAATTAAAATCTATTAAATCATAAATTCATAAAAATTAGCAATGTAATCGAAATCTGCCCCCCACGCAATAAACTTAGCAATATCTCGTTATTCATGAATAAAATGGGTTCATGTTATACCTTTCTGAAATCTGCATTAATAAGCAATTTTTGGAATTACATTTCCATTAGTACTTAGTAAATATTTTTAAGCTATTGCATAGCTTTTATCGCGGGCTTTGAGCGCGTCGACCGAATCAAGAAATTCCGTAACTAAAATAAAACCTAACACCCCACGCTCGGCCGAGTTCTAAAAAACTAACAGTGCCATCTATTAGCGATTTGCAGTACTAAAAGGATTTACTCAATTTTACTGGTGTAACTTTCTTAGTGTTAATTTATTACATAAACATCCCGCGCCCCAAGGACTATAATATGGTATGCTGGTAAATACTACATAAATAAAAAATAAATAAATAATTATAATTTCATAAGTTTCAGCCCTGTCCAGTTTCGCCCTGTTTCAGGGTAGGCTCGAGCCCCTCGGTGGGGACGTATATGAGCTGTAATGATGATGATGAATTTCATAAGTTGATAAAAAATGCTATGCAATAGCTTTACCGCGGCAGACCCCGAGTGCGACACGTTTTTTTCATAAGTGAATGTTAAAGTAAAGTCAAATAATTTTGAGCAGCAAAAAAAATAAATTTAAGTAAGTATTTTTTCGCAACGGTCTTGTGCCAGTAATAAAAAATTATAAGTACATGTTTTCCAGGTAGGACCACTTATCTAGAATATTTTAGCAAAAAAAAAATTACATGTCTTGTGCACCACTAGTCAATTATCTGACAAAAGGTAGTGTTTTTTTTTTTTTTTTTTATTCACAATTGGTAAACCCTTGACAACATCTCACCTGGTGGTAAGTGACGATGTTGCCGAAGATGGAAGCGGGCTTACCAAGATTCCCCATTTTTTAATTATTTTTTTTTTTAATTTTTCATAAAAACCCAAATATCTGGCGGCACAGTGCCCCGAATGGCGACACTTGGTAAAGAAAAAAACCGAATCTTTCGAAGACCGTCGCAAGATAGATTTAGACAACAAACGCAACGAAATAAAAGCCCGACCACCATCGGCTATAAACTACAACTTTGTGAACGGCGTTCTCACGTGCCCCCACTGTGCGCGGGAATTTGCTGCTAAGATCGACTATGTTAGCCATATTAGGGCGCACGAACGCCACAATTAACCCGGCCTAGGATTAGTAAGCAGTCGCCATGGCCGAAATCGGCTGAGGAGGATATATATATTAGTACTAGTCTTAAGTTTATCAACTTTGATAGTTTTCATTTTAATAAAGATTATATTGTCATGTTTATAAATTAAAGTAAAAAAAAATCACCCCTTTTTGATGTATTTTTTTTAGATTTTATTTTACCATTTTGTTGGCGTGATTAATAATATGTATACGCATGCCAAATTACAGCTTTCTAGTACTAATAGTCTCTGAGCTAAGCCGCGGACACACAGACAGACGGATAGACATGGCGAAAGGATGAAGATTCCTGACAGATTTGTTCACAGAACTTTTTAATACTTGGTTTCTAGGGTTCCGTAGCCAAATGGCAAAAAACGGAACCCTTATGGATTTGTCATGTCTGTCTGTCTGTCCGTCCGTATGTCACAGCCACTTTTTTCCGAAACTATACGAACTATACTGTTGAAACTTGGTAAGTAGATGTATCCTGTGAACCGCATTAAGATATTCACACAAAAATAAAATAAAAACCAATAAATTTTGGGGGTTCCCCATACTTAGAATTGAAACTCAAAAAAAATTGTTCATAACCCATACGTGTGGGGTATCTATGGATAGGTCTTCAAAAATGATATTTAGGTTTCTTATATCATTTTTTTTCTAAACGAGAGACACTTGCAAAGTGGTAAAATGTGTGTCCCCCCCTGTAACTTCGAAAATAAGAGAATGATAAAACTAAAAAAATATATATGGTGTACATTACCATGCAAACTTCCACCGAAAATTGGTTTGAACGAGATCTAGTAAGTAGTTTTTTTGAAATACGTCATTTATTGTAGATAATGGTGCGGAACCCTTCGTGTGCGAGTCCGACTCGCACTTGGCCGGTTTTTATCCTTTGCAATGCTTGGTTTAAAATAACTATGGGGTATGGAGTATTTCCTTGCTATTACAAAAGGGTGTTGTTGCGTTAGAATTAAATATGATTTTGAATATCTTAAAATGTAATTGTCATATTTAACACAAACCGCTCCCTGTTTTACTTGTTGAACATATTAGAAAAAGACGGTAGTATAGTTTTCAAATCACGATTATTAATATATCTAGGAAACTTATAATTATGAATTTGAGTACTGTTTTCGTATAATTTTCTTAAACGTGCTAGAATTTCCCGTTTTGATTTTTTTCGTAAGTTATTTTTGTAAACATGTCTTCTGGTTTAATTGTTCTAGACCTGAAAAGAAAAGAACACATTGTTTTTTTTTGGGTAAAGCAATTGCTATCAAGAGATACACATTTACAGATACACATATACATACTAGAAGTACTTGTACTTTTTTTTATTCTTACTTGCTTTAGGTTCCACTCAAAAGTTTTATGACGTAAGCATCCTTTATTCTGTAGTTGGTCTGTTTTAAGTGCAGATGAAGGAAAACTTTTGAAAATTGGGTTCATATTATTTCTTGCCAAGTCGTCGGAGTTCTTGATTTGTTTATCTCAATTTTAATAGTTTTTTCACTTTCAGATCTTTGGAGACTAAGTGGTACTTGAACAGCTACTATCGGATCCTCTAAACTCCTATCAATACAGTTAGAATATTTTGACATAGTTATTCTATCAGAGTGATTTCTAAAACAACCTTTCATAAGTTTTGTGAACAGGCGTTTTGGAGTAAAGTTTCGTAAGAGTTTGACATTGTAAGTGTGAGCAAAATAAGTATCCATAATATTACGCTTTTGGAGTCGTTCCAAACATTTGTATAGGTCACATTGACCTGGGGCACATATTCCGGGTTCATGTTTCAGAGTTTTATTTCTACAACCTAGATAAATATCCCTACATGGCTTTATATCAGCACCAGTCATTGTTTTTGCGGCCATTTTTTCATAATTTGGATTATAAACAGTCATTGTTTCAACATTCATAGTATTACATTCGGCTTTATACGGCTTAGTCATTGTCTGTGCATTAGAACTTTGATATTTATGTTTATTTTCATTCTCTTTGTGTCCATTAGCTTTCTGAAGTTTAAGGGTACCGAAGCATCTTTGTAGCAAAGAATTAGGTCCGACTTTTTTTGAACCAACATCTTTAGTTTGCAATTTCAAGTTACGAGTAATTTGGTCATGAATATCTTTGTTTGACTTGGAGAGCTTGCGAGTACCTTGCTCTTGGCGGCTTACGCCTTCCAATCTAGTAGAGCGTTCTTTGTATCTTCCTCTATATCGCCCAACTTTATTTGAACCGACATCTTTAGTTTGCAATTTCAAGTTACGAGTATTTTGGTCATGAATATCTTTGTTTGACTTGGAGAGCTTGCGAGTACCTTGCTCTTGGTGGCTTACGCCTTCCAATCTAGTATAGTGCTCTCTGTATCTTCCTCTATATCGCCCAACTTTATTTGAACCGACATCTTTAGTTTGCAATTTCAAGTTACGAGTATTTTGGTCATGAATATCTTTTTTTGACTTGGAGAGCTTGCGAGTACCTTGCTCTTGGCGGCTTACGCCTTCCAATCTAGTAGAGCGTTCTTTGTATCTTCCTCTATATCGCCCAACTTTATTTGAACCGACATCTTTAGTTTGCAATTTCAAGTTACGAGTATTTTGGTCATGAATATCTTTTGACTTGGAGAGCTTGCGAGTACTTTGCTCTTGGCGGCTTACGCCTTCCAATCTAGTAGAGCGTTCTTTGTATCTTCCTCTGTATCGCCCAACCTTTTTTGAACCGTCATCTTTAGTTTGTAATTTCAAGTTACGAGTACTTTTGTCTTGAATGTCTTTGTTTGACTTGGAGAGCTTGCGAGTACCTTGCTCATGGTGGCTTACGCCTTCAAATCTAGTAGAGTGCTCTCTGTATGGCCCAACTTTTTTTGAACCGACATCTTTAGTTTGCAATTTCAAGTTACGAGTACTTTGATTTTGAATGCCTTTGTTTGACTTGGAGAGGTTGCGAGTACCTTGCTCTTGGCGGCTTACCTCTTCCAATCTAGTAGGACGTTCTCTGAATCTTCCTCTGTATCGTCCAACTTTTTTTGAACCGACATCTTTAGTTTGAAATTTCAAGTTACGAGTACCTTGGTCTTGAATATCTTTGTTTGACTTGGAGAGGTTGCGAGTACCTTGCTCTTGGTGGCTTACGCCTTCCAATCTAGTAGGGTGTTCTCTGTATCTTCCTCTGATAGAGTGTTGTTGGTCTCTTCTGATTGGACGTTGTTCATCTCTTCTAAAAGGGCGTTCTTCGTATCTTATGTGATTTGTACCTGGTTTACCAGACTTGATATTAAAACTAAAGCAAGAACTCACTCCCAGAACAGTCCTTTTGTCTGTTGATCTATGGTCGAAAGCCGTCCTTCTTTGCGAGTATAAATTATATATATATACACGGTTATTAATATGTCTGGGAAATTTATATAAATTTGAGTACTGTTTTTGCACATTTTTCTTAAGAAACGTGCTGGAATTTCCACTTGTTAATTTTTTATAGGTTATTTTTGCAGATGCCTCTTGAGGTTTAAATATTTTAATGGTACCAGACCTGAAAAACCATATTTGAAATTGATATGTTTTTTGCTTTTAAAGCAATTGTAATCATGAGCTACACATTTACAGTATTTACCTATTGAAAGTAGAGTTTTGTGTACTCTTACTTGCTTTAGGTTCCATATACTCAAAAGTTTTATGACGTAAGCGTCTTTTATATGGTAGTTGGTCTGCATATGCAGAGAAAGGAAAACTTTTTAACATATTCATTGCTAAATGTTTGCTACTTACTGTCATATTATTTCTTGCCAAGTCATCATAGTTCTTAATACGTTTATCTCTATCTTTAAATATTTTTTTCCTTTTAGATGTATGCAGAGTGTGTGGTACTTCAATAGCTTCTGTCGGATCGTCTAAACTCTCAGATTTCGATACAGTTTTTCTATCAGAATGATTCCTTGAACTATCTTTGAAAATTTGAGAGAATTTGCGTTTGGGAGTCAAGTTTCGTAAGAGCTTGATATTGTAGGTGTGAGCATAATAAGTACCCATAACATTACGCTTTTGGATCCGCTCCAAACATTTGTTTGGCTCACATTGACCTGGGACACATATTCCGGGTTCACATTCATAGGGCAGCAAATTTTTATTTTTATTTTTAGTACCTGGACACGTATCTTTACATGGCTTTATATCAGAACCATCTTTTGCGTCCTTATTTCCATAATTCGGGTTACACACAGTCATTGTTTTAACATTGTCGGGTCTATAAGGCTTAGTCATTGTCTGTGCATTGCAACATTGTAATTTACATTCATTTTCATTAACTTTGTGTTCATTACCTTTCTGAAGTTTCAGGGTACAGAAGCATCTCTGTAATAAATTTTTCTTTAGTTTATGCGTACAGAAACATCTTTGTAGTAAAGAATTAGTTCCGACTTTTTTTGAGCCGATATCTTTAGTTTTCAATTTCAAGTTACGAGTACTTTGGTCTTGGCGGCTTACGCCTTTTGATATGGAAGGGCGTTCTTCATATCTTCCTCTGATAGAGCGTTGTTGGTCTCTTCGAGGACGTTGTTCGTCTTTTTTGATATGGCGTTCTTCGTGTCTTGGATGTGGTTTACCAAACTCGATACTTAAACTGAAGGATGAACTCAATTGCAGAACAGAACGACCGCTTCCTTCTGTTCCACTAGATCCATAACCATGGTCGAAAGCCATCCTTCTGTGTGGAATCATATCCCTTCTTTGCGAGTATATGGATGAGGAATATCGAGTATCCCTAGCTGGTCTACCATAACCTTGGCGTGTATACCTGCCTGGCTCTGAATAACTCCCTGATCGTTTACGTTCGTAAGGTTCAATGATCTTTGTAGGTTTAAAACCTCTTTTGGTCATAGTTGCACCATGTCTAATTTCAGAAGGTTCTATTACCTTTGTAGGTTTATAGCCTCTTCTGGTCATAGTTGTATCATCTGCATTAAAATCTGCACTTATTGCTCTATCACGAATTTCTGGTCTTTGTCTCGCCTCTCTGCCAATATTTTCACTTGGTGGCAAATTTCTTCTCTGTTTATACGTTTTTATAGTTATTCTATCATCAGGAGTATGTTGTACATATCTAGATCTAAGATAATCATATTGTTCACGGTTTGTCTGTGTATGTCTGTAACCAAACCTACTTGGCAGGTTAGTCGAAACACCTGCTGGCCGCAATCTTAGGTCATTTATACGCGGGCATATGTATCGGTTACATGGTCGCCCAGAAGTTGAACAGGGCGGCATCATGCTACAAGGTATTCCATCTCCAGCTTCAACAAGTCCGTCTTTGGAAAAATTTACAGAAAGATTAAAATTTGACTGTATGTTGATGAGTGATTTTGAGGGGCCAGGGCTACGAAGCCGTGGAGCTTGATCATATGTTCTATCTATACGAGGGACTGGTTTATCGATTGGCGGTTCCACGCGGGGAGCCGGTTTAGTAGTTGACCGGTCCACATGAGGCGCTGGTTTGACTTTTAATTGAGTACTAGCATCAGACGTGTCGGAACCGCGATTTGTTGGCCCACGAAGTCGTTTAGATGTTAGCGTGCTTCGACTAGTATCGACTTCTACTTTTTCTTGATTTTTATTTAAGCGTGGCGGAGTATTAGATCCTTTTTCAGTTACCATTTCATCAAACTGAGCGTGCCTGGAGTGACTTTTTTGTTTAGTTCTTGATACCCCAACACTTTTTCTGGGTACTTTCTTTCTTTTCTCTTTTGAAGGTAAGTACTGATATTGAATACCACCACGCTGCATTATCCGTTTGTAACAAACGTAAGGATCGCATTTTCCAGGAACACAAACGCCTGGTTCACACTCATAGGGTTCAAGTTTATGAGTAGTTGAAAACATTGTACAAAAAATTTGATCACGCTTGAAATAACCAGCTTCTTGAGAATTATTGTAGAAAGCTTTTTTTGTAGTATTGTGATTTTTGTATACATTAGTCCCACGAAAAAGTTGATAATTTGAAATAAGCTTACACTCAGATAAAGAATTAAGGGAAATAGATTTTTTAAAGATTAGTTTTTTCGTGCTTTCTTTTGGTAGATGAAGTGATTTATTATTTAAAGATATATCTTGACTGTAATGCATTATTGTACCAGGCACCATCGCTCGACTTACTGTATAAACCTTCCCAGGTTTCACGGTATTCCCATCGGGTAACCCGTTCATTGACACATTATCTTTATTATTTAGATTAAGTTCTAAAGTACAGAAACATCTTTTTAATTTGGTTTTGGCCAGTTTACCATTAGCACTTTCATGATTCTTAAGTTGATACGCTGGTGTATTCTGACACTTTTTAAGATTTTTGCATCGTTCTATGTCCAAACATGTTGGATTATTATGACATGTTTCCCGATCTTTGCATAGTTTAATATCCAAACAGAAACTAGATTGTATCTTTAAACATTCATGAGATCTATTTTCAGAAAATGAAACACTCGTTTGGTATGAAGGTATATCTTTTTGGGACCAGATCCTTGAGGGATGTACTCTAGTACCTGTAGAAAAATTCACGTCTTCTGTTTGCGTTTTATCATTATTTTTTAATGGCAATAAGCGAGATCTCGCCGGAACTCTTCTAGGAAACTTTAAGTTTTTTTCATCTTTGCGAGTTTGGGTCTTTTGATGACTTATAAATGAGGCAGATTTAGTGACAGTAGAATGCGATGGATATTTTTTGACCTTTAAATTTTGTAATGAAGTCTGAACTTTGATATTTCCTGTTTTTTGACGCATTTTAGTATAAAATGGTTCTGAAACTACATATTTATTTTTAGGCTTAAGTTTCAAACTACAAAAGCAACGTTCTGATTCATGACTGTTTTGTTGAGAAGCTGTAGACATTTTGTTCAGTCTGTTATCTTTCATCTTCTTTGATAGTTCCAGAGTACAAAAACAACGCTTTAAAGTAAGTGCAGATACTGTTTTGCCTTGTTTCTTATGAGCGGCATTATCTTTATGAATGATTTTATGACTTGTAAGTGTTTTTTTCGATGATTTTAAATCTCTTCTGGATTGGATAGCTTTATTTTTTGACGGTGAATATAAATGCAATAATTCAGGCGAACTTTTTGTGGATCTACTACCTTTTTCTTTAACTTGCTTTTCTCTAAATTTCTCCAAAGAATCTTTGCGAATTTTGAATTGGGTCTCCTTGTCTTTTTTTATTTTCTTTGTTGCAGTATTTTGTGTTTCTGTCGATTTTGACTGTAATACTCGGGTTCTCGGTGTTATTTTCATCTTCTGTTTCTCTGACTTATGCTTTAAATTTCCTTTATATGTGCGTCCACACACGAGTTCTTCTACAGATTCGTAGCATTCAAAATCACAAGAACATGGCACAGACCTAAACTGCTGAGGTTTTTGACGCTTTCTCTTGATAGTTGACATGGATAACGATTGCCCATGATAACGACTCCACCCTCCTTTAGGTACCCCCTTATATACACCCTTAGGTTTTTGTCCAATTGAGCGACAAAGACGTAATTGTCTTAAGTTATATATAGGATCCATTCCCTCACAAGGAACTTTGTGATGTATATCACAAATACAATCATCTTTGGCGGTATTCTGGTCCCATATACGATTGTAAACAGCTCTGGTTTTGTGAAGTTTTCGTACCAGTTTTCTTTCACGAAGGGGAAGATATTTACAAAGATATAGTTGGTCTATCTTATTAGACGCATTGGCAATAAATTGTTTAATTGATGGCTGTTCAGATTCACTTCTGTATAAACACGATGAAGATGGACAAGGGCAAGGCATATTTGCTTCTTTAACCGGTCTCATAATGTCATGGGTGTACTATATGAGAACAATCACATCACAAGTATGTAAATTTATGGAATATCGCATAACTTTAGTTGAAATAACACAACTTCACGCCCACAATACATAACACGGGAACAGTTTACATCACAAGGTAAACATTTTACCTGGAAGAAATAAAAGTAAACCTTAGCATTTCTAACGATCCTAATCTACCAATATTGTAACTAAACATTAGGTATATGTGTAGAAAACATTGCCGCATTACAGTACCTAGTTTCTTTAAATTTTTGATAATAAATTTAAATCAGTCGATTAGATAATTGTTTCCTAGTTTGGGGTGAGATGACCGTGTGTGATTTTTTCTTAAAATTATGAAAATCAAATCTGTTGTCCAACAAGGAATCCTTATAAGATCAAATAAGCCCGTCTAGTCTGTCACATCACAAACTCCTATTAACATGCTGAACCAAAATGCATGGCAAGACTTGAAGTATTCAGTGGCATGTTGTATGAGGAGGAGAATAATGAATTGTACAGCCACGCTGTGCATACTTTTTCGCGAAGCCTTAACCATCTATCGTAGTCGAGCATACACAAATTAACTATAAACATAACACTTACTTAGTAGCAAAGAATACAGTAAAGTATATCAGACTTGATGAAATATTTCCAAATAATTTGATTTATATGTGAGGTACTTCACACCGATATTCCTGAAGTAGTAAAGTACCCAGTGCAGATTTCATCATCATCATTATATCAGCCGAAGGACGTCCACTGCTGGACATAGGCCTCCGCCAAAAGTTTCCACGACGACCGGCCCTGCGCTGCCGGCATCCAGCGGCTTCCCGCGAACTTCACCAGGTCATCGGTCCACCGAGTGGGAGGCCTGCCTATGCTACACATTTTCCGGTGCGCGGTCGCCACTCGAGAACTTTACTGCCCCTAACGACCATCTGTTCTACGAGCTATGTGCCCCGCCCACTACCACTTAAGTTTAGCAATTCTGAGAGCTATGTCGGTTACTTTGGTTCTCCTACAGATCTCCTCGTTTCTGATTCGATTAGGCAGAGAAACTCCGAGCATAGCACGCTCCATTGCCCTTTGTGTGACCTTGAGACTTCTTATGAGGCCCTTAGTAAGCGACCAAGTATCAGTTCCGTATGTCATCACTGGCAACACACACTGGTCGAAGACCTTGATCTTAAGACACTGCGGTATTTGAGATGTGAAGATATTGCGATGCTTTCCGAACGCTGCCCAGCCGAGTTGGATTCGACGATTGATCTCTTTAAGTTGGACCTACTTAACTGGACTGTTTATCCCAGGTACACATATTCGGCAACAACTTCGAGCATAGAGCCTCCCACCTTCAGAGGAGTAGGTGCGACACGGACGTTTGACATAATTTTCGTCTTGTCGCATGTTCATTCTAAGACCTACTTGTTGAGAGGCTCTACTGAGGCCATCGAGCATTGTGCCTAAGTCGTCCATAGTCTCAGCCATAACCACAATGTCGTCAGCGAATCAAAGGTGAGATGTACTCGCCGTTGATATTAATGCCGAGTCCACCCTAGTCCAAAAGCTTTAAAACATCTTCCAGGGCGAACCGACATGGTGGCGTTTTTACACTTCAGTACCTCGATATATCGATAGTCAATTTGGCACCGCTGGAGAGACGTTAACACAGCCCAAGTTTCGACCGAATCAAAGGCTTTCTCATAGTCCACGAACGCCAAGCATAGTGCCTGATTGTACTCTTCGGTCTTCTGTATAATCTGCTGCAGCGTATGTGTGTGGTCTATGGTACTAAATCCTTTTCGGAAACCGGCTTTTTCGGGAGAGGCTGGAAGTCGTCAAACCTGCATGCGAGACGATTCGTAATGACTCTCGAAAATAGCTTGTAGAAATGGCTCAGAAGTGAGAAGGGTCTGTAGATATTTAGCAGGGTGTTGTCACCCTTTTTGAAGAAAAGCACGACCACACTTCTGTGCCATGCTTAGGCGTTTGTCCCTCGAGTAAAACAGAATTAAATAACTTCTGAAGAGCTGTAAGTACCGGTATTCCACCTGCTTACAGAAGTTCAGCCGTAATTCAATCGTCACTCGGTGCCTTATTGTTCTTGAGCTGTTTGAGAGCCATTCTAATCTCGTACAGGCTCAGTGCAGTAGACCCTAGTTATTTGCAAAGTTTCATTAAAATCGTTAGAGCCATTTTTGAGAAAAAGCAACAAACTTCCTGGATTTGTATGGGAGGTACCTTATAACGATATTTCCTGGAATAACAAACTACTGCGTGTTGTAGGCCATGCAATTTTATGGTAACGTACCAAGTTTAATCAATTAGTGTAAGACAATCCATCCCCAAAAATCCCTATGTAGATATAGGTATACTATATGTGGGCTCCGTCCGACACGTACCTATCAGATTCAATCTGAAGAGATGTTATATAAGCTCATCATATAAGTCTCCATCGAGGGGCTCGAGCCTACCCTGAATTAGGGCGATCGGGCCTTAGTCGACCACGCGGGCCTAGTGCGGGTTGGTCGACATCACACACAACCTTCGAGTTTCTTCGCAGGTGTGTGCAGGTTTCCTCACGATGTTTTCCTTCACCGTTAAAGCAATCGGTGAGTATAATATGTACGTAAGTTTCGAAAAACTCATTGGTACATTGGCCGTCCGGATTTGAACCCGGCACCGAGTCGTTACCGGTTGAGCCACAACGCTTTTTCATCTACAATAACGTACAAATAATAGACAGTGACGATAAAGTAAAACATCGTGAGGAAACCTGCACACACACGCCTGCGAAGAAACTCGAAAGTTGTGTGTGAAGTCGACCAACCCGCACTGGGCCCGCGTGGTCGACTAAGGTCCGATCGCCCGATTTCAGGGTAGGCTCGAGCCCCTCGGTGGGGACGTATATGAGCTGATATGAATAGACAGTTGTAAAAGGTACTCACAGTGAATTTTAGATGGCTAAAACCATTAATATTCTGGATTTCTCGTTTGCATAAGTAGGACCTACGCAAATCGCCTACAAAAAAATGTTACCTACATTCCTGTAAATATGCGCGTAACATTGAGACGTTCGCATGGAACTGCACCAGAAAACACTACGGAAACACATTTACAATACGGAAAAAGCAAAAAATTATGAAAATAATTATAACTTCATCTTAACTTCAGCCTCAGTCTCATAATTAATAATAAAAATTTAAAACACATTTGGAATAAATATCAGCTGTCAAATTTAAATGACAGTCAAAATAATCTTTTACCATAGCTAGATTGTGACTACATTCTTTTTAGTGTAATAATTTATTATTATGTCTAATAAAAGTTTATTACCTTATAAAAAACTTTATACACTTCAGTTAGTTGTGAAAAACTCTCCTAATTATATTATTAGCTTTCTAGTTTATACTTTACAATGTATATTATATATTATATATATTATACGCCGTCTTAACTTGTTTAATTCTAACTAACAATATTTTTACAAGAAATTTTACCTAGATACTTGTGCACTACCTGTTTTAACCGTCCAGGCCGACCTTGAATATTGACGTTCCCTTCCTTCAGGCGGACCCGCCATTTTCCAAAATGGCGGAAAATGGCAAGAAATTGTCAAATTATGAAAAGTTTATCTATGATTTTATATTAAACTGCGTATGGCACTAAGAGCGGAATTTAATAACGACGTAAGTCCATAAATCAACCCAAGGCAGTTTCAACACAGTTTTAACTATATTTGTGTACTTTAGAGCATAAGGTCGCGTGTTGTTACCGGGGCCGATGGGTCCCATTAATACTCAACGGAAAGAACAACTTACCGGGACAGATGGGTCCCATTAATACTCAATCGGTTAATGCTTTTGTCTCCAACCAAACACCGGGTTGACTGGAAGAAATCGCTTTGAGTGATAAGACTACCTAAATTGTACTGCTATAGTACATGCAAAATATTTTTCATCTCTCCTGTTCGGAAAGTTTAATTTTCATGAGTAGATAGCCGGGCGGAACATTGCTTTTCCATCCCTAGGGAGGAAAGTATTGTCATCCCTAGGGTGGAAAGTATTGTCATCCCTAGGGTGGAAAGTTTTTTTTTTTTATTGCCAGCCACGGAGTCGAAGACAATTGAGCTACATCATATTATTAAATTACATTAAAATAAGAGGTTTTCATATATCTTAACTCAACTAATCATTAAACGACGTGTTTTTTTAGATCTATAGGTTGATATTAAATCATTCTGCTGCGCGCCATATTGCAATGATAAAATGACACTTTTTTTCAATTTTCGCCATGGCCACCTAGATGCACGTCGTGACCATCTCGATTAGGTACAATCTAGTCGGCCGAGGCTAGCGGCCATTGCGAAAAGATTGGAGGCTGGGTATAGGTAAGCTTAAATTATTGATATCTAATTAATACTTTAAATCATATAAATAATTCATTTCCTCACAGTCGAAATGAAAAGTAGAGTGTTTAACTCGGGTGAAATGACCCATTCCACCCTCGAACTATTGGCGCTCTCACTTCGTTCGAGCGCCAGAAATATCTCGAGTGAAATGGGTCACTTTCTTCCCTTGATTAACAATCTACTATTGTTATTAAATGATGTTTTTTTTTAATTGTGGAGGAAAATCCAAAGTCTGGTGTGTGCAATAAAGAGTACCTATTTATCTTTATCATAGAGAAACTTCAGAGAAGTCGAGTCCTTTATGAAAACCAAACCAAAAATTTAAGAAATTTCTGTAACCATATTGATACCGAATATAATTTGCTAAAAACTATGGACTAAACTCTTTTTGCACGTCACCGCTGAAAACCGAGAAAATCGAGAAGAATAGCGTCGGTGGCACAGCGGTAATGAATCGGTCCTCCTAAACAGGTGTCCCAGGTTCGAATCCGGAAGGCCAATGTAAGAATGAGATTATAAAAATGTACGAACCTACATTTACTTACCGATTGCTTACTGGTGAACGGAAATATCGTGCGGAACCCTGCACATCTGTTTCCAGATGTGTATGAAGGTCACGTTGCACACGTCCGTCCTTAGGAGTAAATTTAAATGCCCTATACAGAAGACCGCGGGTGATGCTAAGTGATAGATGCTAATGCTTATCTCCTAGACAGCACGGTTGATTGTGCCACACTATAGTAAAGAAAGACCAAGAAAACCTTTAGAAATGACTTTGTTATTATAGCTTATGCCCTCGGCACGAAGTAATTAGTATCTCATCTGTGCCTCGGCTTCAAGGAGATCCCTAGCGCGGAAACAAAGTTTGGTTCGAATTTGTTTTATCAAAAATTGGTAAGCCCTTGGCATTATCTCACCTGGTGGTAAGTTACGATGAAGCCGAAGATGGAAGCGAGCTTACCAAAATTCTCCAACGCATTTGGGAACTGGCTATCTTATCTTCAAGCCAGAACACAATTGATATTTGGCGGCAAGACTTAGATAAGATGCTTATACCTAGCCAGGCCACCATCAGCAAAAATTGGTATGCCCTTGGCATTATCTCACCTGGTGGTAAGTTATGATGAAGCCGAAGATGGAAGCGAGCTTACCAAAATTCTCCAACGCATTTGGGAACTGGCTATCTTATCTTCAAGCCACAACATAATTGATATTTGGCGGCAAGACTTAGATAAGATGGCTATACCTAGCCAGGCCACCATCCAAACCGAGTCAAAAGTTAGACTCCATCGGAAATGTGGAGCTAATGGTCTAACCAGTGGTGTAATGGTTACAATTCGTATATCAATCAAGCGTCGGTGGCTCAACCGTTAACGACTCGGTCCATCTAACCAGAGGTACCGGGTTCAAATCTGGACGGCCAATGTACCAATGAGTTTTTCAAAAACTTACGTACATACTTACCGATTGCTTTAACGGTGAAGGAAAAACATCGTGAGGATACCTGCACACGCCTGCGAAGAAACTCGAAGGTTGTGTGTGAAGTCGACCAACCCGCACTGGGCCCGCGTGGTCGACTAAGGCCTAATCGCCCTGATTCAGGGTAGGCTCGAGCCCCTCGGTGGGGACGTATATGAGCTGTAATGATATCAATCAAAGTTATTGTAATTTTGTGAACATGATCTTGAAACTTATGTCTGTATCTGGTCTGTATGGCTGTTTTTGTGATTTGTCCATAGAAATAGAATTTTACGCTACGCTTAGATATGTCAGATTTCCGTTAAAATACGTAGTAAACATCGATATACGAGTATGCTAGTAAATGACACGGCTCAAAGGATTGTAAAGGCAAAATATGTGATCGCCAATCCGCCTTCTAATCGTGGCGATTACGGCAAACCCTCAAACTCAGGGTAGGCCTATGTCCAGCAGTGGACGTTTTTTGGCTGATGTAATGATGATGAAATTTGTAAGTAGCGACCTCATTTATAAAGGTTTGAAGCTCTGATCCTGCTTGATTAAATTTTATCCAGAACATACTTAAGTAGGTCTACTTTACCAGAGAGCGTCGTCGATGGCGTAACGGCTAGGGCCGCCGCCGCCTCCTGTCCGGGAGGTCGTGGCTCGAATCCTGCCACGTTAGGTGATTTCGAATTTCGATTTCATATGTACGTTTATCTTACGGTGAAGGAAAACATCGCGAGGAAACCTGCACATGCCTGCGAAGAAACTAGCAGAATGTGTGTAAACTCGACCAACCCGCACTGGGCCCGCGTGGTCGACGAAGGCCCGATCGCCCTAATTCAGAGTAGGCTCGAGCCCCTAAGTGATGGATGATGTACTTTATGGCAGGCATTAAGTTTATGAGCTGATATGATGATGGTGACTACCAGAACAAAATTTCCGTTTATTCTCAATAGTGAATATCGTCAAATTCAGCTGTTTAATGTGATTTATTATCTTCACACATTATAAAACAAAGTCCTCCAGCGCATCCGACCGTTTGTCTGTTTGAACGCGATAAGCACAACACTACCCAACGGATTTTCATACGGTTTTCATCAATGGACGGAGTGATTCATGACGAACGTGTACGTGTATAAATCCCCGTGATCCACTTGCGACTCGCGCACTGCACAGCCTCTAGTTAGTAGATATATAAAAATTCTAATTATCTCCGACCAAATAAATATAATAGACCAGCCCCATGCATACAAAAATGAGTCAAATACAACTACACGTGAACACACAGTCACACCACTATTAGTCTTCCGAGTCTCGTTCAAATATAAACAATGACAGACATGGAGAGACATAGTACCACTCGGAATGTAGCACGAATGAAATACAAAATTTCACTAATTTAGACCTTTAACCCATTCGGGGAATACAATATATCGTTCAAGGCGAAATGAGTGAATGCGCTCGATTCTGTGGGCATCAAAACCGCCGCTGTTCCCACAGGCCGATCCATAGCTGTTTTGGTCGAAGCTAACATCTAAGCATGCTAACTATTGCAATACCTAGTAATAGTGTCCTACTTCATTATTTAGTAGTCGACCAACCCGCCACTGGGCCCGCGTTGCCGTCTAAGGCCCGATCGCCCTAATTCAGGGTAGGCTCGAGCTGATATGATGATGAATTCATTCATTAGTTATCTATCATCCTTTTATCAGCGCTTCCGTTATTTTAGCAACTTTCCCCAAGAAATCTAGAATTTTAATTGACTTGCTGTAAAAATTTGGCCTACCGGCTGCCCGATTTATACGAGAAAAGCAAGCGACGGTTGTTCACAATGATTACGAACCATAAAAGCTATTCCCAAAAGAATGACAACTATCTTATTCATTCATTAATAAATCATTTCTTGACTTTTTGAGTCACCAAACAGAATAGCTTTATCCACCATTCACAGAGGTTAGTGACTTTAAAGAATACGAGACACCTGCATGACAGGTTGCAACAAACTCACCTTAACAGATATTTTAACTCCGATTTCCAAAGCTACAGCGGTTCCAATGTTTCAAAAACACTTAAGTATTCACTTAACACTGAATATTTCACCACGATATATCACAAAGAGTACCTAATATTATGTTTTGTCTGACATAAGTTTATACGCGAAAACAAAATTGCAGCAACGCGCGCTCTCTACACAAGACCGCCCTCGCCGGAAGCGAGTTCAAAACTAAAGTTGGTTTGAGGCTCATGAGTCTGGTTGGTTGGTCCTGCCTGCTTGAAACCGGAATGTGTGTGTGTGTGTGTGTGGGGTCGGTCGCTCTCTCAAGCCCGTAACACACAACACGCTTAGCTATACTGTACTATAACACAGTAAAGATATTAATGTCGCAAATATGTTGTCAAATTCGTGATATTATTTGCTACTAAAAATTACATAGGACATGTGCAGTACAGAGTATAAAAACTTGGGCAAGTTCTATATTCACATTAAGGTAGGTACCGTTTCAGTTCTTATAAACGTGGGTTCTAATAAATTCATACAATCTGTGCCATCCTTCTATGACAATATAAAAATCCATTTTTAATTTACGCGCTTTTCTTACATCAAATTTTTAAATCAATTGCCAATCCTCGCTCATTTAATATTATTATTATAATGTCACGAATCCTTTAGTATTATTATTATTATTATGTGACTAGTTCACTGTAGTGGCCCCGCGAAATAACAATGACATTAAGAACCATGCGAATAATTTCACTAAATTTCACTGGTGAAAATTTAAAATCGCGACTTTGACAATATACCTGGGTCATATACACTTTTCAACATTGCCTAGGGATATTTTAAAATTTTCATGTAATACATGGTTTCTTGAAAAGCTATTAAATATTACAGACATGTGCAGTACGGGGTATTAAAACTTTCAAGATGGGCAAGTGCTATACATATATTTACGAGTACCTTCTCAGTTCTTATAAACATTATAATAAATTCATTCAATCTGTGCCATCCTTCTATGACAATATAAAAACACAATTTTCATTTTACGCCCTTTTTAACCGACTTCAAAAAAAAGGAAAAGGTTTCTCAATTTGTCCGTATAACACCGTTATTTTTTTTATCACCTGCGAAACTTTCAGATGTGATTCAGTGTACGACATACGATTGATATCAATTAAAAAAACATAAGTTTATTTTTATCTTTTTTTTGTAAGATTATCTCGAAATTCTAAACACTAATTTGCAGATCATACTTATTCGTATTAACAATTAAATAACATGATTATTATAACTACACTTTTGCTGTCGAAGTGGCAACAACGTAAATTCAATCAAGCAAAAACAACCCCAAAATTATTCGCATTAGGACGAATTATTCCTTCAAACAAAAAATAACTTGGTAAGGTGTGCATAAAAAAATGTTGACATTTAAGAATTAATAAATTCTTATGTACATACTAACTTTTTTTATTTAATTAATTAAACCAATTAGTTGTAAGGCACTGAATCACATCTGAAAATATCACAGGTGATAAAAAAATAACGGTGTATTTTTTTTTATGTGTGTTTGCTTTACCGACTTCAAAAAAAGGAGGAGGTTTCTGAATTCGACCGTATATATAGGGTGACTTTAAATTAGTTCTTGATAGCAAAGAATATGAATGTACTCGTGATTCTAAACAACTTTCCCAAAGAAACTATATGTCACATCAGAAAAAAAAATTTGGTCCTTTTACATTTTTGCCGATTTGATAACTTATATTATGTATCGAGGACGAAAAAATTTTTTTCTGATTAGACATATAGTTTCTTTAGGAAAGTTATTTGTAATCACGAGTAAATTCATATCATTTTCTATCAAGAACTAATTAAAAGTCAACCCATATATTTTTTTTATGTGTGTTCGCGGATAACTTCGTTGTTTCTGAACCGATTTTGATGATAAGAAAACCAGGATCTGATGATGGCATCCCAGAGAAATCGAGGGGAACCTTAGTTTCCAGTTTGAAGTCGTTTTTTTTTGTTTAAAAGTATTACAAAAACCACTTAAAACTAAATTTTCTACTCATCATACTGAACAATTTCAACGAGACTTTGCTGACAACGAAATCAAAACGACTTTGCTGAAATCGTAAAAAAAATGTTCGTAAATCGTAAATACAAGTAGATCAGCTGATCAACCAATTTTGTGCATTTTAGTATGGATGGTCCAATTTATTTTTTGAGAATTGACTATGGGTTCTTTGCGGAAAGTTGTTCAGTATGATGAGTAGAACCCCCAGTTAGCGTTTTCTACAACAATTTTTTTACACTCTGTGTATACTGTGACAGGGCATAAAAAAGCTCGAGTGATATTGTAAGGGGTGATTTTGAATCGACTAGCGACTCTATAAACTAAAGAAATATATCAATTTACAAATAAGTGGTAGGCATCTAACTATAGTGAAATCAGGCTTAGTTATTAGGAAATCCTTTTTCGTAACAGAATATATTAATTAAAGAGTTCTATCTCTTCCTAAGGCGACATTGCACACTGCGATCGCCAACTAGCCTGCCTACCGCGGCGATTCGGAACAACCCCCCTCCCCTCCCAACTAAGGGAAGCTTATGTCCAGCCGTGGACATTTTGGCTGATGTGGTGATGCTGATTAGTAGTGGTATAGAGTTCTTTAAGAGTGAGGAAGTTACTCGCACATACATGAAAACCTGAATATTTGTAAAATCTCAAGAGATATACAGGTGTTAAAAATTTATTAAGGACCTAATCATCATACTGACAACTTTCTCCAAGGAACCCATAGCCAATTTTCAAAAACAAATTTGGACCTTCCATACAAAAATGCACAAAATTGGTCAATCGGCTGATCGTTTTGTAAGAAGAGTTCAATTTTTTTTTGCGATTTCAGCAGTCATAGAACAAAAGTTGTTCAGTATGACGAGTAGAAGCCCCAGTTAACGAGACATACACCAATTTTGTTACACCCTGTATATTATTACTGAGAGCCAACAGTTAGTGTGTAAGTAAAGGCTTTCAAAGGCCGGAGCCACCGCCTTGCGCATTCATAAGTTCAGTGTGGAGTGTAATTTATGTGACAAGTACTTTGCTTGTCTATGAAACTGCAGATTTAGTATTTGAGGTACCAAATTTAAAAATCTTTTTTTTTATTCACTATTGGTAAGTCCTTGGCATCATCTCACGTCATGGTGACGATGATGCCGAAGATGGAAGCGGGCTTACCAAGATAACCCAACGCAATGGGGAACTGACTATGTTATCTTTAAGGCGGAACACATCTATGCTGTTAACATTGATGTTTGGCGGCAATACTAAGTAAAATAGTAGTAGCTAGCCAGGTGTGTTTAGAAAATGCACTTCCACCAATCAAACCGAGTCTTACAAAGTTAGACTCCACTAGGAATCGAATCCGCGACCTCCTGATGTAAAGTTAATGGAAGTAACGCCACGGTTAAAATCAAAAAATAATATTCTTAAATTAAATAATTAAAGTTAAACTATACTTTGACATTACTAGTGGCCATTTAACCTTCAGTCAACTTTTGGCACTTATGGCTTTTTTTTAGATGACTGGTAGACAATAGACAGATTTCTATTTGACATAAACACAAACCGAATATATCATCATCATAATTTAAGAGCCGTGATCCTGTCGGTGTAAGTAGCTCTTTCCAGGTCTCACTATCCCACACGGTTGCAAGACGCGGACTATGACTCAAAGAGAAAGAGGAAGCTGGAAGCTTTGAAATGTGGTACTGGAGAAAGATGGAGAAAATAAGCTGGACTGAAAGAGTTATGAACGAAGAAGTATTGAAACGAGTAAACGAAAAGAGGAACATAATTATTGAGATCATTGAGAACAGAAGAGGAAAGATGATAGGACACCTAAATATACTCGATAATTTTATAAATAAATAAATAAATATTCTGGGACTAATCACACATGGTCATCTGGCCCCAAAGTAGGATTTTCTGTGTTATGGGAACCAGAGACTGATATACATACTTATATACGTTTAAATACATACATATATAGATATTTAACACCCAGACACAGAGCAAACAAATCTGCTCATCACACAAATGTTTGCCCTGGGTGGGGATCGAACCCACAACCCTCGGATCAGTAGTCATGAGTACAAACCACTGAGCCACCGAGAACATAAAAGAAGAAAAGATCGAAGGAAAGCGCGGAAGAGAAAGACCTCGAATTGCTTACATAGAACAATTTAAGAAGAAAGTTAAGGTGGCAACGTATAGAGAGAAATAAAGGATTATATAAGAACTATTATATAAGATACTAGCTGACCCGGCGAACTTCGCTCCACCTCACACTACCCTACTGTAACCTAACCTACACTATATTACACTACACTACCCTACCCTACCATACATAAGAACCTCCTCCTGACATTAACGAATTCAACAAAAAAAGAATTAGCGAAATCGGACCAGCCGCGTTCACGCGTGATAAGATGACCAGAAGAAATAGGTGTTCAATTTAAGAACTACACTAAATGAGCAATTTTTTTAAATAACTTTCCAGGTTAGCGTGGTAATTTTTTTTTACAGTATTAAGAGTCGAATTTGATTATAAAAAAAATACTACGAATTCGACAAACATATTTTTTTAAGGGTATTGGACTATTCGTAATTTTTTTTTGACTGTGATCAAGCAGGATCAATAGCAGGGCTATACAGGGTTGCGTAACAATAAATAGAATATTATAATATGGAATTTTGTACCTGTGGCACTCGAAAAACTGATCTAGGGTGTTGATTTTTACAAAATTTATAAAAGTGCCAATATCTCTATTTACCATCACTTATTTTCCAAAATTCTAACGATATGTTTTGTAAATATTTGTTTTACATTTTACTTCTTTAACCTTTTTCGTGTAATCTAGTGAACCATAATTGCTTGTTTTCATTGGAGCACTGGACCAACTCATGTGACATCAACAATGCCACATGACATGGTAACCATCACCATCAAGCAATGTGGGTAACTACTTCAACATCTAAATTAATTCACACTGTTCCTACTTTTTGGGATGTAAATGCATAGGTTTTTTCATTATAAATGTGAAAATGTGTTTGTTTGTTAACTTTTCACGCTTCTACTCCTAAACCAATTTTAATGAAATTTGGCATGCAGGTAGCCTTTGTCACTGAAAAGGACATAGGCCTTTTTTCCCCCTGAAAATAGCATAGTCCGATGCAGTTCCTGAGGAAACTGGAAAAATACTTTTTTGTTGGTTAATTTCTTTAACATGGCGACGGAACGATGGATTGTTGTGATTTTTTGCACAGAGGTGGATGAGGAGGTGGGAAATGACAAGTTTACTAATAAATATATCCTAACATAGATCCGAGGTGAGGAGAGTGGGAAGGGGTTGGGAGGGGGGTGGGAAGTGACATAGGAACTCCCTCATTTCGACGCTCGTGCACCGCTCACCCTCAAAGACATAGTTATAAAAACGACGTCTCGATACGTAGCGTAGGCAAGCCTGATACTCGGTGGACCGGACCAGGTAAAATCTGGTAGCTCGCTTTTATCTTCAGCATCATTGTCACTTAATAAGCTTTTGTATGGAAAGTAAAAAAAGTCTTGGTAAGCTCGCGTCCATCTTCGGCACCATCGTCACATAATTAGCCTTTGTATGGAAAGTAAAAAAAGTCTTGGTAAGCTCGCGTCCATCTTGCCACCATCGTCACATAATTAGCCTTTGTATGGAAAGTTAAAAAAGTCTTGGTAATCTCGCGTCCATCTTGCCACCATCGTCACATAATTAGCCTTTGTATGGAAAGTAAAAAAAGTCTTAGTAAGCTCGCGTCCATCTTGCCACCATCGTCACATAATTAGCCTTTGCATGCAAAGTAAAAAAAGTCTTGGTAAGCTCGCGTCCATCTTCGGCACCATCGTCACATAATTAGCCTTTGTATGCAAAGTAGAAAAGTATTGGTAAGCTCGCGACCATCTTCGGCACCATCGGTGGAAAGTAAAAAAATTATTGGTAAGCGCGCGTCCATCTACGGCACCATCGTCACATAATTAGCTTTTGTATGGAAAGTAAAAAAAGTTTTGGTAAGCTCGCGCCCATCTTCGGCATTATCGTCCCATAATTAGCCTTTGTATGGAAAGTAAAAAAGTCTTGGTAAGCTCGCGACCATCTTCGGCACCATCGGTGGAAAGTAAAAAAAGTCTTGGTAAGCGCGCGTCCATTTACGGCACCATCGTCACATAATTAGCTTTTGTATGGAAAGTAAAAAAAAGTCTTGGTAAGCTCGCGTCCATCTTCGGCATCATCGTCACATAATTAGCATTTGTATGGAAAGTAAAAAAAAACTCAAAGCAACAAATCGCAATTCCTTTGGTATGGCGGAAAACAATTTATAAAATGAATTGGACCATCGGACCACAGTCTAAAAAATAGATTCTTAGACTGTGACGGGACTATGAAGCGGGGTTGTTAGTCCAAGTACAATATTATTTAGATTAATTAGGACCAAGAGTCGAGTAGTCGTTAGTTTAGTACTATGAAAAACCTACTTTGCCTAGCCATTGAGCCTTTGTTGCATGAAGCGCCATCTGTGAGTTGTTTCATGAAATTCAAGTGAAAACGGTGTTCGCCACCTGCAGCATGGGTTATGCTACGAAAGATTCATAATATCATGCGGTTACACAAAATATAGTCAGATGGCGTACTCGCCCACCACACATCCAGTCTATCGTCCGTCGCGCGCAAAAACTACGAAATTTTAAAGTTTTTAAGGTTGTCAAAAGCGGGCGCTTTAAGATATATTTAACGTAACAGATATCTTACAATATCGCTCTTCATAGAAATCAATGACAGTACACACACGGGGCAGATAATTTATATTTCATCGCCGTTTATCTTATGATACCGAGCTCGCTCGCGATATTTCTCTTAAGATAAATACAGCATGATTAAAAAGAGTTTTTAACCGCCTTTAAGGCGTAATGGTTAGTCCTTTCGCTTTACACCAGGAGGTCGCGGGTTCGACTCCCGGCGAAGTCAACTTTATAAGACTCGGTTTGGTTGGTGTGGTGGCAGGGCATGTTCATAGCCCGCCTGGCTAGCTACCACCATCTTATCTAAGTGTTGCCGCCAAAAATATTTTTTATTATTTTTTATTCACAATTGGTAAGCCCATTGGTAAGCATCATCTCACCTGATGGTAAGTGACGATCATGCTGAAGTTGGAAGCGGGCTTACCAAGATTCCTTAACGCAATGGAGAACTGGCTATCTTATCTTCAAGCCGGAACACATCAATGTTGATAATTCTGATATTTGGCGGTAAGTCTTAGATAAGATGGTGGTAGCTAGTCAGGCGGGCTATGAAAATGCCCTACCACCAACCCGGGAGTTGCACCCGCGGCCTCCTGGTGTAAAGCGAATGGACTAACCATTACGCCACGGAGGCGTCTAACAGCGTTGATGTGTTCCGGCTTGAAGATAAGATAGCCAGATCCCTCATTGCGTTGGGGAATCTTGGTAAGCCCGCTTCCATCTTCGGCACAATCGTCACTTCGTCAAAGTCGGCTTCGTCCTCTGACGAACTGTCTTAGTAAGTCCAATAGCAACATACAGGAACTCATTTTCTTAATTAGCCTGTATAAAACGTTTTCATATATTTATTATAGTACAGCTCCCGTGTGTTGATACCTTGCTATGCTATAAGTTTTTATCTTACGATACTCGCGAGTATCTTAAGATAAAATATAGCGCCCGTGTGTGACAGCTTTTAGGCCAAAACTACTAGTAGTTGTAAAATTTATATATAGGTATCTGTTCTCTTTGGCCAAAACGAACTACACCTATTTGTTCGGAAATGGCCAGACATTTTTATCATTGTAGCCTATTATAATCGCAACACTTACATTGGACAAAATAAATTATATTCACTCCGTAATCACTGTGTTTTAGCACAGATGAGATACTAGTTACTTCGTAAGTTTCAGTTCACCTAAGACTTAAATACCAATTGAAACTAGTTAATTTATATTATGAAAACACTTTAAGTTTCGTTTACATGTTTTGCCATTTCGTAACAAACAGACTAAGTGATCGGATAAGGATAAAAAGGCGTAGAAAAATTTAGCTTCATTTATTCCAAAAGGACAAATACATTTGAATTCATATAAATACAGTTTGAACTTAAGGTTTAAGGGATCTGTAAAACAACTTTTAAGTAGTTAACTACTAATATCACTCACCAAAAAAACCTAGGACACGATCTAAATAAAGGGACAAATGTAACGGAACCCTATAATTTTGAATAAAAAATTCGCTAGCTTTGAAACCCTTGTACATAATATAGGGTCTTTGGAGTTTTAACGATGATAAGTTATTTAAACAGATCTCTACAATTTCGATACCTAGTTCAAGTCTGAACAGAATAATTAATTAAAAATTAAAACAATAATAAAATCAAAAGAATACATCATACAAAGAACAATAGGTATCACCACTATCTTGGAACCAAAACTATGAGTATGGACCTGAGGTATGGACGCACTATACAGGGTGATTGGTTAGCCGACGGACATATTTCAGGAGGTGAATCAGAAGACGATACTAAACAATTTTCCCTTAAGAAAACTATGGACAGTTCTCAAAATATGGACTTTTCATACAAATCAGCTCATGATCCAACTTTTTATGAGAATTAAAATGTTTTTAGGGTTAACCACAGTTATTTCGGGGAAAGTTTTTTCTATCGATTCGAAAAGAAGAAGAAGATTTACTTCCTATTATGTATGCGTCCGACGTCCTGACACTGTATTCTCTACGTTCATTATTAAGGCGGTAATATTACAGATTTTCATTATTTTTGATGTCAATTACTCCTAAACGGTAAAAAACCCAAGATTAAAAAAAGTATCCTTATTGTTGAATGTTGATGATGTTCCATAAAGACGAAAGCTATTAGAAACACGATTGAGCAGTTTTGGCTCGATAGAAAAAATTCCCAAAAAATAGGTCTACACCGTTACTTTCAAATCTAGTTATGACTAATATTTTAAAGTATAAAATTTTAAAAATACACAACAATATTTGTTATTATAATACAAGTCATAAATGTTATTATTTTTTATACTTTCATTCAGAAAATTGAAATTAGACGAAAAAACATTGAAAAAGTGTGGTTATTTTCTTTATACATGTAAAGAAAAAAAATGTCTCGCCTTAAATTATTTTTTTGCAACTCGACTAGCGTCTCCTGAGTGTGGTAGGTAGATAGTTAACTTAGCCAATCTGTCATGGATAGCGGACTGATAAATAATGCAGGAATTACATGTAACCCGGATTAATTTATACTTATTAGTCTTATCACTTTATATTGTGAAATTAATTAATGATTGAAAAATATTAAGATGGGTACATACGTTTCAAAACAGAGCTTGTTCACAAGGCGACTTCGCAGCGACAGGCTATGCTATGACGAGATGAGAAGAATTATGAAGTAAATATATCTAATATATTTACTCCTTGGCGAGGTATAGCTAGAAGCTAGTAAAGGGAAAAAAATACAGCACTGGTTCTATTGTAGGTACGTTATCCTACGATCTCGCTATGTCTAGCGCCAGATAGCGATGTATCCTGATGGTCATCGCTATAAAGCGTTAGAAATTGTTAGAGATCGCAAGCTTGCGATGATCATCTTTGGTAGAGATAGGGCGGCAAGATTTTAATTTTCACTTATCTGATCATTTCATCCTAGCATAGCCAGTGGATAAATCCTCTAACATGCTTGGAAATTTGAGCATTATTTTCACAACTTCCTTCGAGATAAATCGAAATTGCTGTACTGGCCAAATACATTCGAGCAGGGGCCGGCTAAAGTTGTATGAAAATCCATATCTGTCGTGTTTAGCGGTCAAATAAATTACTATGTTAACTCATATCTGTCGTGTAATTTAAAAATTGAACTATAGTTTTACTCCGAAACATGGCAACCAAGGAGGTAACTTATCAAAGGTTTTATTTAAATTTCAAACTGATTTGCAAAGAGAACGCTTTTTATTGAAAAAAAAAACAAATGAAAACTTTGGCGCGTGAATAATTACTGTTGTTCGTCATTTGATTTTGAAAATTAATTATTGAAGTTTTAATTTCCGCGCATTATTTGAGAAAAGTACTATACAAACTTTAGCCACAACAAGGCCTTGATACTTGCGTATGTGTGCCTCGGCTTCGCCTCATCCCGCATTTACACGTTCGTCTATCAATGCTTCTTTCGCTGGCCGCTGCAGTAATGTACTATTAGACTCGTGCTGCAGCCGCCCGCGCTGCTGTCATTTTAATATGAGTATGAGAATTCACCGTGCTGCGACTAATTCACCTATTGTGAAAGCAGGCTCAAAATTAAATGGAAATGTCATATATTCAACTATCTGGCCATTTATGCAGTACATAGACCACAACACATAATTGTTCTGAACAGTTCCCATAACAAAATTAATGGACTCCACACGAAAGCAGCTAGCACAAAAAGACCCGCATCTGCTAATTGTCTCAATACCTTAAGTATACTAATGAGATGGGGATAGAACCAAGGACACATCCAATAAAGGATGAAATAAGGTTTATTCCGCAAAGATGCCATATACAAACTGCAGCCGAAATCCATTGGTGCCCTGCGGTTGCGTTTACGCTTTTTAAATTGGTGCTTAGGCAGTCTCTTTTTCTTTGGTTTGGAATATAACTTCTTTCCAATTGGTTGTAATCTGTCGATTGCAAGTATCTTCGCTTCTATACGATTTGCTATATTGTGCACTTCGCTTTCCGACCAATCCTGTCGCAATTCTGACACTACTTGACCCGGCTGTAGATATGCTCGGTGCATTTTTTTTTTAGTCAGGTCTGGGTGTCTTACCGTGTATGACAAGTAGTTAAACAGTTTACCAGTATACTTAACACAACATGCTCCAATTTCTTTAAGAGATTCCAGTACCAAATAACGATCATCAACATCTTTATATTTTTTCATCTCTTCTCTCATAAATTCATGACGTTTTAACTTTAACTTCTGTTTTTTTTCCGCTTCTTTCATTCGTTCTTCTCTTTCGATTGCAGCTAATTTACGCATTTCTTTAAGAAACCTTTTATTTTCTTTCCTGATTTTTGCCATTCTTTTCTTTTTTTCTCGTAGTTTTTTCTTTTTCAGCATGTTGGCACGCCTTTTTTTTTCTTTTAAAATCCTCTTTTTCATCTTCGCTTTTATAATTTTCAGTTTTTTCTTTTCTCTTTTCTTTTTTTCTTTTTTATTTTTCTTTTTCATTTTTTCTTTATGTTTTCTTAATTTTTCAGCTAACTTGATTTGCTGTTTCTCTTTATGTTTCTTAAGTTCTGCCTGTTCAATTTGATTTTGAAGTTTTTCTTTTTCCTTGAGAAGCTTGTTGTGCTTTTTCCTTTTCTTTGCTCTCATCCTTTGGTATCTTTTTTCTTTGGCACGTTTAATTCTCTCTTCAAACTGACTTTTCCGTAACTGTTTATTTTCTTTTCGATCATCTACTAGCATTTGTCTCTTAAATGTTTGCTCCAGAGTGATAGCTTGCTTATGCTCTTCCATCGCTTCCATTTCTTTCCGCTCTTCCTCTTCCCTCTTTTGTCTCTGAATTTCTATCTTTATCTTTTCCGTTTCTCTTTGCGCTTTTGATAGTTTTTCATTTTTTTTCTTTTGTAGTTCTTTTTTTTTCTTTTCCTTTTTCTTAATTTTTTCACTTTTAATTTGCTCTTTGGAATGTTCAGCTGTCTTTTCTTTCGATTTTTTTTTTGATTTTTTTTTAGCTTTTCCTATCTGCTGCAAATGTTTTTCCTTCAAACGCTCCTTTTCTTTCTTTCGCTTTGCTTTCTGTTTACGAATCCTTTCTTTTTTTTGTATCACTTCCTGCTTTTTTATCAAATCTATTAAGTAACGTCCATCTTCGTGGGAAAGCTTACCTTCTTTTACTAATCTTTCAATTGAAAATCTCTCGCACGAAGGTGCTCCACAGACGCAAGGTTTTTCTTTTTTGTTAGCTATTTCCTGTTTCAAATATTTTGATTCTGACTCTTGAAAGCAGACTTCATTGTCACAAACGCAAGTAGGTCTTTTAGCAAGAAAATTATTTAGTTTATTTTTTATTTTGGCAAAATCTACGATAGTGTCAGAGTAATTTTTACGTTGAAGATGTTCATTACCTGAGTATTTTCTTTTACTTTGGAGATATTCATTTCCCGTGTGTTTCTTTTCACGTTGGAGATGTTCATTACCTGAGTATTTTATTTCACTTTGAAAATATTCATTTCCTGTTTGTTTCATTTTCTTGATACGTTTTAATACATCAGCTCGGTTTAAAATATTAGAATCGGAATCCATTTCTATTTCAAGTAGTTCTTTGTTTCGCACGTTTTCCAATTTTAAATTTGGTCCATTAGGGAAATTTTTACATGATATGCATCGGGGATTTTTAGATTTAAAACCTGTACAACAACAAGAGGATTTATTTCCACGTAGTGCATAACCTTCTCCAAGTTCGCTACCTTCTAGTTCTTTCAATTTTATTGCCCTTTTCAAAACTTCTTCTCTGTTTTTAATATTCATTTTATCGGTATCCACTTCAATTGTTAACTTGGGTTTATAGTTGGTACTTGTATTTTTGATTGGAGCATCACCACTACTACAAACACAGTCACATTTTTTCTTGGCAGGTGTTTTATTAAAAAAATATGATATTATATTCGTCGTGTTATTTATTTTTTTGTTCAATTTAGTATCTTCCTGGGTTTGTATCACACAAGGTTGAATCTTAAAATTATCTCTTTCCAAAGAGTAAGAGTTTTCAATTTCGCGGGGCCTTTCTTTGACAAATTTATTATCTTCCTGAGTTTGTGTCACACAAGGTTGAATCATAAAATTACGATCTTCAAATGGACAAAAGCTTTCAATAACATGGGACCCAGCTGTGACACTTTTTCCATTTTTATGTATCCATGTACATTGGGGTGCACATGTAGTGTCTCGTTCACACGTCGGGTTTCCAGCAAGATCGTACGTTATATGACAATAAGCACTAGTGACTTCATTTTTTCTATCTTTAAGCCTGAAAACATTTAATGAATTTTCCATTGTCCCGGTTTTTGTTAAAGATATTTTTTTCAAATTCTTTGTCCTTGGCTTATATTGTGAGTCCCGAAGGGGAATGAACATCCAATTTTTGCCTTTACAAGCTGTGTTCAGTTTCAATCTAGATATTTTGTTTAATGACACTTTAATGGAAGTATTAGACGTTGAAAAATTCTTCTTAGAATGTTTTCTACAGTCGTCATTAGGATTCAGAAGTTCTGATTTCCCAAGATTTAAAAGTTGTGATTTGTCGTATTCGACAATTGTTTGATTATTTTGAGATTGCACTTCCATTGCCGTTCCCCCGGGACACGATATATTGTTTAGCGTTTTATCTACTCGATGAGGTAAATACTTATATGTTTCAGGTTTATTATTTATGTATTTCGTTTGTAGTAAACTCATCACTGTTGGATTTACCATGAAAGTTTTCTGGACTTCTTGATTATATTTTTTTTTTCTTGGCCTTTGTGTATTAACAACATCCGAATTGTCTTTTTTTTGCTTAGTTTCATGTGAATGAAAACTTATTCTTGAATCCTTATAAAATTTAACATTTAAACTAAAGTTGGAACTTATCCGCCCACGAGGTTTTTGGCCATTTAGTGGTTCATATTTATTTAACCTTGTTATTCTTTCAACTGGCTGTTCAGTATAGATAGAAAGTGGACAATATCCAATATTTTCGCAGCTGATCCTCCTAGAATACATAATATCTTGTTTGGTCATAATACCACTTCTGCAAATGGCATTTTTTCTGAGATGTATGTCTGCATTTTTGCTTTGTTGCAAGTTTCCCGATTCTAAAAGACTGAACTTTTTCATAATTGGATCTTCCTTGCAAAAATTTTTACAGTGATTTTTAAATTCAGTTTTTTTATATGTTTTTGGAATATTAGCATCCACTGAATCATCTTTTTTTATTATTTTTTTGAGCATAAAACCAAAATATCGTTTGAAAACAGATTCATATTCAACGTTTTGAACTTTTATTGTTTTGGATTTATCACCCGGAATCTGTTTGCGCCGAGGAGGACTGTCTAGATTTTGATTGCATCTATTGAATTGAATCTTCTGGGATGCGGTTTTTTCTTTCAAAGTACTTTTATCTTTTTCTTTAGTATTTGTAATCGGAAAAAGTTTGGAATAGACTCCTCTCAAATAAGATATCGAAGAAGCTTGTAGTATTCTATTCAAGGTAGGTACTTTTTTATTGTACGAAACTGTATCTGGTCTTATGATTGGTTTGTTTTTATGTTCTGGCCTTTTGCTGGTATTAATACTTTGTTTTGTATCGCTAAGGTTTATAAGGTAATCAAACGAAGACGTTATATTTATTGAACTGTTCTTTGTATGCGACTTATTAACGTAATGTCTAAGACAAACTGCTTCATTATCATAACCAATTTCACTATCATCAAGAGCATGTTCAAAAGCTTTTTTAGGGCCAGATTTAATATTTTTTCCTACATGTGTTTTTCTTAAAGAAATACTTTTACATTTACATGTAATACACTTACTATCGCACATAAATAATGCGCTTTTGGAAAATTGAGTGCTTTCACTTTTACGATTTTGTTTCTCGGTTGAAAATTTTAGACGATGTCTTTTTTTGCTATGATCCTGCTCAAGTTTGCTTTTACTCTCAATGTGTTTGATATTAAATGTTGAACATACGCTTTTTTTTTCACGGTTTTCAGTTTTAAATTGACACCTATTTCTTGAACAACACATTAATTGATTACAGCCTTTAGCACCACACAAACCAGTTTCACATTTACGCAATGAAGGATATTTTTTTCTGTTTGATTTTAAAAAAAACATTGCTAATGATGAACTGTTTTTTATGGGAATGTGACCAACTAAATTATTTTGACTAAAACTATTAAGATCTTCAGAGTTAGGTAGATATTTTTCGAGCCCGATAGATCTTTCTTTTATACACTTAACAGCAGAAGTAAGATCAACCTGTAAATTAGATCCGTTAACTGACGATTTTTTCCTAAAAAATAAACTGAACGGTTTTAAATGTAGCGAACTTCGTCTATATTTTTGTTTTACTTGATATTGAGACACAGATCTGATATTGATCATAGATCTTTTGACAGCTGCATGATGAGGTTTATTCTGTTGTTCACAGCTACGTGCTTTACAAAATTCGCACTTTATACTGTGATCATTACAATATCGGGACATGTTTGTTGATTTACCTTGAGGTAAAATGGTGTATTTACTTTTTGTTTTCATATCCCTTGATGCAGGCTGCTTCACCAATGCTTTAGTTTTAAAAGCATCTCGAAAACTATGGGTTTTAGATTTGTCTTTGGTATCGGTAAGAGAGGTATTTTTAACAAGTCTTGGTTTAGATTTTGATCTCAAAGGTTTTATTCGTAGAATCTCTGATGCATTCAATGATTTAATGTCACTTACGCTCTGAAATTTTTTCTTCATTTCGACCGGTAACAGCGGGCGACTTTGATGCAGTAGTTTGTTACGAGCGACAGATACCTGGTTAAGCTTTATATTACCTTGTGACCATTTCTGTAAATCTTTTTTACGATTATAACTTTTTAAAAGTTTATTTTCCTTTTCATTGACCATGCTTCTACGTAACTTAGTACTTTCAGGAAAATTCACATCTTCGTTATTGGTAAGACGATTTGAGAAATGTCTTCTCATTTCTCGATTCACTTCAATAGGTGGTTCAAGATTCGAGCTAGTGCTGCTTCTTCGTGGCGATTTAATTGGTCCACGTTTTTTTCCTGCATAATTCACTTTGTGAATAGGCAACGAAGACAGAGAACTGCTAGTACTTTCTGAAGTCATGTTTCGCATGTTCGTTTAAGTCAACCATCAAGCAACAAACATAAACGAAAATTTGACGCCATAAAATACACATTACATTTCACCTGAAATTGCATAATTTCTTTCATTATTTTTAAAGTTTTTTTTAAACAACAATTGATAAAGCCCTTAGCATCATCTTACCTGATGGTAAGTGACGATGATGCCGAAGGTGGAAGCGGGCTTACCAAGATTTCCCAACGCAATGGGAATCTGGCTATCATACCTTAAATCCGGAATACATAAATGCTGTAAACACTGATGTTTGGCGGCAAGACTTATATAAGATGGTGGTAGCTAGCCAGGCGAGCTATGAAAATGCCCTACCACTTCTGTGCCTACCACTAACCAAACCGAGTCTTACAAAGTTGAACCCGCCGGGAATCGAACCTCCTGATGTGAAGCGAACGGACTAACCATTACGCCACGAAGGCGGTTATTTTTTTAGATTAGTTACGTAATATGTAAAATAAGATAAAATGAAAATTTGGAAGAATGGGGATAACATTTGGTCATATGTATAAGAGTTTGCTGACCCAATCACGATCGTATGGGCAAAACAACGAATTAAAATTTAAGGGGTGGATTTTAGGAGACAAATTAGAAAATTCAAAAGCTTTTTCCAAAAAATGGTGTGACATATTTATTATCCAATGAAAAGGGCTCATTGTAGAATAAAAAATATACAAATAATTATTTTAAATTATATACACTCGAGAGCGATGAATCCGGGTCACAGAATCCTAAAAATCTCGGAAACTAAGAAGGCTAGCTTCATGAAATAAATTGTGTTTAATGGACAATTTAATACTCCTTAAATGAAGTCATTAAAACTTCTTTGTTATTGTAAAGTTATGTCATAAAAAAATCAAATTTGAAAAAGGGAGACTTTCGAAGATGGAACTACGAAATTACTACATTTGTTTTTGCTTTTTTTTCTAATCTGTCATTTAAGTGAGTACATAAACCATGTTGATAGTGTTCAATATTTATTATTCAAGCAGTAATCATGTCGCTTACACCTGAAGAATGCACCAGAATACTCACAATGCTGGAAAACGGCCGGGGTCAGCGCGATACAGCCACGACTGTCGGTGTGTCGCTCTCAACAGTACAAAGAGTTCTCCAACGTTACGAGGAAACTGGCTCTAACCTACGCAGACCAGGAACAGGCAGAACCAGGTGTACCACAGCACGAGAAGATCGATACTTGGTGAACACAATGCTTCGTAATCGCCCAACCAGCAAAAGGTGGTTCTATAAAAGACCATAGAACGTTTCCTAATAACCAATAGGTGGTGAAATAAAGGGCCTAAGAAAGTGCACCTACAAAGAAAGTGGCGCAATTATATCTCCATTCGGCTCTAAAGTGGAACTATAGCGGCATCAAGCATCACAATTTTGGCCTATACGGTTGATGCAACAGTAACGCAACCTCCATTTGGTGATATACAAGCCACCACAACGCTTCTAAAGAACCTTTTTGTACTGTAAAAGAGTTTATGATTCCATTACTACACTATTAATTTATCATTCACTCGTTTTTCATTCGTTCACATGTAGCTAACACAGCTGGAGTGTTTGTTAGAAAATAAATAATAAAAGAAGAATAGGAGGATATCCTGGTAAGTTAGAATTTATTTTGTAATTCAATTATTCGTCTCTTACGCGTGTAATGATGTGTGGGAAGGTTATTTTATTGAGAAAGCATAGGTGAGATTACGAGAATATTTAAATGCCCTCTTCGAATTGTTGAGATTTTATTAAAACAATTACGAATTTAAAGTCATAAACATACTTTTAGCGTCCTGAAGTCCACTACAGCACTCGTCATTACAGACCACAGCCACCATTACATGAAATTAGGGTTCCGTTTGTGCTTGTTCTAGTGCCATACATAAGTGCGTTATGTTTTTTAATCAATTTAAAAAATACGCCTTTGTTAGAATAAAGTGTTAAGATCAGCTCTCTTAAGGCGTTAGGTATTTTCCGTTATAGATTACTGGTATACTTACTTTGTCAATATTGTGTTTTTTTTTTCTCTTTTTCAGTGCATTGCTGAGCAAAATGGTTGTCAGTATAGATATTGATAAATTTCTTACTCGTGACGATTTCAAGCTACTTGCAGAAGCGGAATGGCCGTAGGAAATTACACATTTTCTGTTAACTACAAACTGTATTAATTGTGTTTTACATACCCGTTCATCTTTACCAAGGCACTTTACCATATCCAAAAATTATTTGGTGTCTTTATTAAACTTTACGTCCATATTTGAATTGTTCTCTAGTTCTTCGTAAGCAAAAAATGTATTTGGTACGGAACCAATTTGCACACCTTGGTCTCTAACTTGGCTTTGACTAGTAGGGATTTGAATACTGGACGAAGTCACTGTTTCCTTGCATTGTCTTTTCACTTCTCGTCTATAAGTCCCATTTCGTTTAAAACTTTTCCAGGCTTCAAAATCAATTTTTTATTATTTATAAAAAAAAGGCGTGTTTCATTAGTAACGCTAAAAAAAAATGGCGATTAGGTATAAAAGAGTGATAGAAATGCCTTTACAAAACTTAATTATCGTTTAAAAGTAATTAGCGTACCTTTATATACCGTATTTATGTTTTATTAAAGAGAAAGAACTCCTTTTATAACACTGTGGTGTAAAAGAAGGACTATAACAGTAACAAAAAAACAATCCTGTTCTAAAAAAGTGTCTTTGTGACGATTGTAACACTGGAACTATAAAGGGCATTAGCAAATCTTTATAGGACAATTTAGGCTACATAAGGGTAATTTTAAACTCGTCTGTATCACGAAATAGCTCTGTTGCAGAGTTTTCGTGCTCACTATAGTGCCATGTGTTGTAACGGCGTTCTACAAAGCCACAATATCACAATATCGCCTCATTGTAGAGTTTTCACCTCTACTATAACGAAAGACCTATTAAAGTACATTCAGAACCATTATAGCGTAAAACAGCCACATTATGGCGACAGTAAACACTAGTATAGAGTTCTATCGTTGTATACTGGTCACATTGGAGGTTACTATAACATCTGCCTATAACAGCTATATAAAGTGGCGATGTAAGCCTTTACATCGCTTGATAATAGGTTGTTTTTGCTGTATAAACTTATAGAGCTAAACTGTATTGTCAAACGCTATTATACAACCTTCGGTCACGGCTAAAACCTTTATACATCGCTTACCCAGCTTTTTTGAGGTATAAGGATTTGTTATAGGGCAAAATTGTTGGTTGGGCGCTTTCTCACAGGAACTGAACTTACAAATCAGTTTCGACGCCTCGGAGGAAGTAACCCAAGCGCATGGACAGTAAGGCGACGACTTGCTGAAGCTAACTTGAAACCACTTAGACCTGCAAACGGCCCTAAACTGGAGCGTGGGCATCGTATTTCAAGACTAAGATATGCCCAGAACCACTTAAATTGGAGTATTGGAGATTGGTCAAAAGTTATGTTCTCCGACGAATCAAAATTTATGCTCTACAAGCACGATGGAAGACACAGAGTGTATAGAAGACCAGGGGAAAGATTCAAGCAAGCATGCATCGAAGGAAAAGTAGCCTACGGTGGTGGGTCTGTACATGTGTGGGCTGGAATTTCTTCTGAGAGTCGCACAGAACTGGTGTTCATAGAAAACGGCTCTTTAACTAGCGAAAGATATGTGGAAGAAATCCTCAATGAACACATTGGTCCATTTATGGTCAATTTGGGTGAGGATGCTATTTTTATGCATGACAATGCCCGGCCTCATACGGGTTGGATTGTGAATGACTACCTTCAAGAGATGAACATTACTCGTATGGAGTGGCCAGCACGCAGCCCGGATATCAACCCGATCGAGCATGCTTGGGACGAGCTAGGGAGATGCGTAAAACAAAGAAGCCCTCCCCCAATCACGCTTCGTGAGCTCAAAATTGCTCTCACAGAGGAATGGGAGAATACTCCCCAAAATCGTATAAGGAACTTGGTGTACAGCATGCCAAACCGCGTAAACACAGTGATGGAAGCACGAGGAGGCAATACGAAGTATTAAAATTCAAGTAAATCGTAATGTTGTTCAAAAATGTCATGTTTCCTATTTTTGTTTTAAGGCGAGATCAGCAGTTTTTTTTATTTATTTAATTTTTTGTAAATAAAATGTAGTGACTCGTAAATTTTATTACTTTAGTTAAAGGGGTATTAAAGTGTCTATTAAACACAATTTATTTCATGAAGCTAGCCTTCTTAGTTTCCGAGATTTTTAGGATTCTTTAAGTGACCCGGATTCATCGCTCTCGAGTGTAGTTTAGATGATATAAAAGAAAATTTCGATATCTGAAAAATCATTTTTTTAAACAGAAGGTTCGACGGACTGCCACATGGTTCATCGGATTTCATTTAGGTTTTCTGTAATCCTGAGTGAGGTTCCAAAAACTGTATTTTTTGCTAAGCCATTGGTATAATTCACCCTTCATTCACTTGATGGTATCAATGATGCCTAAGCTTAAAGCGGCTTTACTAAGATTCCCCAACGCTATGGGGAACTGGTTATCTTATCTTCAAGACGAAACACCTCAAAGCTGTTAACCTTGATATTTTTAGCGCCAAGACTTAGATAAGATGGTTGCACCTAGCTAGCCAGGCGGGCTAGTAAATAAGTGTTTTTCCGCTAACCCAACCGAGTCTTACCAAGTTAGACTCGGCCAGGACTCGATATGCAACCACCTGAAGTGAAGCGAATGGACTAACGTTTAAGCCACGGAGGCGTTTAAAAAAAACCGCCCAAGTGCGTGTCGGGCCACGCGCAATATAGGGTTCCGTAGTTGCCAATATCGCGTCCATATCTAATTTTCAAATTTCCAAATAGAGCGGTTTAGTTGTGGGGGTGGGGACACTCGACTCCAACAAAATTTAGTACTTTCAAGCCTATTTTTTCATAAACGGAACCCTAAATTATAAAATGGTCTCAGAAGACTTACAACTATTTTTAAGTTCTAACCAACGATACCCACATGACTGGGTTTGACCAGAAAAAAAACATCTCCACTTTACTTGTAGGGGACGACCTACCCTATATATTTTTTTTCCAAAAACTTTTTTTACATGTCTCCGCGTTATTATTAATATATATCTTTGCCAAATTTCAGCTCTTAACTACTAACAGTCTAGAAGCTAGGCCGCGGACAGACAGACATGACGAAACTATAAGGGTTCCTATGGAACCCTAAAAGGCAACCTCATCATTACAGCTCATATACGTCCCCACCGAGGGGCTCGAGCCTACCCTGAATCAGGGCGATTAGGCCTTAGTCGACCACGCGGGCCCAGTGCGGGTTGGTCGACTTCACACACAACCTTCGAGTTTCTTCGCAGGCCTGTGCAGGTTTCCTCACGATGTTTTTCCTTCACCGTTAAAGCAATCGGTAATGATATGTACGTAAGTTTTTGAAAAACTCATTGGTACATTGGCCGTCCAGATTTGAACCCGGTACCTCTGGTTAGATGGACCGAGTCGTTACCGGTTGAGCCACCGACGCTTTTAGGCAAAAGGCAACCTACAAAACGGTATCCACCGAATAAGTTTTATTTTAATGGCGGACCTGTTTGCGACTATTGTCCTGTTTGCGACTATTGTCCTGTTTGCGACTATTGTCCTGTTTGCGACTATTGTCCTGTTTTTATGGTTTCGTAGTCATCAAGTAACCTTTATAGTTTCGCCATGTCTATCCGCCGCTTAAATCAGAGACTGTTAGTACTAGCTCAGTACAATAAAGAGTACTGTACTAGGAAGCTGTAAATTTGGCATGGGTTCAAACATTAATTACACCGACAACGTGGTACAGCAAATAATTGAAATATTTTTTTTAATCAACCAAGGCTTGGAGCCTGTTTGATACAAGTTCCTCGTCGCCAATGAGTCTCCTAGCGCGTCGGTCGATTGAATCCAAGGCATCTAGCTGGTTAACGAGCCGATCCGTCCCATACATATGTGAGAGCAGTAATCCATATAGTTAACTACTACTAGCGCTATCTAGTGGTGTTTTAGTGACCTCTTTTTTGTATAAAAATTTTAGTGCGTTTGGCTGCACCTCACCTGATGGTAAGTGCCGATGCAGCCGAGGATGTAACAAGCAAGCTCAAATAGCGCCTATTCACTCTAGTCTTGTAGATTCCTAAATTATACGAATCGGGGAATACAGACGCCGGCAGGGAATTCCACTCCTTAGCCGTTCGCATAATGAACGAAGAAGCAAAACGCTTCGTGCGTAAAGGTGGAACATCAACGACAGAGGGGTAGAATCGCCCTTCGCACCTGGTCGTCCGATGACGAAATAGAGAGGGGGAATGAGGTAGTGAAGCTTCAGGACATAATATCTACTCTCCGAAATGAATCCTGTAGAACACCGTTAAATGCAGCTGTCGATTTCAATTATGACTAGAACTGTGAACGTATTATATTGAGTTTACCACTTTAGTTATAATTGATAGAATTCTTATAGGTTTTCCGGTAATCTACAAGCAATGAACTATATTTTGTATTTTTTTCAAAATTTTAGGTTTCGGAGATCTGGGGGGGGGGGGGGTTAATTTTCGCATTCTTTAATGAATAAAATCAAAACTCTTCATTTTACAATATAAACAAAAATATATTTAAGATCTTGTTATCGAGCCCTTTCATTTGATATATGAAACAGTAAGGTTTTCAAAACTTTTTTTATTTCCTAATTTGTCTCCCGAAAATGACCCCTATTTAAAAAAATATTTGTTTATTTTGCACATCTGTGTTTGGGTCATAGGATTACACCATCCTTCCAAATTTCACCTGATTTGGTCCAGCAGATTCGGAGCAAATTGGCTGTGACAGGCGAACGGACTCTGACAGACGCACGAGTGATCCTATAAGGGTTCCTTTTTGATTTTTTTTGTACGGAACCCAAAAAAATAACCTTCGTTAAAAATGAACTAAAAAATTGGAAACAAGATGTTCTATTTCTGTCTCCAATCCCACGCCCCGTAACTACACCTTAAGCCGAGATCCATGCCCATTGGCAATTTGTCATAAACTTACTCTGCAGAGAGTACCATTCTTACTCGTCCTCTCGCCAATTGAAGAAGTAAAGACCATCTGCTGCACAATCTCGTGCTGTCGGAGGCAATATGTCTATGAGGCATCTTCTTCAATTTAACAATAAAGACATATTTCCTCAGACTACTTACATGAAATTGTGAAGCAGATGGTAGATGGTCTTTACCGTTTCAATTGGCGAGAGTGACAATGGGCATGGATCTCGGGTCTACTTATGGGGTGTGGAATTGAAGACAGAAATAGGACATCTTGTTCCCAATTATTTACTAAGGTAATTCTTACGAAGGTTGATTTTTAAAATTCTTTTATTTACACTAGTACAATATCTTCACGTCCCAAATACCGCAGACCATAGGTCTTCGACCAGTGTGTGTTGCCAGTGATGACATACGGAACTGAGGCATGGTCGCTTACTATATGGGCCTCATAAGAAGGCGCAAGGTCACCCAAAGGGCAATGGAGCGTGTTTTGCTCGTCAGAAACGAGGAGATCCGTAGAAGAACCCAAGTAACCGACATAACTCTCAAAATTGCTAAACTTAAATGGCAGTGGGCGGGGCATATAGCTCGTAGAACAGATGGCCATTGGGGCAGTGAAGCTATCGAGTGATGGCCACCGTGCACCAGAAAACGTAGCGTAGGCAGGCCTCCCACTCGGAGGACCAATGACCTGGTGAGGGTCGCGGGAAGCCGCTGGATGCAGGTAGCCCAGAACCGGTCGTCGTGGAAATCCTTCAGGGAGGCCTATGTCCAGCAGTGGAGGTCCTTCGGCTGATACGATGATGAATATGATGAGTAGTATAGTAATTCAATGGATGACACTAGTACATGTAGCATCTCGATAAAACGCTCAAATGCAAGATCGGTTTACTTTCATTTCAACATCCACTATATGAGATAGTAAGATTGGATATTAAGCATAATTACTTTCTTTATTAGTAAGCCATTGTGCATAGCATAGCTTTAAGCAACTTTTACTCCACAACATAATTTCACACGAAGTCTTTGGACAAATCTGTTTCGACAAGAAAATACTATACCTATTTAAAATTTTTCCTGCATTTATTGCAGTCTGCTGTAAAGGTACATACTTACCACAGTATATACAAGCACAAGGACGAACACGTAAAATACGAGGCGATAAAGAGCTATCGCCTGCAAACATACAGGACAACACAAATTTTTTTAACTACATGATTTATTCTATTATGTAACGCTGCACATTAAAATTTATAAATCAATCATTAATTAAGGGAATGAAATAAAGATAATTAATATTCCCGTTATCTCATAACATCACTTCATAGCCATAAATTTTTAAGTATCAGTCACTATAAACTGTCATTATTGTTGTACTCATCAAGTGTCATCAAAGAATCAAGGAGATTTAGATTAGGCATGTAGGTACACCTTTAAATAAACAAACTTTTTAGTTTTGAGAAGTATTTTATCCCAACAAAACATAACTGTGAAAGAGAGCCAAGTTCGATACAAAAAATTTTGAGCGATAGGATAGGATAATGGATAGGTATTAAATTCTATAGTGGTTCCTGAATAATATCTTAGTTTACTTTTATTTGTAAATAGAATAAAAATAATAAAATTGACAGTTTTTTTTAATATCAGGGCAATGAATTTAAAGGCAATGTATGCAAATCCTGAATAGTATGTATTTGGAAATGTATAAAATAGCAGTGATCTTTATTTATTATTTTTATTATCCTTTGATTATTATTTTTGGTTTACATTGTCAAAACCAATGAAGACTGTAAAGTAAGATTTTAATTTTCAATTATGATTTTTAGTTGTGACACAAAAACAATGAAGTTGTTTCAAGCTCTTTAAAATAAAACCAACCTAAAATTGCACCTCCATTTGCTTCTCGCTACCTTGTCACCCCCGCCTTGAATTTAACATGTTTAGGAAATGTGTATAATTTTTAGGAAATATGTGTGATAAAATTCATTTCACAAATTTCTTTACGGTTTTGCTAGAAATTCTACAGTTATGGATTACATTATTTTTAATGACATTATATAAAACTACCACAGATACTGCATTACCTCTATGTCACTTACCACCAGGTGAGATGTTGTCAAGAGTTTACCAATTGTGAATAAAAAAAAAAAAAAAAAAAATGCCACAAACTAACCAAGATTGTGGTCACAGGACATACATTGTTGCCCCCAGAATAAAATAATTTAGTTGACAGCTGATATAGCATGCATACTAATATCAAGTGTTTTTCTAAAATAAATTCAAAAAAGTACAAATAGTTATTTTCAGTAAAATTTAATAAGAGGCCTATTAAAACATGGATACTTACTAAGTATTTTCAAAAACATATATAACAACATTTTAACTGATAACTAGTCCTCCTCTGTTTCACTGTCTGTGTCACTGGGGGGCCACATTGGCCGCTCATCTTTCTCACTCCTCGCTGATTCAATATACTTCTCTTGCGCCTCCAAAACACTTTTACTATCAGTGCAAGATGTGTATAAATTCAACACTTCAGAATTCAACTCTAGAAATGAATGTCCCCAAGAAAACTTAGACAAATAAAATTGTGCCTCTTTTTTGTGGCCAGTTATCACCATAGCTGCAGCTAAAGCTTCAACACAGCTAAGTTGGTAAGGTTTGCCATAGTTAATAGGGTTTGCTGCTACTAAGAATGGTAACAGCCTCGGATTGGGAGATTTCATTTTGCCAAATGGAGTCTCATCTATCTTAGCCCACGAGCAGTCTATGACGGCGAGTCCGAACTTCTCTATAATGTCTCTGTCGTTAGGACTGACGCACTGACTGCCTACAGGTGACAGAACCAGCCCTTGAAAACGTTGTCCGAGCTTCAAGTTTTTTATGAGCTTATGTCTTAAGAGTTTTCTACCTGAGCACTTTTTCGGATCGCAATGATTGAGGTCCCACATGCTAACATTGAAAGCTGCTACAACGCCCTCGCCATCAGAGCTAGAACTGCCACTTTCTTCTGAAGATTGAACAGTCAGATTTTGTAAGCGATCAGCGTAATCTTTTGGAACATGGTGATTGGTACGTTTTCCTCGAGGGTTACCTTTTTTTCCTGGTGCCATAATTCAAGCCTTAACAAAAAGAAAACGGAAATTAGAAACAGCAGATTAAGGTTGGCTATTTACAACCCGCAAATTATATACAAACCGATGTGTTGACTATATCACGATTTCACTCTTGCTGGTCATTTAGAACAAGTAAAAAGTAAAATAAGATTAAATCAGTATGTAAAAATCCAGATTTCTGTTAAAAAGTAACCTCCACAGATTTAGTAATATATAAGTCATTGGTAACCTCACATAATTTACCTACTTTGTTTGTTTTGATTTTGCTAGGCTAGACTAACCCGCAGACTGAACCAGTGTGACCATCTCGAAAATGATGAATCTGCCCGACACTAGCAAAAAATCCGCCAAAACCTGCCAAACTCGACTCAGAAAATGCCAAAAATATGCAATCATTTTATTGCCTCCATGGGGATGGAAATGAATAAGTAATATACATAAAATAACTTATTCAAAGGCATTCGAGATAATTTTGCTCAAATTATCCAGTAATAAAAACGGTAAATTGTGTTCCACTAGCATAGTAGCACTAAAATATTGTTCTGCTGTTTTCACTCTCTTTGAACTGAAATATCAAAAAACTGTTGCACCTGAAATAGTTGAATGAAATTAGATTTTCAAAACTTACAATCTCCGGTAAAAAATGAATTAGAATTAAAAAACAAATAAGAACTAGGGAGGTAGGGAGCGCGCGGGTTACGCGGAGGGCTGGTACTTGTAGCGTAGCGTAGATAGTAATTTTTATTTTCTTTGATACTGCACGCACGCATACACACAATTTGAGTTAAAATGACACGACAAATGTAGCCAGCTCAGTAAGTAAAATATTTTCCTAAATTTTCTTACCTAATATAATAACTAATAAGTCATGAAAATAAAGTAAAGATTAAGACATAGAAAATTATAAGTTTTCTCAATGTCTATAAGGATTTCCTTGAAATCTGCCAAATTCTGCCCCTTTCTTTCTTGATATCTGCCAAATTGTGCCACTTTTTCTAAATCGTCCGCTTGTTCTGCCAGAGGTCAAATTTACAAGCCAAATCTGCCCAAATGGCAGAAATCTGCCATAAATGGTCACCCTGGACTGAACTGAGTCTGAGTTGCTTGACTGACAGACTACTGACAGACACACGAGTGACATAAGAGTGACTGACATGCATACTTTTAACGTTTCATTCACATGAATTTCGTGCAAGTTAATTTTTAAATGTTGCCATACAAATTATTTGTTACCAATATTTGTAAACTTGAGAAGGCTCCGGCTACATTAGTACTAATATATATACTTTGCTCCGGCTTCCGCTATGAGTATACATTTTGTAGGTATAGAGTGCGCATATCGCATCGGTTACTATTATACTCATCGTAGCCGGCCATCTGACCTTGTGTGTAAATTATACCTACATCCAGTGTGATCAAATTGCCCTCGCTTCAACGGCATTTTTCCGTCGCTTGCCCTCGCGATTTACGCGCGCCGCGTCCGCGTCGTGTCTTTGCCTATGGTTGGTTTAAATAATAAGAACTTAGAGTATACATTCTGTAGGTATCACTGTTGCCAACCCTACTGTTTTAACAGTAGATTTACTGTTTTTGCCATGGCATCCCTGTTTTCTGTTTTAGGCTCTCCGCAGTCGGCCGACTTTTTGTAGGCCCGACAATCGGTCCTACTTTTTCGCCGACTTTTACCACCGATTTTCTGACCGACTCAACGCAAACGTGCTACTTTTTGTAGGACGACTAGTGTGGGAAGTGCACGTTATAGGTATCGACATTTCGATTACGTATCCAAGGGATTAATACAAGAATTTAAAAAAAACCGGCCAAGTGCGAGTCGGATCACCATAAAATATATTATTGTCTATCTATATGTCGGAGGAGCAGCTCGCGATTCGTGGTAAACCCCGACATCACTTGAACGTCTAGGTCGTGTGGGCCTCAAAATGGGTGAATGCGGGCGAAGGAATCGATCCATTATGATGACAAGTTTATTTTTATTTCAAATAACAACACTTCAACACAAAAGCACTTCAACACAAAACTAATTAATTTAAAATAACAGTACTGTGATACAAAAGTGAGAACAAGCCGGTATCGTTGCTACCAAGTGAATGGCGCTCCGCTCTCGGTTTTCTTCTCGTTGCCCTGAAGGGGTAACGGGGAAACGTTTCCGGGGCGTAGTCCCATGAACGTGGTTTTCTACGCTGCCCGTTAATACGGGCAGGTCGTTGGGGTCACATCCGGAGGGACCTGTTGGGTGTCATCACCTGCTCTGTTGCAGTCAAGCCCTGCCGAGCAGTTCCCCATGAGGGAAGGCCCAGCAAGTGACCAGCGTTTAGGCGGCGGTGGTGTCGGAGCCGGAGGGGTCGGTTCCGATGAGGGGCCCGCCGCAACCTTCAGGAGGTCTCGCGGTAGGCGCTTTCTGTCCAGGGCATTCGAGCGGTAGGGGGCAAGCTCCCGGATGTGCGGGAGCGCCGACTCATCTACTCGCCCGAACATGGACTTGGCTAGCCGACGAATAAATTCGTCCAGGCTCTCCATTTCAAGATCCCGTGCTATGGTCGCGTTCCTCACATAGCGGGGGGCATCTACAAGAATGCGGAGCGTTAGCGACTGCTGGGCGCGCAGTCGTTCGCGGAGCGGCTCGCTCACTAGCGCGTACCAGGCTGGTGCAGCATAAGTGAGACGAGGGCGGATGTAGGTTTTGTAGACGCCGATCTTCACGCGCAATGGGAGACGCGACGACAAGACGGGACGCAGGAGAGCTCTGACTGCGCGAGTCTGCCCGACAACAGACTTGACGTGGTGTGTCATGGACAGGTTAGAGTCAATGGTCACTCCAAGGTATTTTGCCTTGGAGCTCCACTCGATCTCCTGCCCATGAAGGCGCAGGGCTGGCAAGTCACGGCATCTGGATCCAACGACTAACGCCTGGGTCTTCGACACGTTGACGGTGAGCCGCCATTCGGCAAGCCAAGCGGGGAGGGCATCGAGGGTCTGCTGCATGCAAGCCACAGCATGACGCGGACTCATGGAGCTGTGAAAGTACGCCGAATGGCGCTCCGTTCGGAACGCAGCCCCTTATATAGGAACGATCCATGACCAAAATAACACGTGTTCCGAGCAGGTGTTACGAGCACGTGTTCGTTGTTTTCCTTTTTTAGATTTTACATTAGAACTGTGTTAACTAATAATACTGTTAAATAATACTAGGGTCCTCTCCGACATATATATTACGACTGGCATTTTACCGATTTTTACTTTCGAGCAACGACGGAGTGAAGAAGGTATTATGATGGCATAAAAAAATACAAGTTGAGATTTTGATAGGGATCGATTGTCTTAGATTATGTAATTTGTCTTTTTGTAATTGACATGTGATAGATTAGGGTAAGGCAACTATGTACAGTGGCCAGCACGTGGCGATGGACAGTATACACACATATAACTACGACCGATTTTTAACAGTTGAACACTCGCACACTTCGGTGATTGGTAGAATTCGTCATCTTTACGAAAATATACCAATCGACATTATTTTCTAATTATGCGTCTATTTATGACCAATAACGAATTCACACAAACTTATGACCACAGATCTGTGCTTTTGACAAATCATAAGCCACGCCCCTTACAAAGCATCCGCCACAGATCTAATAAACCAAGCATCCGCGCAGTGACACGAGCTAGCAAGCAGTGTTGCCGTTTTAGCCACTTTGTGGCTAGATCTAGCATATTTATAACGGTTTAGCCAAAAATAATTTTAGCTAACCAAACGATTCTAGCTACTTTTGGTAATTATGTTTTTGATAATTATGTTTACAGTTGACCAAATATTTGACCTAGTTACTGCGGTCTTGTCTTCCTCACTCTAATGCGGAAGTAAGTAGTTAAGTGTCATGAACACACTGAAAAATAAATTATGAAACAAAATGTGTGCATTAACACTTAATTCCATAATTATGATTAAATATATCAATCAAAATAAATAATAAAAATGCCACGACTATGTTTTGCCACTTGAAGTTTTAAACAAATTTACAGAAGCGGACAAAGCAATCAAAAAAATTGAAACCCCATCTACATCATCATCACAGATCGATTGACGTTGACGTAGAGATTTCAGAATTACCAGATGCCATTGTAGACCTACAATTATTTTTTTTCTACATGTATTAGATACTGTTTTAATTAAACCCACATCCTTATTACAAAATTGGCCACTTTTTCATTTTAATAACCACAAACAATATTGTCCTAACGGCAACACTCACTCATCCGTCTCCGTCAAAGAGAATATAATACACTACGTTCTCGTCCCGTCCAAAGAGAATATAAGTCACCAATACTTACTACGTTTGTCAGTCGAAGTCCAGTCGCATAGATATTAGATAGCATTTATTGTGAACTCGTGAGCGTACACCGTCTCATTCTTCACTGCTTTTTTTTATTCACAATTGGTAAGCCCTTGGCATCATCTCACCTGATGGTGAGTGACGATGATGCCGAAGATGGAAGCGGGCTTACCTAGATTCCCCAACACAATGGAGAACGGGCTATCTTATCTTCAAGCCGGAACACATCAATGTTGTTAATACTGATGTCTATCGGCAAGACTTAGATAAGATGGTGGTAGCTAGCCAGGCGGGCTTAGAAAATGCCCTACCACCAACCAAACCGAGTTTTACAAGTTGACCCCACCGGGAATCGAACCCGCGACCTCCTGGTGTGAAGCGAATAGACTACCTACCCATTACGCCCCGGAGGCGGTTTAAGAATTTTAGATTCGGTTCAATAATTCTAAAGTGTAACCCCCTACAACCAAACAAATAAACAAACCTTACCACTACCTATAATATTTTATTCTTAAAAGTCTAGTCTTTTTAACAAATAAATCGGAATTTCCATCAATAAGTATGTATGTAAAATCTTCGGACGAACGCGATCTCCCCCGACCCCGCCTACCCGCACCGGCCAGCGGTAAGCGGCAGCGCAGATTGAAAACAATGCGAAGAGAACAATTACTATCTCTTTTTCGCATTCGCTCTGTTCAACTTCGAACATTTTCAAGGCCATTATGTCCAACTGCATGTGCTGTTCACTGTACCTACTTACTTACGTATTTTTAATTACATAAAAAGGAACTTTTGCCTTCTTCGATAAAAAAAACGTGCGAAACATACCTACCTACCTATGTAGGTACCTACGTACTTTTGTACCTACCTACCTGCCCTGGCACTACCACGAGCGCTAGGTAGTTAAAATCTCATACAAGAGCGGACTCACTAAAAAAACGTTTGTTTGCTAAAATACTTTTGCCTTTGTACTTTCCGCCGCCACAAAGTAGATAGGTAACGTTTTTTCGCTTAAGTACGGCGCCTTTGTGTTTCTTGCCGCGACCCGCGCGCCGCCTCTACTCAAAGGATACCGACAAGAAATTATCGAAATTTTTAATTTCTAAAAAATATTCGGGCCAGATTTTCTCAAAAACGATGCATTCTATGAAAAATGCATATAGGACCTAAAATGATGCCATTGACAAAATCTTTACGATACGTGAATAATAATGGGGAAATATACTGACATCGAAAAATCATGTTTTTTTTTACCTTCGGAGCCGATTTTGTCAAAAACGGTGAGTACTACGCAAAATATGTTCATGGCATAAAATTATCATTTTTACAAGATCTTCATGATGCAGTTATAAATGGGAGGTTATACTGACAGTTGAAGTTCACTTAAAAAGGATGCCATACAAAAAAAAACTTCCCAAAAAAGTCTTTTTTGCTGAGAGATTTTTTTAGTATGACAGCCCTTTTAAGTGCACCCCAACCATACTGACATCAAAAAATCATCGATTTGTTAAGTCCTAGAAACATTCAGGGTCGATTTTCTCAGAAACGGTGCATCCTACGATTTCGACGCATAGTAACAACAACACAAAAGGACAATAAACGTTATTTTTTTTATTTTTAAAAATTTGAGTGCGTTTGACTGCAACTCACTTGATGGTAAGTGATGATGCAGTCGAGGATGGTATACGCAAACTCAAATTATACCCAATACGCATAACACTAAACACGCATTTAACTAAACACCATAATATCGCTCATTTGGTACTACAATGACGAAAATGCACTTTTTGTAACTTTACAGGAGAGCGATTTAAAAAAAAAATCAACTTTCATCATCCAGTTAATGACCTTTAAATATATCACTTTTTTATGATTTTAGACTTAAAACATGGCATAAGTATTATAGTTTTATGAGTAGTCTATGTCAACTGTTTATCTATATAAATATCTCTTTTATTAAAAAAAAACTAGAGCGACACCCCCAATTTTGTCATTGTTCCACCAGGATTCTTTTAATTATATGTAATGCTTTCATACAAAACTCAATATAAGGTTACAGAAGAAAACAGTTTTTTTTAATCATTTTTAATTATTCATTTGGTAACTTCTACAATACTTAGTTAACCAGAAAATCACATTTTGAAAAACGCAGTCGCTTGAATTTATTCAACTATCAGTCGTATAAATAACAACTTCTCAATAGGGACTAATTTTTAATCCTAATACTAAATCTTTACTCATTATAAATATCATCATCATATCAGCCACAAATCGTCCACTGCTGGACAAAGGCCTCCCCCAAGGATTTCCACGACGACCGGTCCTGCGCTGCCCGCATCCAAAATACATATAAGTAATTCAATTCTGCCAACTAAAAAACAGATTCAATTACAACTAAAATTCTTAACACACGTTGACAAAAGCTAACTATTATTTTTAATCATCCGCCACTGTTAATATTTTTTGGTACCTCGTATAAAACTTATATAAAATTTGCCGTCACTTTCACTTAATCAACTTGCAGTCGTATTATTAAGATTAATTTCACTTAAGCTTAAACAATCTCCACTTCTCGATAAGAAGCAATTTTCAAGAGTTTGACTTACATACATTAACAACTGACTTCAAAAAGGAGGAGGTTCTCAATTCGACTGTATGTTTTTTTTTGTATGTTTGTTACGCGATATCTCCGCCGATTGTGAACCGATTTTCAAAATATTTTTTTTATTCGAAAGAGTATACTCTCGAGGGGGTCTCATTGTCACCAAGTCAGGATCTGAGGATTGGATCTCAGGGAAATTGAGAACAACCCTCAAATTTTATAGGCACATATTACGTGTTGCATGTATTTCCTAAAACTGTTCAAGTTTTGGTGTCTATTAGTCATCATCTCATGTTGATGAGCTGATGAAGGAAGGTACAACTCCTTAGCTGGAGGATAATTCTTCAAATATTTTGCGTAGATACGGTAAGTATAGACCGATAGTTGTATTCTTTCAGATTATTCAGATGAGCTGATGATTCAAGATTTAACTCCTTAACTTTCATTCTGTTAAGATGATGATGAAAACTACAGGAATCTGTATCTTTTAATGAAACACATGCTTTATGATTTAATGGTTCCTATGGGCGAGTGGGTGATTGGGTATAACGTTTTTAGATAGATAGAATTATCACTAAAAATAAATAAAAATAAAAGTTTAAAAAACTTAAAAACCGACTTCAAAATGAAATTCACTCAAAAGTATGAAATAATATTATTTACTTAGATACACGACATTAACCAACAACAACGAAATCAAAGGTAGGTACGAATTAAATTAGGGGCCTAAAATTTTTTCTGAGGTCGGTGTCAGCAATGCCATCGAATCTAAAACATTTGATACGAAAGTAGCTGTGTGCTGGTACCGACCTCAAAAATAAATTGCCCAAAAAAATGGAGAAAAAATTAAGAAGTTGTATATTCCATAATTCATAATTTACATTATCGTCGTTTTCCCGCAAAATAAATATAATATCTGGGGAAATATCAACGTAACTTCGCTTTTTTGTCGCTGTTCCGCCGAGTGGAGATAAAAAAATGTCACATTTATGTTTTGGTCATTGCTGCACACAAAATAACTTTATGGAAACAACGACGAAACTAAGCATTGTCGTCGCTGTTCCGCCAAGTGCAGATAAAACAAATGTCACATTTATATTCTCGTCATTGTTGCACACAAAATAAGTCCTCACTTTACGGAAACAACGACAAAATTAAGCATTGCCGTCGGTGTTGCATCAAACTGACACCTCACTTCGAGGAACTCCCCCGCACAACTGACTAAATCGCCGTTGTAGCTGTAGAATGCTTGCGTTTTGGTATAAAAGTAACAATGACGTCAACGCCATCTAGCCGCAGTTTATGAAAATACATTACTGTCGATTTTACCCCGAAAGTAACCAACCTAAATATATCGTTTGACATACTTAACTCATTTTTGATAAAAACCTTAATTACGTCATTGTAGTACCAAATGAGCGATATGCAGTTTGCCAAAAACGCAGATAGCCAAAAATATTACGCAATATACCAAAAACGCACATGACCGAAATTTCAGCTAAATGAATAGGCAGATTTTGATGTTATCAAAGTGAATTGCACGAAAAATAATAAATACCTACTTACTTCAAATAAAACAGTAATGACCACTTAATTATTATTACGCAAAAAAAACGTCTCCGTGGCGTAGTAGTTAGTACACTCGCTTCGCACCTAGAGGTAGCGGGTACGATTCCCGGCGGGGTCTAACTTTGTAAAGCTTGTTTTGGTAAGTGGTAGGGCATTTTCTAATTTAATTCATATTTTTATACATTAACTACATCCAGTAATCCTTTCGGATATACTGGCACTATCTGAGTGAATGGATTATACCTGACTACTTTATGATTACATACTCGTAGTACTTACCCTCTACTAGCTAAAACCACTATTTTAGGAAATATGAAAAACAATGAAAATATGTAGGTATAAAAGTTTTGAAGGGAAATTATAATCGCCAAAATTTTTAGTTTACGACTAACCGCTCGCTACACTAGACGCGCGGCGCGTTGGACCTTCGATGCACCGTGGTGTCCGGACGGTTGCCGTCCGCGCGTCGCGTATGCTCTAAAATTAATATTTATGACTTAAATAGCTATCAGGGAGAACTAATATTGTATTTATTTTGTTCAGTATTAATTAGACTACGTTATAATTATTTTTAATGCTATTAATTCTTGCCGTTTTAATATTTATCACAGGGCAAAGTCGCAGAAACACAGAATTCTCCATCAGGTTAGCATTCAAACTGATTTATGACGAACATGGTAGCATTAAGCTATTTGCTTTTGCGCTATAATTTATCTCATATATATTCTATGATAAAATATATAAGAAATATTTCATGTTTTCAATAAAATATAAAATTATGAGGCTTGGATTTCAACGCATGTTTTGCTCGGCCACAACTGACGCACAACATCTACAGCAAAGAGCTTTGGTAGTTCTCTGAATTATTGGTGCTAAACATAGACCAAAAATATGTAGAATATAAGAAACTTAATACATTTACTGTCTTTTTTGTATAAAAAAATAAACAGTAGACTATAGCAACAACGATAAAACAAGCATTTAATAACAACAGTGATCACTCGCAAAAATTCTCCGCTACCGCACTTCTTTGGGACTTCTGTATAGTGGATTTTTGTATGACGGTAACATTTAGTGACTCAGTTGTTGGGAGCGATAATCTATCTTTTAGCAATAGAAAAGCTAAAAAGCACCCTATGAGAGTTTAAATAAGCTGAAAAGTTGAAAAATCTGTACCCCTTTCTTGCTGGGTACTGTAGTGTCCAGGGCTAATTTGGTGTATGAACATATAAGGATAACGACACACCTGAACCAAATTACAATCTCTATAGCTACAGTGGACGATGGAGAAGGTAGGCGATGGTATGGGGATGGTACGTGATAGTGTGGGTTTAGCTAGCATATGAAATAAAAATACGTTGGTATTTTGTTTAAGATGAACTTTAATGAGTTCTAAAAATAAAAAGTAAAAAAAAAATATTTTGCACCTTGTATTAAAACAGTATCTGTATAAGCGACTAACGAAAATTAAATTTTGATTTGTCTATTTTCGCAAAATGACATTCGCTACTAGAAAAAAACCGCATTTGGCGAACGATCAAAGATGGCGGACTAGTTATTTTTTATGCACGATATGGGTATCCAATAAAAAGTTTTAAAAATGATTTTTAACAGAACAACTTATTTCTTTTTACTAATCATATGCAGCCGACCGTACTTATAATTAATTATTGTCTGCTTTTTTCTATTGTTGTAGGTCAGAATATACTTAGATTCCAAATTTAATACCTTATAATTTATAAGTATCAAGATTCCATCATTACAGTGGTAGCTTATCTGGATGTGGATGATTAGGTACTTTGATCGTACTGACTTCTATTTATTTTGCCAACTAAATTTAAAATGGCCATTATCATTGACACATTTTATTAAACGCAACACATGTTTTGGTTGTGTCTAATAACATCTGTACTTTAATTTCATTTACACACAAATTACAAAATATAATTCAGACTAAGTGTGTTCTAGCCTTATTATTGTTCTTTAAATTCACCGTGGACACTAGGGTATCCAAAATAGAACAATTGAGAACGGCGCATTTTGAATAGAGAAATCTTAAGTTTATCGAGCATAATTATTTATATAAGCATGCCAAATAGTCTCCTTATCACTGCCAACATCCCTTTTATAATTAATTCTTATTCAAAATGTTAGTAAATAATCAAAAACCTGCAAAGTTCACATCCACTACCGAGTACCAGGAGTCCGCCCAGGTTTATTTGAAGATTTAGAAAAAAGTACTTACGTATTAATAGAAATCTGCACATAATTATCACAGAAGATATGTAAGATATATCAATCAACATTCACAGTAACAATAAACCTTAAAAATACACAATTTATTTGTAATTTATTGAGAGACGTTAGAGAAAATTTCCGCACCAACAAACGGTCAACTTAGAAATAAGTTTTTGAATGATTTTATATCGCATCCGTAGCGCCACCTGGGTACAAAACATGATAATTTCATGGAGACAAGGATGCCAAATAGTTTTCGCCATATTTTTTACGGATTGGAGAAGAACGACTATATTTTGCTGTGTTCCTTGTCATGGACACTTTAGTGTCCAAGGTGAAGTGACGGACAAATGACCTTGGATAGTGTAGTGACCAAAATGTAAGGAGTGGCTAATATCTCATCTGTGGTTTAGGATCAAAAGTCGACCACCTTAGAGTATGCAGTTGGATTTGTAAAAAGTTCATAGATTCTTTCATACCTATACAAACTGCAAAAATTACTTAGTTTTTTTATATATTTTTTTTAAAGACTACAGAACCCTAAATTGCGCGTGGTCCGACACGAACTTGGCCTCTTTTGACATATCTAGTTCTTCGATATTGTCAATATCGATATCCATCGCCGAGCATCGACACGACGTCCTTCCCTAGCAAGTGCTCTCGACCGATTGTCGGTGAGTCGTGTGCGTTAGCGCATACAATTCCATACGTTCCATTTTTTCGCCGATAATCGGATCGGCCGAAACCCACCGACTTTTTGCATTGCCTACTTTTTGTAGGACGTGTGCGTTTCAACATTGCAATCCATACCTATGTTCCATTTTCCACCGACAAAAAGTCGGTCACCGATTGTAGGACGTGTGCGGAGAGCCTTAGTGTGTATTTCTACTGTTTTTTGGTGACATATCCGAATTCCAAACTTATTTATTACAAATCGCATTATGTCACAACGAAAATGTCTAACCAGAACAAGCTTTTAGTAAAAGCAATAAAGATAATAAAGAAAGTTTTTGAATGCGTCGGGTCACGCGCCTTTTTACAGTCGGTATCACTAGCAGGCCTCTTGGGGTATAGGGGATTCCCCGTTTACTGACACACTTTGCACACGAAGGCAGAAGTAAATGAATGCATATGAAAACATGTATGATTTCAATAACAAAATGAGTCCGAAAATGTTAAAGAGCAGGAAATCGAAAATGTTAATAAGTAATTAGTAACTTTTCCAATGTAATATAAAGTGTATAATTTTGATTAACTCTTTTATTTTGACTTTATTTACTTTACAATGAGGAACTTTCCAGGCTCCGTTCCTTGAATAAATCATAGATGGCGCTGTATAGTGTACTTAGCAAAGAGAGTTTAACAAACTAAAGTTTTTACTTAGTCAAAGATGACCTTTTATTCGCCATATGTATTATATGGGTCTAACTGCCTCCTAGGCGTAATGGTTAGTACATTCGCTTTACACTAGGAGATCGAGGGTTCGATTCCCGGTGGGGTCAACTTGCAAGACTCGGTTTGGTTGGTGGTAGGGCATTTTCTAAGCCCGCCTGGCGAGCTACCACCATCTTATCTAAGTCTCGCCGCAAAACATCAATGTTAACAACATTCCGCTTAAAGATAAGAAAGCCAGTTCTCCATTGCATTGGGGAATCTCGGTAAGCCCGCTTCCATCTTCGGCATCATCGTCACTTACCACCAGGTGAGATGATGCGAAGGGTTTGAATAAAGGCAATTCGAGGTAAATCTAACAGAAGTTTTATAACTATTTATCAATTCTATGAATGTTATGTCGAACAGTATATTTGCTGTTTTAAAATTACTATTTTACTGTTTTCTGCTGTTTTTTAAGTTCCATTTGCTGCTTTTTGCTTTCCTTAGGTTGGCAACAGCGGTAGGTATAGAGCGCGCATATCGCATCAGTTACTTTCGTAGGCAAGTGAGCTATAGTTAACTATATAGACGCATATTTGATAAATAGGGATGGGCTGCTGTGCATTACCGCCTTAGTGGTTCATCCGATAGCCAAGGACAAACAGCAGCATAATATAGTGGGTACTTAATTGTAAGAATTTATTGTTTTATGACTTTTAATGTTTACTTCCCAATATTTACACTTCAAAGAACAAGAACTATAAAAAAAATATCTACGGGAGCGACTTAAAAATGTATTTTCTTTCATTCAGTTCAGGGTTCCTGAATCCATAACGCGAGTATGACTCACATTTGGCCACTTTTTAGGGGAAACGTGTTTTTACTTTCGAGCGACTGAGGAACGAGCGTTAGGGTTAGGGAGCAAAATTTGGCAAAAAAAATCGAAGTAGAGATTTTGATGGGGATCGATTTTCTTACACTAATTCACTAATAGAGTCTAAAAAACTAAAAAAAATTAAATGTGTGTGTGTGTGTCCGTATATCCGTCCGCTAGTGTAGTTCCCAAACTACTAGCTGGACGGACATGGGTGAAATTTGGGTTAAGGCGATACTGTTTTATAATTTCCAACCGTTTTTTCCAAATTTCCCTTACCTATCTTGATTTTTCTAGGTTTGCCACCATGGTAAAAAAACACTTACTATTTTTTCATTTATCAAAATAACTTAACGATTTTAATGAAACTCGGTACGTTATTATTATACCTAACACCGGATACCCATAACAAGTAAATTTATTACTTAGTATGGGGGGTTGAAGGTGGTATACATTGATACTCAATACAACAGCCATAGAACGTAACCGATCGTTGTTAACTAGCGGCACAGAATAACAATATAGCGGTGTTATAAATGTCCTTTCGGTTGGAAATAAATTATTATTAATTATAACTTTACATAGCCTAAGAACGCAGTAGTTGGTTATTCCAAGAAAAATCAGAATAAGGTACTTCCAATAAAAATCTAAGAAGTTTGTTACTTTTTCTCAAAAATGGCTCTAACGATTTTAATAAGGCCTACACTGGGTACTTAATTATTTCAGGAAAAAATGGAGTAAAGTGCATTTTATACAAACCGAAATTATTTGAAAATATTTTATCAAGTCTGATATAAACCTACTTTACTGTATTCTTTGCTACTAAGTAAATTTAATGTTTATAGTTTATTTGTGTATGCTCGACTACGAGAGATGGTTAAGACTCCGCGAGAAAGTATGCACAGCGTGGCTGTACAATTTATTTAAAGGATTTTTGTTTTTTCTCTATCGTGAAAAGGAGGCTAGGGTAGTTCCTGTCTGTCTCCGGCGTCTGTTCTCACGAGAGGACAAACAGGAATAAAAGCATAACTAGTATTTCATCCGTGATAAAAGTGCCTGTCTGTCCCCCGTGTCTGTCCTCAAGAGAGGACAAACAGGAATAAAAGCATAACTAGTATTTCATACGTGATAAAAGTGCCTGTCTGTCCCCCGCGTCTGTCCTCACGAGAAGACAAACAGGAATAAAAGCATAACTAGTATTTCATCTGTGATAAAAGTTCCTGTCTGTCCCCGAATTTGAATTCAGGCACCGTTCATTCTCGAATGTAGTCATAAACTCGATAATTACCTACAATGTAAATTCCTTGGGGAAACTGGTTCAATGTCATCTGATAAAACCATCCAATGTAGTGGCAGTAGTACATAGGTACTGCGGCACCTCATGTATAACTACTAGCTTTTGCTCGCGACTTCGCCCGCGTGTATATAGATTTTATGACTACAATTCGAAGGTGTATGGTGCGTTTTTTTGTCGCTGAATTCAAATTCGGAGACAGACAGGAATTTAAACAAACTAAAATGCACAACCAATGGAATAAAACAGGGATGGATAGGCCAGTGAAGAGGTCTACTCAGAGCACTCCTTTCCCCATTTCCTCCAATTATAGCCGCAGAAGTTTTCCTTGTATCCTCCAGGCACTGAGACAAATTTATTTGGTCCGTAGATACCAATTTTTACGTAATAACGCATTGAAACACTTGCACTCGTATCGATTTGTGATTCTCACAGGCGCAGGATATCGTACCGGTATCCTACCGGCTGCGCCAGTCAAATCGCGCCCGAGGGAAAACAGCTTTTTAAAAACTAAATCCTTACTAATATTATAAATGTGAAAATGTGTTTGTTTCTTTGTTACCTTTTCACGCTTCAACGCCTTGACCAATCTTAATGAAATTTGGTATGCAGGTAGCCTGTGTCACGAAGAAGGAGATGTCGTGAGGGAACTGAAAAATACTTATTTTTTGGTTAATTACTTTAACATCGCAACGGAACAATGGATTGTTGTGTTTTTTTGCACAGAGATGGTTGAGGGGGTGGGAAAATACATGATATAGTAATAAGCATATCCTGACATAGTTCCCGAAAGATCTGGAAAAAAATTATGTCCGCAACGCGCACCCTCTAAAACAGTCATTAAAAAGATGTCCATACGGGCGAAGCCACGGGCAAAAGCTACAAGTTATAAAATAATTTACGAACGATTCGTAGTTTGGTCGATTTTAGAATGACTTTTTATTCCATACAAATCAAAGAGCTAGGGCCTTTATCTACTCCAGACGCTTGCTATGCACTTTTGGTAGCCACAGCATTTATGTTTACTACGCGGTCTATCTATCTTCTATATATATAAAAATGAATTGCTGTTCGTTAGTCTCGCTAAAACTCGAGAACGGCTGGACCGATTTGGCTAATTTTGGTATTTAATTATTTGTGGAAGTCCAGAGAAGGTTTAAAAGGTGAATAAATATGAAAATGCTGGGAATTAAATAAAAAAAAATCCAAAAATAAAAAATCAGTCAAAAAATAATTGGTTTTAGGGTAGGGTAGTGTAGTGTAGGTGTAGGGTAGTGTAGGGTAGTGTAGGGTAGGGTAGGGTTGGGTAGTGTAGTGTAGGGTTGGGTAGGGTAGTGTAGTGTAGTGTAGGGTAGTGTACGGCAGGGTAGTGTAGAGTAGTGTATGTAGGGTAGGTTAGGGTAGTGTAGTGTAGGGTTGGGTAGGGTAGTGTAGTGTATTGTAGGGTAGTGTACGGTAGGGTAGTGTAGAGTAGTGTATGTAGGGTAGGTTAGGGTAGTGTAGAGTTGGGTAGGGTAGTGTAGGGTAGGGTAGTGTAGTGTAGGGTATTGTAGTGTTGGGTAGGGTAGTGTAGGGTAGGGTAGTGTAGGGTAGGGTAGTGTAGGGTAGGGTAGTGTAGTGTAGGGTAGGGTAGTGTAGAGATAGGTAGTGTAGTGTAGGGTAGGGTAGTGTAGGGTAGGGTAGTGTAGGGTAGTGTAGAGTAGTGTATGTAGGGTAGGTTAGGGTAGTGTAGTGTAGGGTAGGGTAGTGTAGAGATGGGTAGTGTAGGGTAGGGTAGTGGTGTTGGGTAGTGTACGGTAGGGTAGTGTAGAGTAGTGTATGTAGGGTAGGTTAGGGTAGTGTCGTGTAGTGTAGGGTAGGGTAGTGTAGGGTAGGGTAGTGTAGGGTAGGGTAGTGTAGGGTAGGGTAGTGTAGAGATGGGTAGTGTAGTGTAGGGTAGGGTAGTGTAGAGATGGGTAGTGTAGTGTAGGGTAGTGTAGGGTAGGGTAGGGTAGGGTAATGTAGTGTAGGTTAGGGCAGTGTAGTGTAGTGTAGGGTGGAACAAAGTTCGCCGGGACAGCTAGTAGTTTATATATGTCGCAGGCAAACTGTATAATTCGTCATTATACATAAGGACAGGTAAATGTCAAGCAAATTATATAATGACGAGGGCGGGGAGTCTCGCTTCGCGACGTACAGCCTGTCCGTTTACATACGGACGATGTATACAATTTGCCCGACCGTATGTAAAATGACTAATCATGCAATTTGCCTGCCACATAATATGTAAGGTTGACACAATATCTATTTAATTTATAAGAACTTTTTACTTTAGTCTAGAAACTTTTTACAGGTAAGTAGGTCCTTCATAAAACAGAATAAAAAAAGGAAAAATAGGTATTTGACACACGAAAAACTGACAATTTAAATCAAAGTACAAAGTGTTAGATTAGTTACTTCTTATTTATTTTTCAAAGGATAAAATAAAGTATTCAAAATTGATTTTACCAGGGGAAGGATGAGCAGCGCCTCTATGGCCGGTAAGTCAACTAAATTTCATTTTTTTATGATCACATTTTTTAGGTCATTACTATCTTAGTCTAGATTGAGAACCTTAAAATCTGATAAATATTGCATATATTCAACTATTTATGAAATAAAGAAAATGTAAAGCTCTGTTAAAATTAACTCTAGGGTACATAAGGTACCATCATAATATGAAGATCTTTTCCAACAATCTATGGGGCTCCTATTGATTGTTAATGAACCGATACTTACAGGCACCTACCTCCTATTGTAATCTGTCGTAACTTTATTCACAGTAAACCCATTGACCAATTTTCTTCGCGTATCGATTTGTACTTGCAAACAAATAATGTCGTCAAAGCGTGCACCACACTACACCTAACTATAATTGGAAATCCATCAACGCGTCTTAAAATTTAGATAGATGTCTTGTACGGATTTGTACTTGCAGACAAATAATGTCGTCAAAACGGGCACCACGCTGCACTTAAATCTCATTGGTAATCCATCAACGCGTCTTAAAATTTGATAGATGTCGTGTATCGATTTGTACTTGCAGACAAATAATGTCAAAGCGGGCACCACGCTACACCTAACTCATTGGAATCCTCCTACCAAATTTCACCTGATTTGGTCCAGTAAATTCGGAGCCAATTGGCTGTGACAGACGGACGGACAGACAGACGCACGAGCGATCCTATAAGCGTTCCGTTTTTTGTAGGGAACTCTAGAAAGTCACATTTAAAGTTCTTTCGCTCATTTAACCGCATCTATGACAGCTCCCGACAAACACTCTATCAAAGGTGCCGCCCGCCGCGCCACCTTTAACAGAGAGTTTGTCGGGAGCTGTCAAAGATGCGATTGAAGGAGCTAACGAATTCTAATTTCATCTGTAATCGTACCAGATGACTCTTCAACCGCCACTCAAAAAGCTCTCCGGAACGATCGGTCCACGGTCCGAGTCGTTCATCGCTACGTCCAAAAAGTTTCGTCCAAATGGACGTAACAGCACCTTCCAATTTTACCTGCTTTTCTTGTCGTTGTTTCGTCCGCACGTACAAAGTACAGTCAGCTTAAAAACGGATTCATATTACTAACGCAATATTACTTACTTTGTATTACTTGAATAAAATTGAACGTAACGACGAACGACTGCACGGTCCACATGTCCAAACGTTCCACTTTCCCGGTCGGTCCACTTGTCCATAGGGTTCACTTTCCCGGTCAGTCACTTTCCCGATCGGTAGAATAAGGGTAAGATTGTAAACGCTGAAAAGTGGTAATTGTTAGATGCGTACTACTCTTCAAACTGAACAACATTCCTCAAGAATCGAAACACTCCAAACAAAGTTTGCAAATCAGCTGATCGACTGCTACTGACAATTAGTGTAATTCAACCGCCTCCGTGGTGTAATGGTTGATTCCATTAGCTTCACGTGGCTGGTTCAATTCCGGGTGGAGTCAAACTTTTCTAAGCCACTAGCTACCACCATCTTATCTAAGTCTTGCCGCCAAACATCAATGTAACAGGAAATATAGGTTTGCGTTGGGGAATATTGGTAAACCCACTAGGCTCTAGCAACTTCCAGAGATAAAAAGTAACAACAATAACAAAACACGATCGGAGCGAACGCAAAAATGTTAGTATTATCTGACATGATCTGATTCAAGGTCACAGCCCCACCTGCCACATCTCAAGGACAAGAAATTGCACAAGAAATGGGCGAGCGAAGCGATCCCAAAAATTGTTACGGCTATAGCGATGTCTTTAAAAGATTAGCTAAAAGCTGTGTAGATAACATGTTATTCCCCATTGCGTTGGGGAATCTTGGTAAATTCGCTTCCATCTCCGGCTTCTGGGAGACAAGGAAACGCAAGCAACTGAGTACGATTCCTTTCGAATATACAGAACACTATTAATCACGTTTAATTAAAGAGCCACGCAAAAAAGAAGGAAGCAACGCTCTGTCAACTTTCCACTATTTCATTTCAGTAGCCACTGTGGCGTAATGTTTAAGTCCATTAGCCTCATATCAGGAGGTCGCGCGTTCAATTCCCGGCGGAGTGTAACTTTGTTAGACTCGGTTTGGTTGGTGGAAGGGCATTTTCTAATCCAGCCTGGCTAGCTACCACCATCTTATTATCTAAGATCATGGTAGCTAGACAGGCGAGCTATGAAAATGCCCTAACACCAACCAAACAGAGTCTTACAATTTCACAAAGTAAGACTCCGTCGGGATTCGAACCTGTGACCTCCTAGTATGAAGAGAGTTACTAGTAATCACAGGCGTTTAATTTCGTGGCATCCACCATTTGTGCCGCTTTTCAGGACATAAAACACGTGTTCAGATTATGAGAGTAAATATTATTTTTTTCTCGTCGGGAATTCCAATTTCAACGATTGTTAAAACATTCAATTAAATGGAAATTATAGTATCATACATTACCTGTGAATAATGAAAGAGGTGTGTTAGCTGATCGATTTTCTGCTGTGACGGTTATTGTTAGACATGTCCCGTAGTGAACACCATTACCGTATCCGCCTCCAGTAGTGGCAGTTCAGTTTACAAGTCTAAAGGTTTGTACAATTTCAAGTTTTTAAACCAATTAGAATCTTTTCCAGTTAGATTTCAATTAAATTTGTGGTTAGTGAAAGAAATTCATTTCACAAGTGCGATACTTTTTTTAAATTTTGGGTAATGAAAATGATATTTGAACCCATTTAAGTAGAGTTATCTGTATATAAAAATCTTGTGTTCGTCTTTTAGTGATCGTGTAACTTCTAAACGACTTGATCGTTTTGGCGAGTGGTTCCCGCGAGCCGCTTTCCCGGAAAATTGGAAAATTCGTGAAAACAAAGTAATTTTTCCTGTAAGTGTTTTTCCCGATTTTAACAAAAACCGGCCAAGTGCGAGTCAGAACCGCACACATAGGTTCCGTACCATCATACTAGATGGCGATAGTTTCTTCACGTTTTAAAAAAACACGTTTTTTTAAAGTATATTTTTTTCACTCTTTCTAATTTTTAGTATTATATAGTTGTTATAGCAGCAACAGAAATACATCATCTGTGAAAATTTCAACTGTCTAGCTATCACGGTTCATGAAATACAGGCTGGTGACGGACGGACAGACAGACGGGCAGCGAAGTCTTAGTAATAGGGTCCCGTTTTTACCCTTTGGTTACGAAACCCCAAAAACGATATCCACGCGATCGAAGCTGCGGGAAACAGCTAGTACCAGTATAAATATATAGAAGAAGAAGAAGAAGTTCAAGTAATTAAATCATCTCGCACAACCCAGTGGCCCAGAGGGCCCAGACTGAATTCTCCACAGTTTCAATTTTCTTTGCTAGTTACACTGTGGCATTTCCTACGATATAGTCAAATACCTAATCATGACATGAGTACGAGTTCCACACGATGACGTGCGAGGAGTCTGTTACGAGACTGTTAGTTTCGCGTCCTGATTCTTTAGATACCAACATGTACGTCAAAATGTTAATCCATCTCATTATTCACGAATGTAATTATTCATTCGTTCAGCTCCATTTGAACCTGAAGAATGGAAGGAAAAGACATATAACTAGATGGCTTAGTATAAGGACGGTGGTAAACTATGCCTAATCTTAGGATATGAATCATTGATATTGAACAATAAGAGCAGGTTCTTAGAGTCCTCCGCAGACGAGACTGTAGGTTCAACAGTGAGGAATCGTCAGGCTATCAATATGTGATGAATTTATGATAAAGCGCATCTGAAGACATAGGGTAAGGCAGGCCTACCACTCGGTGGACCCCTGACCCGGTATAAAGGTCAAGCTGCTGGATGCGGGCAGCGCAGAACCGATCGTCATGAAAATATTTGGGGGAGGCATTTCGGCGTCTTTCGGCTGATATGATGATTATAAAACATATTTACAGAGCGTCAAAGGCTCTTCTCAAGGAAAAACAGACAGTACTGTAAATGCTTACTTATCTTCAGCATTTGACACTTTTATGTGAATTGTCGGTTCCAAGTTAAAATTATTCGAAAAGAAAAAAACAAGAATTTTGTCACCGTCTGAGGCCAGCCGGTGTCGATAGACATTTGTGGGTTGAGTCCTCTATGAGTCATGTTCCCAAGAGCACATTCGTGACTAAAACTGTAAACTAAACGTAGTTGGATGGTTAGATGGGTACCATTGAGTGCAATGTTGTGGAGTTCTGTTCTACAGAAGCGAATTTTCGTTACTGTTCGAGTTTTGAACCACGAAACTACAGTATTAAGACTGTTAGTCTAAAGACTATTAGTGTTAATACTGTGACGAAACTATTAATATTATGTTATATATTATTATTATGTTAATATCATAATATTATATTGTTATTTAATGCCTATTTGCTACATAAAATCTTAAGGATAGAGTCTTAGGTTCTAAGAAACACTTAAGTTTCGGGTATTTTGATTCTTGTAACATTAACAGTCGGTAAAGTACCTAGCTTGACAAAGAGTATCTAAACCTGGAACGTTAATTTGCCGAAAATCCTCCAATGATTAGTAACATTTTATGGATGTTTTCCACTAATTAATAAAATTAGTTTTTTATAAGCTGTATACTAATATACAACAACTTCATTGATTTATTTGATTGTTTATTGATTGGACTACGGTTTAAATCGATTAAAGAGCGACATCCAGGGCGGGTGAGGGGGAGGGACTAATTATTAACTGTTTGGTATGAAACATTATTTCGGTTGATAATAGATCCTTTTCGTATTTTGAAGATAATCTCTTGATGATAGGTGAGATGATGCCAAGAACTTACCAATTGTGGATCAAACCCTCCAAATCCTCCAATGATTAGTAAAATTTTATTGATGTTTTCCACTAGTTAGTTTAATTGGTTTTTTTGAGCTGTATACTACTATAAAACAAGTTCATTTATTTACTTGATTGTTTATTTATTTGACTACGGTTTAAATCGATAATAGAGCGACTTCCAGGGCGGGGTGAGGGGGAGGGACTGATTATTAACTGTTTGGTATGAAAAATTATTTTCGTATTTTGAAGATAATCTCTTGATGATAGTTGAGATGATGCCAAGAACTTACCAATTTCGGAAGAAAAAAGTTTCAAAGGGGTTTGAAAATTTTTGTATGGAGACTGGCATACTGGAGCCCGCCATATATTTTTTTTTTAAAATGACGTCGCACATTGAGGCCTATATATTTGGATAGGGGTTACAAACAAAAAATGTCATGCAACATAGTGTCCTAAAACGTCATGTTACGGAGATAATTGAATGTATATATTCCATAATAATTTTTAACTTCTATATTATCTCAGAAACGTGACATTTTAGGCTAAAATGTAATATGACATTTATTGTTCTTCTATAGGTCGTCTATCCAAAAACACAGGTTAGATTACATAAACTAGCGTTATGTTAAGTAACCTCTCGGAGGAACAACTCTTTTTAAATTTTTCTTGCAAAAATTTCAAAGAAGATTTTGATCTCAGGTTATTTTATTTGCTAAAAATGTCTTGTACGTCTGAGCCAGAAATTGAAAAAAGTGGCAAAGTAAAAGGCACGTGTGCGGTAAAATTAATTTTGCGCACAGTAAACTTTAAAAAACATAAAAAGTACCACTTTTCGAGCAACTGTATTGAAAATAATACAACAGTCGAACTGAAAACCTCCTCACTTTTTGAGTCGTTTTAAAAAAGCTAATTGTTTTTTTTTCCGCAGCTTGCTTCAACTACGACAACCCTCAGAAGCCGGCAGCCAACAAGGCTGACAAGAACAAGGAGCTCAGCATGGACGGCGCTTGTGAGTACCTTCCGTTTCTCAAGGCCGGAACATGGGTCACAATATTCAATTACTCAATATATTCAAATCACAATATTCAATTCAAATTATTAATAGACTTCATAAAGCTATTACTATAGAACATAAATTATACTGAAAATAATAAAAAAATGATTTGATTGAATACAATTATTTAAAAAAGTTACCATGTTTGATGTAAAAAAACATTGGATTAACCATCTAATTGAAGTACGCAGTTTGTTTTGGTCTAAGAACACTCGCTGGAACAAGCTCTTTCATTTGAGCTATTGCTTATAAATTGGTGGGGTTGGAGGAAAGCTAGGTGTAACCATTCAACGCGCACATTCTCGCAGACCGCGCAACCAAAGTATATAATAATATATTAGTACTAACTTAAGTATGGACACTCCCTGCCGCTCTCTGGATTGCGACTTCACCCCCTCGTCACCCAGATTGATACAGATTGGTTACAGTTTGGTTGTCTAACGTATAGGATTTCGCCGCTATTTTGTTCGTTCCGTCATTCGTTTTTTTCAAATGTCGTTTCTGGCCCGTTGTATGAAGTGTCCAGGGTGTGGCGCAACGTCGATGGCGAGCCGCTTACGGGTTGCGGGACGCCCGCCGCGCACTCTTGATTTCCATAATAAAAAATAAATATACATATAAAAAAAAAATTGTCTGCAGAGCAGCACAGGTCCTCCACTTAATAACATAATATATATTTTCACTCACGCATCGATACACAAAGCATAATGCGTGCCAACAGCTGGTCTGGCCCGTCGCATTAGATGTTTCTTAACAAGAAAGGAAAGAAAACAGTACAATATCACAGATTACTAAATAGTTACACAATATGAACAATATCCCAATTCTGCTTGATTTCAATTCAGTTTGACGTACCGTAAGGCTAGTTAGTCATACCCCAGTATCGTCTTGTTTGCCACCGCCTGGGAGGTAATTAGGGACTTACGTAATTTGATGTATTTTATTTTATTGGTTTATCAACAAATGTTACAACTTTTCATGCTAAAAATACAGTGTATGTTTATTATCTAATTGCACAGCCTCTTACAGATAAACACAGCACGCTTAAAACGTGTACTTTACAAAAATTAATGAAAGTATTGTATTGTTCACTGCGATTAAGTTAAAAATTAAACGAAGAGTAAACAAAATAAAATTAGGAAAGAAGAAAAGTGCGAACCTATGAAACCTTGTATATTTTTTTGCGAAATTGATACAGCGAGTCAAAGTGCACATCAAGAACATCACTTAAATTGTTGTATAAACTACACAAGCGTGGAACTACAGAGTTACGGCCTGATACTGTACGGCGATAAGGAACTGCAAATAGTTTTCTAATTTTAGTACGCGGATACTGATATGGAACGCTAATTTTAAATTGACTAAGAAGTTGAGTGCAGTCTGTGATGCTTCTTATAATTTTGTACAACAAGATCAGATCTAAACCGTCTCTTCGCCTATCGAGGTTGATCATTTGAAATCTACAAATTCTATCAACATAAGATCTTATCTTTTTTGCCTCGCCTGTAGCAAAGGTCAAATGCCACATAAATCTCTTTTGGATTCTTTCAATCCTCAACATATAAGTTGCGTAGTGTGGTCGCCAAATTACAGAACCGTACTCGAGCGTGCTTCTCACTAAGCAGTTGTATAAAGTTATCTTTGTGCTGGCTTTACGGAAAGCTTTGATATTGCGAATTACGAAGCCTAAAGTTGTCGAGGCTTTTTTACTATATTATTGATGTGAGGCACGAAAGTTAATTTTTTGTCAAGTAAAATACCCAAGTCACGTACCTACTGTTTCAACTTCAGTAAGATATGAATCGTTAATTTTGTAAAAGATATGAATCGTTAATTTTGTAATTGTGATTGATTATACTAGACATTTTACGAGTGAAATTTATGTGAAAACATTTTTTTGCATTAAGGTGCATACCGTTTCTGTTACACCATAAAACTAGTTTGTCAAGATCTTTTTGAAGAGTTTTTGCATCAGATGTGGTTTCTACTATCTTGAGAATTTTTAAATCGTCTGCATATAGAAAAGGCATTTTGTAGGTAATCAGGAAGGCGTTTTGTAGGTAATCAGGAATATCATTCACAAAAATGTTGAACAGGATTGGACCTAGATGGGAGCCTTGTGGGACGCCGGACAAAAAAAGATCGCCCTTGGAGATAGGATTCTAACCAGTTTAGTATAGATCCAGTAAAGCCGTATGCACTCAGTTTGGAAATCAAAAAATCATGACGGATCATATCAAAGGCTTTGCTAAAGTCAGTATAAATGACGTGAGCTTGTTAACCTCCATCAAGAGCCGTCACTACATGTTCAATAAATGTTGCTAGATTAGTAGTGGTTGATCTACCATGGACAAATCCATGTTGTTAATCCGTGATATACTGTTTAAAATAAGTTTGAATTGTTGAGCATACCACACACTGCAAGATTTTTCCGAACGTGCTGAGAATAGATATTTGTTTATAGTTATTGACCATAGTGCTATCGTCGCTCTTAAAAATCGGGACAACTTTTGCGACCTTCCGCTGGTCAGGAAAGACTCCAGTTTTTAAGGATGTGTTGAAAATTGTTAATTAATTATGACATATTAGGTAGGTACTGTCTTACTCACGCATCGATACACAATGTTTAACGAGTGGCGACGTGTTGCCACGCTAACAGCTGTTCCGACCCGCCGCATTAGATGTTTCACATAAAAAAATATTTTTAATACATCTACTTTGTTTTTGTTTAACTACCTCGAGTTTTAAGAAGTGCTATTGTAAGAGCCGCAAAAGTACAAAATTTAAAATATGGCGCTATCTGTTGAAATATTATATTTATCATTTTATGCATTACAGGATCGCATTTAATTTTCGCAATACATATTTTTTTTTAATTTGACGCAATAATCGGCTGGACACACTTAAAGTTCACATCAGTTGGGCCGTCAGCCTTTAAGGCCGTTCCGTGAGCCAGATAACCCCGAATTACCTATTCCCCGCCCCATATAAGAGCTTACCTTAAAAATATTTAAGAATACTGTTATCATTGATAAGACAGCAAACGATACACGATTTATAATACTTCACATCATACAATTTAATCCCAAAATAACCTCTGAAACCGTAAATGTGGGTCTTGAAACAAATTTTGCTCTATAAATACTTAATGAAAACAGGTTGAAAAACCGGCCAAGTGCGAGTCAGAAACGCATACATAGGGTTTCGTACCATCATACTAGATGGCGCTAGTTTCTTCATGCTTTTTCTAATTTTTAGTAATTGTTGTTATAGCGGCAACAGATATACATCATCTGTAAAAAATCAACTGTCTAGCTATCACGGTTCATGAAATACAGCCTGGTGACAGACGGACAGACAGACAACGTACAGCGAAGTCTTAGTAATAGGGTCCCGTTTTTATCCTTTTGGTAAGAAACCCTAAAAATAAATCATAAGATTAATATTAATTTCACAGCTATAGAATTTCGATATCTTATAAAAATATTTTTTTATAAACTAATTCAGTCAGAAAGCGCCTATGATTGGCGTATACGAGGGCAGTTTGACAACTCAATGACTTTAAGGTTAAATAAAAACTTTTTTAAAAATTTTTTTGTCTCATATTTGGAAACTCACTACGAAGCGCATGCCGTTCTTTTTTCAAATTTGGCGCGAAAACAAGCTTTTTAGAAACAAAAAAGTTAGGCGACTTCTAAGCATTCTTTGAAAATGGAGAAAAGCGAGTTTCGAGTGGTAATTAAACACTATTTTTTACGTGGTAAAACTATGAAGCAGACCAAATTGAAAAAGTATTATGGTGATTCTGCGCCTTCTCATGGGATGGTACATAAGTGGTTCACTGAATTTCGTTGTGGACGTACTACTACTACTAATGACGCGGAGCGCCCAGGAAGGCCGATTGAGGTCACTACGGAGGGCATGGTTAATAAAATACATAATATTGTTTTGGCAGATCGTCGAGTGAAGATACGCGAAATAAGTGATGCTGTGCACTTCTCGACTGAACGAGTTTTTTTTTATATTTTGCATGATATTCTGGGCATGAAAAAGCTTTCTGCAAGATGGGTGCCGCGTTTACTAACAGTCGACCAGAAACGAAATCGTGTAACAGCTTCTTAGGATTGCCTAGCCATGTTTAATCGCAATCCGAGTGAGTTTATGCGCCGGTACATAACAGTTGACGAAACGTGGGTCCATCATTATACACCAGAGACTAAGCAACAGTCGAAGCAATGGACTTCTACCGGGGAACGTGCCCTAAAGAAGGCAAAAACTGTTTGCTCGGCTGGTAAAGTGATGGCCACAGTCTTTTGGGACAGCGAAGGGGTTATTTACATCGATTTTTTTGATAAAGGCAAGACAATAACCGGAGCTCACTATGCTGAATTCTATTTCATCAGGATAATGCACCGGCCCACTCGTCTGCAATCGCGACATCAGAAATTGTCGAATTAGGATACGAATTATTGCCACACCCTCCGTATTCGCCAGATTTAGCCCCCTGTGACTTTTTCCTCTTCCCAAACATGAAGAAATGGCTTGGCGGGCAAAGATTTTCGTCAAACGAAGAGGTGGTAGCCGAAACTGAGGCCTATTTTTCAGGAATTGACAAAAAATATTTTTTTTGATGGGTATAAGAGGTTGGAACATCGCTGGAATAAGTGAGTAGAGTTGAAAGGAGATTATGTAGAAAAATAAAAATATATATATACATGTAAAATGAGTGTTTCTTCTTTCCAAAGTCATGGACTTTTCACACCGCCCTCGTATATGGCGCGCTATTGCTTATTTTTTGACTCTCTAATCTAATAAATGTACCTAGGTATGGGAAAAGGGGAGATATGAGGCCCTGAGGCTGGCACTTTTACATTAATGAAAAATAAAATATGCTCATTTCGAAAAACCTAAATACTTTAAGAGGACTGTGAAGCTGTGACTTTTCATACAAACGGCGGTAAAGATTTTCATTAACCGATTTTGACCAATTGTCATTAGGTTGTCAGTCAGAACAAAAGCTAGGCTTAAGGGCTATCCACACAGCTCAGGGTCAGGGCCTTCCGAGTTCCAGGCCGTCCGAATCACAATCCTCTTAAGGGAACTTTTAATACAGCTTTAACTTGAAAATAATTTATTCTACTCAGCAGCCCTTTTATTTGAAACCAATTACATGGGGGTGCGTAAAAAATAAGTAATTATCTAGTAATCCGCCATATTGGATTTAGAAAGTCGTCACTTAGCTAACCATACATTGTCATCTAAACTTAACGTGTATGCAAAACTTAAGCTCAATCGGAAACCGGGAAGTGGGTCAAAAACTTGCCAATTTTGAAGCGTACTTACATACTACTGTGTAACCGGTAGATTAAACAGCCTCGGCTCCATCCTCACTTTCCATTAGGTGAGATAACATACTCCATTTTTTTTAAATAAAAGATATAGCGTATCGAGCAAATCACCAAAAATAAAAATTTGATTTAGTGAAAAATCGTTATCTTCTATCATTTCACTACGTCAAGTCAGCGTAGCGTTTCTAAGGCCTGCCTCTAGAATGGTACACATAAAACTCAATTTTGTTTTTTGTGTAAAAGCTTATTGATTGGGCCCGCATGAGTATATCAGCTCGTTGTTACCGGGGTATATATGTCATAACGTTATATTTAACTTCGATACATTCTAATTTCTAATATGTACACCTAATTGAAATAATACATAATTTTTTTTGGTGTACTGTTAAGCAATAAATAGAGGGAATTTACTTATACTTTGTAAAAGCTTTATTTAAATTGCAATGTTTGTATGTATGTATGTATGAATGAATGTATTTTTAGTACAAATCTTGCGATCGGTTTTAGAGCGACTTCGAGGGGTGCGATTGAACTGGAATTTGGAATGAATCCGTATTCCCTGTGACACTAGACCCTTTTGGTATTTTGAAGTTAATCTGATGATGAACTCATCAGATCAACTTCAAATAACCTTAAGGTCGTATCAACTTTTATTTTGCAATCCAAACAACTAGACTTTATTATGCTCACCTTTTTTGAATGTGGAACCGTGTATTTTTTTATATTCATTTGAGCATTTGGATTTTTGAGCATAAAAACTCTTTTCCAATAAAAGCTTGTAATTAAAAATTTTTAGGTTTTTCATAAATAATTTTTTACTTTACTTTTATTTTTATACTTTATTAGCTGTCCGGCGAACTTGGTACCGCCTCACAATGCACTACACTACAATACACTTCACTACACTACCGCTACACTAGAACTACACTACCACTCCCACTACCACTACCACTACCACTTCCACTACCACTACCACCACCACTACCACTACCACCACCACTATTACTACCACTACCACTACCATTACCATTACCACTACCACTACCTGTACCATTACCACTACAACTGCACCACGACTACACTACCATTACCACTACCACTAGCACTACCACTACCATTAACACAACCACTTCCAATAACACTACCACTACCATTACCATTATCTCTACCACTACCACTACCACAACCACAACCACAACCGCAACCACAACCACTACCACTACCACTACCACTACCATTACCATTACCACTACCACTACCACTACCACTACACTACATTACACTACCACTAGACTACCACTACACTACACTACATTACACTACCACTACACTACCACTACACTACCACTACACTACACTACCACTACCACTACACTACCACTACACTACCACTACACTACACTACCACTACCACTACTACTACCACTACTACTACCACTACACTACTTTTTTTAGATATTGCAGGAATTTTTAGGTCATTTTTTACACCTTGGGTTAAATTTTTTAGGTTATAGAAAGGATCCCTAATTTTTGAAAATATAATATAGCCTATAGCAACAGCGGATATTGTAGCTTCCCAACAGTGAAAGAATTTTTCAAATCGGACCAGTAGTTTCGGAGCCTATTCAAGACAAACAAACAAACAATCAAATCTTTCCTCTTTATAATATTAGTGTAGATTTTAGTTTTTATGTTATAGTTGGAGAAAATTACGTTCCCTACCGACATTTAACCTTGATATATTTTATTTAGGTAACTAAAGGCTTTCTCATGTTTCGTGGTAGTTGACGATGAATCGCATGTTGGTTTTATATCACGCGATTTACGTTATGCAAAACACGATAGACTATACCGTGTGTAGAGTTTTCAGGAATGATCCAAGTTGGGCCAAGTTACCTACTTATCCAAGTTTGGCCAAGTCACCTACTTATACATACAAGTTTGGCTAAGTCACCTACTTATCCAACTTTGGCAAGTAATTACTTAGTAATCTGTGCTTTGGCCAATTGACCTAGTTATCCAAATGCCCAAGAAAGAGTGTATTTTGGGCGTAAGTTTTGTACATGTACAGGGTGGGGCAAAAGATATGCATCGGTTTTAGAGGGCCAGAAAAAAAGTATTTGATAATTATCAGTGCGGTTTATTTTGTTCAAGTCACTATGGAATGCCATTTGTTTATCAAGTTTTTAAACTTACACCAGCAAGATGGCGGACATCAGCAGCGATGCACTAATGAAGGTGATTTTTCCCATACATTTCAATGGGTATGGCGGTTATTTCCTCCCTAATTCTCATCTTACCTTCATCTAAGATGTGAGGACGATGTTACGTTGCGTTGATTGTGATTTGCGTTGACGTCCATTGTTTTGAAATGAATAGATATCATTGTTGCACTTGTGTAAAGAGGTGTCGAGTAATGGTACGGAACCCTCGTGCATATAAATATATATATAAGTAACTCAAAATAAAATAAAATAATAAAACAGAAAAATGGATTACCCCAGGTATAAAACGAAGCAGCAGGTTAAAGAGAAAGTTACTATGGAAATATAGGCTCAAACCAAATAAAGATAATAAAATAAAGTATCAAAATTACTCAAGAACATTTTGAAAAGTTTTGCGACAAAATCAACGGGTACATAATATAAAATACATTCAAAAATCCGATAATAAAACTAAATATTCATGGCAAATCATAAACAGATCCAAGCATAATATACCTAGGAGTGCAATCTCTAAAATAAAACTTAATGGTTCGATTATTACTAATCCACAAGATATTGCTGAAAGTTTCAATGTCTATTATACAAGCAGAATAAAAAAACTTCCAGAGGCAGGGAAAAATATAAATTTAAATCTACAATCCAGTCTTAACTCAATGTTCATGCCACCTAGTATTCCTAATGACATCATATACAGGGTCTTCGGCAGATGGTTGAAAATACGAAAATGGGGGATAGGTGGGGTCGCCTCCCACCTATTTTGAGAATTAAAAAAAATCTAGGACTTGTAATTTTTTTTACAGGATTTTTTTTCCTTTTTTAGAAATTTTGCCATTTTTATACCTTTGAACACATGTAACTTTTTGTTTTTTAAAGCTAGCTCCAAAATCTTTTTTTAATAGACTTTTATAAGATCGTCGGCTCTAAAAAAAATTATGTTTGTTTCAAGTTATTGCTAAAAACAAAAATGTGGGCCCCCGAACTTAAAAAAAAAGTTGAACAAAAATTTAAAAGTCAACTTTGCGATGCCTTTAAAAAAAAAATAATGGGGCTGGAAGGCTTCTGTTTTTTTTAAAATATCTCTAAAGCTTAGGTTTTTGAATGGTATGTAATTTGTTTCGGTATCTTTTTTGTAACCGGAGTTGTTAATTTTTTTTACTCAATTGGACCATGTTGACGAAATTCCACTAGTTACATGTTTTGTGAAATGTATCAAATGCAAAGTCCGATAATAAAACTAAATATTCATGGCAAATCATAAACAGATCCAAGCATAATATACCTAGGAGTGCAATCTCTAAAATAAAACTTAATGGTTCGATTATTACTAATCCACAAGATATTGCTGAAAGTTTCAATGTCTATTATACAAGCAGAATGAAAAAACTTCCAGAGGCAGGGAAAAATATAAATTTAAATCTACAATCCAGTCTTAACTCAATGTTCATGCCACCTAGTATTCCTAATGACATCATATACATATATCGTAAGACAGTTAAAGAATAAAAACAGTGTTGGATATGACGGGATATCCACCAAAGTAGTCAAATATGTTATAGACTGTATAGCTTCTCATTTAAGCTACATTTTAAAATTATTAATTAGTACGGGCATTTTTCCAGTCGCTTTAAAAATTGCTGTTATTAAACCTCTCTTCAAAAAAAACCATAAAGAAGATATATCATGTTATAGGCCGATTGCTCTTTTATCAGTATTTGCAAAAATCTTTGAAAAATTCATTCACAAAGAACTTAATGCATACATGTACACGTATACATGTACATAAGTACACGGGCATCTTCATATATGTTAATTGTACCGCGACATAAAACGACGGCGTTCAGGGGCAGTTTCAAATACGCAGCCAGTAAAATCTGGAATAATTTGCCGCCACCAATCAGGGAGTGTGTCTCGGTCTACAGTTTCAAACGTCAAATAACATCTTTTTGCATAGAAGAACAGAAGGCCGGCCGCACTACCCACCTTGCTTGAAACTGCCTTTTGACGTTTGTCTATTTACAATCGCTGAGGAGAATATTGTAAAATTTTATAATATTGGTTATACAGTATCTTCTTTAGTTTTCTTAATCTAAGTAGCATCTAAAATAATGTATCTGTAATGGTTGTAGGGTTTTAGTTTTGAATTTAACTTTTATTTTTTTACTATGTTTAAAGTTTTATTTTGTTTAAATTTATGATGTGTATTTCGTTTAGGTCCACCCCCTTCCCTGAAGGGGTAGTAGCTGAAAATCAGCGCTGTGATCTTTGTGATGACAGCATAATTATGCTGAGCTGCTACCTTTTCAGTGATAGGTACGAACTATTGTATTTTAAAAGCTACAAAATTATTCACTTGTGTGTACTTATCACTGAATAAACATTTATTCTATTCTATTCTACATGGAAAAGAAAAATCTTTTTTCAAATGAACAACAAGGCTTTAGGCGAGACAGATCGACCAACTTGGCTGTATTTGACTTATTAAAAAGAATTACTGAAAATATTGAAATAAGGAAACATGTTAGTGTTGTATGTTAGCCGAAAACGGCTAGGACCATCATCATCATCATCATCATCATCATGGACATGACGCAAGCTTTTGACTATGTTGACCATAAAATACTTTTACATAAACTTGCTTATTATGGAGTTAGAGGAAATATTTTAAAGTTAATAAAAAGCTACTTACATAATAGGAAGCAATACACTGAATTGTCTTAAATTAATATCGACAAAAAATATGAAGAAACCTATTGTTCACATCAAAACGTTGTAAAATACGTGGTGCCCCAGGGCAGCGTCTTAGGGCCCCTGCTGTTTATAATTTACATAAATGACTTACCTAGACATATACAGTATCCCATGACACTATTTGCTGATGACAGTACTGTAGTGACAGAGTGCAAAAATAAGAGTTCTTATCAATATGAAATAAACAGCACATTATGTGGCATAATTTCTTGGATGAAAAACAATAACCTGCTAGTAAACCTATTAAAAACAAAAATTATACAATTTCGACAACGTGTCTCCACTCCCTCCTTAGATATTAAATACCAAGACATCAAAATAGAAGAATTGGAGTCCATAAAGTTTTTAGGAGTAACAATGAATAGGTCACTCAAATGGAAGGAACACGCTGTAACACTGTGCTCAAAACTATCCGGATCCGCTTATGCCCTACTTAAACTTTCACAAATAGTGGATATCGCTACTGTCCTAAAGGCGTACCATGCCCTTGTTGGCTCAATTTTGAGATATGGAATAATATTTTGGGGTAACTGCACAGAAAAAGAAACCATTTTCAGGAATCAAAAAAGATGTATTCGAGCAATATTTGGTCTTAAACCCATCGATAGCTGTAAACCTTTCTTTGTAAAGTTTAATATATTAACACTTCCATCAGTATACATACTGGAGACAGCAGTATTTGTTAAACAAAATCCTGGTTTGTTTAAAAATATAGAGCCTACAGCATATCATAGTCATCTTCGCTCACGAGATCTTACGAAAATCTGTCAACAATGGAGCAATACAGCTTTATTGTCAAAAAGTGTTTTTTGCATGGCGCCAAAAATATAAAACAAAATTCCAGTAGACATAAGAACTTGCAATGTTAATCCATTTAGGAGACGATTGAAGGAACTATTGACTACAAAATGCTATTACACAGTAAACGAATTTTTAAATGATAAATTAATGTAATCCTATTTAAAATTATTATGATTATTCTTGTACTGAGACTAGATTAAATTATGACCATTTTTTTAAAATTTTTAATATGTATAGGACAACATGACTAAAAATGATATTGAAATAAATTAGAATAAAAAGACTGTAAATTATAAATTGTAATTGTAAATGAGCTAAACTGTAATTTAAATGTAATTAATCATTGCATGGAGGGAGTGTGAGTGCAACTGTTTTTGTATGCTGCAAGGCAAACATGAAGAACTTCTATTGTAACACTAACATCTGTATTTTAATTTACTCATGTTCTTGACAAATAAATTATCTTTATCTTTATCAAAGGTGACTGACGGACTGACTGACATAGTGATCTATCAACACACAGCCCAAACCACTGGACGGATCGGGCTGAAATTTGGCATGCAGGTAGATGTTATGACGTAGGCATCCGCTAAGAAAGGATTTTGGGAAATTCCTACGGGAACCGCAAAAATCGGCATCTGCGCGGGCTAAGCTGCGGGCATCCACTAGTACTTAATATGCATGTTAAATTTCAGTCAATTGGAAACCGGGAAGTGGGTCAAATTTAACTTGCAAGATTTTACCCGAACAAACATACATACATTGCAAGTAAAATATTAATAAAAACAACTTGTAAAAAAATATATATCTTGCGATCATAAATTCACATATTTTGCAGATGTTAAATTCAACATTTTGAGAATTCAACATTTTGAGATTAAACATTTTGAGAATTCAACATTATGTAATTTCAACATTATGTTCCGGAACCAAAAGGCGCTTTGCACACGACGGGGCGGGGCGGGCCGGTCAATTTCGCCGTCAACGATAGCACAAAGGGAATCCTATACTACCAACGCACATGGCGGACAAAAGGACCGCGCAGCAGGTGCCCGGCGGGCACTGGGGGCGCGGCATGTCCGTGGCTGCCCGCCATAGATCACACAAACCAGTTTGTACGCAGTAACGCAGACGGCGACGCGGGGCGGCGCGGGGCGGCTAACTCAGTCCGCGCCACGCTTCACTAGAACGAACGTACTGAACTGACCGCTTCTGTCCCTCGTGTGCTTTATGTACGCGGCGAAGGCAGCCGCGGGCATCGACGGGCAGACGCGGTCTTTATTGCTTCGCGGTCAAAAAGACTGCGCCGCCCCGTCGTGTGCAAAGCGCCAAAATGTACCTAATAAAAAAGGAACTCCTTGGCTATAAGTAGGTAGCTCGAAGATTTATTAATCTTATGTTTCATTAAACAATTTCGTGTTCATAAATTATCTTTATTTTGTTATAACTCGCGGATTAATAAAACATTTCGTGTTCATACATTCTCTATCAATTTTTTCGGACATCCTGTAGCTTAGTAAATGTGATTAGGAATGAGTACAGTTTTAATAAATTACGTACGTACCTGCCAGGGTTTCAAAAAGGTTGATATTTAGAATTTCACACAGGAATTTACTTTTGTTATAATACATGCTTAATTATAACTACCTAGAAACATTGATATTTTATTGTAATAGCTAAAACGACTGCCCACAAAAAGGAGTGTGTCGTTTTCAGGTCTAATGTATTTATGTATGTATGTTTCATTATTCTACGATATCTTCTAAACTGCTTGATGGATTTTAAGGTGCGTGGTATATCTTTAGATTCGTCTTGATCCTGTGAGTGACATAGGATTACCCGACTTTACAAATAGAGGGGTAATATTTCAAGGCCTGCCTACTTTTTAAAATCTACAATTGATATGCGCTTGGCATCATCTCACCTGATGACAAGTGACGATGATGGCGAAGATGGAAGCGGGCTTACCAAGATTCCCCAACGCAATGGGGATCTGGCTATCTTATCTTCAAGCTGGAACACATCAATGCTGTTAACACTGATGTTTGGCGGCAAGACTTAGATAAGATGGTGGTAGCTAGCCAGGTGGGCTATGAAAACGCCCAACCAACCAAACCGAGTCTTACAAATTTGACCCCACCGGGAATCGAACCCACGACCTCCTGATGTCAAACGAATGGACTAACCATTACGCCACGGAGGCGGTTAAAAAGTAAAAAGTGCGTGATAATTTGACCCATATTTTCCCAATACGATGTTATTATTGAATCAGGAAGTAGGCTGTAAAAAGGCATATATTTCTTATATATTTAAAACTACAAATAGAACCTACGCAATCATACTTTCTCCTACTCAGTAGTTTTTATACAGTAACACTTATAGGGCGATAAAAGTCTAAAACCCTTATTGTTATTAGGGCGTTGTTGCTGCCTGTACAGAATTCGTTCGTTCATTTCTTTTCTTCATGTCAGTCGCTCCGTATAAAGCTGGCCTGAAAGACGCGTTCGAGGTCGTTCACAACATTTGCTCGCCGAAATAACAGCTGATGTGAACCGATGTGTAAAATGTATTTAAATGTTCGTGTTGTTCCTTAGTATTTAATGATTTGGATTTAAAAATGTATCGTGGTAAGCCCAAAACTACATCGCATGGTAAGTTTCATTGGAAAATCGATTTTAAAGTGTTATTTTTTTGTGTCAAGTTTTTATAACAATTAGGTCAGATTTAACAAAGATAAAGTTTCATTTCATAGGCTATAATAATGCTATATTATATCAAAGTGCGTGAATCTATAGGTAATAAACTAATAGTAGGCTTTTCAACGTAATCGCCTATCGGGCACGTGAAAGTGCTTTTCACGGGAAAATCAACGGGTATTAACTTGTGATGGGGGTACGGATTTTTACTGTTATGTAAGTATCGACAGTAGTGGTGGATAATGGTAATGGTGTCCTCTACGTGGAGGTAAATAAATAATTGCCCCATACGCCCAATCGATTGACTGACACGCTTTTGCCGCAGTGCCTGGCAACGGCCTAGACGATAATAGCAGACAGTGTAACTTTAAAGTGGGCTTGTACTCATTAAATTGAACAACTTTTGTTGTTCATCGTTGCAGAAACCGCCAATTTTTTTTGGATTTTTCTTTCATTTTTAACAGACTTCAAAAAAGGAGTAGGTTTCTCGACTAGATATTTATGTGTGTTCGCGGATAACTTCGTCGTTTATGAACCGATTTCGATGATTCTTTTTTTGTTGGAAAGGAGATATCCCAAGGGTAGTAACATAACAAGGAAACCAGGATCTGATAATGGCATCCCGAAAAATCGAGAGGAACCTTCAAAAATCGTAGTGGCGACTAGTGCGTTTGAAGTCGGTTTTTTTTTGTTTAAAATTATTTTATACATCGGTCAGCTGATTGGAAAGTTTTGTATGAAAAAAAAGGAAAAAAATTCGTAATTTTATCAAAGTTGTAGAACAAAAGTAGTTCAGTAATCAGTTGGTTACAAGCCCACCTTAAAGTATCACTGCCTTGTTACATCTTGTATAACTTAACTACGGAAAAAGAAGTCTTTAACTCGGTCTCTAATTATGATGTCGCAAAGCTTCGAGTATCTTGAAATAGAGAAAAAAAATCGGTCACGTGCGAGTCGAACTCGCGTGAAGAGGGTTCCGTACCATTCCATCTATATACAGGTTGTAAATAATTGGTGTAGGACCCGTTACCTTGGGATTCTACTCATCATACTAAACAACTTTCTACAAGGAACCCATAGTCAATTCTCAAAAAAAAATTGGACCCTCCATACTAAAATGCACAAAATTAGACGATCAGTTGATCGATCTGTATGAAGAGTTAAACAAATTTTTGCGATTTCAGCAAAGTCGTAGAACAAAAGCGGTTCAGTATGATGAGTAGAAGCCCCAGGTAACTGGACCTACACCAATTTTGGTTGCACCCTGTATAAAAAAATCTCGTCTCACGGTGTTTGTATTCATACTCCTCCGAAACGGCTCAACCGATTTCCATGAATTTTTTTATATCTATTTAGTAGGTGCGTGCTCGCCACTCGAGAACTTTACTGCCCCAACGGCCATCTGTTCTACGAGCAATGTGCCCCGCCCACTGCCACTTAAGATTAGCAATTCTGAGAGCTATGTCGGTTACTTAGGTTCTCCTACGGATCTCCTCGTTTCTGATTAGATCACGCAGAGAAACTCCGAGAAAACGTAGTATAGGCAGGCCTCCCACTCGGTGGACCGATGACCTGGTGAAGGTCGCGGGAAGCCGCTGGATGCGGGCAGCGCAGAACCGGTCGTCGTGAAAATCCTTGGGGGAGGCCTATGTCCAGCAGTGGACGTCCTTCGGCTGATATGATGATGATGATGATTTAGTAGATATGGGAATAGGTCGTAAAGTATATTTCATTATTGCAAAATAACATTTGCCGGGTCAGCTGGTTTTCCATTATAACTTTGAGACTTAGGATTAAAGAGGCCGTATGTTCCTATTTTTTTCGAAATTTTAGACATTAGTTTCGGAGATAGGTAAAGGGGGAATTTCGTAATATTTTCCTTACTTTTAAATGAATCCATATTATGACTATGAATTCTATTGACGTAGATTAGGGAGATCTATGCATTGATGTGTTCTGTATGCAAACATATCTATATAAAGAGTTTACAAACAAATAAACAAGGTCTGACCCTCATAAATATGGATCCAATACGAATACGTTGATTTCTTACTAACTATTATAGGTACGTGTTATTGAGGCGAGGCACCGCTGGAGAAGCGGAGAAACCCTTTTGCTAGATCAATTTTTTTTGGGTAATTACTACCATTTATCGGTCTTGCAAAAAATATGTGACATACTTAAGGATATTGTCTGAGGAATGTGCTAATATGTTACACGATAGTGTGTACTTTACTCGATCATAAAAATCCCAAAAACAGGTCTAAAACTTCTAAAAAGAAGTCTGAAACGAATTGTTTAAAAATAAAATTTCTAAATTTGCACATAGTTTTTATATGGAGATATTTCTTTTTAAGTACTACAGAGAACCTGCTAAATTTTAGTTTTTAAATTGAAGTCTTAAGAGAAATAACAACGTAAAACATTGAAAAAGTGCAAAAGTGTGGTTATTGTCTTAAGATAAGATAATATTTATTGTCAAAACTGAGTAATATAGTTGTTCCAATTAATTAGTATCATCAGTTTACCCATTTCGGGCATACAGTACTCATGGTTGAATAGTCTTGACTCTTTACACGTAAATAAAAAAACAGAGACAACTGTTTTACAAATGCCTCGCCTTAATCTGCTGTAATGTAAGACAAATAGAACTTCATTTTAAGCATTGTATGGCAACTGCACGTGGCCTGGTGGTAGGTAGTGCCCCCGATTGATAAGCCATAGGAAATGGGACACTAACTCCCAATCCTGGAAGTGTTTCGATGTATGTACTTTCGAACCGTCATAGCTTCGGTCTGAATGATGCTAGAAAGCTATTTTTTTAGGATAAGATTTCCTTGGCAGACTTATCAGACGTACCAAGTATCAATTGTCTAGCTTTTATGGTTTCACATTTATTGATATCTGAAATATTTAATAATAGGGGCCTCCACTTCTTTGTTTCCCCAGGGCCTCCACACCTCTAAATCCGGCCCTGTGCACATAGGTACCTACATATTATCTTAATATTTATTGCGCCCCCAAATAGGAGTGGCTGGTTTCCTAATGTTATTCATGTCGTGCCTTGAGAAAGTAACCCTTTTTAGGGTACCGTAGTCAAACTTATAAGACACTTATAGTTTCGCCATGTCCGTCTGTCTGTCTGTCCGTCGTTAGGTCAAAGCCGTTTTACTCAAAGACTATTACAATATTATTAACTAAAATTTATGGTTAGTAAAATCTGAAAATAAATATGAGGGTCCGAACTTTAACAGAAATCGACAATTAGAAGGGATCTTTAATCGAAAAAAATGATTTATTTATTTATTTATTTCACAATTTATTGCACACAGAAATAGGGACAAACAAACATTAAACTAGATAAGAACATACAAAAGGTACAGCTTATTTCTATTAGAAATTTCTTCCAGCAGACCTAGGAAAGAGAAATTACAAAAGAATGGCAGAAGACGTGTATACATTAACAAAGACAACATATTCCTAAATAAATACCACGTACCTACAAAATAATACATAATATAATATATTACATAATGTAATTATATAATAATATAAATAAATTTAATTACATAAATATAATAAAATGCATATAATATAATAAATAAACTATAAAATAAATATGGCTAACTTTAAAAAGGAAAAGACAAGAAGTGTTCTTTTAATTTAGATTTAAAAGAATACAGACTCTGACTATCGCGAATCTCGTGCGGAAGTGAGTTCCACAACCTAACCGCATGCACGGAGAAGGAATAAGAATAGAAGTCGGTAGAATGGGTGGGAAAAGAAAGGAGGGATTTGAGATGAGCACGGGATTGCTGGTCGGGAGGACGCTGCAAGTTAAAGCGTTCCCGTAGGTAGGATGGAGAAGAAGGATTGTAAAGTATTTTGAAAAATAGGAATGATCTTAGGAAACGCTAAATAGTTTTGAAAGATAGTTATTAAACGATACGCCATACGATAAGGTACGCAAAACAAAAAAAACGTGTAAAGTGGGGAAAAAGTTAAAACTACCCCTATCATCTAAACCGCCATTTCAGTATCTCTAAAAGGCTTTCTTAGTTTGGGAGTAATAATCGACCAATTTAAGATGTCCAGTTGTGTTTGTAGTAAATACAGGAATTTATTAAAAATTGAAAAGGCGACTCCATAAAAACTTAAACCCTCTTTTTTGCCAGTCGGGTAAAAATATATCCTATATCACCCACGGGATCAATACGATTCTGAAGACATCTCGGGCTCTAAAATCCATCAAGTCGTTTAGGCTACAGAGCGTGCCGAAGAAATAAATAAATTAACACACATACATACATACATTCGAAAAACATAACCCTCCTTCTGGCGCAGTCAGGTAAAAAGTACATATATTTTCAATACCAACTTCAAAATTGACTGTTTTTTAAAACCTTAGTTTTATGAAAAGACTATACGGAACCCTACTTTTCGCGTGGTTCGACACGCACTTGGCCAATTTATCATCTTACTTGTCACGTTAATTCATCGTTCGCTTTCTTAATTGCAGTAGCATGGCACAGACCACAGTCGGCCACCTCCAGGCAGGAGGAGGAGTTGATGGCGAAGAGTGCTCGCGCGTTGTCCTCCACCACCGACCCGCTCGAGAAGTTGCGCCTCCTTTGCCTTTCGCGCGGAGCTTCGGGCATCATGGGCCTTGCGAGGTAACCTTTTTTTTATCTACAATTGGTAAGCCCTTTACATCAACTCAACTGATTGTGACGATGATGCCGAAGATAGAAGCGGGCTTACCAAGATTTCCTAACGGTTATCTAATCTTCAAACGGAACACATCAATGCTGAACAAAGGCTTAACAATTGAGAATACAAAAAAATTATGTTTGCCCGCTAGACTTAGACAAGACGGTGGTATCTAGCCAGGCGGGCGTAGAAAACGTCCTTCCACCAACCAAACCGAGTATTACAAAGTTAGACCCCGCGACCTCGTGATATGATGCTAATTGACTTAACCATTACGCCACGGAGGCTACTGAAATGAAATGGAGGGATGACGATAGAGTGTTGATTCCTTACTTTTTGCGTGGCACTATAAAAACCCGTGATATTCCATCTTCTCTGTGAATTGATAGTGTTCTTTATATCCCAAAGGAATCGTACTCAGATGCTTGCGTTTCCTTGTCTCCCAGACGGCGCATGAGTAACCATAACGCCAACGCAGGTATAAAATTAAAAAGTGTCGTGTTTTTAAACTATTGGCTCCAGTAAAATGATTGAGGATATCCTGAGTTTAATAGTTTATAAGTAACAACTACGAAACTCTTCACTTTGCGTGGCCCGAGACGTACTCGGCCAATTTTTGTACTTACTTGTAAGCACAGGCCCCCCGGTCACCAACGCTTGAAGTCCTGGTGAAAATAGAGGAAGCCGCTGGTGTGGGCAGCGCAGGACCGGTCATTGTGAAAATCCTTATAGACGAGGCGTTTCATAGAAGAACATGACTATAGTCCCATGTTCAGCAGTGGACAACTTTCAGCTGATATGATGATGTAGGTAGGCGCTTCAAAAACGAGAACGTTCATAGCATCCACTGAAGCAGTCTTCATTTGACAGCAACAATTTTCTTGCAGGATTTTCCGCAGAATGGACCACGACGGTAGCAAGCAACTCAACCAAGAAGAATTCGTTATCGGCATCAAAGAAAGTGGGCTAGAAATTAGTGACGCGGTAAATACTAAAATGTATAATAGATAACTTAGTCCCTATTTAAATGGAGGAAAGTTAAAAGAGCCTTCTTCCTTCCTTATTACATAGTACAAACAGAACTTATTGCGTGGCACTATAATTAAGCGTGATATCCTATCTCCCCTATGGAATAATAGTGTTCTGTTTATCCTAAAGGAATCGTACTCATTTGTTTGCGTTTTTTTTAACCACAGTTGATAAGGCCTTGGCATCATCTCACCTGATGTTAAGAGACAATGATGCCGAAGATGGAAGCGGACTTACCAAGATTGAACTGGCTATCGTATCTTCAAGCCGTAACACATGCTGTTAACATTGATGTTTTGCAGCAAGATTTAGATAAGATGGTGGTAGCTAGCCAGGCGGGCTTAGAAAATGTCCTTCCAGCAACCAAACCGAGTCTTACAAAGTTAGACTCCGCCGGGAATCGAACCCGCGACCTCGTGATATGATGCTAATTGACTTAGCCATTACGCCACAGAGGCTACTGAAATGAAATGGAGGGATGACGATAGAGCGTTGATTCCTTACTTTTTGCGTGGCACTATAAAAACCCGTGATATTCCATCTCCTCTGTGAATTGATAGTGTTCTTTTTATCTCAAAAGAATCGTACTCAGATGCATTTATAGTGTTCTGTATATCCCAAAGGAATCTTACTCAGATGCATTTATAGTGTTCAGTATATCCCAAAGGAATCTTACTCAGATGCATTTATAGTGTTCTGTATATCCCAAAGGAATCTTACTCAGATGCATTTATAGTGTTCTGTATATCCCAAAGGAATCTTACTCAGATGCATTTATAGTGTTCAGTATATCCCAAAGGAATCTTACTCTGATGCATTTATAGTGTTCTGTATATCCCAAAGGAATCTTACTCAGATGCATTTATAGTGTTCTGTATATCCCAAAGGAATCTTACTCAGATGCATTTATGGTGTTCTGTATATCCCAAAGGAATCTTACTCAGATGCATTTATAGTGTTCTGTATATCCCAAAGGAATCGTACTCAGTTGCTTGCGTTTTCTTGTCTCCCAGACGGCGCATGAGTGCCTGTGTAGAGCATGAGCGTTTCTTATACATGCAAAAGTCAATATTGTATAGTTGCATGAAAGGGATTCTTTCAGATTTCTAGAAAGGAATATACCTACAAAATACCATAAACTATTCTCTACGGCTGGTAGCTAGTAACTAAAGACTTCTTACCTTTTTTTTTCTGTTTTTCAGGATGCCTATGAGCTTTTCAAGAAATTCGACACTGACAACAGCGGTTCAATAAGCGTAGACGAATTCATTCGGCAGATAAGGGTAAGTTCGCTTTTTACTTTCGAGAGACTGAGAAGCGAACGTTAGCTAGCGATGAAGGAGTGAGGAAGGTATTGTAATGGCAAAAAAAACCGGCCAAGTGCGAGTTGGACTCGCGCTCGAAGGGTTCCGTAACATTATCTATAAAAAATCACGTTTGCTGTATGGAAATACCCTTAAATATTTATTTTATTTTAATTTAATTATTTATTTTTAAAGTGATGTGAATATTTCAAGCGTTTACCTCTTGGCGTTATCAATATCAAAGCAAAAAAATCACGTTTGTTGTATGGAGACTCCCTTATTTTTTAACTTTTTCAAATTTTTTGTATTTGTCGTTATAGCGACATCACAAATACATCATCTGTAAAAATTTCAACTGTCTAGCTATCACGGTTTATGAAATATAACCTGGTGACGGACGGACAGACGGATGGACAGCGAAGTCTCAGTAATAGGGTCCCGTTTTTACCCTTTGGGTACGGAACCCTCAAAAATCGAAGTTGAGATTTGGATGGATATCGATTATCTTACACTAATAGAGTCTAAAACCAGCCAAGTGCGAGTTGGACTAGACATTGAGTATTCCGTACCAAAACATGTTCATAAATCAACTAAATAGAATAAACTACATACAAGTTCCTATTAAATATTGCTACTTTAAATATTCTAGTTTCTTCATGTTTCTTAAAATCACATTTCTTGTATGTAGGTCCTTGAATAATTTTAATTTTATTTTTGTTATAGTGGCAATAGCAATTCACACTGTGAAAATTTCAACTGTCTGCTCATTACGGTTCATGAAATTCAGCCTTCTGACAGACAGACGGACGGACGGATGGACAGCGGAGGCTTAATTATATGGCCCCGTTGGTCATCTTTTTGGTGTAGGGAACCCTAAAAACTAAAAAAATTATATGTACGTATGTCTGTGTCTGTGCGTTCGTCCTATGCTCTAGCGCATAAGTTACTGAACGGATCTGGGTAAAATTTGGGTTAGAGCAATATTTTTTTTATATCTCCGGCCGGTTTGTTTTTAAATTTTTCCTATCTTGACACCATGGTACAAAAACCTTTTTTTTTTCAAAAATGGTTCTTACGACTTAGATGGAACTCTGACGTTACTTTAAATTTAAATGGCCTGCATTCAAATATCATAAGATAAATCCGACTCCGGATATATTAATAACTGACCTAAAGTGACAACCCTAGCTGCAAAAAATCCGGATAAAACTTATTTCTTGTATCTTCCGTATAACGCGGAATTAGATTGTGATTTTAATACTGTTCATAAAGGCTTATTTACGCTATCGTCTGATATACTAATCTCCTTCTAATACGGCGTTATAGTGGCAAAAAAAAAACTTGAAATGAGAAATAAATTCATATCTCGTTATACAATAACAGTAAATGTACAAAAAACTTGTAGAAAGATGTTGTTTTATATGTTTATTTAATTGGTGTAATTGAAAACAAAATAACTAATTGAATTTTTTTTTTATTATTTCATGTCCCGGATATAGGCAAACTTTAATTTTTTTCCGAAAAACTAAAAGTCATATCGATTTCGGAGTTTTACTCTGATGTTTGTATTGATAATTACTATTATATTTTGCAATAAAATAAAGATGAAAAAAAATGAGGGTTTATATCACACTGTGCGCCGTAGTTCATTATTCCAGGGATAATCGGAATAAGGTACCTCTCATATAAACCCATGTTGTTTATTACTTTTTCTCAAAAATGGCTGCAACAATTTTAACAAAAATCTGTGAATAAGTAGGAATTGATAAGGCCTACTATACCGGGTAGTTCATTATTCCAATATAATTCTGAATAAGGTACTAAACACTAAGGTACTAGGTAACAAAACAGTTTTTAGGGTTCCGTAGTACAACAAGGAACCCTTATAGTTTCGTCATGTCTTGTCTTTCCGTCTGTCCGTCTGTCCGCGGCCTAGCTCCTAGACTATTAGTAGTTAAGAGCTGAAATTTGGCAAAGATATACATAATAATAACGCGGAGAGAACTGTTAAAATATTTTTGGAAAAAAGCTTTTTAAGGGTACCTCCCCTACAAGTAAAGTGGGGATGTTTTTTTTTCGTCCAATCCAGTCGTGTGGGGTATCGATAGTTAGAGCTTAAAAAATAGTTGTGAGTCTTCTAAGACCATTTTATAATTTAGGGTTCCGTTTTCGAAAAAGTAGACTTGAAAGTGCTAAATTTTGTTGGAGTCGAGTGTCTTCACCCCCTAACAATTAAACTGCTGTATTTGAAAATTTGAAAAAAATAATGAAAGTAGTCTATATAATGAGTTTAAAAAGAAAACTATCACGGCTAAGTAGGCTTTATTAGTTTAGGAGAAATAGTCGACCAACTTAAGATGTGCAGTTCGATTTGTAAAAAGTTCATGGATTTTTAATACAATATGTTCTATTACCAACTGCAAATGTAATTTTGTTTTTAAAATAAACATTTATCTTTTGAAAAAACTACGGAACCCTACTTTGCGCAAGTCCGACTCGCACTTGGCCGGTTTTTAAGAATAACGCAGGAAAGATGGCAGCAACAGCCTTCTTTTCTGCGCGTTAAGTATGGAAATATCCATTGAAAATGCATTAAAGGCGTAAAAGAACCTATAATTAATAAAACAGAAAGCTGCTTCGGTTGTCTCCCAAAAAAATATACTGCTTTTTCCAAAAGTTAAATGTCCAGTTCTCAAAAATAACCCTTTGGGTATCAGGTAAGCTACTGTCGCTATCGGTACTTATGCACCCAAGCGCTTATAGATTACTCTCTATTCTACAGCCACCGATGTCAGAGTCTCGTCGCGCGATTGTGGAGCAAGCTTTCAAGAAGCTGGACAAGACTGGCGACGGGTCCATCACGGTTGACGACATCCGCAACGTGTACTCCGTCAAGGCTCATCCAAGGTAATGCAGCTACGTAGGTACGCTTCTCTCTACGCTGAGCTGTAGTAGTGACGTCATGTGTAGGAAATGTTATCAAGCAAGCTAGATGAAGGTTGTTTCAAGTAGCTGGACAACACTAGTGATGGGTATATTACTTTCTACGACGCCCACAAGGTGTACTCCTTCAAGGCTCATCCCAGGTAATGCGGCTAGATACGCTTATTTCTACACTGAGCTGTAGTAGTGATGTCATGACCTGTAATGTGTAGGATATGTTATCAAGCAAGCTGGATGAAGGTTGTTTCAAGTAGCTGAACAACACTGGTGATGGGTATATAACTTTCTACGACACCTACAACGTATAACCCGTCAAGGGTTATACCAAGAAATGTAGCACAGTAGTTTAAAAAGCTTGACAATGTATCGAGCAAGCTGGGTAAAGGTTGGTTCAATAAGCTGGACAACACTGGCGACGGGTCTATTACTGTCAACGTCGTCCATAGCGTGTAGTGTCAAGTGTATGTATGTTCATTGCAGGTAATGCAGATAATGTTTCATTTCTATACACTGTACAAGCTACTAGTATCTCATCTGTTAGTATAAATACTTGTTTAATCAGTTCAATGAAAAGTCTTTATATACCGTTTTGAATACATATTCGTTATTTTGTAACGATGTATGTTCTAGCTGTTTGTCTAAAAGTCAGGAGCACAGAACAATAACTAAAGCATAGAAGTAGTGTAATGACGTTTAAATGTCCACATCCATGCATACACACAAACACAAAAATGCACAACGCACTCGCGAGCGCACCGAAGTTTTGCGCAACCAGAATGAATGAAATCGCGACATTAGTGAGATGAAGCAATGAAAAATAGTTCAGTAAGCTTTTTTTTAATTTTATATCTACAACTAGTGGGTGCTCGCGGCTTCGCCCGCGCAGTTCCCGTTTTTTGGTGTTCCCGTGGGCATTTCCCGAAATCCTTTCTTAGCGGATGCCTACGTCATAACATCTACCTGCATGCCAAATTTCAGCCCGATGCGTCCAGTGGTTTGGGCTGTGCGTTGATAGATCACTATGTCAGTCAGTCAGTCACCTTTGAGTTATATATATTTAGATTTTGTCGGTGGCGCAACGGCAAGGGCCGCTACCTATATATATATATATATATATATATATATATATGAGCTGATGTGATGATGAATTTATTAGTAAGCCCTTGACATCATCTTACTCGATGGTAAGTGACGGTGATGCCAAAGATAAAAGCGGGTTCATCAAAAATCTCCGCAACGCTATCTTATCTTAAAACCGGAACATATCAATGCTGTTAACATTGATGCTTGGCGGAAAGACTTAGAAAAGATGGTGGTAGCTAGCCAGGTGGACTTTGAAAACACCCCTCCACCAACTACACCAACTAAACCGAGTTAAACAAAGTTGGACTCCACCGGGAATCGAACCCGCGACCTCCTGATGTGAAACTAATGAACTTAACCATTACGCCACCACAGTAGTGCAACGAATGTAATTACGCAGAGCAACGGAAGGGTACTTGCGGGGCGGCGGGCGGCGGGGCACAGCCTGGCAAACTCCGCGAGCTTGCCAGGCTGACTACAGGCTAGTACTGCTAGTACCTACGCCGTGGCGGCATCGTGCGACATCAATGGCGTTGCGCTACTGTAAGCCATATCGTAATACTGTGACGCCACGGAGGCTGGATAAGCAGGGGTGATAGATCTATCGATGATGTGATTTAAATCTTAAAGATAAAGCAATTCGGAAAAAATGATTGTGGCTGTGTAGCATGTGGGCATACGGCCGTAGGTTTTACGTAAAACGTCTATCAGCAAGTCTCTCTTAGTGTTCAAGATTGAAGTAATTGTCTTAACGACATGTCTACGATAAACAGTAACAGAGATGTAGGCATCTAAATTTTTGATCCCCCAAGCGCCTAAATCTGGTCGAGACATTTCATATGAGTACAAAAACGCGGGGTCTACAATGGATAGTTACAGAAATATTGGAATGTAAAGTTTTGACGTCAGTGACCTCATAGGAGGGACGCCCCGGGCTTCTCTCTACGCAGTGCGCGGCTTCAGGCCGCATAGGGAGCGCTCCGGGCTTCGCTCTACGTGAAGCCGCTAGCCTCGCAAGCGTTGCCCTACGTGGTGCTAAGCCTCTGGGCTCCTCCATAATTTTTGTCTATTACCTTATTTGTCTATTTTTACCTTTGATTTGGTACACATATGTAAGTTGGTGACCCAAAAATGGACAAGCAGCGTAATTAAATGAATTTAAAACATGAGGGAGAAAATTAGAAAAAAAAAACGCTAACTATATTGTGTGACATATCAAATGAAAGGGCATGTTGTGAGATTCTCAAATACATGTTTCTTAATATTTTTTTAGTAAATAGTTTTGAGATTACATAAGAAAATAGGTGACAATTGATCATTTCCCCCTTATCTCCGAAACTCCTAGGCCTAAAATCTTGAAAAAATCACATCCAGGGTTGGAAAAAAACTGTTTTTTATTCAATAAGAACAAAACATTATTTTTAATCAACAAACAAAAGAAACATGTTTTAAATCAATTCTTTGAAATTATTTTATTTTAAGTGTTTTAAACATGAGTGAAACATTGTTTTTTACACATTTTACGATTAAATTCATGTTCTTTTCATGTTTTGTAATTTCTTTTAAACAGGTTTGTATTTTTTACAGTGTTTTTAAACACTTGTTTTGAACAAATGTTTTAAAAGGCCCATAAACAAATGTTAAAAAGGAGTTGTTTCATAACTGTATAGAGCCTGGGCCTGGTCTGTGTACACTAAACAAATATGTTTTTATGGCTTGTTTAAAACGAAATGTTTTATAATTTGTTCTAAACAGGTCTGTATTTTTTCAGTGTTTTAAGCAGTGTTTTAAACACTTGTTTTAAACAAATGTTTTGAACACTTGTTTTAAACATTGCCAACCCTGATCACATCATATGAGGTTGAAAGTACAATTTAGGTAAACCTATGAGAAAATCTAAAGTCCTTCCGTTCCTACAGAAAAACAAAATTTCCTAAAGTTGAAAAAGTGTGTGTTGCCAGTGATGACTTACGGAACTGAGACATGGTCGCTTACTATGGACCTCATAAGAAGGCTCAAGGTCACCCAAAGGGCAATGGAGCGTGCTATGCTCGGAGTTTCTCTGCGCGATCGAATCAGAAACGGGGAGATCCGGAGTAGAACTAAAGTAACCGACATAGCTAACAGAATCGTTAAACTGAAGTGGCAGTGGGCAGGGCACATAGCTCGTAGAACAGATGACCGATGGGGCAGTAAAGTTCTCTAGTGGCGACCGCGCACCGGAAAACGTAGCGTAGGCAGAGGCCTCCCACGCGGTGGACCGACGTGGCAGTGGGCAGGGCACATAGCTCGTAGAACAGATGGCCGATGGGGCAGTAAAGTTCTCTAGTGGCGACCGCGCACCGGAAAACGTAGCGTAGGCAGAGGCCTCCCACGCGGTGGACCGACGACCTGGTGAAGATCGCGGGAAGCCGATGGATGCGGGCAGCGCAGGACCGGTCGTCGTGTAAATCCTTGGGGGAGGCCTTTGACCAGCAGTGGACGATTTTTGGCTGATATGATGATATTTTTAGTTTGCTTTTTCACGGGCTGCAGCCAACACACAGGTTTTTTTTTTGCAATTCTTGCTTATTTTTAACTATAAACTTTGTCCTAAATATTATTATTTTTATCTTAATCGATTGATCTAAATAAGTTCTATAAACATACGAAATAATCACCACGCTATCACATGTGAGTAGGGAGTTACATGAAAAGAAAGGAGCGAGTGCGCCGGTTTCGGTCATTGTACGTAGTACTACTCCCCCGCAGCCCCAACCGGGCCTCAGAACAAACTCTAGGTCATACATAACAGTGAGCTGACAATTATGTTTCTACAACCAATAGTTTTGTAATTATAAATGTACTATTATAAATGTAAATGCGTGGACATCGTTTTTATGACTGTCATAAAGGGTGCGCGGTGCGCGAGCCGCAAGCGGCTCGCGAGCGTGGACATGGACTTTCTCCAAATCCCTCGGAAAGTATGTCAGGATATGCTTATTAGTAAATCATGTCATTTCCCACCCCCTCAACCATCTCTGTGCAAAAAATCACACAATCCATTGTTCCGTTGCGATGTTAAGGAAATTAACCAAAAAAGAGTATAGTTTCAGTTCCTTCAGGAACTGCATCGGGCTATGCTATTTTCACGGGACAAAAAGTAGCCGATGTCCTTCCTCGTGACACAGGCTACCTGCTTGCCAAATTTGATTAAGAGTGGTCAAGGTGTTGAAGCATGAAAAGGTAACAAACGAACAAACAATCATATTTTCACATTTATAATATTAGTAAGGGTAAAGATATATTTATCGGGAAGGTCATTAGTACGAGAAGTCGGTTGACAGCGAAACGCAAGCGTGGTGTTGGCGCGCTTCCGCAGAGTCTAGTTTGCAGTACACTTGCGTGACATCATCGGGGAGTGGTGGAGGTGTTCGTTATAAATGGACACGACACATCTCAGGCACTTCTCCTACGGTCGCCGCACGGACAACACAAGCTAGGAACTGTCTCACGTTTCGTTGTACCTAACTATTTTTGTTGGAGAATAAACTGAGTTGATTGCAGTCTTACTTCGTTACTTTCGACTAACACCCCTGGTTACGCCCACCAAGATGACCGATAGGCAGGAACATAGCCTAGATCGACCACCTGATCTGACATCAGAAGCGGAATTCGAACGACAAAATACACCATGTGGCGAGGAAAATGGTGGCAATAACCAGAATTGGCGCTTACTCTTCGAGATGCAGAACGCGAACATGAAGGCGTTAATCGAAGCCCTGAATAAACCCCAGCGTTCTAACCAGCACGTGAGCCTTCCGGAGTTTGACCCGGACAAAACTGATGTAGACGCAAGATCCTGGTGTGCTACAGCCGACATGTGTTTCGCGGATAATACTTTGGAAGGAGGTCAGTTAATTGTTACAATTAGTAAAGCCCTCAAAGGAACAGCATCGGCGTGGTTAGCCCAGATATCCTACCCGGGCATGACGTGGCTGCAGTTTAAGGAGTTGTTTACCGCCAGATTTGTGTGCACGGAAACTGCGGCTGCAACACTAATTAATTTAAGTACCGACAAACCCAAAGATGGAGAAACCTTGGCGGCATACGGGAGTCGTATTATTACGTCACTACTAAACCGGTGGAAAACTGCTACGGTCGAACAAATTGCCGTATCGACAACGCTTGCTCATATCGCACAGTTCGACTCAAGATTACAAAGACTGGCTTTTACATCGGAAATTAGCACACGTCAAAGACTACAACAAGAGTTACAGGCTTTTACTTATCTAAAACGCAAGGCAAATACAGCTCCAGATCAAAAGGCTTCCGACAACAAACGCATGAAGTTTTCACAATCACCACCACTAAAATGTTTTCACTGCGGAAAAATCGGACACAGACAATCGGATTGTTTACACCGTGGAAAGGACGTGAAAGGAAACCCGACGAAACCACCGAATAATGCCCCAACTGCAAGGCCCAACCCTCTAAAGCAGCAGACCACATCGAGCTCCATCATCTGCTTCAAATGCGGGAAGGCGGGCCATATCGCCAGTCGCTGCACTAACGGAGGCAGCGCGGAGGCGGCGGTGGCGCGCAGCGAGCGACGTGTGGACGTCTGCACTGTGGACCCTCCGGCAGGGACACTAAAACATCATGGTCAGTGTTTTATTTTCCATTATGATTCCGGTGCTGAGTGTTCACTGATAAAAGAAAGTGTCGCTACTAAGTTTCATGGCAAACGAAAGCAAAATGTTATTTCTCTAAAGGGCATCAGTCAATCAAGTGTTCTCAGCACCGTTCTTGTGTTGTAGAAATTAATAATAACATGATCGAAGTATTATTTCGCGAGCAAAGAATTTAAAAGTTTCTGCGACTCTAGTAACATTAACCTACACTTAATAGCTACAGGATCCCCTCGTGCGAATGGTCAGGTAGAGCGCGTTATGTCTGTTCTAAAGCCAATGCTAACAGCGGTAGAGACGAATGAAAATCGTTCATGGCAGGATGCACTAGGTGAAATCCAGCTTGCAATCAATTGCACTGTAAATCGTACGACAAAAGCAAGCCCTTTGGAACTTCTCATCGGAAAAGTGGCACGTCCACTGTCTCTGATGACGTATGATGATGTAGAATCTGAGGTAGATTTGCCCATGGTAAGGGACCAGGCATCTCGTAACATTGAAATCGCAGCATCGTATGCAAAACAACGATTGGATCGGACAAAGGCAAAGCTCAATAAGTTTTCGATTGGAGATTTCGTTCTTATCGAGAATGAAGAACGAAATCAAACTAAGTTAAACCCTAAGTTTAAAGGACCATTTCGGGTTGTAGAGATCTTAGACGGGGATCGCTACACCTTGAGGTCTTTAAATTCCAGGCGTACCTACAAATACGCGCATGATAGACTAAGAAAAATGCCGGGAGATCAGAGCATCACTGATGAAATAGAAGTAGAGTACGGCGAGAGTTCGGCTCTTGATGAAACAATGGTTGAAGATTAGGTTTACATGATGATCGGACTATACCAGAGGTTGATTTGTAGCCGTAGCTTAAGAGAAATCGGTATCTGCTGTAGTAAGCAGACCGTGAGTACGCGGTATGCAGTCAACTCTGGCGGAGGTCGGGGTTTGTAAAACCCATAGAGTCCGGGTGAGACTCGGCGATCCCGCGGGGATGCGCATATGAGATGATTGAGCAACTGTGAGTTGCTGGGCTATGTGTAGCCATAGATCACATGTAGAGCTTAATCGTTATTTTTTGTGTTTTTCTAATTTGTGTTGATTTAAAAGTATAGAGATTCAGCAGTGCTCTGAGCTCTCTAGCATTTACAAAACTAGTGTAAGTTTCATTGTTCCTTGAATTATAAGTTGTAGAGACAGAATTTTGTAGTGTTGTCTGATTATTTTATAAAGAGACTCTATTGAGTAACTTAATCATTGTATAGTGATTTCATTAAATCTGGTTGCGATCCATTTCTGCTTTATTTTCTTGACTAAAAAGTAAGGTCAGGAGTGACCGAGCGATGTGATACTGTGTGTGGATAATTTGTTTCAGATTAACTAACACACAGGGACGTGTGTCCCGTAGGATGGCCGTATCGGGAAGGTCATTAGTACGAGAAGTCGGTTGACAGCGAAACGCAAGCGTGGTGTTGGCGCGCTTCCGCAGAGTCTAGTTTGCAGTACACTTGCGTGACATCATCGGGGAGTGGTGGAGGTGTTCGTTATAAATGGACACGACACATCTCAGGCACTTCTCCTACGGTCGCCGCACGGACAACACAAGCTAGGAACTGTCTTACGTTTCGTTGTACCTAACTATTTTTGTTGGAGAATAAACTGAGTTGATTGCAGTCTTACTTCGTTACTTTCGACTAACACCCCTGGTTACGCCCACCAAGATGACCGATAGGCAGGAACATAGCCTAGATCGACCACCTGATCTGACATATTCATTATAGTCCACTTTTCTGACCTGGTCACCGTATGATTTTAAAGAGGTTTCGCGTCAATAGATAATATATAAAAAACGAAATGTCTCAATAACTTTGTTTTTTTTTACACAGGTACATGAGCGGCGAAGAAACAGCTGACGTCATTTTGACCAAATTCTTGGGCAACTTCGAGTCAGAGGGCGTGGTTGATGGCAAGGCAAGTTTACAAATATCTATCAATAAAAAAAACACTTAATATTCAGCGTTATATGAAGAGGTAAAATAGAACCCATTTTCATGAAATTTGGAAAACTTTTTTTTTTCGCGATAGAAATACTTCCTCTACCCCGTAGAACGGTAGAGGCGACGTATGAATATTTTAGACCTAATATACTGTAAATAAGATAGTGTAAAAATACATTATTCAAGTTTGGTAACAAATAAGTGGGTAGGTTTGTCTTGTATTTTTTTGTATCGTGCATAATTATAATATTTTTTATTTTTACTATATTTTATGAGACTATTCCTTGATTAGTAGCTTAACATTATTAATATTATTATTACTGGGAAGAGACTGACTCTCCCGACACAGGAAGTCTTAGTGGGACAGTTAGAGTGTAATTTCAAAGCTACCACTAAGATGTAACTTAATTAAGTACCTCAACATTTTTATCACGGTTTTATTAGCTTCACCTGTATGTTTGTATGTATGTAACCGACTCCTTTTACTCGATTTTGACCCACTTTAAACGGACAGATTTAATTCAAACTTTTACTTTCTTATGTTTGGTAACAAAATATTACTTTCTTATGTTTAGTAATTGCTGAGAACAATCGAGATCCCTGCCACCAAAGGTAGCAAAAAGCAAGTAAGTAAGTTTATTTGAATATTAATGTTTAGATACAGAATATATAATAATAAATTTAGTTTTAAAAAACTAAAAACACGCTTTTGAAGTACATCAGACTAAAAAGAAAAAAAAAATTCTTAATAAAAGTTGAAAATAATAATCAACAAATTACTAGTATTATTGTGAAAAAGCGTGGGGTGCTCTGTGCCATATTTTTTGTTTTTCAAGCAACCCACACATTTTCACAATAATACTATTAATTTGTTGATTATTATTTTTAACTTATATTAAGAATTATTTTTTACTTTTTAGTCTGATGTACTTTAAAAGCGTGTTTTTTAGTTTTTTTAAACTAAATTTATTATTATATATTCTGTATCTAAACATTAATATTCAAATAAACTTACTTACTTGCTTTTTGCTACCTTTGGTGGCAGGGATCTCGATTGTTCTCAGCAATTACAAAACATAAGAAAGTAATATTTTGTTACCTGATTCTTATTTCAATGACGTCATTTTGTCAGTTGCAGAAACACGATTCGTTAACTTTCATAACAGAAAATATATTATATCAAAGAAAACTCTTTTAAAACAGACCGAATTTAACCTCTAAATTTTCTTAGTCGATTAGTCTACTAAACACACTTTAATATGCCAGTTGGATTTTTAAAATGAATTGTAGTTTTTAATTGAAACGAAAGCACATTGAAAAAGTGCAAAAGTGGGGTTATTTTCTTTGCTCTTTACACGTAAAGTAATAAACAGAGACAACTGCCAATCAAAGCCTCGCCAAGCGATACATTTGCTGAAGACTACGACTGGCGTAGTATGCGTGTAGCGCGTAGCAATATTTCCGCACGTAGTTGTAGCGAAATAGCACAAAACACAGTGAACGCGTGTGCACGAACGATTTGAAGCCATATATATACAGGGTGTTGTTTTGGTCGACAACCATTTTCAGGAGGACTTCTACTCACGAAACTGAACAACTTTCCCCAAGGAACACATAGTCAATTCTCATTAAAAAAATTGACCTCCCCATACTAAATTGGTCAACCAGCTGATCGGTTTGTATGAAAAGTTTAATTTCTTTTTTGCGATTTCAGCAAAGTTGTAGAACAAAAGTTGTTCAGTTTCATGAGTAGAAGCCCTACTGGAAAGGGCGTTGTCGACCAAAACAACACCCTGTATATAGGGTGTAACAAAATTGGTGTAGGTCCCGTTAATTGGGGGATTCTTCTCGTCATACTGAACAACTTTCTCAAAGGAACCCATAGTCAATTCTCAAAAAAAAATTGGACCCTCCATACTAAAATGCACAAAATCGGTCGATCAGCTGATCGATTTGTATGAAAAGTAAAAGAAAATTTTTACTTTTTCAGCAAAGTCGTAGAACAAAAGTTGTTCAGTATGATGAGTAGAAGCCCCAGTCAACGGGACCTATACCAATTTTGTTACATCCTTGTTTTTCTTTTACATCTTAATTTTTAGGGTTGCCACCATAGTAAAAAAAACACTTTATTTTATCTCAAAAATGGCTCACGATATCGAGAGAAAATCTGTACGTTATTATAACTTTATTCAGATTTACTGTGATACAAATTAGTTTTATAAATATTTATGCTGCTCTGCTATCATGATCAAGTTAAATATAAAAAAAAACACTTCAAAATTCATTATACATACCTAGAGCATAGTGAAAGTTTTGCGGTCCTGGCCAACTACAAGTGAATAAAAGTGGTAAAGTCCAGGAGTGCCAACAGCAGTGAAAACTTTTTCCAGTTTTATAAGTTTTGTCCCTCCGAGTGTTCCTGGCGAACGACTAGGTTGATAAATTTTGACTATGCGAGTGTTCCCGGTATGGTGTCGGTGACAGAGTTCGCGAGTTTAATGGTTTTTTCTCATCTCAAAAATGCCCAAAACGCCTAATAAATTTAAAAAATTGTATCTAAATATTGAAAAATTGAGAAATCTAAGGCGAGCCGTCCTGCCGCGCCGTGCTGCTCAACCGATTTGCTCAATTTTTTTAATGAAAGGTATTTTTGCACAGATTTGTCATTAATTTTTGAAAATCCATAAACGATCTCATAAATCGCCAAATGTTTGATTTCCCCGCGAATCGCGGAGCCCGACACCTTGTGCGTCGCATCGGCGGCGGCGGTCGTTGAAAGAGCCGGAAAAATGTCACTAACAGTCAAACCCATCCAGATAATAATAGTGCTTTTGGTCAGTTGACCTGCATGATCGACCCAACTACACACGACGCACTGAGTTACGATGGCTCCTAAGTATAATAATGAAAAAAATATTCAAGTGCATATCTCACATTATTATACCTCCTTAGGATAGTTAACAATGCTCATCCCTCCAAATCATTAAAACAAAAGAACCTAGTAATAAGTCACTGTAGCACAAAAATTTAAACATTTCAAAAATATTTAAAACAATAAAATAATAATAATAAAAAATAATTATTATTTAATTGTTTTAATTTAGTTTTTTTTTGAATGTATGTGCAATAGGAGTGTTGTATTCGTGTGTTGTGTTTGTGTGTGAGTATTAATACATAGTATGTAGAAAATTGTTATGGATGTTGCTTTTTGCAGGTGACACTGGAGGAGTTCATGAACTATTACAGCGGCATCAGCGTCTCCATCGACAACGACTGCTTCTTTGACCTGATGATGCGTCAAACATACAAACTTTAAACACATTATTATACCTACAATAACTATTCTTATATTAAAGTCGCAAAATAGTTCGTTTAGATAACTGTTTTGACATGCATAATGAACTAAGGAAAGAACTAAACACAAAAATATCATAGGTTTATTATATTGCCTACTTATTCAAAGTAACTAAAAAAAATTGTAGTGGACATCAAGCTTGTTACTCCACTACAACCACCTTCTGTCATCCGAATATGTTTGATACTTGGACAAAAAATTACCTAGTCATAAGCCATTTCCGAACTTGCTTAGTTCATCTAACTTACTGTCATTCTTTACTTAATGCTATTATTACTAAAAAGGTTTTTGTAAATTAAATTATAAATGTGCTCTATATAATAAAAACACTTACTTTTATTTTCCATGATAGCCCAACAACGATAACGTGTTTCCAATTCAAAAATTAAATAATTCAGGGTAGCTGATATGATAATTCAGAAATTTAGGTACCTAAAATGAGCGGCAAGTAACATTTGAGATCATACATTTAGCGGTAGTTAAGGCGCCGCAGCTATATTGTAGAATTAGTTGTTTTACGAAACTCCATGTATCTGTAGCAGCCGAATAGGGATGACGAATGCAAGTCATCCGATTTACTTTTTATCATCTGTCAAAAACTACATTTTGTTAGAAATACCTAGGCGTGACGTCATAGTTTCCCAGCGTCATTAAGGTACTCATTTTGTGATTTTGGTGAAATAACAATTAAAAGACTTGATGGAAAACAAAACGAGTAAGGTTTTCCGAAATTTATGTAGGAGGGCAAGACATAACCTAGGCAAGAATATCCTTACCTAACCGTTTGTCCGTAACTAGGTTGTTTGTCATCATTATATCAGCCGAAAGACGTCCACTGCTGGACAAAAGCCTCCCCAAGGGATTGCCAAGACGACCAGTCTGACGCTGCCCGCATCCAGCGGCTTCCCGTGACCTTCACGAGATCGTCGGTCCGCTCAGTCTTCCACTAAGTCTTCCGGTGCGTGGTCGCCACTCGAGAACTTTGCTGCCACAACGGCCATCTGTTCTACGAGCTATGTGACCTGCCCACTGCCACTTTGGCGATACGCGATCGAATAAGAAATGAGGAGATCCGTAGGAGAACCAAAGTAACCGACATAGCTCACAGAATCTCTAGACCTTTAATCGTACATTAACACTATGATTTATTTCCCCAGCCTTACTGGCACCACCTAGACACTTCATACAAAGGGCCATTTCAAAAAACAAATGACGGAACAAACCAAATGGCCGCGAAATCCTATACGTTCAACAACCAAACTGTAACCAATCTGAATCAATCTGGGTGACGAGGGGGTGAGGTCGCAATCTAGAGAGCGGCAGGGAGTGTCCATACTGTATGTTAGTACTAAAATATATATACTTTGACCTAGGCTAACGGCCAATGGGATGGTGGAGCTACAGCGCTGCCTCAAAGCCCATCTTCCAAAACTCAAAAAGCAAAGCCATGCTACGAAAGCTTAGGTCTATGATTGCGAATAAGTAACGATCTAACCGGGAAATGCATACGACACGTTACATAATGGCTATTCACTCTCGCCTTGAGATTGAGAACTATGAGCTAAGGTTACTTGAGGAAACTGTTAGCTTGTTCATTGCACTTGCCAAAATATTAAAATCTAAAAGTACTAAAGCAGCACAAAAACTATATAAATGACTAGTGTTTTTTTTCTCTTTGGGGATATTGTCTGAACTGAATTTTAGTGTAATTAGGATAAAAGGATGACATAACCAAGTTTTCAACATTGTACATACCTATGATTTTAAACAGATAAATGAAATGAAAAGGAACCCATAGTCAATTTTCAAAAACAATTTCGATGCTCCATACAAAATACACAAAATTGGTCAATCAGCTGATCGTTATGTATTAAAAAAAAATATTTTTTTTGATTTCTGCAAACTTGTAGGACAAAAGTTGTCAGTTTGATGAGTAGAATCCCCGGTTAACGGGACCTACACCAATTTTAATACACCTTGGTGACGAGGAGAAAAAGCGTCGCACTATCCGGGCATTGTCGAGAAGGATTGCTTTCTACATTGCCGCAAAATTGTTGGTCTGCCTCGGAGTTCCAGCCGCCTTAAGTGACCTTCAAGGTCGGCTGAAATTAGCCTATTCACGGATTGGACTATGGGGATGATTTCGGTGGATTCCACTTGCCACATACCTCGTACGTGGTACGTCGTGCGTGGTCGAGGTTCTTGGTCCTTTTTTGGGCATTAGCCTGCACGAGGTTTTCGTCGAATGGGATCATCATATCAGCCGAAAATCGTCCACTGCTGGACAAAGGCCTCCCTCAAGGATTTCCACGATGACCGATCCTGCGCTGCCCGCATCCATCGGCCTCCCGCGATCTTCACCAGGTCGTCGGTCCATCGTGTGGGAGGCCTGCCTACGCTACGTTTTCCGGTGCGCGGTCGCGACCCGAGAACTTTACTGCCCCATCGGCCATCCGTTCCACGAGCTATGTGCCACTTCAGTTCAGCGATTCTGTGAGCTATGTCGGTTACTTTGTTTCTCCTGCGGATCTCCTCGTTTCTGATTCGATCACGCAGAGAAACTCCGAGCATAGCACGCTCCATTGCCCTTTGGGTGACCTTGAGCCTTCTTATGAGGCCCATAGTAACTAGTACGCGACCATGTCTCAGTTCCGTAAGTCATCACTTGGAACACACACTGGTCAAAGACCTTAGTCTTGAGACACTGCAGTATCTGGGACGTGAAGATATTGCGAAGCTTCCTGAACGCGCCCAGCCGAGTTGGATTCGTCAATTGATCTCTTTCTTGAAGTTGGACCTACCTAACTGGACTGGGATAGTGATCAATATGATTATTTTATTCACAAACGATAAGCCCTTACAACATAACGTCGAACATAAGCGTCGGTGGCTCAACCGGTAACGACTCGGTCCATCTAACCAGAGGTACCGGGTTCAAATCTGGACGGCCAATGTACCAATGAGTTTTTCAAAAACTTACGTACATATCATTACCGATTGCTTTAACGGTGAAGGAAAACATCGTGAGGAAACCTGCACACGCCTGCGAAGAAACTCGAAGGTTGTGTGTGAAGTCGACCAACCCGCACTGGGCCCGCGTGGTCGATTAAGGCCTAATCGCCCTGATTCAGGGTAGGCTCGAGCCCCTCGGTGGGGACGTATATGAGCTGATATAATAAGCCCTTGGCATCATCTCACATGATGGTATACAACATCCTTGGTCTTAGCTAATTTTTTTTTTAATTAAAAATTTGAGTGCGTTTGACTATATCTCACCTGATGGTAAGTGACGATGTAGTCGAGGATGGTACACGCAAATCATTTAAATTCTTATAATTTCATGATCCTTTAAATTTAGGTTCCCTAGATTTGCATCATTGTGTAAATAGCTATCCAAAAGGCATAGCTAAAAAAAAATAATCATCAAAAGCCTGTATTAGGGACAAAGTGGGCCTCCGCCAACGCTCGCCTTTTATACTGATCTTCCGCCCTGCGCATAACAGCTGCCAGCCGCCAGTAACCTTACGAGAATCATCGTTTCACCTGACAGCGGAGGCGTCCTACACTACGTTTGCCTAAACGCGGTCTCCACTCCAGAACTCGCTTTGTTCAGTGGTTATCGGTTTTGCGACAGATGTGTACTATTGCCACTTCAGTCAGCTAATTCGCGGATTCTAGTAAAAACATCGTTTCGAATTCTGTCCTGTAGAGACTTCGAGCATAGAACTAAATAAGTAAAGGGACTCATTCACTATTCCGCATAGCAGCCGTCTTGCCGTCCGCCACGTAACACGTAGTGATTACATGCTTAGTGGCACATAATGCAGGATTGTGAATGTAGTCGCAGCCTGCCACACGTCTGGCAACACGAAACGTGCAAGCTCCGCCCACCACTTACAGTCCGCCTGGTAGCCCGCCATTTTGTAAACAATATCTCAACGTTTTTATGTAAAAAAATCACCAAGTTTCATGAGCCTTCCCTAAAAATATATGAGAACAAAGGTGGAGCCAAGTCTGGCAGTACTTTTTTTTTTTTTTTTTCGAAAGGACAAGCTTGTTGGCCATTGGGGCCTTTACAACTTCACCGGGCAGGGGAGGCGAGTACGGAAGGCACTCAACCTAGTGCAAAGCAAAAAGATGCAACTGCCTAAGGGCGCCCAGGTGGGCACGGACCTCGGCTTAGGTCGTTGCTTGGACGTGGGAGGATCGGAGAGAAGCGGCCTGGTATATGCCGGTAGCGCTGGTAAGCGACAGAAGCGGGGGGACGCCGCCCTCGCCGGAGAGGGCAGAATGTCGGTGCAGTGTTTCTCTGTGGGTTAGGGGGCGGGGTCAGGGCAGCTACGGCTAGCGTGGTCGGGTCGTCGGGGAGTACTTTTTTAAAATCAATATTCAATAAATTGCACCGTAGTTCTCTTTTAAACATGAGAACTACGGAGCAATTTGCTGCATGTTTATTTTTAATAAGTAATGCCAGACTTGGCTCCACCTTAAAACTCATATATTTTTAGGGGAGACTCATGAGACTTGGTAATTTTTTTTCAACATAAAAATGTTTTTGATAAGATCTTATTTCTTTTTGTTATAAATTTTCCTTTTTTCCTTGTTAATTTTTTGTATTTTTTTTTTCTAACCTTATTAGAAGCCTATAAATAAACACTTGCAACTTTTTGTCTCTTAGACATTTGTAAGGCTTTCGGTGAATTTTAAGATAGTGTGTTCGTAAGGTCCTCCCATATTTCTTAATCCTCTAATAGTAACGTTAACCAGGACTTCAATCACCACTGAATTACTCTTTGTCCCCTATTGATGATTTTCGGGGACGTTTTGGTATTTTTTTAAAAATCTCTAGACATCTCGAGAGGAGCGAACTGTGACGGTATTCCACCGATTATTCTTTCATCTTGTGCCGAGAGCTTAGCATTGACAATTGCGATTTTATTTCGTCACTTATGTAAAAAATGTGTTTTTCCTGACTTGTGGATGAAAGCTCATGTTATCCGAGTCCATAAAAAAAGGTCCGGATCTTCTATCGAGTACTACCATCACATCTCAATCTGACTATCATTAGCAAGGTTTTTGAAAAAAAAATATTATAATGTCATATATTCTGTCATAGTTAATGATATCGGGGCCGCTGTACCGTATCTAACCCGTCCTTTTTTTTTTTGATTTCGTACTTCGTAAATGGAGGACAGGTGGATCAATATTGACCCATTCTTAACTACTTCTTTAGGAACGGTGCGTTCCTACTCGACGAGAGCAAAGGGAGATATCTCCGCCAGGCGAGGTGGTGTGCCTGGGGTCTGGCTGTGGACCAATCGTTGATGATTGGTATCTGTATTATACTCAGCGCTGAAGAAATTCTAATAGCGCGTTCTAGATGTTGTATTTCTTTTGTTCTCTCGTCGCATAAGTTAAGGTCCAGTGACGGGTTACTGCAGTTGCCGCCACACTTCCAAACAAGCATTTAAATCGCAAACTAAAAATGTCTTGCTGGAATTAAATATCTAGTGCTCTGTTCATAAGTCCTCAACTATTGTACTTATCTAATTTTTAAGCTTATGTACCAAAAAAGATTATATTCCTCCTTTATAATATACAAATACATCTTTAGCATGAAGGTTTTTAATTATATTATTATCATTATTATATACAATTTTAATACATAATATATTAATGGATTTATTTTATTGGTATTCATTGCTTATCTATTAGTTCTTTTTTCATCATATTTTTACACACTAATTTGAGCTTCAACCCCTTACGTCTGCACATTTATGTAACAAAGTCGATGACTTTTGTTAGCCTAATAAGAAATTTTTATGTACCTAAACATGTTTAATGTAAATTAGTGTTGACTGTATTATCCCTAATAAACAAATTTAATTTAAATTAAATTACTTTGAAAATGACAGACTTCCATACAAACTGTCAACCCCTATTTCAACCTCTTAGGGATGAATATTTGCTGTTTTCAGACTTTTTCTTTTATAAACTTCCAATTACCTATTTCTATGACAAATTTCATCTCTCTAAGTCACCTGGATGTGGTTTTTCTTTTTGTGGTGAATCATTCAGTGTGATGAGATATCGAAACTTCGATTAACGATATTTTAAAAATCGCTATAGATATAATATACACTGTCTACGCTACCTAAACAATGCTATATAAAATTTAGGTACTTTTTTCAGTCCCTAACAAAGATAGTAAAAGCTGGAAAAATGCGATGAGTTGCTTCGAGAAAATGGTGTACGACTGTGTTTGCTCGACTTGGCGCGGGGCACTGCCGTGCCCCCTGATTAAAATACAAATTTTATTGAAATACAAGAACTTGCCTGCGACTTCGCTACCGTGGATATCGTGGTGAGGGTTCCGCAAGCGGCTCGCGTATTTTCTATGTTTTATAGGTATAGATAATTATGTAGCTCAACTCAATGCTTGCTTAAAAATGTTGCTAGCTTAAAATATATCAAAATGTAAGTAAATCACTATAACAAACATATTGGCAACTACGGAACCCTTCATTGCGCGTGGCCCGACACGAAATTGGCCCGTTTTTTTTTAATAGCGCGTTAGGTATATTTTCTGGAAAACAGACACAAGTGAAAAAGAGTGTGTGGTTTTATGAAACCATGGTAAAAGTGAAACTTTTTTTCACATTATAGACATTTACAGAGCACGAAACGATCATAGCTGCTCTCGTCCTGGAGCTACGGTACAGAGGACGAAACGATCATGTAATAAAAGTTTCACTCCTCTTGGAGCTACGGTACAGAGAACGAAACGATCATGGCTGCTCTCGTATTGGAGCTACGGTACTGAGGACGAAACGAAATGGCTGCTCTGACGAAAAAGTTCGAGACGATGTAATAATCTCTTTGCCGTCACGCAACACACAGACGAAAAAGCTTGAGATGATGTAATAAAAGTTTCACTTTAAAAACAGAACAAAACTGATGATGAACGGCCATGCAGGACAGTGTATAAGCACCAGCCCTTTACGCAGAACTGCAGGCCGGATAATGAATGGCCATAGATAATGTAGAACAGTGTAGAACTCAAAGAAAACATGCTACATCTTCTGACCATAATATTATATTAATAGCGATAACATTCTCTTTGCTTCTGACATTTGATACACATATACCAAAATATATATTTTTACTTTTTAGTTTTATGATAATTTTATTTTTATTGTCATGATATAATTTACAAATATTACCTAATAGCATAGGTATAAGTATATTTTTAGGACACTCTCAAGAAGAAAGGTATGAATTGATAATTTATTTATCTGAACAGTAGTTCACACAGAACATTTCCACGGTCATGGGAAAGTTGTTCAGTTGTATGAGTGAATGTCCGAAGCGCAGTTTATCCTAAGATAATCTGGTGAACGTGCTCTGGTGTCTCTTAACAACCACTAAGCAGGCTGGTGAATGACCGTTATTTGTTCTTTTCATGACGATGTCGGTCATTCACTATTAAATGTTCTTAAGTCTGTGCTCTGGTGTCTCTTAACAACCACTAAGCAAGCTAGTGAATGACCGTTTTGTTCTTTTCATGACGATGTTGGTCATTCATTAGTAAATGTTATCATACTCCATGACGACTTGGTCAATCATCAACCGAACATGCGAAATATCGACGAAGCCCCTTCCGTAATTCTTATATTAAACCAACGAAGACAATGTATACCTATACATACATCTCTTACATCAGCGTTTCCTAACCTTTTTTTAGCTACGGGCCCCTAGAAAATCAAGTAAATTTTTTATAATAAAAATAAAATCCAAAATAAAAAATTGGCAATAAATTTCGGACCATTTATTTTAGAACTACAATTTTTTTTTTAAATAATCTTTTTTTTATAAAAAATACTTAATTGTGTTGCTTTAATTGCAACTAAATTAGTGATATTCGGGTTGAAGTTACTACCAAGTAGTAATTTCAAATCAGAAGCCACTTGTTTATGTATTTTTTGATGTAAGACTTACATTACAGCCGTCTGAACTTAAACAATCATAGTCCGGATGGTCCTAAATTACTCGCAACATTTCGCGTACGTAATTTATAAATGATTCTAATGGTTGGAATAACCTTGGTCCGATTGTATCCGATTCAAGTAAATCAATGATCAATTTCTCGAAATTGCTGACTGTTGACATACACCGGTGAATCTTAACATTTACTAATGTTGGACATTCACAGTAAGATATATGTATAAATAAAATATACTTAGGATTTACTTATGTAATTTAATATCAATATTTTTTGTAGGTTTCGAGAGCAAAATGTGTCGTACGATACACGCCCTCCTCACGGTGATAATATGCGGGATTCAAATGCTGGTTCGCGTCTTTATGACCCTTATTCTTATGATCGAGAACGTAATACGAATGTTCCTGCAGACACTGTACAACTTCATATCGTTCCTACTGCAACTGATATCGCTTATACCTATATGTTGCGTGTTCTTCGCTACGTCCCGGCTGAAGTGTTTCATGTGCGGCGGTGGTGGGCCCTGTCCTGTGCGGCGCGGCGGCGGCTGCGACTGCCTTATGTCGGCCGTCGCCATCATCATTCTCTTCTTCATATTTAGAGCCACTGGCGTCCTCGACAAGATTTTCTACAGCATCGGATACGCGAAAGCCGCGAAACATGTTGTGAAGTTCTCACCGACACCCGGTACTATAACAGAATGTTCCAGAAATGAAAGCATGTTGGCTAAAACTACAACTCCACAAGTTTTTGTACCAAGTACTACAATAACAGATACAACTACGACTACAGAAATTAACCCAATAAATTTTATAAGGCGTATGGGTGACGAAAAAAAATTAGGCAATGCGCAAAGCGATGAAGATGATCTAATTGTTGATGACAACGAAAAAAATAACAACCCACCAAAAGATGAAAATAACCCACGAAATATGACAAGGCACATGGGTGACGAAAAACATTTAGGCAATGCGCAAATCGATGAAGATGATCAAGTTATTGATTACAACGAAAAAAATGGAAACGCAACTGATGAGGAAAACGAAACCATTCATGAAATTCAAAGTAATATTACCCAAGCTGATGACGATGCTAAAACTGTTATATTATATTATGATACTCTGACAAGCAGTAAAAACTCCATTGCTAGCAGAAAAACTACAAATGATGATGATGATGAACTCGAAATTAAGCACGAAGGAGAGGATAATGTGAATTCAATAGAAATAACGAAACGAACAGAATCTAATAAACCTGATGATTCTGACTCGAAAATAAGTGCAAAAGTTACTCGGTCTACTACACATGATGCAGATGACAATGATCTCGAAACTGCACATGAAGGAGAGGATAATAAATTAATACAAAATGAAATAACAAAACCATCAAAAAGTATGAAACCTGTACATTCCAGCTTGAAAACAAGTGTAAAAGTAACCAGGTCTACACATGATACAGACGACGATGGTCTCGAAACTGCACATGAAGGAGAGGATAAGAAATTAATAGAAAATGAAAAAACAAAACCATCAAAGATTATGAAACCTGATCATACCAACTTGAAAATAAGTGTAAAAGTAACACGGTCTACACATGATACAAACTACGACGGTCTCGAAATGGAACATGAAGCAGTGGATATGAGGTCAATAGAACATGAAATAACAAAACCAACAGCAAATATGAAACCTGATGATTCTAACTTAAAACCAAGTATAAAAGTAACCCGGTCTACACATGATACAAACTATGATGATGTCGAAAATGAACATGAAGGAGAGGATATGAACTCAATAGAAAATGAAACAACAAAACCAGCAGAAAAGATAAAACCTGATCATTCCAACATAATAATAAGTGTAAAAGTAACCCAGTCTACACATGATACAAACTACGATAAATCTAAATTAAAACAGTTGTTGGGTACCTCCATTAGCTATTATATGCTTTAAAAATCAGTTTACTTTAAATATCTCGTAACAAAGTGTTTTATTTGTTGGAGGAATGAGGGTAGTCCTATTCGATACAACTACCGCGTGAAAAAATGACTTGTTGACGTAGAATAACGTCTTACTCATATGGTACAAGGTATATAGGCTAAAAGTGGTAGATACGAATCACATACTGAGAAAACAAGCCCCAATCAGTCAAAGAACCCCGCACAAAATGTTCACTAAAAGCCGTTCGGTCGATTTGGCTGAAATTTTGTTAAAATATACTCTGATGAACTGCGTGAGGTTAAAACTTTAATGAATGACTAGTTTTTAAAATATAACTATTTCTATATAACACCGTTGCATATATAACAAATATGCGTAGTCGTTTGCCGTAAAATATTTAACCGCAAGCACTTAAGGATCACAATGACTTCTATATTACTGGCGTAAGTACCCGGCCAACGTGCGTGACTAATGCTCCCAGAGAATTGGTGCAAAAATCAAAAGTTTCGCACACTCGCGACTCAGTCGTCTGCGGGAAATTGCAGGGTGCGGTGGAAAGATATTCCATATAAAAATGCCTTTTTGTGTTATTAGAGGCTGTAAAAATCATGAAAGAAAGACTTAAAATAAACATGGGATGTCGTATCATCGGCAAGTAATCTTACATTGTATATTTTCTTGTAAAAAAATTATATAAACGCATTATAAAGCGACAATTATAGCAAGGTTCTTTTAGCGCGGCACTGACGTCCGTCTATTACTAGCCGACAAACCAGTCTGTCCACCTAGGTGGATGGTTTCAACTCTCGCCCACGCTAGTTCATACGAGTTATGTTAGATGGCGCTATTTTTTGCATATAATATGAGGAATATTTATGATCGTTTCGTCCTCTGTTCCGTAACTCTAAGAGGCTGGAAAGCTGAAAATCTTTCAGTAACTTAAAAATAAGTCCATTTAACACTCACACCATTCGTAACGCATTCAGTAAGGAATGATTGACTATTGAAGTTGGCTCAGCCGACGAAACACCTGAAAACTTTAGTGTTAGTTTTTTGTTCGTTTAGCTTTTTCCCGAGCAGATTTGAAGGTTTAACAAGCGTTACGTTTCAAATGTAACGGTGTCGGCATACTTAGTTTGTTTGTAGAGTGTCTACTTTTTCTGTAAATAGCCCGCAAAAATGGAACGGACGGCATCAATTTTTGCCGGCTATTTACAGAAAAAGTAGACACTCTAAAAGAAACAAACTAACTATGCCGACGCCGTTACGTTTGAAACGTAACGCTTGTTGAACCTTCAAATCTTCTCGGGGAAAAGCTAAACGAATAATAAACGAACACATAAGTTTTCAGGTCGTCTGGCCCATCTTCTTTCGCTAATAACCGCACTGATATTAAGCAAGTATTTCTGAATTGGTTTTCCGCCGGTACTCAAGCTTAATAAACCTCTTTGTCACTAACTGCAGTAATTATGGAGAAAACCGGTGATAAAAATTGTATGTAGATCATGAAATTACCAGGATGTATCCCGAACTCGAAATCTAAGAATATTATGAATTTATTTTTCTTGATTAATATCAATCGTACCGCACTCGTTAAGGAGTTATTAGCAAGAAGATTTGAAGGTTCAACAAGCGTTACGTTTCAAACGTAACGGCGTCAGCATAGTTAGTTTGTTTCTAGAGTGTCTACTTTTTCTGTAAATAGCCGGCAAAAATTGATGCCGTCCGTTCCATTTTTGCGGGCTATTTACAGAAAAATTAGACACTCTACAAACAAACTAAGTATGCCAACACCGTTACGTTTGAAACGTAACGCTTGTTAAACCTTCAAATCTGCTCGGGGAAAAGCTAAACGAACAAAAAACGAACACTAAAGTTGTCAGGTGTTTCGTCGTCTGACCCAACTTCAGTAGTCAATCATTCCTTACTGAATGCGTTACGAATGGTGTGAGTGTTAAAATAAGGACTTGTTTTTAAGTTACTGAAAGATTTTTTAGCTTTTAAGCCTCTTGGAGTTACGGATCAGAGGACGAAACGATCATGAATATTAGAGTAAAATATTGAGACGTGCGAATCCTTAGGTATGTCGAAATCTGTGGGGGATCATCATTTTAGTGTCTGAGTATCCCGAGTAGGTAATTAAAAAGTTACAATTATTGCAAATACGAGTATCGACAGGAATTAATACACCAGCTTTATCCCGCAAATCAAATCAAATCAAAATTATTTATTTCAAATAGGTGTTTACACACACTTTAATAGTCAAAAAAAAATTCGAGCGAGACCTACAGTACTCGCAAATGATGTGTAACATGTGACAAAATACTTTACAAAAGGACGGCAAAGATACGGCAGACTAGGCTGTATGGTCATAGATACCTTTGCCTTTTCCGCGCTTTTGAAGCCTGAAAAAAGGACGGCAAAGATACGGCAGACTAGGCTGTATGGTCATAGATACCTTTGCCTTTTCCGCGCTTTTAAAGCCTGAAAAAATGCGACTTCCTGTTAAAATGGGACACATTTCCGTCCCATGGGACACATTTCCGTCCCATTTCACGAAATCACTCCCACAAATTGCAGGAAAGCGAGAGCAAAGATGTTACACATCAAAAATTGTATATTACAAATAAAGTCATGATTCAGATTACAGTCTCAGGTAATGATATTTGTTAAAGAATCAACATATATATCTTTGTCATTTACATATTCTATTATTTTATAATATCCTCTAGAGCACAAGCATTTTTTGACATGAGTCTTGAATTTATTCTCTGACAAACTAGTTACATTTTCTGGAATTTTATTATAGAATCTTATACACTGCCCCACAAATGACTTTTTAACCTTACTCAGTCTCGAAAAGGCTATATCTATTTTATTTAAATTTCTTAAATTCAAATTATGCCTGTTACTGTTTTTAGGAAATAAATGCAAATTCTTACGAACGTACATGATGTTTTCATATATAAATTGACTAGCAACAGTTAAAATATTGATTTCTTTGAACTTATTCTGTAACGACTCATGTGATCGTATCTGATAGATTTCGCGGATAGCTCTTTTCTGCAGGATGAAAATAGTTTCTATATCGGCCGCATGCCACAGTAATATGCCATAAGACATTATGCTATGGAAGTAACTAAAATACACTAGTCTCGCAGTACCCACATCCGTTAACTGTCTTATCTTCTTAACGGCATATAAGCAGCTGAACTAAGCCTTCCCGCTAAAGTTTCAATGTGTGGTCCCCATTAAAGTGAAACATCCAAAGTTATACCAAGGAACACCGTAGTATTTACAAATTCTAATTTATTACTGTCTAATAAATATTACACTATTATTGACCCTTTTGTACATTTGGCAAACAAAATTTTATACTTACATTTTGTTTTCTTAGTATATAATAATAAGTTGTTCACAGTGAACCAGTTCAGTATCTTTGAAAGCGTCCTTTCCGTTGCTAATGTTTTTCATTTTTGAGCTATTGTATAGCTTTTATCGAGGGCTTTGAAGGGACCGAATCAAGAAATTTCGTAACGAAAATAAAACATGACACCCCAAAAAAAATATATTGAGTTCTAAAAAACTTACAGTACCATCTATCTATCCATCATGATGATGATGATGATGATGGCGATGGCGATGGCGATTGATGATGGCGATTGATGATGGTGATTGATGATGGCGATTGATGATGGTGATTGATGATGGCGATTAATGATGGCGATTGATGATGGTGATTGATGATGGCGATTGATGATGGCGGATGATGATGATGATGATAATGATGATGATGAACTTTCTTAGTGTTAATTTATTACATAAACATCCCGCGCCCAAGGACTATAAATACTACTGGTACATACTGCATAAATAATGCATAAATAAAAAATAAAAAAATAATTACAATTGCCTAAGTTGATAAAAACGAGCGTCGTCGGTGGCGTAAAGGTTACAGCCGCCGCCTCCTGTCCAGGAGGTCGTGGTTCGAGTCCTGCCACGTACCAATGTGTTTTCGAATTTCGATTTCATATGTACGTTTATCCGACGCTCTTACGGTGAAGGAAAACATTCGTGAGGAAACCTGCACACGCCTGCAAAGAAACTCGAACGTTGTGTGTCAAGTCGACCAACCCGCACTGGGCCCGCGTGGTCGACTGAGGCCCGATCGCCCTAACTCAGGGTAGGCTCGAGCCACTCGGTGTGGACGTATATGAGCTGAGAAGAAGAAGAGGAAGTTGATAAAAAATGCTATGCAATAGCTTTACCGCGGCAGTCCCCGAGTGCCGCACGTATTTCTTTTTTTTATTATAACCAGTGTGTAATATGAATGCCATACGATAATAGTTATTTATGATACAAGGCTGGTAAAAAGATCAATAACAAACGAGTGACATATGTGAGCCCGAGCCGCAGGCGATCTCTCTCTCTCTCTCTCTGTTTTTTTACCCGACTACGAAAAAAGGAGGGTTATGTTTTTTGACAGTCTATATATATATATGTATGTATGTATGTATGGATGTTCATTTGTTTCCTCGTATTTCCTAAACTACTTAACCGATTTTGAGAAATGAGGTGTCTTTGGATTCATGCTATCATTCCGCGTGTCATAGGATATATAGCAATATAAAACCAAGATGGCGGATTTTATGGGTGAATAACAAACCCAAAAATTTTTTTTTTAAATTCATATTGTGTTTGGTATTAAAAGAAAGGTCTCGACAAGTACATTATAAATATATACATTTCGGATCATCAGAAGGGTTTTGGCCGTATCTAAGAAATAAACTCGTCTTTGAGAAGTTTTGGAGTGTAGGTACAATCAATATTCACACACGTTTGCAACACGAGGCTTCACGATGATTCGGATGAAAACCGATTATTTTATAGACTGCGATGAGTTCGGCACGGGGCTGGCTTCCCAAGTTGACAGTTCAGCTGCTCGATCAAAAGTGCTAGTAAAATAATTGGCGCCTCTGTCGTAGCCTCTGTAGGTAGGCTGCATTGTCTTTAATGGTTCGATAATCACAACGATTCTGATTGGCTAACAAACAAGTACCAACACTACCAACTTCCGGGTTCCGGTCTCGCACAGACCACGCCTTGGCCAAAGATGACTATTATTACTACCCTAGCTAGCTAACCGCTTGATGTTTCAAGATAAAACACACGGTGCTTCGACGCATGCATAGATGGCGCCACGTCCTTGCACTCCGACATACATATTACATAATTATGCAAATGTTTTTAGTTTCTTAGCACATTGTCTTACAATCGATATTGTAAGACGGCTCAATGTACGCACGCTACTATCAAGCGACACGACCAGCGGCCGCGGATGGCAAGGTGGGGTGGCGTTTTATACTCTGAGCACAAAAAATATGGAAATAAAATAAAAGTTCAAAACAATAAAACCCGACTACGGACAAGTATGAAAACAAGAGTTCTCGCCTGATGTCATAGCCTTTATTTTTTCCTTCATCTGGGGTAATTGCCATGGTCGCAAGCCCTATCCAAATCATATTTTTTTTACAAGTATCTACCTATCATTTATGAATTGCGACTACGGCTACTACCCCAGATGAAGGGAAAATAAAGGCTTCAGGCGGGAACTCTTGTTTTCATACTTTTCCGTAGTCGGTTTTTAGTTTTTTAACTTTTATTCTTTACGTGTAAAGAGTAAAGAAAATAACCACACTTTTTCACTTTTTCAATGGTTTTTCGTTTCAATCAAAAACTACAGTGAAAGTATAAAAAATAATAACATTGTATTATCATAAAAAATATTGTGGTATATTTTTCAAAATTTGTAGGTACTCCAAAATATTAGGCATAACTAGAGTTGAAAGTAACGGTGTAGATCTATCATTAAGTTTTTTTTCTATCGAGCCAAAACTGCTGAATTGTGTTTCTAATAGCTTTTGTCTTTAAGGAACATCATCAATCAACAATTAGGGTTTTTTTTCAACCTTGGGTTTTCTATCGTTTAGAAGTAACTGACGTCAAAAATAACTAAAATCTGTAATATTACCGCATTAAAAGGAAAACTACCACAGCTAAGTAGATTTTCTTAGTTTAGTAGAAGTAATAATACGAGTAACTAGTATTTCATCTGTGGTTATAGTCGACCCAATTTAGTTGTGCAGTTGAATTTGTAAAAAGTTTATAGATTTTCCTTACAAAATGTTGTATGTATTACCAACTGCAAATAAAATTTAGATTTTTGAAATAAACATTTTTTGAAAAGACTACAGAATCTTACTTTGCGCGAGCACAACTTGAACTTGGCCGGTTTTTAAGCTATTGCATAGCTTTTATCGCGGGCTTTGAGCGCGGCGACCGAATCAAGAAATTCCGTAACGAAAATAACCTAACACCCCACGAGTTCTAAAAAACTTACATTGCCATCTATTAGCGATTTGCGGTATGAAAAGGACTTAACACCCCACGCTCGGCCGAGTTCTAAAAAACTTACAGTGCCATCTATTAGCGATTTGCGGTATGAAAAGGACTTAACACCCCACGCTCGGCCGAGTTCTAAAAAACTTACAGTGCCATCTATTAGCGATTTGCGGTATGAAAAGGACTTAACACCCCACGCTCGGCCGAGTTCTAAATAACTTACAGTGCCATCTATTAGCAATTTGCGGTACTAAAAGGACTTAGTCAATTTTACTGGTGTAACTTTACATAAACATCCCGCGCCCCAAGGCTATATGGTACTGGTAAATACTGCTTAAATAAAAAATAAAAAAATGATTATAATAGTATGTATCCTACCATGCACGGTTTCCGAGAAAATTGACACAGAATCTAAAGAGCATTTTTTTTTCAAAAACGATGCATGTTATCCAAATAAAGTGTATAACTAAATAAAAGCGTCGGTGGCTCAACCGGTAACGACTCGGTCCATCTAACCAGAGGTACCGGGTACAAATCTGAATGGCCAATGTACCAATGAGTTTTTCAAAAAACTTACGTACATACTTACCGATTGCTTTATCGGTGAAGGAAAACATCGTGAGGAAACCTGCACACGCCTGCGAAGAAACTCGAAGGTTGTGTGTGAAGTTGACCAACCGCACTGGGCCCGCGTGGTCGACTAAGGCTTAATCGCCCTGATCCAGTTCCTTTATTTTTTAAAAGAAACAGAACTGCATTCACAGATTTTTGAAAATTGGCTTGACACACGCGGGAATCGAACCGGGTAAAATCCGAAAAAATAACAACCTGTACTTTTACGGCATCGATCGATAGGGTAAATCATAAGGATCAAATCTCTCTACCAAACGTGGTAAATTTAATGAAAGAAAAACCATGAAATCTAAACTTTTTTAATTGAACGAAAAAAAGGGTAAATGAACTAATTAGTTGCTCGAAATGTGCTCCATTTTGTTAGATACAGAAATTTATTCTTTTAAGAAATTCATTCCGGTTAATTTTTAATATTGAGTTGTGATGAATATTCATAATCCTATTGTGCACCTCAGCTCTTAACTTGTTTACAGTTGCATAGGAATTTGGTAAATTAGATTTTTTACATATCCCCATAAAAAAAGTGTGTGTGTCAGCTCCGACGCACGACTGGAGTTTATACTACTTAAGTACAATTGTCTAAACAGGCACAAAACAGGGCTTGACTTTGGTTTTAAGTTTTAAGTTCCCCATAGATATCGATTTAGGAAGCAATCGGTCCTGTAACTAAAAAGTTGAAAATGGCGGCCACTTTTTTCACTTCCGACAACGGATTAGTGATAAGGGACCTCAGGGACCCCCAGATATCGATTTTGGAAGCAATCTGTCCAGTAACTAAATAGTTCAAAATGGCGGCCACTTTTTTCAATACGAGCAACGGATTCGTGATAAGGGACCTCAGGGACCCTCAGATATCGATTTTGGAAGCAATCGGTCCAGAAACTAAAAACTTCAAAATGGCGGCCACTTTTTTCACTTCCGACAAGGGATTAGTGATAAGGGACCTCAGGGACCTCCAGAGATCGATTTGGTAGCAATCGGTAAAGTAACTAAAAAGTTCAAAATGGCGGCCACTTTTTTCACTTCCGACAACGGATTAGTGATAAGGGACCTCAGGGACCCCCAGATATCGATTTTGGAAGCAATCGGTCCAGTAACTAAAAACTTCAAAATGGCGGCCACTTTTTTTTAATTCGGGCAACATTCGTGATAAGGGACCTTAGGGACCCCCAGATATCGATTTTGGTAGCAATCGGTCCAGTAACTAAAAACTTCAAAATGGCGGCCACTTTTTTCAATTCGGGCAACGGATTCGTAATAAGGGACCTCAGGGACCCCCAGATATCGATTTTGGTAGCAATCGGTCCAGTAACTAAAAAGTTCAAAATGGCGGCCACTTTTTTCACTTCCGACAACGGATTAGTGATAAGGGACCTCAGGGACCCCCAGATATCGATTTTGGAAGCAATCTGTCCAGTAACTAAATAGTTCAAAATGGCGGCCACTTTTTTCAATACAGGCAACGGATTCGTGATAAGGGACCTCAGGAACCCTTAGATATCGATTTTGGAAGCAATCGGTCCAGTAACTAAATAAAAACTTTTTTAATATTTTTTTTTGTTTAAATTTGGAAACTCACTACGAAGCGCATGCGGTTCTTTTTTCAAATTTGGCGCGAAAACAAGTAACACATACATACAATAATATACCTATATAATACACTGTGGTCGGGGATAGGTAAAATTTTTCGTTTAACGCACTTCGGGTATCATCGCGTGACATCGTAGTTTGATTTTACTCCCATATATTTCATACCCCGGCCTTATATATGAAAATCGATTCATAAGGAGTAAACTCCAAAAAATCTAAAGGGGTGAGATCTGGTGATCTCGCACAGGCCATCTGATTGTGCCGTTTGTACCGATCCAGGTATTGAAATGGTTATTAACATAGGCAGTGGTGATTCTGCTGTTATGGGCCGAAGCACCATCTTGTTGTAGAATTACTTGGTTTCGCTCTTCCTCAGGTAAAACATTTAACTCATTTCTTAGGAGATCCAGTATTTCAAGATACTTGACAGTGTTTAGATGATCTTCGTACACGTGGACTAACACAACTGTATTTCTCATAATTCCGCACCAGACGTTAAAAGAGAATCTTACTTGACTGTTAGTTTCATGAACACGAACAGGATTCACTCGTGGTTATTGCAGCGGTTGTACATAAAAGTACAGGTTGTTATTTTTCCGGATTTTACCCGGTTCGATTTCCGGGTGTGGCAAGCAAATTTTTCGAAAATCAGTAAATGCAGTTCTGTTTCTGTTTAAAAACAAAGGAATGTTTCCTCTGAGTAAAATTGTCTATCTCCAGTATGTAGAGTATTTTCCCTCCAGGTGAGGTTCAAAAATTTTACCCTGTATATTAGTACTAACATACAGTATGGACATTCCCTGCCGCTCTCTAGATTGCGACCTCACCCCCTCGTCACCCAGATTGATACAGATTAGTTACAGTTTGGTTATCGAACGTATAAGATTTCACCGTGATTTTGTTTGGCCCGTCATTATTTGTTTTTAGAAATGTCATTTTATGACCATTTGTATGCAGTGTCCGGGGTGTGGTTGTACTGTACTTGCTTGAGGCTTGGGGCTTGGGGCCTGGGGCTTGGAGCCTGGAGCTTGGGCTTGGTGCCTGGAGCTTGGGCTTGGAGCCTGTTAAGTTCAAGGTCAAGGTCAAGTCAAGGTCAAGTCAAGGTCAAGGTAAAGTTAAGTTAAGTTTTAACAAGTTGAAAGGTTTAAAAGTAATAGGCTTTCAGGATCTTACAAGAGGTGATCAATGCGGTCGACTCTCTGGGAAGAAAAACCCGTATCTGTGTGAGTCAATGGATTAAAAAGACTTCCAGAATCTTACAAGAGGTGTTCCAATTCGGTCGATTCTCTGTAAGGAAATGCCAAAGAGTTAACTCACCCGACTATGGGCGGTATTTTACATATCCTTAAAGATGGAGCTAAAGAAGTTTTACTTCAGTCACTTGGTCCGAAGCCGAACGCTTGTGACACTTTATCACGTAAAATTATCGTCCGTAAACCGACTTTACAGGCAACATCGTTTTTTTCCTACCATGCACGTTTTCCGAGCAAAAGAGCCGAAAATTGACCCAGAATCTAAAAACCATTTTTTTTTCAGAAACGGTGCATGATACCAAAAAAATTACATGACTAAAAATAATCTCATTGATAATACCTTTTTGATACGCTCATAAAAATGGGGGCTTTCACAACGTCTAAATAAATCTCACCCAAGAAACTGTACAACTTTACCCAAAAAAACTTACACAATCGGATTTAATTATTTCACTACAATAAACGTATATATCAAATCTAAATTCGAAATCACATTGGTACTAGCAATATCGTGTAGGTATTATCAAAGTAATACATTACATAATACCTTTTTGATACGCTCATAAAAATGGGGGCTTTCACAACGTCTAAATAAATCTCACCCAAGAAACTGTACAACTTTACCCAAAAAAACTTACACAATCGGATTTAATTATTTCACTACAATAAACGTATATATCAAATCTAAATTCGAAATCACATTGGTACTAGCAATATCGTGTAGGTATTATCAAAGTAATACATTTTGGTCATTATAAGTTTTTCCTACCATGCACGGTTTCCGAAAAAAATGACCCAGAACCTAAAAACCATTTTTTTCAGAAACTATGCATTTTACCAAAAAACCACATGACCAAAAACAATGTCATTGTCATTGACAATACTTTTTCAATGAGCTAATAGAAAAGGGAGTTTTCGTAACTTCGAAATAGATAAATTCAACTCACACTTGGCCGGTTTTTGAAATATCGATACCTACGACGTGCTTTTTCCGCACTAATCGACTCACAAAAAGTAGGTCGAAAAGTCGGTCGTCTGCGGATAGCCTTAGGTTTTTCTGTTAGGTGTGTAAGAGGCGAGGGGTCTGCCAAGTAGCTGTATTGGTTATTTGTTCGTAATATTGAATCAATCCACTTCATAATATTATTGTTTACAGAAATTACGTTAGCAACAACCGGAGGACCCAATAAAACAAAATGACTTTAAATTAATTTTATTATAATTTTGAACAAAAAAAACGGCTTCAAACAGGAAACTAAGGTACCCCTCAATTTCGCTGAGATGCCATCATCAGATCCTGGTTTCCTTATCATGGTACCACCCTTGGGATATCTTCTTTCCAACAAAAAAACAATCATCAAAATCGGTTTATAAACGGCGAAGTTATCCACGAAAACACATAAAAATATATATACTACGCCAGTAATATATAAGTCATTGATATATACGGTCGAATTGAGAAAACTCCTCCGTTTTTGAAGTGTTGGTTATTAAAAAGTACAGAATTACAAATAAAGTCTAGTCTAATTCAGATCGATGCTAGATACATAATGCTTCTGTCTTCGGCATCATCGTCACTTACCATCAGGTCAGATGATGCCAAGGGCTTACCAATTGTGAATAAAATAATACAATGGTTTCCGTGGAACACGTAGAAAGCTGACAGGGCGCCTCGTGACTTTAGTGTCTTGTGCAATGTTGCGTAGCAGCTGCGATACCAGCTGCTCTAATTTCCATACTACTTGACGGATTTGGGTGAATTTCGGGTTAGTGCGATATAATAGTCAATACTATAACTCTGACTCTGATGCTTTTAAAGCCTAATGCTTATTGTTGATATGTATATGCCAGACGTTGAAGGCTACGCGAGAAAGTATGCACAGCGTAGCTTCACAATTTATTTCACATACCTGAAAAATGCTTGTTTCGATCATCTCTAAAGAGAAGGCCGTATACTCGTAAGTACATATAGAAGTTTTATACGTACAGAGATTGACTTATTTTAAAGGAATTTCTATATGTAAGTAGGTATACTGATTGATTGAAAACACTTTACAGGAGGAAAATATAATATACTCTGTATAACGTCACTCGATATAATGATTCACTCAATGAAACGTCAAAATTTTCTGGCCCCAGTTGCTAATTACTCTCTGTATAACGAAAATTCTCAATAACGTCACAATAGACTTTACACTGTATATAGAAATTCCATGCTCAACTTGACTTATTGATATTATTTATCTCCTACTCAAGAAACTTGTACATAATATTAGTAAAGCCACAAAACTCTACTATATCCAAAGACCCATACTATAACCTACTACACTTTATCAGCCCCAAATATATTATATTAATACTAGCTTTTGCCCGCGGCTTTGCCCGCGTGGACATCGTTTTTATGACTGTCTTTGAGGGTAAGTCTTTGTCGGCTCGCGAGCGTGTCATGAGTTTTCTCCAGCTCCCTCAGGAACTATATCAGGATATTCCGATTAGCAGTCTATATTATTTTCTACCCCCTCAACCAATTCTATAGAAAAAAAACACTTTAATCTGTTCCTACGTTGAGATGTCGTCGTGAGCGAGCGTGGAAATGAGTTTTCTCCAGATCCCTCGTACTCTCTTACAGTAGTATTGCAGTGCGGGGCCGCGTTGTGTTAGGCGTTTGTATGTGTGTATAGAGATATACAGTGCCAGTGCGGTACGACCAGGACCCTTGGTGAAGTCGCGCGTCTACATCTAATTAAGTGATTAATTAAATATAATAATATTATAGTAAAAGCGTCGGTGGCTCAACCGGTAACGACTCGGTCCATCTAACCAGAGGTACCGGGTTCAAATCTGGATGGCCAATGTACCAATGAGTTTTTCAAAAAAACTTATGTACATACTTATCGATTGCTTTAACGGTGAAGGAAAACATCGTGAGGAAACCTGCACACGCCTGCGAAGAAACTCGAAGGTTGTGTGTGAAGTCGACCAACCCGCACTGGGCCCGCGTGGTCGACTAAGGCCTAATCGCCCTGATTCAGGGTAGGCTCGAGCCCCTCGGTGGGGACGTATATGAGCTGTAATGATGACTTTTATTAGTCTTTTACTCGGGTATTATGACAGGATATGCTAATTAGTAAATCATGTCATTTTCCTCCTCCTTAACCATCTCTGTTCAAAAAATCACAACAATCCATTGTTCCGTTGCGATGTTAATTTTTTTTACCAAATAACAACAAAAAAACGCTAAACACGTTAAAAACCGACTTCCATCGCAACAACTTAGTACATTTTTGCATTATTATATTTGGTTCTTGTTAATTTTGTAATAAAGTACTACACCGATTTTGATAAAATTTATATGGGACCACTCGGATAGCACTAGCTTTCAAATAAAAAAAGAATGATCAAAATCGGTTCACGCTGTCAAAAGTTCTGAGGTTACACACATAAAAAAAACATACAGTCGAATTGAGAACCTGCTCCTTTTTGGAAATCGGTTGAAAAGAGTATGTATTCAGTTCCATCAGGAAGTGCATCGGACTATGCTATTTTCACGGGATAAAAAGTAGCCTATGTCCTTCCTAGTGACACAGGCAGGCGACCTGCATGCCAAAATTCATCAAGATTGTTCAAGGTGGTTAAAGCGTGAAAATTAACAATTAACAATTTCATGTTAGTAATGATCTACCTAATAATAATATTTAGAATTTCTTTAATCTGCCCATTGAGCTCTAAACCCACAGAGTAAAAAAAAATCTAAACCCATTTTATCTGCTTGTCAAGGTCATAGATAGGTATCATGTGGATATCATAAAGATTTTGTCACATTACTGGCCCGGCGCCGTCTAAATTAAATAAAATGGACTTAAATTCTCTTCGGTCCCAGGTGATCAAGAGGAACAGATTAAAAAAAAGTGGTTCGTAAAGGCTTTTGTGCGATTACTTTTTTTGTAAATGAATATTTTTGAGGAATATTTCCTTCGTGTTACCTAACTAGATACTAAATTTAAGTGATTGTTATGAACACGTATATGTTTATCTGAATAGAAATAGTTAAGGATTTGATTTGGACCTACGGACTAATTCTACATAGGTACGAGTAATATGGCTAAAATTCTCTTATATATTTAGTTTATATAATAAATAAGTTGCTATAGGGTAGCTATTTGTATTTTATCTTATATGTACCTACTTTACCTACTTAAAAGTTTTGTTCATACCAAATTTATGTAACTATTCATCTTCAAAATGTTGCTTCTTTTTTTCAGATAGTTACACAACAAAAATGAAGGTATATAAACCGTGAAAACTAAATAGTTAAATTTATCAGCATAGCTAGCAAGCAACAAATAAAATCTATGTCGTTATTAACTAACAATGCAAACCTTGAAGTTGCAAGCTACAAACAAGATGAGTTGTTTTTTTACAAAAACACAAGGCAATGGTATCTAATTCATCGTCTATTAAAAGTGCTATAAATAGTCTAAATTTAAAAAGACATTACAAAGTTTACGAAATATCATAAGAAGAACCTTACCAAATGTATTGTTACCAAACTGAGTTTGATAATTTAAAAATGTCGAGTAAACGCAAGAAGAAAAAATATGAGATTTCTGAAGTCAGCGGTCAGACTGGACTTTTAGACGGAAAATTGAAATATTATGACCATTTTAACCACACGCCTAGAAAACATGAAATAATAGAAATACAATCACACACAAATGGTACCATTGCAAATTCTGAGAGCGTACAATATTATTACAAAGGGTACCGCAAAAATTGGGTTTCCGAAACATCGTTTAGCGGATTACCTATTCAGCACATGAAAAAAAGGCGCAAAAATTATTTTGCTCTTGATTTACCTTATGACTGGCAAGGCCAAAAAACTGCTGAGAAAGGAAAACACAATAGATTAGCTATTTACGTTTCACCCAAAGACCTAAAACAAAACTTGGAGTTACTTGCCCCCATACAATCCTCAGTAAATATATCTTTCAAAAAATTTGACTCATATTCGTCATTCAAACAAAAGCATGTCATGGCAAAAAATAAAAAATTAATAAAGAAACACATAATAAACGAACAAAAACTAAGAAAAACAACTGCCAAAGATTACAATTTGCATCAAAGTTCACTCAGTTACAGCTTGTGTCCTATAGTTGATGAAACTACATTTAAAAAAGGCAGAAATGAGGAGAAATATGAAGGTAATCCAGATTTTACCAGGACTTATGAAATAAATTATTCTAAAGGCGTTGTTTCTAAAAGTGTAAGCTTCCTCAAAGATAAGATACAATTGTGCAAAAATATAAAACATTGTTTAGCACGTACTTCATCGACGTGGATAAACAACTACTTACAAAATTCTGGACTTAAAGCGAGTTCAAAAAATAAAAATAAATTAGAAGAACAGCGCCGTACAGATTCAAATTATGTCCCTAAATGGCAAAAGCAAAAAAATAAAAATGTAATCATACCGCAATGTCAATGTGTCAATGGAGAGAAAACCTATTCGATGAAAAGTCAGAAGACAGTTAAAATGGGGTCTAAGAAAACAACTCCATTAGATTCATGTGTTTCTGAAGTTGACTGTATTTTTAAAAATATTGGATATTCTAAAAGGAAAAAAGATAAGTTATCCAATTCGATTTTTGACAGCAAAAAAGTTAAGTATCCACAGAAACCAATAATTCTCCAAACTTACATGCTATACTCTAATGAAAGGCATAAAAAAGGACTAGATCCAATTAATCATATACATGAAAAACTCTATGTTGATAAACATGTCGAGTATAATAGTAATAAAATAAGAAATAAAAAAATAAAACCAAAATATAGTCACCATTACAAAAAATCTAACTCGTTTAGAGTTCAGAAGCGTAAAATTGTAAGTAGATATCAAAGTAAAATAGAAAATAAAGCTTTTAAACGAAATGAAACAGTACAAATATCGTATAAGCAAGATCATATTATGAGACAGAAATCAAAGGAACATCAGATATTATTAAGTCATAGTGAATCAAAAATGTATCAGGGACAAAAAATATATCAGATAAATGGTAATGGAAAATCAAAACTAAGTAAGAACAAAATAACACTAATGGCATCAAATAGCACTAATATATCAATAAAATCCAGAAAAAAAATAACGTGCCCATGCCAATCAAAATCATGTCATAACATTGGCTCTTATTGTATCCCACGCAATTTATTATCGATGCTGAAATGTTCATCTACAGTTCAGTGCACAAAATTAATTGAAAGTATCAAAAACGCATGTGTACAAGGATTATTGCAGTTTGAGAAAAAGAAATCTCAATTCACTGAAATCATAGCCAGTAAAATATTTAAAATGGAATGTACTAGCAATGAGCAAGAATTTACTAACAAGAACAAAAATGTGCATACTGTTTCTAAAAATGTGGACACAAGTGATTTGATACAAAATTACTCTAAATCAATGGATTGTACGGGACTGTTTACATATGCATATAAACTAACTGGTTCAGATAAGGCGATTGCTTTTTACCAGCCTACATTCTCAGATAAAGCGATTGTCTTAGACAAACCCGTCTGCGTAGACAAGTCGATCGGTTTAGATAAAGCCGTTTGCGTAGATAAGGCGACTGTGTTAGAAAAATTCATCTGCGTAGATAAGGCGATTGTTCCAGACAAGCCCACCTGGGTTGATATAGGCATTGTTTTAGACAAGATTACCTGTATAGACAAGGTGATTGCTTTAGATAAGCCCACCTGCTCAGACAAGGCTATTATTTTAGACAAGCCCACGTGCATAGACAAGGTAACCAGCTACAGCGATTGCCAGTGTTTATCCCTAAAATCTGATAAATTTACAGATTCCCCCAAAGCTGTAAAAACAAGAAGTATAGCAACAGACACGAATGGATTGTCTAAAACAAGAAATAAAGGAACAAATGATACTAAAACAATTGATAAAATTAGATCAACAGATAGTAGTCATCTAATAAACAAGTGTAAAAAGTCAATTAGTAGCAAAAAAACCCAGTGTTATACAAAAAAATTAAAACAAACATCTAAAAAATCAATGAAAAATGACACAATGAAAATTCAACGCACTATATCCACAAGCTGTACAGAATTACTGAAACGTCCCATTTATAAGGAAATGGCTGACAAAACAGAAAAACGCCGCAAATCTCGCAGTAAATACACGTCAACAAAACCGCAAAGCACATATGTAAGCAGCAAAAATAATTCAGAAAATAGAAATGAAGAAAATAAAGAGGGCATATTTCTTACTAGAAAGCCCGGTAATCTTACACGTACTGAGGAAACAAATAATAAATTGACGAAAAAAATATCATTAATTAAATCTACACAAACCAAAAAAAGATTAAAGCGTTCCAAATCAACAGATGCAAACAAAAATGATTGTATTTGCAAACCTAAGACAAAACGTTGCGTGAACCCATCGTGTTGTGGAATATTGTTTGCATACAAAAAGAATTTGCAGTTGAAACAAGAAAAAAATAATAATACCTGGATTTTTCTAAAATATCCCAATCAAGTATCCTTACTTGATTCTGCAGAAAAAATGAGAGAGCTGAAACAAAAACAACAGCTTGTTAAAACCACTAATACCAAGCAATCGACAGAAAGACGGTTTTATGGAAATAATAAAGTTAAGTCCGATGAAGAACTTAAAATTAATGTAGCTACGAAAGAAATAAATACTACAACAAAAATGAAAAGTACATCGTGCAATAAAAAAAATGCTGTCAAAGAAACAAACACTGAGATAAAAACGAAAAGTAAATCATTTAATACGAAAAACGCTGCCAAAATCACGAACGTTAAAATTAAAACTCAAAGCAAATCGTTTGATACTCATAAGAAATCAGGATATTGGCAAAATAGCTCGCTTGAGGCAAAAGATTTAAGAAAAATGTATATTAAAACACCAAATATTAATAGAAGTTTGTTTGATACGAAAAAAACTAACAAAGCAACAAACACTGCAACTAAAACTAAATGCAAATCTTTTAAAACTAGTTTGCATGATGTTAAAGATTTGACTAAGTTTTCTTATGGACAATATGAAGGATTAAGTTGTACTAACAAATCAAAAATGAAAAGTATCTCGTTTGACATGAAAAACACAACTAGAAAAGCATTGAACATTGAAACAAAAAAGAAATGTAAATCATTTGATACTAATAAAAAAATCATAAATTGCCAGTGTAGAGAGTGCGATGTTAGAGAAAAAAAATCTTATGAAAAATGTCAAAAACTATGCACTAACACGACACTTACGGAAAAAACATCTATTGGCAAACATCACTCTTTTAATAATATGGATGGGTCAGCGAGCATTTGCACAGATTGTAAACGTCAACCAAATCGGTGCTGTTGCTGCGTTTATAAGCTTCTTCCATTGTACTACAGAATTTACTTACACCTCCTGATAGTATGGAGATATGTAGTGTACAGAACAGTTTTGTGTCTCACATGCTGTTGTTGGTTGCCTGTAGCTCTGTATAACAAAAAAGGTAATGGAGGCTAATTTGGCTGTTGTTTTATATAAAGAATAAAATTTTGGAAGATTTACAGATTAAATAGAAAGATAAGGCAACGTCATACCTGTTCAATACCTGCCTGAGTAGATTACTTTGACACAATTACAAAGGCAGTATTTTTACTACCATTTCAAAAGTGTTTTGATCTATATTTTGTCATCAAAGTATAAAAAATATTATTTTGAGATATATTTTTTAAGAAGGTCAATTTCTTGTTGATGTCTTTGCGCAAGGCAAGGCATCGTTTGATGCAGCAGTTTTATGTATTTTACAGCGAGAGGAATCTCGACCCCAACTCTATTTTGGGACTTCATGTACTTAGGCGTATAATATTTTAAAGACTCTTTTTCTAGAATACAATACAGGAATAATGAGAAACGCTAAATACTTAAAAAACCGGCTGTCATCGCAATACCTTAGTAGAATTTTGCATTAATAAGTTTTTGTTAAGTTTCTAAAAAACCGGCCAAGTACGAGTCAGAACTGCACACATAGGGTTCCTCACCAACATACTGAATGGCGCTAGTATGTACAAAGATTCCGCACCATCATACTAGATGGCGCTAGTTTCTTCACGTTTTAAAATACATGTTTTTTGTATGCAGATTATTTTTTTCTAATTTTTAGTATTTGCTGGTATAGCGGCAACAGAAATACATCATCAGTGAAAATTTCAACTGTCTAGCTATCACGGTTCATGAAATACAGCCAGGTGACAGACGGACAGACAGCGAAGTCTTAGTAATAAGGACCCGTTTTTGTACGGACCCTTTGTGTACGGAACCCTAAAAAGTACTACACCGATTTTGATAAAATTTGTATGTGAGCAATCTAGCAGCATACCCTATTGAATAAAAAAAGATTCATGAAAATCGGCTAACAATCTGCAAAGATATCGCGTAACAAATATTCAAAAAGAAAAAATTCCAGTCGAATTGAGAACCTCCTCCTTTTTTAAAGGCGGTTAAAAATAAGAAAAATCTTTTGAAAAAAAATCATACAAATTTTTGTAGTAATTTATGTGCCATAAACAGGTGACCCGTTCGTTGACCATAAAAAAACTTAGGAACTGCGACCTCGAAAGTTCGGAAATGTAGGTGTACCTACGGTATTAGGCGCATGGGCACAGATGAGATTATTACTTAGCATGGGTGGGTGAACGACTTGCAGTGAGCTATCTACCTACACCATGCTAGACCTACCTACCTACCAATTTTCGTGTAATTTCTCAGATTGTATGGATTAGTGAAAACAATAGTTTAAGATTAATTTTTAAATATTTTTCCTCGATACTGAGTAACCCTTTAAAATTATTATTGTGGTTTTTTGAACTGAAAACTTCTTTAGTCGCGTTCGGCGTCTTTGAGATAGGAAAAAACCATTGAACTCGCGACACTGTAATGTAACGTAACCGCCACCGTACCAGGAACACTCGGAGGGTCAAAACTTATAAAAATGTAAAAAGTTTTCTCCTCCCTCGGCACTCCCGGAGTGGTTAGGGTTTTATAAACTCTATGGCTTAGAGCGGGAGGTATGAAGTTTTATTACGTTCCAAAAGTTATACTCAAATGATGTTTTCATAGTTTTTTTCTCTACATCTCCGGTTCTATAGACTCTAAGCAAATATTTTAAAAGTCATCTTCATGATGGCTCTTCTATATACCTAAAACACTGGTACCGTCATAACCTCCAACCGCAGATCTAAACCCATAGGAACAGTAATCCTAAAGAGCTAAAATATTAGAAAATGCAGAATTTCGGCACATTACGTACTTTTTAGATAGAAAAGATATTCTCATGTGTCAGCCCTAGCACCTCAAAATAGGTGGGCAATGTTGGTATCGGTCACACTGCATTTATAAACCTAACATTGCCCAAGGACAAAACTCGTAAAATACTACGTATTTTTGCTTGGAGATAACAACAATCTCCTTGTTTATATGCTAGTTTATTGAACAGTAAAATCCTTACGTATTCTAATTGCTTCTTATTGAACACAGACAAGTTTTTTCAGAAAAAAATTTGCACTACAAAAATACCTCCTTGTTTGCCGACGTGTGACAGCAACCGTGACTCCTAATTAGATTTGCCAAAAAAGACTGATTTTCTAACAAAAGCAAAGACATGTCCTAAATGTCTTAATATTCCACACAAACACTCAAGAGAGTAAAATTTTCCATTTGGGCAAAGATAGGCTGGAAAGGCAATGTTGGAGGTATTTATGTGTGTCTTGTGCTCTATAAAACATGAAACTGTCGGTTTTAAGAGGAGGAAGTGGGGACACGCAAAGCGTTGACGTCACAAAGATAGCGGCCGACCCTACTATAAAACAATATACTATAAAAAAAATATAAGTTTTTCTTCATTTCTCTAGTTCTATTACATCAATTTCTCTGACTGACTCGGTGGCTCAGTGGTTAGTGCGCTTGACTACTGATCCGAGAGTTGTGGGTTCGATCCCCACCCAGGGCAAATATTTGTGTGATGAGCAGATTTGTTTGCTCTGTGTCTGGGTGTTAAATATCTATATATGTATGTATTTAAACGTATATAAGTATGTATATCAGTCTCTGGTTCCCATAACACAGGGAACCCTACTTTGGGGCCAGATGACCATGTGTGATTTGTCCCAGAAAAAAAAAAAAAAAAAAAAAAAATTTCGTTGTTTGATATGTCATTTAAAAGGTTATTTAATTGCCTATGATTCCCTTATAGAATATATTTTGTAAGTTTTGTGATTATCAAAATATTATCAAATGTATGTTCTTTTTTTAAAAAAAATTACATACGTTATTAAAATATGTATGACCAGATTAACTCGAAAATGATATTATGGAGCGAAATATTTCATTGATAACATTAAAGCACGTTTTATTAAATTTTCAAAAAGATAAATATGATTTCTTTACTATAATAAATAAATAAATTATGGCCATTACCGTAAAACAAGAACACGCGCCGCGCGATCGCAACAACGTTGGGGTTATCGTAATAATATGTAAAAATTCGCTGTTTGAGACTCGCAAGAAGTTCTTAGTTTCTTCTTCAACAAATTTATTTGATCGGATTCGTGGTAAGTAATTTCCTGCATTTAGTTACCTACGTTTAAAATTAATCTTAATCATAATAGATTACGCGCTTGCTCAATTATGTTTAACTAGTTTATATCTATATATACATGTCGTAACGTAGGCAGGCCTCCCACTTGCTGGACCGACGACTTGGTGAAGGTTGCAGGAAGTCACTGGATGCGGGCAGTGCAGGACCGTTCGACGTTGAAATTCTTGGAGGAGATATACGTCCAGCAGTGGACGTCTCTCGACTGATATAATTTTTTTAGTTCACATTCATGGGAGACCCCGAGCATCGCTCGGTAGCCCAGGTACTATATACATATACGAGTTTAATATACAGTAATATCACAGGCGAAGCAAAATAGAAGTACTTCCTAAGCCAGTATAAAATTAATAAATCAATCAAACATGCTTTATTATACAAATTACAATTATTATACAATTACCGGCTCTCACATGCCGTCCACGGGAAAAAGCTGGCATGGCAGAAGAGGTTTGAGCGTCGTATTGCTGAGGCTACAATTCTCATTGGCATACTGATTGCTTTCAGATCGGGCAACAGTAGGTCTCGAGTGATGCGCTTTGTCATGCTCGCATTAATTTGCGGGATTGGACTTTGATCCCGCAAGACGCAATGCCATCTTGCGGTTAGTGACAGAGAAAATTGACGACCTGAAGCAACGGATTGCTGCGTGGGCAAACCGTATTCGGCGATACTCGGAGTGGGTAGACCCGTTTCGCCAGAACTGCCTCTTCGTGAGTGATCAGAAGAAGTTTTACAGGTCACTGGACCGACCTGCTGTGTTGAACACAGGCGAGAGACCGGATCATGCGGGTATTGTAGCCTTATGCCGTAACCTGTGGTCCCGGCCTGTGCAAGAGAAAGAGGGACAATGGACGGCTGAGCTGGAGGAGGCCTGTGCTCGCATCGAACCTATGAACCCCGTTACCATTAGTGCCGATGATGTGTTGCAAGCGGTCGTCCGTAAAGCTCCGAACTGGAAAACTTGCCAGTTTTTCATTGCTCATTAAACTGAAACTCTCTATCTCTAACTTAACAGTACCTTCGTAATTACCTACATGTAATTAATTTACCAACATCACATCATGCATGAGTTACATATATGTAACTGTAGTTTTTATTTAATACTTGCTGTTTCCCGCGGCTTCACCCGCGTGGACAACGTTTCTAAGACTTTTCGAGGGTGCGCAGTGCGCGAGCCGCAAACGGCTCGCGAGCGTGAAAAAAAAGTTGCCTATGTGTTAATCCAGGTCCTAATCTGTCTACGTACCAAATTTCAGCCATCCCTTCAGTAGTTTTAGCGTGAAGAAGTAACAAACATACAAAATCACAAACTTTCGCCTTTATAATATTAGTGTGATGTGATTGTACGACTGTATGTTCAAAGTACATCTTAGTCAGAAAAAGAGCCTTAAACTTACGAAGTAACTATTTTGTTCTTAAACTTAAAATAATTTGAATTTCGCGCCAGCACTTGCAACTTTACGTGAATTTATCAACACAAGCAAATGTGTAGAGGTGTACTTATGTATATCGAAGGCCTGGCAACACTACTTACACACATTTCGCCAATGATACATATAAACGGAGTTTTTTGGCGGGATTTGTGGTGGACACATTCGTAGTTTTATTTTGTTGTTTTTTCATTGTTTTCTGCTGGGATTTTGTTCAAGAAGTGGTGCATTTTGGAGAAAATCGTCTAGTGCACGTGAGCAATGTGGAGAACAAGAAAATAATACGAAGGAGGACGTGAGAACCCAACTTGCTCTGGGTGCAGTTTTATAGACGCCCAACAGCAACTGGGTGTTCCACCTCAGAATGCAGCTGCTGCAAATGCTCTCAAGAACTTCAGAGAAGATTTGTAATGCACCGGCACTAGCATTACAAATCCAAAAACAAATGAAGAAAGTGAAAATTATTTACGAATCCGGCTGAAGGACTAGTTTCCATGGCCAAGAAAAATTCACAACAAACATTTCGCCAATGTGTTGGCCCAACCAACACTCGAGCGGAGCGACAGAGACACCGCCGTACGTTAAACAAAGACGTACTTACAGTATACTCTTCTTACATATAGCCTTGTTTCTGTCTTCATACTGGGGTATTGGTCCGTCTGCATTGGTCTAATTCATTCACGTGAAGTTAAGTTGAGTCATTTTGAAAATTGTCAATCTTTTTTTATATTCCCGCTGATTCCCGCTTGTGCTCAAAGTACGTTTTTACTTGTGCTGTGCCTGTGCTAGTAGAATGGGAGTGTGACTGTGTGGTGTGACGTTGAACGGACTATTTGTTTGTTGCCGCTGTTTTCCGAGAACCGGTTATTATTTTTTTACCGACGACGCAATCGGCAGCCTTCAGTATTTGTGCTTTTGAATTTTTGTGCATTTGTGGTAATACGATATGAACACGATACAGTTAGTCCTGTTGGTGATTATCGGTAAGTAAATGACTTTAATTCTTTTACCGGCTAGTAATATGATCTATTTCACAGAATAATGCGGACGCAAAATTATGAATTCGTTTCGTTAGTGACTTTAGAGACGATTTAAATACCCAATGCACTTATTTATTTGTTAGCTGTAAAAACTGGGTCAAGCACGAGGGTATATTTTGAATAATAAAACAATGAATACAATTTTAATGAAATCAATACATACAAATCCTAACATTTGCCATAATCGTACAATGGATGCTTATAATCTACCGAAATCCAAACTTTTTTTATTCAAAATATCACACCTCATTTACGTTCCTACCGAGGGGCTCGAGCCTGTCCTGAATTAGGGCGATCGGGCTCTATTCGACCTCGTGGGCCCAGTGCGGGTTGGTCGACTTCAGACACAAACTTAGAGTTTCTTCGCAGGCGTGTGCAGGTTTCCTCACGATGTTTTCCTTCACCGTGAGAGCGTCGGATAAACTTACAGAAATATAAATTCGAAAACACATTGGTTTGTGGCAGGGTTCGAACCACCGCCTCCCGGACAGCCACCCTAGCCGTTACGCCACCGACGCTGTTAGACTTTTTTTACTCTGAGATTTAGTGTAGGGTAAGGTAGTGTATATAAGGTATGGATGCGGGCAGCGCAGGACCGGTCGTCGTGGAAATCCTTGGGGGAGGCCTTTGTCAAGCAGTGGACGATTTGTGGCTGATATGATGAAGGTAGTGTAGTGTAGCATAGGGTAGGGTAGGGTAGTGTAGTGTAAGGTGTAACGAAGTTTGCCAGGACAGCTAGTAAATATATATATGTACACCCCAACATCATCATCATCATTACAGCTCATATACGTCCCCACCGAGGGGCTCGAGCCTACCCTGAATAAGGGCGATTAGGCCTTAGTCAACCACGCGGGCCCAGTGCGGGTTGGTCGACTTCACACACAACCTTCGAGTTTCTTCGCAGGCGTGTGCAGGTTTCCTCACGATGTTTTTCTTCACCGTAAAAGCAATCGGTAAGTATGGACGTAAGTTTTTGAAAAACTCATTGGTACATTGGCCGTCCAGATTTGAACCCGGTACCTCTGGTTAGATGGACCGAGTCGTTACCGGTTGAGCCACCGAAGCTTTTTACTTATGCATGTTTAATGGCAGCAATTAATTATAATTAAAAATCATAGGCAGGTAGTTATTTCTTCCATTATTATATTTTTCTAATTAATTTTACCATCATGCTCACAAATCAATAATATTTACAAATCACACAAGGTCATCTGGCCCCAAACTAGGATTCCGGGTATCAGAGACTGATATTACATAGAGTAACTGGTTCAAAATTGCAAACCTGTTATCTAGTGATTCTACTCATGATACTGAACAACTATTAATCTACAACTTTGCTGAAATCAATTCTTCTTTTTGACTTTATACAAATTGACCAGCTGATAATCCAAGTTTGTTGCTGGCCCGATTTGAAGTCTGCCTACATAAGTGTTATTTTCATAGTAAATATCCCCTGGGAAGGAGCTATTCCCTGACCCTCTTTTATCTCCCCATTCCTGGCAAAATGTTCCAATACTAACCCTAAGTATTTTTAGTCTCTAATACATAATTATAGGGATCTAAAAAAGATTTTTTCTATTGGCTAATTGTAAGAAGTTCAAGTAAAGACACCATTGAAACTCCTTTTTAAAATGATGAGTTATTTATTAAGGTATTCACCAGCAAGATAGAGATTACTTACTTTGCTGGCTCAGCGACCCAAAGTGGATCTCGGCCTACGACATTAAAGTGCGCCACTGTATACTATTTTGTGCCAAGTTTCACCATTCGGGCACTCCGAACTATGAGGTTTTTCAGCGATACCTTGGTTGATCCACCGGGCAACGCCCGGAGGGTTTGCCAAGATCTGCTCTTTTGGCAGCTCGATCCTCTCCCATTCTTTCTATATACTACAAGAGAGAGATTACATTAGATGAACCTCTAGCTAATATTGTACAGTCTCATTAACACTATCAATTAAACATCTCAAATGTGTACGACTCAGGAGGAGCATGGGCGCAGACAGAGCAGTCTTTCTCCAATGCGCTGGAGTCCCTCTCACCAGAGCTCAGGGGCAAGGTGAATGAGACCATGTTGCAGGGCTTTGCCAATCAGACTATACCCTTATTCAAGGAGAAATGTGAGAAGAATGGTGGGCCAGATGTGTTTACTAAAGTGCAGGTTGGTGCTATAATATACTTACTATATACTAGGTTATGTATGATATTTGTTAATAACCCATAAACGTGCCCACTGCTGGGGTAGGTGTTTTTTTTTGAACTCGGGAAGGTTAGGCTATACTCCAGACATGGGGGCCAAGTCTGGGTTGGGAAAGGTTTTAGGGCTAGAACCAAGGGCTTGACGTGCCTTGCAAAGCATGGAAATAGTTGATAATCTAATTTAAGTTAGCTAAGTAGCTATTAAATTAATCTGTTTTTATTTAATGTATGTAACATTTAATGTATGTCATTAACCAAAGTGTTGACTTAGTTCATCTCAGTACAATATTACTATATTATGTTTTCTAACTGCGAAAACCTATTATTAGTCACCTTGTGTTTTGTGAATATTATTTTTTCTATGCTATCTTGTCTTGCCACTGATTGTTAAACTCGTTCAGGGAATGTCTGTGCTTCAAGCCAGTAACTTGCGTGATCGACCTAACCACGCAAGTTACACCCCTACAACTGCTGTGGTAGGGTTATTTAAATTTATTTCAAGAACCTTTACGACATGATATAATTAGGTACACGCTTTTGCCCGCGGCTTGGCTCGCGTGGGCATCGTTTTTATGACTGTCTTTGAGCGTGAGTGGTGCAAGCGGCTTGTGAACGTTGACAACAGTTTTCACTTTATTGGGCTATTCTAATTAGCAGTCTATGCCACTTTCAACACCCTCAACTATATCTAGGCAAAATCACGTCAATCCATTGCTCCATTGTAAGCCGACATGCATGCATGAAGCTGGAAACGAGTTTTTCCCAGATCCTTCGGGAACTATGTTTTTCGGGCTATGCTAATTAGTAGTATATATCATTCCCCCCCCCATCAACCATCTCTATGCAAAAAATCACAACAATCCGTTGCTCCATTGTGATGTTAAAGCAATAAAAAAGACGGGCCAAGTGCGAGTCGGACTCGCCCACTGAGGGTTTCATACTTTGTACGTACATTATTATAAATCATAATAGTGCAAACTGTTAGGAACTACATGCGCCAAAATTATTATTAGATACCTACCTATTCATATCATCTAATCAAATTTGCATTGTATGTATGTATGTGCATGCATGTATGTATGTATAAAATGTTATAATTTGACTATTCATATTACATAAGGGAATATATATTTTTTTCATTCTTCGTCTTATATCAAAAACTATACATCAAAAAATAATTAAAAATCTGTTTAAGCTTGTGCCAATGGAAGCTCTTTCATAGGATATACCCCACATGACACGGTTAACTCATTTTTATTTTTTTTATTTTATTGATTTGCGTACTTTAAATAAAGACAATATTTTTTATGATTTAATTACAAATGTATAATTTTCAGATTTTTACCTATACTTGTAGTATAACACGCTATTGCCAAATTTCATAGATAAAGGGTCTTGACAAACAGATGGACGGACGGACTACAGTTTTTTCCTTTTGAGTTACGGAACCCTACAAAGGACTTTTTTCAGTTCTCTCAGGAAATGTATCTGACAGTGTGTTATTTTCACTGGATAAAAGGTTGCCTTTGTCCTTCCTTCCCATGATACAGGCAGGGTTCGAAAGGATAATTATCAATGATAATTATCGCGATAATAACAGATGGATAATTATCAACTGATAATAACAAAAGATTGCGCACTTCGAAGTTCAAACATGTATTTCGAACTTGCGTCTATTCGAAAGCATAAAGTGTCAACGTGCCGCGCCGTGGGGATTCCCCTTGCAAGAAAAATCAGTTCGAATTACGGGATTATGCAAAGTTGAGTGAACTTGAGTGTCATTGTGCGTTCCGATAGACGCAAGTTCGGTCGGAAATACAGGTTCGAATACAGTTCACTTTCACGAACGTAATCTTTTGTTATTATCAGTCGATAATTATCCTTTCAAAACATGGCCCCTGCCCACAGCATGATATGGTCTGGCCTCAATGAATCAGCGTTTGATGTTATGAACAGCTAACTGGCCAGATCTGATCTAGAGTTGCCCGCAGCCCGGGTGGATTTGACTTGAGCGAGCGAAACGAGCGATAATATTATGTATTCATATTCAAATTCATATTAAATTTATTCATAATATTTTCAAATATTACATGTCAAAGTGTGTAATTATTATAATTATTATAATAAAAAATAAACACAACAAAATAATAAAATTTAACAATAAAAAATTAAAATAATAATAATTGAGTCACAAATGTCAGAGAAAATAAAATAATCAAATTGTATTTACTAGTTAGTAGTCAAATTATAATTTACAAACTCTGTATAGCTATAGAAAGCGTGCTCGAGTAGCCAGCGTTTAAGTCTACTCTTAAAACAGCTCAGAGAAGGGGCTGCAATGACGCGCTCGTGCAGCTTGTTGTAAACGGTAGGGCCCATCACGTGGACGAGCTTGTCCGATTTAGCGAGCCGCCGCGGCACGGGCAGGAGTTTACTCATGTTGCGCAGATTACGCCCATGAACATCACCCGGTCGTCTGTAGTCATGAAGGTGATTATATACGTAAATGGCAACCTGAAGGATTAATACTGACGGCAAGGTCAGAATTCGAAGATCTACAAACAACGGCTTCGCGGGAGTATCTTGTGGCACTTGTACAATCGCTCGCACAGCTCTTTTCTGCATGCGGAAGGCGCGTTCGCAGTCGGCGGCGCGCCCCCACAGCTCAGCACCGTATTGTAGAAGCGAATGTACAGTGGCGAAGTAACATGAGCGAGCCACCTTCCGAGGCACGACCCTTGCAAGTCGACGCAGCGCGAAGCATGCACTTCCCAGCTTCCCACACAGCTTGTCAATGTGGGATGCCCATGTAAGGCCGCGATCGAGCTCGAAACCAAGGAAGCTGGTCGCCTCAACCTGCTCTATCTTAGTTCCTCCCGCGAGAACCATCATTTTTTTCGGTAATTTTCCTCCGAGAGAAAAGTGTAAGAAGTGCGTCTTCTTCAGGTTCAGAGCCAAACCATTCAGCGCGAACCACCTATACAACTGGCCAGCGGCAACATTAAGATTATATTCTAGCTCGTGATGGGTCGGCGCACTCACAATGCAGGCGACATCGTCGGCATATATGTATATGTCGCCAGTCGAAACACATTGGGGCAGATCATTGAGCAGTATGGAGAAAAGTATATTAGAGACTGATGATCCCTGAGCAACTCCCATTGTCGTCGTCAGAGGATCCGAACGCACCTGTCCTCCGTCTCCCACTACTATCTGCGATCTGTCACGCAAGATATCGCTAAGAAGTTTTAACGCGCTGCCTCCGATGCCATAGTACCGCAATTTTTGTTCAAGTATGAAGTGATCAGCAACGTCGAACGCCTTCGAAAGATCGCAGCATAGCACAGCTACCTGCAGACCTTGCTCGCGGGCAGTCATCACCCGTCGCACCACTTCACGAGCAAGCGAAGTTGTGGAACGGCCCGCCCGGTACGCGAACTGGCGCTCCGACAATGCCTCAGTAGAGGCGAGGTAGTTGCTCAGGCGTGTGCTCAGTCCGTTCTCCAGTATTTTAGCCACAGCCGGTATGATGGAGACAGGCCTGTATCCATCGATGTTATCACGCTTGCCTTTTCCTTTAAAAAGCGGAGAGATTTTGCTTATTTTAAAAGCAACCGGAAAAATTCCCTGTTTAATGCATAAATTAAATAGGTCTGCCAATGTCGGTGAAATAGCCGCTGCCGTTTGATACAGAAGATCCATTGAGATATTATAAATATCTTTCGTCGGCTTATGTGGTATACGCGCAGTAATAATGCGGTACACCTCCTCTGCACTAAACCGCTGCAGCCACATTGAGCGATCTGCAGGCGCTCGGGCCGCCTCCAGCGCGCGGTACGCGAGTGGCACGTCGGCGCGAGGGGCCCCACAAGCCGCTGCCGCCCCTACGAACTTAGAGTTCATCGCATTGACTGCGTCCTTTTTTGACCCAAAACGAACTCCGTTAGAGTCTACTGCTATTTCAGTAAAGTCGGTTGAGGATTGACTGACCTTACCTCTCTCCTTGTTTACGACCTGCCACATAGTTCTACTAGCGTTCTGAGTATTACTAAGTATTTTGGAATAGTAATCGGATTTGCTTTGTTTAAGCAAGATGTTATATCTGTTATTTAAAATGTCAATCCAATTCATAATTTCAAAATTTAGAGGGAATTTATGTCCGAGTTGAATAAAGTCAAATAATAATAATTTTAAATTTAAAATGTCATCTGTAACCCACGTGTCATTTTTTTTATTTATAGACTTTCGTTTCAGCGGGAAGCTATTGTCAATTTTATTATTAAGTATGGTAATTACGCTCCTTGCCATACTCGCGGCACAGTGACCATTACGCTCTTGCACAGCTGCCCAGTCTACGCTTTCTATAGAAAGAACGAAATTGGCGCGGTTCATCGGAGAGTAATCTCTTCCCATCCGGAAGAGCGCAGTCGGCGCCCGTCTCTGGCAGGCGACCTCCACACGCTATGTTCGTTAGGTTTGTTTAGCATGATATCCACGGCCATTTCAGAATCTGGTCATCTATTTCTTCAACAGTCGTGCACTTCATGATCAGGCCAAACGTGGATTGACATATCAAACGTTGACGTTTAAATGACATGCGTCAGTTTTAGTTGACGATATCATTAAATGGTCGTGCATTTCATGATCTGGCCAAACGTGGATTGACATATCATCAAACGTTGACGTTTAAACGACATGGTCAGTTTTAGTTGACGATTTCATGAAATGGTCGTGCATTTCATGATCTGATGGCCCGACGCGGATTGACATATCATCAAACGGTGACGTTTAAACGACATAATCAGTTTTAGTTGACGTTTTCATGAAATACAACCATTTCATGAAATCGTCAATTTTATATCGCTACGAAATATATAACCTAATCTATTTAAACGAGTATACCTACGTACATGATTATAAATAAACGATGTAATCTATCTGTCTTATCAATACTTATATTTTACTCTTATCAAATTAACCAATAAATCTTCTAATAGGATGTGGTGTGAACACTATTAACGAGTTTCACCTAGTTATCAATGTCAACAGAGATAAAATCATTTTTTCGAAACATAGGTTTATCATATCACTAACTTTTGTCCGTGGCTGCGCCCGCGTTGATATCTTTTCTACAAGTGCCTTCGAAGTTGGGTAGTGCACGAGCCGCGCTCGCAAGTGTCGCAATGAGTTTTCTCCGGACCTCTCGGGATCTATGTCGAGTAAATTTGTAATTTATGTAATTCCGCACCCCCTAACTAAACTATCTCTGTACAAAAAAAACACTTCAATCTGCTTGGAAATAAGTTTTCTGCAGATCCCATGGGAACTGTATCGGGCTATGCGAATTAGTATAGTCAGTCTCACAGTATTTAATTAATATAATATGTAGTCTGTATCACATTCCCCACCCCTTTCACAGTCTCTGTGAAAAAATCAGGTCAATCCATTGCTCCGTTGCGGCATGAAATAGTCTGTGTCACATTTCCCACCCCTTTAACAGTATCTGTGCAAAAAATTAGGTCAATCCATTGCTCCGTTGCGGCATAAAATAGTCTGTGTTATATTTCCCACCCCTTCAACACTCTCTGTGCAAAAAATCAGGCCAATCCATTGCTCCGTTGCGGCATGAAATAGTCTGTGTCACATTTACCACCCCTTCAACAGTCTCTGTACAAAAAATCAGGTCAATCCATAGCTTCGTTGCTGCATGTAATAGTCTGTCACATTCCCCATCCCTTTAACAGTATCTCTGCAAAAAATCAGGTCAATCCATTGCTCCGTTGCGGCATGTAATAGTCTGTGTCACATTTCCCACTCCTTCAACAGTCTCTTTGCAAAAATCAGGTCAATCCATTGCTCTGTTGCGGCATAAAATAGTCTGTGTTATATTTCCCACCCCTTCAACACTCTCTGTGCAAAAAATCAGGCCAATCCATTGCTCCGTTGCGGCATAAAATATGTCAACTAAAACCCGGCCAAGTGCGGAGTCAGAATCGCACACAAAGGGTTCCATACCATCGTACCGTAGATGATAGTTTCTTCGTGTTTCTTGTATGGGGGCCACATTTTTTTAATTTTTAGTATTTGTTGTTATAGCGGCAATAGAAATGCACAATCTGTGAAAATTTCAGCTATCTGCGTAATGCGGTGTATAAAATACAGACTGCTTAAAGACAGACTGGACAGTTAGACAGCGGAGGCTTGGTAATAAAATAACACACCCCGGACACTGCATAAATCGGTCGTGAAATGACATTTCTAAAAACAAATGACGGAGCAAAAAAAATCACTGCGCAATCCTATGTGTTCAAGAACCAAACTATAACCAATCTGGGTGATGAGGAGGTGAGGTCGGAATCTAGAGAGCGGATTATTTTGTTCAAATGTTTTGTAATTTTTAACAAAAAGTTATAATACAGTTGGCATCCAAATACGATAGAACCTACCTCATTTTATCACGCTTTCGAACAAAGTAAAAAAGTAAAAAATGTACAAAATTAATTGCAACAAAAAACAATGATTGTTGTCAAAAGGGGGCCTAAAATCCCATACTAATTATCCAACAAAGTTCGAATTTTTTGGATGAGCTTTTGAATCAAAGTTAGTCATGATGTTAGAGGGTCAGAGATTTTTGTTTATGCGAAAAACATATAAATTATGAAGTTTTAAAAAACATGAAAATAATGTTTATTAAAATTCTTTTTTGTTGCAATCAATTTTTATTTTTTAACTATTTTACTTTTTTGAAATGCTGATAACATGAGAAAGTTTTAACCGTATTTCTCACGCCAGCCAATTTTTGTAAAATCGCAAAATATTTACAAATGCGTTTTTCATACAAAATTTAAAAATGAAATGGGCTTTAATTCGACAACCATTGATTTCCGACCCCCAGTTAGTATGACTTTTTCTGTTGCAAATTATATGTAGTTTATCCCCTTAAAAGGATTTGCACTACTTACCAGTCACCCTGTATATTTGAAACTAGTGGGTCCCGCAGCTTCGCTCGCGCAGATCCCGTTTTATGCCGTTCCTGTGGGAATTTCACAAAATCCTTTCTTAGCGGATGCCTACGTTCTAATTGCTATCTGTATTCCAAATTTTGGCGAAATTTTGGTTATAAGGAGACCTCACGTGTACTTTTCTACAGTGAACGAACAAAGAAAAAAATCTAACACATGAGTACATAGTTCACTTGTTATATACCTACTTCAGAATAGCGAGTCTATTATACGATATTTTGGCGCGCGGGGCCTTGATCGCGCTTGACCCTACAATGCTATTAGTTTTAAAATTAGATTGAATTAGAAAAATACACGTGAGGTTTGTGAGTGAGAGGGGGGGTGGCAAAATATCACCAGGGGGAGGGAGGGAACCAAAAAGTAGCCGAAAAAACCTTGCGTGATTTGTGCACAAGCCGATAGAGCTATAACAAAAAAAACTTTAAAATGCATTCTAGCTAACATACATGAATCTAAAATCTAAATCTAAATCGAAAAGCAAGTATTAGGTACGACTTTCCAAAAAAGTAAAGTAATAAAATATAGTCCTAAAAATTACCATACACGATATAGAGATCCCCAGCCAGAGTATATGAAGCTAGGAACCTTTGACTTCTGTTTGATAGTGAAATCAGATAAGTCAGTCATGTAAATGAGAAAACTGGAAATTGTAATTAATTAATTAATGTGAATATCCGAAAACAGCTTTCTATAAACTCAAGGTACTTTAATAGGAAACTACCTGTCTGAAGATATTGACTGTTATTAACATACATAACACCTAATATGATATACGGACCACGAATTATATACATCAAGCCATATACAAAGAGTTCAGAATGATTTTTTATGGAACTTTGCTTTCTTTTACATTTTATGTTTTGGTGGGATCATGCGTTCCCTACACCTGAATAGAATCAATCATAATAATCAACATTTCCATTGTATTCAAATCGTGTTGTTTCCTTGCTTTTAATTTGCAAAAACAAAGTGCATAGTGAGATAAATAAAACGTTGACATTCAACTTTGTACTCCAGCATCCTTGGTATCATAACTGGTTTTTGTATAAGCTAATCTGAGCAGTGAGTAGAGGACATTAGCGAAGTAGCAAAATTATAAAATACTAGCTGGTGCCCGCGATTTCGTCCGCGAGGAAACGAAAACAGCTGAAATTTTGCATACAGATTTAGTTTGGATGACAATGCATGGTTAGTTATGTGACGGCATTCCAAATCCAATATGGCGGACATTCAAAGAAAGTGTGGTCCACTATCTTTGAACTAATTTTTTGGTATCTATGACCATACAGCCTAGTCTGCCGTATCTTTGCCGTCCTTTTATAAAGTATTTTGTCACATGTTACACATCATATGCGAGTACTGTAGGTCTCGCTCGAATTTTTTTTTTAAATTATCTATGGGTTCCTTGTAGAAAGTTGTTTAGTATGCCGAGTAGAACCCTCAGTTAACGGGACTTACACCAATTTTGTTACACCTGTATATCGATGCTTGTAGGTATACCTAAAAATTTTTAGGCTTTTCGAATTGCGCTTTACTGTAGGATTGGCAATACAAACACTAAGTTTTATGCTTACTTTATTTTTACCGTTTTTACGAGACAGGAAAAGGAAAAGACCTTATAAATAAACACGTTTTTATATGTACTCAGGAATTTTCCAAATAACATCAAGTTTAACGCTTTTATGCATATATTATATTGTTGTGCACAAAAATTTATGCATATTTTTTCTTAATTTTTTGACATTTATTACCTTTTTTAGGATTCCGTAGTCAAACTAAGAATCCTTATAGTTTTTTTAATCCACAATTGATAACCCCTTGGCATCATCTCACCTGATGGTAGGTGACGATGATGCCGAAGATAGAAGCGGGCTTTCCAAGATTCGCCAACGCAATGGGGATCTGGCGATCTTATTTTCAAGCCGGTACACATCAATGCTGTTAACACTGATGTTTGGCGGCAAGACTTAGATAAGATAGTGGTAGCTAACTAGGCGGGCTATGAAAATGCCCTTACACCAACCAAACCGACTCTTACAAAGTAGACCCCGCCGGGAAACGAACCCGTGACCTCCTGGTGTGAAGCGAATGGACTAACTATGACGCCACGGAGGCGGTTGCGCCATGTCCGCCTGTCTGTCCGTCGGTATGTCACAGCCGTTTTTCTCAATGACAATGTCAGCTATAAAACTTTAATCTATAAACAAATCTGTTATACCTTTTTTTATTTTAGTTTTTTTTTATCCGTTTACTGAATATAAAGTTTTAAAATGGTATTTTTGTTACAGTTGTATATCTCCACCCCCTGCCCCCTACCAGCTAAACCGCTATTTCATGAAATAAAAAAAAATATTGGAAATAGTAGCTTAAAATTTATCAATTTAAAAGGAAAGTTATCAAGGCCAAGTAGGCTTTTTTAGTTTCGGAGTAATAGTAGACCAACTTAAGATGGTCAGTTGGATTTGTCAAAAAGCTCATCGATTTTCCATACAAAATATTCGATATCAACTACGTCGTTTTTTTTTTTAAATACATGTAATTTATTTTTTATTGAAATGACTATGAAACTCTACACTGCGCGTAGTCTGACACACACTTAGCCACTTTTTACAATAGGCAAAAACTAAAAACTTTTATAACATGTTTTTTGTATGCGGAATCTCCCTTATTTTTTTTTTACTTTTCTTTGTTAGGAAATCCGCCGCAATATTTGTGAAAATTTTTGCTCGCTACTTGTTACGGTTAAAAAGATACCATACTTTAAAGGTCAAATAGAGGGACGGACGGTGTAGGCTTAATAATAGTGTTTCGTTAACACCCTTTGGGCACGGGACCCTAAACATTATATCCTAACCTACATTCCTAAGTAACTATTATAGCCCGCCCGTATGACCAACATCTACTATTTACGTATAATAAAAAACAAAAAAAAAACGAGCGAGCCTTACAGTAATCGCTTAAGATGTGATGTTAATAATTAATATGTTGACAAATTATTTATGATATTAATGAATTAAATAAAAAACCGCCTCCGTAGCTCAGAGGCAAAGTTCACTGGCTTTACAGAGGAGGTCGCGGGTTCGATTCCCGGCGGGGTCAATTGTTAGACTCGGTTTGGTTGGTGGTAGGGCATTTTCTAAGCCCTTCTGGCTAGCTACCACCATCTTATCTAAGTCTTGCCGCCAAATATCAATGTTGATATCATTGGTGTGTTCCGGCATGAAGATAAGATAGCCAGTTCCCTATTGCGTTGGGGAATCTTGGTAAGCCCGCTTCCATCTTCGGCAACATCGTCACTTACCACCAGGTGAGATGTTGTCAAGGGTTTACCAATTGTGAATAATAAAAAAAAAAAATTAGCGGATCGTACATTCACGGGCCGGCCCGGGAATACACGAAGAGCAGCTTAGTCAGCTCAGATTTTTTTTTATTATAACAATTAGGAATTTAAAGCCCCGTTCTCGCGATAATAATCAACACGGCCACGGACGTACTTACTGTGATATAATAATCATCAATTGTATGGAGGGTCTCATTTTTTATTTGAGAATTGACTATGGGTTCCTTGGAGAAAGTTGTTCAGTAAGACGAGTAGAACCCCCAGTTAACGGGACCTACACCAATTCTGTTATACCCTGTATATATACAGGTGAGTTTCTAAAACTAACCAACTAAAATTCTAAACTATAAGATATAGAGGAAAACGCTTTTAGGCACCTTGATTTCAATTTTAGAGAAAATGAAAATGGTGTTTTAAAAAAAAACTAAATAATATTTTCGGAGATGTGGCTTTTTTTGAAAATTTATTTTTTATTTTTATTTTATATCACTATACAAACCAAAAATTGTATGTCGACTATAGGTCTAAAGTTACTAGAAGTTGTTGATATTAACGTTTTAGTTTTCTTTAATACTTATGTGGAAACTAAACTTACTGGCCGATTTTCAAATGAAAAAGAAAAAAACATTTAAAACACGTTGTGTTTCTGTCATTCATTAAACGCATAATTTAGTCAATTAATTGTGTTGTGAATTTAATGGTGAACTAAAAATGTAAAATGCCTCAATCGTTGTCAAACTCCGAAAAAATGGATTTATTGAGAGGGTATCATTTAAGTAACAGGAACCAAACATTGGCAATTGACTGGTATCGTAATGAATTCCTCCTGAGAGAAACGCCCAGTTGCCATACTTCGACTACAATCCTACTAATATTATAAATGTGAAAGTTTGTATGTATGGATTGATGTTTGTTACCCTTTCACGCTTCAACCACTGGACGGATCGGGATGAAACTTGGCACACATATAGGTTGGGTCCTGGATTAACATATAGGCTACTTTTTATCCCGATTTCTTAAGTGGTTCCCGTGGGATAGCTATTAACTCTCTCTTCTTTGTTAATTTATGTCACGTGGGGATGAAGCGAAGGATTTACGTGTGTAATTAATACTGATTATCTAATTGACTACTAATTAGCATAGCCCTACATAGTTCCCAAGGGATCTAGAGTTGACTCAGTTTCCACGCTCGACAGCACGACAGACATAAAAACTATGTTCACGCGAAAACGAACTAACTACTGAACATATCTGACTGAAATTTGGTAGGTACACAGCTTAGGACCTGGATTAACATATAGGCAACTGTTTTCTACGCCTGCGAGCCGCTTGCGGCTCGCGCACTGCGCATCCTCGAAGACAGTCATAGAAACTATGTTCAAGCGAGCGAAGCAGCTGGCAAAATCTAGTGTTGTATAATTTACTGAGGTACGGAAGCTTCACGAAAACGGCTCGACTGATTTCCATGAAATTATTTATGTGTATTTGGTAGGTATGGGAATAGGTCGTAAAGTATTTTTCATTATGGCAAAACAGCGTTTGCCGGGTCAGCTAGTTTTATTATAATATATATTATCAAAGTTGTCTTGTATGCTGTTAGCCATAACTGGTCAACTAATGGTCTTATAAAATGAACGAAGAATCGATGTCATAACTCCAGCGGAGAACCTTTGAACCTACAAATACAATTAATAAATTATAGTTCAGTTTGTTTCGTAATTTAATTTGTATATGGTCTTATTGGTGCATTACTGCATGGTGAGCACTCTGATATCCAAATTCGGTGATTGCGCGTCTTGAATCCTGTGCAGATATTATGTAGCGAAGCAGAAGAAGAAGCGTCGGTGGCTCAACCGGTAACGACTCGGTCCATCTAACCAGAGGTACCGGGTTCAAATCTGGACGGCCAATGTACCAATGAGTTTTTCAAAAACTTACGTACATACTTACCGATTGCTTTAACGGTGAAGGAAAAACATCGTGAGGAAACCTGCACACGCCTGCGAAGAAACTCGAAGGTTGTGTGTGAAGTCGACCAACCCGCACTGGGCCCGCGTGGTCGACTAAGGCCTAATCGCCCTGATTCAGGGTAGGCTCGAGCCCCTCGGTGGGGACGTATATGAGCTGTAATGATGATTATGTGGCACTTAGCTACCACCATCTTATCTAAGTCTTGCCGCCAAACATCAATGCTAACAACATTGATGTGATCCTTCATTTTGGTTAGCCCGCTTCCATCTTCGGCACCATCGTTACCGTTACCAAGGGTTTAACAAATGTAAATAAAAGAAAAAAAAACTCCTTATACTCGTATTGGTAGAACCACGCATGACCACGCCGCCGTGTCACGGGAAAAACCCGACCAAGTGCGAGTCGGACTCGCGCGCTGAGGGTTCCGTACCAAAAACAAATTGGATGAACTTAACTTAGTAGTTAAAAAAAGTTCTCCATTACATCGATATACGTCACGGTCAATTCTCCAACTGCAAATGTAAGATAGTAATTGCGAAAAAATTATTGTTTTATTTGATAGGAACTAGCTTTGCCAGCGGCTTCGCCTGCGTGGGTATCGTTGTTATGACTGTCTTTGAGGTTAAATGAGAATTAATGGGTCCATGAGAAAACACTGGATATAGACTATGTCACTCAGGAATAAGAAATAATTTTCAAAATAGTTTCAGTAGTTATAGAGGTTACTTCCTACAAACAAACTCAAAACTTTACCTCTTTATAATTTTAGTGTAGATAAGTTATAATGCAAAATTTCAGCTTAATCGGAAACGGACAACTTACTTACATACAAATATTGCAAATATAATAAAAGCTTGTTAAAAAGCAAGAAAGGAGCACTTTAGTGGCTGCTTACTGATGATGGCGGTCCCATCAAAATCTGGTCCGAGGAATTGAGATATCTGCTCTGCTGTCAAACCTATCTGTTACGTGCATTAAGTTGGTATTGGCCAAAAACGTCTATTTTGGATAGATTTAACAATTTATAGCCATGAGGCGAAGCATTGGAAACTCAGATCGCAGGGATCTCTATTTTTCTCAGCAATTACAAAACATATGAAAGTGATATTTTGTAACCTGATTCTTCACTTCAATTACTTCATTTTGTCAGTTGCAGAAACACATATTTTTTTTAACAAAGTAACCTCTTTTAAAACAGTGATTTGCATTCTACAGGCAAACCAGACTATTTTATAGTATCACTAAATTTTCTTAGTCGATTAGTATAACTAAACACACACTTCAATATGCCAGTTGGATTTTTTTTAAAATTTATTGTAGTTTTTAATTGAAACGAAAAACAATTGAAAAAGTGCAAAAGTGTGGTTATTTTATTTATACTCTTTACACGTAAAGAAAAAGACAGACAAATGTTCCAAACAATGACTCGCCTTAAATATTTTTTTTTACATATAACTTCATTTTTCATTTTGTGTCATAATTTTACATCTGTGTACAAAATTTCATTACTGTAGGCCTAATATTATGTAGTGCAAGAGAAAATTGACTGTGGTAGGTATAAGGACGGACAGACGGACATGACGAAATTGTAAGTGTTCCGTTTTTGACTTTTTGGCTTCGGAACCTTAAAAACCAGCCTTAATGTTAATTTATAATGTCAAAGTTAATTAAATTATTAATTTGTACGAATTATTAATATTATATAGGTGTGACAGAACGCTAGGCTCGCCTAGCCTTTTTGTGCTCATTAGCTATCAACCCTGTAGCACAGATTACTAAATAGTTACTTCGTCCTGTAGCCGTTGTTGGAAGCGCTCCATTGCTTTATAGAAAGAGATAAAACACCAAGAAGTGTGTGATACATAGGACTGGCCCCTATTTAGTTAGGTACAATCTTCTTAATAAAAGTTATGTGTATTTATCAGGAAACGCTGAAAACACTCCCGGACTGCTTGATGAAGAGCCTGAATCTGACTAACGTGGGCGTGCTGCAGAAGGAGATCGACGAGGCGAAGCCCCACGGAGACCTCGAAGAGGTCTTTAAAAAGTATGTACACACAATCGGACGCATGACTGACCTCTAGTATTTACTTCACTGGACTGGCTGGTAAATCACTGCTTCCTTATCAACATAAATGATCCGAACCTGTGTCTGTCTGTTTGTTAGTCTTTCAAGCTAAAACTATTGAACCTATTACACTGAAATTTTGCATAGAGCTAAAGTAAATAGGATACTATTTATTTTTATTATATTATTCCATTATTATATTAATAGGTAATATTACACATAAAATTGACCTTGACCCAACTTTGACCTTAACTTTGACCTTAGAAATGTTTACACCGTAATTTCCACCTCCCAAATCGTACTCCGCTTTTAGTAACAGGTTAAAATGATTATTTCTCCGACAATAATTACATTAACCTTTTGATGCGGTTATTATTAATACCGGTCGATAATTATTAATGCAAACAGGATTTATTGCAATAACCGTAACATGTACATGGTGTAACTAAATTGGTGTAGATCCCGTGAACTGGGGCTTCTACTAATCATACTGAACAACTTTTGTTTTATGACTTTGCTGAAATCGCAAAAAACTAAATTAACTCTTCATACAAATCGAACAGCTGATCGACCAATTTTGTGCATTATAGTATGGAGGGTCCGATATATATATTTTAAATTGACTATGGTTTCCTTGGGGAAAGTTGTTCAGTTTGATGAGTAGAACCCCCAGTTAACCGGTCCTACACCAATTTCGTTACATCCTGTATAATAAAATAAAAGCGAAAAAGTATTGCGTATTTCCCCCCACCTCACGTTTTTAAAGTTGTCTTTGTAACTACAAAATTAATCTTTTGATTATGAACTAACTTTTTTTTCGGGTGACCGAGCGGAGCATCAGAGTAAAGAAGGTTGGTATTGTCTTCGTAAAAATATTGTCTTCGTAAAAATAAAGCTTTTTTTTTCTCAAAATGTCAACTGTCCATATCTATATCACTAGCAAAGTATATATATTAGTACTAGAAGTGCCTATGTTTCCCAAAAACATTTTTTACCGACTTCAAAAAGGAGGAGGTACTAAGTTCGACTGTATATTTTTTTTAATGTATGTTCACCGATTTTTCCGTCAATTGTGGACCGATTTCCAAAATTCTTTTTTCATTCGAAAGAATACTCCGACTTCAAAGTGAAATTCACTCAAAAGTATGAAATAATATTATTATACTTAAATACACAACATTAAAACAATAACGAAATCAAAGGTGGGTACGAATTCAATTAGGGGCTTAAAATTTCTTTTGAGGTCGGTGTCAGCAATGCCATTTGATCTAAAACATTTGATACGTAGGTAACTGTGTGCTAATACCGACCTCAAAAAAAATTTTAAAGCCCCTAATTTAATTCGTCCCACCTTTGATTTCGTTATTGTTGGTTAATGTTGTGTATTTAAGTATAATATTATTTCATACCTTTGAGTGGATTTCACTTTGAAGTCGGTTTTTAGTTTATTTAACTTTTATTTTTTATCTACAATTGGTAAGCACTTTATATCATCTCACATGTGATGGTAAGTGACGATGATGCCGAAGATAACTTACCAAAATTCCCCAACACAACTGGCTATCTTATCTCCAAGTCGGCTCACATCAACGCTGTTAACATACATGCTTGGAGGCAAGGCTTAGATGAGATGGTGGTAGCTAGCCAGGCGGGCTTAGAAAATACTCTTCCACCAACCAAACCGAGCCACGCAATGTTAGGCTTCGCCGGGAAGTGAACCCGCGTCCTCCTGATGTGAGGCTAATGGACTTAACCATTGCGCCACGAAGGTGTCTGTCACGCTTTCACTTGCGAATTACATTTTGAATATACAACAAAAAATTACAAATGGAGAAATCTCAAAAATATCTTACTATTTTGATGACACTTTGCAAGTAGTACTTAACTATTAATAGTGTGTTTTTTTACCCGACTGCGCATGAAGGAGGGTTATGTTTTTCAAGTGTATGTATGTATGTATATTTCTTTGGCACGCTCTAAACTAAACGGCTTGATTGATATTGGAGAGCGAGGTGTCGTTAGATTCGTCTGGTTTGATCCTGTGAGTGACAGGATACATTTTTACCCGACTGGCCAAAAAGACGAGTCAAGTTTTTATGCAGTCGAATTTTTAATTTATTATTTCATCCACTTTACAAAATAATAATTACAGATTAAATAGGTATGTTGTTAGATACTCTAAGGTTTAAAATTTTAAATATAAACTATAGGAATATAAAGGAGGCACGCGCGCGCGTTTATAAGCGTGGGGGGGATGTATGTGTGGTTAGGTGTGTGTGTGTCAAGGAGAGAGATAGTGAGGTTTGCAAATGTAATCAGGATTTGCATGTTCTACGTCTTCATAGTTCTTAGTTTTAATTTAGTTTTTTTCATAGTTTTATTTGTTTTTAAATATGGAGTGTATATTTTTGATTGAAATATTCTTTATAAATCAGTCCGCTTCTTATTAATAGATATTGCTTGCCGAAACTACTAAAGAAATCTAGGTACTTTCATTTTTACACGACTGCCCATAAAAAATGAGTGCTTGTATTGTTTTCAGGTGTAATGTATGTATGTTTCTTTATTCCACGATATCTTCTAAACGGCTTGGTTGGTCTTTAGAGTGCGAGGTATCGTTAGATTCATCTTGATCCGTGAGTGAAATAGGATAATTTTACCCGCTTTCCCAATAAGAGGGTGTTTTATGTAGTCTATTTTTTTTTATTAATTTTTTAGTTAGTTATTTGTAGTTTTGACGAGCTATGGTACGTTTTCGCGAGAAAGTAAGTGCAGTGCTGCTGTACAATTTATTTATTGATGATATTGTGACCTCGTAAATGTCGCTCTTGCTCTTAGTTTTATACCTACATATGTTGTCTCTTGTCAGTGTAGTTGTGGGCAGAATCTCGTAAAGATTAGATGGTTATCTACAAGGAGCAAGGGGACTTTCATTTCAGAAACAAAATTAACTACGTTTCCCCTACGCGGAGCTCAGGCTGCGGCTTCGCCTCGTGGTATAGGCGGTATAGCTATGGAGTCTTAGCCTTCCTGATGTAAAAGGTGACTGACATAATATGTTAAAAAACGTGAGTAAACAAAGTTAACACTCGATTTCACTCCCCATATAAACTCCACAAAAGGTGCTTAAAAAGATTATTATATAATTTAAAGGCAGCGGCAGCGCAGGACCGGTTGTGGAAATCCTTGGGGGAGGCCTTTGTCTAGCAGCGGACGTCTTTCGGATGATATGATGATGTAATTTAAAGTTATTAAAAAAACCTACGCGACCAGTCGTCAATAGCAGCACGCACGACTTCCATGTCTGTATCAGCGGCTGCTTTAATTAGGGATGCCTTCAAGAACTCCAAATTTAGATGGGGCTTAGCGCAAGTATGTTCTTAATACAGTCATATTTTGTAATCCAACTGATTGAAGTCTGGGCCGTTCCCCGTGCTTGATGAATTCGATAGCACCCGTACCTATACTTCCAGCTTTATGAGCTGAGGCGGAATCATGTGGGAATACTCAAAGCCTGTTTTTGAACATTGTCGTTGAAAGAGGTTTGTTAAAACTGTATTTTGATATACAACAGTATGATGGGTCTTTTGTTTACGAGTCTATTCAATATGTGCCTATCAATGAACACGTGTGGATATAGCCTACACTTTTTATGCTACCTATATTATAAAGTTGTCTGTTGTTATTGTTACGGTAAACGTTTAAACGGCTAACATTTATAATGAAATGAATTCCCTGAGTATGTACTACCAGAATGTACGTGGGCTCCGCACTAAATGTTTTCAATTATACAATAATATTTTGTCTCATAATTTTGACCTAATATTCTTAACTGAAACATGGTTACAAAATGATATAATGAACACGGAACTATGTGATCTTAGGTATGACTTGTTTCGTTGCGATCGTAATTTAGCTATGACTCATAAATCGACTGGTGGAGGTGTGATGATTTGCGCTCGCCGCGAGCTCGGCGCGACGTTGACTACCAGCTGGTCATGTACATCCTGCGAATCTGTGTGCATAACTATACCTTCCCGAGCGCTTCACTCCTCAGTAGACCTACATTTAGTGATAGTTTATGTACCGCCCGACCCAAATAAATTGTGCGACCGGTTGGAGGATGTTAAAAATAATATCTCACGGTTTATAGATCTTTTACCATCAGATAATTTTTTACTTTTGGGGGATTTTAAGCTACCTGATTTAAAATGGGATGCTAATGAGCAAGTGGCGCACATTGAAGGCGCATCCATGAGACAGAACCTGGCTATTACTTTTGTAGATGACTTGGGATACTTGGGACTAAAACAATACAATTATATAGTAAACAGTAAAAATAAAATTTTGGACTTATGTTTTAGTACTCTCCCCCTCAACGTAACTATGTCATATTCTCCACTTATTAGAGAAGATGTTTATCATCCAGCCTTAAGTATCGATATTCTAGACATCAACATAAAACCGTTCCAGGAGTTACGTCATTCGAGGTTTAACTTTAACAAGTGTGATTATGCCAAAATTAATGCCTATTTATATAAAATCGACTGGAAACATATTTTAAAACATAATGATGTTAATATGGCAGTTGAGACATTCTATGAAGAATTACACAAATGTTTTATTCTACACATTCCCCTATCTAGTCATTCCAGTAAGCATAGTCATTATCCCATTTGGTATTCCTCAGCATTAATAAAAATTATTCTAGAAAAATCACGTATGCATCGAAAGTGGAAAAGGTTTGGTAATCCAAGAGATTATGACGAATTCTCCCTGCTAAGATCGCGGCAACGTCGTATTCAATCACAATGTTTTGAATCTTTTACTAAAAATACTGAAAATTTCATAAGGCATTCCCCTAAACATTTTTGGAAATATGTTAAAGCTAAAAAGGGAGGATCCAGTTATCCCAAAAACTTCAAATTCGGAAACAAAAGCTTTGATGATGGTCAAGGCATTTGTAAGGCTTTCAGTGAATTTTTTGATAGTGTGTTCGTAAGATCCTCCCATATTTCTCATCCCTCTAATAGTAACGTTTACCAGGACTTCAATCACCACGGAAATGACTCCTTGTCCCTTATTGAAGTTTCCGAAGACGTCGTGGTAAAATTTTTAAAATCCCTAGACATCTCGAAAGGAGCGGGCTGTGACGGTATTCCACCGATTTTTCTTTCATCTTGCGCCGAGAGCTTAGCATTGCCAATTACGATTTTATTTCGTCACTCATTAAAAGAATGTGTTTTTCCTGACTTGTGGAAGAAAGCTCATATTATCCCAGTCCATAAAAAGGGTCCAGATCTAATATAGAAAACTACCGTCCCATCTCAATTCTGAATACCATTAGCAAGGTTTTTGAAAAAATTGTATATGATGTTATATATCCTGTCATTGTTAATGGTATACCAGGTACTCAGCATGGGTTTTTGCGGGGCCGCTCTACCGTATCTAACCTGTCATTATTTTCGGACTTTGTACTTCGCAATATGGAAAATGGAGGACAAGTGGATGTTATTTACACAGACTTTAAAAAAGCATTTGACCGTGTGGATCATGACCTCCTACTGCGGAAGCTCTGTAGCCTTGGGATTCATGGGGATCTACTGCGTTGGGTTCGTTCGTATTTATATAATCGTTGTCAGGCGGTGGTGCTGGGGGGATATAGATCTGATTATATAACTATACCTTCAGGCGTTCCACAGGGTTCACACCTTGGTCCTCTCTTCTACAATGCTTACATCTACGACATTTACAAATTTTTTTCATATGCATCTCACCTGTTATATGCCGATGATAAAAAAGTGTTCTTAAAAGTGCGTTTTGATACTGATTGTGAGCTCTTACAATGTGATCTAAACAGTCTTTTTGATTATTATGTTCACAACAATATCACTGTCAGTATAAGCAAATGTCAATGTATAAGCTTCACTCGTAAAAAGAAACCGATTATATATCCCTATCACTTTAATAATGTCGAGATTGAGAGAGTTGATAAAGTACGTGACCCTGGTGTTCACTTTGACTCAAAAATGCTTCTCACAACTCATTACAATAAGATAGTTGATTGCTCTTTCCGTAACCTTGGATTCGTTCTTCGCACCTGCCAACCTTTCACGTCTCCTCTGAGTTTAAAAATCGTATACTATGCATACGTGCGTAGTATTTTAGAGTATGCGAGTCCAGTATGGTCTCCCTCGTACGCTATTCACAAAAGTCGTATCGAACGTATCCAAAAAAAGTTTCTGAAGCACCTCAATTTCAGATGTTTTAAATTTGCCGACAACTACATCGAAAACTGTCATTTACACAATTTACTCACACTCGATGAACGTCGTACCATGTTGGACATGGGTTTGTTGTACGATATAATGAGTGGACGTCTGGATTGCCCCGATCTTCTCTCTCGCATCTCTTTTAATGTTCCCACCCGTCGCACAAGACAGACCTCGCTATTTCATGTGCCCTTCTGCTCGACCAATTACGGCAAAAATGCTGTCCTCACTAGAATACTGCGCACATATAATATCATATTCTCTAATATTGACCCATTCATAACTACCTCTAAACAATCATTTAAATCAAAAACCAAAAATGTTTTGCTGGAATTAAGTATCTAGTGCTCCGATCATAAGTCTTCAACTATTGCACTTATCTTATTTTTAAGCTTATTAACCAACAAATATTATATTCCTACGTTAAAATATACAAATACATCTTTATTATGAAGGTTTTTAATTATAGTATTTATATATCATTATTATATATTATATTTATATGTACATATATTTATGTATTTATTTTATTTGGTATTTTTCGCTTATCTATTAGTTTTATTTAATCATATTTTTACTTACTTACTACTTTGAGCTTCGACACCTCACGTCTGCACGTTTAAGTAATACAGTGGATGACTTTTATTAGCCCAATAAGAAATTGTTATGTACCTAAACATGTTTAATGTACAGTGTTGGCTGTTGTTATCCCTAATAAACAAAAATAAAAATAAACAGCACTAGTTTTCACACCTTTCTCACAAAGATACAGCTCAGTTAGGTCAGGATATGGTACTCCCAACTCCCAGCCAAACCATCAATGACGAATGACTATGGCCACGCTGGACACGCGGAAAACGTTTATTTGCCTCTTCTCTGTTATATAATACTGGCGGTATACACTTTATCGTTTTGTCTGTTGTAACTTTCGTCCGCTGTGAAAAATTACTCATCCGAAAAAAGGGTTTCACTGTGTTTTTTTTCCCGCGTAACGTTTTACCTAAGCGCGGAATTCTTCAGCAGTGTATTTAAAAAATAACTAGTTTTTTCGAAAATCCCGCATGCCTAGTTGTACTGCTTAAATCTACCTTGAGAGCCAACAGATTCTGTTTGCGCGCGGGAATTCTTTGAATTCGCGCCTTTACTGCTTTAATAACCGCTGGAGTACCGAATCGTACGGTAAGTGGTTGTGTTCTCTTTCTATCTTCCAAACTTGAATATTCTCTGAATTGTTCAATAGTACGACAAACCTCTGCGTTATTTATATTTTTTTTGAATTTTGAAAATCTGAGTTGGCGCGTAATCGCAGCGATATAGCAACGATTCAGTCATAGTAAAAATTAATATTCAGTGGGACAACAGCGACTATCCTCTTTCTGCGTCCCATCCATATTAAAAAAAACCGGGCAAGTACGAGACGGACTCGCGCAAGTAGGGTTCCGTAGTCTTTTTAGGAAAATAATGTATATATAAAAAAAAATTATATGTTCAGTTGGTAGAAGAATATTTTGTTTGGAAAATCTATGAACTTTTTAAAAATTCAACTGCACATTTTAAAATAGTCAACTATTACTCCCAAACCGAAAAAGCCTTTTTAGCCTTGATAGTTTTTTTTTTAATTGTTCATATTATGTTATGTCCTGCCATTTTCAATTTTTTTCATATGTACAAAATCGCGGGAAGCCGATGGATGCAGGCAGCGGGTCCGGTCGTCGTGGAGATCCTTGGGGGAGGCCTTTGTCCAGCAGTGGACGATTTGTGGCTGAAATGATGATGATGATGATGATGTACAAAAATTATCACTTTTAAACTTTGAGTTTTGCAAACGGATCGTTGTATCGAAAAATGGTTTTAGAGTAGTTTTGAAAGACCTATTCAACAATAACACACAATTGGGTACGTCAACGAAAAATAATTCACCTTCTCTTTACATGTACCCTTCTTCTTCTTTCGCGACCTTCTTCCATCTCTAATTGGGGTCGGCCCTTCTGGTCATTCTTCTGTAGGTAGGTCTGTTTAGCGCTGTGGCTTCCGTCAGGTTATGATTGTTTAGATCCTTGCGGATCGTCGTCGACCAAGTAGTCGGGGGTCTTCCGGGTCCTTTTTTATTAGTTTTTAGGTCTAGCGCCACTCGGACTATGTGCGTGTCCGGCCTCCTCATAACGTGGCCATACCAGCGGAGACGTCTTTCGGTCATTTTCTCGCTTACCGGTGCAACTTTAAAGGATCCTCTAACATGGGTGTTCTTTACTCTGTCCTCCAGGGTGACTCCACCTGCCCATCTAAGCATACGCATCTCCGCGACATGCACTTTTTGTTCTTGTGCCTTAGTGATAGGCCAGCATTCTGACCCGTAAAGCAGTGCAGGCCTTATTGCAGTCTTATACAACTTTCCCTTTACCCTCACTGGCATTCTTTTATCACACATGTTGATTCTATATTAAATACCATTACCTGAGACTGTAATCTGAATCATGACATTATTTGTAATATACTGTAATTTTTTTTTGTTTTGACTATTTAAAAGTGTGTGTAAACACCTATTTGAAATAAATTGTTTTTGATTTTGATTCAGTGTTCCAGAAAGTTAGCGCCATTTTGCCTCAATTTTTCCGTCGCCACTGATAATAGAGCCTAAGTATTTGAATTTTTCGGCCTTGGGTAAGTGGTGTATACCATCAAGGGTAAAGTTGGTCTGTGCATGACGTTCTATGCCATCAAAGTAGCAGCTAAGGCACTCGGTTTTTGTTCGGCTTATGCGCATTCCGTTTCCCTTCAAAGATTCCCTCCATGTATCCAGCAACCTTTTCAGTCTGACAGGATCTTTATCAATGAGCACTACATCTTCTGCGTAAAGGATTGTCCAAGGGACTGGGGTTTGTATGTTCTTGGCTACATAGTCCATTGCCAAGTTAAACAATAGTGGACTTATAGCGGAACCCTGATGCACGCCGATATTTACCGCGAATGGTTTCCCCACGCCTGCAGGACTTCGTATCTGGGTCGTAACCTCCTCGTACATATCCATCAAAAGTGCGACATATTGTTCTGGTATGTACTTACTCCTTAGTGCGTGCCAGATAATATCCCGCGGTATGCTATCAAAAGCCTTTTCCAAATCTATGAAGATCATATGTAGATTTTCTTTATTGGTTTTCGCTTTTTCCAGCGGTATGCTATCAAAAGCCTTTTCCAAATCTATGAAGATCATGTATAGATTTTCTTTATTGGTTTTCGCTTTTTCCAGTAGAGTTCTGACAGCATAAACCGCATCCGCGGTTGAACCTCCAGGCACAAAACCACACTGATTCGGAGTGATGCTAGCAAGTTCTTTTATACGCCCGCTAAGTACCCTTTCCCATAGTTTGAGTGTATGAGGTGAGAGTTTTATTCCTCTATAGTTTTCGTATTCTCGAACATCTCCTTTATTCTTATAAAATGGAATAAGATAGCTCTTTCTCCAGCTGTCCGGCATCCGACACTCAAACATGATCTTGTTGAAGAGGACACGTAGCCAGTCTATACCCACGTTACGCATAACTTTCCAAAGTTCCGCAGGTATTTCGTCAGGGCCCATCGCTTTGTGATTCTTCATTTTGCGGAGGTTGTTTTTAATCTCGTCAGTTGTTATGACATTGATAGGTCCATTCACTTGTTCCGTTTTCAGTTCTACAGTTCTAGGGTTCGCGTGGTTCAAGAGGTATTCGAGGTATTCAGTCCATCTATGCTGAATGTCCGCATCTTCCGTTAAAAGTGCACCTACAGTGTTCTTTATGTATTTAACAGTAGATATGTCCTTGGCAGTCTACATGTACCCTTAAAAAATAATTTTCAAGTTTTTATTGTAACACTTTGTCGACGTGATTAATATGTATACCCATGCCAAATAAATAACAGCTTTCTAGTTCTAATAGTCTGAGCTTAGCCGCGGACAGACATTGCGAAACTATAAGGGTTCCTTGTAAACTGCGGAACCCTAAGAATGAATAAAATTATGGGAAACCCTTATTATTGATTCCAAAAATGGAAAAAGGTTTTCAGATAAAGTCAAACTTAAATACTTAACTCTTTATTGTACATCAAAATAAATAAATACGTATACTACAAAATTTAATAAATTACCAATAGACGTACAATTTAGGCGGTCATATCGCTGAGAGCGATTTTTACCGGACAACCCAATGCTCGGAGAAAAACCAAGGAGACAGGGAGTACGCCAGCAACAACAACAGAAAAAATAATTGAATAATAATTTTAAACTTAAACTAAAATATAATATTAAGCTTTTATCACTTTTTAGATACATACATATAAAATACCATATACTTAATAAATAAAACCTACTCGGACTATAAAATAAAACGTTCGAAATTCGAAATGTTAACCATTTAACCACAGATAACAGAAACTAATATGCATTTGACCAAACTTATGACAAAGTATAATAAAGGGTTTTTCAATTGGCGCGGGTAGATTTTGGCGGCCCGTGGCGGCCATTTTGTTTTGGTGACAATTGTCAAATCTTTTGCTTATTATTCAGTTGCTTATGCCAAATCATCATGGCAGGTTACACAATTGAACAGCGCGTACAAATGATAAAACTTTATTATCAAAATGAGTGTTCGTTAGTGCAAACGTTGCGTGCATTGCGCCCATTTTACGGTAGACGTGGTGGCCTTTCACAGTCGACTCTTCAGCGTTTGGTGGAAAAATTTGAAACAACCGGTTCGTTAATCAATCAACCCACACCTGTACGTTCAAGAAACGCAAGATCAGCCGAGAATATCGCGGCGGTCCGTCAAAGTGTACAGCAGAACCCGAGGCAGTCGATTCCTCGCCGTGCACAAGAACTCGGCCTTTCGCAAACTTCAACTTGGCGAATTTTGCGACGGGACTTAGGGTTACACCCGTATAAGATTCAACTGACCCAGGAGCTCAAAGTTCATGACCATAGACAACGTCGTTTGTTCGCTGCCTGGGCATCGAATCGTTTGGAAGAGGATCCCAATTTCGGGCGAAAAATCATCTTTAGCGACGAGACGCATTTTTGGATGAATGGCTTTGTTAACAAACAAAATTGCCGTATATGGGACGACACAAACCCACACGAGGTTCACCAGGTGGTAATGCATCCTCAAAAAGTTACGGTTTGGTGTGGATTTTGGGCCGGCGGCGTCATTGGTCCGTATTTTTTCGAAAACGACGTTGGTGAGACGGTCACTGTCAACGGCGAGCGCTACAGAACGATGATAACCAATTTTTTATGGCCCACATTGAACCATATGGACCTAGACAACATGTGGTTCCAGCAGGATGGCGCTACGTGCCACACAGCGAACGCCACGATTGACATTCTGCATGAGCGATTTGAGACTAAGGTTATCTCTCGCAGGGGTGATGTGAATTGGCCACCAAGGTCATCCGATTTAACCCCGCTAGACTTTTTCTTGTGGGGTTTTTTGAAGTCGCAGGTCTATGCAAATAAACCACAATCCACCGATGCCCTGAAGGCGAACATAACACATGCCATCGCTCAAATTCAGGCGGATCTATGCGGAAGAGTCATTGAAAATTGGACCACTCGGATCCGTGCCACTGTGAGAAGCCGAGGCGGGCATTTGAATGATGTCATCTTCCATACTTAATGGCATATATGGGCCTTTTAAATAAATAAAAAAAATTGTTGATACCTCATACGCAGCTTGTTTAATTTCGTTTCAAAATCTACCCGCCCTTATTGAAAAACCCTTTATATATTTGTACTAACATACAGTATGGGCAGTAATGGGCACTCCCTGCCACTCTCTAAATTGCGAACTCACCCCCTCGTCACCCAGATTGATACAGATTGGTTACAGTTTGGTTGTCGAACGTATAGGATTTCGCCGCCTTTTTTTTGTTTCGTCATTCCTTTTTTGAAATGTAATTTCTGTCTGGTTGTATGAAGTGTTTTAACCGCCTCCGTGGCGTAATGGATAGTCCATTCGCTTCACACCAAGAGGTCGCTGGTTCGATTCCCAGCGGGGTCAACTTTTTTAAGACTCGGTTTGGTTGGCGGTAGGGCATTTTCATAGCCCGCCTGGCTAGCTACCACCATCTTATCTAAGTCTTGCCGCCAAAAATCTGTGTTAACAGCATTGATGTGTTCCGTTTTGAAGATAAGATAGCCAGATCCCCATTGCGTTGGGGAATCTTGGTAAGCCCGCTTCCATCTTCGGCATCACCGTTACCTACCATCAGGTGAGATAATGCCAAGGGCTTACCAATAGTAAAATAATAATTAAAAAAAGTGTCCGGGGTGTGCTTATGAGTTATGTATGACCATGCTGCGTATTTTTAGTTTTGAACTAATAACATGAAACATATACTCGCATTACCAGCGCCTTGAAAATACCGTAAAACAATGGAGTAAATATGATCATTAACGTTTGCATAGTGCCCTTGTAGATAATAAATACATAGAGAGCAATTTATATCAAGGATACAAATAATATTTTTTGCATTGTCTAAGCGATACATGCAGGAAAAATCTTTGTAAGACGACTTTGTAAACAGTTCCCCGTACTTATTACATAAATATAAATAAAATATAAATATTCTGGGACAAATCACACATGGTCATCTGGCCCCAAAGTAGGATTCCCTGTTATGGGTTACCAGTATATACGTTTTAAATACATACATATATAGTTATTTAACACCCAGACACAGAGCAAACAAATCTGCTCATCACACAAATGCTTGCCCTGGGTGGGGATCGAACCCACAACCCTCGGATCAGTAGTCAAGGGCACTAACCACTGAGCCACCGAGTCAATCAGATGTAAATGTACTTACTGTTGTAAATATTGTATCTACCGCGCCAATGATTAGACATCTATGAATCGCTTTCACTCCGACCGAAACCACGACCAGCAAGCACCCTTTGCTATAACTAGTAGGTACGAGTATCTCAGCTGTGCCGTTACACCAAACTTTTTTCTGACCTTGTCGTAAATTCCATAACCCTTTCCTGCCCGACCTTGAAGGGATTATGAACTCTATTGCCACAATATACCCTTACCTAAGAGTCACTTAATTAACATACAAAAATTTGAAAAAATATGTATTTTTTTAATTTCTTAAAAATTATCGGATTTTTTAGTGTAATACCTACAAGTAAATTACAAGTAAAAATATCATTTTTCAAAAATTAAAAACACAGTATATAATAAATAAGGTTCAAACTTGTTTGTATTTTGTACGCACGATCGTTTAAGGTGAGCCGGAAAGGGCTAAAGAGGTACTGCATAAATAATTATGTATAGCTTTGATTTAATTGATATGTCTTATTTTTCCGGTAAAAACCATTAATAAATCGGGAGAGGCATTTGTCCAGCAGTGGACGTCCTTCGGCTGATATGATGATGATAAATAAATTGATCAGAAATCAGAATCAGCGATTTAAGATCATGTGGAAAAAAAAGAAATAGCGCATTATCAATTGTTATAAAACAACTATAGGCAAAGTAAAAGTCCGTAGGTAATTAATTAATTAGTTATATGTATATCTACCTACAGGTATTAATTCTTAGCACTTAAAATTTTGTTAACAATTTTTCTCAAACATGCTTGGAAATTTGAGCATTATTTTAATGACAATCTTCGAGATAAATCGAAATTGCTGTACTGGCCAAATACATGCGAGCAGCGGCCGGCATAAGTTGTATGAAAATCCATATCTGTTGTATTTAGCGGCCAAATAAATTACCATGTAAACTCATATCTGTCGTGTAATTGAAAAATGGAACTATATTTTACTCTGAAACATGGCAACCAAGGAGGTAACTTATCAAAAGTTTTATTTAAATTTAAGCAGCGACTAGACTATACAATTTATCGCGCCCTTACGCAGTAGAGACCTACCAATAATGCCTCGTCTTCGCCTCGGCCCACATTTACACGTTCGTCTGTCAATGCCTCTTGCTGGCCGCTGCAGTAATATACTATTGTGATTTCTCGCTGATCATTTGCTGGTCAATTAATTTAATCGCTAATAAAATGTGTGTGCTCGATCAAATATTGGTCTGATCCATAAAACTTATCAAAATATGTTTATGTAACCTACCATAATTAATTGCAGGTACTGTGCCAAGACCCCAACGGCGAAGGAGTGTCTAAAGAGCGCGCTGGACGTAGCGCAGCCGTGCTTCACCGACAAGGAGAAGGTGAACCTCAAGACCATCTACAACGTCACCGAGCAGCTCGCAGAGTTCATCTGCTTCAAAGACGGCGACAGAATTGCATGTGAGCCATTTATAACCACTCAAACTGGACTACACACTTTTGTTGTTATTTTAACCACCTCCGTGGCGTAAATGTCAAGTCCATTAGCTTCACATCAGGAGGTCGCGGGTTCGATTCCCGGCGGAGTCCTATCTTTGTAAGACTGCTAGCTACCACCATCTTATCAAAATCTTGCCAGTTTCAGTTTTCCTCTTGTCTTGTGCATTAAGTTCAATCATACAAAATAGCCTTAAGAGGCCTCACCGAAACTCGTTTTTCATACAAACAACACGGCGCCAAACAAACAAACGCGGACGATGACACGGAATCAATATGACCCCGAGTGTTTTTTTTACATGATTGTCAGGTTATCTGCTGAATTATAACAAATCTGTATATAGTTGTGTATGAAAAGTCCTTCATTTTCTAATAAAAAATTAGGAGATAAATTAATTAATGCTCATGGTTGGACACTCACGCAAAGTATACACGTGTTGTTTGAATAATATAAAATTTTGTATTTTATTTAAGTTATTTATTAAAATTTTGCACATAGATACCTTATACAGTGTAGGTATCCAATAAGAAAAGATTTTTAAAAATTCTACCCCTATAAAATAGTGGATAAAGGATTAGGGTCTTCAAATTTTGTGTATAAGCTGAAGATTGAAAATCAGTTTATACGTGTCTCAGCAATTTTTAGAGCTTCGGGGGTGGCCGAAGATATAAAAGGGGGATAATGTCGTGTATGGAAAGTACTAAGTCTAAGTAAAAATTACTAAATTTATTATTTAAGCATATGGTTCGAGAAATCGAGACTAACGCAACGTATATCGGTGTTGTTGGAATTTCAATCCTTGAGGGGGTGAAAAGAAGGGATAAAATTTTGTATTTGAAGTTCTTTCTTGAAATTTTGCACATGGATACCTTAAACAGTGTAGGCATCCACTAAGGAAGGATTTTTGGAAATTCAACCCCATAAGGGGGTAAAATAGGGGATAAAAGATTGTATGAAATTAGGTCTATATAGCGTCGGTGGCTCAACCGGTAACGACTCGGTCCATCTAACCAGAGGTACCGGGTTCAAATCTGGACGGCCAATATACCCATGAGTTTTTCAAAAACTTACGTACATACTTACCGATTGCTTTAACGGTGAAGGAAAACATCGTGAGGAAACCTGCACACGCCTGCGAAGAAACTCGAAGGTTGTGTGTGAAGTCGACCAACCCGCACTGGGCCCGCGTGGTTGACTAAGGCCTAGTCGCCCTGATTCAGGGTAGGCTCGAGCCCCTCGGTGGGGACGTATATGAGCTGTAATGATGATGATGATGAAATTAGGATCTTTAAATTTTGTGTTCATTTATAAAAAAATGGAGGAATGAGTTAATGTTCTTTCGCCTGGCGGATGCACTCCTCTCATGTTTTGACGTTAAGCGCAGTTGAAACAATAGAAAAAAAATAACATTATGTTGTTCATTTATTGTTTTTCTCAGCTCATAATACGTCCTCACTAAGGGGCTCGAGCTTAATTAGTCCTTAGTCGAGCACGCGGGCCCAGTGCGGGTTGGTTGACTTCACACACAATCTTCGCGTTTCTTCGCAGGCGTGTGCAGGCTTCCTCACAATGTTTTCCTTCACTGTATTTTTAAGGCATTTTTATAACAACCGTAGGTAATTATATGCTCAGTGTTTATAACTAAATTGAATTCGGATCCGTTATCCGACTACGGCGGAGCCTGAGTTCAATCGCCCGCGCCGACGACGTTACACCCGCAAGGGATCGCGCGAATTTAGTTCAGTCTTTAATTATTAGGCTGGCCTTACACAGCCGAAATTCCTCTTTGAATTCATAATCTAAATTCAGAAAGCCCGGATTTTCGTATAATTTCAATATGCTCTTTTTCAAATCCGGGCTTTCTGAATTCAGATTATCAATTTTCCTGCTGTGTAAGGCCAACCTTAATGTAAGTGACTATTCTGAAGATACTTCGTTCAGCAGTGAAAGTGTTTAAAATTAATGATAAATTCTAATTAAAAAAATATGTATTAATTATTTTTTTTTTGGAAAATTGTTTCATCCTTCAACACATTTCTAGAACTCCGTTCGGGTGTACTACAGCTAATTCCCCGAACGTACTTTACATTGCAGTGTTCATAGCGGAGGGTGGTCCCGAATGCTACAATGAGCATACAGACGCCGTCCAGGACTGTCTCAACTCCACCTTCGGCGCCAACTACAATATCAGCACCGACAACATTACTACCGACACAATTCCCATGAAGATTCCCGAGATCAAGTTTGAGGTCAATACAACGAATGAATACTAATGGTTACTACGTAAAGAAGCGAATCTCACCTCCCCCGACAATATATTTTCGCCTAGCCAATATACAGGTGTAAAAAAATGGTGTAGGTAAGTCCCGTTAACTCGGGCTTCTACTCATCATACTGAACAACTTTTTTTCTATGACTGCTGCAATCGCAAAAAAAATAACTCTTCATGCAAATCGATCAGCTGATCGACCAATTTTGTGCTTTTTATTAATGGATGCTGTGTCTGAGTGCACATACGAAAAGAATAGTATTTAATGGAGGGAGGGTCGGCGTTATTTATAAATTAAAATAGATAAATCCACCAAAAACTATATACAGGATGACTGGTAAGTAGTGCAAATCCTTTTAAGGGGATAAACTACATCTAAATTACAACAAAAAAAGTCATATTAACTGGGGGTCGGAAATCAACGGTTTTCGAAGCCCATTTAATTTTTTAATTTTGTATGTAAAACGCATTTGTTTAAATGTTTTGTGATTTTCCAAAAAAAAAACTAAGATATGGTTGACTTGCAAAATGCGATAAAAACTTCCTTATTTTATTATCTTTCCATTTTTTGAAAATCACAAAACATTTAAACAAATGCGTTTTACATACAAAATTGAAAAATTAAATGGGCTTTAACTCGAAAACCGTTGATTTCCGACCCCCAGTTAATATGACTTTTTTGTTCTAAATTAGATGTAGTTAACAAATGAACATAGCTCAGTTATTGTTGGATGCCGACTGTACCTCATTTACCAAACCATTTGACGAGAAAACCTTATCTTTGTGGCCTACTAGCCGGATTTCATTTGCACTACTTACCAGTCACCCTGTATGTTAGAACAGAAAGAAATAAATTTAAAAAATATGGGAAATGACAGTACGGTATTGATCAGGGGAAGGAATGACAATGTCAAAAACAAACAAAACTAATAAAAAAGTAAAATAGACAAAAAGATGATATATAAGATTGACTTCGTCACATGAGGGGTTCCAATTTTTTTTGAGAAATGTCTGGGGTTCCCCAAAGAAAGTTGTTCAGTATGATGAGTAGAACTCCCAGTTAACGGATCCTACACTATTTTTTTTGTACCCCGTATAAGTACCACTTTATAATCGTTTACGTTTAATCACTGTTGGAGGTTATTTGTATGGATAGTTAAAGGTTGCGTAGAGATCATCATATCTGCCGAAAGACGTCCACTGCTGGACAAAGGCCTCCCCAAGGATTTCAACAACAACCGGTCCTGCGCTGTCCGCATCCAGCGGGACTTTCACTAGGTCGTTGGTCTACGCTAATTAACATGTCGGAATTCACTATTTTACATGCCAGTATACATCATCATCATCATCATCATATCAGCCACAAATCGTCCACTGCTGAACAAAGGCCTCCCCCAAGGATTTCCACGACGTCCGGTCCTGCGCTGCCCGAATATACATACAGTATACATGACTTGAAAGTTAATCTTTGATGTTAGTGTACACGGCTACAAAGTGAATATTTACACCGACGGGATGTCGCACACCTATTATATATACAGGGTTGGAAGGAGTTTACCGACAAATTATAACCAAAGATTCTAATGCCTATTTAGACAAAAAAAAGTAATTTAAACATGGGCCAGTAAAGCCTAATTTTCGAGATATTAATTTTTTAAATAATTCACAAGTTAAAAAAATCTCAAGGGTAACACGCCCTTATAATATCAGATGTTTATCTGACGTTTGTTGTCTTGAGCTCTAAATAATCAAGTGTCATACTCTGACGTCACTATGTAGACTAAGGTTTCGTTTAGAAGGGATTACTCTCGTTAAGTAATTTTTTTGTTCCAGAAATTAAGTAAGTTAATAAGGCAGTTTTAGATACATGTTGATATAACATTATTTACTCATAATACCACCAGGAACCCATGGTTAAAATCTGTCGGTATACTCCTTCCCACCCTGTATTTTTTATTATATATGTTACAACTAAAGGTGGGTGTGAAAATAAAGTTAAGATTAGCCATAAACTTCACCCAGGTTGGGGGGGCGTGACGGAACCTAATATCGCTCGCTTCGCTCGCTCACCACCCAAAAAACATTACCGAGCCAGTGTTGGGTAGACCTTGTTGTGTACGGTTAAACGTCGAATACCAACTAATAATCGGACTTTACCCAAACAACTTTAGCCGGCTAATCTTAAGTTTATGTTCACCTTTAGCCGTGACATATATATTATACCGTTTTTTCACAAATGTCTACATAAAAAAACTCGTATAATGAAAGCGCATAAAAGGTGATTGAAAACGCTTAACGATGGCTAAGCCTTTGCCTGTGTGGTCTTGTTTGCAATTACCTACTTACAGGGAGGGGTTGCTGTTTCGCACGAAGCGTTGCGCTTCATCATTTATTATGCGGACATCGAAACAGTGGAACTCGTTTCCTACGTCATTGTTTCCCGATTCCTAATATTTAAGGACCTTCAAGACAAGAGTGAATAGGCCTTTATTTGAGTTTGCGTGAACCATCCTCGACTGCATCGTCACTTTCCATCAGTTGAGTTGCAGTGAAACATACTCGAAATTTTTATTTAAAAAACCCTTGCATCGCAATGTACTATGCTGATTACGTCGTCTGAGTGTAAATGTCCTTATGTTATAGGAGAAAGAGTGCAAACAACTGAGCCAGCTGCAGACGTGCGTAGTGAAGGCGTTGGAGGCATGTAAAACGCCCACTTCCGCCAACATCATCGAGGCGCTGTTCAAGTTCGTGCGGAAAGCCACGCCCTGCGGCGAAGCAACCATGGTAAGCTCAAACACACAAGATCATCCCCCTTGCTAATATATTATTTTATTTATATTACGTATATGACTTGTATATGTCGTCGGGATATTGTCAAAACCGCGATATTACAATCTCACTACACTAAATTTAGTTAGATTATAATATGACGGTAAATTGTCAATCGGCTTACAATTTCACGGCCCATTCTTGTATCTCTGAATAAAACCGATGATTTCTTCTTCTGCGAAGCATTCTGGTACCCAGGGGGGGGGGGGGGGGCTTTGCGAGGCTCTTTGACTGTTTAATCAATCAAACAATCATATGTCTATATTATGTATATAATTATTTATTTATTACGAAGTATAGTCTCATCTAGTAGTATTGTAACTTTACAAGTGTGTATTACATAAGTATTGTTTTAGTTGGATACTCGTGCACTACCAGTTTTTTAATGCTTTTGTCTCCAAACACCGGGTTGTTTGGAAGAAATCGCTTTGAGCGATAAGACCGTTCAAATTGTACCGCTATATTACTTTCACAAGGTTTTTTACTAACGCATTTTTTAAGGGCTGGTTTTTTAATGCTCAGTTAAAAGGTCGAATAACTACCTAACGAATAGAGTTATCAAGCTGTATATCTGTTAGGTAATTGGTCGCCTATTTTTCAGTTGTCATTTATTCAATGAATAACTATGTGACCGGATTTTTTAACTCTGGCAACTCAAACTTGAGAGAGGTAAAACAGATATATTGCATACTCATGCGTTAGAGCAAAACATAACGTTGTATTCAATTCCTGTCAATGTCAATATTTTTTTTGTTGTTTTCCTTCTTTTGACACTATTTCGTTTAGACTTTTAAGGAATACTAAACCTAAATTTACGTTGCCTCGTTATAAGCAAGTAAGTACATCGTTTTTGACGTTAACTAAATTATTAGTTTCATTGCAATGGAATCATTAAAAAAGAGAGCGTTAAGCTAATTTTGCTACTCCTTAGGTTCAGTTACTCGTGAGCATCAAGAAGTAATTAAAATATATAAAAAAATATAAAGACAAATGTGTTGACAAATAGGTAAAGACAAGGAGAATGCATGGAAGAAACAAACAACCTCAAAGTCCTAACAAAAATACCTACTTAAACAAAGCGAACATACTACTACGTTTATACTGAACGTCAAACTATCATCGAATAATCTGGCGGGGAAATTTGTATAAAAGTATCGGTATCAGTATCGTATCGGCAAAAAGGCGTATCGATGCATCTCTATTGTTAATGCATATAATTAATTTAAAAGGAAAATTGTAACGACTAAGTGGCTTTCTTAGTTTAGAAGTAATAGTCGACCAACTTATGACGTGTACATGGTTGTAAAAAGTTCAGATATATGTATTCTTCAGATACTGGAGTTATTCGACAGATGTCTTATTCGACTATTGAAAAATTCGAAATCTGTCTGTTTATCTGAGCATTGAAAACCCGGCTCTAAATAACATAGTATTTTATACGTTAAGGTAACACAGACCGCTGCGAGGAGCGACGACAATGTAAGTTTGACCTGTGATCTATCTCTTGTGTGTTTTGCTTTCAGTGGTTTATTTACCTATTGCGTTGTTGCGTGTTTGTTTTTTAAGCTGTTGAGTTTACCTAGATTAATGCTCACATCACATCTTTGTGTATCATCCATTAGATTTTCTTGTTTATCATCCATTAGATTTTCTTGTTTCTGTCGTTTTCAGTATCATATGTAGGTTCATAGATAGGTTTCATTTGAAATACCTGAGAATAATTTAAGGCTGGGTTCAGCTCATGATACTCATTGGTAATTACACCCATCCATCGCATCTCCTTGTGCTGGCGTAATGGCCGCGCGTTACCCAGTTACCCCTGAAATTATTATATTTTTTTATTATTGCATGTGCTTTGTTGTCAAAATGTAAGAAAAAAATAATTTTGGGCGTTTTATCTGCGAGTAGGGGAATCTGGCTTAAAAGTAGAAAATAAACATTTTCATGTCTCGCGTTTGAATATGCATCAGATTTTTTTATAGATTCATTATTCGATTAGCTTTTGGACTGAAAGTCCACTCCATCTTTTGCAGAACGGCTGCACACAGTGAAATAAGCAGAAAATAATAATCAGCTGTTTTTGGACTTACAAGTCCATCTTTTAGCAGAACGCCTGCACACACTGAAATAAGCAGAAAGTAATAATCAGCTGAATTTGAACTTACAAGTCCATCTTTTATCAGAACGCCTGCACACACTAGGCTAAAAATATATGGCAGAAAATAATGATCAGCTAGCCCGCAGAGCTTTAAATTGATATACAAATCTAAAGAAATAAAACGAAAACGAAAAAAATACAATTAGTTTGCTTTTCAGCTACGCACCCCAAGCTAGAGTCCTAATAGGCCTTTACAACTGGTGGAGGCTCCTACAATAACAACAACGACAACATCTACAAGCCTAACTAACATTTCCCAAGGAACTCAAGGAATTTGCAAATAAATGTACCTGCCATACAAATTTTGCTATCAGCTGATAAATTTAGTATGACAAGCCCAAATAATTTCCTATTGAATATAGGTTTCTTGGAGAACGTTTTTCAGTTTCATGACTGCACTCTTAAATTATTTTTATTTTAAAAGAACCCACGAGGAACGCTATATTTTAGGTGTATGAAACTTTAATAGCTGTAGGCTGGAATGTCTCCTTCTATGAGATGTTTGAACATTAAACTTTCAAATACCAACTAAATTCAAAAAAAAAGATTCATTACATAGCTTTAAACTTTGGTGTTTTTTTGTATGCTTATGCGTGTTTAGCTTTTCTTTCCTTTTCTATGCGTTCACTATAAATAATTGTAAATTTGTAACTAAACAACAAGTAGAGTCAGTTTTTAAATAACCAGCAGCCAAATGCGAGTTGGACTCGCGCATTGAGGGTTCCGAATACAAAACTGATACCTGAATAAGTACAAAAAAAGAGTACATAAATGATACCTGAATAAATATTCGACCATGAAAATTTTTGGCTTTTAATTAAGTCGAGGTATTGATTAGAACAGTTGTCTCTGTCTTTTTCTTTACTTGTAAAGAGTAACGAAAATAAACCACACTTTTTCAATGGTTTTTCGTTTCAATCAAAAACTACAATGAAAGTTTAAAAAATAATATCATTATTCACTTTGTATTATCATAAAAAATATAGTTGTATTTTTTTTTATTTATACTTCAATATATTAGTCATAACTATAGTTAAAAGTAACAGTGTAGACCTATGTTTGAGATTTTTTTCTATCGAGCCAAAACTGCTCAATCAAGTTTCTAATAATAGCTTTTGACTTTAAGAAACAAACATCATCAACAATAAGGGTTTTTTTTTCAACGTTGGGTTTTCTATCGTTTAGCATTAAAATTTGGTTATCATAGGTTCATACCAAAGGTGTCAACGGGCGCCACAGTTAAATATGTTATTGTTTCATTCAATTCGAGGTCCTTATTGCGAGTCCGACTCACGCTTGGCCGGTTTTTATTAGTTTGCTGTTTTATTACAGTTTTTTTAATTTAGTAAAATTACACACAAGTATAAAATTATCATCAATCATATCAGCTCATATACGTACCCACCGCGGGGCTCGACCCTACCCTGAATTAGGGCGATCGGGCTTTAGTCGACCACGCGGGCCCAGTGCGGGTTAGTCGACTTACACACAACCTTCGAGTTTCTTCGCAGGCGTCTGCAGGTTTCCTCACTATGGTTTCCTACACAGTAAGAGCGTCGGATAAACGTACATATGAAATCTAAATTCGAGAACACATTGGTACCTGGCAGGATTCGAACCACGACCTCCCGGACAGGAGGTCTCTACCTAGCAGTTACGCCAACGACGCCTTCATATAAAACTATAAACCAACTTAAATAGATATTACAATTTTTCAAGCGACTTCCAAAAAGGAGGAGGTTCTCAATTCGTCTGTATGTTTTTTTTTTTTTATGTTTGTTACCTCAGATCTTTTGACTGGGTTAACCGATTTTTACGATTCTTTTTTTATTTGAAAGCTAGTGCTTCCCGTGTGGTCCCATATAATTTTTTTCAAAATCGGTGTAGTACTTTAGTAGAAAATTAACAAAAACCAAAAATAGTAATGCAAAAATGTACTAATTTGTTGCGATGGAAGTCGGTTTTTTAACGTGTTTAGCGTTTTCAATTATGAGAAGTTAAAGTTAAGTTTACTCTACAATCACACAAATTTTGACGGTTTTTTAATACATAAAAAACAAAAAGCTTGTAAGAAAGTACGTTTCTTGTATGGTGACCCTCATATTTTTTTACCTTTAGTAGTTTTAGTTAGTTGTTAGGTAATCCGCCATAACACCACATATTCTGTGAAAATTTCAACTGGCTAACTAATACGGTTAAAAAGACACAGCCTTTTAAATGTCGAGCGGACGGTGTATAGGCTTTGTGATAGGGTAGGGTCCCGTTAGCACCCTTTGGGTATAGAACCCTAAAATTTTCTAGGACCAGGAAAATAATGTCATGTGCCGTTATTTGAATGAACTCTTACTTACTTACTGCGCTGGCCCAGCAATTCGAAGAGGACCTGGCCTCCGACACTTTTTGACGCCAACCGTCACGATCCTGCGCCTTTTCTTGACAGTTGGCTACCTGGAGGGCGTTGAGGTCTTTTTCGACTTCATCTTTCCAGCGGTATCGGATCGTCGTAATCTAATGAACCCGTTCTATCAAAATTTTGAAAATTCTTTGTAAAATTCAACTTCAAATATGAATAAAGCGGACAGTTTTTGTCCCTCATTTCGTATGAGACTCGTAATCTACTAGCGAGAACAAAATACCAATGTTCACAATCAGTTTTAGATGTATATTATGTAGCTTAGCGAGAAATGTATTCAAAACTGTTCTATATGACATTGCAAACCAGAAATAATTGCTACATAATTATTTTTCTTCAGGTGAAAGGCTCCGCCCCTGGTATGGATGTGACGTCGCTGATATTAGTCGCCGCGCTGGCCTTTCCCGTCCTGCTCTAAGCACCTCTAATCTCGTGCATGTGACTGAGCAGGAAGATCCTCATGTAAATGGTTCGTTTAGCCAGTAACGCGGTTCTTGTGCGTTAATTGGCTCCATCGGAAATTTAAACATTTCTTTTTTTATCGTCCATTCTTGCCAAATGCCAATAATTGTAATTTTTTTCTTACGTTTTATTGTATTTTTGATCGATATTCCTATAATGCCTGCAACATTTTATTGAATGCATTTTTATGTTAAGTATAATTGTAAGATTAAGCATAGTTCTGCGAGGCCAGTATCGATGTAATCGAGTCTGCTTGCAAGGAAGAAATCAGCTCTGTACCTTGTTTGCATCAAAGCTCAATTATAACTGTCGCGTCCTATAATCAAGCCAAAGTAGCGGTAAATGGCGTAATTTAATTAAAAGACATTAAAATCAACTAATGTGTAAGTACAGTATAGTCGAAAATGACATTTCAATTATGACGAGAGCACAATGTTGGTAATTAATTTATAATAATAGCAGCAGGTTAAGATTTATTTTGCATACATTAGTGTTAATGCAGCTAAAACTTTTCCCTATAGGTGTTAATACATATAACTACTTGTACTCCGACGCAACATCCGAAGAGATTTGTTGTACAGTCGAGTTCATTAATATATTGGCAGGGCCAATGGTTCAAAACAATTGTAAGCGTCGAAATGAATTTAAAGTTCTATACAAACACATGTAGGATATCGATAAAATGTTATCATGTAAGCGGTTCATTAATTGTTTGTAAAGAACTTTATATTCATTTCGACGCTTACAATGTTTTTAACTATTGGCCCTGCCAATATATTTATGAACTCGACTGTACCTAATGTAGTCCATTCGTTTTCTTTGTGCTGGCATCGCGCTTTGCAGTTTATTCACGTTAAAAAGTAAAATTATAAAAATGTCTAAAAGGATAAATTACTATTAATCATATAGCTTAGGAACAAAATAAGACGTGTATAAGAACGTTTCTGCCGTTTTGAGTCTGATTCTTCAACAATTAGTACTTATATGACGAAGGTACCTGTTGTGAACATAATATTAATAAAATATGCACATAACAAGTTCGTTTAATCACGAATTATTCTTGCTTTGATATAGTTACCTATACACTCTCAACGTGAAATGTTAATTTTCTGCTACTGTTCATAAATTGCCTGTTGATAAAGGTTGACCGCACTCATTCACGTTTTTCCCTAGCTCTATCCCTTTTTGTCGCGCAGAGACGTACTTCCGTCGAGCGAGAAGACAGTTGATACTTTTGATTGTAGGCTCTTGGAAGAACGTTATATCACTCATTTTGATACATATTTACAATTATTCTACATAAAACAAATAAAAATCCATGCATAAGCCTTATTATCCGCCCGGATACCATATACAGCTTACAACTTATAAACGCAGGTTTGTTTGTTTTATTAAAATCAGTGTAAATATATACCTAAATGAGGAGAAGGCAGATCGCATGCGCACGCTGTAGGATTGGTACTCTCGCTCTTACGAGGGATTGTTCCAAATGACAGAAAGAGATACGACGAAAAAATGCGGATGCGTGCGTACAAGTGGACTTCAACTCCAATGCTGTGTTGTGCCATTCAATGGTTGTTGCCGGAATAAAATAGGAATAAGTGTGTGTGCGTAGTTAAGGTTATCTTATAAGCAAACCTACATATCTTTCATTTTACTTGTGCCAAGAATTTATCTATGTATGTGTATGATGTATGTTAACTTTGTATTGTACTGGGATCTTATGCTACCTCATGTATAATATTACAGTGCAAAGTACAATCTAAATGCCACGTTCATGTGTGGTATTATACATATCAATGCATATCAAATGTGCCCAAAATAAAGGGTTTTCCTATTTTTATAAAACATGATCAAAAATAATTGAAATGTAATGGATCCCAGTCATACTCATTTAATGCACGGCTTGTAATGTAATTATAGTATCTTATAATAATAGCAATCTATAACAAAAGCTTGCCAATCAATGATCCAAGTCGACTAGACTTAGTTTTAGGTGTGGTTTTAGGAGTATAAGGTAGCTATTATATTAATCTGTGGTGGAAGTTTAAGGGAAATCAAAACAGCTGTGGCGGTACGGGTATTTCAAAATTTAGAGCTTTTTCGTCATTTGCGGCTTCAATTCTGTCGCTATTTATCTAAAATTCATCTCTGGGCAGTCTCATCTAATTTTATACGATTCCTAATATAATTTAACAAAGAGTTGCTAATTTAGGAAATTTTGTTAAAAATCGTCAAAAAGTTTTTTTTTTCGGATTCTAAATTGGCAACTTATACTTGGTTTTAATAATTACATCAGGAATATTGGAAAATATTGTGAGATTGCTAAATAAGTTTTATATAAATAGGAGAAATTCGAAGCCACAAATGAAGAAAAACTTAAGAAATAATTCCGCCACAGCTGTTAGTTTAACCTTGTGATTTGTGGGTGCGAAAAACATGTATTGATATTTGATATTTAAGAAATAAGTAACCAAGTTGGGTCCGAAATATTTAGATTAATGACAAATCAATGTTTGTGTAGATGTTTCAGGGTTTTGAACGATATACGTGGGTATTGGGTATACTTAAATTTTGTGTTTCAAGCACACTACAATCGAATGTTATCATATTTCCATTACTTTTCTTTAAAAAAAAATTCGTAATTTACTAATTAAAATGATAATTATATTTTTCCAAGATTTTAGCTAGAATTTTTATTAGGGATGCACCCGATACCGATACCGATATATCGGCGATACTTCGGGTTTGCCGATATATCGGTATCGGCGATATTTTTATGGCAGATTCAACGATACTTTTCAAATTTCGCGCTTTAAAAATGTAATGTAAACGCGCGTTTTGTCCCATCTATTTCGTTGCAAACGAGGCATCTGTCGCATCTGAGAGACTATTTTCCACCGCAGGTCTTATTCAAACAGACTTGCGAAATCGCCTTTGCCTGCAAAACTTAAGAATGCTTTGTTTTTTAAATAAAAATCTTATAAATGTTAATTTTGATTACTAAAACTATTAATTAATTGTGTTTTATTTATTCTACCATTCTTTTTGAATTCAATAAGCGTATCGGTATCGGTATCGCCGATATTTTTATAAGAGTATCGGTATCGTATCGGCAAAAAGGCGTATCGATGCATCCCTAATTTTTATTTTATATTTATTAATTTACGAGTACATTATTATTGTTTGTATAATTAAATTTTGTGATTCAAGTACACTACAATCAAGTGATATAATACTTCCATTAATTTTCTTTAAACAAATATTCGTTATGTTGCTAAATAAAATCAAAATTATATTTTTCGAAGATTTTATAAAGCTAAAATTTTAATTATAAACGTTTAAATCTACATTATTTTCGTTTGTATAATTAAATTTTGTGTTTCAAGCGCACTACATCTATTCCATTAATTTTCTTTAAAGAAATATTAGTTATGTTGCTGAATAAAATCAAAATTAAACTTTGAAGGTTTTATAAAGCTAGAATTTTAATTTTATATTTTTGCATCTAAATTATTGTTGTTTGTATGATTACTTTTTTTCCTTGGGTACTTGTGACAATTTCTCTGCTAACCCAAATTTATAAGAATAGAAGAGGTGAAAGTTTTTAGAACAAAATAAACGATGGAATGACACTTTTATAAACTAGTTTATTTTTTTACTAGCACTTGCAACTAGTTGCAACCGATATCATTTTCTATTTCATTCGAGTCCCTGGGAAAAATAAACCAGTTTTTACATCTACTCTGTATTTTATTAGCTTTGTGATCCACAGACAAACGTGTTCGCTGTGTGATCAAGGTCATTCATAATATGGCACTTTGACACTTTACTCGCTAACGATAGGCACTTTTAGGTAGGCTTGCTACCGGTACCATTTTCTATTTCATTCGAGTCCCTGGGAAAAACGAAACAGGTTCTACAATCTACTATGTATTTTATTAGTTGTATGATCCACAGGTAAATGTGTTCGCTGTTTGATCAAGATCATTCAGAATACGGCAATTTGACACTTTAATTGCTAACGATAGGCACTTTTGGATAGGCTTGCAACGGATACCATTTTCTATTTCATTCGAGTCCATGGGAAAAATGAAACAGGTTCTACAATCTACTATTTATTTTATTAGTTGTGCGATCCACAGATAAACGTGTTCGCTGTGTGATCAAGATCATTCAGAATATGGCACTTTTGGATAATATGCTTGCAACGGATACCATTTTCTATTTCATTACAGCCCAAGGGAAAAATGAAACAAGTACTACAATCTACTATTTATTTTATTAGTTGTTTCATCCACAGATAAACGTGTTCGCTGAGTGATCAAGAGCATTCAGAATATGGCACTTTGACACTTTACTTGCTAACGATAGGCACTTTTGGATAGGCCGCTGTATCTGAACTGTGTGCTCTGCGAGACAGAAGCTCAGCGCTGATTCTGTTACGAAAAAAGCATTAATTATTTTATTTATTTACACAAAAATACCCGACGCAAAAACAAGGATGTTATAAAGTTAAACGCGTGTATCTACCTGAGGCATCGTAGCTCCCAAACGTATGGACCGATTTCAATGAGTTTTTTTTTACTTGAAAGCTAAATTAAATTTAGCTGTTAATATAGATAGAGGAGTGTTGCTTTGACTTGCTGAGCAGCTTTTAAGCGCAAAAAATAATGAAATTGAGGAAAACAAAATGGCTGCGAAAGTGAAGTTACTCTGATTTGACTGAAATTTGGTCGGGGGTTTTTATTTCACTAATTAGTACCTACATCATCATCATGTCAGCCGAAAGACGTCCACTGCTGGACGAAGGCTTCCCCGAAAGATTTCCATAACCACGTGGAAAGTGTCGACTCGTTTCTGGAGTCCACAAAGTAACTAAGACATTACGGATATCATGAGAGTACAAGTAGGTCGGACAATTGGAACTGTTGAAAAAATTAAGGTTTTTTTTAAATGAAAACAACACATTTAGAGAAATGACGATTTTATACAGTAAAATTTAATACTAAAAAGTGTTCCTAAATTAATTCAATTAGCTTGATTATTAATTAGTTTGTTACAAAACAGGGGGCCTTGAGCGTGTGACGTCATCACTTCACAACATTAGAAAAATCTTAAAAAATAACAAGTGTTTGAAAAGAAAAAAATATTAAAATTAGTTATATTTTCAACAACAATCGCCCTAATTCAGGGTAGGCCTGAGCCTCTCGGTGGGGACGTATATAAGGTCTAACAAAATTAGCTGAAACTATTTTAACTGGTGCTTGTACTCATGAAACTGAACAACTTTCCCCATGGAACCCATAGTCAAATCTCAAAAAAAAATTGAACTTCCCATACTAAGTTGGCTGATCAGCTGATCCGAGTTAGTATGGGAGAACCAAATTTTTTTTTGCGATTTGACTATGGGTTCCATGGGGAAAGTTGTTCAGTTTCATGAGTACAAGCACCAGTTAAAATAGTTTCAGCTATTTTTGTTACACCTTATATATGAGCTGATATGATGATGATGATATTTTCAATAGTCTATATTTTCATTAACAAAAATATATTTTTTTAACGATGGCAATTGCAAAAGGTTGCTGCAAAGTACTATTCTTAGACTGTGGTACTACCTTTATTGTAGGTACTCGTAGCTGCAGGGCTTCTACCCGCGATAATACTACATAACTACAATAAATACTAAGCAAGTCTCCTCAAGTAACACAGTATTACGATATGGCTTACAGTAGCGCAACGCCTTTGATGTCGCACGACGACGCCACGGCGTAGTTACTAGCAGTACTAGCCTGTAGCACAAAACAGATGTAGGCCAACTCGCGGAGTTTGCCAGGCTGTGCCCTGCCGCCCGCTGCCCCGCAAGTACCCTTTCGTTGCTCTACGTAAGTACATTCGTTGCACTACTGTAAGCCGCTATATTGTAATACTGTTATATTAGGTAGGTATAAACTTTCATAATGGCCAGTCGCCTGATATATTCGTAGAGTAACATAAGTAATTATTTGAAATCAAAATCCCTAGTAAGACCCGAACGTGGTTAAAATTCGACTTAATAAAGTTCGTCGCCGAATAGCTGCACCTTTGATAAATCAAGTACAAACGGTTACTTCAAAGGGGCCACCCTGAGTTCAATCGCAGCGCCACCGACGATACACCCGCACGGGATGGCGCGAATCTTTTCAATCTTTATATTAATGTAGGTGACGATTTTGAAGATACATACTTCGTCCAGCAGTGAAAGTGATAATAAAATTAATTATAAATTCTAAATTACAAAATACCTAGGTATTTAATTATTTTTTTTGGTAAAATTGTTTTATCCTTTAACATAATCCAAGAACTCCGTTCGGGTGTACTGCAGCTAATTCCCCAAACGCACTATAGGTAGGTATAAAAAAAGTACGAATATATATACCAACCTTGCAAGGTAACCCGTTGCGCACATATCTGCATAGTGACTCGATCATATTGCCCGGTGTAGGGGTAGGGCACGCTTCCAACGCCCTCACCATACACGCGGAGAGCTCGTCGTACTTGGCGCATTGCTCCTGGAAAAAGAAGTCATATTAGCCGCAAGAGCAAGACATCGGCCGTAGAACATCATCATATCAGCAACTTCACTGCCTATGCCTTCACCAATCTATTCCACCACGACCGGGCCTGCGTTGCCGCATCTTTCGGCTTCCGTCGTCGGTCCATCGGGTGGGAGACCTGCCTACGCTACTTCTGATGCGCGGTCGTCACTCTAGAACTTTACTGCCCCAACGGCTTTCCGTTCTACGAACTATGTGCCCTGCCACTTGATTGCTAAACAAGAACTCCCTATGACCTTTTATTCCAAATTCCATGCTGACGAAGTCGGCAGCTAGTATTGAGGAAAATTATCTTTACTTCAAAAGTCAAAAGTTACGTAGATTCATAACTGAAGTCTACGTAACTTATGATGCGCGTCAGAACAGACAATCCTACAAATTAACTATCGAAGTATGAACGTTCGTCACTTCGTTCATGCCGAATGAACTTGGTGTTTGTTTGATACTAGGATACCTTTGCCTAAGGCTTCTCCATTTTCATCATCCTATCAGCCGAAAAACGTCCACTGCTGGACAAAGGCCTCCCCCAAGCATTTCCACGACGACCGGTCCCGTGCTCCCGCATCCACTGGCTTCCCGCGATTTTCACCAGGTCGTCGGTCCATCACGTGGGAGGCCTGCCTACGCTACGTTTTCCGGTGCGCGTTCGCTTCTCGGCGGTTCTCCATTTTATCATTAGGAAAATAAAATATTTATACCTAAGTGTTCACTTTCTTTACTTACAACTAGCTGGTGCACGGTGTGCGAGCGGCAAGCGGCCGTCGGGAATATACGAACCTTCTTCGTTTATTGCTCTTCATATAAGTAAAAACCGTATAAAAATCTGTTGTGTGGTTTAGAAGAAGTAAACGGAAAAACAGACAGAGGCAGACAGCGACTTTGTTTTATACTACCTATGTAGAGAAGTATTACATATATTAAACGAGAGCATAGATTGACTCAGAGGTAAAAATTTTATTATGAAAACAAGAATATAAATGTTATTTACGTCAATAGTAAGAGTGTTGTTTTGCCTCTCGACTGCGGAATCGGCGGCGGTCTTCGCTTTTAAGAAACACTTTTCTATGTCGCCCCTTTTCTCCACAAAGCATTCCGGCCCGCCCTCCGCTATAAACACTGCAAAGATATTATTATAAATTATTTAATAGGTATTCAGTCGATTTTGGATTGCATTATAATTAAATTATATAGCTCTTTCCCGCGGCTTCACCCGCGTGGACCACGTTTCTATGACTTTTCGAGGGTGCGCAGCTCGCGAGCCGCAAGCGGCTCGCGAGCGTAGTAAAAAGTAGCCTATGTCTTAATCCAGGTCCTAATCTGTCTACCTACCAAATTTCAGCCAAATCCGTTCTGTAGTTTTTGCGGGAAAGCGTAACAGACAGACAGACATAGTTACTTTCGCATTTATAATATTAAAATAAGTAGGGATAGGGGAATTGTGCTTAAGATGGCATAATGTCTATTGTGTATACAAGTATATGTTCAATTATACGCACCACAACCACCTAAACGACAATTACCATGCGACCAGTTGTTGAAAGGGTTTGTGCCAATAAATAGGTATTTTTTATTGTCACCTTAAAAATCAAGCCTTAAAGCTCGTCGCTTCGATCCTCGCTACCTAACCAGAAGACCTTGCCCCACCTTGACCTAAGGGATCGTGCATTAATCACGTGAGGCGCGAAGAAGGGGAAGGGGTTCGGAAAAAGTCACGAAATATCACAAGGGGGAGGGGAGTTGCTGCGAGATGTCACGTGCATTTATTTTTTCGCTTAACGCGCGATTTCTAAACCAAAAACGACATCGGCCTTCGACATGTCCTTCCCCGCCCGCCGCGACAACCGCCCGGCTCGGCTAGCCTTGAAAATTTTTAAGATAGGTACTTTGTACTAGAAAAATACACGTGATTTTGAATCTGGGGGGAGGGACTAGTTTTAAGCCTCACCACGCATCACCAGGGGGGAGGGAAGAGTTAAAAAGTTGCTAAAAAAGATCACGTGATTAATGGACGAGCCCTAATCTGCTTATGTATCTCACCTAAACCTAAACACTGACATACGGTTACTTCAGATCAGAATCGATGTTCTGGGTGGCGTTGTTAATTCATATTAACTCAAGCTTGTTTTCACAATTATAGTCGGCAAAACAGTATAATTGTCAGCAAAACAGAATATTTTTAGATGCCAACAAATAGTCGCTGACTTAGTAATTTAGAGGACAACTTATTTTTTTAGAAGACAAAAAATGCTATGTAAAAGAAGGCGATTCAAAGTTTAGATCCAAGGTTTATTTTTTCTCTTTATTTTTATCATTTTAGATTTTTCTTATAGGTGTTTGCCTCAACACAAAAAGTATGTCACCTTAAACACAATTCCCCTAACTATCGACTCATAAACCGATCGTATCTGTGAACTCACGCGCAAAGTAATGACAAGAGGCCTGGTAGTTCAACAAGTGATCATGAACTTGGTAATATACAGGGTGACTTTTAATTAGTTCTTGATAACAAAAAATATGCATGCACTCATGATTTTAAACAACTTTCCCAAAGAAACTATATGTCAAATCAGAAAAAAAATTGTTGCCCTTCGATACATAACAAGTTATCAAATCGGCAAAATGTATAAAGGATCAATTTTTTTTTAAATATTTGACATATAGTTTCTTTGGGAAAGTTGTTTGTAATCACGAGTACATTCATATCCTTTGCTATCAAGAACTAATTAAAAGTCACCCTATATATGCCAGCATCAAGTTCCCTATTGTGTTACGAGGTTCTTGGTAGCTTGGACATCATTATCACTACGTACCTACTTACCTATTATTTCCGTCTCGTCGTATAGATAGAGACGGGTCATAACATATACATACAGAGTGTAACAAAATTGGTGTAGTTTCCGTTAATTGGGCATATAAGTAATCATTCTACAAGTTTGCTGAAATCGAAAAAAAAATGAACTCTTCATACAAATCCATCAGTTGATAGACTGATTTTAATCATTTTTGTATGAAGCGTCGAATTTTTTTTTTGAATCGAATACCTATGGGTTCCTCGGGTAAAGTTGTCCAGTTTGATGAGCAGATGCAGTTAACGGATCCTACACCAATTTTGTTACACTTGTATAACGTATATGGCTAATACATGAAGGAAAAAAAATTGTGCGCCGCAAACATATTTTTACTTTCATGGCTATTAAGATGGTACTTAATTTCGAATTCTTTTTTTTACTTATTTTGAGAAGAAAATGCATCAGATAACGGCGGGGCCGGCAGCATATTTTGTTATTCATAATCTTTTAATAGTCCTTTGTTAGGGCATCATATTTAATCTCTTCTCGTCCTCAAGACTCGAGCCATTGGACATAAAAATAAAGAATACAAGCAAACCAGATAACGTTTTACTATCTAGGTTTTACATTCTTCATTAGGTATCATCATATCAGCCGAAGGACGTCCACTTCTGGACAAAGGCATCCCCAAGGATTTTCAAGACGACATGGAATGCATCCAGTGGCTTCCCGCGACCTTCACCAGGTCGCCGGTCCACCGTGCGGGAGGCCTGCCATTAATAATAATTAGTATAATAAATTATCGGCCAAAAAATTAAAAGGAGCGTGTCCCTAGCGCGCTCTTTACAAACGTGGTTTGGGTCATTATATAAATGTTAATCAATCAAAGATATTGAAATGGGCACTAAGTGCTGTAGCATAATAATAATATAATATGTACATAATATTTTTTCAAATCTTTCGCACACGATAAACCTTTATATTTCGATGCAGATGTAATACAGAAGTATAGGTACTACCTAGATTGGACATTTTGACCTTAAGCGTCACGTTACCGAGGTATTTTGAGTAAAAAAAGAAAAAAAAGCGTAACGAGGACGGAAATCTAGTTCAGTATATATAATAACAAACCAGGTACCTACTTAGTGTATTTTGAGAATTAACATTTTATATACAATTAAGTTGAGTTTAGTTGCATTTTTGTAAAATTACATGTAGGTATAAAAAGAAATCTGCCCTGTACGACCCATTTCCTTAGCGCCCAACGTGGGACAATCTTATATTCACACAAATATCTCAGTACCTACCGTGAAATGTCAAAATGTCCCATTGTATTTTTGGTATGCAGTATAGTTTTAATCGTGTGCGAAAACTTTCGAAAAAAATATATCTACATAATTGGCGCTATGCCACGCTCTATACAAAAATGTTCCAACCCCTTTGTAAACACGTTCTAGAAGCTCTGTGTCTGTGTTTTGTCAGATTTCCGTATAAAAAAATTAGAATTTCATTTTAAAAAATCATCACAATTATTTTATTTAAAAAGAACAACAAATTTTCAAATAAGAACCAAGCTACGATTATATGCAACGCGCTAGGGTGGCCCGCAGGGACACTACCCTTAAGTGTAAAAACAATTTAAACATGTAGTTGTACTTGAGGTTTATTTACTGTGTTTTATTGTTAGGGACAAGGTTAACAACACATTGAGCCAGTATTACGTGGATATGACAAGACAAGAAGATAACTCACTGGCAATTCTGTCGCCGTCCTTAAAGCAGATGAAGTCCAGCAGTTGGTCAGTGGCCTTCTTCCCAGTAAGGATCTGGTCCCGATAGCTGCTGTCGATGCATGGCGCAATGCCGTCCACCAGGTCGTTAATGCACGCCTTGAGCTGAGGAGACTTGACGCAATACCTACACAAGTAAGAAGTTAGTAGTAGGAAATGTTAACTTTATAGCCTCTAAAAAGTGCCTAGTCTTCCTCTTCCTCCAATAATAGGCAAAGAAAGACCAAGGCTAAACTACATAGAGCGAATAAAGGAAAAGGCTGCAGTCGTGTCTTATCAAGACACCAAGAAGTTAGGAGGAGTTGGCGATTACTCCACTGACAAGAGCCAGTGATGGATGACATACGGAACTAAGGCATGGTCGCTTACTATGTGCCTCAAAAGAAGACTTAAGGTCACCAAAAGGGCGGTGGAGCGAGCTATGCTCGGAGTATCCCTGCGCGATTGAATCAGAAACGAGAAGATCCATAGGAGAACCAAGGTAGGTAACCGACCTAGCTCACAGAATCACTAAACTTAAGTGGCAGTCGGCGGGGCACATAGCTAATAGAACAGATATCCGTTGGGGTAGTAAATTTCTCGAGTGGCGATCGCTCACCGGAAGACGTAGCGTAGGCAGGCCTTCGCTCGACCGATGACCCGTTAACAGCCGTGGCCAGCGCAGGACCAGTCGTAGTAGATATCCTTGGCGAAGGCATTTGTTTAGCAATGGACGTCTTTCGGCTGACATAATGATTGATGATAATGATTTACATAGTCATAAAGCGTTATTATTGATGTTTCATTCACCTACATAAGGCCTTGTTGACATAACTATCACATGGCTTTTTTCATGCTCTTGTTGGATACCTAACAATCTCAACCGCTGGATCACTTACTTCCTAAAGACCTCGTCGAGGGCACCGTTCATTTTGGCCTCTTGCATTTCTTTAGCAATGACCTCTGGGTCCATCAGCTCCTTTATGCAACTAGCGAAAGAAGTTATGGAATTCTGGAAAAACAACAGACATGTCCATATCAACAATGGAATTTTATCGATGTGTTTTTACTTTCTTGCGACCAAGCGCAAAAGATCGTAGAAAAAGTATTTGTAGTCGAGACTGAATGAGTTTCCGTAGCGGCTAAACAATGGTCCGATTGAGATAAAATTTTGAAATTAAAAATTAATAATTTTGATAAAATTGTCGATGGCTTCTGAGCAACTTGCAAGAATAACACGCACTCTCCATTACAATAAAAAATAAAACGTTTTTCAACCTCTGAACATTATCCGGTCATCATCATTTCAGCTCATATATGTCCCCACCGAGGGGCTCGAGCCTATCCTGAATTAGGGCAATAGGGCCATAGTCGACCACGCGGGCCCAGTGCGGGGTGGTCGACTTCACACACAACCTGCGAGTTTCTTCGCAGGCGTGTACAGGTTTCCTCACGATGTTTTCCTCCACCGTAGGAGCGTCGGATAAACGTACAATACAATACAATATTCTTTATTGCATCACAACATAAAAAAAAGATATTGACATATGAAATCTAAATTCGAAATCACATTGGTACGTGGCAGGATTCGAACCACGACCTCCTGGACAAGAGGCGGCGGCCCTAGTTATTACGCCACCGACGCTCATCCATCATAATGATTTTTAAATTAAGTTATTGACACAATAAAAAATAATGTTTATATTTTTTTCTTTTTTCAATATAATTTGAATTTTAGCCATTATTTTAAACTAATTTTGGCCATTATTTGGTTATTTTTAATCAATCATTTAAAAACAAAACCAATAAACCTAGCTTTTTATTTTATCAATAAAATATTAAAAAATCATAATGATCGTATAATGTTCAGGATTGAAAAACGTTTGTATGAAGAGTTAATTGGCAGAATTGGTTATTGGTGATTGCGCCATTGGAATCAATCCGTTTCATAATATTACTTGTCAACACTATTATAGAAATCTAAGTAGGTACTTCTAGTATTAGTAGTTTTGGCGTGCTATTGACTGTACGTTTACGCAAGAAACAAGGAAAGAAAATAACCACACTTTTGCACTTTTTCAATGTTTATCGTTGTTATTTCTTAAACAACATTTAATTTTTAAAAATCCAACTGGAATATTGATGCTGCTGCACAATATATTAGGTTTCCGTACACCCAAAGGGTGACCAACGGGACCCTATTACTATAAGCCTCCGCTTTCAATCCGTAATAGATGGATAGTTGAAATTTTCACAAAGTGTGTATTTCTATTGCCGCTCGCTATAACAACAAAACAAATAATAAAACAATAAAAAATATAATGTTTTTGAAGGTTTTTTTTGTTTTTGTTCATAAAAACGATCAATACATACAAACGGGAAACTTAGTACGGTTATAGTACTTATAAAAAAAACTGGGCCTTTTTGATGCCTTCGTGAGCCCTAAAATGGTAGCAGCGTGCAGCGCCCCTGCTCCTATGAAACCCTTAAACCTAGTTACTGGTTTATCCCTCCAGTGGGTTCACGAATCTCACATAGCATACTGATGAATTGTTTACCTAACCCCTTTAATATTCGATATGACGCAGCTAAAAGATTATAATACGATTATCTCTTCTGGTAATAATAAATTACATTCTGGGATCGCCAGATCGTTTGCCAGTTCTCTAATGCGTTGGAGATTCTTGGAAGTCTTTGTCTTCACTCCATCCACCCAGTCGAGGTGAGTTGATGCCATGGTGAAAGGGTTCACTAATCAAGGATAAGTACATGAAATTAAAATAATATTTAATGCCTACGTTTCGTGACTCACCATCGCATTATCGACTTTGTCTGCAGCATGGTTCTTCTCGCAGGCTTGGGTGAGGAGTTGCCTCAAGTTATTCCGTATCTCGTCTGTCACTTGGTACTGTGCCATTGTGCCTGCAAACGTTTAATTGGTAATTTATGCGAAGATTCTGAAGACTTGTCTAGCACTCTCGCTGCCATGGAATCCGCTGGCGGCCCCCAAGATTTCGAGTGTACCAGGCCGCAGCGACATTTTCAAGATACTTTACCAGCAACCCTTAGGGTTGGCGAGCACTGAAATGCTTTCGCCACCCCCCTCAATTCAAAGGGATCTAACTGGTCTGCTCTAAGAAAAAATATACCCACGTAACGTATTATAGGTATACCTTGGTTTCTCCATTGATACGAGTAGGTACTGACGATAAAAAAAAATATTACGATATGGCTTGTGACTACGGCTATTACCTCAGATGAAGGGAAAAATAAAGGCTATGATTTCAGGTTAGATACTCTTGTTTTCATATTTTTCCGTAGTCTGGATTTGGTTTTTTTAATAACTCCACCCTACCTTGCTACCTGCCGCCGCGTGTCGTGTAGCGTGTAGCTTGATTGTAGCGCGTGTACATTGATATATTTGTAAGTATATCGCGTGTGAGACCATTTTCTAAGAAATTTGCATATGTTAAATAGATATTTAGAATGTGTTCGTTGATACCAAACATGATATGAATATCAAAAAAAAAATTAATGCTACATACCTATCCTATGACACGCGGGGATTTGGTTTTTTTAATAATGCCGCCCTACCTCGCTACCCGCGGCCGCGTGTCGTTTAGCGTATAGCTTGATTGTAGCTTTTCCTTTAATCCTTTTGTCAAACAAACCTCCCACTCATACAATTGGCCTCTCGTACAAGTAAAAGCGGCACGAAAAAATAATAATTTTTGGAAATCCTCGTACTATTGAATCATTATCATCATATCAGCCACAAATCGTCCACTGCTGGACAAAGGCCTCCCCTAAAGATCTTTACCAGGTCGTCGGTCCACCGCGTGGGAGGCCTGCCTACGCTACGTTTTCCGGTGCGCGGTCGCCACTCGAGAACTTTACTGCCCAATCGGCCATCTGTTCTACGAGCTATGTGCCCTGCCCACTGCCACTTCAGTTTAGCGATTCTGTGAGCTATGTCGGTTACTTTAGTTCTTCTGCGGATCTCCTCGTTTCTGATTCGATACCATTGAATATGAACTTTTAAATGAGTGAGTGAACAGTTTTTGTCAGAGGATCTGTTCCCAAGATAAATCTCGTTAAAGTCGTAGGGATAAGGAGAGGGAAACGACTTATGGTATCCTGAGACAGTTTTAAAGTAATAACTTCGGATTTTTTATTATATATTTTATTATTAATTTTTTATTATGTTTAGTTTGACATGCACTTGGAAGTAATGTAAACTTATTACTTTTAGATGTCAATAAATATGAATACACATTGCTCTGAATTCATACATACAACATACTGTTCATTTTAGCGAGCACAAAGTGATTCACTACAGATTATGGACGTCTGCAGTTGTATTACAGTTTGGAAATACGCGTTCGGGTTTAGGAAAAATCATTATCATCACTTTAAGAGGAAACAATAGGGAATGAATGAAATTGTAGAGATGTTAGTTCCCGGGGATCTGTTAAAACCTCAAAAGACAGTCATAACAACATCTTGCGAGCTGCTTGCGGCTGGTGCACCATAAACATATTTTTCGCTGACGTCTTTTCTTAAATTTGCATCTATCGCTGATGTGGGTAGGTTCTTATCGCTGATCTATTAACACTTCTCGTTGAAGTCCTATGTCCGGAGAAAAGAAACTCTCAACATAGATACATGTGTATAATCTTCTTGTAACTTTGATCTAAGACTAGAAACGAACGCAGGTAAAGTATTTACTTTAAAACTAGCTTTTGCCAGCGGCTTCTCTCGCATGAACATGTTTGTATGACTGAAATCGAAGGTGCGCAGTGCGCGAGCCGCAAGCGGCTCTTGAGCGTGGAAAAAAGTAGCCAATATTTTAATCCAGGTCCTAATCTGTGTACCTACCAAATTCCAACCCAATACATTTAGTACTTTTTGCGTGAAAGAGTAACAAACATCCATCCTGTATAGAGTATAATTCGTTCACTGAAGTAGCTGAACCTTTAATAATTGCCACTCGCCGCCGCCGGCTCGCATCAAACAATCCGTCAAAAGGGTCGACCTGAGTTCAAACTTCGATCAGCTTTGAAATTATTGGCAATATTTTAAAAAAAGTAAGTACCTATTCATGAAACTTAACAAGTTTCCCCAAGAAACCTACATGATCAGAGCAAAAGCATTGTTTCCATACTAAATGATTAAATATTGTTTTTATACAATCTAAATTTTTACTTACTTAACAATAAATCCTACTAATTTTATAAACGCGAAAGTTTGTAAGAATGTATGGATGTATGTTTGTTACTCTTTCACGCAAAAACTACTGAACGGATCTGGCTGAAATTTGGTAGGTAGACAGAATAGGACCTGGATTAACACATAGGCTAGTCTTTTCCACGCTCGCGACCCGCTTGCGGCTCGCGCTCTGCGCACCCTCGAAAAGTCATAGAAACGTTGGCCACGCGGGTGAAGCGGCGGAAAACAGGTAGTGGCAATTTCAGCCGAAGGATCGGCTCGCTAAAAATAAGAATCCAACCTTATAGGCTCCTTGAAAAAAAAAACAATTTGTCAATATCGCCAATGGTTTTTATTTCACCTAGGTAACATTTACTTACTGGTACCTATGCCAAGTTCGATTAGGGATGATGACAGCATCAGAAATAAATTATGAACTCTTGACCATTAAATTGCCCCCCTACTTAAACATCGGAAAACCTTACTCGTTTTGTTTTCAATCAAGTCTTCGATTTTTAATTCACCAAAATCACAAAATGAGTACATAAATGACGCTGAAAAACTGTGACGTCACGCCTAGGTATTTCAAACATTTTTAGAACAAAATGTAGTTTTTGACAGATGATAAAAATTAAATCAGATTACTAACATTCGTCATCCCCAACTGTAACGCTTTTGTAAAACTTGTCACGGAAGATGCGTTCTCCTTTCCGCTGCTGGACAAAGGCCTCCCCCAAGGATTTCCACGACGACCGGTCCTGCGCTGCCTGTATCTAGCGGCTTCCCGCGATCTTCACTAGGTCGTCGGTCCACCGCGTGGGAGGCCTGCCTACGCGGTGTGGTGGATGTGCCTTAATTATTTAACCGTTCTAAACCTAAGTCTTAGATAATGATGCATACCGGCATAAAGGCATCTCTAAATTTACGAGGCCTATTTTCTTAAATTAAGTGGAAACTATTTATTATAAAAATTATAAAAAAATATATTTGAGATTATCACAACAAGCTCTATCATTTTAATATATCACACGATATACACGCTCTGTAGCCATAACTGCTTGATGGATTTTAAAGGGCAAAGTGTCGTCAGTAGTTCAGATTTAGCGATTTTGTACAACCCCTTGAAAACAGTTTAAAAATGTTATTTCTAACAAGTAATACATCTAAGTACAGTTACAAGACAGTCAGATAAGCTTAACTGTATCGCGAAGTAAAACAGAGGATTATATCCTCAAAACTTAAATATTAAAAGGTCTAAGTAGACTAAGACTATAGTAAAAAACTTGGCAAAGAATATTATGGTAAGCTGTAAGGGTTCTTTGAGGCAGTGTCGTTTTGTCGGTCTATCATAATCATCATCATCACATCAGCCGAAGGACATCCACTGCTGGTCATAGGTCACTGGATTTCCACGACGACCGGTTTTGCGCTGACCGCATGCCGTATGTCGGTCTATAAGTAAGTGATACCCAAATGAAGAATTGTGAAAATCTAGTCTCGCCCATAGCGACCGTATCTTTGACTACCTACCCTTTCTCTACTAAGGCCGACGCCGGCGCCGTGTAGATTTAGACACGATGTATATGACTTGTAAATCAATCATATTGGAATTTCCTGTTATTGTTTTTCTCTTCAAATATTCCTCCCGTCCAAAGACTGCTTGACGTAACTACCTTGATATCAGTTATGAAAATGATAGCCCCATTGTGTGCCAGATATACCTTGCGGAATGTAGTAAGTGACGATTCCGATGAGTTTCAGACAAAGTTTCATTAAAATCAGGTCGTTTTCTATTTGCTCTGAAATATAATTGTTTTAATTCAGGGTAGGCTCGAGCCCCTCGGTGGGGACGTATATATTTGCTGATGAGATGAGATGATAATTGTTTACGGAGTACGGACATACAATTTGGGCACTTATAGCTGGATGAGTTAGGCGACCGATCTAGCGTTGCTCGGAGTCTGCTAGGCATTTAAACTTAAAATATTATATTTGTGTGAAATTGCGCACCGGAAGACGTAGCGTAGGCAGGCCTCCCACGCGGTCTACCGATGACCTGGTGAAGGTAGCGGACAGCGCAGGACCGGTCGTCGTGGAAATCCTTGGAGGAGGCCTTTGTCCAGCCGTGGACGTCTTTCGATTGATATGATGATGATGTCAATGTCATATCAGCTCATATACGTCCCCACCGAGAGGCTCGGGCTCTAAACTAAATTAGGGCGATGGGGCCTTTGTGGACCACGTGGTCCCAGTGCGGGTTGATCGACTTCACACTACTCGAAATTTTCTTCGCAGGTGTGTGCAGGTTTCCTCCCGATGATTTTCTTTACCGTAAGAATTTCGGATATAAACGTACATATAAAATCGAAATTCGAAAACACATTGGTACGTTGCAGGAGTCGAACTACGATCTCACGGATAGGAGGTAACGGACCTAGCTGTTACGCCACAACGCTCTTTTATTATTACAAAAGATTACCAGATAACTATCTTATTGCTCAGTTCCGGAAAGCCATGCAAGTTCCTCATATCAAACGTCTACAGATGTCTTCGGAATTCCAACCCAGTAGGTAGGTGAGCAATTCCTCAAGAAATCAACGGAACTAAATAAAAAATTCTCAATTGTTATACCATGGAACTGTTATGGAACCTCTGCGAGGATACGTCCGTTGGCAATTAAAAAATATGTACTAAACCAACTGATTTTGACAAAATTTTGACGGAAACCGTTACTCCCTATCAACATTCTGTGAGATACTTATATAACTATCTAATCTTATTTTTAGGTAGTCCAGAAGAAGACGATTATATGGTTTGGTCGGATATCTATCTATTATAGATAAGAAAAAATTCGCTGGTGCTCACTTTCTTACAAGACAATCGTGTTTTCTTTCTGAACGGAACCACCTAATAATAGGATTACTTCACAAGCTGTCCAACGTACCTACGTCAGCCCCAATGATGTAAATTGGTAAATCGGCTGGACGCTGCCGGATGTAAGGGAATTCACCGCCATCCGTCGATCACATTAGCCTGATGTGATGATGCAGTACCGGCTTGGGTGCACAATTTGAACAAACAAATGTACATATCTACTATTCTTTTTATCACGCTTTTATTAGCCTCACCTGTATGTATGTATGTATGTTTGTAACCAATTTCTTTGCACTCGATTTTGACCCACTTTAAACGGACAGATATTATTTAAACTTTGTACATTTAATTAATCAGTGACAATACAATTAATTCATAAGTTTATCTCTAAAATTTTAAAATAAATATAATTAAAAGAACTAAAAAAACACGCTTTTAAAGCACATCAAATTGAAAAGTGAAATAATTCTTAATATAAGCTGAAAACAATAATGAACATAAAATACTACTATTATTGAGAAAAAAGCGTGGGTTGTTCGATATACGAAAAATATGGCACAAAGCGCCTACGCTTTTTTCCACAAATTATCTACTAGTATTTTTCGTTCATTATTGCTTTTCTTATATTAAGAATTATTTTACACTTTTTAGTTTGATGTGGTTTAAAAGCGTGTTTTTCGTTTTTTTTAATTTTTACCATTTATTAGTCTTCTGTTATTCTTTTTAAACAAATGTATTTCTTCCATTCTTTTAACTATTCATTCGTTTTCTGCCATTCTTTTGAAACTTTCTCTTTCCAAAGTCTGTAAGTACGCTGCTGTAGGAAATTTCTTATTGAAATGAGCTGTAAATACTTATTGTATGTTTTTTTCTGGGATCATAATAATCATTGACCAATTTCCGTGGGTTGCCTTTTCCCATTTCCTTTTTTATCACGCTTATAATAGCTTCACCTGTATGTCTGTATGTATGTAACCGACTCCTTTGGACTCGATTTTGACCCACTTTAAACGAACAGATTTAATTCAAACTTTGTAGACTTATCAAGAATCAGCGACAATATAATAATTTCATGTTTGAAAAAAAAAAATAGAGTTTAAAAAAAACTAAAAAACACGCTTTTAAAGTACATCAGACTAAAAACTAGAAAATAATAATTAACAAAAAATACTAGTATTATTGTGAAAAAGTGTGGGTTGCTCGATGGACGAAAAATATGGCACAGAGCGCCCCACGCTTTTTCACAACAATAGGTACTAGTAATTTTTGTTAATTATTATTTTCTACTTTTAAGTCTGATGTACCTACTTTAAAAGCGTGTTTTTTAGTTTTTTTAACTCTATTTATAGGCTTTAATTAACAAAAAAAAAGTAGGTATGTAGTATCTCATTAAAAGGAATATCCATAGGTTCAAAATTAAACAGTTTTCAAAAATACTTTCGTTAGGACTGAATTTAAAAAAAAACATATTTTCTTGGTTTTGTAATGCGTTTACGAATCTAATTGATTTGATAAACACAAACCGATTCATCATCAGTGGCGGTGAAAAAATTATGACGTCATAGTAAACAGAACAAAATAGTGTTTTTGTTTGGGTGGGCATCTACTCCAGAAAGTGAACGAAGTTCTTATCTCTCTTATCGTGTGGCACAATTGACGGTTACGTGTAGGGCATCACATTAGATTTACACCTACGGTGCAACGTGATCTTTCACACACATCTGGAATTAGATGTGCGGGTTTCTATACGATATTTTCCTTCACCGGTAAGCAATCAGTAAGTACATGTACGTAAGTTTCGAAAAACTCATTGGCACATTGGCCGTCCGAATTCAAACCCGGGACCTCTGGTTAGGAGGACGACAGTTACCTGGTGTTGCACTTAGCATCACCCGCGTTCACGTGTAGGACATTTTTATGGACGTGTGTAACGCGACCTTTCATACACATCTGGAATCCGATGTGCAGGTTTCTCACGATGTTTTCCTTCACTGTTAAAGCAATCGGTAAGTACATTATGATGGTAGACGATAGATGCAATGCATCTCGTGGAAACTTTCTATTCCATAGGTATAACTTTCCATCAGTAGGGAACTTAATGCCGGATCCACTTCAGAATAAATTAGACGATCACTTAACTTTCACTAAGACACAGGCCTATGGTCTTAGATGGGGAAGTTGGGTCCTGTTCATCTGGTCCGCGTGACCACGGATCAAAGCGATGTGTTATCGATAACACACCTTTGGAAATCTGAATAAAAAGATACACAACGTAACTAATTGGGTCCATTGTAAAATATTAATAATACTAGGTTTGCCGGTGGCAGTCCGGGACAATCTTTTAAAATCAGTTATACTCCGCACGACGTCCATAGTGCGGAGACATCTAAACCTTTAATAAACCCACCCAAATATATATTCAAATAACTCTTTATTGTACATAAAAAATAAATACATAACATGCAAGATTTAAATTAAAACTAAGAGACGTACAATTAAGGCGGTCTTATCGCTGAGAGCGAATTCTTCCAGACAACCCAGTGTTCAGAGAAAAGGCACGGAGACAGGTAGTACGCGGGCAACAATAACATAAAATTTAATGATTAATTATTAATAATTTTAAACTTACACTAAAACATATACCTAACAAGATTAATACAAAGGAAAAGATTTCTTCCTGTATATCACTGTCGTCTATTACACAGAGGGCTAGAAAGCATAATTATTGCATAACTAATTAACAAAATAAGTTTGCAGAATTTATGTTATTTTCATGAGGCTTAATTTCACTAATATTTTAAATATTAACCATGTCATAGCTTGTCTTTACTAGTTATAATTTGACTAGTTATAATTTTAATTTTATTTTGTACGTTCACAATCAAAAAAAAAAAAGTAATAACTCAATGAGCTGTAATGATGATATAAATAACAGTGTGGCGAATCATTAGCTACATTAATCAACATCGGCGTGGTATAATATAATTTTATTGCCTAGCTAGGCAATGTCAGCTGACAGAGGCTAGTTTTAGCCAATTTTGTAGCGTGGGTTGAAATATCGCCCCACGAACATAAGTTATGTATAAATCAAGCATTTGGTTTAACAAAGTTCGCCACTTAGGATGGCTGGCGATCGGAACAGGCCAATTTTTTTTTGTTACTGTGCAAAAGATTCTGCTTGTGTTTTTTTTATACATTACAGATGCGTGCTTTGGGATTTTTGTGCCTTGGGTATTTCGAGACGAAGAATGCGAGGGTTTTTGCGTTGAGTGACGCGGCGACGCTCACCCCGGCCGGAGACAATGAACAAAAAAACTTTCTACCTGCTCTTGGGGTGCGGACGAACAAGTTAAGTGGTCCCTATCTTTGAGCCAAATTGAGAAATTGAGTTTTACGCGTCTGGTAAAAGAGGAATGAAATTTCTATATTCACTTGCATTCGTGCATTCCATTAATTCTTTAAGCATTAATTAAATTGAATTTCATTATATGTGTTTAAGACATCACCGTGTCTTGTTTTCTTAGATCAACAGTATAATGTGGTGATGTTTTAATAAAAGGATCAATGAAATTAAGAGCATAATAAATCAAGTATGCTTCAGGAACAACATATAAATAATTTATTCGCAAATACCTAACTACTTGATAACTGAATAATATGTTCGCAAATCGATTTAAGATGGGTGGAATCTTAACGAACTAATCAATGTAACATGTATGTTATGTCATCTAGCTGTTTCCCGTGGCTTCGCCCGCTTGAACAGCGTATCTATGACAGATAGAAGGTGCACAGTGTGCGAGCCGCAAGCGGCTCGCGAGTGTGAGAAAAAAAAGAAAAAAAAAGAAGAAAGGCCTTGTATTAGTCTAGATCCTAGTCTGTCTACCTACCAAATTTCAGCCAGATTCGTTCAGTAGTTTTGCGTATAGAGATACATACATATTTACAGCGAGCACTTGTCGTGATCGGTGGATGTAATTAAGCTAAAGCAGTTCAATATGGAGGATGGTCAACATAGCGCAATTCTAGAGGGTTGCGTTCAAGCCAGGATAGCGGGTTCGATTCTCGCACAGAAAATTAATCAAGGAATGATGACTTATATTAAAGGAATACTTATTTGGTACAAAGTTGTGATGAAGAATATACATGAGAAAAGCTGACTAACATTAGACGGAGAAAAATTTTATATTTTGAAAATAAAAGGATAAATTATTCTGTATGGGTTTAAACGCACTTGAACATAAATAATTCCAGGGTGATCCGGCTCATTTTGTCGTGACTAAAGCTGGTTAGCCGAGGCGGATTCGAGCTGACGAACGTTAGACGCGGAACGCTGACGAAAGACTTTATCAGGACATCATGGAGAGAGTGTGACAGGAAAGAGAAGGAGTTCCTCATGGCAGAGAAGTATCGCCTAGTTTCCTTTATTTTATTTCAGACATAAGCGTACCTATTGTTTACGCTAAACTGGAAACTTGCGGTAAAATGACACAGTTTACCGTCATCATGGTCTGAATGTCAGTTCCACAACAGCATTGTGCTGCCTGCGTCCGAACGGCTTTCACCCTAAATGTAAAGCACTAAATCAGGGTTTTCACGAAATGCATCCAAGTGGTATTTTGGCATCCTGTTGGAAAAGGAGGCGATTTCCACAAGCTGCTGCTGGCTTTCAATATAGGTACAATATGAAGAAAACATTATCTTTTGGCCTGAGGGAGTTGAGACAGACAACGACATCGAAGGTGTATTATTTACACATTAATGTTAATATGTATTTACCATATAGAAAAAAAAATATATATCTGCGCATGAGATTTCCACGTGCAATTTGGCGCAAAGGTTGCATCCGAAGTGGCTTCGCTGGTGTCTGTACGTAGGACGACAGACCTAGCGTACGACGCTATTTTAGTAGCGGTCGTCACTCCACAACTTCGAAAGAAAATATAGTGAGGTACAACATATAGCCACGTGTTCAGCTGCCAGTATCTAGCGGCTTTAGAACAGTAATTATTGAAAGGCTACACAAATGCTATTTAAAGTAACTGTAGTCTGCTTCAGAATAGGTTTCCGGAGTGGAGAGAGATGAAGACACGAAGAACCCCTAAATAATTGTTGATAGTACATATGCAATCAATATAACTATTCAAGAAAAAAAACTTAAACTTAAACGGAATACTTAATATGTTTCTTTGATATTATAAAAGAAAATAATTTAATTATATAAAAAAAAAAGAACGTCGGTGGCTCAACCGGTAACGACTCAGTCCATCTAACCGGAGGTACCGGGTTCGAATCTGGACGGCCATTGTACCAATGAGTTTCTTTTCGAAAACATACGTACATATACTTACCGATTGTTTTAACGGTGAGGGAAAACATCGTGAGGAAGCCTGCACACGCATGCGAAGAGACTCGAAGGTTGTGTGTGAAGTCGACCAACCCGCACTGGGCCCGCGTGGTCGACTAAAGCCTAATCACCCTGATTCAGGGTAGGCTCGAGCCCCTCGGTGGGGACGTATATGAGTTGATATAATAAAAAAAAAATGAACGATAAAGCCTTACACAGACTGTAGAATCGAAGGGACTGTTAATTAAAGAAAAAAATATAAATATATATATATATATGATGTTATCTCACTGTTTGCGACTATCGATTGATAGACTTTAATTGGGTTTTTTTTTGTTGTTCGACCATAGATCAGAAAAGGAAACAAAAAATACTGTACTTTGTCGAATAATGCCTTGCATAAAGTTTACGAAAACTCATTAATGGAAAAAGGGATACAAAGATTCATATGTAAGGAAATGTTTAGTATTTATAGAACCCAATCAAATACCTTTCTATATCATGGATTAGGTACACCTTTTGATCATTAGTTAAATTAATTACGTTAATTTAAAATAATTATTCCTTTGAACAAAGTATTATATGGTAACACTTGGTGATATTAACAGTTACTAATGCAATAAATAGACATCAAGGTTATGATAGAGCAGTTTTGCAAAATCTACTTTATTCGCTTAGAGAAACAGCTCTTGCGAATAATACAATAACCTCCTTAATTTATGACCTTAAGGTTCTAGTCAGTGTCTCTGCTATAGCTTGAACAGATTGACTAGGCATTTGTAAAATTAGATAAATGGAAAATGAAAGGTCTCAGATCTAAAATTCTTATACCTATCTACCTTTTGTGTGGTATGGAATCTAGTTTGCAATACCATTTGGTATGATATAGTATAATTCGGGACTTCGTGTGTAGTTCTTATCGATTGATGTATTATTATTATTAATTTTGCTTTGAGAAACGTTGTTAGGCTAAAGTGAGTTTAAATAGGAAACCTAGCCAGGTGAAACCTAGCCACCAACCCAAATACCAAATAATAGGCCTATCTAGCTGTCTATAGATGCATCTACACAAACATAAATATCGGGTTCAAATAAACACAAATTTAAATATACCCGATAGAAATACAAAATTTTGCGTGAGGACGCTCACCTATATAACAAAACAAAACCACAACATATACACATTATATAACAGAACGCAACAAATATTAAAGACAGCTTGAAACAAATGGATATAATCCATTCAAACTATAATAAACTAGATCTAGAAGAAATACCTAACCTAGGTATTTCATATGGGCTTGGAAAGGCGAAGTGGCAACTTTCTGGCACCGTACATACACTGAGTTAAGGTTTTGGCTTGTTCGATGGGTAACAAGCCTCTCATTAATCGGTGTCCGGGAATTCGAACAAGAATATAAGGAGGACATACCACACCTATGATCTACAATGATCAGTTATATTACAAATTTCAGCTTTTTTGGTTTAGGGACGAGATCTCGCAGCATCTGAGCCCCGAAATCCGCTCTATTTCTAGAAAAGCTTAGTACCTTTTTTGTAAACTGAGATCCTTTTGGTTTCTATAAACAAACGAATAAATTGAAAAAAAAAAACACTTACTTACTATTACACATATTATTATGTTTGTACACCATTAGTTGTGACACAGCAATGAATAAATGAAATGAAATGAAATGAACTCTAACCCCAGAGTCATTGACACCTACTGCTCCATGTGTGAGCATATTTCAGTTTTAAACAAATAATAAAAAAAAATAAAAATAAATAAAAGGTCACAAGTATATTCTCAGCACATCCGAGGCCTTAGGCTGGACTAGACTAGACAAAACTAGCAGTCTAACAGGAGGCTGAAGCCATGACGCGTATACATAGCAGATGCACAGGCCGACGGCTTGTGTCGCGAGTTAACAAAAATGGTGAGGTGGCAGCATATGAAATTAAATTATTTCAAACGTCTTGTAACACGTTTTTTTTTTTAATCAGGGTAATCCCATTTAACGCAAGAAGCGAAATAGAGATTTGAAACTTCGAATTCAGACACCTTCAATTCTACAAACCAGAATAAACCCAATTGGAAGGTCCGACAATGTGAAGGATTCCGATATGACTGTATTGTATTTAACATTTTGTATCTGTTTGCAGTGTGGAAATGCGCCCGCTTGCCTGTGGTTTCGCTGTCTCATTCCCAAGGGGGGGTGTGTGATGGTTCCTGCGTGACACCATACGGAACCCTAATAATAATAACTTTTGAAATAGAACTACTGCGTAACACCACATGGAATCCTAATAATAATATTGAGTTGCTAAACTATTTTTTTGAAGGTTCGGTCTGACGCCGAATTCCTTAACTCAAGTATGTAAAATGTTAGCACTTGGGACCAATGAAATACGATTAAAGTGAGTAAGTTTTGGTAAACTATTACTTTTCACACCACAATTCACACAGCAAAACAAACAATATTTCAGCCTCGAGACACGACCAACTCGTCTCGCCATTCCTTCTTCTGTCCCCCTGCCCACGCGCATTTTCAAGAAACAGCCCTGGCTTTCTATCTCCTTCACACACAACACAAATCCAATTCTTTTACTCTTTCGCCCTTTCCTACCCTATCTTGCGAACGTTAAATCGTATTTCATTGGTCCCAAGTGCTAACATTTTACATACTTGAGTTAAGGAATTCGGCGTCAGACCGAACCTTCAAAAAAATAGTTTAGCAACTCAATATTATTATTAGGATTCCATGTGGTGTTACGCAGTAGTTCTATTTCAAAAGTTATTATTATTAGGGTTCCGTATGGTGTCACGCAGGAAGTTCGTAAGTTTCGAAAAACTCATTGGTTTATTGGCCGTCCGTAATTGAACCCGGGACCTCTGGTTAGGAGGACCGACTCGTTACCGTTGAGCCAACGACGTTAGTTTTACGACTTTGTTTCATTTGAATTTGAGTCTCTTAAACAAATCGATAAGCTGTTCGACCAATTTTGTGCATTTTTGTATGGAGGTCCACATTTTTAAGCTATTGCATAGATTTTATCGCAGGCTTTGAGCGCGGGGACCGAATCCAGAAATTCCGTAACGAAGAAAAACCTGACGCTCGGTTGCCATGGCAACAATATCGGTTGTCAAAACAAACATATAAGAAGATTTGATCATTTTCGGAGAATAATAAAACTCTTTTCATAAACTGTATATACCTCCATATAACAACAAAAAAGATTTGATTATTTTTTATTTATCAAATGCAAAAAGATTTTATTTAAGACACAGCTGTTTGTATTTATAGAGATAGGTACAAAAAGATTTTATTCCATATTTGGCTGTATAGTTCCAACTACCATTGCTTAAAAAAAACAAAGAAGTAATAAAAGCGCGCTTAAGCGAAAATAAATAATAAATATGAATGAACAAAGTGCATTTATTATTAATGAAGAAAGTCACGAAAAAATAGTGAAAGAAAATGAGTGAGTAATCTATATACATACATTTTATTATTATCACAAATGCAGTATTAATTTTCAGTTATCATAAACCTATAGTTTCAATGATAAATATTCCTGAATAACCAACAGCTACTGTAAGATAATAAAACCCACATGTATTGTAAAATAAAAAAATATTTTAAACAATATTAACTTTTTATTTATATAATAAAAGAAAAAAATGTTTTCTTATCGGTCACCACGCTCAAAAAGTGTAACTTGAATTAATATCAAAGAAACATAAATACTGCATGAATAAAATAAATAAATAATTATAATTGCATAAGTTGATACAAAATGCTATGCAATAGCTTTACCGCGGCAGTCCCCGAGTGCCACACGTCTTTTTTTTTTGAGAATTGGCAATGGGTTCCTTGAGGAAAGTTGTTCAGTAGGTATGACGAGTAAAACCCCCAGTTAACGGGTGTTACACCAATTTCTTTACAACCTGTATAGGTAATAAAGAAGAGGAAGTTTAATTTAATTCTTTAATATAACATCTAGTATAACACCCAGGTACAGAGGCCAGCACATCAAGCTAGACACTCGTAGTGCGATTCTGATCCATACAAATACGGTATGAGAGCGGTAAAAAGTCCAAAGTGTCTAGCTTGGTGTGCTGGCCTAATATCTTTGAGTACACATTCTGTACCTACATAATGTACCTATTTTCAAAGCCTCATATACACTCGCGAGCGTTGAAAGCCGGCACCCCCTTTTTTACATAAATTATTGCATGTATTTATTTTATTAATGTTGAATGTTATTAGTAAAAAAATAATCAGTCCTAAAAATAATATCACACTAATTACAAATTACACCAAAAATAAAATGCCTAAATACCTAAAATAAAACAATTAAAATACCTAAAACGGAACACCTAAAATACCTAAAATATTACCTATAACCCGTCCATCGGCATCCCCAGTGCAAAGGTGCCCATAACACAAACTGCATTTCCGCGCTGAATGGCTATAGATAGCCTCTGCACCGGAACAATCCGAAGCGGTAGTCAAAGCTCCTCTGAACTAGGCGACGCCCTATCTCCCTCACAAATCGACGTGCCTCCACACACCAGCTCCCCTCTGTCTCCACCGCAAATGGAGTAGATAAGTATTTGTCACGGAGTGTGCTATACTTATCATCCTTTTAATGGCCGCAAACTCTGCAGCCCCCCCGGCAACAAGTGGCGTGCGTCCCCAAGTGGCTAGCGGCGAAAGTACTTACGCATCTTGCGTCCCACAGTATCCCACAGTTCCGCCACGGCACCAAATTCAACCCCTCAGGACGCTTGCTATCCGTGCGACAGAGGCCGGGCGGTTCGAGAACACTTGGGACGTTTATAGACACACGAGCCCTGCGGATGATATCGTTGAGGGGAATCTACCTGAAAACCGACAGCAACTCAGAGCGTGATGCCCATTGGCCTCCACCATGGAACCGCAAATGCATTTGTTTGGTTCACAAACAAATTCCCGCTTCTATCTTCGGCAACTTCGTCACTTACCACCAGGTGAGATGTTGTCAAGGGTTTACCAATAGTTAATAAAAAAAAAAAAAACATTACAGCCCAGGTCCAGTGCCACCGACACACGCAAAGAGTCATTGTCCAGTAGCGTTCCTAGGTGGGGTGACGGAAGCGCGTGTAGCCAAGCCCCGGACTCTGGCCGAGAAACTGCCTTTAGTCGGGCCAGATCCGCACCAGTAGTACCCTCAACTAAACAATGCACTAACGCCTCGGAGCCAACCTCACCGCAGGCACGCTGAGTTGCCGCAGTCACTGGAGCAGGCGTCCCAGGGTGCTGCGCCGACCAAGTCGCCAAAGCCTCCGACACAAAAGGGATGCTCGCCTCGCCACCATCAAAAACTAGCGACGAGGTCCGCAACTCCATGTGCCGATGCCAAGTAGGCCGGCAGGTTAATATTCCAAACACGCTGCACTCCGAGAACTCCATGCCGAATTGGCACTGTGGCTTGGTTCCACTGCTCCTCGCTAAGCGCTACGTTTAAAAGTTCTTCAACTCAGCATCAAATGAAGTTCAGAAAACAACCACGTTGGGGACGTCCTGAGAAGATACATTATTTTAGGGACTGCGAAGCACATCAGTAACAACACCATTGACATATGAGCAGATAGGTGCTTAAGGCGCTCCCGAACAACGACCAATAAATGTTTACGTGTCGGAATTGCCTCCGGGATAGCTAATGGAAATATAGGTGAGCCTAAGAGGTAGAAGGTACTGGCGTCCATTTCTCTCAGTCCGGGTAAAAGAAAATCAAAGTCAGAAAAACACTGCTGTGACTCTGGACTGCAGGCAAAAAACTCGCACTTAACCGCATTTATCTCCAGTCCCAGCTCTTAAAACGCGGAATCAGACTTTCCAAATCTCTTTTCAAATCCTCTGGTTTACCTCCTAAGGTACCATCTTCGAGGTACCAGACGTTGAGAGCAGAGTTTAGATCCGAGATGACTCTTTGAATGGCGAAAGTAAAGATTAGTGGGCCAAGTGGATCACCTTGCTGAACGCCAACTTGAGAAGCAATAAGATTAGCCTCATAGAAAAGATTTGTAGGAGAGCCTTATAACTGTTACAGAAAAGGATAAAGGCATGGCACCCTCTCACCAACCTCACTCAAAAGCACATCTCTTTCCAGTGCATTAAAAGAGTTTCGAATATCTACGAGTAGCTTGATAACAACGCAATCCGTGTTATCTGGGTTCAACACGAACGCTCGTGTAGCGCGGATCGCCCCTTCACACCCCAATTGCGTCCCGAACCCCAGCTGATGTAGTCGCAGGTAAGTATCCATCTCCTCTTTCACTGCACGACAGGCGAGTTTACGAAAAACGCTACCGACTGCAATAGGTCTAATCCCCCCATCTTTCTTACAATTAGAAAGTGCACAGAGGCTAGCTCCGTAAACATAGGGACACACCTCTGGATTCAGCAGGCCGTTTAGTAAGAAATTTGTCAATCTAGTCAACTGTTCAAGTAAACGTGGGCCATTATCTCCCACTGAGTTAGAAGTAAGCTCATTCTAGTGGGCTGGCCGAATACCATCCAGACCCGCAGCGGAACTTTTATAGAAAGTAGCGAGAGCATGAGTCACATCCTCAACCCTCACGTTGTGGGCGGAACAAGACCAGCCCGGTGCTAGAGGGAAAGGAAGCGGTCTGGAGGGGGGTGGGTGCTAATACACGAGTGAGGCGAGAGTCTCTGGATTAGATGGGGCCATGTTGAATTGACGTTTTGTTTATCCTATCATAATATTATATTACCCTAAAGGATAAATTAGGTCGATTTTTGAGCATTTTTGTGCGCTTCGGGTTAAAGCGTTAAACTCTAACATGGATAGGGTGCCTCACGATGACAGGTTCGCCCCCTGTGCTCGGGCTTTTTTTTCTATTTATTTAATGCCACCAGGGCTTGTGTGGATACATGGCAAACAAAATACAAGCAACTCATTTTTTTAATGCTTAAAATGTATGGATCCATATAAAAAAATTCGAGAAAGTATGAAGTCGTACTTCATTCATTTTCATAACACAATTCATTAAAAATATAATATTTTATTTCATATTTTATAAAAACAAAAAAATATTAAATTAACGATTTAATTTACATCCTTTAGCACAGATTACTAAATAGTTACTTCCGTTAGGCCTTCCAAACTATTAATTCTGGTATTAATTATACCCACTGCAATGGTTTTTGAAACTATGCCTACTCATACATTTAATATAGGTAATCATCGGAGCATTAAGATAGATAGCGGACAGGTTTGATTGCTGCTACATGAATCATTGTTGCAGTGTTCATGTGCCGCCAATAAACCTCAAAGAAGTTTTTGATTTTATGATTTTATGTTTATTATACATATTATAGATTTTTACTAACATTTAGTGTATAAGATTAGTTAGTAAGATTACTAACACAAATTGATCCTAACGTTGGTCGTAAATAAATTGATTATTATTATTATTATATTAAGGTGGTTCGTTTTGGTTATGGTACGAAGTTCAAATTTTTCAAGGTTTTTTGTGAATTATGACTCCGTGTTTAATTTTTTAATACTTAAGTTTAATCTGCTTTGTACCAGTCTAACATTTTTTTCTACAAATTTCAATGAATTTGTCAATTGTGAAATTCCTTATATTTGGATATTTTGGCGATAACCTAAAAATATAATATTTTGTGATTACTCCTCATAACATCTGATAATAAGGAATTTCACATTTGACAAATTGGTAGAAAATAATTTAAGATTGTCGCAAAATAGGTTAAACTTGTTAAAAAAATATTAATAGATTCATAATGCACAAAAAACCCTTGAAAATTTAAAATTCGCGCCATAACCAAAACTAACCACCGTGGAAAAAAATCTGGTCGTTTCCTTCAGTAACCCTTATTCATAGTACACCCTTGGGGTTCCTGCATAGCCAGAGGCTGTTCATGGTTTAAAATCGAGGCTCGTTTGAGTAAACTAATTAATTTAATTACTTTGATTACTTGAACTAATTACGGACTCGTAATTACAGGTACCTATTATCTAAGACATGTAAAACATTACTTTTAGATCACGTAAATTTTACCCGATTTCAAAACAGAAGGAGGTTCTATGTTCGACTGTATTTTATATTTTTGAAACTTGTCCATATAAGCTGGAAAATTTATTAGACCGTTCCAAAAAAAATTGGGCTTTCCCCTAAAATTATGGATTTCAAAGAGCGGGTGCGCGGTTGTGGCGTCTCCGTACGCTAATTAAACAAAAATAAATATTATAATTATTATACTGCAAGAATGAAAACGATACCGCAAAGAGTTAGCGGCGTCTTCACAAAATCGTTTCCCATACAAACTTAAAATTACTGCTTCTTGAAAATGGATGGGCTGATTCTCATGAAACTTTATACACATAAGCAAGTCACAAAATTATATTTTGTGAATAGGTTACATTTTCGAAATATATTTATTTTAAAAAAGATTAGCGAATTTGAAGATAACTATGAAAACCTTATAGCACTATTATTTAGTGACAATACTATTTTTTAAAGTGTAATTAATATATCCACAATCCATAATTTAGTAACTTTCTTATGTGTATAAAATTTTTATTACAATCCATCCATTTTCAAGATATAGCAATTTTCAGTTTGTATAGGATACGATTTTGTGAATACGCTTTTTCAAGTCTTAAACAGGTGCTAAATTGCATGCGTTTTATTTTGATTGTAATCATCATCATCATCATATCAGCCGAAGAACGTCCACTGCTGGACATAGGCCGAGTGAGTGAGTAGGCTTGAGTTTAAGTGTAATTTTATTAGCAAAGTCTACAAGTAAAACAGCTCACCTGCGATCAAAAAGGTGCAGAAGAATATTCGCAGTGTGTACACCATTTTGTATCTATCTGATATTTCAACACTAAACTGTTGCATTGCACGATGGCAGATCGGATCACGACTGAAGGCAGAAGGGCTGCCAGACTCGTCAAAGACTCGTTTTGGCGCTTAGGACAGTTTAAAAAGCGCTAGATCGTATGAATACAATGTTTCAAATAAGCGCTAACTTTTAACTTCAAAAAATTCAACCAAGATTTTTATTATACTTAAAAAAAGGTGTAAATTAGTTACACTACATTAAATAAATGAAAATTTTTAGACATGAAACAGTAATTAATTAAACAAAGTCAAAAAATCAAATTTATATAATATTAATAATCTAGACACAAGTAAAACCACAGTTGTTTTTTTTTATCATAGAACTGGAGGGCCCAGCTACGTTGATTGACAGTTTTAAACTAATAGATAGATAGATAGCACATTTATTTGTCACTGTAATCACACACATATTATTATGTTAAAGTGTTTTATAATATAAAACACAACATAAAAAGAGTAAAATATAATACAAAAACGTATGTGTGTTGCAGTAGTACAAAAGGGCCGTGACTCAGTGTGTTGATTTGCTCTTGCGAGCAATACACTGATAATTCTGCCATAGATAATTCTACTTCTCAGGAGACGTATCTTTCGTAAGACCAAACCCGAGCAATAGGAAAAAAGACGAAACAAATACAAAGATATTAATCGTAAAACTTTGTCTAAAATGGCTGCCACATAAATAGGTATTTTAAAAAATGCTTCGGACTAGCACTCCGAGAGTTCCGTACCACCACTCCACACAACTACATAGTATAATGAATGAGATATGATACCTATTCACATTACAATCGGCACTTACCATCTGGTGAGGTGCAGCCAAATGCACTCAAATTTTCAATTTAAAAAAAATCAACGCGAGCTACAAAAAGTATGCTTTTTTGTCATTCAGTTCGGACTTCTTAGCGTGAGTACGACTCAAACTTTGCATTTTTTTCTTATTTGATGTTTTACTTCAGTATTAGTAACATAATCACACCAAGTTTCACGCTTGTATGTTTAACCGTTTTTACGATAAAATAAAATAAGTTTTTTTGTATTTGGGCCCACCTTATTTTTTTTATTTTTCTATTTTTTTTAATTTTTTGTTACAGTGGCAACAGAAATATACATTCTGTGAAAATTTGAACTGTATATCTATTACGGTTCATGAAATACAGCCCGCTGACAGACGGACAGACAGACAGACGGATAGCTAGCGGAGGCTTATTAATAGGGTCCCGTTGGTCATCGGTTGGGTGTACGGACCCCTAAAAAAACATAACCCTCCTGTTTCGTAGTCGGGTAAAAAGCGCTAAAAATGTGAAATAAGCACTGTATGTAACAAAAAGCGCTAGATCTAGCGCCGAAGGTGCTAAAATGGCAGCACTGACTGTAACTACTATCTCATAAGGCTCAATTCACACCGGGACGGCAGCGGCCGGCAGCGACGCGACGAGCACTTTCAGTGTAAAACAATTTTAAACTTTATCTTCATGCTTATAAATATTAGTATCGTTTGGAAAGTACGAAAACGCCGCGCGGCTGCCCGCGACGCCGCGAGCTACCGCGCGGCTGCGAGCGGCTGTCCGCTCCCAGCGCGCGCGTCCGCCCGCGACGCTGCGAGCTACCGCGCGGCGGCGCGGGCGGCCGCGCGGCCGCGAGCGGCCGGCCGCTGCCGTCCCGGTGTGAATTGAGCCTAGTCGGGAGGCCGCGTGCGGCTCCGACGGTATCTACTCGCCGCTGCCGGCCGCTCCCAGCCGCTGACGGCCGCTCCCAGTCGCTGCCGGCCGCTGCCGGCCGCTGCCGTCCCGGTGTGAATTGAGCCTTATACGTGCCACAGTCCATTCGTACGTAGCCGTACACAAGTCCTGGGACGCTTGTAGATACGAACACCATCATGTACGTATGTACGTAGGTATCATACATATTATGTGGTTGATTCATTCATATATTGACCCTATTCTGGTGGCAATCGCATTAAGAAATATTAATACTTTAGAAATCTATCATTTTTTGAAGCAGTAACCGCCTCCGTGGCGTAATGATTAAGTTCATTAGCTTCACATCAGGAGGTCGCCGGTTCGATTCCCGGCGGAGGTTTGGTTGGTGGAACGGGCATTTTCTACGCCCACCTGGCAAGCAACCATAATCCAAAGTCTTGCCGCGATACATAAATGTTTACAGCATTGATGTGTTCCGGTTTGAAAATAAGATACCAAATTCACTATTGCGTTGGGGAATCTTGCTAAGCCCGCGTTCTTCGACATCTTCTTCACTTACCATCAGGTGAGATGATGTCAAGGGCTCATCAATTCTCTATTGCGTTGGGGAATATTGGTAAGCCGGCTTTCATCTTCGGCATTTTCTTCACTTACCATCAGGTGAGATTATGTCAAGGGCTCATCAACTGTCAATTAAAGAAACACATTACCTAGGTCCTCGTGTAAGGCGGGCTTAGAAAATGCCTTTCCACCAACCAAACCGAGTCATACAAAGTAAGACCCAGCCGGGAATCGAATCCGTGTCCTCCTGATGTGAAGTTAATGGACTAAACCGTTACGCCACGGAGGTGGTTAAAATACAGAGAATGTCAGGTATTAATTTATTTTTGTAGTGGCATTTAACTCTACCGTTTCCATACACTGTAAGACATATTTTATGTCCTTGGTTCAGGCTGGCATTACTAGAATAAGTGGCAGTCGTTAAGTCACGTTAGAGTTGATCCTTATGTAATGCGGCTTGAGAAATTCAAGCCCTACAACCTTAAACCTAATTCAGACTTGACCCTCCGTTTAGAGCAGGGGTCACCAATTAATTTCGCTCGGGGCCTGTTTCAAGAAATGAAATTACCATTGCGGTCCGCACAACATTTTATAGAAAACATATTTATTGAACAAATGCAACTACGGGAATAACAAAGGTATTTTTTACATCTCGGTGAGAAAAATGACATAATATCCGGCCGTTTTCGAATTGACGTCAACAAAGATAATGCGGTGGATACATTTTTATTAAATTACGTACTCTCTAGTGCAAGTTGCTGTGTTCTCGCGGTCCGCACAAAATGGGTCGGCGGTCCGAATGCGGACCGCGGTCCGCTATTTGGCGACCCCTGGTTTAGGTGATGACTACCTTCTTACCATATGGAAAGAGACCAGTCTACAAGCGAGTACTCTATCCAGCAGAAGAATCGCTACAAAACTTGTATGTCTGCAAATTTTAATGCAGGAATCTATACATATAATAATAAACAATTATTATTAAATGGTATTTTATTTATGTAATCTAAAACAATACCTTTAAACGAGCAATATATATAAGGTCTAACAAAATTAACTGAAACTATTTTAACTGGTGCTTCTACCCATGAAACCGAACAACTTTCTCCATGGAACCCATAGTCAAATCGCAAAAAAAATTGGCTCTCCCATATTAACTCGATCAGCTGATCAGCCAACTTAGTATGGGAAGTTAAAAATTTTATTTTGAGATTTGACTATGGGTTTCATGGGGAAAGTTGTACAGTTTCATGGGTAGAAGCACCAGATACTTATATACGTTTAAATACATACATATATAGATATATTTAACACCCAGACACAGAGCAAACAAATCTGCTCATCACACAAATGCTTGCCCTGGGTGGGCATCGAACCCACAACCCTCGGATCAGTAGTCAAGGGCACTAACCACTGAGCCACCGAGTCAGTCAATGTTAATGTCGGAAAAGGCTTCAACGATTTGCTTGAAAATGGTATACGGGGGTTTTTAGTGGCGACACATACATCTAGATAGGTCTCATCTGGGAAAGCACTGAGCAAAGCTCGGTCGCCCAGGTACTTTCACATAATTGTTTACAAAAAGTTCATAAAAGTTGTTGAAAGTACGATACTTAAAATTTAATGAGCAACGTAATGTAGCGTAGCGGTCTCTATGACCGCGGGCGGCGACTGCGTGAGTTGTGTGACAAAAAAACCATGACGGCGGTTAAAGGTCAATGTACCTATGTTATTTTAATGTGATTTTATGCTAAACGATTTATATAAAATTTTCAGCAATCCATGTTACAATGAAAAACCCGTCTGCATAAAAAACAACCCCTCTTTTCTGTCAGTCATATAAAAATGTATCCTGTGTCACTCATGGTTTCAAGACGAATCAAATGACACCTCGCACTTCAAAATCCATCAAGCCGTTTAGGGTACAGAGCGTGTTAAAGAAAATATACATACATATATACATACATTCGAAAAACATAACCCTCTACGTGGCGCAGTCGGGTAAAAATCGGCTAAGTACATGTTGAACCCAAAGACTTCTATATATTCTATATAGAAGTCTTTGGTTGAACCACGCATAGTGTAGGGTTCCGGAGTCATTACTTGAAAACGGTTCGTCTCAGGATACCCTAAATTTTTAATCTGTCACAAAAAAAAATCCTAGGTCCAATAGTTTAGAAACACCAGACATGTTTTTAACGACTTTGACGAGTTATAATCTTGAGAACGGAACATCTGACAAAAATATGGTGTTAGAAAATGGAACTACTTTATTTAAAAACCGGTCAAGAACGAGTTGAACTCGCGCACTGAGGGTTCCGAACCAAAACACTAATACTTTAGTTGTTACACAAATCAGCACTACGTAGTAATATTTCGTATTATTTGGTACTAGGTTTGGTAAGTGAGATTTGCGAGGGAGGGGCCTCTGGGTACAAGAATGGTATGGTTTACGAAGTAATTAATACCTCATGGTAGTATGGTCCCCTGGTTTAAACGATTAAGGCTTGAGGGACTATCTTGTTTCAGGCACTTTGAGGATGTTGCTGGGAAGTAGTAGGGTATGATACTGTAGAGATCGTATAGCTCTAAGTTCATTCATAACATCTCCTTTTGTAATCTTGCTATCCGCGGATCGTGTTAAAAAGCTAAGTTTAAATTCAAGTAGGTCGTTCGAAAGCTTTTCCGAAACAGTTGAGATTCATTCTATTCGTAACCGTGAGCCAGGACAAAGAGAGGCAGGTCCCTTTTCGAGTGTGATATCCATATCAAGTGTACAATGTTAGCTAGATCTGGTAATCTCATTCTAATAATTAGTCAGCCGGCAAAGCCCTATTTCTCAAAGTGAATAAAGATTGCTCTACCTCTTTTTTCACAACTTACAATCGCATTTTCAATCATATCACTGAGCTTACTCCCCCTGAAGACTCGTTGGTGCGTCATAATATATATACCTTTCTTTTTAACTGATTTTATTTTTGGATGGACCAAAGATTCATTTTTACCTGTTGGTATATTCCGGTTTTAAAATATTGGAATAGTTTATAAACTGTAATTCATATTATGCAGGGTCAAAGAGCAAATTGATTTACAAACAGATATAATCCAGGAAGTCATAATGAGATAGATATGTATATTTGTATAGTTTAACTAAGGTACAATTAGACTAATGTTGGGTCCAAAGTGTAAAGTGTAATTATTGTAAACGCTATACACGTTTAAAAACCTACTTTCATCGCAACAACTTAATACAATTTTGCATAATTGTTTTTAGTTTTTGTTATTTTTAAAAAAAAAAGCAGGTACCTACTACATCAATTTTTATAAAATTTATATGGGACCAACACGGAAGCATATGCTATTGAAAAACCGGCCAAGTGCGAGTCGGAACCGCAAACATAGGGTTTCGTACCATCATACTAGATTACGCTAGTTTCTGCAGTTCCGTACTATCATACGAGATGGCGCTAGTTTCTTCACATTTTTTTAAATAAAAACACGTTTTTAGTATGGAGACTTTAACTTTTTTAATTTTTTAGTATATGTTGTTGCCTGCATCCATCGGCTTCCCGTGATCTTCACCAGGTCATCGGTCCACCGCGTGGGAGGCCTGCCTACGCTACGTTTTCCGGTGCGCGGTTTGCAGGCAGCGCAGGACCAGTCATCGTGGAGATCCTTGGGGGAGGCCTTTGTCCAGCAGTGGACGATTTGTGGCTGATATGATGATGATGATGATATGTTGTTATAGTAGCAACAGAAATACATCGTCTGTAAAAATTTCGACTGTCTAGCTATCACGGTTCATGAAATAGGTACAGCATGGTAACAGAAGGACAGACGGATGGACAGCGAAGTCTTAGTAATAGGGTCCCGTTTTTACCCTTTGATTACGGAACTCTAATAAAAAAAGAATCATGAAAATCGGTTCACATACTGCGAATGTACAAAAATAAAACATGAAATTGAATTGAGAACCTCCTCTTTTTTGGAAGTCGTTAGAAAATAAACTGGCTAAGTGTGAGTCGTACTTGCGCTAAAGAGTCCGAACTAATTTTCTGGTGCTCTCGTTGATGTTTTTTGTTTGAATTTGAATAAGTATCATTGTTGTTCCCTCGGTACGAGAGTCTGACATGTGCATGGCCGGTTTTTAGTAAGTACAACTGCAACTAAAATCATTGCATTTTTCATCACTTACAAATTGAAACGCAAAGTTTCGATTCAAGCCGATCTTCTTTCTTGCATTTCATAATTAAATTCTCTTTTGATCTTGTTCGTCTATGAAAATAGAATTTGAAAATGATTGCGAGCTTTTGACAAGAGTGAAACAATTGATGACTGATGTCCGTCGAAATAGGTGTTTCGATGAAAATATTTTAAAGTTCTGTGATTTTTCTTTTTGTTTTCAAGACCTCCTATATTTAACAGGGGTAAGTGATTTATGCTTAGAGACAGTTATCCATTTTTATTTGTTGCCGTTGCGAACTAAATTTTTATTTATGTTCGTAGGGTCTTCCACCCGGCCCGAACGAATCAGTATTACCCTGGATTACTGCTTTTCTACCACCGGCGTTTGTTTCGCCGCTCTGCAACTGCCTGCCGCTTACCCAAAGGGAAGTGGAACCTTTGTTTATATCTAATTTTAAGGCCTATAGAAGTTGGTTGTCACTGGTGACCAAACACTACTACTGGTGATCAAGCATTACGACCTGCCGCGCCATTTTGTTATCACTGGTGACCAGGCACTGCTACTGCCCGACAAGGTTCTGCTGTCTTCCTCCAAGCGCAGCTGCTGGCCTGCGTGGTCTCCTGTTTCCGTTTACTATGACAATTTTGCGTTTAGTTTAAAATTATTAAGAGTATTGTACACCCAAAGTTTTTCCTACAACTTTGGGGGGTAATTTCGACACCTGATAAATTAACTCTATTTACATTTTTAGGAATTTATTCGATCATTTTTTACACCTGGGGGGACGATCGATCGTTACCTAACCTTTTTTTGTATTTTAAAATTATGTAATGTGTTGTTTTTATATTTAGTCTATTTCTACGGTCATCCACTTGTTTACGTCTTTACCCAATTTTTTCTAATCTTATAAAATAAAAGTATTCCATATTAACCCAAAATTTATTTTCTTTCCGAAATTCATATTTAGGCAGCGAGTAAAAATTCTACGTATAATGTGGCAAAAACAATACCGCTCTGGTATATTATATAACCCAATTTTAATTAAATTATGCTGCAAAATATAATACTTATGCCATCATCATATCTGCCGAAAGACTTCCACTGCTGGACAAAGGCCTCCGCTAAGGATTTCCACGACGACCGGTCTTGCGCTGCCCGCATCCAGCTCCCGCGACCTTCACCAGGTCGTCGGTCCACCGTGTGGAAGGCCTGCCTAATACTTATGCCATAGGGTGTTCACTTAACTTGGCCCCGAGTGTTCCTACCGTTTCCGTGTTTTGGGAAGAAACCCATGCTCGTTTACGGGTTGTTAATGAGGGTAAATAAAAAAAATAATTGATTGAACCTCTTTATTGATGTTTTGTTAGACATGCCCAAGTACTTGGCAGCTACCTAAGTGGTGTCGTAGTGTGATGCAAGTCGATGCTTGTCAAAAAAAGCTGCTGGTATTGAGTTTGGAATTTGAAGTTTTTCATTAAAACATCATTCAGCTTTCTGAAAAAAGAAAAAAAATATTTTTAAATAACAAAGAACGACAGAGACTGTTTAAATTACTTTAAAGCGACAAAAATGGAGCATTTTTTAAAAGTTTACTATTGGTAAGCCCTTGGCATTATCTCACCTGATGGTAAGTGACGATGATGCCGAAGATAAAAGCGGGCTTACTAAGATTCCCCAACGCAATACTATTGACTGATTCTGTGCTAAACAAACATGATAGAAGGAAGACTGATTTACTACTGACCTTGGGGCATGGAGTGTTCTTCCTTATGTACTTGAGGAGTGCCTCCACCATGTTAGCGGGGGTGGGGGATGAGCACTCCTCCAGGGCTTTCACAACGCAAGTCGTCATCTCGTCATATTTGCCACACTGTTCCTAAAAAATAAACATATTATTCTGTGTTATTATTAATATTAATGATTCTATTTCAAGTAACATAGACTCATTAATAGTTAGTAGATCTTAACCTAGGAGTTCGTATATGTAGAGAGCAACAGGAAGAAATGAACGGACAGTTCGGTCTGTCCGCATTCTTTGTCAGGATCATGTTGGCATACATCGTTATACATCAAAGTTTACGTTTTATTTGTGAAGTTCCTATTATTAAGCTTAGACGCGGCCGTGTAGGCTTAGTAATAACAAAGTATATATACAGGGTGTAATAAAATTGGTGTAGGTCCCGTTAACTGCAGCTTCTACTCATCATACTGAACAACTTTTGTTCTACGACTTTGCTGAAATCGCAAAAAAAAAATTGCATTTTAGTATGGAGGGTCAAATTTTTTTTTGAGAATTGACTATGGGTTCTACTAAAATGCTCAAAATAGGTCGATCAGCTGATCGTTTTGTATGAAAAGCAAAATTTTTTTTTGTGATTGCAGCAAAGTCGTAAAACAAAAAATGTTCAGTATGATGAGTAGAAGCCCCAGTTAACGGGACCTACACCAATTTTGTTACACCCTGTATATATATATATTAGTACTATCATACAGTATGGACACTCCCTGCCGCTCTCTAGATTCCGACCTCACCCTCTCATCAGCCAGATTGATACAGATGGGTTATAGTTCGGTTCTCGAACGTATAGGATGTCGCCGTGATTTTGTTTTACGTGGTCATTTGTTTTTGAAATGTCAATTCTCGACCGTTGTATGCAGTGTCCGAGGTGTGGTAATAGGGTCCCGTTTAATACCATGTTTGTACGGAACCCCTTTTTTTATTAAAAATTTGAGTGCGTTCCTCTTTTGCTTCCTCGTATGCCGACGGTTTTATACATTTCGACTTAATGTGTTTTTTTTGTTACCACGTCGACATCGACGGTTTGCCTCAAGCAAATCCGTAAAGGAACACGAGACCGGGTTTGTAGGGTACAATATTCGCGTTAACAGGAAATGATGGGACTTTTCGAGCAAAGAGGAGTTTTTTATTCGAGAGGACAAGCATGTTGGTGGCCGTGATGGGGGCCTTCACATCTTCACCTGACAAGGGAGGCAAGTGCGGAGCGCACTCAACGTAATAAGCAAAGCAAAAAGATGCAACTGCCTAAGGTCGCTCAGGTGGGCACGGATCTTGGCTTGCTTGGAGGGGGGAGGATATCGGAGAGAAGCGGCCATATACGTTGGTAAGCGCCAGAAGCAGGGGGACGCCACCCTCGCCTGCGAGGGCAGAATGTGGGTGTGGTGTTTCTCTGTGTGTTGGGGGCGGGGTCATGGGGTGGCTTAGCGTGGTTGGATCATCGGGATCCCTGAGGACGTGTCGGAGGCATCGAACTACGCGAATGGGGTTCAAGGATATCTCGTAAACGGCGGCGTTTTCGAGCAGGGGGTTACAAAGAGGAGTTTAATTGCGGTGCCATAAAGTGCGTCGCACACCTAATAACGTGTCCGAAGGAATCTTGATGTAAACCACTTACAGCCCAAAGAGCCTATTGCACTTTTGCATATTCCTTGTTACCAACCACTACCTTTAGAACCTTCAATAACCCTATCGTGGACACCGTCCCGTTGGAGTAGGAGTGGCGACACGGTGTCATGGTCCTTTCTTTAATCCACGAATTATTTTTAGGGTTCCGTACCTCAAAAGGTAAATACGGAATAATTATAGGTCTGTCTGTCCGTCCGTCACAGACAATTTGCTCCAAAACTACTGGAACAATTGAGTTGGAATTTGGTACACATATGTAAGTCGGTGACCCAAATACGGACGTTTAACGTAAATAAATTAATTTTTAAAATGGGGGGAATTTTAATTTGGGAGCAGAAGTAGAAAAGTAGAAAATTATATCGAATGACATATCCAATGAAAGGGCTTGTAGTAAGAACCTCTAAAATATTTTTTAAATAATTTTAAGATATATATTTTTTAATTAATTTAAGAAGAAAGGGGATTAAATTGACCCCTCCTCAATTGACAATTCCCCTTATTTTCGAAACTACTGGGCCTAAAATCTTGAAAAAATCACAGTATATGAGGTTTAGTTCATCATCATTACAGCTCATATGCGTCCCCACCGAGGGGCTCGAGCCTACCCTGAATCAGGGCGATTAGGCCTTAGTCGACCACGCGGGCCCAGTGCGGGTTGGTCGACTTCACACACAACCTTCGAGTTTCTTCGCAGGCGTGTGCAGGTTTCCTCACGATGTTTTCCTTCACCGTTAAAGCAATCGGTAAGTATGTACGTAAGTTTTTGAAAAACTCATTGGTACATTGGCCGTCCAGATTTGAACCCGGTACCTCTGGTTAGATGGACCGAGTCGTTACCGGTTGAGCCACCGACGCTTTAGATTACGGGAAAACCTAGTCCTGAGATAAGAAAATTAGAAAATCTAGTCCTTGCATTCTTACGGGAAAAACTTCAAGGTACAGAATAAGTAGACCCTTATATACCTAGAGCCAAGAATGTACTGAGAGCTCTTGTTCTGTTGTCAGTTAAAGTTAGTGTGCGGAACTCAGTTGTGGAACCCTGTTTGTATGACCCCGAGTAACACTTGACTGGTTTTTGCTTAGTTTATGCCTCGCCTCTACGATTTTCTTTGCGGTAGTGTATACTCGTATATATCCGCGTGGTATGACTGCAATTATTATTTTTTCGTAGACGAATGGTTCCACCCTAGTTCCACCATTTAATTCAGTCACATCGAAATCGGTTCAGTAGTTTTAGTGTGTAAGCATATCAAACAGACAGGCGAACACGGTTATGAATTTATAATAATTTGCAGCTAGGTATTGTTTTTAACGCTACACTGGTTGTGTGCAGGAAACGCAGCACCAGTAAGACTATTTAATTAAATCGTCTGATTTTGTCGAAACAGGTCAATGATATTAATGATCTTTGCAACTTACTTCAACGCTCATTTTCTTGACGTCCTCCAAGGAGGTGACAGATTTCTGGACGATACTGCGGCATTCTTGGACCTTTTCCCTCTTTTCGGTCAGGCACTTGGGGCCATCTTCGGCAATAAACACTGAAAATTGTGGGTAAAAACCAATGAGTTTCTACTTATATCTTCAGAGAGAGATTCTCATTATCATCATATCAGCTGTAAGACGTCCACTGCTGGACTTAGTCCTCTCCCAAGGATATACGCAACGACTGGTCCTGCGCTGGTTGCAATACCCGCAGCCAGACGACTTTCCGCGACCTTCACCAGGTCGTCGGCCCACCAAGTGGGAGGCTTGCCTACGCTACGTCTTCCGGTGGGCAGTCAGGCAGTGGCATTGGGCAGGGCGCAGAAAGAAGGTATAGAGTAGATGGCCGTTGGGGCAGAAAAGTTCTCGAGTTTCGGACGCACACCGGAAGAGAGATTCTATGTCACGTAAATTGTCCTATATGAAGTATATCTTACGGTAAACTCCTTCTCACAAATTCTGTAGTCAGACAAATGTAGTGTAATTTTCATACAGCTTTTTTTCTCAGGTACGTCTTAATTTCAGTTACTTGACATCACTTTTATTTTGTCAAGCCGTGAAGAGACATTGCTTCTCTATCTCAAGATGTATGATGATTTTCTATCCGACCGATTTCGGTCACGGTGACCACTTCGACTCCTAGGCGGTTTGCCGCGCGTGCGCTCGAAGATGGTTTATGTAGCCAATCTTCACAGCGAAATTCTTCGCGCTCTAAGGGCATTTAAGTATGCCACCCTCGTAATTGTATGAAATGGTTGCAGGTGGTCGGGCCTTTAACTGGTCGCGATAGGTGTCAAGGTCAGCTTTACGCTGATCCTCGAACTCGCATATTTGCCTATTCACAATCCTGCGCCATTCTGGCTGTTCTTATGCCAAACTCTTCCATTGAGAGGGTTCTATGTTGCATAATAAGATGTATAACCTCATTGATAAAAACCAACAAATTAAGATTAGATTAGTTGGAATCTTTTACCCACAGAAATTATTTGAGATGGAAGAAATTTGTGACGAGGCTGTTGCATGAATTCTATAAGTATTTCCTTTCACAATACAAACAATAGGTTGTTAGAATTTCTACCTAGATAATAGATTTGAAGTTACTTATGACATTCATAAAATAATCTCCTTTATTACTAAAATACACCCAAAAAGTGTAATTTATCTTTAAAACCGGAAAAAAGATTAGGTACTTGCTCTTACATGGATAAGAGTATCTAGTTTTAAAATTCTGAACTTACTGGCAATTCTGTCGCCGTCCTTGTAGCAGACGAAGTCGAGAACAGAGTCAAGTCCTTTGCGTACATCGGTTATAGAGCCCGAGTACTTTTCGCCGATGCACGGCTTCACACCGTCACTCAGACCGTTCAGGCACACCTTGAAGTCGGGCATTTTGCCGCAGTACCTGCGAAGTTTCATCAATTTTACTATCGAACCCACACACAGATACACTTGCACACTCATATACTTCATGCTTTGTGATTGCATCATTTGTTCCTCATTTGCTTGTGTATGTATGTATTTATTTACTAGTTTTACTACAAATATTGTTTTAATTTTTTTTTTAATTTGGTTTTAAATTGTTGTTTCAATTTTTGTGCTACAGTGACTTATTACTTGGTTCTTTTTGTGTCAATGCTTTGGTGGGATGAGCATTATTATTTATTACCTATCCTATAACACAGGGTTTCTCCCTTTTTTAAGAGGTAAAATTTTCACCCGTTGTTTTATTTTGTCAGCTAAGTACTTGAATTAAAAAAAAATATATTCATCATTAGTTTCTGAATTATATTAATATTTCTTCGTTATGTTTATCGTATTTAAAGTTCAACGATACAGGATTAGACTCTCCCAGCCTAGTTAGTTAGATAGTTAATGTTTAAACGGTGTTTATCTGTACATACTTGGTTTTTGATAAATATTTTTTTAATCTTTTTCTTAACAGTCTCTGGATAAATAACGAATTTAATGAGATTTTTTGGGAATAAGAAAAATTTCTACTGTATTATTGATATCTACTGTACATACGATATAAATGTACTTATAAAATCGGCTAAGTGCGAGTCAGCACCGCACACATAGGGTTCCGTACCATCATAATAAACGGCGCTAATTTCATGTTTCGAAAATCATCATTTAAAAATGTTTGAAAAAAAACACGTTTTTTGTATGGGGACCCCCTCCCCATCCCCTTATTTTTTCACTTTATTTAATTTTTAGTATTTTTTGTTAGAAATTTTTAGTATTGTTTGTTTTCGCTATATATAACACTAACAGAAATACATAATCTGTGAAAATTTCAGCTGTCTATAGTTATCACGGTTCATGAAATACAGCCTGATGACAGATGGACCAACCAACCAACCCGCACTGGGCCCGCGTGGTCGACTAAGGCCTAATCGCCCTGATTCAGGGTAGGCTCGAGCCCCTCGGTGGGGACGTATATGAGTTGTAATGACAGATGGACGGACGGACAGCGGAGGCTTAGTAATAGGGTCCCGTTGGGTATGAAACCCTAAAAATGAGTAACTAAAATACCATGAGTGTAATGAGCTTTCATTTGTTTCATTGCAGCTTTGTTCACGAACAACTTCCTTATGACCTGTCAAATTACAACCTTACTTACTTACTTATTTCACTGGCTCAGTGACCCGAAGAGGATCTTGGCCTCCGACACAAAGAGTCGCCACTTGACCCTATTGTGCGCCTATTCACGTCAATCGGGTCTCTGAAGGGCGCTCAGGTCCTTCTGCACTTGATCGTTCCAGCGGTACCTGGGACGCCTGTACGTTTTCCTGTCGCTCGTCCCGTGTACGCTCTCTTTACAGCGCGATCCTCATCCATCCTCTTTAGTCTCTACGTGGCCAAGCCAGCGAAGTCAGGCCGAATACAGTTAAGTGGTGGAAGAGGGTAAACAAAAAAACCTGCCAAGTGCAGGAGTTCCGTACCAAAACATCTTCATAAATCAACTATACCCAAGTGTGTATACTAGCAAAACCTTTCTCGTGAATCACTGTATCTATTGGTAATAATTTTGAACAAAAAAAACCGACATCAAGCAGGAATCTAAGGTTGCCCGCGATTGCTCTGGGATGCCATCATCAGACCCTAGTTTCCTTATCATGGTACCACCCTTGGGATATCTCCTTTCGAACAAAAAAAGAATCATCAAAATCAGTTCATAAACGACGAATTTATCCGCGAACACACATAAAAACATAATAATAATGTGTACGGTCGAATTGAGAAACCTCCTCCTTTTTTTAAGTCGGTTAAAAACCGTACGACAATCTGTTCGTTAGTTTTTGAGTTCATCGCGTTCAAACAGACGAACAGACGCGTTTTGATTTATAATTGATACAGATATTGGTAAGTAAGTACTCACTTCTTGAACACCTCGTCGAGGTTGCCTTGGGGCTTAGCCTCATTTATTTCCTGGGTAATAGTGACCGGGTCGATCAGAGCCTTCACGCAGTCTACTGCGCCGATCACCGCTTTCTGAGGAAATTAAGTAGGAAAAGTTAAGGAGAAACGATCGTTACATGATGATTTGTTGTATAGGTTTAGGCCGGAGGGGAAATGTGAGTAAAATAATTATGTTTGTTAGTAGGTAAGTATGCATGGGGTAACAAAATTGGTGTAGGTACTGTTAACATTGGCTTCTAGTTATAATACTGAACAACTAATTCTTATATGAATTTGCTCAAATCGCAAAAATAACACTTCGTACAAATCGATCAGTTGATCGACATGTGATCGACCAATTTTATGCGTTTTGAGGGTCCACATTTTTTTTGAGAATTTACTCTGGGTTCCTTGAGGAAATTTGTTGAGTATAATGAATAGAAGCCCCGTTAACAGGTTCCACTATTTTTTTACATACTGCATAAGCGAGAGGTACAATATCACAAGTGTGACTTTCGAGAAGCACATGGATTTTTTACCTACAATTTGTCAGCCTTTGGCATCATTTTATCATCATTATCATATCAGCCAAAGGACGTCCACTGTTGGACATAGGCCTCCCCCAAGGATTTCCACGATGACCGGTTCTGCGCTGCCCGCATTCAGCGGCTTCCCGCGAACTTCACCTGGTCATCGGAATGTTTGTCCCAGGTACACATATTCGGCAACAACTTCGAGTGTAGAGCCTCCAACCTTTAGAGGATTAGGTGTGACAAGGACGTTTGACATAATTTTCGTCTTGTCCATGTTCATTCTGGGAAGGCTAATCTGTTTGCCTCTATGTTTGCCGAAAATTCACGTCTCGATACAGCGAATAGAATACCACCCCAGTTATCTCCTTGCGATACTACAATGCCCCCTATTCGTATCAAGCAAAAGGAGGTACTCAAATCACTTCGCAATCTTGACGTGAACAAAGCCAGTGGACCTGACGGTATACCAGCTATAGTGCTAAAGAACTGCGCTCCTGAGTTGTCTCCTGTTCTGACACGTCTGTACCGCCTCTCTCTTGAAACGGGTATAGTCCCAAAGTCCTGGAAGCTGGCCAACGTGCAGCCGGTGCCCAAAAAAGGCAGTCGTGCCGATCCCGCAAACTACCGCCCTATAGCAATCACCTCCGTAATCTGTAAGATTATGGAGCGTGTATTGAACACCCGCATTCTGGCATACCTAGAAGACAATGACCTCCTTAGCGATCGACAATACGGATTTCGCCGAGGTCGATCTACTGGAGATCTTCTAGTGTATGCTACGCATATATGGGGCGAGGCCATCGAGAAGCATGGCGAAGCTCTCGCTGTGTCACTCGACATCTCGAAGGCTTTTGATAGGGTCTGGCACGCTAGCCTTATTGGCAAGCTTCCTTCTTATGGTCTTCATTTGGGATTGTGTAACTGGGTAGCTGATTTCCTGAGGGAACGGTCTATTCGAGTGGTCGTTGATGGCTGTTCCTCAGACCTATTGGCGATTGATGCCGGGGTACCTCAGGGATCTGTTCTTTCCGCAACACTATTTCTGCTTCACATTAACGATCTGCTGAAACCCGGTATAATTGGTTATGCAGACGATAGCACGGTTGTAGAAAGATACCTGTCCAGTGCACGAGCTAACAGCGCTGATACGCTGTTTCTGAGAGAGGCCATGATAGAGCGCATTAACCTATCACTTCAGGCAGTGTCTGAATGGGGTGATTCCAACCTCGTAAGGTTTAATGCCTCTAAAACACAGGCGTGTCTTTTTTCCGCCAAAAGGAGTCCATTCACCTTGACTCCAACTCTCCGGAATGAACCGATTCAGATATCTGACCACCTGGAACTCCTTGGCGTGGATTTAACACCCAATCTTAACTTCGGTCGTTACATTGAGTCCAAGGCAAAAGTTGCTGCAATGAAGCTGGGCATTCTCTCTAAGGTGAGACGGTACTTCACACCTGGACAGCTGCTTACCTTGTATCAAGCACAGGTCCGCTCATGTATGGAGTACTGTTCACACTTATGGGATGGATCAGCCCGCTATCAGCTGGATACCTTGGACGCCATCGACCGACGCGCACGGAGACTCATTGGCGACGATGAGCTAGTCAATGACAAGCTCCAAAGCCTTGAGCATCGCCGCAAAGTCGCCTGTCTATCGGTATTCTATCGAATTCATTTCGGAGAGTGCGCGCAAGAACTTCACGACCTCATTCCCCCTGCTCCATTCCACCGTCGGTCAACGAGACGCAGGGAGGGGTTGCACCCCTTTGTTGTTGATGTTCCACCTTTTCGCACGAATCGTTACGCTTCTTCATTTATTATGCGTACAGCGCAGGAGTGGAACTCCTTGCCTGCGTCAGTGTTTCCCGATTCCTATAATTTGGGGATCTTCAAGGCAAGAGTGAATAGGCATTATTTGAGTTTGCGTGTACCATCCTCGACTGCATCATCACTTACCATCAGGTGATTTGCAGTCAAACGCACTCAAATTTTTAATAAAAAAAAAAAAAAAAAAAAAAAAATTCTAAGACCTACTGGTTAAGAGGCTCTACTGAGGCTATCGAGAATTTTGCCTAAGTCGTCCATAGTCTCAGCCATGACCACGATATCGTCAGCGAATCGAAGGTGGATGATATACTCGTAGTTGATATTGATGCCGTGTCTACCCCAATCCAAAAGCTTAAAACATCTTTCAGGGCGGCGGTGTACAGGTTCGGAAATATGACGTCTCCCTGTCTCACCCCTCGTTGGAACCAGATAGTTTCCGTTCGAGTTTTGATCCTGGAAGCGAACCGATATGGTGGCGTTTTCATACAAACACTTCAGAACCTCGTTATATCGATATAGTCAATTTGGAACCGCTGGAGAGACTGTAACACAGCCCAGGTTTCGACCGAATCAAAGGCTTTCTCATAGTCTACGAACGTTAAGTATTATAGTGGCTGATTTTACTTGTAAAGCCTTTTCTGAAACCGACTTGTTCAGGAGGCTGGAAGTCGTTAAACCTGCGTGAGAGACGATGGTCCCTTTTTGAAGAAAAGTACGACCACACTTTTGAGCCATGCCTTAGACGTTTTTCCCACGAGTATACCGGAATTAAATACCTTCTGAAGAGCTGTACCTATTGTTCTTGAGCTGTTTGAGAGTCATTCTAATCTCATACAGGCTGACGTCCGGGATTCAAGATTCAAAATTCAAGATATTCATTCAAAAGAGGTGCAAATTACACTCTTTTCGATAGTCATAAAATAATAATAACAATGTCATTTGAGAAGAATCAAGAAATAAACAATCATTATTTAATAACGTCAAAATTCAATCCTTGATATAAACCAGATTATGTCATTAGAACATGAAAACAATAATTATGACGCGAAAAGTTATACATAAAAATCATTGAATCTTATTAATAGCTTTGACAAGAGTAGGCCACATGGACAGCACCCGGTCACGAGTATAACGAGAGAGTCAGTCATCGCTCCCATCAACCATAGGGAAAGGAACGACCCGGCTCCCGATGCGCCACCATCCGCACGAACATTTAAGCGCGCATGCACTACTCCTGTCAATGCTAGGATAAAAATATTAATTAAAGAAGTACTAGACTTGTCGTGTCTTGTCGCTTCCATGTCAATTCTTAGATTGGTCATCATTTTATTACTATTAAACATGATTAGTAGTGTTGATAGAAGAAACACTGTCTACCCATACATTTTTGTCATTTAAATATTCGGATGTATTATAATAACCTTTGTTACAGAGTTCTTTTGACACAATTTTTAAACTGTTTTTCTGACAAATTTAGGACATTATCGAGTAATTTTTTTATACATGAGTAAACATTGTCCTACAAATGACTTATTGATTTTGCTAAGTCTGGTATAACTTACTTGAAGTTTATTCCTATTCCGAAAATTTCGACTCTGTCATTATTCAGTGAAAAGAGATTCAGATTTTTTTAAATTTTCGTTTTAAAATTTCCTCTTGACCACCTTTATTCCAAATAGGTACATTGGCTTGGGCACCTTTTTATTTTTATTATTGGCGGTGACAAAGTTTTTATATCGTGTTATTTAATTATTTGTTAAAAATCGAATTCTCTTCCAAATATAAACCCTTTTCTATCCTCACCATTATTTTATTTTTCCCTTTATACAATTTTTAGGCCAATAGTTCCAAATTACTACGTTTTTGCGTGGCAAATGAGGTTTGATTTACATCAGCTCATATTATATGTCAACCCTGAATTCGGGCGATCGGGCCCTAGTCAACCTAGTGCGGGTTGGTCAACAGGTTGAGGTTTCATTAATGTTTTATAATTTTAACCTTCTTTTTGTTACACTAAGTACTGATAGCTAAAACTTTGAGGTAAAGTTTGCAAAAAAAACATGTTGGGCATACCTACATAAAAGTGACATTGTAAATTAGGTACCTAAACTACATAAAAGGAGGAGGAGTATCTGTTGTTTGTTCCTGTTAGGGTAAAAACTGAGAGGCAAAATTTTGAGGAAAAGTATGTAAAAAAAACATGTTGGGTATACCTACATAAAAGCAACAGTGTAAATTAGGTACCTAACCTCCATAAGAAATACATCGCGATAAGGAGTATCTGTTGTATGTTACTGTAAGGGTAAAAACTGAGAGTCAAAAATTTTGAGGAAAAGTTTGTAAAAACACATGTTGTGTATACCTACATAAAAGCAACAGTGTAAATTAGGTACCGAACCTCCATAAGAAATACATCGCGATAAGGAGTATCTGTTGTTTGTTACTGTAAGGGTAAAAACTGAGAGGCAAAATTTTGAGGAAAAGTATGTAAAAAAACATGTTGGGTATACCTACATAAAAGCAACAGTGTAAATTAGGTACCTAACCTCCATAAGAAATACATCGTGATAAGGAGTATCTGTTGTTTGTTACTGTAAGGGTAAAAACTGAGAGTCAAACATTTTGAGGAAAAGTATGTAAAAAAACATGTTGGGTATACCTACATAAAAGCAACAGTGTAAATTAGGTACCGAACCTCCATAAGAAATACATCGCGATAAGGAGTATCTGTTGTTTGTTACTGTAAGGGTAAAAACTGAGAGTCAAACATTTTGAGGAAAAGTTTGTAAAAACACACGTTGTGTATACCTACATAAAAGCGACAGTGTAAATTATGTTATTTCAAAAGAAATACATCGCGATAAGAAGTATCTGTTGTTTGTTACTGTAAGGGTAAAAACGAGAGTCAAAAATTTTTGAGGAAAATTTTGTAAAAAAAACATGTCGTGTATACCTACATAAAAGCGACAGTGTAAATTTAGTACCTAAACTTCATAAGAATTACATCGCGATAAGGAGTATCTGTTGTTTGTTACTGTAAGAGTAAAAACTGAGAGTCAAATATTTTGAGGAAAAGTTTGTAAAAAAAACATGTCGTGTATACCTACTTACATAAAAACGACAGTGTAAATTATCTACCTAAATTTTAAAAGAAATACATCGCGATAAGGAGTATCTGTTGTTTGTTACTGTAAGGGTAAAAACGAGACTTCCTTCGGCTGATATGATGATGATGATGATGAAGGAGTATTTGTTGTTTGTTACTGTTGGGGTAAAATGTAAAATGACAATGCCTCAAAAGTGTCTACCTACTTACCTACATTTAAAACTATAGTTAGGGAACACCACTCTCCATACAATAATTTTGAACAAGAAAACCGATTTCAAACAGAAAACTAAGGTTCCCCTCGGTTTATCTGGAATGCCATCATCAGATCCTGGTTTCCTTATCATGGTACCACCCTTGGGATATCTCCTTTCCAACAAAAAAATAATCATCAAAATCGGTTCATAAAAGACGAAGTTATGCGCGAACACACATAAAAAAAATATATACGGTGGAGTTGAGAAACCTCCTCCTTTTTTTAAGTCGGTTAAAAAGAGAAAACGTTTTTCCACCTCTGAATACTATCTGATCATATAAAGATTTTTAAATATTTTATTGACAGAATAAAAAGCAAGGTATGTAGGTTACGTTTTTTTTTAAATTATTGTTTAAAAATGAACAATTAGGTAAAGGCAAAATTAGTTTTTTTTTGAAAACACTGAACGACAAATAAATTGTAACTTATTAATCGTATTGAACAAAGAAAAACCAGGAAAATTAGTTCAATAACATGTTTTAAAATCGTCATGATAGGAGGAAAAAATCAATAAAATTAAATATTCTGAGGAAGAAAAATGTTTTCTGTTTTTGTATGGAGAGTGCGTGCTACTTTTCACTTTTAATATACAGGGTGTAATAAAATTAGTGTAGGTCCCGTTAACTGGGGCTTTTACTCATCATACTGAACAACTTTTGTTCTACGACTTTGCTGAAATCGCAAAAAAAAAAATTTTCTTCATACATATTGATCAGCTTATTGACCAATTTTGTGCATTTTAGTATGGAGGGTCCAATTTTTTTTTGAGAATTGACTATGGGTTCCTTGGGGAAAGTTGTTCAGTATGATGAGTTTGTTAACGGGTCCTACACCAATTTTGTTACACCTGTATATCTCAAAGGTTGGATGGAAGAGATTCCTTCAATAAGCTCCCTTTTGTACTTGTGTAGCTTGTTGATGTGTAAATTGTAAATAAGTATTATATAAAGTCAAGAAATAGTTGTACAAAATTTACTAACAAACACAAGTTAATTCTAATATATAGGTACGTACCTATTCGATGGTTTTTTCGAATTTCCTTGTGGGAATAATAATAAACATACTACGAAAGTGAAGCGGTCGTAGCTAAGTTTCTGTTCAACATGCGTGGTCACGCCAATCACGCAGGTTAACTGAGTTCTTTTTTTTTGGATCTTTTGGTCATACTCTGTGTGGGTTTGACTGTGACATTTATCTCGACCTTCTTAGTGCATCGCATACCACGTTAAGCGGTTGGTGCCGGTTGGCTATCATTAGATGGCAGTCATCATTACAGCTCATATACGTCCCCACCGAGGGGCTCGAGCCTACCCTGAATCAGGGCGATTAGGCCTTAGTCGACCACGCGGGCCCAGTGCGGGTTGGTCGACTTCACACACAACCTTCGAGTTTCTTCGCAGGCGTGTGCAGGTTTCCTCACGATGTTTTCCTTCACCGTTAAAGCAATCGGTAAGTATGTACGTAAGTTTTTTGAAAAACTCATTGGTACATTGGCCGTCCAGATTTGAACCCGGTACCTCTGGTTAGATGGACCGAGTCGTTACCGGTTGAGCCACCGACGCTTCGATGGCAGTCATTAAGGCATAACAAAGTGGTTTGAGTTTTTTCAAAGGCGGACAAAAAACATTCGGTTCAAGTTGTTGTGCTGCCACGTTTTAAAATAAAAATTTTATTTTTTTAGACTCCACACAGAAATGATCAATGAACTAATCAATTTATATGGATAATCAATTCATCTCACCTAAAGCACATTATAATAAAGAGTACTAGCGCCTAAAGGTAGGTAAGTGTCACATTTCATCCGAATTTATAACGTGGATGTTCTTGTCCGCCATTAAAAACGTACCTTGTATATTTATGTGTGCCGTTATGTAGAATCCGCTGGTTTGCAAAACAGCGCGGTGCTTTGCAAAATAGCGGCTTTTCTTAAAAAACGGCGGATTTTGCGCCGCTTTTTAAACTAGGTACTGAGCAAAATCTATAATATAATAAAACTGTAACGGGGCCGTGTCTGTACATGAAATATTTTTGGAAAATAATAACTGTGGTGGATATTACTAACGATACAGAGGTCAAAACAACAACTTTTGGAATTTTTGTCTGTCTGTCTGTCTGTCTGTCTGTCTGTCTGTCTGTCTGTCTGTCTGTCTGTCTGTATGTTCGCGCATCACGCAAAAACTACCAGGCCGATTTTGATGAAATTTTGTATGGTGGTTCCTTATAGCCCGGGTTAACATATAGGATACTTTTTATCCCAGAAAATTCAAGAGTTCCCGTGGGAAAATCAAAAGTATTCATTTATAGAGTGGCTCACCACGCAAATGTGGCTTGACCTATTACAATCAAATTTTACACGTTGATACCCTTATCGCGAACTAAAACTGGGACATTGTGAATCCCAAAAAAATTAGGGTTCTTACAGGAATGCAAAAAAATGTATCTTTAGAATGACTCAACGTAACAATATGAAACCTTTACATAGGGATGTGGTGTTTTGACCATCATTGTATAGTCGGGTATTCTTTATCCCAGAAAACTAAAGAGGTCCCGTGGGAAATTATCTATCGATACATACAATAAGAACAAAAGAGTACTTTTTTCTATATATTAGCTACACATACCAAACAGTAGCAGAATGTCAATAGATGGCACTGCAGGGATAATAAAACGCGCCTAAGTTGTATTAAAACATTAAAATATTATTTCATACTTTTGAGTGGATTTCTTTTATGTATTTTTCAGCATACGCTACTTTAAACTCTGGAACTATGGTACGTAGCGATGTGTTTCATAGACGAACAGAGAGGTATTTTTTTACAGATTCCAATCGTGTAAAAAAATAAAAACACATAAATCGAGTTTAACATCTTTTAACAGGAGGCACAGATATGGGAACTCTTCTGAGCGCGACTATTTGCGTGTTGCAGTTGCTCTCCGCCTGCAATATCAATATCTGTGAACCTCATCAATGTATTTGCGGGTCCTCGGTGGAGGCAATTGGCCATCACTCACTGAGTTACAGTCGTGTTTGTGAAGATTACCACGTCACCAATTCCTTAATGACCTCACTCGGAGGGCACTGGTCTCGGCCAGATGGAATATTCCATCTTTGATGCAGCCGCCGGCCGGGCTTTAGTCGATCTGATGGCAAAAGGTCGGAGGGTTTAAACAGGTGCTATGGCAGAGAGGAACGTGTCTGCTTTGGGAAGCCACTTTTTCTTCCTCACTCCTCACACCTACGGTACTGCTGCTCAATTTGCGGTGAGAAAGAAGCTTAATATGTACTCGGTCTTGGAGGCAAATTACTGCTTTGTGCCGCTGGTCTGTGAGACAACCGGCTGCTGAACCCTCAGAGGCCTTTGCCTTCACAAAGAAGATTGGCCTTCGCCTTCGAGAGAGGAGATGTGACGTGAGGTCCTACCTGCTGCTAAGGTTGTCTACTGCCATCCAGCGCGGCAACGAGAAGTGCGTCTTGGGCTCCTTTGGAGCTGATACGACTCGAGGATTTGACCCATATTAATATTGTTAGGAAATTTTATTACTAGATTGATACCTATAATGATTTGAATTAGTTTTTTGATAATATTTCATCATATCAGTTTATATACGTCTCCACCAAGGGGCTCGACCTGCCCTGAGTTAGGGCGATCTGGCCTTAGACGATCACGCGGGCCCATTGCGGGTTGATTGACTTTACACATAAGCTTCGAATTTCTTCGCAGGCGTGTGCAGGTTTTCTCACGATATTTTTCTCACCGTAAGAGCGTCGGATAAACGTACATACCAGTATGAAATCGATATTCGTATAGATATTGGTAAGTGGCAGGATTCCAACCACGGCCTTCCGGACAGGAGGTAGTGGCCCTAACCGTTTTGCCACCGACGCTCTATATTTTATTTAAGATTTAGAAATCCTTACTTTATATTATAAATGTGAAAATGTGTTTGTTTGTTTGTTACCTATTCACACTTCAACACCTCTACCAATCTTAATGAAATTTGGCATGCAGGTAGCCTGTATCACTGGGAATGAAATAATCAACCTTTTTATTTGTGGAAATTATCATAGTCTGATGCAGTTCCTGAGGAAACTAAAACAATACTCTTTGTTCGTTTTATTTAAAATCGTAACGAAAAAATGGATTGGTGTGATTTTTCGCACAGAGATGAGGTTGAAAATGATATAATTTACTAATAAGTATATCCTGACATAGTTCCCGAGGGATCTGGGGACAACTGTTTTCTACGCTCGCGCACGTCGGTGGCGTTGCAACGGAGCAACGGATTAAAGTGATTTTTTGTATAGAATTTGTTGAGGGGGTGGGAAGTGACAAAGACTGCTAATCCGAATAGCCCGATACAGTTCCTGAGGTACCTGGTGAAAACTCATGTCCACGCTTGCGAGCTGATTGCGGCTCAAAAAGAGTCATAAAAGCTATGTCCACGTGGGCGAAGCCGCGGGCAAAAGCTAGTTCCGAATAAAACCGATGATTTCTTTTTCTGCGAAGCATTCTGCTACTCTGCAGGGGGAGGTTCTTTGACTGTATAATCAATCAATCCTGACTGAACCTAACGTCGCTCGCTTTGCTCGCTCATTTGTGTTTTTTTACTCAGTGGTTTTTACACAAACCGGGCGCCCCATACAATTACAAGCGGCGTACTTTACAGTCCGACTGAACGTGATGTCGCTGCATTACAAAACGCCGCAGTTTTATAATCGTGCGTTATAATACAATACGGCTTCCACATATGCAAAACATCTACCACTACGGATTTGGACCTAGTTTGTGGAACATGACCTAAGACCGGGAAAAGACCAGTTAATATAAAATCTAATCTAGTAGCTTACCACGAAGTCTTCGGTCTTGTCGGTGGCGTTGTTCTTCTCGCAGACTTTGGCGGCTTCAGTGCGAATGGTCTCCTTCATCACATCCGTCACCTCAAACTGCGCCAGCACACCTTTGCAGGACAAAGAATGGAAACGATTAATGGTTCTACTTCATTTTGGGGCTCGCGTATAATTATACTAGCCAAAACCAGGGATAACGGGTCCCTCCGCCTATGCAGTTCCGGTAAAGCTTTAAGTGGAGAGTATCAAGACTCTAAAAAATGAGAATACCTACCTAACGTTTTTTTATACCCGACTACCAAAAAAGAAGGGTATTTTATATATAATTCTAAGTAACAAAGACTCAAAAATATGTTAGTGATAGTATGGCTTTATACTAGGGTAAAAGCCGGATAGTTGCCACACATTTTGAAATCACTCTACAAGAAGCAAAATACTTTTTTTTTTGAAAACTGACCGGTTCTTTGGTTTTTATCTACAAATTTATGCATAGTAAAAAATATTTTTAATATTTTTGGAGTATAAGCGATTTTTGCGGACCTCTTTAGTTTCGTACATCTATCCCATATAGGGGATAGTTGCCTAATCCATGTAAATTACGTTTAGGATAGATGCCCCGCCGAGAAACAGGACTCTATTCCGCAAAAACTTTGATAGCATTTTGCCTTCCCGTGTAATTGCACAGAGACATGAGACACGATCAACTTAGTGGTAGTTGGAGAATCTTTCGATAGATTAATAAAATAGCATGCGATTCATACGCGAAACTAGAGTAATAACAATCGGGGCAACTATACCCCTGGAGCAACTATCCTGGTTTTACCCTATGTTAGTTGGTGCCTAAACCCAAAAACATTTGTCCAGTGGTTGAAGCGTCAAAGAGTAACAAGTATGTAAGTATTTGGATGGCTTAGTTATATGTTGATATTTTTACAACCTGACTTAGTCCAGCAAAGGTGTTTTTTATTGTTAAACTTTCAAGGAACTTACATAGGGCTCAATCAGATACCCCATGAGACGCACAATCTCTGGACCACCTCAACATGAAAGTGTGTGTGAAATACCCTGTATGGTTGTTGAATCTAGAAAGGCCCTGAAATGTTTGCTCATAATAGGTGTATAATGCAGCAGTGTATAACATAGAGGAACCTAATCTTTTTCAAAGAAACGCCGGCCTTATTACCCGACTGCGCCAGAAGGAGAGTTATGTTTTTCGAGTATATGTTTGTGCCTATTGTATATATTTGGATACTTACAATGCTGTACAGGCTATAAAAGGGATGGTCGTGGAAGACTAAAACTAAAATTTATATTATAAATAGAACATAAAATCTAAATAAGTCGAAATTACCCCGAGGTTAAAAGGGTATAATTTCGGAGTTACACGAAACAGTAACTAATAAAAAGTTTATAACCAAAGCACACAGGCAAGAAGTTTAAATAAGAGCTATAATAATTATTATTTATTTCTTTGGCACGCTCTGTACCCTAAATGGCTTAATTGATTTTGGAGTGCGAGGTGCTCTTAGATTTGCCTTGATCCCGTGAGAGACATAGGTTTTTGTGCATGCGGGTTTTCAATTAATTCTTGTAGTTATTACCAACTTAGTTAGGTAGTAACAGTTATTATTTCTTATCACAATGTAACTATGATATTTCGGTGAAACTCCGCTGCTTACATCGTAAGATAATAATCGTGACACTAGCACTTATCGTCGCCACGACTTGTGACCCTTTAGTGTTGATTACCCAACAGATACAATATTTTAATGAGAACTCAATGATAAATACCAATTAAAATTTAGTACTTTTCCTATTATATACGTTTCCTGTTATATGAAAAAATCGGCTGACTGTGCAGGGTGTGACAGGTGTGTGATACTGTAAGGTGGGCTTGCACTCATCAAAGTGAACAACTATTGTTCTACAAATTTTCTGAAATCGTGAATTTTTTTTATTTTTTTTTTCATACAAAGCCAATCAACTGACCGACTTGTCTAAAAAAATCGCGACTTCAGATAATTTGTAGAATAAAAGTTGTTCAGTTTGATGAGTACAAGCCCACCTTAAAGTATATCTGTATACTCAACCGATTTTCTGTATGGGCTCCTTCGCAGAATTTCTCTTTCGCAAAATGTCCCCTGGTAGCAAAAGGTCTTAAAAAGTCCCTTTCGCAAATTGCAAAATGCATTCTCGAGATTTCGCGCGCCTTCTCGCGCATAGAAGCGAAATTGACGCTTCCCTTCCCTTTCGCGCCATTCTAAATTGACTCTTAAGTAATCAATTAGCTCTTTTTTAGAATTCTTTAGTCCCTAAACGAGGAACACTTCCCTGTCTATTCATCATAATAAACTCACAAGTTTTACATTTATGAGGCGAATTTTATGAAGTTTATCTCAAAAGTAGTTTAAATATATAGATATCCATTTGGAATACCTAATCCTACTAAGATTATAAATGTGAAAGTTTGTTTGTATGGATGGATATTTGTTACTCTTTCACGCTTCAACCACTGGTCGGATCTAGATGAAACTTGGCACACATTTAGGTTGGGTCCTGGATTAACATATAGGCTACTTTTTGTCCCGATTTCTTAAGTGGCTCCCGTGGCAAAGCTATTAACTCTCTCTTCATTGTTAATTTATGTCACGTCACAATGAAGCGAAGGATTGACGTGCTAATTGATACTGATTATTTAATTACTATTAAATAGCCAGACATAGTGCCCAAGGGATCTAGAGGTGACTCACTTTCCACTGCGCACTGCGCATGTTGGAAGACAGTCATAAAAACTATGTTCACGCGAGCGAAGCCGCAGGCAAACGCTAGTTAAAGAATATGAGTAAAAATGTAAGTACCTCCCATACATGTATGAAATGAAAGTTTTTGAATCGTATAAAATCAGGTTTTCTAAGAGCATAATCATTTTTGTCTGATGTGCTGTTTGCAACATATCACCAAAAGTGTCCTCTCTCCTGAAATTTACAAACGGTTTGACCTAGAACCATAAAATAATCTACGTAATTAGGAACCGAGTCTTAATAGAAACTCTAAATGCAAATTTTTCAGGTGTCCTGTGATAATATGTCTGAGAACATAACCCCTGGTAATTTGCGAAACAGAATCTGGTCATCTGCGTATCTGGTAATTTACGAAATACACATCTGGTCATTCGCGTATAAGGTAATTTGCGTTTCTGCCACTATGCGTCTGAACCATTATTTGTGACTGGTGTATCGTTGGCAATATATCACCAAAAAGGGTCCTCTCCTCTGGCGTTTCCAAACAGTTTGACCTAGAAACTTGATGCAACCCACATAATCAAGAACCGTGTCTTAACATAAACTCTAAATGAAAATTATTACAGGTATCCTGTGATAATATGTTTAACAACATTACTTTTTGTCTGCTGTAATATTTGCGGAATATCACCAAAAGTGTCCTTCCCTCTGGCCTTTTCCAAACGGTTTGACCTAGAAACTTGAAACAACCCACGTAATTAGAAACCGGGTCTTAACACAAACTAAATGAAAATTATTTGAGGTACCCTGTGATAATATTATGTTTAAGAATATAATTATCTTTGTGTGGTGTAACGTATCAATATATCACCAAAACTGTGTGTACACTATGCGAGGTCTGACACTCATTTGGCCAGTTTTAATTATATTCCAATCATCATCATTGTCATATCAGCTCATATACGTCCCCACCGAGGGGTTCGAGCCTACCCTGAATTAGGGCGATCGGGCCTTAGACGACCACGCGGGCCCAGTGCGGGTTGGTCGACTTCACACACAACCTTCGAGTTTCTTCGCAGGCGTGTTTCCTCACGATGTTTTCCTTCACCGAAAGAGCGTCGGATAAACGTAAATATGAAATCTAAATTCCAAATCACTTTGGTACGTGGCAGGATTCTAACCACGACCTCCCGGGCAGGAGGCGGTGTACCTAGCCATTACGCCACCGACGCTCTATATTCCACTCATGATACCTCAAATCGTCACTAAGCCCGCCGTCTTATCTAACACTATCAATGTCATAAGCAGAATTGACCTAGTATGTTAACCTTAGGTTCGCATCACGTAGTATTAACCTAACCAATTAAATTTAATAACTATACGAATTAATTAAAAATACGAAGCTAATCCCCTCTTTTTTAGCTAGTTGGGTAAAAATGTATCTTATGTATGATACGAAGAATTTAACGTCACTTCATACTCCAAAATCCATGACGCCGTTTAGGCTACAGAGCGTGCCAAAGAAATATGTATACATGCATACACTCGAAAACATAACCCTCCTTCTGGTACAGTCAGGTGAAAATCAAAAACCCGACTGCTAAATAATTGACTACGCTGAAGACGTTAAAAAAACGACTTCAATTGCAACAACTTAGTACAATTTAGCTTCATTTTTTACAAGGATCAAGACTAATCTCTCTTATCAGCTCATATAAGTCCCCACCGAGGGGCTCGAGCCCACCCTGAATTAGGGCGATCGGGCCTTAGTCGACCACGCGGGCCCAGTGCGGGTTAGTGGACTTCACACACAACCTTCGAGTTTCATCGCAGACGTGTGCAGGTTTCCTCACGATGTTTTCCTTCACCGTGAAACTAATCTAACCACACCGAACTCCAAAATTGATCAAGCCGTTTAGGCTAGGTACTGGCTCAGTCGAAGAAACAGAGATACTATACACATACATACCCCTGAAAAACAACCTTCCTTGGTAGTCGGGTAAATAGAGCGCTGGGATTTGGCCGCGCGCAACATATTTTATTTGTAATCAGTATTGTTATCTATAATGATACCAACCTTACCCCACTAGTGCGCCCATCGCTCTTTTTACGAGTATGTGATGCGAAAATAGTCCATATTATTAACTCTTAAAAAATTACACAAGTCTTTAATCAAGGTACTTACCCACTGCCATAAGGCAAACGATGAAAACCTTGGACATCATCTTGTAGGAAATAAACTTGAACGCCAGATGGTCTGGTCTCACTGGTTGCACGGCTTCGAATGAAGCTCCCGTATCAACCACTGCAATTTATATTAGATCTACTACCTAAAAGGGGGCGCGAGTTCTACAGGCGAACAGAGTGCAGTTATTCGTCAGAAATTAAATCAAAATTTTCGTGGTAAGAAATTGTTATCTATACAAGGAAAAAATAAATTCGGTTTAGCCAATTGCTGCTGTGTGATTAAGTTGAAACTTAACTTATATTTAAATATGATATCATCCATCACATTAGTAGGAGTTTGTTTGTTTTTTGTAACAGACAGACGTACGGTACGCTTTTTAATATTTACAATTCTTTGGTAAGTTTTGGCTGCGAGGCAATGAGTTTTTAGCAAATAATCTTTTATGTGGAATGAGCGCCGAGCTAGCGAAGCGAGAATGTGAAAATGTGTTTGTTTGTTTGTTACCTTTTCACGCTTTAACACCTTGACCAAACTTAATGAAATTTGGCATGCGGGTAGCCTGTACCACAAGGAAGGACATAGGCTACTTTTTATCCCGAGAAAATAGCATAGTCCGATGCAGTTCCTAAGGGAACTAAGAATTTACTCTTTTTTTTGGTTAGTTTCTTTAACATTGCAACGGAACAATGGATTGCTGTGATTTTTTGCACAGAGATGGTTGAGGGGGTGGGATATGACATAATTTACTAATTAGCGTATCTTGACATGGTTCCCGAGGGATCTGGAGAAAACTCATTTCCACGCTCGCGAACGTCGGCGTCGCAACGGACTAAAGTGTTTTTTTATGTAATAGAATTGGTTGAGGGGGTGGGAAGTGACATATAGACTTCTAATCAGAATAGTCCTATATTGTTCCTAAGGGATCTGAGGAAAACTCATGTCCACGCTCGTGAGCCGCTTGCGTCTCACGCACCACTCACCCTCAAAGACAGTCATAAAAACAATGTCCACGTGGGCGAAGCCGCGGGCAAAAGCTAGTAATACATAAATAAAAAAAATATAGGTATAAATGCGATCTCACGCCTGTATTAAAAATGGCCGCAGCGTCTATTTTGGCACTTTTATGATCTAAACTAACATCCTTATAATAAACGCGAAAGTTTGTATGTATGAATGTTTGTTCCTTTTTCATGCTTCAACCACTGGACGGATCGGGATTAAACTTGGCACACATATAGAGTAGGTCCTGGAATATCACATAGGCTACTTTTAGACCCGAGAAAACGTCTTATTCCCACGGGGAAATCGAATACAACGCGGGCGTAGCCGCGGGCGGACCGTTAGTATTCAATAAATTTACTAATATTATATGTATAAACGCGAAAGTTTGTATGTATGGATGGATGTTTGCTACTCTTTAAGGCTAAAATTAGGTACAGATTAGGACCTGGATTAACATATAGGCTACTTTTTTCCACGATTGTTATCGTGGTCATGGCTGCTAAGGCATAATGCAAGATTGTCACAGTAGAGCCTCTCAGATGGACAAGAAAGTTTCACAAAAGCGTGGGTGTCATCACCGATGCGCGAAAGGAGTTTAGTCATAAAACATTTTTTTCTGCCTTCTGGCCTCCGCCTTGCAGGGAGCGCTCCGGAGTACGCCGTACGCGGAGCTCGGTCTCCGTCCTCACAGGTTGCGCGATATTTCTACACCCAAGAACCAAATTTCTTCTGTCATTTCGCCAAAAAACAACTTACAAGTTACAAGCAGATACAAGTTACCTTGTATGCCATTGAATAGGTTTCAAAGGGAGGGAATAATAAAACTATTACAAAGACGTATGCTATGCCTAAATCCAACGATACGTAAAACATACAACGGTATGTAAAGCATAATGGTCCCATAAAAGATGTTCCAAATTCATATATCAGGAAATTGTGTGAACATGATATCGTATCAGCCGAAAGACGTCCACTGTGGACAACGCCTCCCCTAAGGATTTCCACGACAACCGGTCCTGCGCTATATTGGACCATAATATATTGGGCTTAATGATCACATTCCCCCCTCTCCACTTCATCATCGGACGACCAGGCACGGATAGCGATTCCTCCATTTTTCGTTAATATTCCACCTTTACGCACGAATCGTTTTGCTTCTTCGTTCATTATGCGAACAGTCAAGGAGTGGAATTCCCTGCTGGCGTCTGTATTCCCTGATTCGTATAATTTGGGAATCTTTAAGACGAGACTAAATAGGCACTATTTGAGCTTGCGTGTTACATCCTCGGCTGCATTGGCACTTACCATCAATCAGGTGAGGTGTAGCCAAACGCACTCCAATTTTTTTTTTTTTTTAATGTTGTTTGCTTTAACGCGCTTTCAATTATTTTTTATAGAGTTAATATTCTTGGAAAAACATCTCTCATTCCAAACAATTATTTCAACAGATTCGCTGAGACTCTCTCAGTCAAAGATTACTCACATCATTGCTGATAAAGTTGTTTACACTCTCCTCAAGTGTGAAACTTGAGTCACTGCCTATTGGACAATTTGGACATAATAAGTTGTTTACGAAATGTTGAAGGCTATCTAAACACGCTTCTACATTCAACAAAACAAGTAGTTTACGAAATGGTCATACTGATTTTCCCAGCGGGAGCGTCCCATATCAAAGATTATCCAAACACGCTTCTACATCAACATAAGTTATTTACGAAATGGTCATACCGGTTTTACTAGCAAGAATATTGTAGGTAAAATGTGATAGTAGTTTAGTGACGTAGCCGAAAAGTAATTGTTTCAAAACTTGTGTAGAGATTTGAGAATTATTGCAGAATATTATACCAGTGTTTTTAATAATAGTATCATTTAATTAGAGCTTGAAAATTTGTATACAGGAGTTTTTGGGTTTTTTGAAAAAAAATCGACCTAAATAGGTCTCGTCTCTGGAAAAACATTATTTTCAGAGATTTAACGCACTGGAGTTGGGCGGTAAAATATTTCTCATATTTTCACCACAGATTTGAACAAAAGGATCCGCCCGTCTCCATATTTTAGTCAGACTTTCTTCATACATGCAAAAAGTAGCGCCATCTGACATAACTCGTACGAACTAGCGTGGGCGAGAGTTGACTGACGTGCCGAGTTAAAAGAACCTTGATAGAATTGTCGATTTAAAAATTCGTTTTTTTAATTTGTTTACAAGAAAAAATACAATGTAAGGTTACTTATCGATGATACGACATCCCATGTTTCTTTTTAGCCTTTCTTTTATGATAATTACGGCCTCTTACAACACAATAAGGCATTTTTATATGGAATATTTTTCCATCGCACTGAACAATGTCCCGCAGACGACTGAGTCGCGAGTGTGCGAAACTTTCGATTTTCGCACCAATTCGCTGGGCCCATTAGTCGCGCGCGTTGGCCGGGTCCTTACGCCAGTAATATATAAGTCATTGATTTTCACATTTCATTTCAGAAGCTATCCTAGTCGAGCGGTCAACGAATATATTTCATAAACCAAATGGCCTGATGGCATCAAAACCTCAACACAAATAAAATAGTTCACATGCCTAGGAGACCCGAGCATCGCATCGAGGTCGCCCAGGTATATTAATTTAAGGTGGTTCGAATAGCACACTAGCGCCGCCAATAGAAATAAACATTAATTATGTAATAATATTTACTCATTCTTATGGACTTTAGTCGGTTCGCCTTCAGATCAAAATTCGAAACCTATCTTGCTGTAGCGAGGGGTGAGACAGGGAGACGTCATATCTCAGAAACTGTTTCTGCGACTCTAGAATATGTGTGTAAACTTTTGGACTGGGGTCGGTCTCGGCATCAATATCAACGGCGAGTACATAACCTACCTTCGATTCGCTGACGATATCGTAGTCATGGCTTAGATCATAAAATGCTAAGGCACCATGCTAGATTGTCATAGTAGAGCCTCTCAAGATGAACAAGAAAGTTTAAAAAAAGTGTGGGTGTCAGCTCCGACGCGCGATAGCAGTTTAGTGATGATATACGGAACTGAGACATGGTCGCTTATAATGGGCCTTATAATAGGGCTCAAGGTCACCCAAAGAGCAATGGAGCGTGCTATACTTTGAGTTTCCCAGCGTGAACGAATCAGAAACGAAGAGATCCGTAGAAGAACCAAAGTAACCGATATACCCCTCAGAATCGCTAAAACTAAAGTGCCAGTGGGTGTGACACGGAGCTCTTAGAACAAATGGCCCTGGGGGTAATAAAGTTCTCGAGTGGCAACCGCGCATAGGAAAACGTAGCATAGAACTCGGTGGATCGACAACCTGGTGAAGAAGGTCGCAGGAAGTCCCTGGATGCGGGCAGCGCAGGACGGGTCGAAGTGAAAATTCTTGGGGGAGGTCCAATAGTCGACGTGTCTCGGCTGATATGATTTCAGAAAATCCGTTATAATATTTTTAGTGCACATGCATAAGAGACGCCGAGCATCGCTCCGTCGCCCAGGTACTAAGTAATAATTAAATTAAAAATAAAAGTACCTCTCATACATGTATGAAAAATTAGTTATTTGTTATAGAAGAGTGCAAAGTTGCTTTTTAACCGCGTGCTCAATTTTGATGACCAAGCAAGCGAAGGAGTCTAAAATTAGAATCCTGAGCGTTGGCGAGGGAATCAAAAGAGCAAGAGGTGAAAAATCTTTGCACTCGAGTGCAACACGTAACTTTTCATTCCATCTCAGCGAGGAAATTACTCAATGGAAAAAATAATAATTGGCGCATTACAAACAGTTTCAGTCAATCCTGTTGGCGTCAAATAAACTTCCTCGTCGCTAGACTCACTCATTTTAGGTTTTTCACTTGTATTCAAGTTTCTTGTTTTTAAACTATGGTTTTATCAATATGACGTGAAAAGAAAATGGCGCGCACAAAGCAAAAAAATAAAAATAGTACACCAAGAAGGTTCCGAGTCTGAGTTTTTAACAAATTAAAAAAGGTTGTATGATAAATTCGGCACCATGGAGGAAGAAGTAAATAGGTTTAATGATGTTTTGAATTCACAAACTTAGTGCACAAGATGTTCTAAATTCAATTTACTTTATCCTCTAGCGAATAAAAACGGCTTTTGCACTCAGATATCGAAGAGCAAAAATAAAAATTCCGAGATGGGGGGATGAAACATTTTTTTTGTCGTTTAAAATTAAGTTTTCTAAGAACATAATTACTTTTCTTTGGTGTACCATTTGCAATAAATTACCAAATTTCAAAACGGTTTCACCAAGAAACTTGAAATTAACCCCTTAATTAGGAACCGCGTCTTGATAGAAACTATAAATGAAAATTATTTTGGGTATCCCCTGTGATAATATGTCAAAGACCATAATAATTTTGTGTTGTGTACTGTATGCAATATATCACCAAAACTGTTGACGTCCCTTCTGGCATTTCGAAACGGTTTCACCAAGAAACTTGAAAATATCCACGTAGTTAGTAAAAACAATACGTACTTATTTCGTTTTTCTCGATTGGGACAACATTTATTCCAAAATACTTTATTCTATTTTTTAATGGCTACAATAATTGTATTCCCAGTTAAAACGACATTGTCGTCAGATCCAATGCATCGGAGGTAGAAGCTTCTTGATTCCTTGCCTCCCTGACGTCTTTTGAGTCATTCTTCCTATGAAACTTTGTACTTTTTAGGGTTTTGTACACCAAACGGATGACCAACGGTACCTTATTGCTAACCTCCGCTGTCTGTTGTCTGTCTGTCCGTCCGTCAGTGGGCTGTATTTCATGAACCGTAATAAGTAGACAGTTGAAATTTTCACGAAATGTGTATTTCTGTTGCCGCTATAACAACAAATACTAAAAATTTGAAAAAGTGAAATACTTAGAAAGGTCCCCATACAAAAAAAGTGGTTTTTATAGGTCTTCAGAAGGATTTTTTATTTAGCTCTATCGTAATAAGTGTAATACATACAGGCGTGAAACTTGATGTGATTATAGTCCTTATACTGTAGTAAAACAGAGAATAATAAAAATTAGCCAAGTGTAAGTCGTACTAGTGCTAAGGAGTCCGAACTGAATGTCAAAAAGTATATTTTTAACGCTCGCGTTGATGTCTTTTGCTTAAAATGTGAATAGGTATCATTGTCATAGCTGTGTGGGGAAGTGTAGTAGTACGGAACTCTCGGAGTGCGAGTCCGACTCGAACTTGACCGATGTTTCACTTTTCAACAATATTACCTACCTATCATAATATTTGCCTAAAAAACATACGCCGAATAATTTTGTTCCCGGCTTCGTAGGAAGAAAACCATGATAATGATATATTTTGTTGACCTCTAGCTTTTGCTATACATTTTGTGCTAGTCGAGCATTGAAAAATACAGTAAACTGAATTTTTATCTTCGACATAAATTTTACAGAGCTCACGGCGACAATGATGATACATAACCAAACCAGTAACATGATCACCAAACCGCAGGCGACGTTGATTTTAGCGGGGAGAGGTGATTGTAGCATCTTTACGCAAGTTATAATAGGTCGTCTTTGACTAAGGAGTCCGAACAATTTTTCTGGTGCTCTCGTTAATGTTGTTTGAATTTGAATAGAGTTATCATTGTTTTACACGTGTGCAGAGCCTGGTGGTACGTAGCCCTTAGTGGGCGAGTCCGAGTCTGACTGGCACATGGCCAGTTTTTGCAAGTTCTGATTTCTCTGCAACTGAATTAATTGCATTTTTCATGAATTTCAAATATTTGTAATACTTATGCCACAGAGTAAATAAACTTAGCCTTCGTGTATGGAGTATTTCCTAACCTTTCCGAGTTTCAGAAGAGACCTGTGCCCGTTTCCGGGATGTTCATCATCATCATATCAGTCGAAAAACGTCCACTGCAAAGATCAAGGATTTCCACGACGACCGGTCCTGCGCTGCCCGCATCCATCGGCTTTCTGCGATCTTCACCAGGTCGTTGGTCCACCGCGTGGGAGGCGTGCCTACGCTACCTTTTTAGTGCGCGGTCGACACTCGAGAACTTTACTGCCCCAAGGGACATCTCGTCACCCTCCCCGCTAACTGTCCTATCTAACAAACTGACCTATCTACACTGAAAATAACTACAAGTTCATCTCTTTATTTTGAAAAAGTTTTCTCTAATCGTGATATCAGCCTATCTGCACACGGAGGCAAAAAATATTCTTACTACCTGTCATATGAACATACTACAGTTAGCGTGATTCATTTTATAGAATACACTTTTAAAAATGTCTGAAGTATGTACATAGGACACATAGATGGAATTTTGGTCTGCAATTTTTACATACTTTTGCGTATGAAACAAAAGTTATTTTTCGAATATGAAGCTAATTACCAGTACTTAATAAACTTAATATTGTTTTTAAGACTGGCCAGGTAGAAACACAACGCTCACTTTGTCTTATTCGACTCCTGCTAAAGTTTCGGTAGAAAAATAAAATGATCTGATGTCCCTAACAACAAGAGACACTCAGAGCATGTGGCATTTTACACTTCACTTTGGCATTAATTACGATTGGTGTCGTTTTGCTTCTTCGATTCGTTTTTATTCTTCATTGTTTATTTTATTAGCTAGTTGTTTTTAAAGAATTAAGTTCCTTAGTTAGACCTTGCCTACCTCTAACTTAATAATAAAAATCATTTAAATTCCTACGGGTAATAAATAAGACTGATTGGTTGCATCTACGTTGTAACTCTAAATTAACACGTTCACAGACAATAAGTCACACCTGTTTGACACAAATAATTTGTATGAAAAATTTGGAGATGCTTTGGCATTTGTTGTAACATATGATCCTAAAGCCAGTATAAATTACAAAACTCCTCTCTAGGTCACTTCCCTCAAGACTGAATAAAATTTAATACATACAGGAGGACTGCCTTAGCATCCGTGTCACTCCCATTGAAGACTGTTTTTTTATGTGTGTGTCACAAGTCGTTAGTGTAAAATGTGACAGTTATAGTGAGCTAGTTCTTAAAACTCTTTGCAGTCTAGATGTGAATAAGGCCAGTGATTCTGACGATTATCCAGCCATAGTTCTAAAGAACTGTGCTCCTGAGTTGTCTCCCATGCTCACACGCCTGTATACCGCCTCTCTCTCAAAAGCGGTATAAAGTCTTGGAAGCTTGCCAACTGCAGCCCGTGCATAAAAAAAGCTAGTCGTGCTGACTCATCCAACTATCGAACTATTGCAATCACTTCCATACTCTTATGGAGCGTGTATTGAACACCCACCTCTTAACATACCTAGAAGACAATGACCTTCTGAGTGATCGCCAGTATGGCTTTCGCCAGTATCGGTCAACGAGAGATCTTCTAGTGTATGCTACGCATGTATGGGGTGAAGTCATATAGAAGCACGGTGAAGCTCTTGCCGTATCTCTCGATATCTCCAAGGCATTTGATAGGGTCTGGCATGCTAGCCTTATTGGTAAGCTTCCTCCCTACGGAATACCTACTGGTTTGTGCAACTGGATATCTTACATCCTGAGGGAACGGCTCATTCGAGTGTTCGTCGATGGCTGCTCATCTGACCTAATGGCTAATGATGCCAAGGTACCTCAGGGCTCAGTTCTATCCGCAACTTTGTTTTTCTGTATATTAACGATCTGCTGAAACCCGGTATATTAAAAGATAAGATATTTAAATATATTCGTCTAGTGTTCAAGCTTGGGGTCTGAATATACTATCTCAGAGAAAGAGGTCATAGTTGAGCGCGTGAACCTAACACTCAAGGCAGTCTCTGACTGCGACGATGCCAATCTTGTTAGGTTTATTGACTCTAAAACGCAAGCGTGTCTCTTCACTGTGTAAAGGAGTCATTTTACCCTAACTCCTACTTTCCGAGATGAATCTATCCAGATCTCCGACTATCTTGAGCTCCTTGGCGTAGATTTAACATCCGATCTGAATTACGGTAGATACATTGAATCCAAGGCAAAAATGGCTGCCAAAAAGCATGGTATCCTCTCGAAGGTGAGACTTTACTTCGCTTAAGTTCGATCATGTATGGATACTGCTCTTACTAATGGGACGGATCGGCTCGTTACCAGCTAGATGCCTTGGATTCCGATACCGACGCGCTAGGAGACTCATTGGCGACGAGGAACTTGTATCAAACAGGCTCCAAAGCCTGGAGCATCGCCTAAGCCTCGAGTTGCCTGTCTATCGGTGTTCTACCGGATTAATTCTGGAGAAGGTGCCCTGAAGCTTCACGACCTCATATTACATCCTCGTTTGCATCGGCACTTAGGTACCAACAGTTTAAATTTTTAATAAAAGAAAAATAAGAAAACTGGCTGCGTTAGCATTTGTGTCAGATATAGTACGAAGAAGTTCGCAGAATGTCGCAGTATGGCAAAAAAATCGGATGCTATAGCGTTACCGTCCATGAACGTGTTAAAGCGACGCATTGGAAACCTTGGTCGCAGGGATCATTGTCTCAGCAATTAAGCAACATATGAAAGTGTTTTTTTGTAACCTGATTCTTCATTTCAATGACTTTATTTTGTCAGTTGCAATTAAACAAATTGTTCACTTTTATAACGGAAAAAATATATCAAAAAACCTCTTTTAAAATATAGATTTGCATTCTACAGGCAAACCAGACCGATTTAATCCTCCAAATTTTCTTATTCAATTTTTCTAAACACACACTACAATATTTCAGTTGGATTTGTTAAAACTAATTATATTTTTTTAATGAAACGAAAAAAAAAACATTGAAAAAATGTAAAAGTGTGGTTATTTTTTTACACTTTACACGTAAAGAAAAAGACACAAACAACTGTTCCAATCAATGTGTCGCCTCCAATCAAAAACTAATATAATAACCAAGATATTTATAAAACTGTGATTGTGATAAGTTAAGGAAACTAGTAAGTAAGTACCTTGTTCTTAAGAAAAATTCTTAACTTTAAATGTATCTCATATAGTTAGTAGTTAACATAGCTGGGTTGTCAAAATGTTAAAAACATTACTTTAGTAACGTCTTACAAACCTTATGTTAAATAAATGAAAACGATAATATCTGATTGTAAAACGATAACATATGATGTTTATTCATATTTTTTAAACCAAATACTGAAAATATAAAACAAAGTTCTCACAGAGTGACCTATCTGTTTCAATTGAGTAGAAATAAATAAATATATACTTTAAAGCTTTAATTCAACTACTGACTAAAAGGGTAAGCTAATTCCTATAGCAAATCGTAATCAATCTAAATATATATAACTCAAAGGTGACTGACTGACTGACTGACATAGTGATCTATTAACGCACAGCCCAAACCACTGGACGGATCGGGCTGAAATTTGGCATGCAGGTAGATGTAATTACGTAGGCATCCGCTAAGAAAAGATTTTGGGAAATTCCCACGGGAACCGCAAAAATCGGGATCTGCGCGGGCGAAGCTGCGGGAATCCACTAGTTCAATAATAAAGTCAAAGCTAACTGAAGTACAGTAACATGACTGTAGTTGTCCTGGAGAAGTATCAATTGCTAGTTAGGACAGTTAGCAGGGAGGGTGACGATCTGTTCTACGAGCTTCGTGCCCTGCCCACTGCCACTTCAGTTTAGCGATTCTATGAGCTATGACGGTTACTTTGCTTCTCCTGCGGATCTCCTCGTTTCTGATTCGATCACACTGAGGAACTCCGAACATAGCACGCTCCACTGCACTTTGAGTGACCTTGAGCCTTCTTATGAGGCCCATAGTAAGCGACCATGTCTTAGTTCCGTAAGTCTTCACTGGCAACACACAGTGGTCAACGACCTTAGTCTTGAGACACTGCGGTATTTAGGACGTGAAGATATTGCGAAGCTTCCCGAACGCTGCCCAGCCGAGTTGGATTCGTCCATTGCTCTTTCTTTAAGTTGGACCTACCTAGCTGGACTGTTTGTCCCAGGTATACATATTCATCAACAACTTCCAGTGTAGACTGGCTAACCTTTAGAGGGGTGCGTACGACACGGACATTTAACATTATTTTCGTGTGGTCCATATTCATTTTAAGACCCACTTGTTGAGAGAATTTACTGAGGCCATGGAGCATTGTGCTTAGGTCTTCCATAGTCTCAGCTATGACCACAATATCGTCAGCGAATCGGAGGTGGGTTATGTATTCGCCGTTGATATTAATGCCCAAACATCTTCCAGGGCGGCGGTGAACAGTTCCGGAGATATATTAACGTCTCCCTGTCTCTTCCCTCGCTGCAACTGGACAGGTTTCGAGTTCTGGTCCTAGAAGCGAACTGACATGGTGGTGTTTTCAAGACACTTCAACACCTCGATGTATCGTTGGCCAATTTGGCATCGCTGGAGAGACTGTAGCACAGCCCAGGTTTTGACTGAATCGAAGGCTTTTTCATAGTCCACAAACTCAAAGCATTAGTGGCTGATTGTACTCTTCAGTCTTCAATATAATCTGCCGCAGCGTATGTATGTGGTCTATGGTACTAAAGCCTTTTCGGAAACCGGCTTGTCCGGGAGGCTGGAAGTCGTCAAAACTGCGTGCTAGAAGATTTGTAATAACTCGAAAACAGCTTGTAGACATGGCTCAGAAGTGAGATGGGTCTGCAGTTCTTCAGCAGGGTGATGTCACCCTTTTTGAAAAAAAGCACGACCACACTTCTATGCCATGCCTTAGGCGTTTGTCCCTCGAGTATAACGAAACTAAATAACTTCTGAATAGCTTTAAGTACTGCTATTCTACCTGCTTTCAGAAGTTCAGTATTAATTTCATCATCACCCGGTGACCTGTCGTTCTTGAGCTGTTTGAGAGCCATTCTAATCTCGTACAGGCTGACGTCCGGGATATCTTCGATATAGTGTCGGCTTAGTCTCGCTCTTGGGTCTTTAGCCAGTCCGCTGACAGGAAAACGTGTGGTATTGTACAATTGTCCGTAATACTTCTCAACTTCTTCCAGCAACTCAGTCTTATACGATATGATCCTGCCATCCTCAGTCTTCAGCTTGGTCAGTTGGCTTTGTACAACAGACAGATCTCTCGCGAACACTTTTGAGCCTTTATTGTGCTCAATCGCCTCTTTAAGATAATTTTTACTATACTGGCGCAAATCGCGAGTCAGGGACTTAGAGATCTGTCTGTTTAGTTGCCGATACTGAGAAGCGTCTCCAGAGGACTGCAAAACCAATCTGCGTCTTTCTTCTATGAGGTTGCTGGTGAATTCAGAGATTTTTTTGGTTCTGTTTGAACGGCGAGTTTTAAAAACCTGGGGCCGTTTATTCTACATTCGTTTGCCCAGTTTCGCGTTGAAATCCCCCATAAGAACGGTATAATGGGTCCTAGTGCTATGTAAGTCTGTATAGATGTCATCATACACAGTCTCTACCTCGTCGTATGAGTGTTCCGTGGCCGGCGCGTATACCTGTATGACCTTCATCGAATACCGTTTGGTAATTCTGAGTATAAGGTATGCTACCCATGTTGAAACTCTCACGATCTGGACCACATTATTAATGATAGACTTGTGGACGAGAAACCCGACACCACCCTGGGACAGTTGGTTGCCCTCCCAGAAATAGAGCAGGTTTCCGGATTTAAGGATCATGGTGTCCTCTCCCTCTCTTCGGACTTCACATAAACCTACGATATCCCACCGTAACCTGCTCAATACTTCTTCACGTTCTTCTTTACGTGTCACGTATGAAGGAGGAGAGAGTTTCGAAGCGCATCTTCTATTCTGAACTGGAGGAGGGTAAGCGGAAACATGGCGGACAACTCCTCCGGTACAAAGATGTTATGAAGCGACATATGAAAGGATGCAATATAGAACCCTCTCAATGGGAGAGTTTGGCAGCAGAACGGCCTGAATGGCGCAGAATTGTGAATAGGCAAGTGCGCGAGTTCGAGGATCAGCGTAAAGCTGACCTTGATATCAAACGCGACCAGTTAAAGGCCCGACCACCTGCGACCATTTCATACAATTACGAGGGTGGCATACTTAAATGCCCTCAGTGCGCGAGGAGTTTCGCTGCGAAGATTGGATACATAAACCATCTTCGAGCGCACGCGCGGCAAACCGACTAGGAGTCGAAGTGGTCGCCATGACCGAAATCGCTCGGATAGATCATCATCATCATCATCATCATCACTTCTTCGAATTCTGTAAGCTTATCTTCAAACCGCAGTGTACGCGTGTTGTAAGTTGCCAGGGTCATAGGTCGTTGGGTTTGGTAGCCTGGCATCTGCCGGGGATTCTTCGCACTCGCCGCCCCGCCATTACCATGACTGCTACTGGAGCCAGAAACAGCAGGGTCGCCGGGGACTAGGGGCCGTTTTCTGTGTGTGGTATTCATAGGGGGTTTTGCCGTAATCGTCACGCTTGGCAGGCGGGTTGGCGATCGCAGTGTGGTTGCAGGTGTGTTGCAATGCACGAAAAGGACGCTGCTGCCCATCCTTCGGTTTTAAGTCTTTTAGTCAACTCTTACGACCCGACCCCCATTGTAAGAGATTCGATGGTCCTATTCTTAGCCGGGAGCCATACGAGATGTTAACGAGGGTAAATAAAATCATCATAATCATCATATCAGCCGAAGAACGTCCACTGCTGGACATAGGCCTCCCCCAAGGATCTCCACGACGACCGGTTCTGCGCTGCCCGCATCCAGCGGCTTCCCACGACCTTAACCAGGTCATCGGTCCACCGAGTGGGAGGCCTGCCAACACTACGCTTTCCGGTGCGTGGTCGCCACTCAAGAACTTTACTGCCCCAACGGCCATCTGTTCTACAAGCAATGTGTTCCGCCCACTGCCACATAAGTTTAGCAATTCTGAGAGCATTAAATAAAATAAAAACACTTAATAAACCTGTTTATGGATGTAGGTATTTTATTATTGCTAAGTACATGGTTAGTATGTGGTATTTTGTGTCTTAGTATACTGAAAGTTGATGCTTGTTAAAAGAAGGTACTCGGATTGATTTTGAAATTTTAAACTTTTCATGAAGACATTATTCAGCTTTCTGGAAAAGGAGAAAAATTATATTTATAAAAAGCAAAGAGCGACTGAGACTGTTTAAAATGCCTCGTCTCAAAGACATTAAAGATGTAGCATAGAATAGTAGATTGTATACCTAGGGAGCAAATTACTATTTTAAAGGCAAGAATGTTTTTTGAATCCAGTGTTGAGCAAAGGATTCTAGAGTAGAAAGCCGAGCGTTACGATTAAAAGTAGGTTCATCTCTCGAGTTTAAAATAGCGTTGCTACCGAGGTGGACACTCTGCTTTTTAGGGTTCCGTAGGGTGACCAACGGGACCCTATTACTAAGCCTTCGCTGTCAGCGAGCTGTATTTCATGAACCGTAATAGGTAGACAGTTGAAATTTTCACATAATGTGTAATTCACACATATTGGTATATATCTATACTAATTCCACATAAAAAAAATAAAAATGCGTTTATAATTTGTCAGCGCTCGTAGAACAGATGGCCGATGGGGCAGTAAAGTTCTCGAGTGGCGACCGCGCACCGGAAAACGTAGCGTAGGCTGGCCTCCCACGCGGTGGACCGATGACCTGGTGAAGGTCGCGGGAAGCCGATGGATGCAAGCAGCGCAGGACAGGTCGTCGTGGAAATCCTTGGGGGAGGCCTTTGTCCAGCAGTGGACGATTTGTGGCTGATATGATGATGATGAATTTGTCAGCGACCGGTTTCGAACACCATCTTTAGGCAGACTATTTATTTACACAATGTGTGGGTACATTATAAATATATTTTAGGGTTACCAGGTAATTACGATGTCTACGGATTTGGTAATAATACTAATTTAAGGGAAAATTAATATGATTAATAAAACAAATTAAAATATAAAAATAAAAATACAAAAACATAAAAAATAATAATAAAATAGAATTACAAAATGAATTGCAATTAAAACGTCAAAAATAGAATTACAAAATGAATTGTAATCAAAGTATCAAAAAATAAATGTCAAAAAATGAAAAAAGATGTCAACTGCTTAAAATAATTAAGCAGAGGAGATGATGAGACCAAAATAAGTAGCTCTGTGATCCCTGGGAGGAAAAGTAATTTTTTGAAATGTGAATATTCTTAGTAAATGTTTCAACCACCAGAGATGATGTTCGTGATATTGTATTAACAAGTGGCCATTCACGTTACGACTGTCGCACGGACCGACAGGGACATAGGTATCGTAAAACAGGGATGTTCATACAACATTCATATCATTCTTATTCTTATTAGTGTTCGTGCAAACGTGATTACCTATCACTTGTCAAAACTACACTCAATATAATATCAAACAAATTCGAGATCTGGTTGTCCTATAAAAAAAATTCACTTGTAAAAATAATGATGATGATGATGATGGTCCTAGCCGTTTTCGGCTACAGCGACCGCAGAGTTGTCCTGCTCAGCTGCAAGCGTCCCGCTGATCGTTCTAAATGGAGGCAGCTGGTAACACACAACGTAGCCTCCTTTGAAGACACGCGCAAAACACAATATAACATCAAAAGTGATGAAATGAAAGCCCGACCACCTGCGGCTATCCAGTAAAATTACAGCAACGGTGTCCTGTCGTGCCCCAAGTGTGACCGCACGTTCCGAGCGAAGATTGGCTACAACAGCCACACGCGGGCGCACGAGAAGGCGGAGCAGCGGGACGCTTGTAAAAATATATACAATGGGTCGATGTTGATAGAACAAAATACAAAACACTTCTTTTCGATATATTGAAACTTAAAGATCAAAATCCTTATAATGATGTAATTGCAAAAATAGCAGATGTGTGCTCTATGAAATACAATACGCTACTGAAAAAGAAACGAACGGCTTTTTACAACGATTTAATAACTAACGAGGCTAACAAGGCCATATGTATGTGGCGAATTATTTGTTTGAAGCTAGGACTTGGAGCCGCGATCGCCTTGACTATACGGATCAGATCATGCGTAGTGACGGGCAGCCGTACTCTTCTAAAACCGAGTTAGTTGACGCGCTTAATGTGGAGTCGCGCGCAAAGGGCGGCACTCGTGAGATGCGGGGTGCCGCAAGCCGACACAAGGATCGCTTGCTCGCGGCTGAGCACCCGCGCGCCGTCCAGTGAGTCATCCATGCGGTTCTTGTCGTTTACCCCTGGCGAGAACGTTGCGTATAGGCGGCCGCGGCGTCTCAGCATGCCTCGTATCATGATTGGCTGACCACCAATATTATACGACCAAATCTAAGAACAATCAGTTCCTATGAATCTTCATACTAGCTGTATCTTTTTTTTTAGAAATGTAGTTCCTTTATTTTTTTCATTTGTCAGATGTCAGTTTGTTATTGTGGCTTGTGATATATTTTGTTCGTTTTATTTATTGTTTGTAATAATTTGATTAGATGGTGTGAAAGTATGAGTTGTATAGAAATAAGAATAAGTGTATGAGTTGTATAAGTGCAACTAGTGCAAGTTAAACTAGCGCACCGAGGGTGCTGTACTACCCCCACACGAGTAATACAATAAGTTGATACCTATTAATTTCCATCATAATCATATAAGCCGAAAAACGTCCACTGCTAGACAAAGGCCTCCGCCAAGGATTTCCACGACGACCGGTCCTTCGCTGCACTCATCCTACGGCTTCCCGCGATCTTCACCAGGTCGTCGGTTCACCGCGTGGGAGGCCTGCCTACACTACGTTTTCCGGTGTGCGGTCGCCATTCGAGAACTTTACGGCCCCAACGTATTTGTTGGTATAGCGGTAACAGAAATACATCATCTGTGAAAATTTTAACTGTCTAGGCTATCACGGTTCATGAAATACAGCCTGGTGACAGACGGACGGACAGCGGAGTCTTAGTAATAGGTTACCGTTTTTACCCTTTGGGTACGTAACCTTAAAAAAGTAGAGCCTCTCAACAAGTGGTTCTTAGAATGAACATGGACAAGACGAAAATTATGTCGAACGTCCGTGTCATACCTACTCCTCTGAAGGTGGGAGGCTCTACACTCGAAGTTGTTACCGAATATGTATACCTGGGTCAAACAGTCCAGCTAGGTAGGTCCACCGTCTAACTTCGAGAAAGAGATCAATCGTCGAATCCAACTCGGCTGGGCAGCGTTCGAAAAGCTTCGCAATATCTTTACGTCCCAGATACCCCAGTGTAAGACCAAGGTCTTCGACCAGTGTGTGTTGCCAGTGATGACATACGGAACTGAGACATGGTCGCTTACTATGGGCTTCATAAGAAGGCTCAAGGTCACCCAAAGGGCAATGGAGCTGCTATGCTCGGAGTTTATCTGCGTGATCGAATCAGAAACGAGGTGATCCGTAGTCCGTAGGAGAACCAAAGTAACCGAGATAGCTCTCAGAATTGCTAATCTTAAGTGGCAGTGGGCGGGGCACATTGCTCGTAGAACAGATGGCCGATGGGGCATTCCCTCTCGTATATCTACCAGATACGCTAAACTGCCAGGTTTATGATATAGAGTCCACACTCACCGACAGCAAGGTCATATAGTGAGAGCCGCTATTCCTGCCAATACCATAAGGTGAAGACAAGGACCAGTTACGGTAGGTCTTGCCGCCAAGACGCTTGTCCTGGTACTCTGCAAGGCGAGTGCCTCGTGGAAGAGAACCACTACCTACTGTCCAGGTAGGTCCCGGAGCTGTAGGCGCGCTCACCTCCCGCGGCTTTCGCTGCTGGCAGTTCGATCCCCGCTCGGGACGCCAGAGAAGCTGGCTCCCACATATCCGGTGTGGTACCGGAGCTGTAGGCACGCTCACTTCCCGGCGCTTATCGCACCTGTCTAGACTTACTCCTACGCGGCTGGATCGGCCGATGGGGCAGTAAAGTTCTCGAGTGGCGACCACGCACCGGAAAAGTAGTGTAGTCAGGCCTCCCACTCGGTGGACCGATGACCTGGTGAAGGTCGCGGGAAGCCGCTGGATGCGGGCAGCGCAGAACCGGTCGTCGTGGAAATCCTTGGGGGAGGCCTATGTCCAGCAGTGGACGTCCTTTGGCTGATATGATGATGATGACGTAACCCTAAAAAAGCCTAATGTTCAAATGAATACACGTGTCCAAATTTCAAAAAGGCTAGTACAGTATTTCATAAGATTATGTTAAAAATAAAAGACGATCCTGGGACCTTGATGCCCATCTCCAAAGTTCATCATTAGATCAACTTCAAAATACCAAAAGGATTTATTGTCACCGGGAAATAACATTCTTATATGCTTATGCGTGTTTGCCGATAAAAAGCATACACAGCGATGGTTATAACGTTAAGAAAAACCTAAATTTAAAAGAGAAATTAGCCAGATTTGGCTAGATGAGCGTGATAAGTAACTATAAATAAAAAAATACTAACGAAAATAGAGTTAAGGTTTGTATATATTACATATTTTTTCAGCAATTTATTATCAAATTTTGTTGGGAATCATTGTATATATCAATTGTCGTTTCAATTAGCTCTTAATTTATGAGAAAGTAGAACAGATTCTCGCTAGGGGATAGTCTAATCCCAGATTAGTTCTGTATCTTGGGACACTGAAGATTTTTGTTAAAGTCTGATGAGGATAGTTTTAGAGTAAACTTAAAAGAATTGAGTTTATTAAATTTGTACACTTAACCTTATTGTTTATGATTATGAAAAAAAAGTCAGGTCGCAAATAATTCTACCAGTTTTAAAGGGTAAATATTTTGGAAAAAGCAAATCTTTTGTCGTAAAGACTCATGTGTGATATACTGGAAGTATAAAGGGCCAGGTGTATGGTAAAAGCTCGCTGCATATTTTCAATTCTTTGAGAAGGTTCACTGTAAACAGGGTTCCTGACAACAGTTGCAAATTTTAAAAGACTACGGATGAGACTAAAGAACAATTCTGGTTTTACAATGTTTGAAACCACGTAAATTACGTTTTAGCAAACCGAGCATATGCGCGGATTTTTTACTTGTAGTCACAGTTGCAGTTGAAACAGCTGCAGTTGCAACAGTTACAGTCGTTCTCGCAATCGCATTCGCAGTCGCAGTTTCAGTTGCATTAACTACAGTTGCAGTCGCAGTCCACACTAACTAACAGCAGGAGTATCGCGTATGAGCTCATTGGAATAGTCTCAATGAATAGGTGTTAGACAGAACATGGTAACATTGACCTGCTTGTGCAACATCTCCTTGAATCGGCAGAATACCCAACTCATCACCAACTTACAACAGAGTTATTGTATTTGGACTCATTGGAATAGTCTCAATGAATAGGTGTTAGGTAGAACATGGTAACCTTGACCTGATGCTGCAGCATCTCCTGGAATCTTTAGGATACCCAACTGCCATCAACTTAAAGCAGAGGTATAGACAGACGTAATAAAGAATAAAGTTTAAAATGTCAAAAAATAAACTTAAATTACAAAAAAAACTACGGATCTCATGTGTACATGACCATCAGCAATATTGAAAATAACTCTAATGCTAGTTAGGAATACTAAAATGAAACAAAAATCAATAAATTCTGTATATTGATTTTTTACTTAACCAAACATAATCATGAAAGTAAATACAGGAATTTAAAGCAGCAGGTTTTAATTACGAAATTCAAAACACAAACAAAATTAATTTGAATCGTCAAAATTGTGGCAGAAGATCTTCTTAATAGCAGAAATTGATCCATGCCCGGACTTGTCGCCATCGTCATCATCTTTATCGTAATCCGATTCCTTATTGTTGAAGAATCTACTGTTGTACATTCGTTTACGGTTCTCTTATTATGCGCACGATCAGTTTTCGCAAATTTCATGTAGCCGTAAACTTCAAAATTTAATAGCCAGACAAGCCTATTAACTTTTTAAAATCTTAATTTTTTTTCAAATCTTTTGGAATTTTTAATTTTATTCTTCTTGACAATCAACATAACCTAATAAAACACTCTGAGCAAATAAAGAAACATATTAACAACAACATAAATATACATTATGAAAATATGAATATGTGTACATTATGCGAACATACTCGTATTGTACACATTTTACACTTCAGCCACAGAAATGTATTCTCGTGTGGTGGGTTTCGACCCTTCTTTGTTTTCCGATTCCAACCATTGATATACCAATCGACAGCCCATATGATTCCCCGAGAGATATTTTTAAAGTCTAATACTTTTATAGCACATTTATGCCAAAAGTTCCCCGAAATAGATACCTGAAAATCAGGTTCTTTTTCAATTTCCATAAAAGTTTTTGGATTTTTTAAAGTTTTTTTTGCAGGTCATCGTGATCTATCTAATGGCACTATTTTCAACCTTCTACCTTTAATACTTTAAATACTGTAAGCTTGTCGCACTCTCACGGAAAACACCACCCTACACACACGTGAGCTAAAAATATTTTCAATATTAAAAAATTACAAAACCCAACAACAACAACTGAAAATTAAAAAATAAAATGTATTAAATATATTGGCTCTTTTACTTTAAAATATAAGTAGTAATATTTTAATCCAAGAGTCGTCGCGTAGAGCTAGCGCTAAGTGAATAACATAAAAATGGAATACTCCTACTAATTTACTTCACTATTTGGCTTAGTTGCGCCAACAGCTATCCAGGCCTCCCTGGTGGTCTACCGCTCTTAAACATGCCTAAGAACCTTCTGTGAAATGTTGCCTTTTAAGTGCAAAAAATCGCAACGAAATCAGTCTATTAGTTTTTGAGGAAAATGGTAACAGACATACATACATACGCAGACACACACACACACACACACACACACAAAAGCCTCTTATCCCAAACCCATGTACCGCCTCCGCCGTTCCGCTCCGTCCGGAGAAACACTCAAGTGCTAACCATCCTAGCTATTGCAGCGCCCCTTGTGGTCTACAGCTGTAAAACCTTCCCTGTAATGACATCTATATAATTTAAAAAATATGCATCGGAATCCACTGAACAGTTTCTGAGAAGACCTCAAGCGCCTACCATCCCGGCTGCTGCAGCTCTCCCTGGTGGTTTACCCACAGAATAGAAGAATTCTATAGAACGCTGATGTTGATTGCTTGGCACCTTGATCATTTAAACTTGCCAAGTTACACCATTTAGTAGAACAGAACTTTTTTAAAGAAACTGAAAACTGTTGTACTTTTTCTATTATTTGGAGAAATCTAAAATAAATATTTCTATTTGAAGTTTCGTAGCTATGATTTAGAAACCACTATAGAACTGAGTACCTACCCATTTAGATCGCTGTAATTTTTTATAAACTTTGCCCCATTTCTAATTTATGTTTTGTTGTGATATCATTAAATTATGTAAAGTACAAATACGAAATTCCTAACCTTATTCAACTAATAGATAAACATATAAGATATTTTTGGTGGTACTTAACCCTCGGTGCACAAGCCAGAGTCGCACTTAGCCAGTTTTTTAATTTTTACATATTACGTCCAATAAACCCACTGCGATTCCAAATCTCAATTTAAAAAAGTCACCAGGAAGTGGTCTATATAATTTATGAGTATTGGTGATACGGAACTCTTGGTGTACGAATACGACTCACACTTGGCTGGTTTTCGTATTTTTCCTATTATATCCAATAATTTACCTTGATGCCAAATTTCAAGTTTCTAATTCACGTGGAAGTGGACTATAATTTTGATGAGTTAGTGAGTAGTAAAAATAGTGATTTTCGGACGTTGATATCTTAGATAATAATATTACCATAGTATGGTAAAAGATATATTTATGAAAATTCAAATTCAGAGGCCTCCAGGACCTTCAGATATCGATTAGGAGTTAATTAAAATTTCATTCTCATAACTTTCATTTTATTATACCTAACATACCTATATTTTATTTTCCCAAGACTACTTGGTTGGCTTGGTTACTATATACAATGTAATGTAACTATACACTATACATAAATACTTTGTACTTACAAAAAAAAAATTGCTACCTAATATTTTATATTTACCGTATACCGCGGACTTCTTTATGTACGAGTAAATAGTTTTTGCTATATATATATATATATATATATATATATATATATATATATATATATATATATATGCATTTATTTTTCTACGTAGTCACTTTTTAACTCTATACCCTTGTTCCACCTATACTCAAGCTTCAATAAACCATCCAAAAAGTATGATTTTGGAAAGTCTTTAAAATAGGCCTTTGTGGCGGCAATGACTTCGTCATTTGATCGAAATCGCTTACCATCACCGAGTCATTTTTTTAGGTTGGGAAACAAAAAGAAATCGCATGGGGCCAAATCTGGAGAATACGGGGGGTGAGGCAATAGTTCGTAGCGTAACAGTGCTAATTTAGCCGTCACAACTCTGGACGAATGAGCCGGGGCATTGTCGTGATGAAACAGTACTTTTTTCTTTTTTAAATGGGGTCGTTTGTCCTTTAAGACGGCGTCAAATTCATCCAATAAATTAGCATAGCACTGCCCTGTTATCGTTTTCCCCTTTTCTAAGTAGTCAATATGTATAATACCCTGCGAATCCCAAAAAACAGTCGCCATGACCTTTCCAGCCGATGGGACGGTTTTTGCTTTCTTTGGAGCAGGTTCACCCGGTAAAATCCACTGCTTCGACTGCTCTTTCATTTCCGGGGTGTAGTGGTGAACCCACGTTTCGTCCACGGTTACGAAACGACGCAGAAACTCCTTCGGGTTACGTTTGAACACGGCCAAACACTGCTCCGAAGTAGGCAGTCGGTTCCGTTTTTGCTCCTCCGTGAGTAAACGCGGCACCCACCTCGCCGATACTTTCTTCATACCCAATTTTTCTTTTAATATGTGTTGTACCCTCTCGATTGAAACGTTTACACCATCAACGATTTCTCGAAGTTTAATTCGGCGGTCGGCTAAAACGATATTTTCAATTTTCTTAACCATATCGTCTGTAGTCACCTCAATTGGCCGGCCTGGGCGATCCTCATCAAAGACGGTTGTTCTCCCCCGCTTAAACTCGTTATACCAATATCTGACGGTTGTCGTAGAAGGAGCACATTCATGGTAAACCGCTTGCATTCTTACTTTTATTTCATCACATGTTTTTCCTTCCAAAAACAAGAATCTAATTACAGACCGATACTGTTCTTTCTCCATTTTAACAATTTTAAGTTCACGCTTTCACTAAATCGCTGTCAAATGAGAAAAAAAACAAAAGAATGCAATTTTTTTTTCTTTTTCCCGCCTCTGAAAAATGGCTTAAAAAGGTGGTATACTTATTTTCGGCCAGTGATATTAATATATTTAGTAAACGGGTACTTATCAAACAGCCTAGGTATCTCGTTGTGCATAAAGCTAACTCGCTGCCACGCCTTCTTCAGCAATCTATCGGAGCGGCAAAAAAATTTTGTTATCTGTGGGTTTACCGCCATAAATCATGTCTAAGAACCGGCTCTGTCAAATGCAAAATACCGCAACGAAATTTGCCCAGTAGTTTCGTTCCGTTCCTTCTGTCGTGGGTAAAACTATTATGTTGCTTTTGTTGATATTTTTAAGTAGCTTTGTTTTACTTGCAATGTTTGTATGTACTCGTATATTAGTTAGTTGGTTTAGGTAGTTTCAAAACTTGAGATCGATTTTATAGCGAATTCCATGGGTCCAATTGAGCGTCGGTGACATAACGGCTAGGGCCGCCGCCTCCTGTCCGGGAGGTCGTGGTTCAAATCCTGCCATGTACCAATGTGATTTCGAATTTAAATTTCATATATACGTTTATCCGACGCTCTTACGGTCAAGGAAAACATCGTAAGGAAACCTGCACACGCCTGCGCAGAAACTCGCAGGTTGTGTATGAAGTCGACCAACACGCACTGAGCCCGCGTGGACGTCTAAGGCCCGATCGCCCTAATTCAGGGTAGGGTCAAGCCCTTCGGTGGGGACGTATATGAGCTGATATGATGAATTGAGCTGAAATTTGGTATGAAAATCATACTATATTGCTTGAAAAACTTGAAGGCAATGGAATATCTGACCCTCTGCTAAGTTTATTTTAGATCATATTTATATCAAAGGCCTCAAACAGTTACTATGAATGGCTACGAATCCAATGTTTACTATGCTTAATCTGAAGTTCCGCAAGGTTCTCATCTTGGTCCCATTCTTTTCTTAATATTTATTAATGATATTTCAAAATACAAAAAACACAGTAATGTTTCTTCGTTTGCTGATGATCTAAAGACCTTTAAAACAGACAAAACCCTAAAAGACGCTGACCACTTACAAATGGACTTAGATAGTATTGGGCGATGGTGTGTGGCAAATGATATGACCTTAAATGCAAAAAAACGTAATTGTGTGTGTTTTCTTATATATATTTTTTTTTACAATTGGTAAGCCCTTGGCATCATTTCACCTGATGGTAAGTGATGATGATGCCGAAGATTGAAGCGGGCTTACCAAAATTCCCCAACACAGTGGAGAACTGGCTATCTTATCTTCATGTCGGAACACATCAATGTTGTTAACACTGATGTTTGGAGGCCAGACTTAGATAAGACGGTAGTAGCTAGCCAGGCAGGCTAAGAAAATGCCCTACCACCAACCAAACCGAGTCTTACAAGTTGACCCCACCACCAGGTAAAAACATATTATTGAAAATTCTTATAGCTTTGTTAGATGAAGTGTTACTATAAAAAGAGTTGATGAGGGTCGTGATTTATTAAAAAATCCGCGCAGCTCGGTGTCCTAAAACGTAATTTACATGGTTTTAAACATTGTAAAACCAGAATTGTTCTTTACAATAGTCTCGTCCGTAGTCGTCTGAAATTTGTATCTGTTGTCTGGAACCCTGTTTACAGTGCTTCTTCTCAAAGAATTGAATACAGCGAGCTTTTACCATACATCTGGCCTTTTTTACTCCCGGTATATCACACATGAGTCCTTACGACAAAAGATTAGCTTTTTTCAAAATGATTACTCTTGAAAAATCGTAGAATTATTTGCGACCTGTCTTTTTTTTTCAAAATCATAAACAGTAAGGTTAAATGTACAAATTTAATAAACTCAATTCTTTTGAGTTTACTCTAAAACAATCCTCATCAGACTAACAAAAATCGTCAGTATCCCAAGATACAGAACTAATCCGGGATTAGACTATGCCCTAGCGAGAATCTGTTATATTTACACCCATATTAACCCATATATGCCCAGTGGGTCGTTTTTGTCCTAAAAAGTAGGTTTTAGAAAATGCGCGATATTTTGAATACAATTGTACGATTGCGACATCTAGCGCCATCTATTAGCGGGTAGATGTATTATTTACAAGGACAATCGAGTGAATTAGTTCGGTCACTAAAACTGTGATTTCTGAGATCAGTTCAAGTCATGACTTGTTTTGAGTTGGCAAAAAAGTGTGTCCTCGCTGAGAAAAATGTAAGTATTTTTTTTTTCCTGAGTAATACACCTGTTACGTTGGTTTTGTAATGAAAGAAGATATATTACTTATCTACCAACAAAGACTTGTTTGCAAGTTTGTATTTTTAACACTGTGACAGGTTTCAAAACTTTTGTGGTTCAGAAACGACCCCTCGGGTATAACTATTACATTAGCTTTTTTTCATTTCTAGGTACAAAAAGCCGCTAACTACGAACGATATCATAGAGTTGTTAGATAATTTGGAATCTGGCGATGAGGTGCAAGGTGCTGATGTATTTATTGAGCCTCCTGGCGACGGCCGGGTATCTGATGGTGATTCGGGCAACGAAGAAGAGGTATATTTTCATCATTTGTCCCGACGACAGCTACTCGCGCCCGCAAGTCTTACGCTGAGACGTCCTTCTGCTGCGGAATCTTCGTGCAGTGACGACGAAAAACCTATTGGTGTACCACCGCCACCACCCGAACAAGAGATTCGTGGAAGAGCACGCGGAAGGGGGAGGGGAAGAGGACGCAGAAGCAGATGTGAAAAGGGGCGTGGAAGAAGACGCGAAATACTGGTTGATCGGGATGAAGCAGTTGATAGCGAGGAAGAGGTAGGAGAGGAATCCAATGAGAACTTGATTGCGTCGCGGGGTCGGGGGCGTGCAAGAGGACGTGGAAGAGGGCACGTAAGGGGGCGTGGAAGAAGACGTGAAATACTGGTTGATCGGGATGAAGCAGTTGATAGCGAGGAAGAGGTAGGAGAGGAATCCAATGAGAACTTGATTGCGTCGCGGGATCGGGGGCGTGCAAGAGGACGTGGAACAGGGCACGTAAGGGGGCGTGGAAGAAGACGCGAAATACTGGTTGATCGGGATGAAGTAGTTGATAGCGAGGAAGAGGTAGGAGAGGAATCCAATGAGAACTTGATTGCGTCGCGGGGTCGGGGGCGTGCAAGAGGACGTGGAAGAGTACTAATTAATTATTATGATTGATTTAATAAAAATTAACTAATAGAATTGCATTTTTACTTAAAATCACTTAAAGTAACACATTTGGCCCAGGGGTCGTATTCGACCCCTTAAAAAACACACTTACCGCCCCCCCTCCAAACTTTTTACACATAAAATCTTTGTAAGTACCCCTCAGATAATAACATATCCAAAAATGAAAGAAATCGGAAACAAAAAAAGTTCTGGGCAGATATAATTAAAATTAAATAATTAAAATTCCCAACAAAAATTTGAGAATAAATTGCTGAAAAACATATAAAAAATCTTAACTCTATTTTCTTTAGTATTTTTATTTATTGTTACTTATCATGCTCACCTAGCCAAATCTGGCTAATTTCTCTTTTTATTTTTAAATTTAGGTTTTCCTTAACGTTATAAATATAACAAACGCTGTGTATGCTTTTTATCGGCAAACACGCAATACGCAATACCTTTAAGAATTTTATTTTAAGATTGTATGTTTTGTTGTTAGCGTACCTAAATAAATAAAATAAAAACATATTCCCGGTGACAATAAATCCTTTTGGTATTTTGAAGTTGATCTAATGATGAACTTTGGAGGTGGGGATCAAGGTCCCAGGATCGTCTTTTATTTTCAACAGAATCTTATGAAATACTGTTTTAGTCTTTTTGGAACTTGGAAACGTGTATTTATATTCATTTAACTTTTAGGCTTTTTTAGGGTTCCGTATCCAAAGGGTGAAAACGGGACCCTATTACTAAGACTTCGCTGTCCGTCCGTCTGTCTGTCTGTCCGTCTGTCATCGGGCTGTATTTCATGAACCGTGGTAGCTAGACAATTGAAATTTTCACAGATGATGTATTTCTGTTGCCGCTATACCAACAAATACTAAAAATTAGAAAAAGTGAAAGTCTCAATACAAAAACATGTTTTTTTAAAACGTGAAGAAACTAGCTCCATCTAGTATGATAGTACGGAACCCTTTGTATTTAAACATAATAACTTTTTTTGAATTTTTGAGCTTTTGAAAATCATTGATTGCAATGGAGCGTGCTATGCTTGGAGTTTCTCTGCGTGATCGAATCAGAAACGAGGAGATCCGCAGGAGAACCAAATTAACCGACATAGCTCATATCATTGATTGCAATGGAGCGGGCTATGCTTGGAGTTTCTCTGCGTGATCGAATCAGAAACGAGGAGATCCGCAGGAGAACCAAAGTAACCGACATAGCTCACAGAATCGTTACACTGAAGTGGCAGTGGGCTAAATAACTCGTAGAACAGATGGCCGTTAGGGTAGTAAAGTTCTCGAGTGACGACCGCAGAAAACGTAGCGTAAGCAGACCTCCCACGCAGTGGACCGACGACCTGGTGAAGATCGCGGGAAGCCGATGGATGAGGGCAGCGCAGGACCAGTCGTCGTGGAAATCCTTGGGGGAGGCCTTTTTCCAGCAGTGGACGTTTTTCGGCCTATATGATGATGATGGAAATTAATAGGTATCAACTTATTGTATTACTCATGCGGGGGTAGTACAGCACCCTCGGTGCGCTAGTTTAACTTGCACTAGTTGCACTTGACGGATCGGGCTGAAATTTGGCTTACAGATAGCAATTATGATTTTGGTATCCGCTAAGAGAGGCTTTTGGGAAATTCCCAAGGGAACGGCAAAACCGGGATATGCGCGGGCAACGTCGTTGGCCATCCGTTAGCTTTACATATTAAGAAACAAGCTTTATCGTGTCCTTCTTCTTATAATGGCTAATATCATATTGACTGAACAGAATTTAATTTTTCCTTGTATAGATAACCATTTCTCTCAACGGAAATTTCGATTTTATTTATGATGACTAACTGCGCTTTGTTTACCTGACGAAGTCGCGCCCGCTTGTTAGGTAGTAGATCTAATATAAATTGCAGTGGTTGATACTGGAGCTTCATTCGAAGCCGCGCATCCAGTGAGACCAGAGTATCTCCAGGGCGTTCAAGTTTATTTCCAACAAGATGATGTCCAAGGTTTTCATCGTTTGCCTTATGGCAGTTGGTAAGTACCTCCATGAAAAACTTGTGTCCCTTTTTTTAAGAGTTAATAATCTGGATATTCTTTGCATCACATAAAAAGAGCGCTGCACTATGTTTAAGAAACCGCAATTATCGGACGTTTTATTGCAAAAACATAAGGATTTAGCCTTTCTTAAGTCAAAGTAGAAATTTCTCGAGTCAATTAAGTTAAGTATGGAGAAAAAAATAATTCAAAGTTGACCTATTTTTTAGGATATTATAAAAAAAAACTTACCTTCAAACTAAGCACAATACGCAACAATGAACTATAATATAGTCGTAACATATGTTTATAGCCTCACCTTTGATAGTTATCGTTGACCTTGCAGCACGCTTAGATTCAGTCAGAGAAATGTTTTTTTTATTTTCATTTTTTTTCTATATAATGCCGCCGAAGTTTGATGAGATATTTCATCTGAGTAAAACTTTTATGCAGTGCAACATGTCATAAAAAAAACACGTCCTAATTCCATGGCATCCAGGAGTTATGGACAATAATCAGTATTTTTTAGGGTTGATACTTTTTTGATCCGTATCTGATTTTCTCCTGAAAGCATGTAATAAACGTAATATATTATATTATAAGCGCAAAATTTTATGTTTATTTACTATTTTATATACGTATAGGTATATATAAACGAGAACCCCTATAAAAATATACATATATTGTTCTAAAACGACACATTTGGGTATTTTCAAACCTTTACCACCTCTAGAAACCTTACCCACGATAACTTTTTATTTAAACTCAAAAACGTACAATAATCATGCAGAAAAATAAATTGTGGCCTTATCGCTAAATAGCAATTTCTTTCAGGTAAAATTTGGGTATACACGTATAAAAAGAATAGAATAGATGACTGGCTATTTAAATAATAACATTTAAACTACTTTAGTCTTAGAATAGGCAAATATGACGTCACTTCTAAGTAATCAACTCATGTAACCCACTATTTACAAAGATTTCCAGATAAAAATCGAAGCTTAAACTATTAAAAAGCAGGATTTATTTTCTTAAGTGAAGCTGATTTGTTTATAAATATTGAATTTGCCTCATTAGAGACGGATGTTAAAACTCATCAGTCTCATTATAACTTACCACATATTTGTCAAAATATTCTAACCAGAATTTATCCCATAAAGGTTTCAAATTATCTTTTCCGGCGAACCTCTTAAGTGCAATCAATTTTTAAGTGAAGCTGCGGAGAAAATCTAGTCAGATTATAATTATGGCCGCAACATTGGATTATGCTCATCTTTACTAAAATAAATAAGATTCGGATATTTTGCGGATATGGGTAAGTGACAACCCTGACTACAAAAATTTCGAATAAAAATATAAATAGCAATTACTTCTAGGACCCATGGAGTTAGAACGTGATTTTTTTATGACATGTTGTACAACAAAATAGCATTTCTGTAGTAAACAATAAAAAAAATATGTTTTAAAAACTAAAAACCGACTTTAAAAAAGAAAATTATTCTCAAAAGTATGTTAAGAATATTTTTATATATAAATTATAATATAAATACCGAAATTAAAGATAAATAAGAATCAAATTATGGGCCTACAATTTTTTTGAGGTCGGTGCCAGAAAATCCATCGAATCTAAAACATATGATAGGTGAGTAAGTAACTGTGTGCCAATAGATTCCTATGATTTCGTTATTTTTGGTTTATTTCGTGTCAATAAAATAAAACTATTTCTTACTTTTGAGTGATTTTCTTTTTGAAGTCGGTTTTTATTTTATTAAACTTTTTTTTTAGTGATAATGCTATCTATTTAACTATGTTAAAAAAACGCCTACTCGCCAATAGGAATCATCAAATCATAATGCATATGTTTCATTCACCGGTACAGAGTCCTGTGGCTTCCATCATCATCTCAGAGGCATTAAAAGTTAAGGAGTCAAACCTTCCATCATATGCTTATCTGAATAACCTGAAAGGATACAATTATCGGTAAATACGTACATCTACGTACTTGTAATATTTAAAGAATTATCCTATAGCTCCTAACCATTAAGGATTTGTACCTTCCATCATCAGCTCTTCAACATAAGATGATACATACCATACGCAAACACTTGAATAGCTTAAGAAAATGCATGAAACACGTAGGTAATACGTGCCTATAAAATTTTAGGGTTGTCTTCGATTTCCCTGGGATCCCATCATCAGATGGTGACAATGGGACCACCTCGGAAGTATACCTTTTCGATAAAAAAAAGAGTTGTTGAAAATCAGTCTACAATTGACGAAGAAGTGGACACACGTAAAATAATAGAACCTCCTCCTTTCTTGAAGTCGTTTAATAAAATACATATCTCATCCAACTTGGGCGGCTTTACTGAAAAATATAAATAAAAACGATTAAAAAATCGAATAACTTCGATTCTAACCATGTAACAAGGTCAGCGATATCCTTAAAAATGAGGGTATGATCACACTTTTAAACCATATACATCATTATTAGGTATTACCCTTAGTTTTAAAATTGAACCCGAAAAATAGGTCAGCTTTGATTTTTTTCTTCTAAACGCCTTTAGAAAGGATAAATATTTTATCATCGTCATCATCATGTCAGCCAAAAAACGTCCACTGCTGGACAAAGGCCTCCCCCAAGGATTTTCACGACGACCAGTCCTGCGCTGCCCGCATCCAGCGGCTTCTCGCGATCTTCACCAGGTCGTCGTTCCACCGCGTAGAAGGCCTGCCTGCACTACGTTTTCCGGTGCGAAGTCTCCACTTGAGCTAAGTACCCTGTCCATTACCCCTTCAGTTTAGCGATTTTGTGAGCTATGTCGGTTACTTTGGTTCTCCTGCGGATCTCCTCACTTCTGATTCGATCGCGTACGGAAATTCCGAGCATAGCTCGCTCCATTGCCTTTTGGGTGACCATGAGCCTCCTTATGAGGCCTATAGTAAGCGACCATGTCTCAGTTCCGTAAGTCATCACTGGAAACACACACTGGTCAAAGACAGTAGGCAGACCTCCAATGCGGTGGACCGACGTCCTGGTGAAGATTGCGGGAAGCCACTTGATGCAAGTAGTGTAGGACCGGTCATCGTAGAAATTCTTGGGGAAGGTATTTGTCCAGCAATGGACGTCTCTCAGCTGATACTCGTATGATTTTAGAAAATCCGTTATAATATTTTTAGTACACATGTAGAAGACCCCGAGCATCGCTCGGTCGCCCAGGTACTAAGTAAAAATATAAGTAACTCTCATACGTAACGTTTTTCTATGCACGGTTACCACTCGGGAACTTTATTACCCCAAGGCCCATTTGTTCGTAAAGCTCCGTGTCCCGCCCACTGGCACTTGAGTTTTAGCGATTCTGAGGGCTATGTCGGTTACTTTGGTTCTTCTACGGATCTCTTCGTTTCTGATTCGATCACGCTGGGAAACTGAGAGTATAGCACGCTTCATTGCTCTTCGGGAAACCTTGAGCCCTCTTATAAGGCCCATAATAAGCGACCATGTCTTAGTTCCATATATCATCACTGGTAACACTCACTATTAAAGACATTTGCCTTAACACACTACGGTACATGGGACGAGAAGATATTGCGAAGCATTCCGAAAACTGTCCAGCCGTGTTTGATTCGACGATTGGTATATATTTCTCGAAGCTGGCCCTACCTAACTGTAGTAAAATTACGTTCATTGTCATTATATTTTTTTGTTATAATAATGGAGGCCATGGCTATACCGCCTATTTGCGAGACCGAAGGCTAAGCTCCGCGTAAGGCAAAGCCCGAAGTGTGCCCTGCGAGGCCGGAGGCGGAGTTCGGCGTAGGCTGAAGCCCGGAGTGCTTCCTGTGAGGCGTAGGGCGAATCTTGGAGAGCAACCTGTAAGGCCGGAAGCCAACCTCCGCGTATACCCCGGAGCGCTCCCAGCAAGGCCGGAGGCCAGAAGGCAGAAAAAAATGTTTCATGACTAAACTCCTATCGCGCGCCGGAGCTGACACCTACACTTTTTTAAAACATTCTTGTATATCTTGAGAGCCTCTACTTTGACAATCTAGCAATATGCCTTAACATTTCAATTTTTATAATAATCACTTTGTAATTAAACCCACAACATAAAAATTAATAAAAATAAAAAATAAACATTCACGTCTTTAGTGAGGTTTTGATCCCAGGCCGTTCGGTTTATGAAATATACTCGTTTACCGCTGGACTAGAATAGCTTCTGAAATGAAATGTGAAAACTCCAGTGCGTTAAATCACTGAAAATATCGTTTACCCAGAGATGAGAACTATCTATATTGATTTTTTTCCCCCAAAAACCCCCGTATACTAATTTTCAAACTCTAATTAAATTATTCTATTAAAACGCTGCAATAATATTGTGCAATACTTCGCAAATCTCTACACAAGTTTTGAAATAATTACTTATCGGGGTCGTGACTAAACTAATCTCATTTTACCTACAAAATTCTTGCTGGCGAAATCGGTATGACCATTTCGTAAACAACTTATTATGTTGATGTAGAAGCGTGTTTGGACAATCTTTGACATAGGACGCCCCCGCTGGGAAAATCAGTATGACCATTTCGTAAACAACTTGTTATGTTGAATGTTGAAGCGTGTTTGGATAACCTTTAACATTTCGTAAACAACTTATTTTGTCCAAATTGTCCAATAGGCAGTGACTCAACTTTCACACTTGAGGAGAGTGTAAACAACTTTATCAGCAACGACGTGAGTAATCTTTGAAGAGAAAGTCTCCGCAAATCCGTTAAAATAATTGTTTGGAATGAGTGATGTTTTTTTTTCAAGAATATTAACTCTGAACCTAAAAAAAATAATTAAAAGCACGTTAGGGCAAACATCGTTTTATAAAATAAAAAAATTGAGTGCGTTTGGTTACACCTCACCTGATTGATGGTAAGTGCCCATGCAGCCGAGGATGTAACACGTAAGCTCAAATAGTGCCTATTCAGTCTCGTCTTGAAGATTCCTAAATTATACGAATCGGGGAATACAGACGCTAGCAGGGAATTCCACTCCTTGGCCGTTCGCATAATGAAAGAAGAAGCAAAACGATTCGTGCGTAACGGGTGAACATTAACAATCGCCCTCCGTGCCTGGTCGTCCGATGATGAAATGGAGACTGGGGAATGAGATCGTTAAGCTCCAATATATCAGGTTCCTTTGGATGCGGGCAGCGTAGGGCCAGTCGTCGTAGAAATCCTTGGGGGAGGCCTTTGTCTAACAGTGGACGTCTTTCGGCTGATATGATATCATGTTCACACAATTTCCTGGTATATGAATTTGGAACATCTTCTATGGGACCATTCTATTTTACATATCGTTGTATTTTTGCGTATGGTTGGATCTAGGTATAGCATACGTCTTTGCAATATTTTATTATTCCCTCCCTTTGAAACCTAAGTGTGTGTTGCCAGTGATAACAAACGGAAATGAGAAATGGTCGCTTACCATGGGCCTCATGAGAAGGCTCAAGGTAATCCAAAGAGCGATGGAGCGAGCAATGGCATACAAGGTAACTTATCATCATTGCAGCTCATATACGTCCCCACCGAGGGGCTCGAGCCTACCCTGGATCAGGGCGACTAGGCCTTATTCGACCACGCGGGCCCAGTGCGGGTTGGTCGACTTCACACACAACCTTCGAGTTTCTTCGCAGGCGTGTGCAGGTTTCCTCACGATGTTTTCCTTCACCGTTAAAGCAATCGGTAAGTATGTACGTAAGTTTTTGAAAAACTCATTGGTACATTGGCCGTCCAGATTTGAACCCGGTACCTCTGGTTAGATGGACCGAGTCGTTACCGGTTGAGCCACCGACGCTTTAAGATATAAGGTAACTTATATCTGCTTGTAACTTGTAAGATGTAACTTTGACGAAATGACAGATGGAATTTGGTTCTTGGGTGAAGAAATATACAAAGTAGTTTTTTTTAAATTGACTATACGAACATAACTCACCAACATCGCAAGTTAACTCGCTATACCTACCTTCGCAAACTGAGTTTAATCAGTCTTTATTGAAGAAGGATGACTTATCTCTGTGAATTGTGGAATTATATGAAGCTTAAAGGTTTCGAAACAAGTACCAACTAACATAGATAGGAAAGCCAACGCATTTTCTTTTACTTGAATGAAGAACTGTAAATAAATAAATCACCCTCCTTTTTAGGCATTCGGGTAAAAACGTTATTATTATTTTTTCTAGTCTTGATAGTCTTGATACTCTGCGCTCAAAGCTTTACCGGACCTGCATAGGCTGAGTGACACGTTTCCACTTATTTTGACTTGTGAAAGTACACGTGAGCCCCAAAATGAAGAAGAAATACTAAATTCTCATCCTCTGGTCTTTTCCTATCTTTGTCCTGCAAAGGTGTACTAGCGATGTTTGATGTGATGGATCTGATGAAGGAGACCATTCGCCGTGAAGCCGCTAAAGTCTGCGAGAAGAACAACGCCACCGACAAGACCGAAGACTTCGTGGTAAGAGATTATTGTTTCTTATGCGTCCCCACTGCTGGAGCACAGGTCTTTTCCCAATCTTAGGTCATAATCCACACGCCAGGGCCAAATCAAGATAAGCATAATTTTTTATTACGATAGGGCTTGCGACAACGGCTATTACCACAGATGAAGAGAAAAATAAAGGCTACGATTTTAGGCTGAAAACTCTTGTTTTCATACTTTTCCGTAGTCGGGTTTTAGTTTTTTTAAACTTTTGTTTTATTTTTATATTTTTTGTGCTCAGAATAACGCCACCCCACTTTGCTACTCGCGGCCGCGTGTCGTGTCGCTTGATAGTAGCGCGCGTACTTTGAGCTATGTTATAATATCGCTTGTGAGATCATTTGCTAAGAAATTGAAAATATTTGTTTGTATAATGTATATGTATTTAAAATGTGCTTATCAAGACCTTTCTTTTGATACCAAACATGCTAAGAATATCTGAAAATAAATAATGTTTGCAGTTGTTTAATTCACCTATAAAATCCATCATGTTGTTTTTTTTATATGCTATATCCTATGACACGCGGAGTGATGGCCCAAATCCAATAACACCATATTTGTCAAGATCGGTTGAGTTGTTTAGGAAATACGAGGGAATAGATGAACATCCATACATACATACATAGACTGTCAAAAAGATAAACCTCCTTTTTTGTACTCGGGTAATAAAAATATGAAAATCACTAAACAATCTGCGAAGACATCGCGTAACAAACTAAAAAAAAACATACAGTCCTCTTTTTTGGAAGTCGGTTGAAAATAAGCCTACCTTATTAAAATGGCTCTAAATCCTAACCTATATAAAACTTGATCCAACTGACTGCCAGGAAGATTTGTGAAGCAGATCCAGAGCGGTCTTTGTGTTCTAGCGATAAGACTTTTGACCTGAGAGTCACAAAAACTGCAAATTTCTGAAAAATTTTTTTCAACATGGTTTTTGTATTTTTCGTGCACCAGGTGTGCTTGGTGAGAGGAATTCATCCAGCAAGTACCAACTTTATATGTATCTCGAAAAATATAATGGGTCAAATTCTGAGACTTGACAAAATGAATGCTCAAATTATGCCCTAAATTTTGAGGTATCTAAAGGATTCTTCTAGGACTTATGTGCTTTCTGGGGTCCGGGATAATCATTTTTAAACTGCTCTTTTAAATTTTAAACAGATATTCGTGAAATATAGCGACGACGCTCGTTCTAATTTCTGGTTTAGTTGGGCATGGAGCTGAACGGGCAAACAATAAGATCTCACATTACGCATTATTACATTGTTTCGTAAAACAGTGAAAAGTAAAATTAATGTGAGTAAAATCGGAGGGTTTCGAAAAAAAAGATTTTTTAGGTTTACCAGCCCTTTAGGACATCAAGATTACCACAGCACCTATACCTTGAACCGCCTCCTTGGCGTTATGGTTAGTCAATTAACTTCACATCAGGAGGTCGCGGGTTCGATTCCCGGCGGAGTCTAACGTTGTAAGAGTCGGTTTGGTTAGTGGGCAGGCATTTTGTAAGTCTATCTGGCTAGCTACCACCATTATACTAAGTCTTGCCGCCAAACATCAATTTTTACAGCATTTATTTGTTCCGGCTTGAAAATAGCCAGTTTCCCATTGCGTTGGGGAAACTTGGTAAGCCCGCTTCCATCTTCGGCATCATCGTCATTTACTATTAAGTGAATGAAATGATGCATAAAACAAATTACAAATTGTGCATAAAAACCTATGTGCTTATCTAAAGTCACACTGGTGATACGTACCGCTATTTTGAATACTATAAGTTGTCGAACACAAAGAAAATTACTCTTAATTATAGTAATTGTTCCAATTTTAATGTGCATTTTAATTAATTTAACCTTCTTTTTCTTTTCATTATTTTCATTAAATGTCTATTTTCGCTTATAGCTTTCTTTATCTCGTAGTCATGGTATAAAGTATAGTATGAAACTCTTGAATAAAACGGATTTATATCGAGGGCCATGAATCACCTCCGTCGCTCAGGATTCTAACAATTGATTCACTCGCTACGCTCGTGATCCAATCATCATGAATCTCTCCGCACGCTCATGATTCAATCGTTAGAATCCTTCGCTTGCTCGTGATTCATATATGTCTCTCGCTTTAAATCCGTCCTATATTCACTAATTGTATTCACTATTGTATTGTATACTGTTTTTCAATCGCTTGAGCTTTTTTAATCGCATTAATACCACAAAAAGTTCCATTAATCTGCCAATGCCAGAAAAAAGTTCCTCACCAAAAAGAACGTGAACGACACGCTGCAATACCTACATACGAAAAAACATATTTCCCCTCCGGTTTAACCTATACAACAATTCATCTTTTAACAATCAGTCCTCTTTAACATTTCAACCCTAATTTTCTCAGAATGCCGTGACCAGCGCAGAAGACTGCGTGAAAGGTCTGTTAAACCCAGAAACTATTACACAGGAAATAAATGAGGCCAAGACCACCCAAAGCAACCTCAAGCAAGAGGTGATCAAGAAGTAAGTACTTACTTACCTATAGTATTTTTAATTCATCACCAATACCTATTATCTATCCTCATCATATAGGCTCATGTATGTGCCCACAGAGGGGATTAAGCCTATTCTGAATTAGAGCGATCGGGCCTTAGTCGACCACAACAGTGCGGGTTGGTCGACTTCACACACAAACTTCAAATCTCTTCGCAGGCATGTGCAGGTTTCCTCACGATGTTTTCCTTCACCGTAAGAGCTTTGGATAAACACACATCATCATCATATCAGCCGAAAAGCGTCCACTGTTGGACAAAGGCCTCCCCCAAAGGATTTTCACGACGACCATTTCTGCGCTGCCCGCATCCAGTGGCTTCCCGCGAATTTCACCAGGTCGTCAGACCACCACGTGGGAGACCTGCCTACGCTACGTTTTCCGGTGCGTGAACTTTATTTTCCCATCGGCCATCTGTTCTACGAGCTATGTGCCCTGCCCACTGCCACTTCAGTGTGGCGATTCTGTGAGCTATCGGTTACTTTGGTTCTCCTGCGGATCTCCTACTACGGGCCTCATAAGAAGGCTGAAGTTACTCGTATGCTCGGAACTTCCCTACGCGATCGAATCAGAAATGAGGAGATCCACAGGAGAAACGTAAACGTACATTTATGAAATCGAAGTTCTAAAACACATTGGTATATGGCACCTATATGGAACAGGAGTTACCGGTCCTAGCCGTAACGCCTTACGCCACCGACGCTCTATATATATTATAAAACAAAGTTCCCCCACCGCGTCTGTCTGTCTGTCGGAACGCTTTAAACTCAAAAACTACCGAAAGGATTTTCATACGGTTTTTACCAAAGGGCGGAGTTTTTTTTCTTTTTTCGTTCAAAAAGACAAACTTGCTGTCTGACGTGGGGACTTTTGCAACTGCACCGGACAGGGGCGGCGAAGGAGGAGGGCACACAACCTCTAAGTTAAACAAAAAGATGCAACTGCCTAAGGGCGCCCAGAGTTAGGCACGGACTTCAACTGAGGTCATTTCTTGGAGGGGGGAGTATCGGAGAGAAGCCTGGTATACGTCGGTAGCGCTGGTAAACGCCTGAAGAGAGGGGGGAGGGGTACGTGGCAGAATGTCAGTGTGGTGTTTCTCTGTGTGATGGGGGGCGGGGTCATGGCGGCTATGCCAAGCGTGGTTGAAAGAAAGAAAGAAAGAAATGAAGTTTATTCGGCAAAAAATAAATGGAAAAATAATAACAGTATTAGGTACTTATTATAAATAAGGTTGGATCATAGGGATCCGTAAGGACATGTCGGGGGCGTTGGACTACGTGAATGGGGTTCGCGGGTAGGGTAGACTGGGTACGGTTGTAACAGGGTACGGTTGAAACAACTCGAATATTATCGAAACTATGCGCGGTACGCGGAGGGGTACAAGGGGAGAGGCACGCGGGTGACAAGTTCCTACATTATTCCCTGTGTTGTGTCGCACTCCGCGCGCTAATTACGTTTACTTAGATACCTATTGTGTTTTGTCAACCAAAAGTAAGTATTTTTGATGAATTTCTTTACGATATAGCTTGATATTAATTTAATTATCGTATTTAAGTATTTGCAAACATAATTGTTGTATTTTTGAGATTATAATGAGCTGGTTCGGTTTTGTATACGTTATCAAGCCTCATACCTGTGACAGTTTGATTTCAAAATGGGAGGATGGGTACGGTTGTAACAATTTTCGTGGGTACGGTTGTAACATTATTTTTATGTTATTTTTGTATTGCAAATGCCTAGAAAACGCATAAGAAAGATGTGAAGAGGTGAATGCGACATATTATGTTATTTTTGTATTGCAAATGCCTAGAAAACGCATAAGAAAGATGTGAAGAGGTGAATGCGACATATTATTATACAAAAACGCTTATGATGAGGTCAAACTAGGCGTTCCTTTGAAGCTAGCTGCTGATAAATACGGCATTAACTATGTCTCTCTATTGAGGTACAAGCAAAAGAGGGAAGCAGCAAATGAAGATGACCGTGACCAGGTAGAAAACGTTACCATGGGGTATGTAGCCCTTAACAGAGTTTTTACAGATGACCAAGAGCGTATTCAGCGAGTTGTTCTGGAGACAGTTGGATTCAATGTCAGGGGGGCTGTAGACTGTGGTCACACGTAGCCTGTACGGATGGGAGTCGATATTACATTTGCCATAACTGCAGTGAGTCTGAATAACTGAAATTGATTTTTTTTTGTTGATTTTAGTTTGATCAAAGATTTTGTTAGTTTTTTATTACTAAGAGTTTTTTTTTTGTGATTCTGATTAAGTTCCTATAGAAAAAACATTATTTTTGTTGTTTAATTTAAATTTAGCTCTAAAGCTGACTTAAATACTTGAATTGACTATTATTTCTGAATGTTACAACTGCCCCCCAACACTGTTACAACCGCCCCTGGTATGGGGTCGTTTGTAACAGACGTACACATTCAATGAAATGACTCATTTCTGCCAAACTGTTTTACATGTGCTATTAATTTCGATATCAATTGAAAGAAAAATTACTAGACTCTTATCACAAGTGCTTTAATAGTTGTCTATACGTATATTGACAATGCTGTGAGTGATCAAAGAAAAATTGTTACAACCGTACCCAGTCTACCCTACCTCATAAGCGGCGGCGTTTACGAGCAGGGGGTTTGGTCGGAGTGATTCATGAGGAAGGTTTAGGTGTGTAGTCCGCGCATCATTGTGTGCATGCGGGCGGAGCCACTGGTAAAAACTAGTATACTTTTAAGTTAAATGGAGTATCCTCTATATATTTAGTTGATTTTTAAAGATATTTTGGTACGGAACTGTACTGTTAACTGACTAAATCTATAAACCTAGCTAATGGCCAATCGATCTTCGTAGTTGTTCGCAAATTTTTAATAATAAAATTTAAAACTGATGGGAAGAGGCGCAGGAAATTTCACAGGTATGAGTATACTTAGTTCTCTATGAAGATAGGTTTGACAAGTCATAAGGGCGTTGCTCGTGAACAAAACTAAAATTAATTGTTTATTTCTTTAAGTATTTTTATATCATAAAGAGCGATAATTATTATACTTACTGTAGAAATTTGTCTTATTCCCAAACATTACTTATTAAATTGGTAATTTATCCAAGGACTGCTAATAAAAAGACAGAATAAAATATGTTTTAAGAACATATATTATTATAAAAAAACAGAAACTATTGATGTACAAGCATATGAGGAATAAATGATACAAACACAAAGCATAAATTATGTTCGTCGTGTTCGTGTATTTGTGTGTGGGTACGTTAGTGAAATTAATGAAACTTCGCAGGTACTGCGGCAAAATCCCCGACCTCAAGGTGTGCCTGAATAATCTGAGTGACGGTGTGAAGCCGTGCCTCAGCGAAGAGAACCCGGGCTCAATAGCCACTGCGAGAAAAATTATTGACTCTTTTCTCGACTTCATCTGCTACAAGGACGGCGACAGAATTACCAGTAAGTTCAGATTTTAAAAATAGATACTCTTATCCATGTAAGAGCGAGTACCTAACCTTTTTCCCGTTTTTAAAGATAAATTACACTTTTTGAGTGTATTTTAGTAATAAAGGAGATTATTTTATGAATGTCATAAGTAACTTTCAATCTATTATCTAGGTAGAAATTCTTAAACTACTTATAGCTTGTAGTGTGAAAGAAGGTACATGACTCGTCACAAATTTATTTCATTTCAAAGAAATTCTGTAGGTAAAAGATTCCAACTAATCTCTATTAGATAGCCAATGAGGTTACACATCAAGGTAGAAATTCTTAAACAACTTATTGTTTGTAGTGAGAAAGAAGGTACATGACTCGTTACTAATTTACTTCATTTCAAAGAAATTCTGTAGGTAAAATATTCCAACTAATCTCTATTAGATAGCCAATGAGGTTACACATCAAGGTAGAAATTCTTAAAAAACTTATATTTTGTAGTGTGAAAGAAGGTACATGACTCGTCACTAATTTACTTCATTTCGAAGAAATTCTGTAGGTAAAAGAATCCAACTAATCTCAATTAGATAGCCAATGAGGTTACACATCAAGGTAGAAATTCTTATACAACTTATTGTTTGTAGTGTGAAAGAAGGTACATGACTCGTCACAAATTTATTTCATTTCAAATAAATTCTGTAGGTAAAAGATTCCAACTAATCTCTATTAGATAGCCAATGAGGTTACACATCAAGGTAGAAATTCTTAAAAAACTTATATTTTGTAGTGTGAAAGAAGGTACATGACTCGTCAGTAATTTACTTATTTTCAAAGGAATTCTGTAGGTAGGTAAAAGATTCCAACTAATCTCAATTATATAGCCAATGAGGTTACACATCAAGGTAAAAATTCTTAAAAAACTTATATTTTGCAGTGTGAAAGAAGGTACATGACTCGTCACTAATTTTCTTCATTTCAAAGAAATTCTGTAGGTAAAAGATTCCAACTAATCTCAATTAGATAGTCAATACGTATTAAGATGGAGAAGCAATGTCTTTTCACGGAAAAGTGGAGTCAAGTAGAGTAAGTTCCCTAAATATGGACCCCCATATCGTTATCGTTAAATAAAACTCAACATTTTACAGATTGTGAAAGTCTTTTATTCTCAGTACCAAGGTAATATATTTAAACATAACAATATTTTATCAAAAATAGAAAAATGATCAATTTTATTAACGAAATCACTCGTTTTTTAAAAGTTGGTAAAAAAGGCACTTCCAAAAATGGCGCTTTTTATGGACTACCAGGTTTTTAATATGGAACCTGGGTATATATTATGGACCATCATTTTACAATAACACTCACTAATTAAATTGGCACACCGAATGTTTTAGATGCTTTCTTGTAACCCATTCTTTCTTCCTGTACGGCTAAAATGGCCATACTCATGGAATCTCTATTCCATTGTTGTCGTTTTGGTTTGGAAGCCTTATTCTGTAAATAAGTAAAATGTAAATATTATAATATTTTTAGGGTTCCGTATCTCGAAAGGAAAAAACGGAACCCTTATAGGATCAAGAGGAATGAATTTTATTTACAATATTTTTTTTATATTATATTTTACTTGACATGTTATTTTATATTCACACTAATTTAAATATTATTTTACTTATTTATTTTTTCAATAAATTTTATATACAAATATTTTTTTAATATTTTAGGTATATTTTAAATTGTAAATTGTACTACTTGTTCGAACACAGATAACTATTGTTATGGAAATAAATAAATAGAAAAAGAACAACAAAAATGTATATTTCTCTTTATGACTTTTTTCAGTCCATTATATTTCACTGTCGAACATCTACACGTCTGTACAAAATTTCAGTCAATCGGAAAGCGGAAAAAAGTTAAACTTAAAAGATTTGATTTCAGCACACAGAATGACACCGAGACAGGTGAAGCTATAAACATAAAAATTATAGAAGGATCTATAAAATGTACCACATGCACATAATATGGACCCTTGGTCCATAATTAGTACTTGCTTAGTAGTCCATATTTCAAAACAGTGACTTTTTGAGGTTATATTTGCGTAAAAAAATATTGCAAGGAGGTGTGGTTATATGCAATATCACAAATATCTCTCGATAAAATTATGCTTCTTATATATATATTACTAAAACTGAAATAATAACAATATGGTAGTAATATTCTTAAGAAACTCACCAAAAAACTTCATCAAATGAAGGCAAAGTGATGAAATTGTTGCCACTTACGCACACGTGAAAATATGGCCGCTGTGTTCGAGGAGCACCAAGATGCGAGGCGCGGGCATTGAATGTTGCTAACTTTATTGCGGTAGCAGCGCCGCCTACCGAGTTAGGGTGGGAGTCCATATTGCAAGACTAGTCCATATTTAGGTATCTTACTCTAACTGAAATTAAGATGTAGCTTTTAAAAATAAGCTGTAGGAAAATTACACACTAAATTTGTCTGACTCTCATCTCACCACAGAACTTATGAGGAGTTTACCGTAAGGCATACTTTACAGGGGGTAAGTTACGTAAAATAGAATATCCCTCTGGAGATATAAATAGAAAGTCATTGGTTTTTACCCACAATTTTCAGTGTTTATTGATGAAGATGGACCCAAGTGCCTGAAAGATAAGAGAGAAAAGATGAAAGAATGCCGCAGTTACGCCCAGAAAACCGTCACCCAGAAGAAAAGCTTTGAAGTAAGTAGCAAAGATCACTAATATCATTGAACTGTTTCGTCTAATTAGATGATTTAATTAAAAAGTGTTATTGCGTTGAAAACAATGCCTTGCTGCAAATAATTATAAATCGAAAATCATATCCGTTTATCAGTGTGATACGCTTTCACGCTAGAACTACTGAATTGATTTCGCTGTGACTAAAGTAAAGGGAGGAACTTTTCATTCCGGAAAAATAATAATTACAGTCATACCACGCGGCTATATACGAGTAGGTATACACCATTACAAACAAAATCGTGGAGGGGCGTGGCATAGAATAAGCAAAAATGGTTCGAGAAACAAAGAAAGGACCATGACCCCGTCTCGGCACTCCTACTCCAACGGGACGGTGTAGGGTTATTGAAGGTTCCAGTGGTAGTGGTTGATAACAAGGAGTCTTTAAGTACAATGGGCCCTTGGGGCTCCGGCTGTGAGTGGTTAATGCGGCCTTTCGGCACCTTATTAGGTGTGCCATGGAGTGTATGGCGCCACAATCACACTTCTCTGTGTTGGAAAAGCCCTATCAACCCAGTCCCGTGCACGTTTGCGGATTTGCTTGAGGCAAACCATCATGGCAACAAAAGAAACACATTGGGTCCAAAATTGTTTGAAACCGTCAAAACGTAAGGAGGAAAAGAAGGATTCCGTACCCCGAGGGTATCAAATGGGACCCTACTAAGCCTACACGGTCACGTTGCTACATCCTAGCGGGAACTAGACTAGAGTATGGGTCGGACTCGCGCACGAAGTTCCGTACCATATAAAAATCACGTTTGTTGTATTTTAATTTAATTATTTATTTTTAAAGTGAATATATAACTAAAAATTCTGTGAATATTTTAAGATATCTAGCAAAAACGAGCAAAAAATAACGTTTGTTGTATATTTATTTTTAAGGTGAATAATACAACTCCATATTCTGTGAATAGTTCAAGCGTCTACCTGTTGCCGTTATCAATACCGAGCAAAATGGGGCAAAAAAATCGCGTTATAGAAAATATGTACGTAAATATTCTGTGAATTTTCCTAACGTCAAAATGGGGCAAAAAAATCACGTATGTTGTATGGGAGCCCCCTTAAATATTTATTTTATTCTATTTTTTAGTATTTTTTGTTATAGCGGCAACAGAAATACATTATCTGTGAAAATTTTTACTGTCTAGCTATCACGGTTCATGAAATACAGCCAGGTGACAGACGAACGGACAGACAGACAGACGGACAGCGAAGTCTCAGAAATAGGGTCCTGTTTTTACCCTGTCTTTACCCTTACTACCACAGTCTAAGAATCCATACAGTCGTCCGACGGAGGGCGTCAGACAGCGCAATCGTGCGGGGGCTGCGGGGCGGGTAGGGCCCACTAGACCATTGTATGTTGTTTGTATGGTGCGGTGGGCCCATTCATTGAGGGTCGTTACGTTGCATTTTTATTATCAATCATTCATGCACGTCTTATTACTATCTTTTGATTTATTTCGGTTCATAATTTTTGAAAATTATTAAAAATTATTAAAAATAATTTAATTAAATATTAAAACATTTTGTTATAATTAATTTTTAATAAATTTCTAATTAATAATTTTATTACAAATATTTTTTAATAAATTTATATTATTAAAAAATTAATTGTAACAAAGAGTTTTAATAATTTATTATATAAATATAATATATAATAATTATCAATACCTTTTTTAAAATAAAAATTTTGTGTGAGTTAGACGACATCTCATTCTCATCTCATCATCATCTCATCATGGTATAAAGTGACGATGTAGTCGAGGATGGTACACGCAAACTCAAATAATACCTAGTCACTCTCGCCTTGAAGATCCTGATATGGATTATTTATTATTATTATTATTATTGGGGTGTTTTTTTTTACGAATATGACATACATACTATAATCTGTTGTTGAAAAAAATGGCCGCTATTTTGAACTTTTTAGTTACTGGACCGATTGCTTCCAAAATCGATATCTGAAGGTCCCTGAGGTCCCTTATTACGAATGCGTTACCAGAATTAATAAAGTGGCCGCCATTTTGAACTTTTTATCTATTGAACCGATTGCTTCCAAAATCGATATCTGGGGGTCCCTGAAGTCCCTTGTCAAGAATACATTGTTGCAATCGGTCCAGTAACTAAAAAGTTCAAAATGGCGGCCATTTTTTTCAATTCTGACAACGGATTCGTGATAAGGGACCTCAGGGACCCCAGATATCGATTTTGGAAGCAATCGGTCCAGTAATTAAAAAGATCAAAACGGCGGCCATTTTTTCCAATTCTGACAACGGATACGTGATAAGGGACCTCAGGAGACTTCAGATATCGATTTTGGAAGCTATCGGTTCAGTAACTAAAAAAATCATAATGGCCACCATTTTTTGATTATGACAACGGATTCTTGATCAGAGATGTAAGGTACCTTCAAATATCGATTTTACACTATTGAAGTATTTTTTCTACGTAATGGTATTTTCTTTCATTTAATTGTCAAGTATTAAATAAATAAATGAATATTCTGTGACAAATAACACATGGTCATTTGGCCCTAAAGTAGGATTCCCTGTGTTATGGGAACCAGAGACTGATATAAATACAATAAATGTATTGTGACAACCCTTGGTACTGTGATCAGTGACTCGTGAAATCGGCGATGATGCGATTATTATAGGCGTTGGACGACTGTATGGATTCTTAGACTGTGGTACTACCACTTTTATAAGTTACACCGATGTACCTGCGCAGAAACCTAATTTTTGCATGGCGCGAAAATATATCTGCCAATCATAGCGCGCCGTGTGAACCCGCGAAAAAACCCGTCCGCTATTGGATAATGCGTATACGCGCCGTGTCAAGTAATATGACGTAGAGATCAGAATTTTCTCGGTCATCCAGGGCAGAACTCAGAACTTTTATTTAAATATAGCGAAAAGATAAAAGGTTATGTATGAAAAGATTGATGGATGTAAGAGAAGCGATGGTGGTGACATACCACAGTGGCGCTCCATCGTTTTTGCCTGCCCCTGTGGCCCAAGGCGTGAGCTATATGTACTTTTGTTTATACTGTGTAACAAAATATTTCGTGTGGTATATTTATTTATAGTCAGAACTTAAATAAATATTAAGTAAAACAAATATTTTACAAACATACAAATAAAAATTCTTCATTCTAAATAATGTCTCGGAACAGTCTTCTCCGATTATTTGTTCTTACAAAATAATGTAGTTTATCTTATATTAATTATTTTTTGACCTTGTTAATTTGTACAATCGCAAGTAAATCCAAATATTTACAGGAGAATAAATATTATAGATAGATATAAATCATAAATCCCATATCTTTTTAACCACTGAATTGATTTTGATGAAACTTGCACTATTCCTTAAGTTTAAGTAATTGTTAGCTCATTTTTTTTTTCACAATTGATAAGCCTTTGGCATCATCTCACGTGATGATCAGTGACGATGATGCCGAAGATGAAAGCTGGCTTACCAAGATTCCCCAACGCAATGGGGAACTGGCTATCTTATCTTCAAGCCGGTACACATCAATGCTGTTAACATTGATGTTTGGCGGCAAGACTTATATAAGATGGTGGTAGGCGGGCTATGGAAATGCCCTACCACCAATTGGTGTTTACATTCGGTTGGAGTCGGCGGTGGGTTGCGCTATTCTGCGCCTTCGAACAATGCCGAGGCGACTTATAAACGTAGTACACCTGTTCGGAACCCTAAAAAACGTGATCTTGGATTAACACACAATATTTTTTTTAGGAACAATGTAACAAATTTGACGAGTTGACGAGCTGCGTGGTGAAAGCCCTAGAGGAGTGCTCCTCCCCCACCCCTGCTAAGATGATGGAGGAACTCTTTAAGTACATGAGGAAGAGCGCTCCATGCCCTAAGGTCAGTTGTAGAACAGTCTTCTACCATTTTTATTTCGCACAGAATCAGTCTGTAACCTTTGCCCAGCCATACTTCTGCCCATTCATTGACTTACCTACCTCGCGATAATGTTTCACCAAAAATGCTCAACTATCTCTCAAGTGGAAGAAAAACTGAACACTTGAAACCGTAACATTTTAATGTAAATATTACAGGTTAAAAATAGAGCATAATTTTTAAGAGGGGCATTAAACAACTCGTGACACTAAACAACTTTTCTTCTACAACCTTTTTTAATACGTAAAATAATTTAAGACTTCTCATACAAAGACTGTTAATCAACCAGTCGATTTGTATGAAAGGTCCAAATTTTTATGGATTCATCGAAGTTGTAGAGAAAGTTTTAAATTTTTATGAGTAGCCACAAAAAATATTGTCTATTTTACTTAAGGCCCTAACATGGATCAAATTACAATATCAAATTCAAATTATTGAAATAAGCGTAAAGCTATCACTATAGAAAAAAAAACTTAGTTATAAAAAAAAACGATTTGATTGAATACAACTTTAAAAATATTACCACTTTTGACGTAAAAAAATATCCTGTACAGTAGACCCTGTGTTTTTGGCATTAATTGTAATTATTTTCGAAAACAAATAGTTTATGCAGAATTTTCTATCATTTAGGAGTAATTGACGTCAAAAATAACGAAAACCTGTAATATAACCGCTTTAACGCCCTATATTATCTGAATCGGAGGTCGAACAAGGTGTACTTGGTGGAGGAGTGTTTCTACTTCTGGTCAGAGATATCGATGTTGCCACTGATCGGAATCAGTGGGATTTGTGTAAGGTAGCAAGAAAAATGTGTTTTATCACGTCTATTCAATAAGAGCTGTTTGGTTTCCTGTAATCATATCAGCCGAAGGACGTCCACTGCTGGACATAGGCCTCCCTCAAAGATCTCCCTCCACGACGACCGGTTCTGCGCTGCCCGCATCCAGCGGCTTCCCGCGACCTTCACCAGGTCATCGGTCCACCGAGTGGGAGGCCTGCCTACACTATGCTTTCCGGTGTGTGGTCGCCACTCGAGAACTTTACTGCCCCAACGACCATCTGCTCTACGAGCAATGTGCCCCACCCACTGCCACTTAAGTTTAGCAATTCTGAGAACTATGTTCTCCTACGGTCTTCTCGTTTCTGATTCGATCACGCAGAGAATTGCCCTTTGAGTGACCTTGAGCCTTGTGATCTTCGACAAGTGTGTGTTGCCAGTGATGACATACGGAACTGATACATGGTCGCCTACTATGGGCCTCATAAGAAGGTTTCCCGTAAGCAGGGACCAAAATAAGTAGCTCTGTGATCCCTGGGGAGGAAAAGTAATTTTTTGGAATGTCAATAATAATAATTCTTAGTAAATGTTCCAACCACTAGAGATCGATGTTCATGACATTGTATGAACAAGTGGCCATTCACGTTGCGACTGTCGCACGGACCGACAGGGACATAGGTATACGTAAAACAGGGATATACAATTATACATACGACATTCTTATCATTCTTATTCTTATAAGTGTTCGTGCAAACGCGATTGCCTATCAGTTGTCGAAACCACACATATTATGATGTCAAACAAATTCGAGATCTGTTTTCCTATTAAAAACAAAATTTTCACTTGTAAAAATATCACTTGTAAATATATCTTGTATATATGTCGCAGGATAATTTGATAATCCGTCGTTTCGCGAAAATCCTAGGAAAATTGGATACTATGGAGTAGAAAACTCCTAATAAAACCAAGTCGGACGGAGCCCCGCTTCGTTAAATAGGTTAGGTTATGTTAGCATGTCTTTTTCTACCGTAAAAAGGAGCCCCGCATAGCGGGGCTCCGTCCGACTTGGTTTTATTAGGAGTTTTCTACTCCATAGTATCCAATTTTCCTAGGATTTTCGCGAAACGACGGATTATCAAATTATCCTGCGACATATATATACAATGGGTTGATGTTGATGTAACAAACTACAAATCACTTCTTTTCGATATCTTAAACTTAAAGATTAAAATCCTAATAATGATGAAATTACAAAAATACCAGATGTGTGCTCTATTAAATACAATATGGTTTTAAAAAAGAAACGAAAGGCTTTTTTACAACGATTTAACAACTAACGAAGCTAACAAGGTGAAATATATGTGGCGACTTATTACTTTGGAGCTAGGACGTTGAGGCTGCGAACGCCTTGACTATACGGATCTGATGAGACGTAATGACGGGCAGCCGTACTCCTCCAAAACCGAGTTGAATCGCCTAATGTGGAGTCGCGACAGCGGTGGTGAGATGCGGCTGCCGCCAGCCATCGTTTGCTCGCGGCTGAGCGCCCGCGCGCCCCTCAGTGAGTCATCCATCCGGTTCTCGTTGTTTACCCCTGGCGTGAACGTGCGTATAGCGCGCCTGCTTATAGCACAGAAAAATAGCACTGATACTTACGGACTGTCTTCAAACCTAACCAAGCAGTGCATTTTACCGCTAGCGAACGGAATTTCTCACCTTTAACCTTTGTACTAGAGCAGGCGTGTACCCCGTAGGCCTCAAGAGGATGAAAATAGCTCCTCTGTATAAGGGTAAAGGAGAGAAATCTGACGTTAAATCCTATTGTCCGATATTTTTAGTGCCCGTCAGCAAACTGTTCGAGGTGGGGCTGAATAAACGACTGGAATCGTTCATGACGAGCCAGAACGCACTGTCCGACTAAAAGTACGCCTACAGGAGAGGTCGTGCTAAACTGACCTGGTGCGCGAAGTCGTGCGAACTCATGTTGAGCGCGCGCGAAGCCAACCAGCATGTCGCCGTGCTGTTCTGAGGCCTCTGCCGCGCGTTTGACACCGCAGACCACGCTGACGTATCTGGAAAGCTCGAATACTACGGGATACGATCGCTTCTGTTTTTTTTTGTCTGCCAGTAGTCAAACGGTCGTAGACGATAGAGGCCTCATGGTATCCTCTGAAATTAAAAGCAATATCGGAGTTCTGCAGGGCTCGTGTTTATCGAAAGCTGATGAACGATCTGCCAGGTGTGATCCAGGATGCCGAAATGTAATTTACCCTGATGATGTGTCCGCTGTAATTACTACCAATACACCACAAAGGCTAGAACAGGCACTGAACAACACAGTCTCGCATCTCGAGCGCTGGTTCACATCGAACAGCCTTCTGCTAAATCAAGACAAAACCTGCTTTAAGGCCTTCTGCCTTAATTGGAAGTTTCCCTATTCGTATAAGGTAAACCACTGAAACAGGTACGATCGACGAAACTATTAGGTTTCCATATGGCCGTGCTCTCACGTGGGAATCACACATTGAGAAGCTCCGCACGAAGCTGGGTCACGCATGTTTCGCCCTCCGACGCCTTGCAAGCACTGCATCGAAAGAAGAATTGCGGGAAAGCTATTTCGCCACGGTGCACTTTAACCTAACGTACGGCGCTGAGCTGTGAGCTCGAGCCGCGGACGCAGATCGTGTATTCGTGCTTTACGCGCAATGGTGGGTGCGCCGGCCGACGCACCATGCGGACCACACTTCAAGGCGCTCAGGATACTCCCCTTACCTTGCGAGTACATCTACCAGGTCACAGATGAGATACTAGTTACTTGACCAGGTGGGTGAGTGAACGCGCGCACGTGACTGTTCGTGCACAGTAACCTCGAATCGTTTCAGCGTAGGGAACTTGCGCAACAAAGCCAACAAAGACCGATTAGTTGTAGCCAGATCAGACCGATCGGTCTAGATTCAAGGACGTTATGTATACAATCGTATACCTTAAGAAATAATAAATGCAGGCTCCCGCAAAAGCTTTAAAAGAAAATTTAAAAATTGGTTGCTACTCCGCCATATTTACAGTTTTAGTGAATTTATGAAAATACCTTGCGTATCATAATTTACTAATCAAAATAAAATTAATGTTGTATTTTTTTAATGTAATTTATATATTGATTAAATATATTTTTAATTTTGTAAGCAAGTTTATGAAAAAAAACCTGGCACCATTGTTTTTTTTCTAGATTGGGTCTTTTTAACCAATATTATTAGCCTGTTCGGGGAATTATTTTTTTTTTATTAAAAATTTGAGTGCGTTCCCGTTCGTAATCGAAAACTCCTTGCCAAAAACTTTTATTATTTTCATGATTTTTTTAATTGAACCAGAAAAATAAAGTAGATACAAAAATTATAATATTCGATACAAACTGTAAATCATATCATATCAATAGTTGCCTTATAAATATTAATTTAAGGTTCTGAACTTGTGAAATAAAACAACGTTACAGAAAAAAAACGGGTTTTTTTTCATGTTTTTATCCAACACAGAAAAAAAACCTGTTTTTTTTGCAACACTAGGCCAGCTTAACTGTCTGTATTTAAAGAAAACACAAGCGGACCAATTAAAAGAAAGCTTATGAAAAAGTATTTTACGGGTCATTCACGTTATGTTATGACTATCGCATGAACCGAGACTCGAGACACAAAACAGATAAGTACAGAACTCAATCTACATACAATGTGCGCTCGAGCAACGCACACATAGACACCGCTCACGGACACGATATCTCGGAACAGTGAGAACACTCCGAGCGCGAGTGCCGTCCGCTTGTTGAGACACGTGTTTGCAAAGATGGAGGAACAAAAAAAAATATTATAACTGTTCCGTGGACGGTTGTTTTAATTCAACATTAAACTGTAAATTGATGTTTTTTTAAGCTACCAGTTGTTTCAGAGAGGTAAGCAGATATCTGCTTGCATTTCGATGGTTCGTTTTATACAGAACGGTTCGGTAGGTAGGTAAGCACCCCGGCCCCCGGCCCCCGGCCCCCGGCCCCCGGCCCCGCACCGAAATAGCGAACATGAGTTTGTGGCCATATAATATTTTATACAATTTATATTAGGTGTTGAACATATAATATTTATACAGTTAACGCGTGAGATAAAAATATGCTTTTTCTTTGTCATTCAGTCCGGAATCCTTAGCGCGAGTACGCCTCACAGCTGGCAGATTTTTATTATTTTTTGTTTTACATGAGTATTAGTACTATAATGATACCAAGTTACACGCTTGTATGAATTACCGTTTTTATGATAGAGCTAAATAAAATATACTTCTAAAGACCTTCTAAAGATCATTGGTGTGTTGCGGCATGAAGATAAGATAGCCAGTTCCCCATTTCGTTGGGGAATCTTGGTAAGCCCGCTTCCATCTTCAGCAACATCGTCACTTACCACCAGGTGAGTTGTTGTCAAGGGTTTACCAATTGTGAATAAAAAAAATAAAAAAAACTTCTAAAGACCTTTAAAAAAACACGTTTTTTGTATAAAACCCACTTTATAAAACACAAGTCCCGTTGGTCACCCGTTGTGTGTACGAAACCCTAAAAATCAGAGTGTCCACTTCGGTAGCAACGCTATTTTAAACTCGAGAGACGTACCTACTTTTATTCGTAAAGCTCGGCTTTCTACTCTAGAATTCTTTGCTCCGCTCTGCATTCAAAAAATCATTCTTGCCTTTAAAATGGTAATTTGCGCCCTGGGTATACAATCTACTCTATGCTATACCTTAAGGCGCTTTCCACACGACGGGGCGGGGCGGGCCGGTCTATTTGGCCGCCAACGATAGCACAAAGGGAATCCTATACTACCAACGCACATGGAGGCGGCGCGGTCGGCGCGGTCTTTTTGTCCTCCATGTACGTTGGTGGGCAAAGCGCCTTAATGTCTATGAGACGAGGCTTTTTAAACAGTCTCAGTCGCTCTTAGTTTTTTATAAATAAATTTTTTCTCCTTTTCCAGAAAGCTGAATGATGTCTTCATGAAAAGCTTAAAATTTCAAAATCAATCCGGGTACCTTCTTTTAACAAGCATCAACTTTCAGTACACTACGACACAAAATACTACATAATAACCATGTACTTAGCAATAATAAAATACCTACATCAATAAACAGGTTTATTAAATGTTTTCATTTTATTTACCCTCGTTAACATCCCGTATGGCTCCGGGCTAAGAATAGGACCATCCCATCTCTTCCAATGGGGGTCTTAAGAGTCGACTAAGAGTTTTAAAACCGGAGGATGGGCAGCAGCGTCCTTTCCGTGCATTGCAACACACCTGCAACCACACTGCGATCGCTAACTCTAAATTCTGCCAAAAAAATTGGTATTGCTGAGCGTTGTACGTGGTTTAAGAAAATTATTAAAAATTTGTAAAATATACGCGGGCATCTATTGGTTAGTTTAAAATGTCAAACAGACTGAATTCATTGTGTTTAGGCCCTGTGGCAAATATTCAGAAGAAGTGCTGTCAGTAAAACTAGGTATACCCACTGATGAGAACCTACAAGTTTTAATATCTCGGGCACTGGATAAACATGTTCATGAATTATATTCCAAACTGTGCCTACCGAGATGTACATATCTTCAGCTATCCTGGAAACAGTCACTCGCCTATCTGTCAAAATAAATTAATCGCTCCATCTTCTATGGACTCTCTTCCCCATTAAAACTACTTTGTCCAAAATTTGACTTTATATTTAGAGGGCGCTGATTCCTTTTATATTGTTGTTATGCGATCAAATATTTCTTTAGGCTTCTTTCCCTCTTTAGTGAGGAACTTAATAACCGATCAGTGCTCTAAATCAAGCAATTTTTAGAAGATGCACTTGCCATGCTCCAACTCTGAAAGTATTAATCGCACTGAATTCAAATTTCGAACACGTCACACGAAGAAACAAAGCTACACGCATGAACATGTCTCGACTTGTTCAGAAGTGCACTTTACCCTTAGGTAGATATATTATTGAACGCTCCTGGTAGTTACCTGTTAACGAAACCAACTTGACTGAAAGGTCCAAACTAATACGCCAGTTTATTTTTCTGAGCGCCGGGAGCTTTGTACTTTGACCCCTCCTCCCCTCCCCTTGTCGCAGCGTTCAAACTGGCTACCGGGCGTTTTAGGCTAAAAATAATATGGTTATACTGATTTTGGTAGACTGTGTCCCATTCATTATGGCAAAATATCTACTTTCAAAAGTTACTAGTTTAAGAGAACAAAATACGTTCCTACTTAATAAATAAGATACACTAAGATATAAATAAACACGTATGTGCAAGTACTGTACTTAGCTTTTCTTTGTAATGCATTCGTCCTGTTTATCTTTGATATAACTCGTAGTGACTTTTTTCGTTTATAGCGTTTGTTAGCCATAGTGACGACTTGGCGAGATCAATTTTAGTTTATTTTCGAAAAATCAGTGCACGTCACACGTCGCGCGTCGGGCGGGAAGAGCACTGGCACAGGTCCGTCGTCTCGTCGGTAAGCGCCAACGCGCGACTGACGAAGACCGCGGAGTCGCGGCACTCGCGGTTTTCGTAATATTTAGACATCATAAACAGGAAAATAACACTACAACATCCACCTCAGCGATTTGTACTAGAAAAATGATTTATTTAAAGAAAGGTATAAAAATAAGGTAAATGCTTAAATTTATAATTTTAGGCACAGTATTGAAAATAAATTTTAAAAAGAGGCAACTTTGGATATTTATAGGTTCAGCACACTACAAACAATTCGATGCTGTTGGGTATTTATATAAAGTAACCTCCCCCAAAAACAAAATGAACTATAAAATCATTAGACTGAAAAAGACACTACAACTAGAATTAGAACCAGAACCAGAACGAGAAACAGAACTAAAACCAGGACCAGAACCAGAACGAGAACTAGAAAGAGAACCAGAACGAGAAACAGAACTAGAACTACACCTAGAACTACAACTAGAACTACAACTATAACTACTACTAGAACTACAACTACAACTAAAACTGAAACAAAAACTAGAACGAGAACGATAACTAGAACGAGAACAATAACTAGAACTTAAACTAATAAAACTGATAGAAGTAATAAAATTAATAAAACAGATAAAGCTAATTTAAAAAATAAATAATTATAAAACTGATAAAACTAATAAAACTAGAACTACCACTAGAACTAAAACTAGAACTAGAACTAAAACTAAACTTAGAACGAAAACGATATCTACAACTTAATCTAAAAAAACTGATAAAATTAATAAAACTGATAAACTGATAAAATTAACAAAAGTAATATAGATGATAAAACTAATAAAACTAGAACTGAAACTAGAACTACAAATAAAACTACAACTTCAACTAAAACTACAACTGCAACTACAACTACAACTGCGAATGGAACTGGAACTGGTACTGGTACTGGAACTGAAACTGAAACTGAAGAAACTGAAACTAGATCTAGATCGTAAATTAATAAAACTAATAAATCAAATAAAACTGATAAAACTAGAACTAAAACTAAGTTTTAGTTCTAGTTATAGTTCTAGTTTTATCAGTTTTATAATTTATATTACTTTTATTAAATTTATCAGTTTTATTAGTTTTATTACTTTTATCAGTTTAAGAAACTGAAACTGAAACAGACTGAATCTGAAAGTGAAACATAAACTGAAACTAAAACTTAAACTAGAATCTAAACTAATTAAACTAATAAAACTGATAAAAATACTAAAACTAATAAATTTAAAATAACTGATAAAACTAGAACTACAACCAGAAATACAAATAGAACTAGAACTACCATTACAACTACAACTGCAACTAGTACTAGAGTTAGAACTAGAACCAGAACTAGGACTACAACTACAAGTTTAACTACAACTACAACTGCAACTACAACTACACTTGAAAATGCTTATTGGATTTTTAGAAAACAAGTGACTAAAAGGTTATGGTGTAGTAATTTATAGAACCGGCTCATAAAGCCCTTTCAATTGATAGGTTTCTGAAATAATAATTCAAGTCTCATACATATTTTACTGTATGGACCTTGAACCACGCAATTTACACCGAGCATATGACCGCTTCCAATAGGTGACGCCATAACTCGCCCCCAAGCGAAACAAACGGTCAAAGTTATTGTTTTAACTTATAGTGCCTGTGCGTATGGAGCGTGCTATGCTCGGAGTTTCTCTGAATGATCGAATCAGAAACGACGAGATCCGTAGGAGAACCAAAAAAACCGACATAGCTTCCGAGTCCGAGTCCGAGCCCGAATCCGAATCCGAATCCGAGTCCGAGTCCGCGTCCGCGTCCAAGTCCTGGTTTGTTTTAGTTTCAGTTTTAGTTTTAGTTTGTTTAAGTTTTAGTTTTAGTTTCAGTTTTAGTTTGAGTTGTGTTAGTTTTAGTTTTGGTTTTGGTTTTAGTTTAAGTTTTAGTTTGAGGCAATAATAATAATAAGCTGGCTAAATTTGAAACTACACTCTGTTCAGTTATTTTACTTCTGGGTGATAGATAAGTTATAATGTGGCTGTAAAACCTTAATGTTCTTAACCACTGTAATATTCTCTTGTTTGGGTGTTTCTGTTAACAACTAAGCAAACAATATTTCAAAATTTTTAATAAATTATTTGCATAAAAACTGTATTAAGGACGTCAAAGGCAAAATAACTGTGAACGGATTGTAGTGGGCGCGCACGTGGCCGCCCGGCCGCCGCGGGGTAAGAGGCGAGGTGTCGTCACGGAGCGAGCGCCAGCCGCGCTCATACGTTTCTATACGCTCATAGTTTTAGTTTTAGATTTAGTTTGTTTTAATTTTAGTCTTAGTTTTAGTTTTAGTTTGAGTTGTTTTAGTTTTGGTTTAAGTTTAAGTTTAAAATTAAGTTGAAGAATAAATTATTTGCATAAAAACTGTATTAAGGACGTCAGAGGTAAAATAATTGTGAACGGATTGTAGTGGGCGCGCACGTGGCCGCCCGGCCGCCGCGGGGTGAGAGGCGAGGTGTCGTAACGGAGCGAGCGCCAGCCGCGCTCATACGTTTCTATACGCTCATAGTTTTTAGTTTTCAATTGTTTTAATTTTAGTCTTAGTTTTAGTTTGAGTTTGAGTTGCTTTAGTTTGAGTTGTTTTAGTTTTAGTTTTGGTTTAAGTTTTAGTTTTGGTTTTGGTTTAAGTTTTAGTTTTAGTTTTAGTTTTATTTATTTATTATTTATTTTTATTTATATATTTATTGTACACACACAGTTGAGTTAAACAGTTGCTTATAAACTAAATGTACAAATGGCATGAATAACTCTGTAAGAGTTTTCTTCCTACATACCATAGGCGATGAGAAATGAGATGTGAGGGTTGAATTGGCGTGTACACAGATAATTACACAATATATAACAGAGATAATGTATACCTAATATATACCTAATATAAATATAATATGGAATACATAATATATACCTTTATACTTATAAATAATATATAAACCTACGTAATTAGGAAAGATTATTAGTAATTTTATGTTACACAAATAAATATAATATGACTAAACAGAAAGGTAATGTTCTTTTACTCTTCTTTTGAAGACCTTCAGTGATGGGCTATCACAGACGTAATGTGGAAGGGAGTTCCACAGTCTCACTGCATGTACGTACAGTGAAGGAGCTGCCGTAGCAAGAAGACGTGTGGGTCGGAACTTTTAGAAGAAGGGATTTCGCTGTACGGCATGGCTGATCTCTGGGCACCAAAAACTCAAAACGCTCACGCATATAGGGAGGGGAAGAGGAGTTAAAAATACAATTATAGAGGGTGGACAGGATATGAACATCCATCCGACGGCGAATTGGAAGCCATTTCAGCTTAGATCTGTATGCAGATACGTGATCGAACTTGCGCAATCCGTAGATTAAGCGAATGCATAAGTTCTGAAGACGCTTCAATTTATTGACTAATACCTCATTTGCGTCGAGGAAACACACGTCAGCGTAGTCAATAATAGGCAGAAGTAACGATTGTGCGAGCAAAATTTTTGTTTCTAATGGTAGAAATTTTTATAGGCGTTTGAGGGATCGGTACGAGTAATGGATTTTCCTACTGACCTCATTTACATGGCTACTCCAAGAAAGGTTACTGTCAAAGATGACGCCCAGATTCTTTGCAGTATCTGTGAATGGAATACAAACCCCATTGTATATCACAGGCTGAAGTGAAGTAGGATCTACCAGCTTTCTCATATATGTGCCACCTATTAGAAGAGTCTGTGACTTAGATGGGTTTACTAGAAGACCAAACGAATGAGCCCAGTTATTAATTTTGTCAAGATCGGCGTTAATTAGAAAAATAGCTTCATTTATCTCACTGATAGTAAAGTGACGATACAACTGCAGATCGTCAGCGTAAAGATGGTAACTGGATGAGATGATACTTGTTAAAGAGTTAATAAAAACAGAGAAAAGTAGTGGAGAAAGCACACCGCCTTGAGGAACTCCCACCGTTAGGTCACACCAATTAGACAATGATTCGCTAGAAAGAACGCACTGGGTTCGACCCTTTAAATACGAAGTAAACCAGGTGATGTCCTCAGGGGAAACATTAAGTGAAGAGAGGATTTTAAGAAGAATATCGGGATCCACAGAATTAAAAGCGCTGCTAAAGTCAAGCAATACCAAAACCGTTAATTGTTTACTGTCTTTGGCAAAACGTATATCTTCAGAAACTTTGAGAAGTGCAGAAACAGTACTATGTCCTAGACGAAAGCCGGATTGAAATTGACTTAGCAGGCTATTATGGTATAAATAGGTGGAAAGTTGTCTATTCACAATACTTTCGAGTGCTTTTGACAGGAAAGGAAGGATGGAAATGGATCGAAATTGGGTAGGAGAAGATGGGTTAGATATTTTTGGGAGAGGGATAACATTAGCTTTTTTCCAGACGGTAGGGAAGCTACCAGAAGATAGAGAGACATTATAAATATGCGTTAGAGTGGGCAGTATTTCATCTAATATTAAATAAAACATTTAAGAACTTAACTCATCTACACCTACTGCTTTGGACGAAATGGAGAGGATAGATTTTTTAACTTCAGAAGAGGCTACCTCCTGGAAAGAAAAAGGGACACCGTTTGGAAGTGGAAGGTTTGACAAAGATTGCAGAGTTGCCGATTTGACTTGATCATCTAAAATAACTGGCGGTTTAGAAAAATGTGTATTTAGGACATTCAAGTCAAACATAAATGAGGAATCATTAGGTGCTTTGTCCACCCCAAGCGTTTTAAGGAACTTCCATAGACGTGCGGGATCACATTGCTCAATGGAGCCGTGAATGTGCCGACGCTTGGCATCTCTGCACATCCGATTACAACGATTACGCAGGTTTTTATCGATAGGATTTTTCTTATATCTGGGTTTAGCCTTATCGCGCTTCGACATAGCTGATTTAATAGCCTCAGTTAACCAAGGAGCCGGAAGTCGCTTAACTTTAACTTTTTTGATAGGTGCATGCACATCAAATAGTCTTGTGAAAATGGAGTTGAAATGACAATTTTTTTCATCAATGCTTAAGGAATCGACTACAGGCGACCAATCAATAGCAACAGCATCTTCCCTCAGCCGATCGAGATCGATATTTTTATAACTACGTAAGAACATATACTGAGGCTTGACTTTCTCGGGTTTTATTTTATAAGTGATGTAAATCAAGTCATGATATGAAAGAGATGCAGGAAGCTGGCCATGAGTTACAACAAGGGAGGGATTGGATACTACGATAAGATCAAGAAGAGATGGAATAGAATGAGGAGCTTGATGAGTGGCTGAAAGGGGAAGGATATGTAGATTAACTGAAGACACCAGGTTGCAGAGCTTGCGAGCTCGCACATCACCTTTGAGCAGGCAAGTGTTAAAATCGCCGAGAATAATAGAATGTTCATATAAAGGTGTAAAGAGTTCAAGTTTTGATTCAAAAGACTCAAAATAATTGATTTCCCTAGAAGGATTATAGAAAACTCCTAGTAGAAGTTTTGTATGGTGAATACAAATTTCGATGAAGAGATGTTCCGAAGACTTTGAATATTCTCCATGAGAATAATCTACAATTTTATAAGGTATGTCGGCTCGAAGGTATATAATACAGGGTGTAAAAAATGGAGTAGGACCTGTTAACTGGGGATTCTATTTATCATACTGAACAACTTTCCCCAAGGAACCTATACTCAATTCTAAAAAAAAATAGACCCTCCATATTAAAAATGCACAAAATTGATCGATCAGCTGAGTTAATAAAAATTTGCGTTTTCAGCAAAGCCGTAGAACAAAAGTTATTCAGTATGATGAGTAGAAGCCCTCAGTTAACGGGACCTACACCAATTTTGTTACACCCTGTATATGAAAGTAAGTATGTGTGTTTTTATTTATTTGGCATGCTAAGCCTAAACAGCTTGATGGATTTTGGAGTGAAAGGTGTCTTTATACTATTCGGTTACTAAAAGAATGGACCTCGCTCGAATGTGACCCCTCTCTCGCTTCCCCGCTCACCTCCCCGCGTTCTCCTGTCGCGTCAGTACGGTTCGCATTTTTGTTACATAAGTTTTTTTATTAAGTTTTCGTATCGTAAATAAGTAAAAGATACTTTTTGTATTTATTCTAAATTATTTGAAATTAAAAAAATTAAGTCATCATTGTGTTATTTATTTTAAATCTCGTCTTAAAACATTAAAATAGGCCTCTACGGACTGAATACCGCTATGTCCGGTATTATTATTATTATTCCAATTATGTAATCTAAGACAACATACCTAGAGTTTTCACAAACATTTGTTTAAGTTTCATAAATATTCTTAACTAGCTGTTTCCCGCGGCTTCACCCGCGTGGAAAACGTTTCTATGACTTTTTGAGGGTGCGCAGTGCGTGGAAAAAAGTAGCCTATGTATTAAACCAGGTCCTAATCTGTCTACCTACCAAATTTCATCCAGATCCGTTCAGTAGTTTTTTGCGTGAAGAAGTAACAAACATACACACTTACAAACTTTCGCCTTTATAATATTAGTGTGATGATGCTTTTTTGCACACCATACCCATGTGTCGCAGTGACGTCATCGACGCCAGGTCCATTCTTTTAGTAACCGGGTAGTATACGTTTTTATCCTGTGAGTGACATAAGATACATTTTTACCCGACTGGCCAAAAATAAGGGTTAAGTTTTTATACAGATGGGTTTTAAATTTTCAATTAATTCCTAAACTTATTTTTCTACAGACGGGGCTGGGTTAAGAAAGCAATTTATAGAATAGAAAACTTTATTTTATTACATTAGAGTTAACAAGATGAAAAGAATTCGTTGTGGTAGATAGGGGTCACTTTAAAATAAATATTATAAGTTTGAATATTTACAACATTCTCTTGAATAAGGAAAGGAAAAGGATTCATCAAAAATTCGATTTACGGGTCGTCCTTCTTCTATGTATGCGGTCCGTGGCTTACCATCTCATTCCTGCCTCTGTAACAAATAAGCGTTTTGACTATCATTAATTAACAATGTCATAACAGGGAGACAACCCCCTTCCAGCTGATTGTCTAAATCCAGTAAATCTACGAAAAATGTGTGGATTAAGTTGCATCAAATTTTAGTATATTAGCAATGGCACCGAAACTGTACAATAAGTTGCCAACCAGAATAAAAGAGGTTGACTGTTTAGATGTTTTTAAAAAAAAAGTTTGTGATTTGTTACTGAAGAAGGCATATTACTCTGTTGACGAATATCTTAATGACTAAAATGGGACATTTCCTACTTTATTATAAATTTGACATGTAACTATTTTTATTCATCTGCGACTGGTGCTACCTACCTAATGATTTGTTTCTGTTATTTTTAATTAATTGACCTCTTGTTAATCAATGAACTTATTATCTTATTATTAAAGTGAATTTCTGTAGTTAATAATTTGAAATGTTTTAACTCCTTTTAATTTTTAAACTATACTAGTGTTTTTCTTTTCAAGTAATCATTTAAATTTGTATTTCATCACCATGTTACTAAAAATTTGCATGCCGTTTTACGGCGGAATATTTAAGGCACTATTATTTAAGACTACAACTTTTGTTACCAATATTCTGCAAATAAAGTTTTACTTACTTACTTACTTTTACTTACTTTAAGTAATAACTTAAAATTTATTAGGTAAACTGATGCCCAATTAAAATGTATAAGAATCCCCGATAAATATATTCTGGGACAAATCACCCATGGTCATCTAGCCCCAAAGTAGGATTCCCTGTATTATGGGAACCAGAGACTGATATAAATACTTATATAAGTTTAAATACATACTTTTTATAGATATTTAACACCCAGACACAGAGCAAACAAATCTGCTCATCACACAAATGTTTGCCCTGGGTCGAACCCACAACTCTCGGATCAGTAGTCAAGAGCACTAACCACTGAGCCACCGAGTCAGTCAAATAAAGATAAAGAAATGATGATCGTAATTATTAACTAATTAATGAATCATAGCAATAAAATTTAACTAAAATATTCGTAGCGTCATCTATTATCATTCATCATATCATGGCTGATATAAATAAATAAATAAATAAAAAAATATTTTATTAATAAAAACTAGCTAGGCTACGCCGTCTTGTGGAGATCAATAATAAGATTTACAAATTGAAGTGCGGCTGCAGATTTACACTAAGAAAACTAATTAAATAAATAAACGCTGGATATTAGGAACACAATAAAAGAAAAAAATATTTTAGTACTAAAAACTAAAAATTAGGTTTGTGTGTGTGTAAGAGAGAGAGAGTGTGTATGTATTAATTGTAGCAATAAAATTGAACTAAAATATTTATAGCATCATTTATAGTCATTCATCATATGAATTTGTTATAGCAATAAAATTTAACTAAAATTTTCATTCATCATATCATGGCTAATATAATATGCCTATAATTAATTATAGCAATAATATTTAACTAAAATATTTATGGCATCATTTATAGTCATTTATCATATCATGGCTCATATGATGAAAAAATTTAACTAAAATATTCGTAGCATCACTTATTAGTAAAAAAAGCGGCCAAGTGCGAGTTAGACTAACGCCCCGATAGCTATTCATTTCAAACAAAAGACATCAACGCGAGAGGCAGAAAAATGCTAGTTTTTTTAAATTCAATTCTGTTTCCTTACATAAAGTATGACTCATACTGGGGCGGTGTTCCTTAGTTAACAAGGAAACTTAATTGTTTCGCCATGTCCGTCTGTCTGTCTGTTCGCGGCTTAACTCAGAGACTCTTAATATTAGAAAGCTTTAATTGGGCATAGGTATATTTATCACGCCGATAGTGATATAATAATATAATCTTGAAAAAAAAATTAAGGGTTCCTGGTTCCACGTGAAAGTGGAGGTGACTTTTTTTTCGTCTATTTCTTTCCATTTTTGATTCACGGATTCGTTTGCCAAAAAAAAGCTTTAAAGTGCATTTTTTTTAAGTTTTTCCCTCCAACCAGCTAAACCTCTATATCGGGACATCTGAAAAAAAAATGTAAATAGGAGAAAATCATCATCATTACAGCTCATATACGTCCCCACCGAGGGGCTCGAGCCTACCCTGAATCAGGGCGATTAGGCCTTAGTCGACCACGCGGGCCCAGTGCGGGTTGGTCGACTTCACACACAACCTTCAAGTTTCTTCGCAGGCGTGTGTAGGTTTCCTCATGATGTTTTCCTTCACCGTTAAAGCAATCGGTAAGTATATGTACGTAATAAGAAAATACTATTAATTTAAAAGAAAAACTATCATGGTTAAGGAGGCTTTCTTAATTTAGGAGTTATGGTCGACCAACTTAAGATGTGCAGTTGGATTTTTAAAAAGTTCATAGATTTCCTATATAAAATATTCTATTACCAACTGCAAATACAGTTTTTTTTTTAAATATACATTTATATATGAAAAGACTACGAAACCCTAAGTTACGCGAGTGTAACTCGCACTTGGCTTTTTTTATATTATTATTTGTTGTTTTACTTTAGTACTTTTTCTGTACTTATACCAATTTATATCCTTTTACGATACGCTTACTGTTTTAACGATAGAGCAAAAACAAAAACCTTTGAAAAAAGTTTTTTGTATTAATTTTTTACTTTATTTTTATTTTTTAGTAAGTCCATTACAATAACGCATATTCTGTAACAAAAAAATTCGTTTACCTATTTCGTTCTCGGCACATCCACTGAGTAGATCCATACTGGATCTATTGTGTTATTTATTTCTCGGTAGATCTGTAGGTCAGCCTTTTAAAGTCAGACAGACAGACGAACGGACTGTCGGAATGTAACCTGGTACGGAACCCTAAAAACTACTTTTAGTAATATTTGGATCGAAAGCCCATGTACTACGAAATCATCATAAATGCATTGCATACTTAAATAACATTGATTGTATTATTTACAAACAATTCTACTAAAGTGACTTTAATGCAATCCCAAAATATATTTTATGTAATGTACTATTATTAGGTAATAGAGCGTCTTTTTCAAGGTTTGATTTCTAAATTTGTTTAAGGGCGTTGTAATCAGTTATCCCAAAGCTTTACCGGTCTTATAAACATCTACGAGTCAAATCCTATAAAAATAGGAATCATTTATTGCCGTCATAAGTAATACGCTCTCTGCTGGTATAGCGCTATTTGAAACTTTGAAAGTTATTTTTTTATTAAGACATCAATTCGTAGCATTCAACTGAACTGAAGTTTTTCCAATGCATTTTGATGGAGCTCCTTCGATAGCCCAAATATTACTGTAGTGTATAGCCACAGTATCACAATATAACGGCTTACAGTTTAGTGCAACTAATGTACTTACGCAGAGCAACGGAAGGGTACTTGCGGGGCAGCGGGCGGCGGGGCACAGCCTGGCAAACTCCGCGAGTTTGCACGTCTGGCTACAGGCTAGGACTGGTATATATAAAGTACTTTGTGCTAGTACTGCTAGTACCTACGCCGTGGCGGCATCTTGCGACATAAAGGCGTTGCTACTGTAAGCCATATCGTAATACTGTGGTAGAGCATTGTTCATCTTCCGCTCCAGCTTACTACCTATTAGGCTCAATTCACACCGTGACGGCAGCGGCCGGCAGCGACTGGGAGCGGCCGTCAGCGGCTGGGAGCGGCCGGCAGCGGCGAGTAGATACCGTCGGAGCCGGCCACGGCAGGTTCGCGCCGCCGCCAGCAGCCGCGCGTGGCCGCTGGCGGCCGCACGCGGCCTCCCGACTAGGCTCAATTCACACCGGGACGGCAGCGGCCGGCCGCTCGCGGCCGCGCGGTAGCTCGCGGCTCGCGGGCAGACGCGCGCGCTGGGAGCGGACAGCCGCTCGCAGCCGCGCGGTAGCTCGCGGCGTCGCGGGCAGCCGCGCGGCGTTTTCGTACTTTTCAAACGATACTAATATTTATAAGCATGAAGATAAAGTTTAAAATTGTTTTACACTGAAAGTGCTCGTCGCGTCGCTGCCGGCCGCTACCGTCCCGGTGTGAATTGAGCCTTAGCGGCAGTGGGCGGATGTGGATCCCTGTAAATTTTGCACTACTCCTCCGGTCTGATTGGATACACCAAGATACCTGGTTGATCTGACAAGATCCTGATTTTTGTAGAAAATGCTTCAAGAAGGCGTCAAGGAAGTCACTGGGAGCTGAAGTGGCGCATGGCCGGAGCGCGTCCGCCGCACAAGTAAACACCTCATCCACCTTTCCACAGAGATTCTGAAAAATGAAATTAATTTTGTTTGCAAACCATCCAAGCATCTAAAAATTATTACTCCACACGCGGAAGCCGAGTCCCAAATGTTCAAATGATGCAAGGCCCGAAGTTTTCAAGTTTCAAGTGCCAATGCCCCTTTAAAACACACAAGTCGCGGAATGTCCTTTTAAATTTTTCCTAGCCTGATTTATAGGGTTGCCACCATAGTAAAAAAATATTGGTTTTTTTTCACTCAAAAAGGCTCGAACGATTTTGAAGTTACTATGACTTTATTAAACGACTTCAAAAAAGGAGAAGGTTTCTTAATTCGACTAATTATAGTTTTTAATTATTAAACAAAAAAACATTGAATAAGTGCACAAGTGTGGTTATTTTCTTTACTGTTCACACGTAAAGAAAAAGACAAAGACAACCGTTCCAATCAATGCCTCGCAATCGATACAGGTTACGTGCCTATGCTACAGATGATTCTAATAGTAATAAGAAATCCACCGAAATCGGAATGATACAGGGTGTAACAAAATTACGGCGCCGGTCACGTCTTTTTGAGAAATTTAGGGTTGAGAAGATGAGGAGGACTGATTTTCAAATGATGAATTGTAGTGTAATATAAGACGAAAGGGAGTAAATGAATTATGTTTGTTATTAGGTAGGTATACAGGTGTAACAAAACTGGTGTAGGTCTCTACTCATCATACCAAACAACTATTGTTCTAAGTCTTTGCTGAAATCGTAAAAAAAAGTTTTAACTCTTCATAGGAATCGATCAGCTGATCAACCAATATTGTGCATTTTTGTATGAAGGCTCAATTTTTTTTTTTAGAGAATGACTGTGGGTTCCATAGAGAAAGTTATTCAGTATAATGAGTAGAAGTCCCAGTTAACGGGTCTTACACCAATTTAGTAACACCTGTATATGTATAGTGATACCTAACTACCTATGCCACAGATGATTTTCTAAGCCAGTATTGTCTGTGGTGTTGATTAGGTATGTTTCCTTAGTTATAAATGACACAGTAGGTGCTATTAGATACTAGAGTTATCTTCAGACAGGGGTAGCGTCTCTCTGATATCCCCCCTTCTAAGCAGCGACCTATTTAAGCCGAGGTAAGTGTCTGCACGCCCCGGCCTCCTTAATGGGCCTGCCAACCCACCAATTGCTCGTGGCATGCCCACGCAGGCCATCCGCCGCCGGAAGAGAAAGACGAAGGGCCCCTGTTTCGCCGCCCCACCACCCACCCAAGCTGGCAACTGTTTCGGACGCCGTACCCATGCTATCATATGGCGAACTCCTGCGAGCCCTGCAAATCATACAGCTATTGCTCGCCGCGGCCGGGGCTGGAGCAACCGCCGAGGGCCCTGCGCCCACCCCAGCGACCCGCTCAACGTAATAGGCGGCGGAAACAGCCACTTTAAGGAGGCTTCGCCTCGGAAACGTCTCCGCGTCGCTCCCTTCCGGGGCAACAAGAAGACTACCAGCGTAACCTGGGCGCCCTTAGGCAGTAGCATCTTTTTCCTTTTAAGGTTTGAGTGCCCTACGTGCTCGCCTGTCCGGTGAAGTTGTAAAGGCCCAAGGTCAACAACAAACAGTTCTTTTAAAAAAAAAACCACAGATCTAGTGTCGGCCACTACGTTCGGGTACATTGAAAATGAATATGCCAAATGAATTGAATTTTTATTTTATATTCATAACTCAATAATAAAGACAAAATATATGCTAAATTACTTTTTTTAACTTTCTGTTTACAAAAAATTATATAAAACCATAATTTTGAATTACTACGTGAAAACTAGAACCCTCTAAGACGGGTGGTCACCAAGGGTACAAGGGGGTAAAAAAAAGTCACGTAGTATGTACGTTCTCTTATGCTCGCCTTTTCTGAATTTTGAAACATTAATTAATGAACCCCAATTATATGTGACACAGCCATAAACTACACATGAATGTACAGCCTAAAAATAGCCGGCTGTTATCTCGTGTCATGGAATTGAACTAAAATAAAAAAAGAACCTAAAAAAATATTTAAAGCATGATTTGCATTTTTCGTGAATGCTGTCATGTTCGGTTACATATTGCAATAAATTTATTGACTTAAAAAAGTTGATTCAGCTATATGCAATGATAATATTGTAATAGTAGTTTTTTTTAATGTGTCATAGTTAGTTACTTTGGACTCGGCGTTTCTTCTCACTTTCGCCAAAGAGTAAAAAATTTTACTACTATATGTAAAAGAAGGTTAACTCCGCAAAATCATTTAAATGAATGGCGACTCTTGCTACGACTTTATTACTTACATTTATATTCACCTACAAGTTGCCTCTCTTTCTATCGCGTAAGCCTTATCTCTTCTGAATACTAAATTTTCCCCATTCAGGGGGCCGCGCGGCGTAGGCGTTACTACTAATTTACGGGTGTGACAAAATTGGTATAGGTCCCGTTAAAATGGGGGGTTCTACTCGTCATACTGAACAACTATTTCCAAGGAACCCATAGTCACTTCTCAATAAAAAATTTGAACCCTCCATACTAAAATGCACAAAATCGGTCGATCAGTTGATCGATTTCTATGAAGAGTAAAAAAAAATTACGTTTTCAGCAAAGTCGCAGAACAAAAGTTGTTCAGTATGATGAGTAGAAGCCCCAGTTAACTTACACCAATTTTGTTACACCCTGTATATACTTTGGCGTAGGTACATTTTCATGCCTACAGCGTGGAGTGCGACAGGCCTGCTTTCGATTACACTTCCCCATCAATAAAAGAAAACCCATATTCGATATGAATCGCTGCATTTCCCGAAATGATGGATACAAGTTCCGCTTTAGTAAATTTGTAATAATCTTCGTCACACTTTTCATTTTCTGAAGGTCATGAGTCGTGTAACTAAATTATCCTTATCCTTACTAATATTATAAATGTGAAAATGTGTTTGTTTGTTTATTTGTTTGTTTGTTACCTTTTCACGCTTCAATACCTTGACCAACCCTGATAAAATTTGGCATGCAAGTAGCCTGTGTCACGGGGAAGGACATAGGATACTTTTTATCCCGTGAAAATTGCATAGTCCGATGCAGTTCCTGGGGGAACTGCAAAAATAAACTTTTTTTGGTTAATTTCTTTAACATCACAACAGAACAATGGATTGTTGTGATTTTTTGCACAGAGAAGGTTGAGGGGGTGGAAAATGACATAATATACTAATTTGCATATCATTGACATAGTTCCCGAGGGATCTAGAAAAAACACATGTCTACGCTCGCGAGCTGCTTGCGGTTCGTGCACCACTCACCCTCAAAGACAGTCATATAAACTATGTCCACGCGGGCGAAGCCGCGGCCAAAAGCTAGTATTATATAAATTCGACTATCAGAAAGTGTTTTTGGAGTTTACTCGTTTAGAATTGATTCATATATACAGCCCGTTATGTAAAAAATATAAGCAGTGAAATCGAGTAAACTAGAATTTTATTGTCATTACGTTTTTTCAGTCACGAAGACTAACGAAACATGGCCATGCTGTCTAATGCGAGGCCCTAGGCCAAGTTCCATGTAGGAACTCCGCGTAGCCCAGAGCATTCCGTGCGGTAAAAAATTGTTTCATGAGTAAACTCTCGCGCGTCGCACACATTTTTTTACATTCTTTAACATTTCAATACTTTGATGTTTTGTCTTTTTTATCCTACCTTACTGGACATGCTCCTTACGTCATTTGCATACAATTTGTTCTTGCAATCCCTTAGTGCCTCTTCTCTAGTCATGACGCACATCATGACTTCTTCAGTTGTTAATACTGAAAATAGACAAAAAAGGTAAAAAAAATGTTATGTAATTGTTCGTGAAATTTCTCTTTTCGATCTTGCCTCTTTCCCCGTTTATGTTACCCCCCTCCCCCTCTAAAATCTTTAACCTGTCTAAAGCAAATAAATATTTACGATATGTTATATAATTGATAGTTAAAATAAAAGAATATTAGGGGTACCGATTTCTTTGTAATCTATGGTTAACGGCGGGGGGGAGGATGACATCAAAGAGAGAGTGGCAATATAATATGTTTACTGTAAATTTAATAAAAACATGACCACTCTTTTTTGGGAATTGGAGTAAAATGTATCCCGTGTCACACACGGGATCAGGACGAATATAACGATACCTACGTCGTACTCTAAAATCCATGTTTAAATGATATTGTGGAATAAAGAAAAACACATCCAATCCACACATTCTAAAGTGAAACAATACTTTTTTGTAGGCAGACGTGTAAAAACAAAATATCGATCCAATAGTCTGCAAAATATTCATCAAATCAAAAAGAAAGTAGTTCGTGGTAACGAGAACTTACACTCTAAAAAAATTGAAATTAAAAGAAAAATCAATAATTTTGTAAAACCCACAATGGTTATAAAAACGTAATTGAAAAAGTATTAAATAAGTTTTTTAAAGTCCACGACTAGAGGGAAATAAAAAACGTAGGATATTTTATATGATTGAAGTCGGTTTTTTAACGTGTTCAATGTGGCAACTTTATCAAAGTCGGTTAACTACTTGTTGAGAAAAAAGCCCACGACGGATGTTAAAACGTAATTGAAAAAGGATTAAATAAGTTTTTTAAAGTCCCCCGACCAGAGGGAAATAAGAAACAAAAGATACATTTATAAAAAATCCAAGAAAATCCGTCGAGGACTGCCATTCTGCCATCATCCATGCTGAAATAAATTGAATATACGCATTTTATGAGTTTGACTAATTCAGTAAATTAATATAGTTTTTGATCAATATAAATTGCTCAATTTAAACTGAAATTAGGAACATAGAGGGCAATGGCAGTCCCCGACGGATTATCTTAGATTTTTTATAAATGTATCTTTTGTTTCTTATTTCCCTCTGGTCGGGGGACTTTAAAAAACTTATTTAATCCTTTTTCAATTACGTTTTAACATCCGTCGTGGGCTTTTTTCTCAACAAGTAGTTAACCGACTTTGATAAAGTTGCCACATTGAACACGTTAAAAAACCGACTTCAATCGCAAATACCAAGTAATTTTTTTTTTGTTATTTTAAAACGAGTAGTCAACCGATTTTGATACAATTTTATGAAATTAACTTGGAAGTATAACCTATCAAACAATGTCATGGTGGACTTCCCACATAAATCGATCAAGTGATTATGCCTATGGTTTAAGTAGAAAACTAGAGTAGAAAGCTTACTTGTTAAGCGTTTTCCATCATCATAGCAGATGAAATCAACCACAGACTCTAAATCCTTCTTAAGGATGGCGGCGGATTTGCTCAAGGTTTTTGGGACGCACGGGGAGAAGCCATCGATAAGAGCAGTGAAGCACTTCCGGAATTGCGCTGCCTTGTCACAGTTCCTTTAAACAAGAAAGTTAACACTGAAAACTTAAAACCTAAACCTGATGGTGACGATGATGCCAAAGATAAAAGCGGGCTTAGCAAGATTCCTCAATGCATTGGGGAACCGGCAATATTACCTCAAATCCGGAATACATCAGTGCTGTTAGTATTTTGCTTTAATACTTGTTTGCATGTTCGTATTAATTTTTTTTAATCACAATTGGTAAGCCCTTGGCATCATCTCACCTGATGGTAAGAGACGTTGATGCCGAAGATGGAAGTGGGCTTACCAAGATTCCCCAACGCAATGGAGAACTGGCTATCTTATCTTCAAGCCGGAACACATCAATGTTGTTAACAATGATGTTTGGCGGCGAGACTTAGATAAGATGGTGGTAGCTAGCTAGGCGGGCTTATAAAATGGCCTACCACCAACCAAACCGAGTCTTATAATTTGAAACCACCGGGAATCGAACCCGCGACCTCCTGGTGTGAAGCGAACGGACTAACCATTACGCCACGGAGGCGGTTTGTTGGCGAAATGTTTGGCTGAAAGCCTTAGATAAGATGGTGGTAGCTAAATAGGTGGGCTGATAAAATGTCCTTCCACCAACCAAACCAAGTTTTACAAAGTTAGACTACGATAGGAATCGAATCCGTGAATTCCTATGTGAGCTAATGCACTAACCATTACACCACAGAGGCGGTTTAAACGTTAATTAAGATAAAACTAATTTCAATTAACGGAGACTTTATCAATTATTAATGCTTAATGCAACTATACAGTGTGTAACATAAAGATGTGGTGATACTTAAAAGTGGGCTCCCACTCGTCAAATTGAACAATTTTCTCCAAGAAACCTACGACCAATTCGCAAAAAAAAATGTTGTCCTATACAAAACCGGCCAATCAGCTGACTGATTTGTCTAGAAAATCCAAATAAAAACGCGATTACAGCAAAGTTGAAGAACAAAAGTTGTTCAGTTTGATTACTATCACCACACCTTTATGTTACCCCCTGTATATTAGCAAAGAAACTTATGACCCTTCATCTTCAGTTAGTCAAGGGAACCTTTCCATAGGGATTTGAAGATTACTACAGATATGAATATACAATATACATACTCCTTCCAGAACTGCGCTACTTTTCCTTCTCTTACGGCGGTTGTGAACTTGGTATCACTAAGGATGTCTTCGGAAAAAAGACGAAAGGCGCAATCACAAAACTGAAATACTGCTTCCTGTAAGAAAAACAACAACCTAAAAATTAATCATACTCCACTGAAAATATTTAACTCATAAAAAATATTGAAAAAAAAATACTGTGGGTGTTTTAACAGCCAGTAGTTACGTAATGGCAAGGGCCGCTACCTGCTGTCCGGGAGGTTGTGATTCGAATCCTGCCACGTACCATTGTGTTTCCGAATTTTCGATTTCATATGTACGAGTACGTTTATGTGACGCTCTTACGGTGAAGGAAAAACATCTTGAGGAAACCTGCACACGCCTATGAAGAAACTCCAAGATTGTGTGTGAAATGTTCGCATTATTGTATTTTCTAATTATGTTTGGCGTAGCAAGGTGCTTCCATTAATGTCTTTTCTATAAATTTAATATGTAAGGCGTAGTAAGGTGCTCGCGTTGTTGTCTGTTTATGACTCAAATATGTTGGGCGTAGCAAAGTACTGTCATTGATGTATTTTCTATGACTCGTTTATTTTAGGCGTACCAAGGTTATCGTATGATACATATATATTTGAAATGCATAATAAACATTCAGTCCGCAAAATAACTACTTGAGCGGCAAGATTTCATGATTGAGCGGCAGAAAAACATGTCTATAAGCAGTATAGCAAAATAACTACTTGAGCGGCAAGATTTCATGATTGAGCGGCAGAAAAACATGTCTATAAGCAGTATATTTGATTGGTATGCATATTTAAAACATGGTGAGCAAAATAACTACTTGGATTGCGTTTTTGTTGAAAAAGGGGCGTAGCCCCCGCCACCCATTTAAACCCCCAACAAACCTTCGGGATCCCAGGGGGATGTGGGAGTATCAGGGCGGGGAAAGCACGCGGGTCCGACTTCGTCGACAACTCAACACTGTAGGAAGAGTGTGGTACGGGGAGTTCTAAATGGAAGCGGGAGCGAGCGAAGCGGGAGCGAGCGAAGCGAGCTCGGACTTGCGGAGCACCCCGACTCGGATCCGTTAGGTTCGGAGACTGTGCGGGAAGGCGAGCTAAGCTCGCCTCCCCGCACAGTCGTAGTGTTAGGTTTAACATGAGAACACAGAAGTAGGAGCCCCGAAGGGGCTCCGTCGACCACTCAACACTGTAGGAAGAGTGTAGTACGGGGATGTTTAAAATAATTACAGCCATCCAGAATGACATAAATTGTTGATTGATTTTGAAATGTTTGCTGACCATGAGTTGCTGACCAATTAGCTATTTCTGCTCACCGATTATATTTTTCTGCTCACAGAAATAACAATACTATGCTAACCATTTAATTGACACCCTTATCGTATTGGTGTCTGTTTATGACTTAAATATGCTGGGCGTAGCAAAGTATTCTCGTTGAAATCTTTTCTACGACTGTGTTATTTAAGTATGGCAGGGTGCTCGCGATTTTTTTTTCTATGACTTAAATCTGTTTGATGTACCAAGGTGCTTGCGTTCAGATTTTTCGAGAGGCTGGTTCTGATGGTTCGGTTGAGTAAGCCATGGACTCTTTTTGAATGTATAAGGCATAGATACATAGTATGGCCAAGTTTGGTACCCTTATCTTACACTCTTTTTTATTTTTTTGGAATAGTTATATTTACCGCTAAAAAGCTTAATACATCTATACAGGGTTTAAAAAGCGTCGGTGGCTCACCGGTAACGACTCGGTCCATCTAACCAGAGGTACCGGGTTCAAATCTGGACGGCCAATGTACCAATGAGTTTTTCAAAAACTTACGTACATACTTACCGATTGCTTTAACGGTGAAGGAAAACATCGTGAGGAAACCTGCACACGCCTGCGAAGAAACTCGAAGGTTGTGTGTGAAGTCGACCAACCCGCACTGGGCCCGCGTGGTCGACTAAGGCCTAATCGCCCTGATTCAGGGTAGGCTCGAGCCACTCGGTGGGGACGTATATGAGCTGTAATGATGATATTTACCGCTGCATCTTGAGTTTTGTCTACAGCGTCAGCGTTTTCGCATTCCCTTGCCACTTCCGACTTGATGAGGTCTTGGAACTCTTTGGGCATTTCAAATTCGGCAATGATTTTTGCAGTTTGAGTTTCCGTAGCATTTTGTGCAGCGGCGATGCCTAAAACAATGATCATTTCCACTTATTTTGTGGCTCGATTCTAGATTTTCCTTTATGGTTTGGAGATTAGGTGCGTTAAGAGTCGTGAATTTGAAAAAATCGTTGCTTTCGTAATGTGGTGTTAGAAAAAACTTCTGATAATCCCATGGACAGCAAAGAGAACCAATGAGTTCATCCTACTTGTGGAACTCCACATCAAAAACGGCGTTCTACTATATCCCATTGGATTTTTGTATTATTGAGTTTACGTGTACCATCCTCGACTACATCGTCACTTACCATCAGGTGAGATAATATAGTCAAACGCACTCAAATTCTTAGTAAAAAAAAACCCAAGAAAGGGTTGTGGGTAGGTAGGTACATACATTATGCATTCTTCATAGCATGATCTGGAGAGGAATATTATATTGTGACAGATGTAGGAGGAGGAACATCAGTGAGAGGTCGGATGTCATGAAGAGAATAATAGGAGCCTATTTGCATCAGGCAGTCCACTTGACCCAGGCTCGCGTCCAGAGAAAGATCATATATGGTCACGATCCCCAGCAGTGAGCGAGGGAACGATGACGAAAAAGAAGATATAGCTATTTAAGTACTTAGCTGTCTAAGTGAGCAAAGCAGTAGTTTAAAGTTACTAGTAAAATGTTTTGTTGCTTATTTAAAAGGATCGGAGAGAGTTCTCTTAGGTACTTTCTACAATTTCTTCACCTGATAGTAAGCGATCAATGTTGAACTGAAGTTTTAGACTTTTAGAGAATGAAACAACATGTGCACTTATGCCGCCTATTGTATAGGCTCTCTTCTATATTGTTCATTTCTTTTCTTTTTTTATGTTGTGATGCAATAAAGAATATTGTATTGTATTGTGCACTTCTGACTGACCCGTTGGTCCAGTGGCAGCGTTCTGTCTGCTGGGCCGAGGGTCGTGGGTTCAATCCCTGTCCAGGGAAAATATTCGTTTATTTGCTGTGTCTGGGTATTAAATACCTATATATATGTGCACTTGTTTTAACGTATATAAGTATGTATAATGTATAAGCCTCTCGTTCGCATAGCACAGGGAATCCTGATTCATCCCTAAATATTATCATCATTAAAGAAAGAATTAACATTTGTATAATTTTTCGTTGCAGATTCTATACTCTTACAAATCTGATACTAGTGCGAGTTTGCAATTTCATTCCCAATGATTAAAGTACTAAGAATTAATAAATATCTGACACACAAATGATAGTCACAGCAACGATTTTAAAATAAGCTCTAAAATCGGAAAAAGCAGGCAAGGTGTTTAAGCAAAAATATATTTAGGAGCAAATATTATTAGGTCGGGGATTTGCATGCAAATTCAAACAGGGCGACCAGAACTATCTGCATCTTGAACGATAAAATTAAAGATTATGCTATTGACTGATACTGCATTAAGGAGGTCCTTAAACAGTACACATATTATTCGCGAGTCGCGGCCTATTTTGCATTTTTACCTGTTTCAAATAATATTTAAAAATGTAGCGAATTTTTTATTAATCTACTTTTACTCATTTTAGTGGACAGAAAGAACAATTGTAAAATGACGAGATTTTTTAAATCAATACTTCGAATGTTCACCTTTTAAATTTTACTATAACCAGCCAGGTACAAATAATAGAAGCAAAGAGATTTGATTACAATTTAATACCTATAAAATACTAAGAAACTTTTTCCCCGATCTAATATTAAGTGTTTAAGTATGAAATTGCCGTTTGGATAAGTGTGCTTATTGATTAGATATTTTGAGAACATGGTGGCTTAAAACCCATGGAGACGGTTATTTTCAAATCAATAAATCACCATTTGTAAAGGCTAAAAAGACACATTTTTTAGGGCTCTTAGAGTTATCGCAGCAGTTTCTTCGTTACAAATGTCATATTTGGAAATATCCCGCATAAGATTTCGTCACTTTCAGGAAAATAAAGAAAATTAACTACTGTAAGAAATTGCCTCATCTGACCGCTACGAAAACGCCTTTGTTCCGTTTATAGCACAGGAGATTGGAACTTATAAGAAATGCCACTGGTTTCTAATAAAACATCTTATGTAGTGTCACCATGAGGTCAAAAATAAAAAACTTTTTTTTTCAATAACGAATTGGCATTGAATTTAAAAAAATGAATCGGCAATTTTATACTCAAACCCCTATTATTTACGCGAAATTAATTGAAATTGATGCCTAACATAACAACATGTGGAGCATATTGGGAGGTGGCCTTGGTTAGTATTATGTGGATTATATATTGACGATAAAAATAATTATAATAATATTATATTTACCCGCAACCAGCAAACTAAGGATAAAAGTTTTCCACGCAATCATTGTTGTAACACTGTTAAACGAATACTCTTGACAAATAAGCCCCAAGAGAAATCAAAAGCACAATCGCAAGCAATACACATGTACTGATAGCTATTATCAACGAGAATAAGTATGGTTACGTGGGTTTTGCCTGTTAATATGGACTTTAGTTCTAAAGGTTATCACAATTACAGCTGACTTATCGTTTGTTTGTTCGTTTATTTAACGAAAGGTATAAGACGCGGTTATCTACCAAGATAATTTTATTTAAATTTTCAACTATAATTTTAGAGCAATTTGAATCAAAAATGATCTTCTTCTTTAGTTCATCGTCATCATCATATTAGCTGGACAAAGGCCTCCCCGAGGATTTGCACAACAACCGGTCCTGCGCTGCCCGCATCCATTGGCTTCTCGCGATTTTCACCAGGTTGTCGGTCCACCGCGTGGGAGGCCTGCCTACGCTACGTTTTCTGGTGCGCGGTCGCCACTCTAGAACTTTATTGCCCCAACGACCTTCTTTAGTTACGTAATACCTACTACCACTGCCACTGCTACTAATACCTACTATACTTCCAGGTACCAGTTACGATGTAACTAGTATCTCATCTGTGGTACCAGTAGTTTAAGTTACATTGCCTATAAGGCCTAAAATGTTAGGTATTCTATAATTTATTAAAAGCGAGTGCTCAGAAAGGGGTATATAGAGTGCGTGGAGGGGGGCAGAATTTTCGACTTCAGGGGTGGATTTAGGGTCCTTAGGAGGTAAACATCCTAAAAATACCTGACCCTGAGAGGTGAGCTAAAAAGGGCTGACACTTGAAAGGGCCTTATTTTTGACCTTTTAAGTTTTTTTTCTTACATGTATACAGGGTGTCCCAGAAATGACACGTCACAGTGACACTGCAGATAGATTGGCTATAGGTCTATTATATAACGTTAACATACTCTTAGTAAAAGTCCACTAGTTTTTGAGATATTTGCATTTGTTTTTTCTAATTTTGTATGAAAAACGCATTTGTTTAAATGCTTTGTGATTTTCCAGAAAAAAGTTATAATACAGTTGGAGTGCCCAACAGGGTAAAAACTTTCTTATTTTATCAGTTTTTCAACAAAGTAAAATAGTAAATTAAATCGGAGACCATTAGTACTAGAAAGCTGTAATTTGGCATGATTGTACATATTAATTACGCCGACAAAGTTCTACAATAAAATATTGAAATAAAAATTTTAGGGAACCTCCCCTACATGTACATTTACTGAGGGTTTGCTAAATCCATCTTTGATTCAGTAAATTATAGGACATATTGTAATCAATTTAAAAGGCTAAGTAGGCTTTCTTAATTAAGGAGTCGACCAACTTAAGGTGTACATTTGGATTACCTAGAGAGGTGTTTTTGTAATTTTTCAATTATTTTAATTGGTTAACGAGATATTTCTTTCCATGACTAAAGTCGAAAAAAAAGTTATTCAGTTTTTTTTGAATTCCCATACAGTTTTTGACATTTTTAATAAAAAATATTTCCACTTAAATCATTACGATACCTTTTGGACTAACCGCCACGTCACACTTTAACTGAAAGATTTTGGGTACAAGCTATTATTTGAAAAAAGTTTTTATGCTCAAAAGCCAAATGCTTAAATTAATTTAAATACACCGTTCCAAATTCGAAAAAAGTGAAAAACAGTATTTTTCCTACGATTCTATTGAAAATAAAAGACGAGTCTGTTCCACCTCCAAACATCAGATCAACTTCAAAATACTATTGTCATCGGGAATACAAATTGATTTCAAATTTCAGCTCAATCGGACCCCTGGACGTCACTCTAAAATCGATCTCAATATTTAAACTAAACATACAAACATTGCAAGTTAAATAAAAGCTTTAAAAAAAAGATTGGTATTTTTGGTAATTATTTGTTTATTTATACTTTATCTCTACGAAAAGTCAAAGAAAATCATAAATTTGCTATTTACAGATCATGTATCAATTTTTGTACACATGGAACTTATAATATTTATAAAATTGAGGAATTCATGTCACTTAAAAAAAATTCATCCAAATCAAATCTTCATAGAACTCTATGAAACAACTAATTTTTCTGTTACTTATGTAAATAAATACAAACTTTTTAAGTGATATCTTTACCGCTTTATAACCTCTCAACTGTCTAGCTATAATAACTCCCACTGCAAAAAACTGAAAAACAGGGTATATTTTCCAAGATGGCGGCGATTTCTCATGGTCCTGAACAAAGAGAATATAACAAACTAAAATTTTTATTCCTGAAATCTTTTATTTTAGGCGGTAAAAGAAAGACAGTAAGCGGGTATATACTCTCATTTTCATTTGTACTTTGTATTAGGATGACTGGGTTACGAGGTAAGTACACTGTAGTGCGGTCGTTCTATGATGACCGCTAAACCTTTACACTATTTATCTACACTCATGTCGTAAATCCTTCGTTTACTTATCAGAAACGCTAAGCAAATGATATACCTTTCGATGGAGCCGTGACTAAGGATCCATACAAATTTCATTTCGTTATCGCAAAGTTGTAACAAAATGAAGTTTTTTTTTTAAAAATTTTACGCCTATGCTTGCTATTTGAGCACACTAGCGTGTTTCGGAACGCAACCTTGGCGGCGCGCATGCGCGGTGCGATATTACTGCAAATTTATTTTCGCGCCATTAACGTTTGTATTTTTCCTTATGCAGTTTGTATAATATGTAATTCGTTATTCGTTGTAATAAGTAAGTCGTTATTACAAGTATCCCATCTACATCTACTATAAATGCTCGAGAAGGATCGGTTCCATCCGCAAATATAACCTTTAATAATTGTACCATACAAAACTTTATTTTGTCTTTAATTTAAATTTGTTGTATGAGTGTAGATAAACTATTGTATGCAACTGTACATAATTAGTATTTAACACTCGTGTTAAATACCCCTCATTATGCAACAGTTGCATAAATAGCTATTCACTACTTACACTTTGTCTAGTATAAGCAAAAGGCAGCATATTTTATCTGCGAATCACCTTTCAGAATGTAAAGAAACGGGTGGGGAGCTGAGTTGGGGCACAATGCCATTGGTTTAACGTGAAACTTCAATATTCCTCCGTAAGTGTATGAGTTTTTGCTTGTTCCAAGAAAACAGGTTTTTAATACAATCCGGTATTTGACTACTAGTCATTTGAGTTATTTTATCAACTGTCAAAAAAGAGATTTGTTCTGAAATTGTTGGTGTTACTAGCTTGTGATGTCATTGTCTTGGACTTTTTTTTTCATAATTAGTAAGCCCTAAGCTGATGGTAAGTGACGACGATGCCGAACATGGAAGCGGCCTTACCAAGATTCCCCAACGCATTGGGGATCTGGCTATCTGGACGAACTCATTTAGTGATTTTAATAAATATAAAATTGAAAATGGATTAAAATATCAAATGAGCAATTTTTTGTGCTTTTAAAAGATAAATGCTATTTAATGAAAATTATTTTATCATTTATTTTAGATACTGTTCAATACCCAATTGACCGGCTCTACCGGAAACAGATCTAAGTCTCTTTTGTTATATCCGTTGCATTTCAGTTTTCTGATCTGGTACCCCGTATGTGATTGTAATTGTAATGTGATTGTAAAGACGTTACACGTCTAAAAACACTGAGTGTAGTACTAAAATAGTAAAATAGTTTCATGTCTAAGCGGTCATCATAGAACAGACGGGCCTATAGTAGTTGTGAATGTGGCTTAAGCAATCCTTAGATCATCGAAATATTTTGTGTTGCCTTAGATTTGGAATATTAAGCTATAAATACCAACACAAAGCTCTTTGCATTGGCTTAGACAAGTTCGGGTATTAGGTATTGAGTAATGTTCACCAAAGTCATTGATTAGATAAATTAAGAAGATTAGAAATTAGAAGAGTTTCTGATTTCTTTGATTAATTTTCATGTATAAGCCGGGTATAATTATAGGTGAACTAATAATATCTTTTGGATTTCGAAGGATATTCTTATAATTAGTTCAATAGATGTAAAGTGACACAGGCAACTTTTTACTTCGAGAAAATACATCAACTCATCTTATGCAGCTCGCACATCGTACACCAAGATGTAATGTAGGTAGGTAGTAAGTAACCAATAATTTCATTAACATAATGTCTTTGTAGGTAACATTTAGAAACTGTGCAAGCACGAATAAAATAAAATTAAAACATACGTTTTAAAGTAATTTCTAATTACTCATTAATATTATTTTAATCGGCAATCAGGTATAGGCAAGTATAGTACATATTGTGCCTATCTATAGGCAGGTACAAAGGTACAGGCAAAACAGTAAATGTGTTTACTAAAATCTAGCCCTATCAAAAATGGAACATAATATTTTTCTTGTTAAACAAGATATCAAAATCACAGTACTTAATTTTTTTTAATACTAGACATACATCGAGCATAAAATGCATCAGAAAAGATATTAATAATATTTCTAATTATATTTTTCTCTTTCAGAGATATAAATCTATAATTTACAAGCGGAGTGGCTACACATTTAAAAATACTTAACAAATAGTTGTAAAACTATTATTGAAAATAATAGCACTATACAAATTGAACAAACACATACGTAAAAACATTAAACCACCAAAGAGCGAGAAATGATTTATTATGCTCTAATGTTCATAAACCTTAGGAGTTTCACAACATTTTTAAATCGATCACATCGGCGGCTTCCGAGATTTAAATGCCGATACAAACTATGATTGCTACCAAAATACACTTTTCACATTATGACTGAACTGGTTTTGCGGAAAAAATTGATACAAGTAGCTGCGTATTTATTACTGTCAAAGAAGAAGAATTGCCCTACTAAGGGTAGGCTCGAAACCCTCGGTGGGGACGTATATAAGCCATTATGATGAAAGGAAAAGAAAATAAGCTTTTAATAGCTGCAAGCTGAACACAGTGTTGTATCTGTGATTCTTGTACTGTGTTGTACAGTAGGCGCTTTGTAATCCGTCCGTATTTTCTGGCAGGTTTTTCATTACACTACACACAAGATTACAGAGCCGAGAGTGTGATATGTATTATAACTTATGCCGAGGGACTCGAGGCTACCCTGAATTAGGGCGATCGGGCTTGAGTCGACCACGCGGGCCCAGTGCGGGAACATACAGGTTTCTCAGATTCTGAGATACATGAATGTATCAAATATTAAATAAGTACTCTTACGGTGAAGGAAAACATTGTGAGGAAACCTGCGAAGAAACTCGAAGGTTGTGTGTGAAGTCGACCAACCCGCACAGGGCTGACGTGGTCGACTAAGGCCCGATCGCCCAATTTCAGAGTAGGCTCGAGTACCTCGGTCGGGACGTATATGGGCTGATATGATGATTGAATAAGTAAGCAATGTTTCCAATTTTCGTGTTTATGATAACATATAATAGTAATGTTTTTTACTGTGAAAATCTGTTACCTGAGGCCCGAGTTTCCATACAAACGTAGTTCCGCTTTAATACAAAAACTACATGCCGGATTGAATCCAAACTTTGCAAATATATTGAGTAGATACATATCAATGTTTGTAATTAGTTTTCGATGTAAATAAAATCGATCGTTTTCGATGTATTTATGTAAAACGGGAGCAGTTTCAATATTTCAGTACCAAATTTAATTTAAACCTTCTTTTAGTTATGTTTAAATTTACTAAGATTAAAACTAATGACAAACATCGATATGTGTCTACTTACTACATTTTTTCTATAGAAATCCAATACTCGATCCGGCGTTCCCAACAGTCCGGCACAGGCGATAAACAATTGTTGGGGGATTACCGAGCGCCTATACTATTTAGTCATATTTATAAATATTATAAACATACCCACAAGAGCTTCAGCTCTAAGACAAAGGAATGTTTCCATTTTAAGACTTTAAACAATCCCTTACTCACTTAGTACTTTAATAGTCCCTAAGTATTTACTTATTTTAGATATAGTTTTATTACTTTTTGCAAGATACGCATTTAATTTTACTATTTTCAAAAATTGTATAGTACGATGTCGTTTGGCATCGACTACATATAAATATATTATGTACTTTTACATTTTTTGAAATGGAAATTATGTTATATTCACTCTTTATATAAAGAGTGGACCAATTTTCGGGGAATTTTCCAAAACTTTTAAGTCGTTATGGAAGCACGATATTTTTTTACAAAATTATACAAAGTGAAACATTATATAAAATGTTTATATTATAATAATGTCTATATAATATACCTTTATTTTTTATTACCCGGTAAATTAAGTATAAGAATTATAAACACAAACTGACATGTTATATAACATAACACCAGCAGAATTATTCTGTAGTTAAAACTAACTACTCTACGATTTTCAACTATTTTACAGTCTTCATTATACAACGGAAAATTTATATTGCTATTATACAAAAGTATCATACTATTATAAGAACAACAGACAAATCAAAGATCATACAACTTTACGAACAAGTAGATAAGATACAACCGTTTTGCTAGGCTAATGCTTTTTGCTTGTTGATTAACGCATTGAGAAGTTTAATCCGGGCCTTGATGGCTTTGTACCTGAGGTATTCTTCTTCGCGACCTTTCTTGTCATCCCTTTGCACTTTTCTGCAGTGCTGCAACTCGAAACTCACTTCGTATTCCTTTATGCTGCGGCGCAGTACCTGTAAGCAAAAATAAGCGGTGTCACGGGACACTATTACCACACCCTGGACACTTCATACAACGGGCCAGAAATGACATTTAAAAAAAGGAATGACGGAACAAACAAAATGGCGGCGAAATCCTATACGTTCGACAACCAATCTGTATCAATTTGGTTGATGAGGGGGTGAAGTCGGAATCTAGGGAGCGGCAGGGAGTGTCCAAACCAAAGTATATATAGGTATTAGTACTAACATACAGTATGGACACTCCCTGCCACGCTCTAGATTCCGACCTCACCCCCTCGTCACCCAGATTGATTCAGATTGGTTATAGATTGGTTCTCAAATGTATGGGATTTTGCGGTGATTTAGTTTGCTCCGTCATTTGTTTTTAGAAATGTCATTTCGCGACCTTTGTATGCAGTGTCCGGGGTGTGTCCGGTCGTCCGGTCCGTCCGTCTGCCGTCCATTCGTAGTCTGACATTTAAACTCGAACTCAAACAACTCTTTATTGCACAATGTACATCAGAATAAACTATAGCGTCGGTGGCTCAACCGGTAACGACTCGGTCCATCTAACCAGAGGTACCGGGTTCAAATCTGGACGGCCAATGTACCAATGAGTTTTTCAAAAAAAAACTTACGTACATATACTTACCGATTGCTTTAACAGTGAAGGAAAACATCGTGAGGAAACCTGCACACGCCTGCGAAGAAACTCGAAGGTTGTGTGTGAAGTCGACCAACCCGCACTGGGCCCGCGTGGTCGACTAAGGCCTAATCGCCCTGATTCAGGGTAGGCTCGAGCCCCTCGGTGGGGACGTATATGAGCTGTTATAATATAATAAATGTACAGAACAAAATTAATGACTAAAGCCGGGTTCGCAGCGCGATGTTTCGAATAGAACATTGTTCGAAAACATAAAAACGGGCGTGGCCTAAATGTTTTGTGCAGCAAATACACTTGAACGGGGAGTTTGTGGAAAACATCCCCCGCGTTCGTCTGCGAGCGGGAGGAATCGTTCATCTTATGTAAGATTTTGTTGCAGGAAGACGTTACGCTCGGAATTATTGAAAATATTGTGATGCGATTACACTGAACATTGCTAAAGTCGCAGCGGACGGGAAATGTTTTGAACATACATTGTTCAAGAACAATGTTCTGTTCAAAACATGGCGCAGCGGTCACGCCTTTAGAGACGTGCAATTTGGGCGGTCTTATCGCTGAGAGTGATTTCTACCAGACAACCCAGTGCTCGGAGAAAAAGCAAGGAGACAGGTAGTATGCGAGCAACAACAACAGAAAAAATGGATGCTGATTTTAAACTTGAACTCAAATATATTAAGCGTTTGTCACTTTTTTAGATAACAAATAAAATACCATTTAATACCCTATCATTTATAAATAAATAAAAACCTACACGGACAGTAAAACAAATAATTATATTATTAAACCGTAATAGGTAATTATCACAGAATGAGTGTTATTAAGGGATACTTACTAACAAATAATAAGAATTACAATAAAATGGGGGGGGGGGGGTCGCTATACAAAAAACTTGTTTCTGTTTTTTAGTTTTTGCTCTATTCTTAAAATCTATCTCGTATCTATGGATACACAGAAACGTGAAACTTGGAACTTATAAAACTGTTCCTAAAATAAAATAAAAATAATAAAAACCGGCCAAAAGTTAGTCGTACTCGCGCTAAGGATTCTGATCCGTATGAAAAAAAAACATTTATCTACACTCATGTCGTAAATCCTTCATTTACTTATCAGAAACGCTAAGCAAATGATATACCTTTCGATGGAGCCGTGACTAAGGATCCATACAAATTTCATTTCGTTATCGCAAAGTTGTAACAAAATGAAGTTTTTTTTTTTTAATTTTTACGCAGATGTTTGCTATTTGAGCACACTAGCGTGTTTCGGAACGCAACCTTGGCGGCGCGCATGCGCGGTGCGATATTACTGCAAATTTATTTTCGCGCCATTAACGTTTGTATTTTTCCTTATGCAGTTTGTATAATATGTAATTCGTTATTCGTTGTAATAAGTAAGTCGTTATTACAAGTTTTTTTACTAAAAACCCAGTAAAATGTCTGAAACTGATAGTGATATAGACGAAAATTTGACACCCCCGGATATTCTTGAAACAGCAACTAAAATGACAAATAATCTTCTCCCAGAAAAATCAAGGAAGATATACGGAAAAACCTATGAAGAATTCATGGATTGGAGAATGAAGAAAAACACTACATCATATTCTGAAAATGTCTTACTTGCGTATTTTCAAGAGATGTCAGAAAAACTAAAATCTCCAACTTTGTGGACTAAATTCTCAATGCTCAAAAGTACATTGGGAATTCATCACAACATTGACATGACAAAATATTCAAAGCTAATCAAAATGTCAAAAATTATTACAATAAACAATGATTACTTTATTTTGTCTTTAATTTAAATTTGTTGTATGAGTGTAGATAAACTATTGTATGCAACTGTACATAATTAGTATTTAACACTCGTGTATACTTTTATGAAACTCGCTGCGCTCGTTTCATAAACCACACTCGTGTTAAATACCCCTCATTATGCAACAGTTGCATAAATAGCTATTTTCTACCGCTTGCATTGAAATCTTTTGTTTGAAATATAAAGGTATCATTTTATTTGTGTGGAGAGGTGTAGTAGAACTAACCCTCGGTACGCGAGTCCGGCTCGCACTTGGCAGATTTTTTTTTCACAATTGGTAAGCCCTTGGCATCTTCTCATCTGGTGGTAAGTGACGATTACGCCGAAGATGCAATTGGGTTTACCAAGATTCCCCAACGCAATGGGAAATTGGCTATCTTATCTTCAAGCCGGAACACATCAATATTTTTAGCATTGATGTTTGGCGGCAGTACTTAGATCTGCCGCCAAACATCAATGCTAAAAATATTGATGTGTGGTAGTAGAAGGCGCCGGGCTTGGAAAATTCCCTTGCACCAACCAAACTGAGTCTTACAAAGTCAGACTCCGCCGGGAATCGAACCCGCGACCTCCTGATGTGAGGCTAATGTACTGTGAGGCGATTTAATTGTGTGAGCTCTGAATAGATATCTGTCTATCAGCGTGTATCACACTATCACACTAATATTAAAAAGGCGAATGTTTGTGACTGTGTGAGTGTGTATGTTTGTTACTTCTTCACGCAAAAACTACTGAACAGATCTGGCTGAAATTTGGTAGGTAGACAGATTGCGGCTCGCGAGCTGCGCATCCTCAAAAAGTCAAAGAAACGATGTCCACGCGAGTGAAGCCGCGGGAAACAGCTAGTGTTTCATAGTATCATCATTCATCACTTACTCGTTTATACAACATCGCCTCACTGTCTGCTTTGTAAAGGTTCTACTCTAAATCGGCACAGCAAGTACAAGCCATGTTGAAAGCCATCACGTTGATAATGGCGGAATCATCTGATAACACGAGCTCGAGACTAAAACGTTGTCTTACAGTGTCACACATTAATGCAGCTTTGTTTCACCAAGAGCCCTGGATCAGCTTTCCAAGCTTTCCAAGCCGAGTGTGTGCAGGCCCTCTTAAAAGGACTTTACTTCTTCGTTGATGGTGGCGAACTGAGCTGGTAACATCGAGAACGTCACCTTTTAACTCACGTTTCTACAGTAGGGGATCGGACTGCATCATAAATAAATTCTGAAATATGATTTCCTAAATTGCCCTCCTCTTGAAGTTTCAAAAAACCTTATTTCATTTGTTTTTCCATCACTTCTTCAATTTTTTATTTATCAAATTCACAAAATAAGATCGTCAATGACGCTAAAAATCTGTGACGTCACTTGTGGGTATTTCAAACATTTTTAGAACAAAATCTCGTTTTTGACAGATCATAAAAAGTAACTCAAATGACTAGCAGTCCGATCCCCTGTTAGAGACTGGAGTTATTTATTTGTCACTTACACATTTATGTAGCTTCGCTTCACTGAGAGCTCTAGACAGATCATCTAGGCCGAGGCAGTGAAGACCCTCATTTAAAGGCGTCGCCTCCTCACTGGTAGTGGCAGACTGGGCCGATGACGTCGAGGAAGGCACCTCCTCATTCACGCTGTCTCGAGTTGGGGGCGACTGGAGTGGAGTCTCTGTTGTCTCCTGGAATTTACACATAGTTTTTTTTATCACCTCATCAAAATTTTCAAAAGTCATTATTATAACCTACACTGGAGCACACTTTGAATATAGATGTCTCCATGTCGTGGGAAGTTAAGGCCCCTATAGATACAGGTCCTTCAAGTATTAGCTGGTCTGAATATTCAAGAATTGAGAGACAAATCTATGTTTTACTATGTTTACAATCGCTTCCGTGGCGTAATGGTTAAGTCTATTAGCTTTAAATCAGGAGGTCGCGGGTTCCCGGCGGAGTCTAACTATGTAGGACTCGACTTGGTTGGTGGAAGGGCCTGACTAGCTATCTATCACCATCTTATCTAAGTCTTGCCGCCAAACATCAATGTTAAGAGCAGGCTCCCAAAATTTGTGCATTTTTGACAAAGTATGTAGAGTCGGCCGCAAGCTTTGTAAACGTTAAAACTACACATGTGATTCTTTGAAGCTTCTTATTTCGTATGGCTTAAACCAAAATACGATTTATTGGTTTTCGCTTGATACTTTTTATTTTGTAAAACAATGAAGTTTTGAGAGATTATTGGATATTTCTCCTACATTACACAAGTTAGGCGCATGAAATAAGTACCGACAGTAAGAGAATAAAGGTATTGATAAAACGGCTAAGATGTAATTTTCCTAGGATGTTTATTTAGCACGCAATAAACGAAAATGTGCATTTACGCCTGAAGTAAAGGACGTAGGTCGCGTTAAGACACACACCCGAAATTCAACTGTAAAGCTGTTTCATAAGGTTAAATATCAGGTTGTTCGCCAGTGCTATGCTGAAAGCCTGCTCTTAATTGCATTGGGGAATCTTGGTAAGCTCGCTTCCATCTTCGGCATCATCGTCATTTACCATCAGGTGAGGTGATGTCAAGTGTTTACCAATCGTGGATAAATAAAAAGTTAGAAATTTAATTAACTTTCCAAGATTACTGCTTGAACAACTTCTGAAATAGACTAAAATGACGGGACGTGAAAGGAGTTAGAGCATACTTTACACACGGGGTCCGGATTGGTAAAGGTTGTAGGGCTAGCGTCGTACCCCACCATCAGATATTTTCTAGCCCCCGATAAGGCCTCTGATACTATTTAACGACTTACAGCAGCAACCGGCACCAATGGCTTGACGTACCTTGAGAAGCAGGGAAATGTCGAGATGAATGCTACTAACAGTCACGGTTATTTACAAAGTACAAATAATGTGTTTGAAAAGAATTACAATTAAATAAAATATAAAAAAACACGACTACATAAAAAGATTACTCCTCTTTTTTGGGAAGTCGGGTAAAATGTATCCTATGTCACTCACGGGATCAAGACAAATCTAACGATACCTCGCACTCTAAAATCCATCAATTCGTTTAGAAGATATCGTGGAAAAAAGAAATATTCATACATAAATTAGACCTGAAAACAAATACACTCCTTTTTGAGGGCAGTCGTGTAAAAGCGTTAATTTACAGAGTATTTTTACATTTGTCCCAAACTAGGCTCAGCCTGTATCTTAGGCAATAGCAACATAAAATAAGACATACGAGTAAGGTACTGTTTGTTGACCTAACAATAGGATAATATCCAATATCCGTTTATCATTAGTAACCTCACGATGACGCGACCATGCAAGTCGTACTGGGCTCATCATATCATCATCAGCATATCAGGCGATCGGGCTTTAGTTGACCACGCGGACCCAGTGCGGGTTGGTCGACTTCACGCAATTGCCTAAAAATATCTAAGGGCCCGGCCACAGCTAAGGGCGGCGCGGCGAGTTCCTCACGATGTTGATTGTGGTGAAAACTTTTGACAGTTCTTATTGTTTGCATTGTACTGACTTAAGAAATTGCCGACAAATATCTAAGGGCCGGCCACAGCTAAGGGCGGCGCGGCGAGTTCCTCACGATGTTGATTGTGGTGAAAACTTTTGACAGTTTTTATTCTTTGCATTGTACTGACTTAAGAAATTGCCTACAAATATCTAAGGGCGGGCCACAGCTAAGGGCGGCGCGGCGAATTCCTCACGATGTTGATTGTGGTGAAAACTTTTGACAGTTTTTATTCTTTGCATTGTACTGACTTAAGAAATTGCCTACAAATATCTAAGGGCCGGCCACAGCTAAGGGCGGAGCGGCGAGTTCCTCACGATGTTGATTGTGGTGAAAACTTTTAACAGTTTTATCACGCTTTTATTAGCTTCACCTGTATGTTTGTATGTAAGTTTGTATGTAACCGACTCCTTTGGACTCGATTTTGACCCACTTTAAACGGACAGATTTAATTCAAACTTTGTAGACTTATCAAGAATCAGCGACTATATAATAATTTCATAAGTTTGAACTAAAAAATAAAAAATAAATAGAGTTTAAAAAAACTAAAAAAACACGCTTTTAAAGTACATCAGACTAAAAAGTAAAAATAATTCTTAATATAAGTTGAAAATAATAATTAACAAATTACTAGTATTATTGTGAAAAAGTGTGGGTTGCTCGATAGACGAAAAATATGGCACAGAGCGCCCCACGCTTTTTCACAATAATACTAGTAATTTGTTAATTATTATTTTCAACTTATATTAAGAATTATTTTTTACTTTTTAGTCTGATGTACTTTAAAAGCGTGTTTTATTTATTTTTAAACTCTATTTATTATTCTTTGCATTGCACTGACAAAAGAAATTGCCTACAAATATCTAAGGGCCCGGCCAAAGCTAAGGGCAGCGCGGTGAGGTTCTCACAATGTTTTCCTTCACCGTAAGAGCGTCGGATAAACGTATATATGAAATCGAAGTTCGAACACACATTGGTGTGTAGTAGGATTCGAACCACGAACTGCCGAAAAGGAGGTAGTGGCCCTAGCCATTACGCCACCGACGCTCTTTAGGCTTTGCACGCGACAGGGCGGGGCAGTCTTTTTAACCGCGAAGCAATAAGGACCGCGTCCGCCGTCGATGCCCGCGGCTCCCCTCGGCGGCGCCGAGTGACAGAGGCGGTCAGTTCAGTGCGTTCGTTAAAAAGCGCGTGGCGCGGACTGAGCTAGCCGCCCCGTGCCGCCGTCTGCGTTACTGCATACAAACTAGTTTGTGTGATCTGTGGCGGGCAGCCACGCACATGCCGCGACGCCAGAGCCCGCCGGGCACCTGCGGCATAGTAAAAATAACCTGCAGCGAGCGCGATCCTTTTGTCCTCCATGTGCGTTGGTAGTATAGGATTCCCTTTGTGCTATCGTTAGAGGCGGAATTGACCGGCCCACCCCGACCCGTCGTGTGCAAAGCGCTACTTAGCTACAACCGATACCTGTGAAGATTCTGAAGGTTTATCCTGCGAGTCACTGGAACTGTCGACACTGGAGTTGAAGAGCATAGGTTCATGTTCGTGAATCGTTGGAAGTTCGCCGTTCGTTCCCATGATTACCTGAACAAATTATAATACACATCAGGTTTACAATATCCACGTAAATTTACATGTCACACACAACCGCTGTGGATCATTTAGCTAAGATCTCACAACGATGAGCATTTTTATTACAAGCTTTATATTAGTTTGCCGTGTTAGTTAGCCTGTTTGCCGTGTTATTCCGCGGTTTCTGATTAAGCTGGAATTTTGCATATACATTCAGTTCGGAGCAAAATTGCATAGTAAGCTAATTAACGTCATTCTAAATCCAATATGGCGGACCAGTTATTTTTTAAGCAGCCCTTTGATATGGGTATCAAATGAACGGGCTTGCTGAGAAGAAAACCAAATAATTAAAATTCAGAACTTTTCAAATAACAGCTTGTACCTAAAAGCTTTTAGGTTTTACGAAAATTTTTCATTGAAGGGAGAATTCATTTCATCCATCACCATTAACACCGAGAAACACGAATATACCTCTAATATGTAAAAATTATTACGCGGTTGGGATTTCCAGACGTCAGGATTTTTAGGCTCCTGTCAGGATTACGGTTGGACTTAAAAAAATGTATTTCCTTGATTATTTAAACACAGTATACGAGAATTTAGGTGTCTTTAATATTGTCTTCATCAAGATGTTACACTGTTCGGGAAGCATGAATTGCCTTAGCAGTAAATTGTACCAACTAATATATATACTTTCATTGTACTATGGCTAGTGGCCTATTGGCGATCAAACCAAAATTCAGTACAAATCAGGCTTTTTATCAATATCTGGTAACGCTATACGTGTTGTACTTGCCTACTTAACTTAATAAGACTTCCCAAAAAATACATGAAAAACAATACAATACTAATTTCTGTCCAGGTCTTTAGAAACTTACAGCATCAGGCCTGGACGCAGCGAGAGCTCTCTTCACAGCTCTGTATCTCTCGTACAGATGTCTAGCTGCGCCGCGCTCCTCCGAATGAGCAGGTGGTCTACCCCTAGCTGCTTCCAGGCGTAATAACGCTCGCTGGACACAAGACTTCTCGGCGGCCAGCTGTGATGCCGTCCAGCTCCCTTCAGAAGTAGATGACCGCCCCGCGGCTTGGCGGCAGCCGTCTAGCCACTAAACAAAAAGTAACGCAGTCTATATCATCATACAAGTTACTACCACTTTCATAAAATATTTAATGATATTAGATCATAAAACTATGATAGAGACATGCCATAAAATGCTCAATATTAACAAAGACCATAAATTACTAATAACGTTAAATAGTTTAAGAGATTTTTAAGACGGCAATAAAAACAAATCTAAAAGGCTCTATATAGTAGTCATTACAGCTCATATACGTCCCCACCGAGGGGCTCGAGCCTACCCTGAATCAGGGCGATTAGGCCTTAGTCGACCACGCGGGCCCAGTGCGGGTTGGTCGACTTCACACACAACCTTCGAGTTTCTTCGCAGGCGTGTGTGGGTTTCCTCACGATGTTTTCCTTCACCGTTAAAGCAATCGGTAAGTATGTACGTAAGTTTTTGAAAAACTCATTGGTACATTGGCCGTCCAGATTTGAACCCGGTACCTCTGGTTAGATGGACCGAGTCGTTACCGGTTGAGCCACCGACGCTTTATATAGTAGTAGACTATTAAATCTAAGAAAGAAAATACAACATGATAAGAATAGTTTACATCTGTACTGACCTCTTCGATGTCCTTTACAACTTCAGCCATAGATTTATCGCTCTGCAGGGCTGCATCCAGTCTATCATCTCTCTCTTTCTGCTGCTTGGCGGCTTGAACCTTCATTGCGTATTCCACGGGATCCGCTTTGATGCAACGCTTCTCTGCTTGAAGCCGCCGAAGGGTTTCATACATCCTTGTGAGTTGTACATCGGTGATGCGGTCACTCGGCGTGATAGCGTACCCGTGCTGGGTTTCGAAGTCACTCTCGTGTTTGGAGATGCTTTTCTTTAGGGAGCTGATCTGAAAGTCGATATGTTGTATCTTAGGTTAAGATGAAGACAGAGATGACCCTAATCATCGAAAAAAGAAGAAGGCTTATGTGAGGAGATAAAAATAGTAAACTAACACACGTTATTCTACATGCCCCCAATATTTACCGCATGCAAGACAAGCAACGGGTGAATGAGAGTTAACCGCTTCCGTATTATCTTTTCTAAGCCTCCCTGGCGTAATGGTTAGTCCATTAGCTTTACATCTAGATGTCGTGGGATTCGATTCCCAGCGGCGCCTAACTTTGTAATACTAGTTTTAGTGTAAGGGCTTTTGTTTATTTTTTTAGTCCATCTCAAGTTTTATTCTACAATTGAAATGTGCTTTGAAATTGTAAAGTTTACAGATACAGACAGGGATTCTTTTGTAAATTTAGTATATCGAGCCTTACTTTAAACTAACTTCGCGACTTTTTGCTTCATCATTTCGTTTATACCTGGTAAGAAATAAAATAACAGCTCCCTGATTAGACTACGGCTTAAACATACTCAGTTATCTCTGCTTCAACTCATTAACTAATGAACTTTCTCTAAAAAAACAAAAGCGGTAAAAGCGGTTTTTACACCCTATAATATAACTAGTTTTGTTTTACTTTATTTAGTCAAGTAGTCTATAATAGGGTACTTTACTAATAGACATTTTAGTAACTTTTTATCAACTGCTAAAAACGAAAGTTTGTTCTGCAATTATTTGCGTTACTGAAATAGTGACGTCATAAGTGCCATAGTGTTTAACGAAAAAAATTTCTGTTTTTAATAAATATACAATTATATTTTTTTTATATTTCAAATGAGCAAGTGTTTTTGCTATTCTAGAAGAAATCCTATTTATTGAATAGTGTTTTTAAGCTATTGCATAGATTTTATCGCAGGCTTTGAGCGCGGGGACCGAATCCAGAAATTCCGTAACGAAGAAAAACCTCACGCTCGGTTGCCATGGCAACAATATCGGTTGTCAAAACAAACATATAAGAAGATTTGATCATTTTCGGAGAATAATAAAACTCTTTTCATAAACTGTATATACCTCCATATGACAAAAAAGATTTGATTATTTTTTATTTATCAAATCAAAAAGATTTTATGTAAGACACAGCTGTTTGTATTTATAGAGATAGGTACAAAAAGATTTTATTCCATATTTGGCTGTATAGTTCCAACTACCATTGCTTAAAAAAAAGTACAAAAAGATTTTATTCCATATTTGGCTGTATAGTTCCAACTACCATTGCTTAAAAAAAACAAAGAAGTAATAAAAGCGCGGTTAAGCGAAAATAAATAATTAATATGAATGAACAAAGTGCATTTATTATTAATGAAGAAAGTAATAAAAGCGCGGTTAAGCGAAAATAAATAATAAATATGAATGAACAAAGTGCATTTATTATTAATGAAGAAAGTAATAAAAGCGCGGTTAAGCGAAAATAAATAATAAATATGAATGAACAAAGTGCATTTATTATTAATGAAGAAAGTCACGTAAAAATAGTGAAAGAAAATGAGTGAGTAATCTATATACATACATTTTATTATTATCACAAATGCAGTATTAATTTTCAGTTATCATAAACCTATAGTTTCAATGATAAATATTCCTGAATAACCAACAGCTACTGTAAGATAATAAAACCCTATTGTATTGTAAAATAAAAATATATTTTAAACAATATTAACTTTCTATTTATTTAATAAAAGAAGAAAATGACAAAAAGTGTAACTTGAATTAATATCAAAGAAAAAGAAATACTGCATGAATAAAATAAATAAATAATTATAATTGCATAAGTAGATACAAAATGCTATGCAATAGCTTTACCGCGGCAGTCCCCGAGTGCCACACGTCTTTTTTTTTAATTTACTTTTTATACGGCATTTTGATGTACGTTTATCCGACGCTCTTACGGTGAAGGAAAACATCGTGAGGAAACCTGCACACGCCTGCGAAGAAACTCGACGGTTGTGTGTGAAGTAGAGCAACCCGCACTGGGCCCGCGTGGTCGACTAAGGCCCGATCGCCCTAATTCAGGGTAGACTCGAGCCCCTCGCTGGGAACTTATATGAGCTGATAAGGAGACGGTAAAATAGCCTATTGGATGATAATGATGAGGAGACTGGATGCGAGTAGTACACGGCCATCGGCCAGTCATCGAGGAAATCTTTTGGGGAGGCCTTTGTCCAGCACTGAACGTCTTGCGGCTGATATAATGAAAGGCTCACAATAGGAGTAGCATCCGGCGCACCAGATATCGACAGCATAGTTGTATAAAAGTGGTAGCAGTCTACGTGCGCGATAGCAAACATGTCTGATGCGCTGCAGAAGCGAGGCCACTCCACCAGCACCCGGAACGCGTTGTTATATTATACCCGGAATATAACAACGTATAATCTTTCCACGATATATAAGTGTATAGCGAGGTGCATTAGGCTCTGAAGAGTGTCAGCTTGACCTTGACATCGCATAGCGCAACCCTCATTTCAAGATTTCAAAATGTTTATCCAAAATAGGTGCTTGTTACACTCTTTCTGATGGTCATAAGAAAGCGATTACATTACATAATGTCAGATTGTGAAAAAATTATAAACAAACAATCATCAGTTAATAATGTCAATAAAATCATTGATATAAAACAAATGCTTTCATTTGGTCATGAAAACAACACGACACGAGAAGTAATACATGAAAATTATTGAATTTGTCGTAATGCCTTTGACAGGAGTAGACCAGTTCACACGGACAGCACCCGTTTACGAGTATAACTCGAGAGTCAGTCATCACTCCCTTCGACCATATTAGAGGGAAAGGAACGACCCGGCTCTTGATGCGCCACCATCTGCGCAAACATTTAAGCGAGCATGCACCCCCTCATGTCAATACTAAGATAAAAATATTAATTCGAAGAAATACTAGACTCGTCGCTTCAATGACAATTCTTAGATTGGTTCATAACTATGCGACTCATCATCATCATCATATCAGCCGAAGGACGTCCACTATGTGACTCACATATTTAAAATTAAAAACCCTTTCTAGGCATGTACCATTGAAAGTTATACAGATGTAACAAAATTGGTGTAGATCCCGTTAACTTGGGCTTCTACTCATCAAGTTGAACAACTTCTTTTCTGAGATTTTGCTGAAATAACAAATCGATCAGCTACCAATTTTGTGCATTTTGTATGAAGGGTTCATTTTTTTTAAATTGACTACGGGATCCTTGGAGAAAGTTGTTCAGTATGATGATTATAACTTCCAGTTAACGGGTCTTACACCATATTTTTCACAACCTGTATAAGCCGCTTCAGTGGCTTTCAACACCTCAAATACCATAATATACTGAATTTTTGCGCGTTATATGCCTATATGCGTCAGCCTATGTTCAGCTACATTCTACGTATGGTTCGTTACGAAACCATGACATACCGTCACGGTGGCTTACCTTCCTATACAGTTTTTCTCAAGCAAGCGTGATGATTGTTATGTAGGTACGTTATTATAACATTCCAATGGTCTACTTACCTTCTTGCAGATCTTCTCAAGCGTAGTGTCAGGGCTGGGCTGGTCGCGCCGGGGTGCCCTGGGGGCGGCGCTGCGCTCATCTCTGCGCGTACGCTCTGCTCTCGCTGCGTTCGCTACCCAGCGCACCGCAGAGGCGGCCAGCGCCCCCGCATCGAGGGTTTCTGGTTCCTCGCATACTGGAAAAACGAGATACGTTTTACTGAGGTAAGATTGCTTATATGACCATCGAACACACCGCTTTTAACTTTGCTCATGCTAACTGGTTTCCACGTTTGGTCTTGAATCTAATTTGACAAGTACATGGTTTCTGTAAACAGGTAAAGATAGGCTCTAAACACAAAGCCATATGCAAAGTGAATTGATATGGACGTATTTATGGTAAAACTCTTGGTAACCTTGAAAGTATGTTTCCAACTATTCATAGCTTTACTATTCTTGAGACACAGCCCGTTCCAAGAAGACGAATAGGTCATAACTCATACGTTGCCTTACATCGAATTTCAGACTCAGTCTTTTTTTTATTATTTTTTAGTTAATTTGGGAAAGCAAACAGTTATACTATACACAATGTTAGCATGAGGTCCTAAATCCCTACTAATATTATAAATGCGAAAGTAACTCTGTCTGTCTGTTACGCTTTCCCGCAAAAACTACTGAACGGATTTGGCTGAAATTTGGTAGGTAGACAGATTAGGACCCGGATTAAGACATAGGCTACTTTTTACCACGCTCGCGAGCCGCTTGCGGCTCGCGCACTGCGCACCCTCGAAAAGTCATAGAAACGTGGTCCACGCGGGTGAAGCCGCGGGAAACAGCTAGTACTTAATATATTGTTATGTAAATAACCAACAACGCTATCCACGAATTAAATTAAAATTCTATAAGATGGAACATTATTACATTTTTAGAAATAGTTATAAATGCTAATTCGCGAGTTTTGTGCGTGTGTGCGAGAGTATGTGATGTGTATGTGAACGTGTTTCGTGTACATGCCTAATGGGTGTATATTAATTCATATTTCAATTAAGCTAGTTCAATATGAATGTACGCTTATTAATCAAAATATAATGAGTATGTTAAGTCTACATGAAGTTTGTATTGTACGAACCCGCAAAGCTTTTAAGATAGCTATCTAAGCTGTCTAAGAAAGAACCATATTAATATATCAATGCTATCTGACTATCATGAACTTACGTTGTAGTTTCTGGGCTGTGACGTAATCATAGTTGGCCGGCGAGCTACTCCGTGAGTCTTCTACTACAGTGGTGGATTCGTTCTCCTTGGGCTGTTTCTGTACTCGCGGGCGACGTCGCTTGCCCCCGAACTGAGGTCGCCTTGCTCGGGATAGCCGCTCCGCACGGCGCTCCGACTGGTACCAGGTAAAGTCACTTTAGATGCCGCATGGATACTTCCATCTAAGTAGCCGGTATAGTATGCTCTTGGTCCTAAGCTGCCTTAAAACTGAAAATATTTCGCCCAAAGACGGGACTACAAGGTTTTTTAGGGTTCTATGCCAGGCAATTGCATCCAATTACAAGGCCTACATTGTCCGTCAGTCCGTCCTCTAAAAGGCTGTATCTTTTGAACCGTAATAATTATCTGGCTGAAATTTTCACAGGATATGAGTTATTGAAGCGGATTTACTAATAAATTTATTATTAATTAAATTTATTTATTAACGTTACTAAAATTACACGGTAACAAGACATTTTGAGGTATTGTTAAATCTTATTATTTCAAGACCATTCTCTAGTCATGCATGCCTTACACATATCATTAAACAATTTGACACACTAAAAGTTGCTTACAATAACTTAGCAATACATAATAAAAAGACAAACAAAATAAAAAGGTTATCTGGAAGAGATTGCTTTTAGCAATAAGACCGCCTACTGTACACTATATATAATATCCTTATATTAAATAAATAAATAAAAATAATATGACGTTGCAAGAAATTTGACTTAAATTAGTTGTCACTTTTATGTAGTTTTTAAAAAAAATAAAAATTAAGGAGGCTGCCTTACAAGGAACCTGCTTTTTTAATGGTTTTTTTCCTGCTCTTTTAAACGGTCAAGTACAACTTATACCAACACTGAGGAATCCGAACTGATTAAACAGAAAACTTTTTTATATCGCTCTCGTGGATATCTTTTGATTGAAATAAATAGGTATCATTGTTGTGTACATGTAAAGAGGTGAGATGGTACGGAACCGTCAGTGCGTGAGTCAGACTCGCACTTAGCCGGTTTTATTAAGAAAGCTTGATACCACGTCTTGCAAATGCCCGTAGCCATCAGTAGCTACTCTCTTTTTCTGTGGACTGTTAGCCTTTTTACAGAAATAGTAAACGACTCTGTTTCTTGCGATCAATTTCAGAGCGACTTCCAGGGGTTCGATTGAGCTGAAATTTGGTATGAAGCCCGGTAACAATAGATCCTATTTTGAAGTTGATCTGATGATGAACTACGAAGGTGGAATTAAGGTCCTAGGATCGTCTATTGTTTTCAATCAAATCACTGGAAATAATGTACCCATCGATGTACTATACATCGATGAATGTACATCTTAACCCGACTTTTTTAAATTTGGAATCAAGCATTCTTATTTGGCACACTGAACATAAAAACTATTTTCAAATAAAAGCTTTTTCTACACTACATTCTACATTAATTTATACGCCAGTTTACTATGCACAAAATTAATTTTACCGCACACGTGCTTTTTACTTTACCACTTTTTTTAATTTCTAGCTCTGAGGAATAACACTTTTCTAGCAAATAAAAAAATATAATGACCAACGCTTAAGAATCCTCTTTGAGACCTTTGAAAGGAGAATTCTAAAAGAGATAGGTTGTTCCTCCGAGAGGTTACATAACACTAGTTGGTTAGATTCTCTTTGGGTTATATCTTTGTGAATAAATACCATGGTGGCCTGTGTCAGAAAGGGATAGATTGAGGACACATGAAGTGCATAGGTCACACTAAAGGATAGGTCATCTTTTCCAAGGAGGTTTTAATGCTTACAATATTATCCCAAGCTTTACTGTAATTTGTTTATGGTAATATTAAAAGAAACTAACGTATGCGTATGTGTGCCTAGCTAAAATAAGGCGCAATTTTCGTTAAATTGAATTGTTTTAATCGTAAATACGAATAAAATAATGAATAGTAATTATGTGTTATAAAAAATATACTTGTGTGTGTACATATAGGAAAAGCAAAGTGAAATTACTCCCCCGGACTTTCAAATCAACTTTTCTTTGTGAACTTGACCAACGGGACCCTATTACTAAGCCTCCGCTGTCTGTTCGTATATCAGTCTGTCCGTCTGTCAGCAGGCTGTATTTAAAGAACCATAATAGGTAGAAGTAGAAGTTTTCAAAGATATTTATGTCTGTTGCCGCTATAACAACAAATACAAAAAATTTGAAAATTACAAGTATTTTTGATTTAGCTCTATCGTAAAAACATTAATACATAGAATCATGAAACTTGCTGTGAAGTACTAACACTGAGGTAAAACAACAAAAAATAAATATGGGCTAAGTGTGACTTGCACTCGCGCTAAGGAGTCCGAACTGAATGACAAAAAAAACATATTTTTGTAGCTCGCGTTAATGTCTTTTGTTTAAAGGTATCATTGTCATTATTAGTAAGTAGTTGTGGGGTGGTCGGAGTGCTAGTTTGACTCGCACTTGGCTGGTTTTTTATTTTACCTGTTTTCTTACAACTGTATTGATAAACGTCATATGATACATGAGTGTAAAAGGTAAATGGCAAACCCGTGACGATGGTAAACCCTCGCCTGCGGCTCGGGCTTACAAATATCACTCTTTTGTTATTTACCTTTTCACCACCAATAACTATTACCTACAAGTTTTTAGGTTGTTCGAAATAAGCTTTTTTTTGCTAAATAAAAGGGGTTTAAGCAGAGATTTGTTACCATAGATGGGTTATGCACTAACAAACCACATTTGAAAATCGAATCCATTTACACACACATTATAATAGGTACCTACCGAATGCTACTATGAAAAGAGATGCCAATTGGCATAATTTTATTTGCTTCACTTTTTGGACGCATGTAACCTATCTACCTCCCCTTATGTGTAGCATATCTCTTGGTTTAAGTATGAAATTGCCGATTCAGTTTTTTAAGTTCAAAGCTAATTTTTATTTTTAAAAAAAGTTACTGTTTTTTATTATTGACCTTATCGTGACACTACTAATAGTCTTGTATTAATAACTAGTGGCATATCTTACATTTTCCGAGCACCTGAGCTACGTAGCATTGAATAGAAGAAGAACATTTTTATAGAGGTCAAATAGGGCATTTTTGGACTAGCTTTTTTTTATGCACAATTGGTAAACCCTTGACAACATCTCACCTGGTGGTAAGTGACGGTGTTGCCGAAGATGGAAGCGGGCTTACCAAGATACCCCAACGCAATGGGGAACTGGCTATCTTATCTCCATGCCGGAACACACCAATGATATCAACATTGATATTTGGCGGCAAGACTTAGATAAGATGGTGGTAGCTAGCCAGGCGGGCTTAGAAAATGCCCTACCACCGGTTTGGTTAAACCGAGTCTTACAATTGACCCCGCCGGGAATCGAACCCGCGACCTCCTGTGTAAAGCCAGTGAACTTTGCCTCTGAGCTACGGAGGCGGTAAAATTTTCTAATTAGCTAATTTTCTTGATTTTTTTTAAAGTGTCGAAATCTTATGCAGGATATTCCCAAATATAACATTAGTAACGAAGAAACTGCTGCGATAACTCTAGAGCTTTAAAATTAAAAATGTGTATTTTTGCTTTTAAAAATGGTGACTTATTGAGTTGAAAATAACATCTTTATGGGTTTAAAGTCATCATTCTCTTAAAATATCTAAACAATAGGCACACATTTATCAGTTATTAATTTCTTATCATTGCAGCTCATATGCGTCCCCACCGAGGGGCTCGAGCCTACCCTGAATCAGTTCTTATAGTATTATACTATATTGAGAATAAATCTTGTTTTAATAACTATTTTTCTTAATATTAATTTTCTTCGTTAAACTTTTTTATCCTATCGGCAATTCCATACTTAAACCCCTAATACTTAGTATATACCTAACGTTTAGCGTTCGCCCGGATTTCAAGTGACATCATTATCTCAGGTTATGTAAATGCTGCCTCAAGATGACCAATGACACTTCATGTGATAAAACCTAATAAAATGTATGTGGTTAAGAACTTACATACGAACATAGTGCATATACTCTTTGAGAGTTATAAACAACCTAGCCTTGCTTTTGGCTTAGCAGTCTAGTAAAATAAAAATCTTACCTCTAGTCTGTTATAGTCGTGTAGAGGCGGCGGTGGCGGCGGTGGTAGCGCTCGCTCCTCACTGTGTGGTCGTCGCTCTTTCCGCTCGTGAGCGCACCCCGAGTCGCGTCGCTCGCGCCGCTTGCGGGCCTCTCGCTCACACTCCGGTGCCGCCATGTCTCCTGTTTCCTTCTCTCCCGCTCGCTCCCGCTCGTGGCACTGCGCACGGCACCCGGACCCTGATATTACTACGCGCCGGTTGCTCGAACAATCACTTTCCTGCCCGTAACCCTAACCATAGTCATTTTGTTAATGTTTTGTCTGTGTTTTTTATATTGTTAGTAAAATTTAATTGCAAAAGGTAAAATTAGGAATTGTGAAAGCAAGTGTTTGTATGATCGACACGTGATAAAATGGTATATAGAATGTACATATTAGTAATTAATTAGGTATTATTATGATGAATGTAAATACGTTATAGGTGTTGCAAGTAGAATATGTAGATACTTTAGTATAAAATACACTTTAGATAATTATTCATATGTTATCGGGTAGTGAACCTACTCGCTTGAAAGCTATTCTAAAGATCTAAATTTATTCACCTCAGTAAATTTACTGTACTAAATTACTAACGCATTAAAATCAAGGTTACAGGAAAATATAAAAAAAATGGAGTTTAAGTCAAGCACTGATAGGTAAACGTAAAATAATGCAAATTATTTAAATTTAATACCTTTTCATGTAACCTCTTGCTAAAGCATAAATTATTTTGAATAAACTGTATAAAACAGAATTAGTTATATAAAAATTATATAGAGATATAAAAATATATTTTATTAGGAACATGTAAAGGACACTACATGATATAAAGCCCCAATCATAAATGTACCTGATTAAATTCCAATTGAACCATCTTAGCCTGGTAAATAATTCCCCTAAATTCCAATATTTTTCGGCCGTTATGTGAGGTCTCTGAAATTAAATGGGCTATTGAACTAAGCAACTTATTACAAATCCTACGTTATTTAGACGTAGATTCTAAATGCCCATTATAGATAAATTAAAAAAAGATTAAACAAAATAAAGATAAAAGTTTGATAGAGTATTTTGTAGTTTTATAACAGCAGTTTACTTACAATGCAATACCTTGCAGCACCGACTATTGAGTCCAAGATTCTAGAGATGTTGTCTCTACTTCGGCTGGCCAGGGTCGCGTTCAAGGGCCCGCCTTTGGGCAAATCCGGTAGAATATCCACAAGCTGACTAAAACACTAGGCTATTGCTTATCCTTTGATGTAAAACAAAACGAAAGAAACAAAACGTAACGGCAAGGCGGAATCACGCGCCGTTTTGGCGGTATAACTTTGTTATTAAGTCTCGAGCTATATAAGATCTATTTGATTATATCACTACGCACTGGCATATCACGGTCGCGGCACATATTGGTACGACAAAAACATTCAATAAGTCTGTATCGAAGTGAATCACTCGGAATTTACGGCTGCTTCAAGAAATGCGTCGAGACCAGTCTGTAATTTAGCATTGATGGATCAGGTTAACAAGTGGAGTTTGGAGCTCTTCGCTTACAGAATCTTGTCCATTTTCATTGCCATTTTCAACACGAACAATTAAGAGATTGTTCTGTAAGAATAACAATATTTTTTTGTTCAGTTATCGTCTATCATTGTAGGAAGATACTATGTAAGAATCCTCTGTCAATTTGACGCAAATGTCATAGACACACCTCTACCACTTTGTTGGATCTGTAAACAAAGAAAAGTTTATATTACTAACGCATTATTAAAGATTTGTTTATGGGTGATAAGGGTTCAATTAAACTTGTGGTAACAAAGCTATTGGGGCAAATAATTAGAAGTATGAAACCTACAAAAGTACCTGATCCCGCAAATATCAATAGTGAAGTTTTATCTTACTGCACTGCCAAGGCCATAGAAATTGGATGGGGGGCCTACAAGGGTTTCAAACGCTCTAAAATCCCAGACAAGGTACCCGGTTTTCTGTTTTAAACCTACTTATTGTATAGTTAATTACTACCTAACTGGATATTACGAGTGGTACATAACAGCTGTAATCTGCGACTTCATCTAAGGGACTGGAATATTTTAAAAAAATGGGATCACTTCGCTCCCTCTCCAAATTAGCCCCACTTTACGGAAACAAACCTGGTAGAGAAGTAGAGCATTGCTTTATATTACGGATTAGTTGTAACAGGCGCCCGAGGTGCGCGCTCAGAATGCTTCATTTCGGGCGCTCTATAAAATGCCGTCAGATTCGCTGCATAGAAATTCATACAATTTTACAGAATGCCCGAAACACAGCGTTCTCGCCTCGGGCTCGTTTTATAACTACCCACTTATGACAACATTATAATGAATGACACAAGCAGAGACACACAGTAATAACTAACGATATAGTTTTGCGCTAGCTCTTTGAAGAAACGACAGTCAAATCTTTTCGGGTTCGCTTCACTCGCTCGTTTCTTGTGGAAAATCGTCCATGGGGCGAAAAAAGTGGCCTGAGTCGAAATCATGTCGTCAGAATCATCTGACAAAAAAAAATCAATTTATTGAAATTTTTCGGGCTCACTCAGGTCGCTTAAAATTATAGCCTCGCTGTCTCTGAGATCAATTCCTGGCTCCGGCCTGCCACGAGTGCATGCTTGTACTTTGCATAGTGCAAAAAAAAGTACAGGCACTCACACCCTTGAGTTGCTTCGTATTTATTCACTTTATCATCATTATCATATTAGCCGAAAGAAGTCCACTGCTCAGCTACCTCCTCAAGGATTTTCACAACGACCACGGTTCTGCGCTACCCGCATCCAGCGGCTTGCTATTCACTCATTCTATACATTTTCAGTAATAATTGAAATTTTCTTTTATTTATTTCATCATATCAGACGAATTCGATTGTTTATTCATTATTTATTTAACCGGCAAAAGTCAGACACAGAAAATCATAAATTTTACGCCAGAGAATTAATCCACTTAAATTATTTTATTATAAAGTACTTAAAACATCATCATCATCATCATCATGTCAGCTCATGTACGTCCCCACCGAGGGGCTTAAGCCTACCCTGAATTAGGGCGATCGGGCCTTAGTCGACCACGCGGGACCAGTGCGGGTTGGTCGACTTCACACACAACCTGCCAGTTTCTTCGCAAGTGTGTGCAGGTTTCTTCACGATGTTTTTCTTCACCATAAGAGCATCTGATAAACGAACATATGAAATCAAAATTCAAAATCACATTGGTACGTGGCAGGATTCGAACCACGACCTCCCGGGAAGGAGGCGGCGTATCTAGCCGGTACGCCCCAAACAGCTGTTTTCTTATTATTACACATACTAACATTCCTTATTATTTCTGGTTCTAAATTCGTAAATTTGCACCTTCTTATATTTTAAAAAACTATTTTTTTTGTCTTGAAAAAAGCTTGCTTAAACATTTTAAGATCTGCTAGAAGTAGGCTTCAAAAGCTACAATAAATCCAATTAATTAAGGCCTCCCACTCGGTGGACCGATAACCTGGTGAAGGAAGACGCTAGATGCGCTTAGCGCAGAACCGGTCGTCGTGGAAATCCTTGAGTGAAGCCTTTGTCCAGCACTGGACGTCCTTCGGCCGATATGATAAATCCAATTAGCTAATACAGCCCTGGCGGCTGGATTATTTGCAACGTTGACACGGATTAAGTGTCGGGCTTCAACAGATATAAACAGCCATAGACCTCTACACCTGCTGCCCTAAAACTTCTCATACTAATTTTAAAAGATATAAATTCAAAATATTTTTTTTTTACAAAAGGTACATTAGGTACTCTTAAAAATGTCAATTCATACTACTTAATCGAATACCTGTCAAAAAATAAGATATGAGATAATTACTATTTGTTGGGTCTGAATTACTATTTCAGAGCGTCGTCGGTGGCGCAACGGCAAGAGCCGCTACCTCCTGTCCGGGAGGCCGTAGTGCAAATCCTGCCACGTACCAATGTGTTTTCGAATTTGGATTTCATATGTACGTTTATCCGACGCTCTTACGGTGAAGGAAAAACATCGTGAGGAAACCTGCACAAGCCTGCGAAGAAACTCGAAGGTTGTGTGTGAAGTCGACCAACTCGCACTGGGCCCGCGTATTCGACTAAGGCCCGATTGCCCTTATTCAGGGTAGGCTCGAGCCCCTCGGTGGGGAAGCATATGAGCTGATAAGAAGAAGGTGTTTGTTACTTTTTCCCGCAAAAACTACTAAACGGATCTGGCTGAAATTTGGTAGGTAGACAGATTAGGACCTGGACACAGGCTACTTTTTTCCACGCTCGCGAGCGCACCCTCGAAAAGTCATAGAAACGTTGTCTACGCGGGTGAAGCCGCGGGAAACAAAAAATAATGCTAGTAAAATAGTGCGCCGAACTTTCACTCGGTGTATTACCGAGTTTCTGATTTCCCAACTCATATTAAAACTATCTGTACCTAACTAATACTATTTCATAATCTTAGTGTGTAACATTTTAAGAAAGGCAGGTTACGTCTCTTTCAGTCCTATATAATCCGACAGAGATGGCGTTTTAGGAACGTGTCGTGCTTATTTATCTAAAGTGCGTACGTGCCGGACTACGCATCGCTACGCCGTAGATACTGCGTAGTATCTACTACGTCGTAGGCTTTTGCTCCCCTTTGCTTTGTCTCTTGTGCATGCTTTTGCGTCGGTTATTTTTAACCGACTTCAAAAAAGGAGGAGATTTCTCAATTCGACCGTATATATATTTTTTTATGTGTGTTCGCGGATAACTTCGTCGTTTACGAGTATGAACCGATTTTGATGATTGTATTTTTGTTGGAAAGGAGATATCCCAAGGGTGGAACCATGATAAGGAAACCAGGATCTGATGATGGTATCGCAGAGAAATCGAGGGAAACCTTAGTTTCCTATTTAAAGTCGGTTTTTTTTGTTCAAAATTATATTCTTAGAGCTAGTGTATGCATACACGGAATGTAACCCAATTTGTATAGGAGTCGTCACTGTGGCTTGAAAATCAAAAATCGAAATCATTTCTTTTATGTAGGTACAGTCGGCCAAGGAAGTGGTCTATCAGTTTTGACAAAACCTTCAGTGTAATCTATATATCGCTAAAGTTTACCTTATAATGATAGAAAAAGCATTAGTAACTGTCAGAATATCATTGCAAGGGAAAATAAATCTTGTTGTTCTGTAACGTGCAAATTAACTTCAACCGCAGGGTGGCAGACCACATTTTTGGCCGACTGTACATTAAACACTCTTATAAATGTCAATTGTTACTACCTAATTGAAAACATGTCAAAAAATAATCTCGTTTTTTTGAAGTCGCTTAATTAGTTATCTTCTTCACATTACACTGCAAAACTTTCCTCAATTTGATATAAAAATTTGGACTTTTCATACAAATATATTGACCAATTTTGTATGGTTTTTTTGTGTTTTTGGGAAAAGTTGTTTTTTGAATAAGTAGAAGCCCCAGTTTATGAGTCGTATACGATTTTTGTCAAACCTGTAGGCTATATGGCTGAATTTTTCGAGAACAAAATTATATTTGACACTTTTTAGGCTAGGCTTTTACTTTACATTTTATGGAGTTCTGTACTTTTTTTTTCGAAAATCTACAGACACAGCTATTATCTAGAACTTGATTTAAAATAATTCGAAACGCTATACACGTTAACTTACAATTTTGCTATTTTTTCGTTTTTGATATTTAAAAAAAAAACTTTTTAAAAAAATAGGACCAACCTGACGGCTATCGCTATCATATAAAAAATAACCATGAAAATCAGTTCACAATCTGCAAAGATATCGCGTAATAAATACACAAAAGTATACAGTCCAATTGTAAGCCTCCTCTTTTTTGGTGTCAGCCAAAAATTTAAATGACCTTGATTGTTAAATAAATGTTCAAATAAGACCCGTACGATGCGGGCAGCGCAGGGACTCGACCACGATATTGCGACACATGAAGTTGCGAAATGTTAAACTGCGACGCAGGACCGGTCGTCGTGGAAATCCTTAGAGGAGGCCTTTGTCCAGCAGTGGACGTTTTTCGGCTGATATTATGATGATGAAAACCCAAACTATGTTACTATGAAGGTCGCTAGGGATACAATCCACTTAAGAGCGACGTTACACGATGAGGCAGAAAAAGCTTTTTAAATTAATATCTGCTCTTATTTAAACCTTTTTTTGTGGTTTTTTTTTTAAATTTTATGTGCTTGTGTTGTTTACATATTTGTAATATGATTGTCATTGTATGGATGTTGTTTGGCATTATATAATTATTTTTGTTATTTAATATTTTAAATTGACGGAAGTCATTCAAGAAAGTCAATGACAGTCAGTCATTCATTCAAGAACGCAGGGCTTTTAAAATGCAATGAGGTCAAATGAGCATCAAATAGGTTCAAGGTCATGGTCATTGTATTTGCTATTCGTATCAATCTACATTTTTTTTTCTACTTTTTGTGGATTCATTGATAAAGTTTGATGACTTGCGATCAACAAATCAATAGTTTTCTCAACACAAATTTTTCTTCGTTAATAAAACAATATAGTTTTTGGGAGACTGGAGCATAAACTAGGAAAATAAAATTTCCTGTATATTAAGTCTCCAGGTTTATAGGTAAGTATATACTTACATTAAAAACTCAATGAGGTCAAATAGGTTCAAGGTCATGGTCACGGTTACTAACAAGCATTGTATTTGCTATTTGTGTCAATCTACATTTTTGGAGTTTACTCCTTAAGAATCGATTTGCATATAAGGCGCCCAGTATGAAAAAAATATGAATAAAATAAAATAAATATTCTGGGACAAATCACACATGGTCATCTGGCCCCAAAGTAGGATTCCCTGTGTTATGGGAACCAGAGACTGATATACATACTTATATACGTTTAAATACATACATATATAGATATTTAACACCCAGACACAGAGCAAACAAATCTGCTCATCACACAAGTGTTTGCCCGGGGTGGGGATCGAACCCACAACTCTCGGATCAGTAGTCAAGAGCACTAACCACTGAGCCACCGAGTCAGTAAAAAATAAAAATAATGAGGAGTAAAATCTAGTGATCGAAAACGTAGTTTGTTATATTCTCTTTGCGCGTTACGTTTTTTACGCGCAACCTATTGTGCGCACCTCTGTCACGTGATACAAAACAGTCAGGATTGGCTGAATCTGACAAAAAGAATATAAGTCACTACGAAATCTAAAAAGAAGTCACAACACAGTAATCAAATCAGATCTGTTATTGTTGCAGTCTTACAATTTTTGATCTGATAAGATTTTAAAATTTGTGATTTTTATATAATTTGGTATTCCACTCCATCAAGGGTGTCAATTTTGTGAAAGCAGATAGCAGAAACTTGCCCAAAGTGGACGCAATCATGTTCTTTAAAAATAACCCCGATTTTTATTCTGCAGAGCTGAGAAATGTAAAAACAATAATGTAAGTACTATAAAATAATATAACACTACCTACGTAAGTAACCTTAATTCTGCTAAGGCGAAATATTAGTCTTTCTTTCAGTAGTAGTTTTATAGGTTATAAAGAATAAATTTTGTTTACAGTAAGTAATTAGTTTGCATTTTCAGGGCTGCACGAGAATCTTATGGTGACGATGCTATTGGGTACGTGCAACTACGTCGTGGATCAGGACTTTGCACACTCAATTGCAAGATCTGCCCCAAGCACAAAGTGAGGGCTAGTTCATACGAATTCACTATGGTGATAGACGAGACTAAAGGTGAAATCGTCAGTTGCCAGTGCTTGGACTGTGCAGCTTTAGCTGGTGGTTGTAAGCTTGCGGTGGCATTTTTGATGTGGACCCATCGTCGCAGTGAAGACCCTTCCTGCACCGAGGTTGAATGTTACTGGAAAAAACCCGTCCTCTCGAGAGTAGGGACTACTATGAAATACGTCACTGTATATCAAATTTGAAAAAAAAAACACCTCCACATCATGAAACCAGCACAGACCTTTTCCACGGGTTTCTTCAAGAAGCAAAAAAGAAGAAAATTATGAATTGTGAACTTTTAAAGTATCAGAACGACTTTAAACACAGTGATGTTCTACAGTTTTCATTTCCGTATTCAAGTGAGTGATGATATAAAGAAAGATGTCAACAAATTACTAGAAACATTACAAGAGAAACTTAACAAAAATGCTCTTGATTTAATTGAAGAGTCAACACAAAACCAATGTTAGAGCCCTTTATGGTATGACCTAAGATATGTGAAGAATTGGGGACCAAGAGATTGAAACACTTCTTGAAATACAGATACGTTTTTATATTTTGTTCGGTAGGTACAGATTGAGAATGGACGAACAAATCAGTACAGTGTTTTTATATATTAATGTTAATCAGGCGCCCTCTGTGGCATTTATGTGAAAGACAAATAGAATTTACATATTGTATCGATAGTAAGATAGGCGTTACGAGATGAACGTAGAAAATGAGTTACAGGTTAGATGGCGCTGTAACATGCTCCGCCTCAAAAAAAATATAATAAAAATAAATTTACGTATGTAATGGTAATGGGCAAATATTATTGAATGCACGCTTAATTGTCCCTCCTTGCGTTTTTATCGTAGCCACTCTGGTCACGCCATCCGTCCCGTCGTGGTTGTGTGTGATGCGGCCCAGTCGCCACTGGCAGGGCGGGAGTCGGTCATCCTTCACCAACACCAAGGAGCCCACTTGTAGGCCTGGACCCTTGGAGCTCCTCCACTTCGTTCGTTGTTGTAGCAGTCCGATGTAGTCTCTTGACCACCTTTTCCAGAAGTCTTGCTGGAGCTGTTGGAGTTGTTGGAAGTGTGTTAGGCGACTGGTAGGTATATCTTGGTAATCGTAGTCCGGCAGAGATGTGGCCGATCTACCTATCAAAAAGTGAGCTGGTGTGAGGGTGGGAAAGTCATCTAAATCTGAATTCGGAATCGGGCAAATTGGGCGGGAGTTTAAAATTCCTTCCACTTGGCATAACGCGGTCAAAAAATCTTCGTATGTTAACAATGCTTGACCTAATACCCTTTTGAGATGATATTTACAACTTTTAACCGCTGCTTCATGTAAACCACCCATATGAGGAGTATAGACTGGTAAGAATTTCCATGAGATACGTTCGGTAGCACAGGCAGTTATAATATCATTAGAGTAGGTATTTATGAACTGATATAATTCACGCAGTTCATTATTTGCCCCGTGAAATGTTGTAGAATTATCACTTACGATTTCCTTTGGTTTACCCCTTCGCGCTATGAACCTGCGGAGAGCAGCTATAAAGGCTTGTGATTCTAGACCTGAAATCAACTCAATGTGGATTGCTTTGGTACTAAAGCAAATGAAAATACAAATATAGCACTTATACGTTTTGTAACCACGACCCTTCCGATCACGGATCGTAAAGGGCCCAGCATAATCGACTCCAGTTGTATGGAACGGTGGTGACGGTGTAACACGTGCGTGCGGTAGGTTTCCCATTACAGGGGAGGTGGTACGTGGCTTGGCTCTGAAGCACGTCACACAATCGTATACTACCTTAGCGGCTAAAGTCTTACCATGTGTGGGCCAGAACTGCTCCCGTACTGATGACAATAACAGTTGTGGTCCAGCGTGGAATAATCGTATGTGTTGGTTTTTCATTATCAGTTTGGTAAGGGTGTGCTTATGGTGTAGAATAATTGGATGTTTTTTATCATGAGTGTAATTTGAAAGCTCTAATCGACCCCCTGTTCGAATTAAACCATTTTCCATGTATGGTTTTAATGCTAAAATGTTGGATTTTTGGGGTATTGGTTTATTTTTTTGTAATAGCTGATATTCTTTCGGAAAAGATTCTACTTGGGCGAATCGTACTAAATTTAATAGGGCTTCATTCAATTCCTTGACAGAAAACGGCCCTGTTTTTTTATTATTTGGATATTTCGTGTTGTGTATAAATCGGTATATAAAGGCGACTACTCGTGTCAGTTTTGTTTCACTTCCCCATTTGTTAAACAAATCTTGAACAAATGTATTTTTTTGATCTAGAGTTGTTATATTACAGATTGTTTCTGATTCGATTTCTGACTGAGGGAAGGAGGTTGTGACCTGACCTAAGTAAGCAGATTGTGGCTGTGACGGCCACTCTGCCTGCGGAGTGCTCAACCATAGTGGCCCCTCCCACCAAATATTATTTTTCAATAGTTTCTCAGCTGGGATGCCCCTAGACAGAACGTCAGCTGGGTTGTCCTTAGAGGCGACCCAGTGCCAATCCTCAGAGTCGGTTAAGGATTGAATTTCCATTACTCGGTTACTGACAAAACATTTTAATTTTTGAGGTAGGGTATTTATCCATGCCAAAGCTACATTGGAGTCTGACCATAGAAACGTTTTGTTTACCTTTGCCTTTAACCCTCTTTTTACGTTATCGGTTAACCTTGCCAATAGTAAACAGGCACATAGCTCGAGTCGTGGAATGGTTTCCCTTTTTGCGATTCTCGATTTTGAACATAATAATCGTACAAGTATATTGTTTTTTTTATCTATGGAGCGTACATAAATAGCGGCCCCGTAGGCGGACTTCGAACTGTCCGCAAACCCATGTAGTTCAATGGTTATGCAATCATTTATCATCACATGTCTTGGTATTATTAGCGAGTTTAAGTTAGTGATCGTTTTATAGAATTGCTCCCATTCATAAGCTAATGAAACGGATAGCGGGTCGTCCCAACCAGTTTTATCAGACCACAATTTTTGGATAAATAATTTTCCCGTAACGACCACGGGACCTAGTAGACCTAGTGGGTCAAATATGGTAGACAAAATTGATAATACCTTTCGTTTCGTTAATGGGTTCGGTGTTGATTGCCTTTGGAGTGAGAATTTAAGAACATCTAAATCACTATCCCAGGCTAGCCCCAATACCTTATGAGAACTGTCCCCAAACGTAGCGGTGGGACCACCATGGGGCGAGCTAGTATCGTGTGTATTTGATTGGTTACTCACGATATTTATAATGGTTTTTGAGTTCGATTTCCACTTTCGAAGCTTAAAGTTGGCGCTCTGGAGGATCTGGCTGACCTGGACAGCTGTCTCTGCCACCTGCTTCTCCTCATCGCCCGAGTGGATCATATCGTCGATATAGAAATCTGAAGCAATAACAGCTGACGCTCTTGGAAACTGGTTTTCGTATTCGATTGAAAGTTGAGCTAAACACCGCGTAGCCAAATAGGGTGCACTCTTTAGCCCAAAGCTAAGTGTAGTTAGTTTGTAGGTAAGAATCGGTTCTTGTGGGTTTTTCCTCCATAAAATACATTGTGTTTTTTGTTGGTTGGGGGTGATATAAATCATTCGGTACATTTTTTCTATATCGGCAATAATAACATATTTATTTTTTCGAAATCTCAATAATATGTTTATTAACTCATCCTGGTTCATAGTGCCTTTATATTGTATGTCGTTTAGTGATAACCCTGTATCGGTAGGACTAGATGCGTCAAAAACAACTCTAAGTGGTGTGGTGGTTTTTTGATAATTTATTACTGCATGGTGGGGTAGGTAGTTACATGAGCCATCAGGTTTATCCAGTTTAATCATATGGCCCGAATCTTCGAATTCTTGCATAAATTGCACATAATTTTTTTTGTAATCCAAATCGCGCGAAAACTTGGTTTCTAATGACTTAAATCTCCTATAAGCAACGTGTCTTGAATGACCAAGACAAGATATAGGGGATTTAAACGGTATTTCTACCACAAAATTACCATCAGAGTTACGAGTGTGTTTACTGAAAATTTTTTCACACTGCTGAATTTCATCATCTGGTAAATATGCACAATTATTTTCGTTTGAATCAAAAATATTTTGCATTTGGTTTTCAATAATAAAGTTGCACCGTGTTTTAGCGTATGGTTGCACATTCTTTATCGCGATCGCTCCGGACACTATCCATCCAAGACGGGTTTTTTGCATAATAGGTAATCCGTCACCGAGCTTGTGTTGACCGATACACAATAGGTTATAGAATAACTCGGCACCTATAATTATATCTATCTCACCGGCCACATAGAACTTTTCATCGGCTAATTTATATTTTCGCGGAATCTTAAGATCGGTTATATTATTTATTTTTGGTAAATTACATATACTTGGCACAATAAAGCAGGACATACTAGAAGAGAATGAGTTGTCTGTTGATTGGAATGTGATATTACAATATTGGTTTATTTTGGTAACACTATCATTAAATCCCAAGACCTCCATATCTAGATTTCGGTTCGGTAAGTTAAGTTTCTGGAAGGCGCTTTGGGTAATGAAATTCGATTGGGACCCCGAATCGAGTAGGGCCCTAAAAGTGTGTAATTGGTTATTACTATCGACCACATTTACGAGGGCAGTCGATAAAATAACATTCCTTTGTTGAATGTTACTATTCGGTTGTGTGAGGGTAGTATTTAGTACCTGAGTCGCTGTACTACGAGAACTGGTTGAACGAGGTTCGAGGTTCGATTCCTGCTCCGTGTACAAAGTCGATATTTGGTTTCGGTTATTCGGTTCAGTGCTCTGGACATTGTTTTGTGTTGATATCGGTGTGATATGCAACAATGTGTGATGTTTACCTTTACACGTTCGGCAAGTACTCGAACGGCAGTTAGCTAACATATGATTAGAGGCTAAACAGTTAAGGCAAAGTTTCAACCTCTTGATAGCGCGAATGCGTGACGGTACGTTCAGAGCCAAAAATCGAGGACATTGATTAATATAGTGGGGTTCCATACAATAAGGACATCGATCATTACTGGACTTACCCTTAATCCATGTCTTCACAGTCGGTTGGGTCGTGGTCACCAGTGCCTTTTTGGAAGGTCCCGCTCGAGCCTCGGGTTGCTCAGCTGATTGGCTGGAGCTCGTTGCTTCCAGAAGATCAGCTCGGGACTTCAGGAATGATTTGAATTCCTGTAATGTAGGTAGCTCCTTTGAGTTGATTCTCTCCTCCCATTTAGTTTGTAATGTTTTTTCGAGTTTAGAAGATAGAAAAAATATAATTAATATATCCCAATCGTCGGTAGGTATATTTAGCAATTTTATTGTTCTAATATGTTTGGATATGTTATCAACCAAACCTCTTAAGGAAGCTGGAGTTGATGGGACAGTATCAATGTTAAAGAGTGCCCTTAAATGGTTATTTACAAGGACCCTGGGATTATTATATCTCTCACACAAAAGAGTCCATGCAATTTTATAGCTTTCCTCTGAATACTCTAATGAACCTATAACTTCGAGTGCACTTCCCCTTAAGCAGCTACGAAGATACTTATATTTTTGTATTGGTTTAAGGTTACTTTGGTTAATTAAGGCGTTGAAGGTATCCCTAAATTCTATCCAGTCCTTTACATCCCCACTAAATTCAGGCAATGATATTTCTGGATATTTGATTGCCTCAGAGGTCTCTGTAGGGGTTGTGACAGGTACCTCTGTGACCTTAGTGCACTTTTTTGCTAAATATTTCTTTGCTAGAGCTATAGCTTGGTACCATGTCGTCTCAAAATTTTCTCTTTCTTCTAATTGTGCATCAACGTCTGAGCATATAGTTTCAATTTTATCTTGAAGCGAATCAAATTCATCAAAAAATTTAATAGCCCTATCAGTTCTTAGTTCTAAATCGATTAATTGATCAGCGTTAATTTGTTTCGGATCAAGTGTATTCAGAAATTTTTTGAATAATGTGAGCTTCCTCTTAATTACACCACGTTTGCTAACTAAATCCTTTAACTCAACATTTTCAATAACGACTCCTTGACTTTTTTCGGAATCAGTAGGCATTTTGAAACAATTATTACTGAAAATAAGCTAATGAGAAATCTTTTTTTTTTTTTAGAGATGTAGGTAGGTAGGGAAGTAGGTATGGTTACTTAATACTTGGCACAGAGATTAAATAAATTATCTAGGTAGTGAAATTAGTTCGGAATATTGAATTACGCCTTGTGGAAACACATTGAAAATTAATTAGGAACAAGATATCAACAAAGGGTCAACTCACTAATTGATGGGTACTTAGCTCAATCTGTCCGGTGATTTTTCACTCTTGCTGCGGTGACAAGATGATTCTTCTCGGTTGATTATTCGGTTAAACGTGCTGCAGTGATGACGATTCAATCTCTTTCAGGTCCTTTTTGGAAAAAAAATCCTTTTTGGAACGATTTTCTTGAAAATTTCCAATTTCAAGTTTTTGGCAGTTGAAAAAAAGGTCCACTCGGCTTCTGGCATGTGAAGAAGGGCTGGAAATCTCAGGAAACGCAGTGGAATTCCCACAACGACGCTATGTGGTCAGGAACTCAGGAGCTTGCAGCCACACCCTCGATCGGAATTCGTCTCTTCGCCGGCCGGCCCGCCTTTTTTGTCTTTTCTCAGGAAACAGAAAGTTGCCGTATCGATTTTGTTTGGTCTTCGTTTCGAAGCTCTTTGTTCGGGGTCACCTTGAAGAATTGGGGACCAAGAGATTGAAACACTTCTTGAAATACAGATACGTTTTTATATTTTGTTCGGTAGGTACAGATTGAGAATGGACGAACAACTCAGTACAGTGTTTTTATATATTAATGTTAATCAGGCGCCCTCTGTGGCATTTATGTGAAAGACAAATAGAATTTACATATTGTATCGATAGTAAGATAGGCGTTACGAGATGAACGTAGAAAATGAGTTACAGGTTAGATGGCGCTGTAACAATATGCTCGTATAACCGCATCTAAAGCATACGAGGTTAGTCGCTGCCAAACACCAAATGGATCATTAGTAGCTGCGACCATGGGAGCTAAAACACCTGACACATCAGCTATGAAAAGAGGCCGGAAATTGGAATCATTAGTTATAAAAACTGTGCAGAGTAAACTTAAAACTAAAGTCAAGCCCTGTTTTGTGCCTGTTTAGACAATCGTACTTAAGTAGTAAACTCCAGTCGTGCGTCGGAGCTGACACACACACTTTTTTTTCTACTTTTTTGTGGTTGATTGATAAAGTCCAGCAGTGGAAGATTTTCGGCGGATATGATGATGATGATATACTTACATCTAACAGACGTTCAGTCACTATTAATAAAAGGAACCAGTGAGGCATAATCCTCATATGCACGCTAATATGTGTGTGTATGAGTGTATGTCAATATTTATTTCTTGTTTTCTTCTTATAAGATACTGCTTATAATAATTTTTCTTTTAATAGTTAACTACAGTGTATGGCGAACAGTGTGTTTCTTCAATTTACTTTACGACAGAATATTGTAATAGTTTTGATGATTATTGAGTGAGTGTGTATGTTTGTTACTTTTTCAAGCAAAAACTACTGAACGGATCTGGCTGAAATTTAGTAGGTAGACAGATTAGGACCTGGGTTAACACAAAGGCTACTATTTTTCACGCTCGCGAGCCGCTTGCAACTCACGCACTGCGCACCCTCGAAAAGTCATAGAAACGTTGTCCATGCGGGTGGAGCCGCGGGAAACAGCTAGTTTTGAATAAATATCTTGAATCTTGAATTTTAATAATATTCTCCTAAATTTTATCTGCGAAAACTTGTTATCAGCTTCTATATACATAAATTATCTTACTCGTGTTTGTATAATAGCAGTAAGTTTTCCAAGTACAATAAAATAAAAGCATCATCATCATCAGCTGGACAAAGACCAAAATAAAATTAAAATAAATCAATCAATGTAAGCAGAATATAGTTGTTTTGAGTTTGTATGGAAAACGATTAAAAATGAAATTGTAAATACGCCCTTAAGCCAGCGGAGTAAATAGTAGTAATAAGTATTTTAAAACCTAGTATATCCTTATTTATAGGAATACAAGCAGTTCCTTTGTCTACTACTTAGTTAACAAAATAAAAAGAAAACCCAACACGACACAAACAATTATGTCAAATATATTGTTAAGAATTTTGAGCTTTCTTAAATTTGTGAATGAAAAATGTCGATAACACCGCTATTCAGCCTGGTATTGTACAAGTCACAGGCATATCAAAGGAAAGTGTTACATATATTATTGGTTCTAGATCGTGGAACAGAACATAATGCCTTTTATAATCTTTTATTTAACTTGCAATGTTCGCATGTTTTCAAGTTGTCCGCTTCAAAATTTGCAAGTTAAATTTCCATATCCCGGTTTCCGATTGAGCTAAAATTTTGCATGCCGTTTATTTTTGATGGCCTGGTTAGCTAAGTAACTTTATTCTTAGTCTAATATGGCGGACTCCCAATGATGAAGAACCAGTTATTTTTAGCTTTACCTAAAAGTGTTTTTTAAATTTTTCTAAAGTTATTTCTACATGTTCTTTTCTGTCTACGTGGAACTCGTAAAGAAATATTAAAAAAACAGCGAGGGGTCATTCACTATATTATAATTAACAATTTTATAAAGAAGAACAGCATCTGCGCAATGTGGACGATAATCCAGACAAGAGAGATGATGTGTGTCAATAGAGATATCATAACCAGAGTAAATAAAACCAGTCATTTTGTCAAGTGTTTAAAAATATCTTCTGGATTATTTCTAGTCTATCAATGTTGATTTTATCTTTATATATAAAAATGAATCTCTATTTACCTTGGTCATCGCATCACGCGTGAACGGCTGGACCGATTTCGCTAATTCTTTTAGTTGTGTTCGTTATTGTCGGGAGAAGGTTCTTATGTAGGGTAGGGTAGGGTAAGGTAGGGTAGGGTAGGGTAAGGTAAAGTAGGGTTGAGTTGGGGACGGGTAGTGTAGGATATGGTAGGGTAGGGTAGAGTAGGTAGGGTAGTGTAGTGTAGTGTAAAGTAGGGTAGGGTATGTAGTATAAGGTTGTACGAAGTTCGCCGGGACAGCTAGTAATTTTATAGATTCTGTAGGTAGAAGCTATTTTAAATTATTTACCTATACACAAAATAAACCCTAATTGCTTGTTTAATTGATTATTTGATTTTCCTAACCCACAATCGTCCAATCCACAAGCCCTTAACATCATCTCACCTGTTGGTAAGTGACATGATTTCTCCAAATCTTTGTTCATGGTATTCCTATTCTGTATCTTTTTTTATTTATTTATTTACCAATTACAAAACAACAAACAATCAATCATCTAGCGCCAGTAAACCCAAATGGTTTGTCTCGGTGCTCACAGTCGTATCATGCTACATACAATGACAAAAATATAATGAGTCAATTATTTTATGCATACCTACATATATCCATCAGCCCAGAATACAAAATACACTTCTCACATATGACTTTATACTTTTGTTGTACAATAAAGTGTTCACAGACAAACTTTATCTATGGGAGGAAAAAAGTCAGTTAAGAGTCCATGACGAATTTCAGTTCGTTGCACTGATGAGAATGGTGTTACATCTTTATATATAAAAATGAATCTCTATTTTCCTTGGTCATCGCATCACGCGTGAACGGCTGGACCGATTTCGCTAATTCTTTTTTGTTGATTTCGTTATTGTCAGGAGAAGGTTCTTATGTAGGGAAGGGTTGGGTAGTGTAGGGTAGTGTAGTGTAGTGTATGTTAGGGTAGGGTAGGGTAGGCTAGAGTAGTGTAGGGAGGGTAGGGTAGGGTAGGATAGGGTAGGATAGGGTAGGGTAGTGTAGTGTAGTGTAGTGTAGTGTAGTGTAGTGTAAGGTGGTAGGTTAGGGTAGGGTAGGAAGTGTGGTGTAGTGTAAGGTGTTACAAAGTTCGCCGAGACAGCTGGTAGTCTGTAAAACAGACTTAATTATTTTTTTTTATTTATTTACAATTGGTAAACCCTTGACAAAATGATTTAGTTTTCGATAATTACGTATTTATGAAAAATTTACTGAGATTAGGAAAAAAACATTATTAACATGGACAGATTTCTTTTTAGTAATTGCAGTCATTATTGTTACAAATCACTCTGAAGATCTGGTGTCATCAGCATAAAGTAAAAAAAATGGAGTGATTTACCTATAATAGATGTTACATCGTTGGTACAAAATAAACAACAAGGGACCCAAATGATAACCCTGTGGGACCTCAGAACTAATATCCTTGTACTCAGAGATTAGGCTCTTTAGCACGACAGCTTGACTTCTATTTTCAACTTACGATTTTACTCATTGTTCTCAGTGTATACTGAGCTGCCAGTGCTTCCGCAATAGTTTATTGTGAAAAACCTCGTCAAAGGCCTTCGCAAAGTCGGTATGTACACTTCATCTGCCTGACAATCATCGTCTGATTATCGTATTGTAAGCTTATCGTTATTCAATTGATGTATTTATTTCTGGCTATGAATGGAGACTTCTTTTCATAAAAATATTAGTTTAAAGATGAAGTGATCCCTACCATATGTATTTTTATTAGAACATTGTTTATAACCACCAAAAATTTTTAATAAAGAATATCAATATCATACATGATAGCAGAGTTTGAATATATTAAAAAAACAGCCAAGAGCAAGCCGGACTCGTGCACTATAAATACACACTGATGCTCTACTAACATGGGATACAACAACATACAAAAAAAGTTATCGCCACTCATAGGTTCGATGGAATATAGAACATTGCATCCCACGTAAAATACGTATGACAGTATATATCTGTCTAGTAAAATCGAACCTAATCTATTTGGTGGGGGGGGCAATGCATGCAAAACCAAACTATCTGAGCTACAGGTAATACAAAATAGATTAATCAAAATGTTATTTCATTATCCCTACCTAACCTCGACTGCTAAAGTTTATAAAGAAACTAATCTAATGAATACAAAAGAACTATAAACCTATGATACATGTATCCTCATTCGTAAAATACTAAAAAATAAATCAGGGTTCCGTTTTTCTTTTGACGTATGGAACCCTTAAATTCAATCATCACGAAAAATGTAAAGGACACATCGCATTATCTATCCATACGTTCCTACTTACGATTCTAGGGAGAGATCGTGATATGAGTTACCTAAATTCAGATTTGTTATTAGTAATTTAAGCAAAGATCTTAAGATGTTATCTCTTCGCTGACCTGGTCACCGGGTTCAAAACTCCAATTTTCGTGGATAGGTACTTATTGTTTATCACCTTAAGTGTTTAGCTATATAGCTGTTCCTTTCCTTCACTGTGGATTCGATTCGCAGATTCTCCACAAATAGAGACTTTTGAATGCTATTGTTTCGTTCAAATTGGATTTTCTCTGATTATTGCTTATTTCTGAGTAAATCAATAGTCTGGAGTACGGATTTTGCCTATTTTTAAAATATGCTTCTGCATATTATGTATTGACAAAATGTAAAAAAGCGTCGGTGGCTCAACCGGTAACGACTCGGTCCATCTAACCAGAGGTACCGGGTTCAAATCTGGACGGCAAATGTACTAATGAGTTTTTCAAAAAACTTACGTACATATACTTACCGATTGCTTTAACGGTGAAGGAAAACATCGTGAGGAAACCTGCACAAGCCTGCGAAGAAACTCGAAGGTTGTGTGTGAAGTCGACCAACCCGCACTGGGCCCGCGTGGTCGACTAAGGCCTAATCGCCCTGATTCAGGGTAGGCTCGAGCCCCTTGGTGGGGACGTATATGAGCTGATATAGTAATATGTATTGAATTGGAGTAATATTTTTTAACCGCCTCCGTGGCGTAATGGTTAGCCCATTCGCTTCACACCAGGAGGTCGCGGGTTCGATTCCCGAAGGGGTTGGTGGTAGGGCATTTTCTAAGCCCGCCTGGCTAGCTACCACCATCTTATCTATATATTGCCGCCAAACATCAGTCTTAACAACATTGATGTGTTCCGGCTTGAAGATAAGATGGCCAGTTCTCCATTGCGTTGGGGAATCTTGGTAAGCCCGCTTCCATCTTCGGCATCATCGTCACTTACCATCAGGTGAGATGATGCCAAGGGCTTACCAATTGTGAATAAAAAAAAAAAGAAAAACACTAACACAAATATAGGCACATCATCTATAAGCTGCTCGCCTTTTACAGAATAATAAAAATAATAACTGCCATTAAGCTGTATAAAACATAACAACATAATAACAAGCGTAGAGATGTAACGACCCCATCGCCGCTGAGGAAGTGACTGTAGTGACAGGACAGCCACTTCGTCAGTGTAATCAGTCTGTACCCCTTGGAGTCGGTGTTGGCCGTACTGAGCGCCAGTTTAACCCCGGGTACTAAAATATACGGGTTAGTAACGGTCATTCGTAAAATGATGATGGACAAAACTATCGAAGTACGAATAGGGTCACTGCCCGGGAGCTGCCGGGGCGCATTTGGTCACGCTGATGCCAGGCGTGCCAGAAGGCTAGTCGGCGCACCATGACCGGCCCAACCATCTGGGCGGTCTCATCCATCATCATCATCAGTGCGCTTGGCGCCAGCAGAGTCTTCACCTGCTCAGCAATCGGCGCCCGCCGCTGGTGGAGTACGCCACATGGGATGGACTAAGCCTCAAAATACGAACCTCATGCGTGCGTACTACAGTGCGACGGAGGGAGAAACTCGTCAAACGGGCTATCGAGCGAGGCTGCACCAAGAGTTTTTGCGGTTCGGACTAAACTTAGCGGATCGAGTTCGGTACATATTGCGCTCGAAAATCTTTAACGTGACCGAACTTGAAGGACTACGACGCGAGGTCGTTCCCGCCTCAAGATCCTCACTAAATGGCTCGCGCCGATTATCGGCACACATGCCGCAAGTGGCTGAGCCAATTTCAGCCCAATTTTCAGATGATCATGAGATGGAAACGGTTTTCCAGGAATTGGAGCGAATCAGGAGTACACTAGAGGAGGCGATTCAGTTTTGCCTCCCGAGGAGAGGCCGCAGCTTCTACGGTTGCCCCTTAGCATCCGAAATCGAGATGTCATTTAGGCCGTAAATTGCATGCTGCCAGAATATCCGGCGAACAGCAACAACCTCAGTGATACGAACTCAATCCTCTTTGGCGCTACAATGGCAGTCTGCCGTTTTATTGGTGCCAAGTTGCCGGAACCGGCTCGCACATCTCGTCCCGGGAAAGCCGGCATGGCAGAAAAGGATTGAGCGTCGTATTGCTATTGGCAAACTAATTGCTTTCAGGTCGGGCAACAGTAGGCCCCGAGTGATCATCCGTGGTTGTAAGTGATGAGGCTCTATATTCCACGGAACAGTGGCGGTCGTGGCCTTTAAAGTGCCAAATAAATGCACAACCACGAGATATGCAGCCTACGAACTTATTTCCTGACGAAAATCGCCAGTGACTTGCATAGAGTTGTCATAGCCTGTGACAAAGGACTAACCCCTCTATCCATGGCCCAAGAGAACTAGCAGGCGCCGGCTGTACTTAGCACTACTGAGCGAGAGGCCATCTGGAAAAACAAAGAGCTGCACGGTAGGTTCTACAAGGCCCTTTGTGGATCCTTCGTAGGCCAGAAGGCCTCCGTGCACTGGCTGCGCTTCGGGACCTTTTTGCGGAGACCGAGGGTTTTGTCTGTGTACCACAGGATCAAGTGGTCAAGACGAACCACTATATAAAATAAAATAAAATGAATGATGAAGAGGTTCATAATAAATGACGGCACCTTGGACGTTTGTCGGTTGTGCTGTCAAACAGGGGAGGCCCTGCGTCATATAAACTCAGGTTGTTCCATGCTTGCCAACACTGAGTATTTGCACAGGCACAACCAGGATTCTACACCAAGAGTTCGCTCTAAAGTATGGCCTCATATCTCGGCGGTTGCCATATTACAATTACACGCCGGAGCCGGTTCTCAAGAACGACCGCGCCAAGCTCTACTGGGACCAACCCATCATCACGGACAGGACTATTCCTTCGAATAATCCTGATATTGTGTTGATGGATCGGGCGCAGTCAAGGGTGTTTTTGGTGGATATCATTATCCCATACGAAAAAGTAGCCTATACGTTATTCCAGGTCCTAATCTGTCTACCTACTAAGTTTAAGCCAGATACGTTCAGTAGTTTTTGTGTGAAAGATTAACAAACATCCATACATACATTCATACATACAAACTTTCGTGTTTATAATTTTAGTAGGATTTACATTAATATAGGAGCGTAGTTAGACTAAAAAGGTTACTTTTATTTTTCGCTTTTCAGTTCCAAGCTTTTTTCGTCGGTTTAATTTGGGTTAAAAAGTTTTTTTTTTTTTGTAGCTAAAATATAAAGTACTTATTTATTGACGACTTACTTTTAACAGCCTTCAATCTCCATCATCAGACATTCGATGGTTGTCATAACACACAAATTAGAAGTTAGTTTCTCATTAAGATGAGTGAATAATCCCAGACATATGCCTAATAGTGACATTAGAACTAATTATGTGTGCCAAATTTCAACTGAATCGGTTCAGTGGGTGAACAATCAATCATTTTCTATTTTTCTAACCTTAGGGAGAAAAGTTTGATTTTAAATTTAATTGGGACCAATTTAGAAGTATAACCTTATTCAACAAGAAAATGATTATCAAAATCGGAACACTCTGTAAAAAGATATGCGTGATCATACTCGTACATAAAAAATATATACGGGTCGACTTTAGAACTTCCTCCGTTTTTTGACGGTTAAAAAGTCATTCAAAGGTCAAATCAAAGGTGTATGGGAAAGATGGACTTAATTACTGTACGTACAATACTTATTCCGATCTTGCCTGAATGAACCCGTCAAGCCGTCAACAAAGATAGAGCCTGGTAATCATGAATGTCAGTTTATAAAATTGGCAGACGTAAATAACCAAATCAGACTACTGTTGGCGAAAGGTTTTCACCTGTGACCCGATTACGGGTTCGTCGTTCGGTGGGTGTGTCGCTCGCGATCTGCCACCCCCACACAACTATTATTCTAAATAGGTACACTTCACAGTACACAGAATAAAGTAAAACTTGTTACTAACAGTACATTTTGTATTTTATTTATCATTTAGAAAATGAAGAGGTCATAACCCAGCGCTCACGCAGGTTAACTGACCGAAATCATGGTCATTTCTGTGGATGGTTTTTACTGTTAGTGCCAGGATTTCCCATAAAACCAACTAGGTCCGGGCCTAAGATGTTAGGGGCGGCTAATGATGGAAAAAAATATTCTGATGCGAACATGAAACGACAATAAGTCACAGTACTCTAAAACATACAGTATTACGTCTCCATACACAGAAAAATAACCAGTGATAAGGAACCTGGTTTCAATTCTGTAGGTATGCTTTGGTGTACTATGACTAAATAATACATTGTGTGCTAAAAGCGCTTGCTTGCTTTCATCGCTAAACCGATTTTGGTAAAAGTTGGCAAGAAAGTAAATTCATATTCAATGTATCAGTAAATGATGAGCTGAGAAGTGGCGGCTGGTACTATGCGACCTAGGGCAGCCCAGACTGCTAGTCCTCTTCTGGTTAGTGGCATTTATCTCGACGGTTTCCGTGCTTCGTAACTGTCACTATAGCCACGCTAAACTATTGGTTCCGGTTGCTATCACTAGATGGCAGTCGTTAAGGTATGTCAGAGGCCTTATAGGTATTGAAATCTTGTAACAGTGGGGTCCGCCACTAACCCTACAACATCCACCAATCCGGGCTTGGGCTCCGTGTATGGAGTATGACATAACCTTACCGAGTTAGGAAAGGGATCTGTGCCCCAGCAGACTAGACACTTTATGGGTTGTTAAGTATCTAAACCTAGAAATAAAAGACTTACGTAAACGCGGTATTGTATAATTAGAAACGCTAAAAACCGAGTTTCATCGCAACAACTTAATTTCGGTTTTTGCTAATTTTCAAAAATAGTACTACACCAATAACGATAAAATTTATTCTATACCACATTTTGCAAGTGGCTTCGCTCGCGTGAACATAGTTTCTATTACTGTCTTCGAGGGTACGCAGTGCGCAATCCAGGTCCTAATCTGTCTATCTACCAAATATCATCCAGACCCGTTCAGTAGTTTTTGCGTGAACAAACATCCATACATTCATACACAAAAACTTTCATATTTATAATATTAGTAGGGTGGGACCAACCTGGTAGCATATTACCACATATTACCAAATAAAAAAAGAATAATCAAAATTAGTTCTCAATCTGCTAAGATATTACGTAACAAACATACAGTCGAATTGAGAACCTCCTCCTTTTTGGAATTCGGTTGAAAAGCCAATACTGTGCCTAGACTATGGCACACCCTGGACACTCCATACAACGGTCGTGAAATGATATTTCTAAAAACAAATGACGGAGCAAACAAATTCACGGCGAAATCCTATACGTTCGAGAACCAAACTATAACCAATCTGTATCAATCTGCGTGACGAGGGGGTGAGGTCAGAATCTAGAGAGCCTCAGTGAGTGCACTTACTGCATGTTAGTACTAATATACATATATACTTTGACTATGGAATGCAGCAGTGATGGATACAAAGAAATAGAACTAGAGTTCGGGCAACTTCAACGCAAAAATCCAAGAACCAAAACTGGCAAGGAAACGTTTGCAAGGTGCAAAGTCTGTAACTACTTATTTTTATATGGGACTTGAATAGAATATTTAGCTAATATAGAGCAGACAGAGGAAAGAGTAAAGTTTCAGCTCGCCTCGTTCCTATTTGGTAAGCAATTGGTACCAAATCACATCACCTGATGGTAAGCGACCATGATGACAAAGATGGAAGCGGGCTTACCAAGATTCCCCAACGTCATGGGAAATCTTCTCTTCAAGTCGGAACACATTAAAACTGTTAACATTGATGCTTAGCGGCATGACTTAGATAAGTATCTGGCAAAAAATTGAAAATCAAGTCGCGGAGTACAGACGCTGAATTTGACGATAAGAAACCAAACCTTCACAGGTTCCCCAAGACAGCCAGTTCCCCAATGACTTTGGGTATAATCTTGGCAAGCCCGCTTCCATCTTTAGCATCATCGTCACTTACCATCAGATGAGCTGATGCCAGGGCTTACCAGTTGTGGATATTTAAAAAAGTTTTTAAAAAATAATTAAACCGAAGAAAAAAGAAAGGAACTGAAAAGCGAAAAATAAAAAGAACCTTTATAGTCTAACTGAGCTCCTACACTTATGTAAATACCTAAATAATTTTGTGTCGGTTCCAATGAAACAAATAAGCAAATGAATTATTACGTAAAATGAAATGATAGCAGCGGAATGCACGGTGGCGGCGAGCGACGTGATGCGTCCCTTTGTTGGCTATTGCCGAACGTTCCGTTTGTTTGTTTGGCACCGACTCTAAATTATTTAGGTAGTTACATAAGTGTAGAAGCTCAGTTAGAGTATACAAGTTCTTTTTATTTTTCGCTTTTCAGTTCCTTTCTTTTTTCGTAGGTTTAATTTTTTTGTTAAGTTTTTTATTTTTTGTGGCTAAAATATATTAATGGGTGTTAAAAGAATTATCAAAATCGGACTACTCGGTAAAAGTTATACGTATACATTACAATCAATGAGTGAACAATCAGTCATACCCTGTTGTCCTATCCTTAGGGTTGGAATTTTTGTCTCGAAGTTAATATGGGACAAATTTTGGTGTATACCCTTTCCATTTAAAAAAGAATTATCAAGATCGGACTACTCTGTAAAAAGTTATGTGTGGTCATACAAAAAAAATATATTTGTACGCATCGGCTTTAGAACCTCCTCCGTTTTTTCGTCGGTTAAAAAAGGAACATGGCCACTATTTACTAGAGTAATTAAATTAGGCATTCTAATATGAATTGATTATGTGCTTGGCCTAAAGCCAAACTTTGGTTTGGAATTCCATACTACCAGGCTAGGTCGTTAATTGGGGCCGCATTAAATTGGTATGAATTTGCTTGTCTCTATTTATTGAAGTTTTCCTAAGACGTGAATAAAATACAATCATTTCCTGCTCGTCAGTCTATATTACCTAACTAATCAGCCCAAAGTCATTGTTCACGTATCGTATCTATTGACACGGAAACTTGAACAAGACAAGCTTACGGAAACAAAAACGTCCTTGAAGATAAGGAACGCTCGGCTATTGAACGCTCATCTGACTTAATACATTACGCGGCTATATAATATGGGTGTATTATCACTAATCTTTAGTTTACTTTAACACTCACCGTTAAAAGAAGTAAAACCTCCTTGGTATTTTCATACGATCAGCCTCAAAGAGGAAGTGTGAGAGTGATAGATTGATCACGGAATGGCGTCGGTGCAAGCAGGACTGCGTATAGCCCTGTGCGTCCGTTTGCGACCGCCCGGTACGAGCGACTGGCGGATGGGCGGGGGACTAGGGCGGGCGGGAGCCAGTGATGGTGTAATGTTGATGTCAGATGAGTTATCGATAACTAGTTTAAACTAAGCCAGGGGATTCGTTTCCTTTCGTGGGTATAATAGTGATTGAAGCATGGTAAATGGATTTAATTTAATTGCCTATCATCAGAGGGTTTTTTGTCCACTTGGTGGCTATTCCTTATAAAGTCTTATATAGGATGGTAGGTAAAATAGAGGATACTTTTAAGGAGAGGGCTGTCTACTAGTGACGCTGTAAAATTTATCTTCTACAACTAAGTATAAATCTTGAAAATAATATGGGTTTTTCATAATATACAAATGGCCATTAGGGCTATTTTTAACACCATTGTCTAAAGTTTTCAAGCCGCGTATAAGGCTTCTGAAATGGCTTAACGACTGCCATCTAGTAATTGCAAACGGCACCAACGACGGCTTAATGTGCCTAGCGAAGCACGGAAATATTGGAGATAATTGCCATTGACAGTCAATCAGGCTATATTAACAATTATACTGCGTGATCGATACTTTGTTCCCTAAGCGTAAAACGGGTGATAGACACGCGAGCAAGTACACCGTACCTAAGTACGAGAACGAAAAAAGTAATGAAGCCCTAAGTACGTCGTATCACCAGCATAATTGTAAGTGTAATATAAGTTATTATTTGCAACAGTAAACTGCATATCAATGAGTAAGAAAATGCCTGCATGCGTGTTTTGTAAACAGACTATTTATAGCCATAGTATCGATAGACTAACCGGAGATAACCACTCGGTGGTAAACAGCGCACGCCGCCCCGCCGGCCGGCTCTGTTAAAGTACTACCGAAGCAGTCTCACTTCAAAAACATTATCGATGAACTCGCTGTACATTACTTCCTCGTGCTTATACCTTTACTGAAAAACTAACAACGAAAGAGCAATGTATGACGAAAAGAGAAAAAGTGCGTCTAGGAATTACAATCTAGTATTACCCAACATTGACGGCGTAAACACCAAAGAGTTCAGATGGAAAAACCACCTACGCTTCCCTACCTAAGGCTTCAGCGCAGAAATAGAATAAAAGGCATGAAAGCAGCTGATTAACTAAGTTTTCAGTTAAAAATTGCTTGGAAAATTTAACTAGTCTAAAAATATATTGCTTTGAAGGGTTCTTTTATTCCAAATGTGAAAAGTTCACATCAAGGCTATCAAAGTTTGTTTGAAAAAGAATTATTATTTTTTTATATAATTTTAGTGCGTTTGACTACAGATTGAGACGATGCAGTCGAGGATGGTAAACGCAAACTCAAATAATGCCTATTCATTTTTGCCTTGAAGATGCCTAAATTGTGAAGAGTTGGGAAACACAGACGCAGGCGAGGAGTTCCACTCCATCGCTGTCAGCATAGCAAATGAGGAAGCGTAACGGTTCGTGTGGATAGACTGAATCATCATATCAGCTCATACTACGAATATCTAAGCTATTTTGTAATATAAATGTGTATACTGTCGTAAAATTTATGTGCTACCTAACCTAACTGACTGTTTTTTGTGCACAATGCTTGGCTTATCTAGGGCCAGGGTAATCTATTATTTGCCTTTCTGTTTCTCTCCTCAATAAGCTTAATGTTAAATAAGTTCGCTGTTGAATGCCTTAAATAAATTAAATTTTTTTTTTTTTTTAAACTCAAATAATGCCTATTCATTTTTGCCTTGAAGATGCCCAAATTGTGAAGAGTTGGGAAACACAGACGCAGGCAAGGAGTTCCACTCCATCGCTGTCCGCATGAGGAAGCGTAACGGTTCGTGTGGATCATCATGTCAGCTCATATACGTCCCCACCGAGGGGCTCGAGCCTACCCTGAATTAGGGTGATCGGGCCTTAGTCGACCACGCGGGCCCAGTGCGGGTTGGTCGACTTCACACACAACCTTCGAGTTTCTTTGCAGGTGTGTGCAGGTTTCCTCGCGATGTTTTCCTTCACCGTTAAAGCAATCGGTGAGTATATGTACGTAAGTTTCGAAATACTCATCGGTACATTGGCCGTACGGATTTGATCCCGGTACCTCTGGTTAGGAGGACCGAGTCGTTACCGGTTGAGCCACCGACGCTTCTATAGACTGAATATCAACAATCTCGTTGACCGAAGGTGGAAAGGAGCTAGGGGAATGAGGTTGTGTAGTTCTTGGGTACACTCCCGAAATGAATTCAATAGAATACCGAAAGACAGGCACCCTTGGGGCGATGCTCAAGGATTTGGATACTGATTTTATTTATTCATAGGATCAATCCGGATTTGTAGAGTGTTTTTTCCATGTTTAATTATTTTGTTTTTATTTGAGAATCTTACAGCTTAAATCTTAACTAATATTACAAAAGCAAAAGGCTATCAAAGTTTGTGTGGAAAAATAAATTCGAATTTGCGCAGTATTTTTTCCATGTTTGATTATTTTATTTTTATTTGAGAAGCTTACAGCTTAAATCTTAACTAATCCTTGCTAATACTAATGCTTTTATAAGTACTAATACTAATATACAAAAATTGGTGTAGGATCCGTTAACTAGGGGTTCTACTTATCATAGTGAACAACTTTCCCCAATGAACCAATAGTCCATTCTCAAAAAAAAAATGTGGACCCTCCATACTAAATTGCACAAAATTGGTCGATCAGCTGATGAATTTGTATGAATAGTAGAAATATTTTTTATACGATTACAGCAAAGTCGTAGAACAAAAGTTGTTCAGTATGATGAGTAGAAGCCCCAGTTAACGGGACCTACACCAATTTTGTTACACTCTGTATACGAATCCTACAAATGTTATAAATGTGAAAGTTTGTACGTACCTCTATTGATATATGTATGGATATTTGTTACTCTTTTACGCTTCAACCACTGGACATATCGGAATGAAACTTATATATAGGTTAGGTCCTGGAATAGGAGATAGGCTACTTTGTTTGTATAGTACTTCTTTTAATTAATATTTTTATCTTAGCATTGACATGAGTGGTGCATGCTCGCTTAAATGTTCGTGCGGACGGTGGCGCATCGGGAGCCGGGTCGTTCCTTTCCCTCTATTATGGTTGAGAGGAGCGATGGCTGACTCTCGCGTTATACTCGTGACTGGGTGCTGTCCGTGTGAACTGGCCTACACTTGTCAAACGCGTTCATGACATTCAATTATTTTAATGTATAATTTCTCGTGTCACATTGTTTTCATGTTCTAATAGCATAATTTGTTTTTTTTTCATCAAGGATTGGATTTTGTTTGACGTTATTAACTAATGATTGTTTATTTCTTGATTTTTTTATAAATGAAATTATGTAATCACTATCTTATGACTATCAGAAAGAGTGTAATTTGCACCTATTTTGAATAAATATATTGAATCTTGAATCTTTGTACCCCGGGTAATCGTTTTATTCCCACGGGAAAATCGAAAACAACGCGGGCGGGATGGCGGTGTTTGATTGTTTGTTTGTATATTTGTTTGTTTGTTACTTTTTCACGCTTTAACACCTTTACCAATCTTCATGAAATTTGGCATGAGGTAGCCTGTGTCACTGGGAAGGACATAGGCTACTTTTATCCCGTGAAAATAGCATAGTTCGATGCAGTTCATGAGGGAACTGAAAAAATACTCATTTTTGATTAATTTCTTTAACATCGTAACGGAACAATGGATTGTTGTGATTTTTAGCACAGAGATGGTTGAGGGTGTGGGAAATGACATAATTTACTAATTAGTATATCTTGACATAGTTTCTGAGGGATCTGGGGAAAACTCATTTCCATGCTCGCGCACGTCGGCGTCGCAAAGGAGAATCGGATTGAAGTGATTTTTGTATAGAATTGGTTGAGGCGGTGGAAACTGACATAGACTGCTATTCAGAATAGCTCGATATAGTTCCTGAGGGATCTGGAGAAAGCTCATGTCCACGCTCACGAACCGCTTGCGACTCGCACACCACTCACTCTTAAAGACAGTTACAAAAACTATGTCTACGCGGACGAAGCCGCGGGCGAAAGCTAGTATATTATAAAAGCTGAAGACTATCAAAGTTTGTGTGAAAAAGATTTATTCATAGAATAAGTCCGGATTTTTACAGTATGTTTGATTATTTGATTATTCTTGTTTGAAAAGCTTACAGCCTGAATCTTAAATAGTAATATTTTAAAAGCGAAAGTGTTTGTTTTTTTTACTTGTTTGTCCTTCCTTCCCGCTGTAACGGACAAACTGATGGACATGATTTTTTAAGCTATTGCATAGATTTTATCGCAGGCTTTGAGCGCGGGGACCGAATCCAGAAATTCCGTAACGAAGAAAAACCTGACGCTCGGTTGCCATGGCAACAATATCGGTTGTCAAAACAAACATATAAGAAGATTTGATCATTTTCGGAGAATAATAAAACTCTTTTCATAAACTGTATATACCTCCATATGACAAAAAAGATTTGATTATTTTTTATTTATCAAATGCCAAAAGATTTTATTTAAGACACAGCTGTTTGTATTTATAGAGATAGGTACAAAAAGATTTTATTCCATATTTGGCTGTATAGTTCCAACTACCATTGCTTAAAAAATAAGTACAAAAAGATTTTATTCCATATTTGGCTGTATAGTTCCAACTACCATTGCTTAAAAAAAAACAAAGATGTAAAAAAGCGCGGTTAAGCGAAAATAAATAATAAATATGAATGAACAAAGTGCATTTATTATTAATGAAGAAAGTAATAAAAGCGCGGTTAAGCGAAAATCTATAATATAATAAAACTGTAACGGGGCCGTGTCTGTACATGAAATATTTTTGGAAAATAATAACTGTGGTGGATATTACTAACGATACAGAGGCCAAAACAATAACTTTTGGAATTTTTGTCTGTCTGTCTGTCTGTCTGTCTGTCTGTATGTTCGCGCATCACGCAAAAACTACCAGGCCGATTTTGATGAAATTTTGTATGGTGGTTCCTTATTGCCCGGGTTAACATATAGGATACTTTTTATCCCAGAAAATTCAAGAGTTCCCGTGGGAAAATTAAAAGTATTCATTTATAGAATGGCTCACCACGCAAATGTGGCTTGACTTGATACAATCAAATTTTACACGTTGATACCCTTATCGCGAACTAAATCTGGGACATTGTGAATCCCAAAAAAATTAGGGTTCCTACAGGAATGCAAAAAATTGTATTTTTAGAATGACTCAACGTAACAATATGGAACCTTTACATTGGGATGGGGTGTTTTGACCATCATTGTATAGTCGGGTATTCTTTATCCCGGAAAACTAAAGACGTCCCGTGGGAAATTATCTATCGATACTTACAATAATAACAATAGAGAACTTTTTTCTGTATATTAGCTACACATACCAAACATTATAATCATAGTAGCAGAATGTCAATAGATGGCACTGCAGGGATAATAAAACGCGCTTAAGTTGTATTAAAACATTAAAATGTTATTTCATACTTTTGAGTGGATTTCTTTTATGTATTTTTCAGCATACGCTACTTTAAACTCTGGAACGATGTGTTTCATAGACGAACAGAGAGGTATTTTTTTACAGATTCCAATCGTGTAAAAAAATAAAAACACATAAATCGAGTTTAACATCTTTTAACAGGAGGCACGGATATGGGAACTCTTCTGACGGCGACTATTTGCGTGTGGCAGTTGCTCTCCGCCTGCAATATCAATATCTGTAAACCTCATTAATGTATGTGCGGGTCCTCGGTGGAGGCAATTGGCCATCACTCACTGAGTGTTTGTGAAGATTACCACGTCACCAATTCCTTAATGACCTCACTCGAAGGGCACTGGTCTCGGCCAGATAGAATATTCCATCTTTGATGCAGCCGCCGACCGGGCTTTAGGCGATCTGATGGCAAAAGGCCGGAGGGTTTAAACAGGTGCTATGGCAGAGAGGAACGTGTCTGCTTTGGGAAGCTGCTCAATTTGCGGTGAGAAAGAAGCAAAATAAGTACACGGTCTTGGAGGCAAATTACTGCTTTTTGCCGCTGGTCTGTGAGACAACCGGCTGCTGAACCCTCAGAGGCCTTTGCCTTCACAAAGAAGATTGGCCTTCGCCTTCGAGAGAGGAGATGTGACGTGAGGTCCTACCTGCTGCTAAGGTTGTCTATTGCCATCCAGCGCGGCAACGAGAAGTGCGTCTTGGGCTCCTTTGGAGCTGATACGACTCGAGGATTTGACCCATATTAATATTGTTAGGAAAATTTATTACTAGATTGATACCTATAATGATTTGAATTAGTTTTTTGATAATATTTCATCATATCAGTTTATATACGTCCTCACCAAGGGGCTCGACCTGCCCTGTGTTAGGGCGATCTGGCCTTAGACGATCACGCGGGCCCATTGCGGGTTGATTGACTTCACACATAAGCTTCGAATTTCTTCGCAGGCGTGTGCAGGTTTCCTCACGATGTTTTTCTCACCGTAAGAGCGTCGGATAAACGTACATACCAGTATGAAATCGATATAAGTATAGATATTGGTAAGTGGCAGGATTCGAACCACGGCCTTCCGGACAGGAGGTAGTGGCCCTAACCGTTGCCACCGACGCTCTATATTTTATTTAATATTTAGAAATCCTTACTTTTATATTATAAATGTAAAAATGTGTTTGTTTGTTTGTTACCTATTCACACTTCAACACCTCTACCAATCTTGATGAAATTTGGCATGCAGGTAGCCTGTATCACTGGGAATGAAATAATCAACCTTTTATCTGTGGAAATTATCATAGCTCGATGCAGTTCCTGAGGAAACTAAAACAATACTCTTTGTTCGTTTTATATAAAATCGTAACGAAAAAATAGATTGGTGTGATTTTTAGCACAGAGATTAGAAATGATATAATTTACTAATAAGTATATCCTGACATAGTTCCCGAGGGATCTGGGGACAACTGTTTTCTACGCTCGCGCACGTCGGTGGCGTCGCAACGGAGCAACGGATTAAAGTGATTTTTTGTATAGAATTTGTTGAGGGCGTGGGAATTGACAAAGACTGCTAATCCGAATAGCCCGATACAGTTCCTGAAGTACCTGGAGAAAACTCATGTCCACGCTTGCGAGCTGATTGCGGCTCGCGCACCACTCACCCTCAAAAAGAGTCATAAAAGCTATGTCCACGTGGGCGAAGCCGCGGGCAAAAGCTAGTAAATAATAAATATGAATGAACAAAGTGCATTTATTATTAATGAAGAAAGTCACGAAAAAATATACATTTTATTATTATCACAAATGCAGTATTAATTTTGAATTGAAAATATAATACTGCTATAAAGGTGACCTAAATTTTTGATATTAAAATGAGCGATTTTAAAAGTAGCCCTCTTTTATACACACAAACACACACACGCGTATAGTTTAAATTCTCAATTTAGATTCTCAATATATATATAAATAAATTCATTCTTCATTATGTATATAACAGAAACCATCAAACCAAGCACGTGTACTATTCAGTACCTTTGTTTTTGGTGTATAGATAATGCACATGAATGCCGCGCAGAGAAAGTCCACGCTCAAAAAGTGTAACTTGAATTAATATATCAAAGAAAAAGAATACTGCATGAATAAAATGTTGTGTTGTGTTGTGTTGTGTTGTGTTGTGTTGTGTTGTGTTGTGTTGTGTTGTGTTGTGTTGTGTTGTGTTGTGTTGTGTTGTGTTGTGTTGTGTTGTGTTGTGTTGTGTTGTGTTGTGTTGTGTTGTGTTGTGTTGTGTTGTGTTGTGTTGTGTTGTGTTGTGTTGTGTTGTGTTGTGTTGTGTTGTGTTGTGTTGTGTTGTGTTGTGTTGTGTTGTGTTGTGTTGTGTTGTGTTGTGTTGTGTTGTGTTGTGTTGTGTTGTGTTGTGTTGTGTTGTGTTGTGTTGTGTTGTGTTGTGTTGTGTTGTGTTGTGTTGTGTTGTGTTGTGTTGTGTTGTGTTGTGTTGTGTTGTGTTGTGTTGTGTTGTGTTGTGTTGTGTTGTGTTGTGTTGTGTTGTGTTGTGTTGTGTTGTGTTGTGTTGTGTTGTGTTGTGTTGTGTTGTGTTGTGTTGTGTTGTGTTGTGTTGTGTTGTGTTGTGTTGTGTTGTGTTGTGTTGTGTTGTGTTGTGTTGTGTTGTGTTGTGTTGTGTTGTGTTGTGTTGTGTTGTGTTGTGTTGTGTTGTGTTGTGTTGTGTTGTGTTGTGTTGTGTTGTGTTGTGTTGTGTTGTGTTGTGTTGTGTTGTGTTGTGTTGTGTTGTGTTGTGTTGTGTTGTGTTGTGTTGTGTTGTGTTGTGTTGTGTTGTGTTGTGTTGTGTTGTGTTGTGTTGTGTTGTGTTGTGTTGTGTTGTGTTGTGTTGTGTTGTGTTGTGTTGTGTTGTGTTGTGTTGTGTTGTGTTGTGTTGTGTTGTGTTGTGTTGTGTTGTGTTGTGTTGTGTTGTGTTGTGTTGTGTTGTGTTGTGTTGTGTTGTGTTGTGTTGTGTTGTGTTGTGTTGTGTTGTGTTGTGTTGTGTTGTGTTGTGTTGTGTTGTGTTGTGTTGTGTTGTGTTGTGTTGTGTTGTGTTGTGTTGTGTTGTGTTGTGTTGTGTTGTGTTGTGTTGTGTTGTGTTGTGTTGTGTTGTGTTGTGTTGTGTTGTGTTGTGTTGTGTTGTGTTGTGTTGTGTTGTGTTGTGTTGTGTTGTGTTGTGTTGTGTTGTGTTGTGTTGTGTTGTGTTGTGTTGTGTTGTGTTGTGTTGTGTTGTGTTGTGTTGTGTTGTGTTGTGTTGTGTTGTGTTGTGTTGTGTTGTGTTGTGTTGTGTTGTGTTGTGTTGTGTTGTGTTGTGTTGTGTTGTGTTGTGTTGTGTTGTGTTGTGTTGTGTTGTGTTGTGTTGTGTTGTGTTGTGTTGTGTTGTGTTGTGTTGTGTTGTGTTGTGTTGTGTTGTGTTGTGTTGTGTTGTGTTGTGTTGTGTTGTGTTGTGTTGTGTTGTGTTGTGTTGTGTTGTGTTGTGTTGTGTTGTGTTGTGTTGTGTTGTGTTGTGTTGTGTTGTGTTGTGTTGTGTTGTGTTGTGTTGTGTTGTGTTGTGTTGTGTTGTGTTGTGTTGTGTTGTGTTGTGTTGTGTTGTGTTGTGTTGTGTTGTGTTGTGTTGTGTTGTGTTGTGTTGTGTTGTGTTGTGTTGTGTTGTGTTGTGTTGTGTTGTGTTGTGTTGTGTTGTGTTGTGTTGTGTTGTGTTGTGTTGTGTTGTGTTGTGTTGTGTTGTGTTGTGTTGTGTTGTGTTGTGTTGTGTTGTGTTGTGTTGTGTTGTGTTGTGTTGTGTTGTGTTGTGTTGTGTTGTGTTGTGTTGTGTTGTGTTGTGTTGTGTTGTGTTGTGTTGTGTTGTGTTGTGTTGTGTTGTGTTGTGTTGTGTTGTGTTGTGTTGTGTTGTGTTGTGTTGTGTTGTGTTGTGTTGTGTTGTGTTGTGTTGTGTTGTGTTGTGTTGTGTTGTGTTGTGTTGTGTTGTGTTGTGTTGTGTTGTGTTGTGTTGTGTTGTGTTGTGTTGTGTTGTGTTGTGTTGTGTTGTGTTGTGTTGTGTTGTGTTGTGTTGTGTTGTGTTGTGTTGTGTTGTGTTGTGTTGTGTTGTGTTGTGTTGTGTTGTGTTGTGTTGTGTTGTGTTGTGTTGTGTTGTGTTGTGTTGTGTTGTGTTGTGTTGTGTTGTGTTGTGTTGTGTTGTGTTGTGTTGTGTTGTGTTGTGTTGTGTTGTGTTGTGTTGTGTTGTGTTGTGTTGTGTTGTGTTGTGTTGTGTTGTGTTGTGTTGTGTTGTGTTGTGTTGTGTTGTGTTGTGTTGTGTTGTGTTGTGTTGTGTTGTGTTGTGTTGTGTTGTGTTGTGTTGTGTTGTGTTGTGTTGTGTTGTGTTGTGTTGTGTTGTGTTGTGTTGTGTTGTGTTGTGTTGTGTTGTGTTGTGTTGTGTTGTGTTGATTGGAGATGAGATCATTATTTCATTCAAGTTTATTTTATTGCCTCTAAGGTATCAAGAATAGTTTTGATTTTACATATTGGACTACAATATTATTGTTCAAGCACCAGGAATCAATGAGGGTTATAAAGCCTTGTAAATAATGAGTTCTAATCAGAATCAAATTGATTAAAGTGATTACTAGAAATTTAGTTCCACTACTCACTAATGGATGGCGCCACCATCCATACATTATCAAATTGAACTTATTAATTTTAAGTCAGTGACATATATTACTGGCGTAAGGACCCGGCCAACGCAGGCGACTAATGGTCCCAGCGAATTGGTGCGAAAATCGAAAGTTTCGCACACCCGCGATTCAGTCGTCTGCGGGAAATTGTACAGTGCGGTGGAAAGATATTCCATATAAAAATGCCTTATTGTGTTGTTGGAGGCTGTAAAAATCATGAAAGAAAGGCTAAAAGAAACATGGGATGTTGTATCATCGTTAAGTAACCTTACATTGTATTTTTTCTTGTAAACAAATTAAATAAACGAATTTTAAAGCGACAATTCTACCAAGGTTCTTTTAACGCGGCACTGACGTCAACTCTCGCCCACGCTAGTTCGTACGAACTATGTTAGATGGCGCTACCTTTTGCTTGTATCAAGAAAATCTAAGTCAAATATGGTGACGGGCGGATCCTTCTATTCAAATCTGTGTTTTAGGTATAATTTTTTGAAATTCTTTCAAATCAACAATAAATAAATTGTCTAGTAATGGGTATTAATATGTAATGTTGGGTTTATTTTGATTCCAGTTCAAGGGATTCAATCCAAAGGGAAGATATAAATAGGGAACTGAAAGAGTTCAATTGGGTAGAATTAAATCAGGCTTATAAATATTAAAGTAGGTATGTACACAGGTTCTATACACTTTTGTGTAACTAAACGATAAACGCTTTGCAGTTTGAATATGAAGACAAGGCTTCATTTATAAGTTTTATAAATAAATGTAATAAAACACCATTACTTTCATTAAATTGATGTTTTCTTATTCTAGATATAAATTGGATATAAAATAAATTTCTTAATCATAAGAGGAAGTATGTATATGCCTTGCAGCTCCTTTGCAGTACCATAGAAAGGTGTTATAGCTGGGTTTGAACCAGACTAGTTCATGTGAGTCCAAATTTGTGTAGCTGGTCTCGAACCAGACTAATATTCTTATCCTTCCTGTGTTTGTTCGGTGATTAATTTAGTTAAACTGCTTCGCTTTAGTGGGTTCTATTGGATCCTCCGATCCTCAGCTGTGCCTCCATCATGTCGCGGAGCGGTGTATATATCAGTATCTGCACCGCGAATGTCATATACGCACTTATGATTAAACTCACATGTGACTCGCTGTACTGCAACACAATTCATGTCCTTCACCATCGCAGAGTACACCCGACCACCCGTGCTGCCAGGTGTTCGTCCAACTCCTGTAATTAAACTGGCATGAGTATGATAGCGGATCCCATAATCTGTCGTGAGGAGTGGGGTTCTACCTTGGGATGGACATGCCGTCCATGGCTAAATTACGGGATGAGGATGCACATGAAATAAGCAATCAGTGTTGCATGAGGCGCCTTTCTATGAGTGTGTGTTTGATGTCGGGTGTGTATACAAATGAATATCACATAATACATGAGCACAGCAGCATGAGTAAGGCAATGGTTAGTCACACGTCAAACAACAGTGCTGAAAGAAATAAATCATTAATAGGTCGGGGATAAGGAAGGTAAGGGAAGGGGATCACGTTGCCACGTCCCACGTTGAAGGAGCCACTCTCCTCGCCCCCTCGTCCCACCCGCGTCCGGGCTGGCGAGTCATTGGGGACTGATGCCATGTCCCACGTTGGAAGAGCCATTCTCCTCGTCCCCTCGTCTTCCCCATGCCTGGGCCGCGAGTCGTCAGGGACCGTTGCCATGTCCCACGTTGGAGGAGCCACTCTCCTTGTCCCCTCGTCCCACCCGCGTCCGGGCTGGCGAGTCGTTGGGGACTGTTGGGGGAGTAGGTAGCGTTCCCCATGTCCCACGTTGGAGGAGAAACATCCCCATGTCCCTCGTCGGGGGAGAGGTTTAATTTCCCCATTGCCAGGCGACATCTGGCTATCCGTCCCCTCGTCCCACCCGCGTCCGGGCTGGCGAGTCGTTGGGGACTGTTGGGAGAGTAGGTAGCGTTCCCCATGTCCCACGTTGGAGGAGAAATACATCCCCATGTCCCTCGTCGGGGGAGAGGTTTAATTTCCCCATTGCCAGGCGACATCTGGCTATCCACGTTCACCGAAGTATCAGCGGGTACCACGCTATTCTCACACGTCGATTGATCCACATCTAGGTAGTCGGCACTCCGGAAAGATCTGCGGCTTCCCGTAACTTACAGATCATACTCGAGTATGTCGTCTTCAGTATATCCATAAACAGTCTCAGGTTCATCCAAGGTGATTGGGTTCCTGTCCGTTCCGTGTACTCAACAGGATCTGCAGCGCGCTCGCCACGTCAGCGCCACGTCGTTCAATTGTCATCTCTCCACCTAGCTGTGTTAGGAAAACAATGTGTCAAAGGACACGATGATTATAGGTTATGTGCGAGCTGTGGCAGCGTGTATGATGTGTCGTGGAAATATGGTGCAAGGTCGATGGGGTTTGTTGATTGTGGAGCCTTCAGGCTGATACCGGCACCAGGCATTGTGTAAATATCAAGATTACATCGGATATAGTTACATGAGCAAGTTAGAAGCAAAGAGAGATTTCGACAAGATATGAAATCAACTATGATACTCAACTTGGGTCCTTTGGCGCAGTAGTAGTAGTAGCTGGCTCGTGTCTCCTTCCTTCCTCGTGGTTGGCTCGAAGAGGTGTTGATCGAAGCACACGCGAAATCGAAATGAAATGAATTATGAGCCCGGCGCTCCTATATAAAACGAGTGAAATGACTAAGAGGATAAAAACTCTATGCTGTTTACCGATTCGTCATAGACTAATCAATTTAAGTTAGGTCATCTTTATGAAGTTCATTCGCGACAAGATGTTAAATCCATCGTGTTCGCGACACCGGAGGCCGGGTCTTATACTTCAACAGCACCAAGTCAACAATCACGGTTACGCCCTGAAGCACAAAATTACTGTACGATACCAACTTCAGGTCCTTCCCCACACGAACGCCCAGAGTCGCGATTTTCTACTGCCACTTCAAGTGCCTCTCAAGATTCTGACATTTTGGATCTATTTTGAATCTTTTTTTCTCTTTTTTTTTGCGCTATTATTCTATAGTTGATTTATTCTTTTGATGTATGTTATTCTATAATTAAAAAATCATTATCTTAGAATTAATTTGATGTCACTCACCTTAGTGTGGGATCATTCAACAATTACGTGATCACCGGAAGGGGGAGGGGGGTCAGATGCTTGTATATACATCTGGATTATTTGGGGGGGGGGGAGGGAGAATCCATGATTACGTTATCATTTTATAAACTAAATATTTAAAATATTTACCTTCAATTTTGAAGTCTACTACTGGTAACACTAACTATTAGATAGATGGAACGGGTTTTCCCCTGCTATAGACAAACTTCTTCCCAAATTTAGGTCATTTAAGACTCATAGAAACATGACATACGTGTCAGTGTTAATAAACAGCAAACATTTTAAGCACGGACGAAGATTACGTAATCAAGGCGAGGGGGGGGGGGGGTTAAAAACAAAAGATTACGCTGTGATCACATAGGGGGGGGGGGGGGGTTAAAAAAACGGCCAAAAATGATCACGTAATTGTTGAACGATCCCTGTTATAAAAAGTTTTTCTTCCGGAGAAATACATGGTCGCATATTCGTATCTGTGCCAGTTATATCTGCTTTCAGAAGACACAATAACTCGTCAAACGAATTCACAGACATTCTTGCGTAATTAAAAAATTTACGAGGGTATTTTCTAACGTCTTCATAAAATATTTTAAACATCCCTTTTGATCTCCGTTCTTCTAATAAAGGATGTACCCAATACTCTTTCGATTTTCTTTTATTTTTCTTTCTTTTTAAAATTAGTAGCGCTACTATTGCAAGTTCTTCGACGTCCATTCTGCACGACTGTACTTGGAATACTGTCGCTCGGCTTGGTCTCCGGCCCTAGTTGCCTACGTTTCGGTCGCCGAGAGACTGAGTCGCCGGCGACCAGTCGACAGTGCGTAATGGCACAAGCTATAAAATAAATCTACTGTCAGTTTAACCCTGCAGTAGTCGCGCGGATTACATATGTAATCCATGGAAATTAAAAATGAAATTATTCGTAAACAGTTCAAGTGTGTTACACAGGACTATGTTTACTTTAAGTATGATAATCCACACCCCCGCTCTATTCATTCCAAATATGTATGTAGTTTCCGTTTAGAAAATAATAGTTAATTTGTTTTCGCAATAAGCGTTATCGCGTATTAAGGTCTCTTATAATCCAAAGTAAATTTTCAAAGACGATTTATAAGAGGTTTGTGTTTTGGTTTATTTTGACAAAACTGTTAATTATTCAGTTCAGTTTCTTATCATACTTTAATTTGAGATAAGGTAACTGGCCATTTTCCAATAAAATGATCATAACATAAATGAATTTTATTTAAAAAATTAGAAAACAATTTGGCATACATATGTAATCCACGCGACCACTCAAGTGACTTTTGGGGGCGCGATCACTGCAGGGTTAAGTAGTTTTGGCGTGTTGCTGACCGTACGTTTTCGCGAGAAAGTATGAGCAGCGATGTTGAGCATTTTTTAAAAGCTTGCAATGTACTCATATGTATGTTTGTTCATGTGAAATATTGCAAGTTAAATTTGACCCACTTCTCGGTTTCCAATTAAGCTGAAATTTTGCATGCGTATGTATATCGCGTGATAGTGCAATATTAAAAGCTTGTACCTAAAAGTTTTTAGGTTTTTCGAAAATTATTAATTCTTATAGCTATGATGCCGTCGCTGATGGTTTATAGCGTTTATATTCTTTTTTATTCGCAATTTATAAGCCCTTGGCACCATCTCACCTGATAATAAGTGACGATGATGCCGAAGATGCAAGACACGGGCGCCATTTTTTCCATACAAACGTAGTCCCCTGTTTCCTCCCTGGATAATGAGCAAAAATGTTTTTTCCATCAAACGCCATCCCCTATGTTTTGCATTTTCTCATATTCTAATTAAAGTAGGAGCCTTCAAAAACTGAGAAAATTGCCCAATTGAAATTGAAATTTTCAAATACCCACCAAAAAAATAATACGCATATTAACAATAAAATAAAAACATAGAGGTATAGGTAAAGGTTTTTTTATTATTGTTGAAAAATATATTATTGTTGCCCAAGTTTTGAAGGAGGAAATAGGGCACTCTACGTACTATATCCAGGCGGGTGAATCCGCGAGCAATAGCTAGTACCTATATTATAAACCACACATTTACTTATGCTGTTTTGGTCATTCTAGTGTCTAATAACGGTCTGCGCTGCAATTCTCCCTTTCTTGCTGTATACGGAGAGGTTTGGGGGAGAGAGACAGCAACATTTTATTCAAATACCTATTATTTAAACCGTGTTTACTCATCTTATCTTCATGTCGGAACACACCATTGCTATTAACATTGATTTTTGGCGGCAAGACTTAGATAATATGGTGGTAGCTAGCCAGGCGGGCTTGGAAAATTCCCTACCATCAACCAAACCGAGTCCTACAAAGTTAGAACCCGCTGGGAATCGAACCGGCGACCTCCTGGTGTGAAGCGAATGGACTTACCATTACGCCACGGAGGTGGTTAAAAGCCACGAAGGTGGACTGTAATACTTCATTTTCTGAGTAAGTAGGTACCATACGTAACAATGACTAAACTTTTTGCTTAGACACCTTTGAGGCTTCCACGTTATGCCATGTTTTAAGTCTAAATAACCTCATAAAGCCTTTGTGCATGCTACTGCTATTATGTATCAATAATTGTATATTTTGTTGTACAATAAAGAGTTTACAAACAAACAAAACTTTTTAGAGACAGTTTGCTGTAAGGGGGAAAAAAAGCAAATCACAGTTTTCTCTACAAAAGCTACTACTTAGTATGTTTCAAAATAATCAAATTGAACATAACTGTAAATTAACTAGGCACCTACTCGTAAGTGTGCCAGTCAAGTGTGCACAAAATTGATTTTACCGCACACATGCTTTTACTTTACCACTTTTTATAATTTCTAGCTTGGAAGAACAAGACATTTCTAGCAAATAAAAAATTTAATAACCAAAGATACAGAATCTTCTGGACTCTTGAAAGGAGAATTTTAAAAAAGATTGGTTGTAACTGCGTGAGGTTAGTACATTACATAGGATTTATTTGATGACAAAACTTGTCTGAAATCTGACCATTTTTTTAAATAAATAATTTCCATTCAAAATAGATGATCCCTAACCTAGTCAAATCATATGCTAATTTTATGTCTATCAAACACCCACTAGCTTCTTAGCTTCTAGCTTCTTGGTACCCAAAATACGTGAACTGGTTGAGATAGATCAGTTGAGATAGATCAGTTGGTTGATGGTGACTGTACTTACAATCCGTGGATGACAGAACTTTGGGATTTTCCCTACTCTCAAAACAATATGTTTTTCTGTCAGATAACGACTGTAACACACACATTATATTAGTCATGTGAATTCCCGAACTAAAAATATGTAAACATAAAACTTTTTAGATAAGAGTGGTCAGCATAGGTACATCGCATTTATTAAGGAAAACCACACTTCAATAACAAGAGATAAATAGCTTACGTGGACATTTGATAGTTGTTTGAAAAACGGTTTTAAAAATATGCAATTTAAAAGTAAAAAGGACCCTAGGTCAGTCGGGCCAATGGAGAAAGAAAAGATAAGCGAGAGAGAGGACCTACTTGGAATCTGAAGATTGTCTGAAAATTTCATCGAAATCGGTCCAGCCGTTTTGGAGTCTATAAGGAACATTTTTTTTTCCTTCACATAGCACAGAGATAGACTGGATTCAAGTGCTAATAACTACAGCCTCCCTGATATAATAAAAGGATTTGAATGTAAATCACATGTTAAACGCTCATAAGAATTAGAAATGATTTGAACGATTAAAAATTATTCAAAATGATTACAAATCAAATCATTTTTAATCCTTTTTAATGATTTTGTTTAATCAGGGCTGTGATTAAAATAACTAAAAAAGAGATTATAAGGTTTTCTTATTTGTTTACTTAGCTTAAGTAATAAAAATATGTATCGTTTATTTAAGTAAATAAACTTTAAACAAAAAAAAATGTTATGAGGACAGGTTATAGCGGTGAATACTTATAACCTGTTTTGTCCGTTAAATTTGGAACCATATTAAAATAAATAAACTCATGTGAGTCCAACTATGTAACTTAATTAATTAATTAGTTTTGATAAGCATTGCTATTTAAACGGAGACGGAGGGTCGAAATGATTCATATTGTTGCAACCATTCCGAGCAAATGGAGTCCCAAAAAAAAACATGTATCAATTGTGGCCGAGTGTACGATTTCAGCCCATTTTGGAGGTGGTGCAGAGACTGTGGACTGAATAAGTTCATAGAGGAGCAGAAACAAAAAAAAAAAAAATAAGTGTTAATCTTCCGTTCACACATCATGAATTTTTTGTCTAACATTTTTTTTGGTGTTTGTCTAAACGTACTATCCTCATAGATAGCAGTGAGAAGCCAGTGCTGTCGTTAGCTGGTAAAGATATTGAGTAAGTTAGTATTCTCAAGAACCTGGAAGCTATTATCGATCCGACTCTGCAATGATCTGAGAACAACCGGACTATACGCTGTTATCGCCGATTCCGGGTACATCAATGTACAAGAGCTCTTTTCTTGTCCTTGGAGTTGCTTTCTGGAACTTTGTGCCACCTGCTGTTTCAACTGCTGCTTCCCTGGATGAATTCAAGACGATGCTACAACCACTTACTTGCTATTGAGCAAGCTAAGTCGCGAGTGCATAGTTTCTGGTGTGTGATGTGCTGGTAGGGCTGTCAAGTGTTATATGATACAATACTTTTTGTAAATCGTTTTGTTTCTGTTTTTTTAAATGCCATGAGTTTTATATTATTTTTGTCTTTATTTTAAAAAAAAAGGTTGAGCTAAAGCTTTTGTATTTTGTAATGATAAAGCCTACTCGAGGGTAAGCAGGCTAAAATCTTAAAATATTAAAAATTTTAAATACAGAACATAATTATAAAAAGCGTCTGATTATGGAATCTATGTAAATGGAGAGGCATCAAGATTTAATTAATAAAAGGAAAGATACAGAAACCATAGATAAGATCTACCATGATTTAATTAAATTAAAATAATCTTTAAAAAGTACCGTTGTTACACTTTCTTGGTTAATTAGTTGGAAATTTAAATTTGCGTTTGTATTCATGTAATTTCAAAATTTGTAATTGTAAGTGTCTTTTAAACTTTATGATTATATTTATGTAGTTCAAAATTTACAACCCTGGTTATCTGGGTAGGTGATTTGAATGACTGACTGTATAATTTGTAATATTACCAACTGTACATAAGACCAGTGTTAGCACACGGTTTTGGCTGTCAGTTGACCAATAATAAGATTTATGAACGCATTGTTCATGTGACTTTATAATTTCTTAATATTATAGTGTTTTTTAACTAACGTTAAGATAATTAAAGTTAATGAATTAATTAATTAAGTTACATAGTTGGACTCACATGAGTTTATTTATTTTAATATGGTTCCAAATTTAACGGACAAAACAGGTTATAAGTATTCACCGCTATAACCTGTCCTCATAACATTTTTTTTTGTTTAAAGTTTATTTACTTAAATAAACGATACATATTTTTATTACTTAAGCTAAGTAAACAAATAAGAAAACCTTATAATCTCTTTTTTAGTTATTTTAATCACAGCCCTGATTAAACAAAATCATTAAAAAGGATTAAAAATGATTTGATTTGTAATCATTTTGAATAATTTTTAATCGTTCAAATCATTTCTAATTCTTATGAGCGTTTAACATGTGATTTACATTCAAATCCTTTTATTATATCAGGGAGGCTGTAGTTATTAGCACTTGAATCCAGTCTATCTCTGTGCTATGTGAAGGAAAAAAAATGTTCCTTATAGACTCCAAAACGGCTGGACCGATTTCGATGAAATTTTCAGACAATCTTCAGATTCCAAGTAGGTCCTCTCTCTCTCTTATCTTTTCTTTCTCCATTGGCCCGACTGACCTAGGGTGCACGGAGAAAAAAATATCGTCAGAATAACTATTCAAAGTTTATAGTTAAATTAGTTAAAAGACGTATCGTTAATATAGCCAACTGTTTCGTCAAACTAAGGATCTGTATCGCTGAATTGGCTATACAGATCCTCAATTCTAGAAAACAGTTGACTACATCAACGATACGTCATTTAACTAATTTAACTATAACTTTGAATAGTTATTCTGACTATATTTTTTTCTCCGTGTGCTTTTTATATTAATAATATGTATGTTGCAGTCGTTATCTAACAGGACAAAGTATTATTATGAGAGTAGGGAAATTCCGACGGAAGTACGGTACTGCTATTGGTTTCTGGCAATTGCATGACACCACCTCGTGGTCAAATAATATAAGTAAAATAGTCTTTTTCTTTCTAATTTAGAGGTAAGGGTTAATTTTAAGGGTCTTAGGAAATGAAAATGTAAAAAAAAATACATAAAAGTTATGCAAATTTAAAATATGCGACATTAATACCGTAGATAAGTTTATATAGTTCAGGATCGTGTATAAAGATATGCATAGAGCTACTGTTTCGTAATTAATGTTTTACTTAAGAAGAAATAGGTCATAGATATAATTATAGAGTAATTTAGGTTTCTTCTTTGTTTGCTAGTGAAAACTGCCAATGTTTTTATGTTATTATTTATTATCTCGAGTTGTAAAAGGATGTCTTTGTTTCTGAAACTTTATATGTGTAATTAGACATTATCTTCATTAAGTTTTTATAGAGTGTATAGACTTCATTTGTGACATTTGATGTGTATTTTCGTTCATTCTCTAAAAAGCTACAAAATTTGCGAACTAGTCACAGATTTGTAAGCTCTCAGATACCATAAAATTCACTATTTATCAACCATTATGATTCAGCATAGAACGATAGCCATTCAACACAATAAATGGTCATTCTTTAGCGCCTACATGTTTTAGAATATCAAAATCCACTGAATATATGTTATGAACCTGATGTGATGTCTTGTTTACGAAAATGCCATTACTCAGCCATAATAAATCATTTCGGATAACATCTGTGTTCCATTTAACGCTCCCTGTACAATTATAAACAGTGCGCATGGTTAAATTTTTTATAAGAATTTTCTAGTTGTTTTCTTCTAATCTTTTGATGCGCACTCACAGAAAATCTCGTCGAGTTTAGTTAAGTCCTTACTTTTGGATCCGAATAAATTCTGAGTTACGCTAGCTGATTAGATTCTCTTTGGGTTATATATTTGTGAAGAAAGGAGAATTAATATGAATGCAGCGCATAGGTTACAGGAAGGAATAGGTCATCTTTTTCAAGGAGGTTTTAATGCTTTACTTATATTTAAAAAAACTTACACATTCGTACGTGAGCCTAGCTAAATTAAATATGGCGCAATTTTCGTAAACTGAATTGTGTTGTTTTGAATACAAACAATGTGTGTATGTATAAGAAAAAACAAAGTGAGATTACTTTCCGGAATTCAAAATGAGCCAAAAGTCGCGTAAAATTAACTTTGGTTGCCGAATCCTTGATAGGTATGTACCTATGTATTTTATTTTTCTGTCAAGGTCGTTTTTTTATTTTATCAGTTTTCTCACAACTGTAATTGAAAAATAAAAGAAAGTAACAAACTCGTGACGATGGTAAACCCTCGCCTGCGATTAGGGCTCACAAATGTCACTCGTTTGTTATTGACCTTTTTACGACCCTTGTGTCTTATATAACTATTTTCAAATAATGGGCGGAAATTAAAACTTCAAAATTACTTTTCAAAATCAATGACAAACAACGAAAAATAGTTTTTATGCACCAAAGTCCAAAAACAAGCGTAATATTTGCAAGTCACTTCGAAATTTAAATAAAACCTTTAATAAGTTACCTCCTTATAAATACCTATAGTTCCATTTTTAAATTACAGATGAGTTTACATAGTAATATATTTGACCGCTAAACACGACAGATATGGATTTTCATACAACTTTTGCCGGGCGCTGCTCGCATGTATTAGGCCAGTACACAGCAATTTCGATTTAAGTATCTCGAAGAAGGTTGTCAAAATAATGCTCAAATTTCCATGAATGTTCGAGAAAAGTATATTTGCGACTTACCTACCCACGATATGTACAAGCCTAGCCCGCAAAGCGATTTTTTACATAGCGCGAATTTTGTCCTAGCCTCACTTCTGGTGGTTATCGCTTAGATAGGTACCAAACTATAATATTCCATAAAAAAATGAGTTAAAGGTAAAGCGTAAATCCGTAAACTCTAGCCTATAGTGCGGCCCTAGAATAGTACACCATCTCTTCACGAGGGTGTCGTAAAAGGCAACCAAGGGATCAAAAACCGGGAGATGGACAGCACCGTCCTTTCCGCGTACTGTGCTAACACACTGCGAACGCCAACCCTCAGGCCAAGCGTGAAGATTACGGCAAACCCTCCTCCAACTCGGAGGAGGTTTATGTCCAGCAGTGGATGTCTTTTGGCTGAAGTATAATGATGGTAATTGTCATCATCTCTTATCAAAGCAGGCTCACAGGCAAAGTATCAAAGTATCGGGTCTTTAAAGTTCTTTAGAAAAAAATTTGATACGTTGTCAGTCAGAACAAAAGCTACACTTATACGTTTCGTTTTTTAAATTACTGATTAAAAATAAACAAATAATTTTCGAAAAACATGAAAACTTTTAGGTACAACCTTTTAATATTGCATTGTCACGCGATATATTACATATGCATGCAAAATTTCAGCTCTATCAGAAACCGGGATGTGGGTCAAATTTAACTTGCAAGATTTCACCCGAACAAACATACATACATACATTGCAAGTTAAATAAAAGCTCTTAAAATGGCTGAAATTAGATTTGTATTAAAACACGTGAAAGACAATAATTAATTTTATTTACTTTATCGAAAAAACAAAAATATATACGCCTAGATTTTGTTCTGACTGACAACCTATCAAAAATAGGTCCAAATCGGTTAACATTTAAGAGGCTAAAATCTTTAACGCCGTTTGTATGTGAAGTCGCAGATTCACAATCCTCTTAAATCAATAGCTCAAAATAAACACAACATACATAGTAGTAGCCATAGTAGTATATCAGATTCCGATTAAAATAGAACTAAAGTCCAAATTCCATCTTATAGCTAACGTTGGAGTTATAGTAGGTACGTAATAATAAATGGTATTATTATTTGGTTACAGTTAGATGGAATTCTGATACTAAAGTAAGTCGGTAGGTACTTACCTATTAGCTTCCGAAATCGACAAGAGCAAAGCAAATCTTTTGAAAAGACTGAACTTTCATTTGGCCCTAATAAGCTGTTGTGTTTGGTGAAAACAACCACTTTCAAACACTGACTTAGGTAGTTCTTAGTAGTAGAGTAGTTCTTAATCCTTTGTACAAAACTTACCCACATACGTTGATTATAACACTTTCATAACTAATTCACATAAACTGCGCAATACGTACCAATTCGTTTTCAGCCAGTCACTCAGAAGAAGCATCTGACCCCACACCTTTTGTTTACTAATAGACTGAATTTTCCGAGGCGGAGATTTCCCGGGGGAAAGGGATGCAATTAGTCTATAGTGCCATCTCTTTTGCACTTGATGTCGATCGATGTGACCTTGGCAATGGTAGTTATAACAGATATTACCACAGAGGTAAAGCCCTATTGTGTGGTAAAGTCATTAATGGATAAAAACAGCTATAGTTCAGTATGTTGTATTGTATGTACATAAGTCCAAACTTCTATAGCTTATTCTATTAATTTATTATAGATGTCATATTAATAAGGTTCAAGGTTCAAGGTATTTATTCAAAATAGGTGCAAACTACGTTTTCCGGTGCGTGGTCGCCACTCGAGAACTTTACTACCCCAACGGCCATCTGTTCTACGAGCAATGTGCCCCACCCACTGCCACTTAAGTAAACGTAAACGTAGTGTAGGCAGGCCTCCCACTCGGCGGACCGATGACCTGGTGGTGGGCAGCGCAGAACCGGTCGTCGTGGAAATCTTTGGGGAGGCCTATGTCCAGAAGTGGATGGCCATCGGCTGATATGATGAGGTGCAAACTGATAGTTATGAAATAATAATAACATAATGTCATTTCAAAATCAAGAAATATACAATCATTATCATTAGTTAATAATAGGGATGCATCCGATACCGATACCGATATATCGGCGATACTTCGGGTTTGCCGATATATCGGTATCGGCGATATTTTTATGGCAGATTCAACGATACTTTTCAAATTTCGCGCTTTAAAAATATAATGTAAACGCGCGTGTTGTCCCATCTATTTCGTTGCAAACGAGGCATCTGTCGCATCTGAGCGACTATTTTCCACCGCAGGTCTTATTCAAACAGACTTGCGAAATCGCCTTTGCCCGCAAAACTTAAGAATGCTTTGTTTTTTATATAAAAATCTTATAAATGTTAATTTTGATTACTAAAACTTTTAATTAATTGTGTTTTATTTATTCTACCTTCCTTTTTGAATTCATTAAGCGTATCGGTATCGGTATCGGTATCGCCGATATTTTTATAAGAGTATCGGTATCGGTATCGTATCGGCAAAAAGACGTATCGATGCATCCCTAGTTAATAACGTCTAAATTCAATCCTTGAAATAAACCACACGCTGGCGCGCCATTTTGGCAGATTATGCGGAGCTGTCTTCTACCATTATCGGGCGGGGCGGGAATTTGACGCTTACGTCCAACGCCTGAATCTGCACGGATCCCTTTACGCGGGAAGCGACTCACTTCATACCTGAGTATGGAGCGAAAACTATCGCTGCGTCTGTCTAACGTTTTCTAAAGCTCCTTGATAAGACAAGGATAGAGTTAGGAATGAGTGCAAAGCCAACGGTGAATGATTTTCGATAGAAATCTCCTTCGAATCAGTCAGTGCTTTCAGCTGCGCCCGGGCGGTGCGCGTACGTGTTTTTAAAGTGATTGTTTAGTGATTGTTTTGTTGTTTTGCATAGAAAAACTCGGTGTTGTTGAAATTCCCAATAAACCGGGTAAGCAATACAATGTTATTATATTATCTATTGTAATTGTAGCATTCACAGTTCACGTTTTTTTACGTTCAAGTGCAATACCTACTAATACCTACTTACCCTATCTTTGGCTGAGACTGTTTAATTATATTTCACAAAGTTTAATACACAAATATTTTGGTCAGATAGTCAGTTTATGATGATTTCACCGTTATAAGTTTTATATATAGTGTCCATACAAAAACATTGAGAAATAATTGTTTTTGTAACCCTTGACAATAATGGCGACCACCCACGAAGAGCCCCGCCAGTTGAAACAAAATGGCGCAGCTGGCAGCGCCAGCTGATTTGTCCTCGCCACGGACCATATTCAGGCATTTGCCAGAGGAGTGGTTAAGTCATTAGAATAGGAAAACGATATTGACACGAAAAGTTATACATAAAAATCATTGAATGTCTTAATGCCTTTGACAAGAGTAGGCCAGTTCACTCACACGCACAGCACTCGGTTACGAGTATAACGCAAGAGTCAGCCATCGCTCCCATCAACCATATTAGAGGGAAAGAGAAAATACACAGAGTATTTCGAAATTTGTCCTTTACACTTAAATCTAATTTGGTGGCAAGATTGTAGATCTGTGAACTAAATTTAATTACTGTGTTGTGTAGGTATAAATATTAGTCTATAAAAATGAATAGCTGTTCGTTAGTCTCGCTAAAACTCGAGAACGTCTCTGGACCGATTTGGCTAATTTTGGTATTGAATTATTTGTGGAAGTCCAGAGAAGGTTTAAAAGATGAATAAATATAAAAATGCTCGGAATTAAATAAAAAAAAAACAAAAAATAAAATATCAGTCAAAAAATAATTGGTTTTAGGGTAGGGTAGGGTAGTTTAGGGTAGGGTAGAGTAGTGTAGGTAAGGGTAGTGTAGGGTAGGGTAGTGTAGTGTAGGTGTAGTGTAGTCAGGGTAGGGTAGGGTAGTGTAGGGTAGGGTAGGGTAGGGTAGTGTAGTGTAGGTGTAGTTTAGTTAGGGTAGGGTAGGGTAGGGTAGGGTAGGGTAGGGTAGTGTAGTGTAGGGTAGGGTAGTGTAGTGTAGTGTAGGGTAGGGTAGTGTAGGGTAGGGTAGGTAGGGTAGCGTAGGGTATTGTAGTTAGGTTAGGGTAGTGTAGTGTAGTGTAAGGTGGAACGAAGTTCGCCGGGACAGCTAGTCGCATATAAAATTGTAGATATTTAATTGGAAATGTTCAGTTTTTTATAAGGCATGTAAACTAGCACAAGTCACAACCATTTGGAGATACAACGATTTTATACAGTAAAAAGTAATTTAATAACACTAAATACCTAACTAAATTCACTACTTAGTATATTTTTCAGTGTAAGTGACAAAATTGTATGGACTGCAAAAGTAACTTTGTAATCTGATATATTTAGGATCTATTTATATAGAATTACAAAGTTACTAATGCAATTCGTATATCTAGAAAACGGGACATTCGTATATCGTCAACTAATATTAGTACAGGGGCCGTATTTTAGTATTTGGGCCTACAAAGTCACCGCTTTTTAACATTTGAAAAATCATAATAAAATAACCAGTAATTAAAAATAAAAAAGTATTTGAATATTTTTAGAACAATGCCAGTTCATCATATCAGCCCAATGACGTCCACTGCTGGACATAGGCCTCCCCCAAGGATTTCCACGACGACCGGTTCTGCGCTGCCCGCATCCAGCGGCTTCCCGCGACCTAAACTACGAATGCCGTTACCTAAATCTATTTAGTAAAAGTAAAACGTTCGTTGGTAGGCGCATCACTTGAGAACGGCTGGTCTTATTTGATTTTTTTAAATGTTTCTAATAGTACAAGGTCGTTAGGGTAAGAAAAATTGAAAGATTCCAAAAGATTGGAAAATTCGGAAAAACTAAGTGTTTTTTTAGAACTCCGAAGTTAAAAAGGAACCCTTAATAGTTTCGCCTTATCTGTCTCATTGTCCGTCCGTCTGTCCATCTGTCCGCGACTTAGCTCAGACTATTATTACTAGAAAGCTGTAATTTGGCATGGGTATCTATACGATATTAAGCACGCCGACAGTGATACAATAAAATCTTGAAAACAATTTTCCTTAGGGCACCTGTAAAGAGGCGGTGAATTTTATTTCGTTAACGTATGCTATCTTCTGGGGTATGGTTTAGGGTTGCCATCCCCAAATTCGTAATACCAGGACATTTCTGTTAAAAAACAGGACGCAATATAAGAACAATATAGCAATTATGCAATGAATATAGGATCAATGAAACTCAACTAATAGCAAAAATTAAACTGCAGCCCCTTCATAAGCTAGGTACTGTTTTCTCATTTATTTAGAAGTCCCTGCCTAAGACTGTAATCTTGTGTTTGGCCTTTTTTTGATGCTCTTTAATGTCTATCGCACCTCTACTGGGTATAGATATACTCGATTCTCAAATAAGACATTCACCTAAAACCCAGGATACTACTAAAAAACTGTCCAGGACACCCCAAAAGCAGGACAAGTCCTGGGAAAACAGGACGCTTGGCAACCCTAGTATGGTTGAATAGGTCTTTCAAAACTACTGGGTTTCCTAAAACCATTTTTTGATTCAGTGATCGGTTTGTGAAGAATGAAACTTGAAAGTGCTAAATTTTGTTAGTCAAGTGCCCCCCCCCCCTCCCCCTTCCCCCTCATTTACCAGCTAAACCGCTATTTAAGAACATCTGAAAATAATTGTCAATAGTAGTAAATATAATCAATTTAAAAGGAAAAGGACTTTCTTACGTGTAGTTTAGGAGTAATAGTCGACCAACTTGGGGTGTGCAGTTGAATTTGTAAAAAGTTCATAGATTTTCCATACAAAATGTTCTATTGCTAACTGCAAATATAATCTTGGTTTTTTAAATATACAGTATTTTTTGAGAAGACTACGGAACCCTACTTTTCTTGAGTCCGACTCGTACTTGGCCGATTTTTTTATATAAGGTGTAACAAAATTAGCTGAAACTATTTTAACTGGTGCTTCCACCCATGAAACTGAACAACTTTCCTCATGGAACCCATAGTCAAATCGCCAAAAAAATTTGGCTCTCCCATGCTAACTCGATCAGCTGATCAGCCAACTTAGTATGGGAAGTTCAATTTTATTATTGAGACTTGACTATGGGTTTGATGGGGAAAGTTGTTCAGTTTCATGAGTAGAAGCACTAGTTACAATAGTTTCAGCTAATTTTGTTAGACCTTATATAGCCAGGACAGGACGTCCGTCGGGTCAGCTAGCTTCTAAATAAAGAACAAACTGCTAGAGTACCTGCGCACACCTATCTACTCATAGTTTCGCCATAAACTTCGCCAATAAAACTATTGACCTGTTGACCTTTGTCTAGCAAACACTTCTAACAAGACAGAAATCTTATCTATTGCCAAATAAACTAAGAGATTTAGGTGTACCTAATACATATTTGGAACATAACTAGCGCAACCTTCCTAGGTATAAAAATAGTCACCAGTCAGCTAATGATGATACCTCTGATGCTGACTGTACAATTTCAAATTCACTGAACGCAGCGTTCGGTGAATTTAAAATTGTACAGTCAGCATCAGAGGTACGAGTATCATCATATCAGCCGAAAAACGTCCACCGCTGTACAAAGGCCTCCCCCAAGGATTTCCACAACGTCCTATCCTGCTGACCTTCACCAGCTCGTCGGACACCGAGTGGGACGCCTGCCTACGCTAAGCCTTTCGGTGAACGGTCGCTACTCGAGTGTTTCACTGCCCCAACTGCCATCCCTACGCGAGTTTCCCTATTCAATCAAATCAGAAAGGAGATTCGTAGGAGAACCATGGTAACCGACATAGCTCACAAAATCGCTAAACTTAAGTGGCAGTGGACAGGGCACATAGCTCGTAGAACAGGTAGTTCAAGTGGCTAGTTAATTATACTTAGTATTGAAATTGACTAATAACGTCAATTAAGAAGTGTTCAAATTAATTTAAGCTTTTTCTATTTGAAATAAGTACATCGAGTATCTCGCAGTGGCGTCGATTCCATGTAACACAATTTAACTTATTTGACAGGACCAAAGAATAAAAACTATTTACTAACAGGACGCATTGTCTTTTTTTCTGCATCGAAAAGACAAGGACAGTATGTTTAAATTTAGTTTAGTCCTTGCAAATAAGAGCGAACGACGCATTGGAAATATACGGAAGTGATATATTATAACCTGATTCATTTCAATGACTTCATTTTGTCAATTGCAGAAACACGATTCGTTAACTTTTATAAAAGAAAAAAAATGATCAAAGAAACCTCTTTTAAAACAGAGATTTGCATTTATTCAAAAATGTCTACATACATAGTATATTTGAAAGATATAGGACGCCAAAGTACGGAAATTTTAGGGGCTACAGAGACGGTTTTGGTCTTAGATTGCAGCAAATTTAGTTTACAGATACGGCTTTGGTCTCAAATTGCAGCAAATTTAGTATACTCTAAAAATGTCCACATACTTAGTATAGTTTGAAAGATATAGGACGCCAAAGTACGGAAATTTTAGGGGCTACAGAGACGGTTTTGGTCTTAGATTGCAGCAAATTTAGTTTACAGATACGGCTTTGGTCTCAAATTGCAGCAAATTTAGTATACTCTAAAAATGTCCACATACTTAGTATAGTTTGAAAGAAATAGGACGCCAAAGTACGGAAACTTTAGGCGCTACAGATACGGTTTTGGACTTAGATTGCAGCAAATTTAGTTTACGAATACGGCTTTGGTCTCAAATTGCAGCAAATTTAGTCTACTTTAAAAATGTCCACATACTTAGTATAGTTTGAAAGATATAGGACTCCAAAGTACGGAAACTTTAGGGGCTACAGAGACGGTTTTGGACTTAGATTGCAGCAAATTTAGTCTACAGATACGGCTTTGGTCTCAAATTGCAGCAAATTTAGTCTACTTTAAAAATGTCCACAGACTTAGTATAATTTGAAAGATATAGGCCGCCAAAGGATGGAAACTCTGGGGTCTACAGAGACGGCTTTGGTCTCAGATTGTAGTAAATTTAGCCTACTTTAAAAATGTCCACATACTATTAGTTTGAAAGATATAGGCCGCCAAAGAATGGAAACTCTGGGGTCTACAGAGACGGCTTTGGTCTCAGATTGCAGTAAATGTAGCCTACTTTAAAAATGTCCACATACTTAGTAATAGTTTGAAAGATATAGGTCGCCAAAGTACGCAAACTCTGTGGTCTACAGAGACAATTTTGGTCTTAGATTGCATTGGAGCATATTTAGTCTACTTCAAAAATGTCCACATACTTAGTATGCTTTGAAAGATATATACCAGCAAAGTTCTGAAACTCTGGGGTCCACAGAGACGGCTCTGGTCTCAGATTGCAGCAAATTTAGTCTAATTTTGAAATTTATTATCACTAAGTAGTTTTTTAGGATTAAAATCGACAAAACTAAAGACGGGACATTTTCGTTTTTTTATATATTTGTATCTATATGTGACAAGGTTTCGTTCGGCGCACGAGATCAAAACTTAAAATAAGTATTTATTGCGCCAACATCATAAACAACTCAGCAAAAATTTAGAACTACCGGATTTAACGTAAGGTCTAATGCGCGCGTTCATTTCATCTTAACAGCCGAAAGACGTCCACTGTGGACAAAGGACTCCCCCGAGGATTTCTACGACGACCGGTTCTGTGCTATTAAGGTTACTGGGCTAACAAAATATCTTAAAATATTTATTTCTTTATTGTCTTTATAAAATGTATATTCTCGTCTGTCAGCAGTTATTCACAAATATGCTTAAGTTAAAGGATTTAACAAATATAGCTACAGCCTGTATATCCACGTGCTCCTGTATGCCTATGTCCTTTGCTTCCAGTCTTGTGATGTTCTATGTGGGTGAGAGTGGGGGTTAGTCGATAGGACTGGGCATGCGTAGTTCAACAGCACTGAACTGAGCCATAGCCACTACCTACCTCAAGAAAAATACAAAGCTTTGTTTAAAAAAACGGAAACTTGGTGTATTTTGGGATACGAAATATTACCGAAGCTGATGATTGCGTAACTGTATATAGGATGGCGTTGATTTTCTGGGTTATTGTTGCAATCTTTCGTTTCTTTTACGGAAAAGTGATACAACTTGTGGATGTAGGTGGTAACGACACTCCTAAATATAGGATAAGGTCCAACAATGGAACTGCGGATTTTATTAGGCTAGTAGGTACCTTTTCGATTTACAAGTTAGTGCCGCGCCTGTGGATATTATTTTTATGACTTTGAGAGTCTACGCTGCGCATGACGCAAGCGGCATGTGTTTCTTCGAGATCCCTCGGGACCTATTAATTTTTTCGACGAGTAGATGAGCACCTATCGTATGTTGTTTTCCGTCTCTTATTTTAGCTCTATGCCAAAATTCAACGAAATCGGTTCAGTAGTTTTAGTGTGAAATAAGAAAAGACAAACATTTTCGGATTTATCTACCGATAACTGATTCTCAAGCTGTGTGCTGCTGTTGTAGTGCTCTCAATAAAAGATTCTCTATTCTATTCTGTTACTTTTACAGAAATAGAAACCAAATGGGTGGTACTATAATTACGTAATAATTACCTAAGACTGGATGAATGCGATTTGGAAAGATGCAGCGGGCGATTGCATCGATCGTCCGTGGGTGCAGTGCACGACCTACATTCAGGTCATAACCACGGTCAAACTACCTACCCTCCCACTCCCTTACTACCCACAAACAGGGACTTGAAATAAAAACGCTTAGTTCATTCAAGCATCAAGTTCCATATTTAAATTCAGTTAAGATCGAATCTTACTACTTATAAGCCCTCGCTACTGAATAATAAATACCACAGTGTGCCTAAAATTGATTATTACTATTTTCTAAACCCCCTGGCAACTCAGAATTCTAGGTACACACCACACCGCCCGCGGGCCCGCGGCGCAGTTAGTTCGCACGCGACGCTTGACGACTACGGAAGAATGAAGCTAATTTTGACGCTCATTTACTTTGTATGGCTTTTCAACTGACGCGACGGACGGTACTAAAGATCTTTTACCAATTTTGATACTTTGTTAGGACAAGCTCTCATTTGGATTACAACTTGTATTTGCCGTTCCATATAAAGACAATAATGCCAATAACATCAATGCATTGTCAAACTTTGAAACACAAACATAATACCAATCAAACTCTGTGCTATTTATCACCTGATAGCGACTATTCATGTTTGTTATCCTAGCGAGTAACGCCGGGTTAAAAAAAAACAATCTGATAAAAAAATATATTTTTTTTATAAAAAAATTAAGTGCGTTTGGCTGCACCTCACCTGATGGTAAGTGCCGATGCAGCCGAGGATGTAACACGCAAGCTCAAATAGTGCCGATTCACTCTCGTCTTGAAGATTCCTAAATTATACGAATCGGGGAATACAGACGCCGGAAGGGAATTCCACTCCTTGACCGTTCGCATGATGAACTAAGAAGCAAAACGCTTCGTGCAAAAAGGTGGAACATTGACGACAAAGGGATGGAACCGCTCTCCGCGCCTGGTCGTCCGATGATGAAATGGAGAGGGGGGAATGAGGTCGTGAAGCTCCAGGGCACACTCTCCGAAATGAATCCTATCAAAGTTTAAAATTTTAAATGTTTGGTTCTCAAACACTTCGAAAAGGCTGGATAGTTTGGATAAAAACTAGCATTCAAACACTCAACAATAAGTGTGTAATAGGCATGTAATAAAATCGCAACTTAATAGGTACGATAGTAGAGGTGAAACCATAAAAAAGGCTGTGTTAAGTATAATATTTTATTTTGTCAATAAGACCTGACAATATAAGCTTGAAGCGAATGGCTTATTCACTTTATGAAGTTTCAGAAATTCATATGTAAATTTGTTTAAACAAACCTACTCATTGTAGTTTAATACAGACATAATATTAAATCGAAAATAATTTACAAAAGGCGACAGAATGCGGAAGGGTTAGTAAGTACTGTTGAAATATTGTTGTCTCTACATACTATACGACATAATACTTATAACATTATAAACTACAACTTTATAGTTTTAGCTGCACCTTTGATAAATGATTCTCGCCGCTGCTGCCGGCTCGCGCCAAACGGTAGTGACAAAGTGGCCGCCCTGAGTTCAATCGCGGCACCGCCGACGTTAATAACGTAGGTATGTAGGTACGGCGGCGCCGGCAGCGGCCGGTAGGCAGCGGCGAGCGGCATTTATCAAAGGTGCAGCTAATTACGGGAACGAACTTTAGTTACATTTTTGAGAGTATACTGGTGTAAAAAAATATATATGACCCTGCCTGGGGGTTCTACTCATTACACTGAACAACTTTCCCCAAGGAACACATAGTCAATTCTCAAAAAAAATTGGACCCTGCAAACAAAAATGCACAAAACCGGTCAGCTGATCGATTTGTATGAAGTTTTTTTGCGATTTTAGCAGTCATAGAACAAATAAGTTCAGTATGATGAGTAGAAACCCCATTTAACGGGACTTACCAGTATAATGTACTCATATTATAATTTCAATGATTCGTCATAAATTACAATTAGTAATGATGGAAATTTTGTATGCAAGTTACGTAACAAAACCTACTGTGTATTATAAATAAATTATAGTTTACAATAAACTGATTAGGTACACATATTCTCCATTATGAAGCGGTCGTAGCTCATTGTGACTTGCGTGGTCGGGTCGATCACACAGGTTGACTCACCTGAAGTACGTCATTACCCGGATGGGTTTGACTGCTATAGTGGCATTTTTCTCGACCGTTTCCGTGCTTCGCAAGGCACTTTAAGCCGTTGGTGCCGGTTGATATCACTAGACGGCAGTCGTTAAGCCGTGTCAAATGCCTTATAGGCGGCTTGAAAAACTTCTGACAGTGGGGTTCGCCATTAGCCTTACAGCCTTTCACCAACCCGGACTTGGCCCCCGTGTGGGGACTATGGCTTAACCCTTTCCGGGTTTGAGAAGAGAACTGTGCCCCAGCTGTGGGGACGTTTATGGGTTGTTAACGATCCTCTATTAATTCATCATCATCATATCAACTCATATACGTCCCCACCGAGGGGATAGTGCCTACGCTGAATTAGGGCGATAACCTCTATTAATTGGTACAATCTATTTCAGTGTTCTCCTCGAAAAAAAACAGTTTTACAGTTCTATCATTTTCACTTAGCACTTCAACTTAAACAAACGTCATTGCTATACTTTCCAAAACATACAAAATAATTTTCGAAAACCTAACAATTTTTAGGTAAGTACAAGCTTCATTAATGAGGTAGTATTCTTTTCATTTGATACCCATATCTCAATAACTGCTCCGCCATCTTTGGGAGTCAGCCATATTGGATTTAGAATGACGTCACTTAGCCAACCATGCATTGTTCTCTAAACTTAACGTGTATGCAAAATTTCAGCTCAATCGGAAACCGAAAAGTGATTCTAATTAAATTTCCAAGATTTGTCACAAACTAACAAACATACTAACTAACTAACTATCATCATATCAGCTCCTATACGTCCCCACCGAGGGGCTCGAGCCTACCCTGAATTAGGGCGATCAGGCCTTAGTCGACCACGTGGGCCCAGTGCGGGTTGGTCAACTTCACACACAACCTTCGAGTTTCATCGCAGGCGTGTGCAGGTTTCCTCACGATGTTTTCCTTCACCGTTAAAGCAATCGGTAAGTATGTACGTAAGTTTTGAAAAACTCATTGGTACATGGCCGTCCAGATTTGAACCCGGTACCTCTGGTTAGAAGAACCGAGTCGTTACCGGCTGAGCCACCGACGCTTAACTAACTAACTAACACGGCAAGTTATTATAAAGCTTGTAATAACTCAAGGATGTCTTGTGTCTGTATACTCTTTGTGCACACATACCTACTTATGGATGTTCTGTACACTTGTTTTACATTAAAAACGTCTAAAAAATAAAGCGGCTAAAGGCTTAAAACTTTATACTGCTTTTTAACCGAGTTCAAAAACAGAGGAGTTTATCAATTCCACTGTATTGTTTTCTCTTTTTAATTCGAACCCAGTAGTGGCGTTCCTGATCTCTCTTCACGGCCCCCCAGGGCGCCGCGGCATACACTTGGGAACCCCTGCATGCCAATGTCAAAGTGGCTGACAATGAAACTGTCATTTTGGTGACATCTTTCGATAAGATGGTGGCAGCTAGCCAGGCGGGCGTAGAAAATACCCTTCCAACAATCAAACTGAGTCTTACAAATTTGGACTCCGCCGGGAATCGAACCCACGGCCTCCTGATGTAAAGCTTATGGACTAAACCACCACAGAGGCGGTTAGAAGAGGCTTTCACGGCCTGCAAAATCACGTTCATGTACATTTTGATTGAATAAAATCAAATAATACTAAGAGTAGAAACATGGACAGCTATTTAATAGTGTCCAGTCAAATAACGGCGCGCCTCAAGAACTAGTCTTAAAAAAAAAATTCAGATGTCAACATAAGGCAGATAGTTCCGGATAGATAGGTCATTGATTTCATATACGACCCGTTATCTCTTTGATGAGAACCATAATAATAAATCAAAGAACAACTACCTACCAACTTTTCGCCAGTTCTTAAATCCTTAAACTAAGTTGGCTTTATTAAGGATCCTGGCAGAATATCATAGTTGCGGGCACAGCTCACAGGTTGAGGATATGCTCAGCCAGGGCCTTTTCACTGGCATAGCACTTCATTATCATCATATCAGCCGAAATATGTCCTCTGCTGGACAAAGCCCCCCCCCCCCCCCCCCCCCAAGGCTTTCCACAACGACCGGTCCTGCGCTGCCCGCATCCAGCGGCTCCAGCTTCCTTTAATTGGTCGTCAGTTCACGGAGTTGCAGCCTACGCTACAGCATAGTATTTTAATTTAATCATTGAAGGTTTTTCGGCACGTTAACGTTTCAGGTTTACATACTCTTTGTCAAGATAGGTAGGTACTTGACTTACATTACTATAGCAATCTCAACTTCGTGTGTTCTTATTTGTGTTTGGTCAATGAATAAATGGTAAATAAATCATAATCAGCTATTCAATAAATAAAAAGTCCTAAAATTGGAGGAGTTTCATGGTTAGAAACCACGGTAAAACCTTAGCTAAAAGGGTTTTATCGCCTTGTTTTTAGATCCATGACGTACAGAACCAGAGTTTCTGTAATATCTCCAGAGGAAAATTATATGTCACGTAAACTACTCCACGTTTCAGATTCCAATACGGCGTACATCTCTTAGAGGTTGCTGTAGTGAATGTGAGACAGATATAGTGTAATTTTCATACAGTTTTATTTTCTTAGCTACGTCTTTGAATCTGTTATTTGACTCCACTTGAGCCGTGTAAAGACAATTCGTCTCTATAGATATTACAAAAACTCTGTGTACAGATATTTCTCACGTCTCGGGTGCAATAAACACCATTTCCTTAACGCACGGTACTTTTTCAAGTAATTAGTATCGTTAAGGGTGCTTAGGCGGGTGACGCCGGATGACCACCAGTTAATAACGGTGTCTGTTCGGATACATGTTCGGGTTTTGTACGTTCGGGTTGGACTGTTGGACCGGGTAGCCTTGCGTTATGCTGCCGGGCTTGGCGGTCTGCAAAAAAATATATCATTTTATTACATTTTTTAACCGAATTAAAAAAAGGAGGAGGTTGCTCAATTCGACCGTATATATTTTTTATGTGTGTTAGTGGATAAATTCGTCGTTTATGAAACGATTTTGATGATTCTTTTTTTGTTGGAAAGGAAGTATCCCAAGGGTGGTACAAGATAAGGAAACCAGGATATGAGGATGGCATCCCAGAGAAATCGAGGGGAACCTTAGTTTCCTGTTTAAAGTCAGTTTTTTTTGTTCAAAATTATTACGTTTCCCTGCCAGGTAACGGGATCCTATTACTAAGCCTACGCTATCCGTTTGTCCGTCTGTCCGACCTTTAAAGGCTTATATCTTTTAAACCGTAGTAGGTAGCCGGCTGAAATTTTTAAAAGAATATGTGTTATTATTGCGGATTTACTAACAAATAATTAAATATATAAAGTGTAAAAAATTAAGGGGTTCCCCATACATACGCTTGTAACGCTTTTTTGTTCTACGGTATCTGTATTAATATTACAAAGAGGTAAATTTAGTAAATATGTTAGTTTGAATGTAAGAGGGAATCTCCTAAACTACTGCTAAAAAATCCGCAAAACCTCGGTATCCACGCGGGCAAAGCCGCGAGCGACCAGCTTATACATACATCATCATATCAGTCAAAGGAAATCCACTGCTGGACAAAGGCCTCCCCAAGGATTTGCACGACGACTGGTTCTGCGCAGCCCGCATCCAGCGGCTTCCAAGACCTTCACCAGGTCATCGGTCCTGCTTACGCTAAGTTTTCTGGTGCGCGGTCACCACTCATACATACATACAAGCGTCATACTTGGTATTTATGATTATAGTACTAATCCTTAGATCACATATAGAAGAACTAGATCACTGATTTCATACAAAACAAACTTCAAAAAACGTCCGAGCAGTTGTTTGACAGGAGACAAGGCTAGAAATATTCAAATAGCTATGACAAAGAGGGAGAACCGCGAAAGTACACGTCCGTGAACAAAAAGGGTGACGTTATGTTCGGACACCTTTGACCGTGTGACCGTTAATCTCGTTCTTTTATATGTTATCTAAATACTAATTCTAAAGTAAAACAACAAATAATAATGACTTTAGGAATTAATTCTGTCGCTCTCGTCGATGTCCTTTGATAGAAATAATTATGTATATCAACAAAAACATTCTGTTAAAACGTGCCAAGTCTCGATTAAGATAACTTGGCCATAATTAAAGAAATCAAATAGGCAGTATTTGATTGTCTCAAATAGTTTAGCTGTTCCTCCTATGGTTCCTCATCAGGTAATGAGGGATGAAATGGGGGCTGATCCTCATTTTAAAAGTTTTCCTTTTGTGTGGGTACTATAACCTATCCCTACAGGATACATCAAATCAATTTGATGCATCAAATTTCAGCTCTAGGTATATGGAAAGTACTAGCTGTTGTGTGTGTAGATGTGCGAGTCAGTCAGTGTCAAATTAGCTGATATTTACCATTAGTCTGATATCTTCGAAAATATTTAAGAAATAAAATTGAAATTATATGGTTATTATATTTTCATCGCTTTAATTGTTTCCAGTGCCAACGTAAATGGGCTTGAAATTGGCCGAAATGGTTCTAAAAAAGGTACTATCTTGGTAAACCCGCTTCCATCTTCAGCATCATCGTCACTTACCGTCAGGTGAAATGATGCCGAGGGTTTACCAACTGTGGATAAAAAATATAGCAGTGCTTTGCTTTGCGCTCGACTTGGCGGAGGCAATCCCGTGCCCCTTTATCATTATTGTACTTGTGTGTACGACTCGCACTTGGCCGGTTTTTCATTACCAAACCATTGCTAGGGCAAGTAAGAATTGTTTTAAGGTTTATGTCAGTCTCAATTCAAAACTAACCAAAAAATCATGTAAATAAGAAAAGAAAGATTTTTTGGTGCCGCATTGTTCGCTCATTCAACTGCATCTTGTCTACTTTTTTTTTTTTGCGTGTTATTTGTACCTTTTTGTTATTTTAATTTTGTCTGTGTGTATTTTTTGTCGAATAAATGTTATCTTATCTTATCTTTGATGAATGCCACGAGCCGGCAGCGGCGACACTCAAACACTCCATCAAAGGAGCCGCGCTGATTTCAATCGCGACGCCGACAACGTCGGCTGAGGCGCGGCGGGCGGCGCGATTGACTCAAGGCGGCCTCTTTGACAGAGTGTTTGTTGCGATTCGTCAAAGCTGCAGTTATTTCAGCAAACGAACTTTCTTTATATTCACAATTGATAAGACCTTGGCATCATATCACCTGATGGTAATTGCTGTTAACACTGATGTTTGGCGGCAAGACTGAGATAAGATGGTGGTAGCTAGCCAGGCGGGCTATGAAAATGCTCTACCACCAACCAAACCAAGCCTTACAAAATTAACCCCACCGGAAATCAAAACCGCGACCTCTTTTTTTTTTCATTCACAATTGGTAAACCCTTTGAGAACATCTCACCTGGTGGTAAGCGACGATGTTGCCGAAGATGGAAGCGGGCTTACCAAGATTCCCCAACGCAATGGGGAACTGGCTATCTTATCTTCATGCCGGAACACACCAATGATAAAGGCAAAAGGGTATTAGTGTAAAGTGTAAAGGGAACGGAATAACCATTACGCCACGGAGGCGGTTAACTTTACCTTAATGACAGTGACTGAGGTCACCATGTGTAAGACTGCTTGAGGTTACTAATACTGTTTGTAGTGTATTACCTGCAGGGGTGCGTGGTGCAGCGCGAGGTGGCGGCTGACGGGTGGCGCATACACACCGGCGCTACTCACCACCGGGTGGTGCGCCTCTGACAACCCTATCACCACTTGCGGTGGCTGTGGACATATAACATGGTTAGTAAGCTCGTTAACAACCCTTTACGTCCCCACGGCTGGGGCTCGGGGTTATGCCCGGGAAGGATAGGCCATACTTCATACATAGGGTGCAAGTCAGGGCTAGTGGCAATCCCCAACAAACCACAGTGTAGAAAACATACAGTTTCATGTTTGCGTCCAAGCCGACATCACAAGTCACTGGGTTTGCTAGATGTCCAGTTTTCGAACGAACAGTTCGGTTTTCTGAATGTAAGTCCGGTCAAGAAAATCTTGGTAAACCGGACAAAAGTAGTAGTTTTCAGTAAATATATGTGTAAAAATTAAAAACTTCTCCGTTTTTTTTAACATCTGGCAACCCTACCAAGTCACTGGACAAGTTCTAGACGTATCCGCCGGCTGACTGTATGTATTCTTTAGACTGTAAGAAGTTTTCAAGCCGCCTATAAGGCCTCAACGCAGCTTTAAAATAGCTATCTAGTGATTGCACATGGCACCAACGACTTATCGTGCCTTGCGAAGAACCGAAACGGTCGAGATAAATGCCACTTCAGTGTTTTGGTGATTTAACCTGCTTGATCGACGCGTCCACGCATGGCACAAGCTACTTTTATAAAGGCTAACACGTTTGAGTTTACCGTTACGCGCTGCTTGAGTTGAGTATGGGATTTTGTATGATATAACAAAATATAACCTCCTTGGATGATGCCGGAACCGAGTGCCGGAAAGTGAGGTATAATTGTCAAAACGTCAAAAAACTGTAGGCCCCATTGGACGATGGACATCTGTGATAGACATTGTCGATATATGACGTCAGCGATTCACCTAAGTAACCAAAAGTGAAACGTCAAAAACAGTAGGCCCCATTGGACGATGGATATCTGTGATAAACTTTGTCGCTATATGACGTCAGCGACTCACGTTACCAAAAGTGAAACATCACAAACCTGTAGGCCCATACGACGATGGACATCTGTGATAAACTTTGTCGCTATATGACGTCAGCGACTCACGTAACCAAAAGTGAAACATCAAAAACCTGTAGGCCCATTGGACGATGGACATTTGTGATAGACATTTGTCGCTTTTGTCGCTATTAGACGTCAGCGATTCACGTAAACAAAAGTGAAACTATATCGCCATTAGCGTTAGAATAATGTGTACGCAAAACAAAACTATGGAGCGAGCTATGCTCGGAGTTTCCCTACGCGATCGAATAAGAAATGAGATCAGTATGAGAACCAAGCTAACCAGTGAGCTATAGCTCACAGAATCGCTAAACTTAAGTGGCAGTAAAGTTCTCGAGTGGCAACCTCGCAACGGAAGACGTGGCGTAGGCAGGCCTCTGACACGTTGGACCGATGACCTGGTGAAGGTCGCGGGAAGCCACTGGATGCGGGCGGCGCAGGATCGGTTGTCGTGGAAATCCTTGGCCTTTGTTTAGCAGTGGACGTAGCTGATATGATGACGATAAAACAAAACTATCCAAGGGTTGTATATAATTTTAAGGCACTTATAACAAGCTACCTATTTTATTTTCATTTCAACTCTATTTATAGTTCGTTAACAACCCAAAATGACCCCAGTATGGGACTTCTTCTCAAAGTCGGTAAGGTTACCCCACGGGGGTCAACTCCGCATTGGTGGAGGTTGTAGGGCTCACTGATCTATGTTCACTTCCTTACCTTGTTTTATGACAATAAGGTCATTGAGTAGGTACTATTTTAAATTCTGTAAAAACGATAATATATGTTTAAGTATAAATTGCCGATTAAATAAAAAAAAATAAAGAAGAAAACTAATATTAAGAAAAATAGTTATAAAAGACAAAATTTATTCTCAAAATAGCCCTAGACTACCTATTAGAAATTAATTGCTGGTAAATGTGTGCCTATTGTTTAGACATTTTGAGAGCATGGTGGCTTTAAACCCATGATGACGGTTATTTCCAATAAATCACTATTTTCAAGAGTAAAAAATACATATTTTCAATTTTAAAGCACAAGAGTTGTCGCAGCAGATTCTTCGTTACAAATGTCATATTTGGGAATACCCCGCATAAGAATTTGTCACTTTCAGGTAAATTCAAGAAAATAAATAGTCTAAAGAGTTGCCCCATCTGACCACTAAGAAAACGGCGTTGTTCCATGCAATGGTATATAGCTCAGGGCCTTGGAACATGAAAAACATGCCACTAATTACTAATAAAAAACCATAAGTAGGATCAATATTTTTTTTTTAATTGTCTTTACTGAATTAGCAATTTCATACTTAAACCCCCTATTAATAAAAAGTCGTGAAGCACTGACGGCGTCGAGCGATGATAGACATCAACAATTTTTTTTTTAGATAAAAACAAAACATAGAAACAAACCTGTCCCTCCTTTTTGTTTTCCTGATGCTGTCCATCCCTATTCTTCAACAGATCGATGTACAGCTGTTGAGGCTGCGGCGCCGGGGCGTACATTAAATTCGCGTGGTGCGGCGTATGCGGTGTGTGCGGTGTGTGTGCGTGGTGGGCGTATGTGTGTATTAGCGGCGGTGGCCGCTCGCCTACCACGCCCACCACGCCGGAGGTGGGCATCGCGTAGTACGCCGGCGAGGAGGAGCCGACACTCGACCCGTATTGAGACGACTCTGTTTTTTAAAGGATTGTATAATTAGGTGCACAAAATTAAGGGAAAAAAATATTCAAGTGAACTAATCTTGGAAGCAATTTAAATTAAATTATTTTATTATTCGAGGGGTATAGTTTCAAATACCGCAAAGTCCAATATTGCCAGGTAGCAACATTTTTATTTCTCTGGCCACTTGATTTTTTCCGCATAATGTTACTCAAATCAAACTGTATCAAATTCAGCTTAGTCACATAGTAAATCAACTTTAAAATCGCACGGTAGGAGCAAAATCAGCAAAGTCCCAATAGTTCGGTAAATCAACTTTAAAATCGCAGGATAAGAGCTAAATTAGCAAAGTCCCCAATAGTTCGTTTCAGAAGCAGCAAAGTCCAGTTTAGCCAATGACATGCCGCCATTTTAGTAAGGCGGAAACAGCGTTCATAACAAAAACAGCAATGTCCAAGTTGGTCAATATCAAAACGATTTCAGTTTCAAATACATACGTGACTTTTTCATCTTTTTGATTTTTTTACAACAGTGAAAAGTCACAAAGCATTGTTTGAGAAAGTATGATTGATCAATACCATTATCTCTGTTGAAATTTGAATGCAACTGGACTTAGCAGGGTTTGAAACTATACCCTGTCACAAAAAGTATCTAAACACCTAAATAGAAAAGTAAGTTATAAATGCCATGCTTTTAGTGAAATCATTCAAATCTTTTAATTCTAATGGAAAATGAAGTTTTTACTACATAACTTTAAAACAGAAGGAGGTTCTATGTTTGACTGTATATTTTTTCTCCGTCAATTGTGGACCGATTTTAAAAATTCTTTTTTTATTAGAATGGATATACTCCTGAGTTGATCCCATATAAATTTTATAAAAATCAGTTAATTACTTTTAAGGAAATTAACAGAAACCAAATAGTACCAAAAAATGTACTTGGTTGCGATTGAAGGCCGTTTGAAGACGTATAAATCTAGTGGAAAATGTTAGTTTTAAAGTTGGTTGTTTATTAGTATCAATCAAGCAAATAGATAACTAATTAGTTTAACGCAATAAATTATTTTTGGTAAAAGAACTAATAATTAAGTCAGTATCAGTATAATTAAATAAAGAAATCGCAATGCATAGTTGATTAGTATGAGTGAAAACCACAAGATGATATCCATTTTAACCAAAAACAATATTATATTAGTTACAAAATGAAGTTTAGGCTACAATTTCTATGAAAAACAGAAAAAAGGGTTAAGTGACCAACAAAAAATCAAGTGACTGATTCGTACTATAAACGAAATTAACAAATAATAAAAACAATACGTGGAAGGAACGGATAAACATTGATAGTTGTTTGTAATGCAAGATGCGTGAACTAACATCTCCGTTTTAATTTTTTTAATAAAAAACAAAATGCGATATTTTAGAGATTTTTATGTCCCTCTAACCAGTAATCCAACACATCTGATTCTGTAAATATGTTGAGTGCATGGAGAAAAAAGGAGGTCATGAGAGCCAACCAGTTGGCCTTAGTACCGACTACCACGTAACATAGAATGCTATGATTGAACTGAACTTAAATACACACCCAGTGAATGTATTTAGATTCTTGTTCTTTATTTCACAATTGGTACCAAGTACATTACTTTTCAACAGTTTCTAACACAGAATCATATTGCAGTACAAACAGCTGATATGAGACAGAGAGTTAGGAGTGTGATGTGAGAGACAAGGACAGAGTGTGAAGCGACAGTGGACACCTAATTAAAACCTATTCAACTCACTGTTCCAGAGAACTGCGCGGGCCATTTGCCGACCCATGCGGCCGTCCTCTACTTCTGCAAGAGATTTTCATACATATTCGCTGTAGATAAAGTGCAGTTTCATACAACTATATACACACAATTAATTAACACAAACATTTATCATTTTGCAGCTTGGTGCAATGTTATTATTCAACAGTGTTAACCAGTTAAATAATATGCAAAAAAAAAGTTAAGTAAAATTAACAAAAAAATACTTCATTACAAAAACACAGTTCGTAATATACAGTAAACTAATATAAACTAAACCTGTCTATAAACTAAACTAAACCAAACCTAAACTAAACCTGTATCGTAGGGGTCGAAACAAATACAAAAAAAACTTTAATTGTAGTTTTACCTGTGTAATGCTTACATCGAAGTTCCATATTTAACACGAAATAACAGTAAAGCAGATTTTTTCACGAAATTGTTTATAATTTTTTTAACAGCCGTCAACTGCTACAAAAGGCAAAAATCAAATGTTTGCAGATAATCAACATTAATTATTTTTATTTCGGATGATAACCAAGTGCATTGGCCATAGTCAGAATAACCATTCCGAATTTACTGACATGTTAGAAAGTTCAAGAGGTTTGTGCATAATGTTTAAAAAGTGCACACCTACACTACCTACTACTATTACATCTAAATTTAAATGCCATGATAAAACTTCGAAAAAGCATTAGTACGTGGCAGTTTTCGAATTTCGATTTCATTTGTACGTTTACCTGGCGCTCTTACGGTGAAGGAAAACACCGTGAGGAAACCTGCCACGCCTGCGAAGAAAATCGAAGGTTGTGTGTGAAGTCGATCAACGTGCACTGGGCCCGCGAAGTCGACTAAGGCCCGACCACCCTAACTCAAGAGTAGGCTCGAACCCCTCGGTAGGGACATATATGAGCTGATGTATATGTAATAAAACTTACTGTGGTCTGAATAAACTTGCTGATGCTTCATCGGTGGCTGGTGCAACCGGTGTGCGTATAGCGCATAAGTGGGGGAGGGACTGCGAGGCCGCTTTCCCCCTGCTTGGACGGGCCCCCGGACTATTGTCTGCTGTTGTGGGGATAGCATGTAGTTTGAGTGCTTCGGCTTGAACAAAGAAAACATTGATATATACATTTTGAAAACGGTGCAGGTTTGTAGCAGTGTGGAAAAGTATCTCTGTAATGTTTGTTAAAAAATATTAGTCAAAGTTCTAAGGAGATTGAAATTTGTAAGTATCAAGCCAAACCGCCCCTGCAATATCGGCTGCTGTTGTTAGGACAGCACGTAGTTTGAGTGCTTAATCTAGAACAAAGAAAACTTGCAGTTTTTAGCAGAGTGGAAGAGTATTTATTTCACAATTTATTGTATACACAGAAATAGGGACAAACAAACATTTTTGTAAAGTTTTAAAAAAATATTAGTCTAAGTTCAAAGGAGATTGAAACTGTAACGCGGTATGCTGTTATTCGTTCTTTTTTCATTCCATCTATTATTTTTTTTATGCATGCACTGTCATTTCATTCAAAAACCAAAATTCTATCATCCTTCCTATTATTATAACCAGCATAAATTGTTTCTGAAATATTTATTTAATACTCATTCTCTAAAAGACCCAGTTTGGGTAAGTTTTAATTTGTATTTTGTGAGTTGTGTTATAATTTCAGTGTATATTAAAAAAAATAAAAAAAATATTCGGGGACAAATTACATGGTCATCCGGCCCCAAAGTAGGATTCCCTGTGTTATGGGTTACCAGAGACTATATACATACTTATATACGTTTCAATCCATACATATATAGATATTTAACACCCAGACACAGAGCAAACAAATCTGCTCATCACACAAATGTTTGCCCTGGGTGGGGATCGAACCCACAAGTCTCGGATCAGGAGTCAAGAGCACTAACCACTGAGCCAACGAGTCAGTCAAAATAGTCAGTAGTCAAGTCAGTATATTGTTTTTCTAATTCTTGTGTTCTTTTTAGGTCTTTACTACACAATAAAATTATCATATATCATTCAACTGTAAGCACGCATCTATTTTTTAAACCCACGCCCACTACCGTACCTACCTAAGTCGTGCTAAAAAAATACTATTAAGTATTAAGCGAAACAGCCCTTGGGACTATCGGCTGCTATTGTGGGCAGAATGTAATTTAAGCGCTTAGTCTTGAACAAAGAAAACGTGTGGTGTTATAGATTTTTATACAGTGCCAGTTTGTAGCAGTGTGGAAGAGAAATCTTTAAACTTCGTAAAAAAACAGTCGAGTCCAAAGAGATTGGAATTAGATGAGTATCATATCAAAGAGTAATACTAGTAGAGGCTTACATAATCAAATCGGTTATAGCATTTGTACAGTCTGGCAAAAAAGTCTATAAATGGAGCTTGTATTTTTTATTCCTGGCAACATCCTAAATAAATGTCAAGTATCTTGTCACGACCATTTGGTTATACCTAAATCAACTCGATATGTGCACCATATTTGATTATTATACAAATTGTTTATAAAGTTTTTTAAACATTTGATTAATAATTTCATTATTATGATGTTAGTACGGAATAATAAAATGAAACTAACCAGGTCGCAGGAAGCACAAGTCTAGGCATGATGTAAAAACTATACGAGACAAATATTTTTAAAGAAGAACTTCTTAGCAAGTAATATTAATCAAAAGGTAATATTTGAACCCCTAAAAATATTGATTTTAGAAAATAAAATACATTCATTTTTATTTTTATTTTTTATTTAACACCTTATTGCACACAAGGAATAATTATGGTACTCCAATCTTCGACCAATTAACAGCTATGGATCGGCCCACGCGAACAACGGTTTTGATGCCTACAGAATGTGTGCATTCACTGATTTGGTCTCAGTCGGTCTTTCGGAGTCCAAGAGATCACACACGCTCGTATGCTCCGATAATCATACGAATAAAGGTTTAGGCATCACTTTTCACTTGTAAGTAAATGTTTTGTAATAAAATTCTAATTATATTTACTAATAGACTAGGAGAAATTTGCATGCTTTCATGGTTATTTGAATCATTTTTTATGAGATTAATGTATGGATAGGGCCAGTCCATAGCTGTTATTTTGGTCAAGACTGCAATTAAATATCAAGTTGTTCGAATGAAAATTAAGAATCTATTTAGGGAGCGTTCAAGTATTACGTAACGCAATTTTTAAAGATTTTTGACCCCTCCTCCAACCATGTAACGCGCCGTAACGTTTTTCTGTACCCCCTCCCCCTTAGTAAGTCGTTATGTAACCACCAACTGACCATTTTTACCTAAAAGTCAAAATAATAATTATGTGGCGTAAAGTACCGGAAAGTCGCAAAAATACCTTTTTTACTGTTTTAATCGCGTTAGTAAGAAGAAGAAAAACAATGTTACGTAACGCGTAGTTCAAACGCCCCCTCCCGCCCCTATAACGCATTGTAACGTTTTACAAGACCCTCCCCTCCCCCCAAATTTGTTACGTAATACTTGAACGCTCCCTTATTTCTAGACTTCCTTACCAGACTTTAGTCTATACAACAGATAGACGTTTCTTAAAATGAATGTTTCTCTTGGTCTCATCGTGAAAATCCAGAGTATAGGGTTGTTCCAAAAAAGTTGTAATCCTTGTAACCCAGAGACATTACATGTATATATCGATGTTGTAACCAGAGTTTCCAAGTTCAAATCCCGGACTGATGAAATGTACGGTTCAATGAGTCTTTCCAAAGTTACGTACATTTATTTACTTCGCTTCGCTCGCGTGGCCTTTTTTTATGACTGTCTTTGAATGTGAGTGGTGAGCGAGCCGCAAGACGAAAAATAAATGAATCTATCCGGTGACACGCAGGGGATCAGGACGAATCTAACGACACTTCGTACTCCAAAATCTATCAAGCCGTTTCAGCTACAGAAAATGAACAGAAATACATACATACATTTCATACTTACATACAATCATAGATTTCATCATCATCATCATTACAGCTCATATACGTCCCCACCGAGGGGCTCGAGCCTACCCTGAATCAGGGCGATTAGGCCTTAGTCGACCACGCGGGCCCAGTGCGGGTTGGTCGACTTCACACACACCCTTCGAGTTTCTTCGCAGGCGTGTGCAGGTTTCCTCACGATGTTTTCCTTCACCGTTAAAGCAATCGGTAAGTATGTACGTAAGTTTTTGAAAAACTCATTGGTACATTGGCCGTCAGATTTGAACCCGGTACCTCTGGTTAGATGGACCGAGTCGTTACCGGTTGTGCCACCGACGCTTTTTTTGCCACCGACAATTCAAAAAAAAAAATCATAGATTTAGTACATACTAATATATAAATCTATGCATACAATCGACACGCAGGGGATCAGGACGAATCTAACGACACTTCGTACTCCAAAATCTATCAAGCCGTTTCAGCTACAGAAAACGAACAGAAATACATACATACATTTCATACTTACATACAATCATAGATTTAGTACATACTAATATATAAATCTATGCATACAATCGAAAAACGGCCGTTAGGGTAAGTTCTCGAGTAGCGACCGCGCACCGGAAGACGTAGGCCTCCCACACGATGGACCGACGACCTGGTGAAGGTCACGGGAAGCCGCTGGATGCGGGCAGCGCAGGACCGGTCGTCGTGGAAATCCTTGGGGGTGGCCTTTGTCCAGCAGTGGACGTCTTTCAGCTGATATGAAGATGATGATTCTGAATCGAAAAATATTACACTCCTTGAGCAGTCTGATAAAAAAGAAGGTATCCTGTCTGTCAGTTACCTTGTTGAGTATATGGGAAGAGAGTGGAGGTGGGCGGCCTTGGGCGGGCGGTGGCTCGCCTCCCCCACCCGACGGCATCGGGAACATCGGGACTTGGATGTTGCTCATCTGCATCTTCATAGGCTGCATCTCACTGCAAATTTATTAAACAATGAAGGTTGAAGGTTTATACACTGGATCGCAAACAAAACGGGTCAGTTATAAAAAAATGCAATATCTTTAAAAATATTTGAGCAATCCTTTCAAAGTAAAAACTTAAAAAAAGATTTGTTTGTTTCTAATTAGTCCCCCAAAATCTAAATTCGTTCATTTACGCTACATGTCCGATAGTGATCTGGTCACAAAATCTATGTATGTACTAAGTACTAACATTTTTCGTCCAGTGAAGAAAATCAGAAGAACAGATAGCCGTTGGGGCAGTACATTTCTTTTTTTTTTTTTTTATTCTCTATTGGTAAGCCCTTGGCATCATCCCACCAGATGGTAAGTGACGATGATGCCGAAGATGGAAACGGGCTTGCCAAGATTCCCCAACGCAATGGAGTACTGGCTATCTTATCTTCATGCCGGAACACATCAATGTTTTTAACACTGATGTTTGGCGGCAAGACTTAGATAAAATGGTGGTTGCTAGCCAGGCGGGCTTAGAAAATGCCCTACCACCAACCAAACCGAGTCTTACAAGGTGACCCCGTCGGGAATCGAACCCGCGACCTCCTGTGTTAAGCCAGTGAACTTTGCCTCTGAGCTACGGAGGCGGTTAGTTCCTGAGAGAAGACCACACAGCGGCAGACGTAACATAGGCAGACCTCCCACATGGTGGACCGATGTCATGGTGAGGATCGCGGGAAGCTGCTGGATGAGGACAGTACAGGACCGGTCGTTGTGGAAATCCTTGGGGGAGGCCATTGTCCAGCAGTGGACGTCTTTCGGCTGATATGATAATGATGATGAAGAAAATCGAGTGTGACAGACAAAGGAGCTTACAATACGAGTACATCCTTTTTTTATCTGATGTACAGAACCCTGAAAAGTTATACTAAAATAAAGCTTAGGTGATCATCCCACTGTGAAAGTGAACAACTTTAGCTCTCTAAATGCTCAAAATTCAGAGCAGTTAACTTGAGTGAAAAATCCAAGAACTACACTCGAGAGCGATGAATCCGAGTCACTTAAAGAATCCTAAAAATCTCGGAAACTAAGAAGGCTAGCTTCATGAAATAAATTGTGTTTAATAGACTACATTTTATTTACAAAAAATTACATAAATAAAAAAAAACAGATCTCGCCTTAAAACAAAAATAGGAAACATGACATTTTTGAACAACATTACGATTTACTTGAATTTTAATACTTTGTATTGCCTCCTCGTGCTTCCATCACTGTGTTTACGCGGTTTGGCATGCTGTACACCAAGTTCCTTATACGATTTTGGGGAATATTCTCCCATTCGTCTGTGAGACCAATTTTGAGATCACGAAGCGTGATTGGGGGAGGGCTTCTTTGTTTTATGCATCTCCTTAGCTCCTCCCCAAGCATGCTCGATCGGGTTGATATCCCGGCTGCGTGCTGGCCACTCCATACGAGTAATGTTCATCTCTTGAAGGTAGTCATTCACAATCCAACCCGTATGAGGCCGGGCATTGTCATGCATAAAAATAGCATCCTCACCCAAATTGACCATAAATGGACCAACGTGTTCATTGAGGATTTCTTCCACATATCTTTCGCTAGTTAAGGAGCCGTTTTCTATGAACACCAGTTCTGTGCGACTCTCAGAAGAAATTCCGGCCCACACATGTACAGACCCACCACCGTAGGCTACTTTTTCTTCGATGCATGCTTGCTTGAATCTTTCCCCTGGTCTTCTATACACTCTGTGTCTTCCATCGTGCTTGTAGAGCATAAATTTTGATTCTTCGGAGATTGTAACTTTTGACCAATCTCCAATACTCCAATTTAAGTGGTTCTGGGCATATCATAGTCTTGAAATAAGATGCCCACGCTCCAGTTTAGGGCCGTTTGCAGGTCTAAGTGGTTTCAAGTTAGCTTCAGCAAGTCGTCGCCTTACTGTCCATGCGCTTGGGTTACTTCCTCCGAGGCGTCGAAACTGATTTGTAAGTTCAGTTCCTGTGAGAAAGCGATTACGAAGCATTGTGTTCACCAAGTATCGATCTTCTCGTGCTGTGGTACACCTGGTTCTGCCTGTTCCTGGTCTGCGTAGGTTAGAGCCAGTTTCCTCGTAACGTTGGAGAACTCTTTGTACTGTTGAGAGCGACACACCAACAGTCGTGGCTGTATCGCGCTGACCCCGGCCGTTTTCCAGCATTAAGAGTATTCTGGTGCATTCTTCAGGTGTAAGCGACATGATTACTGCTTAAATAATAATAAATATTGAACACTATCAACATGGTTTATGTACCCACTTAAATGACAGATTATAAACAAAAGCAAAAACAAATGTAGTAATTTCGTAGTTCCATCTTCGAAAGTCTCCCTTTTTCAAATTTGATTTTTTATGACATAACTTTACAATAACTAAGAAGTTTTAATGACTTCATTTAAGGAGTATTAAATTGTCTATTAAACACAATTTATTTCATTAAGCTAGCCTTCTTAGTTTCCGAGATTTTTAGGATTCTTTAAGTGACCCGGATTCATCGCTCTCGAGTGTATATTTGCAATATTAGCAGAGTTATGAAACAAAAGTTGTTAAAGGTAAGCTTGCTTCCAACTTTGGCATCATTGTCATTGGCTTATCTATTCAAGATAAAAAAACAGTGACCTCTCCCATACTCACTTGGTCTCCTTCTGTTGTTGTCGCTTCCTGATCTCATCCTCATTGAGAACCTTTTTGAGCTGCATGAACAGCTGCTGTTTCTCCTTCTCCAACTGCTTTAGCTTCTGTTCCAACTGTTCGATCTGCTCTTTTGTCTCCTCTGAAGATTATTTTGGACTTTGTTTAGTATTGAAAATGATTTTAGAATACAATGCCTTCTTTTTACTATTGAGCGAAGAAGAAGTGAAGGTATTGTGATGGCAAAAAAAATGGGTGTGAGTGAGTGTGTGTGTGTCTGTCTGTATGTCTGTCCAGTGCCATAGTTCCCAAACTACTAGACGGATTTGGGTGAAATTTGGGTTACGGCACTATTATTTTTAGATCTCCAGCCAATTTTTTCAAATATCCCAACTTTTTAGGGCTGCCACCATAGTAAAAATCACGTGATATTTTTTTTTTTTAAAAATGGCTGTAATGATTTTGATGAAACTCGGTATGTTACTATAACTGTATATGGCCTACAGTACATGGTAGTTCGTTGTTTCAAGAAAAATCGGAACATGGTACATCCCATACAAATCCAGGTTGTCTGTTACTTTTTCTCAAAAATGGCTCTAACGATTTTAATGAAACTAGAACTTATTTAGGCCTACTGCACTGAGTACTTCATTATTCCAGAAAAAATTTAAGTAAGCTACTTCCCATACAATTTTTTTTTTTTCATGAAGCCTGACATACCTAGCTTTATTTTTTAACTGACTACGAAAAAAGAAGTGTTATGTTTTTGACAGTCTATGTATGGATTGATGTTCATCTGTTCCCTTTTATTTCCCAAACCACTTAACCGATCTTGACAAATGTGGTGTCGTTGGATTTGTGCCATCAGTCTGCGTGTCATAGGATAGCATATAAAAAAATCAACATGGCAGATTTTTTTGCCACTATGCAAGTGTGTTTAGGGGCAGGCTGGTTTCTGCAACCAGGCAACCAATGCGCTCATTTAGCATCATACTAAGTAAGTGTAATGTTTATTGTAGATTTGTTTATGCTCAACCAAGACAGACGGTGAAGGCTTCGCGAGAAAGTATGCACAGGCGTGGCTGTACAATTTATTCATTTCGAGAGACAAAGAAGTAATTCGACTGAGAATTTAATGAAACTCTTAACAACCACGAAAAAGTTTAAGAAAAAAATTGTTTTTCAGTAGTCTAAGGGAAGATTAGTTCTATCACAGAAAAAAAAGAAGCAGTTATCTCTACTTCTACAAAGATGAAAACAACATGGGCGTTGCCACGGGCAGACGGCAAGTAACTTTATAAAGTTAAACTTTCAGGTTTAGTAGTAGGTAGAAAATAAGCATACCAAGAGTCATCACATCCTGTCTTTCCCGTGCTTCTCGCTCCTTGCGCAGTCTCTCCTCTTCCACTTCTGCTTCATATTCTGAAAAATTCAAAAACCAAGATGGCTAATTGACCTAATTTTAGCACACTTAGTTTAGTAAAATACTTGTTGTGACTGTAAAACTGTTTACTAATGGAATATGTTATGGTACAATATGTTGTCTTGTGTCAATAATAACTATAAAAATCTTGCTTTAAAAAATAGACGGATATCACACACTAGTGTGCACTAACATTGTGTTTACCTTCTTTTTTCCTCTGTCTCTCGAGTATGATATACCGTTTGAGCGCATTCCACATCTTCTGCTCCTGGATCTCATTTTGCTCCTCCGTGGTGGATGTCACGGCAGGCATCTTGCACTATCACCAGCTTGATCACCAGAACAAAAGACTGTCATGCAACCAACCAGTAGGCTGCAGCTGCAATGCAAAGCTTCGCAGTGACATTGATAGTAAAACGTAAAGTTTTTACTTCGACTATCCTGACGATCTTAGGGTCATTTTGGACGACTAGTGAGAATACGTGCAAAGACGTAAAAATAGAATACGTCCAACATAGACCCAGTGACCACAAGTGACAAGGAGGAGCAATAAATAAATCACTATCACACACACACAAAGTACTTTAAATATATCACTATGTACTGTACTGCAAAGAGAATATAACAAACTACGTTACGTGCTGTACTGTACGTTTTACTTTACCCAGAGACAATCACTGGCACAGAACACTTACTCCACAAGGGAGAAGAATGTCAACTTCATACTTAGAGCATTAAACCAACCGGAGACGCCTTGAGCGTACTTGTCTAAACAAAACAGTCTGTCACTTTTAGCGGGGGGAGAGGGAATGCACACAAATCAAATGCAAACTACTAACACATTTCTCTGTCACATCGCTATGCACGCACACGATGAAATAACCACCACTAGCTTAAACTCTACGCACACATTCATATTCACACACAAATGGACGTCTATCTGTACACGACTAAATGGCGTCAGTTACGTAAACGAGTTAGTGCTTGACAGTGTCGATGTTGAACTATCGATGACGTTATTGACCAGTTCAAATAATGTCGACTATTCCAAATGAATAGGTTAGTTGGAGAAAGAACTCTTAACAAATATTAATTTGAAATAGTTCAAATTTGTTACAAGATGTTACCCTATCGACTTAACTTAATAGCCTATAACCTACACAATATAATCACTGTAGGCTTTATCGACTGCGTGGGATGAAATGCAGTTGTTGGATGCTGTGTATTTTATTTACTCTTAGTTAAGGGTGTAGGAAACATCAAATATAAAAAAGTTACTAAAAACTATTTATTTATTTGTTTATTTAAATCTATGTCTTAGTGGCTCAGTAGTCTTATGCCTAATAATAACTTAAGATTAACGATATCTATGCTAGAAGACTTGCATGACTACTTTAATACTTATATATAACACTATAATAACAAGGGAAAATATGCATAAACTTACACTATAACAACGGAATACAATACAATATTTGATCACATATTTGATAGGAGTGAAAGAGAAAAAATGCGTGTAGTTGTAATGTGGAATCTGTGAATCTGCTACAATTAGGTCTTATAATGGGTCTTATTGATTTTTAAAATGTATTAATTTTGTATAAATATGCCTGATGCATCACAGGTCAATGCTTTGATTTCAACACCAGTTTCATAGACTAGACGAAAAGCTTGAGTCACAAGTCGCGCTTTAAGTTCTGCTTTTACTCCCTTTACTAAAAAGTATCCAATGGGCAATTTCCAAGTGGTATTTATTCCTACCAACAAAAATACAAGAGCGTCAGTTGCTTCTTCAGAATTATCAGATGGAAAATCAAATCCATAGTCCACGTACCCGTAATGCCTTTGAGTGTTTGGCACATACTCCGTTAATTGTTTAATTTTCATTTCATCCATGACCAAAGTGCAATAAATTTTCTTGTCAGTGTTGCTTTCAGCTTTCAATTTTAATGCAGTTAACGCTTCTTTCGTAAACCCTGGTCGCCCATCAATGGAACTGTACCATTTTGTAAGTGTCCTTGGTGCTGGTAAACACGTTCCAAAAGTCTTTCGTACAAATCTATATGCTTTCGGGGAATAAAAATGCAGTGTCAGAGCAAAACACCTAAGCTCAGCAGAGTATTTGGTTCTCGGGATTTTTCCAGTTTTACTTTTCAGTAACTGTCTATTAAGAAGCTATTTTTCTTCTACACCAATATTGTCTAAAAGGAGGCGTTCCTCTTTATCGATCAGAGATTTTTCTGTGAGAGTGCTTAATATTTCTTGTAGACCTGCAACTTTTTTCTTCAAGTATCTTAGCGACTGAAGTCTTTTTATTTGTTTATTTTTCATTTGTAGTAGCCTCTTCAATTTCTTTTTTCTTGGTGTATCTTCTAATTGTGGTGTGAAAGATGTTGAGGCATGCTCCGAGGAACGAGGCTGAACTTCTCTAGTTTCACATTCTTGACTTGGAAGTAGTAAAGGCTCATTAACTTTTCTTCGTTTAAGTATAGATTCGCATCCTTGAGCTTGATCTGATTGAACATCTTCAACTTTTCTCTTTTTAGGTTTAGACGTTTGTTCTTCACAACCAGGCACTTCAATCTGTAAAAGTACAGTGTGATATCAATGTACAGTGTCACATCAAGCTATACAAAACCAATATACACGGGCCTCGCGTATACAGTGTGATTCTTTATAAAGTGCACATATGAAAAAGGCAAAAACTAGGCTTATTTTTATCGACAAAAAAAATATTTCAAAAATTTAAAAAAACGTGTTTGGGGTTTCTATGAATTTTTAAATTTTTAAGTCGGAAGTGGCTACCCCGTGTAAAGAAATTCTTATAACTTTAGTTCTAAGTGAGGTAGGCTCAAATAAAGACTAATGTCATCTTAAAACACTGGCGGAGATAATTAAGTAGTATTTTTATACAAAACACATCATTATCTACGAAAAATAAGAGATTGATTTAGAAAAAAACTGATTTTTTAAAAGAAAAACTAAAAATCAAAAAATAAAATCCTATCAAATGTTATTTTTTATTAATTATTTGAATTCTACAAGTCTTTAGCTTTCTAAAACCAAAAATTTCGTACCTCTAACGTGCATACAACAAATTTTACAAGCTGTCAAAAAATGGACTAATTACTCTCTACTCGGAATTCGCCATTACATCGTGGTGTTTATTGGGGTTTGCTACCTGTTATCGATTGTAAAATTTGTTGTATGCACGTTAGAGGTACGAGATTTTTGGTTTTAGAAAGCTAAAGACAGAATGCAGACTAGTTAGCCCATCTCTACTAATAAATAATGAAACTCACCTCAGATAGTTTCAAAGTTGGCACGGCATTCTGTTTCAATCTCCTTTTATTATTTGATTGTAATATGAAACAGGAAGTTTCAAAATGTTGTGAACAAATTGTGCTAGTACGTTTAGGAACCCACGTAATATGATTCCCACAAGCTTGGATCCAGACAACCCGAATCGCTGGTTCTTTTGGAAATCTACAAAACAAATATAATCTTAAACAGTACATACATACTAAAAATATCGATATATTCGGGACTGGGATTGCGGAACAACACTAATTTTGTTCCGGTGTGGCCAAGTTCTAAAATAAATACGTACAGATTTTCTAATAAATACTATCAAAACTATCAAAGCTAATAAAGCTTTTCTAGTTGACGAGCCTTAGTTGATCAAAAAAGTAAAAAATTTTACTAGCGCATTTTAGAATAATTCAACTACGTAACCCTACATTGCGCGTGGTCCGACACGCACTTGGCCGGTTTTTATTAATCCAATCAAATCAATTTTATTTGTCAACATAAGTTATTAATTATAAAGTAAACCAAACTTGAACGTACATTTTCGCCTCGATATTCTTTATTTCAACGAGTTAGTTATGTAAGTAATAATACATATATTATTTGTTTTGATCACGATTGAAAATATGAGTGATAAAAAAATAAAAATGCAAACAGTTAAAATAACAGGAAGCTACAATACTAAATTATATTATAAAGTATATTATATTAAAAGTTTAGTGAGTAGGTTTAATCTACATCAGAATATCCCAAAATTAGGCCTTGTATATTTTAGTGGCAACACTTTCACTTGACAATATTTTTTCATTTTTTTCCTAATTTAGTACATTATTTGATATTATTTAATTTAAAAAATACTTACAGGTGGAAAGAAGTGTTGTCCTTTTGTAAACTAGACGTTCCTGATTTTTTTTACACCAAAACACACTGCAAGTCGGCATTTTTATCGGAGCTTATTCCACGCGCACTGTATTGGGACGACTGGCGCAGGATGCGCGTCAACTAGTTTTATATAAACGGTATGCCTGCCGGGCTTGTACCTTTGACAGAGGGGTATGCTCATAATGCCATCTCCGGTTGGTTTAATGCTCTAAGACTTCATAGAAAAAAAGGGGACAAAATCTGAGGTCATCTTTGGCAAAGTCCGACTTTAGCGCCATCTCTCGAGTGCCCCCTTAAACTAGTTCGAAGCGGCAAATTCAAATCCGTCCATAACATTTGATAATCTGGAAAGTAGAGAACAAATTTTATTTTTTTTCGCAAAAATCTTATCACATTTAATTGATTTTTGCGAAAAAAATCCAGTTTGTTCTGTACTTTCCGGAAAAATAGTAAAAATCTATTGTTAAGGATAAATTAAACCAACAACTAAAAATAGCATCTTAAAATTGTTTATTATTGCAGAGCTCCTATCAGCTTCGCAGTTTCCTCCTCCTCCGCTCATGGACGGTAGACTTGACATATTAATTGCTGTCTTCAAACCCGCAATAAATTGTACAGCAGTATGATTGGTGTTTGTTCCACAATTCCCTCTGATGCGTTCAAATAAATTTTCAATTGGAACTTGCTGAATCCGCCATCTGGCTATACTTCTTATATCCCTATGTTTTTCTTTAAATTGTTTCATAAACGCTCCATTCCATTGATACTCCAGATCCAGCCTTGCTTTGATGGAGGCAGACGAGCGCTCCCCACAAATTCCATTGTTTAAAATTATTTTCATTTCTCCAAACAGTTTATTGTGTGGTGATGTATTTGACATACTCGTTGCCTGAGGTATCCCTCTACGCAAATCTGGACTTTCACTGTTAAAAGGGTCAAACAATTTATCCATGTTGGATATAACATTAGCTGACAGCAGCATCTGCATCAAGTTCGCCTGAAATATTACATAACATTATTATATACAAACTTATTATCAAAAATCATTTGATATGTTAAGTTCATAAAGGGCATAAACAAACTTTGATAGTTTTTTCTCTATCTCTGGTTATGCTATCGGGACCTTTTCGGGTTCCCTATGCTATGTATTTCTATATTGTATTTCCCATCCCCTGAACCATCTCTGTGCAAAAAATCACAATAATGCGTTGCTCTGTTGCGATGTTAAAGAAATCAACCAAAAGAGTATTTTTAACATTCACATTTGGTAAGCCCTTGGCATCATCTCACCTGGTAGTAAGTGACGATGATGCCGAAGATGGAAGCGGGCTTACCAAGATTCCCCAACACAATGGAGAACTGGCTATGTTATCTTTGAGGTGGAACACATCAATGTTGTTAACACTGATGTTTAGCGGCAAGACTTAGATAAGATTGTGGTAGCTAGCCAGGCGGGCTTAGAAAATGCCCTACCAACCGAACCGAGTCTTATAAATTGACTCCACTGGGAATCTAACCCGCAACCACCTGGTGTGAAGCGAATGGACTAACCATTACGCCACAGAGGCGATTAATAATTTCCAAAAGTTCAACATGATCTAACCTTGGGCTATTTTAACATACATGCCTGCCGCAACAGAGTGGCTGAGCACTTGTGCTGCTAGCTTCACCTTCATTTTCTGTTTCATGTTTGGACTCGAGTGTTCCTTTTTTAAACATGGAGCAAATACAAAATTTGGATTTGCATTGTCCAGTTCATAGAAGTCCACTATATGACTCCATTTGGCTAAACCTGTAAAAGTTACAATTAAATTTAGCATGTTTATGTTCATTTTAAGATAATAAAATAATATGAACTGCATTTTAAGATATTTTAATAATCAATATAAACGGTCAGTTGCAGGAACGATAATTAGTTGTTTAATCTGTCATTAAAATGTGAGAAGTTATTTTAAAATAATTTGTTTATGTGAAATCCTAAACTGGAATAAAATAGTGAGCTCAAACTACGCCACGCTCTTGCCTTTTCGTAAAGTGGCAGAAATCGGTTGTAAAGCTGATTTATGTAACTAATGTTATTCAATGTAACAATAATAATGTTTTTTTGTTCCTTTTTTTTTTAGCTAAGCCTAAGCGTGGTCAGGAAGTCAAGGGCTAAAATAAAAGTTCTAAATTCGGCCATGGATGACAGAAAAAAAATCCGATGTCTAGTAATAATATAGAATTTATAAAAAAAATACCTCATCACAATGATCGCATGGAGCAGCACGTCTATGCAGCTTTTTTGTCTAAGTCACATATTTTTTTAAATTTTGGTGTAGGTAGACCATGTATCTGTTGGAAAGCAATACTTTGCCCACAATTCACATCTGAAAATAAAAGCAGTACATTAATAAATTTAGGCTGGAAATAGTCATCCACCTGCTGGGGCACTAAACTTTTCCTATGTTTTGGCAGATTTAGGCTTTACTCCACGTACGGGGGCCTAGTCTGGATTGGTGGGGGTTAGTTTGGAATGTACACAACTGAGCTGCCATAAATCCAAAAATAGGTTCGGTCAGGTTTGGTTATTTACAGTCGAAGAGTTCGCGAGGCTGTCCCCTTTGGAAGCCTGGTTATGTGCACCCCAACCCATAGGGCTAGTAGCTAAAATGAAACATTAAATCTAGTGATAGCAATACGCAACAATAAACGTGCCTTGAAAAGCATAGCAAAAGTCGACACTAGCAAAATTTATAACTAGGACTGTTTGGTCGGTTAATCATTAGAAGTTAACCTGCATGTTCAACGCTACCTCGCAAGTTCTACTGAGCCAAGACCGCTTAATGTCTTCAGTATGTAAGTACGGGTTGTTATTCTACAAGATTGCTGTAAAAAACTGAGTTTACTACTAGAATCAACGTTGAAACTTACAGTTAAAAATTCTTCTTTCCCGGGTTAGGATATGGGTAAATAAAGACATTTGGGTCTTCAGCGGGAGACGAAACACATTTAATATGTTTTCTTCATCATAAAAGTATCTATCTCCTCAAGTTCACCACCTCAGAGCATCGAAATACCTAAACACTGTCGCAGAGGAGCAGAGCTCAACTAGACGCAACCGTGGAGAAAGAAGTAAAAGTAGATTTACAGAATCATCTATCAAATAAGATCACAAAACTTAACGTCGAGACGGAAAACGTATTTGTTTATAACTTTTTACATTCGCTTTGTTTGTATAATTTCCGTCCAATTGCCATAATACGACCAAAAAATGTTTTTTTTTTTAAATTATTGTAACACAGATTTTAAACCCCCGTAGGAATGTCTCAGCTCGCCATACAAAAGTTGACACCGCCTGCCCCTGCCCCTAGTGACACAATGATCGTTTCGTGGTCTGATCCGTAGCTCCAAGAGACTTGAAAGCTGCAAAATTTTTCAGCGACTGTAAATTCTTATTGACTCACACCATGTCGCGACGAGTGTACGTGTATAAAGCGCATATGGTAACACTGCTTTAGCAACTTAATTGTTTATGGTCAGAATATCGTCTGTGGAAATAAAAGTACATTGATTTGGCTGTGGTAAGAGAATGACCGCTTCTTCCTGTAAGTGTCATTAGACTCGAGACGAACATCGTGTGCGCATCGAGGTTTGAGATGCACGAGATAATGGCGTACCGTGACACCTCGTATCTGCGGGAATTTGCGTCTCATTGGATCATCAGAACGAAAGCTAAGTACCATGGGTACTTGGGGATTTGCTTTTTCGTGTCTCGGGACGGACCTTGTACAAATGACTTATTTCTACATACCTGCTATTAAAGTGACCTTCCCTATTGTGGATATTGCTTTTACAACCAACATAAAACCTAAATATTCAATGCCTAAATGTCTACTCATGTTTGAAAGTCTTTACTTGCAAATGATTCGTGAACACATAATACATTGTTGAATGATTGTGTGTTGTATGGTGTGACGATAGCCAATTAAAGGATCTTCGTGATCCATTAAAGTCCATATCAATGGACAACCGTGTGGCCAGTGTGAAGCCTGTATGGCGTGATGATGGCCTATTAAAGGATCATCGTGATCCATGAACAAGTCCATATCAATGGACAGTTGTGTGGCCAGTGTGAAGCCTTTATGGCAAGGGTCTTCTATGATCCACAATGACGGTGGTCTGTTAAAAGGATCTTATTGATCCATGAAAGTATATATCAATGAACAACTGTGTGGCCAGTGTGAAGCCTGTATGGCGTGATGATGGTCTATTAAAGGATCTTTGTGATCCATGAACAAGTCCATATAAATGGACAACTGTGTGGCCAGTGTAAAGCCTATATTGCAAGGGTCTTCTGTGATCTATGAACAAGTGTATATAAACAGAAAACTGTGTGTCCAATGTTAATGGAGACCTATTGTGGTCTATAAAGAAGCCTGTATGGCAAACTATGTGGCCAGCTAGTAGTGGTCAATTAAGAGAGACTGACATATGATTTATGACTGTCCTTAACTAAATGTCACTGTTATCAAGATAAAGATCATTGTTTCTACGCTCCAAACTTAGATATGAAACAAGTTAAATCAGTGTTATATTTTATGTTAACAGACGGAGATACCTGGTCTGATTGAGCGGACTTACACAGGCGTCCTTGCTTATTTATTTATTATATCAGCTCATATACGTCCCCACCGAGGGGCTCGAGCCTACCCTGAATCAGGGCGAATAATGGTTATGAACACCACACAAATATAACTAAATCTGGTAAGTCAATTCCATTCTAAGAAACATATCAAATCAGTTTTGTCTGGTGACTAGAGAGAGATAATATATTAAGAGTTACATCCCTAATAAACAAATTTAGCTGTCTCTCAAAGGTCCCGACACACCATTCGTGAATGACGCATTAATTAAGGAATGATTGGCTAATTAACACCTGAGGCGCGTCCTTTATAAACCGCGTTATCCGTCAAGCGCTGACTCGGTGAGAGCGATTACGCGCGCCGGTTACCTTTCCCCATTCTTTCGATGTATTCGTGCGATTGACAAAAGTTAGACAAAATTTACTGATTTGAAAAGCTAATGATATATGCTATATATTTATGTAGGGTTAAGGTGCAAATATTTGATACTGTTTATGAGATGAAGAGATGAAAATAAACTTTACAGAAAACTCGAATGTGCGCCTTAACGTTTGAAAGTTAGGTTCCTTTTAGGACGCCACTCCCGCAAAAGAAACTTCAGAATTTCATACAATGAAATGTTCTTAGATGACACGTGTGTCAAAGTGGCCATGTAACTGTCTTTGTTCATCAACTAGACGGTGGTATAGGTAACAAGGACTAAAACAATAGCTATGCCGTAGACAGCACATCTATAACACTGTGTATTTTTTTGTCGCAATACGTTCCGCGCCTTGCGGAGGTCGAGCTTTTATCGCATTGCGTTCATCCTCGCCTCAGAAGATAAGAATGGTTTCTAATAGCGCGGGATCTATGACCCTGAGAGATACAAGTTATTCGATATTTTTTATATTTTTTTAATGGCTTCATCTACCCGCACATTGCGTTTGAACAAAAGATATCGAAAAACTTAGTTTGTATGTACATAGATGTGAAATTGAGTTTAAAAATTGACTTTTATCTCTGTAACTACTTAAATTTAACAAAAAATTAAACAAGCAATTATTGTGAGCGATGGTGAAACTTGCAGTGAGCTGAGGGGTGAGGGGGAGGGGTGCGCAGTATGCGGTATGCGCTCGAATCATGATACGTTTTCTAGTTTTACCAACAAGGTCCAAGTGAGACGCCCCGCTACTTTTTAACTGATGTTATTTTTACTATAATTGTTCAGAGTGTGATTTGTCATGGATATTAGCAGAATAACAACAACAAACTGTCGTATTTTTAGTTCGTTTGATGAACTTAGCAAGAACCAACTACACACTCACAAAAGTGTTATGAAATATTATAACCTAGTGAGTTATCGCCTTAAGTTGGGCCAGACGACGAAACACCTCAAAATTTCAAAGCCCAAAATACAAAAAACTAGGCAACGGTGGTCGATTTTTTGTTCATAGCTATAGTGACGGTAAAAATAATGAGCATCAGCAAAAATCAACATTTAAAACCAAATACTTACTTTGAAATCGCGATTTAAAGATGGGGCCCGTCCATTCCATTTTTGCGGGCTATTTACAGAAAAAGTAGACACTCTACAAACAAACTAAGTGGGCCGGCACCGTCACGTTTGAAACGTGACGCCTGTTGAACCTTCAAATCTGCTTGGCAAAAAGCTAAACGAATAAAAAAACGAACACAAAAGTTTTCAGGTGTTTCGTCGTCTGGCCCATCTTCTTTTGCTAATAACTCCTTAAGCTTAAACTGATCTTATATATTTATCTTTTTTTACCGCACTATGTTCGATAATAAGAAAGAAGAGTAAAGATATATTGTAATTTTGACGCTCCCTCTATGCTTTAGTTATTGCTCTGAGGTACTGACCAAAGCGGAATTATGTCACCTGTGCACCCATCTGTGCTTGGGTGTTGGTAAACGTCACAGATCTATTGGTTTATTAGATCTGTGGTAAACGTATATTAAGTTTTATCACAGATCTACTAATTCAATAGATTAAACATTGATGACGTCAAACCGTACCACCCTAATTGTCAATTGGATAACTATGGATATCTGTCCAAGCTACCAAATAAAGAAGGCACTTTTAGCCCAAAGGGTAACAAGCATTCGGAGTTCTTTAAAATTTTGTTGCGTTGTCATTTGCGTCGGTCTTAAGGTGCCTAGTCGGACGAAAAAGGTTTTAAACAATCTTAAAGAAATAGTTAAGTGTTTATTTTTGGTTGTGGAATAGTGAACAATACATGGAGAATGTCGTGCATTGTGCGTGGTTACAAATCTCATTCGAGAAATAGAGAAAACTCGAGTGATAATAGCAGTTTCCACACGTGAGTAAAATAAATACGTTTTCTCGTTACATGAACCACGAAATGTTTCGATATCAATGAGACAAGACTTTCATGAAGGCTCATTTTACAAATCTAAATGAAACTATAATGTTAAGAGTGAAAATAAGAACAAAAATTGTAAAAATAAACAAAACTGTTTTTAGGTTACTAGTGACGTGAAAATTATGGTCGATAAATGTGCGTCACTTAGTCATCATATCAGCTGAAAGGCGTCCACCGCTGGACAAAGGCCTACCTCACTTAGTAATAGTAATGGTATCTTACATTTTAATTATTTTCTTTAAGGTTCCCCCAAAGTGATCAATTTCGCTAGCGGTGGTTTGACGCCATTAGCAAAAATGAGAAGCAGCATAAAAAATCTTGGAGATTGTGCTCAAGACACTTCAGCCCCGAGTGCTTTGTACGAGGAAACTTATTGCAAGTACGAGAAGATGCCGCACCCACTTTGAATTTACCCGATAAGACAGCAGTTGTGGTAAGGAACTTTATAGTATAAATTATAGATTACAATATTAGTTTTTATTTGAACAGAGTTTTTTATGCTCAAATGAATATAAAATGTCAATTGCCATGACAGATATTTACAATATTTGATATGTGTATACGCTGTCCCCAACACTGAAGGACTTGTCACACTGGATGCGGTCTGTGGTCATGACGCTGTGTTGGCTTTGACCTGACTGCTGACCGCATACTAAGCAATGCCTGTCCTGTGAGGGATTGAAATAAAAATTTTCCATTTGAATATGGCTATAGAAAACATACATTCAGCTCGGGGCTTTGCCATACAACTCCTAAGAATATACTGGGATGCCGGCTAAAATGTATGGATTGATACAACTCCTAAGAATATACTGGGATGCTGGCTAAAATGTATGGATTGATACAACTCCCAAGAATATACTGGGATGCCGGCTAAAATGTATGGATTGATACAACTCCTAAGAATATACTGGGATGCCGGCTAAAATGTATGGATTGATACAATTCCTAAGAATATACTGGGATGCCGGTTAAAATGTATGGATTGATAGGTATGTGACCAGTGGCATAGTATGTAGGTGGCATATTTTTGTAAGAATTCATAGTACAGATGTCAGAAGACATCAACTATTAACATGTTTTTATTTGTTCGTTCTGGGTGGAATTTTGCATTAAATAAACTAAAATCCACTTTTTTATTTGCCTTAAAAAGAATAAAATAACGCTTCATGGGTCTTGATGATCCAAGAGGACATACACACATAAAACACACACAACTACCACGTACATGCTAACAAGTGAACTTGGAAAATATGGGGCGCATGAAACTTGATGAATGTGAATATGAAAATTTGAGTTTTAATATCTTAGTAGAAAGATACATCTAACGTTTTTCGAGTTTTTCTTACATCACTGTTTTATCCGCACATACTTTCTATGCATACAAGACACTACATTTACTTATATAATTTCTGTTTATTATTTTATCACGTTTTAAAGTTTGATATTTTTTTTCAGGATTTTACGATCTTGCATGGGGCTACGAAACCAAGTATTACTAATGACACTTTTTCATCTATGCCACAAGCAACCATAACCACGGTAAGCATCTGACAAGAACATGACACATGCGTTCCATTTTTAGGGTTCCGTACCTCATAAGGAAAAACCAAACCCTTATAAGACCAGTCACGTGTCTGTCCATCCGTCCGTCACGCTTGTTTTTCTCACCGACTGTTTAACGCAGAAAGTTAAAATTTGACGTAACTATAGTTTTAACCCACACATTTTGCAACAATAAAAATATTTTTTGGGGAATTTAGGAGGTGGCAAGTTTGGTGATCACAAAAAAATATATGAACCCTTACGCGTTGAGTGTCGTTTAAAAAAGGTTACTACTAAGCATTCATATAGTATTTCTTCCAAATTTTACCTTTGTTTGTTTTGGAGATATTGCTCAAAATATCTGCCAAAACACTATTCGCACTCAAAACCGCTGAAGCCAAAATTTTGAAATTAATACAGTTTACTACAACTTAGATCACAGATTACTTGAAAACTGCCTGGAATATCGTTATTATCATAGATTTTCAAAAAATAAATAAAAGCATTGTCCAGTAAAAGCAGATCTCTGATTATGTGAGACAATGTATGTAATTAGAGGTCTTGTTATACCGGTCACAAAAACTTTGATACGGAACCCTGTTTGTGTGAGTCCTACTTGCGCTCTTGACCAGTTTTTCAATTAACACTACTTTTTTGTTTATTTTTAACTATGGTATCTCAATGTTAAATAAACTTTTTTTCAGGATTTCCCGATGTTAAAAGCAAGCGAACCAAGAAGTTGTAGTGAGCCTTTTGTGCCTAGGCTACAATCAAACACAACCACGGTAAATTTCTTGACAATAATATAGCACATGCTTTCTATTTTTAGGGTTCCGTAGTCAACAAAGATTAACCCTTTAAGAAGAACCCTTATAGTTTCGCAATGTCCCCCCTGGCTTAGCTAAGTCAGAGACTTTTAGTAGGTACTAGAAAGCTGTAATTTGGCAAGGGTATATAAATTAATGAAGTGGTAGAGTAAGAAATCGAAGGAAGTTTTCTCCACAATTCGAGCACTTACTGTATTATAACTTTTTTTTACAAAATCATAATAAATACTAGCTACACTTCTATTTCAGGACATGTGGAAAAAAATGTAAATAGTAGGATATATAATCAATTTAAAGGGAAAACTATCACAGCTAAGTAGGCTTTTTTAGTTTAGGAGTAATAGTCGTCCAACTTAAGATTTATAAAAAGATTTGTTGGCATATTAAGCAGTTCGATTTATAAAAAGTTCATGGATTTTCCATACAAAATGTTATATCACCAACTAAAAAAAATAAAAATAAATATTTAAAATAAACATATTTTTTTTGAAAATAACTACGGAACCCAATTTTACGCGAGTCTGACTCGCACTATGCCAGTTTTTTAATGTACACTTAACTTAAAGTTAGTTGTTTTCTGTTTATGTTTTATCGTATTTCAAAGTCTAATATATTTTTCAGGATATTAACCATGTCACATGTAGCTAACGAACTAAGTAGGACTAATGACACTTTGCTGCCTATGCCACAAGAAACCACAACCACGGTAAGCCTTTGACAACATCGCACGTGCTCGATTTTTCAGTCTACATACTCGTATAGTCATTAAAATTTCTGTTTTGTTTACATTTTATCGTACTTCAAAGTTTTTCTATATTCCATGTCACATGTAGCTAGCCAACCAAATGACAATAATGCCAATTTTCTTCCTACGCCACAACCAACTGCAACCACACTCACATACCTCAAAAGAAAAAGCAGAACCCTTACAAGATCACTTACGCGTCTATCCGTCCGTCTGTCACGCCCATTTTTCTCAGATACTTTTTAACATAGAAAGTTTGATTTTTTTTCAGCATTCCATGCCACATATAGCTGGCGATCCAAATAGCATTAATGCCACTTGCCTGCCTACGCCACAAGCAACCGCAACAATGGTAAGCTAATGACTTTTAGGGTTGTATACTTTCCTTATGGAAAAACAGAACCCATACAAGGTTACTTACGCGTCCATTTGTCCGTTTGTCACGCCCGTTTTTCTCAGATACTGTTTTACGTAGAAAGTTTGAATTCGACATTGTTATATATTATACTAGCTTTTGCCAACGGCTTCGCTCGCGTGAACATAGTTTCATGACTGTGTTCGAAGGTGCGCAGTGTGCGAGCCACACGTGACTCGCGAGCGTGGAAAAAAGTAGCCTATATGTTAATCCAGGTCCGCATCTGTCTACCTACCAAATTTCATCCAGATCCGTTTATCTGTTATGGCGTGAAAGAGTAACAAACATCCATACATCCATACAAACTTTCGCTTTTATAATATTAGAAAGGATCATACTGGCTGTGCCCGCGATTTCGTCCGCGTGGAATAATGTCTTTGGGTAGCATTTTTAATTATTTAGGCTAATTATTTTACAAATAAGATACATACGTATAAATAATGAGCGATTTGCAGTGTTTCACTGCAAAGAGCTTATTAAATTATTTAAGTACATATATATGTATATTAAGGTGTAAAGTATTAATATGAGTTTATTTAAGTACGTTTTTATGTCATAGTTTTCCCAAAAAACTAAAAACCATAGTCCAGCATAAGTAGTAGATAGAATATTAGACAATGTATTACCGAGAGGTCTTGTGAAATTGGTGTTACGATTAATTCGATAAACGCACATTCACATTTTTGCATTGATTGAAGTAATTGACAAGTTTAACTTTTGCCTTCAGGGATTATTAGATGAGACTACGACAACGAGTACCATCATTGCAGTGCAGGAAGGGCGCATTGCCAAACCAGAAAAAAAGATTTAAAAAATGGAGAAAATAAGGGGGTCTCCATACAAAGAAATGTGTTTTTTTATAGGTCTTTAGAGGTTTTTGATTTAGCTCTATTGTAAAAACGGTAATACATTAAAAGCGTGATACTTGGTGTGATTATAGTACTAATACTGAAGTAACACAACAAATAATAAAAATTGGGCAAGTGTGAGTCGTACTTGCGCTAAGAAGTCCGAACTGAGTGACAAAAAAAGCATACATTTGTCGCTCGCGTTGATGTCTTTTGATTGTAATGTGAATAGGTATCATTTCGTTATACTATGTAGTTGTGTGGAGACGTGGTGGTACGGAACCCTCAGAGTGCTTATCGGAATCGCACTTAGCCGGTTTTTTATCTTCATTTGGTTAAGCCCTTGGCATCATGGCAACCCGGCGTGGATGAGGTCGGGTATCTCATAACCATCAATTCATAAAACACTAAATATTTCTAAACTCCGCGATTCCTGGGACTCGGCTGGCTCGGTAGCCGGAGGGGGTGCCGCGAGGAGTGATTTTAAGGGATTTTTTAATATATTTAAACATTATCTAGTGAACTACACTTGCGAAAACACAGCGGGTACGTAATATGCGACCTCATTGTATTGTATCAGCTCATATACGTCCCCACCGAGGGGCTCGAGCCTACCCTGAATCAGGGCGATTAGGCCTTAGTCGACCACGCGGGCCCAGTGCGGGTTGGTCGACTTCACACACAACCATCGAGTTTCTTCGCAGGCGCGTGCAGGTTTCCTCACGATGTTTTCCTTCACCGTTAAAGCAATCGGTAAAGCAATGCGACCTCATAAATGAAGTTATTAGAATGTTTTATGTTGACTTTATGTTATATTGAAGCTAAATTATATTACACAGATATATTTTTTAATTTTGTGTGCACAGTAGTCAAAATATCTGTTTGTTAGATAGTAAGTCATAGTTCCTAAATATTGTTGATTTTTGTATAAAAAAAATATTGTTTATAACATCATTCAATTTACAAAATAGTTTACAGTTTCTGAATACTTCTTTTAAGAAATGTTAATAACTGCCTGTGTCAGAAGTATTCGCCCATCTTTACCAAAAACATGGATACATAAATAGTTTTTTGATACTCTAAGTCAGATTAAAAAATAATAATAATTAAATTTAAATTATATATAAAGAAGGCGCGAGCGTCTGAGTGTTTGTGTATATGTATGTGTGTGTGCGTGCATCAAGGAAAGAGATAGTGAGGGAGTAAATTTGCAATTGTAATTAGGATATGTGTGTAAGTAGATCTTCTACCTCTTCATAATTTAGAATTTTTAGCCATTCAATCACGTGTTCTTTTGCATTCATAGTAAGTCATAGGGTAGATATTAAGTTTTTTTGTTCACAGTATTATATAAGAAAGTTGATAACGTATTGTACTGGTGCCTTGCAAAACTAGTTCTAATGGTCTTGGAATAAGTCTTATTTTACTTAATAAATACTGGTTAAAATTGAGAGATTCATGTTTTTTCATTATGATATTTATAACATACAATTTACGAACTGTCATTAGTCACGACCTCATAAAATAAGTTATTAGAATATTTTTTGTTGATTTTATGTTATCTTTTAGCTAAATTATATTAGACAGATGTATTTTTTTAATTTCGTGTGCACAGTTGTCAAAATATCTCAGTTTTTTAGATAGTAAGTCATAGTTCCTAAATACTTTTGATTTTTGTGTAAAAAAACACTACTTTGTTTTTTTATAGAAATATAAATACTTTTATAACTAGAACTCGGTAATTTTATCATTTTACCTCACGTCCCTAATGTAAATTAATATATTACAGTAATAAGTAGTCATTTCAGTTATCAAAATCGACAACTTCTATATTATGTATTTGCGTATGTCACACCCACCTCACAGTTGGTGTAACTATTTTTCACCTCATTCACATTAATTTACATTCACTTGGCATGTACATAATGATAACGGTTGAATTATGTTTACAATAATTATTAATGACTAGGTTTTTCCAGCGGCTTCACCCGCGTGGACTCCGTTTTAATGACTGTCTTTAAGGGTGATTAGTAAATTATGTCGTTTCCCAACTACTTAACCATCTCTGTGCAAGAAATCACAACAATCGAGTAATTTTTCAGTTCCCTCAGGAACTGCATCAGATTATGCTATTTTCCCGGGATAAAAAGTAGCCTATGTCCTTCCCCGTGACACAGGCTACCTGCATGCAAAATTTCATAAAGATTGGTCAAGGCGTTGTAGCGTGAAAAGGTAACAAACAAACACATTTTCACAATTATAATATTACTAGCTTTTGCTCGTTTTTATGACTGTCTTAGAGGTGCGCGTGGACATGAGTATTCTCCAGATCACTCGCGAACTATGTCAGGATATGCTTATTAGTAAATCACGTCATTTCCCATGTTAGATGGCGCTAAAGTAGCAATATGTTGATATTTGTTGACAATTTTTTTTAATTTTTTTTTTAATAATAAGTACCCTATGTTACTTCTAGTACCTCCCAGAATATGTGTACAAAATTTCATGATTATTCGTCAAGTAGTTTTTGCGTGAAAGCGTAACAAACATCCACGCTTTCACATTTATAATATTATTATATATATACTAGCTTTTGCCCGCGGCTTCGCCCGCGTGGACATTGTTTTTATGACTGTCTTAGAGGGTGCGCGGTGCGCGAGCCGCAAGCGGCTTGCGAGCGTGGACATGTATTTTTTCCAGTGCCACATATCCTGACATAGTTCCCGAGTGATCTGGAGAATATACATGTCCACGCTCGCGAGCCGCTTGCGGCTCGCGCACTGCGCACCCTCTAAGACAGTCATAAAAACGATGTCCACGCGGGCGAAGCCGCGGGCAAAAGCTAGTAATATTATAAATGTGAAAATGTGTTTGTTTGTTACCTTTTTACGCTTCAACACCTTAACCAATCTTGATGAAATTTGGCATGCAGGTAGTCTGTGTCACTGAGACGGACATAGGCTACTTTTTATCCCGTGAAAATAGCATAGCATAGTCCGAGTCCGATGCAGTTCCTGAGGGAACTGAAAATATACTCTTTTATTTGTTAGTTTCTTTAACATTGCAACGGAACAACGGATTGCTGTGATTTTTTGCTCAGAGATGGCTGAGGGGGAATGAAATAATTTACTAATTAGCAAATCCTTCCATGGTTCCCGAGGGATCTGGTGAAAACTCATTTCCGTGCTCGCGCACGTCAGCGTCGCAACGGAGCTACGGACTGAAGTGTTTTTTTTGTATAGAATTGGTTGAGGACTTCTAATCAGAATAGCCCTATATATATATATATATATATATATATATATAGTAAGGAATAGTACCAATGAGTTTTTCAAAAACATCTTGAGGAAACCTGCACAGGCCTGCGAAGAAACTCGAAGGTTGTGTGTGAAGTCGACCAACCCGCACTGGGCCCGCGTGGTCGACTAAGGCCTCATCGCCCTGATTCAGGGTAGGCTCGAGCCCATCGGTGGGGACGTATATGAGCTGATATAATAAATAATAAGTAAGGAATAGTAAGGATAAAACATGCCCATAGCTAAATTATGGTAGCTGCCAGCTTTTGGGTTCTTTCGATATCGATTAAATCTGTACGGCACATCCCTGGTGGCCAGAGTTTGACATTTAGGGCTGTACGGGGCATGAAATCGGCATACTGACAAGAATAGAGTCATCTCCTTTTCTCATATGGAGGGTTAGTTTGCGTAAGCACACAGCAATATCGTCGCAGTTTTATTTTAATTTGTGTTTAATCTATTGAATTAGTAGATCTGTGAGTTTTATATTCTTTTGGTTGGTGGTGTTTGTTTGCAAAGAGGATAATATTATGTTTATAATCTAGGGCACTGTCTGTACGTACTTATATTCTCTTTGGTACGTACGTTTATTTGTTTTGTTTGGTCCTCCGTCTGGTTCGCTGTCCGTCCAGTTAAATATTTTTTCCGGATTTTAGCTAATGGAAATTCTGTGCAAAAGTTAAAACTACCTAAAATGGACGGACCATCTGGAGCTAAGAAGAAATTAAAAACGGTAAGTTGTCCTAATTTTTTACTTTCACAAATTATTGCAGTTTGTTTATGTTACAAGGTTTATTGTATTGTATGATCCGATTGATTTCTGTCGCTTGTTTTAGATCACTTTCATGTAGGTAAATATTAAGAAGTTTTCCGTACCTACTTAATTATACGTATCAGACAGAATTGGTGCCGCCCAGTTTGTTTACCTTAAATAATGGTCAGTGGGTCAATAGGTCATTCATGAGGTCCAATTTTATATTTTCTAATTCGAAGTGCCTACGTAACTTGCAGTCCCTATTGCCAAAAACTTTACGCTTATTCCCATAACTTGGTCTAATCAAATCTTACAATAACAGCTAACTCCTGAGTATTTGAAGGTGCATTGATTTTAAACACATTCATGGATGGAAATACTATAGCAAAGTATATATATGACTATAGCATCCGAATTTCCCACCTTACTGTGATGCAGACATGATAGCAAAACTTCTTTCTACTATATCCGACACAAATGCTAGCAGCCTGAAGCCGTGATTACTGATTAAACTTCACTACATGTAGTGCACCAGTTAGTGGCACTACATAATATAGGGTGTTTTGTTTACATTGCACTACAAAGGAACTCTAATGCCGTGCTTTCTTAAATGCAATAAATTGGCATTGCCCTTGCTATAACAGCTGCTATTACTAAGTCTTAAAAGAAAAGAAAATGTTGGGTGAAGCAGTATCTTAAGAAATTTCTTAACCAATTGAGCAACATGAACATTTTAGTCATTTTAGATCCAGATCATTTCAGAAATTACTTAAGAAAGAAAGCTATAAAAATTGTGTTCCAGTGTAACTTGAGGAGGGGGAAATTTGGTGATTTTGAATGTTGATGACAAATCTGTGCATCAATACCTTTCTTTAAAAAAAATCTAACTGATTTGGTTGGATAGAATGGCTGGATGAACTCACATTATATTTCATATTTTTTTTTAATATTGAGAAGGGCGAAAGTTAGGACATTTCTAATGCTTGATGACAAATATTCTGTGTATCAATCAATACCTTTCATTCAAAAAAATCAAGAAAATTGGTTGGATAGAACAACGGACTCATATTACATTCTAGAGGGAGCATGGTGCGCGAGCCGCTAGCTGCTCGTGGGGGTGATTTCCAATGCTTGATGACAAATCTGTGCATCACGATAGAATATCTTTCATAAAAAAAAATAGGCTACTCGGTTGGATAGAACAGCCGGACGGACTCGTTTCTGATTAGGGATCATTCAACAATTACGTGATCACCGGAAGGGGGGGGGGGGTCAGATGCTTGTATATACATCTGGATTATTTGGGGGGGGGGGAGGGAGAATCCATGATTACGTTATCATTTTATAAACAAAATATTTAAAATATTTACGTCCAATTTTGAAGTTTACTACTGGTAACACTAACTATTAGATAGATGGAACGGGATTTCCCCTGCTATAGACAAACTGTGGAACAGTGTGACCAGATTCAGTATTTTTATACTTTTTCGGCATATATTATCATACATTTTAAGCACGGACGAAGATTACGTAATCAAGGCGAGGGGGGGGGGGTTAAAAAACAAAAGATTACGCTGTGATCACATAGGGGGGGGGGGTTAAAAAAACGGCCAAAAATGATCACGTAATTGTTGAACGATCCCTTACACAAATTCTTTTTATATATAGATTAGTGCTTAATGAAAGTCCACACAGAAGGAAAGGGGTATTATCACACGCCCACTCATGTATAATGTAGTTTACATATTAAGTCAGAATTTTGAAATTGATTTAAGTATATGCTGGAGACACCAAAAAAAAATTATTTTACTATTCTTTGACTTTTAACCACCTCCGTGGCGTAATGGTTAGTTCAGTCGCTACCACCATCTTATCTAAATCTTGCCGCCAAACATCAGTGTTTAGAAGTTAGGGGCGGACTGATTTCCGCAACCGGGTGACCGCTGCGCCATTTTGCGTGATTGGCCGGCATCACTGCAAGTCCAGCTCCTCTAAGAAGCCCAGTAGGTTAGGGACACCCGTAGGTTGCCGACGACTTCCTGGGTCACTGAGGTAAACATCAGTATTTACAGCATTGATGTGTTCCGGCTTGAAGAGGAGATAGCCAGATCCCCATTGCGGTGGGGAACATTGGTAAGCCCGCTTCCATCTTCGGCATCATCGTCACTTACCACCAGGTGAGATGATGCCAAGGACTTATCAACTGTGAATAATAAAAAAAAATGATTTTTATTTGTACCGCATCAAATCCTCCTTAAAATACATTCACAAATACGCAGTTAGTTTAATGTGCCGCATACACTTGCGGGATCCCGTAAATACCGAGATCCCGCGGGATTTAAAATCTTCGAAAAACGAAAAACTACAATGAAAGTATAAAAAATAATAACATTACTCACTTTGTTTTATCATAACAAATATTGCCGTATATTTTTTTAAAATTTGTACTTCAAAATATTAGTCATAACTAGAGTTGAAAGTAACGGTGTAGACCTATTTTTGGGATTTTTTTCTGTCGAGCCAAAACTGCTCAATCGTGTTTCTAATAGCTTTGACCTTAAGGAACATCATCAAAAATAAGGGTATTTTTTTCAACCTTGGGTAATTGACGTCAAAAATAACGAAAATCTGTAATATTACCGCCTTAACAGCTCGTCGCTTTGCTCCTCGTTACCTAACCAGCCAACTTTGCCCCACCTAGACCCCACTAAACTAAACCTCAACACTGACATACAGTTACTTCAGTTAAAAATCATTGCTCTGGGTTGCGTTGTTAATTCATATTAGTTGAAGCCTGTTTTCACAAGTTTAGTCGGCAAAACAGTATCGTTGTCGGCAAAACAGATGCCCATAAATAGTCGCTCACCTATTAACTTAGAGGACAACTTACTTATTTAGAAGACGGCATAATAGTATGATTGTCGGCAAAACAGAATACTTACCATAAATTGTCGCTGATCTTGTATTATAAGGCAAAAAACTTATTTTGAAGACAAAAACTGCTATTTAAAAGAAGGCTATTCAAAGCCATAAATAGTCGCTGACGTATTAACTTAGAGGACAACTTACTTATTTAGAAGACGGCAAAACAGTATTATTGTCGGCAAAACAGAAATTTGCTTTTAATAACGTTCATAAACTTTTATTGACTTATTTTACTCTTTGTGGGAATATTAATGTATTTTCAGATTGACTGCAAAATGCTAGCGCCCAGTCACGATTTACGGAAATTCTAGGATTTATTCAGTCCACTAGTTTCTGTGTGATGCATGCACAAACAGCATTCCATTATGATTCCATTTTAATTATTATGTAGCGAGCGGTATGTACTACAATTAACTTTATGCTAATATTCACATAACTCCTTATTCGCTAACGGTAACTATATTAGGTATATTAATCTGTGTTACTAGCGAGCGTTGTGGTACGTAGTAGGGTAGGGTAGTGTAGGGTAGGATAGGGTAGTGTAGTGTAGGGTAGTGTAGTGTAGTGTATGTAGGGTAGGGTAGGGTAGTGTAGGGTAGGGTAGGGTAGTGTAGTGTAGGGCAGTGTAGAGTAGTGTAGTGTAGGGTAGTGTAGGGTAGGGTAGGGTAGTGTAGTGTAGTGTATGTAGGGTAGGGTAGGGTAGTGTAGGGTAGGGTAGGGCAGTGTAATGTAATGTAAGGCGGTACGAAGTTCGCCGGGACAGCTAGTTATATTTATATATGTTACTAGTTATACTTTATTTTATTGCTTTTGATAGTGTAGATTAGCTGATTAAAATTATTATATGTACATACTGTGAATATTGATAAGAGATCACTGGATACAACTTGATAAGAGTAATCTGTAGGTACACTTAAACAAGCAAGAATGATACAAGGTGATTTTTTCTGCCACTATGGTATGGTATGGTAGTGGGCGCAAGTTTCGCATTTAGAGTCTTTTCCGGTTCTTTATACGTGTAGGTATGAAGCCAACCCAGCTCCTTCCAGAAGCACAGAACCTAACGCCTTTTGTCATTTTGCTCTATTGTAAAAACGGTTATACAAGCGTGAAACTTTGTGTAGTAAAGTAAAATAAAATATAAAAGGAATTTAAGTATTAAATTACCGATTTAGTTTTTGAAGTTTAATGGCATTTTTTATTGTTTTTTTTTATTTTTTTTATTATTGATTTTATGGTGACACTACTTATAGTCTTTTAACTAGTGGCATGTATTTCATGTTCCAATCCACTGAGCTATGTACTATTGAATGGAACAAAAGCGCTTTCTTATTGGTCAGATGGTGCAATTTTTTAGACTAGTAAATTTTCTTGAATTTTCCTGTAAGTGACGAAATCTTATGCGGGGTATTCACGAATATGACATTAGTAACGGGGAAATGACTGCGATAAATCTAGAGCTTTAAAATTAAAAATGTGTATTTTTGCCTTTCATCAAGTTGAAAATAACCATCTTCATGGGTTAAAAGGCTCACAAAATATCATAACAATAGGCACACGTTTACCAGCAATTAATTTATAATAGTCTAATGCTATTTTGAAAATAAATATAATAACTATCTTCTTAATATTAATTTTCATCTTTAAACTTTTTATCTATTCGGCCATTTCAAACTTACACACCTAATAATAAAAACTGACCAAGTGTTAATCAAACTTGCGCTAAAGAGTCCGAGCTAAATGAAAAAAAAAATGTAGCTCGCGTAGATTTCTTTTGTTTGTAATGTGAATACTCGTAGTATCTATAAACAAATAAACAAAAGAAATCTACGCGAAGTAACAATCCGAGGGGTTCCGTAACACCACGCCTCTCCCTAAAACTACGACAGTTTTTAGGGAGAGGCGTGGTGTTACGGAACCCCTCGGAGCGCGAGTCCGTCTCACAGTTGGCCGGTTTTAAATAAAAAAAGTACCTAAGGAAAATAGGTTTCCCTTGTATCATGGGTCCTATGACAATGCTTATACCAAAGTATATTATATTATTATTATTATATATTAGTACTAACATACAGTATGGACACTCCCTGCCGCTTTCTAGATTGCGACATCACCCTCTCGTCACCCAGATTGATACAGATTGGTTTTAGTTTGGTTGTCGAACGTATAGGATTTCGCCGCCATTTTGTTTGTACCGTTATTCGTTTTTTGTAATGTTATTTCAGGCCCTTTTGTATGAAGTGTCCAGGGTGTGCTTATACACAAAACAATAAGCGTAATGGTTAGTAGTCCATTAGCTTCACAAAAGACACAGTCAACTGTTCCAATCAATTCCTCGCCTTAATTTGAATATATCCTAAAACTAATTCAACAAAAGCGATGATTCATAAAATAAATATCAAACAAAAATTGTGACTGCTGTGCTGAAAGATAATGAACAAGCAAGCCTAAACTACTCTGAGGGCGGGTATTGAGGACAAGCAGCAATTAGTAAATTAAGAAGGCATTTCACTCAGTTTAGTGAGGTATCAAATATAAGTAACCACCTGCGTGGCGTAATGGTTAAGTCCTTTTAGCTACGAGCTCCATTGGGTCCGATTTCCGGCGGAGTCCAACTCTGTAAAACTATGTTTGTTTGGTGGAAGGCAATGACTTCTATGTGGAAGGCCATTTTCTGAGCCTGCCTGGCTAGCTACCACTAACGACTAAATCTTGTCGCTAACATAAATGGTAACTGCATTGATGTGTTCCGGTTTAAATATAAGATAGCCAGTTCCCCAATGGGAAATCTTGGTAAGCCCGCTTCAATCTTCGGCATCATCGTCACTTACGATTAGGTGAGATGATGCCAAGGGCTTAACAATTGTGGAAAAAAAATATTGACTTTGTTATCTGACATTAAAAAAAAACTTTTGTCCTTGGCCGTTGTCCTTACAAATTGTAGTCTACTGGTAATTTGAAAACAATAAGTTTGTTTTTTATAAAAAGATCCGTTTATTTACGATCGTATAAGAGAAATCTCTGTCCGTATCTATATCCCTGTCTTTTTCAAACCACTTATATTTAAGCTGAGAATTACCGGTCTAAATAAACTAGTATCACATCTGTGTCTGTGACAGCAGTCACAATTTTTGTTTGATATTGATTTATTTTATGAATCATCGCTTTTGTTGAATTAGTTTTATGATATGTTCAATTTAAGGCGAGGCATTGATTGGAACAGTTATCTCTTTTTTTTTCTTTACGTGTAAAGAGTAAAGAAAATAACCACACTTTTTTACATTTTCAATGGTCGATAAGCATTTCAATCAAAAACTACAATGAAAATATAAAAAATAATATCATTATTCACTCTTTATTATCACAACAAATATTGTTGTATATTTTTTAAATTTATACTTAAAAATATTAGTCATAACTAGAGTTGAAAGTAACGGTGTAGATCTATCTGTGGGTTTTTTTCTATTTGCTCAATCGTGTTTCTAATAGCTTTTCATCAACAATAAGGGTATTTTTTTCAACCTTGGGTATTCTATCGTTTAGGAGTAATTGACGTCAAAAATAACGAATATCTTTAATATTACCGCCTTTACAAACATCGTAATCAAATATATTTTTTTAATTCGTACGGATTTTTGGCAGCTTTTACCGTTTTTGAGATAAGTAAGTTTTTTTGCAACCTGTTCTAATGTTCTAAACTCTGTTGAATAACCTAAACAATTTAATTTAAAATCAAAACCCGATTGAATAAAAACACTACCCCTCTTCTCTTGGCAGTCGGGTTAAAATGTTTTCTATGTTTCTTTCGGGATCAAGACGAACCTAACGACACCTCGCACTCCAAAACCCGTCAAGCCGTTTAGGCTACAGGTTCACCCAAAGAAACATACATACATACACATCAGCATGCATACATATACCCGAAAAATATTGCTCCACTTATCAGTCGGGTAAAAATGACATACGCGCGCACGCGTTGAGGTCCTATTATCACACTTGTGAGGGGTGGTAAGACTCGCTTACGGCTCGAGAGGTCCTAATATCACACTTGTGAGGGGTGGTAAGACTCGCTTACGGCTCGAGAGGTCCTATTATCACACTTGTGAGGGGTAGTAAGACTCGCTTACGGCTCGAGAGGTCCTATTATCACACTTGTGAGGGGTGGTAAGACTCGCTTACGGCTCGAGCTTACAAACCGTAACGACATGTCAACTTGTTTGTAATAAAACTGTAACGGGGTCGTTCTGTACATGAAAATTTTTTGGAAAATAATAACTGTGGTGGACATTACTAACGATATAGAGGCTAAAACAACAACTTTTGGAATTTTTGTCTGCTTGTCTCTCTGTATGTATGTATGTTCGCGCATCACGCAAATACTTCCAGGCCGATTTTAATGAAATTTTGTATGGTGGTTCATAATAGCCCGGGTTAACATATAGGATACTTTTTATCTCGGAAAATTCAGTTCCCGTGCGAATATTCAAAACCTCCACGTGAACGAAGCTGCGGGCACATCTAGTAATAAATAAACTTAAAATTCTTACCGCCCGCCCTAGATGGCCCTAGCACAGATTACTAATTAGTTATGGCCCTATAGCTAGTTTCACAATGTAGGTACTATTAACATATATTACTTAGGTCTTTACCTATGAAATTGCCGATTGTATAAAGAAGTTTAAAGATGAAAATTAATATAATGAACAAAATTTATAAAAACAAAATTTATTCTCAAAATAGCATTAGACTATTAGAAATTAAATGTTGGTAAACATATATGCCTATTGGTTAGATATTTTGAGAGCACGGCGGCTTTAACCCCATGAAGTCGGGTTTTTTCACCTGAAAAAATCGCCTTTATTGAGGCAAAAAATACACATTTTAATTTTAAAGCTCTAGAGTTAACGCAGCAGTTTCTTCGTTACTCATGTCATATTTGGAAATACCTCACATAAGATTTCGTCACTTTCAGGAAAATTCAAGAATATTAACTAGTCTAAAAAATTGCCCCATCTGACCACTAAGAAAACGCCTTTGTTCCATTCAATGGCACATAGCATTGGAACATGAAAGACATGCCACTAGTTACTAATAAAAGACTATAAGTAGTGTCACCATAAGGTCAATAATAAAAAACAATAACTTTTTTATTTATAATAAAAATTGGCATTGAACTGCAAAAACTGAATCGACAATTTCATAGGTAAAGACCTATTATGGGCCAAAATATAAAGTGAATTGAAGCGGAAACGAGCGGAACGCAGTCATAGTACATGTTTGTACTTCCAACTTGTACAAGTTTGTACTATGGCGGAGGGGTGAAAAAGTGATTCTACTGAAGCGGAGAGAAGAGCGGAGTATATAGTATTCTTTGCTATTATGGTCTGGGTACAATGTTACGCTCAAGTTGTTTCTTCAAGAATTAGAGGTATAAATGTTTTATCATTCTGATCCTTATCCATGCTGTTTTTAGGGTATCGTACACGCAAAGGGTGATCAACGGGACTCTTTTACTAAGCCTTCGCTGTCTGTCCATCTGTCAGCGGGCTGTATTTCATGAACCGTAATAGTTAGACAGTTGAAAGTTTTACACAATGTAATATATTATTGCCGCTTAACAAAAAAAAATATAGAAAAAGTGGAAAATAAGGGGACCATAATAAACTTGGTTTTATAGGTCTTTACAAGTATTTTTGATTTAGCTCTATCGTAAAAACGGTAATACATACAAGCGTAAAACTAGTGTGATTATAATAATAATACTCAAGTAAAACAACAAATAAAAAAATCGGCCAAGTGTAAGTCGTACTCGCGCTAAGGAGTGCGAACTGAATGACAAAAAAAACATATTTTTGTCGCTCGCGTTAATGTCTTTTGCTTGTAATTTGAATAGGTATCATTGCATTTATACTATGTAGTTGTGTGGAGAGGTATGGTGGTACGGAACCCTTGGAGTGCTAGTCCGACTCGCACTTGGCCGGTTTTTTTTTATTGATATCGATAATCATAATAGTTGGCATGATAAACATTATGTTATTTAATATCAATCGCAGTCTTGCGTTCATAACCACCAGTGTACCTCGATACGGCGCGCGCGCTGCCGCATTCCAAAACCGGTTCGAAGATCGAACGTAATATATATTGGCGGTAAAGTGAAAAAATAACAATAAAAAAAAATAATTTAAAATGAGCTTAGAACAAAGAAATAAAAAAGTTGTGGAGACTTTCCAAAAATACAACATTTCGCAATGGGGCAACGGTACTACAAGGGTATGTGATTTTTTATTAAATAATTATATTTTTTTTTACCTGAGTAAAATATCTAATATAATAGTGTATTGCCAATTTTTTTTTTGAAATGTTAAAATGATATACTCACGCATTCATGTTATTTCTTTTATTGAATTTCCCATATTTACTTAGGTACTTTCACTTTTGTTTTGCTTCATAAACTTTCTACTATAAAACTTTTGGAGCGCCGCCCGCGCCGGTTTGTTTTTGTACCTACTGTTTATAGATGCTCTTTGATTGCCGTTTTCAATACTTAAAAATATAAATAAAGTGCTTGTTATAAAAATTAAAAACTGGCCAAGTGTGTATCGGATCACGCAAAGTGTAGGGTTCCACCGTCATTATTGACTTCATAACTTAAAATCTGTTAATTACGGGTGCGTATCGGATTACGCAAAGTGTAAGGTTCTGCAGTCATTACCTACTTCATATCTTAAAAGCTGTTAATTACGGGTGCGTATCGGATTACGCAAAGTGTAAGGTTCTGCAGTCATTACCTACTTCATATCTTAAAAGCTGTTAATTACGGGTGCGTATTGGATTACGCAAAGTGTAGGGTTCTGCATTCATTACCTACTTCATATCTTAAAAGCTGTTAATTACGGGTGCGTATCGGATTACGCAAAGTGTAGGGTTCTGCAGTCATTACCTACTTCATAACTTAAAAACTGTTTATTACGGGTGCGTATCGGATCACGCAAAGGATCCGCCGTCATTACTGACTTCATAACTTAAAATCTGTTAATTACGGGTGCGTATCGGATTACGCGAAGTGTAGGGTTCTGCAGTCATTACCTACTTCATATCTTAAAAGCTGTTAGTTACGGGTGCGTATTGGATTACGCAAAGTGTAGGGTTTTGCAGTCATTACCTACTTCATAACTTAAAAATTTTTTATTACGGTTGCGTATCGGATCACGTAAAGTGTAGGGTTCCGCAATCATTATATACTTCATAACTTAAAAATTGTTTATTACAGGTGCGTATCGGATTCCACAGACATAAAAATTGTTTATTACAGGTGCGTATCGGATTCCACAGACATTACCTACTTCATATCATAACTTAAAAACTGTTTGATACGCGTGCGTATCGGATCTCGTAAAGTGTAGGGTTCCGCAGTCATTACCTACTACAGTTTATTACGGGTGCGTATCGGATCACGTAGAGTGTAGGGTTCCGCATTCATTACCTACTTCAAGTGCGTGTCGGATCACGCAAAGTGTAGGGTTCCGCAGTCATTACCTACTTCATAACTTATACTTCATTACTTAAAAACTGTTTATTACCTACTACTGTTTATTACGGGTGCGTATCGGATCACGTGGAGTGTAGGGTTCCGCAGTCGTTACCTACTTCAAGTGCGTATCGGATCACGCAAAGTGTAGGGTTCTGCAGTCATTACCTACTTCATAACTTATTAACTGTTTATTACGGGTGCGTATCGGATCACGCAAAGTGTAGGGTTCCGCAGTCATTACCTGCTTCATTACTTAAAGACTGTTTATTACCTACTAGTGTTTATTACGGGTGCGTATCGGATCACGTGGAGTGTAGGGTTCCGCAGTCATTACCTATTTCAAGTGCGTATCGGATCACGCAAAGTGTAGGGTTTCAAAGTCATTACCTACTTCATAACATTACCTACTACTGTTTATTACGGGTGCGTATCGGATCACGTAGAGTGTAGAGTTCCGTAGTCATTACCTACTTCAAGTGTGTATCGGATCACGCAAAGTGTAGGGTTCCGCAGTCATTACCTACTTCATAACTTAAAAACTGTTTATTATGAGTGCGTATCGGATCACGCAAAGTGTAGGGTTCCGCAGTCATTACCTACTTCATAACTTAAAAACTATTTATTATGGGTGCGTATCGGATCACGCAAAGTGTAGGGTTCCGCAGTCATTACCTACTTCATAACTTAAAAATTTATTACGGGCGCGTATCGGATCACGTAAAGTGTAGGGTTCCGCAGTCATTACTTACTTTATAACTTAAAAGCTGTTACTTACGGGTGCGTATCGGATTACGCAAAGTGTATGGTTCCGCAGTCATTACCTACTTCATAACTTAAAAACTGTTTATTACGGGTGCGTATCGGATCACGCAAAGTGTAGGGTTCCGCAGTCATTACCTACTTCATAACTTAAAAGCTGTTAATTACGGGTGCGTATCGGATTACGCAAAGTGTATGGTTCTGCAGTCATTACCTACTTCATAACTTAAAAACTGTTTATTACGGGTGCGTATTGGATCACGCGATGTGAAGGGTTCCGCAGTCATTACCTACTTCATAATTTAAAAGCTGTTAATTACGGCTGCGTATCGCATCACGCAAAGTGTAGGGTTCCGCAGTCATTATTGCAACGAATCATACGTGTGTTGAACGCAACACACTTGTAAATAAAATAATAGTAAAAACATATTTTATTTAGTAGATAATAACTATAATTTCAACAATGAAAACGAGTTGTGAAAAATTGATCGCCATGGCAGGAAAAAGTAATCACTTTTCCTATGCGCGCGCATCTAATAACGGCGATCGGCCATAGACTAAAAGAATGAGTTTTATTATTTTTTTTGGCTTTCCGCGGATAGCGTTTTAGCAACGTCAAAATTAATTGTTTACTTTATGTCTCGAATGTCTCGAAAGTCCCGGGAAATTTAGCTCGAGACAACTCGAGGCCCGAGACTTTAAAAACCTCGAGACTTGACAAACCCTAGTTACATGGTAATAGCCATTTAAATAGTTACATGGTAATAGCTATTTAAACAGTTACTCATGGTAATAGCTATTTAAACAGTACCCAAGTGCGTGTCGGGCCACGCGCAAAGTAGGGTATAAACAACACCTGCACCCGCGAGGGGTTAAGTTTTTAATTTTGGCGTGCGAGGTGTCGTTTGATTCGTATTGATCCCGTGAGCGACATAGGATACATTTTTTACCCAACTGGTTAAAGAAGAGGGGTTAATTTTTAATGCAGTTGGGTTTTCCGTGTATTTTTTACAAATCCAACTGCACATCTTAAGGTGATCGACTATTACACCTTCACTCCTAAACTAAGAAAGCCTGCCAGCCGTGATAAGTATGCTTTTAAATTGATTATATGCCTTACAATTTCCAATGATTACCTTTCAGTTTTTTTTTATCCACAATTGATAAGCCCTTGGCATCATCTCACCTGATGGTAAGTGACGATGATGCCGAAGATGGAAGCGGGCTTACCAAGATTCCCCAAAGCAAATAGGGATCTGGCTATCCTGGATTCCCTGAAATAGCGGTTTAGCTCGTAGGGGTGGGGACATGCAACTCTAACTAAAATCATCACTTTAAGGCTTTAAGAAGCCTCAATTCGAGCAGATTGATACGTGTTAAAATAAAATCGAACGTAAGTCTATTTATTTTAAATTCAAGTTAATGCGGGCTTCAACGCGGCTGTTACGTTGAAACCGAACGCCCAATTCTCGATTTTTACATATTTTTATTACTTTTCTATAGATTCAAATAAGTTTTGAAAAAATATGTTCAATTAAAATGAAAGGTCTTATAGTCACCAATTTTTGTGTGTTTATTTAATTCAACATATTTGTTTTCGAGAAATTTTGCAAATAATGCCAAAAACAGGGTCTAGAGTATATTTTTTTTTTCATCAAAATTGTTAATATTTTTAAAACTGTATTCAATTAAATCGATTTTTCATTACTTAAGGTATATTATATATTTTTTCCATAGTGATAGCTTTACACAGTCTTTCAATAATTTGGATTGAATATTTTAAAAAAGGCCTTAAAATTTAGTGAACGAATAATTTATTGAAAAAATGTTCTTGGCAAATTCTCAGTAGCTTTGAAAGATTATTATTCAACGATATCCCACACGACAGAGTAAGTGAACAAAAAATTACCCCCAATTTACATGAAGATGGAGGTACGCAAAAAAATAATATTTTACGATGTTATTCCATTTACTTGTATGACTATACCAAATTTAACTTTATAGCCGTAATATTCTTTGAGAATTACGGCTGGGACATACCGTGAGACAAACAGGCAGATAGACAGACAGACATGGCGAAACTATAAATAAAGACAATAAACGGTAAATAAAGACCTAAAAATGAACGGAATTGACATAACTATAAATAAAGAAACTAAAAATGAAATTTTTATCAACTGAATAGGCGTCCTTGGCATTTTGCTAAATAATGTGTAACGACCTTACTCCTATGCTTACTCTATTATATTATCAATAATTATCATATTACAAGACATAATAGCTTTACTGATAAGTAATTTGTACGAATATTACGTGCATATTTTTTTTCAAGTATTGCAACGTTGGTATCTACCGCCAGTTAGCAAGTAATCAAATCAATCACAGATTAATAAATATGAATATCTATGTTATATAAAAGAATGATAATTACTAATTTTGATAATCATCTGCCCGCGCGGCAGTGGCAAACAACCTGACATTTTTACCCAACTGCACCAGAAGGAGGGTTATTTTTTTTTCGAGTGTATGTACACGGGTGTAACAAAATTGGTGTAGGTCCCATGAGCTGGGGCTTCTGTTAATCTCACTGAACAACTTTTTTTCTACGACTTTGTTGAAAACGCAAAAAAAAATTTGTCTTCATACAAATCGATCAGCTGATTGACCAATTTTGTGCATTTTAGTCAGTGACTTATATATTACTGGCGTAAGGACCCGGCCAACGCGCGCGACTAATGCTCCCAGCGAATTGGTGCGAAAATCGAAAGTTTCGCACACTCGCGACTCAGTCGTCTGCGGGAAATTGTACAATGCGGACGAAATATATTCCATATAAAATGCCTTATTGTGTTGTTAGAGGCTGTAAAAATCATGAAAGAAAGGCTAAAAAGAAACATGGGATGTCGTATCATCGTTAAGTAACCTTAAATTGTATTTTTTCTTGTAAACAAATTAAATAAACAAATTTTAAAGCGACAATTCTACCAAGATTATTTTAACGCGACACTGACGTCAACTCTCGCCCACGCTAGTTCGTACGAGTTATGTTAGATGGCGCTACTTTTTGCTTGTATCAAGAAAATCTGAGTAAAATATGAAGACGGGCGGATCCTTCTGTTCAAATCTATGATTTTAGTATTACTTACTTCGCTGACTCAGCGACCCGAAGTGGATCTTGGCCTCCGACATTAAAGTGCGCCACTCTATCCTATTTTGTGCCAAGTTTGACCATTCGGGCACTCCCAACTTTTTGAGGTCTTTGGCGACTTCATATTTCCAGCGATACCTTGGTTGACACACCGGGCGACGCCCGGAGGGTTTTCCAAGATATGCTATGTGGCTGCTCGATCCTCTCCCATTCTCTCTAATTTAGTATGGGTATTTATTTATTTCTTTAGCTCGCTCTTGATGGACTTTGGAGTGCAAGGTTTCGTTAGAATTATCTTGATCCCGTGAGTGACATAGGATACATGTTTACCTGACTGTACAAAAAAAGGGTTCAGTTTTTTATGCGGTTGGGTTTTTAATTTTCAATTAGCTCCTAATTATTATTAACGTTGTTTTTCGAGTCTTCGATTCGATTTACCCGAAATAGGTTTGTCTTACCGAAACCTATTTCGGGTAAATCGGCGAAAATGCACACTTTCGTTTATTTTTTGCTTAGTAAACATTCCAGGAAAACTTCCTATTAACCGTTATATCAATATCTTTTAGTACATTACTGCAGCGGCCAGCAAAAGAGACATTGATGGACGAACGTGTAAATGTGGGCCGAGGCGAAGCCGAGATTGTGTGAAGAGTTGTGTTGGCCGATCGCCCTAATTCAGGGTAGGGACGTATACCTATGAGCTGATATGATGATGAAGAGTTGTGTGGTGGTATGAAACCTTCGGTGCGCGATTCCAACGTGCACCCAGTTTTTTTATTCACCTCTTATCTGAATCAAATATAATTATTGTTTTTGTTTCTTTCGTTTTTTATCGATTAGATATAATATTTTTTATACACAATTAGTACCATCTCACCTGATGGTAAGTGATGATGATACCGAAGAAGGAAGCGGGCTTACGAAGATTCCCCAACGCAATGGTGAACTCTGGCTATCTTACCTCCAAGCCGTAACACATTAATGCTGTTAACATTGATGTTTAACAGCAAGACCTAGATAAGATGGTTTTAACTAGCCAGGCGGGCTTAGATAATGCCCTTCCACCAACCAAACCGAGTCATACAAAGTTAAACTCCGCCGGGAATCGAACCCGCGACCTCCTGATTTAAATCTAATGGACTGAACCATTACGCCACGGAAGCGGCTATTTTAAGTGCAGGCAGTTGCATTGTGATAACCGTTAAATACTTACCTACGGAAAGAAATAATTTTGTCTGTAGTAGATATAAGAGATTACAGTTAGTATACGACTTTTATATTTTTTTTAAAAAAACAAGGGTTTATTCCCAACTAGCTGTTTTTCCCGACTACGCTCACGGAAGTGCAATTTTAGTTTAGCAGCTTTCATGTTACAAAGAGAGTAAAAAAAAACTATCCCTAAGTTTTCGTAGTTGGGCATGCCTATTATATGCCTAGCCTTCTCTTTTCACATCACCTTAATCTTCTATCAACAGTAAAAAATCCTTTCAAATTTTGTTCAGCGGTTCCCATATTATAATATAATTAATTTGTTTATTCTAGTAACAAAGACTCAGGACTGTGTTAGTAGATGACTTAACCTAGGTGTTGTAGTTAATCTCGCTACGGTACAGAGGACGAAACGATCATACCGTCAGACGAAAGCGACCGTCATGCGACATGCAACACACAGACGAAAAATTGTTATAAGTTTCACTTTTATATTCAATTTAATTACGTTGTTGCTTAATTGCTGGTTATCGAATTAAGTATCGATTTTTTTTTTAATAACCAAAACAAAAAATGTATAGCAAATGCTTAGTTGTTGCGATTTAAATCGGTTTTTAAAATATTTAGCGTTGTAAATTATTTCTTGAATCATTTTGAGTACTTTCAGATTAGTTTTTTCTGTCCATAGTTCCATACAGTTCCAGACGATTCTAGTTTATTTGCAAATCGAAATGATGTAACCTAATGGTACCCGATGAAAAGGAAGCGTAGAGAAAGTGAGAGTTTTACGTAAAGCTGCATAGCTTGAACTACTGGAATCATAAAACTGGCTATACTAAACTAAAGGTGCAATGTGATATGTATGATATAGGTGTTGCTAGTTGAAAAATAATTAGCCGATAAAACGTTATGTAAGGGGTCATTACTCCTATATGCTATTTACCTACGTAGTAATAAATTAGTCTTTATTCTTTGGTGATAGTTACTATGTTCTTTGCTATTAACTTCACTTGACGTTACCCTAAATGTGTATAGAAACTATCTTCTCACTTATCTACAGTACCCCAATCAGTACAAGATCAGTTTTGATGCAGCCTACGCCGCTGTCGGTATGTCCGCATTTTAAAGTTCTTTATCTTTTGAACCGTAAAAGCACAGTATTACAAATTACAATATAGCTGCTTACAGTAGCGCAACGAATGTACTTACGTAGAGCAACGGAAGGGTACTTCGGGGCAGCGGGCGGCGGGGCACAGCCTGGCAAACTCCGCGAGTTTGCCAGGCCGACTACAGGCTAGTATGGGCTAGTACCTACGCCGGTGGCACATCGTGCGACATCAAAGGCGTGGCGCTACTGTAAGCCATATCGTAATCAATGACTTATATATTACTGGCGAATCTGTGATCGTAATACTATGGTAATAGGTAGCCGGTCAAAGAATAAATATGTATTATTATAGCCAACAAATAATAAAAATATTAAATGGTATAAAATTAGGGGTGGCTACATTTAATAAATGTAAATTCTTATACCCGATTTGTCCTTATTAATATTATAGATTGGAAAATTTGTTTGTTTGCTAACTCAGGGTAGGCTCGAGCCCTTCTGTGGGGACGTATATGAGCTGATGTGATGAATAAATATTGATAAGTAAAACAAGAAATAGCGCTAACAAGTTGGTTGAAGACCTAAAAGGGATTCAATAACTAGATATTTTAAAGAAACCTAAAGCAAAGTATATATATTAGTCGAACATACAGTATGGACACTCCCTGCCGCTCTCTAGATTTCGACCTCACCCCCCTCGTCACCCAGATTGATACAGATTGGTTATAGTTGGTTCTCGAACGTATAGAATCTCACCGTGATTTTGTTTGCTCCGTCATTTGTTTTTAGAAATGTCATTTCATGACCGTGGCTATGGAGTGTTCGGAGTGTGCCTAAAGTCAAGCGACTATAGACTTTCAATGGAGACTTAAAATTATTAAGATTGCAATTTTGATAAGGGGACTGAATAGGCATGTAATAGAAATACTTAAATAGCTTTATCAAAATTATCGATGTTAGATACGATATCGTAATCTTGTAATAAAACTAGTGTCCGACTGAAAATTTTTTTTCAGCCGAAAACGAAAATTATTTAGATATTAAAAATTGAAGATATTAAATGATTTATTAATGAAAGATATTTCCGCTGTATACTGAAATCATCATCATCTTCCGAGCTGAAATATTGTTTTTTTCTTTTTAAACAAATGTATGATTTAAAAGAAACAAAATAAAACACGATAATTCCATTAGAGTACAAAAATTTTTGTGTATTGCTGAATTTCTTGTTATACGTCACCGTCATATTCACGGACTTCTGATATTCGGCTTGGCCGAAGCTTCGGCTGGTTTATGACCGAAAACGAAAATATGGTAGAATATCCATTATTAGGCCGAAAACGAATATTCGGTCGGTCACTTTTTTTTTTTATATTAAAAATTTGAGTGCGTTCGACTGCAACTCACCTGATGGTAAGTGATTATGCAGTCGAGGATGGTACAGGCAAACTCAAATAATGCCTATTCACTCTTGCCTTGAAGATCCCCAAATTATAGGAATCGGGAAACACTGACGCAGGCAAGGAGTTCCACTCCTGCGCTGTACGCATAATAAATGAAGAAGCGTAACGATTCGTGCGAAAAGGTGGAACATCAACAACAAAGGGGTGCAACCCCTCCCTGCGTCTCGTTGACCGACGGTGGAATGGAGCAGGGGGAATGAGGTCGTGAAGTTCTTGCGCGCACTCTCCGAAATGAATTCGATAGAATACCGATAGACAGGCGACTTTGCGGCGATGCTCAAGGCTTTGGAAAAAAAAAAAAACGTACGAAATCTTAATTAGAGTGCTTAAAGGAAACGCCCAGATAAGTTAATTTAATAAAAACAATATATATGGTAAGCCCGTGTGGTCTGGTATCACTTTTATGGTAGTTTTAGTTGATAGTTTTCCTGAAGCCGGTCATACATTTTTTTTTAAATAAAAATTTGAGTGCGTTTCATTACATCTTACCTGATAGTAAGTGACGATGTAGTCAAGGATGGCACACGCAAACTCAAATAATGCCTATTCAGTCTCGCCTTGAAGATTCCGAAATTGTAGGAGTCTGGAAACACAGACGCAGGCAAGGAGTTCCACTCCATCGCTGTCCGCATAATAAATAAGGAAGCGTAACGCTTCGTGCGTATAGACTGAACATCAACAACAAACGTGGGTGGAGCATCGATATATATATAGCATCAAAGTAAACCATCGCTCAGTAAGCCAGCCAGAAAATTCTGACGTTTCAAAGAATGAATCGTTATATCGAGTGACGTTTTACAGAGTTTACACTATATATAGTGTAAACTCTGTTTAACTCTGTGTAAACTCTGTTTACACTTTACAGAGACGTTTTACAGAGTTTACACTATATATATATATATATATAGTGTAAACTCTGTAAAACGTCACTCGATATAAAGATTCATTCTTTGAAACGTCAGAATTTTCTGGCTGGCTTACTATATATATATAAGGTCTAACAAAATTAGCTGAAACTATTTTAACTGGTGCTTCTACCCATGAAACTGAACAACTTTCCCCATGAAACCCATAGTCAAATCTCAAAAAAATTTTTGAACTTCCCATACTAAGTAGACTGATCAGCTGATCAAGTTAGTATGGGAGAGCCAATTTTTTTTGCGATTTGACTATGGGTTCCATGGGGAAAGTTGTTCAGTTTCATGGGTAGAAGCACCAGTTAAAATAGTTTCAGGTAATTTTGTTAGACCTTATATATATATATAATATATATATATATATATAACTATGTGTAAATGTCTATGGGGTGGAGCGTCTCGTTGACCGAAGGAGCTGGGGGAATGAGGTCGTGCAGTTCTTGTGCACACTCCGAAATGAATTCGTTAGAATACCGAAAGACAGGCAACTTTGCGGCGATGCTCAAGGTTTTGGAGCTTGTTTTTGACAAGCTTATCGTCGCCAATGAGTCTCCGGGCGCGTCGGTCGATGGCGTCCAAGGTATCCATCTGATAGCGGGCTGATCCATCCCATAGGTGAGAACAGTACTCCATACAAGATAGAACTTGAGCTTGATATAAAGAAAGAAGCTGTCCAGGTGTGAAGTACCGTCGCACCTTAGACAAAATACCCAGCTTCATTGCAGCAACTTCATTGTAGATCGGAGAGCGAATGTTGAAAACGGTACATCGTGGCCCGAACAGTAGGACGGACGGCGCGGCCCTGATAACTGTCACCTGGGTCACGCATCATATTCTATTAAATGAGCTTTTGTTTTTGCATATTACTTAACAGTACCTTTTTAACACGCTTATATTAGCTTCACTTGTATATATGTATGTATGTTTGTAACCAACTCCTTTGCACTCGATTTTGACCCACTTCAAAAAGACAGATTTAATTCAAACTTTGTACATTTATCAAGAATCAGTGACAAACTGACAATACAATAATTTCATAAGTTTATCTCATTGTGCTGAACTAAAAATTGAAAAATAATTATAGTTAAAAAAAACTAAAAACACACTTGTAAAGCACATCGAACTAAAAAGTGAAAAATAATTCTTAATATAAGCTGAAAACAATAATGAACAGAAAAAAGCGTGGGGCGCTTTGTGCCATATTTTTCGTATATCGATCAACCCATGCTTTTTTCACAATAATACTAGTATTTTCGTTCATTATTGTTTTCAGCATTATATTAACAATTATTTTTCACTTTTTAACTGGATATGCTTTAAAAGCGTTGTTTTTTAGTTTTTTTACTAATTATTATTTTAGTGAAAGCTTCTTTAGTCGCGTTGGGCGTTTTGAGATGGGAAAAAACCATTGAACTCGCGACACTGTATGTAATGTTAGCGCCACCGTACCAGAACACTCGGAGGGTCAAAATTTATAAAAGCATTTTTGAGAAGGGAAAAAACCATTGACTCGCGACACTGTATGTAATGTAAGCGCCACCGTACCAGAACACTCGGAGGGTCAAAATTTATAAAAGCATTTTTGAGAAGGGAAAAAACCATTGAAATCACGACACTGTAATGTGATGTAAATGTAACTGCCACCGTACCAGGAACACTCGGAGGTTCAAAACTTATAAAACTGTAAAAAGTTTTCACTTGTGTCAGCACTCCAGGAGTGGTTTTTTTAAATACACAATTGGTAACACCTTGACATCATCTCACCTAAACAATATATTTCAGTAAGAATATTAATTCAAATAGAGTAGTTTTTTACCTAGATATTTTCAAAGATTAGTTAGTTAAGTACGTACAAAATATAGTCGAATTTATCGGAAATAAAAGCATTATGTTTAAAGCTCTTCACAAATTCACAGTTAGGACAAAGATAAAAAAAATATTACTTTAAAAAGTAGTTAGGAGCGATGGTCCATATGTGAATCATAATCATCATATCAGCCGAAGGACGTCCACTGCCGTCCACGACGACCGGTTCTGCGCTGCCCGCATCCAGCGGCTTCATAGCTCGTAGAACGGATGGCCGTTGGGGTAGTAAAATTCTCGAGTGGCGACCATATTATGTGAATAAGTTGGAGAAAAACCTAAAATCTTTTAGGTACAAGCTTTTATTTGAAAAGAGTTTTTATGCTCAAATATAAAAAAATAAAAGTTAAAAAAAACTAAAAACCGACTTCAAAATGAAATTCACTCAAAAGTATGAAATAATATTATTATACTTAATACACAACTTTAACCAACAATAACGAAATCAAAGGTGGGTACGAATTAAATTAGGGGCTTTAAATTTTTTTTGAGGTCCGTACCAGCACACAGTTACTTACGTATCAAATGTTTTAGATTCGATGGCATTGCTGACATCGACCTCAAAAAAAATTTTAAGCCCCTAATTTTATTCGTACCCACCTTTGATTTCGTTATTGTTGGTTAATGTTGTGTATTTAAGTATAATAATATCATTTCATACTTTTGAGTAAATTTCATTTTGAAGTCGTTTTTTAGTTTTTTTAAACTTTTGTTTTTATTTTCTTTATTTTTAGTGATAATGCTATCTATTTAACAACGTTAAACCCAATCACCTACTCACAAATAGGAATTATCAAATCACGATACATTTGTTTCATTAACAGATGCAAAGTTCTGTGGCTTCCATCATCATATCAGCGGATGATGATGGACGATTTAACTCCATAACATGAAAGTTATGGAGTTAATCGTCCATCATGAGCTCATCTGAATAACCTGAAAGAATACAACCTATCAGCCTATGCATACCCACGTATATATCTATGTATAATATTGAAAGAATTTTCCTCCAACTCCTAACCGTTAAGGAGTTGTACCTTCCTTCATTAGCTTATCAACATGAGATGATGACTAACAGACGCAAGTTTTTTAATAGCTTTAGAAAACATATGAATCACGTAATAAGTACCTACGTAATGAGTAATTTGAGGGTCCCTGGGATCCCATCACAGATCCTGACTTTGTGACAAAGGGACCCCCTCGGGAGTATAATCTTTCGAATGAAAAAATAATTTTGAAAATCGGTCCACAATTGACGAAAAAATCGGTGAACATACATTAAAAAAAATACAGTCGAACTAAGTACCTCCTCCTTTTTGAAGTCGGTAAAAATAGATGCTCACGGCACGGTTCTAAATTTCAACCCGGCGCCAATGACGTGTAAATATAACGCGGACGATGACGCTGGGTCAATATGACCCGAATGTTTTTTTTAAATTATCTGGTTAACTGCTGAATTATAACAAATTTAATACAAAGTTAGAACTATTGCATGACCATGAAGTCATTGTAGTACCAAGATGTTTAAGTTAATTTAGATATCAAACTATAATTTGGTTTTAATGCAACAATCTCAAAAAGGCAAATAAAATAATTTCTCTTTTGGAACTAAAAATGTATAGAGCTGTAGCCGTTTTATTCAAGAAAAAGGATTTTACCATTCTTCACTGGCGCTTGCTCACTACACTATGGTACAAATCATATGAATTGAGGTCTTATCTCCAGCTACTGAGAAAATCAATAACGATTATAATATGTTTTTTTCGAAATTTCCCGAATTGAAAATCGCTCGGGTCAATATGACCCTGCGTTATTTTCGCCGGGTTAAAATAAGCGAGCACTGAACTTCCTACGATTCTATTGAAAATAAAACACGATCCTTGGATTCCACCTCCATAGTTCATCATCAGATCAACTTCAAAATACCAAAAGGATCTATTGTCACCGGGAATACAGCTTCATACCAAATTTCAGCTCAACAGAAGAAGCCCTGGAAGTCGCTCTAAAATCGATTTCAAGATTTGACCTAAACAAACATACATAAATACATACAAACACTGCTAGTAGAATAAAAGCTCAATAATTTATTGCTGTCATACACAGGGTACAGAAGATCTTAAGTGCACTTAGTTACATATTATAGTATGTATATGACACCCGGCTAGGGCACTGCAACTTAAGGTAAGTAAAGTCGACCTATATACATATTGTGAAACATTTGTAATTTATGTAGTACATACTTTAATACTTAATAAACAATAAAATGCATGCATAAGAAATAAATCAATAATCAAGTCATTAATTGTTTCATTTTATAAGAGATTCATAAATTAAAATCACAAGTAGCTACAATGTCATTGTTCATTTTATAAAATCTTGCAAGCTATAATAACAATTTTCGATTAGCATTTCCTTTAATTTTCTTTGATAGATGTTTGTCTTTTGCTCAGCTTTAATATGTTCAGGATCATAATTTACTTAACATAATTTACAATGGTCATAATTTACTTGGGAAATAAAGGTAATTCCTTTAATTTTATTGTTTACTAAGTTGTAAGTCAATACTCACTCAATATTCACCATTTTATTTAAATAATAGTCGGATGTTACAACAGGTGTTACAGTATGGTTACAATACAAGTACCTACTCCATGACGTTAACGGCGTACAATTATTTAAGTGGGAGGCAAAATATTCTTTTTAAAATTACAGTAAAAATAAATTAAAATTATAATGCTCAGTCAATAAATAATAATATAAATAACAATAAATGTCTAAAACTTCGTATCACCTTACACTACCCTACACTACCCTACACTACACTACACTGCCCTGCCCTACCCTACACTACCCTACCTACATAAGAACCTTCTCCTGACAATAACGAACTCAACACAAAAAGAATTAGCGAAATCGGTCCAGTCGTTCTCAAATTATAGCGTGACATGAAGAAATAGGGGATCAATCTTAATTGTGACTCTAGGCGATATAACTAGTGTATTTTCACTAAGAATGTATTTTTTATCTATGAAAATCATTCATATGAAAATAGGTTTCATATTTCTGTTCTGCACAAATAAAAAAAGCAAAATTGATTTTTTTAAAAAACCCACGACGTTTAAAATGAAATTGAAAAAGGATAAAATAAATAAAAACACCGACTTAAAGAATTTCTGTAACTAGTGAAAATAAACGTAAAAAGCTTTTATAAGAAGATTTTGATCTCTCGCAGAGTCGGACATATGAACAACAGAGTATCAGTTTTTATAGCACTTCCCTACGTACCTATTTGATTCCCGAATATGTAGATGTGGCAATAAAATATTGAACTCCCTATGAACTTCATAAAAAACCCAAGAAAATCCGTCGGGGGCTGCCATTAAATGAACTGGTTTTGTAGTTTTATAGTAACGTGAATAATTTGAGATATTTTATTGCTCTACTTATTTATATTTATGTTAAAATTCTAAAGAGTGATGGCAGCCCCCGACAGATTTTCTTGGGTTTTTTATGAAGTTCATAGGGAGTTGAATATTTTATTGCCACATCTACATCTTCGGGAATCAAATAGGTACGTAGGGAAGTGCTATAAAAACTGATACTCTGTAGTTCATATGTACGACTCTGCGAGAGATCAAATCTTCTTATGAAAGCTTTTTACGTTTATTTTCACTAGTAAAAGAAAATCTTTAAGTCGGGGTTTTAATTATTTTATCCTTTTCCAATTTCATTTTAAACGTCGTGGGTTTTAAAAAAATATCAATTTTGCTTTTTATTTCAAACTTTTTAAAGAGCATAGGTACATACATTATAAAAAATGGGTAATTTATTTTAATGGATATATTAATATAGAATTTTAATAAGTTTTAACATTTAAACTTTGCCTTTTAACCGTCGTGGGTTAGTTCAAAGTTTTATTTTGCTTTTTATTTTAAACTTTTTAAAGAGCATAGGTAAACCGCCACCAAATCGGACTAGTAGTTCAAAACCACAAAAAATATTAATTGCAGCACCTCATGGTGAGTTTTAATCGTTACATATATATAAGAACATGCACCAATCAAACCGACACCCATCACCGAAAACCGTATCAAATTAAGAGTATCGGTTTTGGAGATAAATAGCAAAATTGGTTTGCACAACAATTTTTTTAGAGCCCCCTAATTAGTTGTCATCGTAACACCTATCTAAGAACATGCACCAATCAAATCCAAACCCATGATTGAAAACCGCATCAAAATCGGACTAGTAGTTTTGGAGATAAATGGTGACATTGGTTTTTATAAAAAATGTTTACTGCATCGCTTCCTGGTGAGCTGTCACCGTAACACCTATCTAAGAACATGCACCCATCAAATCCGAACCCATCACTGGAAACCACATCAAAATTGGACTAGTAGTTTAGGAAAACACCCTCTCACCCCAAACGCATATACCGTCTCCGTTCCGTCGCGGGTAAAAATAAATAAAACAAGGCAATGAATAATTAAATAAATTTACATTTTCACTCAAATAGTAATATAGCCTATAGTGCCTCGTACGGGGCACGTGAAATTGTCCCTTATATCCAGCAATTATTTGTCTCTGCTGATTTGTGACCGACGGGAAGCGAAGGAAGCAGAAAGTGGTCAACAATATTATATTGTTTGTACCGAAGGCAAACTATATATATAAGTACTAACATACAGTATGGACACTCCCTGCCGCTCTCTGGATTCCTACCTAACTCCCTCGTCACCCAGATTGATTCAGATTGGTTATAGTTTGGTACTCGAACGTATAGGATTTCGCCGTGATTTTGTTTGCTCCGTCATTTGTTTTTAGAAATGTCATTTCACGACCGTTGTATGAGTGTCAGCGTGTGGCGAAGGTCACAATCAGTACGTAAAGCACAAAAACAAGACGAAAGCATTTACAATTTTCATATGGACGATAAGAGAGAAGGAAATCAAAGGTCATTGGGCAAAATAACAATAAAATCCCTCTAAGGGATAAGTCCGCCTTTGTACTTAAGGTTTTTGTTTTTGCATTATTTTAAGTGTATATTTTGTACAATAAAGAGTTTACAAACAAACAAACAAAATCTGACCCGGTTAACTAAAGTTATCCTACAAAAACCAAATTAGTTTTAAATTGTTAAGTATTAACCCACATTTCATTACAAATAGTTTTTTTTTTAAACCATGGGAATAAAATGTAAAAAAAATATATAAATGCGTAAATAAAACAATTTTAGTGAAGCATTAAGTGTGTAAAATAGACAAAATAAACGTTTGTTTAGTTTTTGGTATGTGCGCAAAGAACGCGCGGTCAACGGCAAGCATATGCCATCTCACTCGTACGACAAGTAGAAACCGGTTTCGTCGTTGCGCTCGCGTCGCGCACAACTTGTCTTACATCGACGCAGTCCCTCGTCATTTGTCGTTGCGATCTGTGTTATTTGAGCTTCTATTGTTTTAAGCGATTACTTTGGCGTGTTTATTGGACTTTTAGTTTGCATTTGGTTTGGATTTTGTTGATAATAATATGGTTTAAGGACGTTCTGTCACGTTGCTAACACGAAAGTTTTAACCTCAATATTATATTTTTCTTTTTTAAGCTTTTGGCTTGAATCCCATTAACTACGTTAATGCGACATATATATTCGTGAACTAGAGACGTTTATCTAAACATCCTACCTAATTTTTTTTCTGTAGGCCGTGGGTATAGGTTTCATACTATGCTGCCCAATGACCTTTAACAGTTAATTTGAAAAACGTCTAAATGCAAACTATTGTGTTATATTCAACACTTTGAATCAAATAGCTATGGAAGTCGATATAAAGTAGTGAAATGTCTTCTTATAGGGACTAATTAATTTTTTGGGATAAATAGCTCATGAATTAATTAATGACCCGACCTGCAGGGCCTGTGGTGAAGATACAGAATCAATGGAACACTTACTGTGTCACTGCGATGTCCTGGCTAGCAAGCGTATGTACCTCCTCGGTGATGGCTACCCAAAACCGGAGGACTACAAGCTCCTTCCAATGAGCGGAATCTTCGAGTAGGTTGGGGTGCAAAGATTATAGGGGTAGACACAAAAGATCCCATTGGGTCGAAGTGCCGCTGCAACTGCAGCCTCCACTTACAAAGATAAGATAAGAACTTGCGTATGTACTAAATTTCAATCAAATGTATTTGCCGTTTTGGGTGATTGATTAGTAATTACGATAGACACGCTAAGTAATAAATAATAGTATCAGATTGAAGTGTACTGCTCATTGTACTAGATACGTTACATTGCAATCGACCTTAGTTCATGGCTGAATTTTGTTCAATTAAGTTACACACTTAACTAATTATTGTACTTCCGCACAATCAAGTGATTGGTGCCAATACTTACATATTTCAAAGGTTAAAAAACATAGTGGCATTGATGGTTGCACCGTGATATCCGTTATGAACTTTGAAATTATATAAGTGTTAAATCTTGTTATTAAGATCGTTAAAGTGTTATTGACAATCTACGGACTTTAAAAGTACTGAAAATAAATAATAAACAAATTAATTAAAAACCCGACTGCATAAAACTTTACCCCCTTTTTTGGCCCGTCGGATAAAAATTTATCCTATGTCACTCACGAGATCAAAACTAATCTAACGACACCAGCTCCAAAATCCATCAAGCGGTTTAGGCTATAAAATTGTATTACATAGTACATTACTGCCGCGATCTGTAATGATTGCTTTGTGAGCCACGTTAATGATAGCCAGCAGGCGTAGCATGAGGTCCATTTTGTTTACCCACTAATGTCAAATGTAGACTTCGAAGCGCGACAAAACGGTTGTATCTCGACACTGAGCATGGCCCTCGCGAGATAAGACTGGTCTCGCTCTCATCTGTCATTTGTAGAGAGTGTGTAGAGATTTTTATATCGTGCCGAGCATGAACGCACCGGAATAGGCTTATTTTGACGTTTGATTGAAGACATATATGTCGGCACCCCCTTGAGGTGTCGACAAACTTCTAGCGACTGTTTATAGATTTTTGTGTTTTATTATTATCAAATAACAAATTAGGTACTTACTTTTTACTTTGCTTTAGTCTCAGAAACTTGCACGAAAACCCACGGAGCCAGACAGTCCCCTCACCTTCAAAGAGCATAATTATAATCACTACGTTTGCCCACCTCACAAACGATAACAGTTGTTTTTGTGTCAAATTATTACATAATGACACAAATTTTTCATTTCATTCTCGGTTTCTTTTTGGAAATACAAACCAAGCGATTTGCGAACAACAGAACAAAATCATAAACAGATTTGTCGCCTATCAAACTGCTATGTCGCCGCGACTTTTCACTCTACACACTCTCAACCTGTAACGGCATGCTCGCACACGCGACTAAAGCCCGTAGAAAGAGATAATTTTCTCTCGTCGCGCGCGACACATGTCTATGACCTCATGCTACGTCTGCAGGAGCGCAGCATAGCGCCGCCCGAGGCCATTACAGCGCGGTCAGGATACATCCTTGATGGCCGAGACCGAAGGTCGAGACGTTTATAGCGAGGACAGTAAGGGCTACAAAGCTGACCAAGACGACATCAGGGCTGCACCCTCTACCCACTGTTTTAAGAACAGACTGAAGGAGTGGCTTCTAGAAAAACAGTTTTATGACATAAAAGAATTCTTGCAGACAAAGCTCCAGCTCACGTAGGGTCTGCAGTTATTTTAGTACGTTAATAATAAGTATTACTTAACATATCAATTATCATTTTTTGTATCAAATTCCTGACATTTATTTTTATTGTTCTTGCATTAGCACTTATGTGTATTTTGTGTAGTATTGACTACATTGAGCGTAGTAGTACACTTGCAACAAATGTTGTTAAAAATAAATTTAATTTAATTTCATTTCAAGATTGAAGGCCGAGAGCGTAGCTAAGCTAAGCTCGAGGCCATTATACTAAGGCCAGCTGTGCAATCATTACGGACCAAGGTGTGCATAGTGCTTTACTCAAAAATGCGAGTAATTTAAATAAATCCAGTTCAGTTTAGATATGAATAGTAAGGATTTCTTTAAAAGAGCATTATTAAAGGTACAGTTACTAATATTCAGGACCGCTTTTCGAGGGTTTATGTTACTTATAGTTTGTGATAATCCTAGCGCGGAGTATAGTTGTTCGATCACTTCTTAATAACAGATTGCCATCTCTCTAGCTGTTGATAATTCACGAGGCTCATGTGCAAATGTGGAAGTTTCTTGGTGAGACGTTGCGAGTTTCAAGTTCATACTTTTGCTGGTTTAATTCCTGATTATACTCTTTTTTTTCAATTGACTCTTCCATGTTCCTTCAGCCACATTGTCTGATTTCCATCCGCTATGCCGTTTAAGTGTTATTAGGTGGCCCCAGTATCAGCAAGCAGAGTGACTCGCTAAAGTAAGCTAGAAAAAAGTATTCCAATAAAGATTTTGACTTTCTGTCGATTTTCCATTGCGCAAACTTTTCATTATAGCAAGTTCTTTCTTTGGATTTTCGTGGCAATAGATTTGCTATCATCAGTTCGGCTTCTTCTTGAATCTCTGTGCTGTAATACACATAAAATCAGGAGATTCTTCGCTGATTGAGTCCATTTTACGATTTTTTTTAATTAAGGCGAAAATACGAAAAGTTTTTGCTTTGTTTTTTACCGTCTAACTCTGAATGAAGTCTCTTTACCGCGTATCTTGTAGCCATGCTACAAGATGACCCGTTAATGGCTAAATCAAGTTTATGGAAAAAGATGTCACGGAAAACTTTATCTCACAGCGTGAGACCCTTCCCCCGGGTAGCAACTGGTCGTGGTCTATTTAGGCTGCGGACTCAAGTTGGCCGATGCAGGGAAAATATGTGTCGTTGGGGTTTTTGTGATGGAGAAGAGTGTCCATATGTTCACAAACTATGACATACTTGTTGGCTTGCCCCGAGTGCCCAGACACCTGCAAAATGGAAGATCTCTGGGGGGGGGGGGGTCTCTGATCACTGACAGTGGCATACGCGTGGATACCTATTGGACCAGTAAAATATAAAATAACTAAGTAGCCATATTCAAACCATCGTTTTGAAAAGAAGAAGAAGACTGTGTACGCACGTTTTTTTTTTAATTAAGTAAAAAAAGGCTTGCTATGCTTATGCGACCTGGCTTGCCCCGAGTGCCCAGACACCTGCAAAATGGAAGATCTCTGGGGGGGTCTCTGATCACTGACAGTGGCATACGCGTGGATACCTATTGGGCCAGTAAAATATAAAATAACTAAGTAGCCATATTCAAACCATCGTTTTGAAAAGAAGAAGAAGACTGTGTACGCACGTTTTTTTTTAATTAAGTAAAAAAAGGCTTGCTATGCTTATGCGACCTTATTTCTTTCTGGTGAGATAGATACAGCCTTATTCTGAATAAAATATATTTACCGTTTTTTTTTTAAATTAGGTAAACGATGCTCGTTATTAGGGATCGCAAACCGGGATCCCGGATACCGAAAATACCGGGATACCGGACTATAAAAATGCCTTCATAATACCGGTATTGAAATAACGAAAACCGGGATTTTCGATATTTTCGGTATTATATTTTATTTATGGTTTTAGTTCATTCCTTGAAGTTGCCAAACAATAGCCGCGTCGCCCGCCTCACTAGCGAGCGCGAACGCAGCGCGGTCGGTCGTTCTCGCTTGCTTGCCAAGCAGTACACGAGTACTTCCGAATTTACCCGATGCTCGGGGGCCTGAGTGGGGAGCCGCACGGCTCGCACGACGCCTGCATAAGACACTAGATACACTGTCATTTTTAAGATCATATTATTTAAATCTAACTTCTAACTAAACAAAGACTGAAACAATACTTAATAGTTCATCATCATATCAGCCACAAATCGTCCACTGCTGGACAAAGGCCTCCCCCAAGGATTTCCACGACGACCGGTCCTGCGCTGCCCGCATCCATCGGCTTCCCGCGACCTTCACCAGGTCATCGGTCCACCACGTGGGAGGGCAGCCTACGCTACGTTTTCCGGTGCGCGGTCGCCACTCGAGAACTTTACTGCCCCATCGGCCATCTGTTCTACGAGCTATGTGCCCTGCCCACTGCCACTTCAGTTTAGCGATTCTGTGAGCTATGTCGGTTACTTTAGTTCTCCTGCGGATCTCCTCGTTTCTGATTCGATCACGCAGAGAAACTCCGAGCATAGCACGCTCCATTGCCCTTTGGGTGACCTTGAGCCTTCTTATGAGGCCCATAGTAAGCGACCATGTCTCAGTTCCGTAAGTCATCACTGGCAACACACACTGGTCAAAGACTTTAGTCTTGAGACACTGCGGTATTTGGGACGTGAAGATATTGCGAAGCTTCCCGAACGCTGCCCAGCCGAGTTGGATTCGTCGATTGATCTCTTTCTTGGAGTTGGAACTACCTAGCTGGACTGTTTGTCCCAGATATACATATTCGTCAACAACTTCCAGTGTAGAGTCTCCAACCTTTAGAGAAGTGGGTGCGACACGGACATTTCACATTATTTTCGTCTTGTCCATGTTCATTTTAAGACCCACTTGTTGAGAGACCTTACTGAGGCCATCGAGCATTGTGCTTAGGTCTTCCATAGTCTCAGCCATGACCACGATATCGTCAGCGAATCGGCGGTGGGATATGTACTCGCCGTTGATATTGATGCCGAGTCCACCCCAGTCCAGAAGCTTAAAAACATCTTCCAGGGCGGCGGTGAACAGTTTCGGAGATATAACGTCTCCCTGTCTCACCCCTCGCTGCAACTGGATAGGTTTCGAGTTCTGGTCCTGGAGGCGAACCGACATGGTGGCGTTTTCATACAGACACTTCAACACCTCGATGTATCGATGGTCAATTTGGCACCGCTGGAGAGACTGTAGCACAGCCCAGGTTTCGACTGAATCGAAGGCCTTCTCATAGTCCACAAACGCCAAGCATAGTGGCTGATTGTACTCTTCGGTCTTCTGTATAATCTGCCGCAGCGTATGTATGTGGTCTATGGTACTAAAGCCTTTTCGGAAACCGGCTTGTTCGGGAGGCTGGAAGTCGTCAAACCTGCGTGCGTGACGATTCGTAATGATTCTCGAAAACAGCTTGTAGACATGGCTCAGAAGTGAGATGGGTCTGTAGTTCTTCAGCAGGGTGTTATCACCCTTTTTGAAGAAAAGCACGACCACACTTCTGTGCCATGCCTTAGGCGTTTGTCCCTCGAGTATAACGGAATTAAATAACTTCTGAAGAGCTTTTAGTACCGGTGATCCACCTGCTTTCAGAAGTTCAGCCGTAATTCCATCATCACCCGGTGCCTTGTTGTTCTTGAGCTGTTTGAGAGCCATTCTAATCTCGTACAGGCTGACGTCCGGGATATCTTCGGTATAGTGTCGGGTTAGTCTGGCTCTTGGGTCTTCAGCCAGATCGCTGACAGGCAAACGTGTGGTCTTGTACAATTGTCCATAGAACTTCTCAACTTCTTCCAGCAACTCAGTCTTAGACGATATGGTCCTGCCGTCCTCAGTCTTCAGCTTGGTCAGTTGGCTTTGTCCAACAGACAGATCTCTCGCGAACACTTTTGAGCCTTTGTTGTGCTTAATCGCCTCTTTAATACAATTTGTATTATATTGGCGTAAATCGCGAGTTAGGGACTTAGAGATCTGCCTGTTCAGTTGCCGATACTGAGTAGCGTCTTCAGAGGACTGCAAAACCAATTTGCGTCTTTCTTCCATGAGGTTGCTGGTGAAGTCGGAGATTTTTTTGGTTCTGTTTGAACGGCGAGTTTTAAAAATCTTAGACCCGACCGTTTGAACAATTTCCACGAACCTGTCATTATAATCGTCCACATTCTCGCAGTCTCCTAGGCATTCGAAACGATTGTGCAACTCGAGCTGAAAGCTCTCGGGGTTTTGGAGCTGGATGGGCGCTGGTCGGAGCGTAGACTTCATCAGTCGACATCTTTCTAGCTTGGTCTTTAGATTCAATGTGCCTCTGACCATCCGGTGATCGCTTCCTGTTTTGACTGAATTGATCACGGAGACATCATTGAATATTTGCTTCCTTGTCGACAAGATGAAGTCTATCTCGTTTTTTGTTACGCCATTGGGATGCAACCATGTCCACTTCCGCTGTTTTGACTTTTTAAAGAAGGAGTTCATCATAAAGAGGCTCTCCTTCTCCATAAAGTCGGCCAGCATCTGGCCACGTGCATTTCTTACTCCATATCCAAATTGCCCCACTCTCAGCTCACCATCGCTTCGTTTGCCCAGTTTCGCGTTAAAGTCCCCCATAACAACGGTATAATGGGTCCTGGTGCTATGTAAGGCTGTAGAGATGTCCTCATACATAGTCTCTACCTCATCGTCGGAGTGTTCCGTAGTCGGCGCGTATACCTGTATGACCTTCATCGAATACCGTTTGGTGATTCTGAGTATAAGGTATGCTACCCTTGTCGAAACGCTCACGATTTGGACCACATTGTTAATGAGGGACTTGTGGAACAGAAACCCGACACCACCCTGGGACTGTTGGTCGCCCTCCCGGAAATAGAGCAGGTTTCCGGATTTAAGGATCACGGTGTCCTCTCTCTCTTCGGACTTCACATAAACCTACGATATCCCACCGTAACCTGCTCAATACTTCTTCGAGTTCTGCAAGTTTCTCGTCAGTCCGCAGTGTGCGCGTGTTGTAAGTTGCCAGGGCCAAAGGTCGTTGGGTTTGGTAGCCTGGCATCTGCCGGGGATTCTTCGCACCCCCTACCCCGCCGTTACCATGACTGCTGCCGGAGCCAGGAATAGCGGAGCTGCCGGGGACTAGGGGCCGTTTTCTGGGTGTGAAATTCATAGGGGGGGTTTTGCCGTAATCGCCACGCTTGGCAGGCGGGTTGGCGATCGCAGTTTGATTGCAGGTGTGTTGCAATGCACGGAAAGACGCTGCTGCCCATCCTCCGGTTTTAAGTCCCTTAGTCGCCTCTTACGACACCCATTGGAAGAGATGGGATGGTCCTATTCTTAGCCGGGAACCATACGGACGATTATACATAGTTCATAAAATTATCAATCAAAAGGCATTTTTCACTAACTGATAGACGTTTCCATCCAATTCTCGTATTTTAAAGGTATTGAGGCAAAAATAATGTCAGTGTACCTATTGAACTACCGCCATTTTGAAAAATTGTTGATGAAGACTTATTGATTAGTTAGGGTATTTTAATAGGAGATACCTATTTGATTTAGACTGGTTTAGTTAGTTAGGGTATTTTAATAGGAGATAACTATTTGATTTAGACTGGTTTTTTATACATCAAAGTTTTTGTTTTCATTTTAGTTATTTGTCGTTTAAATTAATATATACTGTATAAAATACAATTTTATGTTATCTTGATTGATACTCTCTTGTGAGTCAACTTCTGGTTTTTCAAAGTTTTAGTTTTATTTATTGTGATTTTTATGATCTCTCTGAAGCCAAATTACTCGTAATTATAATTTAAATTTTGTTAAGAAAATTGGCATAAGAGCCATTTTTATTTTCTTTATAATTTTAACGAAGTAAGAGCTTTTATTTTCATTTCAGTTGATTTATTGTTTTCGTTTATTTTATTCATAATTTAAATTAGAGTTTGTTTTGTTTAGAATACAATTTTATGTTATCTTACAGATTACTTGACTTGACTTGACTGTCATCTTTTGTTTTTTTATATATACTGTAAGTTTAATGTTTAATTATTGTGATTTTTATGATCTCTTTCGTAATTGTTGATTAAGATTGGCATAAGAGCCACTTTCACTGATTAAAAGCGATTTTAATTTTATAATTCGTCTTTTATTATATAACTTCTTTTAAAGAAACTTAATGTTTTCATTACCATATTATTATTTACTATAATTAGCCGTATAAATTAATAAATAATAATTAAATACCGTTTGTTTTCCGAATAAATAAATGAAATAAAATAAATATATATAACTTTATCCAAATGTCGAAAATATCGAAAATACCGGAAAACCGGTATTGATCCAGAACCAACACCGAAAATACCGGTTTTAGAAATAGGGTCCGGTATTGCGACCCCTACTCGTTATACCTATGCGACCTCTTTTCTGTGAGATAGATACAGCATTATTATGTATAAAATCTCTTTGCACACGATATTGTGGCCTAGAATCGCAAGGCCGACTTTTCTCAAAGAAGCTTTTCAAAGTATCTAATGACGAAATTACAAGCAATTTTGAGTAAAGAATATTTGATTCAGTACTTAACTGTTAATAGGGATGAAAACCATAACTGTATGTATTGTTTAATAAGCATTTAACAAACTTGATCCTGATATTGATCTCTTCTGCACCAGCGCCACATCGATTCGCCGAGCACTTGCTAGCCTACTTTTCGATAGCTATAACTGAAATGCACGTACTCGTATATCGTATGTATCTCTATTGGTAACAATAGCATTTATATTTTTTTTGCATCCAACATTCTCCTGTACAACAGGCAGTGTTGACCTTCACTTGTTGATAACGTTCTACTTTGCTCATTTTTAACACGCTTTTATTAGCTTCACTTGTAACTAACTATGTATGTAAGAAAATCTTGGAATCTTAATTTGACCCACTTCCCGGTCTTCGATTAGGATGAAATTTTGCACATGCTCTGAGTTCTGATATCAATACATAACTAGCTAAGAAACGTCATTACAAATCCAATATGGCGGCCTCCCCAAGATGGCGGACTGGCTGTTTGAAATCCACCCCATGATATGGGTATCAAATGAAAGGGTTTGCTGTTAGGAATACGAAAAAAATAGTCACGTGACTTAAATCCAAGATGGCGGACAGGCTATTTGAAATGCACCCCCATAATATGGGTATCAAAATGAAAGGGTTTGCTGTCAGGAATACGAAAATATAGTCACGTGACTTAAATCCAACATGGCGGACATCCAAGATAACTACTTAACGTGTTTACTTAAAGCGTGTTTTTTAGTTTTTTAAACTAATTGATGATTATTTAAATTTTTACTGTTCTTATATGCATTTTTATAACTTAATCTCTGTTAAGTACTTTAAATATATATCGGTGGAAATTCGTAATTAGTGTTGTTTAACCTACTTTATGTTATTTACGGAAGTTATTTGTCTGTGAATTTTCCAACAACAAAATAAATACAATAAATAAATAAATTAGTATCTTTACAAGCGTTTTTACTTGCCTACAAGACTAAAAAAATGGCTCACACAGACCTATGTGAGTAGGCTATTGAGTTCCGAACAGGGCGGCAGATAACCTATTAATCTGTTTGTAATATGATTTTAGGAACTGTACTTTTAATAATTGCTCCTTTAATGAAATTCTTATTTTTCATATCTAAATTGAGCTTGTTAATTACTCGCATTTTTGGAGTAAAGCTTGGTCAGCATTGCAGCTCTTGCTGTCTGCGCTACAAAGTCCTTTATTCCAGCTTGGCCATCAAGAGCTGCAATGCTGACCGCGCTGTGATGGCCTAGCGCGGCGCTTTGCTGCGCTGTTGGCCATCATTAACGTGGCTCGTAACGCAGTCATTACAGACCACGGCAGTAACGTATTATTACTGCACTTACTTATTGTATTAATTACCTTTACTCAAAAATGCTTGTAATTTTGTCATTACTTTGACAAACTTCTTTGAGCAAAAAACATAATGCATACGAAGCATTTCATTTTAGTCATCGAGGGGCGGCGAAGCACTGACATGATAACAGAAAAGTCACAATAATGTGGCATTGCATTGGTGTCACAGTTGTTCACAGAGTGCGGCAGCCATTTTCCACCACCTTTGCCTTTTGACACCTTTTATGATACGTTATGTAGAGTAAATCCCAATGAAACATAAATTTGAAAGGGAGCCAAGATCAATACAAAAAATTATAGAGATCTAAATAGTTAGGTACCAAGTTCTGAAATCATAGCTACGGGACTTCAAATTTAAATATTCATCTTAGATTTCTCCAAATAATAGAGAATGTACAACGGTTTTCAGTTACTTAAGAGAAATTTGTTATATGGTGTAACATGGCTCACCAGACATGCACTGACCAAACATAATCGAGTTCAATGCGGCAGACCGCTCAAGTGCACTTTTATCTACACAGTTTACTCACAAACAATGCAAAAACAAATGGTAAATCCTAGGTTTAATCGCAGTTCTCATTTTAATTAAATTAGCGATCCGTTTCTCAAAGCCCCAACTTTGAATAAAATCTCTTTTTACGACATTTTGCGTCCATACTCTTTGGAAAACAGGAACGCGAAATTAATAAAAAGCTTTCGTATCTCCAGAATCCGGAAGTCCGGCTATTCTCTTTTATAGGTCGCATTCTCACTGGAGGTTTACTAATAAATTATGTGTTTTGTTCCAGTGTGCGCAAGTAGCCACAAATGTGCAAGAACAAAAGCACCAGGTCTCCAGAGCGAAGAGGAGTCGTGCGCTCGGCAGTCGCGCGTTCCGAGGTAGCACCGTCTGGTTCACCGGGCTCAGTGGCGCCGGCAAGACCAGTATAGCCTTCGCATTAGAAGCTTACCTAGTTTCCAAAGGTTTGTATAGATACCATTAAAACTAGGTATCTATCTGAATTTTTCATATCCGTCAGTTCCAAAAAATAGGCCGCTAGTTTTTTCGTGAATTCGATGATTTTTAAAGGTGACTTGCGCGGTCTATGACTTCCTCGGCAGGAGATAGGGCACAAAAATATTAAATAATTATAGGCGGTATCATTATTGTTTTTATGCGAAAAAGGAGGGGGCAAATAATGATTTTCGGGTGTATGTATGTATGTATGTGTTACTTTGGCTGAGCCTGTAGCACCAACGTGCTAATGGATTTTGGAGTACAAGATGTCGTTAGATTCGTCTTGATCCCCTTAGTGACGTAGGATACATTTTTACCCGACTGCCCAAAAATAAGGCGTAATGTTTTTTATGCGTTCGGGTTCGAAATATTTAATTGACCGAGCGAGCGCGAATCACGAGCGAAGCGTGTTCGTTTCAGCTCAGGCACAAATGCTTTTGTATGTCTGTCCGGCCGGGCGTCTGTCTGTGCACTTCTCAACAGATTCTCGTTAAAATTTGTGAGCACGTTCAATAAATATAAGGATATTTTTTCGTTTTAGTTTTTGGTAATTTAAAAAAAATTCAATATGATATTTTTCAGGTTTTGAAAACCTGAAAAATATCATATTTCAGCCATTTCTAAAGACTCGCGAGGTATACAGCTCAAAGCCACTAGTTAAATTGGTTAGGTTATTTATTCTATCTGCTACAGTTTATCCATACTTAGCTCTCGAAAGTACATGTTTTATGACGCAATTTTAGCCACTTGTTAAATTGGTTAGACTATTCTATCTGCTATAGTTTATCCGTTCATAGCTCTTGAAAGTACATGTTTTGATGACGCAATTTTAGCCACTAGTTAAATTGGTTAGGTTATTCTATCTGCTGTAGTTTATCCGTTCATAGCTCTCGAAAGTACATGTTTAATGACGCAATTTTTCTGTATGCCGGCCAAACTAAACGTAAGAAGTTCGTCGAATTCACGTTAAAAGTACCAGTGTTTTAATCTCAAAAGTTGCAGAACCAAAACAGAAAGTACTAGGACTCGATGAGCGAATAAAGATCCTATACGCTCGCTAGCTGCTCGTTCAAAGGTTGGCAGTAATATAAACATATCTATCTGCAACTTATATCGGGCATCCAAATCTGCTCCTACCCACCTGGTTGCGTATTGCTCCGTGTGAATAAAACTATGCATTTTCATACAAATCTCCCCCTCCCATGTGGTAACGATTGTGGTCTGTGTGAATAAAACTATGCGTTTTCATACAAATCTGCCCCTCACAGGTGGTTTCGTTGTGGTCTGTCTGTGTGAATAAAACTTTGCGTTTTTATACAAATTTGCCCCCACACACGTGGTTGCGTTGTGGTCTGTCTGTGTGAATAAAACTTTGCGTTTTCATACAAATCTGCCCCCACACACGTGGTTGTGTTGTGGTCTGTCTGTGTGAATAAAACTTTGCGTTTTCATACAAATCTGCCCCCTCATAGGTGGTTTCGTTGTGGTCTGTCTGTGTGAATAAAACTTGGCGTTTTCATACAAATCTGCCCCCACACACGTGGTTGCGTTGTGGTCTGTCTGTGTGAATAAAACTTTGCGTTTTCATACAAATCTGCCCCCACACACGTGGTTGTGTTGTGGTCTGTCTGTGTGAATAAAACTTTGCGTTTTCATACAAATCTGCCCCCACACACGTGGTTGCGTTGTGGTCTGTCTGTGTGATAAAACTTTGCGTTTTCATACAAATCTGCCCCCACACACGTGGTTGTGTTGTGGTCTGTTTGTGTGAATAAAACTTTGCGTTTTCATACAAATCTGCCCCCTCACAGGTGGTTTCGTTGTGGTCTGTCTGTGTGAATAAAACTTGGCGTTTTCATACAAATCTGCCCCCACACACGTGGTTGCGTTGTGGTCGGTCTGTGTGAATGAAACTATGGGCTTTCATACAAATGCGTTGTGTGTGGCACGGTCGGTCTGTGTGAATAAAACTTTGCGTTTTCATACAAATCTGTCCCCGCACACGTGTTTGCTTTGTGGTTACCTCTGATTGGGCTCTTAGAGAAGTAGTGAGAAAACAAAACAACGACCTTCACCTTTGTTTACTAAAATTCTATAAAATCAAAAATTAGAGTACCTATTCAAAAATCTACACGTAACGCAGACGGTTAGGGCATATGCACTGCGGATGAACTTTGTTTTCAACACTTGTTATGTATGATGTGATAACTTCGACACGATTGAGTTGATGGTTTTATCGTGATATTGATAAAAAAGCGAGAATAATCTTTTATGAGCATTCGTTCAAGGTCGCATAGTCACGAACGTCGAATAGTATCCTTTAATCATCATCATATCAACCAAAAGACATCCACCGCTGGACATTTGCCTCGCCAAAGATTCCCCAGCTTACCAAGTGGTCGCATCTTGTTATTGCCGATTCAAATCGATTAAGTTGCAACTCGATACTAAGGCTTCTCCGTCCCTTAAATTAGCAACTCGATTTACGATGTTTCAAAAATCGAACGTAAGGGCTTGAAAATAAAGTTCTTGTCGGGTCGTACTGCGTTTGGTAAAGGCTTATGCTGCGTCAATCGCGAAATCGTGCGAAAATCTTAGTTTTTAATTCATTATAAATAAAATAAGAAGAATTTCCGAGAAGTAAGAAAACAGAATCATTTTATATTATTTTGTTAAGTAGTTCATAAATTATCATAATGTTTCGATTAAAATTTCAGCAGTTACAACTAGAAAAATTCAGATATTTTTTTTCTTTAGTTCTTTGTATTAAACTAGAAATCGACGAAATCGAAATCACTTCTCATGTCCTGTAAATTACAAAACAATTTTTTTTTTCGAAAAAAACTTAATAAAGTAAAAAATAGTTACAAGCCTTAAGTAACCTGACTGTGTATAAATCAGCATTTAGATAAATTAATTTCAATGTAAGTAGCTAATTTGCAATAAAAGGTAGTAAAATAATGCGGTTAATTGACTGTGTATAATTATTGCTATTGTAAGTTAATTTAAATAAACAAATGTTATGTTTTAGCTTCTTATCTTACATGCGTAAAATTACTTCTTAAAGTTTATGTGCTTGATATTTAGTTTTCTATATAATACTTATTAGATGATTTGCTATGCTGTAGTCGTAAAGTACGAACAATTACTATTATTGTTATAACTCTATAGGCATTTGCATCGAGCATCGTGATTCGCACAAAAATTATAAGTAGATATAGTATTTGGGGGCCTTCAAGGCGAGAGTGGATAGGCGTTATTTACGTACAGGGCCGAGCATCTCGGAAACCTGAGGACACTTCCGGAAGTCGTTGGCAACCTACTACTACTGGGCTACTGGGCTTTCTGGAGGAGCTGGGCTGGCAGTGATGCCGGCCAACCACGCAAAATGGGCGCATCAGACGCCTGGTTGCGGAAACCAGCCCTTACTTACAATAAAAATTAGGCGTTATTTGAGTTTGTTTGTTATCAATAATCATCGAATGCATCGTCAGTTTCCATCAAGTGAGTTGCAGTTGAATTCAATCAAATGAAAAAATGACTAAAAAGGTACTTATTAATAATTCGCAGTAAAGCATGCAAACAAAACAAAACATTTATATCTAATAATAATGTACATACTAAATCTCACCTTCAATAATGTGACCATTGTGACCTTAAAGGCAAATAATAAATTATAATTGGACTTGTTTCTTTTATAGCTTTTCTGCATTTAGCTGCAATAAAACTATGAAGACCCTAACCTTGTTATTAAAGTGGACTAATAAAATAATATAATAAGGACAATTCAGGGATAAATCACACACGGTCATCTGGTCACAAAGTAGGATTCCCTGTGCTAATAATACTGCCTATCCACGCGATTTCGACCGTAGCGACTGCTGTCGATTCCTAAACCACACCCCGAACACTGCATACAACGGTCGTGATATGACATTTCTAAAAACAAACAACGGAGCAAACAAAATCACGGCGAAATCCTATACGTTCGAGAACCAAACTATAACCAATCTGTATCAATCTGGGTGACGAGGGGGTGAGGTCGCAATCTAGAGAGCGGTAGGGAGTGTCCATACTGTAGTTAGTACTAATATATATATTTTGCCTAAACTAAATTTTGGCGTAGATGCGCCCATATGTGAATATAGCCGATATTAGCAGTGAACTCCTGTGCACAGTGAGGACAAGTGAAAACGGTATTAATCCTTTTGTTTATTTGTTTGTTACCTTTTCACGCTTAACACCTAAACCAATCTTGATGAAATTTGGCATGCAGGTAGCCTGTGTCACTAGGAAGGACATAGGCTACTTTTTATCCCGTGAAAATAGCATAGTCCGATGCAGTTCCTTAGGGAACTGAAAATATTTTTTTGGTTCCCGTGGGATCTGGGGAAAACTAATTTCCGCGCTCGCGCACGTCATCGTGACAAAGGAGCTACGGATTAAAGTTGTTTTTTGTAAGGAATTAGTTAATCCAACTCGGCTGGGCAGCGTTCGGGATATTCGCAATATCTTCACGTCCCAAATACCGCAGTGTCTCAAGACTAAGGTCTTTGACCAGTGTGTGTTGCCAGTGATGACTTACGGAACTGACACATGGTCGCTTACTATGGGCCTCATAAGAAGGCTCAAGGTCACCCAAAGGGAAATGGAGCGTGCTATGCTCGGAGTTTCTCTGCGTGATCGAATCAGAAACGAGGAGATCCGCAGGAGAACTAAGGTAACCGACATAGCTCAAAGAATCGCTAAACTGATGTGGCAGTGGGCAGGGCACATAGCTCGTAGAACAGATGACCGATGGGGCAGGAAAGTTCTCGAGTGGCGACCGCGCACCAGAAAACGTAGCGTAGGCAGGGCTCCCACGCGGTGGACCGACGACCTGGTGAAGATCGCGGGAAGCCGATGGATGCGGGCAGCGCAGGACCGGTCGTCGTGGAAATCCTTGGGGGAGGCCTTTGTCTAGCAATGGAAGTCTTTCGGCTTATATGATGATGATGATGAACATTCTATAATTTATTATTGACGGTGTCATCTACTCTGTTGAAGCCCTTAGTTTAAAAAGATACATATTTCATTTGAACTAGCTTCGTTTCACCTCATACATTTATGTTCTTGTTCTGTAAGTTTTTTCTTCGCCAGGAATCCCAGCCTACGGCCTCGACGGTGACAACGTCCGAACAGGCCTCAACAAAAACCTTGGTTTCTCCAAGGAAGACAGGGAAGAGAACATCAGAAGAGTGTCAGAGGTTGCCAAACTGTTCGCCGATAGCGGTGTTGTATGCCTGTGCAGTTTCGTCTCTCCCTTCGCCGAGGTAAGTTTGAGAACCAGTGTTAACAACCCATAAAATCTCCACTGCTGGGGCAGGTATCTTTTCCCTAACTCAGGAAGGTTAGGCCATACTCCACACACGTGGGCCAAGTTCGGGTTGGTGAAGGCTGCAGGTCTAGTTGCGAACCCCACTGTCAGAAGTTTTTCAAGCCGGATATATATAATTAGTAGCTGTTTCCCGCGGCTTCACCCGCGTGGACAACGTTTCTTTGACTTTTCGAGGGGGCGCAGTGCGCGAGCCGCAACCAATAAACAGGCAGCGTTTATTGGTTAGTAAGACAATCGATTCCCATCAAAATCTCTCCCTCTCTTTTTTGGCCATCACAATACCTTCTTCACTTCTTCGTCGCTAGAAAGTAAAAAGGACATCCTACCTAACACTCTACTTCCGAAAGATTTCCAAAAGCTAAGAGAATTTTTAATGTGTTGCTATTCAGTTACTCTCAAAGTGTTGCCAAGAAATAAATGTAACATAGTTTTCTTTGATTCACACAGGACCGTGAGGTAGCTCGCCGCATTCACACGGATTCCGACCTGCCGTTCTTTGAGGTGTTCGTGGACACTCCAATCGAAGTGTGCGAGCAGAGGGATGTCAAGGGCCTCTACAAGAAGGCCAGAGATGGACAGATTAAGGTATGGTGTGATTATTAATAACCTTCGCTCGAATTAAAACTTCATTCTCGAACTGTTCTTAGTTTTCTCCATATACAGGGTGTGAAAAAAATGTTGTAGTAAGCTGGGGATTCTACTCATTTTACTGAAAAACTTTCCCCGAGAAACCCATGGTCAATTCTCAAAAAGAAATTGGACCCTCCATACTAAAATGCACAAAATTTATCGATCAGCTGATCGATTTGTATGAAGAGTAAAAAAATTTTTGCTATTTCAGCAAACTTGTAAAACAGAAGTTGTTCAGTATGAATAGAAGCACCAGTTAACTTGACCTACACATATTTTGTTTCACCTTTATATGCAGCCTCAAAAAAAATAGAGCACAATTTAATTAGTGACAATAGGAGGGAGAGTCAGAGTTTTACTACCGGAAAATCGTTACAATTGAACATAAATAAATAAATCGCAGTATAAAACATAGTGATATTACGAAAATGAGAAAATGAATAGGTGAGATCAGAAAAAGGAATGCTAAGACAAGACAGACAAGTAAAAAATTAGAAAACATAAAAACAAATTTAATTAAAGGTTTATAAATAAAAAAAAATAAGTAAAAAGTACGATTTCGTCACATATAGATATTAAACACTTATCATCATATCAGCCGAAAGACGACCACAGCTGGACAAAGGCCTCCCCCAAGGATTTCCAGGGTCCTGAGCTGCCCGCATCCAGAGGCTTCCCGCGACCTTCACCAGGTCGTCGATCCAGCGCGTGGGAGGCCTGTCTGCGCTACGTCTTCCGGTGCGCGGTTGCCACACTTGCCCCAACGGCCCCCCAGGAGCAAACACCTGTTCGTCACACGAGTGAGGATTGAACCCACGACCCTTGGCCCAGCAGATAGGAGCGTTGCCTCTGGACTAACGAGTCAGTCAAAATGTGCCGACTAAAAAACCTTTTGTTGAATAATGAATTTTAAAATGTTGACGAATTTCTACGAAAGAAATTTTAATCATCATTATGATGGATTTACTATTTTGTTATGATATCCTTTTTTATTTTATTTTTGACTTCTTATTTTACTATGTTTTGACATCTTATTTTTTATTGTGACATTGATTTTATTTTTTATTAATTTTTTTGACGATCATGTTACACTTTGACTTTTTTAATATTCAATTGGTGACATGAAATAAATAATCTAATCTAATTTATTTAACTTATCTTATTCACCCAAGTTTCAACACTATTTTTGATCACAAAAAAAGTTTCTGGAATGAAGAGTGTATATTCACAAAATCGTTTCCCATACAAACTTAAAATAACTATTTCTTGAAAATGGATGGGCCGATTCTATTGAAACTTTATACACATAAGCAAGTCACAAAATTCTAGTTTTTGGATTTTTAAAAAGATTGGCGAATTTACACGTTACTATGAGAACCTTAAATCACTGTTATTTAGTGACAAACACATTTTTTTTGAAAATGTAATATATCTACAGACTAGAATTTCGTGACTTGCTTTTGTATATAAAGTTTCATTAGAATCGGCCCATCCATGTTCAAGAAGTACTAAGTAGTAATTTTAATTTTGTAAGGGAAACTATTTTGTGAATACATTCTTAAGGGTCCCCAGGAGGCTCGAGTTTCCATACAAACGTAGTTTCGTTTTAATACAAAAACTACATGCCGGATTGAATCCAAACTTTGCGAATATATTAAATAGACACATGTCGATGTTTGTAATTAGTTTTCGATGTAATAATATAAAACGGAAAGAAATCTTTCAAACTTTCAGTACAAAACTAATTTAAGCCTTCGTTTAGTTATATTTAAATTTACTACGATGAAAACTACTTACAAACATCGATATGTGTTTACTCAATATATTCGCAAAGTTTGGATTAAATCCGGCAAGTAGTTTTTGTATTAAAGCGGAACTACGTTTGTATGGAAACTCTAGCCTAATTATTTTGTGTAGCGTAGAAACACTGTGTTGTGTTGAATACTTAGTTGATTTTCATCTTATCTGAAGTAGCACCATGTAAATGAACAGTATCTAGGTTTATGTCAAAAACCTGCAACAGGTAAATAAGATAGGCATATTTTAGTACATTCGCTGTCACGTATCATTCTTGATAAGATAGTAACCAGCCATCAGGTGATATAATGTCAAGAGTACCAATAGTAGATTTTATCATATCAGCTCATAAGTGTCCCCACCGAGGGGCCAGAGCCTGCCATGAATTAGGGCGATCGGGCCTTAGTCGACCACGCGGGCCCAGTGCGGGTTGGTCGACTTCACACACAACCTGCGAGTTTCTTTGCAGGCGTATGCCGATTTCCTCACAATGTTTTTCATTCACCGTAAGATTAAATTACAGGCTTAAATTTTTTTTGAGGTCGGTGTCAGCAAACCATCGAATCTAAACCATTTAATGCGTAAGTAACTGTGTGCTGGCACCGACCTCAAAAAAAATTTAAGCCCCTAATTTAATTCGTACCCGCCTTTGATTTCGTTATTGTTGGTTAATGTTGTGTATTTAAGCATAATAATATTATTTCATACTTTTGAGTGAATTTCAATTTGAAGTCGGTTTTAAGTTTTTTATACTTTTTTATTTTCTTTTTTTTTAGTGGTAATGCTATCTATCTAGCAACGTTAAATCCAATCACCTATACTCACCAATATGAATTATCAAATCATAATACATGTGTTTCATTAATAGATACCTGTGGCTTCCATCATCATCTCAGCAGCATGAAAGTTAAGGAGTTAAATCGTCCATCATCAGCTCATCTGAATAACCTGAAGGAATACAACTATCGGCCTATGCATACCTACGTATATATCTATGTATAACATTAAAAATAATTTTCCTGCAACTCCTAACCGTTAAGGAGTTGTACCTTCCTACATCAGCTTATCAACATGAGAATATGACTAACAGACGCAAGTATTTTAATAGCTTTAGAAAACATATGAATCGCGTAATTAGTGCCTTTAAAATTCAAATTTTTCATTATTTTTGAAGGGTTGCCCTCGATTTCCCTGAAATCCCATCATCAGATCCTGACTCTTTCGAATGAAAAAAGAATTTTGAAAATCGGTCCACAAGTGACGGAAAAATCGGTGAATATACATTAAAAAAAATATACAGTCGAACTAAGTACCACCTCTTTTTTGAAGTCGGTAAAAAGTTAAAGTGCAGTAAAGACGAGGGTTACTGCATTATTCACTGGCATTCGTCCACCTTATTGTATTACCAGCAATTTGTAGTACTGCATTACTGATTAGTAGTAATTGAGATAATATAACAAAAATTACTTATCGTAATTTGCAGTAAGCTTCCATATTGCATTCTTTCAAATTGGATCTCTCCAGAATACTTACTGCGTTCTTCCTTATTAAAACTACATGTTCCCGAGCAGTTATCTTAACGAGGATCAAATCATCATATCGAGCTCGTTTTGCCGATTCCGAATCTATAATTAACTCATTTCATGAAAAAACCGTCCTTACTGAATTCTTTGTTAGGACGGCAGATCTGTGGACGTCTTTCGGCTGATATGATGATGATGAAAAATTTCCGTTTTCATACAATACAATAGAGGAAAAAAGAGCATTAAGGGGCTACCCACAGCTAACTAGAGCCGCCATCGCCTTAAAAATAATAACTCGATGACGGCCTAGTAAGTCTAAGTAGTAGGATCCCCTTAAAACATTAAAAAAAATATAATTTGTTAGTGAATTCCACACAATTATACATATATTAAAATAATAATATCTTTATTTCTCAAAAGTACAGGTGAGTTTATAAAACACTTCATCAAATTACATGTCCGTATAATAGAGACCGTATTTTTTTTTCTCATAAAAGGAAAAAAATATTGAATAAACGTTATTAAAATAAAAATACGATCCCAACAGGCTTATAATCTAATGTATATTGTTCTAATAACTCACCTATACTTTTTGAGAAATAAAGATATTATTATTTAAATTATTATTAATTATTTTCCCTGCGTGATCGAATCTGAAATGAGGAAATCAGCAGGAGAACCAAAATAACTGACATAGCTCACAGAATCGCTAAACTGAAGTCGCAATGGGCAGGGCATATAGCTCGTAAAACAGATGGCCGTTTGGTTAGTACAGTTTTCGAGTGGCGACCGTAGACCGGAAAACGTAGCGTAGGCAGGCCTCCGACCACTCGGTAGACCGGCGACCTGGTGAAGGTCGCGAGAAGCCGCTGTATGCGGGCAGCGCTGGACCGGTTGTCGTGGAAATCCTTGGGGGAGACCTTTGTCCAGCAGTGGACGTCTTTCGGCTGATATGATGATGATGACTATATAAATAGAGCATCTGATATACCTACTCTTAGAATAGGGAAGTAGGCATTATTTGAGTCTGCGTGTACCATCCTCGACTTCATCATCACTTACCATCAGGTGAGTTGCAGTCAAACGCACTCAAATTTTTAATAAAAATAAATTTAAAAAAGTGCCTATTCTTAGGGTTTTACTTAGATAGGTAGCAAAGTAAATACTTAGAACAATAATTACATTGTTGGATTACAGTTCTTAGCCATAACCTGTTCAAACGAGATGGAGCGCGTTTCCAAGATATGTTGTAAACTCGATCCCACCAAGAACCTAAATGTGAAAGGGAGCCAATTTCCATACAAAAAATGTGCAGAGATCTAAATGGGTACCAATTTATTAAATGGTATCTTCAATCATAGCTACGGGAATAAACACTAACATATTTATTTATTACTAGCTGCCCCGGCGGATTTCGTTCCACCTTACACTACACTACCCTACCCTACACTACCCTACACTACACTACACTACACTACCCCACCCTACACTACACTACCCTACCCTAAAACCAATTATTTTTTGGCTGATATTTTTTTTTATTGATGAATATCATATTTTTATTACTTACTAGCTGTTTCCCGCGGCTTCACCCGCGTGGACCACGTTTCTATGACTTTTCGAGGGTGCACAGTGCGCGAGCCGCAAGCGGCTCGCGGGCGTAGTAAAAAGTAGCCTATGTCTTAATCCGGGTCCTAATCTGTCTACCTACCAAATTTCAGCCAAATCCGTTCAGTAGTTTTTGCGGGAAAGCGTAACAGACAGACAGAGTTACTTTCGCATTTATAATATTAGTAGGGATTAGTAGGGATTATTATCCTATTCCGGACGAAGACAAATGCAAATATACAAAAATCATAAAAATTGGTCCAGCCGTTCTTGAGTTATAAATGGTATCTAACACGACTTTCTTTTTCTTTTTATTCTCCAAATAATAGAGAATGTACTACGCTTACACCACAGACACTCCATACAACGGTTGTGAAATGACATTTCTAAAAACAAATGACGGAGCAAACCAAATCATGGGCGAAATCCTATACGTCCGAGAACCAAACTAGCACCAAAGTGTGACGAGGGAGTGAGGTCGGAATGTAGAGAGTGGTAGGGAGTGTCCACACTGTGTTTTAGTACTAATATATATATAATTTGCTACTGTTTTCAGTGGCTTAAAAGAAAATTTGTTTTTCTGTGCTACGTTTGTGTACATTTTCACCCAAGATTGCAGACGACTTATGAAATAGAGAAACCCATAGGACTAAATAAAGTTTTATTGTTGTAGGGCTTCACCGGCGTCTCCCAGGTGTACGAGCGCCCTGAAGCACCAGAGATGGTCATCCAGACCGTCGGCCGTTCGATCGAGGAGTCCACCATGGAAGTGGTCCGACTGCTGGAAGCAAATGTAAGTTTTTATTGTAGAAAGTAGCAAATAAGGTTGAGAGGACTGTAAAGCTGCGACTTTTCATACAAACGGCGTTAGAGATTTTCACCTCTTAAATGTTTAACGATTTTGACAAATTTTTTATAGGTCAGAAGCTAGGTTTAGAGGTTTTTTTTAATGGCGGCAAGACTTTTTAATAAATGGTGGTAGCTTGCCAGGCGGGCTTAAAGATGCCCATCCACCAAACAAACCGAGTCTTACAAAGTAAGAGTCTGCCGAGAATCGAACCCGTGAACTTCTATGTGATGCTAATGGACTTAACCATCACGCCACGGGGGCGGTCAAAACATGTGATTATGAACAATTTTTGATAGGTTGAACAAAAGCTAGGTTTAAGTTTAATAGCGGCAAGACTTTTATAATGTGATAGCTAGCCAGGCGGGCTTAAAAATGCCAATCCACCAACCAAACCGAGTCTTACAAAGTTGCCGGGACTCGAACCCGTGACCTTATATGTGAAGCTAATGGACTTAACCATCACGCCACGGGGGCGGAGCTAGCCAGGCGGGCTTAAAAATGCCAATCCACCAACCAAACCGAGTCTTACAAAGTTGCCGGGACTCGAACCCGTGACCTTATATGTGAAGCTAATGGACTTAACCATCACGCCACGGGGGCGGTCAAAACATGTGATTGAATAATATTAAAAAATAATGTTAATTTCTACTATACATGCGTAGTTAACTACTTGTCGTTGACGTAATTTCATTGACAGCCCTGCTGCATTTCCAGTGTCCTAGGCGACGCAGTTTCTATGCACACCGTCCAGCATAGCCGTAACAGTCAAATAATGAATTATTTACTTAGCTCTTTGATACGACGACAATAATGATGCAGTTTAAAAGTTCGACTTGCTAAACCCTTTTTTTTTTGCAGGACATAATACCCCGTTACGAAAACAACGCCTTTACCGTGGAGGAGCTGTTTATCTACGGCAACCGGTTGACCAGCGCGGTCGAAGAGGCCTTGCGTCTGCCTCGAGTAGAACTCACCACGTTGGACTTGCAATGGGTTCAGGTAGGTCGGAAAAATATAGTGGGCTAATGGACGACATTATGCGAACTATACTATTTATTTATACTTGACTTGCAATGGGTTCAAGTAGGTCAGCGTAGTGGGCTGATGGATGACATTATGTAACTACACCATTTATTTCTACTTGACTTGCAATGAGTTCAGGTAGGTCGAAAAAATATAGTGGGCTGATGGATGACATTTTGTAACTAACACTATTTATTTCTTCTTGACTTGCAATAGTTTCAGGTAGGTCGGAAAAATGTAGTGAGTTGATGGATGACATTATGTGACTACACTATTTATTTCTCTGGAATTGCCATGGGTTCAGATAGGTCGGAAAAATGTATTGGGCTGATGGATGACATTATGTAACTACACTATTTATTTCTACTTGACTTGCCACTTTTTTAATTTAAGAGTTTAATTAAATTGTAAGAGAGCGTCGGTTCGATTCGATTACATAATATATACGTTTGTCCGACGAGACTCTTACCGTAAAGGAAAACATCGTGAGGAAACCTGCACACGCCTGCGAAGAAATTCGGAAGGTTGTGTGTGAAGTTGACCAAACCGCACTGGGCCCGCGTGGTCGACTAAGGCCCGATCGCCCTAATTCAGGGTAGGCTCGAGCCCCTCGATGGGGACTTATATGAGCTGATATGATGATGAATTAAATTGTATTTTAGGTGTAACAAAATATTTTTATCGCCCGAAAGTAAAAACGAAAGAAGACCTTTATATGGCTCCATCTACTTCGAAAAATTATAAATACTTAGGTACTATAAAGTTACTCTTATAACAAAAAGATAATAATTATAAATACCCATCTAACATTTGGAATGGTTTCGTACTGGTAAATGGTTGTGAGAGTAAACATCAAATATTTTTTCAGGTGCTCTCCGAAGGCTGGGCGTATCCGCTAAAAGGTTTCATGAGAGAAACTGAGTATTTACAAGTGAGTAATGATGTTTTAATTACTTTATTCTATACTAACCGTTATTGAAAAATTGTGGTAATAGAGAACAATCTATTGACATTTAATTGATTTAATTTTTATTTTATTTATTGATGACGCATAAATCAACACCAACGACTAGATTGATAGACTCTTTGTCTATAATATTTCCCTAGGCAATCTCAAGCTGAAATGACTATCTTAAATGGATGAAACATCAAAATATGAAATTTTGTTATGAGGGCACAGGGTATTTCACCATGATGTAGGTGGTTGGAAATTTTCGACGCGGAAAAGCTTTAAATATCAAAACAGTTAATACGCAGAAAAGCTTTAAATATCAAAGCAGAGCACTTGTGTTGCGCACATGATATAAGTGGCTGCAAAATTAATGCCGCGGAAAAGCTTTAAATATCAAAACAGTTACGACGCGGAAAAGCTTTAAATATAAAAACAGTTACGACGCGGAAAAGCTTTTAATATCAAAACAGTTACTACGCGGAGAAGCTTTAAGTATCAAAACAAAGCACTTGTGTCTTTAGCACATGATATAGGTGGCTACAATATTTACGACGCGGAAAAGCTTTAAATATCAAAACTGAGCACTTGTTTCTTTCGCACATGATATAGGTGGCTACAAAATTTACGACGCGGAAAAGCTTTAAATATCAAAACAGTTACGACGCAGAAAAGCTTTTAATATCAAAACAGAGCACTTGTGTCTTTCGCACATGAGATAGGTGGCTGCAAAATTTACGACTCGGAAAAGCTTTATAAGTCAAAACAGAGCACTAGTGACATCATCAGCTTTCATTTTGTTGATGTCGTATCGTAGAATTGACCAGAGTATGAAGTGTCCGGGCACTTCTTCGTGGGGCTTTGGAAAAATCTTATGATAGAATACAGTAAATAAACTTTTATTTAGAGCACAGTACTTTAAGATAGATAGGTAGGCTAATATGGGATGATTTTGGAGATATTTTGCAGATATTTTTCGCCGCCATTTTTTAACTTAAAATATGCGTTTTATGATGATTGCTTAAACATGACATGAACATTATTAAAAAAATGTGTTATGTACTCATTTTTGTAAAACTATGCAAATGTGTTAACTATCATGCAGTTTTATTAAATATTAGTAGTATGTAAGTGTTATTATATTAAAAGTTTTGACGTTAAAAGCTTTTCTGCGTCGTAACTGTTTTGATATTTAAAGCTTTTCCGCGTCGTAAATTTTGTAGCCACCTATATCATGTGCGAAAGAAACAAGTGCTCAGTTTTGATATTTAAAGCTTTTCCGCGTCGTAAATTTTGTAGCCACCTATATCATGTGCTAAAGACACAAGTGCTCTGTTTTGAACGAACAAGCCGGTTTCCGAAAAGGATTTAGTACCATAGACCACGTACATACGCTGCGGCAGATTATACAGAAGACCGAAGAGTACAATCAGCCACTATGCTTGGCGTTCGTGGACTATGAGAAAGCCTTCGATTCGGTCGAAACCTGGGCTGTGTTACAGTCTCTCCAGAGGTGCCAAATTGACTATCGATATATCGAAGTGCTGAAGTGTTTGTATGAAAACGCCACCATGTCGGTTCGCCTCCAGGATCAAAAATTCGAAACCTATCCAGCTGCAGCGAGGGGTAAGACAGGGAGACGTTATATCTCCAAAACTGTTCACCGCCGCCCTGGAAGATGTTTTTAAGCTTTTGGACTGGGGTGGACTCGGCATCAATATCAACGGCGAATACATCACCCACCTTCGATTCGCTGACTGACGATATCGTGGTCATGGCTGAGACTATGGACGACTTAGGCACAATGCTCAATGGCCTCAGTAGAGCCTCTCAACAAGTGGGTCTTAGAATGAACATGGACAAGACGAAAATTATGCCAAACGTCCGTGTCATACCTACTCCTCTGAAGGTTGGAGGCTCTTTACTCGAAGTTGTTACCGAATATGTATACCTGGGACAAACAGTCAAGTTAGGTAGGTCCAACTTCGAGAAAGAGATCAATCGTCGAATCCAACTCGGCTGGGCAGCGTTCGGGAAGCTTCGCAATATCTTTACGTCCCAGATACCGCAGTGTCTTAAGACCAAGGTCTTCGACCAATGTGTGTTGCCAGTGATGACGTACGGAACTGAGACATGGTCGCTTACCATGGGCCTCGTAAGAAGGCTCAAGGTCACCCAAAGGGCAATGCAGCGTGCTATGCTCGGAGTTTCTCTGCGTGATCGAATCAGAAACGAGGAGATCCGTAAGAGAACCAAAGTAACAGCTCTCAGAATTGCTAAACTAAAGTGGCAGTGGGCGGGGCACATTGCTCGTAGAACAGATGGCCGTTGGGGCAGTAAAGTTCTCGAGTGGCGACCACGCACCGGAAAGCATAGTGTAGGCAGGCCTCCCACTCGGTTGACCGATGACCTGGTGAAGGTCAGGATGCGGGCAGCGCAGAACCGGTCGTCGTGGAGATCCTTGGGGGAGGCCTATGTCCAGCAGTGGACTTCCTTCGGCTGATATGATGAAGTGTTATTAAATAAATAAAATTGAACTTACTATTTTGCTGTCTGAAGGTGAGTCGCAGAAGAAATATCTTTCCTTTCGCTCGCATTATTTTGACAAAAAAAACAGATTGTAAATATAGTGAAATAGTGTAAAGCTAATAACGGTCATCATAGAACACTAGTCAGAACTTTCTAGGGATACTTAAAATATTTTATACAAATCATGTTTTTTGTATAAAAAATATTTAGGACATGTGTTGGGTAGTAACTTTCAACATGGGCGAGTGCTATATTTACCTTTTCAGTTCTTTTAAATGGTGAGTTTTGTACAAACGCATAGACAATAAAAGTTGAGTTTTTATTTTCATTATCTTCATAGACGAGTAGTACAGATTGAGTAAAATTATTAGAACCCAATTTTATTTTTTATGTAAACACATAAACAAACGTACAAAAACCACTTAAAATGTAATTCATTTATAAGAACTGAGAGAGTAAATATAGCACTTGGCCCATCTTCAAAGTTTCTACCCTACACATGTACTTACTTATTTTGTAGCTTTTCAAAAAACGTGTGTTGTATGAAAAGTCTTAATATCCCTTGCAATGTTGATTAGTGGTCGAAAATTGTTTGAAATACCTAGGCGTGACGTCATAGTTTTTCTGCGTAATTTTTTTTGGATTTTGGCGAAATAAAAATTGAAGACTTGTTGAAAAAAATAATCGAATAAGGTTTTTCAAAGTTTCAGTAGGAGGGCAATTTTAGTGATCAAGAGTTTATAATTAGGTAAACCTACGTTCATGGCAAAGCCATTAGAATTCGCCTTGTGATTCATGATATGTTCGATATTAGAACTCGTTGCAATCGCGTGCAGACTCGTTGCGTGAACGAATACTATCAGTGTTCCGTGTCGATATTGGTTTTACGAGTACGTTATATTGCATGAGTTGCATTATGTTCGCATTCGCAGCCTAGTTCCGATGCGGTAATCACAGAATTGTACTGAAACATTGGTAGTTATTTATTTTCAAACTAGAATAGTAGGTACCACAGTAGTTCATTACTGCAAAGGCCGGGAAAGCAGTGATTGATGGATGAGTAGAGTTTAAATTTAACAATACGAATCCTACGCTAGGAACCAATCGGTTACGGATCCTAGGCCTCCCAAGCGGTGGACCAACGACCTTGTGAAGGTCGCGGGAAGCCGCTGGATGCGGGTAGCGCAGGACCGAGTAGGAGGCCAAATTATGAAAAGAGACAATTTCAAAGTAGGGGGTATTCGTCTCTTTTCATTGCATTGCCAATTAAAAACGTCACATTGGCCGTCACATTAAAAATATAAATTTGTAAGAAAATGACGGGCATCCCCCTACTTTGTTTCCCCCTGTTTCTTTCTATCATCATTCTGTCGTAATTTGTGTATGAAGTTCCTTTAAGAAGTTTCTATATCTATGTCATCATCAAGTCAATTTTATAGTGATGTTATGTTTTGACGTTAACATCCAAATGCCCCAAGGCAGGCCTCACACTCGGTGGACCGTCGGCCTGGTGAAGGTCGTGGGATGTCGCTAGATGCGGGCAGCGCAGGACAGGTCGTTGTGGAAATTCTTGGGGAAGGCCTTTGTCTTGGAAGTTGTAGGGGGCAAGCAATATAATACAAAATTGCTTGACATCATTATTTTAATAATATTAGCCCATAGTTAAAACATTTTATAAAAAAAAAAACCTGAATATAATTTAGCTAGCTGTTGATTTTAACATATTTTATATACACTAAATCCTCTTTGTTTTTCTGTTTAACAAAATAGCTTCGACCAATATAACAGCTATGGACCGGCCTATGCGAACAGCGGTTTTTATGCCTACAGAATGAACTAATTCGCTCATTTTGTCTCAGTCGATCAGTATTCCCCAAATCGGTTGAAGGTCGAAGTGTGTGAAATTTATCTCATTCGTGCTACATTCCAAGTATTTCTCTTTATCTCTGTCATTGTTTATATTTAAACGAGACCGGTGTGAGTGTGTGTTTGCGACTATCCGCAATAAAACTAGTTTAGAACATAGAATTAGTTCATTCTGTATTTGACTATTTTTTGATGAGATTAATGTATGGATAGGGCAGGTCCATTATATTTGGTCGAAGCAAAATAGACAGGCAGACAGACTGCCAGCCATAAGCTACAATGATTGCAACCTCTTTCGCTTCGATCAGTAGTAAGGACGCTTTTCGTTTGGTATGATGCTGGTGATCCATTTATTCAACAATTATCAAATATATTTACTTTCAGGCTCTCCACTCAAACTGCATCACTCTCCCCGACGGGTCCCTCGTGAACCAGTCCGTCCCAGTCGTACTACCAGTCAGCACGGAATTCAAAGAGCGAGCCACTGGAAGCGATGCCTTAGCCCTCTTCTATGAGGGAAAGCCAATCGCTGTACTGAGGGCTCCCGATTTCTACCCGCATAGGAAGGCTGAGAGATGTGCAAGGCAGTTCGGGATTTATCATACTGGACATCCGTACATCAAGGTATTTTTTATTGGTGGAACATTTGCACCATATTTTTAAGGTCGTTTTAGGGTATAAATGAGAGCGAGTATAAAAAGGGCAGGTAAAAAAGTATTGTGATGCCAAAAAAAATCGAAGTTAAGATTTTGAAAGATTTTGATGGGGATCGATTGTCTTCACTAATAGAGTCTAAAAAATTAAAAATGTATGGTGTCTGTGTATCTGTGCGTCCCTCAAGTGCTCTACTAGTGGAGCCGTTTTATATTTAAACTAAGACAGCGCAGGACCGGTCGTCGTGAAAATCCTTGGGGGAGGCCTTTGTCCATCAGTGGACGTTTTTCGGCTGATATGATGATGATGACGATGATGAATAAAAATTAGTTTTCTTTTATTATTTTTATGTCATTTCATGTTTTGTATATTTTTTCTTGGTGCTGAAAATAAAAGTTGTCTATGGCTATGTCTGAATTATTTAGGTTTGGCACTATAGTAAAAAAACACTTTTTATTTATTTCTCAAAATTGGCTCCAACGATTTTAATGACACTTTGTTAATAAGTAGAACTTAGCTAGATCTCTATTACACTGGATGTCAAGTGAAAACCTAACCATTTTAATTAATAATTGGAAACGCTAAACACGTTAAAAAACTAAGTTCCATCGCAACAACTTAGTACAATTTTGTATTCTGATTTTGGTATTGGTTAATTTTTTTTAAAGAATTACACCGATTTTACCAACCTGGCAGCATACCTTATGGAATAAAAAATGAAACATGTAACTCAGTTCACAATCTGCAAAGATATCGCGTAACAAGCATACAAAAAAAACCATACAGTTGAATTGAGAACCTCCTTTTTTTGGAAGTTGGTTTAAAATAAGAAACCTGTGTCACTCAAGAAGGATTGGAACGAATCTAACGACACCTCGCACTAAAATCCAGCAATCCGTTTAAGCTGCAGGCTCAGCAAAAAAAACGAATTATGAATGCATGTCACCTAAAAGCAGAATCATGTTTGCATGTTCCATACATACAACCCGAGAACATTACCCACCTTTTTGGCAGTCGGGTAAAAATAGTTAAGCAAGTATGAGAGAGATAACAAGTATTCGATGGCGAGAGCGCCAATGTCGAGTAAGGTGGCGGCTCTAAAGGTAATAGGGAATGGCTTTCCACTTGGCCTGTTGTATGCCACACGGCGCGCTCTGGCGCCGCGCCGCACGCACACCGGACTTGCAACTATGGTTGCCAACTCACCTAATCATTATTACAGAATTTATTGCGAAAAAAATCGGAACAGGCAAAATAAAATCGGGACTTCTCAAAAAATATTTTTGAACATAGGTAGAAATTTCTACTGGAAATTTAAGCAATACACACATTTACAATACGTTAAATTTTTGTTCTTAAAAAAGAGTAAAGAATATTTATATTGGGATTTGGCGCATTTTAAAAGGTTTTTATTTTTAATTACGTTATCGCTCCCCCACCTCGCCACGCCGCGCCCCCGCTCGGCGCAACGCATCCCATAACACGGTAATTTGGAAACAACAATAGCAGAACTGGCGGGATTAATAAAATGAAAAAAATGTAGATGTGTAAATTTCGGGATAATCAATCAGCTTCGATTCGAGTTCGAGTATTCGATGGCGAGAGCGCCAATGTCGAGTAAGGTTGCGGCTCTAAAGGTAATAGGGAATGGCTTTCCACTTGGCCTGTTGTATGCCACACGGCGCGCTCCGGCGCCGCGCCGCACGCACACTTTTTATTATAACTTCGTTGACTTTAGAGTTTGTGCTAAATCACATTAAGTTTGAAGCTTGTATGTTTTACACGATTAAACAAAAAAATATGGGAATCGCCCTGAATTTTTATTTACTCTTTTTTTATTTGTTAGTGATTTCTCTATAACTCTTTCTGTGAAAGTTTTATCAGACTATTACGGTTTCAAAGATACATATTTTTAAAAGTAGGACTCTCAGACAGAGAGCGTAGGCTTAGTAAAAGCATAAATAACTGCCTATGGTCCCTTAAAAGAATAAAAACCTCAAAACTGTATCACTATAACTGCCGACGTAGCTCACAGAATCGCTTAACTTAAGTAGCAGTAAGCAGGGCACATAGCTCGTAGAACAGATGGCCGTTGGAGCAGTAAAGTTCTCGTGTGGCGACCGCGCAGGAAAGCCTCCCACACGGTGGACCGACGACCTGGTGAAGGTCGCAGAAAGCCGCTGGATGCGGGCAGCGCAGGACCGGTCCTCATGGAAATCATTGGATCAGGCCTTTGTCCAGCAGTGGACGTCTTTCGGCTGATATGATGATGATGATAAACTGCCTGTCCTCTAATAAAAAAAATCTTACAGATGATCGAAGAATCCGGCGACTGGCTCGTTGGCGGCAACCTAGAGGTCTTCCAGCGGATCAGTTGGAACGACGGCCTCGACTCTTACAGACTAACGCCCAACGAGCTGCGGCAGAGATTCAAGGAGTTGGGTGCTGATGCCGTATTCGCTTTCCAGGTAGGTAACTTTTTACCCGCCTCCGTGGCGTAATGGTTATTCCATTCGCTTCACACCAGGAGGTCGCGGGTTCGATTCCCGGCAGGGTCAACTTAGTAAGACTCGGTATGGTTGGTGGTAGGGCATTTTCATAGCCCGCCTGGCTAGCTACCACCATCTTATCTAAATCTTGCCGCCAAACATCATTGTTAACAGCATTGATGTGTTTCGGCATGAAGATAAGATCACTAGATCACCATTGCGTTGGGGAATCTTGGTAAGCCCGCTTCCATCTTTGGCATCATCTTCGCTTACCATCAGGTGAGATGATGCCAAGGGTTTATGAATTGTGTATTAAAAAAAACCTATCCACTCTGAGAGAACCGACAGAAGTGAAATTTCTTTTACAGTTTTATAAGTCTGATCTTGACGTTTTCCCATCTCAAAAATGCCCAACGTTTCTAAAGAACTTTTTACTTCATAAAAAACTAAGGCTAAGCGTGCACTAACAACTATTTTGAAATATTTTTTTTGTTTCTTTCTCTCTCTCTCTCTTCCATACACACTCATTGACTTCTATCTTCTTAACAATTATGTCTTTCGCATCAAGTCTACGGGAATTTAATAGCATATTTCGCATCAAGTTTAAATAAACATTGAAAACCGCGACAAAATCCGTTGTCTTTCTTGAAGAAATTTCGAGCAAAATAACCACATAAAAGTGAAACAGAGAACCATATCTTTTTGAAGCCGTTTACAAATTGATTTTATGGAAAAATGCTAAAATTCTGGTGTTTATTTTATTACTAGCTGACCCGGCGACCTTCGTACACTACTACTACTCTACGATACTCTCTCCACTACTCCACACTACAATACTCTACACTACGACTACTCTACTCTACACTACAATACTCTACACTACACTACGACTACTCTACTCTACACTACAATACTCTCTCTACACTACAAGAATTACACTGCGACTACTCTACACTACACTACGACTACTCTACTCATAATTTACGTTTTCCCTTTTTTTGTGATTTTTTCTGATGTTTTTGTAGTTATTCTGTTATTTGAGGCGGAGATGGGTGGAGACAAATCCATCATTTCAAAGATAATGAAAATCAGCCTAACCTTTCTACATTTATAAAATGGTGTAATCTAATCCGCTTTTGTTTTGTATGTATAGATTTACTTACCTACTTACTTATCTTGGCCTTCGACACTTTTTAACGCCATCCGTCACGATCCTGCGATACTTCTTGCCAGTTGGCTATCTAGAGGGCGTTAAGGTCTTTTTCGACTTCATCTTTCCAGCGGTATCTGGGTCGTCCAATCGGGCGTTTCCCGCTTCCGTTTTACGCTTCTGTACTTTAAACTTAACATACGCCCTCATACTTAAAAAAAGCGTATATATATATATATGTAGATTTACAGATCATTTATACATTTAAAGAAGGTGAAGGTCGCGGGAAGCCGCTGGATGCGGGCAGCGCAGGACCGGTCGTAGTATATATCCAAGGGGAGGCCTTTGTCCAGCAGTGGACGTCTTTCGGCTGATATGATGATCATGATGATGAGTTCTATGACATAGGTGTAATATAAATATCGTCTTACCCATGTAGTCACGAGAAATGTATTTTCATTTTTTTTCTGGCATACGATTCCAGTTCTATTTTTGACATCACCAAAAATTTACCAAACTAAGCTCTATACTTAAAAAAATTGCCTCTTGTCACACGGGATTTGGTCAATAACCGGAAACACAGAAAAAATGTGTTATTTTCCTTCGGATCAAACTGATTAATATGGCCTAAAGATTATCACAACTATCAGCTTTCTTGGCATACCGCTAGGTTCATGGTAAATAACACGTTATTGCCTTGTTTTTAGCTAAGGAACCCAATCCACAACGGACACGCGCTGCTGATGCAGGACACTCACAGGCAGCTTCTAGACAGAGGATTCAAGAAACCTGTGTTGCTATTGCACCCGCTGGGTATGTTTTCCTCGTGGTTTTAACTTGAAAGCACACTTGTAATCTTGAAAACTACTGGCGCTTTGAAAGGCGGTGAGGTACATATTGACACAAAAATGGGGTTTTTGAAAAAATATAAAAAATAGATAGCATTTCTCATACAAAAGCACAAAAACTTTTTGAAATGTTAATTTTATATTTGTAAAAAACGACTAAAACAATGTCACATGCCTGTAACACTAATAATTATGTATGTCGTTTTTGACAGTTGATAAAAAGTACTCCAATTACTAGAAGTCAAATACTGGACTCTCAGTAGACCAACTTTGTTGTTCACATATTCTTGGTTCGGTTAGTGTCGGAAATAGGGATGACGATAGCATCAAAAATAAATGATGAACTCTTTCTTACTCACAAAATTGCTCTCCTACTTAAACTTCAGAAAACCGTACTCGTTTTGTTTTCCATCAAGTCTTCGATTTTTAATTTACCAAAATCACAAAATGAGTAAATGTAAATGACGCTGCAAAACTTTGATGTCACGCGTAGGTATTTCAAACATTTTTAGAACAAAATGTCGTTTTTGACAGATGATAAAAAGTAAATCAGATGACTAGCATTCGTCATCCCTATTGGTGTGCGTTTTTCTGCGCAAATGAAAACTAGCCATGGGAGTACGGTATTTTCCACTTATTCAAATCAAAATCACTTTTTATCACTACACAAATATGTAAAGGTCTTGACGAACTAATTTTGTGATTTGATTTAATATAAAATTGAAAATGAATGAAAGAGTTAACAAGGTAAGTTTTTCAGATATTTTAGAAGGTATGCTATTTGCTGAATACTATTTTATAATTTAATATTGGGTACTGGAAAATATCCTATTATAAGTTGTGTCAAAATACCACGTTCAGTGTGAGTTGTGACATAACGTTGTTTCATTCACGTTCTAAAATGAAAACTTTAATACCTATATTTTTTTCTACGTTGTGTATCCACTTCATCATATCAGCCGAAGGACGTCCACTGTTGGACATAGGCCTCTCCCAAGGATTTCAACGACGACCGTTTCTGCGTTGCCCGCATTCAGCGGCTTCCCGTGACCTTTAATAGATCATCGGTCCACCGAGTGGAAGGTCTTGCTACGCTACGTAGTCGCCACTCGTGAACTTTACTGCTCCCACGGTCACCTTTCTGTATCCACTTGACTGTTAGATAGCTGTAAATTTACCAAAGTAATAAAATAAATTGTAGACAATAGTATTTTTCAATTTTTTTAAGTAATATTCCACAAAAACATACATAATTTCCGCTTAGTCTCATCACACTTCACACAAATATTATAAACGCAAAAGTGTGGATGTTTGGTTCCACATTCACAGTCTGTGCTTTATACCTTGTTATTTTTCGACATATTTTTTGTTATTCACAATTGGTAAGCCCTTGGTATCATCTCACTTGGTGGTAAGTGACTATGATGCCGAAGATGGAAGCGGGCTTACCTCGTATACTTCATCCGTCGTCGACATATACCTTACAAAAATATCATCACTCCTTCTATTTAATAAATAAGTTCATTTGTTTGGAAGGGACTGGATTCTGTAATACAGGCTCTGCCTAGTACAGATGCGAGGGTCTGCACACCCAGATGTTTCTATACAATTTAAGTACCTTGTAAGATTCAGGAAGCTTCGCAATATCTTCACGTCCCAAATACCTCAGTGTCTCGAAGACTAAGGTCTTTGACCAGTATGTGTTGCCAGTGATGACTTACGGAACTGAGACATGGTCACTTACTATGGGCCTCATAAGAAGGCGCAAGGTCACCCAAAGGGCAACGGAGCGTGCTATGCTCGGAGTTTCTCTGCGTGATCGAATCAGAAACGAGGTGATCCGCAGAAGAACCAAAGTGACCGACATAGCTCACAGAATCGCTAAACTGAAGTGGCAGTGGGCAGGGCACATAGCTCGTAGAACGATGGGGCAATAAAGTTATCGAGTGGCTCCGCGCACCGGAAAACGTAGCGTAGGTAGCCCTCCCACGCGGTGGACCGACGACCTGATGAAGATCGCGGGAAGCCAGGACAGGTCGTCGTGGAAATCCTTGGGGGAGGCCTTTGTGCAGCAGTGGACTATTTTCGGCTGATATGATGATGATGTATGATAAGACTTTTTAAGGTGAATATACAGCTTATTTTTACCTCTTTCTTACCGCGCACCTAGCGCGAAATAGGAAATAGATGGCAATTTCACAATTGAAAATTAGACCTTGTTCTAATAAGTTTCTCTGCAGGTGGGTGGACCAAAGACGACGATGTGCCACTAGACGTAAGGATGAACCAGCACAAGGCGGTGCTAAACGAGGGTGTCCTAGACCCAAACTCCACCATCATTGCTATCTTCCCCTCGCCCATGATGTATGCTGGGCCCACTGAGGTAAGGGCAGCTATTGACCTATACCAAAGTGTATATATTAGTACTAACATACAGTATGGACCATAGTCTATATGGATTATTAGACTGTGGTATGGACACTGCCTGCCGCTCTCTAGATTCCGACCTCACTCCCTCGTCACCCAGATTGATACAGATTGGTTACAGTTTGGTTCTCGAACGTATATCATATAAGCCGTGATTTTTTATGCTCCGTCATTTGTTTTTAGAAACGACCGTCATTTCACGACCGTTGTATGCAGTGTCTGTTGTGTGCCTATACTACCGTTTAACCACAGCATAAAGAGAGTAACCAGTACGGAAACTCCACCGCCCCCTTTTAATTATCTCACCCCTCTTAATAGGTACTAAAACTACGTAAAGTATCAGCGTAGTGCGAAACTCCCGTAACTACTCAATTAGTATTTGTTGTAGTCGCACGACGGATTAACGGATCATCACTACCTCCCCTCTCGCCCGAAGTGGCGACCAATTTTTTTTTTTCAATAAATGATGCTTTTTATGTAAGTGCAACCCTACCTGTAACAAGTACACATATGCTCATGTACTAACATGATTTTGACAATTTAGTTTCGATTTCAATAATGTTTATACATTTTGACGTGAGTGACTGTTCTGTATGAATAGTATTGAAACTTATTCACTCTTGTGTGGTTAACTGAGCCGTCATCGCCTTAGCTAGGTGCGAGGTGTGGGTAGGTTGTGCAAGTCGTGTACGACGTCTCTTTAATTCTAGGTTGCCCTGCTACGCCCTCTGGATATAAAAGGGAGATAAAATCCGTGACAGTGACAATCGTACGTTTAGTGCTAGCGGTACACCCCGAAATTCAGTAAATAGCTGCAAAGTTAAAAGCATTAAAATCGGAAAGATTGATCTTTAGGCCATATGAATCAATTTGACCCGTAGCACCAAAAAAAAGGAGAGGAGCTAAGACGTGATTTTTTTTTATGGAAAAAAAAATTCTGAAACCTATCGCGTGTACTATCAAATGAAAGGGCCTAAGCTGACTCTAAAAATAAATTACATTTCAGTCACTTGTTTCAAATAATAAAAAAAGCAAGTTTGGGCTCCTCCCGATACGATACGGTTGACTCATTTTTGATGGAATGTACCTCAAATGCTACATAATATTCTCATATCTAACTCCAAGAAAGCAATTTTGAAAATATTTACATTTCGTATTGTTTTTTATTTTTTCATTATTTCATTCTTTATATTGCATTTTCGTATGGAGGGTCCAAAATTTTTTGAGAATTTACTATGGGTTCTTTGGGGAAAGTTGTTCATTGTGATGAGAAGAAGCCCCAGTTAAAGACTCCTACACCAATTTCGTTACAAAAATTTGGACCATCCATACAATAATGCAATTTAAGGAATTAAATAATGAAAAACTTTTTGTTATTTTATATTATATTAGGGTGTAACATAAAGGTGTGGTGATACTTCAAGGTGGGCTTGTACTCATCAAACTGAACCACTTTTGTTCTGCAACTTTGCTGAAATCGATTTTTTTATTTTATTTTACGTACAAATCGTTCAGTTAATTAAACGGTTTTGTATGAAAAATCCAATAAAAATTTCGCGTTTTCAGTAAAGTTGCAGAACAAAAGTTGCTCAGTTTGATGAGTTATGAGATGAAGCCCACCTTAAAGTATCACCACACCTTTATGTTACACCCTGTATATTATGTAAACATTTACAAAAATGCTTTCTTAGAGTTAGATATGATAATATTACGTATCATTTGGGGTATTTTTCACCAAAAATGAGTCAACCGTATCGTATCTGGAGGAGCCCAAACTTGGAATTTTTTGAAAATGAATTTTATTTTAATTTGAAACAAGTGAATTTTATTTAAGTTAGAATCGGCTCAAAAAGCTCTTTCATTTGATACCACACACAATAGGTTTCAGAACAAATTTTTTTTTTCTTTCTCCAAACAAAAAAAGTTTGCGTCCATAACTTCTCTTTTTTTTTGGTGCTACGGGTCAAATTGATTCATATGACCTAGATTTCATTTGTTCCGATTTTCATGTTTTTAACACTATTTGCACCGGTTTTTTTGGCGTTACTCTAGGACTAGTGACTCCATATAAAGAAACAAGAATAAGAACCTACATTTGACTGTGAATCTCGATCTTTTATATGTGATCTAAGTTAATAGTAGCAATAATTGGGATGACGACAGCATCAAAAATAAATTATGAATTCTTGATCACTGAATTGTCCTCCTACTGAAACTTTGAAAAACCTTAATCGTTTTTTTTTTCATGAAGTCTTCAATTGATTCACCAATATCACAAAATGCGTACATACATGAGACGCTGCAAATGACGTCACGCCTAGGTTTTTCAAACATTTTTAGAACAAAATGTCTTTTTGATAGATGATAAAAAGTAACTCAGATGACTAGCAGTCATCATTCCTATTTTCGCGAACCATCTACGGAAATTACAGTCACAACACAGATGGTGGTTGCAACATGGTCGATGACTTTGGAATTCCTTACAGGGATACATACTAAATGGACACAGAGTCTTGAGCAAAAATTGTCGTGGTATAATTCTCATGGCTTGATTGTTTGCCCCCAAAATACAAAACTCGCCGTGAAAATGAAAGTATTAATTTCTTTATTTCAGGTGCAATGGCACGCCAAATGCCGCATGAACGCGGGTGCCAACCACTACATAGTGGGGCGTGACCCCGCGGGCTTACCGCACCCAGAGGGTGGCGGCGACTTGTACGATCCTCGCCACGGTGCCATGGTCCTCAAGATGGCTCCAGGACTCAATGAGCTTGAGGTTTGTGTCATTAGACAATAATCAGGACAAAATTAAGAACATAGATTGGTAGGAGCCACTACATAGTGGGGCGTGACCCCGCGGGCTTACCACACCCAGAGGGTGGCGGCGACTTGTACGGTCCTCGTCACGGTGCCATGGTCCTCAAGGTGGCTCCAGGACTCAATGAGCTTGAGGTTTGTGTCATTAGACAATAATCAGGACAAAATTAAGAACATAGATTGGTAGGAGCCACTACATAGTGGGGCGTGACCCCGCGGGCTTACCACACCCAGAGGGTGGCGGCGACTTGTACGATCCTCGCCACGGTGCTTGGTCCTCAAGATGGCTCCAGGACTCAATAAGCTTGAGATTTGTGTCATAAGACAGTAATCTGGACAAAATAAAGAAGATATAATGGTAGGAGCCACTACACAGTGGAACATGACCCCGCGGGCTTACTGCACCCAGATGGCGGCGGCGACTTATACAGTCCCCGCTATGGTGCCATGCTGCAACTACTGGCGTTACAGGTACAGTGCAGTGGGGCGTGACCCCATCGGCTTACCGCACACAGACAAAGGCGGCGGCTTGTACGATCCCCGTCACAGTGCCTTTATACTTAATGGCTCCAGGAAAACGAATTTGAGGCTTATGTCATTAGACAAAATTCTTGACAAAACAGTCTTGACAAAATCAAGACGATGTAATCGTCGGAGTGACATAGTGAGGCGTGACTCCACGGGCTTACCGCACCCTGACGGCGGCTACATCCTGTAGACCTGATGGATTGTAATCCCACAGGCTTGTTAAATTCAAATACGAATTACGAGGCTGCAGATACGAACCAAAAATAAACTAGTAAATTTTGACCTTAAGCAACACGTTACTGAGATATTTTGAGACTGCTCAAAAAAGAGGGATACCTAATATTTGTATGCAGTTGGGTTTTCAATTAAAATGTTAGGTTAAGTGCTGATGATGGCCGAAGATGGAAGCGGGGTTCCCCAACGCAATCTGGGACTGTATCTTATCTTCAAGCCGGTACCCATCGATGCTGTTAATATTGATAGTTGGCCGTAGGCCGGCTTACAAAATTCCCTTCCACGAACCAAATCAAGTCATACAAAGTTCGACTCCGCCGAGAATCGAACCCGCGACCTCCTGATGTGAAGTTAATGGACTTAACCATTACCCACGGAGGCGGTTTAAACTGACTGCATAACATAATCCCTCTTTTTTTGGCAGTCGGTTAAAATGTATCCTATATCACTTTCGGGATCAAGATGAATCTAACGGCACTGTAGCCTAAACGACTTGATAGATTTTGAAGTGCGGAGTGTCGTTAGATTCACCTTGATCCCGAAAGTAAAACTGGATACATTTTTACCCGACTGCCCTAAAAGGAGGTTAATGTTTTTCGGGTGTATGTGTGTATTTTATTTGGGCTGAGCCTGTAGCCTGTAAACGACTTGATAGATCTCGAAATGCGAGGTGTCGTTAGATTCACCTTGATCCCGAAAGTAACACTGGATACATTTTTACCAGACTGCCCAAAAATGAGGTTAATATTTTTCGGGTGTATGTATGTGTGTATTTTATTAAGGCTTAGCCTGTAAACGACATGAAGGATTTTGGAGTGCGAGGTGTCGTTAGATTCATCTTGATCCCGAAAGTAACATTTGATACATTTTTACCCGACTGCCCAAAAAGGAGGTTAATGTTTTTCGGGTGTATGTGTGTATTTTATTTGGGCTGAGCCTGTAGCCTGTAAACGACTTGATAGATCTTGAAATGCGAGCCTGTAGCCTGTAAACGACTTGATAGATCTTGAAATCTTTAGATTCACCTTGATCCCGAAAGTAAAACTGGATACATTTTTACCCGACTGCCCAAAAAGGAGGTTAATGTTTTTCGGGTGTATGTGTGTATTTTATTTGGGCTGAGCCTGTAGCCTGTAAACGACTTGATAGATCTTGAAATGCGAGCCTGTAGCCTGTAAACGACTTGATAGATCTTGAAATCTTTAGATTCACCTTGATCCCGAAAGTAAAACTGGATACATTTTTACCCGACTGCCCAAAAAGGAGGTTAATGTTTTTCGGGTGTATGTGTGTATTTTATTTGGGCTGAGCCTGTAGCCTGTAAACGACTTGATAGATCTTGAAATGCGAGCCTGTAGCCTGTAAACGACTTGATAGATCTTGAAATCTTTAGATTCACCTTGATCCCGAAAGTAACACTGGATACATTTTTACCAGACTGCCCAAAAAGGAGGTTCATGTTTTTCGGGTGTATGTCTGTATTTTATTTAGGCTGAGCCTGTAGCCTGTAAACGACATGAAGGATTTTGAAGCGCGAGGTGTCGTTAGATTCATCTTGATCCCGAAATTTACATTGGTTACATTTTTACCAGACTGCCCAAAAAGGAGGTTAATGTTTTTCGGGTGTATGTATGTGTGTATTTTATTTAGGCTGAGCCTGGAGCCTGTAAACGACTTGAAGGATTTTGGAGTGCGAGGTGTCGTTAGATTAATCTTGATCCCGAAATTTACATTGGTTACATTTTTACCCGACTGCCCAAAAAGGAGGTTAATATTTTTCGGGTGTATGTATGTATGTGTGTATTTTATTTAGGTTTAGCCTGTAAATGACTTGAAGGATTTTGGAGGGCAAAGTGTCGTAAGATTCATCTTAATCCCGAAAGTAATATTGAATACATTTTTACCCGACTGCCCAAAAAGGAGGTTAATGTTTTTCGGGTGTATGTATGTGTGTATTTTATTAAGGCTTAGCCTGTAAACGACTTGAAGGATTTTGGAGTGCGAGGTGTCGTAAGATTCATCTTGATCCCGAAAGTAACATTGGATACATTTTTACCAGACTGCCCAAAAAGGAGGTTAATATTTTTCGGGTGTATGTATGTGTGTATTTTATTAAGGCTTAGCCTGTAAACGACTTGAAGGATTTTGGAGTGCGAGGTGTCGTAAGATTCATCTTGATCCCGAAAGTAACATTGGATACATTTTTACCCGACTGCCCAAAAAGGAGGTTAATGTTTTTCGGGTGTATTTTTATTTATTATTATTTATATAATTATTAATCGAAAAAATGAGTACATAGGTAAACATTAGACCCACAAAACTGAATGATCAGTTTGTCTGTGGGATCAACAGTCTCACAATTATACGTTACAATCATAGATAAGACTGTGGTACTTAACAAGATTCTAAGTGAATCGGTACGTCGTATGCAAGAGCAAAACTACATTACAGGCTGTTCATGAAAAAATTTTTTAACAGATTTTTAAATTTACTTTTTTTATGTTCGAGTCTAATAGCCGATAGTATGTATGTATGTGTGTATTTTATTTAGGCTGAGCCTGGAGCCTGTAAACGACATGAAGGATTTTGGAGTGCGAGGTGTCGTTAGATTCATCTTGATCCCGAAATTTACATTGATTACATTTTTAACAGACTGCCCAAAAAAGAGGTCAATGTTTTTCGGGTGTATGTATGTGTGTATTTTGTTTAGGCTTAGCCTGTAAATGACTTGAAGGATTTTGGAGTGCGAAGTGTCGTAAGATTCATCTTGATCCCGAAAGTAATATTGGATACATTTTTACCCGACTGCCCAAAAAGGAGGTTAATATTTTTCGGGTGTATGTATGTGTGTATTTTGTTTAGGTTTAGCCTGTAAATGACTTGAAGGATTTTAGAGTGCAAAGTGTCGTAAGATTCATCTTGATCCCGAAAGTAATATTGGATACATTTTTACCCGACTGCCCAAAAAGGAGGTAAATATTTTTCGGGTGTATGTATGTATTCTATTTAGGCAGAGCCTGTAGCCTAAACGACTTGATTTTGAAGTGCGTGGTGTCGTTAGATTCATCTTGATACATTTATACCCAAGTGCCCAAAAAGGGATACCTAATGTTTTTATGCAACCTGGTTTTTATTTTTTGATTAAATTGGTTAGGTTATTAGGTAATTAAATGTAATTGGTCTTTTGACAGTTTGCTCTTTAACTTTTACTAGGGAAGCGAAATCTTTTCTTTATTCACAATTGGTCACCTGATGATGAGTGTAACGATGATGCCGAAGATGGAAGCGGGCATACCGAAATCCCCCAAACACAATGCTGTTTATGCTTGCGGGCAAGACTTAGATATGATGGTGGTAGCTAGCCAGGCGGGCTTAGAAAATGCCCTTCCACCAACCAGAGATATACATAGTTAGACTCAGCCGGGAATCGAACCCGCGGCTTAACCAATGGACTTAACCATTACGCCACGGAGGCGGTTAACTCGGTTTTTGACTCTATACTGTCATCATCATATCAGCAGAAAGACGTCCACTGCTGGACAAAGGCCTCCCCTAAGGATTTCTACGACGACCAGTGTGTACAATTTATTTATCTGTAAAATTGTACAAACCACGGCGTGGTGCACTTCGGAGGGGGAATGGGAAGGGGTAGGTTTGAGCATCACTTCTATGAGGGTCTACAGAGCCTTTGTCCTTAGTCATATAACTTGTGTGAGGGTCTACAGAGCCTTTGTCCTTAGTCATTTAGTGCAAGATTGACGACTTTATTCATGCAGCGACCGTACTAAAAAATACATATTAATAAAGAAAAAAAAACAAAAAAAAAATCATATTAATATTTTATTTCTTTCGTACTTAAACCTAATTCGAATGTACATAAATACATATCTATAATATAATAAAACTGTAACGGGGCCGTGTCTGTACATGAAATATTTTTGGAAAATAATAACTGTGGTGGACATTACTAACGATACAGAGGCCAAAACAACAACTTTTGGAATTTTTGTCTGTCTGTCTGTCTGTCTGTCTGTCTGTCTGTCTGTATGTTCGCGCATCACGCAAAAAGTACCGGGCCGATTTTGATGAAATTTTGTATGGTGGTTCCTTATAGCCCGGGTTAACATATAGGATACTTTTTATCCCAGAAAATTTAAGAGTTCCCGTGGGAAAATCAAAAGTATTCATTTATAGAATGGCTCACCACGCAAATGTGACGCAAATTACAATCAAATTTTACACGTTGATACCCTTATCGCGAACTAAAACTGGGACATTGTGAATCCCAAAAAAATTAGGGTTCCTACAGGAATGCAAAAAATTGTATCTTTAGAATGACTCAACGTAACAATATGAAACCTTTACATTGGGATGGGGTGTTTTGACCATCATTGCATAGTCGGGTATTCTTTATCCCGGAAAAGTAAAGAAGTCCCGTGGGAAATTACCTATCGATACTTACAATAATAACAATAGAGTACTTTCTTCTATATATTAGCTACACGTACCAAACATTATAATCATAGTAGCAGAATGTCAATAGATGGCACTGCAGGGATAACAAAACGCGCTTAAGTTGTATTAAAATATTATTTCATAATTTTGAGTGGATTTCTTTTATGTACTTTTCAGCATACGCTACTTTAAACTCTGGAACTATGGTACGTAGCGATGTGTTTCATAGACGAACAGAGAGGTATATTTTACAGATTCCAATCGTGTAAAAAAATAAAAACACATAAATCGAGTTTAGCATCTTTTAACAGGAGGCACAGATATGTGAACTCTTATGACGGCGACTATTTGCGTGTGTCAGTTGCTCTCCGCCTGCAATATCAATATCTGTGAACCTCATCAATGTATTTGCGGGTCCACGGTGGAGGCAATTGGCCATCACTCACTGAGTTGCAGTCGTGTTTGTGAAGATTCCCACGTCACCAATTCCTTAATGACCTCACTCGGAGGGCACTGGTCTCGGCCAGATGGAATATTCCATCTTTGATGCAGCCGCCGGCCGGGCTTTAGTCGATCTGATGGCAAAAGGCTGGAGGGTTTAAACAGGTGCTATGGCAGAGACGAACGTGTCTGCTTTGGGAAGCCACTTTTTCTGCCTCACTGTACGGTACTGCTGCTTAATTTTCGGCGAGAAAGAAGCATAATAAGTACTCGGTCTTGGAGGCTAATTACTGCTTTGTGCCGCTGGTCTGCGAGACAACCGGCTGCTGAACCCTCAGAGGCCTTTGCCTTCACAAAGGAGATTGGCCTTCGCCTTCGAGAGAGGAGATGTGACGTGAGGTCCTACCTGCTGCTAAGGGTGTCTATTGCCATCCAGCGCGGCAACGAGAAGTGCGTCTTGGGATCCTTTGGAGCTGATACGACTCGAGTATTTGACCCATATTAATATTGTTAGGAAATTTTATTACTAGATTGATACCTATAATGATTTGAATTAGTTTTTTGATAATATAGGTACCTATATATGTTATTTCATCATATCAGTTTATATACGTCCCCACCAAGGGGCTCAACCTGCCCTGAGTTAGGGCGATCTGGCCTTAGACGATCACGCGGGCCCATTGCGGGTTGATTGACTTCACACATAAGCTTCGAATTTCTTCGAAGGCGTGTGCAGGTTTCCTCGCGATGTTTTTCTCACCGTAAGAGCGTCGGATAAACGTACATACCAGTATGAAATCGATATTCGTATAGATATTGATAAGTGGCAGGATTCGAACCACGGCCTTCCGGACAGGAGGTAGTGGCCCTAACCGTTTTGCCACTGACGCTCTATATTTTATTTAAGATTTAGAAATCCTTACTTATAATATTATAAATGTGAAAATGTGTTTGTTTGTTTGTTACCTATTCACACTTCAACACCTCTATCAATCTTGATGAAATTTGGCATGCAGGTAGCCTGTATCACTGGGAATGAAATAATCAACCTTTTATCTGTGGAAATTATTATAGCCCGATACAGTTCCTGAGGAAACTAAAACAATACTCTTTGTTCGTTTTATATAAAATTGTAACGAAAAAATAGATTGGTGTGATTTTTAGCACAGAGATGAGGTGGAAAATGATATAATTTACTAATACGTATATCCTGACATAGTTCCCGAGGTATCTGGGGACAACTGTTTTCTACGCGCGCGCACGTCGGTGGCGTCGCAACGGAGCAACGGATTAAAGTGATTTTTTGTATACAATTTGTTGAGGGGGTGGGAAGTGACAAAGACTGCTAATCTGAATAGCCCGATAAAGTTCCTGAGGTACCTGGAGAAAACTCATGTCCACGCTTGCGAGCTGATTGCGGCTCGCGCACCACTCACCCTCAAAGAGGGTCATAAAAGCTATGTCCACGTGGGCGAAGCCGCGGGCAAAAGCTAGTACTTAATAACTACGAACACTAATGGAATATAATATTAGGTCTTTACCTATGAAATTGCCGATTGTATAAAAAAGTTTAAAGATGAAAATTAATATTAAGAATAGTTATTAAAACAAAATTTATTCTCAAAATAGCATTAGATTATTAGAAATTAAATGGTGGTAAACATATGCCTATTGTTTAGATATTTTGAGAGCACGGTGACTTTAACCTCATGAAGTCGCGTTTTTTCACCTGAAAAAATCGCCTTTATTGAGGCAAAAAATACACATTTTAATTTTAAAGCTCTAGAGTTATCGCAGCAGTTTCTTCGTTACTCATGTCATATTTGGGAATACCCCGCATAATATTTCGTCACTTTCACGAAAATTCAAGAAAATTAACTAGTCTAAAAATTGTCCCATCTGACCACTAAGAAATTTTATTTTTTTTATTTTTATTCACAATTGGTAAACCCTTGACAACATCTCACCTGGTGGTAAACGGTATTTAAACGGCCATTTTTTCCATTCAATGGTACATAGCTCAGGGGATTGAAACATGAAAGACATGCCACTAGTTACTAATAAAAGACCATAAGTAGTGTCACTATAAGGTCAAAAATAAAAAAAAACTATTTATTTTTATTTTTGATAAAAATTGTAATTGAACTTCAAAAACTGAATCGGCAATTTTATAGATAAATGACCCTATTATCAGGGGCGTAAAGTTTCGAAAAGCATTATATGCAGCTGATTTTATTATCATCAAAGAGTGTAAAAAGTTATTTTGTAATTGGGGATGATTCATAATCAAATCTAGAATGCAATAAAGATATGCACTAAATTAAAAAGTATGATCGTTTGCTTATAGCAGGTTTTCATTTTAGTATGAGAGGGCTAAAACTTTTTGACAAACATGTCAATAACAATGGAATATTGTTTTCCTCTAGAGAGTGAAAAATGTTGCATATTGAACTGACTTTGAAAAAAACACTAAAGACACTTTAAGGGTCCAGAAACACGGACTGCAAGCCAGCTGCAAATTTGCAGTTTGGATGTAGTTCCCATAGTAACTTGCGCTTTGACTGCATCCAAACTGAAAATTTGCAGCTAGAATGAAGTCCATGTGTCTGGACCCAAGAGGACTGTGAACCTACGGCGATAATTTGTCTTTTCATAGGTACGGCGATAGCGATTTCCACCTCTTATAAATCAACCGACTTTGACCAATATTTGATAGGTTGTCTGTCTGTCAGAACAAAAGCTAGGTTTATAGATTTCGTTTTTTAAATTATTGATTAAGAATAAACAATGAATGGCCGAAATTAGTTTTGTATGAAAACACTAAACGACAAATAAAATTTAACTGATTAATTGTATTGAAAAAACGTAAACCTATAAACCTAGCTTTTGTTCTAAGAACCAATATTTTTTTTTTAAATCCGTTAACTTTTATGATGCGAAAATCGCTATCGCCGTTTGTATGAAAATTCGTAGGCTCACAAGGTTAATAATTACATATCACCCCTAAAATAAAAATTCTCTTTACATCCTGCGACTATTTATATATTTTTATTAATTGTAAAACATCTGTGACTAGATTATACCGTTCCGCGTGGCTGCGTACGACACATCGGTGGCGAAAATGGCATTTTTCGATCCTACACGTAAGGAGGACTTCGATTTCATCTCGGGGACCAGGATGAGAGGTGAGCACTCTATTCTGCCAACAAAAAAATATCAAAGTTAGCTAAACATGGCGTTTTAAAAAATATCTACTTAAAAATAAGCCTTACCTATTTTTCTATTTTTAAGGTTCCGTACCAGGTAACGGGACCCTAATACTAAGTCTACGCCGCCGTCTATCTCTGCCCGTCCGACTGTCGACCTCCTTTAAAGGGACCTTTTGAACCTTAATAGGAAGCCGTCTGAACTTTTCACAGAATATGTGTTATTATGAGAGATTTACTAACAAATAATAGAATTAAACATAGCGGGGGGGGGGGGGGGTTCCCTAAACCGGCCAAGTGTAAGTCGTAGATTAATACAAAGTGTAAGTCGTACTTACACTTGGCCATTAAGGGATTGACCATGCTTATGACTGCTTCAAGTAAAGTGAGACTATTCTTTGCGCAGGATTCGCAAGATCAGGGAAGGAGCCGCCAAAGGGATTCATGGCGCCTTCAGCGTGGAAGGTCCTAGCAGACTACTATCAGTCTTTGAAAACCAAGATGGACACCAACTAAACTGGGCACAAACACCAAGCAATTTACCGACTTCCACAAATGGATTGACTTTTTGACATTCATTTTTGTTGTATTTTTTTAGGTTTGACCTAATTTGAGGATGGAATAACAAACGTTAATTATTTTTTTGCTAATATAATGTGTTATATTATTATTAATGCTAAATCGAAAATTGTACTATACTTGTAGGCACAGATATTTGAGTGCAATATATATTTTTTGCTATACGTAATGAAATCGTATACATTGATGTAATCTAATGTATTTAATTATTTTTCACAGCTATTTGAGTGCAATATATATTTTTTGCTATACGTAATGAAATCGTATAGGTACATTGATGTAATCTAATGTATTTCATTATTTTTCACAGATATTTTAATGCAATTTTTTTAGCTATTCGTAATGAAATCGGATGTACGTAATTATTTTTCACAGCTATTTTAATGCATTTTTTTTTAGCTATACGTAATGAAATCGGATACATTGATGTAATTTAATGTACGTAATTATTTTTATGGTCACATTCCATTCCGGATTTGTATGTGTTAGATAATTTATTTACACATTCCAGAGAGCTTTTTCATGGTTTGCAGTTAAGTTATTATTGTAGATTAATACAAAGATTTTTATATGTTACGAGCAAAACGCAGGGAATTAGTTACAATTTACTACTAAGATCAGTCAAGCAGTATTTATTTATTTATTATTTACCTGTGGTGAATGTTATTGTTAGAAATTGGTTTGATTTATTATTTAATAAATGTTTAACATCAAACTGTTGTAACTTAAAATGGTGCTTTTAAAATTAAATGTATTTATTTACTATATCAATTAATTATCAAATTATAATATTTAAAATGACAATGAAATTACTTTGAAGAACGTAAATAAAATTTACTTTAGAAGGTATGTGTTTCTTCTTTTAGATCCCTGTCGAATATACTGTCGTATATCCCTACTAATCCCTACTAATATTATAAATGCGAAAGTAACTCTGTCTGTCTGTTACGCTTTCCCGCAAAAACTACTGAACGGATTTGGCTGAAATTTGGTAGGTAGACAGATTAGGACCTGGCTTAAGACATAGGCTACTTTTTACCACGCTCGCGAGCCGCTTGCGGCTCGCGCACTGCGCACCCTCGAAAAGTCATGGAAACGTGGTCCACGCGGGTGAAGCCGCGGGAAACAGCTAGTACCCTATATATGGGTGAGTGAAAAGACAACTGACGCATTTCAGTATGCCTTGGATATCTTGGATGCCATGCACTGACGCGCCCGGGGACTTATCAGTGACGACAATCTAGTCAACAACAAGCTCTAAAGCCTTGAGCATCGCCATCGCAAAATCGCCTTTCTATCATATCCTATGGAATTCAATTCGAATTGTCCTCAAGAACTTTACGACCTTATTCCTTCTGCTCCATTCCACCGTCTCAATCAACGAGACGCAGGGAGGGATTACACCTATTTGTTGTGGATGTTCCACCTATCCGCACGAAATATTACGCTTCCTCATTTATTGCGCGGACAGCGAAAGAGTGGAACTGCTTGCCTGCGCTGAAGTTTCGCGATTTCAAGGCGAGAATAAATACGCAATATGTGAGATTGCGTGTACGATCCTCGACTGCATCGTCACTTCCCATGAGGTAAGTTGCAGTCATAAAAAAACACTGACCGGTTGCCGACTGCCTAACTCTGTCAATGGGACACTATTATATTAGTTTTACGACGGGCGCCTCAGGAGAAATACAAATTCTAGAATTATTATATTCATCATTACAGCTCATATACGTCCCCACCGAGGGGCTCGAGCCTACCCTGAATCAGGGCGATTAGGCCTTAGTCGACCACGCGGGCCCAGTGCGGGTTGGTCGACTTCACACACAACCTTCGAGTTTCTTCGCAGGCGTGTGCAGGTTTCCTCACGATGTTTTCCTTCACCGTTAAAGCAATCGGTAAGTATGTACGTAAGTTTTTTGAAAAACTCATTGGTACATTGGCCAACCAGATTTGAACCCGGTACCTCTGGTTAGATGGACCGAGTCATTACCGGTTGAGCCACCGACGCTTATAGAATTATTATATTATGACCATATAAAGTAGCTAGTCTGTATTATTAAGGCTTTAAGAAGGGTCAAATGAAAATATGCAATTAAAATTATTGAAAGACTGCGTAAAACTATCACCATGGAAAAAAAATATAATATACTTAAAGTAATAAAAAATCGATTTAATTGAATACAATTTTAAAAATAGTATTATCACTATTGTATAAACACTATTATATAAAGTGATGAAAAGTAATAAAAACATGAAAAAATCGAGAATTGGGCGTTCGGTTTCAACGTAACAGTCGCGTTGAAGCCCGCATTGATTTGAACTTAAAATAAATAGACTTACGTTCGATATTATTTAAACACGTATTAACCTGCTCGGATTCAGTGATCTTAAAGCCTTAAAAGACAATACTAAAGCGATAACCTATCGTTGCGCACCGTCTGCTTACATAACTTGACTCTACCCACCTTGAACTTGCTGAAATTGTGCCACAAGTACCTACCTCAATAACCTTGGCAAAATAGGTGTTTGATTAATTTTCTTTTTTTTATTCACAATTAGTAAGCCCTTGGCATCATCTCACCTGATGGTAAGTGACGATAATTACAGTAAAGTAGTACTAATATATATACTGTGGTAAAGTACCTGCCTCCCCTTGCATGCGTGCATTTGATAACAATAAGCGTCACAATCATTAATTAACAACATAACATTATAAAGTATTTGTTAAACCTTATCAAGTTATCATATATATGACGGATGACACAATCAAGCAAAGCAACAATAAACTGTATTCCACTACGATAAGAGTTATCATCAAGCAAATTATATGTTAATTTAATCGCTATGTAAACTAAAAACTTGTTCGTGTCAGTGTGGTGAGAGTGGATATCGGACCAAGACGCGTCATGGCAGTTAGGTTGGTGTGTGTGAAAAGAATTCTTGAGAAATTCGCAAGCAAAGCCGGCGTAAGATGCTTGTCGCATTATCCTATTGATGAACACGTGTTTGGACTGACAAGCGAACAGCAACAGGTAAAATCAGTCTCAAGTAATAATAGAAATAAGGTTCACTGTTTAAACGACCTTGTTTACGACTCGGCTTACGCACAGTCGTGCCGTAAACCCAGCAATAACAAGGTTCAATTTTCGATGCTTTGGAATTTATCATAGATTCCGGAATAAAGTACCAAAGTACCAAGAATAAAGAACCTACAAGCATTTAGAAAAAGGTTTTTAGCTATATAGATAGGGAGTTTAATACTTTGAAAGATTTGATAGGTGACATACTATATTTTGCCTGCGGCTTCGCCCGCGTGGACATAGTTTCGTATGACTGACTTCGAGGGTGCGTGGTGCGCGAGCCGGGGAGTTTTCTCCAGATCCTTCGGGATCTATGTCGGACTATGCTTTAGTATTTTATGTCAGTTTCTACTCCTTGCAAAATATCAGGTTAATCCGTTACTCGGTTATGTACAGAGGCCAGCACATCAAGCTAGACACTCGTAGAGCGATTCGGATCCATACGCGTACGGCATAAGAACGGTACAAAGTCCAAAGTGTCTAGCTTGATGTGCTGGCCTCTGTACAACATGCGCGAGCGTCAATGACTTATACATTACTGGCGTAAGGACCCGGCCAACGCACGCGACTAATGCTCCCAGCGAATTGGCGCGAAAATCGAAAGTTTCGCACACTCGCGACTCAGTCGTCTGCGGGAAATTGTACACTGTACAGTGTGGTGGAAAAATATTCCATATAAAAATGCCTTATTGTGTAGTTAGAGGCTGTAAAAACCATGAAAGAAAAGCTAAAAAGAAACATGGGATGTCGTATCATTGTTAAGTAACCTTACATTGTATTTTTTCTTGTAAACAAATTAAATAAACGAATTTTTAAAGCGACAATTCTACCAAGGTTCTTTTAGCGCGGCACTGACGTCAACTCTCGCCCACGATAGTTCGTACGAGTTATGTCAGATGGCGCTACTTTTTGCTTGTATGAAGAAAATCTGACTAAAATATGGAGACGGGCGGATCCTTCTGTCCAAATCTGTGGCGAGCGTGCAAATAAGTTTTCTCTAGATCCCTCGGGAACTGTGTCAGGCTATGCTTATTAGTAGTATCTATCTGTCACGTCAATTCTTCGCTTTATTGCATTATTATATATAAATTAATAAAAAAAAGGGAGTTCATAATCGGTACTAAGGCGAGACATTGATTGGAACAGTTGTCTCTGTTTTTTTCTTTGGGATCGTTCAACAATTACGTGATCATTTTTGGCCGTTTTTTTAACCCCCCCCCCCCTATGTGATCACAGCGTAATCTTTTGGTTTTTAACCCCCCCCCCCCTCGCCTTGATTACGTAATCTTCGTCCGTGCTTAAAATGTTTGCTGTTTATTAACACTGACACGTATGTCATGTTTCTATGAGTCTTAAATGACCTAAATTTGGGAAGAGGGTGTGTTTGTCAAAATGCAACATGTAACTACACATTTTAATATTAATATACTGTCATTTTTAAATAAAATTATTAAGTAAATACAGACTATTCCTGACTAAATGGAGACGCAGACCATTCAGCTACATCCTTGATGAGATGAATAGTAGTAGACTTCAAAATTGGACGTAAATATTTTAAATAATTAGTTTATAAAATGATAACGTAATCATGGATTCTCCCTCCCCCCCCCCCAAATAATCCAGATGTATATACAAGCATCTGACCCCCCCCCCCCTTCCGGTGATCACGTAATTGTTGAATGATCCCTTTACGTGTAAAGAGTAAAGAAAATAATCACACTTGCACTTTTTCACTGTTTTTCGTTTAGTTTCAATTTTCTGAATGAAAGAATAAAAAATAATAACTTTTCTCACTTTATATAATTATCATAACAAGTATATATTTTTTTAAATTTTTAGGTTCCGTACAAAAAAAAACAAAACGGAACCTTATAGGATCACTCGTGCGTCTGTCTGTCTATCCGTCCGTCTGTCCAATCCAATTTACTCCGAATCTACTGGATCAAATCAGGTGAAATTTGGTAGACTGGTGTAATCCTATGACCCAAACACAAATGTGCAAAGTAAATAAATATTTTTTTAAAATAAGGGTTATTTTGGGGGGACAAATTAGGAAATTAAAAAAAAAGATTTGGAAAACTTATTGTGTCATATATCAAATGAATGGGCTCGTTATCAGGATCTTAAATATATATTTTTTATATTGTAAAATAAAAAGTTTTGATTTTATTCATGAAAGAAGACGAAAATTTACCATTCCCCCCCCCTGTTCTCCGAAACTACTGAGCCTAAAATTTTGAAAAAAATACGAAATATAGTTCATTGCTTGTAGATTACAGGAAAACCTATAAGAATTCTATCAATTGAAAATAAAGTGGTAAACTCAATATAATACGTTCTCCTACGGAAAATAGTTCTAGTCATAATAGAAAATAGTCTATCGGTGTTCTACAGGATTCATTGCGGAAGGTGTGTCCTGGAGCTTCACGACCTCATTCCCCCTCTTCATTTCATCATCGAACGACCAGGTGTGGAGGGCGATTCCACCACTTTGTCGTTGGCGTTCCACCTTTACGCACGAAGCGTTTTGCTTCTTCGTTCATTATAAGAACGGGCAAGGAGTGGAATTCCCTGCCAGCGTCTGTATTCCCCAATTCGTATTATTTAGGAATCTTCAAGACGAGAGTGAATAAAAACTTTTTGAGCTTTCGTGTTACATCGTCGGCTGCATCGGCACTTACCATCAGGTGAGGTGCAGCCAAACGCACTAAAATTTTTATTTTAAAAAAAGAAGTTCACTAGAACACCACTAGACTGCGCTAGTAGTATTTAACTGTATGGAGTACTGCTCTCACTTGTGGGACGTATCGGCTCATTATCAGCTATATGCCTTGGATTCTTTCGACCGACGCGCTAGGAGACTCATTGGCGGCGAGGAACTTGTATCAAACAGGTTCCAAAGCCTCGAGCATCTCCACAAAGTCGCCTGTCTATCGGTGTTCTACAGGATTCATATTGGAGAGTGTATCCTGAGCTTCACGAACTCATTCCTCCTCTCCATTTCATCATCGGACGACCAGGTGCGGAGTGCGGTTCCACCCCTTTGTCGTCAATGTTCCACCTCTACGAGAACACACGAAGCGTATTGCTTCTTCGTTCATCATGCGAACGGAATTCCTTTCCGGCGTCTGTATTCCCCGATTCGTAAAATGTAGGAATCTTCAAGACGAGAGTGAATCGCCACTTTTTGAGCTTGCGTGTTACATCCTGGGCTGCATCGGCACTTACATACTCATAATAAAACATACTCAAATTGTTAATAATAATAAAAACTCGCATCTTACTGTGAGGATTTCAAATGTGATATTTTGTATTTGACTTTGGAATTGTACGAAACCCTCTCCACGCGAGTTCAACTCGCACTTGGCCGGTTTTATTACTTCAAAATATTATAATAGCAATATTATAATTCGTGTTTATAATAGCTTTTGACTTTAAGGAACATCATCAACAATAAGGGTTTTTTTCGAACCTTGGGTTTTCTATCGTTTAGGAATAATTTACGTCAAAAATAACGAAAATCTTTAATATTACCGCCTAAAAGAGAGCCTTTGTCCTTATCCATGCTACAGGCTACGTGCATGCCAAATTTTGTTAAGATTGGTTGAGGCGTTGAAGTGTGAAGAGGTAACAAACAAACACATTTTCACATTTATAATATTGCAAATGTTATTTATTATAGTAAGGGTTTAGACCTCTGCACATTTTTTGCATCAATCTTGGCCCCTTTCACATCGTTATTATTTTTGTACGTAATAATATTCAACCCTTCTCTTTTTTTTATGTAATAGACATAAATATTTTTATAAATTATTAACGGTGGTGGTATGGCTGCATTCGATGCATGAGTCCGACTTGCACTTGGCCTATGTTTTGAACTTAATCCTTTGTATACACCCAATTGAAGACGTAGCGTGAACCGACGACTTGGTGAAGGTCGCGGGAGGCTGCTGGATGCGAGCAGCGCAGGAGCGCTCGTCGTGGAAATCCTTGGGGGAGGCCTTTGTCCAGCAGTGGACGGACGTCTTTCGGCTGATATGATGATCATACGTCCAATCCAATAATCTACTTCGATTGCAAATTCTGAGGTAGTGAGTGTTCTATAATTTTGATGAGAAAGTGAATCAGTCATTCATAAAAATTATGATTTTCGGACGTCAATCAAGAATGTTACTCAAAGAACATGTTTATGGAAATTAAATTCTAGTACTAGACACATAAAATAACAAGTGCGTAGGTCGAACAGATTTTAAGTTACGGGAAGGTCGAAAGTGGCCTAAAATGTTTCGTTAATATTCCTAAACCACGGCCGGTATCACCTTAAAGGAAAATACTTTACGAACTTGGCTGACACACTGTCGTCGTGTGGGTACATAAGATGGAGAGAAAGCACTCCTATAAGCCATAGATTATGTTATGGAGTTATGGCATGCAAATATTAAATCTTAGAAGTCAGTAACATTATTGAGCAAAATAATATCATGCAATTTTTATTGTTCGAATAATTATTTTCAATACAGTTGCTCGAAAAGTAGTCCTTTATATGCCAGTGAAGTATGCACAAAATTGATTTTACCGCACACGTGCTTTTACTTTAACATTTTTTTTTAATATCTAGCTCGGAGGAGCAAAACTTTCATATAAAAAAAAATATAATAACCAAAGATACCGAATCTTCTTTAAGACTTTTGATGGAAGAATTTTAAAAGAGATTCGTTGTTCCTCCGTGAGGTTAGTACATAACGCTAGCTGATTAGTTTCTCTTTGGGTTATATCTTTGTGAAGAAAGGAGAATATAATATGAATGAAGCGCATTTGTTACACCAAGGAATAGTTCATCTTTTCCAAGGAGGTTTTAATGCTTAAAATATGATCCCAAGCCATGAAGTTTTTTAATATTTATGATAATATTTTTAAAAAACTTACGCATGCGTACGTGTTCTAGCTAAAATATTGCGCAATTAACGTAAAAATGAATTGAGATGTTTTAATTGTGAAAACGAATAATATTATAAAAAATTGTTGATAGGTGTAATAAAAAATATACTTAAGTGTATGTATAAGAAAAAAAACAAAGTGAGATTACTCCCCGGAAATTTAAAATGAGCCAAAAGTCGCTTAAAATGAACTTTGGTTGATGAAACCTTGTTAGGTATGTACCCATGTATTTTATTTTTCTGTCACGGTCGTTTTTTTTTATTTTACCGGCTTTCTCACAACTGTATTGAAAAATGTTGTATGATACATGGGTGTAAAAGAAAATAACAAACTCGTGACGATGGTAAATGTCACTCGTCTGTTATTGACCTTTTTACCACCCGTGTATTATAAATAACTATTGTAGAGTAGAAGATATAGACATATTGAATCTCTTTAAGATATACGCTTTAATCTACAGTAAAGAAAAAATATTTTGTAAATGAAATAAATTCGGCAAAAATCTTTTGAATGTTCTACTTTGTGAGCGGTATAGCGCTATCAAATCCAAAAAAACGCGACTCAACTTATTTTTATGTAATTTGCACTATAAACACCAAGGTACCTGACTCATAAATGAATAAATAAATGTTTAACTGACATTAAAATAATATGTATACAACGACTATATTGACAAGTGACTAAAAGTATTCAAAAAATCTGCTATGTCGCAATACTTTTGAATCATTATCGCGACTTGTAGCAAGGTCACTTCAGACCGTAGTTATCTGTTAGTATGTTTGTGGTAGGTAAGTACTTGGTAAATCTAATTTTATAAACTTATTTTTATGTAATTTGGACTATATTACCGAGGTACCCTACTGATAACAATACACAGATTTTTATTTGACATTAACGCACACCGATTATCTGCATATATACAAGGAAAAGGTGACTGACTGGTATATCAACGCACAGCCGAAACTACAACCGATTTCGCTGAAATTTGGAATACAGATAGCAATTAGGACGTGGGCATCTACTAAGAAAGGATTTTAGGAAATTACTAAGGAAACTGCAAATAACGGGAACTGCGCGAGCGAAGCCACGGGCACCCACTAAGTACAAGATATAAAAAGAGTAAAACACATAGAAACAAAAAAACACAAAAGCAACAAATACCTACAACGCAACAAATAAATATGGCAGCTTTATCAAAGAGTAGGGAAATATTACTGTAGTAGTGGCAGTGGCCTTATGGTGATAATTGTTGTTTATGATTACTGTAAAAACCCAATGTGTCAGTACAATCTAGTGCGAAAAATCAATCATTACAGTCTAATCTATAGATGCTAATTTTAATTACAATCGTAATATTCACAGATAAGTGAATTCATTATTCTCAGTTTTGTGAGACTATTCATTTAAAAAAAAATTGAGAACTGGAATATGTTACAGTAATTAGTAAAATTAAAAACCTCCGTCCAAATTTCGCCAAACCGTAGCAACATCACTTTCGGCGGACATTTTTTTTCAGCCATTTCATTGCACCTAAAATCTGAGAGGGTGTATAGATATTATTTCCCCTATATCTCTTAAAGCCGGCTCCGCAGCGCGATGTTTTGAACAGAACATTTTTCGAAAACATAAAAAAGGGGCGTGGCCTAAATGTTTTGTACAGCAAATACACTTGAACGTGTTTACCGAAGTTTGTGGAAAACATCCCCCGCTTTCGTCTGCGGGCGCCGGGCGGGGGGAATCGTTCATTTTATGTTCGATTTTGTCGCAGGTAGACGTTTCGCTCAGAATAATTGAATGTGTTTACTGAACATTGCTAAAGTCAAAACATTGCCCGTCCGCTGCGACTTTAGCAATGTTCAGTAAACACAGTTTTTAAACAAAACTTCACATTTGAAAAATGAGCAGCGACGTGTTCCTGCGACAGAATCGAACATAAAATGAACGATTCCCCCCGCTCCGCGCACGCAGACGAAAGCGTGGGATGTTTTCCACAAACTCCAGAAAACAAGTTAAACTGTATTTACTGCACAAAACATTTAGGCCACGCCCCTTTTTTATGTTTTCAAACAATGTTCTGTTCAAGACATCGCGCTGCGGAACCGGCTTTACGGTGTTGACCATATCCATGAAGGGTTCAATGGATTTCTTTCAAACATGGCTAAGAACAATTTCGTATAATCTAGCATACCCATTAAAAACAATTTTCGAAAAACCTTAAAACTTTTAGTTACAAGCTTTAATTTAAATATAATTTTAATTATTTCGTATTATTCGCAAGAAACCCTTTCATTTGATACCCATATCATGGGGGCGCGGTGCATAAAAAATAACTGATCCGCCATATTAGATTTAGAATCACTTTACTTATGATAGCTAACCATGCATTGTTCTCCAAACTTAACGTGTATGCAACCAAGATTTCAGTTTAAACGGAAACCGGGAAGTGGTTATAATTATAATAATTATATTTAGCTTAATTTAGCTAAAGTCCCAAACTATACTAAACAGACAAACTAACACGGCAAGCTAGATAAAGCTTGTAAAACCGCATTGAAATCGGCCCACCTAGGTTTCAAACATAAAACCCCTCTTTTTAAAAGAGAATGGAGACGAATTTTTTGTACAGGCTCCCCCAAACCAAAGTATATACATATATTAGTACTAACGTACCCAAACATAGTTTCAAATATTTGACAAAGACTGGCAAATATTTCATTAAACATTTCTGCAAATACATATTTGTAAACTGTCAGCAGATATTTGTTAGCAAAGTGGCTCCCACACAGAGCTTTGGCAATATTATATTTGGTTAATTTATGCTTATTTAAACAGATGCAATTAACTTTTCATTGCAGCTCCGAAATACTGTTTTTGACTTCGCTCAAAAAGAATTGGCTCCCAAAGCAGCTGAGATAGACAAAACGAATAATTTCAAAGAACTGAGACAGTTTTGGAAGAAACTTGGCGAACTCGGTTTATTAGGTAAAAGCTCGGTAAAAGTAAGAATAGTTTTAAGTTTGTAAAGGAAGAAATTATCTCTGGTGGAGGTTTTTTTCCACAAAGGGCCAGTGCGGTCCAAAAGTTTCTGGCTGGAGAAATATGGTGGTTAAAAAAAACTAAAGTGTGTCATTGTGATTTTTATTTATTCGGCTTTTTCGTGTATAGTTTTGAGCTTACTATTGGTTGTGGTTATAATTGACGGCGGCGTTTATAACTAGGGATGCATCCGATACCGATATATCGGCGATACTTCGGGTTTGCCGATATATAGGCATCGGCGATATTTTTATGGCAGATTCGTGCTTTAAAAATGTAATGTAAACGCGTGTGTTGTCCCAACTATTTTGTTGCAAACGAGGCATCTGTCGCATCTGAGAGACTATTTTCCATCGCAGGTCTTATTCAAACATACTTGCGAAATCGCCTTTGCTAAAGAATGCTTTGTTTTTTTAAATAAAAATCTTATAAATGTTAATTTTGATTACTAAAACTATTAATTAATTGTGTTTTATTTATTCTACCTTTTTTTTGAATTCAATAAGCGTATCGGTATCGGTATCAGTATCGCTGATATTTTATAAGAGTATCGGTATTGGTATCGTATCGGCAAAAAGGCGTATCGGGGCATCCCTATTTATAACATTAGGAATTCTGAAAGTTTTCGAAATGTTCAAGTTGGATTATCATTCTGTGATCAAGTTCCTGACAAAGGAAGGGTTCAGCCCGACCAATATAAAAATATGATGATGATGATGATAAAACATCACCCTATAACTTTTCTTTTATTTCACACTTGGTTAGCCGTTATCTCACCCGATGATAAGTGATGACGAGGCCGAATATGAAAGCGGGCTTACCAAGATTCCCAACGAAATGGGAAGGAGAATAGATAAGATGGTAGTAGCTAGCCAGGCGGGCGTAGAAAATGCCCTTCCACCACCCAAACCCAGTCTTACAAGGTTAGACTTCGCAGGGAATCGAACCCGGAACCTTCTGATGTGAATCTAATGAACTCAACCACTACGTCACGGAGGCGAATAAAAAATTATTGAAATTGCAGGTATAACAGCCAGCCCAGATTATGGAGGAACCGGTGGAACTTATTCAGATCACTGCGTTATAATGGAGGAACTATCCAGGTAACCTGAAGATGAAATAAAATTATGAAAAATAAAAAAGGAAAATAGTCTAACTGCAATACCATTTCAGAGCTAGCGGCGGTATCGCATTATCTTATGGAGCCCATTCAAATTTATGCATCAATCAAATAAATAGACACGGAACAAAGGAACAGAAGAGTAAATATTTACCTAAAGTGAGTTTACCTATTACTATTAATTACACGAACAAATGTGACAAATTTTGTAGATGTCAGAAACAAGTTTTGTTTTAAATTAGGATAATTGAAGCAGATGCAGGGAAACACAGTATAATAAAGAGTACTACGAACAGTATGGTCACTCCCTGCCTCCCGTTGAAAGTGCCGCCCACCCCCGCTCGTTAGCTCCCAGGTATCGGCTAGTACGTCTTATCTCACTCACACAAGCATGGTACGCGTTCACCCACACGAGCTTAGACTGTGTGCGTAGGAACGCGTTTGTTTCATACATTTGATCGCCAGTGACCGAGGTGTGCTAGAGGCACAGTATAATAAAGAGTACTACGTACTAAAGGTCTATTTTCCTATTTGACTATGACCAAAGATCAATTTGTCCTTGTTGTTATGGAGCCATAGTTTACTGGTAAGAGCGTCGGTAGCGTAACGGCTAGGGCCGCTACCTCCTGTCCGTCAGGTCGTGGTTGGAATCCTGCCACGATCCAATGTGTTTTCGAATTTTAATTTCATATGTACGTTTATCCGACCGTATTACGGTAAAGGAAAACATCGAGAGGAAACCTGCACACGCATGTGAAGAAACTCGAAGGTTGTGGGAAGTCGACCAACCCGCACTAAGCCTGCGTGGTCGTGTAAGACCCGGTCGCCCTAATTCAGGGTAAGCTCGAGCCCCTTGATGGGAACGTATTATGAGCTGATATGATTTAGTTACGGGTAGGGTTCATTTGCATGGTTTAGCTGGTCCAGGCCAGATCAACTCAACATAAAAATGAGCTAACCAATTTAATTAAAAACCATACTCGTATGACTTATCAAAGTGTATCCTATGAAGACTATGACACTTAGATGAAGAGAATAGAAATTCAAATTTTCTTAGACATAGAACTAATGGCATTATACAGGTTGTAACAAAATTGGTGTAGGTCCCGTTAACTGGGGCTTCTACTCATCGTACTAAACAACTTTCCCCAAGGAACCCATAGTCAATTCTCAAAAAAAAATTCGACGCTCCATACAAAAATGCACAAAATTGGTCAATTAGCTGATCGTTTTGAATGAAGAGTTCAATTTTTTTTCGTGATTTCAGCAAACTTGTAGAACAAAAGTTATTTAGTATGATGAGTAGAAGCCCCAGTTAACGGGACCTACACCAATTTTTTTTACACCATGTATAGACGCTAGTAAGATTTCTCGATTGCGTAAATTTGATAAATAAACTTAGTGTCGTTTTAGAGAAAAAAAAATATTTTTTTTTGTATGAGATGTAAGTAAAATTTTTAGTTTTTCTAGATATATGAAATGAGGCATAATTTAGGTGTTAACGAGTGTTGTCGATGACAAAAAATTAGAAACATGTTTTGTCTTATTTTTGTATAAAAGGCACCCTTAATATGTATTTACTTAAAAAATTAAAAAGGTACCTCTGTAAAATAATTTAAAAACTACATGTGCAAAATTTAATCAAAATCGGACAACAGTTTCCCCGCAAAATAAGTGTACGGACATACATACATAAATACTTTTTTCTCGGCCACTTTTTTGGTGTCGGTTTTTCGGATGATCACATTCTTCTATTTGCGCCTTTAACACACCAGTATTATAAAGTATAATTAAATGTTATTAAATTATAATTTAAAACACATACTTAGATACTTGCGAAAATAATAACCCTTCTTTGCAGTCGGGTGAAGAGGAAATTAAAATATTTTTTAGTGAACAGATTAGCGCAGACGTAGCATTATCCACTGAAGGAAAGTCATCTCCAATGGTTTGGTTACTTGAAAGACGCCAGAGTATACTGACAACATTATATACCTTGAACTAATAATTGAATGCCCTAGATCCACTGTTTTCGCCCAGGAATTGCTGGCTGGCCGAAACAAAGGCGATCTCATGTTCGCCTTCGTTTCGAGAATGCAAAAGATCGGGCGATGTGAACGAGTTTAAGTAAGAGAACCAAGCGCAGTCCAGTATAACGTTAGGCAGGCCCGAATGACTAGACAGGCCGGAATGACACTAGGCAGGCTAGGATGACGCTAGGCAGGCCGGGATGACGCTAGGAAGAAGAAGCATGCTTAATCATATTAATCAAAATATTTTGCATGTTTGCAGCTATGCTCAGGAGATTACATAGGCGCTTTAGCCATGTCAGAGCCTGGTGCAGGCAGCGACGTAGTTTCAATGAAGTTGCGAGCAGAGAATAAAGGCGACTATTACGTGCTCAACGGCAACAAGTTTTGGATAACTAATGGTCCCGACGCGGACGTTTTAGTGGTAATATAAAATTTCATTGACAAGTAATAGCTTGCAGAACCGATAAAGATTGGGCAGTTTCTAATCGTTGGTAACTAATGCAAAACCGGAACAACCTCTTATACAGGGGGAGTTTTCAGACATAACTAATTTGGTTGTGAACTTTTAGAGATTCAAAGTAAATAAACAATATCGCTATAAAAACAACAACTTGTTTCAGGTTTACGCAAAAACAGACGTGGCAAGTAAACCACAGCACGGTATAACAGCATTCCTCATTGAGAAGGACTTTCCTGGCTTTTCCGTAGCACAGAAATTGGACAAACTGGGCATGAGAGGCTCAAACACCAGCGAATTGGTGTTTGAAGATTGTAAGGTAATAGTCACGACTTAAGAGGCCTTACTACCGAAACCACGGATGAGATACTAGTAACTAAAACTGTTTTCCATACAAACTAAACATTAAAATTTCTTGAAATTGGATTGGCCGATTCAAATGAAATTTCATAAATAAAAGCAAAGAATAAAATTTTATATTGTCAATTTTTTCAATAACTAGTGTTGAAACTCTTCTAGTACGTCAGCTCAAACTCATGTTGTCTGAATGTGCCATCAAGGTTAGCTCGCGCTACCACAGCTCTCTAGGCCGCTCGATCTTGTGCACTATAAATGCTGGCCTTGCAGTATCATCCTGGTAATTTTCTTGACCGCGCCATGCCGTCCCATAGGCATACGTTCTCTACTTCTTTTTCCCTCTATGCGGCCAGTAATGACAAAGCTTGTCAAAAATGTCTAATCCTCCATCGACTGTGTGCCCAAAAAATTTTAGGTCACATTGCATGTAGATAGTGGAGAACCTTGTGTTGCCACTAAATTATAGTAATGTTAAGTTTTCCATAGTAACCTTCAAATTCTCTAATATTTTTAAAATTAGCCAATACACCCTGTGTAATTTTGTGATTTTTGTGGCTTGTTTATGTGTATGAATGAAGTTTCACTAGAATCAGTCCATTCAATATCAAAAAATTCTTATTTTTAGTATGAATAATGTGTTTCGGTAAGGCCTCTTAAAACATAAGCAAGCAAACGTTTTAACTGTGACAGTAAACAGAGATACTTAATAGAGACAGTACAAATAACTCGTTTTACATATTCTAGGTACCAGCTGCGAATATTTTAGGTGAAAAGAACAAAGGAGTGTATGTCCTAATGTCGGGTTTAGATCTAGAAAGATTGGTTCTGGCTTCTGGTCCCGTGGGTCTCATGCAGGCGGCTATAGATGTAGCCTTCCAGTATGCTCATACGAGGAAACAGTTTGGAAAGAACATTGGCGAATTTCAATTGTTACAGGTACCAACTTGATATAAATGAATGAGATTCGAAAGTTAACACAGGCAGGCCGGATTATACCCATTTACCAGTATTGTATGCTTGCAATAGTAGGTTCTTGGTGGAACACTGAACTGAACATATTTAGGTTTTTCTTGCACTATTCCACAATTAATGTAAATAAAACAAAAATTTGTTTATACTGCAACCGGTTTCGTGATCATCTACCCATTTACCATTAAAGTAATAATAAAAATTAATAGTGTTGATTAAGATCTCACAGAGAGGAGAAGCAAATTTGAAGATTTCCCATTTGAAAAAGAGTACTTAACATTTTCAGGGTAAAATGGCGGACATGTACACAACGCTGAGCGCGTGTCGCAGCTACCTGTACAACGTGGCCAGAGCTTGTGACGAAGGCCACATCAACAGCAAAGACTGCGCCGGCGTCATTCTTTACTGCGCCGAAAAGGCGACGGAAGTTGCTTTGGATGCTATACAAATACTTGGTAAACAAATAATTTCAAGGGTGCCGGCCCTAAGGGCATGAGAAAATGGTAGCTAAAAATAAAAATTATCCATCAAAATCTCAGAAGCTATAAATGGTATCGTGTCAGCTCATATACGTCCCCACCGAGGGGTTCGAGCCTACCATGAATTAGGGCGATCGGACTTTAGTTGACCACGCAAGCCCAGTGCGGGTTGGTCAACTTCACACACAACCTTCGAATTTCTTCACAGATGTGTTACAGGTTTCCTCACGATGTTTTCCTTCATCGTAAGAGCGTCGTATAAACGTACATATGAGATCAAAATTCGAAAACACATTGGTATGTGGCAGGACTCGAACCACGACCTCCAGGATAGGAAGTAGCCGCCCTTGCCGTTGCGCCACCGACGCTAAATGGTATATATCGACCAAAAAAAGCAAAAAATAAACAAAAGTTCTATGGAATTGACATTTGAAACTGCCAACGCCCTAATAAGTTTGTTTACATTGTGATTTTTTTGATTGATATATGGTATAGCATGTTTTGTGCACTCCATTGTTTATACCATATAGCACCTTCATTAAAATCCATTTGCTCAGATCGATACAAATCAAGTAATACACATGTGTCAGCATTTTTTGATGTCTAGATGGCGTTCTTTGGCACACGCTGTGTCAGTGTTTACAAAGGGCGAGCAACACTATCCAAGTGAACAGGCTTTAAACCGAGCTTTAAGATGGCAATCAATAGAAGGCTTTGGAAGTCAATACCTACTTAAAAATTACTCTTAACTCTTTTCTTCATGATGATTACTTTGGTTGGATTATTTTTCATCATCATCATCATTACAGCTCATATACGTCCCATCGAGGGGCTCGAGCCTACCCTGAATCAGGATTATTTTTACATTCATCTAATCTCAAAGACTGTCAAATCAGAAAATAAAAGTTCAAATATTTGCTTTCTAAAAAAAATAATTAGAGAGTTAATTAATTACTTTACTTTGTTGGGCGGTATCTACACTATGAAAATAGACTATAACAATTTATTTCATTAATCTATTATGTGAATAAAAATATATTTTTAGGTGGCAATGGTTACATCAACGACTACCCAACAGGAAGGATACTGAGAGATGCCAAACTTTATGAAATTGGAGCTGGAACTTCAGAAGTCAGAAGAATGCTCATTGGCAGAGCACTGAACAATGAATACAAATGAATAATTTACAATTTATTGTTTGTTTAATAAAACGAAAACAACTTTTATACATACCTTCTCTTCTAATTCCTGCAGTCTTCATAATCTCTTTGGTCTTTGAACATTTGGACAGAGTATTTCATTCCCACCAAAAACTGACAGAAAAGCTGACAGACAGTGACTCAACAAAGTGCCACCATTTTGGCGGAATGTACAACATCTGTCCAGGCTGCAGCAAACAGTAATAAGTCGTTGCTTCTTTATATTTTGGAAATTTTACAAAATCTGGTTTCCTTGGATCTACTCTTGCTGTGTTGTGGAGCAATTCATGTTCATGTGGATATAAGAACTCCGAGTCTTTTGGCGAGAATAAGAACAGTTGTTTTTCACCAATCACTTGGGCTAGTAAGTTTCTTTTGGGGTCATTATGCAATGGGGATACAGTCCCTTTAGGCCCATACCAGGCCATAACATCAACAGGGTCATTCGTATCAGAAAAACAACAATACTCTGGTTCAATAATGTCTTTTCTCAGCTCTGGAATCTGTTCAAACAGCTGATACTGAGCAAGATAGCCTGTTTCACCATTTGCCTTAAAAATGTGATTATTTATGAATTCTTCAATTGTCATAAGTTTTTGAGTCCATTCTGAGTCTGTGTAGTCTCTCCCCAACTCAATGGTCACTGTTCTGGGTCCAGCAACTTTAATAAAATAATTTTGGTCCTTCCACTTAGTCAGAGCTGGCCAGTGTTGAATGCAATTATCAAGAATCACTGGAGTTTCAGTTAAAATGTATTTTGAATAAAAATGCTCCATACTTGGACTATCAATAACATCTATTGGACTAGAATTACACTTATTAGTCTCAATAATTGATCTATTGAAATCTGCAATTGGTATGTTAGTATAAGAATCAGTAGATGAGGTGATATATAAAGGATTGAGAATAGTAGCACAGTCTTGTAACACTGCAGATTCTTTATCAATGGGACACCCAAAAAGTATACCAAAGTCAATGATTTTAAACGATTCCTTGACCACATTTTCAGACAACTCTTCCGAACATTTGAGGTGGGCTAAAAGTTTCAAATATGAAGCGATGGTGATGGTTTTCCTCAAGAATAATTTAACCTCTTTCCAGTTTCCAATGTTGACTTGTTCATACATATAGTCGATAATTCCTTGAACTTTGATTATGTTCGATGTTTGTACAGACTCTATATCGGTCAGGTAACGTTGTAGTATTGACTTACATGTGACATCCAGCTCATGAATCTCGGCCAGTGCTGATATAACATTAGTCCTGAATTGTTCGATCTTCTTGTACGTTTCAGTATTTGTAGTCATTCTATTGCTTTAATTAGACACCAAGTAAAGTAAACTTTCACATAAAAGTCTAATAAACACAGTATATTACTGCTAAAAACTATATAAAAGCGTTTTTATTCTGCTCCTGCTGTAAAACCCCTTCTTCATTCAAGTTTATTTTGTTATTTTGACAGAAAGGTAGGTTAGTTAGAATTAGAATGTTAGAATATATTAACGTCTCTGGGTACTATTTCCCTTTGAGACAATCTTCATTGTTTGTCTTCATTTCTTAGATTTGAAATGCTAGTGCCAGTGCATTACAATTCTTCTCTGGAGTTCTTGATAGTATTTGCAGCAGCCTCATTCTGAGGTGGAACACCCAGTCACAGTAGAGCGTCTATAAAACTGCACCCAGTGCAAGTCCTTGACGTCCTTTTTCATTTTATTTTCTTGTTCTCCATATTGCTCACGTGCACCAGACGATTTAGAGAGCACGGTGGCTTTAACCCCATGAAGTCGGGTCAAATAACAATATACTTAAAGTAATAGAAAAACGGTTGTCTGTAAAGTCGGTTTACTGACGATAGTTGAACGTGACAACGTCATAAGAAAATACTGATGGAATGGTTTCATAATATCGAAAGAATCATTACCTTTATCGCCGCAATTATCATTGCTATAAACAATTGACACCACATTAACTTTTCACTGCACTTCATACTTGACGAGAACATGTAAATGTATTGTATAGCAGCTGTCCACGCGGACGCATCGCTCACTCAAGTAGGAGAGAGACAGATGTCGAACGCTGCCGAACGCGGAGGCCAATTGTGCCTCTTTGTCGCTCGTTGCACGCTCTCGCTTGCACTTCAAGCCTTAAACGGAACGCCTCACGGAACGCCTCAGAGCGAGGTAACGACGCATTTTTTCGTGCGTGCAGCCGGCTCCATCGAATTATAAGACGCTATCACGTCAAAAATCGATTTAATCCCTTACTGCATAGAATTTTATATCTATTTGAGAAAAATATATGTTGAAGATTAGAGCCAGGGAAACCCTAAAAGATATTCGATAAGAAGTTTTTATTTTAGGGATTAAAATATATGTTGTTCATATATAGTACAGTATGCAACAAGAGGTGGGAATTACGGTTGCCCATATATGGGACATTATGCAATGGCGGAAGTGAAAACTGCCTCGAGGTAAATAATATTAGGATCTTCAAATGAAATATATAATTTCAAGGTAATTAAGTACTTCGGATTTGCTATAATAAAAACATTTTAAAAATAAGTAGTACCCCATGTCTGCGCTTTATTTTATATGTATATGTATATACGTGTACATAAAGTTTTTAAATAAAAAAATATGTTTAAAATATATTTGATTTTGTGTAAATAAAATATAGAAACAACATTTGTATTTTACATATATAAAAAAACTTTCTCACACTCACAGGCCTTATGGGCAGCAATCGCGTAGCAATGGGGGGGGGGGGGAGGAGGGAGGCCTGACCCAACATAGACCTAGACCCAATTATGACCCACCCTAGAATAATTTATCCATTCAAAACAAGACACAGTGTGACTGTAATTTACCCTTTACATTTAAATAAAAGCTGTAAAAGTTCGATTAGGATGCAATTTTTTTAAATTGTCATTCATGTAAAAAGTTAAATATAAAATATATAGGATTAGCTGTCCCGGCGAACTTCGTTCCACCTTACTCTACACTACCCTACCCTACCTAGACTACCCTACCCTACACTACACTACCCTACCCCACCCTATACTACATTACCCTACCCTACCCTACACTACACTACCCTACCCTACACTACACTACCCTAACTTTCCCTACCTTACCCTAACTACACTACACCTACACTGCAGTGAACTGCACTACACTACCCTACTCTACCCTAAAACTAAATATTTTTTACTTACATTTCTTTTATTGATGAATATCATATTTTAATACTTATTATCCTACTCCAGACGAAGACACAAAAATCATAAAAATTGGTCCAGCCGTTCTTGAGTTATAAATGGTGTAAATAACACGACTTTCTTTTATATATTATATAGATTACTAATAACATATAAAAAATCTTTATAATACTATTTCGTCAGATGCATATCGGTTCATATTTGACCATGGCAGTTTTTACCCCTTACTGCATAAAGAATCATATATGTGCAGCACATTCAAACCGCAACTACATGGTGTCACATATCTGCACACTTGTACTTCCATCGATATCTTCGTAAACTTTACAGAATCTGTGTTGGTTTTTTACTTTTTACGACCTGAATAAACCACCTAATTCGTATAAAAATCACCAAGCAGAAACATTCAGAGGTTTCTGAGAAAACTGCAAGAAAACACAGAGAAACTTACCTTCCGCCGAAGTTTGACTTCAAACTGATATAATGTTTTTTTCTACTAGTACTGTACTTAGTTCTTTATGATGAAATGTCAAAATAAAAACATGTTTTCGGTTTTCAATTTTGAGGGTTGCCAGCACAAAAATCCAAAAAGTATTTAAATTCTTCTACGAAAACATAACTGTGCAAATATGGGTCTCCATGCGGTTAGGGGTTATTAAATACAATTTTAAAAATATTACCACTTTTAGTGTAAGAAAATATAATTAATAATTGCAAATTTATTACTTTTCTTCACTTTCAAATAAGTTAAAAAAAAATAGTTCAATGACAATAAAAGTTTTTAAAGCCACCGATTTTTGTGTGTTGGTTTCATTTAACATTAACTATTTGTTTTTGAGAAATTTTGCAATTAATGCCAAAAAACAGGGTCTACAGTATATTTTTTTACTTCAATAGTGGTAATATTTTTATTTGTATTCAATTAAATCGATTTTTATTACTTTTGGTCTATTATATAATTTATATTATTTTGTTTCATGGTGATAGCTTCACACAGTCTTTCAATAATTTGAATTGGATATTGTCATTTGACCCATCTTAAGGCCTGTTGCCGCCGCGCGAGCCGGCCGATACTAGTCACTTCGTAAGTTGACATTTTTACAAGTGATGGTTTTTATTTATTTCATTCATCATCATCAAATCAGCTGAAAATCGTCCAATGCTGGACAAAGGCCTCCCCCAAGGATTTCCACGACGATCTTTATTTGATTAGTTTATGTAATAAATAGTCGCACTAGTTGATCGCACTTAAAAGGTGCGCGAGCTTGCACCGAATTACAAATTAATTTTAATTGTTGTTTGGTAAAGGAAAATATGCGCGGTACTTTTTATTAAAGCGTTCTGATTGCGACCCGATAGTTTTTTAAGCTATTGCACAGCTTTTATCGCGGGCTTTGAGCGCGGCGACCAAATCAAGTAATTTCGTAACGAAAAAACCTAACACCCCGCGTTCTAAAAAAACTTACAGTGCCATCTATTAGCAATTTGCGGTACTAAATGGACACTCAATTTTACTGGTGTAACTTTCTTAGTGTTAATTTATTACATAAACATCCGCCGCAAGTGGCCGCCATTTTGAACTTTTTAGCTATTGGACCGATTGCTTCCAAAATCGATATCTGAGGGTTCCTGAGAGGTCTCTTGTCACGAATCCGCTGCCCGAATTAAAAAAAGAGGCCACCATTTTGAACTTTTTAGTTACTGGACCGATTGCTTCTAAAATCGATATATGGGGGTCCCTTATCTATCACGAATCCGTTGCCCGAATTGAAAATAGTGGCCGCCATTTTGAACTTTTTAGTTACTGGACTGATTGCTTCCAAAATTTATATCTGAGGGTCCCTGCGATTCCTTATCATGCATCCGCTGCCCGATTTGGAAAAAGTGGCCGCCATTTTGAACTTTTTAGTTACTGGACCGATTGCTTCCAAAATTATCGGCCACTTCTTTAAATTCTGGCAACGGTATCTTGATAAGGGACTTCAGGGACCCTCAGATATCGATTTTGGAATCAATCACTCCAGTAACTAAGAAGTTCAAAACTATATGGTCCTTTAATCAAAAGGAGCACACGAAAACAGTAAAACATCAAAAAATAGTAAATAAATACTGCATAAATAAAAATAAATAAATAATTATAATTGCATAAGTTGATAAAAAATGCTATGCAATAGCTTTACCGCGGCAGTCCCCGAGTGCCACACGCTTTTTTAAATCCTCAATTAATAAGCCCTTCCTTGGCATCATCTCACCTGATGGTAAGTGACGATCATGCCGAAGATAAAAAGGGGGTAACCAAGATTCCCCAACGAAATAGGGATCTGGCTATCTTATCTTCAAGCCAGAACACATCAACGCTGTTAACACTGATGTTACGCGAGACTTAGATAAGATGGTGGTAGCTAGCCAGGCAGGCTATGAAAATGCCCTAACACCAACCAAACCGAGTCTTACAAAGTTGACCCCGCCGGGATCCAACACGCGACCTCCTGGTGTGAACCGAATGGACTAACCATTACGCCTCGGAGGCTGTTAAAATTTACTTAACTTAACTTAGCTATTTTTATCGGTACGTCGGTGATTTTTAAGGTTTTGTAGTCAAACTAAGATCCTGTATAGTTTCACCATGTCACAATAAATTATTAATGATTAGTTTACGAAATATTAAGTTTTTAAGTGCTGATTTTTGTTACAGTTTAAAAACCGATATTTTAGGAAATCTTAATAGAATTTGGACTAGTAGGATACTTAATGTATTTAAAAGAAAAAAAAATCACGGTTAAGCAGGCTTTCTTAGTTTAAGAGTGATAGCTAGTGGACTTACTTAAGACGTGCAAACACAAATATAACATTTGTAAAAAGTTCAACTCCTTACAAATTCTAAACTACAAAATTAACTTTGTTTTTTTTTTCTAATTTACATTTTTTTATCAATACGGAACTTTGTTCATGATGCGACACGCTCTTAGCCAGTTTTATAAGATGTATTTTTTTTATTACCTACCTACCTAAAATGACCCAAGATTTTATTTACCTATCCTTTTTTGCCTACAATATACAACTAGCACATACATAGAATTCGACTTACTTAACACGGTTCTGACACACGATATTTATAATGATTATCTACCTACCTATCTAGATCTTAGATTATTATTTATTATCTAACAAGACACACGAAAACGAAATTGTTTTCAATTTTAGGTGACTGATCTCTAACAGGGGCGGGGCGGAGCATAAAACTGCCAACGTTGCGCGCGGCTTGCTTAACCTATAGAACGTTTTTTGGGCGTGTATTATCGTTTCGCTATAATATGGATCCCAATCGATGCAAATTGTAAACGAGACTTTTGACGGGAATTTGTAGCGTTTAGTTGGTAATTTTTCTTATATTATCCGAAAAATTACATTTTGTTGTATTTGATGTATAATATTAATAGTATATTTATCAGCAAAGTGCCGTATATGTGTTAATTGTGTAGGATAATGAAATAAAAGTGTTACTTTGTTTTTACTGTGTTTCGAGTTCTCACAATAAGTCCGCGAAAGCTTAAGCAAAAGTGCTATAATTTTGCTAGAGTAAAGTTTGTAGGTTAGGTTAGTTTTATAGACTTTAACTATGATGTGAAGAAACACTGATCTTGAAAATAAAATAAAAAATTACTGAAGACGTTAAATCTACAAATACTCCAAAAAAATATTACACTGAAGACAAGGCGGTATGGCCATTGAGCCTTAGCCTGCCCTAAAAAGGGCGAAAAAAATGCGTAGACCAAAGAGAATATAATAAACTACGTTTTTAGCACAGATCTACTAAGTTTTTAGCGTAGACGTTAGTTTGAAGTGTTGCCAACATAGCTCTTTTGGAGCTAAATCTAGCTCTGTATTATGTTTAACATCTTTAAATAATTGTATTAAGCTCTACAGCTCTTTAATTTTTAAATTTCAGCTCTTTTTTATGATTGGAAAAATATCTGTTGTTTTGATCAATTGTTTACGTAAATTCATAAATCCGTTCGTAAATAGGGAATTTTCTTATGACATATGTCACAACGTTCAAATAAATTTGAATAGATGGCGCTGATTTGCCTTGGTAATTTTTCTTTTAAGTAAAATCTTTTTTCGTAGGTACTTATAATAAACAAAAAACTGAACAGCAGCAATCATTTTGTTTGACGTTTCTACTTTTGTTTATTTGTATTGATTTAAAGCAAATGAGTGTATCACAGATCACTGCACTTACACGAAAGTAGCAAGCTGGTGTATTTAGGTACGTGTTCCCTTGTGGAGTAAATAATAGTGTTCTGTAAATACGTGCCTTGAAGAACAAATGATAAGTATGTTACCTTTTTTTTAGTTTAAAATGACAAAAAACAATAACTGTTTTTGTATGTAAATCATATTGTTTTAGGAAAATGCGTGGGCCATGTATTGTGTATGGGTGTAACAAAGATGGAGTTCACCAGTTACCAAAAGATGAAACAGTAAAGGCCCAGTGGATTACAGCTGCTAAACTAGACACCAAACTAAAGACTGGACGGAGCATAAAAACATAGTATAAAAACATTCAAGACAATGATTTCTATTACACACGGCCACTGTTTGGTAAGTACTTACCCCTTCACCCATAGCATAGAAAAAAAGAGCTTCTAGTCTGTTTTCTAATCCGTTCTGCATGCTGCTTGTTAAGTTGGTTTTGTATTGCAACATATACCTTTTGGTTTTTACTAATCATGTCATTTATTAGTTCCTTTTTTTTTAAAAAAAAAATGTAAAAATTCTTATTTATGCACTTGTATTTTTTAGCTGGTGATAAAGGAAACAAGATATTAAAAAAAGGATCTGTTCCATCAATCTTTCCTTGGACACTTCCTCAAACAAGGGAAGCTGATGTCGCTGAAGTAGAAGCAACAACAAGTTTTAGTATTGATGATTCTGAAGATCATGATGTTAGGTTTGATCCTAGTCTTGTAGTAAATGACTTTTCTAAAAACAGTTATCCAATAAGATTCGTTGAAGAAATACCATTTATTGAAGTAGAACCAAATGACATAACTGAAGATCCTTTGGAGTTAAGCGATGCTGAGAAACAATCTGATACATCAACTAGTGACTCCTTTTGTCTACAACTAGATCATATAGATTCTGATTCTGTAGCTATGGATATTGAAGTAAGTGGTTTGGAACCCATTATTGGATCTTGCGCATCCCCTGTTCGTGAAATTAAAAGTTATAATGATATATCTGTACAAACTATCAACGACTCACCGGCTTTTAGTGTACATACATATAAAAATGACAACAAGGCGATACATTTCTATACTGGCTTACAATCATACAAAAAAATGCTTTTTGTTTTCACAAGCCTGGGCAACGATGTTCACCATTTGAAATATTTTTATGGCTCTCCACCTTCTTCTTTAGACCCGTTAGAACAGTTCTTTTTAACATTAATAGTATTACGGAGACATAAAACGTTTGAAGAATTGTCAATGATGTATTTAATATCAATAAAAGATGTATCAAATTTAGTAATAACTTGGATTCGATTCATGTCATTAGTGTGGAGAAAAATAGATTTGTGGGTTGGAAAGGAAACTGTAAAATCATATATACCGTTTTATTTTAATGACAAGTTTCCCATGACCAGAGTCATCATAGATGCTACAGAATGTCCTATAAAGAAACCTGGTTTGCCAAGGGCCCAACAGATAACTTTTTCATCTTATAAAAATAAAAACACAGTGAAGTTTCTATTAGGTATAACACCGAGTGGTTTGATAACCTATGTATCTCCATGTTATGGTGGCTCTGCGAGTGACCGACAAATCATTGAGAGGAGTGAAATTTTGAACAGGTTTGATCCTAACGATGAAATAATGGTTGATAAAGGATTTAACGTACAAGACCTTTTTATATCATATGGGGTAAAAGTTAATATGCCAGCATTTTTCAAAAAAGGGAACCAAATTGGCCCTGAGATGCTAAAGAAGAACCGGAAAGTTGCAAGTAAGAGAATTCATGTAGAAAGAGCTATTGGGTTATTAAAAACATATAGAATATTGATTGAGCCTATGAATAATACAGAAATAATATTGTCAAGCGACATTGTTTTTATATGTGCCATGTTAACAAATTTTAGAACTAATATAATAAGTAAAAATGCATAGGTTTTCATTAAAAAATCTTTAATATTTTTATATTGTACAAATGCTTTTATAATATAACCTATTTATAAAAGTGATTTATATTTAGGGTTCCTTACTCAAAGGTCACCCAAAGGGCAATGGAGCGTGCTATGCTCGGAGTTTCTCTGCGTAATCGAATCAGAAACGAGGAGATCAAAGAGGAAAAGCAAAGCCACCAACATAGCTCTCAAAATTGCTAAACTTAAGTGGCAGTGGGCGGGGCACAGAGAACAGATGGCCCCTGGGGTAGTAAAGTTCTCAAAGGCGATCGCGCACCGGAAAACGTAGCGCAGGTAGGCCTACCACTCGTTGGACCGGTGCCTGGTGAAGGTCGTGGGAAGCCACTAGAATTGGTTAGCTCAGAACCGGTCGTCGTGGAAATCCTTGGGGGAGCCCTATATCCAGCAGTAGACTTTCTTCGGCTGATATGATGATGACTCAAAGTGTTCCAATTGAACCTTATTACTAAGCTTACGCTGTCCACATGTTCAACTTAAAAGGCTGTACCTATTGAACCGTAACAGGTAGCAGGCTGAAATTTTCAGTGTTTTTTATGTAGGGTAAACTAACAAATAATAAATATTAGAAAAATTAAAATTATAATATAAGAAAAAATATTTTTACAGTTTTTTGTTTTTGCTCTATCGTGAAAACAGTAAATATACACGTGTTAAAATTGTCGATTCTAATACTAATTCTTAAGTAAATCAAATATTAAATAAAAAAGAAAAAGTAAAAATTAGAATACAAGAAAAATTTTACAGTTTTTTGTTCTTGCTCAATCGTGAAAACGGTAAATATTGATTCTAATACTAATCCTTAGGTAAAACAAATATTAAATACTGGCCAAGTCTGAGTCGTTCTCGCGCTAACGATTCCAAACTTAATAAAAAGTCTACTGCTCTCATTGATGTCTTGTTTAGAGAAATCATTGTTGAACTCACGCCGAGAAGTGTGTTGGTAAGGACAGAGCGCGCTAAGGAGTTTTTCAGTAATCCTACTAATATTATAAATGTGAAAGTTTGGATGGATATATGTATGTTATTATATCACGCTACAACAGTTGAAATTTGGTAAGAAGGTAGAGAGATTAGGAACTGGATTAACATATCTATAGGCTACTTTTTTACCATGCTCAAAGCTAGTCTTGGATACATCATTCATCTTTCTTAACATAAATGTGTTAGTTACTAAATTTTAGGACTAATGTAAGTAAAAGGTAAAAATTTATAGGTAAAGCCCATTCGCTTAGATAGTGCCATTCGCCCTTTGTAAATACCGACACAGCGCGTGCCGCCGCGTGTCAAAGAACGCCGCCTTGACCTCAAATAATGCTGACACATGTGTATAACTTGATTTGTGTCTGTAATTGTCTATTAAAGTAGATTTAATTGTTGCATTTTGTCTAAACTAATGACACTATCTGAGCGAATTGACTTAAGATACTAAAGTTAACATTTTATTTCATATTTTACATACAAATACTTGTCTAATAAAACCTGTTTATAAAAATTTTCATAAAAGTGGTTTAATTTATCAGTCATATTATAGATATATAGAAATCTTTTACAGTGTAGACAAAAAAATAAGCTGTATTTCTGTTTGTACACATCAGTTGTCCTTGTACTTGGTAAATAATCACTGTTTTTGTCCAATTTAAAAAGTCCACTTTCTTCACATAGATGTAAGTAGGGTATATTTTCTCCAGTAGCAGCTTTTTCTTGCTGTATATGGGCACTTTACTTCAATGACTGCATTGTCTCCTACAAGGCCATCAGGTGTGCACCCAAAATATTGCAAATCTGGGTGCACTATGATTCCACATTTCGTTACAGTGAATCCTGTTTCTAAACAAAATTTTTGGATGGCAAATTTTTCGTTTTTTAATCCATGTTGAATTGCTAGTGATGTGAATTCTTCATCTTTTAGCAATGCCTTGGCCAGCTTTTCTTTGTTGTTGTTTGGGAATTTACAAATTTTCCCAAAATCAGAACTCTGGAGTCTTAATTTTCTTTTCTGCTTCCAGAGTTTTCGGTCATTTTTTGTATTTTGCTGTAATTCCTCTTATTCGATTTCATTTAAAGTTAATGACTCCAGGTATCTTTTTCCTCCGTCTTATTGAAGTAATCATGGTCTTTGTAAAGAGCTTTTTTATTTTCTGGTTTTCTCAGCTGAGCCATGGGCATTGTAACATTTTCTTGAGCACAAAAATTTATTATCTGATTTATAAAATGTTCAGCATATTTATGAGAGCTTGAGCTTGATTCTTGAGAGCTCCCGGGTCGTGGGTCAAATTCAGCAATCTTCTTTGCATTCTTGATTTTTAAATTCAAATCTTCAGCTTTGACAGGATTACCTGAGTAGATTGCTGTTGGGTGATGGAATGTCTGAAGGGTTGATGTGGAGCTTGTACTTCTTTTAATGTTTTTGTTATCAGTAAAATCAATCAGACCATATACTAACACTAGTACATGCTTACATTGAGCATATGGGCCCATTCCAGCTGCACACTCACATTGGCCTTCCATTATCACATTGTCTTTTGCCTTTATGGTCACATTATATGTGACAGACTTTCTCATTTCTGAAGAGCACAAAGCAGTTTTAAAATACTGGCTGCCAAAGTAAGCTACACGACTTATTTGCAAGTACTGCTCTTCATACATGTTTTTTGAGCTTTTAAAATTTTCACGGTCGGCTAGCTGACTATAATGCTGTAGATCTTGCTCACATATAAGTGGCAGAACACTATCTGAGGTGACATCACGAAACAGATCAGCATTGGGTGTTTTAATATGGTACGATTCCTCTGGATCGTTAACTAAGCCACCAAAGATGGTGTCATAATCCATTAATCTGCAACCAAAAAATATAAACAGGTTAAAAATAAAATTTCACTCATTTCAAATAAAGGTAAAATAAATTGTACAGCCACACTGAGCATACTTTCTTGTGAAGTCAGACACAAATTAACAATAAATACTCTAGGCTATATACAGTTATACTACCAAGTTTCATTAAAATCTATAGAGCCATTTTTGACATTAAAAAAAACACTGAGATATAAAAAGAACATTGTCCTAACCCAAATTTCACCCAAATCCATTCAGTAGTTTGGGAACTAGAGCAATGGACGGATGTAGACACACACACACACACATTTTTTGTTTTTCTGCATCAAAATCTCAACTTTGATTTTGTTTGCCTTCACAATACCTTCATCACTCCTTTCTCACTCGAAATTAAACAATAATTAGGAATACCTGTAGGTAATGTATGATTGTTGAATACTATCTTTATTTTCTATTACACCTAGCAGATGATGACCTCACACTTCCAAGATGTGGCATAGCTGTTGTGGTGAATCAGACTGCTGTTAACAACCCATAAACGTCCCCACTATAGATCACTTTCTTTCTAAACTCGGGAAAGTCAGGCCATACTCTACAAACAGGGACCAACAGGTTGGTGCAAACACCATTTTCAAAAGTTTTTTAAGCCACCTGTAAGATATTCAACTAGTCTTAACGACTGCCATGTATTGAAATCAACTGGAACCAACAGCTTAACATGCCTTGCGCAGCACGTAAACTGTTGAGAAAAATGCTATGAACAGTCAACCCATCCAGATAGTGACCGTGCTTCAGGTCAGTTAACCTACGTGATTGACCCAACCAAGCTGTACAAACCAAGTTGTACTGAGCTACGAATGCTTCTCAATCAATTATGCTGAATCAAACTGTATTTTTAAGCGGGCCATACATGTTAGCTTGCAGATATAAATGCCATTTTTATAACAAATAAAAACGCCCTTGTTTTCCAATATTAAAATGGCTAAGTCTCCTAAAATATACTAAAACTAACCGAAGTTTAGCAAAATACACTAACCTTTGGACAAGAGCAGCTTTTTTCCCAGTAGTTTTGGCATTACGTTTCCGCAACTCCTCTTTAAGTTGCTTGAGTGTCCACGATCCATAGTCCTTCGCCATGACTTCCAAACAAGAAATCTATGTCTCACTATTAGGCACACAAACTCTGAACACACAGCTATGAGTCCTGTCTCTGAAACTGCAAAAAACCCATTGATGTGCACAAGACCACAACTGAAATACGGAGGAACCGAAGCTCGACTCGACGCACCAGGAGTTTAAAAATTACACAAAATTAGGAAGAAACAAGTGGAAAATAAAACCAACAAGTATTTCGCAGTCAGGAACTGGAATAAACACCACGACGGTCAACGACACTCGTCGATAACAGCAGTGACCACAGAGTGATCACTGTTTTTACCGAGGATTCTTTCTATCAAAAATACTGCTAAAATCTACCGAAACCTAAGCCGTATTTAAATACTAGGCTCAACTTTAGAATCTGCAACACCTCAAATTGGATTGATATTGGGTGGGGGGGAGGGGGGGGACTGAAGTGGACCCCCCCTATGAAGAAGGATGCGCGGAGCCTCCTCCATTTTGAGAAAAAAAATATTGAAGTTTGTGTTTATGTACGAACAAAGATGACCTATAATTAGTCAATTTGATCCCAAAGATTCATAATAAGGGGTCCGCGAAGCGGACCCCTAACGGGGGCGTAGCCCCCGCCGCCCATATCGAAACCCAACAAACCTGAAAATGGAAGCGGGAGCGAGCGAAGCGAGCTCGGACTTTCGGAGCACCCCGACTCGGATGCGTTAGGTTCGGAGACTGTGCGGGGAGGCGAGCGTACGCTCGCCTCCCCGCACAGTCGTAGTGTTAGGTTTAACATGAGAACGCAGAAGTAGGAGCCCCGAAGGGGCTCCGTCGACTTAGAAACTCATCTCAACACTGGAAAGTAAACCGACCAAAGACTACCTCACAAATCCCAATTACAAAATTAATTTTCTCAAAAAGGGGGGAGTGACACCAGAGGGTCCCCCTAACCTCCCCCCCCCCATTCCCCCCCTTTTTGTGGTGTTGCATGGCGATTTTCCGACCAAAGACTACCTCACAAATCCCAATTTCAAAATTCATTTTCTCAAAAAGTTGGGGGCTCCGCGGGGGGGGAGTGACACCAGAGGGTCCCCCTAACCTTCCTCTACCCTCCTCCCCCCAATCCCCCCCTTTTTGTGGTGTTGCATGTTCTAAAGTGCTTCCAAATACTATCTTTTGATGTTTTTTTAATTTATAACAAAATAGTTTTTATTGACATACTAGCAAGCAGAACATCTACACCTACAGGTTAGCTTAAAAATTCATATATAATTCTATTGCCCGAAATTTACTACAAAGGTAGAAATGTGCTGAAATTGGTCATACTGATGACATTATTGTGTTCTCAATATCAATGTTGCCAATTTTCTAATTCCCAATGTTGATCAGCGCCATCTAGTTGATTTTTGTAAAAGTGGTGGAAAATTCCCCATTGAACGCAGTCATTCAATTCCCAACTCCATAGTCGCATTCCGAACCTACGTTCTAACAGGAACCATTAGCTCTGACAAAAAGGTAGCCTATTGGAAATATCTAGTATTCTCTAATTGCTGTTAGAGCGTAGTTAAGGAACGCGCTTCTCATGTTATCAACCCGCCGGAAATCGAACCCGCAACCTCCTGGTGTGAAGCGAGTGGACCAAGCTCGGAGGCGGTAACTCATAAAACTGAAAAACTTTTGTTACATAACATTAATGAAATCTTACTGTGCGTCTGATGTATGCGCGTATTCTTCCTGTCTCCTTCTTCTTCTTCCATCTGCAGGTTATATCTGCGTAAATAAGGATTAAACATAGCCACAGTTTGACTTGTATCGGAAAAATATATTATATAGTACACCGATTTGTTCTGTCGTGATGTTTAACGTTTGAGGGCAATCCCCTTTTTATGCATAACTTGCATAATTTCCTTGTATCAAGATGCAAGTAAAAACGAAAAATTTAAGTACGTGATTAAGTTTTTCTATAATAGTAATAAAAATTTTGATCCCTTACTCTTTCTTTTATTTTAGGTTTTTTTCCAAAAATGTTGCTCTATTTTAGCTATTTTTTGAAGCTGATCTAGCTCTCTTTAAAAAAATTGAGTTGGCGACACTGGTTTGATATATTCCAACTTCCAACCCTACTTTGTGATATATTCGCTTTGTTGTTGCATTGCAAAGAAAACATGAAATTGAAAACCCAGAAAAAACAAATAATTTCACCGTAAAAGCAATTTACTTTGGGTACCTAGCTTCCACCAAGATGACGTATTGAAATATTGAAATGGTGCCTGTGAAGCGATGGCATTGTTCGAGAGACTCTTCGCAAAGAAAATACTCGAGTCCACTAATAGCGATTCAGGAAAAGGGGAAAGGTAAGTATACTATACGTCGTAAACATGATACTCGTGATGGATGTCAAAAAACTGTTTCCTATTCGTGGGCGGGTAGTATGTAAGTAGACATGCTTTTGCGAGGAATCGAGGATTGACACGCTGACGCACAAAATGTACGACCGTGGACGTCCGGGCGGAAGGAGGTCGGATCTTGGACTTTCGTGTGCGCCGTGCGAAATTTGGTCTGACGCACGCACCTCTGGCAAAGCGTGTGACAGAATGACAGTAACTGCGCGGGCGCGGCTTGTAACCGCGTCATCAGTCGGTCGGTGGGGCGTTTGCACCATCAATGTTTACTAGTTATCTGTGCGACAGTACACTACGACATTCCAATAGTTTCGTCCGCGTCGTGCATCGTCGTTCTTACTTCCATTGACCTGCATTTATCGTGTTGAGCTAATTGCATTTCTTGTGCAGTGCTTGTATGTGATTTCAGTTTATCAGTTACTCTTAGTAGTGAACAGCTGATGCGACTATGAGATTAAGATGAAAGTTGGGTAGGTAAAACATTGTAATTATAAGTAATATTAAGTATTTACTGGGGCTCAGTCAGATGTAAAGCAAATTACAGGGGAGCGCAGGACTATTCATTGAGGAAATCCTTGGGGGAAGACTTTTTCCAGTAGTGGACGTCTTTCGGCTGATACAATTATGATAAACTAGCGGTTTCCCACGGCCTCACCCCCATGGACAACGTTTCTATGACATCGAGGGTGCGCAGTGCGCGAGCAGCGCGAGCGTGAAAGAAAGTAGCCTATGTGTTAATCCAGGGCCCAATCCGTCTACCTACCAAATTTCAGCCAGATCCGTTGAGTAGTTTTTGCGTGTAGAAGTAACAAACATACAGACTCACAAACTTTCGTCTTTATAATATTATTAGTGTGATTATTCTTACTAAAGTAACCTATTCCTATTTGGTACTAGCAGTACTCAAATCAAAACAATTGATCTTGAACATTAAGTACCTACATAATGTATTATTATTAATATTATAGTTTATACACTAGCAGCTTAAAAAGCTGATGCATGTATTTCACTGCACTTATGTAGCTAATAAATATTTGTCTAGTCTGTTTTTAAAACTGTTCATGGCACTTATAACTGTCTCATTACAGTAATTGATTAGGATTACTACTGTTTATTTGGACCTAACAATGTATTCACAAAGGACTTGCATTTCTCTTAGACAAGCATGCAGAATGAGAAAATTGTGTTAATGTTGTTGTCAGGCAGCTGGGTTCTAGCATTAAGGCTTTAAGATGACTCAATGCAGCTTGGTTGCTTTGTGTGAAAATAATATCAAATGTAAGTCTATTAATTTTAAGTTCAAATCAATGCGGGCTTCAATGCTGCTGTTACATTGAAACCAAACGACCAATTCTCGATTTTTACATGTTTTTATTAGAGATGAAACAGATATCCGATTACTATGCGGTATCTGGCCATATTTTACTATCTGGCCGGATACCAGATTACAGGACACTATTGGGGTTCGGCCAGATACCGGATATAATAAAAATACGCAATATTAGATTTAGGCAAGTACTTTATTTATACGTATATAATACTTTACAAAAACCAGCACAGAATTTTTATTTGACAACTTAGAAAATTAATTTGATTAATTAGTACTTGTACTGCACTAATGGCATATTATGGTAAATGAATACTAATTTCTCTCCATTAAGAGGCAACAAGCAGTTCCACTTGTTTTCATAAACAAGGCCAGCTTCAGAAAACAGTCTTTTGCTGTACGAAAAGACCCAAATTCAACCGAGTCCGACCAATCGTTGGGCGCCACCTACACAAGCTCGCTTCTTGCGATGCACCAAACGGCAATGTTCGGCCGGATATCCGGCTATCCGGCCTGCTAGTTGGCCGGATATCCGGTATCTGGTCAAACCACTATCCGTTTCATCTCTAGTTTTTAATACTTTTCTTCACTTTCGAAATGTTTTAATATTAAAAATTAAAATGAAAGGTGTTAAAGTCACCGATTTTTGTGTGTTAGTTTCATTCAACATAAAAAATTGTATTCAATTAAATCGATTTTTTATTACTTTAAATATATTATACATTTTTTCCATATTGATAGCTTTACACAGTCTTTCAATATATTTTTTTTTTATTAATTTATTTTAATTTAAGTACCTGGGCAACTGGGCTTTGATTGGCATCTAGTTTTGTATCTGTTGTTAAGTAACTTAACTAAATATATATTTTTTTGTGTGAAAATTGATTATTTCTGGGATGACATCTATCTAGTTAGACTTAAAAAGTAAAACATTGCCTAAATATAAAGAAAGTTTCATCCAATTTTATATTTAGGTAAGGCTACATATTTTTATTGCTTCCTGTCTTTTAAACTGATTCTGTCTTAAGGCGAGGCAAACAGTTGTCTCTGTTTTTTCCTTCACATGTAAAGAGTCAAGACAATAACCACACTTTTGCACTTTTTCAATGTTTTACATTGTTATTTCTCTTAAGACTTCAATTTAAAACTAAAATTTAGCAGGTTCTCTGTAGTACTTAAAAAGGAATATCTCCATATGAAAACTATGTGCAAATTTAGAAATTTTGTTAATAAACAATTCGTTTTAGACTTTTTTTAGACATTATGGACCTGTTTTTGGGATTTTTTATGATTGAGTAAAGTACACACTATCGTGTAACATATTAGCACATTCCTCAGACAATATCCTTAAGTATGTCATATATTTTTTGCAAGACCGATATTTAGTAGTAATTACCCAAAAAATTTGATCTTGCAAAAGGGTTTCTGTGCTTCTCCAGCGGTGCCTCGCCTTAACATAAATTTTAATCTGATTCCAGTAAGAAAATATCATAAACTCAGAGGCTTATGTTTATACTACAGTTTATTGACATCTTGAATCTTGATATAAATGGCGATAAATACAAAACCTGCAACTGTTCATACATAATGGCAATAGCAATATTCACCTCTTTAAAGTTAACCGATTCAAACCAATTTTTCATAGGTTTTAATTCAGAACCAATCTAGTTTTATAAGTTTTGTTATTTCAATACATTAAGAAGTTCAATTTTACTAACCGACTTCAAAAAAAGGAGGAGGTTCTATGTTCCACTGTATGTATTTTGACTGCAAAAAAGAAGGAGGTTCTATGTTCCACTGTATGTTTTTTTTGTGTACGGTCACTGAAAACTCTTGTCAATTTTGGACCAATTTTTAAAATTCTGTTTTTATTCGTAAAAGTAAACTCCGGTGGTAGTCCCATTTTCAAGTCAGGATTTGATCATGGAATCCCAGGGAAACCGTAACCCACACTCAAATTTTATAGGAAAATATTATGTTTCATGTATTTTCTAAAGCTATTCAAGTTTTTGCGTCTGGTAGTCATCATCTCATATTGATGAGCTGATGATTGAAGGTACAACTCCTTAATGGTTAGGGGTTGGAGGATAATTCTTTAAATATTATATGTAGATACATAACATATAGACTGATAGTTGTATTTTTTCAGGTTATTCAGGTGATGGAAGCCACAGGACTTTGTATCTGATTTATCACATACATAATGATATGATGATTGCTATTGACAATTAGGTGATTGGGTTTAGCATGTTACATAAATAGAATTATCAATATTAAGAAATAAAAGTTTAAAATAAATAGGTAGAGTTTAAAAAAACTAAAAAAACACGCTTTTAAAGTACATCAGACTAAAAAGTAAAAAATAATTCTTAATATAAGTTATAATAATTAACAAAAAATACTAGTATTATTCTGAAAATATTAGTATTATTATTCGGAGGGGATGTATATGAGCTGATAAAATAATTTAAAAAGTAATCCCATAAACTTAGCTTTTGTTCTGACAACCTATCAAAAATTGGTCAAAATCGGTTAACTTTTAAGAAGTGAAAATCACTATCGCCATTTGTATGAATAGTTTAAGAGGCTTTTGAAGCTGAGACTTTTCATACTAACAGCGTTATCGATTTTCACGTCTTAAAGTTTAACCGATTTGGATCATATTTTGGTAGGTTGTAAGTCAGAACAAAAGCCATGCTTAAACGTTTCGTTTTTTAAGTTACTGATTATAAATAAACAAAAAATGGCCGAAATTAGTTTTGTATGAAAACACGAGAACGACAATAAAATAAAACTTATTAACTTTATCGAACAAAACAAAAACGTATAAGCCTAGCTTTTGTTCTGACTGACAACCTACCAAAAATTGGTCAAAATCGGTTAAGATTTAAGAGGTGAAAATCGTTAACGCCGTTTGTATGAAAAGTCGCAGCTTCACAATCCTCTTAATTTTCGCCGTAGGTTCACAATCCTCATCCTTCATTATCTATCTGACTTCAGTGTTATTAATAGGATTCTGTCAACATTCTGTTCAATAGATTAGTTATTTATATTTGACAAATAAATATATTTTATTTTTAGAAATAAACATACATTTATTTTTGTACATCAAAAAGCATTCACACTTTTTTAAAAGACGTGCTGAAGTATTAAAGCAACAACACTGGCTAAACATATGAACTTAATAAATCAACCTCTTTTTCGCAAAGATATTTACCGTAGAAAAAAATAATATGATGTGTATTCTAACTTATAATCTACCCAAGGAAATTAAGTTATTTGACACCAAACACTTTAAAATGCACTGACCAAATGGCTTTTAGATAATTGTTTAAACAATTTCCATAAACAAAAAAGACATATTTAATCAACATGTAATTTAATGTAAAAATTCTTACGTAGCACAAACGAAGTATTAATAATATATTATTATTAGTATTGACATGTAATTTTAATTAATAAAAGATTTCTATTTTGATCTAGGCATATTTTTTTTTTTTTTTTTGTGCACTTGCCTGCAATTTGAATATTAACACTCAAATATTTATTAAGATCCTGTACCTACAGTGTTCTAGCCATTCAAGCCTTTTGGGTTTATTTTTGTAAACTCATGTTATTTTTCTTTTTCTGAAATACTCCTCTATTTGAAACAGTTTCAGAAACTAAACTGAATAAGTATAAAAATAACTTGGAAAGTTTCAGTAACAACATCCTAATTAATTTGTACCTGATATTTTTTACTCATAATTTTGATTAATTTCCTTTGAGGAATCTTTGGTCACAAAACAAAAAAAAATACCTTGGATCACTACGCCAAAAAAGCTGAAAACTAAAAAAAAGACCTCGGATCACTACGCCAAAAAAGCTGAAAACTGTATTAAAAGCAAGAAAATCAGTATTATTGATCTTTGGCCACATTTGATTACTTCATCAACTTGATCCATAGCAAATTTTATTTTAAAAACATATATTTTTTACTTTGGTTTCTTTGCTGAACCGTAAGTTTTGCGGCATAATAGTGACACCGTCTAATCTGCCGTAAGGAATATGCATGGCGAAATTTCCTAATTAATTTAGTAGTTGTTTCAGTTTTTATTTTATTTAATATCTTTATTAATTTGATTTATTATTATAGTTTATATTCACTATAGTATAGTTAATACTATAGTAGCATTAGCCATTCTGTTAATTTAATTTTAAATCTCATCATCAACATATCAGCCGAAAGACGTCCACTGCTGGACAAAGGCCTCACCTAAGGGTTTCCACGACGAAAGGTCCTACGCTGCCCGCATCCAGGGGCTTCCCGCGACCTGTACCAGGTCGTCGGTCCACCGTGTGGGGGCCTGCCTGATGCTACGTCTTCTGGTGCGCGGTCGCCACGGACAACGGCTATCTGTTCTACGAGCTATGTGCCCTGCCCACTGCCACTTAAGTTTAGCGATTCTGTGAGCTATATCAGTTACTTTGGTTCTCCTATGGATCTCTTCTTTTTTGATTCTATCGCGTTGGGAAACTCCGAGCATAGCTCGCTTGATCGCCCTTTGTTTGACGTTGAGCCTTCTTATGAGGCCCACAGTAAGCGACCATGTCTCAGTTCCGTATGTCATCCATCACTGGCGACACACACTGGCACACCCTGAACACTTCATACAACGGGACAGAAATGACATTTCAAAAAAGGAATGACGGAACAAACAAAATGGCGGCGAAATCCTATACGTTCGACAACCAAACTGTAACCAATCTGTATCAATCTGGGTGACGAGGGGGTGAGGTCGCAATCTAGAGAGCGGCAGGGAGTGTCCATACTGTATGTTAGTACTAATATATATACATACTTTGACACTGGTCAAAGACCTTGGTCTTGAGACTGCGGTATTTGGGTCGTGACGATATTGAGAAGCTTCCTGAACGTTGCCTTATATCCAATTTCTTGCAATTGTTTCGTGTCATCTGGAAGCTTATTAAATACTTCAATACACATATATTTTACTGTATGTTCCTTGGGCTAATTTGTTTGTGAACTCTTTATTGTACAACAAAATATACAATTCATCATATCGGCTTATATACGTCCCCACCGGGGGCTCCAGCCTACCCTGAATTAGGGCGATCGGGCCTTAGTAGACCACGCGGGCCCAGGAAACTACCTTCGAGTTTCTTCGCAGGTGTTTGCAGGTTTCCTCACGATGTTTTCCTTTACCGTTAAAGCAATCGGTGAGTATATGTACGTAAGTTTCGAAAAACTCATTTTTGATTTGAACCCGGCACCTCTGGATAGGAGGACCGAGTCGTTACCGCTTGAGCCACCGACGCTTCATACAATTAAAGATAAAGACTAGTTGTTGAGGATAAAAAGCACAAGCCCTTTATAAGATATCGGCGTACCTACTAATGAATTAGTGGTATATTTACCTGATTAGTAGCTTTATCTTAAACCTCCTTTGTTTGATAAACAGGTCCTCTCAGATAACTACAGAGCAAGTGCGACTGCTTCTGTTTAAAGATTGTGATTGGCGAGGCCGGAAGGTGTTGTTTGATTCATCCACAATCGAGAAGGTTCGCACTGGAAAAGATGACAAGCCCAGCATCAGGCAGCCTGATGAGGCACCCTGCATTGTGGAGGTGGTCGAGGGCTACTCCTATTTGGTAAGTTTTTTTATGTTCACAGACATGCAAGTATCTTTATAAAATTTAACAGAAAAGGATCATTCTAGGTGTTATTTAGGGTAATTTCAGGTCCTACATAAATGTATGTTTAGACATAACAAGGTTGAGTGCATGCTCATGTGAACGGGTGGTAGGTACGGCATCGTATGTACTTGTATCTGTACACAATAATAATAAACTATTAAATAAAAACCAGCCAAGTACGTGTTAGGCCACGCGCAATGTAGGGTTCCGCAATTGCCATTATCGCGTCCATATCTAATTTTCAAATTTCCAAATACAGCGGTTTAGTTGTTAGGGGGTGGGGCAACAAAGTTTAGCACTTTCAAGCCTATTTTTTCGAAAACGGAACCCTAAATGATAAAATGGTCTTAGAAGACACACCTTTTTTAAGCTCTAACCAATGATACCCCACACGACTGGGTTTGACTCATCATACCCACTTTACTTGTAGGAGAGAGATACCCTTAAAAAGTTTTTTTCCAAAAATTTTTTTACAGTTCTCCGCGTTATAATCTTTGCCAAATTTCAGCTCTTAACTACTAATAGTCTACATGACAGACATGACGAAACTATAAGGGTTCCTTGTTGTACTACGGAACTCTAAAAAAAGTGTGTTCGCTGCGACGCGCGACAGGAGTTACTCATGAAACTTTTTTTCGGCCTCCGGCCTTCTGTCTCGCAGGAAGCGTTCCGGGCTTTGCCCTACGCGGAGCTCGGCCTTCTTTGTTGCAGTTTCACGTGATGATATGTCTATTATTATCGATTTATCTATTCTTTATAGGCACGGTTACAAGATTTCGTTCAGGGAGAAGGGCAATATTTAAACCATGTTGTGGAAAAACCGCGAACGAAGTGAGCTGCGAAATTTTACAAGTTTTATATACTTAGTTAGTTAGTCATTTCCGGGTTCCGATTGAGCAGAAATTTTGCATACACGTTAAGTTTGGAGAATAATACATGGTTAGCTAAGTAACTTCGTTCTAAATCCAATATGGCGGATTCCCAAAGATGGCGGACCAGTTATTTTTTTATGTACCCCCATTATATAGGCACAGTATTACGATATGGCTTACAGTAGCGCAACGCCTTTTGATGTCGCACGATGCCGCAACCGGCGGCGTAGGTATTAACATACTTGCCTGTAGCAAAGAATAAAGACTATGTATTTACTACCTGCCCGCTGCCCCGCAAATACCCTCTAGTTACTCTGCGTAAGTACATTCGTTGCGCTACTGTAAGCCCCTATATTATAATACTGTGATATGGGTATCAAACGAAACGGTTTGCTGGGAAGAATACGGAATAATTAAAATTATTCTCCAATTAAAGCTTTGTACCTAAATGTTTTTAGGTTTTTCGATAACTATTCAATTTAAGTCAATACATGATCTCATTACAAAGCAGACAGAAAAAGGACCACTACACCACACCTACCCGTTTAAAAAAAGCGAGTGCGAATTTTAATAGTCCATGTCAAGCCACATTTTATTAGAATAACTGCATAGGTAAAACGCGAGCACATTTTTTTTGATGTCGTGTGAAGATGAGCACAATACCTGCCCATTTCTATGGGAGTTTTTTTGCTTTTTCTGGCGTATGTATCACATCTTGACTGAGAGGGCGGGGCTCCTTGTTTTATGTTCAACTTTTGTCAATAAAAAAGATGATTTTTATACCGTTGTATAAATAATAGCGTATGACCGAGGCGAGTGACTACGTGAAAGAGTATCAGTCTCCAGCATAAGAAAACCTATAAAGTAAATGCAATATTTAACAATTGTCACTTATTCGCAATACCTAATTGTTTCTATATTTAGACCACTTAAAACTACTCTTTTAATTGGAACTAATCAACTTCAGTTAGGGAACGTAATTTTAGCCTCGATGCGTACTTAAGAGAAAACGCGGGCGCCATTTTTCCATACAAACGTAGTCCCCCGTTTTCTCCACAGATAAAGACAATAGAGCAAACATTTCTTTCTATCAAACCTATGTCTACCGTGGCCATGCCCCTATGTTTTGTTCATTCCCATATTCTAATTATAATAGGAAGTAGGAACCTTCAAAAACTGAGAAAATTGACCAATTGAAACGTCATTTTCAGACACCCATCAAAAAAATAATATGCATATCTATATATATAAAAGAAAGTCTTGTTTGTTACAACACTTATAACTCGAGAACGGCTGGACCGATTTTTCTGATTTTTGTGTTTTTGCATTTGTCTTCGTCCGGAATAGGATAATAAAATATGATATTCATCAATAAAAAAAATATCAGTCAAAAAATAGTTGGTTCTAGGGTAGAGTGTATTGTAGTGTAGGTGTAGTGTAGTTAGGGTAGGTTAGGGTAGTGTAGGGTAGAGTAGTGTAGTGTAGTGTAGTGTAGCGTAGTGTATTGTAGTGTAGTGTAGGGTAGGGTAGTGTCACACCCCGGACACTCCATACAAACGAGCGTGAAATGATATACATATAAACAACTGACGTATCTATAGCCACAAATGTAGGTAGGGTTGAATCACACTGGCGGCATTGGTCACGAAATGTTTATTAGATATTTATACTGCACGTAACAATCAACAGTGGCTACCTACCTACTTAGTAGGTAAGTTAAATGAATAAAATTGTTCTTCAAACATAGCTAAATAGGTACGAATACAACTAAAATCCCCCGCCCGCTAGTAATAGGTCAATGATCCCCGCACTGCGGGACCGTATATTCGCGCGCAAAATTAAAAAAAACACGAAAGCCTTGACGTGACCTGGAGAGCAATGTCCTCGAGGTACCGACCGTTGATAATAATTATCAAGGATGATGTGATAAACTTTAAAAATGAAGACGTAATTAAATTACGTAATCTTTGACTTGAATCCGTAGAGCAATGAACTCGTGTTACCGATCGTAGAATCGACTGAATCTTCTAAAGTTGACTCCTCCGGGAATCAAACACGCGACCTCCTGGTGTGAAGCAAATGGACTTACCATTACGCCACGGAGGCGGTAAAAATCAATGGTTAGTCCATTCGCTTCACACCAAGAGGTCGCGGGTTCGATTCCTGGAGGGGTCAACTTTGTAAGACTCAGTTTGGTTGGTGGTGGGGCATTTTTATAGCCCGCCTGGCTAGCTACTACCATCTTATCTAAATCTTGCCGCCGAACATCAATATTAACAGCATTGATGTGTTCCGGCTTGAAGATAAGATAGCCAGATCCCCATTGGGGAATCAACATGAGCCCGCTTCCATCTTCGGCATCGTCGTCACTTACCATCAGGTAAGATGATGCCAAGGACTTATCAACTGTGGATTAAAAAATATAAGATGATAAACTTAAAAAAATTACGTAAAGGTAGGTTAGGTACCTACAATAACAGTCAATATTTTTTTGGAATGCGATAATTTTTTATTTTATTATTCACAATTGGTAAACCCTTGACAACATCTCACCTGGTGGTAAGTGAGGATGTTGCCGAAGATGGAAGCGGGCTTACCAAGATTCCCCAACGCAGTGGGGAACTGGCTATCTTATTTTAATGCTGGAACACACCAATGATATCAACATTGATATTTGGCGGCAAGACTTAGATAAGATGGTGGTAGCTAGCCAGACGGACTTAGAAAATCATCCCTACCACCAACCAAACCGAGTCTTACAATTGACCCCGCCGGGAATCGAACCCGCGACCTCCTGTGTAAAGTCAGTGTACTTTGCCTCTGAGCTACAGAGGCGGTTTTATATATTTTACGATGGTACGAAATTGTACGTGTGCAAGTCAGACTCGCACTTGACCGGTTTTATTTCCACACTTAGCAAATAATCATTTGCTTTGTATTTAAGAATCTTCACAAAAAAAGCAAGGTTAATGCGTTTTCTCCAGATACTTACCTAATTGTGACAAAATACGAAATAAAATAATGACCTGGCTTTTTGTGTTGCTTTTTATCCAAAGGATATCTGTAAAAGCTTTTTTTATTGCATTTATCATTATGTGAACTAAAACATCAGTTAAATGAACAGTTTACCAAATTTGGATTTAATAATTCCCAAACGAAATCACAGCGTAGCTCATCCTTTACGTTGGTACCCAATCTGCGTGACGGGGGGGGGTGAGGTCGACTTTAGAGAGCGGCAGGGAGTGTCCATACTGTACGTTAGTACTAATATATACAGGGTGTAACATAAAGGTGTGGTGATACTTTAAGGTGGGCTTGTACCCATCAAACTGAACAACTTTCTCCATGGAACCCATAGTCAAATCGCAAAAAAAAAATTGAACTTCCCATACTAAGTTGGCTGATCAGCTGATCGAGTTAGTATGGGAGAGCCAAATTTTTTTTTACGATTTGACTATGGGTTCCATGGAGAAAGTTGTTCAGTTTGATGGGTACAAGCCCACCTTAAAGTATCACCACACCTTTATGTTACACCCTGTATATACTGTGGTAGTGTAGTGTAGGGTAGGGTAGGGTAGGGTAGTGTAGTGTAGGGTAGTGTAGTGTAGGGTAGGGTAGTGTAGGGTAGGGTAGTGTAGGGTAGGGTAGGGTAGGGTAGTGTAGTGTAGTGTAGGGTAGTGTAGGGTAGTGTAGGGTAGGGTAGGGTAGTGTAGGGTAGGGTAGTGTAGTGTAGTGTAGGGTAGGGTAGGGTAGTGTAGGGTAGTGTAGGGTAGTGTAGGGTAGGGTAGGGTAGGGTAGGGTAGTGTAGGGTAGTGTAGTGTAAGGTGACACGAAGTTCGCCGGGACAGCTAGTTAACAATAAATTTAAACATAGAGGCATAGTAAAAACGAATTTTTAATTATTTTTGAAAAAAATATTATTGCGTTTTGGAGGCGGAAATAGGAGACTACGAAATACTGTTTTTGTCAATTTCAGTGCCTACTATCGGTCTGCGCTGCAGTTCTCCCTTTCTTGCTGTATACGGAGAAGTTTGGGGGAGGGAGACAGCAACATTTTATTTAAATACCTATTCTTTAGACCGCGTTTCCTCTTAAGGAGCATCACGCACGAATACTTTTAAAGTGCTGAGACACAATTGTACTAGCATGGTCTATATTTATTTCTTGCCATGTGCTTGCTAATTAGTTTTTACAAGCTTTGTATTAGCTTGCCGTGTTAGTTAGTTTGGGATAAATCTTGGAAGCTTAATTGGAGTCACTTACCGGTATTCCGATTGAGCTGAAATTTTGCATACACGTTAAGTTTGGAGCACCATGCATAGTTAGCGAAGTGACGTCATTCTAAATCCAATAAGGCCGACTTCCAAAGATGGCAGACAAGTTATTTTTTTATGCAACCCCATGATACGAGGTGCGGTCCAAAAGTGTCCGGCCTAACAGAGAAAACAAGTAGATATATTTACAATTTTATTTTTATTTTTCGATATAGTCCCCCTCTATTTCAACGCACTTTGCAGATCTCGTGATAAGCATTTCTATCCCCTTATAAAAATATTCTGGAGTTTTGTCCTCGAAATGGGTAAAAACTGCTTGGGCCACTTCATCATCCGAAGAAAATCGTCTTCCCCTTAAGTCTGCCTTAAGTCTCGAGAACAAGTAGTAGTCGCTTGGGGCCAGGTCTGGGCTGTAAGGGGGGTGGCGAATTTCCTCGAAGCCACATTTAGCTACAGCAGCTTTGGCAATTGCAGCAGTGTGAACGGGAGCATTATCGTGGAGAAGCCGAACACCTCTACTAAGTTTTCCACGTCGTTTCTGCTTGATCGCCTCTCGCAACTGCTCAATAAAGGTGGCGTAGTAGCTGCCATTTACCGTGGTATTCCTTTCTTTTATGTCAATCATTAGTATTCCGTGACAATCCCAGAATACCGTTGCCATAATCTTTTTGGTGGATTGCGTTACCTTGGCCTTTCTAGGTGGCTTTTCACCAAGACGACGCCACTCCATCGATTCCCTTTTAGACAGGGGATCATAGTACAAAACCATGGTTTCGTCTCCCGTAACAATCGACTCCAAATAACTTTTTCCGTAACGCCTATACGCGTCTAAAACTTCTTGAGAACACGCTTTTCTCTCAGTACGCTGCAAGCTCGAAAGAAGTTTGGGTACCCACCTAGCACTAACTTTATTCATGTGAAGATGATCATGTAGTATCCTAAGTACTGAAGTTTTGGAAAGTCCGGTTCTTGCCGCTATTTCTTTAGTCTTTAGTCTTCGATCACTCAGAACTTCCTCTTCCACTAATTTAATACATTGCTCGGTGAGTACTTCTATAGGCCGGCCGGAGCGAGGTTCGTCGTCAATGGATTCCCGCCCCAATCGAAACTGTTTACTCCATTCTTTTACCGTGGAAAATGATGGAGAAGAATCCCCGTACACGGCATCCAACCTTTTTTTTATATCGGTCGGGCTGACCCCTTCCTTAGTCAGGAATTTGATCACGGAACGATATTCCAATTTGATCATTTCGAAAGTTTTCCGGATTCGTATCTTTAAAACGCCGTAAAATCAAAACTACAACCAACAGAAACGCCAAAACCAGACTCGAAAAAGCAGACTAAATGACAATCGCGATGACATCTTTTTTATTTTTTTTTAAGCCGCCAAATTTTTCCAGCCAGAAAGTTTTGGACCGAACAGGTATGGGTATCAAATGAAAGGGATTGCTAAGAAGAATACGAAATAATGAAAATTATTTTCAAATAAAACCTTGTTCTTAAAAGTTTTTAGTTTTTTTTTACTTTTATTTCTCTTATTATTAGAGAAGCCGTTGGATGCGGGTAGAGCAGAACCGGTCGTCGTGGAAATCCTTGGGGGAGGCCTATGTCCAGTAGTGGAGGTCCTGCGGCTGATATGATAATGATGATTATTACAACAACAATTATAACAATTGGTATGTAAAGGTAAATGGTTACAGGTTACGATAATTTATTTTTATTTATGTTACTGTTGGCTGTAAATCCGTGATAGATAACCCAAGGAGTACCTAGTATACCGGCTAGTCTCTGGTGTTGTATTTAGTATCACCCGCTGTCACTTGTGATATTACGTTGAAGGTGCTAGTTTCCTTACGATATTTCATTCATCATCGTCATATCAGCCGAAAGACGCCCACTGCTGGACAAAGGCCTCCTCCAAGGATTTCCACGACGACCGGTCCTGCGCTGCCCGCATCCAGCGGGTTCCCGATATCATCTCAGCGATATTTTTGCATCTCGGTCAGCAGGTGGACTTAGAAGGAGATAGTGGAATTTCTGGTGTGTTGTTTCACTTTTTTATCCATACTTAATATTCATTGATCCTTACTAATATACTAATTATTGTTATTATAAATAAATATGAAAATGCGTTCACGCTTCAACACCTCAGCCAATCTTGACGAAATTTGGCAAGCACGTGGCTTGTGGCATCGGCTTATTCCTAGTCGTCGCAACTGGCTTTGTCGCCACAGTAGTATACAACACTGAGAAGAGTGGAGAGTAGAGTGCAGAGTAGAATCAAAGTATTTATATATATTAGTACTAACATGCAGTATGGACACTCCCTGCCGCTCTCTAGATTGCGACCTCACCCCCTTGTCTCCCAGATTTACAGTTTGGTTCTCGAACGTATGGGATTTGGCCGTGATTTTGTTAGCTCCGTCAATTGTTTTTAGAAATGTCATTTCTTGCCTGTTGTATGAAGTGTCCGGGGTGTGGTAGAATAGTGGAGAGTGAGAGTATAGTGGAAAGTAGAGTGGTAAAGAGTAAGTTTAATACCAGTGTAGCTGAAACAATCGGTATAAATACTGACCTGCCTCCAACTACAAGGTCGTGTGGTTTACATGTCAGCTGACTTGTGAAAGGCGTGTAATGACTCACGTGTTACGCGCTACGTCACGCACTCATGTTGTATTCGCTATGTCGAATTTTGATTTTCATGAACCTGGTCTTATGCTCTCGTTTTTAATCACCAAGCAGCATTATACTTAGGCACTAGCCACAAAAAATAGCCGCTATATTTATATATGAAGGGGAGGTAGATAGGTTACATGCGTCTAAAAAGTGAAGAAAAAAAAGATAATCTCTGATTATAGGCAAAGGAAATCCAAGCCTGTAACACCTATTATTATATAATTAGGTCACTTTTTGTCACTGCGATTTTCTAGCTAATAGAGCATTTATAATATTAGAGCTGTTTTACAGAGAGGTAAAGCCGTTTGTTATCTAATGTGTAAAAATCTGTTCCGCCGGGCTCCTTTTGTACGGAGATTTTTACCAGACGTGCTGAACTAACCTAACCGTCCGTTTGTCCGTCCATCCGTCTATCATCATCATCATCATCATATCAGCCGAAGCACGTCCACTGCTGGATTTGTTCTACGAGCTTTGTGCCCCGCCAACTGCCACTTGTTATGTTCAGAGATTCTGAGAGCTATGTTGGTTAATTTTGTTCTTCTACGGACATCCTCGTTTCTAATTCGATTACGCAGGGAAATTCCGAGCATAGCACGATCCATTTCTACGTTTGCCGTCCGTCCAAGTCGGTTTTATTTGTAGTTTGTATACAGTTGTTTTTATTATATAGTTAAACAGTCGTTTACAAAGAGGCTAGCTTGTCTGTAAAAGGACAAGTTTTGTAACTTTGCTGAGACACCGCCTCCTTTGCTCTATCTTATACCAGAGAACTACAAGCACTTTGACTCAGTAGAATTGATACATACCATATCTGCGCAGAATCATGCGCTAATGCAGCGTATTTGCGTAGCCTAAAAGTGTAAAAGTTCACGTGAAATATCTCTTCGGGTCGAGGGTCGTGTCGCCGCGCGCGAATGCAGCCCCCACTATGTCAAGACAAAGTGATATTGTCTTCATCATCATCATCAGTAGTTTTATAAGTACTATCCTCAGACATCACATTAGCTTATATACGTCCCCACCGAGGGGCTCGAGCCTACCCTAAATTAGGGCGATTGGGCTTTAGTCGACCATGCGGGCCCAGTGCGGGTTAGTCGACTTCACACACAACAAGTTTCTTCGCAGGCGTGTGCAGGTTTCCTCACGATGTTTTCCTTCATCGTAAGAGTAACGTACATATGAAATCGAAATTATAAAACACATTGGTACGTGGCAGGATTCGAACCACGACCTCCCGGACAGGAGGTGGGGAACCTAGCCTTTAAGCCACCGACGCTCTTACGTTTAGTTTAATATATAATTTCTAAGCCCGCCTGGCTAGCTACTACCATCTTATCTAAGTCTTTCCTCCAAACACCAATATTAAGGGGAAACGCGGGCGCCATTTTTTCCATACAAACGTAGTCCCCTGTTTCCTTCCTGGATAATGACAATAGAGCAAAAATGTTTTTCCATCAAACCTTTATCTACCATGGCCATCCCATGCCCCTATGTTTTGCTTATTCCCATATTCTAATTATAATAGGAAGTAGGAGCCTTCAAAAACTGAGAAAATTGCCCAATTGAAACGTCATTTTCAGACACTCACCAAAACAACAATACGCATGTGAACAATAAAATGAAAACATAGAGGCATAGGTAAAGCGTTTTTAAAATTATTTTTGAAAAAAATATTATTATTGCTCAAGTTTTGGAGGAGGAAATAGGGGACTACGAAATGCTATTTTGGTCAATTTTAGTGCCTTAATTTTAGACCGCGTTTCCTCTTAACAACATTGATGTGATCCTTCTTGAACATACGATAACCAGTTCCCTATTGCGTTGGGGAATCTTAGTAAGCCAGCTTCCATCTTCGGCATCATCTTCACTTACCATCAGATGATGCCAAGGGCTTACCAATTGTGAATAAAATATATATATATCAAAAAAGTAAAAAAATGTACATATTTCGTTTCCTTGTCCAGTACAAAGGCCCGGCGGCGGACACGAGTCGCCTCGGTGAGATGATATTTGGAGAAGTCGCCATGAACTGCAAGGGTGTGTCTTTAAAGATCCACATCATGAATGAACCCAGAAGGTAAAGACTGCCTGCTTTGTGGTAAAGTTGACCTCTTTTATTTTATCAGCTTAAGTAACTACACGAAGTAATGTTAGGAGTTTTTCTTACTAAGCTCAAGCTCACGAAGTAATGAAAAATTAAAACCCGACTGCATACAAATCTAACCCCTCTTTTTTTGCCAATTGGGTTAAAATGTATCCTATGTCATTCACGGGATCAAGACGAATCTAACAACACCTCGCACTTCAAAATCTACCAAGCCGATTAGGCTACAGAGCGGGCCAAAGAAATTAATAAATAAACATACATACTTTAACACTAGAAAAACATAACCCTCCTTCTGGCGCAGTTGGGTAAAAAGTCCAAAAATGAACTGCCTGCAACCATTATAAATTTTCTAGTCTTCACAGGTATAGTTCGTTCGCTGAATTAGCTGCATCTTTGATAAATGCCGCTCGCCGCTACCGGCTCGCGTCAAACGGTTGTGTTAAAGGGGCCGCCCTGAGTTCAATTGCGGCGCCGCCGACGTTACGGGGTCGCGCGTATCTTGTTCAGTCTTTAATTATTAATGTTGGCATGGCAACGAGTCTAAAGATACTTTTTCCAGCAGTGAAAAGTATTAAAACTAATGATATTTTTTTTTAAAAAACGCTTAACACGTTAAAAAATCGACTTCCGTCGCAACAACTTCGTACAATTTTGCAATATTATTTTTGGTTTTTGTTAATTTTCTAATTAAGTACTACACCGATTTTGATAAATTTATATGGGACCACACGGGAAGCACTAGCTTTCAAATAAAAAAAGAATCATCAAAATCGGTTCACCCAGTCAAAAGTTCTGAGGTAACACACATAAAAAAAAACACAGTCGACACTCTTTTTGGAAGTCGCTTGAAAAATACCTTTTTAATTTTGATATTTTGAACACGTTTCGAGAACTCTGTGTACTGCAGCTAATTCCTTGAACGTACTTTACGTGCTGTTTTTCCTTCATCAAATGTGGCATTCAGCGCAGCACACATTATTATAATAAGTCGTTCTTTCAACAGGTTGTTGTGCACAAAGGTGTTTTGCGTCCCAGCTTCGCACAGGATAAGTAAATTTGAACGAAAAGTGAGCGATAGAAATAGCTCTGCGGATCTTCGGAGCGAATCAAACCCGCTCAACGTGCCCGCTGCTTCTAAGGAGGGAATGTCACTCAGCTTCTCTCTTGATAGAGGAGATTCGGGTAAGAAATACTTAAGGAAAGAGCCATAGTAATAGCTCTGCGCATCTTCGAAGCGAGCCTAAGGGCTTGTGCATAAATCACGTGAGGTTCGATGGGGGGTTTGGGGCTCACGAAAATCACGTGATCACAAGATCACGTTGAGGAGGGGGGGGGGGGGGGGTTAAGGCGACCTCACGTGTATTTTTCTACAGTGAACGAACAGAAAAAAAACTGCCACATGAGTTAATAGTTTTTTATAGGTTTCATTAAAAATACATCTTCACTTGTTGTTCAAAATAGCGAGTGTATTTAAAAACAAATTGGCGCGCGTGGCCTTGACCGCGCTTGATCCCGCCCGCTTTATACAATACTATTAATCTTAAAATTAGGTTGAATTAAAAAAATACACTTGAGTTGAGGTTGTGATGCTGAGGGGGGATAGCCAAGAGCATCACCAAATATCACCAGGGGGGGGGGGTCAAAAGTAGTCGAAAAAACCTCGCGTGATGTGTGCACAAGCCCTAACCCGCTCACAACTTAAAGGAGGACGGAGTGTTGCTCATATCATATTCTCGCACGAGAGAAGTGATTAATTTTTGTAAAAATTTAAGTGCGTTTAAGTGCCGATGCAGAGCCGGGGATGTAACAAGATTTAAATAAACTTAAGCCAATACACTCGGACTGGATCCATTTACAATAACCTCTTTATTGTCACGCTGTAATTAGCCCATAAATATATTCCATTATTTCGAAGCAATAACTGGGTACGGGCAGAGAACCATGCTATAATCAAATACTCGCTGCCGTCTTTGTAAACGAGTTGAAGCGTTTTCATACTATAATTCCGACAGGAGATACTTTTACCGCCTTCGTGGCGTAATGGATAGACCATGAGGTCGCGGGTTCGGTTCACGGCGGAGTTTAACTTTGTAAGACTCGGTTTTAGTAATCGGTCATCTAAACAAGGTCACCCAAAAGGGCGATGGAGTGAGCTATGCTTGGATCCGTAGGAGAACCAAGATAACAGAATCTAAAAGAGATAATAAAAAGATCGCAGAATCGCTAAATTTACGTGGCAGTGGGCGGGCACATAGCTCGCAGAACAGAGAGACATTGGGTCAGTAAAGTTCTGGAGTGGCGACCGCGCACAGGAAAAAATAGCGTAGGAAGGCCTCCCACTCGGTAGACCGACGAACTAGTGAAGCCACTGGATGTGGGCAGCGCTGGACCGGTCGGTGTGGAATTCCTTGGCGGAGGCCTTTGTCCAGCAGTGTTCGGCTGATATGATGATTGATGAATAGCAATCGGAAATTTCCGGCTATTTATTCCCATGACTTTTTGTGCTTGTAACGCACGTCAGTATTAAAACATACTTATCTGTATAGTAAATAAATAACACTAACGATAATGCCTGCACGCCTACACTCGTTTCTAATTGCTGTCTGTCAATAAGCACATTCAAAACAAAATAAATATGTACTCGTATATTGTTTGACGTTTTCTTACGAGTATTTGCACATTCTATAAAACTACTGCCCATTTAAAATATACAATAGACAAACACACCGAAAATAAAAATATGCCTCCGGCTTAGCAGGGAGCGCTCCGGGCTTCATTACTAAATCGCTGTTGTTGTTACACTTTTAGTTATCTAAAACTAAGGAATATTCTACAATGATAGTTTTTTATTTTTTATTTATCACGTTTAACGTGAAACGTCTAGTTTTGAAATCCCTGACTAAAAAAAAATGCCTCTGGCTTAGCAGGGAGCGCTCCGGGCTTCGTCTTACGTGGAGCTCCGCCTGCGGTTTGTTACTCGATTGCTAACTTGCTGTGGAGCTGCGGTTTACTTGGTTACTATTGAGGAAACAGATTCTTTTGTCACTTCCGTTATAGTCTTTCGTCACTTCTGTTATAGTTTTTTCTCACATCCGTCACGGCCCAGGTTTTTGACTTGGTACCCCCTATGTGATTTAAAAGATGTTTCACGTCAAAAAAAAACAATGATGTCCGTTTACCTCCAATATGTAATGTGAAGTCTCATCAATATCAGCTTGTATACGTCCCCACTAAGGGGCTTGAGCCTACCCTGAATTAGGGCGATCGGGCCTTAGTCGACCACGCGGGCCTAGTGCGGGTTGGTCGACTTCACACACAACCTTTTCCTTACGATGTTTTCCTTCACCGGATCGGATAAACTTACATAATATGAAATGGAAATCCGAAATAACATTGGTACGTGGCAGGATTCGAACCACGACCTAACCGTTACGCCACTGACGCTCAAGTCTGTAGTCTAGACGTGAACATATTATTTTAGGTCTTCATTAAAAGTTATAATTCGTCACAATTATCTTACAGAACAAATACAAAAACCTATGTCACGCCTTGCTGTTTCAAACATTTTGAGAACAAAATTTCGGTTTTGACCGACCATAAAAAGATGTTTCAAATGACTAGCAGTTTACTAACAGTATTGTCGCAGAAATGAGAATCTTCTCGTAATCTTCTCTTTTCATCTTCTCCGTAGAGAACCAAAGTAACCCACATAGCTCACAGAATCGCTAAACTTTAAGGCACATAACTCGTAGAACAGGTGGTTCGTGGGGTAGTTAAGTTCTCGAGTGGCGAAAGCATGCTCGAAGACGTTGCATAGGCAGATCTCCCACTCGGTGGAATGATGTCATGGTGAAGGTTGCGGAAAGCTGATGGATTCGGACAGCACAGGACCGGTCGTTGTGGAAATCCTCGGGGCTGACCCTTTTTCAGCAATGGACGTTTTTCAGCCGATATGATGACGATGATGAATTGTTGCAGGATACTGTGGAGACCAGCCGCCATCGTCGTACAGCAGCATCGGCTCCACACGCGACTATTTCTCTATGTTCGGTGTATGGGACGGTGTACCTGACACCCAGGAGGATTTCGTCTTCCATTGTGAGTAAATACTACTAATATGTATTATAAACGCGAAAGTTTGTAAGAATGTATAGATGTATGGAAGTATGTTTGTTACTCTTTCACGCTAAAACTACTGAACGGATCTGGCTGAAATTTGGTAGGTAGACAGATTAGGACCTGGATTAACACAAAAAGTCATAGAAACGTTGTCCACGCGGGTGAAGCCGCAGGAAACAGCTAGTAACCCATAAATAACCTCACCACAAAGTAAGTAGGTATAGAGAGGCCGCTCATCTGTGTCATCATAATGTGTGGCAGGCAAATTGTTTGATTAGTCATTTTACAAATGGTCAGGCAAATTGTGTAATTCGTCTGTATATAAAACGGTTAGGCAACATGTAAAATGCTGTACGCCGATTGTAGAAAGAACAAGCGAATGTATGAAGTCATTTTACAAATGATCAGGCAAATTGTGTAATTCGTCCGTATATAAAACGGTTAGGCAACATGTAAAATGTTGTACGCCGATTTTAGAAAGAACAAGCGCATGTATGAAGTCATTTTACAAATGGTCAGGCAAATTGTGTAATTCGTCCGTATATAAAACGGTTAGGCAACATGTAAAATGTTGTACGCCGATTGTAGAAAGAACAAGCGAATGTATGAAGTCATTTTACAAATGGTCAGGCAAATTGTGTAATTCGTCCGTATATAAAACGGTTAGGCAACATGTAAAATGTTGTACGCCGATTGTAGAAAGAACAAGCGAATGTATGAAGTCATTTTACAAATGGTCAGGCAAATTGTGTGATTCGTCCGTATATAAAACGGTTAGGCAACATGTAAAATGTTGTACGCCGATTGTAGAAAGAACAAGCGAATGTATGAAGTCATTTTACAAATGGTCAGGCAGCTTGTAATAATTCGTCCGTATATAAACGGCCAGGAAAATTGTAAAATTCTGTACGCCGATTGTAAAATACCGTGTCAGGCAAATTGTAATAATTCGTCCGTATATAAACGGTTAGGCAAATAGTAAAATTGTGTACGCAGATTGTAAAATGCCAAGCTAGGCAAATTGTAAAAATGCCGTACGGCAAATTGTAATGAATGATGTTAGGTTCGGTCGGGTTTGATTAATTTAACAGTCAAAGAGCCTCGCTCTTTTATAATTTGCCTGATCATTTGTGAAATGACGAATCATACAGTATGCTTGTGACGTATGTACCGGATTCTAACTACCTACCGCTTGCGGTAGCGCCAGGGGCCAGGGCTGACAATTAGCAGTGCAAAAGTACGTACCTACATACAAATAAAATGAGGTTCATGTAGGTGGGTAGGTCATATTATGTACGTACTTTTATCGATGCTAACAATCGTATTTATTTGAGTATGATTTGATTTAAAATACGTAAGCACCTATAGTGCTTTACCTAAATCACACCCCGGACACTGCATACAAATGGTTGTGAAATGACATTTCTAAAAACAAATGACGGAGCAAACAAAACCACGGCGAAATCCCATACGTTCAAGAACCAAACTGTAACCAATCTGTATCAATATGGGTGACGAGGGGGTGGGGTCGCAATCTAGAGAGCGGCAGGGAGTGTCCATACTGTATGACGTAAACAAAATTATGTAATGTTAAGTACGCAAGTAACATAAATAAAATTATGTAATGTTAGGTATACGCCCGCGCGCGGCAATCGCGACTGATCTTGCCCGATTAGTTCGACTAGTTCAAGTCGGGCTCTAAGCTGTGTGCTTGATGTGTGCGTGCGGCCCGTTTTGCGCAGTTGTTCGAAGCGGTCCCTCTGTTACCTATGTACTTTGTGACCTAACCCATTTAATTAAAAATTAAAACTTATCTAACCTGCGATTTACACTCAGCCACTTCCACTGCTCCTGCCACTGACGGAAATAATTCCCTAAATACTTCTGCGGCACCATCGATACGAGTGAATGGTCACGCTCAGCGGATTCCTTTGACTTCCGCACGAAAGCTGACAATCGTGGCAACGGCAGCGGCATGTGGAGTGACAGCGCGAGTGATCTATTTGCACTCTCGAGCTGCCCACTTACCTGCTCTGTTTCCTACCCAACAGGGCTAAGTGCAAATGCGCCATAACGACACCTCTCGTTGATATGAAGATATCAGCTCATATACGTCCCCACCGAGGGGCTCGAGCATATCCTGAATTAGGGCGATCGAGCCTTAGTCGATCACGCGGGCCCAGTGCGGGTTGGTCGACTTCACACATAACCTTCCGAGTTTCTTCGCAGGTGTGTGCAGGTTTCCTCACGATGTTTTCCTTCATCGTGAGAGTAACGTACATATGAAATCTAAACTCGAAGTCACATTGTTACGTGGCAGGATTCGAACCACGACCTCCCGGACAGGAGGCGGCGGCCCTAGCCGTTTCGCCACCGACGCTCTTATACATTTATCTTGTACTCGTTGTTTTACATATAAGTAACAATGTATATTAGTCTTTGGGTCCAATAGTACAGGTATCCAGTTTGGGGCCAGATGATTGTGTGTGATTTGTATCTGAATATTTGATTTTATTATCTACTAGCTTTTTTCCCGCTGCTTCGGCCGTGTGAATATCGAAAATGATTGGAAAAATTCCTATCGAAAAATAATAGGGGTTAAAGTATGAATTGCAGATTCAGTTTTTGAAGTTCATTGCCAATTTTTATTTAAAAAAGAGGTTTTTTTTATTATTGACCTTATCATGACTTTCATGTTTCAATCCCCTGGCTAGCTTTGAATGGATCAGATAGGCCATTCCTTAGACTCTTTTTTAAATCTTATACGGGGTATTCCCAAATATGACATTAGTAACGATAACTCTAGGGTTTTAAAATTGAAAATGTGTATTTTTTTGCCTCAGTAATATTTAGTTTTAAAGTGGTTATTTTTGTTGGAATTACATGTACATGTACCCTCGTTACCAGCTAAATCGATATTTTATGTAAAATAAAAAGTATGTATTTTTATTAATTTAAAAGGAAAATTATCACGGCTAAGTAGGATTTCTTAATTTACGAGTAATAGTCGAACAACTTAAGATGTACAGTTAGTTTTGAAAAAGTTTATAGATTGTCTAAAACCCTACTTTGCGTTAGTCCAAGATGCCCTTGACCACTTTCAATGACTGTAATCGAGGGTGCATCGTCAGATAATTTTTATTTATATAGATAACTAGCTGTCCCGGCGAACTACGTACCACCTTACATTACATTACACTGCCCTACCCTACCCTACCCTACACTACACTACACTACACTACCCTACACTACACTACCCTACACTACACTACCCTATCCTACACTACACTAACCTACCCTACACTACCCTACCCTACACTACCCTACCCTACACTACCCTACCCTACACTACCCTACCCTACACTACTCTACCCCACTACTCTACCCTACACTACACTACCCTACCCTACACTACCCTACACTACCCTACCCTACACTACCCTACACTACCCTACCCTAAATACACTACACTACCCTACACTACCCTACACTACACTACCCCACACTACACTACCCTACCCTACCCTATCCTACCCTACCCTACCCTACCCTACCCTACACTACCCTACCCTACCCTACACTACCCTACCCTAACTACCCTACCCTACCCTACACTACCCTACCCTACATAAGAACCTTCTCCTGACAATAACAAACTCGACAAAAAAAGAATTAGCCAAATCGGTCAAGCCGTTCTCGAGTTATGCGCTTACCAACACATTTTGCGATTCATTTTTATATGTATATTAGATAAATAAAAGTCATTCGTCTAATCAGCACCGCCGGGCCGCAAGCTGAGCACCTCTAGCAATGGCAGCTGGCAGCGTAGAACTTTCCAGAACTTGGCTACGCGGTTCGACCTGCGCCAGAGTTCCAATCTTCTAAGTGTACCGACAGCTTCCAGCAATTTCACCAGCAGCGATTCTCAGGTTAGTGACATAGAAACTAGTGTGTTCTCTACTGATGAAAAAACAGTGGCTGAAATGCATCAAAAACGACGTAATACTAATTCCCTCTTTTTTTTCCACCATTGATAAGCCCTTGGCATCATCTCACCAAGATTCCCCTACGTAATGGAGATCTGGCAATCTTCAAGCCGGAACAAATCAATGATGTTAACACTGATGTTTAGCGGCAATTGCCCAGTGCCCTCCTCCTGAAATTTCAAAAACCTTACTTGTTTTGTTTTCATCCTTTAATGATAAATTTAATAAAATTTGGTGTATCAATGACGCTGAATAACTGTAACGCGACTTCTTGCCGTTTCAAATATTTTCAAAAAAAATGTCGTTTTTGACAGATACCTAATAAAAATAGGCCAAGTGCGAGTCGGACTAGCACTCTGAGGGTTCCGTATCACCACACTTCTCAACACAACTACATAGCATAAGGACAATGATACCTATTCACATTACAAACAAAAGACAGCAACGCGAGCGACAAAAATATGTTTTTTTTGTCATTCAGTTCAGACTCCTTAGCTCCTTCCACTTGGCTGATTTTTATTATTTGTTATTTTACTTCAGTATTAGTACTATAATCTAAATATATATAACTCAAAGGTGACTGACTGACTGACATAGTGATCTATCAACGCACAGCCCAAACCACTGGACGGATCGGGCTGAAATTTGGCATGCAGGTAGATGTTATGACGTAGGCATCCGCTAAGAAAGGATTTTGGGAAATTCCCACGGGAACCGCAAAAATCGGGATCTGCGCGGGTGATGCTGCGGGCATCCACTAGTCATAGTACTAATACTGAAGTAAACCCAAGTTTCACGCCTGTATGTATTGCCAAGTTCTGTAGTCCGACTCGCACTTGGTCGGTTTTTTTCGTTACTGTCAGATCCGCCACCCAGGTACAATATCGTCATCAAATCTAACTAACCTAAAGTATTTTGTCACATGTTACACATCATATGCGAGTACTGTAGGTCTCGCTCGAATTTTTGATGTGTAACATCTTTGCTCTCGCTTTCCTGCAATTTGTGGGAGTGATTTCGTGAAATGGGACGGAAATGTGTAACATGGGACGGAAATGTGTAACATGGGACGGAAATGTGTAACAGGAAGTCGCGAAAGCGCGGAATTCTACTTTACGAGAGTCCGAATCGCACTTGGTCGGTTTTTTTCGTTACTGTCAGATCCGCCACCCAGGTACAATATCGTCATATGCGAGTACTGTAGGTCTCGCTCGAATTTTTTTTAACAATGTTTGCTATTTAAAAATATAACTTCTTGAATTTGAATAGTCGAATTATTTACACAAAGCAGATATAACTGAGGACTAATCGAGCCTCAACAATTGACTTGACTAGTTTAACACACAGCAGCCGTGTCCGTTTTAGGGTTCCGTACCTCAAATGTGTATGAAGGTCGCGTTGCACACTTTTTTCTCAAATATCGAGTGCGCGTGCATACTTACCAACTGCGGTGCTCAACGTCCGCGTGCTCTACATAATGTACACTATATGAAAAAGCATCTCTAGGTGATTTTTAGTGTTCCGTACCCAAAGGGTAAAAACGGGACCCTATTACTAAGACTTCGCTGTCCGTCTGTCACTCTGTCACTCCGGCTGTATTTCATGAACCGTGATAGCTAGACAATTTTCACACTTTGTTAATAATTTAGTTAGACAGTTGAAATTTTCACAGAATGTGTATTTCTGTTGCCGCTATAATTTGTTTGGTTTGATGGAAAAAAACATTTTTGTTCTATTGTCATTATCCAGGGAGGATACAGGGGACTACGTTTGTATGGAAAAAATGGCGCCCACGTTTCCTCTTTATGCTTACAATGAAAAAAAAAAGTGTTTTTTTAATGAATTCATATTCTTATCACAATGCAAAATGTGGTGATTGCACGATGTCAACAACATTGACCTTTTGTTTATATTTAGGCCGGTGATCTCACAGTGGCTATTTTATTTATAGAGCTTCAAAGATGTTTCTTGAACTGAGTTAAGGGCAAGACATAGATAGTTGCAAGTAAACAATCGAAGTGAGTGAATCATCTTTTTACAAGCCTTTATTTAACTTGCAATGTATGTATGTTCGAGTGGAATCTTGCAACTCAATTTTGAAGCAGATATCTTCAACCGATTGAGCTGACATTTTGTATACACGTTCAGTTTGAATGACAATGCATAGTTAACTGTGTGACGTCATTCTAAATCCAATATGGCGGACTCCCATAGATGGTGGACCAGTTATTTTCTATGCACCTCAATGATATGGGTATCAAATCATAGGGTTGGCTGAAAAAAAAAAACGAAATAATTACATTTTTTTTCTAATAAAAGCTTGGTCCTAAATTTTTTAGATTTTACGAAAATTATTTTAAACTTTGATTAGGTAACCCATTCTTAAGATTAATTTTAACTCTTAGTAGGTACTTATTTGCATTGTTAAGAGGAGAGTATTTCTAGCGCGCTATACAAACGTAGTTTGGTTTTTATTTTAATATTAGCTTTTTCCCGCGGCTTGGGCTGTGTGGACATCGTTTTTATGACTTTCTTTGAGGGTGAGTGGTGCGTGGACATGAGTTAGCTCGAAATCCTGATTCCCGATCGGGCATCCTGATTAGCAGTCTATGTCACTTCCCACACCAATTCTGTACCAAAAATCACTTCAATCCGTTGCTCCGTAGCGACGCCTACGTGCGCAGACGTGGAAATGAGTTTTTCTTAGATCCTCGGGAACTATCAGGATATGCTTATTAGTAAATTATGTCATTTCCCCCCCCCTCAACCATCTCTGCGCAAAAAATCACAACAATCCATTGTTCCGTTGCGATTTTAAAGAATTAACCAAAAAAATAGTATTTTTTCAGTTCCCTTAGGAACTACATCGACTATGGTTAAAAAGTAGCCTTCCCCGTGACTCAATACAAATCGATCAGCTGATTCGCCGGTTTTGTATGTAGTTTTTTTTTTAACTTCACTATTGATTCAGTTGATACTGTTGATTGTAGGTTCTTGATGGAACATTATATCACTCATTTTGGTATATATTTACACTCATTCCAAAGAAATTAAATAAAACTACACTTATAATTTGTCAGCGACCGGTTTCGAACACTATCTTCAGGTAGACTAGTCTGCGACGGTTTCGAACACCATCTTCAGGCAGACTAGTCTGGTGTTTGAAACCGGTCGCTGGCAAATTATAACAATCCATTGTTCCGTTGCGATTTTAAAGAATTAACCAAAAAAAGAGTTTTTTTTCAGTTCCCTTAGGAACTACATCGCCTTGGTTAAAAAGTAGCCTATATCCTTCCCCGTGACTCAATACAAATCGATCAGCTGATTCACCGGTTTTGTATGTAGATTTTTTTAAATTCACTATTGGTTCAGTTGATACTGTTGATTGTAGGTTCTTGATGGAACATTATATCACTCATTTTGGTATATATTTACACTCATTCCACAGAAATTAAAAAAAAACTACACGTATAATTTGTCAGCGACCGGTTTCGAACACTATCTTCAGGTAGACTAGTCTGCGACGGTTTCGAACACCATCTTCAGGCAGACTAGTCTGGTGTTTGAAACTGGTCGCTGGCAAATTATAACAATCCATTGTTCCGTTGCGATTTTAAAGAATTAACCAAAAAAAGAGTTTTTTTTCAGTTCCCTTAGGAACTACATCGCCTTGGTTAAAAAGTAGCCTATATCCTTCCCCGTGACTCAATACAAATCGATCAGCTGATTCACCGGTTTTGTATGTAGATTTTTTTAAATTCACTATTGGTTCAGTTGATACTGTTGATTGTAGGTTCTTGATGGAACATTATATCACTCATTTTGGTATATATTTACACTCATTCCACAGAAATTAAAAAAAAACTACACGTATAATTTGTCAGCGACCGGTTTCGAACACTATCTTCAGGTAGACTAGTCTGCGACGGTTTCGAACACCATCTTCAGGCAGACTAGTCTGGTGTTTGAAACCGGTCGCTGGCAAATTATAACAATCCATTGTTCCGTTGCGATTTTAAAGAATTAACCAAAAAAAGAGTTTTTTTTCAGTTCCCTTAGGAACTACATCGCCTTGGTTAAAAAGTAGCCTATATCCTTCCCCGTGACTCAATACAAATCGATCAGCTGATTCACCGGTTTTGTATGTAGATTTTTTTAAATTCACTATTGGTTCAGTTGATACTGTTGATTGTAGGTTCTTGATGGAACATTATATCACTCATTTTGGTATATATTTACACTCATTCCACAGAAATTAAAAAAAAACTACACGTATAATTTGTCAGCGACCGGTTTCGAACACTATCTTCAGGCAGACTAGTCTGCGACGGTTTCGAACACCATCTTCAGGCAGACTAGTCTGGTGTTTGAAACCGGTCGCTGGCAAATTATAAGTGTAGTTTTATTTAATTTCTGTGGAATTAGTGTAAATATATACCAAAATGAGTCACTATTGGTTCGCTAGGAAAAATGGTTTTTCATTTTGTTATTTAACCAACTTATTTACACTTGTAAGCCCCAGTTAACGGCTCCTACACTCGTCATATGTACCAATTTTGCCGTACCTGAATAAGAAAATCTTAGAATAAGCTGTTCAACTACTAGATGGATAACAAGACTTAAAATATTATTGAGTATTGATATCCCTATAGCCTACTTCAATGAGATGTGATAACTAAGGTCTGATGATGACACTTCAATTTCCATTTGCTGTTTATTCATCCCGTTATCTCACATTCAGAGAAATTACCACAAGTTGATGAAAAAAATGTTTTTTAGATTGGTTTATTAGCACCTCAGATTAGCACGTTCGTCGAGGTTTGATTAATAATTTCGGAAAGTTCTAATTACCTATTTTGTTAAATAATTATATCTAAGTACCTACCTATCCATATCTCTGGGTGACTGTGTAGTAAGTGGTTTATTTACATATTTCTGTATTTATCGACATTTTATCGCTGTATTGTGTGAGCGCGTGATGCGAATCACATGAGCGGCCGGAACGTCCTCATGTGTGAGTGGCCGTGCGCAGTCATCGTTATCTGAACGGAGGGAACGACTATTTCAAACTTTTTTAATTTCTATTTACTCTCGTATATTACAAAGCTGCCTGTCTTGTCGTTATCATCATCATCATCATATCAGCCGAAAATCGTCCAATGCTGGACAAAGGCTTCCTCCAAGGATTTCCACGAAGTCTGGTCCTGCGCTGCCCACATCCATCGGATTCCCGCGATCTTCACCAGGTCGTCGGTCGTCGGTTTGACGTTCGGTCAGACCAGTGAATTACAGGATCACACGACGTTGAATCCGTATTTAATCTGTGTTCTGCGGAGAGGAATGTCTGACATTCATTGATGAATAGTTTTTAAAGAGAAAGTGCCGTTGAGCACCTACAACTATTCGAAGTTCACGTCGTCGGTTGAAACTGACAGACTAGTACCTACAACTATTCGAAGTTCACGTCGTCGGTTGAAACTGACAGACTGGTACCTACAACTATTCGAAGTTCACGTCGTCGGTTGAAACTGACAGACTGGTACCTACAACTATTCGAAGTTCACGTCGTCGGTTGAAACTGACAGACTGGTACCTACAACTATTCGAAGTTCACGTCGTCGGTTGAAACTGACAGACTGGTACCTACAACTATTCGAAGTTCACGTCGTCGGTTGAAACTGACAGACTGGTACCTACAACTATTCGAAGTTCACGTCGTCGGTTGAAACTGACAGACTGGTACCTACAACTATTCGAAGTTCACGTCGTCGGTTGAAACTGACAGACTGGTACCTACAACTATTCGAAGTTCACGTCGTCGGTTGAAACTGACAGACTGGTTCAGCTTAGAATCAAATATAGACTTGCGTGTAGATACAATCAATTACGCAAGTGTATATGCTTACCCTATTTTGCTTGGCACCTACTTCATAGATTTTACTACCACACTTCAATCGTTAGACATAATACCCGCTGGTTGGTTAATAAAGTTTGTTTTGAAGCACTGACCCGGAAACTGCTCAATTCATAATACATATAGTCTGGTTTAATTTTGAGCAATATATTTTTGACTGGGCGAGCGCGAAGCGTCTTCATTTCAGCTTGGGCAAAAATGCTTTCTTATGTTCAAACTGAATTCATTTATTCAGAAACCATGTAACATTGTGTTTAAAATTATGAAACTACAATATGTACAGTAAACATAAAAAAACAAAATAAAGAAAAACTAAATTAAAACACAATTACAATCTTATAGCATGATGTACAAGAAAACAACTATCATAGTCAAAAATCCATATTAAATTAAGATTAATCATATAAAATGTAGAAATTTGGTAAAGCAAGGCATGTCAACAATATGTCATTATTAGTAATGTAAAATAATAAACTTGAAAAAAAAAGACTAATAAAATTCATCAGTCAAAATTTGCCAAAGTATCAATCAGTCCCAAAAATAATAACCAAATATGTCTGGTTGTCCGGCTGTTCTCCTCTACAGGTCGCATTTATCAACCGATTCTCGTGAAATTTTGTGGGCAGCATCGATAATTATATGGTTTTTATTTGTTAAATCGATTGGGTTTTTTCTACAATATCGGAGCCATTGGGGTTTAAAAAGTAAAAACCGGGCAAGTGCGAGTCGGACTCGCGCACGAAGGGTTCCGTACCATTATCTATAAAAATCACGTTTATTATATTAAATATTAATTTTATTTAAATTTAATTATTTATTTTTAAAGTGAATAATATAACTCAATAATCTGTGAATATTTCAAGCGTCTACCTGTTGCTGTTATCAATACCGAGCAAAAAAATACGTTTGTTGTATGGGAATAAGTATTTACCCTTAAATATTTGTTTTATTTTATTTTAATTATTTATTTATTTTTTAAGTGAATATATCACTCAAACGTCTACCTGTTGCCGTTATCAATATCCAGCAAAAACGAGCAAAAGAATCACGTTTGTTGTATGCGAGTCCCCTTAAATATTTATTTTATTCTGTTTTTTAGTTATTAAGTATTTGTTGTTATAGTGGCAACAGAAATACATCATCTTTTTATTTTATTCTGTTTTTTAGTATTTGTTGTTATAGCGGCAATAGAAATACATCATCAGTAAAAATTTCACGGTTCTTAATACAGCCTGGTGACAGACGGACAAACAGACAGACCGACGGACAGCGATGTCTCAGTAATAGGGTCCCGTTTTTACCCTTTGGGTACGGAACCCAATATATAAAAAATATCATATTTCAGCCATTTCTAAAAACTCGCCAGGTCTTTAGATCACAGAGCCACTAGTCGTATGCTTGAGATCTTTGTGTTTACCTTAAAATTAAACTGTAGTGATGTTAATAGAACTGTTTTCACAGTAAAATATGGCACATACGAGTACATAGCTACCCGTAGAATAAATGAGTTAGCTACTTTATTATTACATCAAATAATTTTGGTATCAAATAAAATACAAAATCCTTACTTTTTAATATATCCTTATCCTTACTAATTATAATAAATGTGAAAATGTGTTTAATTTTTTGTTTTTTACCTTTTCACGCTTCAACGCCTTGACCAATCTTAATGAAATTCGGCAAGCAGGTAGCTTGTGTCACGAGGAAGGACATAGGCTACTTTGTATCCCGTGAAAATAGCATAGCCCGATGCAGTTCCTGAGGGAACTGAAAAAATACTCTTTTTTTTGGTTAATTTCTTACATCGCAACGAAACAATGGATTGTTGTTATTTTTTGCACAGAAATGGTTGAGTGGGTGGGAAATGACATGATTTTTTAATAAGCATATCCTGATATGGTTCTCGAGGGATGTGGAAAAAAATCATGTCCACGCTCGCGAGCCGCGCACAACACCTTGACTAATCATGATGAAATTTGGCATGCAGGTAGCCTGTGTCACGAGGAAGGACATAAGGCTACCTTTTATCCCGTGAAAATGTCATAGTCCGATGCGGTTCCTGAGGGAACTGAAAAATACTCATTGTCAAAAGCTAGTAACGTGATAAATTTGAGGAGAGAATACATTTTTATGAACGCTAGTTACCTTGGAATATTAATAAATTTTCGTATTCGTCGTGGGTATTATTGTGACGTGTACTATTTGGTCGGTATTCAAAAATACAACAGCAGCAGCTGTGTGTACTATACGGTACGACCATGTATGTACTAGCTTTCATAAAAATTGAACCTCGCCTCAAATTTATCACGTTACTAGCTTTTGACCGTGAGTATTTTTCAGTTCCCTCAGGAACCTCATCGGACTATGATATTTTCACGGAATAAAAGGTAGCCTATGTCCTTCCTCGTGACACAGGCTACCTGCATGCCAAATTTCATCAAGATTAGTCGAGGTGTTGAAGCGTGAAAAGTAACAAACAAACAAACACATTTTCACATTTATATATTATATATATATATTAAAAAGTAAGGATTTTGTTTTTTATTTGAAACCCAAATTATCTGATGTAATAATAAAGTGAATTGCTTGCTTTTACGGTTGCTTTTACGGTGAAGGAAAACATCGTGAGGAAACCTGCACACGCCTGCGAAGAAACTCGAAGGTTGTGTGTGAAGTCGACCAACCCGCACTGGGCCCGCGTGGTCGACTAAGGCCTAATCGCCCTGATTCAGGGTAGGCTCGAGCCCCTCGGTGGGGACGTATATGAGCTGTAATGATGAATAATAAAGTAGCTAACTCACAATGTACTCGTATGTGCCATATTTTACTGTGAAAACAGTTCTATTAACATCACTACAGTTAATTGTACTGCTTGGTTCAATCCCCACCCAGGGCATACATTCGTGTGACGAACAGGTTTTTTTGCTCTTACTGTGTCTGTGTATGTATGTATTTAAACGTATTTGTATTTAATTATAGCATGTCAGTCTCTTGTTCCTATAGTACAGTGAATCTAAGTTTGGAACCAGATGAACGTGTATGATTTGTCCCTATAAAAAATACTTATAAAATCATTCATATGTCTGTCTGTCCGTCCGTCTGTCACATCCGAATTTCTCAGAATCTACCGGACGAAAAAAGTTGAAATTTGGTACTTACTATAGTTTGATGACCCCGTAAGTAATGCGTAATGAACGAATCTGATTGATTGATTTTGGGGGTTTAATTTTGGGTGACAAATTAGAAAGTTTTTTTCTGTCCCGCCCACTGCCACTTAAGTTTAACAATTCTGAGAGCTATGCCGGTTACTTTGGTTCTCTCTCTCTCCTCGTTTCCGATTCGATCACGCAGCGAAACTCCGAGCATAGCATGCCTCATAAACCCAGTAGTTTAGCGTATCTGTAGGGCATTCTCACTCTTTTTGCGCCGTCAAGCAGGTTGCGGCGTTTGCGCAAGTGGGGCGAAATGGCCAGCGCTATTTACCTCTGTTTCTGAGAGAGGCCATGATAGAGCGCATGAACCTATCACTTCAGGCAGAGTCTGATTGGGGTCTCATTTATTAGCGGACAGCGAAGAAGTGGAACTCCTTGCCTGCGTCAGTGTTTCCCGATTCCTATAATCTGGGAACTTTCAAGGCTAGAGTGAATAGGAATATTTAGTAATTGAGTTTTCGTGCACCATCCTCGAATGCACCGTCACTTCCCATCAAGTGAGGTGCAATGCGACGCAATATGTCTCTTTAATTAGCTCGGCGATAGAACAGGACCAATGCTTTATCGGCTCGCGTCACGCTCGAAATTCATCGTCACGCTCGAAATTCATCGTCATGCTAATACGAACTGGTATTATAGATGCTTACATGCTGCTGTGGCCACTTTCCACCTGGTAGGCCGTAAGCGTAATAATGATATAAAGTCTTGAAGCTAGTTTCATCATCATCATCATATCAGCTGAAAATCGTCCACTGCTGGACAAAGGCCTCCCTCAAGGATTTCCACGACGACCGGTCCTGCGCTGCCCGCATCCATCGGCTTCCCGCAATCTTAATCAGGTCGTTGGTTCACCGCGTGGGAGGCCTGCCTACGCTACGTTTTCCGGTGCGCGGTCGCCACTCGAGAACTTTACAGCCCTATCGGCCATCTGTTCTACAAGCTATGTGCTCTGCCCACTGCCACATGTGTGTAGCCGATGATGACTTACGGAACTGAGGCATGGTCGCTTACTATGGGCCTCATAAGAAGGCTTGGTCACCCAAAGGGCAATGGAGCGTGCTATGCTCGGAGTTTCTCTGCGTGATCGAATCAGAAGCTGGTTTAACATATGTTCATTATTTCAGGTGTACAGCAACAGTTCAGCAAGCGGTACAAGTGACAGCCTAGTCAGCACAGGGTACGGCGCTGTCAGACAGCAGACCAGAAGGAACAAGTTAGGGTTGGCGCTGCTCATCACTGTCACTGACAACTGCGAAATGTGAGTTTGGATCATAATGGTGTCATTCGGTTTAAGTAACACGATTTATTTAACGATCTGTCCTTGTCTTTTCGATACAGAAAGGAAAAGACAGAATGCGTAAATTAAATTTAGTCCTGTCAAATAAGTCAAACAGTGTTACACCGAATCGACACCAATATCTCGCCATAGCCGCGTGCGTAATATACACCGGGTGTGTAGTGTCGCACTTATAATGTGATAAAAATTCACAAACGACAAGCGAAACGTATACAGCGGGTTTTTTTGTAAGTAATAATGTTCCAACTGTCAATCAATCAATAGTCAACATTTTACAAAAACGTAAATACTCGTATGCATACAATGATGTCGTCTTCATTAGTCTTAGCAGCCGCAAGGTAGGTGGTGAGTTCGAAAGACTTCGCTTGGCATTCTTTTTAGAAGTGTAGTCGATTCGGGTGCTCGGTTGTCTGGGTGCAACAGCTGATAGGTGTATTTCCCAGGCGCCTTCCATTTGTGGGGAATCCGGCTCGAAGGACCAAACAAAGAAAAGATCGGAGACTAATGTTTTCATTGAATTTTTATACCAATTGTCAAGTCAATAGTCAACACATAACAAGCAGATCATACTAAAGAGACTTTGTTGACGTGTCGTCTTAACCAAGTATTTGATATACAAAATCAACACGGACGATGTTACGGGCAACCCTCCAGTACTGGTATTCATTTTTGAATGTTCAGGGAACAGAGGGTGAAACGCGGTGTGCGCGGAGCAGGGGCTATAGATAGGATACTAAGTTACTATGGCGCGGCAAAATGGTTGCAAAAACCATCTTTGGTTGATTCGACAGTATTTACTTACGCGGAGCGAGCGAGCTCAACCAGCATAACAGGTTGTTACTTCGCAGGGACGTAGTGAAGAGTTGTATCGAGCATTCTTCTCAGCTGCAAGCGCTGGTCTGCCGGCTCCGGCTGGCTACGTTGGCCGCCGGCGCCTGCACTGGCTTCGTCTCCACGCTGTATCAAGCTGTCGTCGACGCTGCTAAGTGGTGAGACATATTTGAACCAAAAACCATTTACAAGAAGAACTGTCAATCTATATAGTTAACATGCGTAACTCATTTTTTTACCGACACGTAGTGACGACGTTTGGAACGTCATATTAATGGGATGAAATATTACTCGCTAAGTACATAATTTGACGAAATTTTTCAACGATGAAAATGAAGAATAGGTGCTGTAGTTTATTTAGAAACTTTTAACTCTGTAGAATATAGTTCGCTGGCATTACAGATAGCATAAGCGCAATGCTATCTGTAACTTCAGCGAAATATATTTCACATAGTTGATAGATCGGGGATTTAGCTGCAGTACACCCGATTGGAGTTCTGGAAATGAGTTAAAGGATAAAACAATTTATATGATTTTTTAATTAAAAAGGTTATTTTTAAATTTAAAATTTATCATTAATTTGCTGGACTAAGTATCTGTCTTCAGAGTCGTCTTCAGTTTTGGGTCTCTTCCCGTGTGCTAATCAGCTAAAAGACGTCCACACTTGGGTTTGCCGTAATGGTGCCGTGTGGTGGGTGGCACTGTACGCGGGAAGGACGCTGCTGTCCATCCTCCGATTCGTTCCCTGTGTCTAGACAAAGTATATATATTAGTACTAACATACAGTATGGACACTCCCTGCCGCACTCTAGATTCCGACCTCACCCCCTCGTCACCCAGATTGATACACATTGGTTATAGTTTGGTTCTCGAACGTCACTGAATTTCTGAATTTTTCTGAATTTCACCATCAATTGAATTTTGTTTGCTCCGTCATTTGTTTTTAGAAATGTCATTTCACTACCGTTGTATGCAGTGTCCGGGGTGTGGTCTAGAGATGGGGTTGTGCTATTCCCGTATTATAACGGGAAAATTGGACTGTACTCAACAAACGGGAGTCAAGTCTGGACTGGTGGTTATTTGTAGTATTGAAGTGATATTCCTTCTACTGTCTCTGTGAAATAGGTTTAGATGCTTTACAGCAGGGGTCACGGCACACTCTTGTATCTCCGAATAAAACCAATATTTTTTTTTCTGCGAAGCATTCTGCTACCCGGGGGAGGGGGGGGGGGGAGAGAGCTTCGCTTGGCGAGGCTCTTTGACTGTTTAATCAATCAAACCTGACCGAACCTAACATCGCTCGCATGAATGAAAAAATAAATGATTATTGAATGATATTCACTTACGATGACACTAGTGAAATTGTAAGCAGTACGTTAATAGTACAGTACAATCTTTCGACAGTTCACGATCTCGCGAGATTGATCCCGTTAGATTATAATCTAACGGTTTTCTCAATTTTACGGTGACAACTCAATAAGGTACTACCTTCTCAAATGATTTTAATAGTACTATATTGTTTTAAACTGTTGGCATCATAAAATAGCAAGTTTCTCAATATTTCAACTCACTAAACTTCGGATAATGAAATCGTCAGGAAGTCCTATTTAAACCGCACTTGAATCGCCTTGGCTTGTTATTTAGATTAACGAGTCTCCCCAGGTCTACCGCCAAGCGTCAGAAAAAAGCTATAATTAGTGGCGATTGCGGCAACCTATGCAGCTGTGGACTATACTATGCTACAGTTTTTCTATATTTTTTTGCTTTTGTTATTTTTTTAAAAACTACTGAATTTATTGATTGATTGATTGAAAACACTTTACTACACAACATAAGAGGCAAATACAGATACAATGATTGAGGAAGTTACACTTTTAGGGGGCCTTATCGCTAAAAAGCGATATCTTCCAGACCGTTGATTTTAATACAATTTATAAGGGACCACGCTGAAGTCATAAATCCAAATAACAGTAGCATTAACATGTGTCGAATAAAAAAGGATCATTACAATCGGTTCAAAATCGTTGAAAATTTCGTGTAACATACACACAAAAAAGTATACAGTAGAATTGAAAAACTTTTTAAGTCGGTTAACATTTTTTTTCCAAAAGTATACTCTACGGGCCTTGCTTGCCTCCTCTGTGGCTTACATCCCTGACAAGTATAATTTTCGTGTACAGGTTATCAGACCTAGTCTACGGGCCTCGCTTGCCTCATGTGTGGCTTACACTCCTGACAAGCGATTCCCGAACTGCATCCAAGACTGCTGACAAATTGCTGGTGGATCTCTGCTCAGTGTTATCCGTTGCTGACACTAAGCACACAAATTTGTAAGTACTTACATCTAAGAATCTTTAATCTTTAATTTTATTTTTAATCTTTAATCTTTATGTTTATCTTTAATGTGTACGAACAAAGAGGTCGCGATTTCGATTTCGGATCTAACTTTGTAAAAACATTTTTTAAGCCCGCCTTGACTAGCTACTACCACCTTATCTAAGCCTTGCCGCCAAACATCAATGATAACAGCTTTAACATGTTCGGCCATGAAGATGAGATAGCCAGTTCCCCATTGCGTTAGGGAATCTTGATAAGCCTGCTTCTATCTTCGTCATCATCATCGTCACTTACCATCAGGTGAGATGATGTCAAGATAAAAAAATATGAAAAAAGTTAAATCCTGCAAATAACAGTAATCTAAATCATAGTTTGTTTTTCTTTTCCATATTCTTCTTTTCGTGTAGAAGTGGCATTCCTTATTCTATTCTCTCTCTCTTATCGTGTGGCACAAATAACCGTGTTATCCAAGGAATAGACGGTGGTTGCCTGGTATTGTATTAGGCATATCTTTATTAAAATCGTGTCATTTTGATCGCTTCAGGTGTTGCCTTCATTAGATCTTCTTAGAGTTTGTGGCTTTTCCATATTGAGGGAAATAAACATCATCATCATCATCATCATATCAGCCGAAAGACATCCACTGCTGGACAAAGGCCTCGCCCAAGGATTTGCACTAAGACCAGTCTCACGGTCGTCGGTCCACCCAGGTCAGGCCTCCCACTGCTTGCCTAAGCTTCGTCTTCCGGCGCGCGGTCGCTTGAGAACTTTACTACCCCAACGGCCATCTGTTCTATGAGATATGTGCTCCATTGCCCTTTTGAATGATCTTGAGCCTTCTTATGGGTAAAATTAACAGCTTGATTGTAATACTTATTAATAGCGCAAAATTATGCAAAAATTTATTATTTGATAATAATCCCTTGGATAGCACGGTTAATTTTGCCACACGCTAAGAAGATAATAAATTTTATTTTTATTTTTGCGTTAATACATATTATGTATTTATAACTTACAAACAAATAATGAAATCCATCATGAATAAAACAAAACAGCTTATTAATGCTAAGTGATGTTAATCTATAAATCACGTGAATTTCTAATTTAGGGAATCACAATATACTTACTAATAGTAGAATAACAATATGATATAAGAACTGTAAACTATGACTAAGATTGGATATAACTATAGTGTACATATAGTGCCACTCCGCACGTGATAACAATACCCACTTAAAGAAACGTTAAATCCAGCTGATATATAGCACATTAATGTCAGCAGTGCGTTTTATTGAGTTTAGGACGCACACAGCCACACAGTCAGCTTATTATAGATAACTCTACAACTCTCCGAAACGAGAACACAATCATGTGATTTTAAGGGGAAGCTATATTAAACACTAGCCGTTGTCCACGACTTCGTTCGGGATTTATTCCATATCCATTGGGAATTTCGAAAAATCTGGCCTTTACACCTTGTCTTCGTCACTAGAACCGCTGTGTAACATTAAAGTTTTTTAAGTCCAAGCGTTTAGGCTGGACGTTCGTCGATGAGTCAGTAAGTGAGTCATTTCGTTTTTTTATATAAATTTACCTAGTATTCATGTTCATTCAGTATTCAAGACTTAAAATTAAAATGATTCAAAGCCAGTCTTAATAAAAATGGGAGTCAATAAAGGCCGGTAGCGTAGAATATTGGTAGTAGCAATACACCTTATTACTTCTATTTAGCTTAAGATCCAGATCGCAGAGTTTAAATTCTTATAAAAGCTGCGGAAGCCATAATAGGCTATTTTACCATGTAAAAAATAAATTAAAAAACACTATACAATAAATAGCATTTCTTTTAGAATGAAAAAAAAACACTTACTTCTTTAAAATATTAAACAGTTTTTAATTTTATATTTATTAAAAATTGTAAATTAGTTCGTCAAAGACTATATGGCACTTATGACGTCACTATGTCAGTAACGCGAACGATTACAGAACAAACTTTCGTTTTTGACAGTTGATAAAAAGTTACTCAAATGACCAGTAGTAAAATACCATATTGGATTTATGTGCATCCAGAGACTTCGGTAGTTAATAAATTAAATAATTTTGTAACATAAGCGAAATAATAATTTAGTAACATTAATTTTGTAAAATGTAAAATTAAGGTTAGCTGGTATTAATATAGTCTACAGATATTGATGAATATAGTCTACAGTCCTATTATTTATGTTATTTTTTTACCTATACTGGTATTTATTTTTTTATACTGAGTGTTAATCCACTTAATACGATAATACAGCTGAGCAGCAACAAAATATCGACCTATCGTTAATCCTGGACGTTGGCCAAAACGTGAATTGATAACTGTACAATTAGGTCTGATAAATATTTTCGCCTTTATTTTTCACATGCTACTAAATATGTTGCTTCGTTTTTACTGTACTGTGTCTAATGGCCTGTAAACCATATCTCTTTTTAGGGTTTCGTACCCAAAAGGTGCCAACGGGACCCTGTTACTAAGTCTAGGCCGTCAGTCCATTCACCCGTAATTATTAAACTGATATAGATAGTCGGTTTTAATTTTTATAGAAATAAAAAACTAAATATAAAATTTCATATGTTATATGTCTACTTATACTATACTATAATAATATTATAAATGCGAAAGTAACTCTGTCTGTCTGTTGCGCTTTCCCGCAAAAACTACTGAACGGATTTGGCTGCAATTTGGTAGGTAGACAGATTAGGACCTGGATTAAGACATAGGCTACTTTTTACCACGCTCGCGAGCCGCTTGCCGCGTCATAGAAACGTGGTCCACGCGGGTGAAGTCGCGGGAAACAGCTAGTACTATATAAAACATAAAAAGGTTTTTTTTTTAAAGATTTATTGTTTCGGCTCTATTGTTAAAACGGTAATTCATACAAGCTTCAAAGTTGGTGTTTTAATAAAGTGCAAAGTAAATTAAAACAACAAATAATAAATAACTGACCAATTTTGAGTCGAACTCGCGCTGATCTTGAACTGAATAAAAAGAAAACACTTTTTTGGGTTTCGGTACACAAAGGGTAAAAACGGGACCCTATTACTAAGACTTCGCTGTCCGTCCTTCCGTCTGTCTGTCCGTCTGTCAACATGCTGTATTTCATGAACCGTGATAGCTAGACAGTTGAAATTTTCACAGGTTTTTCGAAAGTGAAAAAATAAAGGTGGTCTCCATACAAAAAAAAAATGTTTTTTATTTTTTTTATTCACAGTTGGTAAGCCCTTGGTATCATCTCACCTAATGGTAAGTGACGATGATGCCGAAGATGGAAGCGGGCTTACCAAGATTCCCCAACGCAATGGAGAACTGGCTTTTTAACGTGAAGAAACTAGCGCCATCTAGTATGATGGTACGGAACCCTTTGTACTAGCGCCATCCACCACTTTTCGAGCAACTGTATTGCTAAATAATATATTAGGTAGATAGATGCATATAATGATTATGCTCCTATTTCTAAACGCTATAAAACCAACATTTGCTCAGTTTGTTCATCAATAATTACTTCTAATTTCGAATAACAAGCTCATTTAAACAAAATCCCTCACAATGTAAATGTAATGATTTTATTAGTTTCATAAAAACATGGTACTTGACGTCCAAACTAGAATCGTTTTAAGAATAATAAATCTTTGAAACCCACATGCCATTGTCGTAAGCGTGAATGGATACGAAACGATGCGCGAACGCAAGTTCACCTATAAATAGAACACTCATTTATTTTTGTGGGATATCCAAACGTGTAATGTTTACGTCTTATTCACGTGATGTGGAAGGTTTTGAATGGCCGGACGTTTACAAATAGTTCTGAACGGTTGTGTAACGAGCTCGTGGGTGGGTGACCGTACAAAATATTTTTTGCTTCTAGCATGTCAATTAATTGGACAGGTCGTCTAGGAGTAGCACGTGATGCCGTGAATGTCGAGTCGAAACCAGTTCAATAGGGTTCTTTATTACTTAGTTTCTTGTTTCATCTTTAAAATGTTTTTGATGTGTTTTTGCAAAATGGCGACGAAGATATAACATGTACTTATAAAAAATAGTAATAGGCGAGATGTCACCTTAATTATTGAAAACAAGTTATAATAATAAACAAAGACAAACGTAATTTTAAAATGGTTATTCTATTAGTTTCTTATCAAAATGATTACAATGAATATGATATTAAAGGGTGGTAAAAAGGTCAATAACAAACGAGTGACATTTGTGAGCCCGAGCCGCAGGCGAGGGTTTGCCATCGTCACGAGTTTGTTATTTTCTTTTACACCCATGTATCATACGAAGTTTTTCAATACAGTTGTGAAAAAAACGACCGTAACAGCAAAACAAAATAGATGGGTAAGGTTTCGGTACCAAAGTTCATTTTACGCGACTTGTGGCTCATTTTAAATATCCGGGGAGTAATCTCACTTTGTTTTTTCTTGTACATACAAATAAGTATATTTTCTATTACACATATTATATTAACAATTCATAATTTTATTCGTTTTCACAACTAAAACATCTCATTTCAGTTTTACGAAAATTGCGCCATATTTTAGCTAGCACACGTACGCATGCGTAAGTTTTTTTTAAATATTATCATAAATAGACTACAATAAGGCTTGGGATAATATAAGCATAAAAACCTCCTTGAAAAAGATGACATATTACCTATGCGCTTCTTCATTATTTATTCTCTTTTCTTCACAAAGATATAACCCAAAGACAATGACTTCTATATTACTGGCCCAAAGAGAATCTATTTAGCTAGCGTTATGTACTAACCTCACGGAAGAACAACCTATCTATTTTAAAATTCTCCTATCGAAAGTCATAAAGAAGATTCTGTATCTTTGGTTAATATATTTTTTATTTGCTAAAAATGTCTTGTTCTTACGAGCTAGAAATTAAAAAAAGTGATAAAGTAAAAGCACGTGTGCGGTAAAATCTATTTTGCGCACACTTGACTAGCATATAAAGGACCACTTTTCAAGCAACTGTATTGAAAAGTTGTTTTTAATTCCATAAGTGTGCGCTACCCTAATAAGCTCTAGGTCATTTCAAGGTCTCATGTATCAAAAACTTTGGTTTCAGTTTCATCAGTACGCTCCTTACACACGTGCTCACATACCACCTGGGCTGGGTGACCACCGTTAGTCCATACGACACCTTGGACCCTCACAAGAAGGTCACAGACATCGACGAGCCCGGAAGTTCATATAACGCTTTATGGGCCCAGCTTAACGACCTTTGTGGGAGCATTGGCTTTCCCCCGCGCGCTGCCAGGACCATCATTTGTGGGACCAGTAACGAGAAACTTGTGAATAGACTGCTTATAGTTCTAACCTATTTCGTGAGGTCTGGTGATGTGAAAAGAAGTGACTTTAAGTACGAAGATTGTGTGCTCAAAGAAAGTAGAGTAGTATGTGTGAATCAAACGAAAATGTCTGGTATAAAAAGGACGAAAACAGTGAATAAACTTGACGATCTTAAATCGACGGACAGTTTGAAAGTGCCAGAAATAACCACTCTGGACAGTGATAGTAGTGTTAGTACGTTAGTTGCGAGTGAACCTAGCATCAAGAAATCGAAAACCCTCGCTAATTTAAGTCAAAAGCTTTCTATATTGGAGTTCACGGATGACTGCAGCTCAAGTGAGAAACCTATGACCAGCCAGCTTAGGCGGAACCCCACTAGTGCCCTACCATTAAAAGCCTCACCAGATTCTAGTCTCAACTCTTCACTTTCTGAAGAATTCGAAGTGGATCAAAAAGTAGTATTCGTATTGGGTGACAACGAAAAGCTAGTAGGACTGAAAAACAAATCGAACGGCGGTAAAAGCGTAAAGAAGTCTTCCAAAGTTCAAAACGTACCTGAGATATCGGAGTTTCCCGATGTGAAAGAGGATGATGCCAAAGAAAGCTGTGATCAGAAAACATTAAGGAGTCCAGACAGTCCTTCGCGATGCTGCGCGCAAACACTTCAACATTCCAAACCTATAAAACATTCCGGTTTTAAGTTCGAGTTCGATAAGTACCCTCAGATAGTCACTAATTATATGAAGAGTAAAAACTTAGAGATTCTAGATAGACATTATATCGGCAAGCCGGGGAATTTGAAGTTGGACAATTTCCAGTTTGACCCCACAGTCGTACCGGTTTTTCAGGAAGAGCGCTGCGAGATCTGTTACAAATGTCAGCAGATGGAATCAATGTTGCAAACACCAACAAACGCTTCTGAAATGGAGTATATGAACGATATTCCACGGACGTCTGAACCACAATACGCTACAGAAACGTTCATCAAAGAACTTGATACCAATCGCGAGATCTCACCTAAAACGTTCATTAAACAAAAGGTGCAAAACACAATAGTGGTGAACATAAAACATGTAGACGCTCCCAAAGAAATTAAACCTCCAATATCTGTAGAAGTCACAAAGGCAGAGTCGAAGAAGCATGCGAAAGGAACGGAGATAGACAAGCTGGTGCGAGTGAAGGAGATAGTAGAGTTTCCGATGCCGAAGTTATTAGTGCCAGAGCCTTCTAGCACGAGCGCGGGATTCGACGGGTCGCTGCTCGGGGGAGTCACTGACCATTATGTACCTGATTTAATTTTACAAGGTGAGCTAATAGTTTTGTATGTTTTCCTATCATTAGCTTTTAATTAGCTAATCCACTACAGCACTTTATTACAGCTGCAAATAATTAGAAAGCAACTAACACTAAGCAAGCTATAAAGTCAAAAATAAGTTGAAAAACGTTTGCTATGGTTACTTTTTACTAAAAATCTGCCCAACGGGACCCTATTACTAAACCTTCGCTGTCTGTCCGTCTGTCTTTCAGATTTCATGAACCGTAATATTTGAAATTTTCACAGAATGTGTATTTCTGTTGCCATTATAACAACAAACACAAAAAATTAGAAAGTGTTTTTTTTAGTTATTGTAAAAAACGGTAATGCGTGAAATTTGATGTGATTACAGTACTAATATATAAGAAAAACAACAAATAATAAAAATCAACCATGTGTGAGTCATACTTGACAAAAAAAAATTTTTTGTTGCTGATGAGAATAGGTATCATTGTCATGGTTGTGTGGAGAGGTGTGGTGGTACGGAACCCTTGAAGCGCGTATCCGAGTCGCACTTGGCCGTTTTTTTAAAATCCAGATCCAGATACATTTTTAAGACATTTCTGTTCTTAATTTCAAGGTTCAGATTAAAAATAGTATAGATATTGAGTTTCATACAACAATCGTAACAAAAAGTGGGGTAACGCTTGTTATATTATATGCATCTTTACCCTAAGTGGTGACCTAGAATAATTTTTCGACACGTGATAGGTCCTATCCTGCACTGTAATTTAGACAGGTGCATTTGAGACGTCACAGAATGTTTTGGCATTTTGACGGTAAGTTTGCCAATTCGTGACTGTAAGCAAAACTCTGCTCAGTCGTGATTGGAGCAGAGTTTTTTATACCCCCTATTCAAAACTTTAACACTACATCTACCTTTTATTTTTGATCTGAGTTTCAAGGTCAAATGTATATCATTCATTCCTAATAAGTTAAGAATTAAGACGGTTAAGGAGTCCTTATGATTAAATCCCATGTATTTTCTTTTCTACACAGGAACTTTGGCAAAACCAAATGTGTGGGAGAAAGATCTACGGCGAGACCTGGATTTAACGTGCTACTTGAACAAAAGTGTAGAAGTGCCCATGCAGGCTGTGGCCATCATTGGCGATACTAACAGTTGGTAAGAAATTTTATCTAGATATAAGGCGCTTCCCTCAGCTGACTAGTGCCACCGTCAGTTGAAAAATAATTACTCGCTGAATACATACTTTATCGAAAATTTTCAGATTTGAAGAATGGGTACTGTAGTTAATGTAGAAACTATCAACTCTGTTAAATGTAATTCGCTGTTCGCTGTAGTTACAGATATCATATAACTGCTAAAAAAGTCCGCTTTTGGAAGTTGGCAGGGCACATAGCTCGTAGATGGCCGTTGGGGCACTAAAGTTAAAGCGACCGCGCACCGTAGCGTAGGAAGGCCTATGACGCTGTGGACCGACGACCTGGTGAAGATCGCGGGAAGCCGATGGTTGCGGGCGGCGCGCGACCGGTCGTCGTGGAAATCCTTGGGGGAGGCCTTTGTCCAGTGGACGTTTTTCGCCTGATATGATGATGATGATGATGAACTACAGTGAACAGCGAACTACATTTCTCAGGGTTGATAGTTTCTAAATAAACTACGACCTTAATTCGTCGTTGAAAATGTTTTTGATAAAGTATGTGCTCAGCGAGTAATTCTTTATAGGGTTCCATACACCCCACGGGTGACCAACGGGACCCTATTTATAAGCCCCCGCTGTCTGTCCGTCCGTCAGCGGGCTGTATTTCATGAATCGTAATAGGTAGACAGTTGAAATTTGTACAGAATGTGTATATCTGTTGCCGCTATAATAATAAATACTTAAAATTAATATAAGTAAAAAAATAAGGGGGTCCGCATACAAAAAAACCTTTTTTTATAGGTCTTTAAGTATTTTTGATTTAGCTCTATCGTGAAAACGGTAATACATACAATCGTGAAACTTGGTGTGATTATAGTACTAATACTGAAGTAAAATAACAAACAATTAAATCGGCCAAGTGTGACTCGGCCTCATAAGAAGGCTAAGGTTACCCAAAGGACAATGGAGCGTGCTATGCTCGGAGTTTTTCTGCGTGATCGAATCAGAAACGAGGAGATCCGCAGGAGAACTAAAGTAACCGACATAGCTCACAGAATCGCTAAACTGAAATGGCAGTGGGCAGGGCACATAGCTCGTAGAACAGATGGCCGATGGGGCAGTAAAGTTCTCGAGTGGCGACCGCGCACCGGAAAACGTAGCGTAGGCAGACCCCCCACGCGGTGGACCGACGACCTGGTGAAGATCGCGGAAAGCCGATGGATGCGGGCAGCGCTGGACCGGTCGTCGTGGAAATCCTTGGGGGAGGCCTTTGTCCAGCAGTGGACGATTTGTGGCTGATATGATGATGTGACTCGTACTCGCACTAAGGAGTCCGAACTGAATGAAAAAAAAAAGCATATTATTGTCGCTCGCGTTTATGTCTTTTGTTTGTAATGTGAATAGGTATCATTGTCCTTATGGTATGTAGCTCTCCAGGTGTGGTGGTACGGAACACTCGGAGTGCTAGTCTGACTCGCACTGGGCTGGTTTTTAGGCGCTATCTAGCTGAAGGAAGCACCTTAAGGCTGCAGTCTACGTTTTTGTACGTATTTTCGATTTAAGGCTGTAGTAACTGTGATAAGCAGCATAAAGCATAAATCGAATAATAAGGAATATCACTTAAGAATGTATGAACGACTTTAGCACGACCAGTTTAAAGCAACTCAATTTTGAGTCAACATTAGATTTTTTTCAGAATACTCGTAGATAATTAAAATAAAAATGTATCCTATGTCACTCACGGGATCACGACGAATCAAACGATACCTCATACGTTAAAATCATTCAAGCCGTTCAGGCTGTACATAGAAAGCTACATACTTAAATACATACATGCATACACTCGAAAAACATAACCCTTCTTCTGAGGCAGTCGGGTAAAAACAAATTAAAAAGAAGATAATGTCGAAAAATTTAAAACATGATAATAAAAACAAATTAAAAAGAAAATAATAAAAAAACAGATCGAAGATAAACTAAAAAAGTTGACTTCCTCACAACTTCAAGTACTTGAAGTAGAGCTGCTTTTTTCACACCCTCTATGATTAAGTAGCGCTTCGGAGATACATTTTCTTTTGTTTGAGTCTGTTATACTTTTTTAAAGGGTATTTTTTTTATTTGTAGGGATGTACGGGTGGTGGGGCGCGGCTGTGGCGCCATGGGCGGCATGTCGGCGCTGGTGGCTGCCATGTTGGAGCCGATACCTGCCATGCTGCGCGCCAGAGTGCCCGCACATCAGGTAACTAACACAATCGGCGGTTTTACGCGCTTTTGGTGGGGCGCAGAATTGTCTAAAAATAATTTAAAATGAAGGCGCTTGTATAAGAACTTATTCTTTTCCTATATTATACAAAGATCTTTGTCCACTTAGATTAAAAATAATGTAAATATTGAGTTTCATACAACAATCATAACAAAAAGTGGGGTAACTCTATATACGTATGCATCTTTAACTTAAGAGTCTCTAGGAGGCTAGAGTTTCCATACAAACGTAGTTCCGCTTTAATACAAATGCTACATGCCGGATTGAATCCAAACTTTGTAAATATATTGAGGAGACACATATCGATGTTTGTAATTAGTTTTCATCGTAGTAAATTTTAACGTAACTAAACGAAGGCTTAAATTAGTTTTGTACTGAAAGTTTCAAACTGCTCTTATTTTTTCCCGTTTTATATTAGTACATCGAAAACTAATTACAAACATCGATATGTGTCTCTTCTATATATTTGCAAAGTTTGGATTCAATCCGGCATGTAGTTTTTGTATTAAAGCGGAACTACGTTTATATGGAAACTAGAGCCTTCTGGCGGCCCTTAAGTGGTAACCTCGAATAACGTTACGACACGTGATAGGTCCTATCGTTCACTGTAATTGAGATTGGTGCATTTGAGACATGTCACAGCACGTTTCGGTATGTTGACGGTAAGTCTGCCAACGCGTCATTGTAAGCAAAACTCTGCTCCGTCGTAATTGGAGCACCGTTTTTATACCCCGTTTTCAAAGCGCTATCACTAAAACTACCTTTTATTTTTGATCTGAGTTTGTCAATAATCATTAATAAATTATCTATGCGGCCCAATCATGTGGCAACGGTCTTACGGACTGTCGCACGTATGTTAATGTCAGAGAGGAGTGCCGGCTTGAAAACTTCTGACGGTGGGGTTCGCCATTGTCCCTACAACGTCCACCAATCCGGACTTGAAGTCCCTATGTGGAGTACGGCCGCACACCCTGGACACTTCATACAACGGGCCAGAAATGACATTTCGAAAAACGAATGACGGAACAAACAAAATGGCGGCGAAATCCTATACGTTCGACAACCAAATTGTAACCAATCTTTATCAATCTTGGTGACGAGGGGGTGAGGTCGCAATCTAGAGAGCGGCAGGGAGTGTCCATACTGTATGTTAGTACTAATAAATATATACTTTGACAGCCGTACGGCCTAACCTTTCCGATCTTCGTTAGAGGCCCGTGTTCCGGTAGTGGGGGGACGAGGACGAATGGTCCCTCTCTATCCGACGAGTATCCATCAACATCTGTAGTCTTGCTGTAACTATACTACAATCGGCTTCAAAAAAATCGCGCCACCTTTTACTTGTGAATACATTTTCATACAAAAGGGTGCTCCTTTTTTTAACCAACTTTGTTAAAAATGTATCTTATGTCACAAAAATGATCAAGACGAATCGAACGACACCTCGCACTCCAAAATCCATCAAGCCGTTTAGGCTACAGAGCGTGCCAAAGAAATAAATAAACATACATACGAGTACATACACCCGAAAAAGATAACCTTCCTTCTGACGCAGTCGGCTAAAAATATAGATTATTAAGTATTTTTAAGTTTATATCGACTACTAAAAATACACTGAAAAATGAGGTGCTATTATTTTATGCAATTCATTATTCTTTCACATAATATCTCAATTATAGAAAAAAAATCTTATTCGTAATTATGAAGCTATGCAAACAATCTTATACGTATGTAGCTATGCTAATAATCTTAACGTAGTCAAGTAGCTATGCTAATAATCTTATACGTAGTTAGGTAGCTATGCTAATAGTATTAAACGTAGTTATGTAGCTATGCCAAAGAGGTTAGTATGATTGTAGATATAGGTATAGCTGTTCAGTTTCTTCAATAGAGAAATGCTACTGATAGATTGCCGCTTTTCAGCTAGTAAAATGTCACCTGTATAGGAAATATGCGTCCATTTCACTTTTTTTTACTCATAATTGGTAAGCTCTTGGCATCGTCTCACCTGGTGGTAAGTGATGATGATGCCTAAGATGGAAGCGGACTTACCAAGATTACCCAACGCAATGAGGAACTGGCCATCTTATCTTCAAGCCGGAACACATAAATGTTTTTAACATTGATGTTTTGCGGCAAGATTCGGATAAGATGTTGGTAGCAAGCTAGGCGGGCTTGGAAAATGCCATTCCACTAACCAAACCGAGTCTTACAAAGTTAGACTCCGCAGGGAATCGAACCTGCGCCCCCCTGATGTGAGTCTAATGGACAACCATTATGCCACGGAGATGGTTAACTTTCGTTAGAAACGGCGAAAGCTTCTTTTTCATTCCGCGTTTGTCAAATTTGAAAGGAGTAAGAATGATCCTATAGCAAATTTTACGCTGATGAAGTAACGACATTTAATTAAAATTTGCTCTAATATCTTTCTTTACCGCCTCCGTGGAGTAATGGTAAAATCGTTCGCTTCACAGCAAGAGGTCGCGGGTTCGATTTCCGGTGGGGTCTTACTTTATAAGGCTGGTTGGTGGTAGTTCTAAGCCCGCCTGGCAGCTTGTCTAAGTCTTACCGCCAGACAACAATGTTAACATGATCATGAACAATGACAAATAATATGTATTGTTACAGTTACTAAAACTTATCAAATAATATGTTACAGTTATTAAAACTTATTAAATAATAATGTTACAGTTATTAAAATTTATTAAATAATATGTTACTGTTACTAAAACTTATCAAATAATATGTTACAGTTACTAAAACTTATCTAAGCCTTTTATTGTTGCAGTGTCTATCCTTCTTAGAAGGCAAACTCCGTGAATTCTGCGTGCTATCCAAAACCCTGGCTGACATGCTGATGTCAACTGACTTCTGCGACATCGCGACGTTGACCAAATCGCTGAACATCGATGTCAATGATGTGCCTCTTCTGTTGGCAGTTGCCACCACGCACACCCCGCAAGTTGCGACTAGATACGGCATCAGTTACAGATAGGTACGATCTAGGGGTTTATGAGGATGAGAATTTATCACTCAGCAACCACAAAATTCACTGAAGGTGCAGTGGGCAGGGCACATAGCTCGTAGAACAGATGGCCGTTGGTGCAGTAAAGTTCTGGAGTGGCGACCGCGCACCGGAAAACGTAGCGTAGACAGGCCGCCCACGCGGTGGACCGACGACCGGGTGAAAATTGCGGGAAGCCGATGGATGCGGGCAGCGCAGGACCGGTCGCCGTGGAAATCCTTGGGGGAGGCCTTTGTGCAGCAGTGGACGTTTTTCGGCTGACATGATGATGATGAACCACAAAAATAGTACGATATTTTATTATTGGTGCACAAATAATAAAAAAAATGAGTTATCCAGGGTTATTTGTTGTTAACCCGAAACAAGTTTGCTGAGAGACAGTTATTTGTGTTCTATAGTAGGATCATGAGCGCAGCGAGGGATTCTAAAGTAGAATACTGAGCGTAGCGAAGAATTCAATATACGCCGCCCGAAATATTTTGGCCCCAAGTGATACACACAAGTTTTCATTACAACCTATGAGAAAATGAAAAAGAAACTCGTGAGATAAAAAGAGATGGAAAGAAAGAAGAATGCACATGGTAGTTATTTTATTCACCGCGCATTGCCGCTAAAACCTAACCTGCCAGTAACTTCTTCATACATTATGCGTTGGATCACTTTGGTTAACTTCCTCATAGGAACCAACAGGGAGTTGATATTTTAATACAAACTGATCCTGCGCACTGACAAGGTGAACCGGTTGCGGGAGTTAGTGGCCCAACTCATGAGTAGTTAACAGCAGAACCGCAGCGAATAGACGTCCAAAAATTGCGTATTAAATAAAAAGTACTGAATCAATTTCGATGAAAATAGCTTCAAATCAAAGCTGAAGTTTCAGGCTTTCAAACGGTATATCTTTGTTTAAACACAGTTACCTATGTGTAAAAAAAAATTGTGCGCGCTTGCCGCTTACAGTTACCTATGTTTAAAAAAATTATGCGCGCTTGCCGCTTACAATTCAGTCGATATGATTGCTCGCGAATGTGTAAGTTAGACCAAGATAAAGATCGTACCTATCAGGGTACAAAGTTTTTCTTTACCCGAACTTTTTTAATTTAATATGTAAGTTTTCTTAGTTATATTGGGTGAAATTTTCAATAACAACCCTTAAAGGGTAAAATTTGTGATAAAATAATAATATGTAAATGTGTACCTACCTACCTTTAAATAACATAATATATAGTTTCATATTATGAAGTTGTTAATTTTATTGTTATGTTAAGCCGTATTTAATTTCACATCATTCGCGTAATGTAAAAAATATTATAAGTAACTGTATTGTATATGCATGTTATGTAGATATACAGGTCGCGCCAAACTTTATTGCGGCTCTGAAGTTGGTCGCAAGACGCGTCGCAGTAGCAATGTTTGGTTGTTAGTATGACGTAAGAGGGTACCTACTGCTCGGTTATACCGGCGTAGTAAGCACTCGCATCACACTAATAATCAGTAATAAGGTTTGGCGCGAGCTGTAAAGTGTGTTGAAAAAACATGATTGGTATTTTAAATGCATCTTAAAAAATACACTTCATACAAATAGTTATCGCAGAAAAAGTTAAATTAGTGCATGATGACCAGTGACACAGATGAGATACTCGTTACCTGATAACCTAGAAATAACCTAGGTATTTTTATTATGTAATAATTTTGAACAAATAAAAACCGACTTCAAACAGGAAAATAAGGTTCCCCTCGATTTCTATGGGATGCTATCATCAGATCCTGGTTTTCTTATCATGGTACCACCCTTGGAGTATCTCCTTTCCAACAAAAAATAATCATCAAAATCGGTTAATAAACGACGAAGTTATCCGCGAACACACATAAAAAAATAAAATATAAATACGGTCGAATTGAGAAACCTCCTCCTTTTTTTGAAGTCGGTTAAAAAAGGTACTCATTCAACTGTAATATTATAGAAGAGGTGATAATAATGTTTTTAATTTGTTAAAATGTTTAATGATGCGAAATTAATATTTTTTACACTTATTTCAATAAATTATTTTTTCATATTTCATTGCATTACATTGTTTAAATTACATATTTACCTCTATTTTTACTTCACTTTTCATAGTTGCTGATTAACATAAAACACATAACCCTATTTCTGGCGCAATAGGATAAAAAAGATTATTACTTTTTCTTTTTCATGAGTCTTGTATAGTCAAGAGGCCGATTTTTAACTCCAGCCAGCGGGAGTTGCAAAATTGAGTTTTTATCGATAATTAATCAACAACGGATTTAATTTTACAGATATTTTATTTATACGAGTTGGTATATGAGTACACAGTTATAATTAGTGTAATTAAAGAGGTAACTTTGCGCATTTTTAGGGTTGCGAAGTCAACAAGGAACCCTTATAGTTTCGCCATGTCTGTCTGTCTGTCCGTCCGTCCGTTCGTTTGTCTGTCCGTGGCTTAGCTCAAAGACTATTAGCATGAGTATACATATTAATCATGCCGACAAAAGTAGTACAATAGAATATTGAAAAATATATAAAGAGGCTGTAATTTTTTTTTAGTTTCGATGAATAGGTTTTCAAAACTAATGAGGGCAGGACTCTTGCAGTTGCAGAAAATTGTATTCAGCAAATCTTCTGGAGCAGGTGGTAAAATTGTCATGATAGGCTCCAGAAAATCGTTTCGCATTGACCAACCCCGTACCTGGGGTTCCAAATCATGTCCTAACCAAGTTTGAACTTGATAATATACACGGTTGAAATGTTGATGAGCAGCTGCACTTGTTGGTGGAATATTTGAAAGCTGCACAGGTTTATTAAGTTTTGTAGACTTGACGTAATGCATATAACGAAGATGATCGAGACTTTTCACAGATTTCGGAGCATTATAGACTGCCAATAAGGTTTGAGTTCCACTCTCTAATCTCTGGGCCGAACAATTTTCTTCCTCAAATGCTGCAGCTAGTTCATCCAAAGGTCATTGGGCAGCATAGTATGAAACCTATACCCACGGCCTACAGAAAAAAAATTAGGTAGGATGTTTAGATAAACGTCTCTAGTTCACGAATATATATGTCGCATTAACGTAGTTAATGGGATTCAAGCCAAAAGCTTAAAAAAGAAAAATATAATATTGAGGTTAAAACTTTCGTGTTAGCAATGTGACAGAACGTCCTTAAACCATACGGTAGGTGGTGGTGACTTTTTATAGCCCGCCTGGCTAGCTACCACCATCTTATCTAAGTCTTGCCGCCAAACATCGAGGTCGCGGGTTCGATTCCCGGCGGTGTCAACTTTGTAAGACTAGGTTTGGTTGGTGGTGGTGACTTTTTATAGCCCGCCTGGCTAGCTACCACCATCTAATCTAAGTCTTGCCGCCAGACATCGGTGTCGCGGGTTCGATTCCTGGCGGGGTCAACTGAATAGAGGCGTGAGTTTTCTAACTCTTTGCGTATGTTTGTTAATATGTGGTTTGAAAGTGATATAATTATTGAGAATAACTCCCAGATATTTTATATTATAGACCGTTTTTAGTTTAGGGCAGCTACATGAAGAGACATTACAACAGATAGAGCAGTGAGCTGTTATATTAAGGGAATCAGGAGGCTGTATTCTATTTCTAGGGGTAATTGAAAAGGTTAAATACCTGGATATAAAATACATGCATACAAGGTCAATGTTCATAACATTATTTTTGACACAGTTACGCAAAGCATGGGTTGCCGTTTTCTTACAAATGGAAAACTGTACGCTGATTTCTCGTGTCTAGATCTAAAACGTTTCCCCGAAATACGTAATAATAAACTTGAATCTGGTGAACTAGATGAGTTAAGTAGTAATTTATTGAAATTTGATAAGGCAGCTACAGGTGGAAGTTTTCGGATTTAATTGAAAAATTTGACATTGCATTGGGATAAACTTAAAACCACTGAATAAGAAGATTATAAAATATTCATGGAAGAGAATAAAAGTGAAGAAGGTCAAGAAGTGAACGGTGAAATACCTTTACAAATAGAAAATCATGACGAAGAAAGATTTGTACCATGTGTGACACGCCGTACATGTAAAAATTGCGCCATTTGCTGCTTTAAAAATTTGCATAGATACAATCTTTTGACCCAACGCCTACACGTGCGTGAAAGATCCTTTTCTACCCTTAAAATTATCAAAAATAGCATGAATAGTACCTTATCTTCTGATAATTTAAATAATAATTTATGTTAATGACGGTAGAAAAAGATTCATGAACTTGGATAGCGACGACATTATTGATAAAGTAGCCGAGAGTAGTGAGCTTCTTCGGAAGTCTTTAATTGTTAAAATTGAAAATATATGATTGTAAATTTTCATTAGAAGGTAATTTTCCTTTCTCTTGAGGGTAAAGGGCCGACCGTCTTTAAAATGCCCGGGCCGGTTTCGGGTCCCAGTCCGGGCCTGTTTATGACCGTGCGAGCATGCGCCACCCCCTCTCCACCTTGAAATGACGCATACATAGGTAAGTACGTGTCAGTCCCAAGCGCCTCTTCGGTAGCGATCAAATATTTACAGACCTGGAAGGCTCTCTCCACTAACTTTCATTCGGGGCGCTGCAATATTTTTGGCTCTTTTATACAGGTGAAATATAAGCCGCTGCTGGCGATGTATTATTCTATAGGGGGGTGTCGTGCGGACGCGTGTATTGCAAGTTTCGCACTCATCGTAAACAATATTGTATGAAAAAGGTGCAGTGCCGCCTGATTCTAAAACTGCCCTAAGACTAAAACTGAACAACGTTCTTCAAGGAACGAACATAATTAAGTTTACAAAAAATGGCTTCCCTTAAGCTAACAATTAGAATTAATAACCTGTTATAAGTTATAATTTATCACCTGGTTTGCAAATTTTGTACGAAAAGATATTACAGAATGTTAAAAATCGGTGTAGGTCCCGTTAACTGGGGCTTCTAGTCATCAAACTGAACAAATTTTGTTCTATGAATTTGCTGAAATCGCAAAAAAAGTATAACTCTTCATACAAATCGATCAGCCGACCCACCAATTTTCCGATTTTTTGTATGGAACCCATTTTTTTTGAGAGTTGACCATGGATTCTTTAGGGAAAGTTGTTCAGTATTATGAGCAGAACCCCTAGTTAACGTATCCTACACCATTTTTTTACACCCTGTATATTTCTTTTTATCCAATTGAACAGATTCTTTGGGAAAAGTTGTTCAGTTTGATAAGTGAATCCCCGATTAAAAGTGTTGCCAGCACTTCAACTTCAATGAAAATGGTAGAATAAAGTGTAGAGACTGGGTATTAGGACCTTGCAAATTCCACCATGGGGCGCTACGGGAACTTAGATTTCAGAGATTTCATATGCATTTTGGCCGTATGGTTCCCGGCTAAGAATAGGACCATCCCATCTCTTTCAATGGGGGTCGTAAGAGTCGACTAAGGGACTAAAAACCGGAGGATGGGCAGCAGCGTCCTTTCCGTGCATTGCAATACACCTGCAACCACACTGCGATCGCCAACCCGCTTGCCAAGCGTGGCGATTACGGCAAAACCCCCCCTATGAAATCCACACCCAGAAAACGGCCCCTAGTCCCCGGCAGTCCCGCTATTCTTGGCTCCGGTAGCAGTCATGGTAACGGCGGGGTGGGGGGTGCGAAGAATCCCCGGCAACTGCCAGGCTACAAAACCCAACGATCTTTGGCCCTGGCAACTTACAACACGCGTACACTGCGGACTGACGAGAAACTTACAGAACTCGAAGAAGTATTGAGCAGGTTACGGTGGGATATCGTAGGTTTATGTAAAGTCCGAAGAGAGGGAGAGGACATCATGATCCTTAAATCCGGAAACCTGCTCTATTTCCGGGAGGTCGACGAACTGTCCCAGGGTGGTGTCGGGTTTCTCGTCCACATAAGTCCCTGATTAACAATGTGGTCCAAATCGTGTGCGTTTCGCAAGGGTAGCATACCTTATACTCAGAATCACCAAACGGTATTCGATTAAGGTCATAAAGGTATACGCGCTGAGATAGAGCTGCTGCGTGACACCACACGGAACCCTAATAATAAAAGCTAGCTTGTAGAATTGCTTAACTTTTTATGTTAAGGGGGGTTGGCGCCGATCTCCTTTGGCCTGATTATGGAAAGTTTTGGCACTTAAGACCAATGAAATACGGTTTAGGTTTGCACGAGAGTGTAGATGAGAGCGAAAGAGAAAAGATGATTGTGATGTTGTGTGAAAGGGAGGACGAAGGAATTAACATATCCATTTACATTAAATCCTCTGTAAACTTTAGCGTAACGTTTCTGTCATACTTGTGTAGAAGAGAAACTTACGATTCGAATATGAATTGCCAGTTAAGTGTGTAAACACTGATGTACGGCCGTGCTTATAATTAAAACTATCCAGGTTAATAACAAGCCGTTGGGCAACTTTTGCAATAATATTTTGTATAAACAAAGCAATGTCATAAGTTAAAATCAATGTAACGTGGAGTTTTACGCCTATATAAACAAAGGTTTCTCCACAATTTAAGTCCAATATACGTGAATTTCTTTTAAGACTCAACCAAGATATTTTATTTATTTTACCCCTTGCACATAACAGTGAGGCTTCCTTGGGGAGCTCACGAATTCCCTTCACTCAGATTTGTAAAAATGTAACTCGCACTTTGGTAATTTCTGAATCGTCGGAAATAAGGGATCGGCGATCGGGCCCCTCGGTGGGGACGGGTATGAGCTGATATGATGCTAGACGATCTAATTGACACTATTGAGGCTATCAGTCTCAGGAGGCTTGGGACCAGCACAGCGGCGACTACTGAACACTCCGACGACGAGGTAGAGACTATGTATGAGGACATCTCTACAGCCTTACATAGCACCAGGACCCATTATACCGTTGTGATGGGGGACTTTAACGCGAAACTGGACAAACGAAACGAAGGTGAGTTGAGAGTGGGGCAATTTGGATACGGAGTAAGAAATGCACGTGGCCAGATGCCGGCCGACTTAATGGAGAAGGATAGCCTCTTTATGATGAACTCCTTCTTCAAAAAGTCAAAACAGCGGAAGTGGACATGGTTGCATCCCAATGGCGTAACGAAGAACGAGATAAACTTCATCTTGTCGACAAGGAGGCAAATATTCAATGATGTCTCCGTGATCAATTCGGTCAAAACAGGCAGCGATCACCGGATGGTAAGAGGCACATTGAATCTAAATACCAAGCTAGAAAGATGTCGACTGATGAAGTCTACGGTCCGACCAGCGCCCATCTAGCTCCAAAACCCTGCGAGCTTTCAGCTCGAGTTGCACAATCGTTTCGAATGCCTAGGAGACTGCGAGAATGTGGACGATTATAATGACAGGTTCGTGGAAATTGTCCAAACGGTCGGGTCTAAGATTTTTAAAACTCACTGTTCAAACAGAACCAAAAAAATCTCTGACTTCACCAGCAACCGAATGGAAGAAAGACGCAGATTGGTTTTGCAGTCCTCTGAAGACGCTACTCAGTATCGGCAACTAAACAGACCGATCTCCGTCCCTGACTCGCGATTTACGCCAATATAATACAAATTGTATTAAAGAGGCGATTGAGAACAACAAAGACTCAAAAGTGTTCGCGAGAGATCTGTCTGTTGGACAAAGCCAACTGACCAAGCTGAAAACTGAGGATGGCAGGACCATATCGTCTAAGACTAAGTTGCTGGAAGAAGTTGAGAAGTTCTATGGACAATCGTACAAGACCACACGTTTGCCTGTCAGCGATCTGGCTGAAGACCCAAGAGCCAGACTAACCCGATACTATAGCGAAGATATCCCAGACGTCAGCCTGTACGAGATTAGAATGGCTCTCAAACAGCTCAAGAACAACAAGGCACCGGGTGATGATGGAATTACGGCTTAACTTCTGAAAGCAGGTGGATCACCGGTACTAAAAGCTCTTCAGAAGTTATTTAATTCCGTTATACTCGAGGGACAAACGCCTAAGGCATGGCACAGAAGTGTGGTCGTGCTTTTCTTCAAAAAGGGTGACAACATCCTGCTGAAGAACTACAGACCCATCTCACTTCGGAGCCATGTCTAAAAGCTGTTTTCGAGAGTCATTATGAATCGTCTCGCACGCAGTTTTGACGACTTCCAGCCTCCCGAACAAGCCGGTTTCCGAAAAGGATTTAATACCATAGACCACATACATACGCTGCGGCAGATTATACAGAAGACCGAAGAGTACAATCAGCCACTATGCTTGGCGTTTGTGGACTATGAGAAAGCCTTTGATTCAGTCGAAACCTGGGCTGTGCTACAGTCTCTCCAGCGGTGCCAAATTGACCATCGATACATCGAGGTGTTGAAGTGGCTGTATGAAAACGCCACCATGTCGGTTCGCCCCCAGGATCAGAACTCGAAACCTATCCAGTTGCAGCGAGGGGTGAGACAGGGAGACGTTATATCTCCGAAACTGTTCACCGCCGCCCTGGAAGATGTTTTAAGCTTCTGGACTGGGGTGGACTCGGCATTAATATCAACGGCGTGTACATAACCCACCTCCGATTCGCTGAAGATATCGTGGTCATGGCTGAGACTATGGAAGACCTAAGCACAATGCTCGATGGCCTCAGTAAAGTCTCTCAACAAGTGGGTCTTAAAATGAACATGGACAAGACGAAAATAATGTTAAATGTCCGTGTCGCACCCACCCCTCTAAACGTTGGAGACTTTACACTGCAAGCTGTTGGCGAATATGTATACCTGGGACAAACAGTCCAGCTAGGTAGGTCCAACTTCAGGAAAGAGATCAATCGACGAATCCAACTCGGCTGGGCAGCGTTCGGAAAGCTTCGCAATATCTTCACGTCCCAAATACCGCAGTGTCTCAAGACTAAGGTCTTTGACCAGTGTGTGTTGCCAGTGATGACTTACGGAACTGAGACATGGTCGCTTCCTATGGGCCTCATAAGAAGACTCAAGGTCACCTAAAGGGCAATGGAGCGTGCTATGCTCGGAGTTTCTCTGCGTGATCGAATCAGAATCGAGGAGATCAGCAGGAGAACTAAAGTAACCGACATAGCTCACAGAATCGCTAAACTGAAGTGGCAGTGGGCAGGGCACATAGCTCGTAGAACAGATGGCCGATTGGGCTGTAAAGTTCTCGAGTGGCGGACGCGCACCGGAAAACGTAGCGTAGGCTGACCTCCCACGTGGTGGACCGACGACCTGGTGAAGATCGCGGGAAGCCGATGGTTGCGGGCAGCGCTGGACGTCGTGGAAATCCTTGGGGGTGGCCTTTGTCCAGCAGTGGACGTTTTTCGGCTGATATGATGATGATGATGATATGCATTTCATATATCATCATATCAGCCGAAAGACGTCCACTGCTGGATAAAGGCCTTCCTCAAAGATTTCCACAACGACATAGTTACACATAGTTTATTGACCTGATTAACGTCTTATGAATCGATGAACGCCGGCTGCATGCACGAAAAAGTGTCACGTTCCGTGTCACGTTCCGCGTGCAAGCGAGAGCGCGGAACAAGCGATAGAAAGGCACGATCGGCCTAAGCGTTCGGCTTGTGATGAATGTTTTATTATGACGTTATCACGTATAATTATCGTCCGTAAACCTTCTTTACAGGCAACCAGTTCTTTTACTTTTCTCGGTCACTGCTACGTTATGTCACGTTCCGCGTGCAAGCGAGAGCGCGGAACAAGCGATAGAAAGGCACGATCGGCCTAAGCGTTCGGCTTGTGATGAATGTTTTATTATGACGTTATCACGTATAATTATCGTCCGTAAACCTTCTTTACAGGCAACCAGTTTTTTTACTTTTCTCGGTCACTGCTACGTTAAGATGACCATCGAAATCTCGAACTCGATTGTTTTACGATTACAATACATACTTTCTTACAATTCGTTCGCTCGAAAGTAAAAATATTTTAACGGAAGTCATTCTGCGACAGCAAACTTCCTCAAAACAATTATTAATAATTATTGAAAGGTTGGTAACAAAACCGGTCAAGTGCGAGTCGGACTCGCAGACCGAGGGTTTTAGGTACCACCACACCTCTCCATACAAGTTTAACAATGATACCTATTCATTTCAAGATACCCAACTCAAACTGGGCAAAACCACAGCTGGAGTATATGGTTTTAAATTCAACTCGATACCTCCACGCATTCCCGATATAAAGCGTCTTGGCAGACAGACGGACGGACGGACGGAAAACGGATCACACAAAAAACGGATCAAATAAGGGATCCGTTTTTTCCTTTTGAGGTATGGAACCCTAAAAACAAAATGGCTTCTTATTTTCGAATAACATTGCACTGTGCGGCTGCTTGCTTATTTTACAACGCTTAACTTAGCTTAGAGTAAGTACGAGTATGCCTCTGCCGTAGTCGTTTCAAATCACTTCCTTGTTGTGAAGCTTGCTCACGTTTACATAAAAATATTTAGTCGAATATTTTGTTCAAAACTGAACTCTCCTGGTGAGATTCAAGAGGACCAAAATTCTTATAACTTTCCACTGGTCTTTAGCAACTATTTTGATTAGTAGGTATATGCTGGATGTAGTACTTAGATATGTCGGCGGCCGATCGTAAGAATTGGGCAGATCATGAAATGCCCGGCATTCATAGACGGGCTCCGAAAAAACGAAGGTTAGGTTAATAAATGATTTGTTTATTGTTTATAAAGTTAAAATATGTAGGTATATGAGATTCTCATAAAAAGCCCTTTCATTTGATATGTCACACTATATAGTTTTCAAAACTTTTTTTACTACAAAGTATGTAGGTACTGAGAAGTCTAGTTCTGTTGGTGGTTAAAGTTTTGGTGCAGAACCCCGTTTGTGTGTAACATCGTGAGAACACCTGCACACGCCTGCAAAGAAACTCGAAGGTTGTGTGTGAAGTCGACCAACCCGCAATGGGCCCGCGTGTTCGACTAAGGCCCGATCGCCCTAATTCAGGGTAGGCTCGAGGCCGTCGGTGGGGACGTTTATGAGATGATATGATGATTTGGTTTATTGGGGATGATGTGAACGTCATAAGGTATGAATAGCAACGAATATTTAAATATCGTTAAATATGGCTTCTTTTATTCGTAAATCTTCTTGTTTTAACAACTCTGAGGGTACGATAGTTAGATACATTTTTTTATTTTTTTTTATTCACAATTGGTAAACCCTTGACAACATCTCACCTGGTGGTAAGTGACGATGTTGCCGAAGATGGAAGCGGGCTTACCAATACATATAGTTAAGTCACAGTATTACAATACAGTAGTTAAGTCATGAAGGTAAACACAATGTATAAAGTCTAATTAATTACTTGTCTATTAATTCACGACAGCTTGATTTGGATTCGTTACACGGGATCGACACGAAACAGACCAAAATTTTTCGACAAAGACAACTAAGGAAAAACCATCGAATCCGTCGAATTTTTTTTGCCTATTCCGAGCTCATTCCAAGTAATCAAGGGGCAGATCCATTATGGACCTAGTAAGTAAATCTACAGGTCAACAAAATTGGCATAGGACCCTTAATTGGGCATCTGCTCATCATACTGAACAACTTTTCCTAAGGTATCCATTCAAAATTAATAAACCAGCTAGTCGATTTTTATGCGAAGTCCAATCAGGTCCAATCAAAAAGTCAATTTTTTACCAATTGTAAATAAAATAAAAAACTTTTTGATGCTTTTATGATTTTGAAGTCTTTTATATTCACAATTGGTAACGCGTTTATTAATTATGTGAGTTGTTTAGGGGGGTGAGGGGGTCGAGCCGAATCTTACTCGGGGGAGAAGGGGGTCTCGGCAAAAACACGTATTTTTTTTTCATTAACAAATACTCGTAGTGTTAAATTGAGAGAAAATAGGTTAAAAAAAAGTAAAACAATGTTATTAGTATAGTCTTAAATAAAAATACGAAATTCATGTAAATACATCGCAATCAAGCACAAAATAAGTACCTACCTATAAAACCGCTGTTCATGCTTCTATTCTGAATCTATAATTGTATATTTTGTTGTACATTAAAGAGCTCCCAAAAAACAAACGATAACATAAAAATACGCATTTTGAAAAATCTAAAACGTGAGATTATGGGGGAGAGGGTCGAGCTAATTCTCAGCTAAGGGGGAAGGAAATTGTCAAAATCGCCTCACGTAATTATTGGACGCCCCCTAAGCGCTTGGCAAGTGATGGTAAGTGACCTTCATGCCGAAGATGAAAGCGGGCTTACCAAGATTTCCCTAATGCAATGGGAAACTCTATCATCTTCAAGCGGGAACATTGATGTTTGGCGGCAAGACTTAGATAAGACGATGGTAGCTAGCCAGGCGGGCGTTGAAAATTTCCTTCTACCAACCAAACCGATTCCTACAAAGTAAGACTCCGCCGGGAATCGAACCCGCGACGTCCTGATGTGGAAGCAAATGGACGTAAAGTTAAGTTTTTCAGTTTGATATGTAAAAGCTCCAGTCGACGGGTCCATCACATTTGTTACACCTGTATATGTTTAGTTATGTTAGTACCTGAACAACCTTGACAATTTCTACTTTGTCTCACTGCAAGAAAGCCGGGTAAGTGGCGGTGCTATAGACTTCGACCAATATAACAACTATGGACCGGCTTACGCGAACTGCGGTTTTGATGCCTAAAGAATGAGCGCATTCGCTCATTTTGCCTTAGCCAATCAGTATTCTCCAAGTGAGTTGAAGGTAGAAATTAGTGAAATTTATTATCTTACTAGCTTATGCCCGCGGCTACGCGCGCGTAGACATAGTTTTATGATTCTCTTTGAGGGTGAGTGGTGCACGAGCCGCTTAGCGTAGACCTGAGTTTTCTCTTGATCCCCCAGGAACTATATCGGGCTATTCCTGTTAGCAGTCTATGTCACATCCCACTCCCCAACCAATTCTTTACAAAAAATAACTTCAATCCGTTGCTACGTTGCGAAACCGACGTGAGCGTACGTGGAAACGAGTTTTCCCCAGATCCCTCGGGAACTATGTCAGAATATGTTAATTAGTAAATTATGTCATTTCCCATCCCCTAAATCTCTGTGTAAAAATCACAACAATCCATTGTTACGTTGCGATGTTAAAGAAATTAACCAAAAACGAGTATTTTTTCAGTTCCCTCAGGAACTGCATCGGACTATGATATTTTCACGGGATAAAAAGTAGCCTATGTCCTTCCCAGTGACACAGGCTACCTGCATGTCAAATTTCATAAAAATTGGTCAAGGTGGTGAAGAGTAAAAAGGTAACAAACACATTTTCACATTTACGAGTATGATAATTATACTAGCTGGGGTACCTGGCTGACATGATACGTTCAAACCCACGACGGATCTTGCTTTATATACCTCTATCAATGAGTGGTCCCTCTCCCCCATACAAAAAAGGCTTCGAATAATCCACAATGTTCCAGAACATTCCATAACATTCGAGAGTGTTTTGGAATGTTCCAAAATAAACTGGGATGTTGTTGTGGAATACTCTCGAATACTCTCATCGTATCAGCTCATATACTCGAGGCTCGAGCCCTTCGGTGAGGACGAATATGAGTTGTAATGATGAACAGCCAGTAGGGGGAATCTAAGCTCGAGCCTCTCCTGAATTAGGGCGATCGGGCCTTAGTCGACCACACAGGCCCAGTGCGGGTTGGTCGACTTCACACACAACCTTCGAGTTTCTTCGCAAGTGCGTGTAGGTTTCCTTACGATTTTTTCCTTCACCTTAAGAGCGTCGGATAAACGTACATATGAAATCGAAATTCGAACACATTGTTACGTGGCAGGATTCGAACCACGACAGGAGGACAGCACAGGACAGGAGGTAGCGGCCCTTGCCATAAGGCTACCCACACACCTACAATAATATTGCGCAATGTTGATGATTGCACAATATTATTGAACATATAGGGGTAGTATTGAAGATTTAATTGTACCGGGAGCTTATCAATCATATTGTGCAATCATCAATATTGCGCAATATTATTGTAGGTGTGTGGGTAGCCTTACTCACAAATGTTCTGAAATGTTGTATACATTTTTAGAGTCAGGGTTTTAAATTATCAGCTGGTCCCTTACATCTGGTGATGGGACACTCAAATGCCATGTGGTGTATGATCTGTTTCGGATCTCCGTACTCGCCGCAGCCGATACGCTCTGCCACAGGTACGCACAGTTGCCGACACCAGTTGTTATGCGGTTTAGGGTTGACCAAATTTGTCAGCTTTCATTAAACCCGGATAAAATATGAATAGGGCCGGTCTATTATATTTGGTCGAAGGCTACAGGACAGAGCAGTTTACATTTTGTACAGAAGCTTAGCAGGTGTAACGCTCGACCCAGACGAGCCACTTCATACATTATTCACAGACTCGCAGCCACCAAGCCACAGGCTACGTTAATCCCGTAGGGTTGGCCTTTTATATGGGATACAACTTTTACTTCTTAGCGGTTGGCTCTGCTGCCGAGTGGGATGTCGTCTAAAAACACAAAATATGATTATATGCGTGCCTCGAGGGATAGTACCAACTTTTTCGTCTCCTTCGCTGTGGAGGCGAGTGGGATTATATAGTCCGCGGAGGATAAGCCCGGCGCGGCGCCTGAAGGACAAATTACGGTGCAGATCCTCGTCCTAAAGCATAAGTACCTGGTGCAGCGGCGATATAGCTGGCTGTACAGCGGGGCAATGTTCCCAGGAATATGGATATATTTCCATTATGTACATTTCGGGATGGGTTCTTTGATTAGGGCTACCTAGGTATTTAGTTTGTAATTGTTGTAAGCTATGTGTATGTGGCGGCAACTGAAGTAACTCGCCACTGAACCTTGACACAAGAGACGAGAGGACAAATGAAATACGATACCTAGAACGCGCTATTAACATTTTCTTCAGCACTGAGCATAAATACAAGTACCAACCATCAACGGTTGGTCCACGGCCCGACACCAGGCATACCACCTCGCCTGGCGGAGATTCCTACATGTATTTACTAATTTCAATAAAGTTATTTACCAGAAAAATACTTAAATATTCATCCTCAGATGAAGCTGTTCAATGTCATCACTGGAAGTTACAGCTGAGTTGTAACGTAAAAGTATACATAGACTATACAAGTATATAAAAATCAATCACTGTTCGTTAGTCTTGCTAAAACTCGAAAACAGCTCTGCCGATTACGATGAAATTTTGACCCACTGTTGTACGCACAACAGGGAAGGTCAATAACAAATAAAACACGGCCAAGTGCGACTCGGGGTCACACAAACAGGGTTCCGTACCAATACTTTAACTACCAACAGACCAAGACTCTCATTACACACTTTGCTCTAGGTAAATAGGGGTCTACTTATTCTGGACATTGTAAATTTTATTTATCCTGTGGTAATGGAAGGAGTTTAAATTTTTAATGCGTTTTCCTGTAATCTATGCATTAAACCTCATAAACTCGCACTGTGATTTTTAAGATGTTAGGCCCAGTAGTTTTAGAGATGGCATATTTTCTTAATTTACTTCAAAATTATCTTAAAATTTAAAGTTTGGTAATACCTTTTATTAAAATTTTCCAATTTACCTCCCCCTCCCCCTAAAGTGGCCTCCATGTTTAAATTGCATATGTACGTTACACGTCCGTCTTAGGGTCACCAACTTACATGTGTACCAAATATAAACTCAGTTATTCCAGTAGTTTCAGAGAAAAGTGGCTGTGACAGACGGACAGACAAATAGACACGCGAGTGATCCTATAATGGTCTTTCGGTACACCCGAGAAATTTACTACCCTAATACTGCTTACAACGCATCTGGTAAAATTGACCCACATCTGACTGACATGTATAAAAAATATATGTAACGTACTTTTCACCTGAGGACTGCATCTGACTGAACTGATAGCACTGTCAGGGCCCACCGTTTCGTTTGATCTTAAGATAATCAATGAGACCGGCCGTAATCATTAAGCATATTATGTGTCCTAAGGTACATAAACTTATCGTGTCCGACCTGTAGGGGTGGCAACTTTTTTTAGGCCATATTTAATATTTTACATCCTAACGCCCTTAATAATATACTTAATATTTATTTTAAAAGTATTTTTTCTGCTATTTTGAGCTTTTACATTGACCGTTCCGTTCTGCACATCTCTCTCATCCTTTATTCCATATTCTTCGCAGAAAAAAGATGGAATCCAAAGATTATTTCTATTTATTTAAAAATTTCAAGGTAGTAAAATTAATATTTAGTAATTTTAGCTCGAGCCCCTCGGTGGGGACGTATATGAGCTGTAATGATGATGATGATGATGAATTTTAGAGAAGGGGCTAGAATAAATTAAAAGACTTCTAATATAGTAGTAGTATATTCTATAGGGTTGGCAACCCTACCGACCCATAGTCACACCAGTTCATTCACTCTTACGACTTCAGCTGCGTCTAGATACACAGACTCTACCGGACCATGACATATGACATTACTCCAGGAAACGAGGAAGTACACTGCTCAACATTGCCTAGGGATTTTAAAAAAAATCATGCAAAACATGGTTTCTTGAAAAGCTATTAAAATTACTTAGTACATGTGCAGTACAGGGTATAAAAACTTTCAAGATGGAGTAACTGATAAAAACTTTCAAGATGGAGTAACTGATAAAAACTTTCAAGATGGAGTAACTGATAAAAACTTTCAAGATGGAGTAACTGATAAAAACTTTCGAGATGGAGTAACTGATAAAAACTTTCAAGATGGAGTAACTGATAAAAACTTTCAAGATGGAGTAACTGATAAAAACTTTCAAGATGGAGTAACTGATAAAAACTTTCAAGATGGAGTAACTGATAAAAACTTTCGAGATGGAGTAACTGATAAAAACTTTCAAGATGGAGTAACTGATAAAAACTTTCTAGATGGAGTAACTGATAAAAACTTTCAAGATGGAGTAACTGATAAAAACTTTCAAGATGGAGTAACTGATAAAAACTTTCAAGATGGAGTAACTGATAAAAACTTTCAAGATGGAGTAACTGCTATATTTACGAGTACCTTTTCAGTTCTTATAAACATATGTTCTACTAATATCATACAATCTATGTTAACCTTCTACGACAATTTATAAATACAATTTTCATTTTCCGCTCGTTTTTATAATGATGATGATGATACCAAGGGCTTACCAAATGTGAATAAAAAATAATAAAAAAAAACACTTAAATATAAATTAACAGTACTTGCTCATCTCAAAAGTTTCTACCCTACACATTTTCGAAGTATTTTTTATAGTTTTTCTAAAAACTACGTTTTGTAAAGTCTAAAAATATCCCTATGCAAAGTTTATGTATGTAGGTATGCGTATTTTCGTTAAAGACATAATATATAGCATAAGGTTATAGGAAATCTTATAACCTAGGTAGCATAGGTAGGTTAATTAACCAGACTAATATAAGATACACCATAGCTTTATTTAAAGTGCATACATTAAGTTCTTGCTTGTAAGTAGTATAAACATAGATCTTCTTACATATTAATTAATGGGTGCTAACGCGCCATATTTTTAATAGCACTTTTGTCTTCTAAAAACTAAGTTGTCCTCTAAATTACTAGGTTAGCCACCATTCAAAAGCATATAAAAATTATGTTTTGCCGGTCATATATTACGAAAAAAAGCTTCAGTTAATATGACTCAGCAGCTGTTAATATGACTCAGCAACGATACTAGGACAACGAGCAAAGTTAGTTCCGGTGCTTCGCTGGTCGCTGCCGCGGCACGCTCGCTACGACTTCGCTTGGCTCGCGAGTTGTCTTAAAAATCAAACCTAAGAGCTCGTCCCTTCGTTCCTCGCTACCTAACCAGCCGACCTTGCCCCACCTAGACCCTACCATGACCTAATCTGCTCATATATCACACCGAAACCTGTACACTGACAGTCGGCAAAATAGAATACTTTTAGATGCCCACAAATAGTCGCTGACTCAGTAATTTAGAGGACAACTTACTTATTTAGAAGACCTATTTTCACAATTATAGTCGGCAAAATAGAATAGTTTTAGATGCCCACAAATAGTCGCTGACCTAGTTATTCAGAGGACAACTTAAGTAAGTTGTAAGTCTAAATAAGTATATTTAGAAGACAAAAACTGCTATTTTAAAGAAGGCGATTCAAAGTTTAGATGCAAGGTTTATTATTTCTCTTAATTAATTAAGTAAAAATTAGTAGGTGCCTACAGATTGTGTCGGCTAAGAATGGGAAATTTTTAACTACACTTCTATTTACAATTTAAGCCCATGAAGTTTTAAAGCAAAAATACTCTTAGTATAACAAAGATACTGACTTGCACACTAAATTATCCAATCTTACAAAGGAATTACTAAAATTGATTTATCATTACAATAATAGAAGTATGTTTAATTATCCAATCTGACAACGGAATGTCTAAAATTGATTTAACATAAAAATAATGTAAGTATGTTTAATTAACGGAATTTCTAAAATTAAATTATCATTACAATAATGTAAGTATGTTTAATTATCCAATCTTAAAACGGAATTTTTAAAATGGAATTAACATTACAATAATGTAAGTATGTTTAATTTAGCCAAACTTAAAACGGAATTTCTAAAATTTAATTAACATTACAATAATGTACGTTTACGTTACCAAAAAATCAATATTAAGTAAGACTGGACTGATTCTCAACTGGTTCTCAACCAGTTAGCGAAGCGAGCGATAATAGATGATACTGTCAAGGAGCCTTAGGAAGCGAAGCAAGGTTTCCTCCTCCTGGTTGGCAGATTTGACAGTTACGAAAAAAAAATGGGTCAGGGTCAGTCGCTCACTTAATATTTTAGTAACAGATAATCACTCAGAAAAACAGTTTTGCTTAATCTATATGTTGTACAAAATTTGATTTATTTAGTGTGCAATTTAATATTTTTGCTCCTACTTTGGAATATTTTCTTTGATAAAAGGGGATTTACAGTTGTAAACTTAAATACTACCGAATTACAATTTTGAGAGTAAAACAATACATTTATCTACTTTTTTTAAAATATTTCAAGAATAATTATTAGTAGATTGTTAAACAAGGGAAGAAAGTGACCCATTTCACTCGAGATATTTCTGGCGCTCGAATGAAGTGAGAGCACCTTTAGTTCGAGGGTGAAATGGGTTATTTCACCCGAGTTAAACACTCTACTTTTCATTTCGACTGTGAGGAAATGTATTATTTATATGATATAAAATATTAATTAGATATCAATAAATTAAGTTTATCTATATCCAAATCCAATCTTTTCGCAATAGCCGCTTGCCACGGCCGACTAGATTGTACCCAATCGAGTTGGTCACGACGTGCATCTAGGTGGCCATGCCGAAAATTGAAAAAAAGTGTCATGTTATCATGGCATTATGGCGCGCAGCAGAATAGAGGAATGATTTTATATTTTAATCTTCTGTAATTGTGAAAAAAATAGACCAACTATAAAATGATTTAAGATCAACCTATAGATCGTAATAAACACGTCGTTTAATGTATAGCTGAGTTTAGATACATGAAAACCTCTTATTTTAATTTAATAATATGACGTAACTCAATAATCTTCGACTCCGTGGCTGGCAATTAAAAAAAATACTTTCCACCCTAGGGATGAAAATACTTTCCATCCTAGGGATAGAAAAGCAATGTTCCACCCGGCTATCTACTCATGAAAATTAAACTTTCCGAACAGGAGAGATGAAAAATAATTATACACAGTAACGTCGTCGTCGTCGAGATATGTACTATCGCAAGCCGATTCAATGAACCAAATTTTTGCCTTATTTTCGCGTTTTCGAGATTTATAAGGGGTGTATCAAATATTTTTGTTTGGGAATTAAAAAAAATACTTTCCACCCTAGGGAAAAATGTCGAATGGGGTCAAATCAGACGATCTCGGTGGCCACCCACGAGACGTCACCGAAGCCTCTTATGGCTTTTACTGAAAATTACCCTCTGGATAGGCCTTAGCTGAATATGTGCCTTTACTACGTGAGCGTGGTGCATACGGAAGTATGGTGATACGGCATTGAAGGCTCCTCCGTCCCTAAAAATCATTTTCTATTGTTTTGTTAAGAAGTTCATAAATTATCATAATGTTTCGAATAAAATTGCAGCAGTTCTATGGTTACAACTAGAAAAAAAGGGTGCATTAGGATTTTTTTTAGTTCGATGAAATCAAATAGAACTCGAGGAAATCAAAACCACTTCCTATAAGTTACAAATATTTTTTTTTTCGATAAATTCCTTAATTGAAGTAAAAGGTGGTTAATAAAAATCTGCAAAGGTCGAATGCTACCTCTCCCCTCGCTGTAAGTTTTTTTTTTTTTTTTTTTATTTACCAATTTTAAAACAAAATACATTTTTTTTTTCAAAGTCCCGCTGTCATTCAATCTATTCAAGTTTCTGCGCTGAGTTAGTTCCCGAAAATAAAGATTAAAGTAGCCGAGCGCATGTAGTAATTGAAAGTGATTTTAAAATTATCGGTGGTAAATACTTATTTTTGTAAAAATTGTATTAAAAATTATGATTTTTTAGGTTCCGTACCCTACTACGACGAAGTCAAGAAATATGATGTAATTATCGAGATCTAAATAGGAAAGCTCAAGATCTCATAAATACTGGGCTGTTCAGGAAGGTTTTAGTTTCCTAAAAATAATAAGTATAATATGAGAATTTTTTTAGAGATATACCGAAAGTCGGGAATGCCAACTATCTGGCCACATTTGTAACCAGTGACTAGTCAGCGATTAGTCGGCAAAAAGCGCCGACTAGTCGGCCTATCACTTTATTCATATATTTACGCTTAAAAGTTTAAAATAGAGTTATTGAAATGAAATCGTAACCTTCATAGTAAATAATTTTTATTTTAGCAGAAACAGTCTTACAATTTTAGAGACAATGTTAAAGGAAGATTGTCTGTGACTGCGACATACTCAAGGGTGGATCATCAGCACTTGATGAACTACTTTTAATCATAGATCATGATTGAAGCATCAGTTGTGGATGGTCTGTATTTAATATCATTGGTCATACTCGTAGTAACAGTTTTTTTACCCTTGCCACCACGAAAAATAACTATTTGGCATTGGTTAAACTTCACTTTACGGGGATCATCAAATTAATCACGATTTCGTTGAGGAAAGTTAATATACGCGATTTCTTTTTCTACATGATTTAAGTTCAATTTAACACTTTCAATATGAGCAATGAAAACTGTGTAAGTTTATGTAATTTACTAACTTCTGTTTTATTTTAATAAATAACATTCAACCACCGGCCTGTACGTAAACGATTCAACGTCACGAGCATTGCCGATGTCACCCGAACTCCTCCGAAAGCTATGATCGGCTTGGTCGACTAGTCAGTCGACTAGTCGGCCTTTTTACAACCGACTAGTCAGCCAGTCGGCTAAAAGGCCAAAGTGATAGTCGGCTCATCTCTAAAAAAAAATATCTTCTATTTTCCAAAACTCTCCCCTTGCTGGAGCTTCTATACATTTATTAACTCGACTAAACCAGCTTTCAAAACAATCAAAAGATCTTGCAGATGGTCAAAAAATTGTCTTGATTCATCAACGACCTCATGAGGCTTATTTTGTTCCACGAAGTATTTTTTTATGGCGGGAAACAAAAATTTATAGCACGGGGCTAGATCTGGGATTTAAGTTGGATGGGGTAGTAATTTGACATCCTTAGTGGCTTAAAAGTCAATTGTCTAGCTAGGCGGGCGCGTTGTATTGATGAAAAAGAACGCCCCGAGTTCCGCTTCTTACTACTTATCGACGCATTGACGTATAAAAGAAATAAAAAAGTAAGTTTTGATGACCAGTGATTTTTCTGAATTATTTTAAAAAAAATTACAATTGGATAACCTTTCGATTTGTTATAAATGCAGAAAAAAATAAAGAATAAATTTTTTTTGGCTAAAAACTTTCGGAACAGCCCACATACTCGTAGCTACCAACCTTACTTTAGCTTGCACCGGTTTTGTTAAACCCTTGCTGCCAAAACTCGTTGCAGGCAGATTCCTAATTTTGGTAAGTTAACATTGCCCACCCCCCACTTTTATATTACATTTCCTCGATGTTTTGTAATTTTACACCATTTCACTCTAACACACTAACACTCTAACATCAAAGCTATAGGTTTTTAGTTTTGAAGATTATTCGTCATGGACAAAGAAGTAAGAAATTAATAGCAGATACATACATGTCTTTAGCTGTCATTTTTTCAATTATGTATATAAAAAAAACCACAAATATTTTAAGGTTAGTAGTACGGATCCCTAGGTGCGCCAGTCCGACGTATCCTCGGTTATTCTAGTCTCTTATGAGAGTAAAATAACTGTATGCACCTTTTAAAATCTGCAAAAGAGGAAATGTTAAGTTAATTGTGAAACATAATGTGAGGTTATTGGAAACGCTAAACACGTTAAAAAACCGACTTCCATCGCAACCACTTTTTTTTTAAATTCACAATTGGGAAGCCCTTGGCGTCATCTCACCTGTTGGTAAGTGATGATGATGCCGAAGATGAAAGCGGGCTTACCAAGATTTCACAACGCCATGGGGAGCTGGCTATCTTATCTTTAGGTCGGAACACATCAATGTTGTTAACATTGATGTTTGGCGGCAAGACTTAAACAAGATGGTGGTAGCTAGTCAGACGGGCTTAGAAAATGCCCTTCCACTAACTAAACCGAGTCTTACAAAGTTATACTCCGCCGGGAATCGAGCCCGCGACCTCCTGATGTGAAGATAATGGACTTACACATTACGCCACAGAGGAGGCGGTTAAAGTTAAGTTCATTTTTTGGTTTTTGTTAATTTTCTAAACAAGTATACTACACTGATTTTGATAAAATTTATATGGGACCAACATGGCAGCATACTTTATCGAAAAAAAAATCATGAAAATCGGTTAACAATCTGCGAAGATATCGAGTCGATCGAGTAACAAAAAAAGAAAAAAAACATACAGTCGAATTGAGAACCTCCATATTTTTTGGAAGTCAGTTGAAAATGGTGGTAAGTGACGATAATGCTGAACATGGAAGCGGGCTTACCAATATTCTCCTACGTTGTGGGCAATAGCTATCTTATCTTGATTGCTGAAACACATCAATGCTGTCAACATTGATGTTTCGCGGCTAGACTAAGAGATTGTGTTAGCTAGCCAGGCGGGCTGCTTAGAAAATGCCCTACCACCAACCAAACCGAGTCTTACAAAATTAAACCCCCCCGGGAATTGACAGTGCGACCTCCTGGTATGAAGCGAGTGGACTTACCATTAAGCCACAGAAAATACTAATTCTTATTTGTATTAAATAACTTTAATAACATTTTGCACTCGGTTAATTTATATCGCCTACTATTTACATCATTACAGCTCATATGCGTCCCCACCGAGGGGCTCGAGCCTACCCTGAATCAGGGCGATTAGGCCTTAGTCGACCACGCGGGCCCAGTGCGGGTTGGTCGACTATTTACATTAGGTAGTTCGTTACTCCGGGAAAAATCAGATTAGGATATTTACACAATAAAATCATAAATAAATATATTTTGATTATCTATTATCTATATTTTGTCTTTATTAGACAGATTTGAATAAAACTTGGGTTAAAGTAATTGGTAGTCGGCTAAAATTTTCACAGAATGTGTAATATTAAGAAGGATTTGCTAGGAAATAATGAAAATTAAAAAAAGAAAAATAAGAATAATAACAATATACAAGAATAATAATAAAGTATTCATAGGCACACTCAACCATAAAATAACAGCATGCAAAAATTTAAGTTAATTACTCTTTAAGTACCTACTCGCCAAATGCCAATGTTTTGTTTGCTTTTAGGCTAATATTTTTGGTTAATATGTCAACAAAACTGGTTGGAAGAGCCGTTAACTGTATATCGTACTGAACCACTGTTCCCAAGAGACCCATAGTCAATTTAAAAAAATAATATAAACTTTTGTACAACTTTCTCCTCAATTTGTAGGAAAGCGACAGCAGCTATGATAAAAAAAGATCTTAAAATTTAGTGAAGTTTATCAAGTTATATGTACTTAAATGAGCATATTTCGCTGGCGATACACAGAGAGGCAACTCTACCAGCATTACGGGCACATTTGCAGCGAGGACGATACAGGGTGGGCTTTTTGACTAATGAAGGCTTAAAGCTGCTGAAAATTTGTTTATTTAAAAAAATATACTGTCGTATGAGCAATGGTTCTCGAGCTGTAACTCATCCCGTGAAGGAGTTCCTGCGTGTATCGCATACTCTCCGGCTGCTTCATGCAGAATAAAAAAAATAAAAACTTGAAATTTAAAAAAAAAACTTAAAACCGACTTCAAAATGAAATTCACTCAAAAGCCCCTAATTTAATTCGTACCCGCCTTTGAATTCGTTATTGTTGGTTAAAGTTGTTTATTTTAGTTTAATAATATTATTTCACACTTTTGAGTGAATTTCATTTTGAAGTCGGCTTTAAGTTTTTTTAAATTTTGTTTATTTTTAGTGGTAATGCTATGTATCTAGCAACGTTAAATCCATCGTATATATCACCTATACTCACCAATAGGAATTATCAAATCATAATACATGTGTTTCATTAACAGATACAGAGTCCTGTGGCTGCCATCATCATCTCAGCAGCATGAAAGTTAAGGAGTTAAGTCGTCCATCATCAGCTCATCTCATCTACGTATATATGTATGTATAACATTAAAAAGAATTTTCCTGCAACTCCTAACCGTTAAGGAGTTGTACCTTCCTACATCAGCTTATCAACATGAGAATATGACTAACAGACGCAAGTATATTAATAGCTTTAGAAAACAGAATCACGTAATTAGTGCCTTTAAAATTCAAATTTTTCATTATTTTTGAAGGGTTGCCCTCGATTTCCCTGGGATCCCATCATCAGATCCTGACGTGGTGACAATGGGACCCCCTCGGGAGTATACTCTTTCGAATGAAAAAAGAATTTTGGAAATCGGTCCACAAATGACGGAAAAATCGGTGAACATACATCAAAAAAAAATATACAGTCGAACTTAGTACCTCCTCCTTTTTGAAGTCGGTAAAAAACAGAATACATCCATTTGAGATGTGTGCTGGCGTCGTTACAACATATTCCCTTAATAACCCATGAGCACGAATCTTTCCATTCTAGAGAAGTTCAATCCCTTCCTTTTTTGGACTTCTTTTATTAAACTCATACGGGGAAGGTGGAGGTCAAGAGATCTGGAGGTATACCGCCTGCTAAATGGTGCAGCCAAGTCACCAGCACTATGAAACTGCAGCTTCATTAGGCGAGTAGACGTAGCGAGTGACAGAGACGGATGGAAAGCAACTTCCGCCCTCCGTAAGCAAAATATGTGCAGGTGGGGGTTACAGATGGGAGAGCCGGTGCGGTGCCTCTCCCCAGACCATTGCACACCTTTTGTCCTGTCCTACTGTGGTGGTCCCACCCCCCCTTAAGACTTGCCTTATGTGGCCTTTGGCCTGCTGAAGCTGCTGAGAGCGAAAGCTTCATGAGACTGGAAGCCTGCTCCTCGTGTGCGATCACCTAGGGTTATGTGTTTGTTTGGTTGTGTGGAATGAAACCTGTATTTTTACCTATTATTTACTTCACTTACTCACCAATCCGAAAGGTTCCAGAGTGAAAGGCAGCCTTAAGTGTAATTAAGGCTCTTGAGTGCAATTTAGTGTTTTAGAGTGGCTCAGAGAATCTTACTCAAGTAATATGGGAAATATTTATAAACTGAAGTGCTGAAGTCGTTTATATCTATGTACATAACGAGGTTCATCAAGGGACATTATAATTTGAGGTGGTATTGGGGAAATCAAAATGCATTGTTGGAGATAAAACTTAATATGTTTATTATCTCCTAGGAGGGGAAAAGGGACGTTAATCCCAAAAAACCCCCCCTATGACTTTATCTGGTAAATATTCGAGCACATAAGGACAAAATTATAACCAAGATCTACTTTTACAATGAAAATTAGTAACGTCTTATTGATAAATTAAGACATCGTTGTCAATGACACCTATTTAGATACATTTAGGCATAAATATTTAATTCACACTGTTTAACAACTTTAAGAGCTAAATATTGTCTCTACCAAAAGGAAAAACATTTTATGTCAGATTTTATAAATGTACTAATATCTTTGGGCGAAAGCCCATACAAATTTATGTGCTCAAAGTAGCCTTTGCGCTCTCCATGCCTCACTAGAGGTATTTTGATTAGTTCCTAATCAAAATTATATAATCGATCTCAGGTCAATCTTAATGCCTGTATGTCACTATACGCTAACTCGACAGGATATAAAGCTTTGTACTACTTATGAATATTGTCTAGGGTGATTATTAGATTCATTAGCACTAACCAAAATTACTTAGGTAATCACACAGAATCTATCTTCACAATACTTTGCAATTATTATAGAGGTTGTGAGCGTTTTAATTGAGGGAGAATTAAACTAAAATTCCTTACGGGACAAGTCATTAATGTGACGATTCTGTGAGATTATTCTGCTCTCATGCAAGCAAGCGTAAAACATACCAATTCCAGTCTCGCCAATGACATCGCACTTTATTTCAGACACTTCACTCAGAACGCATCTCGAAGCTCCTTCTCCGTCAGGAGACAACCGACGACCTCCAGCCTCTCCGCGCGTGTCCCCCTTGTCCGTTGCGCCAACGCTCAGCCCCAGCCCCAAAAACACATTACTCCCGTCGCATTCGCACACATGTACGCCCAATCGTTCTTTCTCTTTCTGTCTCGTACAAACCTTCTTTTGTTAATTCCCTGAATCATCCTTCACACAGCCGAACGCATATAATGGCAACATTGCAAGTGTGCATGCACGAGTTAAATCCCCTTCGGCCGTCTTCAATGATTCCCATATTACTTGAGTAAGATTCTCTGAGCCACTCTAAAACACTAAATTGCACTCAAGAGCCTTAATTACACTTAGGGCTGCCTTTCACTCTGGAACCTTTCGGATTGGTGAGTAAGTGAAGTAAATAATAGGTAAAAATACAGGTTTCATTCCACACAACCAAACAAACACATAACCCTAGGTGATCGCACACGAGGAGCAGGCTTCCAGTCTCATGAAGCTTTCGCTCTCAGCAGCTTCAGCAGGCCAAAGGCCACATAAGGCAAGTCTTAAGGGGGGGTGGGACCACCACACTACGTGTCCTAGCACCTGCACGCGCGAGGACCTATACAATGCAACAGGCAGTACAGTCCGGGTATAGACAAATAATAAAGACTATTTACTGGTATAGATAGATCGTTCAACTCATTTTTGCACACGGCGCTACGTGTGCGTGCGCTGTATTTATGCTGCTTTAATTTGTGTAGCAGTGGCTTGGCACTTGTCGTCCGAGAAACACACAAGGTAAAGCTGCACATTTACAAGCACACGTACACATAGCGCCGGTAGTTGAACTATCTTTAGCAGAGTATGGTCTGGAAAATACAATTTAAGCTAAAGAATGGACTCGGTATTCAATTTGTAATATTTTTTTGGATTCTACATACAAATTAATCAGCTGTCTCTAAATTTAGTAGTTAAAAAAATCTATGTTTTTTGGGGAAAGTTGTTCAGTATGACGAGTAAAACCCTCAATAACGAGTTCTACATTAATTTTGTTGTACCCCGTAAAACCAGATGGTTGAAATACGTACATTTATGAAAGTAGTTACTGTGAGATCCGTGAACGGGCCAGCAGTAAACAAAATGCTTTTGCGAAGTTGCACCATAAGGATGAGCAAGCTTTTTCTTTGGCGCACGCTGGCTGCCCACCATTCGCTCTCATAAAGACCCAGATGTACATTTTCGCTCTAGAAATGTAATAAATAATAATAAAAATATGTTATTTTAATAAGTTAAGGTAACGAAACGTTGTTTAACGTGAGATTAGATTAGATACAATTTCCGTTAAAAATTATGATAAACTTTTACTTAAAGATTTAAGTAAAAGTTGTCAGATGACAAACCACAGATAGAGATAGGTATTTATTTATAGAACGCGCCATTATGCAGGTAAAACCAAGTAAATGTAAGGAAAAGAAACATGTAACATTATGTTCCATATTGCGTTAGGGAATCTTGGTAAGCCCGCTTCCATCTTCGGCATCATGGTCACTTACCATCAGGTGAGATGATGCCAAGGGCTCAGTTGTTAATAAAAAAAATGTATGAAAAATCTAAATAAGATCGCGTTTACAAAGTTCAACATATTAAAAAGTACCTTTATAAACTCTATTCATAATATTTATTAGTATATAGTGTATATTATCTGTACATTAAAAAAGTTATAGGAACACGTGCGGCATTACAGTTTACAAAAACTTGGTGTTTTGTAATCAAATTTGGCGAAAACTGTAAAGAGGGCTCCCATTGAGTTGGTTTAATAGGCTAAAATTACACCAATAAAAATAATTTTTGCTTTTAACACATGAGTGTGATCTGTGTATATATAAAAGTAGAAATGTGCTAAGATTCTTGGTTTTACTTAGATACAATTTTGAAATCTAAAACGTTAACACGTTGTTAAAAAAATTCCACATCTAAATTAAATGTTTGTTTAGGTTTAGTAATTATGTAACGAACTACGTTTAACAAAACTGTTAATCAGTAAAGGTAACTTAAGTACATTATGTTTTAGTTTCAAAAAAAATATTTTTTTTGGCATTTTTGTCAAAAAAGTATATATTTTTTCAAATGAATAAAAAGTGCCCTATTTTTATGATAGCAATTTCTTAGATTTCTTAAGACTAAGTAGCACGTTTTATGCTTTTCAGAAAAAACTAGAGCAGATCGCGGCATCTAACTTGAACAGTGCGCAGTGTCTTATTTTCAGGTTTGAATCGAAGTGCGGGACGCGGGGGTCGCGCGCATCAACAGACTCTAGTAACAAGTGTTGGACGTTGCACATGAAGGTCACCCCGTGATCGGGGCTATGAAGGGAAGAATACGATATAAGTAAGGGAAGAGTCGAAACGTTGGTGAAGAGCTGCAAAGGATGTACTTTGAGAGCTCCCGGCAGAACCATGGGTAGATATTGCAATGGATCTGCTCCGTCCATCGCCTAGTAGTAGTATTTGTTGGTAGTATCGATTATTACAGTCGTTACAAGGAAGTTAAAATTTAGAAAAACAATAACAAGCGAGCAGATCATTAATATTTTTAAGGAGATGTTTAGTCGATTGGGATACCCAATTTCTATTTTACTGCTGATAATGGACGGCAGTTCGTGAGTGCAGAGTTTAAGTTTTAGTTTAACGGATTTTTGTATAGAAGTAAATGCAACGCTTTTTAATTCTGTTCCATATCGGCCTCAGCACCCGCTACACGCGCGCCACAGTATAATAAAGAGTACTAGCGTACCCGCGCTCTCCCTAACTGCTCCATACGACCCTATTTGTGTTCAACTTATATGCCACGAATTATACAGTTATTCAATACGACCATACACTATTTTCACCATGCCATAGATGGTCAAAGTTTGACGATAGAGAATACGTAAAGGACTAAGAACGAAACAGATATATTTTCTTAAAAACTAGAAATGTTGTTATAAAATGGTGAATTTTAATCGATAGTAATCAATTCAAAATATTTATTCAAAATAGGTGCAAATTACACTCTTTCTGATAGTCATAAAATAATAATAACAATGACATTTGTGAACAATCAAGAAATAAACAATAATTAGTTAATAACTTCAAAATTCAATCCTTGTGGAAAAAGTGAGGTCTTTGGGTCGAACACATTGGTACGAGGCGGGATTGGAACCACGACCTCCCGGACAGGAGGTGGTGACCCTAGCCGTTACGCTATCGACGCTCTAACGCGCTAACGTGACGCTTTAGTTAAGTTGTACCGAGTGGCGTCTGATGAACTCTCGAGCCACTCGGTATTATTTTCTTCATGTTTTATGCATTATGTTAGGTAAAAAACAGTAATATAAGTATCTACTGACCCGCTGCAAAATATCACTGCTGTGCCAACAAAATAAAAACAGTTGCGTTACACAAGCAAGCAAATACAGCGCCATAAAAAATTGTTGCGCAGCGCTTGAAGCAACCTGCAAAAATAATATTATGTATATTCTAAGGTAGGTACTAGGTAAGATATCTAAGAGAAATACTATAAAATAATCTATCCAAACCGACTGCAAAAAAACATCTTAAATGTCCTGAGGGATCGAATATAACGTACCACGTAAATATTATAACGTTTTTTAACCACCTCCTTGGCGTTATGGTTAGTATATAAGCTTCACGCCAGGAGGTCGCTGGTTTGATTCCCGGTGGAGTCTAACTGTGTAAACCGTTTTTTTTGCTGTCAAGTTTATTTAAGCATGGTTCGACAAAACATATTTTTTCCCCCCTCCCTAGGGGGGGAGTCGCTCAGACGAAGGATTCATAAGTCTTAGCAGACTTGTAATCCAGAGAGGTTTTTAGTGGGTATGCACTAGGTGAATCCGTAGAACCAGACCGTAGACCGGTTATCTAGTATGCGTCATGCATTTTTTAATCCTTTCACCCTCCGAAAAGGAAAAAAAAACAAATTTTTTGATGGGTTGAAGAACCCAACATACTTGGCCGTTTTTGTTGCTGTAAGGTTCACGTAGTACTAAACATAAAAAAGGACACTATAACCAAGGTTATTTTACTATTATTTTTTTAATATGTAGTATAGTAACTTTGTAAAATGGAATTATATATAATAAGTATATAGCTCGTAGACGACTGTTGAGCACCTAGACAAACCATTCAGGTTTAATGGTGCTAGATGATAAAAAAAAATTGTATTTAGTTTTAAAATTGGTAAATAAATAAAAAAAAAAAAAAAAAAAAGACATTTATTAATATTTTGCATTGTTTCTTTGTGAAGTCTTTATTGTACGACTAATAAACAATTGTAGATACAGTATAGAAGTAGCACGCACAAAGGCGGACTCATCCCAAACAAGGATCTCCTCCAGCCAACCCTTAGTTACTGAAAGAATTTAACGGACAAGCAAAGAAACAAATTAGTGCATAATTTAAAAGAAGTGAAAACAATTATCTACGGTAATAAACAGATATTATATTACAATTAGATACACATATAAAAAGAGGAAGCTTTGCAATATCTTCACATCCCAAATACCGCAGTGTCTCAAGTCTTTGACCAATGTGTGTTGCCATTGCTGACTTACGGAACTGAGATAAGGTCGCTGACTATGGGTTTCATAAGAAGGCTCAAGGTCACCCAAATGGCAATGGAGCGTGCTATGCTCGGAGTTTCTCTGCTTGATCGAATCAGAAACGAGGAGATCCGCAGGAGAACCAAAGTAACCCACATAGCTCACAGAATCGCTAAACTGAAGTGCCAGTGGGCAGGGCATTTAGCTCGTGGAACAGATGGCCGTTGGGGCAGAAAAGTTTTCGAGTGAAGACCGCGCACTGGAAAACGTAGCGTAGACAGACTTCCCACGCGGTGGACCGACGACCTGGTGAAGATCGTGGGAAGCCAATGGATGCGGGCAGCGCAGGACCGGTCGTCGTGGAAATCCTTGGGGGAGGCCTTTGTCCAGCAGTGGAGGTTCTTTCGGCTGATATGATGATGATGATGATGAGATACAAATATAAATATACAAATATAAATATACTTATTAAACTAAATATAATAAATAAATAAATATTTACATACTCAGTAGGTATAGTACTTTACATTAGACGTGAGTCGTTACGTGATTTTCGTGAAACGTAACGTCACTTGTTTCGTGGAGGGCGTCACCCGTTTTGAAAACACGTGATTTTAGTAACTAGTTTTTTTTTCTACTTCAGTTACAGCGACTTTATTATTTTCTCAGTAACTCTACCAAGTTTTTAAAAGTTACTTACGAAGCGAAAATATACAGTGGCTACGTTACTTATCCAAAGTTAGGTTTTTGAGGTGACTACGTCACTTTACGTGCAAATGAACTTCCCTTCATACTTTATTCAGGCTTAGGACTGACTGCATTATATTTAAGCAAGTACCTATTTGTTTTATTACGATAATTACAAAAAAAATCTTATTTATTTATTATACATGCAGGCGTAGGTATGTAGAATAAACTTGATTGTATATAGCTTTTTTCATTGTCTATCTTTTGAAACTACAGCATAGGTACTACTAGAGTAACGTGACATTGGACATGATAAAAAAAGTTTTTAGCTTATGTACAATAGCCACATTGTTTACACGTATGTTTTCTTTAATAAAATCATAATAACAAATAACAAGCAAATACATGGATCTAAATTTGATCTTGATCTTCAAATTCCATCAACAAACTACTTAATAAAAAAAAACAAATTGTGTCTCTCCGACCGAGCTGTCCAGCTTAACCATTCAAATAATTTAAAAACAAACACCAGTCTCTAGTCTCGTAAGATTACGGCAATACGTATGAAAATCATATACATTATTATATAACTCTCTTTGTTTTATTTTTGGTAGACTGAAACGTGCGTGATCGTATGTATCTAATCGTGTCACCCGGACACCTACTCTCTCTCTCAGTCGGGAACACTCGGCTTGCCTGGCCGGCACGCGCCACAAATGCGAAAAAAACAACACGCACAGCGTACTCGCTTATAATAACAACATAACTCGGTAGTCACATGATCACAGGAAAAGCATTCGTTCGCTCTGTAATTATGTAATGACGAAATCACGCATTTACAAAAATCACTTGTTTGTCAATTGGCTGAAACAAGTGATTCGGTTACATGCCCCGTAGCGAGTTTTTCTAAAGAGTGACGTGAAATAACGCCCACGTCTACTTTACATACTTACATATATAAATACATACATAGTAGGAAGACACAAATAAACGTCTTCATAACACGGGTCTTGAACGTGGACATGAAGGGACACATTCTTATTTCCACTGGCAGTGCATTCCGCAAGCAAGCCGCGTGAACCGTAAACGATTTAGTGTAGGTAGGTATCAGTTCTGTGTGCAGGAATCGCAAGTGCCAGGTTTTTGCTAGAGGGCTGCCGGTTATCCATTGCTGTGCCGTACCTTTCACGAAAATATTGCGGGGCACAAGGGTTAAAAAGTATATGGTCATATTTTCGGAGACCGAAAATATAACGTATGCACTGATTCCGAAGTCTATGTAGCTTATCCAATAATTTGGCCGCAGAGTCAAGATAGGCGACATCACCATAGTCCAGTAAAGGCAGTAGAAGGGAACGGACAATGAGCAGTTTGGTATCAAAAGTGAGAACATTTTATAGGCGCTTTAGGGAGTGCAACGAAGCAAACACCTTGCGGCTAAATTCATTAACTTGCGCAGAAAAAGAAACAGTTTGATCCATAATGATGCACAGATTCTTAACAGTAGAGGAAAGGGGTAAAATACTATTGTAAAAGACCAAATTAGGCATCATCATGTCTTGAAATTTTGAAGAGAAGTGAGGGCTGCTTATTACAATTGCTTGAGTCTTGGAAGCCATTAACCCATAGCTCGTGGAGATTGGACCATTCCACAATAATTGTGGCAAGGTCCTAAATATTGGTTTTAAAAGCTTGGTTGAAATTTGACAGGAATATATTTGCAAATCATCGGCATATAGATAAAAAGAAGAAGAAGACAGGGCAGAGGTGAGAAAATAACTATTTATAAAGATGGGAAAACAGAACTGGGGAGAGGATACCACCTTGAGGGACGCCAGAAGTAAGTGGACCAATCAATTTTCACCAGTTGGTGACGGTTGAAGAGGTAGGAATGAAACTAGGAGAGAGCTGCTGAAGAAAGGTTAAGGGTATTTAAGGTATCTAGCATTATATCAAAACACTGTGTTAAACGCTCTACTAAAGTCTAGTAGAATTAGAAGAGTAAGTTCTCGATATTAAGGCGACTATATTCAGTGATTTTGATTAGTGCTGAAACAGTGTTATGACCTCTGCGGAAACCAGTCTGGAAAGGGAATAGCAGGTTGTGACTGCGAAGGTGATTGGAGAGGCGTTCATGCACAAACTGTTCAAGTACCTTCGAGAGCACAGAGAGGATGGAAATAGGGTGATAATCGGAAAAGCAAGAAGGATTGGACTTTTTGGGGAGTGGAATTACATACGCGAATTTTCACAGAGATGAAAACACTCCAGATGAGAGGGAGCAGTTGAGGATATTGGCAAGGATCGGGGATATGTGTTCTTAGATGGGAGTTATCAAGTCAAGACTCAAGCCATCGTTGCCAACAGCTTTGACTTTAGGATTTTCAGGATCTCTTTAGCAGTGATCTCTCCCAGCTCAAAGGTAACTGTATCGGGGTAATGAGTATTAGCTAATTAGACCAAATTAAGGAGCTTGGAAACAGGGTCGAAACTAGAGGGTGATGTGCTGAAGTGTGAGTTCAGAGCATTAAGATTGATTGTCTTCGTACTAAGGGAACGTCAGGTAATAGCCTGGGCATAGTCGATATGAGAAGGCTGGCAACACGGTATTAAAAAGATGGGTTTGTTCCGAAACACTTCCGTGAGATTAATGGCCTGAGAGCAGGATGGCCTCTTAAGTGTCATGTCAGGTGGTGCCATTGCCTTGGTTTAGAAAGCAGCCTTGGTCGTTGGTATCCGTGATATTGGTACTTGATTATGTTGACAGGTGTAGTAAGCCAACTTATCCCGAGCTAACGAATATGGCGACAGAAAGATTCACGCATTTCTCGTTTGACTGCGCTGCGGTTCACTTGGACAAGCAAGCCTCGCTCGTATCGAATTCGCCGCGTTCCCATAAGTAATCCATTTACATGGAGCGTTTTGTATAAGTAGTAATCTCGTTCGGCATTTCATTGCGGTGCTGACAGAATATAAGCGCCACAGAATATGCTGAGTCAGAGCCTTTTCTTTGTTACGGCACAGTAATGTTATTCATTGAACACTTTCGACTGGTGTATGTCTGTAAGCAATTGCAAAGTACCAACTTTGTTAGTACTAGTTTCTTAGTTACTTAAGTGTAGTAATGTTAATTAATCGTACTGTATTTGTATTGTGATAAAGAATAAATGTTTCATCTATCTATCTATCCGCGTTTCTTGTGTAATTTTATTGTGAAATTAATTGTGAAGACATTGAATAGAAGCTTGACCATCCTAAGCAACGTTTTATTTTTGGAATCCGATCATGGAGGAGCCCACTGATAACGAGCCCATACAGAACCCTTCGTTATATATAATAATTATGTGATTAGGCCAAATAATTACGTAACCCTTACCGTAATTTCAAAAGCACCGGCACACAGCAGTAGCGAACATACAGCAACATACAAAAACATAACCGGCGACAGCATATAATTGAATAATCTTGAATTTCTGAGAAAAAAAACCAGTTAAACTTCCTATATGAGTAAATAAATTACTGGACCTTCAATTACTGAACTTTTCCCAAGAGACCAATAGTCGATTCACAAAACTTAACCTCATGACATAAATGACATATAATAATAGTAAAGTTCTTGAACAGGCCTCCCAGGTGGACCGACGACCTGGTAAAGGTCACGGGAAGCCGCTGGATGCTGCTACCTCAGGACCAGTCGTCGTGGAAATCCTTGGGGGAGACGTTTGTCCAGCAGTGTGCGTCTTTCGGCTGATATGATGATGACTTACTTCAAAACATTGATACAGAATGGTTGAATTGTGTGCAGTGAAGTGTGTGCGACGTGCTTGTGTGTGTTTACTCATGAAACTGAAGACAGGAACTCATACTTAATTAAAAAAAAATGGGCTTTTCATACAATTTGATCGAACTACTTTGTATCTAGTCATTTGAGAATTTAGCACGAGTTCGTTGGACAAAGTTGGTCAGTTCCATGAGCAGAGCCTACCCTTAACCTCTATAACACTATAAAAAAAGTAGCAAATGCGCATTGAATCATGTGCAAAACAGGAAATTGAAGTTGAAGTTAGGGGCGGGCTGATTTCCGCAACCAGGCGACCCCTGAGCCCATTTTTCGTGATTGGCCGGCATCATTGCCTAGTACTGTGCCAGCCCCGCACAATCCAGCAGGATGTGGGCAGCAGTCTCTTCTGCCTCCATACACGCTATGCATTAGGGGGCTGTCGGTGATACCTAGAGCGAATAGGTGTTCGTTAGAATGGCCATGTCCAGTAATACCGGCTGTTACCTTGCGGAGCTGAGCTCTCCCAAGTCGCAGAAGCCTCCTGGATAGACCAGGGTTAAATGACGAAGGGCCGAACTCGCTTGCCTGCAGGTTTCCAAACCGGACCAGTACAAATTGTGTTCATTTCTTGTGCGTTGCCTCAGGGTGGACCGTAGCCAGCCATATGGGAGGGGTATTATAGGTTCCGGTCCCACAGCCATAAGTTCTGGTCCTCTTCTGGCTAGCTCATCCACCGCATCGTTGCCGCGTGAGTTGCTGTGCTCTTTAATCTATTGCAGAGTTATGCCGCCGCGGTTACAAACTCTGTCAATTTTTGTTGGCACTCCAGTATGAGCCCCGATGTGATCATGCTGCTTTGCAGGGTCTGTAGTACGGCTCTGCTGTCAGAAAGGATGTAATCACGCACCTCCCTTGCAGCAATCGCCTCAGCTGCCTTGATGATGCCCATACACTCAGCCTGAAAGACCGTGTTGCGAACCCAGGGATTGGTCATCCTGATGTTCAGATATCCGGTGCCAGAGCCTGTTTTGAAACCATCGGTAAATACTCGAACTTCTTTCAGGTTCTGACCCTCTCCGGGGTCTTCATAAAGCTGTACCGTTTATTTCTTGTCAAAGACAAACCGTTTAGGAATTCTATCATTCGTCGCTACAAACGATGGCTCCTCAGCGACAATATCGTGCTAGAGCTCAGTGTGCGGGATCCTATTTGTACTCCAAAGAGACAGCAGTTTAAGACGGGCTGCAGCACTAGCTGCTTTCTGTTGGATAAACAGGTGCAGAGGTGGCAGGTCCAAGATGATCTCGAGGGCTGCAGTGGGAGTTGTCCGCATGCAGCCTGTCGCTGCCATAAATGCCATTCTTTGAAAGCGTTGCAGTTTACTCACGACCGTAGATAGCTTGGTCCGTGGCCACCAGGCTACTGCGCCGTAGCTTATCATTGGACGTATTACCGCTGTGTAGGGCCATAGCATTATCTTTGGGGTAATACCCCATTTTCTACCTACCATTCTACGGCACTGTCACAAGGCAATAGTTGCCTTGTCTATTTTCTTGCTGAGGTGGCTGCTTCAGTTTAAATTGCTTTCAAGTATGACACGTTAGTACTTGACCTCCGTTCAGGTAGTAGGTAGTTACCTAAGTTGCGTTTGTTGGTGAACAATACTAGTTCTGGTTTCTTTGGGATCGTATAGTTTGTATTCGGTGAACCAGCGTTCCACGATTCGCAGAGCAGCTCGAGTTGTGTCGCAGATAACATTGGCGCAAAACAGGGTTCCGTAGTGTTTTAAAAAAATATTATAATAAATGAAATTTTGGTAGGAGGGGTCAAAAAGTTGGCGGAATTTCTTACTGGTACTTCCAACAGTTCTAGAAAGCTGAAATTTACCATAAAAGCTAGGATTTGCACAATAACAACGAAAATATCAAGAACGCCGTTCCCGGCCGCCGTCCATGTCTACTGATAATTTGAAAACAAGAAGTGGTTTCATAAAAAGATCAGTTTAATTACGATTCCTATGTTCGTTCATACCTCTTTTAAAAAAACTTAAGTATATATGCTGAAATAGAATGATATATTTGTAATAAACACACACACACACACCCACACACATTAACACCCAAAAACCATATCTCCGAACCAGTCAAGATTTTTTTAATTTTTAAAACGCCATTTTTATTTTCTCTAAAATTGAGATCACGGTTGCTAAGAGCGTTTTTCTCTGTCTCTTATAGTTTAGAATTTCCCCATACTGACCCTTAAAAAAACTCACCTGTATATTAATTACAAAAACATGTATGGGTATATTAACACTTCAGATCGTTATATCCCAGCATATGTAACTTTTTTGAAAAAGAAAGGGATATACGGACGTAAATTTCTCTTATCCAATCGTAAATAAATGTATCTTTTTTTTAAAAAAACTTATTGTTTTCCAATTATTAGAGGACTGCGATTTGTATGGATGGTGGCCGGGGACGGCGTTCTTAAAAAAATTGGATTTTTCCCCCTCCTTTCTTTTCTTAGTTTGGCTACTCAACATTAGATGGCGCTAAATGCATAGGAGACTTCGAGCAACGCTTAGTCGCCCATGTATTAATTATTAGTATCGATTGCGGATATCGTCACAGCAGCGTAAAATAATATATAAAAAATATAAGCACTATATTAAAAAGTGTGACAATTGTTTGTATGGATATCAGGTGAACATGTTTAACTTACTTGATTAGTCGAGTTTGAATTGTATGTATATGGCGGATTATATTGTCAAATTCTTCTTCGCTGACCCCATTGCCGAGACTTCCTAACATTCGCTTGCACCTCTCGCGTAACGACTCACACTGGCAGCTAAAGAACACCATGATAACTATGACGTTCGTGTCGTAAGCAATCATAACAATCCCGCCAAATATAGAATTAAAACCATGCCAAAGAGCCGTGATCCAACACCCAGGAGATTGGTGCTTATTAAATGGCATCCACGAACTTAAAATTAGAGGAAACGGTTTCGTTCCATTTCGAATTTCCTCCCGATAAATTGACGATGACAGGTATTCAAGGAATGGCGCTATAATTATTGATAACATTGTTGCTGAAACCAGAAACAAAAAACCATATGTTACTCGATGACAGTATTTTGTGTATTTGTCTATGATCTTTTCTTTTACTTCTTCTTTGTCCTGTCTCTCAAAATAATCAGCATCGGTGACGTAGTCTATAAGCTCGGTCCAACTTCCTCGCCAAAAAATGAAAGTTTGCATCTTTGCTGCAATGACAATGCTTATAATAGAAATTTTTATATTCGTCAGTACTTCTTGTATCTCCGTTTTGATGCAGTAAAGCTCCATTATCTGAGTGATAACGAATATCGAAAACAATACATGTATAAATATGTAAGCGTACTTCCCTTTTTTTGATTTGGGTAAAATCAATCCCACTATCTGCATGATTTTATAGTTTGGTCCAAATAGAGGTCTACGGGGATCCTTAAAAGCCCTTAAAATAACTTTTATCATTATGAAAACCAGCCTCTTTCATAGACGATTAAATAGTGCCTCTATGTTAGCTCTACTACAACGTTGCGGTCGAACCCAAGTCAAACCTTAAAACAGATAGCATTATTAGGCAATTAATTGGAGCGTTAAAACTTTATTTCATCATCATATCAGCTCATAGTACAATCACCTAATCTGGGCTAGATAATTATTTTTCAGGGTAAGCTCGAGCCCCTCGGTGGGGACGTATATAAGCGTTGATTTGATCGAAACAATAAAGCTTTTAAATGACCTCGTGAGTATGGACCTTATAAAAAGGCGGGATAAGAAGTAATTCACTTAAATATTTTACGGTTTTATCTCAGACACAACCCGCAAAAGGTGACCAACGGGAACCTATTACTAAGCCTTCGCTGTCTGTTAGTCAGCGGGCTGTATTTCATGAACCGTAATAGATAGACAGTTGAAATTTTCACAGTGTGTATTTAATTTGCCGCTATAACAAAGAATATCAAAACACAGTGATTTTTTCTTAATATGAAGACACTTTATAGCGACATGTAGTACGGAACCCTTCGTGTGAGACTCTGAGCAGCACATGGCCGGTTTTTTGTTACTGTTTTGATATTTCCCAGCCAATTTTCGAGATCTTATTGGAGTTTACTCCTTTAAAATTGTATACGCTTTATATATGAGCGCGTTATGGAAAATATGTGGGGAGTGAAATCGACTGTTGATCGTTAACGCGTTTCCTTAACTTTTTATGTCATCGTAATGAAATGGCCATGTTTCCTTAGCCTTCGCGACTGAAAAAAAAACAGTTTTTTCAGTCCTGAAGGCTAATGAAACATGGCCATTCCACCTAATCCGAGGTTAAAGGCCGAGTGGCGGTTATTTTATCTAAAGTCGCAGTTCTATGCCCGCTTTAACATTTTGAAAAGTTTTCTAACAATTCTTAGAGCTTTTTTTGGATGATTACTCAACTTGGAAGAGGTATCACGCGTTTTCTTAATATTTCACGATGTTGTAAACTAGATGAAGAAGGAAATATTTTGGGACAAGGGTACCCCTTGTTTTGTTGTTGCAAAAAAACTTTAAGTACATGGTTCGTTCGTTATTTTTAACACTAGCCCTAGGTTTATTTTGAATGGCCTTGAAGAATTTGGATGCCGATATTTGGATGTTGATCCTAAATATCTAATGTCGCTTATCTAATAGTAAGGTATACTTACGTGCGTCGTTCAAAAAATAAAATGCAACACAGAATCTGCTTAGACCCGGTGACAACTTGAAGGCAAATGCCAGGATAGTACGGTTTGTATAGTCAATACGCCGTATAATTAAAATACAATTAAAAGCATTAATTCATTCAGAGGTAGAAAGTACACGTTTTTATACAGGATGTAACAAAATTTGTGTAGGTCTCGTTGACTGGGGATCTCATACAAACTCATCATAATTATACTGCACAACTTTTGTGACTGCTGAAATCGCAAAAAAAATATCCTTACTACAGATCGATTAGCTGATCGACATTTTGTGCATTTTTAGGGTTCCGTACAAAAAACGAACCCTTATAGGATCACTCGTGCGTGTGTCTGTCTGTCCGTCCGTCTGTCACAGCCACTTAACTCCGAATTTACTTTACCAAATCAGGTGAAATTTGGTAGGATGGTGTAATCCTATGACCCGAACACAGATGTGCAAAGTAAATATATTTTTTTTAAATAAGGGTCATTTTGGGGAACAAATTAGGAAAATAAAAATTGCACTTACTGTGTCATATATCAGATGAAAGGGCTCGTTATGAGGATCTTTTATTAGTTTGATTTTATTAAGACAACGAAAAGAAAAGACAAAGTAGGAAGATGGTTTACGACGTGTACTATAGAAAAAGAAAAAAAAGAATGTCAAAAGAAGCAAAGGATTATGGATAACTACTGCGTACACTTCCTACTTTGTCTTTTTAATGTATTACTTGGTGTGTCAAGTCTGCCATGACTTGACTCACCAAGAAAAACATTAAAAATATTGATATATAGAGTAGAAGAATAATGTGAGGTAGCCCCCGCTGGACTTTTTAAATGAGCCACAAATGTACTTTATTTGCCAGAACCTCGAAAGGTATGTGTACTCATGTATTTTGTTTTTATATTACTGTTTTTTTTTATTTTACCTGTTTTCTCACAACTGTATTGAAAAACGTCGTGTGATATATGGGCGTAAAAGTTAGTTGGCAAACTCGTGACCCAACCCTCTCATGCGGCTCGGAATTAAAAATGTTACTCGTTTGTTTACCTGTTTACCACCTTTGTATCATTAATTACTATTTTTGCACAGCTTTTTGTATAGTTAAAAATTCGACAAAAATATCACTTTTGCATTCGTTTATCAAAAAACCCTCTCAATCACGTCAGAAATGCGACCACAGCTGGCCGAAAAACAAGGTCGTTGCATCAAAAAAAAAAACAGTTTTATATGGATATCTAGTTTTTCAGGCTCTACACACTTTGCGCAGGTGGACCGAAATATGTAGCATCATCATCTTATCATATCAGCCGAAGGACGTCCATTGCTGGACATAAGCCTCCCCCAAGGATTTCCACGACGACCGGTTCTGCGCTACCCGCGATCTTCACCTGGTGATCGGTCTACCAAGTGGGAGGCCTACCTACGCTACGTTTTGCGGTGCGCGGTCACCACTCGAGTATTTTACTGCCACTTAAGTTTAGCAATTCTGAGAGCTATGTTGGTTAATTTGTTTCTCCTACGGATCTCCTCGTTTCTGAATCGATCACGCAGAGAAACTCCGAGCATAGCACGCTACATTACCCTTTGGGTGAACTTGAGCCTTCTTATGAGGCCCATAGTAAGTGATTATGTCTCAGTTTTGTATTTCATCACCACCGGCAACACACATTGGTCGAAGACCTTGGTCATAACATAAGACTCTGCGGTATTTGGGGTAAGAAGATATTGCGAAGCTTCCCGAACGCTGCCCCGCCGAGTTTGTTTCGACGATTGATCTTTATATTTAAGTTTTTATATAGCTTCAGAGGGTTGCTGTTTATCCTGTTAGCCTAAGGTTCCATTTCGGTTATCGTTACCAGATTTGTCATGACCTCCTAGTCTATTCGAACTCATTCTGTGTAGTTTTAGAGTAGATGGTATAAAGCAGGGGTCTGATTTTTTTTATTTCTGCAACGTACATTATTCCCAAAGCAATAAAATTTTACAGGCGCTCGCTACACCTGTCGAAATCACATTCCAGCTGTCCAATAAACGCTGGATGAATTCCTTTATTTTGCAATTAGCGGGTAGTTCGATTGGTTTCCAGCAATTAAAGGTGGTAATTTAGATAATTGAAAATGTTAATGATGGCTTGAGAATACTCAGCACTTATACAGCTGTTATAGACGATACTTGCAGAATTATTCAGTACTGCGTAGTTTATTTTAGTAAGAATCCTTACAGAAACACATTTAAAACAAATTATTTCAAGAAAACGAACTAATGACAAAAGCTCGAAACTAAATTCTAGAGAACGTACTAGCGTTTTTTTTAAATACATTAATAGTAGTTTATGAAACTGTTGCATATTAGGAGTTCTTAAAATATGAGTATAAGTTAAAAAAACGAGACGTAGGCGAGTTTTTTTATAGCACTACACGAGTGTTTTAAGACCAAATTATGTGCAGTTTCATACACCACTTTATCTAATCTCATACATTGGGATTGAATCAACAAAAATACAAAGATCAAAGTTAAGAGTAAGGAAAAATCCCACGAAATTCAGTAAGTACCTACAACAAAACATGTCATAGCGCTGATTCCCAGCGCATCACCGCGCTTGCACTGAAGCGGACGGTGTCACAGACAGGTAAAAACAATGCTTTCACTGATCTCAGACATTTTTAAACAAGAATAAAAATTATCCACGAAATTCAGTATCTACAACAAAATTCAATGAAAAACCAACACATCACCGCGCATGCGTTAAAGCGGGTACTGTCAAAGACAAGTAAAAATTGGAATGAAAACTTTTTGTATTGCTGTAAAAATGGCGCGAACCGCATGTGCGTTCCAATAAAAAAAAAATTGATATGATATTATCTCTGTAGTTTAACTTGTATCGTAATCGAAAAAAAAACATTATAACGTTATTTCTCTAACAAAATAATGTTATAATGTATTTTTTTTCAAATTACGGTATTGTGTTTATAAAGTATGCCAATATAAACTCGTTTTGAAGTTGATAATGCGAACTTTACGTTATGAGAGTAGATAAACTATAAAAATTAATTTCTTCAAAGTTTAACCGCCTGCGTGGCTTCTCCTCCTCTTCACGCAAGAAGCAAAGTATATATAATTATTAGTACTAACGTACAGAAGGTTGCGGTGGGGTCTAACTTTGTGGGATTCAGTTTGGTCGGTGGTGGTTATTGATGGAACTAACCGCAATGTATCGGACTATGCTATTTTTACCGGATGATAATTTTAGAAAAAAATTAAATATTTTTGGTACCAGCTTTTATTTGAAAAAAGTTTTCATGAATATAAAATACACGGTTCCAAATCCAAAAAGGCTGTACTTACTACGATTCTATTAAGAAAAAAAAAACGATTCTGGGATCATGATTTCAACTCCAAATTTCATCATCAGATCAACTTCAAAATACCAAAAGGTTCTATTGTCACCGGGAAAGCGGCTTCATTCCAAATTTCAGCTCAATCAGACCCCTGGAAGTCGCTCTAAAATCGATCGCAAAATTTGAACTAAACAAACATTCATACATTGATCTTCAGAAAGAAAGTAATAAAATTCATTATCAAAAAATGACAAAATGAAATATTATGTCCAAACAAAATGTCAAACTAAGTAATAAATTCATCACATCAAACGATGATTTAGGAATCTTCACATACAAACATCACAAGTTAAATAAAAATTTAGGAATCTTCACATACAAACATCACAAGTTAAATAAAAGCTTTTAAAAAGTAGCCTATGTCCTTCTCCGTGACACAGGCTACGTACATTCCAAAGAACCCCGTACCAAAAGTACGGAAAATGTGGTTTCAGTTAAATATTCTGACATTTTGACATAATATAGATTTTAACGTCCTGAACAAAAGTCTCTATGGGGGCTACCACTATTGCAGAGTCCCTTTCAGAGTTACGACTGGTTTTATACCCTTAAGTTCGCATCTTGTCGCAGTGATAGTAATATCAGTAATATGATACCTCCAGTTTCTTTTTCAAGTGCAAAATAAATCGTTTTATAAATATTTTACGAAGTTCTTATTACAACGACACACAGATCATTGAAACATATTTTTGAGCATTTTAATGCACCCATATTTTTACAGTAGACTGTACCAGACAAAAGAAACTATCAATAACGGGTAAAATGAAAGAAAAATAGTGTTACTCGTTAAATCTTATTTACATATATTTTCATAGATACACATGTACACTTTCAAACTCGGTTTATTATGGGTTTATTTCAAATCAAATCAGTCGTAAGTCTGAAAGGGACTCGGCAACAGTGGTAGCCCCCATAGAGACTTTTGTTCAGGACGTTCAAATCTATATTCTATCAAAATCTCAGAATATTTAACTGAAACCACATTTTCCATACTTTTGGTACGGGGTTCTTTCGCCAAGATTGGTAGAGGGGTTGTAGCGGGAAGAGGTAACAAACACACAAACACTTTTTCACATTTAAATTATCTGTAAGGATGTTATGTGTTTATTTCTACTTAGTACCGCTTAGTACTAATATATATACTGTGGTTCCGCGGAACTACTGGAAAAAAATACCAGTAGGTAGTTCCGCAACGGAACTATAGGGAACAAGCCCTTTTATCACTGAACTCATCATATCAGCTCATATACGTCACCACCGAGGGGCTCGAGCCTATCCTGAATTAGGGCGATTGGTCCTTAGTTGACCACGCAGGCCCAATGCTGGTTGGTCGACTTCACACACAACCTTCGAGTTTCTTCACATGCTGAGAAAATTTCCTCACGATGTTTTCCTTCACCGTTTTTAGCATGTGTTCTAGCTGGTGACGTCATTGTTTTTGACGATCTAATTTAGTGATTTGAATAAATACCAAATGTATAATTTTAAAAAAGAAGTTTTGTTCTAAAAATGTTTAAAAAACAAGTCGTGATGTCATAGTTTTTTAATTTAATTTTGTGATTTTAATTATTTTATAATTGAAGATGAAAGACGGGATGAAGAAGAAATCGAATAAGTTTTTTCTACCAGGCTTGTTCTAATTTACAGGAGGATTGTAAGTCGTAAAAAGCCGATGGATGAGGGCAGCGCAGGACCGGTCGTCGTGGAAATCCTTGGGGGGAGGCCTTGTCCAGCAGTGGACGTTTTTCGGCTGATATGATGAGTAAGTCGTTTTAATTGTGAAACTAACATCGTTGTCACAGCAGATTCAGAAAGTTAATGAAATGTTTAAAAAAAACTGGCCAACTGCGCGCAAAGTAGGGCTCCGTAGTCTTTTCCAAAAATAAATGTTTATTTTAAAAAAACTAAATTATATTTGCAGTTGCTAATAGAACATATTGTATGAAAAAATCTTGGAACTTTTAACAAATCGAACTGCACATCTTAAGTTGATTCTCCTAAATTATGAAAGCCTACTTCGCCGTGATAGTTTTATTTTTAAATTCTTTAAAGACTACTTTCATGAATTTTTTCAAATTTCCAAATACAACGGTTTAGTTGTTAGGGGGTGGGAACACTCAACTCTAACAAAATTCAGCACTTTCAAGCCAATTTTTTCGAAAACCCTAAATTATAAAATGGTCTTAGAAGACTCACAACTATTTTTTAAGCTCTAACCAACGATACCCCACACGACTGGGTTTGACGAGAAAAAAAAACATCCCCACTTGTAGGGAGGTACCCTTAAAAAGTTAAAAAAAAATACAGTTCGCTCCACGTTATTATTATATTATATCTTTGCCAAATTTCAGTTCTTAATTACTAATAGTCTAGGAGCTAGGCCGTGGACAGACAAACAGAGGGACAGACAGACATGACGAAACTATAGGGGTTTCTTGTTGTACTACGGAATCCTAAAAAGCCCGCTTAACAAAAGGATCACCTTTGCTAAATTAAATTTTCCACGCATTTATTATAATTCTAACGGCGGTAATCCACTATGGCACAGTTTAATCGCCCAAAAGTTGATTACATTGCTCCTAAGCCAGTTCGTAAGCTCGTTACTGGAAGGCTTCGTGCACACCTAGCGTATCTACACTATAACTGCCAGTGCGAACGGAACGCTTGACACTTCATTCTAGGACGTTGACAGTATAAACGGTATTAGGTAAAAAAAGCATTTTTAGAGGGGAGGTTCTACTTATGAAATTAAACAATCTCTGTACAAATTGGCTGAAATCGTAAAAAAAAATATTTGACTATAAAATGCGATGAGCTAATTAGTTAAATTTGGATGGGAAGTACTTTCTTTACGATTACTGCGAAGTGTTACAATAGTTATTTATGATACAAGGGTGGTAAAAAGGTTTATAACAAACGAGTGACATTTGTGAGCCCGAGCCGCAGGCGAGGGTTTACCATCGTTACAAGCTTGTCAACACAGTTGTGTGAAAATAGGTAAAATTAAAAACGACCGTGACAGAGCAACATATTACAAAGGTATATCATCAACATCAACATCAACAAATTACATAACTATCAAGGTTTCGGCAACCACAGTTTATTTTACGCGACTAGTGGGTCATTTTAAATGTCCGGGGAGTTATATCACTTTGTTTTTTCCTATACGTACACATAAGTATATTTTTTATTACATGTATAGTAACTATTCATAATTCTATTCGTATTCACAACTAAAACAACTCAATTCAGTTTTACGATAATTGCGCCATATTTAATTTAGCTAGGCACACGTGTGAATGCGTAAGTTTTTTTAATATTACCATAAATAGATAACAATAAGGCTTGGAATAATATTAATGTAAGCATTAAAACCTCCTTGGAAAAGATGACGGATTCCTTCCTGTAACCTATGCGCTTCATTCATATTTATTCTACTTTCTTCACAAAGATATAACCCAAAGAGAATCTAATTAATCAGCTAGCGTTATGAACTAACCTCATGGAGTAACAACCAATCTCTTTTAAAATTTTCCTTTCGAAAGTCTTTATGAAGATTCTGCATCTACAGTTATTATATTTTTTTTGCTAGGAATGTCTTATTTCTCAGAGCTACAAATAAAAAAAGTTGCAAATTAAATCAGTTTTTCAATACAGTTGCTCGAAAAGTGGTCCTTTAAATGCCAGTCAAGTGTGCGCAAAATTGATTTTACCGCACACGTTCTTTTACTTTACCACCTTTTTTTATTTCTAGCTCGGAGGAATGAGACATTTCTAGTAAATAAAAAAATATAATAACTAAAGGTACAGAATCTTCTTTAAGACTTTAAAGAAGATTTTTAAAAGAGATAGGTTGTTCCTTCGTGAGTTTAGTACATAACGCTGGCTGATTAGATTCTTTTTGGATTATATCTTTGTGAAGAAAAGAGATTAAATATGAATGAAGCGCATAGGTTACACCAAGGAATAGGTCATATTTTCCAAGGAGGTTTTAATACTTATAATAATATTACCCCAAGCCTTAATGTAATCTATTTATGATCTTGATCTATAAGATGCAGTATTACTTTAATATCTATTGTCTAGAACAATATCGCTTTATTTTATTGACAGTTTTATCGCGACAAACCTCAGCGGTCGAACTGCTTTGTGTGTGCACAAACCTTAAACGAGTCGTATTTTTTTTTGGCTCAAGCCTACATTTTAATTTTTCATCCACTGCTCTTTTTCATTGCGGCATTTAATTATTATAAGCGTTGGAAATGGAGAGAGAACAAAATATAAAATTGTGTAGCTTCATAAAAATGAAAATGTTGATTATTTGAGAGAGAATTCAGCTTCGGAATTCAACTTAGGAAATGTCTGTGACAGGTAGACAGATGGATAGGCAGTTGCGGTTACGACTGTTTTTACTTTATTTTCAATTGAATTTTTTGTACTTAAAGGTATCAGGTATTCACGATACAAAACAAGTAGTATCTACTTAATAAGTTTTCTCCGTAATAAGTATTTTAGTTTCAACTGAGTTTTGTGTACGTACCTAAAGGTATCAGGTATTCACGATACAGAACAAGGAGTATCTACTTAATAAGTTTTCTCCGTAATAAGTATTTTAGTTTCAACTGAGTTTTGTGTACGTACCTATAGGTATCAGTTATTAACGATACAGAACAAGTAGATCTGCATAATAATAAGTGTTTGCCTACAAATCTTATCTTTAATACGACTGTTTGTTTGTTTGTTTGCTTTTGATATCTTCATTGTACAATCATCATCATCATCATATCAGCCGAAGGACCTCCACTGCTGGACATAGGCCTCCCTCAAGGATTTGACGGTAAGACTGAGATAAGATGGTGGTAGGCTGTAAAATGCCCTACCGCCAACCAAACCGAGTCTTACAAAGTTGACCCCGCCGGGAATGGAACCCGCGACCTCCTGATATGAAGCGAATGGACTGACCATTACGCCACGGAGGCGGTTAAAATTTACAATTGTTCATTATACTATTATACTGTTTGTCTGTTGCTTTGATACCATTCACATGTGTTACCAGAAAACGCTCTCGGCCTATCCCCAGCAATCTCACCAAATAATGATTGCGCGGCCAATCAATTTAAACTTTTCTCAACTATCTATACGAGAGTTTCCTGTGGCGGTCTGGGAATTACCAACTTTTCTCATTTCTCGCTCATCTCTAACGCGAGATACACATGAGTCTGCGCTCCGTCACGGGCAGCGTTTAAATCAAATCGTGGTCATTCGCGCAGCAAGGGAGCGCGCGGGTGTAAAGCTTGTTAAGGATGTAGCGCGGTGCGCAGTTATTTATTCTCCTTTCATTCGACCTTTTTTCATTCCATCTATTTCTTTTTCTGTTTCATCCATCTGACTTTTCAATCAAAAAACTAAAACTGGATCGGCCGTTCCCAGTAGTCTTACCAGATAGTCTTACCAGTAAGACTTCTGGTAATTTTCTTCCCAAAAGACTTAAGTTAATTAATGTTTTTCCACGTTTGTGATTTACATTTAAAATTTAATTGTTCTAACGTTTTTCTTATTTGTGTGCTATTTTCAGGTCTTTTACTTTGCTTTTACCTCTGATTAAATTATCTGAACACGCACGGCTTTTTTTAAGAACCTACGCCCTACCTACCTAACTACCTGCCGTGCGACAAGGGCTGGCGTCCCTTGGTGTGCGCGACCCGTGCGTCCCGTACTATGACTGAGACCTTAAAATAAGAAACTACGCACTGTGCAACTTAGATGCCGTGATCTTGGTACGATGAAAGTCGTAGAATTTTCGGTGATTGTTAGATAATCGGAATAAATTGTACAGTCACGCTTTGCATATTTTCTCGCGTAGTCTTTACCATGTTCGGGCATAGATACAATTAAAACAATGATTATTATACTTACAGTAAAAAAAAACCTAGTGATGTTCACGGGTAGTCGTTGAATGCGGCAGCGAAGGATCGCGGTCTTTGTGGAAATCTTTAGGAGATGCAGTGGACGTCTTTCGGTTGATATGATGATGATGATAGTAACAAAGAATAAAGGTACTTCTATACATCAGATTTATTGAAAATTTACAAATAATCTGGGTAGTGTGGGAGCTACCAGAGGCCTTACCGTTGGCTTAAACATTTCTGACAGTGGGGTTCACACTAAGCCTTCCGACCTCCACCAACCGCGCTTGGCCTGACCTGACCTGGCCTGAAGTATGGCCATATACAGGATATAACAAAATTGATGTAGAAGGCGTTAACTGGTTTTACTCATCATACTGCACAATTTTCTCCAAGGAACCCATAGTCAATTCGGACAAAAAAACCCTACAAATATGCATATAATTGGTTGATCAGCTGATTGATTTGTATAAAGAATTCATATTTTTTGAGAATTGATCATGATTGATTTCAATCGCCTCCGTGACGTTATGGTTATTCCATTCTCTTCACACCAGGAGATCGCGGGATTGATTTCCGGCGGAGGCAACTTTTTAAGACTCGGTTTTGTTGGTAGCCTGCCTGGCTAGCAACTATACCATATTATCTAAGTTTTGCCACTAAACATCAGTGTTAACAGTCTTCATCGTGTTAACTTACATCTTCGGCATCGTCGTAACTTACCATCACGTGAGATGATGCCAAGGGCTTATTGATTGTGTATTAAAAAAAATTTGCCTCTTAGGAAAAGTTATTCAGTATGAAGAGTCGACGCCCCAGTTAACGGTTCCTACACAATTTTTTTACACCCTGTATAGTCTTCTAAAATCTTCTAAAAAACAGAAAATAATAAAAGCCGGCCAAGTGTGAATCGTTCTCATTAAGAATCTTGAACTGAATGAAACAATTTTTTTTTCTTTATTTCTGTGATAATTTTCATTGAAATTTTGGTTTAACATTGTTGCAGATATACGATGATGTTTTTAAGGTTCACGGGTCCGACTAGCACTTGGCCAGTATTGGCTTAGTTACTATGCGTACCTAGCTATTTATCAGTACTAGTACCGACTTCCAAAAAGAAGGAGGTTCTCAATTCGACTGTAAGTTTTTTTTTTATGTGTGTTACCTCAGAAATTTTGACTGGGTTAACCAATTTTTATGGTTATTTTTTTATTTGATAGCTAGTATTTCCCGTGTGGTCCCATATAAATTATAAAAAAATCGGTGTAGTACTTTATTAGAAAATAAACAAAAACCAAAAATAATAATGCAAAAATGTACTAAGTTGTTGCGATGGAAGTCGGTTTTTAAAGTGTTTAGCGTTTTATTATTATTTTATGTACGATGGACGTATCGTCAGCCAACACATAATCTACTTATGACCAGAATGCCCGATTCCAGCGATGTTCAGTTTTTATGACACATTCAATTTCCTTTTACGCCTGCAGGGCTCAGCGCGCAATCGGAACAGGGAGTGGGTGACACGGCACAGAATAATATTGAGTTCCTCCCAGCACCGATTGGCTGTAGGTATAGGTTTCGCTGCTTGCTTTGCTTTGCATGTTGGGGCCGTTGTGACCACAGATAAGAAAAAAAAATTGCGTTGCGGCAAATCGCACATGTAATAATTGTTTGTTTGTTTGTTTGTAAACTCTTTATTGGCAATTTTGAATACAGAACATAAAACAGATATGTATGGTATAAAGGCGGACTTATCCCTTACGGGATCTCTTCCAGTCAGCCTAATAATGACATAGGATTAAAAACAAAGGAAAAGGTTAGTGCAAAAGTTACAAACACGACATAACATATAAAGTGTACATAGTTTTAAAATTAATTATAGTTAAGAAAAAAACAAACTCATGGGACATAATGTTACTCATCATTACAGCTCATATACGTCCCCACCGAGGGGCTCGAGCCTACCCTGAATCAGGGCGATTAGGTTACTCACTTATAAATATTTGAATTATACTACTAATATAAACAGTAATATATACAATAAATATTATATAAATAAATAAAGACATAAATATACGAGCTCAGGTTTCAGTTTCGGGACTCCACATCTTCTTAATAGATGCCTTGAAGGTGGCTAAGGAAGGACTTAACCTAACGTCAACGGGGAGAGCGTTCCACGCGCGGCTTGAAGAGTGGATGACTTGGTGTAGGTATCCGTGGAGTGGGAGGGAATAGCGAGGGCATAGGTTTTACTGGAGCGCAACCTGGAGTCCGCAGAAGTACGGAAGTTAAACCTTTCCTGGAGATAACGAGGAGTAGCAGAGTTGAACAAAACATTATGAAGAAGTGCTAAAGTATGGGAGTCCTTGCGTTGGCTGATGGACAGCCAATTAAGCCTCACACGATATTCCGAGATATAGTCCTACTTTCGAAGGCCAAAAATATATCGGGTGCATAAATTTTGTAGGCGCTCCAGCTTCAGGAGTAACTCTACAGTGGGGTACAAGAAGGCAACGTCACCGTAATCTAGAAGTGGTAGAAGAAGAGTACCAGCAAGCAAGAGTTTTGTTTTGAAAGGTAGAAAATTCTGCAGGCGTTTTAAACTGTGAAAGGAGGCAAACTTCTTTCTACTCACTTTATTAATTTGTACAGTCCAAGACAAAGTTTGGTCCATGATGATGCCAAGATTCTTAACGGTGGAGGATAAGGTTATTGGTGTGTTATTAAACACGAGATCCGGCATCGTCATGTTTTGGAACTTTGAAATGAAGTAAGGGCTACCAATGACGATGGCCTGTGTCTTGGCTGCATTGATTACAAGCCCAAAGTTATTAGACCATTCCGCAATGGTACAGAGATCAGCATTTGCCACAGTAACAGCCTGAGAAAAGTGAGAAAGAGGAGCTGCGCTGTATATCTGCAGGTCATCCGCATACAAATGAAATGAAGAACGAAGAGAATTGGAAATACTGTTTATAAATTTGGAGAAAAGAATAGGAGAAAGAACACCGCCTTGTGGTACCCCAGAACTGAGGGAACACCAGCCAGATACTCGATCATCGATTTTCACCGATTGGAAACGGTTGAAGAGATAAGATTTGAACCAGGAGAGGGCTGTTGGAGATAGGTTAAGAGGTTTGAGGATACCGAGAAGAATATCGAAATCTACAGTGTTGAACGCACTGCTGAAGTCCAGGAGAATAAGGAGCGTTAGCTCCTTTCTTTCTATGTTTGACCGGATGTCGTCGGTGATCTTGACAAGAGCTGTCACGGTACTGTGTCCCGGGTGAAAACCGGACTGAAAATCTGACGCAGACCGTTATTACGTAAATAATGAGCTAGTCGCTGATGCACCAGATGCTCAAGAACCTTGGACAACACTGGTAGAATCGATATTGGACGGAAGTCGGATAAGGAAGAAGGATTGAGTTTTTTGGGAAGAGGAATTATATGAGCATATTTCCAGGAGGATGGGAAAACTCCGGAAGAAAGTGAGCAGTTGAGAATATGAGTTAGGATAGGAGCGAGATGTTCTTGGATAGGGTTTATCATATCCATGCTTAAACCATCATTACCGATGGCCTTAGTCTTAATGGATTTAAGTATTTTTAGGACTTCATCAACATTTGCTTCTCCCAGTTCAAAAGAGGAACAGTTAGGACGAGGAATTTCAGACAAATTAGTTAAGGTTCTATGCTTTCTAGAAGAGTCTAAACAGGATGGTGACGTGCTGAAATGTTGGTTAAGGTCATCGAGATCAATGAGATTGGAAGAAACAGAAGACGGAGTTTTGCCTACACCAAATGATTTTAAGAATTTCCATAACTTACTAGGTGGACTGTTCTCAATAGTAGCATGGATATGTTTCCGCCTAGCCATCCTACAAGCCTTGATGCATTGGTTCCGCAAAAGTTTAAACCTATCATGGTTATCAGCACTAGGATGGTGGCGAAGGAATATAATATCTCTCTTGGCTATCAGGCGCTTGATGTCTGGCGTGAGCCAAGGTGCGGGAAAATGTCTAACACGGACTGCCTTTAACGAAGCATGTTTGTCGTAAAGATTAAATAGTATGGTGTTGAAACCATATAATTTATCATTTACGTTCGAAGCGGTGAAAACTGAGTATTGGGACTCCATAAAAATCTTCAAATAACGCCTGATAGTCAATTGAGTTGAAAACACGTACCCAAATAATTATGTGCCTTCTTTTCGGGACCTTGATCTTGAAAGAGGCATAGATGAGGTTATGTGCGGAGAAAGCAACAGCGTTAAGTTGGCCGTGAGTGGAAACCAAATCTGGACAAGTGGTGATGATGAAATCTAGTAGAGAAGGAGGACCATTATGGGGAAAGTGGGTAGCAGCAGGGGGAGAGTATGGAGATCTAATGAGTGAAGAAGGGACAAAAGTTTATTGGAACGGAGGTCATTTTTATGTGACATGTATTGAAGTCCCCCATAATAATTATATGTTCATACTGAGTACGCAAGTCAACGAGAGTATTTTCGAGTGTGTCAAAATAATTAATGTTCCGATTAGGACAGGATTGTTTTGTATAGTCTAAATAGAATAAAGTATGTTATTTATTTATTGGATTTTCTAATTACCTATGTGATAAAATTACTCATAACAATATTATTGCTCTACTTTTTCTAATTACCTATGTGATAAATATACTCATAACAATATTATTGTTCTACTTTTTCTAATTACCTATGTGATAAAATTACTCATAACAATATTATTGCTCTACTTTTTCTAATTACCTATGTGATAAAATTACTCATAACAATATTATTGTTCTACTTTTTCTAATATAGCTATGTGATAATATTACTCATAACAATATTATTGTTTTACTTTTTTCAATTACAGTGATAAAATTACTCATAACAATATTATTGTTCTACTTTTTCTAATTACCTATGTGATAAAATTACTCATAAAAATATTATTGCTCTACTTTTTTTAATTACCTATATGATAAAATTACTCATAAAAATACTATTGTTCTACTTTTTCTAATTACCTATGTGACAAAATTACTCATAACAATATTATTGGTCTACTTCTTCTAATTACAGTGATAAAATTACTAAAACAATATTATTGTTCTACTTTTTCTAATTACCTATGTGATAAATTACTCATAATATTGTTGTTTTACTTTTTCTAATTACCTATGTGATAAAATTACTCATAACAATATTATTGTTCTACTTTTTCGTTTGTAAATAACAAAACCATTTTTTTAAAAATTTTCCTATTCTGGTCTATTTATATTTTCTATGTGTTATTTTGTCGAATAAATAAATATTATATTTCTAAGAGGCACCGCTGTCTAAATAATAGTTATTTGAATAAAATGTTGCTGTCGCCCTCCCCCAAACCTCTCCGTATAGGTACAGCAAGAAATGGAGAAGTGCAGCGCAGACTGATAATAGGTACTAAAATTTACCAAAACAGTATTTCGTAGTTCCCTATTTCCTCATCCAAAACTTGAGCAATAATAATATTTTTTCAAAAATAATTAAAAAAACCGCTTTTCATCCCCCCATCTCGGAAATTGTAATTTTGCTCTTCGATATCTGAGTGCAAAAGCCGTTTTTACTCGCTAGAGGGTGAAAAGTAAATTGAATTTAGAATATCGTGTGCACTAAGTTTGTGAATTCAAAACATTATTAAACCTATTTACTTCTACCTCCATGGTGCCGAATTTATCACACAACCTTTTTTAATTTGTTAAAAACTTAGGCTTGGAACCCTCTTGTTGTACTTTTTTTTTAATTTGCTTTGCTCGCGCCATTTTCTTTTCACGTCATATTGTTAAAACCTAAGGTTAAAAACAAGAAACTTGAAAACAAGTGAAAAACCTAAAATGAGTGATTATAGCGACGAGGAAGTTTATTTGACGCCAAAAGGATTGACTGAAAGTGTTTGATTTGCGCAAATGTTTTTTTTTTTCAATTTAGTAATTTCCTCGCTGAGGTGGAATGAAAAGTTACGTGTTGCACTCGAGTGCAAAGATTTTTCACCTCGTGCTCTTTTGATTCCCTCGCTAACGCTCAGGATTCTAATTTAGACTCCTTCGCTTGCTCGGTGATCAAAATTGAGCACGCGGCTAAAAACAACTTTGCTCTCTTGTTTATCAAATAACTATTACCTACGCCTCTATGTTTTCATTTTGTTGTTAATATGCGTATTAATCTTTGGTGGGTGTCTGAAAATGATGTTTCTACGAGTATTGGGCAATTTTCTCAGTTTTTGAAGGCTCCTATTTCCTATTATAATTAGAATATGGGAAAAAACAAAACACAGGACTATACAAATCACAACACATAACGTCTGATTTTACTCCCCATAAATTTTCATACCCCGGGCTCATATACGGAAATCAATTCTTAAGGAGTAAACTCCATAAGTAGAAAAATATGAGTACGATACGGTTGTAAACATGCTATGTGCACTTTGCCGAACCGGCCCCGGCTCAGCATAAGCTGCAATCAGGGAGACCTACCTACTGCGCTGTTAATATGCTATAATGCTACTAAATTTACGTAACAGTTATCAACAGATAGCGGTCTTATTGGCCTGGCCAACCTAGGTTTAGGAGCACAAGTTGGATGGGTAGGTAAGTAAGGCCCTGCAAATAAAATTGAAACAGAGACAATGAACCAGACACCCGAATATAAACCGTATTATCCCTTTCAAAATAAGAGGTAAATGCAAAACGATTTTTCTATTCAAATGTAAATCAACATTTTCCCCCGCTTTTGCCGCGATATGATGAGATATTTCGTTATTGTTTGTTTGTTTATGCGGGCTGTTTGTTAGGACCCTCGGGATTGCATAACGTACGAGAATAAAGCTGCGTTCAGACTGATGAAACCATGGTTTTTAGTACGCTTTCATTTATGGGCTACCAGTTGAACGCTCATTTAACGAACTTTTTTAGTAGACACGAAAATTAAATGCACTTTTTCCGCCTTGAGGAGAATGAGTAAACAGGCTGGCAATGTAGACATTACCACCTACTAAATAAGATTTTGAAGCTTTTCTAAGTACCTAGGTCACAGATGAGATACTAGTTACTTCGTAACAGATATTGCACTTTCTTATAAAACGAAAATACCTATGCATTTATTCACCTACTCCTTCCCACTGTCAGATAGTACACAAAAACATGGGTATTATGGCGCTCGACTTAGCGGTTATAACTGCGTACACGGGCGGCGCACGAATTGCGATGGCGACTGTACGGCGTTCTAGCGAAGTGTAAGTACTTATCTCGCCTAGGTACATCGTAGGCACGGTGTACATAGACTTAAAAAACTGTATTTTTAAAACTCCTTTCTACTGTGTTTTAGGCGTTATGTTCATGTAGATAGGCGTACTCGTAGGTTCATCTCGAACATGAACATGAACATGTTACAATAGTAGATTGTTAACCAAGGGATGAAGGTACCCATTTCATTTACAAGGTATAATAAATTCAAGTCTGAAATGGGTGTCTTTTATCCGAGTTAAACAGATTACTTTTCTATGAGGAATATAAAAAAAAACCAGATATGCAAAATATATTTATTTAAAAAAGAATTTCCACTACTCTCGCGTGTTTCACGAAGAATTGTAGAAATTAAGCTTATTTCCTTTTTATTGCATACCACGAAAATATGTAGACGCCGTTAAAGTGCCTGGAATAGCCTAGCTTCGTCCAACTTGAAGACTACATCAACACGCCTCAATACAAAGTGGACTGTATGTGACAATAATGATAGTAGGTGCCTGGTGATGTCACCATCACCATCATATCAGACGAAGGACTCCCCCAAAAATTTCCATGACGACCGGTCCTACGTTGCCCGCATCCTTCACTAGGTCGTCGGTCCACCGTGTGAGAGGTTACGCTACGTCTTCCGGTGCGCGGTCGCCACTCGAGAAATTTTCTGCCCCAACGGCTATCTATTCTACGAGTTATGTGTTAACCGGTGATAGTACCTACAACTATTAGGTTGATGCCAAGCATTTTTTTCATACCTCAGTTTTATACACAATTAGTAAACCCTTGGTATCATCTCACCTGATGGTAAATGACGATGATGCCGAATATGGAAGCAAGCTTTACAAAGATTCCCCAACGCAATGTAGAACTGGCTATTTTATTTTCTAGACGAAATACATCAATGTTGTTGGCATTGATGTTTGGCGGCAAGACCTAGATAAAATGGTAGTAGCTAGAAAATGCCCTTCCACGAACCAAACAGATTCTTACAAAGTAAGACTCCGCCGAGAATAGATGTTAAGCTAAAAGTCTTAACCATTACGACACGTAGATGGTAAGCATTATCGTGCACTGATTGTGTTACCAATAAATAAATAAATAATTAAATATTCTGGGACAAATCACACATGGTCATCTGGTCCCAAAGTAGGATTCCCTGTGTTATGGGTTACCAGAGACTGATATACATACTTATATACGTTTAAATACATACATTAGATATATTTTAACACCCAGACACAGAGCAAACAAATCTGCTCATCACACAAAATTAAATGCTTGCCCTGGGTGGGGATCGAATCCACAACCCTCGGATCAGTAGTCAAGGGCACTAACCACTGAGCCACCGAGTCAGTCACAACAATGAAACAGTAGCTCATATGAACAATGTGAATGCCGGCTTAGGCAGCCTGCGGTTGGAGGGCTGAACATGGCGGCAGGTGTTATGGACTACAGGCGGACATGAGTTACTCGCATCAAGGCTCGGGGACATTTATGAAATATTATGGAGATTTAAGGTAAGTATGATAGTAGAATCGCACCTAGTGCGTTGGTAATGCATGCCGACTACGCCGCGTATCATGACAGCAGCTGACGTGTTAAGGAACTGAATATATGAATCAGTAAGTATTAATTTACTAGATTTTGCCAGCGGATTCTCTCGCGTGAACACAGTTTCTATGAATGTCTTCGAGGGTGCGCAGGGCACGAGACGTAAAGCGGTTCGCGAGCGTGGAAAAATGTAGCCTACATGTTAATCCGGGTCCTAATTTGTATACCTACCAAATTTCAGCCAGATACGTTCAGTATTTTTTGCGTGAAAGAGTAAGTAAACATCTATACAAATGTTCGTGCGGATGGTGGCGCATCGGGAGCCAGATCGTTCCTTTCCCTCTAATATGGTTGAGAGGAGCGATGGTTGACTCTCGGTTATACTCGTGACCGGGTGCTGTCCGTGTGAACTGGCCTATACTTGTCAAAGGCATTCATGGCATGCAATAATTTTAATGTATAATTTATAGTGTCATATTTTTTTCATCTTGTAACGACATAATTTGTTTTTTTATATCCAGGATTGGATTTTGACGTTATTAACTAATGATTGTTTATTTCTTGATTTTTCACAAATGAAATTATGTAATCACTATTTTATTACTATCAGAAAGAGTGTGATTTGCACCTATTTTGAATAAATATCTTGAATCTTGAATCTATACATACAAACTTTCGTGTTTATAATATAATTAGGATTAAGTACGAGTATGTATATATCTTATTATTCTCTAAATAACATACCTACTAATATTCTTAGTTTTAAGACAGTCAAACACAAGTTAAAACTAGTCAAGTGAGAATCAGACTCGTGCAGCGTGGACCAAGGGTTCTGTTATCATATCAGCCGAAGGACGTCCACTGCTGGATATAGGCCTCCCCCAAGGATTTCCACGACGACCGGTTCTGCACTACCCGCATCCAGCAGCTTCCCGCCCCCCTTCACCAGGTCACCGGGTTCAATGGGTATAAATATGTAATAAAAAACATAAGCAACTATAGTTATTATGTGCGAAGTTTTATCTCAATTATTAAATCCATTTTTGAGAAAAAAAATCAGTTTTGTTTTATGACTGCTACTTTTCGGTATGACGGTACTAACAAACTTTTGATAATTCCTCGATGAAATAATTTAAAACTCTTAAGTTTTAAATTTGGTCCCAATATCGGACTAAAGATTTAGCCTCCAGAGCTTAAGCATGACGGACGGATGGACTGACGGTATTGAGATGTTCGGTTTTTCGATATGTGTTTCACGAAAATAGGAAAAAACTTTTTTTCCTCGATAACAATACTTGGTCTGACCTACCGAACTACGGGATCGAGAAAGTAAAAAAAACAATTGAAAGCTCTGATATCTTATAGAAGGTTTCCCTTCATATCGTGTTCCTGATTGCGCAGAGTTCGCCTTACCAGGCCCGTACCTAAGAAAAAATTTAATTACATTTATCTCTTTCCAAAATAAAAAATTCTTAGTTTACGCTTAATAGTCGAACAACTGAAGATTTGCAGTAGGATTTCTAAAATGTTCATAGATTTTCTATAAGTACAAAATGTTCTATTACCAACTGAAAAATAATTTTGTTTTTCAAAATATACATTCACATTTTGAAAAGACTACTGAACCCTACTATCATGTCCTACTCGCACTTGGTCTTTTTACCTACCTGTTTTCTCACAACTATATTGAAAACTTCGTATGATACTCGCAAAATACAGCGTAAATGTATATCTGGTAGGGGGTGCAACTGTACCGAATATTATCGACCGTATATATTTTTCTAAATTTCAAATTAATATTGGTTATTAAAAATTCTCCTCACTATGGACCCTTTGTGTAATACTGTAATAACATCGTAATCTTTCAGAATAGTGGATCGGTTTCGATAAAACAAAAAAAATAATCTCAAATACTTGGCAGTGAGAATAAACTCACAAAAAAACCAGCCAAGTGCTAGTTGAACTCGCTCACCGAGAGTTCAGTACCACCACATCTCTGGATAAGGAACCTCAACTAGAGTGGACAGTGGCACCGAAAGTGTTAAAAATAATAAATAAAAACTAATACATCATAAAAATAATTAAAAATCTGATTAAGTTTGTGCCAATGAAGCCCTTTCATACGATACCCCACATGACACCGTTAACTCAATTCAAAATTTGTACCGCCGTTCCTTGTTATAATTGATTACGTACTTTAAATAAAGACTACATTTTTTATGATTTTATTACGAATGTAAAGTTTTGAGATTTTTCCCTATACTAGTAGTACAAGACGGTAATATGTGGCAAATTTTATAGTTCTAGGTCAACGGAAATTACCCTATAAATTTTGATTCCCTTGGGAGTGTCGAAATGAACGTTTTTTGCGGCTTAAATGGCCGTATCTTTGTTTTTACGTTAACTTGGAAGTCTATTTTTTCAAGGCTTCAACAGACTGTAAACTGTATACTCCGTTTTAATTTCAACTTTTCAGCTCTACGCGTTCCCATGATAAAGTGTCTTGACAGACAGACGGATGGACAGATGGACAACAAAGTGATCCTATAAGGGTTCCGTTTTTCCCTTTTGAGACACGGAACCCTAAAAACTAGCAATAATGTCGCTATCATGACCTAAAATTATTTTTTTAAACATAATAGGCATTTAGAAACTTAAAAACGAAACAAAACACGACTAACGGTAGTAGCAGTGAACATTTTGCAGCGACTAGTGCGGTGCCTCTTGCGAACTCGAGTCTCGAACCAAGGCCCCACCTCTCGCTTCCTGCGACATGGTATATAGGTATGTACATAACAAAAACCCGGCCAAGTACGAGTCAGACTCACGCACTGAGGGTTCCATACCTAAACACATTTGGGTTGGAGACCCTACAAACAAAACGAGTACAACAACTGCATTGAAGGACACACTTATCTTTGTAGTTGAAGAAATGTTCTCCCATACATCGCTATATGTGATGGTAAATTCTCCAACTGCAAATGTATTTAATCGCAATTTTTTTATGTAATATAACTACTTATTTGCAATTTTTGGATTTTTTTTCCTTTTGACCTTGCTTCTTAATAAATTTCATGATTCTGGGTCAACGGGAAGTATTTTATGTTTTAATTTACTAGCAATAATCAAAATATGTGACTGAATTGCCGTAAAATGTCCGTATCTTTTTATTGCCTTGAATTAGCTTGACAGACAGATAGACTGACAACGAAGTGATCCTTTAAGGGTTCCTTTTGAGTTACGGAACCTTAAAAAAGGTCTCTATCTGAGAGATATCAGTCAATCAATCAATGTCCAACTTTAACTGCTCTTTGTTCACGTGTTTAAACAACATGCTTTTTTTCGTTTGAGAGCTAATAAGATAGGAAACGATAATAATTTATAAAATGAACTGATAACGTAGGCATAATTTTGAAAAATTTCGAGGTAATTAAAAAAAAAGTTGAATTTGAGCCCGTTTTGTATAAAAAATATCATTTTAAGTATGTATTTGAGATAATTTTTTTTATCTCACAAAATCAACCCACTACTCGTTTTTTAAAAGAAATCGATATTTTTATACAAAGGTTATACGTAGCGTAGGCATGCCTCCCACTCGGTGGACCGATGACCTGGTGAAGGTCGCGGGAATAGCCGCTGTATGCGGGCAGCGCAGAACCGGTCGTCGTGGAAATACTTGTGGGAGGCCTATGTCCAGCAGTGGACGTCCTTCGGCTGATATGATGATACAAAGGTTTAGTAGGTATCATTTTGTTTAATAATCAATATAAGATGTATTTTAATTATTTTTTTTCGATAAGTTTTGGTGTTGTTTCACTCCTTACCAGGATTGCAATTTATCGAGGGACCGACTTTAACTCCTTGGCATAAAACTCCACTTTTAAAGTCTAAATATAAAAAAAATCTTTCTAAATGTGACCCTGCTTTTCCCGTCTCGTCGTCATGGCATCTGTATTGTGCAGGTTAATTGTAGTTCCAGCCAAGGCAGAATTTCATACAGCCTATTCTTTGCGCCCCAATTATGTATATACAGGGCGGTGGATACTCTTTTTGCATTGTAAGTGAAAAACGAATTCTCATGACGCAACAATAACTGGAAATATTATATAATAGACATTATTATCATTATACAGATTATATCAGGACACGGTTTTACTTTTTCCTTTATCGGAGTCTCCTAGGTATGTAAACTAAAAATATTTTTTTTTGTGTGAAAACGGATTAAATCAAAAACATGAAAAAAACCTGAAAAAATATTACGCCTCCACCGATGTTCATCTAATTGTGTTGTGGTCTGACTCGTAACCGCTCAGCTACTCGTAAACTCGACACGCAGTTCGTAAAAACGCGGAAAAACGCGTTTTCCCAGAGATGAGATCTACTAGGTAGATTTTTTAACTTATTGATTTTGGAATTTTCAGCCAAATCGATAGAGCCGTTTCTGAGAAACCAAAGAAACTCTCACTTGGGCTTCTTCTGATCATACTGAACAACTTTCCCCAATGAACCGATAGTGAATTCTCAAAAAAATAATTGACGCTTCATACAAAAATACACTAAATTGGTCAGTCAGCTGATCGATTTGTATGAAGAGTTCATTTATTTGCAAAGTAACTATGGGGTTTTTAAAAAAGTTGTTCAGTATGATGAGAACAAGCCGTTAACGACTCCTTAACTATTTTTTACACCAAGGCATAAATGCGAATATTGTACTTATAAGCCCAAATACAAAAGCCAATTATAAATAAAATTAATTATAAAAGTGTTATTAAATAAATCATCATCATTATACCAGCCAAAAGATGACCATTCCTAGACAAAGGTCTCCCCAAGAATTTCCACGATGACCTGTCCTGCGCTGCCCGCATCCAGCGGCTTCCCGCGACCTTCACCTGGTAGTCGGTTAAGGCCTGCCTACGCTACGTCTTCCGATGCGCGGTCGCCACACGCGAAATTTACTAATAAATAAGAACATACCTGTGAAAAATTGTTAACGTAGAAAATGTTAAAAACAACATAGCGGTGGCGTTTTTCAGTGATCGGTTCATACTTAACAGTTTATATCTTGAAAACAACTCAACCGATTTTGATGATACACACATTGTTCTTTAAGTTTAAATATACTTGATCCAATAAAAAATAATGATTGCAATTTAATTTCTAATTTCTTAAAAATACTTGGACAAACATACACACAGACATACACTTAAGAAATTTGGTACACTTCTTTAGAAGCTCATATAGACTAGCGTTACGAATTTGTGTATTTCCAACAATATTATATGGTAATATCTATATCATCATCATACCAGCTCATATAAGTCCCCACCGAGGGGCCCGAGCCTACCCTGAATTAGAGTGATCGGGCCTTAATATTATGTAGGTCAAATTAATAACCTCCGTTTTTTAAGTCGGCGGTTAAAACTTCGATTTGCATGGTTTACTTACCGAAGCCAGAGAGGCAAGTGCTACCTATATAAAAATCCAATAAAGTGTGTGACAATGCCTACCACTTTAGAAACACTTCAAATATTCCCTTACCTGGGCGACGCCGAGCACATGCCACGAGTACGGCGGGGATATCCATTCCCACTTGATGTACGACAGGTATAAGTATATGCAGGGTGTTTATCGTTAATGTTTTATTATACTTTATTGGTAAAATCATATCTTATTTCACTTAAAATAAAGATGATTTTGGGTGATCCCAGATAATTATGGTCCTTGATAATTAAATGGCTAGCAAATCATGGCAAATACAATACTGGCGCAATATCTCCCTCTTTGTTTTATTGATTACGAAAAAAGTGTGTGTGTTAGCAATGTTTACTCATAAAACAAAATTTGTTTTTCGGGCTACTGCAAGTAACTAGTATCTCATTTGTGCTCCTGCCTGCGGCGTCCGCCCTTCGGCCTCGCACGGAACGCTTCGGGCTTCACCCTACCGGGCTTCGCATTAGGCGGCTTGGCCACGTGTCCCTAGCCTTCGTGACTGAAAAACGTAATGGCAAACTTAGTATCACTTTTGGAACACTCGATTTAACTCCTCGTACATTTTCATTTATAAGGCTCGGTATATGAATCAATTCGGAAGAAGTAATCTCCAAAACTAAGATGTAATGGTTCTATGGTGACTGACTTCTTATTTTTCCAGCTACATTTTTCAACAGTTACTTTAAAAAGATGCCTTTAAAATACAAATACCAGATTTTAAAAGAGATACAGAGAAAGAAGGTATCAACCTGTATAGTATATGAACCCCGCACTCAAGTTGGTGGGATGTGGGCCACCGTAATTGGATTTCAAGTTTCAAAAGGGTGATTCTATAACCACGTTAGTCTCATATCGTGGTCTCACGGCTACCCGTAAAAGCTGTTTGAATGAGGTTTTGTTATGGAATTTTGTTTGGAACAGAAACTAGAATGATGGTAACCAGCGTCGCCATGAGTAAAAAAATATTACTCGCTGAGTACATTTTAAGAATAGGTACTGTACTAGGTAGATACTGTAAAAGAAATCCTATTGATTATGGAGCTGTGACTTTTCATACAAACGGCGTTAACGATTTTCACCTCTTGTTCAATGTTACCCGATTTGGACCAATTTTTGATAGGTTGTCAGTCAGAACAAAGCTAGGCTTATACGTTTTTGTTTTTTCGATGAAGTTAATTAGTTTAATTTTATTTTCGTTCACTTGCTTTCATATAAAACTTATTTCGGCCATTTTTTGTTAATTTATTTATAAGCCAAGCCTTTTTTATATATTTTTTTAATAAAAATTTGAATGCGTTTGGCTGCACCACACCTGTTGGTAAGTGCCGATGCAGCCGAGGATGTAACACGCAAGCTCAAATAGTGCCTATTCACTCTCATCTTGAAGATTCCAAAATTATACAAATCGGGGAATACAGACGCCGGCAGGGAATTCCACTTCTTGGCCGTTCGCATGATGAAGGAAGAAGCAAAACTCTTCGTGCGTAAAGGTGCAACATTAACGACAAAGGGGTGGAACCGCCCTCTACACTTTGTCGTCCGATGATGAAATGGAGAGGGGGGAATGAGGTTGTGAAGCTCCAGGGCACACTCTCCGAAATGAATCCTGTAGAACATCGATAGACAGGCGACTTTGCGGCGATGCTCGAGGCTTTGGAGCCTGTTTGATACAAGTGTTTGTTCTGACTGACAACCTATCAAAATTGGTCCAAATCGGTTAACATTTAAGACGTGAAAATGAAATGAAGGTTTGTATGAAAAGTCGCAACTTCACAATCCTCTTAAGTTAACAAATTTTCGTCGAGTTAAGCACGTCGACGTAGACATTTAATTGAGGCTAACGTCAATGTTCTTTTATAAGCTCTTAGGGGTCTTGCAAGTAAATCGTGCGTAGATTCCCGGTGACCAGTATTAGCCGAAAATTATGCCTTGCGTTCAGATCTAATGAAGTTAATATTAAGTTGAAATTATGTAATTCAACCCCACTTAAATCAAAAACCGTTTCGAGGAATAGCTTCTGTGGTAATTTTTCAATTATTAGATTTCAGAAATTTTTAATGATTTGGTATATTTAAAAAAAATGTGATTTGCCCTTGATTGGCCTATGATGACGTCACTACCGGCATTACATAATTGGCGTTGTTCAGATTTTTTACAAGGCACGTAAATAAAAGAACCATCCTTACTTCCTAATAATAATATTATATATGTGAAAGTTTTATGTATGGATGTTTGTTACTCTTTCATTCTTCAACCAATGGACGGATCGGGATGAAACTTGGCGCACATATAGGTCAGGTCCTGGAATAGGATAAAGGCTATATTTACCCCAGGAAAACGTCTTATTTCTACGGGAAAATCGAAAACAACGCGAGCGTAGCGTAATTGTTTTTGTTTGTTTATTACCTTTTCACGCTACAGCACCTCAACCAATCTAGACGAAATTTGGCATGTAGGTAGCTTGTGTAACGAGGAAGGACACAGGTCAGTTTTCATCCCGTGAAAATAGCAAAGTCGGAAGCAGTTCCTGAAGAAACTAATAAGATACTTTTTTTGTTGTTTTTTTTAACATTGCAATGGAGCATTAGTTTGATGTGATTTTTTGCTCATAAATGGTTAATAGGCTAGGAAATGATATCTACTAATTAGCATAGCTCTTGACAGTTTCCGAGGGATCTAGGGAAAATTCATATCTAGGTTTGCTCACGTCGGCTTCACAATGGAGCAACGGTTTGACGTGATTTTTTTGTATAAAAATAGTCGAAAATAGTCGTGCCCCGCCGACTGCTGCCCCGCAAGTACCCTTCCGTTGCTCTGCGTAAGTGCATTCGTTGCACTACTGTAAGCCGCTATATTGTAATACTGTGCCTCTATTAATTCTTTCAAAATTAAACTAAAGGAGCATCTTCTTTCCCTAATGCAAGTTATTTTTTTTAATTTTAGTAATATAATTATGTATGATAATAATTTATTTATTATAAGTACTCGCATGTTTTATTTATGTGAGTAGTTTAGGTTATTTCATACTTGATAGTATTTTATTTAGTTTATACAATTATTAGGTAGGCTTATACAATGGGTAGGCTCGAGCCCCTCGGTGGGGACGTATGTGAGCTGATAAGAAGAAGAAGATACAATTATAAGGTACACATTGGTTGGCCTCTTATACTTTAAAGTATCACAACACCCGGTAAGGTTGGATGGAAGACATCTCTTATAGAGATAAGTCCACTTTTGTATAAGTCCTTTCTAAGTGTTTTTCTTGTGAATATTTCTGTATAATAAATAATACATATAGTGGTGGACATATAACTAGAAACACTTCTACCGTATGCCAATACTTAACTATATTATACAAAATACTTTTTATACTTTTTTGGAAATTAAACAACAAATAGCACAAAATATGTTCAAGAAAAACGAAGAAACTCGAAGGTTGTGTGTGAAGTCGACCAACCCGCACTGGGCCCGCGTGGTCGACTAAGCCTAATCGCCCTGATTCAGGGTAGGCTCGAGCCCCTCGGTGGGGACGTATATGAGCTGTAATGATGATGATGATGTTCAATGATTTATAATTTATAAGGAAAACAACTAAGATCCCACGAAACAACTGCCGTTTAAGTATTAAATTTCGTACAAACAACTAAACTACTTTTAAGGTATCAACCACAGATAAGAAAAAAAAATTGCCGCTCCGTATCAACAATAATCGACAACTAGTTTGAAACAACAGAAAAATACTGTGAAAATTTATATAATTTATAGTGTCACATCACACCACATCAGCTCATATATACGTCCCCACCGAGGGGCTCGAGCCCACCCTGAATCAGGGCGATCGGGCCTTAGTCGACCACGCGGGCCCAGTGCGGGTTGGTCAACTTCACACACAACCTTCGAGTTTCTTCGCAGATGTGTGCATGTTTCCTCACAATGTTTTCCTTCACCGTAAGAGCGTCGGATAAACGTACATATGAGATCGAAATTCGAAAACACATTGGCACGTAGCGGGACTCGAACCACGACTTCCCGGATAGGAGGTAGCGGCCCTTGGCGTTGCGCCACTGACGCTCGTGAAATTTATAGTGTATGTAATCAGTATTATATTATTTACGTGATACTTTTCACAGGCTACTAAATTTTGTTATAATTAATATTTAGTTGCGTAGCCTTTGCTGTCAATAACAGCTATGTAACGACATGGCATTGATTCAAGCAATGTCAGACATTTTTCGAATGGGATTGAGTTCCTTGCTTCTGCAAAAGCTTCGTAAAGTTCGTTTTGTCTGGAGTTGCGTTTGGTTGAGACTTTATTTTTGACGACATACCACAGATTTTCTATGGGGCTTAAATCCGAAATATTTGTAGGCCAGTCTAAGACAAAAAAATACGCTGTATCCTAAGAAAAAAATTGACACTGTTCGCCGTGTGTTTAGGTCATTGTCGTGCTGAAATATCTAGGTAAGAGGCAAATGGTCGTCAGAGTAGGGAATCAATGTCTTCTCTAAGATGTTTTTATAATGATATTGATCCATTATACCTTCAACCTTTTGAAAGGGTCCAACCTTTCCAACGTGGTATGCGTCAAAAATAAATGACGACATACCACAGATTTTCTATGGGGCTTAAATTCGAACTATTTGCAGGCCAGTCCAGGACAGAAATACGCTGTACCCTAAGAAAACATTTGACACTGTTCGCCGTGTGTTTAGGGTCATTGTTGTGCTGAAAGATCTAGGTTAGATGTAAATGGTTGTCAGAGTAGGGAATTATCTTTAGGTATAACTTTCATCCTTTCGAACGGGCCTAACTCCACATCCGGAAAAACATCCCCATGAAATAAAAAAAATCCAAATAATTTATTTTAAATAGGTTTTAATCGGTTGTTTGGTTAGCAAATGAATCAAATACTAAATTTTTATGGGATTTATAAACTCCAGCGGACTTTTAAATGAAAAAAATACAACAATTTTTTGTTTTTTTATCCGCAATTGGTAAGGCCTTGACATCGTCTCACCTGATCAAAAAGCCTTGAAGCAGCCGAAATCCAAAACCATTTCCGTCCGACATTTATTGGTATACTTATATCCAAACTCACGTCGTAAAAACTCTTGCTCGATGAGGAAATCCACATAGCTACCAAAGCCACCATGGCTACCATTTTATTTCCCATCGTTACGTTTACTCGCCATAATACCGGATATGTTTCATTAGGAAAACTTGAGTCATAAACCACTTATATATCTGTTATAATCTTCAAGGCGGGGTTATAAAGAAAGTCCGTTACCTTTAGGATTATGATTTTCCAAGGATTTTCTTAGAAAAAATATTATTCTTCGGATACTATTTCCACAACCCGGGCACTGCATACAAACGGTCGGTCGTGAAATGACATTTCTAAAAACAAATGCCGGAGCAAACAAAACCATGACGGATACGTTCGAGAACCAAACTATAACCAATCTGGGGTGAGGTCGCATTCTAGAGAGCGGCGGTCCATACTGTATGTTAGTACTAATACTTTGCTATTGCGCAATTTTTTTTTACCATTTATCTTAGTCTGTAACCAACTCGTACCTGGACCGAACACTGTAGTTACGTTAGTACTAATATATATACTTTATTATAGTGATAATACGAGCCTAAATAAAATTAAGAAAGTCTAAAAACTTTCAGGTACATGCTTTTATTTAGAAATAGTTTTTAAGCCCAACTAACATACTGTATGGACACTCCCTGCCGCTCTCTAGATTGCGACCTCACCCTCTCGTATCCCAGATTGATACAGATTGGTTACAGTTTGGTTGTCGAACGTATAGAATTTCGCCGCCATTTTGTTTGTTCCGTCATTTCTTTTTTGAAATTTTATTTCTGGCCCGTTGTATGAAGTGTCCTGGGTGTGCCAAAAGCTCACGGTACCAAAAATAAACATAAATACACGTTTCTAATAATAAAAAAAGGCGAGCGCAGTTTTACCTACGGTTGTACTGAAAACAAAAGACGATCCTCGTATCTTGATTGCACCTCCAAAGTTCATCATCAGATCAAGTTTAAAACATGACATGAAAAGGATCTATTGTCACCGGCACAGAAATTGGAATTAATATAGGCACGTCACCGGGAATACTGCTTCATACCAAATTTCAGCTCAATCGGAGCCCTGGAAGTCGCTGTAAAATCGTTTTCAAGATTTGAACTTTACAAACTAACTAACGTATTACATATAAACATTGTAAGTTAAATAAAAGGTGGTAAAAAAAGGCGCAAAGCAGTAGACCATCTCAACTGTAGCAATAAGAACGCTGGATTTTTAAACGTAAATAAAATAAAAAAAAGACGTGTGGCACTCGGGGACTGCCGCGGTAAAGCTATTGCATAGCATTTTGTATCAACTTATGCAATTATAATTATTTATTTATTTTATTCATGCAGTATTTCTTTTTCTTTGATATTAATTCAAGTTACACTTTTTGAGCGTGGTGACCGATAAGAAAACAATTTTTTTCTTTTATTAAATAAATAACAATATTTAGAAGTGATTATCGAATTTCGCGCGATGTACATTTATATAGATATAATATCATATATACTTTCTCTGCGCGGCATTCATGTGCATTATCTATACACCAAAAACAAAGGTACTGAATAGTACACGTGCTTGGTTTGATGGTTTCTGTTATATACATAATGAAGAATGAATTTATTTATTTATATATATATATATATATATATATATATATATATATATATATATATATATTGAGAATCTAAATTGAGAATTTAAACTATACGCGTGTGTGTGTTTGTGTGTATAAAAGAGGGCTACTTTTAATATCGCTCATTTTAATATCAAAAATTTATGTCACTTTTATAGCAGTATTATATTTTCAATTCAAAATTAATACTGCATTTGTGATAATAATAAAATGTATGTATATAGAGTACTCACTCATTTTCTTTCACTATTTTTTCGTGACTTTCTTCATTAATAATAAATGCACTTTGTTCATTCATATTTATTATTTATTTTCGCTTAACCGCGCTTTTTTACATCTTTGTTTTTTTTAAGCAATGGTAGTTGGAACTATACAGCCAAATATGGAATAAAATCTTTTTGTACTTTTTTTTTAAGCAATGGTAGTTGGAACTATACAGCCAAATATGGAATAAAATCTTTTTGTACCTATCTCTATAAATACAAACAGCTGTGTCTTAAATAAAATCTTTTTGCATTTGATAAATAAAAAATAATCAAATCTTTTTTGTCATATGGAGGTATATACAGTTTATGAAAAGAGTTTTATTATTCTCCGAAAATGATCAAATCTTTTTATGTTTGTTTTGACAACCGATATTGTTGCCATGGCAACCGAGCGTCAGGTTTTTCTTCGTTACGGAATTTCTGGATTCGGTCCCCGCGCTCAAAGCCTGCGATAAAATCTATGCAATAGCTTAAAAAATTGTGTATAAGATATCCACTCCATTTTTATTTTATTTGAAAGGATATTTTATGGCATTAAGTGTGGAAGATTACTACTTTTGATCTTGGAGCCGCTCAGATGGTACGTTTGTTCTGTATTTGAAGTACAGTAGAACACCGATTATTCGAACGCCGATTAACCGAATCGCCAATTATCCGAAATGGTCCTAAGCGTAATATTTTTTTTATATGTACTTTGTATTTTTGTTAAGGCCTGATGGGGTTGCAACTTACTCTGATCGAGATGTTCAAGTGAGCGTTATTGTAGAACTGTGTTTGTTAAACATAATTAAGTTTATTCTATAATAATAATAATAAATATTCTTTATTGCATACCAAAAAACTTTACAGAAACTTAATTTAAAAATGTATAGTGCAAAGGCGGCCTTATCGCTTTTAGCTTTTTTTTCTGTGTGACAGTTCGTTTTTTTTTATTACCGGTCTATGTCCGATTATCCGAATCGACCCCGGTCCCAACTAATTCAGATAATCGGTAATCGATTTCGATTATCTTTGGCTAACACAATATGTCATAGAGTCACACAGACGAAGGAAGTAGAGCTACGCCACGCGTAAACTTTATGAGTTTGCTGCTTCTACGCCGCAGATCCGACCGACGCATTATGTATGTGCGGTCGATGCAGCAATCCAGTTAACATATTCGCTGCACGCGTGCTACGGTTATGGGTTTTTCGCTTCTAGACCGTATCAGCGACGATTATTTGTATTTGGGGCAGAGAATGAGTTAAAAAAAACCAATTAGTTCGTAATTTGAAAATAGATAAAATACCTACTCAAAATGTCATGTATGTATGGCAGGCAAATTGTATCATTATTGATTAGTCATTTTACATACGGTCAGGCAAAATGTAAAATGTTGTACGCCGATTCAGGCAATTTGTAATAATTCTTCCGTATGTAAACAGTCAGGCAAAATGTAAAATTCTGTACGCAGATTATAAAATGCCGAACCAGGCAAATTGTAATAATTAGTCCGTATTTAAACGGTCAATGCAGAGTCAGGCAAATTGTCAAAATGCCGTACGGCAGATTGTAAATTATATAATTTGCCTGAAAGTATGTATAATGACGAATTATACAGTATGCCTGCGACATATGTATCACTTACATCGATTAGAGAAACAACGGTGGCGTAGCCAATTTTTTTTACATGAAACATCAATAATAATAAATAAGTCAAGTACCTAGCTTGATAAAGAGTATGTAAAACTGGAACGTTAACGTACGAAAATCCTTTAATGATCTAGGCCTTACCGAAACTCGGTTTTCATACAAAAAATACATATTATAAACGAGTCAAGTACCTTGCTTGATAAAGAGTATGTAAAACTGGAACGTTAACATACGAAAATCCTTTAATGATCTAGGCCTTACCGAAACTCGGTTTTCATACAAAAAATACATATTATAAACAAGTCAAGTACCTTGCTTGATAAAGAGTATGTAAAACTGGAACGTTAACGTACGAAAATCCTTTAATGATCTAGGCTAGGCCTTACCGAAACTCGGTTTTAATATAAACAATACATATTATAAACAGGTCAAGTAACTAGATTGATAAAGAGTATGTAAAACTGGAACGTGAACGTGCTAAAATCCTCTAATGATTTAGGCTTTACCAAACTAGGTTTTCATACAAACAATACATATTACAAACAGGTCTAGTACCTAGCTTTATAAAGAATATGTAAAAATGGAACGTTAACATACCGAAAATCCCCTAATGACTTAGGCCTTACCGAAACTCGTTTTTCATACAAACAATACATATTATAAACAGGTCAAGTACTTAGATTGATAAAGAGTATTGTGACAAAAATAATGGGAAATGGGATAAAAACCCTAACGGAGTTTGCCACATATGATACGTAAGATTTAGAGGTTCGGGCCTAAACGGAGTTTTAAGGGAAAAAAATGTTATGGGGTAAATTAGAATATATGTATTTTATGATTATTTTAAAAAGAAGGAACAATAAACAATATGAGTATAAAAAAAAGGTGTGATTACATTGGTTGATCGTGTTGAAAATTTAAAACAATGACCTACTTTATTTATGGGCAATTCCCGGAAATAAATTTAAAGTTACAATTTTATTAGTATAATAAAAGGTTGTAACACCCCACCCGGCCTATTTAAAATATATAAGTATATAAAAATATAAATATATAAATATAACTAACTAAACCTACCTATAATACGCATACGTGCATACAACATACAACCTACCGCTATCTACCTATAAGAAGTATGTAAACTATACTTGATTTTTATTGCATTTTAAAATACGATTAAACGTTTGGCCAGATCGTCTAGAGAACCCTAAATTGTGATCGCAGTAACTCAGAGTCTTTTTGAAGGCGAATGACAAGTTATTTTTAAGAGATTAATCTATCACGTTGTGTTTGGACGAACGATGTAGTCTAACCTATAATTTTGAAGTATTTCGCGCAGAACCCTAATTTCCCTACTGTGATTGGTCCCTATTTTGGGCCCCCCCAAATTGGGAAGGGTAGCTAGCCCCCAGTGCTCGGAATAACGTAATACTTGACTGACGTCAGTACTGCATTATTTTGGTGATTAAAACAATGTACATCTAACTCAAAGTAATTGAACGAGCGATTTTAGCTCTACACAGATAATTATAACTACGTGAGCCCCGCTAGCTACTGTCTCTGGCAGGCCACTAAGGTACATGATCAGAGTCCACCCTCTTCAAGTGTATTTTAATTAAGCTACACGACAATGTAAAGTGTGCTATGCCGTGTTCCTCCCGAATCCCAAAGCTAGTGTATATAAAACGCTTGTGAGGCGCCTTATTATACGTGTATAGTGTGAACTATAGCTGAGTCTTTACAGCCATAGCTTGTCCATCCCTATTCGTCAGGTAGGATTAATACCTTCGAACAGTGACTGATCGCGAATACATATTAGCACTAGGTACTAAAATAAAGTATATATTCCGACTTGAATGTCGCTCATCCTGTGAGAAGAGCACTACGGAATGTGAAATAAGTAGTTAATCTACTAATATGGTTCTTAGACCTGGAACTGTGCCATACAGTTGTATATAATGATATAAAGACCTGCGGTCTATATAACTAAAGCGAAATGGACACGATATCCATCGTGCCGCCGGCTCCAAAATAATACATAGTGTTAAAGCTCTGTCTTTAGACGTAGCAAACCCTTGATAAAGGGCGAAAGTAATGTCAGTTTAATAGTTTGGCTGAACGTGAAGAACAACGAACCATCACAGTCGCAACCCACTGTGAGACCCACGCGAATCATAGTCGCGGCATCACAATCAGGTCAAAGCGAGAAGGCGTGTAAGCCAAGTGTTTGGTCGAGGCGCTAGTTCAGGACGCAATAGGAGCCGACAGGACCCGGACACCGTGAACACTGCCCATAATATCCGAAAACCGTAGAATAGATTTAGTTTCTAAATCTAGCGCATATCAACTGACCCTAGCTACGGTTACCATCAGGATGGGTCGTCTACCTACATCATAATCGGTCTTGCTATAATCACTAGTAGTAAGGCGCGAACGCCCAACTATTCGTTTGCTTGCCCAATAGTTTCCTAAACGCTCGGTCCGATTTGGGTGAAATTCTGCCGAGGCATGCTTGTGACAAGCTACAGTTAGAACCTACCTATCTAAAATTACTTTAGTATCAAAATAGGTGAGGCTCGAACGCCTATAGTTTGTTTGTTAGTCCATTACATTTATCCCATAAAAGTGTGGACAGATTTAGCTAAAATTTGGTAAAATTAGGAGTTGTTCATATCTATGAACCACTGAACTACATATCTAGCTCATATTGCATGGAGCTTGGTAAACAGCCATCTCAAGTATGACATAGGCCTTCCCGCGACAGCATAGCGCCGTACTATCTCGAATGAGATTAGTGAACTGAGTGGACCTCGTGTTCACGGAACCCTAAAACTTATAATGCCGCGTGGCACTTGCAGTGAAGGCAGTTCGTAAATAAATAAAACGTTGGCATAGCTTAGACCTACCTACTACTTATTCAATAATATGACTCGCATTTCTTCCTAATAACGTTATTCTAAAACCTAATTCGCTATTCCCTAGTAATAGATTTATTTACTAGAATTCCTACAGGACTGTACCAACCCGAATGAAATTAATGAACTGAGTGAACCACGTGCTCGCGGAACCCTAAAGCTTGTGATACCGCGTGTCACCTGCAGTGACGGCAGTTCGATAAAGTAAAACGTGGCATCGCTTAGACCTACCTACTATTTATTCACTAATATGACTCGTTTCTTCCTAACAACGTTATTCTAAAACCTAATTCGCTATTCCCTAGTAATAGATTTATTTACTAGAATTCCTACAGATCGCAATCCCCCTAACTCAGCCCTAGTTTTTCCCTATCCTAGCGAGATAGCTAAGTATTACGAGAACTAAATTTTATTTTGATGTCCATGTTTCAACAAATAGTTACAACTCGTGGCGGCTTTATTCGTCTTTCCCCCGGGGTACTAAACCAACCGTGCCTTCGAGATGAACCAATTAGGTGTAGTGTGTCATGGTGTGGTGAGTACCTAAAGCTAACTTGTGTCCTAGTTCCCTACGGCTAAAGTGTACCTGCCCTGAATAAGAAATGCCGCTGCCACGACAGACCAGGTCTGCCGCTTCGCTGCACCTCCTAAACAGTGTGTTTGGATGGGATTTGGATAGGTAAGGCCTGTCCCAAATACGGTGGCTCCGTACATGAGTGCGCTAACGCTTGTCCAACCTGTGGTCCTCATGACGGTAGGTCGTAAGATGGTACAGTCAGGATGTTCCGGCCATAACCAAACTTGGGTCGCTAGCCAGGCAAGCCCTCCTGTCAGCTTGCTTTCGGCACTTGCATTGATAAACCCACGCTTCGTTGTCACGGTTGCGTATCCACGTGAATTAAATCAACTAGCCTTCCTGAAAACATGAACTACCAACCTGGTCACTTGACGATACCTTCAGCTAGCAACCGACCTGGCATCTTGTTTCAATTCCTAGATCCCAGCTCGATTGCCCACTGTACCTCACTTCCTAACTGCACTAAACTATGGCTTGATCCCAGGTAGGAGCCTGAACTTTCGAAGGCAAATAACTAGGATTTCGGCCACACTAAATTCTATTCTAAACTCACAATATAAAGTGAGATTCCTAAGTTAATTCGCGACTAATAAGTACTTGGCGTGACACTTGCCCGGGGCGCGCGGCAGCTGTTCTTCGGATACGTCCTCCTCCTCTGGTGGTCTGTTCGACTGAATCCCGCTACGTCCGCGTGTCCGTGGTTTTAAAAGCTTTCACACAGACGCAGCCTCGGCAGCGCGCGGGCCGCCGCACACATACAACCGACCTCGTGGTCGAACTGCGCGAGCGCCGGCCGCTGTCCGGACGCAGACAGGGCGGCGCCTCTATCCCTTTAGCCTCGGTTTTCGCGCCATTTATTACCTAAGGCAATCTGTTATAACGTGCGCACCGCGTGGTTCGAATGACGACCGACAGGCGGCAGTCTGGCTTCTCGGAAATAATCCCTGAGCTAATTTGTTTCAATAACTGTCTATTCACTCGACTCGAGGTCAATCCTCACCCGACCGAACAAAACTAGTTATGTTTTTCCCAATAGACAGATTCCTTTTAGTCTATCAAGACTTACTGTATTACCTATAGATATTTATTTATACATATGGATCCGTTACAATCCAACCCCCTGAAAATTTTTAAAAATAGAATTCAGAGAATTGTCTTTTTGAAATTTTCAAAATAGCTAATAACTATTAAAATTTCCTGTTGGCACATTCTCCCCTAAGTGTGGTGTGTATTTAAACCAGGCATGTCATTTATTGTCCCTTGATTGATACACTCAACCATAAACAAAACCAGATTAGCACAGGACCAGCTCCTGCCATCACAGAGGAGTTCGAACGGGCATTTCGGGTGTGAGTCGAAGCCACTGCTACGTTCGCGCATAGGCGTATACATTGAGTGGACCACTAGCTTCCAATTCCCCACGCACCAGGAAACTCTACTGGCATACGCGCATTAGTAAATTGTCAATCTAGTTTACCTCTCCAAACTGTCTGTGATATAACTGAAGCGGTTCCCGCGACAATCAGTCAAGTTCTCCGAGTAGAGCTTCCCCCAAGTGACAATAGAATCTTACCTTGGAGTATGTATAGTGTATAAGTCCAGTTCTTAGCTTCTGGTAGAGTAATTAGCCCAAACCAACGTAACGTAAGACTCAAAAGAACAAATTGTTGGTTCAAACTATTTTTGTATACATGAAGAAGGACAGCGTGTGCCAACAGCTGACTCAGATATCCAGTATTTGTTGACTCTCCTTCAAGATCACGCTCCCCTTAATTTTATTCCCAAAATATCAAAGCAACTCACACAAAACCCCTCTTTTCACATCACTCTCAAATTTCCTTTTGTAACATTCCAATCCTGGAAAGGTCAACAAATCCTTATCTTCAGCCAGGATATTTATTGTAGTCAACACAAGAGAATATGTAGACCTATTTTCAAGTATTTAAACACAATTCTCCAATAAACCCCAAACATGGACACATCTATGACTGTGACATTTTCATATCGCAGCTAAGTCACGTTCCGAAACTATCTTTCATTACTAAACGCCAGTATGTATTATAACAACAAGGCTGCCCTAAGTAAATTATTTGAACAAGAATATCACGCATTTCCCTTTTTCAATCAGAGTTAACTACGACTCTGTGCTGTGTATTACTGACCTCCACCTTCCCCTCAGTCAGTCCGCAATCCAACCAATAGAAATGCATGATCTTCCTTACAAATAGACTGAAACTATAACCTTTCGTTTTACAAGTTTAATATACCTCCTGTACCTGAAAAACATTTACCCTTTTACCTTTTACCTAGCAAGAATATAATAGAACTCTACCACTATATTCAAGCTGTACCTTCTGTAGTAAACCCAATTTTATTACCGTAATTTACCGTTACCTAGCAAGAATATAATAGGACTCTACCACCATATTCAAGCTGTACCTTCTGTAGTAAACCCAATTTTATTACCGTAATTTACCGTTACCTAGCAAGAATATAATAGAACTCTACCACTATATTCAAGCTGTACCTTCTGTAGTAAACCCAATTTTATTACCGTAATTTACCGTTACCTAGCAAGAATATAATAGAACTCTACCACTATATTCAAGCTGTACCTTCTGTAGTAAACCCAATTTTATTACCGTAATTTACCGTATAGCGGGGAAAATAAAATATCATTCCTTATACACATTTATTCTAACAATACTCCTCTTTTGCTAGTCAATTCCTATCCTAGGATTTATTTTACCTTTACCCCAGGCGAACTTGATTACTCTAACACCAGCCAAAGTTCGAAACTCATATTATGTACACACCCACACACATACACATACCCATATGTAAAGGCAATGCTAGAACTCTACATATAATATTTATTATTCTTAATTAACACATACTATGAAACCTTAACTTACTACACTATTTCCTAGTTCTATTACATCCTTATCTAATTACTTATCCTACTTGCCCACTATTTAGGTAATGAAATAATTAACAAATCTTAAATCAACTTAATGCTTGTAACGCGTTTTAATTACTCGAATTTCGGAATCAACCTCTCAAACTAGTTTCTGTCCCATCCCCGGTCCTATTTACTTGTAGTACCGTGATAGATTAACGGCATTGAAGTTTCCCCTAATTTCACCCGTATTAGGGTGCATCAAAGTGTACACATTTTGGAACGGTATTGAAGCTACCCTAAACGGACCCTCATAAAGTAATTCAAATTTCTTTGTCAATTTCTTTTGAGCATCCGATTTATTCAATTTCTTTAATTTAACCCAATCCCCTATTTGAAATTGTATAGTCTTATTCCTCTTATTAAATGCCCGCTGTCGAATTGAGCTAGCCTTCTCTAGGTTTTTCCTTACCTGGCCTCGTATCTCCTCAACATTACCCAACCTCTGATACCCTAATATTGAATCATAACTCATTCGCGTGGGACTTCCGTAAAGAATCTCGCTTGGTGTGAATCCCGTGCTTTCATGATAAGTATTGTTATATAATTGTTCCAATTTTGGTAACATAGTTGCCCAACCCCTGTGGTTAGTATGGCAAAAGGTACGAAATAACCTACCCAATTCCCTATTTACCCTTTCTGTGATATTTGGTCTAGGATTCCTCACTGTAGTATAAATTGCCTTGATTCTCAGTTGCCTCATACCATTTTTCCATACATCACTACTAAATTGAGTCCCATTGTCCGTCATTATTGATTGTGGCCATATGATTTGTGCAAACTGCCTTATTTTTCCCACGACAGCCTTAGAAGTTGCCTTCTTTAAATCATAGAACTTCACAAATTTACTAAACGAATCCTGTACAACCAGAATATATGCAGATCCGAATTTCCCCTTAGGCAGCGGGCCGTACAAGTCAGCCATCACTAACTCCCCTATTGCCTGAGTTACCACACTTTGGCATGGTCCTACTTGCTTAGCATTGTTACTCTTTGACATCTGACAAATGTGACATAGCCTTAACCACGACTTTACATCTCTGGACATGCCGATCCAATAGAACCGTTCTCTTAGGTACCTCACTATCTTATAAGCCCCCTGGTGCCCCATCTCTACATGAGTTTGTATAACTACTTCATCCCTCAAGCTCTTAGGTAAATAAGGGACCTTACTAAGATCGTTTCTTCTGACATAAACTATGCCATTTTCTTCAACGCAAATTGACGCTACTCTACCTATCCTACTCGACTCAAATAGCTGTGCCTTGATTTGCATATCAATTGTTCTAACTTCCTCGTCTTGGCATTGAAGCTCGGCCAACCTTGACAACTTTTGTTCTAACTCCTTATTTTTCCCCGTTTCGGTATATAATATTTCCGGTTGTATGATCTTTTCTTCCTGAACCCTTTCCCCTGTAGGTAAATATCTCGACAGAGTGTCAGCTACCACATTCTCCTTGCCTTTTATATGCTCTACCCTGTACGTAAACTGTTCTAAATACAAGATCCACCGAGTTATTCGTCCATTATACAATTTCCACTTTTTTACGAATTGCAAAGCTTTATGGTCCGTTTGTATGATAATTTCGGCACCCCTAAGATAAGTCTCGAACTTCTTAATACAGCTTATTACAGCGTAAAACTCCTTTTCCGTAACTGTCCAATTTAACTCTGACCCTCTCAATGACCTACTGTAGAAACTTATTATACGCTGTTCAAAAGCGTCATTTAATTGGAACAGCACCCCAGCAAGTCCTATCCCCGAACTATCAGTTTGTAAATAGAATGGTCTCAAGAAATCCGGAAAATGCAACCTAATCGTGTCTATAAAGGCGCTCTTAATTAATTCAAAAGCCTCCTGTTCCACTTGACCCCACGTCCACGGCACGCCTTTCTTTAATAATTTACATAATGGTACGATATAATTATTATAGTTTGGTATGAACCGCCTGTAAAAATTACACAATCCCAAAAAGGCCCTTAACTGTTTGATCTTCCCCGGACGCGGGAACTCTTGTATAGACCTAACCTTTTCTGGATCAGTCATAACCCCTTCAGTTGAAATTATGAACCCCAACATCCTTACTTCCTTACACAAGAACTCACACTTTTCTAAATTACATGTCATACCCGCAATTTCTAACCTTTCCAACACCTTGTCTATATGTTCCAAGTGTAAACTTAAATCCCCACAGGTAATTATAGCCAAATCGTCCAAGTAGTTCACGCAGAACTCGCGTACCTCTGTACCTAGTATTATATCCATTGCTCTACTAAAACTACCTACTGACGTTTTTAACCCTTGAGGTAGGACATTATAAACGTAACTCTTACCGTTCACTGTGAACCCTGTATACTTTTTACTAGCTTCCGTAAGTGAAATCTGAAAATACGCGTTATTAAGATCAATTATAGTCATATACTTAGCTCCATGGAAGGCATTTATGATATCTACTTGCATTGGAGGCTTTTCCGAATCGGATACCATGTACTTATTTATCTCCCTTGCATCTAACAAAACGCGTATTGAACCGTCCTTTTTTAGCGTGAACGTCAATGGGCTGCTATACGGAGTAGCTGACCTACTTATGATCCCTAACCCTTCCATTTCGCTTAGCTTCTCATCTAATTTGGCCCTGTACGCATACGGAACCGGATATGATCGCTTCATGATAATAGGATGTTTTCCCATCTTAATCTCATGCTCATAACAGTTGGCCCTTCCTAATTTCACCGTGAAAAGCTTCGAGTGTCTGTTGAATATGGATTCCAATTTTATCAGGGCCTCATGGTCCCTAATATCCCCTATTTTCACGTTAAAACTCCTATTTCCATTACTCATTTCATTTGAATTATTCTTCTTTTGTTCCGACCTACTGATGGAAAATTCCAAAACCAATTTTTCTTGCCCATTTTTAATAAGTACACCCCTTGTTTCACTACTCAAGTCTAATATCACTTCATGTTTCGTCATCCAATCAAATCCTATTATCAGTGGTCGCGACAGGCCTGGTATAACCAAAAAGCTTGTGTCAAACACTCTATCTCCTAGTTTCATTGGCAAAAGGACCATACTTTGTATTTTCGCGCTTTTCTGCCCTACTGCCCCTTTTATATGAAAAGGTTTGACAGGTAGTATAGGTATTTTATCGACTTTATTCCTAATTTCATTCCAAAACTCTTCAGATATACACGTAACATCACTACCTGTATCCAACAACCCTAGCAACTCATACTGATAAATCTGCACCTCGATCTCCGACCTAAAATTATCATCCTCATCCTGCGGTTCGACGGTTTCGTCGAACACTGCATTCGATATTGGTCTTGCGAAGCTTCTTTCACTAAACAGCTCTGACCTCAATTTTATCCTATCTACAAGACACCTTGCTATGGAATCCCCCTCCTCGGCTTCCTTCTCCCACAACGAGCCTGTAAACCCCAATCCAGATCTATCAGTTTGACCTACTCCTTTCAAGGGTATCCTCAACCCCCTTCCATTTACTCCCAAAAGGTCACCTGGTCTCCAGCCCATTTTTAACATTAAATTTAACGGAACATCCCCTTTTTCTGAAGTTAACCCGGGGACGGGACAGTCAACTTCATTTAATTTAAATCACCCTGATTATCATTAGTACAATCAATAACAGCAGTAACCTTGCTAACATTATTATTGGGTCCCTTCCTAAAATTACTGTTTCCGGATTGTTCGGGTTTCCTCCAGCTTTGATAATTGCGTTGTATATCACGCTTACGCTTATCTATTGTACTCTGTTGCCCTGGTACCTGACTAACATTGCTATTCTGCTTAATTTCCTGTTTACTAATATCATCCAAACCCCTCAAGAACTCTGCCGTCTCAATTATTGTAGTTATTTTGGACAAAGACCATAAACTCTGTACATTCCTAGGGTAATGCCTAATTACGTCCGTCACTAATTGAGTTTCGGGTATCTGAAACGTGAGCATTTGAGCTTGTCCTGTCAACTGCAAGAAGTGCCCTAACATCGTTGGATGTTTCTGCTTATCCCATATGCTATGAACGATATTACGCCGAAGGATACTTTGTTCTGTCTCTCCCCAATAGATTTTTAGAAAATCTTCCCTGAAATCCTCAAATGTAGCCCAACGACTCTTGTAAATCCTAGCCCAATCCCTAACTTCTCCGATCAAACACTCGACTATTAAATCGATTTCTTTACCTTCCCTAGGTAACCTCTTGAGATAACTCTTTAAATCCTCAATGAAAGTTACAGGATGGATATTGCCCTTATTAGAGAACTTGGGCTTCTCCATATTTTGTACGTTACACATAGTGATAGCTGGTCTCAATACATTTCCTTCACTCAACTGTGGGGCTGACTCCATCGTGGCAGTCCCCGGCGCCTCTAACCCCTGATTATCTTCCCCGCCAACAATTTCCGAAGAGGGCAAGATTTGAGGAATCCCTAGCTCCGATTCGTCGTTTTGCCCCATCGTAGTGTCCTGGCTTACATTAATAGGTACCTGAGCTAATTTTCCCTGTTCATTTAACCTATCTTCTATACTATTTATCTTAGTTGAAAGCACTCCAAAAGTACGCCGCATGGAACGGTAAAGAAATCCAGTAGCGTCCATACGCCTCCTTTGTACTATAGGTGATACTGGTAACGATGTGGAATGGGCCATATCCACGAACCCTGTTCCAGTCCTGCCATTTTCCCCTATTACATTCCCCTGCTGTTCTGTCCCCCCTCCAGAATTTACTGTCATTGCCTCCGGTTCTGCCTCCAATTGTGCTAAATTTGGAGCACTTGTCTGAACCCCTCCCTGAACTGGTGTAGGGTCTGATTTCTTTCCCTTAGCCTTCCTAGTGGACCGCCTCATCTTCTCCTGAACCAAAGAGTGAACCTCCAAAGCGTTCAATACTCCGCAAATATGTACTATGAGAACCTAAAACATAATATTTAACTTAATTCGATTGCCCATGCAAAATGGATTTAGCATCGCCTAAAGTTTACGTGATGTAAATTTCCAATCAACAATCAATAACCAGTGATAGGAGATTCCCTCCTACCTATTAACATTTTCGAATGCTACACTTATACCAACACTAGTGCAAAGAGACCATCCTTTATTCTGTCAGATTGAGTGATTACTTTGGAATTTAGCCATTTTTTTTTTTCTTAACCACAACAGGAACCGAACCTGCGACCCTAGTATGCGAAGCTACTAGCTACTCCTATAACGTAAATAAATTAAAACTTAAAAAAAAAATATTTTTTTCAACCGCAACAGGAACCGAGCCTGCGACCCTAGTATGCGAAGCTACTAGGTACTCCTATAACGTAAATAAATTAAAACCTAAAAAAAAATATTTTTTTTTCAACCGCAACAGGAACCGAGCCTGCGACCCTAGTATGCGAAGCTACTAGGTATTTCTAATTTACAACCTAGATATATTAAGAACTAAAATAATATATTTTTTTTTTCTAAATTTGCCTCCCTCGGGACTCGAACTGGCGACACCAAGTTACGAGGCTAATTACAGACTCCTAATATACAATCTAACAAAAATAAAATTAAAATTTATCTTTAAAACAAATTACCTCTAACAGGATCGAACTTGCGACTGTAAATTGCAAGGCTACGGATATATTATTGTGCCATAGCGCACTAGCTTGAAGTTCCTACGACAATATCAAGAGCAAATCGCATGTCCTTCACAGACCTTTTGCGATTCCAACAACAGTAGGCATTCAATGTAACAACTGCTTCTTTTACGAAATGTAAATAACTTAAATATCACTATATTTCGATACAAAATAGTATATAACCTACCTAAAATTTACTTAGATTACCTAACCTATTAAATAAGTGCAACTTCACAGCCCCGTCTGCCTACATAAGTACACGCTATTCGTAACGCTCAACTACCTTATTTATCAATTATTATGAGAGACCTTTTTCTCTGAACTAAGTCGTTAACTACCCATCCTATACACCAACTAGAATATGTACCTACCAAATATTTCTTTCGAACAAATAACTATTTAATTATTTACATCCGGAATTTTACTAACGGAGTATTGAGAAGAAACTATATTATCAATGCCTACTTCAAATACGCTGCCATATAAAAGAATTCAACGGGAGCGCTCACTCACTCGTCGACCCCTATATTAGTTCTAAGTACAAAATACGAGCTTCAACCCCCCGGATATAAGACAATAGCTGGGGTTTAAATTAACCTATAAACTATAAAACTACATAGGATAAAATAACAATTTTCTCTTTGTTTGATAGATTAATCATTCAGTTATAATTGTCATTCACACCTCATTCCATTTCACGAACATCAAATTGTGGCATAAACCGAAGCCAACTAAAGTTATTTATCTATGTTTATCACAAATAACTGAACACAAAGTTTTATTATACAAAACGACTACCTACAAGATTCAGTATACGAACGCGAAAATCAGATGTCAGACATCCAAGTTCTTTGGTAGCACTGTAACCGTCCGTTTCCGCCCACGAACCCTGATTTTGACTATCCAAATGTAATATTTTGAACCCTCTTCTTATCCTGGTCACGGCTTATCAAATTGTAACACCCCACCCGGCCTATTTAAAATATATAAGTATATAAAAATATAAATATATAAATATAACTAACTAAACCTACCTATAATACGCATACGTGCATACAACATACAACCTACCGCTATCTACCTATAAGAAGTATGTAAACTATACTTGATTTTTATTGCATTTTAAAATACGATTAAACGTTTGGCCAGATCGTCTAGAGAACCCTAAATTGTGATCGCAGTAACTCAGAGTCTTTTTGAAGGCGAATGACAAGTTATTTTTAAGAGATTAATCTATCACGTTGTGTTTGGACGAACGATGTAGTCTAACCTATAATTTTGAAGTATTTCGCGCAGAACCCTAATTTCCCTACTGTGATTGGTCCCTATTTTGGGCCCCCCCAAATTGGGAAGGGTAGCTAGCCCCCAGTGCTCGGAATAACGTAATACTTGACTGACGTCAGTACTGCATTATTTTGGTGATTAAAACAATGTACATCTAACTCAAAGTAATTGAACGAGCGATTTTAGCTCTACACAGATAATTATAACTACGTGAGCCCCGCTAGCTACTGTCTCTGGCAGGCCACTAAGGTACATGATCAGAGTCCACCCTCTTCAAGTGTATTTTAATTAAGCTACACGACAATGTAAAGTGTGCTATGCCGTGTTCCTCCCGAATCCCAAAGCTAGTGTATATAAAACGCTTGTGAGGCGCCTTATTATACGTGTATAGTGTGAACTATAGCTGAGTCTTTACAGCCATAGCTTGTCCATCCCTATTCGTCAGGTAGGATTAATACCTTCGAACAGTGACTGATCGCGAATACATATTAGCACTAGGTACTAAAATAAAGTATATATTCCGACTTGAATGTCGCTCATCCTGTGAGAAGAGCACTACGGAATGTGAAATAAGTAGTTAATCTACTAATATGGTTCTTAGACCTGGAACTGTGCCATACAGTTGTATATAATGATATAAAGACCTGCGGTCTATATAACTAAAGCGAAATGGACACGATATCCATCGTGCCGCCGGCTCCAAAATAATACATAGTGTTAAAGCTCTGTCTTTAGACGTAGCAAACCCTTGATAAAGGGCGAAAGTAATGTCAGTTTAATAGTTTGGCTGAACGTGAAGAACAACGAACCATCACAGTCGCAACCCACTGTGAGACCCACGCGAATCATAGTCGCGGCATCACAATCAGGTCAAAGCGAGAAGGCGTGTAAGCCAAGTGTTTGGTCGAGGCGCTAGTTCAGGACGCAATAGGAGCCGACAGGACCCGGACACCGTGAACACTGCCCATAATATCCGAAAACCGTAGAATAGATTTAGTTTCTAAATCTAGCGCATATCAACTGACCCTAGCTACGGTTACCATCAGGATGGGTCGTCTACCTACATCATAATCGGTCTTGCTATAATCACTAGTAGTAAGGCGCGAACGCCCAACTATTCGTTTGCTTGCCCAATAGTTTCCTAAACGCTCGGTCCGATTTGGGTGAAATTCTGCCGAGGCATGCTTGTGACAAGCTACAGTTAGAACCTACCTATCTAAAATTACTTTAGTATCAAAATAGGTGAGGCTCGAACGCCTATAGTTTGTTTGTTAGTCCATTACATTTATCCCATAAAAGTGTGGACAGATTTAGCTAAAATTTGGTAAAATTAGGAGTTGTTCATATCTATGAACCACTGAACTACATATCTAGCTCATATTGCATGGAGCTTGGTAAACAGCCATCTCAAGTATGACATAGGCCTTCCCGCGACAGCATAGCGCCGTACTATCTCGAATGAGATTAGTGAACTGAGTGGACCTCGTGTTCACGGAACCCTAAAACTTATAATGCCGCGTGGCACTTGCAGTGAAGGCAGTTCGTAAATAAATAAAACGTTGGCATAGCTTAGACCTACCTACTACTTATTCAATAATATGACTCGCATTTCTTCCTAATAACGTTATTCTAAAACCTAATTCGCTATTCCCTAGTAATAGATTTATTTACTAGAATTCCTACAGGACTGTACCAACCCGAATGAAATTAATGAACTGAGTGAACCACGTGCTCGCGGAACCCTAAAGCTTGTGATACCGCGTGTCACCTGCAGTGACGGCAGTTCGATAAAGTAAAACGTGGCATCGCTTAGACCTACCTACTATTTATTCACTAATATGACTCGTTTCTTCCTAACAACGTTATTCTAAAACCTAATTCGCTATTCCCTAGTAATAGATTTATTTACTAGAATTCCTACAGATCGCAATCCCCCTAACTCAGCCCTAGTTTTTCCCTATCCTAGCGAGATAGCTAAGTATTACGAGAACTAAATTTTATTTTGATGTCCATGTTTCAACAAATAGTTACAACTCGTGGCGGCTTTATTCGTCTTTCCCCCGGGGTACTAAACCAACCGTGCCTTCGAGATGAACCAATTAGGTGTAGTGTGTCATGGTGTGGTGAGTACCTAAAGCTAACTTGTGTCCTAGTTCCCTACGGCTAAAGTGTACCTGCCCTGAATAAGAAATGCCGCTGCCACGACAGACCAGGTCTGCCGCTTCGCTGCACCTCCTAAACAGTGTGTTTGGATGGGATTTGGATAGGTAAGGCCTGTCCCAAATACGGTGGCTCCGTACATGAGTGCGCTAACGCTTGTCCAACCTGTGGTCCTCATGACGGTAGGTCGTAAGATGGTACAGTCAGGATGTTCCGGCCATAACCAAACTTGGGTCGCTAGCCAGGCAAGCCCTCCTGTCAGCTTGCTTTCGGCACTTGCATTGATAAACCCACGCTTCGTTGTCACGGTTGCGTATCCACGTGAATTAAATCAACTAGCCTTCCTGAAAACATGAACTACCAACCTGGTCACTTGACGATACCTTCAGCTAGCAACCGACCTGGCATCTTGTTTCAATTCCTAGATCCCAGCTCGATTGCCCACTGTACCTCACTTCCTAACTGCACTAAACTATGGCTTGATCCCAGGTAGGAGCCTGAACTTTCGAAGGCAAATAACTAGGATTTCGGCCACACTAAATTCTATTCTAAACTCACAATATAAAGTGAGATTCCTAAGTTAATTCGCGACTAATAAGTACTTGGCGTGACACTTGCCCGGGGCGCGCGGCAGCTGTTCTTCGGATACGTCCTCCTCCTCTGGTGGTCTGTTCGACTGAATCCCGCTACGTCCGCGTGTCCGTGGTTTTAAAAGCTTTCACACAGACGCAGCCTCGGCAGCGCGCGGGCCGCCGCACACATACAACCGACCTCGTGGTCGAACTGCGCGAGCGCCGGCCGCTGTCCGGACGCAGACAGGGCGGCGCCTCTATCCCTTTAGCCTCGGTTTTCGCGCCATTTATTACCTAAGGCAATCTGTTATAACGTGCGCACCGCGTGGTTCGAATGACGACCGACAGGCGGCAGTCTGGCTTCTCGGAAATAATCCCTGAGCTAATTTGTTTCAATAACTGTCTATTCACTCGACTCGAGGTCAATCCTCACCCGACCGAACAAAACTAGTTATGTTTTTCCCAATAGACAGATTCCTTTTAGTCTATCAAGACTTACTGTATTACCTATAGATATTTATTTATACATATGGATCCGTTACAAGGTTATTTTATAGAATGCCGGTAGGCAACGATCGTTACCGTCCCTTTGGTACTTAAATAAGTTACTAAGTTCTAAAATAATTAAATTTCACTTTGGTCTGAATTACCCTATTTTTCTAACATAACACGTATCAGATACAAAACACTTTTAAAATTTAAAATAAATAATTAATGGTTAGAAACTGGAAGCAGGAAATCTTCTAGGAAGGCAGAAAAGTCAAAGAGTTAGAGAGACGCTCGGGACAAAAGATAAAATAAATATTCACTTCCCTTGGCAAGCAGCTGGGCGGGCAGTGAAAGGACTGGCTGGTGGTCAGCACAGCTCCATCTCAGGATTAATCCTTAATCAGGTATAGCGTCGGGACGTCAACCTCGCAGGGGGTGGATGAAACCCTACGGACATATATAAATCTAGTTCGCAGCAGTACCAAAAATACACGCAAAGCGGTTTCCTTATACAAATTACTTACCACAGAATAAAATAGTGGGCCTCAACAAAACATTATAAAACAATTTATCAAAAAAATTTAAATTCACATGAGTGTAGACGGGATCACGGTCAACATTTGTTTTTTCTTGTCAAAAAATAACAACTATTTTCAAATTCAAATTCCATAGAGCGACGACATCAAAAAAGAATTTAATTATGAAACGCAACAAAAGAGATCGGCTCGAAACGATAGTTAGCGTTTCAAAATACCCACAAACTCACAAAAAAAAGGCGAGAAGTCCAAAAATTTTTGAAATTTGGACAACCCTATAGACGTTGGACAGCCCTGAAGAAGAAAAAAATAAAAACTCTCTAAGTAACTAGTTAACTACGAACGTTTACTTGAAGCTGGTAGAAATTGACATTTATACACGAACGTTCACATACAAACGGCAAAAACTCCATCTAAAAGTGAACAGACTCAATAACCCCAACAACACACAAGCGTTAAAGGATCGCTGTGTATTGAGCCTAAAACTAGTCACTTAAGAAAACAGGAGAAATCAAACAACTACTAAAACATTAAAGACCAATAGGGTTGACAAAAACTGAAAAAAACTTGCAAAACATTGTCGGTTACCCCAGCAAAATGTGGACAAAAACGGTAAAGGCGGATGCGTGAAAATCCGACTCACGGATAAAATTAACACCGGAAGTCTGAAACGCGATACGCAAGAGTCTAAAGGGACAACTCTACCGAAAAATAGGCCATTTGAGGTAAGACAAGGGCAAGATTAATGAAAGAAATTTGAAAAATGGAAAATTGTTATAAGACCTCAAGAAATCTAAACAATACTGCGGAATACAGAAACGTTGTCACATAAAAGTGAACAGGGTACGCCAAAAATTTAAGGAGTACCTCGCAAAGCAACGCGTAAAAATATTCCAAACAGTAACCCTTAAAGATTTATTTCCTTAAAACAACGTTAAATAATCGTGAACTAAAAGTAAGTCTGTCCCGACTTTCGATTGAAAGAAATCTAGAGTCTGGCCATTGACTACTCAAATTAAAAATTCTCTTGAATCGTAAGGGAATACACAGGCAAAAAACAACTCAACAACACGTAAGCAATTATCCGAAAGAGGTATAATGCCAATAAGCCGGGGAAAAAACGACCCGTGTCAAGAGAAGTATAAAAATACCGTGCATACAAACAAAAAAACCACACGTTTCCAAGAAAACTGCACGATTAAATTAAGTAAGGGGGTCTTGAGGTATTAAAACTTGAACCATAATATCCGAAAAACGGATCCACCCACGAACGACAAAAAAACGGGTACGTTAGGGAAAGACTAAAGGCAGAAAAGGGGATAAAACATTAGTTCGGGCGCCATAAATATGTGACAAAAATAATGGGAACTGGGATAAAAACCCTTACGGAGTTTGCCACATATGATACGTAAGATTTAGAGGTTCGGGCCTAAACGGAGTTTTAAGGAAAAAAAATGTTATGGGGTAAATTAGAATATATGTATTTTATGATTATTTTAAAAAGAAGGAACAATAAACAATATGAGTATAAAAAAAGGTGTGATTACATTGGTTGATCGTGTTGAAAATTTAAAACAATGACCTACTTTATTTATGGGCAATTCCCGGAAATAAATTTAAAGTTACAATTTTATTAGTATATAAAAGGTTATTTTATAGAATGCCGGTAGGCAACGATCGTTACCGTCACTTTGGTACTTAAATAAGTTACTAAGTTCTAAAATAATTAAATTTCACTTTGGTCTGAATTACCCTATTTTTCTAACATAACACGTATCAGATACAAAACACTTTTAAAATTTAAAATAAATAATTAATGGTTAGAAACTGGAAGCAGGAAATCTTCTAGGAAGGCAGAAAAGTCAAAGAGTTAGAGAGACGCTCGGGACAAAAGATAAAATAAATATTCACTTCCCTTGGCAAGCAGCTGGGCGGGCAGTGAAAGGACTGGCTGGTGGTCAGCACAGCTCCATCTCAGGATTAATCCTTAATCAGGTATAGCGTCGGGACGTCAACCTCGCAGGGGGGTGGATGAAACCCTACGGACATATATAAATCTAGTTCGCAGCAGTACCAAAAATACACGCAAAGCGGTTTCCTTATACAAATTACTTACCACAGAATAAAATAGTGGGCCTCAACAAAACATTATAAAACAATTTATCCAAAAAATTTAAATTCACATGAGTGTAGACGGGATCACGGTCAACATTTGTTTTCTCTTGTCAAAAAATAACAACTATTTTCAAATTCAAATTCCATAGAGCGGCGACATCAAAAAAGAATTTAATTATGAAACGCAACAAAAGAGATCGGCTCGAAACGATAGTTAGCGTTTCAGTATGTAAAACTGGAACGTGAACGTGCTAAAATCCTCTCATGATCTAGGCCTTACCAAACTAGGTTTTCATACAAACAATACATATTACAAACAGGTCAAGTACCTAGCTTTATAAAGAGTATGTAAAACTGGAACGTTAACATACCGAAAATCCCCTAATGACTTAGGCCTTACCGAAACTCGTTTTTCATACAAACAAAACATTAAAATTTCTTAAAAGTAAATAAATGGGTTGTGACAACTTGTTGCTAATATTTACAGTTTTTATTTGTTTGCGTTGGGGAATCTTGGTAAGCCCGCTTTCATCTTCGGCATCATGGTCACTTACCATCAGGTGAGATGATGCCAAGTGTGATGGCCGGAACACTATCCCTGTTTTAGTATCGTGTACAAGACCCACATAACTTTATGTCAAATTCATTGAAGACTGGCGCCAAACGAACGCATAAAAACTCTTTGTATGCAACAATAATATTACAAGATTCCTGGAAAAGAACGCTTGCGTCAAATGTGGATGATGGCTTGGCTTTCGTAAAGGTTTTTTTTTGTATGATTTGAATGTAAGGCAAGTGACAAGCGAAGAGAGAGAGAAAGAGCGAGCGGGCGTGTGTGTGTGTGTTGCGACGGGAAGAAGGTGTTCCTGGAGGCTGCGTGAGAGATCTGAGGGAGGAACGCGCCGACGGCGAGGGTCGACGGTTGTGTCCTAAGCGTGGTGTCTCGAGAGGTTTGATAAGTGAGATTGGGGAAGGGAATGAGTGCTGCGACGTTGGCAAGGTCAGAAAGGGTATGTTTTACACTTGCTTGCATGATTGCAGAGTAATCCCACAGAATCGTTACAATAAGGTTTTACTCAGTAAGGATTTTTTTATGTAATTCCCGCATAACCAAAATCGTTCGCAACTTCTATAATAATTGTGGAGTATTGTGTAAATGTAAATGAAGCGTCGGTGGCTCAACCGGTAACGACTCGGTCCATCTAACCAGAGGTACCGGGTTCAAATCTGGATGGCCAATGTACCAATGAGTTTTTCAAAAAACTTACGTACATACTTACCGATTGCTTTAACGGTGAAGGAAAACATCGTGAGGAAACCTGCACACGCCTGCGAAGAAACTCGAAGGTTGTGTGTGAAGTCGACCAACCCGCACTGGGCCCGCGTGGTCGACTAAGGCCTAATCGCCCTGATTCAGGGTAGGCTCGAGCCCCTCGGTGGGGACATATATGAGCTGTAATGATGATTGTGTAAATAGATTCTGTGTGATTATCCGAATAATTTTAGTCCGCGCTAAGGAATCAACAATTTTTATGAGTTCGTACTAATACTTTCGGAGCGTCATAAGTACTTAATATTAAACTTTATATCCTGTTGATTTAGCTTATAGTGACATACAGGCATTAAGATTGACCTGAGATCGATTATGTAAACATATTAGTAGCTAATTAAACTACCTCTAGTGAGACATTGGGAACTCAAAGACTACTTTTGGCACGTACATGTGTTTGGCTTTCACTAAAAGATAATTGTGTACTTCTATAGACGCTAAAATGATTCCTTTTGTAGAGGCAATGTTTAGCTCTTAAAATTGATAAACAATGTGAACTTAATATTTTACATAAATGTACCTAAAGAGTTGTCAAGACCACGACGATTTAATGTAAAAATAAGACTTTACCGATTTTCCTTTGTAAAAGTAGATTTTGGTCGTAATTTTATCTTAAATTGTTCGAGTATTTGTCAGATAAAGTCATAGGAGGGAACCACCCTTTTCCCATCCTAGGAGATAATATACCTTATTAAGTTTTATCTCCAACAATGCATTTTGATTTATCCACTACCACCCCAACTGTAACGCTCTTTAATGAACCTCATCTATCTATAATATAATAAAACTGTAACGGGGCCGTGTCTGTACATGAAATATTTTTGGAAAATAATAACTGTGGTGGATATTACTAACGATACAGAGGTCAAAACAACAACTTTTGGAATTTTTGTCTGTCTGTCTGTCTGTCTGTCTGTATGTTCGCGCATCACGCAAAAACTACCAGGCCGATTTTGATGAAATTTTGTATGGTGGTTCCTTATAGCGCGGGTTAACATATAGGATACTTTTTATCCCAGAAAATTCAAGAGTTCCCGTGGGAAAATCAAAAGTATTCATTTATAGAGTGGCTCACCACGCAAATATGGCTTGACCTATTACAATCAAATTTTACACGTTGATACCCTTATCGCGAACTAAAACTGGGACATTGTGAATCCCAAAAAAATTAGGGTTCTTACAGGAATGCAAAAAATTGTATCTTTAGAATGACTCAACGTAACAATATGAAACCTTTACATAGGGATGTGGTGTTTTGACCATCATTGTATAGTCGGGTATTCTTTATCCCAGAAAACTAAAGAGGTCCCGTGGGAAATTATCTATCGATACATACAATAAGAACAAAAGAGTACTTTTTTCTATATATTAGCTACACATACCAAACAGTAGCAGAATGTCAATAGATGGCACTGCAGGGATAATAAAACGCGCCTAAGTTGTATTAAAACATTAAAATATTATTTCATACTTTTGAGTGGATTTCTTTTATGTATTTTTCAGCATACGCTACTTTAAACTCTGGAACTATGGTACGTAGCGATGTGTTTCATAGACGAACAGAGAGGTATTTTTTTACAGATTCCAATCGTGTAAAAAAATAAAAACACATAAATCGAGTTTAACATATTTTAACAGGAGGCACAGATATGGGAACTCTTCTGAGCGCGACTATTTGCGTGTTGCAGTTGCTCTCCGCCTGCAATATCAATATCTGTGAACCTCATCAATGTATTTGCGGGTCCTCGGTGGAGGCAATTGGCCATCACTCACTGAGTTACAGTCGTGTTTGTGAAGATTACCACGTCACCAATTCCTTAATGACCTCACTCGGAGGGCACTGGTCTCGGCCAGATGGAATATTCAGCCGCCGGCCGGGCTTTAGTCGATCTGATGGCAAAAGGTCGGAGGGTTTAAACAGGTGCTATGGCAGAGAGGAACGTGTCTGCTTTGGGAAGCCACTTTTTCTTCCTCACTCCTCACACCTACGGTACTGCTGCTCAATTTGCGGTGAGAAAGAAGCATAATATGTACTCGGTCTTGGAGGCAAATTACTGCTTTGTGCCGCTGGTCTGTGAGACAACCGGCTGCTGAACCCTCAGAGGCCTTTGCCTTCACAAAGAAGATTGGCCTTCGCCTTCGAGAGAGGAGATGTGACGTGAGGTCCTACCTGCTGCTAAGGTTGTCTACTGCCATCCAGCGCGGCAACGAGAAGTGCGTCTTGGGCTCCTTTGGAGCTGATACGACTCGAGGATTTGACCCATATTAATATTGTTATGAAATTTTATTACTAGATTGATACCTATAATGATTTGAATTAGTTTTTTGATAATATTTCATCATATCAGTTTATATACGTCTCCACCAAGGGGCTCGACCTGCCCTGAGTTAGGGCGATCTGGCCTTAGACGATCACGCGGGCCCATTGCGGGTTGATTGACTTTACACATAAGCTTCGAATTTCTTCGCAGGCGTGTGCAGGTTTTCTCACGATATTTTTCTCACCGTAAGAGCGTCGGATAAACGTACATACCAGTATGAAATCGATATTCGTATAGATATTGGTAAGTGGCAGGATTCCAACCACGGCCTTCCGGACAGGAGGTAGTGGCCCTAACCGTTTTGCCACTGACGCTCTATATTTTATTTAAGATTTAGAAATCCTTACTTTATATTATAAATGTGAAAATGTGTTTGTTTGTTTGTTACCTATTCACACTTCAACACCTCTACCAATCTTAATGAAATTTGGCATGCAGGTAGCCTGTATCACTGGGAATGAAATAATCAACCTTTTTATCTGTGGAAATTATCATAGTCCGATGCAGTTCCTGAGGAAACTAAAACAATACTCTTTGTTCGTTTTATTTAAAATCGTAACGAAAAAATGGATTGGTGTGATTTTTCGCACAGAGATGAGGTTGAAAATGATATAATTTACTAATAAGTATATCCTGACATAGTTCCCGAGGGATCTGGGGACAACTGTTTTCTACGCTCGCGCACGTCGGTGGCGTTGCAACGGAGCAACGGATTAAAGTGATTTTTTGTATAGAATTTGTTGAGGGGGTGGGAAGTGACAAAGACTGCTAATCCGAATAGCCCGATACAGTTCCTGAGGTACCTGGTGAAAACTCATGTCCACGCTTGCGAGCTGATTGCGGCTCAAAAAGAGTCATAAAAGCTATGTCCACGTGGGCGAAGCCGCGGGCAAAAGCTAGTTATATATAAACGGCTCCAGCACTTCAGTTTGTAATAGGTGAGTTAGATTCCCTGAGCCACTCTTGGCCGCTCAAATCGCATCCAAGAGCCTTAAATTACACATAAGGCTGCCTTTCACTCAACCCAATATATTTTATATTTACTTTACCCATTGCACGCATTATTAAGTCTCCCTAGGGAACGCTGGTTTTACCTTAATTTGAGAAGTAAGGTTGCAGCTCGCATTATTGCGAATTTCAGATTGGTTCGAAAAAATAATCAAATGATAGACAATAGGGCACGCTTGAGCCCCTCGGTGGGGACGTGTATGAGCTGATATGATACTAGACGATAGATGCAATGCATCTTGTGGAAACCTCCTATTCCATAGGTATAACTTTCCATCAGTAGGGAGCTTAGCGCAGGTTACACTTTAGGATATACTAGACGATCAAGTTGACACTGAGAAAAAGTTCATCATAAAGTTCATCTGATCAAGTTGGCTATCAGTCTCAGGAGGCCTGGGACCATCACACAAGGGCTTATCAATTGTGGGTTAAAAAAAGTTGTAAGATAACAATTAAACAATAGTTAAGTTCTGGTGATACTTAAAACCTTGGGGTAATTTTCACCCCAAGTAAAAATTATTATTTTTTATATCTCATTATTAGATTTTATCGTTTTAATACCCAGGGAAGGGGACGAACCTAATCGGCCTACAATTAAAATTAAATTTTGCTATACCGATGCTTTGAGCTAATTTGTATAAAACACTCCTAAATCGTCATCCCGTAATCCTTTTAGAATATTTTACCCTTTTTTACTTCAAATTGTTTACTATATTAAAGGTTTTCTGATTCACTCTAAAATTATTTTCCTTTAAAAATCCGTCTAGGCCTTGATTCAAATTCCACGTATCATATGTGGCAAACTCCATAAGGGTTTTTAACCCCAATTTATTTTATTTTTGTCACAATATATATTAGTACTAACATACAGTATGGACACTCCCTGCCGCTCTTTACCCAGATTGATACAGATTGGTTATAGTTTGGTTCTCGAACGTATGGGATTCCGCCGTGATTTTGTTTGCTCCGACATTTGTTTTAGAAATGTGATTTCACGACCATTGTATGCAGTGTCCGGGGTGTGCCTGTGGGTTGGCAGACTTTAGTCACACCCTGGACACTTCATACAACGGACCTGAAATTACATTGCAAATAAATAATGACGGGAAAAACAAAATGGCGGCGAAACCCTATACGTTCAACAACCAAACTGTAAGCAATCTGAATCAATCTAGGAGGCAACGGGGTAAGGTCGGAAACTAGAGAGCGTATGTTAGTACTAATATATATACTTTACTTTAATTAACATAGAGTATAAATGACACGGTTAGTTGCGTTGCGGATATAAGTCACATACATTGATCAACGTAATAGAATATGTATAACGGTATGGTACGGTTAACGCCTACTTACAAAGGAGCTCTTATGCTCTGAGATATCTGCATACAAAGTACGTAAAGTATTATCTCCTTCTCTATCTGTATAATATAACACTTAAGGAAATCATTAATGACTGACTGACTGATCTATTGACGCACAGTTCAAACCACTGGACGGATCGGGTTGAAAGGCATACAGACAGCAATTATGCTTAGCTTATGCATCCGCTTAGAAGGATTTTGGAAAAAGGGATCTGCGCGGGCAACAGCTGGTTTCTATATAAAAAAAATCTAACACTAAGTACTATTTAAATACTTTTCATGTTTTTAAAAAAATCACGTTTTCTGTATACTGTTTATATGCTGTTTATGCCATTATTTTTTTTATTATCTGTTGTTAAGAGTGTCGGTGGCGTAACGGCTAGGGCCAGGAGGTCGTGCTTCGAATGCTGCCACGTACCAATATGATTTCAATTTAGATTTCATATATACGTTTATCCGACGCTCTTACGGTGAAGGAAAACATTTCGAGGAAACCTGCACACGCCTGCGGAGAAACTCGCAGGTTGTGTGTGAAGTCGACCAACCCGCACAGGGCCCGCGTGGTCGACTAAGGCCCGATCGCCCTAATTCAGGGGAGCCTCTCGGAGGGGACGTATATGAGCTATGAGCTGTTATGACGTTACAGCAGCAATAAAAATACATACAACTTTCTACCTATTACTGTTCATGAGATACAGCCCGCTAACAGATAGACGAATGGACCGTCGGATAGTGGAGGCTTAGTAATCGAAGTTACTAGTATCTCATCTGTGTAGTAATAGGGTCCTGTTGTTTCACTTTGGGTATGCGGAACCCTCACAATGAGAGAATTGTTTTGCAGGAAAATAATGTGCCTATAAGTTTACAGTTATATTACAAGGTATACTCGTTCGTATATTTAACCTTAGGAGAATATCAAAAGATAATCTTCTAAGAACTTTAATATCCATTTGTCGTCCGCCGGACTATAATGGCTTGCCTTGCGCCTCCGTCGACTTGTATAAAGACGGCTCAAGAAACCTTAACCTACTTTTAATAAAAAGAACTTTTGTATAGAATGAAATGATATTTTCTATTTCTATTAAACTTTAACGGAGCAGCTGGTGTTTTTCTTTTGCGGTGTAGTTTTATTTTCCTTCTCTTCGAAGGAAAAATAAATTGAAGAGTAGTTTGATTGGTTAATAATTATAAAGATCAGAAAGCTAATTACACATACAAACAAATGCAAGTACACCGTGTATGTCGTAGGTTGCAGTGAAATTAATAAAAAATATGTTATATTTTTTATTAAGGACAACCAAGCTAAAGGAAAAATACATTAAGTTTTAATGGATCTTGAAGAATGATTTACGTTAGATGGTAAAATTCTAAGTACCCTCGTGGTTGGGGACCCCCGTTTCTCATTTATCAGTTTAAGGCTCTTTGTCTCCTTAAAGTCTTGAAGAATTTTACAACAGCTCTAAAAGATGATTAAGACAAAAGTTTCCAATTGTAAAGTTTTATAGTAGGTACCTATGTAAGTAAATTGCTTTTTTCTACTCCCATTTGGTAATTTGCTTAATACATAACTTCAAATCATATCACAAAATATACAAGTCGTTTTACAATGATCATTTTCAAACAAGACAACTTTACTACAATAAAACTTTTTGAATATTTTTATGTCTGTGGCTTTAAAAATTATAAGTATTCATAAGTAGTAGTAGTAGTAGTAGTAGTAGTAGTAGTAGTATTTATAAGTCGTTTTACAATGATCATTTCAAAACGAGGCAACTGTTCTGCAATGAACCTTTTAAAATATTTTTATGGCTTTGGCTTCAAAAATTCAGTATAAATATCAAATTATCAGCTCCGCTGCGTGAAACAAACTAGTACTCATGTTACAATGGCTCTCATTACTTAGCAGTAGCATAAATAACTATAATGACAGAATTTCAATGTATTTTTATTTATCTCATGGTCGTAGAAAAGTATTGTATGCCACTGTACGCAATTAGCCATTGTAACACTCGTGCTGTCTTTTGTGCCACTAAGTGTCGCTTCGTGGCACAAACTAGCACTCATGTTACAATGGCTCTCATTACTTAGCAGTGGCATAATAGTTATTTATGCCACTGCCAATAATATACATACAATACTATTTCTACCACCATGAAATAAATAAAAATACATTGAAATTCTGTTATAATCATATATTGAAATTTTGTAGTCAAAGCCATAAAAATATTTAAAAAGTTTCATTGTAGTACAGTTGTCTCGTTTTGAAATGATTATTGTAAAACGACTTGTAGGAATTTATACTCAATTTTTGAGGCCAAAGACATAAAAATATTTAAAAAGTTTCATTGTAGTAGAGTTGTCTCGTTTTGAAATAATCATTGTAAAACGACTTGTAGGAATGAATACTTTTGTGATATGATTTGAGGTTATGTATACAGCAAATTACCAAATGGAAGTAGAAAAATAAGTATTAAAATATTGTAATTCGTTCTTTAGGTCCATAATATAATAACACTGTCTTGGGAACGGCACACCTGATAAAAGTATGATCGTAGAAAGTATGGCACGCATATATTTTTAATGCTTCTTTTACTTGTATCGGGGGCACTCCTGTTGTTTTTTTCAAGCTTTTATTAACTTGCTATGTTTGTATGTATGTATATGTATGTTTTTTAGTAAAAATCTTGCGAACGATTTGGGAGTGACTTCCAGGGGTCCAATTGATCTGAAATTTGGAATGCAGCCGTATTCCCGGTGACAATAGATCCTTTTGGTATTTTGAAGTTGATCTGATGATGAAATTTGGAGGTGGAATCATGGTTCCACAAATCTTTTATTTTCAATAGAAAGCCTTGTTTGAATTTGGAACCGTGTACTTATTTATATTTATTCGTGTATTCGCCTTTTGAGCCTTTTCAAATAAAGGCTTGTACCTAAAAGATTTTAAGTTTTTCACAAATTGTACAAAATGACTTATTTTTTTTAGTTAAAATTAAATTATTATTTTTTTAATGTCAAAAATAACTTTCGTTTGTATGGAATTGGGGGTTTTTTAAATTTCATCATTGTAGGTGGTAGTAGTTTTTATTCTTTGCTGAAGTTATAATCGTGGCCGAGAAAATTAACTGCGACACACGGCAAACAGACTGATGGAAATGACGAAATCGTAAGGGTTCCGTTTTATTTGACATTTTGGCTCTGTAACCCTAACACGTCTTTCGCCTGATATGATGAACCGTAAGAACCACTAAAACTATAAAATAGATTTCAACGCGAAAAGCCAAATAAAAAAAAATAAAAAAGCCTCACGTCAAATCAGGCAACTTAAACTCATAATTCAAAAAGGAAAATCACTAGTAAAAGAAAATGAAGTATTGAATTTCATGATTTTGCTGCTAATTAAATTTTAAAGTGTTCGCAAGAAGGAGGGTTTACCTGAGCGCAAATTGCAGCAATTTAGTATAATTGCTTACCAATTTGGTTTGCGCTAAGCACATTACAGCTTAATTATGGCCTCGCGTTACTTATTGTGAAGTCCTATAAATTCACGAAAACGCAGGCACCTATATTGTACTGGGCGGACTGTAGAAAAAACTCAGGGATCCAGTGAAGTCTTCTTTTATTTTCTATTTTTATTCCTATTGGTATAATTTCAACTGAACGACTACCGGTAACAATTTCCCGAGGTGGTTGTCTTTGAGCAATACCACAAATGATCTTCTTGGTCGGTCTCCGAAGGATGTGCCCGCCGTTGGTGACGACGTCGACGACTCTGGTCTCGCCATCCTTGCCCGGGAACACCTTGCTGATACGTCCTCGCGGCCATGTGTTGCGAGGCAGGTTGGAGTCGCAGATGATGACCAGATCTCCTTCTTTCGGTGGCACGCCGATCGTTCTGGGCTCCCGCCGGTGCTGGAGCAGAGGGACATACTCGCGCACCCACCGACGCCAGAAGACGTCAGCGAGCATCTGGGCGCGCTTCCATTGCTGCTTCGGCGTGATGTCCCTTTCTTCGTAGCGTGTGAAGGTGGGAAGTCTGCTGTTCGGCCCAATGAGAATGAGGTTGGGCGTGATTCCTTCTGGGTCTTCTGGATCGGAGCCGACGTGTGCCAAGGGTCGAGAGTTGACGGTGTTCTCGACTTCTGTCAGTAGAGTCAGTAGCGTCTCGTCGCTCGGATGCTGTTCGTGCAGGGTGACTCGGAGCGCCTCCTTCACTGCTCGTACCATGCGCTCCCATACTCCACCCATGAATGGAGCAGCGGGAGGTATGTAACGCCAGGTGATCTGGTGATTGGCAGCTTCCTCTTGCAGGGCTTCTACAGCTGCCTCGCTGAGTTCTCTTTCGGCAGCCTTGAAGCAGGTGGCGTTGTCGCTCCACAGCTCAGTGGAGCACCCTCGTCGTGCCATGAACCGTCGGAGTGCTGCGATGGCTGAATCCGCGCTCAGTGAGTAGACCACCTCGATGTGAATAGCGCGGCAGGTCATACAGGTGAAGAGCGCTCCATATCGCTTCTCACGATGACGGCCCACGGTGACTTCGATCGGCCCGAAGTAGTCCAGCCCTGTGTAGGTGAAGGGTCGCGCATGATGAGCCAAGCGCGCTGCTGGAAGGTTTCCCGTGGCTGGAGATGCTGGTTTCTTCCTCCAGAGCTGACACGAGATGCATTTCTTGATGATCTCCTTGATTGTTGGTCGTATTCTGAGGATCCACATCCGCTGGCGCAGCTCATTGACCACCATTTCCACCCCTCCATGGTGTAGTCTCTCGTGGACATGTTGGATGTAGAGACGGGTGTAAGGGTGTTTCCCGTCCATGAGGGGTGGGTTGGCTGCATCTTCGCCGATCTGATGCGCTGATGTCACTCGCCCCTTTAGTCGCAGTGTTCCCTCTTCGTCGACGAACACACTAAGAGCTGCAAGACGATCGCTTCCATGGGGAGGAGCTCCGCTGAGTACCCTCTTGATTTCGGGCCCGAAGCTTTCCTTCTGCGATTCTTGAATCCAGAGCTCTTCTGCTCTTCTGTTGTAGTGTGCTGGAATAATGCGGTAGGGAGTTTTTTCTTCCTTTTTATCGTCTCGTCGACCAGCCTTCTGGATCGTCTTTTTCTTTTGTCGCCAGTCGGGGTCCTTCTCCTGGTTTTTCATTGTCCTCTTCTTTTTTGCTGCAGCGTCTGTTGCCTTCTGAGGACGACAGAGGTCGATGAACTGGAGAACTCGTGCAGTGACTCTGATTAGTCTCAACCACCTCGAGAACCTGGTGATGTCTGGAAGATGACTGTGTTCGCGACGATCTTGAACGACGTGGCATCTCTCTTTTTCTTCTCCGGTTTCGACTTCTCGCGTGCTTTTCTCTTCCTGTGGCCATTCTTCTTCGGAGAGGTACAGGAAATCTGGCCCATTGAACCATCTGTGACAGAAGTCGAAGTTGTGAGGAGTTGCTCTGGTGGCGTCGTCAGCGACGTTCTCACTGGATTGCAGCCATCTCCATTCATTCTTTTTTGTTGTGTCTTCGATCTCGGCCAGTCTGTGAGCCACGAAGGTTTTGAAGGTTCTCGGCTCTGCTCTTATCCAGGTTAGCGCGGTCCTTGAATCTGACCAGTAGGTTTTGCTGGTCGCCTCGAAGTCGTGCTCCAACAGGACGGTGCGTGCCAGTCTTGCGCCAAGAAGAGCCGCTTGGAGTTCTAGCCTTGGTATCGATATCGGCTTCAGGGGAGTCACTCGGCTCTTTGCTGCTGCGAGTGCCACGTGCACGCTGCCATCACTTCTTATGGTGCGCCAATACACCGCTGCTGCATACGCTTCTTCGCTGGCGTCCACAAAGGTGTGAAGCTGACGCTGGTGACAGGCAGGTCCGTAGTCGTAGCATCGAGGGATTCTCAGATGCTCCACAGCGCAAAGAGAGGTGATCCAGGCGCTCCATTTCGGCTGCAGTTCTTCGGGAAGGTCTTCATCCCAGTCTGTCTGGTATCGCCATGTGTCTTGTAGGATGCGTTTCGCAGGTGTTGTGACGGGCGAAATCAATCCCCACTAGAGCGACATGACTACACTTAGGGCTTCTCGTTTCGTCGGTGACCTCAGGTCTTCTAATAATTCTGTTGGAGTCTTCCGCTTGTTCACGTGGAATGCAAAACAGTCTTCTTTGACGATCCATTGGAGGCCCAGCGCTTTCTCAATTTCGCTCGCTCCAATGTTTACTGCAGTGGTTCCCTGGTTCACTCCGTTGAATTCTTCTATGACCTGTCTCTCATTGGAGGCCCATCCATTCAATACGAAGCCAGCCTTCTTGTGGATGCGGTCAACCTCTTCAGTGATCTTTTGGGCTTCTTCTACTGTGTTGAAGCTCTGGAGATAATCATCCATGTAGTGATTTTTCTTAATCGCAGCTGCCGCTTCTGGGTAGTATGATGCGTAGTCTTCGGCGTTGCGATTCTTGATGTAGAGGGCAGTGCAAGGTGATGATGATGCACCGAAGATGACTGATGTCATTTGGAACTCTTCTGGAGGTCGGTCGCCTCTCCACAGGAATCTCAGTGCGTCCCGATCTTCTTTTTTGATTTTGATCTGCATAAACATTTCTTTTATGTCTGCAGACACGGCGACTGGATACTGGCGGAACTTCATTATGACGCCTGGCAGTGACTGTAGAAGATCTGGACCAGGAAGCAGCAGATCATTTAGGCTGACTCCTTCGTACTTCGCCGCTGCATCGAGAACTAATCTCGGCGGCTTGTGTGGTTTGGCAGGATTTACCACCGGGAAATGGGGCAGGTACCAGGTTCGGTCTTCTGCTGGTGATTCTGTTGTTTTCTCTGCGTAACCTGATTTGAAAAGATTGTCCATGCGTTCGACGTACTGGGTCTTCAGTGCTTCGTCTTTGTCCAGCCTCTTCTCTAGACTGATGAGTCTCTTCTCAGCATCCCTGAAGTTGTTAGGGATCTTCACATTATCTTCCTTCCAGAGGAGTCCAGTTTCGTATCTTCCATTGGGAAGTCGACGGCTTTCTTTCTCGAGTATCTTCACGGCTCTTTCCTCGGGATCGTCTTTGGGTTTGCGGGGCTCAATGCACAGGGACTCGAGCTCGAAGAAGTTCTTCATCTGTTCTTCAATTGGATTATCCTTCTTCACCGTGAGATGCCCGCAAAATGACACGACGTTTGTGAGAGATGAAGCGCAGCCGTGAAGCACCCAGCCCAATTCGGTTAGGGATGCGACTGGCTGACCACGTCGACCGGAACGGACTTCTCTGGTCACGATGAGATTCCAATTGTCTTGACCAATGAGGATCTTTGGTGTAGCTCGTTCATAGATGAGCTCATGCTTGATATCCTTGAGGTGAGTGCAGGTCTCGAGGTCATCTTCGTTAATGCTCTGGGATGTGAAGTTCAATCTCCCGACTGTTCTGACTTGTTCCAGGTTGAACTCCTTCTTCGCATATTTTCCTCCGATCTTCAAGCAGACCACTTTGCTGGCTTCGTGCTTGACTTCAGTGCCGACGCCTTGGATCCACATGGTGTTTTGTGGTCCATCCACTCCAAGCACATCTGCAATTGAAGCGTCGACTATTGTGATGGTGCTGCCTTCGTCAAGTAAAGCGTAAGTTTCGATGCTGGTGTGTGGCCCCTTGAGAATGACTGGGGCTATCTTGAGGTAGGCACGACGACCGACAAGCTCGTCTGTTGATGCAGCAATTTGAATAGTCGAGGCGATGGAGGCTTTCTCTTGTGTTGATGCAGGCATGGCTTCTGGCTTCTTTGTGTGATGGAGTAGACGGTGGTGTCTCATAGGGCAGCCGTCTTGTCCACAAGGTCGAGCCTTGCACGAGATTCTTCTGTGTTTGCTTCTCAGACATCGGTAGCAGATATGGTTCTTCTTTGCTATGTCCCAACGTATGTCTACGTCAGAACTCTGGAACCTCTGGCATTATGGTAGCTTGTGATCTTGCTTGCACAGGGGACAATGAGAGTCATCCCGATGACTTGCTTCTGTTGTTGTATATGTGCGCTCTATCTTCTTCTTGAAGCGCTCTTTGGGACCTTCTGCAATGTTCTCAGGAACTGCGTATGCCCCACATTTATCTGCTTCTTCATCGAGGAAAAGTGAGATCCTCTTCAGTTCTGGTACGCCATCACACTTGAACGCTGCAAAGTCGTACCATTTGTTTTTCATTATAGGAGTGAGCTTCTCTAGTATGGCTCTTGACATTTCTGGACTGTGAAGGTGCTGCGGTTTCTTGAGAGCTTCTATGGTGCCGACGACGTTGGCGATTTTACTGGCGAAAATGCAGAGATCTCTTGGGTTATCTGTTAGCTTCTGAACTGTCTTCAGCTTCTCTGTTTCTGCCAGGATCAGGGCTTCAGGACGTCCGAATCTTCTCTCAAGAGCTTCTATAATGGTTGCTGGTTCCGGCTGGCTGATAAGGAGGCAGGAAACTGCTTCCAATGCTGGACCCCGCAGGCTTCTTCTTAGTCTCACTATATTCTCTGTCTTCGCGAAGTAGTGTTTTGTTTCGTTGAAGGTAGACTTGAAGGCCAACCACTCGCTGCTGCGCCCTCCGTAGTAGGGCAAGTCGTGAATGTATTTGGGTGGCTCTTTCGGTGTACTCCTCATAGCTTGAGCAAAGGCTGCTGCTAGCGTAGTAGCGTCGACAGTTGGCTGTTCCCGTACAGGCGGTGCGAAATGATGATCTTCCCATTGCTTGTGTATGGCAGCTCGTTGTTGCACAGGCGGGATGACTTGATGGTCTTCCTGTTTCTGATGTGCCTGTGGTCTTGCTGTCTCTTGTCTTCTTTCTTCTAAGAAGGCAGCAGCTGGTGGAGGAGGTACCGTCGCTTGATTGTTATCTTCTTTGTTGAGCCACTCATTGACCCTAACTGCTGTCAGGTCATCTTCAATTTCTTCTTCTGAAGAGCATGATTCATTTTCTGTTCTTAGTCTTCGTAGACGAGCATGTTCTAGTTCTGCTTCTGCTCGTAGCTGCTTTAGTTTCAGCGCAGCAAGTTTCTCTTCTGCCTGGGCCTCTGCTAGCTTCATTCTTCTTTTCTTCGAAGAACCTTTCGACGAGATGCTGTTGGGTCTGATTGTTCTTTCCGAAGTAACTCCGGATTTGTTTCCCGTTTCTTCTGTCGTAATGTTTGACGTAGCATCGTCCGTCGTAGGCATGGCATCTGGTGAGGCAGGCGCGGTATTCCACACGATGGGCACGGTAGGCACCGCATTTCTTCCCGTAGATGCGGCTTTTTTGTAGTACGCGTAGCCGTAGCACTCGTAGCATTCGTAGCACCCGTAGCATTCGTAGCACCCGTAGCATTCGTAGCACCCGTAGCATTCGTAGCATTCGTAGCACCCGTAGCATTCGTAGCACCCGTAGCATTCGTAGCACCCGTAGCATTCGTAGCACCCGTAGCATTCGTAGCACCCGTAGCATTCGTAGCATTCGTAGCACCCGTAGCATTCGTAGCATTCGTAGCAGGCGTAGTACCCGTAGCAGGCGTAGTACCCGTAGCAGGCGCAGTAGGCGTAGTACCCGTAGCAGGCGTAGTACCCGTAGCAGGCGTAGTACCCGTAGCAGGCGTAGTGGTCTGGGCACCCCCAGCAGTCATAGGTGCGGGGGGGGGTGCCATCGTCGACCACCTCTCTACTTGCTTCAGGTCCCAGGTCCAGGGGCCCGCTCGGCGGTACCTCCCCGCTGCGGCTGCGGGTGACCACCATGATGCTTTCTCGCTTCTTTTCCTGGTTTCTTCTTTATCCGGCTCTCGAACCAAATTGTACTGGGCGGACTGTAGAAAAAACTCAGGGATCCAGTGAAGTCTTCTTTTATTTTCTATTTTTATTCCTATTGGTATAATTTCAACTGAACGACTACCGGTAACAATTTCCCGAGGTGGTTGTCTTTGAGCAATACCACAAAGAAAGCCATAGCATTTTCGACTGGCTTTGCATGTTATTTTCATTTTGAAGTTTACATATATTTGCCCCTATCTCAGAAACTACTTAACCAATTACAATGAATCTTTTACGATTATAAACTTAATGTTATTGTCTTACTTAATAAGTCTTTAGTTGCAATGACGAATATGGCATCCTATCCATAAATCTAGGCGGAAACTTAAATTAGTACCTATTTTTGACTAATTTTAATCTTTGTCAATTTTTATAATATTAGTTTCTAGCTGCTAGACTAGGAACCCTATCTTAACGGTTAGATCACCTAATGATCTAAATAAATCACACAAAGAAACAAATCATTTAATCGAGAAAACATAGGAAAAACAAAGGAAAACCTAATTTCGATAAAACTATATCTATCTTGTTCTAACTTAGTGCTATCTCGGTCTATCGAGGTTCCTAATTACCTATCCTACTCTAACCTAGTGTTATCTTTTTCTATATAAAAGCGCTGCCTGTTTTGGCAGCTTATCTAAGTAAAACACAAACAAGTTAATTATTTATTCAAGAAAACTTATAAAAATCAATGAAATTAACTTATTATCTATACAGTTAACTTATTATCTAAACAGTTAACCTAAGGGTCGTGATCATATATGTACAACACAAAGATTTTAGACTTGGTTTTTTAAATAAATATTTTAATAATGTGTCTTTAGTTTTAATGCTTTTATCACACACACATACCTACACACACGTCACACTTTGATAGTTGTTTGTTTTCCACTTGTAAAGTTAGTGTTCATTTTTAATTTTTTATTTGTCTTCTGCTGTTGTTAGATTTGTTCCGATGATATGTATGTCTGTTTGGTGTCAAGGAATCATATATAAAAGAGTTACTCCATTTATAACTCAAGAACAGCTGGACCAATTTTTATGATTTTTGCGTTTTTACATTTGTCTTCGTCGGGAATAGGATAATAAATATTAAAATACCTAGGTTACTAGATAAGTTTTGCAATACACAAATGTGAAACAAAGAGGTGGCATATCATATATATATTTTAAAACTATATTTCCATAGACAAAGTTTGGCGGTAAAAAGTTTTCTTTTTTTATTGTTTTTTTATTAAAAAAATAGATTTAATATTTAAAGATGTCGGCGTGGTCTAGAGACGACTTATGAGTTGTAATTCGTTACAACTTTGAGAGGGGTCTGTCGTTAGATGACTGTCTCAAGGAAATGCAATCTGTATTCAGTTTGGCTCTTTGAAACACAACCCCGCAAATCAAAATCTGTTAAAAAGAAGATATATTATGTATTTTTTACTAGCCGTGGTATAATCGATCGAATAGTTCTGGACATTTAGCGTACTGTAACAGCTAACTGGTACACTAATGAATGTTTACCTCAGGTGCTTGATAAACTTAAGGAAATGCGTCCCAACTCCAGACTCGGTACTTGGCATTTTCACTATGATAACGCACCGGCACATCGAGCGGCTCTCACAGTGTATTTTTTGACAACTGCTAGGATAAAAATGGTTTAGCATCCACCATACAGCCCCGACCTAGCCCCTTGTGACTTTGCTTAATTTTCTATTATCAAAGATAAGCTGAAAGGGCGGAAATTTACCAGCGACGAGGAACTTTTGAGAGCTTGGGATCATGAGTGTGCTGTACTTCCAGAAAACAAATGGATAGATATTTTTGATGATTGGTTTTTACGCATGACTAAATGTATTAACTATAACGGAAATTACTTCGAGCGATTGTAAAAAATAAAGTAGTTTTGCAAAATTTATCTAGTAACCTATGTATGATATTGATCAATAAAAAAAATTTTCAAAAAATAATTGGTTTCAGGGTAGGTTAGGGTAGTGTAATGTAGTGTAGTGTAGTTAGGGTAGGGTAGGGTATAGTAGGGTTGTGTAGTGTAGTGTAGGGTAGGGTAGTGTAGGTTAGGTTAGGGCAGGGTAGGGTAGGTAGGGTAGGGTAGTGTAGTGTAGGGTAGGGTATGTTAGTATAGGGTGGGGTAGTGTAGGGTAGGGTAGTGTCGCGTAGTGTATGTAGGGTAGGGTGGGTAGTGTAGGGTAGGGTAGTGTAGGGTATGGTAGGGTATGGTAGTGTAGGGTAGGGTAGTGTAGTGTAGGGTAGGGTAGTGTAGGGTAGGGTAGAGTAGTGTAGGGTAGGTTAGTTTAGGGTAGGATAGGGTAGTGTTGGGTAGGATATGGTAGGGTAGTGTGGTGTAGTGTAAGGTGAAACGAAGTTCGCCGGGACAGCTAGTAAATAAATAAAATTAGTGTAAGACAATTGATCCCATAATAATCTCAACTTCGATTTTTGCCATCACAGTACCTTCTACACTCCTTCGTCGCTCACTAACTCTCGCTCCTCAGTCACTTGACAATAAAAATGAATGTGTGTCTGTGTGCGACCATCCAGTGATCTAGTGCTAAACTATTGGACGAATTTGGATACAATTTGGGTATGGAAGTATAATTTTTAGTTCATTGGTTTATAAAAAACAGAATAAGATACCTCCCATACAAATCGAAATTATTTGTAAACTAGTTTTGGCCCGTGGCTTCGCCCGCGTGCACATAGTTTTTTGGGTGTGTTTGAGGGTTAGTGAGCGTGAACATGAGTTTTCTCCAGATCCCTCAGGATGTATATCGGGCTATTCCCACCCTTTCAACCAATTCTATCCAAAAAAACTCACTTTAATCCGTTGCGCCGTTACGACGCCGAAGTGCGCGAGCGTAGAAATGAGTTTCCCCCAGATCCCTCTGGAACTATGTCAGAATATGCTAATTAGTAAATTATGTCATTTCCCACCTCCTCAACTATCTCCGTTCAAAAATCTGAACAATCCATTGTTCTGTTGCGATGTTAAAGAAATTTACCAAAAAAAGAGTATTTTTTTAGTTCCCTCAGGAACTGCATCGGACTATGCTATTTTCACTGGACAAAATATAGCCTATGTCTTTTTCCCAATGACACGAGCTACCTGCATGCCAAATTTCATCAAGGAAGATTGCTCTCCTGCCGTTCTGGCAACTAAGTTTCGCAACCAGCTGTTGGAAAATAAGAAATAATCTTGTTACGCAACTAGTTGCCCAAAAATAAATTCTATTCCTGAACCACAACTACCGTAGATGACAGTGGAGTTTCGCAACCAGTTGTCGGAATGGAATTAAATGTCTTCGTTTAAAACTGGTAACCAAATAAGACTAATGATTAGCGAATTTTAAGATTTAACTTTTATTTAGTAACAACACATTTTTTTTGAAAATGTAATCTATCTACGAACTAAAATTTTGTGGCTTGCATATGTATACATATAGTCTCATTAGAATTGACCCATCAGTTTTCAAGCAGTATTAATTTTGAATTTGCATGCGAAACAATTTTGTGAATACGCTCTTAATAAGTAAGTGGGGCCACCTCGCCCCCCCAAAAAGTATTTTTTTTTACTAAGATGCTCCATAATACCCAATATACGAGTACTTCAGTATTAATCTTCTGAGAAAAGACTATTGGTATTTTAATCTGAAATAAACACTACGGTATTTGTTAATTTTTAACATTGATGATTGCTGGCAAGACCTAGATACATGATGATTAGATATGATTCTGATTTACTGAAGAAGTTTGGAGAGCCAAAGATTTATGGGATCTTACTACTGAACGTTTATTCTTTTGGAACTTCCACAAAATTCTCGTGCTCTCGTTTCCGAAAAGCCAAAAAAGAATTGCAAAACCACAATAATATAAAGACAAAATATTGTAAGCAATCACACATATTGTCACGTAATCAGGCACTGTTCTGTTAGAATTTAAAAACACAATCATAACAAATAACTTATACACGTCAATAATAATCTGTTGTATACAATAAGAGAAAATTAGTACTAACATCACCATTGTTATGCGCACATTCTTATGTGTGCTTGTTTGATTTATGGCTAAAATTGATTTTAAGACTAGAATTAGTAGAACAGCGTTGTAAAGTAGAAAAGGCCATTTGGTTAGAGCTAAATACGTTATGAACAATATAACAATTTTCATTTGTTTGCCATCGTTAATTATTATCACTAATGAGTAAAATAAAAAAGTTAGTAACGCTGGTAAACACCAAGCAAATATTGACACTTTCAACAGCTGTCTCTTTGGAGCTATGAATACTTTTGCCAGGCTTTTGTGCATTTGCTTACTGAACACGTACATCCACGCTATCAAAGTCATTTCAGTGTAAAACAGTAGAACTAAGTTAACATAGAGATAGAAGCTGGGTTGGTTCACTTCAAAGATTGTTGTGACGTCATAGGTGTATCTGATCAGCGTGTAGAGGAATCTGGCAAACATGAACTGTATGAGGAGCTGGTTCTTGTAGCTCTGCCTCCATTCCACGAAAAGGATCGCAGTCAAGATCAAAAGCAATAACGATATAGCTGTCAAAGTGATTCCCATAGTACTGCAAATCAGTGAGAATGTCTGGAAAAACGTTCCATTTTCTTTGTATACAACGTGGTCTAGATTTAAATTTGACATCATGTCATGTGATCATTTTTTGTTATACTTGCACTATGTTTTATGGTAACTTTTCGACATTGTTGACGACTATTTCTTGAAGAAATCCTTGTCCGATAATACTGTTATTGTCACCACTGTCCGTCATGACGTTGCTATTTTTAACCGACTTCAAAAGGAGGATGTTCTATGTTACACAGAATGAAATTTTTTTTTATAAAGAAGCAAAGAGTTGCACTCAAATACTAGATACAGCTTGCTTGTACAGAACACATGCCGAGTTTGCGAACCAACGCAGCGTGTTGATGAGTTATTGTGTACGAGTAAATTAGGCGCTCATAACACAACTGATGTTGGCTGAACTTTATCTGTGGTAATTTCGATTTAAATGTTATAGATAAACTATTTATCGGTCGATAAGATAGGTTAGTTATTAAAAACACAAGTGCTAAGTATTATCTTATTTACAAAATGTTTAACCCGCTATATGATGATGTGTCGATAATACAGTTAGTGTTTGTAAAGCATATTTACGTTAGTACTAATATATTTTTCAATACAGTTAATCGAAAAGTGGTCCTTTATATGCCAGTCAAGTGTGCGCAAAATTGATTTTACCGCATTTACTTTACCACTTTTTTTTAAATTTCTAGTTCGGAGGAACAAGATATTTCTAGCAAATAAAAATAAAATACCAAAAAAGATACAAAATCTTCTTCATGACTTTTGAAAGAAGATTTTTAAAATAGATAGGTTGTTCGTCCGTGAGGTTAGTATATAACTCTAGCTGATTAGATTATCTTTGGGTTATATCTTTGTGATAAGCGTCGGTGGCTCAACCGGTAACGACTCGGTCCATCTAACCAGAGGTACCGGGTTCAAATCTGGACGGCCAATGTACCAATGAGTTTTTCAAAAACTTACGTACATATACTTACCGATTGCTTTAACGGTGAAGGAAAACATCGTGAGGAAACCTGCACACGCCTGCGAAGAAACTCGAAGGTTGTGTGTGAAGTCGACCAACCCGTACTGGGCCCGCGTGGTCGACTAAGGCCTAATCGCCCTGATTCAGGGTAGGCTCGAGCCCCTCGGTGGGGACGTATATGAGCTGTTATAATAATAAAAAATATATCTTTGTAAAGAAAAGAGAATAAATATGTGAAGCGCATAGGTTACACCAAGGAATAGGTCATCTTTTCCAAGGAAGTTTCAATGCTTATAATAATAGTATCCCAAGCCTTATTTTAGTCTATTTATGATAATATTAAAAAAAAAATGCGCGTACGTGTGATACCTAAAATATGGCGCAATTTTCGTAAAACTGAATATAAGTGTGTTAAAAATATGTATAAAAAAACAAAGTGAGATTACTCCCCGGACATTTAAAATGAGCCACATGTCGCGTAAAATGTACTTTGGTTGCCGAAACCTTGATAGGTATGTACCCATGTATTTTGATTTTCTGCCACGGTCGTTTTTAATATTAATTTCTATTTAAATATTATGGATAAACTATTTATCGGTCGATAAGATAGGTTTTATATATTATATTCCTGTTTTCTCACAATTGTACTGAAAAATTGTGTATGATACATGGCTGTAAAAGAAAATAACAAACTCGTGACGATGGTAAACACTCGCCTGCGGCTCGGGCTCACATATGTCACTCGTTTGTTATTGACCTTTTTACCACTCTTGTATCATAAATAACTATTATACTTTGGCACTGTTATAATAATGCAACACGATAAGAGTGAGGGTATTGTATTTAACTCTATCTTTTTCTCTTTCATAAGTAGAAACACAAATTTAGGGGGAAACCCCTAAACAATGTTAGTTTCTTTAACTAAGCTCAAATAAATAAAAAATGACTTTTTGCAGATGAGCCAGGTTTGTGTAGAACCAAAAAAATTTTTTGCGATACCAGTAAAGTTATCCCAGCTTCATAAGTAGAATCACCACCTCAGAGGTTAGTATTAATTACAATTTAAACTCTGATATAAATTGATAAGTTCTTGAGAGCAGGACCGGTCGTCATGGAAACCCTCGGGGGAGGTTTTTAGACTGATATGATGATGATGATGATGATGATGATGATGATTACACAGCTCTACAAAAAAAATGTTGCCCTGGATATCTTAGCAAATTTTGATGTTATCAAGTGCCCAGATTACGAATTTATTCATGAGAGTATTGAATGTGCTTTTGGTTTTACGATTATGGCATGTTTTATATTTTGATCAATTATCGGCTTGTTAGTAATAAAATTTAGTTTCCCAGTCATGATTAGAGTTCTGCGCAAAAAGACGATAGCAAATCTTACAAAATCATTGATAGTTTCATAAATTGTGAGCATAAATATATCCAAAATCGATATTATAGCTAGGGCAACAAAACCACTGTAGACCAGTGTTATTAATTGATTTAAGCAGTAACTTATTAAACACGCACAGCCACACTGTGCCTAATTTCTAGCGTAGCCTTCACTTTCTGGCACAAATAAATCAGCATTAAAACACGCTTACACGTCTAGCTAAGAAAATATACAAGGTGATAAAAAAATATTTGGCAATATTTTGACTACGGCTTCTACTAGTAGAAAGTTGTTTACTTTCCCAAAGAAAACTATAGTCAATTTGCAAATAAAAATTTGGACTTCCCATACTAAGTTAGCCTGTATGAATATTCCAATTTTTTTTGCGAATTGACTATGTGTTCCTTGAGGAAAGTTGTTCAGTACAATGAGTGGAAGCCACAGATAAAATATTGCCAGACATTTTTTTATCACCCGGTATGTATCAGACTGATTGAATTTTTTTTTCAAATAATCTTTTTTACTCCTTGCAATTTTTATAGAATAATGAACTACCCAGTGTAGTAGGGCTTGTTACTCAGAATTTATTCGGATCCAAAAGTAAGGACTTAACTAAACTCGACGAGATTTTCTGTGAGTGCGCATCAAAAGATTAGAAGAAAACAACTAGAAAATTCTTATAAAAAATTTAACCATGCGCACTGTTTATAATTGTACAGGGAGCGTTAAATGAAACACAGATGTTATCCGAAATGATTTATTATGGCTGAGTAATGGCATTTTCGTAAACAAGACATCACATCAGGTTCATAACATATATTCAGTGGATTTTGATATTCTAAAACATGTAGGCGCTAAAGAATGACCATTTAATGTGTTGGATGGCTATCGTTCTATGCTGAATCATAATGGTTGATAAATAGTGAATTTTATGGTATCTGAGAGCTTACAAATCTGTGACTAGTTCGCAAATTTTGTAGCTTTTTAGAGAATGAACGAAAATACACATCAAATGTCACAAATGAAGTCTATACACTCTATAAAAACTTAATGAAGATAATGTCTAATTACACATATAAAGTTTCAGAAACAAAGAAATCTTTTTACAACTCGAGATAATAAATAATAACATAAAAACATTGGCAGTTTTCACTAGCAAACAAAGAAGAAACCTAAATTACTCTATAATTATATCTATGACCTATTTCTTCTTAAGTAAAACATTAATTACGAAACAGTAGCTCTATGCATATCTTTATACACGATCCTGAACTATATAAACTTATCTACGGTATTAATGTCGCATATTTTAAATTTGCATAACTTTTATGTATTTTTTTTTACATTTTCATTTCCTAAGACCCTTAAAATTAACCCTTACCTCTAAATTAGAAAGAAAAAGACTATTTTACTTATATTATTTGACCACGAGGTGGTGTCATGCAATTGCCAGATACCAATAGCAGTACCGTACTTCCGTCGGAATTTCCCTACTCTCAAAATAATACTTTGTCCTGTTAGATAACGACTGCAACATACATATTATTAATATAAAAAGCACACGGAGAAAAAAATATAGTCAGAATAACTATTCAAAGTTATAGTTAAATTAGTTAAATGACGTATCGTTGATGTAGTCAACTGTTTTCTAGAATTGAGGATCTGTATAGCCAATTCAGCGATACAGATCCTTAGTTTGACGAAACAGTTGGCTATATTAACGATACGTCTTTTAACTAATTTAACTATAAACTTTGAATAGTTATTCTGACGATATTTTTTTCTCCGTGCACCCTAGGTCAGTCGGGCCAATGGAGAAAGAAAAGATAAGAGAGAGAGAGGACCGTCTTGGAATCTGAAGATTGTCTGAAAATTTCATCGAAATCGGTCCAGCCGTTTTGGAGTCTATAAGGAACATTTTTTTTTCCTTCACATAACACAGAGATAGACTGGATTCAAGTGCTAATAACTACAGCCTCCCTGATATAATAAAAGGATTTGAATGTAAATCACATGTTAAACGCTCATAAGAATTAGAAATGATTTGAACGATTAAAAATTATTCAAAATGATTACAAATCAAATCATTTTTAATCCTTTTTAATGATTTTGTTTAATCAGGGCTGTGATTAAAATAACTAAAAAAGAGATTATAAGGTTTTCTTATTTGTTTACTTAGCTTAAGTAATAAAAATATGTATCGTTTATTTAAGTAAATAAACTTTAAACAAAAAAAAATGTTCTGAGGACAGGTTATAGCGGTGAATACTTATAACCTGTTTTGTCCGTTAAATTTGGAACCATATTAAAATAAATAAACTCATGTGAGTCCAACTATGTAACTTAATTAATTAATTCATTAACTTTAATTATCTTAACGTTAGTTAAAAAACACTATAATATTAAGAAATTATAAAGTCACATGAACAATGCGTTCATAAATCTTATTATTGGTCAACTGACAGCCAAAACCGTGTGCTAACACTGGTCTTATGTACAGTTGGTAATATTACAAATTATACAGTCAGTCATTCAAATCACCTACCCAGATAACCAGGGTTGTCAATTTTGAACTACATAAATATAATCATAAAGTTTAAAAGACACTTACAATTACAAATTTTGAAATTACATGAATACAAACGCAAATTTAAATTTCCAACTAATTAACCAAGAAAGTGTAACAACGGTACTTTTTAAAGATTATTTTAATTTAATTAAATCATGGTAGATCTTATCTATGGTTTCTGTATCTTTCCTTTTATTAATTAAATCTTGATGCCTCTCCATTTACATAGATTCCATAATCAGACGCTTTTTATAATTATGTTCTGTATTTAAAATTTTTAATATTTTAAGATTTTAGCCTGCTTACCCTCGAGTAGGCTTTATCATTACAAAATACAAAAGCTTTAGCTCAACCTTTTTTTTTAAAATAAAGACAAAAATAATATAAAACTCATGGCATTTAAAAAAACAGAAACAAAACGATTTACAAAAAGTATTGTATCATATAACACTTGACAGCCCTACCAGCACATCACACACCAGAAACTATGCACTCGCGACTTAGCTTGCTCAATAGCAAGTAAGTGGTTGTAGCATCGTCTTGAATTCATCCAGGGAAGCAGCAGTTGAAACAGCAGGTGGCACAAAGTTCCAGAAAGCAACTCCAAGGACAAGAAAAGAGCTCTTGTACATTGATGTACCCGGAATCGGCGATAACAGCGTATAGTCCGGTTGTTCTCAGATCATTGCAGAGTCGGATCGATAATAGCTTCCAGGTTCTTGAGAATACTAACTTACTCAATATCTTTACCAGCTAACGACAGCACTGGCTTCTCACTGCTATCTATGAGGATAGTACGTTTAGACAAACACCAAAAAAAATGTTAGACACGAAATTCATGATGTGTGAACGGAAGATTAACACTTATTTTTTTTTTTTTTTCTTCTCCTCCTCGATAAATTTATTTATTCCGCAGTCTCTGCACCACCTCCAAAAAGGGCTAAAGTCGTAACTTCGGCCACAATTGATACATATTTTTTTTTGGGACTCCATTTGACCGGAATGGTTGCAACAATATGAATCATTTCGACCCTCCGTCTCCGTTTAAATAGCAATGCTTATCAAAACTAGGGCTACCACTTTCTCATAACATTTTTTTTTGTTTAAAGTTTATTTACTTAAATAAACGATACATATTTTTATTACTTAAGCTAAGTAAACAAATAAGAAAACCTTATAATCTCTTTTTTAGTTATTTTAATCACAGCCCTGATTAAACAAAATCATTAAAAAGGATTAAAAATGATTTGATTTGTAATCATTTTGAATAATTTTTAATCGTTCAAATCATTTCTAATTCTTATGAGCGTTTAACATGTGATTTACATTCAAATCCTTTTATTATATCAGGGAGGCTGTAGTTATTAGCACTTGAATCCAGTCTATCTCTGTGTTATGTGAAGGAAAAAAAAATGTTCCTTATAGACTCCAAAACGGCTGGACCGATTTCGATGAAATTTTCAGACAATCTTCAGATTCCAAGTAGGTCCTCTCTCTCGCTTATCTTTTCTTTCTCCATTGGCCCGACTGACCTAGGGTCCTTTTTACTTTTAAATTGCATATTTTTAAGACCGTTTTTCAAACAACTATCAAATGTCCACGTAAGTTATTTATCTCTTGTTATTGAAGTCTGGTTTTCCTTAATAAATGCGATGTACCTATGCCGACCACTCTTATCTAAAAAGTTTTATGTTTACATATTTTTAGTTCGGGAATTCACATGACTAATATAATGTGTGTGTTACAGTCGTTATCTGACAGAAAAACATATTGTTTTGAGCGTAGGGAAAATCCCAAAGTTCTGTCATCCACGGATTGTAAGTACAGTCACCATCAACCAACTGATCTATCTCAACTGATCTATCTCAACCAGTTCACGTATTTTGGGTACCAAGAAGCTAGAAGCTAAGAAGCTAGTGGGTGTTTGATAGACATAAAATTAGCATATTATTTGACTAGGTTAGGGATCATCTATTTTGAATGGAAATTATTTATTTAAAAAAATGGTCAGATTTCAGACAAGTTTTGTCATCAAATAAATCCTATGTTAAGTTGAGTAATTCACAAAGTTTCTTAAAATAGTTGGAGTCATTTTTGAGAAAAAATACAAAGACCCTGGATTTGTAGGAGAGGTAGTCATTAAAATGATTCCCCTGAACAAAATTGGTACAAAGCTATCGGCCGATTGCGATCCTATGCTCACTAGCCAAGGTCTTGGAGACGGCTCTGCTTGTGCAGTTATACTGCAACAATGTCTGCCGTACATTATAGCCGCCCAGCACGCATTTCTATTTCCTACCGAAGCGCTCAGTGGCCACCAACCTAGTCACATTTGTGGACCTGATGTCCTACCACATGAACGCGGGGACCCAGGTGGATGTTATCTACCTGGATTTCCAAAAAGCATTCGACCGGGTTTACAATGACGTGCTACTAATGAAGTTGAGGAACATGGGCTTCACTCCCATAATTATTCGATTCCTATCTGCGTGATCGCCAACAGTATGTGAAATACGGCCCCTATATTAACAACTGTTACCACACACGGTCAGATATAAGTCAGGGTTCGAACTTAGGACCTCTGCTCTTTCTACTATTCATCAATGATCTCCCGGAGGCCGTACGCAACTCGGCAATATTTATGTTCGCAGACGATGTAAAATTAGTGAGGGCATGTAGAGCACAGGCGGACTGCGATTGTTTTTTATTCCTAACAAATGCGAGTCTAACATCGTGAAGAAACCTGCACACGCCTGCGAAGAAACTCGCAGGTTGTGTGTGAAGTCGACCAACCCACACTGGGCCCGCGTGGTCGACTAAGGCCCGATCGCACTAATTCAGGGTAGGCTCGAGCTCCTCAGTGGGAACGTATATGAGCTGATTATGATGAAATGCGAGTCTATGACCTACGTGCGCTCGCACAGTCCATTACAAAACCAGTACACGATCAGCGGCGCGGCGGTGATGCGCGTGCGGGAGGTGCGTGATGTTGGCGTGCTTTTTGACGCGGAGCTCACGTTCATCATCACCGCCCATCGTCGCCTGGGCTTCCCTCGTGCTGCGGAATACCGCGCCTCTATCTCCCGCGGCCACTAGGTCAGTCTATGATGTGTTAGTTAGGAGTGTGCTAGAGAATAGCGTAGTGGTCTGAAGCCCACATGAGGATAAATATGTCCTCATATTGGAGCAGATCCAAAAGAGGTTTTTACGATCTCTATATAAGAAAAAGTATGGATATTATCCATATATGTATCCAACACTGTTTATCCAGGGACGACTTGGTTACCAGTCGCTGGAGATCAGGCGATATCTTGCCCTAGCCAAGTGCGTTATACTCATAATAAGAATAAAATGAATGCGTCTCACTAGTAGAGCAACTGACGAGACTGTCTGTACCCAATGTAGCGCGGATGCTGTACCTGCGGCCCCGCGACCGGCCCCTGCTGGCCGTGGCCCCCGCCCGCACCGTGGCCCGGGCACAAGCCCCCGCCGCTCGTGCTAGTAGAACCCTCCTTAACTCCGTGCTCCTCGCAGTGCCATAGTGGATTATTAGACTGTGATCTGTATGTGTCTGGGATGGCATGTTTGATGACAGGGTGCAAGAGAATGCTAAAGATGAATGCCAGAGAAAGCACTATTCCTAGCTAACTGATTTAAATTATTAATAATTTTATTATATTCTCTTTTTGACAACTTTACATCGATAATTCCATTTTTATATAAATAACTACTTATTATTTGACATTGTTGACCATATGTAAATAATTTATGGACATGAATTTATTTTATACAAATTTTACAATTTATTTTTAATGCACATTATTATTTAGGTATAATAATATTGTTCTGTATTTTGAAAATTTACAACGCCTTGGTTTTGTAAAAAAAGACTGTACTTAATGTTGTAAAACTGAACTGAAATATATAAATAAGTCAACATTTGAAATTGTAAAAAATCATCGCATGAAAATGTTCTCGTTTTGCTCTTGAAAAATGAAGAGAGAAATTTGAATTTGGAATATGCATATTTTTTTCTCTTATAATCGAATTTTATAACTAATTGTAAGTAAAAACCAGTCAGTCTCTTTGTTAAAATCCGATTAAATACCGAATATACACAGAAAATTTCTTGGAAATCCGTCCAGCCGTTTCGGAGGAGTATGGCAACTAACACTGTGACACGAGAATTTTGAATATATAGATGTTAAGCCTAGATAGAGCTTTATTTTTTACTGTTTATGAAAATACTAGCTTTTGCCAGCGGCTTCGCTCGCGTGAACATAGTTTCTATGACTGTCTTCGAGGGTGCGCAGTGCGCGAGACGCAAGCGGCTCGAGAGCGTGTAAAACAGTGGCCTGTATGTTAATCCTGGTCCTAATCTGTAGTTTTAGTGTAAAAGAGTACCAAACATCCATACATACAAACTTTCACATTTATAATATTAGTATAGGATAGTCCAGAAACTCCTCAACGACATACATGTAGTTTGGGCTCTATTGATTTATCTTGATGAGTTCTCTGCTAGCAAAGTTGTGTCTTATAAAATATATAACTTAAATTTATAGTTGATGTTTTTAATATGAATTAACAAATCGTTCATTCATAGATGTTGGAGAAAACTAGATCTGGTTAATCATACAAAAAAAGGGATTTCCGGGAGAATGAATGTTCAATAATATTTTTTCTATGAAGTGACGTAGCAACTTACAATAGGTACTGACTCGTTGATATCTTTTAAAGGAAAGTATAGCCGAGTTAGGGTCAATGTGAGAAATTTAAAAGTCACTTAAAATACTGCCATCTACCATTTAATGAGAGAAACCGGCACTAACGAGTAGGGTTGTGACGAATTCAAACTATTTTGATTTATTTTCGATCCAATTTTTTATCATCTTTTTTAATCTGCATTTATCGTCACTTCTTAATTGCTTGGATTTGTTTATTAATATTTATTGTTTTGACTCATTTCGTATTTTTTGACTTTGTTTTCTCTTTCTGATTATATTAATTCTATCTAGAGATGGGCCGACTATGACTGGCCGATTAGCCGACTGGCCGACTAGTCGGTTGAAAAAAAGACCACAAGTCGGCCAAGCCGATCAAGGCTTTCTGTGGAGTTCAGGTGGCATGGGCAATGCTCGTGACGTTGTGTTATTTACGTACAGGCCGGAGACTGGGTGTTATTTGTTAAAATAAAACAAAAGTCAGTGAATTACTTAACCTTACACAGTTTTAATTGCTCATATTGAAATTGTTTTAATTGAACTTTAATCATATGGAAAAAGAAATCGCGTATAAGGAGTTTCTTCGACCAATTGACGATGAATTTGATTATCTTCCTAAAGTGAAGTGTAACCAGTGCCAAATAGTTATTTGTCGTGATGGCAAGTTTAAAAAAGGCAAATACTACGAGTATGATTAATGATATTAGATACAGACCATCCGCAATTAATGCTTCAATAGGAATCTGTGATCAAAAGTAGTTCATCAAGTGCTGATGATACCCCTGAGTATGTTGCAGTCACAGATAGAAAATCTACCTTTAACATTGTCTCTAAAATTGGAAGACTGATTCTGCCAAAATAAAACTATTAACTATAAAGGTAACGATTACATTTCAATCACTCTGTTTTAAATCTAATAAGTTTAAATTTATGAATAAAGTAATTACTATTTGCCGACTACAAATCTGGCCGGATAGTCGGCTATCCCGGCTAGTCGGTACATCTATATCTACCTTTTTATTTTTTCGTGTTTATATAAATGGAAAGCGCTACAGGGTAGTCATAGTTCAGTAGCATAATACATGCTTATGAAGAATTTTGATTTTTTAACATTTTGTTTTACCAATTTTTAGTAAACTAATTAAATGGTTTCTTTACTTACGATTCAATCAGCAGATTGACCGGGAGTATGAGTTATTAGTATTTTTTAACTTCTTTAAACACCCTGTATAATAAACTGCTTATAATATGTTGTATGGTTTTGCTCAATTTCTAGAAAACTGTAAATGTCTCGATCTCAAATTTTCCCTTTTATAAAGTCAGTTGAAAATTTTTAATTGATGCCCTCCCCTCTTTAATTTTGACCCCCCATTTCACGCCCTAATTTGAGTAAAATTTAAAATGTTTTCAAGTACATGATAGTTTTAGATTGTGTAATATTGCATTGAAATAGCGTTGAATAACAGCTTGGCGTTTGTGGACTATGAGAAGGCCTTTGATTCAGTCGAAACCTGGGCTGTGCTACAGTCTCTCCAGCGGTGCCAAATTGACCATCGATACATCGAGGTGTTGAAGTGTCTGTATGAAAACGCCACCATGTCGGTTCGCCTCCAGGACCAGAACTCGAAACCTATCCAGTTGCAGCGAGGGGTGAGACAGGGAGACGTTATATCTCCGAAACTGTTCACCGCCGCCCTGGAAGATGTTTTTAAGCTTCTGGACTGGGGTGGACTCGGCATCAATATCAACGGCGAGTACATATCCCACCTCCGATTCGCTGACGATATCGTGGTCATGGCTGAGACTATGGAAGACCTAAGCACAATGCTCGATGGCCTCAGTAAGGTCTCTCAACAAGTGGGTCTTAAAATGAACATGGACAAGACGAAAATAATGTTAAATGTCCGTGTCGCACCCACTCCTCTAAAGGTTGGAGACTCTACACTGGAAGTTGTTGACGAATATGTATACCTGGGACAAACAGTCCAGCTAGGCAGGTCCAACTTCAAGAAAGAGATCAATCGACGAATCCAACTCGGCTGGGCAGCGTTCGGGAAGCTTCGCAATATCTTCACGTCCCAAATACCGCAGTGTCTCAAGACTAAGGTCTTTGACCAGTGTGTGTTGCCAGTGATGACTGACGGAACTGAGACATGGTCGCTTACTATGGGCCTCATAAGAAGGCTCAAGGTCACCCAAAGGGCAATGGAGCGTGCTATGCTCGGAGTTTCTCTGCGTGATCGAATCAGAAACGAGGAGATCCGCAGGAGAACTAAAGTAACCGACATAGCTCACAGAATCGCTAGACTGAAGTGGCAGTGGGCAGGGCACATAGCTCGTAGAACAGATGGCCGATGGGGCAGTAAAGTTCTCGAGTGGCGACCGCGCACCGGAAAACGTAGCGTAGGCAGGCCTCCCACGCGGTGGACCGATGACCTGGTGAAGGTCGCGGGAAGCCGATGGATGCGGGCAGCGCAGGACCGGTCGTCGTGGAAATCCTTGGGGGAGGCCTTTGTTCAGCAGTGGACGATTTGTGGCTGATATGATGATGATGATGTTGAATATTATCTACAATCGTGGAAAATTGCAAGACCATTGTTTATCTTGCCGTATAAACTGAGATTGAATTTTTATTCCACTAGCAGAATTCTTATAATTTTACATATTACTGTAATATATCGTCTTTGTTCTTTAAAATAGGTCCCCTGCGTACTTTTTTGTTCACTATAGTTAGCGAATATTACCAAGTTCAAAAAACCACTTAAACTGTAATATAAATTTCAGCGCAGTTAACCCCTTATCGGTAAGCCACCTGAAAGATGGTCTACATCAAAATGTTATTGAGCAATATACTTAATTTAAGCAATATAATATATTAATTTTGGATTTAAAGGTTCTCAAGGATATTAAAATGAAACATCTTGTAAGAAACACAGAGAATATATTTTCAGATATAACACCACGACAGGTCAAAAATAAGGCTCTCCACAGTGAGGAATAAGAAACGATAAATATTTATATAAAACTCTATACAAATAGTCAACAAGGTGACAATATATTACTATTATAAAAAGTTTAAGGTACTGCACAGCAAGTGACTGCGATTGACTTGTATACATAAATGCAAACAAAAACTTTTGAAATCTTGGATACGAACAATATCATATTGCTTTTCTACAAAGTGCTAATTTGAGATCAACTATATTTTACGCCTTAATAAATTTTGTGACTAGTAGTATGATTTTTTTTATTCGCAATTGGTAAGCCCTTGGCATCATCTCACCTTGTGGTAAGTGACGATGATGCCGAAGATGGAAGCGGGCTTACCAAGATTCCCAACGCAATGGGGATCTGGCTATCTTATCTTCAAGCCGGAACACATCAATGCTGTTAACACTAATGTTTGGCGGCAAGACGTAGATAAGATGGTGGCAGCTAGCCAGGCGGGCTATGGAAATGCTTTACTACCAACCAAACCGAGTCTTACAAAGTTGACCCCGCCGGGAATCGAACCCGCGATCTACTGGTGTGAAGCGAATGGACTAACCATTACGCCACGGAGGCTGTTTATGTGTGACTTGTAACCAAGTATACCTAAGAAATTCAAGTTAGAATATCGTTGTGTTTACATTTGAAGTGGAAAAGCGTCGTTTTGCTACAAACCTACATTGAAATTGTGCCATATGAAATTCAATTATCTTTCTAAACAGTTTTGTGACGAAGGAAAGAATTCATATTTTATTCTATTCTGTTTTAAACTACTAATTAAGTGCATCTACTTATAAATTATTATTGCACGTTAATTTAAATTTAACCGCTTATTCTAGTTTTATTTTAATATTTTGGTAACATTCAAGTTTAATTAAGAAGTATACCTACCACGTTCATATTTTCTGCACTTTTTCAAGAGTTCGTTTCTTAAGGAAATAATCTACTTCACTCACTATAAGTTCACATTACGAGTAGTGCACACGTTGAGTATAATGTTTTTTAAACTTTTGAAATCAATAATTTTCATAAATTAGAATTGTTTTATTCAAATTATCACATGCGTAAAAAAAGAATTAACAGCTACCATCTAAGGCGAATGGTTAAATATTTAAAGATAAAATAAAGATTACTAGGTACATAACTGTCTAAAAGGTAAAGTTATTCTGAATGATTAATAATTATGCACAAGAATAACACTTGTAATTTAAATATATTGTGTACTTATTAGTCTTAACGAGGGATCACAGTTTGGAAATCTAAGTAGTTTACAAACATTGATTGATGAAATTAAATGTTTGACATTTTAACAATTTAGTTGCTTATGCTAGATTTAATTGCTAATGCTAAATTAAAATGCAAAAAGTAACAGAAATGGAGTTAAAGTGGCCTCCCTACCTATATAAGCAATTTTCAAAGCGTAGTACTTACAGACAATAATAAGTAGATACGATATTAAAAGACCCAAATGCAATCTTATGTTTGGAATTTAACTTTAGAATAGATTCTCTTCTTTAAATTTCTATAATTGCAAGCTTTTAATTAACTAGCAATGTTCGTATTTAAGTAGGTATGTAGGCTGTCCGCTTCAAAATGTTCAAATAAGTTTGACCCACTTCCCGGTTTAGCTGAAATTTTGCATACACGTTTAGTTTGGATGACAATGCATGGTAAGCTAAGTGAGGTCGTTCTAAATCCAATATAGCAAACTCCCAAAGATAGCGACTCAGGTTTTTTATGCACCCATGATATGGGTGTCAAATGAAAGGGTTTACTGAGAAAAATAAGTAATAACTAAAATTATTTATAAATAAAAACTTGTACCTAAAAGTACTTAAGTTTTTCGAAATAAGCTTATTTTTAAAAATTAAGTCAAGCTCTTAACACATTTTTTATTTTCGTGCCATTTAAGATATAATTATAATTTGCAGACTAAATTAATGGTACTTTCATAGCTCACAAAACAGATGATAGATTTTTTAATCTAACAAAAGCGTTCACATGAAAATGTCATTTTACTCGTTTAAAATTTTGCGCTTTTCGGACCACGTGTTCGTTAAAACTGCCACGCCATGGTGAGCGCTAAATATACTTCAGTATACTTCAGTATATTTTTCATTTGAAATTCCTACTGATGCGAATCGAGCTGCTAATTGAAGGTAGGCGTGGGTCTGAATATATAAATAAGCTATCATCATATTTCTCACTAATAAGTGTTATGCATACTGATTGCTTTTAGTGTCTAAAGCAGAAAAAACTAAAGCACAGAAAGTTGTCTGAGTATGAGAAGTATCTACTAAACATAATTTCATCTAATCAATGTTAATTTTATTACAGGGTATGGTAACATTTATTTTTATGATAGGTAATTTTACTTATAATAATGATATTCCTAAGTTATAAGGTACCTAAGTGAAGTGAAAAATCTATACACTTAAAAACGTTAACGTTAATAAGCAAAAGCGAAAATTACTAAGTAAAAGTTACAATAAGAGAAACTAAATATTAACAAGGACTATTATATATCTAAAAATATTTAAACAAAAATGTTAACCAATTGAAAAAAAGCTAGATGCGTTACAAATGATTATAAACTAAACAAAAGTTGGATATTACTAAGTAAAACAAAGAGAAACTAATAAAAATAAGGCTAAAATAATTTGAAAATGTTTGGACAAAATCTTCGCTAATGACACAAAATACAAATGATTCAACAAATAATTTAAAACTCAATAGAGGAACACCTTTGTTCAGAACAAAGTCGGAGTCGTGAATTAAACTACTTTATTCTTTCTTTCATTATACAAACCCCGTTATCAAGTCAAAGGAAATTAAAACTAGATACCTTTTAAGGCCGTAACACACCCACGGATTTGGTTTGCGACTGAGAGAGACAAAATTATGTGTCAGATAAGGACGTATTAATAAAAACACTTTTACATTCTTATCTTATCTAAAGTCTGATACTTCTTATTGGCCGACCAAGTCTGTGCGTCTATTGCAGCCTAACAAAATAATTTTGATTGCCAGGTACAAAAACATCCAGAAGTAACTTCCTAGTTTAATAAATGACCTTAGAAGGATATAATATCTAGAAGATCACATTGTATAGAGGCTGGATACCTAATATACGTCCACTAACACATTTACTACCTTAAATCTACTATAAACTAATGCAATGCTTTGGATTTCAGTAGAAAATTGAAATAATACTTTTTTAATGTTACGAATATTGTAAAATAAACTTAGACCTAAAGCGTATCGGATTGTAATAACAAAGTAAAGAAAACAATTGAAGTACATTGTAATGACTGTAATTTAGGTACAGAAGCTAACAAAGTTGATATAGGACCCAGCAAACGGGGCTTCTACTCATCATACTGAACAAATTTCCCGAAGAAGCACATAATCAATTAAAAAAAAAAATACCCGCTATACATAAATGCACAGAATTGGTCAATCAGGTGATTGATTTGTATGAAGAGCACGAATCTCTTAATCAAAATATTTAATGAGTGAAAGTCCCAGTTAATGGTCCCTACACCAATTTTGATACTTACATGTTGCAACTTGCTGCAAACTGCTTCAAAAAAAAAGTTAATCAAACAATAATTAAACGAGGTGGGTGTCTGTGATAAATTAATGGAGTAGGTAAATCAAAGAATATTATTCAGGGGAAAAAAAAAATCTATTTTACTAAAATTTCGTCCATGTTTTCACTCCACCATATGCTCTGCGGGAGAAAAATTCCGATTTAGAAATCAAGAATCATCTCTGGCAGCGTCACAGATAACAAGTTTCTCTAGGATGGTTTTGTTGAATCTGGTCTTACCTTGTTCCTCTACCGGAGTGTGTTCTTCTTCTGAAGAGTCTCTTGATTCAATCAGTGAACTCTGCTTTGACAGCGACTGCAACAGTGAAATGTCTGTGATTTTCTAATTGAAACATAAAATGAATTTCCATTGAAGCCTAGCGTTTCATCAAATAGTTCATTTAAAGTCATGTTGGCTAACCTGTCATTGAAACATCAAATGAATTTCCATTGAAGCCTTGCGTTTCATCAAATAGTTCATTTGAAGTCATGTTGACTAACCTGTCTGTTATGCATACATTTTCTATGCACGGCTTGTATTCATATTGTATTTGTATCTATGCACCTTTAGCCCTTCTGTCTAAAGCTTTTAAGTCACCAATTTTAACATTTAATGTTAAACTTATTAGAAACTACATTAAAAATAATCGGCACCTTATTCGACCGTCGTCTTGGAGGTGATATTTTGTTCCAAAGGGCTTCCAATTGATCAAAGTGCTGCGACTGCGCGAGCGCCGCTTGCTCAGGGCCTAAGCTGACCTGTAGAAAAAAAATTTGCAGAAAATTTTCGAAATTAAGACAAAATGATTTAGCGTTGTTTTTAAGAAACATGAAACATACCTGTGAGCCTAAATCTTTGTTCTTAGCTTCTTGTATTTTAGATATTTCTTCCATCGACGCTGATACGGAGAACCTAAAAATACAAGGTAGTAATTAAAAAAACACCGAATCGTCTGTACAGTGTGTAAGGGTATAATCGAGCATATTTTTGGTTTTTTCTCATGAATCTGAGCTACTTTTGCTCCACAACTTTGCTTAAATCTGTTTTTAAAAAAATGAAATATTTTTTTAAATCATAAATTTATAAACTTTCCATACGAAGTTCGTTATCAGCTGATCGATGTGTAAATCAGATTTTTTACGATTTCAGTGTTAAAAATATGCTCATTTTTACCTAACACCCTATATTCAGGTTAAACTATAGCACCCTGTTTATTTAGATTACCTTAACCTTTTACCGCCAAAGTCGGCCACATCCGACTCGAGTAAATGTGACATGTACGCCAATGTCGGGATATCACGTTAAGAACTTTGTAGTGTCTAACAGCGTTATAAAAGAAAATCTGATTTTCTTATACTCAATGTGTCTTTATTTGCATAAACAATCAGTTAACGGCATCACAAACAAAAACAAGTGATTAATAAAAAAATAATTGTATAATGGTAGTGGCTGTATGGTGGCGTGGAACAACCGGCGCGTTGTCTGGGCGCGTGGCGGTCAAAAGGTTAAGTCTTTGGTTTCAGATCTTGTAGTCCTTGAAAGTCTGAGGCTAAGAGTGAACAGTGATCATGAGTAATCAGGCGTTGATACGATACCTGGTGGTAACCGCCGCTTTTCCTTTACTCCACGGTTAATTAGTTATTTGATTAATTAAGTAACTAACTAACGTAACGGAAAATTAAATTATTTAATTAGGAAAGGATACAGGAAATCAAAAAGAATTAGATACGTACCTCCTTTTCAGCCGTTCATCAACTTGAGCCATCATGGCCGCCGACGTTAGGTGCCCATATTTTTTCTGCCAAGTGTAAGTGTCAAGAGAAACCTCTTTCTTTAGAAGTCTTCTCATTGGACGCTTCGGAGCGAGTGGACGCAGCTCTGTGCAGAAATTGATTATAAAATGGTTTAATTTTTTTGAACTATATTTAAGGATTATTTTTACGAAAAATAAACGGGATCCGTTCTATCCGGCTGTCTGTCTGTCTGTTCAAAGGTTGTATCTTTTGATCCGTATGTATGTGTGTATGTATAAATGCTTTATTACACACAAGGAATAATGATTTTATAGGAAATAAGTGTACAAAGGCGGTCTTATCGCTAAAAGCGATCTTTTCCAGACAACCTTTGGCAAATGAAATATATTCAAATATAGTAATAATACAAACGATAGTGCAAGAATCTGATAGCAAGTTATTTTCCAAAAGGCAAAGAAATAATAATTTACGGTTGAAACTTAATATATAAATAAATATGTTTTAAATATAAATATAAATACATAGATTAAAGTAATCGCATTCTATATATACATAATGTGTACACCAATATATAAACATGTATAAATATACATATATATATATATATGCACATAACTACTAGAGTAGAAAAAAATACCGAAGACGCAGCTTGAACGCTGCTAATGGCTCAGCGTGACGAACAACGGAAGGTAAAGAGTTCCATAGACAAGCAGACATAACAGAGAAGGACTGGTTGTTGTAGTAGTGCGAGCAAAAGTGTAAAAGGTTCAGCAGGTTATCCTCTTTAAACCTAAGCGATCGATCGTGAACAGATTCAAGGTACTAAGTGGCCGTAAGTGGCTGGCTGAAATTTTCACAGAATATTACTAAGGCTGATTTACTAAGTTTTTTTTACTGCTTGTTAGGAAATCCTTCATAATGCCATAAACAAACTTATAGTACAGAATGGAAATAGGGCTAAAATGAAATCCTCGTAAGCCGGTAATCGCGCTGGATATTTCGCGTCACACTCAGGAACGGAGACGATGCTTGGTGGCAGGTAGGTATAAATACGAGCATAGGCGCCCACCCAGTCTCCCCCCTCTCTAAGGGGGGAGTCGTTTAGATGAAGGGTTCATAAGTCTTAGCAGACTTGTAATCCAGGGAGGTTTTTAGTGGGTATGCACTAGGTTAGTCCCACATAACCAGACCTAGGATTGGTTGTCTGGTATGCGTTATGCATTTTTTAATCTAGTGGAGACAATAAGAGACTTGACCCAAAAATTTTGAGTAAGTTGATGAGCTTCAGCATGAATGTTCCTGAGGTCATTTTAAGTAGATCTAGTCCGGGCCACAACGCGAAATATGCCGCGGGAGGGGGGAGGGGGGGTTCAAAGATGGCCGCCACCCGTCGTCTTTCAAAAAAATCTGTCTCTTAATTTATAGCCACTATGGCAAATTTGGTGTCAATTTCGAGTAAAACAGACATGTACTTTTCATTTGTGGTATCTATTTCGACGAATTTTGAACAAAAACATTGAGTAAATTGTAAAATAATGTGTAGCATGGTCCTATTTTTTTTGTTTAATCATAGATATCTTTTAAATAGCGCACATATCATTACTGAAAAAAATACTCAAATAAAGCCTATTTTATACAGATTCTAAAAATGTAAAATGTTTGTATACTTTTAAAGAAAAAAGTTAAAATAAAAAATATTTTGTGTCACGCGCCGGAGGTGGTTAGTACGACTGCGACTAATAACATGTGACCATTCTTTCTGCTACCATGACTGTGCCTTCCTAAAACATTGCAGTTATGATCTGTCCATAAAACTGAACAAATATCATTAAGGAACATGGATGAAAAAGGGCTTAAAAACAAGCACATTTTAAAATCTTTAACAAAAAGGCAAGCATTCATAGGTGACATTAATAGGTGACTATATGTATTTAGAGGTAGATGTTGTTGTTTATGTGTAAATGTCTGTACCACGAAGGCCAATTCGTAGAAAGAAAGCTTGAACCATATTCATAAAGCAGCATGCATTAACAATTGCAGCTTCCACCACATAAACAAAGCTCAGTACACTTTAGGTGCCTTTTGACACAGCTGCACCTAAGTTTACAACCAGTCTTGCATCGGCAGCGTGTAAGTTCTATGCAAGCACTGGCAACATCCGGCAAGTCTGACCAGTAAGGTGTCCAATCGCTTTCTTCCTTTTTCCACCCCCAAAGCGAAGGACTTGGCAAATCAAGCTGCGGTTTTAAAACTTGGCCCCAAACAAGACCTCCCTGATAGACTGCTCTTAAAGCATGCTGACGAAGAGCAGCCTCTGTTGGTGGGATGTTCTCTAAATTGCGGTCCTTTTTAGTGAACAAGTATTTTCGACATTCGTTTACTCTTGTGCATGGGCTTGAGCTGTAAAATTAAAATGCTTTTGTGATTTGTAATTTCCATTTTAGATACATTATAGGTATCTTATTTTGCAAAGATACCTACCGATCATACATAGATATTACATATTTTTGTATGAACCCTTCTGCCTGTTCAAAGTCACCAGTTTTTAACGCCTTGATGTATTTTTCAGGACCAGATAAAAGTGAAGTGTTGCCGATTTTTCATTCGTTTACCGGATGCGACACCGTATCATTTTTTAACGGGAAAGGCAAGAAGACCGCCTTCGATGCCTGGACTGTCTACCCTGAAGCAACGAAAGGCTTCAAGGCATTAAAAACTGGTGACTTTGAACAGGCAGAAGGGTACATACAAAAATATGTAATATCCATGTATGATCGGTAGGTATCTTTGCAAAATAAGATACCTATAATGTATCTAAAATGGAAATTACAAATCACAAAAGCGTTTTAATTTTACAGCTCAAGCCCATGCACAAGAGTAAACGAATGTCGAAAATACTTGTTCACTAAAAAGGACCGCAATTTAGAGAACATCCCACCAACAGAGGCTGCTCTTCGTCAGCATGCTTTAAGAGCAGTCTATGAGGGAGGTCTTGTTTGGGGTCAAGTTTTAAAACCGCAGCTTGATTTGCCAAGTCCTTCGCTTTGGGGGTGGAAAAATAAAGAAAGCGATTGGACACCTTACTGGTCAGACTTGCCGGATGTTGCCAGTGCTTGCATAGAACTTACACGCTGCCGATGCAAGACTGGTTGTAAACTTAGGTGCAGCTGTGTCAAAAGGCACCTAAAGTGTACTGAGCTTTGTTTATGTGGTGGAAGCTGCAATTGTTAATGCATGCTGCTTTATGAATATGGTTCAAGCTTTCTTTCTACGAATTGGCCTTCGTGGTACAGACATTTACACATAAACAACAACATCTACCTCTAAATACATATAGTCACCTATTAATGTCACCTATGAATGCTTGCCTTTTTGTTAAAGATTTTAAAATGTGCTTGTTTTTAAGCCCTTTTTCATCCATGTTCCTTAATGATATTTGTTCAGTTTTATGGACAGATCATAACTGCAATGTTTTAGGAAGGCACAGTCATGGTAGCAGAAAGAATGGTCACATGTTATTAGTCGCAGTCGTACTAACCACTTCCGGCGCGTGACACAAAATATTTTTTATTTTAACTTTTTTCTTTAAAAGTATACAAACATTTTACATTTTTAGAATCTGTATAAAATAGGCTTTATTTGAGTATTTTTTTCAGTAATGATATGTGCGCTATTTAAAAGATATCTATGATTAAACAAAAAAAATAGGACCATGCTACACATTATTTTACAATTTACTCAATGTTTTTGTTCAAAATTCGTCGAAATAGATACCAAAAATGAAAAGTACATGTCTGTTTTACTCGAAATTGACACCAAATTTGCCATAGTGGCTATAAATTAAGAGACAGATTTTTTTGAAAGACGACGGGTGGCGGCCATCTTTGAACGCCCCCCTCCCCCTTCCGCGGCACATTTCGCGTTGTGGCCCGGACTAGATCTACTCAAAATGACCTAAGGAACATTCATGGTGAAGCTCATCAAGTTACTCAAAATTTAAGGGTTCGGCCTTTTTTTGCCTCTTATTGTCTCCAGTATCCTCCCACCCTCCGAAAAGGGGAACAAAAAAACCACTCAGTCGGATCTTGCATAATAAGATTCTACTATTAGAGTAAATTTAAGTTCATTGACTCCAAATTTATTTTAAGATGTCGATTTATTTGTGATAACTACGAGTATCGCTGATCCATACGACTGTACCGCTATTTAGTTGTCCCCAAAGTACCATAAATACCAACGTTGAAGCTAAAAAGACGTAAGTCAAAAAGTAAAAATACATATTTGAGATAAAAAATTAAATATCGATTTTAAGTAGAAGTCATAATTATATTAAAATATAATCACACATGATTTAATTGTTTGTCTTGTTTTGTTGTTACCCTTGTAGTATTGACTGTGGCATGTTTATTAATAGTGTTTATCACGACGAAAATGTTTGATTTTCCGTTAGTTTTCAAATAAAAATAACTTTTATAATAGTTTCACTTTAAATTAATAATATTATGTTATCATAACGGACACAGCAAGCACTTACAAATTATTTATTGAATAAAAAAGTTTAAAACATGAGTTATGGCTTTTCTACATTGGTAACTTTGGGTCAATGAACTTAAATTTTAATGTTTCTGGCATTTACTATAGCCATGTAGAGTGAATCGCCGTAATGTTACAATTAGTGTAGGTAACGAAATGTGTTATACCATCAACATCCTTCGTAGGCGCAGTATAAGTTGGTATTTTCACGTATGTGGCCGGCGTGTTGTGAAGGCAAATAATCGGTAGGCAACCTGCCAAAACCATAATGAGGGTCAAATCAAATTGTCATATAAACAAGGGGCAAACTTACGCACACAATTCAAGTTAACTATGTTTATGAATGTGGATAGTCTACAAACCTCGATCAAGAAGATGTATGACTATTCGGGAGCAATCGCTGGTGATTTGAAAGCCCAACAATGGCACGTGCAGGGCCAAAGATGTGAGAGCTAGACCACGTTTTGTCTCCCAGATAATAAGCGTTTTATCTTCGGCACCTAAAAATAAAAGAAAAATTTCTAAGCAAATTTTGTTAATAGTTTGTGATTAAGAAATTAATATCTCACTTAAAACTTTGATTTTATGTTAGTTTCGAATCCTCCAACCATTCACTGGTTAATACAACCTATTTCGAAGTGTACTGAAGAGATACGGTAATTAATCTTAAGTCGCCAACTTATATCTAAGCGCACTAACTTAACTTGATAGGTTGGTCTCTATATAGATATAGGTCTCGTTATAGACATACTCTTGACTGAGAATGGAATGAATACTTTATTAATTGAAGGAGAATCCACTTGGAAGGTACCTAGGTATTGAAAGATGTTTATGATATGGATAGATCTCAAATTTACTATTGACATTTCATAATATACTTATTTTATTATTAGTTCTAGTCTAATAAAATGAGTCATAATGCGATAAAATCCCATAACAACTTGTGCTGTTAGGGTCCCAACGGGAACCTATTATCACACCCTGGACGTTTCATACAACGGGCCAGAAATCTAATTTCAAAAAAGGAATGACGAAACAAACAAAATGGCGGCAAAATCCTATACGTTCGACAACCAAACTGTAACCAATCTGTATCAATCTGGGTGACGAGGGGGTGAGGGCGCAATCTAGAGAGCGGCAGGGAGTGTCCATAATGTAAGTTAGTACTAATATATATACTTTCCTGTTATTAGGCCTACAGCTTCCGTCTGTAATTCTGTCATACTTTTGGACAGTTGTATCTTTTGAACCGTAATAGATACTAGGTTGCCAGTTGTAATTTTTACAGAGTATGTATGAATTGGCCGTATGGTTCCCGGCTAAGAATAGGACCATCCCATCTCTTCCAATGGGTGTCGTAAGAGTCGACTAAGGGACTTAAAACCGGAGGATGGGCAGCAGCGTCCTTTCCGTGCATTGCAACACACCTGCAATCACATTGCGATCGCCAACCCGCCTGCCAAGCGTGGCGATTACGGCAAAACCTTCCAATGAAATCCACACCCAGAAAACGGCCCCTAGTCCCCGGCGGCCCCGCTATTCCTGGCTCCGGTACCAGTCATGGTAACGGCGGGGTGGGGAGTGCGAAGAATCCCCGGCAGATGCTAGGCTACCAAACCCAACGACCTTGGGCTCTGGCAACTTACAACACGCGTACACTGCGGACTGACGAGAAACTTACAGAACTCGAAGAAGTATTGAGCAGGTTACGGTGGGATATCGTAGGTTTATGTGAAGTCCGAAGAGAGGGAGAGACACCATGATCATTAAATCCGGAAACCTGCTCTATTTCCGGGAGGGCGACCAAAAGTCCCAGGGTGGTGTCGGGTTTCTCGTCCACAAGTCCCTGATTAACAATGTGGCCCAAATCGTGAGCGTTTCGACAAGGGTAGCATACCTTATACTCAGAATCACCAAACGGTATTCGATGAAGGTCATACAGGTATACGCGCCGACTACGGAACACTCCGACGACGAGGTAGAGACTATGTATGAGGACATCTCTACAGCCTTACATAGCACCAGGGCCCATTATACCGTTGTTATGGGGGACTTTAACGCGAAACTGGGCAAACGAAGCGATGGTGAGCTGAGAGTGGGGAAAATTTGGATATGGAGTAAGAAATGCACGTGGCCAGATGCTGGCCGACTTTATAGAGAAGGAGAGCCTCTTTATGATAAACACCTTCTTCAAAAAGTCAAAACAGCGGAAGTGGACATGGTTGCATCCCAATGACGTAACAAAAAACGAGATAGACTTCATCTTGTCGACAAGGAGGCAAATATTCAATGATGTCTCCGTGATTAATTCAATCAAAACAGGAAGCGATCACCGGATGGTCAGAGGCACATTGAATCTAAAGACCAAGCTAGAAAGATGTCGACTGATGAATTCTACGCTCCGACCGGCGCCCATCCAGCTCCAAAACCCCGAGAGCTTTCAGCTCGAGAGACTGCGATAATGTGGACGATTATAATGACAGGTTCGTGGAAATTGTCCAAACGATCGGGTCTAAGATTTTTAAAAATCACCGTTCAAACAAAACCAAAAGAATCTCTGACTTCACCAGCAACCTCATGGAAAAAAAACGCAGATTGGTTTTGCAGTCATCTGAAGACGCTACTCAGTATCGGAAACTAAACAGGCAGATCTCTAAGTCCCTGACTCGCGATTTACGCCAATATAAAACAAATTGTATTAAAGAGGCGATTGAAAACAACAAAGGTTCAAAAGTGTGCGCGAGAGATCTGTCTGTTGGGCAAAGCCAACTGACCAAGCTGAAAACTGAGGATGGCAGGACCATATCGTCTAAGACTGAGTTGCTGGAAGAAGTTGAGAAGTTCTATGGACAATTGTACAAGACCACACGTTTGCCTGCCAACGATCTGGCTAAAGACCCAAGAGCCAGACTAACCCGACACTATACCGAAGATATCCCGGACGTCAGCCTGTACGAGATTAGAATGGCTCTCAAACAGCTCAAGAACAATAAGGCACCGGGTGATGATGGCATTACGGCTGAAATTCTGAAAGCAGGTGGATCACCGGTACTAAAAGCTCTTCAGAAGTTATTTAATTCCGTTATACTCGAGGGAAAAACGCCTAAGGCATGGCACAGAAGTGTGGTCGTGCTTTTCTTCAAAAAGGGTGAGAACACCCTGCTGAAGAACTACAGATCATATCTACAAGCTGTTTTCGAGTCATTACGAATCGTCTCGCACGCAGGTTTGACGACTTCCAGCCTCCCGAACAAGCCGGTTTCCGAAAAGGCTTTAGTACCATAGACCACATACATACGCTGCGGCAGATTATACAGAAGACCGAAGAGTACAATCAGCCACTATGCTTGGCGTTTGTGGACTATGAGAAGGCTTTTCATTTAGTCGAAACCTGGGCTGTGCTACAGTCTCTCCAGCGATGCCAAATTGACCATCGATACATCGAGGTGTTGAAGTGTCTGTATGAAAACGCCACCATGTCGGTTCGCCTCCAGGATCAGAACTCGAAACCTATCCAGTTGCAGCGAGGGGTGAGACAGGGAGATGTTATATCTCTGAAACTGTTCACCGCCGCCCTGGAAGATGTTTTTAAGCTTCTGGACTGGGGTGGACTCGGCATCAATATCAACGGCGAGTACATAACCCACCTCCGATTCGCTGATGATATCGTGGTCATGGCTGAGACTATGGAAGACCTAAGCACAATGCTCGATTGCCTCAGTAAAGTCTCTCAACAAGTGGGTCTTAAAATGAACATGGACAAGACGAAAATAATGTTAAATGTCCGTGTCGCACCCACCACTTAAAAGGTTAGAGACTCTACACTGGAAGTTGTTGACGAATATGTATACCTGGGACAAACAGCCCAGCTAGGCAGGTCCAACTTCAAGAAACAGATCAATCGACGAATCCAACTCGGCTGGGCAGCGTTCGGGAAGCTTCGCAATATCTTCACGTCCCAAATACCGCAGTGTCTCAAGACTTAGGTTTTTGACCAGTGTGTGTTGCCAGTGATGACTTACGGAACTGAGACATGGTCTCTTACTATGGGCCTCATAAGAAGGCTCAAGGTCACCCAAAGGGCAATGGAGCGTGCTATGCTCGAGTTTCTCTGCGTGATCGAATCAGAAACGAGGAGATCCGCAGAAGAACTAAAGTAACCGACATAGCTCACAGAATCGCTTAATTGAAGTGGCAGTGGGCAGGGCACATAGCTCGTAGAACAGATGGCCGATGGGGCAGTAAAGTTCTCGAGTGGCGACCGCGCACCGGAAAACGTAGCGTAGGTAGGCCTCCCACGCGGTGGACCGACGAAGATTGCGGGAAGCCGATGGATGCGGGCAGCGCAGGACCGGTCGTCGTGGAAATCCTTGGGGGAGGCCTTTGTCCAGCAGTGGACGGTTTCCGGCTGACATGATGACGATGATGATGTATGAATAATTAACAAATAGTAAAAATTAAAAGGGGTGTCCCCGTCGTAAAAGAAATGTGTTTTTTTAAAGCTTTTTTTTTTTTTCTCTACCGTGAAAACGGTAACACACACATGTAGTAAAATAACATATCTACACACGATCGTAAAACTTGGTGTGATTATAGTGCAACCTTAAAGTAAAACAAAAATTAATAAATACCGGCCATGTGTGACTAGTACTCGCGCTATGGAGCCCGAACTGAATGAAAAAACAAAACGTTTCTGTCGCTCTCATCAAAGTGTTTTGATTAAAATGAATAAGTATAATTGTGCTAAAGACTTGTGGATATTTCTATAGTACAGAGGCCAGCACATCAAGGTAGACACTTTGGACTTTGTGCTATTCTTATGTCGTATGGGTATGGATCAGAATGTTCTGGCCTCTATACCTTATCCAAGAGCATGTTGGTACGGAACCCTCGATGCGCGAGCCCGACTCGCACTTGGCTGTTTTTTTTTATATAGATGTAGGTTGGTTTGCATTTTTGTTTATATCAACTTTTCTTTTCCTTGTTAACAGTAAATACTTACCAGAAACAGCAATCGTCCCATCACCAGTAACCTTAACGGCTGTGACTTTGCCCAAATGTCCAGAGAGCAAGTGGATATCAGAGCCGGTGTTGATATCCCACACAATGAGGTTGCAGTCCCAGGAGCCGGAGACGACCTGCGTCTTGTTGGTTATCGAGACAGCCACGCAGGTCACTATATCTGAGTGACCGACCAGGACCTAGATGAAAGTTTAAATTTATGGACGTTAACTGTGATGCAATAACATTTAATAAGTAAATAAACTACAGTTTAAACTAGAGCAAGGTTAGGTAGTTAGGGATACACATTATTTCTAGGAATATATCAATGTCCACTATACAAAAAAAAATCTCCTGTTCATCACAACAAACCTGCGAAAGCTTTCCGCCGTCCAACTGCCACACTTTGAGCGACATATCCATGGATCCGGTGACCACGTTCTGCGAGTCGGCAGTCAGGGCGAAGCAAGTGATGCGTTCGGCATGAGAGACGATGCGGCGATCCTCGTTGCTATCCCCGCCTCCGGCCAGCGCCCAAATACGGACAGAATTATCGCCGTCGGACAACACCTGTTTTAAAAAAGACGATATTATCTATTACGATATTTATTGCATTTTGCGGGAAACTCCTGCTTCCAGTGCACAAAATGCTTTGAACTCATGATGAAAAATTGATGTCAGCGATTAGTTCCTAATTCTTAATTTTCATGGTGTGAGATTTTGTAAATTTTTATGGGGCGAATTCTTCTTTATGTAATGTCTTAATTTTACAAATTCTTAATTTTCGGTGCTTCTGGAAGTAACTGTTTGAGTAGGCTAGTTAAGAACACCTTAAGAAAATAATGTAACTATAGGAGCTCATAATGCAAAACCATAGTTACATAATAATTTTTCTATTCAACACAGATTCTACCAAAATTTAGATATTTTATAGAAGATTGGCAGGATATGATTTTATAAATGATTATGAGTAGGTAGGTACTCAAAGATCTTGAAGCATATCTTACCGCGAACTTTGTGATGAGAGTGACATCTATGCTGATAGAGATGGAATTATGTCCGATGCCGGAGTTCACTAGCCAAACTTAGATGATACGATGACGGTTCCGGACATGGTGGATGAAGAGCAATTTGTAGTTAATGATAAAACTCACTGCAAAGTTCATGTTGAGAGTGACATCTATGCTGGTAGAGATGGAATTATGTCAGATGCCGAAGTCCACTAGCCAAACGTAGATATTACGATGACGGTTCCGGACATGGCAGATGATGAGCAATTTATAGTTAATGTAAAAACTCACTGCAAAGTTCATGTTGAGAGTGACATCTATGCTGGTAGGGATGGAATTATGTCCGATGCCGGAGTCCACTAGCCAAAAGTAGATGTTACGATGACGGTTACGGACATGGCGGATGATGAGCGATTTATAGTTAATGATAAAACTCACTGCAAAGTTCATGTTGAGAGTGACATCTATGCTGGTAGGGATGGAATTATGTCCGATGCCGGAGTCCACTAGCCAAACGTAGATATTACGATGACGGTTCCGGACATGGCAGATGATGAACAATTTATAGTTAATGATAAAACTCACTGCAAAGTTCATGTTGAGAGTGATATCTATGCTGGTAGAGATGGAATTATGTCCGATGCCGGAGTCCACTAGCCAAACGTAGATGTTACGATGACGGTTACGGACATGGCGGATGATGAGCAATTTCTAGATAATGAATAAAACTCACTGTAAACTTCATGTTGAGAGTGACATCTATGCTGGCGCTAGGGGCGGGAGAGGAATGGAGTACAATTCCGGAGTCGACAAGCCAAACGTGGACATTGCGGGCGCGGTCTCCGGATATGGCACGCCGTCCGTCCGATAAGATAAGCAGAGTTTGCAGGGCTGCTGTGTGACCCTACAAGTTCAGTTTTAAATTTATTTTCTTCTTTATAACCGCTAGTCCACTTGGTGCACCGACGACCTGGTGAAGATTGCGGGATGCGGGTAGCGCAGGACCGTTTATTGTGAAAATCCACAGTTGGTAAGCCCTTGGCCTCATCTCACCAGGCACTAAGTGACGTCGATGCCAAAAATGTAAGTGGGCTTACCACTGCTCCCCAACGCAATGGAGGAACTGGCTATCTTATCTTCATGCCGGAACACATTAATGCTGTTAGCATTTATGTATGATGGTAAGACTCATAAGATGGTGGTAGCTAACCAGGTGAGCTTAGAAAATGCCTTGCCATCAAGCACACACAAAGTTAGATGGCAAATCACCGGTGGGAATCGAACCCTCGACTTCTGATGTAAAGCGAATAGAATAGACTATTCATTACGCCACGGAGGCGGTTGACAGGAGTTGATGTAGTTTTTTAAGCTAGTATTAATAAAAGCTGTGTAGATTGACTATGCATGGATGGTTTAATTTATTCTGAGTACAACCACGTAGTACTTTTAATATCATTTATGATAAAACAACAAAACTTCACACATAAAGTAGCAATAGCAGAAAAGTGCTTATATAGAGTGTAACAATATTGATGTAAGTCCTGTTATCTGAGGCTTCTACTTATCATACTGAACAACTTTTGTTCTATGACTTTGCTGAAATCTCAAAAATAAAAATGTAACTCTTCATACAAATCGGTCAGCTGATCTACCAATTTTGTGCATTTTTGTACGGAGTGTCCAATTTTTTTTGAGAATTTACTTTGGTTTCCTTGGGGAAAGTTGTTCAGTATGATAATTAGAAACCCAGTTATTGCGTCCTACACCAATTTCATTTCACCCTGTAGAAGTGCAAGTAGAAAAGTAATAAAGGAAGACCCTTCCGAAAGGCCTAAGATTATTTAGCTTTTTTTCTTACCTTATACGTCAAAGAAGGTGAGTTATTATCAGCCAGTTGCCAAACCACCACCGTTCTATCCTCTGATCCGCTCAGCACCAGCAGATTATTGGGTGAGAACGTGACACAAGTGACATGGCCCATGTGCCCACTTAGCGTCGCCTGCAGCCTATAAATAAATAATGTATACAGGATGGAACTAAAATCATTTTACTCTTGAAACTGATGATTTTCCCCTGAAATGTGTACTTAAATGTTTTGTCTTCGCATACTAAAGACCAATAAGTCATCATCTGATTTGGAAACTACGCATGATTTTTTAAAATTTACATTTGGTAATTTTTTAAATTAAAAATTTTGGCGTTTGGCTGCACCTCACCTGATGGTAAGTGCCGATGCAGCCGAGGATGTGACGCGCAAGCTCAAATAGTGCGTATTCATTCTCGTCTTAAAGATTCATAAATTATACGAATCGGGGAATACAGACGCCGAATAAATGACGATGATCAATCAATCAAAATAATTTATCTTAAATAGGTGTTTACATACACTTTTGAATAGTCAAAAAAACTTATTGAATATTACAAATAATGTCATGATTCAGATTACAGTTTCAGGTAATGGTATTTGTTATAGAATCAACATACATACATTTGTCATTTACATAATCTATTATTTTATAATATCCTATAGAGCACAAGCATTTTTTTGACATGATGATGCGGGCTTACGAAGATTCCCCAACGCAATGGGGAACTGGCTATCTTATCTCCAAGCTGGAACACATCTAAGCTGTTAACATTGATTTTTGGTAGCAATATTTAGATAAGATGGTGGTAGCTAGCCAGGCGGGCTTAGAAAATGTCCTTCCATCAACCAAACCAAGTCTTACAAAGTTAAGTTCCGCCGGGAATCTAACTCGCGACCACCTGATGTGAATCTAATGGACAACCATTACGCCACGGAGGCGGTTAATCTTTATCCGATCGTTTAGGTTCTTTTGGGAAATATGTTTGGTTTCAGAACTAGATATTTAGTTTCACATCAGCCAAAGGACGTCCACCGCTGGACAAAGGCCTCCCCTAAGGATTTCCACAACGACCGGTTCTGCGCTGCCCGCATCCAGCGGCGTCCCGCGACCTTCACCAGGTCATTGGTCCACCGATTGGGGAGCGCTCCTACGCTACATTTTCCGGTGCGTGGCCGCCACTCGAGAACTTTACTGCGCCAACGGCCATCAGTTCTACGAGCTTTGTGCCCCGCCCTCTGACACTTAAGTTTAGCAATTCTGAGAGCTACGAGTATGTAGCTTTAGTTTAAAAGGATGGTATTTATTTAAAATTCGCTCTCTGTTTAATATAAATTTGAATTCTCTGCGACAAAAAAAACAAAAATATCCGCGAGGATATCAGCGGATCTTTTTACCCGACTGAAAAAAAAGGTAGGCATTTTTTGGGTGTATGTATGTCTGTTGCTCTGGGTGAGCCTGTAGCCTCAGTTTGATGGATATAAGAGTGCGAGGTGTCCATAGACTCGTCTTGATCCCCTGAGTGAGATAGTTTTACCCGACTGCCCGACAAATAAGGGTAATGTTTTTATGCCGTCGGGATCTTAATTTTTTATTAAATTGGTTTGGTTATTTATGATGATATTTTTTTTACTGGTCTCAAATTAGGATTCCCCTTACTATGTTAAAACCATACAATATTAAAAGGCCGCGGTCTAGATGACGGCGGGCAGCGGCGCGTTCAAAGGAGCCGACTTGCCGGTAGCAGGCGGCTTCTTTGAACGCGCCGCTGCCGCCCCGAAGTCCGCTGTCATCGAGACCGCGGCCTTATACATACCTATGTGTGGAGAGTTGCCATACGCGGACCAGGCCGCGGGCACAACCGCTAGCAGCCAACTGGCCATCCCGAGATACCTCGAGACAACTTATAGGTATGAGCTCGCTTTGTTCAGCCTGTCGAAAGTTCAAAAGTAAATGACGAATCTCTCTTAAAAAGCCGAAGTTCACGAAGAGTTTGGCTAACTTAATTGCCCTTTAATTAAGAGTTGTGATTAATATTGCTAATTCCATTAAAATTTCGTGTAAATCCATTTTGGGTAAAGTTGCAAACTCATTAAGAATGTTAAGATAGAAATTCTTTGGTATTACTTTGAAACCAGTTAACTATAAAGTTAGTGCTGGTGAGTACTTTTTACAGAACAAAAGTAATTAAATATTATTTTATAGCCTAGCTCCTAGTTAGCTGAACGTAGGAGCTTAAGTCTGAAAATAATTGCATTATTAAATCACTGTTGAAATAACGTTATTATTTTAATAGTGTTTTGAGATAAAATATAAGGTTGTCGGTGGCGTAATGGCAAGGGCCGCTACCTCCTGTCCGGGAGGTCGTGGTTCGATCCTGCCACGTATCAATGTGTTTTCGAATTTCGATTTCATATCTACGTTTCTCTTATACGGTAATGGAAAACGTCGTGAGGAAACCTACACACGCCTGCGAAGAAACTCGAAGGTTGTGTGTGAAGTCGACTTCGGCCTAATCGCCCTAATTCAGGGTAGGCTCGAGCTCTTCGGTGAGGACGTATATGAGCTTACATGGTATGGTGAGATAAAATATTACCTGCAATAAAGACAGGTTGCTAGTCGATTTAGTTTGGCGTCTTTTCAGGTGTTTCGTGGGTCTGAAGTTGGTGACATTGTCTTCGGTGTGGAATGAATAGATGGACACTCTGTTTCCTCCTGTAAACGTTACAACCTTTAAGAATAGCGTTTAAATAAAACTTGGATGTTTTCGATGTTTTAATATTTCAGTGTTTTGCGAAATATAAACAGAGAAACGGTAGTAGTTGTGATTTCGTGGTTTTGTTAGTTTAACAAGCCTGTCATTACCTAGATGGGTTTGACTGTTAGTGTCATTTTTCTGGAGTGTTATCATGCTTTGCACGACACATTAAGCCGTTGGTGCCGGTTGCTATCACTTGATGGCAGAGAAACGGTCGTAGCTGTGATTTCGTGTTAATGTTGATCACGCAGGTTAACTAGCCTGAAGCTCGGTCATTACCTAGATGGGTTTGACTTGTAGTGGTATTTTTCTGTAGCCTTTTCGTGCTTTGCACGGCACGTCAAGCCGTTGGTGCCGGTTGCTATCAATTCATGGTAGTCCCGTGTCAGATGCCTATTAGTAGTAGGAATAGCAAAAGTTCTGGACCAGGATCCCACCCCCCTGCCGAATCCAACTTCCAACTTTGGTGCTCCGGCAGGGGCTGGGGCCTGGTCCAAAATTCCTACTACTAACGGGCGTTGCTCCATAACGCAACCGAATATTTGGTAAGTTTTTGCATAATTTTCATAAGTACAACTATTACTTTCATTTTAAATCTTACTCAGCCATTTCCCTTTTAGTTTTATTTGTTCACGATAACTAGTTTTTCAGGCGCTATAATGCAACCACTTTGTGCAGGCAGACCGACATATTTAATATCAGAGGGTTGCCATTTATCCTCTTAACCTAAGTTTATCCATTTCCGTTATTTTTACCAAATTTGTCGTTACCTCCTAGTATTATAAGTACTATCGGCTGAGACCGTTAGCCCCTCCGATTGCACAGAGTGCACACTGCACATATTAGTCAGGGCACAGAGATTTGTTACCATAGATAGGTAATGCACTAACAAATCACATTTGAAAATCGAATCCATTTACACACACATTATAATAGGTACCTACCGAATGCTACTATGAAAAGAGATGCCAATTGGCATCTTTTTTTTGCTTCACTTTTAGGATGCACGTAACCTATCTACCTCCCCTTATATATAGCATATCTCTGTCAGGGCACCGCTTCCAGCGCGAATATCAAGCGCACCGCCCCTCCGGAACCGCCAGGGCAAAGAATACTAGATCAGGAGTTAAGCGTGGAGTGTAATATCGCCGGATTAGCAGGGGTCGGCCGCGCTTCGGATTTCCGAGGATTACTCAGTATTTTTGTATGAAATATATAAAAACTGAGTACTGATCTAGAAAGTTATAAAATTTGCTTTCTAACCATATTTATTTTGCATGTATCGGGTTAAAAACAAATATAATATAATAAATACCCTACAATACGATTTATTTGGGAATTTGTTTTTTTTTGCGTTACTCTTTCATTTATTTCACTATTTCTATAAAGGTGAATATAATATAAATATAGTTTATAAATACTACACATATAAATTTAAAATTATTTTTTTCTATTGGCTAGGTACAAAACAAAAAAAAAATCCGCAATTTTTCCGCATTAGTGCGGATTTCCGAGGATTAAGAAAAATCCTCGAAAATCAAAGGTTTTTGTGTAAAATCTTTTAAATTTGAGTACTGATCTAGAAAGCTAATAAATATTTCCTTTCTAACAATATGAAAGAGTTTATTTTCCAACAACAAAACAGTATGTATATGTATGTATGTATGTAAATAAATCCGAATGTTTGTTTGTTTAAACCTTGACCAACCTGGAAAGCACATACGCTACTTTTTATCCCGTGAAAATAGCATAGTCCGATGCAGTTCCTAAGGGAGCTGATAAAAAAATATTTTTTTGGTCGCGCACGTCAGCGTCACAGCGGAGCAAGGGATTGAAGTGATTTTTTGTATGACTTGGTTGAGGGAATGGAAAATGAACATAGACTGCTAATCAGAATAGCCCGACATAGCTCCTGAGGGATCTGGAGAAAACTCATGTCCACGCTCGCGAGCCGCACTGACCCTCAAAGACAGTCATAAAAACGATGTCCACGCGGGCGAAGCCGCTAGCAAAAGCTAGTAAATAAATAAAATAAATACAAGACTTTTATATGAGCCCGCTCGTTTCGATGCCTACAGGCACTCGACAAGTTTAAATGTTGTCCATTACGAGGGTCGAAAGGCATTCGAAAAGCTTGAGATTAAATCAGGTGGGCCATTTTTATGGAACACCACACTTACTCTTACACCACAGGTACGACTAGTCGGTTAATTCCCATATAAATCGTTTGTCTTTGCTCCAGCCGTCCTGATCTTGGGCGAACAGGGTACATTTTATGCGCTAGTGTTCGCATCTGAATTGAGCAGCCATGCTATCAATGGGGTCAACGAGCTTAAGGACGCGGCTCTTAAGTATTTGAGGAACAGAGGAGTAGTTGTAAATCGAGTGGTCGGTCTCATCTAAACTGGCTATGCTCCTGCGGATATCTTGAAGCTAAATTTTAGCCAGACGATACAGCTTTGTCAAAGTACATATATTAGTACTGACATAGAGTATGGACACTCCCTGCTGCACCCCACCACCCCCTCGTCATCCAGATTGATACAGATTGGTTACAGTTTAGCTGTCGAACGTTTAGGTTTTCGCCGCCAATTTGTTTTTTTCGTCATTCGTTTTTTGAAATGTCATTTCTGGCCCGTTGTATGAAGTGTCCAGGGTGTGGCTTTGTACTGGAGTTCACGTTTTATTTGAAGCTATATTCACTGCAGGTGGGTGTAAAATGGGAGCCTTCCCGAATGACGTACTACTACTTTTCTACGTCTGGCACACCCTGGACAATCCACAAAGTCTCAATAAGCGAATTAGCAAATCCTCTTACAACAATGACAAGACAAACTCTTTCCAAGTTAATTAAGTTCATATGAGCGTCGATGGCGTAACGGCTAGGACCGCCGTCTCCTGTCCGGGAGGTCGTGGTTCGAATCCTGCCACGTACCAATGTGATTCCGAATTTAGATTTCATATGTACGTTTATCCGACGCTCTTATGGTGAAGGAAAACATCGTGAGGAAACCTGCACACGCCTGCTAAGAAATTCGAAGGTTGTGTGTGAAGTCGACCAACCCGCACTGGGCCCGAGTGGTCGACTAAAGTTACGAAGTAACTATTTAATAATCTGTCACTAAAGCCCGATCGCCATTATTCAGGGTAGGCTCGAGCCCCTCGGTGGGGACGTATATGAGCTGATATGATAAATGAATTACTTAGGAACCTGAAAAAAATCTATATAATAATACATATTTTCATAAACTGACTCTTAAATAACACTCACCGGCAGCCAGTAAAAAGTGGTCCTTATCGGCGACTGCCAACGCGGCTAAGTCGTGCGCAGCTGCCAGTGTGCGCAGGAGTTGCGCGCTGTGCAAACTGTACAAGTAGATCCGTTGGTCTGCGCACCCGACCGCCGCTCGAGACGAGTCGTGGGCCACGCAGAAACATTTCACCTAAGAATACAGGTATTTAGGTGTAACTACTGATATTTAGGTGTAGCTTCTGATATTTAGGTGTAGCTACTGATATTTAGGTGTAGCTACTGATATTTAGGTGTAGCTACTGATATTTAGGTGTAGCTACTGATATTTAGGTGTAGCTACTGATATTTAGGTGTAGCTACTGATATTTAGGTGTAGCTTCTGATATTTAGGTGTAGCTACTGATATTTAGGTTTAGCTACTGATATTTAGGTGTAGCTACTGATATTTAGGTGTAGCTACTGATATTTAGGTGTAGCTACTGATATTTAGGTGTAGCTACTGATATTTAGGTGTAGATACTTATATATTTTTGAACGATTTATTACGTACCTAAATAATAGTCAACTATCAAATTCCATGTCAGAGACAGTAGTCGTTAAAAGTAGAGTTTTTCAATATTATTAGTAACTAGCTTTTGCCCGCGGCTTCGCCCGCGTGGATATCATTTTTATGACTGTAATCGAGGGGGCAAGTTCGCGAGCCATAAACAGCTCACAGTTTGTTCCACTTTCACGCCTAAACTGTTAAACGAATTTGAATGAAAATTGTTAGGTATATAGATCAAGCACTGGATTAATATACAGGTTGTAACAAAATTGGTGTAGGTCCTGTTAACTGGGGCTTCTACTCATCATACTGAACAACTTTGCTCAAATCGCAAAAAAAAAATACTCTACAAGTCGATCAGCTGATCGGCAAATTTTGTACATTTTAGTATGAAGGGTCCAAATTTCATTTTTGAGAATTGTCTATGGGTTCCTTGGGAAAACTTGTTTAGTATGACGAGTAGAACCCCCAGTTAACGGGTCCTACACCAATTTTTTTACACCCTGTATATTGATCCAGTGCTTGATCTGTATACCTAACAATTTTCATTCAAATTCGTTTAACAGTTTAGGCGTGAAAGTGGAACAAACTAACGAACATTCATGATTTCACGTTTATAATAATATTAGTATGATTATGATTTTGAACTCTAGTACTATAAGTTTAACTACAGCATTTTAGTGGAAGCAGTAATACCTACACAAACAAGACATGCAATTAAATAAGTTTAAAATATTTAAACAAAAATAAAAAAACGAAACAAAACGAACGTAAATAAAATCAATTTTTTTTTATTTTATTTTTTATTTTTATTCACTATTGGTAAACCCTTGACAACATCTCACCTGGTGGTAAGTGACGATGTTGCCGAAGATGAAAGCGGGAAACGAAAAAAATATCGATAAAGTTGTAGAGTTATTTACATATTGCTGGTTAAAGTCATCGAGGTACATATTAAGTAGTTTTCTTGATAGGTAGATAATACGTTATACTTTAAGTAAATACCTAATAAAATAACTGTTCAAATAGCTATTACTTTAAATAGCTTTTGGAACGTGATTGGTAACTATTAAAGTGGCTGTCCTGTAATGCCCCATTATTGGAAAGCACAGCAGAGTGGTTCCGAAGTTCCAACTGTAATTAAACTTTTATCGAGCGAAACAAGTTAATACGATACAGTTAATAATATAGTGTCCCTAGAGTAGAGTTCACACAATTTAAAAATCGACCAAGTACGAGTCGGACTATTATTATAATAATTGAAAACGCTGAACACGTTACAAAACCGAATTCTATCGCTACAACTTAGTACAATTTCGCAATATTTTTTTGGTTTTGGTTAATTTTCTGATAAAGTAATAAACCGATTTTAATATTTTTTTTATGGGACCAACTCGGAAGCTTACCCTAACGAATATGAAAACTATCATGAAACTCGGTTTACAATCTGCGAAGATATTGGGTAACAAATATACAAAAAAAACACACAAATGAATTGAGAACCTCCTCCGTTTTGGAAGTTGGTTGACATCGCGTAAATAACATTCAGTCGAATTGTGAAACTCTTTCTTATCGGAAGTCAGCTGAAAATATTTCGCTCCCGGAAATCCAATGTCTTTTGTTAATACCATGGCACACGCGACAAACGGTTGCCGCTTTACTATAGGTGTGCGTGCACTCACACATATAAAAACCGGCTAAGTGCGAGTCGGGCTCGCGCAAAGTAGGGTGCCATAGTATTCTAAAAAAAAATATGTAAAATCTATAAACTTTTCACAAATGCAACTGCACATTTTAAGTTAGTCGTAGATTACACCTAAACTAAGAAAGCCTACTTAGCCGTGATAGTTTTCCTTTTAAATAGAGTATAATATGTTCTACTATTTTTTTTTCATATGTCCTGAAATAGTGGTTTAGCTGGTGGGTGCGGGAAAGCTTACGATTTTGCCGAAACCGATCCTTGAATCATATAACGGTCTTACCAAACCTGCATCAGTTTTTAAAGATCTGTTCAACGGTACCCACACAATAGGGTACATCAATGGAAATAATCACCTCCTTACACACAAGGGAGGTAACGTGAAAAAATTTGTTGTCAAGATTTTATTGTACATTTTGTAGGCGTAATTCGTATGTTAATGCCAAATTACAGCTTTCTAGTACACTAGTAGTCTCTGAGCTAAGCAGCAGAAAGACAGATAGAAAGACATGGCGAAGCTATAAGGGTTCCTTGTTGACTACGGAACACAACAAAATATGTTTTTGATATTATTACTATAGGTACCTATAGATATGACGTAATCCTTGTTCAAAAATTAAAAAAATATTTTGTCGTCAAGTGCTGAGGTTCCCAAAACACCCGTATTTATTCGCCTAACCTTAACTTCGACTTCTTGTGTTGGATAAATAAAACGACAGTTGTAAAACTCAAACTCATACCACAATATCAGACAATAGCTGAATACATCGAATCGGTACTTAGGTATGGACTTATAATTTGGGGAAATAGCACAGATGTAGGAAAAGTTTTTGTGGCTCAAAATAAGTGCATACGTGCGATTTGTGGTGTCGCTCCCGACGTGTCGTGCAAACCATTTTTTAAAAATCTGCAAATTCTGCCCCTTCCGTGTTTGTACATTCTTGAAGCAGCCACATTCGTAAAGATGTATCAAACTAAATTCTACATTGAGGCTAAAGACGCAACAGCTAACACTAGAAGTAGAAGATACCCAGATAGGCTAGTTTACGATGAGGTACCAAAAAGCACTAGGTACCAAAAAAACTGTTTCTGGATGTGCAGAATAATTTATAATAAGATACCACAATTTGTAAAAGAACTTCCAATAAACAGGTTTAAGGTGGAACTAAAAAGATGGCTGCTACTGCATACATTTTACTCGGTCAAGGAATTTCTGGATTTTAAATTTATTAATAATGACTAAATTGAATGTTATTTATTTATTAATTGTAATGTAACTCTATCATTTTTATGGCTGAGTTTGGCGTTTCAACAAAAAATTTGTACCACCTAATATTATGTACCCAACTCAAGGGCAAATAAACGATTTCTATTCTATTCTATTCTATACATTGTAAGAATTTTATGACTTTCATAAATAAAGTTCAGACGTGGTTAGAAGACTTCTTAGCATGAGACAGGTAATAAAACGACAGAATATTTGCAAACACAGATTTTGAATTTCGTGCTTACATATTCGCTCTTTACGCCTCTACCCATTCGTATTTCATTACTTTTGTACACGCCTCTACCCGTTCGTATTTAGTTTCTTTCTCACGTACTGGTTTGTTGGCAGAAAACTCTTGCAGAGTTAAGCATACCAATTCTAAATCTTGTGTTTTAATTTATGTATTCACGAGTACAATAAACAAAAAAAAATAACATACTTAAAAAATCTCAACATATTTTTCAGAAGAAATAGTAAAGTGTTTACGAGCATAAAAAAAATCTTAAAAAATCTATAACTTCTTGTTGAAGCGTCGGTGGCTCAACCGATAACGACTGGATCGTCCTAACCAGAGGTCTCGGGTTCCAATTCGGGCGGCCAATGTACCAATGAGTTTTTCAAAAAACTTACGTACTTATACTAACCGATTGCTTTAACGGTGAAGGAAAACATCGTGAGGAAACCTGCACATCTGATTCCAGAAGTGTATGAAGGTCGCGTTGCAAACGTCCGTAGGTGTACACCTAAATGCCCTACACGTGATCGTGGGTGATGCTAAGTGCAACACCAAGCAACCGCCGTCTATTCCTTGGATAGCACGGTTAATTGTGCCACACGATAAGAAGAAGTTGCTGAAATATCGACAAAGAAGTAAGAAAAATCTATCTCTAATTCACTAAGTCAGATATTCTTTCGATTTCGTTCTCAATACACGATTCCCCGATTACACGATACCAATTACCTCACAAACTACTATATCTAAAGCTTTCCAATCAGCTTTTCCAACAAAAAATAGCGTCAATAAACTTTGCTTACCGTAGGTAACTGTGTCTAACATAAAAAAGCGAAAGAAATCAGATAATGTTATAGATAGATAACCTCTAATCGTCTCTGTGGCCATTACGGTTAAGTCTATTAGATTCACATTAGGAGGTCGCGGGTTCAATTCCGGTGAGGTCTAACTTTGTATGATTCGGTTCCGTTGGTGGAAGGGCATTTTCCGAGCTACCACCATCTATCCATTATTGATGTGTTTCGGCCTAAAAATAAAATAGTCAGTTCCCCATTGCGTTCTAGGTAGGCCCACTTCCATCGTCATATACATTCAGGTGAGATAATGTCAAGGGCTTACAAATTGTGGGAAATACCCAACTAATTTTATCAAAAACCCGAATGCATAAAAACATTATACCTCTTTTTTGTTCAGTCGGGTAAAAATGTATTTTATGTCAAGGTGAATCTAACGACACCTCGTACCTCAAAATTCATCAAGCTGGTATAAGCTATAGGCTCAGCCAAAGAAACATACTTACATTCTCACATTCCTACATATATATAAGGTCTAACAAAATTAGCTGAAACTATTTTAAGGGCAAGTTCAGTAAACGAAACTGAACAACTTTTTCTTCAGCGACCATACTGAAATCTAAGAAAAAAAATCTTCAATAAAAAAATAAGAAATCTTAATAAATGCGGCACTGGCCATCGTACCGTAACTCGTAGCAGCCGCCGCAGCCCACGTGCCTCCGCCACAGATGATAATAGTAGCACAAGCCTCCGCCTATTTAGTAATCTGTGCCTCCACTCCGATCATTCCGACCCTTTACCCGCAGCCTTCCTTCTTACATCCCAAACCTGTGGTTACAAACTTCATAGCACACCGCCATGTCCAAATACTTTTGTACGGCATTTTCACTACGAAACACTTAACTTAGTCACAATACAAAAATTGTATTGTGACTTAAGCACTTAGGTCACAAAATGTCATAGGTTAGGCTTTGAGCAACGTAACTCAATGAGTGCGCGAGAGTAACTGGGATATTTATTTACTTCACAGTTGCTTGCAGGCGCTTGCTCGTAGGTACATTTCGCGTGGTTCGTTCAACGACCTCAAGCGCCTCAAGAAAAGAGCAACTGCCTTCAATTTCAATTTCTTCTTTTTCCTAAAGTGTAAATACCTGTTAGATTGTATTTTACTACCTACAGCTAAAAGGAACTGTAAGGTTTTAAGTATTTTAAATAAGAATTGATTGAGAGAACTAGCAAAGGTCAACGGCCGGGCACAGTGCACAGTTTTGTTGCGACACGTCACGAGTCCAGCGATGTAAACAAAAACCAGGACCGTACTACGAGAATATTATTTATTTAAGTAGGCAGTAATGGAATGTGGCGATTTTTTTTTTGAATTCGGTATGGTCGCTGAAGAAAATGTTGTTCAGTTTCGTTTGCTGAACTTGCCCTTAAAATAGTTTCAGCTAATTTTGTTAGACCTTATATACATACATACACCCGATAACATAACCTTCCTTTTTGAGCAGTCGGGTACTTATTAAAATTTATGAGACAACTAGCTGTCCCGGCGAACTACGTACCGCCTTACATTACATTACACTGCCCTACCCTACACTACACTACCCTACCCTACACTACCCTACCCTACATACACTACACTACCCTACCCTACACTACCCTACACTACACTACCCTACACTACACTACCCTACCCTACACTACCCTACACTACACTACCCAACCCTACCCTACACTACCCTACCCTACACTACCCTACCCTACACTACCCTACCCTACACTACCCTACCCTATACTTTCCTAACCTAAACTACACTACTCTACACTACCCTACACTACCCTACCCTACACTACCCTACCCTACCCTACACTACCATACCCTACACTACACTACCCTGACCTACACTACCCTACCCTACCCTACATACACTACACTACACTACCCTACACTACACTACACTACTCTACACTACCCTACACTGCACTACCCTACCCTACCCTACACTACCCTACCCTACTCTACCCTACCCTACATACACTACACTACACTACCCTACACTACACTACCCTACACTACCCTACCCTACCCTACCCTACACTACCCTACCCTACCCTACCCTACACTACACTACACTACACTACACTACACTACCCTACCCTACCCTACATAAGAACCTTCTCCTGACAATAACGAACTCGACAAAAAAGAATTAGCCAAATCGGTCCAGCCGTTCTGGAGTTATAGCGTCAGGAAGGAAAACCCGACTTATTTTTATATATTAGATGAGTGCATGGTGGTATTGCTCGGCGCGTTCAGTCTTTCTGTTATACTACACGAGCTGTTTCCCGCGGCTTCACCCGCGTGGACAAAGTTTCTATGACTTTTCGAGGGTGGCGCAGTGCGCGAGCCGCAAGCGGCTAGTATTTTTAGTTAGAGTCAAATGTCCCACCCTGCCTGTTAAACAGTTCTCTCAGGAAAACTGGAAATAATAGGACGTAAATCAATTTACAAGGAAAATTATCTTGGCCAAGTAGGCTTTCTTAGTTTATGAGTAATATTCGATATGCAGTTGATTTTTTGTAAAAAGTTCATAGATTTTCCGTACAAAATGTAAAATAAAAAAAAAACTAAGTGCAAAATAATTTTGTATTTTAAAATATATCTACTTTTATTTTTTGAAAAGACTACGGAATCCTACTTTGTACGTAGTCCGACACGCTCTTGGCTGTAATTGAGAGTTTACGGTGCACGAGCTGTAAGTGGCTCGCGAGAGTAGAATAAAACTCTTTGTGTTAATCCAGCGTGCTTTACATACCTACCCACCAAATTTCATTGAAATCCGTTCAGCGGTTTAGGCATTAAAGTGGAACGAACATCCATACTTTCGCGTTTATATTAGTTGTGAGATAATTTCAAAGAGTAGGTTTAATGTTTCAAGGGATTAATCAGAATCGTTTACAACATACAAGAACAATACGGAAAAGACCTTAAGGAAAATAGTTATTTGGTTGTGATGAATTATTACTCAAATTCGGGATTTTAAAAGAAGCAGATGGATGGTTAAAAGACCTTGTTGTGTCTATTAATTCTGAATTGACTCTTAGAATTTATCAAAGAACACTGTTAAATAGTCTTTTCATCACACCTATTCGACAAGCGACGATTAGTTCCTCAATAAGTGCGAACAAAATTTTACTTTTCTTCCTGTAAGGAGTTTTAAACGCGGACCAATCAAAAGACAGAAAGCTCAAACCAGTCTATAGGTACATACTAGTTTATTTTACTCATAGGTTGTGATAAAAAACTGTGTGTGTCACGCGGGGCCAACATATTTTATTCTCGTGCGACGTATATTGAATTCCTGGCTAAGTTAAAATCTAACCGCTTAGCTCAAAATTCAGACTAACGCCTTCGGAACAAAATATTACTTTGTCCCCTTGTTACAAAAAACAACTATTTTACACCACCTGATCGACAATGACCAATTATATATCAAGCAATCACAACATAAAGCAAGGCCTTATATCCCAAGGGAGATAAAGTTTTATAAAACTCCCGGAGGGATGTAGTGATTTGAATTTGGAATGTTAAACTTCGTTTGAAAACTCTTAGCATACTCTGTAACAGTAATTGTAACTCGGACCAAGAAAATACCTTTTCTTCCTCGCTAATCTTGAGTTCCTCGTTACGCTCAGGGTCCAATATGCCGCCCGTGACGTAGGACATGGCTTTATACCCTAGGTGCATAATCTATTATTATTCTTTGACTGTGGCACACCACGGACACTGCATACAACGGTCGTGAAATGACATTTCTAAAAACAAATGACGGAGCAAACAAAATCACGGCGAAATCCCATACTTTCGAGAACCAAAATATAAGCAATCTGAATCAATCTGGGTGACGAGGGGGTGAGGTCGGAATCTAGAGAGCGGCAGGGAGTGTCCATACTGTATTTTAGTACTAATATGTATACTTTTAATGTGGTCCAGTGTTTCTCAATTACTGACCTAACGTTTGTTCTCGTAAATATGTCCTCAATCCTGACCTTTGGTAAGAGTTAGAATCAATTTAGTGGCCATCAATTACCATTGGAAACGTTAAGTTAGATAAACGTAGGTACTAACGACGGTCTAACTGCTTTCATTATCTTTCATTATGTTTTCAATGGGCAATGGAGCGTGCTACGCTCGGAGATTCGCTGCGTGATCGAATTAGAAACGAGGAGATCCGTAGCAGAACCAAAGTAACCGACGTAGCTCTCAGAATTGGTAAACTTAAGTGGCAGTGGTTAGAAGCGTCGGTGGCTAGGAGCGTCGGTGGCTCAACTAGTAACGACTTGGTCCTCCTAACCAGAGGTACCGGGTTCAAATCCGGACGGCCAATGTACCAATGAGTTTTTTGACACTTACGTACATATACTTACCGATTGCTTTAACGGTGAAGGAAAACATTGTGAGGAAACCTGCACACACCTGCGAAGAAACTCGAAGGTTGTGTGTGAAGTCGACCAACCCGCACTGGGCCCGCGTGGTCGACTAAGGCCCGATCGCCCTAATTCAGGGTAGGCTCGAGCCCCTCGGTGGGCACGTATATGAGCTGATATGATGAAGTGGCAGTGGGCAGGGCATAGAGCTTGTAGAGCAGATGGGCGTCGGGGTAGTAAAGTTCTCGAGTAACGACCGTGCACCGGAAGACGTACCGTAGCCAGACCTGGTGAAGGTCATGAGAAGCCGCTGGATGCGGGCAGCGCAGGACCGGTCGTTGTGGAAATCCTTGGGGGAGGCCTCTGTCTAGCCAGTAGATGTCTTTCCGCTGATATGATGATGATGCTTTCATTATATTTCATCACAGAGTTTCTTTCTTAAAATTACGAAATAATAATAAAAAAATTCTACCTTAAAAGTCACATAAGAAAGATTAGTCCCTTAGTTCAAGAACATCATGTATCATCATTATATGTTTCATTCATCATTTATATCAGCTCATATACGAGTACGTCCCCACCAAGGGGAATTAGGGCGATCGGGCCTTAGTCGACCACGCGGGCCCAGGGCGGATTGGTCGACTTCACACACAACCTTCGAGTTTCTTCGCAGGTTTCCTCACGATGTTTTCTTTCAACGTAAGAGCGTCGGATAAACGTACATAAGAAATCGAAATTCGAAAATACATTGGTACGTGGCATGATTCGAACCACGACCTCCCGGACTGGAAGCAGTGGCCCTAGCTATTACACCACCTACGCTCTATATTATATGTACTTACTTAATATCTTCATTTCAATATCATGCTAAGAGCCTAAGTAATGAATGACCCTCTAAATATAGTTAAGCAAATTGCTTTAGGGGGCTAAAAGCCATTAACAGTGATATAAGATAATTCGATAAGAAGTTACGGGGCTCTTCTCATTTGATTGTGATGCAAAATGAGCTCAAACGTGGCTAAAAGAATATCCACGGAATAGGCAAAAATAAGATGCAATAAAGTGTATTTAATTATATAAGTCTGTTCTGTAATTATTTACTGAGAGCGTCGGTGGCGTAACGGTTACGGCCGCTACCCCTGTCCGGGAGGCCGTGGTTCGAATCCTGCCACGTTTCAATGTGTTTTCGAATTACGATTTCATATTTACGCTTATCCGACGTTTTTACGGTGAAGGAAAACATCGTGAGGAAACCTGCACACGCCTGCGAAGAAACTCGAAGGTTGTGTGTGAAGTCGACCAACCCGCACTGGGCCCGCGTGGTCGACTAAGGCCCGATCGTCCTAATTCAGGGTAGGTTTGAGCCCTTTGGTGGGGACGAGTATGAGCTGATAAGAAGAATTATTGAAGTAGATAATTTTTTTTTTCTCTTATGTTGTGCAATAAAGTGTTTTCAATCAATCAATCAATTATAAAGTCTCACCTTTATTAGCACGAATAATCCATAGAAATATAGCTTGAATTACTCGTATCTCTTGGATAGCACGGTTAATTGTGTAAAATGATAAGAGAGAGAGCTTGAAAACAATTACAGCTATCTCACATTTTCAACGACTTCAAAAAAGGAGAAGGTTCTCAGTTCGGTTACATTAAAAAAAATGTTTATGCGATTTTTCCCACAGAAATTTCATTAAAATCGGTTCAGTACTTTTCCAGGAAATTAACAAAAAAATAATGTTGCCAAATTTTACTTGGTTGTTGTGATTGAAGTCGGTTTTTAGGTTTCCGAAGTCAACAAGGAACCTTTATAGTTTCGCCATGTCTGTCTGTTCGTCTGTCCGCGGCTTAGCTTAGAGATTATTAATACTATAAAGCTGTAATTTAGTATGGTTATACATATTAATCACGCCGACAAAGCTGTACAAAAAAAACTTGAAAAACATTTTTTATGATACCTCCCCTACATGTAAACAGGGGTACTTTTTTGCTTACGTACTCTGTCGTGTGGGGTATCGTAGAATAGGTCTTTTAAAAACAACTGTGGGTATGATAAAACTATTTATCTACACTCATGTCGTAAATCCTTCATTTACTTATCAGAAACGCTAAGCAAATGATATACCTTTCGATGGAGCCGTGACTAAGGATCCATACAAATTTCATTTCGTTATCGCAAAGTTGTAACAAAATGAATTTTTTTTTTTTTTTTTTTTTACGCAAATGCTTGCTATTTGAGCACACTAGCGTGTTTCGGAACGCAACCTTGGCGGCGCGCATGCGCGGTGCGATATTACTGCAAATTTATTTTCGCGCCATTAACGTTTGTATTTTTCCGCAGTTTGTATAATATGTAATTCGTTATTCGTTGTAATAAGTAAGTCGTTATTACAAGTTTTTATAAACAATGATTACTTTATTTTGTCTTTAATTTAAATTTGTTGTATGAGTGTAGATAAACTATTGTATGCAACTGTACATAATTAGTATTTAACACTCGTGTATACTTTTATGAAACTCGCTGCGCTCGTTTCATAAACCACACTCGTGTTAAATACCCCTCATTATGCAACAGTTGCATAAATAGCTATTGTTGATTCAAGGATCTGTTTACGAAATATTAAGCTTTAAAGTATAAATTTTTGTTCGAGTCAAGTGTACAAGCTAAACCGCTATTTCGGAACATCTTAAAAAAATTAAATGGTAGGAAATATAATCAATTTAGAAGGAAAATTATCACAGCTAAGTAGGCTATCATAGTTTAGGAGTAATAGTCGACCAACGTAAGAAAAGCCGTTGGATTTGTCAAAAGTTCAGAGATTTTCCATACAAAATGTTTTATTACCAACTGTATATATAATTTTGTTTTTTTAAATAAAGATTTATTTTTAAGCTATTGCATAGCTTCTATCGCGGGCCTTGAGCGCGGGGACCGAATCCAGAAATTCCGTAACGAAAAAACCTCACGCTTGAAGGCCGTGCATCGTCTAACGTCGCGTCGTTTCAGTTCGGTAGTCTTCGACTGTATACACCTCCATATGACAAAAAAGAACTTACAGTGCCATCTATCTATCCATCATGATGATGGTGATGGTGGTGGTGATGGTGGTTGCGATGGTGGTCGCGATGGTGGTCGCGATGGTGGTCGCAATGATGGTCGCGATGGTGATCGCAATGGTGCTCGTGATGGTGGTCGCAATGATGGTCGCGATGGTGATCGCAATGGTGGTCGCGATGGTGGTCGCGATGGTAAATAATTATAATTGCATAAGTTGGTAAAAAATGCTATGTAATAGCTTTACCGCGGCAGTCCCCGAGTGCCACACGTCTTTTTTTTAAAGACTTCGGAATCCTACTTTGCGCGAGTCTGACTCGCACTTGGCTGCTTTTTATTTTTAATGTGTTTAGCGTATCCTATTAGGTTTATTCGGATAATTCTCAAGTTGTGTTACAAGGCATTACTAAAATAATTACCAAAACTCTTTAATCTCAAAGCTAGCAAAATGTGCTTTACGTAATAGTCTACAAAAACATTATAATATGTTATATATAATACATTTAAACGAACAATTTTTGTATTTAATTATATTATATAATCTGAATCTCGGAAAGGGCTCCAACAATTTGGTTGAAAACTAGTTTACGGGTATTTTTGGGGGCGAAAAATCGATTGAGATAGGTCTCAACACGGTCGCCCAGGTACTGTTATTTAGCCTTGATATGATACCAAAGTTTGCCTTACCTGTGTTTTTCAGAACATGTTATAAACGTATTAACACTATGATATTAATACTATTTAGTATCGACACTGTGGTCCTACATGCAGTTCGTTATGTCATGGTGTCTACTTCAGGAACGTTTGTGCTTAGAAGATTTAGATCATCTATATCTCTTTTTGGCTTACTTTAGGGACCTTAGGCCTCAGAACATGTGGATGCATTCCAGTTACAATTGTAATGACATGTAGTTTATTCTTCTCTTGCAATGTAATCAAGAACTGTCATCTGTCACTTTCATGGCATGAATGGAACACTCACTCACTCCTGCAGTGACTGTGCTGAGGAGAGTTAGATTATTTAATTCTTTTTTATCTTACCTTTATAAGTCTCTTTAGAAATTGTAGATATAATCCAGTTATCCTGTTGTGTAGTTTATTATCCCTTTGTAGAATAAACTAGAACACTTTGTTACTTCTATGGCATGGGCGATCACTCCTGCAATGACTGTGCTGAGGAGGGAAAGATTATCTACATCCTTTTTCGACTCACCTTAGCCTTATGTCGCTTCAGAACATGTAGATGCGTTCCAGTTATGAACGTTCTGACATGCAATTCGTTTTCCCCTTGTAGTGTTATTAAGAACACATTGTCATCTGTCACTACCATGGCATGCACGGCCACTCCTGCAGTGACTGTGCTGAGAAGAGTAAAGTCGTCTACATTCCACGTGCAAACTGTGCCATCTTGTGATGCTGTGACCAGGATGTCACCATCTTGTATTGCTTGGACTTCAGTGATTGGGCCGCGGTGATGGTCTAGTTTTGTTACCTGTTGGCAAGAAAAAGGAATTGCTTAGTAGAACTTTTGAATTATATACTATAGGTACCACATATTTAACTGAATTCGCTAGTACAATACGGCTACAATATAAGTATATTCTATTGCTGACGTCCTTTTTAACGTAACTAGCTACTTTCTGCTTGATTTGTGATTTCAGGAACCATAATTGTTAAATCTTTTTCAAAGTCAACTAAATATCTTTAATATACACTTGTGAGCAACCAAACATGTAAGCAAGCACACAAATATTTGTCTATTGTTGAACATAACTGTTTTCAACAACAAAAGACAGTTTGAAACCTGTTAGTTCAGCTTTAATTTGATGCGTTATTATCTAAATTGATTGAGTACTTTTAAAATGCGAAATTTAATTGGACGTATAGTCGCTACGGTACCCACGCACGATTTCTTGTAAATACCCGCGAACCCCCACTACTGGTTCACGTAATTAGCGCCTGGGCGCAGAGGAGACGAACTTACTGAAATCAGAATATTACGATTTCTGTGAGTGAACTGGTTGGGGGAGTTTGTGGCTCAACTCGAAATGATGCTACGAGACTACGCTTAATGATATCGCGTATTAAATAAAAAAAGTGTGCGTGTCAGTTCCGATGCGCGACAGGACTTTATTCATCACATACATCAAATCAGCTCATATATACGTCCCCACCGAGGAGCTCGAGCCTACCCTGAATTAGGGCGATCGGGCCTTAAACGACCACGCGGGCCCAGTGCGGGTTGGTCCACTTTACACACAACCTTCGAGTTTCTTCGCAGGCGTGTGCAGGTTTCCTCACGATGTTTTCCTTCACCGTAAGAGCGTTGGATACGCGTGTATAGCGTCTATGGCGCAAGGGCACGGGCCGCTACCTCCTATCCGGGAAGTCGTGGTTTGAGTCCTGCCACGTACCAATGTGTTTTTTTGAAATTCGACTTTATTCATACTGAATCTTCGTTTTTTTATCCTTATGCGGCCTCACAGGGAGCGCTCCGGGCTTCACCCTACGCGGAGCTCAATCTGCGGCCTCGTGATTTTGGCTGTATGACCCTTAACCTTCCTGATGTAAAAGGTGATTGACATAAAACGTGAGTAAACAACGTGACTAAAACAACTTGAGTAAAAAAAGTGAACACTCTATTTCACTTCCCATATATGAAACGTTTCTTAAGGAGTAAACTCCAAGAAGTAGTGATTTTTTGGAAAACAATCACTCTAAATTATAGCTGAACTTTCAGGCATTAAAACGATATATATGTGTACAATACAGTAATGTATATTTCATACAAGAAAAAAACATATTTGAGTGTACGCTTGCAGTTAACAAGTGAAATTGATGTTATTGCTCGTAAGTTTATAAATATGGAAAATAATCCTCTACGTAAAGGAGCAATGTTTTGAGTACAAGCTTGGCCGACAACGTTTTTCTCAAAGAAGATGTAAGGCTTGAGAGCAGTCAGGCGTACGACTTTATCTTATTATTTTGCTAACTATGTTATTTCAACAAGCTTACCAGGGCACCATCGACTAAAGATGTTACAATAACAGCGGAATCCTCCCCTCCACTAATGACGAGCGATCGATTCACGATGGCGGCTACGCAGAGTACTGGTGCTATGTGCTCTCTAAAAACAAACAATTTTTTTTACAAAAGCCGTTATCCAAAAAATAAAACATAATTTTTAATAATTAAAATTAAATTGGACCCTATTTTCAATAATAAGAAGCCGTATATAATGTTTATCAAGAGCCGAGATACCTAATACGATACTGTTCCTATAGTCAACATTAACTACGAATCCTTACTATAATATTATAAATGTGAAAATGTGTTTGCATGTTTGTTACCTTTTCACGCTTCAGCACCTTGACCAATCTTAATGAAATTTGGCATACAGGTAGCCTGTGTCACTGGAAAGGACATCGGCTACTTTTTATCCCGTGAAAATAGCATAGTCCGATGCAGTTCCAGACGGAACTAAAAAAAACAATTTTTTTTGTTAATTTCCACAACATCGCAACGGAACATGTATATCTACCGGATACGCATACTACCAGGTTTATGATATAGCATCCCCATTCACCGACACCAGGTCATATGGTGAGGGCAACGGTATATCGCAACATATCACAACGGAACAATGGATTATTGTGATTTTTTGCAGAAAAATGGTTGAGGAGGTGAAAAATCACATAAATTATAAATTAACATATCCTGACATACTTTCCGATGCATCTGGGGATAACTAATTTCCACGCTCGTGCACGTCTGCGTCGCAACGGAGCAACGTATTAAAGTGATTTTTTGTATACAATTTGTTAAAGTGGTGAGAATTGACAAAGACTGCTAATCAGAATAGCCCAATATAGCCCGATATAGCCCTGAGGGATCTGGAGAAAATTCATCTCCACGCTCATGTACCATTCACCCCCAAAGCCGCCTCCGTAGCTCAGAGGCAAAGTTCACTGGCTTTACACAGGAGGTCGCGGTTTCGATTCCCGGCGGGGTCAATTGTAAGACTCGGTTTGGTTGGTGGTAGGGCATTTTCTAAGCCCGCCTGGCTAGCTACCACCATCTTATCTAAGTCTTGCCGCCAAATATCAATTTTGATATCATTGGTGTGTTCCGGCATGAAGATAAGATAGCCAGTTCCCCATTGCGTTGGGGAATCTTGGTAAGCCCGCTTCCATCTTCGGCAACATCGTCACTTACCACTAGGTGAGATGTTGTCAAGGGTTTACCAATTGTGAATAAAAAAAGGACAGTCATAAAAACGATGTCCACGCAGGCGAAGTCGCGGGAAAGGCTAGTAGGAAAATAAAAACCGGCCAGGGCGTGTCGGACCACGAATAGTGTAAGGCTCCGCAGTCATTACTACTTATCTCAAAAACTACTTAACACAGCGTATCCAAAACAATTTTCAATGAGAGTTCCTACCAAGGCTTACTTACGCGGGTTCAATTTCAAGTTTCTTGGTGAAACCGTTAAGAAACACCAGGGGGGACCTTGTTAATAAATGTACAGGCCTTTATCTTACAAACGGTACACCTGATAAAAAAAGGTTTTTGGAACACTCTTCTTTGTTTTAAAAGTCCTATATTCAACAATACCTCACTTGTAGGGTCTTATTAAAGTATTTTTTTTAATTTTAAATTTACATTCTAGTTTCTGTAGCATTTAAAATATCGGTGCCAATATTCATGCAATTAAGTTCAAAAATGTATGAGTTATGTATGAGTTTCTGAGCGTCTATGATGGACAGAAGGGCGGATAGGACGGTCTTATAATGGTTACTTGTAGAGATTACGAAACCCTAAAAAACTTAATATTTTTTTAAGTTATAATTACTTACTGATCAACACTGAAGCTCTTTGTCCTGCTAAAAATTCAAAACTGAAATATTCCCAGGCCAGACTTTTGTCAACAATACAAATCCGCAGCTCTGGACAAAGCAAATGGGACTGCGACTAAATATCAGAATTTCAAAATTTTTGATGTGTACCATCTTTGCTCTCGCTTTCCTGCAATTTGTGAGAGTGATTTCGTGAAATGGGACGGAAAAGTGTCCCATGTGACGGAAATGTGTAACAGGGAGTCGCGTTTTTTCAGGCTTTAAAAGCGCGGAAAAGGCAAAGGTATCTATGACCATACAGCCTAGTCTGCCGTATCTTTGCCGTCCTTTTTTCAGGCTTTAAAAGCGCGGAAAAGGCAAAGGTATCTATGACCATACAGCCTAGTCTGCCGTATCTTTGCCGTCCTTTTATAAAGTATTTTGTCACATGTTACACATCATATGCGAGTACTGTAGGTCTCGCTCGAATTTTTTTTCTCCATAAAAATATCTAACATGTGGGAGGTATAGCTAGCCAGCGTTAAAATTATCGGACCGAAAATTCCAACGATAAAATAAATTGCATCTGGCTCACGAGTGTTTGAAAATGTTCGACCGTTCATAACTCAAAAGTTATAAAATAAACATAACTTACAAGCATAATGCGGGTACTTTATTGCGAGGTCTAATAGTAAGTCAGGCTGTGAAATATTTATTTATCTGCAGAAACCATAGATACTTTGAGTAGCTACTTTTTCTTTCCTCACTATACAATTTTAAGGGTTCTGTAGTACAAAAAGGAACCCTTATAGTTTCGTCATGTCTGTCTGTCCGCGGCCCAGCTCTTAGACTATTAGTAGTTAGGAGCTGTAATTTGGCAAAGATATATATATAATAATAACGCGGAGAGAACTGTAAAAAAATGTTGAAAAAAAAACTTTTTAAGGCTACTTCCCCTACAAGTAAAGTGGGGACGATTTTTTTCTCTCGTCAAACCCAGTCGTGTGGGGTATCGTTGGTTAGAGCTTAAAAAATAGTTGTGAGGAAAACATCGTGAGGAAACCTGCACACACCTGCGAAGAAACTCGAAGGTTGTGTGTGAAGTCGACCAACCCGCACTGGGCCCGCGTAGTCGACTAAGGCCCGATCGCCCTAATTCAGGGTAGGCTCGAGCCCCTCGGTGGGGACGTATATGAGCTGATATGATGATGATTCTTCTATGATGATGATTCTATATTGATGATGAGTCTTCTAAGACCATTTTATAATTTAGGGTTCCGTTTTCGAAAAAACAGGCTTGAAAGTGCTACATTTTGTTGGAGTCGAATGTCCCCACCCCTAACAACTAAACCGCTCTATTTGGAAATTTAAAAAAATCATGAAAGTAGTCTTTACAATGAATTTAAAAGGAAAACTATCAAAACTAATAAGGCTTTTCTAGTTGACGAGCAATAGTCGATCAAAAAATTTGTATATTATACACTAACCTGCTCAAAAATGTTGCTAGCGCGTTTTAGAATATACGAGTATCAAAATGCAAGTAAATCACTATAAGAAACATATTGGCAACTACGGAACCCTACATTGCGCGTGGCTCGACACGCACTTGGCCGGTTTTTTAAAATGAAGAGTGCTTGCTCTCTGTTTATTTCAAGAAGTTTGTCTGAGGAGTTTTGAGTTGAAATTTGATATTGCGTGGACGGTAAGCATGCAACCTCCTTAAGGCTTTAAGATACCTCAATCCGAACAAGCTGATACGTGTTAAAATAATATTGAACGTAAGTCTATTCATTTCAAGTTCAAATCAATGCGAGCTTCAACGCGGCTGTTACGTTGAAACCGAACGCCCAATTCTCGATTTTTACGTGTTTTTATTACTTTTCTATACTTTCAAATAAGTTTCAAAAAAATTTGTCACCGATTTTGGTGTGTTGGTTTCATTCAACATTAACTATCTTTACACAGTCTTTCAATAATTTGAATTGAATATTGTCATTTGACTTACCTTAAGGCCTTAAAGTAAGCATGTTACTTTCTTATTGCGCCGTCTTTTTGACGATTTATTTGAAAGCATTGTTTTAGTATTATAGTGCTCACCAAGTTGAAATATATCTCATTTCGGCGTTTTACAAAATACTTCTTAGGTAAATACCTAATAGTATATTTGAGTTATAATAAGTAACTTTATTTTGAAGCTAATTTTTGCATAGGATAAAACTTTAAAATTCTCAAGTATCTCAGTCTAAGTACGACTTAATACTCTTAACTTTAGAGCAAAGATCTTTGAACTTCTTATTGAGACTAAGACTCTGCTCGATTGAGGCGACAGTGTTTAGATCAAAATTACACTAAATGTCACACGGACTATATATTATGAGCTACTAGCTATTTCCCGCGGCTTCACCCGCGTGGACAACGTTTCTATGACTTTTCGAGGCTGCGCAGTGCGCGAGCCGCATGGGGCTTGCAAGCGTGGAAAAAAGTAGCTTATGTGTTATTCCAGGTCCTAGTCTGTCTACCTACCAAATTTCAGCCAGATCTGTTCAGTAGTTTTTGCGTGAAAGAGTAACAAGCATACGTCCATACATCCATACATTCTTACAAACTTTCGCGTTTATAATATTAGTAGGATATTGTTGGTGATCCCCTTCGATGATGGTACAGGAAATGCAGGGCGACGCGGAGGTTGTAGAGACAAGGAAAACAGCCGTGATATCTTCAGTCTTGAACAATTTCAGTGGTTGATTTGCTTATGGGAGCTCGAGGGAGGTCTCGTTGTTACTCGGTGGCTTGTCGAAAATGTTGGATTTGAAATGAATACGCTCTATGACGCCTACGCTATATTTATATTAAATTTCCAGAGCGGGATGGCGCCATAGGAGGAAGCGAGACGGAAGATGGTGCACTTACCCACCCCTTTGGAGCAATACCGTACAGAGAGCCGCCTACGACCAATTTCCGCGCCGCGCCGTTTTGAAATAACGGTCGCGGAGGCAGCTCGCTGCTTACCAAAAACCTTTTACCTCTCCTCAGGGGTTCTACCAGGCTTCCATCTCGCCACCTTTACCAAACTAATTACCTAGACCTCCCTCTAAGCCTCCCCAAGCAAAACACAGTTACAAAACACATTTATTTAGAAAACATACAAAAGGCTTATAAAACAAGATAACTTAAAACTACAACTTAACTATCTATATCTATGTACATATAACAATTCAAAAATATAACGTATCGCAACTTTAATACATTACACAAATTTACACACAAAATTTATCAACAAAGAAACTTTACGTTTTTAAGTGTCCATCGTGCACATTCTCCCGCCGTCACCTTTGTGATCCAGCACTGGTAGCACGATGATCTTCTTGGTGGGCCGCCTCAGCACGCGTCCTCGGCTCGTGGTCACCTCCAGCACGCGCACTTCGCCGTCCTCGCCCGGGAACGTCCGGGTGATGCGTCCTCTGGGCCAGCAGTTGCGTGGCAGGTTGCTGTCGGCGATGACCACCAGGTCACCGATTTTGGGGGCCTCTCCGGAGGCCCTGGGCTCCCGCCGGTGTTGGAGTGTGGGGAGGTACTCTCTCACCCACCGCCGCCAGAAGTTGTCGGCTAGCAGCTGTGCGCGCCTCCAGTGCGTGCGCGCGTTGATGTCTTCGGGAGTGAACGTGCCCGGGGGTGGCACATGACAGTTGGGCCCGACTAGGATGTGATTCGGGGTCAGCGCCTCGGGCTCCGCTGAGTCGACGCTCACGTGGGTCAGCGGTCTCGAGTTCACCACATTCTCGCACTCCACCAGCAGGGTATGGAGTGTTTCCTCGCTCGGCCGCTGCTCCTGCAGCGTGGCTCGCAGCGCCTCCTTGACTGTGCGCACCATGCGCTCCCAGGCGCCTGCCATGAAGGGGGCTGAGGGTGGCATGAACCGCCACACGATGTGCTGCGCGCTGGCTTCCGCTCCCATGGTCTCGACTGCTGCGGCCAGCTCTCGATCCGCCGCCTTGAAGTTGGTCGCGTTGTCACTCCAGACTTCTTTGGGCGGTCCCCGCCGCGCGATGAAACGCCGGAGCGCTGATATGGCTGAGTCGGCACTCAGCGACGCGGCAATCTCCAGGTGCACGGCGCGCGACGTCAGACACGTGAATAGGGCCACGTATCGCTTCTCGGTGCGGCGCCCCACAGTCACAGTCACCGGACCGAAGTAGTCTAGGCCGGTAAACGTGAAGGGGCGCGCGTGATGCGCCAGGCGGCCCGCCGGCAGGTTGCCAGTCGACGGGCTGGCGGGTTTCGCCTTCCTCAGGCGACAGGCAGGGCAGCTTCGCAGGACTTCTTTGACTGTAGGTCGGATGCGCGTGACCCATAGTCGCTGGCGCGCCTCGTTCACCACCAGCTCCACTCCGCCGTGGCTCAGCCGCTCGTGCAGGTGTTGCAGGTACAGGCGGGTGTAGGGGTGCCTGCCGTCCAGCACTGCGGGGCTTGCAGCTTCTTCTGATATGTCGACGGCCTTCTCCACTCGTCCTTTGAGTCGCAGGATTCCGTCGGTGCCCACCGTAATACTTAGGGCGGCTAGCTTATCGTCGCCGGTAGGTAGGGCTCCTCTCTCGATTCTCCGTCTCTCTCTCGCATACGAGTCTTCCTGCGCTGCTCGCACCCATAGCCTTTCTGCGCGTATGAGTAGGTGCGCTTCGATTCCCATGAAGCGGTCCGGCGTGTCGACTGAAAGGCTTTTTTTCAGTTTCTTTTTCTTTTTAGCCTCTCCCCACGTAGGATCTCTGTTTTCATTTTTGGCAGTTCGCTTCCTCTTCGCGGCTGCAATGTGTTGTGTGCGGCCTCGGCATTGCTCGACGAACTGTAGAACACGCGCTGTTGCTCGGATGAGGCGTGTCCAGCGTGAAAATCTCGCTACGTCGGGCAGGTGGGCGTGGCTTCGTAGCGTCGTAGTCGTCGTAGTCGCGTAGCAAGCTTCTCGTTCTTCCCCGGTGACTGAGGCCGCGGCGCGTCGGTTTTCTTGCGGCCAGCATTCCTCAGGTTGATATAGAAACTCGGGGCCGTGAAACCATCTGTGTGCGGCGCCGAAGTCCGCCGGGGTGGCTCGCGTAGCATCATCAGCGACGTTATGGGCTGTTGGGACCCATCTCCACTCGTTTTTCTTCGTCGTTTCTTCGATTTCTGCCAGCCGGTGTGCCACAAAGCACTTGAATGCTCGCGGCTCGGCTCGTATCCATGCGAGAGCCGTGCGAGAATCGGACCAGTAGTGTCGCGCCTCTGCTTCCCAGTCGTGTTCGCGCGCGACAGTGTGGGCTAGTCGCGCTCCCAGCAGCGCCGCCTGCAGCTCGAGCCTCGGGATCGACACGGGTTTGAGTGGTGTCACCCGGCTCTTAGCGGCAGCCAGCACGACGCTCACGCTTCCATCGGACCTCTCGTTCCGCCAGTACACAGCGGCGGCGTAGGCTTCCTCGCTCGCGTCGACAAAGGTGTGGAGCGCCCGCTTGGTCACGGCGCCCGTGTCGTAACAGCGTGGGATGCGTAGCCGCTCCGTAGCGCGTAGCGTGCGTAGCCACTCGTACCATTTTTCGTGTAGCTCGTCTGGCAGATCGGCGTCCCAGTTAGTGTGGTAGCGCCAGGTGTCTTGCATGATGCGCTTGGCCGGCGTAGTTACAGGTGCTATTAGCCCCAGCGGATCGTATAGGGACATGATCACGCTGAGGGCCTCTCGTTTCGTCGGCGCGCGCAGCCCGTCGATGACTTCCAGTGGCGCCCTCTTGCGGTTGAGTCTGAAGCCTAGGTTGTCCGGCCCTACTTCCCAGAGCAGGCCCAGTGTTCGCTCTGTCTCGCTCCCGCCGATAGGGATGGTAGCCTCCGCCTCGTTCGTAGCGTAGTGACGGAGCACGGAGGGCGAGTTGGATGCCCACCCGCGCAACTCAAAGCCGGCCTGCCGATGGATGTGTTCGACCGCCGTGGCTGTCTCGAGGGCCTCTCCGTCTGTCCCGTAGCTGGCGATGTAGTCATCCATATAGTGACTTTTCACTATAGCCTGCGCCGCCTCCGGGAACTGTTCTGCATAGTCAGCTGCGTTTTTGTTTTTGACGAAGAGAGCTGTGCACGGCGATGAGGTCGCACTGAACACCACGCTCGTCATTCGGTATTCTGACGGCGGCACATCTCCTCTCTCGCTCCCTCTCCACAGGAAGCGCAGGGCGTCTCTGTCTTCTGGTTTTATGCGTATTTGCATAAACATCTCGCGAATGTCCGCAGTCACAGCGTACGGGCTCTGCCGGAAGCGCATAACTACGCCGGGCAGAGATTGTAGTAGGTCGGGCCCGGGCAGCAGCGCGTCGTTCAGGCTTCTCCCCTCAGTTCTGGCAGCTGCGTCGTGCACAAGACGTATCTTCGGCTTGTCTGGGTTGACCACAGCAAAGTGAGGTAGGTACCACACCTTTCCAGGTGTAGGCTGCGTCGTGGCGGGCTCGGCGTACCCCTTGGTAAAGAGGTTCTGCATCCTTTCTTCATACTTTGTTTTCAGATCAGGATCTCGATCTAGGCGCTTCTCGATGTTGAGCAGCCTCTTCTTTGCATTGCCATAGTTGTCGGGCATTCTTGTGTTGTCTTCTTTCCATAGAAGGCCAGTTTGGAAGCGACCATCTGGGAGGCGTGTGGTTGTCTCCTCTAGCAAGCGTAGCGCTCGCTGCTCCGGGTCATCGCGCGTCTTCCTTGGCTCAACGCCCAGCGACTCCAGGGCGAAGTATCTCCGCATAGCATTTTCCATTTCGTCGCTGGATTCCTCCTTGGTAGACAGATACCCGCAAAACGAAACGGGCTCTGTGTGCGACGAGCGGCACCCGTGTAGCACCCACCCGAGTTGTGTGAGTGAGGCTACGGGTCGGTCTCTCCGTCCTGCTCGCACATCGCGCGACACGATGAGTTCCCAGTTATCTTGCCCGATGAGAACTTTCGGCTTGGCATTTTGGTACATCAGTTCATGTCTGAGGTCCTCCAGGTGTGGGCAGTCCTCCAGGTCTTCTTCGCCGAGCGACTGAGTAGTGAAATCGAGTCGCTCGACCGTGCGTGCCCCTTGCAGTTCGTAAGAATCGAGTGAGTATTTCCCTCTCACTCGCACGTCGACTGTTTTGCTGTTTTCGTGCTTGCGCCGCGTGCCGTTGACTCCTATGACCCACAGGTTGTTAGTGGGCCCTTCCAGGCCGAGGGACTCGACGATGTCTTCGTCAATGATGGTGATAGTACTGCCCTCGTCCAGCAGCGCGTACGTCTCGACAGTGTTTCGCGGACCGGTGAGAACGATCGGCGCGATTTTCAAGTAGGCCCGGCGTGAGCCCGCCCGAGTGGAGTGGGCGAACTCGAGGGCCGACGCGACTTCTTCCGCCTTCTTGGGTTCTTCTCTTGGCCGCTCTGAATGCAGCAGCGAGTGATGGGGAGCGCGACAGCCGTTTGTTCCACACGGCTTCGCTCGGCAACTGAAGCGTCTGTGGTTGCTCCTCACACACCGGAAGCATTGGCGGTGCCGGCGTACCAGGTCCCAGCGTCCGTTGACATCAGCCTCGACGAACTGTCGGCACTCCAACAGTTTGTGACTGCCGCTGCACTGTGGGCATGTCGTGGTTGTAGGCGTAGTTGCCGTTGCAGCAAAGTTTTTCTCTACGATCTTCTTTCTCGCTCTCTCTCGTGGCGTCTCGGCTGGTGTTGTTTCAGCCGGAGCGTAGGGGCCGCATTTGTCCGCCTCTTCGTTGAGAAAAGATGCCAGTTTTTTGAGGTCTGGCGTGTTGTCTTCTCGCGCTGCGAAGTCATACCACTTGTTTCGGAGTATCGGTGAAATCTTCTCAAGAATTGTGCGTACCAGCTCGGGATTGCATAGGTACGCGTCTCTCCGCAGCGCCTCGATGGTGGCCACAACATTTGCTACTTTGTTCGCAAAAACACACACTTCTCGTGGGCTGTCTCCTATGCGGGATAGCGCGCGGGTTTTCTCAATCTCGCGCAGGACTAGCGCTTCTGCTCGTCCGAACCGCCGCTCCAGAGCCTCGATGATTTTTCTGGGTTCCGTGCTGCTGATTAGTAAGCAGCTGGCAGCCTCCTTTGCTGCTCCGGTGAGGCTCTTTCGAATTCTTGCGACGTTTTCTGTTCTTGTGAAATTTGTTTCTGTTTCGACGAATGCTGTCTTAAATGCAAGCCAGCTATCACTTCTCCCGTCGAAACCAGGCAGCTCCTGGAGATATCTGGGCGCCCCTCTCGCCGATGTGCGAATGACGCTCTGTAGGGCCGCTGCGAGGGCCGCAATGTCGGTTTGCGGCGCAGCCGGCTCGGTTTTCTGAGGGGTGCTCTCCGGTTTCGCGGACTCCTCCCCACCCTGCCCCACGGGTTCTCGTGAGGCCGCAGGCCGCAGTCGTTCGGTCACCGCAGGCCCCGGTTGGGTGTGAGCGTGTCCTTTCGCTCCTGTGTGCTTTTCCATCCATTCAGCCACTCGCTCTGAGCCCTGCCTGACTTCTTCGTCAGCCGATTCATCTGCAGGGTCCAGCTCCTGGTCAGAGTCCTCCATAATTCTCCGCAAATGTGCCTCCTCTAAGGCCCGTTCCGCCGCGATTGCTTTGACCGCCAGCTCAGCCAGCCTCTCCTTGGCTTCCAGTTTCGCGAGGAACCTCTTGCGAGAAGCCTTGGAGCGGTCTGACCTAACTGATTTAGGTCGGGTCTCCACAACCGTGACGTCAGCCTCGGTGTTCGTAGTTTCCGTTACGGTTTCCCCAGTTTGCGTAGTGCCGTGGCTCCAGGTCGCTGTTTCTCCCGAAGTCGTGTTTCCCGTACCTTCAGTTGTGGTATTTTCAGAATCCGTCGTCTCTTGGGCAGCCTGCTTGGACGCGGTCTTGGAACGCGTGGATCTCGTCATGGCGGCGTGGCTCGACGACGTAGTTCTTCAGGTTTTTTCTCTTCAGTCCAGGGATCCGGCTTCACGAAGGACCATAAAATGTTGGTGATCCCCTTCGATGATGGTACAGGAAATGCAGGGCGACGCGGAGGTTGTAGAGACAAGGAAAACAGCCGTGATATCTTCAGTCTTGAACAATTTCAGTGGTTGATTTGCTTATGGGAGCTCGAGGGAGGTCTCGTTGTTACTCGGTGGCTTGTCGAAAATGTTGGATTTGAAATGAATACGCTCTATGACGCCTACGCTATATTTATATTAAATTTCCAGAGCGGGATGGCGCCATAGGAGGAAGCGAGACGGAAGATGGTGCACTTACCCACCCCTTTGGAGCAATACCGTACAGAGAGCCGCCTACGACCAATTTCCGCGCCGCGCCGTTTTGAAATAACGGTCGCGGAGGCAGCTCGCTGCTTACCAAAAACCTTTTACCTCTCCTCAGGGGTTCTACCAGGCTTCCATCTCGCCACCTTTACCAAACTAATTACCTAGACCTCCCTCTAAGCCTCCCCAAGCAAAACACAGTTACAAAACACATTTATTTAGAAAACATACAAAAGGCTTATAAAACAAGATAACTTAAAACTACAACTTAACTATCTATATCTATGTACATATAACAATTCAAAAATATAACGTATCGCAACTTTAATACATTACACAAATTTACACACAAAATTTATCAACAAAGAAACTTTACGTTTTTAAGTGTCCATCGTGCACAGATATTCTCAAAGCAGCTTAAATCGCGAGAGTTACTTACAATATCTTAGTCTTGATCGCTAAAGTGTGGAGATCCCATACGATGACGGTGGTGTCTTCGGACCCAGTGAGTAGGTATTGAGACTCTCTGGTGACGCACATACACAGTATTCTGCCAGAATGACCTGAAAAAAAAAGAAGTATTAAAACTTATACGAAACATAGCAGCAGCAGCTCAGTCCAACTTGCGTGGTCGCTTCTATCATGCAGGTTAATTTGTCTTAAGCACGGTAATTGCCAGGACAGGTTTAACTGATAGTGGAACTTCCCTCGGCAGTTTCTGTGCTTCGTAAGGCACGTTAAGTTGTTAGTACCGTTGAAGGCCTTTAAAGGTGGCTGGAAATCTTTTGATAGATCATTGCGGAAACTTTAAATACTTTTATAGTCAGTCAATCATTCACGAAAAGAAAAGATGTGCATGAAATTAAAGGAAATGACGTCATTTTGACGTACTTTTTCGACCATAAGAATGACACTAAAATGACCTTAAATCGACTTCCTACTTTCGTCACAGACGTCATTTTCTACCTGGGGCTGCTGCTAGCTATACAACTTCGAACAATCCAGACTAAGCCTCCGTACGTGGAATATGGCCTATAGTAACCTTTTTGAGTTTGGGACGAGACCAGAGCACCAGCACAGTCGGGACGTTGTGGGTGTTAACAAACGATACGAAATCTAAGTCAGAGCATCGGTGCTGTACACTTACTCTTTCACGCACTTTGACCGACACAGGTATCAAACTTAAACCCAAATAACTCTTTATTGTACATCAAAAAAATTAAAACATATACAAAATTTAATAAACAGCTAAGAGACGTACATTTTAGGCGGTCTTATCGTCTTGAGAGGACGTAGTGCCCTTTATCGCCCTTTGTATTCTCTGCTTAATATAGTCACACCCCGGACACTGCGTGCAACGGTCGTAAATTGAAATTTCTAAAAATAAATGACGAAGCAAACAAAATCACTGCGAAATTCTATACGTTCGAGAACCAAACTATAAACAATCTGTATCAATCTGGATGACGAGGGGGTGAGGTTGCAATCTAGAGAGCGGCAGGGAGTGCCCATACTGTATGTTAGTACTAATATATATACTTTGGTATAGTTAAAGCTTGTTGGTACTAATGATATGTTTAGATACACCATTAAGCAGCTGGTCTATCTAAACTTCTGTAGCCCTCTGTATCTTAATTAAAGTGGTGTAAATACAACATTACGAAGTATGACGGACTATCATTATATCAGTCAAAACATTCACTGCTGGACAAAGTCTTCCCTCAAGGCCTGCACTGTCCGCATCCAGCGGCTTCCAACGACCTTCACCAAGTCGATATTTAGCCCGAATCCTGCATGCGCATGACGGATAGATATAATGTAAGTTACCTATATTAAAGCTACACACACATAATGCAGCGTCATCATCATCATCATGTCAGCCGAAAATCGTCCACTGCTGGACAAAGGCCTCCCCCAAGGATTGGCACGATACCGAGGAGCTCGGGAAGGTTAAGTCATACTCCATGAACGCTTTTTAAGCCGCGTATACGGCATCTGAAACGGCTTAACGACTGCCAACGTCCCTTGCGAAGCACGGAAACGGTTGAGAAAAATTCCACGAACAGTCAAATCCATCCAGGTAATGACCGTGCTTCAGATCAGTTAACCTGCATGATAGACCAAAACACGTATATTGTACTTCGCTACTACGACCGCTTCGTCATAGCTAATGTCATCATCATCATCATATCAGCCAAAGGACGTCCACTGCTGGACATAGGCCTCCCCCAAGGATTTCCACGACGACCGGTTCAGCGCTACCCGCATCCAGCGGCTTCCCGCGACCTTCACCAAGTCATCGGTCCACCGAGTGAGAGGCCTGCCTACTTTTTCTGGCGCGAGGTCGCCACTCGAGAACTTTACTGCCCCAACGGTCATCTGTTCTACGAGCTATGTGCCCCGCCCACTGCCACTTAAGTTTAGCAATTCTGAGAGCTACGTTCCTGTTCTATGTTTCTGAATCGATCACGCAGAGAAACTCCGAGCACAGTACGCTCCATTGCCCTTTGGGTGACCAAGATTCCCCAACGATAGTTAATGTACCTACATATAACTATAGGGAATCGGACTGCATCGAAAATAAATTCTGAAATATGATTTCCTAAATTGTTCTCCTCTTGTAGTTTCAAAAAACCTTCCTTGTTTATTTTTTTCATCACGTCTTCAATTTTCAATTGATGAAATTCGCAAAATAAGCTCGTCAATGACGCTATAAATCTATGACGTCACTTGTGGGTATTTTAAACATTTTTAGAACAAAATTTCGTTTATGACATATCATAAAAAGTAACTCAATTGACTAGCATTCCGATCCCCTATTGGTTGAATTAATGTGCATGAAGGTCCAAATTGTAAGGTACAACGTTCACGCAGAACATAATTAACTCCGAGAATATTCGCCTGAACCCCGTCTACGTGGAGTTAATTTATAAAGGCTTTAGGGCGTGAATGATAGTAGTCGCGATAAATTGAAAGTAATTGTATTTTTGCTGGGCCCAGCTACGCAAACGTTGTTCTGGTTGTTCTGGTGGAGGCAATTCTCTAACTTCTACTACCTCCTACTACTCGAAAAAATTAATTAGAAGCGACTGATGTTTAAATACACTTGATTTTTATTATTATCACGCTTTTATTAGCTTCACCTGTATGTTTATACATTTGTATGTATGTTTGTATGAATGTTTGCATGTTTGTAACCAACTCCTTTGCTCTCAATTTTGACCCTCTTTAAACGCACAGATTTAATTCAAACTTTGTTCATATAACAAGAATAAGTGACAATACAATAATTTCATAAGTTTATCTCATTATCCTAAACAAAATATTAAAAATAAATATAGTTTAAAAAAACTAGAAAACACGCTTTTAAAGCATATTAAACTAACAAGTGAAAAATAATTCTCAATATAAGCTAAAAACAATAATGAAAGAAAAAAAACTACTAGTATTATTGTGAAAAAAGCGTGGGGTACTTTGTGTTGTGCTTTAGCTTTCGTATACCAAGCAACCCACGCTTTTCGACAATAATACAAGTTTTTTTTTCATAATTGTTTTCAGCATATGTTAAAAATTATTTTTCACTTTTTAGTTTGATATGCTTTAAAAGCGTATGTTTTAGTTTTTTAAAACTATATTTATTTAATGTAATGATTGTACATTGTTGACATAAATATTGTAATGGTGCGTTATCATTAGAAAGAGCTCACTAGAACCCCCACTTGGAAATTAAAAGGATCTTGTACTTTCTGGAATAGGTTGTACCTGCTTCAGGTACATTAGTTTCTCGGAAATGGCTTCAAAGATTTATATGAAATTTTGTATATTTTATACATCATTAGTGGGCAAAGCGCATGCTCGTAGAACAGATGGCCGTTGGCCGACGAGAAGTGGCGACCACGCACTGGAAAACGTAGCGTAGGCAGGCCTCCCACTTTCACCAGGTCATCGGTCCAACGAGTGGGAGGCTCTATATAGGTAGTATGTAAGTGCTCGTCTCGTATTGAGTAGTAATCTCGTAGCGCGTAACGTATCTAGGTAGTATGTAAGTACTCGTCTCGTATTAGTTGGTAGTCTCGTAGCACGTACGAGTAGCGTATCTAGGTAGTATGTAAGTACTCGTCTCGAATTAGTTGGTAGTCTTGTAGCACGTAGCGTATTTAGGTAGTATGTAAGTACTCGCCTCGTATTAGTTAGTAGTCTCGTAGCACGTACGAGTAGCGTATCTAGGTAGTATGTAAGTACTCCTCTCGTATTAGTTTGTAGTATCGTAGCGCGTAGCGTATCTAGGTAGTATGTAAGTACTCGTCTCGTATTAGTTGGTAGTCTCGTAGCACGTACGAGTAGCGTATCTAGGTAGTATGTACTCGTCTCGTATTAGTTTGTAGTCTCGTAGCACGTAGCGTATCTAGGTAGTATGTAAGTACTCGTCTCGTATTAGTTAGTAGTCTCGTAGCGCGTAGCGCATCTAGGTAGTATGTAAGTACTTGTCACGAATTAGTTGGTAGTCTTGTAGCACGTAGCGTATCTAGGTAGTATGTAAGTACTCGTCTCGTATTAGTTAGTAGTCTCGTAGCGCGTAGCGCATCTAGGTAGTATGTAAGTACTCGTCTCGTATTAGTTAGTAGTCTCGTAGCGCGTAGCGTATCTTTAACATATCGTACCGACTAATAAATCATTAATTTATGTACCCACTAAGTTTTTCCAACAAAACTATCAAAAGTTAACTTTTAAAAATTTCTAGTAGCAGAAATACGAAATATAACACCCAGTTGGGGTTAGTCAAGTTGTGCCCTTTGCAAATATTTAACGAGCCGGGCCAGCCGCCGCCCGCGGGTGAATTAGCACTTTTATACAGGGTGGAAAAATGAACCGTGCTTGCAGGAAAATTATCCTCAATATTCTTGATAGCAAATTTTACTAAAAAGAAAAATTCCTTGATTTAAAAATAAAGTTGAAATTCGATTTTGAAAAATTGCTTGCCTGAGCCAGAAATTAAAGCAACAAAATGTAAAAAAATATAAAACTGTAGGGTTTTTTATTTCAGACTTTTTTATAATTTTTAACTTAAATATCAATGATTTTTGGAAAGTCTTTTACTTCGGCCGGGAATTGAACCGACAAAATGTAGACAAAAAAAGTACTTTTATTATTATTATTATTATTATTATTTATTTATTTACCAGACAACATGGGCCCATGATATGTTAGTAAAAAACTTACTGACTATATTAGTAAAACATGAAAAATAGAGAAATCAATTAATATAATAAACCTGCCCAGCGTGTGGGTGAATCAGGGCTGACACCTTTTATGAAACCAATCGAGGCTTTAATAGCATTTATTTCTCCTTATGAACCTTGCGTCTCGTACTAGAAGCACAACCATGAAATTTAATGATTATTTCACATTTTTCCGGTTCGATTTCCGGCTGAGCTAAGCGAACTTTAAATACCTATGAATGCAGTTTAATTTATTTTTAATAATATAACAAGTCTCCTTAATTTTACAGGTTCAATGAAAGAAGAGGAAGGCTGAAACTGCAATGATTGAGCGTCATGAAAAATACCTAGAAAACTGTGACCTAACCGAGGACGACGTTCAGGATAGGGCAAAGTGGAGAAAGAATAGCCGGAAAAGAGACCTCGTCATCAGACGGACAAATTGCTAAGAAAAGAGAGAAAGAGAATTTCAATTTTATTCTCGAATAAGGCAAGAAATGTAAAAAAATCTTTGAATTCACTTTTGCTGATTTAAAAAATAAGGGAGGGACTGTTTTCAATATTTAAAAAAAATGTTTTCCTCCAGGTAAGGTTCGTTTTTTTTCCACCCTATAACTACTATATGTTCTATATGTTCGTACGTCATGGGCCAAGAGTGTAAAAAAGCGGACTCGGCACTTTACGACAAGTGTTTTAACCAAAACATTTTTCAAGTAAAAAAAAACAAGTTTTTTTTTAATTAGCTGCGGTGCAAAATAAACGCGTTTGGTGTAGCTTTTTAGAAAATATTCATTTCTTTTGGCTACTTCTTTACAACGTAACCAAGATGCGTAGCTTGACTGTATCTACGAAATAGGTGAAAGCTAATTATTGCCATATGTATGTATGTACTTATGTATGTTTGTTTAGTTCAAATCTTGTGATCAATTTTAGAATGACTACCAGGGGTCCTATTGAGCTGAAATTTGGAATGAAGCCGTATTCCCAGTGACAATAGATCCTTTTGATATTTTGAAGTTGATCTGATGATGAACTTTGGAAGTGGAATCAAGGTCCCAGAATCGTCTTTGAACAACTAGACTTTACTGTGCTCACCTTTTTTGAATGTAAAACCGTGTATTTTTTAAAAGCTTTTAATTAACTTGCAATGTATGTATGTTTGTTCGGGTGAAATCTTGCAAGTTAAATTTGACCCACTTCTCGGTTTCCGATTAAGCTGAAATTTTGCATGCATATGTATATCGCGTGACAATGAATTATTAAAAGCTTGTACCTAAAAGATTTTAGGTTTTCCGAAAATTACTTTATATTCATTTGAGCATTTGGCTTTTGGTGCATAAAAAAACTCTTTTCAAATTAAAGCTTGTACATAAAAGCTTTTAGGTTTTTCAAAAATTATTAAACTAAATCTTTATTCGGACTATCATCACATACTGACAGTAGTTTTCTGCTAAAGTGGAGCGATGCGGGAGGGTTGGTTGTGGTGAAGTCACGTGATTGACGCGAAACTTCAGTCTGGCGCCCGCATCGCTCCCTACCGTAGGAACCTACTGAACTAAGCGCTAGGCCTGTACCAAATGAAAAGGGGTTACACGCATAATAAAATATCTACGGATAATGACGCACATGCGAAATGACACACACTGGCTCTTTCAATTAACTGTGAATTGATTTTCCAACGGCTTAAACCCTACGCATTATTAGATTTTAATAATGAAATTTAATATGTATATTCACATAAAATTTTAGTTGCCCTAGCTGTTGCCTGCGGCTTCGCCCGGTAGATATTGAGGGTTTGAAGTGCGCGAGCTGGAAGCGGCTCACGGGCGATAATTTATAGGGTTCTGTTGTTCTATTACTACGCCTATGCTGTCTGTCCGTCTGTGTCAGCGGGCTGTATTTCATGAACCGTAATAGGTACGTAGACAGTTAAAATTTTAACAGAATGTATATTTCTATTGCGCTATAAAACAAATACTAAAAAATAGAAAAAAGTGAAAAAATAAGGGGACTTTAGAAAACGTGTTTTTATAGGTCTTAAGAAGTATTTTTGATTTAGCTCTATCGTAAAAACAGTAAAACATATAAACGTAAAACTTGGTGCATTTATAGCACTAATACTGAAGTTAAAGAAATAAAATCTATACAATAGCTTAAAATACTGGCCAAGTGTGAGTCGCACTCGAGCTAAGGAGTCCGAACTTAATGACAAAAAAAACAATATTTTTGTCGCTCGCGTTGATGTGTTTGTTTGTAACGTGAAATGAAATGAAATGAAATGAAATGAAATGAAATGAAATGAAATGAAAATTTATTTGCATAAAACATGGTTATAAAGCTGTTAACATTATATAGGAAGTTCTCATATTTCACCAGATTTGGCATGCAAATATTAATCTTATCATAATTATTACTTTTAAAATTCACACACAGTCACAAAAAAAAATAAAAAAATACTACAAAATAATTAAATAAAACGCAATTGTCATAGTCAATGTTAATTGTCAAAAATGTCTATCTAGGAGTTCATTTACGGAATAAAATATTTTTTCTTTTAGAAATGTCACAAGTTTGCGTTTAAATGGTATAATATTAGGTATTGATTTTATATCAGTAGGTAAAGCATTATAAATTTTTACACACATTACTACACACTGTCTATTGTAATGAGTCAGTTTGGGTATACTGTTTAAAACTAATTTGTTTGGGTCTCTTACAGTCCTTTTGTGCACGTCTTTCGTCTTTTTAAATATATGTAAGTTATTTTTTACGAAAGTAGCGACCTCTAAAATATACATACAGGGCAAGGGTAACAGTCCTAACGTCTTAAATAATGGCCTGCATGACTCGCGGGATGTTTTGCCACACATAGCTCGTATGCATTTCTTCTGTGCAATGAAAACATTATTAAAATGAACAGAATTTCCCCATATTAACAAGCCGTACTTCAGAATAGACGCTACGTAACCATGGTATGCCGAAAGCATAGTCTCAACCGTTGAAATATTTCTTAATCTGCTTAAGACATACACATAGCGATTCAGTTTTTCTCTCAAAGTCTCTGTATGTTTTTCCCAGCTACAACTATCGTCCAATACAACACCTAGAAATTTTGTATTAGTAACCTCTTGTATATGTGATTCATTGCTACGTATGTTAAGTTTTAATTTGTTATGTCTATTTGTGCCGAATTGTATATAATTAGTTTTATTTATATTTACAATTAAGTTATTTTGGTCCATCCAATCAATTACCTCCTTAATTTTATTATTTATGTGAGTTTCATAACTATGCGATTTAATATTATACGGTATTATGATGGAAATATCGTCAGCAAATAAGATACTTTTTTGTGGTGTTACCTCAGGAAGGTCATTAACGTATAGCAAAAACAACAATGGACCAAGTACACTTCCTTGAGGCACACCACATTTATTTACCATAAATTCAGATTTGGTTGAAGTAACACAATTTTTTTCATCCAAATGTCTTATTTCCACAGCCTGAATTCTATTGCTTAAATAAGATTGAAACCAATCAAGCGCTAAGCCTCTTATACCTAAGTTGCTCAGCTTTTCGATCAGTAGGTCATGTGATACAAAATCGAAGGCACGAGTCATGTCAAAGAATACAGCTACAGTAGGGATTTTGGCATTGATATTCTCCACAACTTCACGAACTAAATAGAACATTGCCAAAGTTGTGGACTTTTTTGCTTGAATAGGTATCATTGTCATTATACCACTAGTTGTGTAGAGCTTTTTGCTGTTAGAGCTAGTCCGACTCGCACTTGGCTGGTTTGTTTAGATAAGGAACAAGTATTTAAGAACTTAAACTAAAAAAATAGGCAGACTCTAAAATTTTATTTATCAAAGATTTCATTGAACCGTGTCATAAGAATTTTGATTTGTCAAAATGTGAGCCCGTTTCAGAATGTTTAAGATGCGGTCTACACACAATTTTCATGATCAAATCACGTGGTTTCCAATTCGCAAACGCAGTTTGACTAGTAACCCACCAAAACACAGGTATCGTCACCGCATAACATTTCGAGAATTCCTGTCTCATTCGATTACATAAGGCGTGTAATCATTATTAGCTTAGCGGTGACAAGGGAATGCTCCCCACCCATGTGGACTAAACTAACTAGGACAAGGGTACCGCTGACCTTTAACTCCATTAAACAAATATACAACTTCAACATCAGTGTTGTTGGTTTCGCGACAACTTTTGCATTTTGCCAGTTTAAATTCAACAACAATAGCGAAATTCAGTTTTAGGTCATTTCTAGCTGGAAATAATTGTGCAGTCGATATTAAGTTTTCGAATTCGACTGTGAACAATTGAAGTGGTTTTAGGTTGCAGCGTTCGTTGACTAACTAGGTCGCCCCAATTCTGAAATAAAATGGTAAATTTTATTGTGATGATGCAATAATGGACCTAGATATAGTAGGTTTAATTTTTAGAAAAAAATAACCAGCCAAGTGCGAGCCAGGCCCAAACACAAAGGGTTCCGTACCAACATACCATATAGCGCTAGTTTCTTCTCGTTTAAAAAAAAGACGTTTTTTGCATGAAAACATTTATTTTTTCACTTTTTAAAATTTTTAGTATTTGTTGTTATAGCGGCAACAGAAATACATCATCTGTGAAAATTTCAACTGTGTAGCTATCACGGTTCATGAAGCCTGATGACAGACGGACAGCAGAGAGACGGATAACGAAGTCTTAATAATAGGGTTCCGTTTTTACCCTTTGGGTACAGAACCCTAAAAAGACTTAGTGATATAAAAACAGGGGGCAACCAATTGGTAACAAAATGCTGATTGTTTTGTCTCTAGCCACGCTTTACGTCTATGGTATTCATTTATTTTATAGCTTTTATTTATTTTATAATTTCTCACATTCACTTGTGTTATTTACAGAGTTTTTTTGAATATTTTTGTACTACTTACAATAGCAAAATTCTACGAATTATCTTTACTAATATTATAAATGTGAACATTTTTTAAACATTCATAAACAGTCATAAAAACCGGCCAAGTGCAAGTCAGAACCGCTCTCAAAGGGTTCTGTACCATCATACTATATGGCGTTAGTTTCTTCATGTTTAAAAAAAAACACGTTTTTTGTATGGAGACCCCTTATTTTTTCACTTTTTATAATTAAGCTTAGTACTACTGTCTCTACCTATCACGGTTCATGCAATACAGCCTGGTGACAGACGGACAGACGGACAGACGGACGGACAGCGAAGTCTCAGTAATAGGGTCCCGATTTTACCCTTTGGGTACGGAACCCTAAAAACGATGTCCACGCGGGCGAAGCCGCGGGAAAAAGCTAGTTATTAATAAAATTTATTTGATTGATTTCTAATTATTGGTTTATTATTTTATTTTCAACTCACTGGATCCAGAGCAAAAACTGAAATGCGAAAGTTCCTAAAACCAAAGTTTAGGAATGTACTTTCTTTTTATCACAAAATTGTACCTCGAAATAGATGAAAGTCGAACAAAAGCCTACTTCAAATATTTCTTTTGTTCCTTTCTTTCTTTTCTTTAATTACTTAGGTTGCGACAGCGGACCGTCGAGATAGCAAACTAATAATTTTCGAATTTTTGATTCGATTAAGTAGTTTTGTAATGTTTTGCTTCATTTTGTTATGTACAACTTAATACTGCGGCCTCGGCGTGCCCTCCAAACCCACGCCGATGCCTGCATGTTAAAGAGGACGATGGAAGTGTAGGAGGAGAGGGGAAGGTTCGATTGAATAAAATGGAAGGGTTACCACCAAAGCACCGTTTTAAGAGGTTTGTGAAGCTTCGACTTTTATACCAACGACGATAATGATTTTCACCTCTTAAATGATAGCCGATTTAGACCAATTTTTGATAGGTTGTCAGTCAGATCAAAAGCTAGGCTTATGCGTTGTTGTTTTTTCGATAAAGTTAATAAGTTTATTTTTATTGTCGTTCACGTGTTTTCATACAAATCTAATTTTGGCCATTTAAAAAAAAATCAGTAATTTTACATAAATTAGTCCAAATCGGTTAACTTAAGAGGTGAAAATCGTTATCGCCATTTGTATGAAAAGTCGAATTTTCACCGTGGGTTCACAGTCCTCTTAACTGATTTACTAGTAAGTTGATAACTATAAAAAATACAAAAAATAAAAAAAAGTAAAAAGTATATACTCGTATCTCACAGATTGACGGTTATATTAGAATTCAGAATAATAATACGTTAATACATATAAAAGGTAAAAGGAACAAATTAATTATGTTTTTTTCCTTATGTAGGTATTTCTCATTTATAGTGTACAATAAATAAAAGAAAATGAAACGAAAACAAATTCAAAAAACGTTGTCACAATACTGTTCTATTTCAGTGTGATAGAAAAGATAAAAAAAGGTCTTGTTTTTAATTATTTACCGTATTTATAATGACACTAAAAAAAATTGAAAGTTTTTGAGCTCCTCGGTGGGGACACATATATGAGCTGATGTGATGATAATGACACTACTTTATATGGTGTATATTATGATTACGAGTGACCGTGACCGTTTTATTAAATAGTTAATTTTCTTGAGATTCGTACAAGTAAGGTAATCCTATGCGGGGTATTCCCAAATATGACATTTGTTATAAAGAAACTGCTGCAATAACTCTTTGAACTTTAAAATTAAAAATGTGTATTTTTTGCCTAAAAAAATTACGAACTATTGAGGTTCATTTCAAAAAACCCGGCTTCATGGTTTAAAGCCACCGTAATAGGCATACATTTACCACCACTTAATTTCCAACAGTCTCATGTTATTTCGCAGTGTTTTGACACAAAATTTTGTTGCAATATAATTTAATCGCCTCCGTGGCGTAATGGTTAGTCCATTCGCTTCGCACCAGGAGGTCACCGGTTCGATAACAGGTAGGGTCAACTTGTAAGACTCGGTTTGGTTGGTGGTAGGGCATTTTCTAAGCCCGCCTGGCTAGCTACCACCATCTTATCTAAGTCATTCTAAGTCTTGCCGCCAAACACTAATGTAAACAACATTGATGTGTTCCGGCTTGAAGATAAGATAGCCAGTTCTCCATTGCGTTGAGGAATCTTGGTAAGCCCGCTTCTACCTTCGGCACCATCGTCACTTACCATCAGGTGAGATGATGCCAAAGGTTTAAGGGTTGTGAATAAAAAAAAGCTATTTTTTAATATTAATTTTCTTCGTTACACTTTTTAATTCAATCGGCAATTTCATACCCTATTACGTTTTTGAGGTTCTTTTAGATATCTAAAGGATATCTACCTCTAAGGTATGTTAGTACATATATATACTTTGTCTGAGGTCTACCTACTCATTTTTTTTGTTTGTTTGCCCTTTTCAGGTCAGGCTAAGGCTCATTGGCCATACTTCCTTGTCTTCAGTACATATATTTTTTTCAGTAGTATTAGTTTACGTCTTCAGTAATTTTCTTTCAAAGTTTTCAGTATTTTTCAGCATGATTGTAATTTTTTTCACTGGCATTATATAACTAACTTACCTACACACTCCAGCAAAATGATAGCACTTTTGCTGAAGCTTTGGCGGATTTCTTGTGGGAACTCGAAACACAGCATACACACTTTTCTTTGATTACCCTACACATTAAACACATAAATAGTACTCTGCTTATTAATACACTATCAATATCATACATCAAAAACCACGAAATGTAATTTTTCGGATAATGAAAGAAAAATGACAAACTGAACGCTACCAATTCCCGCCAAAAAGTCCATCTACCTACTCAATCAAACGTAAAATTAATTAAAAAGACGTGAATACCTAGTCTAGTTTTAATATAACTAGGTAATGGCTAGGCCATAAAGTGCTAGACACAGCTGTGGGATACATACAGTGACGATGGAGATCAGATGCTTGCGTGATTCATTCTAACATGAATATATTTATAAGATTACGACATCGCCACTTGTTGATTATTTCTCTTTTAAGATCAGTCCATAGGATGCAAAAAGCTCAGTTACACACTATCCCTTAGATAGCACGGTTGATTATGCCACACGATAAGAGAGAGAATAAAATAAATTAAAAAAAAAATTAAAAAAATAAATAAATTCACTTGTATTCAGAGACCGATACAACACCCTAGATACTTCATACAATGGGGGCGAAATCCTATACGTTCGACAACCAAACTGTAACCAATCTGTATCAATCTGGGTGACGAGGGGGTGAGGTCGCAATCTAGAGAGCGGCAGGGAGTGTCCATACTGTATATTAGTACTAATATATATACTTTGCCGATACGCAAGAGTGCCTTTTAAAGAAATGTAGGTAAGTATGTTTCTATCAAGAATATCGGTGACGTAACGGCTAGGGCAGTTACCTCCTGTCCGTGAGGTCGTGGTTCGTATCCTGCCACGTACCAATGTGTTTTAGAATTTCGATTTCATATGTACGTTTATCCGACGATCTTACGGAGAATGATAACATTGCGAGGAAACATGTACAAGCCTGCGAAGAAACTCGAAGGTTGTGTGTGAAGTCGACGAACCCGCACTGGGCCTGCGTGGTCGACCATGGCCCGATCGCCCTAGTTTAAGTTAGGCTCGAGACCTACGGTGGGGACGTATATGAGCTGATGTGATGATGTTACTATACAGGGTGTCAGGAAAAACAGAATACATCTCACTAATCCGGCACTATTAAAGACCAGGGGGTCTCGGGTTATTGGAATGTTCGTATTACTAAACTATATAAGTAAATACAAGGTAAACAAAGCATTATGTATGTACTTATGTATTTATTAATGAAAAAGTTTGTCTTACTTTACTAATTTATCTTAGAATTCAATAAACTTAAAAAAAATCTTAAATAAAGTCTGTTTTTTGCAATTTGCCCTTGTTGATATGGCATAAGGTGCCGGACTACTGGACCTGCCGATATACTGAAGTGCCAGATTAGTGAGACTATTATTATTATTATACCAGCTCATATACTTCCCCACCGATGGGGCTCGAGCCTACCCTCAATCAGGGCGATTAGGCCTTAGTCGACCACGCGGGCCCAGTGCGGGTTGGTCGACTTCACACACAACCTTCGAGTTTCTTCGCAGGCCTGTGCAGGTTTCCTCACGATGTTTTCCTTCACCGTTAGCAATCGGTAATGATATGTACGTAAGTTTTTGAAAAACTAATTGGTACATTGGCCGTCCAGATTAAAACCCGGTATCTCTTAGTGAGACTGCTGTACTTTTTTACAGGTGGGCTTCTATTCATGAAACTGAATAACTTTTGTTGTAAAACTTTTAAAAATGCAAAACAATAATTCGACTTCTCACAAAAATCAATAAGCTGATTCGCTAATTATGTTTGGGTAGTCAAATATTTGCGATTACAACAATGTTGTAAGTAGAAGCTAATAATAATAACTAATAATAACCCCATATAATTTTACAAAGACCTTAAAACTTTTAGGTACAAACTTTTATTTGAAAATTTTCAATTATTTCGTATTTTTCTCAGCAAACCCTTTTATTTGATACCCATATTGTGGTTTGCATTAAAAATAACTATAGTCTGCTATCTTGGGTGTGCCGCCATGTTGGATTTAGAATGACGTTACACAGTTAAGCATGTATTGTCATCCAAACTGAACGTGCAAACAAAATTTCAGCTTAATCGGTTGAAAATATCAGCTTCAAAATTAAGTTGTAATATTCCACCCGTACAAACATACATACATTGCAAGTTAAATAAAAGCTTGTAAAAATGTATTCTATTTTTTCTAACACCCCTATAATAGGGATGATGAATGCTACTCATCTGATTAACTTTTTATCATGTGTCAAAAACGAAATTTTGTTCTAAAAATGTTTGAAATACCCACAAGTGACGTCATTGATTTTAAGCGTCATTTACGAACCTTATTTGTAAATTTGATCAATTAAAAATGGAAGACGTAATGGAAAAACAAAACAAGTAAGGTTTTTTGAAACTTCTAAAGGAGAGCAATTTAGGAAATCATTTTTCAGAATTTATTTTTGATGCAGTCCGATCCCCTATTGTCGATACGATAAAAACAAAAAAATACGATTACGCTATCAATGGGTGGCTGACCTTTGAACGTGTGTACTTTAGAGTTGGACATCACGTGCCAGAGTTGTGGGTCGCCAGCTGAGGGCGCCAAGACCAGGTGCTGTCCAGAGGGTGCCAGTTGCAGCAATCGTGCGCCGGCGCCGGCTGTCGATCCTCCCACAGAGACCACTCGTACAGTTGAGGCTATTGGCGGTTGGAGCCTGTTGGACAAACTTTCCTAGTTATTTAACTGCTAAGCATCACAAAGACCTAACCCAGGTATAGCTGCTCTCACTTTTTAGGGTTCTGTAGCTAAAAGGGGAAAAAAACGGAACCATTATAGGATCACTCTACAAGTAAATAATTATTTTCTGTATAACATATAAATTAGGCCCAGAAGTTTCGGAGGTAAGGGGGGGAATAGTCAATTTTTGCCTATTTTCCTTAATTAATTTTTTTTTTTTTATCCTAAAATTATAAAAGAATATGTATTAGAGATTGCCACAACAAGCCTTTGATTAAATATGTCACATGATATAGTTAGCATTTTTTTCAATTACCCCCAAAAGGAGCCCCCTTTTTCAAATTTATTTATTGACGTTACACGTCCGTCTTAGGGTCCCCACGTATTTAATTCGTACCCACCTTTGATTTCGTTTTTGTTGGTAATATCGTGTATTTAAGTATAATAATATTGTTTCATACTTTTGAGTGAATTTAATTTTGAAGAATGTTTTTAGTTTTTTTAAACTTTTATTTTTTGGTTGGTATACTCGTAGTTGGTTGAACATTTAAATAGATTTTTCTATGAACTTTTTGCAAATCCAACCACACACCTTCATTACTCCTAAACTAAGAAAGTCTTCTTGGTCGTGATAATTTTCCATGTAAATTGATTATATTATTTCGTATTATTTTGGGATAGATGAGAAAAAAAATCACCCCCACTGTACGTGTAGTGGAAGTACCTTTTTTTTAAGATTTAATTTTACCACTTTGTCGGCGTGATTAATGTATACACAGGCCAAATTACAGCTTTTTAGTATTAAGAGTCTTTGATCAAGCTGCGTACAGACAGACAGACAGACGGACGAATACGCTGAAACTATAAGGGTTCCTTATCGACTTCGGAAACCTAAAAAGAATCATGAATATGGCTTCACATCATCAATGTAAGCCTTTTGCATAATCTCACCTGATGGTTAGTGACGATGATGCTGAAGATAGAAACGGGCATACCATGATTTCTCAACGCTATGGGCAACTGGCCGGATCACAAAAATGCTGTTAACATTGATGTTTGGCGGCAAGGCTTAGTTAGAGAACATGGAGTTAGCTAGCCAGGATGGCTTAGAAAATGTCCTTCTTCAACTTATCAGCGCATATACGTCCCCACCGAGGGGCTCGAGTCTACCCTGAATTAGGCCGATTGGGCCTTAGTCGACCACGCGGGCCCAGTGCGGGTTGGTCGACTTCACACACAACCTGCGAATTTCTCCGCAGGCGTGTGCAGGTTTCCTCACGATGTTTTACTTCACCGTAAGAGCGTCGGATAGACGTAGGATAATATGAAATCAAAATTCGAAGACACATTGGTACGTGGCAGGATTCGTACCACGACCTCCCGGACAGGAGGTCCCGGCCCTAGCCGTTACGCCACCGACGCACTAGAAAATGCCCTACCAGCAACAAAACCGAGTCTTATGTTTAAATTTAGAGTTAGAGAATTATTAAAGCCGACTCTTTGTTACCACTTTCATTTAAGATAAAGCCACAGGACCCATTTCAACAGTAATTGATAATAACTTTCCTCAATAACTACCATTAGGGGACCTGTCCAGGACAATTGTTATTAGAGAGCTCAAAGACGCGTACGAGCCACGATAACAACTTCAAGATGCCCCTGTAATAGGGAGGATGGGTCGTTCCAGTAACGAGGTTTGTTTATGTAAGTTCCACTACCTGTGAGTAAGGGCTTTGGTTACTATAAGTATTTCAAAGATATTTGTGGAGTAGATATACATATCTACTAGCTGGTTCCCGCGGCTCCACCCGCGTGGACAACGTTTCTATGAGTATTTGCGGCTCGCGCAATGCGCAATGCTGTCCTACTGTCTGTCTTTCCCACCTTTAATATGCCATATCTTTAAAATTGTGTTAGGTAACTGGCTGATTTTTTCACATAATTTATTATTGGAGATTTACTGATAAATGATTAGAATTAAAAAAGTGAAAAATAAGGGGGCCACCCCCCCATACAAGAAACACAGCGGCCCGTTAACATTTTATGGTCAAACATTTCGTGAAATCGCCAATTTTAAGATATCGCTACGACATACACACGACCTACCCATATTTATTAACCAATTTCATTTGTATTGCATATTTCAACCGCCTCGGTGGCGTAATGGTTAGTCTATTCGCTTCACACGGGGTTCGTGGGTTCGATTCCCGGTGGGGTCTACTTATAGGACTCGGTTTGGTTGGTGGTAGGGCATTTTCTATTCCGCCTGGCTAGCTACCACCATCTTATCTATGACTTGCCGCCAAACATCAGTGCTAACAACATTGATGTATTCCGGCATGAAGATAAAATAGCCAGTTCTCCATTACGTTGGGGAATCTTAGGTAAGCCCGCTTCCATATTCGGCACCATCGTCACTTACCATCAGGTGAGATGATACCAAGGGCTTACCAATTATAAATAAAAAAAATATAAAATGTGGCATAAAATGTAGAACATCACACATCTACGTGTTTTTTTATATTAATTACTTTTTAACTTTTAAGGTATGGACTTCTTCATGACTAGAGTTCAGAAAAAAATGATGTCATTTTTCAGCCTATTTCGTTTTTTCAAAAAGTTTCTGACTGATTTTTTTTAATTATCTACATTAAATAGAAAATAGAAAATCATTTAATTGCCTTAAACACGGTATACAGAGATCTTTAAAGTTATAGTTATAACACTCATGTTTAGCTATTGAAAAGAGCATGCAAATATTAAGAAAACTTATTACGATAATACATAGGTCACTGATATTAAGGTATGTAAACAATAGGACTAGGTATTAATTAGTCACAATATAATCAATTACAATTTAAAGTCAAAAAATTCATTGAAATTATAGAAATAATGAGATAGTAACCACTTTTGCATTTCCTTAGTCATTAGAGTCAGTGGAAGAATTTTTGAGTTCGTTTGGTAATTTATTAAATATTTTAATGCTTTTGCTTATTTTAAAGCCTTTGCCATTAAGCACACACGCACATACGCACACATATACTAAAAACGATACCCAAAATAGTTTCGGAGTAATCACCACGTCACACTTTCGCTGAAAACCATTTTTCTACTCGCATTTATATATAGCATATCTCTGCTCGCATTTGGTAATTTGCATAATACATAACCTCAAATCATATCACAAAAGTATTCATTCCTACAAGTCGTCTTACAATAATAATTACAAAACGAGACAACTTTACTAGAATGAAACTTTTTAAATATTTTTATGGCTTTGTCTTCAAAAATTCAATACTTATATAGTTATAAAAAAAAACGACGGGTTGCACACTCCGGGAGTGCCGGCAGAAGTGAAAACTTGAATATTAACGTTGTGCATTTTTGATATTTTGGAATGGTTAGGGAATAGTTTTGTACGAATTGCTTTGATTATCAGTATAAAAGTACTATCATTTATGTAGTAGAATACAATATTTATTTATTGCGCTATCGTACACAAACATGACAATTTATATTACATTAAAAAGTTTATATCTCAGAAAAATCCAACAAAAAATCAACTCCATCCGTCTTACGAATTTTCGATCAGGTCACGTGTCCTGACGCGAGTTTAACATGTTTTACCCATTACAAAAAAAGTGCACAACGCCGCTAAAGAATTTTTCACTTCAAAAAATTAAATGAATTTTGTGCAAGATGCCAAGGCCATTTAAAAAGCGCGCGTACCTGCGCCATGGCTAAACATCGCGTGTGATTACGCTGCATGGATGAATTTTTGACGGATTAAAATTTTCTTTTATTTATTTTATGGTGGTAGCAAAAGTATTTAGCCATTGTAACACTCGTGCTGTCTATTGTGTTCAATATTAAAACAATCATGCATATTTCCGATTAGCCCCGTGGAAAACCATTTTTCCTGGCTACTTGAGGTAAGGTCACCTACAGGGTGATATCGGGTTCGTGATTCTAACTTTTGAAGTGAAAACTTCTTTAGCGGCGTTGTGCACTTTTTTTGTAATGGGTAAAAAATGTTAAACTCGCGTCAGGACACGTGACCTGATCGAAAATTCGTAAGACGGATGGAGTAGTGAAAACTTCTTTAGCGGCGTTGTGCACTTGTTTTGTAATGGCATAAATGTTAAACTCGCGTCAGGACACGTGACCTGATCGAACATTTGTAAGACGGATGGAGTTGATTTTTTGTTGATTTTTCTGAGATATAAACTTTTTAATGTGATATAAATTGTCATGTTTGTGTACGATAGCGCAATAAATAAATATTGTATTCTACCACATAAATGATAGTACTTTTATACTGATAATCAAAGCAATTCGTGCAAAATTATCTCCTAACCATTCCAAAATATCAAAAATGCACAACGTTAATATTCAAGTTTTCACTTCTGCCGGCACTACCGGAGTGCAACCCGTCGTTTTTTTTTGTATCTAACTCGGTAAATGATTGCGATTTCAGGTGTAAAAATATAGAGGCTTAAATTTTGTTCACCTTGCAATTTATTTTAAAAAATGTCAAATTAAGCGTGCTATCAAAGAAATAGACGACGGTTGCCTGGTGTTTCACTTAGCATCACCCGCAGTCATGTGTAGGGCATTTAGATTTACACCTACGCAACGCGACCTTCATACACATTTGGAATCAAATGTGCAGGTTTCCTCACGATGTTTTCCTTCACCGTTAAAGCAATCAGTAAGTATATATACGTAAGTTTCAAAAAACTCATTGGTACATTGGCCGTCTGGATTTGAACCCGGGACCTCTGGTTAGGAGGACCGAGTCGTTACCGGTTGAGCCACCGACGCTTTTACTATTTTACGACATGACAGTGACCATGAACCTAAACAGGAATTTTATTTTTATACCTACCAAAAAATATTAACTTACTTAGGTACAGCGTTAAATAGGCAAGTCCAATTTTGCTTTAATTATACAGGACCCCGCAGTCTTTCTAAGCAACGGGCATTTTGTTTCACCACAAAAAGTCTTTACTTACGGCTTACTTTGCAATTTGACAAAATTAACAAGGGGTTTTGCGTTTTCATTGGGGAGCATTTCATCTTACTTTGGAGGATTGGAATTCGGTGAAATGTACTCAATTAATTATTCGCCGGATTTACGATACTATTTGATTCTTGAAAGGAATTTGTGGAACAGCGGCACACAAAATAGCCTCTTGTCTGTTGGTTTCCGGCACCCGTAAAAAACACAAATCATTGTCTGTTGACCTACCGGGAGCCGGTACTAAAATCTCTGTCATATGACCTACCGGGAGCCGGATTCAAAAATACGCCAAAAATGTTGCTATGCACGATTAAGAATGCATATTGACTTGTGTAGGAGTGAGGATAATATTTTAAATGGAAAAACACAATATTTTTTAGATTCAGAGAAAATCCCAGAACGCGCCCAGAACCCTGTCTGTTGCATACCGGCTGCCGGTAAGAAGCCTGTCTGTTGAATTCCGGTTCCCGGTTGCTACAGATAAGGGGGTGGGGGCTAATTATAACATTACAGTTGAGAGGAATTTCAATGAACTCTTGATATTTTATTGTCAGCTGTCCAACGTAGACGCGCTGTAGCTGTTGACTACGAGCGCATAGCCCTATTAAATCCAGCCCGAAAAACACAAAACTTTTCAAAATACAAACAATTTTGAACCTTATTCCAGTCTCAGTGTATTTTTTACTTAAGTCTACAATTTCATTACTATACCTGTTACATTAAAATTATTTCCTTTTGTTATTTAAAAAAATATATTCGTATATAAATTTTTTTTCGTTAAATGACAGCTCATTTTAAAACTACATTTCCTCAAGGTCGGGTTGCGCCTATGACAGGTACACAGAGAACGCACAAATGCTATAGTCAACAGTAAAATGTTTCATTTTCATTTAATTTATCACAAACTCACGAAATGTAAAAGAATTGCCTGATAAATGATATTTTTTTTGCCTGCGGCTTCGCCCGTATTGAGATCGTTTTTATGACCGTCTATAAGGGTAAGGGGTTAGGGGACGTAAGTTTTCTCCAGATCCCTCAGGAACTATATAGGGCTATTTTGATTAGCAGTCTATGTCACTTCCCAGCACCTCAATTCTATAAAAAAACAACAATTCCGTTGCGACGCCGACGTGCGCGAGCGTGGAAATAGGTTTTCCCCAGATCCCTCAAAAACTATGTAAGGATATGCTAATTAATAAATTATGTCATTTCCCACCCCCTCAACCATCTCTGTGCAAAAGATCACAACAATCCATTGTTTCGTTGGGATGTTAGAGAAATTAACCAAATAAGAGTATTTTTTCAGTTCCCTCGGTAACTGCATCGGACTGTGCTATTTTCACAGGATAAAAAGTTGCCATTGTCCTTCGAAGTGACAAAAAAGCCAAATTTCATTAAGATTTGTCGAGGTGTTCAAGCGTGACTAGGTAAGGAATAAACAAACACATTTTCACATTTATAACATTAGTAAAGATATTTAAAAAAAGACGTGTGGCACTCGGGGACTGCCGCGATAAAGATATTGCATAGCATTTTTTATCAACTTATGCAATTATAATTATTTATTTATTTTTTATTTATTCAGCATTCACCAGTACCATATAGTCCTTGGGGCGCGGGATGTTTATGTAATAAATTAACTCTAAGAAAGTTCATCATCATCATCATCCGTCATCATCAATCGCCATCGCCATCGCCATCATCATCATCATCATCATCATCATGATGGATAGATAGATGGCACTGTAAGTTTTTTAGAACTCAATATATATATATATATATATATATATATATATATATATTTTTGGGGTGTCAGGTTTTATTTTCGTTACGAAATTTCTTGATTCGGTCCCCTTAAAGCCCGCGATAAAAGCTATACAATAGCTTTAAAAGTTTGCTACCCACCAAAAACATAAACGTGAAAGGGGAAGATAAGTTCGATACTAATGTTTGAGGAAATCGAAAGGGTTACCAATTTCTTAAGTGACTTCTTAAATCATAGCTACAATAATTCATCCTGAAATCTGTCTTACAATTCACACAAAATCGCAAGTTTGTAGGGTTAAGAAGTTTTAAGTTACAGGAATGTCGAAAGTGGCCCGAAGCCCGCAATGGTTTTTGTTGTATACGTATACTTGCGACCGGTATAACCCTTTTTCTTAACGAACTTGGCTGACACGCTGCCATGTGTCAAGGTAATGGCGAATGGTGGTATCTAACCAAACCAGAGCCAAGTAATGCCACAGTTCGGTCGGGTGCTGACAAGTGCGGTTAGATAGGTCACGTTGGGGCGATTCACACCAGTACCTCTAGCCTCGGTCGGTCGCCAAATTGAATAAAGCGAAACTATTCGGTTTGTCGAAACGATCTGTCCGTGTAAGTGGACGATCCACAATTGCCACGTGATTTCTAGTAATTGGGGGTAAAGTGTATAAGTGAAAGTTTACCTTCTCGGCGTAAAGAAACCAATATTTACTACAAATCAATCGGGGTGCAATCTAGGGAAGCTACAATTCACTAAAGTAATTATTACTAACTATAGTACATTATGCAACTAGTGAATAAAGGACGGATTTAAAGCGAGGGCCATAGTTGAATCTCGAGCAAGTGAAGGGTTCTAATGACTGAATCACGACCGTAGTGAGTGATTCAAGTATGAGAACCCTCAGCGATGGGAGTGATTCATGGTCCTCGATAAAAATCCGTTTTATTCAAGAGTTGCATACTATAACTTTATGCCATGACTCCGAGAAAAAGTAACATTATAGCGAAAATAGACATTTAATGAAGAAAAAAGTAATGTTAAATTAATTAAAATATTCATTATAATTGAAACAATTACTAAAATAAAGAGTAAATTTCTTTGTGTTCGTACAAATTATAGTATTCAAAATAGCGCAAATTTACTAATGAAATGACAACAAAGAACACAAAACAGTTTTTATTCTAATGCTTTAATCCTTTTCGAAAATATCGAACAATCAAATCTCGAGGAATTATTTGCACAAGGAGTTTGTATGTCAAATATTCTTTGGATTAGGAGTTACAAGTATCAAATATTTTTTTGCGCAAGGAGGTTGTATAGCTAAGATGGATGTCGAATATTATATTGGTGTGTTCTAAATTTAAACACCAAAATAGTGATTAAAAGAGCTTTTTATTGACTGTTTTCAGTTAATAAAATAAGCTTTTCATAAGGAGCAATGGTATAAAAGTAATTATTTGCTCCTTTAAAACTATTTTTCTTCTGGAAGCGTGATTTTCAAAATAAGAGTGAGAATGAGATTCCTCATAGCTGCACCATTTACTAGACTCTGTGCCAGCAGCGTAACGGACGGCATTGGAGCAACGTAGTAATTTTCCAGTTTTGTGCAGAAATTATTATATTATTTTTATTGTATCAGCTCATATACGTCCCCACCGAGGGGCTCGAGCCTACCCTGAATCAGGGCGATTAGGTCTTAGTCGACCACGCGGGCCCAGTGCGGGTTGGTCGATTTGACACACAACCTTCGAGTTTCTTCGCAGGCGTGTGCAGGTTCCCTCACGATGTTTTCCTTCACCGTTAAAGCAATCGGTAAGTATATGTACGTAATTTTTTTGAAAAACTTATTGGTACATTGGCCGTCCAGATTTGAACCCGGTTCCTCTGGTTAGATGGACCGAGTCGTTACCGGTTGAGCCACCGACGCTTATAGAAGTAAGAAATATGTACAACTTATTAGAATATTTGTATTTCTTAGTTTATTGAATTAATTAATACCCGGATACTCTTTTTGGACACCTGTATATCTGTGACGCCTTTATTCATATGGAATTCAATGTATAAAATAAAATTCGGTATCGTTGAATAGGAGGTATCGTAGAAAAGATTTTTAGGGTTCCGTACCCAAAGGGTAAAAACGGGACCCTATTACTAAGACTTCGCTGTCCGTCTGTCACCAGGCTCTATTCCATGAACCGTGACAGCTAGACAGTTGAAATTTTCACAGATGATGTATTTCTATTGCTGCTATAACAACAAATACTAGAATTATAAAAAGTGAAAAAATAAGGTGGGTCTTCATACAGAAAACGGGTTTTTTAAACATGAAGAAACTAGCGCCATCTTGTATGATGGTACGGAACCCTATGTGTGCCGTTCTGACTCGCATTTGGTCGGTTTTTAAAATAATTGAAGATTTGCGAAAAACATTTTTTTCGAAAAATGATTCGTATAAGTAATACTAAGTTTTTACGTGGACACTTTTGTTAGATTTACAGTCGCTACTCTCTACCAGCTAAACCGCTACTTAAAAAAAAGTATAAGGAAAGTTATCTTCTTTTATCTTAGCATTGACATGAGTGGTGTATGCTCGCTTAAATGATTGTGCGGATGGTGGAGCATCGGGAGCCGGGTCGTTCCTTTCCTTCTAATATGGTTGATGGGAGCGATGGCTGACTCTCGCGTTATACTCGTGACCGGGTGCTCTCCGTGTGGACTGGACTGGCCTACTCTTGTCAAAGGTATCAATGAAATTCAATGATTTTTATGTATAACTTTTCGTGTCATATTGTTTTCATGTTCTTTACATAATCTGGTTTATTTCAAGGGCTGAATTTTGAAGTTATTAACCAATGATTGTTTATTTCTTGATTTTTCACAAATTACATTATGTTATTATTATTTAATAACTATCAGAAATAGTGTAATTTGCACCTATTTTGAATAAATACATTGAATGAATGAATGAATCATGGTTATGTATGTAGGCTTTCTTGGTTAAGGAGTAATAGTTGACCAACGTAAGATGAGCAGTTGGATTTCTATAAAGTTAATAGATTTTTTATATAAAATGTTCTATAACATCTGCAAAAAATATTTTGCTCGTGGTCCCGTCCGACACGGAGTAGGCCACTTTTTTGTTACACAAAAAGATCAAACGCCGATTTCCTAAACCGCAATGATAATAAGGAAGGTAAGCCCCGGCTGCAAAGAAAAAAGAAAAAAAAAAGATTTGTCCACGTCTGTTAGGCAGCAAAGCCTTTTGATTTCGCTAAGCGGAGCGAAATTTATAAACCTACCTACCTCTATTGTAGGTATTTTCAGATCGATCACTGTAAGGTTTTGTTCAGACTGACGACAGACGATCGTCGGACAACGAAATATGTAGGTATGGGTTTATTTGGGAGTATTATTTAGTTAACACTGAACTGACGCGATTACATATTTTAGAAACTATCATAGACTACTTTACAAAGAGTCAAAGATGGCGCCAATCGTATAGTTTGGTTTGTTCCCATGTTAATGGTTATGGCCCGCAGAACTGTTTAGTACCGGTCGTTGACGTCTCCGTTTAAACGGAACCTAAGAATGCACTTGTGGCGGATAGTTGACAGGCCCGTACTTTGACAGAAAACCCATTTGAGCCGCGTATTGCCAACCTACAAATATAATGCCAGTATGCAAATCTTTTCTCATTCAAACGCATTACTTAGGTGATTTAAATCAGTCTATAGCTAGGTCATCATCATCATATCAGCTGAAAGATGTCTCCCCAAGGATTTCCACAACGACCGGTCTTGCGCTGCCCGCATCCAGAGGCTTCCTGCGATCTTCACCAGCTCGTCGGTCCACCGAGTGGGAGGCGCGCCGATGTTACGTCTTCGATGTGTAGTCGCCATTCAAGAACTTGCCCCAACGGCCATCTGTTCTACGAGCTATGTACCATCTCATTGTCACTTAAGTTTAGCCTGTGTTTGTATGAAAACGCCTCCATGTCGGTTCGCTTCCAGGACCAAAATTCTAAAACTATCCGGCTGCAGCGAGGGGTGAGACCGGGCGACGGTATATCTATGAAACTGTTCACCGCCGCCCAGGAAGACGATTTTAAGCTTCTGGACTGAGGTGGACTCAATTTCAACGGCGAGTACATCAGCCACCTTCAATGCACTGACGATATCGTTGTTATGGCTGAGACTACGAAAGACCTAGGCAAAATGCTCGATGGCCTCAGTAGAGTCTCTCAAGAAGTGGGTCTTAAAAAGTATATGGACAAAACGTAAATGTCAAATGTCCGTGTCGCACCCACTACTTTACACTCGAAGGTGTTGACCAATGAAGTTGAGAAAGAGATCGATCGACGAATCCAACTCAGCTGGGCAGCGTTCGGGAAGCTTGGCAATATCTTCACGTCCCAAATATTGCAGTGTCTCAAGACTGAGGTCTTTATTTGCCAGTGATGACATACAGATCCGAGACATAGTCGCTTACTATGGGCTTAATAAGAAGGCTCAAGGTCACCCAAAGGGCAATGGAGCGTGCTATGTTCGGAGTTTCGCTGTGTAATCGAATCAGAAACAAGAAGATCCGTAGGAGAACCAAAGTAACGGACATAGCTATCTAGGTACTACCACAGTACAATAAAGAGTGGTACTACGTAGTACTACTATGTAATAAGTACTTAGATACTCCTTTCTTAATAATAATAATTCTATGCGAGCAAGGTACCTCAAAAAGATCCCTCCGGAAAAAGATTCCACTGTATTTTTTTTTGTAAATAAAGATCGTTATCATTTCAAAGAGTTCTATAATGTCAACAGAGGAAAATTCTATGTCATGTACAGTCACGAAATTAATATGTTTAGCAGATTCAAGTCCCTTTAATTTTGTCGGGTTATGTAATTAAATTTCTCTGTTTCATACACTTTCTACGTGATAGATATAAGAATTTATGACTTCAATGAAGATCGGACGTTAATGAAAAAGTTTCAATATCGATGTAGTTTCTTCATGGTGGGTATAAACATATACAACAAAATTAATCTGTTAAATTGTCAAAATAAATTTTGCGTGTATTAATTTCAAAGGTAAAATTGAAGTTTCGTGTAATGCTAAACAATTAAATTCCGTGACTGTACATATCCCCAAGTAGAGTATGCCGAGTGCGTTACGGTGTAATTTTCAAAAAGTTCATTTTTCTCAGCTACATCTACTGGTAAGTTCTGTTGTTTACTCCACTTCCTCGTCGAGCCGTGAAAAGAGATTTTGACACTTCATATAAGTATATTATGAAAGTTCTGTGTATCATTTATTTATTTAGTCATATGTTTTTTTTTTCTATTTAAGAAGTATTATTTGGCATATTATGGCTATAATTCTAACCGATTTTGAGTTACGGGTAGGTTTGAGTTAAGTGTAATACATATAACCCAAAGTGTCACTCTTTTCTGCTATGTGCCTAGATATAGCATTAAAAAATCAACTTGGCTGGTTTTATAGGTGAATTACACCACCCATCTTTTTTTAGATATTTATATCATTTTTGGCATCAAAAGAAAGGTTCTAACGAACACATTTATAAATATGTAAAATACATAAATGCAAAAATATATTTAAAATATATCTTTATAAAATTGGGGTTCTAGGTAATCGAACGGGTTTTACTAGACACAAAAGATCGCAAGTGTGAAGGTATTGAGTTACGTTGTAGATAGAAATGGTTCGTGTAATATGTGTTCCTTTTCTTTTCGAACTTGGCTGACACACTGTCGCGTGTCTAGATTTTATATTTTATGAACCCTGCTCCCCTGCCCTCCTATTGTCGATATTTACAAGTGAGAGCTTAGACGTGGTACGGAGGACTCATTGGGGCTGCAACCCTTTGGGTGTGTGGAACCCCAAAAAATACATTACGGTAAGCGTAACCTCAAAAATCGATGTACAGGGGCCAGCACAACCAGCTAGACACTCGCACGGCATAAGAACGGTACAAAGTCCTAAATGTATAGCTTGATGTGCTGGCCTCTGTACCTAGGTAGGAGTGCCTAGACTCGTATTTGTGTTCAGGCCATAATTCTTGTTACGCGTGACCGTGATAGAGGTACAGCCACGTTACGATAAGGGACAGGGGATAAGTGAAATATGGGACATTGTCGTAACGGCCATTTGCTTCGGAAGGGTCAGAATATTTTTCAGGAGTTAGTACTTCGTATAATATTTAGATAAATTTTATTGGTCAGGTGAAGCGTTCTACGAGAATATAATACTTCTTCGACTTTCACTTGATAACTTTTTTAAAGTTTGTTTTAAAAGCAACAGCACAATACAAAAAACAAAAGTACTGTACTCATCATCATCATTATCATATCAGCCGAAAATCGTCCACTGCTGGACAAAGGCCTCCCCCAAGGATTTTCACGACGACCAGTCTTGCGCTGCCCTCATTCATCGGCTTCCCGCGATCTTCACCAAGTCGTCGGTCCACCGTGTGGGAGTCCTGCCTACGCTACGTTTACGTGATCTATGTAGGTAGAATAAGAAAAAAATATTTATTTATGTTTTTTTTATTTTTTTTTATTCACTATTGGTAAGCTCTTGGCATCAATATATATTGTTTAATAAATAAGTATATTTATTATGTGTCTATGCATCTAAGTAGTTGTAAAGTAATCTGTTTGTTATTTTTAATTATTACTTTTTTCAGTTCTTTTGAACTGTGTACTATTTTATTTCCTTGCTCGTTATTAAATTCCTTTCCTTAAGTCCTTAAGGGTTGGCTGGAAGATATTACTGTTTGGGATAAGTCCGCCTTTGTAAATGTTATTCTATTCTGTACCCTTAACTATATATTTTGTTGTACAATAATGAGTTTACAAACAAACAAAATAGCAAAAATTTTAACTTAGTTGATTTTCGGGCGTCGTAAAATAGTTTTCATTTGGTCATTTTCAATATGGGACATTGTCGTAACGGCCATTTGCTTCGGAAGGGTCAGAATATTTTTCATTGTAGGAAGGCCTCCCACTCGGTGGACCGATGACCTGGTGAAGGTCGCGGGAAGCCGCTGGATGCGGGCAGCGCAGAACCGGTCGTCGTGGAGATCCTTGGGGGAGGCCTATGTCCAGCAGTGGACTTCCTTCGGCTGATATGATGGTCATTTTCAAAAAGGATATCATACCTAGCTCCTTACCTACCTTTATTAATTTGTTATTAGAATATAACGGGTGTAACAAAACTGGTGTAGGTCCCGTTAACTGGGGTTTCTACTCATCATACTGAACAACTTTTGTTTTACTTTTTATATAAATCGATCAGCTGATCGATCGATTTTGTGCATTTTAGTATGGAGGGTCCATATATTTTTTTGAGAATTGACTATGGGTTCCTTGGAGAAAGTGGTTCAGTATGACGAGTAGAACCCCCAGTTAACGGGGCCTACACCAATTTTGTTACACCCTGTATATTTTTGTTCTCAAGTAGGTACATTAATGGACTTCCGTCTAAAGGAGACAGTTCGTTAATAGCTCATTGGCACCGCCATCAAACGGAAATTGAAAGCGCGGTTCACCACGGGATCGACAACCAACTCCTTATAGGTAGGTACCAAAGGATATTGTGCCACGCTTGTTAAATGGATAAATCAATCATAAAATACAGCTTTCTTGATAAAAAGTTTAGTTTCATTCGCAATAGATAGGTTTTAATAATAACTGACCCAGTTGATTGATTAATTATAGGCTAGGGGAAAGTTTATTTGGTTGCAATTACTACAACTAACTAGCTTTTGCCAGCGGCTTCGCTCGCGTGAACATAGTTTCTATGACTGTCTTCTAGGGTGCGCAGTGCGCAATCCGGAGTGGAAAAAAGTAGCCTATATGTTATTTTGGAGTGCCACAAGGCAGCATCCTTGGCCCTTCTCTTTTCCTCATCTTCATTAAAATTATCTTCGTCAGATTCCGCTTGAAAGTGGGCAGATCTATGAGGCACGGGATATCATACGAAAAAAGCAAAAAAAGGTTTATTGCCATTTATTTATGCCATAAAATGTGGAATAACTGGGACAACTATAAAAATAGTACCTCTCATACAAAAACTTTGCTTAACTAAAAACAGTTCTAATTCTTCTCATAAAATTGCCTATCAATTGAAATCAGATTATTTCAAAGCCCTCAGTCCATAGATAGATATTGTTCCTATGTGAAATTTATACAGTTTCTATTCTTATTCACCTGCTTCCGTCAAAACCACCTTACCAGTGTATAATATCAAAGAATATATATTAGTACTAACATAATACAGTATGGACACTCCCTGCCGCTTTCTAGATTCGTCATCCAGATTGATTCAGATTGTTTATAGTTTGGTTCTCGAACGTATAGGATTTCGCCGTAATTTCGATTGCTTCCTCATTTTTTAGGAATGTCATTTTTAGACCGTTGTATGCAGTGTCCGAGGTGTGGTAATACTGAGGAGAGTAACGTAACTTACCATCCATTGAGCGGGACCAGTAGAGGCTTGTCATACCCATCGCACCAAGCCATGGCTGAAGTCACTAGGGTTGCCAGCACTCCCCGCCGCGCAACTGCTGGGCGGAGCCACGCTATTATCTGCACACACATAAAATAAGATGAGATAAATACTCTCTATTATACACACTAGTTAAAAAAAAATAAGCACATAAAAACTTAAAAAAAAACTCAATATAAAAAAAGAAATTTATATAGGTACTATAGCGGTACAATTTGGACGGTCTTATCGCTCAAAGCAAAAAAATAAGTTACAGGTATTCTTGTTATTCATCATCATCATCATCATATCAGGCGAAAGACGACTGCTGCAAAAAGATCTCCACCAAGAATTTCTAGGACGACCAATCCTGCGATGCCCGCATTCAGTGGCTTCCTGAAACCTTCACCGGGTCGTCGGTCCATCGAGTGAGAGGCCTGCCTACGCTACGTCTTCCGGTGCACGGTCGCCACTCAATAACTTAAGTCACTTTAGTTTAGTGATTCTGTGAGCCATGTCGTTTATCATGGTTCCCTCCTAATCACCGATTCGACTGCGTAGGGAAATTCCGAGCATAGTGCAGACAAATTAGTACGAAAATACAGTATGGCCACTTCCTGTCGCTCTATCTGTAGATTCAGACCTTCCATCCCTCCACCTTCCCCCCCGTCATCCAGATGGAAATAGATCGGTGCTAGTTTGGTTTTCGAACGTAAAGGATTTCGCCGTGATTTGTTCCGTCATTTGTTTCTAAAAATTTCACTTCTCGCCCGTTGTATGAAGTGTCCAGGGTGTGTCACAGCTATTAATTACTACACTTGACCTAATTTAAAAACCTGATTGCTTATTATGTGTCCTATGACACTCAGAAGATCAAAACAAAATTCAATGATACGATACCTCACACTCCAAAATCTATCAAAGCACACCGGCTTTATTTTTGCGAAAAGGTAGTGGTTCGAATCCTGCCACGTTCCAATGTGTTATTGAATTTTGATTTCATGCCCTGATTCAGGGTAGGCTCGAGCCCCTCAGTGGGGACGTATATGAGCTGATATAATAATAATAATGTACGTTTATCCGACGCTCTTACGGCGACGGAAAGCATCGTGAGGACACCTGCACACGCCTGTGAGGGAACTCAAAGGTTGTGTATGAAGTCGACACATCCGCACTGGGCCCGCGTGGTCGACTAAGGCCCGATCGCACTAATTTAGGGTAGGCTCGAGCCCAGCGGACTTTAAACTAATTTTGTTAACACCTGTATACTAAGCGTAAGTAACTATTTTGTTAACGCAGTTTATTATCTACATAAATAATTAAGTACAAAAAATAACAGATCACCCAACGATTTTCGTTATTTTTTTTTTACGCGTGCAATAAAAAAAAAGTTTTTGCATTGTCACTGGTTTTTAATACGTGTGTAAATTTTCGATTAAATACAATGTCTTGAAACAATGTTCAAAAATTTTATATAGATTATGCTAATTACATAGATACATACAGGCGAAGCTAATTTAGTAGCGCGTGTAAAAAACCGGCCAAGTGCGAGTCGAACTCGAGACCCGAAAGTTTCTTACCCTAACAGCCATCTGTTCTAGATCGCGAACGATAGTTCTAGTTCATCTCTCCACACAATTAAGAAAATTATACCAATTCACATTACAAACAAAAGACATTAACGTGAGCGACACAAAAATGCGGACTAGTATGTCTCACACTTGGTCTGCTTTTATTAGATTTTCCTGTTTAACTTCAGAATTAGTACTATAATCACACAAGATTCATGCTCGTTTTACTTTTTATTATTTGTTATAGCGGCAATAGAAAAATACTTTTTGTGAAAATTTCAACTAGATAGACACCTACTTCGGTTCATGAAATTCGGTTCACTGACAGACAGATAGACAGACGGACGGACGGATGGACAGCGGAGGCTTAGTTATGGGTTCCAAAGGTGTGCGGAACCCTAAAAAGGCTTTAACTACCGGAAAAAAAATGGTTGTTTGGCTTATCCTATAAAATCTCCTAACCGATTAAATCTATCGATATTTCGGTCCAAAATATATTTTCGTTTTTCTAACTTTAATTATTATTTTTTGTAGCGACAACAGAAAAACACTCTGTGTGAGAATTTCAACTATCTACCTATTACGGTTGATGAAATACAGCCCGCTGATAGACGAACAGACATACGGCCGGATGGAACGCGGAGGCTAAGTAATAGGGTCCCGTTAGTCACCCTTTGGGTGCGCAGAACCCTAGAAAAAAATTGGATGTTTGACTTATCCTATAAAATCTCACAACCGATTAAATCTATCGATGTTTCGGTCCCAATGTCCCACACTAAAACTAATAGTTAGGTATCTATTAGCACAGGCGGATTTTCATAGCTATTGAGAAACAAGAAAACCAAAACAAAAAGGTGCTAGTGAACAAACAAAACAAAGGCTAATATGAACTTCGCTAACATTTCGGGATAAAAGGATTTATTTATCAAGCCTAGCGGAAAACCGGGGCCTTTTGTCGCAATGATAAGAATGAAACATGCGAGGAATACTTAAAAGGTTTGCGCGATTAACCTTTGGCCGCATGTCTAACTTATTTATTTCAATCATGATTTTGTCACAAAAATGTTATGCAAATTTACTAAAAATAAATTTATATAACTATTTATTATACAATATAGGTAAAAATAAATAGGCCTAATCGACCTGATTCAGGGTAGGCTCGAGCCCCTCGGTGGGGACGTATATGAGCTGTAATGATGATAGGTAAAAATATAGGTACTAAAGTAACCGACATAGCTCACAGAATCGCTAAACTGAAGTGGCAGTGGGCAGGGCACATAGCTCGTAGAACAGATGGCCGATGGGGCAGTAAAGTTCTCGAGTGGCGACCGCGCACCGGAAAACGTAGCGTAGGCAGGCCTCCCACGCGGTGGACCGATGACCTGGTGAAGGTCGCGGGAAGCCGATGGATGCGGGCAGCGCAGGACCGGTCGTCGTGGAAATCCTTGGGGGAGGCCTTTGTCCAGCAGTGGACGATTTGTGGCTGATATGATGATGATGATGATACAATATAGGTATCATACGTTAAAACCGGACAAGGGCGAGTTAAACTCGCGTAGAGAGGGTTCTGCATTGAGAAATTTCCCATGTTACTTTAAATAGGTACCTTAGACTTCTTATAGGTTTTTCTGTATTCCATAAGTAAAGAACAATTTTTTTTTTCCAAATTTTTAGGCCTAGTAGTTTCGGAGGTAAGGTGGGGAATTGTCTATTTTCGCCTATTTTGAGAAAATTCCTATGTAACTTTAATTACCATAGACTTTTTGTCCTGAAATTTGTAGGTAAAGAACTATTTCCTGTATTTTGACGTGATAAAGTCTTATAAATTGATGACACGGGCTGCATACACGAAAAAGTGTGAGGTCATTATCACGTTACGCCAGTGTGACGTCATTGTCACGTTATGCCAGTGTCACCTCATTGTCGCGTTACGCTAGTGTGATGTCATTGTCATGTTACGCCTGAGCCGAGCGTGCTAGCGAGAGTTGTACTTGAACTTGTACAAGTACTAGTACTTGGACAGACGGACATACGGATTGACAGACGGACGAACGTGAACGTGTCAATGGATTAAAAGAACCAGGCTTTCAGGAGCTTCCAATGCGGTCGATTCTCTGTGATGAAAACCATCACACTAAAAAGAGGCGTTTTTTATACCTAATATCAGTGTGTCAACGGATTAAAAGTACTAGGCTTTCAGGAGCTTACAAGAGGTGTTCCAACTGTGAGATATGTTGTAGTTGTACTTTAGTATTCAATGAAAAAGTACCAGGAGCACATAAGTGCCAAGGAGTTAACTTACGCGACTATAAGCGGTATTTAACATCTACTTAAAGATGGAATTAAAGAAGATTAACTTTAGTCGTGTCGTTTAAAGCACACAAGTGTTCAGCTTGTGACACGTTATCACGTAAAATTATTGTCCGTAAACCGACTTTATAGACAACATCGGGTTTTTTTTTAAATTTAAGGCCCAATAATTTGTAAGATAAGGGAATGGTAAATTTTTGCCTATTTTGAGAAATTTCGTGTGTTATTTTTAAATACCAAAGACTTCTTACAAGTTTTTCTATAATCTGTAGGTAAAATAGTATTTTCTGTATTTAAAAAAAATTTTTGGTCCAGTAGTTTCGGATAAGAGGAAATGGTCTATTTTTGCCTGATTTCTAAAATAAATTAAAAACTATTTATTTTAAAATTTACAAAAAATAATTGAAATTCTAACAATAACAATAAGCCTTTTAATTTGATATGTCACACAATATAGTTTACTAGCTTCGCTCGCGTGGGCATCGTTATTGTGACTGCCTTTGAGGGTGAGTGGTGCACGAGCAGCAAACGGCTCGCGAGCGTAGTCAGGACTTTTCTCCATATTCCTCGGGAACTATATCAGGCTGTTCCGATTAGCAGTCTATGTAACTTCCTACACCCTAAACTATTTCTATGCAAAAAATCACGTCAATTCGTTGCAACGCTGACGTGCCCGAGCCTGGAAATCAGTTTTCCCCAGATCCCTCGGGAACTATTTCGGACTATCTAATTAGTAGTCTATGTCATTTCCTACCCCCCTCAACAATCTCTTAGGAAAAAAATCACAACAATCCGTTGTTCCGTTGCGATGTTAAAGAAATCAACCAAAAGAAGATATCCTGTTCCATATCAAGCGCATAATAAGCGTTTCCTGTGAGCATCTGTTTTGCAATGACAATCAACCAATGGTTTTCCTTTATTTAGGATCTTAAATGATTAATTTTCGTGTGGTTTTTTTCATAATTTGTCATGATCAGTTATCTAGCAACAGCTAGTATTTATAGAGTAAGGATAACTTATGTAAATGACAGGGATATATGGATATGTATTGATCCTCCAGCAAATTAATACCTGAGACTGTAATCTAAATCATGAAATTTGTAATAGACATTAATATTTTTTTTGACTTTATAAAAGTGTATGTAAACACTAAACACCTATTTAAAATAAATAATAAATAATTTTTGGAATTGGAATAGCTGAGACTAAATCAAATCACAGAATACTGACGACTCTAAGTGCAAAAATAAGACAGTGATGCTTATCTTCGGGATTCGATGAGAACCATAAAGTTTCCAATAAACCAATAAGAGGAAATAGGTTGATTGCAGCAGACGTAAATAGATTTACTGCATGTCTATAAAAAATGTGCTTTTACAACTTTGTTGACTGTCATATTGTAATATTTTTGAGTGATTAACAATGTATCATTGAAATAACTATATATATATATATATATATATATATATATATATATATATTAGCCGGCTAAACTTCACCCAGCCTCGCTTCACCTGTCAAATCAATCAAACCTGACCAAACCTAATATCGCTCACTTCGCTCGCTCACCCCCAAAAAAACATTACCCAGCCAGTGTTGGGTAGGCCTTGTTGTGTACGGTTAAACGCCGAACACCCACACCCACCTTTAGCCGTGACATATATATATATATAGACATCGATGCTCTTAGACTGTGTTCTGCATTCTGAAATATATGTATTTATGCAAGAATTATACGGATGATAGTTTTCCAAATTTATCTTAAGCGTTCCGTACAACTAAAGGGTGACCAACGAGACCCTATATTTTGTATTCTTTGCTATTACTAAGCCTCCGCTGTCCATCTGTCTATCTGTCTGTCAGCGGGCTGTATTTCATGAAGCAAAAGTAGACACAGAACATACACAGTCGAAATTTTCACAGTGTGTTTCTAATAGCGCTGTTACAAAAAATAATTAAAATTTAAAAAAAACGTGATTCCGAAAAAGTTATATCTAATAGGATCGAGTAGTATCTTTAATTTGTGAAGATGTTTTGGTACGGAACCCTCAGGTTGGCAGGTTTTTTATTAGTAAAAACAGAAACGTTGATCAATCTATGTATCAAATATGCTTTTTTTGCACAAAAAAAATTATAGAACTTATAACAAAAACAAAGAAATGATATGTACAATTTAGGCAGCCTTATTGCTTAGAGAGAATTCTGCTGGGCAACCAATACTGTAATACTGTATTAAGACCGCTAAACCCTCTTGCGGATTTGTCTATCCACAATTTTACCTTCTTACGTCGGTTGTGGGTACTTTTATAAAAAACTACCCTCAGATAATAAATAAATCAGTTAGTCTCGTATCGTTTGGTTTTACTGTCTGAGCTGCTCTCGAAAATACCTTGTTTAAACTACTTTCTAACATGACGTAAGCTTAAGTGGCAGTGGGCGGGGCACATAGCTCGTAGAACAGATGGCCGTTGGGGAAGTAAAGTTCTAGAGTGCCGACCGCGCACCGGAAAACGTAGCGTAGGTAGGCCTCCCACTCGGTGAACCGATGACCAGGTGAAGGTCGGGGAAGCCGCTGGATGCGGGCAGCGCAGAACAGGTCGTCATGGAAATCCTTGAGGGAGACCTATGTCCAGCCGTGGACGTCCTTCGGCTGATATGATGATGTTGATGATGATGAATGTGACAAAAACTGATTGAACCGCGCAAAATCCATTATGTACTAAAAATTTCGAAGTCTTCATCACCAGGTTATTGAAGAATCTCAAGCTCTATGGATGCATATCTCTGAGAGTGCTCCCAAGGAGAATACGGCTTGACTTCTGACTTATCAGAAGTCAAGCCGTATTCTCCTTGGGAGCACTTATGCAACATTAACATGAATGATTTTCATGTACAAATTTAAAAATAATAATTCAAAAAAACTCATCAATTTTGAAATAAATTTTTTTACGTCCAGAATTTGCGGTCAATTTGAAACTTTATTTGTCAGATGCAAAAGCATCTAAAACCGCCCTTTTCACTGCACTTGCATCAGATGTTTCCATACCTCTAACGATTGAGTTTTCTCGGAGCCAGGGCACAAATAAGGTTCATTCTAATCATTTTTATTCCTGGCCAACAGCGTGAGAATTAATGATTTCGAAAGTTTATAGATCAAAAAATGATTTAAATCATTTTGAACGCAAAAGACTCTGCCAACTTGGCCTTAGGCTTGTCCCTGTTTTCAACTTAAAGCTATGATTGCTTCGAAATTAGCATTCGATGTATTTATTGAATACTATTATGTCATTCGAACTTAAAGATAACATCCTTATATGGTCAATAAAAAATCACACGGTTCAACAGACATTTTTATTCAAAAGTATGAACTACTTAAATAAGTATATTAATTGATTATTCATAGCGCAGAAACTGTTATTAAAATTAACGTACGTTACTGACTTTCGTGAATCATTAACCAATTCATTTAATGACAAACATTCGATATTAATAACATTTGTTAGCGACTTCCTTTTGCGGTCTGCGGATAACATTGTTTTTGAGGTAATTAGTACAATGTATAGGCTAATAATTGTTAATAATTGCTAATAATTGTTTGGAGACCAAACAATAATCCTTCTTTCATCATCATCATCATGACCATCATCACTCACTTAAACAAAGCACACATCACATACAGAATAACCGAATGTCATTATGGTCAATGTTTTGGTTTTACTTTTTGACTTAATGTAACACAAAAACCATGAGGTCATCGCTACCTAAGCACATTCACTCTACAGCAACGTTTATAAATAACTCGCAAAAAAATAGCTTCAACCAAACATGTTTTATGAGTGAGAGCCGCATCGCACATTGTGACCGATAACAGGTACTCAACCTTATGCCCATTGGTTTAGGGGGGGGCGTCGCTCCGATGTACTTTTAGGGTGGCTCTGCTGCCAAAGTTCTTCGGGGGGTGTTAGTGGGTAGTGCGGCTCGACAGCTGTGAGTCCCACATAACCGGTGCAGCCTTACCGCTGCACAGGTATACGTAAACGTATTCACCTCTCTCCCCACCTACCATCTACGTGTATATCAAGATGGCGGGGCGAATAGCCTTCATTGGTAATGACTAATGACTCATCTAGTTAATGCTTGACTCAACGTATGCTACATTAGTATGTTAGCAATTTGTTGTTAACAAAAAGATATTTTAAAAATAAGAAATTGTCCTATGACCATGAGTCTCATGGTTTGACCTCATGGTTTTTTTAAAAAATGATACGCTGATAAATGCTAATAGTTCCTTTATTCTCAATAGATCACATGTTTGGTTAACAATCTAACGATAACAAGTGAAGACCCTTTTTGGTCAAATGAATGCGAAATTCAGCGTACATTGTACTATTTGATTTAATGGCGTCCAAAAAGTGAAACAAGGCATGATTGATAAAAAAGTAATGTATTGAATTTTGAATACTGAAGTTACGGCACTGAAACAGACGCAGTATGTACTAACTGGTACAGACACATATCAATAACACAATATGCTATAGTTCTACTCACACCATAAACACCATGCACTACAATTGGACCGGGTAAAGGCTGCTTGGTCTGTATCACTTCCATTAAATTTTGCTGGTCCTGCCTATTGACAGCTAGCAGAAACTCAAGGAACGATTGTGGATCCGTAACACCATTTTCTGGCCATTCCAAGTATTTGAAGTGATGTATTGTCTTTGATTCTCCGGTCTGTTTGTGAATAACAGTCAACGTTGTACTGGTGTACTGGGGTACCAACCTGATGCTTTCTGTTTTGATTATAAATTCTCTCAATATAATATGATCTTGACTCGTAGGGAAGTACTGAAGGCCTGATGGTTCTGATGATCCTGATGGTTCTGACTTAGTACCATTAAGCATCACAATCACCCGAGAGTTCTCTTGCCAGCACATACTTCAGAAATCGTCGAAAGTGTTGAACATTGGCTGCTGCGTTGCGATGAATTTGCAAGTGAAGTCGTGCCCCCTCACATAATTTGCGTTGATGTAGTCTGAATCATGGAAGGATTTCAAAACCACTCGAGAAATGTCCCAGCATGGGTAATCCAAGTTGCGATTCTTCTTCTTGTTTTGAGGCAGTTGAAAGTGCCTTCGAAAGACGTTTTGATGATTTCCAAGTGCTCTTGCAGGAGTATTTCGTGGTTTTTCGGGTCTTTTGATCTTTGCAAATAATTGCGAGCTCTATATACTGCTGAGAGATTAATAGCCATGGTAGAAATCCAAAAGTACGAGATGAAAACACAAAACGTGTGATCGCAGCAAATAATTCTGTCAGACTAATTCTGTATTGAAGCAAACGGAGTATTTTCAACGCAATTATGAGTAGTTCTGTTTTGCGATAAATGCTATAAATATATTTTCCTGTTGATAATGTTCTTCAGACATCATTATTCTTTGCTGAGTGATTTTTTAAATAACTAGTTTTTGTATTTATGCTGTATTTCTTAATAAAATGTTATGTACCAGTTACTTTGAGATTTATTGCACTACAATATAATCTATGAAGTTTTCTTAAACAATAAACAAATTTTTATAATGATTGTTGTTTACATATCATAAAATCAAATACTCAACAGATAATTGAATCTTTGAATCGCATCAAAATTGATTTATTCAATTGATCCACATGAACTATCAATGAGTCATCACACTCGTAAGTGGCACTCATTTGAACAACACGTTTGTCACGACTCAATTTATAAATGCCCAATTGTGTTATGATACTTTTATACTGATTTGAAATATCAAAAGTAGTCGAGGATAAGTCGACTTTTAGATTACATTTGTTAATCAGACATTAACATTTCTATGAAATCATGTTGTAATTAGAACTTCTAATAAGCTAGAAAACTATTGGCTGCGCTTTAAAATATTTCAATGGAATTATAAGGAAAATTCCAAAGACGATCATTTTTGTCTATCTTCATTATAAATTGAGATGTAGCGTAAGGAATAATACTTTCTTTTGTACGAAAGTGCAAGTTTATTTATGTAACGTCGGGGCTTTAACCGCACGTGCGAAACCGTGACTGAACTTTCTTCTACAATTATGTAACGTGACTACCTGATTGTTGATTGATTCTTCATAATTGCACCCGTAATGGTTGTGGTGAGTTAGAGCATATGCTTAAGTATGAAAGTCGACTTATCGGCTGTCTAGTATAATTAGAATTAGTAGTCTATAAAATAATCCAATAGGTGTCACCTCCAGAACCTTCTTTCTTAGCAACAGGCTGAATATTACCTAAAGTCCTAGTTGTTTTCTAATGTAATGTTATTATTTCTTCTATACATGGTAAAACAATAGTCGCTGTTGGTGGGAACAGTAAATATTTGCGTTTCAAACGTGACTTAAGCATTGGTTTATAATAGTGACCTTAATTTATTCCATTTGAATTATATTTACTTAGCTACCAACAATACACTAATGTTTTTAGTGTAATTAGTGTTTTGATGTTTCATGCAAAACAGATTACTCATATGATACCTAAAGTCATTTGACAAACAAGATTTTTTTTTATTTTTTTTTATTAAGAATTTGAGTACGTTTGGCTGCACCTCACCTGATGGTAAGTGCCGATGCAGCCGAGGATGTGACACGCAAACTCAAATAGTGCCTATTCACTCTCGTCTTGAAGATTCCTAAATTGTACGAATCGGGGAATACAGACGCCGGAAGGGAATTCCACTCCTTGGCCGTTCGCATGATAAACGAAGACGCAAAACGCTTCGTGCGTAAAGGTGGAGCATTGACGACAAAGGGATGGAACCGCCCTCCGCGCCTGGTCGTCCGATGATGAAATGGAGAGGGGGGAATGAGGTTGTGAAGCTCCAGGGCACACTCTCCAAAATGAATCCTGTAGAACACCGATAGACAGGCGACTTTGCGGCGATGCTCGAGGCTTTGGAGCCTGTTTTATACAAGTTCCTCGTCGCCGATGAGTCTCCTAGCGCGTCGGTCGATAGAATCCAAAGCATCTAGCTGGTAACGAGCCGATCCGTCCCATAAGTGAGAGCAGTACTCCATACATGACCGAACTTGAGCTTGGTATAATATTAGAAGCTGCTCTGGTGTGAAGTAAAGTCTCACCTTCGAGAGTATATCAAGCTTTTTGGCTGCCGTTTTTGCCTTGGATTCAATGTATCTCCCGAAATTGAGATCGGATGTTAAATCTACGCCAAGGAGCTCAAGATGGTCGGAGATCTGGATAGATTCATCTCGGAAAGTAGGAGTCAGGGTAAAAGGACTCCTTTTAGCAGTAAATAGACACGCCTGCGTTTTAGACGCATTAAACCTAACAAGATTGGCATCGCCCCAGTCAGAGACTGCCTTGAGTGTTAGGTTCACGCGCACAATCACAAGATACATTTTTATTTATGATTATTCGACCACAATTGCGGTTTTCTGTGACGTCAAACTGGAACATGTTTATGTCATCAGAGGAGTATATTCTATTGTCAATTTCACGTAATTAATCATCACCGATGTATCACAGCAACAGTGGACTCATATAAATAGGAAATCGCAACGTCTTGAACTTCAGTAATTTCTGTGTGTTCTGTGCTAATTCATCATGTGGAATTTAAAATCGAACTCATTAATCTCGAAGGACTTCATCAACCGGATGAATAAACCAAATTTCATCAAACGTCTCTTCGAAGAGCATGAGCGCGTTTTGGAGACTAAAGTACCATCGAAGTTCAAGGCATACGCTTCTGCTGGACCCGAAAAAAGGCTTCTCTTCAAGAGTAACCGCTTTAATCTTTCTGGACAAGTCTCAACCGTCATCAATGCCAGCTACATCGAAGGCGACAAGCAATCCAAGGGGTATATTGCCACCGAAACACCGCAGTCTGCAAAGGAAGCCAAAGCCTTTTGGACAACAGTATTGGAGCATGAAACCAACATTGTAGTGATGCTCAACAAGCCTGAAGAACACGAGAGTGACTATCTCTACTGGCATCCTCAAAATGGAAAATCGCTGCGATTTGGAAGACTAACAGTCGGCACCATCAAAAGTTGGATGGCTTAACCAACTCTCAAGATTACGAAGCTCGTGGTAGTTGATCAAATCTGGACGGCCAATGTACCAATGAGTTTTTCAAGAACTTACGTACATACTTACCGATTGCTTTAACGGTGAAGGAAAACATCGTGAGGAAACCTGCACACGCCTGCGAAGAAACTCGAAGCTTGTATGTGAAGTCGACCAACCCGCACTGGGCCCGCGTGGTCGACTAAGGCCTAATCGCCCTGATTCAGGGTAGGCTCGAGCCCCTCGGTGGGGACGTATATGAGCTGTAATGATGTAGACCAATATCTATCAAAGGCGAAGAACCTCTATTGTGCCCTGTATAACATCACGTCTTTTTTCAATCTATTCAATAGAAAATATCTGTATCTAAAAACGACCAAGACTGAAACTCACTTCCAAGATTACATTTTAGCAAAATAACGTTAGGGAGAATTCATCGACATTGTTTATAAAATACAAAGTTAAAAAGCGTCATTGGCTCAACGGTAGTAACGACTCGGTCCTCCTACCCCAAGGTCCCGGGTTCGAATTCAGGGATGGCCAATGTACACACATTTACTTACGAAAAATATCGTGATCTGATGCGTTTGAAGGTTTCGTTACACACATCTGTAGGTTTAAATCTACTCGTATATTCCCTTCCCGTGACTTCAGGTGATACTAATTGGAAGACAGACAACCACCGTCTATAACTTTGATAGCTCAGTTAATTGTAACACACGATAAGAGCACACCTGGACTACCGCCAATGACGCTGGTTCATTATATGACCCGAGCGATTTTCAACTGCAGACATTCAAAAATATATACAGGACGTAACAAAATTGGTGTAGGCCCCGTTAACTGGGGCTTCTACTCATCATTCTTCAACTTTGCTGAAATCCCAAAAATAATAATTTACATTATTAATATTTATATTAATATTATTAATATTTTGCATGTTTTGTATTTATTTTTGATGTACAATAAAGAGTTATTTGAATTTGAATATTTAACTGTTCATAAAAATCGATTATTCAGTGATCAATTCAGTCAAAACAGGAAGCGATCACCGGATGGTCAGAGGCACATTGAATCTAAAGACCAAGCTAGAAAGATGTGGACTGATGAAGTCTACGCTCCGACCGGCCCCCATCCAGCTCCAAAACCCCGAAAGCTTTCAGATCGAGTTGCACAATCGTTTCGAATGCCTAGGAGACTGCGAGAATGTGGACGATTATAATGACAGGTTCGTGGAAATTGTCCAAACGCTCGGGTCTAAGATTTTTAAAACTCGCCGTTCAAACAGTACCAAAAAAATCTCAGACTTCACCAGCAACCTCATGGAAGAAAGACGCAGATTGGTTTTGCAGTCCTCTGAAGACGCTTCTCAGTATCGGCAACTAAACAGGCAGATCTCTAAGTCCCTGACTCGCAATTTACGCCAATATAATACAATTTATATTAAAGAGGCGATTGAGCACAACAAAGGCTCAAAAGTGTTCGCGAGAGATCTGTCTATTGGACAAAGCCAACTGACCAAGCTGAAGACTGAGGATGGCAGGACCATATCGTCTAAGACTGAGTTGCTGGAAGAAGTTGAGAAGTTCTATGGACAATTGTACAAGACCACACATTTGCTTGTCAGCGATCTGGCTGAAGAACCAAGAGCCAGACTAACCCGACACTATACCGAAGATATCCCGGACGTCAGCCTGTACGAGATTAGAATGGCTCTCAAACAGCTCAAGAACAATAAGGCACCGGGTGATGATGGCATTACGGCTGAACTTATGAAAGCAGGGGGATCACCAAAAGCTTTCAGAAGTTACTGGTAAAAGCTCTTCAGAAGTTAATTCCGTTATACTCGAGGGACAAACGCCTAAGGCATGGCACAGAAGTGTGGTCGTGCTTTTCTTCAAAAAGGGTGACAACACCCTGCTAAAGAACTACAGACCCATCTTACTTCTGAGACATATCTACAAACTGTTTTCGAGAGTCATTACGAATCGTCTCGCACGCAGGTTTGACGACTTCCAGCCTTCCGAACAAGCCGGTTTCCGAAAAGGCTTTAGTACCATAGACCACATACATACGCTGCGGCAGATTATACAGAAGACCGAAGAGTACAATCAGCCACTATGCTTGGCGTTTGTGGACTATGAGAAGGCTTTTGATTCAGTCGAAACCTGGGCTGTGCTACAGTCTCTCCAGCGGTGACAAATTGACCATCGATACATCGAGGTGTTGAAGTGTCTGTATGAAAACGCTACCATGTCGGTTCGCCTCCAGGATCAGAACTCGAAACCTATCCAGTTGCAGCGAGGGTTGAGACTGGGAGACTGTTCACCGCCGCCCTGGAAGATGTTTTTAAGCTTCTGGACTGGGGTGGACTCGGCATCAATATCAACGGCGAGTACATATCCCACCTCCGATTCGCTGACGATATAGTCGTCATGGCTGAAACTATGGAACACCTAAGCACAATGCTCGATGGCCTCAGTAAAGTCTCTCAACAAGTGGGCCTTAAAGTGAACATGGACAAGACGAAAGTAATGTTAAATGTCCGTGTCGCACCCACCCCTCTAAAGGTTGGAGACTCTACACTGGAAATTGTTGACGAATATGTATACCTGGGACAAACAGTCCAGCTAGGCAGGTCCAACTTCAAGAAAGAGATCAATCGACGAATCCAACTCGGCTGGGCAGCGTTCGGGAAGCTTCGCAATATCTTCACGTCCCAAATACCGCAGTGTCTCAAGACTAAGGTCTTTGACCAGTGTGTGTTGCCAGTGATGACTTACGGAACTGAGACATGGTCGCTTACTATGGGCCTCATAAGAAGGCTCAAGGTCACCCAAAGAGCAATGGAGCGTGCTATGCTCGGAGTTTCTCTGCGTGATCGAATCAGAAACGAGGAGATCCGCAGGAGAACTAAAGTAACCGACATAGCTCACAGAATCGCTAAACTGAAGTGGCAGTGGGCAGGGCACATAGCTCGTAGAACAGATGTCCGATGGGGAAGTAAAATTCTCGAGTGGCGACCGCGCACCCGAAAACGTAGCGTAGGCAGGCCTCCCACGCGGTGGACCGATGACCTGGTGAAGATCGCGGGAAGCCGATGGATGCAGGTAGCGCAGGACCGGTCGTCGTGGAGATCCTTGGGGGAGGCCTTTGTCCAGCAGTGGGCGATTTGTGGCTGATATGATGATGATGAAAAATCGATCAGCTGATCGACCAATTTAGTGCATTTTTGTATGGGGATCCAAATTTATTTTATTGAGAATAAAGTATGGATTCCTTGGAAAAGTTGTTCAGTATGATGTATATATGAACGTCATTATTGGTTTTCTCAGTAGCTGAAGGTAGAGCTTAAGGCGACGCATTGGAAACTTTGATCACAGGGATGATTTTTCTCATCAATGACATAAAACATTTAAAAGTGATATTTTGTAAACTGTTTTTTAATTTCTATGACTTCATTTTGTCAGTTGCAGAAACACGATTCGTTAACTTTTATAACAACAAAAAAATATATCAAAGAAACCTCTTCAAAAACAGAGATTTGCATTCTACAGGCAAACCAGACCGATTTAGAACCTATTAATTTTCTTAGTCGATTAGTATAATCAAACAATTCAATATGCCAGTTGGATTTTTAAAAATAAATTGTAGTTTTTAATTGAAACGAAAAAACATTGAAAAAGTGCAAAAGTGTGGTTATTTTCTTTACTCTTTACACGTAAAGAAAAAAAACAGAGACAACTGTTCCAATCATGTTTCGTACCGTAGAACACCCCGGACACTTCATACAACAGGCGAGAAATGACATTTGTAGAAACAAATGACGGAACAAATGAAACCACATTGAAATGTACCATCCTCGACTACATCGTCACCTACCATCAGGTGAGATATAGTCAAACGCACTCAAATTTTTTATAAAAAATAATAATAATTACAATCCTATACGTTTGGGAACCAAACTATAACCAATCTGTATCAACCTGGCAGACGAGGGGGGTGAGGTCGCAATCTAAAGAGCGGCAGGGAGTTTCCATACTGTTAGTACTAACATATGTACTTTGACCGTAGACTAGCGCCGGCGAAGAAGTATATACCGAATGCTTTTGCGGTAAATTCATGAACACGATGGCTATGGCAACGAACATTTATTTTTTAAGAAAAAAATACAATTTTAATTTAAAAACAAAAAAATCTTGGAAGTTCTACTCCACGGAACCCCAAGCAAAATAAGTTCAACAACTGTACCTGAGCACCCAGCTGCATAGGATCTCTCGTCAGGATGTCGCTGGACTTTCTCACAGCTCCGTAGACCAGCTCCACATCCCGATCGAGGATATAGCACCGGACATGCTCCAGAATACAGCGCAGGTACGATATCGTCACTGTTTGTACCTGTTGGGAAGAAAAGATTATTTGAAATAAAAAATGATTAATTGGTATTTTGAATCTAATCATTTATTATTATTATTATTATATCAGCTCATATACGTCCCCACCGAGGGGCTCGAGCCTACCCTGAATCAGGGCGATTAGGCCTTAGTCGACCACGCGGGCCCAGTGCGGGTTGGTCGACTTCACACACAACCTTCGAGTTTCTTCGCAGGCCTGTGCAGGTTTCCTCACGATGTTTTCCTTCACCGTTAAAGCAATCGGTAATGATATGTACGTAAGTTTTTGAAAAACTCATTGATACATTGGCCGTCCAGATTTGAACCCGTTACCTCTGGTTAGATGGACCGAGTCGTTACCGGTTGAGCCACCGATGCTTCTTATCATATATGAATCTAATCATAAACAGAATTAAAAACTTTTTTGCTTTTATGAAGGGTAGTCTTCGGAAAAAAATCATAACGAACCATTACTCCGTTGCAATGAAAAATAAATAAACCAAAAAGAGTTTTTTTTTTCAGTTTTCTCGGTAACTGTATTGGACTATGCTATTATCACGGGCTAAAAAGTAGCCTATGTCTCTCCCTAGAACAAAGACTATCTGCATGCCAAATTTCGTCAAGATTGGTTGAGGTGTTGAAACGTGGAGAGGTAAGATACAAACAAATATACAAAAGAGCAAACAAACACATTTTCACATTGTTAATATTAGTAAAGAGTATGTAAGATTCCAAACAGAGCCGTTATAACTTAAACAGTTGTCTTTTTAATTACGCGCGTCTAGTACGCACTACGCATACGACATACGAAGATAATTACAATACTTACGTAAGTAATAAGTACCTACATTAAGTAATAAAAAAACTGATTTTAAATGTTAAAAACACTTATGAAAAACAATTTTATAGTTTAAAAAGTTTCCAAAGTTTCAAAGGTTTTCCAGAGATTTTTTATAAATTTTGCGTAAAAACTCCGCATTTTGGTGGTAGAAACCTATTAAAGTCCAATTAATTTAAAACTCATAACTAGGTTAACCCCTGCGTGCGTATGAAACTTTGTTGCTCAGTTGATAATAAATCCCATTATTTTTCAGCGTGAATCCAACGTTTCGTTACTCTAGATGGGTATCATTATCATCATATTAGCCAAAGGACGTCCACTGCTGGACATAGGCCTCCCCCAAGGATTTCTATGATGACCGGTTCTACGCTACCCGCATCCAGGGGCTTCCCGCGACCTTCACCAGGTTATCGGTCCACCTACCACATATACGTCCCCACCGAGAGGCTTGAGCCTACCCTGAATTAGGGCGATCGGGCCTTAGTCGACCACGCGGACTCAGTGCGGGTTGCTCGACTTCACACACAACCTGCGAGTTTCTTCGCAAGCGTGTGCAGGTTTCCTCACAATGTTTTCCTTCACCGTAAACATATAGTACATTAATATAACATAACAGATCTCTGGCGCGTATCTATATTATATATATTATATTAACATGAACCTATCCGAAACAGAATTGGTTATTAACGTAAATCGGGCGTGCTTAATTGGATAGTCGTATGAAATCGTGTATGTAGGGTAGCAAGGGATTGATCACCCGTTTGTGTCGACTTAAGAGAATTACTTTGACATAAACAATATTAAATATCTATATTAATATTTGGTGTAAGCAAACTTACTAAGTGGCTTGTCATAATATCAAAGGCTAAAACGGTACGATATAGTTTCAATTTTATCAAGACGGTGTCATCACCATCATGTCAGCCGAAAGACGTCCACTGCTTGGGACGCCTTTGACCAGCAGTGGACGTCTAGATAGTGTATCGCAATCCTTTCCCTCTAATGTGGTTGATGGGAGCGATGGCTGACTCTTGCATTATACTCGTGATTGGGTGCTGCCCGTGTGAACTGGCATACTCTTGTCAAAGGCATTAATGACATTCAATGATTTTTATGTATACCTTTTCGTGTCATATTGTTTTCATGTTCTAATGACATAATCTGGTTTATTTCAAGAATTGAATTTTGACGTTATTATCTAATGATTGTTTGTTTCTTGACTTTTCACAATTGACATTATATTATTATTATTTTATGACTATCAGAAAGAGTGTAATTTTCACCTATTTTGAATTAATACCTGAAATCTAAATATATATAACTCAAAGGTGACTGACTGACTGACTGACATAGTGATCTATTAACGCACAGCCCTTACCACTGGACGGATCGGGCTGAAATTTGGCATGCAGGTAGATGTTATGACGTAGGCATCCGCTAAGAAAGGATTTTGGAAATTCCCACGGGAACCGCTAAAATCGGGATCTGCGCGGGCGAAGCTGCGGGTATCCACTAGTCTTGAATAAATGTGAACCCTGGATGTGAACGTGGATGAAAGTTAACCCTTATAGTAAAATGCTGAAAGAAAATGAATCTATAGAGAAATTAAGCAATCAATACTTTTTATAATAAAATTAGTTGAATGTTGCTACTGAATTGCTAAAGTCAAACGGCCGTGGACGGCGTTGGGGTAGTTAAAATCTCAAGTGGAGACCGCGCACCGGATGACGTAGCATGCCTACAGGACTCTCACTCGGTGGACCGACAACCTGGTGAAAGCAGCTGGATGTGGGCAGCGCAGGAAAGTTACTGTGGAAATTTGGGGAAGACCTTCGTTTAGTTGTGGACGTCTTTTAGCTGGTATGAAGAGTATTGCTTACTGCAAGTTTCAAAGTAAAAGTCATCATATCAGCTTATATATGTCACCACCGAGGGGCTCGAGACTACCATGAATTAGGGCAATCAGGCCTTAGTCGACCACGCGGGCCTTCACACACAACCTTTGAGTTACTTCGCAGGTGTGTGCAGGTTTCCTCACGATGTTTTCCTTCACCTTTAAAGCAATCGGTGAGTATATGTACGTAAGTTTCAAAAAACTCATTGGTACATTGGCCGTCCGGATTTGAACCCGGCACCTCTTGTGCGAGGAGGACCGAGTCGTTAACGGTTGAGCCACCGACAAAAAGTAAAAGTAGCTCATGACAAAAATTTACGTCTAGCGCATAGCTCTCATCATATCACCAATCCATAATTGAAGTAGGCTTCTTCCACGAGACCACATAAATTCTTGGTCTACAGATTATACTTACAGCAGCTAGAAGAAAGTCAAAATTGCACACGGTGAGGTCCTTCAGCTTGGAGAAGTCTCCGGCTAGCAGCAAGTGAAGCCAGGATTCCTCCACGTGCCTCTGTGTGAAGGCTGCTGCAGTCCTGGTAGCCGAGTGGAATGGTGTCGAGTCGAGGAGGGCGTCGTCGTCGTCAACGCAACCTGGGATAAGGAAAGTTTGGTTAAATATTTACAATTGGGATGACGATTTCTAGTCATCTGAGTTACTTTTTATCATCTGTCAAAAACGACATTTTGTTCTAAAAATGTTAGAAATAACTAGGCGTGACGTCATAGTTTAGCAGCTTTGTGATTTTGGTCACTAAAAAATCTCAAACTTGATGGAAAACAAAACGAGTAAGGTTTCCGAAGTTTAAGTAGGAGGGCAAATAAGTTATCAAGAGTTCATAATTTATTTCTGATGCCGTCGTCATCCCCAATTCTACTTGGACTAATAAACGTCCTAAACGCCATTGCGTTAGAAAATATTGGTAAAACCGCTTCCATTCAATTATTTTTGTAACATATTAGGTCGGGGAAAAGGTTTCTTCGTGTTTTGTATGCAAATTTAAACAGGGCGACCAGAGCGAGCTGCGCCTTGAACGTTAAAATTTCCAGACTGTAAACGCTTGAACCAAGTTTGTGCTACTGACTGATACTGCATTGATTCCAAATGTGTATGAAGATCGCGTTGCACACGTCCGTTAGGTGTGTTCGTAAATGCCCTACACGTGATCGCTGGTGATGCTAAGTACAACACCAGGCAACCGCCGTCTTTCCCTTGGATAGCACGGTTAATTGTGCCATACGATAAGAAAGAAAGATATCTCTATAAACAGTACAAATTTTATTCGTGGCATGTTTTGCATTTTCATCCTTTTTAAATAATTTTCGAAGAACCTAAAAGCTTTTTGGTACTTACAAGCTTTTATTTGAAAATAGTTTTTATATCAAATAAGCCAAATGCTCAAATGAATATACAAAAATACACGGTTCAAATTCAAAAAAGACTGTGTTTCATACTCAGATTAAAAATATAATAACAAAAATTGGGATAACTACGTATGCATCTTTACCTTAAATGGTGAACTCGAATAATTTTTCGACACTTGATAGTTCCTATCCTTCACTGTAATTGAGACAGGTGCATTTGAGACATGTCACAGTATATTTCGGCATGTTGACGGTAAGTCTACCAACGCGTGACTGTAAGTAAAACTCTGCTCCGTCGTGATTGGAGCAGAGTTTTTTATACCCCGTTTTCAAAGTGCCTAAACACTAAATATACCTTTTATTTTTGATCTGAGATTTCATACGATTCTATTGAAAATAAAAGACGATTCTGGGACCTCTGCAATATTTATCATCAGATCAACTTCAAAATACCAAAAGGATCTATTGTCACCGGAAATATGCCTTCATTCCAAATTTCAGCTCAATCAGGCCCTGGAATTCGCTCTAAAATCGATCTAAAATCCATCGCAATATTTGATCTAAACAAATATACATACATACATACATTACATGCAAACATCGCAAGTTATGGGTCCCCAGGAGGCTAGAATTTCCGAACATACGTAGTTCCGCTTTAATACAAAAACTACATGCCGGATTAAGTCCAAACTTTACGAATATATTGAGTAGACACATATCGTGTTTGTAATTAGTTTTCGTCGTATAAAATTTTAACGTAACTAAACGATGGCTTAAATTAGTTTTGTACTCAAATTTTGAAACTGCTTCTATTTTTTTCCGTTTTATACTAGTAGGTACATCGAAAACTTATTACAAACATCGATTGTCTACTCAATAGGTATATTCGCAAAGATTGGATTCAATCTGGCATGTAGTTTTTGTATTAAAGCGGACCTACGTTTGTATATAAACTTGAGCCTCCTGGGGACCCTTAAATGAAAACGTTTAAAATTAGCAAATTTCTTCGTTACTTTCAATGATTTTCGTAGATAGAAAAAAGCAATTGAAAAATGGCGGGATTTACTTTTTTTTATTTTTATTCAAATTTCGAATGTTTATCTTTTGAATGTACCAGCCAGGTAAAAAAAAATAATTATAATCACCATCATCATATCAGCCGAAAAACGTCAACTGCTGGACAAAGGACTCCCCCAAGGATTTCCACGACGACCGGTTCTGCGCTGAAGTGGCAGTGGGCAGGGTACATAGCTCATAGAACAGATGGTCGTTGGGTAGTAAAGTTCTCGAGTGGCGACCGCGCATGTAGCGTAGGCAGGCCTCCCACACGGTGGACCGACGACCTGGTGAAGCCACTGTGTTTTTGCATTGTTTTTTTGCTGGATATTTGTTTCAAAAAGTGGTGTTTTGAAGAAAATTGTCTGGTGCACGTGAGAAATGTGGAGATCAAGAAAATAAAATGAAGAAGGACGTGAAGGCCCGACTTGTACTGGGTGCAGTTTTATAGATGTCCTACTACTGTGACCAGGTGTTCCAACTCAGAATGAGTCTGCTGCAAATACTGTCAAGAACTTCAAAGAAGATTTGTAATACACTGGGTACTAGCATTTCAAATCTAAGAAACGAAGACAAAAAATGAAGACTGTCTCAAAAGGGCTAGTACCCAGAGACGTTAATATATTCTAACCAAACCAACTTTTTAATTTTTGTAGAAAATCTTTAATTTTGATTGATTTAATTACTGTAGTTAAAGTATTTTTTTCTTATTTGAATCTAGTTGCATATGTTTGATTTGCACAGCCCTTACTTTTATTTAATTGTATCCATTCTTTGGGTTGCCTGGAATAAATTGCTTTAAGCAATAAGGCCACCTACATTGTACAGTTTAAAATTTTACTGTGTTTTCTGTACTATTCTATATATATATATTTTTGTTATTGTACAATAAAGCATATTTTATTGATTGATTGATTTAAATTAGGTTTATGAGTGTGCGAATATCCTAAAAATACATTACATTTTAAAATTTTCGCCCTAATCAAATAAATACTTTTTTTTAAATATGAAATATAGTCGAGTCGTACTATAAAACCGATTTGCTTACATAAAAAAAAAATCAAAGGTATTGATGCATAAATTTGTCATCAAGTCCTTCTATCCAACCGATTTGTCATTATTTTAAATGAAAGTTATTTACGCATAGATTTTTCATCAAGCATTACAATTACCTAAATTTTACCCTTCCCAAATAATTAAAAAAAAACACCAAAAAAAATATATTACGAGTCCGTCCGGCAGTTCTATGAAACAGATTTGCTTTTTAGGGTTCCTTAGCCAAATGGCAAAAAACGGAACCCTTATGGATTCTTAATGTCTGTCTGTCTGTCTGTCCGTCCGTATGTCACAGCCACTTTTTTCCGAAACTATAAGAACTATACTGTTGAAACTTGGTAAGTAGATGTATTCTGTGAACTTCATTAAACTTTTCACACAAAAAAAGAAAAAAAAAACAATAAATTTTGGAGGTTCCCCATACATAGAATTGAAACTCAATATTTTTTTCATCAAACCCATACGTGTGGGGTATCTATAGATAGGTCTTCAAAAATGATATTGAGGTTTTTTTATATCATTTTTTTCTAAACTGAATAGTTTTATCTAGAGACACTTCCAAAGTGGTGAAATGTGTCCCTGTAACATCTAAAATAAGAGAATGATAAAACTAAAAAAAATAGCATGTACATTACCATGCAAACTTCCACTGAAAATTGGTTTGAACGTGATCTAGCAAGAAACTAGCGCCATCTAGTATGATGGTACGAAACCCTATGTGTGCGGTTATGACTCGCACTTGGCTGTTTTTCTTTTTAAATGAAAGGTATCGATGCACATTTCATCAAGTATTGGAAACACCTAACTTTCGTGCTGCTCAAGTTATAACCAAACGCGATTACTGTGGCTCTCTTTCTCAATATCTCCGGTTCTTATTGAAGTACGCGGTACGTTTTGATCTTAAAACACTTACTGTAACGACCTCTGTCATTCGAGCTTTTGCCGACTTAAATTAGTTGGGTTGGAGGGAAGCTTGGTTCAACGCGTACGTTCTCGCACATCGCACAACATCGATTTATAATTTTGAACAAAAAAAACCGACTTCAAACAGGAACCTAAGGTTCCCCTAGATTTCCATGAGGTACTATCATCCTAGTTTCCTTATCATGGTATTCCTTGGGATATCTCCTTTCCAACAAAAAAAGAATCATCAAAATCGGTTCATAAACGACGAAGTTATCCGCGAACACACACAAAATATATATTAAAATTATTTTTTGAAGTCGGTTAAAAATGTTTCTTCAGGTAAGTAGCATGAAAAATGACAATTTAACATAAACATTGACTGGCGGATATTTTGCAACCGGTCTTCATAGCCGCTGTTTATAAATAATTTTCCATAAAAATTCGTAGGTACCATAAGACTAATAATCCAGGGAAGATTACTATCCAATATCCTTCTCATTCGATTTAGGCGTCAGGTCCTTCTCATTCAAATTACGGTCAAAAATATACGGTCGAATTGAGAAACATCCTACTTTTTTTGAAGTCGGTTAAAAAATATAATGCTGCGGAGCATCACGGGTCCTCCTCGTTCTTTATTAATGAGTTTAGTCAAATGACGTAGTAACAAATATGCGTTACAATCATTAAAAGCAAGACTGGGTCCTTGACTAAATATTGAAGACGTGATGGAGAACGAAACGAGTAAAGTTTTTTTTTTTAAGTTTAAAGACAAAAGCAATTTAGAAAATAAAATTTCATAATTTATTTTTAATGCAGTTAGTTATTACGCGTGTTTCATGTTGTGGTTCATCATCATCATCATCATCTTATCAGCCGAAAAACTTCCACTGCTGGACAAAGGCCTCCCCAAGGATTTCTACGACGACCGGTCCTGCGCTGCCCGCATCCATCGGCTTCCCGCGATCTTCACCAGGTCCACCGCGTGGGACGCCTGCCTACGCTGTGGTTATTCCAGTCAAAATAATGATGTAATTAATGATTTTATTGAAACTTACGGTACGGCTCGACGAAAGTGGAGAGGGATATTCGAGTATACGCATCTCTCCCATTTACAAAGTGAGTGAGTCAGAAAAAGGTATACGTGAGTATCACCCTGCAATTTCGTCGCTTTCGTCGAGCGATCTTAAACCGCCGTCAACATAACAATAATTTCGGTCAATAGACTTTGTGAGTTTTACTAAGTGAGTGTCAGTTTGACATAAACTCCACTGAATCGCTGGATATTTTGCGACCGATCTCTTTGTACAGGCACTCTTTATCAAATTCAGGGGGTTCTACAGTTACTACTCAGATGTAGGTTTTTCGAGTGGCGCTCGGTATCATAATTTCGAACAAAAATAAAACCGACTTCAAACAGGAAACTAAGGTTCCCTTGATTTCTCTGGGATGCCATCATCAGATCCTGGTTATATCTCCTTTCCAACAAAAAAGGAATCATCAAAATCGGTTCATAAACGGCGAAGTTATCCGCAAACACACACAAATATAATAAAAAATATTTTTTGAAGTCGGTTAAAAATGTTTCTTTAGGTAAGTATACCATGAAACATGTCAATTTGACATAAATATTAACTGGCGGATATTTTGCAACTGATTTTTACAGCTGCTGTTTATATAATTTTCCATACAAATTCGTAGGTACCTTATGACTAATAATCCAGGGAAGATTACTATCCAATATCCTTCTACTTCAATTTACGCGTCAAGTTACATTAAATTGAAATGACGAAGGCATCTCCTGACTTAGGTTTATTATAGTAACATTTTATAGGCGTGTATAAAGGCTCTAATTTACAGCCCTTCGAAGGCAGTCTGCCCGACGTCCGTTGACAAGTATTGGGCGTCAAATTGATGACTTATAACAGAGACCGAGGGTCAGAGGTGAAGCACGCAAGTCGTCCCTCCGAAGGCTTTGTCACCGAGAAATCGATAAGATTCTCCTTTGATGCATTATATTTTGAAGGTTCAATAATGGAAGCCTACTAAAAGGTTACGTGACCTCGTCCTTTCTAACAAAATACAGAACACTACAAAGCTAATGTAGGTGGGATACGTGATGGATGGCTATTAGGGCGATCAGTGGAATAGGAATATAAACCCCGGAGATCGATGAGGATGGATACACGAAAACGTACTTCAGATAAATGTCTTAAAAATTTCAATGTAGCTGAATGCTGGCCACTTATACTTTTGCAGACACGTAATAATAACTTTGTATATCTGTTGTAGCGATATCATACAATTCATGAAATGGTCGTATTCATAACAGCGCAGCGTCAACTAAACTGACCATGTTATATCGTTTAAACGTCAAAATTTGATAAAATGTCAATTTTGCCAGATCATGTAATAATATGCTTTTTGGTTAGATTTGTTTTACTTAAATGTATTCCGCAACCTCGCTTTGCCCGGGCATTTCATGATCTGGCCAGTTTAGCTGTTCATATCTGCAGGTTCATATATCTGCAGGGTGAAAAAGATGTTATAAGACCCGTTAACTAAGGGTTCTAATTCATTCTGCTCAACTTTACCCAAGGAACACATAGACAATTCTCAAAAAAAAACTTTCCATACAAAAATGCACAAAATTGATAGATTGGCTGATAGAAATATTTTTTTTTGTGATTTTAGCAAAGTCATAGAACAAAGTTGTTCAGTATGATGAGAAGAAGCCCCAGTTAACGGGACCTACAACAATTTTGTTACACTCTGTATATAATTATGTATATAAATGGTGTCTGCCTATATAATATTTAATTAAACGACAACCTCCCAAATTTCTTAAAAAATAACATAACAAAGAACAACATACCACGTCTATTAACTACACACTTTTTAGAGACACAACTTAATAAAAACTATGCACATCACAGTTGCAACTAATTATAGTTAAAGTTTAAATAGTCAAACTTCTTGCAACAGCAGATGATGAGATCGTAACCGGCAAATTGTGTGTACTGTCTAGTTATAGCACTGTCGCTAGCCTGACAACCCTATGTATTTTTTCCTTGCATATCATTTTTGATAGGATTGTTTGTCTTTTCATTTTGTTTTGTTTATCATAATATTTTTTTTGTCTTTTGTTTATCTTTGTCAAGTTATTTTAAGCAACTTTAAATGTATTTTTTAATGATAATGCATGCATGACTGGAGAACGGTATTGAGATAAACAGTATCAAGGTTTAACAGTACCTCATATTGTTGTGTTACCATGTAATTTTTGTAACGTAAATAAGTAAAATAATGAAAAAAATATCGTTAAACGCTGATTTATTAATTGATCTGGCCAGATTATATCATGATGCGTGCAGTGGGATTGTCCATTTCGTTATAATCATTTCATGTAGATAATGGTTAACCATTTTATGAAATAGTGCATGACTGGAAAAAAGAGTGCATTAGGAAATGTCTTTTCTTTTGTCTGTTTATTAAAATAGGATTCGAGGAAATCAAAATGTATCCTCATATCCTGTAAATTACAAAACAATTTTAATTTCGATAAAAATATCCTTAATTGAAGTAAAAAGTGGTTACAACGTTGGTCGTTGGTTGAGGGCTCGAGCCTTCCCTAAATTAGGGCGATCGGGCCTTAGTCGACCACGCGGGCCCAGTGCGAGTTGGTCGACTCCACACACAACCTTCGAGATTCTTCGCAGGTGTGTGCAGGTTTCCTCACGTTGTTTTCCTTCACCGTTAAAGCAATCAGTAAGTATATGTACGTAAGTTTCGAAAAACTCATTGGTACATTAGCCGTCCGGATTTGAACCCGGCACCTCTGGTTAACAAATAATATAAATAAGCCTTAACAAGCTATTAAAGTCATTCGTGGGAATGCAGATTTACACTAAAGTCCACCTAAAACAAAAGGAAAGCTCTTTTGTATTACTCTTAGAAGTAAACCCGCAAATGCAGTGTAGTTAGTGAGTTCAGAATACAAACAATTTGAAGTCGTACCAAGTCCAAACAACCGGAACAGTCCTGGCCGGATATACAGAGCTAATTTTCTAGTTGAACCACAACAACTACAGTCGGAAGTATTCGGAAGGAAATATAAATTTGGGGCGCGTAGTATTTTATTTAAAAATACAGTAGAACAGTGGAATAATTCTGCATAATGATTATGGATCACCGGAAAACGTAGCGTAGGCAGGCCTCCCACGCGGTGGACCTACGACCTGGTAATATGATGATGATGATTATAGATCTTGTTTAGTTAAATGAATGGCACTAATTCTTAATAATCTCATTTTGAAAAACCTAAAAATATTTTAGGTTCAAGCTTTTACTTTAAGGAGTTTAGATTTCAATGTGGATAAAGTAAATACTTAATTCCAAATTTAAAAAAGCCGGGCTATGTAGTGCAATATTTTCTATGATTTAATTGAAAACAATAAACGATCCGGGGACCTTAATTCCACCTTCGTAATTCATCATCAGATCATGTTAAAATACCAAAAGGATTCTATTGTCTCCACGAATACGGCTTCATACCAAATTTCAGCTCAATCGGACCCCTGGAAGTCGCTCTAAAATCGATCAGAAAATTTGAAGAAATTTTTACAAGCTTTCATTAAATTTGCAATGTTTGTATGTAAACAAACATTGCAAATTTAATGAAAGCTTGTAAAAATCAAAGTTCTTGTGTAAATGCAAATCAATTCTTGTTTTTGTCTCTTATAAGGACAACAGTAAATCGAGAAAGTTTAACGTAGGTTATCGCACATTGATGTCTGACTTTGGTAGGTAATTACTTTGTAACTCACTCTCATTCCTGTGTTTTCGGACTATCAGCGTAGTAATATTCATTAATTTAGTGGTAAAAACCATTATCCTAATGAGAATATACAATATAAAATACAAAATAAAAATACTTACTTAAGCCACACCCCGGAAACTGCATACAACGGTAGTTAAATGACATTTCTAAAAACAAATGAAGCAGCAAATAAAATCATAAAAAAGTATAACCAATCTGAATGAATCTGGGTGACGAGGGGGTGAGGTCGCAATCTAGAGAGCGGCAGGGAGTGTCCATACTGTATGTTAGTACTAATATAACATATATAAGGTCTAACAAAATTAGCTGAAACTATTTTAAGGGCAAGTTCAGCAAACGAAACTGAACAACTTTTTCTTCAGCGACCATACTGAAATCTAAGAAAAAAATCTACAATAAAAAAATAAGAAATCTTAATGAATCCGGCACTGACCATCGCTAAGTAGAAGCCGCAGCCCACGCGCCTCCGCCACAGATGATAATAATAGCACAAACCTCCGCTCCGATCCTTTACCCGCAGCCTTCCTTCTTACATCCCAAACTTGTGGTTACAAACTTCATAGCACACCGCCATGTCCAAATACTGTTGTACGGCATTTCACAATGAAACACTTAACTTAGGCACTTAGGTAGGTCACACACAATCTGTCGTTAGGCTTTGAGCAACGTAACTCAATGAGTGCGCGAGAGTAACTGAGATATTTTTTTCGCGCATAACAGTATTCACCACAGTTGCTTGTAGGCGCTTGCTCGTAGGTACATACAATTCGCGTGGTTCGTTCGACCTCAAGCGCCTCTAAGGAAGGAGCCGCCGACTTCAATTTCAATTTCTTCTTTTTCGTAAAGTGTAAATACCTGTTAGGTTGTATTTTACTACCTACAGCTAAAAGGAACTGTAAGGTTTTAAGTATTTTAAATATGAATTGATTGAGAGAACTAGTAAAGGTCAACGGCCGGGCACAGTGCACAGTTTCGTTGCGGGTGGTTGCGGCACGGCACGAATCCAGCGATGTAAACTAAACAGGGAACACTACGAGAATATAATTTATTTAAGTAGGCAATAATGGAATGTGCCGATTTTTTTTTTAGAATTCGGTATGGTCGCTGAAGAAAAAGTTGTTCAGTTTCGTTTACTGAACTTGCCCTTAAAATAGTTTCAGCTAATTTTGTTAGACCATATATACTTTGCTTAAGCCTTAGGCCCCGGCCACAGCATCTGGTGGCGTGGCGCGTAGAGAGGCGCGATTTGCGGTGGTATACCACAGCTCCATAATATGTGACCGCGGCGAATAAGTCAGGAGCTGTTCACTCAGAACATTATTTTTTGTATGAGAAACTGTATTTTACACATTCTTTGATAGTTGGCGCCACAGCAGACCATTGGGATGTGCACGAGTTCGGAACTAGTCAAGAATTTCACATCTAAGATTATCGAATACATAGCCGAATCAATGGTTAGAGAACAAGTAATAGCATTCCAGATGCGCGAGTTCGAAAACAGTATTTTTTTTAAATTAGTTTTTAATATTTCTGTATTGTATTTTTGAGAGCGTCGGTGGCGCAACGGAAAAGGCCGCTACCACCTATCCGGGAAGTCGTGGTTCGAGTCCTGCCACGTACCATTGTGTTTTCGAATTTTAGATCTCATAATATGTACGTTTATCCGACGCTCTTATGGTGAAGGAAAACATCGTAAGGAAACCTGCACACATCTGCGAAGTTGACCAACCTGCACTGGGCTCACGTGGTCGACTAAGGCCCGATCACCCTAATTCAGGGTAGTCTGAGTGGGTTCAGTTCGCAATGGGCGCTGTCTTTTTTGAAAGAGTGACTATTCTATTCTCCGTATGTATAAGATACTCTTTGTAATACGTCCACCGCCCGCCAGCTGCCGCCGAAGGGCGCCGCGATGAGGTTTGGCCACCTGGATACTGGCTAGTACATTTGTTTCATTCTTTCACCGCCGCCGCGAATCGCTCGGCAATCGCCGCACCTTAGTTCGTGTCGCCGGTAGCTGTGGCTTAATTCATAAAATTTCCTAGTTTTGTTTTCGCCGTTTTCGTAAACTGGGACGTAAATCGCGCCGCTGGTGGATGTGGCCAGGCCCTTAGTCCATAAGTTCGCCCCGAATAATAGTTAGTTATTATTGGGTATTAGGGCCCGCCAGGAGGCTCGAGTTTTCATACAAACGTAGTTCTGCTTTAATACAAAAACTATATGCCAGATAAAATCCAAACTTTGCATATATATTGAAGAGACACATATCGATGTTTGTAATTAGTTTTCGAAGTACTAATATAAAATGGAATAAAATAAGACCAATTTCAAACTTTCAGTACAAAACTAAATTAAGCCTTCGTTTAGTTACGCTAAAATTTACTACGATGAAAACTAATTACAAACATCGATATGTGTCTACTCAAATATTTACAAAGTTTGGATTCAATTTGGCATATAGTTTTTGTATTTAAGCAGAACTACGTTTGTATGGAAACTCGAGCCTCCTGGAGACTCTTAAGTATCATCTGGCTCTTGTAGAAAATTAGCTTAGCAATTTAGCAAATCTTTCAGAGTATTTCTGAGCGTTATCTGGGTGTATATAATGTAGAATAAGCGCACTCTAATCACGCACGCATAATTAATTGCCTAATCATTCAACTCACCAGGCTCCTGTGTCTCCGAGGTATCCGTGTCATCCGGGTCTTGTAGAAAATTAGCGAAGTGTAACGCGGCTAAGTCAGAGTGTGCATCTCTGAGAGCACTCTGGACGCGCACGTATCTTCGCCGTGCACGCGCACTGGCAGCCGCGGCGCGCCACCGCCACGTGCTGCGGCCAGAGACCACGTTCTCCGTGATCAGGGACTCTGTAAAGAGGTTGCACGTTAGAGTGTTCTGGTCATCATCATCTTCATCATCATGTTGTCCCCAATCCATCTGATAACTGCAATTTAATATTTGGAGCGTTTTGATTGAGTCAGTTGTAAGAAAGAAGATAACATAGGAAACAGCTTTGCAACTGCAATTACATAATTATGATAGGCTGAAACACCGAATTAACCTTAGTAATTTAATACATATAGATTATATTGAAAAAATATTTTAACTTTGTAAAACACGGCGTGGTCGGTGGAAGGGCTTTTTTAAGCCCGCCTGGCTAGCTTGCACCATCTTATCTAAGTCTTGCCACCTAACATCAATGTTAACAGCATTGATGTGTTCCGGCTTGAAGATAAGATAGCCAGTTCCCCATTGCGTCGGGGAATCTTGGTAAACCCGCTTCCATCTTCGGCGTCATCGTCACTTACCATCAGGTGAGGTGATGCCAAGGGCTTACCAATTGTGAATAAAAATAATAATATCTGATTCTTAAAAAAAAAATCCATGCTATAAATAAATTTATGTAAATAAATTTTGGTAAATTCAATGTGAGAACTTGATAATTCAAAAAAGAACAACTGATGTCATAAAAAAATAAGACAACTATGTATGTTCCAAATATGACTAAGTTATTAGAAATCTGATCTGACTTGATCATCATGTCAGTCGAAAGACGTCCACAGTTGGACAAAGGCCTCCCCTAAGGATTTCCACGACAATCACGATCTGACATACTTCGCAGCATAAAACGTGAGACAAACATATGCATCAACAAGTCCGCACTGCTTTCGTGATACGTCAAATTGCTTCTTCGAATTAGGACTTATTTATCACGCACTGATTCTTCTTGCAGATTGATAAATAAAATTGTCGTTCTTTTTTGAAGTATTTTTGATGTGTAACATCTTTGCTCTCGCTTTCCTGCAATTTGTGGGAGTGATTTCGTGAAATGGGACGGAAATGTGTAACATGGGACGGAAATGTGTAACAGGAAGTCGCAAAAGCGCGCGCTATTCGATCTGACGAATGAGCTTTGCTCTCGCTTTATGCAATTTGTGGGAGTGATTTCGTGAAATGGGACGGAAATGTGTAACAGTGATTTGTTACACATCATATGCGAGTACTGTAGGTCTCGCTCGTTTTTTTTTACGATATTTTAGTTAAGATAATTTGAACATATTATTTTTTAAAGACATACAGATAAGTGATCAACTTTCTTCTTGTTAATATTATTAAAATAATCACTTATTTCAGCCTAATAAGTTGATTAGTTGAAACTGGCATTTTGGTGTGATCATTATGGCACATCATGAGATAACATGTTATGAAATACAGAATTAAGAATATATGATCATCTACTTTTAACCCTGACTGTACCTACTACTTTCCTTTCAAGAAATTAGTGGAAACGATTGGTATAGTTAGTACAAAATATCTTTTAAATTCGTTTTTAATATTTGAGAGGGTAAACAAGCATCTTGAAACTTTATAACATCTAACGTCTATTAAAGATTTTTGTTATTTTTGACGTCAATTACTCCTAAAAGATAGAAAACCCAAAGTTGAAAAATATAATCTTAAAGATATTAGAAACACGATTGAGCAGTTTTGGCTCGATAGAAAAAAAAACCAAAGAGAGGTCTACACCGTAACTTTCAACTCTAGTTACGACTAATATTTTGAAGTTTAAATTTAAAAAAATATACAACCATATTTAATATGATAATACAAAGTAAGAAATTTAACTATTTTTTATACTTGCATTTATATATATATGTCGGAGTGTCATTGAAAACGCGACCAATACCAGCTCGAGATAAGTTTACATAGTTACACTTTGTTTGGATCAAACGTCAGGTATTAGTACCTGGGTGAAACCGGTGGTGGCGTGACGATCGCTTGTACTCGTGAGACGATCGTTTGTGGTAGCAAAGATGATGTATTAACGGAAGGCTGTTTGTGCTGCCACACTGAGTTGAGAATTTATTAGATCTGTGGAGAAGCCACATTAGCTGGACGTCAGTCTCGGAGCAGACACTTTTTGACGGAGCGTCGAGCAGAACACAAGTAGTGGTGATCTGTGAGCAAAATGGACGTGTCACGCCATCGCTGTGATCACCGCGTTTGCATCCATTGTTATCCAAGGCATCCTGTACAATTTCGATTACCAAATGATCAAGACTATTGAAGAAGGACCTCTGTGATATAGCTGCATTGTTATTTCGACGCCCAATACCGAAATAGTTAAGGACGTGAACCACGAGGCCAACCATAACCTAACCACTCACTTCCTTCGAGATCAGCGCTCGCAACAAGTGGACAACGACGGGAAAATGTGAAAAATGATAATGGAGCAGCGAAATAAAAACCAACTGGCAACAATTCTTTGTGCTACAGAAACAGAACATGTTGCGATTGATTGAGGTTATGCAAGCACCATCGACTACATTTGCTGCAATCACACTGCCAGAATTCAACCAGAATATACCTGAAGCTAATCCACGTTCACGGTGCTCGTTTGTCGACATCTCCCTTACGGAACGACAGTTGCAATGAGGTGCAATGCTTATTTCACTTAGCAAACCGTTGAAAGGCATATGCTCCTGTGCTTCCGGAATGACTCGGAGCCAGTTTAGAAACCTGTTCCTGATGCGCTGTTTGGAAATGGGCGACAGTATGGGCTGCGCTGGCAGCAGCGGAGATCCACGCAAGCGGCGCGTGCAGCTTCAGCGAAGTGCGTGATGTACGCGGAGCTATGAAAATCCGGTGAGTCGTACCCCTTTTGTTTTGATAGTGGTACTAGAATAGTACGAACGTAGTACTATTACCTAATCTGTAGTGGTGCCTACTGTTCTCTCGTTAAAGAAAGTTTCGTGTATAGACTTTCGGGAGTGTGTTCAGTGCAAACGCACGATTGACTTTTATAGGCAACGCTCACGTTTACTGTACAGAACAAATATTGAGTGAGGGTAGTATTGACGGGAATCATTCAGAATTTTTATTTTTTAGTTATGCCAGACGAGTACCTACGTGCCAACCTACGTACAACAATACGTGCCAACAATATTATGATCGGTTCAGATATTTTAAATCTAGGATTGACGGTATTCTTAAACGAGTCTGTCAATAACAAAACAGCTTGACTGTCGGTAAGGATGCGAATAGAGTAGTTAGTCCCTTACCCTTCTAGTAGTGATTGCATTAGCAGCTAAAATGATGCCTTGTGGAAAGTACTCTTTCACATGCTTTCGGATTTTTACTTGTGACACAACGTCGTGATTGAACGGAAGATTTAAAAAGAGGACTCATTGTAAATATGATGATTCATTTAGTTAACTAGTTTCGGTTATACAAACCTAAACCAAGATTGAAAGTATTGAAACCCCTTTAAGCTTTTATAATATTGAGACTGACATTTTTACATGGAGTAAAAAAAACCTTTATTAGCTTTCGTAGCTCAGAATTTATTCGGATCCAAAAGTAAGGACTTAACTAAACTCGACGAGATTTTCTGTGAGTGCGCATCAAAAGATTAGAAGAAAACAACTAGAAAATTCTTATAAAAAATTTAACCATGCGCACTGTTTATAATTGTACAGGGAGCGTTAAATGAAACACAGATGTTATCCGAAATGATTTATTATGGCTGAGTAATGGCATTTTCGTAAACAAGACATCACATCAGGTTCATAACATATATTCAGTGGATTTTGATATTCTAAAACATGTAGGCGCTAAAGAATGACCATTTATTGTGTTGGATGGCTATCGTTCTATGCTGAATCATAATGGTTGATAAATAGTGAATTTTATGGTATCTGAGAGCTTACAAATCTGTGACTAGTTCGCAAATTTTGTAGCTTTTTAGAGAATGAACGAAAATACACATCAAATGTCACAAATGAAGTCTATACACTCTATAAAAACTTAATGAAGATAATGTCTAATTACACATATAAAGTTTCAGAAACAAAGACATCCTTTTACAACTCGAGATAATAAATAATAACATAAAAACATTGGCAGTTTTCACTAGCAAACAAAGAAGAAACCTAAATTACTCTATAATTATATCTATGACCTATTTCTTCTTAAGTAAAACATTAATTACGAAACAGTAGCTCTATGCATATCTTTATACACGATCCTGAACTATATAAACTTATCTACGGTATTAATGTCGCATATTTTAAATTTGCATAACTTTTATGTATTTTTTTACATTTTCATTTCCTAAGACCCTTAAAATTAACCCTTACCTCTAAATTAGAAAGAAAAAGACTATTTTACTTATATTATTTGACCACGAGGTGGTGTCATGCAATTGCCAGAAACCAATAGCAGTACCGTACTTCCGTCGGAATTTCCCTACTCTCAAAATAATACTTTGTCCTGTTAGATAACGACTGCAACATACATATTATTAATATAAAAAGCACACGGAGAAAAAAATATAGTCAGAATAACTATTCAAAGTTATAGTTAAATTAGTTAAATGACGTATCGTTGATGTAGTCAACTGTTTTCTAGAATTGAGGATCTGTATAGCCAATTCAGCGATACAGATCCTTAGTTTGACGAAACAGTTGGCTATATTAACGATACGTCTTTTAACTAATTTAACTATAAACTTTGAATAGTTATTCTGACGATATTTTTTTCTCCGTGCACCCTAGGTCAGTCGGGCCAATGGAGAAAGAAAAGATAAGAGAGAGAGAGGACCTACTTGGAATCTGAAGATTGTCTGAAAATTTCATCGAAATCGGTCCAGCCGTTTTGGAGTCTATAAGGAACATTTTTTTTTCCTTCACATAGCACAGAGATAGACTGGATTCAAGTGCTAATAACTACAGCCTCCCTGATATAATAAAAGGATTTGAATGTAAATCACATGTTAAACGCTCATAAGAATTAGAAATGATTTGAACGATTAAAAATTATTCAAAATGATTACAAATCAAATCATTTTTAATCCTTTTTAATGATTTTGTTTAATCAGGGCTGTGATTAAAATAACTAAAAAAGAGATTATAAGGTTTTCTTATTTGTTTACTTAGCTTAAGTAATAAAAATATGTATCGTTAATTTAAGTAAATAAACTTTAAACAAAAAAAAATGTTATGAGGACAGGTTATAGCGGTGAATACTTATAACCTGTTTTGTCCGTTAAATTTGGAACCATATTAAAATAAATAAACTCATGTGAGTCCAACTATGTAACTTAATTAATTAATTCATTAACTTTAATTATCTTAACGTTAGTTAAAAAACACTATAATATTAAGAAATTATAAAGTCACATGAACAATGCGTTCATAAATCTTATTATTGGTCAACTGACAGCCAAAACCGTGTGCTAACACTGGTCTTATGTACAGTTGGTAATATTACAAATTATACAGTCAGTCATTCAAATCACCTACCCAGATAACCAGGGTTGTCAATTTTGAACTACATAAATATAATCATAAAGTTTAAAAGACACTTACAATTACAAATTTTGAAATTACATGAATACAAACGCAAATTTAAATTTCCAACTAATTAACCAAGAAAGTGTAACAACGGTACTTTTTAAAGATTATTTTAATTTAATTAAATCATGGTAGATCTTATCTATGGTTTCTGTATCTTTCCTTTTATTAATTAAATCTTGATGCCTCTCCATTTACATAGATTCCATAATCAGACGCTTTTTATAATTATGTTCTGTATTTAAAATTTTTAATATTTTAAGATTTTAGCCTGCTTACCCTCGAGTAGGCTTTATCATTACAAAATACAAAAGCTTTAGCTCAACCTTTTTTTTTTAAATAAAGACAAAAATAATATAAAACTCATGGCATTTAAAAAAACAGAAACAAAACGATTTACAAAAAGTATTGTATCATATAACACTTGACAGCCCTACCAGCACATCACACACCAGAAACTATGCACTCGCGACTTAGCTTGCTCAATAGCAAGTAAGTGGTTGTAGCATCGTCTTGAATTCATCCAGGGAAGCAGCAGTTGAAACAGCAGGTGGCACAAAGTTCCAGAAAGCAACTCCAAGGACAAGAAAAGAGCTCTTGTACATTGATGTACCCGGAATCGGCGATAACAGCGTATAGTCCGGTTGTTCTCAGATCATTGCAGAGTCGGATCGATAATAGCTTCCAGGTTCTTGAGAATACTAACTTACTCAATATCTTTACCAGCTAACGACAGCACTGGCTTCTCACTGCTATCTATGAGGATAGTACGTTTAGACAAACACCAAAAAAAATGTTAGACAAGAAATTCATGATGTGTGAACGGAAGATTAACACTTATTTATTTTTTTTTGTTTCTGCTCCTCTACAAACTTATTCAGTCCACAGTCTCTGCACCACTTCCAAAAAGGGCTGAAATCGTACACTCGGCCACAATTGATACATGTTTTTTTTTGGGACTCCATTTGCTCGGAATGGTTGCAACAATATGAATCATTTCGACCCTCCGTCTCCGTTTAAATAGCAATGCTTATCAAAACTAATTAATTAATTAAGTTACATAGTTGGACTCACATGAGTTTATTTATTTTAATATGGTTCCAAATTTAACGGACAAAACAGGTTATAAGTATTCACCGCTATAACCTGTCCTCATAACATTTTTTTTTGTTTAAAGTTTATTTACTTAAATAAACGATACATATTTTTATTACTTAAGCTAAGTAAACAAATAAGAAAACCTTATAATCTCTTTTTTAGTTATTTTAATCACAGCCCTGATTAAACAAAATCATTAAAAAGGATTAAAAATGATTTGATTTGTAATCATTTTGAATAATTTTTAATCGTTCAAATCATTTCTAATTCTTATGAGCGTTTAACATGTGATTTACATTCAAATCCTTTTATTATATCAGGGAGGCTGTAGTTATTAGCACTTGAATCCAGTCTATCTCTGTGCTATGTGAAGGAAAAAAAAATGTTCCTTATAGACTCCAAAACGGCTGGACCGATTTCGATGAAATTTTCAGACAATCTTCAGATTCCAAGTAGGTCCTCTCTCTCGCTTATCTTTTCTTTCTCCATTGGCCCGACTGACCTAGGGTCCTTTTTACTTTTAAATTGCATATTTTTAAGACCGTTTTTCAAACAACTATCAAATGTCCACGTAAGCTATTTATCTCTTGTTATTGAAGTGTGGTTTTCCTTAATAAATGCGATGTACCTATGCTGACCACTCTTATCTAAAAAGTTTTATGTTTACATATTTTTAGTTCGGGAATTCACATGACTAATATAATGTGTGTGTTACAGTCGTTATCTGACAGAAAAACATATTGTTTTGAGAGTAGGGAAAATCCCAAAGTTCTGTCATCCACGGATTGTAAGTACAGTCACCATCAACCAACTGATCTATCTCAACTGATCTATCTCAACCAGTTCACGTATTTTGGGTACCAAGAAGCTAGAAGCTAAGAAGCTAGTGGGTGTTTGATAGACATAAAATTAGCATATGATTTGACTAGGTTAGGGATCATCTATTTTGAATGGAAATTATTTATTTAAAAAAATGGTCAGATTTCAGACAAGTTTTGTCATCAAATAAATCCTATGTAGTATTGGGACTGATATTCTCATTGATCATAGGCCAAAGTTGTTGCCTATTTTTAATAGCTTTCGTGATGAATTTGTCGAGGGCATCCTTAATGCCCCGCTATCGTATAGACCCTATGTAGGTAGATGAGTTTCGGGGACCCCAATAAAATATTTTGTTTACCAATTGTAAAAAAAAAAGAATAATAACAGGGTAGTATGCGGAGTGCAGTGATGAACGTCTTACGGCTGATGTGATGATGATACAGGATTCATGGGCTGGAGGCTGCGAATGTCATAAGCCCCGAAGCTTTCCCTTTTTGACGGCCTTATCATGCTGGTAAAGAAAAAGGATAGCATAGAACGCAAGTGTTGATAACCGTGAAAAAAAAATGATAACAACATGCCTGAACGGAAATTGCTTCCTCTGATAGCTTGGAACATCGATTGACTTCATAGGTGGTCACTATTTAACCACGTCAGGCATAGCTAGTGGTTACATCAGGTGCATTCTTTACCTATTAAATCGAAATGACTGATTTTGTAACCTCTGTTCAAATACGTCCACGTGTCATTCTATCTACGTAATGCCCCCTTGTATTTGAACTTACGTTCATAAACGCTTTAGGCGCGTGGCAACGGTCAGGTGAATCTTAGCACGTTTAAACGTTGGTACTCTTAGTTAAGTGTCCTTTAAAATATGCTCACTTCCTTCGAGTATAGTAATGAGATTTCAATGTTACAAGTCCTTCCATGATGATCATTTGGCAGCAACCAAACTGTTGGGTTAACCGAGTTACGAAGTACAGCCTCCTGGAGTTGCTTCTAGGTACGAGTAAAGTAGCCTAACCTCTAAATGTCATGTTTGTCGATTACACACACAGGCTGTAATTTTATCTAAGTGAAGCACGACAACATACTAGTGATAATACGGAGAGTAACGCATCCTATTACAGGAGTTGTTAATCAGCTTGCTGCTGATGTGATAATAGACATGGGCCTCCCCCATGTTGGAGCGGTTTTACCAATTGTAAAAAAAAAACGCTACGCTTGGCGGGCTGTTTGGCGGTACAGTATGAGCGTGAAGGACGATGTTGCTTGTCCTCAAATTTTTAGTCCCTTAGTCACTTCTTGTGAAACCCTTGGGAAGAGATGGGGTGGTGTATTGCTCTGAGGCAGCGCCACTGGCTGATTTCTAGACAAAAGCTTAGTTTCACAAGTTACCTAACTTTGTGTTGTTACAAATGGAGAAGCGTTACCTACCACTTTAGATATCAAATACCGTCAGTTATTGAGGACAGACTACGTTAAATGCCCGATAGTGACAGTATTATTGACTTGGACAGAATTGATGATGGAGAGACTGAACCTCGACCATCTACTAGTGCAGATTAAGGACTTTTGTACTTGACCGTGATTTTAACGTTCACTAGTTTGTATTTTGAACCTTAGACGTAAACAATTTTTCGCAACTGGATGCCAATAGCCTCAGCCATTCGTAGACGTAGGCGTAAAACACCGAGTTGATTTTCTCGTTGCTGTGCGGCCACAACTGTGTGTGGCGTGCGTTTGGCTCGCAGGCGTATCACCGGGGAGGTGATGTTGGCAATGACCAGAAAGAGGTGATGTTTGAGATCGCCGCATGGAAGCGATAGTGTGGTTGGACACCGGAGGGAGGTGGTCCAAGAGTCGCCAGGTAGGGTGACTGTGTTTTTGGGCGGACACCTGAGAGGTTGTCTGAGAGGCGCCAGGTCGAGTGACTGTGTGTTTGGGCGGGCACCGGATGGAGGTGTCTGAGAGTCGCCAGGTTGGGTGACTGTTGTTTGTTTGGGCACCGGATGGAGGTGGCCCAGAGTTGCCAAGATGGGTGACTGTTGTGGTGATACAAAATAAGGAGCGTAACCAAACCAAGTTAGATCCCAAATACCGAGGGCCGTTCAGGGTCGTAGAGGTCTTAGAAGGTGACAGATACAAATTACAAGCTTTGAATTTGAGACGAAGTTACAAGTATGCCCATGACCGTTTACGTAGTATGTCCGAAGGTTATTTGCCTCCGGATGTTGACGATGAATCTGGTGCAGAGGCGTCTACCTTTCAATGTTAATTGTATTGACAGATCGTAACTCAATCAATTGTGTACAGTTGTAATTTTTTTCTTTATCGTTTATTTTTGTGTGTAGTACTGAAGTATTCCAACATGTTTCAGCGGTAAATGAAGAGTGCTGAATGGCGCTATATGTTTGCATGAATTGGCTGCTGCTTGTTTTGTCAGACTCGTTCTGTCATGATGTGTAGCAGGTACATTCGTGTTTTTGTAAAAAAGAAGTATCCCGTTTACCGGCTAAAACTGTTGATGGTATTCCGTCGCCTGTACTGGCGATGATGGTATTCCGTCGCCTGTATTGGTGATGATGGTGTTCCATTGCCTAGATTGGTGATGATGGTATTCCGTCGCCTGTATTGGTGATGATGGTGTTCCATTGCCTAGATTGGTGATGATGGTATTCCGTCGCCTGTATTGGTGATGATGGTGTTCCGTTGCCTAGATTGGTGATGATGGTGTTCCATTGCCTAGATTGGTGATGATGGTGTTCCATTGCCTAGATTGGTGATGATGGTGTTCCACTGCCTAGATTGGTGGTGATGGTGTTCCGTCACCTGGACTGGTGATGATGACTGATTGGTATTCCGTCGCTTGGCGTTAGTGATGATGATTCTTTGTGGTGTCCCGCCACCTGGATGTGGTGATGTTCAGTTCTGGTGTTCCGTCGCTTGTGATTTGCGATGATGATTATGTTCCGTTCTATGTGCCCCTAAAAGTTGTAAATGGTTGTAAGGTTTCAAGCCTTGCACTGTGATTTACCTTGGAGACCTAAACTGATTTGAGATTGTTTGAGTTACGATGCTAATGCTGAGGTTTATTTAGTTTACGAGAGTGAAATTATTTTGGTTTTTTGAGGCTGTTAAAATGTGTTGTCACCATGATTGTAGTCTTGAATTAAAGCTTCACATTATTAGCGTTGCTTTTATTCCTTGAGCTGTGGACCTTCCTAATGAAGGTCAGGATTGGCCGAACGAAATGGAATCTACTGGCTACCCTTTTCTTTTTCAGGTTAGTCACCCGAGGACGTGTGACTCGCAGGATGGCCGTGTCGGAGTGTCATTGAAAACGCGACCAATACCAGCTCGAGATAAGTTTACATAGTTACACTTTGTTTGGATCAAACGTCAGGTATTAGTACCTGGGTGAAACCGGTGGTGGCGTGACGATCGCTTGTACTCGTGAGACGATCGTTTGTGGTAGCAAAGATGATGTATTAACGGAAGGCTGTTTGTGCTGCCACACTGAGTTGAGAATTTATTAGATCTGTGGAGAAGCCACATTAGCTGGACGTCAGTCTCGGAGCAGACACTTTTTGACGGAGCGTCGAGCAGAACACAAGTAGTGGTGATCTGTGAGCAAAATGGACGTGTCACGCCATCGCTGTGATCACCGCGTTTGCATCCATTGTTATCCAAGGCATCCTGTACAATTTCGATTACCAAATGATCAAGACTATTGAAGAAGGACCTCTGTGATATAGCTGCATTGTTATTTCGACGCCCAATACCGAAATAGTTAAGGACGTGAACCACGAGGCCAACCATAACCTAACCACTCACTTCCTTCGAGATATATATATTTTTATGCACAATTGGTAAACCCTTGACAACATCTCACCTGGTGGTAAGTGACGATGTTGCCGAAGATGGAAGCGGGCTTACCAAGATTCCCCAACGCAATGGGGAACTGGCTATCTTATCTCCATGCCGGAACACACCAATGATATCAACATTGATATTTGGCGGCAAGACTTAGATAAGATGGTGGTAGCTAGCCAGGCGGGCTTAGAAAATGCCCTACCACCAACCAAACCGAGTCTTACAATTGACCCCGCCGGGAATCGAACCCGCGACCTCCTGTGTAAAGCCAGTGAACTTTTGCCTCTGAGCTACGGAGGCGGTTAAAACTGAAACTAAACGAAAAAACATTGAAAAAGTGCAACATTGTCGTTATTTCTTTACTAATTCACGTAATTATAAAAACAGAGACAACTGTTCCAATCGATGCCTCGCCTTAACAACCCATAAACATCCCCCCCACTGCTGCGGCACGGGTTTCTTCCAAACTCGGAGAGGGCAGGCCATACTCCACACACGGGGGCCAAGTCCGGGTTTGTGGAGGTTGCAGGGCTAGTGTCGAACACCACTGCTAAAAGTTTTTCAAGCCGCCTAAAGGCATTTGAAACGGCGTAACGACTGCTATCTCGTGACAGCAATCGGCACCAAACGGCTTGGCGTGCCTTGCGAAGCAAGAAAACGGTCAAGAAAAATGCCACTAATAAACAGTCAAACCCATCCAGATAATGACGTTGCTTCAGGTTAGTTAACCTGCGTGATCGACCCATCCACGCAAGTTGCACTGAGGCAAAGTATATATATTAGTACTAACATGCAGTATGGACACTCCCTGCCGCTTTTTAGATTGCGACCTCACCCCCTCGTCACCCAGATTGATACAGATTGGTTACAGTTTGATTCTTGAACGTATAGAATATCGACGTGATTTCATTTGTTCCGTAATTTTTTTTAGAAATGTAATTTTTCGCCCATTGTATATAGTGTCCGGGGTGTGCCAAAAGGCATCTAACACGGCTTAACGACTGCCATCTAGTGACAGCAACCGGCACCAACGGCTTAGCGTGCCTTGCGAAGCACGGAAACGGTCGAGAAAAATGCCACTAACAGTAAAAACCCATCCAGGTAATGACCGTGCTCCAGGTAAGTTAACCTGCGTGATCGACACATCCACGCATGTTGCACTGAGCTACGACCGCTACGTACTGTACGCATAATAATTTTAGACAAGTATTGTAACGTAAGTATAAGTTTCCATTAAACTTTACACATTTATCGTCGCTTAAACCGACATCTCTAGCGAAGTATCCATATTATCGTAATAAAGACACTCCTCCTACTTAAGAAGATGTAATATCCGTTTTGGAGAACAACCAAAGAGTCTGCAAAGTTATTCACATGTGTCCGTGGGTAACTGGGCAACTTTGCTAATTGTATTGTTCACTAAGTGCCGGCAACATTCCCAGAACCAGCTATTAAGGCTTTCACGGAAGCTATACGAAGGTATCTTAGACTCTGTTGAAAGCTTCATGTACGATATACAAACTATAGGTAGACCGCTTAAATGAGTCTTCACCCGCGCGGTACAGGAGAGCGGGGGCGGGGGTAAGGCGACAAAGGCGATTAAGGCCCAGTGGTACCTAAAAATCCACTTAAACAGGTTTTTCGAATTCAGTTTTAAAGTAGTTAACAGTTAGTTTAAATTTTAGGAAAACATACTGGTATTATTGAGAATAGTTACGAGGGACTACTCGTATATCGACTGGAAATACGATTTAATAAAGTTATCTCGATAGAATAATTTCGCAAAGGTACCTCTTTTCGAGCCATTTTATCGTCTATTTTTGGTTTTATTCTTGTAATAAGTAATTTGATAATATGATTTATTTACTGAAATAAAGTTCATAGGTGACTGAAGGGAAAACATCGAATGGATTTTAATTTGAGATAAATATGATGAAAATAAAAACGAAAACATCGAAAAAGTGCAATAGTGTGGTTATTTTCATCCCTCTTTATTATTATTATTATTATTATTATTATATCAGCTCATATACGTCCCCACCGAGGGGCTCGAGCCTACCCTGAATCAGGGCGATTAGGCCTTAGTCGACCACGCGGGCCCAGTGCAGTTTATCCCTCTTTACACGTAAAGAAAAAGACAAAGACAGATTTTTAAGAACCATTGCGCCTTAAGAGAGAGCAACAATGCGCGGGCGGCAGGCAATTAAAGCGCATTGTTGCCACAACAAAGCGCCTGTTGCCGCCCGCTCTTCTCTCGATCCCCTTTGTCGCCATACCCCCACGCCCCTGTGCCGCGCGGGCGACGACTCATTTAAGCGGTCTACCTATACCTTCCAACGTAAAAGTTGTTTAACAAAAGCAAATAGGGCTTTAAAAGGGCTGACGAAATTCATTTTGAGGCAAACGTTACTCAGTAACTGGTCGGACTTCTTTTTTTAGGGCTCCGTACACAAAGGGTGTATGGATCAGAACAGATGGCCGTTGGGGCAGCAAAGTTCTCGAGTGGCGACCGTGCACCGGAAAACGTAGCGTAGGAAGGACTCTCACTCGATGGACCGTTGACCTGGTGAAGGTCGCGGGAAGCCGCTGGATGTGGGCAGCGCAGAACCGGTCGTCGCGAAAATCCTTGGGGGTGGCCTTTGTCCAGCAGTGGACGTCCTTCGGCTGATTTAATGACACAAAGGGTGCCAACGAGACCCTATTACTACGCATCCGTTGTCAATCCGTCCGTCTGTCTGTATGGGTGCTGTATGTTATGAACCGTAACAGGTAGACAGTTAGATAGATAGATAGATAAAACATTTATTCAAAGCTACATGAATTACAATTTATACACAAAAATAAAATATTAAAAAAAAAAAAAACTTTTGAGATATCCACAGAGTATGTATTTCTATTGCTGCTATTAAAACAAATAAAAAAATAAAAACTGTACAAGAAACGCGACATTTTTTGAAAGGGAAAGTAGGTATATATGAAAAGTACACAATGTTAAATTTTGTACAATGATACGGATTTCTTCGAGTCCGACTAGCACTTGGCCGGTTCTAAGGGTTCCGTAGTCAAATGGCAAAAAACGGAACCCTTATGGATTTGTCATGTCTGTCTGTCTGTCCGTCCGTATGTCACAGCCACTTTTTTCCGAAACTACAAGAACTATACTGTTGAAACTCGATAAGTAGATGTATTCTGTGAACCGCATTAAGAATAGCACACAAGAATAGAAAAAAAAAATTGGGGGTTCCCCATAGGTGTTCCCCATAGGTACTTAGAACTGAAACTTTTTTTTCTTCAAACCCATACGTGTGGGGTATCTATGGATAGGTCTTCAAAAATGATATTGAGGTTTCTAATATATTTTTTTTCTAAACTGAATAGTTTGCGCGAGAGACTCTTCCAAAGTGGTAAAATGTCCCCCCCCCCCCCCCCCTGTAACTTCTAAAATAAGAGAATGATAAAACTAAAAAAAATATACTCGTATGATGTACATTACCATGCAAACTTCCACCGAAAATTGGTTTGAACGAGATCTAGTAAGTAGTTTTTTGAATACGTCATTTATTATAGATAATGATGCGGAACCCTTCGTGTGCGAGTCCGACTCGCACTTGGCCGGTTTTTTTATGAAAATGTTGTTTACCTGAAGGCTTACGGGATACTTTCAACACATATTTAAAAGGTGCAAAATATTCTAGGTGGGAACTGTTAAAAGGGTCTCCGGCGCAATTAACACAAAACATTATTATTTTTAACGTTCATTTTTTAACGGTCGTTCTAAGTGCCATTTGCGTAGTAGGGTCGATCACGCAGGTTAAGTGTCCCGAAGCACGGTCATTATCTGGATGGGTAAGAAAGTTAGTTGCATTTTTCTCAACCGTTTCCGCGCTTCGCAAGACACCTTTTGAAATTCACAACTGTTCTTCTTCTTCTTTAATTTAAGAGCTGGGTTCTTGTCGGTGCAGCATCTATGTCAGTTCAGTTGTGCAACTCCCTCCATCATCACAATTGTTAAGCCCTTGGAATCATCTCTCCTGATGGAAAGTGACGATGATGCCGAAGATGAAAGCGGGCTTACCAAAATTCATCAACGCATTAGGGAACTGGCTATCTTAACTTCAAGCTGGAATACATTAAAATAGCTAACATTAATGTTTGGCGGCAAGACTTAGATAAGATGGTCGTAGGTGGATAAGAAAATGTGCTTTCGGAAACCAAACCGATTTTTAAATTATTATTCACAATTGGCAAACCCTCACCTGATTGTAAGTGACGATGATGCGAAAGATGAAAGTGGGCTTACCAAGATTCCCCAACGCAATGGGGAACTGGTTATCGTATCTTCAAGCCGGAACACATCTATGCTGAAAACATTGATGTTTGGTGGCAAGACTTGAGATAAGATGGTGGAAGCCAGCCAGGCGGGCTTAGGAAATGCCCTTCCACCAATCATACCGAGTCATAAAAAGTTAAAATTCACAGGCAATTGAACCCGCGGCCTCCTAATGTGAAGCTAATGGAGTTAGCCATTATGCCACTGAGGCGGTGGAAACGAAAACGTTGAGCCGTTGGTGTCGGTTGATCACTAGATGGCACAGCCGTTTCAGATGCCCCATCCACCAATCCGGACTTTGTTTCGGAAGAAACTGGTGCCCCAGCAATGGCAACGATTATGTTTTTTTTATTCACAATTGGTAAGCCCTTAGCATCATCTCATCTGATGATAAGTGATCGTCACTTGCCGATTCCGAAGATGGAAGCGCGCTCACTAAGATTCCCTAACACAATGGTAAAACTGCCTATCTTGTCATCAAGGCGGAACACGTCAATGCTAATAACATAACAATGATATTTTATTGGGACGCTCCTGATTTGCTTGATAGGCTGATGCTTGTTTTCAACGCTGGCACGTGCGTGCGGCCGCATTCGTTTGTTGGGTGAGGACCCAAGGATTCGTGGACGACGGGGCGCCCAGTTTGAGACCACCATAGTCCAGGCCTTCGTGGCACCTGGAGCGTACGGATAGGACTGCATAGGTGGAGTGGATTTAGAGCAGCTCCACCCCGGCAACTGCATTACTGAGTAGAAACGGACTCCCCTAACGGTGAAGGAAAACATCGTGAGGAAACCTGCACACGCCTGCGAAGAAATTCGAAGGTTGTGTGTGAAGTCGACCAACCCGCACTGGGCCCGCGTGGTCGACTAAGGCCTAATCGCCCTGATTCAGGGAAGGCTCGAGTCCCTCGGTGGGGACGTATATGAGCTGTAATGACGATATTTTATTGATTTATTTACGCAAGCTCACTAGGGCGCATTCGAAAACCAGCGCTGTGGCTCTGGCTGCAGCATATCCTGAAATGGGTCCTGTTTGGCGGCACACTACAGCGCAACGAACACTTACCTCCCATTATGTGGCGACGTTAGGTATCTACCTTTTTATTTTATCTAGTACTTTGTGTACCTCCATGTTTTTTGTCTACTCGTGTTATATTGTTTTGTGTTGAGTTGTCGTGTAATGTCTCATAAATATTTAAATCTAAATCTGAATTTGGCGCCGTGACTTAGATAAAATGGTGGAAGCTAGCCAGTATACCTATAAATGCCCTTCCACCAACCAAAACTGAGTCTTATAAAGTTAGATGATTCCGCCGGGAATCGAACCCGCGACCCCCTGATGTGGAGCTGATGGTATAACCATCACGCCAAGGAGGCAGTTAACGATTGTTAACGATTATTATTTCCACTAACGTTAAAATGGTTTATTTAAGGTCACAAAGGTAAAATCCCTTTCCAACTACAGAGTAAAACCTAAATTTATTTTATAAAGGTAAGGAACGTTTAAGGTACTACTTGAAGAACAATAGCATTACAAGGGTTTAAGCTGACTGATATCTAGGCTTTACAGGGTCTTTGTGCAAAAATGATCAAAGCGCGTGCCCAGTTAAGGTTCAAGTGGAATTCGTAAATAGTCATCACATCAACTCATATATACGTCCTCATCGAGTGGCTCGATCCTACCCTGAATTAGGACGATCGGGCCTTATTTGACCACGCGGGCTCAGTCCGGGTTGGTTAACTTCACACACAACCTTCGAGTTTCTTCGCAGATGTGTGCAGGTTTCCTCACGATGTTTTCCTTCACCGTAAGAGCGTCGGATAAACTTACATATGAGATCGAAATAAGAAAACACATTGGTACGTGGCAGGACTCGAAACACGACCTCCCGGATAGAAGGTAGCGGCCCTTGCCGTTGCGCCACCGACGCTACTTGCGCCACCGACGCTCGCAAATAGTAAAATTAAGTTATTTAATGTGAGCTACTTCAAAGAGTAATATTACAGTGTAATCTTTCAATTTTTCTGTTATTATGTCGTGAAACGATATATTTCCAGGATTAGCTTTGCGTAGTATAATATTTTCGTATTTTTTTCTGTTTACATTTAAGACTAAGGAGAACTTATAAGATTTCGTTATTAGGGTTCCCAAGTCAAACTTTAGTTTTAACTTGTAGTTTGGCCATTTAAAACTTAAAGTAAAATAAAAGCTTGTAAATACCGATCAAATGCGAGTCGGACTAGCACTTCGAGGATTCCGTACCACCACACCTCTCCACACAACTACCTAATATGAGGACAATGATGATATTATGATATTATATATGACAATGATACCCATTTACATTACAAATAAAAGAAAACAACGCGAGCGACCAAAATATGCTTTTTATCATTCAGTTCCGACCCCTTACCGCGAGTAGGACTCAAAATTGGGCAATTTTTATTATTTGTTGTTTAGTTTTAGTATTATAATCACACAATATGTATTGAAACGCAAACTATCGTTTCGAGCCAATCTCCTTTTGCGTTTCATAATTAAATTCTCGTTAGATTTTGTTCGTCTATGGAAATTTAATTAGAAAATATTTGTTTCTTTTTGACAAGAAGATGAAGGAGAAAAAAAATAACAACAGAATGGTGGTCACAGAAAACCTATTTTTGACCGTAAATAAGATGATAAATATAATAAGTTGCCTTTTGCTGTTTTCAAAGTTGTATGGTGCAGTTTTTTAGTATATTACAGATCCTTTGCCGATATTTCAAGGGTTTTTACCGAGTACCTAATGGACAACTAATATAAATACGGCGAAATAGCCGACGTATTACATCAGCAGACTAAGCAAATAACTGATCGAGTCTTGGCTGGTACAGCTCGAACACCTTTTTCGTCAGCCTGAGCATCTACCACCGTCGTGCCACCTGCGAAGGGAAGTAGTCACCTTTTTTCTTCACATATCCCTATTCCCCGGTCAAGATTCCTTTTGGTTTTCATGAACTTTAGAAATTGAACAGTGTTATTATTTTATGTGTGCCTTTTTACGTATAATTTAAGGTATTATCTATCACAGAATTAAGAGTAACAATCTATACGTATGGATTGTCCCTTCTACTACTTATTAAGGTTTTACAATAACTAAAAGTGTAATCACACGTTTGTACTCCATGTTCAATTTTAGTCATAGTCTCTCAACCTATTGAAATTCGATATTATTATAAGTACCATTTTACATTTCGCGGTGACCAACTCTCTTTGATACTAGCTGTTATTAAATACAAATTTTAAATTACATTTTAATTTATTACCTCTAAATATATATTTTAATTTATTACCTCTAAATCTTACGTATTATATGTGACAAATTCCTCAAGGGTTTTTTATTGCCAGTTCCCATTATTTTTGTCACATATTTATGGCGCCCGAACTAATGTTTTTATCCCCTTTTCTGCCTTTAATCTTTCCCTAACGAACCCGGTTTTTTGTCGTTCGTGGGTGTATCCGTTTTCCGGATATTATGGTTCAAGTTTTAATACCTCAAGACCCTTACTTAATTTAATCGTGCTGTTTTCTTTGAAACGTAAGGTTTTTTTTTGTTTGTATGCACGGTACTTTTTTTGCTTCTCTTGACACGGGTCGTTTTTTTCCCCGGCTTAATGGCATTATACCTCTTTCGGATAATTGCTTACGTGTTGTTGAGTTGTTTTTGCCTGTGTATTCCCTTACGATTCCAAGAGGATTTTTATTTAAGTAGTCAATGTCCAGACTCTAGTTTTCTTTCAATCGAAAGTCGGGACAGACTTACTTTTAGTTCACGATTATTTAACGTTGTTTTAAGGGAAAAATCTTTAAGGGTTACTGTTTGGAATATTTTTACGCGTTGCTTTGCGAGGTACTCCTTGAATTTTTGGCGTACCCTGTTCACTTTTATGTGACAACGTTCTGTATTCTGCAGTATTGTTTAGATTTCTTGAGGTCTTATAACAATTTTCCATTTTTCAAATTTCTTTCATTAATCTTGCCCTTGTCTTACCTCAAATGGCCTATTTTTCGGTAGACTTGTCCCTTTAGACTCTTGCGTATCGCGTTTCAGACTTCCGGTGTTGATTTCCGTGAGTCGGATTTTTCACGCATCCGCCTTTACCGCTTTCGTCCACATTTTCGCTGGCGTAACCGACTATGTTTCGCAAGTTTTTTCAGTTTTTGACAACCCTACTGGTCTTTAATGTTTTACTAGTTCTGGGGTTTTTTCCCTCGAGATGTGTTAAGCTTGACAGCCCTACTTGCCTATTGTGCGGAGTGCTCCTTTTTTTCCTTCTTCGTTCTCTCTTTATACTATCTAGTTTTAATTAGTTGTTTAGTTATGCTCTTTCGGCATTAGTTGACTATTTTAGGCTGTGCACAGCGATCCCTTAACACTAGTGTGTTGTTGGGGTTATTAAGTTGGTTCACTTTTAGATGGAGTTTTTGCCGTTTGTATGTGTAGCTTCGTGTATAAATGTCAATTTCTACCAGCTTCAAGTAAACGTTCGTAGTTAACTAGTTACTTAGAGAGTTTTTATTTTTTCCTTCTTCAGGGCTGTCCAACGTCTATAGGGTTGTCCAAATTTCAAAAATTTTTTGGACTTCTCGCCTTTTTTTTGTGAGTTTGTGGGTATTTTGAAACGCAAACTATCGTTTCGAGCCAATCTCCTTTTGCGTTTCATAATTAAATTCTCGTTAGATTTTGTTCGTCTATGGAAATTTAATTAGAAAATATTTGTTTCTTTTTGACAAGAAGATGAAGGAGAAAAAAAATAACAACAGAATGGTGGTCACAGAAAACCTATTTTTGACCGTAAATAAGATGATAAATATAATAAGTTGCCTTTTGCTGTTTTCAAAGTTGTATGGTGCAGTTTTTTAGTATATTACAGATCCTTTGCCGATATTTCAAGGGTTTTTACCGAGTACCTAATGGACAACTAATATAAATACGGCGAAATAGCCGACGTATTACATCAGCAGACTAAGCAAATAACTGATCGAGTCTTGGCTGGTACAGCTCGAACACCTTTTTCGTCAGCCTGAGCATCTACCACCGTCGTGCCACCTGCGAAGGGAAGTAGTCACCTTTTTTCTTCACATATCCCTATTCCCCGGTCAAGATTCATTTTGGTTTTCATGAACTTTAGAAATTGAACAGTGTTATTATTTTATGTGTGCCTTTTTACGTATAATTTAAGGTATTATCTATCACAGAATTAAGAGTAACAATCTATACGTATGGATTGTCCCTTCTACTACTTATTAAGGTTTTACAATAACTAAAAGTGTAATCACACGTTTGTACTCCATGTTCAATTTTAGTCATAGTCTCTCAACCTATTGAAATTCGATATTATTATAAGTACCATTTTACATTTCGCGGTGACCAACTCTCTTTGATACTAGCTGTTATTAAATACAAATTTTAAATTACATTTTAATTTATTACCTCTAAATATATATTTTAATTTATTACCTCTAAATCTTACGTATTATATGTGACAAATTCCTCAAGGGTTTTTTATTGCCAGTTCCCATTATTTTTGTCACAGTATGTATTATCGTTTTTACGATAGAGCTCAATCAAAAATACTTCTAGAGATCTATGAAAAACAGTTTTTTTTTGTATGGAGACCCCCTATATTTTTTATTTTTTGTAATTTTTAGTATTTGTTGTAATAGCAGTAATAAAAATACACATTCTGTAAAAAAAAGAACTTTCCAACTATTGTGGTTCATGAAATACAGCCCGCAGGCAGACGGACAGATGGAAAGACAGACGGACGGACAGTAGCGGAGGCTTAGTAATAGGGTCTCGTTGGTCACCCTTTTGGAGTACGGAACCCTGGAAAGTAAAAATCCTTTGGAATGTTTTTTTGGGGCTAACACAAGAATGTTGATAGACAAAAATCGGTTCACCCAGTCAAAAATTCTGAGGTCACACACATAAAAAAATATACAGTCGAATTGAGAACCTCCTCCTTTTTGGAAGTCGGTTGAAAATACAGTATATGATAATAAACTTACTAATCATAAATTTGGCGACGCTTAAGGTAGAAAAATTGAAGTTAGCGTCTTTGAGTGTGATGACCGCTTCGCTGTTGCTGGTCGGCATCAACAGTTCCAAATACAGTATATGATAATAAACTAACTCGTCATAAATTTGGCTACGCATAAAGTAGAAAAGTTAAAGTTAGCGTCTTTGAGTGTGATGACCGCTTTGCTGTTGCTGGTCGGCATCAACAGTTCCAAATACAGTATATGATAATAAACTTACTCATCATAAATTTGGCGACGCATAAGATAGAAAAGTTGAAGTTAGCGTTTTTGAGTGTGATGACCGCTTCGCTGTTGCTGGTCGGCATCAACAGTTCCAAATACAGTATATGATAATAAACTTACTCATCATAAATTTGGCGACGCATAAGGTAGAAAAATTGAAGTTAGCGTCTTTGAGTGTGATGACCGCTTCGCTGTTGCTGGTCGGCATCAACAGTTCCAAATACAGTATATGATAATAAACTTACTCATCATAAATTTGGCGACGCATAAGGTAGAAAAATTGAAGTTAGCGTCTTTGAGTGTGATGACCGCTTCGCTGTTGCTGGTCGGCATCAACAGTTCCAAATACAGTATATGATAATAAACTTACTCATCATAAATTTGGCGACGCATAAGGTAGAAAAATTGAAGTTAGCGTCTTTGAGTGTGATGACCGCTTCGCTGTTGCTGGTCGGCATCAACAGTTTCAAATACAGTATATGATAATAAACTTACTCATCATAAATTTGGCGACGCATAAGGTAGAAAAATTGAAGTTAGCGTCTTTGAGTGTGATGACCGCTTCGCTGTTGCTGGTCGGCATCAACAGTTCCAATAATTCCAGCTCGGTCAGACCAAACTCGGAGCATGTGATGTAGCCTGCAGAAAAAAAGCAAGAATTTAGAAAAAATACTTGTCAAATACCATTATCATTATCATCATGTCTTTCAGCTAGACGTCCACTGCTGAAAGAGGCTTCCCCTTTTCAAAAAGACCGGTCCTATGCTGCCGCCTTTCAGCGACTTTCACCAGGTCTTCCGTCCATCAAGCGGGAGGCCTGATTATGCTAACTTATGCCATAGCTTATGTTAAATGGGTCAACTATGTTGCATTTTATCAGAACATTTGCATGAAGAACGCAAAAAAATAATTTTGGGAAATTATTTGTTTGTAATTTCTTCAGTCGATCGCCCTAATTCAGGGTAGGTCGAGCCCCAGGTGGGGACGTATATGAGCTGATAAGAAGAAGAAGAAATATTCCTTAAGAGAAACAAATGATAATAAAAATATTCTCAGGCACTGCGATGATTCATGATAAAACATTCTGCCTTTCTTTCACCTACATGTTTAAAGAAAATCGTATCAAAATTTAAATCACTTCAAGGTTCTTTTATAAAAACGAATACTCTGGTTGAATTTACTTCTTTCTATTATTTTCAGCTATTAAGTTGTTTACAAATATCACAAAACATGTATAATGCGAGAACAAATTCTACTAATAATTGTAAGAATGTATGTTTATAACTCTTTCAGGCAAAAACTACTGAACGGATCTGACTGAAATTTGGTAGATAGATAGATTAGGACCTGGATTAACACAAAGGCTACTCTTTTCCACGCTCGCGAGCCGCTTGCGGCTTGCGCACTGCGCACCCTCGAAAAGTCATAGAAACGTTGTCCACGCGGGTGAAGCCGCGGGAAATAGCTAGTCTGCAATAAAAAGTGTATTATGTGCTTATTTCTGTTGTATTCTCCGAATTCAGAAACTTTCCAAACTTGTCTGGAATCTCTATTTTGAACTTTGTTCAATCACAGACTCTGGTAGGCGAAGAATCGTAGTTATGTGTGGTTATGTATTTCGATACTATGATGATTTACGTACTAAGTCTATTTCAAAAACAAAAGAAGTGTCTGAGGGGAAATAAACTGTTAAATTTAACTAATACACGTACCTGCTAATTTACTAAATGCTTTACAACCAAACGCGACTTCTAAGTTATCAAAGGCACCATCAATGTAATCTCCATAGCTGTTGTTTTCCGGCGTCTCATCGACTGCGTCCAACAAGTAGTAGCAGTTCGGAACTTTGAACTTCTCCTTCTGCGCTGGCGTCAGTTGCAACTGATCTAGAGGTATTGCGCTTGTACACACTAGAAACACATTCCTCGGCAGTGACATCGGTAACCATGACAACCCCGTCACTATATCACACTCCAACGGGTTCACTCTATGAACGTTATCAATGAAAATCAACAAAATCTCGTTCTCCATATCCTCGCATCGCTTAAGTAGACTTTGAAACCAATTGTTTATATACAAGGGATCGAAACTTGCGTCTTTGGGCAAGTAACCCTCGGGAATGTTGAGTATAATTGATATTTGTTGGCACATCACCCTCAGAAGTTCTAAGTTGTAGGCCGATCTCGGAGTCGAGGCGGAAAATCTTATTATCCTTAGCACTGGTTTAGAAAAGAATTCTTCGCATTTATTGTATAAATGTGTCAAAAGCGTCGATTTCCCTGAAGCGTCGGGTCCGTATATTAAAACAGGCAGGTGTCGACTTCGATTCTCGTAGTTTTCCTTAGCTTTATTTAGAATACTCTTAGCTGCTTCTTCGATTTGCTTAACAGTAATCTTATAGAGACGATTATGTTCTATGCATATCCTAAGGTGAGTGATGTGTTCCAGAAATACTTCCTGTAAACAAACGCATGTGTAAAACTTATGAGTAATTATACAGGGTGTAACTAAATTGGTGTAGGTTCCGTTAACTGGGGCTTCTAATCATCCTACTGAACAACTTTTCTTCTATGGCTTTGATGAAAAAGCCAAAACAAATATTTAAAATTTTATACAAATCGATGTAGAAGTATGATGAGTAGAACCCCCAGTTAACGGGTCTTACGAATTTTTTTTTGCAGCCTGTATAAGGTGCAACTTTATTAAATATGGATATTTAGTATACAGCTTCTGCTCATGATTCTGAACAACTTTTCCAAAGGAACCTCTGATCTAAGCGCAAAAAAACTGACTTCCCATACTAAGTTATCTGATGAGCTCCATTTGTATAATAGGCCCAAAAATGTTTTTGCGATTAGATAACCTTTTGTCTAAGCAAACTTGGGCAAAGTAGTTCAGAATCACAAGCAAAAGCTATCTGTACAAAATATCCGTAACTAATAAAGTTAACTTTATACAGGGCGTAACGAAAAATATAGGGTCTTAACAAAGGTATGCACTTTTTTTTAACTGGAGCTTGTAGGTACTCATGAAACTGAAAAACTTTCTCCAAGAAACCCATGGTCAATTCGCATTATTATTTTTTATTTAAATTATCAAACTGCTCAGAATACGATACGACCAGCTGAGATAGCTGAGGCCACGCGAGGTCAATGACCGCGCGGGCACGAACTTTAGTGCGCTGCATGACGATTATGTACCTATTCTGGCGTATTACGCGCAATTTAATTATTTTAATTAAAAAAACAAATGCGAATTGACCATGGGTTTCTTGGGGAAATTGTTCAGTTTTATGAGTACAAGTTCTAGTTAAAAAAAAGTGCATACCTTTGTTAAGACTCTGTATAACACATTTTTGATGGGGCTCTTACTTATGAATCCGAACCACTTTTGCTGCTTTTCAAAACGAAACATCTCAGCATTTAAACTGATCAGCTGATTGACTTTGTAAGGGCAGTAATTTTTTTGCGATTTCAGCAAAGTTGTGGAACAAAAGTTTAGTTTCATCCCTTTATTCAACCCTATAAATAAAGGATTACAACCACTAACTAATATAAAAGAGGGAAGTTTTAATTACTTCGTTACTTTGTAATTCAACTTTCAAAGTGCTTATTTTCGTTAGTTATTGGTATTAGCATAATTTTCTTGTTCATTAATTAACTATTTTTGATAAAATTAAACACCGCCGCCCGCCAAGTCTATTTAACTTGTCAAGATTGTTAATGGGTTCGTCAAAAGTTGATACAATAGTTAATTTCTAAATTTGTCTAGTTACAAAAGTTAAATGTTAAAGTTTATCGACAACAACTTAGCCTTTTGTAACTGGAGTTGAGATACATTTATTTTATAGGTAAATTCTTGAGACGGTTGTCAATGTGGTAAGTTAGTGGGGTTAGTTCTCTATTATATTATATATAACATGCCATCTTCGGCATCATCGTCAATTACCATCAGGTGAGATGATGCCAAGGGCTTATCAGTTGTGCATAAAAAATAAAATATAAACTGAATTTTTTCACAATTAGAATGACAGCTGCAAAAAAAAAACTTCGCAATAGATGAAATTAGTTTGGATGTGTATACCTAAAAATATTGTTATTTATCCAAATAGTTTACAAACAAATCTAATCACTAAATTAAATTGCAATTTTGCTATTATTAAAAATATTTTGCTATTATTAAAAATATTATTATTAATAGATTTGATAGTTAATTAATCATTATACGATTCTCCTGGGTATAGCCAGTACCCCGTCACTCGCTTCTTATACCTATCGCAAAATATACCTACTCTTACCGGCCCGCTCGGGCAGGCTCTCGCTAGTCGGGCCGCCACCGACCGCTCAAAGCGAGCCGCGCGCAACATTGCTAGTTTTATGCGCCACCGCCGCCCCGGGTAAAAATTGCTATGTTTTATCAAATAACGTAGTTGTATTGTTTTTCACGCAAAAAAGAATAGGTAAATAAAATCTAGTAGTTGGTAGGTAGTAGGTAGATAATTACTACCTATTTATTTCAATAAAAAATAGATCTAATAAAACTGGCTAAGTGCTTGTCGGACGGATCATGTAAAAAGTAGGGTTCCGTTGTCATTTTAAAAATGTAAAATCAACAATACACAAAGTTAATTTTATAGTTTGAGTTTAGATTTTTTTTAGGATTGAACTAGTATCTCATGTGGTATAGGTAAACATACTCGTAAAAAAAGGTTTGTTTGTTCTATGACAAGTACAACAAATAAAAAAATCCCAACTGCTTAAAACATCACCCCTCTTTTTTGGGCGTCAAGGTAAAATATATCCCATATGTCACTTTTGGGATCAAGGCGAATCTAACGACACCTCACCTCGCGCTCCACAATCCTTCAACCCGTTTAGGCTAGAGGCTCAGCCAAAGAACAGACATATTTATATACACCGAAAACCGTTACCCTCCTTTTTAGGCAGTCGGGTAAAAATAGGTAGGTATTTTTATAGGCGTGAAAAGTGTACCGGTCTGTAGTTCTTTTAGAACAGTGAATGCTATAGCCCGTCAACTTCGTGCGCGATACTCCTGAGCAGCTGAGGCGGGGTGTGCGGGAAGGTCTCCGCGGGGGAGCTTGAGGCCAGCGGGGAAGGCCACGAGCCTTCTTAGCCTCAAGCTCCCCCCGTGGATATCGTGTCGTGCTACCTCGCTCCCGCCTACCTGCCCGTACCGCGCACGAAGTTAACAGGCTATAGTCCGGAGTCTGATAGATGTTTTGTATTGGTAGGATTGTCCTCACATATTTAAAAGCGAGTTAATACGAAAAAGCGAGTTCATACAAAAAAGCAAGTTCATACAAATAATACTTAGGGTCAGAAGAGAAGCGTTGAGAACGAGTCGAGCGGACTTTTTACAGTACATCGCTGAAGTTGTACTAAAAGTCTTGTACCTTTTCGTTTTCGATCAAGTCTTGTGCATTTTCTTAAGGCCCTAAGATGGGTCAAATGACAATATGAGTTTAAAGATTTATTCCCATACAGACAGCAGTCACTTACATGAGAAAAATATAGATATTATACTTAATAAAGTACAATTTGTAAGTTTGTGTTCGCTCGTATTGGAAACATAAAAAAAATATATATTAAAAATTTGTGTGTTTGAAGGGTCATTCATCACATCGATATTTTCCAATATATATTGGTAAAGTTTACCTTTAAACGTGTTGAATGAATCCGCATTTTTTACATGTGAGGGTAGTTTGTTGTACTGTCGTGCCCCCTCAAAAGTAAACATTTTTTTACCACAATTAGTTCGTGCCTTCGGTAGAACCAGATAACTAGCGCGTCTCGTTATTCTTTTAGTTAGATGCCCTTATTGGGTAAGTGAAATAGTTGTGTGAATAGTTTTGTTAAGGACTTTGCGGATAAGTAGGCAGGTTTGATAAATATAAAGTTGTTTAAGATTCATTAATTTTATTTCTTTGTATATTTTTGAGGTAGATGTTAGGTAGGGATAATTGAAAAGCATTTTGATCAATTTGTTTTGAGCTACTTGTAGTTCGAGTATTTTTGTTTTGGAGGCGCTGCCCCAAATTTCTAATAGATAAAGTAGATGTGATTTGACAAGGGAGTTAGATGGTGACTAATATGGCGTGGAATGCATCGTACTGTGTTACGGAGGGAGCCCATTAGGAATGACAGCTTATTTTTTATACATTCTATTCGAGTGTTCCATGACAGGTGTGTATCCATTCTCAGGCCTAGATATTTTTCACAGATTTTTTCTTGGATAGGTATATTATTGATGGTTAGAGCTTGATAGGAAGAGATAGGTTTGTTTTTAGCCTTAAAAACGATATAGGAAGTTTTTGAAATATTTATGGTTAGGAAATTATCCTTGTGCCAATCAAAAAGTATATTCAGATCTTCTTGTACGAGTGACGTAATGTCGTTTATCGAGGAACCAAAGTAGAACAGGCACGTATCATTTGCGTATAAAGTTAATTGTCCATGTAAGCTTATATCACAGATGTTATTAACATAAATTAAAAAAAGCAAAGGTCCTAAAATGGAGCCCTGCGGGACACCGCACGTTACCGGGAAGGCTGTACTCTGTTGTTCTTGTATTTTATTCAATATTCAGCTCGCATTGATTTGAACTTAAAATGAATAGGCTTACGTTCGATATTATTTAAACACGTTTCAACCTGCTCGGATTGAGTGCTCTTAGGGCCTTAAAGAGTTTTTTATTAATCGTATCATTTTTCCTTACCTGTACAGTCTTTTTTCTTCCTTTACCCTGATCGGGTTCCGTGCTTAGGCTGTCGTCAACCAAAGAGCTGACCACCGCTATCACTTTCTCCCTGAAAGGAGCCAGCCGTTCCTCGTTGTCAGAGGGGACATCCGTCCGAGAGGACTCCGCTGACGAAGGCCTGGATAAATATATTAAAAATTTATATTTTTTGAAAATGAAATATATACTGTAGTTTTGTGACATCAACGTAAAATACATTGTATTTTATGTTATAAGTCATCAACGAGAGTGAATTAGTTATTTGTGTAACAAGGGGACAAAGTAATCATACTAATAATATTTTCATGTAAAATCTTGCCAAGACGAGACCATAATGTGGCTCACACTGTCATAAAGTTATCAGATCTGATGTAGAGCCAAGATTTTAACTCTACACGCCCTAATTCTACAAGCCCTAACTTCGTCAAAATATGTGGCTTGGCCGTTTCGTTAATACAAGAACTATTGTATAACCGACAATAATGAACAGTAAATAATTTTTCACATTACGCCCATGTGACGGTAGCGAAACGGCCATACCACTTATTTTGACTAAGGTTTAGGGCGTGTAGAGTTAGAAGCACGCCTCTACATGAGATCTGATAACTTTTTGACAGTGTGAGCCATATCACAGATGATAATAATAGTACAAGTACAGATGAAGTACTCGCAATGACGCTATAAGTAAATAGCAACTCTGGCTGGCTAATAAAGAACAGTCTAGTTCGCAACCGCGCTTAGTGCCTCCAGTTTCACTTCAACATATCTATACATACACCGATAACAATCACGCTTACACGCAAGAATGAACTGAATCAATGCGCGTGAGAGATTCTTGTGCGCTGGCCGGTCTATACTCTATTCACGGAAACGAGCTAGTGGAGCGCTTTCTCTATCACACAATCGCTTACAAAAGACAAGGACGGAAAACTGCGTCACACGAGAAAGGGGGCGTCAACTTTTGCTTAAAAACTAAAGACGCGTTCACATGCGCTTCTTTAAAATTTTTACTGAACTTTAATTTCGTTTTGGTTTTTACTGCTACAAATTTCGATACCTATTTGATATACTTAAATTAAATGATTATACTTATACATTTAAAGGAAAAAAGAAAGATTTGGGAAAATAACAATTTTTATTTAAAATTATTTAACTTTATACAAAATGTTTAATAAAATAATATATTACTAAACAATATATATTACTATCTTTATTCGCTATTCCACGATGTATCACTGCTGCTACTGTCGCTTCCTACATTTATAATAAAATTTTCCGTCATGATATCTATATTCCTATCCATTTCATTCATTTTAGGTTCGATAACTTCTGTGACGTGTCACTGTCAATTTTTTCTATCCCTTCCATCATCAGATTTTTTACCTCTGCCATTTTAAATGTCTTATTGTTGGAAGCGACGTGTCCTTTTATTTGAGCCCAAATAAGTTCAATTGGATTCAGCTCGCAGTGATACGGGGGAAGGCGAAGTACAGTTTTATTTTTAGCCTTTGCCATTTCTTCAATCACACGTGCCTCGTATCGCTCCCGGTGGCCTTTAACAATGTTTAGTAATTCCCTTTTAAACATATCATCCAGAAAAGGGATGTTTTTTTCTTTAAGCCAATCATAATTTCTTGTTTTTTATTCTTGGCTGTAGGAACTTCTATTTTCCGAGAGTGATACGAGGCATTATCCATGACAATAACACTATTATCTTCTAATTTGTCCAAAATACTGGAAAACCAATTTTCTAACACCTGGGCGTTCATATCTTGATGGTAATCTCCTTGTTTTTTTGATAGAAACATCAATAGGCCGCCATTTACAAAGCCGTCTTCACTTCCAATGTGGGTTATTATTAGTCGCTTGCCCTTTCCTGTAACAATATACAAATCATTAGTTTTGTACATAATACAAAAATACACCGATCCTGATAACAAAACAATAAGACTGCGCACGTGCATGTCGTTGCGAGTTTAAGTCTGCCGACAAAGCAGCCGGTTCGCCAAATTTAACAAAAGACTAATCGTTCAAAAGAAAATAGGAACTAATAATTAAGTATGTATAATAAAGATAAACGTACCAGAAGGATTTTTTAGGCCCGTAGATAAACCTCTAATAAATGCGTTTCGCGCGCTATCTACAGTTGAATCAACCCAAGTCTTGGGTGTGGTAAGGCCTTCATTTACCCAGGTTTCATCCATGTAATAAACTTTTCTATTATTTTGCCTCGCTTCTTTAATTTGTCGAAGGTAATTGCGCCTCCAAAAGAAAATGTCATCTCGGTCATTCAAAAAACTGTTCCTGCTTCTTTTATTAAATTTAAAACCAATCTTCCTTAAAATTTTATAAAATGTTGTTCTTTTGAACACTCCCAGACTGTTGTCTTCATTTACCGCCTTCAAAACTTTATCCACTGTTGGTATCTCTTTTCGCAGGAAAAAGTTATGTACCATAATTCGTATGGCACATTTAATAAAATCGTCAATTTTGTTTATAATTGACAACCTGGGCTTTGTTTTTTTGGGAGACTTCGCGACCCCATTGTTATCTTTTTGCTCCTTCACAACTCTGTATATAGAGACCCAGTGCACACCCATTGAATCTGCAATGGTTTTACATATTTCATTGGTCGAATTGGATGGTAATGCTTCCTTGAATGTGTGGTACATATTGCACATCATGACCTTTACTGTTGATGAAAAGGCTCGCCGCTGTCTCTTCTTTACTGAAGAAACAGGTGCAGTCCCATTAACATCAGCCATATCCTACAAGCAGAATAATCAATATATTTTTTGGACCACATTTAAAAGTACTTATATAAAATGTATTTATTGTTAAATTAGAATTAAATAAACATTAACTCTCAAAAACTCTAAGGTAACCTCCAAAAATACCTATACTAACATAATTCATAATATTATATTCCTAGAAATACCGAAAAAACTAGTTATTCATAATAAAAGTAAATATTTTCATAAAAATGAACTAATTTTACACGATTTATAAAAAAATAATAATAATATTGCCATAAAAGAACCGACATAAAAATAGATATAAACAAATAACTTAAAATATAACTTAAAAACATAACTTAAAACTATAACTTACCGCTGAGAATAGAAAAGAGAATTACAAGTCCGATATAAACACGCCAAGTCTTCGATAATGCAATCAACTCAAAATCCAATACACAAGCCAGGTCACACAGTAATAGAAGAAACAGTCCAAAGTAATGCCAAAATCCAAAATAATAAATCAATCGCAACGCGGTAGAGGTGGAGACGTCTGAACAGCACGAGTCGCACGAACAGACTAAAAAGTAGCGCACGGTGGACACAGCCTTAGCGTCGTTACTCCGGCCAATTACAGAAAAGATGATTTCTTCGGTACTAGCTCGTCTCCGTGAACAGGGTATAGTGTTGTCGCAACAGATCAACCGGCAGGGTTGTGAACTTGTGAGACCGCGCGACGAAAATGTTTCAACTTGCGCACTCGCTTGCTCGATAATCTCTCCGCTTTCTGCACATGTCCACAACCGACTGACGAGCGCGGCCTGTAGGCCGCGCCGTTGTGTAGGTACTTATCTCGCGCTCTCGGCCGAGTGACGGGGGCCTGGCCATATGGTCTCGTCTTGCCAACATTTTACATGAAAATGTTTTTGGTGGAATTTCACTTCTTTTTGTAAGTTGCTTAAGATAATATATTTTTTTTATATTGAACACTAAATGAGTGATTCAACTCCTTCAAGGTAGAAGATTCAAATCGTTCAGCTCTTTAAAGTGATGGGTTTTTCCACAACTAGCAACGACGTGTGTGCCTGTTCAGGTTGAACGCTGTCTGATATTGACTTTGGGCGTAATCGGCACCATCGGCAATAATTACACATTAGTCGTTTTGCGCGCGCTCAATTCTCTCCCCTAATTTAAAGGGTAGGGGGTGATTTACTTAAAACCCTGAAATATTTATTTTATTATTTATAAAAAACTAACCACTCCAGGTGTACCTACAGAAGTGAAAACTTTAACAGTTTTATAAGTTTGGACCATCCGAGTGTTCCTGGCGAACGACTGGGTTGACAAAGTTTTGACCCTGCGAGTGTTCCTGGTACGGCGTCGGTAACGGGAACAGTGTCACGAGTTCAATGGTTTTACCCATCTCAAGAATTCCCAACGCGCCTAAAGAATTTTTCACTTTAACAAGGAGTCCCTATATCAATTTTCAAACCTCTATCATAAAAATTTGCGGAAGTCTTATACAAACTTCCATCCCCTAGTTTAAGGGTTTGGGGGGGTATAAAATTCAAATTTTTTGTTGTTTTTGTACTGATACTAGCTTATATACCATATTTCAGCTTTCTAGGACTTCAGGAAGTACCCTAAGAATTTTGATGATTATCAGTGACACAGTGACGAAATCGGGGTTTTTTTTTAGATATCAATAAAATATTAAGTATACGAGCTATGCAATTGAAACTCCACATGTTTAATAAGTCTCCTGTTGACATCATATCACGAGAATTTTGTTTAACTGGTAAATTTTAAACCCAAGTTATAAGGGTTCAAAAAAACAACGAAGCTCTTCAAAAAAAGGTAGGTACCGTACCCCTAGATACGTCGCCCGAGAATAAAATATTTTGGCCGCGAGTGACACACATAATTTCATACATTATGCGTTTGACCTCTTTGTTTAACTTCACATACTAACGAACAAAGATTTCGTATTTTATAACGAACTCCTTGCCAACCAATCACGAAAGTGAGTTTATCACCATAGAGAATTTAATGTCAGTTTGTGATATTTAAATTTTTTTTGACATTCAACCTTCATGAACAATCAGAAAAAAATAGAATTTTGTTCGCACTTACTGACGAACCATTCATCGTTTTTCAAACTAGTGTGATGAAAAAAGTAGTATGACAAAATGGATGCACCCTGTCAGTTTTCGGAAACTTGTCCCTTACTCCCGGTATAAGTTTTATTGATGATACGAGACCATCCTAATACAAATAAAAACGGGAAAGTGTTTTTATGTGAGGGGGTGGGCCAGGGCGTGATTTAAATCACGCTCGTTATCGTTATCTTGAAGACCATTCGTGTCCATTGAATTTGATGTGTGTCCTAGCATGTGTTATTTGTAGCACTTAAGGCGGTAATATTACAGAAATTCGTTATTTTTGACGTCAATTACTCCTAAACGATAGAAAACCTAAGGTTAAAAAAAAATACCCTTATTGTTTATGATGTTCCTTAAAGTCACAAGCTATTAGAAACATGATTAAGCAGTTTTGGCTCGATAGAAAAAATCCCAAATATAGGTCTACACCGTTACTTTCAACTCTATTTATGACTAATAATTTGAGGTGATAAATTAAAAAAAATATACAACAATATTTGTTATGATAATACAAAGTGAGAAATGTTGTTATTTTTTAAACTTTCATTGTAGTTTTTGATTGAAACGAAAAACCATTGAAAAAGTGTGGTTATTTTCTTTACTGTAAAGACAAAGACAGAGACAACTGTTCCAATCAATACCTCGTCTCAAGTCAAGCTTTTATATGAATGGAACAATAGATGGTGTCGATTCGATGTAACACGATTTAAATTATTTGACAGGACTTAGCTGGTACTGTTACCTAATCTGTGTCTAAACTAATTTTAAGCATTCTGTCTCTTTTTTCAGCATCGAAAACGAAGGACAGAATGCTTGAATTTAGTTTAGTCCTGTCAAATATAAGTTAAATCGTGTTACACCGAATGGACACCACTTTTTTGTGGGTAAATGTAATTTTCGAAAAACTTAAAACCTTTTAGGTACAAGCTTTAATTTGAAAATAATTTAGATTATTTCGTAGTCTTCTAAGCAAGCCCTTATAATATTTGATTCCCATATCATGAGGTGCATAAAAAATAACTGGTCCGCTATCTTTGGGAGTGTATCAAATTTATTTAAATGACGTCACTCAGCTAACCATGCATGCATGCAAATTTTAGCTGAAACGGAAACCGGGAAGTGGTTGTAATTTAGCTTCCAAGATTTGTCCTGAAATAACTGACTAACACCGCAAGTTGTTATAAAGCTTGTAATTAATAAATATAGTGAAAAATAACTAAAAAACACGCTTTTAAAGCACATCAAACCAAAAAGTGAAAAATAATTCTTAATATAAGCTGAAAACAATAATAAACGAATTTGGAGGTAATATTTTTTGAATTGTTTATTGTTTTATTTAATTGGCTTAACTTGAATTATTACCAAAGATGATTGTTTATCCACTTTAAAACTGAGTAAGTATTTAACTTTTATTTCACTTATCCAAACATAATTAATAATAAAACTTAACTATAGTCGTGAAATAAATGTTTGTGCATATTTACTACTTTTAAAAATAGAAACTTTGTAGAAATGTCGAAAGATCCCTCTAAAGTACAAACTCAGATTCACGAGGCTGTAGCTGCTCGCGGTTACGTAAAAGCTTCCCTAACCAGATTAAAAATTACATACACGAGTCCATTATTATTGCGAGAAGAAGGACAAACACTCAGCGGTAGCTAGGCGCATTTAATTATACAATAAAAGTTCAGTTGATCGCACACAGTATTTTATAAATATATTTCACGACACAAAAGGATTCAAGGCTTAGCACGGTATAGAGAAGAGAGACTAGTATTGCCACATTTTTATATATCTCTGACATAATTGGGGGCCTCAAAAGCCTAAGTAATTATTGGTCTATAGGCAAAATACACACCTTAGTGTGTGAAATCGGTGAGTATGGCCGTTAGCGGTTTTTAGTTCGATGACACGAATTATACCATCTACCCCTGGGAAAACGTTAGATACTCGTGCCATTGGTCATTGCAATGGTGATGCATTTTGCTCTCTTATAATAACTAGAGAACCTATCTTAACATTGGGCATGACGTTGTGCCATTTAGGATGATTTTGTAACGTCGTTAGATAATTATTTTTGCAGAATTGCCAGAATGTTTATTTCATATTGGTACAAATTGACCAGAACTTTAATAAGTTGGTTGGAGTGTTACTGACGTCTTGTTTTGGATAGCAATTTAGTGGTGCACTAGTAAGAAAGTGACCAGGTGTGAGGTATGAGAAGTCTGTTGGATCGGCTGACATCGCAGTAATCGGGCGCGAATTTAACAAAGATTCAATCTCAATCAACACTGAATTTATCTGTTCGTACGTCAGCAACGCCATCACATCCTTAAGGTGGTATTTTACACTCTTAACGGATCTTTCCCATAATCCACCAAACACGGGGCTATAACTGGGTATAAATTGAAATCGAATACCACGCTCAGAGGCAAATGATTGTAAATAAGTTACTAACACTATTGTGATCCTTGTTGGTCGAATAAATAAATTATATTATTATTATTATTTACAGCGTTAATTCTACACTTTTCTGTATGACTATACATCTAAATTATTATGCCAAACCAAAAATATCTGAGATTATTCTTCGGGTCGAGTCAAAACCGGGTCGAGTGGGTGCGGGGCCTGTTTACAGGTGCCTATATGCAATGGTAGCCACTTTCATTTAGTTGGATCATCCGCCTCTTGTTTACAAATTTTAAATATTTTTCAACATAAAACACGTTGAAAACCGACTTCAGTCGCATTGACTAAGTACATTATTCTACGGTTTTTATTATTTGATTTTAAAAAGTATTTTACCTTTATAATTGTATCAAAATCACAATTATAAATCAACCATTCAAATAAAAAAATTAACATACATAAAAAATACACACAAACAAACATAGAACCTCTTGCTTTTTTAAAGTCAGTTAAATATGTAGATACTACTTACTCTAGCCTGATGATGTGAGAGTCAGGTAATGAGTCCTCCAACCTTCCCTTCAGGCACTTCAGCCTGTTATGCACCAGGGCTACCAGCTTGGAATCTTCAGGCTTCAATTCAGGAGTGTCTCTGAAGACGGCCACCACGCCATTCGGATGGTTTCCATTTGACAGCAGTTCTGTGGAAAACTGTGTTGTTAGTTCGTTCTACCTATAGTATTGTTAACAATCCTTAAGGTACTCACTACTGGGGCACAGCTCTCGAGTAGTTGGTTTTGGCAATAAAAACTGAGTTAATTGAACGAGCGAGCGAAGTTCTATTATAAACTAGCCTTCCCTCGCGGCTAAGCTCGGGTTGTTTTCGATTTTCCCGTGGGAATAAGACGTTTCACCGGGGTAAAAAGTAGCCTATATCCTGTTCCAGGACCTAACCTATATGTGTGCCAAGTTTTATCTCGATCCATTCAGTAGGTTTTTCGTGAAAGAGTAACAAACATCCATACATACACACTTTCACATTTATAATATTAGTATGAGTCATCATCATCATCATCATATCAGCCGAAGGAAGTCCACTGCTGGACATAGGCCTCCCCCAAGGATCTCCACGACGACCGGTTCTGCGCTGCCCGCATCCAGCGGCTTCCCGCGACCTTCACCAGGTCATCGGTCCACCGAGTAGGAGGCCTGCCTACACTACGCTTTCCGGTGCGTGGTCGCCACTCGAGAACTTTACTGCCCCAACGGCCATCTGTTCTACGAGCAATGTGCCCCGCCCACTGCCACTTAAGTTTAGCGATTCTGAGAGCTATGTCGGTTACTTTGGTTCTCTTACGGATCTCCTCGTTTCTGATTCGATCACGCAGAGAAACTCCGAGCATAGCACGCTCCATTGCCCTTTGGGTGACCTTGAGCCTTCTTATGAGGCCCATAGTAAGCGACCATGTCTCAGTTCCGTACGTCATCACTGGCAACACACATTGGTCGAAGACCTTGGTCTTAAGACACTGCGGTATCTGGGACGTAAAGATATTGCGAAGCTTCCCGAACGCTGCCCAGCCGAGTTAGATTCGACGATTGATCTCTTTCTCGAAGTTGGACCTACCTAACTGGACTGTTTGTCCCAGGTATACATATTCAGTAACAACTTCGAGTGTAGAGACTCCAACCTTCAAAGGAGTAGGTATGACACGGACGTTTGACATAATTTTCGTCTTGTCCATGTTCATTCTAAGACCCACTTGTTGAGAGACTATACTGAGGCCATCGAGCATTGTGCCTAAGTCGTCCATAGTCTCAGCCATGACCACGATATCGTCAGCGAATCGAAGGTGGGTGATGTACTCGCCGTTGATATTGATGCCGAGTCCACCCCAGTCCAAAAGCTTGAAAACATCTTCCAGGGCGGCGGTGAACAGTTTCGGAGATATAACGTCTCCCTGTCTCACCCCTCGCTGCAGCTGGATAGGTTCCGAGTTTTGATCCTGGAGGCGAACCGACATGGTGGCGTTTTCATACAAACACTTCAGCACTTCGATATATCGATAGTCAATTTGGCACCTCTGGAGAGACTGTAACACAGCCCAGGTTTCGACCGAATCGAAGGCTTTCTCATAGTCCACGAACGCCAAGCATAGTGGCTGATTGTACTCTTCGGTCTTCTGTATAATCTGCCGCAGCGTATGTATGTGGTCTATGGTACTAAATCCTTTTCGGAAACCGGCTTGTTCGGGAGGCTGGAAGTCGTCAAACCTGCGTGCGAGACGATTCGTAATGACCCTCGAAAACAGTTTGTAGACATGGCTCAGGAGTGAGATGGGTCTGTAGTTCTTCAGCAGGGTATTGTCGCCCTTTTTGAAGAAAAGCACGACCACACTTCTGTGCCATGCCTTAGGCGTTTGTCCCTCAAGTATAACGGAATTAAATAATTTCTGAAGAGCTTTAAGTACCGGTGTTTCACCTGCTTTCAGAAGTTCAGCCGTAATTCCATCATCACCCGGTGCCTTATTGTTTTTAAGCTGTTTTAGAGCCATTCTAATCTCGCACAGGCTGACGTCCGGGATATCTTCGGTATAGTGTCGGGTAAGTCTAGCTCTTGGGTCTTTAGCCAGATCGCTGACAGGCAGACGTGTGGTCGTGTACAATTGTCCGTAGAACTTCTCAACTTCTTCCAGCAACTCAGTCTTAGACGATATGATCCTGCCGTCCTCAGTCTTCAGCTTGGTCAGTTGGCTTTGACCAACAGACAGATCTCTAGCGAACACTTTTGAGCCTTTGTTGTTCTCAATCGTCTCTTTAATACAATTTGTATTAAAGTGGCGCAAATCGCGAGTAAGAGACTTAGAGATCTGCCTGTTTAGTTGCCGATACTGAGTAGCGTCTTCAGAGGACTGCAAAACCAATCTGCGCCTTTCTTCCATGAGGTTGCTGGTGAAGTCAGAGATTTTTTTGGTTCTGTTTGAACGGCGAGTTTTGAAAATCTTAGACCCGACCGTTTGGACAATTTCCACGAACCTGTCGTTATAATCGTCCACATTCTCGCAGTCTCCTAGGCATTCGAAGCGATTGTGCAATTCGAGCTGAAAGTTTTCTGGGTTTTGGAGCTGGATGGGCGCTGGTCGGAGTGTGGACTTCATCAGTCGACATCTTTCTAGCTTGGTCTTTAGATTCAATGTGCCTCTTACCATTCGGTGATCGCTTCCTGTTTTGACTGAGTTGATCACAGAGACATCATTGAATATTTGCCTTCTTGTCGACAAGATGAAGTCGATCTCGTTTTTCGTTACGCCATTGGGATGCAACCATGTCCACTTTCGCTGTTTAGGCTTTTTGAAGAAGGAGTTCATCATAAAGAGGCCCTCCTTCTCCATAAAGTCGGCCAGCAGCTGGCCACGTGCATTTCTCTCTCCATATCCAAATTGCCCCACTTTCAGCTCACCATCACTTCGTTTGCCCAGTTTCGCGTTAAAGTCCCCCATAACAATGGTGTATTGAGTCCGGGAGCTATTATGTAGAGCTCTAGAGATATCCTCATATAGGAGCTCCACTTCGTCGTCGGAGTGTTGCGCGGTCGGTGCATATACCTGAATAACTTTCAGCGAATACCGTTTGGTAATTCGGAGAATAAGGTACGCTACCCTCGTCGAAACACTCTCGATCCGGACCACATTGTTAATGAGGGACTTGTGGACTAGAAACCCGACACCACCCTCGGACTGTTGGTCGCCCTCCCGGAAATAGAGCAGGTTTCCGGATTTAAGGATGATGGTGTCCTCCCCCTCTCTTCGGACTTCACACAATCCTACGATGTCCCATCGTAACCTGCTCAATGCTTCCTCGAGTTCTGTTAGCTTTACGTCGGTTCGCAGTGTGCGCGTGTTGTAGGTTGCCAGGGCCAGAGGTCTTTTGTTTAGGTAGCCTGGCATCTGCCGGGGATTCTTCGCACCCCATGCCCCGCCGTTACCTTGACCGCTACCGAAGCCAGGAATAGCGGGGCCGCCGGGGACTAGGGGCCGTTTTTTCTTTGTGTCGGTCATTTGGGGGGTGTTGCCGTAATCGCCACGCTTGGCAGGCGGGTTGGCGATCGCAGTGTTGCAGATTGGCTGCAAATCACGGAAAGACGCTGCTGCCCATCCTCCGGTTTGAGTCCCTTAGTCGGCTCTTACGACACCTATTGGATGAGATAGGATGGCCCTATTCTAAGACGGGAGCCATACGGCATAATTAATTAGTATGAGTAGAATGTGCAAATGAATTTGTTTGTTTGTTACCTTTTCACGCTTCAACACCTCAACCAATTTTGACGAAATTTGGCATGTAAGTAGCCAGTGTCATGGGGAAGGACATAGGATTTTTATCTAGTGAAAATAGCATATTCCGATACAGTTACAGAGAAAATTGAAAAAAGACTCTTTTTTGAATTATTTCTTTAAAATCGCAAGGGAGCAACGGAATGTAATGTTTTTTTTAAAGACTACCCTTTCATTAAAGAAAAAAAAACTTTTACTTCTGTTCATCATTAGATTCAAAATATCAGTTAATCAATTTCAAAAAATCTATTTTTCCTGGAAAAAAAACTCCAGCCTAAGTAAAATGTCAGCAATATTACGAGTGATTATGTATATTTTTATTACAACATAAATTTTATTTAATTTTTTGAAATTGATTTATAAAATTAGTGCTATTACTAATAATTATTAATAGATATATGCGTATTAATAATATTATTAATACTACCAGTTACTTTGTACTTCAATTATATATAATTTAAGTACATTAACGTGCAACAGAGCATGTTGTTCATTAAATTTTAATTTTAATTTTCATTAACGGGACACGAAGAAATATAGTTAAAACTTAATTTGTCAGTCAAAATCAATTAAATTATAAAATTTGACATATTTTTACAAGAAGCCCGTTTACACTTTTTGAATGCTCGTTGCGTAATGAATCTGTTTGAAGTAATGTTGAGATTCATTCATTCATATCAGCTCATATATATCCCCACCGAGGGGCTCGAGCCTACCCTGAATTAGGGCGATCGGGCCTTAGTCGACCACGCGGGCCCAGTGCGGGTTGGTCGACTTCACACACAACCTGCGAGTTTCTTCGCAGGCGTGTGCAGGTTTCCTCACGATGTTTTCCTTCATCGTAAGAGCATCGGATAAACGTACATATGAAATCTAAATTCGAAATCACATTGGTAGGGTAGACTGGGTACGGTTGTAACAGGGTACGGTTGAAACAACTCGAATATTATCGAAACTATGCGCGGTACGCGGAGGGGTACAAGGGGAGAGGCACGCGGGTGACAAGTTCCTACACGATTCCCAGAGTTGTGTCGCACTTCGCGCACTAATTACGTTTACTTAGAGACCTATTGTGTTTTGTCAACCAAAAGTAAGATTTTTTGATGAATTTCTTTACGATATAGCTTGATATTAATTTAAGTATCGTATTTAAGTATTTGCATACATAATTGTTGTATTTTTGAGATTATAATGAGCTGGTTCGGTTTTGTATACGTTAACAAGCCTCATACCTGTGACAGTTTGATTTCCAAAATGGGAGGATGGGTACGGTTGTAACAATTTTCGTGGGTACGGTTGTAACATTATTTTTGTATTGCAAATGCCTAGAAAACGCATAAAAAAGACGTCAAGAGGTGAACGCGACATATTATTATACAAAAACGCTAATGATGAGGTCAAACTAGGCATTATTATTGCCTTATTTGTTTAGAATCTTACTCAGCAAGTTGTTCTGGAGACAGTTGGATTCAATGTCAGGGGGGCTATAGACTGTGGTCACACGTAGCGTGTACGGATGGGAGTCGATATTACATTTGCCATAACTGCAGTGAGTCTGATTAACTGAAATTGTTTTTTTTGTTGATTTTTGTTTGAACACAGATTTTGTTAGTTTTGTAATTATTACTAAGAGTTTTTTTGTGAGTCTGATTAAGTTCCTATAGAAAAACATTATTTTTGTTGTTTAATTTAAATTTAGCTCTAAAACTGACTTAAATACTTGAATTAACTATTATTTCTGAGTGTTACAACTGACCCCCAACATTGTTACAACCGCCCCTGGCATGGGGTCGATTGTAACAGACGCACACATTCAATAAAATGACTCATTTCTGCCAAACTGTTTTACATGTGCTATTAATTTCAATATCAATTGAAAGAAAAATTACTAGACTCTTATCACAAGTGCTTTAATAGTTGTCTAAATTTATATTGACATTGCTGTGAGTGATCAAAGGAAAATTGTTACAACCGTACCCAGTCTACCCTACGTGGCAGGTTCGAACCACGACCTCCCGGACCGAAGGCGGCGGCCCTACCCATTACGCCACCGACGCTCTTCTCACCGACGAATGTTGAGATTATGTAAATTGTTTTATTATATTTTAAAAAAGGGACTATCAACGACAATGATCGAATCATGTGTTCAAAATACACTCGTTGACAGTTCATTTTTTACAATTATAATAAAACAATTCATATAATCTCAACATTATTTCTAAAGCGTTTAATGAAACCTAAATTTACTAACAAATTATTTAAAAATAGTAAATAAAAAAAGTCAAACCGACTTCAAAAAGAAATTCACGAAAAGGTAATAACCGAAATAAACGAAATTTACCAACAATAACAAAATTAAAAGAAACAACTTAGTGCCCACATTTTTTTTGAGGTCTGGTTTAAGTGCTGGTAACTTGAGAAAAGTATAATTACATATCAAAGATTTTGGATTCGATGGCTTCACCGACCTCAAAAAAATGTAATCCCCTAATTTCGGATTTCGCCTTTTTCTTAAACAACTTCAAAACTATTTATCTTAAAAGATAAAATATGAGATGTTTACAACAAGCCCTTTCATTTGATATGTCACACAATATATTTTGCAAAACTTAAAAAAAAAGTTTGCTCCCCAAAACTGACCCCTATGTTTAAAATTCATTTAATTACGTTACACTTCCATTTGTGGGTCACTGACTTTCATGTATGTACCAAATTTCAACTCAATCGGTCTAGTAGTTTCCGAGCAAATTGGCTGTGACAGACGGATGGAGAGACATGCGCGTAATACTATAATGGTTCCGTTTTTACCTTTTGAGGTATGAGACCCTAAAATACATACAGTGGAACATAGAACCTCCTCCTTTTCTGAAGTCGGGTAAAAAGTAGTTGTATTAGTTATAAATCTGGTTGATTTCTTCAACATCGCAACGGAGCAATGGATTGTTGTGATTTTTTGTACAGAGATTGTTGAGGACGTAAGAAATGACATATTTCTAATTAGCATAGCCCGAGAAAGCTCCCGAGGGATCTGGCAAAAACTCATTTCCAGCCTTTTTTGCGTAGAAAGTACCGGCAGTGTCACGGAAGGAAAAAATAACATTGGCACTACTAGTAACGCCAAGCTGTAGTGCCACGGGAGATAAACTCTAATTGTGGAAAAACTTGGTAGGTCCAACTTCAAGAAAGAGATCAATCGACGAATCCAACTCAGCTGGGCTCGGTCTTCACGTCCCAAATACCGCAGTGTCTCAAGACTAAGATCTTCGACCAGTGTGTGGCGAGCTGTGCTCGGAGTTTCCCTACGCGATCGAATCAGAAATGACGAGATTCGCAGAAGAACCAAATTAACTGACATAGCTCACAGAACCGCCAAACTGAAGTGCCAGTGGGCAGTGCACATAGCTCGTAGAACAGATGGCTGTGGGGGTAGTAAAGTTCTCGAGTTGCGACCGCGCACTGGAAAATGTAGCGTAGGCAGGCCTCCCACGCGGTGGACTGACGACCTGGTGGAAAGATCGCGGGAAGCCGCTGGATGCGGGCAGCGCAGGACCGGTCGTCGTGGAAATCCTTGGGGAGCCCTTTGTCCATCAGTGGAACTTTTTCGGCTGATATGATGATGTGGAAAAAAAATAAGGCAATGTACCTAACTGTCATAATGTGATAATTAAATTTTAATTTTTAATTTAAGTTATGACTTCACTACTTAACGTGGTATATTGCATAGAACCTATACTATACTCTAAGCTATTATTATTTTACCTAGATTATACTCTATTTTAAGAACTTTTATACTTGCAAGTATGGTCCAATAAATAAATGAATGTATGCAGTATTTTTTTATCCTTAGATAAAGTGTACTTTAGTTTCATTTGAAAACAGGATAAACTTAATAAGTGAGTGTAGCGTAAAGCACCACTTTCCAGTTTTTATAGAACACAATTTGTTCGAAAAATAATCCATAAAAAGTTTGAATTGATGTAATAAGAGATGTTGTCAAGGGTTTACCAATTGTGAATAAAAAAAAAAAAAAAAAAAAGAACGTATTAGGAAAATCGGCTCAGTGTGCTAGTTGGGCTAACGCACGGAGGGTTCTGTATCATCACCTCTCCACATTAGTACAGTGATGATATGTATTAATTTTAATTAAAAGACATCAACGAGGTGACAATATTTTATTCGATTTGTGATCCTTAGTGCAAATACGTGTGAATGGTTGGTTTTTATTAATTTTTAATTTACTTCAGAATTACTATTAAAATCTCTCCAAGTTTGACGCTTGTATTTGTTATTATACTTATTAACCTTATTAAGATAAAGCGAAAACAAAAAAGCTTTTAAAACCCGTTTTATCTATTTTTCCTTAAAAGTTTTTTTTTATTTTTTTTATTTATTCACTATTCGTAAACCCTTGACTACATCTCACCTGGTGGTAAGTGACGATGTTGCCGAAGATGAAATCGGGCTTACCAAGAATCCCCAACGCAATGGGGAACTGGCTATCTTATCTTCATGCCGGAACACACCAATTGATATTTAGTAATTATATTATTTAAAGCTGTGCCCGCGACTTCGTCCGCGTTGAGGTTTTGAATTTCCCATGGGAACTCTTGAATTTTCCGGGATAAAAGGTATCCTACATGTTAACCCGGTCTATAAGAAACCGCCATACAAAATTTCTTCAAAATTGGCCTGGTATTTTTTTGATGCGCGAACATATAGACAGACAGACAGACAAAAATTCCAAAAAAAGTTGTTTTGACCCCTGTATCGTTAATAATATCCACCACAGTTACTATTTTACAAAAATATTTCATATACAGACACGGCCCCGTTACAGTTTAATTTATGTATATAGATTTGTTAGTAAATCTATCATAAAAAATATGTAAAATATCCGCCGGAGACCTATTACGGTTGAAGAGGTCGGAAAGACGGATGAACAGGGACTAGTAATAGGGTCCCGTTACCTGGCACGGTGTAACGCGGTAACGCGTTGCCTCTGTTCGTTCTCTTCCTTTCGATCTATTTCTCATGCGCTGGCATATACCAATCCATATGTCACATTTTGATAACAAAGTGTGACACATGTGATTCCAAAATCCGATTTTTTTACAATCATTCAATATTGGTTGGTTGATGGTAGGGCATTTTCTAAGCCCGCCTGGCTAGCTACCACCATCTTATCTAAGTCTTGCCGCCAAATATCAATGTTGATATCATTGGTGTGTTCCGGCATGAAGATAAGATAGCCAGTTCCCCATTGCGTTGGGGAATCTTGGTAAGCCCGCTTCCATCTTCGGCAACATCGTCACTTACCACCAGGTGAGATGTTGTCAAGGGTTTACCAATTGTGAATAAAAAAAAAAATTCACAACCAAACTTGGAAATCTAATAAAATAATTATTGTTAACCTGCTGCTCTCTTAAAAGACCCATCTCGGGTCTTATATTTCATGTAATAAATTGTGATCGTGTGCACGCACAGTTATTATTACCCACGCCCTACCGTACCGTACCTACCACCGACGACGTGCTACAACCGAACCAGTTTTTTTTCAGTTTTTATCAAATTGACTATATAAATACGAGTATTTACGTTGCTCATGTCATGTCTATAATGTCGGTACTCCCATTTACGCTAAACATCAAACAAAAAAAACAACTAAGTACAATTTTGCATTATTATTTTTCGTTTTTGTTAACTTTCGAAAAAAGTACTACATAGATTTTTTATTGAAATTCAACCTGGCAGCATACTCCATGGAATAAAAAGAGGATCATGAAAATCTGTTTACAATCTGCGAAGATATCCCATAACAAACATCTTATATATAAAATTCTCGTGTCACAATGTTCGTTCCCGTACTCCTCCGAAACGGCTTGACCGATTCTCATGAAATTTTGTGAGCATATTGAGTAGGTCTGAGAATCTACTATTTTATTTATCATCTATTTTATTTTAGGGTAGGGTAGTGTAGGGTAGGGTAGGGTAGGGTAGGGTAGGGTAGTGTAGGGTAGTGTAGTGTAGTGTAGAGTAGTGTAGGGTAGTGTAGGGTAGGGTAGTGTAGTGTATGTAGGGTAGGGTAGGGTAGTGTAGGGTAGGGTAGGGTAGTGTAGGGTAGTGTAGGGTAGTGTAGTGTAGGGTAGTGTAGGGTAGGGTAGTGTAGTGTAGTGTATGTAGGGTAGGGTAGTGTAGGTTAGGGTAGGGTAGGGTAGTGTAGTGTAGGGTAGGGTAGTGTAGTGTACTGTAGGGTAGGGTAGGGTAGGGCAGTGTAATGTAATGTAAGGCGGTACGTAGTTCACCGGGACAGCTAGTACATAAATAAACATACAGTCGAATAGAGAAACTTCTTTTTTGAAAGTCGGTTGATAATACTACGCACAACCTTCTTGTAAATAAAATAGGGCAGGTTAAATGACTCACACCACGGCGCCTTAGGAAGGGTACAGTCGAGTTCGTCTATATCAGTACTTGTTCATGAATCAAAAATATATATGCTAAGATAAGTTTCATAAAACTCTAAACAGCTTTGCCTTAAGGCCTTTAGATGGATGAAATGACAATATTCAATTCAAATTATTGAAAGACTGTGTAAATCTATCACCATGGAAAAAATATATCGACGGTTAAGAATCAAATACTGCTATCTGACATTTTGGTGATTTTGAGATTTTGATGGGACCGGATTTAGCAGATTTTGCTGCTTAGGTTGGCAAAGACTGACTTTCGATTTGATGAATATTTAGAGAGATATTAAATGATATTAAAAACTGCTAAATGTACGACCATAAAAAACAAGGAAATATTCTGCTATGATCTGCTATCATACTAATGGCAAAAAGTGACTATCTTCTTTTACTTGAATTTTTCTGCGTTAATCTGCTATCTTACTAATAACAAAAACGACCACCTTCCTTTACTTGATTTTTTCTGTAATAATCTGCTATCTTACTAATAACAAAATCAACCCTCTTCTTTTACTCATTTTTTTCTGCTATAATCTGCTATCTTACTAATAACAAAAATGACAATCTTCTTTTACTTGAATTTTTCTGCTATAATCTGCTATCTTACTAATACGCTACGTTTTCCGGTGCGCGGTCGCCACTAGAGAACTTTACTGCCCCATCGGCCATCTGTTCTACGAGCTATGTGCCCTGCCCACTGCCACTTCAGTTTAGCGATTCTTAGAGCTATGTCGGTTACTTTAGTTCTCCTGCGGATCTCCTCGTTTCTGATTCGATCACGCAGAGAAACTCCGAGCATAGCACGCTCCATTGCTCTTTGGGTGACCTTGAGCCTTCTTATGAAGCCCATAGTAAGCTACCATGTCTCAGTTCCGTAAGTCTTCACTGGCAACACACACTGGTCAAAGACCTTAGTCTTGAGACACTGCGGTATTTGGGACGTGAAGATATTGCGAAGCTTCCCGAACGCTGCCCAGCCGAGTTGGATTCGTCGATTGATCTCTTTCTTGAAGTTGGACCTGCCTAGCTGGATTGTTTGTCCAGGTATACATATTCGTCAACAACTTCCAGTGTAGAGTCTCCAACCTTTAGAGGAGTGGGTGCGACACGGACATTTAACATTTTTTTCGTCTTGTCCATGTTCATTTTAAGACCCACTTGTTGAGAGACTTTACTAAGGCCATCGATCATTGTGCTTAGGTCTTCCATAGTCTCAGCCATGACCACGATATCGTCAGCGAATCGGAGGTGGGATATGTACTCGCCGTTGATATTGATGCCGAGTCCACCCCAGTCCAGAAGCTTAAAAACATCTTCCAGGGCGGCTGTGAACAGTTTCGGAGATATAACGTCTCCCTGTCTCACCCCTCGCTGCAACTGGATAGGTTTCAAGTTCTGGTCCTGGAGGCGAACCGACATGGTGGCGTTTTCATACAGACACTTCAACACCTCGATGTATCGATGGTCAATTTGGCACCGCTGGAGAGACTGTAGCACAGCCCAGGTTTCGACTGAACCAAAGGCTTTCTCATAGTCCACAAACGCCAAGCATAGTGGCTGATTGTACTCTTCGGTCTTCTGTATAATCTGCCGCAGCGTATGTATGTGGTCTATGGTACTAAAGCCTTTTCGGAAACCGGCTTGTTCGGGAGGCTGGAAGTCGTCAAACCTGCGTGCGAGACGATTCGTACTGACTCTCGAAGACAGCTTGTAGACATGGCTCAGAAGTGAGATGGGTCTATAGTTCTTCAGCAGGGTGTTGTCACCCTTTTTGAAGAAAAGCACGACCACACTTCTGTGCCATGCCTTAGGCGTTTGTCCCTCGAGTATAACAGAATTAAATAACTTCTGAAGAGCTTTTAGTACCGGTGATCCACCTGCTTTCAGAAGTTCAGCCGTAATTCCATCATCACCCGGTGCCTTGTTATTCTTGAGCTGTTTGGGAGCCATTCTAATCTCGTACAGGCTGACGTCCGGGATATCTTCGGTATAGTGTCGGGTTAGTCTGGCTCTTGGGTCTTCAGCCAGATCGCTGACAGGCAAAAGTGTGGTCTTGTACAATTGTCCATAGAACTTCTCAACTTCTTCCAGCAACTCAGTCTTAGACGATATGGTCCTGCCATCCTCAGTCTTCAGCTTGGTCAGTTGGCTTTGTCCAACAGACAGATCTCTCGCGAACACATTTGAGCCTTTGTTGTGCTCAATCGCCTCTTTAATACAATTTGTATTGTATTGGCGTAAATCGCGAGTTAGGGACTTAGAGATCTGCCTGTTTAGTTACTATACTGAGTAGCGTCTTCAGAGGACTGCAAAACCAATCTGCGTCTTTCTCTCATGAGGTTGCTGGTGAAGTCGGAATTTTTTTTAGTTCTGCTTGAACGGCGAGTTTTAAAAATCTTAGACCCGACTGTTTGAACAATTTCCACGAACCTGTTATTATAATCGTCCACATTCTCGCAGTCTCCTAGGCATTCGAAACGATTGTGCAACTCGAGCTGAAAGCTCTCGGGGTTTTGGAGCTGGATGGGTGCCGCTCGGAGCGTAGACTTCATCAGTCGACATCTTTCTAGCTTGGTCTTTAGATTCAATGTGCCTCTGACCATCCGGTGATCGCTTCCTGTTTTGACAGAATTGATCACTGAGACATAATTGAATATTTGCCTCCTTGTCGACAAGATGAAGTCTATCTCGTTTTTTGTTACGCCATTGGGATGCAACCATGTCCACTTTTGCTGTTTTGACTTTTTGAAGAAGGAGTTCATCATAAAGAGGTTCTCCTTCTCCATAAAGTCGGTCAGCATCTGGCCATGTGCATTTCTTACTCCATATCCAAATTGCCCCACTCTCAGCTCACCATCGCTTCGTTTGCCCAGTTTCGCGTTAAAGTCCCCCATAACAACGGTATAATGGGTCCTGGTACTATGTAAGGCTGTAGAGATGTCCTCATACATAGTCTCTACCTCGTCGTCGGAGTGTTCCCTAGTCGGCGCGTACACCTGTATGACCTTCATCGAATACCGTTTGGTGATTAGGTATGCTACCCTTGTCGAAACGCTCAGGATTTGGACCACATTGTTAATCAGGGACTTGTGGACGAGAAACCCGACACCACCCTGGGACTGTTGGTTGCCCTCCCGGAAATAAAGCAGGTTTCCGGATTTAAGGATCATGGTGTCCTCTCCCTCTCTTCGGACTTCACATAAACCTACGATATCCCACCGTAACCTGCTCAATACTTCTTTGAGTTCTGTAAGTTTCTCGTCAGTCCGCAGTGTACGCGTGTTGTAAATTGCCAGGGCCAAAGGTCGTTGGGTTTGGTAGCCTGGCATCTGCCGGGGATTCTTCGCACGCCCCGCCGTTACCGTGACTGCTACCGGAGCTAGGAATAGCGGGGCTGCCGGGGACTAGGGGCCGTTTTCTTGGTGTGGATTTCATAGGGGGGTTTTGCCGTAATCGCCACGCTTGGCAGGCGGGTTGGCGATCGCAGTTTGATTGCAGGTATGTTGCAATGCACGGAAAGACGCTGCTGCCCTTTCTCCGGTTTTTAGACCCTTAGTCGCCTCTTACGACACCCATTGAAAGAGATGGGATGGTCCTATTCTTAGCCGGGAACCATACGGGTGTACTTACCAAAACAGAAACACGGTGTTAGCCAACGCACTGTTGAATTTCAGCACTAAATACAATGTGTTAATTACACAAAAATTCTTAGAACCTGGTCACACTCAAATAGAATGTGACTCGGTTCACAGTGCTATTGAACGGAAAACAAAAAACAAGGAAATTTACCTACCCAGCGACAACGTCAAGCTAACCAGAAAAACGCGTAAAAAGAACCCATATGAAACCATTTGCGTAAATTTTGACTTGATAAAAGACTATGCAGACAATAAAACGCATGTGTACAAAAGTGTCCGCCCTGGTAAAAAGGCAGGGGACCCTCAGGTTGTGGATATAAGACAGATAATGTACGAACCTGAAAATATTATCAAAGTCAAACTAAATCACGATGATGATTGGATAAACTTACCACAAAGGTCAAAAGCTTCGACAAAGCAATCTTCATCAAGGCAATCTTCATCAAAAGCTTATAGACCACTACACCAAAACAAACTACTTATAAATAAAACAAAATATAACCACCTTCAACAGCTAAAGTCAGTATTACCTCAAGATTGTCACGGTTTCTACGATTTTTTACCCTACACTGATTAAAAACTTACATTTAAATAATTATAAAACCTATTTGATTATATTGTAAATTTATTTTTCTTTGTACAGCTAAACAGAACTGTAGGGAACTTAATTTTGGTAAATAAAAACACGAGTACAGGTGGACAAAAACTGACGTTTGTGTTTTAAAAAAGGTGATTTTGACAGATTTTAATTCCAAATAATTTGTGGCTTTTCTCCTTTTTATTGAAAAAGAAAAATTGATGGATACACCGTATCCACATTGCCATGTAGATAAACGATCAGAGTACAAATTTAGTTTTAGCGGTTTGTGCCCAGAATTGACTCAATAAAGAAAGATTTTTCTTTTTTTTTCATGTTTGCTGATTATTTGACTGCAATTTGTGTTCCTTTTCTTAGTTTAAGATATGTTTGAGTATCGTTTCATTTGTGTGTCATCTTTATAAATAAAAGAGTACTTTTGATTGAAAAAGTTTTATTAGCAAACCTGGCATCTGCAACAAAATTGTACATAATTCACTAAAGTCCAAGAAATAAAGGTGCTATCTACCATCAAAAACCTGCTATCTGCATCAAAATGGTACAGATTTCACTAAACCTGCAATCAAAATGTGCTATCTCCCAAAAATCCAACTAACCTTTAAATTATATAAAAATGCTTATCAACATTGAAAACATAGTTAATTTTTATGTATAATGCCATAATTGGATTTTAAGATTTAATAAATATAAAAAAAATAAACGTTTTTTTCGTCTCCTGTAAAATTGACTTTTTGAAAATAACACTATTTGATTCTTAACCGTCGATATAATATACTGAAAGTAATAAAAAAATGATTAAATTGAATACTATTTTAAATATATTACCACTTTTGATGTAAAAAAATATATTGTAGCCCTGTTTTTGGCATTAATTGCAAAATTTCTCGAAAAAAATACTTAATGTTAAATGAAACCAACACACAAAAATTGGTGACTTTATGACTTTTCATTTTAATTGAACACATTTTTTAAAAACTTATTTGAACGTGACGAAAAGTAATAAAAACATGTGAAAATCGAGAATCGGGCGTTCGGTTTCAACGTAACAGCCGCGTTGAAACCCGCATTGATTTGAATGTGAAATGAATATACTTATGTTCGATATTATTTAGACACGTATCAATCTACTCAGATTGAGTGATATTAGCGCCTTCAAATAAAATGTAAGCAATCTGTGGTATCATAAATATGTCAAAAAGTCAGATATCAGTCAGTTAACAGTTTTATCTAGTAGTCAGATATTTTTGTCTACACTACCGTAACATATTAATGAACCGTTTATATTGATAACATTTTATTGATATCTAAGTTTGTATAGAACTTTGTGATCATATTCACGCTTACAATGTTTTGAACCATTGGCCCTGCCAATATATAAATGAACTCTACTGTACCTACTATAAAATTGATGAAACAGAGCCATTAGTGAACAAAGCCATGTGTGTTGAATTAATTGAACAGGTAACATTTAGAACAATCGCTAATGGATTTCTCTGTCACTATAATGGTACGCTGAATGGCTGAGTGTCATCGAGTATTAATGCGAAGCTAGTTGTTAATCATTTGAGTTATTTTTAAATTACCGTCAAAAACCAAATTTTGTTTTTTGCCTCTTATTAAACTGTCTCGTAAGACATGCTGATGTTAGGCGTAACGCCAGAAATGACACAAAAAAGAAAAAAACCAGCCAGAAAAAAATAATAAAAACATTACCCTCTTTCTTGGGCAGTCTGGCAAAAAGAAAACCTGCCAAATGTGAGCCAGACTCGCGCGAAGTAGGCTAAGTAGCCTTTTTTAAAAATAAATGAATATTAAAAAAAAATAAAATGTTTTTGCCATTGGTAATTGAACATTTTGTATGGATAATCTTTGAACTTTTTACAAATCCAACTGCACGTCTTAAGTTGGTCGACTATTACTAATAAACTAAGAAAGTTTACGTAGAGCCATGATGGTTTTCCTTAAAAATTGATTATAATTATGTCCTATTTAAAAAAAACCAAATGTCTTGAAATATCAGTTTGGCTGGTAGGGAGGGGGAGGACACTTGACTTCAACAAAAATTAGTACTTTAAAACTTAATATTTCTTAAACGGAATCGTGAATCGAAAAATAGTCTTAGCAACCACTCAGTAGTTTCGAAAGACCTATTTAACGATAACCCACACGATAGAATACGTTAACAAACAAAAATCCTCTTCGGGGGGTCCTCTTTCCATGTAGGAAAGGTACCATAAAAATATATTTTTATGATTTTATTTTACCACTTTGTCGGCGTGATTAATATGTATACGCATGTCAAATTTTAACTTCGTAGTGAAAATAGTCTCTGAGATAAGCCGCGGACAGACGGACAGATATGGCAAAACAATAAGGGTTCCTTGTTGACTACGGCATACTAAAAAGGAGAAGGAAGTAGGGAAGAAGTCAGGAGATTGATCTATACTTACCGCAAAATCGTATGAAGAAACACAAATTTGCCTCAAAAACCATTTACTATTAAAAGGCGCCCTGAGCTAATGAAACCTTTTAAGCCACTTATGCTTAAAATGCCTACTAATCACTTGGATTCAAACCACAGATAAGTGAATTCATTGCTTATTTCCTTTTACAAAAACTATCTCGATAGACACGTTACGGCAGAAATGACACAAAAAAGAAAATAAATATAAGAAATGCAAAAAAAATAACTCTTCATACAAAGTTATCAATTGATACGAGTAGACCGATTTTAAATATTTTTATATGGAGTGTTGAAATTTTTTTTTTAATTGAGTATGGGTTCCTTGGCGAAAGTCGTTCAGTATGATGAGTAGACGCCCCAGTTAAAGGGTCCTGTACTAATTTTATTAAACCCTGTATACAAATTAGCTGACTGTCTATATTTCTGAATTTTGTATGGAGAGTTGTTTTTTTTTTTTAATTGACTACGGGTTCCTTGGTTGTATGCCCAAGGCGCAAACATATCAGATGTTGAATGCTACGCAAAAAAGTATGCACAACGTGGATGTACAGTTTTGGCACTAACTTTACTGTAGACACTCCCCACAACGTTTTAGTTTCCCGAAAGACATATTAGATAACATAGATACTACATGAAGTTTCCATTTAAATTTACCATCCATATTGATGTAATTTACTTCAATATAATTTTAACAATACCATTACAGCTTTTGCTTTTCCAGTGAAGTGAGAAGCGGGATCCAATAACAGTTGCTCTCACGACTAATAACATTCTGAACGCTCCCTTTAAGCTTCCTATCAATTTATACCTGGAATCGAAAAATAACAAAGCGGCTTACGAGGTTTTATCAGCACTGTGCGCTTTTTAATATTAAGGCCTTCATCATATCAGCCGAAGGACGTCCACTGCTGGACATAGGCCTCCCCCAAGGATTTTCACGACGACCGGTTCTGCACTGCCCGCATCCAGCTGTATTAGGCCTTACGATGGGTCAAATGACAATATTCAATTTGAATTATTGAAAGACTGTGTAAAGCTATCACTATGAAAAAAATATATAATATACATAAATTAATAAAAAATCGATTTAGTTGAATACAATTTTAAAAATTATACCAGTTTTGATGTAAAAAATATATTGTAGATCCTGTTTTTGGCATTAACTGCAAAATTTCTCGAAAACAAATAGTTAATTTTTAATAACAAAAATCGGTGACTTTACCACCTTTCATTTTAATTGAAAACATTTTTATAATTTTTTGAAAGTGAAAAAAAGTAATAAAAACGTGTAAAAATCAAGAATTGGGCGTTCAGTTTCCACGTCACAGCCGTGTTGAAGCCCACATTAATTTGAAATTAAAATCAATAGACTTACGTTTGATATTATTTTGACACGTATCAACCTGCTCGGATTGAGTCATCTTAAAGCCTTAACTACTTTTGTTTGATAATTTGCTTAGCCTTATTTCAACTCAAAAAAATTAATGTAAGGGTATCGGGATTATAATTATTTTAGGCAGCATTACGAACCTTTGTCTACGGATGCACGTGATCGGCTAAGCTTCATCAAATCCTGGGCACACCCTGAACACTTCATACAACGGGCCAGAAATGACATTTCAAAAAAGGAATGACGGAACAAACAAAATGGCGGCGAAATCCTATACGTTCGACAAACAAACTGTATCAATCTGGGCGACGAGGGGGTGAGGTCGCAATCTAGAGAGCGGCAGGGAGTGTCCGTCCATACTGTATGTTAGTTCTAATACTTTGTCCTGGGTAAAAATTTATAGACCGTCCGACTACATATTATGGCAAAAGATCGATGACAAACCGCTATTAATAGATACAGGCTGATATAAGTCAGATCATAGTATGCCAGGTAAACATACTAGGGACAGCTAAGAAAACTGATCAATTTTTCTCGGCGAACTTAAAAAAGGGAATTTTATATGAGAAACTAAAAAAAAATCCTCAGATAACATGTTGTGAATTCTCAAAAACAAAAGACAGTAAAAATATTTGTTGAAAATTCCATTATTAGCTTAGGACAAAAATATAAAATCTAATTAGTGAAGTTATTAAGTATAGATGCCTAAATGGGCAAATACAACGTTCATCCATAACAAAGGGCTGACGGAGGCGGCGGGCGAGCCTTTGCCCTTCTGGTTAACCTCTAATGCGCAGGACCTTAATAAACTCTACCCACAGTACGAGAAAATGGCGTGCCATTTTCACAATAAAGAATTCATTAGTTTCCCTCTATTTTGCTATTCTGAGAGAGTAAACCAAAAATGTTCTACCTGTTCTACTTTACGCTACAAAATTCTAGAGGAAGAAAAGTTAGTGCAGTACAGAAGTGAAATTACAATATTGAAATGAGCATGCCTATTGAAAACTTATAACGTACTATTCAACTAGATATATACACCAATAGATGGAGAATATTTTTGCGAACTGATATTTAGATAGATACAGGATGTTACAGATAAAATGGAGCATATTTTTACTAACTGGTATTTAGATAGAATGGAGTATATATTGACGAATTGTTATTTAGACAGACACAGGATGTTAGATAAAATGGAGCATATTTTTAGAGCCATTACGCAGGCCGGCGACTCAGTCTCTCGGCAACCGAAACGTAGGCAACTAGGGCCGGAGACCAAGCCGAGCGACAGTATTCCAAGTACAGTCGTGCAGGTAGTCGCCTGTGCGTCGCCACTACGCGGCGAGTCGCCGAGTCGCCTGCGCAACCGGCGACCGAGTGCGTAAACACTAATTTAAACTAAAGAAAGTCACAGTTGCCGGCGACTGAGTCGCCGGCGACCAGTCGACAGTGCGAAATGGCTCTTACGAACTGATATTTAGATAGATAAAGGATGTTAGATATAATGGAGTATATTTTTACAAACTGATATTTAGATAGATATAGGATGTTAGATAAAATGGAGCATATTTTTACGAAATGATATTTAGATAGATATAGGATGTTAGTTAAAATGGAGCATATTTTTACGAACTGATATTTAGATAGATATAGGATGTTAATTAAAATGAAGCATATTTTTACGAACTGATATTTAGATAGACACAGGATCGAAGATAAAATGAAGCATTTTTTTAAACGAGGCTACTCAAGATACTAAATAACTATTGTTCTACAAATTTTCTAAAATTGCAAAACAAAGTTTTCAAATTCCTTTACAAATCAGCTGTAAAAACACTGATGGCCCGTTTGATGGAATGTAAGAAGTATTTTTTTTTAAATCGAAGGACGTACCTAAGTATGTATCTGTATTTCGTAGGATATCTATCCAATTAACAGTGATTTAAACACTTTTATTCTGTTATGAACATTCATTCGCTTTTATTTTATACATACAGAGCTTGTTATATAAAAAAACAAAGTTGTAATGATCTACCCAGCAAGAAAAACAAGAAAGAAGCGACGATCCGACTTGTTAGGTTGTCAATTTATAATGGAAGAAAAGCTTCTACTGCACTTAAAATTATTGCGTTTCCTTTAAACCTAAAATAAACTTTATTTTCATCATCATCATCATATCAGCTGAAAAACGTCCACTGCAGGACAAAGGCCTCCCTCAAGGGTTTCCACGACGACCGGTTCTGCGCTGGCCGCATCCATCGGCTTCCTGCGATCATCACCAGGTCGTCGGTCCACCGCGTGGGAGGCCTACCTGCGCTACGTTTTCTGGTGCGCGGTCGCCTCTCGAGATCTTTACTGACCCAACAGCCATCTGTTCTACAAGCCCTGCCCACTGCCACTTCAGTTTAGCGATTCTGTGAGCTATGTCGGTTAAGGTCTATGATCAGTGTGTGTTGCCAGTGATGACTTACAGAACTGAGACATAGTCGCTTACTACGGGCCTCATAAGAAGGCTCAAGGTCACCCAAAGGGCAGTAGAGCGTGCTATGATCGGAGTTTCTCTGCGTGATCGATTCAGAAACGAGAAGATCCGCAGGAGAACCAAAGTAACTTTATTTAATTTATACGCATATTTACGATTATACATAAAGTTTATTTTATCATTATTGTATAATAACAGTAAGTTTTCCAAATATAATAAAATAAAATAAATAAATAAATTATACGTTTAATCTGGTTAACCCAGTCTCTGGCGACGCAGAGCCTGTGATACTATTTAAATTGATTCATTTAAAGAGCTCGATATGAAATATATATGTGGGGTGAAATCGAGCGTTGATCGGTAACGCGTTACCGTTACTTTTTACGTCATTATGTTTTTCAGTCACGAAGGCTAAGGAAAAATGACCATGCCACCTAATACAAAAGCCAAAGGCCGAGCTCTGCGTAGGGCGGAGCCCGGAGCGTGCCGTGCGAGTAAAGAGGCCGAAGGCCGAAAAAAATGTATTTCATTAGTTAACTCGCCTACCGCGTTTCGGAGCTTTTTCACTTTTTTTATTGAAAATTTTTGTTTTTATTACGATTGAATAAGTTGGTTTGACCCTAAATTAATTATTTTTAAGCGATTTTCAAATTTTTGTGCTTACTTTCAAAATAATAACTTTTTATAACGGTTCAATTTTAAAAATGCCATATTTCACCTTCATTATTATCAACCGTTATATTTTAGTTTGGTCACCAATAGTTAGATGAAGTTTATTACTAGCTAATTGACAACAACGCTAAAAAAGTTAGGAACAACCGACTTGAATCATAAATGCGGCGTTAAACCAATGACGTGTTTTTTTTTCTGGTACACACTTTTCAGTATGGACTGATATGGATCCTGAAAACCACTGAATTCATTTTGATGAAACTTACACTAATACTCTAAATTGAAAGATACTTAATCCAATAAAAAAAGAATTATCCCATTTCAATTTCTAGTTTTTTTTTTATTCACAATTGGTAAACCTTTGACAACATCTCACCTGGTGGTAAGTGACGATGTTGCCGAAGATGGAAGCGGGCTTACCAAGATTCCCCAACGCAAGTACTAGTTACTGAGAAATACGGGGACAAATTTAAAAACAAACATTAACTAGTCTTATTCTTAAAACTTTTAATTTGTAAAACGATGTGTTTATATTACAGAAGTTAGTTGGTAATTTTCCTTACCAGCTACATACAGATCTAACTAACTTATTTTGCGCTGCGATTAATTTGTTTCCCGGCGGGGTCAATTGTAAGACTCGGTTTGGTTGGTGGTAGGGCATTTTCTAAGCCCGCCTGGCTAGCTACCACCATCTTATCTTAGTCTTGCCGCCAACTAACAATGTTGATATCATTGGTGTGTTCCGGCATGAAGATAAGATAGCCAGTTCCCCATTGCGTTGGGGAATCTTGGTAAGCCCGCTTCCATCTTCGGCAACATCGTCACTCACCACCAGGTGAGATATTGTCAAGGGTTTACCAATAGTGAATTAAAAAAAAAAAATCGCGTGTGTCAGAGGCGTGTAATAAAGCACCTCGCTTCAGTTGAAACTTGTTAGAAACTCTCACTTTCATAGTTACGTGTATTGATAGGTATAAAATAAAGGCTAGTTTTTTTTCTATTCACAATTGGTAAGCCCTTGGCATCATCTCACCTGATGGTAAGTGACGACGATGCCGAAGATGGAAGCGAGCTTAACAAGATGCAATGGAGAACTGGCTATTTTATCTTCAAGCCGGAACACATCAATGATGTTTGGCGGCAAGACTTAGATAAGATGGTGGTAGCTAGCCAGGCGGGCTTAGCAAATGCCCTACCACCAACGAAACCGAGTCTTACAAGTTGACCCCACCGGGAATCGAACCTGCGACCTCCTGGTGTGAAGCGAATGGGCTAACCATTACGCCACGAAGGCATTTAAAATAAAATAAAATGCATTATAATACAGTTAAATACATTATTTATAACTAACGACGTTAAACACGTTAAAAAATGGGCCAAGTGCGAGTCAGAACCGCACACATAGGGTTCCGTACCAACATAATAGATGGCACTAGTTTCTTGAAACACTTTTTGTATGGAGACCCCACCTTACTTTTTTACTTTTTTATTTATTTTTAGTATTTGTTGTTATAGCGGCAATAGAAATACATCATCTATGACAATTTCAACTGTCTAGCTATGAAATACAGCCTGGTGACAGACGGACAGACAGACAGACAGACGGACGGACAGCGAAGTCTTAGTAATAGGGTACCGTTTTTACCCTTTGGATACGGAACCCCAAAAAAACCGACTTCAGTCGAAACAGCCAAGTACATTTTTGAATCTTGTTTTGTTTTTGAAAATTTTCTAAAAAAGTTCTTCATTAATTTTGATTAAATTTATACGGAACCACCCTAGGAAAAATACCTATCAATAAATGAAAAAATATTAAAAATCGGTTCATAATTAGCAAAGAAATCGCGTTACATACTTACATTAAAAACGTACAGCCGATTTTTTTTTAAAGTCGGGAAAATCCTTACTAATATAATTAATGTGAAAATGTGGTTGTTTGTTACCTTTTCACGCTTCAACACCTCAACCAATCTTGGTGAAATTTTGCATGCACGTAGCCTGTGTCATCTAGGAGGACATCGGCTACTTTTCAATCCCGTGAAAATAGCATAGTTCGATACAATTTCTGAGGGAACTGATAAAAAGACTTTTTTAATTTTTTTTTTAACATCGCAACGGAACAACAGATCGTTGTGTTTTTGCACAGAGATAGATGGTTGAGGATGTGGGAAATGACATCGAGCGCTGATTAGCATAGACCGAAATAGTTCCAAAAGGATCTTGGAAAAACTCATTTTCACGCTTATTTGGACTAAAGCCTTGAACGGATATTGTATGGAAATTGTTGAGGCTGTTGAAAGTGACATAAACCGCTAACCATAATAGCCCGATACAGTTCCAGAACTTGTCCACGCTCGCGATCCGCTTGCAGCTCACTCACCACTCACCGTCTGAGACAACCATAACATCGATGTCGCGGGAAAAAGCTAGTACAAAATAAACTTAACTTTTAAGGCTTTAGTACTTGAGATTATTGCAAGAATGTTGAAAAAATAGTATTAAAAACATTAGCATTGGCGACGACTGTGATATAATATCAGATATAAGTGTTATCATAAAAGAAAAAAAAACACTCAAAAGCGGTTCAAAGTATTGTTGGAGTTCAGTTACTTTCTTGGAATATAAAAATAAAAATACTTTCTACAGCTCTTGCGGTTTTAAATGCGAAGTTTATGACTTATGTTTTATTCATTTACTAAGACAATAAAACGCCAAACAAAAAGTTGCTTAAAGGGTAAAGGGTCGAACTTGTCTCCATGAGTAGTATTTGGTTCCACTAAATATGTAAACTTCATGTACATCACATATAAAGTTAACCTTCTTTTCTTTCCTTTTAGGGTTCCGTAGTCAACAAGAAACCCTTATTGTTTCGCCACCTCTGTCTGTCTGTCCGTCTGTCTGCGGCTTAGCTCAGAGACTATGGAAAGTCGGTCCGTGGCTTAGCAAAGAGACTATAAGTACTCGAAAGCTGTAATTTGGCATGGATATACATATTAGTCACGTCAAAAAAACCTGAAAAAAAAAACATTTTCTTAGGGTTGTTCAGTGAGGTTGAATAGATTTTACAAAACTACTGAGGCCTTGCAATAACCATTATTAAATTCAGGTATTGGTTTGCGAAATATTAAGCTTTAAAGCTCAATTCACTTCGTGGATTTACTGACGTAATTTACTTCTATGAGTCCCTGGGACTAATTTTTTTCTAAGCGTGTGTTTTTAAAACATTTTATTTCATTTAATGTTTTATTATTTTTATTAGGTAAATATAATATATTTACCTATATTGGCACTAGAAAAAAGTAACAAAACTGGACAGACTTTTGGTACCCTCTTAAAATATAAAAAGCTATTTTTTTTATGTATCAAATAACTAAGGTATTTTCAAACCTCTACAAACCTAATAAATACTCTTAAAAAATATATGTTTTTACGTTTTGTAGACTCTTAAAAATATCCAAATACACAATAAGAAAACAAAAATAAACGCTCCTGTACAAAAAAAACGTGCAATGAGTTTTGCCACTGCTCACAGTCAATGGCATACCTTTTTTTAAAAGGTCAAACATATTGGCTTCAGACATTTGTGCTTAGAAATGCAGTCTTTGTTCTATTTTTGAAATGGCACATATATCAGTAATCTGCGAGGTATCTACGATAGCGGTAAGTTGTTTTTACTAGATGACAACTCACCATCATCGATCCTAGCTTAATGTTTGTTGATATTTCGTTTGGGATTAATTTTGCAAATCTACAACAAAAAAATTAAAGTTTAAAAAACTAAAAAACGACTTCAAAATGAAATTAACTCAAAAGTATGAAATAATATTAATATACTTAAATACACGACATAACCCAACAATAACGAAATCAAAGGTGGGTAAATTAGGGACCTAAATTTATTTTTGAGGTCGGTACCAGCACACAGCTACTTATGTATCAAATGTTTTAGATTCGATAGCATTGCTGACACCGACCTCAAAAAAAAATTTAGGCCCCTAATTTCCCCACCTTTGATTTCGTTATTGTTTGGTTAATGTCGTGTATTTAAGTATATTAATATTATTTCATACTTTTAAGTGAATTTCATTTTGAAGTCGGTTTTTAGATTTTTAAACTTTTATTTTTATTTTATTTATTTTTATTGATAATGCTATTTATTTAATAACGTTAAACCCAATCACCCACTCGCCAATAGAAACACTCAAATCATAATACATGTGTTTCATCAGATACAGATTCCTGTGGCTTCCCTCATCATCTCAACAGCATGAAAGTTAAGGAGTTACAACTTCCATAATCAGCTCATCTGAATAACCTGAAAGAATACAACTATCGGTCTATACGTACCTACGTAATACGTATCTACGTAAAATATTTGAAGAATTATCCTCCAACTCCTAATCGTTAAGAAGTTGTACCTTCCTTCATCAGCTCATCAACGTGGGATGATGACTACCAGACGAAAATACTTTCATTATTTTAGAAAGCACAAGAAACACGTAAAACGTACCTATAAAATTTGAGAGTTGCCCTCGATTTCCCTGGGATCCCATCATCAGATCCTGACTTGGTGACAATGGGACCCGAATAAAAATAGAATTTTGAACATCGGATCACAAACGGCGGAGATATCGCGTAACAAACATACAAAAAAAAAAACATACAGTCGAATTGAGAACCTCCTCCTTTTTGAAGTTTGTTGAAAATAAAATATAATTTATTAATATATGAGAATACATAATTTATATTTATTTTAACGTCAAATAAGCAAAATCCGTGGGACTCACTCGACGCTATAAATCACCAAATAAGCGACACGGGCAGACTTCCTTTCGCCACCACGTAGCTCGCGACACTGTAGGAATGTACTGAGACGGGGGAAAAACTAGCCGCTAAAGCGTTACAAAAGTCTGACGCATAATGATAGAAGTTTGAAATTCTGATGTTAGTCCCAGGGGCTCAGGAAGTGAATTGAGGGTTAAATGCCAAAGAAGTTTCTAAGTCACCTGGAAATGGTCTAAAATATTGTTTAATAGTAGTGGTAACGAACCCTCATTTCGCAAGTCCGACTCGCACTTGGCCAGTTTTTCGATTTTTTTTTCTCTTTATACTTATTTCAGCAAATTTCAAGTTTATAAGTTACCTGGAAGTGGTCTATAGATTTTGCTGATAGGCCAAACAAGAGGCCAAAACAGCAACTTTTGGAATTTCTGTCTGCCTCCCCCAAGGATTTCCACGACGACCAGTCCTGCGCTGCATGCATCCATCGGTTTCCCGCGATCTTCTCCAGGTCATCGGTCCACCGCGTGGGAGGCCTGCCTACGCTACGTTTTCCGGTGCCCGGTCGCCACTCGAGAAATTTACTACCCCATGGGCCATCTGTTCTACGAGCTATGTGCCCTGCCCACTGCCACTTCAGTTTAGCGATTCTGTGAGCTATGTCGGTTACATCATTACAGCTCATATACGTCCCCACCGAGCGGCTCGAGCCTACCCTAAATCAGGGCGATTAGGCCTTAGTCGACCACGCAGGCCCAGTGCGGGTTGGTCGACTTCACACACAACCTTCGAGTTTCTTCGCAGGCGTGTGCAGGTTTCCTCACGATGTTTTCCTTCACCGTTAAAGCAATCGGTAAGTATGTACGTAAGTTTTTTTTTTTGAAAAACTCATTGGTACATTGGCCATCCAGATTTGAACCCGGTACCTCTGGTTAGATGGACCAAGTCGTTACCGGTTTGAGCCACCGACGCTTTTTTATCTCCAGGTCATCGGTCCACTGCGTGGGAGGCCTGCCTACGCTACGTTTTCCGGTGCCCGGTCGCCACTCGAGAAATTTACTACCCCATGGGCCATCTGTTCTACGAGCTATGTGCCCTGCCCACTGCCACTTCAGTTTAGCGATTCTGTGAGCTATGTCGGTTACAGCTAGTTAATAATAACTAATATTACAGTCTTTATCTACATAGAGTTCTATTACTAGGAAGTACTAGTTCTATTACTCAAGGAAGTTTTAAGTACTACGGTATGATCTGATGGAATGAGCAAAAGAGATATCGCATTTCAGAAAACTTTCTTAGATTTCCGTCAGTCATGTTAAATTTTACACGTTGTTAGCCAATCAGTTGATTAATTTTAGAGAGTCCAGCTTTTTTTGCCTTTTTTAGGTAACTTATAGACGGGAATTGTAAAAAAAGGGAAATACTCGTATCCATGATGAAGAAGTCGTTTTTGTAGCAGAACTAGATTTTGCCAGCGGCTTTGCTTGCTTAAACATAGTTTTATGATTGTCTCCGAGGGTGCGCAGTGCGCGAGCCGCTTCGCGAGCGTGGAAAAAAGTAGCCTTTATGTTAATCCGGGTCTTAAGCTGTTTACTTACCAAATTTCAGCCAGATATGTTCAGTAGTTATTGAGTTATCGCGTGAACATAGTTTTTATGTCTGTCGTGCTGTCGAGCGTGGGAACTGAGTCAACTCTAGATCCCTTGGAAACTATGTCAGGCTATGCTAATTAGTATTAAATTCGATAATCAGTATTAATTAGCACGTCAATCCTTCGCTTCATTGCGAAGTGACAGAAATTGCCAAAAAAAGAGAGAGTTAACAGCTATCCCACGGGAACCACTTAAGTAATCGGGATAAAAAGTAGCCTATATGATAATCCAGGACCTATCCTTTATGTGTGCCAAGTGTCATCCCAATCCGCCAAGTGGTTGAAGCGTGAAAGAGTAACAAACATCCATCCATACATACAAACTTTTGCGTTTATAATATTATAGTAGGATCTCTGTACTATGAGATCTCTGTTCATTTCCAAATAACTTTCTACGAAAGAGGTCCTGTTACTCAAGAGGACTTTTTATTAATTTTATTTTTTATTAAAATTTGAGTGCGTTTGACTGCAACTCACCTGATGGTAAGTGATGATGCAGTCGAGGATGGTACACGCAAACTCAAATAATGCCTATTCACTCTTGCCTTGAAGATCCCCAAATTAAAGGAATCGGGAAACACTGACGCAGGCAAGGTGTTCCACACTTTAACAGGTTGGCGTTAAACGCTTCTGCTGTTTCAAAAAGTTACTTATTGGGTAAATTCAGCTCACATTGTAACCTAAGAATTGTGATATCTTTGTTGTAACTCAAAGGGACCCAAATGGTTTCTATGATACCTCCAGAGGGAAATTCGATGTCACGTAAATGGGCCCACGTTTGAGTGTGCTATACGACATATTATAAGTTGCTGTAGTAAGAGTGTGACAAATGTATTGTACTTTCATACAGTTCTATTTTCTCAGTAACGCCTTTGAATCCGTTATTTGACTACACTTCTCAGGTGACAGCCATTTCGTCTCTAGAGATATAGAAATTCTGAGATGAGACCCCTCAACAGGACAGCTACGTAAGCTCCGCTCGCTAACTCCTCAAGCACAAAAGCGCTGAAAGCTTTTCAAACCTCCGAGAGATGCTTGGCAAAATAACTACTAAAGGATTACAATACTTAAAAGTCAAATTGCACAGTTACTCAACAGGACCCTTCAACAGATCGGCCACGTGAGTGCCATTCGCTAACGCTTTGAGCGCTAAAGCGTTAAATGCTTCTGCAGTTTTGATAGAAAAGCGATATTAACGAATTAATGGGGTGCTTACCCAAAATAACTCAAACTGCATTTCAATGAGACTCTCAAATAGGTCCGCCTTGTCATTGTCACTTCCTAACGATTAAATCACTTAAGCGCTTCGACCAATATAGAAGTTATGGACCGGCCAACGCGAACAGGGGTTTTGATGCCTACAGAAATGAGCGAAATCGCTCATTTCACCTTAGTCGATTAGTTTTCCCCAAATGGGTTGAAGGTCGACATTAGTTAAATTTATTATCTGTATTATCTGTATAATTATGTCTGTCATTATTTATATTTTAATGAGACTTGGCAGACTATAGTAGTGTAAGTGTATGTTTGCGTGCAGTTGAATTTGACTATTTTTTTATGAGATTAATGTATGGATTGAGCCGGTCCATTATATTTGGTCGAATTTTAAGAAGAATACAAAAAGATTTAGTAAAAGCTTACCCAAAGCCAACTCGCATTGCAACTCAACGGGACTCTTCAACAGGTCGGCCACGTCAGCACCGCTTGCTAACGCTTCAAGCGCTAAAGCGCTGAACGCTTTCTGCACCTCCGCTAGACGCCTGCGCTGCTCATCGCGATCTAGAAGATTGCTGAACCTAAAAAAATAAAGAAAATAGAATGGTTAGTATGGGGTCTGGTTTTCTCACCCATATATTATATCCGCGCCGTCAAAAAAATTGACTAGCAGGTAAACGCTTTATGTCAAAGCAATAAGAGTGTTACTTCTATCATCCGCCCATCCTTCCCGACTTACAATCGAATTTCAGATCCGACGACGTCATTACGTTTATAATGCATAGATTTTACAATAAATCTTTTTCCTACCGGCTTAGTTTTGTTCTGCCTCGGAAAATCAAGGGGAGTCATCCAAAAATGATGAAACATCCAAAAGATCTTATTTGTTTTGTCTATGGTTTTCTGAAGTAATAACTATACAGGGTGTAACCGAATTGGTGTAGGTCCCGTTAACTGGCACTTCTACTCGTCATTCTGAACAACTTTTGTTCTAAGACATTGCTGAAAACGTATTTTTTTTTACTTTTCATACAAATCGATCAGCTGATAAACCGATTTTGTGCATTTTGGTATGGAGGGTCCACATTTTATTTTCAGAATTGACCATGGGTTCCTCGGAGAAAGTTGTTGAGTATGATGAGTAGAAACCCCAGTTAATGGGACTTACACCAATTTTGTTACACCCTGTATATAAATTAAGAATTTTAAATATCTTCGAAACCCTTTTTCTCACCGTCTACCTATAACCTATAAAAGGAGACCATTCCATTGAGCCCAAACACGATACCACTACGGTGAATTGGCAAGGAGTTGGGGTATCCAGCAGATTCCATCCAGGTGACGCTGCAGTATCAGGTCAAGTTTGCCATGTATTGCAATCGGTCCTTAATATATGTGTACAAATTTTCGATTAAATTCAACGTCTTGAAGTGTATGAAAAATTCCGTTTAAAGATTCCGTTACGTAGATAGACAGACAGGTAAAGTTAATATGAAAAACCGGTAAAGTGCGAGTCAGAACTGCGCACAAAGGGTTGCGCACCATCATACTAGGTGGCGTTAGTTTCTTCACGTTTAAAAAAAAACACGTTTTTCATTTGTTATAGTGGCAACAGTAATACAGATTTTAACTGTCTAGCTATCACGGTTCATGATATACAGCCTGGTGACAGATGGACAGACAGACAGACAGACAGACGAACGCACAGCAGAGTCTTAGTAATAGTGTCCTGTTTTTACCCTTTGGGTACGGTACCCAAAAAAGGCTGCTTAAAAGATGTACCGTAGCAATGGCGTAGCAATGGCGTAGCAATGGCGTAGCAATGGCGTAGCAAAGCGCGTAGTTCGTAGCCGCGTAGCAGTAGTTCCTTGCGAAGTCATTGGCCGCCGTCCATACATCGTAGCCTACTGATAATTTTTGAAAACAAGAATTTAACCGCCCCCGTGGCGTAGTTGTTAGTCTATTCGCTTCACACCAGGAGATCGTGGGTTCGATTCCCAGTGGGGTCAACTTGTAAGACTCGGTTTGGTTGGTGGTAGGGCATTTTCTAAGCCCGCCTGGCTAGCTACCACCATCTTATCTTAGTCTTGCCGCCAAACATCAGTGTTAACAACATTGATGTATTCCGGCTTGAAGATAAGATAGCCAGTTCTTCATTACGTTGGGGAATCTTGGTAAGCCCGCTTTCATCTTCGGCATCATCGTCACTTACCATCAGGTGAGATGATGCCAAGCGTTTACCAATTATGAATAGAAAAAGTTATTTTATGAATCATCATTACAGCTCATATACGTCCCCACCGAGGGGCTCGAGCCTACCCTGAATCAGGGCGATTAGGCCTTAGTCGACCACGCGGGCCCAGTGCGGGTTGGTCGACTTCACACACAACCTTCGAGTTTCTTCGCAGGCGTATGCAGGTTTCCTCACGATGTTTTCCTTCACCGTTAAAGCAATCGGTAAGTATGTACGTAAGTTTTTTTGAAAAACTCATTGGTACATTGGCCATCCAGATTTGAACCCGGTACCTCTGGTTAGATGGACCGAATCGTTACCGGTTGAGCCACCGACGCTTTTAACCGGTGAATTTTATGAATAGATCCAATTAATTACAATCGGATAAGAGAAATCTATGTCCGTATAACCCTGTCTTTTTCAAAAATCTTATATATACTGAGATATAACGGCCTCAAGTAATAATGTACATCATCATCATATCAGCTCATATACGTCCCCACCGAGGGGCTCGAGCCTACCCTGAATTAGGCCGATCAGGCCTTAGTCGACCACGCGGGCCCAGTGCGGGTTGGTCGACTTCATACACAACCTTCAAGTTTCTTCGCAGGTGTGTGCAGGTTTCCTCGCGATGTTTTCCTTCACCGTTAAAGCAATCGGTGAGTATATGTACGTAAGTTTCGAAAACTCATTGGTACATTTGCCGTCCGGATTTCAATCCGGCAACTCTAGTTAGGAGGACCGAGTCGTTACCGGTTGAGCCACCAACGCTTGTGGACACCTATTACGAATTAAAAAGGTAAACAGTACGCCGTTTAAAGGTCGGACAGACAGACTCACAGACAGAGTAACTCTGAAAAAGTGAATAAAAAGTTAACTTGTACCTAAAAATTGTTTAAAGCAAATATAACTGCACGTTCCTTACGCTTTTTACGTTTCCTTATTACCAGAAACAAACAAAAGCAAATTGATTTTCAGTAATCAATTGACGAAATTGATTCTATCTTTCAACAAAAAGCATTAATAGAAATCTCGTAAATTCCAAGAAACTACGCTTCCTTCGAATCTCCCCTGTTCCTCCATTCAGTAAAGTAAATACAATACAATAAAGTACAATACAATAAAGTACAATACAGTAAAAGCTAAGGCCGAAAAGTCACGCAGGTGTCTCGGTTTTTATGTCGCGGAAACACAGTCCATCTCCAAATTGTTTATTTTCACGATGCCAGTAAGTAATTAGGGTTTGTATTGGCAGGCACTTTTGGTAAGTAGTACTCCAAAGTGAGCGTCGGTGACGTAATGGCAAGGGCCGCTACTTTCTGTCCGGGAGGTCGTGGTTCGAACCCTGCTGCGTATTGGTACGCTGTGTTCTCGAATTTAGATTTCTTATGTACGTTTATTATAATAAATTACGTTTATTATAAAAAAAGCGTCGGTGGCTCAACCGGTAACGACTCGGTCCATATAACCAGAGCTAGAGGTACCGTGTTCAAATCTGGACGGCCAATGTACCAATGAGTTTTTCAAAAACTTACGTACATATAATTACCGATTGCTTTAACGGTGAAGGAAAAACATCGTGAGGAAACCTGCAACACGCCTGCGAAAAAAATCGAAGGTTGTGTGTGAAGTCGACCACCCGCACTGGGCCCGCGTGGTCGACTAAGGCCTAATCGCCCTGATTCAGGGTAGGCTCGAGCCCCTTGGTGGGGACGTATATGAGCTGATATAATAATGTACGTTTATCCGACGCTCTTACGGTGAAAGAAAACATCATGAGGAACCCTGCACACGCCTGCGGAAAAAAGAAAGTCCTAGGTTGTGTGTGAAGTCGACCAATCCTAATTGAATATGAAACAGTGAGGTTTGCCAAACTTTTTTTTTAATTTCCTAATTTGTCCTCCGAAAATGAAAAAAATATTTATTTACTTTTCACATATGTGTTTGGGTCATAGTATTACACCATCCTACCAAATTTCACATGACTTGGTCCAGTAGATTCGGAGAAAATTTGCGGTGACAGACGGACAGACAGACAGTCGCACGAGTAATCCAATAAGGGTTCCGTTTTTTTTGTACTGTACCCTAAAAAGGATCCAAGTTGTCGTCAACCGGTACTTCAAACAGATTTTTGGTATGTATGTACTTGCCCGAGAAGATCTCAAACGAAAAACTATGGGATATCTGTCACCAGATCCCTTGTCGCAAGTGAGCTTTGGGTAAGCCACACTCTCAGAAGACCTATCCACATACCTAGACAAGCGCTAGAGTGGACCTCGTAAGGAAAGAGAAATCCTGGCGGCGCTCTGTGGTAGCGGATTTAAAGGCAATCGGGTTGTCATGGCCTGAAGTAAGCGCGTAGCCCAAGATAGAATTAAATGACGGAGCATTGAGGACGCGCTGTGTCCCACTTAGGGGAGTTGAGACAATAAGTCAAGTGGGAAAATATCAGCAGCAAGTGGCCTTCCGTGTCTTTGTCCATGACGTGGTTATTGGATATCTCAACTAATTATATTCAACTCTCATGAAAATCAATAGGTCAATTCTACTGAGGATAAGAGATATAAACAACTTCTGAATTCCAATTGGTTTTTCACTGCTAGATAGGTAAGGTTTTATACAAAGTTAAGCCAAATGAAAAAATGAAAGAACATTGTTCAAAAAAATAACAAATAGTCTTTATTATATCGATGGATTTATTGTAAGATACCCGGACTTCCGTCATCTATCTACCTACAAGTAAATTCAAGGACAAAGAGAGCGACTTCCAAAGGACATCTTCAATCTTAAATTTAAAGGAGAAGCAATTAAAAAAAAAAAAATAACAAATAGACTTTATTATATTCATGGATTTATTTTAAGATACCCAGACTTCCGTCATCTATCTACCTATAAGTAAACTCGAGGATAAAGGGAGCGACTTCCAATGTACGTCTTCAATCACAAATTTAAAGGAGAAGCAAATCTTTAAAAAAAATTACAAATAGACTTTATTATATCGTTGGATTTATTCTAAGATTTATTCTAAGTCATTTATCTAACTATAAGTAAACTCGAGGACAAAGGGAGCGACTTTCAAAGGACATTTCCAATTTTTTTTTATTCACACATTATTATAAAAGGAGAAGCAAAACTTTTCAAAAAATAACAAATATTAGTTTTTTTTTTATTCGTGCCCTTGGCATCATCTCAACTGATGGTAAGTGACGATGATGCCGAAGATGTAAGCGAGCTTACCAAGATTCCCCAATGCAATCCTATTAACTGGCTATCCTATCTTCAAGCCGGAACACATCAAAGTTGTTAATACTGATGTTTGGTGGCAAACCGGGGATCGAACCCGCGACCTCCTGGTGTGAAGCGAATGGACTAACCATTAAGCCACGGTGGCGGTTATACTTTATTATATCGATAGATTTATTCTGAAATTCCCGCACTTCCATCTACCTATAAGTAAACTCCCGAACAAAGGTAACGACTTTCAAAGGACATCTCCAATTTATAGGAAAAGCAAATCTTTCCAAAAATGACAAATATACTCTATTATATCGATATATTTATTATAAGATTCCCGGACTTCCGTCATCTATCTACCTATAAGTAAAGTCGAGAACAAAGGGAACGACATTCAAAGGACATCTCCAATTTATAGGAGAAGCAAATCTTTCCAAAAAATGACAAATATACTCTATTATATCGATATATTTATTATAAGATTCCAGGACTTCCGTCATCTATCTACATAGAAGTAAAGTCGAGAACAAAGGGAACGACATTCAAAGGGCATCTCCAATTTATAGGAGAAGCAAATCTTTCCAAAAAATGACAAATATACTCTATTATATCGATATATTTATTATAAGATTCCCGGACTTCCGTCATCTATCTACCTATAAGTAAAGTCGAGAACAAAGGGAACGACATTCAAAGGACATCTCCAATTTATAGGAGAAGCAAATCTTTCCAAAAAATGACAAATATACTCTATTATATCGATATATTTATTATAAGATTCCAGGACTTCCGTCATCTATCTACCCATAAGTAAAGTCGAGAACAAAGGGAACGACATTCAAAGGACATCTCCAATTTATAGGAGAAGCAAATCTTTCCAAAAAATGACAAATATACTCTATTATATCGATATATTTATTATAAGATTCCCGGACTTCCGTCATCTATCTACCTATAAGTAAAGTCGAGAACAAAGGGAACGACATTCAAAGGACATCTCCAATTTATAGGAGAAGCAAATCTTTCCAAAAAATGACAAATATACTCTATTATATCGATATATTTATTATAAGATTCCCGGACTTCCGTCATCTATCTACCTATAAGTAAAGTCGAGAACAAAGGGAACGACATTCAAAGGACATCTCCAATTTATAGGAGAAGCAAATCTTTCCAAAAAATGACAAATATACTCTATTATATCGATATATTTATTATAAGATTCCCGGACTTCCGTCATCTATCTACCTATAAGTAAAGTCGAGAACAAAGGGAACGACATTCAAAGGACATCTCCAATTTATAGGAGAAGCAAATCTTTCCAAAAAATGACAAAAATACTCTATTATATCGATATATTTATTATAAGATTCCCGGACTTCCGTCATCTATCTACCTATAAGTAAAGTCGAGAACAAAGGGAACGACATTCAAAGGGCATCTCCAATTTATAGGAGAAGCAAATCTTTCCAAAAAATGACAAATATACTCTTTTATATCGATATATTTATTATAAGATTCCCGGACTTCCGTCATCTATCTACCTATAAGTAAAGTCGAGAACAAAGGAAACGACTTTCAAAGGACATCTCCAATTTAAAAAAGAAACTCAGAACTTTGCAACAAAGAAATTCTCCTCACGATAACGAGATATTTTTTTGTTAATAGAATTACAAAGACGAATGAAAATTAAATTACAGAGGAAAGGAAAATGATAACAATAAGACACGAAAACCAAAACATAAAGAATAAAGGAATTTGATCATTATTTTTTTGTACCAATAATGTCTTAATATTGTCGTAACGAAAACATATTTTTCAAGAACAGACCATTAAAGTGGCGGGGCACATAGCTCGTAGAACAGATGGCCGTTGGGGTAGTAAAGTTCTCGAGTGGCAACCGCGAACCAGAAAACGTAGCGTAGGCAGGCCTACGGTGGACCGATGACCTGATGAAGGTCGCGGGAAGCCGCTGGATGCGGGCAGCGAAGAACCGGTCGTCATGGAAATCCTTAGGGGAGGCCTATGTCCAGAAGTGGACGTCCTTTGGCTGAAAATGTACACCATCAAAAGTTCTAATCAGGTTTCAAAGTTTAATAATAATATGACAAATTTTTTTATACTTTTCTAGCCGCTTAGTTGTTATGCGTTGTTGTCGAAGGATTCCTAATCGGATTGGCCGTTAACGTCTAATTCCCTTTAGGTCTAGTCGGTTTTACAGGTTCATATCTCCCCATGTCCATTCTGCGAAGGTCTATACTTCTACGTTCATTCCCTAAACCTCCATTTCCACCAACACCTATTCCGTAAATATCCAATTCCCCGCTAGTCGATGATTTTCTTTGGAATAAACAAATTAAAAGTTATATTGCATTTTACATGTAATGCTGGCTTAAGAATCAGAAACGAGGAGATCCGCAGGACAACCAAAGTAACCGACATAGCTCACAGAATCGCTAAACTGAAGTGGCAGTGGGCAGGGCACATAGCTCGTAGAACAGATGGCCGTTGGGGCAGTAAAGTTCTCGATCGGCGACCGCGCGCCGGAAAACGTGGCGTAGGCAGGCCTCCCACGCGGTGGACCGACGACCTGGTAAAGTTCGCGGGAAGCCGATGGATGCGGGCAGCGCAGGACCTGTCGTCGTGGAAATCCTTGGGGGAGGCCTTTGTTCAGTAGTGGACGTTTTTCGGCTGATATGATGATGATGATGATGACTAGCTTGAGATCGAATTATTAGATAATGTAAAAGGAAACCGTGACTGACTGATCTATTAACGCACAGCTCAAATCACTGGGCGGATCCGGTTGAAATTTGGCTTACAGATAGTAATTACGACGTAGGCATCCGCTAAGAAAGGATTACGGAAAATTCCCACGGAAACGGCAAAAAATGGGATCTGCGCGGGTAAAACAGCGGGCAATAGTTAGTTACTACATAAATCTATCAATTTAAATTTTTAACATCATATAGTGCAGTACCTTAGACCCTTACAATTATTGCGCGAGGATCCCTTTAAGAACATTCACGAAGTATGCTAATATTATAAAAGTGAAAGTTTGTTTATATGTATGGATGTATGTTTGTTACTCTTTCACGCAAAAACTACTGAACGGATGAAATTTGGTAGGTAGACAGATTAAGACCTGGATAACCACATAGGCAACTTTTTTCCACGCTCGCGAGCCGCGTCGCGCACTGCGCCGAAAAGTCGTAGAAACGTGGTCCACGCGGGTGAAGCCGCGGGACACAGCTTGTGTGATATTACGTTATCCTACTAATATTATAAACGCGAAAATCTGTAAGAATGTATGGATGTATGATTGTTACTCTTTCACGCAAAAAGTACTAAAAGGATCTGGCTGAAATTTGGTAGGTAGACAGATTAGGACCTGGATTAAAACATAGGCTACTTTTTCTACGCTCGCGTATTTCGCACCCTCGAAAAGTCATAGAAACGTTGTCCACGCGGGTGAAGCAGCGGGAAACAGCTAGTATGATATTATGTTAGATCTGTGAGCAAAACTAATCAAAAGGTGTTTTATTCGCTTGTTTGCCAAACATAATATCAATTTAGCTTAGTCTACGAGTCTAATCGTGTTAGAAGAGCCTATCTGACACAATTTTTATGACTATAATCATAGTTAATCTTTTCTGACGCAATTCCTTTATAATACCTTAATGAAATAATGGCTTGTAGCATATTCTCATCTCATGTTTTATTATAGGTTAGAAGTTTATTATGTATGTACCGATTTAATTACAAAACGAAAATATTGCAATAACAGGTAGTTTAATAACGGCTAGGGCCGCTGCCTCCTGTCCGGGAGGTCGTGGTTCGAATCCTGCCACGTACCAATGTGATTTAGTTTTATCCGACGCTCTTACGGTGAAGGAAAACATCGTGAGGAAACCTGCACACGCCTGCGAAGAAACTCACAGGTTGTGTGTGAAATCGACCTACCCGCACTGGGTCGGCGTGGTCGACTAAGGTCCGATCGCCCTTATTCAGGGTAGGCCCGAGCCTGTCGGTGGGGACATATATGAGCGGATATGATGAGGTAGTTTAATTTACACAAGGAGTGCCTGTGCTGCTCCACAGCATTTTTATTTTATTTTTAAATTATGGACATCGAAGGTAAGCGGTGGGCGCGCCGCGATCGATGATACGCGGTGGGCGATCCTATTCGCAAGCGGCTCGCCATAGAAGTTGCGCGATTTGCAGAATGTGCGCTTCATCACACCTAGCTACCCTCCAACTCAACCAGTTTAAGTGGGCAATAGCTCAAATGAAAGAACTCGCGAGTGTTCTTAGACCAAAAGGAACCGCGTAATTTAACTAGACCTGGAGATATTGAGAAAGGTAGCTACGAAAATCACGTATGGGTATAACATAAGAAGGGCGAAAGTTAGGTGATTTTCAACGCTTGATGACAAACCATTTAAAAAAAAAACATATTGGTGGAATAGAATGGCCAGACGGACGAACTTGTATTAGATTTCATATAATGTGTGGTTTGTTTGTTACCTTTTCGTCATCATCGTATCAGCTTATATACGTCCTTATCGAGGGGCTAGAGCCTACCCTGAATTAGGGCGATCGGGCCTTAGCCGACCACGCGAGCCCAGTGCGGGTTGGTCGACTTCACACATAACCTTGGAGTTTCGTCGCAGGCGTGTGCAGGTTTCCTCACGATGTTTTCCTTCACCTTAAGAGCGTCGTATAAACTTACTTAAGAAATCGTTATTTTAAAAAACATTGGCGTGACAAAATTCGAACCACGACCTCCCTGACAGGAGATAGCAGCCCTTGCCATTACTATTATACATTATATCTTGATGAAATTTGGCATGCAGGTAGCCTGTGTCACTGTAAAGGACATAGGCTACATAGTCCTATGCAATTCCTTAGGGAACTGAAAAAACCTTTTTTTGATTAATTTCTTAAACATCTAAGCCCTCATGGCTAGCTACCACCATCTAATCTTTGACTTCGTCAAACATCAATGCCATAAACACTGAAGTGTTCCGGCTTGAAGATAAAATAGCCACTTGCCAGTTCCCCATTGCGTTGGGGGATCTTGGTAAGCCCGCTTCCATCTTCGGCATCATCGACATTTACCATTAGGTGAGATGATGCTAAGGGCCTATACCAATTGTGAATTAAAAAAAGTACTTACCACTTATCACAGTTTTCAAGATGATAGTCGCCACCTTTCAGGCGGTAGTTGTCCTTGATCAGCGTTGCTTGTGCTGACCCCGACCTGACGAGCATCTCGAAAGTCTTGGCTGAGATTTGTGATGGCAGAACCGGCTGGTAGGATGTCGCATCGCCGCCAAGGAAGCACTGGACAAAAAAGAAAATGTTTTTACGTGATTTAAAAATAGATACTTATAAAGATTTAACCCAACATATTTAATTAAAAATTAAATAACCTACCACATTTACTCTCAACTTAAATAACCTAAAACATTTAATTTTAAATTATATAAACTACTAGCTGTCCCGGCGAACTTCGTACCGCTTTACATTACATTACACTGCCCTGCCCTACCCTACACTACCCTACACTACACTACACTACCCTACCCTACACTACCCTACCCTACCCTACATACACTACACTACACTACCCTACCCTACACTACTCTACACTACCCTACACTACACTACCCTACCCTACCCTACACTACCCTACCCTACACTACCCTACCCTACCCTATCCTATCTCTCAAGTTGGATCGAACTGCACATGGTCTGCGAATTTTATTATAATCGGTTAAGTGGTTTAGGAGTCCATTGAGGACAAACATTGTGACACGAGATTTATATATATTAAAAGATTCAACTTATTTTAAAATTAAAAACCCGACAATGTGAAAACATCACCTCTCTCTAGGCAGTCGGTTTAAAATGTATCCTATGCCACTTTCGGGATCATGCATGAGGAATCTAACTACACCTCGCACTCCAAAATCCATCAAACCGTTTAGGCTACAGGCTCAGACAATGAAACAGACATACGTACATACACCCGAAAATCATTAACCTCCGTTTTGGACAGTCTGGTTAAATTGGCGGCGGCTCCAATAGTTTCTCCAATGTCATTGAAAAAGAAAAAGAAAATGCAAATACCAGCAAACACTGTACCACACCCTGGATACTTCATACAACGGGCCAGAAAAGACATTTCAAGACGGAACAAACAAAATGGCGGCGAAATCCTATACGTTCGACAACCAAACTGTAACCAATCTGTATCAACCTGGATGACGAGGGGCTGAGGTCGCAATCTAGAGAGCGGCAGGGAGTGTGCCATACTGTATGTTAGTACCTACTAATATTATATGCTTTGACCGTACTTTCCATAGCTAATACGTTATTTAGAATTCTATGGCCTAGGTGTACGCTACATCGCCGAGAAGATGCAGGAGAGTAGGCTGCGATGGTATGGTCACTTAAGGAGGAGGCCATCTGAATACGCAGGGAAGTTGGCTCTGCGGCTCTCTCTTCCTGGTCGAAGATCCAGAGGAAGACCTAAGACAATGTGGCAAAATGTAGTGCGAGGACATGGGGAGTGCGAGATCGACGAAGACGAATATACAGGGTGTAAAAAAATGATGTTGGACCCGTTAACTGGAGGTTCTACTCATCACACTGAACAACTTTCCCCAAGGATTCCATAGTCAATACTAAAAAAAGGACCTTCCATACAAAAATGCAAAAAATTGATCAATCAGTTGCTCGATTTAAATGCAGAGTTAAATAATACATTGATCCGATTTCAGCAGTCACAGAAGAAAAGTCGTTAAGTATTTTTTTTATTGACAACTGGTAAGCCCTTGGCATCATCTTACCTGATGGTAAGTGACGATGATGCCGAAGATGGAAGCGAGCTTATCAAGACTCCCCAATATTCTTCAACGAAATGGGGAACTGGCTATCTTATATTCAAGCCGGAACGCATCAATGTTGTTAGCATTGACGTTTGGCGGCAAGACTTAGATAAGATGGTGGATGCAAGGTCGGTCGTCCTCCAAGAGTGCGGGTGTTTATGATTGGGAGGGGATACGTTCCCTCCGAAGCATGAACTACACGCCTGGCGCATCCGGTAACAGTGGTTAGCAATATTCAGGATGGTGGCAAGATATTGCTAGCTAATGGCCAAGGTACCGACACCCCTGGGGCTAAGGTCGGAGGAAACGTGCTGATGGCCCCGCGGCGGGGCCGACACACGGGACCGCTTTCGGGCGGGGACCCGCGTGCCGGCTCCTCCGAGGCAGCAGGGGGAGGGCTGGACGGGGGGGCGCCCGCCGGGGATGGGTGGCCCTGCATGGTGGCTTTGTCCGACTAGTTGCGTGGACTTGGGAGACACCCCGCCACTAGGAGGTGGGGTCGAAACCAGGACATACGACGGGATGGCAATGCAAATAGCCATGCAGGATCATTCTGTCTCCGGGGGGCGGACTCTCGTTCAGTGTCAAAATGCTGTCGTGAACGACTCGGGGCGGGGGAGTGGCGGTACTCCGTCCAGTATTAAACTGCCGCTACCCTCTGTAGGGTACGCTGAGGGTGCTATTTGTTTTGTACCCCCCTTAAATCTTTTTTAAAAATGGAAACCCCTTCTCCAATAGAGAAGAATTCAGAAAATATAAATACTATACCCATCAAGGACGGAGTTCCTGAGGCGCCTAAAAACGCCGAGGGAATACCTCCCATAGTCACATCGCTTAGTAACCTCTCTGTTAGGGATGAAGAAGACTTGTTAAGGTCTCCTGCCCCCGAGCAAACTGGCTCGGAGACGGGAGGCTTTTACAAGTATAAGAGCCAAGCCGAACGTAAGAAGGCAAGGAGAGATAGGCGCAAGCTGGCAAAGAAAATGCACACTGGCAGCTCAGACGCTAAGGAGACTAGGGTGCCAGGGAAGCTTAAATGGCAGGAGACAGATCCCGAAGAACCCTCGGAGCGGCCTCCGGCGAAGCGCCCGAATCACGGACTGGGCGACGAGGGAGCTCGCAGTTCCGCGAAACGGAGCAGCGAGCTCGCCGTGGCTTTCCTCCGGGGGGACGGGGCCTTGGTGGATGAGGCTCTGAGTGAGATCATAAGGGATAGGATCCTGGCCAACATGGCGATAGCTATCGAACGATGCGAAAGTGACAGGAAGCTAGCCTTTGCAACCTCTGGGCTGGTGTCCGAGGGATTTTTCCTGGTGACTCCAGAGACCGAGGAGGCAAGAGACTGGCTACTTTCCTGCGACCTCGGGGAGTATGATGGCATCCCCATAGTGGCCAGGAAACTTGACAGGGCCCGGGTAATGGTGTGGCTCCCTGGCAAGAAGGAAAAAATGCCGGCAGACATTGTCACTTGGCTTAAAAGGCAAAATAGTAGTAGGACCGAACTGAGGCCAAACGAGTGGACTCTTATCACTAAGGAAGCCCTCCCCACGGGGGTGCGCCTTATGATGGGAGTCCCCTCGGAGGTAGGGGAAGCGTGGGGTGCAACTCAGATGTTGCACTTCCAACTAACAAAGGTGGTAGCTAAGCTATTGGGAGGAAAAGTAGGCGCGAACACACAGAGGCAGTCGGGGGCCGGTGCCTGTCCTTCCTGCGGGCGATCTGGAGGAGCTTCGAAAGGAGCAGATCTAGTCCAACCGCGGGTGGGACGGGTAACGGAAACCACTGTCCCCACAACAAGCACACACCCAAATGAGCAGACGCGGGGAGTGGACCGGGCCGCCGGGGATAATCTCACGGATCTTGGAATCTCCGGGATGGAGATTGTCCACGTAGGTCCGACCTAGTCTCCGCGCCTGCAAGACTCAATTAACAGATACACATGATCACACACACACACAAACACCTCACACACACACTACAAAAACACAAACACAAAAGTCAATAAAGATCTGTCAAATCAACTTGCACCATTGCAAGGATGCAATGGCGCATATCTGCAAAACCATTGAAGAACGCAAAGTTGATATTGGCTTGTTTCAAGAGCCATACACCGTCGGCAACAGGGTCACCGGCCTTGGGTGCTTGGGTGGGGAGCTGTTATACCTTCGCACAGGTGAGCAGTACCCCCGCGCGTGTATATATATAAGTAATAATATGAAAGCACATGGTAGTATGAGTGTGATATGTTCCAGAGATCTGGTAGCAGTCGAACTCTCTATCACACTAGATGACGGAAGCAGCAAGAAGGTGGCCCTGGTTTCCAGTTACACACCAAGTGAGACGGACTACAGGCCGCCCGCTTCTGAATTAGAAGAACTCGTCACAAGATATACAGGTAAGAGAACTTCCTTTATTATCGTTTGTGACGCAAATTCACACAACGATGTGTGAATAATAGCACTGACACGAATGAGAAAGGAGAATGTTATTTAGATTTTCTAATAAAGCACGATCTCGAAATTTTGAACATCGGGTGCGAACCAACGTTCATTACAAAAACGAGAAGGGAAGTACTCGACATAACATATGCGACTAGAGACCTATGTAGGCACGTCAGGGAATGGAAAGTGAGTACAGATGATACCTTCTCGGATCACAGAATGATCACTTTCTGTATAGACGCCAGATGGGAGAAACTCAAGATCAGAAATAAGAGGAAAACCAACTGGGAGAAGTTCGACTCGGATCTGAGGAACTGGCAACCCACAACTCTTGATTTTCTGACCTCAGAAGCAATTGACAAAGAAGCGGAAGAGCTGGAGAGCACGCTTATGGCGGCATTCAACAAGGCATGTCCTCTAACGGAAATTCGTGACGGCAAAGGTCAGCCGTGGTGGAATAAAGAATTAAAGAAGCTTAGGAAGGGATGCAGGAAGGCCCTAAGAATCGCCATTTCAAACAAGGACGATCAAAGCTGGAACGCATATAGAGAAATAAGGAAAGAATTCAATAGACTGCGCCAGAAAGAGGAAAGGAGCAGCTGGAAGGGATTCTGCGAAGGCATCACCAACTACGCAGACGCAGCCAGAATGATGAAAGTTCTAGCGAAAGACACCTTGTGTCAGCTAGGCAGTGTCAAAGTTGACGACAAGGACGTGTCTGAACCCAAGGAAGTGATGGATGCAATGCTGAAATCACACTTTCCTGGATGTGAGGAACCTGACGAAAACGAGGACTCCCTGGAAAATGTACCAGAGCAATGGAATATAGCCAAGGAAAAAGTCACCTTAGAAACAGTGGAATGGGCGGTACGAACCTTTGGACCCATGAAAGCGGCAGGACCTGATGGAATCTTTCCCATGCTCCTGCAAAAAGCATGGGACCACATAAAGTACTTACTGTGCAATCTCCTACAAAGCAGCGTGGCTATAGGATACATTCCTCCTAGATGGAGGAAAGTAAAGGCAGTTTTCACACCAAAACCGGGTAAAAAGTGCTACCGGGAAGTTAAATCTTTCCGCTGTATCAGCCTCTCATCGTTTGTACTGAAAACTTTAGAAAAGATAATAGACGCGACGATGCGAGCCTGCATAAGGACAAGCAACTTACCTCTACACGGCAACCAACATGCCTACATGGAGGGTAAGTCTACGGAGACAGCCCTACACAATCTTACATTAAGAATTGAAAGAGCGATTAGTAGAGACAAGGCTTATGCTATTGGATGCTTCTTCGACATAGAGGGTGCTTTTGATAAAGCACACTTTAGTGCAGTAGAAATCGCCCTGCACAGGGAAGATATACCGCTAGCACTATCTAGATGGGCTACAACTATGCTGAAGAATCGCATTATTACAATGACATTAGGTACAGATACAAAAACTGTAGTGGCCAGGAGAGGATTCCCACAGGGAGGCTGTTTATCGCCACTCCTGTGGTGCCTCCTCATAAACGGCCTGGTAAGTTACATCAACAAGCAGCATATATACATGCAAGCCTACTCAGACGACGGAGTAATTCTAGTCTCAGGAAAGGTGCTAGGTACCGTTAGAGACATAACAATGAGAGGACTGAAGATTGTCGCAGACTGGTGTCAGGACAAGGGGCTTGGCCTCAACCCAGACAAAACAAAAGTGATTCTCTTCACCAAGAGGAGAAAAAACACAGACTTGGCGCCGATAGCGTTGAGGGGCACCATATTAGAAACCACTGAAGAAATAAAATATCTAGGCGTAACTCTGGACAGAACTCTGAGCTTTAATATGCACATAAAAGAGCAGAGTAAGAAGGCCATTATGACTCTGATGCAATGCAGGAGGGCAGTAGGTAAGATCTGGGGGCTAAAACCTCATATCTGCCAGTGGATATACAAAGCAATCATACTTCCAAGACTACTGTATGGTGCGATAGTGTGGTGGCACAGAGCCAACATATCGTCAAACGTTCGAGAGTTAAGTAAAGTGCAAAGAGCTGCCAACCTAATGACCACAGGTGCCATGACATCCACACCAACGATGGCACTAGATGTAGCTTTGGGACTGAACCCGATCCAGATCGAGGCTAAGAAAGAGCAGCAGAGCAATGGTACAGGATCACAGCGTGCAAAGAATGGAAGGCAAACCCTACGGACACAGGTCATGCCTCAATAGAAGATGCTCTGGGTAGAGATATGTCGCTATTAATGACAAATAACGACCTCATCAAGAAACAAAGGACCTTCAACAAAAAGTTTAGAATACATATAGGAGAAAGAACAAACTGGGAGCTGGAAGCCCCAGAATCCCAGCTTAACTGCTACACAGATGGATCTAGAATGAAAGGCACTGGGCTAGCAGGAGCAGGGATTCACATACCTAGCAACCCAGAAAGGGACATGGCTCTGGCCCTGGGAACTTACACCAGTGTCTTTCAAGCGGAGGTATTTGCAATTAAGGAATGTGCAGAAGAAGTACTGGCGGACTCATGGGAAGAGTTCAACAGCACTATAATCTATTCAGACAGCCAGGCAGCAATCAAAGCACTGGCCAAGGCAGAGACCTCATCAAGGCTAGTTATGGAGTGCAAAGACACACTCAATAAACTGGCAGAGAGAATGGCGGTCACATTAGCATGGGTTCCAGGACATCAAGGAAATTTAGGCAATGAAAGAGCAGACATGCTAGCACGAGAGGGTGCCAGCTCAAGATTTATAGGACCGGAGCCATGACTTCCAGATTATCCAAAGGGAGTGATCGCAGAGCTCATGAAGCGCGAAGCCCAGGAAGTATGGGTAGGAAGTAATAGTTGCAGACAAGCGAAAATGTTCCTGAAGGGAAGGAATCGCAGGAGGAGCAGAACATTACTATCGCTAGGCCGGAAAAGCCTGGCAATGGTAATGGGCATAGTAACAGGACATTTTAGGCTAAACAGACATATGTCCCTAATAGATAGGACCATGGACCCCTCCTGTCCCAATTGCGGAGAACCGGAGACCAGCCAACACTATTTAGCTGAGTGTGTACTCTACAGCAGGCTAAGGTGGGAGACTTTTGGCGCCGATAGGATCAGGGTAGAGGAACTATGCGGCCTGGAAATCAGTCACATAGCGGAGTATTGTAGAAGGAGCTCAAGGTTTGAGGGGGGGACGCCACCATTGTACCACTATGGGAATAGGGTGTAATGAGTCCACCTAGTGACTTGAACACCCGCCTGTACCCCGCAGGCATCCCACCCAATAATAATATAATAATAATAGATAAGATGGTGGTAGTGGTAGGTGGGCTTAGAAAATGCCCTTCCACCAAGCAAACCGAGTCTAACGAAGTTAGACTCCGCCGGGATCGAACCCACGATCTCCTGATGTGAAGCTAATGGCCTTAACCATTACACCACGGAGGTTGTTAAATGAGTAGAAGCCACAGTTAACGGTACCTACACCATTTTTTTTACGTTATCTACAAATGTGAATAAATGATTTTGAAATTTATTATAGAGCTTGTTTTTCTTTCAACAGTTATTTATTTTTCACTTGTAATAAACAATCGTAATTAAAACTTCCAAAAGAAATAAAATTAATCTGCATTCTTTTGTGTTCATATTTAGGGTTCCGTGTCCAAAGGTAACAAGAACTTAATACTTAGTCTAAGTCATCCATCCGTCTGTTTGTCCGTCTGTCCAATCTTTAAAGAGCTATATCAAAGATAATGTCGTCGCTCTTCATAGAGTCAGTTTAAGTAACGAAATGTGAAAGTTTCGGTTCCAAAGCGAGATGTAAATAAAGAAAAGGAAATAGAGCAAGTGAGAGAAATATAGTCGGCCATGGAAACGCTACTAAACTTTTTATTTATTTTTCTTCTAAGTTGCGGCAGCCTGAAGCTGCATATTTTAAACCGTAACAGGTAGCCGCTTTTCACAGAGTATGTATTGTTATATCCGATTTTCTATCAAATAATATACAAACAACAAAATATTTTTTGTTTGATTCTGTTCGGGATCCTAGACGCATTTAAGACTCACACTTGGCCGGTATTTATTATTTGTTGTTTTACTTTAGCGCTCACACTAAAATCACACCAAGTTTGACACTTGCATAATTGTAAACACGATTCTTATTATTTTAGCGCTTACACTTAAATCTCAATTAGTGTGACACTTGTATAATTGTAAACACTTTTCCTATTATTTTAGCACTTAAACTAAAATCAAACTAAAAATCAAATAAAATAATTGTAAACACGATTCTTATTATTTTAGCGCTCACACTAAAATCACACCAAGTTTGACACTTGCATAATTGTAAACACGATTCTTATTATTTTTGCGCTTACCCTAAAATCACACCAAGTTTGACACTTGCATAATTGTAAACACGATTCTTATTATTTTAGCGCTTACACTAAAATCACACCAAGTTTGACACTTGCATAATTGTAAACACGATTCTTATTATTTTAGCGCTTACACTAAAATCTCAATTAGTGTGACACTTGTATAATTGTAAACACTTTTCCTATTATTTTAGCACTTAAACTAAAATCAAACTAAAAATCAAATCAAATAATTGTAAACACGATTCTTATTATTTTAGCGCTCACACTAAAATCACACCAAGTTTGACACTTGCATAATTGTAAACACGATTCTTATTATTTTAGCGCTTACACTAAAATCACACCAAGTTTGACACTTGCATAATTGTAAACACGATTCTTATTATTTTAGCGCTTACACTAAAATCACACCAAGTTTGACACTTGCATAATTGTAAACACGATTCTTATTATTTAAGCGCTTACACTAAAATCTCAATTAGTGTGACACTTGTGTAATTATAAACACTTTTCCTATTATTTTAGCACTTAAACTAAAATCAAACTAAAAATCAAATCAAATAATTGTAAACACGATTCTTATTATTTTAGCGCTTACACTAAAATCACAATAAGTTTGAAACTTGTATAATTGTTAAATCGTTTCTTATTAAATTTGATTTTAGTGTGAGCGCTAAAGTAAAACAACAAAAAATAAATACCGGCCAAAAGTGAGTCTTAAATGCGTCTAGGATCCGAAACAGAATTAAACAAAAAATATGTTATTGCTAAAAATGGTCAATCAGCTGATCTGTATTTATGAAGAGTCAATATTTTTTACGAATTGACTATGGAGTCTCTTGGAGGAAGTTGTTTAGTTCGATGAGTAGAAGCCCTTGATAATTGTTCCTATACCATATCTGTTAAACTTTGTATAAACGTAAGAAAAGTTATTCATCCTATCAGCTTATATACGTCCCCACCGAGGGCCTACGTAGAATAAGGGCGAACGGGCCTTACTCGACCCCGCGGGCCCAGTGCGAGTTGGTCGACTTCACATAAAATCTTCGAGTTTCTTCGCAGGCGTGTGCACTTTTCCTCACGATGTTTTCGTTCATCGTAAGAGCGTCGGATAAACACATGTGAATTCGAAATCCGAAAACACATTGGCATGTGGCAGGATTCGAACCACGACCTCTCGAACAGGAGGTAGTGACTCTAGCCCTTACGCCACCGACGCTCAAGAAAACTTATTATCATATCACAAATATATTCACCCAACTACAATCATGATTAAATGGTCATGCAAACCTGAAAGTCTTGATGTCTTGAAAGTTGCTTGAAAGCTTAATACCTACTAAATTTCATTTATTGTTATTTTAAAACTGTAAAGTCTTTAAAGTTTTTACAGCTTTAAAGTCCGCCCTATCGAAGACAAGCTATCTGAGACACGGTTGAGGTGGTATGGCTATATGGTTATGCGGCGGCCAGAGGATCATATGACCAGGAAGGTTCTGACGCTTGATACCGGTCCAAAAAGGCGAGGACGACCCCTACTTACTTGGCAGTCAGTCATAAACAACGACTTGAAGAAGACCCAAGCAGATGACTTGATGACCCAGGACAGACGTGCCTGGCGAAAAATGACTAGGAGAGCCGACCCCAAATGAAATGGGATAAGGCTAGGCAAAGAGAGAGAGAGTTATTTTAAAACTTCTAAGGAAATCCTAGGACAACCTTTCGTTGGCTAGACTTTAATTGTATTGTGTGTTGGTACGTAACCCTCGGTGCGCTAGCCCGTCTCGCACTTCGCCGGTTGTTTAAATTATCTTTGTTGGAAATTACTTCGTGGGATGAATATAAATTTCATTTTTTGTTATTTTAAAACTTCTAAGGAAATTCTAGGACACGCTTTCGTTGGCTAGAATTTAATTGTATTGTATGGTGGTACGTAACCCTTGGTTCGCTAGCCCGTTTCGCACTTCGCCGGTTGTTTTAATTATCTTTCTTGGAATTTACTTCGCGGGATGAATATTAATTTCATTTGTTGTTATTTTAAAACTTCTAAGGAAATTCTAGGACACGCTTTCGTTGGCTAGACTTTAATTGTATTGTGTGGTGGTATGTAACCCTCGGTTCGCTAGCCCGTCTCGCACTTCGCCGGTTGTTTTAATTATCTTTGTAGGAGTTCACTTCGCGGGATGAATATAAATTCCTTATTAGCATTCGGTATATATTCGTAATAATTTTTTGTATAAAATTACAGCGCTGAAAGAAAGCATAAAATTTAACGTCGTATTTACGAGTGTTACCTTAAAAATACCTCATTAATTGGCTTCAACCTTGTTTAAATACGAATGACTTTGTTGGAAGAACTTTTTTCATTGCAAAGATTTTTAATATATTTGAACAAGATATCGAAAGCGTTAAGAAATAGTATTTTAATAGTAGATTATCTAGCTACATATTAAATTGTTTTTTAACGACTATAGGCTGTAAATGAAACTATGGTGTGTTTGTTTTTGTCTCTCAAACTACCTACACATTATATTAATCATACCGACATCGACATTCTTTGTACCAACATGAAAAAATGTAATAATAAGAAATATGTAAATACTAAACTAATGGTACCTCTATTTATTTTATAAAGGAGTTTCGCTTTAATACAAAAACTACATGCCGGATTAAATCCAAAATTTGCGAATATATTGAGTAGACACATATCGATGTTTGTAATTAGTTTTCGATGTACGAGTACTAATATAAAATGGAAAAAATAAGAGCAGCTTCAAACTTTTAGTACGAAACGTATTTAAGCCTTCGTTTAGTAATGTTTCAATTTATTACGATAAAAACTAACGACAAACATTGATATGTGTCTACTCAATATATTCGCAAAGCTTAGATTCAATCCGGCATGTAGTTTCTGTATTAAAGCGGAACTAGGTTTTGTATGAAATTTAGAGCCTTCTAGGGACCCTTATCTACTTAAGTATTTCACAATATTGCAATGATAATGTTTTGTTTGAGGGTGTGAGTTCAAGTAAAAAAAGGCGTGAAAAGCTTTAATTGGTTATTCAACTCCAAAAAAAACATAGTTTCTACTAGGAATTATTCATCTAATTTAAAAAAATTGTACAGAAAAAGGATTTTTTTTTCACGTGAAAAGTCTTTAAAGTCACTTACAGGGTATACCAGGTCAGAAAACTGTAATGCAACGGATATAACGAAAGAGACTTAAACCTGTTTAAGAACCGGCCAATTGTATGATAACCTCATTTCTTGGAACAAGCAAACCTCTTTAGTTATCCACTCACACAGGAAAATTTAAATTGTTTCACGTTCAACCAACGGAAGTGTTCCCCGACACAGCCCCAACCCATTGTTATGCGAATTTTCTATTTATCTCTTTAAGTATTGAATTTTTTTTGCGTACGGTTACTAGATTCATCATCATCATCATATCAGCCGAAAAACGTCCAATGCTGGACAAAGGCCTCCCCCAAGGATTTCCACGACGACCGGTCCTGCGCTGCCCGCATCCATCGGCTTTCCGCGATCTTCACCAGGTCGTCGGTCCATCGCGTGGGAGGCCTGCCTGTGGTCGCCACTCGAGAACCTTACTACCCTAACGACCATCTGTTCTACGAGCTATCATATGTGCCCTGCCCACTGTCACTTCAGTTTAGCGATTCTGTAAGCTATGTCGGTTACTTTGGTTCTTCTGCGGATCTACTTGTTTCGCTACTAGATTCGCATGGCGTAAAATCGGCGCGTCTTAAGGAGGTCTAAGTACAACAGAGATGATGACGACACACGGTAAGCTTACCAGAAAGTATCCAGCTTTCGAGGTGCGGTTGCAACATCGTAATAAACGGTAAGCTTACCAGAAAGTGTCCAGCTTTCGAGGTGCAGTTGCAACATCGTAATAAACGGTAAGCTTACCAGAAAGTGTCCAGCTTTCGAGGTGCGGTTGCAACATCGTAATAAACGGTAAGCTTACCAGAAAGTGTCCAGCTTTCGAGGTGCGGTTGCAACATCGTAATAAACGGTAAGCTTACCAGAAAGTGTCCAGCTTTCGAGGTGCGGTTGCAACATCGTAATAAACGGTAAGCTTACCAGAAAGTATCCAGCTTTCGAGGTGCGGTTGCAACATCGTAATAAACGGTAAGCTTACCAGAAAGTATCCAGCTTTCGAGGTGCGGTTGCAACATCGTAATAAACGGTAAGCTTACCAGAAAGTGCCCAGCTTTCGAGGTGCGGTTGCAACATCGTAATAAACGGTAAGCTTACCAGAAAGTGTCCAGCTTTCGAGGTGCGGTTGCAACATCGTAATAAACGGTAAGCTTACCAGAAAGTGTCCAGCTTTCGAGGTGCGGTTGCAACATCGTAATAAACGGTAAGCTTACCAGAAAGTATCCAGCTTTCGAGGTGCGGTTGCAACATCGTAATAAACGGTAAGCTTACCAGAAAGTATCCAGCTTTCGAGGTGCGGTTGCAACATCGTAATAAACGGTAAGCTTACCAGAAAGTATCCAGCTTTCGAGGTGCGGTTGCAACATCGTAATAAACGGTAAGCTTACCAGAAAGTGCCCAGCTTTCGAGGTGCGGTTGCAACATCGTAATAAACGGTAAGCTTACCAGAAAGTATCCAGCTTTCGAGGTGCGGTTGCAACATCGTAATAAACGGTAAGCTTACCAGAAAGTGTCCAGCTTTCGAGGTGCGGTTGCAACATCGTAATAAACGGTAAGCTTACCAGAAAGTGTCCAGCTTTCGAGGTGCGGTTGCAACATCGTAATAAACGGTAAGCTTACCAGAAAGTATCCAGCTTTCGAGGTGCGGTTGCAACATCGTAATAAACGGTAAGCTTACCAGAAAGTGTCCAGCTTTCGAGGTGCGGTTGCAACATCGTAATAAACGGTAAGCTTACCAGAAAGTATCCAGCTTTCGAGGTGCGGTTGCAACATCGTAATAAACGGTAAGCTTACCAGATAGTGTCCAGCTTTCGAGGTGCGGTTGCAACATCGTAATAAACGGTAAGCTTACCAGAAAGTATCCAGCTTTCGAGGTGCGGTTGCAACATCGTATCTCGTCCAGGTAGTAGCGAAGCAGCGCTGGGTTGTTCTCGTCACATCCGTCGGTCCCGTAGTGCATATCCACAAACTCGATCTGCGCAAAAAAACACAGCAATTAATTATAGCCCATTTCTTCTTGTAGTTTTAGTGTCGATGGTCACTAAATAATTTTATATTTTACTGGCTCAGTAGGTAGCCACGCGTGCCCCCCCCCCCCCCCCCCAAAGGTCTTCCATTGTGCAGGTATAATAAGTGTGTCATTGTTTTTGAACTGCCTCCACATAGACACTCTTCTCTGCAACAGAAACCCCAACGACAGAACTTGAGTCCGCAGGCTATTCAGAGATTTCCAAACAGACCACGGCAAGTCACTTTCCGGGGAAGGGCTTCTCGTTGTAAGATAAAGCTTTATGTGACAGGGAAGGTCTTTTCCCACAAAACTAGCCATCTAATACTCGCTTAGAGCGACTTGCGTGGTTGGGTCGATCCCCCAGGTTAACTGATCTGACGCACGGTTATTACCTGGATACATTTGACTGTTAGTGGCCTGGCTAGCTACCACCATCTTATCTAAGTCTTGCATCAAAACATCAGTGTTAACAGCATTGATGTGTTCCGGCTTGAAGATAAAATAGCTAGTTCTCCATTGCGTTGGAGAATCTTGGTAAGCCCGCTTCTATCTTCGGCATCATCGTCACTTACCATCAGATGAGATGATGCCAAGGGCTTACCAATCGTGAATTTAAAAAAAATGTTTTTTTCTCGGCCGTTATTGTACTTCGCAAGCCGCATTAAACCATTGGTGTCGGTTGATATCATTAGACAGCAGTTGCTAAGTCATGTCAGATGCCTTATAGGCAGCTTGCAAAACTTCTGACAGTTGGATCCCCCACTAGCCCTGCAACCTCCACTAATTCGACCTTGGCCCCGTGAGTGGAGTATGGCGTAACCTGCCGAGTTTGGAAAGAAACCCGCGCTGCAGCAGTGAGGACGTTTATAGGTTATTTACAACTCCGCAAGAGTCGACACATGAGGTGAGGCGTGGAGGGAGAAACGCTCCTTGCACCCCATCTGCACTCTTTCACGTAAGTTCACGTAGGTATATCGTTCACCCTCGGTGGGGACATATATGAGCTGACATGATGACAAAAGAAAAATGGGTCACTTTTATTGTATCCTCAGTTCATAGATAGCGCAGGTTGATCGGAATCGTGGCGTGTGTTTGACATGAAAGGGATGAGAAATCGTTGGCGGTTTTAATGCGGCAATTATTGGCAAAAATATATTTCTTTGTTGTCTGTGTAAATTGGCAAAAATACATTTCATTGTTATCTGTGCAAATTGGCAAAAAGATATTTCTATGTTATCTGTGCAAATTGGCAAAAAGATATTTCTTTGTCATCTGTGCAAATTGGCAAATAGATATTTCTATGTTATCTGTGCAAATTGTCAAAAAGATATTTCTTTGTTATCTGTGCAAATTGGCAAAACATATTTTATTGTTATCTGTGCAAATTGGCAAATAAGAACTTTTTATTTCGTTTTTCTTTTGCTTAATACAGAATTTTTTTTAAACTATTTGGTGTTTGAAAACTGTATTTAAAAAACTGTTGATAACCCACTTAACACTTAATTTATTTTAATTGTCGGTTCTTACGAATTCTTTAAGAGAATCTAAACTGAAAACTCTAATATTAATCAATGATCGTAGCAGACTATGTATCGATATATCGTTTATAGGTACATCCTTAGTTTCAATATCGATTGATAATTTCCGGAAATAGTTTCTGCAAACTAATGAGTCAAACTGCAAAGCTATGCATCCCAAATAACGTCGACAGACAGTAAAATTAGTTTGGTTTAGCCCAAAATCGTGGCTCGCTCCCCTCGGTACATTAGTACTAACATACAGTATGGACACTTCCTGCCGCTCTCTAGATTGCGACCTCACCCCCCCGTCCCCCAGATTGATACAGATTGGTTACAGTTTGGTTGTCGAACGTATAGGACTTCGTCGCCATTTTGTTTGTTCAAGAATTGACGTGGAAGCGATGAGACATGACAAGTCTAGTACTTCTTTTAATAAATATTTTTATCTTAGCATTGACTTGAGTGGTGCATGCTCGCTTAAATGTTCGTGCGGATGGTGGCGCATCGGAAGCCGGGTCGTTCCTTTCCCTCTAATATGGTTGATGGGAGCGATGGCTGACTCTCGCGTTATACTCGTGACCGGGTGCTGTCCGTGTGAACTGGCCTACTCTTGTTAAATGAATTCAATGATTTTTATGTAGAACTTTTCGTGTCATATTGTTTTCATGTTTTAATGACAATCTGATGTTCAAGTATTTAATTTTGACGCTATTAACTAATATTTCTTTATTTCTTGGTTCTTCACAAATGACATAGTTACTATTATTTTATGACTATTAGAAAGAGTGTAATTTGCACCTATTTTGAATAAATATATTGAATTGAATTGAAACCGTCATTCCTTTTTTGAAATATAATTTCTGGCCCATTGTATGAAGTGTCCAGGGTGTGCCTCGGTGGATACGTATATGAGCTGATATGATGATGATGAGCCAAAAATCACCAGGACGTGATTTTAGTGTTAGGCACTTTGCAAAGGAAAGGAACGTCAAAGTCGTACAAACTTGTAGGGATGCAACCATTTAAAAAAAACCTAGGTGACCGAGCGTTGCTCGGAGTCTCCTAGGCATTTAAACAACCAAAGTATATTGTCACTAACCCCTGAAGAGTGTACCAGAATTCTGACAATGCTTGAAGAATTATGATGATGATGATCTATCCGATCGATTTCGGTCATGGCGACCACTTCGACTCCTAGTCGGTTTGCCGCGCGTGCGCTCGAAGATGGTTAATGTAGCCAATCTTCGCAGCGAACCTCCTCGCGCACTGAGGACATTTAAGTATGCCACCCTCGTAATTGTATGAAACGGTCGTAGGTGGTTGGGCCTAAAAATTATATTAGTACTAACATACAGTATGGACACTCCCTACCGCTCTCTAGATTGCGACCTCACTCCCTCGTCACACAGATTGATACAGATTGGTTACAGTTTGGTTGTCGAACGTATAGGATTTCGCCGCTATTTTGTTTGTTCCGTCATTCCTTTTTTGAAATGTCATTTCTGGCCCGTCGTATGAAGTGCCTAGGGTGTGTCATTACATTTTGTGTGAAAACGGATTTTCTCAGGAATGACACGTATCTAGATAGACTTGGAATGTAAAACATTACCTAAATACACAATTCATTCAAACCGTGACAGTCAAATTTCATCAAAATCGTATAGAACCATTTCAGGAATTGCTCACTAATAGTAATAAGACTAAGGCTTACACACTAGACTGTAAAGACATGTGTAGATAAGTTTATTTCAGTTACTAGCTGTTTCTATGACTTTACGAGGGTGCGCAGTGCACGAGCCGCTTGCTTGCTTGCGTCTGTCGAGCTAGGAAAAAAATAGCGTATGTGTTAATCCAGGTCCTAATCTGTCTACCTACCAAATTTCAGCCAGATCCGTTCTGTAGTTTTAGCGTGAAAGAGTAACAAACATACATCCAAACATTCTTACAAACTTGCGCGTTTATAATATTAGTTGGATAATAGGAAGTAGGATAGTAGTATAAAAGCTGTAAATGCACTTGCTGCATTTGCTTTGATAGCCAGTTCCCCATTGAGTTGGGGAATCTTGGTAAGCCCGCTTCCATCTTCGGCAACATCGTCACTTACCACCAGGTGAGATGTTGTCAAGGGTTTACCAATTGAACATAAAAAAAAAAATTGCGATAAACGAAGCAAAATCCAATCCCAACAGTTGCTTCGGAAGTTAACCAATTACCTATTTAACTACAAACACCTTCAACTCTCATACAAGGTCACTAGTAGCACAAAAAAATAAAGGACTTAAGTACTTTTCTAGTCACTCTGACCTAGAAATCACGTCACGGTAGGTGTAGATGTTAGACTAGTGGTTGAGCGCGGCTTCGCCCGGGCAGATCCAGTTTTTTGCTGTTCCCGTGGGAATTTCCAAAAATCCTTTCTTAGCGGATATACACTTCCTAATTGCTATCTGTATTCCAAATTTCAGCGAAATACGTTCAGTGGTTTCGGCTGTGCGTTGATATACCAGTCAGTCACCTTTTCCTTTTATATATATAGATAGATAAACTGAGGTACTTACTTGGTTAATTATCTTGACCAAACTATTTAAAATTAAAGGACTCCCATTGGTGGTTTTTAAAGCTCACTGCATTGCGAACTGCGCGCACATTTCATCCTAATTCAACCCGTCTTGTGAAGTCCTATGCATTCTCGTGGTAGTATAGTTGCAAGAGTCCGGAAATGAATGTAAACGGACGTGGGTGTGTGCACAAGCATATTCATATTTATTCAGTAACTAGCTTTTGCCCGCGGATTTGCCCGCGTGAACATCCTTTTTGTGACTGTCTTTGAGGGTGGAAGAGGGGAAAAAGGAAATTAAAACAGTGTAATCTGGAAAGGTTTCGCACATAGATAAATCAAAAAAATACGATAGGGTTTTCAAACGTTACTCATTTACGTAAAAGTCTACTAATGCCAAATGTATTTAAAACCCCAATAGTATCTAACGGTTGATTAAAATGCTAATGACATTTTCTGCATCAAACCGTTCAGTTTTTTAAAGCAAAAAGAAACGAACATCCTTCACGCCACAATTACTTACGAGTATGACGATGACAATAAATAACGCATAGTACAGAGGCCAGCACATCATGCTAGACACTATTTGGAATTTGTTCCGTTCTTATACCGTATGCGTATGGACCAGAATCACACTACGAGTGTCTAGATTGATGTGCTGGCCTCTGTACATCGCAACGTAACGCATAGGTAAGGCACAGGTAAATGTGTCTATCTACCAACGATCGCGCCGGCCGGCCGACGCCGACGCGGTCTTAATATGAAATATAACAGAGTGGAAGTCCCACAGGGTAGTGTTTTGGGCCCATTATTGTTCCTGTTTCATATAAATGACCTTCCTTACGTAACGAAGCATAAATGTGTCTTATTTGCGGATGATATTACTATTATTTTGACATGTAATAAAAACAACATAAATTTGTATGAATAAGAAATTAATAATACTGTAAAATCTGTTGTTAATTGGATGAACGATAATAATCTACATGTTAATTTAAATAAAACAAATTACATTCAGTTTAATACAAGAGGAAGTACACAATTTAACTTTGACATAAAATATATAAATCAAACAATAACTAATGTTGACCATATATCATTTTTAGGAATAGTTTTCGATAAGTACTTAACATGGAATAACCAAGTAGAAAAAGTGTGCAATAAATTAAACAGGTTTGTATATGTTCTTTCTAGATTACGACAGGTCACATCCATCTCAGAAGACAGCTTTGTTAGCTTACCATGGCTGTGTATTATCTGTCTTGAGATATGAACTTTTGCTTTGGGGAAATAGCTCTCTTATATGTAAAGCTTTTACAGCACAAAAAAAATGTATTCGTGCACTGTGTGGTGCCCATCCTAAAGACAGTTGTAAACCATATTTCTCAAGACTAAATCTGTTAACTCTTCCTAGCTTATATATTTTTGAAGTGTGTATTTTCGTAAAAAACATATTTACTTGTTCAAGAGTGCCAAAGACGTATGTCCAAGAGCTACAAGAAATGTTGACCGACTAGCATCAGACCATTGTCCCAGAACTACAATATATTGTAAAAACAGTGTATTCATGAGCACAAAAATTTATAATGCAACTCCAGATTCATTTAAGAACCTACAAATAACACTATTAAAAAAAAATATTACTGGCTATTTGAAAAAAAATCTATAATGTCAATGAATTATTCGACCAACAAATAATGTGACCATGAAAATTGTAAATTTATGTTTTATTAATTTAATGTTTTCATGCTTGTTTAAATATTAGCTATACATAAGAGACGTATTTAAATATCATCATCTGTTTAATGTGTACCTGTATAATTGCAAAATAAAATCTTATCTTATCTTATCCTAAATTTACTACATCACCATTAAACTAAATTGTGCGCACATATGGAGTTTTATTTAACCCACGCCCTACTATACCTACAAATTCCTACTCCTATCCGTCGTGCCACAAACTATGTCAAGAAGTTGAAAAAGAAAAATCACACTGTATACCCTGAGTACGTATCTGCCAAAGTTGACATGTAGTTCATAAAACTAGCATTAGCAAAGAGTAGGCATTATTACACGTGATTAGTGAAGCTTCGATAGCATCGCACATTTGGAAAACTATCAGAGTGTTTATGAATATGTTACTCTGCGAGTTTTGTTGATATTACAATGTATTTTATTTTTGATGATAAATGAGTCGAGTGTAGTTAAACTAATCATAAAATCATTAAATACACACAAAGTTAGATTTTTCGTGATATAGAAATTAAATTGTTTTTTTTCACGACAGGTAAATTACGGTTTATTTTTTAGGGTTTCGGGGCGTAAATGACAAAAACTGCTATAATTTCGTTATGTCCATCCGTCTTTCTGTTTGTCTGACCGTATGTCAAAGCAAATTTTCTGCGCTACTATTAGACCTACACTAATGAAATTAAGTACTTATGACCCGATATTGAAAATAAAAGAATTTGATTAAGTGTTCTTCCTCGAGTAGGTTGAGTAAGTCTCATAAAATAAGTTTAAGGTTTCTTTGTACACTTTTGTAGGGTTCCATGCTAAGTAACAGGAACCCACATTATACGTGCTCCGATACGCACTTGGCTGATTTTTAGGGTTCGGAAGTTAACAAGGAACCCTTATAGTTTCGGTATGTCAGTCTGTCCGCGGGTAAGCTCATCAGAGACTATTTTTGGCATGGTTATATATATTAATCACGCCAACAAAGATGTAAGTACAGTAAAATCTTTAAAAAAATAATTTTTATGTTACCTCCCCCACGTGTAACGAGGGGGTGTTTTTTTGTGCTAATTTGGTTACCTCCCCCACGTGTAACGAGGGGGTGTTTTTTGTGCTAACGTACGCTACCGTGTGTGGTATCGTTGAAAAGGTCTTTCAAAATAACTGAGGGTTTGCTTTAACTATTTTATGATTCAGGGATCGGTTTGCGAAATCATCATTACAGCTCATATACGTCCCCACCGAGGGGCTCGAGCCTACCCTGAATCAGGGCGATTAGGCCTTAGTCGACCACGCGGGCCCAGTGCGGGTTGGTCGACTTCACACACAACCTTCGAGTTTCCTCGCAGGCGTGTGCAGGTTTCCTCACGATGTTTTCCTTCACCGTTAAAGCAATCGGTAAGTATGTACGTAAGGTTTGCGAAATATTAACCTTTAAAGTGCTAATTTTTGTTCGAGTCAAGTGTGCCTCCCACCCCTACAAGCTAAACCACTATTTCATGATATCTGAAAAAAAATAATATATTCGAACAAATAATCAATTTAAAAAGAAAACTATCTTAGTTTAGCTTTCTCTTAGTTTAGGGGTATTAGTCGAACAACTTAAGGTGTGCAGTTGAATTTGTAAAAAGTTCATAGATTTTCCACGCAAACGGTTCTATTACTAACTGTAAATATAATTTTGTTTTTTGAAATAAACATTTATTTTTTGAAAAGAATTCGGAACCCTACTTTTTGCAAGTTCGTCTCGCTCTTGGCCGATTTTTATTAATAATAGGTAGGTAGGCCTTGACTAATGACAGTGTGCTACAAAAAATAAATACCTGTTTACCTGAATTAGACTTTTTAGGGTAGTCAGTACATGGTTATATGATTATATTATTTAACTACTATATTATAATTATGATTCGAAAATTAAATCTTTTGTATAGACATCTTTCTCTTACGCGATCGTGACTTTCTTTTACGAGCTCGATCATTACTTTTGCATTTTATTTTTAAATTTATAAGTCAATTTAAATAGTTTAGTAGCAAGGAGTTTTCGTATAAAGAATAAAATCTGATAGGTTTTATACGAGGACAAAATTAATGACTCCGTACGTCTTAGCATTGAATTCTCAAAATTCTTTTAAATAGATGTTTATTTTCATTAATTACTAGTTTTAATTTAATTATTGTAAGATCAACATTTGTCAAAAATCAAATAGACTTCATAGGTACGCGTACGAGGCCCGTTGCCTAGTTTCGTTGTAAAAAAAATATCCAGTTGCAAAAACACGCCACTTTCTAAAAATTGTTATTTTCTAATTACCTATTATGTATGTTAATTATTTAATTATTGATTTGTTTTTTACTATTTTCCACACCTGCATTGAAAGACATCGTGTGATATACGGTCGTGTAGGTTATTGCAAACTCGTAACATTAAAAACATTCGCCTTCAGCTCGTTTGCAATAACCTACTTTCCACCCTCGTATCACAATGTACTATTGTGTGTGTTTGTTACGCGATATCTGTTACATTACTGTCAACGGATCCACTAATATTTTGTAAAATCATATTATAAGCGGAGAAACTCGCAGGTTGTGTGTGAAGTCGACCAACCCGCACTGGGCCCGCGTGGTCGATTAAGGCCCGATCGCCCTATTTCGGGGCAGGCTCGAGCCCCTCGGTGGGGACGTATATGAACTGATATGATGATGATGATGTATCATATTATCCACCTAATGTCTCTAGTTCCAATCATAATAATCTATTAGATACTTATCGAAAATCTAGTTTGGTGCCAGAAATTGCCGTGTGTGATTACGATTAGTCGCTGAATATTTAAAAGGATTTCTTTTATTATATATTTCGGATCATCAGAAGGGTTTTGGCCGTATCTAAGAAATAAACTCGTCTTTGAGAAGTTTTGGAGTGTACAATCAATATTCACACACGTTTGCAGCACGAGGCTTAACGATGATTCGGATGAAAACCGATTATTTTATAGACTGCGATGAGTTCGGCACGGGGCTGGCTTCCCAAGTTGACAGTTCAGCTGCTCGATCAAAAGTGCTAGTAAAATAATTGGCGCCTCTGTCGTAGCCTCTGTAGGTAGGCTGCATTGTCTTTGATGGTTCGATAATCACAACGATTCTGATTGGCTAACAAACAAGTACCGACACTACCAACTTCCGGGTTCCGGTCTCGCACAGACCACGCCTTGGCCAAAGATGACTATTATTACTACCCTAGCTAACTGCTTGACGTTTCAAGATAAAACACACGGTGCTTCGACGCATGCATAGATGGCGCCACGTCCTTGCGCTCCGACATATACAAGTTGTTACCCGCAGCTTCGTACCCGTGGATATCTAAGGTGCGCGATGCACGATCCGCAAGCTGCTTGTATTTTTAGGGTTCCGTACCCAAAGGGTAAAAACGGGACCCTTATACTAAGACTTTGTTGTCCATCCGTCTGTCTGTCCGTGTGTCACCAGGCTATATTTTATAAACCGTGACAGCTAGACAGTTGAAATTTTCACAGATGATGTATTTCTGTTGTCGCTATAACACCAAATACAAAAAAAAATGTGAAAAAATAATGGGGGTCTTCATACAAAGAGCGTGTTTTTTTGAAACATGAAAAACTAGCGCCATCTAGTATGATGGTACGGAACCCTATGTGTGCGGTTCTAACTCGCACTTGACCGGTTTTTTTTTGTAGATACATACAAACCTTGTGCTGACAATTACAAACCAAACAAAAATAAATCAGCCAAATCGGTAAAGCCGTTCTCAAGTGATGATGTTTCATACATGCGGCATTGTTTTTTCTAACACTATATATACATGATCAAAACTACTTCATTTCTAAGCCCGCCTGGCTAGCTACCACCATCTTATCTAAGTCTTGCCGCCAAACATCAGTGTTAACAACATTGATGTGGTCCGGCTTAAAGATAAGATAGCCAGTTCTCCATTGCGTTGGGGAATCGTGGTAAGCCTGCTGCCATCTTCAGCATCATCGTCACTTACCATCAGGTGAGATGATGCCAAGGGCTTACCAATTGTGATAAATAAACAAATTACAAATTCGTGACCAAAATACATTACAAAAATAAACCAGTGTCGCCTCAGAATCCAGACTCGTTGTACATATCAATCTTAGTTAAATAAGCACTCCAAGCTTCAGCTAGAAGTTAGAAACTTCGCTTACAGAAGCGCAAAGTTCTCTTGGTCCCTTATGCTCGATGTTATCCGACCAAATGGGAGCTACAACTTCGTCTGAATGCGGTGCCTAGCCTAACTTTGTTTATACTTAGTAACTTAAGAAACTGTATCACATATACTCAGTCACTCACTTCTGACACAACTGTTGAACTGTTTGAACTGTTAGTAGCATAAATAAATATAGTTTATAAAAACTAAAAAAATACGCTTTTAAAGCACATCAAACTAAAAAGTGAAAAATATATCTAAATATAAAAGAAAAATAATGAACGAAAAATACTAGTATTATTATGAAAAAAGCCAGGGGCGCTTTGTGCCATATTTTTCGTATATCGAGCAACCCACGCTTTTTTAACAATAATACGAGTATTTTTTTTTCGGTTTTTAGTTCAGGATAATGAGCTAAACTTACGATATTATTGTATTGTCACTGATTATTGATAAATGTACAAAGTTTGAATTAAATCTGTCCGTTTATAGTGGGTCAAAATCGAGTGCAAAGGTGTCGATTACAAACATACATACAAACATACAAGTGAAGGTAATTATATTTATACTATTATAACTCATATACGTCCCCACCGAGGGGCTCGAGCCTACCCTGAATCAGGGCGATTAGGCCTTAGTCGACCACGCGGGCCCAGTGCGGGTTGGTCGACTTCACACACAACCTTCGAGTTTCTTCGCAGGCGTGTGCAGGTTTCCTCACGATGTTTTTCCTTCACCGTTAAAGCAATCGGTAAGTATATGTACGTAAGTTTTTGAAAAACTCATTGGTACATTGGCCGTCCAGATTTGAACCCGGTACATCTGGTTAGATGGACCGAGTCGTTACCGGTTGAGCCACCGACGCTCACTGTGAAGCTAATATAAGCGTGTTAAAAATAATTAATTTATTCCTTTTTTATGTTTTAGTTCCATAAAAATTGTCATTAAGCTACCAACGTAAAAAAAAACGCACTAAAACTAACCCATTTTCTACTGAAATTACTATTTCTTTAAATAATTGCATGTGATTTGCTATCGTTCTACTAGCTTAGAAAAAATATATTAAAAATAATAATAATTGCGTGTTATAACGCCCGGTAGGTAGGCGAAAATCACGCTTCAGTACCTAGTGTTATCGTCAATAAATTTAAAATAAAAAAATATGTAACAAGTTAATTTAATAAAAATACGACGATACAATGGCTTTTTAGGAAGTCGAGTAAAATGTATCCTTTGTCACTCACGGGATCACATATAGGGGTAGGAAATATTATGTGATCTGTGTCATAAATAAGTTTTGACGTAAAATGTCTTTAAAATCACATTCGGGGTGCCAAGTTGAAGACTGGACCGTGACAGAAGTTAGGAAAGACTGTAACGGAAGTGACGGAAGAATATGTTTCCTCCATAGCAATCAAGTAACAAACCGCTGCTCCATAGCAATCAAGTAATAAACCGCGAGGCCGTAAGGAGAAGCTCGGAGCACTACCTGCAAACCCGTAGGCAAAATAATAATAAAAAAAATAATAACAATTTTGAACAACAAAAACTGACTTCAAACAGGAAACTGAGGTTCCCCTCGATTTTTCTGGAATGCCACCATCAGATCCTGGTTTCCTTATCATGATACCACCCTTGGGATATCTCCTTTCCAAAAAAAAAAAGAATCATCAAAATCGTTTTATAAACGACGAAGTTATCCGCGAACACACATAAAAAAAATATACTGTCGAATTGAGAAACCTCCTTTTTTTAAGTCGGTTAAAAAAAGACAGTGACGTTAAAACTAGACGTTTCACGTTAAACCAAAGGTAGTGTGCCCCGACACAGCCCCACCAGATTTTGACGTGAAACATCTTTAAAATCATATTCAGTGTGCCAAGTCGAAAGACTGGACCGTAACGGATGTGACGAAAGACTTAAAGGAAGTGACAAAAGATTCTGTTTAGATTTATTTCTGTTATAGAAACCAAGTAACAAACCACGAGGCCATAGGCCAAGCTCCGCGTAGGCATAGGAAAAAGAAAAAAAAATACTAAAAAAGTCAGTGACGTCAAAACTAAACGTTTCACGTTAAACCAATGGCATTGTGCCCCGACACAGCCCTATCCGATTTTTTTTTCTTTGCTACTGGTATAAACAGAAGTATCTTAAAACATTGGCTCACCATTTTTTTTTCTTTATAACAGACGACATTAATCTAAATCGGAAATTTTATCGAAACTTAATGTATTTATGGATTCCATTCTGGTTTCCTAGGAGAACAAACGGTTCTCTAGGACAACATAAAAAACTAGTAATTAAAAAAGAATGCTTTGATTGAAAAGGATGGTTGGCAAAAGGTGTTCAGTCTCTCTCTTCTCATATGGGATAATTAGGGCGGTCGGTCAAAAGTGCTTTTTTTAGTTTCCTTAGTTAACAAGGAACGATAAGTTTCACCATGTCCGTCTGTTTACTGTCTGCCCTCGGTTTAACTCAGATTCTTAGTACTATACATATTAGTTACGCCAACTAAGTGGTAAAATAAAATCTTACCTCCCCTACAAGTTAAAGTGAGGGTGATGTTTTTTTTCTCATCAATGGCATGTTGTAGGCCCGTTAGGTCCATTTCCCGAATGTCCACTTTGGTTCTAAGCTTAAGTGCTATTTGCAGTAGAAAATCGTTAACGCCGTTTGTATTAAAAGTCGCAGCTTCACAATCCTCTTAAAGTAATTACCTCAATATATCGATCGTCGTACGTGGCCTGCAACTCGGGGCCGACCATCTCCAGGATCTGCCGTCTTTCCTCGCGGAAGTCTGAAAATAAGAGATAGTATTACTATACGAATCCGAACCGAGTGAGCGAACGAAGTGAGTGGAAAGGTTTTGTAATAAAAAAACCGGCCAAGTACGAGTCTGACTTGAGCACCGAAGGTTCCGTTCCACTACACCTTTGGTTACGAAACCCTATAAACAGCAACGAGTACAAACTGCAAGTGTAAGTTTGTAATCGCAAAAAATATTTCCGAGTCAATGAAAAGTACCATACAGGTTTTGATGACTCACTTTGCAAGTATGGAAACTTGTGACAAATAACCGTTATTTTTTGATTGCGTTAACTAAGAAGCTTGATTTTTTTACTGTTGAGCGAACGAAGTGAGTGGAAAGGTTTTGTAATAAAAAAACCGGCCAAGTTCGAGTCGGACTCGCACACTAAGTGTTTCGTCCCAAAACACATTTGGGTACCAAAACTCATTTGGGTGGTTTGGTAGTGGTATAAACAATATATGAGTACTTAATTATTTCGCTAGTTACGATCACTTAGAACTAAAGTTCGATGAAAGTACGACTAGCATTAACAAAAAGCATAACAAAATTGCATATTATCCATTAACGAACAGGTGCCACTGGTGTCGATTCTATGTAACACGATTTACTTATTTGACAGGACTAAATTAAATTTACGCATTCTGTCTTTTTCTTTCTGTTTCAAAGAGACAAGGACAGATTGCTAAACTTAAGTTATTATAAATCGAGGTACACCGAATCAACACCAATGTCAAGTAACATAATTTGTTTACTTTGTTGGAAAAAACTAATGAAAGGTACTTTATTTTCTTTATTTATGTGACTCCGTTGTCAGCTCTACAATCTGAAAGGCTGAACTGATTTATATAAGACTATCTTTTGCCCGCGGCTTCGCCCGCGTGGACATCGTTTTTATGACTGTCTTTGAGGGTGAGTGGTGCGCAAGCCGTATGCGGCACGCAAGCGCGAACATGTGTTTTCTATACATCCCTATCCCAGATCGGGCTATTCTGATTAGCAGTCTATGTCACTTTCCACCCCCTTAACCAATTTTATACAAAAAAAACACTTAATCCGTTGCGACGCCGCCGACGTGCGCGAGCGTGGAAATGAAAAACCAAGAGAACCAAAAAAAAAAATTACAAAAAATTGCTCTCCTAAAAAAAAACCTTGTGCGAAAAAGTACAAGAGACAGTACACCTTAGTACCTACCTATTAATAATGGTATTAATTTCAAATTTTCAAATTTAAGGGTACTTGTTCCTACAAAAAGGGTTTAGACGGATAAAGTGAACCTACGAGGCTTCTGTTCTTTCCTTTTTAGGTACAGAACTCTAAAAATTGTAAAAATCCACTTGTTATATATGGCGTAACAAACCGGTGAAGGACCAGTTTACTGGAGTTTCTACTCATCACACTAAACAACTTTCACCCAGGAATCCAAAGACAGTTCGCAAAAAAAAACTAACTTTTCATACACAATTTATCAGCTGATTCATCATCGTCATCATATCACCCGAAGGACGTCCACTGCTGGACATACGCCCCCCCAAGGATTTCCATGACGACCGGTTCTGCGCTGCCCGCATCCAGCGCCTTCCCTTTCACCAGGTCATCGGTCTACCGAGTGAGAGGCCTCCGGTTTTCCGGGGCACGGTCGCCACTCGAAAACTTTAATACCCCAACTGCCATCTGTTCTTTGAGCTATGTGTCCTGTCCACTGCCCACTTAAGTTTAGCAATTCTGAGAGCTATGTCGGTTACTCTGGTTCTCCTGCAGATCTCCTCGTTTCTGATTCGATCACGCAGATAAACTCCGAACAGAGCACGCTCCACTGCCCTTTGGGTGACCTTGATACAGCTGATTAACCAAATGGAGATTTTTACAATTGCCTGGGGGTTTCTAAGGGAAAGTAACAACTTCTTAACTTGGGACCCTTTAGAAATAATAATAATGTGTTCATTATGATGACTACAATACAACCCCAAGTTAAAGGGTTCTACACCAGTTTTCTTACATTTCAACTTAAAACCTACTTTTTAGGGCTCCTTACCCAAAAGGTAAAAACGGGAACCTATTACTAAGACTTCGCTGTCCGTCCGTCTGTCTGTCTGTCTGTCTGTCTGTCACCAGGCCGTATTTCATGAACCGTAATAGCTAGATAGTTGAAATTTTCACATATGTATTTCTGTTGCCGCTATAAAAATGAATACTAAAAACAAGAAAAATTGAAAAAAACAAGGGGTCTCCATACAAAAAACGTGTTTTTTTTTAAACGTGAAGAAACTAGTGCCATCTTGTATGATGGTACGGAACCCTGTGCATGGCCGGTTTTTTTTTATTACGTCATGTCTATGTAACGTTACAATACTATAATGTTCTGAAGGGTCCAATAATCATCATAAAAGCTTAAAAACCTGCACGACACCTGCGTAATTCTAATGTGTCTAACTAATTTCATACAATACAAACTACTAACGCTTCCGATGATTCAGTATCCTTCCCCATGGGTCAAATCACAAAATTTTATCTAAATTATTGAAAGACTGGTATTACTTTGGAAAAAAATATGTAATACCCATACTTGAAGTAAACTGTACAGCCACGCTGACAAATCACAATATTCAATTCAAAATATTGGAAGACTGGTATCACTATGGAAAAAACATGTCATACCTATTCTCGAAGTAAAATGTACAGCCACGCTGACAATTCACAATATTCAATTCAAATTATTGAAAGACTGGTATCACTATGGAAAAAACATGTAATACCTATTCTTGAAGTAAACTGTACAGCCACGCTGACAAATTACAATATTCAATTCAAAATATTGGAAGACTGGTATCACTATGGAAAAAACATATAATACCTATTCTTGAAGTAAACTGTACAGCCACGCTGACAAATTACAATATTCAATTCAAAATATTGGAAGACTGGTATCACTATGGAAAAAACATGTCATACCTATTCTCGAAGTAAAATGTACAGCCACGCTGACAATTCACAATATTCAATTCAAATTATTGAAAGACTGGTATCACTATGGAAAAAACATGTAATACCTATTCTTGAAGTAAACTGTACAGCCACGCTGACAAATTACAATATTCAATTCAAAATATTGGAAGACTGGTATCACTATGGAAAAAACATATAATACCTATTCTTGAAGTAAACTGTACAGCCACGCTGACAAATTACAATATTCAATTCAAAATATTGGAAGACTGGTATCACTATGGAAAAAACATATAATACCTATTCTTGAAGTAAACTGTACAGCCACGCTGACAAATTACAATATTCAATTCAAAATATTGGAAGACTGGTATCACTATGGAAAAAACATATAATACCTATTCTTGAAGTAAACTGTACAGCCACGCTGACAAATCACAATATTCAATTCAAAATATTGGAAGACTGGTATCACTATGGAAAAAACATATAATACCTATTCTTGAAGTAAACTGTACAGCCACGCTGACAAATTACAATATTCAATTCAAAATATTGGAAGACTGGTATCACTATGGAAAAAACATGTCATACCTATTCTCGAAGTAAAATGTACAGCCACGCTGACAATTCACAATATTCAATTCAAATTATTGAAAGACTGGTATCACTATGGAAAAAACATGTAATACCTATTCTTGAAGTAAACTGTACAGCCACGCTGACAAATTACAATATTCAATTCAAAATATTGGAAGACTGGTATCACTATGGAAAAAACATATAATACCTATTCTTGAAGTAAACTGTACAGCCACGCTGACAAATTACAATATTCAATTCAAAATATTGGAAGACTGGTATCACTATGGAAAAAACATATAATACCTATTCTTGAAGTAAACTGTACAGCCACGCTGACAAATTACAATATTCAATTCAAAATATTGGAAGACTGGTATCACTATGGAAAAAACATATAATACCTATTCTTGAAGTAAACTGTACAGCCACGCTGACAAATTACAATATTCAATTCAAAATATTGGAAGACTGGTATCACTATGGAAAAAACATATAATACCTATTCTTGAAGTAAACTGTACAGCCACGCTGACAAATTACAATATTCAATTCAAAATATTGGAAGACTGGTATCACTATGGAAAAAACATATAATACCTATTCTTGGAGTAAACTGTACAGCCACGCTGACAAATCACAATATACAATTCAAATTATTGAAAGATTGGCATTACTATGGAAAAAAAACATGTAATACTTAAACTTGAAGTAAACTTTACAGCCAAGCTGACAAATCACAATATAATTAATTCAAATTATTGAAAGACTGGTATTACTATAGAAAAAAATATGTAATACCTATACTTGAAGTTAACTGTACAGCCACGCTAACAAATTACAACATGCAATTCAAATTATTAAAAGACTGGTATTAATATGGAAAAAAACATGTAATACCTATTCTTGAAGTAAACTGTACAGCCACGCTGACAAATCACAATATAATTAATTCAAATAATTAAAAGACTGGTTTCACCATAGAAAAAAACATGTATTACCTGTACTTGAAGTAAACTGTACAGCCACGCTGTCAAATCACAATATACAATTCAAATTATTGAAAGACTGGTATAACCATGGGAAAAAACATGTAATACCTAAACTTGAAGTAAACTGTACAGCCACCCTGACAAATCACAATACTCAATTCAAATTATTGAAAGATTGGTATTACTATGGAAAAGACATGTAATACCTATACTTGAAGCCACGCTGACAAATCGCAATATACAATTCAAATTATTGAAAAAAAAAGAATACGTTTGAATGAAATTCGAATGGCTGAACGATAAAAAGAGGATAAAACAGGTCGCAACATCATAGAGTTTGTGTATAAAAAGATTCGTTCCCATTCGGTCGGTAAGACGGCAACCAATCACAAAAGAGTTTATTTGGGATACCGGTAGTCCAAAACACGCTCCACGGAGACATTTTTTCTGGCCTACCGGTAATCCCAAACAAGCTCAAGGAGTTACTGAGCCGCTGCTGTTTGTTCGTCCGTCCGTTCGCCCGTCTGTTAGCGGGCTGTATTTCATTAACTGTAATAGATACAGTTGAAATTTTCACAATGTGTATACAATTTTTATTGCCGCTATAACAAAAAATATTAAAAGGTACAAAAACACAGAAAAAACGTATTCTTTTTCTTGTACAATGATACGGAACCCTTAGTGTCTCAACTCTCACTTGGTTTTTTTTACAAATAGAGGCGCCACTCAGTCTTCAGGACAAATGTCCTAGAACTACACGTGTTAGGGCCTTGACTGGTTGTTGGTAAAGTTTGTGAATAATTTGTGTCTTTCCATGGACGCAGTTAATTGTTCCCCTGTATACAAATTGAACAGCCTAATCAATAAGTCATACCGTAATAAATAGTGGCGCCGGTGACTTAACGGCTAGGGCCGCTACCTCCTGTCCGGGTAGTGGTTCGAGTTCTGCTACGTACCAATGTGTGTTGTAGGTAAAGTTTGTGAATAATTTGTGTCTTTCCATGGACGCAGTTAATTGTTCCCCTGTATACAAATTGAACAGCCTAATCAATAAGTCGTACCGTAATAAGTAGTGGCGCCGGTGGCTTAACGGCTAGGGCCGCTACCTCCTGTCCGGGTAGTGGTTCGAGTTCTGCTACGTACCAATGTGTGTTGTAGGTAAAGTTTGTGAATAATTTGTGTCTTTCCATGGACGCAGTTAATTGTTCCCCTGTATACAAATTGAACAGCCTAATCAATAAGTCGTACCGTAATAAGTAGTGGCGCCGGTGACTTAACGGCTAGGGCCGCTACCTCCTGTCCGGGTAGTGGTTCGAGTTCTGCTACGTACCAATGTGTGTTGTAGGTAAAGTTTGTGAATAATTTGTGTCTTTCCATGGACGCAGTTAATTGTTCCCCTGTATACAAATTGAACAGCCTATCAATAAGTCATACCGTAATAAGTAGTGGCGCCGGTGACTTAATGGCTAGGGCCGCTACCTCCTGTCCGGGTAGTGTGACGAGTTCTGCTACGTACCAATGTGTGTTGTAGGTAAAGTTTGTGAATAATTTGTGTCTTTCCATGGACGCAGTTAATTGTTCCCCTGTATACAAATTGAACAGCCTAATCAATAAGTCGTACCGTAATAAGTAGTGGCGCCGGTGACTTAACGGCTAGGGCCGCTACCTCCTGTCCGGGTAGTGGTTCGAGTTCTGCTACGTACCAATGTGTGTTGTTGGTAAAGTTTGTGAATAATTTGTGTCTTTCCATGGACGCAGTTAATTGTTCCCCTGTATACAAATTGAACAGCCTATCAATAAGTCATACCGTAATAAGTAGTGGCGCCGGTGACTTAATGGCTAGGGCCGCTACCTCCTGTCCGGGTAGTGGGACGAGTTCTGCTACGTACCAATGTGTGTTGTAGGTAAAGTTTGTGAATAATTTGTGTCTTTCCATGGACGCAGTTAATTGTTCCCCTGTATACAAATTGAACAGCCTAATCAATAAGTCGTACCGTAATAAGTAGTGGCGCCGGTGGCTTAACGGCTAGGGCCGCTACCTCCTGTCCGGGTAGTGGTTCGAGTTCTGCTACGTACCAATGTGTGTTGTAGGTAAAGTTTGTGAATAATTTGTGTCTTTCCATGGACGCAGTTAATTGTTCCCCTGTATACAAATTGAACAGCCTAATCAATAAGTCGTACCGTAATAAGTAGTGGCGCCGGTGACTTAACGGCTAGGGCCGCTACCTCCTGTCCGGGTAGTGGTTCGAGTTCTGCTACGTACCAATGTGTGTTGTAGGTAAAGTTTGTGAATAATTTGTGTCTTTCCATGGACGCAGTTAATTGTTCCCCTGTATACAAATTGAACAGCCTATCAATAAGTCATACCGTAATAAGTAGTGGCGCCGGTGACTTAATGGCTAGGGCCGCTACCTCCTGTCCGGGTAGTGTGACGAGTTCTGCTACGTACCAATGTGTGTTGTAGGTAAAGTTTGTGAATAATTTGTGTCTTTCCATGGACGCAGTTAATTGTTCCCCTGTATACAAATTGAACAGCCTAATCAATAAGTCGTACCGTAATAAGTAGTGGCGCCGGTGACTTAACGGCTAGGGCCGCTACCTCCTGTCCGGGTAGTGGTTCGAGTTCTGCTACGTACCAATGTGTGTTGTTGGTAAAGTTTGTGAATAATTTGTGTCTTTCCATGGACGCAGTTAATTGTTCCCCTGTATACAAATTGAACAGCCTATCAATAAGTCATACCGTAATAAGTAGTGGCGCCGGTGACTTAATGGCTAGGGCCGCTACCTCCTGTCCGGGTAGTGGGACGAGTTCTGCTACGTACCAATGTGTGTTGTAGGTAAAGTTTGTGAATAATTTGTGTCTTTCCATGGACGCAGTTAATTGTTCCCCTGTATACAAATTGAACAGCCTAATCAATAAGTCGTACCGTAATAAGTAGTGGCGCCGGTGACTTAACGGCTAGGGCCGCTACCTCCTGTCCGGGTAGTGGTTCTAGTTCTGCTACGTACCAATGTGTTTTCGAAATTCGATTGGTCGACTAAGGCCAGATCGCCGTAGGCTTGAGCTCCTTGGACGGGACGTATATAGTTGATAGCACAGGCTTATTATACTGTTGACGAATTTTTTTTGAATTTAATACTGTAATAACAGCGAAATGCTTTATAACATTTAATTAGGTTAAAATAAAATATAACTAACTTATGACTAATCTTATGTTTAAAATGACTTGTAATTTGCTTTAAATTATTAATAAATATTGAAATTGAAATTGAAATATACAGGATGTAACAAAATTGGTGTAGGTCCCGTTAACTGGGGCTTCTACTCATCATACTGAACAACTTTTGTTCTACGACTTTGCTGAAAACGTAAAAAAAAAGTTTTTACTCTTCAATCTTTATACAAATCGATCAGCTGTATACCGATTTTGTTTATTTCAGTATGGAGGGTTCAATTTTTTTTTTGAGAATAATATGGGTTCCTTGGAGAAAGTTGATCAGTATGACGAGTAGAACCCCCATTTAACGTGACCTACACCAATTTTGTTACATACTGTATAAAATGAGCTGATATGATGCATCAATAAGTCGTACCATGGATTAATGTGTAGGAAGGTACTTAGGTTATGGACGGCCTTGTCTATTTGGGGCGTGGGCGTCCAAAAAAAAAAAGCTATATAACAGAGGTCCTCCTATAATAGACATTATCATTCGGCAATCGAAATTGTACAGGATGCCTTGGATTATAATGGATGCAAACGTGGTGATCCCAGCGAATGGCATGACACGTTCGTTCTGCTCGATGCTCCGTCCAAATATGCCTGCACGAAGACTGACGGCCAGTCAACTTGACTTCTCAACTCAGTGTTGCCATTAAGGCGCTTTGCATACGACGGGGCGGGGCGGGCCGGTCAATTTCGCCGCCAACGATAGCTCAAAGGGAATCCTATACTACCAACGCACATAAAGGACAAAAAGACCGCGTTGACAGCGCCGCCTCCATGTGTTGCGTTGGAGAATCTTGGTAAGCCCGCTTCCATCTTCGGCATCATCGTCACTTACCATCAGGTGAGATGATGCCAAGGGCTTACCAATTGAGATTAAAAAAATAAATTTAAAAAAAACTATCTTCGGACTTTTTCCTTTACTTGTGCTGTAAGACCTTGCTTCTTGACAAGATCTACGAGAAGTACCCTGTAGGTTTTGATTTACTTGCAAGTATCAAATTATGTGACATAAATGGTTGTTATCTTTACATTGCTTTGACTTAGAAGCTTAATTTTAGCAGCGCCATGAGACCATAGAATTTTGTATGTAATATTTATTTCTGGATGCGGGCAGCGCAGAACCGGTCGTCGTGGAGATCCTTGGGGGAGACCTATGTCCAGCAGTGGACGTCCTTCAGCTGATATGATGATGATGATGATTAATTTTAACTTGATACATACACGCGTCCCTGAGAAAAAGGGTCTTAACAGACAGACAGACAGAGAGACAAGAAAGTGATCCTCTATGGGTTCGTTTTTTCTTTTTAGGGTTCCGTACCTCTTCTATCTGTTACAGCCAATTTGCTCAGAAACTACTGGACCGATTGAGTTGAAATTTGGTACACATATGTAAATCGGTGACCTTAAGACGGATGTGTAACATAAATAAATTATTTTAAACATGGGGGCCACTTTTGGGGGGTTTATTAGAAATAAAAAAAAGTTTTGCAAAGTCTATTATGTGACATAACAAAATATGTAAGGGCTCTTAAGTGACATATCAAAATATGAATCTCAAACATTTATTTTTATATAATATTTTCAATAGTTTCTAAATTATTTAAGAAAGGAGGCGAAAATTTACCCTTCCCCACCTTGTCTCCGAAACTACTAGGCCTACTTCAATGCATAGATTACAGGAAAATCTATAAAAAAAATCTAAAGCCCTTCCGTTCCTACAGTAAAAATAAAATTTTCAAAGTCCAGAATAAGTAGATCCCTATTTACCTGGAGCATAGTATGGACTGAGAGGTCGTGTTTTGTTGGAAGTTAAAGTTTTGGTGCTGAACCCTGTTTGAGTGACCCCAAGTCGAACTTTGCCATTTTTATATTATTTTACGTATGGAACCCTAAAAACAACCTATGAAAATTCTACGAAAAGTAAATATTAGGTGTAAACCTACCTTTCAGCAAATAATTAGTAAAACATCATATAAATTAAACGTCAGTTCCTAAAAGTGTACATTTTACACTTAATTATATGTCATCATATCAGCTCATATACGTCCCCACCAAGGGGCTCAAGCCTACCCTGAATTAGGGCGATCGGGCCTAATTCGACCACGCGGGCCCTATGCGGGTTGGTCAACTTCACACACAACCTTCGAGTTTCTTCGCAGGCGTGTGCAGGTTTTCTGACGATGTTTTCTTTCACCGTAAAAGCGTCGGATAAACGTACATATGAAATCGAAATTCGAAAACACATTGGTACGTGGCAGGATTCGAACCACGACCTCCCGGACAGGAGGTAGAGGCCCTAGCCATTACGCCACCGACCCGCTATAATTAATTATATTTATCTTCAAACATATCATCTAAAATGCTTTCAAAATCCGTAGGGAAATGACCAGCATTATGACAACCAATTTTACTATGAGAACTTTCTTGTCTGTGGTAGTAGGTAAAATCTTTACTTTAATGTTATTACAGTATTTTTGTAACGTTATGACATGACATAGGTTATGAGTTTAAATTTGGAACAGCTGCCAAAACTCAACCAAGTCCCTCCCACTACGGGTGTCGCCCGTGGTCCACCTGTTTGGTTCACCTGGGTGGACCAAGGGAATTCTTTTTCTCCCGTAGCTCACCTTAGTCCACCTGGGTGTACCACGGGGAATTTTTATTTCCCGTGGTACACCTTTTTATAAAAGCTCCTTAGATTTTTTCATTTACAGGTTGTAAGGTACAATACAACCTGGACCAATAAATATATAATATCATTGCATTGTTCCAACGTAAATGTCAATTACAACTATTACAATAAACAATTTGTTTCTGTATTTGTTAAAAAAAAAAAATATTGCATTATTACCCGACTATGAAAAAAAGAGGGTTATGTTTTTGACAGTCTATGTATGTATGTATGTATGGATGTTCTCTCGTATTTCCTAAACCACTTAACCGATCTTTACAAAATGTGGTGTCTTTAGATTTGTGCCATCACTCCGCGTGTCACAGGATATATAGATATATCAGAGATATGCTATAATATTAGGGATAGCATATAAAAAAATCAACAAGGCAGATTTTTAAACGACTTCAAAAAAGGAGGAGTTTCTATGTTCGACTGTATATTTTTTTTTATGTATGTTCACCGATTTCTCCGTCAATTTTAGACCGATTTTCAATTTTTTTTTATTCGAAAGAATATACTCCCGAGGGGGTCCTATTGACACCAAGTCAGGATCTGATGATGGGATCCCAGGGAAATCGGGAGAAATCCTTAAATTTTAAAGGCATTAATTACGTGATTCATATGTTTTCTAAAGCTATTAAAATACTTGCGTCTGTTAGTCATAATCTCATGTTGATAAGCTGATGTAGGAAGGTACAACTCCTTAACGGTTAGGAGTTGGAGGAAAAATATTTTTAATGTTATACATAGATATATACGTAGGTATGCATAGACTGATAGTTGTATCCTTTCAGGTTATTCAGATGAGCTGATGATGGACGATTTAACTCCTTAACTTTCATGCTGCTGAGATGATGATGGAAGCCACAGGACTCTGTATCTGTTAATGAAACACATGTATTATGATTTGATAATTCCTATTGGTGAGTATAAGTGATTGGGTTTAACGTTGTTAGATAGATAGCATTATCACTAAAAATAAAGAAAATAAAAAAAAGTTTAAAAAAACTAAAAAACGACTTAAAAATGAAATTCACTCAAAAGTATGAAATAATATTATTATACTTAAATACACAACATTAATCAACAATAACGAAATCAAAGGTGGGTACGAATTCAATTAGAGGCTTAAACTTTTTTTTAAGGTCGGTGTTAGCAAACCATCGAATCTGAACCATTTGATACGTAAGTAACTGTGTGCTGGTACTGACCTCAAAAAAAATTTAAGCCCCTAATTTAATTCGTACCCACCTTTGATTTCGTTATTGTTGCTTAATGTTGTGTATTTAAGTATAGTAATATTATTTCACACTTTTGAATGAATTTAATTTTTAAAGTCGTTTTTTAGTTTTTTTTTAAAGTTTTTTTTAATATAGGTGAATAAAGCGACACGACACGGGTAGTCAGGTGGGGTGGCGTTGTACTCTGAGCACAAAAAATATGGAAATAAAACAAAAGTTAAAAAATATCAAACCCAAGAGTTTACCGCCTGAAATCAAAGCCTTTATTTTTCCCTTCAGCTGGGGTAATAGCCATAGTCGCAAGCCCTTCGTAATCGAAAAATATGTCTTGCGACCACGGCTATTACCCCAGATGAAGCGTAAATAAATGCTAAGATTTCTGACGGGAAACTCTTGTTTTCATACTTATCCGTAGTCGAGTTTTAGTTTTTTTTAACTTTTATTTTATTTTAATATCTATAGTCTACTAGCTGTCCCGGCGAACTTCGTACCGCCTTACATTACATTACACTTCCCTGCCCTACCCTACACTACCCTACACTACACTATACTACCTACCCTACCCTACACTACCCTGCCCTACCCTATCCTATCTCTCAAGTTGGATCGAACTGCACATGGTGTGCGAATTTTATTATAATCGGTTAAGTGGTTTAGGAGTCCATTGAGGACAAACATTGTGACACGAGATTTATATATATTAAGAATAGATATTTTACAGGTAGCACAAGTAGCAATGCAGGTCATTTCCCTAGGGCTTCTGAACCCATCTTAGAGTTAGATAAAAGTGTTTGCAACTGTTGCAATTAGGTCTTGAATACACTCGTGTGATTCTATATTACATATTATAACAGTTGCATAAACACTGATGAACGATTGGATGCGTCTTTAATTAGAAACTGTCTAAAGCAAGTTCTTGTAAAGTTCAGAAGTTTGAGTATCGACAAATACAAATATTTAACCCTAAAGTAAAGTTATAGTTTAGTTATAGTATTACTACTTAAACTTTGCTCACAGTTTTACTTCACATAACTTAGATCCAAAATAGGGATGACGACAGCATCAGAAATAAATTATGAACTCTTGATCACTAAATTGACCTCCAACTTAAACTTCAGAAAAACCTTACTCGTTTTGTTTTAAATCAAATCATCGATTTTAGTTTATCAAAATCACAAAATGAGTACATGTATGACGCTGCAAACTATGACGTCACGCCTAGGTATTTCAAACATTTTTAGAACAAAATGTAGTTTTTGACAGATGATAAAAAGTAAATCAGATGACTAGCATTCGTCATCCCTATTACTTCATTCACCCTGTTCTAATACAGGTTCAATATGTTCTAATACAGGTGACATTGAAATCATTATCCGAATTTAAAATTACTCAGAATTTATTCGGATCCAAAAGTAAGGACTTAACTAAACTCGACGAGATTTTCTGTGAGTGCGCATCAAAAGATTAGAAGAAAACAACTAGAAAATTCTTATAAAAAATTTAACCATGCGCACTGTTTATAATTGTACAGGGAGCGTTAAATGAAACACAGATGTTATCCGAAATGATTTATTATGGCTGAGTAATGGCATTTTCGTAAACAAGACATCACATCAGGTTCATAACATATATTCAGTGGATTTTGATATTCTAAAACATGTAGGCGCTAAAGAATGACCATTTAATGTGTTGGATGGCTATCGTTCTATGCTGAATCATAATGGTTGATAAATAGTGAATTTTATGGTATCTGAGAGCTTACAAATCTGTGACTAGTTCGCAAATTTTGTAGCTTTTTAGAGAATGAACGAAAATACACATCAAATGTCACAAATGAAGTCTATACACTCTATAAAAACTTAATGAAGATAATGTCTAATTACACATATAAAGTTTCAGAAACAAAGAAATCTTTTTACAACTCGAGATAATAAATAATAACATAAAAACATTGGCAGTTTTCACTAGCAAACAAAGAAGAAACCTAAATTACTCTATAATTATATCTATGACCTATTTCTTCTTAAGTAAAACATTAATTACGAAACAGTAGCTCTATGCATATCTTTATACACGATCCTGAACTATATAAACTTATCTACGGTATTAATGTCGCATATTTTAAATTTGCATAACTTTTATGTATTTTTTTTTACATTTTCATTTCCTAAGACCCTTAAAATTAACCCTTACCTCTAAATTAGAAAGAAAAAGACTATTTTACTTATATTATTTGACCACGAGGTGGTGTCATGCAATTGCCAGATACCAATAGCAGTACCGTACTTCCGTCGGAATTTCCCTACTCTCAAAATAATACTTTGTCCTGTTAGATAACGACTGCAACATACATATTATTAATATAAAAAGCACACGGAGAAAAAAATATAGTCAGAATAACTATTCAAAGTTATAGTTAAATTAGTTAAATGACGTATCGTTGATGTAGTCAACTGTTTTCTAGAATTGAGGATCTGTATAGCCAATTCAGCGATACAGATCCTTAGTTTGACGAAACAGTTGGCTATATTAACGATACGTCTTTTAACTAATTTAACTATAAACTTTGAATAGTTATTCTGACGATATTTTTTTCTCCGTGCACCCTAGGTCAGTCGGGCCAATGGAGAAAGAAAAGATAAGAGAGAGAGAGGACCGTCTTGGAATCTGAAGATTGTCTGAAAATTTCATCGAAATCGGTCCAGCCGTTTTGGAGTCTATAAGGAACATTTTTTTTTCCTTCACATAACACAGAGATAGACTGGATTCAAGTGCTAATAACTACAGCCTCCCTGATATAATAAAAGGATTTGAATGTAAATCACATGTTAAACGCTCATAAGAATTAGAAATGATTTGAACGATTAAAAATTATTCAAAATGATTACAAATCAAATCATTTTTAATCCTTTTTAATGATTTTGTTTAATCAGGGCTGTGATTAAAATAACTAAAAAAGAGATTATAAGGTTTTCTTATTTGTTTACTTAGCTTAAGTAATAAAAATATGTATCGTTTATTTAAGTAAATAAACTTTAAACAAAAAAAAATGTTCTGAGGACAGGTTATAGCGGTGAATACTTATAACCTGTTTTGTCCGTTAAATTTGGAACCATATTAAAATAAATAAACTCATGTGAGTCCAACTATGTAACTTAATTAATTAATTCATTAACTTTAATTATCTTAACGTTAGTTAAAAAACACTATAATATTAAGAAATTATAAAGTCACATGAACAATGCGTTCATAAATCTTATTATTGGTCAACTGACAGCCAAAACCGTGTGCTAACACTGGTCTTATGTACAGTTGGTAATATTACAAATTATACAGTCAGTCATTCAAATCACCTACCCAGATAACCAGGGTTGTCAATTTTGAACTACATAAATATAATCATAAAGTTTAAAAGACACTTACAATTACAAATTTTGAAATTACATGAATACAAACGCAAATTTAAATTTCCAACTAATTAACCAAGAAAGTGTAACAACGGTACTTTTTAAAGATTATTTTAATTTAATTAAATCATGGTAGATCTTATCTATGGTTTCTGTATCTTTCCTTTTATTAATTAAATCTTGATGCCTCTCCATTTACATAGATTCCATAATCAGACGCTTTTTATAATTATGTTCTGTATTTAAAATTTTTAATATTTTAAGATTTTAGCCTGCTTACCCTCGAGTAGGCTTTATCATTACAAAATACAAAAGCTTTAGCTCAACCTTTTTTTTTAAAATAAAGACAAAAATAATATAAAACTCATGGCATTTAAAAAAACAGAAACAAAACGATTTACAAAAAGTATTGTATCATATAACACTTGACAGCCCTACCAGCACATCACACACCAGAAACTATGCACTCGCGACTTAGCTTGCTCAATAGCAAGTAAGTGGTTGTAGCATCGTCTTGAATTCATCCAGGGAAGCAGCAGTTGAAACAGCAGGTGGCACAAAGTTCCAGAAAGCAACTCCAAGGACAAGAAAAGAGCTCTTGTACATTGATGTACCCGGAATCGGCGATAACAGCGTATAGTCCGGTTGTTCTCAGATCATTGCAGAGTCGGATCGATAATAGCTTCCAGGTTCTTGAGAATACTAACTTACTCAATATCTTTACCAGCTAACGACAGCACTGGCTTCTCACTGCTATCTATGAAGATAGTACGTTTAGACAAACACCAAAAAAAATGTTAGACACGAAATTCATGATGTGTGAACGGAAGATTAACACTTATTTTTTTTTTTTTTTCTTCTCCTCCTCGATAAATTTATTTATTCCGCAGTCTCTGCACCACCTCCAAAAAGGGCTAAAGTCGTAACTTCGGCCACAATTGATACATATTTTTTTTTGGGACTCCATTTGACCGGAATGGTTGCAACAATATGAATCATTTCGACCCTCCGTCTCCGTTTAAATAGCAATGCTTATCAAAACTAGGGCTACCACTTTCTCATAACATTTTTTTTTGTTTAAAGTTTATTTACTTAAATAAACGATACATATTTTTATTACTTAAGCTAAGTAAACAAATAAGAAAACCTTATAATCTCTTTTTTAGTTATTTTAATCACAGCCCTGATTAAACAAAATCATTAAAAAGGATTAAAAATGATTTGATTTGTAATCATTTTGAATAATTTTTAATCGTTCAAATCATTTCTAATTCTTATGAGCGTTTAACATGTGATTTACATTCAAATCCTTTTATTATATCAGGGAGGCTGTAGTTATTAGCACTTGAATCCAGTCTATCTCTGTGTTATGTGAAGGAAAAAAAAATGTTCCTTATAGACTCCAAAACGGCTGGACCGATTTCGATGAAATTTTCAGACAATCTTCAGATTCCAAGTAGGTCCTCTCTCTCGCTTATCTTTTCTTTCTCCATTGGCCCGACTGACCTAGGGTCCTTTTTACTTTTAAATTGCATATTTTTAAGACCGTTTTTCAAACAACTATCAAATGTCCACGTAAGTTATTTATCTCTTGTTATTGAAGTCTGGTTTTCCTTAATAAATGCGATGTACCTATGCCGACCACTCTTATCTAAAAAGTTTTATGTTTACATATTTTTAGTTCGGGAATTCACATGACTAATATAATGTGTGTGTTACAGTCGTTATCTGACAGAAAAACATATTGTTTTGAGCGTAGGGAAAATCCCAAAGTTCTGTCATCCACGGATTGTAAGTACAGTCACCATCAACCAACTGATCTATCTCAACTGATCTATCTCAACCAGTTCACGTATTTTGGGTACCAAGAAGCTAGAAGCTAAGAAGCTAGTGGGTGTTTGATAGACATAAAATTAGCATATTATTTGACTAGGTTAGGGATCATCTATTTTGAATGGAAATTATTTATTTAAAAAAATGGTCAGATTTCAGACAAGTTTTGTCATCAAATAAATCCTATGTTAAGAATTTTTTTTTTATATTCACTATTGGTAAGCCCTTGGCATCATCTCACCTGATGGTAAGTGACGCTGATGCCGAAGATGAAAGCAGGTTTACTAAGATTCCCCAACGCAATGGAGACTGGCTATCTTATCTTCAAGCCGGAACACATCAATGTTGTTAACACTGATATTTGGCGGCAAGACTTAGATAAGATGGTGGTAGCTAGCCAGGCAGGCTTAGAAATGCCCTAACACCAACCAAAATGAAGAATGAAGGAAACTGAACAATTTTCCCCAAGGATTCCTTAATTTGAAGCAAAAAAAATTTTTTACATTCCTTTAAAGTTGGCCAATCATTATTTGACGCGAAGACTGTAATATAATGACTCCACGAAGCTTTTATACTGTGTCAGGCTGCTCGTTTAGACGAGCAGTTTCGGACGAACGACACGACGGTTCGGTCATCGTTATTCTTATCTCTTTCTTTCGCATTTCCATCTATATAGTGTCTATGGTCAGTTAACTTTGTCATGTCTCTTATCTACTGTAATGCCTGCACGCCCATATACTATGCCCAAACGCTAAGGTTTGTTTGAACAGAAGTATCGAAACGTTTATTAAATAATAATAATAATAATAATAATATTCTGGGACAAATCACACATGGTCATCTGGCCCCAAAGTAGGATTCCTTGTGTTATGGGAACCAGAGACTGATATACATACTTATATACGTTTAAATACATACATATATAGATATTTAACACCCAGACACAGAGCAAACAACTCTGCTCATCACACAAATGTTTGCCCTGGGTGGGGATCGAACCCACAACTCTCGGATCAGTAGTCAAGAGCACTAACCACTGAGCCACCGAGTCAGTCGATTAAAGGACCAAGGTCATTATTAACACGCTTCTATTAGCTTCACTTGTAAACTATCTATGTAAGAAAATATTGGAATCTTAATTTGAACCACTTGCCGGTCTTCAATTAGGATGAATTTTGCACACGCTCTGAGTTCTGATGACAATACATGACTAGCTAAGAAACGTCAATATAAATCCAATATGGCGGCCTCCCCAAGATGGCGGACTGGCTGTTTGAAATCCACCCCCATGATATGGGTATCAAATGAAAGGGTTTGCTGTCAGGAATACGAAAAAATGGTCACGTGACTTAAATCCAATATGGCGGACGTCCAAGATGGCGGACAGGCTATTTGAAATGCACCCCCATGATGTGGGTATCAAATGAAAGGCTTTGCTGTCAGGATACGAAAAAATAGTCACGTGACTTAAATCCAACATGGCGGACATTTAAGATAACTACTTAACGTGTTCTTGTAAAGTTATAGACGCAAATGATACTAAATGATACTAAAAGCGTGTTTTTTAGTTTTTTAAACTAATTAATGATTATTTTATATGAAGGGTGGTACTAAAATAAAATTTAATTGATCAACTATAAAACCATATATGAGGTGAAAGGGAACAATACTGTATGTGTTGAAAAACTGAAATTAAAATAAACCTGGATTAGGGGTACGTTCGTTTTGTAGTGATTTTCTTAAAAAAATGTTTTTTTTTAAACAAACTAATGCTGAACCAGAATTAAGTATAGGCCTTAGAACTATTTGGTGTGGGTGAATACAGTAGTTCAATTTAATTTGATTTATGTGCCAATAATATTTTCCACCTTTATGCCGAGTGCCGACTGAACGATCTGTCATAATACTGACTACATGGTCTTTGCCACAGAGTTAAAAAAATCTAATGTCTTTGGTCTTTGCCATAAAGGAAAAAAAAATAATTTCCGGCGCTATGGCGACAGCAGCGCCGCACATGTTTAAACTGGTAACACTACAAAAACGCCATTTTGTTTTAAAGAACCACGATCCTGTACTGTTATGAATTCTGTGCCGCAAGTCGTAACGTAACGTACATTTTTCTTGTTTGTAACGCAACGCCCAACCCTGTCATTAGCCTGCCACTAATTCAATATTTTTTATTAATCTCCAATTACATAATTGTATTCTCAAATAGTTGGGTAGCGGACAATAGCGGCATGTATACGTAGCTGCAAGCAACTGTCAGTGAGCCCTCTGACAATATACAATGTAAAACTTTGTAGTGGGCATGGCAAGTTTTGAATACGATTAATGGACGGTTCGAGGAATCATTTATAGGTACCGATTGCTACGGGTATTGTTTATTAGTGAATAGAGACTTGATATTGTGGAGTAATGCAACAAAAAGCTTTACAGCGAGAGATCCATACTTCAATCGATAGCGATTTCTACAGTATGGTTACTTGCGGGGATTGTATTGCCAGCGCGCTCCATACTAATGTGGTTTGGTTCCATTTAAATATTAATGGATCGAATTTATGGTTAGATGAAATATTTTCTAGAATATAAATTGTCATATTTTTTATTATTTTTCGGAATTCAGATAAAATTTTACGTAAATTAGATAAATCTTAGACACAGATATTTTCTAGCCTCCTAAGACTGCCAGTCCTGTGAAAAGGATTACCTTTTCACTCTATAACATAAAAAAGCAACATACAGTCGAATTGAAAACCTCCTCCTTTTTTAAGTCGGTTGAAAAAAGAACAATTTTTTCGCGAATTTTATGCATAATTTTTTACATAAATTGCTACATTGTTACATAGATTCTCCTACAATTCAAATGAATTTGAAGTCTCTAACCTGCTTAAATATCATCTTTTTATACACGGTAATAACGGTATAATTATATTAGTTCTATGTGAAGAACCATAAGTATTAGTACTACCGGGCAAAAACTGCTGCCGGTCTTATGAGGCTAGAGTAGAACGTATATACAAGACTTTAATAATTTTGATTGATTACATTCAAATAAGAACCGAAGTACGTTTGCATGATACAAGCTAAGTATTTAATAATCCTCTTAAGTATTGAAATCGTCCTTGGCCATTTGCGTCTATAACAAACGATTTAGACAGTAGCGCTTAAGAATTGTTCTCTCCACACACAAATAAAGAATAAAAAAATAATTAATGAATACCGCCCTACAGAACAAAATAAAGGAAATCCTATGCAGGAGTTACTTTACCCTCTCTGAACTGACTGAACCCGTAGAAATGACGAGTAGATATGTGCGGAGTCAGGGCGGCTGCAACGCAGGCCCTATTCTGTAATTTCCTTGTCTTGGTTGCAAAATAATGCTAACAAGGCCTACCTCCCCGACCTGGCATACTACTGACTTGGTAAACTGAAACAATTTATTACGGTTGACTAAAGTGAAAAATTGTAAACGCTAAACACGTTAAAGAACCGACTTCCAGCGCAAAAAATTTGTGCACAATTTTTCATTTTTACTTTTGGTTTTGTTAGTTTTCTAAAAGGTACGATTTTGATAAAATGTATACGCGACCAACCTGGCAGCACAGGTATCGAATAAAATTTTTTTTCATGAAAATTGGTTTACAATCTGCGAAGATATCGCGTAACAAACACACAAAAAACATACAGTCGAATAAATCTCCTCCTTTTAGGAAATTGGTTCAAAAGAGCTTTAACGGGCGAGGTTATGCTACTTAACGACGCCTGACGTGATGCTCTACAGTGATCACAGCACCACCTCAATTCAGCACCCACACCAAGACATGAAAGACACGAAAGACAGAGACAGTGAATGAGGGAGCGAAATACTTCACAGTGCGAGGTACGGCCTTCTGTTCGGCTCCCGACGTGATGCCCTACAGTGTTCGCAGCACAACCTCAATCCAGCACTACTACCTACACCAAGAGAGACAGTAACTGAAACATCAAATAACTTCAAAGTGCGAGGTCCGGACTTCTTATCAGCATCCGACGTGATGCCCTACATCGCAGTAACACCTCAATCCAGCACTACTATCCACACCAAAAAAGTAAAAAGATTGACAGTGCCTGAGGCAGCGAAGTACTTCACAGTGCGAGGTCCGGGTTTCTTATCGGTGCCCGAGGTGATGCCCTACAGTGATCGCAGCACCACCTAAATCCAGCACTACTACCCACACCAAAACAGCACAGACAATGACAGTGCCTGAGGCAGCGAAGAACTTCACCGTGCGAGGTCCGGGCTTCGATAATGGCGCCCGACGTGATGCTCTACAGTGATCGCAGCACCACCTCAATCCAGTACTACTACCCACATCAAAACAGCACAGACATTGACAGTGACTGAGGCAGCGAAGGACTTCACACTGCCAGGTCCGGGCTTCTTATCGGCGCCCAACGGGATGCCCTACAGTGATCGCAGCACCACCTCAATCCAGCACTACTACCTACACAAAAACAGCACAGACATTGACAGTGACTGAGGCACCGAAGAACTTCACAGTACGAGGTCTGGGCTTCTTATCGACGCCGAAAATGAAGTCTAGCAGTGCTCGCGGCATCGCTTATCTGCACTGAGGTCTTAATACCCATTCCACATAAAAGCTGATCCAGTTTTTCGTAAGACTTGCACCATAAAAGGACACACACCATTGTAGAACGAGGCAGCGAAGACCTTCATAAAGTTGCGCTGGAAGTGAAGCCTTTTAATGCTTGCACCATTTTATAATTATTAGTTAACTATGCGTAATATTACAATAACACATTTTTATCTGTAACTATAATTATTTTACCATTGTAATTATCTTACCATTGTAGACTGAGGCAACGAAGAGCTTCACAGCGCGAGGTCCAGGCCATTTGTCGGCACCGGATGTGAAGCCCTGCAGCGCTCGCAGCACTGCGGGCTCGGGAGCGCTCATCGCGCCCCGATGTCCCCTTCCTCACCCTGCTCCCAGCACTAATACCCTCACCATTCTGTGAACAATAATGGAAATTTCATTAGATAAAAAAGGATTATCTTATTATATTTTTTTAAGTAAGTTATTCCTTAATTTTAAGGTTCCGAAGTCAAATTGTAAAAAATTAAACCCTTTCAATTTGGAATAAAAGATAATGTTTTAGTGCACTTCTTGAAGGATATCAAAAGATAAGTAATTTGTTTTAAATGAAGTGGTGTTGTTTTGGGGTATTCTGTTTTAAGCAGTTTTCAGGTTATGTTGTAATGGCTCTAGAAATTTACACTTTGTGTTGTCCAATAAACAATTTTTTAGTTTTTTTAAAGTAAAAGAATCGAAATTTTCATTTGCCAAGTTCCATTAAACATACATCTTCGGTGTTATCATTACCTACTTATCAGGTAGGTAAGTACTGCCAAGAGCGTATCAGTCGTGAATAAGAAAAACCTTTGAAAACCATCTTTACTCATTTTTCCTAATGCATACACACTTTGCAGTTTTGCTAGTAACGAACTTTGCAGCTTTGCACCCTCGGCGCACCCTCCAATTACGCCGATGCACGCACAAAAAGGAAGTAGGTTATGGAGGGGTCCTTTAAAAATAGTCGAATCCACCAAAACTGAACATATATTAAAACTGGTTATGGCAAAATATATGTAAAAGAAATAAAAAGTAAAATATGGAATCAGATAGTATGGTATCGATAATCAGGATAGGAATGATAATTAAAAAAAAACTCATATAACAACAAAGTAAAGATAGACAAAAAGATAATATAAAAGTAGATTGAAAATAAAAACCAAAAAGATTGACTTCGTTACAGGATGTAACACGCAAGCTCAAATAGTGCCTATGCATGCACTCTTGTCTTGAAGATTCCTAAATTCTAAGGGTCCAGACACACGGACCAAGCCAGCTGCAAATTCGCAGTTTGGATGCAGTAAAAACGCAATTTATTAGGAGAACTGCATCCAAACCGCGAATTTGCAGTTAGCTTGCACTCGAAATGCAGTTCGTGTGCCTGGACTCTAAGCGTGATGGAGTGAACCTATAATGTGACAAAATTGAAAGCGGGACTTGACGTGATTTTATAAAACATATGAGCAGGTATTGATGCTGTTTTTGATGCTGTCATGGAATCCGCTGATTGGTAATTGTAGACAAGTAAACTGCGAACAAACACCCGTGCGGCCTGTGGACTGTGTTAGTGTAGTGTCGTGACCTTAACTTATTAAGTGAAATGTGTGGTGACCCTAACCTTTCACAAAATGAAGTCTACCCCTTAGATGGAGGTGTTCTTGTGATGCGCCGGCGGCGATGACACTAAGGATTCAGTCTACTCGCGACCACGGCTATCGAAGCATAGTCGAAACGTTGAGGTAAAAAGAGCATCAATACCAAATTAAATCAAATCAAACTAATTTATTTTAAATAGGTGTTTACACACACTTTTAAATAGTCAAAACAAAACTTATTGTCTATTGCATAGTCATGATTCAGATGACAGTCTCAGGTAATGGTATTTGTAATAGAATCAACATAATATATCTTTGTCATTTACATATCTATTATTTTATCATACCCTCTAGAGCAGGGGTTCCCTAACTTATTTAGGCCGCGCCCCCTTTCTACCAAAAAATATTTTCGCGCCCCCCCTTCTACCCAGATAATTTTAGTTAACTAAATTAAATATTTTCTTAACCAGTTGTATGAAGCCTGAGCGAGAGCCAAGCATTGCAGGAGCGCCATCTGTGCAGACGCCCATCAATTTTTCCCACTTAAACTGCGCCCCCCTTTGAAGGTCTCTGCGCCCCCCCTGGGGGGCGCGCCCCCCACTTTGAAAACCGTTGCTCTAGAGCACAAGCATTTTTTGACACGAGTCTTAAAATTATTCTCTGATAAACTAGTTACATTTTCTGGAATTTATTTGTAGAATCTTATACACTGCCCCACATATGACTTTTTAACCTTACTCCGTCTCAAAAAGGCTTTATCTATTTTATTTAAATTTTTTAAATCCAAATTATTCCTGTCACTGTTTTTAGGAAATAAATGCAAATTCTTACGAACGTACATGATGTTTTCTTATATAAATTGACTAGCAACAGTTAAAATATTGATTTCTTTGAACTTATTCTATAACGACTCACGTGATCGCATCTGATAGATTGCGCGGATAGCTCTTTTCTGCAAGATGAAAATAGTTTAGTAACAGTAAGGTGTAAGTAATATGCCATAAGACATTATACTATGGAAGTAACTAAAATACACTACTCTCGCAGTACCTACATCCGTTAATTGTCTTATTTTCTTAACGGCATAAGCAGCTGAACTAAGCCTTCCCGCTAATGTTTCAATGTGTGGTCCCCATTGAAGTGAAACATCCAAAGTTATACCAAGGAACACCGTAGTGTTTACAAATTCTAATTTATTACTGTCTAATACTGCCTACACCTGCTCATATATTTTATAAAATCACGTCAACTCCCGCTTTCAATTTGTCATTATGAATAATCGAAAAATTTTATAGTGTTTATATAAACTTATAGTGTAGTAGTAAATTGCTGAGTGGCGAATAGTGCCATCCATCACACTTGACAAAACATCCACTTAGGGAAATAGATGTTCCATAATAATATTAGACTTTGTAAAGAGTTTGTCCGCAAAAATAATGGTGGAGTTATCAAAACAGAGCGGTACTTTATTCCCGCCCATAGTCTGCTATCACTCAAAGTCCACCATATTTTTTTTTTTCATCACTTTATAATCTATGGATATCTTGTGTCGAGGAGATGTGCGTCATTAGTATTATAGTCTAGAAGAATGTCAATTCCATAATTGGAAACGATAATCATGTTTTTCTATTCCTATTTGGTAATGCTTAATACATAAACTCAAATCATATCACAAAGGATTCATTCCTACAAGTCGTTTTACAATGATCATTTCAAAATGAAAACGAGACAACTGTACTACAATGAAACTTTTTAAATATTTTTATGGCTTTGGCTTCAAAAATTCAATATACTTAACATGATTATGACAAAATTTCAGTGAATTTTTATTTATTTCATGGTCGTAGAAAAATTATTGGATTGCACTGCACGCAATTAGGCCATTGTAACACTCGTACTGTCTATTGTCTAGTGCTGCATAATAACTAGCACTCATTTTACAATGGCTCTCAATACTTGGCAGTGGCATAAATAAATATTAGAAAACCGACTTCAATAACAACAAACCTTAAAGTATTTTTTTTTATTTTTTTTTATTTCACTTCAGTTCATTAACTAGCTTTTGCCCGCGACTTCGCCCGCGTGAACATAGTTTTTATGACTGTCTTCGAGGGCGAGTGGTGCGTTAGCCGCAAGCGACATGCATGAGTTTTCTCCAGATCCCTCAGGAACTATATCGGGTTATTTTGATTAGCAGTCTAACCCCTCAATCAATAATTGCATCGCAACGGATTTTTTTGTAGAATTATTCTATAAAAATAAATCAGTTGCTCCATTGCGACGCCCACGTGCGCGAGAGTGGAAATGAGTTTTCCCCAGATCACTCAGGAACTATGTCAGGATATGATAATTACCAAAAAAAGAGTATTTTTTCAGTTCCCCCAGGAACTGCATCGGACTATGCTATTTTAACAGCATAAATATCCTTTCTAGTGACAGAGGCTACTTGCATGCCAAATTTCATCAAGATTGGTCGAAGTGTTTTCACATTTGTAATATTAGTAAGGATTAGGTACTTAACCTATTTCTTTGGAGGATAAGATCCCGAGGGAATCTGCACATCTGATTCCAGATGTGTACTAAGGTCGCTTTGCACAAGTCCGTAATGACATGGCTTGTTAAAGTATGGGCGACTGCCCCAGCAATGTAAAAACACTGTACCTACTAAGATGTGACGCTGAACAGCTAAATATCAGCAGTCCGCATTAGAAGCTTTCACAAACTTTTCGTTATTTCATAATTATGAAATATAAATAGTAGAACTCTTAATAATACGTGCTAAAAAAGTAACAAAAAAAACTTTAAATTTGTTAATTATTTCCTGAAAGTTCAATGAGATTAATAAGTACATAGTAAATAATCAATGAATATTTGAATACTATGTGTTAGTGAGAAATTTCTATACATGATAATTCATAATTTTCCATCATGCTTGGGGCAGTGATGACCAAGCCAACTCCTTTAAATGCCCTTCACGTGTCCGCGGGTGATGCTATGTGAAACACTAAGGACTTGCCATCTATTCCAATCGCACACTTACATGAATTCACAGAAATCGTAATGATGTAGGCACATTGAACCACACGATAAAAGAGAGAAACAGATACTTACACTGCTTTTGATCACTGTAATAAATGCAGATATCTGCTGTCTCGTTTGTTTAGTGAAGTAATCCTTACTAATATTATAAATGTGAAAATGTGTTTGTTTGTTTTTTTTTGTTACCACTTCATTTTTCAGTACCTCAACCAATCTTAGCGAAATTTGGCATAGTCGTAGCCTGTGACATGAATAACGACATAGGCTATTTTTATCTCATTAAAATAGCATAATCCGATGCTGTTTCTGAGGGAAATAAAGAAAACTCTTTCTTTGTTTAATTTATTTTACCTGGCAACGGAACAATGGATTGTTGTGATTTTTTGCACAGAGAGGGTTGAGAAGGTGGGAAACGAGATAATTTACTAATCACCTTTAAAGACAGTAATAAAAATGATGTCCACGCGGACGAAGCCGCGGGAAAAAGCTAGTATATTATAAATGTGAAAATTGTGTTTTGTGTGTTTGATTTTTGGTAACCACTTCACGCTTTAATTCCTCAACCAATCTTAGCGAAATTTGGCATGGTCGTAGCCTGTGACATGAAGAACGACATAGACTACTTTTTATCCCGTAAAAATAGCATAGTCTGATGCAGTTCCTGAGGGAACTGTATTAATACTCTTTTTTATTGGTTAATTTCTATATTCTATAACGGAACAATGGATTGTTGTGATTTTTTGCACAGATATAGTTGAGGGGGTGGGAAATGATATAATTTACTAATTAGCATATCCTGGCATAGTTTCTGAGGAATCTGGGGAAAGCTCAATTCCACATTCCACGCTCGTGCATCTAGGCGTCGCAACAGAGCAAGGATTGAAGTGATTTCTTGTATAGAATTGGTTGAGTGGGTGGGAAGTGACATAGACTGTTAATCAGAATGGCCGATATAGTTCCCGAGAGATCTGGAGAAAACTTATGTCTACACTTACGACTCACCCTCACAGACAGTCATAAAAACGATGTCCATGCGGATAGCCGCGGGCAAAAGCTAGTCAGAGAAAATTGACACCATATACGCTAAAATAACTAAAAACGTTGAGAACTGGTCGTGCACTATGGGCCTCATAAGAAGGCTCAATGTCACCCAAAGGGCAATGAAGCGTGCTATGCTCGGAGTTTCTCTGCGTGATCGAATCAGAAACGAGGAGATCTGCAGGAGAACCAAAGTAACTGACGTAGCTCTCAGAATTGCTAAAATTTAAGTGGAAGTGGGCGGGGCATATAGCTCGTAGAACAGATGGCCGTTGGGGCAGTAAAGTTCTCGAGTGGCGACCGCGCACCGGTAAACGTAGCGTAGGCAGGCCTCCCAGTCGGTGGCGTAATAACCTGGTGAAGGTCACGGGAAGCCGATGGATGCGGGTAGCGCAGGCCTATGTCCAGCAGTGTGATGATGAGAACAACCGACATCAATCATACAATTTCCGTGTTAAGCCAATTACATGATTTCCAATGATTAAAACATATCTTGGAAACTACTGAACCGATTTTGATGAAAGTTTCACTGATCCCTACTTTGAAAGATATTTAATAATAAGAAAAAAAATTGCATTTTATTTCCAGTATCGAGAAATACGTGGACAAACATACAAATATACATACATACAAACATACACTTATGAAATTTGGCACACCTCTATAAAAGCCCACATATACTAACAATATACGTAAATTGTGCGTTTCCAACAATATAACGTGTCAAATTGGATACCTCATTTTTTGACGTCGATAAAACTGGCTTCAATCGTAACAACTTTAATAGTAAATTTTGTTATACTTTTTTGTTTTTGTTTATTTAAAAAAAAAGGACTGTACTTTTTTCAGCCTAGCTGCCAATCGCCAAGTATCTGAGTTCCGAAAATAAAACACAATTTGTGGTTGTTAAAATATTATTTTTATATATTTTTATCTCTGTCAAACAACAAAATCTCACCTCAGGAACGTATTCACTGGGGTCTTGCGAAATTTTGCTACGAAACGGAAAAACTCTGCTGCGCACTACTTGAGGACTTACTACGCAATACCAGTACGCAAACAACATATATAGTCAGCAGGTTATTTATGTGGCAAGAAAAACACACTAGTTTGTTTGTCACAGGGTGGACAATGGGCGCATTAAAGAAAATATATAAGAATAGATACTACTTAATACTTAACAACTTTCCCAAATTAAAAAAATTGGTTAACTTAGTTGGGTGATCGTAGAGCGTCGGTGGCGTAACGGCTAGGGTCGCTACCTCCTATCCGGGAGGTCATGGTTCGAAAATACTGCCACGTACCAATGTGTTGAAAAAGCAGGGTGCAGCGTATATTCTTCTCAAATGAAGCGTATAGTTTGAACTAACAAAAATATTTATTTCATCATATCAGCTCATATACGTCCCCACCGAGGGGTTCAAACTTACCCTGAATTAGGGCGATCGGGCCTTAGTCTACCACGCGGGCCCAGTGCGGATTGGTTGACTTCATACACAACCTGCAAATTTCTGCGCAGGCGTGTGCAGGTTTCCTCACGATGTTTTCCTTTACCGTAAGAGCGTCGGATAAAAGTACGAGTACATATTATGAGATCTAAATTCAAAATCACAATGGTACGTGGCAGGATTCAAACCACGACCTCCCGGACAGGAGGAGACGACCCTAGCTATTATTTAAAGCAAACTAATTAACAGGCGTAGTAAGTAGGTATATGCTATTTCGAGACCGATAGAAAGAGGTGTGGGCCGTAGATACAAGAAATATCGCTGCCTGTCACTGTACTTCTTTTACTTTTGAAATAGATAGATAGCGTCGATATCCTTGGTAAGCATTAAAACTGTGTTTTCGAATTTCAATTCATTCCAACTATTTAACGAGCGTAGGAAGTAGGTATATGCTATTTCGAGACCGATAGAAAGAGGCATTGGCTGTAGAAACAAGACGTATCCCTGCCCTCACCAGTCACTGTACTTCTTTTACTTTTGAAATACATAGATGGCTTTGGTATCATTGGTAGGCATTAACACAATGTGTTTTCGAATTTCGATTCATTCAAACTATTCAACAGGCGTAGTAAGTAGGTATATACTATTTCAAGACCGATAGAAAGAGGCGTGGGCAGTAGATACAAGACGTATCCCAGCCCTCACCAGTCACTGTACTTCTTTTACTTTTGAAATACATAGATGGCTTTGGTATCATTGGTAGGCATTAACACAATGTGTTTTCGAATTTCGATTCATTCAAACTATTCAACAGGCGTAGTAAGTAGGTATATACTATTTCAAGACCGATAGAAAGAGGCGTGGGCAGTAGATACAAGACGTATCCCAGCCCTCACCAGTCACTGTACTTCTTTTACTTTTGAAACAGATAGATAGCGTTGATATCCTTGGTAAGCATTAATACAATGTGTTTTTGAATTTTGATTCATTCAAACTTTTTAACGAGCTTAGTAAGTAGGTATATACTATTTCGAGACCGATAGAAAAATGCAATAGCCGTACATACAAGATGTATCCCTACCCTTACAAGTCACTATAATATTTCTTTTACTTTTGAAACAGATAGATGGTGTTGATATCATTGGTAAGCATTAACACAATGTGTTTTCGAATTTAGATTCATTCAAACTATTTAACGGGCGTGGTAAGTAGATATATGCTATTTCGAGACCGATAAAAAGAGGCATTGGCCGGAGATACAAGACGTATCCATGCACTCACCAGTCACTGTACTTCTTTTACTTTTGAAATAGATAGATGGCGTTGATATCCTTGGTAAGCAATAACACAATGTGTTTTCGAATTGCGATTCATTCCAACTTTTTAACGGATGTAGATACAAGATGTATCCCTGCCCTCATCAGTCACTGTACTTCTTTTACTTTTGAGATAGATAGATGGCGTTGATATCCTTGGTAAGCATTAAAACTGTGTTTTCGAATTTCGATTCATTCAAACTATTTAAGGGATGTAGATACAAGATGTATCCCTGCCCTCATCAGTCACTGTACTTCTTTTACTTTTGAGATAGATAGATGGCGTTGATATCCTTGGTAAGCATTAAAACTGTGTTTTCGAATTTCGATTCATTCAAACTATTTAAGGGATGTAGATACAAGATGTATCCCTGCCCTCATCAGTCACTGTACTTCTTTTACTTTTGAGATAGATAGATGGCGTTGATATCCTTGGTAAGCATTAAAACTGTGTTTTCGAATTTCGATTCATTCAAACTATTTAAGGAGCGTAGTAAGTAGGTATATACTATTTCGAGACCGATAGAAAAATGCATTAGCCGTACATACAAGATGTATCCCTGCCCTTACCAGTCACTATATTTATTTTACATATAAAACAGATAGATGGCGTTGATATCATTGGTAAGCATTAACACAATGTGTTTTCGAATTTCGATTCATTCAAACTATTTAACGGGCGTGGTAAGTAGATATATGCTATTTCGAGACCGATAAAAAGAGGCATTGGCCGGAGATACAAGACGTATCCATGCACTCACCAGTCACTGTACTTCTTTTACTTTTGAAATAGATAGATGGCGTTGATATCCTTGGTAAGCAATAACACAATGTGTTTTCGAATTGCGATTCATTCCAACTTTTTAACGGATGTAGATACAAGATGTATCCCTGCCCTCATCAGTCACTGTACTTCTTTTACTTTTGAGATAGATAGATGGCGTTGATATCCTTGGTAAGCATTAAAACTGTGTTTTCGAATTTCGATTCATTCAAACTATTTAAGGAGCGTAGTAAGTAGGTTTAAGCTATTTCGAGTCCGATAGAAAGAAGCATTGGTCGTAGATACAAGATGTATCCCTGCCCTCACCAGTCACTGTAATTCTTTTACTTTTGATATAGATAGATGGCGTTGATTTTGTTTACTTCCTCATTAAATACGAAATAAAAAGAAAAGTGTTAATTCTAGCAAAAGGCCCATTGGAGACTAGAATTATTATATCTTGTTATAATGAGTGCCTTTCACTCTTTGGTTAATAATCTACCAATATATACCATTAGCATAACTTATAATTTAGCATAACCAGTTCTTTTTAACTTTTAAAACAAAAATTATGCTCGCCCAAACCCTTTTGTTGCCGCTGCTCGATTATGCAGAAATCTGCTACTTGGACCCCACTGAGGAGCTCCTCAATAAGCTCGAGCGCCTACAAAACCTCGCCATGAGGTTTGTGTTCGGCTAGCGAAAGTTCGACCTTAATTCTGAATATCACTCTCGGCTTAAATAGCTCCCTGTCCGCCAGTGTCGTAATCTACGCATCCTCACACTCCTCTAAAATATCCTTCCCTTCCTGAATATCTCTGCTCCCGTTTCCAGCTACTACCTGTGCCTTTCCCACACAGACGTAAATGCGTCACCAAAAATACCAAATTCTTCTCCAATTCTTTCGCTGTTGAAGCTGCAAACCTCTGGAACAAGTTATTCGAAAACATTCGCAACTGCTCCTCTGTTAACACTTTCAAAACCAAACTTCAGAGCATCTTCTTTCCCTACAGAACATGTAATTTATTTGTATAATTTTTATTTTAATAAGAACAATTATTATAATTTTAGTTATGTATTACTATTAATTTATTTATTATTTAAGTATATCTTATTTATATAGGTAGATTAGGTTAGTTTATACTTAATTATATTTTATTTAGTTTATATAATTATTAAGTACCTACACACAGGTTTGCCTCCCATACTTTAAAGCCTCCTAACACCCGGTAAGGTTGGCTGGAAGAGATCTCTTATAGAGATAAGTCCACCTTTGTACACGTCCTCTCTAAGTTCTTGTCATTTAAATGTTTGTGTACAATATTTAATTTTTAACTTTAACTAACAGTTTTATAGCACAACTCCTTATGCCGTTAATCTTACTAGTTCGCATTTTATAATTGTGTCTTTTTCACTTTAATAATAATAAACAAAAATAGAGAACTACATATCTATATCTAACATTATTGGATAACTTGTTTGCTACAAATATCTGCGAGACATGTATTTTCCGCGTTCTATTATTAACGATGATTGAAAATGTCGCAGTGGCTCAGCGGACTCTTCGAAGTTTTGTGCGCAAAGAAATAATTGCGTTTCTTTCTTATTTTGTTTTAAATTACTAGACTACTTTTCGAGATTGTTTTTTAAAGCTTTTATTTAACTTGCAATTTTTGTATGTAAATATCATCACATCAGCTCATATACACGTCCCCACCGAGGGGCTCGAGCCTACCCTGAGTTACGGCGATCGGACTTTAGTCGACCACGCGGGCCCAGTGCGGGTTGGTCAACTTCACACAAAACCTTCGAATTTCTTCGCAGGCAGGTTTCCTCACAATGTTTTCCTTCACCATAACAGCGTCGTCGGATAAACGTACATATGAGATCGAAAAACGAAAACACATTGGTACGTGGCAGGACTCGAACTCCCAGATAGGAGGTAGCCGCCTTGCCGTTGCACCTCCGACGCTCGATGTATATAATATGTTACAACGACGTATGTATGTATATTATATGTTAATTTGTTTAGGTAGGACAAATCTTGCAAAAGATTTTAGAGCTACTTTCAGAAATCTGATTGAGCTGAAATTTAGTATGAAGCCCGGTGACATTAGATCCTTTTGGTATGTTGAAATTGATCTGATGATGAACTACGGAGGTAGAACAAAGGTTCCAGGATCGTCTTTTATTTACAGAAAAGTTGTACTCGCCTTTTTTGAATTTGGAAACGTGTCTTTATATTTATTTGAGCATAAAAACTTTTTTCAAATAAATGTTACAACTAAAAGTTTTTCGATTTTTCGTAATTTTTTATAACGCGTTTAGCGTTGTGAATTATTTTTTTTACAAATTCTTTATTTTTCACATTTTTCGAAGTTGTGCTTACCTTTTCTGAATTAAGAAAATTGTATTTATGTTCACATAAAAAACTGTTTTCAAATAAAAGATTGTATCTAAGAGGCTGATTTTGTTCGTATTATCAGTTACAGCGGAGTGATTGATTATTTTGAGCGTCGGTGGCGTAACGGCTAGGGCCGCTGCCTCCTGTCCGGGAGGTTGTGGTTCGAATCCTGCCACGTACTAATGTGATTTCAAATTATATTTCATATGTACGTTTATCCGACGCTCTTATGGTCTAGGAAAAAATCGTGAGGAAACCTGCACATGCCTGCGAAGAAACTCGCAGGTTGTGTGTGAAGTCGACCAACCCGCACTGGGCCCGCGTGGTTGACTACGGCCCGAGCGCCCTAAATCAGGATAATATGATGATTGATTATTTATACGCACAAATCAGCTCATAAATTCAAATAAATAAGAGGTACTTGTTTCACTGTGTTCTTCTATATTGTTAGTTTTATTTCGTAACAATGATACAGGATTTTCCAACTTAAGTTTATATCGGATCGTAATGCTGAATATAATAGGTGGCACCATTATTCGAGGCTAAGTAAAGCTTATAAATCTTATCCCTCTGACATGGAGATGCTCTATAAAACTTTTTATTAGACACGCGGTTGCTTTTGATTACACCTTTTGTGCCCGACGCAGAATGTCTGGAAAGTCAGTTTCCTTTCACCGTAAGAGCATTGTAGATCTAGATAAAGTAAGAACGTTTCCTTGAATTTTTTTATAGGAATTACTGCTTAGGTATTTAAGTAAAGTAACAATAAAACAAATTCTCGAGTGGCAACCGCGCAATGGAAGACGTAGCGTAGGCAAGCCTCCCCTAGGTAAACTGACGACTTGGTTAAATCGTGGAAGTCCTTGGGGGAGGCTTTACCTAGCAGTGGACGTATTTTTGGCTGTTATGATGATGATGATGAACAAATAAATTACCTATTATGAATTTAAAATATAATATGTGTTGTGTTGTACAAAAGCGTCGGTGGCTAAAAGCGTCGGTGGCTCAACCGGTAACGACTCGGTCCATCTAACCAGAGGTACCGGGATCAAATCTAGACGGCCAATGTACCAATGAGTTTTTCAAAAACTTACGTACATATAATTACCGATTGCTTTAACGGTGAAGGAAAACATCGTGAGAAAACCTGCACAGGCCTGCGAAGAAACTTGAAGGTTGTGTGTGAAGTCGACCAACCCGCACTGGGCCCGCGTGGTCGACTAAGGCCTAATCGCCCTGATTCAGGGTAGGCTCGAGCCCCTCGGTGGGGACGTATATGAGCTGATATAATAATAATAATGTGTTGTGGGAGGTCTAACTACGCTACGTGTTCCGGTGCGCCGTCGCCACTAGAGAACTTTACTGCCCCAACGGCTATCTGTTCTACGAGCAATGTGCCCCGCCCACTGCTACTTAAGTTTAGCAATTCTGAGAGCTATGGCGGTTACTTTGATTCTCCTACGGATCTCCTCGTTTCTGATTCGATCACGCAGAGAACTCCGAGCATAGCACGCTCCATTGCCCTTTGGGTGACCTTGACCTTTGGTGGACCGATGACCTGGTGAAGGTCGCGGGAAGCCGCTGGATGCAGGCAGCGCAGGACCGCGGTCGTCATGGAAATCCTTGGGGGAGGCCTATTTCCAGCAGTGGATGTCCGTCCGCGGATATGATGATGATGATGATGATATATCACACTAATATTATAAAAGTGAAAGTTTGTGAGTGTGTATGTTTGTTACTGCTTTACGCAAAAACTAATAAACGGATCTGGCTGAAATTTGGTAGGTAAACAGGTTAGGACCTGGATTAACACTTAGGCTACTTTATTTCACGCTCACGAGCCCTCGAAAAGTCATAGAAACGTTGTCCACGCGGGTGAAGCCGGGGGAAACAACTAGTGTTTTAAATAAATTCGGCTTTATAAAATGGCTATAAATAAAATATGTATGTAATACAAGTGTAGAAGTTCATTACTTCTTAAAATAAGTGCGATAACAGTTTTATAGCAGTAAGATAGATAGATAGATAACACGTTTATTTGTCACTGCAATCACACACATATTATTACAAACATACATAATATAAAACAAAACATAACAAATTAAAAAGAGCAAAAAATAATAATAATACAAAAACATATGTGTGTTGCAGTAGTACAAAAGGGCCGTGACTCAGTGTGTTGATTTGCTCTTGCGAGCAATACACTGGTAATTCTGCCACAGCCCGAGGACTGTGTCGATTACAAGAAAAATAAAAATAAAAACGAGCAAACAAAACCAAAACTAACGTAATGAAAATACAAATATGTTTAGTGTGTATTTCTGTGCGTGCGCGTGTGGGTGTGTGTGGGTGTGTGTGTGTGTGTGTGTGTGTGTGTGTGTGTGTGTGTGTGGGTGTGTGTGTGTGTGTGTGGTTGGGTGTATGAAAGGGTGGAAAAAAAAACATAGAACACATACAAGGTTAGATGTTAGACTCATATCTACCTATAGATACTAAAAATCGTTTGATTCGCCGGTAATGGTCAGTCAACAGCCACATCACACAGCAAAATCCGCCACCGAATAGCCACTAGGTATGCCTAGTAAGGAGTGCAGTAGCAGTGCATATTGGCAGCGGTCAACAGCGGCTGGCAGAGCGAGTCGTAGCACACTAGCGCCACCGCTTGCTCTCAAGATTTTTAACTTGCCATCCCGATTAGAAAAAAAATATAATTTTCAATTTTATTGGATACGGAACTCCAAAAGTTCAAAGTGAAAAAAATTAAAACCAACTACGGAAAAGCATGACAACAAGAATTTTCCGCCTGAAATCATAGCCTTTATATTTCCTTCTTCTGGGGTAATAGCCGTAGTCGCAAGCCGTAATGATAACCTTTAAAATTTGATAAAGATACGGCTTCATTTACATTTTTGTTTTATTAATTTTTTTGGTGGCGTCTGTGACTTCTGTATTTTTTTATAATTTATTTTAGTTTAAGTATGTCTTTTTCTTATGCCAAGCATACATCTCTCTATCCCAAGTCACAGTAATAAGATATGTCTTACAGTAGCGCAACACCTTTGATGTCGCACGATGCCGCCACGGCGTAGGTACTAGCAGTACCAGCCTGTAGCCAGCCTGGCAAACTCCGCGAGTTTCTCTCACTCAGCCGCCCGCTGCTCCGCAATTGTACCCTTCCGTTGCTCTGCGTAAGTACATTTGTTGCACTACTGTAAGCCGCTATATTGTAATACTGTGCCCATTTTTACAACTTCTATTTTGTACAGTTATGTTTAGTTAAAATCCAGGTTTCGCATGGGTAAATTAATCATGGAAAAATGCGTGTATTAAACAATTTATTTTATATCTATGTTCGTTTGTTTGTTCTTTATTATTTCTTTTATAGACCAGTATCTTTTACTATTCTACTGTTAATTTCTTGTTTATTAATTTTTCCGTTGTTATTAAATGTCTTAGCTATATAAAAAATCTATGTTTTTATTTTCTACAACAATTTTAGGTTTAAAGTTACTGTTTGTTAGGAGTTTTATTTTTGTAGCATCCATTACCAATCCCGCTTTTTAAAGTGAAACTTTTATTACATCGTCTCAAATTTTTTCGCCTGTGTGTCGCGTGACGGTCGGTATGATCGTTTCGTCTTCTGTACCGTAGCTCCAAGACGAGAGCTCAGCCATGATCGTTTCGTCCTCTGTAATTGTCTATAATGTGAAAAAAAGTTTCACTTGTGGGTTCATAAAACCACGCACTACTTTTTTTTGCTTTCTTTTCACAGTTCTTAGCATTATTCATGTTCCTTCCGGCTCCTAATTTCAAGAAAAAAAGGTACGACTTGTTGATAAAGTAGCACTAAAAAGACGTCAATAAAAAAAACGTAAACGACTTTTTAAAAAGCGAACTAAAAAAAACCGCTTCGGGAGTGCCGACAAAAGTAAAACCTTTTTACAGTTCTATAAGTTTTGACGTATTATATATTATGTTATCGTATCGTTTCGTACCTTATCTTATCGTATTTTAACTTCCCGTATCGTATCTTATCATATCGCAACGTATTGTGTCGTTTTATAAAGGTAAGTAAAGTTTTAAAAGTGTCGGTAACAGGTAAGAGATACGGTACGGTGTCTTGAGTTCGATGGTTTTTCCAGGAGCGGCAAATTTTTTTTCTTATCTGTGGTTTTTTCTGCCTCAAATACAGTTTTATACGTTCTGTTCCTGCTGCCCAACGCGCATATAGAAGTTTTGACACTAAATATGCAAACAAGATTTTTTTTTAATTCACTATTGGTAAACTCTTGGCATCATTTCATCCGATGTAGAAAAATAGGAGAATTAACATTTTATATTCTTTTTTTTTCAAATTAAAATAATGTCCGTTATTATCAGCCTTAAAAGCCTGTCAAATAAAATTTGAAATGGATTTTTCTAATGTCATGGATTCTAAAATTCATCCTATCAAATATGATAAAATTTAATCGGAGGCATGTGTGTCGCAACAAGTTGAACATGAATTTGATGCCTCTGCTTGCATTTTTAATCAGCTTCAGAAAAAACACTGTTACTGAATTTTGGAGCGGTTTTTTATTAATTTTGTAACATATTTTTTAGATGAAGATTTTTTCTATCATCTTTTATTTTTTACCAATTTATTTTTACCATCAATAATGGAGAGTGATATTTTTAACCGTGCAATCTACTAAACAACTTTTTCTTAGAAATATAATTTTCATGATCGGAACCCAAATTTTGTACCACGAAGAATATAAATTACCAAAATTAGCGAAGAGACAAGAGACACTTTGATCGGCAAAGATAATCTATTTCTTAAGATACAAATTACAATGAAATAATATTACGTTCAGAAGTTCATTCACGTCAATCTACGTAAATTTATGAGAATCGTGCGAACGAAGATTGATACAGGGTGACTTCTTATTTATAGTACATTCTACTTGTAAAACTGATTCACTTTACCTAAGAAAACTTCAGAGAAAAATATTTGTTTTTCTATCAAGCCGCTGGATGTGGGCAGCGCACAACCGGTCGTCGTGGAAATCATTGGGGTAGACATTTGTCCAGCCGTGGATGTTTTTCGTCTGATATGATGATGATGATGAATTGTCAAAAAAAAAACCGCCTACGTAGCGGTTGAAATCCGCATTCTAGGCCCGCCTGGTTAGCTAGCTACTACCCTCTTATCTTAGTCTTGCCATTAATGGTCTTAACGGTCTTAATGTTAACGGTGTGTTTGTTAAATTTCATATGGATACTTAATACTATAAACTTATTTTTTGTCCCATCGTGTAGATATTAGATAAAAGGGCTAAAAGGAAGGATCTTTTGCCAATTGGATGACATTGACAGCCGGAAAATTTCTGATACATCAGAAATTCATAAAATATACATGCTATAAGATATGTCAATAGTGAGGTATTAATTGCATCATGATCATCATATCAGCTCATATACGTCCCCGCCGAGGGGCTCGAACCTACCTTGAATTAGGGCGATGGGCCTTAGTCGACCACGCGGGCCCAGTGTGGGTTGGTTGACTTCACACACAACCATCGAGTTTCTTCGCAGGCGTGTGCAGGTTTCCTCAGGATTTTTCCTGCAGCGTAAGAGCGTCGGATAAACCTACATAATATGAAATCGAAATTCGAAAATACATTGGTACCTACGTGGCAGGATTCGAACTAGAACCTCCCGGACAAGAGGTAGCGGCCCTAATTGTTACACCACCGATGCTCTATTCATTCATTATAGAGGTATTCATTTAAATAAAATAAAAGTTTAAATTCAATTAAAAATAACAAAATGTCATAGTGTACAACTACTGTGAAATTACGTTAAATGAAAACAAAAGTTAACAATTTAAAATTATGAATACCTTTACAATATCAAATGACAAAAACAAAAATATCATCATTTCAGCTCATATACGTCCCCACCGAGGGGCTCGCCTTAGTAGACCACACGGGCCCACTGCGGGTTGGTCAACTTCACACACAACCTTCAAGTTTCTTCGCAGGTGTGTGCAGGTTTCCTCGCGATATTTTCCTTCACTGTTAAAGCAATCGGTGAGTATAAAAACAAAATAAAATTATGAATAACCTAAGTATACATTATCAAATGATAGATAGATTCTTTAAAAAAAATTGTTAAGTTTCAAGATTAGAATCTACCATTTGCTGCTTTAGGGAGAATAAAAATTCATTCTGTATATGAAAAGTGCCAAGGAGCGTCTGAGCAATTATCTTTTGAATAATTCATTATATTTGGCGTTATGTATTCAGGAGATGAACTAACTTTCGGTAGGAACGTTCTATACGACCGTGACAGACGTATGGAATGACGTGACAGATTGGGAAATTGGGGAAAACCCTCTGAATAAATAACAAGGCAAACCTGTAAAAAAACTTTTCTTACTCCTGGTGGTATCCTCATCAGCATAAAATTTCACAAATAATAAAACTGTTAGAATGAAGAGTAAAGGGTGTTGAATAATTTTGTTTATGTGGGAGCCGTTAACTGGGGTTTCTACTTTTAATACTGAACAACTTTTTCCAAAAGACCCGTAAATACTCAAAAAAAAATTTTGATCGAACAGCTGATCGATTTATATGAAGTCCACAAAATGTCGTGAATTTACTGTCATCATTACAGCTCATATACGTCCCCACCGAGGGGCTCGAGCCTAACCTGAATCAGGGCGATTAGGCCTTAGTCGACCACGCGGGCCCAGTGCGGGTTGGTCGACTTCACACACAACCTTCGAGTTTCTTAGCAGGCGTGTGCAGGTTTCCTCACGATGTTTTCCTTCACCGTTAAAGCAATCGGTAAGTATGTACGTAAGTTTTTGAAAAACTCATTGGTACATTGGCCGTCCAGATTTGAACCCGGTACCTCTGGTTAGATGGACCGAGTCGTTACCGGTTGAGCCACCGACGCTTTTACTGTAAGTCTGAAGTATCTGAAACTAAAAATTCAAAGTACATTTTTAAAAACCATAATAGAAGGAGCGATTTTTTGCATGTTTATGAATATTTTATTCTCGTCATAATAATGCAATAGCATGAAAGTAAAAAAAAATTATCAGCGAAAACTTGTAAAGAAAATATGTGTTTACATGAGGTGTTTTTTTTGCATCTTTGCCTATTTCAATTAATCCTACTTACTTGCCCCTAATTCTGTCTAATGTCTTTTGATGTGATAACGTCTTATAAATTGATGACACGGGCTGCATACACGAAAAAGTGTGATGTCATTGTCACGTTACGCCAGTGTGACGTCATTGTCACGTTACGCCTGAGCCGAGCGTGCAAGCGAGAGTTGTGACGAACCATCAAACAAGTGTGTCAATGGATTAAAAGTACTAGGCTTCCAGGAGCTCACAAGATGTGTTCCAATGCGGTCGATTCTCTGTGAGAAGACACAAAAGGGAACTTGGACAGGGACTTGGACGGGCACTTGGATGGGGACTCGGACGGGGACGTAAAATTATCGTCCGTAAACCGACTTTACAGACAACCGGTTTTTTTATCGTTGTGTTTAACCTTATTGCTAATAATATATCAGAGAAATGAATCAGCAGCTATCTAAATATAGAAATAGCCTCATTATCATTACAATTATTTTAAATTCTACTTTATTTAGTTTAGTCAAACAACGTGGGCAGAGATGCGTGAAAATTATCAAAATCTATAGCAGCCGATGATGACAGGGATGACGAATGCTAGTCATCTCATTTACTTTTTATCATCTGTCAAACACGACATTCTATTCTAAAAATGTTAGAAATACCTAGGCGTGACGTCACAGTGTTGCAGCGTCATTTATGTACTCACTTTGTGATTTTGGTGAGTTAAAAGTCGAAGACTTGATGGAAAACAAAACGAGTAAGGTTTTCCGAAGTTTAAGTAGAAGGGCAATGTAGTGATCAAGAGTTCATAATTTATTTCTGATGCTATCGTCATCCCTATTGGCGATTACTTCACAGACAAGAGCAGTGCTCTTAAATTAAAAAGAAGACTTTAAGTTTGGGGAAAGTTGTCAGTATGATGTAGATGAGTTAAGGGCTCCTAAACCATAATATATTACACTCTGTGTATTAAATTTTATGTTCAAACGGGTCTTTTACGAGTGGCGACCGCGGACCGGAAGACGTAGCGTAGGAAGGCATCCCACACGGTGGACCGACGACATGGTGAAGGTCGCGAAGCGCCGCTGGATGCGGGCAATCCTTCGCCTTTTTCCAGCAGTGGACGGCCTTCGGCTGATATGATCCTTATAGATTTGATAATTGTATTTATAATTTTGGGGAGTTAGCATGTCACTCCGGCACCATGTGTGTATTTATCGATTAAATAGCCAATTTCTTATTCATGATTTAACCTACTTCTCATAGTGACTACCTCGCCCTGTGTCTATTAGCAAACAGCCACGTGATTGTAATTCACATTTTCACATCAAAATCATGTATTTTTAAAGAAAAACTACAGTGTTTTTATTTCTGTTAATAAAACTATTTGCGTCAACTTAACTCAAGTTTACTGAAAATCATTTTAAGTAAGAGTACTGTACTATTTTATTTACATATTACAATGGTAAGGATATATGTGAGTGTCGGTGGCGTAATCGCTAGGGTTGCCGCCTCCTGTCCGGGAGGTCGTGGTTCGAACCTGCCACGTATCAATGTGATTTCGAATTTAGATTTCATATGTACGTTTATCCGACGCTCTTACGGTGAAAGAAAAACATCGTGAGGAAACCTGCAGACGCCAGCGAAGAAACTCGCAGGTAGTGTGTGAAGTCAACCAACCCGCACTAGGTCCGCGTGGTCGACTAAGGCCCGATCGCCCTAATCAGGGTAGGCTCAAGCCCCTCGGTGGGGACGTATATGAGCTGATATGATGAAAAATGTACAATAGATAATACTAATATGATACTAATTTAAATAAGCATAAATATAATAATTACAAAAAAGGACTAAAGCTCTAGAAAGGAGCTTCAGTCAATATCCCTGTCTCTACGCGTCTCCGGTCCAAAAGTTAACATAACACTCGCCGCATTGCCACGCTGGATGGCAATATTGGCAATGGACAGCTGTGAGCCGGCACGGGGGTCACCGTTGCGCTCTCTTAAATGCCGACCCAGCTCGCACCCGGAACTTTTAGCGGCTGCACACCACACCCACGTAATCATAATATCAGCTCGTATACGTCCCCACCGAGGGGCTCGAGCCTATCCTAAATTAGGGCGATCGGATCTTATTCGGCCACGCGGGCCCAGTCCGGTTTGATCGACTTCACACATAACCTTCGAGTTTCTGCGTAGGCGTGTGCAGGTTTCCTCATGATTTCCTTCACCGTAAGAGCGTCAGATAAATGTACATATGAAATCTAAATTCAAAATCACATTGCTACGTGGCGGGATTCGAATACGTAATATTTAGACAATAATCTTTTTATTTAAAGATTTTATTTACCTACCTACGTTTTAAAAAATGTTAAAATTATGCAGCGTCACCGCAATTTTTTCATTAACTAATGGTTTAGTCAGGTGGACAGCTAAATGCAGAGAAATTCACGTCAAAAGCTCTCCAAACTTCCAGTTACATAAGCGTCGGCATTTTCAGCCCTCCCCCCGCCTAGCTCAGCCAAGAAGAAAATCTGTGTCGTCATTGCTTCTCGTCTGCTGTATCGTCATAATTTATGTAGGTACGCCAAATACAGTGTTCTTCAGTAACAATTTACAAGGGAATCACTTATTCAGAACACATCGTGACTTACTAATGAGCGGAGAAGTCAACCTATACAAATGTTAAGATTAGAAGGAGTTAAGACAATTAATACTTAGCTAAGTTTAGCTACTTAACCCCTTTGTAAAACGCAAATAATTTATTTATTTATTTATACGCCAGTTGCAAAGTTCTTCAGTACCTAGCAATTTAGAAGGAAATCAATTATTCAGAACACATCGAGACTTACTAATGAGCGGAGAAGTCAACCTAGACAAATTTTAAGATTAGGAGGTAAGACAATTAATACTTAGCTAAGTTTAGGTACTTAACCCCTTTGTAAAACGCAAATAATTTATTTAGGTAGATACGCCAGTTGCAAAGTTCTTCAGTACCTAGCAATTTAGAAGGAAATCAATTATTCAGAACACATCGAGATTTACTAATGAGCGCGGGAAGTTCTTACTTTGTTACAAGGAGCTTGCTTTGATCGTCTGGTAAAGTTAGAAGATGGCATCTAAATTACAGCGATACAAGTGTGGGAACACTCGCTACAGGTCATTAAGTTAATTACTCACAACTTCATGGCTCCACTCAATGCCAGGGGACACGTTTGACAATTTGTTAAATAGAATGTCGATTTTAGTTACCTTTTTTTTTAGTCGTTGTATCAGCTCATATACGTCCCCACCGAGGGACCGAGCCTACCCTGAATTAGGGCGATCGGGCCTTAGTCGACCACGCGGGCCCAGTGTGGGTTGGTCGACTTCACACACAACCTGCGAGTTTCTCCGCAGGCGTGTGCAGGTTTCCTTACGATGTTTTCCTTCACAGTAAGAGCGTCGGATAGGCGTACATATGAAATCTTTATTCGTAATCACATTGGTACGTGGTAGGATTTGAACCACGACCTCCCGGATAGGAGGCGGCGGCCCTAGCCGTTAAGTCACCGACACTCCTTTTTGTAGTGTTTAAGTTTGTTTCACTGTCTTTTTCGAGCGATGAATGGTTTAACCTATCATAGTAGCTTTTGCCCGCGGGTTCGCCCGCGTGGACACCGTTTTTATGACTGTCTTTGAGGATGGTGCAAGCGGCTCGCGAGCATAGACATGGGTTTTCTCCAGATCCCTCAGGAACTATATCAGGCTATTCTGATTAGCAGTCTATGTCACTTTCCACCCCCTTAACCAATTATAAGCAAGCGTCGGTGGCTCAACCGGTAACGACTCGGTCCATCTAACCAGAGGTACCGGGTTCAAATCTGGACGGCCAATGTACCAATGAGTTTTTCAAAAACTTACGTACATATACTTACCGATTGCTTTAACGGTGAAGGAAAACATCGTGAGGAAACCTGCACACGCCTGCGAAGAAACTCGAAGGTTGTGTGTGAAGTCGACCAACCCGCACTGGGCCCGCGTGGTCGACTAAGGCCTAATCGCCCTGATTCAGGGTAGGCTCGAGCCCCTCGGTGGGGACGTATATGAGCTGATATAATAATAATAAATAACCAATTATAAAAAAAAAAAAAACTTTAATCAGTTTCTCAGTTGCGACGCCGACGTGCGCGAGCGTGGAAATGAGTTTTCCCCAGATCCGTCGGGAACAACGTCAGGATATGCTTAATAGTAAATTGTCATTTCCTCAACCATCCGAATGCGAAAAATCACAACAATCCATTGTTCCGTTACGATTTTAAAGAAATTAACCAAAAAAGAGTATTTTTTCACTTCCCTCAGGAACTGCATCGGACTATGCTATTTTTACAGGATAAAAAGTAGCTTATGTCCTTTCCCGAGAAACAGGCTACCTGTGTGCCAAATTTCATGAAGATTGGTCGTGCTGAAACGTGAAGAGGTAACAAAAAAACTCATTTTTACATTTATTATATTAGTAAGGATTGTTTACTAAAATAGCATTTCTAGCAAGTATAAAAATTTATTTATCTAATATTTCAATCTATTTTTAATTTTATATTTATTATAATCACAAAATAACTAATTCTTAATTACACGTAACATGAACATATTCAGAACAAAATGTTGTTTTTGATAGTTGAAAAGAAGTTAGCATTGATGTTTGGCGACAAGACTTAGATAAGATGGTGGTAGCTAGCAAGGCGAATTAGAAAATGCCCTTCCACCAAACACCATTTAATATGCTTCTGCGAGGCAGCCCACTCAGCAGCCGCGCCCGCCTCCCTGGTGCTGCGAGGTAGGTGAGTCGCAACGAACACGCTGACGCACGTCGTATTACACACAACTAGGGATACCATCTATGTACACGGAGATGCCTGTATAGGATACACAGAATGCCTGATTTTTCAGAAAAATGCCTGTCTACAGTAACAAAACTACAAGTCTAAAAATAAATAATATATAACAGATAGTTTTAATTATGATAGGTAATAAATTTAAATCGTTTTTTCGCACGCAGCGCAGCGCTCTGCCCGCGTGGCGCGATTTTTAGTTAGTTTCATCATCTTGTGTGATTTAAGCACGTATGCGAGCTTTTGGATGTCACTGAGACCCGCGAAATTCAAAAATGCCTGACTCAGTCTAGCGCCGGCTGCACGCCTGTCTAAACCACAAAATGCCTGTCAAATGCGGCAAATGACGGTAACCCTACACACAACGCACTTTCCCTTCTCCCAAGGCATCAAGGTTAGGCCGTCCGGTCGCTTTCCGTCCACCCAGCTCAGAGCAGGGGGCTCCAGACAACAGAGCACTCCTGGGGACTCCATAGCCCGTCTAATAGTTTCGTTGATACTGTGGTGGAATGGAAAGCTGCCAGCGCTCTTACCACAGCTCAGACCATGGTGCACCCTGGCAAGCACAGCAGCCCTGCACCTGTTTGTGTGCGTGGCAGGCAGCGGCCACCCTAAGCGAGCCGTCATCGAGAAGCGTGCTGGATTAGGTTGCGTTGGATTAATGGATTGGGTACATATATCCAGAGTTTACAGAGCATTTCTAAAATAAACATTATTCAACAAAAGCGTTTTGACATCGCGCATCCCTCGTGACACGCAATTATCCATCACGAAACTGAGTAAATGTCAACATTATGGAGACTAAAAGAGCACGGTGTATAGGCTCGCTTTTCAAACAATGAATTTCTCCTGAGAGGCACACGTGCGAATGATGACGTCAACTTAAAACAGGGGTAAACAAATAACATTCAGGCAAAGTTAGGTGAATTTCGTTGATTAAAGCCCAATACGCTTTGGAACTGTTCCAAAGCGTATTGGGCTTTAATCAACGAAATTCAAAATTCAAAGAAAGAGACAACTGTTACAGTTGTCTCTGTATTTTTCTTTAAGTGTAAAGAGTAAAGAAAATAACCCCACTTTTGCACTATTTCAATGTTTTTGCAAAAAAAGTGAGTCAGACAATATGTCAAGATTTTATTAAGGAATAAGAGAGAAAAAAAAGGTGATTTGTCTAACTTTAGTAAAGTGGAACTGGTTTTTGTGGTCTGAAACATAGCAAAAATTCGAAATTGGCAAAAATTTAAGCGAACTAAGCGTAATTTTTTTTATCCTTTTTTTTAAATTGTGTTTTGATTTCCTACATTTTGTAGCAGACATATTGTAATAAATTTATTTAAAAAATGATAAATGTTTTGCATAATATGCAAACCCCGAAATCGGGGGTTGGAAAAAGTCATTTTCTGCTGCTGAAACTGCAAAAAAAAATAAATCTGAAAGGGTTTCGCCTTAAAATGGTGTTCATATCGCATCCAATTAACAAATTTGCCGTATAATAAAAAAAACTACTGTGTAGAAAACTCTGAATAAAATTAACTTAGACAAAACGTAAGAACATTTAGGTTAGTTCAGAATGTTTATTACGTGAAATCTTAGTCGGACAGACAGACTGACAAACGTACCGACAGACAGCGTAGGCTTAGTATAAGGGTTCCGTTTACCTGGTATAGAAAAGTTTAACAGTCAAATTCCGTCTCCTTGGTCAGCACACTCATGCAGTTAATCTAATTATCCTCATTTCGAATAAGCTTTTGAATACAAGCTATTAATAAAAAAAATATTATTTCATAAACTTCTTAGCTAATCCTTGGTCAGCACACTCATGCAGTTAATCTAATTATCCTCATTTCAAAGCATTTGAATACAAGCTATTATTAAAAAAAAAAAATATTATTTCATAAACTTCTTAGCTAATCCTTGGTCAGCACACTCATGCAGTTAATCTAATTATCCTCATTTCGAAGCTTTTGAATACAAGCTATTATTTAAAAAAATAAATATTATTTCATAAACTTCTTAGCTAATCCTTGGTCAGCACACTCATGCAGTTAATCTAATTATCCTCATTTCAAAGCATTTGAATACAAGCTATTATTTAAAAAAATAAATATTATTTCATAAACTTCTTAGCTAATCCTTTCATTTAATACCCATTTTGCAGGGGTGCATAAAAAATAACAGCCATATTTGAAGCCCATCATATTGGATTTAGACAAGGTTCGCCGATATATACCAATAGATTTTTTCTTGTCTTCTGAACTAAATATTTTGGAGATTACTGTTTACCCTGGCAACACGTAGCGAAAAACTACAATTTAGAAAAAAATAGATTGATTTCCAAAATGGCAACCTCATTTAAATTTGGGGAAATCCTCTTCTCTTATTTTCCTTTTATATCTTTCTCAAATAAACACTAATTCATTTGTTACTTTTTTAAATAAAAAAATGTGGTAATTTGACACTTATATTATTTTACAAATTCCTTTAACATTTTTCAGTGTTTAATAAATACCCTTACAGAATGAAATTCGCTTCTTTTTCTTGGCCTGGATATATATCGGATTTATAAAAAAAACTGATTTTTGATATTTATAATAAAAATCTGATTTTTTCGAACCCTTAGAACGACGTCACTTGTTAACCATGCATTGTCATCCAAACTAAACGAGTATTCAAAATTTTAGCTCAATCGTAAACCGAGAAATTTCAATTGCAAACTGTGAAGCGGACTTACATACATACGAACATTGCAAGTCAAATATAAAATCCAGTTGCCAGAATCTGAATCATTATATCTACAAAAGTTATCTATAATAATATAATAAAACTGTAACGGGGACGTGTCTGTACATGAAATATTTTTGGAAAATAATAACTGTGGTGGACATTACTAACGATACAGAGGCCAAAACAACAACTTTTGGAATTTTTGTCTGTCTGTCTGTCTGTCTGTCTGTATGTTCGCGCATCACGCAAAAACTACCAGGCCGATTTTGATGAAATTTTGTATGGTGGTTCCTTATAGCCCGGGTTAACATATAGGATACTTTTTATCCCGGAAAATTCAAGAGTTCCCGTGGGAAAATCAAAAGTATTCATTTATATCATGGCTCACCACGCAAATGTGGCTTGACCTATTACAATCAAATTTTACACGTTGATACCCTTATCGCGAACTAAAACTGGGACATTGTGAATCCCAAAAAAATTAAGGGTTCCTGCAGGAATGCAAAAAATTGTATCTTTAGAATGACTCAACGTAACAATATGAAACCTTTACATTGGGATGGGTTGTTTTGATTATCCCGGAAAAGTAAAGAGGTCCCGTGGGAAATTATCTATCGATACTTACAATAATAACAATAGAGTACTTTTTTCCACATATTAGCTACACATTCCACACATTATAATCATAGCAGCAGAATGTCAATAGATGGCACTGCAGGAATAATAAAACGCGCATAAGTTGTATTAAAACATTAAAATATTATTTCATACTTTTGAGTGGATTTCTTTTATCTATTTTTCAGCATACGCTACTTTACACAAATCTAACTCTGGAACTATGGCACGTAGCGATGTGTTTCATAAACGAACAGATAAGTATTTTTTTTACCAGATTCCAATCGTGTAAAAAAAAAACCACATAAATTGTGTTTAGCATCTTTTAACAGTAGGCACAGATATGGGAACTCTTCTGACGGCGACTATTTGCGTATGGCAGTTGCTCTCCGCCTGCAATATCAATATCTGTGAACCTCATCAATGTATTTGCGGGTCCACGGTGGAGGCAATTGGCCATCACTCACTGAGTTGCGGTCATTGTTTGTGAAGATTCCCACGTCACCAATTCCTTATTGACCTCACTCGGAGGGCACTGGTCTCGGCCAGATGGAATATTCCATCTTTGATGCAGGCTTTATTCGATCTGATGGAAACAGGCCGAAGGGTTTAAACAGGTGCTATGGCAGAGAGGAACGTGCCTGCTATGGGACGCCACTTTTTCTGTCTCACACCTCACCCGTACGGTACTGCTGCTCAATTTGCGGCGAGAAAGAAGCATAATAAGTACTCGGTCTTGGAGGCAAATGACTGCTTTGTGCCGCTGATCTGTGAGACAACCGGCTGCTGAACCCTCAGAGGCATTTGCCTTCATTAAGGAGATTGGCCGTCGCCTTCGAGAGAGGAGATATGACGCCCGCTTCGGGTCCTACCTGCTGCTAAGGTTGTCTATTGCCATCCAGCGCAGCAACGATAAGTGCGTCATGGGCTCCTTTGGAGGTGATACGACTTAAGGATTTGATACATAATAATATTTCAATAAGTTTGTTTTAAGTTTTTTTTTCAATTTATTTAAATAAGTTTTTTAATAATATAGGTATATGTGTTATTTCATCATATCAGTTTATATACGTTCCCACCAAGGGGCTCGACCTGCCCTGAGTTAGGGCGATCAGGCCTTAGACGATCACGCGGGACCATTGCGGGTTGAATGACTTCACACATAAGCTTCGAGTTTCTTCGCAGGCGTGTGCAGGTTTCCTTACGATGTTTTTCTCACTGTAAGAGCGTCGGATAAACGTACATACCAGTTTGAAATCGATATTCGTATAGATATTGGTAAGTGGCAGGGTTCGAACCACGGCCTTCCGGACAGGAAGTTGTGGCCCTAACCGTTCTGCCACCGACGCTCTATATGTTATTTAAGATTTAGAAATCCTTACTTCATATTATAAATGTGAAAATGTGTTTGTTTGTTTGTTACATATTCACACTTCAACGCCTATACCAATCTTGATGAAATTTGGCATGCTGATAGCCTGTATCACTGGGAATGAAATAGTCTACTTTTTATCTGTGGAAATTATCATAGCTCGATGCAGTTTCTGAGGAAACTAAAACAATACTCTTTGTTAGTTAAGTTATTTAAATTCGTACCGAAAAATTATTTTTAGCACAGAGATGAGGTGGAAAATGATATTATTTACTATTAAGTATACCATGACATAGTTCCCAAAGGGATCTGGGGACAACTGTTTTCTACGCTCGCGCACGTCGGTGGCGTCGCAACGGAGCAACGGATTAAAGTGATTTTTTTGTATAGAATTTGTTGAGGGGGTGGGAAGTAACAAAGACTGCTAATCCCAATAGCCTGATACAGTTCCTGAGGTACCTGGAGTAAACTCATGTCCACGCTCGCGAGCTGATTGAGGCTTGCGCACCACTCACCTTCAAAAAGAGTCATAAAAGCTATGTCCACGCGGGCGAAGCCGCGGGCAAAAGCTAGTACTAAATATACGTCGAAGCTTACAAAAACAAAAAAGCTTGTAAAAACGAACGCATTTTTGAAGCAAGCAGATTGAATCCGATTTCCCTAATCCTTGTACACACCGTCGGAAATTCGTCCACCGACGCCAATTGAGCGACCACGCGTATACTTTTTCTCTGATTGAAGTTCTATCTGTTGCCATTTTTTTTTTCTATCTTGCATTTTCATTCATAAAGCCTCTTCCAATTGCTTTGCGAATAGGGTATTTATAAAAATAGAACACATTTTTGACTGGAGTTTTTACGAAGTTGATCAATTTCAACCTACTTCAAAAAATGGAGGAGGTTCTCAAGTCAATCAGTATACTTTTTGTGTATGACCACGCGTTTTTTTCGACTGTCCCTGAAGGAGGGTTACGATTTTCGAGCGTATGTATATAAGTGGTTACTTTTGGACCCTTAGCAATGCTATATTTTATGGCTAAATTGGCGCTCTAATTTTATGCAGTACCTCCATGTAATGTTACCCAATTCAAGGCGAATAAAGATCATTTCATTTCATTTAATTTCAATATTTTGGTCAGAAAACAACAGAGATACAGAGCGTGCCAAAGAAATGAACATATATACAGAGTTACTTTTGGACACTTATCAATATTTTGGTCAGCGTTTCTACTCCGGATTCTGAACAATTTTCCCCAAACCCATAGTATTCGCAAAAATAAATTTGAACTTCCCATACAAAGTCGGCATATCGGCTGGTTGATTTGTATGAAAGGTCCAAATCTTTTTTTGCGAATTTACCAAAGGTTCCTCGGGGAAAACGATCAGAATCAGGAGTTGAAGCGCTGACCAAAATATTGATAAGTGTCCAAAAGTAACTCTGTATATATGTTTATTTCTTTGGCACGCTCTGTAGCCTATATGGCTTGATGGATTTTGGAACCCGTGAGTGACATAGGATACATTTTTACCTGACTAGCCAAAAACGAGGTTATTTATTTCATTGAAACGCTCTGTAGCCTAAAGTGCTTGATGGATTTTGAAGTGCGAGGTGTCATTTCATTACATGCGTCTTAATACCGTGAATGACATAGGATACATTTTTACCTGACTAGCCAAAAACGAGGTTATTTATTTCATTGAAACGCTCTGTAGCCTAAAGTGCTTGATGGATTTTGAAGTGCGAGGTGTCATTTCATTACATGCGTCTTAATACCGTGAATGACATAGGATACATTTTTACCTGACTAGCCAAAAACGAGGTTATTTATTTCATTGAAACGCTCTGCAGCCTAAAGTGCTTGATTGATTTTGAAGTGCGAGGTGTCATTTCATTACATGCGTCTTAATACCGTGAGTGACATAGGATACATTTTTACCTGACTAGCCAATAACGAGGTTATTTATTTCATTGAAACGCTCTGCAGCCTAAAGTGCTTGATTGATTTTGAAGTGCGAGGTGTCATTTCATTACATGCGTCTTAATACCGTGAATGACATAGGATACATTTTTACCTGACTAGCCAAAAACGAGGTTATTTATTTCATTGAAACGCTCTGTAGCCTAAAGTGCTTGATGGATTTTGAAGTGCGAGGTGTCATTTCATTACATGCGTCTTAATACCGTGAATGACATAGGATACATTTTTACCTGACTAGCCAAAAACGAGGTTATTTATTTCATTGAAACGCTCTGTAGCCTAAAGTGCTTGATGGATTTTGAAGTGCGAGGTGTCATTTCATTACATGCGTCTTAATACCGTGAATGACATAGGATACATTTTTACCTGACTAGCCAAAAACGAGGTTATTTATTTCATTGAAACGCTCTGCAGCCTAAAGTGCTTGATTGATTTTGAAGTGCGAGGTGTCATTTCATTACATGCGTCTTAATACCGTGAGTGACATAGGATACATTTTTACCTGACTAGCCAAAAACGAGGTTATTTATTTCATTGAAACGCTCTGTAGCCTAAAGTGCTTGATGGATTTTGAAGTGCGAGGTGTCATTTCATTACATGCGTCTTAATACCGTGAATGACATAGGATACATTTTTACCTGACTAGCCAAAAACGAGGTTATTTATTTCATTGAAACGCTCTGTAGCCTAAAGTGCTTGATGGATTTTGAAGTGCGAGGTGTCATTTCATTACATGCGTCTTAATACCGTGAATGACATAGGATACATTTTTACCTGACTAGCCAAAAACGAGGTTATTTATTTCATTGAAACGCTCTGCAGCCTAAAGTGCTTGATTGATTTTGAAGTGCGAGGTGTCATTTCATTACATGCGTCTTAATACCGTGAGTGACATAGGATACATTTTTACCTGACTAGCCAAAAACGAGGTTATTTATTTCATTGAAACGCTCTGTAGCCTAAAGTGCTTGATGGATTTTGAAGTGCGAGGTGTCATTTCATTACATGCGTCTTAATACCGTGAATGACATAGGATACATTTTTACCTGACTAGCCAAAAACGAGGTTATTTATTTCATTGAAACGCTCTGTAGCCTAAAGTGCTTGATGGATTTTGAAGTGCGAGGTGTCATTTCATTACATGCGTCTTAATACCGTGAATGACATAGGATACATTTTTACCTGACTAGCCAAAAACGAGGTTATTTATTTCATTGAAACGCTCTGTAGCCTAAAGTGCTTGATGGATTTTGAAGTGCGAGGTGTCATTTCATTACATGCGTCTTAATACCGTGAATGACATAGGATACATTTTTACCTGACTAGCCAAAAACGAGGTTATTTATTTCGTTGACACGCTCTGTAGCCTAAAGTGCTTGATGGATTTTGAAGTGTGAGGTGTCGTTACATTCGTCTTAATCCCTTGAGTGACATAGGATACATTTTTACCCGTCTGCTAAAAAAAATAGGGAATAAGATTTTAGTCAGTAGGGTTTTTAATTTTCAATTAATTCCGTAGTTCCGTTAATTCTGTATTCGTAATCACTATTTAAAAATAATACAAAATGTCAAAAATTAAAATATTACAAATTAATATATAATAAAATTAAAAGGCCTAAGCCTTAGTCAAAAAGCCCGCCCCGAGTCGTGCCTGATGCAAATGTGCCCATTACGCTGGCTACGTTACCCCGCTGTTTGGCTAATGATATGCGTTGCACCAGATACGACTCGGCGCGGGGATCTGCACCATTATTCTTCAGGCGCCGTCCAAGCTCTTAGCTTCCACGCACCGCGTACCACTTACCTCCACCGCAAACGGGACGAACAAATATGGTCTCTCGAGGGACGAGTATTTGTCCCGTTTTTGGATGGCAGCCCACTCGGCAGCCGAACCAGCCGCCTGGGTCGTACGGGCCAGGTGGGAAGCAGCGAAAGTGCTGACGCATGTCGCATCCCACACCAGGCACTTAAAGCTTTCTCCCATGGAGTTAAAGTTAACCCGTCGGGTCACTTGCCATCCGTACGGCTCAATCCGGGTGGCTCAAGGGTGCTCGGTACGCCCACGGCCACCACGGCGCGGCGGATGACCTCATTGATCATATGGTGTCGTGGGAAACGCCCAACTGACTTTCTGCAGCTCAAACCATGGTAGCTAGTAACGTCCACCTGTGCCCCACATCTGCACTCATGCTTCTCGCACAAGTTGCAGCCAAGTCTGAGGGCCACCGCAACTCTCAAAGACCCATCATCGAGTGTGGTACCAAGTGAGGCGAGGGGAGGGCATGAAGCCAGGCTCCCGACTCTGGGCACGAAGCCGCTTTGAGACGCGCAATATCGGCTTCCGTATTAATTCAGTATTTTTTTTTATTTTCAATTAAGTAGTTTGTTTTCAATAATATTATTTATTAGATAGGGTATACTGTGAAGTTGGTTTCGTATAAATTTTATCAAAGTCGGTTAAGTACTTTTTATAAAATTACAAAACAAGGAAAAGCAAAATTGTAGTTGCTGCGATTTTTTTTATTATATGTATGTTAGTTTGTATTTTTTTTTATAGCTCATATACGTCCCCACCGAGGGGCTCGAGCCTACCCTGAATCAGGGCGATTAGGCCTTAGTCGACCACGCGGGCCCAGTGCGGGTTGGTCGACTTCACACACAACTATCGAGTTTCTTCGCAGGCGTGTGTAGGTTTCCTCACGATGTTTTCCTTCACCGTTAAAGCAATCGGTAAGTATGTACGTAAGTTTTTGAAAAACTCATTGGTACATTGGCCGTCCAGATTTGAACCCGGTACCTCTGATTAGATGGATCGAGTCGTTACCGGTTGAGCCACCGACGCTTGACTGTTTAGGTAGGTTCAAATCTAGCGATCGATTTTAGAGCTAACTCCAGGAGTCCCATTTAGCCGAAATTTTAGTATGAAGCAGTATTCCCGGTGACAATAGATTATTTTGGTATTTTGAAGTTGATCTAATGATGAAAATTGGAGGTGAAATCAAGGTCCCAGGATCGTCTTTTATTTTCAATAAAATCGTAGAAAAAATCTGTGCACGCCAAATTTGGAAACTTGTTTGAGCATTCGGCTTTCTGAGCTTAGAAACTCTTTTCAAATAAAAGCTTGTACCTGAAAGTTTTTCGGAAACTGTTAACGCGTTTAGCGTTGTAAATTTTTGTTTTACAACTTCGCCATAATCATGGAAAAATGTTTGATTTCTCATATAACTCGATGAGCTGACTCGCAAACTTTGTATAGGAGTAGGTATCCTTTTTTTGCGATTTCAGTAAAGTTGTAAAACCAAAGTTATTTATGAGGAGTAAGAGTAGAGGAGTATGAGTTCAAGTAGGAGAGTGTTTTGTTTTATATATTGCCTAGTGTGGGGGTTGCAGGTAAACTAATCTTATGAATCTATTTTTGGCAAATATTTTTTTTTTCTTTTTTTTTCTTTTCTTTTATATATCAAAACTGTGCATCAATACTTTTCATTGAGAAGAAAATTAAGCAAATCGATTCGATAGAACGGCCGGACGGACTCGTATTAGATTCTAGATGGAAGCGCGGTGTGCGAGCCGCTAGCCGCTCGCAGAGGTGATTTCTAATTCTTGGTGACAAATCTGTGCATTAACACCTTTCATTTAAAAAAAAAGCAAATCGGTTCGATAGAACGGCCGGACAGACTCGTATTAGATTCTAGATGGGAGCGCGGTGTGCGAGCCTCTAGCCGCTCGCAGAGGTGATTTCTAATTCTTGGTGACAAATCTGAGCATGAACACCTTTCATTTAAAAAAAAGCAAATCGGTTGGATAGAACGGCTGGATGGACTCGCATTAGTTTTAAATCAATTTTAAATCATTCGTTTTAAGCACGAGAACGCGCTAGCTCAAGATTCATTGGACCGGAGCCTCGACTTTCAATATCAGCCAGAGTCACAAAGAGAGTGATCGCAGATCTTATGAAGGGAGAAGCGTAGGAAGTATGGGTAGGAAACAATAGCTGCAGACAAGCGAAAATATTCCTGAAGGGAAAAAATCGCAGGAGGAATAGAACATTACTATCTCTAAGCCAGAAAAGCCTGGCAATGGTCATAGGCATAGTAACAAGACATTGTAGGCTAAATCGACACATGTCCCTAATAGACAGGAACATAGACGCCTCCTGCCCCAACTGCGGAGAACCGGAGACCAGCCAACACTATTAATTGGCTGAGTGTGTACTTTGCAGCAGGCTAAGTTGGGAAACTTTCTAATATTTCGTAAATGAATCACATAAGGAATGATATTTGCAAAACCTTGATGATCTCAAAGGCTTACCAATCGTGGATTAAAAAAAGCGAAATCGCCTGTAATATAGTTCTCTCGTGACTAAAACGTCGTAAGCGCCAGGAATGTCATGGTGTTTACGCGTTTAGTTCAAAGTATAACATAATGCATGGGGTACACCAATAACGTACAGCGCGATAACTCGTGTCATGGACTTGAACTGAAACGAAAGCTTGTATCTAAACAGAACTTCGTTTTCAGGGATCCCCCGACCGCACCATTTTTTTTACAGATTGCATTCCTTTTTTTACAGAAAAAAATTGATAAGTTCTTATCATCGTCTCAACTGAACTTAATCTGAATATGTTTTCTGTATAGTCGTAATGTAAAAATTATTATTATTTTATTTTATACATTAAAACTAATACAATTATAAAACTTACAGAATACACCTAAAATAAAATTCCTAAAATAAATAAATAATAATAATAATAAATGCTTGTCGTCATGTTGGGGTCTCATTATAAAATGCTAAACAAAAAAACTGGTGGTATGTGACACAAGTAGTGTTTGGTTACTTAATTGTTAAATAAGATCATTTCGAAAAAACAAAATCTTTTAGATACAAAGAATTTTAATTATTTTGTTCTCTTATTCGTTTCAAGCCTTTCATTTGATAACCATATCATGGGGGTGTGAATGCATAAAAAAATAACTGGACTGCCATATTGGATTTATAATGAAGTCACTTAACTAACTATACATTGTCATCCAACCTAAACGTGTACGCAAAATTTCAAGTGTCAAATTTAACTTGCAAATTTTGAACCTGAAAACTTACTTACATACGATCGTTGCAAGTTAAATATATAAGCTTATAAAAGATTAACTTAGTAAATTTATACTTGTAAAAGGCTGTAATGTCAGTCGTAATAACCTCATTACATGAACGCTTGACGTAATCAAATCTCTTTTAAAACAAGAGAAACCCAATTTAATTCCTGTACTTTCAGCCCATCTCCCATGGGTCGTTTTACAAATGTCCTTAGGAGCGCACACGGGAATAACTGGCTGTTTTGGCCTAAAGTGGAATTTGAATGGTACCCGTAGAGATTAACTAAAAGGTATCCCATATGCAGAGCATACAACTCGGAGATTAGTTTTATGACTATTGTGAGAGTTGACTTAATGGTTGTGGTTAGAGAAGCCATTCAGTTTAACTTCTCAATAGTTAAGTGACTGACTGATCTATTTCCTGGCTGAAAATGTTCAGCCTTAATCAATTGAAGACTTAATTGTTCTAAAATCTACCCTGATTGGGGTAAATGGGGTGTAAAAGTTGATTATGAACGGTAGGTGTTCCTAAAGGGTTGTTCTATTTATATCGCAAATTCACACACACACTATATGAGCGTTGGTTTTAACTTTCGAGGGACGAAGGAGTGAAAATGGCATTATGATGGCAAAAAAATCGAACTTGAGATTTTGATGAGGATCTTTGTCATACGATAGTCTAAAATAAAAAAAAACCCATACAAATTTAGGTTGTTTGATACTTTTTCTCAAAAATGAATATTACGATTTTGATGAAACTCTGTGAATATTCAAGACTTAATAAGGTCTACTGCACTGGGTAGATACCTAATTGTTCCAGGAAAAATCCGAGTAAGGTACCTCCCATACAAACCCAAATTACATATAAATATTTCATCAATTCTGATATAAGTACCTGACTATTCTATGCTACTTTGTAAGTGTAATATTTAAAGTTGATTTCTGTATGCCTGACTACGTCAGATACTATGCACAGCGTGGCTGTACAATTTTTTTTTAGAAAGAAAGCCATTGGCGTCATTTCACTTGATAGTAAGTGACGATGGATGCCGAAGATGGAAGCGGGCTTACCAAAATTCCCGAACACAATGAGGAACTGGCGAAACATATCACTGCTAATAGCATTGATTGTTTAGAGGTAGACTTGGATAAGATGATGATACTTATCAGGCTAACGTAGAAAACGCCTAAGTTAGGTCACGCTGGTAATCGAAATCGCGATCCCCTGGTGTGAAACGAGTCCACTAGCCAGTAGCCACTCCGACACAGAGGCAGTTAAAAATAATAAAATGAAGATATCCTCACTTACCATTCGGTGACTTTTCACTTACCGAATGGTAAGAGGCACATTGAATCTAAAGACCAAGCTAGAAAGATGTCGACTGATGAAGTCCACGCTCCGACCGGCGCCCATCCAGCTCCAAAACCCCGAGAACTTTAAGCTCGAGTTGCACAATCGCTTCGAATGCCTATGAGACTGCGAGAATGTGAACGATTATAACGACAGGTTCGTGGAAATTGTCCAAACGGTCGCCATTCAAACAACCAAAAAAATCTCGGACTTCACCAGCAACCTCATGGAAGAAAGACGCAGATTGGTTTTGCAGTCCTCTGAAGACTTTAGTCAGTATCGGCAACTAAACAAGCAGATCTCTAAGTCTGTATTAAAGTCTGTATTAAGTATTAAAGAGGCGATTGAGAATAACAATGGCTCAAAAGTGTTCGCGAGAGATCTGTCTGTTGGTCAAAGCCAACTGACCAAGCTGAAGACTGAGGATGGCAGGATCATATCGTCTAAGACTGAGTTGCTGGAAGAAGTTGAGAAGTTCTACGGACAATTGTACACGACCACACGTCTGCCTGTCAGCGATCTGGCTAAGGACTCAAGAGCTAGACTTAACCGACACTATACCGAAGATATCCCAGATGTCAGCCTGTACGAGATTAGAATGGCTCTTAAACAGCTTAAAAACAATAAGGCACCGGGTGATGATGGAATTACGGCTGAACTTCTGAAAGAAGGTGAAACACCGGCACTTAAAGCTCATCAGAAATTATTTAATTCCGTTATACTTGAGGGACAAACGCCTAAGGCATGGCACAGAAGTGTGGTCTTGCTTTTCTTCAAAAAGGGCGAAAATACCCTGCTGAAGAACTACAGACCCATCTCACTTCTGAGCCATGTCTACAAACTATTTTCGAGAGTCATTACGAATCGTCTCGCACGCAGGTTTGACGACTTCCAGCCTCTGAACAAGCCGGTTTCCGAAAAGGATTTAGTACCATAGACCACATACATACGCTGCGGCAGATTATACAGAAGATCGAAGAGTACAATCAGCCACTATGCTTGGCGTTCGTGGACTATGAGAAAGCCTTCAATTCGGTCGAAACTTGGGCTGTATAACAGTCTCTCCAGAGGTGCCAAATTGACTATCGATATATCAAAGTAATGAAGTGTTTGTATGAAAACGCCACTACGTCGGTTCGCCTCCAGGATCAAAACTCCGAACCTATCCAGCTGCAGCGAGGGGTGAGACAGGAAGACGTTATATCTCAAACTGTTCACCGCCACCCTGGAAGATGTTTTTAAGCTTTTGGACTGGGGTGGACTCGGCATCAATATCAACGGCGAGTACATCACCCACCTTCGATTCGCTGACAATATCGTGGTCATGGCTGAGACTATGGACGACTTAGGCACAATTCTCGATGGCCTCAGTAGAGCCTCTCAACAAGTGGGTCTTAGAATGAATATGGACAAGACGAAAATTATGTCAAACTTCCGTGTCTTACGTACTCCTCTGAAGGTTGGAGGCTCTACACTCGAAGTTGTAGCCGAATATGTATACCTGGGACAAAAAATTCAGTTAGGTAGGTCCAACTTCGAGAAAGAGATCAATCGTCGAATCCAACTCGGCTAGACACCGTTCGGGAAGCTTCGCAATATCTTTACGTCCCAGATACCGCAGTGTCTCAAGGCCAAGGTCTTCGACCAGTGTGTGTTGCCAGTGATGACATACGGAACTGAGACATGGTCGCTTACTATGGGCCTCATAAGAAGGCTCAAGGTCACCCAAAGGGCAATAATAAAATTGTGAATAAAAAAAATATAAAAAAATGGAGCGTGCTATGCTCGGAGTTTCTCTTCGTGATCGAATCAGAAACGAAGAGATCCGTAGGAGAACCAAAGTAACCGACATAGATCTCAGAATTGCTAATCTTAAGTGGCAATGGGCGGAGCACATTGCTCGTAAAACAGATGGCCGTTGGGGCAGTAAAGTTCTCGAGTGGCGACCACGCACCGGAAAGCGTAGTGTAGGAAGGCCTCCCACTTGGTGGACAGATGACCTGGTGAAGGTCGCGGGAAGCCGCTGGATGCGGGCAGCGCAGAACCGGTCGGCGTGGAGATCCTTGCGGGAGCCCTATGTCCAGCAGTGGACGTCCTTCGGCTGATATGATGATGATGATGATGATCCTCACTCAAGGAGTGCGGCTATTTACGCTTCCTAGAGGAGCTACAAGCTACGATCAACTTGAACGGGTATTATGGATGACCTGAAACTGAAGGGGGATACAAATGTAACAGTCCACTTGAAAATATTTTTGAGTCTAAGCAGTTGCAGTCAAATAAATCAAGAACTACTGGGCTTGCCCGAAAAACCGAGTCGGAAGGACGATCACGTTATTTCAATATGTCCAGTGTCATTACGGAACCAGTCAATTCAGTTTATTTTTTCAGTGTTCAATCAACCGGTTCACCACCTAGAGTAGCTACTAGCTGTGATCAACTTGAAGGTACTATGACGCGAAACCGAAGGGGGATATAAATATCAGTTTGCAATCCACTTAGGTATTTTTGAGGGTTTTTGGAAGTGCAGGAAAATAGGTAACCAGCTAAGCAGTCGCAGTCCAATGGACAAATAAGGCAACTGAGTTAGGTGGACGGTCACGTTAGTTCAATACGTCCAGTGTCATTAAAGACACAGCCGATTCAGTTTTTTTGTTAGTGTTTAATCAACCGATACACCACCTGGATGTGCTAATAGCTATGATCAACTTGAAGGTACTATAATGCAAAACCGAAGGGGGATACAAATATCAGTTTGCAGTCCACTTGAAGGCATTTTTGAGGGTTTTTTGGAAGTGCAGGAAAGGTAACATCTATGCAGTCACATTCAAAGAAGCCAAGAACTACTGGGCTTGCCCGAAAAACCGAGTCAGGTGGACGGTCACGTTAGTTCAACCAACACCTTCAGTGTCATTATGGAACCAGTCGATTCAGTTTTTTTGTTAGTGTTTAATCAACGTGTTAGCCTTGCAAATAAATGGCCAATTTCACCATAAGGCTGCCACAGAGAATTGAATATCATCCCATTTTTACAATCTTTATTTAGCTTGCCGTGTTAGTTAGTATCTCTGTTGGTAAGTTTGGGACAAATCTTGGAAGTCAAATTAGAACCACTTCCTGGTTTCTTTATATTTATAACTAGCTATCCCGGCGAACTTTGTACAAACCTACACTACACGATCCTACCCTACCCTACCCTACCCTACACTACACTACCCTACCCTACATAAGAACCTTCTCCTGACAATAACGAACTTTACAAAAAATAATTATCGAAATCGGTCCAGCCGTTCACGCGTGATGCGAAGACCAGAAGAAATAGGGGTTCATTTTTATATATATATATATAGATTTTTCATACTCGTATACGTTAAGTTTGGAGAACATAGCATGGTAGCTAAGTGAAGTCATTTTAAAACCATAATGGCGGACTCCCAAAAGTGGCGATTCAGTTTTTTTATCCACCCACATGATAAGGGTATCAAATTAAAGGGCTTGCTGAGAAGAATACAAAATAATTAAAATTATTTTTTGATTTAAGCTTGTACCTAAAAGTTTATAAGTTTGTAGAAATGTTTTATATACTTAAATTTCGCTTGTTTCAAATTGCCACTCAATCATCATCTGCGATCATCGTCACATCCGAAACACTTCACTGCTGAACAAAGACCTCCCCAAGGATTTCCACAAAGACAGACCTGCGCTGCTTGTATCCAGAGGCTTCCCGCGCCTTTACTAGGTCGTCAGTCCAGTAAATACAAGGCCTTTCTGCGCTATGTCTTCCGGTGCGCAGTTGCTACTCGATAACATTACAACCCCAACGACCGGCCGTCCGTTCTACGAGCTATGTGTCCCGTTCATTGTCACTTGGTTTTAGCAATTCTGTGAGCTAAGTCGGTAACTTTAGTTCTACGTTTTCCTACTGTAAGAATGTATAGATGTATGTTTGTTACTCTTTCACGCAAAAACTACTAAACGGATCTGGCTCAAAATTTGGTAGACAGATTAGTACCTGAATGAACACATAGGCCACATTTTTCCACGCACTGCGCACCCTCGAAAAGTCATAGAAACGCGGGTGAAGCCGCGGGAAACAGCTAGTAGCTTTATAGAGCACGGTACGCTGATTACCGTCAGCTACAAGTCATACAAGCAACAGCCGAAAGCCGCGAACAATTTTGCGCTAAAAGCCTGCGCCTATTCTACGCCCCATTTCCATTTTTCGCAAAGCGTAAAAGGTAAAAATACCTACCTTCATTTTCGCCATTTGATTGCGATATCGCGTGCTCTAGAGCAATAAGTCACGGTGTATTGTATACTGTAATAACAGGTAGTTTATGGACTGTCCACGGTGATGGACTAGTTTCTTAGTATTAATTAATGCACGTGATAGGTAATAAAGGCTTTTTAGAGCGTCGGTGGCGTAGCGGCTAGGGCCGCTACCTCCTATCCGGAGGTCGTGGTTCGAATCCTGCCTCGTACCAATTTGTTTTGGAACTTTGAGACAGTCAAACAAACTATGTTCACGCGAGCGAAGCCGCTAGCAAAAGCTTGTAAAATAATATAACTAGCTGACCCGAAAAACTTTGTACCACCTCATAAACTCTACACAACACTACACCGTTCAATACAGTACGGAAAAAAAAATACATTTTTTTTCGTAAATTTTTACGATGTTTTAATAGTTATTTTGTTATTCGGGGTGGAGATAAATCTAACATTACAAAAATCATGAAAATGGGTGGAGCCGTTATTGAGTTTCAAATGTTGTAATTAACCCGACTTTGTTTTATTGTATGTCGTAGCGATATCATACAATTGACGATTTCACGAAATGGTTGTGTTTCATGGAATCGTCAACTAAAACTGACCATATCATTTAAACGTCAACATTTGATATATATAATATGTCAAACCACATTTGGCCTGACCATTTCATGAAATGGTTGACCAGATCATGAAATAGCCGAGCATAGCATGCTAAAACCTAACCTAAATGCATTCCGCAACCCGGGGAAGGGGGAGCTTTTAGCTGTTCATATCGTCAAACGCTGATTAATTCATTGTTATAGCCAGACCATAACATGATGTGGACAGCGGGTATTGTCCATTTTATAAAATACAACCATTTCATGATCTGATCAATATGATATCGTCACTAGATACAGTAGAAATAGCAAGAAGTATTTCATGAAATGATTGACCAGATCATGAAATAGCCGAGCATATCATGCTAAACAAACCTAACCTAAACGCATTCCGCAACCCGGGGAGCTTTGGCCAGTTTAGTTGTTCATATCGTCTAACGCTGGTTCAATTATTTTTCTGGCCAGACCATATCATGATGTGGGCTGTGGGTATTGTCCATTTTATAAAATACAACCATTTCATGATCTCTTCAATATGATATCGGCACGAGATGTACATAAGAAGTTGAAAAAATTAGTAGGTACACATATTATGTGGTAGAGACAAATCGATGTAGTGCGATGTTAAAGTGGACTTTTCTCTGGTTTTCAGAAAAGTGGTGCTGTTTTTCAGGTGGATTTTATTTTATTTATTTGTACAAAAACACACATTATCATTACAGGAACATCAACCCAATTCGACAATGTACCCTCTCATAAAAATAATTTAAACCTATAAGTCACCCTTTCGAAAAATAAAAAAAGTAGTTCGTTTATTTTTTCAATTCCCAAATTTACTTAACTCCCTTATCACGGTTTAATATCACGCTACTTCCAAAATTACACGGTAATAATTTAGTAACACTGATTCATGATTACAACCTTATCGAAAAGTAGGTAATGTAGTGGAGGAAATGATGAATTATTAATATGCCGGGGCTGTAATTTGTACGCAGCAAGATCGCGTGACCTATGGCGCGACTGTGAGACCAAGCCTATGGTTTTATACAAGCGTTAAAAGGTTCATAATCATCATATCAGGTCATATACGTCCCCACTGAGGGGCTCGAGCCTACCCTGAATTAGGGCGATCGGGCCGTATGTACATAATCTTAATATATATAAATCTCGTGTCACAATGTTTGTCCTCAATGGACTCCTAAACCACTTAACCGATTATAATAAAATTCGCACACCATGTGCAGTTCGATCCAACTTGAGAGATAGGATAGGGTAGTGTAGGGTAGGTAGTGTAGGGTAGGGTAGTGTAGTGTAGGGTAGTGTAGGGTAGGGTAGGGTAGTGTAGTGTAGGGTAGTGTAGGGTAGGGCAGGGCAGTGTAATGTAATGTAAGGCGGTACGAAGTTCGCCGGGACAGCTAGTATTCTATATAAATTAATTACCTTTCTTTACTCACAATTCGTAAGACCTTGGCATCATCTTACCTGATGGTAAGTGACGATGATGTCGAAGATGGAAGCGTGCTTACCGAGATTCCCCAACGCGATGGGGAACTGGTTATTTTACCTTCAAACCGGAACACATTAATGTTGTTAGCATTGATGTTTGGCAGAAATCTACTGACTTTTGCCCGCGGCTTTATGCGTTTGGTGTTTGGTTATCGTTTTTATGACTGTCTTAGAATGTGTGGTGCGTGGAGCGTGGACGGCTTTTTAGTGTTACGTAGTCAAACTAGCGTAAATAGATTCTTCTCAGATTCCCCGGGAACTATGCATTTTTCTATAATGAAAATTCTCCAGCGAAATGGGTTTAGATGTTTTTGTGTGAAAAAATAACAAACAAACAGACAGACACACTTAGGAAAATGATTCCCATCATCATAGCAGCTCATATACGCCCCACCGAGGGGCTCGAACCTACCCTGAATTACGACGATCGGGCCTTAGTCGACCACGTGAGCCTAGTTAAGGAGTAGGGAGTATTACAAGGCCCGGTGCGGGTTGATCGATTTCTCACACAACTTTCGAGTTTCTTCGCAGGCGTGTGCAGGTTTCCTCGCGATGTTTTCCTTCACCGTAAGTAGCGACGTACATGTGACAAAATTTTACTAATTTCGATGCATAAAAATACCTACACAAAAAATCGACCATTTTCAAAACTCTGATGTAACTTTAAAAAAAGGCGATTAATTAGATAATGATATTCAAATTAAGAAAGTATCATCAGATAGAGTGAGTTCTTTAGGACTAGTTTACTATCAAGTATAGCGTAAGCCTTGTTTTCCATAAATTGAGAATATAACTTCATAACATCAAGAAGAGAAGGGAGACGGATGGAAGCCTGTTCTGATGTCACGCCCTTAAAAATATTTAGAACCGACCTATTTTCGTAACCCCTGGGCAAAGGTAGGGTTTCGCCCGTTTGCTTGACATAGATAGACAAGTATACATATGATCTGATCTACAAGTATACATATACCTTATACTCGTAGGTTATTTATTTTATTTATTTATTTGTCAATTTATTGTACACAGGAATAGGGACAAACAAACATTAAACTAGATAAGAACATACAAAAGGTACAGCTTATTTCTATAAGAAATTTCTTTCAGCAGACCTTGAATTATATTTAGAGAGAGTAACACTTTAGTTAGCCAATTATATGTGTTAAGTTATAATGTAATAGATCAATAGATACAATTTTGTACTAATATGTATTTTAAAGACACAGTATGGATAGTTGTTCGTTTGGGATTTTCCATTTTCACGCATAAACGTCTGAACGAATTTGGATGAAATTCTTTAAGCATAGTTCAAGCACGGATTAATACATAGGCAAATTTTTAGTCTACACTCGAGAGCTCCTTGCAAGAAATTTCGATTACAGTCATAAAAACTATATCTACGCGGTTGAAGCCACAAGCAAAAGGAGTTAAAAATAAGAAAGAAAACATCAAGAGAACTCATTGCGCGTTTTTCCACTAGCACGGCAACGGCACGGCACCGGCACGGCACCGGCACGGCACCGGCACGGCACCAGCAAGGCACCGGCATGACAGCCGCACGGAACTGGCATAGCTGCCGGGGATTCAAAAATCTATGAAAATATGTGGAGCCTCTTTCCACAAACTGGCAACGGCACGGCACCAGCAAGGTACCGGCACGACACCCGCACGGCACCGGCACGACACCGGCACGGCACCGGCACGGCACCGGCACGGCACCGGCACGGCACCGGCACGGCTGCCGGGGATGCAAAAATGTATGAAAATATATGGAGCCTCTTTCTACAAACCGGCAACTGCACGGCACCGGCACGGCACCAGCAAGGCACCGGCACGACACCCGCACGGCACCGGCACGGCTGCCGGGGATGCAAAAATGTATGAAAATATATGGAGCCTCTTTCCACAAACCGGCAACGGCACGGCACCGGCACGGCACCAGCAAGGCACCGGCACGACACTCGCACGGCACCGGCACGGCTGCCGGGGAAGCAAAAATGTATGAAAATATATGGAGCCTCTTTCCACAAACCGGCAACGGCACGGCACCGGCACGGCACCAGCAAGGCACCGGCACGACACTCGCACGGCACCGGCACGGCTGCCGGGGAAGCAAAAATGTATAAAAATATATTGAGCGTTTTTCCACAAACCGGCAACGGCGACGGCACCAGCACAGTATATACGAGTATTATAGTACTAACATACAGTATGGACACTCCCTGCCGCTCTCTAGATTGCTACCTCACACCCCTTGTCACCCAGATTGCTACAGATTGGTTATAGTTTGGTTCTTGAACGTATAGGATTTCGCCGCCATTTTGTTTGTTTCGTCATTTCTTTTTTGAAATGTCATTTCTGGCCCGTTGTATGAAGTGTCCAGGGTGTGGCACCGGCCTAATGGAAAGAGGACGCCCCGGCACCGGCGGCGGGCGTGCCAAAAATAGCCATTGAATTCAATTCTTCATTCTTTAAAATTGAAACGTTACAATTTTTAACAAAAGTTAAAAATGTAAGATAAAAATGCAACAATAATAATTCAGTATTGAACAGTTAAAGACTTTAAATTGTTAAAGAGCGTCGGTGGCGTAATGGCTAGGGCCACCGCCTCCTGTCTGGGAGGTCGTGGTTCGAATCCTGCCACACCAATGTGATTTCGTATTAAGATTTCATATGTACGTTTATGCGACGCTCTTACGAGGGAGGAAAACATCGTAAGGAAACCTGCAAACGCATGCGAAGAAACTCGCAGGTTGTGTGTGAAGTCGACCAACCCGCACTGGGCCTGCCTGGTCGACTAAGGCCCGATCGCCCTAATTCAGGGTAGGCTCGAGCCCCTCGGTGGGGACGAATATGAGCTGATATGATGATGATTGTCTAGGTATCACGGTTCAAATACAGCCTAGTGACAGACGACTGGTGACTGTCCGTCCAGCGTAGTCTTAATAATAGGGTCCCGTTTTTAGTAATAATTAAAGTCTTTTACCTATTAGTTATTAAAGTGATGTCTTTCAAATTGCAGCCCTCGTAGCTAAGTACCATTGAATGGAACCTTTGGCGTTTTCTAAGTGGTCAGATCGGGCCTTAATTTTGATTAGCTAATTTCTCTGATAATTACTAAATCTTATGCCGGGTTTTTCCAAACATGACATTAATCATGGAGAAATTACGGCGATAAGTAGAGCTTTAAAGTGAAAGTAGGATTTGTAATTTTGCCTAAAAATTGTGTTTTATTTTGCCAAAAAATTGTGAGCTTTAAAAACAGTTGAATAAACAAATTGACATCCTTACTAATATTATTATTGTGAAAATGTGTTTGTTTGTTACCTTTTCACGCTTGAACACCTTGAACAATCTTGATTTGGCATGCACAGGTAGTCTGTGTCACGGGAAAGGACGTAGGCTACTTTTAATCATCGAATATATCTCATCTGCCAAGGGTTGTCTGGAAGAGATCGCTTTTAGCGATAAGACACTTAAGTCTGATAAAACCATTTTGTGATTATACTTCGTGTGCAATAAAGAATTTATACATTAATGCCTACATACGTTTCTTGATACAAGCCCTTTTGAGACAATCTTCATTTTGCGTCTTCTTTTCTTTTTGGATTTGAAACGCTAGTGCCAGTGCATTACAAATCATCGCTGGAGTGACAGTATTTTTACCAACTTCAAAAAGGAGGAGGTAGGTACTAAGTTCGACTGTATATTTGCTAAAGGGAACTGGAAAAATTCTCTTTTTGTGGTTAATTTCTTTAACGTCGCAACGTAACAATAGATTGTTGTGATTCTTTGTACAGAGATGGTTGAAGGGGGGGGAGACATAAGTTACTAAGGCGTCGCAACGGAGCAACAGATTGAAGTGATTTTTTGTATTGAATTGGTTGAGGCGGTCTAAAGTGACATAGACTGCTAATCAGAATAGCCCGATCTGGGATAGGGATCTGGAGAAAACACATGTCCACGCTTGCAAGCGCACCACTCACCCCCAAAGACAGTCATAAAAGCGATGTCCACGCGGGCGAAAGCTAGTAAATACATAATTTGTTTACTAATTTAATTTTACTAGGGTTTATATTTTCTTCATCACACACATATTATTTATCAGTATCAACAGGTCTGATCTCCCTTTTTGCAATTTCATATTTTATTGCTGGTAAATTCTGAAGCCACGACTTCAATTTAGAAATTGCCCATAAAATCGTGTCTCTCTACCGTAAAAGTTTACGCGATTATAAAAGAGAGGTATAAAATTACGCGAGTTATACCTTGTCATAACGGTCGTCTCAGATTTGATCTGTTTCTTGTAAATGACAAGGAATTCTAATGACGAATACTTATTTACTCCATTTGAGGTGGACACAGTGGAGGCACGTCGATTTGTGTGGGAGATAGGGCGTCGCCTAGTTCAGAGGCGCTTGGACTCCCGCTCCGGATCGTTCCTGGTGCAGAGGCTGTCCGTAGCCATTCAGCGTGGAAATGCAGTTGGTGTTATGGACACTTTTGCATCGGGAATAACGAGGGATGGTTTATTTTAGGTGTTTTATTTGATATTTTAGGTGTAATTTTAGGTATTTTAGGTGTTTCATTTTAGTTGTTTTAGGTGTCAGCGCGGAAATGCAACTAGTGTTATGGGCACCTTTGCACCGGGGATGACGAGGGACGGGTTATTGTAGGTGTTTTATTTAAGGTATTTTAGGTGTTTTATTTTAGGTACTTTAGGTGTTTTATTTTAGGTACTTTAGGTGTTTTATTTTAGGTATTTTAGATGTTTTATTTTAGTTACGAGTATTTTAGGCATTTTTAGGTGTAATTTTTAATTAGTGAGATATTATTTTTAGGACTTATTAATTTGTTACTAATAAATACAGTTTCGAGGGCTCCGTACACTCAAGGGATGAATAACGGTAACCAATTACCAATGTATACATATATATTAGTACTAACATACAGTATGGACACTCCCTGCCGCTCTCGAGATTGCGACCTCACCCCCTCGTCACCCAGATTGATACAGATTGTTTATAGTTTGGTTGTCGAACATATAGGATTTCGTGGTGATTTTGTTTGCTCAGTCATTTGTTTTTAGGAATGTAATTTCTTGCCCGTTGTATGAAGTCTTTGGGGTGTGCTATTACTAAGCCTCCGCTGTTGTAAAAACCTTGAAATATTCAGTACCTATACTAATATGTATTACTTACCTCGTTTTGTACTTAAGATGGCTCTTGATAAAGGTCTTAGGGTTCCGAACATCTGACGAAAAAAAGGAACCCTTCTAAGATCAGATAAGGTGTCTGTCTGTTCATCCATCCGTCTGTCACACCTGGTTTTCTCCGAATCAATTGGACGTAATTGAAATTTGGTATATACTCGTATGTAGGTTTTGATGACAAACAATCACGGGCGTATAGCGTAAATGAATGAATTGAGATTTAGGCGGTCAATAATGGAGAATTTCACTTCATAACATCAAGAAGAGAAGGGAGACGGATGGAAGCCTGTCCTGATGTCACGACCTTAAAAATATTTAGAACTGATCTATTTTCGTAACCCCTGGGGAATAGCAGAATCAATGTTAGAATTAAATCATTATTAATGTCGATGAATTGAAAAATAAATATTAATAATAGGTGATAATATTAATCAAAAAGAGTGTGCGTGTCAGTTCCGACGTGCCACAAGACTTTGTTTCTATTTTAATATTTTTAATAAATACTTTTTTATTAGAAAGATTTAAATAACTTATTGGAACTCCTTACCTGCGTCAGTGTTTCCCGATTCCTATAATTTGGGGATCTTCAAGGCAAGAGTGAATAGGCATTATTTGAGTTTGCGTGTACCATCCTCGACTGCATCATCACTTACCATCAGGTGAGTTGCAGTCAAAAGCACTCAAATTTTTAATAAAAAAAAAAAAAAAATCCAAGTACATCAAATGACTTATCAAATAAAATAGGTGATATAAGAAATACATGTATAATAATTAATAATTTTACGATGTAAAGTTTAAAAGATGTTAAGGAAAATATCGAAAATCGAGCATTCCCCCCTTATCTCCTGAGCCAAAAATTTTCTTAACATTCTTATGGAAAACGGAACGATAAGGAACCTTCTCCACGTGAGTTCGACTCCCACTTGACCAGTTTTTTATGAGTGAACCTACCATGAGTAACATAACATAGTTTTGGATTTAATTTGAAGTTTTATTACCTAGACGACACTTAATAATGATTTGCAAAACACGACCCTCCTTTTTTCGTAGTCGGGTAAAAACAGACGTAATCCGGGGAATATAAACAAAACTTTTGACGTATGTATGAACTTTTGCGCGCGGCTTCACCTGCGTGGACATAGTTTTTATGACTGTCTACGAAGGTGCGTAGTGAGCGCGACGCAACCGGCTTGCGAGGGTGGAAATGAGTTTTCTTCAGATCCCGCGGGAACTATGTCGGGCTATGCTCATCAGTAGTCTATATCACTTTCCACCCCCTCAACTATCACCGTGCAAAATATCAAGTAAATCCTTAGCTTCATTGCAACGTTAAAATAAAAGAGTTAACGAACAGCTATCTCAAAGGAACCACATGAGGATATATAGCCTTCGTACATGTCATATTTAGTCAATATTGGTTGAGGCGTTGAAGCGTGAATAGGTAACAAACAAACAAAACACATTTCACATTTATAATATTAGTACGGACAAAGTGAAGTTAAATGATTTAGGCAACGTGAATACAACCCCAACCCGGGAATTACGCCGCATTTCTGATGAAATTCGCAAAACAAACCTGAACATGGTTGGAAACTTTTTGTGAAATTAGCTTTCAGTCATGATTTCTCTGAGAATGGTTTATTTATAGCTACAGGTACCGGTAAGTAGGTACATATAGGGTTGGTGAAAATGGACTTTCACGGAATGGATGTAGAAGTATAGACCTTCGCGGAAATTGACCTATAAAACCGACTACACATTCGGGGAATTAGATGTTAGCAGCCAAAATTTCTAAGTATACAAGTCATCCAAATATGTATGTCTTTAGGTGTAACGCTATCATTATATCAGCTCATATACGTCCCCACTGAGGGCAGGCCTGCAGCACTCTGCGCTGTAGGTATGAAAATGTACCTACGCCGCGCGGCCCCCTGCATGGGGCAATTTCCGTATGGTGTCACGCGCGCGCTCCACCTGACGCGCGCCTAACGTTAACAAAAGAAGTAATACGTTTATACTATTATCGAGATTTTTTTTAAGTATGGCCACTCTAAAAGCCAAAAAGTACTGCAATGCATATGAGCGCTTAAACAATAAAAGGAATGTCGACTTTTTATTCTTTGTTCTTCCTAAGGATATCGAAAGGTAAGATAATATTATTATAATTTATAACTTAGATCTAGGTAGGTACTCAGTTACCGATTTAGTCAAAGAATAATCATAAGCGTCCCTATTCACGGTAGGCTAACATAACGAAAGTCGCATCTGTGCCGTGCTAGATATTATGAACGTTATCTGCGTTGTAAGTAAGTTTGAATTCGCATGTTTGCTATAACAAAGTTATCTCTCTTTACTTGTATAATCTTAAAAGCTCCTGCTCTTTGCCGAAGGGCTCGAGTCTACACTGAATTAGGGCGATTGGGCCTTAGTCGATCACGCGGGCCCAGTGCGGTTTGGTCGATTTCACACACAACTTCGAGTTTCTTTGCAGGCTTGTGCAGGATTCCTCACGATGTTTTTCCTTCACCGTAGGAGCGTCGGATAAACGTACATATGAAATCAAAATTCTAAAACACATTGATACGAGGCATTATTCGAACCACGGCCTCCCGGACAGGAGATAGCGGCCCTAACCGTTGCGCCTCCGACGCTCTAACACTACCATACTACCAAGTTAACTGTGATTGCAGTGCTAATAATTCGAAGTATCTAGACAAACGGCAGTGTCTCAGAAAAGTTCTTAAAGAAAAACCAGTGAGTCGAATACGCACACCAAGTTTTCCGTACAACCACACCTCTCTACACAATTACCTATAATAGCAATAAAACGTATTCATTTTAAATAAAAGACATAAACGCAAGCGACAGAAAAATGCAGTTTTTATTCAGTTCGGACTCTTTAGTACAATTACTACTCACACCTGGTCGGTTTTTAGGGTTTCGTACCCAAAGTGTAAAAACGGGACCCTATTACTAAGACTTCGCTGTCTGTCCATCCGTCTGTACGTATTTCATGAACCGTGATAGCTAGACAGTTGAAATTTTTACAGATGATGTATTTCTGTTGCCGCTATAACAACAAATACTAAAAATTAGATAAAGTGACAGTCTCCATACAAAATGTTTTTGAAACCTGAAGAAACTAGCACCATCTGGTATGGTAGTACGGAAATGAAGAACCTAGCGCCATCTAGTATGATGGTACGGAAGCCAATGTATGCGGTTCTGAAACGCACTTCGCCGTTTTTTTCTTTAGTATTTGTTGTTGTACCTTTACGATTAGTAAGTACTGAACCTCGTATATGCTATAGTTTTTCCAATAGAGCAAAAACAATAAAAAAACCTTTGAAAAACATTTTAAAAATTTCTTTTTTTGTATAGGGCTAAGGGCGACACCGGCCATGGGTGTCCATAATTACACGTGGCCATTACATGAAACATTTCAGGCTACTTTCGATCTATCCGTAACTTAAAATCCGATCCACGTACACACTTGCGATTTTATGTGTTTCAATTTTTTACGACATGACATGACACACTTCCGTAGAAGCTTGGTGACATTTACCTACATATTTCCAGGTGCAAAGTCGTACATTTACGCACAGTAAGTAAATAATATACGATCCTTTCATTTGAGACATAAAATAAACGGGGGGTATAAAATTTCTTCTTTAGAATGTTGTATTAGGCAAGGAGGGAGCTTGGAAAAGGGGATGAGTTTCTAAAAGCGAGGTGAAAAGTTTTAAGACTTAAGAACGTTCTAAAGCGTCTTTGTGTTGGTTAAAACGGACTAAGGGGATACATAAAGGCCAACTTAACTTCTTCTTCTTGCTTTCAAGTCTATGGTTTGTATGTATAGTAACATCATCAATCACCACCATCATCATCATCATATCAGCTCATATATGTCCCCACCGAGGGGCTCGAGCTTACCCTGAATTAGGGCGATCGGGCTTTAGTTGACCACGCGGGCCCAGTGCGGGTTGATCGACTTCACACACAACCTTCGAGTTTCTTCGCAGGTGTGTGAAGGTTTCCTCACGATGTTTTTCCTTCACCGTTAAAGCAATCGGTGAGTATATGTACGGAAGTTTCGAAAATCTCATTGATACATTGGCCGTCCGGATTTGAACCCGATTGGACCGAGTCGTTACCGGTTGAGCCACCGACGCTTCATCGGCGCACCATCATCAGTATCGTTATCATATTAGCCAAAAGATGTATATCGTTGGACAATGGCCTCCACCAAGGATTTCCACGACCACGTCCGGTCCTAAGCTGCCCGCATCCAGCGGCTTCCCGCAACTTTTACGAGCAGAAGGCCTGCCTACGTTACGTGTTCCGGTGCGCTGTCGCCACTCGAGAAATTTACTGTTCCAACTGCCATCTGTTTTTACGAGCTATATGCTCACCCACTGCCAATTATATTAAGTATAACGCATTTTTATTTTATACTTTACTGGCCTATATTTAACTGGCCTATATTTTACTGGCCTTGTTGTTTAAAACAATTTCTTCCAGGCAACCCACAGATTTGATATATCTACACAGAAATAAGGGTCGTCGTCATTCAAAGTCGCCGCGCATACAAAATATATTACTATCAACATTTTCACTGTCGCAAGAAGTGCAAGACACGCAGTATGAGGTAGCGGGATTCGACTCCAGCCATGGATATCGCCGGCAAGGCCCTCACTTCTCGTCTCGAATGTGTTGTGCAGTGAACGCATCATAATATTTGTTTGTTCATTTTCAAAACTCATTACAAGGCATTCGAGAGATAGCAGGAAAAACGCTGGGAGGCTTTTAAGGAGCAAGTCCAGCTCGTTTTTTTTAATAACCGAACCAATTTAATAAAAATAATAAAAATTCGATTACCTACAAAATGACCCCTCTTTTTTGGCAGTCGAGTTAAAAGTTAATGCCACTTTTGGGATTAAGACGAATCTAACGACACCTCGCACTTGAAAATCCATCAAGCCGTTTAAGCTACAGGCTCAGCTAAAGAAACTTACATACTAGTACAGATGTAAATCATCATCATCATTACAGCTCATATACGTCCCCACCGAGGGGCTCGAGCCTATCCTGAATCAGGGCGACAGACGTAAATACCTACTTACAAACATCATAAAAACATTACCCTTCTTTTTGGACAGTCGGGTTAAAAGGTACCCTATGCCACTTTCGGGATTAAGACGAATACAACGACACCTCGCACTTGAAAATCCATCAAGCCGTTTAAACAACAGGCTCAGCTAAAGAAACAGACATACTCGTACACACGTAAATACTTACTTACAAACATCAGAAAAACATTACCCTTCTTTTTGGGCACTCGGGTAAAATCTATACATATAATAAAACTGTATCGGGGACGTGTCTGTACATGAAATATTTTTGGAAAATTATAACTGTGGTGGACATTACTAACGACATTGAGGCCAAAACAACAACTTTTGGAATTTTTGTCTGTCTGTCTGTCCGTCCGTCTCTATGTCTGTCTTTCTGTCTGTCAAAATAGTCTGTTAGTATAGCCCGGGTTAACATATGGAATACTTTTTATCCCGGAAAATTTAAGAGTTCCCGTGGGAAAATTCAAAAAACCTTCACGCAGACGAAGTCGCGGGCACAGCCAGTAATAATAACAAATAAATTTACATCATCACCAAAACACAGTTATACGATAAAACAGTAAATAGTTGTGATAATAAAAGACTAAAGTAAATTATTATGATAAGATAGTAATTGCTTATTTTTTAGATAACAGTCATAAATGAAAAAGGCATCTTGAACTTTTTCCGCGTATTTCGTTAACATTCCGTATTTTTCGTTTAAACTCGCGATTCGTAGTGCTGTTTCCTTCGTTCCAGCCATTCTCAGCAGGCAATAAATTTCGCCCTACAGCTCATCACGCCCATTTAATCATCCACTACTATTGGTATCAGTTTTGAAATATATTTTTATTCCCCCATCTTGGAAATTGTATTTTTGCTCTTTGATATCTGAGTGCAAAAGCCGTTTTTATTCGCTAGAGGATAAAGTAAATATCTGAGTGCAAAAGCGGTTTTTATTCGCTAGAGGATAAAGTAATTTAGAACATCGTGAATTGAAAACATATTTATTTCTACCTACATGGTGCCGAATTTATAATACAACCTTTTTTAATTTGTTAAAAACTCAGACTCGGAACCTTCTTGGTGTACTTTTTTTTTAATTTGCTTTGCGCGCGCCATTTTCTTTTCACATCATATTGGTAAACCTCAGTTTAAAAACAAGAAACTTGAAAACAAGTGAAAACCCTAAAATGAGTGATTCTAGTGACGAGGAAGTTTATTTGACGCCAACAGGATTGACTGAAACTGTTTGTAATGCACAAATGTTTTTTTTTTCCATTTAGTAATTTCCTCGCTGAGGTGGAATGAAAAGTTACGTGTTGCTCTCGAGTGCAAAGATTTTTCACCTCGTGGTCTTTTGATTCCCTCGCTAACGCTAATTTTCAATTTTTTTCTTCGCTTGCTCGGTCACCAAAATTGAACACGCGGTTAAAAAGCAACTTTGCACTCTTGTATAACAAATAACTATTTTTACCTCACACGCTCGAAACGGTTTTGTTGGTCATTCTATTTTGTATATTGTGCTGTTTCCTTCGTTCCAGCCATTCTCAGCAGGCAATAAATTTCGCCCTACAGCTCGTCACGCCCATTTAATCATCCACTACTAGTGGTATCAATTTGAAATACTTTTTTTTACCTCACACGCTCTTCGGTTTCGTTGGTCATTCTATTTTAGCGCGCAAAATTGCGTTTTATCCGCTAGCGTGAAAAGAGTTTTTAACCCTTAAGGCGGTAATATTAAAGAATATCGTTCATTTTGACGTCCATTACTCCTAAACGATAGAAAACCCAAGGTTGAAAAAAAAATATCCTTATTGTTGATGATGTTCCTTAAAGTCAAAAGCTATTAGAAACACGATTGAGCAGTTTTGGCTTGATAGAAAAAAATCCCAAAGATAGGTCTACACCGTTACTTTCAACTCTAGTTATGACTAATATTTTGAAGTATAAATAAAAAAAAAATTTGTTTGTATGATAACAAAAAGTGAAAAATGTTATTATTTTTTATACTTTTATTCAGAAAATTTAAAAATTAACGTAAAAACTTTGAAAAAGTGCAAAAGTGTGGTTATTTTCTATACTATTTACACGTAAAGAAAAAAAACAGAGACAACTGTTCCAATCAATGCCTCGCCTTAAGGATTAACCTTTCTATTCAAAGAAAAACACACACAATGGTACGTTAATACAGCCTACATTTTATTCTTATTTTAAATAATGTTGAATTACCAAAAATAGGTACCTACTCCCTTTTGCTTTATACAATTATTTTTCTTGCTCCTAAACTATTAAGTGAGGTGAAAAATTGTTAAAAAGTTATTTTGCGTCTCGTACCTTAAAACCCTCGCTAAGGTCAGGATTTAATACAGTTAACTCACGCCAAATCAAGACTTTGCATGCCTTGCATAATAAAAACTATTTCAACCTCAACGCAATAAGAACGGTGTTATTATAAGTTTCACTTGTGTATGTGTGTGTCTGGCTGTGGCATCGTAGCTTCCAAACAGATGAACCGATAGTGATTTAATTTTTTTTTTGTTTTAAAGGTGACTTGATCGAGAGTGTTCTTATTCAAGAATATCTGTTTAGCCATTTGAACTTTAACGGCTCTTTTCTAGCTTGTGAAAGGATGTAAGTAACTTCGACAGATCTGATCGATTCGAGAAAAAATAGGTTTCCTGTTATTTCAATGGTATTGCAAGAACATTTTAACCTTTACCTGATGCTGCAGCTTCACCTGGAATGTGCAAGATACCCAAATCTTCACCAACTTACAGCAGAGGTATCGTGTTTGGGCTTATTGTAATAGTATCAATGATTATACTATAGATAGATATAACTCAGCCTCAAGGCTTTAATTCCGAAAGATAGTTATTTCAATCCTTGCCAATACTCAATAACTTTTATACAGCTTTGTTGTACATATTTTTATACAGCTTTGCCGTATATACCTTTATACAGCTTCGCCGTACATACTTGTATACAGCTTTGCTGTACATACTTTTATACAGCTTGGCCGTACATACTTTCTCGAGTTGCCTTTACCGTCTGACATATACAAATCAAAAACAAACATTACACTTACAAAGAAAAGAGATCAAATGACAAATAGTAAACCTTATTACTTATAAAGTTTTATTATTGTTTTAATACCAGCGCTTCGCCTCTGAGCCTAGCATATGCGGAGTTGGGGCCCTGTGGATGCAGTGGCACCTCATGAATATATGTAATTATTATTATTTTATATTTACCTCAACTTTTGTTACGTATTATATATTTTGGTGTGGTGTTACTGAAACCAATAAACGTATTTCTTTCTTTCTTTACAGTTGTTACAGCCGTTTTTAGGAAAATTGACAGAGAACCTGTGTTGGCATGGTGGATTATGTTAATTATATTTTACTCGGAACAACCAATGACCTTCTGTGCAAAACAAAGAACAAACTAGTGAAGAACCTAGACCATATCATTATCACGGAGTACTGTAATCTAGGCGTATCGGTTCGTCTGTTTGGAAGCTACGATGCCACAGCCAGACACACACATACACAAGTTAAACTTATAATAACACCGTTCTTATTGCGTTGAGGTTGTAATAGTTTTTATTGTGCAAGGCATGCAAGTCTTGATTTGGCGTGAGTTAACTGTATTAAATCGTCGGTGGCTCAGCCGGTAATGACTCGGTTCTTCTAACCAGAGGTACCGGGTTCAAATCTGGACGGCCAATGTACCAATGAGTTTTTCAAAACTTACGTACATACTTACCGATTGCTTTAACGGTGAAGGAAAACATAGTGAGGAAACCTGCACACGCCTGCGATGAAACTCAAAGGTTGTGTGTGAAGTTGACCAAACCGCACTGGGCCCGCGTGGTCGACTAAGGCCTGATCGCCCTAATTCAGGGTAGGCTCAAGCCCCTCGGTGGGGACGTATATATGAGCTGATATGATGATGACTGTAATACTGGCGTAAATATTATAAAGTTAAAATAAGTGTAATAGTAACATACAAAGGCTAATCAAAATCGGCAGAGCCATTTTCGATAAAAATAATAATAAAAGCTATTCTAGGTTTACGTAGTCCCTACGATGAATTCATGTGTATAGGCTTTATAATTATTTGTCTAAAATAAATAATATGCTTGTAGTTTCCTTAAGCGATCGAATCCGTAGGAGAACCAAGGTAACCGAAATAGTTCAGAAATAAGTAGCAGTGGGCGGAGCACATAGCTCGTAGAACATATGGCCGTTAGGCAGTAAAGTTCTCTAGTGGCGACCGAGCACCGAATGACGAAACGTAAGCAGGCCTCTCACTTGGTAGATCAACTGGTGAAGGTCGTGGGAAGCGTGGAAATCCTTGGGGGGGCCTGTGTTCAGCAGTGAACGTCTTTCGGCTGATATGATGATGGTGAAATATGGTAGAGATCGCGTCAAACTTTATTGCTAATCTGTAATGTGATACAAGTGCTTGCGTGCGCTGGTAGAATCTTATAGTAGGTACCTTTATGTCTTGCTAAAACCCAAAGCAAAGTATATATATAAGTATTAACATACACTATGGACACTCCCTGCCGCTCTCTAGAATGCGACCTCACCCCCTCGTCACCCAGATCGATGCAGATTGGTTACCGTTTGGTCCTCGAATGTATGTAGGATTTCGCCGTAATTTTCTTTGTTCCGTCATTTGATTTTTGAAATGTCATTTCTCGCCCGTTGCATGAAGTGTCCGGGGTGTGGCCAAAGTTTGCTACTGCGACGCGTCTCGCGGCCAACTTCAGAGCCGTAATAAAGTTTGGCGCGACCTTTACTTACTCCTACAAAGTGCCCGATGTTTGAAGTGAGTTTATATCGAGAAGGTGATCCCTAGTAGTAGTTAAACATTTATCTGAGTCGCAAGCGTTGACAGCTGACGCCTCATAAATATCAGACATCTTTTACGCGTGACATTAATTTCATTATTTATTATATCATTTGGTAAACAAGAACTAAAATTTCAAATTTAGGTGGAAATTGAATTTTTTTGGGCTTAATTCTTATTGAATGTTAAAAAAGAGTTCTCGAGTGGAAAGCATACACTAGAAAACGTAGCATAGGCAGGCCTCCCACTCTGGGGATCAATGACCTGGTGAAGGTCGCGGGAAGACGCTAGACGCGGGCAGCGAAGGACCGATCGTCGTGGAAATCCTAGGGGGAGGCCTTGGTCACAGTATTACAGTATAGCGGCTTACAGTAGTGCAACGAATGTACTTACGCAAAGCAACGGAAAGGTACTTGTGGAGCATGTACAATATTTACTTTTATACAAAATTATATCCGAATCGTTAGAGCTTTTTCAGAGAAACCATCGATAAACCAATTATGATATACTTAAGAATTGCTCACGTCTGAAAGTAATAAGATATGTACCTACTACCTTCTGTTACTAATGTGTATAAAATGAATAAAGGAATGAGATATGAGCAAGCAACACCAGTTCTCGCTTGGTTACACTCTGTGGTTCCACTTGATTGGATGTCTCTGTATTCATCCACCAACAAGTAGGCAAACATTATGTAAACACAGGCAGGGCCGTCGAAGTAAAACCACAGATTACTAAATACTTTACATGGTAAAACTATGTAAGGGCTTTAATCGATAGTTACGTACATATTTGCCACTCAGGACTTGACTGCAGTCCTGTCGGAAAACTCCCAAAAAAAATTCTTCTGCAGTAGATAGGTACACAAAAAGCTGTTTTTTATAAATATAAAAATCCGGTAAAGTGCGCGTCAGAACCGCGCACAAAGGGTTCCGTACCATCATACTATATGACGCTAGTTTCTTCACGTTTAAAAAAAACCACGTTTTTTTGTTGTGGAAACTTTCACTTTTTTGTAATTTTTTGTATTTGTTGTTATAGCGGCAACAGAAATTTATCATCTGTGAAAATTTCAACTGTCTAGCTATCACGGTTCATGAAATACAGCCTAGTGACGGACTGACAAACAGACAGACAGACAGACGGGCGGACGGACAGCGGAGTCTTAGTAATAGGGTACCGTTTTTACCCTTTGTGTACGGAACCCTAAAAATGAAAAAAAATGTAAGTAATAATATATTTTCCGAATTTCTTTCCTAAAGTTAAATATGAGGATGTAAAAAGTCATTCGGCGCATATTTGAGACAAAATCATTTAGCCATTTCCTGCTAGGAAGAGCAAAAATTTGGTGATTTTTTATTTTTACGTAACAACTGGCTGAAATGTAATGGTATGGTATATTGTTGGAATTAGCTCATAGAGTGCTTTTATTTCATATTCCACATGATAGTTTTCTAAACAAAAAAAGTTTTTATGGAAAAAAATTATGACGTCATAACAGGAAAATGTATCAGGTGGGGATATCCGCAACCCAAGTCTAAAAAACTTACTAAGACTCCTTCTAAACTTACCTGAAAAAAAAACATACGCAAACTTACCCACAGGAATGCCGTCAGGTTCAGGACTTTTATAAGGTGACCGATTTCGTTAAGTATGATAATAATGAATCCTTAATATTTTTCCTTTTTTATTTTCTTATTTTTTTATTCACAAATTATGAAATTATTATTACTAATTATGAAAACACAAAAGCTTTAGGCTTGTGTTTAAATGCCTACCATAAATACCCTTATATTACTTCCAATAAATTCTAAATGCCTGCCAAAACATTTAAATACTCACCAAATTGTATTTTAAGAAGTATGGTAGAAATGGAGCTTATTTCCTTTTTAATGCATACCACAAAAATATGTAGACGACGTTAAAGTTAATTTCAGACCAAATATTTTATATTATCACTAAATAGATGTTACCAATTTTTTCAATACCAAATATAATATTTACGTCTTGTTCTGCGAAGCATTCTGCTACCCAGCCTCGCGAATTAACTGTATAATCAATGAAACCTAACCGAACGTAACATCGCTCGCTTCGCTCGCTCATTTCAGTAAAACTATATTTTGTGAGCATTTATCTATTTTGGCAAACAAAAACAATATTTATACAAAACGTTTTATTTTATTCGGTACTCAGTCTTAGGGTATTAAAAATAATTTTGGTAAGCTCTTAAATTGTTCCCAAAGGCACTATATTCAATCACGTTACCTTGGTCTACTCTGGTACGCCACACGTGTTAACCTGTGACCATGGACACTTGTCTCTTAGGTAATCGACTATACGTTCTCACTACGTTAACACTAAGGCTCCACCGTCCCTAAAATTAGCAACTCGATTCACGATGTTTCAAACATCGAACGAAATAGCTTGGACATAAAGTTCTTGTCAGCTCGTACTGCAACGTGGCTGTTACGAAATTGGTCCGGACGAATCGTGCGAAAATTGTGGTTTTGAATTTATTACAAATAAAACTAGAAGAATTTTCAAAAAGTAAGAAATTAAAATCTTTTTATATAGTTTTGTTATGAAGTTCATAAATAATCATATATTTTCCATTAAAATTGCAGCAGTTCTATGGTTAGAACTAGAAAACAATTAGAATATATTTTTCTTCAGTTCTGTGTATTAAAATAGAATTCTAGGAAATGAAAACCACTCTTAATATCCTGTAAATTACAAAAAAAAATATTTTTTCCGATAAAAAATCCCTAGTTGATGTAAAAAGTGGTTATAAAGTTGGCCGTTGGCGGCGGTATAAGCCTTAGTCAAGAAGGCTTCTTTTTTCGGTGGAAGTGACATATCTTTGCCAAAGTCGTGCCACGTCAATCGCTTCAGGTGTTGCCTTCATGAGATCTTCTCTAGTACTATTTAGACCCTTAGACTTTTTGACACAACATAATAAGCTTGGAGTAGTCTGGGGAGCACCACACTGGCAAGATGTATTGGCGTGTTCAGAATGTACGAGTATTCCCCACTTTTGCAGCTTTCAGGAGGCAGGAAGACTGAACAATGGAATATTATGGATTTAGCATTTGTCCACGGCTTTTTAGGGTTCCGATGCCAACAAGGAAACCCATAAATTTTCGCCATGTCTGTCTGTCCGTCTGTCCGCGGTTTAGCTCAGAGACTATAGTACGATAAAGCTGTAATTTGGGATGGATATACATATCAATCATCATGGGTATACAAATTGGTACAATAAAATCTTGAAAATATTTTTTTAGATAGATAGATAACACGTTTATTTGTCACTGCAATCACACACATATTATTACAATCATACATAATATAAAATAAAACATAACAAATTAAAAAGAGCAAAAAATAATAATAATACAAAAACATATGTGTGTTGCAGTAGTACAAAAGGGCCGTGACTCAGTGTGTTGATTTGCTCTTGCGAGCAATACACTGGTAATTCTGCCACAGCCCGAGGACTGTGTCGATTACAAGAAAAATAAAAATAAAAACGAGCAAAAAAAACCAAAACTAACGTAATGAAAATACAAATATGTTTAGTGTGTATTTCTGTGCGTGCGCGTGTGGGTGTGTGTGTGTGTGTGGTTGGGTGTATGAAAGGGTGGAAAAAAAAGCATAGAACACATACAAGGTTAGATGTTAGACTCATATCTACCTATAGATACTAATTATTTTTATGGTCTCTCCCCTACGAGTAAAGAGGGGATGATTTTTTTTCGCTGACGTACCTTATCGTTTGGGGTATCGTTGAATAGATTTATTCAAAAGTATTGAGGGTTTAATAAAACCATTTAAAAATTTATAAATAATAGAATTTAAAATTAAATTAACAGGAAAACTGTTACGACTTAGTTTAGGAGCAATAGTCGACCATCTTAAGTTGTGCTTTTGGATTTGAAAAAGTTCATGTATTTTCCATACTAAATGGTCTATTAACTGCAAATGTAATTTTGTTTTTTTAAAATATACATATATTTTTTTAAAGGATTGCGGAATCCTACTTTGCGTGCGCGAGTCCGACTTGCACTTGACCGGGTTTTTTAATTATTATTTTTATTTACTATTGGCTAATCTATTGTTACGGCTAGAGTTATTTATTTTAATATTAGACTGAAAACCTTTAGCAAGAGCTGTATTAATTAATGGGAAAGGATGTAATATAATTATAATATTTAAGACAATTTTATTGTAAAAAAATTACACTAATAATAAAGGCGAAAGTTTGTGAGTGTGTGAGTGTGTATGTTTGTTACTTCTTCACGCAAAATCTACTGAACGGATCTGGCTGAAATTTGGTAGGATCATCATACATAAGCTAATATACTTCCCCACTGAGGGGCTCGAGCTTACCCAGAATTAGGGCGATGGGGCCTCAGTCAACCACGCGGGCCCTGTGTGGGTTGGTCGACTTCACACACAACGTTCGAGTTTTTTCGCAGGCATGTGCAGGTTTCCTAACGATGTTTTCCTTCACCGTAAGAGCGTCGGATAAACGTAAATATGAAATCGAAATTCGAAAACACATTGGTCTGATCTTTCCTGAAATAACGAATTACATAGTAAGTTTTTCGAGAGCCATTATTGTAAAAAAAGTGATATTTTACTAAGTGACAACCCTAAAAAATCAAGATATGAAAAAAACGGCTGCAGATTTATAAATAATATTACACTTACCTAAATTTAACCCAAACAAGGAGCTAGAGCACCCGACGGAAAATTATTTATATTAAGGCCTTAAGATAGGTCAATGACAATATCCAATTAAAATTATTGAAAGACTGTGTAAAGCTATCACTATGAAAAAAAATATACTTAGAGTAATAAAAAGACGATATAATTGAATACAATTTTAAAAATATTACCACATTTGATGTAAAAAAATATACTGTACACCATGTTTTTCGTATTAATTGCAAAATTTCTCGAAAACAAATAGTTATTGTTGACTGAAACCAACACACAAAAATCGGTGACTTTAAGACCTTTCATTTTCACATTATTTTTAAACTTATTCGAAAGTATAGAAAAGTAATAAAAAGATGTAAATATTGGGCATTCGGTATCAACGTAATAGCCGCGCTGAAGCCCGCATTGATTTGAACTTAAAATCGATAGTTTTACGTTCGATATTATTTTAACACGTATCAACCTGCTCGGATTAAAGCATCTTAAAGCCTTAATTTTATATTTTTTGATCTCTACCAAAATCGGAACTTAATTTTTTTGCCATTACAATATAACCTTACTCAGTTTGTCGCACGAAAGTAAAAGACCGAAAGTTGTTACCGTAATATTGCAACTTTGAGGGCCTGGCGCACTCCGCGAAGTAGGCATGAAAATGTACCTACGCCGCGCTCTATGCCGCGCCACGCGGCCTCCTGCGGGAGGTAAATCAGTAGTCAGAAGAGATAAGAGTTACGCGATAGAAAGAGAGGCAACTTGTAGGTGAATATAACTGTTGGTAATTAGCGCTGTGCTAATCTGAATTGCACTTTACTGTGTCGTATCAAGAGTCGCCATTTATTTAATTTATTTTGCGGAGTAAAACCTCTTTTACCGTAATCTTTATTATTTGCTTGCAAATAGTCTTTATTCCTTGCCTTGAGGCGTACATGCACAACGAGTAACCAAGTCTGTTTAGTTAAATGCTTCGCAAATCGTGTCTCTATTTGTTTATTGTTTTCGATAAAAATAAAAACAGACTCGATGGAGCGCTAATGTGTTTATCAACGATTATTCGCGCCCCAGATTAACTATGTACGAGAAGGTAGGTAAATAGAGTGCACATAAAAGGATTTCGTAGATTAGCGGTAACATACCTACTGAAGGCCGGAAACTGTTGTGTCATGCATGCGTTACCGGTATTCAAGCAAGATAGAAATCTTAGCGAGGGAGATGCCTATTTATACTTTTTACTTTCGAGCGACAAAGGAGTGAGGAAGATTTTTTTTTTCAATATTGCATTATTTTTTTTATTTTTCATTTATTAAATCGTTTTTTAGTATTTTATTAATATTATTATTTTAACAATTCAATAATTCTTATTTTTTTTATTTATAAAACTTTACATGGCTTGCAGCACGCGGACCTCCCGTACAGATTAGTGTAGTTTGTTACTTTTTCAGAACTGATGGCCGTTAAAGGGCTCGAGTGGCGACCGCGCAACGTAGCGTAGGCAGGCCTCCCACTCGGTGGACCGATGACCTGGTGAAGATGCGGGAAGCCGCTGGATGCGGGTAGCGCAGAACCGGTCGTCGTGAAACCCTTGGGGGAGGCCTATGTCTAGCAGTGGACGTCCTTCGGCCGATATGATGATGATGTTACTTTTTCTCAAAAATAACCAACTGTACTAGATAGTTAATGATTCCAGGGAAAAACCATAGTAAGGTACCTCCCATACAAATCCAAACTTGTAAATTTTCCATCAAGTCTATTATACTCTACAAATAGTATTGATCTGTGGATATACCTAACTTTATTCGTGTAATATTTATTGTAGATTTGTGTACGTATAACCAAGTACGACAGAAGATGGGCTACGCGAGAAAGTATGATCAGCGTGGCTGTACAAGTTGTTGAATCTGTACCTTAAGGGCCGCCAGGAGCCTCGAGTTTCTATACAAACGTAGTTCCGCTTTAATACACAAACTACATGCAAGATTGAATCCAAACTTTGCAAATATATTGAGGAGGCATAATATCGATGTTTGTAATTAGTTTTCGATGTACTAAAATAAAACGGAAAAAAATAAGAGCAGTTTCAAACTGTTGGTACACAACTAATTTAAGCCTTCGTTTAGTTACGTTAAAATTTACTGCTATGAAAACTAATTACAAACATCGATATCATCATCATAACAGCTCATATACGTCCCCACCGAGGGGCCTACCCTGAATTAGGGCGAATATGTCTTTCTTCTAAACATCGATATATGTCTACTTAATATATTTACAAAGTTTGGATTCAATCCGGCATGTAGTTTTTGTATTAAAACGGAACTACGTTTGTATGGAAACTCGAGCCTCCTGGAGACTCTTAAGTCATAGTGTACTTTGAAAATTATCATATCAGTCTTATTTGTCTTTTTATAGGCGTAGGAGACGCTATCTTATAATATGGAACATTACTAACGAACACCAGCTCCTGAGAATATAATATCTGTCATACATCTTAATCTTTGCACTCGAGATCGCAATAACTATGTAAGTAGGTTTTATTATTACTAACCGACTACGACAAAGCCAAAGATGGGTTTTGTAAATCTTACAGGCTATTTCCTAGCTTTTGCCCGCGGCTTCGCTTGCTTGTATACAGGATGACTTTTAATTAGTTCTTGATAACAAAAGATATGCATGTACTCGTGATCACAAACATCTTTCCCAAAGAAACTTTATGTCAAATCAGAAAAAAAATTTGGTCCTTGACACATAATAAGTTATCAAATCGTCAATAATGTATAAAGGACCAAATTTTTTTTTTCATATTTGACATACAGTTTCTCTGGAAAAGTTGTTTGTAATCACGAGTAAATTCATATCCTTTGCTATCAAGAACTAATTAAAAGTCACCTATATACAGGGTGTAACAAAATTGGTGTAAGTCCCGTTAACTGGGGCTTCTACTAATCATACTGAACAACTTTTGTTCTACGACTTTGCTGAAAACGTAAAATAATGTTTTACTTTTCATACAAATCGATCAGCTGATCGACCGATTTTGTGCATTTTAGTGTGGAGAGTCCATTTTTTTTTTTCAGAATTGACTATGGGTTCCTTTTTTTTTATTTTTTTTTATTCACAATTGGTAAGCCCTTGGCATCATCTCACCTGATGGTAAGTGACGATGATGCCGAAGATGGAAGCGGGCTTACCAAGATTCTCCAACGCAATGGAGAACTGGCTATCTTATCATCAAACCGGAACACATCAATGTTGGATGAAGTTGTTCAATATGAAGAGTAGAACCCTCAGTTAACGGGACCTACACCAATTTTGTTACACCCTGTAAAGGTTTTATGACTGTATTTGAGGGTGTGTGTGCAGTGCGTGAGCCGCAAAATTGTGCGGATATCGAGGCAGTGCTGTCTCCTATTGAACATGGAAAAGGAAACACACATCGACTACATACCAATATTTTAGCTCAATCGGACCGCCTGGAAGTCGCTTTTAAATCGATCGCAAGATTTGAAGACTTACATACGATCATTAAAGTGAAATAAAAGTTTGTGGAAATTGGAATTTTCACAGTGACATATATTAAGTGACTTTTCATCTGCATTACTGACGCGGCGTGTTTATTTTGAAATAGGTGCTTTACGTTGAAGTAAAATATATATATATATATATATATATATATATATATATATATATATATATATATATATATATATATATATATATATATATATATATATATATCTTTAACGCTTTGAAGGTCTATTTTGCTAGCAATGGCGTACGTATTATGTATGATTTAGATACATTCGAGATGAATATGACTGTACAAGGTAAAGTTAACGTAAACAATATTTATTGATGGTTCCAAACCCTATATAAACATCCACGCAGGAGCACGGTTCTCAAACTCAAATTACTCTTTTTTGTAGTACATAAGTACATCAAAAAAAAAACAAATACATGTACAAAACAAAACAAATAGATTTTATTTAAATTCGATTACTTTTATTTATTTGGATCCAGGTTACAGTATCTTATTTACTACATACAACGTAGTGTTCGTTAGCACAAATAAAGTAAAATTCCTTAGTTGTAAGCCCCCCACCCCGCCCCCCTACTTTCCACAGTTTTAATGCTTATGTATAGTACATTTGTTTAACTAAGAGTAACACACAGTATGGACATTCCCAGCCGCTCTCTACTCTTTCAGACCTCACCTCCTCGTCACCCAGATTGATACAGATTGGTTACAGTTTGGTTCTCGAACGTATGGTATTTCACCGTGATTTTGTTTGCTCCGTCATTTGTTTTTAGAAATGTCATTTCACGACCGACCATTTGTAGGTATGCAGTGTCCGGGGTGTGGTTAGGCCATACTCCGCACACGGGGGCCAAGCCCGGATTGGTGGAGGTTGTAGGAGTAGCGGCAGACCCCATTGTCAGAAAATAATTGACGACTTACCAACTGGCATCTAGTGATAGAAACCGGTACCACCGGCTAAAAATACCACTAACATTTTAACCCATCCAGGTAAACTGCACGATCGACCCAGCATGCTAGTGGCACTAGACTCTTCAATGTTTCACAAAAATCATAAATTTTGATTTAAGAGGAAACGCGGTCTAAAGAATAGGTATTTAAATAAAATGATGCTGTCTCCCTCCCCCAAACCTCTCCACATACAGCAAGAAAGGGAGAACTGCAGCGCAGACCGATAATAGGAACTTAACCCATCCAGGTAAACTGCACGATCGACCCAACATGCTAGTGGCACTAGACTCTTCAATGTTTCACAAAAATCATAAATTTTGATTTAAGAGGAAACGCGGTCTAAAGAATAGGTATTTAAATAAAATGATGCTGTCTCCCTCCCCCAAACCTCTCCACATACAGCAAGAAAGGGAGAACTGCAGCGCAGACCGATAATAGGAACTTAACCCATCCAGGTAAACTGCACGATCGACCCAACATGCTAGTGGCACTAGACTCTTCAATGTTTCACAAAAATCATAAATTTTGATTTAAGAGGAAACGCGGTCTAAACAATAGGTATTTAAATAAAATGATGCTGTCTCCCTCCCCCAAACCTCTCCACATACAGCAAGAAAGGGAGAACTGCAGCGCAGACCGATAATAGGAACTAAAACTGAGCAAAACAGCATTTCGTATTCCTATTTCCTCGTCCAAAACTTGAGCAATAATAATATTAATAATTAAAAATACGCTTTATCTATTCCACTATGTTTTCATTTTATTGTTAATATGCGTATTATTTATTGGTGGGTGTCAGAAAACAACATATCAATTGGGCAATTTTCTCACTTTTTGAAAGCTCCTACTTCCTTTTATAATTAGAATATGGGAAAAAACAAAACATAAGGGCATGGCCATGGTAGATAAAGGTTTAATGGAAAAACATTTTTGCTCTATTTTCTTTATCCAGGGAGGAAAATGGAGACGTTTGTATGGAAAAAATGACACCCGTGTTTCCTCTTAAGGGCTTATTTATTTATTTATTTATTTATTTATTAGGTCTACCAACAGTAATTTACACCAACACATTCATTTACAGCATAATTCTTAGATTATTGTCTAAGTGCAACCACTTTTTACAGGTAAACACAAAGGGCTTAACCAATCTGTAACTGCATTTTACCAAGTAACTAGTATCTCATCTGTGGTTTTACGCTTGACTGAGCATCTCTAGTGAAACTTAGGCACAGCTGGTGGCCGACATAGTAAGTTCAGAATAAAGTTTACCTATAGTGCTCGATGTCGCAAGGTTGGGTTTTTACTCTTTTAATATATCGTTGTTGTAGAAAAAACTAGGTCCAACTAGGTCCGTCGAATACATAAGAAAAAAACTTTTTTTTTCAACATCTTCGATTGTAGTCCAATTTGACGGAAATTGTCTATATCAAAATATTCCTTGTAGTTTTCATGATATTTAAATTTGTATTTGATGAGCTTCACAGATAATAGTAATTATTAGGCCTACTATCTATGTTCACAAAAATAATTTTGAACAAAAAAACCGACTTCAAATAGGAAACTAAGGTTCCCCTCGATTTCTCTGGGACGCCATCATCAGATCCTGGTTTCCTTATCATGGTACCATCCTTGGAATATCTCCTTTCCAACAAAAAAAGAATCATTAAAATCGGTTCATAAACAACGAAGTCATCCGCGAACACACATAAAGAAAAAATATACGGTCGAATTGAGAAACCTTCTCCTTTTTTGAAGTCGGTTAAAAAGTAGTCGCAACCGCCACTTCACGGTGCACACTATCATGAACGTTATTTCAGTGTGGTTTCGATCGAAATTTATACTGACACAAATTAAGCTGCTAATTTGAGGTAGTTAAGCCCTTAAGATAAAAACAAATAGCCTGCTACGTTTATCTATAAGTAGATTTACGCGTAACTGTAAGTAGATGTACGTCATAGTCGATCAACATTTGAACAAAGCGCGAGGTGTAAACATCCTTAGATAGCTCGTGTATTTGCTGACTGATATCTAGGTTAGTGATAAACTTGTTACATGAAAAGAAAGGAGAGACAAAAGTGTTGGAACTAATAGTAGGTACAGAAGCCAGCACATCAATCTAGACACTTTGGACTTTGTACCGTCCTTATGCCGTATGCGTATGGTTTAGAATCGCACTGCGAGTGTTTAACTTGATGTGCTGGCCTCTGTACTTATCACATACTCGTATTTGTTCCTCAATGAGTAATTGGTTCGTTATTTTTAAGAATTATATTGTTTTTGCTTTCGCTTCATCTTAGACGCAGGCAGGTTTTTGTTCAGAAATTATAGGAGACAGATAAATCACATAAGGAGGTCGCGGGTTCGATTCCCAGAGGAGTCTTAATTTATAAAACTCGGTTTGATTGGGCAAAATACATTTTCTACGCCCGCCTGTCTAGCTGCCACCATCTTATTTAAGTCTTGCTGCCAAATATCAATGTTAAAAATATAAGATAGCCACTTCCCCATCGCGTTGGGGAATCTTGGTAAACTCGCTTCCATCTTCGGTATCATCGTCATATACTATTAGGTAAGATGATGCTAAAGGTTTAACAATTGTGGAAAAAAATAGATGTAGTTGGTTTTTTGCTAATACGTCGATGCTCAAGCTTAATGTTTTCTTCCTCATCTCTTGTAAGTCTTGTGATCCAAAATAAAAAATCCTATATGTATTTTTACGATCTTTAATAGCATATTGGTTCTAATACATAATATTCCCTATTTCCTTATTCTCTATTTTGTTTTAAATTAATACTTTCTTAGTTCAGAAATAGTTAACCATCGATATACAGGATGTAACATAAAGGTGTGGTGATACTTCAAGGTGGGCTTGTACTCATCAAACTGAACCACTTTTGTTCTGCAACTTTGCTGAAATCGATTTTTTTTATTTTATTTTTAGTACAAATCGGTCAGCTGATTAAACGGTTTTGTATGAAAAATCCAATAAAAATTTCGCGATTTCAGTAAAGTTGCAGAACAAAAGTTGCTCAGTTTGATGAGTACTTTAAAGTATCACCACACCTTTATGTTACAAGTGCATTTGTGCAGAAAACTGAAAGGGGAGCCAGAAGCGGTCATTTAAAATAGATTTGACTTAATACACTTGTAGCCTAAGTCTCACAGTTTTCGAGATATTCGCTTTTCAATTTTCAGATTTTGTATGAAAAACGCATTTGTTTAAATATTTCGTGATTTTCCAAAAAAAAGTTATACTACAGTTGAAGTGCAAATTACGGTAAAAACTTCCTCATTTTATCAGCTTCCAACAAAGCAAAAAAGTTTTAAAAAATACAATTTCATTGCAACCCGGTACGGTTCAAATCTGGACGGCCAATGTACCAGTGAGTTTTTCAAAAACTTACGTACATATAATTACCGATTGCTTTAACGGTGAAGGAAAACATCGTGAGGAAACCTGCACACGCCTGCGAAGAAACTCGAAGGTTGTGTGTGAAGTCGACCAACCCGCACTGGGCCCGCGTGGTCGACTAAGGCCTAATCACCCTGATTCAGGGTAGGCTCGAGCCCCTCGGTGGGGACGTATATGAGCTGATATAATAATAATAATAGCTCGTAGAGCAGATGGCCGTTGAGGCGTTGTTGGGGGAGTGGCGACCGCGCACCGGAAAACGTAGCGTAAGCTGGCCTACCACGCGGTGGACCCACGACCTGGTCATAACTAATTTGTAATCTGTGACCTGGTAAAGATCGCGGGAAGCTGCTGGATGTGAGCAGCGCAGTACCGGTCGTCGTGGAAATCCTTGGGGGAGGCCCTTGTCCAGCAGTGGACGTTTTTCGGCTGATATGTCAATGAAAATGATTACCTACAATATAATTATAGTTTCTAAATGACTATAGGATGTAAAAAAACGGCCAAGTGCATGTCAGACCACACTCGATATTGGGATGTAGGCTCGGGTTCCATATAGTCATTACTTTATAAATTTAAAACTGTTTATCACAGTATACCCCAAATTATTGTCATTCGGACTTCCTACTAAGACCCACTTACGTGGGCAATTTCAAGATTGTAGGTCGAACCGTTTAGAAACGTCGGGGGGAGGGAGCAGTTTGTTAACGACTTTAGTGATGTCTTGCACACGGTACACCTCGTAAAAGTATGTTATTAAATAACTATACTTTTATTCTGTTTTATTTTATTCTTTTGATCTATTTATTTAACGATGCCTCTCGCTTACATGTAGGCATGGGAGGTGCCACTAAAAACGAAAACATGCTTCAAAATTGATATAATTCAAGTATTTTTAATGCCACAGTTTTGTTCGAAAATGTAAAAGTTACGACGTTGTGGCTGTCTGTGATGGACGGACTGGCAAAACGATCTTATACGGGTTCATCGTAGGGACTACTACTACTAACAGTAGAGATATAATTAAGCCCTAGTCGTCTCCGGTCACCCATGTCTAGGGTGTCAAACAGACTAGCAAATGGACATCTGTCCCATTGTGTCCAGTCCCGATTTGACTAGTGTCCAATAATACCTAGTGATCACATTCATCTAGAGTACGCTCGTCGTTGTAGTTGTAGTTTGTAATTGTAATTTTTAATTATAATTTGTAATTGTAATTTGTAATTATAATTGTAATTAGTAATTGTAATTAGTAATTGTAATTGGTAATTATAATTATAATTGTAAATTTTAATTATAATTAGTAGTTGTGAATTGTAATTATAAATTGTAATTATAATTTGTAATTGTAATTTGTAGTTATACGTTAGTTATGTTTTTTTATGTACTCAATCAGTCAGCCGCAGTTTAAGAAAATTGTAAGGTTTGCTATTATCCTATACATTGAAATGTAGTCAATTTTGGAACTATATGTACACAATTTGAAACTAGTCCTAGCACACTAGTCAAATCGAGACTGGAGAAAATAGGACAGTAGTCAATTCGAAGCTCTAATCTGTTTGACACCTTGGACATGGTCGACACAGCAGATGAAGAAGGGACTGCGGATCCTTGAAAGTAATTTTTACCTACTTAAACTTATTAGACAGGTATTTATTTGGTACTTGCTTTTGCTCGCGGCTACACTCGAGTGGGCATAGTTTTAATGACTGCCTTTGAGAGTGTTTGGTGCGCGAGCGGCTCGCGCGCGTGGACATGAATTTTCTCCAGATCCCTCGCGAACTATATTGGGCTATTCTGATTAGCAATTTATGTCACTTTCCACCCTCACAACTATTTCTATGTAAAAATTCACGTCAATCCGTTGCTCCGTTGCGACACCGACGTACGCGAGTGTGAAATGAGTTTTCCCCAGAACCCTCGGGAACTATGTTGCGCTATCCTTTTTAGTAGTATGTGTCCTCTCCCACCCCCTCAACCATCTCTGTGCAAGAAATCACAACGTGCCGTTGCTCCGTTGCGACACTGACGTGCGCGAGCGTGAAATGAGTTTTCCCCAGAACCCTCGGGAACTATGTTGCGCTATCCTTTTTAGTAGTATGTGTCCTCTCCCACCCCGTCAACCACCTCTGTGCAAGAAATCACAACGTGCCGTTGCTCCGTTGCAACACTGACGTGCGCGAGCGTGAAATGAGTTTACCTCAGGACCCTCGGAAACTATGTTGCGCTTACCTTTTTAGTAGTCTGTGTCTTCTCCTACCCCGTCAACCATATCAGTGCAAAAATTCACAACGTGTCGTTGCTCCATTGCGACACTGACGTACGCGAGTGTGAAATGAGCTTTCCCCAGGACCATCGGAAACTATGTTGCGCTATCGTTTTTAGTAGTCTGTGTCTTCTCCCACCCCGTCAACCATCTCTGTGCAAGAAATCACAACGTGCCGTTGCTCCGTTGCGACACTGACGTGCGCGAGCGTGAAATGAGCTTTCCCCAGAACCCTCGGGAACTATGTTGGGCTATCCTTTTTAGTAGTCTGTGTCTTCTCCCACCCCGTCAACCATCTCTGTGCAAGAAATCACAACGTGCCGTTGCTCCGTTGCGATACTGACGTGCGCGAGCGTGAAATGAGCATTTACCCAGAACCCTCGGGAACTATGTTGGGCTATCCTTTTTAGTAGTCTGTGTCTTTCCCACCCCGTCAACCATATCTATGCAAAGAAATCACAACGTGCCGTTGCTCCGTTGCGACACTGTCGTGCGCGAGCGTGAAATGAGCTTTCCCCAGAACCCTCGGGAACTATGTTCGGCTATCCTTTTTAGTAGTCTGTGTCTTCTCCCACCCCGTCAACCATCTCTGTGCAAGAAATCACAACGTGCCGTTGCTCCGTTGCGACACTGACGTGCGCGAGCGTGAAATGAGCTTTCCCCAGAACCCTCGGGAACTATGTTCGGCTATCCTTTTTAGTAGTCTGTGTGTTCTCCCACCCCGTCAACCATCTCTGTGCAAGAAATCACAACGTGCCGTTGCTCCGTTGCGACACTGACGTGCGCGAGCGTGAAATGAGCTTTCCCCAGAACCCTCGGGAACTATGTTCGGCTATCCTTTTTAGTAGTCTGTGTCTTCTCCCACCCCGTCAACCATCTCTGTGCAAGAAATCACAACATGCCGTTGCTCCGTTGCGACACTGACGTGCGCGAGCGTGAAATGAGATTTTTGTTGCGATTTTAAAAAAGTTTAGTTTTTTCAGTTCCCTCAGAAACTGTATCGGACTATGCTATTTTCACAGGATAAAAAGTAGCCTATGTCCTTTCCCATGACGCAGGCTACCTGCATGCCAAATGTTGTAAAGATTAGTTGAGGTGCTGAAGGTAACGGAGAACAAATAAATACCTTATCACATTTATGAAATTAAGTAAGGATTGCCATTATTCAAAGCTCCCAGAGTTGAAAGATATGTACATCAATCAACCGTGATAAATTACCATCATAATCTACTTTTATTAATACAACACAGTTTCCCTTTTACTCATATTATTTTTATTTCAGTTCGCAGTTCACTGCCTTGTCGGATTTCCATAAAATTTCACGCCTATATTGTTTTACCGCCAGATTTCACAACAGATTTTTCAAAACGAGTTGTTTTGTTGTACTTTTGTGAAAGTGGTTTGGTGAGTATTGTCTATAATATATTTTAGATAGGTATTGGGGACTTATGCATGTTTTGGTAGCTTTTTAGGGTCCCGTATCCAAAGAGTGCCCGCCGAACTCTATTACTAAACGATTCATCCGTCTGTCTGTTAGTCCGTATTTCATTAACCGTAATAAGCAAACGTAAGAAGGTAAAGGTAATAGATCCGGGAAGTCGTTGTTCGAGTCCTGCCCCGTACCAATGTCACACCTTGGACACTTCATACAACAGGCCAGAAATGACATTTCAAAAAAGGAATGACGGAGCAAACAAAATGGCGGCTAAATCCTATACGTTCGACAACCAAACTGTAACCAATCTGTATCAATCTGGTTGACGAGTGGGTGAGGTCGCAATCTAGAGAACTCCAGGGAGTGTCCATACTGTATGTTAGTACTAATATATATACTTTGCCAATGTGTTATCAAATTTTGATTTCATATGTACGTTTATCCGACGCTCTTACCGTGAAGGAAAACATCCTGAGGAAACCTGCACACGCCTGCGAAGAAACTCGAAGGTTGTGTGTGAAGTTGACCAACCCGCATTGGGCCCCCGTGGTCGACTAAGGCTCGAGTCCCTTGGTGGGGACGTATACATGAGCTGATATGATGATGAATAGGTAGACATTTGAAATTGTTACTAACTGTTTCAAGCTGGGCGGCAAGCATCCTAAATATTATATGCCTTATTCGTAATGGCAATGTTCCTTGATATGAGCAAAGCATTCGACTTTGTTCAACATGACCAGCTACTTTCTAAGCTAGAGTCCTATGGTATAAGAGGCAGATGTTACGACTGGTTTAAAAGTTATTTGTCAAATAGAAGACAATGTACAGAAATTTCTAAAGTAACTAAAATAAGTGGGATTTTGACAAAGCAAAAGTACACATCTAACTTTCGTATAAATAATTCGGGAATTCCGCAAGGTAGTAATCTAGGGCCCTTACTGTTTCTTTTATACATTAACGACCTCCCAAAAGCAATGTCTCAAAAATGTATACTTTTCGCAGACGATACAACTTTAATTATTAAATGCAAAGATAAAGAAACGTATCAATCTGATGTGGCTAGAGCTTTGGCAGACGCTGTCAAATGGTTGGACAACAATAACCTTAACATTAATATTAATAAAACTAAGATATTACAATTTCACTCATATCAAACAAAACCCCTTTTTCTGGACATAAATTATAATAATAGTAAAATTGACGTAACTAATGGACTTAAATTTTTAGGCATACATGTTGACAATCATTTGAACTGGAAGGACCATATTGACTCAATTTGCAAAAGACTGAATCGGTTTGTATTCGCGTTAAGAAGACTAAGGCAAACAGTCTCTATAGAAGCCGCTTTGACAGCCTACCATGGCCATGTATCGTCAGTCCTCAATTATGGTCTCTTACTATGGGGTAATTCTGTAGATGTCGATAGAACATTTAGATTGCAAAAAAAGTGTGTACGTGCTATTAATAATGCGTGGTTTATGGAGAGTTGTAAACCCCTATTTAAAAAACTAAATATTTTACCGTTGCCGTGCATGTATATAAGAAAGGTTTGTCTGTTTACAGAATCTCACCCAGAGTATTTTCAATATCTTAGAGACGTTAGATTTCGTGTACCAAGGGCTCAATATACACATCGGTTACAGCAACCTCCCTGTAAAACTAAAATATATAAACAAAATATTTATAATATGTGTATTGAAATATTTAATAAGCTTCCAGATGACATAAAACAATTACGAGGAATTAGACTTAAGAAAAAATTAACAGAATGGCTAATGCAACACTGTTTCTATAGTATTAGTGAATATATGAACTTTAATAATAAAACTAATTTATCTTTATAATTTTACTAGCGTAGGTATAATATTTTAACTTGTAAAAATTTGCATGCCATCTTTATGACGGCTGAATACATTTTCCATTCTAACATTAAGATCTTCACATGTATGTATTCTGGCAAATAAACATTTCTTTCTTGCCTTGATACAAAAAAAATGTGGTGGACACAGGGAACAACGGTTGGGGTCATCAATGCGATGCTTCAACAACAAATAACATAAATTAAATTAAAGTAAAAGAAACGTGATAAATATTAAAAAAGTACATATTGTGTTAAATCTTATACGGTGGTACGGAGACCTTCGTGTACGAGTGCAAGTCGCACTTGGCCGGTTTTGCTCTTGTTTCTTCAGGGGTGAAAAATAACAGTTGATTATCAACCCGGAATCTTAAAATTATGTTTTTAAGATCATAAATTGAAACGAATCCCCAATGAAACAAACAGTAAATTCAATTTTGTCCCATTCTTATATCGATTGGCTATGACAGACTATTAAACGCATAGAGCTGGCATACGATGTAGGTTTCTTACTATTATATCTCTTCAGTAGTAGGTTCGTAGGACTGGCAGCCGTACGGTACTGCTACGGTCCTATAACACGACATAACATAAACGCTATTCATTTTATTCTGTTCTTTACAATTCAGTCGTTTCTTATTTCGACATAAAATTACTCAAAAATACATTTCTGCCTCGTCTATCGTCAGTCGTTTTGAAAGATTGTCCAAGAATATTGAACTCACCGACATGAGTCATGTCACAGATCAAATAAATTTGACTCCCTTAATACAACATTTGGAGTTAACTTACTGTTGACTTAGGGACGTTGATATACTGCGGTAGTCTTCTGTAAGCAGTTTGTGTATCTGTGGCTGCGCGGTCCTAAAAGACTTATCGAGCCGCACTTCACAGGACATTAAACTGCGCGGGAATAATCGCGTGATTTACTCACTCCTGCGTGATTCACGGGACTTTTCACGGGATTTTACTGCTGGAAAATAATTCCATCTTTTCAGCCGTTTATTTCCCGATGAAAATCAATGGTCACAGCATATTGTCAGGATGAATCGGATACGGCAAAACGGACGCACTATGGATGGTGTGACCTACTTTACCAGAATTTATAATGATATAGCTACGTAGGTATTTTAAATGTCGGAACGTTCGTAGCTCTGTGCCACGTGCGTGGTTGGGTCGATCAAGCAGGTTAACTGACCTGAAGCACGGTCATCATCTGGATGGATCAGACTGTTAGCAGCATTTTCAACCGACTTTCAAAAAGGAGGAGGTTCTCAATTCGACTGTATGATTTTTTTTGTATGTTTATTACGCGATATCTTCGCATATTGTGAACCGATTTTAATGATTTTTTTTTATTCTATAGGGTATGCTCCCGAATTGGTCCCATATAATTTTTATTATAATCGATGTAGAACTTTATTAGAAAATTAACAAAAACCAAATATAATAATGCAAAATTGTACTGAGTTGTTGGGATGGATCTCAACCATTTCCGTGTTTGCAAGGTACGTTAAGCCATTGGTGTCAGTGGTTATCACTAGATGGCAGTCGTTACGCCGTGTCAGATGCCTCCTATAAGCGACTTGAGAAACTTCTGACAGAGGGATTCGCCCTATAACCGCCACCAACCCAAACTTAGCCTCCGTGCGAGGAGTATGGCCTAACCTTTCCGTGTTTGGGAAGAAACTAGTGCCACAATAGTGGGGCCGTTTTTGGTTGTTACCGTTCATAGAGCTACTCTAGTGTACGCAAAATGATAGAATTCAGCCTTTAATAGGGATAACGACAGCATCAAAAATAAATTATGAACTCTTGATCACTAAATTGCCCTCCTACTTAAACTTCGGAAAACCTCACTCGTTTTGTTTTCCATCAAGTCTTCGATTTATAATTAACCAAAATCACAAAATCCTTACTAATATAATAAATGTGAAAATGTGTTTGTTTGTTTGTTACCTTTTCACGCTTCAACGCCTTGACCAATCTTAATGAAATTTGGCATCCAGGTAGCCTGTGTCACTGGGAAGGACATAGGCTACTTTTTATCCCGTGAAAATAGCATAGCCCGATGCAGTTCCTGAGGGAACTGAAAATATACACTTTTTTGGTTAATTTCTTTAACATCGCAACGGAACAATGGGTAATGTGTTTTTTTGCACAGAGATGGTTGAGGGGGTGGGAAATGACATGATTTACTAATTAGTATTTTTATTTACCACGCATCCTCTAAGACAGTCATAAAAAACGATGTCCACGCGGGCGAAGCCGCGGGCAAAAGCTAGTGAGTACATAAATGACGCTGCCAAACTGTGACGTCACGCCTAGGTATTTCAAACAGTTTTAGAACAAAATGTCGTTTTTTGACAAATGATAAAAAGTAAATCAGATGACTAGCATTTGTAATCCTTATTGTATACCTAGATTTGAAATTTTGCTTGAAGGCGGCGCAATGGAAAACTTTTTTCAGCAATTACAAAATATATGAAAATGATATTTTGTAACCTTATTTTTCATTTCAGTGACTTCATTTTGTCAGTTTTAAAAGAGGTTTTAAAAGAGGTTTTTTTTGATACATTTTTTCTGTTATAAGAGTTGTCGTTAACTTTTACAACAGAAAAAATGTATCAAAGAAACCTCTTTTAAAACAGAGATTTACAATCTACGGGCAAACCGGACCGATTTAGTACGTCTAAATTTTCTTAGTCGATTAGTCTAAACCACAGAGGTCTAAACACACACTTCAATATACCAGTTGGATTTTGAAAAACTAACTGTGGTTTTTAATTGAAACGAATAAACATTGAAAAAGAGCAAAAGTGCGGTTATTTTCTTTACTCTTTACACGGAAAGAAAAAGACAGAGACAACTGTTTCAATGACTCGCCATAATGTGAGAAAAGAATACCTCTAACATCGTGTACAAGAAGAATGATAATATGACAGTGTCAGTTACAGATAATTGCAAGAAGGGGCCGACTAGCGTTTATGAGTATGTGTATTTATTTCAATTCTCGATTAGGATTCGAAATAATTTTAGGTACTAGCTTTTTTGAAAAGAGTTTTTATGCTCAAAAAGCCAAATGCTCAGTGTGCCAAATGTGAATAATTTTCGAGAAACCAAAAAGCTTTTTGGTAAAAGTTTTTATTTGAAAAGAGTTTTTAAGCTTAAAAGCCGAATGCTCAAATGAATTTAAAAAATACGCGGTTCGTAATTCAAAAAAGACTGTGTTTCATACGCAGATAAAAAAATATTGTGATTTGAGAATAGTTTTTTTATACCCCATTTTCAAAGAGTTTACTCTAAATCTACCTTTTAATTTTGATCTGAGGTCTCATACGATTCTATTTAAAATAAAAGGCGATTCTGGGTACTTGATTCTATCTCCAAAGTTCATCATCAGATCAACTTAAAAAACCAAAAAGATCTATTATCACCGGAAATACGGCTTCCTTCCTGTTCTCGCCTATGGGATAGATCAGCCCGCTATCAGCTGGATACCTTGGACGCCATCGACCGATGCGCCTGGAGACTCATTGGCGACCATGAGCTTGTCATAAACAAGCTCCAAAGCCTTGAGCAGCCTGTCTTACGGTATTCTAACGAATTCATTACACCTTCGGTCAACGTAACGCAGGGAGAGGCTCCATCTCTTATGTTATTGATATTCAGCCTATACGCAGGAAGCGTTACGCTTCCTCATTTATTATGCGGCCAAGATGAAGTGGAACTCCTTGCCTGCGTCTTTGTCTCCCGACTCCTACAATTTGGGGTTCTTCAAGGCGAGAGTGAATAGGCATGTTATTTAAGTTTGCGTGTACCATCCTCGACAACATCGTCAATTTCCATCAGATGAGATGCAGGTAGTCAAACGCACTTAAATTAAAAAAAAAACCAGCAAAATCAGACCCCTGGAAGTCGCTCTAAAATCGATCGCAAGATTTGAAATAAACAAACATACATACAAACATTGCAAGTGAAATTAAAACTTTTAATATAATATATACATTTTTTTAATTTTTTTATTCACAATTGTTAAACCCTTGACAACATCTCACCTGGTGGTAAGTGACGATGTTGCCGAAGATGGAAGAACCAAAATTCCCCAACGCAATGGGGAACTGACTATCTTATATTTATGCCGGAACACACCAATGATATCAACATTGATATTTGGCGGCAAGACTTAGATAAGATGGTGGTAGCTAGCCAGGCGGGCTTAGAAAATGCCCTACCACCAACCAACCGAGTCTTACAATTGACTCCGCCGGGAATCGAACCCGCGACCTTCTGTGTAAAGCCAGTGAACTTTGCCTCTGAGCTACGGAGGTGGTTATACACGTTTCTTCCAAATAATTTTCGAAAAACCTTAAAACTTTGGGGTAAAAACATTAATTTGAAAAGAATTTTCATTATTTTGTATTCTTTTCAGCAAACCCTTTAATTCGATATCTTTAGCATGGGCTGCATGAAAAAATAATGGTCCGCCATCTTGGAGAGTACGCAATATGGGATTTTGAAAGACGTCGCTTAGCTAACCATGCATTGTTCTTTAAATTTAACGTGTATGCCAAAATTTCAGCTCAATCGGAAACCGGAAAGTTGTTTTATTTTAGCTTCTAAGATTTGTCACAAACTAACTAACCCGGTAAGTTGATGTAACGCTTGTAAAAACATAGGTTGTCGAGATGGACCAACTAACATACCGTAAAACGTGGCAACTTGACCATATTTTTTGACTAAAATCAAAATAACAAAAAACTTAATACTTACTTATTTTGCATTAGGTTTTTCTTAAAACAGTCTAATCATAAAATAAGGCAGATAACTACAATATGAAGTACACTAGCTAGTGCTACCTGGTAAAAAAATAAAGAAAAGATTATTTAGATCTTATTTATTAAACAAAACATTCGAACTTCCAGTTACAGTGCTAAAAGAAGAAAAAACAAGCATTTTTAGCTTTTTAAGCACTGTTATAAACCTATTATTTATAGTCAAACTAAGTAATTGACAACATTTCATAATTTTTACTCCCAATTTGTGTTCCTTTTTTCTGTAGAACAGGTCATAATAAAACGCCTATCGTTTTTTTTAATAATGACATATTTCTCGAGATATTTTTTTTTTCTCCATATGTTTTAGAGAGTAAATAGGGTATGAAGCCTTAGCCCTCTGACCCTAGCCCTATGGGTGACAGCTCATTTTTTAAAAAAAGTTGTTCACTTGGCCTGCAGTTAAGGCTTTATACTATACAGACTAAAAAAACACTTATGGAGAAAAAAATTATCATCTCGAGAAATACCTATGTCATTATTTATTTTATACCTTTGGCCTGTTCTACAGAAAACACGGCATAAAAATGGGGGTAAAATTTTTGAAATGTTGTCAAATTCTAAATTACCTATGAAACTAATGCAAAGGGAACATAATCCTGGATTTTCGATAAAATAGGCATTATTATAGTATTTTTACTGACTGGAACTAGTATTCCATATACAGTAGCCTGATATAAGAATCTACATAAAATGGCACCGATTAAAAGACAAGTAGGATTAATTTAATCAAAATAAATGTAATCTTCATCATCCATTAGAACATATTCGTTTGGGTTTTCTGAAATTTGAAGTAATTCTATAGATTTTACTATAGAATCTTCAGGTAGATATTTATCTTCATCCAACCTCTTAGGCACAACAAACTTAATACCATTCTTGTTGCGTATTAGTTTATAATATGAAACTGCACATATTTTTTTGTATCTGTTGATATTTTGGATAATACCGATGTAATATTTCCATTTACGTGAATAATATCTGGTCAATATTGTATCTCCTGCATTCCATTCTTTTTTATTATTCATGGCTTTTTCCCGTTGAATGATCGTATGTTCTTCGTCCAAATTATCATTTTCTTCTGTTAGAAAATATCCTTCCTTTGGGTTCCTTGACTCAGTCTCATTGTTTGTCAATTCCTGTTTCTCTTTCTCATCTTCCTGTTTGTTAGTCTCAGTCTCATTTTTTATGTTTTTATTTTTTCTGTCGTACTTTCCTGTATGTCTTTCTTATTCTCAATATTTATGTCTTCCTGTTTTCTTTTTTTTACTTGAGTTTCATTCTTTGTATCTTGTTCAACTATGTTTGAAAAAATATTTTCTACTTTTAGGAAATATCCTTCTTTTTGATTCCTTGACCTAGCCTTCTTTGTCCCCTCCTCTTCCTCTTCCTGTCTCTTTTTCTCATCTTCCTGTCTCTTTTTCTCATCTTCCTGTTTATTTGTCTCAGTCTTATTCTTTAACTTTTTATTGTTCTCTGTCGTAACTTCCTGTATCTCTTCCTTAGTCTCAATATTTATGTCTCCCTGTTTTCTCTTTTTTACTTCAGTTTCATTCCAATTCTTCTTCTACATTGAGTTTAAAAGGGGGCCCTGGCTTATCCGAATGAATCTTTTTAATTTTTTTTTCAATAGTTCTTCTTGGTATGCCAAAATGATTTGTGGCCTCGTAAGAAGACATTTGATTTGTTTTCACCATCTCAATGGCCAGTGCCATCATTTCATCTGAGTAGTTCTTGTAAGGCCTAGCTCCAAGTTTTCGACGGTTCCGTTTTTTTTTAGTGCACTTTTTGGGAGCCATTTTGGCTCTGAAAAAAAAGTAAGGTAAGCATGCATTACTGCCGACGCCATCGTTACAAAGGGCAATATAATAGAATAGAAATGATTTATTGCGTGATTGTTACATTTAAAATATGCAAGTTTGTAGTGCTTAGTTACAGTCAAAACAATATACCTATATCAAAACAATCAAACTTAAAAAAACTCTTTATTTGACTTCTTGCCAACCCTAGCTGCAGGTAAAGTTGCCGCGAAGCAGTTAATGGCAACTTTACCTAACCTCAAGTAACATTACCCGTGCAGATATTTCAATGAAATGAGGAAATAACAACAGCTGATAAACTCATTTCTAATCTTAACCATGTTTAACGCGCAATGTCAAAATTTCACTCACCTGTGACAAATAATTTCAGCTCGGTGAGCACAATTTTACAAATTAATTTCCAACACGCTTTCAAAGCACCTCACATTCGACGGCCATATTAGCATAACTATCAATGTTACCATTTACAAAAAATATAAAAATGTTACCCTAAACTAATTAAAAAATACTACCACTAAAACAAAGTTTGTTTATAAACTGAGTGTCAAAATAACTGACTTTAAGTCAAATACCTATGGTATGGTATTGTTGCCAAGGCTTTGGTCAAGTTGCCATGTTTTACGGTACCTTAAGAGGTTTGTGAAGCTGCGACTCTTCATACAAACGGCGTTAACTATTTTCACCTCTTAAATGTTAACCGATTTGGACCAATTTTTGATAGGTTGTCAGTCTGAAGAAAAGTTAGGTTTATACGGTTTTTTTTTGTAAAGTTAATTAAGTTTAATTTTATTGTCTTTCACGTGTTTTCATACAAAACTAATTTCGGCCATTTTTTTGTTTATTTATAATCAGTAAGTTAAAATACTAAACGTATAAGCCTAGCTTTTGTTCTGACTGACAAGCTTTCAAAAATTGGTCCAAATCGGTTATCATTTAAGAGGTGAAAATTGTTAAAGCCGTTTGTATGAAAAGACGCAGCTTCACAATCATCTTAATGGTCCTATAAGTAGTTATGTCATTTGGTTTTGGTCTCTGATCATTTAGGTTTTTTTCAACACTAAAACTGACAATCTAGTAGGCTATGGTTCTTATTGACGTCATGCCAGTGGTAATCTAGTAAGATTGACTGTGACAGTTAACCAAGTGTTCCCACATTCGAGCCGCTGGGTTCATCCTTACGAAATATTAGATCTTTGAGCATTGGGCATCAAAATTCTAGGTGGTATTATGATACCACTACAAATATTAAACAAAATCCACCCGCCTGGGGTTACCAGATGGCATCCAAAATTTTCAATTTTCAATATTTTGTCCTCCCGTCCTCTCTTAGCAACTATATGTCCTCCTAGTACGTCTTCAATACGTGCTGAAAGATGTCGTGGCCAATATTTTTATACTTTTATATTTTTTTTATACTGTTTTATGTAAATGTGATTTTTGAATTTTGTACCTTATGGATTTTTTAGTCTGCCAATAAATGAATTATTATTATAAAAAGGGCGCGCGTAAAGGAAAAGACCTTAGTCAGTGTCAAATCAGTAAACTTCATAAACATGTCATGTGAAGATTTTCATAATTATTGGTGCAAAAACCAAGAACTTGCGGCGTCGGCGCAACCTCTAATTACGCCGATGCATACACGAAAGAAGTTGGTTATGGAGAGAGGGGCAGGGTTCTTTTAAAAATAGGTAAATCTACCAAAACTTAATATACAGGGTGTAAAATAATTGGTGGAGGACCCGTTAACTGAGGGTTCTACGCATCTTGCTAAACAACTTTCCCCAAGGAATCCATAGTAAATTTTCAAAAAAAATTGGACCCTACATACATAAATGCACAAAATTGGTCGATCAGCTGATCGATTTGTATGAAGAGTATGATTTTTTTTTCGATTTCAGTAAAGTCATAAAACTAAAGTTGTTCAGTATGATGAGTAGAAGCCACAGTTAACGGGACCTACACCAATTTTGTTACACCTTATATATTAAAACTGTAATTATTAAATTATGAAAATAAATAACCGCAAAATATGGAAAAAACAGACAGTATGGTATCGATGATCAGGATGATTGACAATCTCAAAAAAAAAACAAATAGACAAAAGGAAGATAAAAAAGCAGGTTGGAAATTAAAACAAAAACAAAAATATTAAACTCGTCACAAACTGCTTGCAACAATTGGCAGCTCAGCTAAATGTGATTAAAATAAAGCAAATTTTAATAACAAAAATATCGTTAAATTTTAAATGTCTTCCTTTTTTGTCAGAGGATTGTCCCATCATCCCTCTTGTGTCAAATTATCATCTGGCAACCCTACTTTGCATTTTTCTCTTTGTCTGAACACGATAAACTCAAAAACTAATGAACGGATTTTCATATGGTTTTCACCAACGGACCGACGGAGTGTTTCATGGTGAAGGTTAAGGTGTATAATTCCCCGCGAGCCTACTAACATTATTTGACTAATATAACGTTAGTTTAAGTAAGCTACATTAAAGTCAAGTGAGTAATTAATTTATGTCTCTCTTCCAAAAAGCCCCTAATTATAGCGTAACATGTTAATGTATTCTCAGAGAAGAGGATATTCTGGTATAACGACACATTTAGCAAAAAATATTCGGTCCTTTGGGACCTATATTATTTAAACGAATTATTTCTCTTTTGGAGATTTAATGTATTTTTGTAAATGAAAATAATTTATTTGGTACTTAAAAGTTACATACCTACATAGATACATAATAAAACTCTATTTTTTTTATTTTATACACAATTGTTAAGCCCTTGGCATCATCTCACCTGATGGTAAGCGACGATATTGCCGAAGATGGAAGAGGGCTTACCAAAATTCCCCAACGCAAAGGGGAACTAGCTATCTTATGTTCAAGCCGGAACACAAAAAATGCTATTACCATTGATGTTTGGCGGCTAGACTTAGATAAGATGGTGGTAGTTAGACATGCGGGCTTCGAAAATGCCCTTCCACCAACCAAACCGATATTTACATATTTAGGCTCCGCCGGAAATCGAACCCGCAACCTCCTGATTTCCAAACTAGTCTAAAGACTGTACTTTGCCCTTGCATTGCATTGTTGTCACCAAAGAAAATATAATATAGTACGACTACGTTTTGTTGTCACAGAGTACCAGACTTGACCAGAGTACGTGAGTACTAATTCTAATCTGTGACCAGAGTACTTTTTGAAGTGAAACTTCTTTATAGACGGTATTAGGAATTTTTACCTTAGAAACAGTTCTTTCCCTTTATAAGGTTCTGTACACTCAAAAGGATTAATAAGCCTCCGCTCTCCGTCAGCGGGCTGTATTTCATAAACCGTTAGAAGTTGAAATTTTTTCAGTGTGTTTTTCTATTTCCGCTATCATCATATGACTGCTGGACAAAGGCCACTATCATCATTACAGCTCATATACGTCCCCACCGAGGGGCTCGAGCCTACCCTGAATAAGGGCGATTAGGCCTTAGTCGACCACGCGGGCCCAGTGCGGGTTGGTCGACTTCACACACAACCTTCGAGTTTCTTCGCAGGCGTGTGCAGGTTTCCTCACGATGTTTTCCTTCACCGTTAAAGCAATCGGTAAGGCCACTATAAGAACAAATAATAAAAAATAGAAAGTGGTAGTTTATAGGTATTTAAGAGGTATTTTTAAGTTAGCTCTATCGTAAAAGAATAAAATAAATAACAATAATATTATTAATAATAATATTAATACATTTAAGCGTAAAACTTGGTGTGATTATAGTGTTTATTCCAAAGTAAAACAACAAATAATGAAATCGGCCAATTGTGAGTCGTACTCGCGCTAAGGAGTGCAAATTAATTAAACAAAAGTATTTTTTCTGTCGTTCGGGTTAATTTATTTTGTTTATAATGTGAATAGGTATCAGGGTAATAGTGGTGTGAAGAGGTATGGTGGTACGGAACCTTTCTGAGCGTGATTCTCACTCGCACTTGGCCGGTATGTGTGTGTGTGTGTGTGTGTATGTGTGTGTGTGTGTGTGTGGGTGTGTGTGAGTGTGTGGGTGTGTGTCAAATGCTCAAGGTAGGTAATTATTATTTTGCCTTTAGGTATAGTTTAATACAAACATTGATCCTTCTAAAATATATTTATCCGGGGCTTCTTTATTCTCACACAACTGAACAACTTATTCAATTTATTTTTAGACAGTTGAAAAAATGTTGTTTTACATTAAAAAATTAAAAAGTGTGTGTGTGTGTGTGTGTGTATGTGTGTCAATCTTTATTTTACATTTTTGACAGAGATTAAAAATACTCAAGGTACACTCATACAACTGCACAACTTATTGATTTTATTTTTTTAAAGTTAACAAAAATAAAGTTTTAAATAAAAATTAAAAAGTGTTTGTGCGTGTGTGTGTATGTATGTACATGTGCATGAGTGCGTGCGAGCAGGAATGTTTGATTTATTATTTTTATTTTAAGTTTTTTGACTGAGATTTACAATACTACCTTTATTTATTTATTATTTGCTATTCGGAAGATTTACAGCTTAATATTATATAAAAGTAACAAAATTAAATTTAAAACGATGCTAATTACAAACCTTCACCAAAAGAAAATAGAAAATTAACATTAGTAACATCAAAGAACATTTTTTTAGTTAGATATAATTTTTATATATTAAAACTGTAATTATTAAATTTTGAAAATAAATAAACGCAAAATATGGAAAAACAGACAGGTATCGATGATCAGGATTATTGACAATATCAAAAAAAATAGACAAAAAGAAGATATGAAAGCAGGTTAGAAATTAAAAAAAAACGAAAAGATTAAACTTGTTACAGACTGCTTGCAACAATTGGCAGCTCAGCTTAATGTGATTAAAATAAAGCAAATTTCAATAACAAAAAAATCGTAAAATTTTAAATGTCCTCCTTTATTGTCAGAAGATTGTCCCATCAGCCCTTTTTTGTCAAATTATCATCTGGCAACCCTACTTTGCATTTTTCTCTTTGTCTGAGCACGATAAACTCAAAAACTAATGAACGGATTTTCATATGGTTTTCACCAACGGACCGACGGAGTGTTTCATGGTGAAGGTTAAGGTGTATAATTCCCCGCGAGCCTACTTACATTATTTGACTAATATAACGTTAGTTTAAGTAAGCTACATTAAAGTCAAGTGAGTAATTAATTTATGTCTCTCTTCCAAAAAGCCCTTAATTATATCGTAACATGTTAATGTATTCTCAGAGAAGAGGATATTCTGGTATAACGACACATTTAGCAAAAAATATTCGGTCCTTTGGGACCTATATTATTTAAACGAATTATTTCTCTTTTGGAGATTTAATGTATTTTTGTAAATGAAAATAATTTATTTGGTACTTACAAGTTACATACCTACATAGATACATAATAAAACTCTATTTTTTTTATTTTATACACAATTGTTAAGCCCTTGGCATCATCTCACCTGATGGTAAGCGACGATATTGCCGAAGATGGAAGCGGGCTTACCAAAATTCCCCAACGCAAAGGGGAACTAGCTATCTTATGTTTAAGCCGGAACACATCAATGCTATTACCATTGATGTTTGGCGGCTAGACTTAGATAAGATGGTGGTAGTTAGACATGCGGGCTTCGAAAATGCCCTTCCACCAACCAAACCGAGTCTTACATATTTAGGCTCAGCCGGAAATCGAACCCGCAACCTCCTGATTTCCAAACTAGTCTAAAGACTGTACTTTGCCCTTGCATTGCATTGTTGTCACCAAAGAAAATATAATATAGTACGACTACGTTTTGTTGTCACAGAGTACCAGACTTGACCAGAGTACGTGAGTACTAATTCTAATCTGTGACCAGAGTACTTTTTGAAGTGAAACTTCTTTATAGACGGTATTAGGAATTTTTACCATAGAAACAGTTCTTTCCCTTTATAAGGTTCTGTACACTCAAAAGGATTAATAAGCCTCCGCTCTCCGTCAGCGGGCTGTATTTCATAAACCGTTAGAAGTTGAAATTTTTACAGTGTGTTTTTCTATTTCCGCTATCATCATATGACTGCTGGACAAAGGCCACTATCATCATTACAGCTCATATACGTCCCCACCGAGGGGCTCGAGCCTACCCTGAATAAGGGCGATTAGGCCTTAGTCGACCACGCGGGCCCAGTGCGGGTTGGTCGACTTCACACACAACCTTCGAGTTTCTTCGCAGGCGTGTGCAGGTTTCCTCACGATGTTTTCCTTCACCGTTAAAGCAATCGGTAAGGCCACTATAAGAACAAATAATAAAAAATAGAAAGTGGTAGTTTATAGGTATTTAAGAGGTATTTTTAAGTTAGCTCTATCGTAAAAGAATAAAATAAATAACAATAATATTATTAATAATAATATTAATGCATATAAGCGTAAAACTTGGTGTGATTATAGTGTTTATTCCAAAGTAAAACAACAAATAATGAAATCGGCCAATTGTGAGTCCTACTCGCGCTAAGGAGTGCAAATTAATTAAACAAAAGTATTTTTTCTGTCGTTCGGGTTAATTTATTTTGTTTATAATGTGAATAGGTATCAGGGTATTAGTGGTATGAAGAGGTGTGGTGGTACGGAACCTTTCTGAGCGTGATTCTCACTCGCCGGTATGTGTGTGTGTGTGTGTGTGTGTGTGTGTGTGTGTGTGTGTGTAAAATGCTCAAGGTAGGTAATTATTATTTTGCCCTTAGGTATAGTTTTCAAAAAGCCACGAATTTTACTGAACAAAAAGTTTATGTTTAGATTATTTTTAGTTTTCACTGAAACGAAATCAATACAAACATTGATCCTTCTAAAATATATTTATCCGGGGCTTCTTTATTCTCACACAACTGAAGAACTTATTCAATTTATTTTTAGACAGTTGAAAAAATGTTGTTTTACATAAAAAAATTAAAAAGTGTGTGTGTGTGTGTGTATGTGTGTCAATCTTTATTTTACATTTTTGACAGAGATTAAAAATACTCAAGGTACACTCATACAACTGCGCAACTTATTGATTTTATTTTTCAAAAGTTAACAAAATAAAGTTTTAAATAAAAAATAAAAAGTGTTTGTGTGTGTATGTGTGTGTGTGTGTGTGTGTGTGCGCGGTGTGTTTGTGCGCGCGGTGTGTATGTGTGTGCGTGTGTGTGTATGTATGTACATGTGCATGAGTGCGTGCGAGCAGGAATGTTTGATTTATTATCTTTATTTTAAGTTTTTTGACTGAGATTTACAATACTACCTTTATTTATTAATTATTTGCTATTCGGAAGATTTACAGCTTAATATTATATATAAGTAACAAAATTAAATTTAAAACGATGCTAATTACAAACCTTCACCAAAAGAAAATAGAAAATTAACATTAGTAACATCAAAGAACATTTTTTTTTAGTTAGATATAATTTTGGCCTTAGGTATGAGTTTTTGATAAGCCACGAATATCGATGTACAAAAAGTTACTGTTAAGGTTATTTTTAATTTTTACTGAAACGGAATCTAGATCTAGAAAATCTCTAATTTAATTCGTACCCACCTTTGATTTCGTTATTGGTGGTTAATGTTGTGTATTTAAGTATAATAATATTATTTCACACTTTTGAGTGAATTTCATTATAAAGTCGGTTTTGAGTTTTTTTTAACTTTTTTTTATTTTCTTTATTTTTAGTGGTAATGCTAATCTATCTAACAACGTTAAATCCAATCGCCTATACTCACCAATAGGAATTATCAAATCATAATACATGTGTTTCATTATCAGATTCAGAGTCCTGTGGCTTCCATCATCATCTCAGCAGCATGAAAGTTAAGGAGTTAAATCGTCCATCATCAGCTCATCTGAATAACCTGAAGGAATACAACTATCGGTCTATGCATACTTACGTATATATCTATGTATAACATTAAAATAATTTTCCTGCAACTCCTAACTGTTAAGGAGTTGTACCTTCCTACATCAGCTTATCAACATGAGAATATGACTAACAGACGCAAGTATATTAATAGCTTTAGAAAACATATGAATCACGTAATTAGTGCCTTTAAAATTCAAATATTTCATTATTTTTGAAGGGTTGCCCTCGATTTCCCTGGGATCCCATCATCAGATCCTGACTTGGTGACAATGGGGCCCCCTCGGGAGTATACTCTTTCGAATGAAAAAAGAATTTTGAAAATCGGTCCACAAATGACGGAAAAATCGGTGAACATACATCAAAAAAAAAAAATACAGTCGATCTTAGTACCTCCTCCTTTTTGAAGTCGGTAATAAAATATGCTGCCTTCTGTTTGCATTATAAAAAAACCGGTCAAGTGCGAGTCGGACTCGCGCAAATTATGGTTCCGTAGTCTTTTCAAAAAAGAAATGTTTATTTTAAAAAACAAAATTATATTTGCAGTTAGTAATAGAACATATTGTATGAAAAATCTATGAACTTTTTACAAATCGAACTGCACATCTTAAGTTGGTCGACTATTTCTCCTAAACTAAGAAAGCCTCTTAGCCGTGATAGTTTTCCTTTTAAATTCATTATTGGACTACTTTACAAGCTATAGACTACTGTACAAGCTTTTAATATTGCATTGACACGCGATATACATATGCATGCAAAATTTCAGCTCAATCGGAAACCAGGAAGTGGGTCAAATGTAACTTGCAAGATTTCACCCGAACAAACATACATACATTTCTAGTTAAATAAAAGCTTGGTGTGTTCTAACTGGACAAGAGACAAGGGAGATATCTCCGCCAGGCGAGGTGGTCCTAACGTGGATCGTTGGCAGTTGTATATGCTTAGTAGCGAAAAAAATGTAAATAGCGCGTTTTAGATGTTGATATATATTTTGTTCTTTCTTCGCTTGTGTTAAGGTTTACTTTAGTTAAAGGCAGTTTCTGCCCATACAATTTATGTTGACGCTACGTTGGTGCCATCTGTCGAGGTCTAGATGAACTATTCTTTGTGACGGATACGAGTACCGCATTTCTTACAATACTACGGCGAAGAAGCGGAAAGTATACGCTTCATAGAGAGGAGGATATGAAAGTGTTAACTTGAACGAGAAGGTTAATAAAAGCATAAAAAGGCTGCTTAAGTGCTGCCTAGTCGGGCAATCACGCGGAAACGAGTGGGTCGGGGTAAGTTCAACAAGCCGGCTGATCGCGATCCTTTAGTGATTACCGATAGTTTTAGCGAGTCGAGTGAAACTAAAGGATTTAAGAGTAATTTAAAAAGTTAAAGATACTTCGTAGGTAGGTATTTACAACTTTTCAAGTTTTAGTAGATACTTTAGTAGATAAGTCCGCCTTTGGATATCATTGTTTATTTTGCTAGTTAATAAGTTTTTGACGTGAATACGTCTTTAAAATTTCCTCCATAGGGATGCAATCCAAAAAAACGAATGATAACAAAATCGGGGGATACAGTTTAGTGTTGTAGCTACATATCTATCATCTCCATCCAAATTTCGTTTACACCACTTGATAGCTAAAGAATCAAAGAATTTATTACGCTGAGTAAGGACTGTAACACATCGCGCGCGGGGGAGGGGGCAGCCCCGCCATTTTGAAGGTCATTTTGCTGCGTGTCGAGATTTCCATTTAGTATAACTTTCGACTCGGTGAAGCTACGACGTTCATTCAAGTTTCAATCGTCAGCTCTCGTCAAAATCTATCGATTATATTATATTATCTATGATTATGATATACATAAATAATAATATTTTATATAGAAACTACATATTACCCGTTACGAGACGTATTCACGTTAAAACCAACGGCCGTGTGCCCCGACACAGCCCCACCCGTTTTTTTTATATTTTTTGTATATTTGGTATGCAATAAAGGATATTTATCTCATCTTATCTTATCTATTTTTTGCCCGCAGCTTCACCTGGGTCACACCCTGGACACTTCATACAACAGGACAGAAATGACATTTCAAAAAAGGAATGATGGAACAAACAAAATGGCGGCGAAATCAGATACGTTCGACAACCAAACTGTGACCAATTTATAATAATCCATGTGACGAGGGGGTGAGGTCGCAATCTAGAGAGAGGCACAGGGAGTGTCCATACTGTATGTTAGTACTAATATATTTACTTTGCCCGGGTGGACGTAGTTTTAGCCCGCGACTTCGTTTCCATTTTATTCTCTGTCCCATGGGAATATTGAAAAATCAGGCCGGATTACTGGTCTACATTATAAAGGGAACCTCTGTGCGTATAATTAGTTTTTTTTTTATTTATTCACAATTTTTTAACCCTTGACAACAGAGTTTTATCTAGGTCGAATTGATAAGTCCTGAGAATAGTCCTGAGCTTTGATAAGTCATTCAGGGAGTTAGGACTTTTCTTTGTCACTTACCATCAGGTGAGACGATGCCAAGGCCTTATCAATTGTGGATTAAAAAAAAACACTGATTATTTCAAGTCACTCATGTTCATTGTGGAAATCTAAAATAACTTTCGAATAGACTAACAAGTTTATTCTCAATTGAGGGCAAATAATCAGTGTTTTTCAGAAGTTCGAACTTACTTAAAAAGTTTATCTAAGTTCAAATAAGTTTAGAAAAGAAATAGATGCAAAACTTTTATTGTTTGGATTCAGAGAAAACCAGAACATGTCTTTGACTTTTTTTTATTATAATTGAAAACGCTGAACACGTTAACAAACCGACTTCCATCGCTACAAATTAGTACAATTTTGCATTATAATAATAAATTTGTAACGGGGCCGTGTCTGTACATGAAATATCTTTGTAAAATAATAACTGTGGTGGACATTACTAACGATATAGAGGCCAAAACAACAACTGTTGGAATTTTAGTCTGTCTCTCTGGCTGTATGTCTGTCTATCTGTATGTTCACCCATCACGCAAAAACTACCTGGCCGATTTTTATGAAATTTTGTATGGTGGTCATTGTAGCCCGTGTAAACATATAGGATACTTTTATTCCGGAAAATTCAAGAGTTCCTGTGGGAAAATTCAAAACCTCTAAGCAGATGAAGTCGCGGGCACAGCTAGTTTTCTAATGAAGACTACACCGATATTTATAAAACTTATATGGTACCAACCCGGGAACATACCCCTATCGAATTAAAAAAATATCATGAAAATCGGTTTACAATCTGCGAACCAACATACTGAGAACTGAATTGAGAACCTCCTCCGTTTTGAAAGGCGGCTGAAAATTGAAAATGTATTTTCGCTCGCTCCGGTTTTCAGCGAAAGTTTAGTCAGACGATTAGTCAGGAAGTTTTTAGTGTATCGTTATAACTGAAATGTCAAAATGTGCGTTTTAGTTAGAGCGTGTTTGTCAAAAAACATATTTTTAAAGTCAAACAAAAAATACTTAATCATATTAGCTCATATACGTCCCCACCGAGGGACTCGTGCCTACCCTGAATATCGGGCGATCGGGCCTTAGTCGAGCACGCGGGTCCAGTACGGGTTGGTCAACTTCACACACAACATAAGAGTGTGCAGGTTTCCTCACGATATTTTCCTTTACCGTAGCGTCGGATACACGTACGTATGAAATTAAAATCCGAAAACACATTGGTAAGTGGCAGGATTCGAACCAATACCTCCCAGATAGATGGTAGCGGCCATAACCGTTACGCCACCCACGCTCTCAATTCAACTTCAATATGTAATATTTTTTTCAAAATTAGACATGACAGCCCCTTCATCATCATCATCATCATATCAGCCGAAAAACGTCCACTCTAAGGCCTCTGCAAGGATTTAAATAGGCACTTTAATAATTAAAAACGCACCGAGATGAGTAATGTCATGCAGCATGCTTCATTTTAAGTATGTCGCAGTTCGTGTAAGTATGCGTGCAGACTTTGTAGAAAATGTCTATTTTTAATTGGTTTTTAAATAAATGAAAATATATATAAGAATATATTTAAGAAAAAATCTAACCACTCCGGGAGTGCCGACAGAAGTGAAATTTATAAGTTTTGACCCTCCGAGTGTTCCTTCGGTTACATTACAGGTTACAGTGTCGCGAGTTAAATGGTTTCTTCCCATCTCAAAAATTGCCTAACGCGCCTTAAGAAGTTTTCACTTCAAAAACTGTCAGAGTTCATTTTTAATGGGCGGGAAGCCGATGGATGCGGGCAGCGCAGGACCGGTCGTCGTGGAAATCCTTGGGGGAGGCCTTTGTCCAGCAGTGGACGATTTCTGGCTAATATGATGATGATGATGAAGATGACTGAGGTCATATAATGCATGAGATCTGTGAATTTTTAAGTGTTTTAACTTAATAAGCGAGGTTTTAACTTAATTATTACGGTTATCACACACGACGCAGACACTTTTAATATTGTACAAGTATCTGCGAATATCTGCAGATAAAAACTTAAAGTATCTGAAGGTATCACACACGGGATAGATACGATAATATGTGAAAACCGAACATTATATTACGAGTCTTCGAATGAGCTACACGTAAACCGTTTTATACGGAGTTATTAAGAAAAATGAGTTCGTGTATGTTGCTATTGGACTTAATAGACAATTCGTCAGAAGACGAAGCTGATTTTGAATTTTACTTACATGTTGCTTTGTCATGCAACAAAAAGCGAAGGATTTGGATTGAACCACACATTAGTAAATATTAAGCTAATAACATGAAGCCCTTATAACCACGGAAAACGAACGAAAGAAGCGTGATACTTACACCCTCCTCACTCCTCGCCGCAGACTTCTACCGAACACACCCGTGCCGCGCGCGCAACCATGCTTTAAGGCCTTAAGATTGGTCAAATGACAATATTCAATTCAAATGATTTAAAGACTGTGTGTGTACTCTGGAAAAATATATAACATACATAAAGTAATAAAAATCGATTAAATTGAATACAATTTTTAAAATTTTTACAACTTTTGATGTAAAAAAAATATACCGTAGACCCTATTTTTGGCATTAATTGCAAAATTTCTTGAAAAACAAATAGTTAATTTTGAATGAAACCAACACACAAAACTCGGTGACTTTAACACCTTTCATTTTAATTTAAAACATTTTTTAAACCTTAAAAAGTGAAGAAAAGTAATAAAAACTCGTAAAAATCGATAATTGGCCGTTCGGTTTAACGTAACAGCCGCGTTGAAACCCGCATTGATTTGAACTAAAAATGAATAGACTTACGTTCGATAATATTTTAACACGTTTTAACCTGCTCAGATTGGGTCATCTTAAAGCCATATGAATTATGCTGTATTTATCCGCAGTAACTAACTGTGCGAATATTTTATCTGACAGATTCTGCCCATATCGCTCTGTATCCGCATATAGACAACGATCAAATATACATTATCTGCACCCAACATTAATTGATTTCTATGAAGAGCGATATTGTAAGATATCCGGTCAGATACAGATATCTTATAGTATCTGTCCCGTGCGTGACAAACTTTACAATGAATAAAATTATAAGTGATATAAGTGTTTTTTCTTGTTGAATATCCCTATCCCTACTAATCCCTACTAATATTATAAATGCGAAAGTAACTCTGTCTGTCTGTTACGCTTTCCCGCAAAAACTACTGAACGGATTTGGCTGAAATTTGGTAGGTAGACAGATTAGAACCTGGATTAAGACATAGACTACTTTTTACCACGCTCGCGAGCCGCTTGCGGCTCGCGCACTGCGCACCCTCGAAAAGTCATAGAAACGTGGACCACGCGGGTGAAGCCGCGGGAAATAGCTAGTCATCAATAAATCAAATTAAAAATGAGTCCAAAAAGACTAAAGTAAACAGACCAAAGAAAAGCCTCCGAGGGTTAATTGCAATCAAATCAACGGTTCTACCAACAATATAGAAACCTCTTCATTTAGATGTCCTACCCATGGGACGTTTTTTTTTGGCAAAATGAAGATCCTTGCGTTTCAGCAGAAGGCTTTTGAAATTCAAATTTCGACTCACTAGGGGAGCTTTGTGTGGTGCTTTGTTGAATGAAACGTTTCGTTCTAATTTTAATACTGCCGGGTCTTTGAAGCGCTGATGCTAAACTGTGCCTATTCTTTTTGACCCTGATTGGTGCCTCGGGGGTTCAAATTTCAAAATTTTGTAACGTTGGTGGTACTGATGGGTATAATGGGCAATGGCAGTAAATAACTATTAAGCTGGCACATTGCACTGCAAATTAAATATTTAAATATTTGATAGAAGAAAAAAACCTAGCCACTCCGGGAGTGCCAACAGAAGTAATTTTTTTTACAGTTTTATAAGTTTAGTCCGAGTGTTCCTGGCGGTGTCAGTTACATTACAGGTTACAGTGTCGCGAGTTCAAAGGTCTTTTTCCATCTCAAAAAATGCCAAACGCGCCTACTTATTTGGTCTGAGCTCGCCTAAAGAAGTTTTCACTTCAAAAACTTTTATAACAGTCCCTACATCGTATTTAATAATGTTTGTGTACCTTATATTTTGTACAACTACAACTACTATAATGATTAATATGTTGATTAAGTCTATTATCGTGAAAACGGTAATACACAGGTAATTAGCGCTGTGCGACCTGAATTTGCACTTTATTGTGACGTAGCAAGAGTCGCGATTCATTCTAATTATTATGCGGAGTTAATCTTCTTATATGTAGTAAATAGTTTTTAATCTTTGGCTGTGTGAAGAGGTGTGGTGTTACGGAACCCTGTGAGCGCGAATATGACTCGCACTTGGACGGTGTGTGTGAGTGGGTGTCTGTGGGTGTGTGTATGTCAAATGCTCAAGGTTTGTGTACCTAATACTTTGTACAACTAGAACTATTATAATAAATAATGTGTTAATAAAGTCTACTATGAGCTATAAATATTATAGTCATGTAGTTACCACTCATTTCTTATTAATGATTGCTTTGTTAATTAATATTAATAACTCAAAGAGGAGGTTTTATTTTCCACTGTATGTATTTTTTTATGTATGTTCACCAGTTACTCCGTCAATTGTGGAACGATATTCAAAATAATTTTTTGTTTAAAAGAGACAGATTTTATGGTAATACTATCAACGCAAACTCTAAAATTAAATATTATTAATATGATGAAGTACCATACACGTTGAAAAAAAAATAAACAGCCAAGTGCGAGTCAGAACCGCACAAGTAGGGTTCCGTATAATCATACTAGATGGCGCTCGTTTCTTCATGTTTTAAAATAAACGCGTTTTTTGCATGGAGACCCCTCTCATTTTTTTACTTTTTCTAATAATATTTTTTGTTATAGCGGCACCAGAAATACATCATCTGTGAAAATTTCAAATGTCTAGCTATCACGGTTCATGAAATACAGCCTGGTGATAGACGGACAGACAGACGGATAGACAGACGGACAGTGGAGTCTTAGTAATAGGGTCCCGTTTTTACCCTTTGGGTACGGAATCCTAAAAAAGGAAAAATAACAGAGTATCCTACGATGCTATTGAAAAAAACAATAAGACGATCTTGGTGCCTCGATTCCACCTCAAAAGTTCATCATTAGATCAACTTCAAAATACCAAAAGGATCTATTGTCACCGGGAATAAGACTTCATACCAAATCTCAGCTAAATCCTACTTCTGGAAGTCGCTCTAAAATCGCTTGCAAGATTTGACCTAAACCACAATATAGAAAATTTATCTTTATTGTGCCAAAACAAAATTTACATCCAGACATTGTCATCATTACAGCTCATATACGTCCCCACCGAGGGGCTCGAGCCTACCCTGAATCAGGGCGATTAGGCCTTAGTCGACCACGCGGGCCCAGTGCGGGTTGGTCGACTTCACACACAACCTTCGAGTTTCTTCGCAGGCGTGTGTAGGTTTCCTCACGATGTTTTCCTTCACCGTTAAAGCAATCGGTAAGTATGTACGTAAGTTTTTGAAAAACTCATTGGTACATTGGCCGTCCAGATTTGAACCCGGCACCTCTGGTTAGATGGACCGAGTCGTTACCGGTTGAGCCACCGACGCTTACCAGACATTGTAAGTTAAATAAAAGCTTGTAAAACGAAAACAAAGACCTGTACACTCGTTGCCCTATTTCATTTGAAATTTAATTAAAATTAACTTACAAAAAATGATATTTTAATTAAGGTACGACCTTACAAATATGAAACAAACGTACTCGGGCATGTTGCATTGTTGATGTTGTCAAGGGTTTACCAATTGTGAATAAAAAAATATAAAAAAAATGTTATGTGTTTCGCGCATGCTATGTATGTGGGATTATGTATTACTTGGTAGAATCTAACGTCTGTATTTATTTTTTGGTCCTAATAGGTCCTATTAAAGGAAGTACAGTTTTTCCCGACAGCTAAAAAATAAGAGTAATGTTTTACGGGTATATGTATGTATATCTGTTTCTTCAGCTGAGCCTTTAGCCTATACGGCTTAAATGATGTCAGTGTGCATGTTGTCGCTAGATACATTTTTATTAGGTGTAGTTTGTAGTTTTCCCCCCTCACCGAACGTTTCTGAACTGCTACAACTAGAAATTTGAAGTCACCCAAGTGTTTCTTGGTACAAACAACCAATGAAAATAAGTTTGGCTGTCCTGTGATATACACAGTTTTAAGTTACGAGGTTAATAACTATTGTACCCTACACTATGCATTGTCCCAAAGGCACGTGGCCCGTTTTAATAAAATTGGTTTGGGCATTGATTCTCTCTGTTTATTTCTTTACGTGGAAAGAGTAAAGAAAATAACCACACTGTTTCAATGTTTTTTTTTAATTTCAATTAAAAAATACAACTAATTTTAAAAATCAAACTGGTATATTAAAGTGTGTGTTTAGACTAATCCACTAAGAAGATTTGGAGGTCGTAGAATGCAAATCTCTGTTTTAAAAGAGGTTTCTTTGATATAATTTTTTCTGTTATAAAAGTTAATGAACTGTGTTTCTGCAACTGACAAAATCAAGTCATTGAAATGAAGAATCAGGTTATAAAACGTAATTTCCATATGTTTTCAAATTTCTCAGAAAAATCAAGATCCGTCGCCATAATGAGAAATGGCACTGAGTTAAGTTTGGCACTGAGTTAAGTTTCGCTCAGGGAAATCGAATGTCTTTGGAATAGGTCTTTGTAAGTATTGACTGCTTTAATGCTGCCTAAGTAGGTGATGTTAAGATCCCTTACCTTATTCATTTATTTTGTTCCTTTCACGCGCGTGAAACTTTTACTTATACTTAAATTCAACATTAACGAAGTGCACATGTAAAAATACTGCTACCAGATATCAAAACATTAATCAAATTTACCCCTGAATACCGCAATTTTCTAGATTCATTTCTCTAATTACGTTGGCACTTCTAAGATCATGTAAATACGAAGTTGAGTATTTAAACGGACCAAGTTATAAGTGCGAGTATCTGTATTCAAATGCAAATTACGTCTCCCTGATAATCGGATTGTGTTCGAAGTCGAGTGAACTTTAGCACTTAGGCAGATAAATTATAGATGAGATAGGTCTATAATTAGTAGCTCGAACAGCAGATTTCAGCTATTTGAACTAGTTTTTTAGGCTTCCATATCCAAAGGGTAAAAACGGGACCCTATTACTAAGACCCCGCTGTCGGTCCGTCTGTATGTCTGTCTGTCCTTCTGTCACCAGGCTGTATTTCATGAACCGTGATAGCTAGACAGTTAAAATTTTCACAGATGATGTTTTTTATTATTATTCACAATTCGTAAGCCCTTGGCATGTATTTGATGTATTTCTGTTGCCGCTATAACAACAAAATATACAAAAAAATTGAAAAAATGAAAAAATAAGGGAGGTCTGCACACAAAAAACGTGTTTTTTTAAACGCGAAGAAACTATAGCGCCATCTAGTATGATGGTAAGGAACCCTTTGTGTGCAGTCCTGACTTACTCTTGGCCGGTTTTTTTTGTTAATTTGATTTTCCTTGCTGATGAAGAAGAAGATGAAGTATAGGTTAATGGGGATTCTGCTCAAATATGTTTTTTTTGTGTGTTTAAATAAATGATTTGGCTTTCCTTTTTGGTGCTCAAAAGGGAATAAAGTTGATATTTTTGACTGTTGAGCACCAAGCTAAAGTATTAATTGGTGCAATGCTCAAATGGGAAAATGTTCATAGCTCAAGGCATTGTTGCTCCAGAAAATAGGTGCTCAAAGGGGAATGCCCAATATTAAGTATTAATAATCTTTAAACTGGTTGGTTGGTAAATGTATTTTTGGCGTGACCAACACGATACGGGCTCTGCCTAGTGAGAGGTCACAAGGCATACTTTATAATGTATGGTACACCGTACTTTGGTAATAAATATATTTTTATTTGTATTTTAAGTGAACGCAGACCACCAAGTATACCTACCAAACTGAGTACATGAACCAAAATATTATCTATATGTCATCTATATATCACAACTAAAGACCATGAGTGCTAATGATGATTGCGAGGACCCTCCCTCGGTCATATACATATTATAAAGCAAAATCCCCCTGCTGCGTCTGTCTGTCTTAACGCGATAAATTCAAAAACTACCTAATGGAATTTCATACGGTTTTCAATAATCGATGGAGCGATTCAGAAGGAAGGTTTAGGTGCATAAATATCCACAAAACGCTTGCGCCTCGCGCACCGGGGTCTTCTAGTGAACTGGTTAGCTTGTTAACATGACTTTACCGCGTATGTACCGTTTTTATGACTCTTCTAGCTTTTACCAACGGCTTCGCCCGCGTGGAATTAGTTTTTATGACTGCCTTCGAGGGTGCGCGTTGCGTGAGCCGCAAACGGCTCGCGAGCGTGAAAATTAGTCTTTTTTTTATTTTGTTTTTTAATAAAAATTTGAGTGCGTTTGGCTGCACCTCACCTGATGGTAAGTGCCGATGCAGCCGAGGATGTGACACGCAAGCTCAAATAGTGCCTATTCACTCACGCCTTGAAAATTCTCGTCTTCTCCAGATTCCTGCCGGGAACTACGCTAATAAGTAGAATCAGGGTCGGAGATTCATTGTGTGACACTTGGGAAGACCTATTTCAAATAGTAGACCAATACGCATTGTTAGTGATAATGTTTGTTTCATGAACAAACGGCTAATCCTATTTGATAATGGAGTATTTACAGATGTCAGAGTTAAGTCTGAAACATCAAATAGGTACCTACATATTAATTGTTTCCATCATCATCATCATATCAGCTGATATACATCCCCACCGAGGGGCTCGAGCCTACCCTGAATCCTAATTCAGACAACGCCCTATTCGACCACGCGGGCCCAGTGCGGGTTGGTCGACATCACACACAACCGCGAGATTCTCCGCAGGCGTGTGCAGGTTTCCTCACGATATTTTCCTTCACCGTAAGAGCGTCGGATACACGTGCATATGAAATCTAAATTCAAAATCGATGGCAGGATTAGAACCACGACCTCCCGGACAGGAGACGAGGGACCTAGCCGTTACGCCACCGACGCTCTATTTCTATCTCTATCTATTTATTGTTTTATCTAGGAAATAAGCTTAATTTTTAACCCGGATATTAAGCGATCACTGGGTAAAAAAATACAGTAAAGCTCGCTCCATTGCCCTTTGGGTGACCTTGAGCCTTTATTATGAGGCCCATAGTAAGCGACCGTGTCTCAGATCCGTAAGTCATCAATGGCACAGACTGGTCAAAGACCTTAGTTTTGAGACACTGCGGTATTTGGGACGTGAAGATATTGCGAAGCTTCCCGAACGCTGCCCAACTGGATTAGAAATGAGGAGATCCGCAGGAGAACCAAAGTAACTGACATAGCTCACAGAATCGCTAAACTGAGGTGGCAGTGGGCAGGGCACATATCTCGTAGAACAGATGGCCGTTGGGGTTATAAAGTTATCGAGTGGCAACCGCGCACCGGAAAACGTAACGTAGGCAGGCCTCCAATGCGGGAAGCGACACTGGATGCGGGCAGCGCAATTTCGGTCGTCGTGGAAATCCTTGGGAGAGGCCTTTGTCCAGCAGTGGACGTTTTTCGGCTGATATTATGATGATGACAGTAAAATATTTCATCTACAATTTGAAAAGCTTATCAAATGCAAATAAAACTTTTGTAGAACCTCAAAATGGCTGATTTGGGTTTTTATTTGCTTAGGACCGTGATCTGTCCCTACTTCGCTTGGGTTCTTAACTTCGTGCGACTTCGGAGTAAAGTTCTGCGACAACAGTCGTTTCAAGTCCCATTGGACAACCGCTGAAACGTCCAATCGTCCAATTCCTAAATCGTGATTTTTATAGGAGGATAGAAAATTTATCTCGTCGTCAAGGTTGATGTTCCAAACAAGGTTAGAGCTTTTATTTTCTAAGTGCTAAGTTTGGTGGGCGGCGTCTCAACCTTTGTTCAGCAGTGGATATCTTTCGGCTGATATGATGATGATGTTTGGTGACGGGGAGATTAGCATTGCAGATGGAGTCCTTCACTAGGAAAGAGTTCTGGCCGAAGGGTGTGGGGATTCGGAGATTTCGCTGGGGCTTGCCTATCACTAACGCCAATACAGAAATTACTTCACCTCGTGCTAATTAATTCAAGTGATTTATAACTGTATTCTATGTAGATAGATAGATGAATCATTTATTCTTACCACAACACAGATACAGTACGGTAAATTAACATTAGTACACTTTTGTAACTAAGAAGCTATTAGTAACAAAGTTAATACTTTACAGTTGCTTACAGACATACACCAGTCGCACGTGTTCAGTAAATAACATTATTGTGCCACAAAGAAAATGTACAGTATTTTGTGTTTTATGATGGTATTCGTTTTATGTTTTTGATGTGTAACATCTTTGCTCTCGCTTTCCTGCAATTTGTGGGAGTGATTTCGTGAAATAGGACGGAAATGTGTAACAGGGAGTCGCGTTTTTTCAGGCTTTAAAAGCGCGGAAAAGGCAAAGGTATCTATGACCATACAGCCTAGTCTGCCGTATCTTTGCCGTCCTTTTTTCAGGCTTTAAAAGCGCGGAAAAGGCAAAGGTATCTATGACCATACAGCCTAGTCTGCCGTATCTTTGCCGTCCTTTTATAAAGTATTTTGTCACATGTTACACATCATATGCGAGTACTGTAGGTCTCGCTCGATTTTTTTTTTATGTGTACTTAGTAATTAGTTACCTGATATAAACAAACAAAGATATAAATTGATCTTCAACACGTCTAGGAGAAAAAAAATCGGACCCGACAAAGGGGCTCTGGTTGTACCTAAACTGCGACAGTTTCCTGCAGCAGACCTGGCTCCGCACGCATCCTCTCAAAGCCAAGAGGGTTTGTGTAGCCCTGCGTTTTAAGGGTTCCGTTTTTTTTTATTATTCTCAATTGGTAAGCCCTTGGCATCATCTCACCTGATGGTAAGTGACGATGATGCCAAAGATGGAAGTGGGCTTACTAAGATTCCCCAACGCAATGGGGATCTGGCTATCTTATCTTCAAGCCGGAACCTATCAATGTTGTTAACACTGGTGTTTGGCGGCGAGACTTAGATAAGATGGTGGTAGCTAGCCAGGCGGGCTTAGAAAATGCCCTACCACCAACCAAAGCGAGTCTTAAAAGTTCATCCTGCCGGGAATCGAACCCGCGACCTCCTGGTGTGAAGCGAATGGACTAAACATTACGCCACGGAGGCGGTAAAGTTCCGCACAACGGAAAACGTAGCGCAGGCCGGCCTCCCACTCGGTGGACAGATGACTGATAAAGGCCGCGGGAACAGAACCGGGGCAGCGCAGAACCGGTCGTCGTGGAAATCTTCGGGGGAGGCTTTGGTCCAGCGGTGTACGTTTTTCAGCTGATATGATAAATAGGTAGACATTTGAAATTTTCACTGAGTATGTATTTCTATTGCAGCTAGAATAACAAATAACAAAAAAACGAGACCTACAGTACTCGCATATGATGTGTAACATGTGACAAAATACTTATGAAATTAATTAATTATCGGGTCGTACATTCACGGGCCGACCCTTCGAATAGTAGTATGTCATCTTTGCCTTTGCCATCACACTAGGCGGCATGGCTATGACAACCTTAGTTTTCGAGACTTAAAAAACGTTCGCATTTCCTGTTACACATTTCCGTCCCATTTCTCGAAATCACTCCCACAAATTGCAGGAAAGCGAGAGCAAAGATGTTACACATCAATAAAAATGAAAGGGCTCCCTACCAAAGAGTAAAAAACATATCTTTAAAAAGTACCCATACCAGAAACGTGATTATTTTTCTTGTACGAGTCCGACTCGCATTTGGACAGTTTTTTTTTCTTGTGTTCCAGGCGTCACAGTGTCTTTGTGGAGGACAATCCTTCCGCCACACTGACTAAATCACAGAAAACAATAGGAATAAATCATCTGTAATGGACACAAAAGCCAATATAATAATGTTTCTGCAATAGACACAAAAGCCAATATAATGATGTTTGGGAACATCATACCCTACTATTACAATTTACTATTTTGTTTGGGCCATGGATGGGTCACTTTTATTATCGGCGTTCATCTCTTTCTATTATAGCTTTACAAGAGTTGTTATTTGCTTTGTCCTTCTTCTCCTCTGAAACTACAGAATGGATTTGAATAAGATTTTCATAACTGGATAGCTAGGTTCTTGGTTAGATTCTTCTTATTCAAGTTTTCTGTTTAATTTCTAATTTAGTCTTTACGCAATTTTTAAAAATTAATATAACAACTTTGTTGCGACTATTGCTGATCTACAATTAAATGGAACTGATAAATGGACTACATTAGGGCCTCGATAATCCAGACCCGCTGCCGTAATCCGGTGATCTTAGTTATGTCACACCCTGGACACTTCATACAACGGGCCAGAAATGACATTTCAATAAACAAATGACGGAACGAACAAAATGGCGGCGAAATCCTATACGTTCGACAACCAAATTGTAACCAATCTGGGTGACGAGGGGGTGAGGTCGCAATCTAGAGAGCGGCAGGGAGTATCCTTACTGTATGTTAGTACTAATATATACACTTTGGTCACAGTCTAAGATTCTTAGACTGTGCTTTGGTTATGTGTTGCAGCTTAGGACAATTTCCGATTAAAATGAGCTGAATATTACGGACTTAAAATGAATGTTGGTTTCCTCTTGCAGAGTAAAATTTGGACGCCTCGATAATCCGCTACAACCTGGAGTTTTCCCGCTCCAGATTATAAAGACCCTACTGTACGCCGCCGCGCCGTCTATCCCTTGGATAGTAGAGAACCACACGATAAGAAAGAAAGAAATACTTTACGTACAACTCAAGTCTAATCTAAAAATTTAAATTTTTCTTTTAAATGAAGAGGCTAAGTCATCCTGTAGCAAAGGCGCTAAACCCCGGTTCCTAGTTTAAAATAATTTTAAGTCAGGATTTATCAGATGGAATACGGTAGATTTCCGCTCCAATAATGCAGTGAGAACATATTATAATATGGTAGGTTAAATGCTATGAACTTTTTGAGTTTTTTTTTTACTTTGAACGCAAAAAAAAGAATTCAAAAAGTTTGAATGAATTTTCACGTATCTTATTTATATCCAAGTTCCTGATACATCCATGTTTTCAAAGATTCATAAATCATAATCCTTTTTACGTAATCTGTCAAAATTGATCACATTACCAATGTTTCTTACACGTATTTTTTCGTCGATTCAGTATGATTTACTGTGCCTCAAGTTTCGTTGAACAGTGAATGAATCACTGGCCAAAAATAATATTGTAAGAAACAAAAATTTCGGTACCTGTGCTATCCAAGAATAATAATCCTGGATACCGTACGTGAGTAGCATAGCGACGAATTTCAGATTATCATTAATCTACCATGAAGCCACTAATGGGGTGTCAAACTCATACATTATTATAATGGAGATTTTAAAGGTAATTGATTGAAAAGAAAAGTTCTGATTGAAGGAGATACCGAAAGAAATCATCCGCTTTTGCTATCATCACTATATCAGCTCATAGACGTCCCCACCGAGGGGCTCGAGCGTACCCTGAATTAGGGCACTCGGGCCTTGGTCGATAGTCTTAGCCGTTGCTATATTAAATATATCCAATTTTTTCGTCTGTGTGTTGCATGTCGCGTGACGGTCGTTTTTTTTTTTATTAAAAATTTGAGTGCGTTTGACGGTATGATCGTATAGTCCTCTGTACCGTCGCGAGAGCAGCCATGATCGTTTCGTCCTCTGTAATGTTTCACTTTTACCATGGCTCCAAAAAATTACACACTTTTTTTATTATTTTGTGAAAAACTGTTATATTGAAGGGTTTACAAACTAATAAACAGACTCATTTACTGATCGACTCACAAATACTTGGACGTCATTATATCGCCGAAAGACGTCCACTGCTGAACAAAGGCCTCCCCCAAGGATTTCCACGACGACCGATCCTGCGCTGCCCGCATCCAGCGGCTTCCAACGATATTCACCAGGTCGTCGGTCCACAGCGTGGGAGGCCTGCATAGGCTACATTTTCCGGTGCGCGGTCGCCACTCAAGAACTTTGCTACCCCAACGTCCATCTGTTCAACGAGCTATGTACCCTGCCCACTGCCACTTAAGTTTTGCAATTCTGAGAGCTATGTCGGTCACTTTAGTTCTCCTGCGGATCTCCTCATTTCCGAGCATGGCTCACTCCGTTGCCCTTTTGGTGACCTTGAGCCTTCTTATGAGGCCCACAGTAAGCGACGATGTCTCAGTTCCGTATGTCATTACTGGCACAACACACTGGTCAAAGACCTAGTCTTCATACACTGCGGTATTTGGGCCGTGAAGAAATTGCAAAGCTACCTGTGAATGCTGCCCAGCCGAGTTGGATTCGTCGATTGATCTCTTTCTTGAAGTTGGATCTGGAATTTGTAACCTGTTGGAATTTTTGAACTTCGAGTGTAGAGTCTCCAACATTTAGAGGGGTGGGTGCGACACGGACATTTAACATTATTTTCGTCTTGTCCATGTTCATTTTAGGACCCACTTATTGAGAGACTTAACTGAGGCCATCGCGCCTAAGTCGTCCATAGTCTCAGCCATGACCATGATATCATCAGCGAATTGGAGGTGGGTTATGTACTCGCCGTTGATATTGATGCTGAGTCCCCCTCAGTCCAGAAGCATCTTCCAGGGCGGCGAAATTCTGACGGGATATGAAATACAGTCATAAAAACGATATCCACGCGGATGAAGCGGGGCGCACAAGCTAGTTTTAAATTACTGGACTATGTAATCATGTTCTATTCAGATACCTTCTTGTTAACACAGTGACTTTGGATTTGTAGGTCGAACGTAACGTGTGTTTCGTCTAACTCTTCGTTTAGCCAAAAGTAAGCGTAAGTGGCCTATATATGTCGCGACCTCAGCATATTGAATATACCTCAGCATATACCTTCTATTGCCACAGAAGAGGGCGAAGTTTCAGCAGGTCATCTTATACATTGCGGTAATAAACTTTGGTGGCGCCCCTAATTTTTAAGATGCCTTAGCTCAGAAGGAAAAAAGGAACACTTATAGGATCACTTCGTTGTCTGTCTGTCTGTCAAGATTCTTTTTCTCAGCAACACATGGAGGTATCAAGTTGAAATTAACATCGAATACTCAAGGCAAAGCAATTAAAACACACGCACATTTTACAGCCATTTATGACTCAATATTATTTTAATACTAACAAGTAAATTAGGATACTTCCTGTAGACTAGAATCATGAAATTTGGCAAGAAGAAAGGTCTCACAGCACAAATAAAGGGAAAATCTAAAATTGTTTTAGAGTAATATCACAATTAAAATTAGATCCCAAATCACTTGTTGAGCGAAAGTTCAACGACCGTGAAACTAGATGATTCGTGAACACTACACTCCCAATAAATTTTTCTACAAGATTCAAGATATTTATTCAAAATAGGTGCAAATTTACACTCTTTCTGATAGTCATAAAATAATGATTAATTTGTAGAAAATCAAGAAATAAACAATCATAAGTTAATAACGTCAAAATGCAATACGTGACATAAAAAAATGTCATTAGAACATGAAAATACACACAATTATTGAATGTCATGAACGCCTTTGACAAGTGTAGGCCCGTTCACACGGATAGCACCCGGTCACGAGTATAACGCGAGACTCAGCCATCCTACTTCAGTAGGACAACAACAATCTAATAATTATCGTATTAGAATGGGATTTTAGATGCATAAAATTAAGTTTGAGAGATTTCCAGAGATTCAGTTAGGTTATGTTTTCAGAACTACAATGTAGTGTAGCAGAATTTTATGATTAGCACAAACAAAACGCCGGCGCAGTTAAAACTAGCACCTGGCGCCGGCTTCTATCATATTGTTTACATTTTGTTTGTTAACACACCAATGAACGGCCTGGATCTTTTTTTACTGCAGTGTTGTTCTCTTGTAATAATTTTTTTTTTATTCACAAATTGTAAGCCCTTGGCATCATCTCACCTGATGGTAAGTGACGATGATGCCGAAGATGGAAGCGGGCTCACCAAGATTCCCCAACGCAATGAAGAACTGGCTATTTTATCTTCAAGCCGGAACACATCAATATTGTTAACTCTGATGTTTGGCGGCAAGACTTAGATAAGATGGCGGTAGCTAGCCAGGCTGGATGAGAAAATCTACCACCAACCAAACCGAGTCTTACAAGTTGACCCCACCGGGAATCGAACCCGCGACCTCCTAGTGTGAAACGAATGGACTAACCATTACGCCACGAAGACGGTTAAAAAATACATAATTAAATGTATGTGAAGTAGTTTTCATTCTTTATACTAGTGTATAATATTGTTTCCAGGTCTAAATGTATGTTTATTTATTTCACAATATTTTCTAAACGGCTTGATGGATTTTAGAGTGCAAGGAATCATTATAGATTCGTCTTGATCCCGTGAGTGATTTAGGATACATTTTACCCGACTTACCAAAAAAAGGGGTATAGTTTTTATGCAGTCGTATTATTATTAAATTTTAAATTTTAAGGGCGCGACGAGGCGGCACGCTTTTAGGTATTGCCGTTTGAAAAAAAACGAAAACAAAAAAAACTTGAAAGAAACACGTTTCTTGTATGGCGAACTTTTTTACTTTTTCGTATATTGTAGTATTAAATATCATATAATATGTAAAAAAAAAATCTGTCAGCTAGGTATCTATTACGATTCAAAAGATACACTCCTTTGAAGTCGGCTTAGTAATAGGGCCCTGAAACCTAAATAAATATAGTTTAAAATAATTTAAAAAACACGTTTTTAAAGCACATCAAGCTAAAAAGTAAAAAATAATTCTTAATATAAGCTGAAAACAATAATGAACGAAAAATACTAGTATTATTGTGAAAAAGTGTGGGGCGCTTTGTGCCATATTTTTCGTATATCGAGCAACCTACGGTTTTTCACAATAATACTAATATTTTTAGAATAATGTGCTTTATAAGCGTGTTTTTTAGTTTTTTTAAACTATACTTATTTTTCAGCTTTTAGTTCAGGATAATGAGATAAACTTATGAAATCATTGTATTGTCACTGATTCTTGATAAATATACAAAGTTAGAATTAAATCTGTCCGTTTAAAGTGGGTCAAAATCGAGTGCAAAGGAGTCGGTTACAAACATATATACATACAGGTGAAGCTAATAAAAGCGTAATAAAAAGGAACGGATAACTAAAGATGAAAGCGTCCTCAAATCCCTACTAATATTAAGTAACTCTGTCTGTCTGTTACGCTTTCCCGCAAAAACTACTGAACGGATTTGGCTGAAATTTGGTAGGTAGACAGATTAGGACCTGGGTTAAGACATAGGCTACTTTTTACCACGCTCGCGAGCCGCTTGCGGCTCGCGCACTGCGCACCCTCGAAAAGTCATAGAAATGTGGTCCACGCGGGTGAAGCCGCGGGAATCAGCTAGTACATTACATAAAATAAGACAAACAATCTTTATTTTACATACTATACAATTTTAATATCACAATATAAAAACAAATTGTGAAGAAATTTATAAAAAGCTTTCATTTTATTTGCAATGTTTGTATGTATGTTTGTTTAGTTCAAATCTTGCGATCAGTTTTAAAGCGGGGTCCTTTTTATCTGAAATTTGGAATGAAGCCGTATTCCCGGTGAAAATAGATACTTTTGGTATTTTAATTTGATCTGATGATGAAATTCGGAGGTGGAATCATGGTCCTAGTATAGTCTTTTATTTTCAATACAATCGTAGGAAATACACACCTTTTTGGATTTGGAACCGTGTATTTATTCATTAGAGCATTTGGTTTTTAGATCAGAGAAACTCTTTTTAAATAAAAGCTTGTACCTATTGGATTTAACTTTTGACGAAAATTGGATTTTTTTAGTTTTCTTACTACGAGGCTGTTTGATAAGTACCCGTTTATGGCAAAAAAAACTTTTTTTTTGTATATATGCATTTATTTTTCTACGTGGTCACCTTTTAACTCTATAAACTTGTTCCACCTATACTCAAGCTTCAATAAACCATCCAAAAAGTATGATTTTGGAAAGTCATTAAAATAGGCCTCTGTGGCGGCAATGACTTCGTCATTTGATCCAAATCGCTTACCACCGAGCCATTTTTTTAGGTTGGGAAACAAAAAGAAATCGCATGGGGCCAAATCTGGAGAATACGGGGGGTGAGGCAATAGTTCGTAGCGTAACTGTGCTAATTTAGCCGTCACAACTCTGGACGAATGAGCCGGGGCGTTGTCGAGATGAAACAGTACTTTTTTCTTTTTTAAATGGGGTCGTTTGTCCTTTAAGACGGCGTCAAATTCATCCAATAAATTAGAATAGCACTGCCCTGTTATCGTTTTCCCCTTTTCTAAGTAGTCAATATGTATAATACCCTGCGAATCCCAAAAACAGTCGCCATGACCTTTTCAGCCGATGGGACGGTTTTTGCTTTCTTTGGAGCAGGTTCACCCGGTAAAATCCACTGCTTCGACTGCTCTTTCATTTCCGGGGTGTAGTGGTGAACCCACGTTTCGTCCACGGTAACGAAACGACGCAGAAACTCCTTCCGGTTACGTTTGAACACGGCCAAACACTGCTCCGAAGTAGTCAGTCGGTTCCGTTTTTGCTCCTCCGTGAGTAAACGCGGCACCCACCTCGCCGATACTTTCTTCATACCCAATTTTTCTTCTAATATGTGTTGTGCCCTCTCGATTGAAACGTTTACACCATCAACGATTTCTCGAAGTTTAATTCGGCGGTCGGCTAAAACGATATTTTCAATTTTCTTAACCATATCGTCTGTAGTCACCTCAATTGGCCGGCCTGGGCGATCCTCATCAAAGACGGTTGTTCTCCCCCGCTTAAACTCGTTATACCAATATCTGACGGTTGTCATAGAAGGAGCACATTCATGGTAAACCGCTTGCATTCTTACTTTTATTTCATCACATGTTTTTCCTTCCAAAAACAAGAATCTAATTACAGACCGATACTGTTCTGTCTCCATTTTAACTATTTAAGTTCACGCTTTCACTAAATCGCTGTCAAATGAGAAAAAAAACAAAAGAATGCATTTTTTTTTCTTTTTCCCGCCTCTGTAAAATGGCTTAAAAAGGTGGTATACTTATTTTCGGCCAGTGATATTAATATATTTAGTAAACGGGTATTTATCAAACAGCCTATATAACAACGAAACGAAAGCTGTAATGTGTAGGTTTTTTAGAATTCCGTGCGTAGTGATAACGAGACCCTATTACTAACTCTACGCCGAATGTCCATTAGTCCATCCGTCAGTCTGTTCTTCAAAGGGCTGTGTCTTTTGAACCGTAACATAAGAACGTTGAAATTTCACAGAATGAAGCTCACAGTTCAACAAGCATGACGTGTATTTTTACACGACGCCATTAACCCGGTTTTTCACACCCTCATTTCTACCGTTCTATCCTGTGGTTCTATCAATCATCACATCACATCAACTCATATATACGTCCCCACCGAAGGGCTTGAGCTTACCCTGAATTAGGGCGATCCGGCCTTAGTCGAACACGCGGGCCCAGTGTGGGTTGGTCAACGCTGTGTGTGCAGGTTTCCTCACGATGTTTTCCTTCACCGTAAGAACGTCGGATAGACGTACATACGAGTATGAGTCGAAATCCGAAAACACATTGGTACGTGGCAGGCTCGAACCACGACCTCCCGGATAGGAGGTAGCGGTCCTTGCCGTTGCGCCACCGACGCTCTTTTCGCCACCGACGCTCTTTTCGCCACCGACTCTCTTTTCTCTATCAATCATAATGCTTTGAAATTCGGTAAATGCAATTGTTATCTGCAAGCCGACTTCAAAATGTCAAAACAGTTGAAACTTCGCGGAGATGTAAAAATCGGCAGAGTCAATAAGAGGGGAAAGTGATTACTATAAATTTATTGCTCTCTCGCTGTTTACTCGATACGACCTAAATAAGTAAAAAAGTGTGCGTGTCTCCGTGGGTCTCCGGCCTCGCGGTTTAGGCTGTATGTCCATGGAGTCTTAGCCATCCGGTATAAAAGGTGACTGATATGAAATGTGAGTAAACTACTTAAGTATACAATTGTAACATTTAATTTCACTGCTTATCTATAAATCAGGAGCAAACTCCAAAAAAATTAAGATAGAATCGATGTATCCCAGAATTTTTTTGGCACTACAAATATATTTGTATCTGAAGGTATTTTCCGACACAATCATTTGAAATATGTAACTTATAACAAAATAATTTCAATCGGATTATTTTAAATCAAATTACAAAATACATTTCATATAAGCCTCTTAGACTGCAATTTAGTGATAGCAACCGGCAGCAACAGCAAGACGTGCCGTGAGAACCAAAGATATTGTCGAGATAAATACTAATAACATCCAAACATTCCGCAGGAGAACCAAAGTAACCGACATAGTTCACAGAATCGCTAAACTGAAGTGGCAGTGGGCAGGGCACATAGCTCGTAGAACAGATGGCCGTTGGGGCAGTAAAGTTCTCGAGTGGCGACCACGCGCCGGAAAACGAAGTAAAAGAAGATCGCGGGAAGCCGCTGGATGTGGGCAGCGCAGTACCGGTCGTCGTGGAAATTCTTGGGGGAAGCCTTTGTGCAGCAGTGGACGTTTTTCGGCTGATATGATGATGATGAACATTCAAACTAATTCATGTTGTTATCGTACTTAAGATCAGTTAACCTCTGCGTGATCGACATTACCACGTCAGTCACATTGAGCTACGAGGGCTTCATAACAAATGCTATTTTAAGACTAGGTATTATGGTACTCATTACTTTACTCATCGATCTATGACGTGATATCGCGATGTTCCTCTAGACTCAGTGTTTCCCAAATAGTGCGCTGCGGCGCCCTGGGACGCCGTGGACCGTTGTCAAGGGCGCCGCCATCTACAACTGACTGGATAAGCAAAAGTATTTGCAGGAGACACGAGATTTGTTTTGTATGGAGATTTAATTTTTTTTAAATTAACAGAAGGGATTTTTGTAAATAGTTTTATCCTTATATTTTTTTTCTGCCTTTATATGGCATTGGTGCTCCAAAACAAATGTACCAAGTCTTAAACACTGATACCTGATAAAATGAAAAACGCATGCAAGCTTTTTAGGGTTCCATAGTAGATAACCGGAACCTATTACTAAGCCTACGCTGTCCGTCCGTCTGTCTGACTTTTAAAAGCTACTTCTTTTATATGTATCCGGCTTAAATTTACACAAAATATGTGTTATTATAAGCATTTACTAATAAATAATGAAAAAACTGGCTGGACCAACGTTAAAGCTTTTATTATAGTCTCAAACACAATACAATAAAGAGCGCTTACTAAGCTTTTTAGGTTTCACTACTACATAATAGGTACCTGTTTTCAAGCCCATACGTCTGTCCGACTTTTAAAAGGCTCTTTTTTATGGATAGCCAGCAAAATTTTTACAATAATACTAATAATAAATAATAGAAATTACAAAGGTGAAAATTTAAGGGGTCCCTATACAAATAACGTGTTTTTGCTAGTTTTCATGTATTGCCAAAACGGAATTATATATTAGCCTGAAACTTGGTGTTATTATGGTAATAATCGTAAAGTAAAACAACAAATAACATAAACGGGAAAGTGAGAGTCGTACTCGCGCTAAGGAGTCTAAACTGAATGAGAAATGCAGCATTTTTCTGTCATTCGCGTTGATGTCTTTTGTTTGAAATGAATACGTATCATTGTTATACATAAACGGAGGGCTGTGGTGGTACGAAACCCTCGGTTTGCAAGTCCGATTCGTACTTGACCGGTTTTTTTCCGATATCGATGGTCATATTCCATGTAAAGTCAACAAAGTAATATAATAAGCATTAGTATTAGAATTAGACCTAACTATGTTATGGAAACGTGTAATATTTATGCCGTTGGGGTGCATTATTCAAATAAAATAAAAAAAGTAACCAATCCCAAAAGGGCGCCGCTGACCAGTTTGGGAACGCCTGCTCTAAACTATAAAATAAAGTTATTAGCATTCAGTAGAAGTGAGCTAAAGTTTTCAAGTAGGTCGCATGATACGGGTAGCAACTGAGCGTCTATTTTTTCATGTTTTTATTCATACGCTAATATAGGAGAGTGCTACTCAATGCCAACAGGAATGCGAGGAATATAGGAGGGGCGTTTCAATAGAGTTAGCTATAGGTAACTCTACCTTTGTTAAGTAGGTATATTGGAGAAATTAAGTGTTTATTGAAACTGTATAATATTTGATCCTTCTGAAATATATTTATCCGGATCTTCTTTATAATCATACAACTGAACAACCTCTTAATTTTTTTTCAAAATTTGCTACAAATGAAGTTTTACATTACAGCATTGTATCTGTGTGTGTGTGTGTGTTTTAGATGATCTAGCGCCTAAACTGCTGGACGGATTTGGATACAATTGGGTAAGGAAAATATAATTTCAATAACTCATGCCTTTTTTTTGCTCAATGTCTGTGTTAGTTGATCTACCGCCTTAACTGCTGGATGGATTTTGATACAATTTCGTAAAGAAAATACAATTTTAATATCTTATGCCTTTTTTTTCAATTTTTCTCTATCTTTTTTACAGTTGCCACTTCAGTAGAAAACACTTATGTTTCTCGAAAATGGCACTAAAAATTTTCTTGAATCATTTTAGGTATTAGGTATGTAACTTAAACTTAATATGAACTAATATAACGTAACTTGAACTTAATATATACAAGGCAGGTCGTTATTTCAGAATACAATCTGAGTAAAGTACCTCCCATACAAACACAGGTTGTTATATTTCTCAAAAATGGCTCTCACTGTTTTCATGAAACATGTGAACTACTGACAACTACTACTTAATAAAATCTACTACACTAGGTAGTTTATTATTCCAGGAAAAAACGTAATCAGGTATCTCATACAAAAACCCAGACTAATTGATACTTTAATTAGATTTGATTGATTATAGGGTACTTATACGCCGAGCTTACAACGTCCTACGAGTGCAATATAATAATGCCTTTAGGATGCTGTTGGGACTGCCGCCGTGGCACTGCAGCGCATTAGGAATGTTTGCGAAAGAACATACCGATGGGCTCCATGCTATTATGCGCAAGAAAGTAGCATCCTTGCTGCGACGCCTACGTAGTCTCCTTGCCAACGTCAGTGTTTCCCGATTCCTTTTATATGGGGATCTTCAAGGCAAGATTGGTCAAGCGCCGTGATTAAAAATAACAAAAAAAACGGTTTAATTGAAACAGCTGTTGCGATCCGCCGTCTAGTAAATAGGCATTGATTTTGCATTTACTATCCTCGACTGCACCATCACTTCTCATCGAGTGAGTTGCAGTCAAATGCACTCAATTTTTTTATAATAAAAAAGCAAAAAAATAACAACAGTATCCTGGAGACTATCGCTGCTAGGTTTGACTGCACTATTCAAAAACATTGGGTGGGGTTAGTCACTGGAAGAATAACATAGATACTCTAAATAAAATCTCTGTAGCTCTACTAACAATAAATTAGGAACTAACATAGATAATAAGTAAACATTGTTACTAATACACTATGGCTATTATCTTTTCGAAATAAATTTTTATTTATATTCATTTTTACTAGCTTTTGCCCGCGGCAACGCCCGCGTGGACATCGTTTTTTATGACATGAGTTTTCTTTAGGTCCCCCGGGAACTATGCCAGGATATGATAATTAGTAAATTATGTCATTTCCCACCCCATCAACCATCTCTGTGCAAAATTGTTCCTTTGCAATGTTAAAGAAGTAACCAAAAAGGAGTATTTTTTCAGTTCCCTCAGGAACTGCATCGGACTATGCTATTTTCACGGGATAAAAAGTAGCCTATGTCCTTCCCCGTGTCACAGGCTACCTGCATGCCAAATTTTATCAAGATTGTTCAAGGTGTTGAAGTGTGAAAAGGTAACAAACAAACAAACACATTTTCACATTTACAATCATCATCATCATCATCATAGCAGCCGACGGACGTCCACTGCTGGACATAGGCCTCCCCCAAGGATTTCCATGATGACCGGTTCTTCGCTGTCCGCATCCAGCGGCTTCCCGTGACATTCACCAGGTCATCGGTCCACCGAGTGGGAGGCCTACCTACTGGCTACGTTTTTCAATGGCCATGTCCCTGGCACACCACCTCGAGAAAGTATGCACAGCGTGACCGTACTAAAACGAAAATTTAATTAGTTTAATGAGTACAAATCCTAATTAAAACTTTTTCAGGTATTTCAGAGGTTCACAAATTTTTAAAACATCGCACGCAACTTTGTTCATGTGAAAGGTAGGTATTTTAAGGTAGGTATTTTAATGCTTACTGTGGTTGTTACTACTGAAATTTTTAACCCCCTACGTGGTGTAATGGTTAGTCCACTCGCTTCACACCAGGAGATATTTTAACCGCCTTCGTAGCTCAGAGGCAAAGTTCACTGGCTTTACACAGGAGGTCGCGGGTTCGATTCCCAGCGGGGTCAATTGTAAGACTCGGTTTGGTTGGTGGTAGGGCATTTTCTAAGCCCGCCTGGCTAGCTACCACCATCTTATCTAAGTCTTGCCGCCAAATATCAATGTTGATATCATTGGTGTGTTCCGGCATGAAGATAAGATAGCCAGTTTCCCCATTGCGTTGGGAAATCTTGGTAAGCCCACTTCCATCTTCGGCAACATCGTTACTTACCACCAGGTGAGATGTTGTCAAGGGTTTAACAATTGTGCATAAAAAAAAAAAAAAGGAGGTCGCGGGTTCGATTCCCGGTGGGGTCAAACTGTGAAACTTGGTTTGGCTGGTGGTAGGTAGGGCATTTTCTAAGCCCGTCTGGCTATTATAGCTACCAACTTCTTGTCTTGTCGCCAAACATCAGTGTTAAGAATATTGCTGTGTTCCGGCTTAAAGATAAGATAGCCAGTTCTCCAATGCGTCGGGGAATCTTGGTAAGCCCGCATCAGGTGAAATGATGCCAAGGGCTTACCAATTGTGAATTCAAATAATAATAATAATAAGAAATATTGATCAAAACAAAATATACATTCTTACTTTGGTCAAGTACTAATATAAATATTTTGCTTTTGTGAAAGTAATAAGGACTAAGAACTTAACCTAACCACACCGGGAGTGCCGAAAGCAGTGAAAACTTTTTATAAGTTTTGACCCTGCGAGTGTTCCTGGTGGGTGTCGCTTACAATACAGGTTACAGTGTCGCGAGTTCATTGGTTTTTTCCCATCTCAAAAAATACTCAACGCGCTTAAAGAAGTTTTCACTTCAATAATATTTTTGCACGCTTTATAAGTAGGAACTCATCATAATGAACACACCTCCATAAGTACACCTATTTTAAACAGTGTTCGAATACTGACTGACTCGGTGGCTCAGTGGTTAGTGCTCTTGACCGCTGATCCGAGAGTTGTGGGTTCGATCCCCACCCAGGGCAAACATTTGGGTGACGAGCAGATTTGTTTGCTCTGTGCCTGGGTGTTAAATATCTATATATGTATGTATTTAAACGTACTCGTATATAAGTATATATATCAGTCTCTGGTTCCCTTAACACAGGGAATCCTACTTTGGGGCCAGATTACAGATTGATGTGTGATTTGTCCCCGAATATTTATTATTATTTATTTATTACCTGCAATTGTCTTTTAAGAGTGTGCTTACCCTAAGAAAAGTTTTGGATTCAATCTCTATTTTTTTCTAAACATTTTATTTACCAAAAAATAACGATATAGTATTTTATATCTATGAAACTGGAAGCAGGTACCTGTGTATTTTTAAAACATACAGTTTAGGCAGTTTATTCATAGTAGGTGTGTTTGTTTTGTAGAAAACGAATAAACATACGACTTACCTTAAACAATCAACGCTGGATTATAAAACCCAGATTTTGTTCACAAAACAATAGAGATGCCGACACAAATAAAACGGGAAACACTTAAAACGAACTAAAAACTTCACTCCACCCTCAAGTTACCTCCAAACACTGTATACGACCACTCAAAACAAAATCCAAGGAGATTTTAATTCATAATTTTATAATAGAAAGTGTGGTATTGCAATCGTCCGCGAACGAAACGTCTATTTCGATTCGTGTTCCGATGTATACTGAGGATGATGCCGGGCGGGCGCGCATCGCCGGGGCGGGAGGGCGCTAGCGGGGGAAAGAGAGAGGGGTTCCCGCCCGCCCTGACTGAAGCACAGGATATAAGCACGTAGGTAGGTACTTGCATTCTCCTCGGCCTCGGATATTCCCTGACTACCTGTGGACGTGGCCTAATTGTGCATGTCCAATCGCTCCCTGAAACAGACACTTGACTCGGTCGTTGTGCTACGTTATGGATTATGATAGGTATTCAGTTTGAGGGTTGATTATTATTGTCTCTAAGTTGTTTTCACATGACTTCAGTATCATCTATAGAACGAACAGTTTAAGTCATATCTACATACAGGATGTCCCATGACGATAAAATCAAACGGATCTGAGAGGTAGCTTAGGCCATGTCCTATCAAATGAAACTAATTTGTAAAGCAGCATACTGAACATAGTTTTTCGCTAAAACTTATTATTAACGGTATTATTATCCTACTAAAAACGGACGTAGTAAAGTAGAGTCAAGCAATATTAATAAGAAGCACATTGATTCTTAGACAATTTCAAACAAAAAATATCATTTTATGGGGGCTTGGCAGAATTACCAATATTACTAAAAATAAAGTCACAGTATTACAATATAGCGGCTTATAGTAGCGCAACGAATGTACTTACGCAGAGCAACGAAAGGATACCTGTGGGGCAGCGGGCGGCGGGCACAGCCTGGTAAACTCCGCGTGCTTGCCAGGCTGGTTACAGGCTAGTACTGTTAGTACCTACGCCGTGGCGGCATCGTGCGAAATCAAAAGCGTTGCACTACTGTAACCCATATTGTAATACTGTGCCTGAGGGTCCTCGCAGGCACACGATAACCGTTACTATTGATGATAACAGGACAATTAATGTAACTGTTGATCAATTTATACAAAAACAGTTTTTCTAGTTGAATACGGCGTTGTTCTAAAGACATAACATTAAATTTCCCAATCAACTCTTTATAGTTATTGCAACGGCGACGATAGCATTTATATTTAATGGCAGCTACCCTTTAACGGATTTTAGTAGTATAACCAGTATTACTATACCTTATATCAACCAAAAAAAAAGCAAAACGTAAACAAGAGTACCTACTATGGAATTGACATTCGAAACTGTCAAATCCCTACTAAATTTGTATACATTTTGCTTTATTTTTGATTGATATAAGGTATACCTAATACTAACCAGAATCATTAAAACAATTATTGAGACTTTTCCGTGTTTCTTTTTAAAAGTAATATGGATTTAGGCGGCAGATCGCGATCTGCCCTGAAATTCCCAAGGAGACCTTGAGAGGCCCAGGCATTTCATCGCGGGCGGAGCTCCGAAAAATACCAAATTTTAGACTCTTTAAGCATGTCTGTGAAAGCGTCGGTGGCTCAACCGGTAACGACTCGGTCCATCTAACCAGAGGTACCGGGTTCAAATCTGGATGGCCAATGTACCTGCACACGCCTGCGAAGAAACTCGAAGGTTGTGTGTGAAGTCGACCAACCCGCACTGGGCCCGCGTGGTCGACTAAGGCCTAATCGCCCTGATTCAGGGTAGGCTCGAGCCCCTTGGTGGGGACGTATATGAGCTGATATAATAAAATAAATTGACTACATTTATTACCAACTATGTATGGAAATCGTGACGGGAAAGGTAGAGGGCAAAAGAGCTCGAGGAAGACCTCCTGCCAAGTGGTGCACCCAAGTCACCAGCACCACTGCTCTGCAGCTACACGAAGCAGTGCACGCAGCGAGTGACAGAGCCCGGTGGAGAGCAATCTGCGCCCCCTCGATGACATGACGGTCACGATCCCCAGCATTGGGGGAACGACTGATTGGATTGGATTGGATGTATGGAAATTACAACTTTTTTGCTCCGATTGTATGAGTTTTTTTGAAAAAAGTTGTTCAGTTACATGAGTAAATGCCAAAGTTACCAAGAATAAAATTATTAAAATTTCACCTGTATACAGGTGTAAAAAAATGGTGTAGGACCCGTTAACTGTAGGTTCTACTCATCATACTGAACAACTTTCCCCAAGGAACACAAATCATTTTTTTTAATTTGACTAAGTTGATCGATCAGCTGATCGATTTGTATGAAGAGTTACTTTTTTTAGATTTCAGCAATCATAGAATGAAAGCTGTTTAGTATGATGAGTAGAAGCCCCAGTTAACGAGACCTGCTCCATTTTTTTACATCCTGTATTTCGTAGTAGTCGTAGTAAAACTGAAAAAACGGACAGTTGCTGTATTATCCCAGAACTATTGAACAATTATACTGATAATCTTTGCTACAGCATCATTGCAATGTTCTGAACTAATTTAAGGAACATTGAGAGTCATAAAGTTGTTGACCATTTTAAATTTTGATTTGTTCGATTACTTGTTCTTGAATTAAAATATTAATAAATTAATGAAATGATACTCAGGTAATGATGTACTTCAAACGAGATGGGAGTACATTTATGACAAAAGTAAGAAGTACATATACGGTGACTTTTAATTAGTTCTTGATAGCAAAGCACACACCTGCGAAGAAACTCGAAGGTTGTGTGTGAAATTGACCAACCCGCACTGGGGCCGCGTGGTCGACTAAGGCACGATCGCCCTAAGTATGGGTAGGCTCGAGCCCCTTGGTGGGGACTTATACATGAGCTGATATGAGCAAATGATATGAATCTACTTGTTATTACAAACAACTTGCCAAAAGAAACTATACTATATATCAAAAATGAAAAAAATGGTCCTTTATAGATTTTTGCCGCTTTGATAACTTGTCATGTATCGAGGACCAAAATTTTTTTTCTGATTTGACATATAGTTTCTTTCGGAAAGTTGTTTGTAATCACGAGTACATGCTTATCTTTTGTTATCAAGAATTAATTAAAAGTTATCCTATGTATGTACGGAAAGGATTTAGCTGCTACCGTCGGCTATAATCACTACTCTAGCACGGTATTATAATTACAACGTTCCTGGAAATAAATTCGTTCGACATTAACATGATTGGGGTCATAGTAAGGATTCGGAATCGGAAAATTGAATTGTGTTTGCACAACTACGTAGAAATACCGGAATCTTCACGATGCTCCGGATATTGAAATCCCTGCAACCTTGCCAGTAACGAATCCACACTCCAACCAGTAGGCACATGGTTCCCGTTTGTGATTGGCTTTGTGACAAACAGAGGTTAACGCCGTAAAGTCCTTTGTGTGTGTGTGTGTACAATCAGCTTTGTGCAGTCAAGGGAAACAAGGTCTGTGAAAGCTGTTTTCTGTTTACAAAGCTGTTGTGCAGTAAAATTACGATAGAATATTTTTACTGTTTCTGTACTGTTATTCCTGCACTAGTAAACCTACACACGCCTTCGAAGAAACTCGAAGGTTGTGTGTGAAGTTGACCATCGACTAAGGCCCAATCGCCCTAATTCATGGTAGGCTCGAGCCCCTCGGTGGGAACGTATATATGAGCTAATGTGATTATACTGTTATTACTACTTGCCATAGAAATCAATCTAAAAATACTGTAGCTACGATTAATAAAGACATCTTCAGTGTTTGATCTACAAAGACAAAGAAAGTTTGACAAAGAAAAATGCTGTGTGAGATAATGCGAAGTCTCATATTTTACATGGTTTTGTACTTCAAACATACGTGATTTTGTGGTTTTATGTCTTATAATAAATAGTAATGGTTTTATGGGTTTTCTATGGTCAAAGAAAATCAAAATTGTGTTTGCGTGTCAACTAAGGAAAATAAAGCGTAAAATTCTTATTAAATCCAATTTACATGATATTACATTACATCCCAGCCGCGGGCTCGTCCATTGTCCAAAATTTTGACGAAACTTATGGAAATTTTGACGAATCAAACTTTATCTTCTCTCCTACATTGTAAAGTCCGTAACTCGCAGAAATCACGTTCAGCTAGTTAATTACATTGTTCTTTGGATTCGTTGGACTTGCCCTAATCTGATTCTTCCTTTGTTAACCAACTAACTTCATGATAAATATAAGGTTCTTCTAAAATATCTCGAAAAATAAGGGTTACTACAACTCATGAAACTAAACATCTCTGTTCCAATTGTGTTCAGATCATCGAACAAAATCTGTTCAGATTAATAAATAAATAGAAGTCCTGAAAAATGTGCTCTGTTTAACGTTACATCCTGCTTACCTGTCGGCGTTAAAATGGGACTACTTAGAATAATTGTAATCCATTGTTTAATATGTTGTCAGTTAGCATTGACTGTTAAGAGGTTTGCGAACCTACGGCGAAAATTAAAATTTTCATACAAACGGCGATAGCGATATTTTCATCTTAAAAATTTAACAGTCAGGTTGTCAGTCAGAACGAAAGCTAGGTTTGTACGTTTCGTTATTCTTCATTTAAAAAAAAATAATGGCCGAAATTAGTTTTTTATGAAAACACTGAATGACAATTAAAAATGAACGTAAATGTATTAAAAGAAACAGAAACCTAAATTAGTCAAAATCGGTTAACTTTTAAGAGGTGAACATCGTTATAGCCGTTTGTATGATAATTCATATTTCGCCGTAGGTTCACAATCCTCTTAACAGTCATCGTATGATTTGCAATTTAATTCTTAAGAAATATTTAAGAAGCTTCACAAAAAAAGCAAGTTAATTGCATTTTCTCCAGATAGGTACTAATTGTGACAAAATACGAAATAATGAATTGGCTTTTTGTGTTGATTTTTATCCTAAGGATATCTGTAAAAGCTTTGTTTTATTGCCTTTATCACTATTTAAACTAAAACATCAGTAAAATGAACAGTTTACCAAATTTGGATTTAATAATTCCCAAACGAAATAACAGTGGTCGGGGCGCGGTAACGTAGCTTATCCTTTTCGTTCGATGACCAAACTGTAACCAATCTGCGTGACAGGGGGCTGAGGTCGAATCTTGAGAGTGGCAGGGAGTGTCCATACTGTACGTTAGTACTAATATATATACTTTGGGTAAGGTATAATGTATGTTGAGTAGGTCGACCGTAGCAATTAACATTGTCGGATTTACATTTTTGCAATTTTCGTTTTATTGCATGAAAAGTCTTAGAATATGATTATAAATGTTCCCGCAAAATATTAAATTCCTAAAATCAACCGATTTTTGTTTTACCAAGTGGAAAAAGTAGTATGTATTCAGTGCGCACGATTAACATTGTATTAAAGTACGTTGAGACGTTAGCTGCGGGGCGCGGGAGGGACACAGGTGCGAGCGCGCGGCGCGGATCTGCCAGTTCAGACAAGGTTAGCGGGACGAGTGCAAGCGTCGGTTTCATTTATTAATCTTTTTTTTTTTTGCCAAATTGATTGTGTATTCAGTGTTTCTGTAATGTCAAGGTCAAGACGTATATTATGATATATTGGCTTCGTCGAGTTCGCCGCAAAACGATTCAAATTTTGAATTAACGGACATTTATGTGGAAACTCATCCGAGTAAAAAGAGAAAAATTAAGTAAATAATATTTATTTAAGCATTTGATCAAGGCTAGCCTTAACATAATTCAGTGACTGTTTATTGTTAGCGTCTTAATGAATTCATTTTTTTTTAAAGAAATGTATGTAAACACTCTGAACGTACAATAATGTCGTATATGCCGGATACAACAATGTTAATGGTTTTCTATTTTGCTTATTGTGCCGTATGTGTCACATAATACATTATTGCTTGATCGGAGATTTATTGATTTTGTCGGATATGGTACTACAGACTTTTTTGTATGTTCATTTGATACATAGTATCGTAGTATGTACCACTTGCTACATTATTGACTGATGTGTGTTTGATTGTATTTTGTGGTATAAGGCATTACTGACTTTTTCAACTGTTTATTTTTCATTTCTTGGTGTCGGATGTACTTTATTCGACATAATGGTTTGCTTTATAATACTATTCAACATTGTTGCTTGTTGAAAGTTTGTTTTTATTTGTTCTGAGTGATCCTACTAATATTATAAATGCGAAATTAAGTGTGTGTGTCTTTGTTACCTTATTATTTTGCCTTTTGTTATATTTTTAACGAATGAATGGATTTGAATGAAATTTTGCACACAGGTAGACTATGTCTTGGATTAACACATGGAATACTCTCATCGCTATATCACTCGGATGAAGTCGCGGGCAACAGCTAGTATACTCATAAAACAGGAATCCTTTTTTTTTCAGATAAGTTCCAAGTTTGGAATTGTAGGATCCATGTACCGATAAGTGCCGATTGAAGTGTATCCAAAAATTTACTCATGAAGATCAAAAGCTAGTTTTCAATTTTTTTTGGCTTTTAGGTGAGAAGAAAAAACACTGGGAGTTTGTTATTAAAACACAAAGAAGACTTTTAAGCGAGGCCAAACAACGAAAGTCACGAATCACGATAGAAAAAACACTTATCAGTACTTTTTGCCGGTTGCAGAAAATAAACCAGTGAAGGTATGCAAGACAATGTTTTTCAGCACTATAGCGCTAAGTGAACGCGTGCTGAGCACGGCCTGGAAGAAGTTTGATGCGAACACGGTGATAGAAGACGACGAAAGGGGTTGTTTTGAATATGAACGACTCGTTCTTAATGAGGACATGGTCAAAAGTGTCTGCGTACACGTAAGATATTTTCCTGTATTTGAGGCTTATTACGTTCATAAGGAAAGAAACTCATCAAAGGCATTAAGAGCACATCTCGGATGTATAAACAGTACTGCGGATGGATCGATGCTACCAAATACCCCTCAAAAGCAACTACAAAAAGGCAGTATAGAGAAATAATAAATGCCAACTTCAACCTGGCGCTGTAGTGATCAACAAAAGACAAATGTGATGTCGAGAAAGATGAAGATGAAGAGAAAGCTGCGTTTGATTTACACCAACATCGCAAAAAAGGAGCACGATATTTAAAGAAATCCGACAAGCAAGAAGCTTAAGACAACAAAGATAATGTGGTCACTGCAACCTTTGATTTTAAAAAAGTTTTAGTGGCTCCTTTTTTTTAAAATATAAATTTGAGTGCGTTTGACTATATCTCACCTGATAGTAAGTGCCGATGTAGTAGAGGATAGTTCACGCAAACTCAAATAATGTTTATTCACTCTCGCCTTAAAGATCCCCAAATTGTAGGAGTCGGGAAACACAGACGCAGGCAAGGAGTTCTACTCCATCGCTGTACGCATAATAAATGAGGAAACGTAACGCTTCGTGCGTATAGGCTGAATATCAACAACAAAGGGGTGGAACCTCCCCCTTATAGAGAAATCGGCATACTATACTACAAGAGGTGGTTTGCTACATTGAATTTCACGGTCTATGATTTAGCGTCCAAGATAGGCACCTGCTACATGTGGGGTGAAGCGACTGCTCACCGTGGATCTACCGCAGTATCAACTTCATCGAATTCCATACTGGACGAGGCGTCAAGAAATTTCGTTTTTGGTCTAACAACTGCGCAGGCCAAAACAGGAACCGGATCGTGTTTTCGCTCTACATGTTCGTAGCAAAAAAGCACGGAATAATTGTGACCCACCGTTTTTTAGAAAAAGGTCATACTTAGAATGAGGGAGACAGTGGAATGGTATAGCAAACCCAAAAAAATTGTATTGCTTAGTCCGTTGGGCTAAATCTGAATGTGATCCTTACGTTGTGAAAGAAATAAGTCGTTACGACATTTTCAATTTCAAAGCCTTGCTAGCAAACAAGAATTGGACAAAGAATACCAAAAACGAGAAGGTAACTTGGAATTCCATTAGAGAGTTTATACTTATGTTTGATTTTGACGAAGAACCCAAGACAATTGCTGTGTTTCGATCTGGCACCCGAAACAAAAAAAGACTGGAAAATGATCTTGAACTGAATCAGGCGTATTAAGGGCCTTTGCTTATTAGTAAAGAATAATACAAAGATATTACAGATCTCTGCGGAAGATGAATCATTCGTCAGCGCTACCATGACTTTTATTTAAACCTTCCTCACACCAACAATACTTCTGATCTTACGCGTGAAGAAAGTGACTCAGAAGACAATTAGGTTAAAAACCGATCAAGTCCAATGTGATTCAAGAAGTGATTTTTCAACGGTACTTAAGACGTATATTAAGGTGAAACTTTCCATGAGCCATAAAAGGTTGTGAATTTAAATTAAGTTGGTTTGGGACCATTGCTTATTTTTAATAAAAAAAATATTCCTACTTAAAACATAACCGTACTTTAGTGCTTTGTTGTCTTGGACCTAATTGTTCAAAGAAGTTTATGTAAAATGAGGCTGATCTCAAATGTAACTTACTAATACTGTCATTGAGTTATGTAGTTTAGTTGCAAGAAACACAGTTCGCGTTGATTCGGCGAAGTTGATTAATAATATTTGTGTTATTAAACTCTGGATTGTTATTTTGTTTGGTATTCTGATTGGTATTCACATGGCGGGAAGATAGTATGAGTATTCATGTAATGTTGTATGTAGTTATGTTGTGTGTCACAAAACACTGTATTACCAAAGTCAACGAAATAATGTTATATAGTGTAGTATCTACATCAAATTTTTTATACGTTACGGTCAATAAAGTATTAAGTGGTACATGCAACATAAATGATATTTCGAAATCCAGGGAATACTGTGGGTTGTGACATATCCGACCAAATACAGAAATTGTAGATCGGTTAAAAATGTCATATCTACCATTTCCGACAAAGTTGTAGCATGACTTAGCGGTTAATAGTGTTGCGTGTGCAGTTTCTCATATTTCCGATACATTTATGTTATACTTACATGTACTATTATGTAAAGGAAATAATATTCATATCTCATACCAAATTTAGTTAAAGTACATTAACTCTTGTTCACTTTATACATTTTTGAAACTTTAAACGGCCGTACCCTAAAGTAGCGATTTTTCACATACGACTATATTAATTGCTACGGTCGAGGTATACCAAATTGTGTGTGGGGGGGGGGAGGATTTTTGTGTCAGTTTATGGGTGATTCAATTTTTTTGGATTACTTCTTATGAATTTATTTTCATATATATAAGGTCTAACAAAATTAGCTGAAACTATTTTAACTGGTGCTTCTACCCATGAAACTGAACAACTTTCCCCATGAAACCCATGGTCAAATCTCAAAAAAAAATATTTGAACTTCCCGTACTAAGTTGACTGATCAGCTGATCGAGTTAGTATGGGAGAGCCAAATTTTTTTGAGATTAGCATCGCATAGCAAATCGCAAAAAAAAAAATTGGCTCTCCCATACTAACTCGATCAGCTTATCAGCCAACTTAGTATGGGAAGTTCAAATTTTTTTATGAGATTTGACTATGGGTTTCATGGGGAAAGTTGTTCAGTTTTAAGGGTAGAAGCACCAGTTAAAATAGTTTCAGCTAATTTTGTTAGACCTTATATATAGCCCGCGGTACAAAAATTATGTTGGGAATGAAACGTTTGTTTACTTACGTTATATGTCAGTAAAAAAAATTATATCAGGAAGGCTAAGAATCCATGGACATACAGCCTAAACCGCGAGGCAGTAGGCAGAGCCCCGCATTTCAACTAAATGAGTTGTTTAGATTTTCCAAGGATATTCAACGTAAGCACACGCGGTCTTTGACTAATAAACTATAAAAAACAATAATTCATAGTTTTTGCAATTTGAAAGATTTGACGCATATACCTTTAAGTTAGCTTACTAAATTACCATCAAAGTAATTCTAACATCTTCTTGTAACTCGTACGATCCTTTATAGAAAATTATAACCCTCATTTTCCGTAGTCGGGTAAAAAGAAAAACATACTTAACTTTAGTATCGGATTTATTGTCAGTATCCTTGTCGCTTACTATGGGCCTCATAAGAATGCTCAAGGTCACCCAAAGGTCAATGGAGCGTGCTATTCTCTGAGTTTCTCTGCGTGATCGAATCAGAAACGAGGAAATCTGCAGGAGAACCAAAGTAACCAACATAGCTTTCGGAAATATTAATTTTAAGTGGCAGTGGGCGGGGCACATAGCTCATAGAACAGATGGCCGTTGGAGTAGTAATGATCTCGAGTGGCGACCGCGCACCGGTAAACGTAGCGTAGGCAGGCTTCCTACTCAGTGGACCGAATGACCTGGTGAATTTCCCGGAAAGCCGCTGGATGTGGGCAGCGCAGAACCGGTCGTCATGGAAATCCTTAGGGGAGGCCTATGTCCAGCAGTGGACGCCTTTCGGCTGATAATATGATGATGATCCTTGGAGTTCATCACAGTGTCTATAGTTGCAGAGTGATATCATATTAATACTTGTTTTTTTGACTCCCAACGCAAAAAGAGGAGTGCTTTGAAGACTACGCCCGTCTGCGTGTCTGCACATGTTATCGCAGTTTCTAAAAGTGTAGACCGATTTCAATGGGTTTTTATATTATTTGAAAGTTATATTAATCGAGATTTTTTTGCCCACGTATGATGAAAATCCATGCAGACGTTTATGAAGACAGTCAACTGTCCCCTGAACCGGTAAACGGGATATAGTGGTGGTGCTTTAACTAATAAATAGTACAGTTATGCTGTGCATAGTTTCTCGCGAAGCCTTAGATTCAAGATTCAAGACATTTATTCAAAATAGCCGATTGCTTTAACGGTGAAGGAAAAACATCGTGAGGAAACCTGCACACGTGGGCCCGCGTGGTCGACTAAGGCCTAATCGCCCTGATTCAGGCTAGGCTCGAGCCCCTCGGTGGGGACGTATATGAGCTGTAATGATGATTCAAAATAGGTGCAAATTGCACTCTTTCTGATAGTCATAAAATAGTGATTACATAATAAAAATCAAGAAATAAACAATCATTAGTTAATAACGACAAAATCCACTCCGTGATATAAAAAAAAACAAATAATGTCATTAGAACATAAAAACAATATGACACGAGAATTTATAGGTACATTAAAATTATTGAATGTCATGAACGCCTTTGACAAGGTAGGCCAGTTCACACGGACAGCACCCGGTCACGAGTATAACGCGAGAGTCATCAGCCATCGCTCCTCTCAACCATATTAGAGGGAAAGGAACGACCCGGCTCCCGGTGCGTTTGATTTGTTTAAACGTAGTCGTTCATCCGAAAGAGCGTCGGTGGCGTCGGTAGCTAGGGCCGCCGCCTTCTGCCCGGGTGGTCGTGATTCGAATCCTGCCACGTACCAATGTAATTTCGAATTTAGATTTCATATATAAGCTCATCCGATAACATGAAGGAAAACATCGTGAGGAAACCTGCACACGCCTGCGGAGAAACTCGCAGGTTGTGTGTGAAGTCGACCAATCCGCACTGGGCCCGCGTGGTCGACATAGGCCCGATCGCCCTAATTCAGGGTAGGCTCGAGCCCCTCGGTGGGGACGTATACGAGCTGATGATGATGAATCGTACATCCACAAATCAACAATAAACTTAACACTTATTTAGTAGCAAAGAATAAAGTTAAGTTGAGACTTGATGAAAAACTTACAGATAGTTTGGGTTTGTATGAGAGGTACCCGCACAGATTTTTTCTGGGATAATTAACTACCCATTACAATAGGCCTTATCAAGTCCTAGTATTTTTAACCGCCTCCGTAGCTCAGAGGCAAAGTTTACTGGCTATACACAGGAGGTCGCGGGTTCGATTCCCGGCGGGGTCAATTATAAGACTCGGTTTGGTTGGTGGTAGGGAATTTTCTAAGCCCGCCTGGCTAGCTACCACCATCTTATCTAAGTCTTGCCGCCAAATATCAATGTTGTTATCATTGGTGTGTTCCGGCATGAAGATAAGATAGCCAGTTCCCCATTGCCTTGGGGAATCTTGGTAACCCCGCTTCCATCTTCGGCAACATCGTCACTTACCACCAGGTGAGCTGTTGTCAAGGGTTTACCAATTGTGAAAAAAAAGGAATTAACAACGTTTCATTAAAATCGTTATGTCTATTTTCTGAGAAAAAGTAACAAACAACTTGGAATTGTGTAGGAGGTACCTTATTTCAATTTTATTATGGACTAAAAAATTTCACATGCTGTAGGCCATATAAAGTTATAGTAATGAACCGAGCTTTATCAAAATCGTAAGTCATTTTTATAAACAAAATAATACGTTATTTTTTACTATGGTGGCAACCCTAAAAAATCAAGATATTTTTGAAATAAATTGAAAAAAGACTGAAGATTTAAAAATACTACATTTTACCCAAATCCGCCCTAGGAACTAAACTTAATTGGGAACTAGAGTATCGGACAGACACAAAACTACACACATTTTCGAAGTGAAAACTTCTTTAGCGGCGTTGTGCACTTGTTTTGTAATGGGTAAAAAAATTTAAACTCGCGTCAGGACACGTGACCTGATCGAAAATTCGTAAGACGGATGGAGTTGATTTTTTGTTGATTTTTCTGAGATATAAACTTTTTAATGTAATATAAATGCACAACGTTAATATTCAAGTTTTCACTTCTGCCGGCACTCCCGAAGTGCAACCCGTTTTTTTTTTTTAGTTTTTAGACTCTATTAATGTAAAATATCGACTAAGATTCTCTTTGCCATCACAATATTATTCTCGTTTCTCAGTCGCTCGAAAATATAAGTAATGTAAACTCTGAGTGATGTAAAAAGCGTCGGTGGCTCAACCGGTAACGACTCGGTTCCCCTAACCAGAGCTGCCGGGTTCAAACCGGGCGGCCAATATACCAATGAATTTTTCGAAACTTACGTACATATACTCACCGATTGCTTTAACGGTGAAGGAAAACATCGTGAGGAAACCTGCACACACCTGCGAAGAAACTCGAAGGGTGTGTGTGAAGTCGACCAACCCGCACTGGGCCCGCGTGGTCGACTAAGGCCCGATCGCCCTAATTCAGGGCAGGCTCGAGCCCCTCGGTGGGGACGTATATGAGCTGATACGATGAAACTCTGAGTAAAAAAAACAAAATGGCCCCCAAAAAATAATCTTGCTCTGATTTTGCTGAAATTCGATCGGGGTTTTTTAATTTTACTTATGATTAATAGGACTATGTAGTCAGCTTCTGCTCATGAAACTTAACAGCGATAATAAGTCAGTAAACTTTTTTGAAATTTCCAATCGAATGTATTAGTCTGATTAGCCAACTTTGTATAGTATGGAGAGTGCAATTTTTTTGCGTATCCAGTATGGGGTTCTTTGAGGAAAGTTGTTCAGTTTCGTGAGTAAAACCTACTTTTGACGGCGTGTAAACTTTAATAAAACAGACTTAACTTAGTTTTAATTTACCCTTCTATCTGTTACTTTGGTTTCTATAACTTAAATTTTGAAATACAGCTTTTTGCCACAGAGCCTTAAGAATAGATTTATGTTGATGGGATTGTATTGTGTAATAATTTAGAAGATACAACACGAACAGGAGCTTTTGTTATTAAAATTATTTTGCCAAGATGACACTTATACTTACAACTGTTTGTAATTATCTCGACACAAATCTTTGAGGCGTTTTAAAGTTAGTAGGTACCTTTATTGTTCAAAAATGTTTATTGGTAAGAATTCGTTTGTTTAAAAACATGTTTTCGCCCCCTGACGACTTTGTTTAAACAACCAAGGTCAAAGAGTAGGGAAATATTACAAGGCCTCTTCAATCTTCTGTTGTTTTATTTGAAAAGAAGCCGAATCGCAACTAATCTAAGTGGTTGAAATGCCACCCATTGCTTTATTAAAGCGCTTAGATCACCCAATCCAAGCAGGTTGATACGTGTTTAAATAAAAATCGAAAGTAAGTCTATTCATTTTAAGTTCATATCAATGCGGGCTTCAACACGACTGTCACGTTGAAACCGAACGCACCATTCTCGATTTTAACATGTTTTTATTTACTTTTCGTCACTTTCACATAAGTTAAAAAAAATTTGTTTAATTAAAATGAAAGGTCTTAAAGCCACCAATTTTTATGTGTTGGTTTCATTCAACATTACTATTTGTTTTCGAGAAATTTTGCAATTAATAACAAAGACATTATATTTTTTACATCAAAAATGGTAATATTTTTAAAATTGTATCCAATGAAATCGATGTTTTATTACTTTAAGTATATAATATATTTTTTTCCATGGTAATAGCTTTACACAGTCTTTAAAAAATTTGAATTGATTATTTTCATTTGACCCATTTTAAGGTCTTAACTACCTTCCGTCCTATCTACCTACTTAAAAATACCTACCCACCATTATTATTATATATCAGCTCATATACGTCCCCACCGAGGGGCTCGAGCCTACCCTGAATCAGGGCGATTAGGCCTTAGTCGACCACGCGGGCCCACCATACCAGGGATCTTTTCTGAAAGTCCCCCGACTAGAGGGAAGTAAAAAACGAAAGATAAATTAAAAAAATACCGGTCATGGGCTGCCATCGCCGGTAGTGGGGAGCAACTCGAAAAGGGTAGACCTATTCCACACGCGGCTTATAACGACTGCCACCTAGTGAAAGCAACCGACACCAACTGCTTAACGTGTTTGCAAAACACAGAAACAGTCGACAAAAATGCGACGAACTGTCAAACTCATCCAAGTTATGGCTGTGCTCCTGGTTACTTTACCTGCGTGATATACCCAACCACACAACTAACAATAAGCTATGTGAGCGCCAGAAATAAAAGTATGCAAGGAAAAACATACCGACATAAGTAATCATGATTACATATACTGGGCACATATCAACATCATCATATCAGCCGAAGGACGTACACTGCTGGACATAGGTCTCCCCCAATTATTTCCACGACAACCGGTTCTGCGCTGCCCGCATCCAGTGGCTTCCCGCGACCTTCACCAGCTCATCGGTCCACCGAGTAGGAGGCCTGCCTACACTACGTTTTCTGGTGCATGGTCGCCACTCGAGAACTTTACTGCCCCAAAGGCCATCTGTTCTACGAGCAACTTGCTTCTTCCTTATAGGGCCCATATAAAAGCGTTTAAAATCTCAATAATTCTAGAAAAACCTAAAAACTTTAGGTACAAGCTTTGATAAAATAAAATTCCACGATTTCGTATTCTTCTTAGCAACCCTTTCATTTAATACCCATATCATGGGGTGGCATCGATACACTAACCTGTGCGGGTGCATTAAAACATTCCGCCATATTGAATTCAGATTGACGTCACTTAGCTCACCATGCGTTGTGCTCCAAACTTAGTGTATGCAAAATTTCAGCTCAATCGTAAACCGGGAAGTAGTTTTACCTTCCAAGATTTGTCCTAAACTAACAAACAAATTAGCCAACACGGCAAGCTATTATTTATATTTGTGTTTTTGCATTTGTCTTCGTCGGGAATAGGATAGTATGTATGTATTAAAATATTAATTAAAAATTAAAATATAACAGTCGAAAAATAATTGGTTTTAGAGTAGGGTAGGGTTAGTGTAGTGTAGGTGTAGTGTACGAGTAGTCAGGGTAGGGTAGGGTAGTGTAGGGTAGGGTAGGGTAGTGTAGGGTAAGGTAGGGTAGTGTAGGGTAGGGAAGGGTAGTGTAGTGTACGGTAGGGTAGTCTAGGGTAGGGAGTGTAGTGTAGTGTAGTGTAGGGTAGTGTAGTGTAGTGTAAGGTGGAACGAAGTTCACCGGGACAGCTAGTAACTTGTATAAAAAAGAACCCCACTCAATTCCCAAGCTACAGGCAGTTGCTGAATTGACCACAAAAAATTATGTTATGTTAGCCAAATGAATCCGTTAGAAATGTTTGGCCTTAAAATAGGTCAAAGGACAATATTCAATTCAAATTATTGAAAGACTGTGTAAAGCTATCACTATGGAAAAAATATATAATATACTGAAAGTATTAAAAAATCAATGTAATTAAATACAATTTTCAAAATTTTTTCATTGATATTGATTTGAACTTAAAATGTAAAGAGTTACGTTCGATATTATTTTAACACGTATCAACCAGCTCGGATTGAGGTATCTTAAAGCCTTCAAATAAAAAGAAAAACTAAAGATACACACACACAAACAACCTCTTAACCCCAAACACATATAAATACTTGCCTATTATGCCTCTGGGATACTCGGTATGGTTAGTGGAAATTTTCTAAGCCTGCTTGGCTAGCTACTACCGTCTTATCTAAGGCTTGCCGCCAAACTTGAAGATACCTGTTCGGTCCAAAACTTTCTGGCTGGAAAAATTTGGCGGCTTAAAAAAAAAAAAAAAGATGTCATCGCGATTGTCATTTAGTCTGCTTTTTCGAGTCTGGTTTTGGCGTTTCTGTTGGTTGTAGTTTTGATTTTACGGCGTTTTAACGATACGAATCCGGAAAACTTTCGAAATGATCAAATTGGAATATCGTTCCGTGATCAAATTCCTGACTAAGGAAGGGGTCAGCCCGACCGATAAAAAAAAAAGGTTGGATGCCGTGTACGGGGATTCTTCTCCATCATTTTCCACGGTAAAAGAATGGAGTAAACAGTTTCGATTGGGGCGGGAATCCATTGACGATGAACCTCGCTCCGGCCGGCCTATAGAAGTACTCACCGAGCAATGTATTAAATTAGTGGAAGAGGAAGTTCTGAGTGATCGAAGACTAAAGACTAAAGAAATAGCGGCAAGAACCGGACTTTCCAAAACTTCAGTACTTAGGATACTACATGATCATCTTCACATGAATAAAGTTAGTGCTAGGTGGGTACCCAAACTTCTTTCGAGCTTGCAGCGTACCGAGAGAAAAGCGTGTTCTCAAGAAGTTTTAGACGCGTATAGGCGTTACGGAAAAAGTTATTTGGAGTCGATTGTTACGGGAGACGAAACCATGGTTTTGTACTATGATCCCCTGTCTAAAAGGGAATCGATGGAGTGGCGTCGTCTTGGTGAAAAGCCACCTAGAAAGGCCAAGGTAACGCAATCCACCAAAAAGATTATGGCAACGGTTTCTGGGATTGTCACGGAATACTAATGATTGACATAAAAGAAAGGAATACCACGGTAAATGGCAGCTACTACGCCACCCTTATTGAGCAGTTGCGAGAGGCGATCAAGCAGAAACGACGTGGAAAACTTAGTAGAGGTGTTCGGCTTCTCCACGATAATGCTCCCGTTCACACTGCTGCAATTGCCAAAGCTGCTGTAGCTAAATGTGGCTTCGAGGAAATTCGCCACCCCCCTTACAGCCCAGACCTGGCCCCAAGCGACTACTACTTGTTCTCGAGACTTAAGGCAGACTTAAGGGGAAGACGATTTTCTTCGGATGATGAAGTGGCCCAAGCAGTTTTTACCCATTTCGAGGACAAAACTCCAGAATATTTTTATAAGGGGATAGAAATGCTTATCACGAGATCTGCAAAGTGCGTTGAAATAGAGGGGGACTATATCGAAAAATAAAAATAAAATTGTAAATATATCTACTTGTTTTCTTTGTTAGGCCGGACACTTTTGGACCGCACCTTTAAGATATCCCATTGCATTGGGAAATCTTGGTAAGCCCGCTTCCATCTTCGGCATCATCGTCACGTACCATCAGGTGAGATGATGCTAAGGGCTTACCAACCGTTGATAAAAAACCAGCCAAGTGCAAGTCAGAAACGCACACACATGGGGTTCTATGGGTTCACTAGATGGCGCTAGTTCTTCACGTTTAAAAAAAAAACATGTTTTGTATGGAGACTTTCACTTTTTTTTGTATTTGTTGTTATAGCGGCGACAGGAATAATTATCTGTGAAAACTTTAACTGTCTAGCTGTCACGGTTCATGAAATACAGCCTGGTGACAAACTGACAGACGGTTTTTTCCCTTTGGGTACGGAACCCTAAAAATACTATTATGTAGAAATAAAAAAAACAGAAAATCGGCTAGCCTCTTTCTTTGGAAGTCGGCTAATTATTTTATATGCCCTTCCTTTAAATCTATTTGCCCATCCCTGCACCATACCTTATCATAGAAGCCGCGGGAAACAGCTAGTATCATAATATATAATTGACAGTCGGGTAAGAAGATCGCATGAGCTCACTGTATCTTATCAAACATACCTTATTCTAAATTCAGAATGATAATATGCTTGCCAGTGAAAATCCTTTTTCTTTGAAAGTCTAATAAAATAATTATTTTATATGGCCTTCCTCTAAATCTACGAGTATTTGCCATCCCTGCACTATACCATACCAAACTATGTTTTTTTTTAAATTCTGAATGATAAGTGCTAAAAATCCCCTTTCTTTGGAAGTTGGATAATTATTTTATATAGGCTTTCTCTAAATCTATTTGCCCATTCTTGCACTATACCTAGTACTCTTTATTGTACTGTGACTATACCATATCAGACTATGCTTTATTCCAAATTCCTCTGTTAAAAAATCTCCCTGAGACGACGTTTCTCGCTTTAATCGAATAAAATGGCTGGCGCTGCTGCTAGCCGGCAGTAGCCGACGCAGTTTCGTTTACCTACTTCTTTTGTTAAAAGTCCTGAAAGGCTGCCAGTAAGCTGTTTCGTTTCCGGGAAAGTTGGTAGCACTCGCAACCTCATCTGGTCACGTTTTATTTTTTCTTGTTTTTGTCGACAACCCTACGACGACGAGACGAAGTCAAAGTATATTTGTTATAGGCAATGTGTATAATGCAGGCATTTTATACAATACCTAGGAAATGTGTTACAGGCAATGTGTATAATGTAGGCATTCTATACAATATACCTAGGAACAGTATAGAATGCTGGGGTCGTTCAGGCCATGTATGAAATGATATTCAATGTTCAAACAATTTTAAATTTTACCTAGAAAATGTAATGAAACCTAGGCATTGTATTGAATGCCGGTTGAAGCATAGGTAATGTACGTAATCGAAAAAATACGTCTGCATAGAACAAAGGAGTGCTGCGTATAACCTAACCTAACCAATTATTTTTTTGTAACAGAATTTGTATACGTGAGCGATGTCCCTTCTGGCGCTTCGCGGGCCGCTGCCGCGGCACGCTCGCTGCGCTCGCTCTGCTCGCGCGCGTTGACTGAAAAAGAACACCTGACCTAATCTAACCTACAGTTTGCGACAGACTTTGTATACGTGAGCGATGTCCTTCTGGCGCTTCGCCGGCCGCTGCCGGATTATACACATTGCCTACCTATATCATATATATTAGTTCTAACATACAGTATGGACACTCCCTGCCGCTCTCTAGATTGCGACCTCACCCCCTCTACACCCAGGTTGATACAGATTGGTTACAGTTTGGTTCTCGAACGTATGGGATTTCGCCGCCATTTTGTTTGTTCCGTCATTTGTTTTTAGAAATGTCATTTCACGACCATTTGTATGCAGTGTCCGGGGTGTGATGTAGTGATGATGGTACATAATGCGGGTTCGTGTTTTATAACAAAAAGTGGTTTTTGTTTTGTTTGTTATAAAGGTTTTTACAGTATAAAAATAATAAGCAAAGGCAGATTTAGATGTCCGGGAGTCATTTGGGACAAATCCATTGTATTAGACGTCTGCTGGACTATTGGATGTAAACAGTGTTCAATGGCTAACAAAATCAAATTTCACGTAAATTTCAGAAGTTATATCAGAATATGCTAATTATTAATTCCTAACAACACCATTTCCCACCCCCTCCACCATCTCTGTGCAAAAAATCACAACAATCCATTTTTTTTAATTCAAGAAATGAACAAAAAAAAATTTTTTTTTAGTTCCCTCAGGAACTGCATCGGACTGTGCTTTTTTCACAGGATTAAAACAAGCCTATGTCCTTTCCAGTGACACAGGCTACGTAAATGCCAAATTTCATCAAGATTGGTCGAGTCTTTGAAGCGTGGAAAGGTAACAAACAAACACATTTTCACATCTATAAATTTTATAATATAATATTTGTAATATTTGTATTTGTGAAAAACGTTTCTATGACTGTTCGAGGGTGCGCAGTGCGCGAGCTGAAAGCGGCTGGCAAGCGTTAAAAAAATTAGCCTATGTGTTAATCCAGGTCCTAATCTGTCTACCTACTAAATTTCAGCCAGATCCGGTTTGTAGTTTTCGCGTGAAGAAGTAACAAACGTACACACTTAAACACTCATAAACTTTCGCCTTTATAATATTATATAGTGTAATAGATAATATTTATAAAATAAGTATTTACGTTCACGGTTTTGGAGTATAAATATGTGTATCTAAGTATTTAAGTACAATAATTTACATCTGTTCCTTTGGCTGAGCCTGTAGCTTGGGAGATTAAACCTGATGAATTTTGGTGTGTGAGGAGTCATTAGATTCGTCTAGAACGCCTGAGTGATATAGGATTATTTTAAACAGTCTAGCATAATTTCTATTTACCCCACTGTCCAAAAAGGAGGGTAACGATTTTCAAGTGAATGTAAGTATGCATGATTTGTCCGTTTCTTTGGGTGAGCCTGTAGCCTAAACGGCTTGATGGATTTTGGATTTCGAAGTGTTATTAGATTAGTCTTGATCCCGTGAGTAACAAGAATATATTTTTACCCGATAACTTAAAAAAGAGTGGTAATTTTTTTATGTAGACGGGTTCTTATTTTTTTTATTAAATTGGATAAGTTAACTAACGATGTAGATCTTTATTCATTAGTAGTAATAAAACTAAACAAAATAACTTTTTATTGGTTATGTCCTGGCGAAGGTCGCAGGAAGCCGCTGGATGCGGGTAGCGTAGAACCGGTTGTCGTGGAAATCCTAGGGGGAGGCCTATGTCCAGCAGTGGACGTCCTTCGGCTAACATGATGATGATGATGATGTACTTTGATTTAATTTTAATTTGATTTATTAAATCAAAGATTACAGTTGGAGCACAGATATATTATTTTGTTACAGGAAGTATTTTAAATAAAAGAACTTGATTACTTTTAGTCTTGCCGCCAAACGTCAGTGTGTTATAAACATTGATGTGTTCCGGCATGAAGATAAGATATCCAGTTCTCCTTTGCTTTGGGGAATCTTGGTAAGCCCGCTTACATTTTCGGCATTTCGTCACTTACCATCAGGTGATATTATGATGCCAAAGGCTTATCAATTGCGAATAAAAAAAAAGATTCTGCCTAGACAATCGATCAAGGTGTGAACTGAACACAACTACTTGCTAGTCACCATGTACCTGAGCGAGCTATGAACAAATCGTATGCAAATGACGAAGCTGATGGTAGCCCAAGTTCCTATGACAAAGGCATCTCACTTCAACGTCTACGACACAAATACTTGTAGGCAGATACGTCTTTTTTAGAATGTTCGATAACGGCTGTTCTATAAACTTGAGGAAGAACTGAAATATTGTCATACAAGCACAGTATAAGCACACCCTGGACACTTCATACAACGGGTCAGAAATTACATTTCAAAAAGAAATGAAGAACTAACAAAATGGCGGCGAAATCCTATAAGTTCGACCACCAAACTGTAACCAATCTATATCAATCTTGGTGACGAGGGTGTGAGGTCGCAATCTAGAGAGCGGCAGGGAGTGTCTATAAGTACACCGCAGTGTCTTAAGACTAAGGTACTCTCAAGGTCTTAAGGCAAGGTACAAGACAAGGGCTGGCCTACTATTGTCAAAGGCAGTCACGAAAATTATTCAATGATTTTTATGTATTGTTTTTCGTGTCATATTTTTTTAATGTTCTAATGACATAATATGGTTTATACCAAAGATTGAATTTTGACGTTATGAACTAATGATTGTTTATTTCTTGATTTTCCACAAATGACATTATTATTATTTTATCAGAAAGAGTGTAATTTGCACCTATTTTGAATAAATATTTTGAATCTTGAATTTTGAAAAGGTCTTCGACCAGTGTGTGTTGCCGGTGATGACATACGGGAGCATGCTATCATATTGTAATTCTGTGGTGCTACGCTCGGAGTTTCTCTGCGTGATCCAATCAGAAACGAGGAGAACCAAAGTAACCGACATAGCTCTCAGAATTGCTAAACATATGTGGCAGTAAGCGGGGCTTATAGCTCGTAGAACAGATGGCCGTTGGAGCAGTAAAGTTCTCGAGTGGCGACCGCGCACTGGAAAACGTGGCGTAGCCGGCCTCCCACGCGGTGGACCGGTGACCTGGTAAAGGTCGCGGGAAGCCGCTGGATGCGGGTAGCGCAGAACCGGTCGTCGTGGAAATCCTTGAGGGAGGCCTTTGTCCAGCAGTGGACGTCCTTCGGCTGATATGATGATGACGATGATGATGATGATGATGAAGACAGTAAACGTACATGATGGGTATTAACGCGAAAAGGTTAAGCAAAGACAGATTTACATAGGTACTGTGTGTGTGTTGAGTGCGCACACACAGACTCATCTAGGACTAAAGAGTACGGAAAAAATTACTGAAGTAGTAAGAGCGCTTACTAGCCGCACTAAATAATCTTGATACTTTTGCAAACTTTTTGTTAATGTGAATATATTTGTGTACTGTTTACCTAAAAAAGCAAGTCCTTAACTATTTCGGTTGTGGGCGTAGAAATAACAATGCAGCTATATCTCAGAGGTCCTCCTTCAATAGTATTGATTATTCGGCAATCGAAATTGTACAGGATGCCTTGGATAACAATGGATGCAAACGTGGTGATCCCAGCGTAGCCTGACACGTCCGTTCTGCTCGATGCTCCGTCAAAAAGTGTCTGCCCCGTGACTGACAGCCATCTAATATGGCTTCTCAACTCAGTGTTGCCATCTCAATCACAAACAGTCTACTGTTAATTGGTCATCTTTGCTACCACATACGATCGGCTCACGAGTACCAGCGATTGTCTCGCCACCACCAGTTTCACCTAGGTACTTATACCTGAAGTTTGATCAAAATAAAGTGTAACGATCTATGTAAACGTATCTCGATGCTTGATGACGATGATATAATGACGCTTCCGACATACATAATAATAATATTGTTATTACTGTTTTAAATTTTTAATTCAGGGTAGGCTCGAGCGAGCCCCTCGGTGGGGACGTATATGAGCTGACATGATGATGATGAATAATTCTTATTGTGAACGGAAATTGTTTATTTTACCTATTACCTAATGTCCTTTCTGTCTGCTCCGTAAGTATCTGCTGGTTTTGTAGCATATGTTCCACATTCTCTTTCACATTCATTTATGCATATACTGTAGAATCCGTTTGTTATGACTCTGCTTGTATTGACCAACCGCCTAATATGACGTAATTACACAACGAAGTTTGGTTTTCACATAAAATATTTGTAACAAAGTCGGATATAATGACTTCGCGTACAGTGACATGTCGCTTAGTGTGACCCATTTTTAATAAATTTTGTCCGTTTACAGTGACCTAAATTTGTCAATAGCTATATTGAAAATGATAACTTGACCATGGCAATGTCTTCTATGCACAATAGTATTAGAGACTGTTATTACAATATAATGAAAAAACAAAAGCAGACAAAAATCACAGATTTCTTAATTACATAAAAAATGAAAAATGCATATACATATGTTTTAAAAACATAGTATTACATACATAGTATTACATAGTGTTACATACATACATGTATTACGTGCAATTTTTATTTAGATTTATTATGCTATGTTTCTCTATTAAAATAAGTACTAACCTAAATTAAAGATGGTTGTTTTTTTTTAACAAAAATGCTTTGGATGACGCCCGCTTAGTATGACGTGTTTGTCAATTCCCTTCGATGTCATTATAAACGGATTCCACTGCATTTAGAAGTGAGAATGTATAGCACGGCGGAACAAATTCTAATCGCCGCACAGTATAAAAATGATGTATCTACCTCCCGTAATATACTTACACTATCACTGGTCCAATAACCTGCCTCTGGTTATAGGAAGCGGAAGAAATTAACCTCCGAAGAGGACACGGAATCCACCACACCCCACCAATATGTGCGATTGATCCAGTCCTTTTCCGACATTTGTCGAATGGTCTAAAGTTCTGTATTACAACACGAATACCTCTCGAGTCTCACTCAACCGATAGAGGAACTCCAGAGACCAAAGAATGCAAATTAATTTTGTTTCGCATGGGCCCTTTGTGAAAAACTTTCTGTTTGCCGTTGAGTTAGAACAAAAGGTAAAGTTAATGAGTTTTGTTCCCAAGATTTGTTACATGTGTAAGTTAATTTAGGTATTAAAATAGAACAAAAGCTGATATAACATCATCATTATCATAACAGGGAAACGACGTTCAATGCTGGACAAAAGCCTCCCCCAAGGATTTCCCCATCCAGCGACTTCCCGCAAACTTCACCAGGTCGTTGGTCCACCAATAAGAGTGCCTGCCCCCGCTACGTATTCCAGTGCGCGGTCGCCACTCGAGAACTTTACTGTCACAACGGCACTGTAAATGTACAAGTTCTGTTTGAAAATGTTTATGGAAAGTTGTATTAGAAACTAGTGAGAAACCCGTTTAAGACAATAGACAAATCTTTATTTGACACAAAAGATATAATGTAAAACAGAATAAATCCCATTCCACACATTTATAATTATCAACATGTGTGTACATTTATGAATCATAAGAATAAGGTACTTAAAATAAAATTCATACACGTGTGAGACAGAGACAAATCGATTTAGTGCAATGTGTAAATTAACTTTTTTTTTCTTTTTTTTTTCTGAGGAGAAACCGCGGTGCTGGTTTTCAGAAAAGCCGCCCATAACGTCATTTCCGCGAAACTATACGCTTAGTAATGGTAATATCAAGACTAAAATATAGAATACTAGCTTTTGCCCGGGGCATCGGTCGCGTGGACATCGTTTTTATGTCTGTCCATGAGGGTGTGTGGAGCGTGGGCATGGTTTTTTTCCAGGTCCCTCAGGAACTATATTGGGCTTTTCTGATTAGCAGTATTAGTCATTTCCATTTTCCTACACCTCATCCGATTCTATACAAAAAAATCGCTTCAAGCCGTTGCTCCGTTGGAAATTATTTTTCCCCAGTTCCCTCGGGAACTATGTCAGAATATTCTAATAAGTAAATTATGTCATTTATTCCACTATCTCTGTGCAAAAAATCACAGCAATCCATTTTTTTCATTCAAGAAATTGACAAAAAAGGTATTTTTTTCAGTTCCCTCAGGAAATGCATCGGACTGTGCTATTTTCACGGTAAAAAAGTCCTTTCCAGTGAAACAGGCTACCTGTGTGCCAAATATCATCAAGATCGGTCGAGATTTTGAAGCGTGAAAAGTACAAACAAACACATTTATAATATTACTAGCTGTTTCTCGCGGCTTCACCCCCGTGGACAACGTTTCTATGGCAGCGAATGTGGAAAAAAGTAGCCTTTGTGTTAATCCAGGTTCTAATCTGTCTACCTACCAAATTTCAGCCAGATCCGTGCAGTAGTTTTTGCGTGAAAGAGTAACAAACATACATCCATACATTTTAACAAACTTTGCTTGTATAATTTCAGTAGGATTATGGGAATCAGGAATAAAATAATAACAGAAGCAATATTACTTTATTAATAAACAAAGCAATTTTAATCAGCAATGTTGTTAATCCAATCCCAAGAAATAATTAAATAAGTAATTATCTACAGCCACATCAAGTGGGGTTTGGAACGGCACTCGGGTGCAAAGCGGCCATCCATGCAACACGATGCTTCGCTCTGAATGGTAGTGATAATGTAATCTTAAAACTAGACCTTAAAAACGCCTTTAACAGCGTCGAGAGAGACACCATACTCGCAGAAGCCAAGGATAAGGTACCGCTTCTATACCCCTTTTTGTACCAATGCTACGCCGAAGGTAGCAACTTGTACTAAGAGAATACTGCTATTTTCTCGCAAGTGGGTGCTCAGCAGGGAGATCCTTTGGGACCTCTGATCTTCAACCTGGCAATTCATAAGTCCATCACGCTCTTAAACGTGTCTCCCTTAAACGTGTGGTATTTGGATGATGGCACCATCGGTGGGCCGCCAGAGGTAGTCGCCCAAGATATCCAGTTACTGTTCCCGGCACTTGGGAATTAGGCTTGGAAGTTAATACTCAGAAGAGCGAGTTCTTTCCTTGTAGTCCTGTCGCGGAAGCATGTCGAGCACGTTTCGAAACTTTAATTCCCGGCCTGAGAACCATTGACAAGGAGAATTTCAGTCTTCTAGGTGCTTTAATATTCCAGGATGCTATAGCTGCTGGTATCAAGGCTAAGACTGAAAACCTATCAGCCCTTCTGGAACACTTTATCCTTCTGCCTACTCACGTATCTTTGATACTTCTGAGGAGTTGCTTTGCAATGGCTAAACTGGTTTACACAATCAGGACGGCTCCTACCTGGTTGTTCCCGCATGAGGTAGAGCGATTCGATCTGCTCTGAAGCACATCCTTGAACGTATTCTGAACGTTAGTCTCAGCGATACCCAATGGTGTCAGGCCAGTATGCCCGTCCGTTATGGAGGTCCCATTGCCTTCCTGTCCTCCGCTCACGGGGTTGCAGAACTCGTCACTCGTATTATTCCATTTGATGGTGACGTGAACTGCATTCCATTCGTGGCGGAGGCTTTTTAGGCGTAGGATATCTTTTGTACAACTGGAGATCGCCCTGAAAACCTTGGCCACCAAAGGGGATGGGACGATATCGTTTGCAAGCGGCTCCTCGCAGATTTAACGGAACTAGCTACGGGGGTAGACCGCGCCCGAATCTTTGCCGTGTCCAGACCGGAATCTGGTGCCTGGTTACAGGCCCTACCATCACACTCTTAGGATAGCAGTTGCCCTTAGGCTGGGTTGTCCGGTATGCGAACCCCACCACTGCGTCTGTGGATCAGCAGTGGAAGCTGACGGACATCATGGACTGGCTTGCTTGAAGAGAGCGGATCGGTTTTCTAGGCATCAGGCAATAAATGACATCATCCGGCGAGCTGCTGTCTCCGCGGGAATACCTTGTGTCCGTGAACCTCCTGGTTTAAAGGTCTGGCAAAAAGGTCGATGCCTGCTTTGGTACGTCACCTGCGTGAGCACATTCGCGCCCTCTCACGTAAGAAGCACACAACGGACACCCGGATCGGCGGCCGAGACAGCACCTGCCCATAAACACACAAAATATGCCTGTCTAGTGCCTAAATATAAATTCGTTCCGATTGCTCTCGAAACATCAGAGGCCAAGTCTTTTGTAGACGATTTAGGGCGTCGTATGAGGGAAAAGGGCCTGGATCCGAGATCGGGCTCCTTTTTGACCCAATGCATCTCGCTAGCTATTCAACGGGGGAACGCAGCTAGCGTCATGGGCACGTTTGGGCAGGGGGCACTGCTGGGAGGGCTTTTTGACTAGGTCGGGAGTTTGTTGAGCCTCTGCCCTAAGAATTATCTTTAAGAAATTGTATTTTGGTTCCTACCTATATGTTTCCTATAATTTAGTGAATAATATAATACTAATTATATATAAAAAAAATAAGTAAAAGAATTAGATATAGTAACATTCGATTGGTTGCTTTAATAAAAAATCAAATCGGAGAACTATTATAGTACTTATAGGGGATTAGATTATATCGAAGTTTCGTTTTTTTTTTAAATATATATCATTGTTATTGAAATTGTCCTAGAAACTAATGTATCGTGTTTGTGGTTCCGTAAAAAAGTACTAATTTTATTTTAATCCGTAAACATTTGTAATTACAATATGTTACGGATTTTATTACGGTTATTCTGAAAATTTTAAAAAGAAATCTCACAAATTCACTAAAATTTTTAATTAAAGAAAAAGATACAGATAAGTTTATTAAAAGTTTGAGTAACTGTAATTTAATTTGATTAACATTCAAATAAAAAAACAAACTTTAAGTTTCTACTTTTAAGAGGAGCGCATTCCCTAGCGCCACACAAGTTAACTAAGTTATACAAAGTATACTAAGTTACGTACTTTACTTTGGATCAATGACAAAGAGATATTGACCTCCAATACCAAACCAAAGTATACATATTAGTACTAACATACAGTATGGACACTCCCTGCCGCTCTCTAGATTGCGACCTCAACCCCTCGTCATCCAGATTGATACAGATTGGTTACAGTTTGGTTGTCAAACGTATAGGATTTCGCCGCTATTTTGTTTGTTCCGTCATTCCATTTTTGAAATGTCATTTTTGGCCTGTTGTATGAAGTGTCCAGGGTGTGACCAAATCATGCTACTTTCTGTTGTCCTGCGCCTTATCGTGCTATAATCGGTTCTATGGCTTTCGAAGGCCTGCCTAGCCTTCCCGAGTTTGGGTAGAGACCCTTGCTCCAACAGTGGTAACGCTAATGGGTTGTTAACGTGCACGTTTTCCTCACGATATTTTCTTTTTGAAGAAATAGTACATTACTGCAGCGGCCAGCAAAGGAGGCATTGACGCACGAACGTGTAAATATGGACCGAGGCGAAGCCGAGGCACACTTAAGTAAGTACACCAAAATCCACTTGCATCAATTCAACATCTTTGTTTTTCTTTTAGTTAAAACTTTAGCATAGTTTTGTTCACATTTAGTAGATATACCATGTTCAGTTTAAATAGACTCTGTTATTTGCCAATAATAATATATACCATAGACTAAGCGATGGAAGAGTGAGATTTCCTAACACGGGTATTTTTTTTTACCTAAAAGGAGGTCTCAGCCTTAAAAAGCCGATAATTTTTTGGTAACCAATAAACAATTTTCATTTTCATCAGTGTCTAGTTGTGGCCAAGGCTTGTATAGTACTTTTCTCAAATAATGCGCGGAAATTAAAACTTCAATAATTACTTTTCAAAATCAAAGACGAACAACGAACAACAATAGTTTTTCACGCGCCAAAGTGTTCATTTTTTTTTTCAATAAACATCATTCTATTTGCAAGTCAGTTAGAAATTTAAATAAAACCTTTGATAAGTTACCTCCTTAGTTGCCATGTTTCGGAGTAAAATATACCTAGTTCCATTTTTAAATTACACGACAGATATGAGTTTACATAGTAACTTATTGGGTCGCTAAACACGATGGATATGGATATTCATACAACTTTTGCCGGCCGCTGCTCGCATGTATTTGGCCAGTACGGCAATTTCGATTTATCTCGAAGAAGGTTGTCAAAATAATGCTCAAACTTCCAAGCATGTTTGAGAAAATATTTTTTCTATATTCGCTATTTTCGTTCTGGCATTCAGACAAATAAGATAAACCGAGTATTATTTCTTTTTTGCATCATATGTTTTTATATACTATGTATGTTTCTTACTCGTATTAAATAAACAATTTTATCTACTCTCATATCGTAAAGTTCGAATTATAAACTTTAAAACTAATCTATATTGACGTACTTTATAAACACAATACCGAAATCAAAAAAAAAACACTTTATAACATTATTTCTCTAACAAAATAATGTTTTGAAGTAATTTTGTTTCCATTATGATACAAGTTCATCCAAAAAGTTAATATCACCAACGAAGTTCCATATCATATTTTTTTAATTGGAACGCACATGCGGTTCGCGCCATTTTTACAGCATAACAAAAAGTTTTGATTCCAATTTTTATCTGTCTGTACCACAGATCTACTAAGTAGATCTGTGGTCTGTACAACACTCGCTTTAACGCATGCGCGATGATATGCTGGGGTTTTGGCGCAATTCATAACTACATTTTGTTGTACTGAATTTCGTGGGATTCTATTTTTACTCTTTTAACTTTGATCATTTATTTAGTAGGTTCAATCCTAATACATGAGATTAGATAAAATAGTGAATGAAACTGCACATAACAGCACAGTCGTCAACGAGACGCCGGGGGTGTAACTTGAAATGAAATACTTGGGATACGTTTTAAATGATCACCAACGGTGATTATATATTTTTAAAACGTAAAAATTGGAGAATGCTCTGTCGGCTGACTGATTATTATTAGCTTCAATGATTCCTCTCACTTTCTTGCTATAGTTTTAGGGAACTTAGCCCAGACGCGCGGATAATAAAAATATACTTTTACTCAAACGACCTCTGTCCTGGCTCACGGTCAGCCCTCGAATCTATCTATTGTTTCAAAAAGCTTCCGAATGACTTACAAAATCAAATTTAAACTAATATTCTAAATTCGATTCGCGTCAGCAAGAAACTAAGCAAAGAGGCTGGGAGTAGATGCATGTAGAGACATACGATCTCTACACTAGGTATTAAAACACTCGTACGACACTACTAAAAACTCAAAAACTCATACTCGTGTTTTAATATCCCTAATGATGCAACAGTTTCATTAACTACTATTTTGAGCCCCATCCACAAGAAGAAGATAGATATACCTACCTAATTATATCTGTGGATAACACTGGCGAGGGTCCCAGGTGGGTGGGCCGCCATTCCATCATCATATTTTGTTTGCCAACCAATGTTTACGGACCGTTGCTAAACTTAGGGGATTATCACACTTTTGTTCGTTTACTACTGCGACGGGAATAAAGGTACCTTTATTCCTAGGTATAATTAGGTTGGTAGGTATCTATCTCCTTCTTGTGAATATAGGGCTCAAAAATTGTATATTCGAGCCCTTAATATGGGTCAAATGACAATAAATAAATATAAATATTCTGGGACAAATCACACATGGTCATCTGGCCCCAAAGTAGGATTCCCTGTGTTATGGGAACCAGAGACTGATATACATACTTATATACGTTTAAATACATACATATATAGATATTTAACACCCAGACACAGAGCAAACAAATCTGCTCATCACACAAATGTTTGCCCTGGGTGGGGATCGAACCCACAACTCTCGGATCAGTAGTCAAGAGCACTAACCACTGAGTCACCGAGTCAGTCAATAATCAATTTAAATTATTGAAAGACTGTGTTAAGCTATCACTATGGAAAAAATACACAATGTACTTAAAGTAATGAAAAATCGATTTAATTGAATACAATTTTAAAAATATTACCACTTTTGATGTAAAAAAATAAACTAGTGTAGACCCTGTTTTTGGCTTTAATTGCAAAATATCTCGAAAACAAATAGTTAATGTTGAATAACCAACACACAAAAATCGGCGACTTTAAGACCTTTCATTTTAATTGAACACATTTTTTAAACTTATTAAAAAGTATAGAAAAGTAATAAAAACATGTAAAAACGAGAATTGGGCGTTCGGTTTCAACGTAACAGCCGCATTGAAGCCTACATTGATTTGAACTTAAAATGAATAGACTTACGTTAGATATTATTTTAACACGTATCAACCTGCTTGGATTGAGGCATCTTAAAGCCTAAATACGAGTAAGTTCCGCTTTAGTACATAAACTACATGCCGAATTGAATCCGTACTTTACAAATATATTGAGTATACACATATCGATGTTTGTAATTCGTTTTCATCGTAGTATTTATTTATTTTTTTATTAAAAATTTTAGTGCGTTTGACTGCAACTCACCTGATGGTAAACATAACTAAACGAAAGCTTAAATTAGAATTGTACTGAAAGTTTAAAACTGCTTTTATTATTTTCTGTTTTATATCAGTTACATCGAAAACTAATTACAAACATCGATATGTGACTACTCAATATATTTGCAAAGTTTGGATTCAATCCGGCATAAGGCCAGGATATCCCGAACCACCTGTTTTTGATAGAGCTGAAATCATAGTAATATTGTTTTTTCTTGATCCGTAAAAAATCTATAATTTAGTTTAATATACGTTCTAGATTATTCAATGGTTCAAAACATAATAATTATAACTTGCCTCGATAAAAAAAACAACACAAAGATGGGATGTTTTTGATTATTTTTCAAAGAAATCTACTCAAAAAACTTACACATTTGGCTTTTGTTGTTTTCACTAGCAATATCGTGTAGGTATTATCAAGTAATACATTTTGGTCATTAGAAGTTTTTTCCTACCATGCATGGTTTTCGAGAAAATTGACCCAGAACCTAAAAACCATATTTTTTTCAGAAACGATGCATGTTACCAAAAAAAAACGAGCCCTACAGTACTCGCATAAGATGTGTAACATGTGACAAAATACTTATGAAATTAATTAATTATCGGGTCGTACATTCACGGGCCGACCCTTCGAATAGTAGTATGTCATCTTTGCCTTTGCCATCACACTAGGCGGCATGGCTATGACAACCTTAGTTTTCGAGAATTAAAAAACGTTCGCATTTCCTGTTACACATTTCCGTCCCATTTCACGAAATCACTTCCACAAATTGCAGGAAAGCGAGAGCAAAGATGTTACACATCAAAAATTACATGACCTAAAATAATCCAATTGACAATACCTTTTTGATGCGCTGATAAAAATTGGACTCATCATAACATCGAAACAAATCTCTCTCAAGAAACAGTACAACTCTACCCAAAAAAACTTACACAGTCCGATTTTAATGTATTCACCAGCAATATCGTGTAGGTATTATCAAAGTAATATATTTTGGTCATATGAAGTTTTTTTCTTACTGTGAACGGTTTCATATTGCATATTTCAGCTTTATATATAAGTGGGTGCCACACGAACTAAGCGACCAACAGCAAGACTTAAGCGTCGAAGCATGCATAGCACTACTGAATCCGCATAGAAGCGAGGGACTTCTAAATCGAATCGTTACCTGCGATGAAAAGTGGATCCTGTACGATCACCAAGCGTTCGTCTCAGAGGGTGGACCCGAGTACAGCACTTAATCAGTGCTAAAAAAAGGATTACTCATAGGAACATGATGGTGACTGTCTGGTGGACCAGTGCCGGACTTGTACATCACAGCTTCTTACCGAATGGCACAATAGTGACAGCAGATCCTTATTGCCAAGAACTGCAAACAATGATGGCAAAACCAAGACTGGTCAACCGCTCTTCCCCATTGCTTTTCCACGACAACGTGCGAGCTCACACTTCACGTCAGACCATCTCAAAGCTACAAGAGTTACAGCTGGAAGCTCTCCGTCACCCACCGTACTCACCGGACCTTGGCCCAAAAAATTCAACTTTTTTCATAATTTAGACAATTTTTTAAGTGGGAAAAAATTAAACACCGGATAGGCAGTACAAAACGTTTTCACTGACTTCATGGCCTTCCGTTCGGCAGACTTCTACAGTAAAGGGATTGACAAACTGTTGATGACAGTTGTAAGAAATTTCTGAATTTGGTTTTTACCATAATAGCTTAAAAAACATTGTAGTCTGCCTTCAGTCAAATAAAACAAAATTTGCAACCAATTAAAAACACTTCCTAACTTTTAACTCCGTAAAATATAGGTAGGCACTTTATCTTGTTCTACTGCACATACAAATTAATTATAATTTTAATTAAACTTCCGTTATATTGTGATGATAAAACTTCGCTAACAAAGAAAATTATTCAGATCAAATTAAGTGCCAACCTTTGATGGGAAAGTTGTTTCGAAACCGTCAAAAGTTTTGATAATACCCATGTTACTAAAATGTTTCATTTCAAATGAACGGCCTTGCCAAAAAGCGACCAAGTACGTGTCAGACCAGGGTTTCATATAGTCTTCGCAAAAAATAAATGTTTAAGTATATAAATAATTTTCTAAAAACCTAAAATATTCTAGGTTCAAGATTTTAATATTGCATTGCCACGCTATATACATATGCATGCAAAATTTCAGCTCAACGAAACCGGGAAGTGGGCCAAAATTTAACTTGCAAGATTCCACCAGAACAAACATACAATATTGCAAGTTAAATAAAAGCTTGTAAAAAAAAAAGTTAAACAATTGAAAATTTTGTACGAAATAGTTATTAAAGATACAAGGGTGGTAAAAAGGTAATAACAAACGAGTGTCATTTGTAAGCCCCAGCCGCAGGCGAGGGTTTACCATTTACCTTTTACCTTTTTCACCCATGTGTCATTCTATTTTTGTCAATACATTTATGAGAAAACAGGTAAAGTAAAATAAAAAACCGACCGAGTGCGAGTCGGACTAGCGCGAAGTAGGGTTCCGTAGTCTTTTAAAAAAATAATTGTATATTTTAAAAACCGGCCAAGAACCACACACATAGGGTTTCGTACCATCATACTAGATGGCTCTAGTTTCTTCATATTTAAACGAACTCGTTTTTTGTATGGTGACCCTCCTCATGTGTTAACTTTTTCTAATTTTTAGTATTTGTTGTTATAGCGGCAACAGAAATACATCATCTGTGAAAATTTCATCTGTCCAGCTATCACAGTTCATGAAATGCAGCCTCGTGACAGATGGACAGACAGACGGACGGACAGCGAAGTCTTAGTACTAGGACCCTGTTTTTAATCTTTGATTACGGAACCCTAAAAACAAAATTATGTTTGCAGTTGGTGATAGAATAATTTGTATAGAAAATCTATGAACTTAAGTTGTTCGACTATTACTCCTATACTTAGAAATTTTTCTTAAACGTGATAGTTCTCCTTTTAAATTGATAACGAAGTAACTAGTATCTCACTGAGCCTGTGTATGCATTGCAGTATGGTTAAGGATATATTATGTAGGTATGCATTACTTAACTTATTATTTTTATATATTTATATTTTTTCTTTTGTTTTTATAAGTATATAGCTCGTAGACGACTGTTGAGCACCTAGACAAACCATTCAGGTTTAATGGTGCTAGATGATATATTTTTTTTTATTTTGTTTTGAAATTGGTGAGATGTTTTCAAGGGTTTACCAATTGTGAATAAAAAAAAAATGTGCGATTTACATTTTTTTTTACATATCCTGAAAAAGCGGTTTAGCTGGTAGAGGGGGTTTAACTCTAACAAAAAATAGCACTTTAAAGCTTTATATTTTGCAAACAAATTATCCAACACGATAGGGTGCATCAACGAAAAAAAAAATACCCCCTGTATACATGAAGGGGAGGTACCTTAAAAAAATTGAGTTTTTAAGATTTTGTTGTACCACTTTAACGGCGTGATTAATATATATATTCCGAAGGACGTCCACTGCTGGACTTAGGCCTCCCCCAAGGATTTCCACGACGACCGGTTCTGCGTTGCCCGCATCCAGCGGCTTCACGCGAACTTCACCAGGTCATCGTTCCACCGAGTGGGAGGCCTGTCTACACTACGTTTTCCGGTGTGTGGTCGCCACTCGAGAACTTTACTACCCCAACGGCCATCTGTTCTACGAGCAATGTGCCCCGCCCACTGCCACTTAAGTTTAGCAATTCTGAGAGCTATGTCGGTTACTTTGGATCTCGGATTAATATGTATACCCATGCCAAATTACAGCTGTCTCTGAGCTAAGCCGCGGACAGACGGACTGACAGACAGACGGATATGGCGAAACTATAAGTATTCCTTGTTGACTACTGAACCCTAAAAAATGACCGCAACAGAAAACAAAATACCTATCAAGGTGATGGCAAACAAAGTTCATTTTACGCGTTTTGTGACTCATTTTAAATGTCCGGGGGAAAAGTAAAGTATATTTTTTATCAGTTATGTCGGAGGGCAAGGAGGTGGCAACACCTATGCATGCGTCGTAGCACCGTGCGTTTTATTTTGATACGTCAAGCGGTCAGCTAGGGTAGTAATAATAGGTCATCTTTGGCCAGGAAATGGGTCGATGCGAGGCTGAAACCCAGTTGGAGTTGGTAGTGTTGGTACTTCTTTGTAAGCCAATCAGCATCGTTGTGATTATCGAACCAATGAATGACAATGCAGCCAATCTACGGAGGCTACAATAGAGGCGCCAATTATGTTACGAGCACTTTTGATCGAACAGCTGAACTGTCAACTTGGGAAGTCAGCCCCGGGCCGAACTTATCGCAGTTTATAAAATAATCTGTTTTCATCTGAATTATCCTGATGCCTCGCGTTGTAAACGTGTGTGAATATTGAATGTGTACTCCAAAACTTCTCAAAGACGACTTTATTTCCGAGATCCGACCAAAACCCTTCTGATGATTCGAAAAAAACGTGGTAAAGTAAAAAGCGTGTGTGCGGTAAAATCATTTTGCGCACAATAAACTGGCAGATATAGTACCACTCTTAGAGCAACTGTATTGAAAATCTATTTACTAACTTAAGCAAATCACAAGGGCTTGCTCCCAGCTAACTAGCGCACAGTTAAAACTAACTAACAGTTAAAAAATAATTACTCGCTGAGTACATATTAGATTGAAAATTTTCTTTTTATTTATTTTTATAAAAATGTAGACTATATTTTGAGACACTAATTTGAACATTTTTCTTTTTGATTCACTGTTTATTTTTATTTCTCAAATGTCAAAAAGTCATGACGTCACAATACATTGAAAAAATTGCCCCAGTAAGTACTCATTTTATTTGAAGAATATGATATTAAATTAATTTAGTTAATGAGTGTTATTAGATTACTTTTAAATTAAGTGTAACATCGTTATTATATATCTTCATGTGTTTTTTTAATACATACCTTATAAATGCCAACTCCAGTGCGGGGCAGTAGTCCAACAGCTCTGTCCAACCCACAGAACATTTAAGTCCAACCAGTTGGACAAACGTAAGTAAGTAATATTATCTGTGCTACGGGCCTTCACTAGGGGTTACCAACCTGCCTCACGAGTATTATATATGTGCTGATTTCCTCAAGATGTTTTCAAATAATAATGCAATAAATAGTAGAGTAATAAGTTTTCTGAGTTTTTAATAATTTTCGAAAAACCTAAAAACTTAGCACAAGCTTTAATTTGAAAATAATTTCAATTATTTCGTGTTGTTCTCAACAAACCCATATTGTAAGAGTGAATTAAAAATAACTAGTCAACCATCTGAAGTGTGCCGCCATGTTGGATTTAGAATGACGTCACACACTTAACCATGCATTGTCATCCAAACTGAACGTGTATACAAAAATTTCAGCTCAATCGGTTGAAGATATCTGCTTCAAAATTGAGTTTGCAAGATTCCACCCGAACAAACATACATACATTGCAAGCTAAATAAAAGCTCGTAAGAAGATCCTGACCCAGCATCTCCCCAATTACAGTAAATAGGCATCACAATGGGAAGAAATAACAAACAGCTGCCCATTCGTTTACCCAACATAATGACGGCATTATTCTTATATACTTAATATCCGCGCAAATTTTGCAAAAAAAATATTCTCCAAACTTCAATGAGATGATGAAAATCTTACAAGGAAAAATTTATGACAATTTCATTTTCTGTAGGTATGTATAACAAAAAGCTAGTGAAAACAGAAATTGATTAAGTTACTTTAGAACAAAGAAAAAAAAACCCGCCAAGTGCGTGTCGGGCCACGTGCAATGTAGGGTCCCGTAGTTGCTTGCCATTATCGCGTCTATATCTAATTTTCAAATTTCCAAATACGGCGGTTTAGTTGGTAGGGGGTGGGGACACTCGACTCCAACAAAATTTAGCACTTTCAAGCCTATTGTTTCGAAAACGGAACCCTAAATTATATAATGGTCTTAGAAGACTCACAACTATTTTTAAGCTCTAACCAACAATACCTCGGACGACTGGGTTTGACGAGAAAAAAAAAATCATCCCCAATTTACTTGTAGAGGAGGTAACCTTAAAAAGTTTTTTTATTTAATTTTTTTTTACAGTTTTCTCCGCGTTATTATTATTATATATATATCTTTGCCAAATTTTAGCTCTTAGCTACTAATAGTCTAAGAGGTAGGCAGAGAACAGACAGACGGACAGACAGACCTTGTTGTACTACAGAACCCTTAAAAGCGGCCAAGTGCGAGTTGGACTCACACTCCGAGGATTCAGTACCACCACGTCCCGCCGAACAGTTATTACAAACAAATGATATCAATGCGAGCGATAGAAAAATGTTTTTTTTTATTCAGTTCTGACTCTGATCTATTATAAATATTTTTTGTACTTATGATATTTCAACGACTGTAATGTATAAAAAGACCTATTACACACCTCTACAAAAAAAAAATTGTTGCCCTGTATATCTTAGCAAATTTTGATGTTTTCAGGTACCCAGATTACGAATTTATTCATGAAAGTATTAAATGTGCTCTTATTTTTATGATCAATTATCGGCTTGTAAGTAATTAAATTTATTTTTCCAGTAATGATTAGAGTTCGACGCAAAAAAACGAGAGCAAATCTTATAAAATCATTGATAGTTTCATAAATTGTGAGCATAAATATATCCAAAATCGATCTTATATCTAGGGCAACAAAAGTACATTCTCTTCAAACTCTTTGCTGAAAGGGATTTGGAAAGTCCAAAAGTTTTTTTTTGAGAATTGACTAAAGGTCTATTATCACTTATCAATAATTCATCTATCTTGGGGAAAGTTCTTTAGTATGTTGAGTCCTTTACCTACAAAATTTGTTCATCATCATCATAATATCAGCCGAAAGACGTCCACTGCTGGACAAAGGCCTCCCCCAAAGATTTCCACGATGATAGTCCTGCGCTGCCCGCATCCAGCGGCTTCCCGTGACCTTCATCAGGTCATCGGTCCACCGAGTGGGAGGTCTACCGACGCTACGTCTCCCGGTGCGTGATCACCACTCGAGAACTTTACTGCCCCAAAGGCTGTCTGTTCAACGAGCTATATGTCTCGCCCACTGCCACTTGATTTTAGCGGTTCTGTGAGCTACGTCGGTTACTTTGGTTCTTTGGTTGTCCTCGTTTCTGATTAAATCGCGTAGGGAAACGCTCGGGAGAATAAGCTCGCTCCATCCCCCTTTGGGTGACCTTGAGCCAACCTTGAACTAAATTTGTTACACTCTGTATATTTTTAATTAGTTATTACACTGAAAACCCTCTGAGGACCCAAAGTAATCTTGTCAATTTTGTTCCCTGAAATTATTAAATTGTTATCTCCGAAATTGGAGTTGGAATTTAATCAAAATAATAATACTTTGCATGCAATATCGGGGGGTATCTGTAGCTCATGGTCTTTGAGTTCATGCGGTTGCTCTGTTTATCTTTTTCACAGAAGAGCACAGATAAGCGAATTAATTTGCTAAAAGAGCATAGCACACCTAAAGTCCAGTTGTTTGGAAATGTCCAACGTGAAACAAAACATTTTATCATCAATTTTATTTTAACCCCCTAGACACAAACAGAGGGGTGTTATAAGTGTGTTTCTGTGTATCTGTCGTCCTGTGTATCTGTCGTCCTGTGTATCTCTGTGTCTGTTTGCGCCATCGTAGTTCCTAAACGAACGGACCTATTTTGATGCAGTTTTTTGTCTGAGAGCTGACTTGATCGAGGTGGTTCTTAGCTACAATTTATTAGGATCTGTTGAACTGTTTGAAGATCATCAGTTCTTTTCTAAGTGATGAAGGGATATGGGAAACTTCCACCGGTTTGTTCGATTCGAAATTTGGTGTGCTACTTATCTTCAAGCCGGAACACATCAATGATGTTAACACTGATGTTTGGCGACAAGACTTAGATAAGATGGTGGTAGCTGGCCAGGCGGGCTATGAAAATGCCCTACCATCAACCAAACCGAGTCATACAAAGTTGACCCCACCGGGAATTGAACCCGTAACCTCCTGGTGTGAAGCGAATGGACTAACCATTACGCTACGAAGGCGGTTTTATTGAAATATTAGATTTTGCCAGCCGCTTCGCTCGCTTGAACATAGTTACTTTGACTGTCTTCGAGGGTGCGCAGTGCAAGAGCCGCAAGCGGTGCGCGAGCGTGGAAAAAAGCAGCTTGTATATTAACAAAGGTCCTAATCTGTCTACCTACTAAATTTCAGCCAGATATGTTCAGTAGTTAGTTTTCGCGTGAACATAGTTTTAACTCTACATCCCTTAGGAACTATGTCGGGCTATGCTTATTAGTAGTCAATTAGATAATCAATATTAATTAGCACGTAAATCCTTCGCTTCATTGCTACGTGACATAAATTAACAAAGAAGAGAGAGTTAATAGCTATCCCACGGGAACCACTTAAGAAATCGGGATAAAAGTAGCCTATATGTTAATCCAGGACCTAGCCTATATGTGTGTCAAGTTTCATCCCGATCCGTCCAGTGGTTGAAGCGTGAAAGAGTAACAAACATCCATCCATACATACAAACTTTCACATTTATAATACTAGTAGGATTTTACCATTACCAAACAACTAGACTGTAACAACACTTTAGGTTTTGCCCTTCTGTGCATTTCTGTAAACTATGTATGCTCAGTAAGTACTCTGTTGACCAATTTATAGTCTCAGAGTAGGCTTAAAACTACATTAAATACTTTGAAACTTTAAATCTTTCGGTGCGGGGTCGCCACTCGCGAACTTTACTTTACGGCCATCTGTTCTATGAGCTATGTGCACTACATGCACTACCCACTGCCACTTAAGTTTAACAATTCTGAGGTCTATGTTTTTACTTTGGTTCTCCTACGGATCTCTTTCTTTCCGATTCGATCATGCAGCGAAACTCCGAGCATAGCACGCTCGTAATAATATAATATGTAATTCAATTTTTCTTATTACACCTTTCTGATTCGATCACGCAGCGAAACTCCGAGCATAGCACGCTCGTAATAAAATAATATGTATTAATTCAATTTTTCTGACTACACCCTTATAAGCTAAGTAAGCTAAGCGGAAATCCTTTTTTACCTCATGTAATTGGGGAAAAATAAGAGGAAATTAAATCTAGCGAGCATACATCGTTATTTGAAAATGAATGTAAGTCATTATTTTTAGCCGACTGCGCCAGAAGGAGGGTAATGCTTTTCTTAGCTCCAATAAAAAAAGAATCATCAAAATCGGTTCATAAATGACGAAGTTGTCCGCGAATATACATTTAAATATATATATATATATATATATATATATATACAGGGTGGGAAGGAGTATATCGACAGATTTTAACCAAAGATTCTAATGCCTATTTAGACAAAAAAAAGTAACATAAATATGGGCCAGTAAAGCCTAATTTTCGAGATATTAATTTTTTAAATAATTCACAAGTTCAAAAAATCTCAAGGGTAACACGCCCTAATAATTTTATCTTACGTTTGTTGCCTCAAAGTATCATACTGACGTTGACTTCACTCGTCGTTTTTCGTATGTTGTCGGAGTCGTTCGTGAAGTGTGAAGTTTTCTTTTTCACTCTTTAGACTAAGGTTTCGTTCACAAGGTATTACTATCGTTAATTGATTTTTTTGTTCCAGATATTAAGTAAGTTAATAAGGCAGTTTTAGACATTATTTACTCATAATACAACCAGGAATCCATGGTTAAAAACTGTCGGTATACTCCTTCCCACCCTGTATATACAGTCGAATTGAGAAACCTCCTCCTTTTTTTTAAGTCGGTTAAAAATTAATGTAAGCCCTTATTTTTACCCGACTGCGCCAGGTGGAGAGTAATGTTTCTCGAGTGTATATATGTAGGTGTATGTATGTTCCCTTCGGCCACTTTGGAAACCAAAGTTTCGAAATCAGTTTAGAAAACAGATTTAACCGCCTCCGTAGCTCAGAGGCAAAGTTCACTGGCTTTACACAGGAGGTCGCGGGTTCGATTCCCGATGGAGTCAATTGTAAGACTCGGTTTGGTTAGTGGTAGGGCATTTTCTAAGACCGCCTGGCTAGCTACCACCATCTTATCTAAGTCTTGCCGCCAACCATCAGAGTTAACAATATTGATGTGTTCCGGCATGAAGATAAGATAGCCAGTTCCCCATTGCGTTGGGGTATCTTGGTAAGCCCGCTTCCATCTTCGGTAACATTGTCACTTACCACCAGGTGAGATGTTGTCAAGGGTTTACCAATTGTAAATAAAATAAAAAAATAAAAAATATATATATTTTTAGGAAACCTGGTTTCGAATAAAGAAAAATATTTCTTTGGCACATCCTGTAGCCTAAACGGCTTGATAGATTTTGGAGTTCGATGTGTCGTTAGATTTGTCTTGATCCCGTGAGTGACATAGGATACATTTTTACCCGACTAGCCCAAAAAAGAGGTTGTTTATTTCTTTGGGACGATCTGTTGCCTAAACGGCGTGATGGATTTAGAAGTGCGAGATGTCCTTCACATCAGCTCTTATATACGTCCCCACCGAGGGGCTCGAGCCTACCCTGAATTAGAGCGATCGGGCCTTAGTCGACCACGCGGGCCCAGTGCGGGTTGGTTAACTTCACACACAACTATCGAGTTTCTTCGCAGATGTGTGCAGGTTTCCTCACGATGTTTTCCTTAGATTCGTCTTAATCCCGTGAGTGACAAAGGATAATTTTTTACCTGAGTGTCCAAAAAATAGGTGTTAAGTTTTTATGCAGTCGGGTTTGTATAAAATATTTTTTTTAATCCGAGCGTGCACTCTATTAGGTTAATACAATTTTACTTTCGAGCAACGAGGGAGGAGTGAAGAAGGTATTGTGATGGCAAAAAATCGAAGTGAAGATTTTGATGGAGATTGATTGTCTTACACACTTCACACTCAATCGATAATCATTCCTCTTCATTCAAATAATCGAGCTCAAGGGTCCCCAGGAGGCTCGAGTTTCCATACAAACGTAGTTTCGCTTTAATGCAAAAACTACATGCCGGATTGAGTTCAAACTTTGCAAATATGTTGATTAGACATATCAATGTTTGTAAAAAGTTTTCATAGCAGTAAATTTAAACACGGAGGCTTAAATTAGTTTTGTATTAAAAGTTTGAAATTGCTTTAGTTTTTTTCGTTGTATGTACATCGAAAATTTATTTTATACCTCGATATGTGTCTAATCAATGTATTTACAAAGTTTGGATTCAATCCGGCATGTGGTTTTTGTGTTAAACCGTAACTACGTTTGTATGGAAACTCGAGCCTCCAGGGATCCCTATCTGTCACATCAGATTCTGCAAAATCACAAATATTATAATCAAAGATTAAATCATCATAATCAATGAATGAAATATTAAAATGAAAGAATGAATCTTTACATCCGATAATATTAAAATAACTTACTCAGCGGTTGTATTCAATATCACTCATCCGATGAGTTAGAATGGAACTTCAGGGTATACTTAGCTTAAAAAAACCAGCTCATTCTGGATATCCACGGGGGCGAAACCGCGTGCACCAGTTTGTATTCAATATCTTAAGCGGTATTTTCCTATTTTAGGAGTTTCTAATATATTTGCCATAAACTTTACTAATGGTATAAAATCGAATACACACACAACACACACACACTTGCAATAGGTAAATTTAAGTTATCATTTGTTTTATATAAATACCCTTAGTTTAAACTAATAATTTTGAAATGTTGTTTCACGTCTCTCGGAGGTGGGCGTTAATAACAGCGACACAATCTTATTTGACTACTGCAGTTATTATCGTACAAGCTTATGTTGTTAAAACCGTTCTAACGTTTCAAATACACTTTTTTATTTTTTTAATATTATTATACCTCTTTATTTATCCCTATTTGAATTACAACACAGGTATTTGTCCTATTTGTATGAAAGTAAATAACTGCACATCGCCGAGCAAAGTTATAGAACAAGGCGAGTTCAGTGCGCGAGTGCGACTCGCACTTGGCCGGTTTTTTATGTTTGAAATCCTTTTTATCAAAAAGAAAAATGTTGCCCATTTTCAGGGCGGTCGGATATAAATATATATATATCATACGTCCCCACCGAGGGGCTCGAGCCTACCCTGAATCAGGGCGATTAGGCCTTAGTCGACCACGCGGGCCCAGTGCGGGTTGGTCGACTTCACACACAATAAAACACCTTAAAAACCTTCACCTTCTTCACTTCCTTTTAATGAATGTTGTCCGCTTTGTCATAAATGTAATTGTCCGTCACACGAGTCAGCTACCCCGAAAAATAGAATGTAATTTCTACCCTACCATTCCCGTGCAGGTTTACTGATAAAAACAACCTATAAAACTGGTTGCCTGTGAAGTTGGTTTACGGACGATAATTTAACGTGATAACGTCATAAGAAAACATCGATCACAAGCCGAACGCTGAGGCCGATCGTGCCTCTCTATCGCTTGTTCCTCGCTCTTGCTTGCACGCGAAACGTGACACTTTTTAATCGACTTCGGAAAAGGGGAAGGTTTCTCAATTCGACCGTATATATATATATATATATATATATATATATATATATATATATATATATATATATATATATATATATATATATATATATATATATATATATATATATATATGTGTGTTCGCGGATAACTTCGTAGTGTATGAACCGATTTTGATGATTCTTTTTTTTGTTGGAAAGGATATATCCCAAGCATACAAACCAAGCGTAGAAACCAGGATCTGATGATGACATCCCAGAGAAATCGAGGGAACCTTAGTTTCCTGTTTGAAGTCGGTTTTTTTTTGTTTAAAACTATTCTTGCATGCAGCCGGTGTTTATCGATTTATACGACGTTATCACGTCAAAAAAAAACTTGAAAGTACCTTCATACCCGGCCCTGACTCCCTTTACGAGCTCCTAATCCTATTTTCCGGATGATTATTGTATGTCTAATTGAATTATTAATGCCCCTCAACCTTCGTTAGACCTCAAAAAGCAACCATTTTGTAAAATAGGAAGTCCTTTGTACTAATTGCTTTTGCCTATGAATAACTTTCTACAGTAGGTTTTCCGTTATAATTTTACGTACCTAGATATTAAAATTACTGAAAAATTCAATTTATTTTATTAAGCTATTGTATAGCTTCTATCGCGGGCTTTGAGGGGACCGAATCAAGAAATTTCGTAACGAAAAAAACCTAACAAACTCAAAAAAATATGTATATTGAGTTCTAAATAAAAAAAAGGTTTAAAAAAACTTAAAACCGACTTTAAAATGAAATTCACTCAAAAGTATGAAATAATATACTCCGTAGCTCAGAGGCAAAGTTCACTGGCTTTACACAGGAGGTCGCGGGTTCAATTCCCGGCGGGGTCAATTGTAAGACTCGGTTTGGTTGGTGGTAGGGCATTTTCTAAGCCCGCCTGGCTAGCTACCACCATCTTATCTAAGTCTTGCCGCCAAATATCAATGTTGATATCATTGGTGTGTTCCGGCATGAAGATAAGATGGCCAGTTCCCAATTTCGTTGGGGAATCTTGGTAAGCCCGCTTCCATCTTCGGCAACATCGTCACTTACCACCAGGTGAGATGTTGTCAAGGGTTTACCAATTGTGAATAAAAAAAAATAAAAAAATACACAACATTAACCAACAATAACGAAATCAAAGGCGGGTACGAAATCATTTTGAAGTCGGTTTTAAGTTTTTTTAAACTATTTTTTATTTTCTTTATTTTTAGTGGTAATGCTATCTATCTAGCAACGTTAAATCCAATCACCTATACTCACCAATAGGAATTATCAAATCATAATAAATGTGTTTCATTAACAGATACAGATTCCTGTGGCTTCCATCATCATCTTAGCAGCATGAAAGTTAAGGAGTTAAATCGTCCATCATCAGCTCATCTGAATAACCTGAAGGAATACAACTATCGGTCTATGCATACCTACGTATATATCTATGTATAACATTCAAAAGAATTTTCCTGCAACTCCTAACCGTTAAGGAGTTATACCTCCCTATATCAGCTTATCAACATGAGAATATGACTAACAGACGCGAGTATATTAACAGCTTTAACATATGAATCACGTAATTAGTGCCTTTAAAATTCAAATTTTTCATTATTTTTGAAGGGTTGCCCTCGATTTCCCTGGTATCCCATCATCAGATCCTGACTTGGTGACAATGGGACCCCCTCGGGAGTATACTCTTTCGAATGAAAAAAGAATTTTGAAAATCGGTCCACAATTGACGGAAAAATCAGTGAACATACATCCAAAAAAAAAAATATAGAGTCGAACTTAGTACCTCCTTCTTTTTGAAGTTGGTAAAAACTTACAGTGCCATCTATCTATCCATCATGATGATGGTGATGGTGGTGGTGATGGTGGTCGTGATGGTGGTCGCGATGGTGGTCGCGATGGTGGTCGCGATGGTGGTCGCGATGGTGGTCGCGATGGTGGTCGCGATGGTGGTCGTGATGGTGGTGGTGATGGTGGTCGCGATGGTGGTCGCGTTGGTGGTTGTGATGGTGGTGGTGATGGTGGTCGCGATGGTGGTCGTGATGGTGGTCGCGATGGAGGTCGCGATGGTGGTTGCGATGGTGGTCGCGATGGTGGTCGCGATAGTGGTCGCGATGGTGGTCGCGATGGTGGTCGATGACGATGACGATGATGATTTATCTTTCTTAACTTTCTTAGTGTTAATTTATTACATAAACATCTCGCGCCCCAAGGACTATATGGTACTGGTAAATACTGCTTAAATAAAAAATAAATAAATATTATAAATGCATTAGTTGATAAAAAATGCTATGCCGCGGCAGTCCCCGAGTGCCTGACGTCTTTTTTATAGTTTAAATTAGGTAGGTTAGGGCACATACTTTTAGGGCTAGCGAAAAACCCCACCGTTAAAAGTTTTTGAAACCGCCTTTAAGGCATCTTACACGACTTGACAACTTCTATCTAGTTACAGCAACCAGCACCAACATCTTAAAGTGCTTTGCAAATCACGGAAACGGTCGAGACAATTTTCAGTAACAGTCACACCTATCTATGCTTCAGGCACAGCCTGGACACTTCATACAACGGGCCAGAAATGACATTTAAAAAAATGAATAAAGGAACAAACAAAATGGCGATGAAATCCTATACCTTCGACAACCAAACTGTAACCAATCTGTATCAATCTGGGTGAGGAGGGGGTGAGGTCGCAATCTAGAGAGCGGTAGGGAGCGTCCATACTATGTGTTAGTACTAATATGTATACTTTGCTTCAGGTCAGTTAACTGATCGACCGAACCATGCAAGTCACTCTGAGCTACGACCACTTCAACAGTTGCTACAACCTCCACCAACCCGGACTTGGCCCCCGTGTGTGGAGTATTGCCCAACCTTTCTGAGTTTGAGAAGAGACCACTGCCCCAGCAATGGGGACGTTAATTCATTCCGTCGCGTGCGCTCTTAACAGTCAGTCGCGTGTGCCTTGCTACAACAAAGTTTTGTGAAGTACCCTTACTATGGCTACTAAATGTGATATTTGTAATAAAAATATTACTTAAACCAAACCAGGATTAGAATGTAATCGATGTGAGAAATTAGTGCACCTTAACACCCAATGTACCGGGCTAACAAACAAGCATAACTCTGCTGTGCGTGCAACGGACTTCCTCGGATGGACTTGTCAGGAATGTCTCAATCAATCTTCTAAACGTCTTTCGGTTGTGATTCCAAGTTATGATGATGGGAAAGAAGATGTTGAGCCTCCAAATATGCAGATTGACATTAAACGACTACTCTGCGATATTTCAAAGGAGATGGAGAAAACGATCCACAAAGAGCTAAGAGAAATAAAGCAATCTCTTCAATTCCACTCCGAAAAGATGGAGGAAGTTATCGATAGTCTGGATATTATGAAACCCAATATAAACAACCTACAAAAGAAGAATATTGAGCTTACAAACAAAACAATAATCTAGAAACGAGGGTAGGAGCGTTAGAACAGCGAATCCAAGAGATTGAACAGCAGAAATTATCCAAATGTATCGAGATACACAATAAACCATTTATCGAATCAGAAAATCTTCAGGAAATTGATAGTAAAGTAGCTAAAACTCTGCAACAAGATATTGAAGATAAAATGGAAGCTAAGCAACTCCCAAACAAGAATGACCGTCCAGGTCCTATTCAGCTAGAACTAACAACGGACCAGAAGCAAACTTCTTGGCTTGCCGCTTCAAAATCTAAAACAAAAAAGATAGTAGTTTCTGATATCACTCCACAAGCCTCCTCCACCAAAATACTCGATACTCTTTTCGTGTGTGAAGCTCTCACACCGTACAATAAACATTTGCTGTGGTCCACTAAACAGAAGCTCAAAGACACCTATAGGTACATATGGATCAAAAAAGGAATATTACGTATCAGAAAGGAAGGAGATAGTCAAAGAGAGTACATCATCCGGTCAGTAGAAGATATTCAAAAGTTCAAGGAAAGTGCCTCTTCCAACCCAACAAACCAGTAGGTAGTAAGTTGATCTTTGCTGTCTATCTACTTACCTTACTCTATTTCATCATCATCATCATCATATCAGCCGAAGGACGTTCACTGCTGGACATAGGCCTCCCCCAAGGATTTCCACGACGACTGGTTCTACTCTATTTATCCGGTTGTTATTTCCCTTTCATAGTTTAGATGATATAATAGAAATGAAAAATTGTATAGATCTGAAATCATTTTTAAAAAACGTCCCTAAAGCTATAAACTTAGTATGCATTCATTTGAATATCCGATCAATAATTAAAAAATTCTCATCACTTGGACAATGCGTTAACTCCTCAGAACGCATGGTCGACGTAATAATGTTAACCGAGGCAAATATCTCAGATTCTTTATGTAGTTTATACCGCATAAAGGGCTACAATATGTACACAAAACTGAGGAAAAATAAAAAAGGTGGTGGAATAATAATATATGTTAGTGAAAAGCACAAATTCTACATTAAGAACTACTCTTTAAACCACTGTGAAAACTTAATCGGATCAATAACTACGTCATATTTCCGCCGTTCTGTGTTGCATATATCGCCCTCCTAGTAACAGTAAACACTTGTTTATCACTGAATTGAACACTCTGTTGAATAAAATAGACAACAGAAATGGTATATACCTATTCGGAGACATAAACATTGATTTAAAAAAGGACTGCCCTGTAAAACATATTTATAATACCGCTGTGTATAACCATGGACTAGCGTGTGGGATCACGGAGTACACACGTATAGAATTAACTAAAAACAGAATAACTACAACCTACATTGATCATATTATGTATGCACGATCCCATACGCTAGATGTATACACGGCGGCACTCGGTACTACACTGGCCCACCATCGCACAACTGCGCTCGCAGTCGTCAATACATCTGGCTCTTTTACACGGAGACAATAGCCGAGACAATCCAGTAAGCCAGGCCAATAGGACAATAGGACAGGACAATTGGAAAATCCTATGTCGTTCACACGTAGGCCTAGGAGTCCAGTCAGTAAGGGATTCATACGCTCTTCTCGCGATGGATAGACGCAAAACTGGTATGAGGGCGTTGTTAAAAAAAACCGGTCAAGTGCGAGACGGATTCGCGAACGAAGTGTTCCGTACCATTATCTATAAAAGTCACGTTTCTTGTATGGAAGCCCCTTAAATATTAATCTTATTATTTATTTTTAAAGTAAATAATACAACTTAATATTCTGTGAATAGTTCAAGCGTCTACCTGTTGCTGTTATCAATATCGAGCAAAAAACTGATCATACTGAATATTTTTTCTAAAAAACCCTCAATCAATTCGCTATAAAAAAAAATTCAACTTTATACGGGGTGTAACAATATTGGTGTAGGTCCCATTAACTGGGGCTTCTACTCATCATACTGAACAACTTGTAATCTACAAGTTTGCTGAAATTGCAAAAAAATCGAACTCTTCATACAAAACGATCAGCTGATTGACCAATTTTGTGCATTATAGTATGGATAGTCATCATCATCATCATATCAGCCGAAGGACGTCCACTGCTGGACATATTTGTAGGCCCAAGGATTTCCACGATGACCGGTTCTGCGCTACCCGCAGTATTTAAACGCAAATAGACTACTTTTTGTATATTAAAATAATCCTAATTTCCATCAAAGTAACTGAATGCACAGCTGATTTCCTTTAAAATATAATTAACTAGCTGTCCCGGCGAACTTCTTACCGCCTTACATTACATTACACTGCCCTGCCCTACCCTACACTACCCTACACTACACTACACTACCCTACCCTACACTACCCTACCCTACCCTACATACACTACACTACACTACACTACCCTACCCTACACTACACTACACTACACTACCCTACCCTACACTACCCTACCCTACGTACACTACACTACACTACCCTACCCTACACTACTCTACACTACCCTACACTACACTACCCTACACTACACTACCCTACCCTACACTACCCTACCCTACCCTACACTACCCTACCCTACACTACCCTACCTTACCCTATCCTATCTCTCAAGTTGGATCGAACTGCACATGGTGTGCGAATTTTATTATAATCGGTTAAGTGGTTTAGGAGTCCATTGAGGACAAACATTGTGACACGAGATTTATATATATTATACTAGCTGTCCCGGCGAACTTCGTACCGCCTTACATTACATTACACTGCCCTGCCCTACCCTACACTACCCTACACTACACTACACTACCCTACCCTACACTACCCTACCCTACCCTACATACACTACACTACCCTACCCTACACTACTCTACACTACCCTACACTACACTACCCTACCCTACCCTACCCTACACTACCCTACCCTACACTACCCTACCCTACACTACCCTACACTACACTACCCTACCCTACCCTATCCTATCTCTCAAGTTGGATCGAACTGCACATGGTGTGCGAATTTTATTATAATCGGTTAAGTGGTTTAGGAGCCCATTGAGGACAAACATTGTGACACGAGATTTATATATATTAAGATAAGATAAGCAACAATTAAGGTTTGTGGCGCACCACCCACAAGTATAGCGTTTATCTGGTTTAAAAAAAACTGTTTTATTATGTAGTAAATTAGATCCGCCACGCGCAGCTCTTCGACGGTATAATCATTAAACCTAACCGAACCTATTATCGCTCGTTTCGCTCGCTCAACTCTAATCCAGTTGAGAAGGATAGATAATTTGATGTGAAATCAGTATTTTTAATATGATTGTGATAAATAAACAATGAAAATAAATTGATATGTGTTGAGTTATTTGCTGATTAACTAAAAATATTCCTTATTGTATGGAGCGTCGAAAGTTTATTTGAGAATTGACTATGGGTTCCTTGGGGAAAGTTGTTCAGTATGATGAGTAGAAGCCCCAGGTAACGGGTGAGTTCTTAGGTGAAAGTTGTACAGTATGATGAGTAGAAGCCCCAGGTAACGGGTGAGTTCTTAGGTGAAAGTTGTACAGTATGATGAGTAGAAGCCCCAGTTAACGGATCCTACACCAATTTCTTTACACCCTGTATACAAATCGATCAGCTGATAGACTAATTATGTGCATTTTAGTATGAAGAGTTGATTTTTTTGTGAATTGACTACGGTCCTACATCAATTTTGTCACATTCTTTATATTCAGCTATTGATACACACAACCAATAAATATTCTTTTCAAAGGCATCCACCTCAATCTTCAATGTAGGTTATGAAAAGGTCTGACGGTTATGAGAGATTGTACAGTCTGCACGTTGAATCCTTCAATAAAATCCTAATCTCGGGATCGGGGCTCTTTACCCTTCCGATAACCAATCGAACGTTAAAAATAACTATTACGTGTGAAAGAGAACCACACTATACAGAGTGTTTGGTAGAACGTTGACCAAACAGGAAGGGGAGGTGGGGAGGGAGCGGGGAGGGTTATGTGGGACCTTGCAAAACTTATTGAGCGTCTATGACTTTTACTAGACTTTACTAGAAGCTTTTTTTATCCCGAATTGGTAGGGAATTGTTAGGGTATCACTTTGCGAAGTCTGACTTATTGCTTGACGTACTAAAGGTCATGGGCATACATTAAAAATTTGATATTCTGTGAAAATTTAAGCCGGCTGTTTATTGTGGTTTAAAAGACCCAGTCTTATAGAGATCGGACGGACAGGCAGCGTAGGCTTAGTACAGAATATCTAAGTTACTATAATATTAGCCGCTTCATGCGGCCAGCGCAGTAAAGTCATTGTGGTGGGATTTACAACCTCTTAATTTTTGAAGTCCGTTAAAACGTCATATTGCCGAAGTTTTTAATGGAGTATCCATGTCATGTAGTGTAGCCGACCATGAACTTTCCACGAGCACAAGAGCGCTTACATTATATGTGAGTCGCTCGTCGAACCCAAATTCAATTATTCTATGTGACTTGAACGTTAAATGACCACTGGTTATCCCCTCGACAGAACAAAGATAAAACTTATCAATCCTGCGTGAACCCAAGATCACGAGTAGGCTTTCCACCTTATGCTCCCGACGGGTCCTTGAGCATTTCGGACATAATTATTGCCAGAAGAAGTAGAAAAACTCGACAAACATCTCGTGTCATATTGTTTTCATATCTTAGTGAGATAAATTGTATTATATCAATTATTATTATTAACAAATGATTGTTTATTTTTTTTGTTTTTCACAAATGACATCCTACTAAAATTATAGACGCGAAAGAATGTAAGAATGTATGGATGTATGTTTGTTACTCTTTCACGCAAAAACTACTGAACGGATCTGGCTGAAATTTGGTAGGTAGACAGATTATGACCTGGATTAACAAGTAAGCAACTTTTTTCTACGCTCGCACCGCGCACCCTCCATATATAGTAACCGTACATATATAGTAATTACTGTTTTATGACTTTAAGAGAGATTGTAATTTGCACCTATCTATAATATAATAAAACTGTAACGGGGTCGTGTCTGTACATGAGATATTTTTCGAAAATAATAACTGTGGTGGACATTACTAACGATACAGAGACCAAAACAACAACTTTTGGAATTTTTGTCTGTCTGTCTGTCTGTCTGTCTGTCTGTATGTTCGCGCATCACGCAAAAACTACCAGGCCGATTTTGATGAAAGTTTGTATGGTGGTTCCTTATAGCTCGGGTTAACATATAGGATACTTTTTATCCCGGAAAATTCAAGAGTTCCCGTGGGAAAATCAAAAGTATTCATTTTTATCATAGCTCACCACGCAAATGTGGCTTGAAATATTACAATCAAATTTTACACGTTGATACCCTTATCGCGAACTAAAACTGGGACATTGTGAATCCCAAAAAAATTAAGGGTTCCTGCAGGAATGAAAAAAAATGTATCTTTAGAATGGCTCAACGTAACAATATGAAACCTTTATACATTGGGATGGGCTGTTTTGACCATCATTGTATAGTCGGGTATCCTTTATCCCGGAAAACTAAAGAGGACCCGTGGGAAATTATCTATCGATCGATACTTACAATAATAACAATAGAGTACTTTTTTCCACATATTAGCTACACAATACTACACATACCACACATTATAATCATACCAGCAGAATGTCAATAGATGGCACTGCAGGAATAATAAAACGCGCATAAGTTGTATTAAAACATTAAAATATTATTTCATACTTTTGAGTTGATTTCTTTTATGTATTTTTCAGCATACGCTATTTTACGCAAATCTAACTCTGGAACTATGGCACGTAGCGATGTACATAAATCGTGTTTATCATCTTTTAACAGGCGGCACAGATATGGGAACTCTTCTGACGGCGACAATTTGCGTGTGGCAGTTGCTCTCCGCCTGCAATATCAATATCTGTGAACCTCATCAATGTATTTGCGGGTCCACGGTGGAGGCAATTGGCCATCACTCACTGAGTTGCGGTCGTTGTTTGTGAAGATTCTCACGTCACCAATTCCTTATTGACCTCACTCGGAGGGCACTGGTCTCGGCCAGATGGAATATTCCATCTTTGATGCAGACGCCGGGCTTTAGTCGATCTGATGGCAAAAGGCCGGAGGGTTTAAACTGCTAGGGTGCTATGGCAGAGAGGAACGTGCCTGCTTTGGGACGCAACTTTTTCTGCCTCACACCTCACCCGTACGGTACTGCTGCTCAATTTGCGGCGAGAAAGAAGCATAATAAGTACTCGGTCTTGGAGGCAAATTACTGCTGTGTGCCGCTGATCTATGAGACAACCGGCTGCTGAACCCTCAGAGGCATTTGCCTTCATTAAGGAGATTGGCCGTCGCCTTCGAGAGAGAAGATGTGACGCCCGCTTTGGGTCCTACCTGCTGCTAAGGTTGTCTATTGCCATCCAGCGCAGCAACGAGAAGTGCGTCATGGGCTCCTTTGGAGGTGATACGACTCGAGGATTTGACCCATAATAATATTTTTAGGAAATTTTATTACTAGATTGTTATAATGAAATCATGAATAAGTTTTTTAATAATATAGGAATATGTGTTATTTCATCATATCAGTTTATAGACATTCCCTCCAAGGAGCTCGACCTGCCCTAAGTTAGGGCAATCAGGCCTTAGACGATCACGCGGGTCCATTGCGGGTTGAATGACTTCACACATAAGCTTCGAGTTTCTTCGCAGGCGTGTGCAGGTTTCCTCACGATGTTTTTCTCACTGTAAGAGCGTCGGATGAACGTACATACCATTATGAAATCGATATTCGTATAAATATTGGTAAGTGGCAGGATTCGAACCACGGCCTTCCGGACAGGAGGTAGTGGCCCTAACCGTTCTGCCACCGACGATCTATATGTTATTTAAGGTTTCGAAATCCTTACTTCATATTATAAATGTGAAAATGTGTTTGTTTGTTTGTTACATATTCACACTTCAACACCTATACCAATCTTGATGAAATTTGGCATGCAGGTAGCCTGTATTACTGGTAATGAAATAGTCTACTTTTATAAGTGGAAATTATCATAGACCGATGCAGTTTCTGAGGAAACTAAAACAATACTCTTTGTTCGTTAAGTTATTTAAAATCGTACCGAAAAAATGATTTTTAGCACAGAGATGAGGTGCAAAATGATATTATTTACTATTAAGTATACCATGACATAGTTCCCAAAGGGATCTGTGGACAACTGTTTTCTACGCTCGCGCACGTCGGTGGCGTCGCAACGGAGCAACGGATTAAAGTGATTTTTTGTATAGAATTTGTTGAGGGGGTGGGAAGTAACAAAGACTGCTAATCCGAATAGCCTGATACAGTTCCTGAGGTACCTGGAGAAAACTCATGTCCACGCTTGCGAGCCGATTGCGGCTTGCGCACCACTCACCCTCAAAAAGAGTCATAAAAGCTATGTCCACGCGGGCGAAGCCGCGGGCAAAAGCTAGTTTTGAATAAACATTTTGAATCTTGAAAACTGTGAAAATGTATTTGTTTGTTTGTTACATTTTCACGCTTCAACGCCTTGACCAATCCTCATGAAATTTGGCATGCAGATAGCCTGTGCCACGGGAAAGTACATAGGCTACTTTTTATCCCGGGAAAATAGCATAATCTGAAGCAGTTCCTGAGGGAACTAAAAATACTCCATTGTTGTGATTTTTTGCACGGAGATGGTTGAGTAGGTGGGAAACGACATAATTTACTAATCACCATTAAAACAGTCATGAAAACGATGTCCACGCGGTCGGAGCCGCGGGAAAAAGCTAGTAATAATATAATAATGTCTTAGACATGACTGTCCACACAATTTTTTTAAATCCACAATTGATAGACCCTTTGCATCATCTCACACTGCTGTAGATATAACGTAATGACGCTTTAGGATATACAGAAGATTCACGACCAAAAGTCTTGACCCTCATACATTAGTGAGGAATTCCACGCGAGGAGGAGGACCTTTGTTGACATTGGTGTTTTTACGGGTAAAGTTTTTTCTGCATTGGGCGGTAGAGCCTACTGACGAAGATGAATCAAAAAATCTCTATAAGGTTTTTATCGTATACGGAAGATTCACGACCAAAAGTCTCATCCCTCATACATTAGTGAGGAATTCCACGCGAGGAGGAGGACCTTTGTTGACATTGGTGTTTTTATCGGCTAAAGTTTTTTCTGCATTGGGCGGTAGAGCCTACTGACGAAGATGAATCAAAAAATCTCTATAAGGTTTTTATCGTATACGGAAGATTCACGACCAAAAGTCTCATCCCTCATACATTAGTGAGGAATTCCACGCGAGGAGGAGGACCTTTGTTGACATTGGTGTTTTTATCGGCTAAAGTTTTTTCTGCATTGGGCGGTAGAGCCTACTGACGAAGATGAATCAAAAAATCTCTATAAGGTTTTTATCGTATACGGAAGATTCACGACCAAAAGTCTCATCCCTCATACATTAGTGAGGAATTCCACGCGAGGAGGAGGACCTTTGTTGACATTGGTGTTTTTATCGGCTAAAGTTTTTTCTGCATTGGGCGGTAGAGCCTACTGACGAAGATGAATCAAAAAATCTCTATAAGGTTTTTATCGTATACGGAAGATTCACGACCAAAAGTCTCATCCCTCATACATTAGTGAGGAATTCCACGCGAGGAGGAGGACCTTTGTTGACATTGGTGTTTTTATCGGCTAAAGTTTTTTCTGCATTGGGCGGTAGAGCCTACTGACGAAGATGAATCAAAAAATCTCTATAAGGTTTTTATCGTATACGGAAGATTCACGACCAAAAGTCTCATCCCTCATACATTAGTGAGGAATTCCACGCGAGGAGGAGGACCTTTGTTGACATTGGTGTTTTTATCGGCTAAAGTTTTTTCTGCATTGGGCGGTAGAGCCTACTGACGAAGATGAATCAACAAATCCCTAAAAGGTTTTTGTCGTATACGGAAGATTCACGACCAAAAGTGTCAACCCTCATCCATCAGTGAAGAATGCTACGCGACGAGGAGGACCATTGTTAACATTGGTGTTTTTATCGGCTAAAGTTTTTTCTGCATTGGGCGGTAGAGCCTACTGACGAAGATGAATCAAAAAATCTCTATAAGGTTTTTATCGTATACGGAAGATTCACGACCAAAAGTCTCATCCCTCATACATTAGTGAGGAATTCCACGCGAGGAGGAGGACCTTTGTTGACATTGGTGTTTTTATCGGCTAAAGTTTTTTCTGCATTGGGCGGTAGAGCCTACTGACGAAGATGAATCAACAAATCCCTAAAAGGTTTTTGTCGTATACGGAAGATTCACGACCAAAAGTGTCAACCCTCATCCATCAGTGAAGAATGCTACGCGACGAGGAGGACCATTGTTAACATTGGTGTTTTTATCAGCTAAAGTTTTTTTCTGCATTGGGCGGTAGAGCCTACTGACGAAGATGAATCAACAAATCTAAAAGGTTTTTATCGTATACGGAAGATTCACGGCCAAAAGTCTCAACCCTCATCCATCAGTGAGGAATGCTACGCGACGAGGAAGACTATTGTTAACATTGGTGTTTTTATCGGCTAAAGTTTTTTCCGCATTGGGCCGTCGAGCCTACTGAGAAAGATGAATCAACGACACTTTAAAAGGTTTTTATCATATACGGAAGATTCACGACCAAAAGTCTCGACCTTCATCCATCAGTGAGGGAAGCTACGCGAGGAGGAAGACTTCTGTTGACATAGGTGTGCTTTTATTAGCTAAAGTTCGTCCTGCGTTGGGCGGCAGAGCCAGCTGACGAAGATGAATCAACAAATCTCTAAGAGGTTTTTATCGTATACGGAAGATTCACGACCAAAAGTCTCAACCCTCATCCATAAGTGAGGAATGCTACGCGAGGAGGAAGACTTCTGTTGACATAGGTGCTTTTATCAGCTAAAGTTCGTCCTGCTTTAGGCGGTAGAGCCAGCTGACGAAGTTGAATCAACAAATCTCTAAAAGGTTTTTATAGTATACGGAAGATTCACGACCAAAAGTCTCTAACCTCATTCATCAGTGAGGAATGCTACGCGAGGAGGAAGACCTCCGTTGACATAGTTGCTTTTCAAGCGAATTCCAAAAAGGAGGAGGTTCTCAATTCGTCTGTATGTTTTTTTTTTATGTTTGTTACCTCAGAACTTTTGACTGGCAGAACCGATTTTTATGATTCTTTTTTTATTTGAAAGCTATAGTGCTTCCCGTGTGGTCCCATATAAATTTTATCAAAATCGGTGTAGTACTTTAGTACAAAACTAGCTGTCCCGGCGAACTACGTACCGCCTTACATTACATTACACTGCCTTACTCTACCCTAACCTACACTACACTACACTACCCTACCCTACACTTCACTACCCTACCCTACACTACCTTACCCTACACTACTCTACCCTACCCTACACTACCCTACACTACCCTACACTACCCTACACTACCCTACACTACCCTACACTACCCTACACTACCCTACACTACACTACCCTACCCTACACTACACTACCCTACCCTACACTACCCTACCCTACCCTACACTACCCTACCCTACACTACACTACACTACCCTACCCTACCCTACCCTACCCTACCCTACCCTACCCTACCCTACATAGGAACCTTCTCCTGACAATAACGAACTCGACAAAAAAAGAATTAGCGAAATCGGTCCAGCCGTTTAGGAGGAGTTCAATGACTAACACACGGACAGAAGATTTATATATATAAAGATTAACAAAAACCAAAAAACTTAAAGCAAAAATGTACTAATTTGTTGCGATGGAAGTCGGTTTTTTAACGTGTTTAGCTTTTTCAATTATATTAGCTAGAGTTCGTTCTACGTTGGGCGGTAGAGCCAGCTGACGAAGATGAATCAACAAATCTCAAGTCCCTTGTCGTGTTTTGTCGTATGCCTGGCTTTACACTTAACATCACCTTCGGTCACGTGAAGAGCATTTAGATTTACATCATGTTCCTTAATCCATATTCTATTTATTAATAACTAGCTGTTGCCCCGTGGATTTCGAGAGTGAATTGGGTTTTGTAGCCCATTTTTATCCTGAAATTCCGTTATTACTATTAGTGATTTTTTTCAATTGGGTAAGTAGTTTCAAAGATAACCCCTACATACAAACATACAGACTTAACCTCTTTAAAATCTGTATATATATTATCCTGTCACACAGAAACAGAAACAGCTGGACGGATTTCTATGAAATTTTATGTGTATATTCGGTAGGTTTGAGAATAGGTATAGATTTTTTTACCGGGATCTGAGCGGGCCGCGGGAAGCAGTTAGTCTATAGTCTATATATATCTTAATAAATATAAATCTCGTGTCACAATGTTTGTCCCCAATGGACTCCTAAACCACTTAACCGATTATAATAAAATTCGCACACCATGTGCAGTTCGATCCAACTTGAGAGATAGGATAGTTTAAATCTCAAATTATAGGGTAGGGTAGGGTAGTGTAGGGTAGGGTAGGGTAGGGTAGTGTAGGGTAGTGTAGGGTAGGGTAGTGTAGTGTATGTAGGGTAGGGTAGTGTAGGGTAGGGTAGGGTAGTGTAGAGTAGTGTAGTGTAGGGTAGGGTAGTGTAGTGTATGTAGGGTAGGGTAGGGTAGGGTAGTGTAGTGTAGTGTAGGGTAGGGTAGGGTAGGGCAGTGTAATGTAATGTAAGGCGGTACGAAGTTCGCCGGGACAGCTAGTCTTAATATATATAAATCTCGTGTCACAATGTTTGTCCCCAATGGACTCCTAAACCACTTAACCGATTATAATAAAATTCGCACACCATGTGCAGTTCGATCCAACTTGAGAGATAGGATAGTTTAAATCTCAAATTATAGGGTAGGGTAGTGTAGGGTAGGGTAGGGTAGTGTAGGGTAGGGTAGTGTAGGGTAGTGTAGTGTATGTAGGGTAGGGTAGTGTAGGGTAGGGTAGGGTAGTGTAGAGTAGTGTAGTGTAGGGTAGGGTAGTGTAGTGTATGTAGGGTAGGGTAGGGTAGGGTAGGGTAGTGTAGTGTAGTGTAGGGTAGGGTAGGGTAGGGCAGTGTAATGTAATGTAAGGCGGTACGAAGTTCGCCGGGACAGCTAGTATTATATAAAATTCTCGTGTCACAGTGTTAGTTGCCATACAAATTGCCGTCAAATGCCTTTTCGAATGGAAAAGGCTAGACGGATTTGACGGAGTTAAGCTACCGATGCCTGCCGCTTATTTCACTATAAAATAAAATTTTTGTGTTAACACTCAAGGATTCCCACTCAGTAGACCGATAACCTAGCGTAGGACACAGGAAGCTGCTGGATGTGGGCGACGCAGGATCAGTCGTTGTGGAAATCCTTGGGGGACGCCTTTGTCCAGCAGTGAAAGTCTTTCGACCGATATGACGAAGATGACACAAGTTTAAGTCAGTTACAAGCTATTAACATGTTTAGACATCGAATAGCATGTTTCTTATTAAATTTTATCAAAATCGGTATAGTACTTTATTAGAAAATTAACAAAAACCAAAAATAATAATGCAAAAATGTACTAAGTTGTGGCGATGGAAGTCGATTTTTAACGTGTTTAGCGTTTCAATTATGTTTTTACATATGTTTTTTTTTACTTTCGCGATGTTGGCGTTGTATTTTCCCACCATTATCGTATCAGACAGTTACCTTTTTTTAAAATTTTTCGTGTTATATTTTATTAAATCTGGCAAAATTTTTATTTAATTAAACTCCCAGATCTGTTGGTTACATTTTTTTTACGAATTTTACTAAATTGAAACTGTCCCTGCTCTCCAAGTCTTCTGATTTACTTGTGCCAGAATGGAATGGAAGCTCTACAAAAATTGACCGACGACGTTGAATCGACTTGAGTTATGAGTCGACAGGTTAAAGTTTTATTTATATGCAATAATAGCATCAATAACGTAGGCACTTGGCACTAAAACTGAGTTGGTGCAGAAGACGACCACAGTAACGACCAGGGTTGACATGAAGTTTCTTACAACTAACCTTCCAAGAGATTCAAGTCGGTTCCGCGTCGGTTAGTTTCGGTAAATGGAGCCTTATTCGTGAATCAATATGTTTGAGGTTTAGCTCTTCGATATGTATGTCGCCGGGATATTGTCAAAACCGCGAAATTACAATCTCATTACACTAAATTCACTAAGATTATAATATGAAGGTAAATTGTCAATCAGCTTACAATTTCCTAATCAAAATAAAAAAATAAAACCGATGATTTCTTCTTCTGCGAAGCATTCTGCTACCTACGGGACTTTGACTGTTTAATTAACCAAACTAGACCGAACGTAACATTGCTCCCTTCGCTCGCTCATTTATTTAGTGTTATTCACTTCGCTTCATCATATCAGCCGGAAATCGTCCACTGCTGGACAAAGGCCTCCCCCAAGGATTTCAACGACGACCGGTCCTGCGCTGCCCGCATCCATCGGCTTCCCGCGATCTTCACCAGGTCGTCGGTCCACCGCGTGGAAGGCCTGTCTACGCTACGTTTTCCGGTGCGCGGTCGCCACTCGAGAACTTTACTGCCCCATAGGCCATCTGTTCTTGTATCTGTTCGCTTAGTGTTATTGTAATGTCACTAGTGAGATTACAATGACACTAGTGAAATTTTAAGCAGTATGTTACGGTTTACAATCTTTCGACAGTTTACAATCTCGCGAGATAGATCCTGTTAGATTATAATGTAACGGTTTTTGCAATTTTAGGGTGACATTTATATCGTAGAAGTCCAATTTTATTCTAAATTTAAAAAAATATTCCATCTCTACCTAAACACGAAAACAGGAGTTCATTCATACTGGGTGAGTTGACCAGGGGTCTTTTAGGGAAATTTGTTACGTTTTAGATTTCATGGTAAGTGGGAATGTAGTTACAAAATGAAATAAGTTTATTTCGAATAGTTTTATAACCGCTCCACTGGAAATGACCCTAAGTTTAACCACTAAAGGGTGACGAATAAGGTGCGGTTTTTTACCAGGAAACGCTCCTAGGAAAGCGTGTCTAATTCGTCTCTCCTTGGGGACGTACAGAACACAGAAAGCCATTTACGCGGTTCGGCCGTGGACCAACCATGGATGTTGGCATTTGTATATAATATATACTTAGTAGTGAAGAAATTTTAATAGCGCGTTCTAGATGTTGTACATAGTTTGAGCTCTCGTCGCTTGTGTTAAGGTTAAGTTTTCTCTGTGGTGGGTTACTGCAGGTGCAACCAGACGCGGTATTCTAAATGTGTTCCATATTTAACATAAGATGATTAATTTATAAAATAATGTATTAGATAAGGCTTTACAGATTATAGGCCCATTATTTCGAGATTTGTAAAAAAGTTGTAAAAAAGCAAAATCTTTTCTCAAAAAGTATGCTCTACCTAACACCCTGTACATCCTGGGGCAATCCTTAAAAAGCTTCGCAAGTTCACAAGGTCGCATTACGCCTTGAATGTGAATCACTTTAGTAAGTTTAGTAAACATTCACTTCAAACCTAACGATGAGGCTTTTCTAAAATATTTAAAAGATGATGAGATTATACCAAGAGCTTAGCTTACCAATCGTAGATTAAAAATATATATTTATGAACAAAAATTGAATAATTAAATAATTATATTCAGTGACAAATCACACACGGTCATCTAGCCCCAAACTAAGATTCCCTACACTATGGGAATCAGACGCATAATTTAAGTACTTATATACATTAAAATACATACAAATGTAACGCGGCACGCTGTTATGCGTTCTTATTTCATTCGATCTTTTTTCATTCCATCTATTCTTTTACACATGCAATGACATTTGATTTTAAAACCGAAAATTCGATCATCTTTGTTCATATATATATATATATAAGTTTGCCCTGGGTGGGGATCGAACCCATGACTTTCAGACCAGTAGACCAGGCAGGAGTGCTGCCGCTAGAGCAACGCTCAGAAACTGTGAGTGATTTAATAATTAATTATTTTGGAGGTTACTTTGCTACAATCTATAACAAAGGTTCCTTAACTACACAGAATCATAATATGTACGTGTACAAAAGCACAGTGTACATTTTAAAATGTCAGTCAACAAAAAGTCAAAAACAGTATTTCCTCTCATTTCCTACATTCCCTCTATTCCCATACAAAACAAAAGGAAGCACTCATGAATTCCATATGGGATGGGCTTCTCAGGCTTGCTCGGCCCTCACAGCCAAGAGCCCTTGGGTACACTTGAGACCTAAACAAAATCTGAGGCGGACTCAAGATGCTATTAACGCCACATGTAAAAGAAAGACGGCTCCGACCTTTATGAGTGGTTCTGAAACTGAGGAAAGAAAATGAAAATATTCGTGCAAGCTGGATTATTCTTGAATTTTTATTAAGGTATAAAGATGCCTCAACCCGAGCAGGTTGTTACGGGTTAAAATAATATCGAACGTAAGTCTATTCATTTTAAGTTCAAATCAATGCGGGCTTCAACGCGGCTGTTACGTTCAAACCGAACGCCTAATTCTCGATTTTTACATGTTTTTTATGACATAACAATGACATAAAAGCCTGCGAAGAAACTCGAAGGTTGTGTGTGAAGTCGACCAACCCGCACTGGGCCCGCGTGGTCGACTAAGGCCTAATCGCCCTGATTCAGGGTAGGCTCGAGCCTATATGGGGACGTATATGAGCTGTTATAATAAATAAAATAACATGTTTTTATTACTTTTCTATACTTTCAAATAGGTTTAAAAAAATGGTTTTCAATTAAAATGAAAGGTCTTAAAGTCACCGACTTTTGTGTGTTGGTTTCATTCGACAATAACTATTTGTTTCCAGGAAATTTTGCAATTAATGCTAAAAACAGGGGGCCACAGTATATTTTTTTACATCAAAAGTGGTAATATTTTTAAAATTGTATTCAACTAAATCGTTTTTTTATTACTTTAAGTATATCATACATTTTTTCTATAGTGATAGCTTTACACAGTCTTTCAATAATTTAATATTGTCATTTGACCTATCTTAAGGCCTTAAATGCGTAACTCAGAACACAGAACACACCAGAACCCGCGCACGACGATAAAAGTTAAGCAACTTGAACTTGTATGAAACTACTCCAATTTAGAGTACTTTTGACGAGTCGGCCCTCTGAATTCTGCATTCAGGTTGTCTATTTTTGTGAGTAAACAGGCAGTGGTTCTTTCTAACTTACCTAACTTGAAAAGTTTTAAAATCCGACCTAAAATAGCATTAATACAGCCAAAGGAAGGTAGGCGCGGAGTTTTTCGGCTCGCGCGCGTGTCGTACTGTCGACTGGACGTTGGTTTTGGTTTGTTCTGTATTCTGAGCTACGTAAGGGAGTTTAAGCAAATAGCAAAGTATATATATTAGTACAAAAGACAGTATTGACACTCCCTACCGCTCTCTAGATTGCGACCTCACCCCCTCGTCACCCAGATTGATACAGATTGGTTATAGTTTGGTTCTCGAACGTATAGGATTTCGCCGTTATTTTGTTTGCTCCGTCATTTGTTTTTAGAAATGTCGTTTCATGACGTTGTATGCAGTGTCCGGGGTGTGTAAATAGGGTGAAAAAAGTTGCGTCGGGCCCGTTATTGATGGTTCATAACTCATCATACTAAACAGTCAATTTTTACCAAAAACAAATTGAAATCGCCAGGAAGAAAATATCTTTTTTTTTTTTCAATCCACAATTGGGAAGCCCTTGGTATCATCTTCGTTGTTGCTTGAGTTGATCACAGAGACATTATTGAGTGTTTGCCTTCTCGTCGACAAGATGAAGTCAATCTCGTTCTTTGTTACCCCATTAGGATGCAACCATGTCCACTTCCGCTGTTTTAACTTTTTGAAGAAGGAGTTCATCATAAAGAGGCTCTCTTTCTCCATAAAGTCGACCAACACCTTCATGACAACGGCTGTGACATAAGTAAACGGACATAACTATTCATTGTTTTTTTTGTTTTCAATTGGTAAGCCCTTGACATCATAACACCTGATGGTAAAGAGACTATGATGACGAAGATGGAAACGGGTTTACCAAGATTCACCACCGCAATAGGGAACTGGCTATCTTGTCTTCAAGCCCGAACACATCAATGCTGTTAACATTGATGCTTGGCGGCAAGACTTAGATAAGATGGTGGTAGCAAACCAGGTGGGCTTAGAAAATGCCCTTCCACCAACCAAACCGAGTCATCCAAAGTTAGACTCCGTTGGGAATCGAACCCGAGAGCTTCTGATGAGAAGCTAGTGGACCCAACCATTAGATTAACTACGGAACCCTGAAAAGTCACCCTGCTTGATGGAATGTTGGTTTACAGTGTAGATCCTATATCAGTACTCCTCATTATCAGTATCTGGCTATCCTTTGTAGCCATTTAATTAACTAAACAGAACTATTTATTCCGTATAATTTCTTTGGCAATCCAAAGTCACACAAAATAATCGGCCTGTTGTGCAAAGGCCGATGACACGCCCACCATTAATAACGCTGGCAACACCATTAGCTCAATAAAGTTGGCCATAAATCATTATTTTTCACAGGCATGTCCACGAAAAGACAAACATAAAAATATGATGCGACAGCTTTTGTTGAGAAACTGCCTGATAGCACGATGTGACGTAATAAAAATAAAAGTGAAGAAAGAAAAGAAGAATTGGTGAAGTGCGTGTAGGGTTCCGGAGTCATTACTTGAAAACTGTTTGACTCAGGATACCCTAAATTTCTTGGTGCAACAATTTAACTTTAAAAACACAAGAGAACCGTTTTTAAAGAAATTTTCTATGTCTTAAAACAGCACTCGGCACAACTGACAAAAGTGTTGTTAAAAACCACTATTTCACTTAAAAACACCAATTTAAGATTTTTAGAAATGTTTTAGTGTCCTCCTTTGGAAGTCATTATCGAAGGCCGGAGGCCGAAAAAAAATGTTTCAAGAGTATTAGTATACTACTGTCGTGCGTCGGAGCTGACGCGCACACTCTTTTCTGCTTGCGTCTCGATAACAATGGTGACAAAGGCCCTACAACACAGACATAGATATAAGTAGATCACGCAAGTACCGCGATCTGTACGAAAACCAAGCGTGTCATATTAACATAAAAACCACAATTAACATAAAATAATTGATTTTGCAATAAAAAACACGCAATTCAATAACAAAATGACTTACCGATGAAAGGAAATGTTTCCATTATGTCGTCCCACTTTTTTTGTGTAGTTTGTACAACTCAATAAGGCACAATTAGGCATTTTTTAGTTTTCATGTGACATCTAGCACCGAGAACGTTCGAGCGCGGACTGAATGAACCGGAAGCTAAAAGAAGTAAATTTTACTCCCTTCTTACACGCGAAGTACATACACTCGCGTAGTCTATCTAGATATATGGTTTGTGCCCTACAACTTAAAATTATTAGCCCGGTCAACTTCGTGCCCGATACGCCTGAGCAGCTGAGGTGGGGTGTGCGGGAAGATCTCCGCGGGGGAGCTTAAGGCTAGCAGGGAAGGGCACGAGGCTCGTGCCCTTCCCCGATCGTGTCGTGTCGTGCTACCTTGCCCCCGCCTACCCGCCTGTACCGCAGACGTCCCGCACGAAGTTGACGGGCTATAGTAGTTATTCAGACCCAGTGCCATTTTTAGGGTTTTTTTATATTCACAATTGGTGAGCCCTTGGCATCATCTCACCTGCTGATAAGTGACAATGATGCCGAAGATGGAAGCGGGGACCAAGATTCCCCAACGCAATGGAGATCTTGCTATCTTATCTTCAAGCCGGAACACATCAATGCTGTTAACACTGATGCTTGGCGGCAAGATTTATATAAGATGGAGGTAGCTAGCCAGGCGGCCTATGAAAATGCCCTTACCACCAATCAAATCAATTCTTACAAAATTGACCCCGCCGGGAATCGAACCCGCGACCTCCTGGTGTGACGCGAATAGACTAACCATTACGCCACGGAGGCGGTTAAACACACCGTACACCCACAGGGCGACGAACGGGACTCTAGTATTAAGCCTCCGCTGCGCTGTCCGTCTGTCCGGCTGTATTGCGATATACTCGTGTAGTTAAAATCTTCAGTGTTTCTACCTCTATACCAACAAATACTAAAAAGTAAAAGAAATTAAAGGTGCCCTAAAAAACTAAGTGACTTTACAATTTGTTTAGAAGACAGCGACATCTAATAGGATCTAGTAGTGTCTTCTACATTGCTGATTTACGTAGTATCGAATTCGATCGTATTTTTAGCCTCATTCTCACCTAGTCAAAAAGTTACTAAGGATTCTGAACTTTGCGAATCTTTAAGTTCTTTTTCATCTCTCCTGTTCGGAAAGTTTAATTTTCATGAGTAGATAGCCGGGTAGAACATTGCATTTCCATCCCTAGGGTAGAAAGTATTTTCATCCCTAGGGTGGAAAGTATTGTCATCCCTAGAGTGGAAAGTATTTTTTTTTAATTGCCAGCCACGGAGTCGAACTAAGAGGTTTTCATATATCTAAACTCAGCTATACATTAAACGACGTGTTTATTACGATCTAGAGATTCATATTAAATCATTTTATAGTTGGTCTATTTTTTTCACAATTACGAAGATTAAAATTTAAAATCATTCCTCTATTCTTCTGCGCACCATAATGCCATGATAACATGACACTTGTTTTTCAATTTTCGGCATGGCCACCTAGATGCACGTCGTGACCAACTCGATTAGTTTCAATCTAGACGGCCGTGGGGCATGGCCACCTAGACGCACGTCGTGACCAACTCGATTAGTTTCAATCTAGTCGGCCGTGGCAAGCGGCCATTGCGAAAAGGTTGGAGGTTGGATATAGGTAAAACTAATTTATTGATATCTAATTAATATTTTATATCATATAAACAATTAAATTACAATAAATACATTTCCTCACAGTCGAAATGAAAAGTAGAGTGTTTAACTCGGGTGAAATGACCCATTCCACCCTCGAACTATTGGCCAGAAATATCTCGAGTGAAATGAGTCACTTTCTTCCCTTGATTAACAATCTGCTATTTTATACAACATCAATTAATTTTCTTTTATATTTCTAGATGGCGCTGAAGATAAAAAAATACTTTGGTTTTTTGGTTCAAAACTCTCAGTGCGCGAGTTTGACTCATACTGGCTCGGTTTTTATGTATCTAATGTTGTTATTTTTTCTATGACCCAAGTACCTACCTACTTCCTTAGTATCATTAATCCGCTATATACTAACAGTCCTATAAATTGACCTTGGACGTTAATGACTAAAAAGTTTTAGGTCTTACGTGGATAAGGTCCTTATAGTCTCACGACCTCTATCAAGATAAAAACAGAGCTGGGTCTAGTTGTAAATCACTATAACGAGAATAAATGAGAGTGTTTACCTACCACCTAAACTAAACAATATAAGCACTTGGTTTCGAAGCTAAATGGCTCGCAAAAAACAGGTAAAACAATAATAAATCCTGGGGACAATACTCGTAACAATGCGATGACAAATCACTGTTGTTTTTCCTTCTTTCCGAGAGAGGTCATTACTCTTGATGGCACTCATCGTATTTTCCTTCAGTTTATTATTATTTATTTTAAGATCAGGCATTGCTTACAGTTTTCTTTTTAATTGCTTCAGCACAGGAAAAATAATTCTTCTTTTAACACTTTTGTTGCCATTTAATTAACGTATGTGTACACCACTAATGAGCTGTAAAAGTTGCCTGCCATGCATGACGCATATACACGTTTCTACTACGACGTTTAGTTCTTTAGTTTACCTAAGTGCCTAAAAAGGAGGGTAATATTTTTCGGGTGTGTATTTTATGTAGGTATGTCTGTTTATTTGGCTGAGCCGGTAGTTTAAACGGCTTGAAGGATTTTGGAGTGTGAGATGTATTTAGATTCGCCATGACCCCCTGAGTGACATAAGGTACTATAAGCAGTCTTCATAATTTATTTCTAAGGCTGTCTTGTTTTTTATAAGTTTTTTTTTTACTTAAAGCTATTTGCTCACTGTAAACATATTAAATTTGTAGTAATAAACTGTTTTAAGCTTTAAAATCTATATATATATATATTGGCTAATTTTGGTATTGAATTATTTGTGGAAGTCCAGAGAAGGTTTAAAAGGTGAATAAATATGAAAACGCTCGGAATTAAATACAAAAATAATAATTTTGGTTGACTTCACACACAACTTTCGAGTTTTTATACATACACTTAAGTATATTTTTTTGCTGTTCGTTTGTCTCGCTAAAACTCGAGAACAGCTGGACCAATTTGGCTAATTTTGGTATTGAATTATTTGTGGAAGTCCAGAGAAGGTTTAAAAGGTGAATAAATATGAAAACGCTCGGAATTAAATTTAAAAAAAATAATTTTGGTTGACTTCACACACAACCTTCGAGTTTTTATACATACACTTAAGTATATTTTTTTGCTGTTCGTTAGTCTCGCTAAAACTCGAGAACGGCTGGGCCGATTTGGCTAATTTTGGTATTGAATTATTTGTGGAAGTCCAGAGAAGGTTTAAAAGGTGAATAAATATGAAAACGCTCGGAATTAAATAAAAAAAATCCAAAAATAAAAATCTGTCAAAAAATAATTGGTTTTAGGGTAGGGTAGTGTAGGGTAGGGTAGGGTTGGGTAGTGTAGTGTAGGGTTGGGTAGGGTAGTATAGTGTAGTGTAGGGTAGTGTATGTAGGGTAGGTTAGGGTAGTGTTGGGTAGGGTAGTGTAGGGTATTGTAGTGTAGGGTAGGGTAGTGTAGTGTAGGGTAGGTTAGTGTAGAGATGGGTAGGGTAGTGTAGGGTAGGGTAGTGTAGGGTAGGGTAGGGTAATGTAGTGTAGATTAGGGCAGTGTAGTGTAGTGTAAGGTGGAACGAAGTTCGCCGGGACAGCTAGTAATCTTAACAAAATGACCGGATCAGTTTGCAGCATTTGAAATAAGAGTCAACTTTCGAATATTTTTTTCGGCATATTGAAATATGTCGGAGCGACAGTTTACGTACCGCGTGGGCCACTTATCGAGAGCGTTGGCGCACGTGAGCAGCGCGTGCAGGTGGCCGTGCTGTATTGCGACCTGTCTAACGCGTTTGACGTAGCAGATCACGCTATACTCGCCACCAAAATGCAACGCTATGGAATCGGCGATCATGCTGCCGACCCTTTGTGCACGTTCACAGGTCTTGGTGACTAACGGAAAAGAAGTAAGGTCAAACCCTTTAACTACTGCGATGGGTGTAGCCCAAGGGTTATCAGTAAAGCGTTTGACGTAGCAGATCACGCTATACTCGCCACCAAAATGCAACGCTATGGAATCGGCGATCATGCTGCCGACCCTTTGTGCACGTTCACAGGTCTTGGTGAGAAACGGAAAAGAAGTAAGGTCAAACCCTTTAACTACTGCGATGGGTGTAGCCCAAGGGTTATCAGTAAAGCGTTTGACGTAGCAGATCACGCTATACTCGCCGCCAAGATGCAACGGTATGGAATCGGCGATCATGCTGCCGACCTATTCGCCGACATCCTTTGTGCCCGTTCACAGGTCTTGGTGAGTAACGGAATAGAAGTAAAGTCAAACCCTTTAACTACTGCGATGGGTGTAGCCCAAGGGTTATCAGTAAAGCGTTTGACGCAGTAGATCACGCTATACTCGCCACCAAGATGCAACGCTATGGAATCGGCGATCATGCTGCCGACCCTTTGTGCACGTTCACAGGTCTTGGTGAGTAACGGAAAAGAAGTAAGGTCAAACCCTTTAACTACTGCGATGAGTGTAGCCCAAGGGTTATCAGTAAAGCGTTTGACGTAGCAGATCACTCTATACTCGCCGCCAAGATGCAATGGTATGGAATCGGCGATCATGCTGCCGACCTATTCGCCGACATCCTTTGTGCCCGTTCACAGGTCTTGGTGAGTAACGGAATAGAAGTAAGGTCAAACCCTTTAACTACTGCGATGGGTGTAGCCCAAGGGTTATCAGTAAAGCGTTTGACGCACCAGATCACGCTATACTCGTTGCCAAGATGCAATGCTATGGAATCGATGGTCATACTGCCGACCTATTTGCCGGCATCCTTAGTGACCGCTCACAGGTCGTGGTGAGTGAAGGAAGAGAAGTAAGGTCAAATCCTTTAACTACTGCGATGGGTGTAGCCCAAGGGACATCAGTATCGAATATTCTATTCTCGTTACTTTTTAACGATTTACCTGAAGTGGTACCAGCTGGCGACATCTACATGTACGCTGACGACGTGGCTAGTTTCGTCTGCACACCAACGGTGGAAAAACTGGAGCAACGACTTAACGACGCCATGACCCAGCTCTCGCAGTGGTTTCGGTGCAATGGATTAGACCTTAATTTAAATAAGACGTATTTTCTGCACTTTGAAAGCTTCCGAGGGATCTGTCACTGAGCGTGAATGGAGTACAGGTTGAGCAGGTGAACGAACAGCCCCACCTTTCATGGATTCGAACTGGACCGCGGCCTGACTTGGGAATCTTACATAACTAAGCTATAAAACTTGGCGGAGTCAGCTTCGCTTTTCGACGACTGGCTCTGGTGGTCCCAAGAGAGGTGGTGCGGTCCAGCTATTTAGCAACAGCACAGTCGCTCTTGCAATACGTGGTAGAGCTGTAGATGCAGAAAAATTCGTATGAGCGATTGTGCAGGCGTCGCGTTGACGTACGCGAAGTAAGCCGTTATTTAAAAGCCTGGGCATCCTCACATTACCGTCTTTACTAATCCTTCAGTTGGCTACAAATGTATATAACCATCGTGAAGAGTACGTGAAGCCAAAAGATATACACGATGGCAACCACCGCAATATGTACAGACTCCTGCCTGTGCGATACAGACTTGCCAAGTCAAGCATGTGCTGGGACCGTCAATTTATAACAAACTCCCGGTAGAAAGCTCCTTCAGCAATGAGTTTTAGGACGAAACTCGGACGATTACATGATTCTTAAATTTACACAACGTGTAACAATGTTTAGTTTTTATTTCTTTTAGTTATATTTATTATTATTATTATGTACCTGTTATTTTTAATTTTGTGTATTATTGACAAATAGTTAAAATTTTAATATTATTTTATTCATATTTTGATTCACTCTGTGAAATGACATATTTTTTACCAGTAAAAAGATAATGATTATAACGTTACTTAAATATTACAATGGTTTAATTTTCAACCGACTTCAAAAAGGAGGAGGTTCTCAATTCGACTATATGTTTTTTTTGTATGTTTGTTACGCTATATCTCGGCCGTTTGTAAACCGATTTTCAAAATTCTTTTTTTATTCGAAAGAGTATACTCCCGAGGGGGTACCATTGTCACCAAGTCAGGATCTGATGATGGGATCCCAGGTAAATCGAGGGCAACCCTCAAATTTTATAGGCACGTGTTACGTGATTCATATGTATTATTAACGTATTTGCGTCTGGAAGTCATCATATCATGTTGATAAGCTGATGAAGGAAGGTAACAACTCCTTAACGGTTAGGAGTTGGAGGATAATTCTTTCAATATTATACATAGATCGATACGTAGGTATGCATAGACCTACAGTTGTATTTTTTCAGGTTATTCAGATAAGCTGATGATGGAAGATTTAACTCCTGAACTTTCATACTGCTGAGATGATGATGGAAGGCACAGGAATCTGTTATGTGAAACACATGCATTATGATTTGATAATTCATATTGGCGAGTAGGTGATTAGGTTTAACGTTGTTAAATTGATAGCATTATCACTAAAAACAAAGAAAATAAAAATAAAAGTTTAAAAAACTAAAAATCGACTTCAAAATTAAATTATCTCAAAAGTATGAAATAATATTATTATACTTAAATACATAACATTAACCAATAATAACGAAATCAAAGGTGGGTACGAATTAAATTAGGGGCTTAAAATTTTTTTTGACACATAAATTTAATTACCTAAAATATGTCATATGTGATATACCTGGACCAGCTCAAAAAAAGGTACATGTCATAAAAAAAATTCAAAGTATTTTTGTTCCAAAATGGGCTTAAGTTTATTTATCAAATTTACGCAATCGAGAAATCTTACCAGTGTCTTTAAAATTCCATCAGTGGTATGTCTAGGGAAACCCTAAAAAAGGAACCTCCTATACAAATAGAATATTTTCATTAGACGCTCCTGCGAGGAGGTACGTTCTCCGTGGGGATTAGGGTTTCTTTTCAGTAGTATTGTAGTCTTGCTTTTTAGGGTTCCATACAATAAACGGGACCATATTACCACACCCTCGACACTTCATACAACGGGCCAAGAATGACATTTCAAAAAAGGAATGACGGAACAAACGCGCTATAATTTAACCGCCTCCGTAGCTCAGAGGCAAAGTTTACTGGCTTTACACAGGAGGTCGCGGGTTCGATTCCCGGCGGAGTCAATTGTAAGACTCGGTTTGGTTGGTGGTAGGGCATTTTCTAAGCCCGCCTGGCTAGCTACCACCATCTTATCTAAGTCTTGCCGCCAAACATCAATGTTGATATCATTGGTGTGTTCCGGCATGAAGATAAGATAGCCAGTTCCCCATTGCGTTAGGGAATCTTGGTAAGCCCGCTTCCATCTTCGGCAACATCGTCGCTTACCACCAGGTGAGATGTTGTCAAGGGTTTACCAATTATTGTGAATAATAAAAAAAACGATTGACAACCAAACTGTAACCAATCTGTATCAATCTGGGTGACGAGGGGGTGAGGTCGCAATCTAGATAGCGGCAGGGAGTGTCCATACTGTATGTTAGTACTAATTTATATACATTTGATATTACTAAGCCTCCGCTGTCTATCCGTCTGTCAGCGGGCTGTATTTCATGAACTGTAATAGGTAAACAGTTGAAATTTTCAAATAATGTGCATTTATACCGTCTCTATCATCATTACAGCTCATATACGTCCCCACCGAGGGGCTCGAGCCTACCCTGAATCAGGGCGATTAGGCCTTAGTCGACCACGCGGGCCCAGTGCGGGTTGGTCGACTTCACACACAACCTTCGAGTCTTCGCAGGCGTGTGCAGGTTTCCTCACGATGTTTTCCTTCACCGTTAAAGCAATCGGTAAGTATGTACGTAAGTTTTTGAAAAACTCATTGGTACATTGGCCGTCCAGATTTGAACCCGGTACCTCTGGTTAGATGGACCGAGTCGTTACCGGTTGAGCCACCGACGCTATACCGTCTCTATAACGAAAAATAATAAAAATTAGAAACAGTAAAACAATTAGGGGGTTTCTATACAAAAAACCTGTTTTTATAGGTCTTTATAATTATTTTCGATTTAGCTGTATCGTAAAAACGGTAATACATATAAGCGTAAACTAGGTGTCATTATTTATAGTACTACTAATGAAGTAAAACAACAAATATTAAAAGTCGGCCAAGTGTGAGTCGTACTCGCGCTAAGTAGTCCGAACTGAATGACAAGAAAGCATATTTTTGTCGCTCGCGTTGATGTCTTTTCAACCGACTCGACTTCCAAAAAGGAGGAGGTTCACAATCCGACTTAATTATTTTTTTTATATGTGTTACCTCAGAACTTTTACTGGGTAAACCGATTTTCATGATTCTTTTTTTATTTGAAAGCTAGTGCTTTTCGTGTGGTCCCATATAAATTTTATAAAAATCGGTGTAGTACATTATGAGAAAAAATAACAAAAACCGAAAATAATAATGCAAAATTGTACTTAGTTATTGCGATGGAAGTCGGTTTTTTAACGTGTTTAGCGTTTTTGGTTATGTTTGTAATGTGATGTGTCTATGTAGTTGTGTAAAGAGGTGTGGTGGTACTTAACCCTCGGAGTGCTAGTCCGACTCGCACTTGGCCTGTTTTAGTGACGCATATTTGCGCAAGTTGGGCCCTTAATACCTACTTATTACTTTTTGAAGGGCTTGCTCTGAATCGGATTATTTTTACAACTCACAAGATGGCCAAAATAATTTAAAAAAAGATATATATTTTTCAGAGAGCGATGAAGGTAACTTTGCCATTTAGATTACTCTTTTCAAGATCCACGAAAAAAATAAAATACTTTCAGCATTCATTAAGAGTGCTGAATCTTTTATCCCTGCGAAGTACCTACGAGTATGCTTTAAAGTTCAAATTTTTCTTTGTAAGAAAAGATTTTACCATTCTTTATGTACCATCTATTTTAATCGGTTATACTTGTGTGACGTAGTGATCCTTTTTAGTGTTTTTATCGAGCTGTCTTTATATTTATCTTCTTTTTAATTTGTTTTAATACTTTCATAAATATTGACTTTACCGTTCTGACGTTTAGTTGCACGCAATCATCGTATCACATACCTTTTTTACTTTTTTCCTCGAATGTTTTATTAAATCTGTCATAATTCTTATTATATTAGAGCTGGTAGTAAAAACACATTTATTTACTAAATCTAAGACTTAAGTCCCTGCATCTGAGCTGTTTGAGAGCCATTCTATTGAGGCTGAGGTTTCGGGATATCTTCGGTATAGTGTCGGGTTAGTCTGGCTCTTTGCTCTTTAGCTAGATCGCTGACAGGCAGACGTGTAGTCTCGTACAATTGTCCGTAGAACTTCTCAACCTCTTCCAGCAGCTCAGTCTTAGACGATATGTTCCTGCCATCCTCAGTCTTCAGTTTGGTCAGTTGGCTTTGTCTCTCGCGAACACTTTTGAGCCTTTCTTGTGCTCAATCACCTCTTTCATACAATTTGTATTATACTGGCGCAAATTGCAAGTCAAGCTTCTTCAGAGGACTGAAAAACCAATCTGCGTTTTTATTTCACGAGGTTGCTGGTAAAGGCACAAATTTTTTTGGTTCCGTTTGAACGGCGTTTTTTTTTTAAATCTTAGACCCTGTTTGAACAATTCCACAAATCTGTCATTATAATCGTCCACATTCTTGCAGTCTAGGCGTTCGAAACGATTGTGCAACTCTAGCTGAAAGCTCTCGGGGTTTTGGAGCTGGATGGGCACTGGTCGGAGCGTAGTAATATGCCTCTTATATTATCCCGTGATCGCTTCCTGTTTTGACTGAATTTATCACAGAGACATCATTGAATAATTGCTTCCTTGTCGACAAGATGAAGTCAATCTCGTTCTTCGTTACTCCATTGGGATGCAACCATGTCCACTTCCGCTGTTTTGACTTTTTCCAGCATCTAACCACGGACATTTCTTGCTCTGTATCCAAATTGTCCCACTCTCAGCTCACCATCGCTTCGTTTGTCCAGTTTCGCGTTGAAGTCCCCCATAACAGCGATATAATGGGTACTGATGCTATGTATGGCTGTAGAGATGTCTTCATACATAGTCTTTACCTCCGGAGTCGTCGTAGTGTTACGTGGTGGGCGCGTATACCTGTGTGACCTTTATCGAATACCGTTTGATGATTTTGATTATAAGGTATGCTACCCTTATCGAAACGCTCACGATTTGGACCACATTGGTAATGAGGGACTTGTGGACGGGAAATCCGACACCACCTTGGGACAATTGGTCACCCTCCCTGAAAAAGAACAGTTTTCCAGATTTACGGATCATGGTGTCCTCTACCTCTATTCGGACTTAACATAAACCTACGATGTCCAACTGTAACCTGCTCAATCCTTCTTCGAGTTCCGTAAGCTTCTCTTCAGTCCGCAGTATACGCGGTTGTAAGTTGCCAGGACCAAAGGAGTTGCTTTGGTCAAAAAGGATCTGCCAGGAATTATTCGCCCCGCCGTTACTATGACTAGCAGTCGGATCCAGGAATAGCAGGGCCGCCGGAGACTAGGGGCCGTTTTCTGGGTATGGTATTCATAGGGGGGTTTTGCCGTAACCGCCTCGCTTGGTAGGCGGGTTGACGATCGCAGTGTAGTTGCAGGTGTATTGCAATGCACGGAGAGGACGCTGGTGCCCATCCTCCAGTTTTAAGTCCCTTAATCAACTCTTACGACCCCTGTTGGAAGATATGGGATGGTCCTATTCTAAGCTGGGAGCCAAACGGCCCACACCTAAAGAAAAAGATATATTCGGAAATAAACTGTTCAAAATTGAAATCACAAAATTTATCATGCCATAAATACTAAATCAAGAGATTAATTAAAAGAACGGATTCTCGTCACGTTAACATTCCAGTTTCCTCTTTGGTCATACTTGACAGATTTAAGATAGGTAAAATGAGCATGTTTTAAATACAGAGCAGGAATGCTGCGAAATTAAGCGAAGGTAAACGGAAGCGTATATTTTTTAATAAAACCGACCCATAAAGCCCTCCCTATTAACCCTCTTTAAACTTATGTCGTTTTAAAACAACAATTTACAAACATATTTTTTTTTTACCTATTTAATTTTTAGTAGCATATAGGTACGTTTCAAATACAAAATTTTGCCCCCTTTTTTTAGTTAAAGTGGGTTAAAAGCGGCGGGTGTTCAACTTTTGCACTCAATACCAGGTCCATATAATTATTTATAACGGAAACAGAAATAGCGAACACCTCGTTCGTTAAAAAAAACCTCCAAATTTTTTTGTTCTTAGCAGAGACAGTTCTTAGTTATCATCATTTAATAGCTTTAACTGTAGAATACCATCAGGTGAGATGATGCCAAGGGCTTACCAATTGTAAATAATAAAAATAAAAGTTTCTTAAAAAAAATCAATTATCTATGTAAAGGTGCACAATATAGAAATAAACATTAAAATACAATTATTCATTATTAAGTGTGTGTCAAAGAGTCAACAGTTTGCGTGGGGGGTTAAAATAACTTTTTCAATACAGTTGCTCGAAAGGTGGTACTTTAATGCCAGTTTACAGTGCAAAAACTTATTTTACCACAAGCGTGCTTTTTACTTTGCTACTTTTTAAAATGATGATAACCAAAGATATAGAAGCTTCTTATTTCAGACTTTTGAAAGAAGAATTTAAAAATGGGTAGTTTATATCTCTGTGAGGAAAGGAGATCAAATTGCCCACGGTGGTCTGTGTCAGAACTAGATAGATTGATGACGCACCCAGCTCAAGAGGAAAAGGGCATCTTTGTTAAGGAGTTTTCATACTTAGCTTGAATGTGTACTCAAAGCTTACCTTTTTAAATCTATTTAGGTTACATCTAAAAAAATTACGCATACTTAGGGTCATATCACACTAGCGAGTTGCGAGCGAGTGGAAAGTGGGGCGAGTGCGCCGCGAGCTCGCAACGTGTGCGTGGCAAACACGCCGCGAAGACGCCGCGGGTGCGCAGCGAGCTCGCGGCGAACAGCGCTGTCGACGCCATTTTGTACACTCTCGTACATTTTTTTTTCGTTTCAATTAAAAGTTTTAATCATGTGAATCATTTTTGTTTTCTTTTTTTCGGGATCCGTTTGGTTTACCGAAAAATAATAAAGCTAGCCAGGTGTGAGTCAGACTAGCGGTAATAAGAGTGACGAATCACTACGAACATGAAAATAGAAGGTTATAGTAAGGTGAAGTTTATCGTGTGGCAGTATGGAAGCCTTAGCGCGCAACTCCAATTCGCACTTGGCCGGTTTTATGTCACTTAGAGGGGCGGATTTTTTTTCATGCCCAGGCACCGGATTCTTAAATACACCTCTGACCTTATAGTAATAACGAGCCTTTCTTCAGGAGACACTTATAATCTTATGTGTGTGTCCTCGTGTCTTAAGTTATCGTGTACTCATATCTAATGTAGGTCTTGTCATTTGCAGGTATGAACTAAATTTTTTAGGATCATTTTTTATTCGTTTGCAGAACAGCACATAGTAGTCGCTCTTTCTTAGTCGATTACCTGATAATGGATCCTCCCATATTCCTCGTTTTATCTGCTTTTGTTTTCGTTTTCGTCTTCGGAGTAACAAAGCTAACAGCAGTGTTTCCTCGTCGGAATTCGTTCTGGCACCGAATGTACAAAACGCGGATTGCACGCCGCGAGCTCGCTGCGCACCCGCGGCGTCTTTGCGGCGCACTCGCCCCGTTTTCCACTCGCTCGCAACTCGCTAGTGTGATATGGCCCTTAGTTACATATAAAGAGCCGTCATTTTCGTATATCTGCGTTGCGTTTTCAGTTGTGAATACGATTTTCAGATTATGATTATTATGTGATTAATGTGTTTGTTACATAGGAAAAATAAAATAACATTAAACGATCAGCAAATTGCTGCCAAAAACTATAGGTAAACATACTCGCATGTACCCAGCATCATCATCATATCAGCCGAAAAACGTCCACTGCTCGACAAAAGGCTCCCCCAAGGATTCCCCCAAGGATTGCCACGACGACCGGTCCTGCGCTGCCCGCATCCATCGGCTTACCGCGATCTTCACCAGGTCGTCGGTCCACCGAACACCGTCCACCATCCACGTGTGTACCCATTTATGTAGTTTTTCTGTTACTGTCCTTTTTTTGGGGTTCCGTGCACCCAATGGGTGACCAACGAGACCCATTACTAAGCCTCCGCTGTCTGTCCGTCTGTCCGTCCGTCAGCGGGCTGTATTTCATGAAACATTTTAAAAATGGGCCAAGTATGAGTCGTACTCGCGCTCAGGAGTCCAAACTGAATGACACAAAAAAAGCATATTTTTGTCCCTCGCGTTGATGTTTTTTGTTTGTGATGTGCTTAGGAATCATTTTCATGACACTACGTAGCTGTGTGGAGAGATGCGGTGTTACGAAACCCTCGGAGTGCTAGTTCGACTCGTACTTGGCCGATTTTTTTATTTTTCATGTTTTCTCACAACTGTTATAGAAAAACGTCGAATGATACATGGGTGTAAAAGATCATTGCTAAACTTGTAACGATGGTAAACCCCCGCATTTAGCTCGGGCATACTAATTTCACTCGTTTTTTTACCACCCATATATCTTCTATATATATAAAAATTTAACCCCCCCCCCGCAAAATAGTAAAGCGGACATTTAAAAAGTAAAAAATAATACCTTTCGTTGAGCCATCAAATTCATTTCAGAAATACCTATATATATTTTAATTATCGAAATCGATGGATGGCACGATAGGGTTTGCTCATTAAAATGGCGCTATAATGTCGCGTCGGGGTACCGCTTTAGTGAATCAGACCCTTCATTTGATTGACTATCTATTATTTACTAGTATTTTCGACCAACTTGCGACGACGATCAACTTTTGTGACAAATCTAGTAACATTGGGTGTTATGAGTCTGGGAGCGTTATGAGTTTGAAAGTTCTCTATTTTAGCTATGTATTTTATTATATTTGGGAAGTTAGCAGCCTCATTCACAAAATACTAGTTATTGCTTTAAACTTAGCGGTACCCCGACGCGACATTATAGCGCCATTTTAATGAGCAAACCCTATCGTGCCATCCATCGATTTCGATAATTAAAATATATATAGGTATTTCTGAAATGAATTTGATGGCCCAACGAAAGGTATTATTTTTTACTTTTTAAATGTCCGCTTTACTATTTTGCGGGGGGGTTTTTTAAATTTTTAATTTAATTTTTATTTCAAAATTTTTAACTTATTTTCAAAATAATTAATGACAAGTACAGTTATATCCTGGCCGCAGCATCAGCTCACCGTGTTGCCACCATTACATTGTATGCAGAATCAAATACTGATCAAAACGAGTCCAAACACGACATATCTGCTATTATTTTTTCAAGGATGTGCTAGTGTTCTGGATATCCTGGCCGCAGCATCAGCTCACCGTGTTGCCACCATTGCATTGTATGCAGAATCAAATACTGAACAAAACGAGTCCAAACACGACATATCTGCTATTATTTTCTTAAGAGTGTGCTAGTGTTCTGGATATCCTGGCTGCAGCATCAGACCAAGAGTTCCATAATCCTGCATAGTTATTAAGCATACATGAGTGTTTCAAGTTTTAGGTCACATGTATGTTTGAAAGTAAAGTAAATACACATTAAGAGTCTAAGAACCCTACCGCAGCTAACAAAAGAGCTGATGACCTTAAAAACGGCTGAACCGATTTTGGTAAAACGTATCTAAGAACCATCGCCAAAAAACCTGCTTGTAAATAAAAAAAACGCATCCAAATCGGTTTACCCGTTTGAGAGCTACGGTGCCACAGACAGACACACACACACACACATAGCGGTCAAACACCCCTCTTTTTGCGTCGGGGGTTAAAAATGAACCCCTATTTCTTCTGTTCATCGCATTACGCGTGAACGGCTGGACCGATTTCGCTTATTAATTTTTTGTTGAGTTCGTTATTGTCAGGAGAAGGTTCTTAGGGTAGGGTAGTGTAGGGTAGGGTAGGGTAGGGTAGTATAGTGTAATGTGTAGTGTAGGGTAGGGTAGTGTAGTGTAGTATAGTGTAGTGTATGGTAGGGTAGGGTAGGGTAGGGTAGGTTATGGTAGGGTAGTGTAGCGTAGTGTAAGGTGGTACGAAGTTCGCCGGGATAGCTAGTCATAAATAACTATTGCAATAAAACTTACTATAAAAAGTAATTAATTTAATACCAAAGACACTAGGAATAATAATATTAACTATCTATTATCTATCTATTAATATAATAAAACTGTAACGGGGCCGTGTCTGTACATGAAATATTTTTGGAAAATAATAACTGTGGTAGACATTACTAAAGATACAGAGGCCAAAACAACAACTTTTGGAATTTTTGTCTGTCTGTCTGTCTGTCTGTCTGTCTGTATGTTCGCGCATCACGCAAAAACTACCAGGCCGATTTTGATGAAATTTTGTATGATGGTTCCTTATAGCCCGGGTTAACATATAGGATACTTTTTATCCCAGAATATTCAAGAGTTCCCGTGGGAAAATCAAAAGTATTCATTTATAGAATGGATCACCACGCATATGTGGCTTGACCTATTACAATCAAATTTTACATGTTGATACCCTATCGCGAACTAAAACTGGGACATTGTGAATCCCAAAAAATTAAGGGTTCCTTCAGGAATGCACAAAAATTGTATCTTTAGAATGGCTCAACGTAACAATATGAAACCTTTACATTGGGATGGGGTGTTTTGACCATCATTGTATAGTGAGGTATTCTTTATCCCGGAAAACTAAAGAGGTCCCGTGGGAAATTATCCATCGATATTTACAATAATAAGAATAGAGTAATTTTTTCCACATATTAACTACACATACCACACATTATAATCTTGGCAGCAGAATGTCAATAGATGGCACTGCAGGGATAATAAAACGCGCTTAAGTTGTATTAAAACATTAAAAGATTATTTCATACTTCTGAGTGGATTTCTTTTATGTATTTTTCAGCATACGCTACTTTACACAACTCTAACTCTGGAACTATGGTATTATAGTATGGTAGCGATGTGTTTCATAAACGAACAGATAGGTATTTTTTTACAGATTCCAATCGAGTAAAAAAATTAAAAACACATAAATCGAGTTTAGCATCTTTTATCAGGAGGCACATCTGACGGGAACTCTTCTGACGACGACTATTTGCGTGTGGCAGTTGCTCTCCGCCTGCAATATCAATATCTGTGAACCTCATCAATGTATTTGCGGGTCCACGGTGGAGGCAATTGGCCATCACTCACTGAGTTGCGGTCGTTGTTTGTGAAGATTCCCACGTCACCAATTCCATAATGACCTCACTCGGAGGGCACTGGTCTCGGCCAGATGGATTATTCCATCTTTGTTGCAGCCGCCGGGCTTTAGTCGATCTGATGGCAAAAGGCCGGAGGGTTTAAACAGGTGCTATGGCAGAGAGGAACGTGCCTGCTTTGGGACGCCACTTTTTCTGCCTCACTCCTAACCCATACGGTACTGCTGCTCAATTTGCGGCGAGAAAGAAACATAATAAGTACTCGGTCTTGGAGGCAAATTACTGCTTTGTGCCGCTGGTCTGTGAGAAAATCGGCTGCTGAACCCTCGAGGCCTTTGCCTTCACAAAGGAAATTGGCCGTCGCCTTCGAGAGAGAAGATGTGACGTGAGGTCCTACCTGCTGCTAAGATTGTCTATTGCCATCCAGCGCGGCAACGAGAAGTGCGTTATGGGCTCATTTGGAGTTGATACGACTCGCGGATTTGACCCATATTAATATTTTTAGGATTTTTTTACTAGATTTATATAGCCCATTGCGGGTTGATTGACTTCACACATAAGCTTCGAGTTTCTTCGCAGGCGTGTGCAGGTTTCCTCACGATGTTTTTCTCACCGTAAGAGCGTCGGATAAACGTACATACCAGTACGAAATCGATATTCGTATAGATATAGGTAAGTGGCAGGATTCGAACCACGGCCTTCCGGACAGGAGGTAGTGGCCCTAACCGTTCTGCCACCGACGCTCTATATGTTATTTAAGATTTAGAAATCGTTACTTAAAATTATAAATGTGAAAATGTGTTTGTTTGTTTTTTACCTATTCAAACTTCAATACCTCTACCAATCATGATGAAATTTGGCATGCAGGTAGCCTGTATCACTAGGAATGAAATAGTCTACTTTTCATCTGTGGAAATTATCATAGCCCGATACAGTTCCTGAGGAAACTAAAACAATACTCTTTGTTCGTTAAGTTATTTAAAATCGTAACGAAAAAATGGGTTGGTGTGATTTTTAGCACAGAGATGAGGTGGAAAATGATATAATTTACAAATAAGTATATCCTGACATAGTTCCCGAGGGATCTGGGGACAACTGTTTTCTACGCTCACGCACGTCGGTGGCGTCGCAACGGAGCAACGGATTAAAGTATTTTTTTGTATAGAATTTGTTGAAGGGGGTGGGAAGTGACAAAGACTGCTAATCCGAAAAGCCCGATGCAGTTCCTGACGTATCGGGAGAAAACTCATGTCCACGCTTGCGAGCTGATTGCGGCTCGCGCACCACTCACCCTCAAAAAGAGTCATAAAAGCTATGTCCACGCGGGCGAAGCCGCGGGCAAAAGCTAGTATAGAATATAAGAGAGACGTGTTATTAATTTCGTGTCTATCTGTGGGATCGTAGCTCCCAAATGAATTAACCGATTTTGATTTAGCATTTTTCTGTTTTGGTAGGTGACTTGATCGAGAGTGTTCTTAACTATGATTTAAGAAAATCTGTTCATTCGTTTGAAGTTCATCAGCTTTTTTTCTGGTTGCTGAAGGAATATTAGCAACTTCCACTTCTGATTGATTCTAAATTTGAAATCCTGTTACTTTATTGTTATTACAAAAATATGTTATGTTCACATGATGCTGCAGGATACCCAACTCCTCACAAACTTACAGCAGAGGTATTGTGTTTGAGCTCATTGAAATGTCATATCAGCTCATATACGTCCCCACCGAGGGGCTCGAGCCTACCTTGAATTAGGGCGATATGGTCTTAGTCGACCGCGCGGGCCCAGTGCGGGTTGGTCGCCTTCACACACAACCTGCGAGTATCTTCGCAGGCGTGTGCAGGTTTCCTCACGATGTTTTCCTTCACCGTAAGCGCGTCGGATAAACGGACACATGAAATCTAAATTTGAAATCCCATTGTTACGTGGCAGGTTCGAACCATGACCTCCTGGACAGAAGGCGGCGGCCCTAGTCGTTACGCCACCGACGCTCTAAATGACGCTTGAAATGGTCTCAATGTAAATGTTACAGAAAGATGGTGAAAATAAGGTTATCGGGGGCTTAATAATTTATAATTTTTAGTTATTCTAACAAAGCGTTTAGGTACCTGTTAAAGATCTACTGTGGTTTTACGATTTTCCTAATCCCCTCTTCCGCATCCTGAACATGGGAGGCGTATATAATATAATCTCACGCAGCATCTAGCTCTCAATTAGCGCAATCCATCACGCCTTAATATGATTTTAGCTAATAATACCTACTCGTGCATCCCTACAGGCAAACGTCTTAATGGGGATCTACAGATAGTTACGATTATATCGATACTGGATTATGTTAAGACTTTAGTTAGTGTTTTCTTCAAATTCCAAGCGCTGGATTTAAGCGTGTTCATAAATTACCAATTGTATGTATTAGGTACTAGCGGTCCCTGTGAACTTCGTACCACCTTACACTACCCTACACTACACTACCCTAACCTACCCTATACTACACTACACTACACAACACTTCACTATCCTACCCTACCTTACCCTACACTACACTACCCTACCGTACATAATAACCTTCTCCTGACAATATCGAACTCAACATAAAAAGAATTAGCGAAATCGGTCCAGCCGTTCACGCGTGATGCGATGACCAGAAGAAATAGGGGTTTATTTTTATATATAGACTAGCTGTCCCGGCGAACTACGTACCGCCTTACAAAACATTACACTGCCCTACCCTACCCTACCCTACACTACACTACACTACACTACACTACACTACCCTATACTACCCTACCCTACACTACCCTAACCTATCCTACATTACCCTACCCTACCCTACATACACTACACTACACTACCCTACCCTACCCTACATACACTACACCACACTACCCTACACTACCCTACACTACTCTGCCCTACACTACCCTACACTACACTACACTACCCTACCCTACCCTACACTACCCTACACTACCCTACACTACCCTACACTACCTTACCCTACACTACCCTACCCTACCCTACCCTACATACACTACACTACACTACCCTACACTACCCTACCCTACCCTACACTTCCCTACCCTACCCTACACTACCCTACACTACACTACCCTACCCTGCCCTACCCTACCCTACATAAGAACCTTCTCCTGACAATAACGAACTCGACAAAAGAAGAATTAGCCAAATCGGTCCAGCCGTTCTCGAGTTATGCGCTTACCAACACATTTTGCGATTCATTTTTATATATTAGATTAAAAACTCAGAATGTTGATGAACGGATAAGAGAATCGGTTTGACACATAGAAATACTATTATTACAAATGGCCGGGTGGCATTGATTTGTGAATAAAAGACAAAGTATTTTTACTCTAGGACTGGGGTGCTCATAGACAGTTGGCAGAGTTTCTAGTTGGCAGAGTACTCGACTGGTGACCGCTCACTTGAAGACGTAACGTAGGCGGGCCTCCCACTCGGTGGACCGACAACTTGGTGAAGGTTTCGGGAAGCCGCTGGATGCGGGCAGAGCATGAAAGTGAATAAAAACATTTTGATTTAATGTCTATACATTATTTTGTTTTATTTATATACGTCCCCACCGAGGGGCTCGAGCCTACCCTGAATTAGGGCGATCGGGCCTTAGTCGACCACGCGGGCCCAGTGCGGGTGGGTCAACTTCACACACAACCTTCGAGTTTCTTCGCAGATGTGTGCAGGTTTCCTCACGATGTTTTCCTTTACCGTAAGAGCGTCGGATAACGTACATATGAGATCGAAATTCGAAAACACATTGGTACGTGGCAGGACTCGAACCACGACCTCCCAGATAGGAGGTAGCGGCCCTTGCCGTTGCGCCACCGACGCTAGCCTAGCCCTCAGTGGACTGAAATATCAATATTTGACTATTCCACTGAGGGCACTATGCCCATGTGCCATTTGTGGAATAATTTGGTGCCATTAGAAAAGGTGCCTTTGAAATTGGTGCCCACAGTGGAATTCTTCACCGTGTTCTTTGTGAAAATCCTTGGGGGAAGACCTTTGTCTAGTTGTGGACGTTTTTCGGCTGATATGATGACCTGTGTGATATGAAGACAGCGCCCCTACAAATGTCTTTTCAATATAATATACCATTTGGGGATATTTCGGTTTTATACTGTAAAAAGTAGATTAAAGATACTCTCTAAACAAATTTAATAACAGTTAATTTTTATTTAAAATATGGCTGTTTAGTGTAGCATTAGAGCCTTGTTTTATATATTACTAGCTGTTTCCCGCGGTTTCACCCGCGTGGACAACGTTTCTATGACTTTTCGAGGGTGCGCAGTGCGCGAGCCGCAAGCGGCTCGCGAGCGTAGTAAAAAGTAGCCTATGTCTGAATCCAGGTCCTAATCTGTCTACCTACCAAATTTCAGCCAAATCCGTTTAGTAGTTTTTGCGGGAAAGCGTAACAGACAGACAGAGTTACTTTCACATTTATAATATTAGTAGGGATTAGTAGGGATTGGGACCCCATAATGCATGTTTCTGTTTATATTCTACATGCAAAACAATAGACGATCCTGAGGCCTTGATTCCACCATCAAAGTACATCAGATCAACTTTAAAATACCAAAAGTAATGTCAAAGAGGATACAGCTTCATACCACATTGCAACTCAATATGACCGCTGAAAGTCATTCAAATTTATTACAAGATTTGAAACTTAAAAATACTTGTGAAATAATGGTTATTTAATTTAATATTGTGTTTTATATATTTTTTTTTTTGAGTTAAGTTTTTTAAGTTTAATTTTTTTTAACCAGTGCGTGCAATAAAGAGTATTTATCTAATCTTATCTTACTTACTTAATAATATTATAGACGCGAAAGTTTGTATGTATAGTGGTTTGTTACTATTTCACGCAAAAACTACTGAATGTATCTGGATTAAATTTGGTAGGTAAACAGATAAGGACCTGGATTACAATACTATTTAGCTATTGTTTTCCACGCTTGCAAACCGCTTGCGGCTCGCGCACTGCGCAGTGCGCACACTCAGAAATAGTCTTAGAAACTATGTTCATGCGAGCGAATCCGCTAGCAAAAGCTACTAAATTATAAACAACCTTGCCATACTATGACCTTGCCGTGTAGTAGAACAAAAGCATAGTAAAAATAAAGGCCTGTAAACAGACTTTTAGGTACTAAAAATTAGAAGTCATACAGGGTGCCTTTTAATTAGTTCTTGATAGCAAATGTTAGGAATGTACTCGTGATAACAACTTTCTCAAAGAATCCTCGATACATAATAATAATAAGTTATCAAATCAGCAAAAATGTATAGAGTACCAAATATTTTTTCTTATTTGTCATATATTTTCTTAGGGAATGTTGTTTTTAATCAAGAGTACAATCTTATCCTTTGCTATCAAGAACTAATTAAAAGTCACCCCATATATGTAAGCTTGTTGAATAAATGTTGCTTTTACAGTATCGCTAGCAGCTTATTGGTATATATAGGATTTATTTATTTTCTTTTTAACCGACTTCAAAAAAAGAGATGGTTCTATGTTCGACTGTATATATTTTTTTTTATGTATGTTCACCGATTTCTCCGTCATTTGTGGAGCGATTTTCAAAATTCTTTTTTATTCTAAAGAGTATACTCCCAAGGGGGTCCCATTGTCACCAAATTAGGATCTGATGAGGGAATCCCAGGGAAATCGAGGGCAACCCTCAAATTTTAGAGACACTTATTACGTGATTCTTAAGTTTTCTAAAGCTATTAAAATACTTGCGTCTTTTAGTCATCAGCTCATGTTGATAAGCTGATGTAGGAAGGTACAACTCCTTAACGGTTAGGAGTTGGAGGAAAATTCTTTCTATATTATACATAGATATATACGTAGGTATGCAAAGACCGATATTTGTATTCTTTCAGGTTATTCAAATGAGCTGATAATGGACGATTTAACTCCTTAACTTTCATGTCGCTGAGGTGATGATGGAAGCCACAGGACTCTGTATCTGTTAATGAAACGCAATATGTATTATGATTTGATAATTCCTATTGGTGAGTAGGTTTGACGTTGTGAGATAGATAGCATTATCATTTATCACTAAACATTAAGAAAATAAAAATAAAAGTTAAAAAAAACTAAAAACCGACTTCACAATGTAATTCACTCAAAAGTATGAAATAATTTTATTATACTTAAATACACGACATTAACCAACAATAACGAATTCAAAAGTGAGTGCGAACTAAATTAGGGGCTTAAAATTTTTTTTTGAGGACGGTGTCAGTAAACCATCGTATCTAAAACATTTGATACGTATTGCTGTAACTGTGTGCTGGTACCGATCTCAAAAAAAATTAAGCCCCTAATTTAATTCGTACCCACCTTTGATTTTGTTATTGTTGGTTAATGTTTTGTATTTAAGTATAATAAAATAATTTCATACTTTTGAGTGAATTACAATTTATTTTTTATAAGTACTTTAAAATAACTTGTGCAAATAATGGATGAATGTGTATTTCTGTATCTTATATTTCGTGAAGCTTCTACATCTTGCTTCCAACTAAAGGGCGATAAAAATAAATCTTTGGATTTAACAAGGTTCCCTGTCCCCAAACACCGGTGACTTTGGGCCCACATACGTCAGTTTCTATTAGTGTTTTAAGAAGGTACTTCACACTTCCTCATACTCAAAATTTTATTTAAATTTATTTATTTTATTTTTCGTTCAGCTAACTGTAAAAACCAACTTCTAGAAAGAGATCACCCGACGAATCCAACTCGGCTGGGCAGCGCTCGGGAAGCTTCGCAATATCTTCACGCCCAAATACCGCAGTGTCTCAAAATTAAGGTCTTTGACCAGTGTGTGTTGCCAGTGATGACTTACGGAACTGAGACATGGTCGCTTATTATAGGCCGCATAAGTAGGTTTATGGTCACCCAAAGGGCGATGGAGCGAGCTATGCTTGCAGTTTCGCTTCGGGATCGAATCAGAAATGAGGGGATTCGTAGGAGAACCAAAATAACCGACATAGCTCACAGAAACACTAAACTTAAGTGGCAGTGGGCGGGGCACATATCTCGTAGAACAGATGGCCGTTTGGGCAGTAAAGTTCTCGAATGGCAACTGTGCACCGGCAGACGTCGCGTAGAAAGACCTCCCACATGGTGAACCGATGACCTGGTGAAGATCGGGTGAGAGCCGTTGGATGTAGGCAGCGCAGGACTAGTTGTCGTAGAAATCCTTAGCGGATGCTTTTGTCCAGCAGTGGATATCTTTCGACTGATATGATGAACTGTAAAAAATAGGGAAGATAGGGCCTTTGAAATAGCTGGATTCGCTCATATATGATTTATGAACGTTTAAAAGTTGGCACAAAAAATGGTCCATGAATTGCATGTTATTCATTGGACAGGAACCCTGACAAATCAAAGGACACCATCCACAAAAAGACACAGTGGACACAAAATGTCGATATATTCTACACTAGTGGGTGCTCGCGGCTTCACCCGCGCAGTTCGCGTTTTTTGGTGTTCCCGTGGGAATATCCCAAAATACTTTCTTAGCGGATGTCTACGTCATAACATCTACCTGCATGCCAAATTTCAGCCCGATTCGTCCAGTGGTTTGGGCTGTGCGTTGATAGATCGCTATGTCAGTCGATCACCTTTGAGTTTTATTTAAATAGATTCCTAAATTATAAATGTACCTACGTGGGTATGTATTTATATAGATAATTCACAGTCTAAATAATGTTGAGTACTTGGCAACAAAGAAGAGTGGACGTGCTTTTATATCTGCCAGTTAATTACTTTTTCTCGTTTCGCCGCCGGAGGGACGCTTTCACGGGAAGAGCTCCAGATAAAACGGACATTATTATACCGACTGATAAGAACTTCCATTCATAGACTACTTTTTTATCTACTTTTTAAAAGCTTTTATTTAATTTGCAATGTTACAATGTATGAATGTGTGTATGTTGGTTTGTTTCGGTCAGGGCTCAAGGTTCAAGGCATTTATTCAAATAATTTTTGAAAAACCTAAAATCTTTTAGGTACAAGCTTTGAATATTGCATTGTCACGCGATATACATATGCATGCAAAATTTCAGCTCAATCGAAAACCGGGAAGTGGTTCAAAATTAACTTGCAAGATTTCACCTAAAAAAATATACATAGATTGTAAGTTAAATAAAAGCTTTGGAATAGGTGCAAATTACACTCTTTCTGATGGTCATAAAATAATAATAACAATATGTGATTTGTAAAAAATCAAGAAATAAACAATCATTAGTTAATAACGTCAAAATTCAAACCTTGAAATAAATCAGATTATGACATTAGAACTTCAAAACAATACACGACAAGTTACACGAAAAGTTATACGTAAAAATCATTGAATGCCATTAATGCCTTTGACAAGAGTAGCAACAATATTGCAAACGATTTTAAAACGACTTCCAGTTTTTTTTTCAGAAATTTGGTATGAAGCCGTATTCCCGGTGGTAATAGATTTTTTTCAGTATTTTGAAGTTGATCTGATGATAAACTTTGGAGCTGAAATCAAGTTCCAATCAAGTCTTTTATTTTCAATAGAATCGTAGCAAATACTGTGTTGGCCTTCTTTAAACTTGGAAACGTCGTGTAATTATACTCAAATTTGACACGCTCAGCCTGATTGGCTTTTTTAGCATAATCACTCTTTTCAAATAAAAGCTTGTACATAAAAGTTTTTAGATTTTTCAAAAAATATTTTTTTTCTTTCTTTAGTTGGTATGGAGCAAAAGTTCGAATTTATATTTTGCCTTATGGCAAATGAGTAATATACAATATGATTATTATAACAGCTCATATACGTCCCCACCGAGGGGCTCGAGCCTACCCTGAATCAGGGCGATTAGGCCTTAGTCGACCACGCTAGCCCATTACGGGTTGGTCGACATCACACACAACCTTCGAGTTTCTTCGCAGGGGTGTGCAGGTTTCCTCACGATGTTTTCCTTTAAGTATATGTACGTAAGTTTTTGAAAAACTCATTGGTACATTGGCCGTCCAGATTTGAACCCGGTACCTCTGGTTAGATGGACCGAGTCGTTACCGGTTGAGCCACCGACGCTTTTTATGCAATATGATATTTTACAATATGATTACCTATTGTTATATGAGCAATGTTTGTGTGTTTGTTTAGAGATCTCGAAAACGCCTCTTACTATTATGAAGAAATTAGGAAATTAATATGAAGGTTGTTGCGTGCAAGAAATCGATCTACATAGTTAAGTATCATCAGAGAAAACGAATTTTTCCGGGTTTTCAAGCACATCGTCTTCTCCGCGCAATGAGATTGGTAATTTCTCTGCATCAGTTAAATGAGCGATAGTTCAGTGGTCAAACCGTTGAACCTCCTCTTCGTAGGTCATGGGTTCGATTCCTGGTCGGGTGGAATTTTTTGTACTGTTTTTTTGATGTGTAACATCTTTGCTCTCGCTTTCCTGCAATTTGTGGGAGTGATTTCGTGAAATGGGACGGAAATGTGTAACATGGGACGGAAATGTGTAACAGGAAGTCGCGAAAGCGCGGAATTCTATTTTACGAGAGTCCGACTCGCACTTGGTCGGTTTTTTTCGTTACTGTCAGATCCGCCACCCAGGTACAATATCGTCATCAAATCTAACTAACCTAAAGTATTTTGTCACAATATGTTACACATCATATGCGAGTACTGTAGGTCTCGCTCGAATTTTTTTTTATTGTTTGCCTTTTCTAAGCAATCTATGCATTCAATCTCATATACTGTGATTTTTTCAAGATTTGCCCTGTAGTTTCGGATATAATGGGGAATGGTAAATTTTTCGCCTATTTTAATAAATAACTTCAAAACTTTTTATCTTATAATTTTTAAAAAGGGAGATTTTTACAACAAGCCCTTTCATTTCACATGTCATACAAGATTGTTTGCAAAATGTTTGTTTTACAAAGTATGTACTGAGGGGTCTTTTTCTGTTGGTAGTTAAAGTTTTGGTGCGGAACCCTGTTTGTGTGACCCCTAATCGCACTTGGACGGTTTTTTATACACATTTGGTAAGTTTTCATCCTGCAGAAAAGAGCTATCCGCGCAATCTATCAGATGCGATAACGTGACTCGTTACAGAATAAGATCAAAGAAATCAATATTTTAACTGTTGCTAGTCAATTTATTTATGAAAACATCATGTACGTTCGTAAGAATTTGCATTTATTTCCTATAAACAGTGACAGGCATAATTTGAATTTAAGAAATGTAAATGAAATAGATATAGCCTTTTCGAGACTGAGTAAGGTTAAAAAGTCATTTGTGGGGCAGTGTATAAGATTCTACAATAAAATTCCAGAAAATGTAACTAGTTTGTCAGAGAATAAATTCAAGACTCATGTCAAAAAAGTTTTGTGCTCTAGATGATATCTTATCTATAATCTATTAATATAATAAAACTGTAACGGGGCCGTGTCTGTACATGAAATATTTTTGGAAAATAATAACTGTGGTAGACATTACTAAAGATACAGAGGCCAAAACAACAACTTTTGGAATTTTTGTCTGTCTGTCTGTCTGTCTGTCTGTCTGTATGTTCGCGCATCACGCAAAAACTACCAGGCCGATTTTGATGAAATTTTGTATGATGGTTCCTTATAGCCCGGGTTAACATATAGGATACTTTTTATCCCAGAATATTCAAGAGTTCCCGTGGGAAAATCAAAAGTATTCATTTATAGAATGGATCACCACGCATATGTGGCTTGACCTATTACAATCAAATTTTACATGTTGATACCCTATCGCGAACTAAAACTGGGACATTGTGAATCCCAAAAAATTAAGGGTTCCTTCAGGAATGCACAAAAATTGTATCTTTAGAATGGCTCAACGTAACAATATGAAACCTTTACATTGGGATGGGGTGTTTTGACCATCATTGTATAGTGAGGTATTCTTTATCCCGGAAAACTAAAGAGGTCCCGTGGGAAATTATCCATCGATATTTACAATAATAAGAATAGAGTAATTTTTTCCACATATTAACTACACATACCACACATTATAATCTTGGCAGCAGAATGTCAATAGATGGCACTGCAGGGATAATAAAACGCGCTTAAGTTGTATTAAAACATTAAAAGATTATTTCATACTTCTGAGTGGATTTCTTTTATGTATTTTTCAGCATACGCTACTTTACACAACTCTAACTCTGGAACTATGGTATTATAGTATGGTAGCGATGTGTTTCATAAACGAACAGATAGGTATTTTTTTACAGATTCCAATCGAGTAAAAAAATTAAAAACACATAAATCGAGTTTAGCATCTTTTATCAGGAGGCACATCTGACGGGAACTCTTCTGACGACGACTATTTGCGTGTGGCAGTTGCTCTCCGCCTGCAATATCAATATCTGTGAACCTCATCAATGTATTTGCGGGTCCACGGTGGAGGCAATTGGCCATCACTCACTGAGTTGCGGTCGTTGTTTGTGAAGATTCCCACGTCACCAATTCCATAATGACCTCACTCGGAGGGCACTGGTCTCGGCCAGATGGATTATTCCATCTTTGTTGCAGCCGCCGGGCTTTAGTCGATCTGATGGCAAAAGGCCGGAGGGTTTAAACAGGTGCTATGGCAGAGAGGAACGTGCCTGCTTTGGGACGCCACTTTTTCTGCCTCACTCCTAACCCATACGGTACTGCTGCTCAATTTGCGGCGAGAAAGAAACATAATAAGTACTCGGTCTTGGAGGCAAATTACTGCTTTGTGCCGCTGGTCTGTGAGAAAATCGGCTGCTGAACCCTCGAGGCCTTTGCCTTCACAAAGGAAATTGGCCGTCGCCTTCGAGAGAGAAGATGTGACGTGAGGTCCTACCTGCTGCTAAGATTGTCTATTGCCATCCAGCGCGGCAACGAGAAGTGCGTTATGGGCTCATTTGGAGTTGATACGACTCGCGGATTTGACCCATATTAATATTTTTAGGATTTTTTTACTAGATTTATATAGCCCATTGCGGGTTGATTGACTTCACACATAAGCTTCGAGTTTCTTCGCAGGCGTGTGCAGGTTTCCTCACGATGTTTTTCTCACCGTAAGAGCGTCGGATAAACGTACATACCAGTACGAAATCGATATTCGTATAGATATAGGTAAGTGGCAGGATTCGAACCACGGCCTTCCGGACAGGAGGTAGTGGCCCTAACCGTTCTGCCACCGACGCTCTATATGTTATTTAAGATTTAGAAATCGTTACTTAAAATTATAAATGTGAAAATGTGTTTGTTTGTTTTTTACCTATTCAAACTTCAATACCTCTACCAATCATGATGAAATTTGGCATGCAGGTAGCCTGTATCACTAGGAATGAAATAGTCTACTTTTCATCTGTGGAAATTATCATAGCCCGATACAGTTCCTGAGGAAACTAAAACAATACTCTTTGTTCGTTAAGTTATTTAAAATCGTAACGAAAAAATGGGTTGGTGTGATTTTTAGCACAGAGATGAGGTGGAAAATGATATAATTTACAAATAAGTATATCCTGACATAGTTCCCGAGGGATCTGGGGACAACTGTTTTCTACGCTCACGCACGTCGGTGGCGTCGCAACGGAGCAACGGATTAAAGTATTTTTTTGTATAGAATTTGTTGAAGGGGGTGGGAAGTGACAAAGACTGCTAATCCGAAAAGCCCGATGCAGTTCCTGACGTATCGGGAGAAAACTCATGTCCACGCTTGCGAGCTGATTGCGGCTCGCGCACCACTCACCCTCAAAAAGAGTCATAAAAGCTATGTCCACGCGGGCGAAGCCGCGGGCAAAAGCTAGTAATATAATAAAACTGTAACGGGGCCGTGTCTGTACATGAAATATTTTTGGAAAATAATAACTGCGGTGGATATTACTAACGATACAGAGGCCAAAACAACAACTTTTGGAATTTTTGTCTGTCTGTCTGTCTGTCTGTATGTTCGCGCATCACGCAAAAACTACCAGGCCGATTTTGATGAAATTTTGTATGGTGGTTCCTTATAGCCCGGGTTAACATATAGGATACTTTTGATCCCGGAAAATTCAGGAGTTCCCGTGGGAAAACCAAAAGTATTCATTTATAGAATGGCTCACCACGCAAATGTGGCTTGACCTATTACATTCAAATTTTACACGTTGATACCCTTATTGCGAACTAAAACTGCGACATTGCGAATCCCAAAAAAATAAGGGTTCCTGCAGGAATGCAAAAAATTGTATCTTTAGAATGGCTCAACGTAACAATATGAAACCTTTACATTGGGATGGGGTGTTTTGATCATCATTGTATAGTCGGGTATTCTTTATCCCGTAAAAACTAAAGAGGTCCTGTGGGATATTATCTATCGTTTCTTACATTAATAACAACAGAGTACTTTTTTCCACAAATTAGCTACACATACCACACATTATAAACATAGCAGCAGAATTTCAATAGATGGCACTGCAGGAATAATAAAACGCGCTTAAGTTGTGTTAAAACATTAAAATATTATTTCTTACTTTTGAGTGGATTTCTTTTATGTATTTTTCAGCATACACAACTCTCTGGAACTATGGCACGTAGCGATGTGTTTCATAGACGAACATAGCAATCGTGTAAAAAAATTAAAAACACATAAATCGAGTTTAGCTTCTTTTAACAGGAGGCACAGATATGGGAACTCTTCTGACGGCGACTATTTGCGTGTGGCAGTTGCTCTCCGCCTGCAATATCAATATCTGTGAACCTCATCAATCTATTTGCGGGTCCACGTTGGAGGCAATTGGCCATCACTCACTGAATTGCGGTCGTTGTTTGTGAAGATTCCCACGTCACCAATTCCTTAATGACCTCACTCGGAGGGCACTGGTATCGGCCAGATGGAATATTCAATCTTTGATGCAGCCACTGGGCTTTAGTTGATGTGATGGCAAAAGGCCGGAGGGTTTAAACAGGTGCTATGGCAGAGAGGAACTTGCCTGCTTTGGGACTCTACTTTTTCTGCCTCACTTCTCACCCGTACGGTACTGCTGCTCAAGTTGCGGCGAGAAAGAAGCATAATAAGTACTCGGTTTTGAAGGCAAATTACTGCTTTGTGCCATTGGTCTGTGAGACAACCGGCTGCTGAACCCTCAGAGGCCTTTGCCTTCACAAAGGAGATTGGCCGTCGCCTTCGAGAGAGGAGATGTGACGTGAGGTCCTACCTGCTGCTAAGGTTGTCTATTGCCATCCAGCGCGGCAACGAGAAGTGCGTCATGGGCTACTTTGGAGCTGATACGACTCGAGGATTTGACCCATATTAATATTTTTAGCAAGTTTTATTACTAGATTGATACAATGATTTGAATTAGTTTTTCGATAATATAGGTATATGTGTTATTTCATCATATCAGTTTATATACGTCCCCATCAAGGGGCTCGACCTGCCCTGAGTTAGGGCGATTAGGCCTTAGACGATCACGCGGGCCCATTGCGGGTTGATTGACTTCACGCATAAGCTTCGAGTTTCTTCGCAGGCGTGTGCAGGTTTCCTCACGATGTTTTTGTCACCGTAAGAGCGTCGGATAAATGTACATACCAGTATGAAATCGATATTCGTATATTGTTAAGTGGCAGCATTCGAACCACGGCCTTCCGGACAGGAGATAGTGGCCCTAACCGTTCTGCCACCGACGCTCTATATGTTATTTAATATTTAGAAATCCTTACTTATTATTATAAATGTGCAAATGTGTTTGTTTGTTTGTTACCTATTCACACTTCAACACAGATCGGTACCAATCGGTACCAAACACAGGTAGAGACCAATCTTGATGAAATTTGGCATGCAAGTAGCCTGTATCACTGGGAATGAAATAGTCAACTTTATATCTGTGGAAATTATCATAGCCCGATGCAGTTCAATGGCAACACTCAAGTACGATTTTGTTGCATGGTTTTTGTTAATTTCCTAAAAAACACTAAACCAATTTTAATACATTTTACACAGGACCAACCTGGCAGTGTACCCTATCAAATGAAAAAAAAACATGAAAATCTGGCCACAACAAACGTACAAAAAAAACATTCGGTCGAACTGAGTACCTCCTCCTTAAAATCCCAAAAATAACTTTCATTTCTTGTAAGTATCTAAATCCAAATTCGTTATTCAGCACAGTATTATGGCATTATCTTGTTTCGAAATTAAGAGCGCGGAATTAATTTTTCCTTCATATTTTTTAGGAGCAGAGCATGTAAATAACGAACCAGCTGCTTCTTAATTCCAGCACACGGCTCCCTCATTATTTGAAGGATAAAAAATTTCAAGATAAAATATCTAGACTGTTGTGAAATATAACAAACACGGCTGTTTGGCTAGGACGAGGTGGATGGCTGGTTATCGGCCTCCCCGGGAGTTTTGGGAAACTAATGTTTTATATAGAGGTCGACGGCTTACTAAACGTAATGCTTAGGAGGCTGTTTGGCATAAACAACCCAAAAAGTCTTAGTGGTAGCTTGAAGGCACTGTTCTTACTCGATTTTTAGGGTTCCGTACCCAAAGGGTAAAAACGGAACACTATTACTAAGACTCCGCTGTCACCAGGATGTATTTCATGAACAGTGATAGCTAGACAGCTGAAATTATTACAGATGATCTATTTCTGTTGCCGCTGTAACAACAAATACTAAACATTAGAAAAAGTGAAAAAATATGGGAGGTATCCATACAAAAAACGTGTTTTTTTAAACATGAAGAAACTAGCGCCATCTATTATGATGGTACGGAACCCTATGTGTGCGGTTCTGACTCGCTCTTAGCCGGTTTTTTAAATAATTATTGGTCGTTAGTGAAATAGTGCTCAGAATCAATTACAGGGTAAGTATATATCGTTTCGTCTAAAAAGCAGCCGGTCTATGTAACATCTGGTTCAAAGAGCAGGTGGTCTTAAAACCAAATCGTCTAAAACTCACTTGACACCTGGTCTAAAACGCTTTTCGCCTAAATAGCAACTGGTCTAATCTTCCGATGATTTCTTCTGCTGCGAAGTATTTTGGTACCCAGGGGAGGCTCTTTGGCTGTTAAATCAATCAAACCTGACCGAAACTAACATCGCTCGCTTCGCTCGCTCATTTATTTAGTTACATAGACGAGCTACTTTTTAGACCAGATGCTACATAGACGAGCTGCTATTTAGACGATTTGGTTTTTTAGACCACCTGCTTTATAGACCAGATGCTACATTGCTAAATTGTGCGGTATGTTTACTGTTACTCATCTACTGGTCACTATGTACTTTTAACCTAAGACTTTATGTTATTATTTTTGTAAAAAATAGATATAATATGCATATGATTTTTGAGGTTAAAAGTCTTTAAAATTAGATACGGGGTACCAGGTCAGAAAAAGCGTCGGTGGCTCAACCGGTAACGACTCGGTCCTTCTAACCAGAAGTACCTGGTTAAAATCTAGACGGCCAATGTACCAACGAGTTTTTCAAAAACTTACGCACATATACTTACCGATTGCTCTAACGGTGAAGGAAAACGTCGTGAGGAAACCTGCACACGCCTGCGAAGAAACTCGAAGGTTGTGTGTGAGGTCGATCAACCCACAGTAGGCCCGCGTGGTCGACTAAGGCCCGATCGCCCTAATTCAGGGTTGGCTCGAGCCCCTCGGTGGGGACGTTCATGAGCTGATATGATGAACAGGTCAGAAAACTGAAATGTAACGGATATAACGAAAGAGACTAACTTTGATCTGTTTGAACTTAGCTCTGTTTCCGGTAGAACCGGCCAATAGGGATCGGACTGCATCAAAAATAAAATCTGTAATATGATTTTCTAAATTGCTCTCCTCCTGAAGTTTCAAAAAACATTACTTGTTTGGTTTTCCATCACGTCTTCAATTTTTAATTGATCAAATTCACAAAATAAGCTCGTCAATGACCCTTAAAATCTATAACGTCACTTGTGGGTATTTCAAACATTTTTAGAACAAAATTTATTTTTTTACAGATGATAAAAAGTTACTGAAATGACTAGCAGTCCGATCCCCTGTTGTGTAACAACCCCATTTCTTAGAATTAGCAAACCTCATTAATTCACTCATGGAGAACATTTGAAATTGTTTTACGTTGAAACGGCAGTGTGCCCCGCCCGACCCAGCTCCACCCGATTTTTTTGACGAGATTTTTACGCCTAAGAAGCAGAAAGATGACGCTATCTAACAATACAAGAAATAAAGCAGGCCAAAAGTCACAAAATAATTACAAAACATTTATTTAATTGACAGGAACAGTGATTAGACAAATTTTCAAATAATACCATCCAATGGTTACAACACAGAAGAGTGTCGTTGGCGTAACGGCTTGGGCCGCTACCTCCTGTCCGGGAGGCCGTGGTTCGAATCCTGCCACGTACCTACACGAATATGTACGTTTATCCGAAGCTAAAGAAAGACATTGAAGAAAAACATCGCGAGGAAACCTGCACACGCTTACGAAGAAACTAGAAGGTTGTGTGTGAAATCGACCAACCCGCACTAGGCCCGCGTAGTCGACTAAGGCCTGTTCGCCCTAATTCAGGGTAATCTCGACCCCTCGGTATGGAAGTGTATGAGCTGATATGATGATGATGATGATGATGTAGGATGTTGGGTGAGACGTTGGTCCTAGTTGTGAGGCTAGTGGACCGTAAATAATAAGTAGTACCTTAGAACCCTAAAAATACAAAAGGGAACACAATTTAGATCAGCACGAAGCGTAAAAGCAAATGACCAAGGAATCGGAAAAAACGTACCTCAAAATTAACGGCGACCTTTGTTACGTTCTTAAACGGCACATATTAAAAAAACGACAGAAAGATATAAAAAAAAATTGAACATTTAAACAGGGTCGAATAGTATGCGATGCGATGTCAGCCTGTTCATCGGTCCAGCTTAGCAGCGCGGGGAAGTAGAATCTTTTATTATTTTGCCTGTCCCAATTCTGTGATCAAGATCTCTTCTGGACTTTACGAACTTTAAAAATTGTTGCTGTGTTATTGTATATCTTATGTGTTTTACGTGCTAATTTTAAGTATGAACTGAAGTGTACGACAACACATTCGTATTGGTTGTTCCTACATCGAGTAAACCGATTTTTAAAACTAATTTTTTAAGGTGTAATTTCTCGTCTGCACTTTGTGTTCAATAAGGTAAAAAGGTCTCATACTTTCGAAATTCCATTTTATTTTAACAAAACCTATAAAACTATATTTAACTATTTTGTGCGGTATATTTTTTAAAGCATTTTTTATCGAGACAATTATTAATTACATTTTTTACTTATTACATCCTTTTTCCTTTTCATAGCACAACCGTTTGCCGGACTCATCCTAAATTCTACTCATCATGTAGCAAAGTCTTTCAAGGCTATTTTCCTTATTTTTAATAAATTATGCTACACTAGGTAGATATCTTTAAAATCTTCAAGTCCTGTGTAATTGTATTTGTTTATTTACATTTTTATTCCGTGAATCAGCCACTACAAAGTTTAAAAACCTGTAGAAATTTCCTCTCTATCAACATCTCTGAGTGAGGCGCAGTTTCAATTAAGAGATCTCAGCTTCGAGACAAGCTCGGAGTTTGCATCTGATTTACAATTCCATACGAACCCTTCTGCTCCCGGCACGACACAGTACTCGTACCTATAAATTGAGGTTTATTCGATTAATTATGCATGGTTTGACGTTGTTCCCACTTTATTCTGTTCCATTATTCACCCTTTTATACTGAACTCCGTTTTCAAGGGCCCTACTGCTGTGGTAAAAAGTGCTTAGGTCATTTTCAAGCGACTTTCAAAAAGGTGGAGGTTCTGAGTTCGACTGTATGTTTTTTTTCTTCTTTTATGTGTGTTACCTCAGAACTTTTGACTGGGTGAACCGATTTTTATGATTCTTTTTTTATTTGAAAGCTGGTGCTTGCCGTGTAGTCCCATATAAATTTTATCGCAATCGGTGTAGTACTTTAGTAGAAATTTAACAAAAACCAAAAATAAGTCGGTTTTTTAACGTGTTTAGCGTTTTCAATAAACTATACAGCCACGCTGTGCATACTTTCTTGCGTGCCTCCAACCTTTAGCGTACAACAAATAAATCAAAACATTCAAAAAATCTGCAGTAAAAATACGCTTAACTAGTAGAAAAACCAGAGATGTATCAGACTTGATGAAAAATTCACAAAAATCAGGGTTGATATGGGACGTAGCTTATAAAGTTTTTTTTTTATTGAATAGAAGGCATTGTTAAATTCTAATTTCTCACAAAGGTTCAAATGTTAGAGCCATTTTTGAGAAAAAATAACAAAAAACCTGGATTGTGGGAAACACCTCATACCAATTTTTCCTGGAATAAATAACATAACTACAGTATAGTAGGTCGTTTAAAAATTTTGTAAATAATATAAAAAGTTTTTATGATAATTTTTGAAGCTATTTTGGAGAAATAAAATGAATATTTACTGTGGTGACAACCCTAAAAATATCAAAATAGGCAAGCTTGAAAAAAAGGGAAACAAAGGTGTGCGCGTCAGCTCCGACACGGGACAGGAGTTTACTCATGAAACTTTTTTTCGGCCTCGCACAGAGTTAAGCATACCAATTGTAAATCTCATGTTTTTTACTTGTGTATTTCTCATTTACTGTGTACAATAAACATTTAATAAATAAATAAACGCTTCAGGCTCCGTCCTAATCGGAGCTCGGTTATCGGCCTCGCAGGGAGCGCTCCGGGCTTCGCCCTATGCGGAGCTCGGCCTCCGATCTCGCATTGGGTGGTACGGCCATGTTTCCTTAGACTTCGTGACTAAAAAAACGTAATGACGGTAAAGGTAACGGTAACTCGTTTCCGATCACCACTCATTTTCTCCTCTCATATATTTTTAATTTCATTCATTCATTTTTCAGCGTCGGTGGCGTAACGGCTAGGGCCGCCGCCTTCTGTCCGAGAGGTTGCGGTTCGAATCCTGCCACTTACCAATGTGATTTCGAATTTCGATCTCATATATACGCTTATCCGACGCTCTTACGGTGAAGGAAAACATCGTGAGGAAACCTGCACACGCCTACGGAGAAACTCGCACGTTGTGTGTGAAGTCGACCAACCTGCACTGGGCCCGCGTGATCGACTAAGGCCCGATCGCCCTAATTCAGGGTAGGCTCGAGCCCCTCGGTGCGGACGTATATGAGCTGATGATGATGATATTTTTCATATCAGGTTCTATGTACGAATCAATTCTTAAGCAGGAAACTCCATTAATATTTCCCTTGTCCAGCGATCAGTAGTTTAAGAGCTAGAATTTAGATAGGAAGACACACCCACACATTCATTTTTTTTATGAACTCTATTAGTGTAGAATAATCTATTCTCATCAAAATCTCAACTTGATATTTTTTTTTTTGCTATCACAATAACTTCTTCATTCCTTCGGCGTTCACTACTAAGTAAAAAGCGGTCAAACCTAGGCATACCTTGTCTTTATCAATAAAATACTAAATGTAAACATACCATTTATTTATTTATTTACATTGTATTAACACAAAATGTGATTTGTTTCTTAAAAAAATTTCAGACGTGTCCTCAAGATCGAAAAGGGAAGTACTGAACAAATGGACTGTTAAACCATCTAAACTAGGAACCCTTATAGTTTCTCCATGTACGTCTGTCCGTCAGTATGTGACAGCCTTTTGACACAAAGACTAAATACAAGCTATAATTGTATGGTGGTTGGTTGGATTGGTTTTATTTGTCTCGCTCATTCTCGTCCCAAATAACTTCCCGCTACAGTTCATATTTCTATGAGCATCCGTTTCCCAATGACAATCAACAACTGTTTTGACAATCACAAACGGGGTACCAAATTTAAAACCTGGACCGTGACGCTTTCGTCACTTTGATCTGTTTTTAACAAGCTTTTATTTAACTTGCAATGTATGTATGTTTGTTCGGGTGGAACCTTGCAAGATATATTTTACCGACTGCCCAGTTTCCAATTGAGCTGAAATTTTGCACGCATTTGTGTATATAGTGACAATACAATATTAAAAGCTTGTACCTAAAAGTTGTAAGGTTTTTCAAAAATTATCCTCCAATGCAATCAATTAACAAACCGCGGCTCCATAGCAACACAGGCGAGGCCGCAGGTCGAGCTCCACGTAGGGCGAAGCCCGCAGCGCTCCCTGCGAGCCCGCGTAGGAAGCCCGTAGCGCTCCCTGCGAGGCCGAAGGTCGAGCTTCGCGTAAGGCGATGCCTAGAGAGACGGTAAAAAAAGCCACACACACACATATATTGTGCCCCGACACAGTCCCAACCGATTTTTTTTTTCAGATTTAGTGCATTAACGTTCTATTTATGCTTTATTTTTATGCAGTTTTTTCATAACTTCCATAATTTGTTATGTTGAGTTATCCACGCGAATGAAGTCGAGGGCAACTGCTACTGCGTGATAAACAGTGAAAAAACGAGAAAACAAGACGTAGGTACAGTGACCTGGTTTGTTTTTATTCTGTATTTCTTATTTGTTTTGATTGGGACAATCCTATTTACACGAACCGAATAATCAAGGCCGTTAACGTAATAAGAGCCTCGGTGGCGTAACGGCTAGGGCCGTTACCTCCTGTCTGAACGTGGTTCGAATCCTGCCACGCACCAATTTGTTTTAGAATTTCGAGTTGATATGTACGTTTATCCGACGCTATTACGGTGAAGGAAAACTTCGTGGGGGAAACCTGCACATGCCTGCGAAAAAACTCGAAGGTTGTGTGTGAAATCGGCCAACCTACACTGAGCCTGCGTGGTCGACTAAGGCCCGATCGCCCTAATTCAAGGTAAGCTCGAGCCCCTCAGTGGCCATTTTACTCAAGTATGTGTCAATCATGCGGGTATCAATGGTCTCATTTTCGAGGATTTTCAGGAACAAATCGGAAATGAAATTAACATTAAAGCTTACATTCGATGTTTTTAAATTTTAAAACACAACCATAATCTAGCATGCAAATATTACAATTATTCAATTTTAATGAAGTAGTCACGGAATAACTTAATGTCAAAATTATTAGGCACTAGCTTTTGCCCGCGGCTTCGCTCGCGTGGACATCGTTTTTGTGACTGACTTAGAGGGTGCACGGTGCGCGAGCCGCAAGCGGCTCGCGAGCGTGGACGTGAATTTTCTCCAGATCCCTCGGGAACTATGTCAGGATATGCTTATTAGTAAATCGTGTCATTTCCCACCCCCTTAACCATCTCTCTGCAAAAAATCACACAATCCATTGTTCGGGTTGCGATATTAGAGAAATTAACCAAAAAAGAGAATATTTTCAGTTCCCTCGGGAATTGCATCGTGCTATGCTATTTTCACGGGATAAAAAGTAGCGTATGTCCTTCCTTGTGACACAGGCTACCTGCATGCCAAATTTCATTAAGATTGGTCAAGGCGTTAAAAGGTAACAAACAAACAAACACATTTTCACATCTATATCTATAATATAATAAAACTGTAACGGGGCCGTGTCTGTACATGAAATATTTTTGGAAAATAATAACTGTGGTGGACATTACTAACGATACAGAGGCCAAAACAACAACTTTTGGAATTTTTGTCTGTCTGTCTGTCTGTCTGTCTGTATGTTCGCGCATCACGCAAAAAGTACCGGGCCGATTTTGATGATACTTTGTATGGTGGTTCCTTATAGCCCGGGTTAACATATAGGATACTTTTTATCCCAGAAAATTTAAGAGTTCCCGTGGGAAAATCAAAAGTATTCATTTATAGAATGGCTCACCACGCAAATGTGACGCAAATTACAATCAAATTTTACACGTTGATACCCTTATCGCGAACTAAAACTGGGACATTGTGAATCCCAAAAAAATTAGGGTTCCTACAGGAATGCAAAAAATTGTATCTTTAGAATGACTCAACGTAACAATATGAAACCTTTACATTGGGATGGGGTGTTTTGACCATCATTGCATAGTCGGGTATTCTTTATCCCGGAAAAGTAAAGAAGTCCCGTGGGAAATTACCTATCGATACTTACAATAATAACAATAGAGTACTTTCTTCTATATATTAGCTACACGTACCAAACATTATAATCATAGTAGCAGAATGTCAATAGATGGCACTGCAGGGATAACAAAACGCGCTTAAGTTGTATTAAAATATTATTTCATAATTTTGAGTGGATTTCTTTTATGTATTTTTCAGCATACGCTACTTTAAACTCTGGAACTATGGTACGTAGCGATGTGTTTCATAGACGAACAGAGAGGTATATTTTACAGATTCCAATCGTGTAAAAAAATAAAAACACATAAATCGAGTTTAGCATCTTTTAACAGGAGGCACAGATATGTGAACTCTTATGACGGCGACTATTTGCGTGTGTCAGTTGCTCTCCGCCTGCAATATCAATATCTGTGAACCTCATCAATGTATTTGCGGGTCCACGGTGGAGGCAATTGGCCATCACTCACTGAGTTGCAGTCGTGTTTGTGAAGATTCCCACGTCACCAATTCCTTAATGACCTCACTCGGAGGGCACTGGTCTCGGCCAGATGGAATATTCCATCTTTGATGCAGCCGCCGGCCGGGCTTTAGTCGATCTGATGGCAAAAGGCTGGAGGGTTTAAACAGGTGCTATGGCAGAGACGAACGTGTCTGCTTTGGGAAGCCACTTTTTCTGCCTCACTGTACGGTACTGCTGCTTAATTTTCGGCGAGAAAGAAGCATAATAAGTACTCGGTCTTGGAGGCTAATTACTGCTTTGTGCCGCTGGTCTGCGAGACAACCGGCTGCTGAACCCTCAGAGGCCTTTGCCTTCACAAAGGAGATTGGCCTTCGCCTTCGAGAGAGGAGATGTGACGTGAGGTCCTACCTGCTGCTAAGGGTGTCTATTGCCATCCAGCGCGGCAACGAGAAGTGCGTCTTGGGCTCCTTTGGAGCTGATACGACTCGAGTATTTGACCCATATTAATATTGTTAGGAAATTTTATTACTAGATTGATACCTATAATGATTTGAATTAGTTTTTTGATAATATAGGTACCTATATATGTTATTTCATCATATCAGTTTATATACGTCCCCACCAAGGGGCTCAACCTGCCCTGAGTTAGGGCGATCTGGCCTTAGACGATCACGCGGGCCCATTGCGGGTTGATTGACTTCACACATAAGCTTCGAATTTCTTCGAAGGCGTGTGCAGGTTTCCTCGCGATGTTTTTCTCACCGTAAGAGCGTCGGATAAACGTACATACCAGTATGAAATCGATATTCGTATAGATATTGATAAGTGGCAGGATTCGAACCACGGCCTTCCGGACAGGAGATAGTGGCCCTAACCGTTTTGCCACTGACGCTCTATATTTTATTTAAGATTTAGAAATCCTTACTTATAATATTATAAATGTGAAAATGTGTTTGTTTGTTTGTTACCTATTCACACTTCAACACCTCTATCAATCTTGATGAAATTTGGCATGCAGGTAGCCTGTATCACTGGGAATGAAATAATCAACCTTTTATCTGTGGAAATTATTATAGCCCGATACAGTTCCTGAGGAAACTAAAACAATACTCTTTGTTCGTTTTATATAAAATTGTAACGAAAAAATAGATTGGTGTGATTTTTAGCACAGAGATGAGGTGGAAAATGATATAATTTACTAATACGTATATCCTGACATAGTTCCCGAGGTATCTGGGGACAACTGTTTTCTACGCGCGCGCACGTCGGTGGCGTCGCAACGGAGCAACGGATTAAAGTGATTTTTTGTATAGAATTTGTTGAGGGGGTGGGAAGTGACAAAGACTGCTAATCTGAATAGCCCGATAAAGTTCCTGAGGTACCTGGAGAAAACTCATGTCCACGCTTGCGAGCTGATTGCGGCTCGCGCACCACTCACCCTCAAAGAGGGTCATAAAAGCTATGTCCACGTGGGCGAAGCCGCGGGCAAAAGCTAGTTTATAATATTAGTAAGGATAGTCAAATTTGGTCGCTGTTTAAAAATTCTTGGACTGTATAAAACAGTTTATCAGGTAGCCAATTAACCCTGTAGTGGTCGCGCATATGATCATATCATAAGAGGTCGCATGAATGACGGGCGTCATCCATTTGCTTACAATGATTTACAATAATATTATCAGTATTTAGTTTGTATTTATTTATTGAATATAACAAAAATCAAATTACTTACATATTAAAACAAAAAAAAACTTCTTCTTAACAAATTAGAAACACATAAATTCTACTAACCAAAGGTTTCATCATGCTCAACGCATCAGACAGAAAATATCAACGCAAAATTAAACTCCACCTACAATTTCGAACTTTTCCTGACACTTACAAGCCATTCAAGCGCACGGCTGTTATTGACGGCACGAAGCGTGCCATAGGCAATACTGAACTCTGCGCCAGCTATGTGTTGCCATATAAAAAACAAGAAATCCTGTCAGTTCAATCAACGTGGATGACACATGTCATCCGCGCGACCACTACCCTTAACGGCTTGCTCGGTGTTAAAAACAGCCTGTATATATACACCACTTCCATGTATAAGCACAAATTCACATCACAAAAGCCGAAAGACGTCATCTAATGAACAAACGATTTTCACAACGACCGGTCCTGCGCTGCCCGCATCCTTTCGCGGCCTTCACAAGGTCGTCGGTCCACCGAGTGGGAGGCCTGCCTACGCTACATCTCGCGGCGCGCGGCCACCACTCGAGAACTTTACTACGAGCTACGTGCCCTGTCCACTACTTACCACTTATGTTTAGAATTTCTCAGAGCTATGTCGGTTACTTCGGTTCTCTTACGGATCTCCTCGGTCTTGTTTCGATCACGCAGCGAAACTCCGAGCATAGCATACATTATATAAATATTAATAACCTATAGTCCAATATAACGTGAAAAACATTACTATATACTACTTACTCCGCTGGCCCAACGACTCAAAGTGTGTCCTGGCCTCCGATACGTAAAAAAATATTTAAACTAAATCATTTTTTTGCCTCAAACTCGTCCCAATCTACCGATGGAAACATTAACTTCAAAGAATATGTTGCTTGAATGCGCTCGAATGCACTTTGACGCTTTTAATCAACGACGGTTACCACTTTCCGAAAAATGGAGGTTGTTCCAAGCCAGGTAACAGGACCCTGTCACTAACCATGTCTGTTCATTCATCCGTCCATCCGTCCAACCCTTAAAAGGCTGTATCTTTTGAACCGTATAAACCGTTAGCCCAGAGTGGATTTCAGATGAATCGCCTTACGATGAATGAAATATCAGAGCCGATTGGAAAATTTTTAGTGTCTCCGAAAGAAAAAGGTAGCAGGTTGAATTTTCACAGAATATGTATTATTATGGCTGATTTATTATCATCATCATCATAATCATCATCATATCAGCTAAAAGACGTCTACTGCTGGACGAAGGCCTCCCCAAGAGGATCTCCATTACGATCGGTCTTGCGCTACTCGCATCCAGCGGATTCCCGCAATTTTCACCAGGTCGTCGGTACACCATGTGAAAGGCTTTCCTACGCCACGTCTTCCGGTGTGCGGTCGCCACTCAAGAACTTAACACGTTAACTGTCCAGTGTACCGTGTGTGGTACACGGGGAGCGGTTCCGCCGAGTTCGTGTACCCTAGGAGGCACACGAGCTCTGTGTTACTCTACTGGCTCACACGTATGGACATATGGCGTGTTTTAGAACACTTTTGTGGAGACTGTTAATGTGTTAACTACCCCAACGCTCTTCTGTTCTACGAGCTATGTGCCCTGCCCACTGCCACTTATTCTAAGCGATTTTGTGAGCTATAGCGGTTATTTCGGTTCTCCTAAGTATTACCTCATTTCTGATTCGATCGCGAAGGAAAACTAGGTGCATAGCTCGCTCCATCTCCCTTTGAGTGACCTTGAGTCTAATAAGATGAGGCCCATATAAGCGACCATGTCTCAGTTCTATATGTCATCATCGGCAACACACTCTGGTCAAAGACCTTAGTCTTGAGATACTGCGGTATTTGGGACGTGAAGATATTGCGAAGCTTTCTAATCGCTGCCCAGCGAGTTGGGTTCGTCGATTGATCTCTTTCTTGAAGTTGGGCCTACCTAGCTGGACTGTTTGTCCCAGGTATACATATTCGTCAACAACTTTGAGTGTAGAGTCTCCAACCTTCAGAGGAATACTAATAACGAATCACAAAATTTTTAAAAGGTAAAAATTAAGGGGGCTTTTACAAGAGACGTGCTTTCAACGAGACGAGATATTGCGGATGCTACACTCTTAAACCAAGTATATGTATCCCTCTGCCAATCCCTCCTGACATACGGTATTGGATCATGGGGTGGCGCTGCTACTACACATATGATTGAAATAGAAAGAGCTCAAAGAGCCATCATTAAGGTCATGTTGCGTAAGCCCTACAGGTACCCAACTAATTCTCTATACAAAGAGGCAAACTTATTGTCAGTTAGACAAATATTCGTCCTTAAATGTATCACTACCTATCTAAAGCATGAACGAAAGCCACCTTTCGATCCACCCAAACGACGAGATTATACTAATGTTCCTGCAACCAAAACTACCTTTGCTCAAAGACAGTCTGGGTTTCTAGGTCCGTTTCTTTGCAATAAGTTATCAAAGTTCAACAAAACTTTACTTTCCCAAGCTGTGATGAGAAGTTCTTTCAAAAAATCTACCACAGATTGGCTTATTAGTCTAAACTACGAAGAAACTGAACTGTTGCTAAAACCCATCCAATGACGTCCTTACAATTTTTACACAATCTGTTACCAACTCATACACGCACACTCGTACACACCCTCCCATACGCACACGCACACACACACACTCACACCCACACACATATGCACCCAAACCTTCACTCACACGCCCAAGCATATAAGAATACACGCACGAACATTGCTTAGTTCTGATTAGTGACACTGACTCCCACTAACCCACAGTATAATGTTGTACCGAAGGGGTCTGGTTTCTGAAATACAGGGTTACCCTAGCTTAGAAACCAGCGCTACAAATTGATGCAAGCAAGTATTTTATTTTTAAAATTTCATATCTACCCTAAGGCTCAATTCACACCGGGACGGCAGCGGCCGGCAGCGGCCGGCAGCGGCTGGGAGCGGCCGTCAGCGGCTGGGAGCGGCCGGCAGCGGCGAGTAGATACCGTCGGAGCCGGCTCGCGCCGCCGCCGGCAGCCGCGCGTGGCCGCTGGCAGCCGCACGCGGCCTCCTCTTCGACCATAGTTTGTATGGGGGCGAGCGCGCGCAGCCGCGCGGTAGCTCGCAGCGTCGCGGGCAGCCGCGCGGTGTTTTTGTACTTTTCAAACGATACTAATATTTATAAGCATGAAGATAAAGTTTAAAATTGTTTTACACTGAAAGTGCTCGTCGCGTCGCTGCCGGCCGCTGCCGTCCCGGTGTGAATTGAGCCTAGTGTTATCCTATTCAATGTGTAAAGTACTTAGAGATTTATATAACTCAATAAATATATTCTTATTCAAATTTTTTTTTTATTTGCTCTATAGTTTTTACGATAATTGCATACAAACGTGAAACTTGGTGTCATATAGGTACTTATCTTAAAGTAAATAGTGTAGTATATTTGATTTATTGATTGGTTAATAATATAAACTGGCCAAGTGTGAGTCATAATAGCGCTAAGGATCACAAACTAAATTAAAGAAAAAAATCACTCACATTGATGTCTTTTAATTAAAAACTAAATAACAAAAGGAAATAAAATCCTTACTTTAATAATATAAATGTGAAAATGTGTTTGTTTGTTTGTTACCTTTTCACGCATCAACGCCTCGACCAATTTTAATGAAATTTGGCATGCAGGCAGCCTGTGTCACGAGGAAGGACATAGGCTACTTTTTGTCCCGTGAAAATAGCAAAGCCCGATGCAGTCCCTGAAGGAACTGAAAATATACTCTTTTTTGGTTAATTTCTTTAACATCGCAACGAAACAATGGATTGTGTGATTTTTTGCACAGAGATGGTTGAGGGTGTGGGAAATGACACGATTCACTAATAAGCATATCCTAACATAGTTCCCGAGAGATCTGGAAGAAAATTCATGTCCACGCTTAGACAGTCACAAAAACGATGTCCACGAGGGCGAAGCCGCGGGCGAAAGCTAGTGTATTATAAATAATAAGGGAGTTATCATTTTTATACTTGTGTGTAGAGGTGTGGGGGCAAAGAACCCTTGGTGCGCGAGTTCGACTCGCACTTGCCTAGTAGTTTTTCTTACTTTTTACCCGTCTGCATCAGAAGGAGGGTAATGTTTTTCGAGTGTATGTATGTATGTGTAAATGTAAATTTATTTCTTTGGCAACCTCTATAAGGCTATAGAGTCGTTTAGGCAAACGATTAAATGGATTTTGAAGTGCGAGGTGTCGATAGATTCGTTTTAATCCCCGTGAGTGACACAGGATGCATTTTATCCGACTGGATAATAAAGAGGTAATTTTTATTTGGCACGCTTTGTAACCTAAACGGCTTGATCGATATTGGGGTGCGAGGTGTTGTTAGATTCGTTTTAATCCCCGTGAGTGACACATATTGGAGTGCGAGGTGTCGTTAGATTCGTTTTAATCCCCGTGAGTGACACATATTGGAGTGCGAGGTGTCGTTAGATTCGTTTTAATTCTCGTGAGTGATACAGGATGCATTTTTATCCGACTGTATAATAAAGAGGTAATTTTAATTTGACACGCTTTGTAACCTAAACGGCTTTGATGGATTTTGGAGTGCGAGGTGTCGTTAGATTCGTTTTAATCCCCGTGAGTGACACATATTGGAGTGCGAGGTGTCGTTAGATTCGTTTTAATCCCCGTGAGTGACACATATTGGAGTGCGAGGTGTCGTTAGATTCGTTTTAATTCTCGTGAGTGATACAGGATGCATTTTTATCCGACTGTATAATAAAGAGGTAATTTTAATTTGGCACGCTTTGTAACCTAAACGGCTTAATGGATTTTGGAGTGCGAGATGTCGTTAGATTCGTTTTAATCCCCGTGAGTGACACAGGATGCATTTTTATCCGACTGAACAAAAAAGAGGGGTTAATTTTAATGCATTCGTGTCTTTATATAAGTATTTGAATATTTAACTTATAAATAAAATTAAACTGAATAACAATAAATATATTTTTTCTCATACTTACAAATAATGCCTTCGCCGTAAATAATGAAACGTTCAAAAAAATGTTTGCTTCGATTACAATTTATTTATTTATAATACAGGGTGTAAAAAAATGTTGTAGGACCCATCAACTGGGGTTTCTATTCATCCGACTTAACAATTTTCCCCAAGGAACCTATATAAAATTTTTAAAAAATTACGTTATATACAAAAATGCACATTATTGGTTAATCAGCTGTTCCATTAGTATAAAAGTTCTTTTTTTTGTTAATTAAGTACGGGTCTCTTGGTAAAAGTAGTTTAGTATGGTGAATATAAGTAACAGTTAATGGCTCCTGCACGAATCTGTGTAGGTTATTTGAGGAAAGTTGTTCAGAATGATGAGCAAAAGTCCAGTGAATGGTTCCTACACAAATTTTGTTACACCCTGTGCAGGTTACTTGAGGAAAATTGTTCAGTATGATGAGTAAAAGTCCCAGTTAATGGCTCCTACAAAAATTTCGCTACGCCCTGTGTAGGTTACTTGAAGAAAGTTGTTCAGCATGATGAGTAAAAGTCACAGTTAATGGCTCCTACACAAATTTTGTTACACCCTGTGTAGGTTACTTGAAGAAAGTTGTTCAGCATGATGAGTAAAAGTCACAGTTAATGGCTCCTACACAAATTTCGTTACACCCTGTGTAGGTTACTTCAGGAAAGTTGTTCAGTATGATGAGTAAAAGTCCCAGTTAATGGCTTCTGTACGAATTTTGTTACATCCTGTGTAGGTTACTTAAGGAAAGTTGTTCAGTATGATGAGTAAAAGTCCCAGTTAATGGCTCCTACACAAATTTCGTTACACCCTGTGTAGGTTACTTAAGGAAAGTTGTTCAGTATGATGAGTAAAAGTCCCAGTTAATGGCTTCTGTACGAATTTTGTTACATCCTGTGTAGGTTACTTAAGGAAAGTTGTTCAGTATGATGAGTAAAAGTCCCAGTTAATGGCTCCTACACAAATTTCGTTACACCCTGTGTAGGTTACTTAAGGAAAGTTGTTCAGTATGATGAGTAAAAGTCCCAGTTAATGGCTTCTGTACGAATTTTGTTACATCCTGTGTAGGTTACTTAAGGAAAGTTGTTCAGTATGATGAGTAAAAGTCCCAGTTAATGGCTCCTACACAAATTTCGTTACACCCTGTGTAGGTTACTTAAGGAAAGTTTTTCAGTATGATGAGTAAAAGTCCCAGTTAATGGCTCTTACACAAAATTTTATTACACCCTGTGTAGGTTACATGAGGAAAATTGTTCAGTATGATGAGTCAAAATTCGAGTTAATGGCTCCTACACAAATTTTATTACACCTGTATAGGTTTCTTGGCGAAAGTTGTTCAGTATGATAAGTAGAAGTCCAGCGAATCAAACCCACGACTAAGCGAATGGACTAACTATTTCTTAACGCAGGCGATTAAATCATTGTAAGGAAATAAAATAACAAAAAGGGTGGCAGAATGCCCGTTTTCCGGAACCTATTTTTCAGCGAACAAATTTTCCCGGCCGTCAACTTGATTGATGATCGATTGCAAAGTTTTCCTTTCTGACGCAGTTTTGGAATGAAATTTATAGATTACGGATTAATGACTAAGAAACCAGCCCAGTGCGTGTCGGAATTGGCATAGTGTAGGATTCCGCAGTCATTACTTCATAAAATAATGCCAAGGACTTACCAATTGAGAATAAAAAAATAAAATAAAAGTTTATTAACTTAAGGGTTGGCACCCCTTACTGGTTTCGGCGTTCTGTGAAAAAAAACTGTAGCTAACTTTCATGGTTCTATATAAAATTGGTACCTATCGTTAGCCAAAGAGATGAAGTATAACATAAATTTAAAAAATTGAAAAACCCCACGACGGGTAAAATGTAATTGAAAAAGGATAAAATAATAAAAAAAACCCCCGACTTAAAGAATTTATGTAACTAGTGATAATAAACGAGAAACGAAAGCTTTTATAAGAAGATTTGATCTCTCGCAGAGTGGGACATATGAACAACAGAGTATCAGTTTTCATAGCACTTCCCTACGTACCTATTTGGTTTCCGAAGATGTAAAAATACGTATTAAATATTATGTTCAGTTTGCAAATAAGTCAAAACTTCTGTCATATTGCTAATTGGTCATTTTTTTTAATTTCTCTAGCATGTCCTCATAAATTTTAAACGCATTTTTTGTTAATTACGTTACCATTTTTTTTTATTTAAAATACATAATTTTTACAATCGTATTATTAAAACCTTAAAACTGTTGATCACAATCAATCAGTCGTTCCCCCATTGGCAGGGGATAGTGACCGTCATGTCATCGAGGGGGCGCAGATTGCTCTCCACCGGGTTCTGTCACTCGCTGCGTGGACTGCGTCGTGTAGCTGCAGAGTGGTGGTACTGGTGACTTGGGTACACCACTTGACAGGCGATCTTCCCCGGGCCAAAGTATATATTCATTCGATTTTTGAAACGTCATTTTTCGCCCGTTATGTGAAGTGTCCGGGGTGTGCCCGAACTCTCCTGCTCTCTAACTTTCCCGTCATGATTTGGTACTCTAGGCTGTTGGGATACCTTAAATAGATTTCAATTGCGAATTTTAATTTCGATAGATTCCTATCTTACGAGTACACGAGTAATTTCAAGTTTAGCTCAAACCGTTTTGAAACTTTGTGATTGACTTTTGTGGACTATCTTTATTTATAAAAGCCTATGTGGGTATGTGAGTAGGTTCCTATAGACTGTGAAACAGCTGGAGCGATTTTGATGAAATTTTCAAGGAATTTTCAGATCAGCCCAGCGGGTGTTAAGTTTGGTAGCTATCGGAAAAAAAAAAACAAACGCGAGGGGAGACGCGGGACGGAAAGCTGATTAAACCAGCGGGTAATCCTGTGAAAAACATGCGTCGGAACCGCGTGGCGGGCAGCTAGTCCTTACTAATAATATTAAATAGTCCTTACTAATCTAAATATATTATATAACTCAAAGGTGACTGACTGACTGACTGACTGACATAGTGATCTATCAACGCACAGCCCAAACCACTGGACGGTTCGGGCTGAAATTTGGCATTCAGGTAGATGTTATGACGTAGGCATCCGCTAAGAAAGGATTTTGGGAAATTCCCACGGGAACCGCAAAAATCGGGATCTGCGCGGGGGAAGCTGCGGGCACCAGCTATCCTTAATCCTTAATCCTTATCCTTATATATAATATAATAATATATAATATTATAAATGAAATGTGAAAGCGTGGATGTTTGTTACGCTTTCACGCAAAAACTACTAAACGGATTTGGCTGAAATTTGGTAGGTCGACAGATTAGGACCTGGATTAAGACATAGGCTACTTTTTACCACGCTCGCAAGCCGCTTGCGACTCGCGCACTGTGCACCCTCGAAAAGTCATAGAAACGTGGTCCACGCGGGTGAAGCCGCGGGAAACAGCTAGTAATATTATAAATGTGAAAATGTGTTTGTTTGTTACCTTTTCACGCTTCAACGCCTGGACCAATCTTAATTAAATTTGGCACGCAGGTAGCCTGTGTCACTGGGAAGGACATAGGCTACTTTTTATCCCGTGAAAATAGCATAGCCCGATGCAGTTCCTGAGGGAACTGAAAATATACTCTTTTTTGGTTAATTTCTTTAACATCGCAACGGAACAATGGATTATGTGATTTTTTGCGCAGAGATGGTTGAGGGGGTGGGAAATGCCATGATTTACTAATTAGCATATCCTGACATAGTTCCCGAGGGATCTGGAGAAAACTCATGTCCACGCTCGCGAGCCGCTTGCGTCTCGTGCACCGCGTACCCTCTAAGACAGTCATAAAAACGATGTCCACGCGGGCGAAGCCGCGGGCAAAAGCTAGTATCTTATAAAGGTACTTACCTGACTAAAATGTGTCATTTAAAATGTTCTTCATTTTGAACGACCATTTTATCGATACCCAACACAAGGGGATGCTTTACATGTGTGGGAGGTAATCATCATCATATGAGCCGAAAGACGTCCTCTGCTGGACAAAGGCCTCCCCAAGGATTTCCACGGCGACCGGTCCTGCGCTGTCAGTAACAAGTGGCTTACCACGACCTCACTATAAGGTCGTTGGTCTACCGAGTGGGACGCCTGCGTCCGCTACGTCTTCAGGTGCGCGGTCGCCACTCGAGAATTTTACTACTCCAACTTTATGATTGATGGATTGACTATCAATATATCAAGGTGTTGAAATGCTTGAATGAAAACGCCACCATGTCGGTTTGCCTCCAGGACCAGAATCCGAAACCTATCCATCCGACATAATAATAATAGGTATTTATTTCAGACATAGTCCATAATTGGTTAGTAACATTGGTACTTATAAACTAGTGTTAGTAAAAAACAATGGGAATAAATCAAATAATTGAGATGGATGACATAGGCCTCCCCCAAGGATTTCCACGACGACCAGTTCTGCGCTGTCCGCATCCAGCGGTTTCCCGCGACCTTTACCAGGTCATCGGTCCACCTAGTGTAAGGCCTACATATGCTACGTTTTCCAGTGCGCGATCGCCACTGGAGAACTTTACTGCCTCAACGGCCATCGGTTCTACGAGCTATGTAATTACTGCCACTTAAGTTTAGCAATTCTGATAGCTACGAGTATGTCGGTTACTTTGGTTTTCCTACGGATCTCCTCAATTCTGATTCGATCATAGCACGCTCTATTGCCCTTTGGGTGACCTTGATCCTTTTTATGAGGCCCGTAGTAAGCGACTATGTCTTAGTTCTGTATGTCATCACTTGAAAACCACACTGGTCGAAGACCTTGTTTCTTAAGACACTGTGGTATTTGGGATGTGAAGTTATTGCGAACCTTCCCGAATGCTGCCCAGCCGATTTGGATTCGACGATTGATCTATTTCTCGAAGTTGGACCTACCTAATTGGACTGTTTGTCCCAAGCACACATATTGGGTAACAAATTCGAATGAAGAGCCTCCAACCTTCAGATTAGTAGGTGCGATACGGACGTTTGACATAATTTTCGCCTTGTCCATGTTCATTCTAAGACCTACTTGTTGAGAGGCTCTACTGAGGCCATCGAACATTGTACCTAAGTCCTCCATATTCTCAGCCATGTCCACGATATCGTCAGCGAATCGAAGGTTTTACGGTAATGTAATCGCTTACTATAGGCCTTATTAGAAGGCTCAAGGTTACCCAAAGGGCGACGGAGTGATCTATGCTCGGAGTTTCCTTTCGCGATCGAATCAGAAATGAAAAGATCTTTACATAACTGACATAGCTTAAGTGGTAGTGGACTGGAGCACATATCTCGTGGAAGAGATGTCCTTATAATAATAATAATAATAAAATAAAAAAAATGTATGCAATTAAGAGTTATACAAAGACAACTAACTGTGACAAACATTCGAAGTTGGACCTACCTAATTGGACTGTTGGATCTTCAAGGCAAGAGTGAATAGGCATTATTTGAGTTTGCGTGTACCATCCACGACTGCATCATCACTTATCATCAGGTGAGTTGCAGTCAAACAAGGATTTGTTGTATTTTAAATAAATAAATAAATAGCACTGTTAATTGTGCGACACGATAAGAAGAAGAAGGATCCCTCTCATAGTCCCTACGAGGAACTTAATCTGTCTTGGATTATTCTGTCCGTCCGTCCGTCATAGACATAGGTATAATAGGTGAGGTGGGGTGCAGCCAAACGCACTCAGATTTTTTATAAAAAAAGTTTGAATACAAATCTCAATTAACTGAGGCCTACTTCGTTGTTTGTTGTTTTATTATAAATTTTATGATTTTTATTTCATTATTTTTTTATTAAAAATTAGAAGAGGGACCCTTCTTCTTCTTCTTATCGTGTCGCACAATTAACAGTGCTATCCTAGGGATAGACGGTGGTTGCCTGGTGTTGCACTTAGCATCACCCGCGATCACGTGTAGGGTATTTAGATTAACACCTACGGACGTGTGCAACGTGCCCTTCGTAAACATCTGGAATCAGATGTGTAGGTTTCCTCGCGATGTTTTCCTTCACCATTAAAGCAATCGGTAAGTATATGTACGTAAGTTTAGAAAAACTCCAATGTACATTGGCCGTACGGATTTGAACCCGGGACCTCTGGTTGGGAGGACCGAGTCGCTACCGGTTGAGCCACCGACGCTTATATGGGACCCGTGTCTGAGGTGTGTTGTTTACATAGCTTGTATCCACACATACACCCACTCTGTTCTATTTTACTTATTATGATTTGTGTATTTCTTTTTATTTTACTTGCCAGAATTTTAAGAGCAATATCTTACTTATATACACTAGAGGGTTGACTGAGCATGTTCCAAGTCATGTAAAAAGGTTTCCATAAACTCTTAACAAAAAAAAAAATAACATCGACGGATGCCATAACTGTTAGGTTCAAAGATACTTTATTCTCATAAAGATGCCTTAACTGTTAGGTTCAAAGATACTTTATTCTCATAAAGATGCCATAACTGTTAGGTTCAAAGATACTTTATTCTCATAAAGATGCCATAACTGTTAGGTTCAAAGATACTTTATTCTCATAAAAGACAATGTAACTTACATGAGAAGAAGGCTTAGTTAAATTGTTTGTCGTTCAAACCAAACAGAACACATCGATTTAAATGGTTAGTAAAAATTTAAATTATAATTATTATAACAATTAATGTAAACTGCCTTTCACATTCTGTTGGTACTAATATATATACTTTAACTTAACTATCCATATATTATTCTCTAAGCTTAACGTGGATGCAAAATTTCAGCTCAATCGGAAACCGGGAAGTGGTTTCTAATTTAGTTTCCAAAATTTATCCCAAACTAACAAATAAACTAACTAACTAGGAAAGTTAATATAAAGCTTGTAAAAAACATGACACTGGTTTATTATCGTCCATCATAGTATATTATACTTTTAAATGATAAATACACTACACAACGGCAATTTAATAAATTATTTTCTTATTTTTTTTTATTCTACAATAAAACAATTTTGATAAAACTAAATTGTTTACAATAATTTTCTTTAAAAAACTAGGTTTATCACTTTTCACTTATTTTTTAATCTTTTTAAGGTTCCGTACCTCAGAAGAAAAAGGAACCCTTCGTAAAGTATCACTTCGTTGTCCGGTTGTCTGTCTGCCTGTCAAGTCTTTTTCTTAGGAACGCGTGAAGGTTATCAAGTTGAAATTAGTATCAAATACTTTGGTTTATGATCCCTTGGTGCTGTAAAAAAAATTAAGCTTCTAACAACGCAAGTAACGAAACATATTTTTTGGACGCAATAAAAAAACGGACATTTATGTAGCATATTTTGGTTAGGTTAGGTTACTAAGTAAATCGAAACCTACATCCTTTAATCATGAATTTTTGCAAGAAGCAAGGTCTCACAGTACAAATCGTAAATTTGATATTTTTACCGACTTTAAATTTACATTTGTAGTTGGAAAGTTGACCTACATCGATGTATGAGAAAGACTTTTTTGACGTGATTACGTCTTATAAATCGCAAGCACGAAAAAGTGTCACATTTCGCGTCAAGCGAGATCGCGAAACAAGTGATAGAGAGGCACGATCGGCCTAAGCGTTCGGCTTGTGATCAATGTTTTCTTATGACGTTATCACGAAAAATTATCGGCCTTAAACCGACTTTACAGACACCCAGTTTTTTTAACTAAAAAGTTAATTTAAAGCTTATTTAGACATAATTAGACTTCTTTTTTAACAATACGTAACATAAATATTAAGCGTCGGTGGCTCAATAAGCGTCGGTGGCTCAGCCGGTAACGACTCGGTCCATCTAACCAGAGGTACCGGGTTCAAATCTGGACGGCCAATGTACCAATGAGTTTTTCAAAAACTTACGTACATATCATTACCGATTGCTTTAACGGTGAAGGAAAACATCGTGAGGAAACCTGCACACGCCTGCGAAGAAACTCGAAGGTTGTGTGTGAAGTCGACCAACCCGCACTGGGCCCGCGTGGTCGACTAAGGCCTAATCGCCCTGATTCAGGGTAGGCTCGAGCCCCTCGGTGGGGACGTATATGAGCTGATATAATAATAATAATAACATAAATATATTCTGTGTTATTATGTGCAACTCTCTGTGCGCGCGCTTGATTCCCACTTGGCCGATTTTTTGTTGATATATCTAACTACCTACCCTTTGTAATAAAGTGCTTGCCGTAATGACGGCTGATTTTATTAAAATGTGAACGTTGTGATCGTTGAGCCTCGGGTCAAGTGACACTTCGTTACGTCGGTGTGACAAGGGCCACGACCACTCTACTAGTTGATGGGAACAAATAAGTGGCTAGCTGTATGTCAGCGACCCATTGCATCCCCACCGAGTTTCTTGTCATGGTAAGTTAGTCCACACTCCACACAGCCAGGCCAATAGAAACAAATCTTTATTGCTCAAAAATATTCCTCGTCAAAGTTAAAAAACCGGCCAAGTGCGAGCCGGACTCGCGCACGAAAGGTTCCGTACCATTATATATAAAAGTCACATCCCTTGAATATTAATTTAATTATTTATTTTTAAAGTGAATAATACAACTCGGTATTCTGTGAATATTTCAAGCGTCTACCTGTTGCCGTTATCAATATCGAGCAAAAACGAGCAAAAAAAAATCACGTTTGTTGTATGGGAGCCCCCTTAAGTATTTATTTTATTCTGTTTTTTTTAGTATTTGTTGTTATAGCGGCAACAGAAATACATCTTCTGTGAAAATTTCAACTGTCGACCTATTACGGTTCATGAAATACAGTCTGGTGACAGATGGACAGACAGGCGGACGGACAGCGGAGTCTTAGTAAAAGGGTCCCGTTTTACCCTTTGGGTACGGAACCCTAAGAATTGTGTGTTTCGCTTGGCAGCAAAGTTATTTTTCGTCTCGTACCTTTAAAATCCCCGCTACACTCATAACTTAGTGCTGAACCCCACCTAACTTCTGAAAGTTAAAAAGCCTATTCTCTTTGTTTTTTTTCTAAAATTGACCCATCGTATGTCACACTAACGTAGACTATGGCCACTCATTGCCGCTCTCTGGATTCGGACCTCCCCTCCCCCTGTCACTCAGACCAAGACTTTTTTCAGAAATTTCGCCATCATTTGTTTTTAGAAATGTAGAAATGTCATTTCTCGCTCGTTTTATGAAGTGTCCGGGTTGGTGGTGAGGGCCTTATCTACAACACCCTAATAACTTGTGGAATTTGATGTAATTTTATAAAATCTTTTTTAATTTAATCACGTCTGCATATAATTTAACTATTTTTAAGGTGCCAACGAGCAGGAATAATAGAATAATGTTAGAGTATAGACTGCAATTGACCAATCACGTTATGTTAGTAATTTAGAACTTTTTAACACCTATATACAGGGTGTAACATGAAAGTGCAGTAATACTTTAAGGTTTGCTTGTACACATCAAACTGAACATTTTTTTACCACTTTGCTGAAATCGTGATTTTTTTTGAATTGTTCATACAAATTGGTCTGGTTTTGTATATTTTTTTTATCGTGATTTCAGAAAAGTTGTAGAACAAAAGTTGGAAGAAGAGTTGTCTGGAAGAAATCGCTTTGAGCGATAAGACCGCCCAATTTGTACCGCTTATAAGATTTTGTTTTAAGTTGTGTTTTTGTTTAAATTTTTAAGTTATAGTTTCTAAGTTTTACATTGTGTTTATTTTTTTTTTTTATATATTTTTGGGTACAATAAAGAGTATTTATCTTATCTTAAAAGTTGTTCAGTTTTATGAGTACAAGCCCAGCTCAAAGTATTACTGCACCTTTATGTTACATCCTGTATAGAGCTGAATAAAAAACTTTTCATCGAAAAATATTTATGTTTTAAATGTAGACAAGGGCCGTTATTTCGTGCTAAAAATTGAAAGAGGTCAGACAGAGGGTTGCGAGATCTGAATTTTAACCTTAGCCCTAAATAAGTTTATCTTTTAGTTTAATCTGTTGAAGATTATGCATATATAGATACTATAATATTTTAAATAACATAACAATACACTACCTAAAATAAACCTTTATAATTATATCTGCGACGAAACTCAAAAGTTGTGTGTGAAGTCGACCAACCCGCACTGGGCCCGCGTGGACGACTATGGCCTGATCGCCCTAATTCAGGGTAGGCTCGAGCCCCTCGGTGGGGACGTATATGAGCTGATGTGACAATTATATCTTGGTTACATAAATTTATAAGTTAACTATAGCTGTTGCCCGCGACTTCGTTCGCGCTTTATTCCCTATCCTGTAGGAATTTCGAAAAATTCGACCGCATTTCTTGTTTAGGACCTATGTACAACATTTTAGATTTCTATGTCCAAGAAATTCAGCAGGGGAGTTGATGTGTCAGTCTGTGAGAAAGTCACGTATTTTATTTTCATATATACTGGCGATATTAAGATGGCCTTTTCTGTAAACTGTTAAACTATATTTTTTTCTTGGCTACAAGCAAGGTTGCAAGGTTGTGGGCAGCGCAGGACCGGTCGTCGTGGAAATCCTTGGGGGAGGCCTTTGTCCAGCAGTGGACGATTTGTGGCTGATATGATGATGATGACAAGCAAGGTTTATATTTTTCACGCTATCTATGTTTAAGGGTACTATGTACAATACTATGTACAAGAAAAATAAGAAAAAAATGTAGAAATGGACCTCGCCTGATTGCAAGATAAAAAATGAAATCGATTTCATGCTATCTAATAGAAACGACTACTTCACTAACTACAGTCATCAACAAATTTAATTTTAACACCAATCATCTTCTATCTATATAATATAATAAAACTGTAACGGGGCCGTGTCTGTACATGAAATATTTTTGGAAAATAATAACTGTGGTGGACATTACTAACGATACAGAGGCCAAAACAACAACTTTTGGAATTTTTGTCTGTCTGTCTGTCTGTCTGTCTGTCTGTATGTTCGCGCATCACGCAAAAACTACCGGGCCGATTTTGATGAAATTTTGTATGGTGGTTCCTTATAGCCCGGTTTAACATATAGGATACTTTTTATCCCAGAAAATTCAAGAGTTCCCGTGGGAAAATCAAAAGTATTCATTTATAGAGTGGCTCACCACGCAAATGTGGCTTGACCCATTACAATCAAATTTTACACGTTAATACCCTTATCGCGAACTAAAAATGGGACATTGTGAATCCCAAAAAAATTAGGGTTCCTACAGGAATGCAAAAAATTGTATCTTTAGAATGACTCAACGTAACAATATGAAACCTTTACATTGGGATGAGGTGTTTTGACCATCATTGTATAGTCGGGTACCAAACATTATAATCATAGTAGCAGAATGTCAATAGATGGCACTGCAGGGATAATAAAACGCGCTTAAGTTGTATTAAAACATTAAAATATTATTTCATACTTTTTACGGATTTCTTTTATGTATTTTTCAGCATACGCTACTTTAAACTCTGGAACTATGGTACGTAGCGATGTGTTTCATAGACGAACAGAGAGGTATTTTTTTACAGATTCCAATCGTGTAAAAAAATAAAAACACATAAATCGAGTTTAACATCTTTTAACAGGAGGCACAGATATGGGAACTCTTCTGACGGCGACTATTTGCGTGTGGCAGTAGCTCTCCGCCTGCAATATCAATATCTGTATACCTCATCAATGTATTTGCGGGTCCACGGCGGAGGCAATTGGCCATCACTCACTGAGTTGCAGTCGTGTTTGTGAAGATTCCCACGTCACCAATTCCTTAATGACCTCACTCGGAGGGCACTGGTCTCGGCCAGATGGAATATTCCATCTTTGATGCAGCCGCCGGCCGGGCTTTAGTCGATCTGATGGCAAAAGGCCGGAGGGTTTAAACAGGTGCTATCGCAGAGAGGAACGTGTCTGCTTTGGGAAGCCACTTTTTCTGCCTCACTCCTCACCCGTACGGTACTGCTGCTCAATTTGCGGTGAGAAAGAAGCATAATAAGTACTCGGTCTTGGAGGCAAATTACTGCTTTGTGCCGCTGGTCTGTGAGACAACCGGCTGCTGAACCCTCAGAGGCCTTTGCCTTCACAAAGAAGATTGACCTTCGCCTTCGAGAGAGGAGATGTGACGTGAGGTCCTACCTGCTGCTAAGGTTGTCTATTGCCATCCAGCGCGGCAACGAGAAGTGCGTCTTGGGCTCCTTTGGAGCTGATACGACTCGAGGATTTGACCCATATTAATATTGTTAGGAAATTTGATTACTAGATTGATATATATTTCATCATATCAGTTTATATTCGTCCCCACCAAGGGGTTCGACCTGCCCTGAGTTAGGGCGATCTGGCCTTAGACGATCACGCGGGCCCATTGCGGGTTGATTGACTTCACACATAAGCTTCGAATTTCTTCGCAGGCGTGTGCAGGTTTCCTCACGATATTTTTCTCACCGTAAGAGCGTCGGATAAACGTACGTACCAGTATGAAATCGATATTCGTATAGATATTGGTAAGTGGCAGGATTCGAACCACGGCCTTCCGGACTGGAGGTAGTGACCCTAACCGTTTTGCCACCGACGCTCTATATTTTATATAAGATTTAGAAATCCTTACTTTATATTATAAATGTGAAAATGTGTTTGTTTGTTTGTTACCTATTCACACTTCAACACCTCTACCAATCTCGATGAAATTTGGCATGCAGGTAGCCTGTATCACTGGGAATGAAACAGTAAACCTTTTATCTGTGGAAATTATCATAGTCCGATGCAGTTCCTGAGGAAACTAAAACTATACTCTATGTTCGTTTTATTTAAAATCGTAATGAAAAAATGGATTGGTGTGATTTTTAGCACAGAGATGAGTGGAAAATGATATAATTTACTAATAAGTATATCCTGACATAGTTCCCGAGGGATCTGGGGACAACTGTTTTCTACGCTCGCGCACGTCGGTGGCGTCGCAACGGAGCAACGGATTAAAGTGATTTTTTGTATAGAATTTATTGAGGGGGTGGGAAGTGACAAAGACTGCTAATCCGAATAGTCCGATACAGTTCCTGAAGTACCTGGTGAAAACTCATGTCCACGCTTGCGAGCTGATTGCGGCTCGCGCACCACTCACCCTCAAAAAGAGTCATAAAAGCTATGTCTACGTGGGCGAAGCCGCGGGCAAAAGCTAGTAGACTAATAAGAGCGGAACTGAAGGAAAAGTAACCAAAGAGGCCAAGACCAAGACAAGGCCTTGAAAATACAAAGCTAGGAAATCAGCAAATAGAACAAATAACAAACACACTAACTATATTGAAAATACTATTAAAAATCAGATAATAGTCAAGGCAAGTATAAAAACCGGTCAAGTGCGAGTTGAACTCGCGTGGAGAGGGTTCCGTACAATGCCAAAGTCAAATACAAAATATCACATTTGAAATCCTCACTGTAAGACGCGAGTTACTTTTTTTACTAAAAATTTGAGAGTGTTTGGCTGCACCTCACCAGATGGTAAGTGCCGATGCAGCCCAGGATGTAACACGCTAGCTCAAATAGTGCCTATTCACTCTCGTCTTGAAGATTTCTAAATTATACGAATCGGGGAATACAGACACTGGAAGGGGATTCCGTCCCCTGTCCGTTCGCATGATGAACGAAGAAGCAAAACGCTAAAGGTGGAACATTGACGACAAAGGGTTGGAACCGCCGTCCACGCCTGGTCGTCCGATGATGAAATGGAGAGGGGGAGAGGTCGTGAAGCTTCAGGATACACTCTCCGAAATGAATCCTGTAGAACACCAATAGACTATTTTCTATTATAACTAGGACTATTTTTCGTAAGTGAACTTATTATATTGAGTTTACCACTTCATTTTCAATTGATTGAATTCTTATAGGTTTTCCTGAAGATAGCGATTTTTCATCTTTCTGCTTGTTCGATGGGCTGGTTATCGTCTAGTATTTTTTCTATCCATTTCAAAATTATTATTATTATTATTGATTTTCGCTAAAATATTTTTTAAATGGATAGAAAAAATACTATATGATAACCAGCCCATCGAACAAGCAGGATTACTCGGTGATTGACCACATCTATGTAATGCGCCAAATTCTTAAGAAATACAAAGAATACGAGCTTACATACTATATCGCATTTATAGATTACTAGCTTTTGCCCGCGGCTTCGCCCACGTGGACATAGCTTTTATGACTCTTTTTGAGGGTGAGTGGTGCGCCAGCCGCAATCAGCTCGCAAGCGTGGACATGAGTTTTCTCCAGGTACCTCAGGAACGGTATCGGGCTATTCGGATTAGCAGTCTTTGTCACTTCCCACTCCCTCAACAAATTCTATACAAAAAATCACTTTAATCCGTTGCTCAGTTGCGACGCCACCGACGTGCGCGAGCGTAGAAAACAGTTGTCCCCAGATCCCTCGGGAATTATGTCAGGATATACTTATTAGTAAATTATATCATTTTCCACCTCATCTCTGTGCTAAAAATCACACCAATCCATTTTTTCGTTACGATTTTAAATAAAACGAACAAAGAGTATTGTTTTAGTTTCCTCAGGAACTGCATCGGGCTATGACAATTTCCACAGATAAAAGGTTGACTATTTCATTTCCAGTGATACAGGCTACCTGCATGCCAAATTTCATCAAGATTGGTAGAGGTGTTGAAGTGTGAATAGGTAAAAAACAAAAAAAACACATTTTCACATTTATAATATTAAGTAAGGATTTCTAAATCTTAAATAAAATATAGAGCGTCGGTGGCAAAACGGTTAAGGCCACTACCTCCTGTCCGGAAGGCCGTGGTTCGAATCCTGCCACTTACCAATATCTATACGAATATCGATTTCATACTGGTATGTACGTTTATCCGACGCTCTTACGGTGAGAAAAACATCGTGAGGAAACCTGCACACGCCTGCGAAGAAATTCGAAGCTTATGTGTGAAGTCAATCAACCCGCAATGGGCCCGCGTGATCGTCTAAGGCCAGATCGCCCTAACTCAGGGCAGGTCGAGCCCCTTGGTGTGGACGTATATAAACTGATTGATGAAATAACACATATACCTATATTATCAAAAAACTAATTCAAATCATTATAGGTATCAATCTAGTAATAAAATTTCCTAAAAATATTAATATGGGTCAAATCCTCGAGTCGTATCAGCTCCAAAGGAGCCCAAGACGCACTTCTCGTTGCCGCGCTGGATGGCAATAGACAACCATAGCAGCAGGTAGGACCTCACGTCACATCTCCTCTCTCGAAGGCGAAGGCCAATCTCCTTTGTGAAGGCAAAGGCCTCTGAGGGTTCAGCAGCCGGTTGTCTCACAGACCAGCTGCACAAAGCAGTAATTTGCCTCCAAGACCGAGTACTTATTATGCTTCTTTCTCACAGCAAATTGAGCAGCAGTACCGTACGGGTGAGGAGTGAGGCAGAAAAAGTGGCTTCCCAAAGGCTCTTTGCCATAGCACCTGTTTAAACCCTCCGGCCTTTTGCCATCAGATCGACTAAAGCCCGGCCGGCGGCTGCATCAAAGATGGAATATTCTATCTGGCCGAGACCAGTGCCCTCCGAGTGAGGTTATTAAGGAATTGGTGACGTGGGAATCTTCACAAACACGACTGCAACTCAGTGAGTGATGGCCAATTGCCTCCGCCGTGGACCCGCAAATACATTGATGAGGTATACAGATATTGATATTGCAGGCGGAGAGCTACTGCCACACGCAAATAGTCGCCGTCAGAAGAGTTCCCATATCTGTGCCTCCTGTTAAAAGATGCTAAACTCGATTTATGTGTTTTTATTTTTTTACACGATTAGAATCTGTAAAAAAATACCTCTCTGTTCGTCTATGAAACACCTCGCTATCGTACCATAGTTCCAGAGTTTAAAGTAGCGTATGCTAAAAAATACATAAAAGAAATCCACTCAAAAGTATAAAATAATATTTTAATGTTTTAATACAACTTAAGCGCGTTTTATTATCCCTGCAGTGCCATCTATTGACATTCTGCTACTATGATTATAATGTTAATATATAGAAAAAAGTACTCTATTGTTATTATTGTAAGTATCGATAGTAATTTCCCACGGGACCTCTTTAATTTTCCGGAATAAAGAATACCCGACTATACAATGATGGTCAAAATACCCCATCCCAATGTAAAGGTTTCATATTTTTACGTTGAGTCATTCTAAAGTTAAAATTTTTTGCATGCCTGTAGGAACCCAATATTTTTTGTGATTCACAATGTCCCAGTTTTAGTTCGCTATAAGGGTATCAACATGTAAAATTTGATTGTAATAGGTCAAGCCACATTTGCGTGGTGAGCCATTCTATTAATGAATACTTTTGATTTTCCCACGGGAAATCTTGAATTTTCTGGGATAAAAAGTATCCTATATGTTAACCCGGGCTATAAGGAACCACCATACTAAATTTCATCAAAATCGGCCCGGTAGTTTTTGCGTGATGCGCGAACATACAGACAGACAGACAGACAGACAGACAAAAATTCCAAAAGTTGTTGTTTTGGCCTCTGTATCGTTAGTAATGTCCACCACAGTTATTATTTTCCAAAAATATTTAATGTACAGACACGGCCCCGTTACAGTTTTATTATATTATAGATAGTAAAGCGTTTGATTCTCTGCTACATGGAAAAATGTGGAAAGCACTGAAGGATGTAGCGAAACAACTCGCTACCTCTCCCGCTCCGCTTGTGCACATTGCACCACAAATCCACATGACTACGTCACAGACAACTCGTTTGGACGGCGCAATCATGGATACCCTCAGAAGATCCAAAAAGTGAATCGATGAGAAGACGAAGTGACCGACAGTAGTTAGTTAGCCTCTCGATCGATTATTACTTACTATTTGTAAATTGTGTCAAATATCATAATAAATAATTTATTCCTAAATTTTACCTACTTTAATATTTCTCACTAAATTCAGTAGTTAATCAGTAACAACAACCTTCAATCAAATTCGACTCCTGTCCACCAGCAAGTAGAATCCACAGTGGTGACCTACGACAAAGAACACAGGATCAGAAGATTTTGCATCAGGTATGCCGAACGATTCAGATAAAACCAACGATGGCAGCGAAAACGAAAACGAAAAACAAAATGTTGGTACAAATTCAACCGATGGTCCAAGTTTCATAAGCGGAAGCGGAGTCGGCAATGATGTGTTCCGTGTGGGTATTCGAATCCCACCATTTTGGCCAGAGGAACCCGCAGTTTGGTTTGCCCAAATCGAAGGTCAGTTCATTTTGTCTGGGATAGCAAGTGACACTACAAAATTTTATTACGTCATAGCACAGCTTGACCACCAGTACGCTGCCGAGGTAAAGGATATTATTACCGCCCCACCTCCAACTGGTAAATATGAAAAGCTCAAATCGGAACTCATAAAGCGACTTACGACTTCTAGGGAACGCAAAATAAAACAATTGCTGATGCATGAGGAGTTAGGCGATCGAAAACCCTCCCAGTTCCTGAGACACCTGCAAGGCTTAGCTGGTCAATCTGTTACAGAAGATCTTATGCGCACGATTTGGTCGAGTAGACTTCCTGCTAATCTGCAAACTATTATCGCATTACAGAAAGACAGCACTCTGGAAGCTGTAGCCGACCTAGCTGACCACGTTCATGATATTTCTCCTCCAACTGTTGCTCAAGTATCCAACGCATCATCATCAACGTCCGAAGTCACAGGTACAGCTTTCAACTCTTTATGCAACACTGTAGCGGAGCTGGCGCGACAAGTGGAGAGTTTGTCTCTAAATCAACACAGACGATCCCGATCCAGCTCACGCTCTAACGATTACGGAAACAGGTACAGAGGACAGTCCAGATCTAGGTCTAGATCACGCTTGGAAAGTCCACCTGAAGGACACCCACATTGTTGGTACCACTATCATTTCGGCTCTAGGGCAAGAAACTGCACAAAACCCTGCACCTTTAAGTCGGGAAACGAGAAGAGCAGCCGTTAGTGGCCGAAACAGTCTGCCCCCCATCGTCAGGCCGATTATTCATTACTGACCGTAAAACTAAGATCCAGTACCTCATTGACACAGGGTCTGACTTGTGCGTGTATCCACGTTCGCGTGTGAACGGGCCACGCTCTAAGACCAAGTACGAGTTATTTGCAGCAAATGGCACGGTGATATCAACTTATGGTTACTTAAATCTTCAGTTAGATTTCGGCTTACGCCGTGATTTCACCTGGCGTTTTATCGTGGCAGACGTCTCCAAACCTATTATTGGCGTTGACTTTTTAGGATTCTATAATTTGCTAGTCGACTGCCGTAACCAACGCTTAGTTGACGAAATCACATCACTGTCCGTGATCGTACCACGTCAACGTTCAACCGAAGATATTTCATCAATTCACACGATGACAGCCAGTAACTCCGTATACCACGACATTATCCGTGAGTTTCCAGATATCACCAGACCATCGGGAAAACCAGAGGTTCCAAAACATCATACAGTTCACCATATTCGGATAACACCTGGTCCACCGATATCTTGCCGCCCACGACGTCTTGATCCCGAACGATTGCTCATTGCAAAAAAAGAATTTGAAGAAATGCTGAAGAATGGCACAGCTCGCAGGTCCGAAAGCGCTTGGTCGTCACCTTTACACCTGGCTCGCAAGAAGAATGATGGATGGCGTCCTTGTGGCGATTACAGGGCTCTGAATGCACGGACTGTACCAGATCGTTATCCAGTCAGACACATTCATGACTTCGCGCATCAACTTGCTGATAAAAGATTCTTTTCAACCATTGATCTTGTTAAGGCGTATAATCAGATACCAGTTCATGAAGATGACATTGCCAAAACTGCTATCACCACACCGTTTGGGCTTTTTGAATTCCCTTATATGACGTTTGGCCTTCGTAACGCAGCTCAGACATTTCAGCGGTTCATGGACGAGGCATTACGAGGATTGGATTTCTGTTACGGATATATTGATGACATCTTGATCTACTCAGAATCAGCTGAACAACATCAACAACATTTACGTCAACTATTTCAACGCCTATCAGATTACGGCATGCTGATAAACACTGCGAAATGTGTGCTTGGTCAGGAAGAAGTCAAGTTCCTGGGCTTTACTGTTTCTGTAAACGGAATCAGACCAACTGATGATAAAGTTCAAGCGGTTCAAACCTACCCTGCGCCAAAAACAGTCAAAGAGTTGAGACGATTTCTAGGGATGGTGAATTTTTACCGCAGGTTCATCCCAAAAGCAGCATCGTGCCAAGCCCCTCTCAACGTCCTGCTCACTGGATATAAGACCAAAGGGTCTACACCTGTTCATTTTACACCAGAGCAACTCGATGCCTTTAAAGAGTGTAAATCTAGTCTTTCCCTAGCAACACTACTTGCGCATCCGGATATAAATGCTGAACTTGCAGTACAAACTGATGCTTCAGATACGGCAATCGGCGCTGTCCTTCAGCAAAGAAAAAAGAATTCGTGGCAGCCCCTAGCATTTTTCTCCAGGAAACTTAGCACCGCTCAGAGAAAATACAGCCCATACGATAGGGAGCTGCTGGCTATCTACGAGGCTATCAAATACTTTAGGCATATGGTGGAAGCTCGTCATTTCATAATCCTAACAGATCATAAACCTCTCACTTTTGCCTTCAAGTCACACCGAGAACATTCATCACCTCGACAATTCAGGTACTTGGACTTTGTTGCTCAATTTTCGACTGACATTCAGTACGTAGCTGGGAAGGACAACATAGTTGCTGATAGCTTATCACGCATCGAAGAGGTAATAGCACCCTTAGACTACCAGTATCTGGCCAATGAACAAGAATCAGATGCAGAATTAAAGGAGTTGCTTAGAATCGGGTCAAGCCTTAAGTTAGAAAAAGTCAGCCCTGAAGGTTCAGATCTTCATCTTTACTGTGACCTTTCAACGCAATATGCAAGACCATTTGTAACTACGAAGTTTCGACGCCAGGTATTTCACATGTTGTACAATCTCAGTCACCCTGGTGCAAAAGCTTCGGTTCAATTAATAACGCAACGGTTTGTATGGCCGGGCATAAAGAGAGACTGTCGAAGATGGGCTAGAGAGTGTCAGCAATGTCAGCGTTGCAAGATTTCGCGACATACGTCATCGCCTTTGAAACAGTTCAGCGTACCTACTGCTCGTTTTCGACATGTTCACATGGACATTGCCGGCCCGTTACCATGTTCTCTTGGTTACAGATACTGCCTCACGCTGGTCGACCGTTTCACGCGTTGGCCGGAGGCGATCCCAATTCAGGATATCACAGCAGAAACATGCGCAGCTGCCTTCATGTCGGGGTGGATCGCAAGATTTGGTTGCCCTGAGCATATTACAACCGACCGAGGCCGTCAGTTTGAGTCTCAGCTGTTCAAGAACATCGCGGAGTTGCTTGGCGCTGAACATCATACAACAACTGCCTACCATCCCGCAGCAAACGGCCTCGTGGAGAGGTTGCATCGGCAGCTCAAGGCTGCAATCACCTGCCATTCTAACATATCCTGGGTCGAGGCACTGCCGCTTGTGTTGCTTGGCATTCGCAGCGCATGGAAAGAGGACCTGCAAGCATCAACAGCTGAGCTTGTATACGGCGAACCTCTACGCTTACCAGGACAGTTCATTAAACCAACACGAGATGAGAACATTGATTTGACAAACTTCGCAGGCAGATTAACGTCATATATGAACAAGCTTACCCCAACTCCTGCTGCGTGGCATGGCAATCGCACATTCTACATACCTAAAGATCTTCAAAGCTCAAGCCACGTATTTCTCCGTCAAGGACCAGAGAGAAGGTCGCTGCAGGCACCATACCTCGGGCCATTCAAGGTCTTGCGTCGAGGGTCAAAATCTTATGATATCGAAATACAAGGAAAACAACAGACGGTATCCATAGACCGCATCAAACCCGCCTACCTTGTTGACGAGAGAACTACAACTACTTCTGGTCCATCTTCAGAAAAACCATCAGAGGCAAAAGACCCCCTCCGGAAGACAAGGAGTGGTCGCACTGTCAGATTCCCAGATTACTATCGACCGTAGTAACGGTCTCGGCAGGGGAGTAATGTAGCGAAACAACTCGCTACCTCTCCCGCTCCGCTTGTGCACATTGAACCACAAATCCACATGACTACGTCACAGACAACTCGTTTGGACGGCGCAATCATGGATACCCTCAGAAGATCCAAAAAGTGAATCGATGAGAAGACGAAGTGACCGACAGTAGTTAGTTAGCCTCTCGATCGATTATTACTTACTATTTGTAAATTGTGTCAAATATCATAATAAATAATTTATTCCTAAATTTTACCTACTTTAATATTTCTCACTAAATTCAGTAGTTAATCAGTAACAACAACCTTCAATCAAATTCGACTCCTGTCCACCAGCAAGTAGAATCCACAAGGAACAATAGGAATAGGACACAAATACATCCGATTACTTAAAAAACGTCTATAGCCATAGAACAGAGATAATCCAACTAGAAAAGACAAGTGCCCCAGTTAGGGTTGAAAAAGGCTTTAGACATGGAGACCCCCTGTCTTCAACATTATTTTCAGCGGTACTAGAGTCTATATTTAGAAAACTCAATTAGAAACATCTCGGAATCAACGTAGATGGTGCAGCGTTGACGCATCTAAGATTCGCTGACGCCATTGTGCTGTTCGCCAAAGCATCGGAAAACTTAATTAGAATGATAAAAGAGTTAGATACTGAAAGCCGGAAGGTAGGATTAAAACTCAACCCCGATAAAACGAGAGTGATGACAAATGGAATCGAAAACAAGATTCAATTAGAAAAAAATAAAATAGACTACACTGAGGATTATATCTATCTGAGATAGCTCATAACCAAGCAAGAAACTATGCGCAAAGAAGTAGAGAGAAGAATAAATAATAGCTTGAAGAGATACTGGGGTTTAAAGAGGTTATGAAAAACAAAGAACTTCACATAAGCACAAAGAGCAAATTATTTAACACATGTATACTAGCCAATATTACTTATGGCTGCCAATCATGGGCATGACAAGCAAGCTTGCAGTCTACCAACGAGCAAAGGAAAGGAGTATGCTAAATGTGATAAAGCAGATAAAATTATAAAACAATGTCATTAGAGGTAAAACTAAAACCAAAAGCATTACAATAAAAAGAAGAAGAATGGGTAGGACATATGATATGAGGACATGGCAAATGGAGCAAAATAGTGACCAAATGGTACCCCAGAGAAGGTAAAAGAAAAAGAGGCAGACCGCAGACAAGGTGGGATGATAACACCAAGCAAGTAGCGGGACTGACCTGGAACAGAGTGGCTCAAAACAGGATGGAATGGAAAAGGTTGGAGGACGCTTTTGCCGACTGGCAAACAGATCTGCTAAAAATTTAAAACCAAGAAATTCAAGGTTAGAATAGACTTAATTTATATAAGCTTAGTAACAGCTTGTGAAATGTAATTGTAAGGTCTGAATAAAGGGCTATATTATTATTATCTATTTCGATGTTTAGCATATCCGCATTCCGTAGTACAGCATCCAAATAGATGGATACCTATCATCATCACATCAGCCAAAAGACGTCCACCGCTGGACGCAGGCCTCACCTGAGTCGAGGGGTTTTGCCGTAATTGCCATTGTAGCAAACGAAAATTAATAAAAAAAGTAATCATGTGTAGTATCAAATAAAAGGGCAAGAACAATTGGCTCGAAAAGAACCAATCCTAAAAATATATCACATCAGGCCATTTCAGTCTCCTGTTTTAAATTAAAACAAAAATTATTTTCTAAACATTACCATGTTTGGGCTCGTCCAGATACGATACGGTTTTAATTTAAAACATGTGACTGAAGTGTCATAAAATTCATCATTTGATTACCACACAGGATAGGTTTCAGAACAAAAAAGCGATGCGCTGCCCATAGCCAGCGGTTTCACGCGACCTTCAGTAGTGTCGGTCCAGTCTGAGTGGGAGGCCTCCCTACGCTACGTCCAGTGCGGAGTCGCCACTCGAGAACTTGACTGCCTGACTGAATCTTATCTATGAGCTATTTGTGAAACTTTTATACTCCAAGTGTATTGGTTGATATTTTGGTTCCAAGTTAAAAAAGTAGTTCAGTTATACAGGTGTAACCAAGTTGGTGTAGGTCCCGTTAACTGGGGCTTTTACTCATCATATGATGAGTAGAATCCCCAGTTAACGAGTCCTACATCAATTTTGTTACACCCTGTATAGTCATCAAAACTACTTTCATAAGTAGCATCTACTTCATTTTAATCACCTGTATTAGATTCTATTTTACACAATTGAAGAAGTAAGTACTTCACGGAATAGTTGGTTTTCATGCAATTATGTAAATAATCACATAAGTAGGTGAAATAACGCCCTATCACTCATACTGTGATTATTTGATAATTTATTTATTACGGTTGATCGGGCATGATTATAGAGTCGTAAGTATAAAAGCAGAAAAACATAAGATATACACGTACTTTTCAATCACATATGAAAGAGTTTTTGAAAATGATGGAAGCTATACTTCGGCGCTTAGAGAATCCCCACAGACGTCTACTCGGTCCAAACTATTGGATCATGCAGAAGGTGGGATTGATTTTACCTAAATCAAAAAAATGGAGATACGCTTATATATTTCTTCATGAAGTAGCCACGCTTTTTGTTATTAGTCAATACATGGAGCTTTACGTAATCAGAGCAGATATGCAAGAAGTACTGACGAATCTCAAAGTATCAATGTTAAGCACTGTCTGTGTAATAAAGTCCAACACATTTTCTATGTGGCAAGAAAGCTGGACTCAGATCATGGATTACGTCACTGAAGCTGATAATTTTGAAAGAGAGGACAAAGACGATGTTAAAGGCAAGATTATTGACAGATACACAAAATACTGTCGCCGAGTAACATATTTCTATTGGTCTCTGGTTTTTATAACTGCGGTAACAGTGATGGTTGCGCCATTCATGCGATACTTGTCTTCGTCAAGTTATCGGGAGGAAATTCTAAATGGGACGGAGCTATTTCCTCAAATCTTTAGTTCGTGGATGCCAGTTGAAAAGTACCATTCTCCTAGCTGTTGGTTTACGGTGCTCTGGCACGTTTTTATTTGTGGATATGGCGCGTCGGTCACGGCTGCTTACGATACGAGTATAGTAGTAATTATGGTGTTCTTTGGCGGTCACTTGGAGTTGTTGCGCGAGAGGTGCAAGCAGATGATGGGGAGTTTTGGCAGAGGGATCAGCGAAGCAGAAGCTGAGAATGTCGTTCGTCAAATACATACTATACACACGCTTCTTAAAAAGTAAGTTTTATAAAAAAAATAATCAAACCTTCTTAAAGGTTTTTTTCAACACTAATTTTATACATTTTCCTTAAAAAATTCTAACCACCTCCGTGGCGTAATGGTTATGTCCATTAGCTTCACTTCGGGAGGTCTCGGGTTCGATACCTGGCCGAGTCTATCTTTGTAAGACTCAGTTTGGTTAGTGGAAGGGTATTTCTAAGCCCCTCCGGCTAGCTACCAACATCTTATCTAAGTTTTGCCGCCAAACATTAATTCTAACAACATAATATATTACGGCTTGAAGATAATATAGCCAGTTCCCCGTGACGCCGGGGTATCTTGGTAAGCTCGCTTCCATCTTCGGCATTATCTCTGTTTTGATAATCTTTCGAATAAGTATAGTACGCAAGTTCATTATCGTCACTATCTCAGTCAAAAACGTTCACTCTTCAAAAGGTGTCCGCAACGAACTTCCAGCGCTGCAGGTTACTATTTCATTATCAATTCTCTTGTATTTATTATTTTTACAGCAACTCAACGTTATTCAATTCCGTGCTGTCGCCGGTTATGTTTCTGTACGTCGTTATGTGTTCGCTGATGCTGTGTGCTAGCGCTTTTCAACTTACGGTAAGAGCGTTTTAACTTTTGACAAGAATATCATTGCAAAATAAAACTAAGTAATAAAATAGATAAAAAGCTGGTGGCTACGCTCGCACATGGTAATGCTTTGGCGTTATGTAGCAATAACTTTCAATGCAATTTAGTTACGATTTGTATAGTTCGTTCGGCGAATTAACTGCACCTTTGATAAATGCCGCTCGCCGCTACCGGCTCGCGTCAAACGATAATAATAAAGGGGCCGCCCTGTGTTCAATCGCGGCGCCGCCAACGTTCTACATACCGACGGCGGCGGCGTGATTGAACTTGGGGCACCCCCTTTTTAACCGACGAAATAACGGAGGAGGTTCTCAAGTCGACTCGTATTTTTTTTATTTTTTTAATGTATGACCACGCATAACTTTTTACAGAGTAGTTCGATTTTGTTTTTTTTTTATTTAGAATACTAGCTTTTTCCAGCGGCTTCGCCTGCGTGGACTTCGTTTTTATGGCTGTCTTTAAGGGTGATGAGTAAATTATGTCGTTTCCCACCTACTCAACCATCTCTGTGCAAAAAATCACAACAATCGAGTATTTTTTAGTTCCCTCAACTGCATCAGATTATGCTTCTCGGGATAAAAAGTAGCCTATGTCCTTCCCCGTGACACAGTCTACCTGCATGCCAAATTTCATAAAGATTGGTGAAGGCGTTGAAGCGTGAAAAGGCAACAAACAAACAAACACATTTTCACATTTATAATATTAGTAGGGATTAGCACCCATTTGACTCGTTCCTCCTGACCAGAGGTCCCGGACAAATCAAAGGTTCAAATCCGGACGGCCAATATACCAATGAGTTTCCGAAACTTTAGTACATAAAGTTACTGATTGCTTTAACGGTGAAGGAAAACATCGTGAGGAAACCTGCACATCTGATTCCAGATATCTAATAAAGGTCGCGTTGCACACGTCCGTAGGTGTGAATCTAAATGCCCTACACGTGACCGCGGGTGATGCTAAGTGCAACACCAGGCTACCGTCATCTCTATGCCTACCCTCGGTTAATTATGCTACACGATAAGAGAGAGTTATTTTCTTTTTTGTCGGTTTAACTTTTTATCACTACCGTTTGACGCGAGCCGGCAGCGGCGAGCAGCATTTATCAAAGATGCAGCTAATTCAGTGGACGAACTATACCTACATATAGGCTGCAATCGATGTTCATACACTGCCTTACTTTACCTACATGCCTGTTACGGCCCTAAACGAAAAAGTTGTTAAAAATATAAATTACGATTTTATTAAATTAAAGTCTTTTACACAATCTTATAAAGTATATATTTACTTAAAACGAGCTTTTGCCCATAGCTTCACTAGTGTGGATATCGTTTTAAGGGTTTAGTACCCAAGGGGTGCTAACGGGACCCTATTTCTAAGCCTCCGTTGTCTATCTATCTGTCAGCGGGCTGTACTTCATGTAATAGGTAGACAGTTGAAATTATCACAGAGTGTGTAATTCTATTACCGCTATAATAACGTTTTTTTATGTTTATCTTGTACGATGGCCTAAAAAAGCCTTCGTGTCTGAATCGCACTCTAAGTTAATCCTGTGCTTGATTACTTGATCGAGTTAGCCTTTGTGTTAATCCAGTGCTTGATATATCAAATTTTATCCAAATTCAGCTAGCCGTTCAAGCGTGAAAGTGGAACAAAAAACAAACATACTTTCCCATTCATTAATGTAATGTTAAATTGTTAATTTTTAAATATTTTTTCAGGTTGCTACAAGCGCTACGCAGAAGTTGTTAATGGCTGAATATTTAATTGCTTGTGTAGCACAGCTGTTTATATTTTGCTGGCACAGCAATGACGTCTCGCTAAAGGTCAGTAGGTATAGGTACTTCTTCAAATGGTTTATTAATTATTTATTAAATATTACACGTTTGTAAAACATACTAAAAATTTAAAAAAAAAAATTTGGCCTTCATTCTTGTTAAGTCTTCTTAAAAACGAAAAAACGTGAGGCATATGTAAAAGACTAAGGTAAACTATTCATACATCAGTTATCAGTTTCATGCACTTTTTTAGGGTTTCGAAGTCACGAGGAGCCCTTATAGTTTCGCTATGTTCGTCCCGTCCGTCTGTCTGTCTGTTCGCGGAACACAGAGAAAGAAAAGAAAGTAAAGTATAAGAAAGCTTTAATTTGTCATGGGTATACATATTTTTCACGGCGACAAAATTTAGAAATTAAATCTTTAGAAAAAAATTAGGATACCTACCTTCCTTGACGTGAGTGGGAATGATTTTTTTTCTAGTCTATCGCATGGTATAGGGTATCGTTAGATAGATCGTTCCAAAATATTTTGGGTATGTGAAAACCATTTTTCGATTCAAGAAACTGTTTGCGAAATATTAAGCTATAAAGTGCCAAGTCTTGTTAGATTCAAGTGTCAGCTAAACATCAATTTCAGGAAATCTGAAAAAATTGCAAAATTATACGAAATATAATTAATTTACAAGGTAAAGTAAGGTCGAGTAGGCATTTTTTAGTTTAGGAGTTATTAATAGTCGACCAACTTAAGATGTGCAGTTGGATTTGTAAAAAGTTCATAGATTTTGCATATGCAAAAACAACTTTATTTTACTAAGTACACATTTTTTATTCAAAGACTACGGAAACCTACTTTACACGTGGTCCGATACGCACTTGACCACTATTTACGTTTTACATCTGACAACTAATAGAATAAATTATTTAATAAGGTACTGTTTTGTTTAGTCCGTTTTAAAAACCTGTTAGTTACAAAAAAAAAACTGTTTTTTAGTCCTGTGGCGTAATGGTTAAATCGATTAGCTTCAAACATCAGTTTGATTCCTAGGAGAGTCTAATTTTGTTAGACTCGGTTTTGTTGGTGGAGGGTCATTTTTTAGGCCAACTTGACTAGCTACCACCATCTTATCAAATTCTTGCCGCCGAACATCATTTTTAACAGCACAGTACACGTAGAATATATTTCGGCTTGAAGATAAGATAGGCAGTTTCCCATTGCGTAGCCCGCTTCCATCGTATCATCGTTACTTACCATAAAGCGAGATGATGCCAAGGGCTTACCAATTGTGAATAAAAAGAGTATGTTTAAATGGATTGCAAAATTTCTACCGAAAAAAGAAAGTATAAAGCGAGTAAATAATATTTTACTTTTTAATTATAATGTTTTTTTTTAATAACATTTATTCTAACTAAAATTAATTTCATATTATCATTTACAATTCGTTAAGTTCTAATCATTGCATGTCAATAGAAAATAAGCTCAATTTAGGTACTTAGACTATGCCACCCCATCTCGCACCTGTCATACTTGGTCTATGCCACCCCATCTCGTACATGTCATACTTGGTCTATACCGCCCCATCTCGTATCTGTCACACTTGGTGTATGCCGCCCCATCTCGTACCTGTCTTACTTGGTATATGCCGTCCCATCTGTCACACTTGGTGTATGCCGCCCCATTTCGTACCTGTCATACTTGGTATATGTCGCCCCATCTCGTACCTGTCATACTTGTTCTATACCGCCTCATCTCGTATCTGTCATACTTGGTCTATGTCGCTCAATCTCGTGCCTATCATGATTGGTCTATGCCGCCCCATCTCGTACCTGTCATACTTGGTCTATTCCGCCTTATCTCGTACCTGTCATACTTGATCTATGCCGCCCCACCGCGTACGTGTCATACTTGGTCTATGCCGCCCCATCTCGTGCCTGTCATACTTGGTCTATGCCGTACCATCTCTTACCTGCCATACTTGGTCTATGCCGTCCCATCTCGTGTCTGTCATGCTTGGTCTATGCCGTCCCATCTCGTAACTGTCACACTTGGTCTATGCCACCCCATGTCGTACCTGTCATGCTTAGTCTATGCCGCCCCATCTCATACTTGTCATAATTCCCCAATAAACAAGCCGCGTTACTGCGCAGTATACTCGTAGCCAGCTTGAACCATACCTGATGGACCAGGTATACACGCACCTACTTACTTCTTTTATAAAATTTGATTATCATCCAGTTTTGAGTTATGTTTAATATTTAAAGTATCTAGCTCATCGGGCAGTTACATAATAATCGATTGAAAAATTTGTACCGTACAAAACGGAAATGAAATCGAGTATTTTTTTTATTTACATTTGTACCTATCACAGAAAAGCAGTCGAGTAGGTTTTTTATAGCATTGCATTGACATCCAGTTCTGAGCTATGTTTAAAGTTTTAAGTCTCTAGCTTATCGAGAAGTTATTTAAAATCTATTGCAAGATTTGCACTGACCAACAGAGAAGCAAGCTAATAAAAACCTATTAAAAATAAGGCTTTTATTCCAGGAGCAAAAAAAAAAGTAAATTAAAACATTTAATATGCTCAAAACACCTCTTTATCTACTTATATTTTGGTAAAGGTACTTTCAAAGGAGGCACTTTAAAACTTAGCACAGGTAATTAATACGTAATACGTTGTGTTAACTTTCAGAGCGAAAATGTAGATATGGGTCCTTATGAGAGCGAGTGGTGGGCAGCCAGTGTGCGTCAAAGGAAAAGCGTGCTCATCTTGTCGGGGCAGCTTCGCGACAACTTCTTGTTTACTGCCGGTCCTTTCACTAATCTCACATTATCTACCTTCTTAGCTGTAAGTCCATACACATACTTACGTACGTAAAGGCCTTTTTAAACTGCCTTTAAGTGAACTGATAAAAAGAGCGTCGACAAAGGGGAGAAGGGTAAAAAGAGCATAATTTGGGTCAAGATTAAATAAAAAACTGGCCAAGTGCGAGTCGAACTAACGCTCCGAGGGTTCCGTACCTCCACACCCCTCCCTACAACTACATAGTAATAATGACAATGATACCTATTCACATTAAATACAAAAGACATCCACGCGAGCTACAAAAATATGCTGTTTTTTGTTATTTAGTTCGGACTCCTTAGCCCGAGTACGACTCACACTTGGCCAATTTTTATTATTTGTTATTTTACTTTAGTATAAGTATTATAATCACACCAAGTTTCACGCCTGTATATATTACTGTTTTTACGACAGAGCTAAATAAAAATCCTACTGAAGACGTATAAAAAAACACGTCTTTTGTATGGAAACCCCGCTTATTTTTTCACTTTTTCTATATATTTTTTATTTGATATTACAGCGGCAACAGAAATACACATTCTGTGAAAATTTAAACTATCTACCTATTACGGTTCAAGAAATACAGCTCGCTGACGGACGGACATACAGACAGACAGCGGAGGCACACCCTGGACACTTCATACAACGGGCCAGAAATGACATTTCAAGAAAGGAATGACGGAACAAACAAAATAGCGGTCAAATCCTATACGTTCGACAACCAAACTGTAACCAATCTGTATCAATCTGGGTGACGAGGGGGTGAGGTCGCTATCCCGAGAGCGGCAGGGAGTGTCCATACTGTATGTTAGTAGTATTATATATACTTTGGTGGAGGCTTAGGAATAGGGTATTCGTTGGTCTCCCGTTGGGTGTTTGGAACCCTAAAAAGAGTAAGTAAGATCTTAAACAATCGGATGTCATTTTCTAATTCTGACAACTAGCATCTGAACTACTCGCTCGCGATTTATTTGTTCCTTCAGTTCCTTTTCTGTTTAGTAAAATGACATTTCTATACAATTTTAAAATTTGCGCTCGTTTGTTGGCCTTTTTAATCTTGCTTTCCAACCCCCGACGTCCATTGGCTGGCAACGCCCTTGTCCGTTAATCTCGCAGAAAGCCGCCTCCGTGGCGTGATGGTTAGTCCATTCGCTTCACACCAGGAGGTCGCGGGTTCGATTCCCGGCAGGGTCAACTTTATAAGACTCGATTTAGTTTGTGGTAGGGCATTTTCATAGCCCGCCTGGTTAGCTAGCACCATCCTATCAAAATCTTGCCGCCAAACATCAGTGTTAACAGCATTGATGTGTTCGCTTGAAGATAAGATATCCAGATCCCCATTGCGTAGGGGGTATCGTGGTAAGCCCTCTTCCATCTTCGGCATCATCGTCACTTACCATCAGGTGAGATGATGCCAAGGGCTTACTAATTGAGAATATAAAAAAATCATCACATAAAATTTAGTAAGATGAAGAAATATAAAAAAAAATAATTAAAAAATATATATTTTTCTTACAGATTTTAAAAGGGTCATACAGTTATTACACTCTGCTAAGAAAATAAGGGCAATGGAGCGCGCTATGCTCGGAGTTTCGCTGCGTGATCGAATCAGAACGAGGAGATCCTTAGAAGAACCAAAGCAACCGACATAGCTCTCAGAATTGCCTACAGTGGCAGTGGGCATGGTACATAGCTCGTAGAACTGATGGCTATTAGAACAGTAAACTTCTCGAGTGGCATCGGCGCCTCGGAAGACGTAGCGTAGGCAGCCCTCCCACTCGATGGACCGACGACCTGGTGAAGGTCGCGGGAAGCCGCTGGATGCGGGCAGCGCAGGACCGGTCGTTGTAGAAATCCTTAGCGGAGGCCTCTGTCTAGCAGTGGAAGTCTTTCGGCTAATATCATGAAGAAAATAAGGCAGAGGTTTATAAGTCCTTATTCCTAAAATTTTTAACAAAAAAAACCGACTTCAAACAGGAAACTAAGGTTCCTCTCGATTTCTCTGGGATGCCATCATCAGATCCTGGTTATCATGGTATCACCCTTGGGATATCTTCTTTCTAACAAAAAAAGAATCATTAAAATCGGTTCATAAACGACGAAGTTATCCGCAAACACAGATAAAATAAATTGAGAATTGAGAAACCTGCTCCTTTTTTAAAGTCGGTTAAAAATTATTTAAAAACAAAAAATGACATATTTTATTGTCATGGAGCTCCGATTATATCCTATACCTACATCAACGGAATCTTAAAAGAGTATTCACAAAATCGTTTCCCATACTAACTTAAAATTGGGACATCTCGAAAATGGATTGGCCGATTCTAATGACACATAAGCAAGTTATGAAATTCTAGTTAGTGGATAGGTAACATTTTCAAAAAAAAAGTGTTGTCAATAAATAATAGTTACGGTTTTTCTAGTAAAATTAAAGTTCTTTAATCTTTTTAAAATAAAGTATTTCGAAAATGTAATATATATTCACAGACTAGAGTTTTGTGACTTGCAGTGTATAAAGTTTCATTAGAATCGGCCCATCCTCTTTCAAGAAGTAGTAATTTTAAGTGTGTATGGGAATCGATTTTGTGAATACACTCACCGTTATTTAAATGAAGGGAACTCCACTCAAACAGCACTCGCTTTCTTATTATTCTATCTCTTACATGCACCTTAATAATTAAGGTTTCCCGGATAAAAACAGCTTTGCACATTTTAAAAATAAATAAAATAAGCTTTATTACTTTACTAGCTTTTGCCCGCGGCTTCGCCCGCGTGGACATAGCTTTTATAACTCTTTTTGAGGGTGAGTGGTGCGCGAGCCGCAATCAGCTCGCAAGCGTGGACATGAGTTTTCTCCCGGTACCTCAGGAACTGCATTGGGCTATTCGAATTAGCAGTCTTTGTCACTTCCCACCCCTTCAACAAATTCTATACAAAAAATTACTTTAATCCGTTGCTCCGTTGCGACGCCACCGACGTGCGCGAGCGTAGAAAACAGTTGTCCCCAGATCTCTCGGGAACTATGTCAGGATATACTTATTTGTAAATTATATAATTTTCCACCTCATATCTGTGCTAAAAATCACACCAACCCATTTTTTCGTTACGATTTTAAATAACTTAACGAACAAAGAGTATTGTTTTAGTTTCCTCAGGAACTGCATCGGGCTATGATAATTTCCACAGATACAAATTAGACTGTTTCATTCCCAGTGATACAGGCTACCTGCATGTCAAATTTCATCAAGATTGGTAGAGGTGTTGAAGTGTGAATAGGTAACAAACAAACAAACACATTTTCACATTTATAATATTAAGTAAGGATTTCTAAATCTTAAATAACATATAGAGCGTCGATGGCACTGCGGTTAGGGCCACTACCTCCTGTCCGGAAGGCCGTGGTTCGAATCCTGCCACTTACCAATATCGATACGAATATCGATTTCGTACTGGTATGTACGTTTATCCGACGCTCTTATGGTGAGAAAAACATCGTGAGGAAACCTGCACACGCCTGCGAAGAAACTAAGCTTATGTGTGAAGTCAATCAACCCGCAATGGGCCCGCGTGATCGTCTAAGGCCTGATCGCCCTAACTCAGGGCAGGTGGGGACGTATATAAATTGATATGATGAAATAAAACATATCCCTATACTATCAAAAAACTAATTCAAATCATTATATCAATCTAGTAAAAAAAATCCTAAAAATATTAATATGGGTCAAATCCGCGAGTCGTATCAACTACAAAGGAGCCCATAACGCACTTCTCATTGCCGCGTTGGATGGCAATAGACAACCTTAGCAGCAGGTAGGACCTCATGTCACATCTACTCTCTCGAAGGCGACGGCCAATCTCCTTTGTGAAGGTAAAGGCCTCTGAGGGTTCAGCAGCTGGTTGTCTCACAGACCAACGGCACAAAGCAGTAAATTGCCTCTAAGACCGAGTACTTATTATGTTTCTTTCTCGCCGCAAATTGAGCAGCAGTACCGTATGGGTGAGGAGTGAGACAGAAAAAGTGGCGTCCCAAAGCAGGCACGTTCCTCTCTGCCATAGCACCTGTTTAAACCCTCCGGCCTTTTGCCATCAGATCGACTAAAGCCCGGCGGCTGCAACAAAGATGGAATATTCCATCTGGCCGAGACCAGTGCCCTCCGAGTGAGGTCATTATGGAATTGGTGACGTGGAAATCTTCACAAACAACGACCGCAACTCAGTGAGTGATGGCCAATTGCCTCCACCGTGGACCCGCAAATACATTTATGAGGTTCACAGATATTGATATTGCAGGCGGAGAGCAACTGCCACACGCAAATAGTCGTCATCAGAAGAGTTCCCGTATCTGTGCCTCCTGATAAAAGATGATAAACTCGATTTATGTGTTTTTATTTTTTTTACACGATTGTAATCTGTAAAAAAAATACCTATCTGTTCGTCTATAAAACACATCGCTACGTGCCATAGTTCCAGACATAAAAGAAATCCACGCAAAAGTATGAAATAATCTTTTAATGTTTTAATACAACTTAAGCGCGTTTTATTATCCCTGCAGTGCCATCTATTGACATTCTGCTGCCAATATTATAATGTGTGGTATGTGTAGTTAATATGTGGAAAGAAGTACTCTATTCTTATTATTGTAAGTATCAATGGATAATTTCCCACGGGACCTCTTTAGTTTTCCGGGATAAAGAATACTCGACTATACAATGATGATCAAAACACCCCATCCCAATGTAAAGGTTTCATATTGTTACGTTGAGCCATTCTAAAGATACATTTTTTTGCATTCCTGAAGGAACCCTTAACTTTTTTGGGATTGACAATGTCCCAGTTTTAGTTCGCGATAAGGGTATCAACATGTAAAATTTGATTGTAATAGGTCAAGCCACATATGCGTGGTGACCCATTCTATAAATGAATACTTTTGATTTTCCCACGGGAACTCTTGAATTTTCCGGGATAAAAAGTATCCTATATGTTAACCCGGGCTATAAGGAACCACCATACAAAATTTCATCAAAATCGGCCTGGTAGTTTTTGCGTGATGCGCGAACATACAGACAGACAGACAGACAGACAGACAGACAAAAATTTCAAAAGTTGTTGTTTTGGCCTCTGTATCGTTAGCAATGTCCACCACAGTTATTATTTTCCAAAAATATTTCATGTACAGACACGGCCCCGTTACAGTTTTATTATATTATAGATTACAAAGTTTACAAATATTTTTGTATTTATTGCTTACATAGTTAACAAGTTATTAGTATTATCTGTACATTTAATAAAACTGTAACGCGGCCGTGTCTGTACATGAAATATTTTTGGAAAATAACAACTGTGGCGGACTATACTAACGACATAGAGGCCAAAACATTTTTTTTTTTTAATTTTTGTTTGTCTGTCTGTCTGTATGTCCGCGCATCACGTTAAAACTACCGGACCGATTTTGATGAAATTTTGTATGGTGGTTCCTTATAGCCCGGGTTAACATATAGAATACTTTTATCCCGGAAAATTCAAGAGTTCCCGTGGGAAAATTCAAAACCTCCACGCGGACGAAGTCGCGGGCACAGCCAGTATATCATGAACGATCGGTTTCGTAGAATGTGCAAGACCGAATCCTCATAGTACCAAATACATTTTTTCTATTGTTTGATGATGATGTTAACGTTGTTGTTTTCTTGGTTGGTTGTCTTCTTGTGGGGAGTTGGATAGAAAGTATCCAACCAAAAAAACAACAAACGTTAACCTCATCATCGAACAATAAAAAAAAAATCCTTAATATGCTTGTCCTTCCTTGGTGTCTTGCACATTCTATAGGTACTTAAATCACATAATGATTTTTTGAATTGTAATATTATATATATATATTTGCAATAAAGTTTATGAGGTACAAAGAATCTTTTGTTTAATTGCATTGTGAATATCTAGTAAAATGATAGGAAAAATATGAAACAACAGAGGACAACAACTCGTTTGGCGACGCGTAGATGTGATGTTTCCCACTTTACGATCGGGAAATTAACTGCAGTACACCCGAACGGATTCCTGGAAATATGTTGAAGGATAAAACAATTTTACACAAAATTATATTATATTATATTTTTTTTTATTTTAGAATTTATCATTAATTTTAACCACTTTCACTGCTGGTCGAAGTATCTTCAGAATCGTCGCCTGCATCAATAATAAAAGGCTAAACAAGATAAGCGCGACCTCGTGCGGATGTAATATTGGCGGCGCCGTAATTGAACTCAGGGCGGCCCCTTTGTCGCTACCGTTTGACGCGAGCCGGCAGCGACGAGCGGCATTTATCAAAGGTGTTGCTAATTTAGCGAACGAGCTATAATTCCAAGACTGCACTATGCCAAACATCAGGCGGTGCCGGTGGTGGTGTCGCGGTGGCGGTATTGAAGTCGATTAGAATGGTCATGTATACCAAAAGCTTTTAAAGCGCTTTTTGTTGGAAAAATGCTATTACAATATTACGAATTTTGTTGTATTTAACGACTGTGTTCTTATTTAATATTATTATGACGTTTCATGATTTATTGTATGAATGATCTTATGTTATGTGTGATTATTTTTGAAATGTTTTTCTTATACAAAGTAAATTTGTTAGTGGAATAAATAAATTTTGAATAAGTAATGTTAAGTAAACACCTGCCTCATCAACTCCATCGATACGTAATTATGACCCTACAGATAATAAGTAATGTTAAGTAAACACCTGGCTCATCAACTCCATCGATACGTATTTACGACCCTGCATATAATAAGTAATGTTAAGTAAACACCTGGCTCATCAACTCCATCGATACGTATTTACGACCCTGCACATAATAAGTAATGTTAAGTAAACACCTGGCTCATCAACTCCATCGATATGTATTTATGACCCTACACATAATAAGTATAATGTTAAGTAAACACCTGGCTTATCAACTCCATCGATACGTATTTACGACCCTACACATAATAAGTAATGTTAAGTAAACATGTAGCTCATCAACTCCATCGATACGTATTTATGACCCTACACATAAAAGTAAACACCTGGCTCATCAACTCCATCGATACGTATTTACGACCCTACACATAATAAGTAATGTTAAGTAAACACCTGGCTCATCAACTCCATGGATACGTATTTATGACCCTACACATAATAAGTAATGTTAAGTAAACACCTGGCTCATCAACTCCATCGATACGTATTTACGACCCTACACATACTACAGATAAGTACTTATAGATAGTATATAGGTACCTACGAATTTCGGGAGCCAACGTCGAAACTCCGTCGGATAATGGGATCCTTTCTTCCACTGATTGCCAGCAAATTGAAGATGACCGAGGGCCTTCGAACGGTCTTCTAAGTGAATAAAGTAACGGTAGGGTATAGTTTCACTTTTGACAGAAACTATCTTAATCGCAAATTGAAAATTTCAAGGCAGCCATCGAGGTTAAAGCTGCCGTCGTCTTCGCGACCTTCAACCCTAAGCTCAGGCATAAGAGGCTAACCTATAGGTTACTATTTATTTAGACCATAGGAAGGTATTTTATAAAGAGCCCACTCAAAGTTAGGCCCCAATCAAATAATAATAAATAAATAAAATTAAAATTAGTAAAAAAAAACACATGAAATCATCATATTAAAACAATGATCCCACACTCGGCTACGCCTGTCTTGTGGGGACCAATAATACGATTTACAAATTGAAATGCGGCTACTGGTGTACAGTGTACACTAAGAAAAACGAGACCTACAGTACTCGCATATGATGTGTAACATGTGACAAAATACTTATGAAATTAATTAATTATCGGGTCGTACATTCACGGGCCGACCCTTCGAATAGTAGTATGTCATCTTTGCCTTTGCCATCACACTAGGCGGCATGGCTATGACAACCTTAGTTTTCGAGACTTAAAAAACGTTCGCATTTCCTGTTACACATTTCCGTCCCATTTCACGAAATCACTCCCACAAATTGCAGGAAAGCGAGAGCAAAGATGTTACACATCAATGAATAAATAAACACTGAAACTGATTCAAAAGTTCCTTCTCAGATATTAGGAACCCAAAGAAAAATAATTGATTTTAGGGCGATGTATTGATTGGAACAGTTGCCTCTGTCATTTTCTTTACGTGTAAAGAGTAAAGAAAATAACCACACTTTTTTACTTTTTCAATGGTTTTTCGTTTCAATCAAACACTACAATAAAAGAATAAAAAATAATAACATAACTCACTTTGTATTATAATAACAAATATTTTAAAACATTTTTTTTTATACTTTAAAATATTAGTCATATCTAGAGTTGAAAGAAACGGTGTAGACATATTTTTGGGATTATTTTCTATCGAGCCAAAACTGCTTATTCGTGTTCTAAAAGCTTTTGACCTTAAGGAACATTATCAACAATAAGGGTATTGTTTTCAACCTTGGGTTTTCTATCGTTTAGGAGTAATTGACGTCAAAAATAACGAAAATCTGTAATATTACAGTCCTAAAACTAGAAAATAAAAATTAGGTGTGTCTATGTGTGTGTGTGTGTGACTATGTGTGCATATATGACAGTGTGGGGTGTATGTGTATTTAACATCATCATAGAATAGAATTCGTTTATTTGAGTTGGGTACATAATATTAGGTGTTACAAAAATTTTGTTGAAACGCCAATCTCAGCCATAAAAATGATAGCATGCAAAAACAAAATAAAGACAAAACTAGCAACATTACAATCCTTACTTTATATTATAAATGTGAAAATGTGTTTGTTAGTTTGTTTGTTACCTTTTCACGCTTCAACGCCTTGACCAATCTTAATGAAATTTGGCATGCAGGTAGCCTGTGTCACAAGGAAGAACATAGGCTACTTTTTATCCCGTGAAAATAGCATAGCCCGATGCAATTCCCGAGAGAACTGAAAATATACTCTTTTTTGGTTAATTAACATCGCAACGGAAAAATGGATTGTGTGATTTTTTGCACAGAGATGGTTGTGGGGGTGGGAATGACACGATTTACTAATATGCATATCCTGACATAGTTCCCGAGGGATCTGGAGAAAATTCATGTCCACCGTGCACCGCGCACCCTCTAAGTCAGTCACAAAAACGATGTCCACGCTGGCGAAGCCGCGGGCAAAAGCTAGTAATAAATAAATAACATTTAAATTGTACTCAGTCATTATTAATAAATTTATAATCCAAAAATTCCTTGACCGAGTAAAATGTATTCAGTAGCAGCTATCTCAGCTCATATACGTCCCCACCGAGGGGTTCGAGCCTATCCTGAATTAGGGCGATCGAGCCTTAGTCGACCACGCGGGCCCAGTGCAACATATAACATATAACTTTAACATATTACTTTTAACATACCCTCTACTTCATCATATAGCTTTGAATAATTCTTTTCGTTTCATATTATGTCCACTTCGCTATGTCACATGATTTAATAACTTTTAATAATTAAATAAAATTCAAAAACAAATTTATGCATTGAAGTTCTATAAATCTGTTAAAGTAGTTTTCTTATTGTAAATTGAACCGTTATTACTTACCTATATTATAATTTAATTTGAAATAACCTGTAAAGTCCCTGCACGACTTTATAGAAATTCTATGAAAATTTGCTCTCGATTCCGAAGTATATTTTCCTACAGTTGTCTTTTCGTATGATTGCCCTCTATGGTTGTCCTTTAGTCTTACTAAAATGTGTCTATGCGATCCCTAGGGGCAACAAAATCTAATATTCTGACACTAAGTAGCACTTAGCTTCTTCTTTTTTACTCCTATGAAATATAAATTTTATTTTTTCAAATATGCGGGAAAATGTTATCATTATCTACTTTAATAAATAATATGCAAAGTATCACAATTACGTACAGAAATTGGCTTTTTTAAAAACAATCCAGTACTAATTTACATAATATTATACTTATAACTTTCCAGAACATTTTTTTTTCAGAAATTAAAAAAAAGCGCCAGAGGATTTTTCAACAATCCTGGACCTGTTCCATTTTTATTTAACATGAAGAAAAAAACATTTTCGGGGTTTTGACGTTCTTTGTTCTTCTGTAGCATCACAGAACAACGAAAAAGTTTATTTAACACTGTCTTCTAATGAGTGACAGTTCAAATATTATACACTAGGTATCTGTGTTTGTAATAAACACAATATTATGTCCCTTTACTGAGTAACTTATAAAAAAAAATCTCAAGATATAGTCATATTCATTTTAGTCATATTAATATATTTTTATTGTTATTTTATAAATTTCAAAAAAATATTCTAGGAATAATAAGAAGTTATTATTACATATTTTATTTTATTATATAAACTGAAACTAGTGGTTCGCTCCGAACTGTGAACTCGCGACAAACTCGTTTTAAAAAAAATACTATAGGTACGTACGCTCACTAACGCTTGCGCGATGTAGGATCCGTCCAGCGGCATCTAATGATGTTTAGGGAAACCATGTTTTCAACATCTACAACCTCCTTTATCTCGGCAACCCCTTGAACAATTTGGCTCATGTTCAAACTTAAGGATTATTTTTATCTTTTTAATTCGCCTGCCAAATTTCACGACGTTCCGATCAAACATACGTACATTCATACATATGCCAGATTGTTCCATTAGAACTTCGCTGTTACGTAGAGCCTCGTCGCTCGTTCAATTAATTAATTTAAGAATCGTTTGCATCCATTATTATCATTAATCTCAATTATTTTATTATTTATATTTAAAACGTAAAAAGCTCTAGTCACGTTTCAGCCTATTTAATGTTCATCCAAGAGTGTCAGTGGCGTAACGGTTAAGGCCGCTACCTCCTGTCCAGGAAGCCGTGGTTAGAATCCTGCCACGTATCAATGTATTTCGAATTTTCGATTTCATATGTACGTTTATCCGACGCTCTTACAGTGAAGGAAAACAACGTGAGAACACCTGCACACGCCTGCGAAGAAACTCCAAGGTTGTGTGTGAAGTCGACCAACCCGCACTGGGCCCGCGTGGTCGACTAATGTCCGATCGTCCTAATTCAGGGTAAGTTCGAACCCCTCCGTAGCGACGTATATGAGCTGATAAGAAGAATGTTTATTCAGTGTGTGATGCTTCTAACGAATTTGACACTGCGCTGGGTAGCTCTTTGATTTAGTCTGAATTAACCCTGAAGTAACTGACATAGCTCTCAGAATTGCTAAACTTAAGTGGCAGTGGGCGGGGCACATTGCTCGTAGAACAGATGGCCGTTGGGGCAGTAAAGTTTTCGAGTGGCTACCACGCACCGGAAAATGTAGTGTAGTGTCCTCCCACTCGATGGACCGATGACCTGGTGAAGGTCGCGGGAAGCCGCCTGGATGCGGGCAGCGCAGAATCGGTCGTCGTGGAGATCCTTGGGGGAGGCCTATGTCCAGCAATGGACGTCCTTCGGCTGATACGATGAACCCTAGGTCATGATATTTATTTGCGTCCGCGGGACTTTAAAGACAGTGTTAAGATTTCCACACGTACCAATGTTGTAGGTAAAACATTCTTAATCAAACGTATCCTCTAAGCTGGATGGACTTCAATAAATGAAGGCGTGTAAATAACAAACCTGAGTACATCTATTTGTATGAACATTATACAGGTGTAAAAAATTTGGTGATTTTTTTTGCGAGTTGAGTAAGGGTCTCTTGGAGACAGTTGTTCAGTTTTATGAGGAGTAGCTCAATTGAAAGGCCCCACAACAAATTTGTGACACCCGTTGTAATAAGGGACCAAGGACTTACATATAGGAAATAAATTGTACAGTCACGCTGTTCATACTTTTTCCTGTAGCCTGCATCGTCTGGCATACAGATATTAACATTAAAAAAACCGGCCAAGTGCGAGTCGGACTTGCGCAAAGTAGGGTTCCGAAGTCTTTTAAAAAAATAAATGTATATTTAAAAAAAAACTAAATCATATTTGCAGTTGGTTATAGAACATTTTGTATGGAAAATCTATGAACTTTTTTCAAACCCAACTGCACACGTTAAGTTGGTCGACTAGTACTCCTAAACTAAGAAAGTACTTAGCCGTCATAGTTTTTTTTTTCAAACTGATTATATTATGTGCTACAATTTTTAATTTTTTTTCAGTTGTTTTTAAATAGCGGTTTAGCTGGCAGTGGGGGAAGGGGACACTTGACTATTACAAAAATTATCATTTTAAAGCTTAACATTTCCCAACCGATCCCTAAAATTGAAAAATGGTTTTTGCAAACCCTCAGTAGTTTTGAAAACCTATTCACCGGTACCCCACACGATAGGGTACGTCAACGAAAAAAAAATCACACCCTCTTTACACGTAGGGGAGCTACCCCAAAAAAATCCTTGTTAACTTCGAAACCCTAAAAATTAAATTTATTCAGTAGCAAGAAAAACAAAGAGGTAAATGTATTGAACTTTATGAAATAACTAGCTGTCCCGGTGAACTTCGTTCCACCTAACACTACACTACACTACGCTACACTACACTCCACTAAACTACACTACACTATACTACACTAAACCACACTACACTATACTACATAAGAACCTTCTCTTGACAATAACGAACTTAACAAAAAAATAATAAACAAAATCGGTCCAGCCGTTCACTTGTGTTGCCGTGACCAAGGAATTAGCGATTAATTTTTATATATGTCTAGAGATATTAATTATAAATGGATGGTACCGTATTGTCAACACGTAAGTGACGTTAGGTAACTGTTCATAGTGTGATCACCTGTATTCTCCAATAAAAATTTTACCAACCACCCTACCGCCCCTGCCATAACTCAGAAATTCGAAATTTATGTGGCTTGCCATCAGGCGTCCAGAAAATACGTATACACTATGTACGTTATGAATGGTGAAGGCGCTGGCTAACCGCAGTTTACGGCTTGAGGTTCCGGATACATACTAATGTGCATATTATGTCCGTTAGATTGAACTTATTGTCAATATTTGGACTATAAAAGCATAATGAAAAGGTTGTGATGGTATTGAGACGTTACCAGATAATTATACAAAATTCATCAACATTCATCATCATACCAGCCGAAAGACGTCCACTGCTGGACAATGGACTCCCCAAGGATTTTCACGATGACCGGTTCTGCGCTGCCGGAATTCACCATCACCAGATGATCGGTCTTACGAGTGGAAGAACTGCCTACGCTTCGTCTTCCGGTGTACGGTCGCCACTCGAGAACTTTACTTCCCCGACGGCCATTTTTTTCTACGAGCTGTGTGCCGCGCCTACTGCTACTTAGGCTTAGCGATTCTGAGAGGTATGTTGATTACTTTGGTTCTCCTCGTTTCTGATTTTGTCACCCAGGGAAACTCAAAGCATAGCACGCCCCATCGCCCTTTGGGTGACTTTGAACCTTCATATGAGGCTTATAGTAAGCGACCATGCTTCAGTTCCGTATCTCATCACTGGAAACACACACTGATCAGAGAGTCTTGAAACACTGCGGTATTTGGGACGTGAAGATACTGCGAAGCTTCCTAAACGCTGCCCAGCCGAGTTGGATTCGACAATTGATCATAAAACTAAATATAATCAAATAAGAGCCAAGGAAAAAGCAATGCCTTTAACCTAAAATTGTTCGTATGATATTTCCGAACCTCTATTCTCAGCGGTTTCATATCCAATATCCCAATACCGGTCAAATAGGTCAAAGTTTATACGATCGGTTATATAACCGGTATAACGCTGTTTCGGTGCAAACGGTAACGAATGCAATAACGATACAGATTGGATCTAAATAATTCTAGCCCCGCGTATAGGTAAGTCGAATCAAAATCGAGGAGATCCGTCGGAGAACCAAGGTAACTGGCATATATCTCAGAATTGTTAAACTTAAGTGGCGGTGGGCCGGGCACATAGCTGGTAGAACAGATGGCCGTTGGGGCAGTACAGTTCTCGAGTGGCAACCGCGCACCGGAAAACGTCGCGTAGGCAGGCCTCCCACTCGGTGAACCCATGATTGGGTGAAGGTCGCGGGAATCCGCTGGATGCGGGTAGCGCAGAACCGGTTGTCGTGGAAATCCTTGGGGGAGACCTATGTCCAGCAGTGGTCGTCCTTCGGCTGATATGATGATGGTGATGTACCTAACAGGATTGGTGGGTGTAACAAAGTTAGTGTTGATCTCTATAACTGGGGCTTCTACTTATAATACTAAACTACTTTTGTTCTATTACTGCTGAAAACGCAGAAAAAAATCAACTCTTTATACAAATCGATTAGCTGATCGACTAATTTTATCTTTTTTTTTTTTACTGTGTGTTACTTGGGGAAAGTTTTTCAGCATGATGAGTAGAACCCCAGTGAACGGGTCCTACACCTATTTTTTTACAACCTGTATATAGTAATACTAGAATCAACATAATAATAGTAAATGTCAACTTTACTAGCGGTAATCAGCTCGTTGCTGTTACAGAAGAAATATTTTGAAAATTACTCTACTCTACTTTACTCTCCACTCAACACTACAGTACTCTAATCTTCTCTTCTCTACTGTTCACTCTAATTTCTACTCTACTCTCCAGACTCTACTTAACAACTCTTTACTCTACTTTTCTCACTACACTCCACTCAACTCTCCACTATTATCCACTCTTCTCACCAATCTACTCTCCACTCTAATCATCACACTACTCTTTTCACTAGTCTCCACTAAACTCTCTACTCTACTCATCACTCTACTCTCCACTTTACTCTCCACTCTAATCTCCCCACTCTACTCTCCACTCTATCGGCTAGCAATCAAGGCTTAGAACCTTTGGTTCTTTGTCCAAGAAATGGAAGCACGTTCGCACTAATTACCATGTTACTAGAGGGCCCGCGCTGCGCGAGCCGCAAGTGGCTCACGATACTCGTGATTCACTCCGTCCATAGGTGAAAACCATATGAGAATTCGTTCGGTAGAAGCCAGAAGAAGGGGTATGTTTTTTTGAGTGTGTGTATATACTCGTATGTATGTATGTTTAATTCTTTAGTACGCTCTGTAGCCTAAACGGCTTGATCTATTTGGGAAAGCGACGTGTCGTTAGATTTGTCTTGATCCCGTGCGTGACATAGAATACATTTTTACGCGACTGCCCACAAAAAAGCAGCGAATTGTTTTCAGGACTAATGTATGTATGTTTCTTTTATAATATCAGCCGAAGGACATCCACTGCTGTACAAAGGCCTCCCCAAGGATTTCCACGACAACCGGTTCTACACTGCCCGCATCCAGCGGCTTCCTGCAACCTTCACCTTCGCCACTCGAGAACCTTACTACCCCAACGGCCAGCTATATGCCCCCGCCCACTGCTACTAAAGTTCAGCAATTTGTTGAGATTTGTTATTTTTTATCCGTATTTTAACGTAAAAGTGTTCTTATCTAGGTACCCGTTTTACCTAAATATTGGGACTGTAGTTAAATACTTTAATAAATTTTAACCGCCTCCGTGGTGTAATGGTTAGTCGATTCGCTTCACACCAGGAGGTCGCGGGTTCGATTCCCGGTGGAGTCAACACGTAAGACTCGGTAGGGCATTTTCTAAGCCCGCCTACCATCATCTTATCTAAGTCTTGCCGCCAAACATCAGTCTTAACAACATTGATGTATTCCGGCTTGAAGATAAGATAGCCAGTTCTCAATTGCGTTGAGGAATCTCGGTAAACCCGCTTCCACCTTCGGCATTATCGTCACTTACCATCAGTTGAGATGATGCAAAGGGCTTACCAATTGTGAATAAAAAAAATACTAACTGAACCTTAATTCTACATTTTACAAATTTATGTTACAAAATTGTTTAATCACTTATTTACTTTCGAACTCACTGGCTGCACATAGGCCAGTGATGGCTTCCGCAGCCTTTGTATATTCGAACTTCGTTCCACCTTACATTACACTACTCTACCCTACACTACCCTGCTACCCTACACTACCCCAACCCTACCCTATCCTACCCTACCCTAGACTACCCTACACTACCATACACTACCCTAACCTACCCTACCTTAAAACCTTCTCCTAACAATAAGGAACTCAACAAAAAAAGAATTAGCAAAATGGGTCCAGCCGTTCCTAAGTTATAAAATTAAATGGCGTATCTAACACGACTTTCTTTTATATGTATAAATCAGTTTATTGTGTACAAATAAAAAATATAACAGGCATAAAAGAAGGTCATAGTAAGAATTTAAAATCTGCGATGTGGATCTTTATCATATAAATAATTGTTTTCCGGATACCTTGATGTAGCTCACGAAGACCCTTGTGACGAAGTCATCCTTTTTTGTTTATTTTTGATCTGCTTTGAAATAAAATAAAATTTATAATATCAGCTCATATACGTCCCCACCAAGGGGCTCGAGCCTACCCTGAATCAGGGCGATTTGGCCTTAGTCGACCACGCGGGCCCAGTGCGGGTTGGTCGACTTCACACACAACCTTTGAGTTTCTTCGCAGGCGTGTGCAGGTTTCCTCACGATGTTTTCCTTCACCGTTAAAGCAATCGGTAAGTATATGTACGTAAGTTTTTGAAAAACTCATTGGTACATTGGCCGTCCAGATTTGAACCCGGTACCTGTGGTTAGATGGACCGAGTCGTTACCGGTTGAGCCACCGACGCTAAAATAAAATAAAATAAAATAATTTATTTGTAGAAACACAGTATTAAGGATCTTCGTTATAAATTATAATTATAAGGAACGTCAATAAATGGCAAACAAAATACTTACATATATTTTAAAGTTACACAGTGTCAAATATTTCTAATTATAATGTCAATATCAAAAAAGTACCTTCTCATTAAATTATTGATTAAAAATTCATTTAAGTCATAAAAGTATTTGTCTGTCAGCCATCAAGAAAGTTTGTTTCTGAAATATTTTTGTGGGAGCTCCCTGAAATCGTGTGTGTCATTGTAAACCCTAATTGACGTAAAATAACAGTTTCTCTCATATACAGAGCTTTTGTATTTCGGTATTCGCAATCGCGTACGGTCTCTTAACCTAGGATGCTGTTCAGCATGTTTAAAAAGATTCGAATTTTTTATACAAACGTTCCTATTTCTAAAATGTACAAGCTTTTTAGTGTCAGGAGGTTGTGTTTCTTGAAAAGTGGACGACGTGTGTCAGTAAGGGATCGGACTGATAGTCATTTGAGTTACTTTTTATGATCTGTCAAAAACAAAATTTAATTCTGAAAATGTTTGAAATACCCACAAGTGACGTCATAGATTTTAAGCGTCATTGACGAACTTATTTTGTGAATTTGATCAATTAAAAATTGAAGACGTGATGGAAAAACAAAACATGTACTTATGGTTTTTTGAACCATCAGAAGGAGAGCAATTTAAGAAATCATATTTCAGATTTTATATTGATGCAGTCTGATCCCCTATTGCGTAAGGTCTCTGTCTCTTAACCGAGGATGCTGTTCAGCATGTTTAAAAAGATTCGGATTTTTTATACAAACGTTCCTATTTCTAAAATGTACAAGCTTGTTAGTGTCAGGAGGTTGTGTTTCTTGAAAAGAGAACGACATGTGTTAATTGATCCATTTGCAATATCTTCTTTCAAATTTGTTTTTATTTGTGATTGTGTTTTAAAATTACTTCTCAGCTGTTTTTACCCGACTTCTCAGCTGTTTTTACCCGACTGAGCCGGAAGTAGGGTTATGTTTATCGAGTGTATGTATGTAAACGGAAATGAAATCGAGTATTTTTTTTATTTACATTGTACCTATCACAGAAAATCTGTCGATTAGGTTTTTTATAGCATTGCATTGACATCCAGTTCTGAGCTATGTTTAAAGTTTTAAGTCTCTAGCTTATCGAGAAGTTATTTAAAATCTATTGCAAGATTTGCACCGACCAACAGAGAAGCAAGCTAATTAAAACCTATTAAACATAAGTCTTTTATTCCAGGAGCAAAAAAAAAGTAAATTAAAACATTTAATATGCTCAAAACACCTCTTTATCTACTTATATTTTGGAAAAGGTACTTTGAAAGGAGGCACTTTAAAACTTAGCTTACCTGTGTAATACGTAATAACTTGTGTAAATTTTCAGAGCGAAAATAGCTTTGCGACAACTTCTTGTTTACTGCCGGTCCTTTCACTAATCTCACATTATCTACCTTCTTAGCTGTAAGTCCATACTCATACTTACGTACGTAAAGGCCTTTTTAAACTGCCTTTAAGTGAACTGATAAAAAGAGCGTCGACAAAGGGGAGAAGGGTAAAAAGAGCATAATTTGGGTCAAGATTAAATAAAAAACTGGCCAAGTGCGAGTCGAACTAACGCTCCGAGGGTTCCGTACCTCCACACCCCTCCACATAACTACATAGTAATAATGACAATGATACCTATTCACATTAAATACAAAAGACATCCACGCGAACTACAAAATATGCTTTTTTTGTTATTTAGTTCGGACTCCTTAGCCCGAGTACGACTCTTACTTGGCCAATTTTTATTATTTTTTATTTTACTTTAGTATAAGTATTATAACCACACCAAGTTTCACGCCTGTGTATATTACTGTTTTTACGACAGAGCTAAATAAAAATCCTACTGAAGACGTTTAAAAAAACACGTCTTTTGTATGGAAACCCCCCTTATTTTTTCACTTTTTCTATATTTTTTTTATTTGATATTACAGCGGCAACAGAAATACACATTCTGTGAAAATTTCAACTATCTACCTATTACGGTTCATGAAATACAGCTCGCTGACGGACGGACATACAGACAGACAGCGGAGGCACACCCTGGACACTTCATACAACGGGCCAGAAATGACATTTCAAGAAAGGAATGACGGAACAAACAAAATAGCGGTCAAATCCTATACGTTCGACAACCAAACTGTAACCAATCTGTTTCAATCTGGGTGACGAGGGGGTGAGGTCGTAATCTAGAGAGCGGCAGGGAGTGTCCATACTGTACTAATATATATATATATACTTTGGCGGAGGCTTAGTAATAGGGTAGGTATTCGTTGATCTCCCGTTGAGTGTAAGAAACCCTAAAAGAGTACGATCTTAAACAATCTATTTTGTCCGTATCGGTCATTTTCAAACTCTGACAACTAGTATCTGCATTTCTATACAATAGGGATGACGAATGCTAGTCATCTGAGTTACTTTTTATCATCTGTCAATAACGACTATTCTTGCAAGACTCGGTTTGGTTGGTGGTAGGGCGTTTTCTAAGCCCGCCTGGCTAGCTACCACCATCTTATCTAAGTCTTGCCGCCTAATATCAATGTTGATATCATTGGTGTGTTCCGGCATGAAGATAAGATAGCCAGTTCCCCATTGCGTTGGGGAATCTTGGTAAGCCCGTTTCCATCTTCGGCAACATCGTCACTTACCACCAGGTGAGATGTTGTCAAGGGTTTACCAATTCTGCATAAAAAAAGACATATTTTTCTAAAAATGTTTGAAATTCCTAGGCGTGACGTCATAGTTAAGCAACGTCATTTAGGTACTCATTTTGTGATTTTGGTGAATTAAAAATTAAAGACTTGATGGAAAACAAAACGAGTAAGGTTTTCCGAAGTTTAAGTAGGAGGGCAATTTGGTGACCAAGAGTTCATATTTTTTTTACGATGCTGCCGTCATCCGTATTTTCAAATTTGCACTCGCTTGTTTGCCTTTTTACAAGCTTATATTTAATTTGCAATGTATGTATGTTTGTTCGGATGGAATCTTGCAAGTTAATTTTGACCCACTTCCTAGTTTCCGATTGAGCTGAAATTTTGCATGCATATGTATATCGCGTGACAGTGTAATTATTCAAAGCTTGTACCTAAAATTTTTAAGGTTTTTAAATATTTTTTATTATATGGAACCCTATATTTTTATATTCATTTGATCATTTGGTTTTTTGAGCATATAAAAACTCTTTTCAAATAAAAGCTTGTACCTAAAAGTTTTAAGGTTTTTGGAAAATTATTCATCTTGCTTCTCGCAGGAAGCCGCCTCCTTGGCGTAATGGTTAGTCCATTCGCTTCACACCAGGAGGTCGCGGGTTCGATTCCCGGCAGGGTCATCTTTATAAGACTTGGTTTAGTTTGTGGTAGGGCATTTCAATTGCCCGCCTGGTTAGCTAGCACCAATCTATCAAAGTCTTGCCGCTAAACATCAGTGCTAACAGCATTGATGTGTTCGCTTGAAGATAAGATAGCCAGATCCCCATTGCGTAGGGGGAATCTTGGTAAGCCCTCTTCCATCTTCGGCATCATCATCACTTACCATCAGGTGACATTATGCCAAGGGCTTACCAATTGAAAATAAAAAAAAATCATCACTTAAAATTAAGTAAGATGATGAAATATAAAAATATAACAATTAAAAAAATTATTTTTTAATTACAGATTTTAAAAGGGTCATACAGTTATTACACTCTGCTAAGAAAATAAGGGCAATGGAGCGTGCTATGCTCGGAGTTTCGCTGCGTGATCGAATCAGACACGAGGAGATCCGTGGAAGTACCAAAGCAACCGACATAGCTCTCAGAATTACCTAGAGTGGCAGTGGGCATGGCACATAGCTCGTAGAACTGATGGCTATGGGGGCAGTAAACTTCTCGAGTGGCATAGGTGCCCCGGAAGACGTAGCGTAGGCAGACCTCCCACTCGGTGGACCGACGACCTGGTGAAGGTCGCGGGAAGCTGCTGGATGCGAGCAGCGTAGGACCGGTCGTTGTAGAAATCCTTAGCGGAGGCCTCTGTCTAGCAGTGGAAGTCTTTCGGCTGATATCATGCATGAAGAAAATAAGGCAGAGGTTTATAAGTCCTTATTCCTAAAATTTTTAACAAAAAAAACCGACTTCAAACAGGAAACTAAGGTTCCTCTCGATTTCTCTGGGATGCCATCATCAGATCCTGGTTATCATGTTATCACCCTTGGGATATCTTCTTTCTAACAAAAAAAGAATCATTAAAATTGGTTCATAAACGACGAAGTTATCCGCGAACACAGATAAAATAAATTGAGAATTGAGAAACCTGCTCCTTTTTTAAAGTCGGTTAAAAATTATTTAAAAACAAAAAATGACATATTTTATTGTCATGGAGCTCCGATTATATCCTATATCTACATCAACGGAATCTTAAAAGCGTATTCACAAAATCGTTTCCCATACTAACTTAAAATTGGGATATCTCGAAAATGGATGGGCCGATTCTAATGACACTTAAGCAAGTTATGAAATTCTAGTTAGTGGATAGGTAACCTTTTTAAAAAAAAAGAAGTGTTGTCAATAAATAATAGTTATGGTTTTTCTAGTAAAAATTAAAGTTCTTTAATCTTTTTAAAATAAAGTATTTCGAAAATGTAATATATATTTACAGACTAGAGTTTTGTGACTTGCAGGGTATAAAGTTTCATTAGAATCGGCCCATCCACTTTCAAGAAGTAGTAATTTTAAGTGTGTATGGGAATCGATTTTGTGAATACACTCACCGTTATTTAAATGAAGGGAACTCCACTCAAACAGCACTCGCTTTCTTATTATTCTATCTCTTACATGCACCTTAATAATTAAGGTTTCCCGGATGAAAACAGCTTTGCACATTCTAAAAATAAATAAAATAAGCCTTTATTACTTTATTACAAAGTTTACAAATATTTTTGTATTTATTGCTTACATAGTTAACAAGTTATTAGTATTATCTATACATATAATAAAACTGTAACGGGGCCGTGTCTGTACATGAAATATTTTTTTACTAACGATTAAGATGACAAAACATTTATTTTTTTAAATTTTTGTCTGTCTGTCTCTATGTTCGCGCATCACGTTAAAACTACCGGGCCGATTTTGATGATACTTTGTATGGTGGTTCCTTATAGCCCGGGTTAACATATAAGATACTTTTTATGCCGGAAAATTCAAGAGTTCCCGTGGGAAAATTCAAATCCTCCACGCGAACGAAGTCGCGGGCACAGCTAGTATATCATGAACGATCGGTTTCGTAGAATGTGCAAGACCGAATCCTCATAGTACCAAATACATTTTTCATCCCCCCATCTCGGAAATTGTATTTTTGCTCTTCGATATCTGAGTGCAAAAGCCGTTTTTATTCGCTTGAGGAGAAAAAGTAAACTGATTTTAGAACATCGTGTGCACTAAGTTTGTGAATTCAAAACATTAATAAACCTATTTACTTCTACCTTCATGGTGCCGAATTTATCATACAAACTTTTTTAATTTGTTAAAAACTCAGACTCGGAACCTTCGTGGTGTACTTTTTTTTATTTGCTTTGCTCGCGCCATTTTCTTTTCACGTTATATTTTTAAAACCTAAGGTTAAAAACAAGAAATTTGAAAACAAGTGAAAAACCTAAAATGAGTGATTAGAGTGAGTGACGAGGAAGTTTATTTGACGCCAACAGAATTGACTGAAACTGTTTGTAATGCGCAAATATTATTTTTTTTTGCATTTAGTAATTTCCTCGCTGAGGTGGAATAAAAAGTTACGTGTTGCACTCGAGTGCAAAGATTTTTCAACTCGTACTCTTTTATTTCCCTCGCTAACGCTCAGGATTTTAATTTTTGAATCACTCGCTGCGCTCGTGATTCAATTTTAGCCTCCTTCACTTGTTCGGTTATCAAAATTGAGCACGCAGTTAAAAAGCAACTTTGCACTCTTGTATAACAAATAACTATTTTATATTGTTCGATGATGAGGTTAACGTTGTTGTTTTCTTAGTTGGTTGTCTTCTTGTGGATAGTTGGATAAAAGACATTCAACCAAAAAAACAACAAACGTTAACCTCATCATCGAACAATAGAAAAAAAAACACTTAATATGATGAGGAGGATTCGGTCTTGCACATTCTATAGGTATTTAAATCACATAATGATTTTTTGAATTGTAATATATATTTGCAATAAAGTTTATGAGGTACTAAGAATATTTTGTTTAATTTTATTGTGAATAACTAGTAAAATGATCGGAAAAATATTTGAACCGCCTCCGCGGCGTAATGGTTAGCCCATTCGCTTCACACCAGGAGGTCGTGGGTTCGATTCCCGGTGGGGTCAACTTGTAAGACTCGGTTTGGTTGGTGGTAGGGCATTTTCTAAGCCCGCCTGGCTAGCTACCACCATCTTATCTAAGTCTTGCCGCCAAACATCAGTGTTAACAACATTGATGTGTTCCGGCTTGAAGATAAGATAGTCAGTTCTCCATTGCGTTGGGGAATCTTGGTAAGCCCGCTTCCATCTTCGGCATCATCGTCACTTACCATCAGGTGAGATGATGCCAAGGGCTTACCAATTGTGAATAAAAAAATATATTAAACAACAGAGGACAAAAACTCGTTTGGCGACGCGTAGATGTGATGTTTCCCACTTTACGATCGGGAAATTAGCTGCAGTACACCCGATCGGATTCCTGGAAATATGTTGAAGGATAAAACAATTTTACATAAAAATAAAAAAATGGTACTTTTTTTTATTTAGAATTTATCATTAATTTTAACCACTTTCACTGCTGGACGAAATATCTTCAGAATCGTCGCCTGCATTAATAATTAAAGGCTAAACAAGATAAGCGCGACCTCGTGCGGATGTAATATTGGCGGCGACTCAGGGAGGCCCCTCTGTCGCTACCGTTTGACGCGAGCCGGCAGCGGCGAGCGGTATTTATCAAAGGTGTTGCTAATTTAGCGAACGAGCTATAATTCCAAGACTGCACTATGCCAAACATCAGGCGGTGCCGGTGGTGGTGTCGCGGTGGCGGTATTGAAGTCGATTAGAATGGTCATGTATACCAAAAGCTTTTAAAGCGCTTTTTGTTGGAAAAATGCTATTACAATATTACGAATTTTGTTGTATTTAACGACTGTGTTCTTATTCAATATTATTATGACGTTTCATGATTTATTCTATGAATTATCTTATGTTATGTGTGATTATTTTTGAAATGTTTTTCTTACACAAAGTAAATTTGTTAGTGGAATAAATAAATTTTGAATAAGTAATGTTAAGTGAACACCTGCCTCATCAACTCCATCGATACGTAATTATGACCCTACAGATAATAAGTAATGTTAAGTAAACACCTGGCTCATCAACTCCATCGATACGTATTTACGACCGCATATAATAAGTAATGTTAAGTAAACACCTGGCTCATCAACTCCATCGATACGTATTTATGACCCTACACATAATAAGTAATGTTAAGTAAACACCTGGCTTATCAACTCCATCGATACGTATTTACGACCCTACACATAATAAGTAATGTTAAGTAAACATCTAGCTCATCAACTCCATCGATACGTATTTATGACCCTACACATAAAAGTAAACACCTGTCTCATCAACTCCATCGATACGTATTTACGACCCTACACATAATAAGTAATGTTAAGTAAACACCTGGCTCATCAACTCCATCGATACGTATTTATGACCCTACACATAATAAGTAATGTTAAGTAAACACCTGGCTCATCAACTCCATCGATACGTATATACGACCCTACACATACTACAGATAAGTACTTATAGATAGTATATAGGTACCTACGAATTTCGGGAGCCAACGTCGAAACTCCGTCGGATAATGGGATCCTTTCTTCCACTGATTGCCAACAAATTGAAGATGATCGAGGGCCTTCGAACGGTCTTCTAAGTGGATAAAGTAACGGTAGGGTATAGTTTCACTTTTGACAGAAACTATCTTAATCGCAAATTGAAAACTTCAAGGCAGCCATCGAGGTTAAAGCTGCCGTCGTCTTCGCGACCTTCAACCCTAATCTCAGGCAAAAGAGGCTAACCTATAGGTTACTATTTATTAAGACCATAGGAAGGTATTATATAAAGAGCCCACTCAAAGTTAGGCCCCAATCAAATAATAATAAATAAATAAAATTAAAATTAGTTTAAAAAAAACACATGAAATCAGCATATTAAAACAATGATCCCACACTAGGCTACGCCTGTCTTGTGGGGACCAATAATACGATTTACAAATTAAAATGCGGCTACTGGTGTACAGTGTACACTAAGAAAAAAAAACGAGACCTACAGTACTCGCATACGATGTGTAACATGTGACAAAATACTTATGAAATTAATTAATTATCGGGTCGTACATTCACGGGCCGACCCTTCGAATAGTAGTATGTCATCTTTGCCTTTGCCATCACACTAGGCGGCATTGGCTATGACAACCTTAGTTTTCGAGACTTAAAAAACGTTTGCATTTCCTGTTACACATTTCCGTCCCATTTCACGAAATCACTCCCACAAATTGCAGGAAAGCGAGAGCAAAGATGTTACACATCAATAAATAAATAAACACTGAAACTGATTCAAAAGTTCCTTCTCAGATATTAGGAACCCAAAGAAAAATAATTGATTTTAGGGCGATGTATTGATTGGAACAGTTGCCTCTGTCATTTTCTTTACGTGTAAAGAGTAAAGAAAATAACCACACTTTTTTACTTTTTCAATGGTTTTTCGTTTCAATCAAACACTACAATAAAAGAATAAAAAATAATAACATAACTCACTTTGTATTATAATAACAAATATTGTAAAACATTTTTTTTTATACTTTAAAATATTAGTCATATCTAGAGTTGAAAGAAACGGTGTAGACATATTTTTGGGATTATTTTCTATCGAGCCAAAACTGCTTAATCGTGTTCTAAAAGCTTTTGACTTTAAGGAACATCATCAACAACAAGGGTATTGTTTTCAACCTTGGGTTTTCTGTCGTTTAGGAGTAATTGACGTCAAAAATAACGAAAATCTGTAATATTACAGTCCTAAAACTAGAAAATAAAAATTAGGTGTGTGTGTGTGTGACTATGTGTGCATGTATGACAGTGTGGGGTGTATGTGTATTTAACATCATCATAGAATAGAATTAGTTTATTTGAGTTGGGTACATATTAAATTGACTTATCGTATTATTGTTTTATTTTTTTCATCGATAATTAATTCCAACCATATCGCAGTGGGTACACGGGTAAACAGGAATTACCCCTACACCCACCGGTGGGTGAAGCCAGTGGGTGCACGGGTCGCCGTCCCATAATATTAGGTGTTACAAAAATTTTGTTGAAACGCCAAACTCAGCCATAAAAATGATAGCATGCAAAAACAAAATAAAGACAAAACTAGCTACATTACAATCCTTACTAATATTATAAATGTGAAAATGTGTTTGTTTGTTTGTTAGTTTGTTTGTTACCTTTTCACGCTTCAACGCCTTGACCAATTTTAATGAAATTTGGCATGCAAGTAGCCTGTGTCACAAGGAAGAACATATGCTACTTTTTATCCCGTGAAAATAGCATAGCCCGATGCAATTCCCGAGGGAACTGAAAATATACTCTTTTTTGGTTAATTAACATCGCAACGGAAAAATGGATTGTGTGATTTTTTGCACCGAGATGGTTGTGGGGGTGGGAAATGACACGATTTACTAATAAGCATATCCTGACATAGTTCCCGAGGGATCTGGAGAAAATTCATGTCCACCGCGCACCCTCTAAGTCAGTCACAAAAACGATGTCCACGCTGGCGAAGCCGCGGGCAAAAGCTAGTAATAAATAAATAACATTTAAATTGTACTCAGTCATTATTAATAAATTTATAATCCAAAAATTCCTTGACCGAGTAAAATGTATTCAGTAGCAGCTATCTCAGCTCATATACGACCCCACCGAGGGGTTCGAGCCTATCCTGAATTAGGGCGATCGAGCCTTAGTCGACCACGCGGGCCCAGTGCAACATATAACATATAACTTTAACATATTACTTTTAAAATACCCTCTACTTCATCATAATTATGTCCTGTATAGCAAATAGCTTTGAATAATTCTTTTCGTTTCATATTATGTCCACTTCGCTATGTCACATGATTTAATAACTTTTAATAATTAAATAAAATTCAAAAACAAATGTATGCATTGAAGTTCTATAAATCTGTCAAAGTAGTTTTCTTATTGTTAATTGAACCGTTATTACTTACCTATATTATAATTTAATTTGAAATAACCTGTAAAGTCCCTGCACGACTTTATAGAAATTCTATGAAAATTTGCTCTCGATTCCGAAGTATATTTTCCTACAGTTGTCTTTTCGTATGATTGCCCTCTATGGTTGTCCTTTAGTCTTACTGAAATGTGTCTATGCGATCCCTAGGGGCAACAAAATCTAATCTTCTGACACTAAGTAGCACTTAGCTTCTTCTTTTTTACTCCTATGAAATATAAATTTTATTTTTTCAAATATGCGGGAAAATGTTATCATTATCTACTTTAATAAATAATATGCAAAGTATCACATTTACGTACAGAAATTTGCTTTTTTAAAAACAATCCAGTACTAATATACATAATATTATACTTATAACTTTCCAGAACATTTTTTATTTCAGAAATTAAAAAAAAGCGCCAGTTATGGATTTTTTATCAACAATCCTGGACCTGTTCCATTTTTATTTAACATGAAGAAAAAAAAATTTTCGGGGTTTTGACGTTCTTCGTTCTTCTGTACGAGCATCACAGAACAACGAAAGAGTTTATTTAACACTGTCTTCTAATGAGTGACAGTTCAAATATTATACACTAGGTATCTGTGTTTGTAATAAACACAATATTATGTCCCTTTACTGAGTAACTTATTAAAAAAAAATCTCAAGATATAGTCATATTCATTTTAGTCATATTAATATATTTTTATTGTTATTTTATAAATTTCAAAAAAATATTCTAGGAATAATAAGAAGTAATTATTACATATTTTATTTTATTATATAAACTGAAACTAGTGGTTCGCTCCGAACTGTGAACTCGCGGCAAACTCGTTTTAAAAAAAATACTATAGGTACGTACGCTCACTAACGCTTGCGCGATGTAGGATCCGTCCAGCGGCATCTAGTGATGTTTAGGGAAACCATGTTTTCAACATCTACAACCTCCTATATCTCGGCAACGCCTTGAACAATTTGGCTCATGTTCAAACTTAAGGATTATTTTTATCTTTTTAATTCGCCTGCCAAATTTCACGACGTTCTGGTCAAACATACGTACATTCATACATATGCCAGATTGTTCCATTAGAACTTCGCTGTTACGTAGAGCCTCGTCGCTCGTTCAATTAATTAATTTAAGAATCGTTTCCATCCATTATTATCATTATTCTCGATTATTTCATTATTTATATTTAAAACGTAAAAAGCTCTAGTCACGTTTCAGCCTATTTAATGTTCATCCAAGAGTGTCAGTGGCGTAACGGTTAAGGCCGCTACCTCCTGTCCAGGAGGCCGTGGTTAGAATCCTGCCACGTATCAATGTATTTCGAATTTTCGATTTCATATGTACGTTTATCCGACGCTCTTACAGTGAAGGAAAACAACGTGAGAATACCTGCACACGCCTGCGAAGAAACTCCAAGGTTGTGTGTGAAGTCGACCAACCCGCACTGGGCCCGCGTGGTCGACTAATGTCCGATCGTCCTAATTCAGGGTAAGTTCGAACCCCTCCGTAGGGACGTATATGAGCTGATAAGAAGAATGTTCATTCAGTGCGTGATGCTTCTAACGAATTTGACACTGCGCTGGGTAGCTCTTTGATTTAGTCTGAATTAACCCTGAAGTAACTGACATAGCTCTCAGAATTGATAAACTCAAGTGGCAGTGGGCGGGGCACATTGCTCGTAGAACAGATGGCCGTTGGGGCAGTAAAGTTTTCGAGTGGCTACCACGCACCGGAAAACGTAGTGTAGTGTCCTCCCACTCGGTGGACCGATCACCTGTTGAAGGTCGCGGGAAGCCGCCTGGATGCGGGCAGCGCAGAATCGGTCGTAGTGGAGATCCTTGGGGGAGGCCTATGTCCAGCAGTGGACGTCCTTCGGCTGATATGATGAACCCTAGGTCATGATATTTTTATGCGTCCGCGGGACTTTAAAGACAGTGTTAAGTTTTCCACACGTATCTATGTTGTAGGTAAACATTCTTAATCAAACGTATCCTCTAAGCTGGATGGACTTCAATAAATGAAGGCGTGTAAATAACAAACCAAATCTATTTGTATGAATATTATACAGGTGTAAAAATATGGTGTTTTTTTGCGAGTTGAGTAAGGGTCTCTTGGAGACAGTTGTTCAGTTTTATGAGGAGTAGATCAATTGAAAGGCCCTACAACAAATTTGTGACACCGTTGTAATAAAGGACCAAGGACTTACATATAGGAAATAAATTGTACAGTCACGCTGTTCATACTTTTTCCTGTAGCCTGCATCGTCTGGCATACAGAAATTAACATTAATAAAAACCGGCCAAGTGCGAGTCGGACTTGCGCAAAGTAGGGTTCCGAAGTGTTTCAAAAAAATTAATGTATATTTTAAAAAAAACTAAATCATATTTGCAGTTGGTTATAGAACATTTTGTATGGAAAATCTATGCACTTTTTTCAAACCCAACTGTACACGTTAAGTTGGTCGACTAGTACTCCTAAACTAAGAAAGTACTTAGCCGTCATAGTTTTTTTTTCAAACTGATTATATTATGTGCTACAATTTTCATTTTTTTTTCAGTCGTCCTTTAATAGCGGATTAGCTGGCAGTGGGGGGAGGGGACACTTGACTATTACAAAAATTATCATTTTAAAGCTTAACATTTCCCAACCGATCCCTAAATTGAAAAATGGTTTTTGCAAACCGTCAGTAGTTTTTAAAAACCTATTCACCGGTACCCCACACGATAGGGTACGTCAACGAAAAAAAAATCACACCCTCTACTCGTAGGGGAGCTACCCCAAAAAAATCCTTGTTAACTTCGGAACCCTAAAAATTTAATCTATTCAGTAGCAAGAAAAACAAAGAGGTAAATGTATTGAACTTTATGAAATAACTAGCTGTCCCGGTGAACTTCGTTCCACCTTACACTACACTACGCTACGCTACACTACATTACGCTACACTACACTCCACTAAACCACACTACACTACATAAGAACCATCTCCTGACAATAACGAACTTAACAAAAAAATAATAAACAAAATCGGTCCAGCCGTTCACTCGTGTTGCCGTGACCAAGGAATTAGCGTTTAATTTTATTAATGTCTAGAGATATTAATTAAGAATGGATGGTACCGTATTGTCAACACGTAAGTGACGTTAGGTAACTGTTCATAGTGTGATCACCTGTATTCTCCAATAAAAATTTTACCAACCACTCTGTATCTACCTACCGCCCCTGCCATAACTCAGAAATTCGAAATTTATGTGGCTTTCCATCAGGCGTCCAGGAAATACGTATACACTATGTACGTTATGAATGGTGAAGGCGCTGGCTAACCGCAGTTTACGGCTTGTGGTTCCGGATCCATACTAATGTGCATATTATGTCCGTAGATAGACTTATTGTCAATATTTGGACTATAAAAGCACAATGAAAAGGTTGTGATGGTATTGAGACGTTACCAGATATACAAAATTCATCAACATTCATCATCATACCAGCCGAAAGACGTCCACTGCTGGACAATGGACTCCCCAAGGATTTTCACGATGACCGGTTCTGCGCTGCCGGAATTCACCATCACCAGATGATCGGTCTTACGAGTGGAAGAACTGCCTACGCTACGTCTTCCGGTGTACGGTCGCCACTCGAGAACTTTACTTCCCAGACGGCCATTTTTTCAACGAGCTGTGTGCCGCGCCTACTGCTACTTAGGCTTAGCGATTCTGAGAGGTATGTTGATTACTTTGGTTCTCCTCGTTTCTGATTTTGTCACCCAGGGAAACTCAAAGCATAGCACGCCCCATCGCCCTTTGGGTGACTTTGAACCTTCATATGAGGCTTATAGTAAGCGACCATGCTTCAGTTCCGTATCTCATCACTGGAAACACACACTGATCAGAGAGTCTTGATACACTGCGGTATTTGGTACGTGAAGATACTGCGAAGCTTCCTAAACGCTGCCCAGCCGAGTTGGATTCGACAATCCCTACTAATATTATAAATGCGAAAGTAACTCTGTCTGTCTGTTACGCTTTCCCGCAAAAACTACTGAGCGGATTTGGTTGAAATTTGGTAGGTAGACAGATTAGAACCTGGATTAAGACATAGGCTACTTTTTACCACGCTCGCGAGCCGCTTGCGGCTTGCGCACTGCGCACCCTCGAAAAGTCATAGAAACGTGGTCCAAGCGGGTGAAGCCGCGGGAAACAGCTAGTTGATCATAAAACTAAATATAATCAAATAAGAGCCAAGGAAAAAGCAATGCCTTTTACCTAAAATAGTTCGTATGATATTTCCGAACCTCTATTCTCAGCGGTTTCATATCCAATATCCCAATACCGGTCAAATAGGTGAAAGGTTATACGATCGGTTATATAACCGGTATAACGCTGTTTCGGTGCAAACGGTAACGAATGCAATAACGATACAGATTGGATCTAAATAATTCTAGCCCCGCGTATAGGTAAGTCGAATCAGAATCGAGGAGATCCGTCGGAGAACCAATGGAACTGGCATATATCTCAGAATTGCTAAACTTCTAAATAATTCTAGCCCCGCGTATAGGTAAGTCGAATCAGAATCGAGGAGATCCGTCGGAGAACCAATGGAACTGGCATATATCTCAGAATTGCTAAACTTAAGTGGCGGTGGGCCGCGCACATAGTTGGTAGAACAGATGGCCGTTGGGGCAGTACAGTTCTCGAGTGGCAACCGCGCACCGGAAAAGTTGCATAGGCAGGCCTCCCACACGGTGAACCCATGATTGGGTGAAGGTCGCGGGAATCCGCTGGATGCGGGTAGCGCAGAACCGGTTGTCGTGGAAATCCTTGGGGGAGACCTATGTCCAGCAGTTGTCGTCCTTCAGCTGATATGATGATGGTGATGTACCTAACAGGATTGGTGGGTGTAACAAAGTTAGTGTTAATCTCTATAACTGGGGCTTCTACTTATAATACTAAACTGCTTTGGTCCTATTATTGCTAAAAACGCAGAAAAAAATCAACTCTTTATACAAATCGATTAGCTGATCGACTAATTTTATCATATTTTTTTATTAACTTTGTGTTCCTTGGAGAAAGTTTTTCAGCATGATGAGTAGAATCCCAGTGAACGGGTCCTACACCTATTTTTTTACAACCTGTATATTATATAGTAATGCTAGAATCTATACATCTATTATGCTAGCGTCGGTAGCTCAACCGGAAACGACTCGGTTCTTCTAACCAGAGGTACCGGGTTCAAATCTGGACGGCCAATGTACCAATGAGTTTTTCAAAACTTACGTACATACTTACCGATTGCTTTAACGGTGAAGGAAAACATCGTAAGGAAACCTGCACACGCCTGCGATGAAACTCGAAGGTTGTGTGTGAAGTTGACCAACCCGCATTGGGCCCGCGTGGTCTAATGCTAGAATGTATAACTTTACTAGCGGTAATCAGCTCGTTGCTGTCACAGAAGAAATAGTTTGAAAATTACTCTACTCTACTTTACAATACTGTACTCCACTCAACACTACAGTACTCTAATCTTCTCTTCTCTACTGTCCACTCTACTTTCTACTCTACTCTCCAGACTCTACTTAACATCTCTTTACTCTACTTTTCTCACTACACTCCACTCAACTCTCCACTACTACCCACTCTTCTCACCAATCTACTCTCCACTCTAATCATCACACTACTCTTTTCACTAGTCTCCACTGAACTCTCTACTCTACTCATCACTCTACTCTCCCCTTTACTCTGCACTCTACACTCCACACTCTACTCTCCCCACTCTACTCTCCACTTTACTCTTCACTCTACACACCACTCTATTTCCTCTAGATGCTACTAGCTCGTGAAAAAGCTGGGCTGGCAATCAAGGCTTAGATCCTTTGGTTCTTTGCCTAGAAAATGGAAGCACATTCGTACTAATTACCATGTTACTAGAGGGCCCGCGCTGCGCGAGCCGCAAGTGGCTCGCGATACCAACAGCTTCCTCGTGATTCAATCCGTCCAATGGTGAAAAACATATGAGAATTCATTCTGTAGTTTTTGAGCATATAGCATTCAGACAGACAAAAAGGCGCGGCGGGGAACTTTTCACCGACTTCGCCAGAAGAAGGGGTATGTTTTTCGAGTATATATTTAATTCTTCAGCACGCTCTGTAGCCTAAATGGCTTGATATATTTGGGAAAGCGACGTGTCGTTAGATTTGTCTTGATCCCGTGCGTGATATAGAATACATTTTTACGCGACTGCCCACAAAAAAGCAGCGTATTGTTTTCAGGACTAATGTATGCATGTTTCTTTTATCATATCAGCCGAAGGACATCCACTGCTGTACAAAGGCCTCCCCAAGGATTTCCACCACAACCGGTTCTACAATGCCCGCATCCAGCGGCTTCCTGCAACTTTCAACTTCGCCACTCGAGAACCTTACTGCCCCAACGGCCATCTGTTCTATGAGCTATGTGTCCCCGCCCACTGCTACTAAAGTTTAGCAATTCTGAGATTTGTTATTTTTTATCCGTATTTTAACGTAAATGTACCCGTTTTACCCAAATAATGGGACTGTGGTTAATTACTTTAATAAATTTTAACCGCCTCCGTGGCGTAATGGTTAGTCCATTCGCTTCACACCAGGAGGTCGCGGGTTCGATTCCCGGTGGAGTCAACTTGTAAGACTCGGTTTGGTTGGTTGTAGGGCATTCTAAGCCCGCCTGGCTAGCTTCCACCATCTTATCTAAGTCTTGCCGCCAAACATCAGTGTTAACAACATTTTGGCTTGAAGATTAGATAGCCAGTTCTCTATTGCGTTGGGGAATCTTGTTAAGCCCGCTTCCATCTTCGGCATCATTGTCACTTACCATCAGGTGAGATGATGCCAAGGGCTTACCAATAGTGAATAAAAATAATAATTAATTGAACCTTAATTAAGGTTAATAATTATACATTTTACAAATTTGTGTTACAAAATTGTTCAATCACTTAATTACTTTCGAACTCACTGGTTGTACATAGGCCAATTATGGCTTCGGCAGTCTTTGTTTATTTTGTTTATTTATTTAATAGTTTATTGTGTACTAATAAACAATATAACATGCATAAAATTAAATTATAGTTAGTAATTTCGTTTAGTTACGTAAGATTTTAAACGATGTAGATCTTTAGCTCGGGAATACACAGGAGTGTACCCTTGTGACGAAGACATATTTTTTTGTTTATTTTTGATCTGTTTTAAAATAGAATGAAATAATTGAAAACGCTAAACACGTTAAAAAACCGACTTCCATCGCAGCAACTTAGTACATTTATGCATTATTATTTTTGGTTTTTGTTGATTTTCTAATAAAGTACTACACTGATTTTGATAAAATTTATATAGGACCACACGGAAAGCACTAGCTTTTAAATAAAAAAAGAATCATAAAAATCGGTTCACCAAGTCATAAGTTATGAGGTTACACACACATAAACCAAAAAAAAAACATACAGACGAATTGTGAACCTCCTCCTTTTTGGAAGTCGCTTGATAAAATGAAATAAAGTAGTTTATTTGTGGGAACACAGTAATACAGATCTTCGTTATAAATTATAATTATAAGGAACGCCAATACATATGTTTTAAAGTTAAGTTCGGTGGGGACGTATATGAGCTGTAATGATGAATGATGAAAGTTACAAAATCCCTATCCCTACTAATATTATAAATGCGAAAGTAACTCTGTCTGTCTGTTACGCTTTCCCGCAAAAACTACTGAACGGATTTGGCTGAAATTTGGTAGGTAGACAGATTAGGACTCGGATTAAGACATAGGCTACTTTTTACCACGCTCGCGAGCCGCTTGCTTGCTTATCAAATATTTCTAACTAGCTGTTTCCCGCGGCTTCACCCGCGTGGACCACGTTTCTATGACTTTTCGAGGGTGCGCAGTGCGCGAGCCGCAAGCGGCTCGCGAGCGTGGTAAAAAGTAGCCTATGTCTTAATCCAGGTCCTAATCTGTCTACCTACCAAATTTCAGCCAAATCCGTTCAGTAGTTTTTGCGGGAAAGCGTAACAGACAGACAGAGTTACTTTCGCATTATATTATAGTAGGGATTATTATGTCAATATCAAATAAGTACACCTTTTCATTAAATTATTGATAAAAAAATTAATGTAAGTCGTAAAAGCAGTTATTTGTCAGCCAACAAGAAAGTTTGTTTCTGAAATATTTCAGTGAAAGCTCCCTGAAGTCGCAAGTGTGATTGTAAACCTTAATTGACGTAAAATAACAGTTTCTCTTATATGCAGAGCTTTTGTATTTCGGTATTCGCAATCGCGTACGGTCTCTTAACCTAGGATACTGTTCAGCATGTTTAAAAAGATTCGGATTTTTTATACAAATTTTCCTATTACTAAAATGTACAAGCTTGTAAGTGTTAGGGAAGTTGTGTTTCATGAAAAGTTGACGACATTGTCAATAAGGGATCGGACTGATAATCATTTGAGTTACTTTTTATGATCTGTCAAGAAGGAAACTTTGTTCTAAAAATGTTTGAAATAACCACAAGTGACGTCATAGATTTTTGGCGTCATTAACGAACTTATTTTGTGAATTCAATCAATTAAAAATTTAAAACGTGATGGAAAAACAAAACAAGTAAGGTTTTTTGAAACTTCAAGAGGAGAGCAATTTAGGAAATCATATTTCAGAATTTATTTTAGATGCAGTCCGATCCCCTATTGGTCCATTTGCAATAACTTCTTTTAAATTTGTTTTTTTTTGTGATTGTGTTTTGAAATTATTGACTTATCAGCTGTTTTTCCTGACTGCGCCAGAAGTAGGGTTATGTATTTCGAGTGTATGTATGTTTCTTTCTTTGGCACGCCCAAACGGCTTAACGGCTAAGCGTAGGAGCCTGGACGGCTTGATAGATTTCGGAACTCGAGGTGTCGTTAGATTTGTGTTGATCCCGTGACCACAAAGCATACATTTTTACCCGACTAAACCAAAAAAAGAGGTTATTTATTTCTTTGGCTCGCTCTGCAGCCTAAACGACATGATGGATTTTGGAGAAGCGAGATGTCGTTAAATTCGTCTTAATCCCGTGAGTGAGTGAAAAAAAAGAGAGTTTAAGTTTTAAAATGAAATGTAAAAAGTAAGGGTTTTCATTTTTAAATAATTTCTTATTTATCGTCTTCCAATTCAGTACTTCATATCTCATATTTTTATTTTTTGCTTTATGTTTTATTCTTTCTTTCTTATCGTGGGGCACAATCAACCGTGCTAATCAAGAAATTTAATAAATTATATTAATATAAAATTTACCAATTTTTATCTAAATTTAGTTTTGGAGGTAACAACACCTTTTATTTTACTAATTTGGACCATACCCCTGCCCTTCAAGGCTTTTAATCGTAACAGCTTAGACCCAATACGGAGGGCGCCTCGAGACCGCAGCCTGTATCCAACTACGAACTTATTTACCTAAAATGATATTTATAAATGTACAAACCTACGAAGAACATTATTATTTCCCTACTTACTTACATTGTTTCTTTCGGCAATCCCCACGAGAATTCCCTTCAAGATTTTATTTCTCTTCCACTATATGATTTTATCAAAAAAAATTGGTTGTCTGTAAAGTCGGTTTACGGACAATAGATTAACGTGAAAACGTCATAACAAAACATTGATGAAATGATTGCATACTTCTATGACGAGTCAATTAGCGTAACGGGACAATTAGCGTAACAGGACAATGAGCGTAACGGGACACTGAGTCAACCTTTTTCGTGCGTGCAATCGGCGGCCATCGATTTATTAGACGTTATCACGTCAAAAATAGTTTCAGGTACGTGTTTTATTGAACACACGTCGTATTTTATTGAATCAATTTCGAGCAGATGGTAGCCACACCGATAGCTGGTGTTCAATAGTTTCAGTAAATTGCTACTATTCAACCCTGCGCAGCTGTGCTTGTAACTGGGCAAATTACTTGAGAAATGTAATGACATATCAACATCGCATGTGAGTACCTATAGAGGTTGTAACAAAATTGGTGTTTACCAGTTTTTCTTCTACATGCCATACTAAAAACTTTATCTAAGAGACCGATAATCAATACACTTAAAAAAATTTGAACTCTTCACACACAAATCAATTTATTGATTGTCCAATTTTGTGTATTTTTGTATGTAGAAACCAAAAAATTTTTGTGGATTGAGTATGTCATCATCATCATCATCATATCAGCTGATAGATGTCTACTGCTGGACGAAGGCCTCCCCAAGGATTTCCACGATGACCGGTCTTGCCCGCATCCAACGGCTTCCAGCGACCTTTACCAGGTCGTCGGTCCACCGAGTGGGAGGCCTGCCCACGCTACGTGTTCCGGTGCGCGGTCGCCATTGAAGAACTTCACTACCCTAACTATCCCCCACTATAAATCGACTATGTGTTCCTTATGTGTGTGTTGAAAATGAGTGAGTTTAAAAGTAAGTTAGTTTTGCCCCAGTTTAAAACCTCATACACCATTTTTATAACATGCCATAGAATTTAGTAGACAACGACTTTGTGAAGGTGGTGAGAAGCCACTGGATGCGAGCAGCGTAGGACCGATCGTTGTAGATATCATGGGGGGGAACTCCTTGTCCAGTAGTGGCCGTCCTTCAGTTTATATGATGATGATTTATAAAATCAACTTCAGTTCAAATAAATTACAAGATCTATTCCATTTGATTATGTGTTCTCTATAGATACACAGGCTCACAAAACAATTGCTGTACGTTTCCTTATATCCTTTTAAACCCCCAACGCAAGCAGATGGGTGGTAAAAATTTAACGTGTGTATCTGTGTGTCTGTCTGTGGCATCGTAGCTCCCAAACGGATAAACCGTTTTATTTAAGTATTTTTTGTTTAGAAAGGTGACTTGATCGAGCGTCATAATTAGCTACGATTCAAATAAATAGAGTTAAAAAAAACCTAAAAAACACGCTTTTAAAAGAACATCAGACTAAAAAGTAGAAAATAATAATTAACAAAAAATACTAGTATTATTGTGAAAAAACGTGGGGCGCTCTGTGCCATATTTATCGTATTTTAAGCAACCCACACTTTTTCACAATAATACTAGTATTTTTTGTTAATTATTATTTTCTACTTTTTAGTCTGATGTACTTTAATATCGTGTTTTATAGTTTTTTTAAACTATATTTATTTTTTATTTTTTACTTCAAACTTATGAAATTATTATAATATTGTCGCTGATTCTTGATAAGTCTACAAAGTTTGAATTAAATATGTCCGTTTAAAGTGGGTCAAAATCGAGTCCAAAGGAGTCGGTTACATACAAACATACGGGTGAAGCTAATAAAAGCGTGATAAAAAATCAGTTTATCCGTTGAAGATCATTATTAACTATTGTCTAATTTATGAAGGGATGTGGGCAACTTTCGCAAGTCTGAATGATTCGAATTTCGTATCATGTTACTTTGATAATATTGCAAGACACTGGCAACCATGACCTGATGCTGCAGCATTAATAATCATACCCATCAATCAATACCCAACTTCTCAGCACTGGGATTTACAGCAGAGTTATAGTGTATGGGCTCATTAGGATGATCTCAGTGAACAGGTTACAGATAAAAAAACCGGCCAAGTGCGGGACTCGCACACCAAGGGTTCCGTACCATTATCTATAAAAATCACGTTTGTTGTATGGAAGCCCCCCTTAAATATTAATTTCAATTTAATTTAATTATTAATTTTTATAGTGAATAATACAACTCAGTATTTTGTTGCCGTTATCAATATCAAGCAAAAGCGAGCAAAAAAAACACGTTGGTTGTATTGGAGCCCCCTTAAATATTTGTTTAATTGAAATATTTATTTTCATAGTGAATATATAACTTAATATTCTGTGAATATTTCAAGTGTCTATCTGTTGCCGGTATCAATATCGAGCAAAAATCACGTTTTTGTATGGAGATCCCCCTTATTTTTCCCGCTTGCGGCTCGCGCTCTGCGCACCCTCGGAAAGTCATAAGACTTTGTCCACGCGGGTGAAGCTGCGGGAAACAGCTTGTTTGTTGATAAAACATAAATAATTTCATGTCATTAAATTAAGCTCATTTCAAAAAAATTTAAAAAAACTGGTTCTCTCTAAAGTCGGTTCACGGACGATAATTTTACGTGATAATGTCTAAAAAAAACATTGATCACAAGCCGAACGCTTAGGCTGATCGTGCCTCTCTATCGCTTGTTCCGCGTTCTCGCTTGCACGCGAAACGTGACACTTTTTCATGCATGCAGCCAGCATTCATCGATTTATAAGACGTTAACACGTCAAAATTTTTAGGTACAAGCTTTTATTTAAAAACAGTTTTTAAGTTCAATGTGTTTTAATTCAAATATTAAAAAAGCCGGGCTGAGAGGTACAGTATTTCCTAAAACAATAGATGATCCTGGGCCTTCGATTCCACCCTCATGGTTTATCGTCAGATCAACTTCAAAGTACCAAAAGGATCATTGTCACCGGGAATACGGCTTAAAGCTTTCAAATTTCAGCTCAATCTTTTTTTTAAATTCACAATTGGTAAGCTCTTGGCATCGTCTAACCTGATGGTAAGTAAAGGTGATGCCGAAGATGGAAGAGGACTTACCAAGTTCCCCAACGCAATGGAGAACTGGCTATCTAATATTCAAGCCGGAACACATCAATGTTGTTAACACTGATGTTTGGCGGCAAAACTTAAAAAAAATAAGATGGCGGTAGCTAACCAGGCGGGCTTAGAAAATTCCCTGCACAAACCAAACCGAGTCTTACAAGTTGACCCTACCGGGAGTCGAACCCGCGACCTCCTGGTGTGAAGCGAATGGACTAACCATTACGCCACGGAGATGGTTAGAAATTTGAGCGGATTTGAAAACATATACGAACATTTTGCAAGTTGACAAATTGAAAGCGGGACTTGACGTGATTTGGTCATGTGTTATATAATAATATTCGAAAAACCTAAAAAGTTTTAGGTACAAGATTTTAATATTGCATTGTCACGCGATATACATATGCATGCAAAATTTCAGCTCAATCGGAAACCGGGAAGTGGCTCAAATTTAACTTTCAAGATTCCACCCGACCAAACATGCATACATTGCAAACTATATAAAAGCTTATAATCACGTCAAGTCCCGCTTTCAATTTGTCATTATGAATAATCGTGAAAGTTTAAACTGTTATTTTGCAACTTAAATTAAAGCTTGTGAAAATGTCCAGGCTCTTATCAGTGAAGTAACCGGCAACCACAATCCCTTCCTTTCTCTCACCAGCTCCTTATGCACAGTTGCCTTTGTAGCAGGACGTAGTAAATGGATGATCACCGTTAGCCGGATGGAGAGCTTTTGGTAGAGCTAGTAAGATAAGACGTGTGATGGTTGAAGCTTGGTCAAATCTAATTTTTTTAAAGTTAGTTTGCTGAATTAACTGCATCTTTGATGAATGCCGCGAGCCGGCGGCGGCAACAGTCAAACACACCGACAAAGCGGCCGCCCTGAGTTCAGTCGCGGCGCCGACAACGTCGGCGGCGGTGCGGCGGGTGGCGCGATTGAACTCAGGGCGACCTCTTTGTTGGAATGTTAGTCGTGAGCCGTCAAATCTGCAGCTTATTCAGCGAAAAAACTAAAAGCGACAATATTTACGTATAATAATTTAAAAAAAACCTATGATGTGTATATTATGTAAATATAATATACTTACACATCATAGGTTTTTTATCCACAATTGGTATTTAAACTCTTGGCATCATTTCAACATTTCACCTGATGACCTGCGGATGATGGAAGCGGACTTACCAATATTCCCCAACGCAATGGGCAACTGCCTATCTTATCTTCCAGCCGGAACACCTCAATGCTGTTAACATTGATGTTTGGTGGCAAGAATCAGATACCCAGAAATAATAATGTTAGATATGATGGCGTAGGTCGGACTAAAAAATGCCCTTCCACACACCAACAGCAGTCTTTCAAAATTACTCTGTCGGGAATCGAATCTGCGACCTCCTAATGTGAAGCTAAACGATCAAAGGTGCAACCACAGGGGCCATAAAGTTACCAATAGCGGACACATTAACAAATTTCATATAGTGATGTCCTTAATACACGGACAATAGCAACCACTTTGATGTTAGTGACGTCAGCTACCAAGGAGAGCGATAAATTTGGCTAATTGCCTACTTTGTTTAGTTACCTTTTGAAGCTTTTATTTAATTTGCAATGCCTGTATGTATGTTTGTTTTGTTCAAATTTTGCGATCGATTTAAGAGCGACTTTCAGGGCTTTCATTAAGCCATAGTTTGGATTGAAGCCGTATTCCCGGTGACAATAGATCCTTTTGTCATTTTGAAGTTGATCTTATGATGAACTTTTGAGGTGGAATCAAGGTCCCAAAATCGTCTTTTATTTTTTAATAGATGTAAGAAATAGAATAATGTGTTCACTTTTTTGAATTTGGAACCGAGTACTTTTTATATTCACTTGATCAATTGGCTTTTTGAACATAATAACTCTTTTCTAATAATAGCTTGTACTTAAAAGCTTTTAGATTTAAAAAAAAAATATTTTATTCTAAAATGTCTTTAAAATCACAATCATAAAGCCTACATTTTTTTCATTGACTACCGGGTTCCTCCTTTTATTTATGGTTAAAGAATTCTTTGGAAAAAGTTGTTCAGTATAAAAAATAGAATCCCCAGATAACTAACAGGTCTTACACCAATTTAGTTACATCTGGTAATCTGTGTATTTCAATATACGGTACCAAAACAATGTTCTTGTTTGTCGAAAGCCTTTTTAATCATTCCTATTAGACCTGTTTTGGACAAGTAAAAACCACATTATACCACCGTTGGCCTCAGTATTCACAACATTGTTATGAATGCGATTCGATTTATTTCATAAATAGCCACCGGCCGGCCGAATGGACGTCATCATCCCTTCCACAGATGTAATGTATGTGTTTTGACAAATGAAAAACGTTATTTTGTGTGTCCATTTCCATGTAACCTTTTTTTTTTATTAGAAATTACTCAAAAATAACCGATAAGCTAACCGCCTCTGTACCGTAATGATTATTATCTTCACATCAGGAGGTTGCGGGTTCGATTACAAACGCAGTCTGACTATGTAAGACTCGGATTGGTAGGTGGAAGGGTATTCTCTAAGCCCGCCTGGCTAGCCATTACCATCTTATCTAAATCTTGCCGCCAAACATCAGTGTTAACAGTATTGATGTGTTCCGGCTGGAAGATAAGATAGCCAGTTCCACATTGCGTCGGGGAATCTTGGTAAATCCGCTTCCATCTTTGGCATCATCAGGTGAGATGATGCCAAGCGCTTACCAATTGTGGATTTAAAAACCTTCTGAAGCAAGTCACCCATAACGCTGAGGGAATGAAACAAATAAAATTTCGCCCTGTATAAATAATACATTATTATTTATCTTTTCCCTTTAAAGGGGCTCGTCAGGCAGTGTAAATATGAACATGTAAACACTTCAGGCTTCACTATGCTTTGAAATGAAATCATCGTTCGTTAGCTGAACTTGAATGCCGGCTGTGCCTTTCTTCTATGGATGCCATATCCTAACGGATGTCAGCAATCAACTTGCGGAACTCTTGCCCCTCCTTAGCCATTCTGTGGCTGCGTCATTGATTCCGGTCCATATCGTTGTGTTTTTATACCAGGATGTGCGCAGTCTGCCTCTCCCTCTTCTGCCCTCAACTTTACCGTCGATATTTGTTCTAACTAAGTCGTAGCAAGCGTCGGTGGCTCAACCGGTAACGACTCGGTCCTCCTAACCAGAGGTGACTAGTTGAAATCCAGACGGTCAATGTACCATAGAGATTTTCGAAACTTACGTACATATACTCACCGATTGCTTTAACGGTGAAGGAAAACATCGTGAGGAAACCTGCAAAGAAACTCGAAGTGTATGTGTGAAGTCGACCAACCCGCACTGGGCCCGCGTGGTCGACTAAGGTCCGATCGCCCTAATCCAGGATAGGCTCGAGCCCCACAGCGGGGACGTATATGAGCTGATATGATGAAGTCGTATTTGTTACTTATGTATAAATGTCATAAATAAGCTATTTTCCTCTTCTTTACAGTTACTGTTACTTCTTTTTTTTTCTTTTTTTTTTATTCACTAGCTAGCCAGGCGGGCTTAGAAAATGCCCTACCACCAACCAAACCGAGTCTTACAAGGTGACCCCACCGGGAATCGAACTCGCGACCTCCTGTGTAAAGCCAGTGAGCTTTGCCTCTGAGCTAAGGAGGCGGTTCTTGTTTTTCATCGCACATCATTTCCATCGCCTTCGAACTCAGGTAATACTCGTTGATTTGAATGCCTAGAACTCAATGGCAATGAACATGTAACAAAGAATTAAATAATTAGTAAGTAATTGATTTAGGAATAGTTGCATACAGCAATAAATTAAATAGGGGATCGGACTGCTAGTCATTTGGGTTACTTTTTATGATCTGTCAAAAACGAAATTTTGTTCTAAAAATTTTTGGAATACCCACAAGTGACGTCAAAGATTTTAAATGTCATTGACGAACTTATTTTATGAATTTGATTAATTAAAAATTGAATACGTGATGGAAAAGCAAAACAAGTAAGGTTTTTTGAAACTTCAAGAGGAGAGCAGTTTAGGAAATCATATTTCAGAATTTATTTTTGATGCAGTCCGATCCCCTATTGTCCACATTCCTTACCAAAGAAATAGTTAACATACTCGTAAATTCCTATCTGCCTCACCTATATTAAAGATTTTTTAACGCAGACTAACTACGAGTTTAGGAGAAACCATTGGGGACTTTGAAATGAATGAAATGAAATCATTTATTCTCAGGTACTAGCCCCATAGTCAATAAAATAAATACATAAAAAAATACAAAATACAGACCATAATAAATAAAACATAATAGTAAGTTAAAATATAAATAAGAGTTAAAAACAAATCAAATAACAAACAACACAGATGAAATAATAATAATGTCATATGAAACTTAATTAATTGTCATGTCATCTTACATGCAGGTGCATCCAATGATCCACAAATGGGGAGTCCCATCTGTCTGCAACAGTGTTCAGGATGCTGTTGCCGCCGCCGCGCACCCGCGCATGCATGGAGGCGCAGCGCTTGCGCATGATGGCGTGGAACCCGTCCACGTGCGCCTCCGCGAACATTCCGGACGCGCTGCAGTACCGCGGCAGCTGCATCAGCACCCTGAACGCGTTGTTATATTGGACGCGCAGCGCGCTGTATGCCCTCTGCGTATAACTCACCCACAGAGTGCAAGTGTAAAAGGATTGACAGAAAGCTCTAAAGAGCGTTACCTTTACATGATTTGTACACTTTGCAAATCTGCGGGCGAGCATATTACATCGGACAGACAGCGCTCTACGCTCCCGCTCGATGTCCACGTCATCTCTCAGATCCTCGGTTACCCCAGTAGCCCAGATACTTAAACTTGCTTACTCTGTTAAGAGGAGAACGGCACAGCAAGACCGGAGGCACAATTGAGTAGCATTAGGTGCGCGCCTTGAAAACCATTAACTCACTCTTCTTTGTGTTGTATCTGAGCCCATGGACCACCGAGTACCTTTCACATATAGCCAGGAGCCTTCTCAATGCGCTAACCGATGGACTCAGCAACACCATATCATCAGCATAGCTAATGTTATTGATGCTGACTCCGTCAATATGACAACCTAGATTGGCGTTGCTGAGCTCAACGATCAGCTGATTAACGTACAGGTTAAATAGCTTCGGGGATGTAATCCCCCCCTGCCTCACCCCACATTCAAGCTTGTAAGGCTCCGAGAGAGACCCCGCCCACCTCACGTGATTGGCTTGATGCTGATACCAGTACTTAAACAGCGCGATTGTATCATCGGGTATCACTTTGCATTGTGATATAACATACTCAAAACTTTTGACTGTTATTCTAACACTTGGTAAGTTTACTTCTACAACGCGTGACAGCGTTCTTCCGCCAATAAAAAACCGTTTCATTAACAATACAGGTGAGGTTCAAAAATAAAAGGTTAAAAAAACTTAAAACCGACTTCAAAAAGAAATTCACTTAAAAGTATGAAACAGTATTTTTATATGTCAATACACGAAATTAACAAACAATAACGAAATCAAAGGTGCACATAGCTACTTAATTACCAATGTTTTAGATTCGATGGCTTTGCTGGCACCGACTTTAAAAAAATGTAGGCCCGTAATTTGATTCGTACCTACCATTGATTTCGTTATTGTTGGTTAATTTCCTGTATTTACATATAAAAAAAAAATATTTCATACTTTTGAGTGAACTTCTTTTTGAATTCAGTTTTTAATTTTTTTAACTTGTATTTTCATTTTTTAATTTTGTTGATAATGCTGTCTTATAAAGTAGTTTCGGTGATAAGGGGGGGGGGAATAGTCCATTTTCGCCTGTTTTCTTAAATAACATTAAATACTATAAAATTAAAAAAATGCTAGTTTACATAACTTTTTTTTAAATCTATTTTTTATTAACGTTACACGTCTATCTGTTTGGTTCATCGACTTACACACGTGTACTTAATTTTAACTCAATCGGTCCAGTAGTTTCGGAGCAAATTAGCTGTGACAGACGGCGAGACAGATACCAGAGTGATCCTTAGAATGGTTCCGTTTTTTTTCCTTTTGAGGTACGGAACCCTAAAAACTGGCCAAGTACGAGTTTGACTCATGCATCGAGGGTTTCGTACTACAACACGTCGCCACACAATTACACTGATTTTGTTATTGTTATAATTTTGTACATAATAGTCAGAAATATAGATTTTATTCAGTCACCATTTAACCTGGTTTTGCTTTACCTCACCCAACTTAAAGACGTCGCAACATACCCACAATAATGATACCTATTCATTTCAAACAAAAAACATAAACGCGAGCTATAAGAAAATACTTTTTTTCTCATTCAGTTCAGACTCACTAGCGCGAGTAAGACTCAACCTTGGCCAGTTTTAGTTATATTTTAGGGTTCCTTACAACGAAAAAAAAGGGAACCCTTACAGGATCACTTGTGCGTCTGTCTGTCTGTCCGTCCGTCTCTCACAGCCAATTTGCTCCGATTCTACTGGACCAAATCAGGATAAATTTGGTAAGATGGTGTAATCCTATGATCCAAACACAGATGTGCAAAGTAAATAAATATTTTTTTTAAATAAGGGTCATTTTCGGGGAAAAAAATTAGGACATTTAAAAAAAAGTTTTGCAAACCTTACTGTAGTGTCATATATCAAATGAAAGGACTTGTTATGAGGATCTCAAATGTTAGATATTGTTATTATTGTAAAACAAATAGTGTTTTTTACATAGAAATAGTTGATGGGGTGGAAAGTGACATAGACTGCTGATCAGAATAGCCGGATATAGTTCCCGTGGGATCTGAAGTAAACTGCTGCTTACACTTGCAAGCCGCTTACGGCTCGCGCACCACTTGTAAAAACCGGTAAAGTGCGAGTCAGAACCGTGCGTTCTGACATTATCTGTGAAAATTTCAATTGTCTAGCTATCACGGTTCATAAAATACAGCCTGGTGACAGACGGACAGACAGACAGAGGGACAGCGGAGTCTTAGTAATAGGGTCCCTTTTTTAACCTTTGGGTACGGAACCCAAAAAAAATCCGCGGGCAAAAGCTAGTATGAAATATTTGGAAAAACTTTGAAAATGTACCTGCCATACACACTGAACATTATACGATTCTACGGCTAGTAAGTGATGTGTTCCGGCTTGAAGATAAGAATATGTTATTAATTTTTAAGATTACATTACTATTTTTCAAAAACATAAGATAAGATAAGATAGCCAGTTCTCCATTGCGTTGGGGAATCTTGGTAAGCCCGCTTCCATCTTCGGCATCATCGTCACTTAACATCAGGTAAGATGATGCCAAGGGCTTACCAATTGTGAATTTAAAAAAAAGTGATGTTCTCTGTTTGCGGGGTACATTGTATTCTTCTCAACCGACTTCCAAAAAGGAGGAGGCATGTTGTTTTTTTTGTATGTTAGTTACGCGATATCTTCGCAGATTGTGCACCGATTTTTATAAAACTTTTTTCATTCAGTTTATTTAAGCTGCCAAATTAGTACCATATAAATTTTATCAAAATCAGTGCAGTACTTTTTGGAAAATTAACAATAAAAAAAAAGTTGTTGCGATGAAAGTCCGTTTTTAGGATTCCGTACCCAAAAGGAGACTACTGATTACTGAGACTTCGCTGTCCGTCCGTCTGTCTGTACGTCTGTCACTAGGCTGTATTTTATGAACCGTGATTGCTAAACAGTTGAAATTTTCACACATGATGTATGTCTGTTGCCGCTTTAACAACAAATACTAAAAATTTGAAAAAAATAGAGTATCCATTCAAAAAACGTGTTATTTTTAAAAGAAAGAAACTAGCGCCATCTAGTATGATGGTAAGGAACTCTTTGTACTAGTACTAGCGACTCGCACTTGGCTGGTATTTTAAACGTGTTTAGCTTTTCCAATTATTGTTTTATGGAATTCACACCTACCTCATTCATACCACTTACAGCTGAGAGCCAGCACACAGGTAATAAGATTATAAAATTTTAAAAGTGTTATTTCTTACTTCATAGTCGTACGTCAGATAAAGTCGTTGCTAGAAACTTATTAAAAGTGGTAAATGCCTATCAGTGGCATGATTTCAAGTCTTAATTAATTAAAATGAAAATTTATGCAAGAAGAAAGATTGTTATAATTATATCGAAAATAAGATTCGCTAGCGAGAGAAAAAGAAGACAAATACCAAATAGCTCCATCAATTTTCTTTATTTACCTATTTCATCCAAGTAAATATGCAATATACGAGCATAAGTGGAGTACATGTAATAAATTACGACAAGCAATAAACCTTCATTTCAGCATTTCGCTATCTCGGTAGAAATCAAAGGAAACTACAGGATGTAGCTTCTACTTATTATATTTCACAAGTTTTCCTAATGGTCCCATATAGTTAGGGTAAAAGCCGGACAGTTGCCACACTTTTTGAAATCACTATAAACCTCTCAATTAAAAAGGATAAATACTTTATTTGTAAAACTGGCCGGTACTTGATTTTTTATCTACAAATTTATAAAAAGTTAAAATATAATCCTTAATTATTTTAGAGTATTAGCGATTTTTGCGGATCTCTATATTTTGGGACATAACGCATAGTTGCCTAATCCATGTGAATTTCGTTTAGGACAGATGCCTTGCCGAGAAACAGGACATCTACCGCGCAAAAACTTTGATCGCATTTTGCCTTTCCATGCAATTGCATAGAGACATTGGACACGGTCAACTTAGTGTTAGTTGGAGAATCTTTCGATAGATTAATAAAATAGCATGCGATTCATCCGCGAAACTAGAGTAATTACAACTATCCTGGTTGTACCCTATAATACATTATACCAACACATAGGTATCGCTCAGTTGATTGGCCATTTTTGTGCTTTTTTGCAAACCTTATATAAGCTTGCCGTGTTAGTAAGTTTGTAGTTTGGGACAAATTTTGTGACCTTAATTAGACCCACCTTCCTGTTTCCGATTGAGTTAAAATTTTGCATACACGTTAAGTTTGGAGAACAATGCATGGTTGGCTATGTGACAACCTTCTAAATCTAATATGGCGGACTCACAATGATTGAAAGACTTTATAAAGCTATCACCATGGAAAAATATATTACGTACTTAAAGTAATAAAAAAATTACTTAATTGAATACAATTAAAAAAATATTACCACTTTTGATGTATAAAAATATACTGCAGACCCTGTTTTTGGCATTAATTGCAAAATTTCTCGAAAACAAATAGTTAATATTGAATGAAACCAACACACAAAAATCGGTGACTTTAAGACCTTTCATTGTAATTGAACACATTAACTTATTTGAAAGTGATGAAAAGTAATAAAAAACATGTAAAAATCGAGAATGAGGCGTTCGGTTTCAGCGTAACAGCCGCGTTGAAGCCCGCATTGATTTGAACTTAATATGAATAGACTTACGTTCGATATTATTGAAACACGTAACAACCTGCTCGGATTGAGTGATCTTAGCGCCTTAAAGCTAAAAGCTCCGTCACTTTTAGGTTGTTCGAAAACTATTGTTTGAAGAGTCTGTAACATTTGTTGATAATTGACTATTAGTTCCTTTTTTACTTTTATTTTGTATAATAACAATAGAGGAAAACAAATATTAAATAGAAACAATCAATACAAACTAAAAATACAGACAACAAATATACTACAAAACAATATACAAAGAAGTTACAAAAAAGGAGTAATTTACAGTACACAGCTAAGATAATTAATCAAAAATTAATAAAAAAATAATAATTATAAAGTTAATAATTCAAAATGAATGGTTAGTCCATAGTTAATGCAAAAGTCCAAAAGTTCGCCCCGGGTTCCTTGGAGAAATTAAAAACAAGCCTTGATTAACGGCTGCTACACTAATTTAATTAAAATAAAACTCTATTTCTTAGGAGCAGTTTCCGGTACAGGCGTTGTATTGTATAGTTTCAATACTTACGCCTGCGCGTTTGACGGGCCACACCTTCAGTTGCCACACCAAATATTGGGCCTTCTGTGCCAAAAAATATTACGTAGGAATTGGTATTAGTTCGTTGTAATGTCAGTGCCCTACTGTTAGTTAGTTTAGCACTTAAATTCCAATTCCAAAATATTTAAGTGTTTTTTTTACACGTACTTTTAATTAGGAAAAAACTCAAACACAACAAAAACATTTTAAATTTCATGATTCAGAAAAACCATTTATTTCTAATTACCTTTAAACCTCTTAGGTAATAATTTTACTTATAAAACTAAATCATCACATCAGCTCATATAAACGTCCCCACCGAGGGGCTCGAGCCTACCCTGAATTAGGGCGATTGGGCCTTAGTCGACTACGCGGGCCCAGTGCGGGTTGGTCGACTTTACACACAACCTTCGAATTTCTTCGCAGGTGTGTGCAGGTTTCCTCACGATGTTTTCCTTCACCGTTAAAGCAATCGGTGAATATATGTACGTAAGTTTCGAAAAACTCATTGGTACATTGGCCGTCCAGATTTGAACCCGGCACCTCTGGTTAGGGAGAACGAGTTATTACCGGTTGAGCCACCGATGCTTTTTATAAAACTAAATAACTAACTACAAAAACTAAATAACTCCAGCAATTTCTTTTAAATTTTCCCTATCTTGATTTTGCCTTTATCTTGAGGTTGCTACCATATTAAAAAAAATACTTATTATTTTTTTACTCTAAAATGGCTCTAATGAATTTGATGAATTTGGGTAAGTTATAATAACTTTGTATGGCCTACTAGTATTTTATTTCAAAAAAAATCGGAATAAGGTTCCTCCCATGCAAATCAAGATTTTTTTATTTTTTTATCAAAATAGCCGTATTTTAATGAAATTTTATTAATAATTAGAAATTCATAAGGTCTACTGCCACAGATTTGAACAGAAGGATCCGCCCGTCTTCATATTTTAGTCAGATTTTCTTCATATAAGCAAAAAGTAGCGCCATCTGACATAACTCGTACGAACTAGCGTGGGCGAGAGTTGACTGACGTGCCGCGAAAAAAGAACTTTGGTAGAATTGTCGCTTTAAAAATCGTTTTTTTAATTTGTTTACAAGAAAAAATACAATGTAAGGTTACTTATCGATGATACGGCATACCATGTTTCTTTTTAGCTTTTCTTTCATGATTTTTACGGCTTCTAACAACACAATAAGGCATTTTTATATGGAATATTTTTCCACCGCACTGAACAATTTCCCGCAGACCACTGAGTCGCGAGTGTGCGAAACTTTCGATTTTCGCACCAATTCGCTGGGAGCATTAGTCGCGCGCGTTGGTCGGGTCCTTACGCCAGTAATATATAAGGGTCAAAATCAGAGAGGTGAGCGATTTTCAATTTTGCAAAATTAAAATATTGAGTTTTAAAATTATTTTTATTTAATATACAGTGCCATATTGTTGTTTTTCATATTAGAAAAGGGCCACGCATAAAAGTTATTTATATTGTTGTTATTACATAAAATAACAAAACTGGGATCAATATTTATCATTTCGGGAACGTTTCTTGAAATCAATTAAAATTTGATTATCAGCTTTTAAAAGAAAACTATTTCACAAAGATCTTCAATACATTTTCAATAAATAAGATTAGTCTTTGTTTATGCCATTTTATATGTATGTTTATAAATATCGTAAGATATTCGGTCTAACATCATATTCACAATCAAAAAGTTTAGTTTACATTTAGTATCAAATACCTATATACAAAATGTTTATTTTAAAACAGTGAGGTCTTAGCATCTTTATTTTTAATAAGCAAATAATTGGGTTAATATAAAGAAATATTATTATAATTGCTCTTTCCCTGATGTTCCCGGAAATGACTGTGACGAATCTTCCTCCATATTTCCGATAGGGATATACGTAGGTAGTTATCTGAAATTAAAAATGGATATTAATGAACTTAAAACATGTATATCTATAAAATATGTGATGCTTAGAGAACGAGAGTCATTCCAAGAACGAAGTCATCATTTCGGGAACGCCCGTTATAGACCGAGAACGTTCCCGTAATGACCGTTTCCGGAATGATATTAAGACATTTACACGACAGGCGACAACTAGCCATCTTGGATGCTAGTTTTTGAGGTTACTAGCCATTGAGCCATATTGTTTACCAGAATTATGTTTGAAATTCATGTCTTTTTGCTTCAATTAATAAGAAACGGCGTGCCCGTAATGATAACCAATTAAAGTACGCGGTCTAAATATCAATTTCAAAGGTACTTACCAGCAAAATTAAAAGACGAAATAGGTATAATGAAAAAAAGGTCGAATGAAAGAAGAACTAATAACAGCGCTACCGCGCTACAATATGTAATAAATTAACTAGTTGTAACACACATGTAATTTAGGGCTCAAACTGTACCTGACTATGACAAAGATTTCAATTTCCGACCGCAGACCGTCTTGCCGAGCCGAAAATAGAGAATTCGATTTCGAATCGCCAAATTGTTACGTGCAAGAATAAGGTGCCTTATCGAACCCAAGCTTTTAAGGGTTCCGTACCCAAAGGGTGCCAATGGGACCCTATTACTAAGCCTCCGCTGTCCGTTCGTCTGTGTGTTAGCGGGCTGTATTTCATGAAGCGTAATAAATAGTCAGTTGTAATTTTCACAGAGTGTGTATGTCTTTTGCCGCTGTAACAATAAATAACAATATAACAACTACTAGCTGTTTCCCGCGCCTTCACCTGCGTGGAAAACGTTTCTATGACTTTTAGAGGGTGCGCAGTGCGCGAGCCGCGCGAGTGTTGTAAAAAGTAGCCTATGTGTTAGTCCAAGTCTTGATCTGTCTACCTACTAAATTTCAGCCAGATCTGTTCAGTAGTTTTTGCGTGAAAAAGTAATAACCAACATACATCTGTGGCGGCAACTGCAGTACCCGCCACTGAACCTTAACACAAGCGACGAGAGAACAAAAGGAATTCAACATCTAGAACGCGCTATTAGAATTTCTTCAGCGCTGAGTATATATACAGATACCAATCATCAACGATTGGTCCACGGCCGGACCCCAGGCATACCACCTCGCCTGGCGGAGATATCTCCCTTTGCTCTCGTCGAGTAGGAACGCACCGTTCCTAAATTGGTGACCCCGACGTGATACTCCATCATCAAGCCTCCAGCCGGTAAAGCAAGCCTCAGCAGCATGCGTTTATTGAATCCAGAACGGAGCAAAGGATTCTACGGTAGAATCCTGAGAACAGGTAGGGATTCAAAGTACGTCACTCAAGTTTACAATAGTGTTGCTCAAGAGGTGGACACTACTTTTTATCATCCTCGTGAGAAACAAGTAATTACAACTTATGAATAAGAGATAAGAATATTAGGTTTATTTCATCATCATATCAACCGAAAAACGTCCACTGCTGGACAAAGGCCGACGGTCCTGCGCTGCCCTCATCCGTCGGCTTCCCGTGATCTTCACCAGGTCGTCGGTCCACCTCGTGGGAGGCCTACCTACGCTACGTTTTCCGGTGCGCGGTTGCCACTTGAGATCTTTACTACCCCAACGGCCATCTGTTCTACGAGCTATGTTCCCTGCCCACTACCACTTCAACTGACGTTTATTTATTTACTTACAATTAGATACGATAAGATGTAACATACAAACACATTTTCCGAAAAAATATTTCGATCCTCTTGCATCCTCTTGCTTCTATACAAAAGATAACATTGTATTGTAATGCTTTCAGATACTTTCACTGAATTTTGTGGGTAACAGACTTTTCACACCACCTGCTCGACAATGCCAAATTACATGTCATGCTAACCTTACGTAAAGCAAGTCATTAAAGCCCTTGTGGCTTTAGCTGGGGTGTAATGTTGGACTGAATCTCATTATAACCCGCTGGGTTGTAATATTTTCACTTTTCATAGTTCTTATTGCAATGGCCTTAAAGTCTAATTACGTAATAATAGATCAACTTATACTCGAAGACCGGGGCCGAAAATTGAACCTAATTTGAAAATTGAACTTTTTCTAAAATCGAGCTGGCCACGGCAAGCTGAATGGAACACATTTGAAATTAAACAAAAGCCGCGACTATTGTACGACGCAAGTTTCTGAAGCTGTGAACAATACTCAAATAAACTCTACCTCAACTTCGATAAACGTACCAAATAAAAAAGTGTGTGTGTGTCAGCTCCGACGCACGACTGGAGTTTACTACTTAAGTACGATTGTCTAAACAGGCACAAAACAGGGCTTGACTTTAGTTTTAAGTTTACTCTGCACAGTTTTTATAACTAATCATTCCAATTTCCGGCCTCTTTTCATAGCTGATGTGTCAGGTGTTTTAGCACCCATGGTCGCAGCTACTAATGATCCATTTGGTGTTTGGCAGCGACTAACCTCGTATGCTTTAGATGCGGTTACACGAGCATATCTTAGGTCATACCATAAAGGGCTCTAACATTGGTTTTGTGTTGACTCTTCAATTAAATCAAGAGCATTTTTGTTAAGTTTCTCTTGTTGTTCTATGTTTCTAGTAATTTGTTGACATCTTTCTTTATATCATCACTCACTTGAATAAGGAAATGAAAACTGTCGAACATCACTGTGTTTAAAGTCGTTCTGATACTTTAATAGTTCACAATTCATAATTTTCTTCTTTTTTGCTTCTTGAAGAAACCCGTGGAAAAGGTCTGTGCTGGTTTCATGATGTGGAGCTGTTTTTTTTTCAAATTTGATATACAGTGACGTATTTCATAGTAGTCCCTACTCTCGAGAGGACGGGTTTTTTCCAGTAACATTCACGCAAGGAAGGTTCTTCACTGCGACGATGGGTTCACATCAAAAATGCCACTGTATGCTTACAACCACCAGCTAAAGCTGCACAGTCCAAGCACTGGCAACTGACAATATAACCTTTAGTCTCGTCTATCACCATAGTGAATTTGTATGAACTAGCCCTTACTTTGTGCTCGGGGCAGATCTTGCAATTGAGTGTGCAAAGTCCTGATCCACGACGTAGTTGCACGTACCCAATAGCATCGTCACCATAAGATTCTCGTGCAGCCCTGAAAATGCAAACTAATTACTTACTGTAAACAAAATTTATACTTTATAACCCAAAAAACTACTACTGAAAGAAAGACTATTATTTCGCCTTAGCAGAATTAAGGTTACTTACGTAGGTAGTGTTATATTATTTTATAGTACTTACATTGCTGTTTTTACATTTCTCAGCTCTGCAGAATAAAAATCGGGGTTATTTTTAAAGAACATGATTGCGTCCATTTGGGCAAATTTCTGCTATCTGCTTTCACAAAATTGACACCCATGATGGAGTGGAATACCAAATTATATAAAAATCACAAATTTTAAAATCTTATCAGATTAAAAATTGTACGACTGCAACTGATTCGATTACTGTGTTGTGACTTCATTTTAGATTTCGTAGTGACTTATATTCTTTTTGTCAGATTCAGCCAATCCTGACTGTTTTGTATCACGTGACAGTGGTGCGCACAATAGGTTGCGCGTAAAAAACGTAACGCGCAAAGAGAATATAACAAACTTCGTTTTCGATCACTAGATTTTACTCCTCATATTTTTTTCATACCGGGCGCCTTATATGCAAATCGATTCTTAAGGAGTAAACTCCAATAAAAATATAACTTTGTCTTTCCACAACTGGACTAACGTCTCAAACATCAATTTTCACTTTTAGTTTTAATTTACTATAATAAAACGCTGTTTTTAGTAGCCTTGCTTTTTTATTGTCTCGCAAAAGGTGAGAAAAGTAGAGTACACTCCTCGGGAATAAATCTGTTTTTGTCTTGGGCGCGCTTGAACCCCGCTTCGCCCGGGAATTAACTCATAACACCCTCGCTGCGCTCGGGAGTTACATCTAGAGTCCTTCGTTACGTTCAGGATTCAATATTGCGCCCGTGACATATAACAATGTTTTCTCCCCTCGGTGTATAATCTACTATTACATCACATTATTAGCGTCCGATACATTATTACCTGGAGATACCCTATTACATTATTACCATTATTATCATACTTCTATTATGACTGCTTGAGAAGAGCTAGTTAACTTTTCACAAAAGCACAGTATTATGACACTATTGCCAATATAGCGGCTTACAGTAGTGCAACGAATGTACTAACGCAGAGCAACGGAAGGGTACTTGTGGAGCTGCGGACGGCGGGCACAGCCTGGCAAACTCCGCGAGTTTGCCAAGCTGGCTACAGGTTAGTACTGCTAGTACTGTGTGTACTGCTGTGGCAGCATTGTGCGACATCAAAGGCGATATTAAAGACATCAAAAGTATCAGCAACAATCCAAGTCGGAATGTACTTCGCGCGTGTTTTACTTTTTCATATTTTTTTATGTGGTACACGTGCGGTTTCTTTTATTCAAGCTACAACTGTCGCACGAGCAGAACCGAGAGAGAGAGAGAGAGAGAGAGAGAGAGGAGAGAGAGAGAGAGAGAGAGGAGAGAGAGAGAATAGAGAGAGACAGCTATAGGTTTGATAGAAATGTTGAATACACATCCCTGTCCTACGTAAACCTGTGTTCCTCTCGGTCGTAACGTGAATGGCCACTTGTTCATACAATGTTCGTAATCGATATCTTTGGTGATTGAAACTCCAAATTCCAAATTCCCTAGGGATCAAAGAGCTATTTTGGAACTTGTAACGAGGAACCAAACAGCCCTTTTGGAATAGATGTGATAAAAAAATAAAGGCATTTAAATTATTAAGTTTTTAATTTATTTAAAATCGGTTGGACAGAACGGCCGGACGGACTAGAAATAAATTTCTCTTCTTTTTTAATTTATTTACAGGTGATTTTTATTGCTTAGTAACAAATGTATGCATAAAAAAAATTATAAAAAAAATGGTAAATCGGTTCTATAGAAGAGCCGGACGGACTCGGATTAGATATCATATATTTTTAAAATATATTAAGCAGGGCGAAAGTCAGTTGTTTTTCAATGCTGAATGACTAATTTATGGATCAATACCTTTCATTTAAAAAAATAAGCAAGTCAGTTTGATAGAACTGCCGGACGGACTCGAAATAGATTTTTTTTTTTTTGAGAAGGGCAAAAGTTAGGTGAATTCCAGTGCTTAGTGACAAAACTGTGTAAACAAAAACAAATCGGTTGGACAGAACGGCCGGACGGACTCGTAATAAATTTCTCTTCTTTTTTAATTTATTTACAGGTGATTTTTATTGCTTAGTAACAAATGTGTGCATAAAAAAATATATAAAAAAAAATGGTAAATCGGTTCTATAGAAGAGCCGGACGGACTCGGATTAGATATCATATATTTTTAAAATATATTAAGCAGGGCGAAAGTTAGTTGTTTTTCAATGCTTGATGACTAATTTGTGCATCAATACCTTTCATTTAAAAAAAATAAGCAAGTCAGTTTGATAGAACTGCGGGACGGACTCGAAATAGTTTTTTTTTTCTTTTTTTTATTTATTTGAGAAGGGCGAAAGTTATGTGAATTCCAGTGCTTAATGACAAAACTGTGCATCAATACCTTTCATTAAAAAAAACAAATCGGTTGGACAGAACGGCCGGACGGACTCGCATTAGATTTCATCAATTTTGATAATACATAGATTGCGATACATAGATTCTTCTCATACTTTACAATGGCTTTAGGGTCCTACCATCAAATAAATGCACGAGTACGTACGTACGACTTACGAAAGTCATGTAATCCTTGAAAGGGAATCACGTAACGTTCCAATTTCACCTGTGATAGAGGAAACGAGGTGCTTGCTTACAAATCAACTCAAACGGAGTGAATCTGATTTCCGTGAGCCGTGAAATGCGGCCTCCTGTAATAAACGTATAGGGTAAGCCATTCTATTCCTGTCACTGTTCCTGTCTTTTATGTCACCTCTTTCTAAAACATAATTACAATGCTTTTTTGAAAATGCCATAATTTGTTTCATCATATCAGCCGAAGGACGTCCACTGCTGATCAATGGCTTCCCCCAAGGATATCCACAACGACCGGTCCTGCGCTACCCACATCCAGCGGCTTCCCGCGACCTTCGTCAAAGTCATCTGTCCAACGAGTGGGAGGCCTGTCTACGCTAAGTTTTCCGGTTCGAGGTCACCACTCGAGAACTTTACTGCCTCAACAGCCATCTGTTCTACGAGCTATGTGCCTTGCCCACCGACTGCCAATTAATTTTAGTGCTCCTAAAAGCTATGTCGGTTACTTTGGTTTTACTACAGATCTCGTTTCTGAGTCCATCAGGCAGGGAAACTCCGAGCGTAGCGTGACCTTGACCATAAAGAGCGACCATGTCTCAGTTCCGTATGTAATCAGTGGCAACACTTGTCAAAGACCTTAGTCTTAAGACACTGCGGTTATTGGTATAAAGATGTTGCGAAGCTTCCCGAACGCTGCCTAGCCGAGTTGGATTCTACGATTGATATCTTTGTCGAAGTTGGATCTACTTAATCGGACTATTAGTCCCAGGTTTACATATTTGTCAACAACTTCGAGTCTAGGGCCTCCAACTTTCAGAGAAGTAGGTTCAACACGGACGTTTGACATAATTTTCGTCTTGTCCATGTTTATTCTAAGATCTACTTGTTGAGAGGCTCTACTGAGGCCATCGAGCGTTGTGCCTAAGTCTTCTATGGTCTCAGCCATGACCACAACATCGTCAGCAAATCGAAGGTGTACGATGTTCTCGCCGCTGATACTGATGCCGAGTCCACCCAAGTCCAAAAGCTAAAAAACATCTTAAGGAAGCGGTCTCTATGTATCACCCCTCGCTACAATCGGATAGGTTTCAAATTTTTGTTCTGAAGGCGAACCGACGTACGTAATTTGTTTACTAGTTGTGTAAACCGTCCCTGAAATGCGCATAAAAATTCACCAAAGTTTCATCATAAGTTTTAACCGCCTCCGTGGCGTAATGGTAAGTCTATTCGCTTCACACCAGGAGGTCGCGGGTTCGATTCCAGCGGTGTCAACTTGTAAGACTCGGTTTGGTTGGTGGTAGGGGTGGTAGGGCATTTTCTTAGCCCGCCTGGCTAGCTACCACCTACTTATCTAAGTCTTGCCGCCAAACATCAGTGTTAACAACATTGATGTGTTCCGGCTTGAAGATAAGATAGCCAGTTCTCCATTGCGTTGAGGAATCTTGGTAAGCCTGCTTCCATCTTGGGCAACATCGTCAGGTGAGATGATGCCAAGGGCTTACCAATTGTAAAAAAACAAAAATAATAAGTTATCAAGTTTTAGCGATACTAACGAACAGCAATTTATTTTTAATTTGAAAATCTCGGTTTAAGAGGGGTAAGAGGTGACAAAAGGAAGGGAGTTACAAATATAAGACGGCTTACCCTACTTACGCGAAGCTTCTCCTGAATGCTAACGCTTCACATACAGATGCTCTAAACTCTTGAATTTATTACATACCTACCGAAGTTACGGCAAGCCGTTACCGCAATACATCACAGAAACTCTTCCCTATTTTCAGGGAACAAAATTAAATAAAGGATCTGACGGTGACGGAGGGCGACGTCTAGGTAATAAGCAAAAAATATGAATATTCATCGCAGAGTTGAAACACACTCAACAGTATATTGCCGTTCATTTTTTTGGTTCCATTAAGTTGTTATAGGCCCTTTCAGCTGAAGTTGGTCGTTTAAAAGAGTATCAAATAAAATTAATATACAAAGCTTGTCAAATTATACTGTGTCTTTTACTCACTAGATTAAAAAAAGTGTGCATATCAGCTCCGACTCGCGAGTTTTTTTTTAACAATTGGTAAGCCCTTGGCATAATCTCACCTTATGATAAGTGACGATTATGCCGAAGATAGAAGCGGGCTTAACAAGATTCCCCAACGCAATGGAGATCTGGCTATCTTATCTTTAAGCCGGAACACATCAATGATGTTAACACTGATGTTTGGCGGCAAAACTTAGATAAGATGGTGGTAGCTAGAGTCAGGCAAGCAATGAAAATATCCTACCACCGACCAAACCGAGTCTTACAAAGTTGACCCCGCCGGGAATCGAACCCGTGACTTCTTGGTGCGAAGCGAATGGACTAACCAATACGCCACGGAGGCGGTTAACGGACTGGGCTGATTTGACCTCCCTGATGTTACAGGAGGGACGCTCTGGGTTTAGCCCTACGCGGAGCTCTGCCTCTGGCCTCGCTTAAAATTAGGCGGTATGGCCATAAAGCCTAAGCCTAAAGGCGATATGGCCATGGAGCCTTAGCTTTAAAGAAAACGTGACTGGCATAAACGTGACAATTTTTGTTAACATTCGATTTTACTTCCATCAAATTTTCGTACAGCGTGGTATTACCTATTAGAAAATCGATTCTTAAGGAGTAGGTAAACTCTGAGAATCAAAAATTTATATAAAAGGAAGAAACAAAAAAGAAAATCTACTTCAACCTACGTACCTATATCATAAAAATACTATATCATAGAAATGCGGATACTCAACCCTGTGTGCAAAAATTGAAAAGGTAGGCAGGATAATAACAGATAAAATAAAAACACACCCAAAGCGAGAAGGGCTTACCAAAAGGCTGAGGGAAATAAAACTGAACGAGTCCTCTTGGGGCCAGTATCCGTACACAGAGAATCCTACCGTATCATAAAATGACACGTAGATAAGGACCAATCGTAGATCGAGCTCTATTCCACATCCGAAAAGTTTAAAAGTAATAGGTATTAGATGTTTTTTGGTGTGTGTTTTATTTGATCTGTCCCGGCATGATGTTTTTTCGTTGTTATGTTATTGTAAAAGTCCGAACTATGGTAAATCCTAAGATTTTTTAATTCACTTCACTGTTATTGTAAGTCCTTGGCATCATCTCACTTGATGGTAAGTGACGATAATGACGAAGATGGAAGCGGGCTTATCATGATTCCCTAACGCAATGGGAAGCTAGCTATCTTGTCTTTAAGCCGGAACACATCAAGATGTCAATTGACATTGGTAGCTAGCCTGGTGGGCTTAGAAAATGATAGGATATCCAACAAATGAATAAGCACTGAATGAGAGGGAGGTTAGAAAGAGAAGCGCTAAGTGTATGTACTCCTGATTTCTCATGATCCAGTGTTGTGTAGGGCTGGCTGCTTAAATTTAACAACCTACAGCTACCAATTGTTATGCCACAGCTTTAATATATCCAACAAATGAATAAACACTGAATGAGAGGGAGGTTAGACAGAGAAGCACTGAGTGTAAGTACTCCTAATTTCTTTTGATCCAGTGTTGCGTAGGGCTTGCTGCTACAATTTAAAAACCGCCACCTACCAATGGTATGTTGTTATGCCATAGCTTTAATATATCCAACAAATGAATAAGCACTGACGTCCAATTATGAATGAATGTTACGCTGGAATTTATAATTTAAAATGATTGAATGGCCAACAGGCGGGCGAAATGTTGGGGCATGATTGATGACACACCAGAAATTTGAATTTAAACCCTGTCGACTGGTAGACAGTTTCGCGAAGAGAATCAACATGAGATTTATCTTCAAAACCATTAACATTGGTATGTACTGTTATACTTCATCATCATCGTATCAGCCGAAAGACGCCCACTGCTTGACAAAAACCTCCCCTTAGGAATTTTTACGACGACCGGTTCTGCGCTGCCTGCATCCAGGTCGTCGGTCCAGCGTGTGGGAGGCCTGTCTACGCTACGTCTTTCGGTGCGCAGTTGCCACTCGAGAACTTTCCTTCCCCAACGGCTATCTGTTCTGCTATTTGCCCTGCCCACAGCCACTTAATTTTATCGATTCTGTGAGCTATGTCGGTTACCTTGGTTCTCCTACGAATCTCATTATCTCATTATTTAGTCTTGATATACTGCGGTATTTAGGACGTGAAGATATTGCGAAGCTTCCCGAACGCTTCCCAGCCGAGTTGGTTTTTCTTGAAGTTCGACCTGCCTAACTGGACTGTTTGTCCATTATACTTACTAAATAACATTGGGAACTGTAAAGGATAGTTTTGTTTTTATCGTGTATCTATGTAGGCATGTGAGATTCTTTATTCCCTCGCTCGTAGCATTCAAACGGCTGGATACATTTTTAATTGCGAGGTGTCGTATTATATCAGCTCATATACACGTCCCCACCGAGGGGCTCGAGCCTACCCAATCAGGGCGATTAGGCCTTAGTCGACCACGCGGGCCCAGTGCGGGTTGTTCGACTTCACACACAACCTTCGAGTTTCTTCGCAGGCCTGTGCAGGTTTCCTCACGATGTTTTCCTTCACCGTTAAAGCAATCGGTAATGATATGTACGTAAGTTTTTGAAAAACTCATTGGTACATTGACCGTCCAGATTTGAACCCGGTACCTCTGGTTAGATGGACCGAGTCGTTACCGGTTGAGCCACCGACGCTGCGAGGTGTCGTAGGCTTTCTTAATTTAGGAGTAATAAGTCAACTAACTTAAGTTTTCCTACTATTTACAATTTTTTATAGCGGTTTAGCTAGTAGTGGGTGTGGGGGGACACACTTAACTCTAACAAAAATAAGCACTTTAAAGCTTAATATTTTTGTGAACCATTCCCTGAATCGAAAACAAGTTTAATAGTTTTGATAGACCTATTTAACGATACCCCATACGATAGGGTATGTCAACCAAAAAAAATAAATATTCACCCCTTTTGTATATTTAGCGGAAGTACTTGAACTTTTTTATACTCTGTACTCTAATTTACTAATAGTCTCTGAGCTAAGCCGTGGAAATACAGATAGATAGACATGGCGAAAGTGGCGAAACTACAAGGGTTCCTTGTTGACTACGGAGTACGGGAGCATGATCCTCCTTTTTGGGCAGTAGAATCTGGTAAAAATAATATCGTACTGCAAATAATTACTGCATGCAAGTGCATTAATCCATTATTATTTTCTTACACTAAGTGCGATTGTCGTTTGTACAGACAGCATTGCCAGACGTACGATAATTTCGACACTGGTACGATTTACGATACAATATGTATTATCGTACGTCAAAGAACGATAATTTTCAACCCTTCTCCGAAGTGGAGTGATAAAATTAGTATCCAGTGCCTTAAAATCATCTAAAAATACAAAATATTGTCTATGTCAGGGACTACCCCTCGAATCTTCCAAATCAATGAATGATTGACAATTTTAGTTCACTTAATTTATTATCGCTAATATAAGTTCACTAGGTGAGTGTAAAATATGTAAAAAAAATTGTTTAAAAGTTCCTAATTATACTTTACTTTCAACTTTGGTAAGTGACTAACTTTGTTTTTTGTTTTGCGAAATAGCTCGTTTCGCACAGTTCTGGCAGTTGTACGATCTGGTACGATAATTTTCGAATAATATATATAATTCACTTGCAATAGTCTGGCAACCCTGTGTACAGTCACTTACCATCAGGTGAAGGGCCAAGGGCTTACCAATTGTAAATTAAAAAAACAGTCACGTCTATAAATATGTACACGTCTGCAAGGATTCATAAACATGTACCCAGATATAATTATAAAATTAATACAGGCTGAGTAACCGACATGGCTCACAGAATCGCTAAACTGAAGTGACAGTGGGCAGGGCACGTAGCTCGTAGAACAGATGGCCATTGGGGCACTAAAATTCTCGAGTTTGCACCGGAAAACGTAGCGTAGGAAGGCCTTCAACACGGTGGACCGACGACTTGGTTAAGATCGCGGGAAGCCCGTGGTTGCGGGCAGCGCAGGATCGGAAGTCGTGGAAATCTTTGGGGGAGGCCTTTGTCCAGCAGTGGACATTTTTCGGCTGATATGATGATACCTGATTACCTTAATATAAAATCATAGTTAGTTACATGTTTCACCTTTCTTATTGCTGTTTTTCCCTGTAAATTGTTATTATACCTACATTACAAGTAGATTTGACTACAGAAAAACTTAACCCCTCTTTGTTGGCCAGTTGGGTAAAATGTATCCTATGTCACTCATGACTATGAATCTAACGACACCTTGCACTCCAAAACCCATTAAGCCGTTTAGGCTATAGAGCGTGCCAAAGAAAAACACATACATACATACACTCGAAAAACATAACCCTCTTTCTGGCGCAATCGGGTAAAAACAAAGTTATTTTTGTAGTTTTTTTTAAACATTTTATACGGAAAATGCATGAACTTTTTACAAATCCAACTGCACATTTTAAGTTGGTCGACTGTTACTCCTAAATTTAAAAAAAAACCTGCTTGGCAGTGTATTTTTTATTTCAAATTAATTATACTCGTATAATCTGTTCGCAATACTTTTGAGACTCTATGAAATAGCATTTTAGCTGGTGGGGACATGCAGCTCTTACAAAAATTACCACTATAAAACTTTATATTTAGTAGTAAACGAATAGTTTATCGGAAAAATGATATTTGCAAACTCTCAGTAGTTTTAAAAGACATATTCAACGACATTATACCACAGATTACTAATTAGTATTATACGGTAAGTGAACAAAAAAAAAATTGTGTGTGTCAGCTCCGACGCACGACTGGAGTTTACTCGCTTGAAAAAAAACTATAACTCACTTCATTTCTACTATTGAACACGACCTTTTTGTATCGAAACTTTTTCGTAACGCTGTTATTCATCGATAGATTTTACTCCTCACATTTTTCTCACACCGGGCCCTTTATATATGCAAATCGATTCTTAAGGAGTAAACTCCAAAAATTCACGCCCTCTTTACATAAAGAGTTAGCCTTTTTTTATTAAAGTTTTATTTCATAAATTTATAGGGGTCACAGATTTGTCTAACCATACCAAATTTTAGCTTTGTAGTTATCTTTAAAAAAAAACGGCTATGACATACCAACGAACAGACAGCCAGACAGACGTCCATGACGAAACTATAACGGTTCCTAATTTGACTACGAAACCCTAAAAATTTAATGATGTTCATTGGTTAGCGCATAACTTGGCCGATTTCTCTAATCTTTGTTTTAAAATGTTCGTAATTGACCGAATAAGGTTTATAGACTGAAATACCCATTACCCAAATGACAACGCTAAACCATCAACGTATAAAGATACGTTGAAAACAACTGACTTGAATTTTGCTATATTTTTTAAGTTTTTTGATGTGTAACATCTTTGCTCTCGCTTTCCTGCAATTTGTGGGAGTGATTTCGTGAAATGGGACGGAAATGTGTCCCATGGGACGGCAATGTGTAACAGGGAGTCGCGTTTTTTCAGGCTTTAAAAGCGCGGAAAAGGCAAAGGTATCTATGACCATACAGCCTAGTCTGCCGTATCTTTGCCGTCCTTTTATAAAGTATTTTGTCACATGTTACACATCATATGCGAGTACTGTAGGTCTCGCTCGAATTATTTTTTTCTTATTTGCCAAAAATAATACCCAATCTTAAAACAATTTATATGGGCCACTCTGAAGGCAAAGCTATCAAATAAAAAAAAGTTGTTTAAAAACGTTCCACAATTGATGAAAATATCGTTGAATATGCATAAAAAATACACACAGATGTACATAAAACCTCCTTTTTTATGTCATTTAAAAAATCTACGAGTCGCTCGGGGCTCGAGCCGCGCGCACCCTCGATATCCACGGGTACGAAACCGTGGGCAACAGCTAGTTAAAAATGATAGAAAAAACTCGTTTTCTGACGTTTGGAAAACCATAATGTAGGTACTTCATTAAAGAAAAGTAATAAATGAACACCTCTTTGTCTTTGTGGGAAATCTGGAAGTAAGTTCGCCGTCCACTGATTTTTCAATCATTCCATTTAATCTCCGTGTAATGGGATGTTCATTTTCTCATTTGTTTTAGGTACAGTCAAGGAATTTAATTTTCATCCAACCCACCTAAGGTTCAACATCGTATAGCAAACTGTCACCATAAGAGCTATTTTCGATTGACACTGACACATAGAAAAGCAAATGATAACTTTTCTCAAAGAGGTTATCTGTAATTTAAAGTGGTAAAAAATACGTATTGACATTTCAATACTATTACTTAATATAATTTTGCTAACGATATTTCAACGAAATAGGTAGGGAATTAAATTTCTTGACTGTACCTCTAGTTATGTCGCATTTTATAATACTGAACAGGCCAATGCGATAATAATTTATTGGAGCTTACTCCGTAAGAATCAAATTTTATATAAGCCCATGGTATGGAAATTTTATGAGGATTAAGATTTATGAACAAGTTTCAACCGCCTCCGTGGCGTAATGCTTAGTCCATTCGCTTCACACCAGAAGGTCGCGGGTTCGATTCCGGCGGGGTCAACTTGTAAGACTCGGTTTGGTTGGTGGTAGGGTATTTTCCAAGCCCGCCTGGCTAGCTACCACCATCTTATCTAAGTCTTGCCGCCAAACATCAGTGTTAACAACATTGATGTGTTCCGGCTTGAAGATAAGATAGCCAGTTCTCCATTGCGTTGGGGAATCTTGGTAAGCCCGCTTCCATCTTCGGCATCATCATCACTTACCATCAGGTGAGATGATGCCAAGGGCTTACCAATTGTGAGTAAAAAAAAAACTAAAAAAGCGTTACGTTTTATGTCAGTTACGTTTTTCCTGGACAAGGCTAAGGCTCTATGGCCATGCGAGGCCGGACTGAGGCCAAAGGCCAAGCTCCGCGTAGGGCGGAGCCCAGAGCCAAAGTATATATATTAGTAATAACATACAGTATTTACACTCCCTGCCGCTCTCTAGATTGCGACCTCAACCTCTCTTCACCTTGATTGATACAGATTGGTTACAGTTTGGTTGTCGAACGTATAGGATTTCGCCACCATTTTGACTGTTCCGTCATTTGTTCCTTGAAATGTCATTTCTGGCCCGTTGTATGAAGTGTCCTAGGTGTGCCAAAGCGTTCCGTACGAGGTCGCGAAAGCTGGAGGCTGGGGGCCGAAAAAAATGTTTCACGAGTAAATTTCTGTCGCGCGTCGTAGCTGAAACGCACACTTTTTATAGAGTTTACTCGCTAAAAATCTTATTTTGTATAAGGCCCCCTGTATAGAAATTTCATGAAGAGTTAAATTTATAAACAGTCACGTTTTTCCTGAACAAGACGAGGCTATTAGTCTTTTATTTACTTAGTGACCGAGCGGAGCAAAGGAGTAGAGGAGTTTACTCCACAGAAATCGAATTTTATATAAGGTCCCCGGTATGGAAATTTTATTAGGAAAAATTTATGAAAAAGTTAACTAAAAAGCGTTAGGTTTTATGTCTTTCATGTTTTTCATGGACAAGGCTAAGGCTATTAGTCTTTTTTTTTACTTTCGTGCGACCGAGCTGACCAAGGGGGTAAAGAAAACTTTGCTGTCTTAAAAAACATTTTTTTCTAATTTTACTCAAAATTTGTGCTATATTATACCACTAGTATGAACAAAATAATTAGTACAGAAATATAAGCACAATACAGAATAACTTATCGACTAATTAAAATTCAAATATTTGTTCTCTAACTAACACCCATTACACTAATATTATAAAGGCGAAAGTTTGCGAGTGTGTATGTTTGTTACTTCTTCACGCAAAAACTACTGAACGGATCTGGCTGAAATTTAGTAGGTAGACAGATTAGGACCTGGATTAATACATATGGTACTTCTTGTCACGCTCGCGAGTCGCATGCGCACCCTCAAAAAGTCAAAGAAACGATGTCCACGCGGGTGAAGCCGCGGGAAACAGCTAGTTATGACATATTTTTATTCACAAATAAGCTAATAAAGTTGCGGGAAGCCGCTGGATGCGAGTAGCAAAGAACCGGTCGTCGTGGAAATCTTTGGGGGACGTACTTCGGCTAATATGATGATAGTGATGATGATGAGGCTCACAAACTCCGAGCATAGCACGCTCCATTGCCCTTTGGGTGACCTTGAGCCTTCTTATGAGGCCCATAGTAAGCGGCCATTTCTTTTGATTTGGTAGCCTGGCTTTAACGCTACCAGAGCCAGGAAAAGCGGGGCCGGCGGGAACATCGTTGTGTAGATCAATCGCCACGCTTGGCAGGCGGGTTGGCGATCGCAGTGTTGCTGCAGGTCGACTGTACAAGTCGCGGAAAGGACGCTGCTGTCCATCCTCCGGTTTAAATCTCTTATTCGACTATTACGTCACCTTTTATGTATAAAAACTGGCCTTGTGCGTGTCGGACCACGCACATTGTAGGATTGAAAATAAAAAATCGATATTTTAAAAAACAAAATTATATTTGCAATTGGTAATAGAACAATTTGTATGGAAAAACCTATGAACTTTACAGATCCAACAGCATACCTTAAGTTGGTCGACTTTTACTCCTAAACTAAGAAAGCCTGCTTAGCCGTGATAGTTTTCCTTTTAAATTGATTATAGTGTGATTATATGTCCTACTATTTACAATTTTTTTTCTTCAACGATATCCCACACGATAGGGGTACGTGTGGGATATTTGTGTGGTACGTGGGGTAATTTTATTTTACCACTGTCGGCGTAATTAACATTTATAACCATGCCAAATTGCAGCTTTCTAGTACTAATAGTCTCTGAGCTAAGCCTCGGACATGGCGAAACTAAACCCTTGTTGACTTCGGAACCCTAAAAACACGTTCATCATCATCATATCAGCCGAAGGAAGTCCACTGCTGGACATAGGCCTCCCACAAGGATCTCCACGACGGCCGGTTCTGCGCTGCCCGCATCCAGCGGCTTCCCGCGACCTTCACCAGGTCATCGGTCCACCGAGTGGGACTTGGTAAAGTGGGTAAATAGACTGTTTTAATTATAATTGAGAACGCTAAACACGTTAAAAAACCGACTTCCATCGCAACAACTTGGTATATTTTTGCATTATTATTTTTGGTTTTTGTTAATTTTCTAATGAGGTACTACACCGATTTTGATAAAATTTATATGGAACCACACGGAAAGCACTAGCTTTCAAATAAAAAAAAGAAGCATAAAAATCGGTTCACCCAGTCAAAAGTTCTGAGGTAACACACATAAAAAAAACATATAGTCGAATTGAGAACCTCCTCCTTTTTGGAAGTCGCTTGAAAATATAATAATTAAACATTTCATTTGGTTTCAAAGGAACGTTTCCAAATTCAAAAAGGGGCATTCCTACTTGAAAATAAAAGACGATCCTGGGACCTTGATTCCACCTCCAACGTTCATCATTAGATCAACTCACAAGGAATACGGCTTTATACCATATTTCGGCTAAATCGGAGCCCTAGAAATCGCTCTAAAATCGAATGTAAGATTTGACTTAAACAAACATACATACATACAAACAAACATTGCAAGTTAAATGACAACTTTTAACTTTAAAAAAAACATAATTAGGTACAGATTCTGCGGCACGATCTAAGTCGTGCTTTGTTTGTGTCTCAGAGCCGTGATAGTATGCGGCGATTTCAATGTTGATTTGTTGGAAAAAAAGTCCTTGACGACTCGAATTACTTGTCTCTTCAAGTCATTTGATTTAAATTATGTATTTCTGGAACCCACAAGAATAACAAAGACCTCTGCCACATGTATAGATAACATATTTTGTAATTGCTGTTATTTAAATAAAAAGGTTTTTAATTGTTTGAGGTCAGATCATAGCGGAGTAATGGCTAGCTTTCCCGTAAGTATTTCTGCAGAACACATAAAAATTCAAACGAGACCGGTCACTGCTAATCGAATAGAAAAGTTTAAAACAGTGCTAGATGAAAAGCTGCCCATACCAGATTTTGATAATGAAGTGCAAGCCAACAGTTTTTACAATTATTTTTTTACAGTACTGGATAGGGAATTCCAAAGTATATTTAAGTCTAAATCCACAATCAGTAACATCAAATTTAAATTCAGTGAATGGGCTACTATAGGTATATACAAAAGTCGCCAAACTTTGTTTGACCTTTATGGCAAAAAAACTTACACTTTTGATGAGAACTTTACAAATTATGTGAAACAATATTCAAAAATTTTTAAGCAGGTTTGCCACGTAGCAAAATCTAATTATCTGGCTAGAAAAATAAAATTTTCAGATAATAAAATTAAAACTGTTTGGAATATCATTAGCAAACAAACAGGTAGTCAAACCTCGCGACAAAGAATATGTGTTGCAAACAGAGCAAGGTAAAATTAGTTCGAATGCCGATGTAGCCAAAGAATTCGAAACTTTTTTCACAAATATTCCACTTAAGACTACTGAAGCCCTAAACTCATCACCTATGTATGCTCAAAGGCTGCTAAAGTATAATGTTAGTAATTGTGATCAAAAATTCTCCTTCAGAGTAATTGAACCACAATCTATTGTAAAAACTTTTAAATCTCTTAAAGTGAAAAGAACCGAAGACCTCTGGGGATTATCGGTAAGCTTGATCAGTAATGTAATTGATACTTTAGCGCCATATTTAGCTTGTCTTTTTAATATTAGAATTGATAGTGGCGTCTTTTCAGATCTCATGAAGCTTAGTAAAGTAATACCTTTGTATAAATCTGGTTCAAAAACTGATCCAGGCAACTACAGACCAGTTTCTGTGCTGCCAGTTCTTAGTAAAGTGTTTGAAAAGATTATGCTTAACCAAATGCTACTATATTTTACAGAAAACAAACTACTGCATAACCAACAATTCGGTTTCACTAAAGGACGATCAACAACCGATGCAGGAGTAGCACTCATTCGAAACATATATGATGCCTTCGAGGAATCGCAGAATGCAATTGGAGTGTTTTGTGATTTATCTAAGGCTTTTGATTGTGTTGAACAACAAACATTACTTATGAAATTAAAGCATTATGGTGTAGAGGAAGGGGTTCTCAGTCTTTTAAATTAGTATTTAGACAACAGAATACAAAAAGTACAAGTGAATGGCACGAACTCATCTGGATCTAAAGTGAAAATGGGTGTGCCCCAGGGTTCCATATTAGGGCCTTTTCTTTTCCTTGTTTACGTATATGATTTGCCTTTTATGGTGCAACATCTGTCAAATATTGTGTTGTTTTCGGATGATACTTCTCTTATTTTTAAAGTGAATAGGAAAGAAAACGAAATTGACGAAGTAAACAACACTCTTTCAAAGATACTGAACTGGTTCACTGTGAACAATTATTATTAAATGCTAAGAAAACAAAATGTATAAAATTTTGTTTGCCAAATGTAAAAAAGGTCAATAATAGTGTAATATTAGACAGTAATAAATTAGAATTTGTAAATACCACGGTGTTCCTTGGTATAACTTCGGATGTTTCACTTCAATGGGGACCACACATTGAAACTTTAGCGGGAAGGCTTAGTTCAGCTGCTTATGCCGTTAAGAAAATAAAACAGTTAACGGATGTAGATACTGCGAGACTAGTGTATTTTAGTTACTTCCATAGTATAATGTCTTATGGCATATTACTGTGGGGGCATGCGGCTGATATAGAAACTATTTTCATCCTGCAGAAAAGAGCTATCCGCGCAATCTATCAGATGCGATCACGTGACTCGTTACAGAATAAGTTCAAAGAAATCAATATTTTAACTGTTGCTAGTCAATTTATATATGAAAACATCATGTACGTTCGTAAGAATTTGCATTTATTTCCTAAAAACAGTGACAGGCATAATTTGAATTTAAGAAATGTAAATAAAATAGATACAGCCTTTTCGAGACTGAGTAAGGTTAAAAAGTCATTTGTGGGGCAGTGTATAAGATTTTACAATAAAATTCCAGAAAATGTAACTAGTTTGTCAGAGAATAAATTCAAGACTCATGTCAAAAAAGTTTTGTGCTCTAGAGGATATTATAAAATAATAGATTATGTAAATTACAAAGATATATATTTTGATTCTATAACAAATACCATAACCTGAGACTGTAATCTGCATCATGACATTATTTGTAATTTTATTTTTCGTGTATTTTTTTTGTTCTGACTATTTAAAAGTGTGTGTAAACACCTATTTGAAATAAATTGTTTTGAATTTTGAATTTTAAAAAATTTTGAGCAATAAAGTTATTGCTCTGAGGTTTGTGTTTAGACAATAGACAGTTTTTTTGACATAAACACACACCGATTACACAATATAAAAAAAGAGTTAAACATATAGAAAGAGGAAAAAAAAGTAAACACAAAAAAACAAGTAAGACCAACGAAATCGGCGTAGTGCGAAGTAAAAATGGACTTTTCTCAGCATTTCTTTTATGTCTAAATTTAGGTACCTACCTCACTATTTCATTACCCAGTCTAGTCTAGATAATTTTAGCATCTTATTTAGTTTTCCTTAGTTTATTTTTGATCAAATCTAAATTACCTCACAATACAATACCCTAAAATAAAATAAAAAAAGTTTCAAAGTAACAACACTGACTCATTTTAAATAAAACCGTAAAATATTTCGAATTGTTTCGCCGCAAAGCCTTATTCAAATAGAACACCATTTTCTATTTCAAGATTAGGTACATACTATGTTTATGGGCCTACATTCAAATCACCTCGATAATTCTTCCAAATTCTGCTGAAATGCCGACACGTCCCGATTCCATTTTACCGTTTTATCCTCGCCCCGTATAACTTGAAATTACGTTTTATTTATACAGATACAAAATTCGTTCAGGAGCCGGATAAAGACATAATGTATTACAGTATTGCTTTGTATGTCACAGCCACAGCCCATCATTCACCAAAAAAAGGATACAGCAGTAATGCATTGCCGTATACATTCGCAGGCATATTGTGTAATTCGTCATTTTACAAATGCCGTACTCAGATTTCTACTACCAACAAGGGGGGAAGCCTCGCTTTAACTGTATAATCAATTAAACCTGAACGAACCTAACATCGCTCGCTTCGCTCGCTCATTTCAGTTTCGCTTGCTTAATTTACAATCTGTGTACGGCATTTTACAATTTGCCTGGCCGTTTATATACGGACGAATTATACAATTTGCCTGACCATTTGTAAAATACATTTATTGCATACATTATATTCGTGGAAAGTGTTTGCTTCGAATCAATAAACTAGTAAGTCACTTACCATCAGGTGAGACGATGCTATGGGCTTATCAATTGTGGATAAAAAAATTGCTGAATAATATGTATGAATAATAAAAAAATATTAAAAGGAAAGGGTCTTTTTCATATAAATTTTATAAGGTAATATCTTTGGTTTATATGAAAATACCGTGCCGTTTAGCAGCCGGATAAAAAGCCTATTATTCACAAAAAGTGACCAAGTGACTCGGGGTCACACAAACAGGGTTCAGCACCAATAACAAGACCTCTCAGTACATAGTTTGCAATAGGTCTAGGAGTTTACTTATTCTGGACTTTAGAAATTTAATTTTTCCTGTGGGAACGGAAGGACTTTAGATTTTCGACGCCCTTCTTCATCATCATATCAGCCACAAATCGTCCACTGCTGGTCAAAGGCCTCCCCCAAGGATTTCCACGACGACCGATTTTCCGACGCTCTTAAGGTGAAGGAAAACATCTTGAGGAAACCTGCACACGCCATCGAAGAGACTCGAAGGTTGTGTGTGAAGTCGACCAACCCGCACTGGGCCCGCGTGGCAACCAAGGCCCAATCGCCTTCAAAACCGAATTCAGGGTAGGTGGGGACGAATATGAGCTGATATAATGATACCAGTTAAGGGCCATTGTAAACCTGAATGACTTTGTGACAAAAACTATTTGTTACGTGTCAAAATTTGGTGCAATGTGAGTAGAACCGTCTCTGCAGTCCTAAAAGCTTTCTAAATACAGCATTTCAAAGTTTTTTAACAACTTTGGCTTCCTATCTCTTGCAAAATCTTGCAAACGGTATCTAAAAAAACAAAAAAACGAAAATATGTATATAACTACCTACATAATTTTAGTTTTTAAACATGTTATTATTTTTTTACCTACAACTGATAAGCCATTGGCATCATCGCGATATATTTTTTTGGAGTGCACCCCTTTGTTTGCTTTCTAAATACAGCATTTCAAAGTTTATTAACATCTTTGGCGGCCTATCTCTTGCAAAATCTTGCAAACGGTATCTAAGTAAACTAAAAAATGAAAAGATATATATAACTACCTACATAATTTTAGTTTTTATACATGTAAAAAGGCGCTTATTTTTTTTATCCACAATTGATAAGCCCTTGACATCATCGCGATATATTTTTTTGAGTGCACCCCTTTGTTTCCTATCTAAATACAGCATTTCAAAGTTTATTAACAACTTTGGCGGCCCATCTCTTACAAAATCTTGCAAACGGTATCTAAAAAAAAGTAATAAATGAAAGATATATAACTACCTACATAATTTTTAAACATGTAAAGGGGTGATTTAAAAAAAAAATCTACAATTGATAAGTTCTTGACATCATCGCGATATATTTTTTTGGAGTGCACTCCTTTGTTTGAGGTATTTTTGAATAGCTCTTTTAAAATTAAGTAGTTTTTACAACGCTTTTTCGGCTTTTTCGACTACAAAGGCGGTTCTGTTCGCACATTGCAAAAAATGAAGTCCTTCACTGTTAAAATAACCAATAGTAAGGCAAAGCTGATTTTTAACTATTTTTTAATTTTGACAAATTTGCGTCACGAACTTTTGATAGCAAACCTCAGATTCGGAATTAAAAATGAAAAAATAAAAAAATACACCACAATTTTCCAGGTATAAACACAACCTTACTTAATTATAAATGAAGAAAAATCGCGAAAAATTTTAATTCTCCGCCAAAGTGTTAATTCACCTTAGCTATTAAAACCAATAAAGGAAGTGTGAAATAAAAGTCATTAGATTTTAACGTCGTATTATTTTATTTTCGCGTGTCCAGTCGCCGTTACAGCACGGCGACGATACGATGTGTACACGTAGTAACGCTACTTTTTACCAAATCTCGGAATACTGATATTAACTGTGGGGGCGTGGCCCCGAGGAGTGTGATTTGGTCATAGTGTTGTGACGAAGTCATACTTTTAGGTTTGTTTTAAATCTGTTTTTATATTATTATTTTTTTCATTTTTTTTTGTCATGATGTTTTAAGTTTTTTTTTACTTCAATTTTATCTTTGCTTTTATATAAGCATACTATTCTTTTTCATCTCTTTTCACTTATTCTTTTTAAGTACGGCAACATGTAGTTTTCGTTCCACGGCTAATTATAAAAATACCCAAACTTAGTAAAAATAAAACCAGCCAAGTGCGAGTTGAACTTGCGTGGAAAGGTTCCGTACAATGCCAAAGTCAAATACAAAATATCACATTTAAAATCCTCACAGTAAGATGCGAGTTATTTTTTTGTAATTTAAAAATTGGAGTTTGTTTGGCTGCACCTCACCTGATGGTAAGTGCCGATGCAGCCGAGTATGTAACACGCAAAAAATAACTTAGTGGAGTATCTGAAAAAAACTTAAACTAAAAATTGATTTATCTATGCTTGCTTGCTTTAAAAATGAGTGGTTGAAGGCCTTGGAGGGTAGGGACAGAGTCTAATTAAATAAGCAGGCATAGATAAATCAATTTTTAATTAAGGTTTTTTCAGATACTCCACTAAGTTAATTTTTTTACTAAGTTTGGAATTTTTTATAATTAGCCGTGGAACGAAAACTACACGTTGCCGTACCACAAAATATAATAAAAGTGTCCTCTATAAAATGCTGACTTTACATCTTGATTATTATTAAATTTTACTATAAGTAGGTAGTAAATGAAACTTTCATTTATTTTATTTGTTGCTAAATTGAATCAGCCCATGTGGTTAGGACCACACAACACTTTGACCAAAACACAGCACCTCTCAGGACCCGCAACGCGAACGACGCGTGCGCACCAACAGCCCACGATTGATAAAACTATTGAATATCAACTAGTTTAGTTACTCTATACACGTTACCTAGATTTAATGATAAATAATCTTTTAGAAAAGTCATCCATAGCGTCTGCATCGACCAGTTTCAGTGATGTTGCAGTGAAATTTTGATTTTCTTTGATAGTTCTAAAAACAGAACTTCAAAATTCGATTTAATTCCGAGAAGCTTGATAAATGATTTATGATACGAACAAACACTGAAACCAGCCAATGATAATTTGCAATCATAATTTTACATCATTCATCTATTTTTTTATATGAGAACAATAAGCGCTCTATTATAATTCGAATCATAATAATTATTAATTATTCATACAGTTTGTTTATTATCACCCAATCAACATCAATAACAAGTGGAGAAAATAATGAACAACAACAGCCTATAGCGAGCTTCCCCATACATCATACCATGCTCGATTTAGGACCCTCTATAAAAGATTAAAAGACCTTTTCTGAGTCAACAATTATATTTAGTTGGACAGCGGTCAAATAATTTCTCGCTGTAGACCACTTTACATAAGAAATGAAGTGCTCAGGAGCAAGACATGATGGCTTATGTATACAGGGTGTAACAAAATTGGTGTAGGTCCCGTTAACTAGGGCTTCTACTCATCATACTGAACAACTACGACTTTGCTGAAAACGTAATTTTTTTTTACTCTTCATACAAAGCGATCAATCAGCTGATCGACCGATTTTGTGCATTTTAGTATGGAGGGTCTAAATTTTTTTTGAGAATTTACCTTGGGCTCCTTGAGGAAAGTTTTTCAGTATGATGAGTAGAACCCCCAGTCAACGGGCCTACACCAATTTTATTACATCCTATATAAGTAAAATTAGTCAGGATTTTTTATTGGAATTCTTTTTTAACACTCGAAGAGTTTTTCTGCCGCAGGGTAATGATAGGAGATTTTCCAAATTCTAAGAAGTAGCATAAAATCCTTGATTTTGACAAGACTTTTAATTAAAAAACACAAATGTTTGCACTTTATCGCTGCACTGTTAGGAAGATAACATTCTACAGATTAGATGAAATCCCTGTTTTTAAGAATAGCCCGCTATACATTGTTAATCTTCCATTGTTTTTCTAGCGAACTGATTCAATATGTTATTTGCTGACTTATAGAGATTTTTCAGCTTTACATTTATTGGGCGTTGTTTCCACCGAATTTCATACTCCTGAGCACAATGTAAACTATAGATATAGTATAGAATATAAGTAGGTATACTGGCCAGCACATCAAGCTACACACTTTGGACTTTGTACCGTTCTTATGCCGAATGCGTATGGATCAGAATCGCACTACGAGTGTATAGCTTGATGTGCTGGCCTCTGTACAAAGGCGGAGTGGGGCCGCAGTGCGCTACGTCGACAAGCCATTCTGAAGCGTGCTACTCTACTGCCGATGCCGTACTGTCGAGCGACACTTCAAGTATATAAAGGTGTTACTTTATTAGCACCCCATGATTCTTCGGTTTGCGGTTTGACCATAAGTTCCTTGGCAAAAGTATTTAAGAATCATGAGCAAAGTTTTTGTTGTATAAAATATCGGGTTCTAATAAAGTAACTAGCACCTATAGTATCTATGAATTAGTCGAGATTGAAGTCGTCTATCATTAATGAATGTTTGAATAGTAAGTGCTGGTTACATTGGGTTTCGTTTTTGTAACCGGAGTCTCCTACATCCAAGCTGTTTGCCTGCTGAATACAGTTAATTATTTTGGAAAGTAATATCACAAATAGAAGGAAAAATAATATTTTCTAATAAAATTATCAAACAATCAATGATACGTGCCACATCGTTTGTTTTAGTAATATGTTATTAAATTAATCAGAAACAAAAAGAAAGTCATTATTTCTCCTACGCAATGTAAAGCGAAATCGCACCAATGCGACACACCCACAGTGAGTTAGCACAGTATTACAATATAGGCTTACAGTAGTGCAACGAATGTACTTACGCAGAGCAAGGGAAGGGTACTTGCGGGGCAGCGGGCGGCGGCGCACAGCGAGTTTGCCAGGCTGGCTACAGGCTAGTACTGCTAGTACCTACGCCGTGGTGGCATCGTGACATCAAAGGCGTTGCGCTACTGTAAGCCATATCGTAATACTGTGGAGTTAGTGATTGCTAGCCGGTCGAGTTTTGCATCCATTGCTGGTTTTTTTAAAGGAGACAAAAAACCCCGATTGTAATTCCAGTGAAATATTACTCAGAATGATGAGCTAATTGAACCTTATGAATTTTCAGAAACCTGTCCTATACACCCTGTATATTAAACACCGAAACACTATAATAACAATACTGTAATTTAAATCAATAAAATGTGATGAGTTCATGATAGACAATTTCCATTCAACCATAATTACTTCTTATGACTATGTGCGGTCTCACACTACGCGAAATTTTGCCACACACACACACGCATTATATTTCCACGTTGCACAACACACCCACACCTTACAACTTTGATACACTTTATTGCCCTTACAGTATATTTACTTTAGAATGGAGCGTAGTGTGGGATGGCTGGTTGAAAACGAAGTTTTATTCGACTTTATCTTCACTTGTCCGGACTTGGCCCCCGTTTCTGGAGTATGGTCTAACTTTCCTGAGTTTACGAACAGACTCGTGCCCCAACAGAGGGGAAATCATGGGTTATTTACGAACGAATCTTCTTATGGCTTGGCATCATATGCCTTAGGTGTCGTTGACTTCAATACAGGTAAAGTTCGTTTGCTGAATGAGCTGCAGCTTGACGGCTCGCGACAAACACTATGTCAAAGGGGCCGCCCTGAGTTCAATCGCGCCGCTCTCCTTTTGTCGGAGCGTTTGACTGTCACCGATGCCGGCTCGTGGAATTTATTAAAGATGCAGTTAATTCAGCGAACGAACTATAAACCTATAAAAAGTCGAGTAAATAGATACCTACGACCTAAATAATGACCATAATCATCTTTCTGATAAAGTATTATTAAATGAAATGGGCACAAGTTCAAAATAACTGAATAAAGGTACCTTATTTGAAAAGTCAATGTGCTGAACAACAGGTTTACTTTTGAAATGCTGAAGATAAAAGTCGAATAAATAATCTGAAATCTATATGTGGAACTATCGATTGTCTTGATCTTTTATAGATAATATTTGAGGGTATTCATACACGAACTCCGTAAGCGAAAGTCCTTACATTACTTAGTCTTTAGTCCTTAGTTTATTAGATTTGTAAATTGAATAAGAAGTTACATAAATGTTATAAACAGGCGCCTATGAAAGTAGAAATTGGGATATAGGATATAGTTGAGTGGGTTAATGATAATTCAGGTGGAATTCGTGAATGAATATTGAAACTAGAAATGTATTCAAACGAACCCTAGTGTACAACGAGGGACAGGTAAAAGTAAGGTATCAAAACAGTTTGTGTCCCATATCAGTCGTGTTATTTTGTGCATTGTTATTTTTCTAAACAGTTGAAGTATCAAGAGCAAAACTTCCTCTTGAAGTGTTGCTCAAAAGCTAACCTACAGAGCCTCCGGCAGACATATAAACAAGTGTACAATAAACTTTACGAAATTTTATCAAAAATGGACCAATCATGGCAGTGATGAGGTTAAATCAGTGCTGTCATTGGTCAATTTCCCCACTCTTATATGTCCAGCAGACGCTAATTTAAGAACTGAGATTCTACTTTCGAATTTCAAAACCTAAGGTCTAGGATGGAATGGATAAACTTGTAAAGGTTTTTCTCCTTTAGCAAACGTTTGACATTCGAACGTAGCACCCCTGATCTTGAGAATGCGACCGACTCAACCGGATATGCTTCCATTCCTTCATAGAATTAGCGACTCGTAAAACTTGCATTACTAACACTATTTACTTTTTTTATCAATTGTATATTATTGTATTATAGTTTAATTTATAAGGATAATGAATAATGGTAAATGTGTAATTTAGCGATGGTGACGAGTGAAACAGTTCGCTTGTTCTACGACGGATGACCCTCTAATTTTAGAGCTACCTGATATGGCCTCAGTCTCAAGACAGTCCGCTCGCCTGACCTAAGTATGTTACAGTCTCTGTACTCGTCCTACTGGTACGACTCCACTCTTGACACTTTCAAAGGAAAATTTTGAAGACTGAGGTTATATTTTAAATACCAATTTTACCTAACACTTTCTTAATATGTGGATAAGCGTCGGTGGCTGAAATGGTAACGACTCGGTCCTCCTAACCACAGATCCCGTGTTGAAATCCGGACGGCCAATGTACCATTGAGTTTTTCAAAACTTACGTACATATACTTACCGATAGCTTTAATGGTGAAGGAAAACATCGTGAGGAAACCTGCACATCTGATTCCCAGATGTGTATGAAGGTTGCGTGCACACGTCCGTAGGTGTAAATCTAAATGCCCAACACGTGACCGTGGGTGATGCTAAGTGCAGGTCTTTTTTGTAGTAACTAAATCCTACAAGCTGAATCTTTTTAGATTGCTACGCGTTGAGGCACTTGTCCCACCGCCAATGAGAAAACGACTAACTAAGACTATTTTCTCGCTCAAGAAACTTACAACAGATATAGATCCCGTGTAAATAAAAGAGATACATATATTGATAGTTGATCGCTAGCTGTTCACACTGCCGGCGAGAACTCTCTCTGCACTACTTTGTCGCCGGCGATACTCGTAAGAGCTATCAAAGAAAGATAGTAACGCGGAGAACACTCGATCAGGAACACTCGCCGAGAGACTAACCAGCGGTCATTATACTCTACGGTTTGCGCGGGAATGTATGTCTCGGCTGGTCCGAGCGAGTGATGCGAGTATCGCCCGTCACCCTCGCACACTCGCTTATAGCCCAGCGACAAAACTATCGGAACTACACACTCGCTTCTCGCTGCTCGCCAACTCGTAACTAGTTCATAGCTCTACTCACTTCCCGTTTATAGCCGGCGGTAGGACAAGTGACAATTTAACCATTATTGTCCTTTATAAGGTTCACAGGTAGATAAGTAGCATATGAATATCGAGGAATGTTAATTATATAACCTATAGTGTCAAGAATGGAGACAAGTCTCTGATATGTGGGATGATGTGTGTAGAGCTGAGCCGGCCGACGCCGTTCCACCATAACGCTACGGTACAAAACTGGAGCGTACCTACATATACGTATATTATATACAATGTACAATACAATATGATAAACACCAGCACTACGGGGCGGGGCGCCGCCGGCCGGGCACGCGTCGCGTCAGCAGGTATACATTCTCACAATAATATACATTAACTCGCTCTATATATAACAATTACACGAACGCGCATCACGCTCGATATAAACAAACAACGTAAGTAATAATATACAGCGGAATCGTAGCACTCTTTCGATTCGTTAAAAAAATTGACTAGAAAATCTCAATTCACTATGAGCACTAAGTGTGCGTGGGGGGCGAAAATATGTCGGTGGCGCGCCACGCTTGCGCCTCCTCTTCTTCGTCGTATTGTTGCAGGAATGGGTTAGTGGCGCTGTTGTAGCGCGGGCTCAGAGCCCCTAGCTGCTGGCTTGCATTCCCACTTGAGTTCAGAGTCACAGCCAACCCAGCTGACGTTCCAGGGATCGCTGACCTCGGCGACTCGCGCGAACCTCCCTCTCGAGGGGTTAACTCCCGCGGCGTCAGATCTCTAGACGAGCCTTCTCGCGGCGTGCTCCTTGGGGAATCTCGAGGCGAGGCTCTCGGAGAATTTCTCGGTGACATTCGAGGCGAGCTCGCTCGTTCCGGCTGCCGCAGTATGGAGGAAACGGAGCCGCCGTGTTTGATGGTGTCGGCTGGGCTGTGGCTGCCGGAGCTACTGCTGGGCGAGCCGGGGGATGAGACCGTCACTTGCCGGGAGCGAGGTGGAGCGGGCAGTGGGCCGCGCAGAGGCGACTGCGGACGATATTGGCCGGCCCTGGCTGATGAGAGAACCTGAAATCGATCAATGACCGTGAATAAGAATTGATCGTTTTAGGTGGTATTTAACCACCTCCGTGGACTAATGGTTAAGGCCATTAGCTTCACATCAGGAGGACGCGGGTTCGATTCCCAGTCTAAGATTGTAGGACTAGGTTTGGTTGGTGGAAGGGCATTTTCTAAGCCGCCTAGCTAGCTAACACCATTTTATCTAAGTCTTGCCGTCAAGCATCAAGATAAGATAGCCATTGCGTTCGGTAATCTTGGTAGGCACGCTTCCATTTTCGGCACCATCGTCGCTTGCCGTTGGGTTAGATGATGCCAAGGGCTTACCAATTGAATAAAATAGTATTTTAAGTATTAATTCTCATAGATGATTCCTGTAAGTAGTATATTAAACATCGCAGTTAAAAAAAAAAATATCATTCAACGCATGTGTTCTATTCTATGGGTTTATAAATGCTGAAATTATCGTCCGCGGGCCGAATTCCGCCCTCAGTCAGTCCATTATCAAGATATTTTATTTTTTATTTTTGTTTGTTTTTTTTCATAGTTTTTCGGCTGATATGATGATTATGTGATATTAAACATCAAAGTCGTAAAATGGATAAAGTTCCCTTTTACTTGCTTACTAAGGCACTAACTCTGATTGTAAGCGTGTTCTAAAATAAACCTGAGTATTTAATATTTATGCATAGACCTTTTAAAGCCAGGTATAATAAAGATCAATATCAGCAATAAGTAACGTGTCTTTAGAGAGAAGTATGCCTACACAGGCTCTAAATCACAGTATTACAAAATAGCGACTTACAGTAGTGCAACGAATGTACTTACGCAGAGCAACGGAAGGGTACTTGCGGGGCAGCCGGCGGCGGGGCATAGCCTGGAAAACTCGTGGCTACAGGCTAGTATTGTTAGTACCTACGCCTAGGCGGCATCGTGCGACATCAAAGGCGTTGTGCTACTGTAAGCCATATTGTAATCATGTGCTATAAATAAGACACTTACATGTGCGGGCGGCGAGCGGTCTGGCGCGGGCCGAGCCAAGAGAGCTGGCGGCGGAGATGCTGCTAATGCTGCCACTTGAGGCCGAAATGGACTGACTGAGGGCGGAATTCGGCCTGCGGACGATAATTTCAGCATTTATAAACCCATAGAATAGAACACATGCGTTGAATGATATTATTATTTTTATTTTTTTACAATTGGTAAGCCATGGGCATCATCTCATCTGATGGTAAGTGACTATGATGCCGAAGATGGAAACGGGCTTACCAAGATTCCCCAATGCAAAGGCTATCTTATCTTTAAGCCGGAACACATCAATGTTGTTAACACTGATGGTGAAGATGGTGGTAGCTAGCCAGGCGAGCTTAGAAAATGCCCTACCACCAACCAACCGAGTCTTACAAGTTGTCGCCACCGGGAATCGAACCCGTGACCTCCTGGTGGGAAGCGAATGGACTAACCATTACGCCACGGAGGTGGTTATTAGTGTTTATATGGAAAAGTATGTAAATGAATAAGATCTAGGGAAGAAGTTAAAAGAAAGAGAAGATACCTTACAAGAGAGCCTGCAGTAGCAAGGAAATAAAAGAGTAGGTAAGTAAATATAGGTATTTAAAGTTCAAAACGCTAAAACTGGGCATAAAAATAAATAGAAAAATTAAATTTAGAGATGACAAGATATCACTAACAAAATAAACGTTACCAAAAATATTAAATTGCATCGTGGTATAAAATAAAATTGCTGATAAGTAAAAAAAAAAACAAAATAATGGTATATCTACTTTAAACACATAAATACAAATTTTACTCAACCTTCTTTATATTTTATTTATCATGCAGAAACTGAAGGATATCAACACTATGTAGAAGTTGAAGTGAGATAGAAAGATGTACCTTGGTGTAGGGTAAGTGAGGCCGCTGACGACGCACTGGCTCTGCCTCCACGCGGCCCGGGCACTGGCTCGCCGCGCCGAACTGTCTACAACCATACATGCGTTAACGTACCGCTTAGATATTATTGTGATAGTGATTGTCTGTGTGTGGTAAAGTGTTTCATTCAAATACAATAAAGGTATTGATTGCTAGTCATCTGAGTTACTTTTTATTTAAAACTTCTTTACGCACGCTTTCAAACGGCACGCTTGACTTGGGAAGTAAGCTGGTGAATGCGTTACGTGAACGGTAATTAAGTTTCACTTCAGTCGTGTGGTCTAAGGCACACTCGTTTTTTTGAAGTAAAACTTCTTTACGCACGCTTGACTTGGGGAGTAAGCTGGTGGATGCTTGACGAGAGCGTTACGGAAGTTTTATCGGGCGAGGCGCACGGAAGTTGAGAGGGATATTTGAATTAGTGAAGATAGAAATAGAGACACTAATTATTTTTGTTTACCAACAATATCGGTTGCCACGGCAAGTAGTAGTAGACAGATTAGGACCTGGATTAACATACAGGCTACTTTTTTCCACGCTCGCTAGCCGCTTGCGGCTTGCGCACTGCGCACCCTCGAAAAGTCATCAAGATCAAAATCAAAACAATTTATTTCAAATAGGTGTTTACACACACTTTTACATTGTCAAAAAAATATTATTATTGTATATTACAAATAATGTCATGATTCAGATTATAGTCTCAGGTAATGGTATTTGTTATAGAATCTATACGACTCGGTCCATCTAACCAGAGGTACCGGGTTCAAATCTGGACGGCCAATGTACCAATGAGTTTTTCAAAAACTTACGTACATACTTACCGACTGCTTTAACGGTGAAGGAAAACATCGTGAGGAAACCTACACATGCCTGCGAAGAAACTCGAAGGTTGTGTGTGAAGTCGACCAACCCGCACTGGGCCCGCGTGGTCGACTAAGGCCTAATCGCCCTGATTCAGGGTAGGCTCGAGCCCCTCGGTGGGGACGTATATGAGCTGTAATGATGATGATTATTTTATAATATCCTCTAGAGCACAAACATTTTTTGACATGAGTCTTGAATTTATTCTCTGACAAACTAGTTACATTTTCTGGAATTTTATTGTAGAATCTTAAGCACTGCCCCACAAATGACTTTTTAACCTTACTCAGTCTCGAAGAGGCTATAACTATTTTATTTATCTTAGCTAAGGTATCTAAATATTTTACTGATTCAAAAGCCTGCTTAGTGTGAATTATTTTTACGTGCCTGTAATTAACTTGCAATGTTCGTATGTGGCGTAGAGTGTCGGTGGCGTAACCGCTAGGGCCCGCTACCTCCTGTCCGGGAGGTCATGGTTCGAATCCTGCTACGTATCTACCAATGTGTTATCCAATTTCGATTTCATATGTACGTTTATCCGACGCTCTTACGGTAAAGAAAACCATCTTGAGGAAACCTGCACACGCCTGCGAAGAATCTCGAAGGTTGTGTGTAAAGTCGACCAACTAGCACTGGGCCCGCGTGGTTGACTAAGACCCGATCGCAATAATTTAAGGTAGGCTCGAGCCCCTCGTTGGGAACGTATGTAAGCTGATGTGATTATGATGATGTATGTTGTAGTTAAGTAAGTTGTACACTTCAAAATTTGCAAGTTAAATTAGATCCACTTCCCGGTTTTCGATTGAGCTGAAATTTTGCATACTCGTTTGGATGGAAATGCATAGTTAACTAAGTGACGTCATTCTAAATCCAATATGGTGGACTACAAAAGTACCTACCCCTAAAAGCGTAAGGCCGCATTTGCACTGTGCATATTTAAATTTAATTTTTTTTTTTTTTTTCTGGTGTGCAATAAAGGATATTTACATACTATTACTTACTTATCCCATGATATGGGTATCAAATGAAAGTGTTTAATAAGAATTAAGCAATATAACTAAAATTATTTTCAAATGGAATAGAATGGGATGGAATAGGATGGAATGAAATGGAATTAAATTAAATGGAATGAAATAGAATAGAATAGAATAAATTTTTAATCAGTGATAAGTACCCACAAGTGAAATATAGTGTAAACATGTACATATAAGTTTTTAGATTTTTCGAAATGAGCTTATTTGTAAATAAAACTATATTTTAGGGGGTGTTAGTAAAGGGAACAAAGATGTAAATTTTAATCAGTAGGTAAGTTATTGTCACACAAATCGGAATAACATTTATTGGTTCGCAAAGAAAACGGGTCGGTTATAAAAATGCGATATCTTTTAAAATATTTAAGCAATCCTTTCAAAATAAAAACTAAATTAAAGTAATTTCATTACTAATAAATGAAGGAGTAAAACCTTTTTATTTCGTTTTGCTGTTTGTATTAAAAACCATAAATAAAAAAACACGATTTACAAAATTTGCACATCAAATTTGGAACCATTGTTTTACTTTTGTTTCTGTTTTGTCATATTAATAGGGCATTTCTTGTATAGAAATTCATTATTCTGATCAAGTTCAGTTAAAATCATGTCACTAACCCCTGAAGAGTGTACCAGAATTCTGACAATGCTTGAAGACGGGCGCAATCAGTGTTGTACAGCGAGAACTGATGCTATCAACCGTTCAAAGAGTACTTCAGTAATTTGAAGAGACTGGATCCAATATTCGCAGACCAGGGACAGGCCGAACAAGGTGCACAATAGGGCGGGAGGATCAATAGGTATATGGTGTCAACAATATTGAGAAATCGATTTCAAACGGTTGTTGAAGTCAAAAATCATCTTCTACATGCTGGGGGGAGTAGTCCGAGCACATGCATAGTGAGGCGGCGTCTTGCTGAAGCAAACTTGAAGCCATTTAGACCCGCCAATGGTCCTAAACTCGAAAGGCAGCATTGAAATTCAAGCCTGAGTTACGGTAGAAAATACATGAAATGGACTCTCGTTAACTGGTCAACAGTTATGTTTTCGGACGAGTCGAGATTCATGATATACAAGCACGATGGGAGGCAAAGAGTCTACAGAAGACCAGGAGAGCGCTATAACCAAGCTTGCGTTGAAGAGAAAGTGTCAGACGGCGGAGGCTCCATACACGTGTAGGCTGTAGTTACTCCCAAAAACCACACCGAGCTAGTGGTGATCGATAATGGAACTTTCACTGCGGAGAGATACGTGAATGAAATATTAAATGAGTAGGTTGGCCCATTTTAAGTAAACATGGACGAGAACGCCATCTTTATGCAAGATAATGCTCGTCCCTCATACAGCTCGGATATTGTTGACTACCTTGATGATGTCGCTATACACGCATGGAGTGGCCAGCAGGCAGCCCAGATTTGAACCCCATGGAGCATGCCTGGGGTGAACTGGTACGACGTGTACGCTAGCAAAATTCCTCTCCAATCACGCTTCGTGAACTGAAAGAGGCACTGATAGAGGGATGGGAGAATATTCCTCAGCGTCGGCTCAGAAATCTGGTGGAAAGAATTCCAAACCGTGTAACATACCTACGTAATTCAAAATACTGTAATGTGTGAAAATTGCACATTTGACACCTTAGCATATTTTTCGAAATCTAGTGAAAAATTAACATTTTTACTTAATCTACTTTCATATAAAATAAACTTTATAATCTTGAACTTTTATGACTTATTTTTATTTTTATTTAAGCAATATATTTTTTTTTATAATACAGTCTTCATTTCATAAAGCTAGTTACAACATTTTGGAAGGTACTGAGGTTTATATTACTGACCCGTTTTATTGTCGCATGTAGTTGTGCTTATATTTTAAGGACAATTTTCAAATAATATTTGCCAAAAAAAATGAACACTATCATTAAGGTGGAAAACTCGGTGCGCCGCCAACTGCAGGGCAAGCTCAAGTTCGGTCATGCATGGAGTACTGCTCTCACTTATGGGATGGATCGGCTCGTTACCAGCTAGATGCCTTGGATTCTATCGACCGACGCGCTAGGAGACTCATTGGCGAAGAGAAACTTATATCAAATAGGCACCAAAGCCTTGAACATCGCCGCAAAGTCACCTGTCTGTCGGTGTTCTACAGGATTCATATCAGAGAGTGGGCCCTGGAACTTCACGACCTCATTCCCCCCTCTCCATTGCATTATCGGACGACCAGCCGCGGAGAGTGATTATACCCCTTTGTCGTTAATTTTCCACCTTTACGCACGAAGCGTTTTGCTTCTTCGTTCAATAAGCGAAACGGCCAAGGAGTGGAATTCCCTGCCGGCGCGGCGTCTGTGATTCGTATAATTTAGGAATCTTCTAGACGAGTGTGAATAAGCACTATTTGAGCTTGTGTGCTACATCCTCGGATGTATCGGCCTGCATGCATCGTGAGGTGCAGCCGAACGCACTCAATTTTTTTATAAAAAAAATAGATATTCAACTTGGCAAATGACATTACCTGAACGTTTAGGCGCTGGCCAAATTTGAAGCATACACTGCAGCACATTAATCGGCCTCTGGTAGTCTATCTCCCCTGGCGGACTCGAATGCAGCATCAACGGTGGTGCCATCGCTACTGCCAGGTGCTGAGGAGACATCTTGTTCCGGTCCTGCGCTGCCACCACAAGTGCCAAGTGGTCGAGGAGGAAGACCAATGTGGCTCGCGCAGCACGTGGCAGACATTCCACTACTGAAGCCATGAGACGTGCGTTGCCTTCTTTGTCGTCAGGGAGGCATACTCCTGGGAAAGGACAAGTACATACATAGGGAAACTGATACTTAATTGCAAACTTCTTAGCTGGTGGTTTTACTAATGAATTTTAAAAGCGTAATTACAAAATCGTTTCCCATACAAACTTTAAATAACTACTTCTTGAAAACCGTTGAGCCGATTATAATGAAACTTTATAAACATAAGCAAGTTACAAAATTATAGTTTGTGAATAGATTATATTTTCAAAAAAATAGTGTCAGTAAATAATAGTGATTTAAGGTTTTCATAATGTAAAAGCGTCGGTGGCTCAACCGGTAACGACTCGGTCCATCTAACCAGAGGTACCGGGTTCAAATCTAGACGGCCAATGTACCAATGAGTTTTTCAAAAACTTACGTACATACTTACCGATTGCTTTAACGGTGAAGGAAACATCGTGAGGAAACCTGCACACGCCTGCGAAGAAACTCGAAGGTTGTGTGTGAAGTCGACCAACCCGCACTGGGCCCGCGTGGTTGACTAAGGCCTAGTCGCCCTGATTTAGGGTAGGCTCGAGCCCCTCGGTGGGGACGTATATGAGCTGTAATGATGAAGGTTTTCATAGTAATCTTCAAATTCGCTTATCTTTTTTAAAATAAAGTATTTCGAAAATTATCCACAAACCAGATTTTCTTGACTTGTTAAGGTGTATAAGGTTTCATTAGAATCGGCCTATCCATTTTTAAGAAGTACTTTGTATGGAAAACGAATATGTGAATACGCTCTTAACAACTTTTGTTCTATAAATTTACTAAATCCCAAAAAAAATTGACCTTTGATACAAAAAGATCAACCTTCAGGTGAGATTACGCTAAGGGCTTACCAATTGAGAATATAAAAAAAAGTTTTATGAAGTCCATATTTTCCTCATTTCAGCAAAGTTGTAAAACAAAACTTGTACCTACAGTTTTATGAGTAGAACCACCAGTTAAGGGTCTTACCCCCTTAAAACTGGGTTTGATGTTACACAAAAAACGATTGCAAACATGATTGATTGTAAATAAAATTGATATCTAGTCAAAGAGATGACAACATAAAACAAGAAATATTGTGAAATGAGCACTTTAGAAAATGTTATGCTTCATTAAAAAACCGGCCAAGTGCGAGTCGGACTCGCGCAAAGTATTGTTCCGAAGTCTTTCCAAAAAATAATTGTTTATTTTTTGTTTGTTTTATCAATGATATTAGCGGGGACTCCCGCTCCGGTTCGTTCCTGGTGCAAAGGTTGGCCATTGCCATTCAGCGGGGTAACGCAGCTGGTGTAATGGGCACCTTTAAAAGGTTCGGTAAGGGGCGGGATATTTATTGACTGATTTGTTAGTTATTATAGATTATTAGGATAGATTTTTATTTGACTGTTGACATGTTAATTATATTTAAAGTAATAGAAAATTTTGTGTGGAAAATCCATGAACTTTCAAACAAATCCAACTGCACATGTTAAGGTGGTCGACTATTACTTCTACACTACGAAAGTCTACTTAGCTGTGATAGTTTTCCTTTTAAATTGATTATATTTCCTACTATTAACATTTTTTTCCAGATATCCTAAAATAGCGGTTTAGCTTGTGGGGACTTGATTCAAACAAAAATTAGTATTTTAAAGCTTAATATTTCGCATTTTTTTTTATTTGCCAATTTCAAAACAAAATACAAAACAATCAATCATCTAGTACCATTAAACCTGAATGGTTTGTCTAGGTGCTCGATCGATAAATCAAATAAATTTATCCCTGAATCAAACAATGGTTCTTGAAACCCTCAGTTGTTTTGAAAGACCTATTCAACGATACCCTACACGATAGGGTACATTAGCTAAAAAAATTACCCCTTTACATGTAGGGGAGGTACCATAAACAAAAATGTTTTCAAAATTTTATTTTACCACTGTCGGCGTAATTAACATGTATAACCAAGCCAAATTACAGCTTTCTAGTGTAAATAGTCTCTGACTGACGAACAGACGGACAGACAGTCATAGTGAAACTATGAGGGTTCCTTATTGACTTCGTAACCCTAAATATGACCAAAATGCTTGCGTAATTTGAAACTGTACACGATAGCCAATATTATACCGAAATCTTTCTTTTTAGGGTTCCGCACACCCAAAGGGTGACCTCTGGGAACCTATTACTTACCATCCGCTGTCAGTCCATCTGTCTTGATAGACTATATTTTTTGAACCGTAATAGGTTGAAATTAAATGTGTATTTTTATTGCCTTTATAAGAACGGGCCTTCATACAATAAAAGTGATTGTTTGTTCCGTTAGTGTGTCAGCGGGCTGTATTCCATGAACCGTAGTAGGTACACATTTTAAATTTTTACAGTGTGTATTTATAATATTGCCGCTATAAAAACAATATAATAAAATTCAAGAAAAAAAGCCTCTACACAAAAAATATTTTTATGAAACGTAAAAAAACTAGCGACATCTAGTTGGTTCTAGTACTATCTTTTATATAGTTGATTCATGAAGATGTACTAGTCGGGAACCCTCAGTGTGCAAGTCCAACTTGAACTTGACTGGTTTTTTTATGTTAGACTTTCTTTAGACTTTGACTAGCGAAAGGTACGAATTCAGACGTTACCCGCGTCAGCTGAGGTAAACCTAGATAAAACAAAATGTAATGGAATGTAATGGCGAATATAAAGTATTATATTCTTTTACAAAATCATTACGCACCTAAAGCATCCACAGTCATCTGGAACAAGCATTTGCTGAACAGCGGCTGTGGCAGCTCCCTCAAATAGTCCTTCAGAAGGCCTGTGATGACGTTGATGTCAGGCACGGAATCCGGAGTCAGTTCCACGCCACGTGCGTTGCGTTCAAATGCTTCACGTAGAATGCGCTTTTTGCTTGCTGAGCCACAGAGACGATAGAGACCTGAGGATATAAAAAGTTTATACACAAGATTTGAGCCAAGTAACAAAAATAAATGTTATGTTAATGTTATGTAAGCAAAAAAAAATAAAAAAAAAATCTTTCATTCAATTATTCATTTGAGTCATCGTCTTTTAGTGGCCCACTAAGTTGTTATCTTGTTACCAATAGGTAGGCAACACTGCACTTTATAACGTTCCAAATTTTATTAAAAACAAAAATACGACTGCACAAAAAGATTACCACTCATTTGGGCAGTCAGATAAATGTATTCTATGTCATTCACGGGATCAAGACATATCTAATGATACCTTGCATTCTAAAATTTATCAAGTCGTTTAGCCGGTTAGGCTTATCCAAAGAAACAGATGTACATACATACACCCTAAAAACATTACCCAAAGCAAAGACAGAAAAACATGGATAAGAATCATGAAAATGTCTGCATGCCTACTGATTTTTTAAATTAAACTTTTAAGTGCTTTTGACTGTATCTCAAAGTAACAAATCAGAAGCTATGGTAGAGTGTAGACCCACCAATAGATTTGCACGCCTTACCAATGATATCAAGCAAAACTTAAGCTACAGAGTATTCAATAGATCTAAACTCCTTACCGATGATATCCAATCCTCGTCTCTCAATCTCTTCGACACACCGTCTCACGATCAGCGGCACAGGAGGCGCATGGGGCGGTCTCACTTCCCTCCCCACCACTGCGTCTAATTCAGCCCCGAATAACGGAGGCGGGTTCATCCGTGGAGGCACCGGTCTTCGTCGGAAGAGCTCGTGGGGTTCCGTGTGTCGAACTCGGACATATAGGGTGCCGCGAGGTTCCATCTGATCAGATATACGGAAGATGCTCATTGTAATCTTTTCATATGATAATAGTATGTATGTGTATAAATTCTTTATTGCACACAAGGAATAAGCACAATATGGTTTTATCAGACTTAAGTGTACAAAGACGGTCCTATCGCTAAAAGCGATCTCTTCCAGACAACCCTTGGCAGATAGGATATATTCAAATTTATTATGTAAAACAACGATAGCGCAAGAATCTGATAGGAAGGTACTTATTTTCCAAAAGGCAAAGAAATCATAATCCACGATAAATATATATGTTTTAAATATAAATATGAGTAGATAGATAATAATAATTGTATTATTATTATTTTTTTATACACATACCAATATACATCAATATATAACAAGTATAAATATACATGGTGGTTAGTAGTATTATTAATTGTTTTAGACAAGTTCAATTATCATAAAGTCTGTATTTACTAAGTTGATGTATCATGTATCACATTTCTTTGATACTTCACTCAAAAAAGACGATGGACCAAAGTTTTCGAAGAAATGTGATATGGTTTTATGGCAATTAACTTTATGAATACAGACTTTTTTCATCATCATCATATCAGCCGAAAGACGTCCACTGCTGGACAAAGGTCTCCCCCCAAGGATTTCCACACCGACCCGTCCTGCGCTGCCCGCATCCAGCGGCTTCCCGCGGTCTTCACCAGTTCGCCAGTCCACTATGCTACGCTATGTGCCCTGCCCACTGCCAATTAAGTTTAGTAATTCTGAGAGCTATGTCGGTTACTTTGGTATCTCCTCAAATACAGACTTTATAATAATTGCATCTGATAGTTTGTATGGTGTCATTATGTGAATGTGGCAAAACGATACCAACTCTTATTTATCATAAATTTATGACGATGACCAATAAATAGAGACCTGTACGAAAGTCAATCAAATACATCATGAATTATAGAGCTAAACAATTATATAGATACCTTGATAGCAAGCTGGTGCGTGGTCGATCGACTGAGCAAATCGGGCAGTGTGACCGCACCTCGATAGCAGAGCTTGTGTCTATGCTGCGGGTCCCAGGAGTAGACCAACACGTCCAGTTGCCTGTTGTCCACTAACTCCAGCTCAAAGGATTCATCCCAGTCGAACTGAAGTTCACCTGTGCGGACCTAGAAAACAAATCGAGCCATTGATGCTTTACTTCAACAACGTAACCTTATTTAATTGTTCAATAGCATGATCAGTAAAAAGTCAGAGAAGCCAAAAAAGAAAATTAATTTTAGGCAAAAGAAGAGGTCTTAAAATAAATAAAGTTCGGACTAACTTTAGATTAAAAAGATGAACCACAAACTGACGCACTTATCATCATGCCCAGCGTGTTTTTACACCTGCACACGTGAGGACCTGTTCGAAGCGATTGAAAATACTGAGCTGGTCCAACAAAATATAAATAGATAAACCATCCTCGATAGAAGAAGAATAAAAAAAGCTAGAGTAGACAAATTCAACTAACCACAGTTCTAGCTTTATGCACTCTGTCACACTCGAGCACACAATACAAGTCCCTTGACACAAGGGGCTGCGTAGGCGGATGGTTTGAGGGGGGCGATCCGGGCGATGACCCCGTTGGCTGAGGCCTCAACCCTCGCCCAGCTAGCAGGTGGACCCAGAGCATCCCTGATATACCACCCGCTAGGCGAGATAGACCAGTCATAGAGGAGGAAAGGCCACCTGAGCTGGGCTTCTCGCTTTTGTATTTTAGGAACTCTGGAACAGAAGAATAACATTGTTTAACTAATAACATCGATCTAATTCAAGTACGTAAGTAATTAAACAATTTGTATTGTAGCTGAATAGCCTTAAAATTTCATTATTTTTAAATATTTTTTTTTATTAATAATTTGAGTGTGTTTGGCTGCACCTCACCTGATGGTAAGTGCCGATGCAGCCGAGGATGTAACACGCAAGCTCAATGAGAAATAACGAACCTATAATGAACTTATAAGGCTATATATATACGGTGTAGCTTAGAGAAGAAAAGCTTTTTAAAGAGTTTATTAAAATTTTACGAGAATATACTTTTGGGAATCTACCACTAGGATTAATATCAAGGTGTCGTTGATGCCGCGAGCTTGGCGTTGGCACTGGACTGGGGTTCGGGCAGTTGAACCTGGACCCCAGTTCCAGGAGCTGCCTCACTCGTCTCGCTGATGGCGACCCTCCTGCTGTAGGACCCAGTTGTTGCGAAGAGAGCGACCGCGCAGGCAAGTGACGGGGTCGTTCGAGACGACCAGTCCGACCAGCAAGCCCAAGTGTTGAACCGAAGCGACTACTGTTTTCCATCTGAAAGAATAAATCATTGAAGTAATATAATGTCTAGTGGGAAATGGTTCATCATCATCATATCAGCCGAAAATCGTCCACTGCTGGACAAAGGCCTCCCCAAGGATTTCCACGACGACTGGTCCTGTGCTGCACGCATCCATCGGCCTCCCGCGATCTTCACCAGGTCGTCGGTCCACCGCGTGGGAGGCCTGCCTACGCTACGTTTTCAGGTGCGCAGTCGCCACTCGAGAACTTTACTACCCCATCGGCTATCCGTTCTACGAGCTATGTGCCCTACCCACTGGTAAATGGTTAAGTAAAACCTAATCGCTTGGGTGATAGTATTGGTCAAATAATTATCTTACTTTTACATGAGAATCCGTAACCTAATCTCAAATTCGTGATTCTATGAGAACATCCTAAATTAAGCACTTACATTTTTGAGCGCATCGTGAATATTTTCTGCTGAGTAGTGTGTTGGCAGTCGAGGACGTAGCGACTCATAGAGAGCGCTAGTTGAAGGTGCGCGGGACATCCACGCGCGGTACTCGTCCGACGTAAACACTGAAGGAGAGGATGGGAGACGACCTTTAAAAGAGTCAATAGGTGAACATATAGAGAAAATTCATCGGGAAACAATGTTAAAAACATCAAATAGAATTTTACCTCTGGAAGACCGTAGATCTAAGCGTGAAGATAAAGGTTCGGGCTCATCTTGAAGAATACTTCCCGCTCGTCTTCCCGATAGCCCCAATCTGAAGAAAAAAATACCTATTAAAATTAAAGGGAATTATTATAGTAATATATTTTAATCTTCTTCTTTTCGTGTCGACGGTACACTCAGATAGTCCCATCCAAACCCCAGCCACGTGAATCGTGGCCGGTATCTGGTCCTTCTGCGTGCAGGTGACAGGGCAATAAGGACACGATATGAGATGGTCCATCCTTTGAGGGATTGCACCACACCTTACACTCCAGGTTCGTATCTCCAATGAAGCCCCACCTGAACAAGTTTCCTTTACTTCGGCCAACCTCAGTCTGGAATCTGTTAGAGATTTCCAGGTCGGTCATGGCATTTATGGAGGTGGTCCATCCTTTGAGGAACCGAACCACACCTACATTCCAGGTTCGTATCTGCAATGAAGCCCCACCTGAACAAGTTTCCATTACTTCGGCCAACCTCAGTCTGGAGTCTGGAGTCTGTTAGAGATTTCCAGGTCGGTCATGGCAACTATACCACACCTACATTCCAGGTTCGTATCTCCAATGAAGCCCCACCTGAACAACTTTCCTTTAATTCGGCCAACCTCAGTCTGGAGTCTGTTAAGAGATCTCCAGGTCAGCCATGGCAACTTTATCCAGGTGAGGGATTATAATTTAAGTAAGAGAATAGATTAAACTATCAATTTCATGAATCAAACTCACCTCTGACCCGTTCCTCTGACGTCCCTTGGCAACGAATTGAACTTCGATCCAATATCTCTTCCCAATGTACTACTTCTGTATCCACTGAGTCCAGAATAATAAGGCGTCCTCGTAGGTGCCGTTGCTTCTGTATCTGATGAGTAGTCCAAACTTCTGTTTCTTCTAGATGTTCCAAATTTGCTTGTGTATGAAGATAGTCCTAGTCCTGTTGTGCCATAGCCACCTCCAAGTGAACCCAGAGTAGACCCAGTTAACCCCGTTCCAAGCCCAGAAGAAGGTAATCCAGACCCCACCAAGCTCGAACCGGTCAAACCGCTCAAGCCAGTTGAGGAAAGACCTGAAGGAAGACCTGGCCCTCCCAATCCAGAGCCTGTTAAACCAGAGCCAGTAAATCCAGTGCTTGTTAGGCCAGTCCCGGTCATACCAACACCACCAAACCGTTGATTATATCTTGATAACGTTGATGCTGTAAGTACGATAAAAGTATTTTATTGTAAACCTGTGTGTTGAAAGAAAAAAATATTTCATGGTAGGAACAATGTCTATACTACCTCCAGTAGCACCAGAAGCCTTCAAACTGGACCTCAAAAGTGAATGCCGTCCGAAGTCAGAATGCGTCTCAGCCCTTGGCAACTGCTGTTCTGAGCCTGACCGAGGAACCCTTCCTCCAAATCGTGTGCTGAAATGTGGTACAAAATGGTAACCATTGCTAAATACAACAGAATTATTATCTCGCCATCGCAAATGCATAAACAAAACGAAAAATATATGAAACAAACCCACCTGCCAGTTTCTGGAGGATAATAATTGTGAACCTTCTCCGCTAGTCCTTCCAAGGTATTAGGATACGATCGTTCGTATGGAACAAAGTGAGTTGCTGCTGATTTAGGCTGCTCTGTAATTACTGGTGGAGGTGGTCGGTAGCTGTAGATAAACAAAAATACACTCAATAATGTCTCTTGACTTTCTCACCCCTTATGATGACAGCAATGATCTACCAAATGATTTTTGACCAACTAGTCACGATTTTAAAAAGGACGAGGTTGTATGTTCATCTGTATGTATTTTTTATATATGCTTACCGATATTTTTACCTATTTTGAATCGTTTTAATTTTTCTTTTTTATTTGATAGGTTTTGTCTCCAGAGCGGTCCCATATTAATTGTATTCAAATCGGTTAAGTATATTAAAAAAAAAAAGAAATTGTAGAAAAAATGAAAATGTACTTAGTTGTTGAGATTGAAGTCAGTTTTTGACGTGTTTTTCGTTGTTAATTATACTTGTAAGCAATTCGATAGCTATAACCAAAAGCCATGGAAACTTACCTCCAAGTAGAATGATCAGAAGGTGGTCTTGAGATGTAATACAAGTCAAGTGCTGTAGAATCAGGAGACAGAGCTCCTAGTTGCAACCGACTCCTTTCCTCCCTGCCATCGCCTCCTGGACGCACTACACCTCCTGGACCTCCCGTTGATCTTAAAGTACCATGTCTGTGATAGAATGAAGTAATTTTGGGATCAAAAATTTGAATTATCAACAACATCTAATGGTAGAGGTACTTAAATTATTAATCTAATTCGCTTTTAATACAAAGAGCTGATAATTAAGAAAATCTGATTATAATTTCCAACTCACTGTGAATAAAATCCATCAACCCGATCAACTCTATCTCTATCATCCATGTCTTCGCGACAGTCCCTCTTCAGCACTACAACTGGCGGAGGTTTGTTCTCGTTTCTTGGAAGAGACGGCGATCCTGGACCAGTTTTTCCTACGAAATAAATAAAGCCGATAATATGAAGAACTAGGTAATTGAAAGTGGCATGCTTTATCATTATTATAGCCTTTCTGATTACCTTTCCTCTGTCTCGTGCAAAGTAACAACCTTCTTGGTATCGACATGATGATCACCACGTCATCTAATGACATTCTCCTAACATCAACCAGATTGACAGCCAATATCTCATCTCCTACTTTCAAGCAGCCACTGTTGTATACGGCTGATTCTAACGCTATCCGTGATATGAACACTCCATCAGTTCTGGTGCCTCCATCACCTTCTCTGATGTACAAGCCCAGGGTTTGTCCTGGACGCTTGACGATTTCCACTAGCTGGACTATGTGGCGGGAGTCCTGAAGACAAAATTTTCACATTGAAATATGGTAAAGTTTAAGGCCAAAGTGATTCTTTGCAGTACTCATAAGGATTAACGCGTTTAGTTATGGTAACATTATTTTAAAATTTTGATTTTCACGAGTCATAAGGCAACTTCGTTGCTTTATTGAATCTTTTAGCAAAACCTAAGAGCGTACATCTATTGTATTCTAAGAAATGTACTTTACGTAAGAGGCACTAAGTAAACAAAATTGGGATGATGACAGCGTCAAAAATAAATTATGAACTATTGATCACTAAATTTCCCACTGAAATTTCAATAAATCTTACTCATTTTGTTTTATATTCATTCTTCAGTTTTTAATTCATCAAATTAATACCTACATAAAAGATGCTGAAAAACTATGACGTCACTTCAAGGTGTGTCCTTTTGACAAGGAACAAAATGTCGTTTTGACATATTATAAAAAGTAACTTAAATCACTAATAGGCATCATTCCTCTGTGCATTTGAAAATTCAACTGCCGTTATTGCATCCCACAAATGTGATTTCAATATAAATCGGTAATTCAGTACATATCGACAAACCTATTCTAGATGGCATTCACATTCCAGGCAATCTAGGCCGTGGCTTGGCCTAGCCAGACGGAACAATGGACGGCTGGAGTAGCGTTCTTTCACAGCTGGCTTCTGGGCTAGGTTACGAGTTTAGTATCCGGGTCAACGAAGCGGGATGAAGAAGCATGAATAACTAGCTTTCAGTACGCGCCGTGTTTCTGGAGCACACATTACTGTTGATCTGTTTTTGATGGTATCGCAGATTTTTGGATGTAACGTGAATGGGATTGGTGAATACGCTTGGTGCATGGTGTCTAATATCTGAACAATGGACGGCTGGAGTCGCGTTCTTTAACAGATGGCTTCTGGGCTATGTTACGAGTTTATTTTCCAGGTCAACGAAGAGGGACGAAGCACGAATAACAAGCTTTCAGTACGCGTCGCGTTTCTGGAGCACACATTACTGTTGATCTATTTTTGATGGTATCGCAAGTTTTTGGATGTAACCTAAGAGCTTGGTGCACCGTGTTTAGTTTCAGAACATTATTGCCATTATGGATGGATTTTTTAAAAAGTCTAACTAAAAGAGGGACGAAGCACGAATAACAAGCTTTCAGTACGCGTCGCGTTTCTGGAGCACACATTACTGTTGATCTATTTTTGATGGTATCGCAAGTTTTTGGATGTAACCTAAGAGCTTGGTGCACCGTGTTTAGTTTCAGAACATTATTGCCATTATGGATGGATTTTTTAAAAAGTCTAACTTAAGAGTGATACTAATATCATTGTAGCCATATACAGGATGTAACAAAATTGGTGTATATCCTGTTAACTGGTGCTTTTAAACATCATATTGAACAACTTTATTTCTATGACTTTGCTGAGATCGCAAAAAAAAAACTCTTCATAGAAATCGATCAGCTGATCGACCAACTTCTCGCATTTTTGTTTGGAGGAGGGTCCAAATTATTTTTGAGAATTGATTAGGGGTTCTTTGGAGAAATTTCAGTATTATGAGTAAAACCCCCAGTTATCGATCCTACTCGTACATATTTTTTTACAGCGAAACCTTGTAACCGGTCCAAATGAGTTTTGACTGCAAAAATCAGGCGGAAGTAGTTTTGACTAAGGGCGTTATTGAAAACCATTTATAACTGTAAAATTGGATAACAGTGATTTTGAATAAATCATATCGTTTTACCGACAAAGCTCTCAGAACTGCTAAACTTAAGTGGCAGTGGGCGGGGCACATTTCCCGTAGAACAGATGGCCGTTGGGGCAGTAAAGTTCTCGAGTGGCGACCACGCACCGGAAAGCGTAGTGTAGGCAGGCCTCCCACCCGGTGGACCGATGACCTGGTAAAGGTCGCGGGAAGCCGCTGGGTGCGGGCAGCGCAGAACCGGTCGTCGTGGAGATCCTTGGGGGAGGCCTATGTCCAGCAGTGGACTTCCTTCGGCTGATATGATGATATCGTTTAAACGTGGTTTTCACCAAGAATGTTAGTCAAAACTACTTTTGACTGTGAGACTACGATAACTGCTTCGTTAGGTTTGATTATAATAATGTAGAAGGCATCCCCGAAAGTGACGGATCTGACAGTTACGAAAGAAAGATATCTGTCCAGTTGAGAATGTGTCCAGCTGCTACGGAGGCTTTATTTTACGTCTTGGATATGATAATTACTATTATATATTGTTATATTTTACCCTTCACGGCATACATTGAAATGTATAAAAGCCCGCTTCTCTCCGCCCAGCTCCACATCAGTTTCTGTTTATTAAGCACTACCCTAAGAAACCAAAAATCAGTCAAAACTGTTTTTGACTATGGCTTCTGCCAAAACCGTTTCTATCTGATTTTCGCAGTCAAAGGTGATTTTGATGAGTTTTGACTGTAACATATATTTAAAGGACCCAAGAATCTGACCGCTTGACAGTGAAATCACTCAAAAGGTTCACTCACCTGTAGTGAAAAGAATTTTTTGGCGGCTTCAATATTGTTGCGACCCACTTGTCTCAACTCGAGGATTCGCACGATCATCTCGCCGCGACGCTCCACCGCCTGGAAACAAAGGAATATACATAAGTAGGAACAACTGTTTAAAGTAATAAATAAACATGGCGAGCGTCAGTGGCGGCACGGTTACGGCCGCTACCTTCTGTCCGGAAGGCCGTGGTTCGAATCCTGCCACGTACCAATGTGTTTTCTAATTTCGATTGTCTAATTTGATGTGTACGTTTATCCGACGCTCTTATGGTGAAGGAAAATATCGTGAGGCAACATGCAAACGCCAGACAGCATCGTCACTTAATAGTAAATATTAAGAAAAGTACTGCGAAGGTTACCATAAAAACAAAAAAAATTGCCAAGGACGAGTCGGAATCACGCACTAAGGGTTCCGAACCTCCACAACCTTTTGGTAAGTAACCCTAGAAACATCAATGAGTGCAACAATCGAACTGAAGAACAAACTTTACTTTTTAGTGGAGAACTAGATGGCGCTAGTTTCTTCACGTTTCAAAAAAAAAAGATGTTTTTTGTATGGAGGCAACAGAAATACAGCCTGGTGACAGACGGACAGAAAGATGGAAGTACAGCGGAGTCCTACAAATAAGGTCCCGTTTTTACCCTTAGGGTGCGGAACCCTTAAATGTTCGCCCGTACACCGGTCTACAATCTATATCACGGTCGATACTCTAACTGCAATAGTAAGATTATAGTACAAAAACCTAACCTCTCCGGGAGTGCCGACAGAAGGGAAAACTTTTACAGTTTTATAAGTTTTGATCCTCCGAGTGTTCCTGGCGAACGACTAGGTTGACAACGTTTTGACCCTGCGAGTCTTCCTGGTACCGTTACATTACATACATTACAGTACATTACATTACAGTGTCGCGAGTTCAATGGTTTTTTACCATCTCAAAAATGCCCAACGCGCCTAATCAAGGTCTCACTTCAAAAAAAAAAATATGTGATATATGAGTACAAATTAATAATTTTCGGATTTTTATGTGAGACCTTGCATTATTCTTCCGAGGCAACGGAAAGTATAGATTTTGAAGATTGTGAGTATCAAAATGAAAACGAATGACAGAAATAGCCGTATCTTGTCATTACGTTGACATAGAAGGTTGAAGTTTTGACACCTTAAAAAGGGACCGTAGACAGAGTTTATATTGAATTCTAAGAAAAAGGGCCTTACGAAAAACATAAAACTCAAAAATAAGTATACCTTTTTTTGCATATAATATACTAAGCCTACTCTAGAATGTAGTGGGGCTCCTTCGCTAATGATTTAGGCGACTAATGTCGACATGGAAAAATGGCGACTTTCAGGTACCTACTTGTCGATTTCCGGTCACGATATTGGCGATGACTAATGGGGGGAAAATCTATGAAAAATGTGCCACTGCGCGGATTATTTTATATGTGCGAGTCGGACCACACCTTTCCACACAAGTACAACAATATATTGGTTTCGAACAAAAGACATCAACGCGAGCGACTGATTTTTTTTTCTAAATCAGTTAAGACTTCTTAGCGCGAGTAAGACTCTCACTTGGACGGTTGTTTTACATTAGAATTAGTACTTTAATTACATCAAGTATACGATTGCACGTATTAATGTTTGCACGATGGTGCAAAATCAACCCCTTTCATTTTTTTTAAACAGGGCCCTATTACTGAGACTTCGCTGTCCGTCTGTCTATCTTTACTGTCTGTCTGTCTGTCTGTCTGCCTGTCCGTTCGTCTGTCACCAGGCTGTATTTCATAAAACGTGATAGCTACACAGGCATACTGTTGTCAAAGGTATCAATGACATTCAATGATTTTTATGTATAACTTTTTGTTTTCATGTTTTTATGACATAATCTGGTTTATTTCAAGAATTGAATTTGACATTATTAACTAATGATTGTTTATTTCATGATTTTTCACAAATGAAATTATGTTATTACTAGCTGTTTCGCGCGGCTTCAGTCGCGTGGACAACCTTTCTATGACTTCTCGAGGGTACGCAGTGCGCAAGCCTCAACCCGCTCACGAGCGTGGAGAAAAGTAGCTTTTGTGTTTATCCAGGTCCAAATCTATCTACCTACCAAATTTCAACCAGATCCGTTCAGTAGTTTTTGCATGAAAGAGTAACAAACATACATCCATACATTCGTACAAACTTTCGCGTTTATAATATTTTTAGTAGAATATATATATATATAGATAGATATATATATAGATAGATTTTCTTCTCTTTTTCTGAATGTTTATTATTAGCGGCAATTCTTAACTATTCTAGTCGATAATAAATAAGCAGACCAGTTTGTAAAGTTACAGTAAGCATAAAAAATTAATGTAACTAGACATACCTCGAGCGCCGCGGCGGTGGTCGCGTCATGATCATTCTCCACCATTTCAATCTGCCTGAATATTTCATTGCTTACACCTGAAACCTAGAAATAAAAATCAAATTAGTACATACCGAGGAGAAATTAATTGTTTTCAAAATAAGGAGAATTTTTATCTTAGGATTGACATGAGTAATGCATGCTCGCTTTAATGTTTGTACGGATGTTCCTTTCCCTTTAATATGGTTGGCGGGAGCGATGGCTGACTCTCGCGTTATACTCGTGACTGGGTGATGTCCGTGTGAACTGGCCTACTCGTGTCAAAGGTATCAATGACATTCAATGATTTTTATGTATAACTTTTTTTTTATGTTCTTATGACATAATCTGGTTTATTTCAAGGATTTAGTTTTGATAATATTAACTAATCATTGTTTATTTCCTGATTTTTCACAAATAAAATTATTACTAGCTGTTTCCCGCGGCTTCACTCGCGTGGACAACGTTTCTATGACTTTTCGAGGGTGCGCAGTCGCGAGCCTAAAAAAAAGTAGCCTATGTGTTAATCCAGATCCTAATCTGTCTACCTACCAAATTTCAGCCAGATCCGTTCAGTAGTTTTTGCGTGAAGAAGTAGCAAACATACACACTCGCACACTCATAAACTTTCGCCTTTATAATATTAGTGTGATTATTTTATGACTAGCAATAAGAGTGAAATTTGCACCTATTTTGAATAAATGCCTTGAATCTACGTACTTAGTGTTTATTTCTTCCTCTCTCTATAAAAGACGTGATTAAATTTTAAAATTTAATCTAGATATCTAAGAATATGAGGTTTTTACTTAAATCTCCTTTACAAGGACGGCGTAGGTTTTTATGAAATACTAGTTCAGGCCTACAGCCTTGCCCGCGCAGATCTCGTTTTTTGCCGTTCCCGTGGAAATTTCTAAAAATCCTTTCTTATCGGATGCACGTCCTAATTGTATCTATTCCAAATTTCAGCGTAATCTGTTCAGTGGTTTGGGCTGTGCGTTGATATACCAGCTAGTAACTTTTTTCCTATATATATATACAAAAGAAGAAGGCAGATTAAGTACCAGGTTAAGTGAGTCAAGCTGCATCACGCATCGCGACGGCTGTAGTCCCCAGAAACTTAAAGACCTTAAGGTACTTTTCCAGATTTTCAACAGGGTCACGCGACCTCAAAGAGCATTCTAGGTGTATAAAATGAACACAAGAGTGTTTTCTCCACAGGTATCTTTTAGCGTATAAAAAGCGTAAGGGTCTTAACAGACTACCTTGAGAAGTTCTGGTTGCAGCACGCAAAGAGGCGCTTTGTGAAACTAGCTAACTACATGGTTGGCAGTCATGTTATGGCTGCGAAGGCCTTAAAAATAGATATAGTAACGCCACAGTAGAATTAAGAAGCTAAATCACAAAGTGATGAAGCTAGTAGTGTAAAATTAGGGAATGTGGTCCCAACACACTATCTGCAAAATTTCGGGTCTAATAAGCAGGGCGATAAGTGAATGACTCTTAGCTGTGGCAAAGTATATATTAGTACTAACATACAGTATGGACACTCCCTGCTGCTCTCTAGATTGCGACCTCACCCCCTCGTCACCTAGATTGATATATATTGGTTACAGCTTAGTTCTGGAACGCATGGGATTTCGCCGTGATTTTGTTTGCGCTGTCATTTGTTATAAGAAATGTCATTTCACGACCTTTTGTATGCAGTGTCCAGGGTGTGGCTGTGGGGTCTTGAGCGATGTTATTTATAAATTAAAAATTTAGTGATGGTCCCAATACACTACCTTGCGGAAGTCCGGCTGCAGCACGCAGGGCGGCGCGTGGTTGGCGCGCGGCGGCTGCGGCGGGCCGGGCGGCGGCGCGCGGCCCGGCGACGCCGTCAGGTCCGGCCCTGCGCGCCCGTTCTCCTGCGAAAGAATAAGGGATACTAGATGAGCTTAATAGTCCTGACACTGACGTACATGAAAATATAGCATAATTTATATGAAACGTTAGTGTTGTAAAGCATTATAATAAGGTGACTAAGTATCCTAGTTTCATCTTATCAGCTCAAATACGTCCCCACCGAGGGGCTCGAGTCTACCCTGAATTAGAGCGATCGAGCCTTAGTCGACCACGCGGGCCCACTGTGGGTTGGTCGACTTCATACACAACCATCGAGTTTATTCGCAGGCGTGTGCAGGTTTTTCTCACGATGTTTTCCTTCACCGTAAGAGCATCGGATAAACGTACATATGAAATCGAAAATTGAAAACATATTGGTACGTGGCAGAATTTGAACCACGGCCAGGAGGTAGCGGCCATAACCGTTACGCCACCGACGCTTTTCCACGTTAACATTAAGAGTATTGTGAAGCTGCGACTTTTCTTACAAATGGCGTTAACAGTTTTCACTTCGTAAATGTTAACCAATTTGGACCAATTTTTGATAGGTTGTCATTCAGAACAAAAGCTAGGCTTACACGTTTTTTTTCTCGATAAATTTAATTTTATTGTCGTTTTCATACGTAACTAATGTCGGTCATTTTTGGTTGATTTATATTTGGTAATTTAAAAAACGAAACGTGTAAGCCTAGCTTTTGTTTTGACTGACAACCTATAAAAAAAAATGGGTCCAAACCGGTCAACATTTCAGAGGTGAAAATTGTTAACGCCCTTTGTATGAAAACTCACAGCTTCACAATCCTCTTAAGTAGGCATCAGAAATGGGTGTGTCTCTTAAAAGTTCTATCTTCCGATATAATTCTACTAAATAAAGTAACAGTCTCTCATTTTTCCGCATGAAGTAGCTTTTAATGACTTTTTTTATTCACAATTGACAAGCTTCATCTCACCTGATGGTAAGTGACGATGATGCCGAAGATGGAAGCGGGCTTAACAAGATTCTCCATCGCAATAGACTGAAACTCAAAGTCCGGGTTGGTGAGATAGATACAAATATTATGAATAAGTAATGTTCGGAAGATCACGTGGTCAAGCTTGCCCTAAACCTGCCAGTGACGAAACGCGGACGCGGAAGACCACCCTCCACTTGGCTGACGACGGTATAGAAAGACCTGAAAGTAGAACAACTAGACGCCAGCACTACATAAAACTGTGCACAGGGGAAAAAAATAACAACGAAGGCTGACTGACTCCAAGTAAATGGGATACTCAGTCGAAGGATATAAATATAATGTTCGGAAGAATGACTTCACATGTTTTCCTTAAATGATCATTCAATATTACATGACAAACTATCATAATCCCAGGAAAAAAAAATGTTTTCCCTAGAAAATAATGAATTTTATGGCTATTCCATTTCTATGGAAAAAACAAGCTATTAAAATTCCTACCTCAAACTCAAAGAACATTTACCTATGTATAATTGAAATTTTAACATCAAGAAGCAAAATTCCTTTAATCGTTTTGACTAGGCAGGAAGATCTTAATCCGGCATCTCATTAACGGCATTCCTTTGATATTTCCCTTCGAGAAGCGTGGTGTAAGACGTGAGAAGAGTTGAAGGCTGATATTATAACTCTGTCAACAGGATGTAACAAAATTGGAGTAAGTGCCATTAACTTATCTGAACAACTTTTCCCGAGAGACCCATAATCAATTCATAAAAAAATATAAGAACTTTTTATACAACTCGATTAGCTGATTGCCCAATTTTGACTAATTTTACTTTCGAGTGACGAATGAGTGAAGAAGGTATTGTGATGACAAAAAATCGAAGTTGAGATTTTGATGGGGATCGATTGTCTTACACTAGTAGTCTAAAAAATAAAGAATGTGCGTATGAGTGTATATGTGTGTGTGTGTATCTGTACGTCCGTCCGGTACTCTAGTTCCCAAACTTCTGGACGGACTTGGATGAAATTTAGGTTAGAACAATATAATTTTTATGCCTCCAGCTGTTTTTTTTTTTCAAATTTCCCTTATCTTTAGTTTTAGGGTTGCCACCATATTAAAGAATCTCTTATTATTTTTTTATTCAAAAATGGCCCTAACGATTTTGATGAAACGTAGTATTTTACTATAACTATGAATGGCCTATAGTATGCAGTAGTCCGTTGTTACAAGAAAAAATGGAATGAGGTACCACTCATACAAATTCAGGTTATTTGTTACTTTGTATCAAAAACGGCTTTAATGATTTTAATAAAACTTTGTGAATAATTGGGACTTCATAAGACCAACTGCACTGAATACTTCATTATTCTATAAAAAAAAACCTTAGTACGGTACCTCTAATACAATCCCAAATTATTTGTAATTTTTCATCACGTATCTTTATTCTAGGTGTAATGTTCATTGTTGATTGGTGTATGCCCGACTATGACAAACGGTGAAGGATTCGCGAGAAATAATGCGCAACGTGGCTGTACAAGTTATTGAAAGAAAGTAAGAAATGAAGTTTATTCGGCAAAAAATAAATGGAAAAATAATAGCAGTATTAGGTACTTAATATAAATAAACTACAGCTAAAGATTAGACCTAAAAACTAAAATTACATTTTATGCCGAATAGGTCCAAGACTCAGCATGGTGCTGTGGTTTTATTATTACTAAAACCATAGAGCTGATATTCTGTACGGACCCAAAGGATTGATAAAGATTGAGTATTGAATGTTTCAGGAATGATTTTTTATGGGTTCCTTGGGGACAGTTGTTTAGTATGGTCAGTAGATGCCCCAATTAATATGTCCTAAAACAATTTCGTAACATCCTGTATAGTGTACAGCCCCATTTCATAATTTTAACTGATCGATTCGTTTGAGAAGCCATATATTTTTTGGTGATTTCAGTTAAGCAGTAAAACAAAAGTTGTTCAGTAATTCATGATTAAAAGCCCTCCCTAAAAGAGTGTTGTCGACTAAAACAACATCGTGTTTATCGAATCTATTTATTTTTTTAATTTGAGTGCGTTTGACTACATCTCACCTGATGGTAAGTGACGATGTAGTCGAGGATGGTACACGCAAACTCAAATAATGCCTATTCACTCTCGTCTTGAAGATCCCCAAATTGTAGAAGTCGGGAAACACAGACGCAGGCAAGGAGTTAAAGTTTTTAGTTAATATTATATTTTAAGTTCAACATACGGTCTTTTCAACGTCCATGGCTAATCTTAATTAAATTAAGATCTCAAGATTCTAGATATTTATTCAAATAGGTGGAAATCACACTCTTTCTGATAGTCATAAAATAGTGATTACATAATTTTGTGTAAAAAATCAAGAAATAAACAATAATTAGTTAATAACGTCAAAATCCAATCCTTGATATAAAAAAAACAAATGATGTCATTAGAACATGAAAACAATGTGACACGAGAAGTTATACATTATATCATTGAATGTCTTGAATGCCGTTGACAAGTGTAGGCCAGTTCACACGGACAGCACCCGGTCAGGTATAACGCGAGAGTCAGCCATCGCTCCTCTCAATTCAATTCAATTTAACAGTAAGTGCCAGGTTATAAATACGATGTACGTAAACTTAGTTCCATAGACAGAGCCTGCAACCACAAGATGTCGGAAA